>CP139760.1:13767500-18767500 GCA_034370585.1 Fragaria x ananassa | reverse complement strand
TATTATCTACTGCTTCCCAAATGCAATAATTTCAATTTAGAAGGAAGTTGGAGAGTGATTTGTTTAGGTTGGATGAGCCTAACATGTTTCATCATGTTATTTGTATTGCAGCCACATGGTTTCTTCAACTGCTCGACAGCAGTGGACGTCCCTCCAAACACATGTGAGAACGACCTGAAGGAAAATGAGATGTCTACAAAACCTATTCAGACTGCTCTTGTCGCTAAGCTCTGAAACGCGGGAAGCACAATGGAAAATTCAGCTGAGATCCCTTATTCCATGTCCATTGCTGTAGTCAACCAGTCAATGTAATACTATTTAAATATTTATGAGGCTGGTCAGGGGATATGAACTACTACTCTTTGTTATAAAAGTTGTATCTGCTGAAACCTCTCTGCCAAACTCCTTGACTACGCTAAGTGGTGCTCAATCCAAGTCTGTTCATAGTCATCTCTTCGACTTGCAGGCCGGGCTGACTTGAACAAGACGCAACTCGCATTTGGTTTGACTAAAGAATAAAGAATTATGAATGTTATTCCTGTTTTACAAGTAATCTGATTTTCCATGTGAGTTGAATAATTTTGTGTTTCACAAGTTGTGCTGGGTTTACGAGGAGATTTGCTGAATACGTTTAGCAACATCATTTTTTTCACGCCACATGAATAATCTTCTTTGCAGAAAGTTCATGTTAAACTTCATCTTTTTCACGTCGTTTTGATAATCTTACATGTCTTCAAAAAAACAAAAACATCATTGATGAATTAAAATACCAAAAATCTCTAAAAGTCCTTCACATTATGAATGGGATTTGATTCATGAATTTGGGTTTTTCCTCATAGCTCATAGGTAAAGGTTGGGGCGTCAACCCATCTTCCTTTAACTAGAAAAATCCAGAAACAATTAAAGAAAAAAAAAAGGAAATCAGAAAAACAAGAAGAGGCATAAAGTGAATTAAAAAGATACCCCCACGGTCCAACCCCGCTTGTTTACAACACTCGCACTCCGTCATCTTCCTTGAAAGAGCGTTATTGGAACAGAAACTCATAAAGTAACACAAAAAACGGTTACGTAAGATTAACCGCCTCACGCGCCGTTGCGGAAAACGATCGGATTTTTCTCCCAAACTAAAAACCAAAAAGCTCAGTATTTCAGAGTAGAACAGCAAAACATGCCACTCTGAAGAAGAAGAAGAATAATAAAATCCAACTCTCTCTTAACTCGGCGCTGACTCGCCGCCGATTGAGTTGACTCGTTCCGCACTATCACCACCGAGTTGAAATGGCTTCGGAGGAGAAGCAAATCGAAGACCAAATGTCGTACCCGATTCTCCTGGCGGAGCGTGTCCGGTCCGCCGTGGACGACGCCGAGTCGTTCAAGTCGGAGTGCTCCGAGGTCGGCAAACAAGTCGACCGCCTCTCCCAAATGCTCCGCACCGTCGTGAGACTCTCCACCACGACGCCGTTTCTCTACGAGCGCCCAATCCGCCGCATAATCGCCGAGGTCTGCAAGAATCTGGAGCGAGCCCTAACCCTAGTCCGCAAGTGTAAACGCCAGAGCGTCCTACGACGTGTCGTAACCATCACCAGCGCCACCGACTTCCGGAAGCTCTCCTCCTTACTCGACTCTTCTCTCGGCGACATGAAGTGGCTGCTCAGCATCTTCGACCCCGACTCCGCCGCCAACGGAATCGTCCTCTCGCTGCCGCCGATTGCTAGCAACGACCCGATTCTGGCGTGGGTGTGGTCTTTCATCGCCACCATCCAAATGGGCCAGCTGGCGGACCGGGTAGAGGCGGCTGTCGAGCTGGCATCGTTGGCGCAGGATAACGACCGGAACAAGAAGATTATTGTGGAAGAAGGTGGGGTAATCCCGTTACTCAAGCTTTTAAAGGAGGAGTCCTCGCCGGAGGCTCAAACTGCGGCCACAACCGCGCTTTATAACCTGGCTGGTGACCAGGAGAAAGTGAGGGCGATTGTGGATGAGGATGGAGTGCCGATTATTGTGCAGGTGTTAAGAGACTCGGCCATGAGGGTGCAGACCCGGGCGGCGAGCCTGGTGGCGAGGATGGCGCAGCATGACAGTGTTGCGCAGGATGAGTTTGCTAGGGCCAATGTGATTAGGCCGCTGGTGACATTGTTGTCGTTCGAGTCGTTTCTGGAGGATCCGAAGCTGCAGGCAGGTAAGCAGAGCATTCACTCTGTGCTTGAGATTAATAAGGAGATGGAGAAGGGGTCATTAGGCAGTAAACCTGTTGGTAGTTATGATAGCAGTCAGCGGCGCAGTTATACTAATTCGTTTTCGAGTTCTTCATTTACATATTCGGAGGGGAGTAGTCGAGGGGGTCATAACCATAGGAAGGATAGGGAGAATGAGCAGCCTCTTGTTAAGCTTCAGATGAAAATTAATTGTGCTGAGGCTTTGTGGATGCTTGCTAGAGGTAGTATATCTAATAGTAGGAGGATAACTGAGACCAAAGGCTTGCTTTGTTTGGCCAAATTGGTGGAGAAGGAACAGGGGGAGTTGCAATATAATTGTTTGATGACTATAATGGAGATAGCAGATGCCGCTGAATCTAATGCTGACCTTAGACGCGCAGCTTTCAAGACAAATTCACCAGCAGCCAAGGCGGTTGTGGATCAACTCATAAGGCTGGTCAAGGAGGGGAATAGCCCTACATTGCAAGTTCCTGCTATAAAAGCAATTGGTTCATTGGCTAGGACATTCCCTGCTAGAGAGACTTGGGTCATCAAACCACTAGTGACTCAGCTTGGTAACAAGGATATAGATGTGGCAACAGAAGCAGCAATTGCACTAGGGAAGTTTGCTTGCTCAGAGAATTTTCTTCGTGTTCAGCATTCAAAGACAATAGTCGAGTTCAATGCTATTCCTCCTTTAATGAGACTGCTAAGAGGCAATGAAAATTCCAAGTTGCATGGTATGCTTCTCCTTTGCTATCTTGCACTACATGCTGACAACACTGATGCTTTGGAACCAACTAGGGTGTTGACTGCCCTTGAAGGGGCCATCAACCCACAACATCCCGAGTTAAGAGAGCTGGTGCAGAAGGCGATATATCACCTCAATCTGTATCACTCGGGGGGTCATTCTCAAAGGTTCACGTTAGTGTCGTAAGTTCACATCATTTTTTTTGTTCAAGTTTCTGCTGTGCAGTAGTAGAATCAGGTTGAAACCTTTTCAATTGTGCAAGAAAACAGGGCTAGAAGAAACATAGATGGTTTATAAAAGAGATGCAATATTTAACCAAATTGAATTTTGTTTGGCAAATCATTGGGGCATGGTATGATCTGCATTGGTCATGACACCGTTTTGAGTTACATGCTTGCTCTTGCAGAGCTGTTCCCTTCTGCATTATTGTGAAGGGATGTGTCGGGTGGTAAATTCTGTTCTGTTTATTTCCATCTGCTGTGAGGTTTAATCAATGTTCAACTATGAAGGTTCTGTTTGATGCATCAGAACACAGTAGTAAATACTATTTTTCCCGGAAATGAGCAGTAGCATAAAGTTTTCCATTTCTCTCTGTTGGAAATGAGCAGTAGCATGACAGACAGCTGAAACGATTACTTAAAATTCTGAAAAGCAGAACCTGCTGGCTGCTAAGCTGCTTATTGTCTTAACATTTGTGTACATCGTTCATGCTCTTTTTCCTTGACTGCTTTGATATTATTGTTTGAAAAATATACTTTCTCAGTCTCTCCCAACACCAATCGAAATGCGTATGCTCGTAGCTAATAGTTGGAAAATCTCAGTAACATATTTGTAGTCATGCAACACATTTAAGAACAAGGCTTCATATTTGAAGCAGACACAATAATTACAGTCAAATACAACAAATATTGAATTACAGGGTTTCAATATTCACATGTATGATCTATGGATCTAAATTTTCTTATGTACCATAAAGAAACAGAAAACTCAGCTATTCTCAACCTGGAAATCCATTCACAATGAACTCGACTGCTACTGCTACTTGCACATGTTTGCAGGAAACTGAAATTTGGTTCCTTTACAGCCAGCTAGTTAATATTTCACTCTACTCAAAATCTGTAAGCCAACATATGCAAGCAATCCTCTACACTTAGAGATCATTACTGATAAAATTACTTTGCGCCAAAATGGCATCATTTGAAAGCCATTCATATGCACTAAGCTAATGCTAAGTAAAGAACTACAGTACATTGCTCCACCAATCAAGGACTAAAGGTGTACAATAGTGTACATATACAAATGACGATAGTTCTCCATCTGCAATATAAACAAAGCTAGCACCGCTCCTTGAAAGAGAGACATCTAAGCCTCAATGATGCAGGGAATTGATGGGATGTGTACTACAAACCTTAAGTAGTATAATTCAGGAAGATGAAGGTAAAGCACGCCAACTCTCCAGTAAAAGCATGGCACTATAACGTGAGGTTGGTGACAGCTGTTCGCGAATTACATCCTTAAGATGTCTTCCTGCCCTTACCCCAGCTCGGGTTGCAAGTTCCAAGTACACTAAAGCTGTAATCTTATCACCTTCCTGAAAGATATTATCATCAAACCCTCCATCAGCAATTCACTCCACAGAACACATATATTTAATGTAATAATAGCATTATTACTTTTCTCTTGAGTGAGGATAATTTAGAAAATTATCCACCCTCCTGCTTTTTTTTATATTATTATTATTAACAGAGGCATTAAGAAAAAGAATCTTGAAGGTACTAAGATGATATTATCAACATAGTGACAGAGCATTATTGTCATATGCCTGATCATACTATCCAATTCCCCCAATTCTTGTGTTCTTTCTCTCCTTAAATCTTTTTGCATGCATTCTCTGATTAAAAAAGAAAAAGAAAAAAAAAGAGAGAGCAAAGTATGGTACATACTGAAAAAAGAGTGAGTCCATGCTCGTATTGAGCTTTACCATGGCCACGATCAGCTGCCAACTTCATCCACTTTCTTGCTTCGCGATGACTCTGCACTAACCCTTCCCCATACTTGTAGCACAGTGATACATTATACATAGCACGCACATAACCATGTTCTGCAGCTCTCAAATACCACCTGGCCTGCATGGTGAAAAGAACTTCTCAAATGAAAATTCTGGACAAGTAAATAACTTGAGTAGTAGAGTAGCAAAAAGTGTCTGATTGCCCTGATACACAACAGCCGACTTTATGTGGGAAATCACAACTGTATTTGGAAAATATAAGCCAATACTTCTAAAACCATATAAAAAAAAAAGGATTTTTGGATGTGGCAGCAATATTCATAACGGATAAGTGACATTACTCCTTTCCTTTAATAAGTTGAAAATCACATTTTCTGTCAAAACTATGAGTTACAACCAGCTATAGAACACAAAACGTAATGTTCATCAGAAACTTAAGGATTAGCAGGAGCACCATCCCTCATCCCCTATACTTTGATTTGGACTATTCCCCTAAATTTCGCTACTTTATATCATAACCCTTCAGTTTGCAACTTTATATTAGAATGATATGAATAAGCAAATATAATACTTCTCTAAATTTCATAGATGACATAGTAAAATTGGGATGATAGAGAAACATACCGCTTCTTTCATGTTACAATCTGCCCCACGACCCTGATACATGCAAATCGCAAGTTGATATTGAGCTCGGACATGTCCCTGAAAAGAAGCAAGATATAACCATTTCACAGCTTCCTTTGGATTTGGAGGTTCAACTGCACAGACAATATAATTGATCAGTCCAAAGTATCAAATCGAAGTCAAATCAAATATCCCCTGAACTACTAATTTAAAGTACAAAACAAAATAACAACTTCTACAATGACACGAATTAAAATTATGCTTCTGCAGTTCTGGTGATAGCCAATTCCAATACTTTTCTTAGCGCATTACCAATTTAACAATTATCAATTTCTTTTAGTCACTGTATACGCTAAAAAAAACTTAGCCCTGCTGACTATTCTGAGTTTCTACAATTTAAACTAGAACAATTTTCGAAACTCCTCAATTCAGCTAACTATCTGAGCTAAGTTTTCTCACTGATAATCAAACCACATAGAAAACTACAATGTGAAACTAAATGTGTCAATTCAATTGCTCAAAAATGAAACTTGACTACCTTGCAAATACCAAATCCCCAAATTGCACTGCCCATTCCGGTCACCGGCCTCCGCAGCCTTCCGGTACAAACCAAACGCCTTATCCCGGTCGCCTCTCTCCCAATAAATCAGTCCGGCGTCGACCATTCCCTTGGTGGAGCCACGCTCGGCTGCCTTCAAGAACATCTTGAGCGCATTGTCGACGCTCGCCGTGAAACCGCCGGCGCCGTGCTTGAACTGCTTCCCCAAGGTCAAGTACCTCAAGGCCTCCCTCGCCGGCCGGAGCGCCTCGCACCACGACTTGCACGCCAACGACGCCGTTTCGAGGCTGTGGTAGCCGAGAGAGAATCCGATTCTGGTTATCAGCTCCGGAGGGAGATCCGAGAAGTCGCGGCGGTCCGGTGACGTGAAGGATGACGTGGAGCTGTGCTTCCAGAAGCTCTTGTGGCGGTGGCGGTGGTGGCTTCGTCCGCCGTTGGTTTTGGGTACCGGAAAGGCCGTGAAACGAGAGCCGCTGGATCGAGGTGGCCATGTGGTCTGCTTGCTCATTCTGTTTAATCTGGATTTTATTTGCAGAGTCGACACTCTCTCTTTGCAGAGACGAGAGTGCTTCTACCGACAAAGCCGAGAGACTTGCGGGTTCCTTACTGATTTGGTTAAGTATGGGCTTCATTCTCAGTTACATAACAATGTGGGCTTTGGATCAGAAGCCCAAGCACTCAGCCGAGAGCAGCAAGGAAGCGGAGCTATTTAGGTACGGTCGAACTGCGTTCACATGGTCACCATCGGAGGTAAATATTTATGAGAAACAAAACAACTCAATTTAAACTTGAACAAATAATATTTTTGTTGGGGATACGAGTGGTTCATCTACATGAACAGCTTTACGTTTGAAGTAGAAGAAACTATAGAAAGATATAAGATTATCCATCTACATGCACAGATTTGTTTTTCTCAACAAATTCTTTAAAAAGATGTAAGATTTTCCTTTTTATGTATACGTGAAACCTAACCTAACTCTGATATCATGAAAAGATTCATGAATTAGTGGAAGAAAAATACAGAAAATGAAGGGAAAAACTTTGGAGGCTATGTACATTGTGTGATTGTGTTACACTTAATTGATGGATAATGAGATTACTATTCTAGGATATTCTGTATCTTTCTAGATATTCTTTATGTATGTCTTGACCTTATGCCATTAGGATATGTAGTTTGACTAAATTATTCTTACCATATTTGTATTGTGTAATTCCCTATATAAAAAGCTCCTAACAATTATATATATGGCTTAGACTATAAAATAATGCAAATACGTTTGCGACTTAATTGTTATATAAACATGTCGTCTCGTCACCTTGTAAAAAAAATCTTTGTCTACATCTTCCTAAATGCTAAGCAATCTTTGCTTTAGAGAAATGGTATGTCAAACCTTTGGCGTGCTTGAAATATCCTCCAATGGTAGGCAAGATGGCAATGCGAGTTATGTCGGATCCAGAAAATTGGTAGGTCGTCATCAACGTATAATCTTTTGAATTAGATACCCCGAATAACTAGAACAGGGACAAGCATGGCCCATGGATCACTATTGTACCGATATTATCCCAACTTAACCACCTTTAAGGTGTTGGGTTTTAACCACAAAAGGCCTCGGTACAATTGGATATGATCCATCCACTTATAAGTTGTATTTTATTTGTCCATTTTCTGATGTGGGATCTTTCCTCTCCAACACTCCCCCTCACGTGCAACCTAATTTTTAGGTCTGCACGTGGAATTCATTCAGTCCAATTCCCACATCGGAAATCGGTAATGCTTCAGTCCAAGGCCCATTGCAGGCACTTGGTATGGTATGGGCCAATCGGATTTTTTCCGATGGCAATTCGATGAACCCAAATCTGGGCTCATTATGCTGGGAGATTTTCTCCTGTTACGCTGGGAGACGTAATTGAAGAGGGACCCGCTCTGATACCAACTAGAACAGGGACAAGCATGGCCCATGGATCACTATTGTACCGATATTATCCCAACTTAACCACCTTTAAGGTGTTGGGTTTTAACCACAAAATGCCTCGGTACAATTGGATATGATCCATCCACTTATAAGTTGTATTTTATTTGTCCATTTTCTGATGTGGGATCTTTCCTCTCCAACAGAATATTCACCAAATATGAATTTGAATATGATAATCCTCAACTAGAAGAGACTAACATGAAAATTAGACAAGCAAGCTAGAATCATAAACTAGCATTGCCGGAGAGCAAAAAATTCCAGATCTCTATCAGAGAGCGTTCAACTCCACACTTCATGGCCAAAGCATGTTGTTGAGCAGCTCAGAAGTATTGAAGCTTTGCAAAATAGTTTGCAGGCATCTGAATTTCCAACTCCTCCCCTCATCTCTAACCTGACCTCCATTGCAAGCAAAAGAAAGAAACTAAAGTAAACCATCCACAACATGATCAAACAGTGAATTGTTCACTAAATTATTTAGATGACCCATCTATATGACCACAGATTTGGAATAACATGGGAGCCAGTCAGACTTGCCGGTGGAGGCTTCGCCACGCCTAGCATGCACAACTACAGAACTACGATTACGACTGCGCAGTTTGTCTGTCTCGGTGCCGCCAAGCCCACTAAGATAAGTGGTTGCCACTTGCTATTCAACACAAGTTCTAGTATTCTACAAAGTTCCGAACAAGAATCGTTAGATTAGCTTATTGTACGAACATAAGTTTAAGTTCTACAAAGTTCCGAACAAGAGTTGTTAGATTAACTCATTATACGAATGCTACCTGTGTGACATCTACGCGACTAACTAATCCAACGATTATGAGGTTTGTGGTTCCAATACTTCGAAATCTGCTCTACAGGAGAGCATATATCATCCTCGTTGTAAAGTACTAGAGAATGTATTCACTATGGCCCCTCCACATCACATACAAGCCAATCCAAGAGCTTGCGTTGGTTTCAATGGCACATTATAATCCCGGTGGTTCTGACTGCCATTTCAGTTGGTAAGAAGCATCATCAATCATAACCGAGCAAAAGCAGCACTACTAGTTATCGGTTTCGAGGAAAAACCGAAAAAGATTGCTTACACAATTAAGGGTACCCCCACAAAAAGATCACTTCAAGCTTTCTATTCAAATGTTTTCACAGGCACCAGCTAACATACAGATCAAAAGCTGTTCATAACTCGACTATCAGATCATCAGGGAACTCAAGAAACCACAAACTTATATATCAGATATTTGAATAGGTTTTATCATGTTTCTTTAGCTTCGTTTCTTTAAGGTCTTCTATGATATTTCAGAGTATAACATGTTTATATATTTTTCGCGTATATGTCTTATATACCAAATTCAACTTAATAGTGTAGAAAACTTGGAAGCTAAGTTGAATATTTGCAGGATGTGAAGGCTGTGATTAGTCGAGTGCAGTAGGATTACTTGGTGGCTAGGTCAAGTAAACATTTGGTTAGTTATTTGACCAACACTTGTTAAATGTAACGTGGGTTCCAACACTACCACCAAATCCAGTTTTGATGGAGAGCGTATTCGGCGCACCCTGAAATTGAACGGTGAGATCACCGGGTGGGGCCGGGCACAGGTGAGTGGACGGTGAGATTGGCCGGGTGTGCGGCACACCCGGGTGCGCTTTATAATTTTCGGTTTTGATGATCCCATTGAAATATTCTATCATAATCACCACTAAACAATTCATCAAACAAAGCACACAACCAAAGCTTAATGCATAGCATGCTAGGATTTGCAATTTTGCTCCCTCCATGTGGTCTCTCTCCAATAATTGTTGTGGGAGGGGGTGTTTAACAAAAGACTCAAACAAATTATTTGATTAACTAACCTGGTTATATGATTAAGAACACTAATCCAAATCCCAAATCAGAACTGAAACCAAGTAACATTTGCTGTCTCTGCCAGAAGTTGCAACCCTATTTGTTCTTGCTGAGAGACTAAATATAATCACACTCTGATCCCAAGAAGCCTTTGTTTAATTAGGGAAGCCTCTGCATTAGGTGAACCACCCTTTGCCACTTACTTGATCAAAAGGGCCTTCTCTTCTTTTGCATAAACATTCCATATTCTAATCCGAAAAAGATTCAAACTTTAAAAAACCAATTTAGCTGGATAAGTGGGATTCTCAATTATTGGTGTTTCTGGAAAATAAAAACTTGAAGCTAATGAAATTGCAAAATGAAGACCATTGAAAGTCACATAGGATTCCATCTCAATCCACATGTGGTTTGTCCTCACTCCTCACCCACATTTTGAATTCTAAGAGCTTCAATAGTTCAATTACAGAGAGAACCTTCTCTTTCCCACTATGATAACAGTCCGAGGTGGGTGGGGGTCATTCCATGGCGTGTGGGACATTGATCGATTCACCCAACCTCATTCCAAGTCTGAATTTGGATAATAGCAGACACCCAAAAAGTCCTCTGGGTCTTTAGGGTTTAAGGGTAATGAACTTGATGTGGGGCTTTTGGCCTTATGGATGAGCAACATGGTAAAACAGAGGCAAACAGAGCAATCTTATCTTGCAATTTTAACCCAACTGAAAACGATTTGTTTACCCTCTGTGTTCAGCTCGACAAGTCTTGGATGTTTGCAATTTGACTTGGATTTGTCATATCTAGGCAATCCGCATGGCTATGAACAGTGTTCGTGATCAAAGAGAAGAGATTGATCACAGGTTCAATGATAAGAGACAAAGATAATTGAAAGAAACAGAGCAGATCGAGCAAAGCAATAGTACTAGGAAAGAACAATTTTATTGAGTTGTGATAAATTAGCTATACATAATCATCTGTTAACTTGCCAGTAGAGATTAACATCCTAAAGATAACAGAGTAGTAGTGAGAAACAGAGATAAAAATTCGAAAACAAAACTAAAACAAATCAGACTGATGAGAGTGCGCCTAAAATTAGAAGCTTGCTTTCGAAGATGATGATCAATTAGCGCTCTCGACATGACGACGTATGAAGACACTTTCCAAGTCAGGAGGAGTGAAGAACTCTCTAACATAGTTACATTTCGAAGCCGCAGACTTCCTCTTCCTCGGTGGAGGCGGACACGTCATCCTCGTCGAAATTCTCGCTTCCACAGCCGTCGGAGTCGTCGAACCACACTCTTCTTCTCCCACGTCATCGTTTCCTTCATTGATCTCCGCCACCGCGTTGGTGTATATCGGCTTTAGAGGAGCTCGTAGTTGTATTCCGGCCATGGCCCATTTCTGGGGGTCGGAATCCAAGCCTAGGTCGCCAGAAAACCCCATCTGTTGTGCTCTGACTCCAAACTTACCGAAGCTGCTAATATAGGAGGGAATAAAAGGATCGAATAAAGTAAAAATGAAGCAGAAAGATGGTCTTTTTGTTAGTGATAAGGAAGAAGAAGAGGAATAAAAATGAAAGTGGAGAAAGATAAAGAGGGAAAGGAAGAACTTTGGTGGGTTGGTCTGTGTTTCGGAGTTTTTTGAGTGAAAAAGAAAGAAAGAAAGAAAGAAAGAAAGAAAGAGGGTATTAATGTTGGAGGGTTCTGGTTATTATTGGTGGAGTGTACCAATGGCGCACTCAATCTCAGAGGAAGAGAGAACCCGAGGAGGAGAGTCTCGTGACCTAAGAAAACAGAGGAGGGAGTGAAATAAATAACTGTGGAAGGGAGGAAGAAGAAGAAGAAGAAGAAGAAGAAGAAGGAGGGAAGCTAAAGGTTGGGGGTGCCCGTGGAAATAGCTGACCGAGGTCCGCGGACGGTGAGGCAGTGGCCCACTGTCACATGACCTAGGAGGGTCCCATGTGGGAGATGCGTGTGGCTCACGCGCTGTGGAGGGAGGCAGGCGGGAGTTTGGCGCCAAATTCTGAGAAGGGGTCTGGAAAATCATAGAAGAAATCTAAACACAAACGTTACGGAATTTTTCTTTTATATTTTTTGATGAAAACTTTACAAGATTTAATATATATATATATAATAATAATCATATTAGGAAAGCTAAAACAAACTCAGCTACAACCACAGTTGTGGCACCAAGACCGAGGTCACTAACTTGTTGCAGCAACAGAGCACTATGCCATATATATCATCAGACGACGCTTTTCAGACGACATATTTTGGACGATTTTGAGTTTGTGTCGTCTGATTAATTTTTCGACCCTTCAAACGACATTTGTAAAGTATAAGTCGTATGAGTGCCATGCTCCCTTCATACTTCTAGATGTTGCTCAATTTGTCTGTCATATGCAAAATTTCAGACGGCATATATATGCAGTGTAAAAAAACAACATTTAGCAACTTTATGGTAATACGTCAGACAACATATAAAAGTTGTCTTTGAAAGAATACGGAATCTACTTTTAATCCCCTTTTTATATACTTCGTCCAACAACATATTAATGTCGTCTGACACAACCATAAATCTTTGATTTATACCTCCATTTTGAACCCTTAAATTCACTTATTCAGACGACAAACAAATGACGTATAACAAACCCATAAAATTGAGTGTACGAACCTTGTAATGTATAACTTCAGACGACATATGAAAGTGGTCTCTCTGACCCTAAAATACTCAATTTATAATTAAATATTGAGTTTGGTTACCTTTTATTGTATTTAATAAGATGACATATAAATGTCGTCTGAGGGAACCTAAAATATAAGTTTGAAAAATGGCTCAACCTTTTAATCTATTCATCAGACGAAGTTAATATGTCGTCTGTATGAACTTAAATTAGTCAATTCATTTGAGTTTGGGAGAGGGCGCCAACCTTAATGTATTCATCGCACAACATAAAAATGTCGTCTGGACCTGAAATATTTGAATTTGGGCGCTAGAGTTTTCCCTCACTTTTTTTCAATGTGAGACGGCGATTATATGTCGTCTGAGGTTGTAAATAAGTGGTCAACATAAAATGTGCATATTTTCCAAACGGAAACGCCCTTATCTCCTTCGACCAAAACTTATATTTTTGATTAATCGGTTTTCAAACTCCCGTTAAGAGTAGGAAAACAGTTCTATGTAATAGTTTGGACACTTTGATGAAACGATGATGTACTTCTCCTTGTGGAAGCTATAAGAAAGTTTATCTATATATGAAATTTACTCTAATGATCGAGACCTATAAGTTATTGAAAATGGGTAAATTTTCATCCACATACATATTTAAGTACTGCGATCATATCCAACGGTCAGATTAGGTAAATTTTGTCTCATGTATATAGTTGTCTTATAAAGATGTATATTTACAAAGAACTTAGTAAACATGTTATAGCACATTAGTATGCATGTTGTGATTCAAATGACGAAAATAGATTTTTTTCAAGTTTGAGTGTCAGATGTCATCATGATAGTGAATTATGGATGTAGAACAAAATTTATGCATTTTCGATAAAGTTCGTGTCTCGGTCGATGCGGTCAACGTTAATCGAATCTTCCTTAGTAACTTCAGACGACATATATATGTCGTCTGAGCAATACTTTTAAAAGTCAACACTTTTATCTAAACGAAAACGCTCTTATCTAGACCGACCAATACTTAAAGTTGGGATTCGTCAATTCTTATACCATCATCTGGTGTCAACGAAACTATTTTATGTGAACATTCAGACCCGTTTATCGACCGATCATATGCGATATAACTTCAGACGACATATGAAAGTGGTCTCTCTGACCCTAAAATACTCAATTTATAATTAAATATTGAGTTTGGTTACCTTTTATTGTATTTAATAAGACGACATATAAATGTCGTCTGTGGGAACCTGATATATAAGTTTGAAAAATGGCTCAACCTATTAATCTATTCATCAGACGAGGTTAATATGTCGTCTGTATGAACTTGAAATATTCAAATTCATTTGAGTTTGGGAGAGGGCGCCAACCTTAATGTATTCATCGCACAACATAAAAATGTCGTCTGGACCTGAAATATTTGAATTTGGGCGCCGAAATTTTCCCTCGCTTTTCTTCAATGTGAGACGGCGATTATATGTCGTCTAAGGTTGTAAATAAGTGGTCAACATAAATTGTGCATATTTTCCAAACGGAAACGCTCTTATCTCCTCCGACCAAAACTTATATTTTTGATTAGCCGGTACTCAAACTCTTGTTAAGAGTAGGAAAACAGATATATGTAATAGTTTGGACACTTTGATGAAACGATTATGTACTTCTCCTTATGGAAGCTATAAGAAAGTTTATGTATATATGAAGTTGACTCTAATGATCGAGACCTATAATTTATCGAAAATGGATAAATTTTCTTCCACATACATATTTAAGTACTGCGATCATATCCAACGGTCAAATTAGGTAAATTTTGTTTCTTGCATATAGTTGTCTTATAAAGATGTATGTTTACAAAGAACTTAGTAAACATGTTATAGCACATTAGTACGCACGTTGTGATTCAAATGACGGAAATAATTTTTTTTTTAAGTTTGAGTGTCAGATGTCAACATGATAGTGAATTATGGGTGTAGAACAAAATTCAAGCATTTTCGATAAAGTTCGGATCTCAGTCGATGCGGTCAACGTGAATGGAATCTTGCTTAGTAACTTCAGACAACATATACTGAAAAATACTTTTAAAAGTCAACACTTTTATCTAAATGAAAACCCTTTTATCTAGACCGACTAATACTTAAAGTTGAGATTCGTCAATTCTTATACCCTCATTTAGTGTCAACGAAACTATTTTATGTGAACATTTAGACACGTTTATCGACCGATCATATCGCTCCTCATGAGGAAGAATAGGAACGTTTTATATATAATTGAAGTTGACTCTAATGATCAAGACCTATAAGTTATCGAAAATGGGTAAATTTTCTTCCACATACATATTTAAGTACTGCGATCATATCTAACGGTCAAATTAGGTAAATTTTGTTTCTTGCATATAGTTGTCTTATAAAGATGTATGTTTACAAAGAACTTAGTAAACATGTTATAGCACATTAGTACGCACGTTGTGATTCAAATGACGGAAATAATTTTTTTTTAAGTTTGAGTGTCAGATGTCAACATGATAGTGAATTATGGGTGTAGAACAAAATTCAAGCATTTTCGATAAAGTTCGGATCTCAGTCGATGCGGTCAACGTGAATGGAATCTTGCTTAGTAACTTCAGACAACATATATATGTTGTCTGATAAATACTTTTAAAAGTCAACACTTTTATCTAAACGAAAACCCTATGTTGGTCAACTCAGGCAACATATGTATGTTGTCTGATGAACACCTCAATCTCGAATTTTTCTTTTCGGCTCCCGCTCAGTTTTTTCACCAAAACTTAAACTTCCCACACTTTTTTTTCCATCAAAAATACTTGGTCACCTCAATCTCATTCTTCTCTCCCTCTTCCTCTTAGCCGTCTCTCTTCTCTTCACAAAACCCCATCACACAATACTACTACTACTACTCCCTTCACTCCTTCCCCGCTATCAACGCAAACCCTTCCCCCCTTTTCTCTCCCAACCCTCGATTCCTTTCACAATGACACCATGACTGTGTCGTTTCAGCAACCCCCACCTCCCCAATCCCAACCCCAGCCCCAACCAGACGACGACCAAGTACAAGGACCTCAACCCGGTCTGGAACGAGCCGCTCGAGTTCGTCGTCTCCGACCCGGACAACATGGACTCTGTGAAACTGCCCTCTCTTGTCTCATCTCAACCGCAAATTCCGCCTCTCTCTTTCCTCCACTCGCTTCTCTCCCCTCTGCTCACTCTGTACTCACTCTCTCTCTCTAGTTCTCTTATATATCTCTCTATCTCTATATGTCTGAGTGTTCAATAATGAAGTGAATGAAATGGTTGCAGCTGACGACAAGGGCAAAGAGTGTTCTTTGGCTCATGGGTCAGGGGTGGCACTCAACCAAGTCTCACGAACTAACATTCTTCAAGTCGTTCTTGTATCTCCTCAGGTATACAACAAGTTTAATCTACTTCATAGTATCTCAACCACTTGCATTTTATTATTGTCTCTTCTTTGGCTTTCGAGCTATACAAGTTAACATTGCTCAACTTGGTAAATTGGGTATATTTTCCATTGGGTCGTGAATCCCTCAATTTCTTGGCAGATTCCTGGAAATACAGGTTGCATTGCCAGAACATGTGCAGCATCAGCAGTTGGCCTTCATCTGGTTGGGGTAGGCATTTCTCATTTTAGATAATTCATTTATTGAGCAAGAATATGAATGTTTATCCTCGACTAACATGTTTTTGTTCTTCATTAGCCGATGGGCTTTCAGATTGATGATGCAAAATTAAAGCGTGCTGGATTGGACTATTGGCCGTATCCTTTAATTTGTAATTCACTTTAGGATCTCTTGTGTTGCCAGTACATTTATGAGTACTTGTTGAAAAATGGAGTGTTTTCATGGATCTCTTGGAAGCTATTTTCATGGATTCCTACACTTCAAATGATTTTGTAATTGAAGTGGATTATCAAAGTTCAATGAAGTGTTTCTTTTGTTCTTTTATTCTTGGTTTTTCTTTATATATGAAGTTCAATTTATAGAGACAACATATGTGTTTATAACAAGCAACATAACCTCAACACAAATATACAGTGTGAGCTGGAGTCACAAGACAAAATGTTGATTGAACGTTTTTTATTTTTCAATCACACGACACTTATATGTTGAGTGAAGCACCTCGGCACGACAAAAACCATGATAAACTATGATAATGCTTCTTTCAGACAACATTTAAATGTGGTTACATTGTAGAGTCTAAGCGGAAAAGTTAAAAGTTTGTGGTAGGAATAGAATTGAAAGTACAATTAAATGTCGTCTGACAGAACAACTAGCAAAATGTATAATAGTTTACAAAGTTAGACGACAGATAAGTGACATTAGATCTTCTATATAACCACATATATTACAAATTTTTGACGTTGTAAGCTCACACACTCGACACTTTATTGAAGTGTGATTAGATAGAAAAATCCAATAAATCAAATTATTCTCCAATCAGTCCACACTTATATGTGGTAGGTATACAAAACAGACGACATTTGATGTGTCTTGTGATATGATTTTACAATTTTTTGATGCTGATTCAGTCCACACTTAACTGTGGTGCGTTTACTGAAATTTTTCAATCTTCTCTCTTCTCAGACGACATAAGATATGTCGTGTGATTCTCTTCTCAGACGACATAAGATATGTCGTGTGATGTCCTATCAGACGACGGCTATTCTCCGTCGTCTGATAGACCATCACCCTACAGCTCCTCAGACGACATAAAAAAAAACTTCAGACGACGGACTTGGACCGTCGTCTGATGATGTATATGGCATAGTGGAGAGACAAGTTACAGCACCAGAAGAAAAAAGAAGGAGACCAGAGAGACCAGAAGTACATGGTAACACACCAGCAAGGGGTAGCATAGCTGTTGCTTCTAAAGTCAACTTAAACTAGATTAGTTCAATTAGAACTAATCTCTAACTCTCTCAATATTCCCCCTCAAGCTGGATCAAGAGGATTCATTGAGCCAAGCTTGCCCAAAATACGATGGAAATAAGATGTTGAAAGAGACTTGGTGAAGATATCGGCGAGCTGATCATAGTTGCGTGTAATGAGTGACAATGAGCTTGGACTGAACTTGAGCTTGAATATAATGACATTCGATGTGCTTCCTCCTTTCATGAAAAACAGGATTACAAGCAATGTGCATGACATCTTGATTATCACAATATAGAGAGATTGGTTGACTACAAGGGAAACCCAAATCAGAGAGCAAACCCTTCAGCCAAATAAGCTTACAAGCAGTAGCAGTCATTGCCCTATATTCAGCTTTTGCGCTAGAACGAGCCACAACCGTTTGCTTCTTACTCTTCCATGTAACTAGATTTCCCCCAACAAAGGTGCAAAAACCAGTAGTAGACTTTCGATCAAGTGAGTTACCAGCCCAATCTGCATCAGTATATTCCATAATGTGAGTATTGCCATGGTTTTTCAACAAAATACCTCTATCAGCATAGCCTTTAAGATAGCGAAGAATCCTCTTAACAATGTGAAAATGAGCTTGAGTAGGAGCTTGCATAAACTGGCTAACAATACTCACAGCATAGGTAATGTCTGGACGAGTGATTGTAAGATAAATTAACTTACCAACCAGTCTTTGATAAGATGTCACATCAGAGAGAAAAACACTTGAAGTTTCAAAATGAAACTTGCTATCCAGGGGAGTGCTAGCTGGTTTACTATCCCAAAACTCTGACTCTTTCAATATATCAAGAACATACTTTCTTTGATTTAGAAACAACCCTCTGTGAGAAGTAGCCATTTCTATACCAATGAAGTACTTAAAATGCCCTAAATCCTTAATTGCAAACTTGTGACGAAGAGATTGCTTGAGAACATTAATCTCTTCTAGGTTATCACATGTCACAATTAAATCATCAACATAGATAAGCATCATAAGCTTACTTGTTGAACCAATACGAACAAATAATGAGGAATCTGCATTACTGCTATGAAAACCAACTTCTTCAAACACAGAATTGAGTTTGGCATACCAAGCTTGAGGGGATTGTTTCAAGTCATAAATGGCTTTGTGAAGTTTGCATACCATACTAGGATCAGAAAATTGAGAATGACCGGGAGGCAATTGCATATAAACCTCTTCTTCAAGATCACCATGTAGAAAAACATTCTTCACATCCATTTGAAAGAGAGGTCAACCATGATTCACATCAACCGAAAGAAGAACTCTATCAGTACTTATTTTTGCAACAAGAGCGAAGGTTTCTTTGTAATCAACTCCATATGTTTGAGTGAAACCCCGAGCTACCAATCGAGCCTTATGTCTTTCTACAGTACCATCTGAGTGAAACTTGGTCTTATAAACCCATCTACTGCCTACTACCTTCTTCCCTTGAGGAATCTTAACCACACTCCATGTTTTGTTCTCATTAAGAGCTTGAATTTCATCTGCCATAACTTGTTTCCACACTTCATACTGATTTGCTTCATTAAAGCTTTAAGGCTCATGAGCAGCATCAAGAGTGTTAAGGAATGCAACATGAGAAGCAGAAAATTTCTTGTAAGAAATAAAGACTGTCCTTGGATACCTTGTTGTGTAAGTCACATAATCCTTAAGCTTTGTTGGAGGTCCTCTTGCTCGTGAGGGATTCCTTCGAATAGCCACTGGACTAGATTGAACTTAGTCAAGAATAGGTTGTACATCAGCTTGATCACACTCAGGATCAATATTTGTGTCTTGAGCTTCTTGAACTGTAGTAGGAGGATTGGAAAGCACATTGCCATCCTCAAAAACTAGAATGCTGGGAGTTGGAAACAAATCAAACAGAGACTCCGTCTGACTATAACCATCTGAATTCCCAGCAAAGAAAGGACTATTCTCATCAAATCTAACATCCCTGGAAATAATGATCTTGTTAGAGGAGGGGTTGTAGCATTTGTATCCTTTTTGAGTGGATGAATACCCTAGAAACACACATTTTTCAGCTCGAGGATCAAGTTTCCCTCTTTTATTAGCTTGTATGTGAACGAAGCACACGCAGCCAAACACTTTCAGGTGAGAGATGTCAATCTTCCTTTCTTTCAACACTTCAAGGGGAGATTTACCACCAAGCACTCTACTAGGTAGCCAATTGATGAGGTAAGTGGCAGTGAGCACACTTTAAGACCAAAACTTCTTAGGCACATTCATTTGAAACATCAGAGTTCTTGTTTTCTCCAAAAGATCTCGATTTTTTCTCTCAGCAATTCCATTTTGCTGAGGCTTACCAACACAGCTAGTCTGATGTAGAATTCCATTTGTGCTCAAGTATTGTGACATGTTATTGGACATATAATCAGAGCCATTATCAGATCTTAAAATTTGAATATGAGATGAAAATTGGGTGTTGATAAGTTTATGAAAGTCTTTGAAGACATAAAGAACTTCATTTTTGAATTTAAGAAGATACAACCAAGTAATCCTTGTAAAATCATCAACAAAAGTTACAAAATATTTGAATCTATCATAGGACTCAAGAACTGGACCCTAAACATCTGAATGAATGATTTCGAAAGGATTACTAGACCTAGATAAGGAAGAAGAAAAAGGCAACCTAGAAGAATTAGACAAATGACACACATCACATTGATCATTTGTCTTACACATATTTGGAAACAAAATATACATCACTTTTTCTGATGGATTAGCTAAACGCATATGCCATAGATGTTGATCTTGAACTAAGCTAGCTGACTTGGAAGACTTTAGGAGCAAAAAAGACCTTTGGCAGATAGTAAAGTCCATTTAAAAAGAAACCTTCACCAATTGTCCTCTTGGTGATGAGATCCTGAAATATAACATTGTAAGGAGAGAAGATTACTAAACGTCTTAGAGTATGGATGATCTTTCCAACAGAAAGAAGTTAAAAAGGAAATGAAGGAACATAAAGAGCAATTGACTCAGTATGATCAGACAAAATTTTGATTTTTCCTTTTTCTAAAACATAAACTTCGTTGCCATTTGCTACAGAAACTTGGGAAGGGATGGACAATTTTTTGAAATCATGCAAATTTTGAATTTTGTTTGTCGTGTGATCTGTGGCCCCTGAGTCTATAATCCAAAAATCATTCATAGAACAAACATTCAAGGCAGTAGAGAAAGACTTTAAGATACCTGAAGCATCTTCTTGTGAAACACAATCAGCTTCTGCAAGGAACCCAGCAAACTTCCCAAGGAGAGCAATGTGGTCTCCTATCCCTAATTCACAAGTTTCTTCCCTTCCACTATGCATCTGTTTTTTTGTTGAGGAAAGTAGCAAACTCATTAATCAAGGTAGATGGATTGGAAGTGAAGTCAAGCATACCCTCAGAGGAAGTGGTTGCAAGGTTTGCTCTGTGTGATGAACCATTCCAACTTTTCTGACCGCCTTTGTTCTCTTTTAAATGCTTTGGCTTTAACTCAAGATGGAGGATCCAACATCTATCCCTGACATGTCCCATACCTTCACAATAACTACATTTTGAAACATGTCTTCTCCCTTTGTAAGTCTTTTCTTCAACCTGCCTACTGTCTGAAACATAAGCTCTAGTTTCGGAAAGAGTTGGCTAGATCTCTATGTTCATCACTTTTCTTCGGACCTCTTCTCTTTGAATGATTGCACATACACATGTGAAAGTCAGCAGCTCCGCATTCATAAGGATATGGCTTCTCAAATCTTCATAGTCTAAGCTTAGACTAGCAAGAAGCTGAAATATCTTGTCTTCCTCAGCTCTTTTCAACAAGATATGTTGTATGAGGTCTATAAACATCAAGCTCATTCCACATGCTTGTGAGACCACCAAGATGTTGCACAAAGTTTGTTTTCCATAGAATTGAGCAACCAAGACATTACCAATTGATCCTTTGAAAGCCAAGAATCATAGGAAGAAGAACCAACATCTGGCTTCTGTGTGGATCCATTAACATAGCCTAACTTGGACTTTCCCCCAAGAGCAAGAGTAATTGCTCTAGCCCAACCTAGATAGTTATGTTCATTCAACAAAATCGAACTGAGACGTTGATTCGGATTCATCTCAACATCAGAAATACTATAAGTGTTTGAATTGATATTATCACCAAAAGGATTAATACCAGAACTAATCTCAGCCATCTATAGCTTGAGAAATCTAAGAGAACTGTCTCTTGAAAGAACAAGAATAAGAGCAACAAAGCTAGGACACTAAAGTTCATGCTCTGATACCATGAAGAAATCTAAACACAAAGATTACGGAAGCTTTTCTTCTATATTTCTTGATGAAAACTTTACAAGGTTTAATAACAAATATATATATATATATATATATATATATATAGATACAATGAGAATCGTATAAGAAAAGCTAAAACAAACTCAGCCGTACCCACATCTGTGGCACCAAGACCGAGGTCACCAACTTGTTGCAGTAACAGAGAGACAAGCTGCAACACCAGCAGAAAAAGGAAGGAGATCAGAGAGACCAGAAGTACATGGTAGCACACCAACAGGGGTAGCACAACGTAGCTTCTAAAATCAACTTGAACTAGATTAGTTCAATTAGAACTAATCTCTAACTATCTCAATAATCATTGACATTCTCTTCAAAACTTTCCGTTTCCGGCTTTCCCCTTCCTTATATAGGGTGGTTTTGTAATGAAACTTGAAGGTTAGATTAATTTATTATAGTTAATACAATAGATATTTATTTCAGAATAATGAATAAGTATAACGGTTGTTGGTTTTAAAATTTTAATAATCTAAAGCGTTAAGATGTTTGTTCTTATCATGTATTTCAGTCATATTGAAATGTTACGATATTTGAGGGTTGAAGTAAGATACATGTTACATTAACCACATTTATTTTTGAATAAATTAGTCCTTTACTACGGTTGTGAGTTGTCAGTTGTGAAATGTCATATCGGATGTATGTACTGAGGCAATTAGATTAGATTGGCAACATTTTACTCATCAATTTGGCAATGTTTCACTCATCCATCCATCTGTATCCTAAACAAGGAAGGTTATCATGGGGTGAAAAAGGGTGAACAGATGCATGTATAATTCACTAAAGCTACAAATGTGATATGGTGGGAAGAAATGGTAATTATTTTGAAGGGAAAATTTTAAGAACTGTACATGATAAATGGTCCACTCATAATTTTGGTGTTTTAAGTTTCAAAACAATCGTAACGGTACATGAACTTGTAATCTCAACCGAAAATATGTACATACCGTTACATTCTCCGTTACCTAACGTGTTTTCCGTTAAATTTTGAGGGACAAATCCGTCACTCCATAATTTAGTAGTAAGAAATTATTTAAATTAATAAACATTAATAATTAATAAGGAGAAAGAAATAAGAAAGGAAAAAGTATTGTTGTTTTGGCCACGATCCTCAACACACGGAGCAGAAAGATGGTAGCAGTCAATGTTTCTAAGAATGCGGGGCGTGCCACCTCGCTGACAAGGAAAGAACTGTATGAGTGCATGCGAGATCTTGACTTCTTGATCAGGCGGGGGGGGGGGGGGGGTTCCAGGTGCCACCTCAGATGAGGAATTTACGAGCACAATGCGGTCAATACTCAGGATATATCACGAGAATCAAAGGTGATCGGGCGCGAGTCCAGGAGGGCTCTGAGAAAGACCTAGGCGACGATCCGCTTAAGGTTAGGGTTTTCGAGAGGCTCGAAAAAGTTTGTTTGTAAAGAGATTGTCTCTGAATTGTTGTTGTAAAAGTTGTGTGTGTAGAGATAGAGAGACTTCGACCCCCTTATATAGTGATCTGACTTGAGGCAAAAGAAAGCTAGCTTGGAATCCAAGTCGGCTCTGAAACCCTAATCCCACACGGACAAAGTTTAACCCGTGCGGACCAATCAACTTATGACACATGTCCAATTCGCACACTCCGCATAGGACACTGCCACTGCGTTGCTCGATTATAAACTTCTATGTGAACTGGAATTAGGAGCAATCTTATCCCGCGGGGTATCACAATCCATGTAGAAACTAATCCCGCGTGGGCCGCGGCCTCAAACCATCATGCGGGCCTTTTTAGCTCGCGGGCCAAAGGAAAGATTTTTATATTAAAAAGGTCATAGGGATTGGCCCGAAGCAATGCCAAAGACAGGTAAAAGTCTTCAACGATTAATGTAGTGCGTGTGAACTCCGCATCTGTTTCCCTCGCGAGGTCTCTCACGCGGACTAGCGAACCAGTTCGCCAACTCGCCTAGAAATATTCAGCTTCGCCTAAACGCAATTCCGCGCGAAGGCATTCTGTGCGCGAGGCATGTGTTTCCGCGCGAAGTCCCTTGAGCACGCGAGATCCGTATCTCGCGCGAAGTTCCTTGTAAATCAGTTCGCGTGGGCTTATTGGAGGGCCGTTTATTTGTAAACTTAAAGATATTAGGTCGCCGGCTGTGACGCGGACCAGGGGCGTAACTAATATTCACATTGACATTTTACAGCCCAGTAAAGTATTATTACGTGGACAAAAATGCATTTTGGCTCATACAATTGTTGTCTCTCTTTTTTGTCCTCGTTCAAACCCAACATACACAAAAATGGCAATCGAGGTAGGACTATAAGAGGAAGTTGGAAGATGATTTGATTTGGTAAGTTATGGAAGAAAATGTTTGAATATATATAGGTGGGTTGGGACGAGCAATGTAAAGAAACTTGGAATGAGAAAGTTATGTCCTAGTTTTACTTGAATTGGGATGAGCAACAAAGTCTTTTTTTTTTTTTTTTTGATGAATAAGAGTCTTTCATTAAAACCAAACCTAGTAACTTACAAACACAACATAAGCAAAGAAACCAGGTAAGGGGAAAATAACAAAATCTTTAAGAATATATGGTTTGAGTTTACAAGATTAAAAAAGTATTTAAATAGAAGAAAAAAAACATAATATAAAGAAAAAGAGAATGAAGAAAACCCGAAACCACCATTTGAAAAATGAGAAATTACAAAGAGTTAACGATGTTATTGACGGCATGTGCTAAAAGTGCTGGCTTTTAAACGTTATGTACCATTTTGATTGTTTTGAAACTTGAAACCAAAATTAAGAGTGGACCGATTGTCATGTACTGTTCTTAAAGAGATCTAATGTTATCTTGTCGTCTTATAATGTCAAATCAAATTATTCTTCATGTTTGTACTCTTCGATTATATCAAATGATTCTTGTATACTATTGTATGTTTCTAACCTATAGAATCAAAATGAAAGGATAATATCATCTCCATTTTGAACGAGACTATGAGAGCTTGCCAATTGGTTTGACAAATCATTCTTTCTTGTTCTCGCTCTCATACTCCCTAGCAAACGAATAGACAAGACATAATAATGAAGATGAATAATACTGCATGAGTAGGCAAGAAACCCAATATATATGAACTCAACCAGAAGAAATCAGTAGATCTAGTTAACATATCACCCGTATTCATGAAAAGATAACTCGAACTCTACCCCCAACAACCCGTTACGTTCATGATAACTCGAGTCATTATGATCTTCACCATACTTGAACACATTTTTTTTACCACATTCCTTAACTTATAACAGGACTGGACAGGGTGAAGTGAAAAGGACTCTCCCTGAATCATACACATCAATTCGATTGGTTTGATGGATCGATCATACTAAAGCTAAACCGATCTTGGTACTCCTTTTGGAAATTTAGGAAAAGAACGACACATCATCAAGATTAACTAGTGATATATTCTTCGACAATGTTAGATGAAGAAGGTTCGATCCTTGTGTATGCAGCAACAATCTTGGGAGAGCTTCCCCGTCTACGGGCGGTCCTAACGCGGCTCGAATGGGAATTGGGTTTCCGATAAAGGGGTATCATCCCCGAACGCCCAAAACCCTTAAAAAAAAAAAAAAAAAAAAAAAAAAAAAAAAGAATGTTAGATGAAGTTTAAAGTCCGAGTTGCTTTTTCTCATGTAAAAGAAAAGAAATATGGAATCAACCAACTACAATCAACAGCCCATATTCTCAACAACACATGAGATAAATCTGTCATTATGATCTTTACCATACTCCCTTTACTTATGACAAGACTGGATGGATTGCAGTAATAAGTGAGAATCATTGAACCATACACATCAACTACGTATGGTTACTGGTTAGATGCACCGACGTTAATGAAGCTTGAACAGAAACCTATATCCAGAGAAGAAGCTGCCTGAAAATACATGGAAAAAGAAAGGGACAAAGGAAAAAGAAAGGGACAAAGGAAAAAGAAAGTACATTTTAGTTCGAAAATGCAAAATCTACTTTTCCAATTTCCATATTCGATGCTTTCAGTCTTCATTAAAATCACACATTGTTCATTGTGGGACGGATCAAGATCTGTGCAAGTAGATGAAGTTGTCAGAGTTGCCATTCCCCAATGCTTTTACACCTCTCTTTATACGTTGCCACAAACACAAAGTACTCCCACAGAAAAGAGGAAAGTTATATATCTCAAAGTGATAGTGCAACTGTGCAATCAAATATAGCCAGACTGGGTAGGTTTGGTTCATACATCAGCAGAACAAAGAAACAAAGTGCACGGTCCTTTTTTTGGGACCCAGATGGGTTTGGACTTTGGAGGATAAATTGTATATTTAGCTAAAAAGAGGAAAAGTAGCAAGGAGATAAAGGCTTTTGTAAAGCCACACACATCACAATTGGTCATATCTTCTTTAAAGTTGGGAACTCAGTCACTTCTGCAAGTTACATTAGAGGCTGGAAACCAGAGTTTTAAATAGAGAACATGTAGTATGTAAGAGGTGGAAGCAATTCTGGATACAATGTAGCTTTTACAGCAAGGTAAAACAACGTCGATAGTTTTTACATTGAACAGCTTGGAAAAGCTGGACATACGAGGATAATTGAATTTCAGGATTTTTTTACATCCTTGAATAGCCTCTGTCATCTTCATATTGCTCCATGAACTCATTGTTGAACTTCTTGAAACTGTCCATGATAGCAGGCATGTCTTCCTCAGCTGGTAAGATGGTTGTCCTCAAGTGGAAGACCCTACATAGAAACATAATTTCCATGCTCATCAATTTTATATTTCTATTACAATGTTATAAGAAAAATGAGTAATATGCATCATACTCTCAAACTGAGAAACAAGAGCATTAAAATTAATTACCCATCTTTCTGTCCAAACCCTGAACCAGGAACAGTGGAAATGCCGGTGGCTTCCAAAAGCTTGAGACAGTAGAATACATCAGGAACTTTTCCAGCGCTTTTAGCGGCCTGAATTGCTCTTGGTGGCAAGCGTATTTGAGGGAAGGAATACATGGCACCTAGAACCAACATTCTCAACTGCTGCTTAGTATGAACAACCAATTGCAAGAACCTGCATTATTTACTTTACAAATTTTTTTACCTTCGGTGAAATTACAAACTACGTTTCTGCAGCTGTTGAATCCATCAGTCATTAAACGTGCTCTTCTCCTCAGAGATTCAAGGATCCCTTTGCTGCCAAGTGAGCAATGAAGGCACCATTAGTTACAGCTTCATGAAGATATCTTTCACCACTAATATTTTAGATATCAAATTGGTGAAGATACAAGTTTTCTTTTTACAAGGGAGACCAACAATTACAATTTTTAATAATAGGTTTTGGAAGGTTCTCATGCACATGGTACATGAAACTTGTGATAAAAGCTGTGTTAGAAAGCTTACCACCAATCCTCTTGGTGACCATTGTTGATCATGGAAAGCAAAAATTTCTGTAGTTCATTTTGAGTTTAATCAAAAGTTATTCACTTGTACTATTAGAAGACACACCTTTCCCTAGCAAACTGGTCATATGAAATATCTCCAGGTTTGGGAGGGTTGACCATAAGGCCCATCTGTAAAATAGATGGTATTTCAAATCAAATAAATATTTTTTGTCAGAAAGATGCGTGTCAGCTTCCGCATAAAACAACACAACATGACTTATTTGCCCACTCACAAATATTTGTGCAGGAACATTTGGACTGAGTGCCGCTGATGCAACCTTATATATCTCATCAACTGTCTGCAGCATCATGTCAAAACATAAATAAACGTGAGATTTGATGGTTTAAATACTGAAACTGAACAGGAAAATCATAGTGACGCTTGATTTCATTCTATTTACTGAAACCAGAAAAAATGGCCGGATCAATTGAAAAGGAACTAGGGAAAACATCAAGCAGGAATAAGACCACTTTACCATGGCAAGGGAAACTAGCCCATTTCTTTTTAATATTAACTGACGTATAATAACCGGAAATAAGCTTTGAGTTTATCAGAACCTTGACCTTGTTGCATATCCCTTCCCTTCCTTTCATAAACTTTATATCACAAGTAACAAGTTATGGAGAAACAAACCTGTGGAGGAATGTTTGTCATCTCAAAGTATCCACCACGCTGTCCACATTCACCCCAATATCCTTTTGACACACTGTGGAAAGAAACAAGCTGGAACTCCTTGCTTATGAATGGCCCCATACCCATCAACACCTTCCATTGTCATCAGAAATTAAAGAAGTTTCATTAGCTTAAGCTGAAACTATAGGCAAAGGTTCAGACAGAAAATTAAAAAGATCAGATTAATATTTACCTTTCTAGCACTAATAAAGGGGCGCTCATCCTGGTATACATTCTGCTGATAAACTTCATCACCAAGCAAGACCAGGTTTTCTTGGATACAGAAGTTTATTATCTCTCTTAAATTAGCTTCACTAAGACACTGACCAGTAGGGTTACCAGGGTTTATAATCACCATTGCTCTCACCTGATCATATTGCATTAGAAATTAGTTGGGAGTCTAAATCTTCACGAAAAGACATCATAGTTATTGATTAGTATTTATCAGTAGCATTGATTAACACTATATTTAACAGAAAACAGGCCATATATAAAACATTCATGGGGTAAAAAGGAGAATAGCGGCGAGAAAATATTTCCCTATCAAAGGGTCTTTCAATTGTCAATTCAGATTGTGCTCTAGTTTACTCTTAGTATAAAAAAAATTCCAACATTCTCCCATAAACAAGTTAGAGAAAAGGCATACTAACAGTAATTCCTTTGGAGCGAGCTGTTATAACTGACTGGCGAAGATCAGTAGCATCAAGACCCCAGTTCGCAGTTTCTTCCAGGTAATACGGAACAAGAGAACCACCAAATAGAGATATTGCAGCTGAGTAAAGAGGGTATTGTGGAACTGGAACCAAAACCTGACAGAACACAGAATTAAGCATATACTTGGATATAGCATTGGGATCATAAGTACAACCTGAAGTAACCAAGGAGAGAAAACGAATCAAAATGAAAATAGAATGTCATTGTAAAGTAATTTATGATCTCTAGAAAAGAAAAGAGAATAAGAAAACTATTCTATTACCCCATCCCCTGCACCACGGATTATGGCATTTAAGATCTGCATTACACCTTTACTGGCACCATCAGTGAGATATATGAGTTCTGGGTCACTGTCATTGGGGCAAAGAAAAGCAATAAGCACTAGAGTTTATCACCAAGTTAACACACTGTAATGGAAAGGCATAAGGATTTCAATCTGGCAATCATCACCTTGGATAACCATCACGTTTTTCAATGAACTCTGCCACTTCCTTCCTAATTGCAGGAATACCTCGAGAATCACTGTAAGCACCTAGATGAGAAAGATATTTATCAATTTCCAACATAAAAATGTTCTTAATTTTTTACAATCATGTGGAACTTCTTCTCAGCATGGTATTCCTATTGCAGATAAGTGGGATGAAGCAATCCCATAGTTACAAAAATTGATAATTATACAAACAATAACCAGTCAAAAGGAAGTACTTTACTTTTAGATAGAAAAATATCCACGAAGCTAAGAACTATTGATAATATAAAAGGTTTATCCAGCTGTTAAATAAACAAAAGACATTCAGATATAACATGACTTGTTTATATGATCTGATATTGGTGATCGGGAATACCACATATGTTGGTAACACTAGGGAAGAAACTTTGGAGAAGCAAAGGAAGCAGGAAAATAATACAGAAACATCTGAATTCGACAGACGACAGAATCACAATCAATGGATATATGGCTTGCCAAAACTTAAGAAGGCAGCAGTTGCCAGTGGGTGTGCGTGTATGGTGGGAATTGAAGAGTTTAGAGTTTAATCTATAAGAAAGAATAAATATTTAGTACATTTTCAGTTGTCCACCCCTTTTCACATAATAACATAACACGTATGGCAGGTAGGGAGGGTACCTAGACCACCAGAAGTAACCGAGAGGTAATGTTTAGCCCTTGAAATTGCATCAGCAGGGAAGAGCAGTCCTACATTGGGGTCATCTAATAAAAATGGAGCTTGACATAGAGCAACCACCTGTAACAGAATATATACTTGGTCCACAAGTTGTATAGATATAAATCAAGTTAACAACTCAAACAATTCAATCTCAAAAGCAGTGATGGACCTGGCGAGGGAAAGTTAGGGGCTTCTGTCCGAGAGCATGAGGATTTCCAACATTTGTGAAAATGATCTGCAGACAAGAAACCGAAATGATGAGACAGAAAAAGTGGGGATCACAAGCAAAATAGCCAAGTCTTACAGGACTATACAGCCACTTAATTCTGTGTATACGATCACAAGTCCATACGTTCAATCAGAAGCATTACCCATTTTGCAAGGCAGAATAAAAGTAAATTGCAATACAAAACAACCAAACGGAACTGGTATTATACCTTCTTTCCTTCCTTCTGAAGCTCAGAAGCTCGAAGATACAACTCGCCTCTAACAGCATACTGAACCTTCTTCACATTCTCATTCAGTGATTCATAGTCCAATGCCTTCGGTGGCATGATTGTTAACAGCTTTCAATTCCTATTAGAAAAGGTAAGGCAGAAGATTTATGTACTCAGTTCCTAACCTGAACAATTCAGAGGAGGTTATGGGAATGACGGCGATCTAAGACCAGAAAGATCAAAAGGGAAAAAAGAAAAAACAAAGATGGCAATTTGAATATTGACCCCATTCATCAGAGACTCAAATCCATCAACTCACCAATTATTTTACTGACTTCTATAAGGCTACTGTCTTTTTGTCACCATGTGTCAAAAGATGAAGACGACAGAAATCATTTGAGCAAAAGATTAAAAATCAGATAAACATTATTAAACTAATCAACAGCATAATCAATCTGATTATATACAATAAACTACACAGTTTAAAACTAAATATCACACCTGCAATTCTGATAATAATTCTTAAAACCTAAACCAAATGTGCAAACCCAATCACTGATATCATCTAACAACTAAACAAGATTGGTTATAAAGAAACATACTTTAACAGATACTCAATTACCCAATTCATAAAAACCAAAACTATTTCTAAAAGAGATTCAGAACTGCCAGAACAGAAAAATCCAAGATGATCTAAGAGGCAACAATCACACACCTTTACCAAGAAAACAAACTCGTCGACATGTAGAACAAGGTCACCGACAAATTGTAAAAAAGAAACAAAATTTTTAAGTAAAATGCAAACTCAGATAAGCCATGACATCGCTACCTGTGAACTGGAGCTTTGGCAACTCTGAGAACAGGAGTGGCAGAGTAAGCCAGGTGGGTTCTGGACTGGTACGCACAAGTTAGAAGTCTTAAAGACTAAAGAGTGACGTATAAATATGGTGTTAAAATATGTATCAAAGAGAGACCAATATATGTGGCACTTCATGAACTGAACGAAAATGGCTGGAGCAGAGCCACTGAAAATTTTATGAATGGATTATTTGGGACTATTGAGCCAAGAGATAAAGCTCGTGCAGAAATGTGGTGCAGCTTCAAACTATGAATTAATGGTAGATAACGAGGGGCATTTGGCCTTTCGGGTTCATCTTCCTTTGTTTGACACATTGTCTCACTATGTTAGACCTGTAGAGGTAATATGGATTATACAATGTAGTGGTGCATATTTGTTGCTTGGTTTCTCTCTTGATGGACTTTGTTATTAGGAGAGTCTTGGTTGGTTTGCGGAATCAAGTTCTTAGAGGAGTCGTTCCTTTACCATTTCATTAGTAGTATAGTGTTTTTGGAGTTTCAAAACCACAAGATGTCCAAACCACCACAGATACATAGCTCATGTGTGAAACCCTCTTATTCGAATCGTATGATTCAAATGTCCTTGAGATGAGAGATAAATCTCAGTCTAATTTTGATGGTAACGAATGACCATAAAATACCTCTATGACACTTTTATAGTTTACGTATTCTGAATGAGAATGTAAATAAATAAAATGTTTCCATTAGATGAGATTTCAGGCTTCTACTAATACTTACTTGACTTATTTTCTTCTTGTTTCCAATACACTTACATTAGAGGAGAAAATGAACATATTGTGTCAAGAAGAAACCCACCTCGAAAGCCAAACATATAACATGTCAATAGTTTTCTGACATTTTAACAGAGAGACTAACCATGTAGCAGACCGTTTAAATGAGCACGCTCACTCTAAGGAGAACCCCGTTGTTTGGTTCACTGCTTACTCCTATGTGGTTATGTGTCCCCTATGTGGTTATCTGTCCTCAATGTTATGCTTGGATCAGCGGGAAATGAGTGTTAAACCTATGCTTTGTTCTTTAATTTTGTTTACTCTTTCATTTTCGATGTATCGAATAAAAAAAAACACATATAAGGTTCGGGTCTAGGCCCAAGAAGATGAGCCCATACTGTATCAGGCCCACACAAACCAGAAAAGTAATAGCTGAAGCCATTATTTTCAGAGCTCTGAAACCCCAACCGAGGGTTTAAGCAGAAGCTGGGTGCGCCCTTTGCTCTCTCTCTCCGACGATGACGGAGACGGTGAGGCTCCGCGTGGAATACAAGGACCGTCACATTCTGAGCAAATCGCAGAGGACCGACGGACTCCGCCGGAGCTGGATTCTCCTCAAACCTCAACACCGCACCATCTCGGACCTCGCCGCCTATCTCCTCCACGTCTTCGACCTCCACCATTCTTGCCCCGATGGCCTCCTCATATACGTAAGATCCTCCTCTTCCCTAATTTCAACCTCAAAAGTTCTGATTTTTCGAAACGAAATGATTCGAATTTGTGTCACTGCAGATGGATGAGTTTGTGTTGCCGCCGTTTGAGTCCACCTGCATTTTCAAGGATAAAGATATTGTCAGGTCTGTTTTGCATTTCTTTCTTCGGTTTTCGTTTTCGGTGAATGTTTAGTTTTGGTTTGATAATGTGTGCATTGTTGTGTAAATCAGTGTGAAAAGGAAATGTGTGTCTGAAATTGGGATGATTGAGGATGGGAGAGCCTGTATTGAGGTTGAAGAAGTCGAGGAGAGGCAAGTTGTGAATGGAGGTATGAAGCTTCTGGCGAGTGAGGAGTTTGAAAAGGAGAAGGGAGGATACGAAAGTGAGCTAGAAGAGGATGAACCTGACCGGTTGGAAGATATATTGCCTGTTCAAAATGCGCCAGACAATGTACGAAGCACCCATTCCAAGAAAAGGAAGCGATCAAATAAACCTGAGAGCTCCAAGTATGGATTTTCCTTGATTTTCATGGATTAATGCACTTATTGTTTAGCATGTGTTGGTTACGAGTTGACCTAGGGTTTATATGTTAACTAACTAATTTGAATGTTAGGTCTTTGCTATAACTTCTTATGCTTCAAATTCTTGCTCTTTATGAGCTTATCGATGATGTTATGGACATTATAAGTTTATGAATGCATCCCTGCGGAATGTTATATAGTTTAGGCTGATACGGTGTTATACACATTTTCTTTGGTATCTGACTGCATTATATCTTTCAGGAAGAAGAGAAGTAAATCTGCTTCTAATGGAGAATGTTCAGTTGTCCCCCCAGAAGATATTCAAGGCAATGTCCAAGAGGAGAAAAACAAAAGCTCTAATAAGCGACGTGCCAAAAAGATTCTTTCCAAGAAGGAAAAGTCAACTACTGGAGAGGGCGAAGTGGATGATTCAAGCACCTCTGAAACTGATGAAAGAACAATCAACACAAGTCTTTCTACACCCAAGTAGCTTGTTGCCCTATTACATATATGGTGTTAAAATTAAGTTTTTCATGCATGAAGTAGAACTTGGCCACATATATATTCTCACACTTTACTTCCCTAACCTTATCTTTTATAGGCACAGTCAGCTTCAAGAGAATGGCATAAACGGTGTTGTTTCATCTGAGAAGCCTGATGAAAGTAAAAAGGTAAGACCAGCTTTACATCTGTCTTGTATGTGTACATCAAACTGTGTATTGTTACTTGTTTTTTGGGCATCTGCAGAAATCTGTGATTCTTTCAAAACATTTCCTTGTGCCCCTTATTTCACTTTTTATCTTTTTCAAGTTGCGAATGAATGAATCTATTTCTCTCTTGTTTTAGATGCCTAGTAGAAGTGCTCGACGTAAAAAGGCCAAAAGAAAATGGTTGAGGGAAAACATGAAAGCTCAGAAGGAAGAGGTAATGTGATGCTTAAAAAAATTAATAATGAGTATAGATAAATATCTCTATTTCTCGCTCAAACCCTCTTTGAAAGTTTGATGCTTGAAGTTATGTTTAGTACCACCTATATGCCTTTACAAAAGAAAGTACTTGGTCCTCCATCTTATGTTAGTGTCCGGATGTATGCATGATTTTAAAAGACAGTACTTGTTCCTCTCAATAATCTTTTCTCCATAATGTTCCATTTTGCAGTTACATCAAACACAGGTAGGCAACCCGGTTAATCAGCAATCATCTGATAAGAAATTATCTAATAAAGCTGATCAACAATCATCTGACAAAGTCAATCAGCAATTATCTGACGATGATAGTCAGGAAAGTTCTGAACAAGGTGATCTAAAAACAGATAATGATGAAGAGGACAACGTTGTTCCTGTAGTAACTAGGCCAGGACACATTCGATTTGCACCCCTCGGAAAAGGTATTTATGGGTCTAAATTTACTGAAAATAACCTTCCTATGCCATTTGACTTTGCAATTATGGGTACATCAAGTAGATCAAGGACGTTTTGTTAATTATCTGATCTATCTACTTGTTCCAGTGGATGCAGATCAGAGTTTCCAGCAGAATGAAACTTCAGTGGTATGCTTCAGTTTCCTAAAAGCATCATAGACTTTTTTCTATTTGTTGTCTAAGTCACTTTGGAGGCTTCAATGAGTCTGTGAGTTGGCTCATAATGGGACAAACCAACTGATGTTTAATTTAATTTGAATTTTCTATTTTCAGTCATTACTACAACTATAGATGCATTGAATCTTTGAATTCCTTCCTCCTTCAGGAAACTTTTCAGTGGAATGGAATAACCAGCAAGAAGAAGGGCCAAAAATGGGGTATGGACAAAACATCATATTCAAAAAAGAGTAACTACGAAGATCTGTACCAAGAGTCAACTGAAATGGTTGGTGTTGAAGAACAGGTTCCTGAAAATGATCCCATAGACTTTAATAAGCTTGAGCTCTCTACTACTGTACCGAAGGTTTGTTACTTTTATAATTTTAATTCTGCTTGATGGATATGTATTCTCTTCATAGGAAAAATATGCAAAAATTAAGAGTTGTGAGGAGTGCTTTTTGCTGCCCCTCCTTTTAGCTTCTTGACCTTTAATTACTTCTTCTTTTTTGAGAATCTTGACCTTTAATTACTATCTACCACATTAAGATGATAATGAAAATGTTTCTATAACAAATAGATTTTATCCTTCATGTTCTATTAGTTTAGTATGAAGATTTAATAGATTAATTCGCATTTAATGCGTTGCAGGAAGGTGATCAAATTGCATATCGGTTGATTGAATTATCATCGGGCTGGACCCCTGAAGTTTCTTCCTATCGAGTATGACTCCTTCCCTTAAGTTCTACCAACTTTTTGTGGATATATAATTAACAGTTGTCTTCTTGATTGATAGATTGGAAAAGTGTCACAGTACAACCCTCAATCAAATAAGATAGTGCTAGTGCAGGTTCCAGAATATCCCATTATTTTTGAGGAGACAGACGAGGCATCTGAAGTAGAACCAGATACATCCCTCTATGAGGAAGATGGTTCTTTAGAGGTACTTGAGCTACTGTCAATCAATAATCATAAATTTGAAAATAATCATGATATACATTGTTTATATGCTTTCATGATTAAAACTACCCTTGCTGGTGTATGAAACTGAAAAAAAGTTCCAAGTTTCTTTGCACAGCTTGTTGTTATTGTATGATCTAGTTATTGGTGGCTGCTTCTTGGTATACATGACCATTTCTTCTAACTAATTATATATGATCATTTTAGCTGCCTGGCAGAGGCTGTGAACTAGCTTATGGAATCATATGTGTCGATGCTACTAGTTCATATGAATCATATCTGTAATTTGCTAGCATCTGACAATATAGAATCTTTGCAGATAGATTATTCTTGTCTTATTGATGTCCGCATTGTCAAGTATGGGAACCTGAACACAACCAAAGCAGTCACTGGAGATCAAAATGCTGCATCAGGTTTTAGGCTCAAGAGTGGCACAGAAACTACAGCTGCACCAGGTTTCAGGCTCAAGAATGACAAAGAAACTCAGGCTGCACCAGGCCTCAGGCTTAAAAATGACAAGGGAACTCAGGCTGCTGCAACGGGTTTCAGTATTAAGAATGACAAGGAAACTTGTGCTGCTACACAAGGTACTGATTAGATTTCCATGCTAGGAATCTACCATGTTTGAGGCATCAAGAATTTTGAATATATTTTTGTTCACACACGTAGCTTAATTTTGATTATATACGTAGGAAATGGAAAAGTGAGTGCGTGGGATGAAGTCAGCCAGGCATTGAATGCGAAGAAGGCAGAGCTTTCTCAGGAAGATGGCTGGGGTAAAAATGATGGTTCAGGAAGGAGTGCATGGACATCTAGGCGGAGGGGTAGCGCATTGGGTCCAACGATGGCTCTTTTAAGAGCGCAAAGTGAGCTATGAGCAAGACCTGTAATAGCAAACATACATGGTCTGGCAATCAGACAGCAGGGTTCATGATTTTGTTAACTTATAACTGTACTAAAGGGACGTTTTTGATGTAAAAAAGAAACCTCGACTAGGTGCTGTACAGTGAGATTTCAATTATTTCGTCTCTCTTCGATGGTTTTTTTTTTTCCGGAGTTTTAATGATGTACTGTACCGTATTGTAATGAAGAGATGGCATATTTGGTAGAATGTTGTGTAATGAACCCTTGCATTTTTCCTCAGGGATGACGGTAAACAATGAAGAAAAGATCAAAATACAGCACCGGGTAGTCTCACAACACTTCGTTGATAAAACCTCACAATTGCAAAACTCCAGAACTTCTGGATATTTGAATTCGGTTATTACTATCCTCTTGTGTAAAATCAAATGAGCTTTTCAAATAGCCGTAAATGGCAACACCTTCGATGTTGGACAGGGGTAACTTATATATACTAGATACAATTATTTGAACTCTGTTTGCCAAGATTACAAAACTTTACTGATAAAATCCTATCTGCATAGAGCAGACATATCCTCTGTACATATTTTCTGAACCCCTCCATACATCACACGAGCAGATATGAAACACTTTGCACTGCCTGGGATGCCAACCCAACTTTTCAATCTGCAACTGATCCACCCGGCCGTTCCAATATGCTTGAAAGATCATGAACCAAAATCCTTCGTAAAACTCTGATCCTTCGATTTCTGTCTTATTCATGTCTGTTTATTTATGTGTTCTGTATTGATTTACAGCTGAGATGGATCAGGAACTCTTCTGGCTCCTCACCTTCTCTTACTATCTGTAGATATCAAAATGCACTTTAGACTTGCAACAAAAAGAAACAATAAAAATTGATTAGCAGCAAGCATTGTATGAGAACCAGAGAGGTTATGAGTTAGACTTGTTTGGTCAGTATGATGAGTTTCTGTTTACGAGTGCAACCATATAGTACTGGCAATGCTTTCTGATAAAAGCTACTTGAATCTTACAGTGATATTGAAAAATAGGAACACTTGCCTCTTCTGTGGCTTCTCTATTATGGTTCCAATACGTTTATTTTGGATAGATGTTCCAATACATTTCAGATGTGTGGTTAGGGATATTAATTGTAGGCTAGATTTAACTTTTTAAGTGGAAATACCCAGTGTGTTTAAATCAGAGCACCTTGCTTGATGAAAACGGATACAGGGCGTTTCTGCTAAGCCGCTTTTTTACAGGCCAAATTAGCATATCAGGCTACAACAACTATTCCCAAAAAAAAAATATACTGAAATGATCCAATATTAAACGGTTACTTGGTTCATAAAAATGGATACTATCTGTTTATGCTAATCTTATTTATTTACAGGCCAATCATGAAATTACTCATCATCTATATTAGGGTGTGCACCACTATATTCATTAACAAGTTTCGCAGTATGCTGACTTGGCTAATTAGAGCCCTGCCAAAATTTGATTGGGGAAGCAATTACTCAAGGGCAAAAGTAATCTACCTAAAAAAAAGAATCAGCATCTTTTTTTTCCAGCTAAATATAGCTGCTTCACTTACCCGCTTGTAAAAACAAACTCTTAATTCATTACTGTGCATTAGTTTTAAAATGGACTACATATTGTAAAACGAAAAAAAAAAAAAAAACAATAATAAGATAGAGCCGAACAAATTGCAATGTACCTGTACAGGGGCACTCGTAGGTAAACCCATATGCTCAAGGAAGCAGTGTCCTATGGTTTCCCAGTGAAGATGGCTATCCTGAAATGTTGCATTTTGCCCTTTCTCATGCAAAATACCATGTCCCAACCAGACAAATAATACACCAGGTTTATTTGCACCCACAGTCGCATCTGGAGCTAGCAAAAGATATGCTGATCTAGAATGAAGTTTGCCAGACTGGTGCATCACCACTTTATTCAACGAAGGCCACTGGTACAAAACGGGGTTAATCACCTCTGCAGCTTCCCTGGTCGTTTCAGATTGTAATTCACTTTCAGGGTTGATAATGTCAACATCCAACATTAGGTCTTCTCTGTTGCTCACATTTTCGGTTTGGGTGCAATCAGTGTCCATCAGATCATCATCCAAGTCAGGTAAAGAAAACGACCATGATCGTACCAAATTCCTCGAAACTTTAGGTGATTCCTCAACTGAGGGTAGCAACATTAGAGGTGGAGGTTTACTCCCTCTACGCTCTGCAATAGAAGGGGAAATCCCTTTACATGTCAAACATGTATTTGTCACTTCCAAAGTGCAATTAGCTGAAAATGCCTCTCTAGGTGAAGAAACAGATTCTTTGAAAAGTAACCGTGAGCTGTCAGCTAAGGAACTATGCTTAATACATAATGGATCTGCAGAATCCAAGCCTGAAGGTGAAGGCTGTTGAGAAGACAAGCATGACAAGTCCGACCAATTAGAAGATGAGGGTGAAAATGTAAATGATGAACTAGAGTATTCAGAGGTTGAAGGGGAGAGTGTTGGGGATTTTGAGCTAAACTTAAGATTATTATCAGGAAACCAAGAACAAGAATCTGGTGACCCACAGTCAGCTGTTGGAAATGATAATGGATTGGTAAGAGCAACAGAGCGTCCTACTTCCCTAAAAGTATCTCTTATCTTATTTGGGCTACTAATTGGAAAACATTCAAAGGAATCTGGTGAACCACAAAAGGGGCTTGACGCTGACAATGGTGATGAAGGCTCAATCAAAGAAACAGGGTTTTCTGCTTCCTTGTTAGCTTCCACAGCCATATCAGGTCCATCACTGGACGGGGTAGAGACACAGTTCACCTCAGAAGATGTGACCAAATCCTTCATGATTCCGCTAGCAAACTTTTGCCGCAATCTGCCCCATCCATTTTCTCTAGCAGGAAGGCAAGTTTCAGACTCAGTATTTGATACTGAAAATGGTGGAACAACCCCACCTGCAAGTGCCTTTAGGAAAATTTCGAAATCCAAATCATATTCACCAACCTTCCTTTCACCCACTGGAATACAAGTCACTGCAGCAACCTTATCGCCTCCAGAAGAAAAAGTTCCATCCTTTTTGACATCTCCCTTGCTGCAATCCTCTTCTGAAAGCCCACTGGAAATAGCATCCCAAAATTCTAATGGCTCCTTGCCATCGTTGATATCCATGATTGGACCTTTTGCCCTCTCATACTGGGTGACTTGAAGGGCAGCTGCTCTTGCATTATCTGACATCTTTGTGTTGCAATCCTTTCCAATCCACACATATATAGCAGATGGAACATGGACAACAAAAGCACCACGAGAGTCGAGTCCTTGTGCACCTGGATGGTTTAACATCTTCGGCACCAGATGAAGAGGATCATACGACGAATGCGGGGCCATCCTGTACATCCTTAACACAGAACTCGGGCTTGCAGGCACAGCATGCACCCGCTTCTGACACTGCAGAAGTTGACAAGCAAACCCCATATTGGGGTTAGTCACCCCTCTTGCAGCCTTGACATACTGAAATGCATCTTGAAAGCTCTGGCCCTCCCTCCACATAAGGTATGCAATCACCAAAGAGGTCGACCGCGACACTCCCTGACAACAATGCACAAAAACCCTCCCATTCTGCTTCCTCACATCTTCAAAATAATCAAACACATCATACAAAATGCTTGTAATGTCCTCCGAGGGGCTATCCTTCAACCACAGAGTCTTGTACACAAGATCATTCTTGAAATACTCAGGAGACACAAACCCTACACAGTTAAGCACATATGTGATCCCATTCTTCCTCAAAACCTCCCGGTTCTTAGCCACAGCATCACTCCCCAAGTATATATGCTCCGCAATCCTAGAGCACTCCTTATCAAAAAAAGCAAGCTTATCTTTCTTAAACTCAAATTCTCTCCCACCCTGTTCCGAATTCGAACCCAGAAACGCTTTAGCAACAGACCCTCTAGGAGTTTGGGGCTGAGGCCAGACACCAAGATCATCAGAACCTGCCTTAGGCCACTCCTTAACACTACACTTGGCAATTGAAAGAGGCTGCAGTGGAGGTAAGCAAGACCTTGCTTTATTATTCAGCTGAGGCTTTGGATAAGGATTATTAGCCTTGGAAGGTGAACGGTCACTCCATGACATCGACCGGAGATATCTTTTCCGGGTAGCATTTCCGGCCAGCCCGCTCTTCTCTTCCTCACCCAACATCTCTCTCTCTTTTTTCTAAAATAAAGTCTCTAAATTCTAATGGCTACCCATGAAAGGATTCTTCATGGAAAACCATCAAGCTTGGAAATTTAGCATTAATACCATTGAAAAATCCATCCTTTCTCATTTTTTTTCTCACCTAAAGCACTTGACCCAAGTTATACTATTCAATCTAGAATCATGAAAGAAAATTCAAACACGAAAACGACCCAGTAAAACCTCATAGATTCTACCTATACAGACAGGCAACAAGAAAACTGAACCCAAAAGCAATAATTGTGTTCTTTTTTGTTGTTTGGTTCAAAGAAAAAGAAATCAAAGTCACTTACTTGAACAAAGCTGTATCAAGCACGATGATCTGTTGGGTTTTGTACGAGAGACTTTGAAGGATGTAGGAAAGGAAGAAGAGGCTGAGTTGTGGAGGAGCGAGTTGGACCGAGTCAGGTTGGGTGGGTTTTATTTAAGAAGACGAAGAAGAATGGGTCAAAGTGCCACGTCATCGTGGGTTTTGTACAGTGGTTTATGAGTTCAGACCGAGATTGTGGGGAATATTATTTTAACGTTAAAATATTAGTGGGGAGGGATCGGGTACAGCGACGCTCCTGTGCAGCCCTGTTACAGAGGTCGCGGTCGTAGACTCGTAATGGTTGGGAGTCCACGACTAGAAAAGTTTTAATTATTCTTTAAAATGGTGATTAAGAACACTTTTAAGTTAAGGGAGGCGTGGATCATGCATAGAATGTTCCTTGGCTGTACGCTTAAAGTGCAATTTGGCACTTACCTATCAGATTATGGGTGCTTATGCGTGGGTTCATCAACCCCCATTTTCTTTGGTTCTGGTTCTGGTTCTTTGGTTTGGTTTTTGGTACTCTCTCGTCAGCCGCAGCTCATTCATGATTTGAGTTTCAATGGTGAATTGTATGGTGTTGTTTTAAGGGAGTTCTTACTCTGGGTTGTGGGTTTCCATAGGATTTGTGTATTGAGATTTGTTTGGCATCAGGTAATCGGGCATCAACGCTCCGAATCAGTACTCCTCACCTCACGTGGTATGTGTGGTAGATTTGTTAGTATTGTTGCATTTTTTTTTTGGATGTAGGGCCTATGGTCCATAGTTTAGCGAGTTGTTTGTCTCCGTTCACTCTTTCTTGTTTGATTGAGTTAGAGACACATACTCTTTGTTTTTAGCAGTTTTTTGGCCTTGTATTTATAGACTTTGTAATTGGGTGTATCCCTTTTTTAATGAATTATTCATTTCTCTCAAAAAAAAAAATGAAAACCATCAGAGCCTACTTAGGCGCAATTCTTTATTACAATTTACGATCTTGAAGCAATTGGTACAGTGTACCTCATAGATTGATCAACCTTGCTAGTGTTGATTATTTAGATGCTTACTAGTTAGATGAGATCCTTGTGATTATCGAGGATGTGTTCTACGAGAATTTATATGTATCTTGGGTTCAAGTTTTATATCTTCCACACGTAAAACTTTATTAATAATATTATAAATAAAGCTGGGCATGTTGCCAAATCTCTTAGTTATGTTAGGTTCTAAACCCTTTTAACCAAAAAAATAATGAAAATCATCATCATTTGTTGGTTTTAGGTAATGAATTTGGAATGAAAGCAAACAAGTCGACACATTTGAGAAAAAATTAAACGAAAGAAAACAAATAAAACTGTTCATCTTGACAGACGTGAATCAAACTATATTAAGGCAGTGGAGATGGTCCTCAATTTCTTGCCAAAATCTCACCAGTTGTGTTATTCATATATATATATATATATTGTTGTTGTTGTTGTTTCATGAAGATCAAGTCATCCAAAGATGACACTGTAATTATGTAACCAAAAAAAAAAAAGATGACACTGTAATTGATAGTCCTACATTCTAGTAACTTGAGTTGATACATCACAAAACCCGATCAACGGTTTGAACATCAGTGTAAACAATTGAAATGAAAGAATGATGATCTATTTTATTTTCATAATCTTCTATGTCATACATTTGTTTAATGACAACATTTAAAAGAGATGGCCTCCTCAAATATATCTTCTTCTTTTTTTAGTTTTTTCCGATAGAAATCCTCAAAATATATATGTAGTGATTTTATATACATTATTATTATTATTATTATTATTATTATTATTATTATTTTAATTAGTGTATATCGTTAACATGATTAAACATAACATCATAATAGTTGATTTGATTGATCTAACAATTATTGATAAGATGTTTCCTTTCATACATGCATTACATATACTTATCGACCCTTTTGAACAAGCTCTCATTTTATTTTAAAATTATTGAAAAATAGATAGATAATCATGGATTTGGAATTTACTCTTTGTATGAAAACTAATCGTAGACCCATACAGTTGTAGTCAACGACGTCGGTTGCATAGAAACAAAACTATATAAGAAGAAAGTAATGGTCAATTAAGGTGGCTAAGAAAAACAGAACAACTTTTGTTCTGATCGTCCCCGCCCAACCTTGTATTAGTATTTGGCTCATAGCAAATCCTCTCATGCCCGTCGTAATTTTCATTACTATTATGTTGATCATGAATATATAATTTAAATTATGGATGATCATATAATAAATAAATAAATAAATAAATAAATAGGACTTCTCACTTTTAGATAATTTTTTTGTTAACATTTATTGAGTTTTTTTAATTCTTGTTTGGACAAAATGTCATACATCAAATTTGTTGATACTCAAGCTAGTGTGGCATAGATACATGTTCTCCCTTACCAAATGTTTGGGCAAATTAAAGACTTGACATGTTAGCACCACTCATTACAAAATTCCGTTCACTTATTTATAAACAAAGAAATATTGAAGTACTAATACTTAGAAAAATCACCATTCTAAACAAGGATTTACTGCAAATAGACTAGCTAAATACTTTGAATTGGGCTAAAGCAAAACTCTAGCCCAACTTAGAACCTAAAACAGCCCCAAGACAAGAGTCCAGCTCAAGGCCCACCCGTTGATCCAACGCCCTTACACCGTACAGTATCGTCGGAGCTCCAGTCCCAACTTTGATCTTTGCCGATCCATGCCCCTAGTCCACCACCGGCCACCAAACTCACCCGACGTCACTACGTAACTTCTTGCCTGACCTAACAAAACACGAAACTAAGCCGCTAGGAAGCACCCACCCATCGTCACCCTGACTCCGACCAATTGGTCTAGCATCAACAATTGTCTTTACTGGATATGTGCAACACGACCTATTCGTTGCAAGACGTCCAACACTCCATGGTCACCATCACCTGCAGAACCCCAAGCAAAAACATACTCGTCCAAGGAGCCTCGGGCAAAATAGCAATCTCGTCTAGCTGCAAGCCATGTGCGTCGACATGGTCAAAAGACTAGACAAGACCGAGGCTGCTACCAGACGAGTTCGTTTCTATTTTTTTGGGAGGCCGCTGTTGCACTCTTTAGAGAGGAGAAGAAGTTTTTACAAATCTTTGATGTAGTGTTGTATGAGAAACGATCATTCTCTTTTTATCTTGATTTGTTGCCATCTGTTTACACCCAAATTAATATTTTACTGGACAGTAATTGTCTAAGTGAATATTAGTTAAATTTATGGTCCACGTCATACCGGTGAGCCCGAAATAATGGGTTTACGAGTGATGGCCCGCTAGAAGCCCATGCAAGCTGGACCAAGGGACGCGAGGTTGCATGCGAAGAAGTTTGTATGCGAAGGAGTTCGCCTAAGAGATAAATATCAAGGGCCGCGAGCTGATTTGATGTTAATTAAAGGATGGCTCCGTGCATGTCAATGAGTTTGCATTGGTTAAGAATGTTATCCATTAATCACATATGTTAACTATGCTTACATGCGAAGGCAGTTCGCGTGAAAGAAGGGGAAAGGCGGGCTCCGCTTGGTATATATACAAACATATATCGATTGAGCTAGCAAGAGAAGACCTCGCCTACAATACCTCAAATGGATAAGGAAGCAATATATACTCCTTGATTACTTAAAGGGCTATCATGCATGTGCACACGTCCACGTCCATGCATGATTGCATGGGGAGGGGTTCATTAAGGATCCTTATCTTGGTTTAAGCATGTTTGCATGGGGAGCTTACGTCTACATCTTCTTGAGTTTGGTTGTATTGGTGGTTAAGGACTCTACTCCTTAATTGGATTTGCATGCATCGCCTACATCCATATCTTCATGAGATTGGTTCTACTCCTCTACATAGTAGGCAGTTAGTGACTTCGCCAAAGGATAATCACGTCCAGCAAGTGATTAACATTGCCTACGCCACATTTATCGTTGAAGACTCCTACAAGTCTTTGACATGCTTTGGGCCAATACCTGTGGCCCTAAGTAATTCTATATAAAGAAGCTCCACGGCTTACAGAAGAGCTCTCTCTACAACAACAATTACTCAAATACAACACAAAACAACTTTCAACCTAGTTGAAAACTCTCTCGACCTCGTCGAAACCTTCAGCGCTCCCAGGAGCCGATATCCCTTCGAAGCCTCTTCGAAGCCATATTTCTAAGCGCCTCGCCGCCTAGAACTCTTCAGAGCTCTCCGGAACTCGCCCCGATCCTCGGAAACTTCCCTATTGTTGCTCTGCTCACCCCGCCGTGAGTATCGATCGCTTGTGCTGTAAATTCCTCATCTGAGGTGGCACCTAGAACTCCGCTCGCCTGATCAAGAAGTCAAGCCTGCGCACTCACTCAACCTTTTCCTCGTCCGCGAGGTGGCACGCCCGCAACTCTCCATCCTCTTTGGATCGCTATTTACCTCGGCTCAGCACGCTGAGGATCGTGGCCAAAACACCATCAAAGACAATTTTTTTCTTTTCTTTTCAAATAGGCCAATACTGCTGACCTCAAGACACGATCATTAATGAAACTTCTGAATACAGCGCATGCGGGAAGATGATGGGGGTGAGACATGATACATGAACCCTAAATTATTAGAAGCTCCGTGATAATAACGAGAGTCTTTACAATAGATCTGTATTATAACATCCACCAATTAACCAAGATTGCATTTCCAGCTACTATATTCGCTTTACCAGGGTGGTGACATAGCTAAATGATATTTGCTCACTCAAAGCCATAGATTAATACTATCAAATTTCTCACTATGTTACCCCTAGTTTCGGTGACACTTAGTTTCAACCTGCACCTGGAAGGTTGCACCAATTTAACAAAATAAAAAGCTAGCATCGTAGCCAGAGCAAATAAGACACAAAATGCGCGATCGCGTGTCTTCACTTATTCAGCGCACCCCGATATAAGTTCCTCCCGGACTCATCCCTATTCTTCAGCCCAATCCAAAAGCCCAGCAAACCTAAGAACTCAATACACAAAAGCTGATAGCACCGACCCACCCATTTGGGCCTTCCTCTTCTTTCCCTCACCCCATTTCACTCCTCACCTCCACTGCCGAAGCCACAGGTGCTCGGCAGCAGCCACACCTCTGCTATGCATTCCCCTCTCTGACATGTATCACACTACCCTCGGCGCCCACCGCCTCATCTACCGCAGCCGCATGACCCACTACGTCAAAACCGGCCTCATCGACCACGCCCTCCACGTGTTCGACGAAATGACCCAATCAAACTGCCGCGTCTTCAGCGTCGACTACAATCGCTTCATCGGCGTTCTCGTCAAGCACTCCCGTTACGACCTCGCCGAGCATTACTACTACGAGATGGCCCCACAGGGCTTCTCCCTAACCCCCTTCACTTACTCCAGGTTCATTTCCGGCCTGTGTAATGTAAACAACTTTACGTTGATCGAGAAGCTTCTAAGGGACATGGATAGATTAGGTTCCGTCCCCGATATTTGGGCTTTTAATATTTACTTGAATTTACTTTGCCATGAAAATAGGATACATTATGCTTTGGAGGTGTTTGATAGGATGGTGGACAACGGGAGGGAGCCGGATGTTGTGTCGTATACTATTGTGATTCATGGGTTGTGTAAAGCTGGGAGGTTTGATAATGCGGTTGAGATTTGGAGTGGTATGATTAGTAAAGGGTTTAGGCCTGATACTATTGCGTGCACCGCGCTTGTTGTTGGGTTGTGTGGAGGTGGGAAGGTTGATTTGGCTTATGACCTTGTGATTGGCGAGATGAAGGGTGGTGTGGAGTTTAATATTTTGATTTACAACGCACTGATTAGTGGGTTTTGTCGAGTGAGGAGAATTGACAAGGCGCAGGCGATTAAGTTGTTTATGAAGAGGAATGGGTGCAAGCCGGATTTGGTGACGCATAATGTGTTGTTGAATTATTGTTGTAATGAGTTCATGTTGGAGGAGGCGGAGAAGTTGATGAGACAGATGGAGAAGATTGGGATGAAGCTGGATGCTTATAGTTATAATGGGTTTCTTAAGGGTCTTTGTAAAGATAATAGACCCGAAAAGGCGTATTTGTTTATGAAGAACATGATGGAGCCGAAAGGTTTGTGTAATGTTGTTTCATTTAATACCATTATTATGGCGTGTTGCAAGGGAGGCCAAACTAGAAGAGCATACAAACTGTTTCAGGAAATGTTTCAAAAGGGAATATTACCGGATGTTGTTACATTTACTATTCTGATAGGAGCTTTTTTAAGAGAAGGTAGTTCAGATGTAGCCAAGAAGCTTCTTGATCAGATGACAGGGATGGATCTGTTGCCTGATCGTATATTTTACACTACAATAATTGATCATCTATGTAAGAGTGGGAAGATTGCAATGGCTTGTGACGTGTTCAATGATATGTTAGAGAAGGGAATCACCGCTGATGTGGTTTTATATAATGCTCTCATTAGCGGGCTTTGTAGGGCTTCTAGAGTGACTGAAGCCATGCATTTATATGAGGAAATGCAGACTAGAGGATGCTTTCCTGATGAGGTAACTTATAAAGTGGTAATTGGAGGTCTTATAAAAGACAAGAGGCTTTCTGTGGCTTGTGGGGTATGGGATGAGATGATGGAGAAAGGCTTTACTCTGGACAGAGTTCTTTCCGAGACACTGATTAATGCAGTCCATTCGAAAGATCTTGCATGAAAATGGAAAATGGTTTGTATTTTATACCCACCCCTTTATATCTTTTAGTTATCCATTCATACTTTTGAAGTTTATTGCCTAGCTTCAATTTTTACTTGAATGATTTGTTATGGGGAAAGTATTGAGTAATGTTTTTTGGCACTGCTGACAGCTCTGGGAGTTCATTTCTCCAATAGTACATGTAACTTTGCCTTTAAATAATTACTAATTAGACCATCAAATTTCACTTCTAATATGCTGATCATATATGTGCGCATTGGTGACTGCATGATTGGGCTGTTTATGTAAACGTTTTGGAACATAGCGCAGAGACTTGTAACACTTGCTCAATGCTAAGAATGCAGTTAGGAGAAATTTAAATGAGCTATAGTCTACTTTCACTGCTACTATATGCTAAAGGAGCTTGATCATATTCTTAAATCAGTTGACTAACTAGTTACATGTTTTTAGTGAGCATTTTTGCTATTTTGAATATGCATGGATCCTCATTTGGATGGTGATTGAATAGTTGCTCCTTGCAATCTCCAGTAGTATCACCTATTCCATTCAAGATGGTTGATGACATGTTCCATTGATTATGCTATTCTTTGGTCTGTTGCAGTTTCCATTTTTTGGAGCAAGTTGATAGTTGGTGATCTCACCTCAACAAGCGTGCCTGTTTCTTACTTTGTTCCTCTTCCTGGCAAGCTACAGAAAATTCAGGTGGGTGCTTTTAGCTTTTGTTAAGCCTTTATGAGTAATTAATTAATTAAATACTTTTTTAATCCATGTATTAGTACAAACATTTTCCTATTTAAGTGAGAAACAATGGAGGTGTAGGGAAAGAAAAAAGGAAAATAGGCAAGACCTTGCGGGTTAACCCTAATAAATTGTCAGTTCCTGTTTACTTTCATTTGTTTCTGTCATGATGATCTAGTTCATTGACAACAACTGAAACTTGTAAACTAATTCAAGTATGTGCTTGTTGAATTATTAAAAAAGTTTTTGTTACATTCTTGTTATGCAGTATTGCCTCATTGATTGGTTGAATCACTGCTTTATGCATGCAGTGCAGGCTGGAACCTTGGACAACCAGATGATTTGAAGAGCATAATGATTATGTTGTATGGTTTGTCACTCCCATTGACTCTTTCTCGTTAATTGCAATGAAATTACTGCAACTTACTTCTTTTCAGTAGTCTACCTGTCCCTCCCTTGTTCTTTCATCCTGTCTTCTTTACCTCAATTACTGCTAGTAGACGATGGTTTAATTATGCCGACTTGTTAGATTGATATTGTGAGAGTAATTTCCTGCATTCTTCGAAGTTGGATGAACATGACCTTATACCACATTTTTATTTATCTTCTCTCCACAACTTTCTTTCTTAGCTTAATGGCTGTCTCAGCTACTTGAATCCCTTTTGATTTTACATTCTAAATGTTTTAGGATGCACCATGGCACTTCTCGAGGTAGTTCTTGACATACTGAGACAGTAGATATGCATCAAGAATGTTGGTGCGAGAATACTATGAATCCAGCTTGAGCATGATAGCTGATGTGGATGTGGACATACACGGCTTGTTATATGCAAAATGCAGTGAGTGTAACTCAGTCTTTCTCTGTCGAGAATTACTAAATTATTTGTATTGGGAGTGGGACGGCCAGATTAGTAGTTATATGCTGAATCAATACGCAGTGATAATGGATTGAATTGTTTCTTTCCTGTAGGGCAATGCAAGCAGCAACAGCTATAATTTTTGGCCACCTCCTGCTGAAGAAAAACAGATGAAAAATTATGAAGCTTTGTTTTCCATATATTAACTATAATCCGGTTTGTTGCAGTGCTGGAGCCTTCAGAGTAGGGAAGAACAATCAGGACAACAATCAAGGAAATCATCTTAGTGATTAGTTGAGTACAAATATAACTGACAAGTTGCTTTTTAAAGATAATCTTACAGAAAAAGTATTTCAACCAGTAGTTGCAAGTAGCCCACCTCTGAGCCACGGCAGAATATCTTCGGTTTATGAGTTAAGATGTTCTTTGCTCAAAGGTGGCTGAGTTCATTCAGAATTCGAAGGAGTCTTGATATCCCTTCAGTACACAGAGGAATAAATTATATCAAATTCTTATGTGGATACCATTGTTCTCGGTTAGTATTTGGATTTTGTTTCAATTTTTCATAGGAACATTAATCCTTATTGATAGTATGAACTCTGTACACTGTCATAGATGTTCAAGAATAAAATGAAGTGAACTGAGAAATAGCTCCTGGTTCTTCACTTACATCAATCCATCATATGCCATTCATGATTTTTTTCTGGACATGATAATGATTCTCAGTTGGAAAATTTAGAACTTTTATCTTCTTCAACACTTATATGAGCTATATGAAAGCGAAGGTTTGTCTTTCCCTTTTGGGAGTTGAGGGTGCATTTTTGTTCGGAATGAAAGTGAAGGGCTGTCTTGATACAGCAGCACTTAAAAAAAAGTTGCCACCAAAGATTACTTGCCTCCCATGCTGAGTTATGTTTGATTCTTTTCCTTTGGATAAATCATCCTTGAAGTTTTCTTCAAGTCATCCCCTTATCTTCAATCTCTCTTCAAAATAAATCCTCACTGTTATCATTCCTCTTCAAGTCTTTGCTCTTCTTCATTACCTCTCCACACTACCATGTATCGGCCTTGCGATACCAACCCTCATTTTGGCAGCCCCTACCAAACACAGCAGCAAGACCAATATCCCCAGTCACCATCACCAGGTTCCTCTGTGCCACTACCACAGGATCATGGCCAGCACTCCGCACCACCGCCACCACGGCAACCGATTCTGCGCGAGCCGGCCTCAAACCGTCCACGGGTGAAGCATCAAGGCCGCCAATCCCGGCAACTAGGTCCATTGGTGTCGATTCCTCACCATGATCAAGACCAACATCCTCGGCCAAAGAAACAAAGCCGCCGTTCTCAGCCACATCCAGTACCAGTGGCACCACCTCCTCACCATGATCAAGACCAACACCATCCTGGCTCCAAGCATCAAGGTCACGACTCCTTGCCACTAGTCCCGTTGGCAGCACCAATCCCACGCCATGTTCCAGACCACCATACTCCACAACACCACACACCACGACACCGTACACCAAATGGCTCACATGAACAGCCACACGGTTCGCACGGCTTGCGCATGCCACATCCTCAACAAACCAACTTCTTCACATGGTCTGCAGCCGTGTGCTGCGCCATTTTTTGGATCCTCATTATCTTAGCAGGTCTCATTGTCCTCATTGTCTATCTAGTCTTTCGTCCTCGGACCCCAAAGTTCGACATTTCCTCTGCCACCCTAAACGCAGCCTATCTCGACATGGGGAATCTCCTCAATGCCGACCTTACCGTGTTAGTAAACTTCACCAACCCCAACAAGAAGGTGAGCGTCTACTTCAGTCCCATGTACATTGATGCTTACTATGGTGGCACCCTCATTGCTACCACCTACATTGAACCTCTCACCGCACGCAAGCAGCATTCCATGTTGGTAAATGTTCACATGGTGGCTAGCCAGGTTCGTCTCGGATTGCTCGAAAGCCAAAGGCTGAAGAAGCAGCTGGAGAGCAGCAGAGCCGGCTTCGAAATCAAAGGCTACTTCAGAGCACGAGCTAATTTCGGAAGCCTGTTGCGATACTCGTATAAATTACATGGTGACTGCACCGTTGTGTTCTCGAGACCTCCGGATGGGGTTATGGTTGGTAGGAAATGCAAGACAAGACATTGATCAGTGAAGCTTGTAGAATTTTATTTTTCTCATTGGATTTGTTTCTTTTCTACTTTTGTATCCATGTTGATGAAGCATTGATTTTGAAGGCCATCAGTAGTTAGGCGTCCATTTTCTTCAGAATGTTGCTTCTTTTTTGATATAGGGTTGTGAAATCCACACACCTTAAATTGAAATCCACACGCCTATTTTCCTTTTTTGGTAACTTAAATTGTCTTTTAGTAACTTAAACTTTCTAACTAAAACAAGAAAAAAGACATGAATTTCAATTTGAGATGTGTTTATTTCACATCCCTTGATAGGTTTGATATATTGCTCTTCCTACTAACCTGACAAACTGATATTACTTCAGAGTTCAAAGTTGCATGTCTTCGTTTTCTTCAATTTGATATTGATACAAATAATGTCGTACAACTTTGGTTCCATCATCCTGGTGAACAAGAACGAATTCATCTCAATATGTAATGCAACAATTTTATTCATTTCCATGTCTATAGCAGCTAGTTGTTTATCCTTCTATAACATTGAGACGTACATATTTTGAACGCAAAGCCTGTTCAGAAATCACATCCACTCGTTACATTTAATTTCCATGGTACAAAATCGGAGAGGCTTCTGAGAACAGGCTATTTACAGAAGTACAGATATTGATTAGTCCAGGTCTTGGCGGCCATCTTCATGGTTGTTGCACATGCCAGGAAAACATTCAGGAAAGCATAGCACTTAGGCTCTTCAATAAGCCAGAACTCAGTAAAGCACTCCAAGCAAATCAGTAACACTTCAAGAATGTATTTGCAAACGCCACACTAGAACCTTCTGTAATGATCCCTGGTAAAGAAGGGATGCCTAAGGGCTTCAGGAGCTGTTAACCTATTAGAGGGCTCAAATCTAAGGAGACCTTGCAGAAGGTCGATGAGATCACCAGCTGAATGATCTACATGCTGCATCACTATATTCTGACAAACAAAATAAATTCGTCAAGTTTAGAGCTAAGAAACGAAAAAGAAATACACAGAAGATCCAAAACACAATTACGTAATGAAAAGCTGTAGAATTTTATTTACCTGGAGGCGATGTAGCTTTAATACCGATTTAATACTTTCCCGAGAATTTGCACCTTCAGGCCAGTCCAACCTACCCCTCCTCACATACTTCTCAGCATGGCGGCTGAACCAGAAAACACGTAATTAGCAAATGAACGAGTGAAATAAACTAAACAAATGTTTTCTAAGACTAAATAATAAAAATCATGATCCAAACCCTCCAATGGCCGGCACATACTCTGCTCTTTTTAACATGTGCTGCGGCAACGGACCTAGTACCCGTTCCATCATAGCCAGGTGTTCTAGGTTTTCATGAGTCTGAAACAAAGCTTCTCCCTGAAATAATTCCAATTATTTTTTCCTTATCAAACTTATTTTGTAGAGGTTTTCTTTAACATATTATGGCATCAGCACAATATAATGAGACATACCGAACACAACTCTACCAGGATGCAGCCAATACTCCAAATGTCACATGGATAACTCCATCCAAGTCCTGTAAAGTGTATAATGTGAATTTTAGCTAAAAAAATGCATAGGTAACTAATATTCGAAATGAAGATAATTGTATGCCAGGAAAGAAAACAGACCTAGAATGACCTCAGGTGCACGATAGTGCCTTGTCGATACAATATAGTTGTGCTCTTGATGTTCATAGGCTGTGCTACCAAAATCAATAACTTTGATAGCACTAGACTTTGGCAACCTTCTATAACAGGTTCCATCTTTTGGGGACCGGGATGTAAACTGTAATACCAAATAAACAACTTGAAGAATCAAGAATATTGCCCTTACTAAAAGAATGCCGGTAAAAGGTAAAAGGATGAAGTATGAACTAAAAGCTGCAATGTAATAAATTCAAAGGAACTCAGACAGACATACCCTGTAGTCCGGTACTTTAACATATTCTGGAGAAACAAACAGTATATTCTCAGGTTTCAAGTCGGTATGGATGAGACCCATATCATGTATGACTGCAAAAATTTATAACCAAAGAAATCATTAAATATCATAGTATTTCAATATTCTGCCACATTCTTCATGTTCTGATATCACATATCCAAAAACAGATTTCTAAATAATGACACAGGCAGCCTTTATTGTCGGTTTTATTTAAAAACAAGCAGAAACTACCAGTAAATTCTTTAATGATTGAAGGTAAATATTGCATCCAGAAGTGTTACTATAAACTTTGATTGGGATAAGAGAAACAATAGAAGTCCAACTACACACATGCTACACATTCCAATAGTTGCCTGCCAAGCTCGCGGACAAGATCAACAGGAAATGGGCGATAATTATTTTTCCGGAGGAAATCATATAGGCTTGGTCCAAGCATCTCAAATACCTGTTAAGACCATTTGAATTCAAAAAAGTCTTAACCCCCAAAATATTTGTGAAGTTGGGGAATTATGTTACCAAAAATCAAGCATATACTTACTATACATATATGGTTACGATAGTCAAACCAGTTCCGTATTTGAACACAACTGCAAAGAATAAAGCCATTTAACAATGGACACAAAATTCACTTCAAAACTGGCTAATAAAAATGAAATAAAAATGTTATGAAAACAATACTCACCGGCTGCCATTTCTGTCATACTTTCCAAGCAACTGTAGCACATCAATTTCTATCATTGCTGCTTCGCGATATTTCTTGATACTTCTGACAACTTTTATAGCTACCATCTCCTTTGTTTCCCTGTCCCAGCATTCCAAAACCTGTCCAAAAGTTCCTACAGTCATGCAAAAGTTCAAATATGAGAAAACAGACCACCAAAGCATTAATCCATCCCAAGATAGTTGTAGATCCAGTAAAGATAGTAACCTTCTCCAATTTTCCGGTGAATTTTATCTGAAAGGACAGAAACAAGGACGTAAGAATGAATGACATATAGCTTAAAACAAAATCTAAAATAACGTCTCAAATGAGAACACATTTTCTATACTCACATAAATTTTAAGACCTTTACTGAAAGAAAAAGATTTAATAAATATGGTATTAAAAGGCATACCTACAGCATTTCAAATATTTTATTTAAAAATTCAGAAAATATGAAAAGTTTAGAAGAGCATCAGTGTGGTTTAGTAGTCCAACGAAAAAACCCTAAATGAAATCGTTTACAATATAAACATAAAAAATGCAAAGAGAAATATATAAGGTGATTAAATGTAATTACAGCGAGAAGTCAAATTCTCTCCGAGACCAAACATGTAATGTCCATCTTTGTCGTCCTCTCGCCATGGGGGAGAGCCCTTTTGAGTCAACCCCTTTACAAAAAGACTAGGATGGTCTGGGTGTACCCTCGGAGGTCCATAGCTCATTCCATTCCCAACATCTTGTTCATAATATATTCCTGACTGAGCCTACACACAGCCATTGGTTTCATACTCCACCATACAAACAGTAATATAACAACTCAACCCCAAAGCTATATATCATTAATTTCAACGATTTTCCCTTATCTTTCTAATCAACCAACAAAAAACCAGTATATGCAGAATGAATAGATCACACACACATGCATAACACCCAGAATACGAAACACATCCACATCCCTCATACATCTACCAGATCATTATCAACCTCAAAAGTTTATATCATTAAAATTTTCCAATATTTTGAGCAAAGATCAGATTTTTTCAGCCACTATCTTGAAAACTTGAATCATTTCTATCATCTATACCAACATTCTTGACATTATTTCCCAAAAAAAATCAAAACTTCGACACAAATGCAAAGCAAATTGATCTGAAATTAATACCTCAAAGCTAAATTCAACATCACAGAACAGATTAAAGCATCAAAGAGTGAAAATCTTGACCTGAATTTTGAGAAATTGGATGTAATAAAAGGTAAAGATTGTACCTTTGGGTGGGAGTGGGGGCCGTCCCAAGCGAACCTGGGCCTCTTTCTGGGACGCCGATCAATATGAGAGAGAGGAAACTCCGTGACGTAATCCATCTCCATATGATTTGCAAAAATCTTCAACCCTAATTCTCACTCGATCAATTAAAGGAGACGATCAATTTGGTAACAGAGACAAATCCCTAACCCTGTTCTTTGTCAGATGCTGTGAGTCGTTGGATTCGATTCTGGGCTGTTGGTTTGTGTGTGGACCCGTTTAGTTGACCAACGTAGCTGATTATATGGTTGGATTCAAACCATGGTTGAGTTAAGATATTGGGCTTGATGGACTCGGGTCGGAAATTGAACTAGGTGGGCCGAAGGTTAATAATCCTACGTAAATTACAACATCTCGTTAATTAAAGCATCAGGAATGATGTATTGGAATTAAAGTGCGACTGTTTGCATAATCAGCTGGGCAGCCTGAGCTCAGCTGTTGCTAAAAGCTTTAAAGAGTCGAAGATTTATTACCAACACAACAATGTGCAATAAGAATCGTCTCATCTATTGATCGATTTCCAAGTTTTGACACAAATTAAATGAAATAACTGAGCACAAAACTTGCCGATGTTAAATGAGAAAAGATAACGAGAATAACGGTTTACTCATTCATTGATAGAAAAACCTATTTATAGGCATTACATAGAGTCTCCCGAAAGATCTAGAAGATCTATCAACTGTAATATATTCTAATAAGGAAACCGAATTAACTAATATTACGTGTATTAGGGCAAAACACATAACAGAAGGGCGGAAACATAATTTCCTTAAACTCCCCCCTTGTGTTGCGTCCCTAATACGATATAGTGCTTATGGTGCTTACTTATTCATTGATAGAAAAACCTATTTATAGGCATTACATAGAGTCTCCTGAAGGATCTAGAAGATCTATCAACTGTAATCTATTCTAATAAGGAAACCGGATTAACTAATCTTACGTGTATTAGGGCAAAATACATAACAGAAGGGCGGAAACATAATTTCCTTAAACTCCCCCCCTTGTGTTGCATCCCTAATACGATATAGTGCTTATGGTGTTGCCTCGGTAAAAACCTTGCCAAATAAAACAAAAACCTCGTGGGTAAAAGAAATAACTTTGACGGAGGGAAAAAGAGCACAACGCACCAACTACAATTGAAGATAACATGTGATGCATGTAGACTCCTCCTGATGTCTACACAACGACTCTCCCTGATTGGTAACTCAATCTCGGAGTACAGATAAACGACGCAAGCCAATGCACTTCACATACTTCAAAAGTAGACTTGGGCAACGATTTAGTCATTAAATCCAGCCACAACATCCTTATATCAGACTTGATATGCTAAGCATTACTTTGATCTTAAATGAGAAAGTTGCCTAACAACTCAAAACATAAGTTCGCGTTGAAAATCATAATCAAGCACGGCATGACCTTCGTGTACTTAAACAGTCATAACATCTTCGATATAATAGGTATGGACAAACAGTATAAAGTTCCGGAAACTAGACACACGTAGCTTTCCAACCATACAAGGTCCATAACCTAGTTCATCTTGAGCTGATCACAAAGCTCTGTCGAAGTTGATTGTTTTGTAAAAATAGATTCTTAGACAGATCCGTTCTACTTTACGAAAATAGTCATAACTCACTCAATATGACAGGTGTGATCAAATGGTTGGTGTCCATGAAAAGTAGACACATAGACCTTTCTAATGGTACCAATTTCACCATTTTTCAACGAGTGGGCTATCCTGTAAGTCTCGTGGAAGTTGACCTACGAAATTAGGTAGATTCTGATTTCGTTGTTAATGTGTCTTTATGTAGGATTGAATAAGCAACAACCTTTCATAGAAGGAATCACTTCCATTACATTGGCTTTGCGTGGGCGCATCCGGCTACTACCTTGATATTTCTTCACACTCATCCAAGAGGGAGCGAAAATGCTCAACCGTTAGGAAGAGAGTTAAAAGATTAAGGAGAACTTGAACTTACAAATTTGTAGTGAATGAGATATCGAGTGAAGCATATCGTAACAATGAGGCCTCTAGAAATGGATGAACTATATGAATCAGTACTATAGTTGGCAGCTAGCTACTCACACACGTGATATGAGCGTGCACGCGAAGATAACATATATACCTCTGTGTTGTGGCCTATGTTCATTTTAAACTGCACAAGGGTGGTATTCCTGATTTCTTGATATGAGTGTTGCTATATGCCTTTGGGTGTACTCAAAGATTCTATAATCTTTGTTCATCAAAACTGGCTTTTGGAAATTTACAAAATTCAATCTACCTTCTTTAATTTCGCAAAGACATCGACGACGACGATGAACTAGACGGGCCACCGGCGGCGACCGCCCTCCCGGACTCACCCAACTCGCTCATTCAATTCACCTCCCTCCTTTCTTCTTCTTCTTCACCACCTTCCGACCCGGCTCGGATCCGAATTACAAACATTGTCCCTGAGGCATCACCGACACCGTGTGAATAAGCTCACCCACCCTATCGTCGCCGGCACGCTGGAACTCAGAACCCGCCGAACCAGATCGGGAAACTTTCAATCGAGTTCGGTGCTAAAACCGGATGCTTCGAAAAAAAAAAAGCAAACAAAAAACCCCAACAAGCAGGGAAATTGAGATTTAAAGGGTACCAAAAATTTTGATGGTTATATATAAACACACATCATGTGTCAGTGTGTACTTAATTTTAATGATGAGTTCTAGTTTAAGGTTTTGCTCGAATGAACAATGTGTTCAAGTTGGTCGGTTGGGTACTTTAGAGAATACTGAGTTTATGAGTTTAAAGTTTGATGGTTTGTTTTGTTATAATCTTAATTATTATGACTGATACTGTCATTCCATATTAGGATAAAACTGTCTTTCAAATAATAGAAATTTGTACATCTGGCAACACTCTTTCTTGACACCACAAATAGCAAAATAGGAATCGAAATGGCAACACTCTTTCTTGACACCACAAATAGCAATAGGAATCGAAACGTACTTTCATCTTACGTCTAGTCATATTTTACAGTCGCACTACTACTCTTGGATGCATTACGACACGATCTTTTCACCAACCTGGAAAAACACAAATTCCCTTCTTCTCCAAGCTAATCTTTTCAACACCAACACATGTCATGGCAGCCCTACAGTATGACGTGAACATGACTTGCTCTTCAGATTTTACAGTATATAAGAAGAAGAAGAAGAAGAAGAAGAAGGATAGCTCATAATATCTCATTGAAGCTCCAAACATATGGCTCTCAACACCCTACTACAAATCTTATGGCTTCCATTTCTCCTCCATCTCCCTCTACTTCTTCTACTGAACAAGAATAAAAAGCCACAGAAGCACTACCCACCAAGCCCTCCTAAGCTTCCCATCATAGGAAATTTACATCAGTTCACTCAATCTGGTTCATCACCTCACCAAAACCTATGGCGCCTCTCGAAGAAGTTCGGTCCAGTCATGCTCCTACACCTCGGTCGCATACCGACCCTAGTCATCTCATCAGCTGAAGCAGCGAAACAGACCCTGAAAGACAATGATCTCAACTGCTGCAGCAGACCCTCCTCCTCCGGGTCTCGAAAACTCACCTACAACTACTTAGACATGGAATTTGCACCATACGGGGAGTATTGGCGAGAGATAAGAAAGATATGTGTGCTTGAGCTTTTCAGTGTGAAAAGAGTGCAGTCTTATAGGGCTATTAGGGAAGAAGAAGTAGCAAAGATGATTGCTTCAATATCGAAAGAATCTGCATCTTCATCCTCTAACTCATGTGTTGATCTTACTGAGAAGTAGTTTGCTGCCATGGGAAGTATAGCTTGTAGGGTTATTTTCGGGACAAGTTTCGAGGGGAGTAGTTTCGAGCACGATAGGTTTCATCAAGTGCTTCATGAAGTTGAAATCATGCTTGCTGGCTTTACTGCAGCTGATTTTTTTCCTTCCAAAATTGGGTATCTTATAGACAGGATCTCCGGGAAACAGAGACAATTCGAAAGGGTTTCCGGGGAACTTCACCACTTTTTTCAGCAGGTGATTGATGATCATCTCAAGCCTGGGAGGATACAACAAAAGCATGACGACATAGTTGGCGTGCTGTTTAAAATTGTGAAGGAGCAAACTGGTTTTGGAGCTGCTCAGCTTGGTCATGATAACATCAAGGCACTTCTCGTGGTAAGCTCAATCATATCTCTTAATCCTGTGATCTTAATCATTAGAAAGACCTAGTGTTAAGAGTTAGAGCGACTCGACTCAAAATCAACCGATTTTTAACAGGTTAATTTTGCTAATCATAACTACATATTTGCTAATCATCACTTCGACTGCATCCTCCAGCTCCCCTCATTCTTCCTAGAGAAACTATGGCCCCCTTTAAAGTCCTTGGGTATGATGTTGAACCAAAAACACTAGTCATGATTAATGACTGGGCAATTTCACGATATCCAGAATTATGGAAAGACCCAGAAGAGTTCATCCCAGAAAGGTTTGATGGTAGCTCTGTGGATTTCAAAGGGCAACACTTTGAGTTCTTGCCGTTTGGAGCTGGTCGGAGAGTTTGTCCGGGGATTTACATGGCTACGACGACAGTGGAGCTTGGACTCGCAAATCTTCTTTACAGCTTTGATTGGAAATTGCCAGAGGGAATGAAGGAGGAGGATATCAACATTGAAGAAACAACTGGGGAACTTGCCCTTACTATCTCTAAGAAAACTGCTCTCAACCTCGTCCCCGTTAAGTTTTCTGGTTAGGAGATCATTGTAAGGTTACACTTCTGAGTTGTACATATATGCTATGAATAGTAAGTTCGAGAAATAAATGATTGGATGATGCTGAATGTGCTGAAATGTCTGTAATGGTATAAATATATATATGCTGTGAAATGACCTTATGATGACTGTAAGATTCATTTGAACAAACTGAAAGTTTGATATCAACAGAAACCAAGACAAGAGAGACCAATAATATTAACAGTTGTTTCAAACTAATGTCCTCCCATTCAAACTTTTCTCAGGTCATTCGTAAAACTGAATATTAACAAAACAAAAAAAAACTAATTTAAATCTAAAAAGTAAAGAAAATAGAAAACTACATTACAGTAACAAGATTGGCGGAAACTCCCCTGAAGGCATCATTATGATTCGGCTGGAAGTACCCACCACGCGAGATCAATCCATTACAAAGTATTATCACTGCAGTTAAGGGGAACCTTGACGAGTAAATCTGTTAGAAGCTGGCAATTTCTTTACTGTTCTAATATGGAAGATCACAGTAAATACACAAAATAAAAACTATAAAGAGTGTTACTCATAGAAGAGGTTCAGCAAGCTCCATTTCGTTTGAACTATTCTGTTGTTCTGTATCAGAGCGACTGAACCCTACAAAGTCCAGCCCAAGCCACTGCCAGGGCCAACATACATATCTAGGTCCACCCAGGCCTCTCCTTAAGTCCTCCCGATTTTCAAATTCTTCCAGTTGACGGGTAAGCTCCTCTACTCTTTCTCGAAGTCTGGATGCTCTCGAGTCTGCCAATCTCAAGGATTTCTCTGCAGCATCTCTAGCTGCAATGGCAGCATCTGCCGTCTCTTCTTTGAACTTGAGCTTCTTCTCTGACTCCACAATTGCCTGCTTTGCCTCTTCAAGTTCCTGCTTAAGTGCTGATAACTGCAGGTGCCAATCATAGTCATTATTCCCAAGACTTAAGAACACACAAATGACATGATATATTAAGGATCAATTTGGAAGGGGGGATTTCACTTTTAGGGATTTCAGCTATTGCTTAAATGTACGTAACTGCTGTAATGATAATATACATACAAATTTGTGTTTGTAAGAGAATATAGAAGAAAGAAAAAGAAAAACAGAATTCAAAGGATTCAGTATAATTTAATAATTTATACCTTCAGATTCATTATATCTAGACTATATAAATTTCTTTTGAATATTTCAGAACTGTAATCCCTGTTTCTAAATCTTTTCTTCCAATGATAAAGGTTTGCCCACAATGCCACAGCACAATTGTAATCAGTTAAGCATATGTACTTTAAATATCGTGATCACAGAATTTTGGATCTTGGACGGCATGAAAACAATATACTCCCAACCAACTTCACCCATATGTACAAGCATTGAACAGGTTTCATTTTGGCATGGTCTGAAATCAGCATGCACAATCAGGGAATAGCTTCAATGAAACCATATTATACCATGACTTTCCCTTTATTGCCAAAATAAAACCTAGGTGGTAATCCAGTTACTATAAACTATCATATGACCTATATAAATGTCCCAAGTTCAATGACCACAGCTTGTTTCTTCCACATAGGTATATTATACGAGGATTGTAAATTTGTAATTGACTGCTATTTTATTATAATGTAACAATAATATCAGACAAACTTTGAGAGGGTACCTGTGCCACAAACTCCTGTTCTACACCTGTGCCAGCAGCAGCTTCTTGCTCTGCTGCCACTTTCCATCTTGTAATCTCTTCTTCAGCAGCAGCAATGTCCATCATTAGCCCTTCAATCTGCACATAGATGGCTTTATGATACTCGTCAGATTGGTTCATGACTATTAAGTGGTACAAAGTCACCTCTCATGTAAGTACAGAAGGTGTGAAGTACAATAATTAGACTGGTCAATAGAATAGAAATAACATACACTTTCATTTGCTAATCTCTCCTTCTCTTCGAGTTCCTCAATTTTATGCATTCTATGGTCGAGCTCCTTAGCTTGAGCCTCTACATGCTGTTTAAGTAAACTCAACTCTGCCCTTAATACGGTAAAGCAGCACACAGAAAATAACAATACCATGTCAGGACAAAGTGTATAGTACAAAAGCATACAGAAATTATAAAATATTCCTCAACTCAAAGCTCCAATAATGAAACATAATTAAAATCAAATGCAGCTTAAAGATTTTGAGCACAACAATGTACCTTAGTTCTTCAACAGAATGCTGCAGCTCGATAATCTCCAGCTGAGAAGCCTTAACAATATTCTCCAAAGCACCAGCCTGTGTGCAATATACAAACAGATCATTAACATACATGACCTAGTTTGAATTTGAAACAAAACCAAAATTCAGAGCAACACTTGACACAGAGAAACAATAAGGGTTACTTACTAATGTGTATACTTCATCCTCCTCAGCCTCAAGTGGATCCACTTTCCGATCCCCCATATGCTTATTAAATTTAAAGTCTATCCCAGCTTCCCTCAAACCATCCTCTGCAACTTGAAACAAATCCCTTGTCTTAGAAGATGGATTTGATGTCATCCTATTGGACAAAGCGCTCCTAAGTAATGATCCAATTTGTTCCTTTTCTTTAACTAACCGAGTTGCTGTTTCATCCAAACTCTTGATCTCATGATTCTTTTCCTCAACCAAATCCCTTGATTTTTCCATAACAATCCTCGACAGTTCATAAATAGACTCCATTCCAGCCAAAGATGCACGTAAATTCTCCTCCATGTCCGTTTCTTGAGGGAGAAACATGGATTCTGAATAATCTGACTGATCCAAATTGTTGGCATCAACTATTCTCGTTACATGGTATAGCCTGTCATGAATTTTCGACACCAAATTCAACTGATCAACAAGTAAAGGCCTTTGCTCTTCCATTTTCGAGTCCAAACTCATCAACTTATCATCATACTCTCTAGCTAACTGCCTCAACTCCGCAGCCTCACTCTCTGCCTTCCTCAACTTATCCTCCATCTCCCTCTCAATCTCCGACATCTTCCCACTCCTCTCCGCCACACTCTTCTCCAAATCCTCCACCATAGACGTCTTCTTCGCAACCTCTTCTCTCAAGCCACCAATAGTAGCCTCCAGCTGCGAAATTTCAATAGCAATCTCATAGTTCCTCTGATCCATCTGCTCCCTAGTTTCGTTCCTAGACTTGGCAGTGGCCTCAACCTGCCTAACAAGCTCTTCCACAATCTCATTAGTCCTCTTTATAACACCATACGCCACCGCCGGCAATCCGGCGGTGTACTTATTCGACCGCGGCAGTCCCCCCGCCGCGAAATTCTTGAAATTCCTAACCTTTCCTGAAATCTTATCAATCCCAGACATGAGCATATGCGTCGAATTCCCAATCTCAGCTCTCAATCCATCTTTCTCCTTAACAACGTCGTCTAACTGCCTCGAAATCTCCTCCTTCTGCTGCACCGCCTCGTCCTTAGCTCTGTTAGCCTCCGCCAGCTCCGCCGCTACCTTCTCGTTCGTTCTGGAAAGCTCCTCCTTCTCGCGAAAGGCCTCGTCTCTCTGCCGCCCCCACTCGTCGCGCTTCTTAATCGCCTCGTGCGCCAGAGCCTTCAACCGGCCGAACTGGACCTGCAGCTCCGACTTGGAATTCTCCACCGCCTCGCGAGCGTGCCGCTCGCGATCCAGCTCGGCGAGGATCTCGCGGAACCGGTCGGAGGAGATTTGCTCCGGCGAGGAATTCTTAATCACGATCGGGACTGGATCGTCTCCCTCTACGTCGCTGAGCACCGCATCGGCGTCTTCGTCGCCGCCACCGCTGCTCGCCATTAGGTCTATCGCCGATTGCAGAAACACACTCTCATTCCAAATACTGAAATACGAATCCAAATCTCTTTAGGAATTAACCGAGAGGCGTTGTGATTGTGAAAAAGCTAAGGTGGAAATTTGAGCGGTAAAATCAGGCGAGGAAATTATTACTGGTAGCTATAGAGAGAGAGAGAGAGATATTGGTGATGATGATGAAGACGACGAAGAGAGGTGGGGGTGCGTAGTAGAGACGACGACAACGATCAGTACCAACCAGTCTCCTTCCCTCTGTTTCTTCGCTAATATTATTTCTTTTTCTCTTTTTATTTTTATTTTTTATCAATGATTACGTGGCGATTGCTTCCACGAGATCAATCGATTTATTCCCGACCCGTTTAATTTTTGTTCCCCACGGGCCGATCCATTTAAAGTGCTCGGGATGGCCCATAATTATATAAGGCCCAGTTCAACCCGGTCGAGCTTCGATAACTACATTTTGCCACGTTTATAAGATGAAAATTAGGATTATTTTGGAGGTATGGAGGTATTATTTGTTCTCTTTGGAGGTCTTTATATTTTAATGTTTAGAGTTCAAATGTTAGAAGATCAGAGACTATGATTTAAGATTTAGAGTAACGGGTAACATAAAATAGAAAGCGTTAGCAAATAACGGGTTACAAAAATGATACCAGATAATGAATAACGATTTATCATGATAAAAATGGGTTTTAGAATCAAACTGGCTGTTTAAAAGGAAGCTGATTGATCCTCTCTCTCCTGCGTGAACCCTCTTCGTTTCTTGAAAAGATAGAGGAAGCTTGACTGCTTTATGGAGACAAATAAGAATATATGAATGTATAATCAATCAATTCGAAACTCAAACTAGCTCCTTAAGTTTACCATATAAACCTAGACATCACCAATAGTTGACCCAGGAAACGACATATAAGTTACAAAGCCGTATTTGACTTGTTGTGGAAGGTACGTATTTGCCTGCTAACACCCCCCGGTAAGAGTACTACTAATCATCCAACCTCTAGAACATCATCAATAATCCAAAATTAAGTATATGTTAGTCTATTACTTGTAGTTGTTGCTTAACCCTAATTTTTTTTTTTTCCATTAATCTAGCATTAGTTTATCCATCCCCAGTTTTAGAGTTGTCTTGTTAGTTGAGCATTTCCAATCATTCTCATTCTGATACTTAATTTTCTCACATTGATTAGCATTCTTGTTTATTCATTTCTGATTTGGGTATTTTAGATGGAACTGTGTATATATTAAAGGCTTGCGGCCATTGACCTTGCCTAGTTGCCTGGTATTCTTGGAGGCCAAGTTATTACTTGGATATAATATTCTTCATAAATATATATGCCCCCTTTCATTGAGGGATCTATATTTTTGGTCACTTTCTAGGGATAGGGCATTATACCACTTCCCAATTGAATTTTTACATCTCCACCGTTCATATCTTAGGTCTATATAAGTAGATCACCTCTACAAAATTTCATATGATTTGGTGATCGTTAAGGCTTTCAAAAATTTGATTTAGTTTTAATGATCTTGAACGGTCCAGCTTATGTCAAACTAAAACCGTTGATGGTCATTAAAACTAAATTGAACTTTTGAAAGCCTTAACGATCACCAAATCATATGAAATTTTGTAGAGATGATCTACTCATATAGACCTAAGATATGAACGGTGGAGATGTAAAATTATAATTAGGAAGTTGGTGTAATGTCATATCCCTATAAATGGCTTAAAATAGGGATCCCTCATTGGAAGGGCCCTGTATATATATATATATATATATATATATATATATATATATATATATATTCCTAATGAATAAGAATTAGTTTACTTTTTCGTGTTTATCACTCAAGATTAACCTTGTTTTCATATTATTGTTCCCTGAAATTGCCAGGGAGTTTCTTGAATCTGAGTTTTTGGTTGAACATTACAAGTAAACTTCTTTGTATAACAACAATTTCAGTGGTCGGTAACAAAACAACAGATTTCAAATGTGTTAAGAATATCTTGAATATCTTCTGGATTAGGAATGTATGAGATGTAGGCAATTATATTGTTTGATATATAGTAAGAACTTCATTATAGGGATTAGTTTCCTTGTCAGTATTATGTACTCACTATATGTAATCGGTACGGTGTCAATAGAAACTCACTTCAGCCAAATCTCTTTATTTGCAATCTTCTTCTTTTCATGGTATCAGAGCAGGACTCGATCCTGACTCTATAACCTGCTGCATCTTATCTCTCGTGCAGCGATTTTCTCCTCATTCGTTGTACTCTATATCTCGTACAACAATTCTCTTTCTCTTGTCTCCATGACGAATCAAAAGATCAAAGCTTTTTTCAGCGATCATCCTAATCATCCATCCTTGGTGATAGTGTTCAGCCAATATAATCAACCAAATCTACCTATTCGGCAAAACGGTTCATTCGTTCGTATCCCTCTCTCCAAGCGACAACATCAATATGTTTTGGCTATTTTGAATCGCAAGGAATCTGATGATACACAAGTCAATGCTACTGTAACCAAACCAAGTTTACCGAAGATTAATGTTCTAAAAGGCGCTAGGCGCTAGGCAGGCGGTAACCCACAGCCTAGAGCCTGGACAGCCTAGGCGAGGATTAGGCGGGGACTAGGCGATTTGTATTTTTTAAGATTTATTAATTAAAAATATATATTTTATGCAATTTAATATTTGAAAACGGTCAAATATAGATAAATTATTCAACATAATCTAGTCATACTCATTTATAAAATAAATTATAACTAAAATTTAACATAACTTCTTGTAAAGGTGAGCAACAACAATAATAAACATATACACCTCTAATTTTAAACACACAATTAACTCTTATACTCTCATACTCCCCACAATATAACAATCCCACCACAAAAAGAAAACAAAAATAGCCGTAGAACTTAGCAGCCTAGGCAGGCAAGGCGGCATCTAGGCTGGCTAGGCGGCATTTAGGCGAGTTAGGCGGCCGCCTAATCGCCCACAGCCTAGCACAAAGGCCTAGAAGAAAAGCGAGGCGGCTTGTTGCAGCCTAGAGCCTAGGCGGGGACTAGGCGGTCCTAGGCGGGGCCTTTTAGAAGCTTGCCGAAGATCACTTCCCGCAACTGGATCATTGATTGCGGGGCAACAGACCATATTTCTTCATCTCCTAAATTATTTTCGCATGAGAATAAAAATTGTTCATTGCCACCTGTGTTATTGCCTAGTGGAGAAAAGGCTAATATTGTAGCAAAAGGATCATTACCTTTGAATTCTGTGTTTTGCCTGCGTGATGTATTATGTGTGCCTACATTTAAAGTTGATATGTTATCGGTTAGTCGTCTGACAAGGGGATTAAATTGTTCAGTGACTTTTTTCCCATATTGGTGTGTTTTGCAGGATCTGGCAACAGGGAGGATGATTGGTCTAGGGAAACAACGTAATGGATTATACTACTTGGCGGCGCTGGCGACGAAGAAAACCTTAACCAATTCTCATTCATCCTCAAACCATCAATCAACCTGCAACTTCACAACCTCATCCATCCCATCCACTGATTTATGGCACAGCCGATTAGGTCATGTTTCTCATTCCCCTTTAAAATTCATCGCTACAAACTTCTTAAATCTTTCAGTTCAACCCATTGATGCATGTCCTATTTGTCCTCTGGCTAAACAACATTGATTGCCTTTTGGTGTGAGTTCCATTTCATCAGAAAAACCATTCGATTTAATTTATTGTGATATTTGGGGTCGTTATAAACATGCTTTTCTTTCGGGTGCTCATTATTTTCTTACTATCGTTGATGATTACACAAGATTCACTTGGATTTTTCTAATGAGACACAAAAATGAAGCCCAACCAATTATAAAACGATTTTTCAGTCATGTTTTCACCCAATTCACATCTCGCATAAAAGCTTTTCGCAGTGACAATGGTGGCGAGTTTCTTTCACTGGGATCCTTTTTTAATGACAATGGTGTAGTTTTTTAACATTCCTGCGTTTACACGCCCCAACAAAATGGGTTGTGGAACGTAAGCATCGTCATATTCTGCAAGTGGCACGCGCTTTAAAATTTCATGCTCATCTCCCTATCCAATTTTGGGGGGAGTGTGTTCTTCATGCGGTACACATCATCAACAGATTGCCTACACCTGTCCTTTCCTTCAAAACTCTGTTTGAGCGTTTATACTCAAAACCGCCTCCGTACCATCATCTTCGTGTCTTTGGTTGTTTAGCCTATGCTACCAATGTTCATCCTTCACACAAATTCGATCATCGTGCCATGGAATGTATTTTTATAGGTTATCCTGTTGGTCAAAAGGCCTGTAAATTGTATAATCTGTCAACTAAAAAGGTTTTCACAAGCAGAGACGTTTTCTTCCATGAAAATGTGTTTCCTTATGCATCTGCTATGCCCAATTCTTCTATTTCCTCTTCAGCCCATTCCCAAAGCCCAATTCCTCTTCCCATCTCTGACCCATATCTCATTGATTACGTGTTTGACTCACCTGCTCTTTCTTCCTCCTCTCCTGAACACAATAACACAGACCCATCTTCTTCTTCTTCACAATCTCCTTCTCCCGACCCCGCCCCACCGTCTCTGGCGCCACCATCCGCGCCTCCATCTTTCCTCCATACATATTCACGTCGTTCAAAACCCCAATCTATCTCAGCCACCCAAAGCCTTAATCCTATCTCTTCTGACCCGCATCCTTCTGAACCACCTTCTCCGGCGTCGACGCTGGTACACGATCCACCTCTGCCCGTTGAACATCACATCGTCACCGACCCTCCTCTACCAGCATCTAACTCACCTCGGCCCACTCCATCAGACTTGCCTCTGCCACCGCCCGACCCACCCATTCCTCCACCCGACCTTCGTCGCTCCAGCCGCTCTACCGTCCCGCCTGTGAAATTCAAAGACTACATCTGCTCCAATGTCAAACGGTTTTCCTCTGATCAATCATCCTCGTTATTTCCAGGTCCGAATAAAGGCACCCGTTATCCGTTGTGCAACTATATCTCCTATCATCGATACAAGCCGGCGCATCAATCATTCATTGCTCAAGTTAGCCAAGTCACAGAACCACAATCCTACTCGGAGGCTGTTGTTCATCCTGAATGGCAGCAAGCAATGCAATTGGAGTTGCAAGCTCTTCAAGACAATGGTACTTGGTCTCTCACTCCTTTACCGGCTGGTAAGAAACCAATTGGGTGTCGCTGGGTTTACAAGATCAAACACAGGTCTGATGGCTCGATCGAGAGATATAAAGCACGCCTAGTCGCCAAAGGATTCACTCAGGTAGAAGGCACTGATTTTCAGGACATGTTCTCTCCCACTGCAAAGATCATCTCTGTTCGTTGTTTACTTGCCTTGGCTGCAGCTCAGGGCTGGTCTCCACCAATTGGACGTCAATAATGCCTTTCTCCATGGCGATCTTCATGAAGAGATATACATGTCTCCACCGCCAGGGCTTCGGCGACAAGGGGAGGAACACCTATTTTGTCGCCTTCATAAATCCCTTTATGGTTTGAAACAAGCCTCACGCCAGTGGTTCTACAAATTCTCAGAAGCTATTCAATCGGCTGGTTATGTGCAATCACGAGCAGACTACTCTTTGTTCACTAGAAAACAAGGCAAGTCTTTCACTGCTCTTCTCATTTATGTTGATGATATATTGATTACAGGAAATGATCCGGTTAAAATTGCTGCAATCAAGAAGTTTCTGCATAATCATTTCCGTCTTAAAGACCTGGGTGAATTAAAGTACTTTTTAGGGATTTAAATTTCTGTATCTAGAAATGGGATCTTTATTTGTCAGCGAAAATATGCTCTAGAAATTATTAAGGATGCAGGGCTGTTGGGTGCAGCCCCTGTCGATACTCCTATGGAGCGAGGACTGAAGTTATCTAATAATAGTGACTTGCTCAAAGATCCAGGTCGCTATAGAAGATTGGTTGGGAGGTTGATATACCTCACTGTCTCAAGACCAGATATCACATATTCAGTCCATGTTCTAAGTCGGTTTATGCATCAGCCTAGGAAACTACATATGGAGGCAGCCCTTCGAGTGGTTCGTTACCTTAAAAATGCACCTGGACAAGGTTTGTTTTTCTCTTCTAAGAGTGATCTTAGACTCAGAGCATATTGTGACTCAGATTGGGCAGGTTGTCCAATGACTAGGAGGTCTACCACCGGCTATTGTGTCTTTCTTGGCCCTTCGTTGATTTCATGGAGGTCAAAGCGTCAGAAAACTGTCTCACTTTCTTCAGCTGAAGCAGAATATCGTGTAATGACAGGAGCTTTCTGCGAGCTAACTTGGCTTCGATATTTGCTTAGAGATTTGGGAATCCTACATCGCGAACCTGCCACATTGTGTTGTGACAATAAAGCTGCATTGCATATTGCAGCAAATCCGGTCTTTCATAAACGAACGCGGCACATTGAGATGGATTGTCACTTTATAAGAGACAAAATTCAAGACGGTTCAGTGATTACAAGGTTTGTGAACTCATCACATCAATTGGCGGACGTATTAACCAAAGCTTTAGGAAAGGAGGCTTTTGTACCTATGATTCGTAAGTTGGGAGTGCAAGACATCCACTCTCCAACTTGAGGGGGAGTGTTAAGAATATCTTGAATATCTTCTGGATTAAGAATGTATGAGATGTAGGCAATTATATTGTTTGATATATAGTAAGAACTTCATTATAGGGATTAGTTTCCTTGCCAGTATTCTGTACTCACTATATGTAATCGGTACAGTGTCAATAGAAACTCACTTCAGCCAAATCTCTTTATTTGCAATCTTCTTCTTTTCAAAATGTCGGTTTTCCGGTTGAATCAGTCACCTTTGGCTGCATAAGTGCATATATATCCATGTTCTTGGTCTTGCTTTGTCTCATTGTGAGACTTTGAGAATTGTCCATAAGGAATGTTCCTGCTCAATTCACATTTATAGCAGCTATAGCTATATTATCCAAGTTTCAGTTTACATATATTCCAGCAACTTAGTTCTTGTGTTTCCTTAACTTGGGGATTTTCTAGACTCTGGTATTGTACTAATCGTGATGGGAAGTAGAAGCTCCAAAGAGTCGAGTCCTAGGTTTTCCCATAGCGGTTCCACTACTTCTTCTTCCTCATGGAATCAGTACCCGGAATCAGTACCATACGCTCAGCAAGGCCCGTATGTTACTACACCTCAGCATCACTATGCACCCTCCTCAAAACTGCCAAAGAGGAGTCTGGACAGGAGATTCTCACAGATAGCTGACGATTATCGCTCCTTGGATGAGGTTAGAACTTATATGCATGAAATGACAATATTGATTGAAACGTGATGAAGAAGTTTCTGATTTCTGTATGTATATCTGGTTTTCTTATTTATTTACTTGACCACAGGTTAATAATGCTCTTGCACAAGCTGGCTTAGAGTCTTCTAATCTGATTGTTGGCATTGATTTCACAAAGAGCAATGAGTGGACAGGTTTAGCCTTATACTTGAGATGCTAAAATTCACCTTCTTTTGTTGGAGGTAATGCATAGCAATAAACTATGGCGCGCTTTGTTTTCTGGCCTTTTCTTTGGTTAACAGGTTCAAGGTCATTTGGTCGGAAAAGCTTGCATCACATAGGAACTGGTCAAAATCCTTATCAACAAGCAATATCGATTATTGGGAAGACATTGTCCGCTTTCGATGAAGATAATCTAATTCCATGCTATGGATTTGGAGATGGTAACTGAGTGCAAAGCCTTGCCAAAAGCATCATTTCTATGTTGTTTGGAGTTTGGACCATGAAAATGACACCTTTGTTTTCTATACTTGTAGCATCTACACATGATCAAGATGTTTTCAGCTTCTATCCAGATGACTGCGTTTGTACTGGATTCGAGGAAGTGTTAACACGATATAGAGAAATCGTTCCAGCTCTTCGGCTTGCAGGTGCTGTAGCCTCTAACTGTTCCACTTCACCAATATCTGTTGCATTATCAATATCAATATCAGCAAAGTTGTTCATTACTGTCGTTCAAATATAACGAGGTTTGTAGAGTGAATTTTCTGATATATTATTCATCTCACAGAAGAGGCTATATATAGAGATACAAGATGTACAAACCCTACGTACTATGTACTACATGTACTACACATATAGAATATGAAAGCAATAACAAATTAATTTACATTCCTAAACTGACTTCATGACTCATGACATTCCCCCTCAAGTTGGCGCATATACATCAACCATGCCCAACTTGCTAAGTGAGTCATAAAAGACCTTCTTAGAAACTCCTTTTGTGAGTATATCTGCAAGTTGCTCTTCTGTAGGGACAAAAGGAAAGCTAATGATTTTAGCATCTAACTTCTCCTTTATAAAGTGACGATCAACTTCCACATGCTTAGTACGATCATGTTGCACAGGATTCTGTGAGATATCGATAGCTGCCTTGTTGTCACAATATAGCTGCATATCACACTTGAGTTTAACGCCCAAATCTTGCAACACATTCCTCAGCAACAACAACTCACACACTCCATGAGCCATACCTCTATATTCTGCTTCAGCACTAGACCGAGCCACAACCTTTTGCTTCTTACTCTTCCAAGTAATAAGATTACCTCCCACAAAGGTAAAGTATTCTGATGTAGACCTCCGGTCTGTAATATTTCCAGCCCAGTCTGCATCTGTAAAACCGCATACCTTAAGAATATTGTTGTGCCTAGAAAACATTACTCCTCTCCCTGGAGCGGAATTCAAGTACCTCAAAATCCTTACAATAGCATCCATGTGATCTACACTGGGATTATGCATGAACTGGCTCACCACACTTACTGCGTATGCAACATCAGGTCTGGTGTGTGTTAAATAAATCAGACGTCCAACTAACCTCTGATATCGAGGCTTGTCGGTACGTACCTGATCAGGATACTCTGCTCATCGGTGATTCTGCTCAATAGGAGTATCAATTGGAGTACAATCCAACATACTTGTCTCTGTTAATAGATCAAATATATACTTCCTCTGACACAGATAGATGCTTTCACTCCCCCTGGCTACCTCAATGCCCAAGAAGTACTTGAGTGTACCTAGGTCCTTCATCTCAAACTCTGTGGCTAGCTGTTTTTGCAATCTATCCATCTCAACAGTATCACTACCAGTAACAACCATATCATCAACATATATGATCAGAGCTGTTACCTTCCCTTGTTGATGTCTGAGAAACAATGTGTGGTCTGAGTTACTCTGCTTATAACCAATCTTCCTCATGAACTGTGAAAATCTTCCAAACCAAGCAAGAGGTGATTGTTTAAGACCATACAAAGATTTTCTCAATCTGCACACAAAGTTACCTGAATGAGCAATTTTATATCCAGGTGGAAGATCCATACACACTTCCTCTATAAGTTCTCCATGAAGAAAATCATTCTTAACATCAAACTGTTTAAGAGGCCAGTTTAAGTTAGCAGCAAGAGAGAGCAATACCCGAATAGTGTTCATCTTTGCAACTGGTGCAAATGTCTCATCATAGTCAATGCCATATGTCTGGGTGAATCCCTTTGCTACCAGACGTGCTTTATATCGACTCACTGACCCATCTGGATTATGCTTCACTGTAAACAACCAGCGACATCCCACAACCTTTTTTCCATGTGGTGGAGATACAAGCTCCCAAGTATTGTTCTTCTGTAATGCTTTCATCTCCTCATCCATTGCTTTCCTCCATTTTGGATCTCCCAATGCATCCTGCACTTTGTTAGGTACTGATACAGCAGATATTTGATTCACAAATGATTCATATGACTTATACAATCTCTTGGTAGACATAAAATTTGCCACATGATACTTAGCTTTGGCTTGAAGGGTAGGTTCATACTTTTTTGCTTGTTTACCCCGAGTAGACCTATTTGGTAACACATATTGTCTACTATTAGCATCACTAGTATCAACCCCAATAGAATTAATAACCTCAGATGGAAGATCTTCTGTACCAGGGAGACATGAGCCAGGGGTATTAGTAACATCAGGCAAGGAAGGAGAGGCAGTAACGCTTTCAGCAGGAACGCTTTCAGTGTCTGACTCTTGAATCTTTGGAGCAACTATACCAGAATCATCTAGTGGTGCTTGTCTGTCATCTTCTTGTCCCTGAACCTCTGATGTATCTGTAACCTCAACTGAATGACCTGTCTCCCCCTCTCCATGATACAGCTCTTCAAAATATGAGTTCTCCCCCTGAAGAGCAGTATCAGAAGAGGTGTAATAGCTCATATATATCCTCAAAGAAAGTAACATCCATAGTGACATAATACTTCCTAGTAGGTGGATGATAGCACTTGTACCCTTTCTGATGGCCCCCATAGCCAACAAACACACACTTAATCGCCCGGGCATCCAATTTACTGGACCTTTGACTCTTTGGGATATGAACAAATGCAACACAACCAAAAACACGAGCTGGGAGATTATGAATGGAAGATAAAGAGACATAAGAAGCTAGTACCTCAAATGGTACTTTTCCCTGGAGGACAGTAGAAGGAAGACGATTAATGAGATGGGTAGATGCGGAGATAGCATCACCCCATAGATTCTTGGGACAATGGGCACTAAAGAGAATACAACGAGCCATATCAAGTAAATGACGATTTTTCCTTTCGGATACCCCATTCTGTTCAGGTGTGTAAGGACACGTTTTTTGGTGGATAATCCCATGTGTTTGTAAGAAAGGCTGAAAGACACGATTAACATATTCCCCCTATTATCAGATCGAAGAATTCTAACTTTGACATTGTACTGTGTTTGGACTTCAGAAAGGAAGGCTTTAAAAGCCAGAAAAACCTCATCCTTAGTTTTAAGAAGAACAACCTAAGTAAGACGTGTACATTCATCAATAAATGACACATAGTATCGCATACCAGACACAGTGGAGTCCTTTGAAGGTCCCCAAACATCAGAATGAATTAATTCAAAAGGAATGACGCTTTTATTAGAAATACGAGATGAATAAGTTGAGCGATGACTCTTGCCCAAAACACAGGTTTTACAATGTAAGACTGACTCATCCACACCAGTAAACAAAGAAGGCATGGATTTTTTCATAACACTAAAAGATGGATGCCCTAAGCGACGATGCCATAACCAAACTTCACTTAGCTTGTCAGAATTGGACATTAAAGCCACCCGGGACTATGCTCCTTGTTTCTCCCCTATGTACGTCTGATCCAGATGAAACAACCTGCCCCTCAGATACCCCCGACCTAGTAACTCTCCAGTGAGAAGATCCTGAAAAATCACATACATAGGAAAAAAAGTCACAGAGCATTTGGATTCAACATTCAACTGTGGGACAGATATCAAATGATGGGATAAAGCAGATACATATAACACATTTTTTAGCACTATTGTGGGAGTGATACGAACTGACCCATTTCCTAACACAGGGAAGGCCGCACCGTTAGCATTAGTAACATAAGGTACGGGTAGAGATGATAATTCAGTAAAATAAGACTTGTCATAAGTCATATGATCGGAAGCACCTGAATCAATAATCCATGTATCACCACCAACAAAGTTAGAAGTATTTAAGGCCATACCTATCTTGCCACGACCAGCGACAGATGCTGAGGGTGTGGCACCTCCTGCTGTTTGATGGTCACATCCGACCACACCATAGATGTCTGGTTCCTGGACCAACTGGATAGCTGCTTTCGCCTTGGGACAATATGTAAGCCTTTTAGGCCTAAGATGCGGGTACAACTTCCAATAAGATTCACGAGCATGGTTACCATTGCAATAAGAGCAAGGAGAACGAGGTTGATTCCCAAAGCCTGGTGGTGGTCCTTGCTTGTGGAGTGGAACGAAACTTGATTGCTGAAGGAGTGGTGCTGGTGCTCTTGCCTGAATAGTGAGACTGGAGACTTCAAGTTGTGCTTGAGTAAGGCTGTCCTGCTGAGACTCATCCTTACGGATATATGTGAAAGTTGTAGTCAAGTTAGGAGGTTCTGTCATTCTGAGCAGCTCTCCTTTGGCACTGTTATGTTTTGCATCAAGGCCTCTCAGGAAGTGATGAACTCGCTCAAGCTCCTTTTCCTTCAGGTACCAAACAAGATCCTCCTGATTCTTGATCTTGCAAGGACGCTTCACATCAATTTCAGCCCAAATGTTCTTCAGCTTGGTGAAATACTGCTCCACTGGCTGCCCATTCTGTTGCATTGCTGCAGCAGTACACATCAACTCATGAACCTGTATGAAATCAGACTCATTAGTATATAAATCTCCCAATGTCTTCCAAATTGCCTGCGCAGTATCACATTGCTCCACCATGTCAACTATTTCCTCATTCATGGCCTTGTACAAGATTGACATCACAAAACCATCATCATCTTCCCACTTAGTGTAAGCAGCAACATTACTTGCACTAGGGACCTCAATCACCCCAGTTACATGTCCCATCTTGTGCATCCCTCGGAGATGAGCCGTCATGATTTTCTTCCATTTTTGGAAATTGGTTCCATTAAGTTTGGTCTCCCCAAAGGAACCACTTTCAGAATTCTTGACTGATACTTCAAACTTCTGAACATCATTGACCTGAGAACTTTCTTCTCCAGAACCCATTGTAACACAAATGCCAAATCAGTAGTTTATGCAGCGACAACAATAAAGCAAGGATGAGAAAACCTGCTTTGGGTGTACTTGCACTGAAACCGGGTAGGGTCACAACAGACGAACCAGGTCGGGTTGAGCAAGAAACAGAACCGGGTCGAAGAAGGCTGCGTCGTCTGCGTCGTCACTTCTGGGTCGAGACGACGACGGAGATGTGACTTCTGGACAACGTCGGCTGCGTCTGGACTGATGCTGATCAGGCCGGACGTCGGACTGGACATGACGACGTCTTCTGGGCGGGGACGACAGCCAAGGCACGGCGATGGCTTCTGGGGGTCAGCGGCAGTCTTAGGGCCGACGACGGCCGTCCTGGTCTAGGAAAGGCTAGAACCCGATGGTGGCTGCTACTCCTTAGAACACGAACCTTAAACTGAGAACAAACCAGCTTCGTGAAAAACAACTGTAAATCTGACAAGTAACCAACGTCAGATGAAGAACGAACGTCGGAAAAACGTCGACAGTTAAACCCTAACAATGAGGTTTAATTGAAAGAATAGTCTGACAGAGAACCAAAGCCAGACAACGAATTGCAGCGGAAACAAAGAGACAAAGTCTTTCCGGATCTTTGCTCTGATACCAAGTCAAATATAACGAGGTTTGTAGAGTGAATTTTCTGATATATTTTTCATCTCACAGAAGAGGCTATATATAGAGATACAAGATGTACAAACCCTACGTACTATGTACTACATGTACTACACATATAGAATAGGAAAACAATAACAAATTAATTTACATTCCTAAACTGACTTCATGACTCACGCTAACAGTTCTTTCCTTATTGCAGGACCTACATCTTTTGCACCCATCATTGAGATGGCAATAACTATTGTTGAGCAAAGTGGAGGCCAATACCATGTTTTGCTGATCATTGCCGATGGTCAGGTACTTTGGTTTATATTATAACAGGAATCATCAGAGAAAATGAGCATGAGTATTAACTATAGTCTAGTTGTTGCTTCCTGTGCGTTAAGAACTATTGTCATTTTATAGGTGACGAGAAGTATTGATACACAACATGGCCAACTCAGTCCACAAGAACAAAGGACTATTAGCGCAATTGTAAGAGCAAGGTAAATTTTCCTATTAACACTTTTTTATAATCTCAGAGAAGATCTTCCATAAACAAGATTTTTGGTTGCTGACATAAACTGTCATTTCTGGGCAGCTACTACCCCTTGTCTATAGTATTAGTCGGGGTCGGAGATGGACCCTGGGACCTGATGAAGGAATTCGATGACAGCATACCTTCTCGCGCATTTGATAACTTGCAGGTGTGCAATGGTGTCACTTAGTTGATCCAAAAAAAAGTTAACTTGCCATTGTCACAGCTCTTCATTGTGTCATTGTGTTGTAATTCCGAAGTGCTAACTTGCGTGATGAATGTAGTTTGTGAATTTTACAGAAATCATGTCGAAAAATGTGGATGTAACGAGAAGGCAAACAGAATTTGCTCTTTCAGCCTTGATGGAAATACCTTCTCAGTATAAGGCCACCATAGCGCTAGACCTACTGGGGTAAAACTTCAAGCTCAACATGCAAGATACACTTTTCCAGATTGAATTTTACTCATAATAATGTGATAATATTTACCTTCGAACATGCAGAGTACGAAATGGGAATTCCCCAAACAGAATTCCTCTTCCCCCACCTGCTGCAGTCTCTTCTGTTAGAAACAACACAACACCTTATACTGGATACGGCTCAAGCAGTTTTCAGCAGCGTACAGCTCCTCATGAAACTGGATATGATGCAGGGGTCACTGCCCCTCCTTATTCGACATATGATAATCAGGTGCTTATGCATCCACAATCTAGCTATATATTGATTATATTCATCAACAATACACAAAAACCTCTGCACCTCTAATCTTTTCTTTTTTCTTCTTCTTCTTACTATGCAGGTTTGCCCCGTCTGTCTTACTAATCCGAAAGACATGGCCTTCGGTTGTGGTCATCAGGTAGACTATTTTCTCTATGCCATATTTCATGACATATAGTATTTGAGTTACTGTACATTCAGATAATGGATCTTTTGTTCATTAGTAATTTTTGGCCATGCTTTTGGGTTGCAGACTTGCTGTGACTGGAGAATACCTTCAAGCATGCCCCATTTGCCGGAGTTCAATAGAAACTATAATAAAACTCTTCTAGTCCGAACTCTCCGCATGTAGCCAAGATTTTTGGTGCTTGTATAATCTTGTGAGTAATGCCTCTGTTAAGTGAAAGCTGGATCAAATGCTCATGCCATCAGAAAGTATGATGCATCCGGGTAATCTACACTGTTGTTTGATGTGTTTCCTGAAGAAACTGAGCTTGTTGAAGGTTTAAGCTGAACATTTCCATCAGAAGCCTCTTTGTAAAGTGTACCACTCTAGTTCATCATGCTTGATGATCTTGTTTGTAAGGAAATTTTAGGATTAGATCAGAGTTGGCCACTAGTCCGGGACATCCTTCTCTTTTATTTTGTCTGGGTTTGTCTTCTATGATATTCTCTGAACTTGATTCCATTCAAATTTTTGATTCAAATCTACAACTTGGTATTGCTTAACCATTCACTCATTCCCCACAAGTATATAAATAAAGAACATGACCGCAAACAAAACTGATATATTCTATGAAAGCAAAACTGTTGGTAATTTACGGCACAGAACGATCTGATTGCAAATTGCTCTTCAATTGCCTTCCCTCAGGCTCACGAAGGAATTCCCTGTCCTTTATGTAGGACTCAATTCCTACAATAACTGGGTTTAGCTGTGAATCTCCTTGTTCTTTTAGTGCATTCAAGAAGTTGTCTGAGACCATGTTTAACAACTTCACGAATTGATTTCTGTACTTTCTGAAGAGAGAATAACCTGCCATCTGTTATAAACATTCAACATATCAGGTTAAAGGGTTTTTTCTCCTATTTCGTTTTACAGAGTATGTTAACTTTCCATAACAACTTACACGTAGGAACGCTGAAAGTGCAACAGCAGTATATCTGTTTGCAGGAAGAGCATTCAAAAGCCTAGCTAGCCAAGCCCAACCTTCTTTCAGGCCATGTACATTATTGTTGTCCGTCTGCTAAAACAGTTCAAGTAAGATGCTAGGCGCATACCAGCAAGCTAAATTGTAGTAACCATAACTAATGATTGCTGCAAACATTTCAAAACGTAAGCATGAGATTGTATAGACAAACCTGAACCAGTGCCCCATATAGCTTCATATAACATTCTAGTCGTGCCAAATAACTGTTGACGCTCTCAACCTTTCCTTCATCATCTTCTTGGAACCCAAGAGCTTTATAATAAGCCTCATTTGATCCAAATGCTGACTGCAGTGGTTAAAAAAATTCATAATCCGTAAGAGCATCCACAGAAACAACAGATGTAACACAAGATACACTTAATAACAACCTAAACTCTAACCTAAAAAAAAGATCAAGAAATTTTAACACACAGTCTAACACTCAAGAAATTTTAACCAATCAGACAATCAGTCCATGGATTGAACACCATTTCAGCATCTCTACTCCTTGTTGTGTGACTTTGGCATAAAATAGGTATATGCCTCCAGTAATGAAGATCTAAATTATTCCAGACTTAAATTTGCCAAGAGTTTTCATATCCCTTCTTCAAAATCAAAACCAACCAAGAGTGGACAAGGTTCAAAGGTTTGTATCAAATTCATAAAAATTCAAAGGAGTAACCTTTCTACTTATCCATTTATTGATCAACAAAGTGGGACCAAGGATCAAACAGAGTTATTCTAAAAAGAAAAAGAAAAAAAAAAGGACCAAACAGAGAAGCAAAAGACAATTAAAAGACTTATATCAGTTAAAGAGATTCACTTACGCGTGAGTAGTGCTTTGGAACTGTATAGATGCAAGCTTTGTTTAACTCAGCAAGGATAAGGTCCATTACATGTGGAGCCTGATTCACATATACAAATATGTAGCATGATCTATGTTAAATAGTACAAATATATTTGAACCATAAAGACATCAATTATATACATAAGACGCGTCCACATGAAAGTACATGAAAAGAGATGGTAATCTCTTTTAGTTAGCAATGTGCTCTATCATCAAGTTATACCTTTGAAGTGATGCAAACAATGATGTATGCTTGTGCAAATGCAGGATTCCCAGGGCGTTTACAGTTGGCGACAACCTGTAATATCCACAAAACCGAACATTCAGCATAACTTTATCATTATACCCAAAGAAGTAGAGTAAATAGTGTCAAAAAAGCATGGTAACAGCATGAAAACCCAGAGAAAAGTGGAGCATTCTGATACTACAAAAAAAACAAACTTATAGATTTCATGTTCTGGAATCTGAACACATCCTAGACATTGTACCCAAATACACATATAAGCAAAGACAATAAAGGAACAAGAAATGGGCATGTTAGACAGGTCAAACAATTGATCTTACCTTCTTTGCCAACGCTACAGTGCTGATAGATTGTGGGCAATGTGCATCGCAAAAGATCTTGAGTAGATCGTATTCTTTTTGTCTGCAAAAGGTACATTACTTACATCTTTCAAATAATTATTCTCATAGCATTAAGGGCAAGAATATCAACTTCATAAAACTAAAGTTTTTTTTATCATATTGCATATGTCTAGTTTTATGACACCGGTTATTGTTCTATTTTTTTTTTTTAAATGGTACATGGGAAAGTTATTATGGTGAACTAAGAGAAAGTATGGCTATAGAGGATATGAGGGAAAACCAGGGTTTAGTTGCCCAACCCACATAGTTTGGATGTGGCTTTAATGATGGAAAAACACAGTACACAATTAAGAGGAAAGGAGTAGGCAATTGGCCTAAAAAAATCCCAACTTGTAGCAAACTCCATGCACAACCAGAAATATCATCCTGTCAGTCATCTACCTAAATGAGCAAAACAGGGAAAAGTTTTCCATGACATAATGCATGTACCTGTCCCCCTACGAAAGCAACTAAATAGTGCAAGTGCAGCAATTCAATGTAGTAAGTAGTATTACAGATATTAAAAGAATATCAAACTAGCAACATTATGTAATTGCGCATCCAACTCACTTGACACTTTCTGTTGTTCCCGTAATTTGTTGGATCAACTTAGCAATTTGCCTCTCGTACTTGGCGAAATTCTAACATAGAGAGAAAAATACATGACATGAATAACTAGCATAGAAGTAGAGATTAGAATATACAAGAGAAGATTAATAATGGGAGTCCAACAATTCCTTAATATATTACAATTAAAAATCATCAAAAACAGGAAACACTGTGAAAAGTAAAAGATTTAAGATGTAGAGAATGCAACAAGGAACATAATCCAGCATAGTAAGGATCCTAATAGCAAACTCCAGATATAGAAATTCAAATATATATTAACTCTAATTAGTAGTTGTAAACAAATAGCAAAAAGAACAGCAGTAATCATTAATTCAAAAACTAATATAATAAGCCTTCAGAGGTTAGAGTTAGTGTGCCAGCAGACCTCATTGGAACTTGATCTTAGTGCCTGGACTTCTTCATCCAACTGTTTCAGCTTTTGTAGTCTCCCCTGCTCTAAATTTAGAGCACTTTCCGCTGCCCTGATTTTGTTAGCTGCCATCAGATAAGAAAGTTCATGCCTCAGATGATGGAAATTTTATTCAAAAAAAAATACATTGATGAAACAAAGGTTTAAGAGAGTTTCTCTTTCCCATTTATGAGGAATACCTGCTGCTGCTGGCTTATTTACTTGAGGTCCACCAAATTGAGCATTAGAAGCTCCCAAATTGGCATCAGGATCAGGCTTCTTTGAGGTTTCAGAAGCTTTCTTTGCCGCAGCTTCATTAGCTGCTCTTCTCTGAGCTTCCAAAGCAGCTCTTTTTGCTTCCTCAGCTCTCTTTGCTTCCTCAGCTCTTTTTGCCTGCACATGTAATATTATCTTATTAGTAACAGTGTTAGACTACTAAAAGTTCCAGTATCATACACCAGAGCTCCTTTCATGGAAAGCTAATACATATACTGGAGAGAGGTAAGAGGACAGGTAAAGGTAACATAGCAGGGCCGAACTATCATGGAATTAACCAACAAAGTACTTAAGATATAGAAACAGAATAAGCCAAAATACCTCCGCTTCCGCTTTAGCTCGTTCTTGTCGAAGCTTTTCTTCAGCTTCTTTTCGTCTAGCATCTTCATAAGCTGCATCACTTCTTATTTTTCTTTCTTCTATTTGAGATCTGACTTCAAGTTCCCGCTGGACAACAGTTAAGTGATTATCAAGTGCTTCGGCTCTACAGTGTATAACAAGAAATTGTTAAAATAATGTTTCCTTCATTATATTGATTTAACTGGCAAAAGGGAAACGACATGCATGGAGAGATTACTGGAAACAAAATATAATAAAAGGGAGCATTCAATAAAGAATCTCAGATCTAATGTTGTCTTTACTATTTTATTTTATTTTATTGGTAAGGTATTCTTAAATGGACTCAGAGCTTAGGGAATAATGAAGGCATGATTATACTTATATGGGAACAAACAAACAGCACAAATAGTAGAGTTCCGCACAAATAGTACCAGTGGTTTTGGGAGAAAAAGATGCAATCTTACATCTTGCGTTGATATTGCGTATCTAGTTTTCTATCCATTTCAGATCTTTCTTTTCTATATTTCTCAACTCGAACAAGTGCAGAAATAGACTTGTCAGTTTCACTCTTCAGCTCCATCTCTAATGCTGATATTTGGTTCCTAATTTCCTCCTGCAAGTGAAGCCAATCACAGCTATTAATACACTAAGGATGAAAGACCACAAACACAAACCAAAAAGTTCACATGTATATGCTGTGCATTGACACAAAATGAAGCATGTGCCTCTCTACTGTGCGTGACAAATTGAACAAAGTAAATTACTTCACAATAAACAGATTAAATTGAAATTTGTATTGATGCAGCTTTAACAAAATAGCGAAATGTACATACTATATCCTTCCATAAGTAGTTATAACCAGAAGAAATTTTGGGACAGTAAGACAAGGGTCACAGGGATACCATCAGAAATGGTAGCTATTATGACGAGAGTTTGTGCACATACTGAAAAGCATAATGCTAGATATATATATATATATATATATATATATATATATATATATATATATATACTGTAGCAAATGATTCTTCAAGACTGATACCATAAACAAGTGAGAACTAGCAAGATGCTTAAACCACCAACATAGCTACACACCTTCACTTTGAACTGATGTTCACGGGATAGCTCAAGCAAATCACTTTCCACTAGATCAAACTTCTCCATTAGGTATGGTTCGGCGTCAATAGCTGATTCGTCACCGGAATCATCAGTGTCACTAAAAGATAAAAGGATAGAGATGAAACTATACATCATATTTCATAATTTGGTCAGTAAAAAACCTTAATTACTATAGCGGAAAGATTTCTGAAGCAAAATCACCAACAGATATACAGGAAGATAAGTAAAAGATATCCAGACCATCATCAGTGACTGTTCTGTGCTTAGCATGTATGATCAGAAAGATAACAAACTACAAGTCTGTAACTTCACTGCATACCTGAGATAGAGTTCATCAAAATTAAACCTTTTAGCAACCACGGATTTCTGATCATGAACCTTCTCATCTTTGGCGTCAATATTGTCCATGTCATCCTCAAACACACGCATAACAAACGGGCTACTAGAGTTCCTCCCATTATTCTTCCAATTGGAAATATCCCTAAATTAACAAAGCACAAGACAAAATCTCAGTAAGGCACACACTTCATCCCATCAGAACCAGAATGAATCACAATTCAGAAACACATACCTTGATTTCTCTTTAGCAAACGGAAGAGGAACCTTAGAACCGCTATTGATCTTGATTTCGAGGGCATTAAGCTCTGATATCATATCCTCAAAGGTCCAATCAGGGTTAGGGTCAAGTGCTACACTGTACACTTTCTTGGGACAACTAAGCTCCAACTTAACACCTCCCCTAAATACATTAAACCCACAAAAATCAGACCAAAACCCAATACACACAAACTTGTAACAATCCATAAAGTACAATCCTTTACACGATCGCACTGATTTCAATAATCCAGCAACCAATATAATCAAAATTGAATAATTTAATTTGCAGAAAAATAAACATGAACTTACATTGTTATTGTCGAATACTCCAATCAAGGTTTGACACAAAAACCTGAATTAAAACCCTAAATCAGTAACATGGTTGGTAAATCGCTGAAGTTTGACATTGAATTTGGAGAAGGTAAAAAAAAAAAAAAATAACTAAACTTGAAGAGCAATCGGAACAGAAAGGATTGGATTGAAAGGGGTTTGAAGCCGGGAACTGGTGTTCGGAATTTGAGTTAGGGAATCGAAGCTGAGTTGGCGCGTTCGTGTGGTCGTGTTTCAGACCTTGATTTATATGACCTCGTACTGGCGCTGGATTTACGACCGTTATAGAGGTTGGGGCAGTTCTGCTCTGAGCTAATTTTTGTTTTTTCACAATGCTATAACGGTCTGGGCTTAAGGCGGGCTAGGTGGAGTTTTTGTTGGGCTAGGCGGAACCCAGGCGGGTTGGGCCTAGGCAGGTTGATCGGCCCACCTTAAAAAAAAAAAAACTTAAGGACACTCTTCTCTCGCCGTGTTCTGTCATCATCTCTGCCCGCCGTCACACTCTTCACAAGCTGCTTCATGTTCAACCCTTTCTCTCGTTGGCTTGGAAATTAATGTAGAGTTATACTAAACCAAATGAGTTGTAATCAATATATATTTTGTATTCACCGACGAAGGCGAAATTTATTGCGGGTGCTCTTGATTCGGTTTGTTACTCTTTTTTGCCGGGGTGCTAAGCAAAGTGTTGTAATGCAGAAATGCAGACTGACTGTACCCGCAAGATGATTGGAGCTACCAGAACTCCGGTGGAAAAGGATTGACATGCATTTGGTTTTCATATGATTCGTGCAAAGCATGCATCTCAATGAGGCAAGGAAACTTGATTTGCAAGCTCTTTCTTCCTAGCCTGGACGGTTTACTTTTAGCATCAAGATATAGAATTAATCTGATATCTTGGAAGGAATAGTTAGCATGAAGAGCATGATATAATATGGATTGCCTTGTAAGTATGTCCATGTCCATAAAAGTCTATACTCTAAAGCAGTAGCATATATCTTATATATTCCTCTTCGTCATTGTCTATGTTTATTGGTTTGTTTGCTTTCATAAATTACGTGACCACTCTCTATAACTTGGCGTGTTTACAACATCAACACAAGAAACATGCTCGATCGCCAATGGCTAAATGCAGTAAGAGTGACATGAAATTCTTTGTCATCGACTCAACTACTCCATTTATCTCTGCCCACATAATATTATCTTAACCATTGCTTATTTCATCCACGAAACCTTTAAATTTATTGTTACTGGTAAATTGCTGTTGTCTGCACTTTAATTGCTGTGAGAACCTGATTAACCAGACCTGAAGCCCTAATTGTAATAAATTGATGAAGAAGTTTGATAAACATGAAAACAAATTTAAAGGGTTTTTGCATTGGTATAAGGAATTGAAAGGTTTTCCAACTTTAAGAACTTGAATTTGGTGATCGAGTGGTTATGAGAACCGATTGGAAGAAAGAACAGCTCTTCGCAAGAGAGAATTGCCCTTCATGAAAGACTATTGAAGTTTGAACAAGGGTTGCCAAATACCTATTGAAGTTTGAACAAGGGTTGCCAAATACGAACCAAATGGAGAGAACCATTCATTTCTATATTCCTACAAATTGAGGCTCTGAAGTCTAAACAGAATCAAGTTCTATATAATGCAGTTCAACTGCTTACTAATAATGAGATGAAGTGAAACTTTTTCTCAAAAATTAATGGCTACTGAATGCTTGCTGTTAATAGAGTGATAAATCATCCAACAATCCCTACACACGTTGTCTTATTATACACGAAATTGCTTGATTTTGATGATGATTACACATTAGAGATGCCAAAATGAAGGATGAAATATGAATTAAGGTACCAAAGTCAATTGTTTGTAATTTCCTTTATTTGTAGATTGTGAACATAGTAACATTGTATCAATTTTGTGTTTGAAATATTTAGAAGCAATACCTTGATCTGGCAAAATTGATAATGACAATGACCATTAGAATTAGCACGTAGACAATAAAAGACATACCTAACATTAGAGCGTTATGTAAAAACATCGATAACTAAGGCAAAATTTGTTGATTGTAGTTATTGTCATTACGCACAGCACCAAAACAACATCGCTAAAAAAACTCTAGCACATGTATTCTCATACAAACATGTCAATTATATCGTTTCTGGCTGTATTATATACGACATTGCTTAAGTGTTAGGTAAAAGTTAATAATTTAATCGTCTTTATGTCAAAAGATTAACTTTTTAAAGACATTATGAATTACAATTAAATTGATTACAATGAAGTTTCAAGGCTTTGGTATATCTCGCAACACAATTATCACAAACATTTCCACCAAAATGCAGTCCATTTCTTCATCAACACTCCACTAAGTTACCCACGTCTTTTATTCAAATCGATAAGAACTTTGCCTTACTTATAAGTTATAAGTGATCCTTGAAATCCTTGATCTTCCATGAAAAATTCCCCATGCTGTTCACATATTTCTATTTAGTGAAAATTCCATTGCAATTTTATATTAAATCACCTGAAATACTACATATGACTCATTCAGACTCATTAGTGTGGTGATCATCATTACTATATAACACGATCGACTTCATACATATTCTCCCCCCTATCCATCCGAAAAAACCACAACGACTCCCCAAAACAAAATGGGCACGATGACTACTCTCCTCACCCTCCTCCTCTCACTAATCTCTCTTCTCACCGCCACCGCAGCCCTGCCCCTCTCCACCTCCTCGCGGTGGATCGTCGACGAGAACGGTCAGCGCGTGAAGCTGGCGTGCGTGAACTGGGTGGCTCATCTCGATCCCGTCGTCGCTGAAGGCCTCAGCAAGCAGCCCCTCGACTCCATCTCCAAGCGTATCACCTCCCTCGGCTTCAACTGCGTCAGGCTCACATGGCCGCTTTACTTGGCCACCAACGACTCCCTCGCCGCCGTCACTGTTCGTCAGTCGTTTCAGAGTCTAGGGCTCCAAGAATCCATTTCTGGGGTGCAGTCCAACAACCCCTCCCTCATCGATCTTCCTCTGCTTAAAGCTTTCCAGGTAAATCATCGATCCAATTGAAAACAAGCCAGAACAATATTTTTCTTTTGAATAATCCAGAACAATATTTTACATTTTCATTTCTTATTATTTTTTGTTTCTGCTGGATTGTATATATCATATTCTGCAGTGACCTACTCATTTATGTACGTACGTAGGATTAGCTCTTTTTATAAGTTAACTTATAAGCTAATTGCTTGATCAATTAATCTAAGCTTAGTTGATTAATCAGCTACGGCATTTCTACCATCATTTCCCTTCTTCATTTTCAACTTCATCCTTCAATGATCACTAGTGCACAGTTAAGAGAAAATTAGTGAATAATACTTGGCTTTCCAAGTAAGTCAATGACGTGATGAAGAACGATAGGGTTTTTGTTTTTCTATGAAAATAATTGATCATATAGTACAATAATTGACTGATAGGTATGACTATGATGGTGACCTGGGTTGATGCCGTGGTTGCGTCTTGCACGCCACCGTTATCTTTACCCTTTCACATCGAAAAATCTTTACCTAGCAGTCTCAGGTTTTATTTTTCACAATGAAAATCTCAACTCTCAGAGTCTCAGTGACTGATTTTATTTTCATTAGTGCATGTGACGAACCTTGGAACTACGACTCTACGAGTGAGTATTTCTTCTTCTTTTTTTAAGGGAAAAAATGTCAGCAACCTTAAATATTTCATTAATAAACTCAGACTAAAATGACATCAAAGCATAATTACGTTAGACAATTAGCTCACTTATTCAAACGAGCTTAACAGAAGATTAAACTAGATACAAAACAAGATACCAAATAAACATAAAAACTAGAGTCAAGCGCTCAATTGCGATACTCCAAGCCTCATGAATCCATCTAGTTGCAGCTAGCTTGCTCAGTCTGCCAAGTTATCCAAACATGCGACTTAAGCCACAATCAGTTTGAAATCAGGCCTAATAACCCAATTCCAAATTTGATTTTTGATGGGCTTAAGGCCAGACCCAAGCCCAAACACTCGAGTCCATTCCCAAACCCTAGCAGATTTGCATCGTCGCTTGCCGACAATTTTCGATCGCACTAATGGAAACCAAGATGGCTTCGTCACCGGCATTCTTGCCCCTGCCGACATCATCATCAGATCTTCTAGTTGAAGGAGCGCAGCTCTCTTGGATTCAAGTTCAGACTCAATCTCACTAATCGAAGTCCAAACCCATAACCAAATTGGGAGATTCTGATCCTTACTCGCAGCCATGTCCGGCGGCTGCCAAATCTCTTCCGTCGGTACAGTGATCGCCGACGTTAACAGGTAACCCTCCACCTCACATCCATGCTCGGCGGCATTTCGTCCTCCACCTCCATGGTTATTTGACCACAAAAGGTTAATAAGGTTTGCCTCCACAAGAGGGCTTGATGCTGAGATGGAACGGCTTAGAGTTGGCGTCAAGCGCCGTTGGAGACCCAGGCCAAGGCGGCGAGGGTTTAGAAAGAATCGGGTGCGGTAACTTGGTACCGGCGTCGATCATTGTGTTTGAGAAACCAAACCATGACGGCTAGGTTTTGAGAAGAGGAGTGCTCCTCTCATAGGGTTTTTTCTTGAACTACTTGTCGTTGATCATATGTATTTGTCTGCTAATAGCCTAATATACAACAGTGTTCAATATTTTCAAAAATAAACCTATCATTATAGAGTGAATCGTTTAGGGACAAGCAGAAAAATACCTTCTTATTTGAAGTGGGTTGAGAAATTTGACGGTAAATACAAATTATTTTATATGTAATTATGTATAAGTGTACAGCTGTACAAGTGTATAGCACTTTAATTAGATTGAAATATGTCAGTTTTACTTTCTTACTGTAGGTTTATTAATTCAAGCAAGGGGAATTACTGATGAAAATTATGAATTTGACCTATAGGAAGTGGTTACTAACCTTGGCAACAACAATGTGATGGTTATACTGGATAATCACGTAAGCAAGCCTGGTTGGTGTTGCAGCAACAATGATGACAATGGTTTCTTTGGGGACAAGTACTTTAACCCTGATCTTTGGATCAAGGGCCTTACTCAGATGGCCACCTTGTTCAAAGGTGTGTCCAATGTGGTGGGCATGAGCTTGAGGAATGAGCTCCGAGGCCCCAAACAGAATGTTGAAGATTGGTACAAGTAAGTTGAGACATAGAAAACTTTTCTTTCCCTGCACAATTTGATATGATATGTTGTTCTATCTTGATTTAGGACCTATGGTTAGGTGAAATCATGTTTGAACATGTGGTTTTAGTTTAATCTGTCAATGTAATATGCTACATGTCTGATAAGAGAACATTAACCTTGAAACATGGTATGTTAGGTACATGCCGAGAGGAGCTGAGGCAGTGCATTCGGCAAACCCTGACGTGCTTGTGATTCTATCTGGCCTGTATTTTGACACAGATTTATCTTTCGTTAACAACCGACCAGTAAAACTTACATTTCCGGGGAAACTAGTATATGAGTTGCACTGGTATGGTTTTTCAGATGGTCAGGCATGGGCGGATGGCAACGCTAACCAGGTCTGTGGGCGTGTATCGAGTGAAGTGAAGAGAAAGGCAGGGTATTTGCTGGATAAAGGGTTCCCATTATTTGTGAGTGAGTTTGGGATTGACCAAAGAGGAACAAATGTGAATGACAATAGGTACTTAAACTGCTTCCTAGCTGCAGCTGCTCAACTTGATGTGGAGTATGCTCTTTGGACTCTGGTTGGAAGTTATTATCTCAGGAGTGGCGTGCTCGGCATGAATGAGTATTATGGGCTGTTGAACTGGAACTGGGGTGAAATCCGTAATTCAAGTTTGCTGCAGCGACTTTCTGTCCTTCAATCTCCTTTCCAAGGTAGAGTGTTCTAGCTCTTTTGTACTTATGACATGTTCTGCTGCTTGATTTACGACTGCACATTAGGATTCATATCGACAGTGCTGTTAAGATAGCAAGCTGAAGATTGTGTGTGTGATGTTTTTCAGGGCCAGGATTATCTGAAGTCAGGAAACATAAGATTATTTTGCATCCATCCACTGGCCTTTGCCTTCTCAAGGTTGGATTCATGGGGCCATTGAAGTTGGGTCCATGCTCTCAGTCCGGAGCCTGGAGCTATTCATCAAGGAAGGTCCTAGCGCTAAAAGGAACATATTTCTGCATACAAGCTGATCAACTAGGGAAGCCAGCAGCAGTAGGGATAATTTGTACAGACACTCATTCACAATGGGATACCATTTCAGATTCTAAATTGCACCTTCAGTCTAAGACTCCCGATGGTACTGAAGTTTGCCTAGATGTAGACTCCAGCAACACCATCGTCACAAATTCCTGCAAATGCTTAAGCAAAGATAAATCATGCGACCCCGGAAGCCAATGGTTCAGTCTTGTTGATAGCACATTAACTTCCAAGTCTACAAGTCCCATTCTCCAGGTCAACTCTGTCTTGGATATGCTTGGAATGAATGTCTCATGAAGTTTAGATAAACTATTTGGTCATACATATCAAAAGTAGTAAAAAATTGTAAAGAAATAAGTAATTTGTGAAGGCAGTTTAAGAAATCAGATACTAGCTTGGGTTCATCTGTATAAATCATGTAATTATCAGTTAAATATAAAAATGAGGCGCTGCTATCCTGCTAATGTTATTTGGAATGGCAATGATATGCTACATTCTTTGATTTAATATCCTGGGAGGCTGGAACCTTCCCATAGCCCAAAACCATGGCAGAACTTTGCTTCAAACTTATGATATACTAAAAGTTACCTTAAACATTACACAATAGTAGTCACCAACCTAGGCTTAAGACTCACCAGCAAGCCATTCTGCATGTAAAGTGTGGTTGTCATCTTTGGAACAACATTTTGACCTTCAACAACCTTAACTTCATACCTTAGCAGAGTGGCTGCAGCCACCATTTTCATTTGCATATGAGCAAACTTCTTCCCCAAACAAAACCTTGGACCCCCATTAAAGACAGCATATTTGAATTGATTCTCACTGAGAAGCTCACCATCATTGTTAATCCATCTTTCAGGCTTGAAATCCAAGCAGTCCTGTCCCCAAATCGACTCCATTCGAGCCATGGAGTAAATGCAGTAGAGAACTCGAGCCCCCTTTTTGACGATATTACCATCAGGAAACACATCATCTTCTACAACCTCTTTGATATCAATTGGCACTGGTGGGTAAAGCCTTAAAGTCTCAGACAACACTGCTTGTAAATATACCATCTTCTTCAGTTCTTCCACTGTAAAAACTGTATCACCATCTGGTAATTCTTTTTTGTTATATTGGCGCTGGCCTAAAATTTCATTGATTTCTTTGAGGATTTTCTTTTCCACCACAGGATGTTTTTGTACCAACCAAAAGAACCATGCCAATCCTACAGAGCTTGTGTCCCTTCCAGCCAAAATGAAACTAATGCAGAAATCGCTTAGAAACTTATCCGAAAACTGCTGCTTTTCACTGTCCATAAGCCTTGACAAGAGATCAGAACGATCTTCTAAGCTACCGAGCTTCATCAACTCTTCCCTTCGATCCTTCACTGTACTTTCTGCAAAACAATGCACTATTTTAGTTGCTTCCTTGAGCCTCTTCTCAAATCCAATTCCAAACAACTTCATTGGCTTCCACACAAAAGGTGGCACCATGAATCTGAACATAGTGAGCTCAGTAGCTTCTTCAAAGGCTTTCACAAACGGAATCTGAGGCAAATCAAGGTCCAAGCACCCTGAATCAACACCAAGAGCTACAGAGCAAATGTTGTCAAAAGTAAACCGAAGAAGCACTTCTTGAATATCAATGCTACTCCCTGATACCACCACTTTTTCCATCAACCTCAACAACTTCTTTTGCACCAACTCTTGCATGGACGCATACGAATGCACCATGAAACGACCCGAATGCATCTCCGAAGTTGCCAACCTTCTCTGCTCCTTCCACAGCTCATTGTCTGCATTGAAAATTCCATCCCCAAGCAAATCATGAAACCTCTCCCTGTAATACTTGCCTTTTGGGAAGTTGTTGAACCTTGTTTTGAGCATGTACTCAATGTTTGAAGGATCAAGTGTAATGATCCCATGGGATCCTCCAAACCACACTCCTCTGTAGGGGAATGTTCCCCCTGCTTTGATCAGAGCCATGGTAGCCCAATCATAGATAGTGTGTGCATTTAGAAACAAGGAGGGTGCAATCCCCAAAATTGGCCATAACATTGGACCATTTTTGTTGGTGAACCTCTGAAGCAAGCAACTAAATATGAACAGGCCCATCAAGGCAGCTGCTACATCCCAGAAATGTAGCCAGTTGGGAATCACTGAAAAACCCATGATTTTTGGTCAGGTTTATGTTTGCTTATTCTGCTAGCTAGACTTTGGTTTGATTAGTGCTTGGATTAGCAGAGGTTAATATGAGCTGCATTGGTAAGGACCTATAATTAATGTTGTCACCTGATTGTTTGACACTTTGACCCAGTGATTAAATTTGAAGATGTTGGTAACTGATAAAGGTAATAAAGAGATTAGTTGGACTTAGGATAGTACTGGAGGAGATGGTTAGTAATAGTAATTAAGAGAATCTGGAGTAGGGGACCTTTGCAGGCTTTAAATTAAAAGATGAAGCAAAACAGCAAGGAATAAATGATAGTTGATAGCAGTTGGCCATGTAAACTCAGGGAATATCTGTCAGAAGCTCACATAATTCTTGTACAAGTACGCGATGAAATCTTAGTCATTCATAGCCGTTAATATGTTGTAACCACTGTGTATGTGTATTAGTGTCATCTAATCTTAATTACCCACATGGTATCTGTAGATACACACTCTGTACTTAAGACATTCCACTGATTCCAGCTTTTGTTAGAAGCAGAGAGTTTCCTCTGTTAAAAGAATGTGTATTTTGTTTGCTTTCTTTTGCTCTTTAGTTCGTTGTTTCTGAACTTGATTATCTGATAGCAGTCATAGCACTTTGGGTACGAATCCGACTCAAACAAGTTCTTGAGTCGTTGGATAAGTTCATGGTGTGTGAAAAACTATAAATCCAGACTAATCTAATAGATTTCGACTCGAGAGGACCACTATAGAACTTCCAGCTTTATGTGAATTTGTTAGCGGCTTAAAGTGCAACAAAATTTCTTAAATCAAGATATGACTGTTAAAGGGATTTCATCAGTTGCTGCATTCTTTGACTAATTTGGTCCCTGCTCAGAATCACTTCTTGTTCAAGTGCTAACCTAAGAATCACTTCAGTCATACCAAAGAATCCATTTTTAAAGACTTCACCATCAAGCTTGAAAAGCAATTGCCCTTCAGACTGTAGAAAGCTAAATTTGGTATATTTCTTAATTTTAGCATCAATTTGAAACTCAAATACTGAGCTAAAATTTAGTTTGGTTTAACTTTGACATAATCAATTACATTCTTTAATTTCTTACCTTGTTATTACAAATTTGAGTGGATATATATATATATATATATATGCTATATACAAAAGTATTCCATTTGTAACAGAATGATTCTTTTCATTCCTAAACTCACAGTTGGTATCTCTTTACATAGTCGAAAAATGTCAAATTGTAAGGTACACATTTTTGTTCTTTGATTAATTTTCTTCTTTTTAGATATATTATTATATCATTTTTCATGAGAGAATTTTTTACTCTCAACTACTTACATTTTTAATGTACCTATTAACTAGGGTATGATATGATAATATACCTAAAAAGAAGAAACCCAAAATAGGGTTTAGGGTATAGGTAAAGGTATAGGGGTAGGGTTTAGAATTTTTTACTCTTAACTACTTACGTACGTTTCTAATGTACCTATTAAGTAGGGCATGATATAATAATATACATAAAAAGAAGAAACCCAAAATAAGGTTCAGGGTATAGGGTTAGGGTTTAGAATTTCTTTACTCTTATCTACTTACATTTCTAATATACCTATTAAGTATGACATGATATAATAATATACCTAAAAAGAAGAAATAACTCAAAATAGGGTATAGGGTTAATTAGGGTTTAGGGTATAGGGTTAGGGTTTAGGGTATAGGGTTTTGGATTTGAATGGAATAGAGGATCACGTCTGACAACCACATGGTCATACGGTAACACTGTAAATTTTTTTCGTTTTACTCTAATAATCAGATATCTTATTTATATTATATTCTACCTTATGTATAGATTAGAGAATGAATTCTTTTCACCTAAATTTTTTCATAAAAATAAAGAAAGATGCATGATTTTTGCAAATTGATTGAAAAATATTAGTGTTAGAAGTAAAACTCATAATCGAGGTATTTAAGATATCATCAATTAAGCTTATTTATTGTTTATATGTTATAATTGAATAGTGGCAATTGTGTAAAATTTAGAAAAAATAAGACATAATATGTATCATAATTGATATATTTTAGATATCTATCAGAAAGAAATATTATGTAAGTTTTATTTAAAACCACTCTTTAAAATTAGATGTAGAAATTCCCATTATTTTTTACTCTGTAGCACCAAAAGCTAGAAGGTTGAAGACCCTTTTGTTTATGAGATGTTGCTTCAAAACACACCTCAAGTACTTCACTCATAGCAATCCATAATATATCTTGAACTGGTCCACAGAATAATCCCTCTTGCCTTCTTCACAACTACTATAAAGCAAAGTGCAAAGGAGCAAGTTTTAAATTTGAGTCTGGTGTACTCAAAAATCTTGAATAGAAACCTTTCTCAAAAGGCGGTCTCGTGCAGGTATTTTTCGGAATTGTAGTGAGAGAGCTAGATTTATCCAGGCAAATCAAGTTGGAGCATTCACTGGATTTTCTTCTTCTTCTTTACTTCTTTGCATAAAACTGATAAGCTAGCTCATATATGCATTACTTGTCCTTTGGTTCACCAATATCACCTTGGTTATCATGAGCATGCTTGGAACTGATCCCTTCTTGCCACAATCCATATCATCTTTAGCAGAAGAAGTCCTGATTAAGAAGCTGCTGCTTAGCCATGATCCGGATGGTCGTCATTTTGATTCTGAGCTATTTTTGTGTGCTGTGGAGAACATCATGCTATGTACTACATCAGAAGTAATTTTCTATTTGTTACACTTACACATTTGCAGTACATTCTTAACAATATTATTTTTATTTTTTGGTTCCCTTAGAACAAGATTGTGACTTTTAACATATTGCTTGCTTTCAAGTTTCAACAAAAATAGAATTGAAGTAGAGAAATACACAACAGATATATATATATATATATATATATATATATATATATATATATATATATATATATATAGTTCTTATGTACAACAAGTACATGGGGTCTGTAGTTTACGTCTCAGTGATATAGTTTTATAAGCTATTCCAAGCTTTTGATCTCATCAAACACTTGCTTTCAGGTTCCTGATGATGTAAATTTAGTAAATAGCATGGAAGTGGTCGGATTAGAAGAACCGCTTGGAAAGACCTTTGGTAAAATTTCACATGAGGTATGCAGTTCAACCTCTTTTTCTCCGTCATATAGTTCCGAACTTCAGATACAATTAGTTTTGATCAATATGTTACAATGGCAGATACTTTGCAAGTGGCCTGATGAAGAAGATCTACACACAAGAACAATGATATTATTTGATTTGCTTGGAAGTTATCAGTGGGATGCAAAAGTGGTGTTAGTACTTGCATCTTTTGTAGCAAGTTACGGTGAATTTAGGCTCCTAATACACCTTTGCTCTAGTAACCCCTTGGCATTATCAGTAGCAATGCTTAAGCAATTGCCTGCTGACTTGAGTCCTTTGAAGCCTCGGTTCAAGGCCTTGAGTTTGTTAGTCAATGCAATGGTGGATGTAACAAAGTACATCATCAATTTTGAAAAGCTACCCCTTTCACATGTGGAGTTGGATCATGAGGCAAAGTATGCTACAAAATCCATCATTTACATAGCTACCTACTGGATCGTTAGAGGCATCTTGAGATGCTCTTCTCAAATCACAGACTCAACATCCATTAAATCTGAGCAAGTTCATGTTCCTTCCTTTTGTTAGCCTTTATAAGTTATTTATATCTGCGCGCTTTAGTTGATTTGTTTTCCCTATTCACTACATGGTTTGGTTTATACTTATGAAAGGTATTATTTCTTGAAGTATTCAGATTCAACAATAATTGCAACATGGGAGATCTTAAGTTTGGTGTATCGCCTGCGAAGCATTTACAGTCACCTCAGACAGCAGGTGGAAATCTGTAATCAGCAAACAGGTAATTACTGGTCGATCAATGTTTACAGGATGATACACATTAATCCTTAGTTTATATATATTTTGTGGGTATGGGACTATACTTGGTACTAACCATGATATTTTTGGCAAAACTTGTAGAGACAAAGCTATACTGGAAGCTGATGAATGTCTGTAAGGAAACTCATGTGGACAACCAAGAGGTGCTTAGCCTCTTATTCGCTATGAGGGATGACTTGCCACTCAAGGATTGCTCCTCACAAGCAAAGGTGTGTTTTATAACATCCTACTCAGTTCAAGATACCATCCCAAGCATAATACTAGCTATTAATAAATCGAGACGCTGAAAACATCAAAAAGCCTTATTCACTGTATTCCTGTTAATTCATTCTCTACTCTCTTCAACAGAACTGCATATAGGGTGCCAAAATGGAAACTAATTTTGACCCTTTGCAATATAAATTCAACTGGTTTACCATCTCACTCGGATTTCTTTGCAGCTTGGTGTATCTGATCTGAAGGGCAAGATACTCATACTCTTGTTTTCAAGGCCAGAGTTCCTTTCTATAGACGAAACACTCTTGCTGGTTCAGCAAACACATAATTATCCTCATGACTACAAGAATGTAGAAGGAAGTTACAAGATCATATGGATCCCAATTCCAGTTTCCGGTCAATGGACCACTGCTGATGCAACAATCTTTGATTTTTTATCAAGTATTTTACCTTGGTACTCAATAAGGAAACCCTGGCTTCTTAACTCAGCAGTGGTGACATTTATAAAACAAGCATGGAACTACAAAAACGAGCCGGTCATGGTTGTGTTGGATTCACAAGGGAATGTCACAAACAAAAATATACTTGACATGCTAATTATCTGGGGTGTCATTGCATACCCTTTCTCAGCTTCAAGAGAAAAAGAACTTTGGCAAGAACAGAACTGGACCTTGAAATTTATGGTTGATGCAATTGACCCTATTTTGACCAAGTGGGTAAGATTCTTAACTATGAAGCCTCATTGTTTTTTCATATATACTGGGTTAATATCTTCTTCTTCTTTTGGGGGTGTTCTTAAGCTGCTAAGATTGCACTGGTTTCAGGTAGAAGAAGACAGAAATATTTGCATCTATGGAAGCAACAGCGTGGATTGGATCCAAAAATTCACTGGCAAGATGGAGATTATAAAAAGAGCAGGAGTAAATCTTGAGATGGTGTATGTTGGCAAAAGAAACTCGAGTCAACAAATGAGGAACATTTTAACTGTCGTTGATTATAAACAACTAAGCAGTGTATTGTCTTTTGTAAAATCTCAGTTCTTCTGGCTTAGGCTGGAAAGTATAAGAAGATTAAAACTCCAACTAGGAAGGCCGGAAACTACTGACCATGTTCTAGATGAGGTGTCAGCACTGCTAGATATGGATGACAATGACAAGAACTGGGCAGTAATAGGTAGAGGATCTAAATCCATGGATATAGTAAGACTTGAAGGGCCAGAGCTTATGGAATGCCTTGACATGTTTCCCAAATGGGGTGGGAGTGTTGCAGAGTTGGGGTTCTTGAATGCACTTAGAAATTCCCTTGAACCATTTTTTCTTTCTGGACCTTGTGGTCATGACTATGATGTCACTCTCTCTAGTGAAGAACCAGTACTCCAAGGAATGGTTGTCTGTGGCAAGTGTAAGCACCCCATGAAGAAGTTTGTTATCTATAAATGATGTAGTTGCTCAAGTGTTATGGCTTTTCTTTCAAATATGAATGATTTTCTAACTATATCTGAAGTACACTAAAATCATGGTGTCATTTTATTTCATTCTGTAGTAAAATACTTGTGCCCTTAATATATGTTACCGCTGAAATAGCTCATTAGTATGATATTGTAGAAATATTCCTCAACAAATTTAGATAGGCAAGAAGACTGATCCATGACTCCTTGGAGATCAAGCTAAGTTGTTCAAGACATAGAATGTTTGCTTTAGTTTTGGCTATGCTCAAGCGGGTCAGGATATGTTACACCAAAGTCTCTTTTGGTAGCGGGCATGCCGGCACGTGGATGTGCAAGTTGTAGTAGTTTTCTTCGTGGCGAAGTGCAATTAACCTTCTACTTCTAATCAAAGTAACTGGCAAGTTGTAGTAGTAATCCTTGTTCTATGCGAAGTCCTTTGCATGCAAACTCTTTTGCCCAACTCACATGACTTTGTAGGCAGGTCAACTGTCGCTAAGTCATATATTCTGGACTTATCGATAATATACGGCTTGGGTCACGGATTTGAACCACATTCACTCGAGACACTAATGTCCGGTAAATGTTAGTTCGGGTATAAACATGCTCAACACTTATAGTAAATTAATTACTTTAACTCATGTTTGACGAAAAATAATTTTATGGTTGATAAAGGCCAAGAATCATTTTCTTTGTGGATATTGGTCACTTAAGTCTAATTGCTTGTTGGCATAATCAATCATCCTCGTCTATGCTCACTTCTATCAATTTTGATACTCACAGGCTTAGTATTTTTTTTCACAGTTTTCAGTTGTACTGATTTCTTCTTTATTTCTTTTGTATTTTGTTATGTAAAAATAAAAATAAAAATGAACGAGGACTGGCTGTTTAGGCCTTTGGGCCTTTTAGTTTTTCTTTTATGATGGACTTTGGGCCTTTAACTTTCTTTGATAGCTAGGAGCCGGTGAGATTTTGGGCCTTTAGCTCACTTTTGTTTCCAAGAGAAAATTGTTTCTATTTTTTTTTGTAAGAAAAGCCCTTAAAATTAACCCCATTTACACACCAAGCTAAGAAATCTGTCATTGAAAACGAACCCTAACCCTTACCCGCACTCTTTCGTGCTATTGCACCTCAGGCGCAGCTGTCAGACCTGGAAATATTACTGATAAAACGGAGACAGATTCAATGGTTATAACTAAGCCTCGACTAACTTCTCAAGTCGCAAAAGACAAGGGTAAGCGTTGTTTGGTGGATCGAATCAGTGAATTGCCCGCTGACATTCTTGTTAGTATTTTGTCTCTCTTGGCGTTGAAGGAAGCAGCAGCTACTAGTATTCTTTCTTCTCGATGGCGCTACTTATGGGCCTCTTCTGTGAATCTCATCTTTCCGTTTAGGTTTGGTTACATCGATTGGGTGAACAGTGTGGTGCAACAATATAGAGGCTCACATATTAAACATTTTAGTGTTTGTTTTGATCCCGGATCTCTTATGTTTAAGAGGTCGATTATGAAATGGATTCAACTTGCAGAAAAGAAGGGAGCTCAAAGGCTTGAATTGATCTTCTTCAAAGTCGGTGGAAAGATTGAAGTGAGCTATGCTTCTCCCCAGTATATAGAAACTGGTCTGATGAACCTCATGATGAACTAATTAGTCTGTTGGTGTCGTTTTCTAGCACCAACGGGTCAACGATAGATCCATTGAAATCGTACGTGTAAAGTGGCGAGCTAGCTTCCTCTCTCCACTTCGTAGTAGGCTTCCTCTCTCCACTTCGTAGTAGGCTTTCTCTACTTGATGGCGAGCTAGCCTTCTCTCCTTGATGGCGAGTTTGCCTTCTCTCCTTGGTGGCGAACTGCCTTCTCTCCTGGATGGCAAACTAGCCTCTCTGTTTCTTCTTGGCGTTGGACATTCGCCACTTGACTTGGGCCTTCTCTTCTTCAGGTTGGTGGAGTGTCACTGGACGACCTGTTGACATGCGAACTAGGAGGTTATCGGAGGACTAGCCTAAGGCCGGCCAAACACTCTCCGATGCCTAAGTCAGTAAAGTGTTTGGAACAATAAAATAGAGATTGGAGAAGAATCCCCCCCCCCCTTCAGCCTTCGGAAGGTTTGGTATTTATAGGAGGGAAAATCAGGGACGTGGAAAGGAAGAGCATGGGCTCAGCATAAAATCAGGGTGTCAGTCTTGCTCCCTGACAATCTCTTCATTCCAGGATGAGTTTGGCAGAGTTGGTACACACGTGTCGACTCTATGTGGTCTCCTCCTAGCAAATCAGTCTCAAGTCATGTCTTCTTGATACTTGAGAGGTACCTTAGCGTATAAGAATAAAAGGATGCGGGATGAGATTGCTGGATGAAGACTCCGCCTCTTGCTTCTTGGCGGAGTCTCCATGCGAGGCCATCTCGCCCCGCCTCTACGTGCACGCGGACTCCGCTTCTTAATTCTTGGCGGAGTCTCCGCGCGAGTCCATCTCGCCCCGCCTCTACGTGCACGCGGATTCCACTTCTTGCATATTGACGAAGTCTCCGCGGGAGGCCATCTCGCCCCGCCTCTACGTGCACGTGGACTTCGCTTCTTGCATATTGGCGGAGTCTCCGCGCGAGGCCATCTCGCCCCGCCTCTGTGGCTTCTCTACATGAAGCCATTTCTTTAACCCATGCGAACTCTAAGATCTAGAATACTTGTAAACCCAATCATGCTGAGCTTGCGGATTAACTAATGTTCACTTAGACACTTACTATCCTATCCAAATTAGTATTTGGGTGTAAACAAAGAGTAAACCGTTAATTCTCAGATAATGGTTTAAGTGCGTGGAAATGTTAAGAGTCGTACGTGGCTCTTTGACATTTTCACACTTCCTACATAGACTGAGTTAAAAAGTCAAGTTTCGCTGTCGAACCAAATTATGACATCAACATAGTCTACACTCTTGTGCATACACTTCTGGATTTAAGGGACTCAAAGCTATAAGTTCGTGGATGGGGGTGATTCCTGAGTGCTTCATGTCCAACTGTCCACTTCTTGAACGATTATCAGTGCATTATTCCATTTCTCTGTTTGTTTCATATCTTACATTCCTTTTCCTATTATTTGCACTCGCATATATAACCTTTTTTCTGTTTGTTTCTTGTCATGCATAAAGCTTTGTCATCTTGTCTCTTATTCTTAGATACGTTATGCTTTGAATATTTAAAGCAGATAACATGTATATATGGTCCCCCAGAATGAGATCATGAGAGCATGGCAAAAGCTTTGGAAGTTTAATCGGTAATGAAAATAAGGAATAAGGTTTAGGAAACTTCAGTAAAGAAAACCAGCTTAATCTGTAGGTTACGCTTGTATGCTTTTCTTGTAAATGGAAAACATAGCTTATACTTTGAGTGCAAAGGCACCAAACTAAAACTCTCTTTCTGTTACAGAAGAAGAGTCTTTTAGAGCATTCTTTTACAGGTCATATTCTCGGAAAGATCGATGAGACCGAATGTATTATAGTGAAGCTATACAAATATGATCTTGCAAATCTACACTAGACAGAATAATGTAAGGATAGCATAGATCGATCGACATTGAATTTTTGTATCAGAAGAATGAAGAATCACGTCCATGAGCCAACGATGAAAGTATTAATGAGATATTGTCGATCGTGTCAAATGCCAATACATAATTTCAATTTTTTCATGAAGTGGTAGACTAGCTTCATACACTGTTGTTCTAACTAATTAGTAATACAATCTGTGCTATAAATTTATAATCATACTACTTGAGAGTAACAGCTTGAAGAATATCCAGCTGTGTCCTGACTTTGAGCAGCAGTATACGTTAGATTATATTCCTAGAGTAATAATTGGGGGTGACCTTTTGTGAAGGTGAAAAAAGATTTTGAATGCGACCAAACAGTTACCTTAGATCTTGGTGTCCAAGCCCTTGTCCAAATAAAATCAATATCTAACCCCTAATGGAAGCAAGGTAGCAGAACATGGTTTTCGCGCCCATTTTTTTGCATTTTCAATGACCTATATATAAGGTCTAGCTCTCTAGCTAAAACCAAAACCATTAGCAGGCAACACTTCTCCCAATTCCTCACTTGCAGCCTGTTCTAGCTTCCACCTTCGTGAAAAACCAAAATGGCCTATCTACCTCAGAATCAGGTCAATTTTCAAAACAGCGCCCCGGTGCCTCAAAACACCTATGCAGCTCAGAATGCCCTTGTACCTCAAAATAAGGCACCCTCATCCCTGCGCAGAGACAATTACCGTAAGCCTCCTTATCAACAGCTCGGTAGGGATGGGCATCACCAGTTATCAACATTGACATCAGATGACAGTGGATTGATCACCCAAGTTATGGACACTGATAGATCTCATGATCGTCCTTATGATGCTACTCCTGTTTCCTTGAAACATATTCTTCAAGCTGTTGATGTCATTTTCTCTCGTGTCACCAAACCTGACGTCCATGCCAACCTTCTAGTTCCAGTAAGTATCATGCATGTACATTCACTTGCTTTACTTCAAGGTTTTATGATGCTTTTTTTTTTTGTTATTATTATTATTTACGTTTAATTAATCAGATATTGCTCATGAATTTTGATCTTGTATGTTTGTTCATGCTTTAGGGATCAGCAGTAGTACCCACAGGTGCACATACAGAAGCTTTGGAACATCATGAGAAGGCTCTCCTTGCTAGCCTGAGTAGCCTTCATGACAACTATGAAATTCCAGTCAGCCTATTTAATGCAATTTCCTGCGAGGTTAATTTGCAATATGTTGTGATTAGAATCTTGTGATTTTTACGTACGTACGATCGATAAGCATATATATATATTGTGAAAATGAATTTGTATATTGGTCATTAACGAAATCAGTATAACACAACATATCAAACCCTATCTTGAGGAGTAAAGTGTATAGGGTTTCTACAAATTTTGATGCATGCTACATATATGACAGATATTCTGCAAGTGGATGAGTGGAGAAGATGCAAACAAGACAACAATGGACATTCTACACATCGTCCAAAATTATGACTGGGATGAGAAGGTGGTGCTTGCCTTGGGAGCTTTCTCTGTGAAAGATGGTGAATTTTGGCTTGTGGCTCAGCTTTACAACACCAATGTACTCGCCAAAGCTGTTGGAACACTGAGACAGTTGCCCGAGATACTCGAACGCACCAACACTGTTCTGAAATCGAAGTTTGATGCCTACAACAATTTGGTTAACACCGTGTTCAAAGTGACCAAATGCATTGTTCAGTTACAGGAGGTTCACCGTGATCCGCACTTGACCCCTGAACTAAAATCTACCACCTCCAGTACTGCTCATATCCCCACAGCTGTTTACTGGACAATTCGGAGTATTGTCATTGCTGCATCACAGCTTTTGGGGATCACAGGCATGGGTCCAGAGTAAGTCCTTCTCACTAAGTCTTAAACATCGAAGTTTCTACTCTTTGAAATCATCCTACCCTGACGTTGCTCTAGAAACAAGTTAGATGCTTGTGTTAGGTTAAACATCGATCTTTGGATTCGTATATGCCTTGTTAATTAACCGACTTAAAATTTTCCCAACGTGAAAACACAAAAAAAAGACTGAAATATAGTTTGTGTTTGATTCTCTCAGCCACGTAACTGAAGCATGGGAACTATCATCTTTGTCCCATAAGCTCGAAAATATACACAGCCACCTTCAGGAGACCCTCAACCGATTATATGATATCATCCGTGAGTTCATTATACTTTTTATCTTACGTACCATGTCTTATAATTTAACATTTTAACCTATCTTAATTTATGGTAACTGTCTGGTGTAGAGAGGAAGAAAGACGACGAAGCTTTAGCTGCAATTGCATACATCTTAGAAACACCACACATTGATAACACCAAGACTTTGAGAGTTTTATTTTACAAGGATGATCAGCCAGCACTATACGATGGCTACAACAAGAGAAGGGTACGGTTTTCTTTACAATCTCACTCAAATATCTCAATCTTCTTACGATGGCTACAACAAGAGAAGGGTACGGTTTTCTTTACAATCTCACTCAAATATCTCAATCTTCTTAAAACATTATATATATATATATATATATATATATATATATATATATTCTCATGCATAATAGTTAACTAAAACATATATATGCAGGTGGACGTTGATGTGCTGAAGAGGAAAGTTGTGATACTGTTCCTTTCAGACCTAAACGTGGCTCAAGAGAACGAGTACATGATTGCCGATCAAATGTACTCGGAAAAACGTCAGTTCCCAACAAGGCCAGAGAGCCAGTACGAGATCGTCTGGGTTCCAATTGAGGACAACTGGACTGAAGCCAAGTACCAACAATTCGAGACCCTTAGAAATGGCATGGAATGGTACTCCGTGTACCACCCTTCAGTCGTCTCTCCCACTGTGATCCGGTACATCCGAAAGCAAGACAAATGGAACTTCGTGAAGAAGCCTCTGCTTGTGGTTATGGACCCTCAAGGCAAAATTGTGCACACCAATGCTGTTCACATGATGTGTGTCTTTGGAAGCGCAGCTTACCCATTCACCAACAACAGAGAGAAGTTGCTCTGGGAAGAAGAGAAATGGAGGATTGAACTTTTGGCAGACTCCCTCGATCAGAATTTAGTTACCTGGGTACGTATGTTTAAAAGTAATGTCTTATTTACCTGGGTACATCACCAGAATGTGTACCCTAAATTCAAGTGAGATATATATCCTGTACGATAGTATCTCTAAAAACTAGTATTATTAATATTATATTATGTTTTTGATAATGAAGAAATTACTTTTCAGATTCACGAAGGGAAATACATTTGCTTGTATGGTGGAGAAGACATAACTTGGATCCGGGAGTTCACAAGGGCTGCAAAAAGTGTGGCATTAGAAGCTGGGATCCAGTTGGAATTACTATACGTGGGGAAGAGCAAGGCTAAGGAGCAAAAGTTGAAGAGCATCATGAGAATGATTGAAGAAGAGAAGCTAAGCCACGTCCTTCACTGGAACCTCATCTGGTTCTTCTGGATTCGTCTAGAAAGCATGTGGCAATCCAAAGGACAGCAACTTAAGAACGAGCTCTTAAGCTCAAGTCAGCTTAGCACCACAGACAGTTTCAGTCTGAGAAACGACCCTGTCTTGAAGGGCATCATATCACTGCTGAGCTTCGGTTCCACCGAGCGCGGTTGGGCAGTGATCGGGAATGGTTCTGCAGACATGTCTAAGGCTAATGGGGAACACATGTTGAGAAGCTTGAAGGAGTACTCGGCGTGGGAGTTAAAACGTCGAGAGTTAGGGTTTACACCTGCACTGAATGACTATCTAGCTGGGGTGTATAAGAGTGCCCCCCATCACTGCACCAGTCTCATGTTGCCTGCCACCGGACTCATGCCTGAGACGGTGGCCTGCGCTGAATGCGGTCGTCTCATGGAAAGGTACACCATGTTCCGCTGCTGCACCGATTGAGAAATTGGCTACAGATCGAGTACTACTTGAAGTACTCTAGCTTGTTCCCGGTGATTTTCAGGATACATTGATTTTTAAAAATTAATTAGCTTATGATGCTAATTAATATTCGATGTTGCTGTTATGTGTGATAATAAGTGTAACATCTAAACTATCAGGCGGTGCCTGCTTATATGCAGGTCGCCTTGCTAGTGTGTGGATTTTCATATCAAATAAATTGATCTGCATGTTCTTATTTTGGCTCTATTTTTTGTGGGTTGCCTATGATGCGGGATGTATATATACACTATAGATTCAGTTACAACTAACTGAACTAAAATTATGATTATATTGAACGAAATTTACAACATTGACAACATGTCTTGTATATTTACATACAATTAAACAAAATTAACACATCGACAATCATTTATTCATGAACTTGTAAAAATGTCGAACGTGAAGTGATTACAACTAAGAATAAAATTACTCAAAAATGACTCTTTTTTTACTCTTTGTTAGATATATATATATATATATATATATATATATATATATATAAGTGTATCTCCGTAGAATTTCTCCATTTTTTGCCTCTGCGTTTGTGTTATTCTTTCTTCGTACGTATTATTCCTAGTATGGAAGTCATAATTGTTGACTTGATTGAGACTGGTGATTCTTACATTATATACATATTTCTCTGCTCATGCAGCTATTAATCAAATTGGACAGATAATCGATCAATGCCAAGAACGTCGTAGGTACTACATTAGCCAAGTAATTGATCAAGATAGACAATTGATCAATAATACTATAGCAGTAGAACTTCAGTGTTCAAGCTAACTATTTACCTATTTAGTAAAATACGTGCAAACCGTCGTACTGTTCATAAGGAGTCCGTAAACTTGCATTTCCGTCCCTATCTCCTGTTTAATCAACGAACCACTGAGACCAGGAGGCCCAACAGCCCGAGCAGAGATTGCATCCTTATCTTACGAATTCGGATGAGATCAACCAACAATAACAGTTCGACTTTTAAGACATGTTGAAAAGTCAAGAAGCCATGACAGACTCTGACCTTTCAACGCTATGAGAAACCCAATAACAAGTAAAACACCAACTCATGCTCAAGTAATGGACCTGGAAGGCCAAAGTCGTATACGTGACTTCCTCGACTTTCAACCCTCCTTCCTGGAGCGCCAACACGCATTCCTTGATTGTCAACTCGCAATGCTCGAGTGTTAACGACCAAAGTCTGGAAGGACAGTCCCTCTAGCCCCATGCCTCTCAGACTTACAATATCGTAACAATTTGGTGGACTTCCATGAGACAGCTTGAGAAATTGTAAAATATTAAGAGTAATATCGATCAATATATAAAGGTACATAAATATACTTGCATTAAGAGACTAGCTTCACTTACCCATGTAGGTGTCCAGAGCCCATGGCTGGTCTTGTCATGAACAGTATCACAAGATGGTGCAATCAGAAGGTTAAGGCAACACCATGCTCAAAGGTACGTATGTGTAAGAAAAACAATGGTAGCATCATGCTAAAGAGTGTTGGCACGTCTAAAAGCAGTGGCATGGCATGAGCATGCCTTAGAAACAAGGGCCATGCTTCACTCAAGAACCCACAACCACTCTCAAACTCTATAAAAGGGAAACCCTCTCATTCACAAAGAGGACAGACTCTCATTCTCCAAAAGGAAAAGCTCTACCACCCTTCCCTTCTCCAATATCATCATCAGAGGAAAAAATCGGTAACCCATCAATGTTCAAGCTGGAAGTCATTCTCTAGCTAGGCCTCATCAAAAAATCCTAACCAACTCCTCAAGCTAACGATCATCCGGCAAAGTCAGTCAACAAATCATAAGAAGAGACGAGTCCTCACTAACGAATGTGGCCACAACGATCCACATCGGATTTCAACGGAGACCTCTTTGACAGAAGTGTACAACGAAATTTTGCATCAACAACCTTCACAACAACGGATCTTTGAAGCAATTTTTAATATAACCTAGAAGGTGTCAGAAGTCCTCGCAACATCGCGCGGGCATTCTTCCTCGTTAGGAGTGAATTAGATAGCTTACCGCGCTCTGCTGTGTGAGAGATAGAGTTTTGTAAATTACAAAAAAATTAAGGACAAAATAGTAATTATCAACCGGATAGCAGAGACGTAAATCAACAAAAGAAGCATGAGCAAAATGGTATTTCATGATAAACAGTGTATGAATAATAAAACTCTGAAATAAAGTATTATAAATGTCATTTTCAGACCATCTTTTTTGTCTTAATTAGTGAGTCTAATCCTGGTATAGGTTAATGCATGTGCTAAGAAGGAGGAACATGTGCTGGTAGGGAATGAGTGGGGTAGGAGATTTTTGCTTAGAAATAGGATTTGTAGGGAATACACGCAGAATTTTCCGAAGCAATTTTGTTTAAATGTAGCAAATCTTTTGGACTGAAAGGAACAAGACAAAACTACTTTGATGCTTTGACACAACTTTATAACTAATCAAATAATTCCACAGTGATTGTGAAGAAATAGAACATGAAAGTTGTTTTGGTCATGATCTTAGTAAGGAATAAAGAGGTAACTAGCTACCAAAGTAATAGAGAGGGGATGTGACCGTGCCACCTCGCGGACGAGGAACGAAGATGTGCGGGATCTTGACTTCTTGATCGAGCGGAGGGTTTCAGGTGCCACCTCACGGTCGAGGAATTACAAGCACTAAGCGATTCGATACCCACGGTGTGTCGCGAGCAGAGCAATAATAGGAATCATGAGTGATCATAGATGAGTCCGAAAGAACTCTAAGAACTAAGGCAGTGTGCGCTTAGAACTAGGGTTTCGAGAGGCTCAAAGGTATCAACAGGGTTGAAGATTTTATTGTATTTTGTTTGAGTAAGTTGTGAGAGAGAGAGAACTTCAACATGGAAGCGAAAGCAAAGCTCTGGGGAGTGTCAGGAGGTTCAACTGGGTTGAAGGTTATGTTTTGTTTGTTGAATTATGAGAGAGTTCTTTGTAAGCCTTTGAGCTCCTTTATATAGTGGCTCGCCCTCTGCCAGGACAGATATAATCACAATCCAAGTCGAACTCTTAAGTAGAATACCACAAGGATACTGCTTCACCTACGTGAACCAACCATCTGCGTGATGCATGTCCAGTCGCACAACACACTTTGCATAGGTCACCGCCTCCACGCTGCTCAACTATAGACTCATATGTGGACTCAAACTATGAGCATCCTTATCTGCGAGGCGTCATAGTCCTTGTAGAAACTCATCTCGCGCTCCCTTGAAGCTTGTTTCTGTCTCGCGGGACCTTGAAGCTTGTTTCCGTCTCGTGTGCCCCTGAAGCTTGTTTCCGTCTCACGGGCCCTTGAAGCTTGTTTTCGTCTTGCGCGCCCCTGAAACTCGCGAGACTTAAAAAGCTTTATATTAAAAGGGCTATAGGTATTGGCCCAAAACATGTCAAAAACTTGTAAGAGTCTTCAACGATAAATGTGGCATAGGTGATCACGTGCATGCGGACTCCGCCTCTTGCTTCTTCGCGAAGTCCATTTCTTGATTCCATACGAAGTCATTTTCACATGCGAAATCTGCTATCCAGCTCGCATAATCTCGTTGGTAGGCCATCACTTGTAAACCCACTTATTTTGGGTTTGCCGGTGTGACATGGATCAAGTATTTAATTAAGGAGTAAATACTTGTGACACCCTGTAGTTTACACCTAAAATCAGTTTTGTCCCTCACTTTTTTTTTTTAAACTGGCATACCCCTATACTTTGAATTCTCGACTGATTTGCCCTTTTTCCAGCTGATTATGACTGTGAATAGGGGTATACCAGTTTAAAAAAAGGGTAAATCAGTCGAGAATTCAAAGTATAGGGGTATACCAGTTTAAAAAAAAAGTGAGGGACAAAACTGATTTTAGGTGTAAACTACAAGGTGTCACAAGCATTTACTCCTTTAATTAATATTCACTTAGACATTTACTGTCCAGTAAAATATTAATTTGGGTGTAAACATTGCCCCCTAGCCTCGAAATCATGAATGTCAAGAATGACTGAAGAGATTTATGTTCATGTTGCTCCAAAGTCACTGGTATGGCTCGGGTTATACATAAAATGAATGTGAATAAACAAGCCTGTGAATAAGCCTTGAAACCCAAGCACCCAGCAAAACATTGTAGCTAAGCTGCTGTACGATTCGCCTAGTACCATATTAAACTGATAATCATGGACTTAACATAGCTAGGCACCTTGGACTTGGACTTGAACTTAACGTGCTTTCCGCTTGCATTTTGACTACTCTACTCAGAAGACATGGTACGTTACAAATACCTCGAGTGAATGTAGCTCGCATAAATATATCTTGAATGGATGTACCTCGAGTGGATGCACCTTGCGCGAACGTTTGCTTTGACTAGATTCCAAAATGGTCCTTTGCGTGAGCTCTTGGCGATGGCGAACCATCTTTTTGACATTCAAATCATAGAGTGACTTCACTGCCCCCCCTAGTGCGAACCAATGAGAGCCAAACACAAGGACCATGTCGGCGAACGGCCACATAATCTTGAAATTTTATTTTTTTAGAGGCCACAAGGATTGGCCTAAATAATGACTAAGATACTTGAAGAAGATCTAAAGTCTGAAATATTTAGAACACATATCTATCTCAATGTGCCCCCCAGTTTTGATGTTTGTTCGCAGATACGTGAGAAGAATGAAGGACATCAAAACTTTAGCATGCCCCCAGTGACGGAGTTGTGGAACCATGCCTCATTGAAAATGGCAAACACCGAGAAATGTCGTAGTTTGACTTGGATTAGATCCTGGTGTATGAATAAATGTATACCAAACATCTATGGATGCCCCCAGTGAGGAAAACATGCTACAAGGTCATGAAAACACATTGAAAATGCACATTACAGATTCGCGCGTATCCTGACCTGTCTGCATTTAAACTGCCATAACTCTCTCCAGGAATGTCGGAATGATGAACCGTAAAATCCTCTGGAAAATAGACATCTAAGGATTTCTGTAGATATAAGGCGCGCTTGCTAGTTCTTCCAAGATCACTCCGGTTTAATCAGCGAAGTCGACTGATCAGTAATGGCTGTTGCAACTTTCAACATTGCAATCTAGTTGTATTTCTTCTCTGACCTGACTTCTCTAGCAGCAATTCAAGGCATATGGAATGCCTATTATCGTCAAGCCTCAACGATAGGCTCTTAAGTAAAGTTCACGCCTTATATAGGCAAGAACGTTGTCTTGCATTTCAGCAAAATTAAGGATCGCTTTTTGTGTTTTTTGCTATTTGATTTTTTTTTTATTTTCTTTTTTCAATACAAGAAAGAAAGAAAATAAAAGGAAAAATATAAGTAAAGGCTGAAGTAAAAGCTAGGAGCAAAGAAAAGAAGGGGTTATAGTATGATGAGTTACCCTTCGTTAGGTCACGGGAGAGGCCACCAATGCTTCACTCCAAGCCTCGACGTCGTCATATTTTCAGCGTGAGACTCTCGCTGTTGAGAATTGGCAAGTGTTAAGCTAAGATGGCTAAGATGTGCCTCAACAACTTGAAAATTTGAAGAAAGTAGCTCGTAGGGACTGCCCTGTTGCCCCCCAAACATCATTGTTATTTGGCAAAACATGATCTTCAACTGTGTACTTGCGGACAATATAATGTAAAGATCTGCCTTGGCACCTACTATCATGTCATAATGTATGGTCTTATCAGGAATAACCACGCATTGGTCATAGAATAGGACCTTATCAAGAGCTTCGATGGGATTGAACTCTTGTGGAATATGATTATGAAACATGTGTTTTGACCACGAACCTCAGCGATCGGGCTAGAGGTAAATAGCGAACAAAGAAAGTGGATTTTTGCGAGTGTGCCACCTCACGGACGAGGAAATGGTGATGGAAAGGGTGCCACATCAGAAGTCAAGATCTCGCACCCATCACCCTTTTCTCGTCCACGAGGTGGCATGCCAGCAACATCTCCCTCTCTTTGTTCGCTATTTACCTCTCGCCCGCTCGCTGAGGATCATGGCCAAAACATTGGCACACCCGGTGGAACAAGGAGTACAAGCGATTCATCATAGGGAAACCAGGGTAGTCTCTGATGTTACCTTCATTGGGGTAGGAGAACGAAAAACAAATATGCGATAATGGATTGGCGCAGATTTGACGAACTGTTGGCAGTCTTCTGCAAGCAACTAGATGCGCAAGCAGCTGCTGAAGAAAATGAAAATGCTTTACAATGCTAGAATGTAAAGCCTACGGTTGGCGAAGATGTTCCTTTGGATGAACCCATGTCCGAAGAACCTGAGGTCGAGGTCACTGAGATTATGGGTAATCATCCTATCTCAAATATTGGCGGCGTTCCTCAGGAAAAGGAGCCTGAAGATAGGACAAAACATTCCATCTTTGAAGTAGAAATTAGTTCGCACACTAATGATGATGGCGAACCACAAGTTCGCATGAAAGGTGACCCCAGGCGCCAGCTTTCCTATGTGAGACGTATATGCGAACACAAGTCAACTTCATGGGGGGCAAGGCGAAGCTCGCCTTCTTTCTTTAGTTAACCACTATGATTAAAGGCATGATCAACTCAAGCTTTGTCCAATTACTGGACGTGATTGAGACGCTGCTCTAAGTCATGACAAGAGAAATGAAGCTAGACCAGAGCCTCTTGAGTTTTCTTTTCAGCTTGTACACGCGGGCGTCAAGGCTGGCGAGGTCCGCTTCTCCTAATGATTGGTCTAGCTAATCTTATGTTCACCAACGAGATGACTCAGTCCGCTTCGCCAAACCGTGGTCATGATAAGCTTAACTATACATGGTTTGGTGATATCCCTAGGCCAATCCACGGTTTCATATTTCAATATGATTAGAGTCTCTCCATGCAAGTTCAGAGGCCCGGAGATGGCTTTAGTGATTTTTATTTCACCCTAGTATGCAGTAGGAGTTTGGCGGCGTCTAAACATGATGCTCACGGATTTCCTATATCTGCATCGGAGGCAGAGGTGGATTCGCTGGCCTATAGTAACTCCAAATTTGATTATGACACAGAGCTAATTTATGATGAATACGACGAAGACTATATGTTGGTGCGTCTGTCTCATAATCATATGCCACAAGAGTTTAATCTCAGTGACAATCTTGATATGGTGAAAAGAGACCAGCAAGTGACTCTCTTCCATAATCAATGCGTGGCTATTCCTGACGAGACCACGCATTATAACATAATAGTTGGTAACAAGGCTGATCTTAACAGCATATGGTATGCGAGAACGCAGTTGAAGATCATGTTTGGTCAACAGACAAGGATACGTGGGGGGAAACAAGACATACCCTACGAATTACCTTGCCCAAATTTTTAAGTTGTTGACGCGGAACAACTCTGCTCAACACTTGAAAATTTTCAACAGCGACAGTCTCACGTTGGAAGCATGACGACATTGAGACTTGGAGTGACGCATTGGTGGCCTCCCCCGTGGCCTAACGATGGGTACCTAATCAAGCTCTAACCCCTTGTTTTTCTATGCCCCTAGCTTTTAATTCAGTTTTTACATCCGTTTTCTTTCATTTTCTTTCTTTCTCATTGGAAAAAGAAAAATACAAAAAATCAAATAGCCAAAAACACAAAAAGAGATCATTGGTCTTGCTGAAATGCAAGACAACGTTCTTGCCTATATTAGGCTTGGACTTTGCTTCAAAGCTTATCCCTGAGGCTTGATGACAATAAACATTCCATATGCCTTGAATTGCTGCCAGTGAAGTCAAGATAGATTGCAATGCTGAAAGTTGCAACAACCACTATTGAACAGTCGACTTCGCCACTTAAACTAGAGTGATCCAGGAAGAACTAGCTGGCGCGCTTTATATCAACAGAAAACCCTGGATGTCTATTTTCTAGAGGATTCTACAGTTCGTCATTTCGACATTCCTTGAGAGACTTATGGCAGTTTGAATACAGACAGGTCAGGATACACGCGAATTTGCAATATGCATTTTCAAAGTGTTTTCATGATCTTGTAACACGCTTTCCTCACTGGGGGGTATCCATAGAAGTTTGGTGTACCTTTCTTCATGCACCAAGATCTACTCAAGGCCGATCCACGACTTTTTTTTTATGTTCGCCATTTTCAATGGGCCATGGTACCACAACTCCTTCCCTGGGGGGGGGCATGCTAAAGTTTTGATGTCCTTCATTCTTCTCGAGCACGGCGAACAGACAACAAAACTGGGGGACATATTTGGGTGGATATGTGTTCTAGTTATTTCAGACTTTAGACCTTCTTCAAGTGTCTTAGTTATTATTTAGGTCAATCCATGTGGCCTCCAACTTTTCAAAGTTGGTTTGCCACCTTTATGCGGCCGTTCGCCGATCCTTGTGTTTGCGTCTCATTGGTTCGCACCGGGGGGCAGTGAAGTACATGGCCAAATTTTCAAAGTTAGTTTGCCATCTTTATGCGGTCGTTCGCCGACCCTTTTGTGTGTTTCTCTTTGGTTCGCGCAAGGGGGCCAGCGAAGTACATAGCCATTGTCATTCCATGTTTATCACAAAGTTGGTTCGCCATCGCCAAGAGTAGAGCAGGCGAATGCAGAAGGAATGTATGCGAAGTTCAAGTCCAAGTCTAAGTCCAAGGTGCCTAGTTATGTCAAGTTTATCATTTAATATGGCACTAGGCGAGCCGTACAGCAACTTCGCTTGAATGCCTTGTTGGGTATTTAGGTTTCAAGGCCTATTCACAGGTTTGTCTACTCACACTCATTTTATGTATGACCTGAGCCAATACCAGTGGCTTTGGAGCAGCATGGACATAAACCTCTTCAGTCATTCTTAACATTCATGACTTCGAGGCTGGGGCAATGTTTACGCCTAAATTAATATTTTACTAGACAGTAAATGTCTATGTGAATATTAATTAAATTCTTGTTCCATGTCATACCGGCGAGCCCAAGTTCTCTAAGTTTACAAGTAATGGCCGCCAGTGTGACCACACGAGCTAACTTACAGAGTTCGCGCGTGAAATGATTTGGCACGAAGTAGAGAGCTCGCGCGCTTCGTGCGAAATATACAGCTCGTACACTTAATGATCTCACGCGCGGAATGACTTTGCGCGTAGGCGAAGCGCAATAGTACTTCGCGTAAAAGTCGTAGGTGAGGTGGAATACATCAAGGCGAGCTGGCTCACTGGCTCCCGTGGGAGACTTCGCAGAGAAGCCATAGGCAGAGTTCGCGTACACCACATTAATCGTTGAAGACTCTTACAAGTCTTTAACATGCTTCAGACCAATCTTTGTGTCCTTTTTAATATAAAAAGCTCTTCTAAAGCCCGCGAGCTAGAAAGACTCGCGAGATGGAAGCAGTAGCCCATGTGAAGTGTGTGAACTTGACATGTGTTACAAGATGGTTGGTTCGCGCGGGCGGAACAGTGCCCTTGTGCTATTAAGGTTTCAGAGTCCGACTTGGATTCTAAGCTATCTTTCTTCTGCCGCAAATCGAACTACTATATAAAGGGGTCGAAGTCTCAACATCTCTGCACACAATCTCTTTACAAACAACAGACAAACTGCAAACCATTTACCTTTCGAGCTACCTCGAAACCCTAACCCTAAGTGCGCCGCCGCCTTAGTTTCAGAGCCCTCCTGAACTCGCCCCCGATTTCCTTGATTCCCTATAGTTGCTCTGCTCGTGTCCCGCCATGAGTATCAATCGCCTTGTGCTCGTAATTCCTCATCTGAGGTGGCACCTGGAAACCTCTTCCGCCTGATCAGAAGTCAAGATCTCGCAACCATCATTTTCTCTTCCGTGAGGTGGCACGCCCGCAACATCTCCCTCACTTTGATCGCTATTTACCTCTCGCTCGCTGAGGATTGTGGCCAAAACACTCGACTTTACACCCATGTATAATAAACTTGCAATTCTGAGTGTAAAAACATTTCCCACATACAACACTAAAGCCATAATTTGGCCCTTGAACTTGCATGGAAAGACTCCAATTATATTGGAATGTGAAGCCACGGATTGGCCTAATACCACCACACCATATATAATTAAGTTTGTTATGTCTTGAGGCAGCTTATTCCTGATAATGTCCAGTAATTGGACAAAACTTGAGTTGATCATGCCCTTGACCATGGTGGTTAAATAAGAAGGAATGCGAGATACGCCTTGCACCCCATGCGTCTGACATGTGTCCACATATACGTCCCGCATAGGAAAATTGGTTCCTTGGTCAAACTTCCTACGAAATTATGGTTCGCCATTAGAGTTCGAACCGATTTCATTTTCTAAGATGGACTGTTTTGTCCTACCTTCAAGCTCATCTTTCTAAGGAACATCGTCAGTCTTTGAGATAAGATGATTATCCATAATCTCAGCGGCCTCGACCTCGGGTTCTTCGTTAATGATTGACAAAGTAGTGTCTTCTTTGGACATGGGTTCGTCTAAAGGAAAATCTTCGCCAACCATAGGCTTTACATCTTGGCTTTGTAAAGCCTTTTCATTTTCTTCAGCAACCTCTCTGGCAACCGGTTGCTTAGCTTGTTGCTTGCGGATGGCAGCCACCAATTCAGCAATTCTCCTTTGGATGGCAGCTAAACTTTCATTGAAGACCGGCTGCTAAATTTATTGACGGCCGTTGATTTTTCTTGCCAACCGCGCCAATTCATTATCGCATCTTTTTTTTCGTTCTCCAACCTCAGTGAAGGTGACGTCAGAGACTACCCTGGTCCCACTGGGCATGCCAATGTTTTAGCCACGATCCTCAGTAAGGAGTAAAGAGGTAACTAGCTACCAAAGTAATAGAGAGGGGATGCGGGCGTGCCACCTCGCGGACGAGGAACGAAGATGAGCGGGATCTTGACTTCTTGATCGAGCGGAGGGTTTCAGGTGCCACCTCGCGGATGAAGAATTACAAGCACTAAGCGATTTGATACTTACGGTGTGTCGCGAGCAGAGCAACAATAGAGATAAGGGGTGATCAGAGATGAGTCCAAAAGAGCTCTAAGAACTAAGGCAATGTGCGCTTAGAACTAGGGTTTCGAGAGGCTCAAAGGTATCAACATGGTTGAATATTGTATTGTATTTTGTTTGAGTAAGTTGTGAGAGAGAGAGAGAGAGAGCTTCAACAGGGAAACGAAAGCAAAGCTCCGGGGAGGTTCAACTGGGTTGAAGGTTGAAGGTTGTTTGTTGAATTGTGAGAGTTCTTTGTAAGCCTTCGAGCTCCTTTATATAGTGGCTCGCCCTCCGTCAGGAGAGATATACTCACAATCAAAGTCAGACTCTTAAGCAGAATACCACAAGGCACTGCTTCACCCGCGCGAACCAACCATCTGCGTAACACGTGTCCAGTCGCACAACACACTTCGCATAGGTCACCGCCTCCACGTTGCTCAACTGTAGACTCCTATGCAGACTCAAACTATGAGCATCCTTATCCGCGAGGCGTCATAGTCCTTGTAGAAACTCATCCTTATACCTGAAGCTTGTTTCTGTCTCGAGGGCCCTTGAAGCTTGTTTCCATCTTGCACGCTCTTGAAGCTCGCGAGACTTAAAAGGTTTTATATTAAAAAGGCTACATGTATTGGCCCAAAGCATGTCAAAGACTTGTAAGAGTCTTCAACGATAAATGTGGCGTAGGTGATCACGTGCATGCGGACTCCGCCTCTTACTTCTTCGCGAAGTTCATTTCTTGATTCCATATGAAGTCCTTTTCGCTTACGAACTCTGCTATCCAGCTCATATGATCTCGCTGGCGGGCCATCACTTGTAAATCCACTTATTTTTGGTTCGTCAGTATGACGTGGATCAAGCATTTAATTAATATTCACTTAAACATTTACTGTCCAGTAAAATATTAATTTAGATGTAAACAAAAGTTCAAAAAGGATTCAAGGAAAAAAAAACTAATAACAAGGAATAAGATAACGTTAACATTCTTAGAGTAAGAATATGGAGTAACCTTTCGTAAAGCTGGAAAAAGATAATGAATGCGACCATATACTTCCAAGCACAGTACGTACTTGCTTAAAAATCAGAATCTATAGATAGAAAACCTCGTGTAATACTTTAGGGAGTGGAAGCAAGGTAGCACATACTATTTTGTGATCTGCCTGTTAATTATTCTTTCATATTTATAGGAACTTGTAAAGGCATATAACTAAAATCAAATGATCGAATCCAAATTACAAATCATACTGCCCAATCTTCTCCCATATACCTAACTAATTAGAGCCTGATCTTTCACCTCTGTGAAAAGAAGAATGGCTCTTGTACCTCAGAATAAGACCCCCAACACCATTCCTAGAGGAGCCGATTATTATCGTCCTCCTCTGCTCAGTAGAAAAGGCCGTCGTCAGTTTGAAACAGATGACAGTTCACTCATCAGCCAAGTTCTGTTCATCGATGAATCTCATGATGACCGTCCCTATGATCCGACTCCTATTTCATTGAAACATGTTCTAAAAGCCGCTGAGGTTATTCTTTCCCATGTCAACACACCGGATATCCATTTCAATGTTTCGGTAAGTCCCCGGAGATAGTGTGTGCTTGTCACTTGCTCTTCTTATTTATATAGATATAAACTAACCTAGTCTGATCATTTGGTTTTATGACTAAGATCACGTCAAATTATCGTAACCTTCCTTTTTCTTTCTTCTTTTTAATCAAAGGGATCAACAATACCTGAAGGTGCATATGAGGACAGCTTGCAGGAAACCATGGAACATTTTGCGAGTCCGAGTAGCCGGCATGGAAGCTACGGTGTTCCAACCAGCGTCTTTATTGCAATTTCCTGCAAGGTCAATTTATGCTCATTTAGATTAGCTTATAGTAAAATGCATATGATTTCCATATGATACTACTACGTTCCTCTCCGAAGAATAAGAAGAAAACTTTACTCTAGCTAACCTAATGGTGCATGATCACGTATTAGCTTTTGAAAAGAATTTCTTGATTTTACTGACAAGTATATCTCATCATATGCTAATTAGTTGTGCATGGTCTTTCAAAGAAGTTTGTTAATTAGTAAGTAACACACATATTAATGTCTGCTTAATATGACAGTTATTTACAAAAAAATGGCTGACTGGGGAAGATGACAACAAGCAGAAGATAGCCATGGGTATTTTATACGCCGTCCACCAGTACGATTGGCAAGAAAAGGTGGTACTCGTCTTGGGAACTTTTGCCGTGAAAAATGGTGAGCTTTGGCTTGTGGCTCAGCTTTACACCACTTATGCGCTCGCCAAAGAGATTGGAAAACTCGAGCAATTACCCGAGGTATTGGAGCGTGCAGAGACTGATTTGAAGTCGAAATTTGAAGCCTACAACAATCTTGTGAAAGCCGTGCTCAGAGTTACCAAGCTCATTATTCGGTTACAAGAGATTCGCCATGATCCGGACTCAACCCCCGAGCTAGAATCTACCACTAATTCAACTGATTTTCATATTGCCACTGCTGTTTATTGGACAATTTGGAGTCTAGTAGTTGCTGCATCACATTTTGTAGGAATCACAAGCATGGATCCGGAGTAAGTTATTATTGATAATTCCTAAAGTTTCTACACTTGAAATCATCAAACCCCAATCTCTTAAAAATTCTAAGGTATTCGATCTATCTGGAGTCCAGTGTAAGTAGTTCAAGTAATTTAGTATTGAATATATCCAATGAAAAAATAAATCTAAACAGTAGAAAAAGTAAAATTGAGTTTCATACGACTCTGAAATAATTTAGAAATCCAATGTTAGTATGTTGACCTAATTAAAGAAAATGTAAATGTTGATGCTAAATGTTAATCTAGCTAGCTTCTCTTATTTGAATTCTTTCAGCTACAATATTGAAACATGGGAACTATCATTTTCGATCCAAAAGCTCGAAACTATCCAGAGCGACCTTGAGGAGACCATCAACAGTTTAAATGATGCCATCCGTGAGTCCATATGTTACCTGATTTTCATTTTCAATTATGAACTGATGATGATCCAAATTTTAGCAAGACCTAGATTGTATTATTTGCTTATGCATTCCCAACTATTAACTAATGAAACATCATCTAATACAGAGAGGGAGAAAGATGATGAAGCTTTAGCTGCCATTACAGACATTTTAGAGAACCCGCATGTTGACAACATCAAGCCTTTAAAGGTTTTATTTTTCAAAGATGACCAGCCAGCACTCTATGATTGCTACAGAAAAAGAAGGGTAAATTTGCTCAAATATTACTTCATCTCAAATTAAACTATATCATAAATGAACCTTCTTCACAGTATATAGTTCAAACAGGTGAACATTGGTATGTTGAAGGGGAAGGTTGTGATACTGTTCCTCACAGACCTAGACATCCTCCGTGAAAAGGAGTACATGATTGTCCAACAAATGTACATGGAAAAACGCCACGAGCCATTGAAGCCGGAGAACCAGTATGAGGTTGTGTGGGTTCCGATTTTGGACGCATGGACTGAAGACAAGTACGAACAGTTCGAGAGCATTCGAAATGCTATGGAATGGTACTCGATTTACCTCCCTTCAGTAGTTTCCCCGACTGTGATCCGATACATCCGAAAGGAGGATAAATGGAATTTCGTCAAGAAGCCTTTGCTTGTGGTGATGGACCCTCAAGGTAGAATAGTGCACAACAATGCTGTACACATGATGTGTGTTTTTGGAAGCATAGCATTTCCATTCAATAAAACCAGGGAGGAATTGCTCTGGGAAGAGGAGACCTGGAGGCTTGAACTTGTGGCAGACCCCATCGATGATAATATACTTTCTTGGGTACATACGTGTTTGTAGTTGTAGTTCTAAACTTCTAATATATGTTAATTACCTAAAAAAAGAACTCACATATCCATACTCCATAGTATTTTGGTTTTTGATTTCAGATCACCGAAAGAAAACACTTATGCTTGTACGGCGGTGAAGACATAAATTGGATCCGGAATTTCACAAAGGTGGCAAGAAGTGTGGCTTGGGAAGCTGGAATCCAGTTGGAATTGCTTTACGTGGGCAACAACAAGGCTAAGGAGAGAGTGGTGAAGAACATAATGAGAATCATTCAAGACGAGAATCTAAGCCACACGATCGAGTGGCACCTCATCTCGTTCTTCTGGACTCGGCTGGAAAGCATGTGGGAATCCAAAGGACATCAACTCCAGACCAAGCTTAAGAAATCAAGTGTTATTGGGAGCACTGATTCCGTTGCTCTGAAGAAAGACGATGCAGTAATGCAGGGGATAATATCAATGCTGAGTTTCGGTTCCAGCGACCACGGATGGGCGGTGATCGGGACTTGTTCGGCGGAGATGTCCAAGGCAAACGGGGAGCTCATGTTGAAGAGCTTGAGGGAGTTCAATGTTTGGAAGACAAGGCACATTGAGATAGGGTTTACGGCTGCACTGAATGAATACCTAGCTGGGGTGTCTAAGCAGGCCCCGCATCACTGCACCAGTTTGACGTTGCCCGTCACCGGACTTATGCCGGAGACGGTGCCCTGCGCTGAATGTGGACGCATCATGGAAAGGTTCAACTTGTTCCGCTGCTGCAATGACTAAGCTCGACATGTATATACGTACAGTTGTATCGTACGACTAAATTTTTTGGTGCATGCAGTTGTTAATTAGCTTTTGCTATTGCTGCCAATTAACACTGGATATGTAGCAACATCGCAACAATCATGTTTGATACTAAGGCCTAATATAATGTGATCGATCATGACGAACAACTTTACATGATACACTAAGACTTCATGCATGTAGCTTAATGTGCATATTTTTTCGATGAAATCTTAATGCTCATAGATGACTATTTCAAGAGTACGTGTCATATCTATAATTTATATATTATACATGTTGAAAGAGAAAATATAACGAGAATAATGGTCTACTCATTCATTGATAAAAAGACATATTTATAGGCATTACATAGAGTCTCCCGAAAGAAACCGGATTAACCAATCATACATGTATTAGGGCAAGACACATAACAGAATGACGAAAACATGATTTCCTTAAACACTCCCCCTTGTGTTGGGTCACTAATACGTCAGGGTGTTTATGATGTTGCCTCGGTAAAGACCTTACCAAATAAAATAAAAACCTCGTGGGTAAAACAAAAGATTTGGACGAAAGAAAAAAGAACACAATGCACCAACTACATTTGAAGATAACATGTGATATAGACTCCCCCTATATCTGTTAGAACCAATCCAATATCCGTTCAAAACTAGTGCATATATATATATAACACAATGAAATTAAACGAAAAACACTAACTTGATTGATCAGATAGAGGCCTGTCGTGCAATGACCTAAGACAGAAATTCGTCCCCACTTGTGTTGCAGTTTCAGATGTCTATCTAGAGGATACAACTATCTGGTTCAAGTTCTTGCACAAGAACTTGACCCTAGCGAATTTACTTTATGCTTCAGAAGAAATAGTTTTGGAGAGGAAGAAGAAGAATTAGTCGATGATCAAAACAATGACAGAAATCGTACTTATATAAAAGTCAATCCGAACAGTTGTGTTTGCCTAAATAGTTATGCCTTTTTGATATTTACTCGAATTAATAATAAAATTAAATAATATTAATTTTTCAAAAATTAAATTCATATTTAATCAACAGAGCTATATCTTTGACTTTTATTAAATATATATTATTTTATTTATTTATATTGAAAAACCCAATAGAAAGCCCACCAAATTCATATTAGGTTTATCATCCATTTAATGAGTCACATGGGTATTTGCATATAAAGACTTACATTTAATTCTTCTTCAATGTGGGATTAATACCACATAAGTTCCAATAATGTCTACACAACGACTCCCTTTGATTGGTAACTCAATCTCGGAGTACAGATAAAGAGAGCAAGTCAAATGCTCTTCACATGCTTCAAAAGTATATTTGGGTAACGATTTAGTCATTAAATTCAGCCACATTATCCTTATATCAGACCTGCTATACTTAGCATTACTTTGATCTTTAAGGAAAAGGTTGCCTAACAACTCAAAATATAAATTTGCGTTGAAAATCAAATTCACGCGTGGCATGACCTTCGTGTACTTAAACAGTCATAACTTCTTCAATATAATAGGTATGGATGAACCGTAAAAAGTTATGGAAACTAGACACCCGTAGCTTTCCAACCATAAATGGTCCATAACCTATTTCAGCTTGAGCTGATAACAAAGCTCTATCGAAGTTAACCGTTCTACAAAAGCAGATACTCGGAAAGATCCGTCCAACTTTATAAAAATAGTCATAACTCACTCAATATGATAGGTGTCATCAAATGGTTGGTGTCCCCAGAAAGTAGACATATAAGCATTTCCAATGGTACAAATTTCACCATTTTCCAACTCGTGAGCTATCATGTAGGTCACGTAGAAGTTGACCTACAAAACTGGAAAGATTATGATTTTGCCTTTGATGTGTCTTTCTATAGGGATGAATAAGCCTAAACCTTTCATACCATTGTGTGGGCGCATCCAGCCATTATCTTGATATTCCTTCACTCATTTAAGAGGGAGCGAAAATGCTAGACCACTAGGAAGAGAGTTGAAAGACCAAGGAGAACTTGGTCTTACAAGTTTATAGTGAATGAGATGTCGAGTCAAGTATATTGTAACAAGTACATGAATGTGCTACCATACTTAGATGGAAAATTTCTCCCAAGACTTCTTCATCACTTGGACGAAACGAGTCTTCTAAAGACTTCAACCGATCAAATGATACATATAGGCATAACTTCATCGTCCTTTAGCTTGTCTTTAGTCAACTGATGAATAAGCATCATAAATAAAGGTCATCACTTTCAAGACCAAGTATTCCCAAGATCCTTTCATTCTTAATTTTGGATCAGTGGCATCTCTTAGTTTAACAAAAGTTCATCACGATTCATCCAGAACTTACACGCAAAGAGACATAATTCATCATATCTCTGCCCTAATTAAGTAGATACTTAGCAAATACCTTGCAAACGCGCTCTGTGGTTAGGAGTCACTTGATTTGGGTGAAAACTGATCTATTAAAGATTTTTATGTACATTTCTTAGTTCCCAACATAGATAAATTGTGACCACAAGCTGCATGTTCAGTTTTTCAGAAACTACCTAACTAACAAGGTAGTGGAGTGCAACGACATCCATTCGAGAGTATATCTCATCGTAGTCAATTTCAGGGCGTTTGTGAGAAACCTTGCGTTAGAAGATGAGTCTAAGCTCTTTTTCTCACTACACTTTCTAATAAAGACATAACTGATAAAGTTTACACTAGTGGTGTCGGCGTTACCTGACCAAAAAACTATATGTTTGAGCCAGTGGACATTTTTGTCCAAGTAATAATACTTTACTGGACTGTAAAATGTCCAAATGAATATTAATTACTTTCTTGGTCCACGTCACACCGGCGGGCCCAAATTATTTGGGTTTACAAGTAATGGCCCGCTAGTGAGACCACGCGAGCTGAATTACAAAGTTCGTGTGCGAATGACTTTGTGCGAATTACAGAGCTCGAGTGCGGAATGAACTTCGCTCGAAATTACGAGATGACTCCGCGTAGGCGAGGCAAGGTGACACTTCACGTAAGCTAGGCGAGGCGGAGTACATGTAGGCATACTGGGTCACGTAAGATACTTCGCGAAGAAGCAACAGGCGGAGTCCGCGTGCATCATATTTGTCGTTGAAAACTCTTACAGATTTTTGACATGCTTTGGGCCAATCAATATGGTCCTTTTAATTAAAAAGCCCTTTAAAGGCCCGCGAGGCGGAAGCAGTAACTCATGTGGATGGTCGAACTGGACATGTGTCACAAGATGGTTGGTCCGCGCGGGTGAAACAATATCCTTGTGGTATTAGGGTTTCAGAGTCTAACTTGGATTCTAATTATCTTTCTTCTGCCACAAGACAAGCTACTATATAAGGGGCTCCAGGGTTTACAGAACGAACACACAATCTTTACACAAACACAATACAAACAAACTACAACCCAGTTGTCCTTCGAGCTACTCGAAATCCTAACCCTAAGAGCGTCCGCGCCTTAGTTCAGAGCCCTCTTGGACTCGCCCCCGATCACCCTGATTCCATATTGTTGCTCTGCTCGCTACATACCGTGAGTATCGATTGCCCTTGTGCTAGTAAATTCCTCGTCGGTAAGGTGGCACCTGGAACCCTCCGCCAGATCAAGAAGTCAAGATCTCGCACATGCACTCACAACCCTCCGCGAGGTGGCACACCCTTAACATCTCCCTTTTTATTTGCTCACTAGTTACCTCTTGACCCATCGATGAGGATCGTGGCCAAAACACTATCTCTTTGTTCAAACTGGATCGCATCATTCCATTTAGGCCAATCTATAACATTGGGATTTACAACGAAGTATGGTTCCATATCAAACTTATTAAACTACGTCATCATGTACACCAGTGTAATTTCTAAGTGTAAAGATCTCGATATGGATTGATATTGACATTGAGACGTCCCCCAATGATGATCATAATCTAGAAATAGCAGACGAATGAGTATCATTGATCAAAATATCAAGTTGTGCCAAACTCACATTCTTCCTTGGCGAGTATTTATCAAACCAAGCTACCTCCCCCTCAACCATGGGAATCACGACCTAGTGACATCATCTACCACTTTTGTGGTGTCACCATGCCATCATCTATAGGTGATGACATATCCTCGTATCCGAACATCAACATGTCCTTATCTGAACATCAATCCTTGCATGCATGTTTGTAGCATGTATATGTGATCTTGTCACTTTAGGTAACTTAATGAGACATAGTAGGGACAAACCACAATAATTCCAAGTCGTTCTACTTGAACATTCTTGTTCTTATCTCCCCCTAATGACGGGAAGACTGACTCCTCAAAGTGACATAAAAGAGATCGCCTATCAAGGTTTTTATAGAAGCATACTATAGTCGAAAACTTATGTCTTATTCAAAGACAATAGTCATCAAATAACTCATCATTGTGCGCTTGTGGAGGTGTAATTTGACACGTATGACATGTGGACGATATAGATTACTCAATGTTAACTTAATCTGTTAACAAATATGCATACTGTTACAACCGTAACATAAAGAGTTGAATGATAGTGGGAAAAGATGAATAAGTAAAATTATGACCCTGCTACAACCTGTAGTCATTGGTCTTACAAGTCTAAAAAACTGCTGGCCTCACTGCCAGGACTGGCAAAAAAGAAACCGGTTTAACCTGTCGCCAGCATGACTGAACCTTTGTTTTATGCTTCCTTTAACAGTTCATCACTATCTTTTATAGCTCCAAATGTTACCAAATTTTGTAAGCAGGTAGAAATGGGAGTTCAAATTCCAAAACCTCCAACCTCCACAACGGAACCAGCCGAATATGTGCCGAACCATCAGTCGGAGTTGCCGGACATCAGTGAACACTTTTTTTGAGCGGTTCACCACTTTCTATGTATCCAAATGCCACCAAATTTTGTGTTATAGTAGGCGTGGATGTTAGAAATCAGGGGCCGCAAGCATGACCTCAAGAACCGGTCCTCACAATGACTGGTCCGCAAGTTGAAAAACCTGAAATTCTAGGTTTGTTCAACTTTTCAATCATTGTTATGGTTTGAGTTAAACCGGTGTGAACATCACCATAGCATCATTATGCCTCAAAGTGAACAATGAGAAACCATCTAGGTCAACATCATATGTATCATTCTTGTAGAATCACTCATAGATATTGTAATGTCTTACTTAGTGAACAACTTAGAAGGTTTTACAAAACAAGTAACGAGTGTGACCAATGTGAGATCATAAAAGGTTCTTTTGCATCATATTTGCTTATGAAAGCATGAGTAGTGCCTTCATTGTATAGGAGGATGACATAGATGGCTTTAATGTTATCCATAGGCCGTGAGCATTGCTCATAGCTCCACCAAGTTGTATTTTGGTGATCTTTGATCTCAATAGTTATTTTGCTCAAAAGAAAGGATATATGTGAGAGTTTTTACTCTTTAGTATACAGATCATCAAAACACGTCCAAAATTGTTTCGAACAATTTATGTTAAAGCCTACATAAGTCAATATCTCAATTCTCACTCAATGGTGACAACAATGACAACAATCGATTCAATTAACCGAATCATAGTGACTCATGAGTATTACGCATTCATTATAGTGATACATAAGAAATTCACAGAAATTCTCAGAAATTCTCATAATGTGTTTCCAGGTGATAAACGTTGGCATGAATACCATTAAGTCATAGCATGGTTCAATGTTTTTTTATGCGTAAAAAACATAAGTAACTTGAAATATAACGTCATTAGGCAGTGAAACTTTAGCATTAATCCACTTTTTGATTATTTGTGATGATCTAGTCATCGTAATCACAACGGATTTATAAATCACTAAATCCATGAATAATTGATATGCCTTGCAATAAGCTAAGCACTCAATCTCTCTACAACACATTCAAACACAAGAATGTAAAGACAACAGTCTTATGTCAAGACATAGAAACCGAAATATGTTAACAATTTTGATGGAGATTGAAAAAAGGTATTTGAATCATTTAGAGTGCATAACATGACGTGTGTTACTACTAAGATGGACAATAAGGCTTAGAACATGTCAAAGTTGGCAAAATAGGTCGTGAGCTCTATATAGGGGTGGCGCCACCACCACCAACGGCTCACTATTGGATCATGTAGAGAAAGATGAGGATTTTCAATATCCAATTTTGGATGACATTTAGCATAATACAATTTTCTTTTTGCAGTTATCTGAATCCGCTAAAGAGTGTAGAAAATGACTCTTGTTTATAATGCATTTGCAGAAAAATTGTATATGTATGCATTGTGTCACACTTGACATTACAAATCTTCTTTGATCCAAAAACGATGTGCATTGTGCTACATCATGATATGCCAAGTATGCATTGCGTCATACTTGGTGCGATTTCAGCCTTTATAAACATCATCTTATAATAATTAGTGGTCTAATGTAGTCCAATGTAGTGTCATGTAGTTATAATGCGATATATTACATTAACGTATAGCTTATATAGATCGAACCAAAATCTGAATATATTTGCCAACAATTAAAGAATTATTACAGTGAATAAACTGTTTTTACTCTAAGGTAAAAACTTTTTTACTCGAGCGGAAAAATTACCATTTTGCCCCTCATAAATAACCTGATTCCTAGTAGGGTAAAATTCCCTACTTTCAGGGTCGGATACGGGTCGGGATCTTTTGGGATTGAAGGAGATCTGGTCGCTGTGCAAGTTCTCGGGTCGTCTAAGGTGGTCGGGCTGGGCAGAGCGTTGAGGGACGCCGGTTCCGGCGTTCTGGGCTAGGGCTCAGCAGCTGGAGATCGGCTTGGGTTCGAGCTCGGCTCAAGGCTGGGCAGACGACGATGGGTGCTGCGTGCTAGCAAGGCGCGCTGTGTTAGGGCAGGCATCGGTGGAGGCATGCTGGGGATTAGGATCCGTGGAGAACGCCTGAATTTGGGTTGGGCTAGAGACGCGCACGGACCAATAGCGATGAGGCAGAAGATCACAGGGGTGGAGGTCACCAGGTCGCGCTCGGGGTTAAGGCTTGACTGGAGTTCGATCCAAGCTAGGCCGAGCACCAATGACGGATCCAGGACGAAAATCTCACATGGGTTAAATGCAATGCACAAAAAAAATTAATCAACATTGCGATAAATTTTGGTTCATTAAAAAAGAACACACATACATAAAGGGACGTAGCAAGTCTTACCCTCAAATGCATTTACATGAATAAAAAATAGACACAATATAATACAAGAAACACAATTAAAAACTAACTAAATTGTACTCTACGAGGCCCCAATTCAGTAATTCATTACTTATATGCTAATATCTTTTGATCTAGACCTTTTGACACAATTAATTTGTTTATCTGACATTCTGTTATTCCAATTAAAATTTCCAACAATTTAGTAATTCCAATTAAAATTTCCATCAACTCAGTAATTCATTACTTAACATGACAACAATTCAATTGAATAAGCATACTAACAGTCTAGTTCATTCAATTGACTTTAAATTATATTTTTTTCTTTCAATTTCATACTTCAAGTTCAAATTCTATACCCAAAACAATGAGAACACAAATACAAAATTACATAAAGTGACAAAACTAATTGGGTAAGAATTAAGAAACTAAGAAACAAGAATACACACTTGGTCTCAGTGGTTTGGCTGTCTGGGGAAGTGATCGGGGACTCAGGGAGACGAGGAGACAACGACGGCGAGCAGCAAAGCAGGTGACCGTGATGGGCGAGGAGATGAGCCGACAACGGCGAGCAGCCGAGTAGGGGACGGCGTCACGGCGACTCGACGAGTAAATGAGTGACTGAGAGCAGATTGCAGACAAGCGATAGGGGTTTGAGGTGAGGTGTTTCGACTTTGGATCTAAGGACTGACCTAGGCTCGTATGGCTAGAGGCTGGAGCGACGTCGTATACTCGTATGGCTATTTTTTTTTTATATCGAGTCTGGAAGAATTTTAGGCCCAAGGATCTCACTTAGGCTCTAGCCCAGGCAAGCCTTAGGCTGGATCCGCCACTGTCGGGCACGCCGGAAGGTGATGCACACTGACTCGCTGAGGTGGGGCCGTGCCGAGGTGGGTGACGGCTTGGGATGCCGAGGTCGGGGAAGCTAATGGGTGCCCAGAGCAAATTTCTAGGTGCCTAGAGATCAATGATGCTAAGGTTTTTTTCTGTTTAGGGTTTCATTTTAGGATTTCGTTATCAAGCTCGGGTTAGAGCACAATGTTGATAATGTGTTGAAGGAGAAAGTATAACGAGAATAACGGTCTACTCATTCATTGATAGAAAAACATATTTATAGACATTACATAGAGTCTCCCGAATGATCTAGAAATTCTATCAACTGTAATCTATTCTAATAAGGAAGCTAGATTAACCAATCATACGTGTATTAGAACAAGACACATAACAGAAGAACAGAAACATAATTTCCTTAAACAATACATAATATTTGTTTAATTTGTATTTAACTAAGCGTCAGCCTCAAACACGTCGTAGCTGCACTGCAGTGAGAGATCATAAGGTATAGAAGAGAAGTATTAATCCCAAATATTTTTGACATGTTTATTAAAGTAAGATTACTATGCTAATTAACATGTTTAGTCAAGCTCATCGGTTTTGCCTTACTCATTTCCGGATTGAGAATAATTTCACCTTGAAAACTTTTTTAAGTAGATCGGAACCACTCTCTCTCTCTCTCTCTCTCTCTCTCTCTCTCTCTCTCTGCTCATTTCTTAACTAGAACCCGATTCCGCTCTACTCAAATCCGCCTCGAGGGGATTTTACCTGAAGAAAATCGCTAATTACTGGTTGAATTCATTCCAATATTTTACACCGCAACTTGGAACCCCATCATGTACCCCTTGATAGTCGAGGCTCTTTCCAAGGCCTTGAATATTTTTTCTTTTCTTTTCTTTTGGTAGTATATAATGTGTTCAAGAGCCTGGATCAAGATCTAGAACTCTGCAATGGAAATTATGAAATGTGTAGTACAAGGTCCAAATGGAGGTCCAACCCTCTAAATATAGAAGGTGGAACAAAGTTAAGAATCCACGGACAGGACAATAGTAAAAAGAAAAAAAGAGCATCAATCAAACAAAGATGATACTTACAAATCATACAATTAAGTACAACCGAAGACAAACTATCTCAATGTAACTACATGTGTACAACGATAATCATGATCAAATATATTCCTGGAGTAAGTATCAGAAGCTACGTTTCGTAAAGGGGAGAAAAGATTATGAATGCTGGAGAATATTACACACTCACTCAGAGGAAAGCCCCTTAGGCCTTATCTAACTAAATAAAGAAGAGTATCTGTATTCTCTTCTTGCACTTTTTATAGTTTAAACCCCGAATGAAGCAAGGTAGCAGAGCACTGGTCTTTGCCTGTTTGTTCCATCCTACATCAGCTATATATATAAGCCATAGCTAACCAAGTTTAAACCACATCTTGCAACCAACCAGATAAGCCTCACTTGGAGCTTAACCTGTTTCTGGAATTCAAAATGGCCCTTCAAGCTCAAAACCCCCTTACTCCCCAGAATAGGGTCAACTTTCAAAGCAACCTTGCACCTCAGAATAGGGTCACTTTTCAAGACAACCTTGCACCTCAGAATGCTGGCCTTGCACCTCAAACTTCCGGCCTTGTGCCTCAGCAAAATGTCAGCCTTGTGCCTCAAGGTACTGCCCCTGCACCTCAGAGAGCCATTGCACCTCAGAGTGCCTTTGCACCTCATAGTGCACTTACACCTCAAAGTGCGTATGCACCTCAAACACTTGCACCTCAAAGTGCCCTTGTGCATCCAAATAATCCGCCCGGCACTGTCCTAGGCCTAGGAGGAGACAACTACCGAGACAACTACCGTACTGCTTCAGCTCCTACTCAGCTGGGTAGATCTCGTCGTCAGTATTCAGCACCATCAGATGACAATACCTTAAGCAACCAAATTCTGATCACTGATAGATCGCATGACCGACCCTACGATGTGCCTCCTCTTTCTGTCAAGCAGGTTCTCCAAACAATCGAGGCCATTCTGGTTCGTGCCAACAAAACAGTTGACATTCATGGCACTGTAGTTCCGGTATGTATTTTCACTTGAGCTCTTCAATGCGGAAGAAGGTTCATATATGTAACTATACATAAATGATTTATCAACCAGTTTAGACTGCGAGGTTGCTTGTGAGTTTATCAACTCTGCAATTTTTTTTGTCATAGGGAGTTCTTGTACCTGCAACTGCACAAGTGGACAGTCTGGAACATGAGAGGGCCATCCATGCCAGCCTGAGTAGCCTCCACGACAACCTTGACATTCCAACCAGCATTCTGAATGAAATTTCCTGCGAGGTCTGCAACTCTGCATTCAATAAAACTGTTTATATACCATATTCGCTTTACCGCATCGATCTTTCACACAAGAAGAACAAGAACTAGTGGTTCTAGTTAGTGTAGCATATGTTATTACTCTTTGTTGATTGATTTCCACCTTGACATGCAGATACAATGTAAGTCGCTATCAGGAGTAGACGCAAACAAGACCACCATGGACATTTTAGAGAGGGTGCAGCACTACGATTGGGATGAAAAGGTGGTGCTTGCCTTGGCATCTTTTGCAATCAAAGATGGTGAATTTTGGCTTGTGGCTCAGCTTTTCACCAGCAACCCACTGGCCAAAGCCATTGGACAACTGAAGCAAATGCAAGAGATACTAGAACGATCAGGAACTAGTTTGAAAGCAAAGTTTGAGGTGTACAACAATCTGGTTAATGCCGTGCTGAAGGTGACCCAGATCATTGTTCACTTGCAGGACATTTACCACGACCCACACTTAGCCATTGAAATCAAAGCCACAACTCCCACTAATCATATCCCCAGTGCTGTTTACTGGACTATCCGGAGTATAGTCATTCTTGCATCACAGCTTTTAGGGATCACCGGCTCTGATCCGGAGTAAGTTCATCTATGTCTACACCAGTAGTACAAATTTGACAATGATACATTCGTTACTTGATTTCCATTGTATTTGATTTCTCATAGGTACGTAACAGAGGCATGGGAACTATCATCCTTGGCACACAAGCTCGAAAGCATATACAAAAATCTTGAGGATAACCGAAACAGGCTCCATGAAATCACTCGTGAGTCTCAGCTAATCAGATGTTCCATGTGTCAGAATTCCAATCTCTTATACCTAACAAATTATGTTGTAAGGTGAAATGCAGGGAAGTTCAAAGATGATGAAGCATTCGCTGCAATTGGACGCATCTTAGAGTTACCACATATTGATAACACCAAGCCACTGAGGGTTTTGTTTTACAAGGATGACCAACCTGCACTCTTTGATGGCTACAACAAGAAGAGGGTTTGCTTTGAAATCTCAATCAATTTCTCCTCTATCCCCAAACAAATAAATAAATATGTCCATTTCAATCTACCTATCCTCATTCTATGTCCTAATTAACTGAAGAACTGTAACAGGTGGACATTGATGTGCTGAGGAGGAAGGTGGTGATACTGATGATTTCAGACCTGGATATCGTCCAGGAAAATGAGTACCTAATTGCTCATCAAATGTACTCGGAGAAACGCCAGTTCCCAACAAGGGCAGAGAGCCAGTATGAGATTGTCTGGATTCCAATTTTGGACAGCTGGACTGACGCTAATCTGCTTCAGTTTGAGGAGCTTAGAAATGGCATGGAATGGTACAGTGTGTACCACCCTTCGTTTGTGTCTCCCATTGTGGTGAAGTACATCAAGGACAAGAGGAAATGGAACTTTATGAAGAAGCCTCTGCTTGTGGTGATGGACCCTCAAGGCAAAATAGTGCACACTAATGCTGTTCACATGATGTGTGTTTTCGGAAGTGCAGCGTACCCATTCACAAGCAACAGAGAGAGATTGCTCTGGGAAGAAGAGACCTGGAGGATTGAGCTTTTGGCAGATGCTATTGATCAAACCTTACTTAACTGGGTACGTAAAACTTGACAATTCACATATATATCAAGCTGCTGTGCAACATTTTGTTACATACTTTGTTTCGTTTACAGATTTCAGAAAGGAAGTACATTTGCTTGTATGGAGGGGAAGACATTAACTGGATCCGAAACTTCACAAGGAGTGCAAAAGATGTTGCCTTGGAAGCTGGTATCCAGTTAGAGTTGCTCTATCTTGGCAAAAGCAAGCAGAAGGAGCGAGTGGCCAGAGATATCATCCGCGTCATTAAGGAGGAGAAGCTGAGCCACACCATCGACTGGAACCTCATTTGGTTCTTCTGGGTTCGTCTTGAGAGCATGTGGCAGTCCAAAGGACAGCTTATGAGTGAGCTCTCCAAGGCTAACTTCACGGACCATAACATAAAAAACGACATCATAATGCAGGGGATCGTGTCCCTGCTGAGCTTCGGTTCTACGGACCGAGGGTGGGCATTGATCGGGCTTCCTTCATCAGAAATGGCTAAAGCTAATGGGGAGCACATGTCAAAGAGCTTGAACGACTTCAAGATTTGGAAACCTAAGCACGATGAGGTCGGGTTTACACCTGCACTAAACGAATATCTTACTGGGGTATACAAGAGCGCCCCACATCACTGCACCAATCTCATACTGCCTGCAACCGGCGTCATGCCTGAGACTGTGTCCTGCTCAGAATGTGGTCGTCTCATGGAGAGGTATGCCATGTTCCGCTGCTGCACTGACTGAGGTAATCATCAACAACACCAGCCATGATTCATTGCGAAGATGCATTGCTTTGAAATTTATCATAAACTAGCCGCTGTCACAGCTTCTACTACATTAGACATCTGAAGGTCCTTGTCTCTTTGGTAAAGGAGCCTAGGTCTGTTGTGTGTGTTTCTGCTTCTTGTTAAAATTCCATATTTACATGGATATATTAAGGTTAAATAAAATTTCAGTATTCGTTTTCCTTCTAGATAATATGAATCACCGTTTTGTTATCTAAATGGTCTATCATGGCTCTCTGCTCTTTTATCATTACTGGTCGTTTAGATTGACAATGCGATATTGCCATTGATTTCATTACAGAACATGTCTGTTTAATTAAACCTGAACATGTCCTAGTCCACTTCCATACGGTTGCAAAGAGTTGTTTTAAATCTTTTAGAAGTAAGAAGCAAAAACAAAGATCTCACTAAGATCATTGACACTAAGATCTCACTGAAATCCGCTAAGATAAATAAACTTGTCATCATAAGCCCTATTTAGCAAAACAATCACACAAATCAAAAACAATGAATCACAACTTATCAACACAGAGATATTAGGAATAGGAAAGTGCCTTTGAAAATTGGATTTGGGTGCTCAGACAGCCAAGGGTTTGTAATCAACTTCTAGGCGAAGAACCCAGATCATAAACTCTAGTCCACAAAATAGAGTCATCACTGCACAATACAATATGCAAAACCAAGCATCAGAATTACAGTTCAAGAACTTGAAAAACTGAGTGATGAAGACAAAACATGTACCAGGAGACAGGTAACACAGTGCAAGCAAATATGCACGGTGCTGTTTAATACTGGTGCAAAGTTCACTCTATGCTTTGGAAACTTGAACATCCCCAACCAATCGAAATTAACAGGGAGTTCACCATAATAAAGCAACAATGATATCAAACACAGAAAAACAAAATCGATGAAAAATGTCACGACCTCAACCCAACAAGAAATAAACCAGACTACGACCAACAATGCGTAGCCAGTTTTTGAGAAAATTGGGTTATGGATCGAAGATCAATGTACGCTTCCGTTGACACGTCCCTCTGGATTTATAGACCAGCCGATGAACGTAACGCCTATCGAAAGCGACCAAAAAGCATGAATCAAATATTAACACCATGATCTGAAACCCTAGAGCGATTCTAATTCTAATACAAGAGAGATGAAAATGCAGATGCTTGGTTAGAGGAGAGAAGAGGCGAAGAGCGGCGATGGAGTTTAGGGGTTTATGATGAGCCTATATAGAGAAATGCAGAGGATTTGGATATACGAGAGATCCCCTTTTTTTTTGTCAATATAACGAAAATGACATTGAAACCGCGGTCCAGCGGTGAGACTTTTGTGGGTATGGGCTTTTCTGCATATGTGAAACTGAAACGATGCAATGATTGGGTTAGACTGGGAAGAATTTCTTTTAGGCCCAGAGATGTAAGAATTTTTATGTTATTTTTCAAAAATAAAATAGTGAAGTAAGTTTTTTTAAAAATACAAACGTTAAAACAGTAGCCCTCACACCGTAAATAGTGAAAGAAGTTTATAGTTGGAAGTGTGCAATTGGTTGAGGAGTCTTTAATCATTATACTTGGGAGGTTTTTTTTTTTCTCATGTTTTGTAAGAAACTAAGAGCATCTCCAACAATGGGTTCAAAACCCATACCCATAACTCATACCCAATTTTTATCATCTCCAACAACAAAAACCCATACCCATATTTGGGTTTGGACTTCAGAGGCGAGTCAAATTCGGGAGGAAACGGAGAACCCGAGCCATTACTGTGCTGTGGGCCCCGTCGTCTGCGCAGCAACGTGCTGCTGCCTGCTTCCGTTTTCACCAACGCGCCAATCTGGTCTGCCTCCAGCCAACGCGCAAGACGCGACAAATCCTGCTTGAGGGGGAGGCATCACCCGCGCGTCACGCGGCGCGGAAAGAAGCTGGAGATCCAATGCGCGCGCCACATGCAGCTTCCCAACGGTCATCCAATCAACGGTCCAGATTTCAACTTTCAAATCCAATCAACAGTCCAGATCAAACCAAGCAATAAAAAAAAATCCAGTCAACGGTTTGTAGTCAACATCACATTTAAGGCCAAAAAATACAAGAAAAATAGGAAAAAAAATTGGGAAAAATATATAAAATAAATTTGCCCGTTGGAACAGTGTTTTGCCCGTTGGAACAGTAATTTTCCTTCAAAATCTATAAATATCTCTCATCTTCTTTATATTTTTACACTCCAAAATTTCTCTCATCTCCTTGCAAAGTCTTTATTTTCAGAATTTTTCTTCATCTAGCTAGTTTGAAATTTTTAGTTTGTTTCAAAAATGGCCAACCCCAAAGTTAGAGGAGAAGCGTGGAAAAAGCCCGAAGATGTAGCGTTGTGTATGGCGGTGGTTGCCATCGGTGAAGATGGAGACAAGGCTACCAATCAAGAGAAGAAAAAACTATGGGATCGTATATGGGAAGTTTACGAAACTTGCAAGCCCGTCGGTTCGGTTGTTAGGTCGGGAGGAGGGTGTGAAGCTCGTTGGAGAAAGATTAGACCGGCTTGCACAAGGTGGCGTGAAGCTCTTACCGTTGCGGCAGCCGCCCACGCAAGTGGCGAAAATGCCACCGACTTGGTAAGTTTTTTTTATAACTAATTTAGCTATTAATATTAATGTGCATAAATATGAATATTGGTCTCATTTAATGTGTTTCGGTTAAGTGTAGTTATGTCATCGTTAGTATTGTTTATAACCTTTAATGTAAGTTTATGTTTGTGACGTTAATACATTTTTAATTATATACATACAGGAATTACAAGCTAAGTCGGTGTATCTCACTTTGAGTAAAGGGGAGGAGTTTAAATTTGCGCATTGTTGGACAATATTGAAGGATACAGAAAAGTTTAGTAGAGCTCCGTCCTTGGATGATCATAGCGGAGATTGTCCGACACCTATTAACTTGGGTGAAGAAGGAACTCCTGTTGAAGTCACCCCAAGCTCTTCAACTGCCCATGCACGCCCTCTAGGCCAAAAAGCTCAAAGGGCAGCTAAGAAAAAGTGCAGGCAAGATGAAACATCTCAACTCTTAACTCAGATGAAGAGAATTGCAGACCTTGGAGAGCGTGATCTCGAACATAGGCTACAACTTAGAGAGGAAGCTAAAATTACTCAGCAGCGCGCGGATGATGCAACCACAATGGCGGTGGATCCTTCAAATTACTCCGGCCCAGTTAGGGCTTATTGGGAAAACAAGCAAGCAATGATTATTGCAAGGGAACAACAAGCTTCGTATCCAACACCGACACCAAATCTTGACGATGACTTTGGGGATGAATATGTACCGGGTAATGACAATAATTGGATGGGAGGAAACTAAATATGTGGTGAAATTAATTGTACTTTGTTGCGTTTATTTTAATTATGAATAAACATTGTACTTTGTTGCGTTTATTTTAATTATGAATAAACATTGTACTTTGTTGCTTCTAGCAAACACTTATTAAAAGCTTGAAAATACAAACACTTATTAAAAGCTTGAAAATACAAACACTTATTAAAAGCTTGAAAATACAAACACTTATTAAAAGCTTGAAAATACAAACACTTCACGGATCGTTCTGTTCTGCCTGCTGCTTCACATTCCAAAGGTGATTGACCAAATCCGCTTGGAGGGTTCTATGCACAATTGGGCATCTAACCTGCTGATACCGCTGCATGAATTGCCCTAGTGCAGAAGGGTCGCGATCAACTTCATGATCTACTTCGTAGTGGTCATATATTTCTGCTCTCCTTGGTCTTGTTGGCACCTCATCTGGATCGACTTCATGAACATCTTCAGTTTCGTCGCGCTCATCTTCAACGATCATATTATGCAAGATGATGCAAGTCATCATGATGTATTGAAGATCTTCCCTGTCCCATCCACGAGCTGGCCCTCTGACAATTGCAAAACGAGCTTGGAGTATTCCAAATGCCCTTTCCACGTCTTTTCTGAATGACTCCTGCATCTTTGTGAAATGAGCTTGTGGTGGCGTCATCGGGTTTCTAACCGCCTTTACAAAATTCCCCCATTTCGGGTAGATCCCATCAACTAGATAGTAGCATTGGCCATATTGGCGATCACCTACATAGTATTTGACTCGAGGAGACTCACCTCTACAAATTTCGTTGAACAAAGGAGATTGTCCAAGGACGTTGATATCATTGAGGGAGCCTGGAAGTCCAAAAAATGCGTGCCAAATCCAAGTATCGTACGATGCTACTGCCTCTAGAATGATAGTTGGCTTGCCTTTGTAACCGGTAAAATGCCCTTGCCATGAGGTGGGGCAGTTTTTCCACTGCCAGTGCATACAGTCAAGACTTCCAACCATTCCTGGAAACCCTCTTGAATCAGCCTTATTGAGCAACCGTCGCAAATCTGCCTTTGATGGAGTACGAAAGAAATGTTTATGGTAGACTCTCCATATTGCTCTGGTGAAGTGGCTTAGAATCTCCAAAGCGGTAGATTCAGCTATGTCGAGAAACTCATCACATAGGTCGGCGGGAAGCCCGTAAGCAAGCATCCTCATGGCGCAAGTCAGCTTTTGCTCTGTTGACAAGCCAGGGCGACCAGAGGCGTCAAGCTTTTGAACGAAGTATGGGTCGTGGTTAGCGACGTCATGCATCATCTGGTCAAAAACATGAGGTCGCATCCGGTACCTTCTTCGAAACACATCACCTTGGAACCTACACGGCGAAGTGAAGTAAAGAGCTTTCATTCGTTGATCCATAGCTTCACGCTCTCTAGCGGTGTATCGTCGGCCTTCATGTGAACCACCCCATTCAGCTTCTTCTTCTTGGATTCTCTGAATGTGCGAAGAAGCTGCCTGCATAACCAAGGCTCTTTGCCGATTCCTTGTGATGGAATCTTCCTCCTCCTTCATTAGTAGTTGCCTCAACCTATTCATTGCAACAATGAACAAAAATTTCCAAATGAAGGTAAAAGAACTTGAATCTGGTATGAGAGAGAAATGCTTGTGAATTGGTGAGGTATAATGGAGAGAAGGGCCTCACATTTATAGACGAACATAAAATGATTGATGAAGATCAGATATGACACGTGGCCGATAAGAATCTGAAATGTAATTTCACTAGCCTCTTACGCGACGACACGTGGAGATAACGTTCCCCGCCATCGAGATCCGAAATGTCAATTATTGATGTCAAGTTAAAATAGACTTTCGGTGCAACATTAAATATTTTAATTAATTTTTTATATTATGTCGAAGAAATATTAAAATATTATCTTACGGTTTATTTAAAATGAAAACTATGGGTTTGGGTATGGGTATGAGTTTTGGGTATGGGTATGGGTATGAGTTTGGGTATATTAAAATGATTAAAATTTGGGTATGGGTATGGGTTTTTAGTAATGGTTGGAGATGAAATATGAGTTTGAATAGTAATGGGTTTAGGTGAGTCAAAAAATGAGTTTGGGTATGGGTTTGGGATGTATTGTTGGAGATGCCCTAAGAATACCGGTGGAAATTTTGCCTTCTTCAAGAGAAAAGTTAGGTCATCTCACAAGTAAATATGTCGTCTCAAGTTCATGTTGGAACAAGTTACACCTTAGCCCTTATTGGATCAATATTGCTGATTGATAGCTAATCTAGCGAAATAGCAATTCTATCTCTTATATTTCTATTCATTCTTTCTAACTTTCTCGCTCAGTTTATTATATTTTTATCTTTTAAAGGCAAATTAATAGATTTTATATATTCAAACTAATGTCAGGGCGGTCATTACATACTCTTCCGTTACCATTTCTAGATAGACAAAAAGGTGTGAGAAAAACTCACGATAGTACATATGATATAACCACTCATTAATCGTATTCACGCTCATGAAAGGCCGAGAAACGGCATAGCTAACACTAAAAAGTGTATTATAAACTAAAATAGATAATGGACTAGGGCCTTGAAAGCCTTAGCCTAAAATATAGAGGCCCAAAAAGGCAACCACCAAGTGAGATCCATTTATGGTCCCCCAAGCTCAATTGAATCTGGTCCAGTCCACCCTTCTATTCGCTCGCCGTTGTACCAAGCAGAGTGACACTTGCCGTTGCCATGACCCACACGCGCATGCTGAAACGATCTGTCCTTCGCGACCTAGCCGTCGAATGAAACCATCTCCAAACACCGACATAGCTTGTGCCAAAGCAAGCCCCAATCCAATCCCTGCAACAATAGTCACCATTGATCTAGACCGTTGGCTTCGCCTTCCAAAAACCTTCCTCATGGATCGACACTGCACCTATATACCACCCACCACCGAACATAGCCCATCCAAAATAAAGTGACAAAACCAAAACAAAATCTCCCAAAGGTCACCCATTAAGCGATAGTACTCGACAAAACCTCAAGTGATAGCATTCTATTCCCGTCCAGCAGCAAACCCTTCGACGACAGCGAGGCCTGAGACCCACCGCCTCGTCTAGGCACTGTCGTACGAGGGCAGAACTGGTGAAAGAGATGGGCCAGCAGCTAGGGATTTTTCGTTGCTCCTCCTCGTTAGCTCACCTAAATCAACATGTTAATGCTCTCATTATGTTTTTTTTTTAAAGGTAAAATATTTCATTGATAAACTCATGCCAGAATGACATCAAAACACTATTACATTAGACAATTAGCTCACTTATTTAAGTGAGCTTAGCCGATGATTAAATTAGATACAAAACAAGATACCAAAGAAACATAACAATTGGAGCCAAGGAGCTCAATTGCGGTACTCCAAACCTCATGAATCCATCTAGCTACAACTAGCTTGCTCAGTCTGCCAAGCTATCCAAACACCGCGACTTAAGCCACAGTCAGTTAAAAATTAGGCCTAATAACCCAATTCCAAATTTGACTTTTGATGGGCTTGAGGCTAGACCTAGGCCCAAAAACCTGAGTCCACTCCCAAACCCTAGCAGATTTGCATTGTTGCTTACCGACAATCTTTGATCGCATTGATGGTGACCAAGACGGGTTCGTCGATCATTGGCATCCCTGCCCCCGTCGGCATCGTCATCAGATCTTATAATTGAAGAAGCGCAGCTCTCTTAGATTCAAGCTTATACTCAGTCTCACTAACCGGAGTCTAAACCCATAACCAAATTGGGAGATTCCAATCCTTGCTTGCAACCATGTCTGGTGGATCCAGATCTCTTTCGTTAGTACAGTGATCGCTGACGCTAGCAAGTAACCTTCCACCTCGCATCCCTGTTCGGCGACGTTTCGTCAGCTACCTCCATGGTTTCCTGACTACAAAAAGTTAAGGTTTGCCTCCACAAGAAGGCTTGATGCCGAGAAGAAACGGTTTAGAGTCGGCGTCAAGCGTCGTTAGAGACCCCAGCCAAGGCGGCGAGGATTTAGGAAGGATCGGGTGCAACAGTTGAGGGATAGCATCGCCCGGACCGGCCCTTGGACCTACATCTCCATCATCTTTTGGCATGAAAACGATGGAGTACTTGTTGATCAGATTTGATCTTGGACTGCTGTATGAAGACAACATGGGTAGGAGAAGAGAACTCCGCTTGGTATCGGCGTCGATCGCCATGATTTAGAAATGAAGCCATGACGGCTAGGTTTTAAGAAGAAGAGTCGTGCTCCTCTCATGACGGTGAGCCTTGTCGTTTCTCAATCACTTCTTGTCGTTTTGATGTGTACTCCTTACGGGCAGAACTGGTAGCTTGCCATCTCATGTCCAAAATGAGTCCTCATTATATTTTTATTTGACCAATTTGAAGGTGGATATAGTTTAGGGTTTTGTTTGTAGCTTTGTTTTTGTATTTTATTTTCTTGGATGGAAAAAGATAGAGTATATTTTAAATGTACCTCTCTTTTTCAATTTGACTGCTAACACCATTTGCAGTTTCAAAGGCGTGTTAGCATAACCTCATACCTATGAAACATTCGCTCAAATTTCAGTTCAAAAAACTTCTTCAATTTGACACTAGTGTCTCATTTATTGTCTTCTTATATGTTTGTCGATGTCTTTTGTGTCTTAATTTAAATTTGTTTTCTTGAGTATCCAACTTTTAAATTTAATTTGGATCTTTTTGAAAACTGTAATTATCTTCCTCGATCTCCTTCCCAAGTGAAGGATTTTTTTTGTTCTTTTTTTTTTATCCGCCGAGTGAAGGATGTCTGGATAACAAAGTGCTAGCCTATAAACAATTCTGCAATTTAGCAAAAAAAAAAAAAAACAATTACGTTAAATTCAAGCTGGTACAAAATTTATAAAAGCTGCCCCCATGCAGGATCGAACTACAGACCTTCAGTTTACAAGACTAACGCTCTACCACTGAGCTATAGGGGCTCGATGCTTCAGTGTGCCAACTTTATTATATTATATATAGAAAAGAAGCCGGAGAACCCACTTCCACGCATTCTTTTTCCTGAGACTCTCGAACTTCGGTGGATACAGAGACACATATAGATTCAGAAGCGTCTCTATAATTCATAACAGAGTAGCTACAAATTAAAGGATTGATAGTCGAATGACTTGAATCATACCGGTGTTCTTTTTCTTTTTTCGGGGACCAATTTGGTTTGACCTTTGATATGTACATCAAAAATCATGTGTTCGCTAGCTTTTCATTGTCGCTGGGCATCTACCCTATTACCCTTCACATCAATATGGAGATTGTTGAAGACAGCACACGATCAAATGCTTTCCTTGAAAGAGACTGTTACGGTGTAACCCTAAAGAACCAGGACACACCCAGAAGTAAAGCAGCCTGCTTGGAGTTGGGACCTTATGCCTGCTGTGGATATATAGCTTCATATATAAGAGATAAGGGTCCTGAAAACGACGATTTATTTCGTTATCCCTACCATCATCGATCTACCCCAAGCCTGCGTAAATACAGAGTATAATATATGCAACCATACGTTAAATTTTATGGACAACAAATAATGTGATGGAAATTATTGAATCGATTTGCAGGTGATGAACAAGTTGGCAATTTGAACGAACAAGTTGAATTGTAAACTAGCTACGAATTCTGTGATGCGTAGTAGTCAAAGCATGAGCTCGATATATATATATATATATATATATATATATATATGATCGATACTAATGGTGCACCATAGCTAAGCTACTACCAAAATATATGCAATATGTTTTTGAAGTTTCTAGGGTTTGTCGATCTGCTGGATTATTCTGAAGCAAGTCATCACATATTTTGGTTATATACTTATATATTAGAGTGATTGTCTCGTAGTGACGACACCCCAAGCAATATGTCGAGGAGGAAGATATAAACTTTGGATCAATATAGCATGTTTTAAAGAGCAAGCTGTACCTACTGATCGATATAATGCAGGTTACCTATCCCAGGTCCCAATCACATAAATCCAATTAATCAAGACTTGAGCAACATTAATCGATTAAATATGCTAATGTCATTAGTTTCAATCAAACCCAGTACAGATTATGGGTTGCCTTCTATTGTTTAGATTCTTAATTTTGTAACCAAGTTATTTTTAATTATTGGATTGAACAATAAAATACTTATGGCCATTAGGGTGTCTGGTAATATTGTAGTTGAAGAAAACTAATGTTTATAACTTGATACCAAGACAAGACTAAACTGAGATTGATGAACTGCACTAATTAATAAAATGGCCACTCGTATATATGCACATGAAGCTAAGATTACCTGGATTGCGTGTAAAACAAAATCGTCCAACCACCATGCATTACAGTTTTAAAACTTCACTAATTAGTATAATAACGTGCAAGTTAATTATAATATGTCCAATGTACTAACTTAATCTTATCCCCAATGTGATGCAATGATATAACTCTGTTAATATTGCTTGAAAGTTGAAACAAATCAATCCATGTATACAAATCCATTTTTATGTTCTGTAGGACGTCGTAAGACACTTTCGCATAATGAGACCCCTAAACCCTAATAACCAAGATCCAACATTTTCTTATCTATGTTTAACTGAGAAAGATGTCATATCTCGACAAATTGACGTTTCTTAACTTGAGTAGATATATATTTGAAATTTGTAAATATAGACCTCATTTTGTGATAAGTTGCGCATGAGCTTCCAAGCTATGCGTTAAGCTAGGGTTCAGTCGTCAATAATATGGAGTATTGATCTATTGGAGGACGTTAATCGTGGACCCAGGATTTTAGGTTAGGGTGGGTTGAAATTTTTTCCTTTAAAGTTCTTTAATTTTTTTTCTTCTATATTTTACATATCACATCTTACATTAAAAACATATCAAAAAATCATGTAGTTAACTGATCATTAAGAAATCAATATTATAACATTTTATAGAAATTCAATAACAAAAGTTAAAGACAAAAGAATATATGTAGACCGCTCAAACAATCCAGTAAACGAGTGTATAATCTTTAAACCTAACTTGACGGAAAAACACAATTTAATAACTATAAATCAAATGTTGGTACTATTAGAACTACACACACACACACACATCATTAGCATTAGTCATCTACAATAATTGAGATTAGAATTAGAATATCAATAGAAATACATTGCGATAGGATGATGGAATGTTGAGACTATCAAGACATTAATCAATTGAGACTAAATTTGATCAATGCATTAATTAATTAAGATTTAAGAACTACGTTATATGACACGTACAAGACTCTAAGAGAATGATCGATATAACTAAGAATCATACTTGAATATTAAAGAGAGAAAACTTAGCACTTGGCTTAGCTACTTCGGCAGAATAGAATGAAGACGTATACAACGACAAAGAAAAATAAATAAAGAAAAGAAAATTGACTTAAAATAAAGAAGCAACTACTTTTAATAAAATAAACAATATATATGTAATCAGATAATAAAAAGTCATATGGACTAAGTTCAATTACATATAGACTAAGTATAGAAATATGGGGTGAGCTGGTTTTCATAATTTATTTTTTTAAATTATAATTATGCAACAAAATAATGTTTTCACAAAATCTGAGATGCGCTGTAGCCCAACGTAACCTGTGAGCAGGTACACCTTTGCTGCAGGTTGATCTTGCATTAGTTAGCGACTACGATATGAATAGACGACGTCGATCCCTAGCTGATCGCTTGCAATATTTATGTCTTTTCATGCATAATTGAATAAGCAATACCATTTAAGAGGTAGGAAGGAAGTCCCTTTTCAAATATAGGAAATCAATATACTTGTCACCATCTCAATGTAGTAGGTACATATAGAAAACCCTAAGCTTGCTCTAATTTTTTTGTTCTGAGATCGATATTTATGCAATAATCAGGTGTAATCTAATAGTCATTTCCAGGAGCATAATATCCATAAGTCGCAGCACGTCACTGAAACACTCACATCTCTGTAGCTAATTAGAAAAAAACAGCAAGCAGTCCAATTTCATGGAATAATATTTTTGACTATCAAGCTTGGGCGATGAGTTCATGAACAGGAAGAAGATACACCACATGCACATATAATATTTACCAATGATTTAGATCTGCATTCACGGTTCAGCATCACCATCATCTCAACTAAATATATAATACCAGATACAACCTTGTAGTTCTTCTTGTATCGAAAAAAAAAAAAACCCTTGTAGTTGTTCTTGATAAGGTTGAACAGAAATGAAGTTCTGGCAGTTGCCCAGAAAATAAGTTAATGAATATTGGGAGGCGGTAGGATATATAGATTAGTGTGATAATCACAGGATTAATAAGTTGGAGAAAGACAATGGATTGGTTGTTAAGTACTAGATAATTGCCTTGTTTATCTGATTAAGCGGATTATCACATGAGGGTTCACAAAGTGGATCTTTGTCTTCATCTGCTTAAGAGTTTGAATCTTCTCCGATTACGCAATTAGTCAAATATAAAATCTGGGTTGGAAGCTTAACTTTTCTTCTAATTTACAGTATGAATAAGAGAGCCGGCCGTATATTGTACGTGGTTTGGAGTTCTAAATTGGTAACTAATGAACTGCAAGTTGTAAACTTAGAGGCTGAAGTTGAATTTGAGAGACAAATGTCTTCATAACCAGACTAAGTAAAAGTTGACATCAATTTTATAATCACACAGGGGAATTCTATGGTTTGAAAGGTTAATTTTTTTGGTCCAGTACATTTGATTTAGTAGCATAATCTCTTGTAACCGTGATGTACGTATTGAGTTCGTGTACGTATCATCTGAGTTGTTTACTTGATATATATGTTAATACTTTTCAAATCACACACAAGTTGTGGTATATCAGTCGCCTTTTTTTTTATAGCTAAACTATCATTATGTGATAAAATAACTTATTTGATTTTGTTATAGATCGAGTTTAGATTTTATGAGATAATTAATTCTTGCGATTCTAATGGATACAAATTGTGATCTCAATATGTTATCAGATTGTGAGATTTGGGCAATATTTCAGTACGTACGGGAATCGATCTGGACCTGGCCACATAGATGTAACATATGACTGCTAATTTAAACAACAAAATCTTAATCAACATCCAATTGCAAACTGTTCAAATATCCGATCAACAATCCAATACCACTATGCTAAGCATTAAGCACTCTGAGCAATCATATTCAAAAACAAAAACCATCTGAAAATGATTGCAGATCATGCAGAGTACTCATGTCTTGCAATTCTTACAAAAACTAATCATAACATCTTCCGCTCTTTCATCGCCTCCGAAACCAACACATGCCACACCTTCACCACTCCATCTAAACTTCCACTCACAACCTTAACGACGCCGTCGCCATCCCCACCACCCTCTCCCGTAACCGCCACCACCGCCTTCACCGGTTTCACGTGTCCCTCCAAAACCCCCAAGCAGCAATAAGTCCCATCTTCCCCGCGCCTCCACATCCTCACCGTCCGATCAGCCGACCCACTGAGCAGCAAATCCCCGACATTGAACAAACACAGTATCGCTTTCCCATGCCCCCTCAACGCTCCCGTCACCGCCATGTGGTTGGCGCTGTCCTCTCTCTCCCACACCAGTATCGACCGATCACAAGCACCCGAAAACAGCACCGATCCGTCGTCGTTTAGAGCCAAAGCATTCACCGCCGATTTATGCTTCTCCAGCGTCGCCACCAACACGTGGCGCTTCCCGTCTTGCGGTTTCGCCCACATCCGGATACGCCGGTCCGCTGAGCCTGTGTAGATCGTCCCGTCTTTCGCCACCGCAACCGCGCTCACGGCGTCCTCGTGGGCCTTCACGGACTCCTCGCACCGGAGGCTTGAGTCCCGCCATATCTTCAAGCTCTTGTCCCATGAGACTGAGTAGACGAGGCCATCGTTGACGGCGATGCCGGTAACGGCGTCGGCGTGCTGGATCCAGAGGCGTTTCACGTGACGGCGTATAGTGACGTAGTTCTTGGGGAGCGCGAAACGAAGCAAACGGTCGTTAACGGTTGGGAGCGTGGTGAGGAGCTTGTGGCGTTTACCTGGGATAATCTCCCAGACTTTGATTTTACAGTCCTGGTGAGCTGTGAAGACCTTGGAGTCGGAAAAGGAGACGGACTTAACGGAGCCGGAGGAGGCATCGTGAGCGTTGAATGAGTCTATATGAAAGAAGTCGGATAACTCGTAGACGTTGATTTCGTGGCCGGAGGCGGCGTAGAGGCGGTTGTGGTGGACGGCGAGGCAGGTGATCGGAAGGGAGGAAAGGCTTGGAGTGAGAGTGGTGAAGCAGAGATGGGAGACGGAGAGGGTTGGGGCGTCAAGTTGGGAGATGAGCTTCTGGAGGGAGGGGACAGATGGCAGCGTCTGGAGGGAGAGGTTGGAGTGGAGGCTGGTGCTGCAGGTGTCGCTACTGGAGGAGCTGCTAGGGTTATCGGAGGAGCTGCTAGCGTCCGGGACGACATGTCGTTTTTGGTATGTGGGTTGGGGTTGAGGGACGGAGACGGTGGATGTGCGGGAGGAGCATGTGGCGGAGAGCCACGGTGGGAGCTTCATGATTTGGAGTTTAAGAGAAAGCCGAGTGGAGCTCTGTGTCTGGTTTATATAGAAACAAGTAATGAAAAGACGAAAAGGGTATGCTGAGGTGGGAAAGGACGAGTTTGCAGGTGGGGGTGTTTTGGTAAGTTGGGGATGGGAAGAGGGGTCCAAATTTGGGCAGCGTTACAGAGCGTAAGAACGCGTCTGGGACAACCAAGGGTAGGCTGGGTTATGCCAATTGGCAATTGCTTTCGGGGCGGGAAAGAATAAGCTTTTTAAGCATAAAGATAGGAAATCGAGAGTAGTTAAATCTTGGTGCGTTCGCCCACAGAACCAGTTGGCTAGAGGTTGTTCATACGAGTGAGTGAGCTGTATAAGCATGTATAAGGTGTATGAACATATACTTGATTATTGATAAGTAAATATTTATATCACTAGACCAAATCATAGTCGATACGTCATATCTTAGTGAAATTGTGAGTTATAGCCTATATATGATTATCTAAGTTATGATTGGTTACATATGCGACTAATAGTACATAAATGTTACATTTTTGTGGGTGATAAGCTTTTTCTCTCCTCGTTGTAATTGTTGTTTAATTTTTTAGTTATGTTTGTTTTATTATAAATAAAGATCAAATCAGAGCCAAACCCTCAATCGGAAGAAAATATGAATGGAATAAAACATGAATGAATTGACTACTGTTCGATCAAAAAAAAGAAAGAAATATTGGTTATATGATATGTTTGAGCCCAGTGGGCATTTTCGGTCCAAGACTCGAGAAAGGCTTGGATATCATTTGGGCCAATGCCTGTGGCCTTTTTAGCCCATCAAGGGTAGCAAGGTTTGGCAGCACGTGACGTGGCTTTTATTCTGATACCTTGCGAGATTCGGTGTCTACGCGGGATCCTTATCTCCAGTTCGCATGGGACTCTATAGTTCTTGCGAGGATGGGTTGAAATGACTAATAACACCCTCTGGATAAGGTCGCTTAGTGTTTGAGTTCGCTTACTACACGACAAATGAAATGCAGCGAGGCAGGGAACGAGACCTAAGCGAGGTAGGTTTGACACGTGTTGCATGGAGCGCACGACTGGCGAGTTAAACGTATCCTTGTGGGATTCTAATTGCAGAGTCCGCATCGGATTGTGAGTAGTCTCCACGAGTTGCTTACGGATAAATATATAAGGGAGCTCCATGTTCTCTGGAGACACACACAATCAATCAATCAATCAGCAAATCTCTCTCAAACAGACGTACACAGTCGAAACCTTCGAGTCTTCTCGAAACCCTAACGTTCTAAGCGCACCCCGCTTTAGATCCCGGAGCCCGTCAGGACTCGTCTCCAACTTCCCAATTGTTGCTCTGCTCGCTCTCACAGTGAGTATCGATCGACAGGTGATTCAGAAGAGTAAGCTCGGAAATATTTCCTCATCAGGTGACACCGGAGCCCTCATTCGCCTGGTCAAGAAGTCAGGACGCGCACCGTTCTCTTTCCTCATCCGTGAGGTGGCACGCCCCGCACACACCGTTTTTTACATTTGTTCCCTCTCTACCCTTCGCTGAGGACGTGGGCCAAAACATGATAAACTGCAGGTATATATATGTACGTTAATGAACTGATGAGATTTTAAATATTACATTGACATCAAACAACTCAATAAATTGTTCTGATATGTTGGTTGAAGCCTTCATGTATGACGTACATTTAATCTATTCAACATTTTCAACTGAACCTCCAAATCTCAAAGCAACAGTCATTATTGATACCTTTCGTCAATGTCTGAAACTTCGGATTGAACTAAAGTCACTGTACCAGTATACAGTTCAGAGGAAAAACACAAAAGTCACTGTAACCTGGAATACCGACTACCGAGTGTGAAGAACAATTTCTTAATGATGCTTTATGTTCAGCTGACTCATTCATTAGAATGTTGATGATATTTAATCTCCCACTTGCAGTGTAATATTTGTTGGCAGTGATCCATTTAGTGATGCTTACGGAGGTTTCATATCCTGTTTCAGTTGTTTGACGGCAGAGATCAATGAGACATTGATATTCCAAGGCATTGCTTATCACACAAGGTACAAAAGTGTAGGTAATTAATAATAAGGATTTAGTCCCCGATGGATGTATACAAAACCACGATGCAAATTTTTGGTTTCGTTTGGATCATATTATTCAAGTTTGATGTTTACTTTCCGCGAACTAAACGCCTGACAGTATGATTACGGTCATATATTGGTACTAGAATAAATGAAGTTTTCTTGTTAGGTTTTGGTCATAACAAAGACCAAATGGTCTTTAAGCCAATTATTTCCGGCTCCAGCAAAGTAGCTAGATACCTTTCCCGTCTTCAAGCATAGAGATTCTGCTGTATAGTTACAAACCTCTTGCTAAACAAGATCAACGAATGTCCCCTTTACTTGGCATGCATTAGAAACAACGACTAAATTCCTTTTCAGATTCATGCTCGATCAATGATGAGATTCAAAACAGAGAATTTGAAAACGTAGATAAACCGCTGCACGTCTTCATTTCATGTATAAATTATTCAAACTTGCATTGTCCGATTTGTCCCTTCCAAGTGGTGCTTGTTTGTTGCAACTAACAAACAAGTTAAAACTGGGCTCAGAATTCGTATGACGGCCATCTCTAAGATCCCCTTTTACTACAGTCTTGTCGATTAAACGTTTTCAAACTCAATGCGCGCAAGAACATTAACTAGCTAGCTTTGTGACTTCAGAGTTTAGACCTAAAGAAACAACCTGCTGTTAGCTTCTCATATTTTTCATATTGTAATTCAAATACTCTACTAACTGACTGGTATATATATCTCTCAAGCAAATTATACTAAACCAGAGCAGAAATTTCAAATTGTACCTCAAATTGCAAAACATATAATTAGGGTCTAAGTAACACATCCATAACCCCACTGTTTTCATCAAAAGGGAGCTTCGATTCTCCTCTATCACTCGTGTTCCTGGGAAACACAATTGTTTACTTAACCAATTGAATCAACAATGTACATTATACCCAACCCAAGAACCATATACCCAATAAGAAATACCATACCCCAACATACATAGATTGAATTTAGAAGAGAAGCTAGGAGCAGACGGAGAATAGTTAGGATAGCTCTCTGTTCGGGCCAAAGTAGAAGCCAGTCGGAATACGGTCTGATACGCGTCCGATATGGCTGGATACGTATCAGTAAATAAATTGGATTCTGGGGGGCAATAGAGACTTTTCATCTTAGTCTTATTAAATTAGTGGGTCGCATAGGCGGACTGGGCGAATGCGGGCTAGGCGGAATCTATGATGATTGGGCCTAGGCAGGCTGGTCGGCCCACCTTAGATTCAACTCACTGAAATTGACGTCTTCTATACCCGATCACGTTTTGGTGTTCTGCGTGTTAACAGTAGTGGCTTAGTTTGTGACAAAATGAAATGACTTCCTTTGTCGAAATTGGCTTGATAAACATGTCCTTTGTTAAATATAATCTTGGACTCTTGGAAATAATTTGACAGTGATATTAATTATCTAACTTGTTGAACATGATCACGATGAACAAACTATCTGTTCTAATTTGTTCTTGCTGAGATTGCTTTGTAGTTTTATTAAAGAGTAGTAGGCACCATCACTTCCAAGTGAAACCAGTTCAGAATGTGATCCTTGTTCTGCTACTTTTCCATTCATTATCACTGCTATGGAGTCTGCTTTTTGTATTGTGGACAACCTGTGAGCTACCACTACACATGTTCTGCCCACCATCATCTTCTCCAGTGCTTCTTGGACTAGATTCTCCGATACGCTGTCAAGTGCACTGGTTGCTTCATCCAAGAGAAGAATACTTGGGTTCTTTAGTATCGCTCGCGCAAGTGCTATTCTCTGCTTCTGCCCTCCGGATAGCTGAACTCCTCTTTCACCACAGTATGTGTCATATCCACTTTCCATGGAGCTGCAAGATTTCAAATGATGTGTTTCCATAAGACCAAAATAATAACGTGAAGTGTATACATTGCAATGTGGGAGGAAAAAAAGAAAAAAAAAGAAAGATAAATTGTATCCATAGTTCCATACCTTATAAACTCATGAGCATTGGCTTGTTTTGCAGCCTTTCTAACTTCAGCCACTGTTGCATTTTCTTTACCATAGACAATGTTTTCATGGATTGTGCCTCCAAATAGAGTAGCAATCTGCGACCTCAAACTCTTCAGGTTATACTGCTTGATGTCACATCCATCTATGAACACTGATCCACTTAGTGGTTCATAAAATCTTTCGATCAAGCCAATAACAGTGGACTTGCCTGAACCACTCTGTCCCACTAGTGCCATGGTGTTTCTGGCTTTAATCTTGAGATTCAAGCCCTTAAAGATCATCTGATCAGGCCTCACTGGGTAAGAGAATACCACATTTTTCAGCTCTATGTGACCCTTGAAAGACTTTTTAACACCTTTTAGCTCCTCTGAAGAAATCTCACTTTCTCTGTCTAGAATAGCAAATACTGAAGTGATGGCTTTCCCACTTCTAGCAATATCAGAGGTCATGCTGCCTGCATCTGCAATGTTCTTACCAGTGCTCATCAGGATGAAGAAAACTTGAAACAGGTGCGTTGAGGACACTACGTTCTGATTCATAAGCCTCCCTGTCAAAGCTATAGCAGCTGTGGTAACAAATTGAGAGCTGAAGAGGCCAATACCTGCAACCCATGACTGTTTGATGTTCTCATTCCTCGGGCCTTGCACAGCATCTTGAAAGAGGTTTAATATCCTTGTCTGTGAGGAAAATGCAGTGATTGTTCTGTGGTTGAAGGTAGCTTCACATGCAAGTTGACTACCCACATCCTGCGCTTTGTGTGCCTTTCTAGACATACTGATCATTAGAACACTCCTTGAATAGAAACTTCCAATGAGCAAGGGCTGTATTGCAATCATGACAATGGCTATCCTCCATGTGACTACTAATGCGAGTATATCAGCTATGGCGGCACTGAAGAAAACCTGAATCAACAATGAGATACGGTCTGCAGTAAGGGATCTAACAATATTGGCTTCAGTGGTTAGCCGGGTACAGATAGCAGCACTTGTGTTTTCATCTTGATCAAACCACCCTATCTCAAAGGTAAGAATTTTTTCTAGCAGTTTTGTTCGGACCCTTTCGGATAATCTCTCTCCCATGACTGCAAAGTTGTAATGCTGGAGGAGACTAGTTAAGAAGCTGAAACCTGCTATGCCTAGGAAGATGTAACAGTAGAATCTGATCTGTGATCTGATCGCGGAATCGTCTGTTTTATAGTAAATTGACACTACTGTTCCTAAGCAGTAGGCATTAATTGTCTGAAGAGTTCCAAAACCAGCAGCACCTAGACACCCGAGTATTGCTTGCTTCCACTCTGGTGCATTCATTTGAAACAAACGCCACTGAGATGAGGAAGTTTTAGAGATTTCATCTGACCATTCATCATCGAAGTCACCATACTGTGGAGTTTGGATGGAGTTTGCTATACTGATGGAAAATATTGGGGTGACTGCATATGCTGGGGTCAGTGGGCTGTTTTGCCAGCTTGAGTGAACACTCTTTGTTGTGTTCCAGCTTGTTTTGCCACTCAGTGATCCTGGGCTGTTTTGCCAACTTGGCCCCAAACCTCTTGGTGTCTGTGGGGTTTGAGGTTGCTCGATTTTGTTGGGGTTACTACTTTGCATGGCTAGTTGTTGTAACTGCAGCATTTTTTTATAAGCTCCACCTTCTCCATTTCTCATGTTTACCAACTCGTTATGGGATCCCTTCTCAACCACTCTCCCTGATTGAAGAACCACGATCATATCAGCCTTGCGGATTGTGCTGAGGCGGTGAGCTATGACAATGGTTGTTCTTCCTTGTGATGCTTGGTCCAAGGCTTCCTGTACAATAGTTTCAGACTGAGCATCCAAAGCACTTGTTGCTTCATCAAGCAAAAGAATTTTTGGGTCTCTGATGATTGCTCTTGCTATGGAAATCCTTTGCTTTTGCCATCCAGACAATTGAACTCCAAATTGCCCAACCTGAAGAAAGGTAAGTAGTTTCCCGATTTAGTTAGGAATAGTACATAGTTAACTGCTAATTTAGCTAGGAATTAACTTGAAATATGTAATGAGTTAGAATATGGGCATACTTGAGTGTGATATCCTGCAGGTAGTTTAACAATGAAGTCATGTGCATTTGCAGCCTTAGCTGCACTTGTCACATCTTCCATAGAAGCTCCTTCCCTCCCAAATAAAATGTTCTCTAGTATGGATGTCGCAAAGAGAATCGGTTCTTGATTAACCAGCCCCATCTGGGATCTCAACCAGTGCAGCTGAAACTTCTTTAATTTGTGTCCATCAAGGAGAATTTCTCCTTTCACTGGATCATAAAATCTTTCAAGCAAAGAAATGATTGTCGACTTCCCAGAGCCACTGCTTCCAACAAGACCCAGCATCTTACCAGCTTGTACCTCAAGGCTGAGTCCTTGAAGAATTGGGGTCTCAGGTCTTGATGGGTAGAAAAATTCAACCTTTCTGAACTCGATATCTCCTTTGACATGTTGTAAAACTTTGCCCTTTTCATTTTCAGAGTCTATAACTGGAACACGATCGATCATCTCAGATATTCGAGTAGCAGCAGTACTTGCCTGAGTGATGAAGGATAGATTTGGAAGTGCACTCATAATGGCCCTGTAAAGTATCAACTGAAGCTGTTAGTTCAGATGAACAAAGGAAAAGCAATATGCCTAGAATAATTCATGTGATTGCATTTGGAAATGGGGAAGAAATGAAAGTGACTTACAATCCTCCCAGAATGACACAGATTCCAGAGACAAAAACAAGGCCACCTTTTTCACCTCTCTCAGTAACAAGTTTGCTTCCAACCCAAGCCTGAAAAGCCCAAGCAGCATAAATCATTCCCATGCTCCCTATTAGCAATCCCTTTGTGAATCCTTGCTTTATGCCAAGCCCTGTAGCTTTCTCAAGAGCAATGCTGAACTTCTTCAGTGTTTGATGCTCCCCAACATAAGAATAGACCATACGGATTGAAGAGATTGCTTGTTCTGCAATCCCTCCAGCAACACCATAGGCACCATGCATCTTAACTCCCAAGTTTTGCATTACCTTCCCAAATCCCAATCCGGGGATGATAATCATTACCGAGAATGGAAGAGCAGCCAGTGCCAATCTCCAAGACAGAATAAAGGCAACAGGAATGCAGAACATAAATGATGAGAGGTGTGCCAGGCAATTTGGTAGCTACAAGAAATAGAGATTGAGGTAAGAACATAATATCATAGCAGAAAAATAACAGGAAGCATGTCCATGTAATGGACAGTTGTAAACCTTCTCACCTATTGTGTCTTGGATTAAATGAGCATCAGAAGAGATTGTAGAAATGACTTGGAAGGTCATGGAAGAATTGGCTCGACTGTCAAAGAACGCAACGTCTTGCGTGAGGACAGATTTCAAGTATTCCATTCTCATTCTCGATGTCTGTCTCTCAGCAGTTCTGGTTCAACAAAATCCTTCTGCAAATTTTGATTATCGTCAACAAAAAATTCAAGTACACATCCAGCATGTAATTGTTTCATTCGGCTTATCAAATTATTCATTTCAGGAATAAACTAATGTATATGACTTGGGACTAAACCCTTTAGCCAAGCATCAGTAAAAAGTATAGAGCAGAAGTTTACATACCAATGAAAGCAGATATTCCTACTCCAATTGCTACAATGAGTAGCTTGAGTGAGTACTGCAATAAAGAAAATGCATACTTCTTAGCCATACATCTGAAAATACTAATAACCAGAACTTTACTAGCATAAACTTGAAAGATAAAATTGAGGAAGTCCATCAATTACCTCGTCGACAATGTCGTTAGAGAAAGTAATAGTAGCAGCTCCATACTCATTGATGACCCGGCTGAGCACGAACATTGTAAGAGGTGTCATCAATCCATCTCCAATGCTACCCAAAGTTCCAAACACCATCAGTAACTTGTCCACACCATCTGCATACCTGAACAACCCACCTTTCTTCCCCATCTCTAACCTACATATGCATGCAACAAGGTTTCTTACAATGTCAAAAGCCTACTCCTTTTGTTATCTTTGCAGTGAAGCAGTGGTGCAATTAACAATGGTTAGAGATTAGATTACTTGTTACAGACAGTCTCCTTTTCGTTGATCTTCTGACATGTTCAAGATGCCAAATGGATATATAGTCAATGCAAGTTCTAGAATAACTCAGTAAGCCGGCATCTTGTTTGATTACTCGGGACTTGTCGATGTGTTGGTTTCAATAATACCAGCAAGCTTTTTAGAATTTTTTGTCTTTCCTTTTGCCACTTTGCAAGACTGGGAAGTATATGAAAACAAAATGTTCTTGTCTGATTGTACTCCATGTAACTGGTATAAACACTGACATGATGATCAAGGTGTATTTAACCGGCCAATCAGAATATTCTACTTACTCAGGATGACATGGTTTAGGCAATTCTTTATACATATAGGTCAAATCTGAAACTATGTCTGCTGAGCATGTTCTTAGTTGCAGATGCTAGTATTTGAGGTGACTGAAAGGCATCCAGATTAAGCAAGCAAGCATCTGTTGGCAAGGTTTGGTGTCATCCAAAAGTTAATGATAAAAGACAGGTTCAACTAGACATTGTTCTCAAACAAGAATCAGCACTTGGGAATTTGCTACATAAGCAAGAAATCCTGCTTAAGAATCCCTGGCAAACATGACCTGTTTGTCACCTTTTGAGACAAGAGATGCCGGCCGATACTCCCCTGTCGATATTTTGACATGTGTTTGAGTTGGGATAAATATAGCACATAGACTTGTTCAATAATTTCTTCAATAAAAGGTCAACATAAAAATACAATAGGAATGATTTTCTAGGTGAACTATGCTAATAAGAATAATTTTCTGAAACAGGATCTCAACTATTTGACTATAATTCTATGGAATGAACATGTTCCATGGAAATTTTGTTTATAGGTGACTGATCTGAGAGACTAACAGAAAGCAAACCCATATATATATATATCCTGAACCTGAAAATGAACTAATGCTAGCTAGTTCAGCCTTTTCAGGTTGATATGCCACTACTTCTTTATTAAACAGAATATTCCATAAGGTTAAAGGTTAAATACTTGGAGTACCGTGTCGTTTCTCACAGTGTTCAGTAGGAGGCCTGCTGCTATGAAGCTTACTAAGAGAGTAATATGATCCACCACGGTCGATACCGACAGAAGAATTTTCGGGTTCTTCAGTATAGCTTTAGCAATTGCTATATGTGCCCCTGATAGCTGCAGTCCCCTTTGTCCACATTGAGTTTCGTATCCATCTTTCATAGAACTGTTTCATAGGAATTAGAAATGTCAATACCTTATCATCCAAGCAGACAAATCAAACACCAGAGAGGTAAACTAAAATTGTTCTCAGGTTACACTGGATTCTGCTTTAGATTGCTTGGATTAATATACTTAGTAGGATACTGGACATATGTAACGCAAAGATATGTGCATCTGTAATCTGTTTAGCAAACAAAAACACAGACCCTTTCCCAGGATGTCTGTTAACTCAAAATATGGTTAAACTCTTTTTATCCACCAATCTTACATAGACACATTACTTCTGCAACTATATAACCCCTTGAACATCAGTTAAAGACTTAAAGCATATACTCTTTTTATGCTACTGGTCTCTTACACAAACTTCATATAAAATTGTTATATAATCAGTAAAACCACATTGATGTCACTGATGCAAAAATGAAAGGAATCTCGAATCTAAGCGTATCATAGTGCTTAAACACAAAATGCCAATAATCCCAAGTTTGGTATGCTGCGCTTAAACATTGAGGTACCCTAAAGTTACTGAATTCACTAATAGACTGCATATCAATCAACCATTACTGGCTTTACTTGGTCCAAAATATAAGGTATCAATCACGGCAGTAATATTTGAGGCAATTACTGGCTCTCCACTAAAATCAGAGTATTTGAAGGTAGAAGAAGACACAAATATGAAGCCAAAACTGATTCTTGTAATGTTATCAACTCTGTATTGTGTCTAAGAGTTAATCTGCAAAATAGTTTTACCCTAACGAATCAAAAAACATAAACAGAAAGTGAAAACAAATGGTGCCTCTCCAGACAGCCAAGGGTTAAAGAATAAGGTGAATATAGTACAAAGGTTAAAAGTACTGCTGCAACCAAGATTAACTTACTGATCAAGTGGGGAGTTGCAAGCTTTGGCCTTTCCAGCTCTCTGTAATTTGGTTAAAAGGGCCTCAATGATTAACCTAAAAACAGCATCTTTTGGATTTTTGTTTTTTTTTTTGTTTTTTTTTTGGATTAAGGAAGCATTTTTGTGGAACTTTTGCCTCATATGATCATATCCCTAGTTGGCTAGTTTCCAGAGAGAGTTTCAAGTTCCAAAAGACATGTTCTTCAACAGTACAACAGCAGGTCGTTCATCAAGGTCCCAGTTTTTGTGTTTGCCTGCGCTCTTTTGGACTTTTGGACTTCTTTCCCCTCCTTATAGGCTATGCTTTTGGGCCTGGCGTCTCAGTCTTCAGGAACCTATACTGTTTACTCACATTCTTCTTCTTTTTTTCTTTTAAAAAACGATAATTCACATAAATACTACAAATATATATATATATATGGTGGTCCTTAAATATTAATTGTTATGAATAACAAAGATTGTACTGTATATTTTCATGTCGTGCATATAATAAATTTTTTATAAATACAACATTTTCTTTTGAGATGATATTTTGGTACATGCATATAATCATCCTAAAAGTGCCTTTCCCACGTACCAAATATGTTACGTAATACTCTAATCCTTGGTTAAGTAGATTTTCATTGGGTTTGCAAAAACAAATTCGATGAGATTAAGAAGACGCCAAAGCCTGTGATCTTGATCAGCTCAAAAGGACTTCACTCCTCTGCACGCATGCCACAGTTTCCATTAGACCATGGTGGCCTGCTGGGCAGCCAAATCTTTGACCAATTGAGCTTGATCACAAACTCAAACCACAATTAACAAGACAAATATCCAAGCAAGCCATTAACTAAACTCGTTTCTCTCAAAAGCTCATCGGTAACTGCAGCACCGTACTTGGAAAAATACTATTCATCTTCAGACAGAAAACTAAAAAGTATCATTCAATGATTTTAACCATACTCGGGAAAAAAGACAGAAAATTAAAATAGTTATCACATACTCATCAAACATAAGTATTCACACACAATCTCAAACAACGACAAACATGACACGAAAGGGCGTAGCTAGCTGGAGGCGAGAATTAGTCTTAATTTGTATTGAATATTAATATAATGAAACATAAATATATGCTCTAAGAAATATTTTTTAGTCTTAAATATTTTTCAACAATAATGGAATGAAATAAAAATTTATACTTGTTGAAAGAATTTACATTTATATCCTTATGATGTGTCTTGACCTAATATTCTCCTTATTAGACTAGAATATCTGTTAGATATCAAACCCTGATTTACATGGATTCTCTATGTGTAATGCCTATATAAATGTCAATCTATCAATGAATGAGTAGACATTTATTCTCGTATTTTTATACTCTACAACACGTTATCAAATTTGGTGCCATAACTAAGAGATAACAGGTCAACCATCTCGAAAAACCCTAAAAACTTTCGAAAACCATAATCTGCCAGTTTCGTTTTTCTCGATTTTTGGCCAGATTTTCCTTTGTCCACGGCTGGAATTTCATATCCACAGAAAACCCTCGACGTCCTGGTTTCAACCCCACTGGTCTCACCCCGAGAACCAGCTAGCCGGAAGGTTCCTGAACCGGCCGCCTAAAGTTTCCAGACCACCGCCGCCTCTAACCATCGGTTCACTGCCTTCCCGTGCTCCGATCGACATGATTTTTGGACAGCAGCTTCCACTTCTAGTGGTGCTCCTCCTGTTAAAATTTCAGCTCCAAACTCGAAGCAGAAATAGGTGAAAAGTTGTTTCTCCTCTCGGTAGCCTCTAGAAACCAAAGATTTCAAGATTGCTCGTCTTCAAAGGAAAGCCAGAAAGGTTCCCAACCCTCAGTCGAAGCCTGCAATAGACTCAAACTCATCAGATGTAAATTTTTAATTCAGGTTACTGATTTTCGAATTTCAATTCATAGTTCGGGTTTAGTAGCATTTCCATTTATCCCCTCTTTATGACGGGATTGAGTTTTTTTGGGGGGGGGGAGGAATATGGTTTGGGAGTTTTGTTAGGGCTTCCATCCTCTATGTGACTGCGACTTCATGTCCCCTGCTTTTATTTGCATCAATTTTATGATCACATCATTGGTTCACTAATTTCAATCTCTTTATCTTTTGTAGATGACTGTGCCTCCAAGACCGGAGTTTGAGATCCTCTATGTACGAGGCAATAATTGTCACGTCCCGACCCATAATTTTTACCTTTATTATTGACATAGTGGTAATAAGAATTTTACCGTATTCGTCATTAAGTGTAAAATATAATTAATCCCAGAGAGGTGTAGGGGACAATTATTTTGTGGGATTATTCTAAAGAAGAAATTTTAATAACGGTAAAAAATGGTAATTTTTGCTAGTAAAAGGTAATTTTATTGGGGTATTATTTTGGGGTGTTGAATTTTGGATTTGGGTATATTTGGGGTGTTGGACCCAGAGCGGGCCAAGCCCAAATATTTTCTCTCTTTTTCTCTCCCGCTCGCGCCCTCTCTCTCTCTTCCCTGACCCGTTTCTGCCCGGAACTTTCCCGACGCCGTTCGCCGCCGTCCGGCCGCCCCAGCCCGCCGCACAGGTCCCAAACGGTCGGTCTCCGACCCAGCTGCCGTTCTAGACCTGTGGCAGCCTCCTAGCGGCGCCGTGAAGGAGGAATCAACGCCGAAAGCCCCGACTGCCGGAAGTTAGTTTTCACCAGAAATCTTTCCTCCGGCTGCCATAGCCGGCGAGCCGTAGCTCAAAAGGAAGCCCTCATCCCGTGCTTCAATCCCTCCAAAGGGCTCCCTCCATCTCGAGCTAGGTAAGGAGAAATCGGTAATGGAAATTTTAGGGTTTTATTGTGTGTTTGTGTTCGATTAACATGGTTAGGCTTAGAATTAGAGTTTGTGATAGTTATAAATGTTGTAGAGGAGGTTGAGAGGAAAATGCTACCAAATGTTGTAGATAGCCAGGCTGGACCCCAGTTCAGAATCTTTCCAGTGGAGCTCTTGTTTTTGTCGCTGATGAAGCGTTTTATTGGAAAGCATTTTTGGGGAAATATTTATTTGTTGTCGGAATCGTTTTGTCCACTCACTCGTACGTGTTGAATATTTTCCCCTAGGCTCTTCGTTTTTAAAAAATGCCCAGTCTGTAGAGTTCGCATGAGGTCTAGCAGGAGACGTCGAGGCATAGTCACCCATCTATCCGCTACATTTCGCTAGTAGGTTACTTGTTTAATCTACTAGGGGTTTGTTAGCTTTCGTTGTGTATTATTTTATTTTTAGTAGCTCTGAATACTGTTGGAATTCTCTGTGTAATTTATATTCTGGCTACTTTTGGATTGTAGAGGAGGATTTATTTTGGAGTAAAAAGGTGATTCTTAAATTCTTATATGTTAGGGTTGTCCATTTAAAATGGAGGTTTGCCGAGTCTTCGGTAAATTTTCCTTAGAGGTGGTCCCCGCAGGACTCATCTCGGGTTTCGGGGTGAAATTCGGGGCGGGTCTTGACAATAATTACCTTCAATGGGCATCCAATGTTACAAGATTGTTCGTCAGAAAAGGATTTACTTCCGCTATTTTTTCTCCTGATAGCCCAAATGTGGTTCCCAGTCAGATGATTAAAGCCCAAGTCCTCATGTTCTTGAGGCGTCATATCCATAAGGAATTGAAGATGCAATATTTGATGATAATGGATCCGAAAGAACTATGGGACGACTTGAAGCTTCGTTTTGATTACGTACATGATGTACAGTTTTCAGCGTTGCCGGTAGGATGGCAAACCATCCGCCAACCTCTATTGCATTCAACTCAGCTCAATGGTCTTTCTTGCTTTCATTGCGGCTCTAATGCCCATATGCACAAAGATTGTCGTGCCAACGAGGATGCTAGAGATACCTACAGAAGACACAAGCAGTACTTAGCTCAAGAAGTTAACTTTACTGAGGGAGATGACATTGGTGTTGAGCCTTCCACCAATCTCACCATAACAGATTTCGTAGCTAAGAAGCAAGCTCGTCATGCGCACTTGGATGCAGCGGATTTTGATTAAACTTTTTTGATTATATGTTTTTTCTATGCTATTTTCTGTTTGGCACTTGTTTAGCCACAGTTATTTTTGACTTTTTAGTCAGTTTTTATGGAATTAAAGATCCTTTGATGTATTTTTCAGTTTGCATTAATAAAATCTCTCCTTTATGTTCAAATGGGTTGAACGGATTCAGAATTTTATTCCCTTATGATTAGTTTGAATTGCAAAAAGTTAAAAGCTTCATTACATGGATGCTAAATCTAAATGTGTTTATGGTCCTTGAATTGGTTATGACATAAAAGAATGGCAAAACATGAGAACAATTACGAAAAATTGACGAAAATACACAAAGGCAGGAAGATGTCGTGTATTGGCAGTGTTGTAGCGCCCCTAAGGCGCCCCTGAGTGTCTCTGCTGCGCACTGGGCAGCAACCTGAGCCCCTATAGGGCCCCTGCGGCAGCATGTCGAGCCCTAGTGCCAGTTGTGAGCCCCTAAGACTACCGAGACTTGCCGCACGTCTATGTCGGCAGCGAGACACCTCTTAACTGATCAAACAAATCATCAATGCGAAGCAACGGGTACTTATTCTTCACTGTGACTTGGTTCAGCTTCCTATAATCAATGCATAGTCTCATGGTGCCGTCTTTCTTCTTAACAAACAACATTAGAGCACCCCATGGAGACATGCTAGGCCGAATAAAACCCTTATCTACAAACTCCTGCAATTGAGTCTTCAACTCTTTCAATTCCGCTGGAGCCATTCTGTAAGGTACCTGAGAGATAGGCATAGTTCCAGGAAGCAACTCGATAGAAAAGTCTATCTCCCTTACAGGAGGTAAACCAGACAAATCCTCGAGAAACACGTCCGAAAACTCTCTTACTCCATAGCTCTATAAGACTCTAAGAAGTCCATCCCCAAGATCACATCAAACTCCACCATATTTAGAGGAATCAAATCAGCCTTGAAATTAAATCTCTCTACTAGCACTTCACAACCATCAAACACCCAATCTGTCCTCATCACCTCACCAGAGGGTAGAGATACATGTCACTCGCCTGGAAGAGACGATGATGTCACATTGGCATGAAGGGCGAATCTACTAGACATAAATGAATGCGTGGCTCCGGGATCAATTAAAGTAAAAGCTGGTTGACCAAAAATTAACAACGTACCAATGATGACATCTAGAGAAGTATGACCCTCCTGCTGGTCATAGCATGAAGTCTAGCGCGAGTCATGGGACGTCCACGCTGACCACTCCCCTGTTGAGAACCACCCCTGGCTGCTGAACCACCACGAGAACCACCACTAGAGCCTCTAGCTGAAGACTGACCGCCTTGCTGAGAAGGGGTGGTCCTCTGTGCCAACAAAGGGCAATCTCTCCTGAAATGATCCAGACCACCACACTCAAAGCATCCAGATGACTGCTGCTAACCAAAAGAAAACGTTTGACCACTAGAGGACCCCCTTGGAAACTACAACCAGCACTAAACTGACCGGCATGCTGCCTACCCAACTAGCTCCTAGAGGGTCTCCTGAAATTCCCTATATTCCTGCTCCGAGGACCATAACCCGATCCCCCACTACTGCCACTGCCCGCTGAAGATCCAGAAGCGGACGATGAAGCAGCCTTCTTAGATGGTCCTTGACTGGGACCACTGAAATCTCTAGGCCGAGCACTATAAGTTCCCCTGGTCTCGATGGCCATAGCTGCCCCAACTGCATCAAAGAATGTCAGATAGATAACACCGACCATCTTGTCTGCAAACACTCCTCCAACTGTGTCAACAAACATACCAATCCTGGTCCTCTCATCAGGAATCAAATGGGGCACATGGTAGCTCAAAGTAGTGAACCTCTGCTCAAACTCAATGACTCCCTCATCGTTTCTCTGCTTCATATTCAGAAAGTCTGACTGGATCCTAGTACGATGAGAGTGGTTGAAATATTGACCCAAGAAGAGCGCCTTAAATTGCTCCCAAGTCATAGTCTGAGCACTATCATTATTACTCATGGCGAGAGTCCACCAATGATGAGCTGAATCATCCAGAAAAGAAACTGACATCTGCACTTTCTTTTCTTCTGGAAGTTCTATGCTCTCGAAAGCCATCTCCATCGTGTCCACCCAAGAGTAAGCATCAAGGGGTCCCTTGGCACCCTTGAACTCTACTGCCCCTGCATCAGCAACATCTCTCTTCTTCACAGATCGAGGGGACTAAACCCTATCCAGAACACCTCTCAACATGGCCCCAATAGAATCCGCTAAACCTCTCACTTCCTCACCCTCATTGGCGTTGGTCGAGATAGCTACACAGGGTCGGCGTCTAGGAGACATAGTACCTGAGGAGGAAGATATTTAGTAGTCTATAAACAAGACTAACAGAAACTACCACACATACCCAATAACACATAGTATCAAAAAAAAGAAAACTGCTGATGAATCCGCCGCGGTTGGATCATCAATCTATAGACACTATGACTACTTAGGCAAATACGATAGTGAATAGGAGACAGAAGATGAAACCTAGAGCTCTGATACCAACTGTCAGGACCCGCCCCGAATTTCACCCCCGAAACCCGAGATGAGTCCTATGGGGACCACCTTCAAGGAAAATTTACCGAAGAACTCAGCAAACTTCCCTCGAAAATGGACAACACTAACTTGGAAGAATTAAAGAACCACCTTTTTAACTTAAAATAAATCCTCCGCTACAACTCAAAAGTAGCTAGAATAAGTTATACAGTAATCCCAACAGTATTCAGAGCTACTAAAAATAAAATAATACACAGCGGAAGCTAACAAACCCCTAGTAGATTAAACAAGTAACCTACTGGCGAAATTTAGCGGATAGATGGGTGACTATGCTTTGACGTCTCCTTCTAGACCTCACGCGAACTCTGCAGATTGGGCATTTTTAAAAACAAAGAGCCCAGGGTAAAAATATTCAACACGTCAGAGTGAGTGGACAAAATGATTCCGACAACAAATAAATATTTCCCCAAAAATGCTTTCAAAGAAAACGGCTCATGAGTGACAAAAACAAAAGCTCCACTGGAAAGATTCTGAACTGGGGTCTAGCCTGGCTAGACTCTCAAACTTTAAGAAATTGTCTCTCAGGCTAGGATATTATATATTTTAGTATGTATGTACACTCGCCTAACTCTTTGTACGATATCTATGAACAACTTGAAAAATAGATACCATACAAAGCTACTACGCTTGCTTCTAACGCTCACGTCACCCCACACTGAAATTGTACCTCAGGACGGGAGAAGGGCCCGAGTGGTATATATACGTGTTTACTCCTTGTACGAAATCTATGAATGAATACGAAAATAGAAAGTCGCACAGGGCTAAGACGCTCGGGTCTAACGCTCACGTCACCCCATACTGGTATTGTACCTCAGTATGAGGGAAATCACGTATAGCTAGGTAGCATTTAATCATATACATATTATTCTCATATAAGAGTATAATCACCGAAATTCTCAATTTCGGGAAATATCCAACAACAGAAAATCATTCGAAACGATAAATCATTTGGAACACATTAATTAAAACAAAGGTCCACTCACAGATTAGGCCTAAGCCTGATGTCGGTCGGAGGTCTCTTCAGCTCGAGCCTCCTCACGTCCTATTCCAAATAAATAAAACCTTAAATAAAACACTGACGCTTACAGCAAAACAAACATAAATAAATATGCTTCGCGCGCTCAACCAAGCTTAACACTCCAAAATCTTGAATCTACTGCCAACCTCAAAACTCCACAAAAATTACCGACATCCTCAAAATCACATTCCACCAAATAAAATCCAATGGCCGGATTCTAACTTAATAATCCGCCAAAAATACCAAACTTCAACAATTCTCAAACCTATCCAAAACTCCTCCAAAAATTCTAAAACTTATTCCATTAAACTCCTCACATTTTTCCCAACCAAAAACATTTTCTCGGCGGCTCCGCCGGCAGTGGCGGCCGGCGACCAACTCCGGCGACCTCCGATGCTCACCAAAAATTGGCAGCATCTTCCTCTCCACCTCCTCTACAACATTCCTAACTATCACAAACTCCAATTCTAAGCTTAACCAAGTCAATCGAACGAAAACACACATAAAAGCTCTAGAATTTCAAATATCGATTTCTCCTTACCTAACTCGAGATGGAGCGAGCCCTTTGGAGGGATTAAAGCACGGGAGGAGGGATTTCTTTTGAGACAAGGCTCGCCGGCTATGGCGTCCGGAGGAAGGCGTTCCAGCGAAAAGAAACTTTGGGCAGTCGGAACCTTGGGCGGCCTTTTCTCCCGGTCAGCGGTGTTCCACGCGCGGGCACCGGCCATGGAAGAGAGAGGAAGAGGTGAGGGTCCGAACGGGACCAGTCCGGCGGTCCCTGGGTGGCCGGACGGCGACTTGCACGGTGGAGAAAATCTGACAGTCGGGGAAGGAAAGAGAGAAAGCGGGAGGAGAGAGAGAGAAACGGGAAGGAGAAGAGAGAAAATGGGCTTAGCCCAAACCGGATCCAACCCACACTTAATATACCCAAAACCAAAATTCAACACCCCAAAATCAAACCCCAATAAAAATTACCTTTTACTAGACAAAATTTACCATTTTTTACTGTCGTCAAAATTTCTTCCTTAGAATAATCCTACAAAATAATTGTCCCCTACAACCTCTCTGGGGATCAATTATATTATACACTTAATGACGAACACGGTAAAATTCTTATTACCACTATGCTAGTAATTAAGGTAAAATTTATGGGTCGGGGCGTGACATGTCTCGTGGCGAAATTGAGTGTCTAGCTGACAGTAGGACTACCCACACTATTATGAGGAATATGCTTTTATCTACGGACTTTGTGCCTCACGTATCCTCAGTGACAACCATGATTGGTTCCTCGCTTTTGATTCAACGTTGAGGCAATGCACAGTTTTTGTTGCCAAATGGCATAATGATACATGTCACTGACGCGCTTTACGTGCCTAAGGCTAATCAAACCTTGCTATCATTTAGGGACATTCGTGCCAACGGATTTCACCTGGAAACGTTCGAAGAGAATGGACAAGATTTTTTGTTTATTACCTCTAATGATTGTGGCCGTAAACGCATCTTAGAGAAGCTCAAGAGTTAATCATGGGTTGTATCTAACAACCGTCAGGATTATTGAATCTTATGTTGTTTCTTGCAATTTTTACTATTCTGACTCTTAAAAGCTTTGACATGACCATTTGGGACACCTCGAACGCGACATGATGATCCAAATTCTCAAGAATTCACATGGACATCCATTTTTCCGAGCACTGAAGCGTGTTGGAGCTCATATTACTGCCGAATTGGGTGTTGAGGCCGTGCATGATGCCCCAGCCAATAGCTCGACCGCCAAGGCCCTAGCCGAAACTCCAAATGCCTCAGTGACAATCTCTAATGCTCACCGCTCATTTTGCAAAGCTTGTTCACTAGCCAAATTGACTGGAAGACCATCTTCGAACAAAACATTTCATTCCTACAAAGAATCCAACAAAGAATCCAAGGTGATATTTGTGGACCTATAAACAAAATATTTCATACCTACAAAGAATCCAAGGTGATATTTGTGGACCTATTGTTTTGGCCACGATCCTCAGCGTGTGGAGCAGAGGGACGGTAGCAGTCAATGCTTCTAGTGATGCGGGCATGCCACCTCGTGGACGAGGAAAGAGTGACGGATGTGAGTGCGAGATCTTAACTTCTTAATCAGGCCAGGAGGGTTCCAGGTGCCACCTTAGATGAGGAATTACGAGCACAAGGTGGTCGATACTTACGGCGGGACTCGAGCAGAGCAACAAAAGGAGATCATAGAGATTATGTGTGTTTTGCTTCAACAGGGAAGTGAAGGCAGAGCTCCGGGGAGCGTTGGAGGTTTCAACAAGGTTGAAAGTTTGTATTGTGTTTGAGTAATTGTGTAGAGAGTGTGGTTCGCTTCAACGGGGAAGCGGAAATAAAGCTCCGGGGAGAGTTGGAGATTCGACTAGGTCGAGGGTTTCAACTAGGTTGAAAGGTTTTGTTTTTGTTTGTTGAATTGTGAGTGAGTGTCTCTGTTGTAAACACTAGAACCCTTTATATAGTGGAGCTAGACTTGCAGCAAAAGATAATCATAGAAACCAAGTCGGACTCTGCAACATAACAGCACAAAGACACTGTTTTCACCCGCGCGGACCAACCTTCTTGTGACACTTGTCCAGTTCGCACACTCCATTTAGTATACGTTACTGCTTCAGGTGCGTCGCTCAACTGTAGAGTCCTATGCGAATTGGAATGAGGAGCAATCTTATCCCGCGGGGTGTCACAGTCCATGTAGAAAACTAATCTCGCATGGGCCGCTAACTCAAATAATCTCGCGAGCTCTTGAAGCTCGCTTCCATCTCGCGGGTCATAAGAAGACTTATTATATTAAAATGGCCACAGGGATTAGCCCGAAACATGTCAAAGACTTGCAAAAAGTCTTCAACGATTAAAAGGGTGCGCGCGGACTCCGCATGTGGCTCCCTCGTGAAGTCTTTCACGCGGACTAGCGAACTAGTTCGCCAAGATATATTCTACCTCACCTAGGACATGTAAGCGAAGTACTAATGCACCTCATCTACGCGCGAGATCATTAAGTGTGCGAGTTCCCTACTCCGCGCAAAATCATTTCGCGCGCGAGCTGTGTGTTCCGCGCAAAGCGCGCGATCTCTCTACTCCATGCAAAGTTATTCCACGCGCGAGCTTTGTGTTTCGCGCCTGAAGTCTACTAAGCACGTTAGATACTGTACCCCGCTCGGAGTCATTCCACGAGCAGATCTTGTAATTCAGCTCGTGTGGTCTTGCTGGAGGGCCATTATTTGTAAACTTAAAGAAACTTGTGCTTGCCGGTATGACATGGACCAAGAATTTAATTAATATTCACATAGACATTTACTGTCTCATAAAATATTAATTTGGGCGTAAACACCTATCAAACCAGAGTGCGGGCCATTTAGATATTTCATGGTTCTGGTTTATGCATCAAAGCGTTAGTCACATGTTACTTTGCTATCCACAAGAAATGCTGCATTTGCTAAACTCCTAGCTCAAATTATTAAGCTCTGGGCTCACCACCCTGATCATCCAATCAAGTCTATTCAATTGGACAATGCTGGAGAGTTTACATCTAAGTCTTTTGACAACTATTGCATGTCTATCGGGAATGAAGTAGAACATCATGTACCCTATGTGCATTCACAAAACGGTCTTGCAGAAGCTACAATTAAGGGCATACAATTGATTGCACGGGCCTTGGTGATGCGCACTAACTTGCCTGTTTCTGCCTGAGGTTATGCAATTTTTCATACAGCTGCAATTATTCGTTTTAGACCCATTGCAACCTAACAATTTAGTGCGTACTAGTTGGTAATTGGATATGAGTCTGACATTTCACACTTACGCATATTTGGTTGCGCGGTTTATGTGCCTATTACATCTTCATCGCATACTAAGATGGGTCCTCAAAGACAATTAGGTATTTATGTGGGCTATCAACATCCTACGATTGTCCGTTATTTAGAACATTTGACAGAAAATCTATTTATTATGAGATTCGCAGATTGTCGCTTTGACGAGACATTCTTCCTGCCATTAGGGGGAGACATGACCGTTTCTGTTCCAATTGAACGTCGAGAATTAACGTGGTCTGACCCCACTATGTCTCGTTATGATCCCTGTATTTCTGATAGTGATTTAGAAGTTCAGCGTATTTTCGATCTTGGTAGAGTTGCAGATTCGATGCCTAACTCATTTACTGATATCACGAAAGTGACAAAATCAATTATACATGTTGCAAATGTTCCTGCAAGGTTAGAAGTCCCCACAAGAAGGACTTTATCGGCCACACCCGAGCTCGGCAATGGCGTCTTAGACGGGCCGGACACTCATGGTGGCAATGTGGCCGCGGCCTCGACTCCCACCAAGAAGAGGGGGAGACTTGTTGGTTCAGTAGATACTGTGCCACGCAAAAGGCGTGACAATAAGACACAAAATGATCCACTCATCATCAACACTATGAATCTTTCACATGAGATTGTCTCTGACTATAGTTATGTCCAATATGTTAGCGTATCTGAGGGACGCCTCGGATCCAATGTTGATGTTGGAGAACAAAGAAATGTCACTAATGTTTACCGATGCGCACGGTATGATGGAAAGAAGTTCCATGACTATTGATGATGCTTTTGTTTATTTTGTCGCTCAAGTGATTATCGACAACGATGAGATTGAAACACGCTCCGTTGCAAAATGTCAACATCAAGTAGATTGGCCAAAATTGAAGGAAGCAATCCAGGCTAAACTAGACTCTCTAGCGAAAAGGTAAGTTTTCGGTCCGGTAATGGTATGCCCACCAAATGTGAAGCCTGTTGGACGTAAATGGGTCTTTGTTTGAAAGCGAAATGAGAAACATGTAGTCATGCGCTATAAAGCGCGACTCATGACGCAAGGATTTTCATAACGCCCTGGAGTTGACTATGAGGAGACATATTCTCCCGTAATGGACGTTATTATATTTCGCTACTTAGTCAGTTTGGTAGTGTCCAAAAAACTGAGCATGCATCTTATGGATGTGGTTAGTGCATATCTTTATGGGGATCTTAATTTAGAGATGTATATGAAAGTGTCTGATGGACTTTCACTACCCAAATCAAGTGACTCTAAACCACGGAGTGCCTACGTAATAAAGTTACGGCGTTCACTGTATGGATTGAAACGATCCGGATGAATGTGATATAATCATCTAAGTGACAATCTTTTCCCATGCGTGTTCATTAAAAGAACAAGTACCAGATTTGCTATAGCAGCTATCTATGTTGATGACATGAATATCACCAGTAATCTCAAGGAAATTGATGAGACCGTTACCTACTTGAAATCCGAGTTTTAGATGAAGAATCTTGGGAAAACTCGATTTTACCTAGGCTTAGAGCTAGAGCATCGAGAGACTGCAATATTGATTTACCAGCCAGCTTATGTCCAAAAGATACTCAGGTGCTTTAATATGGACAAAGCTCACCCACTTGGGACTCCCATGGTCACGCGAAGTCTGTATATCAAAATGACTCATTCCGTCCTAAAGAGGAGGATGAGGAAGTCTTTGGAGCATAAATTTCATACCTAAGCGCTATTGGAGCTCTCCTATACTTGGCACAATACGCAAGACTAGACATTGCATTCTTAGTAAACTTGTTATCTAGGTTTAGCTCTACGCCAACGCAACGTCATTAGACTGGTGTTAAGCACATTTTTAGGTACTTGAAGGGTTCAATTGATTTGAGCTTGTTTTTCCCTTACAAAATCAAAATTGAGAACATGAATGTTAATGTTTCAATTGAAGATTACATTGCAGGCAGTTTGGCTGACCCCTAAAAGCCCCTGCCATGTCGGGCAGTAGCTTGGCAGCGCCTAGCGCGCCCCTGCCAAGCCCTTGCCGCAGTCTGCCTACTCAGGTAGCGTGCAACGCGCCCCTGCCATGTCCTGCTGCGCCGGCCGCACGCCAGCGCTCCCCTGCGCGTGCAGCGCTACCGCCGAGCCCTTGTCGCGTACGGCTGAGCCCCTACAATGTCGCTACGTGTTCTCGAGGGTTCCAATGCCGCAATTAAGCAGATTTTGTCTCCAAACCAAAATCAAGCTTCCAAAGCTCATTCTAGCTTAAAATTGACGCAATGTGGTATTGTCCCCTATGTTGAGACACTAAATGATGTGTTAGTCGGTTTTGCTGATGCTGGGTATTTGTCAAACCCACATAAATGACGTTCCCAAACTGGTTATGTGTTCATCATGGGAACTATGGCGATTTCTTGGAGATCTACCAAGCAAACTTTTGTTGCTACTTCCTTGAATCATTCAGAGATTATTGCACTACATGAAACAGTCAAATAATGTGTTTAGCTTCGCTCTATAATAACTCATATTTGAGAGTCCAGTGGATTGACATCTAACACTGAACCACCAACTTGTATCTATGAAGACAATGTTGCATGCATTGAATAAATGAAGTTGAGATTCATCAAGGGTGATAATTGTCAAGACCCGCCCCGAATTTCACCCTGAAACCCGAGGTGAGTCTTGTGGGGACCACCTCCAAGGAAATTTTACCGAAGGACTCGGCAAACCTCCCTTGAAAATGGACAACCCTAACTCAGAAGAACAGAATATAACCACTTAAATAACCAAAATAAATTAACATTCTCTGCTACAACACAAAAGTAGCCAGAATAAGTTATACATAAATCCCAACAGTATTTAGAGCTACTAAAAAATTAAAAACACAGCGGAAGCTAACAATCTCCCAGTAGATTAAACAGGTAACCTAGTGGGGAAATGTAACGGATAAATGAGTCACTATGCCTCGACGTCGCCTTCTAGACCTCAAGTGAACGCTGCAGACTGAGCATTTTAAAAACGAAGAGCCCAGGGGAAAATATTCAAAAACGTCAGAGTGAGTGAACAAAAACAATTTCGACAACAAATAAATATTTCTCCAAAAATACTTTCAAAGAAAACGCTTTACCAGCGACAGCTTAAAAGCTTCACTCAAAAATTTTGAACTGGTGTCTAGCCTCGCTAGACTCCCAACTTTAAGAAAAATAGCCTCTCAGGCTAGAATATTATATATATATATATATATATATATATCAGTATGTATTCACACTCAACTATCTCTTGTACGATATCTATGAATAAGCTTGAAAAATAGATAAGCATACAAAACTACGACGCTGGCGTCTAACGCTCACGTCACCCCATACTGGAATTGTACCTCAGTATGGGGGAAACGTTCGAGTGATATATATATATATATATATATATATATACGTGTTGATTCCTTGTACGAATTCTATGAATGAATTTAAAGAATAGAAAGTCGTACAAGGCTACGACGCTGGCGTCTAACGCTCAAGTCACCCCATACTGGAATTGTACCTCAGTATGGGAGAAAATCACGTATAGCTAGCTAGCATTTAATCATATACATACTATTCTCATAATCTACTATATATGAGTATAATCATCGAAATTCTCAATTTCGGGAAAATTCGAACAACAGAAAATTATTTAACGAAAAGCATTTAAGCACATTATTTAAAACAAATGTCTACTCACTAATTAGGCCTAAGTCTGTTGTCAGTTGGAGGCCTCGTCAGCTCGAGTCTCCTCACAACCTGTTCCAAAAACATAAATAAATCCTTAATTAACACACCGACGCTTAAAGAAAATAGACGTAATTAAAAAGGAGCTCCGCGCGCTCAACCAAGCCTATCGCCCAAAATCTTAATTTCACTACAAACCAAAAACCTCTACAAACTCTAAACTGGCATCTTCTAAACACCTTCCACCTTTCTAACTTTAAATAATCACGTGGCTGGATTTTAACTTAAAAATCCGCCAAAAATACTAAACTTCAAAAATTCTCAAACCTATCCAAAACTCCTCCAAAAACTATAAAACTCATTCCAATAAACTCCTCATAAAAATCCCTACAAAAAACATTTTTCCCGGCGGAGGCGGCCGGCTCCGGTGACCTCTAATGCCCACCAAAATTTAATAGCACTTTCCTCTCAACCTCCTCTACAACTTTCCTAACTACCACAAACACCAATTTCAAGCTTAACTATGCCAATCGAACGAAAACACACAAAAAGCCCTAGAATTTCCATTACCGATTTCTCCTTACCTAGCTCGAGATGGAGGGAGACCTTTGGAAGGATTGCTGCACAGGAGGAGGGCTTTCTTTTGAGCTAAGGCTCGCCGGCTATGGCTGCCGGAGGAGGGAATTCCGACGACGGGAACTTCCGGGTAATCGGAACTTCCGGGAGGGTTTTCTTCCGATCGGCGACGCTTGGGATCCTCTCACCAGTCTAGGATGAGAGCTGGGTCAGACGCCGACCGTTTGGGACCGGCGAGGCGGCGAACGGAGGCTGGACGACGGCGGGCTGGCGACGGGAAGTCCGGCAGCGGGATAGCTCGGGGAGGGAGGAGAGAGAAAAGATAGAGGAGAAGAAAATTGGGCTTGGCCCAAACCGGACCAACACCACCAAATATACCCATTCCAAAATTCAATACCCCAAAAATAATACCCTAATAAAAATTACATTTTACTAGCAAAAATTATCATTTTTACCGTCGTCACATTTTCTTCCTTCGAATAAAACCTTCAAAATAATCGTCCCCTAACACCACTCTGGGGACCAATTAAATTAACCACTTACTGACGAATATGGTAAAATTCTTATTACAACCGTGCTAGTAATTAAGGTAAAAATTAAGGGTCGGGGCGTGACAATAATACTAAACATATCTCGCCTAAGTTCTTTTACAATCAGAAACAGCGACAAATTTTAAATATTCAGGTGAACCAAGTGAGTTTTGAGAATAATGTAGCAGATTTGTTTACCAAGTCTCTACCCAAATTTACTCTTAAGAAGTATGTGCGAAGTATTGGTATGCGTCACTTATCTAAACTCCATGATTAATTGATTATCAGGGGGAGTTGATTATGTAGACATCAGAGGGAGTCTACGACACATGTTTTACATTTTAAGTTATAGTTAGCGCGTTGTGCTCTTTTTCCTTTCGACCAAGTATTTTGTTTTACCCAAGAGGTTTTTTGTTTTACTTTGCAAAGTTTTTACCGAGGCAATGTTCATGCGCTATGTGAGTCTGATACGCGACATAAGGGAGAGTGTTGAAGAAATTTACATTTTTATCCTTGATGATATGTCTTGACCGAATCTTATCCTTATTAAACTAGAATATCTGTTAGATATTAAACCCTGATTTACATGGATTCTCTATGTTCTGATATACAACAATACTATTAAAATACTTAATCTAATTAATACGAATCATGTCAAGAGTTTCTTACCTTACTAAATGGAAACAACACATTAATGAATGTCCATCTACATGTATTATCTCTCAAATAAAAGAAAAAGTAACATATTCTTTTTCAATATTTATCGTGCATGAAATTATAATCCAAAGTTTATTCGAGATAATAATGATAGAACCAAAATATTGTTGAAATTAAGTTTGCGATTCTTTTAAGTAAAATTGTGTTGTTGCTAAATAGTGATTGAAAATAATTTAATTTTCTAGTTAATCAAATTTGACCCTTCTAAGTGAGATGTCTGACTACGCCACTGATGGCTTGTGAATCATCTTTTTCAACTTAACCATCTTTAAGATGTTGAGTTTTAATCATAAAAAATCTCGGTACAATTAGGTTTGACTCACTCACTTATGAGTTATATTTTTTTTTTGTCATTTTTCCAGTGTGATCTCTCCTCTCCAATATGTATATGTATTAAGCTTCTAATCTTAATTATTTACGTATTATATATGTGTAGATACACGTCATACTCTGAAGATGCTCAACGTATCTTAAACCGCACAATGCGTGATAGAACATCTGCTTTTTAAGTTGTTGACTAGTAAATCAGTAAAGTCAATAACTCACTGTATGCACAAACGCAGCGGCGATGAGTAACCAATACGAGGTAAGTAATATTCCGGCATACCAGAAAATGGCCTGGATCTGGATTCTGGTCGTCGGGGAAGTGGGGAACATCGGTGGACCACGTGTCAAATCCCCAGAGCGTCAGATAAAAGAGCATAAAGCGAAGGGAGTCAGACAAAGAAGAGGGACTAGAGAGAGAGAGAGAGAGAGCAGCCCCACAAGTATAAGACATGGGCATTTAAAGGGGCACGGCCTGCAAATCTCAGACCCGTCAACCATCTCTTAAAGCTTAGTGGACGACGCAGAGAAGGTCATGGTCCGGCGGTTCAAGGGTTGCCCTCTCTTAAAAATAAGACATATATAGACACGGACGTGATGAACCAGCTGGGCATATTGGGGCACTCTCTCTCTATCTCCCTGGTTCTTCTTCTTGTTCTGCAGCATGCACTGAGCCCTAGAGTACTGAACTGCGAACCCTGGCCTGGCTGGGCAAGGGGTACGGATGAAGGTCAAAGTCTCTAAACACAGCCACATATATATAGACACGTCGGTTTACATCCCAGGTGGCATGGGATTCTTATACCTCTGAAAGTTCACGTGGCCTTCTATATCAATCCCAGATTAGGTTAGCAGAGATAGCATAGGTTCTTATCATTGCTTTCGATTTCGTGTTGTAAACTAATCTTGTGATACACACTACGAGCGAGAAGATAGAGAAGGAAAACTTGCATTCTCATATTTGAAACGATCGAGTTGCAGGGCTAGTTAGCTTACATCTCATCAACGACTTGTGATGATGAACCTATACCGAGCTAGATGGTGATATTCATTTCCGGCTTCATTTCCTGGGATTCATATCTTCTTTTCCCCTCTCCACTAACACTCAACTTCAACCGGCCTTAGAGCATCCAGCCTCACACACCAACAGAAGCAATCGTCACACACCTTTCAAGACCCAAACCATTCTCTTCCCCACTCACGCACTACCCCAAATCTATCCCACAAAATCCAAACATCTCAAATTCATAAAAGATCACACTGGAAAAATTGGAATAACTCGACTCTGCGCAGTGTCAAATTAATTTGATACTACTGCATTCCTTCAATTATTGAACTAATTAATCTATTATTATACTACACTAAGTTCACGTACTAGATATATCAATACATTTTTTTAGGGAAATTGGAATAACTCCGTAACGATCAATGCACGAGTAATATGAGAACTACTCACATACAACAATACACTAAGAATTAAAAAAATAAAAAGGTTGACATTTAATCGACTAGAAAACAAATGAAAAATAACCTCTAAACCTATATAACCTTAACGCAAAGCAAATGATCTGACAAGTTTGACGTCTAATACCCATTGGTGTAAGGTTCGCTCAAACAAACTAGTGGAACAGCTATATGGTAGAGGTGTCACTCCATGAAGGTTCGACTAACAATGCAAGCCCAGTCCACTTGAGAAGAAAGAGAGCCAAGAACAGTCCAAAGGCCTAGAACCCCCCAGACCACATAAATCTAGCCTGCAGAGCCTAGGCCCAAGGACCTAATTGTCACACCCCTATTTTTTTTTTTTTTTTTTTTGAGATGTAACTCATATTTCAAAATATGAAAAAAATTGGAAAAGAGAGGTGTGACACTAATCCTCTCACATAGCAAACCCAACGAACCCGATCGGAGGTGGACGTATGCTGGAGCCTATGATATCCGGTCAATCCGATGGCCTTCCTGACAACGCCATCCCTTTCAGGCTGCACTGAGTACTCCTCCGAACTAAGATCAGCACCGCAAACCGCTTCCTAAGGCTTTGCTTCTACCTTTGCCTAGAAATCTTCTCTAGAAACCGAGACTGATGGCGAGAGCAAACCAGCCTATTGCCGTCTAAACTCAACTCAAAATCCGGATCTCTAAAGCAGAGCCTTCCTCTTCTTCACAAAACCACTTGGAGACGCAAACTACGACTAGACACTAGCCAACCTAGAGCACGAATCACTATGGTCTCTCTCAAAATCACGACGCTTAGACGCCGCTTGACCACCACACGCAAGCGGAACCTTAGGTCATCGCCGTCCTCTTACACGAAATCCTAGGTTTCAGTTTTCTCAAGCTTCAGAGAAGACGGAGCGGGCCTCTTTTTCCTTATATTCTTTGTTTTAGTTGTTGATGTGTCAATACATTAATTCAATAGCAACATGATTTTCTATATACTTATTTCTCATTCACAAATTTATTATTTATTTATGTTTAGTTTAACTTTGATGGTTTTGTGCTGCTAAGCTGAAGTTATATATGGCTATCAAAAAGATGGTCTAAGCTCCGCTCTTCTAAATCATCTTGATTGCATTTGGGTTGAAAGTGATTAAAACTCCACAATAATTTATTTTCCCAACAAGATTTACTTTTCTTCGTAAATCAAGCTTTTAGTTGAAGATATTAGGTTACTCAACATTTGATTTTGACACATTTCATGGAGTAAATTTTGTAGCGGACCATGGTCATGATCGGGCTGGCCTTTTCTTTAGTTCGATTGTCTTCTCCTTTCAATGTTCTTAGCGTTTCATTCAAATCATTTTCTTTCTATATCTTTTTCTTTCTTGTATTAAAAAGAAAAAATTTGAAGAATGTATAGGTTTACAGTATAGTTGAATATTTGGTACATGTTGCAAAAGACAGCAACGGCTACATACTAAGAGTATCTTTAGCAATGCTAATTATTTTTAAATTAAATTTTAGTCAAATTAGTTAAAATGTTATTTTAGGTAGCTACTTTAGAAATATTGTTGCATCAATGCTCTTTATTTTAGCTATCATTACATCAATATTATTATTGAAATAGAAATTAAATAATTTAAATATATTTATATATCACATAAAATATCTTACAAAAAATGTATTAAATTTAGCTAGCGAAATAGTTAAAAGTTATAATAGCTCAAGTTTGACTAGTCTGCTGAAGCTCTTAAAACATCCAAAAAAACTAAACACACTCTCTAAAATAGCTAAAAAGTTAAAACACGTGTTAAAGATGCTCTGATAACATGCATGTACATGTATTACAAGTTTGACCCCACGATCAAGCCGGCCAGAAGAAATTTTCACGTTTTCGGGTCTGAAAGTCTGAAACCCTGAATTAACCAAAAAGATGAGACAAAAGAAAGCTTAATCGAGAGAAAGCACATATAGAGACAGCAAAACAACCAAAAGGAACCTCTGCAATTTCTTCTTGCATCGCTCTCTATCTGGTAAATCTGAATATCCAAACAAAATAGTACCTTCTACATTTCATGATTTTCGTTGTGACCGCACCATAAACTCTGGAAGAGAAATATTACACACGCTATCCCAAAACTCACGGGGTAATTTTTGGTTTTTACAGAATTAATTACACGTATCCTTCACATAGACCCATCTTGGAATGATGAACATTACTCGAATATTAGCAAATAGTTACAAATCAAATCAAGAATCCTTTAGCAGTTTAAATTCCTCAATCCATCCCTTCAATCGTTTTGAGATGTAAATTCGAACCATATATAGCAACTAATTAAGCATAAGCTTACATTTTCGACCAAAAAAAAAAAGCATAAGCTTACATAAAACCATAGTATGATATACCTACACAAAGAATTTGGAAATATACAGCTATGTATGACGCAAATCGGATTAACAGTAAATGTATACCATAAAAGAGTGCTAGTAAATGCAGCATTTTTCACAACTAGCTGAAAGGATTTGCACAACTATCATTAGATTAAGACTTTGCTAATGCCAATGCTATACTGTAACAGCAAAGATTTACACGACTATCATTTGATTAAGACTGTTAATGACAATGCTACTGTAACAGCAAAGAGATGGGCAAGATTAACCAAAAATGGCAGTTACAAATCGACGATATCGAAAAATAGAGTGACAACAGAAACTTGCCGGTTTTGTTTATGGTGGATTTGTTAAACCGTTGGTCAATATCTTTCTCCAGTCTATTTTAGTTCCAACGTTTTTGCAATTTTCGGTATTATTTCATATTTCATGTGTATTAATCTAATTCCAGCCGATAAAAATAGGTAAAATTTTAGAAAAGCAAAAACTCAGATGCATCCGACAGAAGAAATTACAGCACTCTGCACTACTATACCAGCATCTTAACCAAAGTAGAAACACTGCAACGTACATTTTTGCCCAAAAATACAAGATAGAAATACTAAAGGAAAAAGAGAAGACAGGAAATTTGAAATGATGCTGGTTTGGCTAACCTGAGAGAGTGACAGAAATTAGGGCTTTAGGGCTAGAGGCTATGATAGAGAGCAAAGGATTTCATTGGTAAACTGGTTCGGTGCTTCAAGCTTTTTAAGCTAAATGGCTACAGCTATCGTCTATATGAGGTAAGCTAGCACTTCACATCAACTAATGACAGACTTGACATGAAAGGAGGCGGGTAGGCTAGCTCTAGTTTCTAAGAGGGAGCTTAGCTGTCTAGGTCGTCGTCGTCGTCGTCGTCGTCATTAAGACCCATCTCGCCGCCGTTTCGGCTGCTACAGTGGTCTGTCGACTCATCCATGCTGTCATGGTTATGTTGATGTGATTGAGGCAGGAGGAGATTAATGGGGTGATTAATGGCGGAGGAGGAGTTGCTGCCGCCGGACTTGTGTTGGACGCCGAAGATGGGTTGTGGGTACGTCACACGCTTGCCGTCCCGCGGCGGCGTAAACACCACAGGCAAGTAGTGATCCATTTCACTCGGGAACTTCGAGTTCTTGAAATGCTCCTTCAACGCTTCCAGTCCCTGAGAATATTTAATAAAAATAAATAAATAAATTTACTCATTCTAGTTTTCCAAAAAAATATTTAATTACGACTTTTCGGAAACAAAAAATATTACTCGGGAAAATACGAAAAATTAACACATTGATTAATGGAATTAAGGAAGAAAATTAATACGTGCCTGAACTCTAGCGTAGGTGACTTCACAGATTTTTCTGGAGTTAAAGACCTCCCAATTCTGGTGGTGGAAGGCTTTGTAAAGCCTCCATGTTGCTTCTGGGCTTGTCATGTTCACAAACCCATAACCTACATTGCATTTGTTACTGTTTCGACAAGAACAAACAATCATGATTGAGATTTGTATCAATGTGTTAGAACTATATGTATAATTTCATGTATACATATACCAGAAAAGAAATTAATGGAAAAAATTACTTGAAATCGATTGGAAGATAAATGAAATCGTAGGAGGACAAAGGCTGGTCTTCATCGCCGTCGCGAAGAATCTGATCGTTGCAATGAATGCAGTGGTTGTCCAGCATGCTCAGTAGCAGCTTCTGACTGAAGATAATGCCATAGCCCAAGAGATTATGAAAGTTCTACTAGAAAACAATGCATACAATAAAAGTTGAGAACGAGGAAAACCCACCTGTACTTGTTGGGTATGTTCTTGATCATCAAGGTGGTTCTTGGATCGCTTCTGGATTCAAACATGATATCTTCTTTGATCAGAAACCGAGCATCAAATTTCTTGGGTTGCTTGCCTCTCTTACCCCTACTACTCCTGGGTGGCGGTGGCGGCGGTGGCTGCAGCTGCCTTGGACTTATTACCATTCCCTGGCCGGTTTGCTTCTTAGTCAAAACCCTTCTCGAGTGGTCACCTGACTCCCTTTCTTCAATTCCACCCAAATTCAACTCCGCCATAAGAGACTCCACATGAGCGTTTCCAAACCCCGAATTAGGCCCACTCGAGAACTCGCTTCGCGAGCCATACATTCGCGGCGAGCCTGCATTGAACCGAGAGTGGCCGGAGAATTCAGGCAGATATAATTCAGGCGGCGCTAGGTTAGCAGTGTTGGTAAGAGAATTCAGCTTCTTCCAGCTGTTGCCTCCGGGGCGACTGAACTCGATCACAATCTGTTTGCCGTGAAATTCCTTCCCGTTCATCTCCTGGAGAGCTCTCGCAGCGTGTCTCACATCGAAAAACTCCACGAATTTCTGGTGCTTCTTCGACGGCGTCTCTCTCAATTCCTTCACAGCACCTGAAAACCAAAAAGTAAATATAAATAAAAACCAGGCTCATATCATAACCACACACACTCGAAACGTGACACAATCCACGCAACTATTGGGCCATGAAAACTTGGAGGAAATGGAAATAGTACCAAAAGCTTGGAACGTTTGCTTGACACGGCTGGTGGTCACGGCCGAGTCGAGATTGAATATCACGATGGTGCCTTGGTTGTGTCCGTCGGGGATTGCCGTGTGGACCGGAATCACGAAGTGGGGCCAGACGTCGCTACCGAGGATCACGGTGGAGCTCTGGTAATGAACGGAGCTACGGAGGCGGGCCTGGTGCTGCATGTGCAGCTCGCGAATCTCGGCCAAGGCCTTCTCTGCATGCCTGAGATCGTAGAAATGGACGGTCACGATCCCGTCGCAGGACCTCTCCATCTGCACCCACCTCACCTGCCCGAACGCCTCCAGCTCCCTCCGAATCGTCACCTCGCTCACGTCACACGGCACGGGCCTCAGCAGCAGCGCCCGAGTCGGCGCCGCGGCCGGAGGCGGGATCGGGGAGTGCACCGCCGTCACCGCGCTAACGTACGCCGCGGGTGACGGTACGTAGGGCACCGCCACGACTTCGTTCATTGGCGGTGGCGGTGGCGGAGGAGGAGGCGGTACTGGGTAGGGATAGAAAACTTGGTGATGAGGTAGTAGGGGCGGCGGCGGTGGTGGGAGGCTAAAAACGGGTATCGGGTTCGGGTTTCTGGGCCTGAATTCCTCGGCTGCCGGGTCCAGACCACCCTGAAACCGGACGAAACCGGTTTCAGCCATGTGGGTTTGGGGTTTTAGCTGGAAAATCAGCTGAGGAGATGAGTACAGAAACGGTGACGAGTGGTTTTCCGGTCAGTAATAGTAATAAAACCACTGGGTATTATTACTTGGGTCTTCCAGCGTTGGTCAAAATCCCATCCAGCTTATCGTCCCGAGTAATAGTACACCTTTGCTCTCTCTCTCTCTCTCTCTCTCTCTCTCTCTGAAAAATGGGTCTCTGAGTTTCTAGGTTGGAAGCTACAGTAGAAAAAGCACAGATTGGCTTTGGCTCTATTTTCCTTTTCCACTACTGAAAGTTTCCTAAAAATGCATCTTTTGCCCTCCCCCCTAAATTACCTTATTAGCCTGGTTCATCGGGGAGGTGGTGAGCGGTAAAGATAAAACTTTTAGGGGTGATTGGGTAATTTGGCATCAGAATGAGCGGTGGCCGTACACGTGGAATGGACTGTGTGTGATCATGAACGATTGAAGGGTACAAGTCATACAGGAAAGGAGTTTTTTACCAAAACCGGAAGGGGTGATTATTGCTCTGCTGTATTACGTACCTTATTTGACATTAATACTTTTACTGTGTAATTTTCTTTTTTCTTTAAATTACTATGTGCTTTTGCACTTGTCTCAGTCATTTACCAAAAAAGAGACTCTTTGTACTTGGTTCTTCCACAAATTCATTGCCAAATAAAAAGGGTACTTGTGTGTTGGTTTGAATTTCACCATTTTAGCATAAATTTCTACAAATTTGATACCAAATACTTCAATCTTGATGTTGTTTCTATGTCTGAAAGTAGTTTTTTTGTTCATTTGTCTTTCTCACGGGAAAAGGAAGAGAATGAAAATAAAATTTTCTGATGATTTTATGTTTAAATGTTTGATAACACAAGAAAAATCAGCCGGAAAATAATATATTGTGAATGATAAATACAATAAAATAAGATGATAAAGTGGTTCTTATGAATTTTAAAATGAACAATTTTTCCTCATATTTTCCCAACATTCAAGAAAGTATTTCATTTCCTTCACATTCCCAAACACATGAAAGGAATAACTTTCATTTTCTTATAATTACTTTCCACGAACCAAACGAGACCCTATGTCTTCAGGACAATTGCACGTATGACATCGCTCACACTAATGCATTGCCTATGTCTTAACTGTGACGCGGACTTGCGTGTATATGTGATTTATGGTCATTTGCTGAGATGGAAATGAATCCTAAAGGCCATGCACAAAGTTTAATAATAAAGTCGTTGAATATTGGACCTTTTATAGTCCTACTGGCTAGCTTTGGTTATATGTGTTGTTCATGTGCACGTTAATAAACACCAAACCGTTTCGTTAAGGTTATTAATATTTAGATTGTTTGGGGTTATTCAATGTCAGTATCTAATTCGACTTAATGACTTATGTGACAAATAATTGCTACCCATTTTAATTTCCTACTATGTATTATTAGTACTTGTGGCTTCAATAGTCTTCTGGGAACTTATGTGTTGCTTACATTGAACGTGAGTTCTGGAATGTATGCAATACATCGTATACTTCTATTGTCTGGAGTAGGTGTTAACCAACGATTGGCCCGTGTAAGTAAATATCCTCGTCAGGCTCCGTAATTCTTGTTAGCACGTGAGTTACGACCTCCATTATTTTTTTACATCCGCAATCCAACTAAATCAAGGTGGGTAACACTGATTACTGAGGTACGCCTCCACCTCTCTTCAACTCTCTCTCTCTCTCTCTCTCTCTCTCTCTCTCTCTCTCTCCCTCTCTCTCCCTCCCTCCATCCCTCACCCAAATTCGTAAACCATCGATGAAATTCCCCCAAATGCCTTCCGTCGGAAGGCCGACTCTAGCAAAAGCTAGGGTGATTTTTGGATTTGTCCCTTAGCAAAGGCTTCCCCGTCCGTGTTAAATTTTAGAGAGGCTTGAGGTTCAGCTCCTGGAGATTGTAAAGCAACAGGAGGCTGATGAGTTTACAATCAAGTGATGGGAAGGGGACACCTCAGTCTAACAAATAGAGGCTTGCTTATAAGAATATTGGTTGGAGAAATATACCTGCTGGATGAAAATGAGACATCAATTGAAGCCATGGATCCAATGATTAACATGTAATTTCTCAATCCAAACCACCTTTGATTTGATGATTGAGTAATTTTTTAATTTTTTTGCATTGGAGTTTCATATTGGGTAGTTTGAATCTTCAAAGGGTGTTTTGAATTTGAGTGGGCAGATGCCAATTCGATCCCCTGAAAACAAAAACGAGCAGAGAGAACCCTAAATCCAAACAATAACTCTCTCAATCCTTTTTCATGTCCTCTAAGATGGTTTACACACTCAATACGCGTCAAACGTGCGTGTTTTAATGTCCTCATAATTTCACTGTGTCACTGTTCGTTGATGCCGTTAGCTAGACACGATCAGTACACAATATACTGCATACACAACAGACGTTGCCTACGGTGAATACATGTTGGAGAATGGTGGTGGGGAATGGTGGCCGGAGTTTACATGCCGAAATGATGACGGTGGTACGGACAGTCAGAGCAAAGGGAGGCCGCATCAACTTTCACGATGAATATGTACGTTTTGATTAATATCACTCTCTGAAAAAGGTCTCGTACGTAAATTACTACCATAGACTCATATGACCATTATACTTTATATGCAGATATTTGAGGGGATTCGTGTTTTTTTTTGTTTGGGTTCTTTTACTAAAGTAATTCTAATTCTGAGTCAAGAACACATAGTTAGAGGGAATAAATAAATTGGTCGTCTAAATGTAATCCCACATTGCAATATGGGGAAAATGGCTTGCTTCCTCCAAGAATGTCGTCTTTGTGGTCATTCCCAGAATTTTAATTATATGGTTAATCTTTGTAGATATGCTCAATCACATATATAGTTACTTGAAACATGCAATGAAGGTGGTGGCAATAATCGGCAAAAGAAGCTTAATGAACAGCTGGTTTACATAATTATTCGTTCATGGCAGTATGAGTATGGTATTGAGCATGTGATGGCATGGATTAGTTGAGTGTAAAATTTGGTAAAAGATCCCGTAAATACAACAATTTAAAAATTCAAAGGTATATAAATTATGTTACGAGTAAAACTTGATATATAGTTACATGTTGCGTTATGGTATTGGCTAAGAGAGAGATTCAAGTACTGGCCAAACATTGTTCAAGTTTGAATTTTGACGTCTTTAGTCATATATGTTTTAGTTGTATGTTAGGGAGTTTGTCTTTGGTGCAGATAAGTATGACCGTATGACATACATATAACTAAGTTGAGGTTGCATGTGCTAACAAAAGTGTGGTGAATTGAGAATTTAAAAAAAAAATTTACCTAGATATCAAGTATGAAAATTTTTCATGTATTAGTTTAGAACTAACATGTGCTAAAAAAAGGATGATGGGTTGAGAATTTTGAAAAAGGTTTGTCTAGAAATCAAGTATATATGCATGCTATATCTATTTGCATAGCAAAATTGTCCATGTATTAGTTTAGAACTAGCATTTGAATCAACTTAACATATAGGATCAACTCGAACCAACTCGAGAATTTGAGTGTAAAACAAACCTCCTTCCTCCCTAAACTGCAAACTCCTGCATTTCTAATCGAATTAACCTAGAGTGGACATGGATTCTCTACGTATTGCTTACATTCATGCCGGAACGTTGTGATAATTCTTCAGCATTTCTATAGTTTTCATCTTTTGAATTTGTTCTTGTTCAGACTCAGATCCAAGCACCCAATTCGAGCATATGCAATTACTACATAATTCATGTTCTTAATGTCATAGTAGGATCAAGTCCAAGAAGAGCAGCAGCAACACACGTGTGCCGGAGTTTCCAGTCCGCCGGTGAGTCCAACACGAGACTTCCAATACCGTCGATACCATAATCTAGTCGCGTCTTCGATACTTTGCATGCTGCTGTCGTCTCCCTTTATGTTTATTCTTTTCCTTTTCATTCATTCATAAACAATTTAACACATGCATCAAAGCCCTAAAAAACTAAGGTACTTGTTTATGGGGCACATTCAAACATTTCGATACTGTCTCTCATTTCTTTAACCCTCAATCTATGAGCTTGGTAAAGTCACAGCATGATTCTACTACTATATTATTGTCATGCACGATTGACCAGTTTTTGGTATGGAGGAGATACTTCTTCACATTTTTCTTGGTTTCTTTTTCTCTGTTTCAAGTTACAATATGTGCTATGTCACTAATTAAGGTATATTGTACTTCTCGACTAAACAGAAACTACAGTGATGGCCAAGCTATTTGAGACTGCAAAAATAGCGAGGGTTATGTCAGATTTTTCACTTGTTTAAAAGCTTGGGTTATGTTAGATTTCAAAATTGTATTGTCTCTCGCAGTCCCTTAAGACTGTCTCTCATGTGAGCAAACTTGATGCTATTAATAGAGTAGATCGAAGTCCATCTTATGTAGATTATGCTTTGGAGACATAAGTAAAAGGCTTCGTCCAAAAGAGCAAACGTAAATAAACTAAGCTTATTTCATGTTCAAATCCTAGATAAGTCGTCTCTGAGTACATGATTCTTACGACTAGAAAATACAAAATTAGTTTAACTAGTAATGCTGCAGTGTTCCCCATATGCTGTACAGGATTCATGGGCCACAATCTCTCTCTTGCATTACGAAGAAGGATCCCTTTCATCCCCACAGAAAGTAAGTGAAAGTGACCTTTCCTCTTTATCCCAGCAAACCCTAGCCTATTTCAAGGATGTGCAGGTATAAGCTTTCTAAACAGCCAAACACACACAGGGACATTCCCTATCTTTGTTTGTGGATCAATTCCATTATCCATCACAAACTATATACTGGTAATGTAGCAATGCCTTTTCACATTTCCTCCTTATTCTTATGTGGGGTGCTCCCACCTATATATGTCACTAGCCATTGGAGGATTATATGGCTGGTGCAAGAAGCCCTAATATTCCATGTAGAAAGTAGTGAAGACTGTTTGCTTTGCCTGGAAAAGAAGAAAGCCAATTTGGAGTACGAAAGCTGCAGATGGAGCAGCATAGCATTCAACTTTGAGAAAAGAATAGTATAGAATCTTGTTGTTAATTTAAGTGGTTACCATAGTTATCACCTTCCAACAAAAACTTAACACAAGTGAAGGATGATGGATGAAAAAACTCAACGGGTTAGCATGTTAGGCTATAAGTGGAGCAGACGCTGGAAGGATTCTCATGGTAGTAATGTAATATGAGATGTTTGGTTCAATTTTCAGCGAAAAACATCCCTTGAAAATGAGACATACCTAAATTGCTCATGGTCTCAAAATGGTAGCTCAACCGCCATCATTTTTTAAATCAAAGAAGAACGATGGATTAAAACCTCTAAACACCTCACACAAAAGATAATTTAACATCTGAAATCAATTGACAATAGATAAAAAAATGAAATTCTGAATCGCGACACCGTATGATATTACTCTCAACTGTCAACAGAAAGCATGGCGTGATTCATATGCTAAATTTGATTGGGGTATAGGTTGAGCTGCCATTTAGCGCTAGGGTGAGACAATGGATCCAGGAGACCATCAAATTCTGCTTCCCCTTAGTACCAGGAATGTTGCCTGCACTTGTTTTTTGTGGCTTGGTTTGCCACCACGAACTCTGTGACGCTCCAACCACTATGATCAGTGATTATTCTAATCATGATTATTGTTAATAGAATCTTGGATTGTGTTTGCCATGACGTGTGCTGCTGCTACCGTCGCAAATTGTTTTGCAAGTGCAACAATAGGCACATAAACATACATACTTTGGGCAAGGGTTCCTCCTAGGCATTTTCTTATTTGGGTAAGGGATTCTAGGTAGCTTTTAGATTAGGGGATTCAATTATATGTTAATTTGTTGTGTTATTGTAACATTATCACTGTGATCAATAATGTTCCACTTATAAAATTAATAGCGGGAAGCAGCCCAATGTGGAAAGAAGTTTAGCTTTCTACTTCCCAGATTTACAGTCCCACAGACAAACAGAGGAAGAGGGGAGAGAATCATCAGTCATGGATGACTGGGCGCAAACAACAAGCAAATGTGCAAGAGTTTTCTTGTTCTTTATAGATGGTGGGGTTTTATCAATAATTTCAGAAACCCAACTCAGTTTTTGGGCCTTTGACTAGGTTTGCATGTAGTTTGTTCTAACTTACAGTAGTTTAGAAAGGCCCATAACCACAACCTAGTTTTTGTTGCCTTTAGAGTTTAGGCAAGGAGAGTTCACTTCATCATATATGAAGTCTCTACTCTAACTAAGGCAACCAAATCAGGATGATTGATTAGACTTTAGATAGTGAAGAAAAGATTGTGATATTTCTAGAAATGATAACATAGTTTCATCAAGATAGAGGGAGCTGGAAAATTACATGGCCAGTGAACCTCTTGCATATTAAGAACTTTTAATAACAGGACTACTTCCATTCTTTTTCCACTGTCAGTATCAGAGTTGAGTTTAATGGGGGAATACAATGCCTAAATTCCCTCTACTGTGTAATGGAGCTCACTGGACTCAACTACCTGTTCAACTGGATGGTCCAACTTTGAGTTTGGAGAAGTAAGATTTGTACCTCTGTGCTAATCCAAACATGCCTAGAGTGCCTCCAGTGTGAAGCATCACCACTTTGGCACCTCCTTCAACTTCTGCTTCCTTTTTATGAAGGGCCATTGCCTTCTCCCAAGCAGAAAGTGTATAAACTGGGTCGACTAAAATACCAGTTTGTTGTGCAATATGTTGGCATGCCTCTAATTCCCCTTCTAATACATTGCCAAATCTGAGGAGTTTTGTGGCAGGATTTCAGTTATAAAAAGAGGAGAAAGACTAAAATATACAATCAAGAGTTTTATAGATATAACATGGTGTATGACATTTTGGATTATAAACAATATCACAAGAGTTGTGAAGATTTGGACAAGCAACTCACTTTCTTGGGTGACAACATTCTACCCAGTGCACAATCTCTTTATCTATATCATTGAAGCAGTGATCAATATGAGTATGAAAATGCCTCTTGAAATTGGAAATCAAACGCTTCTCCTGATGTCTGTACCCATCATACGTATCAGCCAACATCACTGCAGTTACCTCCCATGGGAGCCTGACAAGCAGCCATAGAAATAGTTAATATGCTGCAGTAGTCTGCCTCAATAAGAAGCTCAGTAATTCAAATCACTATTTCAAAGTAGTCATGTAATACATATGGGAACACACCCCAAAAATATGGCTCCAAGAGCTAAACCAACAGCTGTTGTCCCAGTTCCAGAATCTACAACAAGCTTCAAGACCCTCCCTTTCCCAAGCAAGTGATTCTGCGATAAGTACTGCACTAGGCGAATCAAACCTAGGGAGAGTAACATATATTACAGTCTTAAAAATAACAACTAGCACAACATCATGATGCAAGGATCAACTTAATACACAACACGAAAAAGGCAAAACACAGGGGAATAAATGAATAATTGTGCTCACGTAGTCTTAGACCAAAAATGCAGTACAAAGAAATCCTAAAGTAAACCCATGCATTTCCCTAGCAATGAGCCAACAACAATAAACATAACTTTCTGGAGGCATTTTCAAGCTCACACATAATATTGCGAACTTATTCTCAACAGAACCATACAAACAAGGGTGTAATACCAACAATGCTTCAGAAGATATGGAAGATTAAAGTTATGAGAGTTAAGGTGCAAGTTAGGGGCTTGATCTGTAATCATGATCAGGCTAACTAAACAGGATGCCAATACGTAGACATGGAAGCAACAAGATTAAACTTTGTTCTAAATTGACTCAAGTTACCTAGTAATGCTACAACATCTCCTGCACCTTCATTGACAATTAAAATTTTCTGAGGATGGTCACTTCTTTGAGCATTTTCTTGCGAAAGATTCAGAGCACCATCATTTTGATTCAAAGAAGCCTCCAAAATATCATCAAACCAAAGGACGGTACCGCTACTGCCTGCCAGAGTATCAGCATGGCTCTTTAACATCTTTTCCCTATTGGCATAAAGCGATCTTGGTACATAAGTGACATTGCCATATATGGTTGACATCAAGTTATAGCCAGTCAGTACTTCAGGCTGCTCCCCTCGTAGGAGTAAATGTGGTTTCAGTCCTCTTTCTGAACATGAAACGGCTGAAGCACACACAAGTCAGTGAAGTCAATACTTAGCAGCAAGATCGAATATCCAACAGTATTTGCAGCAAGAAATTACCTACCAACAGCTGCTGTATGGGCGCTCTGGCAACCTCCACAAGTCACCTAAACCACAGGAAAGTCAAGACTTGAATGTTGTTTGGTCATTAGAGGAACTTATTCTGAAAATGAATTAGTACTAAATATTGGACTATATAACGTCCAACAAATTGTTATCAAGTTCATAAGCTCATAAAATGATGATGGCCACAGAAGGATCATAATCTCACCACATCAGTCACGGAATGATATTCAACAAGGGGAATCAATGCATCCAATTTTCTTGCTTTGTTTCCATTGATCAACGGATGCAACAAATCATCCCTCACAATAAAGAAAGAATCGTCCTTTTCCGCCATAGCGTCACTAAAACATGGGTTAGTATTGTTCCAGAAGGAAATATCAGACAACGGTCTTCCTGGTTGTGGTTGTACTTTGCTGGTTGAAAGCATTATTTGGTGAATCTTAGCATCAGGGCTAGGCAGTGTCCATCTTCTATCAAGCAATTTTGACACAAACTCATCTCTACTCAGTTTCACATTGGAAACACGCTAACAATAAGGATTAAAGAATTTCGTCAAACATTTATGGGAATGCAAAGTTTGAACATAAACCCAAAACTAATATGTAATGCTATGAGAAGAGAACAAAACTTTGGAAATGACAAATTGAAAACCGAATCGAACCCATTACTTGCAACAGAAAGCTTTGCTTAAACTATGCCTGGATGTCTGTAGTGAGAGAGAGAGAGAGAGAGAGAGAGAGAGAGAGAGAGAGAGAGAACCTGTTTCGAAACTTGGCCGGAATGAAAGCTCCGTTTGATAGCTGAAACGGCTCTCTTACTGAGAAAGCTTTCAACTTTCATACTCGTTTGGCTGGGAAGTAGGGGAACGTCTGCTATGCAAAATAAACAAGACATAAGGAACGGCTGTGGAGTCGTATACAATAGATTCACGTCCGCTTATTTAGGAATACGTATCCGGAAGTATCGGACCGTTTCCGGCCGTATACAGCTTTTCCGGCCCTACCAGCGTGTACCCGGTCTCTTTTAGATTCAGAGAATATGCTCTCGGTTATGCCGGAAATACACGTATCTTATACGACCGGATACGTATCCGTAAATAAATTGGATCGTCGGGGCAATATGACTTTCAGCTTAGTGTGTTAGTGTTTAGCTAATTATTACCCCGGAAATCTCCGGCCATTTTCAATATTTTTTGGCCATACTAGCGCGTAGCCGGTGCTAATTATTATCTCAGCGATTTGATTTATTTTCGAATATCTGCCGTATCCGATGTGTATTTGGCAATCTCCGGCCATTTCCAGTATTTTTCGGCCATACCAGCGCGTAGCCAGTGCTAATTATTAGCCCAGCGATTTGATTTATTTTCGGATACTTGCCGTATATCCGGCAATCTCCGGTCATTTTCAGTATTTTTCGGCCATACCAGCGCGTAGCCGGTGTCTTGCAGGTTCTTAGATACGCCAGAAACGCGTCGGAAACGCCCGAAAAGAAATAAATTGGATCGTGAGGGAATACTGATCTTTCATACTGTTTATTACGCGAACGTGGGCCGGGTGGTGGGCCGGTCCGTGTCTTTGGCGGTTTGGCCTATAAAATCTCTAAACCTTGTTGTAGGGTTTATCAGGTTTTCGGAGGCGCGCTAAAACCCCTGAAAAAATGAGTTCCCACTACCTCTCGCCGGAGCCACTCTCGGCCTCGGGTCGGAGCTCCGAGAAGATGAGCCTCCCGACGCTTCAATCCAAGATGAAGTGCGACCCGGAAGGCTACGAAACGGAGCTTCTCCTCGTCTACAACCAATTCAAGTCGTCGCTGGAGCTCTTCAAGCAGCAAGCCGATCTCGGATTCAAGTCTGTCACCGGCAGCGGCGGCAGCGACCCAACCGTCGCCAAGGACCTCGCCGACCGGGCTATGTTTCTGGCCCACGTCACCCCCTTCTACCCGGCCCAATTGGCCCAATTCCCATCTCAGCTCTCCGAGTTTCTCCACTCCTCTGCTCGGACTCTTCCCTCTGGTCTCAGATTGCATGTTACTCAAGCTCTCATTCTTCTCATGAACCGAAAGGTATCAACTTTATTCATTGTTTTCGATTTCGAAAAGTTTCCTTTTTTTTGGCAATGTGAGGTGTTGGGATTTGAGGGGGTTGTTTCTATGTATAGAAAGGTTTGGACTTTGTTATAGTAATGTGTGTGATTTGTGGTGGTGTGCTAGATGGTGGATATTGGAGACAATCTGGGTTTGTTTATGGAGTTACAGAGTTACGGCGATAAGGCTTTAAAGATACTGGCTTACAATCATGTCATTCATAGCGTAAAGAGAATGAATTTGAAGCATAAGAATGAGGCTAAGAATCGGGCGCTTCAGAATGTCTTGTTTCGGATGCTACAGGTGTGTGTTGATGGGTTTTCTTTTTCGTAACGTTCACTAGCTGCTGATAGAGCATTGTTAAAACTTCAAGGGCTTGAGGGATTGAATTGGTGAATGTGTGTTTTTTCTTTTTGTTTTGTAGCTAGAGGATGAAAGAAAGGCAAAGAGAGCACTTATCACCCTACGTGAGCTTCACCGGAGAAAGGTGTGGTTTGATGAAAATACAGCAAACGCGATCTGCTCTGCATGTTTTCATCCATCGTCGAGGTTCACATTGCTCTTTTGGTGTTTTCTATATCATTTCAATCTTGGGTTTCAAGTGAGTAATTTTGTGTTAACATGTGTCAGGATAATGATTGCTTGTCTCTCATTTCTGCTTGATTATGAGAAGATTGAAGAGGAGGATGATAGTGATGCATCGTGTAGTGATGAGGACACTCCTCATAAAGCCCAAGTAGCCATTAATAGAGAGGATATATACAAGGTCAGTTTTACTCTATCATGAGCAGTACCTCTAGCCAGTTTTTATCATGGTAAATGATACTTAAAATAGTTTTACTTTGATGATTGTCCATTTCCCACATGCTTGTCGGTAATATTTATGCTTTAGTATCCCATATTTTCTGGGTGAATAGGATAATTTTTGTTTTCTTTCAAATATAACTCTCTCTCTCTTTTTTTCTCTTTTTTTTTTTTTTCAAAACTGAAAATAAAACTTCTTTCAGGCGCACCATAAGGGTACACTTGCTAGCAAGAAGAAAAAGAAAGCAAAACTGCAGCGTGCCATCCGTAGCCTGAAAAAACAGCAACGCATAACATCAGAAAAAAGTACTTCGAATTATCATACACCACTTAATCATTTGAGAGATCCACAGGTTTGTCTATTTTTATTATCTACATCTTGTTTGTCATCTTATGTGACTTATCAAGGATATTTAAGATTTCATTCTCCACAGGAATTCGCTGAGAAGCTATTCTCCCGTCTTCAAAATAGTACAAAAGTTGAACGCTTTGAGGTAAATAACTATTGATGTTTTACATGTGTAGAATTCAATAAGTATACATACATGCAAGACTTGTAGAGAAAGCTCTGTATTGCTCACCATTATTGGAAAATGATTATATTTCAACAGTATCGGGAAAGAAGAGATAATTACAAACCACTTCGTTACATATAAATTATGCGTTTATATATTTTCGTCCTGTTATGTAGTTTGTTCTAAAACTGATAATGGAAAGTGCATTTCTCATTTGTTTTGACTATCACTGAAGGTCAAGATGATGATGTTGAAAGTAGTTGCTCGAACGATTGGGCTTCATCGCTTGGTTGTGTTGAATTTTTATCCTTATTTTATGAACTACATTACGGTATGTTATCTGACCTATTCAATGAATGTCTTTTTCTCTTGATAACCAAATTGTGACTTTATTAGTTTCACAGCCTCATCAAAATGGTGTCACTGAATTACTCGCTGCAGCAGTCCAGGCCTGCCATGATATGGTAAGTTAGCTACCTCCTATTTTTGAGTGGACCTCAGTAGAATTTCATTCTTTTTTTTCTGTCCCGTCATTATCCCAAGTCCCACTTCTGTTGGAAATGAACCATTATTCAAATGACTAGTTAGTCAGTCAACTCAATTAACTTGTGTACTTGCTTATGAGCAGGTTCCTCCTGATGCAGTTGAACCACTTTTCAAACAAATAATAATCAAATTTGTAGATGATCGTGCACAGCCAGAGGTGCTACTTCATAAGTGTATATTCTTTTCTTATATTTTCCCCTTCTCAAGTTTCCTATCTATATCTGATCACTTTCTTTTGATAGGCTATAGCTGTTGGACTGAATACTATAAGGGAAATATGTTTACGAATGCCTCTGGTAATGACCTATAATATAAATTTAGTTCTAGTATTGTCTCTATTCAGTTGAAGTTGCCAATCTAATGCTATAAATTATTGGTAATGGCACATTCAATCATTTGTATTTCTACTGTATGCATGATTCAATGCTTTCTGATTATAATTTTGTTTCCTGCAACTAGTTGATGACGGAAGATTTGCTGCAAGATCTTGCATTATATAAGAAATCACATACCAAAGCAGTTTCAGTAGCAGCCCGTTCACTCATTGGCTTATTCAGAGAGGTCCCTTCTCCTTTCCTCTGTATGCATGTGCTAGTGCTTGCTAGTCATGCCTTCTCATAAACCATGGTTGCATAACAAGGCTGACTATTTAGTTTATGTAAATGCAGCTTAACCCCTCCCTGCTGATTAAGAAGGATCGTGGCCGCCAACATGTTAACTCAAAGGCAAGGCCAAAAGCGTATGGAGAAGTCGATGTACTTAACGATGTTCCTGGTCTTGATTTACTGAAAAATGATGATGACAATGAGAACAGTGATGATAATGACGACAATGATGATGAACCATCATTAAGGGGCACTGATGAGATGCTAGCTTCCAGTGATGATGAAGGCTTGCAAATAACCAACACTGATAGCGGAAGTGAAAATGACGACTTGATGTCTGAAGATGGTGATGAGATAGATGAGAATGACAGTGATGTGAGTGGTGATGAGGATGAGGCGGAAGCGGAGGATGAAGATGAGGATGAGGAAGAGAATACACAGGATGAGGACGAAGAATCTGACAAAAATGATGGATCTGGAGTAAAAGAAAACATGGCAAAAAAGAGGAAATTTGCTGATTTTGATACACAACTTAATGATGCTGAAGCAAGTCTTAGGACTTTGAAGAGATTAGCCAAAGAAAATATGGGTTCTGTGCCTTCAGACTCGACAGATGGTTTTCTTTCTAATGAGGATTTCCGAAGGATTAAGGAATTAAAGGTATGTCAAGGATAAGGCAGGCATCAGGCTATAACTATAGGATATGGAAAACTTCAATATTCTGTTCTCTTCACTCATGCATACTCATCTCTTATCAGTTAGCAATATATTATGTTGTTTACTGGTTGATGTTTCCTTTGTTAGGCAAAGCAGCGATTGACTCAGCAGGGTTTGTTGAAAAAGAGCTCAGATGCAAAGTCGACAGCATTCAGGATTCCAACTTCCGATGAATTAAGCAGTAAGCGAGTTGATCCTGCTAAGCTTGAAGTAAGTTCTATATCATTTCACTCTCAGTTCTATATCATATCCCATTACCTTCTCTGCTAGCATTGAAATGATTTGTACCACCTTTTATTTTCATTGACTCAATTGAACGTCCACTGTGTAGGTCCATGTAAAAAGAAGAATGACTAAGGAGGAGAAGCTGGCTTTAGTGAAAGCAGGGAGGGAGGATAGAGGGAAGTACATTTCTAGAGCTGCTGTGAAACAGAAGAAGGTATGTTTACTTCAATTCTCTGAAGTTATCACTTGTTAGAGTTCTACAAGTGTCTTCAAGGCTTTGAACTTCGTTATCCGTTACTTATTAGGGCCTTTATAATTGAAAAATAGAGATAAACAAGTGATTAAACCCTAGGGCACCTATAATAGGGATCAAAGTAAATATATGCAAGCTTGATTTTCTCTAACATGTATGTAAAATTTTCAGACGGGAGGTCTGAGCAATAAGCAGAAGGAACACAAGAAGGCAATGCCACTTGTTGCAAAGAGGGCAAAGGTTGCAAAGTCTCGAGTGGAGAAACGGAAAAAGCAGCAGCTTTCTGGCAAAAATTTCAGAGGGAAGAAAGCATGGAAATGATCCTGGAAAGTCCAATATACTTTTTGTCCTGCTTCTGGTTCAGTTCCAGTAAAGTTTACTTTTACTTTCTTTGGCCAGAAGTAAATTATAAATTTGAGATGAAGAATTGTTGCAACTTGAACATTTATTTTAGGATTAAATTCAGTTTACCCTCTCAAATTTTAGGGCTAAAATCAGTTCAGTCCCTCATCTTTTTTTTTTAATCAGACTCATCCATAAACTTTTAAATCGCATCAGTCAACTCCAAATTTTAAATTTCCATATGATTATGACGTCATATGCTGAGTTGGAGCCAACAAGAGGTTTCACATTTCAGTTTTTGGTCCTCATTTTTGCCGAAAAACCCTAACTACCTCTTGTTACTATTTTTCTATTTATCCATTTTTTTTTACTTTATCTTCAAGTTCTTTTCTTTTCTTTATTCTTCTTCTTCTCTCTCTCTCTCTCTCTCTCTCTCTCTCTCTCTCTTTCTGAATCTTTTTTATTTTTGACGGAAAGAGGAATTTGAATTTGATAGAGAAGAAAGAAAAAAAAAAATATGGTTAAAGAAGAAAAAAATTTGTTACACGGGTAGTTTGAGTTTTTCAGCTAAAATGAGGGTTAAAAACTGAAATATGAGACCTCTTATCAGTTCCAACTCAACACATGACATCACAATCATACGAAAATTTAAAATTTAGAATTAAGCAATTTAAAAGTTTAGGAATGAGCGATTAAAAAAAAAAGATGACACTGAACTGATTTTAGCTCTAAAGTTTGAAGGAATAAACTGAATTTAATCCAACATTTTATTTGTTGGACCCAAATACATAGCTGTTTCATTTCTTCCGAGCATTTGCCTCCATAACCAAAATAAGAAAAGAATTCGTTTGAGTTGGTCATGAACAACAATTCTAAAAAGACAGAAAATTCACGTCAATAAGCAAATTGTACTCTCTTCCAGAAAGAGACCCAGGCATAAGGGGAACTACTAATCAATGGAATCATGAACAAGGGAAGCAGGTAGCTTGGGTGGCCGAAAGAATGTGCCTAATGAAATAGACAACAGATGCGAGTTCAAGAATATGATCATTACCGAATTTAGTTTTTTTTTTTTTCTTCTTTATAGCACAGCCTACATTAAACTCAAATTTAAAGCAAAGGGGAATTGAGACAATGGGAAGCTCGAGATGCCTTTACTCTTCAAAAGAAGTTGAAGGCATATCAGTGATATCACTACTCTGACCAAAAATATCAGGTATTCCATCCCAACTGTTCTTCTCCCTGGCTTCCCAATACCCACCCATGTAATTATAACAACCGTCCTGATCTCTTTGAAACCATCTTGGCTGCCAGCCCGTCTCTTGCAACCTCCTTGCCTGCGTCATGGCATTAAAACAGATGCTCTTATTATTAGTGAACGCAAACGAAAGAATTTATTACTATGAAGATGCACAATTAGAGATATGACACGACTTTGGCTGCAAACTCAGTCAAAATTGTAGGTGTAGAACAACACTTTCATCATACTTAATTCAGTTGCACTTTCAGTCAATTCCTAATCAGAAGGTAAATGATCAAACTGATCCAGATGAAAGAACTAATATAAAGAAACAGAGAAATACCTGTCTCTGTAGCTGTTCAAGTCTAAGTTTTTCTGCATTTGCCAATTCGTATTCACCATTTTCCAAATGTCTTTGATCTGGCCTCAGCCTCGAGTCTGTTGGAGGCAATTTCTCCAATAGTCCAGGTGTCATCTCATTCAGGGATATTGCGAAAGGAGAGAAATTATATCTTGTCTTGGTAACATAGTTTTCCCTTTCCCAGAGCAGCACAGCCTCTGTCATTGGATCATAACCCTTTGGTTTTGTAGTTGGATCTCCTAGAACATAGTACATTGCTTCATCCCACTTCCCCATTAACATTGCTACTTTCTCTCCAGTTCTATTGTCTTGAACAAATCCATGAACCTAGAATTTCATGAACAAGGCCAGATGTCAGTTTATTAACACATGCTACACCAACACCGGAATAACTTAAATGATGAAATCTCTGCGAAGATATTTTGCCCATCATTCCTTCAACTAAAAACCATAAAATTAACCTGATGTGGGTTTCGGTCTATGATAGACTGCTCCTTGAACTTTAGCTTACATGAGTAATTTCCACTGCCCTTGATTCGCATGGTGCCATAGTGGTCACAATATAACTTCCCTAGTATGATATTGTATATCGAAGTAGTGACCTTGCTCCACTGAAATGTTTCGCCATCCTCAAACTGCAAGTTGAGCAGCCCCACAGGATCAAGCTGAATAGAACGCCCCCAGAACTTGCCTTTCAGGTTGGAGTCTGCCCAAAATTTCCAATTTCTTCCTTGACAGTGACATGCAACTATCATTGGATGGTGACTCACCTGAGTGCAAGCTCTGCTTGTTAGACAGCACTCGGTGTTTTATTAAACTTTTGACATTTGGTTATAATGCTTCAAAAGCTTAAATGCAATGAGCCGAAGCTTCCAAACAAAAACAAAAAGGAGGCTCCTTTTATCTTCTTTTATTCTCAATGGACAGATAACCATTTGTAACGATATGCTAAGACAGCCATGTTAAAAAGTTAGCATGCACTACCTTTTCAGAAAAGAAACGAAGTCCTTTATCCGGGTAATCAGCCTCATAGGTCTCCCCCAGGAGAGGATTGAAGGGTTTGCACTGCCGGCCTTCTGTTGACGCATAACCAGATACAGCAAAAGCTGCAACATGGAGAATTCTCATCAAGTCATTCCCCTGCAATGAATGAAATCCAATCAATTCATAAAATTCCAACAACATGGACTTTTTTTATGTCGTGTTCTTTATCATCGTCTCTCCTAATCTTGTTTCTTTGACCTCGTGGAACATGTTTTAGCTAAAATTTCCATTTGAATAGTATGCACCTCACTCCAACCACAACCCCAATCCCAAGATACAACAGAAATAAATTATATAGGTGCAGACAATCTAGATGATGAATAAGGAAATATAGATCTCAAGATAAAAAATTAGTAAAGAAAACAAATATGTTCATCAATATAATAGGATTGCAACATATAATGCAAAGAACTGAAGGTTCCAGAAATAATTAGTATGCATTAATATTTACCAGACGAGCATTTCTTTGAAACTACTTTGCAATGATCAAAACAACAGCTGAGAACCTAACCTGCTTTCCCCATTCCAATGCTCGATCTACCAAGTAGGAATACTCCAGATCTTCAAAGCACTTTTGCAATGAAGAGAGTGGTTCATTAAAATAAACAGGAAGACAAACTCCAGACAAGTCCTTTCCAATATTATCTTTGATAATTGACCACAAGCCAATAGGCTTTTCTTTCTCCTTTGGTTCTGGCAAGTTATCTCTCCTTTTCACAGATGGATATTTAACTATCATGATCTCCTGAACTCCATGCAATCGATCAGAAAAGAGAGAATCTCCACCACCATTTCCCAAGCCATCCCTACTCCGATAGGAAGCACTTCTTAAAGCATCTGGTGATACGTATCAAATATGTTCAATCAATCAATCAGAAAGGAAATAATATCTATTATGTACAAAACCATTTTCGAACCTTCTCTGCTCCGGTAGGATGCACTTCTTAATGCATCTGAAGACAAAAAAAAATGTGCATCAAATTATGTTCCTTTAACCAATCAGAAAGGAAGAAATATCTATTGTCTGCTGAATTATTTGCAGACCTTCTCTACTCCTATAAGAGGCACTTCTTAAAGCATCTGAAGACAGAATATCGTAAGTATCAAAGTATGTTCCTTCATCTTCATCTGTTTCAACATCTCCTCCATCATGACTTTCATTTTCTGCTTCAGAATCACTTGCACTGCCCTCTGACATGACAGAGTAAAAATCTGTGGCATGAACAGAAACAGAAGACAATCAACATTAATAAACTGGGATACTTTTGAAGTCTCCAAAGAAACATGAAGTTTTTTTTTTTTTTTTGAAGAAAAAAATATGAAGTTATTACATACAAGTGGTTTGACAAAGTGCAAAGACGATGAAGATGCTAAAGATAACTAACCACTATGCCTCCTATTGCCCTGAACGCAGTACGAGTCACGCTCCTTTGTTTCGTCTACTACTGTAGTTTCCAGCTCTATTTTCTCTGTCTGTGAAACAAAAATTTAAATGGGGTTTGACTTTTCAATCCAGCAAGCATCCACCACTCGGATGCAACATAATCAAAGCTGAATTTTGAGCAAGGAAATGCATGCCACGACAATAACTGCAGGTACTTGAATTGTTAACAAGAACAGGATGAGATATACCTCCAATTGTCTCAATGTGTCTAACAACATGACATGTTTACTTTGAAGAGCCTTCAACTGGTTTTGCAGCTCTGAGACTTCTGAAAGCATAATTGACTCGCAGTCTTTAATCACTGGCTCACCAACTCCCTCCTGTGCTAATCTTAATCGTAACTTCTCTGTTGAAACAACTACATCTTCTGACGGCACTAAATCATTGCTTGACAGCACTCTGGGGAAAAGATCTTTAGCAGCCAGCAATGCCTCAATCCATGCAGCTCTGTCCTCTCTAGATAAACAACGCAAGTGAAGAGTTTTAGTTCCTGTGAATATGGAAAGCCGTTTATCATCTGATTTGCTGGGACGAATTGAAGAGACCTGTAAATCAGACCACTTCAAATTCAGTAACCAAAAACGAAAGAACAAAAGATCAAAATGCTTTCCTTCCGATTATCGATACACAGTTACTTGCATTGCATTGATTCAGTTCATTTTACAGTAAATTTACTTCTGATTTACTAAATCTAACACCAGCAGTACCGATTTACGAAGGAACAAATTTACCACTAGCTTACACTACTAGTAACTTCTAGAGTGTTGAAAGTGAAAGCCAAACCTTCAAATGCACTTCGCCGAAAGGCTTGCAGGTCCTGCTCGCCGGCAGACCAAGCCGATTCCGTTTCCAATTAGCCTTCTTCATATACCTCAACGACTCCTCTCCGATCACCGCCACGCCTTTCTCTCTGGCCGGACTCATCAGAATCTTGTCCGGTCCATGAACCTTGTAATACGAAAGCACGCCGTCTTCGAGCAGAAACCACCGCGACCTCCACCCCTTGCCGTAGTTCACCCACTTGTACAGAATCCCGGCGACGCCGCCGCCTCCGAATACCTTCGAATCCTTCGGCTCCCAGAACGCGGAGTCGTCCACGTCGTGGTGTTGCGCCGCCGAGGCTCTGTCCGATTCGGTCCCCGCCGACGAGACCTGCGCCGAGCAGCCGCCGTAGCTGACGTTCCGAATAGGAACCGCGGCGTCGAGGCCGAGCTGGTAGTGACCGGACTGCTGCTTGGCCGCGACGGGGTCGGCCTGGTCCCGATCGATCGAGACCGGCGCAATGCAGCACAGCGGGTTCATCACCTCAGTAGCTCACCATCCGAATCAAACCGATCACGCGGCTCCAATGCAGCACCGGATCGGCGTCCAGTGCGCGGAGGCCAAAACGCAGCGTTTCGATTCCGGTAGAAAAAGAGAGAGAGAGAGAGAAGCGAGCTCGAAAAATCACTGAGCTCTGTGCCGATCCATTTTAAGACTTGGCTCTCTGCTGCTTCGGAAATCGAAAGGTAAAATTTAATTTTACTGTGGGGTGTAAAAATCAGGAGTAACTAAAAAGGCGGGGTATAAATGCGGTTTGGTTTTTGGGGTTTTGTGGGGGGCGTAATGGTGGAGGCGACAGCTAACGTGCGCAGGTAGTGACGCCTCTCCGGTGGGGGAGGTGTGGGATTACGGTTGTGCCCCTGGGATGGCGACGAGAGGTGGAGTTGGGCGGGGGTAGTTTCGGGAGGATGTATGAAAGCGATGAATGAGCGACGGACCGGTTGTGTCAGTGGGGAAGTGACATTGGAGATTCGAGTGGAGGGAGGTGGGTTTAGGGTGTGAGGGAGGTGCACTGTGGGCGATGGACGTGGGGCACGTGGGTGGTGGTGATTGGCTGTTGAGCTGCGTATACCGGGGCTGTGTTTTTTTGTCTGTATCTCAAAAGTGCATTTAGTGCTCGGTAGTGCAATTATTAAAGATCCCACCATGATTTAGTTAATTTTCATATTTCGTGGCCGGGTGAATTCTCAAGTATGGTTATTCGAATTTAACCGTTTTACTGCTAATTTGGTATACTACTTGTTGTATCGATTGGAGTTGGATAGAGGTCTATGTTGAGGTGGAAGATGATGCTCTCGTGTGAGATCATAGATGATGAGTAAATCCAATCTCTAACAGGCACCACTTGATCAATATGTTTAGTTGATCAGTTATGGGTACCCCTATTCCTACTGCACCCTTTAGAGGATCAATTCATATGGGGACCTGCTTCCCATGAAAGGTTCACGATAAAATCTGCAACATGGCTTCAATTACAGGATAAGCAGGAACATAGCAGAATCCACTTTTAAGAAATTGTGGTCTTTAGACATCCAGCCAAAGATCAAGTTTTTTGGATGGTTGATGCTCAAACGTAGGCTTAAAACTCGAGAGAGACTCTCAAGGTTTGGGATTGTTTAGTTTAGGATAACCCTTGCCCTTTATGCAACGAAGACAACGAAACTATGAACCATCTTTTTGGCTACTGCAAATATGCGAAAGAGATTTGGCAAGCCTCTAACATGATGCCTCCTCTTAATTGGGAAGAGGGTTTCTTTAAAGTGATTCATGTATGGTTTGTTGAAAACCCATTTGATAATGCTTGTTTTACGAAACTAATTACTATCTGTTGGCAGATTTGGAAGGCGAGGAATGGAGTCATTTTCAAGGGAAAACATCCAGATGCATGGAATGTCGTAAGAGCTGTTGCTATGTTCCAAAGCTCAACATATGCAGCTTCCCAACATTATAGAGCGGGAATTCCAAATGATAATGATATTGATAAATGATTAGGTGGACTCCACCCCACCACAATGGGTTAAGATTAATTTTGACGGCTCGGTGCGCAGTGGTGCTACTGCAGGAGGTTTCATCATAAGAACAAACTTTGGAAACCCTATCCTTGCAGCTGCTTTCAACTGCGGAAGAGCCAATGTTTCGGTCACTGAGGCTATGGCGCTGCGAAACAGTCTCATTCAGGCGCGAGAGTTAGGAGTTACCATTATGCAACTTGAAGGGGACTCCGGATTGGTTATTGATGTAATAAATGGTATTGCTGCTCCCCCCTTGGAGATTGCTGAAGATTTTCCAAGATATCATTGTCTTGAAATGCTCTTTTCACTCGATTAGCTTCGTGTTTTTCGTGAACCTAACTTTGTTACTAATGCTCTTGCAAACCTAGGTCATAGCATTATAACAAATTGTATGTGGGAAACGAGTGTTCCTTCTGAAACCGCTATGACTTTATCCTTTCACAATGTAAACGTTATGTGCTCTCAGTGCACTTCTCTTTAATGAATTGTTTTTATTATAAAATAAAATAAAATTTAGGTGTGTTGTGTTCTTTTGTGCCTTGCCTTGACATGATAACCAATGATAACAAATGACCGGTCTGATTCTTAAGACATTAGATTTGACACAAATTTTGATACTTTTTATTAACTATTAGATTTTTAAAAATTTAATGATCTAGATCAATTGTAAGTATGATGTCAACTTACAACAACTGACATAATAAGTGACATGGGATACTTGATTTCATAATAAATCAAATTAAAAAAAATATGAATCTAAAATCTGAAAAAACAAAATCGATATGTGCAATAAAAAAAAAAGACGACCACGACGATAAACCGAAGAACACAAGACCAAGACGCAGAACAAAAGAAAACAGAGTCAGAGATAGAAGAAAAGAATATATAGGAGCAAAAGAACAAATATGCAAAATAACACAAACCACACACGCACGTTAATTTAGGCTATAGTTAACATGGTTTGTCTGCTAGCTTCTCTTCGATTAGTATTGTGTTCACGAATTATGTCATGAGAAATTCTTAGGTGCAACAGCCGCACCACCTGGCACATGCGCACCCAACCATCTTTTGACACGTGTTTTTTTCTTTTCTTTTCACATCTGCCTTCTTCTTCTTCTTCTTCTTCTTCTTTCTCTTCCTTCCTCTGCTCTGGCGCTTCTTCTTCCTTCCTCCGGCGAAGCTTATTCTTCCTTTACACGGGTTGGTGTAGGCGTCCTCTTCCTTCCTCTTCTCCGGCCCGGTGAAGCTTCTTCTTCTTCTTCCTCCGGTGAGGCTTACGGTGGAGGCGGTGGGGGTTGCAGGTTGCAGGTTTGAGGCGGCGTCTGGGCAGAGGGAAAGAAGATCGGAGGGGATCGGTTTCTGACCGGAGAAAGGAAGAAGAAGCGCCGGAGCAGAGGAAGGAAGAGGAAGAAGAAGAACGCAGGTGCGGAGGAAACACGTGTCGTTTTGTGACTGGTGAGTCGCACAAGACACGTGATGCGTTAGCCGCACCTAAGACTCACTCTCATGTCATTGATGCGATCATTGCCTCTCATGATTCATTTAATTACTCTTTAATCAATTATGACAATTGAAGCGCTACTTATACAAAGACAACGTACTGACATCTAAGGTTGGATTTTATTATTATACATTGTTGCAAATTGCAATGGCATCAGTTTTTGCCTGGAAATTGCACCAGTACAGAAGCAAAGCCACGACTGAACTCATCAGTTTTCATGCCCAGATTCCATCACTCTCTCCCTACATTCATACAAGAAATTTCCACATTTAATATTTTCAAATTTGGATCCAAAATTATCATGTGTGTGTGATAAATTGAACATCTCATTCTCTCAATGCAAATACGAAATCAATAGGAGTACAACGTCTTGGTTGTTTTCCTCCTCTGTATTCTGTTCTTATGTTTCTGGGTCTTGGTCATGTGTTCTTTTGTTCTTCGTGGTGGTCGTCTTTTTTTTTTCTTTTTCTTTTTATCGCACAGATTGATTTTGTTTTTTTCAGATTTTTTTCTTTTAATTTAATTTATTATGAAATCAAATAATTTCATGTCACTTGCCACGTCAGTTGTTGTAGCTAGGTTGACATCATACCTACAATTGATTTAGACCATTTAATTTTTTAAAATCTAATGGTCAATAAATGATGTCAAAATTTGTGTTCAATCTAATAGATTAAATTCAATTTAACTCCTGAATTTTAGAGTTAAAATCAGTTTGGTCCATGATTTTTTGTTTTAATCACGTTAGTCCTTGTATTCTCAAACATCATGAACTAAGTCCAAAATTTTAATATGGCTCCAAAAATAATATCATTTGCTGATTTGAAACTGACATGAGAATCTATATTTGAACTTTTTAACCTACAAATAGGGCAAATAAACATTCTAACGATGAAAAAACGTCATTTTTCATTGACCAAACTCACCATTTTTTGCACTACAATTCAAATTTTGGACTTAGATGATGTTATTTGAGAGTACAAGGACCAACATGATTTAAAAAAAAAATCAATGACCAAACTGATTTTAGTCTTAAAGTTTGAGAGGGTAAACTAAATTTAGTCAAACATAAATTATAGATTTAATGATTCGGTTAAAGGTGTCTTTGTTGCCGTCAACTTTACAAATTTGTGCCTATAAAAATTCATAAAATAGCCGCAACAACATTCATAAGTGGTAAAGGTTAATTTGAATTATGTATGCATCAGTAAGAATTGAGATTGTGAATTCTAATAAAACATATCAACAAGTTGTGAGTTGAATGTTCTAGCTTACATGCCATGAGAACATTTCCCACAATTGAAAATTAGTTTTACTAATATCTTACTTCGTTTGCTGAAACTGTTATTTCATCGTTATTGATATAAGAGTAAGGACAAATGTCCGTATGGACGAATTATTTCTTATCATATATATCGCTACAAGCAAGCTTCATTCTTACTATATGAAAATTGAAATATCTTCAGATAAATGTTTTCTCTTCTCTTTCGAGAGAGGGCAAACCCTTAGCGGCGGCTCATCTGTAAAGGCGGTGAGGGACTTTTGATTGAGCGGGAGGTTAGAGCTCCTCTCTCTTGGCAAACCTATGGGAGTGAAGACGAGCTTGTTCGTTGGACCTCCCTAAATATGGGTATCTGCTTTCGTCTCTTCACCTTTGGTATTAACGGGGATGGTGGTGCTGAAAGTGTTGAGGCTGACCGGACCTTAGATATGGTTGGGCTTCACCGTGTTTGCGAGTGCAGCAGAGACCGGTGACGACCTCTTTGTGGTGCTGAAATTTGCGAGCCGGGCTCGACAACCGAATGGCATGGTGGCCAAGTTCTAGTCAGCATTGTCGCTAGTGGTCTGTGGTTGAGGAGCTGTGCTCGAGTGGTGGCGTTGCTCGTCTCTGGTGATGGTGACGTCAGCGGAAGAGTGATGGCGGTTAGAGCAATAGTTCCTCTAGGAATTGGGCTCGAATGGGCTTGGCTGGATCAACTAGGGTTTCTCTTGTTTAGGATCTGGTTTCAGGCCTGGAGTAGGATCCAGGTGGGCCTTGTAGGCTTTGGGACTAGATCCCATTTTCTTTTTGCTCTTGGAAATACTGCCAATGTCATTGGTTTTGGCCTCTACACTAGTATTGCTATTGGTTGACGGACCCACAGCTATGGTATTTGTTCGTCAAGGATCGACTGCCATCACGACCATGTCTGGAATCACCCTTGGCCGGGTTTGATTCTTCAGGTGGAAGATTACCCTCAGCCCGGTGCCGAAGTGATTTTTATCATTTTGGGCATTGGATTTGTATGGGTAGTCAAATCACCGACTACTCATTTCACTCAACGTCTGCAATTCGTGAGCGTAACACCGAGTCTAGGCATTATTGTTTTAGCGTTGACACTCGTTATTGCAATTTTACTTTCAAATATTTTCGTTTTTCTCGATATATTTTTACATTGTCTCTATGTAATCTTTTGATTATAATAAAGTGTTGACCTTTTCCATTAAAAAAAATAGTAGTGATTAGTGATTTCATTTTTGTTTGGTCAGCTTTAGATCGATCAACTTATTTTAAGTCGTATATTAGGATTTCAAACTGTACTTCTTCGTAACTTCATTGATAACTCATCACAATCAAAATTTTATTATTAAAGGAGATGGATCAATTAATCGCTTACTAGTTATAATCTAGCTAACACATAAACTTAGCGTGTCGATTCGTATGAGCATACCAATTGATACGCTAAGTTCATATGATCCATCTACATAAGAACTATACTTCCAGCCAATTCAGCAAGATGAGTCACAAGTATGTTATACTCATGCAGAGGAGATGATTTCGGCCGATCAAAAAGAAGTTCGCAGTTTCCAGCTTGAGAGAAAGCATCTTCCATGGTTGCCTCTGCCGACGTAAAATCGTGATTACGAAAATGTTCGTCAAAATGTGCGATGTCAAATTCTATTGCTGTGTAATGTAGCAAACAATCATCGAAGCGTTTGTCTCCTGGGTTACTCTTACGCAGCACCTGGATTTTGTTCACGGCTGTATTCCGGGCTCGACCGAGTACGACATCAGCCATTATGAGGGCTAAGCCTTTGACGTCGGCATGGGCGCTCTCAGGCACCCGGCTAAGAGCAAAGCGACAGAGATCATAGTGGTGTGTTTTTTGGCATGTTTCCTCGACGAGTTTGAAATCATTTGGCACACTGCAATGGCTTATGGGGAGAAACACAGCAATGAGACATACCAGAAGTACTGCTAGACGTACTGAACTCTTCATTTTTTGGGGCTATGCGCCAAATTTGTAGGGGAGTTTTGAGGACTTTGTTGGTAGGATATTGGTGGAAGAGTGAGGCAGTGAGGGTTTATATAGCACACAAATCAGAAACCGAGTTCGTGTACAAGCTGTAGAAGAGTCGAGGATTCCAAGTCCAAGACTAGCTGATATGCATGTCTGAAAGAAAATATATTTCCTTATGTATAATAATTAGTATTTGTAACGGAGAAGAGCCGAACGTGGTATTCTTGAACCCGCACGAGAAAATTGTAAGTTGAGAAGTAACCCAAAGCAGAAGCAAAGAAACAACGTCGATTTGAAATGGGAATCCCAACCACCAGCAACTCTGGTCTCTTGAGTCGCTTCCGATCCAAGTCTGCGTCACCATCCCCACCAACACCTTCCTCTCCAATACCATGATCCTCTCCCTCGCTCCCTCTCTTGGATCTCAGCTGCAGATCCATACCCACCCAATCCAATCCCAATGGACCCTGCCTCTCGCCCCGCAGTAGTCCTCGACAACGGCACCGGGTAACCGTCCTGTTCCTGTTCAATACAAATTGTTATTGGTCTGCTTACTAATTGATTCTTCTTCTAGGTACACTAAGATGGGGTTCGCCGGCAACGTCGAGCCGTGTTACATTGTGCCCACAGTAGTTGCAGTCAACGATTCGTTTGTGACCCAATCGAGAAGCACCTCCTCCAAGGCCAGCTGGATAGCGCAGCACAATGCCGGCGTGATGGCCGATCTTGATTTCTTCATAGGGGATGAGGCTGTCGAGAAATCGAGATCCAGCTCGACTTATAATCTGAAGTATCCGATTAGTCATGGGCAGGTGGAGAACTGGGACTCCATGGAGCGCTTCTGGCAGCACTGTATATTTAATTACCTGCGTTGTGACCCTGAAGATCATTACTTTCTTTTGACTGAGAGCCCGCTTACTGCCCCGGAGAGCCGGGAGTATACGGGGGAGATTATGTTTGAGACTTTCAATGTTCCTGGCCTTTACATCGCTGTCAACTCGGTTCTTGCTCTTGCAGCTGGCTACACTACCTCTAAGGTTAGTATTGGCGCTTCCACATTTCCATGTGTGTGCATTTTGGTTATTGTTTTGATAGCTCTTCGATTGACCTACAATTTTCTTAGTGTGAGATGACAGGTGTTGTAGTAGATGTTGGAGATGGGGCGAGTCATGTTGTTCCTGTTGCCGAAGGTTATGTTATTGGGAGCAGCATCAAGTCCGTTCCAATTGCAGGGAGGGATGTCACTCTTTTTGTCCAACAACTTATGCGGGTACGCTGACTACTTTTTGCGCTTTTACGTACTATATGTGTGGATGGAAAAATTAAGATGTTAAATCTGGAATGTAGATTGACTTGCAAGGAAGATTTAATGATAGGTTCCTACTTCATTTCTTAGTTTTATTAGAGCCGATTTGGCTAATTAATTGCACTCATGAGTGATGAATTTTTCCAAATGAAGGGTTTGTATACTCATGAATTTCACACTTTGTGCAGGAAAGAGGAGAGAATGTGCCGCCAGAAGACTCCTTTGATGTAGCTCGAAAAGTGAAGGAAATGTATTGCTATACTAGTTCTGACATCGTCAAGGTCTTTTTGTACCTCCATGTTAATTTAGTTTTAATGACTTGTTTCAACTAGGTGTACTATTTCTCTATACCTGCTTAATGATCTTCCCAAATTTATACTGCAAGCTCAGACCTTAATTTATATTTTTTAATTTTATATATGTAGATGATTTTAATGATAGTATCTTGTTTCCCTAATGTTCCAGGAGTTCAACAAGCATGATAAAGAACCATCCAAGTATATTAAGCAATGGAAAGGCATTAAACCAAAGACAGGAGCACCGTACACTTGTGATATTGGCTATGAACGATTTCTTGGACCAGAGGTTTGTTCTCCCTCTAACTACCACTCCTTTTCCTATTTGACATGAGTGTTTTTTTTTCCATCTCAGTCGACATACTAGAAGAGTTACTTTCTTCTAGTTGCTTCTCATTGACTTCATCTTAGGTGTAGCTAAACATTGTTCTGAAAATACGTTCTTGACTTTTTTACAGGTATTTTTTAATCCTGAGATTTACAGCAGCGATTTCACCACTCCATTACCAGTTGTAATTGACAAGTGTATTCAGTCCGCTCCAATTGACACCAGGAGGTCTTTGTATAAGGTAATGTGGGGCTTGCAACATATTTGAGCTGATTTGTCTATGTATAAGTACCTTTATCTAAGCGCTAAGAAATAATTTGCTTCATCTCAAATGTGGTAGTTGGGACGGATAATGGTGTTAATGTATCATCACTCAATGACCTTTCACTCTTTCTCTCGGCGTAGGTTATATGTATCTCTTCTTTTGTGCCTTATTGTACCATATAAGTATTGTTTGCTACAATTTCTTTTAACTGTGCCCATGTCTGGTGTAGAAATTGTTTAGTTGCAAGTTTCAGACATAGTTTCACGATTATCTTTATCTTTATCTTATGTGAATCAAATTTGTTTTCTTCGTATATGCCTTGCTGCTTATTGTCCAAATATTGTTTGCTACAATTTCTTCTAACTACGTACGATCATTCAGTCCCAGTTGGCATTGATCTCCTCCTCTGTGTCCATGTCTGGTGCTTAAATTGTTTTAGGGCCCATGCTTACATGCATGGTAGTCTTGGAATTTAACTTTTTTCAAACAAGTTAGTGATGTAGTCTTGTTATTCTTCTCTTATCAGAATATTGTGTTGTCTGGAGGTTCAACGATGTTCAAGGACTTCCATAGAAGGCTGCAACGAGATATAAAGAAGATTGTGGATGCCCGGCTTCATGCATCTGAAGCTCGAGTCGGTGGAGAACTGAAAGTAAGATTTTTTTTTGTTGTGTCTGCAATGTGTATTTGGCCATGGAGTTTTTAAGTTCAGTTTCAGAACAGTGGATTAATCTGATTTTTACATTTATCTGGGTCTGCAGTCACATCCAGTGGAAGTAAACGTGGTAAGCCATCCCATCCAGAGATATGCAGTTTGGTTTGGAGGCTCCGTACTTGCATCCACACCTGAATTCTTTGGGGTATGAGTTTCTTCTTCTAATCAGTGGCATGGTGATTATTGGCCTATTGCATTCTTATCCTTCTTTCCAGAAAGCTTGAACCTCATATTCCATTTGTTTTTCAAATGATGGACATATCCAGACTTTTGCTTATGGGCATATAAAATCTTATTATGGTGGCTAATTAGCCAGTCACATATGGCTGCAAAGCTGCTCTATTTATGTGTATGGTCAGTAAGTTCACCTATAACAATGCTGTGTTAGTGGCAGTCCAGTGCAGCTGCTCTACTATGCGGCTTCACTCTACAGCCAGTAACTACATTCATTTCAACTTCTAAGCAAAAGTGGGTATACAATATTGAGTTCCCCCGGTATTATCTATGCAAGTGTACCTATTTCAAGTATCTTATATTCCCTTGATTTGTAGACTGCTTCTGTATGTTGCTAGAACCTTGCAAACCCTCTCTTGGAAGGGGTCAGTCCGACTTGTCCATTCTCATGCATTTTGCTTTGGGAACTCATATTCAAAAACTGGAGTTAGCTTAACTGGTTACCAAAATCGCATGCAGAGCCTTTCTAACTGTGAAGGCTAAGGAGCAATGCCAAGTTTTCACCTTTTCCTATGCTTATGATGAAGTTTGCTGAAGTTTATTGTTTTCGCCTCGCCAAATGTTCTACATTGATTGAAATGGGTCTCATTTGTGTACAGGCTTGCCATACTAAAGCAGAGTATGAGGAATACGGTGCAGGCATCTGTAGAACAAATCCTGTTTTCAAGGGTATGTACTGATGCACATATACCGGATCATGTGCGGGCATTTTCTGATCAAAAATGGAATGCTCAGTATCTGACCTCATGGTATTTGCATGGTCTCATCCAAACCATTGTGCTTCCAAGAGGTGGTGTAAAATATAGTTTCTCATCTTAACGTTGTAAGAGATGTGGGGTTTTCTTTTTGTAATGAATGTTTTGTTAGAGGGCAATAGGTCCCTTAGAAGCCAAATAGGAAATAGCGTACGGTGTTGATGATTACATGTCCAAGTGGCCCGGAGGATCAGAGTGAGAATCGCGATTTGGCTGGCTGAATTGCAGTTTTGGTTTTCAGCTTAGATAGTTGCTTAAGATTATTAGCCTATTCCTGTTTCTTTCTTCTTCTGTTACGATATACACATTTCAGATAGTTCAATTCTTTTGGGTTGCATTTGTTGTAGTACAGCACTTTCTAATTTGAGTTTGACAAATTTTTGTTACAGATTGTGTATAAACAACCTTATATTGTTAAATGTATGTTCATTTTCTTACCTTTTGAGTACCCCTGGAAGACATTTTTGTTTTTCATTGTCTAATTCCTATAATCTTATCCAACCTGCGCATAAGACAGTTCCTACCGTCAGATCAAGAGAAAGAGAAAAGCTTTACAAGACCTTATAGTTGTTTGTTTTTGATCATCCATAGCACAATTTCTATGTCACCTAAATGTGAAGCATTCATGTTAGAAAAGTCGCTCAAATTGGTCATTTGAATTCAAAACTGCATAACTAGAACTGTTAGTACATAGCTAAAATATTTGGCTGAGCCGAGAATAAGGCGCAATTACCCGGTCACCGAAGATCATTCCGGGCGAGATAGCTCTGATGAGCCCTTAACTGATATCCAAAGAGTGAAGGGCCGGTAACAACCCACTTGCCAAAATCACTCTAGCAACAAAACACCCCCAAAAGAGAAGACACTGCAAAGGTTAACAAATAGTCTCAAATCAAAGACTGAGGCCACAGTGCCTAACCTTAGCCTATAAAACAGGTACAAACTCCCATAAAAGGTAGACACAACTCTCTTCTAGCACTCCCGTACATCACAAGTAGCCTAAAGCTAACTTAAGCATTGGAGAGTCGAAGACTGGGCCGCCCCAGTCCTGACTTCCTGACGCTGTTACTTGTGCAGGTGCCAAGTGCAAGAACGAAGGATTCTACCTCGCCCCGACTCGCAACCCTTTCCCGGCTCGTGACCTCGGTACGAGAAAGGTAGAAACAATTGGCACTAGACAGTCTCGCCCAGTAGCGGCCCGCCACGCCATTAGCGCAGTTCCTCTTGCCAGACAGCGCGAACTGTATCGCCCCGATAGCGGCCCGTTAGCGGCCCGCCACGCCATTAGCGCGGTTATTCTTGCCAGATAGCGCGAAATGTCTCGCCCGATAGCGGCCCGCCACGCCATTAGCGCGATTATTCTCGGCAACTAGCGCGAACTGTCTCGCCAACCAGCGCGAACTCTCTCTCTTGTTAGCGGCCCGCCACGCCATTAGCGCGGTTATTCTCGCCAGATAGCGCGAAATGTCTCGCCCGATAGCGGCCCGCCACGTCATTAGCGCGGTTATTCTCGCCAACCAGCGTGAACTCTCTCGCCCGTTAGCGGCCCGCCACGCCATTAGCGCGGTTATTCTCGCCACCTAGCGCGAACTGTCTCGTCATCCAGCGCGAACTATCTCGCTAACCAGCGTGAACTCTCTAGCCCGTTAGCAGCCCGCTACGCCATTAGCGCGGTTTCCCTCGCTAGCTAGCGCGAACTGCGTCACCCGGTAGCGGCTCGCCACACCATTAGCGCGGTTCTCCTCGCCAGCTAGCGCGAACTGTGTCGCCCAGTAGCGGCCCGCCACGCCATTAGCGCGGTTTCCCTCGCTAGCTAGCGCGAACTGTGTCGTCCCGTAGCGGCTCGCCACACCATTAGCACGGTTCATCTCGCCAACTAACGCGACACGTTTGTTCACAAGAAGACACGAACTTAACTCGATACTTCACCCCCGTCACCTTGCGACCCTCGCGTGGGGACTTGGGGACTCGGCACCATGCCTCCAGCACCCGGGTAAAATCTATTCTCGGCATCTGTAGAATAACTTCACACCCAAGAGCTCTCTCGGACTGGGGACTTGGGGACTTGTTAGTACATAGCCAAAATACTTGGCTGAGCCGAGAATAAGGTGCAATTACCCGGTCACTGAAGATCATTCCGGGCGAGATAGCTCTGATGAGCCATTCACGGATATCCAAAGAGTGAATGGCCGGTAACAACCCACTTGCCAAAATCACTCTAGCAACAAAACACCCCCAAAAGGGAAGACACTGCAAAAGTTTAACAAATAATCTCACATCAGAGACTGAGGCCACAATGCCTAACCTTGGCCTATAAAACATGTACAAACTCCTATAAAAGGTAGACACAACTCTCTTCAGCACTCCCGTATATCACAAGTAGCCTAAAGCTAACTTAAGCATCGGAGAGTCGAAGACTGGGCCGCCCCAGTCCCGACTTCCTGACGCTGTTACTTGTGCAGGTGCCAAGTGCAGGTGCCGAGTGCAGGAATGAAGGATTCTAACTCGCCCCGACTCGCAACCCCTTCCCGGCTCGTGACCTCGGGACGAGAAAGGTAGAAACAAGAGCTGATACAATATTTCACGGTAAATTATATCGAGCATCCATAAAAAAAAAATTGAATAAAGATCATGTTAGTTTCCTTTCTATCGAACGATTTAAAATCATATTCAAGCAAATCAACATGACCAATACTCCATTTTGGTTACAAGAATTGCATGGTGGATGATATGAAGGTCCTAATCCCCCAAATATTTGTGACACATGAATGAACTGAGATTTGACCATTAAAAGAGGTAGAGGGTCATCAGAGAAAAGAGAATTGGTAAAGGGTCAATTCTGAAGAAGGCAGATTAGAATTACTGTTTACAATTTACAGCCCCTATTAAGACAAGAGAGGAGAGGAAACTAGGGACCTGATTCATCTGGGTTATCACTGTAAAACAATAAGACTTCAAAAAATCACCAAACAAAACCTCAGCAACACAATTCGATATTGATGAGAGTTCATCGGACCCTAACCCTTCTTTGGTAGCTACAACACCACCCCAACTCATATTCGAAACAATCGAAGATAGTAAGCCAATCTCTGCAATCTGTGCTTGAATCTCATTCCAAGATTTGAGCTTTTCTATCAATTTGTGCTTTTTTATTAGCTTGTTGAATCGTTTAAGCTTAAAGTTTGGAGCTTTATGTATGGCCCTAAATTGGGTTTTTGCGTTCTCTGAGATTTGCGAACTGGGTTGTGTGCTTGACCTGTTTCTGCTGATTGTGGGTTTTGAAAGTTTGAATCTTTGTTTGCTCTCTAGGGTTAGGGTTTATGCTACTTAGTAATTTAGATTTCTCTGATTGAATTCGATTGTGGAACTCTACGGTTTCCCAAGTTTGATTATATTACATAAATTTTATGACAAAGGGTATATCATGAGAGTTCATTAGGGCTCCGTGGAGTTATGTAAGCAATTGGTTTTAGTTTCTGTGATTAAGAGCGTTTGTTTTCAGATCTGTACTTCTCTATATTTATTTTCTGCAGTTGAGATGGATCTAAAGGATAGTTTCTTTGTTTTTCTCTTCTGTTTTGTATAGGTAGAGATATTGTTGTGCTCGGGTTGTATTGATTGGTTGGTCTAAATGGATCCAATGGGCGAGGAGCAAATAGATTATGAAGAGGAGGAATATGGAGGTGCTCAGAAGCTCCAATATCAGGAAAGTGGAGCCATACCTGCGCTTGCAGATGAAGAACCGATGGTAGAAGATGACGAATATGACGATCTCTACAATGATGTTAATGTTGGAGAAGGCTTCCTGCAGATGCACCGACCTGAGCCGCCACTCCCACCTGCTGGTGTTGGGAATGGAGGACTCCAAGCTCAGAAAAATAATGTTCCTGAACAAAGAGTTCAAGGTGGTGCTTCTCAGGAAGTGAAAAATCCAGGTTTTTCAGTTGAAGGAAAGTATTCTAGTGTTCCTGAACAGAAGGATCAGCCCCCAGTGTCTGCGGTGCCAGAAATGGCATCTCAAAAGGGGAGGGTTATGGAGATGACTCATGATGCTCAAGTGAGGAATATGGGGTTTCAAGGGACAGCAACTATGCAGTCTAATGTTGGCGCTGATTCTCCAGATCTTACTGGAAAGATGGCAAATGGCCCTATTCCATCGATGAATTCTGGTAGTAATGGTCCTCCAGCTGTTCAACAGATGCCTGCTAATCAAATGAATATGAAGATAAATGTTAATCGTCCAATGGTAAATGAAAACCAAATCCGTCCCCCAGTTGAGAATGGTTCGGCCACACTGTTTGTTGGAGAACTCCATTGGTGGACTACTGATGCTGAACTGGAAGGTGTTTTGTCTCAGTTTGGGAGGATCAAGGAAATTAAGTTCTTTGATGAGAGAGCCAGTGGTAAATCCAAAGGTTATTGTCAGGTAGATTTTTATGACCCAGCAGCTGCCAGTGCATGCAAAGAGGGAATGGATGGTTTTGTTTTCAATGGGAGAGCTTGTGTTGTGGCCTTTGCTTCTTCACAAACTCTAAAGCAGATGGGAGATTCTTATGTCAACAAATCCCAAGGCCAGGTTCAGACTCAGCCCCAAGGAAGAAGGCCTATGAATGATGGTGCTGGGAGAGGGGGAAATATGAATTTTCAAGGTGGAGACACAGGGAGAAATTTTGGAAGGGGTAATAATTGGGGACGAGGTGGACAGGGAGTACTCAACAGAGGTCCTGGTGGTGGAGGACCTGGGAGGGGAAGAGGAGGGGCCATGGGTGCAAGGAACATGGTTGGAAACAATGCTGGGGTTGGAACTGGTGCTAATGGGGGAGGCTATGGACAGGGACTTGGAGGTCCTGGATTTGGCGGTCCTGTTGGAGGTATGATGAATGCACCGGGTATGATGGGTCCTGGGTTTGATCCAACATATATGGGCCGCGGAGGTGGTTACGGAGGGTTTCCTGGTCCTGGTTTTCCTGGAATGCTTCCTCAATTTCCTGGTGTTAATGCAATGGGACTTGCTGGGGTTGCTCCTCATGTAAACCCAGCTTTCTTTGGCAGGGGCATGGCAACGAATGGGATGGGGATGATGGGTTCATCTGGAATGGAGGGGCATCATGCCCCTATGTGGAATGATCCAAGCATGGCTGGGTGGACCGGAGAAGAACAGGATCGAAGAACTAGGGAATCGAGCTATGGTGGTGATGATGGTGGGTCTGAGTATGGAAACTATGGGGAGGCAAATCATGAGAAACCAGTTAGGTCAAGTGCTGCCCCTAGGGAAAGAGAAAGGGAATCTGAGCGTGAGTGGACGGGAACCTCTGAGAGGAGGCATCGTGATGAAAGGGAACAAGACTGGGACAGGTCTGAGAGGGAGCATAGGGAGCATAGGGAGCCTAGGTACAAGGAAGAAAAAGATAGTTACCGAGACCATCGGCGGAGAGAGCGTGACGTGGCCTATGAGGATGACCGGGACAGAGGACACTCTTCTTCAAGACCTCGCAGCAGGTCCAAGGCAATGCCAGAAGATGATCATCGTTCTCGATCAAGGGATGTGGATTATGGGAAGAGGAGAAGATTACCATCTGAGTGACACAATACACAAGCAGACTATTTGTCCTTCTTTGGTTTGTCTTTGAGACTACAGGTATGTTTGGACCTTCAAACAGTGTGTCTAGCCTGGGATTGCTACTCTGCATCTGTGTTTCAATGAGCCCACCTGCAATCGTTGTATCGTCATGGAGAAGTAAGTTCTATGGGTCTGCATAGGTGGGAATGATAATTTTCCCCCTTGCTTTTATACTGCTTTCTACAGAACATTTATCTGTGGCAATTACTGTGTGTGTTGAAAACAATTAGTAACTTTCAGTAGCATAACTATCTAGATATCACTGTTCAGGGTTGGTTACTCATATCCTGCTGCAGTTATCTTGTTTGTTATTGGTGTGCTACTACCTAATCTTTCATTTAGACAATTGATTATGAGTTTGTGATATTTATAGTTTGGAAATTTCTTATGTCTATGTGACTGTCGGAGGTTTTTCTAGATTTTCTGTTTTATTTCTCAACTGAAGGATTTACTTTATCTTAGCTGAAAGGTTGATAAAGATGATGGATGCCACAAAGGGAAAAGAAAAAAAGAATTTATTGTGTGTTCTTTTCCCTTGACATTTAAGTGATATTTGTATACAAATCATGTCTGAATTGTTTATAGGCTCAACTTATTGGCTGAGGTGTTGGAATGTTATCTCAATCTTTCCTCCCTCTTAAAAGTTTTGATTGACAAGTCAGTATGAATGGCTTTGATATGCTAACTTTAGAAGTAACTGAGGAGGAAGTTGCTTGTTGTCTTGTTGATGTTGTTGTCTAATGTGTCTTATGTTTGTGCCTATGGGGAAGTTTAATATACGCCATGGCTGGTTCAACTGTGAACTTTGATATGCTATTTTCATTTTTGTCCTCTTCTTTTTATTTTATTAAATGGGCAGCAATAGATTATGAGGTGGTGTCTTGGCAAGTTATTTTATCTGATGTCTATTGACATGCGGGTTTTCTTTTAATATCATATCCAGGAGTAGAGAGGGGAACTCTTTCTATTTATGCTTGAATCAGCTTGTGCTGGTCACATGGTGGAAGATGTCTTACATGGATGGGTTGCCAAGTGTGCAACAGAAGCCTTTTGACTACTTAGGCTTTCAACTTGTTTTATTGTATCAGTGTGCATGTAACCAACCAGATGTCTGTGTAAAGATAGACTTTTGTATTAGGTCGACATGTAATGCCCTCTTTGCTGTTTTTGTAGCTGTATTAGGCTTACCAAGTGAGCTTGTAGATGTCTTGTTCTGAATTTCTGTCAATAGTTGTCCATATCAGTGTTGTTGTAAATTTCAATGACTGGTGTGGACTAGGGAGTCATTGAGCCATTAATTCATCGTACCAAGAAGCCACCTTGCCCCCAATTTCTGTTGAAGCTAATTCCTTGAAGACTGGTTTTAATTGTGTAATGTAAATCGGGAAGTGTACTTGGGGATGAGGGGGTGGTGGGCTGTGAGTCGTTGGTGTGTTGTAAATGAGTTGAAAATGAAAGGGTTGGTTAGGATTTAATTCTTTCTTCATGGAGACCTTTGTTATGCTCCTTTTGTACAGTTCTCACTGGGACATAGGTTTGTACTTTCTTCATGGATCAATATATGATATATGTTCCTTCTTTTTTATTGGGACAGATAATACTTATTTCTACCTGCTTCGTCCCGAGCCGGGAAGGGGCCGCGAGGCGGAGCGAAGTAGAATTCTTGGGTCTTTCACACAGAACCTGCACAAGTGACACTGTCACGGGGTCGGGACTGGGGTGGCCCAGTCTTCGACTCTCCGATGCTTAAGTTAGCTTTGAGCACTTGCAAGGTAGAGGAGTGTGAAAGAGAGAGAGTGTGTACCTTTTATGGTAGCTTGAGCTTGTTTTATAGGCCAAGCTTGGGTACCTTGACCTTAGTCTCCAATGTGAGACTACTTGCTATCCTTTGGAGTGTCTCCCTTTTTGGGGGTGTTTTGCCGCTAGAGTGACTTTGGCAAGCGGTTTGTTACCGACCCTTCACTCTTTGGATGCCCATGAAGGGCTCACCAGGGCTATCTCGACCGGGTTTTTGTACCTTATTCTCGGCTCAGCCAAGTATTTTGGCTATGTACTAACAGTACTGTTTCTTGAAAATGAATAGTACAAGTTTGGTTATGTAGGCTTGTTGCTTCTATCTTTCACAACAATTTACAGTTGAAATTTGGTGTTTCTGGTGTGTTTTATTCCTGTTTCTCTACAATATTGTAGGAATTTGGTGTTTTAGTCATGTTTTACATAGTACGGACTACGGAAGGAGATGCTCAGTGGAAGTCACTTTAACTTGCATGTCTTCCTGATGACGCGTTGTAGGATTGTTTTGCTGTAAATCCCCATCGTAAAGATTGCTGCATCTTCTTTTCCCCCCTTCTCTTTTCTCCTTTCTGTTGTCCTGTTTTATTCAGTTTATGCTTCTGCTATCTAGTCCTTCTGTTTTCTGAGCTCTGTAACTGGTATCTTGGTTTTGAATTTTGTATTTTTAAAGTTCTTAAACTTCAGGTGCGAATTTACCATTGATGAAATTATCATAAAGCAGAAAGATGCATCTTTCCAAATACTCTTGACAATATAATAGTTGCAGTGGTCTTGTTCAAGCTTTCTTTTTTCTTGGAAGGTGGCTCTCAGTTGACTCTTGGTAGTCTGGGCGGTTCATGCGGATAGTTTCTGATCTTAGTTCTTAGCTGCATCTCTCTCCTGGCAAATGCTTGCCTTTGTTTACCGTGACTCTGAAATTCTGAATACTTATCTCTAGGATCTTTGGGGTTATGTTTACTGCTTGGCGTGTTTCTGCAAAAGCCTTGCAAAATTAGGCTGCATGGTTTTGTTTTAGTACAAGCTCACTTCTCTATAGTAGTTGAGGTTTGTTGTGTGAAGTTTACTCTGTTGTTCCTGAGATTGGCCTCATTGGATTGCAATAGTATCTCACTGAGCAAAGGCAGCACAAGATGAGTGTGTTGAACACTCTTATATTTGATGTGGGCATGGTTATGGAATCTCTCTTTTGGTAGGTGTTAGTGCTTAGGTCTCTCATCACTCCCTTGCCTATCTATGGAGTTCTCATTCGTTCATATGTAGAATTTCTTTACTGTGCTTGGTAACATTTGACGAGAAATGTTGTAAAATGTTACCTTCATTCTCGTTGATTTGAAAGTTATGTCATGTTCCGGAGTATTGAATTCCGATTTTCAACCCAACGCTAATGATTGCAGTAGTGTTGAACTCCGGTTTTTTACCCAACGCTAATAATCGTAGAAGATCGATCAACCATTAATAGCAAAAGGTTGTCCTAAACAGATATGTAGGGACATGAAATTTCTGTTTCTCTTCACTGTAGAAACTGCGCAGAAAAAAACCGAACAAAACGTAAAAGGTAAGAAAACACGAAACAAAAGCCGAAGTTGATATCTGACGAGAAAAAGGAGGCAACTACGAGTTTGTCGGACCCTTTGTTAGCTACAAAGAGACCCAACACAAAAGCAGAACAGGAAGATAGTAAGACAACATCTGTAATCTTATTGTGTTTCTCTATCAATCTCTGCTTTGTTTATTTCCTTGATGTAAATCAGTGGTGGGTGTTCGTATTTTCTGGGATTTGAGAACTGGGTTATGTAAACTTGACCTTATATATATACAAAGTTTTAATTTTTTGGATGTTCAAGGTTTCATTCTTGCTTGTTTTTATAGAATTGGGTTTCTGATATATGCAATTTCTGTTAAAATTTTAAGAAATGGATTGTGATATTGTCCAGTTGGGCTTTGATTTATGTAATCTCAGAAATTTTATGACGAAGTTTATTAATTGATGTTGTTCATAATGTTTGGTATTTGATTGGTTTGCAGTAGACTATTTTTGATTTCCCATTTTTATTTTTCTATGTTTGAGATAGAACTATTTGTAATAATCTCAGATATGTAGCCCTCCATGTTTCGTGTTTGTGCGATGAGATGGATCTAAGGGCAGTTCTTTTTCTTTCTTCTGTATTTTTATAGGTAGAGATAGATAGTGATCGAGTTTGAATTGGTTGGGTGGTCTAAAGGGATCCAATGACTGAGGAGCAAATTAATTTTGAAGAGGAGGAATATGGAGGTGCTCAGAAGCTCCAATATCAGGGAAGTGGAGCCATATCTGCTCTTGCAGATGAAGAACCGATGGTGGAAGATGATGAGTATGACGATCTCTATGATGATGTTAATGTTGGAGAGGGTTTCCTCCAGATTCATCGATCTGAGGCACCAGCAGGGGCTGGTAGTGTTGGGAATGGAGGACTTCAAGCTCAGAAAACTGTTGCTCCCGAACTAAGAGTTCAAGCTGGTGCGTCTCAGGAAATGAAAATTCCGGGGGTTTCAGTTGGAGGAAATTATTCTACTGTTCCTGAACAGAAGGTTCAGCCACCAGTGGCTAATGTGCCTGAAACTCAAGTCAGGCATATGGGGTTTCAGGGTTCAACAACTATACCCTCGAATGTTGGTGTTGATTCTTTGGAAGTTACTGGAAAATTTGCTAATGAGCCTCTTCAATCAATGAATTCTGGCACTACTGGTCCTTCATCTGTTGCACAGGTGCCTGCTAATCAAATGAATATGAAGGTCAATCTTAATCGTCCAATGGTTAATGATAACCAAATCCGGCCTCCAGTTGAGAATGGTTCAGCCACACTGTTTGTGGGAGACTTACATTGGTGGACAACTGATGCTGAACTGGAAGGTGTTTTGTCTCAGTTTGGGAGGGTGAAAGAAATTAAGTTTTTTGATGAAAGAGCCAGTGGTAAATCCAAAGGTTATTGTCAGGTAGACTTTTATGATCCAGCAGCAGCCAGTGCATGCAAAGAGGGAATGGATGGTTATGTTTTCAATGGGAGAGCTTGTGTTGTGGCCTTTGCTTCTTCACAAACTTTAAAGCAGATGGGAGCTAATTATGTGAACAAATCCCAAGGGCAGGTTCAGACTCAGCCCCAAGGGAGAAGGCCCATGAATGATGGTGCTGGGAGGGGGGGAGGCATGAATTTTCAAGGTGGAGACACTGGGAGAAATTTTGGGAGGGGCAACTGGGGACGAGGTGGACAGGGAGTACCCAACAGAGGTCCTGGTGGACCAGGCCGGGGAAGAGGAGGGGCCATGGGTGCAAGGAACATGGTTGGAAACAATGCCGGGGTTGGAACTGGTGGTAATGGAGGAGGCTATGGACAGGGTCTTGCAGGTCCTGTTTTTGGAGGTCCTGTGGGAGGTATGATGAATGCACCTGGCATGATGGGTCCTGGGTTTGATCCAACATATATGGGTCGAGGAGGTGGTTACGGAGGGTTCCCTGGTCCTGGTTTTCCTGGAATGCTTCCTCAGTTTCCTGGTGTTAATGCAATGGGACTTGCTGGGGTTGCTCCTCATGTAAACCCAGCTTTCTTTGGGAGGGGAATGGCAACAAGTGGCATGGGGATGATGGGTTCTTCTGGAATGGAGGGGCATCACGCCCCTATGTGGAATGATCCAAGTATGGCTGGGTGGGGAGGAGAAGAACAGGATCAAAGAACTAGGGAGTCGAGCTATGGGGGTGATGATGGTGGTTCTGAGTATGGGAACTATGTAGAGGCAAATCTTGAGAAATCAGCCAAGTCAAGTGCTGTCTCAAGGGACAGAGAACGGGGATCTGAGCGTGAGTGGACAGGATCATCTGAGAGGAGGCATCGTGATGAGAGGGAACAAGACTTTGACAGGTCTGAAAGGGAGCACAAGGAGCCCAGGTACAAAGAAGAAAAAGATAGTTACAGAGAGCATCGTCGAAGAGAACGGGATGTGGGTTATGATGATGACTGGGACAGAGGAAAATCTTCTTCAAGACCTCGCAGCAGGTCCAAAGCAGTGCCAGAGGATGATCGTCGTTCTCGATCAAGGGATGTTGATTATGGGAAGAGGAGATGATTGCCATCTGAGTGACATGAGTAATGATTTTTCTTTAATTGGCATGTCGTTTAGACTGCAGTTATGGCTTCTCAACCTTAATGGTATCTTGCCTTGAATAGCTACTGTGCAGCTGCATCGTCATCTGTGTCTCGATGAACCCACCTGCAAACTTTGCTTCTTTATGGAGAAGTAAGTTCTACCAGTGTGCATAGAAGGGAAGGATCAGTTCCCCCTTTCTTTCATTCCACTTTCTGCAAAACATTTAGCTCTGGAATGTGTGCTTATAAAAAAGTAACTTATAGTAGCATACCAGTGGACAATAGCTGTGGAGGTTTGGACACTCATATTCTGCAGCTATTTATATATCTTATTGATAACTATGCTTCATATATCTTCAAGACATTGCTTATTAGGTTTGTAGTTTTTATAGTGTGACTGTTTCTTGTTTCTTGTTTCTTTGTGATAGTTTTTTCATCTTTTAGATGAAAGATTTAGAAAGATGAGGAATGCCAGAAAAAAAATATCGGTTGGTCTGTTCTTTTCTTAACATTGAACTGATATTTGGTAGTTATAAATATGTTTGAATTATTGAAAGTATTTATATTATGGTACTCCACTTTTGTTGTCTGTGCGGATTGGGGTGATTTCTTAGCATATAATCATTTACATCTCTTGTGAGTTCTGATTTAGCAAGTTAGTATCACTAGCTTTGATCTGCGAATTGTATTATTAATTTGGAGGGAGTTGCTTGAGGTCGTTGTCATCTTGTGTGTCTCATTGCCTAAAGTCCATTACTGATGTTGATGCCTGGGAGACTATCAACTTTGATTTGCTATGTTTCTTTTCTGCCCATCATCTTCTTCATATTATGTTATCTGAAGGATGTGTTGAATGTCTTTGTGTAAATATATCTGATGTGTCTTGGCAGCAATAGATAATTAGGTGGTGTCTTGGCAGGTTATTTTATCTGATGTCTATTGACATTCAGGGTTCTTTTAATCCTCATATCCAGGGATGCTTGAATCAGCCTGTGCTGGTCACATCGTGGAATGTGTGTTACAAGGATGCATTGCCAACTGTTAATAAGAAGACTTTTTACAATTTTGGCTTTCACCTTATTTTCGTGAAGCACCACCTAAGATCTGTATTAGGACTGCTCATGCAACTAGAAAGAGTGTTCTCAAATTAGTGAATATTAGATGGAGAGTTGGAGACTTATCAGTTTTCATGTAGCTGAATGTCTTTGTGTAAATATAGACTTGACTTTTGTATTAGGTCCGCATGTAATACCTTATCAGTTTTCTTACCAAATTAGGCTTACCTGTGAGATTGTAGAAGTCTTGTACTGAAGCTATGTGCTTAGCTTTGTACCTTCATGGATCAATTGATGTTTTCTGTTCATTCTTTTTCATCGGAACAGATTGTAGTGTTTCTCAATATTATGTAGTAGAAATTTGGTGTTGCATGCTGTTTTCGTACCATTAACAGGGTTTCAACAAATTTAGTCATTTTTATGCTGTTATCTCTCAACATTGTGTAATAGAAAATTGGTGTTCTACTCATGTCCTACTTAATACTTGAAGGAGGCGCCGCGGGCAGCCGTCTGCCTTGCATGTCATCATGATGAAACCTACAAGCATGGTGTTTTGATGCAATCACCAGCAAAGTCTTTTCTGTATCGTCCTCATTTGCTCTTTTCTCTCTGTTTTGTTCTTGTATTTAGGCTTTCTGATATTATGACTAGCTATGCAACTATTATCCAAGTCCTGCTGTTCCATTTGAGCTCTGGCAGTTGTGTATTGGTTTAAAATTTCATATGTTATGGAAACTCTGGTGTGAAGTTGCCATTAATAGAATTATCTATTTTGCTATGAAGACTATCGCAGAGTACTCTTTTGACGGTACAAAGTGGCTTTGGTATGTAGCTGAGGCCGCTGACGAGGTTTTATTGTCATCTGGGTTCTTAGTTGCAACTCCTCAGTTGAGGGAACAGACAGAACGTTTCATAGGATACTCGGTTAGCATATATGTCTAACTCCGGCAAATTGCTTGGTTCTGTTTACTGAAACTATGAATTACTTCTTCTTTGACATCTTGGAGTTATATTTCCCCTTTCTGGGTGTCACGGACATGGTCAAGACTGGGAAACTTGGATGCATGCTTTTGTTTTAGTATAGGTTCACTGCCTTGAGGCCTTTGTGGTTAAAAGTTCTGAGAATCCAGTTTAACCCGGTACCAAAGTACTTCCATAAACAGTGATATATATATATATATATTAGGTTCACTGCTTGTCGATCTCCTGGTCCCCCGATTTCGACTCTTCATGTTTTCACATTCAACATTTTTCCAGATTCAGGTTATCAATATGCAACTAAATTTTGACCAAATCCTCTGGAAACGATTTGTTCAAAACATGTTAAGATCGATGATAATATAAACAGGAAAAACCGCTAGTAGTAACCTAGTTAAACAAGGAGATTTTTATTGTTACTTCTCAAGGGCGTGCATGTTAGTACTGTACATCCAAATAGGCGCATGTAATTAATTTACATCATGCGGCTAGCTAGCTTAGAAGAAGAAGGAGGCGGCGGCGACGGCGGTTACAGCTGCTCCGGCGGATACCTGGATGGCGGTGGCACCAGACTTGGGAGCCTCAGCGGTGCCAAATGTTTTCTCACTAATAGGTCCACCTACCCCAGCGGCCAAAGCGTCGGCAATGCTGCTTCCCCCGGCAGCCGGAGCACCAGCACCATCACTACCACCACTCACGGTTCCAACTTCATTGCTGTCGGAGGTGGGACCGGCGGCGCCGGAGGGTACGGCGGCGAATGTTGGGAGTCCAGGCTTTGGTTTGTCGGGGCTTGCGGAGGGGCCATTGGCCGCGAAAGCCCCGGTGGCCAGAAGAGCAAGGGCAACAAGGAGAACAGCTTGACGTGCCATTAAGTTTTGGATTGTAAGTGAATCAATGCAGTTGGTTCTATTTGAGAAACACTGCATAAATAATGGGATGAGAATGTGTGGCGGCGGTGGTGGTGGATGTGACGGTGAAGGTTGTGTTATATATGAGTTTGGGAGGAGGAGGAGATCATTGGGCGGTGGCGAGGGCATTGCGGAGTGGTGTGAGGAAAGCCGTCGGTGACAGCTGAATGATTCCGTTATTACAGTTGTAAACTACTCTTCGTCATTGACTTGGGTCGTCTCCTTAGGTTTCAAGTTGTATTTTCTATGTTAGGACATTGATCAACGTACTGTTGTATGTGAACTTTCACACAAACTGAACATGGTTTTAATTTGGAGAAAATATAGTCAAAGGGATTCTACTGTACTCCGATCATGTAATTGTAGCCAACGTACTGTTTCTTTTCTTCTTGGTTTATTTTTTTTTTAATTAATTAATTAATTTATTTATTTTTCTATTCACAAAGGAAATTCTTACTATATTCGACTTCGAAAATCATAATCAAGGTTTTGACCTGTGACAAACTGTCAATTAATTTGAAATGCATCCTAAAGATAGAAAAGTTTTACCATACAAGTTTTGCCCACGAACTGTATCCTGCGCTGACATAATAGCATTTGCGGCTAGGGAAGCCGTTGACTTGTCGGCCTACCGCGTCACGATTGCCCCGCCGGTCGCCGTGACAGTACCACTTCACGTGCTACAGATGCCGATGCCAGCCTCCCTACACCTACAATGCCTCTGCGACAAATAATAGGAATATTCAACCAGAGAAATTTCTCACTAGAAGATATTGTTGTCATGTCTGGTGCACACTCTATTGGGGAATCACAATGTAACCAATTTAACAGCAGAATATACACGTTTGCCCCAGATGTGCCCAGAGACCATGCCCTAGATCCAGCCTATGCTGATGAGCTAGCCCAAAAGTGCCCAGCACAGGTGCCTCCGGACCAAGAGTTAAATTTTAAGGTGAACCTTGATCCTGTAACACCAGAAGTGCTCGACAATCAGTAATATTTGAACCTGAAGCAAAAGAAAGGCTTGTTTCAATCGGATCAGGCACTGGCTACTGATCCCGGCACCCAAGAAATTGTGAACCAAATGGCTGCTAGCAATGAAGCTTGGACTAAAAGGTTTATCAAGAACATGATCAAGATGGGGAGAACACAAGTTCTCACCAGGGATGAGGGAGAGATAAGGTTAAACTGTCGGCGGTTTAACAAAGAGCCGGACAGGATCGACAATGCTTAAAGCAACCAATACTATTATAATTTGATTTTTTCTGAATTATTTTTTGATCGGTCAAGAACTATATACAAATAACATAATGTAAGTCTTCAAATTAAATGGACGTTTATCCATGTTTCTTGTATACCAAGATCTTTTTCCTTTTTTTTTTCTTTACTGAAAAAAACTTATTACCAAATCATTTGACTCATGTTAGGCTACCTTTATGTATGTAATGAAGTTACAAATCCACAACCTCTACGGTGTAAGTTAGGCTAGTTAATCAACACGTCATGACTCACCGACCCTTGTATACCAATAATCGTTCACAGCTAGGGAACTAAGGGAAGCAAGTTTGCAATAATTGAATAGAGAAGACTGAGGCTCTGTAGAAAAGCCAAATTAATCAAACAGGAGATATCCATCGCGGCTAAAACTTCTTCAGTCTTCTATATATTATGTTGAAAATTGAATGCTTAAGAGACAACAATCACCTGTTTAATTATGTTCTGAATAAAGAAGGTTATGTGCAATTGGTCGATCAATAATTTGAATAGGAATATAGTAGAAAGAAGTTTGAATTGGTAACAACATTGGAACATCTTAATGGTACGCACTATTTATGCATGGTTCCTTTCAACTAGAATAGAACGAAAAGGTTAGCGCAATACAATCCTAGAATCCACTTAGCTAACCTAATATAAGGAACTTAAACTATAACATTTGAAATAAGAGAGAATCCACTTAGCTACCCTAATATGAGGAACTTAGCTATAACATATGAAATAAGAGAGACGAGGAACAGTTCAGGATTAATTTTGGGATGTAGGAGCCAAACACCAGCTCATGGCTGGGAAGTTAAAAGGATATATAGAACTCATAGAAGCAATGCGAAACGCCATAGATCAGATCGTATTAACTAAAACAGTGGTGGAAGGTAGACCTTAAGGCTCAAAGCACGTTGTGATGATGATTGGTGGCCGTTACATCTCTCTATGTCCAAAAAAGGAACTATCTATACTTCGCAGATTTGTCCACCACCAAATATTTTGGTAGGAAGAAAATTACCAACCTTCTTTTGTAAGGAAGAAAATTACCAACATTAAGAAGGGGAAAAACAGTTTGGCAACTGGTCAATAGATTAACCAGTATTAAACTCATTTCGAAGTTTCATTCTGTTATTTGAAGGTATTTAACATCTCCAAAACAAACAAACAAAAATAAGAACAATAATGATCGTATAAAAGAACCCACACAAAGTATAATTTGTGATATTGCAAGAAGAAGAAATTCAGTAAAGCAGTAGTCACCAATCAATATTATTCAGTATTGACATAGAGATGGGTCGACATCGTCTAATTGCCGGAGCTATCCTCATCTTCACCTTGTTCACCGGTGTCATCTTTCCCTCCGATGCTCAGGGAGAAGGCAATGGGAACGGCTTAACTGTCGGGTTTTATGCTTCAAGTTGCCCCAAGGTTGAAGACATTGTTACCGAGGTTGTAGCTCGTTTTTCGAAGCAAGATCCCACGCTCCCTCCTGCTCTCCTCCGCCTCTTTTTCCATGATTGCTTTGTCAAGGTAAGAATTTGTTGAACAAAATTACTATATGAAGATCATTATTACATGCATGTAAAACTCGTTATGATCAAAAGGTAGTACTGCTCGTGTTGTGGAGAGAAAGCTGTGCATACATGCATATAAATATGTTTAATTAACAATTCATGTGTGCAATAGGGTTGTGATGCCTCAGTCCTGTTAGACGAAACACCATCTGGTCAGCCTGTAGAGAAAAAATCAGCAGGCAATGGTGACACAATTAGAGGTCTTGAGGTCATTGATGAGATAAAGACTCAGGTCGAGAAAGAGTGCCCCAAAACTGTATCCTGCGCTGACATATTAGCATTTGCTGCTAGAGAAGCCGTTAATCTCTCCGGCCTACCCCGTCACACAGTCCCAGCCGGTCGCCATGACAGTAGGACTTCCCGTGCTTCTGATGCCGACTACTACCTTCCTACACCTGCAATGCCTCTAGAAACGATCATTCCTATGTTCGCCGAAAGAAACATGACAATAGAAGATATGGTTGTCTTGTTAGGCGCACATTCCATGGGTCAAGCACATTGCACCCAAGTTACAGACAGACTATACAAATTTAACAAAGATACTCCCCGAGACCCTTCCCTGAACGCAACTTATGGTAATGAGCTAGCCCGAAAATGCCCAGAAGCAATGTCTAAGGAGCAAGCATCACGTACCACGGTGGACTTGGATCCGACGACACCACGTGTCCTCGACATTCAGTATTATGTGAACCTGTTGCAAGGGAGAGGCTTGCTTCAATCGGATCAAGTACTTGCTACAGATTCCCGCACCGGAGCCATTGTGAACGCAATGGCTGCTAGCTCTGATACTTGGAGTACAAAATTTCTCAGGTCCATAATCAAGATGGGGAGATCAAATGTTCTCACCGAAGATGAAGGAGAGATTAGAACAAATTGCCGGAACTATCTCAAATAATATCAGCTATATATAGGATGATATATAGAAGTTATAGGACCGCCATAGATGATACAGGTACATCCGTACATGGCACCTACAACTTCAAATCAAAGCAGCCTCTATATTGTGCTGATAACTGTCTCGACTTGGCTCAATATATTTGGAGGGAGGAAAAAAATGAGTAGATCAACAAATTAGCATTGGAGTATTAGTGGAAATTGAACCTCCTAGCGTTCAATAAGTGTGTACATAGTGTATATATACAATTTAACAAAGACCACCAGTATCAATTGCACTAATCTTTTGTTTTTGTTACACTAGGAAATTTTCTAGCTTCGTCAATAATGAGCCATGACGAGTTAACCTAAATAAACCTAACTGTAGCTAAAGCAAAGAAACCTTAGTCCATAAGTCCAAAAGAATAGTAACCAATGTACTACCAAGGTAAACACTGAACAAAGCCAAACACATGCCTCGAGACGATCAACAAAGCCTCACTGCCTCAAACGACCGAAACTTGTTGGGTGAATTTGCTTTTGGTATTTGTTTCTGGTTTCGTAGGTCTTGTTAGCTGAATTGCAACTGGTTTCATACGTCAGCTGAATTACTTCTGGGTTCGTAGGTCCTGCAATAAGTACCCTAAATCTTCCCGTTTGAGGATATAAGATGCCACCTGGCCTCAATCATTTCGTGTCATCTATTATGTATTTGTCTTCAACTCTTTATGGAATACAGGCTAGATTCAGTAGATTGGGTTGCAGTGTTTCTGAGTTCTGATAATGTAGGTCAGTAGGTCCTTATGCCCTTTGCGAGGCACAGATATTTCATCTTTACATTGTCGTATAGGGTAATTCAAGAACTGTATAAATCTATAAACGATCACTATTTTCATACATTTTGTAGATCTACCGCAATGTTGGTGATCAGAGATTAAACCCATCCTGCTAATAATTTTATGTCAGTTTTTCAAATTGCATGGTGCTATCTGATCAAGTTAGGCATATGTGAAAACTTGGAACGTGATATGTTACCTTCATAGGAACTTGATGAAGCCTCTGCTGAACCAGAGATACCATCCTCCCTTTTGTTTGGTCGCTAATATTTAATTCAGCTACCTATATCACCTTCAGAATTTAATTTGTGTCAAAGTTGTTGGAATCAGAATGAAGAAGTGTGCCATTCCTTTTTTTGAAGCAACTCTGCCAAGGATGTGTTGCTAATTGTGGATGGCATTGGTGCTAGATCCAGTCCTTATGAGTGTTGGGGATAACATTTATGCCAGTCTGGGGTTGTGCAAGTCAGAAAATTAATTTCATGCACTTGGGATTTTTGTGATGGTTCAATCCGTAAATTTATATGGTTAATCCGATACACCATATAACTATGTATCACTTCATTTAAATATTATTTATTTAGCGTTAAAATTAAGGGATCCTAAAATTAAATCGAGCTCTCGGCTTTAGGTATATATTTCAAGTTATAGTAATTATGGGTCCATATTAATGCATTATCTTAAGTCTTAACGATATATCGGGTACACTGGCCGAAATAGATTAAGGCAAGGAGATAGACTCTAGACTTTGATGTCCTTACAAGTTTGTCAAGTGTATACATATCCAGTTGAAAAATGTTCTTTAGGTCTGCAAGAGACGGCCCTCCATAAACAAGAGTAGCAGCAAACATTTATGTGCGCCCAAGTTTAGCTCAATTTCATTCATTCGTTCAAATCCCCAAGTCCCCCTAACCACTGCACCACCCCATGTGAAGGGAAAACTGAGATAGACAATTCATACAGAAATAGTCATAGATTATATATATATGTATACAACTCGAGCTTTCACTTCATGTTCAACACTGTGGTCTTGCTTCAGAAAAATTACACACTTGGTTTCAATGGTGAAACAAGCCAAGGTTGAGAACTACAGAGTTACAAAAGTGAAAAAAAAAAAAAAAAACCGATATACAACAGCGTAAGGGAAAATCCTATTAGCTACTAGTTGTAATTACACCCCATTTTTTTTGTCATCAGCAACGCGAGCCTTTCTTACATTTGAGTGAACCAGCACCAGCTGTGATTGAGCTCACTAGGGAAGATGGCCTAGCACCCAAACTCGACGCCTTGGCGTAGCTCGAAGAAGCTCCGGCACCGGATGCTGTAAAAAATGCACCATTCAGCATTAAGTCCCCTGAAGACCTCCAGTTCCATTTGCTCCAGTCTTTCTGTGGTGCATCCTCATGTTTAGTCACCTGTACAAAGAAAGTAACATACTACATCAGAACAAGTAAACAGGAAATCTAATTTACCGTGGTGGAGTTCGAATTTTACCTCTTTGTTGAATCTATCATTAGGTGCAAGAAACCTATTCCCTTGGCTGTTGATTGTTGGAGAAGCACTACCCCCAATTGCATACATTTCCCAATGTGTATAGTCGTTGTTTACCACATGAAAATTTCCATGCCTACACCTGCAATTCACCACTGAGTTAGTTCTCTAAACCGGTAGAAAATTCACCACGGTAAAGCTCGAATTGTATTTACCTTGGCATCCTCTGAACAAGGCCTTCTCCAAAGTGATTGAACGCAATGGTGACCTGCATGTTCTTGTCCTGCGTGTAACTATCACTGTGACCCAACAACATGACCTTGTTATGGTGCGTCATATAATTGTTCGAAATGGTAATAGCCGTGGATCCATGAATAGCATCAATCAGTCCATCACGGCAGTTCGAAAGAGAGCAATGATCTACCCAAACATGGCTTCCCCCGAAAATCGAAACCCCGTCTCCGTCAGACAAAGTCCTCCACCCATAATGCCCCGGAGAGTCTCTAACATAAGCATTCCCGCCTTGCTTGCAGTCGTGGATGTTCAAACCATGGATGATGATATTCGTCACGTATTGAATAGTAATGCAAGGCCCGCCGGCGATGTGTACATTGGCTCCTCTGCCGTCGATGGTCTTGAACGAGTTCATCATGAGCTCCTCTTTCAGCTTAATGGTCATGTCACCTTTGAAGATGATCCATAACGGCTCGTCTTGGATGACGCCGTAACGGAGAGTCCCGGGTTTTGGATTGACAGGATGGTCGCCGGCGTCGGTGACGACGTAGATTTTGCCGTCTCTGCCGCCAATGGCGTGCTTTCCGAACCCGATTGCGCAGTCGGCGAGTCGCTGGCGGTTCTGCTCCCATTTGGGGTCGCACCTCCAGCAATCGTCAATGGGGTTTCCGCTTCCGCAAGAAAGATAACCCAAACTCCTCCGTGAAGCATTAATACTCCTGCAAAGTAACAAAGAGTTATATATACACGAGGGTCATAGAAACTTTCAGTGTTACAGAGAGTTTGGAGTACAGTGAATGATTGTGAGGTGAATGGTGTGACATACCTGTGTACTTCTTGGATTACGGAATCAGGGTTTGGGACCGGAGAGGACGAAATGAGAGACGGGAAGAGGAGGAGAGAGAGGAGTGAGAGAAGAGAGAGTGGCATTGCCATGGTTCTGGTCTCTGCTGGTTGGAAAAGGCAGAGAGAGAGAGAGAGAGAGAGAGAGAGAGAGAGAGAGAGAGAGAGAGAGAGAGAACAGACGAGTGTGGGCTTGTGAGAAGTAGAGGAGAGGTGAAGTTCTATATATAAGGGAACAATGGAGGAGGTTAAAGAGCTTCAATAATAATATTAATGGTTATGGTCCAACAGGTCCATGATTTCTCTGATACAAAAAAAAAAAGAAAAGAAAATGGTGTTCATGATCATTTGTGAGTCGAGGGGTCCCAAGACAGTAGTTTGGCCGTTAAGTAATCTCTCTCTTCCCGGAGGAGATTTCGCAAGCCAATCTGTTGATCGGCTTTATGCTAATCCGAATGTGTCTTCTCAAACAAAAGAGAAGACAAAAGAGAAGGATTCAAACTCAGGACTCTGCGTATATTTGATTCAGGTTAGATGTTGTTATTCAATATTATCTGTAAGATACGAAGATAACGTATTTAACGAACTATTTTAAAAAAATATCAATAAAACGTACATAAATAAAAAATACGGTAATGAATGAGGTCATCACGTATTGACCTCATTCCCGCGCAACGATTCAAAAAAAGTTTATCAATCCACTTTTAAATATTTACCGTCAAAATCAGTAATCATTACGCTTCTTAATCTTTCAAGAGAAATGTTACATGACATTGAGCTGTCAAAGTCATAGTACTGTTGCAACATCACTAGATGATATATTTTTAAGATGCAAATTGTCATGGGAAACAAAGCTAACATAATGCATTATGAAAATCACCTAATGTACACCGACACTTTCTTCTGTCGGTGAGTTTAACAAAATGCACAGGGCAGAACCTTTCCCTTCTCTTTCAGTCACATTCAGACTCAGAGAGGTCTGCTTTTAGCAATTCATATGGGGGGAGGCCGGGAGGGTCTATCATCGTACACCTAAAATAGATGTGCTTGTTCCCTTTTGTAGCTAAAAACACCTCAATTACACTAGTCGACTGGCAACCTCCCAAGTTTTAACCTCAATGACATGATTTATTCACCTCATTGTGTTAGTTAATTCTCCGGTTTTTAACCCTCTTGAGGCTTCGGATCGAATAGCAATTCGACTAGCATGTAACAATTCCATCAATGTTAATCGGAATCCGATGCCTTCTGATCAAAGAAAACAAAACTAACCCTCGTCTTAGAACATAGAACAAATCTGCACAGAAAGAAGCACATGAAATGAGATCAAGGACATGGAGCATAGCGTGGAGATGGTATACAGTTTACTCATTGTGGAAGATCTTAGACAAAGAATCATAAAGACTTATTTGACTTTGGTGCCTTGTTGCATGTGGCATACCCTTCACTCATTCACTCATTTTTTGCTACATTTTCTCAATCCTAATTATATGGTGTGGAATTTCTAGATTCTTGCCTAATTCGAACCTTTCCATAAACTTTTTCACACCCCGACTAAATCCAATTGTGCAAGAAATGTAATTGAGAACCTTCTCCTCCACCTAATATGGTCATTCTTCAATAGAGTCTATCATCTATTGCTTCCTTTTCTCATCTATTCCCCCTTTCACTTCCTCATTGCCCACATTGTATTCATCTACACACTGTAGTTGTGATAGGGAAAAATCTAGCTAGTTCGGTATCACTATGATGGTCAGCGGCTCAACTTGCTTGATACAACTAGTTTTTGTAGCCGCCGCTTCTTTAGTCACGTCTAGCCCACATACTGGCTTGCAAGAAAGAGATGCGTTTTCTCAAAATTTCATCTAGATAGTTTATAAATTTGATGAGATGCATCAATAATAACTTGAAATCAAACTACTGCATACGTATACCGTAATAATTTCACTACAAGTTACCTTTCTTTAAAGAAAAAAAAAATCATAAGGTCAGGATAAAAAAGAAATTGTAAAAGGTAAACACAGGTTGGGATTAACTGATTTAAGTAAAAAATTGGGATCACATGGAGGGTCCGTACTATCCGTCAAATATGCTGACGTGGCGAATTTATGTTGGAAAGTCACGTTCGCCCATGTGAGCTTTGCCCCCCTTAGATGCTGCTTCATGGGTCCCACCCCCGCATAGGGTCAAATCTGAACCCTTGTTCATTCAATTCTATCGAATCTCAGGCCGTTACAGCTGGTAGTTGTTGTTCTTCTCCTCACTCAACTGCCCCCGTTGGCTTTTCTATCTGTGTTTTCAATTTTTACCCCCTTTTTTGTTGCTGGTCACGGTAACAAATAACTTTCTTTTCACCTCCTTCATGAATTGTAGAACCTCTCTACCAGTCTGCCCTATCTCTCTAGACAAGAAGGATCATGTCAAGGGGACTTATATGACACATAGAGATTGAATTGATCAAGGTCGACCATTGATAAAGAAATCCCCACAACTCGGTTTATTTCTTTGATTTCTAGTTTCTATTTTTGACTCCTATTTAAGCATCTTAAGCGGTATTGTTAATTCAGATTTTTTTTATATGTAACATTTATTAATTTTAAAGATAAATAGGAGCTCAAACAGTATACAAACAAGATTGTTAAACAAAATTGTTAAATTTGTCATCAACCGAGTCATGAATTGCTACCTATATTCTCTCTGATTCTTTTGTCACATGACTTACCATAGTCATTACTGTTAGAGCAAAATTGTGATATCAATAGCTAAATGAACTAAAGTTTAACGTACGATGTTAACTCCGCTCCTAATTAAGTTAGTAACCATTCCGTCTTTAATGAACCCGTGGTTAAGTTAATTAATGGGGATATATTCAAGAGATTCAATGATCAATTTCTAATGATCAGTTATGATTACATAACACATTTTATGGGTAAAATTAGTAAAGTTACTCCTCACTAGTTGTAGTAAAATTGTTCTCACTACAATGAGTGACGAGTGACGAGGTGTGATGTGATAATTACGTAGTGTCCTTGAGCTATATATATGATGAGCACGTACAGTGCTAATGAGTAAGATAACGAGTATCTTGATGAACCTTTAGCTTGGTCATTTGATCGCAAAATTAGGACGACCCTGAAAACAAGCTTAATTTGCGGCCATCTATATACACGGGGCTCGCGATCCATCTTCAATCTTGTACAGCAAGAGCAAGCTTTATCAATTTGTCTTATATATTTCTAAATGTAGCTGACTAGCTTCTAACTAGCTAGCTCAGAAAAATATATACTAGTTAGCCACGTCTAATAATCCAAGCACAAATTTGACATGTATGTCTGCATGAATCATATCAGTGAAAGAAGCTAGCCCTAGCTAGCTAGGGTTATTATGCATATATATATATGAAGCGTTTCCACACAGATGAGTGATCGATCATCAAAGTTTTGATTCCAGTCCGATCCCTTTTTGGCGATCGATCGGCAGTTGATTCATAGCTTTATCAATTGTTGTGATCGAAGTTGAATTAGCTACAAGCACAGAGTGGTACTATATATGCACTTTTTGGTTCTTGTTGTTTTTGTTGGTGATGTCGATCCCTTGGATCTTATGAACATTATTACATATAAAGCAATGGCCAAGAAAGGACACCGGTTACGTAAAATATAATCACGGGGAAATATATACATTCATATATATGTATTGGGGTGGATCCATCATCATATGTAGTTGGATCTTAATATTATGACACAATGAAATTGGTTGGGGTGGTGTTCATACGCAGTCGTGTATAGCATACGTACATGTGAGCATGTGAGATACAGCAGTGAAGGAACATGTATGTGTCGGCAAGAAGAAGATGAATTTAAGTGTATGTGTTCCCAAGTCTCTCAATAATTGGAGGCACACAATACACCTCTATGTCAATGTTTAGATACTGCCGTGTATTGAAAAGATGTAACATCTACGGACACAATGGCAAACCAGCTACATCTCTTCTCTCTAACTAACTATCCGCATTCGAAATGCATATACTTGACATGATTATATTCCAACTGATTGATCTTTAGAGGTCCAAAATATATATGGAGTTTGTTGTTACATTTTCTGTGCAAGCTAGGAACTGTGATCTATGTTTAAATCGCGCAAGTATATTCTTCAACAGACTATTACATATTGAATCGAATCAAAACATGCAGGTTAATGTGCCCTTAAGACCAGGGCTCTCTTGAGGATCGACCAGGTCTGAGTCGAGGGTCAAACTCCATCACATGCATGCCCTTCTTCTTTCACATTCTGCCCTAATATTATTAAGGAAAACTAGCTACTTAGCTATTGATTTCTTTGATCGATTTGATTAAACAAGCATTGCTAGGTTTCTTGTGGTACAATCAATTAGGACACCACCCAGTTAGTCGATCGTGTACGATTCGTACGTAGAATCTGCAATTCGATCTGCATTTTAATTATAATAACCGCTGTGGGATAACTGAATGATTGGATCATGTGCTCGTTAACTAGTTGCATTATTGCCTATTCCCCACTGATAGAAACAACGTGATCGAATCACAAAAGAATAAGACACTTTGTTTTTAGACTTGGTTTTGATCAAGGGTCGGATTGAGTTTGATGAATGAATTTGAATGTATGATCGATTTCATCACAACTATACTGTGGAGAGGAGACTCAGAGCTTCAGTTGTTAGTCCATGCATGCATGTGGGCCGGGTCCGCCGGGACGAGCAAGTAGAAGTCGATCACTTGGGATTTCAGATGAATGTGAGGAAGAGGCCTATCTGGAATATATTCTGTTGCCGGAGAGTAGCTAGTGTTCAACGTTTGGCGTCGCCCCGAGTCGGAATATCAGTACCTCGACGGATCGACTAGTCATGAAACTGATATGGTTCCTATTGTTCACTTAAGAGATAAGAAGCAAGGACGATCGACCAATGTTTGGGAATGGAACTCAGTTTTCTGAACGTAATGTGAAGGAACAAGTTTTGGTAACTCAGCTCCAATATCAATATTTTGGGTTTTGAAATTGGTAGTACTTACAAGTTACAATTGAAGCCAGCTGACTGGATTGAAATTGGTTTGGACTTCGGATCAAAAACCCCTAGTTAAAACCTTGTGAACTTTTGATTACAGACTCGGTTCTAGACTGGAAGTACGAGTTTTTGCTCCATCTCAGTTGGTTTCTGGAATTTGAGTGTTTTCATTAACTCTGTACATTCGACCTCGACTGTTTCTGGTTTGGCACTGTTTGGTCATGTACAGGCAACAATGTCTAATTCAAAGCCAAAGCCCCTCCAACCTATCAGTGGTAATGGCCAACGATAAGATTTTGAACAACATTTTCATGCCAATTGAAAGACTACAACTTATGCAAACATTGATCATCACGAAGACGGAAACTATGGATTCAGAAACTAAATGGTCACATTGAGATAATAATTAACTGGACATTGACAAATGTACTAGCTATCAACAACTTGAAGCCTAAGGCAACCAATTTTTTTAAATATCAACAACCAATGTATTTGTTTAGGCCCCTATGTACCTAGCTTGGACCTTCACAAATCCTTTGTTTCTTCTATGTACAAGAATGGACATGGAAATCTAAACATGAAATGCAATCAGTCACGAAGAAGATAAATTAGAGGATAAATGAAGCATGATGGATTGATGGTGAGGTAGGGAAAGGGATTTGAGTATTGATATTGATGAACTATCTGAGATCAATATCAACCAGCTCTGGATTTCCCCTTTCAGTCTGATTGGCAACAAGCTCAATTCCTAGTTGACCTTTGTCCCCTGCCCCAAATGCATATAGCTTCCCTGATTCAGTGAGTGCGAAAGTGTGAGCGTTCCAGTATATCGAATTGGTGAGACTGATCTGTACAACCCGCTCGTTTACTTGCTTGAGTGATGACACAAGCTCTGGAGCCAGTACATTTGCATGCCTATTTCCCTGTAAAATAAACAACAAAGAAACGATTCAGTTACTTTAACATGCCATTAGTGCATGATCATTATTAATCTGCTAACAGAATAAACAGCTGTAGTAACTGTGCTATGCAGAATCTTGATATAAGTGGAAAACATCAAATATCTTCTACAATTGTGTATATAAGATGAGAGTGAAAGATTTGAATACCATTGAACAAGTGATTCCAAAATAGATTCTGGAATCATCAACCATGTTCACAATTCATTGAACATGCTGACTTTCTGCAATGTTGTTAAGGCACACCTAGAGTATCTAATTAAATAACAGCAATGACAAGAAATACCTGTCCATCAGCAGCGGAGTTATGTCCAAGACTAGCTGATTCTCCACAGCCAAATGAGTACACATCCCCTTCTTCAGAAACCACAAAGGTTGTGTAATCTCCTGTAGCTACATGCACAGCTTTCACATTGCTCAATGCTTCCACAACCTTAGGAGCTGATTCACACTCTTCATTCCCATGACCCAAGCACCCATAACGACCCCAACCCCATGTGCAAACCCGTCCATCCTGGCCAACCACAGCAGCATGCCAGGCACCAGCCGCAACCACCTTGGGCTGAAGGTTCAAAAGCTGAAACTGTTCAATCAGTCGCGGCTGCTTCTCATCAGTTCTTGAACCATGCCCAAGTTTACCACCCAAGCCACAGCCAACAGAGTAAACAGACCTGAAATGGTTATCACATGATTGAGTAATTATAATCTTGAATACAGTAAGAAAAGCTTAAAATTTGGGGTTCAAGGAACAAACAATTAGAAGGAGATAATGATGTGGCCTAAAAATAACTTGGCATGCATGACAAACCAATATTTCATTCTACTCGTTCACAAAAACTGTGAACAAAATTAGGAATACTTAGTTTCTTGGTGTCAAAAAACAGGCTTTTGTCTTTTAAATTAATAAATTGTATTTTGAAGCCAGGGAGGCAAAGAGATGAAGAAAATGCTTACATTCCAATAGGCTGACAAGCCAGAGCAAGAAGGTAGCAGTACCCAGCTGCAATTTGCACCACAGGTACATGCTCAAGTGCTCCCAACAAAGGATGGGGCTCAACATCATTTGGTTCAGTTTGGTGACCAAGTTTGTCATCACTTCCCCATGAAATTGTATATACCCTGCCTTCCCTTGACAGCACAGCTGTGAAGAAATTTCCAATTGCAGCTTGCACCACAAATATATCTTTCAAGGACTCAACCAACTGTGGAGTGCTAACCAGCTTTGATCCTTGAACCCCGTACTCAGTCTCACCAAAAGAGTCCTTCCCAAAGTGATACACCTTCCCAGCATCACTGATCAGCATTGTCCTACCAGCACCAGCAGCTGCATGAATAATTCGTATGCCTTTCAGAGATCTGCAACATAATGGAGTTCCATTAAGTCAACAATTTATCTTTTCCTGTTTCTCGCAACTTAAACAATGGTTTCTAAGGAGTGGTCAAAAATTGGCAACCTGATTGGCTTAGGCCGCCATTCCTCTTCAGTTGTGCCATGTCCAAGCTGTCCTGAGCTGTTAGAACCAAATGAGTAGACAGTTCCTTTTGAAGTCACAGCAATGCTGTGACCAGGTCCAGCTATTGCCTGCGATTTCTCCCTTCTGAAACATGCTTCTCCAGCCAATAGAAACCTCAGGACCAGTTTCCATGAACCGCCACATTTTTGCTTCAATTCTTGACGCTGTTCAGTTGTCATTGGCTTAAATATAGCTCTCTTTTGGCACATGTCCATAGCAGCAAGCTCAGATATGCACAAGTCAAAGTCAGGAGCAAAGTTTGCAGGCTGCCTGAAAAAGGAACATGTTCCCTGCAACACACACGTCCAAAATCAAAACGGCAGCATCAACAAATCTAAGACTTAAAGCAGCCCGATGAAATCAAAACATAGAGCAACAGTCACTTGCCTCTAACTTTGCAAGGTCTTGAGGGTCCAAATTACAAGCAGTAAGGACATGAAGGACAATTGAGGGGTTGGCAGCTAAAGGGAACTCTCCAGGGGTTGAGGAGGTCCCAAAGCAATGGCGTTGCCGCCTTTCATATGTTGGTACAGGAGTGGCAACAATGGTGGTGATTGGCTGGTCAGGAATGTTATGGTATTGTATGGTTCGGGTTCCGCTTGCTGTGGCATCCATTGGCACTGCCTAAATTCGCAGTGGCCAAGCTTGGCAAAGAAGAAGTTCTAATATTTCGGAAATTCAAAATATCCAGCATTAGCATCTAATGTCTTCGAAATTCATAATGTTCTTATCTATGTATCAGTATCTACCTTCAAAATTATGTTCTTATTGGTCAACAAACTTCATGTCTAGCTCAAACCTACAAATGGAAAGCATACCTATAAAAAAAAACTGTGTATATGACAGCAAGTACATCAACACATAATGCAACAAGAACAAGTTATGTCCATTCAACATGTCATTGGGAATAGTGTCAAAGAAAAAAAAGGCATGAACTGGGACTTGAGCATTCAAAGAACTTCAGATCAAAACACCAAACATTAAACAAAACTTGACCCGGTAGAAACTCAGTAACACGAATCACCTGATCATAGTTCAACCAAACCAAATCAAAAAGCTTTTCAGAGCTTCCAATTGAGTAGGGGCTAAACAAAGAAACCCAAACCCTTTAAACAGTTTGGTAAACTTGATGTAAACTAAAAGAAGGTGACTTTGAAGAGAAGCATACGAGTCTTCCAGCAATGGATATTCCCAAGACACCCGAAAAAGGGAAGAATTTTGACATCAAAATAGAAAGCTTGATTATAACTCAAACGGGTCGGATCAGCCCGATCAAAACGATCCAAGTAAGCAAATGGAGCCTCCATCATTGAACACCAAAAACAGAGGTTGCAGTTATAAAGCAAAGTTTTGCAAGGAAATAACCAGAAAGATCAAAACTTTTGCAATACCCAGATCACAAAACCATCACAGAAATCCAAAACCAATCAGAGTACTTGATCAGACAACCAATTAAGCAAAAAAAATGAGAGAAACCACCGAAAACAGAACACAATCGCATGCATAAGAATCTTGTTCAGTTCTACATTATGGTCGCAACAGATCGAGACACAACAACTCAGAGATGAAGATTACATATCAGAGAAACCCACGATTGCACAAAACCCATCTGCATCCCTTCAATAATTGAAAGAATTCAACGTTTTTTTTCTTAGACCAAAAAAACCAACCAAACTTGGGGATCAAAATATGGAGCAGAGGAAGTGGGTTTTTGATCAAAAGGCTGCTGTGGTTTGGTATGAGGATTCTGTCGAGGATTTAGAGAGAAGAAGAAGAGGAAGGGAGGATTCTTGGTTTGTGTTTGAGAGAGAGAGAGAGAGTGGATGATGATTATGAATAGTTAGAGCTTTTTTATTTTCTCTCTTCTATACAATGGGGGATGGAGAGGTGACTCCCTTGTACGTTATATATTTCTAGAGTAAATGCTTCTGACACCCTGTAGTTTACACCTAAAATCAGTTTTGTCCCTCACTTTTTTTTTTAAACTGGTATACCCTTATACTTTTAATTCTCGCCTGATTTGCCCTTGTCGTCAATTGACCGTTAAAGAAGACTGTTAAGTTGCTGAGAAACCTGCAACATCGACATAATATGTCTAATATACCCCTGATCACTATAGTGACTTTCAAAACCAAGAACTCCAATCCACACAGCATAAGCCCTCCCCATTGAAACCACCTCCAAGTCATGAAACTCATTCATCAGCTTCCCAACATGCTTGAAATTCTTTTGAACACAAGGCAAGGCGTCACCGGCTGACCTTGCATGATGCCGGACATAAATTCACTGGCCATAAAAACAAGTCAGATTCCGACACCATGCACCGGAATTGATTTGGCTCTGAAATCTATTTACACACGCAATGAATTTTGTTGAATACAATGATCATTTGGTTGGTTGAACTGGTAATCAAGTTAAATCGCCAAAGCCTCCTCCCTTCATCAGCTGCCTGAAATCGTTGTAATTGACCATGCCATCTCCGTCGACGTCGACCTTCGTAATCATCTTGGTGCAGTCCTCCATGGACCTGCCTTGCTTGAGGCCCAGGGAAGACAAGACCGTCCTCAACTCGTCGATGGTGATGAAGCCGTCACCGTTCTGATCGAAAACCCCGAACACTTCCTTCATGTCGTCCTCGTCGTCCCGCTCGTCCATTATGGACTGGTAAAGCTCCCCGAACTCGTCAATGTCGACGCACCCGTCTCCGTCGACGTCGATCTTGTTGATCATGTTGAACAGCTCCTGGTCGGGGATGAAGATTCCCAAGTTCTCGAGCGAATGGCTCAGCTCTCTTTGCTGATGCGCCCGTCACCGTTCCTGTCGAACATTTGGAACACCCGCTTCAGCTCAGTCGGCTGCATTTCGACCTTGTTGGCCGCACCAACACTGCTTCTGCGTTTGTCGACCTTGGCTTGGTTTTGGAGAGGTCGTCTCAGAGATTTGGGTAGCAAAGAGAGAAGGAATGCATGAACAAGATTGTAAATGAGGGGTCAGCAAGTCACCTAGTTGATAAATGGATGAAGATGATCGACCTTTGTTAGGTCTTCTGGATATCATGATGATCAGGATGATCGTATTGGTTCATGATCATGATGATTCTTTGTTCTTGAGCAGTGCTCAAGATGTTGTTGTTAGCCAGCAGCTTCAGCTCGTCTTCGTTATTATTGTTACCAATATTAGCTCTGTGCTTAGCTCCTTCTTGATCTCTACACCTGTGCAGATACCTCCGCAGCAGGGCGGCATAGTCATCGAATCCTAGGGTTCCCAGGGCGCAGCAGATGTCGTCGCCGTTGACCGTCTTCCTTCTCTCCTTCCGGCACTTGTCGAAAGCCTCTCCGGTGACGAAGCTGATGAACTCGGAGACGCACTCTTGCATCGTTTGCTTGGCTTCCTTTGAGATCTTGGCGTTCGGCGGCAGGATTTGCTTCATGATCCTCCCAACGTTGGCTATGCCGGTGAAGACAACACCACAAAGCCGCCGCCGTCATCTTGCTTCTGCTGCCCAACCAACCCCACCGTCATCTGAGCAAACTGCTCTTCAATCCCCACCTTCTGATCCTGCGCTCTATTCCCGCCGTGACTACTACCACCCCCGCCGTCTTCCACGTGGACCCGAGGGGAGGGGGGAGAGGAGGAGGGTGTGGTGGTCAAGGGCGGCAGAGGAGAGGGAGAGGAGGAGAGTGAAAAAGTTGATGATTTAAAATGGGTTTGGAATTGCTCTGTGGGTAAAATTGTCATCTCAATACCTTGGTCTCATACATGTGTCAACATGTTAGCCACGTCAGCTACATAACGGGTTCATTTGACGACAAGGGCAAATCAGTCGAGAATTTAAAATATAGGGGTATACCAGTTTAAAAAAAAAAATGAGGGACAAAACTGATTTTAGGTGTAAACTACAAGGTGTCACAAGTATTTACTCCTATATTTCTTCTCCTAAAGATGAGGTGGTATCTTGTAGCTTGGACGGTGATCAAGCTTTTAATTTGGCTATATATATTTCTACTATGCCCATTGCTACACGTAAGCTTCCCTCTTGATCACTATGGTAAAATTGTTAACTCTCCATAACCGATTTTATCTCATCCTATGGTTTTACGGAATCTGAGGTGAAAATTATATGGGAATTTGAGATTGAGGAGTACATAAACTCGGAGGCTTCAAACAATTTTGTTAGTTTGAGTGAAAATGATTTTCAGGGTCATTGGTGGTTGCTTCGTTGGTGGATGGTGACAACTTGAGCTCTTTCTCTTCTTGTTTGAGACGTTTTGTAATCAAATTAGTAGGGTGTTTAAGTAGTGTGATGTTGTTAGAGATCGATGTTGTTAAGAATAAAGACATTTACTTGGTAGTAGTGTTCTAAATTTTCTACCCCGCATTTCAGAGTATTATGATTCATGTTCATACGATTTTTGATAATATCAATGATTATGTGCGTATTATTAATTATAAGGGAATTTGTTTATAACGTTTCTCATACATGTATAAGGTACTTATGTTAACATATGCATGTCAGCATTGTGATGATGTTCGTATACACATACATATGTATTTATGTATGATGTAAATGTTCTACACGTGAGTGATTGTCTCTCGCCTATGATATTATTGCATGGTTTTTTTAACATGTATAACTATGATCATCTCTCTAAACATTTATCTATAAAACAATCCTATTACTTATGCGTTAGTATGTGATACGCTATCAATCCACATTAAGCAAGGTGATAATGTTAATGTTAAATATAGTGATCAATATTGCCAATTATATGTAACGTAGGGGAGAGGACCATGAGGTTTACATATATACTCTAAACTACTCATGTAGTCCAAATTTGCACGTTTTAGTAGCCTTGTTTGCCGTCTTGTTTTCCAACTTTCTAGGCCGCGCGCAGTGTTTCATTCCTGTTTTCGTATTGGAATCCATTTCATATTTTGGAACTTATATTGGCTATTTGGCTTTGGACATTACATACGAGTTGACGATTCTGTATTGCCCTTCTGTATTTGCTTACATTGTGTAATATTATACACTTGAGAAAGTCAATTACGTTTAGTGATTTAGGAAACTAAAATTTGGGATGTCGTCATAATGGTCTAATTCCACAATGCAGGATTAGAAATTAGTACACATCCTCACCTGAACTTATATCTACATATTAATCTCTCTCGACTCATCTTTGTATATATATGGCCTCCAATAGACATTAGCCTTTTATCTCAGTTATATTTGAAATAATTGAATTCTCAATTTATACTTCCGAAGCTTATGCACTTTGAAGTATCTACCTTAGCTCAAGTTGTGATGAAGATTGAAGAGTGGAGAATTCAGAATTGTGTAGGAGAATTGAGTTAATCTATTGAATCAACCTAAAAAGCTTAAGTAATTGAGTATTAGGTCAGAAAATATCAAAATAATGAAAATGGAAATGTTCCAATTTGCCAGAAGTTGCTGCATCAAAACGTCCTTATCATCCAAAAAATTTGCTTGGATCCTTTCCATTAACCCAGCATATATAAATCCAAAATGCAAGCTGTTGAACTTGAAACCTAGCGTATTATTACACATCAATACAAATGAAACTCTACATTAGTTAAATCTCATTGTAATGCGGCTGCTAATAACAACTTCAAATGAGGAAAAAATCGATCCTAATATTAGGTAGATGAGCTTTGAAGAAAGACCCAAATAACTGAAACAAGGGGATGCTATTTCTCACCGAAATATATCCTGCACGAGTCTCTTTGTTATTAAGGAGCTAGCTAGACTCAAGTTACAAGAAAACTCCATCAAAGAAATCTCCAAAACTGTGAGTTTGGGAGTCAAAGTTTTCTTCTTTTGTTTTTACAAAACAAAACCTTGATGGATCATCATCATCTGAAAGCAACTGGGGTGGATCTGTCGATGGATGAAGAAGATGCATGTTAAAGAGGACACACACCACATGCAACTCAATTAGCTGTCAAAAGTTGCAAGCAAAGAAACACAGGCTTCCATTATGAGTGGCACAACCTTCTTGAACACTTCAGCTGGCAAAAAAGAAAGGCATCATATATAGATTGTAAACCCGATTTCACTTGCATGCAAATAGTTAAACAGTAAACACAAAAGGTAAAAATGATGGTCTTTCCTAAGATTTGGAGCTCCATTAAGTGACATTGTGATCATTAACTTTCTAACACAAGATCACATTTCCACCAATTGAGTACCCCATTCTTTCTGCTTAATTTGTCTCAGATTAGTTCCCCCAAAAGGGGTGTACTAATTAGGCTATATGCTTTACATTCCAAGGTTTGATACTTTGAATCTACAGGCAATCGAATTTGAGCTGTCTCATGATGAGTTAGCTCTTAATACCACTATGAGTCTCTAGTAGTTATGTTTCTCTCGAGTAAAAAACTTGAAAAACTCAAAGTGAGCCTATATTCATCTTAACCCTGTATTTACTTACCTTAAAATTTGCTCTTAATTAAGGTAATGATAACAAGTGCAAATTGAATTTTGTTTTTGGCCATGGTATCTATACTTTCTACATTTGTATGGATTAAAACATATAAGCTAGTTGATTCCCACGACTTATTAAGACGTTAGGTCTTGAAAAGAAAACCAAATGATTTCGTAAATAGCCAATCATGTTTAGTAGCTAGGTATGTAGTTCAATGTTGCTTATTAACCCTTAGCTAATCAAGAAAATTAAGTAAATAACCAGCTAAAGACGTACACGTCCGTACATACGCATCACGTCTTAATTTAAGCTTCGTAAATTTGTTAGGAAGTCTCAATTAATCATGCGTTGTTATGCTAATGACTCTCGTTTTGGAAACATATATTATTGAAACAAAATGATCGATGACGCAAGTATGGGGGTCAGCTTAACAATCCATCAACATAATGATTATTCATTCCAATTATGGCATTGATCAGCAATTAGTCCGCAGTTGTGAAACAGACAGCATGCACCATCCATCTGTATATTTTATTTTTTGAATGATCATATCTGTCTAATATATATGGTAACTAATCTTGTGTTAATTATATAAGCATGCTAAGCTAGCGACATTATATTACGACTACATCAGGTCAGAGGTTTCATTCTGATCCCTCCAATGTAGGTAACCAAGTTCTGTACATTATAGAAGTTCATCTGCAGCAGTGCAGCATCGATCTGCTGGAAAATTGAAGATATTGATGAGATATGATCAGTTTCCCGAGTTGGCAACTTATGGAAGTTTAATTTCGAAACAAGTTAACTAAGACTTTAGACAAGGAATCAAGGATGATGATATATATTAAGAAGCTATGTTAAAGCCTTAAGGGCATGAAGAGACTAAATGAAATTGCTTGGCATGAACTTGTTGTGCATGTGTGTGACAGCTCCATGCCTCCGTATGAACACTTGTCTAAGCTCGTTTGATAATTGCGGACAAAGGAACTTATTGTGTTCTCAATTGGTTGTCATTATTTAGATTATTGTTTTGATATAATCGTACGTTCATCTCATTCCTAAAGCAACATGATTTGAGATCGTGTATGCAGATTTCATCATGTAATTACGTTTCAAAGAGCCAGAACATTTGGTTTCTAAGCTATCCTAGACAGTCCAAAAGATACAAATCGGAGAAAGTAGACCTAGTGTGCTTTTCTTTTTCTTTTCCAGAAGATAGAAATTTCATTTGTATATTTAACAAATCAAGGTATCGCTACCTATGAGTAGCTTCTCTAAAGAAGACTAACCACCCTCATCTGTTTTAACATGTTCTTGGTTACAAGAAATTCATCAGAAATGACTGACTTGAGTAATTCAAAGTTGAAGGGACACACTCCAGGTCTCCAGGAATCATCTCAACAGCCAGACCATGACATTCCAGACTATGTTACATCAATAATTCTATTCAACGAGAACTCTGAGAAAAAAGAGTTGTGAAAGGAAAGGAAACTCATACAACTGTTACGCGGCAGTAGCTGAATTTGTATATCATTTATTCATCAGTTGTGTGGCTACACAATGAACAACAAAGAAAGAAGTCCCATACATCTTCTATGTTTCCTATCCAAATTTCCCATTTCACCAAAATAATAAAGGGAAAGGACCGTTTTCTGCAGAACATGTATTCAAACACTCGTTCAAGCCACAGTGTGAACCCCAAAATTTCGTAGATCCTACTCGTCTCTCCTGGATATAATATACAACCCTGATTGCTTAGAATGGCTCGGATGAATCGAGTCCTATCCATATTCTAGTTGGTGATCAGTAACAATCCTCTCAACGTGAATAGCGCTCGACTCGTTTACTGAATTAAGAATGCATATGCTACATGGTTTGTTACTCTCTGCCTTCTCCAGATACTGTTTTATTATCCACGGTGGTTGTGGAAGTTTGTACTTTAATAGCTTCCTGAAATATAGTACATATGGCAGTTGCATATCAGAATGCAAGTCTAAACAGAAAGCATATGAAAATTCAGGTTGCAAAGCAAAACTTCGTATGTACCTTTTGATTTTCTCTACTTTCGTGTGACTTGTGCCCATCATTTAGAATAGTAGAATCGTCACTGCTTTCCATCTGACTTGACACTGTGTTCTTATCTTCCTTCAATTCCTGTATGGACCCATCACCATTGACAGGAACTCCAACACGAGAGGAATTATGAGTTGTGGTCTGAGATTCAACTTCTTCTCTCTTTTCAACCACTACTTCAACTGCAACTCCATTTTCTTTCTCAAGTAATCTGGCTTCTCCATGTATCTCATTAGTTTTGTGACTTCCTTTGGCTGCTGCCTCTTCAACTTTCCTCTTTTCTTCTTCTCTTTGCTTTTTTCTCCGGGCTTCTTGCTCCTTTATCATTTTAAACCTGAAAAGTATTCTCAAATTAGGATGATAGTAACTATAAGCAAAGCAAAAAGATATAAATGACAGTAAGAACTTTTAACCTTTCACCAGGTTGCAGACCCTCTGACGTCAACTTCACTTCTTGTTTGGCATCCTTTTGGGTTGAAGTAAGAGCAGAGACAGATTTGGTTGGATTTAGAGTAGAGACAGACTTTGTTGCAGAGACAGACTTTCGAATTTGGGGTTCCTCTTCCTTGATCACGGTATCACTTAGTTCACTAATTGGATTCTTTGCACCCCCGAACTTTTGAAGCCATACTTGTTGTGCTGTGCTCAGTAAGTTATTTGTCAACCTATATTCACATATTTGAAATACGTAAGAGAACATACACAATACTATCACCCAAAAGAAAAATCACTAATGTCATCAAGATGGAGATTTACGATTCACGAAATCTCAATAATATAACATACAAAAGAACCTGTTATTCAGAAAACTAAAGTTCTCAACTGCTCACCAATAGAGACTTAGACCCGAAGGAACTGAAAGAGAAAAGTAACCAATCATCAAAGGAAGGAACTTGGTAATCGCTTGAGAACCCTTCATGTTTGGATCGTTAGTCTGAAAGTTACAGCATTTGTTAATAAAATGAATGGGTACACCCAGGGGAAATATAGACTCACAAGAATTCCCTACAAGTGCTAGGTTAACCAGGCCAATTCAGATCAGGGAAAAGGCAGACCTGTGGCTGTGATGCCTGCATAATTTGAACAGATACATACTGCGAGACAACCAGCAAAACAGGCAAGACAAGATATGCCAAGGTGTCTGACCAGCCAAGGGGTGGATGGCCATCCTGAGAAATTACAAGGCGACCAAAGATGATTATGAATTCCACAAATTAATTTTCAAACTTGTAAAGCTCATGCAGAATATGAATACATAAAACTAAAGGAAGTTTTGACGATGAAGAAACTACTCACTACAAAAGGGAAGAGCCACGAGACTCCACTGCCACTACTTCGAGCAGCAATCGTTGTAGGACCGGCCAACGAGGGTATCCAAAAAAACCCTTCCGAAAGGAGTCCCTAGTAAATGAGCATTTAACATTTAAGTATCACAAACAACAAGATGCTAACAAACCAATGGAAAACAAACAAGGAAATCCATAAAGCACCTCATCTGCCACATTTGAAAGAGCCCTATACAAACCAATCCATATCGGTATCGTCGCAAGCGTAGGCAGGCATCCTACCAACACAACCACAGACAATAAGCTCAAAATCCAAATCGAACCTCCGAAATCAATCCAACCAAAAAGAAACAAACTGTACCTGCCAAGGGGTTTATGCCAGCTAGTTTATACAACCGCGCAGTTTCGAGTTGAATTCTCTCCTACACGTTAAACACACAACTTGAGCTCATAACAAAATCCATAAAGTAAACTAAACACGGTAAAAGTAACAAAATTGCTACCTGATCCCCGGCGTAGCGTTCTTGAATCGCTTTTACCTGAGGCTGCAACGACCGCATAGCCATAGTAGACTCGACCTGCTTCTTCGTCAGAGGAAAGGTCGCAGCTTTAACAATCACAGTCAACAATATAATGGCGAATCCATAAGAGTAAGGAACATGAACACTGGAGAGCCCATCCTTCAAAACCTTGAGCCCGCTCTCAAGGTAATTCGTAATCCCAGACAGCCAATCGTTGTTGCTCTTGCTCAAATTCTCCGTCGCCGCCGCGTCGGCCACCGTGTAGAGAAAGCTCTCGGCTTTAGAGAGGAGGTCGTGGAGAGCGGGGAGGGCTTGTTCCGGGTCGGGGATTAAACCCGACCCGAGTCCGAGGCGGGCGGCGGCGAGGGAGCCGCGGAGGAGGTGGGGGCGGTGGGGCCGGGGGAGGAGAGCGTTGCGGAGATTCGGCGGCGGGGAGAAGAGTGGGGTTGGGTGGAAGGTGAATAGAGTACTGCCCATTTTGGTTTTGGAGGGATTGGGAATTTGAATTTGGGGGAAATTGAAAACCCTAGAAGGAGATTGAGGTTGGGTTTAGGAGCATGAAGAATTTGCTTCCCCTGGAAATGAGGGAGGATGAGACGGAGAGGTTTTGGTGGTTGGGTTTTTCTGATTTCCTGTTTTGCTGGGACTGGGCAAAATATCTCTACAACGACGTGTCGTCTGGTTTGCTTTATGTTTGAATGTTTGATAGTGTCCACTATTGGGAGTGGTGATGAGGAAGAAGCCCAAGTGCAGAGAATCTCATAGGCCCATGTAATTCTGTCAGCTTCAAATCTTCAATCCATTTCATTCTCCAAGTCAAATTTCAGAGGCCAACTTGCTTTGCAGCAAAAACATAGTAACTTGCTTTAGAGTTTAGACATAAGCCATCTGACAAATGACCAAAACCAAATTAACCAAGCCGAACCGAACCGATGAAAAATAACTGGAATTGAATTGGACCGGTTGGTCGTGTTAGTGACGGTGCCAGTTCACAAGTCTGAACCTGTTGTCCGTTAAACTAGTTATGTTGGTATTGAAAAATTTCGACCAATGTAGTGAAATGTGAGAAACCTAAAGTTGGTATAGTTGAACTAGGCATGGGATAACATTATAAGATTTCGGTCATATTTTTTTAGTCTTCAAGATAGTCGAGGACATTCGTATTTTATAATTAGAGGTGAAATTCTTATATTTATAAAAGGCGAACAATTGGGAAAACATTTGCCAATGATGTTCTCATTAATAGAGGGGTAAAATGCACCAACAGTGTCTGAACTCTTGGAGGACTGTCAATATGGTACCCGAACTTTTAAATGTATCAAAGTGATACCTGGACTTGTATTTTTGTACCAACGTCGTACCTGTCGTCATTTTCCGTCACAGCTCCGTCATTGATAAACACGTGCGGGTCATGTGAGTTGGAAATTGAGGACATAAATGACTTTTTCTCCACCCAACCATCTTCTTCATCCTCCACACACTCCAGCGCCATCTGCACCATCTTCTCCGCCACCTTAGTCCTTCAAAAGTCCTTCACTTTAGAAATCCTAAACCTGTGTGCTGATATTTAGCCAAATTCTCAATCTTGGACAGAGTCCCTTCAAAATCTGAGTAAGTCGCTCACAATTCTCAATCTGGGTTCGTTTCAATTCCACGCTTTAGGGCTTAATTAGTTTTGAAAGTCTCAGAATTTGGAATTGTAGTTTGAGCTCAATTTCATTGAATTTTGAGCTGAATTGTAGTTTTGCTTTGGTTCCAAGTCTGTAGGAGCTTGATCAGCTTATGGGTGATGTTAATTACTATTAAAGTTGAAGACTTTATGTTGGTTTCTTTGTTATGTCAATTTCTGTATTTGGTTCTTGAACCTTTGATGGTAGAATACAAGAAATGAATTTGTTATGTGGAGAATCTATAAAGAAATAGGTAGAAAATTGATACTTATGGGTGATCAGTACTCGATTACGATTCATATCAGTAGGTATAATTCGAAAGTTTAAGCATGTAATTTAGGGTCCAACACAAGTTTTCTCAGGCCTTTTGTGTTGCAGGGACAACATGAAGAGTGTGCAGAATGTTGAAGTAATATGGAGAGGAAACAAGATTAGTGTAGAGATTGATTCTGGTTCAACTCTCAAGGAGCTCGGGCACGAACTGCAAAGATTAACTAATGTCAAAGCAGATACGATGAGGCTAATTGTTCCACAGTTGCTTGATAAAACCTCGAGGTTGCTGTCTCCATTCTCCGATGAGCATGGGCGCCTGAATTTACGAGAAACTTCAATCCTTGAGGTATCATATGCGGTTGTTATTCTGTTAGAGTCCATTGTCTTTGAATACATGGTTTTTTATCTCCCTGATATGTAAAGAGTTGTCTAGATATTGATACTGCTTGTTTTTTTTTTTTGGTTATTTTACTTGTCTATAAGACTTGCAGGTGTGCAGTCCATGTATTAAGTTCTCTTCTATTGGCAATATTTCATGTGTGCTTTGCTTTCGCAAATTTTATTTCTGTTCAAGAAAGGTCTATTCTATTGACTTAGACAACATATATGCTTAAGCAATGTGCGTAAATGTGATGAAGGCAATACAGAGTGGCTTTACTTGCTACAGATTAAATTCCTGCAAGTGAACTTCCAGAATTCCCGCTGATAAAATTGTTTCTTTTGTTATTTTTCAGGGGAGGTCCATTAGAATGATGGGAGCATTCGAGACTGAGGTAGATGAAGTTCTACAGAACTCAAAGGCGAACTTAAGGATAGCAGGATTTGACGAAGAGGAAAAGAGATTGAGGCAGAGAATGTATGATGGGCCTCATAATTCCCTGAAACTTCCACAAGGACCTTATACCTTTAGTGGTTTCCGCACACTTACACTTCCAGGAATTGAGGTGTGTTCTTTTATCCTACTCAAAAATTATATATAGAAAGCATTTTTGGAAGATATTGGTATATTATCAACCTTAGAGTTTCCCATCTACTTGTTAAACAGAAAATACACCTAGATGCAATCCATTCACCTGTTGAGTAAGTTATTCGGTAGTTTTACATCCAGTAATGAACTATGTAGACACAAGGTATGATGCATATACCGCAAGTCATGAGCCATATAGGCAGATAATTATAGATCTGATGCAGAAATGAGCCATCCAGTAAATGATCTGATACCGTAATTCTGAAAAACATATATAACCAGGTTTTTACTTTAATTGGTTATGTATTTTAGGAGTGCAGCAATATAGGTTTGTCAAAAAGGAGGGAAATAAATCAATTTCAGTGGTCAAAAACTTGTTCTGGCGGGAAAAAATAGTGTTCTACTGAAGGGGTAACTCAGTCATTTACTCTCTTTTTTCAGTCACGTGCGTCACATGTGACATGAACTAACAGAGCTGTGACGGAAAGTGACGACAGGTACGACATTAGTACAAAAAACCAAGTCCAGGTATCACTTTGATACATTTGAAAGTTTGGGTACCATATTGACAGTCCTTAAAGAGTTCAGACACTGTTGGTGCATTTTACCCTTAATAGAGTTAGTACAGTTGTCAATTATGACTAATCGACTAAAATGGTAGTATTAGCAAGCATTTACAAAATAGAACATGGGTGAAGCATATGAAACCTAGTTTCAAAATCATGACATATGTGCACCTATACAATCTTCGAGTTTTAGAGTTGATCGATGCTCATCCGGTTTTAGAATTCAAACTCTAGAGAAAAAGAGAACTTGATTGGCATGTCATATGTGTATAGCCTCATGAGGCATGACTAGTAAAACGTATGAACTGATGAGCATCCACAAATTGAACAACTTAGCTACAAATTTTTCTTAAACAACAAGAGATAAGAAAGTGTGTTGGGTTTGAACATGAGGTCCAAATCCCACCAATCACACTCTTTCTGGATAAGAAAACAATCCACATAACACCATTCCATTGGTTCTCATTTCCCTCCCTCTACCCCACCCTTCTATATTCCATATTTTCAACTACAATCAGCAACCAACCATTGCAGCCTATCAATCCCTCCTTCCTTGCATTATACCTGAAAGTCTGAAACCCTCAAGCAAATCAATCCAAAGCTAGCTCAAGTAATCAATGGCAGCAACAATGGCTACTACAATGGCACTAATGAACGCCAAGTGCTTAAGCACCACCACCAACTCAGCCAAACTCCCCAACCTCAAACCAATCGCCCCCACAAGACCCATCTCCCTCCTCTCCATCCAAAACCTCCCCAAGGGTACTCTAACCAGCTCAGCCCTAGCTGGAGCCATCTTCGCCACCATAAGCGCCTCCGAACCGGCCTTGGCTGCTCAACAAATCGCTCAAATTGCCGAAGGTGACAACCGTGGCCTTGCCCTCCTCCTCCCCATCATTCCCGCCATTGCTTGGGTCCTCTTCAACATCTTCCAGCCTGCTCTCAACCAAATCAACCGCATGGTCAACAAGAGCGTCATCGTTGGCCTAGGGCTCGGCGGATTTGCAGCTTCAGGGTTCGTGTCCACTCCTGAAGCTTCTGCTAATGAAATGGCCGTGCTTGGTGAAGCTGCAAAGGCCGGTGACAGCAGGGGACAGCTCCTCCTCATTGTGGTGGCTCCGGCTATTCTTTGGGTGCTCTACAATATTCTACAACCGGCTTTGAACCAGCTTAACAAGATGAGGTCTCAGGATTGATATAATCCGTTCTGGATTTTGTGAAGGGTGCGATGGCACAAAGTTAATAATCACTTGTAATTTGCACCTTTATGTTATCAATTATATCACTTTTTATGTTAACTAGTTTTTTTTTTCTTTGTTCCTTGTTGTTGATCAAATCCTCAAGTGTTCAGATAATATTATTAGTAGATTTGATCATCTTGATGTGTAGCTAACTGTGTATCATTACAATATTTGATTGTATCTAGAGTCCAGTTTGAGCCGCTCCTCCTAATATCGATCGGTACAGCAAGTTATAGACAGCAGATAACCTATGAAATTGAAGCGCTCCGTGCATCTTTGTGTTAACTAATTAAATCAATGTTGTTAAGTGTACAGTGATCAATTTTGAGGATGAGGAAGCAACTTTCTACCTAGCTACTAAGTTCTATAAATTTTGATATATTCTAGTACATGGTGATAAAAGATTGATGCTACGACCATATATGGACATAATGTTATAAATAAACCTTTCATTTGCTTCTCTGTGATGAAAGGTTTTTTTTTTTTTTCTTCCTCAGAATGTATCCTAATTCTTCTTCTGATGAAGGATTCAACCTCTGATAAAAAAGATACACCTTGGTTATATTTCATCTCTTCAAGTTTAGTAATGAGCATAACAACCCTATTGTTCCGATGGATAGAGAACCTAACAATGAGTATTCCAAAGGAGGTTACGACTGTAATGAGCGTATATGGACAATTGGACACGATGTAAATGTGTATTTCAATTAGCTAGCTAATGAGTATAGCTACAATACGACCGTTCATGATGGTTATACGGTAACAATACATTCCGGCCTATACGTCATACAAGATAAGGCTTGATAAAATGTATGATATGCGGAAACAGTCAACGGGTCTCACAAGGTAAACAATTTTGCAATTTCGTAAGTTGCTAAGCGGAAAATTTAACAGAACAGAAACAATGTGTGATGGACCTTTCTTTTTCTTTCACTTTGCTGATCAATGTAACGTTTTAATTTGATGATAGTCGGGTTCTATGATCAAAGGAGACTCCAAAAACTAACTAGCTAGCCAGCATCGAAAGCCAATAACAAGCAAGTTTGAGTATCAGTTTTATCACACATCAAACCAGGCTAAGAAGCCAAAGGCCAAAAGCCAAGAGCCGTCCTTAATCCCACATTTCAGCACTTCGCAACTATCGTCAGGATCGATTAGAGCTTAAAAGCAAGTAAGCAACGATCAAAATAATAATCACATTTCACACTAAAGTATCCCACTTTGTCTAGTGCGTGCGCACTAATTACACCACATTTTCTTTGGGTGTTGCTTCTTAGTTCAAACCAATCAACACCGGAGCCTCCTAAAGCATATTATATATTGTTTATATAGGTGTTGGTCCAAATGTTCCATTCATGCTAATCTTCCCTCTCTTTCTGTTTCATACAACAAGAGCCATCTCGCATGCACTAATTCACTAACAATATTGTCTGTCACGCCCTCCCTTATGTGACCCCAAACCGATCTCTGTTCCATTTACCATATAAAACCCTACCAACAGAAAAATAAAACTGTTCCCGTATATCTCTCTCCCTCTATCTCCGCCCCCAATATATACTCGTCTCGGTGGTTGCCCTAGTGACCAAAACGCCGGAGGAAGACAGAGAAAGCAAAGAAATTAAGAAGCGCCGGTTATCATGAAATCCAGCACTCCCACACACCTGAAAAACAGCCCTCGTCAAACACGACGAGGCACTTTCAAATACATAACGTTGATCTCTTTCCTCCTCTTCCTCCCTGTCCTCTACCTCTTCCTCCACGTCAAGCACAACCTCCACCCCAACGCCATCATCGACCACTCTCTGCCGCACAACGTCCAAGTCCCCGACATCCGCATCCGCTCCGGCTACACCTCCTACAAGACCTACCTCCAGCGCCAGCCAGGCCCGGACCTGAGATTTTGAGGCCTGAGTCGAACTCTCGGAATTGGGCCCCTATTTTTTAAATTTTTTTTTTATACAAAATAGCATATAACATCCAAAAATATTTAATTTATAATTAATAATAAATCAAAATTGTTCCAAACAAAACCTTAATATATTATTCAATTTCAAATTGAAACTTAAAAAATACACCAAATCGAATTATCACTTAAATATTACTCGCCTTGCAGTTTTGGAGGCAAAAGTAGTAATTAAGTTTGCATAATCAAGTTTGTCAACTATTTTTTTCTCAATTGATAACATAGCCAACCCATTTAATCTTTCTTGTGACATAGTTGACCGAAGATAAGTCTTGATCAACTTCAACTTAGAGAAACTTCTTTCCGCAGATGCAACTGTAACCGGTATAGTTAGCAAGATCCTGTAAGCAACATAAGCATTTGGAAAACATCCATCCATCTTCCTCAAATAATTTAGCACGTCAATGGCTCTTTTTGTTTCTCTATATATATATATAGGATTAACAAAATACTTATTATGCAAAAATAGGATTCCAAAATCTGGACGGTTTAGTAATCCTAATTGTAAATCCTATCTAATACAACAAATATCTTACCTTTGACAGCTTTTATTGAATACTTTAACTTTTTTATGGATATTAATTTAAAGTAGTAATTGATGATGATTCTTTTAGGCCCTCATCATGTGTATGTCAGTTGTCAGATGTCCTCTTTTCCTGTCTGATCAATTGCACGGCCAAAAAATATAAATTTTTTTTTTTTGGACAACTATAAAAAAAAATTTTAGGCCCTTTAGATTTTTGGGCCCTGAGTCTTAAGACTCTTCAGCCTCTATTCAAATCCAGGCCTGGCGCCAGCTCAACAAAACCCTCAACCCTAAGCTCCGCAAGGTCTGGACCACTCGCGACTGGGACTGCAAGATCCAGGTCTTCTCCGAGTTCTTCTCCCGGTTGAAGCAGGAAGACCTCCTGTCCAACAACTCTCGTGCGCTGTGTATCGGTGCCCGGGTGGGGCAGGAGGTCACGGCCCTGCAACGAGTCGGGGTGGTAGACTCGATAGGGATGGACCTCGTGCCCTACCCTCCCTTGGTTGTGGAGGGAGACTTCCATAACCAGCCTTTTGAGAACGACACGTTCGAGTTTGAATTCTCGAACGTGTTCGACCACGCGCTGTACCCTAGGAAGTTCGTGGCGGAGATCGAACGGACGTTGAAAGCCGGCGGGGTGTGCGTGTTACACGTGGCGATATCGAAGCGGGGGGATAAGTACTCGGCCAACGACTTGTTCAGTGTGCGGCCGTTGGTGGAGATGTTTCGGAGGTCCGACTTGGTTCGAGTCAGGAAGGTTGATGGGTTCGGGTTGGACACAGAGGTCGTCTTTCGGAAACAGGAAGTCAATGCCGTTCAACAATTGTGACAGGGTCATTCTTGTTTTTGCTTATTCAAAATTAGAGCTTAGGATATGGTCGATGATGTTATGGACTTATGGTGTTGTATTCAGTATTTGTATACTTGTACAATTTGGATGAATATACCTGTGTTCTCTGTTTTTGTCGACATGGCGGTTTGGCTTGATTCGTATATTTATAGTTTTATACATGTCACTACAGAGTATACTGTAACGTTTCCTGATCATTATATTCTGCAACGGCTTCCTTTAAGCTAGGTGCTTATATAGGTGCTTATATGATGCTAAACATGACATAAAAAGGCTCAATTGGATATCCAAGGATGGCGCCTAAATCATATTTTGCTTGCTTTAAGACTCCACACTTGACAACAGTTTATAGAATCAAAACAAAACAAACTATGGATTACAAAGATGAGATCCAATTTTAATGGGCAAAATGCATGATTCTGTTGGCTACATAAAGTGAAAAGAAGCGTAAGGATAGGGGAGTGACAGATTGGTTAGATTCTAGTTGCCTAGGCCATGGAACAAATTGTAGATGATTCTCTTGGGACAAAAAGGAACACCTGTCAAGTGCCCCAAACACTCTTGAAAGAGAAAATCCCACAAAACTAGGAAAATTTAGTCACATCACTACAAGGCAGGCTGACTGTCTGGAACAAAATCAGGAGCTTGGCTGTCTTCTTCGAGTTGTGATTGCGATGCTGCAAGTTTGGCCTTCTTGTAGACACTTGAATTTAGAAAAATCTCATCGTTTTTTAGCCTTGTTGCTGGTTTACCCTTTATGCTAGAATAACTGCACGAAAATAATACCAGTGCCATGAGTATGAAAAATCATGTTTGCTACATAAAGGAAATATCACCTCTATTGGCCTTTCTTACTGAAAGTTAAACAAGATAAAATGAAATTTGTGTTCTTAAGACGCACACTTGTTCACTTACCCGCTTCTCCCTGTACCCTTCTTCCCTGACGAGGCACAAGATCCTATAGCAAATGCAATGCATCAGATAACAAAGAAATTATAGCAACTGCTGTAAGTTGAAACAAATGAACCTTTTAGAAAAAAATGCTTTTTTTTTGGCAAGTTCATACCTGCATTGCTTTCCCCATCTGAGTAGTCAGATTCAGATGACAATGAGTAATCAGATGAAGTGGTGCTGGCACCTGAAACAACTCCATCTTTGCCTTCACTTCCGAACCTGTACTCAGGGGCCACTGGTGTAGCTGAGCTCTTCTTGTGTTTTGAGCCATTCAACACTTCCCCACCATCATTAACAGAAGCCTTTCCATTGGCTACAACATTCTGAGTCACACCTGATTGATGCTTTTTAACTGGTTTATTTTGGTGTGTAATGTTTGATTTCTCCGTCTTAGAACTTGATACAGCAAAAGCTTCATTCTTCTTCTTGGTAAGGCTATTGGCCGCAGAACCATTGGCAAGACTATGCTTTCCGGCTACCTTAGGAATGGAATTTATCTTACCAGATGCATCAGATGATTGAGCTTTAGTCCCACTTTTGGAAACAGTTTTCTCAGGTTGAGACACAACAACATCAACATTAGATATCGATCCTTGTGGTTGCATGGAGCTAGATCTGCAAGCTTCAGACTTTCCAATCCCTTGGTTATCATATGACTCAAGTGGACTTTGCAGATCATGTGAGCAACCACTTGAATCAACCACTTTGAGGTTCTTTTTAGGCTTCAGCTTATTATCCGCTCCTTTTGATTTCACCACCTCTTCAGCACGCAGTTCACCAGAAGTAACTTCATTCTTGCTATAGTTAGGCACCATATGTTTATGAAAGTTAATCTCTTCTCCTTCACAAGAAACCTCCTCATGGTTACCAGAAATATTAGGTTGGAGAGATGACCCAGCAGATACATGTTCTTGTTGAGAAGGAAGTTTAGTAGACTCAGACACAAAATTTGAGCCAGCATGGAGTGTACCAATTTGAACTCCATACTCCCTACCAAATTCCATACATTTTGCATCTGACTGATCAATTGGAGTCGTCTTTGCCAGCTTACTGTTCTTTCTTTTGCTGCCAAATGCCTCTGTTCTACTATCAGTTGTTAGAGCAGGATCCCTGTGACTAGCACTTTTCTCTTCTGCTTCCAACTTCTGGAGATCTTGTGTCATGGCATCATGTTTCCTCTTAGATTTCTTTTTCGTACTTTTTGCATTTTCTGGAGTTTTGCCAACTTGCTGTGAAGGTTCCACCTCATTGCCAACTAAACGGCCACTCTCTGTATCCTTTTCTGATATGTCTTTCCCATTTTTATGAGAAAGATTACTCTCGTTCTTAGCTTTATCAGTGTCCTGTTCACCATGTACAGCTTCATGAGGTTCAGCCAAAATATCACACTGAGAATCTATAATGTCTTCGGCACCAGTGGAATCCTTGGTCTTCTTTTTCTTCTTTTTCTTCTTACTAGGGGTGACAGGTTCATTTCTATTCAATAATTCAGCTGTCAGAATTAGTTTTGCATTGTTCCCATCTGTTTTACCCTGGCTTTCAGACAACATTGCTTCAGAGTCATTTGTCTGTGATGGTTCTCTCTTCCCTTGCACTTTTTCAGCTGAACCTGTTCCATTTTCACCAGGAGCTTCAACAACGGGAGGATGACCTTCTGGTTTTTCTTGAGTAGCATTATTAAAATCTATAAAAGAAACGGAGCCATAAGATCGCTGATATAGACTTCAGTTTACTTCTAAATTAGTTAATTTGAAGACAACGTACCAAAAAAAAAATTTATACTGAATCACCTATCAACAGAGAAAACATAACTCACCAAGTGAAGAGGGTGCTTTAGGAGTTTCCTGCAACTCTTGGATAGGAGCACAGTTATCTTCTTTCAGACCTTGTCTACTGATAGGTGCTACATCTTCTGCACTTGAATGTTTAATATCAATTCCTGCTGAAATAACCATAGATCTCTCTTCCATATTTTCGCTTCTAGAAGGAGCTGCATCAACTACTTGGTGCAGAGGATTCAATTCCTCCTTTTTCTTTTTGTTCTTCTTTTTTGTTGAACTCTTTGTCAACATATCTGAGGATTCAGCAAGTGAACCATCTAAGGTAGTACTTGCAGTTTTCCCTGCCGAGAGTTCAGATACAATTTCTGGTTGGGAAGCCTCTTTGTTTTCTTTACTCAATTCTTCAACAGTTACATTCTCAAACTTGCACTTTTTCTTTGGGGCATTCATAGATTGTGAAGCATCTTGTTGGGAAGTCCCTTTGTTAGAATCAGAAATCAAGACATTGTTCTCTTTCAACGAATCTTCAAGATCAGTTGTGCTTTCAAACTTGCGCTTTTTCTTTGAAGCTCTCTGAGATTGTGAAGCATCTTCTGCTGTTGTCTTGTAATGCATAGATATATCCTTTCTAATCTCAGTGCTCTTGCCTGAAACTTCAGTTTCTTTGTATGTATCAGTGGTCCCATGAATTCCAGAGTCTGACTTGTTATCCAAATTGGGAGCCAAAGCCCTGCAAGGTTCTTCTGTAGTAGTTCTATTTACAACAAACGTATCACAGGGAACATATCCACCCTCTTTACCTAATAAGTCTTCCAGAGGTACAATATCTATCCGCGACGGTTCTTCATTAATTCCATGAACTGGAGCATGATTTTCTTTCAGCTGCACTGGCTCTTCACTTTTTCGCTCGGCTTCCTGTAGTTTATTCTTTACAGCAGGTGAAGTTTTCTCCAAAGATGTGCTGCTTTTGGCTTCACTTATTTCTTGCCTTTTGTGGTCTTGTGCTGTGGGAACTCTAAACCCCTCACTACATAGACTCCGATCCTCCTGTCTTTCAGGTTCTGCCCTATTGATTGTCTCACCAAATGAAGTTTTGCGATGATCATCATCACAATGCTTGATTTCCATCTCCAAATCTTTCGAAGTTTCTCTACCAGAATCCACCGAACCATTCTGGACTATAGTATTATTCTTGTTTCCCTCTATTAGCAATGGCATCGAATCATCAACACTGAACAACCTTTTACTAACAACATCAAAAGGACGATCAGCCCCACTAACCAATGGATTATCACAAATTCCAGAACCAAGCAATTGTACATCAGAACCAACATTGTGGGAACCATGCTCAATTTCACCAATCTTCTCTACAATAGAAGCATCAGCAAACAGAAAACACTCCTGGTTGACTCCACCGGCAGCGTGTTTAACATGCATGGAGTCCGAGAGGCGATACAAGCGTCCCCCCCGGTCCACCTACCACATACACACAAATCCTTCTCAATTCCACCAAACTGTTCTACACTACGTACATTACAAAAACTAAAGTAAACAACTAATCTACCTTCAAAGCCCGAATCTTGATTTCTCCGTAGCTCAACTGATGCTCATGTTCAAATTTCCCTGCACACCGACGCATTGATACAATCACACACAGTAACAAAAGTCATCAAATTTCCATACAGGGATGGTAAAAATCTAAAAACAACACAAACCCACCAATCTGCTGAGCCTAAGGATTTCCAAAACTTACTGAAACGATGAATATGAATCACTCAATTGGGTAAATTCAGGGTCTAACAATATGAGCTTTGCCTACATTACATTACTTGATGTAAATTCTAAAACTTAAACACCCAATAACCAACAAGCGTAAAAAGTTGTTGTCTTTGAAATCGTAGCACAAAGACAAGGAAGAGGGTGTGCTTACTTTTGAGGTCGGAAATGGTGTCGTTGCCGGAGACGGTGATAGCCAAGCGGGTGTCAAGGCTGGTGTCTAGGAACACAGTGACGTCATCCTCTTCGGGGCTGGGTTTCTTGTCCATTGGTGGTTGACACAGAAGCGCATGAAACAGAGACAGGGAAGTTATAGGTGTTCTGGGTTTTGGGTTTGATGTTTCAATGGCGGCAGGGAAGCTACAACTTCAAGCTTTTATAGAGCTGCGAGGTTTATGCAATATGGGTGAACGGGTCGGTTCTTTCTGTATTTGGATTGTCTTTTACGAGTTTATATTTACCACAAGCACAATAAACATGAATTCCATTGTCGTCCAGCGGTTAGGATATCTGGCTTTCACCCAGGAGACCCGGGTTCGATTCCCGGCAATGGAACTTTTTTCTCAAATTTTTTTTTTTATACAGAACGCAGAAAAGTTGTTGCAGAAGAACTTTTGTGCTCTTAAAATCCAAGTCCAGATGAAAGTTTATCATGTGGTTATTTCATATTTAAAATTTATGTGCTTTAAAGCTATCAATGGGACTGCTGTTATAATTCGGGTGTATTAATCAAATTCGAACAATGGGAGTCCAAATTCTGTTCAAGGCATTCTCAAGTATTTTTTTAGAGGGAAGGGAAATACTTTATTGAAACTTCTGAAAGAGAACAGTTATTGATTAACAAAAACCATGAATTCAAAAACATATAACAGAGGATGGCTCCTCAGTAAACAATGAACTTTCACAAGTTCTAATCAGCCAAATCAAACTGCATTCTCTCTCTATCTAATCCTTCTTCCTTGAATCTTTGAGCTGTCCTCTTTTTCGGATGCCTAAGCTAAATCGAAGTCGCCATGCATCAAAAATGGACTCCGGGATTGAGGCTGCCAAGGCCCAAAGAAGAGTATGGGGCCAGTAAGGAGTGCAACGAGCTTCATAGCCTATCTTGTTTAGAGCTGCCTGCGCATAAGTGTCAGTTGATGGAACAAAGAAGGAAGACCTCTTGATAGATGCCATCTTAGTTGCCACATACAATGGAACCTGCAAAAAGAAACTCCTTAGTAAATGATACGAACTCAAGAGCCATGTCAACATAAACAATGAGCTCTAGTGCCAAACATTCAAAGCTCATCAGATTAGCAGCAAACTACACATTAAAGTCTTGAGTTCATGACCATCTTATCTTCTCACCCTCCTTGAAATAGATATCATTTTAAACAAATGCTTTGTGTATCAGTAGTTATAGAATAATCAACTAACGTTTCTTAAACCCTATACTGCACTAAACCAAAAAACTAAGGGTTACAATAAGAAGCATGAGAGATGAAGGCAGCCCATAAAATTGAAGTTACGAGTCATGCATTCATCGCTATCTCAACCGTTGAAGGATATAATACAATCAAGCTACTGGGCATCATTGCTGACTGCTGTCACATTCATAAATCTTCGATTTGCAGTATAGCCATCCTAACTTGTGTTAACACTTCAGTTTTTCATAACCAATAATTTGTTCATGATATGTTTTAGTTGTCTTAAGATTAGATAAACCAACAGTACCATAAGAAATAAAGTTCAATAATATGAATGACCTCTGAAAAGGAAAACAGATAACAAAAAGAACTATCGCACTACCTAACCATCAGCACATAACTGAAATGATATATCGGGCCAGGCTAATATATGATATATCCTCAAACCAAAGTGTAAAGTTCAAGAAAGATGAAGAAGAAACCAAGAAAGCAGAATTACCTCCAATAGTTTCCAAGGAAAGAGCACATAAGTTATAAATAGACTGAGTTTTTTATGCATTTGGACCACAACCGGCCTTAAGTTTATGTACAACAATTATGGCCGATCATGCAACACATAAAACAACAATTCTTAAATGGATCATCTTTTCATTTCTTAACACTAAGCTCAAATGAGTACAAAAAAGTTACTAAATATCACTTCTATAGATTAACCTCAAGTAACCTAAAACCTTACAACTCAGCTAGCTAGCATCTTCACTCCTACAACTAGCATTATGTTATCAACTAAGCATCAACTCTAAGAGCTCAAATGAACAGAAAGCGAAATGACTTAAAACATAGAAACAATACCTGACACTGCACATCAATCCCCTTGTTCTTGTACTCCACATTAAGGCACCTAGAGAACTGATCAACGTACCTGCAAAACACATCACCCATCACCCTTTCAACAACATATTCACAAAAAACCAACACCAATTCGATACACGCATCCGAAAACACTTACCCTTTCGTAGCTGCGTAAACAGCATAGAGAGGATCAGAGGGTATAATCCCAGCAGCCGACCCAATATTAACAATAGCTCCTCTCTTCCTCTCCAACATCCCCGACAAGACAGCCTGCGTAACCTTAGTGGTCCCTTCAACATTGATCTTAATCAAGTTCCTCAACAACTCCTCATCCACTTCATGAAAGTACCTCGCATAAGGATACGAAATCCCAACGTTGTTGATCAGAACCCCCAAGTCCAGACCCTCAATGCTCTCTTGAATCCTCTTCATTCCTTCGTCCAGGTCGCCGCTGAAGTCAACGACGACGGTCTTGATCTGGGTCTTGCCGTACTTGGCCTGAATCGCGTCGGAGACGTCCTTCAGCTTACTGGGGCTTCTGCCGACCAAGACCAGATTGAGGCCTTTGCGAGCCAATTGAAAAGCGAAGGCTTTGCCAATGCCGTCGGTGGGTCCGGTGATGAGTGCCCAAGATCCGTACTTTTTGAGATTCTTGGCGGGTCTGAGGAAATTGACGAAGACCCAGTTGAGAACAGAGAGTGAGAATCTGAGTATGGACAAGGAGCCAATAGTGAACAGACCCAAAACCCACCAAGGCTGAGTCTTTAGGTGTCCAACCATACAGCACTCCATAGTTGTATTTTGAGATCTAGAGAATTTAGAGTTTGACGTGAAGAAGATGAAGAGGAGGAGGGAGAGTTATGGTGGGAAGTGAAGGATGGAGTGTTATTATATAGAAGTGTGTGATAGGGGGAGAGGAGAGGAGAGGTTGATGAAGTAGATGAGCGGAAATCCACCACATTTAACCAACTGTTTCCGTGGACAAATTTGTATTACTGATTGGTTAACGAAAATTTTGAAAAGTCGGATTACCTAGGAACTCAAGTCATCCATGGAAATAGAGAGAAGCAGTGAAGGCTAGTACCAATGTTGCTTTCTTGGTAGTGCGGCTGTTCTGGATGCAAGGTAAGAACTGAGAGCGGTATCGACTCGTTGGAGATACTCATCATAATGCACATGAAACCTGTTGGATTTCGATAATTTATTTGTAAAAATCTAATGTGTCACATTTTATTTTCTCTTACTGCATGGAAATTGTGTGGTTGCTCAGGTAATGTATTTTCTCATTTGTGCTGTTGAGAGGTGGTAATTAGATTTGCAAAAACAACATATCGTGTCGTGTTGGGTGGCATCAAAACATGTATTTATCATGAATTACGTTCACAAACCATTAAGTTAACACGTAGGTAACGTCAACCCGATATCTCCAACTCTCCTCTTGTCTAGGGGTGTTATGATGTCGTCTCGATGTCGTTGGGATGCTGCCAGACAGGTGATAAATTGTCTAAACCTTATGGGTTTGTGTTGCTTGAGGTATGATTGTGCTTATAATCGTGTGTTCTAAAAAACAAAACAAAACTAAATCCTTATAGTTTCGTTCATGTTGATGTCTTATGCAAATTTGTCACTATTGATTATGTCATTATATTTTGATTTGTCAAACACTAAATTCAGTAATTTATTGATCATACAAGATTTAAAGTTTAGAGTTTAAGATTTTAAATACGTTATGCACTCTGTCTTTTTTTTTTTTTTTGTTATGTTTTCCTTTTCATGATGCAATAGGACAGGATGGTTTAGGGTATAAAGAATAGCGTTTAGGGTTCAAATTAAACAAAAATGTTCAACACAAGTAGTTATATGTTGCCTTTTTTTTGTAAAATCTTTATAAAGAAGGTCGTGATTCTTTAAAATCATTGAAGTTTCTCAAGGTCCTATTCTAGATTAGACCTTTTGATATTTGATCATATATTCATTGCCCGGAAAAAAACTTGATTGTACATTACTGCCTGCCAACATATGTACATATCTTATTATATTGCAGCTGTTAGCAGTTGGGGAGGTAATGGAGAGACAGTTTCATAGCCAAGGTTAGGCAAATAGTCTTAAATTCAAATTATATATATAGGTGTGCAGTTTTAATTTTGCTTTACTTTGGGCACGTTTACTAACTTGGAATGGAACTTATCATGAATTGGTATCAACAAGAATTTGTTAGTAATGTGAAATACCTGCACTGGAGTTAGGAATTCCATCTTCCGAAGCTCACCACAAAGTTTCCCTTGCATATCAGCAAGATCCTTTTCTGTTGAGAGAACGTTAATCAGGCCTTCAAACTTTGGAGCCATTCCAGAAATGGCTTCAGCGATGACTCCAAACTTGTTTGCCATATCATTTAAAGCTCTTGCCTTTCGACGGGTAAATATGATATACTAGCTAGAACCAAGATAAATAAGGTGGAGCTAATGACATCGTCTCCTATTATGATTTCACTGAAATATGTTACTCACAGAAGAATCATCGTGAACAAGAATTCATAAACCATATAACGAAAAACATATTACGAACAGAGAGGAGAAATTAACATTGCAGCACAGATATGAACACTTGAGAATGAAATAGAACCTAACGAAACAAAGAGGAGACGAGAAACAAAAACAAGTAAGCTTATCGATCACCATGGAAGAGAGAAACTGACCTTGGAGTGCGCCGTCTGCTCTTCTATTTTGTCGTTGTTGTTTTCTCATTTTGTCGTCTTCTCTTCCATATATATATCTAGGGTTGGGTATTTTAGAAATATTATAATTATGAGAGGATATTTTTGGAAGCAAAAGTTGATTCCATAAGCTTGATTCTGATACCCAAGGGGGGAGATGGGTATCAAATTAGGGGGTCTATAAGGAATTGATTCCTGATAAGCAAGTGGGACCCACACCCATTCCAATACCTTGACAGGTTAGTAAACACCGGAATTCACCCATCCCGGAATCAATTCCGCCACTTTTAATTCCATTCCAGGTTAGTAAACATGCTCTTTGTTTCTTTAAAAATATATGTCTGATCCTCTTCATTAAAAAAAAGAAAGAAAAGGTATATCTGATGTGCACATGTTTTACTAGGTTCTAATTTGGTTTCGTTTTGATTGAGTTCCTAGCATCGTTAGAGAATTGCTTTGAGTTTTCTTGTTTTACTTTCTAGAATTGATTACAATGTTTAGGGTATTTGTTAATTTTGTTTACTTTGGTTTCTAAAACCGTTTTGATGCCTTAATCTTGGCACATTTTATTCGTAGCCCCACATGCCTATTCCACATATAACGTTACACTTGCATATCACTACCAGAAAATAAAACTTGGGCGACGAAATGAAAAAAACCGGGCGACAATTTTTTTTTTCGTCGCCTAAGAGAAAACTTGGCCGACGAAAAAAAAAATCGTCGCCCAAGGAAAAAAAATCGTCGCCTAAAGTTGAACTTTAGGCGACGAAAAAAAAATCGTCGCCTAAGGATAAATTTTGTCGCCTAATATAGAAACTAGGGCGACGAAACAATATTTCGTCGCCTAAGATATTTATATCGTCGCCTAAGTTTTTTAATCCTTAGGCGACGAAACTCAAATATATCGTCGCCTAATTATTTTATTTTTTTATTTTTACTTGGCCGACGAATTACCCTAATTTCGTCGGCCAAGAGTAATCCGAATAATTAAAATAAAATAAAACACATTTAAATTTCATTGTACAGGATTTTTTTTTTTACTCTTGGGCGACGAATTTAACAAATATCGTCGCCCAAGTATTATCTGGGCCGACGAATTACACTAATTTCGTCGGCCAAGATAATCTGAATAATTAAAATAAATAAAGCACGTTTAAATTTCATTGTACAGGATTTTTTTATTTTTACTCTTGGGCGACGAATTTTGACAAATATCGTCGCCCAAGTATTATCTTGGCCGACGAATTACCCTAATTTCGTCGGCCAAGATAATCCGAATAATTAAAATAAATAAAGCACGTTTAAATTGTAAGGAAATGTTTTTTATTTTTATAGCCCCGTAAGAGTCTCGTCGATTGGAAACTATTCTCAGTTGAAGGTCCGGCCAGATTACGTGATTTGGAGGGTCGAATAACCGTTTCCGTCCGTTTAGGGGTTTGACCGCGCCGATTGACCGGACGGATCGAGCCCTTATCTTTGTCAGATGGAGCTGAATTTTTGCCCACCTACGTAATTCGTTATGCTGGTCATATCTGACGGTCGGTTTTCAGTTCCTCTTCTCCGATCACCAAACTCACGTTATATGTACTAATGTTGTATAACTTTTTTATATAAGTGTTGAGTTTAAGTTTCGTTTTGAAGACAACGTATACGTAGAGGCCTCAAACGCAAAAAAGTCGTGAAATAAGATATGACCAGAACGGTGAAATACGTCAACCTGTGAAAAATGAAGATATTTCGGTAAAATTTCGGTGCCGGTTGTTCCGGTCAACGAATTTCTCTTATTTCTACCTAGTGGTAGCCCTATCCCGGGTATTTATTTTTTACCAAATTTTTATAGCGCCGTAAGAGTCTCGTCAATTGGAAACTATTCTCAGTTGAAGGTCCGGCCAGATTACGTGATTTGGAGGGTCGAATAACCGTTTCCGTCCGTTTAGGGGTTTGACCGCGCCGATTGACCGGACGGATCGAGCCATTATCTTTGTCAGATGGAGCTGAATTTTTGCCCACCTACGTAATTCGTTATGCTGGTCATATCTAACGGTCGGTTTTCAGTTCCTCTTCTCCGATCACCAAACTCACGTTATATGTACTAATGTTGTATAACTTTTTTATATAAGTGTTGAGTTTAAGTTTCGTTTTGAAGACAACGTATACGTAGAGGCCTCAAACGCAAAAAAGTTGTGAAATAAGATATGACCGGAACGGTGAAATACGTCAACCTGTGAAAAATGAAGATATTTCGGTAAAATTTCGGTGCCGGTTGTTCCGGTCAACGAATTTCTCTTATTTCTACCTAGTGGTAGCCCTATCCCGGGTATTTATTTTTTACCAAATTTTTATAGCGCCGTAAGAGTCTCGTCGATTGGAAACTATTCTCAGTTGAAGGTCCGGCCAGATTACGTGATTTGGAGGGTCGAATAACCGTTTCCGTCCGTTTAGGGGTTTGACCGCGCCGATTGACCGGACGGATCGAGCCATTATCTTTGTCAGATGGAGCTGAATTTTTGCCCACCTACGTAATTCGTTATGCTGGTCATATCTGACGGTCGGTTTTCAGTTCCTCTTCTCCGATCACCAAACTCACGTTATATGTACTAATGTTGTATAACTTTTTTATATAAGTGTTGAGTTTAAGTTTCGTTTTGAAGACAACGTGTACGTAGATGCCTCAAACGCAAAAAAGTTGTGAAATAAGATATGACCGGAACGGTGAAATACGTCAACCCGTGAAAAATGAAGATATTTCGGTAAAATTTCGGTGCCGGTTGTTCCGGTCAACGAATTTCTCTTATTTCTACCTAGTGGTAGCCCTATCCCGGGTATTTATTTTTTACCAAATTTTTATAGCGCCGTAAGAGTCTCGTCGATTGGAAACTATTCTCAGTTGAAGGTCCGGCCAGATTACGTGATTTGGAGGATCGAATAACCGTTTCTGTCCGTTTAGGGGTTTGACCGCGCCGATTGACCGGACGGATCGAGCCCTTATCTTTGTCAGATGGAGCTGAATTTTTGCCCACCTACGTAATTAGTTATGCTGGTCATATCTGACGGTCGGTTTTCAGTTCCTCTTCTCCGATCACCAAACTCACGTTATATGTACTAATGTTGTATAACTTTTTTATATAAGTGTTGAGTTTAAGTTTCGTTTTGAAGACAACGTATACGTAGATGCCTCAAACGCAAAAAAGTTGTGAAATAAGATATGACCGGAACGGTGAAATACATCAACCCGTGAAAAATGAAGATATTTCGGTAAAATTTCGGTGCCGGTTGTTCCGGTCAACGAATTTCTCTTATTTCTACCTAGTGGTAGCCCTATCCCGGGTATTTATTTTTTACCAAATTTTTATAGCGCCGTAAGAGTCTCGTCGATTGGAAACTATTCTCAGTTGAAGGTCCGGCCAGATTACGTGATTTGGAGGGTCGAATAACCGTTTCCGTCCGTTTAGGGGTTTGACCGCGCCGATTGACCGGACGGATCGAGCCCTTATCTTTGTCAGATGGAGCTGAATTTTTTCCCACCTACGTAATTCGTTATGCTGGACCTATCTGACGGTCGGTTTTCAGTTCCTCTTCTCCGATCACCAAACTCACGTTATATGTACTAATGTTGTATAACTTTTTTATATAAGTGTTGAGTTTAAGTTTCGTTTTGAAGACAACGTATACGTAGATGCCTCAAACGCTAAAAAGTTGTGAAATAAGATATGACCGGAACGGTGAAATACTTCAACCCGTGAAAAATGAAGATATTTCGGTAAAATTTCGGTGCCGGTTGTTCCGGTCAACGAATTTCTCTTATTTCTACATAGTGGTAGCCCTATCCCGGGTATTTATTTTTTACCAAATTTTTATAGTCCCGTAAAAGTCTCGTCGAGTGGAAACTATTCTCAGTTGAAGGTCCGGCCAGATTACGTGATTTGGAGGGTCGAATAACCGTTTCCGTCCGTTTAGGGGTTTGACCGCGCCGATTGACCGGACGGATCGAGCCCTTATCTTTGTCAGATGGAGCTGAATTTTTGGCCACCTAAGTAATTCGTTATGCTGGTCATATCTGACGGTCGGTTTTCAGTTCCTCTTCTCCGATCACCAAACTCACGTTATATATACTAATGTTGTATAACTTTTTTATATAAGTGTTGAGTTTAAGTTTCGTTTTGAAGACAACGTATACGTAGATGCCTCAAACGCAAAAAAGTGGTGAAATAAGATATGACCGGAACGGTGAAATACGTCAACCCGTGAAAAATGAAGATATTTCGGTAAAATTTCGGTGCCGGTTGTTCCGGTCAACAAATTTCTCTTATTTCTACCTAGTGGTAGCCCTATCCCGGGTATTTATTTTTTACCAAATTTTTATAGCGCCGTAAGAGTCTCGTCGATTGGAAACTATTCTCAGTTGAAGGTCCGGCCAGATTACGTGATTTGGAAGGTCGAATAACCGTTTCCGTCCGTTTAGGGGTTTGACCGCGCCGATTGACCGGACGGATCGAGCCATTATCTTTGTCAGATGGAGCTGAATTTTTTCCCACCTACGTAATTCGTTATTCTGGTCATATCTGACGGTCGGTTTTCAGTTCTTCTTCTCCGATCACCAAACTCACGTTATATGTACTAATGTTGTATAACTTTTTTATATAAGTGTTGAGTTTAAGTTTCGTTTTGAAGACAACGTATACGTAGAGGCCTCAAACGCAAAAAAGTCGTGAAATAAGGTATGACCAGAACGGTGAAATACGTCAACCTGTGAAAAATGAAGATATTTCGGTAAAATTTCGGTGCCGGTTGTTCCGGTCAACGAATTTCTCTTATATCTACCTAGTGGTAGCCCTATCCCGGGTATTTATTTTTTACCAAATTTTTATAGCGCCGTAAGAGTCTCGTCGATTGGAAACTATTCTCAGTTGAAGGTCCGGCCAGATTACGTGATGTGGAGGGTCCAATAGCCGTTTCCGTCCGTTTTGGGGTTTGACCGCGCCGATTGACCGGACGGATCGAGCCCTTATCTTTGTCAGATGGAGTTGAATTTTTTCCCACCTACGTAATTCGTTATGCTGGTCATATCTGACGGTCGGTTTTCAGTTCCTCTTCTCCGATCACCAAACTCACGATATATGTACTAATGTTGTATTACTTTTTTATAAGTGTTGAGTTTAAGTTTCGTTTTGAAGACAACGTATACGTAGAGGCCTCAAAAGCAAAAAAGTCGTGAAATAAGATATGACCGGAACGGTGAAATACGTCAACCCGTGAAAAATGAAGATACTTCGGTAAAATTTCGGTGCCGGTTGTTCCGGTCAACGAATTTCTCTTATTTCTACCTAGTGGTAGCCCTATCCCGGGTATTTATTTTTTACCAAATTTTTATAGCCCCGTAAGAGTCTCGTCGATTGGAAACTATTCTCAGTTGAAGGTCCGGCCAGATTACGTGATGTGGAGGGTCCAATAGCCGTTTCCGTCCGTTTAGGGGTTTGACCGCGCCGATTGACCGGACGGATCGAGCCCTTATCTTTGTCAGATGGAGTTGAATTTTTTCCCACCTACGTAATTCGTTATGCTGGTCATATCTGACGGTCGGTTTCAGTTCCTCTTCTCCGATCACCAAACTCACGATATATGTACTAATGTTGTATAACTTTTTTATATAAGTGTTGAGTTTAAGTTTCGTTTTGAAGACAACGTATACGTAGAGGCCTCAAAAGCAAAAAAGTCGTGAAATAAGATATGACCGGAACGGTGAAATACGTCAACCCGTGAAAAATGAAGATACTTCGGTAAAATTTCGGTGCCGGTTGTTCCGGTCAACGAATTTCTCTTATTTCTACCTAGTGGTAGCCCTATCCCGGGTATTTATTTTTTACCAAATTTTTATAGCCCCGTAAGAGTCTCGTCGATTGGAAACTATTCTCAGTTGAAGGTCCGGCCAGATTACGTGATTTGGAGGGTCGAATAGCCGTTTCCGTCCGTTTAGGGGTTTGACCGCGCCGATTGACCGGACGGATCGAGCCCTTATCTTTGTCAAATGGAGCTGAATTTTTGCCCACCTACGTAATTCGTTATGCTGGTCATATCTGACGGTAGGTTTTCAGTTCCTCTTCTCCGATCACCAAAATAACGATATTCTGAATTTTATGATAGAACTCTTGGCGACCATTTTCTTCATCTTGGGCGACAAGATTTATAGTGAAGAACATTGTCGCCCAAGTAGACTCTTGGCCGACGATTTTCTTAATCTTGGGCAACGGGATTTATAGTGAATAACATCGTCGCCCAAGTAGAGTATCTTAGGCGACGACATTAAAAAATCGTCGCCCAAGATTATCTTGGCCGACGATTTTCAAAAAACAGGGCGACGATTTTTAGAGAATCGTCGCCCAAGAACGCCAATATAAAAGTCAAAAATTCATAACCCTAACCATTCGCGCAACCCTCTCTCTCTCTCTCTCCGAAAATCCAAGCCCTCTCTCTCTCGCTCCGAAAATCCACCGAAGCCCTCTTTCTCTCCCTCTCTCCGACCCCGACCCCGCAACCCGACGCCGACCCTGACGCCGACCCCGACCCCGACCCCGACCCCGACCCCGACCTCGACCCCGACCCACAATTTAGGGTATAACCCTAAAACCCTAAATTGGTTATGTTGATGAAAATTTTAATTGTTGTTGTTGTTGTTTGAAATTGTTTGAAATTGTGAAATTGTTTGAAATTATTTGAAATTGTTGGTGAAATTATTGTTGTGTTGTGAAATTGTTGGTGAAATTGTTGTTGTTGTTGTTGTAATTTAGGAAATTAATGGTAAATTAGGGTAAATTTGTGTAAATTATGGTAGGATTTTAGGGTAAATTATGGTAAATTGTGATGTAAATGATAATTGTAAAATATTAGGGTTTAGGGTTTAGGATTTGTGGAAATAATTTGTAAATATATTGTAAATGATTAAATAATTTTTGATTAAATAATTAAATAATATAAATTATAATTGTAAATATATTGTGGAAATTTTGTAAAAAATAATGGATTATTTTTGAGTAAGGATGTAAATATTCGTAAATTAATTTTTGTGCTGTAATAATTGCGAATTAATGTAAATAATTTGTTATGTGAATTAAAAAAAGAATAAATCCTATAATAACTATTAATTTTTATTTGTGCTATTATTGTTGATAAATTTTTCGAAATTTATGGTTATTTTTTGTTAAATTAATTATAAGACGGTAAAATATTTTTAATAAATTAATGGTTATTTTAAACAGGATGAGCATGAGGAGAACTTCTGGACAACGTTCGGGTGCGAGGAGCCAATATTCCTCGGACGGTACCTCAAACAACCTGTCGGAATCACCGTTGATCTGGTTTCCTTGGCAGCTGACAGCCCGACATGCGGCGCATAGGGGTGGCGCGAGCGGCTCGCGTTCTGCTGGGCAGTCGGGTCCCGCAGCGACGGCCCCTCGTCATCCAGAGATACTTCCTCTCGTCATCCAGAGATACGCCCCCACACAGTCGTCCCCGACCGACGGTGATGGCGGGTCATCCGGGGTCCCTACGGTGCCGTCCGACCTCTTCCTTCCTCCGACGATACCGGCGATTCCTCGCGTCGATGAGGAGGGTCGACCGATTCGGGAGCAGCTCCCGCATGTGGCACCGCACGAGGCCTATATCTACAGGGAGTTTCCCACGCCTCTTCATCCCGTGAGGGTCTCCGAGCAGGCGGACGGAGATGAATCCGTCGGCTCAGCCTCATCCTCAGGTAATTTATTATTACTGTTTTGTCGATTTTAAAATTTTTTTTTTGTAAAAATGTATTATTAATATTAAATTTGATTCACAATGTCACAGTCGCCGGAACGAGAAGGCGGAACAGGAGATGCACCGTCAGCAACAAGGGACTCGATAGGGCGGTCGAGTCCGCTGGACGGATCGCCATCCCGTTTTCCAACGGGAAACCGGTGGACGCCGTGTTGGGAAACCGGTACACGCGCGCCGCGGGAGGCACCATCCGCTCCAGACTCCCTACGTTGTGGGGAGTCTGGAGCCAGGTTCCTGATGGAGTGAAGGAGATGCTCCATCAGTCGATGTCGGTGAGTTTACTCGATCAATTACTATTTTTTTAACTAATAAATTATTTAATTATCGAAATAAATACTAACAAGTGGTAATGCAGCAATGGTTTGTGGTTCCCGAGGAGGGACGTGACTGGGCGGACAAGGCCCATAGGGAGAGGTACCTCTATTTAATAATTTATTAAATTTTATTTTTTTAATAATATATTTAATATTTTTTTTTTGTATATGTAGGTTCAAGGAGTGGAAGCACGACCTCCGGTTACACTGGAAGCAGTACGGGAGCGACCGTTCGGGTACCCCGAAGGAGTTCCAGTATCGGGAGTACGAGTGGCGGTGGCTTCTTGTCACGCAGTTCAACGACCCTCACAAACAGGTAATTCGTAAACAAATTTGAATATTTAATTAGTGAATTAATTATAATTGTATGTTTTTAAATATTTACTAACGATAATTTTTTTTTGAAGCACCTCGCCCGGGTGAACGCTGAGAACCGGCAACAGAACACAACCAACCATCGTGCCGGTTCGAGGCCGTTTTCGGCCATCATGGACGACGTGCGGTGAGAGCGGCCAGAGGAGAACCCCTATGTGGGACCTTTCAGAGGGCATATCCTCATTCTGAGGAGGATCTTGTAAGTTCCTTATATTTTCTAATTTTTAATTTTAATTACATTTTATTAAATGTATATTAATATATTTTTTTAATATATCCAATTAGGCGAGGGTGAGGGAGGTGGAGCAAGAGGTCATGAGAGGCATGGTGAACGACGCATGGCCGGGCACGGCAGAGGATGACATGTCAGAGGCCATGTCCAGGATCGACACTTCAGATCCTACCGTTGGGGCGCAGATTATGGCCACTGCCTTCGCGCAGCGTTCCAACAGCTACTACTGCCGGGGTATGGGAGGCGCTGGAAAGGGGATCCTGAAGACGACGCCAGGATTTCAGCGCAAGGGAGCCGCCGGAGCCTCAAGCAGCAACAGTCGGCTACATGATCAGTTCGAATGTCTACAGTCTGAGCTGGAAGCCCAAAGAGCGAGGGAGATGGTGGTGGCTGCGCATATGGAGCGGGTGAATGAAGTCACCAATGCCAACCAGGCGGCTATGGGACAGTGGATGACTGCCTGCATCGCTGCACATGTGGCCAGACTTGATATTCCGCCCATGCCTACGCCTATACCATTACCTCAGTGGCCCCAGCCTCCTCAGCCTGACCAGCCGCCGCCTCAGGACCCTCCGAATGGGAATGATGAGTTAGATTTCGAGATATTCCGTAGGCAGATGGACTGAATTTTTGTAATAAATTATTTATAAATTTATAAATTTGTGTTATTTTTAATTAAATTTTAGTACTAGAAAAATTTAAAGAAATGCTGAAAAAAAAATTCCAGCAAAAATTAAAAAAACATTATTTATATATTTAAAAAAATTATTTAAATATTTTAAAAAAAAATTTAAATATATCTTAGGCGACGAAATTGCTAAATTGTCGGGCAAAGACTTACCATATAAGATGACGAAAAAAAAGTATCGTCGCCCAAGTTCTTGGCCGACGCACTTCTGGCGACGACGTCTTGGCCGACGAAAAAAAATTTCGTCGCCCAAGGTTATAACATCTTAAGCGACGAAAAAAATTTTCGTCGGCCAAGGTGTTAAATCTTGGGCGACGAATATTTTTGGGCGACGAGAAGTAGATTTTAGGCGACGAAATTAGTATCGTCGCCTAAGAATTACTCTTAGGCGACGACGGAATGAATTTTCGTCGCTCAAGTTCTTGGCCGACGCACTTCTGGCGACGACGTCTTGGTCGACGACGTGTCGTCGCCTAAGTACTTAGGCGACGAAATTTTTTAACAGGGCGACGATTTTTTTTCGTCGCCCAAGTTGAAATTTCTGGTAGTATATGCTTGTTTGCTCATACACATAACAGAATGGAGAAAAATCTAGTATGCACTACATGTAAATATATGGTGTAATATTAACTATTTATAACAATTTATATGTTTGACCATTATGTTTTTATATTATGTTCTCTAATCTTGACCATTCATATATATGTAAAAATAAACACCGTATACTGAAAATGCTCCCGTAAAATAAAGATTAATAAAAAAAAGAAAAAAAGAAAGCCTCTAGGAAAGCCGAAGAAACCGGCCCGAGCAAGTATCCGGTAAGGGACGAAAGAAATCGTGACCCAATATCTAAGTTTGGCCCAACTCCGTCAGACGTACGGACCACTTCCGCCTTCTCTATCCCTGTCCTTCCAGCAAGCACCTTCGATCAATGCTGACAATTATTTTCTGTTATTGTAAATCTGACTACTTCAATGCTGCACCAAAGACACCTATAGGTGACTTCTCTGTTGCTGCAGAGTACTTCCCTTCTGCAACTCATTCAGTTGGCCTCTCTTTCTGTTACGAAGGAAATACCAAAAAATGGTGGTGTTTAGGAGAGCATGGGGTAATGCACGGCCAAAGAACCCCATCACAGAGTGGCTCCAGTAGGGCGTACAGAGGTTGTCATGACCAATCCATCGAATGCTTGATTTGCTAAACGTTTCTGGTGATGGAATGAACAAGGAAGATTTCTTTATCTTCGCAAGCCTCGTCGCGACGAACAAAGGAACCTGCATTACTTTGATCATTAGCCTGAAGAGATTGTCAAATGAAAAACAGAGAAGCAGAAAAGGAAGAAAAACATGGGGTAAAATCAGAAACCTGACACTGAATGTCTATTCCATGCTGCTTGTATTCCACACTAATGCTTCTTGAGAACGTTTTAAGGTACCTGCATCACGCATAGTTTTACAAGCTTTTTTTCTCTGTTCATCTCGCAAAAAGAAAAACATGATGATGATCATATGAGATGTACGTGTAAAAAGACTCACGCTTTGGTTGTAGCATAAAGAGTGTACAGAGGAAAAGAAGACGCTATCTCAGTGGAAGAAGAGCCAATGCTGACAACTGCTCCTTTCTTCTTCTTCAGCATACCCGGAAGCACAGCCTTAGTCATCCAAGTTGCTGCTTCCATGTTCACCTTCATGGTGTTGTCCATGAGCTCCAGATCAACCTCATGGAAAAACTTTGGAAAAGGGTAACTCATCCCTGCATTGTTAATCAAAATGCCAACATCAAGCCCTTTTGTCCCTTCATCGATCTATTGCTTTAACTATCTCCTCCCCACTCAATTTGGCCAGGTCCATCACAATGCTCTTGATCTCAACTCTCCCACCATTTTTGTTTCTTAATTCATTGGAGGTAGCTTCGAGGGCAGAATGGTTTTTATCAACCAAGATAATGTTGAGACCCTCTGAAGCCATTTCAAATGCAAGTGCTTTCCCTATTCCTTGAGCTGAGCCAGTGATGATAGCCCATGATCCGTACTCCTTGAGTTTCTTCGGAGGTCTCAGAAACATGACCCATACCCATCTCACAAAATTGATCAAAGACATACAAACAGATACCAACCCTATGGTAATTGCTACCACCATGAAAAATTCTTGCAATTCCATAGCCAATCTGGATCAGTTATCAGCTGTAAAGCAACTAGGTGGGGGGTTTTCTCAGAAGAAAGCGAAGCACATATTATTATACAAAATGTAGAAGACACCCTTCATTATTGATCCTGATGATAATAAAGATGAGCAGTTGGTACGTAGCCCGTAGTTGTGAGAGTAAACGTATCCACGTTTGCCATGCATTAGTAGAGGTAGACACACCTATGAGGCTATGATAGGTAGGTGACCTATCCAAGGTTTTACTATTCTTCACTAATTTAGCCAAACTCTTTGTTACTTGTAATGAATTTTTTTAATTTTTTTTTTTTTGAGAAGCAAAAGGAAATTAAAATGAGATACGACCTAAGTAAATCACGTAGAGCCTCAGCAGCTTGAGGATGAATGGACCGAGACCATATCTCCATGTTAGGTAAACGGTTTCCAACTTCAGCTGCATCTGCAAAATGTTGGTTTCTCGCAAGACATAAAAGGTCTTATTTACAAGCATTAAAGTGTAAATTATTGACAGGACGGTGTTATTCACACCTTTTTTTATTTTTATTTTATTTTATATATATATATATATATATATATATATATATATATATTCATCATACTGTAGATCTATTCATGTTAAAGTGCACGTTGGTATCAACACATGTCTGAGGAGCGGAAGTGACACAACACCTATTTTTATTTGTTTCAAATAGTCTTACAGAACAAATGATAACGTTCTGTATTAATAAAAAAAATTACAATAAAAAATATGAAAACTATATTGATAATGAAAAATACGAAAATAAAACAAGATACCACAACGTATCATAAGAAAAACATAACAAATTTAAATAGAGGACGAGATGCAATGTAGAAAAACATAACAAATTTAAATAGAGGACGAGATGCAAAATATTGCATTTGAAGGTGCACCCAAAACCTATTATCATTCATGTAGTGTTCATTTGGTTATTAACTAATCAAGAGATTCATGGTCAATCACCATTAGATGTACGTTAAAGGAATATAAACATAACAACTCTACTTGAAAGTTGAAAGTAATATATTGTTTACGCACCATTAGATTTACATCCAAAAGTGATTGAACATAAATCTTTTGGTAAGGTAGTGACCAGGTGAACTATGAACATAGTTGGCATGGACTAATTAACTTGTTCAACCGCTCAGAGGTCAGTATAACATGATCGATCCAATACTAGTGCATCTCACAGAACATTTTCCAGTTAATCAATGCATCTTTTTACAGCACCGGTGTCCTTCATTTGGCCTCTCTTTCTGATCCCACTGCAGATCCAAAACGTAATGGCATTAACTAATGCATCCGGAGCAGCATTTACTATGAACCCCTGCACTGAATGCAACCAGTAGGGATTACATAGATGCTCATAACCAATCCATCGAATGCTTGCTTTCCTGAATTTCTCTGTTGTTACCATCATCAAGGGAACTGACTTCTTCAAATCCTTTGTCATCTCCGTCGCCACGAAACGAGGCACCTGCGAGCATTAACATTGGCTTAAGCATATTTTAGATGATTAGATGTACTAGGAGTAATATTTCAGAACGTAAAGAGCAAGTCTTAAGTAAGTACGTACAAGATAACAAGAATATGTAAAAGAGAAGGGTTGGAGTGAAAACCTGACACTGAATATCAATTCCATACTGCTTATTGTATTCCAAATGAATGCATCTTGAGAACACTTCAATATACCTGTATAATATACAAGTCTTAACTCATCAGAACCAAGGTATAGACAGACACTCCAACATCAATACAAGCGCTCTTGAGTCCACACACCAACATCAGTACTGTTCAGTGTTCACTGTATTATGAAGATAACTATTTACTAAGCATAGTTAGCTTCTTAATTGTGACTAAATGATGTTTCTTAAGTATCATTTTTTTGTCCACTTACAAAACAAACATATTGAACATAATAAGAATCTTGGTTTATCCTTTCCTTAAAAAACTAATGATGAAGGACACATTTCCCACCTCAAATTCCCTAAAATAGAATGCATGATTTACATAGTAGTGTAGTCCAAAATCAACACCAGAAAGAGAAGTATGCATGAAAAATTTTGTATTTTAAACTGGATAACTCACGATTTTGTAGCAGCGTAAAGTGTGTAAAAGGGCACAGAAGGATCCTGGGATGCAGCAGAGCCGATATTGACAATGGCTCCTTTCTTCTTCTCGAGCATACCTGGAAGCACTGCCTTAGTTACCCAAGTTACAGTTTCCATGTTCACCTTTAACATGTTCTCCATCAGCTCCCGATCAACCTCATGAAAGTACCTTGCAGAAGGGTAACTGATCCCTGCATTATTTATCAAAATGCCAACATCAAGACCTTTGATCCCTTCCTCTATAGTCCTAGCTATCTCTCCTCCAGTAACTTTGGCCAAGTCGATGACAATGCTCTTGGTTTCCACTTGTTCATGACTGTATTTCTCGCGGATTTCATTGGAGGTTGCTTCGAGCTTCGAAGGGTTTCGACCAACCAAGACGATGTTAAGACCCTTGGAAGCCAGTTCAAAGGCAAGGGCCTTGCCAATCCCATCAGTGGAGCCAGTGATGATTACCCAAGATCCATATTCCTTGAGATTCTTGGTGGGTCTCAGAAACATGACCCAAATCCATCTCACAAACTTGAACAGAGCCTTGTAAACAGAGAAGAAGCCTAGACAACTTGCTGCGACAATGAAAGCTTCTTGCAATTCCATTGCTCAGTATGTTATCAGCTTGCAAAGCAATTCAGTTAGAGGGTCTGTTTAAGAGAATTGAGGTCAAATTGAATAACGAGTGAACTGATCGAAGTAGAAGATATTTCACAAAAAGTAGCAAGTTGGCGAGATAAGACTTCATATATAATTATAGATCGTGCATGTAATTGAGAGACAACGACACTGTTCAGTTGGGAAAATAAAGAAGAGTGGTTGTTTTTTGGGGACAAGGGATCGAGTGTGTGTATAGGGCGGATGAGAAGCGGTCCAGCGGACTTCCATAATTATGTTAAAGTGCGGACGCCGTGTATAGGGCGGATGAGAAGCGGTCCAGCGGACTTCCATAATTATGTTAAAGTGCGGATGCCAGCTCAAAATAACTCTGACAACGTCGATTGGGGCGTTGATCATGCTGGTTCCAAACCGGAGCTTCATCTTGAGCTACTGGCAGACCTGTTGGTGACGAGTTTCATGTTGGAATTAATGTACTTTCAACTTATCTGTAGAGTATTCTGGTTTAGTTGTTAATGAGGTAGTTAGCTGTTGTAACAGCTAAGTGAAAGTTGTATTAGAGTTCCAATGTAACTCTTCAGTCTCTAAGATAGAATCGTCTAGAGACCTAGGCTGCATATAAATTTCCCCCTGCTGTTGTATTGCTGTAATCAATTAAAATCAATAGAAAACAAGAGCTCTGCAGTGTAGCAACTTAGAAATCTTTGTCTCCATATCACTTTTGTCTACAGATTCCCTTTTCCCATCTGTTACCAATCTAACATTTCAAACCCAATGTTGAGGTGCTTCAAGTTCTGTTGAATTTCTGGTGCCGGACCTTTTTCCTTGATCACCTTGGCATTCACCGTGATGGTAATGTCTTCCGGGATGTTAGGGCCTCCGAGGCTCGGAGGACGGATGCAGAGTTGCCATCTGGAAGGGAGGAGGGAGGAGGGAGGAGACCGGGAGAGGGAGGAGGGAGGAGACCGGGACCGGGAGAGGGAGGGAGGGAGGAGGGAGGGAGGGAGGGAGGGAGGAGGGAGGAGGGAGGAGACCGGGACCGGGAGAGGGAGGGAGGAAACGGGAGGATGCGGAGACGGGAGAGGGAGGGAGGAGGGAGGAGACCGGGAGAGGGAGAGGGAGGAGGGAGGAGACCGGGACCGGGAGAGGGAGGGAGGGAGGAGGGAGGAGGCGGAGATAATTAGAAGGGAGGAAACCTTCTAAACTTGTCGGCTAAAACTTTGAAATTCGTTGGCTAAACCTTTGAAATTCGTCGGCTAAAAGTATTTTTATACATTTGGCATGTTGTGATTGTGATGATCAAACTTGAGACACAGAAATCCAACCGTCAGATCTGACCATCATGATAAAATACATGTATGGGAAAAAATTCAACTTGATCTGACAAGGTTAAGTGCTCGATCCGGACGGTCAATCCCGTAAGTCAAACCACTAAATGCATGGAAAAGGTCGTTGGACCGTCTAAATTTCGTATTTTGGCCGGACCTTCAACTGAAAATATTTTCAAATCGATGAGACACAATAAGTCGTATAAAAATTTTACGCAAAATAACCACCGAAGATAGGGCTACCCATAAGGAGAAAGAATGGAAAATTGCATTAACCGCAACTATCGGCACCGAGACATGACCGGAATACCGTGATTTATCAACCGTAGACGTATTTCACCATTCTGGTCATGTCTTATTTCACTACTTTTTTACGTTTGAAGGTTCTACGTATAATTTGTTTTTGAAACGGAACATTTACTTAACACTTGGTAAACAAGTTATACAACATTAGTACGCATGTTGTGATTGTGATGATCAAACTTGAGAAAAGGAAATCCGACGGTCAGATCTGACCATCATGATAAAATACATGTATGGGAAAAAATTCAACTTGATCCGACAAGGTTAAGGGCTCGATCCGGACGGTCAATCCGTTAAGTGAAACCCCTAAACGCACGGAAAAGGTCGTTGGACCGTCTAAATTTCGTATTTTGGCCGGACCTTCAACTGAAAATATTTTCAATTCGATGAGACACAATAAGTCGTATAAAAATTTTACGCAAAATAACCACCGAAGATAGGGCTATAGTATGTAACAGAAAAAGTTTTCGGTTTAGCCGACGAAATACCCTAATATTTCGTCGGCTATAAGTTCTTTTAGCCAACGAAATTCTTTATTTTCGTCGGCTAAACTCTTTTGAAAATTTTGGTTGACCGCCAAAAAATTTTGGTTAAAAATTTTGAAAATTTTTCGACTTTAGCCGACGACTTTTCATATATTTTCGTCGGCTAAAGTCCTTTGAAAATTTCGTCGGCTATACACCAATTCGTCGGCTAAACCTACTAAACTCGTCGGCTAAACCTTTGAAATTCGTCGGCTAAAAACATTTTTATACATTTGACATGTTGTGATTGTGATGATCAAACTTGAGAAACAAAAATCCAACCGTCAGATCTGACCATCATTATAAAATACATGTATGGGAAAAAATTCAACTTGATCTGACAAGGTTAACTGCTCGATCCGGATGGTCAATCCCGTAAGTCAAACCCCTAAACGCACGGAAAAGGTCGTTGGACCGTCTAAATTTCGTATTTTGGCCGGACCTTCAACTGAAAATATTTTCAAATCGATGAGACACAATAAGTCGTATAAAAATTTTACGCAAAATAACCACCGAAGATAGGGCTACTCATAGGGAGAAAGAATGGAAAATTGCATTGACCGCAACTATCGGCACCGAGACATGACCGGAATACCGTGATTTTTCAACCGTAGACGTATTTCACCATTCTGGTCATGTCTTATTTCACGAATTTTTTACGTTTGAAGGTTCTACGTATAATTTGTTTTTGAAACGGAACAATTACTTAACACTTGGTAAACAAGTTATACAACATTAGTACGTATGTTGTGATTGTGATGATCAAACTTGAGAAAAGGAAATCCGACGGTCAGATCTGACCATCATGATAAAATACATGTATGGGAAAAAATTCAACTTGATCCGACAAGGTTAAGGGCTCGATCCGGACGGTCAATCTGTTAATTGAAACCCCTAAACGCACGGAAAAGGTCGTTGGACCGTCTAAATTTCGTATTTTGGCCGGACCTTCAACTGAAAATATTTTCAAATCGATGAGACACAATAAGTTGTATAAAAATTTTACGCAAAATAACCACCGAAGATAGGGCTATAGTATGTAACAGAAAAAGTTTTCGGTTTAGCCGACGAAATACCCTAATATTTCGTCGGCTATAAGTTCTTTTAGCCGACGAAATTCTTTATTTTCGTCGGCTAAACTCTTTTGAAAATTTTGGTTGACTGCCAAAAAATTTTGGTTGAAAATTTTGAAAATTTTTCGACTTTAGCCGACGACTTTTCATATATTTTCGTCGGCTAAAGTCCTTTGAAAATTTCATCGGCTATACACCAATTCGTCGGCTAAACCTTCTAAACTCGTCGGCTAAACCTTTGAAATTCGTCAGTTAAACCTTTGAAATTCGTCGGCTAAAAGTATTTTTATACATTTGGCATGTTGTGATTATGATGATCAAACTTGAGAAATAGAAATCCAACCGTCAGATCTGACCATAATGATAAAATACATGTATGGGAAAAAATTCAACTTGATCCGAAAAGAATAAGGGCTCGATCCGGATGGTCAATCTCGTAAGTCAAACTCCTAAACGCACGGAAAACGTCGTTCGACCGTCTAAATTACGTATTTTGGCCGGACCTCCAACTGAAAATAGTTTTAAACCGATGACACGCAACAAGTCGTATAAAAATTTTACGCAAAATAACCACCGAATATAGGGCTACTCATAGGGGGAAAAAATGAAAAATTGCATTGACCGCAACTATCGGCACCGAATATTTACCGGAATAGTGTGATTTTTCAACCGTGGATGTATTTCAACATTCTCGTCATATCTTATTTCATGACTTTTTGGCGTTTGAAGGTTTTACGTATAGTTTGTTTTTGAAACAGAACATTTACATAAGGATTAATTACTGGTCACTCCATTAACTTTCATGCGCTCGACAGTTTACTCCATTAACTTTCAATTTCAATCGATTACTCCATTAACTATCCAATGTCACACAATTAGGTCCATCCGTTAAGTGGCCGTCCAAATCAGTGGTTAAGTTGCTGACTGGACATATTTTTCAACTGGAAATTTCATTTAACACCCTCCCTCCCTCCCTCCTTAATCTCTTCAATCTCTTCCCTCTCCTCCTCCACCTCCTCCGCAACCACAACGCCACCATATCACCAGTTGGACCTTCAACAACACCGCAACAACAATACCAACAACCAACCAACCACATCAACACCGTAATCAAACACACCGCAACCAGACCACTACTAACCAACCACACCACCAGTAGTTCACCCCGCAGCTCTTCGACATCTCTCTCCCAACGCCAAAAACTCAAACCCACCTACCTCGCATCTCTCTCCCGAAGCCCAAAACTCAAACCCTCACAACAATCTTCTCCCTTCGCCGCCAACCAAATCCTAAACAACACCATCCATGAAGCCCTTCCGTTTTCCGCTTCAAACCGTGCTAGACTTGAAATCTCAACCACTTCGAATCCCCAGTCAACAACCTCTTCTCACTCGCCTCCCCTTCCTCTATATGAAATTGAAGCCATTTGTTTGATTGGAAACAAATTTGGGAATTGGGGATTTCAATCCCTAAAATTTCAGATTTGGGAATTGGAAGTGTTGAACGGTGAACCAACAGAGGGCGTTGGTGCGGTTGGCGGCCAGAGGTGGGACACCAGCGCGTTGGGGATGGTGATGAGGAGGGTGGTGTTGGAGTAGAGGAAGGCGCGGACGAGGTTGGGGTCAGAGACGTCAAGGCGGAGGGCGGCGAGGCTGAGAGAAGTAATGGTCGAGGCCACACGCTCCAGTAGCGAAGGGGTGGGGCAAGTGTCAACGATGGAGGCGGAATAGGTGACGCCGATGGTGATGGATGAGGCGGTGTTCGGCGAGGAAGAGGAGGGTGATGAGAGAAATGGCGGAGAGAGAAAAGTGGGAAGCCATGGCTGGCTGATGGGTTTTAAATGTGAGAGAGAGAGAGAGAGGTGGGGTGTTAAATGGAATTTTCAGTTGAAAAATATGTCCAGTCAGCAACTTAACCACTGATTTGGACGGCCACTTAACGGATGGACCTAATTGTGTGACATTGGATAGTTAATGGAGCAATCGATTGAAATTGAAAGTTAATGGAGTAAACTGTCGAGCGCATGAAAGTTAATGGAGTGACCAGTAATTAATCCTTTACATAACACTTGGTAAACAAGTTATACAACATTAGTATGCATGTTGTGATTGTGATGATCAAACTTGAGAAACAGAAATCCAACCGTCAGATCTGACCATCATGATAAAATACATGTATGTGAAAAAATTCAACTTGATCCGAAAAGAATAAGGGCTCGATCCGGACGGTCAATCTTGTAAGTCAAACCCCTAAACGCACGGAAAAGGTCGTTTGACCGTCTAAATTACGTATTTTGGCCGGACCTCCAACTGAAAATAGTTTTAAACCAATGACACGCAACAAGTCGTATAAAAATTTTACGCAAAATAACCACCGAATATAGGGCTATAGTAGGTAATAGAAAAATTTTAGGGTTTAGCCGACGAACACCCTAACGTATTCGTCGGCTATAGTATGTAATTAAAAATTAAAAAATAACTATAGCCGACGAAATATTAGGTTATTCGTTGGCAAAAACCATCTTAGCTGACGAATTATAGTGTATTTTGTCGGCTAAATGAAAAAAATACATTAAAAAAAAACAGACGATATTAGTAAACCATACTAACTTCCTGTCATCTTTAGCCGACGAAATTATATTTTCGTCGGCTGTAGTCACAGACTTTAGCCGACGAAATTAAAATTTCGTCGGTTAAAGAAAGTTTAAAGTCGTCGGCTAAAGTCTGTGGCCGACGAAAATATAATTTAGCCGACGAAGGAAAATTTCGTCGGCTAAAGTCTACTTTAGCCGACGAAAAATTGATTAGTCGGCCTGGTTTTTTTTTTTCGTCGGCTAAAGTCTTTCTTCTTGTAGTGTGCTCTAATGACAGTCTTTATCATAGAGTATTCTTCAGGTAAACCATTAAGAGTTATCTTCATCTACCATTATGACACCAACAGAACTAAGTTGAGCATGCTTAATGTGCAGAAGGTACTTCTCAATAGAATCTGCACCTTTCTTAATGGTTTATGTTTTGGCCACGATCCTTAGCGTGCGGAGCGAAGGTGAATAGCGAACAATGAGAAATGGGAAGTGTTGCGGGCGTGCCACCTTGCGGACGAGGAATAGGTCTTGACTTCTTGAATCAGGCAGAAAGGGATTCCAGGTGCCACCTCAGATTGAGTAATTTACGAGCACAAGGCGGTCGATACTTGTTAGTACATAGTACAACATCAGTCGTACTCGCCTAAGAAGACGCGTGCCGCCACGTAAAACGGACTTGGGCCTTGGTTAACCCCAAGCAGCCCACACTATTCCTTGAGGGCATAATGGTAATACACCCTCTAAGCAAGAGCAAAATGGTATATTTAGGGTGAATCACCATACCTCTATAAATACCACTCTCCTCCTCTCATTCTCACACTCTCCATCTTCACTCATATATCACCTGCATCCGATCACTAACTTAGGCATCGGAGGGTCGAAGGCCGGAGCACCCGGTCTTCCCTCTGACGCTGTTCTCCCTTTGATTGACAGGTTATGGAAGCTTGGAGACAATCCCCCGCATCTGGGTGATCTCTCCCTCTCAGAGACCATGCCAGAACAATTGGCGCCAGAAGGAGGGCGTCCTCAAGTGGAGACCCTCACATCGCTCACCATGGCTATCATCTGCCCAGAAATCCTATAAATCCCGAGGAGAGAGAAAATAGATCTGACTTTCTCTCTCTCTCCTTCGCTTGGGCGTGCCGCAGCAGGGTAACTCACCTTCATAGCCATCAGGCGCACAGTCTTCCAATGAATTCAGCATGGCCACCCCAACCTCCCGCCAAGGCCCACGTGACGGTGAGCACCGCCCAGAAAAACTGATCTGGACACCCAGCTTCCCTCAGCCGAAGCGGGAATATGCTCGGTCTCGCGACCCCAACCTCGGCACCCTCCCTCCCGGGACATGCCTTCGCTCTTGGCACCTCTTCCCGACTCGGGACCTTGGGACGGAGCAGGTAGAAACAATTGCCTTCGCTTTTGGCGCCCACTTGATATCCATCCGCGGACTCCGCATGTCCCGCCATCCATCCGCAGACTCCGCAGGTCCCGCCATCCATTCGCGGACTCCGCTGACTTCGCCAGTCTCCGCGGACTAAGCTGACTTCGCCAGTCCTCGCGGACTCCGCTGACTTCGCCAGTCCACGCGGACTCCGCTGACCTCGACAACCCTCGCGGACTCCCCTGGTCTCGCCTCGCCAGCTCCTCGCGGCATTCCCTGATCTCGCCAGAGTTCTTAAACCTCGCGTGGGGACATCCCTAGTAGTCCCCCTGGCGGACACCCCCACACAGTTCTCCATCCCGATCTCCCGGGACTCCTCTATCCCGACAGAAGGATGCAAAACAAAAAAACCCCCTTCCCGACACAAGGTATAGTCCCGACCAAGGATCTCGTGACAAGAAGCAAGTGGCTCCGCCCAGAGCTCTGGGAGCCCTTCCCACATGGCCCCCGAGTTCCCGAGGCCCCCCTCCCTTGCTTACGATGCTCTCGGAACGTGTCAGCACAAGTGACCCGCTTCACACCCCTATCCCGGGGGCCCCCCTCTCGGGTCTCAGTGCCTCTCCCAAGACTGAGTTACACACATCCACCTTCCTCCCTCCCGGGACCATCCATTTCTCATCGCAGGCACCACTTGCCACGCCAGACTCCGCGGACTCCTCTTGTCTCGCCATTCCTCGCAGACCACTGGTCTTGTCAGAGTCCTTGCGCACCGCGTAGCGGCTCTACACGGCTCCAGATAAGTCTTCACACTATCCAATTAAGTTGTTATCATACAAATAGCATGCCACATGCATCATAATATGTTCTCATGACATGAAGTTAGCAAACATGCACTCTCTATCACATGTTACACATACACTTGCTTCACATGATTACAAGCCAAACATTGATGTACATCTATCTATATCAATATCAGGCTACACACACAGCATGTGTAAACAGCCAGCATTCAAACATGCATCCTTTAGCTACACACGCCCTTAGCGCGACCTGTACCGCCACCCTTTCCCGGCTCAGGACCTCGGGATGAAACAGAAAGACCCCTTATTCCTAGCCAACCCGACAGTAAAACTCTTACCTTAGAATTCCAACCAAGACCACAAACATGTGAACAATCCCACCACCACATACAAATCCAAAGACAAAGAACGCCACCAATTCATACCGTGAAACAGTGGATCCGCGTAGTGGCAATGAAGCTGGTTGCAAATAGCCAAGCGCTCGCGCCCACTCGATCGAGGGTGAAGTGGGACGCTTCCCAATCTGAGGTTTGTAGAACCACCGAAATTCTAAAACACAAATTGCAGCTCGCCCAATTTTCAGTTTGCAAAACACGAACTCCCCCCTCCAGCTATCCCCAACCCCATGCATACATTGACTCGCCAAGGCAACGACCCACAACGCTCAATGGCGAGTCTCCCCAATCAAGCGCGGACTGACTCGCCACGCAGCGGCCGCAACGCCACATAGCCACAGTCCCCAACCAAGCGTGGACTGACTGGCCACTTCGTGACAGTCCCCAATCAAGCGCGGACTGCCTCGCCACATAGCCTCAGTCCCCAACCAAGCGCGGACTGACTGGCCACCTCGCGACAGTCCCCAACCAAGCGCGGACTGACTCGCTAGAGCAACATTAAAATTGTCTTCTTTCCAACAGGTTTTCGGAACGTCACCCCCGTCACCTCGCGACTCTCGCGTGGGGACTTGGGGACTCGACACCATACCTCCCGCACTATGACTCGCCACAGCGTGAACAATTACTCGCCTCGCCACGCCACCTAGCACGAACAATTACTCGCCTGGTAGCGGGTCGCCACGCCACCTAGCGTGAACAATTACTCGCCTGGTAGCGGCTCGCCACTCCACCTAGCGTGAACAAATTACTCGCCTGGTAGCGGCTCGCCACGCCACCTAACGCGAACAATTACTCGCCTCGCCACGCCACCTAGCGCGAACAATTACTCGCCTGGTAGCGGCTCGCCAACTGGCTCGCCCAGTAGTGGCCCGCCATGCCCTTAGCGCAGTTCATTCCGCTCAATATGAACTCGGTCCTCATTTTGGTGTCTCACCACCACAATCTCTCCCACCACTGGGGGACTTAGGCAACAGCCTTATACACGCCTCATGACGTGCTCTCGATACACTTTGGCACCACCCGCCTCCCATCAGCATCTCGGCTACGCCCCTAGCGAGCTTTTCGACAGCTCTACCCAAGCCCTATCGGTAACATCATTGTGCCCTAGCGGCACCCATCGTCATGCCTCAACGGCACTCCTCGCCACTCCTCGACCGCACACTTGCCTCGATGGCGAAATGGTGAACTACGTCTGGTTTGATCCCATAAACGGGTATGTAGGCACTCTAGCATTCACCTAGAGGCAACTGCAAAATATGCCACCACAATCTCCCCCTCGAACATATGCTGGAATAGCTCAGCTAACTCGAGCATATAGCTGGTACATATCAAAGGTTACTAAAACGCCAAGGCATACCAACATGCCGGTACCCGTGGCCCTTGCGAGAGGCTCGCCAGCGGTACCTCAACTTCGACCCCCGATCGCCCTGTCATCTCTAAACAACACATGGGAGCAACAACCCGATGTCTCAATCATATATAGCGATACACGGCATACCCCACTCGGAGGGAGCCGGTCCATCCCCTCCCTTGCATGGGAACTTGGGGGACTGGGGACTGGATATGTTGCCACTAGTAAGAGACTCGTACTGCCGATATTGTATCAGATAAAGTCCCCACCCAAGAGAGTCTCTTGACCGCAGACTTGGGGACTTGTTAGTACATAGTACAACATCAGTCGTACTCGCCTAAGAAGACGCGTGCCGCCACGTAAAACGGACTTGGGCCTTGGTTAAGCCCAAGCAGCCCACACTATTCCTTGAGGGCATAATGGTAATACACCCTCTAAGCAAGGGCAAAATGGTATTTTTAGGGTGAATCACCATACCTTTATAAATACCACTCTCCCCCTCTCATTCTCACACTCTCCATCTTCACTCATATATCACCTACATCCGATCACTAACTTAGGCATCGGAGGGTCGAAGGCCGGAGCACCCGGTCTTCCCTCTGACGCTGTTCTCCCTTTGATTGACAGGTTATGGAAGCTTGGAGACAATCCCCTGCATCTGGGTGATCTCTCCCTCTCAGAGACCATGCCAGAAGAATACTCACGGCGGCGTGAGCAGAGCAACTATAGGGAAGATTCTAAGGAATCAGAGTAGAGTTCGGAGAGCTCTGAAGAATTCTAGGCGACGGTGCGCTTAGAATCGGGTTTCGAATGGAACTGGGTTGCAGTTGTTTTGTATTGACTGTGTTTGATTGTTGATTGCCCGAGAGAGAGTAAGAGAGCCTTCGAGCCTTTATATAGTGAGAGCCTGACTTCTACGTGCGGAGAAAGATAATCATCAGAATCCTTGTTGGACTTTGCAATGTGAAGCATAAGGACACTATTTCTCCCATGCAGACCAATCCTTATGTGACACATATCCAACTCGCACAGTTCATTTATAATAGGACAATGCTTCTGACGCGCCTCTCAACTGTAGAGTCCTATGCGGACTAAAATTAGGAGCAACCTTATCCCGCGGGGTGCCACAGTCCATGTAGAAAACTAATAGCTCGCGCAGACCGCGGACTCTGTAGCTAAATTCTACCTCGCGGGCTATTCCAGCTCGCGGGCCAAAACAAGGATTTTAAATTAATAAGGGCCACAGGGATTGGCCCAAAGTGTGTCAAAGACTGTAAAAAGTCTAAAACGATTAAAAGCAATCGCGCGGACTCCGCGTATGTCTACCTCGCTAGTGCGCGAATCAGTTTGCCAGCGTGCCTACACTACCAGGATAAGCACTTTAGCCGATGAAAGATTTTCCTGTTATCTTAATTCGTCGGCTATAGTGTCGTCGGGAAAAGGTCGTCGGTGATGACTTTAGCCGACGAATTTTTTTTTTCCGTCGGCTATAGTCCCACAGTTAGCCAACGAAAAACATGTCGTCGGTTTTTTTCCCAGACTTTAGCCGACGAAACAATTAAGATATTCGTCGGCTAAAGTGTGTAATAAATAATTAAAAAAATAACTATAGCCGACGAAATTTACTATATTTCGTCGGCTAAACCTTATAAAAAAAATTAAAAAAAATTACTATAGCCGACAAAATTTACTATATTTCGTCGGCTAAACCTTATAATTTTTTTTTAAAAATAACTATAGCTGACGAAACATGTCATAATTCGTCGGCTAAACCTTACAAAATAATTAAAAATACTATAGCCGACGAATATAGTATTTAAATATCGTCGCCTAAAGGTGCTGGGTTTTGAAAAAAAAAACTGCAAAACCTTTCGGCCACCTCCAATCATGACGAAAATTTGACAGAATCTTCCTCTCAACATTTCGAACAACTTTCTAGAAGAAGTCGAAGCTCAATTCTAAGCCTAAACAGGTTAATCGACTCAAAATATAAAAATCCCCAATTTTAAACCCTAAAAACTTCAAATCTTCGATTCTCTTCACACACACCGAATCGAGCTACCAAATTCTAGGGGAATGTAGTACTAATCAAACTCAACTTATCCATATATAGAACTCACCAAATTGTGGCCTAAGGAAGGAGAAATTTGATCGACACCGAATCCGAACTGGCAGAGTTTTGGAGCTCGATTTATCCCTCACGGCGGCGCCACTCGATGCACCACCTATCCAGCAATGAAGTAGAGACGACGGCGAAGCTTTTGGGACAAGTGTGACGGTCTCCGGTGGCTTGACGGTGGAGCTAGGCCGAGAAGAAAATCTGGCAGATAATAGACTTCTTACCATCCATCTTCACCTATATAAAGAACTTTAGCCGACGAAAATAAAGAATTTCGTCGGCTAAACTCTTTTGAAAATTTTGGTTAACCGCCAAAAAATTTTGGTTGAAAATTTTGAAAATTTTTCGACTTTAGCCGACGACTTTTCATATATTTTCGTCGGCTAAAGTCCTTTGAAAATTTTCCTCCAACTTTGGTTTACCGCCTAAGAAATTTTGAAATTTTTGACCTTAGCCGACGACTTTTCATATATTTTCGTCGGCTAAAGTCTATAAATTCACGAAAACACTCATATCTCCCCCTATATTACGTAGTTTGGTCAAATCTTCCACACGAAAAACTCTCACGTAGATGAGACGCAACCACCTATATAAAATTTTTGAGACATTTACTTTCCGACGATAGGGCTCCCCATAAGTAATAATAATGGTAAATAGGGTTGACCGCTACTATCGGCTCCGAGACTTTACCCGATTTACGTAATTTTTGAACCATAGCCGTATTTCACCATTCTGAACACATCTTATTTCACGAGATTTTTAATAATTTTGCTTCCTATGTAGAGTTGGTTCATAAAGTTGTATAACCTACTAAACAAGTTATACAACATTAGTAAACAAGTTGTGATTCCGATGACTAAAATTCACAAACCAAAATTCGACCGTCAGATATGATCATTATGACGAAATATGTCTATGGTAAAAAATTCAACTGGATCCGACAACGTTAAGGGCTCGATCGAAACGGTCAACCATAATCCATCGTCACTTATCACACGAAAACGTTCATATCTCCCTCTATATTACGTAGTTTGGTCAAACCTTCCACACAAAAAACTCTCACATAGATGAGACGCAACTGCCCATATAAAAATTTTGAGACATTTACCTTCCGACGATAGGGCTCCCCATAAACCCGAATAACGATAAATAGTAGACACGTTGTGATTCCGATGACTAAAATTCACAAATCAAAATTCGACTGTCAGATATGATCATTATGATGAAATATGTCTATGATAAAAAATTCAACTGGATTCGACAAAGTTAAGGGCTTGATCGAAACGGTATTAGCAATGAGTTTGACTCGTAGCGCCGTTACGTTTCCGGAAAGGTATCACAATAGTCAATCAGACACCAAACGCCAAATCTGCAGCATAGTGAATAATAAGGGTAAGTCCACTATCAGCACCGAGACTTTACCGGAATACTGTGATTTTTCAACCGTAGACGTATTTCACTATTCTGGTCTTATCTTATTTCACGACTTTTTTGCGTTTGAAGGTTCTACGACGTATAGTTTTTTTTTTCTCAGATGAGTTGTTGTCTAGATCTGCAAATATAAGGCACTTTAGCCAACGAAATTATATTTTTTCGTCGGCTAAACTTTTAAAAATTTCATCGGTTAAAGTTTAAAAAGTTTGTCGGCTAAACTTTTAAAAATTTCGTCGGCTAAACTATAGCCGACGAAAAAAATTATTCATCCGACGAAATATTAATTTCGTCGGCTAAAGTTGACCATAGCCGACAAAAATTTTAAATTAGTCGACGAAAAAAAATTCGTCGGCTAAAGTGGACTTTAGCCGACGAAAAAAAAAATTGTCGGCCTGGTTTTTTTATTTTCGTCGGCTAAAGCCTTTCTTCTGGTAGTGCTAGATGCATTCCGCCTCGCCTAAGCTAAGTCAACAAGTAAGTCATCCCGCTCGAAGGCATTCCGCGCGAACTGTGTGTACCGCAGGAGACGCGCGAACTCGCGTGATCCTCACTCTGCGCGAGATCATTTCGCGCGCGAGCTCTGTTTTTGTCCGAAAGCGCGCGAGATCTGTTAATCCGCGCGCGGATTTTGCAATTCATCCCGTGTGGGCTAGCTGGCGGGCCATTTTTATAAACTTTAAAGGAACTTGGGCTCGCCGGCCGCCATAGACCAAGAACTTAATTAATATTTACATAGACAATTATTGTCCAGTAAAATATTAATTTGAGCGTAAATAGTTTGTAAATCAATCTTCAACTGCATGATACTAGCTCTAGAAACAGAAGAGAATCTCTCTTGTAATGCTGACCAGGCTTCCCTTGATGACCTATTTCCCACAATGATATCCATAACCTCATCATCAAGAGTTGCCATTAAGAGACCTATCAATGCCTTGTCTATCATTTTCCACTCCTTATAGGCTTCACTAATCTCACTTGTCACTGAACCTTCCTCAGATAGTACAAATCAAGGAGGACATGGATATGAACCATCAAAATAGCTGAAGAGATCATTCACTTCCAGAACAGATTGGAATTGAGAACTCCACTTAATGAAATTAGTATCTCCCAATTTCACAGTTATCATGCTCAACAGTGAGTTTATTTATGACTGAGTAATTGTCACGATTCCTACTATCACACAAAAGGATTGAATCAGATCATTTCCAAGTAGAAACTATAACCACACTCCTTTATGATCAACACTTCACTGCATTGGACACTTCAACTTTACTTTCTTAAGCACAGCTCTACACTTCACATCATACTATACACTTATTCTTTCAAGCATAGCACTACACTTCACAGCACACTCACTTAAGCACATAACAACACTTCTCAACACAAACCATGCACTATTTCTCTCCTCAGCACATCACACATCAAAATTGCTAATCATCACTGAATATTCTTCTACTATAGCTAAAAAACACATATCAAGCTCAAATATGATGAAAAATGAGCAATGACTACACTCTATCTTATCAAAAGGCTTCAAAGGAGGATCCAGCAAGATAGTAAACTTCTAGAGCATGAAGAACACAGTAGCTTAACAGATCTGAGCAACAACACTAAGATCTATACATATAGGCATCAAAACATCAAAATTAAGTTACGAATAGAGAGATCGAAGCTCAGAGATGAACCTTAGAAGCTTAGACTTTGCAGATTTGAAAACGATGGAAGCTAGGGTTTCTGTAGCAGACGAACACCAGAAACAAAGAAAAAGCGAAAGCGAGAGCTGCAAACAACCACGAATCAAGCTTAGATGACAATCAGGATCAAGAGCCGAAGCTTTGATTCCATGATAACATCATAGCCATGGCTCAAACAAGCCCTAGAATCTCAAGCTTTGATGAAGTGGAAGAAAGAAAGGAGAGAAAACCTTGTGGAACTTTTCAGATATTTTCATATAAAAATGTACCAGAATACAAGCATGAAAGAGTATTTATAGTTAGAGATACTCTAACAATTATTACAGCACAGAATAAAATAAAGAAAAAATAAAAAGCCTCCGACTAGATTATTACAGCTGTCCTCCACTAAGGTCAACTATAAAAGTCAACATTTCGTCTCTTTCACAACTGATCTTCGTTTTCAATGAAAGTACCTTGCAAAAGGGTAACTGATCCCCGCATTATTTATCAAAATGCCGACATCAAAACCTTTGATTCCATCCTCTATGATCCTAGCTATCTCTCCTCCAGTAGCTTTGGCCAAGTCGACGACAATGCTCTTGGTTTCCACTTTTTGATCACTGAATTGCTCGCGGATTACATTGGAGGTTGCTTCGAGTTCGAAAGGTTTCGACCAACCAAGACGATGTTGAGACCCATGGAAGCCAGTTCAAAGGCAAGGGCCTTGCCAATTCCATCAGTGGAGCCAGTGATGATGACCCAAGATCCATAGTCCTTGAGATTCTTTGTGGGTCTCAGAAACATGACCTAAATCCATCTCACAATCTTGAACAGAGCCTTGCAAACAGAGAACAAGCCTAGACAACTTCCTGCGACAACGAAAGCTTCTTGCAATTCCATTTCCCAATATTATTGAAATCTTATATTATTGCCCAATATAAGCTGCAAACAAATTGGGTTTAGGAGAGCGGGGTCTGTTTCTCGAAAGAGAAATGACTAATTAACTACAGCGAGAATTGTTTTGGCCCACGATCCTCAGCGTGCTGAGCCGAGGTAAATAGCGATCTAAAGAGGATGGAGAGTTGCGGGCGTGCCACCTCGCGGACGAGGAAAAGGTTGAGTGAGTGCGCAGGCTCGACTTCTTGATCAGGCGAGCGGAGTTCCAGGTGCCACCTCAGATGAGGAATTTACAGCACAAGCGATCGATACTCACAGCGGGGTGAGCAGAGCAACAATAGGGAAGTTTCCGAGGATCGGGGCGAGTTCCGAAGAGCTCTGAAGGGTTCTAGGCGGCGAGGCGCTTAGAAACAGGGCTTCGAAGAGGCTTCGAAGGGATATCGGCTCCTGAGAGCGCTGAAGGTTTCGACGAGGTCGAGAGGGTTTTCAACTAGGTTGAAAGTTGTTTTGTGTTGTATTTGAATAATTGTTGTTGTAGTGTCCTTCTGTAAGCCGTGGAGCTTCTTTATATAGAATTACCCAGGGCCACAGGTATTGGCCCAAAGCATGTCAAAGACTTGTAGGAGTCTTCAACGATAAATGTGGTGTAGGCGATGTTAATCACTTCGTGATGTGATTATCCTTTGGCGAAGTCACTAACTGCCTACTATGTAAAGGAGTAGAACCAATCTCATGAAGATATGGATGTAGGCGATGCATACAAATCCAATTAAGGAGTAGAGTCCTTAACCACCAATACAACCAAACTCAAGAAGATGTAGACGTAAGCTCCCCATGCAAGCATGCTAAAACCAAGATAAGGATCCTTAATGAACCCCTCCCCATGCAATTATGCATGGACGTGGACGTGTGCACATGCATGATAGCCCTTTAAGTAATCAAGGAGTATATATTGCTTCCTTATCCATTTGAGGTATTGTAGGCGAGGTCTTCTCTTGCTAGCTCAATCGATATATGTTTGTATATATACCAAGCGGAGCCCGCCTCTCCCCTTCTTTCACGCGAACTGCCTTCGCATGTAAGCATAGTTAACATATGTGATTAATGGATAACATTCTTAACCAATGCAAACTCATTGACATGCACGGAGCCATCCTTTAATTAACATCAAATCAGCTCGCGGCCCTTGGTCCAGCTCGCATGGGCTTCTGGCGGGCCATCACTCGTAAACCCATTATTTCGGGCTCGCCGGTATGACGTGGACCATAAATTTAACTAATATTCACTAAGACAATTACTGTCCAGTAAAATATTAATTTGGGTGTAAACATTGCCCCCCAGCCTCGAAGTCATGAATGTCAAAAATGACTGAAGAGGTTTATGTTTCATGCTGCCCCAAAGCCACTGGTATTGGCTTGGTTCATACATCAAATGACTGTGAGTAAACAAGCTTGTGAATAGGCTCTAAAACTCAAGTATTCAACAACAAAGAATTGTAGATGCCTCCCGCATGATTCAGCTAGTACCATATTAAACTGATGATCATGAACTTAACATAGTTGGGTACCCTGAACTTGAACTTAAAGAATAATGTCGTGGGCTTCGCCTGCTCCACCTAGAGAACATAGTACCAAGCATGCACCTCGACTAGATAATATCCTCGAGAGGATGTTCCTCGCATGGATGCACCTTGCGGCCAAAACTTGTTGACTCGCCATGGACTTGTTGACTCGCCATGGATTTGTTGACTCGCCATGGACTTGTTGACTCGCCATGGACTTGTTGACTCGCCATGGATTTGTTGACTCGCCATGGACTTGTTGACTCGCCATGGACTTGTTGACTCGCCATGGATTTGCCTCGAAGGGATGTACCTTGAGTAAACGTGCACTTTGACTGGATTCAAAAAATGACCTCCACTTGAGCTCTTGGCGATGGCGAACCAACTTTTTGATATTTAGATCATGGAGTGACTTTCCTGCCCCCCAGTGCGAACCAATGAGAGTCAAACAAAAAGACCATGTGGGCGAACGACCCAGATTTACCTTGAAATTTTTTTTAGAGGCCACAGGTGTTGGCCTAAATAATGACCAAGACACCTCAAGAAGGGTCTAAAGTCTGAAATATCTGGAACACATATCTACCCTAATGTGCCCCCCAGTTTTGATGTCTGTTCGACGAATAAAGGACATCAAAACTTTAGTATGCCCCCCCAGTGAAGGAAAGCTCGCTGCAAGGTCATGAAACACATTGAAAAAACACATTGCAACTTCGCGCGTATCCTGACCTGTCTGCATTCAAACTGCCATAACTCTCTCCAGGAATGGCGAAATGACAAACCGTAAAATCCTATGGAAAGTAGACATCCAGAGCTTTCCATTGATATAGGGCTCGCCTGCTGGTTCTTCCTAGATCATTCCAGGTTGATTGGCGAGGTGGACTGTCCGGTATCCTGACCCGCCTGCATTCAATCTACCATAACTCTCTCCAGGAATGGCAAAATGATGAACCGTAAAATCCTCTGGAAAGTAGACATCCAGAGCTTTCCATTGATATATGGCTCGCCTGCTAGGTCGTTCTGGATCATTCCAGCCGAACCGGCGAAGTTCTTCCTGGATCATTCCATCTGAATCGGCGAGGTGGACTGTCTGGTATCCTGACCCGCCTGCATTCAATCTGCCATAACTTTCTCCAGGAATGGCGAAATGACGAACCGTAAAATCCTCTGGAAAGTAAACATCCAGAGCTTTCCATTGATATAGGGCTCGCCTGCTGGTTCTTCCTAGATCATTCCAGGTTGATTGGCGAGGTGGACTATCCGGTATCCTGACCCGCCTGCATTCAAACTGCCATAACTCTTTCCAGGAATGGCGAAATGACGAACCGTAAAATCCTCTGGAAAGTAGACATCCAGAGCTTTCCATTGATATGGGGCTCGCCTGCTGGTTATTCCTGGAGAATTCCGGTTTAATTGGCGAAGTTGACTGTTCGGTAGTGGATGTTGCAACTTTCAGCAACTATTGGAATTTCTTCTCTGGCTTGACTTCGCTGGCAGCAATTCAAGGCATATGGAATGCCTGCGGTATTGTTTCCAGGCCTCAGGGATAGGCCTCAAATAAAGTTCAAGCCTTTTGGAGGCAAAAACGTTGTCTTGCATTTCAGCAAAACCAAGGATCTCTTTTTGGTGTTTTCTGCTATTTGATTTTTTTTTTTTCAATGCGAGAAAGAAAGAAAAAAATGAAAGAAAACAGAAGTAAAAACAGAGGTAAAGCTAAGAGTAAAGGAAAGAAGAGAGTATAGCATGGCTAGTTACCCTTCGTAAGGCCACGGGGGAGGCCACCAATGCTTCACTCCAAGCCTCGACGCCGTTATGTTTCTGGCATGAGAACCTCGCTGTTGAAAATTTCCAAGTGTTGAGCAGAGATGTTGTGCGTCAACCACCTGAAAATTTGAAGAAAGTAGCTCGTAGGGACAATCTTGTTGCCCCCCAAGCATCTTTGTCATTTGGCAAAGCATGATCTTCAATTGCATCCTTATGGGTGGAATGGTGTAAAGATCTGCCTTGTCACCGACTATCATGTCAAAATGCATGGTCTTATCAGGTATCGCCACGCATTGCTTATGGAAGAGGACCATATCAAGAGCTTCACTGGGATTGAACTCTTGTGGGATATGATTATGAGACAGACGCACTAACATATAGTCTTCATCATATTCATCATAAATTGGCTCTGTGTCAAAATCAAATTTAGAGTCACCATAGTCCAGCGAATCCACCTCTGCCTCTAATGCAAATATATGAAATCCATGAGCATCATGTTTAGATGCCACCAAGTCCCTGCTGCAGACTAGAGTGAGATGACCCTGAGAATACTCGACTTTACACCCATGTATAATAAACTTGCAATTCTGGGTGTAAAAACGTTTTCCACATACAAGACTAAAGCTACAGTTTGGCCTTTGAACTTGCATGCATAGACTCCAATTGTATTGGAGTGTGAAGCCTCGGATTGGCCTAGGTATACCACCATACCATGTATAATTAAGTTTGTCATGTCCTGGGGCAGCTTCTTGATAATGTCCAGTAATAGGACAAAACTTGAGTTGATCATGCCCTTGATCATGGTGGTGGATTAAAAAAAGAAGGCGAGTTACGCCGTGCCCCCCATGCATCTGACCTGTGTCCACATATACGTCTTGCATAGGGAAGCTGGCTTCTTGAACACCTTTCATATGAATTTGTGGTTCGCCATCATCAATGTTCGAACCAATTTCATCTTCTAAGATGAACTGTTCTGTCATATCTTCATGCTCCTTTTTCTGAGGAACACTTGCTTCAACAACCTCTCTGGCAACCACCTGTTCGGCTTGGTGTTTGCTGATGGCTGCTGCTATCATTTCATCAAGTCGCCTTTGGATGGCAGCCATTCTTTCATCGAAGGCCGCAACATGTTTATCAATAATCGCAACCGCCGAATTGTCGTGCCAATCCATTATCGTATCTTGTTTTCTTTCTCTGACCCCAACGAAGGTGACGTCAGAGACCACCCTGGTTTCCCTATGGTGTCTCGCTTATGCTCCTGGTCCCACTGGGCGTGCCAATGTTTTGGCCCAACGTCCTCAGCGAAGGTAGAGAAGGAACAAAAGTAAAATGTTGCGTGCGGGGCGATGGTGAAGAGCAAAAGGGGCATCATTTTAAGAGATCCATCGGTTGTTAGTTGCAAATACAGGTAGCGTAGTAATAACTAATAAGAGCTAGGCAGAGTGTGTATCCCTATTGGCATTCAAGAAATCGAACACAAGTTAATAAGAGTAATGATAAGCCGCCTAAAACCCACTTTAGTATATCTTATTATATATAGACTAGGGAAACCCCGGGCGTTGCTGCGGGTTAGGAATACCTGTCAACAACGTTGCATAAAGTCAGATACGTGTTGTGAACAATGTTACACAAAATCAGATTAACAATAGAATGTTACAATTGGGGCATAGTTCAGCATAGCCATGTTGTATTCAAGAAAGTTGGGATATAGGAGCATTGCCTCGTACCCAGACTGCGGTTTCTCCCAAGGCCATCAATTGAAGGAAGCTGCATGTATAACGTATATTCTTTATCAATATTACCACGGTCTCCCCCTTTGCCAAAATTCCCCCGGCTCCACCAGCTCTACCTATTCCACCGTTTATGCCACCACTAATGCCATGGTCAACATGCCCACCACCACCGCCATGCCATGGCCACCTCCAACCCATGACCACCACCAAAGCCACCTTCGCCACCAGCTCCTCCAGCTCCATCAACACTACTGCCTCTAAATCCACCTCCAGAAACATCGCTAGCCGCGGGTTCAACAAAAACCTCTTGACCTCCTCCTTTACCAAATCCACCACCAACAACATGGCCTACACCTTGCCAAAACTTACCATGGCCACCTTCAACCCCGTGACCAATACCAAAGCCACCTCCGCCATCGGCTCCACCGCGTCATGCAGCTGCCCAAAGTTTAGTTTCACATTTGTAAGAAATATGAACATGGGTAGAACCATCTTTTACATCAGTCAAATGACAACGTTGTAAATAAATCTAGAACATGGATAGAACTGTTTTTTAGTCTGTCTAATGGCAACTGTGTAAATAAATCTAAAACAGGGGCAACACCGTCCATTCACCACATGAATGAACAAGGCTAGTGTGTTAACGCTATTATATATATAGAGTATAATTTACAATATACTATTTCCGAGTGACCTGTTTGCACTGTTCCTACATTGTTCATCAGGAAAGACCCAAAAAAGGGCGGCGCGAGGAGGAGGTGTGGAGGCCGTGGGGTGATGCGAGGTGAGGAGGACGCGGGGTGAGGTGAGGCCAGTGAGGCGGGGTGATGCAAGAAGAGTGAGGAGAGGTGAGGAGGAGACGTGGGGAGGTGAGACGAGTGAGGAGAGGTGAGGCGAGGCGAGGCGAGTAAGGCGAGGCGGGATAGTCTGGCGAGGTGAGTGAGGCCGCGAGGGTGGGGCGAGGTGGAGAGTCTCTCTTCACGTAAACAGTGACAGACTCATTAAAAAAAAGGCTCAACTTTCTTCGCCACCACCTCCTCCGTCGACTAAGTATTTTTAATTTTTTTTGGACATCATGATTGGGGCGAGGCGAGGCCAGTGAGGCTGGGCGATGCAAGACGACTGAGGCGAGTAGAATACGTGGTGAGGTGAGTGAGGCCGCGGGGTGAGGCGAGGCGGGAGAGTCTGGCGAGGCAAGGCGAGATGAGTGAGGCCGCGAAATCGGAGAGAGGCGAGGCTAGGCGATGTGAGTGAGGCCGCGCGGTGAGGCGAGACGAGGCGAGGCAAGGCGAGGAGGACGCGAAGTGAGCAAGGCGAGGAGGACGCGGAGTGAGTGAGGGGAGTGAGACCACTGGGTGAGGCAAGGCGAAGCGAGGGTAGTCAGTAAGGTTGGGACATTGAAACAATAGAATAAGCCTAAGCCTCACTGTTCACATGAACAGTGACAGACTTAATATCAATTTCTATATCAATTTTTCTTACTTTTTAGTCTGATAATATGCTTAATATCTTATATACTATGACACAGATTGTCGTAAAATTGATGACACTCCAAACTGTTCGAATCAACTATCTCTATATCTACACTACATCATCATCATCAATATCTCACTCTGTCATTACTAACTTAATCAACTGCACCTACACCAGGCGCGTGCACAAATTCTAATATGTTACATAAGAATGACTTTTGGTAGTATATCAAATTATGATCTATTAAATATACATATAATATATCAAAATAATTAATTAAAAAAAAATTTGGAACCCAGCTCAGCCCCATGCTCGGTTCCATTTATTTTATTAAAAATAATATTTTGCTGAGGGGGCATAAAACCTGAACCCCGAGCTACATTAGATAGATAGCTAATATCCTCGTAGAGAATATCTTGAATAATTAATTTATTTTTCTTAAAAAAAACATAACATAACATTATCGATCAAGATGGTGGAGGAGGTTTCACCTTGCTTAGCGTAGCACTATCGATCAAGATGGTGGAGGAAGTTTCATCTCGTATGACAACGACTTTGACGATCAAGGAGAACGGTCGCGTCTCCTCATGTGTCATCGGTGTGATATCCATCTATGTGTCATCGTTCGTGATGAAGTAATATGAGGTTCACATCCAAAATTAATTAATTGACAGTCGATAGAGTGACTCAAATCCTTATAAACCCACATGTAAGGTCCTATTTTTCCGATATGAGATTCATATCTCAACATAACCTGCACGTGTAGCGAATTTTCAAGCCATACATGTAGACAACTTTTTGGATGACTTGGAGTATGTGTGGTCGTTAGACATTTACACGTGGACATGAGAAATTTGGCTCTCATACTATGATGAAGTAATATGAAGTTCACATCCAAAACTCATTGACAATAGATGAAGTTGTCTAAACCCTTATAAATCCATTGACAAAGTCCAATTTCGATGTGGATTCATATCTCAACAGTTTGCGGTGAGACAGCTTCTGAATCGGAAACAATTAATTGGATCCAAAGGGCTTCATGGAAACCATGGCGTTAGTATGGAATCTCTGAGGACGTCTTTCAATCCAAGTTGTTAGTGACCGATTCCTCCTGACGTTCACACATGAGGCGGTTCAAAGGAAACTTTTGACCGGTGGCCCATGGTTTTACGACAAGTCTATGTTCCCGGGGCCTACATATGATGGGAAAGGAGATCTGGCAGCAATGAGTATTCTCATCTTCCTAGCTTGGGATGAAATTTTTGGTTTGCCCCCTGTTTTGATGATGGAGCAGGCGGTGGAGAAGATCAGGTCAACTCTACTCTCGGAGATGTCATTCACCCAGAGTTAGAATAATATCAGGAGAGGCTTAAAGGCTAGGGTTCGAATTTTTCATCATCTGGCTTCGTTGGTGAAATAGGCGTATTTGCCCTTGGACTTCGAGTTTGGCGTCGGTAGTGAGGCGATGGTGAAAACTGTCACCTTCAAGTATGAAAAGGCGATGGAAGGTTGCAGCTGCTAGAATGAAGGAAACAAAGAAACGTCAATACTCAACTCGACGTTCCTTGGAGATGGGCGAAGGTTTCTTTGGTACTGGTTCCAGCGTGAAGGATACCTCTGGAGACTCAGCTACTGCGGACTCTATGGTATCTCCCTCTGGTTATTTAAAAGTGCAATAACCATGTACCATTTAGTTTTGTGACGTAAGTTTATCATTCACAAATTTGAGGTTGTTTGATTCACAGAAGACTAATTGTGGCATTTGAGATATTAATAGAATAACTAGCCGTGTTAAAGGAATAGTACAATTCAAAATGGCCCAAGAGGAGGAGATTGTAGGGTAGTCCCTCTCCTTTGGAAACCTCAATTTCTGTACTTTATGCTAAGAATAGAGGTGCAATCTTCCCAACTTGTGGGCAATGTAATCGCTCATCATTGTGATGTTTGAGTAGATATTCAGACGTAGTATGTACTGCAATCAAGTACTACAATTATAATGGATTCTTATTTAGGCATCATCTTTCTATTGTGTCTCCTTCATTTGCCCTCTGTTCCTCAGAGTACTACACATCCAAAAGGAGAGGGCATTGACCAACGCATCAGGACAGGCATGTATCATGAACCCCTGCACTGAATGAGACCAGTAAGGATTACATAGATGGTCATAGCCAATCCATCGGATGCTGGCTTTGCTGAATTTCTCTAGTGATGCAATCAACAAGGGAAGTGACTTCAAATGGCTAGTCATCTCTGTGGCCACAAAACGAGGTGCCTGCGCGCATAATTTCGTATAAAAGTTCAGGGAAAATGACCAACTTATCATGAGCAGTAATATCAACAACCAAAACAAAGAACAACATGCAAGAATAGACTGAAAATGAACCTGACACTGAATGTCAATTCCATGCTCCTTGTATTCCAAACTAATGCATCTTGAGAAAATTTTCAGGTACCTGTATCATAAATTTATGAATTAGGAGTCTAAGTTCCACGAAGAAAGAAAATTTATATAAAAAGAAACTAGGGTCGTTTTAGTTAGCAAAACTCACGATTTAGAAGCAGCATAAAGTGTGTATAGAGGCAAAGAAGAGTCCTCGGATAAATCAGAGCCGATATTGATGATTGCTCCCTTCTTCTTCTTGAGCATACCAGGAAGCACTGCCCTAGTCACCCAAGTTGGGGCTTCCATGTTAACCTTTATAATGCTCTCCATCAGCTCCAAATCTACCTCATGAAAGAACCTGGCATAAGGATAAGTCACCCCTGCATTGTTAACCAAAATGCCAACATCAAGCCCTTTGATGCCTTCCTCTATGGTTTTAGCTATCTGCTCACCACTCACTTTCGCCAAGTCGATGACAATGCTCTTAACTTTCACCGGTTCATGACAGTTGTCGCGGATTCCTTTGGAGGTAGCTTCGAGCTTGGAAGGATTTCGGCCAACCAAGACAAGGTTAAGACCCTTTGAAGCCATTTCAAAGGCAAGGGCTTTGCCGATTCCATCAGTGGAGCCAGTGATGATTACCCATGATCCATACTCCTTGAGATCCCTTGGAGGTCTCAGAAACATGACCCATACCCATCTCACAAAATTGATTAAAGATTTACAAACAGATACCAACCCTATGGTGATTGCTACCACTATGAAAAATTCCTGTAGCTCCATTGCCTAATATGGAGTCGATCAGTAAAGCAATTTGGAGTACAGTTTTCCTTATTTGGTTATACAAAACTGATTGAAGCAAGCAGACGATATATAACTCGCAAGTTGGCATGTAGAAAAAGACCATTCATTCTCTGCATGTAAGGAACAGCTCGATTGGTTCGTTGGTGGTTGTCAGATTTCAGGATTGCATATAAGGAATCGTTGGTAGTTGTCAGATCCCTGGTTTGGATTTAGGAGTTGGGGAAGTAGTAACTGCACACATGCATTGAACCATTATGCTGAGATTCTCCTGTTAACGTAGGGCACCTCCTTCTGATAATCTGATCGTTTGGCATCTCTTTCTGATCCTACTGCTGAAAGAGTAATATACAAGGTAATTCGCTTTGCATTATATATATCAAGCAACACCAGAATAATTCCAACGGAAAATTTTAAAAAGAGTACATGACAAATAGGTCACTCTTAAATTTCATACGTTAAAATTTCAAAATATCAAAATGGTACATGAACTTTAAATATAATTTTTCAAAGGGTACTTCTGGTTTTTCCTTTGTCCTGGACTGGTTATACTATCTCTGGTTGGAAGACGCCATCACCATATCTACCTCCTCCAGCTGCTCCTACCATTTTCATCAACTCTCCCTCCCACACCGTCTATGAAAGAACCCGAGTGCCCCAACCCAATTCACTCCTCTCAGAACCGAACCTCATACATTCTCCCGCCATGAACCTCGGCGACGCAGTTCTGTATCTCCATGTCGCCTACATCCGGCTGTGTTCTTGTTCCATTGATGGCAACAACAACACCTAGATGACGCCATCCGGCTGTGTTTTTATATTCTTTTTTAATTACGAAAATTCTTTTTCTTTTTTTATTTCTTGTTTTTATCCATTTAACCATATTTTCTTTCATTCTCTCTAATCTAATATGCGTGATCTTCATCTTCAATTCTTTATCACCATGTTTTCTCCTCCTCTCTTAATATTCTAAGTTCTAACTAGGTTCAGTTGATCAACTATAGTCAACTAATAAAGAGTATCACATGACCCTTAGGTTTTCATTGTGTTGATATTGCGTTGGCTGGGTAGCATTTTGATATTTGTATCCATATGACTATGATTTCTCCAATGAGAAATCCCTTATTCCCCGAGTGAATCTAGATTTCATCATTTTCGTGTTGGATTCAATTACCAGCTGTTTTGGCCACAATCCTCAGCGCGCGGGCGAGAGATAACTAGCGAATAAAGAGAAAATGAGATGTTGCGGGTGTGCCACCTCGCGGATGAGGTGCCACCTCGCGGATGAGGAAATGATGGTTGCGTGCGAGATCTTGACTTCTGATCAGGCGGGGGGGGGGGGGGGTTTCAGGTGACACCTCGCGGATGAGCGAGGAATTACGAGCACAAGACGATCGATACTCACGGCGGGATGCGAGCAGAGCAACTATATGGAATCAGGGAAATCGGGGGTGAGTCCAGGAAGGCTCTGAACTAAGGCGTAGACGCACTTAGGGTTAGAGTTTCGAGGTAGCTCGAAGGATAACTGGTTTGCAGTTTTTCTGTGTTGTTTGTAAGGAGATTGTGTGTTGTAGAGATTGTAGGTTGTCTTCGACCCCTTTATATAGTAGTTCAACTTGCGGCAGAAGAAAGTTAACTTAGAATCTAAGTCGGACTCTGAAACCCTAATCCCACAAGGACACAGTTTCATTCGCGCGGACCAACCAAATTATGACACATGTCTGGTTTGCACACTTTGCATGGGCTACTGCCTCCGTGTTACTCAATTATAGACTCCTATGCGAACTGGAATTATGAGAAATCTTATCCCGCGGGGTGTCACAGTCCATTGGAAAGTCTATCTCGCGTAGGCCGTAGACTCAAACCATCTCGTGGGTCTTTCTAGCTCGCGGGCCAAAAAAGACTTTTTAATTAATAAGGGTCATAGGGATTGGTCCAAAACATGTCAAAAACTTGTAGGAATCCTCAACGATTAATGTGGTGCACACGGACTCCGCCTGTTGCTTCTATGCGAAGTCTCCCACGTGAGCCAGTTCGCCAGCTCGCCTCGCCTAAGGCTCCACTCTTACGCGAAGTATCACTTCGCCTTGCCTACGTGCGAAGTCATTAAGAGCGCGAGCTCTGTAGTCCATGTGAAGTCATTCCGTGCGCGGATTTTGTAATTCAGCTCGCATGGTCTTACTAGTGAGCCATTACTTGTAAACTTAAAGAACTTAGGCTCGCCGGTATGACATGGACCAATAATTTAATTAATATTCATATAGACATTTACTATTCAGTAAAATATTAATTTGGGCGTAAACACAAACAACGGAGAAATTGAAGTACTAATAATAACATAATTCACTTAGTGTTGGTTCCTCTTCCATATTGCAATTCGTGAGAGAGGAGAGAAGAGTAGTTGATCGATGAAGATGAAGACGACGCAACAAGAAGAAAAAAGAAATAGGGTTCAGAAGATAAAATGAAGTGTTTTTTATTTTTTATTTTTTAAAGAAGAAGATAAACACAAAGTGAAAAAAAAAACTGAATTTTGTAAATAAGAAAAAACAAAAATATAGGATAATCAGATGATGTGGCTTTACCACATAGGACACCACATAAGGTGAGCTCTAGGTGAGTTTTCAAAAATGTGGTTCATCTAGCATTACTCATTCCAAATACAAATCCACTCGAACCATCAAATTAGTCATTGGCGAGGAGCTTGAATCCAACCACATTTGATATAGATTGAATACAAGTAGCTTGCTCCTTATTAGTTCATTATGTTACCTAAGAAAACAGAAGATGGGAGATACATCATACTCCTTTATGACAAAGCCAACCTCAGTAAAACCTATGTGATCAAATACATTGTACACATCAGAATGCATTTTACTGTTGATGCATCTTCTTGATCTGTGCCTCCTTCATTTGGCCTCTCTTTCTGATCTCAATGTTGTTCCGGTAATTTATGGCATTCAACAACACATCCGGTATGGCCGCACGATATATGAACCACTGCACAGAGCCACCAGTAGGGATTACACAGAGGTTGGTCATGACCAATACATTGAACGCTTGCTAATTGCTCTGGTGATGCCAACAACCAGGAAGGTCCATTCACTTGTTGTATTAAACTCGTAGCCACGAAAAGAGGAGTCTGCATCAGTTGAGAAGATGAACGCAGTTGAATTAATATCATATATATACTGTATACGGAGCAGCAGGGATAAACTTCTTTTAATATGTTACTGTTAAGAACTACATAGTGGCCGGAATTTTGAGCAAAGGGTATGGAAGCCTGAGGTCCCTAGTCCAACTTTCCAACCAAAATATCAGTGTAGTATCATGGTGTAACCAATAATAGAAACAGAGATAAAGAAACAGATAGGGAAACAGAAAATTGGGGATTCCGGCGGGGTTGATGGAATTTGAAATTTGGATCTTTTGATCTAGTATAGGTATTTTTTGTGATGTTATATGTTGCACGGACACTCCACTTGGGTAGAGTGTCAGAGTGTCAGAGTGTCTGACACTCCGACACGCCGACACGGCAAAATACGTGTCCAACACGCCACATGGGGTGTCGAAAAATATTAACTTTTCCAACACGTTTCAGACACGTTGACCAACTCGCTACATTATCTCCGACACGCCATATCATCATTAATTTATCAATTTTTTTTAATTGAAAAAAAAAAGAAAGGGAACCAAAATCTAAATAAAGTTACTATCTACTTTTAAAAGCAAGCTACTGCCCAGTTTTGTCAGCAACCTACTGCAAATTTGATTTTTTTTTCATATTATGTTTTAAGTTAGAGGTCTGTTACTTCTAATATTATTATTTATGCACTTCTATCATTTACATTTGACTCTCTTTAATGTTATTTCTTATGGTTATGCAATAAATTGAATTTATAACATTATTTTGGTAATGTATTGAATTTATTTTATATTTTAGTATATTTTTATTTATTAAAAATAATAAATATATAATTTTATTTGCCGTGTCCAAACTGTGTCGGATATTCAGTTTTTGATTTTTGTCGTATCGACATGTCGCGCCGTGTCCGTGTCCGTGCACCATAGTGTTAAACCAATAATAGAAAGAAAAACAATACAGAGGGAGATAATGAGAACTTACCTGACAGTACTGAATGTCAATTCCCATCTGCTTGTATTCCAAACTCATGCATTTTGATAACAAGGAAATGTACCTGTTTCATAAGTTCATAACTCATTAGCTCATAAAGTCATAATCAAAAGGCTATATAATTATGTCTGTGTATTCCAAACTAATGCATCTAGCTTGTGATATATATGTAATGTTTCCAACTTTCCATATGTAGTAAGCTAGATAATACTTCTGAGAGTAAGGAAAGACTGATACATCTCTTAGGTCTTATCAGTTTGTAACACATCTAAAGTCATTATCTTAGAGAAATCTGAACTACGTACTTTACCCAAAGTAGTTCACCGAGATACGACACTTTTGAGAATCTAATAACAAAACCAGAATTTTGTTTAGAGTTCTAATGTGATTCGAATGATGGAGGGAAATGGTAGACTGCACGCTGATGAAGTTCAGAGATGTTTATACCACGATGGAACTTATGCATGAAACAACCAAAATGGTAGTCCAGAAAACTCACGCTTTGGTTGCAGCATAAACGGTGTCAAGAGGCCAAGAAGGGAGGTGAGCTGTCATAGAACCAATACTCCTTTCTTCTTCTTCAGCATTCCTGAAAGCACTGCCTTAGTCGCCCAAGTTGCTCCTCCAACGTTCACCTTTATAATATTCTCCATGAGTTCCAGATCAACCTCATGAAAATACCTTGCATAAGGGTAAGACGTGCCTGCGTTATTAACCAAAACACCAACATCTAGCCCTTCTATCCCTTTCTCTATGGCATTAGCTATTTCCTCCCCACTCGATTTGGCTAGGTCGATGACCATGCTCCTAACCTCGACTTTTCCACCAGATAATATAAGTATTTCATTGCAGGTAGCTTCAAGCCCTGAATGGTTTCTATCGATGAGGACAAGGTTAAGACCCTTTGGAGGCTAACTCAAAGGCAAGCACTTTGCCAATTCCTTGAGCTGAGCCGGTGACAATAGCCCAAGAGCCATAGTCCTTGAGATTCTTGGGGGGTCTCAAAAACATGATCCATACCCACCTCACAAAGTTGATGAAGCTTTACAAACAAAGATGAAGCCTATGCATATTGCTGTTACAATGAAAGCTTCTTGCAGCTCCATTTCCATAACCAGCCCTCTGTAAAGAAACTGAGTTAGATTGTTCTCTTTATAGAAAGCTCAAGCTTGCCTTGTTTCTCCATCTTCACACTACTCCTTGCTGTGTTTTTATACTTGCATAGGTGAATTACAAAACAAGAGGCATCAATCAGTTTGTATTTCCATGCTTTCATGATTTGGCTGCTTTCCGTCTATGCATTCAAATGTTTTGATTTCATTATTTAGAGGGGCAGTGCATTCAAATGTGATACAACATATTTTCTCTCTTTTGTTAGGCACCCCCAACTCCGCCGAGCTAGTTCTACCGACTTTCAAGAAATCTAGGGGTGAGTTTTCAAACGTTGGTCCTTATGAGGCCGATTGTGCATGATCTGTAAATGTGTTGAGAGACCATATTCGTTCTTTTAATATTTAGACCTTAAATGTTATTGTACTGCGGTAATTAAATGTTGGACCAATCAAGGTTACCAGGGCTAGGACAACTCAAGAGCATAAGCTGGTGATAATCAAGGTTTGGTGTGAGCTAAAAGATAACTTGGGATTGTGAAAGCTATAAGCTGGTGAGTAATCCAACCACCTTTGATATAGAATTATAGCTTGAATACAGTAGCTAGCTAGCTGCTCATTAGTTCAATTACTTGTCTAAAAGGTAACCAAATAAAAAAGAAGATGGGAGTCATTGGGAGATACATTATACTCCTTTATGTTAAAACCAACATCAGTAAAACATATATGATCGCATACTTGTACAGTTGTACTCCTCACAGTGCATTTTCCTGTTGATGAATCTTCTTGATCTGTGCCTCCTCCATTTGGCCTCTCTTTCTGATCTGAATGCATATCCTGTAATTGATGGCATTCAATAACACATCCAGCGAGGCCACACATAATATGAACCACTGCACAGAATGCCACCAGTAGGGATTACAGAGAGGCTCATAACCAATCCATCGAACGCTTGCTTTGCTAAATTTCTCCGGTGAGGCCATCAACCAGGAAGATGTGCTCACATGCTCTGTCATCCTCGTCGCCACAAAAAGTGGAGTCTGCATCAGTTGAGAATATGAACGCAGGTGGATTAATATCATATATAAGGAGCAGCAGGGATAAATTTCTCTTTATATTTTAGGCTGTTGAGATATAGTGGCAGAAATGTTGAGCTTGAGTTCATACTTTCCAACCAAACATCGTTGTAGTACCATGGTGTAATTATCGACAGACACAAAAATAGATAGGGAAACATGGAATTTGGGGTTCTGGGGTCGGAGTAATTGAACTTTAGATCTTTTAATCTAATTGTATAGGTATTGTTTGTGATGTTAACCCAAGAAAAAGAAAGATATAAAGGGGGATAATAAGAACCTGACACTGAATGTCAATTCCCTGCTGCTTGTATTCCAAACTAATGCATCTTGAGAATATGGAAATGTACCTGTTTTCATAAGTTCATAATTTATTAACTCATAATCAAAGGGCGCTATATATGTATATGCATGTATTCCAAACTAATGCATCTTCAGATGTTTATGTAATGTTTCCAACCATCTGAGAAGAAGGGAAAGACAGAATATTGATCAGTTTATAACATACCTAAAGTCCCTATCTTACAGAATGCTGAACTTCACCCAAAGTTGTACACCGAGACACCTATACTTTTGATAAGAAGGCTCCTCTAAACATGCGAAAATCCTACTCTGAAAGGCAGGGAAGAAAACTGCTCGCAACTTCTAGCTCTGATGCTAGCTCTGTTTTAAGCTGTGAAAGAAACGATCTGATACATCGTTTCAAAGATTTTGACGAGCTGAATAGCTAGGAGCTTCCTAGACCTAGCATCGAGTAAAACTTATCAAAAGTTTGTCGTCAAGGTTTGTGTTTCAACATTGTACACGAAGAATTACTATACCCAAATCGAAAGATATCCTTTTCGACTTCCTTATCTTCTTCTGCTTTTGGATGATGCAAACAACGTTTTATATCATCTTCAACGAATCTAGACGCCTTCAATAGACAAGCAGTAGTAACAAGTTACAAAGTCCAGAGCTAGTGTTAAAGCCTATATACTTATAGTCTAGGAGTGAAAAATATTGGTGTAGATTTGCTTAATTTATACTTGGAACTATTAACAGCTTTTCTGAAACACGTTGAGAGAAAATTGTACAATAGATCCAGTTGATACTAAAGAATTTAAGAAAAACAAAAAGAAAGTTGAAATCGTTTAAGACCTCTAATGTGATTCAAAAAATGGAGGGTAGTGGACTACATGTTGATGCAGTTAAGAGATTTTCAATCTCAACGCAAGGATGAAATTATGCATGAAAGAATTTAAGTGTTAGGACAGAAAACTCACGCTTTGGTTGCAGAATAAAGACTGTACAGAGGAAAAGAAGGGAGGTGAGCTGAAATAGAACTTATATTGACAATTGCTCCTTTGTTCTTCTTCAGCATTCCTGGAAGCACTGCCCTGGTCACCCAAGTTGCAGCTCCCAAGTTCAGCTTTATGATATTCTCCATGAGTTCCAAATCGACCTCATGAAAAAACCTTGCATAAGGGTAAGCCATCCCTACATTGTTAATCAAAACACCAACATCTAGCCCCTTTATCTCTTCCTCTATGGCATTAGCTATTTCCTCCCCTCTCAATTTGGCTAAGTCGATCACCATGCTCTTAATCTGGACATTTCCACCAAAATTTTCAAGTATTTCATTGCAGGTAGCTTCAAGCGCCGAATGGTTTTTATCGATCAGGACAAGGTTAAGACCTTTGGAGGCTAACTCAAAGGCAAGCACTTTGCCAATTCCTTGAGCAGAGCCGGTGACAATGCCCCAAGAGCCATAGTCCTTGAGATTCATTGGGGGTCTCAGAAACATGACCCATACCCATCTCACAAAGTTGATGAAAGCTTTACAAACAGAGGTGAAGCCTATGCAGCTTGCTGCTACAATGAAAGCTTCTTCTAGTGACATTGCCAAAACCAGCTATCTGTAAAAGACACTTGGTTAGATAATCTATCTTTCTGATTAACTCATTAAGTTCAAGGTTCTTATGAAGAGCGCTGAAGTTTGTAGAAGTTCAATCATTCAGTGCAAGTCCATCCCTGTTTTTAAGAGTCCGGTACTGTAAATAAAGAACAGTAGTTGCATCAAGGAAATGCATAATAAACATACAAGCGTGTACGTACCGGGTTTTGTCCCTTATTTTGCGTGCCATGCTGTTTATGTGCTTCTGCAAAGCTTTGCAACATTAGCTTGTTTTATGGGCTAGTATTTATTCCCCAACCGACTCATTGCCTCATTGGTGTGTTAGGTAGAAGAATTACAAAACACTGTATTTGAAATCTTCTCATAAATCACGCAATGAACTTTTCATCAACTTCTCAACGAAAATCACCCTTCAGTAATGGGTTTAGTTTTAATCTGAGTGAACCATCACCACATATCCACAGCTCATTTCAGTCGGTTTCTAAATGCTTTAATGGTTTGGCTACTCTGGCTAATGGACAGTGACACTATTATGCTTTGACTGAACTAGTTAGATATACTCATCAATGCATAATGCAGACTTCCAGATACCGGTAGGAATTGAAAGACTGAACAGGACCTGATCCAAGATCCAACCAACTCACTGTAGAGGTTATTGTGTTATGGATCTAATACATTAAATATATGAGATAGGAATGATTCAAGCTCATTCTAACTTTAGTGGAACATAATTCAGATTTCTTTCATTTGGTCATTATTATTACAGAAGTTGCAAATACTTGTACCTCACAAACAGCTTAATCCTGTGAAGAACCGAATGAATTTGGCCATAGAAGTGCGATCCCAAATGAAACTTCCGCCTCATATTAGCTAAGCCATCGGCTACACTAGCAGTTTCCTTGTCAACATGATGAAGACAGTCCACAAGGTACACAACCAAGTTAACTGCGAGTTTCGAATGCCTTTTCTTGTTGCTGCATCTTTTTAATCCGAGACTCCTTCAATTGGCCTCTCTTTCGCATCCCAAGGAAGTACCAAAAAATGCTCGCATTCAATATTGCATCAGGCAAAGCACGTGCAATGAACCACTGCACTGAGTGCCCCCAGTATGGGGTACATAGATGCTCATAACCAATGCATCGTATGCTTGCTTTGCTATACATCTCTGGAGATGCAATCAAGAAGGAAGATGCCTTTAACTTTGTCATCTTAGTCGCCACAAAAATAGGAATCTGCATTGTGTATGTATGTGCAGGTAAATCAGATGGACTACTGTTCTTCATAATGAAACTTCAAAACACCACAATCATAATCATATATAGTATCGGCAAAGTCTTTTCCATACTATGCAATGACTTAAGTTTCTCATGAAAATACCAAACATCAGGAACAATCTACTATTACCATTGTTTAAACATGAACAATGAAAGAATAAGAAAAAAAGTGATAACCTGACACTGAATATCGATTCCCTGCTGCTTGTATTCCAAACTAGTGCACCTTGTGAACACTGCAAGGTACCTGCATCATTCACAAGAACCATAATTTACAACGATAAGGGTCATGAAGTTGGTAACAAATGTGCAGGACTATTCAATTCATAATTGGAGGCCCCAACCCCCATTCAAGAAGCTAAAATCAATTGGGATTTTCCTTTACAAATTAGAAAGGTTAATTGGGCTGTCCTAGAGGGCCAAGATTCATGTTATCTTGTAGCTATCGAAGTCCATCTATCTTGTAACTATCGAAGACCATCTGCTGCATAATACAAATGACCAACAACACAGATTCTGACAAGAATCCTCTTGGAAAGTATGTACATTTAGCGAAACAAAATGTTTAGGCCTCATTGAAATGGGAACAGTACCAAATTCACACTGATCCCAAATGGACCTAGGCAATGATACTCATCGACTCCTATCCAATAATTTTGAGCATGCATCTCAGATTAGTCCAACTACAAAATTCACAATGCAAAACAAAGGATTAATGGCTACTCACGCTTTGGAAGCAGCATAAACAGTGTAAAGAGGATAAGAAGGAACTATCACAGACGACCCAGATCCAATGTTGACAATTGCTCCTCTCTTCTTCTTGAGCATACCTGGAATCACAGCCCTAGTCACCCAAGTTGCAGCTTCAATGTTCACCTTTGTAATGCTCTCCATGAGCTCCAAATCAACCTCATGGAAATACTTAGCATAAGGGTAAGCCAACCCTGCATTGTTAACCAAAACCCCAACATCAAGCCCTTTGATCCCTTCCTCTGTAACTCTAGCTATATCCTCCCCACTCAGCTTGGCCAAGTCCATCAAAATGTTCTTGATTTCAACTTGGTGGCCAAATTTTTCACGAATTCCATGCGAGGTGGCTTCGAGCTTTGAAGGGTCTCGACCCACCAAGACGAGGTTGAGGCCCTTTGCGGCCATTTCAAAGGCGAGAGCTTTGCCAATGCCGTCGGTGGAGCCAGTAATGATGGCCCAAGATCCATACTTTCTGAGATTCTTTGAGGGTCTGAAGAACATGACCCATACCCATGTCACAAAATTGATCAAAGATTTGCAAACTGAGATGAAGCCTATAGTGGTTGCTGCTACTATGAAAAACTGCGGCAGTTCCATCGCCAGTGAAGTGTAGAACCTACAATGTCAAGTACAGTACTAGAAATTTACCGTATATCTATTTTCCGTCCACAGTGCAGACAACGCAAAACATTGTTTTTAACACTGTTTTAAATACTGTTTATAACACGCAAAAAGAGTTGGGCCTGCATTTCATTGCTTCCTCTCATTTCTTGTGTCTATTGTACCCATTCTCGCCTCTTTATCGTTCCATATTCTCGACATCAATCGACGAACTTCGCAGCCCTAAACGATCTGCTGATTTCGACACCAGTCGACGAACTTCGCTGTCCTAAACGATCCGCCCAATCGAGGTGATATACGATTCTAGCTGTGCTTACTTCTCTTAAGAATATTAACAGTTTTCGTTTTATTGTTGTGAAGTTGTTTTCATCTTCTGTGCTGGGACCGGGAGATCTGTCAAATTCTCATACAAAAAAGAAGCCGATTTTGGGCTTGGATTGTGTAAAGATTGGAGCCTTTTGGGTTTTTTCAAGTCTGGTCTGTATCTTATTTCAGGATTCCCACCTTTTCCAACAGTAATCTTGCATCGATTTCAATCTAGAATCCTTTCGTTATTGGTTTTGGCCGACTTCTCTCTGTTAATTGGTAAGTCTTCCAAATTGAACACCATTGTTTATGAAAGCTAAACTGAAGATGAAGAGAATAAACATAATATAGAATATATTGAATTCAATTTATCGAATTCTATTGCTGCTTTTCTACTGAAAAGGTTTAATTTATATACCATGGTTAAATTGAGAAATATAAATGTTCTATTTTGTATTCCATGGAATTTTGTGATATTTAATTTGTTTATTATTTGATTTTTAGGCTGTTGTTCATGTTCATGGAAAATGTTTACTTCCTTTTTTTTTTTTTTTTTGCAGTGTGAATTGGAGGTAAAAACAATCGGCTAATCTGAGGATATATAGGGTGCAGGTCTAGCTACTGCACTAAAATTATATGAGAAAGGACATCGCATTTTAGATGATTTGAAGTATGATTATTCATTGACACATTTACAGAAGTTGGGGTTATACTACGACATGAGGTCATCCTATAATTTTTTGTCCATTACTCCATTTATTTCTAAAAAGAAGTCTTTTTTCATATTTCTTCTGTAATCTGAATTTTCTCTCAAGAAATTTGTGCTTCTTTTTCTGAACTCCATAGGCTCAAGAGATGGATCTTCTTCTACAGAAAGATGCAAAAGATAAAGGTTTAAGTAAAGGACATGTAGAGGGGAATGATCAGGTTGTATTTTATCCCCTACCTAAGTTTCTGATGTCCCTTTAGTATTAAACCTAACTTTCTACTTTGTTCTCTGTAAACATGGAACTTGCAGGCCAGGAAGTAGCTTCTCTTTTTTGATATCATAGTCTGTTTAGAACTTTCAAGGGTGAGGTCAACTTTATATCATGTACATCCCACATTGTAGTTATATTTGGTCACTTCTCTCTTTCTTTTGTTTCTTTCATCGTATTAGTTTTTATTCATTAAGATTAACAAAAATATCTTATAGCTGGATAGTCCGAGAATTGTGATAGGTCAGATAATGAGATAAATAACTCTCTAAATTTTTTTTCAACAATTACCCCAATCGGAAAATGAAGACAACACCTGAAAAATAGCAAAAGAGTACTAAAAACCACAAATTTCATTAGGTACCACATTTAGATAATGCAGATGTGCATTGTAAGTGTTGTAAAACATAAAATATAAGAGATTGAGAGAGAAGAGGAATGACACTTAAAATGAGAATGAGAGAATATCTATGTATAATCAAGTATAGAACCATCTCTTATATAGAGATGTAATCAGTATATAAATTACATGAATATCCCTATTAAGCTAATTAAAAGAATGCCCATTAAATAAACTATTTACAACATTCCCTTTTGGGTATTCTCTGTTATTAGCTTCATCTAATATGTGCTCCAGTGTTGTCTCGTCAAAACCTTGCCAGGTAATAAAAACACTATAGAACAAAAACAATCTTGGTCGAAGGAGAAAAGAGTACAACGCACACGTAACGGTGGTAGTCAGAACCCTTAATTTCGGTGAAACGGTTTAGTCTGGATCATAAGACGTGATTCCATAGGAGATAGATGCATAATAGTTGCTACATCAAAACTTTGCCCGGTAAACCCAGTGGGACAAACCCGTGGTCGAAGGGAAAAGATGAGCAAATGCATATATTTCAAATAAAGACATCTTCAAGATGAAGTATGAGTAGGGTGACCAATTTAATGTTTGCCTCGTTAAATCCTTGACATGTTACAAAACCTAATGGGACAAAATAACCCTAGACGAAAGAGAAAAAAGTACACAATGGTCAAGAGTATGCTTCAGAATACTCCCCCTAATATTGACTCTCCCTAAAAACTACACACTAGGTAAAACTGCTACATTAATCATACTTCTTGAATAACTTAATAGTCAACGTGACTTAAAGAGGTTTTTGTTTCATATACCTCTAAGATTACTGTATTCCTTATAGTAAAGACATAACTAGTCGGGAATAAACCTTGTGTCGGTTTACATAACTCATGCCACCATATTTAACAAGGCAAACATCATTCCAAGGATCATTTTCCAAGGATCATTAGCGGTTGATCCATTCCATGATGCTTAGGGATAGAATGAGCCATTTTTCGTTATACATTTAAATTAACGGAAAATTGTCTTTTATACCATTTCCAGAAGCGGCGTGTAGGCGCAGAGCTATATTTAGCTAACAAATTCACATTGGGTGAGATGTCTGATCTACGACATTTAGCCAAGTACAATAATGTGTCTATTGTACTTAGATATGAGTCTTCTGGTCCTAATATCTCTTCGTTATCATCTGCACGATGATACAAGTCTCACTAGATTTCAGACGATTATGAGTGAGTTTGAAGACTTTATTTTATCCTCATTAAAATATCTTAACATCTTCTAAATGTAATTTGATTGATGGACCAAAATTCCATCTGCACTTTGCACAACTCCAGGTCGAGAAAATGATTTGGTCTCCGAAAGTCTTTCATCTCAAACTCTGACTTCAGGTATTTTGTGGTTTTCTTGATCTCTTCAAGAGTATCAATCAAATTCATGCTATTGACGTAAATCACCACAAATTGCAAACCCGAAGTTTGTTTTCTTAATAAACACGCATGGGCATAGTCCATTGTTCATATATCTTATCCCAAGCAAAAATTCATTTAGACGGTTATACCAACTCCATCTGGATTGTTTGAACCCGTAAAGTGAACTACTTTAGCAAATGAAGAGCATGTTCTGTGGTGTAGAACTATTTGCATTAGGTAACAAAAGTCTTTCAGGAAACTTCATATATATCTCTATATTCAGATCCCCATAGAGATAAGTTGTTACCATATTCATAGGCTGCTTATTCAGTTATTTGGAAACTACCAAACTGATAAGGTAGTGGAACGTTATGATGTCCATTACGGGTAAGTACTTCTCTTCGTAATCAATCACAGGGCGTTGAGAATATCCTTGCGCCACTAAACAAGACTTATATCACAATCTTGTTTTTCTCATTACGCTTCCTTACAAATACTCATCTAAACAATATAGGTTTAACATCGGTAGGTGTGGGAACAACAGGCCCATAACACCTTTCTCTTAGTTAAGGAATCTGATTTGACCTGGATTGTTTCTTTCCTTTTTAGCCAGTCATCTCTTCGTTGAGATCTATCAACGAAACAAGGTTCGACATCATCGCTTATTATAATTTCGGTGGCCACCGTAAATATAAATATATCATCGATGAAATCTCATTCTGATTCAATATCTCACTAAATTTACTGAGATTTTCTATTCTCGGGAGTGGGTTTACATGTTGGAGTGTCCCCCAACTTCATCTCTTCTAGGACGAACCCATAATCCAGATTAATCTCGTGAGTTGAATTAGTTTGAGATTGCGATGGTAAGAAGATTCATTTGTGCCAAGTTTATCCTCTTCTAGGGATAAGAATCGTTCGAACATAATGGTCTACCTCGCTTCTGGGCAGGGACATATGACTGGTTAGCCACCATAGCCGTACCTCATCCAACTAGGACAATACGTCCTACGGGGATGTTTATCCTTGCAGGTTTGCAGCAGGTATATATGATCTCATCATTTTAACTAGATCTAATGAAGTGTCTGACATATTATGGGCTACACTACGTAGATCTAAAATTCTTTGCACTTCCACTAGAAGTAGAATTCTTCGCACTGCAATAGCACATGTGCGGTTTGGGGATCAAGATGAGACATTCTACACGTCATTCATCAAGAACAGTGACGTTCTTATCTCCCCTTAACGGCGAGAAGACTGTCTCATCAAAGTGACGACCACAAATCTAGCAGTATAGAGATCTCCTGTCAAGGGCTCTAAGGAGCACATAATGGATATGGTTCATAATCGACATATATGCCCATCTTTTATTGATGATCAGATTTTGTACGTTGTGGCGGCACAATTGGCATGGGAACTGCACACTCAAATCTGTGTAAGTGAAAAACATCAGGTTCGCAACCAGTCACCAACTGTAACACAAAGTAAGGTGGGTAGCAGTGGGCCTCAACCGGATCGACATGGCTGTATGCAAGATTGCATAGCCCAACGCAAACACTACCAAGGTTCTACCTGCGAGACCATCTTGGGTGTGAACATAGGAAACTATATGTTCAACAGATCCCAAGGGATATGCAATAATCATCGGAAGTCATCGATGTAAACTCTCCGGCATTATCAAGCATTATAGACTTTATAAGATAATCCGAGTGGTATACCATAAATTTCATGGGTGAGAGTTTAGCAAACACAACATTTTCTTGTGGACAGTGATATGACATCTGATCACTTTTGTCGATGCATCAACCAAAACCATTAATATTTAATTGGTCCGTATGGTGGTTGGATAAGTCCATGTATTTTCTCTTGCATTCTGTGCATAAAAAATAGTGTACATTCTAGTCTTTGCATATGATGGTCTACTATTCAATATTCTTAACGAGCAGCTTAACATAATGTGTCATTAAAGACAAGACCCTTATTCTGAGGGGGATGCCCGTGTGATAATTGAGTTGAGGATACGGTGCATCATATGTTTTTCCTGGGTGCATCAAACACCAATACTATAACTAGTATTTACTCGAATCATTTAGTTTCTAGCTAATAAATTTGATTATATTCAATGTACGCTTTTGGCCGCACATTCGAAGGTTATGCAAAGATATTACACCATTTACTTGGTGGTTTTAACGTTTTAAGCATTGGTTTCAATGAACTTACCTTTCGATAACATTCTTCTGGAATGTAGAGGTATTTTGCCTCGTCAGCTAGACGAGCATGTGGAGCTATGAACAGGGAAACCAAGGGACAAACAGTACAATGAAGTAGTTCGACCGAATAAACTTTCCTAGAACAGAATGGCAAGAATCCAATGTAGTCTCACTTGGTATAATTTCTCAATTACAAATGAAATGGTGTGGGTTCGACTCATGAGTGACATAAAGTAGTAGCATTTGAATTATTTATCTGGTTAACAAATAAAAACAAAGACAATATATTTTATGATTGCTTTGTATATGTGTTGATCCGGTTTTGTGAAAAACTTATGAAAGTACAATACGTTTTATATTTTCTTCGTATATGCATCAACGCATGGATCCGTTGGGCTTGTCTAACTTTCTTTTTTAAAAAGTTATTATTATTATTATTATTATTATTATATAACTCACTTACTCTTACATACGTCGTTGGGTTTCAACGTTGTCGATTTATGACTTCACTAGTTCATTACATTTATTAAGATTTAACATACATGAATACCTGATTATACCATTTTAGTGATCTTACCAAATATATTTCATTCAATGATCATTCACTCTCACTTGTGTAGATGGCAAGTTATGTCAAATTGTCGGTATTACTTAAAAGGATTGAGCTCCTTTGAAGTACTGCACAGTGAATTTCACCAAGTTATGTCAATATTACATACAACTTCTTTATTTGCAAATCCAAACTTAATTTCAAACATATTCGAAATTCAGACTCCACACAGGTGACACAACCACACTTGAATTATGATTTGCAATGTAATCGCATCATCTGATTTAACCATTATATAACTACGTCCAAATCAATACGTACTCAGCAGTTCACAGATATTAATCAGTAAACCCGATCAAACAAAGGGAGAAATATGATAGGAGCATAAAATGCGACGATTTTATAGTTTAACATTTGCATTTAACTTGACTATTTTCCTTTTAAAAAATCGTTTTAACTTTGTTATTTTCTTAGGTACTTCGTGGAGCAAGATAATGCAAATATATGCTCAAGTGATGCAAGTAAGGCTTCCAATACGAAGTAGAGATGTCAAGGATGGAGTTTGATGACTCACATGGTCAAAAATATCAAGGAAAGGCTATGGAACTACTTCACCAAAACAGAAGATGCAAACTCAAAAAGCTGAAAACTGGTTTCTGCTTATTTTCTTTGGTTTTCAAGGCTTATTTCCATGGGGTTCCGAGAATGGTTTCACCAAGATGACTGCCCATATTTGTAGAGGAGCATTTGTAGATCAATATGGAGTCAAGAATCATCCAAATCGGTGATGGCATCTTAGATTTATGAAGCTTCGAAGTTGGACAGAAAATCAGCAGTTCCGTGAAAGTTGTACAGCAGTCAAGTTCGAGGCAGTGTTTGGGCTGGATTTTGAGAAGCGTTCTTGGGGATTTTTGCACGATTTTGAAGAGTGACATCATTAATATAATTTTCCCAAAATCCAAGCCAAGATTATATGTGGAAAAAACACTCAAAAGATAGCCTAAACATTGATCCTAATCAAAGAAGGAAACATAGTCTGAAAATGTAGTTTTGAAGACTTGGAGACTACTTAAGGCAAAACCCTAATACCAAAAGAATGAGCGGTCATACTGCAAGAGAGCCTTTATGTTGCTGCATCACGCAAGATTCTATCAAAGGGAAGTCGCCAAGATCATCGTCATTCCTTTCATTCACAGTTTTCTTCTTCCCTTTGTAATCTTTAACTTTCGAATTTATTTTCTCTATGTGATTTCTACAACGATGTGTGGCTAGTTTATTTTAGTTAGGGGTGGAGGTTTGAAGCCCCAAATTATGCAATAAACTTTGTTTTACAACCTTAATTTCGTAATTGTTTAGTTATGAATTGTCTGTTTGGTTTTGGTTTATAGGGAACTCTTGTTTGTTTATGTTCATGGATACATACATAGAACATTATGAACTTGTAAGTGGGGCTAGAATTAGGTCGTTTAATCTCTTAAACAGTTAATACGGCTTAATTCAAGGTAGTAAAACTTGTAGGACAATAGGTGAAACCAAATAAATAGACTTGCATGCTAGGTAGGCGTTTCACACTAGTTTTGCATATTTGTTCAATCACTTGCATTGATCTTAATGATTAGAAAAATTTGTTGATTGGATAACGTTTATGCCTTGATTGGTTATTCTAAAGGCTTAGTAACGATGCGTTCATCTTACTTAAGTAGTTAAGAGAAGTAGTAAGAATTTACGCAATGTGTTCACGGTTTATTCTTGATTGAACATTTTCATAACTTGGTAATTAAAATCTTGGTTGTGTGGACTTGTTTTGCAGCATATTTGGAGGTGAATTTCCTAAATCTCTAACCTCTTATCTGTAATATTTCACAAACTACTAAAATCAAACTAGTTATCTTATTCTTCTGTCTTCTGTTTTTCGTGATTTATTTAGTAAAGTAAATGAACTCCAAATCCCCTCAAATTTTTTTTGCATGTTCATCTATGTGTCTAGTTTAGTTCTATAAATTTTCATAATTTTCTGAGTAGCGTAGGTTAGGTAGTTAATTATATTTTCGTTTGTTGTTCGTTAGGAACAGTAGACACTTTTGTGACATTGTTTTTGTGTGTGAAATTAAATACCTTCAATCTCTGGCAATGAACGATCATTGCTTCTTTATACTACAATTGACAATATTTTGCAGGGTTTAGGTTAAATTGTGATGTTATTTTAGCTGTACCAAAATACACATCAAACATATAGAAGAAGTTAATAACATTTTCAACTAGCTAGCTAGCTAGATAGCTGCTAGTTTTCCCCTTCTGTTTAAACCGATAGACAAGCGCCAGGCATCAAGAAGAGAATCGGGGACCAACCGCGCGAACCACCACTGAAGCGAGTGAGCCCAAAACGGCGTGCACCGTGCTTCATATCCAATAAGCTTTACTGCTGCTTCTGCATAAGCATCTGCAGATGGTATGAACAATGACGACCTCTCGATCGCAGCAACTTTCGACACCATTTTCGTTGCTACGTATAACGGAACCTGAATCTGAACGTCGATACCGCACTCCTTGTATTCCATGTACAGAGATCTAGACAGTTTATCCACGTAACTGCACAGTAAAAAGATAGTTTCTCCAGATTAATTACCCTGCATGATTATGGTGGCAATTTTTCAGGTACGTACTGGAAGGAGTTACTGAGGTTGGCGAAAGTTGCTGCCATTGATGTTACCAACTCAAAAAGGTTGGAGGCGCATTGAAGATCTATTCTCAGTGTCTCACTACCCACCATATGTTTCACCTTAAAATGAAATTATTAGCTTATGACTGTATGCATCACAACTCCAGATTCCAGTGAGAGCCCACAACTAACCTTCTGGGATGATCAGACTGACTGCGACGAATCAAGGCTGTTAGGTCACTTAGGTGTAACATTTATATTTTTCAGTTGAGAAACTACTTTTCTCTACTAAATTTTCTTAACTAATATATATTGAGCACCTTTCATTGATTAACTAAACTAATTTGATTGTATGTACATGTGTCTGATTAACTCACCACGATAGTACCTTAGCTTACATGTGATTTTCAAGATCATGAAGTAAACATGTACCCTTCTAATAACAACCAAAACACACAATACTTGCTTGTCTATGAGTCCAACTGAAGAACTTCCACTTATATATACATGCAAAAGGGATTAAAACACTGTAAAAACAAAAAGGATTGGACTACGAGAGACAAATCAAAGAGTATTCCAAATGAAAGCTTCTCTGTAAAAATTAATCTGAAAATTGAATTAGTTAGTAGTCTGATGCACTGAGGATCAATTAAGTAAAATAAGGTTATATATGCTTACGCTTTGGTAGCTGCATAGATGGTGTAAAGAGGATGGGAAGGAACCACAACGGCTGCCCCAGATCCAATATTAACAATGGCACCTCTCTTCCTTTGAAGCATCCCTGGTACAACAGCCATGGTAACTCTAGTAGTCCCTTCCAAATTCACCCTAACAATATTCATCCACACTTTCTCATCCACCTCATGGAAGTAACTCGCTGTCGGGTAAGTCACTCCGACATTATTTATCAGAACTCCCACGTCCAACCCCTTGATCTCCTCCTCTACCAACTTAACCGAACCATCATCGCTTGAGAAGTCGAAGGCAACAGTTTTGATCTTCACATCGGGGAAATGGGATTGTATTTCTTTGGAGACTGATTCGAGCTTGTTAGAGCTGCGGCTAACTAGCACAAGGTTAAGGCCTTTCTTGGCCAGTTGGTAGGCAAAGGCCTTGCCTATGCCATCAGTGGCACCAGTGATCAAGCCCCAAGAGCCGTACGATCTTTCCAGGTCTTTAGCCGGCCGGAGAAAAGTTATGAAGAGCCATCTGGCTAGAGAGATAGAGTGTTTGAGGAAGATGAAGAAGCCAAGAGAAGAGAGAAGGAGAAGCCAGACGGGCTGTTGGTTGGTTAGGTACTCATGAATATTGCATGCAGATCTAGACGTATGTACCATCTTTTTTGTTTTCTTTCTGGCAGTTTGGCCAACACACAGTTCCTTCTGGAGTATGCTTGGAGTTTTGGAGGAGAGGATTTGCTCCCCTTGGACGTAGAATACAAGAGTGCAACAAATTAGTATATATGTACTATGAAGGAGAAATTGCAAAATGATGTTATTTTCATTTTCATGATTAACTATTAAAAACTTGTATTTTCATACATCCGATTACACCCTGTTAGCATTTTGATGCCTGATATTCCGTTAACACTAACACTAAACTCTTACATCTAATATCAAAATGCTAATTGAAATGAAACCTGAAATATCAAAATACTATTGATGAAGGAAGATCGAGGTTCACCGTTTATGTACTATGGCTTTTACGGTTTACCAACCGAGAGCTTCTACAATACCCTGACCCTAAGCAAGTCACATCCAATCTGATTACTATCCACAGCTACCCTCTTAAAGAAGCTGACGGTGGAGTATTGCACAGACATCACAATTGAGAGAATTAGGGAACTGAAGATGGTGACTTGATAAAGAATTCGAAAGTTACAGCAAAAATATTACGTGGAAGAGCTTGAGACGCAGAAAACTGAAGAAAGGCAGGTTTTTATTTATTTTTCTTTCATTTTGTAATAATGAAAAATGGCATCTATCTACAGAAGTGGGGCAAGTAAGCTACATCTAATAATATGAATATACGATGCCTTGGTATGATCCAATTTACCATTCATACGAATTTACTCATGAATCTTGGTTCATCATCGTGGTTTTGAGTATGCAGCCAGAATCAACCGCAAATGGTTCTTGTTCTTGGTGAAATGGATCATCAGCACCATGTACAGAACTCAACCTGGGAGAGTAGTTCCAACTTCTCATCTGTTCCAGTTCATTGGCCCCAGATCTCATACTCGCTTCTTCTTTGAACTTCATGAAGAACATAGATGACCAGTAATCTCTTGCCAAATTCTAAATTAAAGACAATAAAAATACTTGGTAAATAAATAATTAAAGCTCAGACATTACTCCTATATATGACTAATTAAACGTCAGCAAAAAAGTTGGTATCCTAAGAATTCATCGTACCGTTTTCATCAAGTGTGTAAGCTCAGTTAATGCATCATTAAAAAGATTTGGTTGTGCTAGATTGGAAGTTGTCAAAATATCTTGTCTGGTTCTGTGAGAGATGTTCACCTCCATTGCTGCCCCTACACGAGGAAAATTGTAATTCATGTCCCTACTCATGAGTCTCAACTCTGAAGTGAACTTCTAGCCATGTGAGCCTACCAACACAGAGGGTAATATGTCTACCAAAAAGAAACAGAATTATAATATAATTATCATTGACAAAATCACAAACCTGCAATTATGTACTTGTCAATGATATGCCGTGCCATGTAAATTCTTCTTACGGGGTCATCCACAGGTATTTTACCAAGTTCATGCACTTCCTCGAAAAAATGGACACTCTCCCCTGCCAAACAACTGTGATTAAGAAGAAAAATAGAATAAAATAAATACATTGTATGCCAGCCAAAAATAAGTTTATTTCTGATTTCTCATCTCATTAACTTAAAAGAAAATGGATCACTGAAAGTTTATTAATAGATATATTTCTTTGAAGCTTTGGTTTGTCTGCGTAAAACTACTTTGACCCTTGGAGAATATACTATATATTACTAATCAGTTAGGTTCAGGAGAAGGTACCATCACATCCTGGACCATTAAATAATTTGGGCATAAATATTCTTTCTGCAACTGTATTTCAAAAAGTGGGACTTGGAGAAGAGAACACACCTGTCCGCAAATGCCATGAATGAGTGGCGGAATCTTTTGTTAAGAAGAAGTTTATCAAGTGGCTCATTAGGATCCACAACACATGCCTTTTCCCTTTGCACTAACAGGCCGCTGTCAGGTATGCCCAGGGCCTGACCCATTGACTCAAATACTAGAGGTTCCCTTTTCCTCAAGCTGATTTGGGATAGAAGAGGTTGTGAACTTGATATCGAAAAGAAAGCTAATACAAGAATACTCGTCTGTAACATATACATAAGAAATGTGTTCAAAATATATCAGTTGGAAGACTTATATCCCAAATACGAAGGTAATGGCAGTATAAGTCGTACCGTTACTAAGAGCACAAATCTGGAAGCAACTTGAAGCCATGAGATATCATCATGAATTTCATTCAAGATGTATGCAACCGCCCATACTCCTGTAAGTTATTAGGATAACAGATTAACAAAACACGGCCTACAAGTATTTCTAATTTAATGTGAGATATGAATCATATACAGCCTAATAAGCTTACAAAAGACAATGCTCTATTTTCTGTAACATTATGATACCTTCCAGAATTTTCAAAACCAGATGCAACTAGACTTTACGACAGCTAAACGTTGCTTGACAACTGTGCTTCCCCTTTTCTACGGTTATTGAAATGAAACATGACAAAATGACTGGATAATCTTGATGTTAATTTTGTTCTTGCTTTCACTTTGAAAGCATACATTCAGATCATATGATTTATTTGCCCCACACGATGATGACAATTAGTGACCTCAAGCGATGGACTCATCCACATCAATATGGTCCCCTGATAAGTTTTGTGAGAGTATGAACTACTTTTATGCAAATGCAAAATCCAAACACTATATACTTGCATTTACTAACATGTGCTTGGTTATTTAGAGCATCTTCTGAGGACATCTCATTCACTGGGACGCCTTATTCAAACTAAAGAGCATATAGAGTTCTCGACCAAAAAAAAAAAGAGCATATAGAGTTGTTGACTGAAATTGCATTGAAAGACATACAGCTTCTTCATTAGAAATGAAGAAAGAGATTCGTTTGTAATGACATATATAGAACAAATGAAAGCCAGATTTGAGAAGTTTACCAATAGCAGAGGCCGAGACAAGTATTCCCTGCCAGAGGTCTCTGAGTTCGTCAAACCTGAACTCTATATGCCGAATAGCACAAGTGAAAGCAACCAAAATGGCAACATATGTTGTGTGGAGGGACACAGACGGAATGATCCACTGAGCTCCCATGTGGCACCGATAATTTAGAGGCTTTGTGATATGGATAACTACAGCATACAAGAGACATTAAGACACGTGCAATTTTGGAGGTTAAGATAGCATGAATAAATTCAAAGATCCTCACAGGCAGCTCCAGCAATCCATGGCAAGAGAATTAGTGGAAGGAAAACATATGATCTGATTGGTGGCAGACACCTCCTGAATATTGATTGCACACAAGTTAACCACATCGATCCAATAAAATGCAACCCAGAACATCTTTATGAATTGCTTTTCAGAACATATAGAGATACACCAGTACAATGATCTGATCAAATACTTCTCAAGTATAAAATGATTGCTTACTTGACAAAAATGTAGTATAGTTGAAAGGCCTGTGATATGCGACAGCTCAGTAGCAAACCAAAGCCAAGTGGAGCTTCAATCCAGACTGCAAGCAAAAGTTACTTAAATTAGAGCACAAAACAAAAAACATTCACAAATGAAAAACTGCAATAGCAAACTTCAAAAGACAAAAGCTGTGAGAAACCTGCCCAAACATAGCAAGACTGCCACCAATGTCTCTTTTCGAATTTCAGGAAATTGACGGACATCTGCATAAAACATGCGCTGCTTGAATGGTGGCTGAATTTATCACCAATATTATAGAATAACTGTGAGCATCAAAATCTACAGTAGTCTACCACAATTGATAACACAAGGTTGAAGCTGGCGAAAACTTGAATCACTGGAATCCAAAAGCCACTACGCTTCGCACAAGGAAGTTTGTGAAGCACAAAGGGCAAAAGTAGCCGCGAAACAAGCCTGAAATAAAGAAACCAACAAATTGATCATGAAATGGACCACAGTTCTATTAAGCATACTTTGTTCTGTAAAATGACAGTACCAGCGATAACTCGGACCCATTTTGGCAAACAAATCACACCCTCAGTACTTTGAACACCATATTACTAAATATATCTTTCCAGACTCAGATGTCTTAAACACAGCCATAATATACCAGCGATATATCTGATCCCCAAAAACTTGGAAACTCAAAAATATTGAAACTTTGTTCCAAGATTCAATCTTTGTTAAGCATTTCTAATTAACAATCTCATTTCCCACATAAAAGTTCAAATCTTCCGCAATTCAGATCAAATTCTCTGACTTTTAATCAAACAGATACAACACAATCTAACTTCCCACCATGACAATCCCAAAGAGCCAAAGAAACAAATTTGCAAAGAACACAGAAAACCCATAAACACAGTAATAGAAAAACACTCACAGAATGAAGCAAATGGCTGAAACAGTGACGGCTATGTAGTCGCTGACACAGCCACCGTGAACTGCACAGCTTGCCATGTTGTTTGCATTTGAGGGTGTTCTACTTCTTCTGGGTTTGAACTAGTTCGTTCACTGTTGTTAGCAATGATTGAGTCTGTGTCACATGTTCAGGATCTGAAAGTACTGAGAATTCAGAAGAGGGTACGGTACCCACCTAGGTGTTCTTTCAGAACCCAAATCGGCACGGCAGATAAATGGGGTTTCCAACATTATTGTTTGACCAAAAGGGAAATTGGTCTAACTATCTGCGGTCTGCTTTCGACAAAATCGAAGACTTGAACCTACAACGCCACAAGTGTCCAAGTCGCGTGCTACAAAAGGGTGTGTACCAAAATTACATTTGCAAATTAATCCAGAGTTGAATTAATTGAAATTTTTAGTGCATGCATGTAAGATCCAATATTGTTGTTGCAACGATCAATTTGTAGGTTATCGTCACCAATTTTTAATCAAGAAATTTGGTTGTATCGAGCCATAATAAACACAAAGAACTTCATATTACTATGCACCTTGTCGTTGAGCTGGTTTCACTTATTGATTTATGATTGTCACTCTAGCCACTCATTTTCGTTTTTAGTCAATAATCATCCATGTATTCGATGTCATCGTCTATTTCAAGTTGTAACCTTAATCATAACTTGATGCCTTAAGTACCAATAGTTGTTGTAGCATACTTCTTGTAGTAGATTCCACCGATTTAAATCGTTCATATAATATTGTATATAATTTTATTGTAACCTATAGATTAGATTGATATATTTCAAGGTGTTCACCTTGTTTGCATCAACACTTGGAATAAAAAATGAGACGTTTTATTCCTCGATATTCTTCACATTCCTTGATAGCAAAATCAAGGAGTCAAGAAACAACCAAGATATAAAGAATAAGCACCACAGCTCTTGAATAATTGTGTGGCCGAAACTTAAGCAGCCTATAATCCAGAGGACAATTGGTACAAGTTAATACTAAAGCCTCAAGTTTTCCTTAGTCTTGGCTCTTGGGGCTTAATTAACAACCCATGCAAAGCCACTTGTTCTGCATCCAGAATGAAGATTCAGTTGTGATTTGATTGATCAGCAGCTAGGTTAATCGATTTATAAGAATTGAACTTCAAAATTTAACTATGAAAACATACCCTTTTGGGATACTTTTGCTTATTATTATTTTCTTTACGGGATGCATAGTTGCTTGATGTTTCCACAGCAGCAAGCAAACTTCCACCATTTTTCTTGTCAGCTCTGGCCTTGTTGAAAATGACGGTAAATCCTTCAGCTGAGGCTGGATCATTCACATCCCACTCCCCAAATTTCGGTAAAGTCCTTCCACCCTCTTGCTGCAACAAGTTAACACAAATTAAGTTCCAAACTTCATTCACCACAGCAGTAATAAAATTAACCAGAAAATTATTTTCCTCTTTATCACAATTATGCTACAAGTCTAATATTTGGTCACTGATCTGTTTAAGACGCAAGTTTATGGATGTTTATGCATATAACGATCTAGAGTTAGCCAAAGAAAATGAAATCTTCTTCTTCTTCCGTAAAATAAAAAGCAAACCACATCGATCCCTAGAACCCATGATCACCAAAATGAACATTGCGCGCACGGCGCACCCATATGAGAAAGTTTCATTCGTTGATCACAAGAACTACGTACCCAACAGAACACAGAGATAGAGATAGAGATAGAGAGAGAAGTTACCGATGCCATGGTACGTGGGTGAATCTGGGCAGAGTACGTAGTACGTACGTGGAGTTGAAATCGATACACAGGGGGTGTACGTAGAGGATTTGGATATTGAGGATCGAGAAGGTACTGTCGGATTGGATGTAAGAAACAAAATGAAAGACCCAGATTTTTATAGGCGAAGTGGGGAAGAGGAAAAGTTTGAAAGATTCTGTCTTGTTACTAGGTGGTGCAACTAGTCTCGGCCGAGGGAAAGGGAGGAAGGATGTCGTTTCAACTTTGGCCGTTTCAGGAAACAAAACGACGCGTTTCTGGTTGCCCTAGAGCCTGCTGTTGATCTTCTTCTAGAATTCAAAGCTAGCTAGCTGAGCCGTGGTTTCCTAATCTGTAAGCGCGGTGGTTTCTACGCAGAGATTTTGTCACTTGTGACTATGTCTCTTCTAGCTAGGGTTAACACTTATAACTATGTTCTTCTTTTGGCCACTACTGCTTAATTATCTTCTTTGACCAGAACAGATCATAACATATCACATCACGCCTTCTACAACTGAAATATGGTTGATAATTACAATACGAATACGACATGAAACTAGTAAGTTTATAATTACCCAACATGTATATGCAGCTTGCCCACACGATTGCCCAAATAACAAAACTGATCCTGATTGCTGCGACTGTGATGTTAGCGTGATACCGCCCGTTTGCACCAGGTGTTGCAAGTTCATCTGACGACAATTCATCGATGGACTCATTGGGACATTGACCTCTGCAATGAATAAACGATCGAGCATAGTACATATAGACGTTATATATTTCGTAGGCCTGGGACGGTTCGGATTGGGTAAAAAAAACAGTAAAACCGCACAGTAAATTTGTTTACTGTAAACGGTTCGATTTTTAAATTTTTTTACTTAAGAACCGCACCCAAACCGAACCGTTTGGAACCGGTTCGGTTTCTGCGGTTCTGCGGTTCCTGTGCAGCATGATCAGTGTGCAAAATTTTCTGATTTTTGTCCAGTACAACATGAAAGTCTCAAAACATGAATGCACTTAATGCAACAATGTTTCAAAGTTCAAACCAACATAGTGAACATACCAAATTACCAATTGTCAAATATCAAATAGAAATAAATGCAGCAAAAGCAAAGTAGCAAACAATAAAACACAACTCCAAGTCTCCAAGCAAAACAATGGAAACATGACACAATTCCAAACTTCCAAGTTCCAAATAACAACAAGATAAATATTAAATAGATAGGAGGGGCTGGAGGACAGAGGGCTTCAAAGTTGATCAGCAGCATCAGCTAGCACTTGCAAGTTGGCAGCTTGATTTTTAGACTTCTAAATTCTAATATCCACTCTTCACTATTACAAAGGCTCCAGCTCCAGCAAAACCTATTGCAATAGTAACATTAGTACATACTGTACATTACTTCCTCTCTAACATAACTTACACAAGACACAAATATATAAAAACTCAAAACTGAACTGCTGAACATAAACAATTAAACATAATGCAAACCTGGGATCATTTGTTTCTTTTTCCAAACTTTGAACTTTTTGAAAATTTGGAAGCTTTTGAAGGTTTCGAAGTTTTTGAAGCATCATTGCTTTTTGCTGTTGTGTCTAAGTAAACTTTCAGATACTTGACCAAAACACTTGCTTTCTCCCAATCAGATACAACTGGAGGCCCTACCCTCTTCTTTTGCTGTTGTGTTGCAACAACTACTTGAGATTCTGCCTCTTCTCCTTCATCATTCAACTCTTCATCTTCATCAAAATAACTTCTATATCTTCCATCTTCCTCATCTGCCATTCTGTTGAAAGCCTTCCTTAACTGTAAAGCCGTATCTAGCATCATGTAGGTTGAATTCCACCTTGTTGGCACATCTAACACACAAACCTTTTTACAAGGTATCTTCTTTTTTTCAACACATGCTTTAAATGCTTCAAGCCTTTGTCCACTACTCCTCACATACCTAACAGCATTTCTAATGCTAGCCACTGACTTGTTCATTATATGGAGACCAGACTTCACAATTAGGTTCAGAATATGAGCCAAGCATCTCACATGCATATATTTTCCTCCAAAAATGGGCTACCTAGGCCATCCACTCATTTTCTCTATAAGGTACTCTATTGCTACCTTATTTGCTGATGCATTATCTACTGATATAGTCAGTACCTTATCTAAATTCCACTCCATCATGCAAGTTTCTAATATTTTTCTTATGCTATTCCCACTGTGGTTAGGTATCACACAAAAATTAAGGACTCTTTTGTGCATATTCCAGCCACCATCAATGAAGTGCGCCGTGATCACCATATAATTGATGTTTTGGCATGAGGTCCATGTGTCTGTAGTCAAACAAACAGAATGTGACCTCAGTTCTTTCCTTAACTCCTCCTTTTTGGTATCATACATGCGCAAAAAATTCTTCACTACAACTTTCCTACAAGGTGGAATCCAATTTGGTACTGCTACTCTACAGAAATGTTTAAACCCCGGCCTTTCAATTGAACTAAAAGGCAATTCATCCAACACAATCATAACACAAGCAGCATCTAGACATGCATCTTCTGGCCATTTTCTAACAACTACATTCCCATTTGGGTCCAACACATCAGCATTCATTGTATGTTGAGTCTCTAAATCGACTTTACCAGGATAACCTTTGCAAACAGTCTCAGTATGTTTTGCAAGTGAACTAGTACCATTTGCTCTAGAATCACATTTCAGAGTAGTGGGGCAGTACTTACATTGCGCGCTCTTTTCAATGCCAATTTGCTGCTCCTTTCCATCTACAATCCCCATTATTGGTTCGTCATATCTGGTGTAATGCGCCCACACTCTTGACCTCTCTTTAGCAGCAGCCCTCAGCCTTCTTCCCCTCGTGTTTCTAGCAAGCTTGAACTTATCATTCTCTTTTGATGAACGAGGAGCTGTAGTTACTGTTTCTGAGCTTGGTTGAACCACTTCTACCTCATCTCCACTTCCTTCAGTTTCTGTTACAGAATCGCAGTCTGAATCATACTCTTCAGACGACATTGCCAACCTGTTAATTCAAAGAAAATTAATCAAACGAAACAGTACAATGATTATAAGTTTAGAACAATGAAGACAACGTACTACAATCTGAACATGAAAACGAACTAGAAACACGAGGGGAAGACTAGAATCAACAAAAACGAAGCAAAAACTACAATCCAACATTCTTACAGTTTATATAAAAGTGAAATTGAATCACATAAACAAAATTACTTACAGTTGAGAACAGAAAATGGTGAAGAGGAAGCAAATCTTATGACTTAATCTTATGAATTTCAATTGAAAAAGAGAGACTGCGAGAGAGTGGGAGAGAGGAAGAGATGTGGCAGACTGCAGAAAAGAGAGACTGCGAGAGAGTGGGAGAGAGTGATAAGTTTTTAGGGTTTTTTGTTACTTCGATCTGACGGTGGAGATTAAAGGTATTAAGATCCAACGGTTCCTACGGTTTTTTTTTTTTACAGAACCGGAACCGAACTGAGTTAGTTAGACCGGTTCGGTTCAAGCAAAACAAACTGTAATTTCTTGCAGAAACCGCGCCTAATCGTCGGTTTCGGTCCGGTTCGGGCAGGTTTTGCGGTTTACGGGTCCAAAAGTCCCAGGCCTAATATTTCGTACGAAAATTCGTAATAAGTTCCTATGGATTGTTTCCCATGCATTTCCGGTCTTCACATGCATAGGTCTTCCGAATCTAAAGTTTATTTTGCCCAAGTAGTCTCACTTGTCATCCCACAAGGTCACAACAAAACAACTGCATGCCCGTCAAAGGAGTAACGGTATAAGTGAAAGTTAAATTACGGTGTTGTAACTTTACCCCGAAAGAGAAACAATAAAAGTGAAAATTAAAATATGGTGTAAGCAACTCAAATGTTACAACTTCACTTGGTAAATGAGAGACTTGTTGGGTTTGTCGAAGTTGCCAAGATGGTGAGAAGGGCTTGACAGCACCCATGGTCACAGGGGCGGAACTACATTATGCAATGAAGGGATCCCCTAGCATTATTAATCTCCACTTAATCACCATATAAGCCTCCCATAATTGTAGTAATTTGGTGTAAATTCATTCATGAAACCCCCCCCCCCCCCTAATCAGTAGCAATGTCAACAACAAAACAAAAAAGAGAAAATAACAAGACTTAACGTAGAAGGAAATACGACAATATTAATTAGATCTACAATATTTTACAATTTATTATCATTGATGTATAGTTTATTTAATTGTTTCATTCTACTATCATGTTATATATCCCCCCCCCTAAGGTTTAAATCCTGGCTCCACCACTGTATGGTCGGGTGCAGTTGGTGGTAAGTTGCTAGGGGGTATTGTAGGAACGTTCATGGGCCTAGCATGGCTTTCTCCCAATCTTGAATGAGTTTTGGGCCTGGGTTTAGAAATTTAGCCCAATTAGGGCATCTATGCTTTCAACATTCTGTTGTTTTGTTTTTTTAGAGTTTCATTATCGACTGCTTTCAATACAAAGATACGGGCGTTGTCCCGGTATGAGCACCTTGCGTGCTTTGATTGCCCTAGGTAAGTTGAGAGTTCCTTACTTTGTCAAATGATTGCAACCTCCTAGTGACAAGATGAAACATAATGTCACAAGATATGATTCTGTGTGGCAACATAGTATGAAACCTACACTGTTAGTTATGATGTTTAACCTTAGTACAATTATCTTTCTGTTCTATAACCGTTTTGTCAAATATAGTAACCCATGAAGGACTCTTTGCTAACTGGTGTATGTTAGAATAAGTTACGTATTGTAATTTGAGATTTAGACTCTACGTCCCCCTATTTGTATTCTATGGTTTCATCAATCAAGACTTAAGGCCGACCGCACCGGTTCTTCAGAAAAAAACTACAACATGATAGTAGTTTCGAAACCCAACTTCACAAAAGAAGCGGCAAGACTTTGATAATTGGAGCTGACAAATAAGCTAGGCACTTTGTTATTGGGTAATTGAAGGGTCATTGCAACAGCAGCTAGGATTAATTCAAGGAATCTACGCAACAAAAATTGCAGACACCCTTGGTCGCATCACAATGGCAGCAACGACGCCCGTCATCACATCTCTCCGGGCAAGCTGATCCATTTTTCAAAATCCACATACAAGTGCAAGATCAATTAGCAACTGGAAATTTACAACTAAAGAACAGTGGAAATATAAATCCATCATAGAGTTAAAGAGTCCATACCATTAAGCAGACTGCCGGGGATCAGAGCAGCTTGCGAGATCGAGAGCATCCTGATACTGTTGGCTTCTACTGATTTCATTTGGCCCATGTTAGCCACCAACAAGATAGAAAACAAGGCGAGCATAATGGCCAATGAAGACTTCATCATCATCTTGTTGGGTCTCTTTCAGATGAATCTTATAAGATACTAGAGCTTAAGGTTGATTTGCACTCTGCTTTGCAAAAAAAACTATTTCTCTCCTCTATTTATAGCACCTTGAAATTTAATGACAATTATCACATTTGAACAGAAAAAGAAAGTTTTTACAAAGGAAATGTTATATCATGCGTTCAAATAAAAAGGGGTGTCAGTTTCATTTCATCTTGAATTTTGTACATGTATCATTTCAATCTTTCCCTATTCCAGCTAACAGCATCAACCTGTAGTTTGATTCTGATATCTCTCGCAATGAATTTGATCTAATTAAATTGCCATAAAATCCGTCCCATCAAATTTTTTTTTGATTAAACGAAATTTCATTCAATAAACTGCACTTACAAAACAATCATAGCACCCAACAAAGGATTACAACTATGAGCAAATAACTCTTGCCTCAATCTACTTGTCCTCACTCCGAAGATGAGAGACTGACATATCAATGGATCTGATAGAAACCTAATTAGGTAGTCGCCCGAGTTAACTTGACGAACATAAGTAGCAATTACTGGAACAGGATCTGACCACAACAGAATACCATTGGATGGGCCATTCCAGGATCTCCCGGCACGTTCAACACAAGCTGATAAGATGAGCGGCCAAAGACCGACTGTAATCTGGGTTCTTGTAACAACGAACCAGCTACCCGAATTCAAGTACCTATCAAAAACCATGACATCTAACCAACAAACTCGATAGAGTAAGGACTTATTTGAGATATGAAAACCAGACCCAAAAACTACTTCAATTAAAACTAAAACCATAAAAGCTAAAAATGAAATAAGGTCAGGCTGGACTGAGCCCAACAACTGAGCTCAGGCCCAACCCAAAACCCTAGACCAAGGGATGGAGATAATCACAGCCGCCAGCCAAGCTAGCTCCTCCCCGTCTCTCCATATGCACCGGACCACCATCCTCCATGTACGGTCGTCGTCCTTTCGTCGGAGTCGGCACCACGTCCCTCCCCGGATCACACCACCATGACCTCGATGCAGCACCCATGCGGAAGGACACAACCTTAAACATGGGTCCAGCCATGCCGCAATTGTTGCCACACTCAGCAACCTTGCCGCCGCCATCAATACACCACGCCGCCTAGCCGAGAGAGGATAGAGCCAAAACCTAGCCTCCGCCATGTGTTTCCCAACCCTTGGTTCACAGCTCGCAGCCGCGAGACCCCCGATACGAAAGGAAACTTCGACCGAGAGCCCAGCTGCACTCCCTTTCCACAAGGATCTAAAGCCCGTCCGACGACGGCAAAAGGCTCGCCGCCGAACATGCAAAGTGACTCTTCTTCTCTGGCTCTCGCTCTCTTCTTCTTTGGCTCTCGCTCAACAATTTCCCATCAAATTGTTCATTGCATGAGTAATTTGTTTTTCACATATTTCTTTCCAAATGAATACTGATCAAGATTTTTTTGTTCCTCTTTTTTTTTTCTTTTCTTTTTTTTCAATTATGGAGTGCGCTTGCTAAGCCCAATTGTACACTTACATGCGAACTATGCAAGCAACTTTTTTTTTTTTTGAGTATTTAGAAATTAATCCGCAAATTTTTGTATATACCATTTCTGGTTTAGGATGACGGGCCGGCATCAAATGTTGAACTGTCACTTGTTCTGGGGTTGTGCAAATGGTATCGTTTGCATGACGAGTGGTGTGGCAGAGATACCTTGTGAACTCCATCTTGAGGAGCTTGTGGAGGTTCCGGTTACTATTGGGATCACTCAGAAGAAGAGGGATCGTCCAAATGGTTGACGAAACAAAACTGAGTCACAAGATGGAGAGTCGAAAACTGAGAAGAGCAACCTAATGCCGAGGTTGTTGGAAGCAGAGAAGCCTCCGCAGGCACTGACTCCGACCCTATGGGGAAGGAGAAGGTGTTTGTTTAGAGGTCAGACATTCTGGACGCGACCAATTGGAAGTATGTGTAGTCCCTATAATTTTTTCTATGACGCTCTAGTTGATATTTGTTCCACATTTACGTGCTTAGGAAAATTAGACTCGATGAATATTACGTATCTTAGGTTACGATTATTCTTACGTAATGTATGCTTGTTGTCTGATGAGTGGTCCTTTGGACCTTAACGAGTTTAGTTATGACTTACATAGGTTATCCAGTGTCACAGTATTTTTTTTTTGGGAAAATGCCCATTTGCACAAAAACTCTTAGATTATAGTCCAATCCAATGATTTTTTCTGTCATGAGCCCATTTCAATTATTCTTTATTAAAAGACATTTATACCCTCACTCTTATTCTAACTCCATTCTTTCTGTCTCTTTCGATCTGAAAACACTCACTCTCTCTCTCTCTCTCTCTCTCTCTCTCTCTCTCTCTCTCTCTCTCTCCCCCATGAAGTCAATCTTCGTCGCCGGCGATGAAAAACGGAGACGGTGGCCGGCCTCTCCCTCTCGCTCGAGAAAGACCTGCCTTTAGGGAAGCAGCCTCAGATCCATCTTCGACACCGTTGCAGTCACCGTCAACAAGATTTTCGGCAAAAAATTAGGGTGGAGGAGCTGGTCCATGCCGGACTGAAATTGGAGGATGAGGTCTCAGGTTTTTTTGGAGGAGGAGGTCCCATGAAGCGGCATCGTCGACGTCGAATATCCTGAAGCGGCGTCGTTTGGGTCCCTCCCTGTACATACATGGCCTTCATGACAGCCGCGAAAATCGCGGCGAATTCGATGAAGAAGGCCGCCGCCGTCGCCAGGAGCGATGTCGAGCGCCGCGTCAAGGAGGCGGTGTCGGCGAAGAAGTGGGCCAGGGAGGCGCTGGAGGTGCTGGCGTTTCTGTTGAGTAAAGAGAAGGAGGAGAAAGGTGTGATGAATTCCGGTAGAGTGGAGCAGCAAAAGGCGAAATCGGAGACAACGAATCCGGCTGCAATGCAGGTTCTGGCCAGTCTGGCTACTTCTATGGCGACTGAGGGAACCAATGGGGTGCGATCGAATCAGTTGCAGAGAAATGATATGGAGGAAGGAGGTGATCGAGTCAAGGAAGGAGCTTCATCAGGTTTGGCATGTGCATTGTGTAGGATGATGATGCTCAGTTTCAGTCATTGCCTAGTTGGTGAATCTCTTTCTTAGTTGCATTTGTTTTTTTTTTTTTAATTTGATGCGGGGTGCCTAAGAATTTTTCCAGTGACAATAGAGATCGTTTGTTGTTGTGTACTCGTTTTTCCAATACAGTTTTGTGTTACTGGGGGTCAATAACTGGTCAGTAACTGGTTACTGGGGGTCAGTAACTGGTTACTGGGTGTCAGTAACTGGTTACTAGGTGTCAATAACTGGTCAGTAACCGATTACTGGGGGTCAGTAATTGGTTACTGGGTGTCAGTAACTGGTTACTAGGTGTCAATAACTGGTCAGTAACCGATTACTGAGGGTCAGTAATTGGTTACTGGGTGTCAGTAATTGGTTACTGGGTGTCAGTAACTGGTCAGTAACTGAAAACAACATGATTATTGGGTGATTACTGGGTGTCAGTAACTGAAAACAAAATGATTATTGGGTGATTACTGGGTGTCAGTAACTGAAAACAAAGTGATTACTGGGGGTCAGTAACTGGTTACTAGGTGTCAATAACTGGTCAGTAACCGATTACTGGGGGTCAGTAATTGGTTACTGGGTGTCAGTAACTGGTCAGTATCTGGTTACTGGGTGTCAGTAACTGGTTACTAGGTGTCAATAACTGGTCAGTAACCGATTACTGGGGTTCAGTAATTGAAAATTCCGGCGGTCGGGAAAATTCCGGTGACCGGAGTCCGACGGTCGGGAAAATTCCGGTGACCGGAGTCCGGCGGCCGGTGACCGGAGTCCGGCGGCCGGTGACCGGAGTCCGGCGGCCGGTGACCGGAGTCCGGCGGCCGGTGACCGGAGTCGGAGTCCGGTGAGATTCCGACCAAGTATTCTCTCTTTCATTTTCTCTCTCTATGCATGTTTAAAAGATGAGGGCAAAATAGTCTTAAAATAATATGTTTTATTAAGACTTTAGTAAAGATTTGTGCATTTGGACATAAAAAAGGTTACCTTATATTAGAATGGGCTAATGAAAAAGATTGTCATTGGAATGGGGAATGAGGGGTTCAATTTAGTACTAAATGGGCATTTTCCCTTTTTTTTTTTTTTTATGTAGGTTCTATTGACCCTGTCTTGTTTCACCAATATTTAATAAAATCAACCATGTATGAAGAAATTAAAAACCACAAAATGATAGTACAATGCATTAGAGGGCTCAAGGCCTAAACGAAACGTAACCCCACTTCACAAAACAAGCTGCCAGACTTTTGATTATTGGAGCTGCGGACGACAAGCTAGGCACTTTGGCCGTTTATTGGGAAGCGCCATTGCAGCAGCAGCTAGGATTAATTCAAGGAAGCTTTGCAACACTGCGTGCAGATACCTTTGGTAAAATCACAATGGCAGCAAGGACGGCCGTCTAAACATGTGGACGGGCAAGCTGCTCCATATTATTCAAAATCCACATACAAGAACACACAAGTGCAAGATCAATTAGCAACTGTATATATATGACAAAACAGTGCAAGTATAGATCCATTATAGAGGTAAAAAGTACATACGAAGCACAATGCCATTCGGATCAACAGCTTCGGAGAGCATCCTGTTACTGCTGGCTTCTGCTAATTTCATTTGGCCTATGTTAGCCACCACAATGATGGAAAACAAGGCGATCATAATTGCCAATGAAGACTTCATCATCTTGTTCATTCTTTTTCAGCTAACTATAAGAATAAGATACTAGAGCTTAAGTGCACACTGCTTTGCAAGAAAGCATTTCTCCCTATTTATAGCACCTTGAGATCTAATGACAATTATTACATTTGAACAGAAAAGGCAAGTTTTTGCAAAAGAAATGCCAGATTTTGCATTCAAATTAACAGGGGCTGGGTGACAAGTGCATTTCATCTGGAATTTTGTACATGTATCATTTTAATCTTTCCCTATTCTAGCTTACAGCATCGACCTCTAGTTTGTATCTGATATCTCTCGCGATGAATCTGATCTGTATTGCCATAAAATCCCTCCCACCAAATTGTTCATTGCATGAGAAACCATTGGCACAACAAGGCTAGAAGATGCAATGGTTGCATAACCATACACAAAGCCAACCAAACTTGCCCTGTAACACAAATTAAATGATCACTTGGCCAAAATATTGAACCATTGAACCTGTCACATATCTTTTAGTTTTTTCTTATTTGAGAATGAAATTTCATAACATTAAGTAGTTACAGATGTTATATATAATGGAGAAAAAAATATATATTCAAAAACGGTTAAAGCCATTGCGGTTAATGCAGGTTTAACTTGAGAAGATATGTACCAGACTGCGAAGGAATACTTTCGGCCACTGCCAAGGTGTAGAGCACCAAAGACAAGGGCAACCACCAAGGCACTACTCAAATTGGATCCAAAAAGAGGTTGCAGCGCACCACGGAAAAGAAGTTCCTGTCCAGACAATGCACAATGAATTAGTATAGGTAGTTGAACATGGAAGAAAAATACCATTTGATCAAGAGAAATCTGCCCACCTCGCTGAACCCAGGCAAAAATGCAACGATTATGAAATCCAAAGGTTGAAGTGAAGTAAGTACCTAAGATTACAAAATTGGACTATGTCAGAGATGCAGCAGCAGTCATGGATCTTGTTTGAATTTTGAAAACCAGCAGGTCTAACTATATGATATCAATTTTACCAATTAGCTAGGATGCTTTTGTTTTTCAAGTATCTACCTTCAACACAATGGTAAGAAATTTATAGCCAGTAGTTGAGACAGTTCTGGGAACAGAAAGTACAATAGCAGATACCTGTTGATTGGCTGCTTTGCTAGACTCTGCGAATTCTGGCCATGTCTTCAGTAATAGGTATCGTGATGATGATATTAAAATAACCAATCCCGCAATCAACTGAAGATGCCATGTCTCAAACTCAACTGTACAGAAGCCACGCAAAAAGTTGTATACTCTTTATACTAATGATCACAGCAGTGAATACCGAAAACAGCCTTATTTCCGGTACACATTTGCATTTTTTTCTTTGGTAATCTGTTTCATAATAGCTTTCTCGTTGGCTGTCTCTCAGCCAAAGATGCAAGGCTCCTCATGAAGAAGAACAAAATAAAGTTTGAATGAATTGACATTTTTGCACAGAGAATTGAAGAGTTTTTGAAGAGTGCATACATGATACTTCCAATGAGCAGTCAATGACTGGTAATCCTTCGATTGATGCAACATGAGATGCCTGCAAGTAAACATATAAGAACAAAATGTAAAATGCAGAATAGCTAAACAAGTTAAGCAAACTTCTATTAGAAAGAGACAGGAATCTTGTCTTAACTAAAAGATATAGATATTTCATATGTAGTTCAATTTGTTATGAAAAATCTTTGGTGTGATCATGAACAGTTGCTAGTCAGTGAAAATCTACCCAGCCACACCATACAAAGTAGGAAAGTTAGTCTCATAGAAAGAAAACGAAGCTTTCAAGGAGGTACTATAATCCTACATCAACAAGACTATTATAGAAGGCAAGCTTAAGATTCCATAACAACAATAATTCAGAAATGAAAAGCCGGCATATAATCGACTGATCATACTTTCATTGATCATTCCTAGAAGTAGAAAATCCAACCTGTCGTATTAGTATACCCAAAGCAGCTATCAACCCGGAAGTAACAGTGCAAGCCTGAAGCACAGCACCTCTGGAAGGGATATTAACTCCTTTCTCTGCAGTTGAATCATCAGAAAGCTCCACCTTGTCAACATTTTGAACATTTTCAGAACTAGCAGTAGTCTTATCAGCTACCCTTTCGCTTGCTAGCCTCTCCCTTCTCAACTTCTTCACAGAATTCCGACTTGCAAAAGCTCTTGGCCTGAAGGCAACTCCCTGCCAATACAGGAAACCGACATTTCTATTATACATGAAAAAGCAAGTACTTTAAGATTACAGACCAAAGAGTGCAAGAATCTCACACTGCATGATTTGGCTGGTAAACACCTTTGCACATCATAGAAACCAATACACTTCCCACCTGATCACATATTCCAAGTTTTGTATAATCAAAGCAACCAATACCATAACAGTTGACCAGTATCTTAAAAACCAAGAGTGGCCCAGAAAAGAGAGATGAAACTCAGACTTACAAGTGAAGATAGAGCTCCCCCAGGTCAATGAAGTAGCAGAGGCATTGTTTACCATAAGCGAACACATTTGCTTTAATGGGTGCTCTATGATGCCTGCTGAAACCCAGTTAACATAACCGGAGAGAACTCAGGGGCACAGATTATGATGAGATCATTGCTTCGTGAAGAACTGAAGATGGAAGCAGGGTTCTTGTTGAAAGGGTAGTTTCGGAATTTACGATATTAGCAGAAACGTGAGGCCATTAACGTTTTTCATTTCTAAAGATTTTTTTTCAGTATGCTCTGCATGTAATAAATTTTTCATGCCAGATAAGTACAATCCTTCATGATTTGTTATTCACAGTTAAACTGGAATCTGAAGAAGAGATGTCAAAACTTGACAGAGCTATCTTTTCACTTTCACAAGCTACAAATATTTCACATTTATCTGTCGCCTACCGAACTACGATTGAACATGAAGAAGTAACAAATGTGTAACATTTTCCACGGGCATGGAACCTTTTGGTTTTGATTCTCTGCAACCTAAAAATGTGATTGGAGAGTAGTAATTTGGGGATGGGGCATATATGCAAGGTGGCAAAAAAGAATGGGAGGAAGAAAAAAATTACAAAATGTCATCTATCTATGATACAAATTCGCTTGCAGACCCAAAATGAAGTCGAGGGGATAATCTATCAGAGGCTTCTTTACAGAATGATGACTCCCAGTAGCCACAGATGCAAGACAAGCCAGTAGGCAATGACGCCTAGCCTAGCCCTTGGGCGACTCATCAAACTTCGACCACCAGATACCCTGCATAGAAATCATAAGCAACTTAGGATTCAGGTATTAGTAAACATGCACCCTAATTCAACTTTATGTTGTAAATAAGACCATGACCCAATTGACAATCCACTACCCGCAGCCAAACGCATTTCCATTAGAAGGCTGGCGGACAATATTGATCAAATACAACCAAGTGTAACTGTTACCTACTATAGACTTTTCCTCTAATATGGTTTCTAGCACTAATTTTATGAGGAAAAGAAAAAGATGACTAGCATGGTGTGATATTTTCCATCCCCACCCTCTTGTTTATAATACAGGTTTAGGACTTACCAAATTCCATCAATTCGATCTGCAATCAACTTTCCTTGTCTTGGAATGATACCAGATGCATTGAGAGACTTGAATACATGGCCTGGAAAATTAAACCAAAAAGAAAAAAAAAAAAGGAAAGGGATAAGTAGGCAGACTTCAAAGCTACTAGAAATTTGAAAGGCAGAGGACAAATCCTAGAGTTCAAAGTTCAGACCTTTGTCCTCATCAGTTTCTTCAGTGCTGATTAAACGAGTAGATTCAGGATCAATATCTATTGCAAGATGGTCAGCAGAACCCTTCCGCATCATGCGCACATGAGCTGCTGATGGAACAGGGGATATCGTTTTGCTTCCACGTGATCCCTAAATAGTAATTGAAATACAAGCAACTTCAGTCCTAACAGATCTCCAACAAAGAATCACTCCCGACATTACAAAGATGTTGAAACAAAGCAACTAATGCAGTTCATCAAGTAAAAACAAATCCATACACTATGCAGAAAGAAGGAAACGATAATAGAATCTTATAAATAATAACTTACCACATCTTCAATTTCAGATATCTCTGAACCAGTAGGCAAGGAAGGTGCTTCAAAGATGCTCCTTTCCTGGACAATCTCTGTTTGAGTAACCCTTCCTTGAGCTGAAACTTCAAGTAAATTAACCTTGCTTGATAGTTCATCCACAACCTTTTGGCTCTCGACCAACATAGTGCCAAGTTCCTGAGCTTTTGATTTTGAATTTTTATATTCCAATAGCAAAGCCATAACCTGCTTCTCTAACACTGACACAAGTCCTTTCACACCAGCAGGCTTCTCATCTTTAACTAAATCATTACCTCCCAACATATCGGTAATTTTTTCCAAAGCATATATCAGCACAGACAGTTCATTTTTCATCTTCTCAGTATCTTGTTCATATCTGACATAGCTTTCCAGTTCCTCCTTTAGATGCTTTATTTCAAGAAATTGTGTCTGGAAAGTTGACTGTAGCTCTTCTTTTTCGCAAGACAGTGAGCTTATCTGATGTTGAAAGTGACTAATGTTATCAATAACGTGAAAGAGCTTCTTCACATGAATTGAATTATGGGTTCCTAAGTCTCCTACTTCTGACTCTGGTATAGGGATTTCAATCCGTTCGATTTTGTCAAAGAGAAATTTGACTTCTGATGCTGATAAGAGGGTGTCTTCATTCCCTGAAAGGAAAAATGTGAGAGAATATTAGAACACCCCAAGTAGATATGTTCATAACAGCAAAAGAAAAGGAAGGAAAGATGTATTCACCTTGTTCTTTCATTGACAACGGATTGTGCACTGATGAAAGTTCTGCCTCCCTTTCCTTCAATCTATCCTCTTTCCCTTGATAATCCTCTAGTTTAAGCGTCAGATCAGTGCAAGAACTTTCTAACGCTTCTATATCCGCCTCCAACTTGGAAATCCTATTTTGTCTTAGATCCTTTTCTTCAATGGCCTTTTCAGAAGTAGTTCTAGCTTCTTCCAGTTTATTCTGCAGATCTTCAATTGTTGATGCCGCCACTTTACTTGTGATCTCAAACTGTCTCACCAAAGTTTGAACATTTCTGCAAGCAACTGACAACATTCCTGCTGTTTTACCATGTTTGCTGCCATCAATACCTTGCTCAATTGTATCAGTGGTCTCCCCATCAATTGCTCCTGTTTCTTGGGGCAAAATATGTCTCAATTCCTCGAGTTCAGGAACAGATCTGAGTTCAAGTAACTTGTTCTTAACTTCAAACTGCAGTTCTCTGGTGGTATCAGTACAAGCAGAGACAAGAGACTTAAGATCATTTTCTAAAATGGCTATGGTATTCTCCTGTTCTTGTTTATGTAATTCCAGATTATTTGCTTTTTGTTTATAAGACTCCATGTGCTCAAACATAGCTGCTACTTCATCACTTCTTGCCTGTAAATTTCTTAATAGAGTTTCAATAAACTCATCTATAAAAGAAGAGAAGCCTTCAAAATTTTGTGACAGAACCATGTCTCGCAGCTGCAACCTTTCCACGATCGTCTTCAAATATGACGGTATATCGTCACCATCTGCACCATTGACCTCAGCACTGTCCTTCTCTACACTTACAATATTGACAAGACCATCTGAAAAAGATTTGGTCACATATGAATCTTCCTGAAATAAATCATGAAAGGAGCTAATTAGACCTGAGCACTATTAAAATAGGAGGAGAGAGATATCTAGAACCTATAAGTTCTCACAAATAATGTGTAATCATCGCAAAGATTTTGAGTCGTCAGGAACCTTTTTAGGAAAACAAATAAAAACTAATATGCAATCTGAGGACCATGTTAGCTGTAAAGTATTAACCTTGAGATATACTAGCAAACATATCCTTCCTGGGAAGAAGTATGAAATTGGCAAACATAATGATTGAAATAAGTAAGCTCCAAAAGAAGATAGATGTTGATCCCCTGGCATAGCAAGCAAAAAAGTAAGAGCAAGTGAGCACTATAGATGAAAACCTGGTGCATACCTCCAGTACTTGGTGCCTTTGCAGCTCTAAACCCCCCGAAACACAAAGGTCCCTAATATTTTTAAGAATGAGGTCCATATCTTTTAGTCTCTCAAACTTCTTCTCAAAACATCTTTCCATCGTGGACAACATAGTCTTGTCCCTCATTAGCACTTGAAGATTATCAAGGTGACCAGTGAGCTCTAAGGACCTGTTTTCTGTGCTGCCATTAGTTCCAGACAACTCCACAATGGATGCATTCAACTTGGAATTGAGAGTTAATATCTCCTCTTCAGCATTCTTCTTTCCAGTTTCAAGTACAGATATATCCTTCCCTGCCTTCAACAGTGCATCTTCCAATGATTTAATGGTTGCACTGGCATCTGCGAGCTTGTTATCCTGTAACCTAGCTTCCTCTTGCAGTTTCTCCAGCTCAGCCTCTAAATTGGATCTGCCAATTTGAGCATCATTGTTTTGTTCAGTAAGTAAAGAAGCGTTGGCCTGTACCTGAGAAAGTGCAACTTCAAGTGACTTTATAGTCTCATAGGCATCTGTTAGTTTACTGGTCTGTATATCAACTTCCTCTTTCAGTTTTCCTAGCTCTGTATCTGCAGCGGCTCTACTGACTAAAGCCCCCTCTTTTTCACTGACAAGAATAGATAGATTATTTTCTGCAAGTGATAATGCCTCTTCCAGCGACTTTTTAGCCGCAGAAACCTCACAAAACTTGTTAGCCTGGGAAGCAGCTTCTTCTATTGCTCTCTGTAACTCTTTTTCAAGATTGGTCTTATTGACTTCCATCTCCCTCTTTTGTTCAGCAAGCTGTGACAAACTATTCTCCGCCGCTGATAATTCATTTTCCAGTGATATTATTGTTGAATGGGCTTCTTCCAACTTGAACGCAAGATTGCTTGTTTCCTCTTCTACTTTCCCCAACTCTTGCTTTGCTTTTGCCTCAGCATCCTGGCATTCACTCAGGTATCCTGCAAGCCAGTTCACCTTCTGCAAAGGTTCTTCAAAAACGGAATCAACAGGAAGAACAATTGCATCAATTGCTTTAGTTACTCTTTGTAACATATTATTGCTCTCCAGTAAGAAATGTTCAAGTTGATCCCTTTGCTCCTTCATAGAAACAAGATCAGCTTCTAACTTTGGAATGCATTCTGTATCAGCAGACAAGCTATTTATCTTGTCCCTGCATTCAGACAGTGCGAATTGTTCCTGCTGTAACTCAAGCCTTAGCTTCTCAATCTCCGCATTCTTTTCTTCCATGCGAAGTTTCAAGTTTTCCCGCTCTTGAAACATTCCCTTGCCTTTCTTGACTGCCATGGATAACTTCTCCCTTATCATAGCATTCTTTTCTTCTGACCGTTCAATATCTCTCTGTAGGGACCCTTTTTCCTCTTTCAATGCCTCAACTTGTTGAGATACAATCCGTAACTCCTCTGACAGTTTATTAACCTCTGATTTCACCAGCATCTCCTCTTCTAGAATATTATGACAGAGAATCAACTCCTGGTCTCTTACATACAAGTGGCTTTGAACTGTTTCAAATAGCTCCGCATCCAAACTTGGAGATTCAAGTGAGGCATTACTCTGTTCTTTTATCTTCTGAGTGCATCTATCAATGAGTGTGGCAATGTCTGAGGAAAGCTGAGGGACATCCTCCTCGTCAATCACAAGTCCAGAGACATCAAGTAACATTTTGACCATCTCAGTCTTCTCTGTAGACACTTGACGCTCTTTGTCAACAATCTCTTTGTACTTCAATGTTAGACTGTACAACTCTATTTGGAGATTTTCCTTTGCCTGCATTTCAGCTGAAAGCGAAGCATTTAACTGTTCAAATGAAGTACTGCTCTGTTCTTTTATCTTCCCAATACATGTGTTAATGAAGGAGCCAATGTCTGAGGAAAGCTGAGAGACATCCTCATTGTCCATCACAATTCCAGAGACATCAAGTAACATTTTGACCATCTCAGCATTCTCTGAAGATACTTGACGCTCCTTTTCAACTACATCTTTGTACTTTGATGTTAGACTGTCCAACTCTGCTTGGAGAACATCCTTTGCCTGCATGTCAGCTGACAGTGAAGCAGAGCTCTGTTCTTTTATCTTCCCAACACATGTATCAACAAGCGTGGCGATGTCTGAGAAAAGTTGAGAGATATCCTCATAGTCAATTACAACTCCAGAGGCATCAAGTAACCTTCTGACCATCTGAGATTTTTCTAAAGACACTTGATGCTCTTTCTTGATAATCTCATTGTATTCCAATGTTAAGTTGTCCAACTCTGCTTGGAGATGTTCTTTTGCCTGCGACTCAGCTGAAAGTGATTCAGTTAACTGGTCAATATTCTTATGTGCCACTTCCTTAGTTGCAGTAATTTCATCACGTAGCACAAGCACTTCCTCATTGGCCTGAGAATATGATTCCCGAAGCCAATTTATTTGAGATTCCAAACTAGAAGACAAAATAACATCTGGTAGACCACTACCATACATAGCATCTTTCAAGGTTTGGAATTCCGTAGAAATTTCCTTGAGTTTAACACTTTCTTCCACAAGCCATCGAAGTTTCTCTACATTATCCATAGATTGAAGATCTTCGGGTAAACCAATCTGAGACAACATTTCTTCAAGTTTTTGAAGAATTAGATTGTTTTGGGAAAGTGTTTCTTGCAGTGATGCAACTGAGTTTTCACTCCTGATCAATTCCTCCTTGCATAACTCAGCAGCTTCAAGAGCACTTGACTTCTCCTGCAATTCAATCCTACACTTCTCAAGCTCGCTCATTTTTTCAGCAATGGTTTGCTTCAATGAGTCTCTTTGCTGTACCAATCCCTTGCCTTTCTGCACAGCAATAGTAAGCTTCTCTCTAGTATTACTGCACCTAGTCTTCTCCTGTTCCAGCTCTGTTTTTGTTTGTCCAAGTTCTGCATTCACCCTTTCAGCTATCGCTCTCTGATTGTCAAGTTCTTCAACCAATTTCCTATTTCCATCTTCTAGATGACTCAATCTTTCAACAAATTCCGCCTCCTTTCTTCTGAGCTCAAGTAACTCATTACGAGCAGCAGCAAAAATTCCCCCGACCTCCTGCGAACTATGATCCAACCCGGTATCAGGCAAACACTGTCTGAAATGTTCAATTTCAGAAAGCATCCGGTTGAAATTCTCAATCAACATAAAAGTGCCATTCTCAACATGTACTAGTTTCCCAGCAATAGAATCATCCACCAGTTCCTGTTGACCAACTACACCGCTAAGGGAAGCCAACATCCTATTTGCCAGAGCTTCAAAATACGCATCCTTCTCAAGGTGACCCTCAGATAAAAACTTCACATTGGCATTGAGACCCTCAATTTCCTGATCCTTCATATACACAACTCCGTCAAGCTCTCTTGCCCTCTCCTCAATCTGAGACTGTTTCTCCAACGCCTTTTTCACAATCCCATAACACTCCTTTATCAGCTCATTCCACGATGCATCCTTCCCCGCCGCTGCAGCCTTTTCTCCATTCTCTCCATTCACAGCCTCATAACGAAAATCGCCCCCATTCTCACCCACCACCAAAGGCAGTTCATCAGCAAGACCCCTGAGCTCTCTCCGTAGAGCACCAACTTCCCTAACAAAATCCTCTCTCTCTTCCTGCTCCCCAATACATACAAAAAAACACCTCATTCAATCACTCGGAACCATAAAACCTACTCTGAAACTCAACAAATTACTCAAAAAGCATCGAAATTTTTTCAAGTAATGAAGAAAGTACCTACCTCAAACCGGCGTGCAAAGCTTTCCTTCTCCGCAACAGTAGTATCCAGCTGAAGCCGTAAACGCTCAACCTCGTCGACCAAGATATCGTCAGGGCAATCCTCGAACATGTCCTCCTTCCCTGACCCTGCGTCCTCCAACACTTTCCCCAATTCCTAGTATTCAATTCAACAAAAAACCACATCTTCGATCAAAATTGCGTAACCTAATTCGATCAAAATCGAAACTTGAAGAATTCATTTTACCTCGGTTTTGTTCACCGGCGAAACGACGTCGTTCCAAATCGCATTTGAATCCGGCTCCGCAGCTGGTGCGGAACCGTCCGGAAGGTGCTGGCCGGAATCGCTCTTCTCAGACATCTCAGCCGCTGGTCATAACCCTCGCAATTGCCGATTGAAGGAAGATGAATTGAGTAGAGGACAAAAAGGTCTAGGCTTTATGAATCCGGGAATTGAAGAAGAAGAAGAAGAAGAAGCGGTGGTGCCGGTGAGGTGTAAAGAGAAGGAAGGAAGGGAGGGAGGCGTGAGTTGAGATTTGGTGTTGGATCTGTGCTGATTACAAATGGCGTTTTACTGTCTTTTGCTGCATTCTAGTATCCACATGCGTTAGTTTCTGTACTTTTTGGGTCTCTTCCTCAATAAGTACAAGTATTATATTTCTCTCTGACTTTTCATGCCAAAAACTTTTTTTTTTTAGTTTGTTGATGAACGGAAGCTTGAAACGAATCTATATAATTTGGTAAACTAGCAAGTACGTTTTTATATTTAAATTATTTTAAAGTTCAAACAATTCAGAGGAATAAAGTTTTTTCCTCCCTTCTTCATCCCAGTTCTATGCTTGGAATTTGGTGTGTGCAGGGAAAATCCAAGAACTAAGAGCATTCTTGGGTCCGTGTTGTGTGGTATCATCGTTGGTCTTGTTATTTAATGATTGTGTAGTATCAATCCTACAAGTCTGGGTTGTGTAGTATCTACCACGACATTATTGTGAATTGTGTAGTATCAATCCTAGAGACCGGATTGTGTAGTATCAATCCCGGCATTATTTCAGATTGTGTTGTATCAATTCGTAGAACAAACTATTAAAGCATCGTTTTGTGACTTCTATCGAGTCTCATAACAATATTCTGCTCATTCGAGTTTTGACGTACTCGATGCCCAAAACAAATTTTTCGCTAGGTACCACATCGACAAAATGTCTTCAATGACAATATGTGCAAAAAGTAATGACCACGAAGTACTATAAAATGCACCCATGAAGCGTTTTCTTGAGACGTCCATATAACTCTACTTGTTGAGTTACTAGTCATGTGGATTGATTATCACTTATTTGACTACATATCGTCGATACATATTGTCGATAGTATTTGTGGCATCCTGATTCATAATTGTTAGCGGGAAACTATTGCAAACGGGCATTGCATATACACTAATGAGATCAATGTATTAGCCTGCGTCCGTGGGACTAACCCCTAATGTGGGGAAGGCAATGTGGGTCACGGAAATGACAGAAGAAGCCGCACCGGTGTCTAGAAAAGAAGAGGAGGCATAGCCAACCATATTAGTGACGTTCCCGGCCTAGACACAAATTTGTTGTGACTACGATGATTTGATCATCATCGGTCATTCATGGACGCAATTTAAATCGATTATTGTTGTCTTATGGCACCATGATCAATGTCACATATGACCTCTATTTAAACTGCGTCCGGCCGGGAGCGCCGTTACTATAGCCGGTTAAAAGTCTTAACAAACTAAATTATTTTAAGACTAGTTTGCTCTTACTCTTTAAACATGCATAGAGAGAACCTCACCAGACTTCGTACTCCGATTACCGGAATCTGAAGTATGAAAATTACTGCCCCCAATAATTTTCATACTTGAGTGCAGAACAGAAAAATCACATCTTGTGGAAAATTACTACCCCTAATAATTTTTATACTTGAGTACAAAACTGAAAAATCAGATTACGTGAAAAATTACTACTCTCAATAATTTTCATACTTAGACGTAGAAAGAAAAATCAGATCCTGTGAAAAATTAATGCCTCAATAATAATTTTCATACTTGCGTGCAAAACAAAACAAAAATCAGATCCAGTAGAAAATTATTATCCCCAATAATCTTCATAATTGACCACTTTAACCTTCAATTTTGTAGAAAATAATCTTGACATTGAAGAAAAACCAGATATCGTTAGCATTTGAATGTCCCCATTTGAATAGACTTTTGCCGAAGATGTTATTAAGGGGCAGTTAATATGATTTATAATTTACTACCCCTAGTAAATTTTTTATAATTTAGCTACTCTCGAACGACACGGCAACCTCTAGCACCAAATTTCCTCCACCTCTTTCTCCGATTCACAATCTAGTTTATTCTTCTTACTCACCCTACCTCTACGGCCTGGAACCATATCAGTTTGCTCATGATTCACTATCTCCACGCCGGATCTCTGTCTGGCGTAGGATGACGACGGTGACGTCATGGACGACGAGGATGAGGAGCTGGAATTAGGACTCGACAGCGACGACAGGCTGTTGGTGTCGTTCGGGGAGATGAGAGAATCCATTTCTTCACGAGCCACGACGATCGATGAACGCCATGGTGACTGCAACTACGGTTTGGCGAGCAGCAACGGTGAGCAACGATGGCGATTTTGGAGACTGTTGAGATGGCGGCGACGTTTGGCTAGCTGCGACGGCCAAGGAGGTTTGGATCTGCTGCCGGAGTCGGAGGAGGGGGCTCGGAGAATATGGCTTGAGGAGATGAAGCAGCGATGCTTGCGTTGGCGAGGAGAGAGAGAGATGGAGTTTTCTAACGGGGAAGAGTGAGCTGAGGGTAGCTAGAATGAGAGCGAGGGTAGTGTTGTCTTTTTAATGATCTTTAAAATCTGTGTTTTTAACTAAATAGGTATTTTCTCTAAAAAAAATTCAGTCACACAAAAAGAAAATACTTAACAATTAACATCATCAAACTTGGTCAAAGGGCTGAAAGAATTGGAGCTAGCTAATTAAACCGTTGCCATCAAGAGGCTCGTGTGTTTTACCCGATCCATAATTTCATGTTTGAATTGACTTTGAATCAACTAAATGAAAAGATCGTTCCCTATCTAAGAGCACGCAGATCACTCGACCCTTCAACAAGATCTTCAAACCCTAATTCTGTCTGCTTTCTTGTGAACTCAGCCATGAACATCCCTAGCAGCAGTTCTCATAAGTTTCTTCCAAATTTCTCTTCTTCCAATATGCCATTGCCGCAGTGCTTTTCCTTCGATGGATGTCAATATTCTCATCAAGGAAACATGCTGCAAAACACCTAAACCCGCCCTCTGTGTCGAGTCTCTTACCAAGGTCCCTCAGAGCGCCCGTGCAGACGTCAAAGGCTTAGCCCAGATAATGAACGACGACGTACTCAGGGCTAAAGCACAAGAAGTTCACACCCAGATCGATCTGCTTATTAAGCAAGGCACCAGACCACAGTCATTACTCAAATGTGCACAGGATTACAGCGTTGTTATCAATGATAAAATCAAAGGAGTCGATACAGGATTGAAGGTTAATCAGACTTCGAAGGCGGCACAAGCCATGGATGATACTGTGTCTTTGGTCAGTGGCTGTAACAGTGGCTTGAAGCAATCTTTGCCTGGTACTCCTCTGATTGGCATGAACACAAATGTAGCGGATCTTGCGACTGTGATCAAAGCTATAGTGCAGCAATTGTCTTGATATGTACTCCCTAGCTAGCTAGGGTTTTAAGGTTTTTTTCATTTCCATATCTATAAATCTTTTGATCTGCAAACGTAATAAAATTAAAGAATCCAATTCGGAAGCAATATATAATCGGCACTATCTATCAATCAGATATTCAGATTACAACAAGGTCCGATCCGTTGGCCGAAAATTTCCAAATTACGATGTCAAATCAAGTAACCATGAATGGTTACAAAATGATGAATTGATTTCCCAATTTTATAAATTTCATTATTTTTCTTATCCATAATTATAGAGGCCCTACTCTTCTTACCCATATTACTAGAAGAAGGTAGCTTAATAATTATAATGACTAGAAGATTAAATTGCCTTCTTTCTCGCTTCTCCCTACGTAGTATGGGCAGGATGATCTCAACATATTTATATAATGAGTACTCAATCAGGTCTCTCTTCAACCTAGCTCAAAGCCTCTAACCAAATTTTCCAAAGCCCGTTTTGCCTTGCAATAATATGAATAGTCTCATTTCAGCAGCAGCATTTCTCTTATGTTTCCTTCAAATCTTGTTTGTTCCATTAGGTCATTCCAGTAGAGTTGTCTCCCCAATGGATGTCGATCTCATCTCCCAAGTATGTCTCAACACAGAGAGTACCACTGTCTGTGAGGATTCCCTTCGACAACGCTTCAACGGCTTCCAAAAATTCCAAGATGCTGAATTCATGGCCAAGATAATCACTGGACAAGTGCTCCCCAACAAAGTAGCCATTGTTCTGGACATAATCAACAAAGAATACAATCGAACAAGGAGCTCAAACCTATTAACATGCGCTGAAAATTTTAGGAATATTTTACAGTTGCATCTAAAATCAGCTGGAGGGGCACTTAGAAGAGCTCGTGGCACTAGTGACACTAAGACTGCATTGGAGAACCTCAGTAGTGTTAGCAATTTGGCAAATCAATGTCAAGCAGCTATCGGCGGATTACGAGATTCTCCAGTATTACCTAAGTGCTACGAAGTGTCTATTGTTGCGACTGCAGATGCATATATAATAAAGACACTAGCCGTCCTGCAATGAGCTCCCTCTAATTTCTAGCTATATTTACTAAATGTATAAAATTGATATCATTATCGATCAGTTTATTTCTTTTGTATGAAGATCTATGTTTTGTTGTAAAACGATTTTAAAACTAGATGTTTAATTACAATCCGGGAGTTTAACTCGTTACAACATTCATGAGTCATGACCTTCTGCTTATAAATAAGAAATGTTTGGTAGTTAGCCTTGCAGTCACTAGACTAACCGATCATGCATGCATCATGATTTCATGATATTGTTTTACCATGGACTATGACAAAAAAAAAAAAAAAAACAACAACAACAACAGACACAAATACAATCGATAATGGTTGCTTGTACGTACATCAACGGAGCGCAGCAGCATGTCACGCAAAGCCAAACAGTCCAAATTTTTTGATTAGTTCCAAAATATACTAAATTCATTCATGGCCGAAACTCAAACGTGATACGGGAAAAGTGCTAATAACATGTTTTAATTAATTATTAAGTTTTATTACTTTACAGTATTGGAATAGCTCACCATAAAAGGATGCGACAAAATTAAGTCATATGTAGGAAGTCATAGTCGGTCTAAAACTAGATAATATATATATATATATATATATATATATATATGTCTGTACGTTCAATATATGTGTAAAACTATAAAATATGAAGAAAAAAAACGTAAGGATCCACGTTTTTTTTGTTTTTGTTTCGAAATAGAAGTTAATTGCATGCGTTACCTCAACAGAAAAAAATATCAATGGCTAGGGTTAACTGTAATTACAACAAGATAGCCAGCAAAAAAATCTGGAAAAATTATAAGCAAAGCCAAACTCGTTACAAGTTTATGATAAGCTCGTTGAACAGAACCGGCCTTGGGCTAAAGCCCAACAAGCCTATACTTTGGGCCCCCAAATTTAAGAGCCTCAAAAAAAATTTCTAACTGTGTGTGTATATATATATATATATATATATATATATATATATAAGGCATAATAAACATCTATTTAAAACCTACGCATACTTTTGTCTTTTGCAACTTCCTTTTTCTTTGATCGAGTCATCGACTCATTCGACTGCAGCACGCCCACACGCGTCTTATCGTCTTTCTCAGTTTCTCATATCAAGGTCTCCTTGTAGCAGGCCAGCAACCCTCGATTTCTTTGAGTTTGAGTTCTCTCCTAGGAAAGTCAGGGAAGTCTGTCCTCCTCTCCCAATGAGTCTAATCTTATAGTTTTTGTCATTTCATAGTTGAGAACTTGAAATTGAGAATGAGAAGAGTTTTGATTTCAATTCAGAAGACTAATTGTGAGATAGATTTTTATTTAAGTATTTAAATCATTGAATGTTTGATTTCATGTCTTTGTTTATGTCTAAAATTTTGTTTATGCCTAAAATTATGTAGGATTATCTTTTGCAGGGTGTTATATGGCTCTAATTGGGAAGTATCATTCTGTAGGATTATCTTTTACATGGTGCAAATATACTTTTTCACAAGGAGTCCCAAATATTTTTTTTCGCTTCGAGCCCCCAAATTCTTAGGGCCGGCCCTGTCGTTGAAAAACAAACTTATAAACAAAGAACTTTATTTCTTATAGGGCAATATCATCTTCTAACTTCCCCATTGTCAATCACGCAATTGTGGCAGCACTTCGTAGCTAGCAATCACCTTCTCATCCATAAACCGCTCAAAAATATATCAACATATTTCAGATAATTACCAACTCCCGTAAGGACATGTTTGGTTGGTAGGAAACCATATTATGAGAAATGAATTAATTTGGTTTTCCATTCGAAAGAGTTGATTGGTTGTACATTAGAGACAAAAAAGGAAATAAAAAAAATATCTGACTGGAAATTAACTCTCTCATAAAACCTGAATTCAATAACTTTGTCAAGGGTGGTATTCCAATATCATTTTTCACTGTCAAAGCCACAATTACATAAATTATCTTCTAATAAATTTTAATGTTGTACGTATTTAGAAATTATAAAGGGACATTATTGAAAAATATAACTTTGTATTTTATTATAATGACTTACCAAACTTTACAATAGGAATTAATATACTTGATTTCGTCATTTAATTTCTAATCTGAACCAAACACCCACATGAAAATATTAAAACATATTTTATTCCATATCTATTTGAAAAGGAAAATAAATTCATTCTCCATTTTTACTTTCTTGCTAAGCAAACGGGGCTTAACCGTCATGATTTCGACGAAACAGTCCAAAGAGGTCCATCTCTTGGAATTCAGCTCATTAAATCTCAAAATGGTCAGCTGAGCTTTGAATATCGACATAAAAGAGAAAAGAAAAGGTCAACTAAATCATTGTAGAAGAGAAATGAAAACCTGAAATGGAGAGCCCGCCCTTTACGGTATTTAGTATTTTCTTAGTAGAGTATCTTTAGTACACAGCGTGTATCTTCACATACATACATGGATGGTCAGGATTAGAAGAAATAATATAGAAACATGGTGGTCAAACATATGAATTGTTATGAACGGTTAAGATTGTGTCGTGTAAATACACGTCGTGCATACAAGAATTTCCATTTTCTTAGAGGGAAGAATGATTGGATTTGACTGGAATTAAAGAGATGAATATACTGCGCGCATTGTGGAAGGGATTTAATTAGTTCTTTGTGAGACTCCCTGTGTATACTCCATCTGTATTCTTCAAGCTTCAACAGAATTTCTAACTCGTTTCGTTTTGCAAGCTCAATGATGAAGATTTCAATATCATTAGCAGCTATTCTCGTATGTTTCTTTCAACTTGATCTTGTGGATGCCAATGTCATTGACGATGAATGCCCCAAAACTCCAAATCCTGATCTCTGTTTCACTTGTCTGAAACCTTACTACCAAACACACGACCCCCCCAAGTGTCCGAGAATTAGCCATCTGATGGTAAGTACTGTACTCGTCAACAAGGTACACCCAGCTATTGACAAAATCAACGAGCTCAGGAAGCAGACGCCTAGATCTGAAGCCCTACGCAACTGCGCCCACAACTTTCAGCTAATCAAAGATAATAGAATCACAGATATGATGCTCGAGAGCGCTCCGCAAAGTACATAGGTCTTGCTGATCCGTGTGTCACGTACGAATCTTGTATATATGATACCTACATGTATAATACTTTTGGATTCAAAAATATCAAAATTTAACATGTCTTTTTGCCGTTGGAGATGCTCTTATTCACATATTATACAGTAAATAGGTAGAGGCTAAATTAGGGGCAGTATATGTGGTCATTTGACTCATTTCTCCTGTAGGTCATGAAGAATCAACACTCATTACGTACTTCTCAAAATAGACAAACTAAAACCCGAACTGAAACGCCCGCCCTATTCGGCAGTTCTTTAGAGGGAAGATTAATTGGATTTGACTGGAATTAAACAGATGAATATATTTCATCAATTGGATTTGACTGCATTTAACTAGTTCTTTGTGAGACACCCTGTATATAATACTCCATTTATCTGTATCCTTCGAGCTTCAACAAAATTTCTACCTCGTCTAGTCAATGATGAAGATTTCAATATCATTAGCAGCTGTTCTCATATGTTACTTTCAACTTGCGTCTGTGAATGCCAATCTCATTGACGAAGAATGCCCCAAAACTCCAAAACTTAATGTCTGTTTCTCTTCTCTGAATCCATACTACCGGACACACGACCCCCCGAGTGTCCGGGAATTAGCCATTGTGATGGGAAGTACAGTACTCGTCAACAAGGTTTATGCAACCATCAACAAAATCAATGAGTTCATCAAGGAGATGCCTTCATATCAAGTCCTACGCAAATGCTCCTTCAACTTCCAGATAATCAGAGATAATAAAATCACAGAATTCAGAGGATCGTTTGTTAAATCTGATTATGGTGCTGCAGCGTCAGCTCTTAGCAGTATCGTCCCCTTGGCTGATGGATGTAGCTCACCTCTCAGTAAGGGTTATTCAGACCTAATTGATTTGTGTACAGATGTGTCTAATAGTGCGACTGTTGCTGCAGCAATTGTCAAGGATATCCCAAAATAAAACAGTGTTACCTGAAGAAATTAATAAATCGTTTTAATATTTAAATCTTTATCTAATTTCTTCTTTATCAAGTCCATCACACATATGAGGGTCTTTATCCAGACCTAGTAGGAATGTGTTCAATATTGTCTGAATGCTGCAGCTATTGCCATGCATATTCCGCACACTACTTGAAATGCATTGGTCCCGGCCTGTTCCTTTTATTTTTACCAGAGTTTACGAACAAATTAAATAATTCGATTTAGTATCTGGATCGATATTTGTCTGATGATTGCAGAAGTAGTATCAGTCAATCTGTAGATAGATATTGTCATGCTCCGCCATATGCTATTCTCACAACAAAATCAGTGAGCTCCTCAAGCAGACCCTGGACAGAAATCCTTACTCGAATGCGGCACGAGATTTGCAAATGAAAAGCAATAATATCAGACAATTCCGATGATCACTTGTTGAAACTTGAAAATGATTACGGTGCAACTGTAGAAGAAATCAACAATGTTGTTCCTTTGGCTGATGAATGCAGAAGGAGTATTGGTGTGCTGAAGTGTCTGATCTTGCAAATGTGGATGCTTCAGGCCTTCAGCAGTCAAGTCTGCCATGCTTCTACCCTATATATATATATACACACACACACACTTTTATGTTGCCTTTTTTTTATGAAATCTTAATCTCTGTTGTGTTTGTCAAGTCTTTATCACGATATTCAAACTTTAAGCTAGAGAATTCGCCTCAAATTCTTGTTATATTACAGTGAGCTAGTTTATTTCTTGGGTTTTACGACTGTGTCTAAGTTTCGTCTCTTTTGCAGGGATTGAGGATACTTTTACCATTATAGCTGTCCACATTTGCACTTCCTGTTGTTTAAAACTTACGACTCTCCAACATTTTGGCGGAAATGATTCTCCGCTAATTATTTTCAGTGAAAATTGTATTCTTGGATGTGCCTAACTGCCTACTAATGTTAAAAAAGCTTGTTTCTCTGTCTGTTGCAAGATGGCACCACCCTAGATTTAACCCAAATCTCTGGTGAACAAACTGAAAATAAGCGACAAACATATCGATATAAGGATTAATCAGAAACAATGTACGTCATTTAGCATTTGGACTCGGTTATAGTTCCATCACATATTCACATACAAACAGAACGATACATTTTGCTGAACAAGGCCATTGCAAACTGTTCTTAGTGCTCATTTGATGTCTCTTCTATGTGTCAAATGAAAAACTCTGCAGCTTCCTTTGACAGCAGCAGAGGTATGAATTGTTAACTGAGAAGTCGATCTTCATTCAATAGCCTCTATTGGTTGCATGCATTAATTGGATTTTAATACATGAATTGCATGATGGGAGGGGATTCCAATCTATCACAAACTGAATAGGCAACAAACCTATCGACAAGGAATAACGAGAAACAAAACTTGTAGAACAATTGGATTCAATCTGTAGTTTCACCACAGAGAAGCCCAAGGATACTTGTTGCTGATCAAACCTGAACTCATTGTCCAACATTATGCCTTCTTTCAGTGAAAGCAAGTGTTTCACTAGAAGTAGCAGAATCAAAACACACTCTAGACAAAGTTCATGAGGAAAAGAAAACCCACTTCATTGTTATTCTGTCTGCAACCTTTCATTTCCTGATCGATTATCAGGGGAACGGACAATATACAACAACCGAAATTGGAGGTTACATATTATGATGCAAGCCTAAAAGTTGCTGTAAGATAATAGTGTATCTACGAGCCCAACCCATAAGTGAGTTGCAACCACACAACAATGAGTTATACTTGGAGTTCCTCATCGCTGCCATTTAGACATTATATTCCCTAATTTACAAGTGTTTTGTGCTTGCTAATGGAATACTAATGAAACCCAAATTTCTGAAATGAGAATTTTGATATTACTGATGAAACAATCTTACACTTGACTTCTAAACTTAAACAAGGACAACATAGAACTGTTATTCTGGGTAAGAATCAAATAAAAGTTCCTTACCAGATGCTATTTACATTTGACAGGAGCCTCTTTTCTTTCTGTACACCACCTGCTCCTCATTCCTTTTTTTTTTTTTTTTTTTCAAATCAAATTAGAGTACTCATAATACACCATGAAAAGAGCATCTGGATAATCTTTGGGAAGGCTGTTGATGTAGAGGTAGAATCGCAACAAGTCCTCCTTCGAAACGGTTTCCGTGTCAACGACATCATCATTACAAGTGAGCACCCATAAGTCTTCTGAATTAACTCTCTTTATATTACCACGACAGAAGGGACATGCCTCCGACTTTCTGTTCCTGTAGTTCACAAAGCAAAGATTGTTTTAGTAAACTAGAAACCAACCAAGCATTTTTACTCTTTGAAAACAACCACTCATGGTTAATGCTATAGAAGCTGCAAATGATACAGGGGCTACATTTCTATAGAAGCTGCAAATGATACAGGGGATACATTTCAATTGAATCCTTGTACATACCAGTTTCGATAACATTTGATGCACATTTCATGACAGCAATTAGGCAAGACCATTTTGGTACACGGCTCTAAGCAAATGCCACACTCCTCTTCTCTCTCCAATTCAGCATTGCCAAGAGTATCATCTCCTTTAGTTATCTTTGCATTGCCAAGACTGCTATCTCCTTTAGTTAACTTTTTTCCAGAAATTTTCATGCTAGGATGTTCTTCGTCAGCATCATCTAATTCCCCAAAATCCCCATGAAGCCGCTGAAGAGAGGGTAAGATAACAGCTGCAGTTCAGTTTTTATACAAACAATTGTAGAATCAATTTAGAGAATCAAAAAAGGCTACTACTCGTTTTATTGACAAATTGAAGAACTGGGAACTTGACATACAATAGAAATCCCTTATAGTTGCCTTCCTTCCATGGCTTGAAATGTTGGGCCTGCCATCTGTGTATACCTATATCAAGAAGGGCATGCTCAAATTCTATAACAAACAAAGTAAAATCCTTTCCAACAATCATTATACACTTGTAGACTATAGAAGAGGAACCAACCTTGTAGACAAGTATATGGAAGAAATTTAGATATCTTGGAAGTAGACAAGCGCATGAGGAATCAATCCACTGTAACAAGAACAGAAAGAGAGGAGCCCAGTGATTGTAAACCAATTTCATTTCAAATCGAACACCACCCTTAGCTCTTGGAATTGCAGCAGCTCTACACATAAACCATAATCCAAACCAAAATTACAATCTCTGAAATAGCACAAACAACAAGCAAAGTTTCCAACTTTACAATTCAATCAATACAACAAGCAAGGTTCCCAACTTTACAATTCAATCAATACCTCAACCATGCTCCCAAAAAACCCCAAACTGAGAAACAAATAAAGGTAAACAGAGCCTAAATATGCACTAGACAATATGGGTTTTGCTTATTCTTGCCTCAATTGGCAAATTATGATCTCTGATCATGATTACAAGGCATAAATTTGGACTTGGACCCAAAACACAAAACTTCCCACTTGAGAAAAAGATATGCAGAACAAACTAAAAGTAGCACACAAAGCAATTAAGAAGTAAAGTTGGACTTACAGAGAATTGGCATGCTGTATATCAGCTTCTATAACATTCAAAGAGTCCTGGTAAGAAGACTGGTAGTATATCATCTCCATCACAAAAATCCACAGAGACCCAAGAACAGAGAGAGCAAGACCTCTCTGTGCTCACAAAGCTTTAATCTTTCTGGGTGAAACCTACCCAAAACCAACAAAGCTTTAATCTTTCTGGGTGTTTTGGTCTGTGTTCACAAAGAGCATAATGCCCAGTGCCAAAGACAAAAGCGGAAGGCTTGTTTCCCTAGGCTCTTCTGCTTTTTATCTTAAACCTTCTGAGACATATAGGCGGCTGAAAATGACTGTTTTCGGTGTTGCCTGCTTTTTATGGTCACAAATAAAATACTTGTAACAAAACACCTTCTTCTTTTGCTATGATGATGATGATGACGACGATGATGATGATGACGACGATGATTGTTTTTTTTTTTTGGGAATTTAGAGAAGGATGCCCTCTTTTAATTTATGTTCATATTATACATTAAATTTCTTGCAAGGTCAAATAAGAGAAATAGTATTTTGATGTGCTATGTTATCTTGCTTTTTCACAAATTTGGTTCCCTTTTGTTTTTTTTGTTACAATTTTGGTTCTCTTTTAATATTGCCAAAGAACCTTTTGTTTGATTTTTCTAATGAATGAAAATTTTCATTTTTGGATGGTGCATTATTCTATATGGTTTTAGGAAGAATTCCAAGCTTTCCATTCAACTACTTGTTTTTTGTATGATTTTATTTGGTGGTGCGTTTCTCTTATGTGTATTGCAGTATTTACCGACTCATCATACAATCATCTGGTACCACTGATCAGAGAGGTGGGTCTCACTTTTCGGGTAGGTTTATCCACAGTACATATCAGGTAGACTTGGTGGAGAATCCCACAAGGAAAGCAATATAATACTTTGCAATTATGAAGTATATTGATGTTTCGTCCCAAAAAAAAAAAAAAAAGTATGTTGATGTTGTGGCAAATACAAAAGAAATTTAGGCCTCAAAATTAGGTCAATTATTTTTTTCCTAACTTGAGAATGGGGTCAGCTATCATATTTTATGGTGGCTTCTTTCTCAAGTAGTATACAACTTCACATTCTTCTTTGGCATGATTCTTAATTTATTGATTTGTTAATAACAGAATCTGCAATTGCAATTTGGTAAGGTACATATTCCTTTCCAACACCATAGTAAGCTCATTTTTATGCCCCCAGCAACATTATCATACATTATGTGCAGAAGTATTACAATGTTTATATGAACTGAGATTGAACACCTATGATCATTGTTAGAATGGTGTATTGTTAAGAGCAAAATAGAAGATAGTACAGAATCATCTTGCAGATGGAGTTAGGCAATCTTTTGATATGTCAGGACTCTCGATTTCAAGGAAGCTTGTGAGTAAGGTTTTCCGGGTAGATTGTGCTTTCGAAGAACTACTTGAAGATATTCTCTGGTTGGCTTCACTGCCTTTTTCAATCTTCATAGCCTCTTGTATGGCCACAATAATCTCCTGCATTCTTGGCCGAGAAACTCCATGTTGCTCAAGACATTGTACTGCAACTTCAGCAATTCTCCAAATGGACTCAATCTTGACACTCCCTTCAAGAAATGGATCCATAATGCTTACTACATCCCCTTTACGAATTAAATATTTCGCCTGGAACTCAACAATTTTCAAGTGATTACAATAGTTTTCAACACGTAATTTTGACGTGCAAGATGATCAGCATTGAACTTTAAGAAAATTTTCAAGTGGAGTAGAGGGCATACCCAGTGAACAATGTTCAATTCAGGACCAAAATCTTCTGGTGACACAGGCTTTTTTCCAGAAATCAGTTCTAGTAGAACAACCCCAAAACTATATACATCACTTTTTTCAGTCAATTGCTGACTAGCATAATACCTGTTAAGAGTAAACACATTTTTGACTGTGCATCCAAGAGAGAACATAATCGATCAACAGTTGTGCATATATCATAACCATGGCTTACTCGGGATCCAAGTACCCTACTGTTCCTCGAGCAACACTTGATATATGAGTTAGATCTTCTTCTGCTTGCCTAGACAGTCCAAAATCTGACACCTTGGCTCTCATGTTAATGTCCAGCAGAATATTGCTTGTCTTTACATCCCGGTGGATAATACTAGGGTTGCATCCAGTGTGCAAGTACTCAAGACCTGCAGATGTAAATTTGTGTAAAGTTGAACTTGAAAATGAAGGTAATCATAAACTAGTAGGAAGTTCCAATTGAACCTTTTGCTGCATCTTCTGCTATCCGAAGGCGAGTTAGCCAATCCAAGTGCTTGGGGACAGTAGATCCTGTTGTCAACAAATTATGTCATGGAGCTCATCAGACTGCTTCCAAACAACACAACTGGGAATATTAACTCAAAGAACAGACTGTAACTAGTATAGATAAGTAAGCAGACCATGTAAGTGATCTCGTAAAGTCCCATTGTGCATATACTCATAAACTAGAATGCATTGATGTTCTTCCTCACAGTATCCGATTAGAGGAACCAAGTTCCTATGATGAATTCTTGACAAGAGGGCTATCTCAGTCACAAATTGCTTATTCATGTGGGTAGATGAATCCGCCATCATTTTAACTGCTACCTCTTTTCCATCTTTCGTCCTCCCATAATAGACAGTTCCAAAGCTTCCTTTCCCGATTTTCTTTGAAAAACTGTTGGTGGCTTCTTCCAGATCAGGGAGAGTAATGTAGCAAGCTATGCCTTCATCCATCAAATGCCCCCGGGAACCTGAATATGCTGTTGAAGGCTTTGTGCTGGCGCGCAGAGAATCACCTGATGCACAAGAACAGATGTTGGATTGCAGAACTATGCTAGTAGCCTAGTAGTACAACACAGATTCCTGGAGTTCAAACCTTTATGATAACTTTTATGCTGATGTGTCTTTTCTTGAAGACTACGCAATAGCAATAGAGCCCCCAAGATGAAGGTCCTAGAGGGGGGGGTGAATAGGCCTTTCTTTTAATTTTCAATAACTTCAGTATCTGAGGATAGCAATGGTGAGTGCTATCCCAGATTCACTATATGCAAGAATGCAGAAAGTAAAACTCAGCAAGAAAAGAAACAGCACAGAGATGTTTTTGTTCTCGCAGAAACCCTGAAATCCCTCTTAGTCTCAAACTAGTCTAGACCTATTCCCTCTCTTGTTCCTAAGCCCTTACAACTTGGAATACATTTAGAAGCTTTGTCTGTGAATTCTGCTAACCACTAGCGGATTCAGCCTTGAACGCTTCTTGGGTTGGTTGCACTACACATCCCACATGGTATGCAACATGATATGAGTTGATGAAAGAAGTTTTGAGTTCAAGCTCTAAGGTTTACAGTCACGAGGAAGACTTAGAGCAGCATGAACAATGCAAGCTAAAAACTAGACTCAACACAGAAAACGCTACCACAACAGTTTTCAACAATCATCGAGCAAAGCCGTAGCTATAGCTATATATAGGCAGACAAGGCATCAAGGATGATGCCAGCTGACCTCAATAGTGTTTCAGAAAGGTTTGGACAGTAGCTTTTGGCTATAAGGCTGAGAGCGATGTAACCAGAAAAAGAGATGACAAGAGCAATCTCAATAAGACAAGGAAACATTTCCTAAAACATGAATGATTCAAAGCAGGGAGCAAAGAGGATTCAGACCTTCTTACTCAGTCCATCAAAGGACTTGTCACAGTCGAAAGCGACTGGTCTTTGAATCATATAGGGACCAGCTTTGCATAGGATAACGTATCATGAAATCCAAGCTAGAGCCTTGAGCATCAAACCATTTGGTCACGGGTTGACATAACAAAAGATCTCAACCCTTAGACTAGTTTAGACGCTAAGGCACTTCCCTCAAACCAGTTGTCCATTTGAAATTACAAGACAACAGTAATATATTAAACGGCTATAACAGATTCTTTGAGTTCAGACTGGATATAAGAAGGACTCAGAACTAGGATAGCAAGCAGGGCTGCCATCCTCTGTGAAAAACAGTGATATACATATGCATGATTTACCTGAGCCATAAGGGATGTTAGTGATACTTTTTCTTGATCAGATAACAGAATCTCAAAGTGTTTTGCAAGCTAAACGGATTGCCAACTATCCTTATACCTTCAATCTCCCCCTTTGACATTCCTTCACAAAACACTTTATTTGTAGGAAAACAACTTCAAGAACAAGTGAAGAATCACAGAAACAACAACTAAGTTATGAGTACATTAACCAACAACATCGTACAAACATAAACAACAAATCCTACAATTAATTTTCCCCCTTTTGGGCAAGGAATTCCAAAGGGAAATCAGAGAATAAAATATCCGAGTGGTTTTAAAACAGCTAGAAGAGATAATAAACCTACAACGAGAACATAAAACAGATTATTAAAGTCAGAACACCATGAAGAGAAGAGAAGAAGAGAATGCAACTGGTTAAAGAGAAGGCGGAAGCGTTGGACACGATCAGAGTGTCTCGAAAACCATCAACCCACTAATCCCAACTGCTCAAACCGACTAAAATAATAAACCCATGCAATGATGAAGTTATGAGATGTGACAACCCAACACCGCCTAGAGCAACCAATGAGAGCCTATGGAAGAACCATGTAAGCACAAGACACAAATAAAACCCACACACATAGAGATCACCAAAAGTCTATACTCCCCCTAAGAGTATGCATATGATAAAGTGAGAACATGTTTGTTTCTGAATGACAGATATGAAGAAAACGACTGCACACATAAGCTTAGAAACAAGACCACTCAATTGGCATCCTTGTTTTTGAAGTCAGTCTAAGCATAAACTCACAATGTGACATAACATAACAAACAAACAAACTTTGATCAAACAAAAGCAAATCACATAGATTTGTGATAGTGACAAGTCCCAATGGTCTTTATTTTTATATGCAGCACTTTAGAGTGAGTGTGTAAGTGAGATAATGTCACATGGTGCGTATCAAATTTGAAAGGCATCAACTGAGTATTTGACAGATGGAGCCATGTCATACTGAGATATCAATTAGTCCTTCCATCCTTATTTCTCCAGAAAGTGAGTTGAAAGTCCAAAGGCTACAACCAGCCGAGAGATTATTTTGTCCAATATAAAGTGCACAGCTTCAACTGAGTGAATGTCTTAAACAAGATATTTTATTTCATCAAATATCTTGTTTAAGACGTTCATATTAAAGCAAAGTTAATATGAACGTCTTAAACAAGATATTTTATTTTATCAAAGTTTTTTTTTTACTTTTGACATGAATGTCTTTTTTTGGTAATTTTACGTACTCACAAAGTCTTATATAATTTGGATAAAAAAAATAGATGTGTATCTAGCATTTAAGGATGTGTTAATAAAATTTCTCAGACATATAACCAATTATATTAATAGTCACAGCCAGAATGACATCGATACAGACCCCAAATAATTGGAGTGATTCACATGTCATTACATTGTATATTTTCGCTCATCGACAATGAGCTTGAGCTAGCAAACTATAATCTTATCATACATAAAGATAATTTTATATGAAAACTTCCGTCGTCAAGGTGCTCAATTGCGGTATGACAAGAAGTTTCAATTATCTAGATGTAAAATAAACATCATAATTTACAGACATCGAAACCTACCTAGGAATCCTAAAAACCTACATAGGAAAATTATTGGAAATAAACCAGCAAAAATGAGTTTAAAACCTTAGAGGCCAAAAGAGGCTTAGAAAACTAGAGATAACCATCTTAGACCCAGAGTAAAAACCTTAGGCCAAAGACATATTAGGACCAGAGCAAAACCAATGAAGTAAGGCCAAAAAGGTCCGGCCTATGATCTCGACCCAAGATTGCAGTTGCCTAGACTATTCACCACTAGCAAAACCGTTGTGCTGTTGTCGTTGTCGGATTTCAACCACAATTGGAACTTCGTCCCGACCCTGTCATATCGCCACACACCACCTTCAAACCCCACTAGCACGCACCAACATAGGTCCTCGATTCAACGACAACGTGAAGTTGGTGGGCTCCAAACGGAAACCACCCCCAAACCTTGTGCCAAAAACTAATCTCATCGTTGATGTCAGTTGTGAGAACTAACCGAGTCACCCTTGCTTGTGTCAACGCCTCCTTGCTCAGAAACCATGAAAGCTTGGAACCCCTTAATCTTGCTCAGATCGAACTTGCTCTGTGATTAAAATCAAATAGGATACCCATCCGGCACACTCTCGGGACCAGTTAGGCTAGAGGCCATCACATATCCGGTTTCCGCCGAACAAGTGTTTTGGCAGAAGTGGAGGCTTAGGGGTTTTTCAAACATAACCTGTAATGTAGTTACATAATATATACACAATTCAAAGGCCACGGGACCCAAATATATGTAAAATCACATTTATTGTGTTAGTTGTTGCAGATTGCGTCGAACGAGCCATGAAAGCAGAAAACAGTGACCAAGAAGTTCTTGCTTCCGTCCATTCCATTATTTTCACATTCGTGATGTAATTTGTCGAACACCTTACTCTTTTAATATGTCTCACATACAAGTTTCTTTAAGATAATTTATTGAATATCTTATACTTGTATAAACACCGAGTACACATAAAATCGACAGGGGCAAGATGCCATAATCATCAACAGCCCTAGTTATGCAGCTGCAGAGTTTAATTTGTCGAACAGTTCGTGATGTAATTTGTTGAACACCTTAATCTTTTAATATGTCTCAGATACAAGTTTCATTGGGATAATTTATGGAACATCTTATAATTAGGTAAACACCGTGTACACATAAAATGGACAGGGGCAAGATGTCATCATCATCAACAGCCCCAGTTCTGCCAGCTGCAGAACAATGCTTTTTATCCATTTCGGGCCCAGAACTTTGATGGTGAATCATGTTAAAGCAGCAATGCAGTTGCAGAAAAGAGACAAAATTTAAAGGCTAAAAACCCCAAAGCAAACAATGATGGGCTAAAATTGATTTTGGAGAGTCCACTCGTACCAAGTCATTAACAGATATAGTCGGTTCCGGGCTCCAGTCATCAAACACATTGCAGTCAATGTGTTCTGTCTAAGTTGCTGTTCCAGCAAAACCAAATTAATTATAGTTGTGATGTGTTTATCACACTACTACTATAATTTCCACTTAAACTATAGTACGACTTGATCACCTAATGACCCTAAATATTTGAGAAGTCACATTCGTGGGGAACAGTTTTGATTTTTTCAGTCAACTCTCGCAACCCAAGTTTGATTGTTTCTTGGAGCCAACCACATACATGCAAACACTAAGCAAATTATGTTTTTCCTCTATCCAAGTTTGACTCTTCTGGAAGTCATCCTTACTCGAATGTAAGAATTGTGTATGTTCTTGAAGAAACTTACTTGACAAGTGAAGAATTTTGACATCATTGATGTGGCTAACATTCTCACACGAGACTACGAGTGAGTTTTGACAAGGTGAATATGCCTGAAATTCAACTGTGTGGGGGTGATTTTATTCTTTGACAACATTGATTAAGGAGGACTTTAGGTCCAAAGTATCCCAAAAGTCAGAGTCGGCCTTGCAGATGATGGTGAAGACCAAACCTGAAGCAGTTGATGATACAATAATGTAGGCAACATGAGAAAGAGAAGGCATCCCTTTCTTTCCTTGAAGTGGGAAAGGTTTGAACACTAAGCAAAGCTTTGGCTCAAGCTTTGCCCCTATCTCTCTCTCTCTCTCTCTCTTTCTTTTTAAAAACCCCACCATCAAATGTCTCCCACCTCAAACATTCTTCAACAGAAACAAAAAAAAGAACCAGAACTTACTCTATCCTACCAAAAAAGTCACTCTTTTCATCTTATCCCACACCCTCTTTCCCTCTTTTTGTCTTTGTTTTCTTCCCTTCTTCGTTTCTCCTCATAATTGAATAGGGAGGGAGAACACATGCGGCAAGATCAGCCCAGCAAATCTTGTTTCGCAGAATCTATCAAGGCTCTTGAAGCTGATATACAACATGCCAATAGCTTGTGAGTCTTATTCTTTTTGTTTTTTTAGTTCTGTGTTTATGATCAAGTTTGGTTCTTCAATTGTTGTGAATTAAAGTTTGGTTCTTTGTTGTTGATCAATCAAAACTGTGGAATTCATATATGCATTTGCCTTGCCTGTTTTCAACTTCTGGGTAGTTTGTTGTGTGTTTAACTCAACTTGGTTGTTAGACATATCAATCATTTGAGAAGAAGAGTAAAGTTCGGTGTATGTGCGTGTTAAGTTTAGTAATGCTATCCTTACGGGCTTTGTAGATGAGAAATTCTGAAACGTCATACACATTATAAGTTCATAGCAATTAAGTTGCCAATTCTTCTTCTCCAAAATTGCAGGAGAAAAAGAAGTCCCTTCTTCATGTTGCTTTTATTATCTAATGCTAAATGTGTGAAATTGAGTTGTTATGATGGTCAATTCACCGGTGCATATGTAATCTGATATATTTTTTTCATTGGTTTATGAAATGGGTTTTGCAGGGCAGCTTATCTTCCCAGAGATTATGGTGGGAATTGTATCCAAATGAGATTGTCTTACAGCCCCTTTGCCCCTCTTTTCCTTTATTTCATTGAATGGATGGATTATAGTTGCACTGATATACTTCCCAATTACTTGGGCCTCCTCCACATACTTGTATACAAGGTTGGCTGTAATCTTGTGGTTCAATAATCTTTTTTTGTTGACTTCCTGCAAAACCAGAAAGAAAAGACTTATTCTGTTGCCTAAAACACAAATTAAGCAATGCATATTGGTGCAGGTATATGTTGATGGGGTTCCTTCAATATCCTCCAAAGAACAAAAGATCACTATAAGGGAATTTTATGGTATGTTTATTCTTCCATGTTAGCTTCTTATGCTTAAAGTCTTATTTTCTTGTTGAAAAATTTCTTTGCCTCTTGGAAGTTTGTTTTGATATATCAGTGTTTTCTGCTGGAAAACCATTTCAGGTGTAATATATCCTTATCTGAGACAACTTGAAAGCGAGTTTAACGAACTGGAAGATAGTAAGAAAAGAAGCAAAAAGAGGACAGAAGACAGGAAAAACCTCTCTGATATTGATTTAGAAAGAGATGATGAATGTGGTATATGTATGGAAAACTATGCAAAGATGGTGTTGCCGAATTGTGGGCATTCAATGTGCATCACCTGCTTCCATGATTGGTATAATTACTTTCCATCTTCATTTGTTTTCTAGTTTCAATAAGAACTACTGTTCAACTTACTTACTGCTGATGATCTTCAATGTAACTGATTACAGGAATGCCCGATCACAGTCCTGCCCTTTTTGTCGTTGCAGCCTCAAGAGAGTTAGCTCTACAGATTTGTGGGTACTCACTAGAAACAGTGACGTGATTGATGCCGTAACCCTTGCAAAGGAGAACCTCAGACGCTTCTATCTTTATGTTGAAAATATTCCTGTTATTATGCCAGCAACACATGTTGTGGTATATGATTACATGCTCTGACTTGAAGATGAAGAATGAAGTTGCAAACCAAACATAAGGCTGAATACCCCTCTGTATATATATATATATATATATATATATAGTATAATATAGAGAAGTAAATGTAAATCACCATGGAAGGGGAGAAGCTGTTTCATGGTGGTTGTATATTAGTAACTGAAATAGTCAAAAGCCTGTTTCCAGGCAAAAACCAGGTAGCTTTGGACTTTTGAGATTCTTGGTTGATGCACCTGCAAGTCTTTGGCGACAGCGCTGGATATACTAGTACTGATATTTGTATGAAACAGGTATGCCTGCCATTCTACTCAGTATTTTGAAACCTGAGTGTTGCAATGGAAATGGCAAGCAGTTTGCTAGTATTATGTAATCTGCTGTTACTTCATGATTTATTATAAAATTAATGATAAAGGCTACTGTATTTACCTCTTTTTGTTCTTATTGAAGTGAGTCTTTTGATAGATAAGAGGTTATCAAGTTTTTATTAATGTCAGGCATGATAGAATATAACTTAACACATGCATTGGTATAAAACGGTGGCTTTGACTGAGTTCTTACAAGACAAACCAAATGTAATTAACCCTGAGGTTGTATTGCACATTTTGCACTGATCTAGCTCCTGATGTCACCAATAGCAGAATTTTGCACTGTAATTATTGGCGCATGAAGATTAGCATAATGCTTTAAGAGGTGAAATACCTTTGTGCCAATCTTGTGAAGATGAATAAATACCTTCATAAGCCTTGAGAGGAAGCAAACTATTTTTGCTTTGTCTTAAACTGCTGTTTAAGCCTCAGTGGATGGGTTTAAGATACCTTGACTGCTTCCTTAAGGGACCCTGGGGAAGGAAGTTAAAACAAATATCTGAACCTGGTTCAGTTGCTGTGTCACTCACTCATCTTAAACTACAAGCTACATTGCTGAAAGGGCTTAAACATTACTATCAAAAATTCAAAATGCTATCCACTGAATGTTTGACAAGGTTTCAGTATCACTATTATTGTTGAAAGGAACTAGCAAATTGCCAAAATGGTTATCATCATTTAAATTAGGCCCATGAATCCAGATTTAGCTCTAGCTCATATAAACGATACACCTCATTACACATGAAAGGCTTTCTTTGATTAAAACTATACTGCATAACATAATCACTGCTGCATATATAAGAATCTCATTTCTCAAAATGAAGATGGGCAAAACAGAAAACTTAAATCCATCTGTTAAAAAGTGGTGCCAAACCCTAGGTTTAGGCATAATCTTGCTCAATGCATTATTCAGCATCAATACAACCTGTTAAAAAGAGGGAGTAAAAAACAAAAAAATGAAAAGTTAAAAAAGAATAATTAAGCAGAGAAGCATTACAGGAAAGCATAATAAGGCAGGAGCTATATTCTATTTAACTTTTAAATAAACAAATGAAAAGGGAGACTCCACTTATGAGAAGTTGCATGGAGTTCATCCTCCTAAATCGTTAGTAACCAATGATGCTCATCCTCTCTTTAGTAAATAATTGATCTCCAAGATAAAGAATTTCTAAGTGGGCATTTCCTTTTAGAGCCATTGAGTTTTTATTTGTTCAAAGTCCTTCTCTACCCCACTGCCCTAAAGCATACCTTTAAAGGCTTCTAAAACCCTCTTGTTCTTCTTTCTGAGTTGAAGAAAGCAGAAACATCAGGGGTTTAGATTAATGGTTCAGGCACTAATGAGGCTCAAGATCTGTTCAGGTTCACAATCACATGTCAATATTTTGCTTCTTTTTGCTGGGTGAGTTGCTGGAGAAGAAAACTTAATTAAGTGATGATTGGCAATTTGCCACTAATATATCATTCTCTGAAATGGAGTTTGCAGAAAGATATATGCCACTTTATGTGGCATCAGTATGGAGCAAATGTCACTACTGGTAGCTTCAATCTTTTTTTCTGCCATAGGGGGTATCGTGGCCTCTATTAACGATAATGATTAGCTAGCCTCAGTCATCTTTCCAATGGGTTTATTCCCAAGTCATAAAATTTAGGGAAATTAATCTGCTATTAGCTTTGTCATTTTCATGAATCCTTGCGTCATTGAGTGCATGTCATCTGTTTAGAAGCCATTGGAGTAATTAGAAAGAAGGTTGATTAAGGATCTTCTTTTGTTCAAAGCTAATGTTCCTTGGAAGCACATTTAAAATATGCAAGTGTACTGCATTGTATTCTTATGTTGAAAAACAAGAGTTTCTGCAATTCGTCCCAAATCGCATCAATGATTCAGTAATCGGAATTGAATGAAATGTTACTTATCCATTTTTACTGGGATGAAACTGATACTTTGTTAACATCATGATATGATGTTGAAAATGGTCTCTTGTTTTTGAGGGGGTAAAAATATGAATAAATGATCAGCCATAACCCTGGTTTGGAATCTCCCAATTTGATATTTCCCTTTCAAGTGGAAAAGAAAGCAAAGACCAAAGAGTGAAAGACACGAACTTATAATGATATGGAGACAGAACACACTTCGTCATCTGATTGCTAATGCCAACAATGGGTGTTTTGTCCCTCTATTATTGGATTTGTGTTCTTTAAAAACTATCATACGGGTCCATAATCCACTAATGCTACTGATCACAGAATGAGGAATTAGAGGTCTTAACCAAGGCATGGTATTTGTGTCACATAATCATATCGTACCTTGTATTTGCCTAAAATGTAAAGCCATGCTTAGTGCTTGCCCTCATTAAGTACATGATGATTCTTCAAGATAGTAAAAACTATATGCTTACCATTTCTGTCAAAAAGAAGCAATTATTAGTGTTAGACATCAGTGCACCTCATAATGTGAATAGAACAAGTATTCATATCAAATCAAAATTAGAATTTTTTAAAATCTTTTTTTGAGTGCTAGATTCGGTTTTATTTTCTTTACGAATTGGTGAAATTTAAAAGTGACAGAATGTCAAATTTTTTAGGTATCGAAATGCATTCTCCACCCATGTTTGAAAATGAACTTCGGATTGTTTCTTCTTCCTCCTAATGTGTACTCAGGATCTTATCTCTCTCTAAAGAATGGGGGGAACTATAGAACACAGTAAGTGCTCAGGTTAAACCAAACTTTGTGTTCTATTGCTGCATTAAGCTACCTATACTATATTTCATTATTAGATGCTTCATGCTTGTTCATTCCAACATTCTTTCACACACACCCACCTTGATTCTACCTCTTCATCTGGTATTCTAACCCCTCCATCTTCTCAAAGTTACAATCTTTATCTAGTAAAAACCATTTCTTTCCAAACAAGTCCCAATCTTTTTGGGTTGCGCTGCCACAAAAGGTCCCAAACCAAAAGGTAGTTAATGGCTAACATGAACCACCGGTGACCGTTAAGCTATCCGGCGCCAAAATATTCGTGGGTTCTCTCTCTCTGTTTCCATCACTACTACCTTTCTCTCACTCCAAAAGCTTCCCATAAAACACCAAAAGAAGCCATTTTTATAAGAAACTCAGAGGCACTCCTAGTTATATAGTACTAGTCTCTCATTTTGGAGCTTTAAACTCCCAACTCTACCCCCCACTTCACTTCAATCAAAGCAAGTCTTTAACATGGAGAGTAGCTTCTCTTCTCCCCGGAACGATTCGTTTCCGGCCGGTCTCCGGGTTCTTGTCGTCGACGATGACCCAACTTGGCTTAAGATCTTGGAAAAGATGCTTAAGAAGTGCTCCTATGAAGGTTATGACCCTCACTGTTTATCTGTTTCAATAATTCTGAAGGCTTTTGCTTGTTGGGTTTAGACTGTTTAGTGTGGTGATTGGATCACATGGAATCTAGTATTGAATTATGGTGATTTGAGATGGGTTTTGTTATTTATGAGTTAATCTTGAACTACAAGGGTTCATGCGTATGTTTCATTTCTGTGTTTGGAGGTCTGGTATGTGTGTTTCTTTAGAAATGTTAATCTTGAACTCTATGCATGTAGAGTTTAATCTGAATGTTTTAGTGATTGTGTTTTGGCTATTCAAGGCTTAATATGATGCTTGGGCTTATGGCTGTGGTTTAAGAATGGCTTCTGGTCTTATTTGGTAATTTAACCATATGGGTTCCTTGGAGTGCAAGACTTTTTCCTTGAAGCAACTAAGTTTGTTTAAGAAAACGATCATATGATCATCAGAATGATCAGGGTTTGATTGTCAAGTGTATTTGATTGTATTTGCCTTTGCCAAAATTTGCTGATTTAAGTGGGCTTATGTGCATACCAGAAGTGCCGGCCAAACTTTGGATTTCTTCATTTATATAGAGTATTACGCAGGATTCTAATGATAATGTGAAAGAAATTCAATCGAGAACAAATTTTCATTTATTATCCTATTGGACTGCTAAATTAATATTTCTCTATTAAAATATTTAAATGTATAATCTTTGATGGGGAAAGTTTAGGTTTGATGGTTTTGAATGATATATAAACTTACTCAAATCCAGGCAACAGATGAGTATTCCCTGGTGCTTTTGGTAGTCTTCCCAGTGGACTTGTGTACTATTCTTATCCAGATCAGCTTCATGAAACAATGGTCACTACTCACTAGTTAAGTACCGCGCTAATCCTGCACTAGTTTGTGGATTTATGATGTCAACATCCTTTAGCACATATACTTGTTTCAACTATTGCCATCAAATACCTTCCTAGCAAGACAGTGTTCAGTGTTATCTTTGTCGATTATACCTGGCTTGGCTGCGGGGTTGAATAGGATTTTGATATGCCACTTCTTTTATCTGTTATCATACTTGCTGAATCATTTTTTGGTAGTCCTTTTCATGACAATGAAGTACTTTCCTTCCTCTGAACCTCCTCTTCATCGTTGGTTCCTTTGATTATTTTTGGGATGTTCTCGTTTATGATTTCTTGCACTGATGTAAACAAAGATAGAGAAGGCTTCCATTTGTTAAGTGGATAGTTCATTTTGCTTTTTAAGTCCTGATAAAGTGACATTTGTTCAGTCAATGTTACTGGATTTTGTATTTATCCGACTATCACACCCAGAATGGCTTTGGCCAATCTGACAATATATTCAGGTCACCAATCCACTATAATGTCAGCCTCAAATTTTCACTAGTTCTGACAATTTTCCTTTTTTTTTTTTTTTTTTTTCTTCTGTGTTTCAGTGACAACATGTTGTTTGGCAAAAGATGCTTTATACTTGCTTCGTGAAAAGAAAGATGGATATGACATTGTGATCAGTGATGTAAACATGCCTGACATGGATGGGTTTAAACTTCTCGAGCATGTTGGACTTGAGATGGATCTTCCTGTTAAAAGTCAGTACTCATCTCTTGACATATAAAGCTTTGTCTTCATTTGGGAAGTTTCCTTTTACCAACTAGTTTCTGACAATCATATTCATCCTACCTATGCAGTGATGTCTGTGGATGGAGAAACAAGTAGAGTTATGAAAGGCGTTCAACATGGAGCATGTGATTATCTTCTTAAGCCAATAAGAATGAAAGAACTGAGAAACATATGGCAGCATGTCTTCAGAAAAAAGATTCATGAAATAAGAGATATAGAGGGTCATGAAAGCATCGACGGTATTCAGCTGACGAGAAATGGATCAGATCTCTATGATGATGGATACTTCCTTGGTGTCGATGACCTCGCTTCATCTAGAAAAAGAAAGGACATTGAAAACAAATACGATGACAAAGACTTTGGTGATTCTTCATCTACAAAAAAAGCTAGAGTAGTCTGGTCTGTTGATCTTCATCAAAAATTTGTAAAAGCGGTGCATCAGATTGGATTTGACAGTAAGTTTATTTATCATTTATTGAGCGGGTTTTGGATCACCATCATGAACTATAAGTCAACACATTTTGTGCTACTTTTCAAAAGTTCGTTTGACATTGGTGTTGTTTTTCAATGATATAGCCACCATCTTTATAATGTTTCTACAGAGGGATGATGTATAATATCTGTTTGGCAGAAGTTGGTCCAAAGAAAATACTTGACCTCATGAACGTGCCCTGGTTGACCAGAGAAAATGTTGCTAGCCACTTGCAGGTACATGGATAATGTTTAAGCTTTCTTCTGATACAATAGAAACTGCTTATTTAGTAGGACTCTTACACTGCACCACTTTCTTGGTGGTAGTTAGATAGCCAGAATACTGTTCGCTTGTTTTTGACATAGACTTCAGGAGATATTTAGGTAATGATTCGTTTTCTATGAGATAGGCAGGAAACAAATGAAACACTCTTTCAATAACAGATTGATGTTTTTGATTTTCTGTTCTTGACATTATACATCTGATATGTTATCTGAAGGTTTTGAACTGCTAGTTGGAAGGACCTTTTCTTTTCTATTCAGTTCCTCTTTAGAATAAATAAAGTAGTAGATTTTTTCATCACCCAGAAAGTAATTAATTCTTCACCAAAAAGTACTTGATTCCTCAATATGTGAAAACAGTGTCCTTGCTTGTAAACAAATAGGTTTGGAAGTTTCCAACAATAGATAACATCTTTTCTTGCCATGAATATCCATTCTCATTGAGAAAGTTTCCCATGCAGAAGTATCGGCTCTACTTGAGTAGGCTGCAAAAGGAAAATGATCTGAAATCTTCTTTTGGTGGGATGAAGCATTCTGATTATCCCTCAAAAGATCCTCAAGTTGTTGGTCTTCAGAACTCGATTAGTATAAAACAAAATGATGTTACGAATGGCAGCTACAGATTTTCAGGCAATGCCTTGGTTGCTCCGACTGTGGTGGAACCAAAGAGCCTTGAAGATGATGTAAATGGAATTATTCCAGTGCCTGTAGCAGAACCAAAGAGAGGTTCGACTCGCAGTATTCCTGATTCGCACAAGACCAGAAGTTCACAAGTGGACTCGAGTCATTCTTATGCAGAAACCAAGAAAGGCTTGATTGGTAATGTTGCTGATTCTCTGAAGACCAGGAGTTCACAAGTGGGTTTCAATCAATCATTTGCATCAGTGGAATCTGAAATAAACTTCACTATGGCAACAAAGTTTTCTTGGAGTGAAGCTCAAATGAAACAAGAACACAAGCCAGTTGTTCAGTTAGATAATGGCTTCAACACATCACAACCACCTGGTGTACAGCACCACCTCCAAGCTGATCTACTAAAGTCAATCCCTTCCATTAGTTCGAGACCATCTATCTCAGATGGAGAAATCACTCGCCCCATTAAGAGTAAGCCTTCACAAGCTGCATACAGAAACAGTCTCATTAGCCATGCAAGTCCAACAATAAGTGCCGCAGACTCCTTTTCAGATCATACCAATGGTTGTGTGGTGGACCAAGGTTTTGACCCCAGTTCCAACAGTTTATCAAACATGAAAAACCAGGGCTTCAATCTGAGTTACCTTACTAATTTTGAAGCTGGCCAAAAGAACCTAGTCTTCGGAAGTGGCTCATCTTTTCCTTCTCTGGAGGACGAGTTGCAAATTTGTTTGTATCCAGGTGATTATTTTGGTATGAACCTTGGGGTTTCGGAGTTTGTTGATCCTGAGGTTCCTGCTCACTCTTATGAGGCACTGAGATTTGGCTGTGAGTATCCATGCGAGTCATGGGATTATTCTCTGGCTGATCAAAGTCTTTTCATAGCATAAACTGGCCCCTGAGCCAGCCCTGCACTTTTGCACATCATGAAGAAACCATCCTTTGGTATTTTGTGTGGCAAACGAATATAAGTCGAGTATCCAACCAAGTGAATCTGGATATTATCTCTCTGACCAGATCGATTGGATTTGAATATTGCAATGTGTATATTAGGAGTGAGGGCAAACTCTAGTATAATAAGTTAAATCTTTAATTTGGATGGGATGTGCATTAGATTTCTTGTAGATAGGTATGCTGCCATATCCAAGTTAGTATGACATTCATTGTCCTCACAAATTATGATACTAGAATAATTGTAGTTACTAAATTAGCAACCATGTAAAATTGGTTTCCTTTGTTCTTGTTGAATCTTAAATGGACTTGATGCTTTCAAGGTATCAAGTTCATCCTGCCAAATCTATATTGTGACCCCCCATATCTAGGTTTAGTTTTGGCTCACTTGATGCATCTTTAAGCACATTCATTCTCCTGATACACTTCTGTAGAGATCTAGTTGAGAGCAAGAAACCGAACTATGCGACCATGATATGTAGTAACCTCTTGAACATAATTGGTAAAATTCATTTACAACCTGAACCACCTAAAGAAGCAAAAGCTAGAAACAAGAGATGAGCCCTACAAAAATCTAATTCTAAGTGGCAGAACTCAACAGATCTGCGCGTAAAAGAAAACCAGACTACCCACATTCTAATTGCATAGTTACAGAAAGTAGTTCTGGATGTTAACAGCTGTGGGTGGATTAATCTCCATTCATGTATATTCCTACACTAGATATCCTCAACTCTGAATATTAGGAGAAGAATTCTCATGAGCATTCTTCTTTGGAAGGGAAGTGACTGATTGGCTTATCCTTTGATTATTACTCTGTGTGACATTAGAGCTGTGGGAATTGACTGAAGACCGAATGCTTGGGTTCAGAATCTTGCTGGTAGTGGACTGCCTCTCGAGCTTCTGTGACTGACTCCGGGTTGGTGGAACCTGTACAAATGTCTACTACAAATCAAGAAGATACTCATGGAGATAGATGGAAAGGTTATTGCCATACAGAAGTATTAGTGCACACCTTCTTCAAGTTGTTACTTAGCAATTGTGATCCAGAAGACAGATCTTTGGCTTTAAAGCCTGTATTCTGATGCAATTTTTTAACATCATGCACTGCTTTTTCCTGCATAAGATTTTCTTTCTTTTAAGTATAACTTTTGTATTCTTTGACTGAGCAATAAAAAAGAAAAGGGATAAGAAAAAGAAATGAAAAGGAAAACGACAGAGAATTAACTTGGCACTACAAATTGTATGTGGAAAGAATCGGATTATTCCACAAAGCATATTGCCCCATCCCCAGTGTGCTTATTTGCACGTCTTATGACGTTTATGCTGTTAGGGAACCCCCACCGTTTCTTATAACTAATAACTAGAAACTTTAGTAAATAATTGAAATCAGCTCAAGTCATGGGATTCCTTAACAGCGTTAGTAAATTTCACCTCTTCAAATTATCCCGGTACCTATGTAGCATCTGTCCTCAAGCATATACATAGTTATAAGAAACTAACCTTATTAGATCTCATTTGCGACTGATTTCTGCCTCTATACTTCTCTTCTCTTCCAGCCTCTGAAAGAACTGGCATAGAAAATGACATTAACTAACCAAATAAAAAAACTCACTACATTTTAATGAACCACAGCATAAGGAGGAAATAAATGACTTCAATATCAAATCTTGCCTCTTTCCGTTTTGCTGCTCTTTCGTCACTCTTAAGGCTAAAAGGACAGGACTTGATAGGACCTCGTGGTTTGCTTCCATTTGCAGCAAGAGATTGACTGCCATACAATCAGTTCCATGATATTATGTAATAGTTCCCAGTTCAGTAATTAGATCCTTAAGTAAAGTACAACAAGCAACAGCACGATCAAGTTAAGTGCAGCCTGTGCCTACACAACTGAAACCCTGCAGGTACATAATTAGAAAAATTCTTACTCTTTTGAGGGTGATTTGCATATCCCATCTGCAGCGACACTCCCAGTTACCAGCTTATTAAGTTTTGTTTTTGCCCTGTCAACGAAATATTGCAATCATGTAAGTTAAGACTTAAGAGTGCTGAAGGTGTTAGAGAGATTAATGCATTGCCATAATTTTAGGATCAGTTTTGATATGTTGTATCTTGGTTGTAAATACCTATTGCTGATTTTCTGCAATTACATTTAAATCTTACTTGTAACACTAGCAAAGATGCTGCTATATATCTTGTAAAGTTGTATTGAGAAGGTTAAGGAAAATCATATTCAACAGAATGCATTAAAATAACACACAGAGTAAGTATAAAGCAAGATCTCGTTACCTTCTATCTTTGGACCATGGGTTTACTGAAGTTTCTGTTAGTACCCCATTAACAGATGCCTGGAGTTGGCAAATAAAAGTTCCATTAGATGTGTGAACAATGTGTGAACAGGCATGTCATCTGTTTATGTTGGTGGGCAGAGATGGACATACAATATTATGGATGAAGAATAGATAAAAGCATGATAAGAAAGAACATACCCTGGTTGCAGTTGGTAGGGAAGTTGAACTCATAAGTGCAGTTTTATGAACTCTTAAGTTTTTGATCTTCTCCAGGACTGGTGAAGTTCTTTTACTGGTTTCACTGGCATGAGAAGTGAAACTGATTGACATGTGCAGTGATTTTGTTGTTGATCTCCTCTTGTCAACTAATTCAGCCTCAGAGTTCTTAGTCTTTGGGGTGGCATTGTTCTTCTTTCCAGTTGGAGAACCGGCCATTTGTTTGGCAGGAAAAGATGGGATCTTGGACGGTCTACCTTGAGTAGATAACCTTGAGGGAGAAGAGTTCACCAATCTTTTCTTGCTTGGTGAAGTTAGATTTTTCTCACTAGGAGCTTCCTGCATGATCGATTAGATGATAATTAATTAACTGTGAAAATCAGTAGTTCTAGATAATACAGGGATAACACTCCAAAGTTTACCTTAGTATGCATCTTCTCTTCTTGGGTGGCACCATTAACAATCTCCTTCTGGTCATTTTCAAACTGGTTTGATAGTACAGCTAGAGTAGAACTCTCCATCTCAACCTGAATTGAAGTCTCCATTTCATCCTGAATAGACTTCTCCACCTCACCCTGGACAGCATCCTCCACAGTTACACTATCTTGAATCACCGTCTCTGGTCCATCCACCTTTGCAAGTTCCAATTGAGTCCCTTCAACATCTGTATTGTGATCATTCACATGAGATGAGTATACCACCTCAATGATTGGAACAGCAATTTCCTCAACCATCTGGTTCTCTCCATTTGCCAACTCCATGTTGGCACAGGAGCTTTGGCAACTCTCGTGCATAGAAACTGACTCAGAAACTCTGCTGGCACATGTATTTGCGACCTCAGCCAAAGCTGCTGCTTTCTCAGCAGCCTTTTTCTTGTAGTGAGCTTCAAAGTACGCCTTCTTCTGTGCAACCGAGCCTGGTTTGGAAAACTTCTCCGCATCTTCCAGATACCTATTGTGAGAAAATGCTGACCATTTTGCCCAATCAAGAGGTTCTGAAGCATACCTGCCGAATGACACTGATTCTCCTAGGCACCGAAGGAGGTCCCCCTACAACCAAAACCATAGCATAGCATATATCTCAATTTCCTCATTCAATTTTATAAACTGACTCATAAGCACCAAAATCATACACACCAAAATACATCAAGAAACAAAATCGCATCAATTCAATAAAAACAGACAAGCAGCCATAACATCTAAAACCACCATATGAACTTGTTCAATTTCTTAATCCTAAAGAAATGTGATGCAGGATTATCAAGAACGTAATCATAGAACAACACAATTCCTCAAAGAAAATAACTTTTCATAAAAATTGTCACAAACAAAGGAAGCAAATCATGAACTGTCAACAACTGACCCACGCCCAATCCAAACCCACTTTCAAGTTCTCATTTATCCCACAATTCTGATCAAACAAACAAAAACCCATCAAAGATTAAGCAAAACACAAACCCCACATTAACTGAAAATCCTCAAAAAACAATCCAAGAAACCTGAAATCTTGCAGAAACTAACCTCTATGATTTCACCAGAACACTCAGAAGGCCCAGAAAACGACCTCATTAGACACGAAGAGTCACTCATGTCCTTCAAGACAAAGAAAGTCACACTCTTTCACTCTTCAAAACTGTCACAAGGCATAAGGGTGTCAACTATTAAGTGAAACAAAGGCTCCCAATTGGGTGCACAACATGTCTTGGTTTATAACCACCCAGGTGTGCACAAAAAAAGGAAGCTTTGTTGAAGCCAGGTGGTATACACAGAATCACTTCTCCCCCTGTGTTGGTTTCTTGGTTGTGACTTTATTTTTTTCCCCTTCTTTAATTTGAATTTTATTTGAAAATTTCTTTCTTCCTTTCTTTTTGGATCATCAATTCAGTGTTAAAAGTTCCAACTTTTTAAATTAAAAAAGAGGTTGGGGGGTCACATTTGGCTCCAACGTCTAGTTTCTCTATTGCAGACCGTTTGAAATTTTTTTATGAAGGAGGGAAATCTCACACTCGGATTTTTTGTTAGATAGTTTAACACCTAATGGTAGATTTCTAATTTCAAATCACAGTCAAGACCCTTTTCTAATGTTTCAAATTGTAGAGATTTTGCAAACATTTTAGTGTTGTTCTTTACATTATACAAAAGGAAAAATCCTTTGAAAGAGTTGCATGATACATTGCATCGTACCATTGTCTACCGTCGTGTTGTTTTAGTGGATTTTAAGTATGTATGGGAAGTCATTTGTTGATGATTCATTCGGAAATACGATTTTATGAGAATGAAAAGTTGGAATATGTGATATATTACAAATTGACATACTGAAAATTGAATATGATGTTATCCTATTAATTACTTAAAGAATTCATGTATTAATGACTCGTTCGAAAATACATGATGTAGTTAAGAATAGAATTTTCAAAATTAGCTGTCTTGACGAGCAGACAGACGAAAAACTAAAAACCATGCTATGTTTTTGTTATAGATTTTAGGTACTTGTATAAAGTCATACATTAACGGCATTAAAAGTATAAAATATTACAATGGAAAATTTTAACATGTTATATCTTATCTAAAGACAGACAAAAAATTGAATGCGGTGTCATATATAATTTAATTTCATTTTTTATCATTGTATATTTTTGATTGGGAATGAGATAGCAAGCAATCTGCTCGGTTACATTAGTAAGTCAGTAACACACCTATACAACATGCAATGTCATACTAATCTCTCGCCCCATGCGCACGAACTCGAAGGCCCCTCAAACTTGCTGTCATAAAATGGTGGGAGTTGAGACTCGAACCCTAGATATGGCGGGTGTTCCATATTAAGCAGCTCGATCAACTTTACCACACCAGGTGGTTATCATGTTTTATTAGATTATATAGAATCATATGATAAACCCAAAGGCCTCTCAAACCTGCTGGTCACAAAATGGTGAGAGTTGAGACTCGAACTCTAGACATAGGTATTCCATATTAAGCAGCTCAATCAACTTCACCACATCAGGTGGTTATCATGTTTTATTAGATTATATAGAATCATATGATAAATCCTAAATTCAATTGTACCGAGACATTTTGTGATTGAAACTCATCACCTAACAGGTGATTAAGTTGTACAATGGTGGACCATGAGCTATGGTCATCATTGTTTAACAATACGATAGAGGGATTCGGTGAACACAGGTTGAGTTATGTTGCGGTGTTCGCTCATGAGGCAAGAGGAAAACAAATTGGTCCAAATTGGGTAACCTGTGACCAATGAGTGGCCCAAGAAGGTTAATGGACTTTTGGTGCCCAAAACACATACTTGGGCTTTATTTTGGATCAAACCGATGAACTCTAGTTTTGCATTTGGGATCAAGGAGGAAGGACTCAGTCAAGGATTCTACCAAGGACTCGACTTGCCTGACCATGACTGGTTAGGTTAAGCTAACCAAAGCCAAAGACAAATGGACACGTGTCTATTTAATAAAATTTTTCTAGAATTTAAAGACATAACATGAGACTTTTAGGTATTTAGTTTATTTATTTTTTGTTTTCCTTGACAAATGTCGTCCTCCTGTTAGCTGTAGTTTTTTCCTTCTACCAATGGGTTTATCTAGCCTACAATCTTCATAGTTATTTGACAATGGGTTTCTCGGAGCACTCAATTAAGTGTGCTGGCAAAAATCACTATTTACATATTTTTTAACGTGTTTTAAAAAAGTTTCAAGTGTCAAACAAGTGTCAAACGAGTGTCAAACAACTGGTTTTCCCGTCTGCTTTGTGGTTAAGGCGTCCGCCTTTCTCACGAGCTGGCGGGGTTCGAAAGCTGGTATGGTGGTGATTGTGGAGGTGTTCTGGTTGTGGAGTTTGTTTCTTCCTCAAACCCAAAACCAAAAAAACAAGTGAGGCAAATTATATAAGTGCAACGGTACAAATCTCTCATTTCATAGACTTTGTAATGTGTCATTGAGGCATGAGTATAAGAGTACTATGTGACATGTGACAATAGAAGTGATCCTTAATAAAAGAACACACAAAACTCTATAGGAACAAACAAGATCACCTTTAAGACACGATTGAGTGGAAGAGCTAGAACTATGGTGTTGCCCACCAAGAGAAAGACTAATATTTATGGAACTTACGATTGCATTTCAAAAGTGAAAGTTTCCATAGAACTCCCACGATATAGGGAACTGGAGAGATACATAGTAGCACATAAAAAGCAACTCTTCCGATAACACTTCGAAAAAGTTCAAACCTTGAATAACATATAAGCGAAACACAATCCTAATCCGCTGCTACATGTGATTCTATCATTGTACATTGATGTCCAAAATCTTGGAGCTGCTCATAGCTTTAGGAATAGTGATATACAGAACCCCATCTTTAACCTCCGCCTTAATCTTCTCAAACTGAATATTCTCCGGCAAAGCAATCCGGCTACTATACCTTCCATAACTCTTCGCCGACCACTCTTCACCTTCTTCTTCTTCCTCCATTCCAGAACCATCTTTCTTCTTGGCAGCCTTCTCAGCCTTAACGACTAGCATTTTCTCCTCCACCCAAACCTTCACATCCTCTTTGGTCATTCCGGGCATGTCGAACCTCATCTTGTACTCTGTTTCAGCTTCTTTGATCTCCCAAGGTGTCCTTCCCCTGCTGTACCCGCCAGTCCCCGTCGGCAACGGCGGAGCCCAACCGCCGGACTGACCCGAATACACCAACGGGTCGTCCATCATTCTCTCCATGCTCTCCATCATTGCTGAACTGTTCTTGCAGTTGGAAACCGGTCCCATAGTCCTGCAAAGCTCGAAAGATTAATCAGTTGTGGAAAAAGTTTGAAACTTTTTGAGGTGGGAATAAGTTGGGGAGGGAGTGATTACCTACGGGCGGGGTAGGAGCGACTCTCTTCTTGGGTTGGCTTTGCTGTTGGGTTGCTCTCTGCAAGTGGTCGAGATTGTCTCTTGCTTCCTTTGCCATGGCCTTCAAGGTGAGACCTCCACCAACATTTTTGGTTCTTCTTCTCCCAGATGACAGAGGGAGAGAGACGCTGAAGTTGGCTAGAGCTTGTGACATTGTTGTGGTTTGGTTAAACTAGCTATTTGAGCACTGAGAAGATGTTGTGCTAGGGATTGTAGTAGAAAGAGAGGGTATTCTGTGGAAAGGAGGATGGAAGTGTTCCATGATTTAAAGTGGGGAGTGGACATTTCTAGAAGAGGAATAGAGAAGGGATGAAGAACTATTCGGACCATTTCTGGAGAAGTCCAGAAACCTCCCTTGGATAATGTCAGAAGGGTTATCTGTGGGACTTTGTTTGACAACTTGTGGTTGGGTATGATTGTCTTCTAGATTTTTGAGAGCCTTTTAGTCTGAGGAGAATGTTTAGTGTTTGGTTTCCACGTGATCTATTATGCTTTTGCAACAAAAAAAAAAAACTATGGAATAATTAGGCATCAATTTGTGGCAGTGTCATTTTGTAATGGAAGTGATACAACACCCAGTAGCCACGATAGAATGGACGATGATGGAGCTGGTTAGAAACTCAAAAGTGATGAGGAAAACACAGAAAAAGAGTTCGGAAAGTTGCATCCGGTGCCTGAAAAGTCTATGAATCCCACCTTCCATAGTTGCACACATTCACTACTTGAAAGCTGTGGTAAAGGAGGAAATGCGATTGCACCACCGGGCACCGGGCACCAGTTACTCCACTAGTTCCTAGAGAATCAAAAGAGAAATGCATTCTGGACGGCTATGAAGTACGGAAAACAAATCCGGTTCTGATCAGTGCCTATGGGATAGGAAGAGATCCAGAAGCATGGGGCAACCCCCCTGGATTACAGGCCCTAAAGGTTTAAGGATGGAAACAGTGATAATGTCAGAGATAGATTTTTAGAGTTCTACCATTTGGGAGAGGAAGAAGAGGTTGTCCTAGTTCCGGTTTTGGCTTAGCAAATTTTTCGCAATAGCTCGTCTCTTGTATGACTTTGAACTGGCCATTGCCTCAAGGAGTTTAACCAGATTATGAGCTTTTTTCGGCCTTGCCAGAAGAAAGAAATATGCTCTTGTTCTAGTCCCAACAGCCAACAACCAATTCAGGAAAAAAAATTCCAAGTCCAAATTAAAGCTTATGCTAGTGCAATTGTGTAATTACCTAGCACTGCAATTCTAGCAATCAACATAAAACAAAAACAAACAAGTTTTACAGAAAGAGTTTCATGAATCATGGTTATAGTGCTTTTGCTTAGATTCAGCTTTCAAGAGAGGTGAAAAATACAAGTATGGAACAGGGCTGAATTTGTATTAGATGTTACTGGAAAAGAAAGTAAAAATTTCTGAGAAGAACAGAGAACTATAAACAAAACCGTGTGTAGATTCCTAAACCACCTTTCAAGGAAATTCCTATGCAGTGTATTAGGTTTCTCTATCTTCCACTGCAACAGACCGAGTAAATTGCTTCTTCTCTTTCAGCCTTTAACCCTGGTAAATAGCAAATACTCATTTTAGCTATGTAAACTGATTGATAAAAAAAGACAAACACAAAGGAGTTAACAGGAATGAGATCGATAGGTCTTAACTCTCAAGTTTAAGAATTGTCTAATAACAGAAAATTCAACTAGAATAGTTGAAAAACAAACTTATGAAGTGTAGGTGTTTATAACTCACTTTTCCTTGGGTTTTTCAACTTTTGTTACTGATTCCTCAGACTCCGATGAACCTATAGCCGTCAGCTTGCCAAAAGATTCCTTTGCATCCCCAAAAAAATCTTTCACTTTATCAAAAGTGGTTCTAAGCTGGTCTGGTGTTGGAAGCTACAATTTGGTTTGAAAAGGATACAGAAATCAGCGCAAAAATTAATCTGACAATTCAATGAGAACACAAATTTACTGAGCATGAAACTATTGACTCATCAAGAGATCTCCAGCTCAGAGCTCAAAGCTTTTGAGCATCATAAAGTTTAATGCTTCATAATCTCATGACAAAGACAATGGCATACACAAGCATAACCATTAATATAAAAATTACCTCAATTACATCTGAGGTTGCAAGTGCTGCTCTCATATTACCATTTTCCTACACAATTGGCAAACTATACTTCAGACACAAAAATGACATATTATAACTTAGTCATTTCTGTTAACTTTCAATGGTGGGAAAGGGATTTATATGAAGCCTCATTCTGTGTCTGAGATTATAAGAGCATTACCACAATCTTGTAGCCGTATCTAAACTCAGTAGCTGACCGCAATACACGATACTGCTTGAACGCCGTCTTCTGTATTTCCTTCTCATCCTGTTTAAGTTCAAAGAAACAACAACTAAGTAAAACGGTAAATGAGAAACTACTATTCCTACCACAAAATGTTTAACTATCACATTCACTTGCTGAACACAGGATATATCCTCTAAATCAGGAATGGTCTTTAATCAGAGAAAAGGTTCCAACCACAACAAGGCATGCATATGTTGTTTCAAGTCATGGCAACAGAAACGATTCAAATATTTTCACAAGTTATTCCAATTCATAGCACTCCCATTTCCATGTCTCAATCCATGAAACAAATGAGGCCTAAAACTATGAAAGCACATGCTGAACATCGACTCTCATTAAATACGCTCAAAATCAGTTTTTTCTACTTTATAGACTCAACGTCACATTGCTTATTTGTATGTATACAACATTAACTACTTTAAAAAAAAAAAAACACATTAGCTAATCAACACAAAACTTGCAACGATGAGCCTGAATTAGTAACATTAGAAAAACATAACTTACTCGGTAAATAACAGCTGCAAGATTTCTAGCAAGTGTATCTTTGTAAATATATTTCCCCAGAAAATTATCTTTAGCTGCAAGCATGATTTTTGCCGTGGTTCCACCAGAGATCACACTAAGTGGGTACCATAGGTAAACCTGCTCCAATCCCAAAATATATTCCAAAATCATAAAAAAAAATCACAAAGAACACAAAGTTCACAACTTTTGCAATCAAAAAGCACAAAGCAATAAACTTTGAAGCTTAAAAGTTAGAGAACAAACATTGGCCATTCGAATGAACACAACGAAACGTGGGTTGCCATCGTCTTCAATCTTGGGCATGGGAGGAGGTTGGCGCCTCTGAAATTGGCGATCTTGCATTCCCTTTTTACCCTTTGCTTCAACCACCAGAGTCTGGCCATGACTTGGTTTGCAAGCTTTCTGGGTCGTTTTTGAGGTCACCAGTGAGTGCCTGACCAAACCGTCTTCATGGGTTCTTGAACTCGAAAGTGGAAGACGAACCAATGCGTTTAAAGACATACCCACTTCCATGTTCTCTTTGGTTTTGCTGGGTCTTGGTTTTTTTCTTCAGAGAGAAACAGAGCTCGCTGGAAATGTTGAAGTCTTATCCAGACTGTGGCTTTCGATTCCGATGGACAGTTGCTTTGCCGCCATACACGTGGCAGTAAACAATGCAAAGGGGTTGGAACTTGCGGGCCCACATGTGAAGTTGCTGATGTGACCGTATACTGTGCCATGCACTTAAACATGACATTATCACTTGATGTTTCGGGATCGGAGAATAATTACTTTTTACTTGGTTGGAGTGAAATCGCTCACCCAACCTAATGTATGGCCTTAGGTTCTGACCTTGGTCGTGCTCGTCAACCAAATTTGAATCCCAAAGTTGTTAAAACGGTCTGATGATATGCTACGATGATTGAAACATTACACATGCTTATTACTTAACAACAAGAGAACAATAGAATCATTGTCAAGTTACTCTAGTACAGAAGATCCGTAAAGCACCATTGTTGACCTTACAGAATGCATGTAGTGCAATCTGATTTGAATTTGTATCAACATGACCAGTTTCAGAAACGGTTTCATGTACCACCACAATGATAAACTAGCTAGGTTTGATTACTTTGATATATTTCAACAACACCTCCAGCATGAAGCTGCAATGATAGGCTTTGATTTCCACCCAAGAACAAAGCAGCCCTTGTCTTCCACAATTGTGTAACCTTCACTAGCATTCATTTCTAGCCATTTTGTGGCCTGCGTTATTATCTTCAGGGGTGCCGGTTGGAACCCGGCGCGCCTCATCCTCCTGCGCCATTGATCAACTCTTTCATGCCGCTCCACTCTCGCAGGTCCCTCACAGCTTACTATGTTCTTAATCTCCTCTCCAAAATAAAACTGCTCCACTTTAGCTCTCCTTGTGTCATACTTGGGCAACATTGCATCTAAGGAGTCGAAGATGGCAGAGTAGTTATGCAATGCCTCCATGAACCTCCCAAGAAAGAAGGGCCCATTGTGGCTCGAGTCCTGCTCAACTAGAACCATTAGCTTTGGTGATAGCTCACATAGTGTTTGTAGAACTGAGTTCAATGCTCCTCTACTCTCTTTCACAAGACAATGCAGCTGGAGTATGCTATTGATGACTAAAACCTCCCCATCAATGAGACTGAAATCTTCAGCATTCAGGTTTTCCAAGTTACTTTCCACTGCTAAAAATTCAAATTCCAGCTCCATGTTTTGTGCATACAGCTTTAGTTCATTTCCAATCGCTTCAAGGCGTTCACCGGAGTTACCAACACCAGTTATTCGAAGGCGAGGTAAGCGTCCTTTTCGGCTGGCCAGGCTGTCCATCAAGTTGCGCCATTGGTACCCATGTTGGAGGCCTAGGGTCATGCCCAAGTCTATGACATGAACAGAGCTCTCTCCCTCAAAGGTTTCCAATATTGATGTGTTCGCTACAAAATGACTGAACCTTATATGTGGGCAAATGTCATAAACAAGGTGCAAAGCCTCATCCTTCTCTGATGAAACACCAATTGTCTTTGTAGTAACTCCCACAGCTCCCAGTGGTTGAACAAGAGCAAGACGGTCAGAGAGAGCTTGGATAAAGCAGGAAGCTACCCGCTGGAATGATGTCCCAAAGACCTGGGCATTAGTTCTAAGCTCATACAGCAATGCTGAAGCATGAGTTTTGTCACGACAAGCCACGGCCTCAGCGCACGAAATGAGTTTTTGAACTAGTTTCATCCCATCTCCACTTCCTTCTTCCTCAGGTTCACCTCCGAGCAAGGTTGAAGCCGCTTCTTCCATGGCCTCTGCTGCCATGTATCTCCGGGTGTAAGCTGATATGTGATCCCGGATTTGAATTCTTGACAAGCTATTGAACCCACCAGTATACATGCTGCCGCTGCCGCTGCCACTATAAAGACTATAATTAGTACTTACAATGGATTCATCAGCACTATTTTCAAGCTTTACCCTCTTAAGATTTCTTGTTTCATCTATGAACGGAATCTCCCAGACAGCAGAACTGTTCTCCAGAGTCGAAAGAGAAGAGAAGGGAAGACATGACATGGATGAGAGATTTAGATCAAGACCAATAACCTCATCACATTTGTTATCACCATAGACTTCACAAGGTTGCACATAGAAACCAGATGCCATCTTGTGGTTTCTAAAGTATCAAAAGCCTCCGCAATCAAGTCTAATGACCCTTGACCCTGCAGGGGATATATACTGTCAGCTGAAGCTTCCTTGTTCAGAATGATGACGATTACTATGTGGTTCTGTATTTAATAAACCTACAGACAAGCAAGTAGAAAGGTAAGCACTTAAATAAGTGGTCTTACTTCCAGCAGGCATAGAGCAATGCATGCATAGAGCAATTGCAAATCAGGGAACACGCATTGCCATCGTTTTCATGGAATCCCTAGGATTTGGGAGTATTGTATCATGTCTATTTCCATAGTTTAGAAGGTTTATCCATATGTGACTGACATTTTTCGCAGATAAACAATTTCCGGCATGCTTCTTGTACGAGGACATTAATCTTATTCTACCTTTTACTTAGTCCACCAGGTAACACGGCTGTAATAGTCCTGTAAAATCTAGCATAAGCTCAACATATTGCTAAACTAGGTTGTATGGTATGACCAAGCAAAACCACTAATCTGTCAATTGCCGCCCAGATTGGATCTTGTTATTATAGGAATACTATATATGCATAGTGTACAAGGAAACCTGTGCAGGATATTATACTGAAACAGCAACATTCAAATATCTGGAAAATCTTGGAATTAAGTGGCAATCATGTGAATAACTCCAAAGAATTCTAACAACAGACATAAGGAATTAGTAGCAAATCAAATAACCAGAAAAAATTGTGGTGCAAGGTGACAAGGTCTGCTCATGAATCATTGCCTTCAAATGCACAATTGATGAAGATGACAGCCATAAATAGAATCCATCTTTATTTTAGAATGAAAGAATAAAAGAATTTGAATAAGTTCAAGGAAAGGGCCGGCTCTCACTCTCACTAACCTATGCAATACATCTCAATATTCAGCTAATGAACATATACAAATCCTAGCAAAGGCAATAATATGTTCAGGCAAAAAACTATAACTATGTTGAGCAGAGAGTAGTGTGAACCTCTACACTCTGCAGACATCGCAACTATGGAAGTGACTTCAAGCTGTACACCAAAGAGTTCTTCTAAAACAACTTAAAATGTGCTTCACGATTCAACATAGTTTTCTTGTGTACTAATCAATAAGAAAACTCGCCACCTCTGAGTGATATATACTTCTTGACCCATATAGTGATATCATCCGCACAAGCCTGTGCCTGGGGTGTTTCAAGGAGCACATCAAGAGTAGCAAACTCATGAACAGCATTCTTATACTCAAGAAGAGGTGCATCCACATTAGCCTTCCGCAGCTCTTCAGAGTAAGCAATTCCTCTGTCCCGCATCCAATCATGCTCAGCAACAATTGTTAGTGTGGGAGGCATGGTCTTTAAGGGCGGCCCTCTCCCAGGAACAAGAGGGTTGCCAGCAGGGTGGTCTAAATCAAACTCTTCCTCTGGTAGAAATAGCTTCCATGCCATCATACACGTAGCCTTGTCATAAAAGTAGGAATTTGCCAACTTAATCTCAGACTTGGTAGGAACGCTTCCGATGAAGAAAGGGTACATCAGGATCTGAGCCACCACTTTTACAGGATCCAAGAGGCTTCCCGCCTCCACAGCCTTCCGAGCTACGAAATCCGCTATGTTTGCACCACAGCTCACTCCGAGGAGTACACACCTGCTCTGATATCAAAACCATGAACAACAACACAATTAGTGACAGTATCATCAATCCCATCACATAAATTAAGGCCATAAATCTTTCTCATCTAAGTTACCAATTTGAATTTGTAACTACCCTACAACCTATCATATATCGTTCCCCTCCCAATTTGAAGTTCAAAAATTTGAACTCTACTCCCCAAATGATATAGAACATCCGCTGCATCACCAAATCCCAACTAATTCTCCTTGATTCTGGGCTATTGCGTTACCATGACATACCCTAATGTACGCGATTTTAGGTTGCATTATGTCATTTTTTGATAAAAATGCATGCAATTTAAACAAAATTAAACACCAATATTTAGCAACATTTTCGAATTGAAATTAGGGAGGAAACAATTCAAGTACCTAGAAGGTTCTCCATGAGCAGCCAACCAAGGCTCAACCATAGACGACCCAAAGCTGTCGAAAATCCCCTGCTGATTACCAGAATTACCCCTCCCCTTCCTCCTCACCGCCGCCAAGTTGGCCTGCTTGGCCAACCAACTCAACACCGCCGTCCCATCCTCAAACGCCGCCGGGTACGGACTCTCCGGCGCCAGCCTGTACCCCACCGCCACCACGATCACATCGCACAGCTTCGCCATCCTCCGGCAGAAAAGATCATTACACGACGTGTCGTTGCTCCCGACGACGAACCCGCCGCCGTGGAACTGCAGCATGATTGGCAGCTTGCGGTGGCGCTTCCCGGCCGGGGGAGTGTATCCGCCGTAGACGACGTCGTTAGAGTCAAAAGCGGAGTCTTTGAGGAGGACTGTCTCCGGGAGGAAGATGCGGAGGGAGAGGGAGGATAAAGGGTCGATGTGGAGGTCCTTGGTGGCGACGCCGTTTTGGAAAGTCGGGTTGGCGGGAACGGAGGGGTGGTCGGGTCGGGAAGTGGTGCCGAATTTGTCGCGGGTTTGGGTTTGGGTTAGAGTCTGGAGCTGGTGGCGGAGGTGGTACTTGAAGAACAAGCTTTGGAGCTGTAAGCTTAGGCTTGGCATTATGGAAATGGAAAAAAGAAACAGAGTTTCAGGTGGAGAAAATGGACATTTGGGTTGTTTAGTTAGAAGATTAAAAGGTGGACGCCATTGAAGATCGTTTGCTTTGGATTGGAATTTTCAGACGTGTTGAAATGGAGGGAAGTCAGAGTAGAAGGTTCCAGTGGCTGCTGCTGCTGCTTTGCAAGAGGAGAAGGAAAAGAGAGAATATGATGAGCTGGAGGCTGATGTGTCTCTTCGCTGGCAAAGGTCATGATTAGGTGGTTAATTATTGGCAGAAATATTGGGCCTCATTTTGGAACCCAGTGGGCTGGAGATGTGTCATGAAGACAGATCCATAACACTACAGAGGCTAACCTCATTAATATCAAGTTGAAATTGTCCAAGACTTTGATGGTTTGATATTATATATATCATGAACTATAATACACATTTGATAAAGAGATAATCCAAGTAAGACTTAAACGTAATGATTCAATTCTAAATGACTGCAATTCTAAGTTTACACCAGTTTGACGGGATCGGGTTTTACATTCATCAACCTGATCTTTGGGTAAATCATTCATGTCAAACACAACTAACACACTCACCTAATCAATTGTCACTGCTAAAGCTAGCTGCGAGCTATAGATTCATGAGTTTCTTTTTTAAGAAGCAAGATTCATGAGCTTCTTGAAAAAGGCATATTACAATATGAAATCTGACAATTTATCTTGCCTGTTGTTCGGCTGGAATGGAACTGAGTCTTGTACTGAAACCAGAAACATCCTTATTTTTTGAAACCGTAATAGAGATAGCTGTATAGATAGAAAATATATAAGATAGATATGGTTTGTCAAAACTTCTTTACTGCAGATTTTGCAGCTTTGCTTGAAGAAACACAACTTGAATACAAACTACTAATCAGTTCATCGAGTACTCGGATTTATTGACCTACGTACCAATATTATGGTAGCTGGTGTGAGAATTAATGCTTTCACGTACTCATGTTGCTCTCAAAGGGTTAGCTACTATAGCTAAGTGTGCGTTGGCCGGTTTTGATAGTAGACGGGTTAATTATTGAAAAAGAAACACAGAAAATGAAAAGAAAGCGAAGAAAGGAAAGAGTGAAATTTCACTCATTTTGCTCTCAAAGGATTAGCTACTATAGCGAAGTGTGTATTGGCCGGTTTTGATAGAAGATGGATATTAATTATTGAAAAAGAAACGCAGAAAACAAAAAGAAAGGGAAGAAAGGTTTTGATAGAAGATGGATATTAATTATTGAAAAAGAAACGCAGAAAACAAAAAGAAAGGGAAGAAAGGAAAGAACGAAAGTTTTAGAGGCTACATTGTGTCTATCTTAAGGTGTATTGGCCGGTTAGCAAAGTGTGTATTGGCCGGTTTTGATAGAAGATGGATTAATTATTGAAAAAGAAACGCAGAAAACGAAAGGAAAGCGAAGAAAGGAAAAAACGAAAGTTTTAGAGGCTATATTGTGTCTATCTTAAGGTTGAAGTGTAATGAAGGGACAAAAAGTGTGTACCTTTCTCTAGATATAGGACTGCATTCTAACTTAATTTACACCAATTTGGCTGGATTGAGTTTTACATTCTCGTAACCTAATCTTCAGGTAAATAAATCATGTCTTGCTTAACACAACAGCTAACACTCGCCTAATTAACTGTCAGCTATATTCGGTTCGATCATGAGCTTCTCGGAAAATACATGTAACAAAACAGAATCAAACAATTTCTCTTTCCCTTCGATCGTTTGGCTGGAATGAAACTGTCTTGTACCCAAACCAGAAGCATCACCTTATTTTATTGCAGTATATATAGACTATACAGTATCCTTGGAGAAGAAGCAAAGCGTTTGAACTGGAAGCGAATTGTTCAAGTCTATATGATCAGTAACAATAAAGAAAGAACAACGGAGAAGTAGTCGATGGATCCTAAAAGCAATTAAACATGACGATGGCAATGTGTTTGATTTGGTCGTTCTACTGAAAATGTCTCCTTGATAACTAAGACAGTTTTCTGTACGTAGCTCATTTTGTCCAGTAGTTTCCTTTACCAACTCAAAGGATGTGGATTATACGTTGAGAGCAACATCCAATATTGTTGATTAGTTTGAATCTGTCTATATAAATAGACGATCAGAGAGAACGGATAGATGTCAACAAGAATTGGGTATCTGTCCAAGTTGGACAAGGGACTTTCATACTAGCTAGTTAAAACCAGATGTTAACCTTTTATCGTTCTAGCCATGGCAATGAATGGATGAAGCTTTCTGACATCAATAAGTTGTTGAAAAGAACTTTTCCAAGTGAGTGATGGACATGGCTACATGATAAGATGTATTGTCGGGATAATTTTTAGGATAAATGTCCATTTAGTATAATTTAGCCCTAATTTCTATATACCGCACAGTTAACGTCAATTTACTCATTATTTGATTAAATAAGCATTTTCCTTTTTTATGTTTGGATCCGAAGCTAACTCTCTTAACTCACCACTACCTGCTTATTGCTATCAATTGTCTATGCCTCTTAAGAGCAAAACACGGTTTGTGATGCGAGCAATTGAGAAATGGATAAGGTTATATCAAATTTTAATAGATGTTTGATGATCAAATCTATCTTTTTTTTTAAATCATAATTTTGTTGGGCAAAAATTGTAAACACATATATACCCAACATGATTTCACTCCATCTTATTAACTAAGATAGAATTTTAATTTATGTCTGATTCGACCCATTCAGAATAGAATAAATTCCTTAATTACAACTCATGTTTTCAAGGGAAAACCCTTTGATTCTAATTATAAAGTATTAACTGGGAAATGTGTATGTTTGAGGGTGGTTAGCTTGGAAAGAAATGAGGATTTGGTTTTTGATATGGTTGTATCCAGATTTGAATCCAGACTGCTTACATACCCTTGTAAATGGATCAAACCATTGTAGTTCTTAAGGTTTGGTTATGGATTTGATTCTCTGGTGCTCTTTGAATTTGGCCAGAGTTATTTGGACTGGACGAATTTGACTGGTGGTGTCAGGGATTCTGTTTTGAATTGTGGTTGCATCTAGTGGGTTACTAGATTGCATACGTACCCTTTTGTGGGATCAAACCGACCGTAGTTCATAAGATGTTTGTAGGCTTTATAGCTTAATGCCGTTTTTTGGTTTAACATATGTATTTTGAATCCGTTAACTGTATTTTTGGTGGACACCCAATTTGGTAGAGTGTTTGTTGATTTGACTTGGGCACCCGGAACGGGTGATGCAACAGTGTGACAAAAGGCTTGAATGGTTTTGGCCACAGTCCTTGTTTGGGGCGTAGGTGATTCTTGCAATTTCAGTCTTGGTGTGTAAGCGGACTCCCCCTTCATGCGGAGTCCGCGTGTGTCTGCTTGTGAGCGGCTCCCGCGTGTCTGCTTGTGAGCGCCTTCCGTGTGCACACTTGTGAGCGGACTCCGCGTGGATGCTTGTGAGCGGACTCCGCGACTTGCTTCATCTTCTGCATGGAGGGATCTCGCCTTGCCTGTGACGTCATCTCGCCTCGCCTGGACTCCTAATTTTGTGAATCCATCACGCCTCACCTTAGGGCTTCTGTTTTGACGTGAAAGTCATCCAGCCTAAGTGCTTTGGCATGAAAGTCATCTCGCCACCCCTTAGAGTTTCTGCCTTGGCGCAAATGTCACCTCGCCACCCCTTAGGGACTCTGCCTTGGCGCGAATGTCACCTCGCCACCCCTTAGGGCTTCTGCTTTGATGGGAAGTCACCTCGTCACCCCTTAAGGTTTCTGCTTTGGCGCGAATGTCAACTCGCCTCCCCTTAGGGTTCATGCTTTAATGCGAATATCACATCGCCACCCCTTAGGGCTTCTGCTTTGATGTGAATTCACCTCGCCACCCCTTAAGGTTTTTGCTTTGGCGTGAATGTCACCTCACCACCCCTTAGGGCTTCTGCCTTGGCGCGAATGTCACCTCGCCACCCCTTAGGGCTTCTGCTTTGGCGCGAATGTCAACTCGCCACCCCTTAGAGTTTCTGCTTTTTCGCAAATGTCAACTCGCCACCCCTTAGGGCTTCTGCCTTGGCGCGAATGTCACATCGCCACCCCTTAAGGTTTCTGCTTTGGCGCGAATGTCAACTCGCCACCTCTTAGGGTTTCTGCTTTGGCGCGAATGTCAACTCGCCACCTCTTAGGGCTTCTGCCTTGGCGCGAATATGAGCTCGCCTTTGCTCTAGGGCTTTAGCCATCTCGCGAGGTTTTCTTTACACACGAACTCTACTTGGCAGGACTTCGTCGTCTTCTCCTTGATAAAGTTGATGAGATCGTCTATCCCTGTCTGTTTGGGAGTTGGACTTAAGGAAACTGGTCTTCTATAAATTGAGATATGTCGCCTCCTTTTCTTTGATCTGCCCAAGGATTCTCCAAGTTGTCAGGGGTAAGTTCCTGTTTTTCAGATTCGCGTTACTTGTTTGTTTCCTTCCCTTTGTATGGCTTGTTATGTTAAATGCAAGGCCATATGTTTGTTGTAACAAGAAGGGGAAGGGGCGAGGTCATCTCGCCTTCTTTTGGTTGACTACCTCGCGTGGTCATCTCGCCTTCTTTTGGTGACTACCTTGCGAGGTCATCTCGCGTTAGGGGAGATGGTTTTGCTTTCGAGCTTCCAGCGGAGTGACACAGAAAGATAAAGACGCTGCAAAAGAAAGAAATAGTTAGAATGAGGGCTCCACCTTTGTTTGGTTCGCCGTTCTTCTTCTGCTCTGCTTTCTTCTTCTCCGTTTCGCTTTCTTTCTCTCTCTGGTTCGCTCCGGTCTCGCCTTCTGTTCTCTCCTCCTCCCTTTTTTTTTTTCTCGCGCTCTATGTGTGTCTTTATATAGAGTGCACGGTTTGGAAGATTGAGTTTGTATTGGGCTTTATTGTCCAGCTGTTTGCAAGAGTCACAATTGAACTTAAAAACATTGTGCATGTAGCAAAATAAAAGTATTTATATTATGTATTTTTAAATCTCTTTTTTTTTATTGTTACTTTTTTTTTTTCCGCTCAACAAATTTAAATTGGTCTTTTCCAAAGATAAATGCTTATAGTATTACAATTTGCATGTAATCTAGCTAGTTGCCTTAAAATACGACCTGGTTGATAGGGTTTGTTAAGATTTTCATAACTAATTCTTTAGCCAACTACTGTCCAATCACAGACCAGTCACCCACTAATTAATATTCTATTTTTCATGTAAAATAAATTGTAAAATGCATATGAACAATTCGATAGTAGTAATCTTTACTATAATAAAGCCAACAGTAAAGAAATTCATTAAATTTTGAATTATCATAATTATCCTTGTAGTAATCTCTACTATAATAAAGCCAACAGTAAAGAAATTTACTAAATTTTGAATTGTCATAATTACCTTTTACCAGACAAACTGAAATAAGTAAAAACAAAAATCATTATAATAAACAAAATAAATAAATAAATAAGAAAAAGATAAAACATAAAGATGATTGAGGAGAACTAAACTAAAATTAACCTCTTAAGGTTCTTTACAGATCGTGATCATATGCAAATACATGGGTAAAAAGCTAGGAAGTATAAATGATTGATGCCTAAACTAATCGGGTCAAACAACAATTAAATTGCTCAAACTGAAACCCTGCTTACTTTTCCGGATCGTGGAACCACTTCCTGTGTTTATAAAATTTGCATTCTTTCTCCACTTGCTCTTAAAGTCCACTAATACACGGATTTTCTTATGTAGGAATTTGGTATGTACCTTCCACACCCATATCCATACATATTGGTAGTCAAATTCAATCTTATCAGTAATTGCTTCATTTAATTGTTAATTAACAAGCCACCAATTAACCTCCCCAAACTCCTCTTATCCGACTCAAATTTTTCCTCCCTAGCTTTCTTGTCATGACCAAAGACACAATGAACCATTATAAGTTGACAGCGTATTTGAATGTTATCATAAACTTCTCTACTGAAATCATGAGTGTTTGATTCCCTAACATAATTGAACACAAGATATCATTGAATTATTCGTATTTTGGCAAATTATTTTTGTGTTGATTTTATGTTTATATATACAGTTACTTTGTTTTGGATTTTTGTATCGTCATGATAATTAGCTAGTAAGACATGCAACTTCACTTTTTTTATATACACGATTTGAACACCGCCAATATTTATAAAGGATCTATTGAGCTATCTTATAAAAAACAACCGATCATTGATGTGACTTCTTCGTGTATATTGGTTTTAATAGAAACTTTGTACGTAACTCCTTAATTTGACTCTTGATTTGGAGTGAACGAGAATCACTTGCTCTAAAATTCTAGTATATGTTGTTAAAAAGATTAGATTTAGCTTGTTGCTATCTACTAGTAGAAAAAGGCTCAAATGTCTTATGTTTGATAGTCGTGAAACTGCATACTAACCAAAAGATAAATCAAATAAGTAAAACCAGACGACTTATTCTAGCTCTATGGGATGATCAATTACGAAGAAAAAACTCAATCATGAATCTCTTCCATGATCCATCAGCTTAACGAAAAAATAAACCGGAAAACGAGCTCATACCGGATCATTTGTTGCCACGATGAGTATTTCTCAAGCTGGAATGCTGGATTATATAATGTATATTTTGTACATTTAAACAGCAGTAAGGATTTAATACCAGGAATATCATAGAGATCAAATTCAAACGTAATTATCATATGTATTCTTGTAAATGAGAACTGTCGAGGTAACATTTTGATAGTAAGTAGAATGAAATTTTCTCGGAATTGATATGTTTGACGTTCATGCATATGTCAATATGTCATTTAGGTTTAGCTTGTCAAAGCTGCTTCCATCACCAGCTCTATATAAACACAAGTATGCTGGCAATAATTGGCATTATCCCCCAGCATCGATCATTTCCCTCGCATATCCTGCATTGTTTGCGCCAAAAGGATAGAGTTCTCTAACAAACAACAACATGAAGTTTCAAGTGGAGATCCTCTCAACAGAGACAATCAAACCCTCGTCTCCAACCCCTGACCACCTCCGCCACCACAAGCTCTCCTACCTTGATCAAATCCAGCCCCCTATCTTCATGCCCATGGTCCTCTTCTACCCCAAAGAGCATGACCACAACGACCTCGACCTCATTTCCATCCACGAACAGCGCTGCAGTAAAATGAAGAAGGCCTTATCCGACACCCTAGTCAAGTTCTACCCACTAGCCGGAAGAGTTCACGGAACCCAATACGTCGATTGCAACGACGAAGGAGCCTACTACGTCGAAGCCAAGACCAACTGCAAATTATCCGAGATCATCGAAAACCCAAACCCTAAGGACTTCAACAAGTTCCTCCCCTTCGAGCTCGACGCGGCTCATGAGCTTCCTGTGTGCTTCCAGGTCACCTTCTTCGCCTGCGGTGGCATGAGCATCGCCATGGGGATGTCCCACAAGGTCGGGGATGCTCTCTCCTACTTCACTTTTCTCAACGGCCTTGCCGCTGAGGCTCGCGGGGAGAGCAACGATGTTTGCGCTCCCGTGTTCGTCTCGGACAAGTACTTCCCCCAGAAGGACTTGTCCGGATTCTACCAACACCGCAGCGGGATCATCAAGCAAAACATCTCCACAAAACGCTTCGTGTTCGACGGTCCAATGGTTCAGGCTATCCGAGCCAAATGCATCGACATGTCCAGACGCCCTACTCGCGTTGAAGCCCTATCAGCCTTCATATGGTGCCGCTACATAGCATCATGCACCAGCATTCAACAAGAGGGCGTCACCACCGACGCCATGTACACTGTTTCTCACGCCGTGAACCTCCGCACGAGAATGGAGCCTCCACTTCCGGAGCACACGTTCGGAAACGTGACCCGAACCGCCATCGCCGTGCCGCCGGTACCCGTTGACCCGAAAGACGGGACGCTTCATGGGGTGGTTAATCACGTCAGGGAGGCCATCAAGCAAGTCGACATAGAGTACATAAAGAAACTGCAAGAAGGTGACGCACACTTGAACTTCTTGAGGAGCCGTACTGAAGAGGTCAAACGCGGAGAGGTGGTGTCGTTTAGCTTCACGAGCCTGTGTAGGTTTCCGATCTACGACGCTGATTTCGGGTGGGGGAAGCCTGTTTATGTCGGCTCTGCTAGCTTTACGTTCAAGAACTTGGTCAGTTTCTTTGACACCAAGGTAGGGGATGGAGTTGAGGCCTGGATCAACCTGTTGGAGGAAGACATGGAAAAGTTCGAGAAGGACGAGGAGCTTCTCAAGTATGTTTCACTGGCCCCGAGTTACAAAAATGCCAAGGTCTCGATAAATTACTAACAAGTGAAAATCTTATTCGTTAAAACTATCTAGCATATTATGTTCTTGTACTGTAAATCACTCGATCTAGATACTTACATATAAGAATATTGTATGCTAGATATTTGTGATACTCTTTTGCTACTCAATTTTTTTTAAACGTGTGTTGAAGTGTAATATGTAATACATGAAGTTTTGCTTGTAAGTTTAAAAGTGCAAAAATGTATATTCTACATTTTTTTTCTTTCAAATCTTGTACTTTAATAAGCTTGTTGAAGATCAAAGTGTGATAATTAGTGAAAGAAGTTGTTCTGTTTCTTGTTGTTAAGGTTGTCTATGATACTGGCATGTATACTATACACTTATTTTACCACTAACTGAACAAAAATGACAAGTTAAATGAGTAAAATTTACAACATTGACAACAAAATTACTACATTTGTTTTACACATTTACATATAATTAAACCAAGTTATTACAACGATAACATATATGTTATTCATAAACTTGTAAGTTGTCTTAAGTTGAGTAATTGTCTGTAATGAACAAAAATTACCTAAGTAATAATTATCTTTACTAAAACGACAACAAATTTATTGTCATATCGGTAAATGTCGGTATCATAAACATGTAGCTACCTATTATTATTATTATTATTATTATTATTATTATTATTTAAATATTTTTATTAATATCACACACCCTACATATGTCGTGAGGTTTGAACCTATGACCTCAAAGTTATCAGTTAAACACCTTAACCAACCAAGCCACAGCTCACTGACAACATGTAGCTACCTATTAAATTTCTCTGTTTGTTTATCCCAAGTTGTTAAAGTTTAAGATATATTAGATGCTGGATCGCAATCTGGATTTGCAACTTGCATAATCCGTACGCGTTCATGATATGTACGTGTTGACAATTTGCACAATAGGCCATTTGGAAGCTTGAGGTTGACATTGGTCTTTGACCAATTGAAGGCAGACTGAAAGCTAGCCACTTCACTAGTTGCTTTGAATACAAATATGAAAGAAGAAAATTAATGAAGTGATCCCTTCCCCTTCGTTATAGAGCAGGACTTACAGATTACGTCTCATTTCTCATTCATATGCATACACATACAAGACATACAAGAGATGCATACACATACAAGAGTACAAGATCAGGAAAACTGTACTAAAAACGATGTGCTTGTCCTTATCAAAATCAAAAAATGGAGCTGGAAATATTGACAAATGGATAAATATTCATACTCTGTGTAATGCGACAACGGGAAAGGCACTAATATAAATGCCAAGCTTATCAATTTTTCATGTGGGTCTGTAGTGTTGAACAATATTGTGTAGTTTGTCTTGCTTTCTCTTCAAAATAGTCATTGAAAATCTGTATCACCAGCTAGCAGGAGCATATATGCACAAAGTTAATTTGCCGCCCATGGATTCAGGAATGAGCTCCGAGTTGAAACGAGAAGTACTCGGCTAGCTAGCTACTCCCTTTGACACTAGTGGTAAGAGTACTCTACCTGGAATTTCTATATGTTGAAATTTCACCCTCATCTTTTCAACAATGAAACTCAATCCATGGTAAGATCGAGTAACGATCTCAGATAGTCTGTTACATAAAAAAGACTTTGACTTAAATGTTCAAGACGTAAAAGCATACATGCCGGGAAAACGCAAAAAGTTTGACCGACTGGATCAATTGGTTGCTAGCTAACTGGGTTTCTTTCCTACTACCTCTTTTGTCTTTTTGCCCATAAGTGAGAAGAGGTAAGGCTTCTTCCCCTTCGTTAGATGTAGGGGTTGTTTTTGGTCGGTTTGAATGGGTTATAGGTACGGTATTACCAACTTGAAAAACCAAAGTTTTCGGTTTAATTAAGATTTGAGGTACCAATTATCAACCAAAGTTTTCGGTGTCTAATTTTATCTACCAAGTTCGGTTTTTCGGTTTTCGGTATTACCAAGTATACAACAATTAGTTCTCTATAATATAAAATACAATGAAATTATTTTAATATAAAGTACAATGAAAAATACTAGTTTTTTTTTCTTCCACAAACTCTTAAGTAGTTTCAAGAAGATCGAAACCGTATTAGGGTTTTGTGACCAGGTGGCAACGGGAGATTTTGGCTTCACATCTAGCTAGGTGGGCGGCGGCGACTTTGGTCTAATAAGCTTGCGTGGAGCAGCATACGATCGACGATTGGAGGCTTTTCTATTCATTTGGGATCAAGATCTGGTTTGCAATGTGGCTAGGTGTGAAGACGACGGTGAATTTGATCTAGTGGTGAGTGGTGACCGTCGAGCTATAAGGCGGCAGCTCGTGGAGGCGGAGCAACTTGCAAGCTAGGAGGGAGGCAGATCTGCTAGGGAGGAGTACTTTGAGGAGGAGCACCTTAGCTCAGCGCTTTCCCGACATGTTGATTTGTTGTTTTGCCTAGTGGCGATCACAACTAGAACAACAACGGCTGAAAGGTGGTGACAACTTGATTTGGGTGCGTTTGCGTTTCATTTTTGCCTCTCCCATGCCTGAAGGACGCGTCCACCCGCCAAAGACTAATCGGTGATGGCTAGCTTGCGTGGTTTGATCTGGTGCCCGATCTAGATATTAAGTCTGTGGGTTAAGGGTTGAGATGAGGCATGTGGGAGTGCGCTAAGTCCTTTTCCGCCTGGGCCATTTTCCCTCTTCTCTCTATCTCACAATTTTGTTTTTGGGCTGGTTGTTTCGGGTTCAAGTCACTACGAGTGAGCTTTAAAGTAACCTTGTTCAATATTGTTCACTGTTCTGACTGGTGAAGGGGTACACCATGAAGGTCTTTAGGCCCCAAACAAATCAAGATGGATGATGCGAATTAGGGTTATGAAGAATAAATTAGTATTTAGATGTCCTCTTTTTTGGATGAAATGTTTTGGTTTATTTTCATTGTCCGCCTTTTTGGATTTTATTTTCTTCGTAGGATTATAATTATTATCATCCTTTTAGATGGTAGTCTGGCTATTAGTTTAGTTAGTAGTGTATGTAATAACTGATCTTCAAATCCCTTATTATGAGCGAGAGTGCTCGTTATATGGTCTTTTCAATCAATGAATGAGTTTTTTGTCCATGGGAGTCACATTCCTTTCTCTAAAAAAAAAAAAAATACTAGATTTTTTTAGATTTATAGTATACACTTAGTATTTCTCTACTTATTATATATAACTTCCTTTTGTACACATGAAATCAAGTTTTAGCTACTTTTAATAAACCTAGGTTATTCTAGACCATCTTCAACCAAGTTGTGTATAGTAAATGTATCATTAATATGTATAGTAATTGTAATCATGTTTATGCTATATATATATATATATATATATATATATATATAGTACATAGTATATGATCAAAACTTTTATGTTGTATTTCTTAATATAAATGTAAATGGTATATATATATATAACTAATATTTAGATTGTCGGTCTATCTGGTATTTGCCAAAACCAAACCAACTTTTGCAGTAATTTTCGATTTCGGGTTTATCAATTTAGATTACCAATTAATCACTTTACCAAATCTAAAACTAGTACTTGTACGTGATTAAAACCACTGACCAGATGATCATGATACGTTGATAAATGATAAAACTCAACCTTGATCCTTATGAATTTTCATTATAAGGATTTGTAGATAACATTAGCTAACTTTTGAAAGTCGTGCTCGTGTTAATCCTTAGCATATCAATCGTTCCCTGATCTCTCTAAGAAAGAGGCCGGGCCGGCTACCGGTGGTACAGGAGTTTAGCCTAGTTAGCCAACGAGTACAAGCCTAGCCACAGCTATCAACAATTGGTCTTCCTGTAATTTGAACCAACTGCTTGTTTGATATATGAATATATGATGATGCGTGTAAAGTTTTCTATCGATCATTTAACGAGGATTTATAGTCTTCGATTCTCAAGTGTTCCCATGATATATATTAATTAGTTTTCACATCATTAGGAAAGGATATATATATCAGTTCACTTCCAGAGTATGACACCGTTTTGAAATTAAAATGTGATGTGTTAAGAGTGTAGCAAGCATTTGTATTGTAAAAGAGTTGTTTAGTCATCTTGTCATTCTGCCAATATATTGTTGTAAACCTCCTTTACTTCATTAATACAACATTCACAATGTAGTCCATACATCTTCTACGTTTCCTTTACGTTTTCAGCTCTTTAGATTCAATAAACCTTGATTCCTATCATGGTATCAAAGCCCATGGTTTCCGATCTGGAACCTTGTGGCGTCTGTGTGTTTTTTTTTTTTTAGCTTCCGCATTTCGTTTTCGTTAACCTTTGCTATCTCCGTGAGAACTTTGAGATTTTTTTCCAGCAAGCTCCCTCTCCTCTTATACCAAGTCTGCTGCAAGTCAAGATGGAAGCTAGTTGATCTTATCATATCAAGTTGTTGGGTTATTGAATTGAGTGTTTTCTTGTATCTTTTTGGGCTATATCTATGTAGTTTGCGGGCAACCATTATGCTTGTAGTCAAATATAACAAGGTTTGGAGAATGAATTTTATGATATATTATTCGTCTCACAGAGGAGGCTATATATAGAGGTACAAGTTGTACAAACCCTACGTACTATGTACTACACATACAGAATAGGAAAGTAATAACAAATTAATTTACATTCCTAAACTAACTCCATGACTCACGCTAACTTTTATTAGAAATACGAGGTGAATAGGTTGAGCGATGACTCTTGCCCAAAACACATGTTTCACAATGTAAGACTGACTCATCCACACCAATAAACAAAGAAGGCATGGATTTCTTCATAACACTAAAAGATGGATGCCCTAAGCGACGATGCCACAACCAAACTTCACTTAACCTGTCAGAAGTTGATATTAAAGCGGTCCGTGGCTGTGCTCCTGGTTTCGCCCCCACATAAGTCTGGTCCAGACGAAAAAACCTGCCCCTCAAGTACCCCCGACCGAGTAACTCCCCAGTGAGAAGATCCTGAAAAATCACATACATAGGAAAAAAGGTCACAGAGCATTTGGATTCAACATTTAACTGTGAGACAGATATCAAATGATGAGATAAAGCAGGTACATATAACACATTTTGTAGCACTATTGTGGGAGTGATACAAACTGACCCTTTTCCTAACACAGAGGAGGCTATATATAGAGGTACAAGTTGTACAAACCCTACGTACTATGTACTACACATACAGAATAGGAAAGTAATAACAAATTAATTTACATTCCTAAACTAACTCCATGACTCACGCTAACACTCCCCCTCAAGTTGGCGCATATACATCAACCATGCCCAACTTGCCAAGTGAGTCATAAAAGGCCTTCTTAGAAACTCCTTTTGTGAGTATATCTGCAAGTTGCTCCTCTGTAGGGACAAAAGGAAAGCTAATGATCTTTGCATCTAGCTTCTCCTTTATAAAGTGACGATCAACCTCCACATGTTTGGTACGATCATGTTGTACAGGATTTTGTGAGATATCAATGGCTGCCTTGTTGTCACAATACAACTGCATAGCACACTTGGGTTTGACCCCCAAATCTTGTAACACATTCTTCAGCCATAACAACTCGCATACTCCATGAGCCATACCTCTATATTCTGCTTCAGCACTAGACCGAGCCACCACCTTTTGCTTCTTACTCTTCCAAGTAACAAGATTACCTCCCACAAAGGTAAAATACCCTGATGTAGACCTCCGGTCTGTAATATTTCCAGCCCAGTCTGCATCTGTAAAACCACAAACCTCAAGAATACTGCTGTGTTTAGAGAACATTACTCCTCTCCCAGGAGCTGACTTCAAGTACCTCAAAATCCTCACTACAGCATCCATGTGATCTACGCTGGGATTATGCATGAACTGGCTCACCACACTTACTGCATAAGCAACATCAGGTCTGGTGTGTGTCAAATAAATCAGACGTCCAACTAACCTCTGATAACGAGGCTTGTCGGTAGGTACCTGATCAGGATACTCTGCTAATCGGTGATTCTGCTCAATAGGAGTGTCAATTGGAGTACAATCTAACATACCTGTCTCTGCTAATAGATCAAGTATATACTTCCTTTGACACAGATAAATGCCTTCACTCCCCCTGGCTACCTCAATGCTCAAGAAGTACTTGAGTGTACCTAGGTCTTTCATCTCAAACTCTGTGGCTAGCTGTTTTTGCAATCTATCCATCTCAATAGTATCATTACCAGTAACAACCATATCATCAACATATATGATCAGAGCTGTTACCCTCCCCTGTTGATGTCTGAGAAACAATGTGTGGTCTGAGTTACTCTGCTTATAACCAATCTTCCTCATGAACTGTGAAAACCTTCCAAACCAAACACGAGGTGATTGTTTAAGACCATACAAAGATTTTCTCAATCTGCACACAAAGTTACCTGAAGGAGCAGTTTTATATCCAGGTGGAAGATCCATATACACTTCCTCCACAAGTTCTCCATGAAGAAAAGCATTTTTGACATCAAACTGTTTAAGAGGCCAGTTCAAGTTAGCAGCAAGAGAGAGCAATACCCGGATAGTATTCATCTTTGCAACTGGTGCAAATGTCTCATCATAGTCAATGCCATATGTCTGAGTGAATTCCTTTGCTACCAAGCGTGCTTTATATCGACTCACTGACCCATCTGGATTATGCTTCACTGTAAACACCCAGCGACATCCAACAGCCTTCTTTTCATGTGGTGGGGATACAAGCTCCCAAGTATTGTTCTTCTGTAACGCTTCCATCTCCTCATCCATTGCTTTCCTCCATTTTGGATCTCCCAACGCATCCTGCACTTTGTTAGGTACTGATACAGCAGATATTTGATTCACAAATGATTCATATGACTTAGACAATCTCTTGGTAGACATAAAATTTGTCACTGGATATTTAGCTTTGGCTTGAAGGGTAGGTTCATATGTTTTTGCTGGTTTACCCCTAGTAGACCTATTTGGTAACACATATTGTCTACTATTAGCATCACTAGTATTAACCCCAATAGAATCACTAACCTCAGATGGAAGATCTTCTGTACCAGGGAGACATGAGTCAGGGGTATTAGTAACAGCAGGCGAGGCAGGAGGGGCAGGAACACTTTCAGCTTCTGGTTCCTGAATCTCTGGAGCAATTGCACCAGAATCATCTGGTGGTGCCTGTCTATCATCTTCTGGTCTCTGAACATCTGGAGTGACTAGTGTATGTGAAGCTGATGCATCAGTAACCTCAACTGAATGACCTGTCTCCCCCTCTCCATGATACAGCTCTTCAAAATATGAATGCTCCCCCTGAAGAGCAGTATCAGAAGAGGTATAATAACTCATGTCCTCAAAGAAAGTGACATCCATAGTGACATAATACTTCCCAGTAGGTGGATGATAGCACTTATATCCTTTCTGATGTCCCCCATAACCAACAAACACACATTTCAGCGCCCGGGCATCCAACTTACTTGACCTTTGACTCTTTGGTATATGGACAAATGCAACACAACCAAAAACACGAGCAGGGAGATTATGAAAAGAAGGTAAAGAGACATAAGAAGCTAGTACCTCAAATGGTACCTTTCCCAGGAGGACACTAGATGGAAGACGATTAATAAGATGGGTAGATGCGATGATAGCATCACCCCACAGATCCTTAGGACAATGTGCACTGAAGAGAATACAACGAGCCATATCAAGTAAGTGACGATTTTTCCTTTCAGAGACCCCATTTTGTTCAGGTGTGTAAGGACACGTTTTCTGGTGGATAATCCCATGTGTTTGCAGAAAAGATTGAAAGACACGGTTTACATATTCCCCTCCATTATCAGAGCGAAGAACTTTAATTTTGGTATTGTACTGTTTTTGGACTTCGGAAGAAAAAGCTTGAAAAGCCGGAAAAACCTCATCCTTAGTTTTAAGAAGAACAACCCAAGTAAGACGTGTACAATCATCAATAAATGACACATAATATCGCATACCTGACACAGTAGGTTCTTTTGAAGGTCCCCAAACATCAGAATGAATTAATTCAAAAGGAACAACACTTTTATTAGAAATACGAGGTGAATAGGTTGAGCGATGACTCTTGCCCAAAACACATGTTTCACAATGTAAGACTGACTCATCCACACCAATAAACAAAGAAGGCATGGATTTCTTCATAACACTAAAAGATGGATGCCCTAAGCGACGATGCCACAACCAAACTTCACTTAACCTGTCAGAAGTTGATATTAAAGCGGTCCGTGGCTGTGCTCCTGGTTTCGCCCCCACATAAGTCTGGTCCAGACGAAAAAGCCTGCCCCTCAAGTACCCCCGACCGAGTAACTCCCCAGTGAGAAGATCCTGAAAAATCACATACATAGGAAAAAAGGTCACAGAGCATTTGGATTCAACATTTAACTGTGAGACAGATATCAAATGATGAGATAAAGCAGGTACATATAACACATTTTGTAGCACTATTGTGGGAGTGATACAAACTGACCCTTTTCCTAACACAGGGAAGGCTTCACCATTAGCATTAGTAACATATGGTACTGGTGGAGAGGATAATTCAGTAAAGTAAGATTTGTCATAAGTCATATGATCTGAAGCACCTGAATCAATAATCCATGTATCACCACCAACAAAGCTAGAAATATTTAAGGCCATACCTATCTTACCACGACCAGCCACTGATGCTGTGGGTGTGGCGCCTTCTGCTGTATGATGGTCATGTCCGGATACACCATAGATGTCTGGTTCTTGGACCAACTGGATAGCTGCTCTTGCCTTGGGACGATAAGTAGGCCTCTTAGGCCTAAGATGAGGGTACAACTTCCAACAAGACTCACGAGCATGGTCACCCTTGCAATAAGAGCAAGGGGGACGAGGTTGGTCCCCAAAGCCTGGTGGTGGTCCTTGCTTGTTCAGTGGAACTGAACTTGAATGCTGAAGGAGTGGGGCTGGTGCTCTCGCTTGAATAGTGAGACTAGAGACTTCAAGTTGTGCTTGAGTAAGACTTTCCTGCTGAGACTCATCCTTACGGATATATGTGAAAGCTGTAATCAGGTTAGGAGGTTCTGTCATTCTGAGCAGCTCTCCTTTGGCACTGTTGTGTTTTGCATCAAGACCCCTCAGAAAGTGATGAACTCGCTCAAGCTCCTTTTCCTTCAAGTACCAAACAAGATCCTCCTGGTTCTTGATCTTGCAAGGACGTTTCGTATCAATTTCAGCCCAAATGTTCCTTAACTTGGTGAAATACTGTGCCACTGGCTGCCCATTCTGTTGCATTGAAGAAGCAGTGCATATTAACTCATGAACCTGTATGAAATCAGACTCATTAGTATATAAATCTTCCAGTGTCTTCCAGATCGCCTGAGCTGTATCACATTGTTCCACCAGGTCGACTATGTCCTCATTCATGGCCTTGTACAAGACTGACATCACAAGACCATCATCATCTTCCCACTTAGTGTAAGCATCAACATCACTTTCACTAGGGGCCTTAATTGTCCCAGTTACATGCCCCATCTTGTGCATCCCTCGAAGATGAGCCGTCATGATTTTCTTCCATTTCTGAAAATTGGTTCCATTGAGTTTGGCACCCCCAAATGAACCACTTTCAGAATTCTTGACGGATACTTCAACTGTCTGAACATCTTTCCCCTGAGAACTTTCAACTCCAGAACCCATTGCAACACAAATACCAAATCAGTAATTTATGGAGCAAAAAACAAGAAAGGGCTGAATAAACCTGCGCCTGGTGCACTTGCACTGTCGGTGCACTGGAGCTGACAATAAATGGTGACTGAACCGGGTCGGACTAGAAACGGGTCGAGGAGTGCGGCGTCGGCTGCGTCGTGACAGAGCGGATCGACACGACACAACGGCGCGGCAGCGTTGAGACTTGGGCACGACGGCGCGGCAGCGTTGAGACCTGGGCACAACGGCGTCGGGCACGGCTGCGTCCGCTGGGCACGGCTGCGTTCGCTGGGCAGAAAGAGCAGCGTCGACTGCGGGGCAGAGACGACGACGGCGGGGCAGAGACGACGACGGCGGGGCGGCACTTGGATCCCGGCCTGGACACAGCAACGGCAACAACTTTTGGAAAAGAAGATGCGGCGGCAGAGGGCTGAGCAGCAAAAAGAAATCAGTCTGACAAGGGGCCTACGTCAAACTGAGAACAGTCGGAAAAAACTTCAACGATCGAGACAATAAACCCTAACAATGAGGTTTATTTAAAAAAAAAAGACAAACAATCGTCTGACAAATAACCGACGTCGGACGAAGAATTTGCAGCGGAAAAATAAAGAGACAAAGTCCTTTCGGATCTTTGCTCTGATACCAAGTCAAATATAACAAGGTTTGGAGAATGAATTTTCTGATATATTATTCGTCTCACAGAGGAGGCTATATATAGAGGTACAAGTTGTACAAACCCTACGTACTATGTACTACACATACAGAATAGGAAAGTAATAACAAATTAATTTACATTCCTAAACTAACTCCATGACTCACGCTAACACTTGTTACCAAGCATATGGTAGCATAATGGTTGAGAGAGGGTGTTAAGAGTGCAACAAACATTTGTATTGTAAAAAGGTAGTTTAGTCATCTTGTCATTCTGCCTATATATTGTTGTAAACCTCCTTTGCTTCATTAATACAACAGTCACAATGTAGTCCATACATCTTTTGCGTTTTCTTTACATTTTCAGCTTTTTAGATTCAATAAACCTTGATTCCTATCATGGTGCTCATAATTTCTCTTATTTTTAGATCACATTTTCACATATTTATCATTCAGTGTCTAGAACATAGTGTGTAGATCATTCATATAAAATTTCATCTAATTTAAAGATAATTTAAGCTTATGTAATTATAATTTACACGAACAGTTTCATTTAGACAAATTTTGTTCATTTGGCAATATATATACATTAATTCCCTACAAATGATAAATCCAAAAGAGGAAAGAACAACGTCACTGCTATCATATACGAACATCATCGATCACTCACAAAGGTTATGGATACTGAAAGAGAGTAGTAGTAAAGAGATGGGTCCGCAAAGAGATAAGATATAAACCGGTTCTCCTTGTCTAGCAAGGAAGACTAGTCAATGAATGCGGGCGCTAGCTTCCAGCAATCTAAATATAAATAAACCATGCCAGTTCGTTGAAGACTTCAAGTCCATCTTTGTAGGTCGTAATTGTTTTATTAACCAGAATTTTCAGGTACGACGACTATGGATGTGTGAACAGGTCCTAGATGGAAATGGGATCGTATAACTATATACAACTTCGATTGGCTATTTGTTCGGTGAAACCATAAAATGAAATAGAAGAAGTAAGACTTTAGGAAATTGAAAGGGAGTATATAGTTCAACAACGACAAATCTGCAATAAATAATAAAAACTCACGTGTACAAGATAAAATATTTGTATTGATGAATTTACAGGTTACGATTTATGTGGGTATTCTTTTATAAGAATTTCCTCTGATTTGATCTCCGACGTCGATTTGATCGAAGAATGACGAGCACTTAATCTTGAATCGAATTGTTTGTAGTTTAGACTTCTTGTCGTGTTGACGATTTGTAGAAGTTTATTGACCAAGGACCGTATATGCTTGTTCTTGATCGGACTTAGGCCACGAGCAGTTTCACGTGGTGGTTTGTTCTTTCATCTTGAAGTTGGTGAAGATGTCGGCTATTTGGTAGCTTGATGACTCCTCGGGATTTGACAACTTCTAGACTTGAGGTTGATGAAGAATCGGCTATTTGGCAGCTTGATGACTCTTCGGGATTTGACAACTTCTAGACTTGAGGTTGATGATGAATCGGCTATTTGGCAGTTTGATGACTCTTCGGGATTTGACAACTTCTAGACTTGAGGTTTATGAAGAATCGGCTATTTTGCAGCTTAATGACTCTTCAATATTTGACAACTTCTAGACTTGAGGTTGATGAAGAATCGGCTACTTGACAGCTTGATGACGCTTCGGGATTTGACAACTTCTAGACTTGAGGTTGATGAAGAATCGGCTATTTGACAGCTTGATGATTCTTCGGAATTTGACAACTTCTAGACTTGAGGTAGTTGAAGAATTGGCTATTTGGCAGCTTGATGATTCTTCAGAATTTGACAACTTCTAGACTTGAGGTTGATGGAGAATCGGCTATTTGACAGCTTGATGACTCTTCAAGGGTTTTGTGAGACTTTTGAGCTCGTGGGAGTAATTTTTCTTCTCTCTGGTTCGCTACCTTGTTTTTGCCCGGCCCCCTTTTGTTCCTCCTTTCCTCTTGATATGAGAGGGGGTATTTATAGTGTTAACATTCCCCCGCTTATGGTATATAATAAAGATACTGAATCAATAATATTTCCTTAATCGAATCAATAAATTTTAACTGATTGATTTACTTACCAATTTTACTATAATCAAATCAATCAAATCTTAAGATTTAGATATGCCCAGATCGCTTTGGATTAAATATCCTGTTTTGACCAATATCCTTAGTAAGGGGCGTGCCATCTCGCATATATGGAAGGAATGGTGCGGAACCTTGATTTCCAAGCAAGTGGTGATTTCTGATCCCACCTCGCGGATGACTCAACTTGAACGTATATTTCCGCATGCATGTGAACTCTGCTAACTAGCTCATTCGCGAAGTTCCCTACGCGGAGTCATCTCGCCTCGCCTTCATATACATCAATGCGTGCGGAGTCATCTCGACTCGCCTTCATGTACATCTACGCTCGCGGAGTCATCTTGCCTCACCTTCATTTATTTATATACGAAGTCCAGTTCGCCTCGCATTCATTTATTTCTATGCGAAGTCTAGTTTGCCTCGCCTTCATTTATTTCTATGCGAAGTCTAGTTCGCCTGCGAAGTCTACTATCTAGCTCGCCTGACCCATGACGAACCATCACCAATTATCTTTGGGGATGTCCGACTTCTTTGTTTTGATAATTAATTTAATTTAATTGATATCTGATCATCAATCGACACTTGATAATTGATTTCAATCGGGATTTAAGGTTTTGTTGTCGGCTGACCATTCCCACATTGCCACGTGTCATTTCTGACAGCTTCCTAATTTTTTCGACTCACGAGCCACGTATGCAATTTGTTAGGTCTACGTGTTTGCTTGAATTATTCAACGACTATTATTATCGTTAAATTTTATATGTCTGCACATTCATATGTTCATTCATACCTGAATCTACACTACTACAATTATACTTTCAGAAGGTATGAAGTGATACGCTCATTGAACTATGTTTAACTTCTGTATAGTAAGATAAGAGATTTACTACTCTTTGATGGAAAAAACTGGCATCCAAACTAATACGTACGTGCGTTCGAATTAAGTGATCACTTAGGGAAATTGTTTTGGTCAAAGCAGAAAAGGCTAGCCATAGGATCAGAGTTTCTGTCATTCCTTGTGGATTTTATTTATTTTCATTCTATTCTAATATTCCTGGTCTTGAAACTAGAGGTGGCAAACGGGCCGGTCCGGCCGTTTCTGCTTTGACAAAAATAATTTTCCTAAGTGATCACTTAATTCAAACGCACGTACATATTAGTTTGGATGCAAATTTTTTTCATCAAAGAGTCGGGTTTTCGGCAATGTTTGGGCCGGCCCATGACGTGCCACTTCTTAACAGGCTTGGGCCGGCCCAATTACTCAAATGTAAGGCCCAGCCCGTTTCGTGCCGAAAATTAAAAATTATCGAGGTGAATGTCCTACAATTACAAAACAAAACTAATTTACACAATCTATTGATTATTTTTTTCTTTGTCAACAAACTAAAGAAATAAGTGATAGATGCTTATTGTTCACAATTAAGAAATTTTTAGGCAAAAACTTCTTATGATTCTAAGGAAACCCAAATTCATACTCAAATAAATAATGATTAGTATATAAGTATATTGTTCACACTTAAAACTAAGTTTATTATTAATAAATATGTTATCTTCATATTAGAAATAGAAAAAAATTATATTTTATAGCGTGCAGGGTCGTGGGCCTCAAATTATCGTGCTCGGGCTCAGGCTCTGACAGGGCCGGGCCCATTGGCTCATTTTTCTAGGCCCAGCCTGACCCATTAGAATAACGTGTTTGGGCTGGGCCGGGTCGTTAACTGGCTTGGGCCGTGTCGGGCTGCTTTTAAATGTGCTGTGCTCGTGCTTAACAGCCCGTTTGCCACCTCTACTCGAAACAAACGTACAAAGCTGGACATTAAACAATTCCCGTCGTTAACCAAATCGATCAATTGCATACAGAGAAAAAACTTCATCCATTTCTTTTGTCGATCGAAGGCATTTTTTTTCTTGGCCATATGTGTATAGAGGAAAGTTCATCGTGAAAGCTTAAGTTGCATGGTCAATCACTCAAACCCATTGTTCCGTACTTTCAATTTTCGAATCTTTTTGGCTTCCAACCTTTGTTGCATATTCCCATTTCCTTTTTTCTTTTTTTCTTGTTTTGAAATATCAAATACTGATGGCAGCCAGTCAAAACCCTCTTTGTAAATCACTAGGTAGTGCATGTAGTATCACACTTAGTCCCCAAAATCCGCGTCCAAACGACTTTGAATGTCATTAAGTACGTAAACATGAACAAAGAATCCACTTTTATCTTGTCTTGGGTGATAAGTATCCATTAAGCTCCATCCCTACCAACTTTCCTAGCTAGTTAATCATGTAGAAGAAGTAAACGTCCGGCCACATTGCATATGTAATTGCGTCAACCAGTCAAGAGATATGGATACCTCGCCCCCGCCTTAGCATTATATATTGGATTGCATAACCATGCAGTGTGCTCACAAAACCATATCCTTGTTCTAGCTCAGCAAGCCTTACTCCTCCACATACTAGGTGAATCACTTATCGATCATTGGTCTTTTAGAGTTTGAGATCAAGATGAAGGTTGAAGTGATTGAGAGGGATTGCATCAAGCCTTCTTCTCCGACCCCAAACCACCTTCGCAAACACGAGCTTTCATTTCTCGATCAAGTTGCCCCTCCCATTTTCATGCCCATGCTTCTATTCTACCCTGCTACTAGTTATGGTAATGACGAAACACCTTTGTCCACTAGCCGGGTTAAGCAGTCCCTGTCGGAGACCTTAACACAGTTCTATCCGCTAGCCGGAAGGATTATCGACAACGCCTTCGTCGACTGCAACGATGAAGGTACTCCGTTCGTCGAAGCACGAGTCAAGTGCCTCCTTTCAGACGTTGTATCCCAACCGGACCCGAACCAACTCAACAAGCTACTACCATGTGATTTGGAATGTGTGGTCGACTTTGTTCTTGCAGTCCAAGCCAACATCTTTGATTGTGGCGGCATGGCTATCGGAGTTTGCATTTCGCACAAAGTCGCCGACGCCTTGTCACTAGTCATGTTTCTCAATTCTTGGGCGTCCATTTCCCGAGGAGATAACTGTAACTACAGAGCTGCCATTTTTGACTTGGCTACGTTCTTCCCGCCAAGATCCATATCGGGGTTCAAACCAGGAGTTGGAATAGCAAGAGACAAAATCGTTACAAAACGATTCGTTTTTAGCGCCTCCACCGTCGCTTCTCTCCGAACAAAGTACACGACGTCTGAAACTGAGAGACGCCCGACTCGTATCGAGGCCCTGTCAGCTTTTGTATGGAGCCGTTTCTTGGCTTCCACGAAAGGAAAGCCCAACTCGGACATAGTTTACAAAGTTCTCCACGCTGTAAACCTACGTACCAGAATGGAACCGGCTCTTCCGGAGCACCATTTTGGAAATGTGAGCAGGTTCGCGACCGCAACGACGTCGTTTGAGGAGGGCGAGGAGGAGTGTTATGGGTTTGTGGGACAAATGAGAGATGCCATAAAGAGCGTCGACGGAGAGTACATGAGGAAGATTCTAGAAGGCACGGCGCATGTTGATTATTTGAAGCAGAGAGCGGAGGAGTTTCTGAAAGGAGAAGTGGTTTCGTTTAGCTTCACCAGTCTGTGTAGGTTTCCGTTGTATGAGACTGATTTCGGGTGGGGGAAGCCGATATGGGTCGGGTCTGCTAGCCTCACGTTCAAGAATCTGGTTTGTTTCATGGATTCTGGGTCTAGTGGTGGGATCGAAGCGTGGGTTAATTTGAAGGAAGAAGACATGGCTAAGTTTCAAAAGGATGAGCAGTTGCGCGCACTCACTTATCCAGCCAGAGATGCTAAAGTTTAGTGCTGCCCGGTCCACTATTAATGGATGATGTGCTTAATTAGATTTTACTTCAGTTATATTTCATGATCGAATTGAAGCAACTGATATTATTTGCGTTTGAATAAATTTGTTTATCAACTGAAGGAAATAGTAAAATTGTAACTTCAGTTTAAAAAAAAAAAAAAAAACTTTTTCCTTTTGTGTACTGTATATAATTCCCATAGCATTTTAAGGGTAATGAGCAATACAGCTTTATTGTTTACCACTTTACCTACCCTTTGCAAGGATTGCTAGCTCTCTTTCAATTCATGTCTTTTTTTTTTGTCCATTCCACTCATGTTTTATCCGTACTCATACGAGCTTAGGCTGATGAACAAGGCTAGTTCTCTTGCTTTGTAGAATTGTACGTAGCCGTCCGGCCGGCCTCTCATGCTAACAGGTCAATGAAGACATGCAGCTCGATGATTACTAGCTAACTTGTCTGAGAATCATAATGATGCCAAGTTGTTTTTTGGTTGGATCGATCATATAATCGTTGTGATCTTTCTTTGACCTCTTCCCAGTATTACTAAAGACATACATACTTCATGTTTATATATCACAAACTTATATGTCCAAACGAATACAGCCTTGGTTGTGCGACAATTTGCAAGGGACGTTGTCTCATTCCTCAAACCAAGTCAGAATTTTCTGAATTGATTTGATATCATCTTGTAATTTTATGTATTTATTATAGGAAAATATGTATGGAACCTAGCTAGCATCTGTTATATGTACTGTGCTCTTGCAAGTCACTTGATTAATGAGAATCAATAGCTAACTAGGAAGAACTTATTATGAAGGTTTACATTGAAGTAGTATCCAAAGAGATTATCAAACCATCTTCTCCAACTCCCGACCATCTCCGCCATTACCAGTTCTCCTTTCTCGATCAGTTATCTCCCCCAGTCTACAACTCCTTGGTCCTCTTCTATGAATTCAATGGAGAAACACAACCCAGAATTCCTGAAATATCCAACCACCTTAAGACCTCCTTATCCGAGGTCTTAACGCTTTTCTACCCACTAGCCGGACGAGTCGAGGAGAACAAGTTCATAGATTGCAATGACGACGGCATACCCTACCTTGAAGCTCAAGTCAAGAACTGCAAACTTGCTGATGTCCTCAAGAATCCGATCCCAGAGGAGCTCAACAAGTTCGTCCCATTTGAACTGGATGACACTGCTAACGGATATGCTCTAGGAATCCAGCTCAACATATTTGAATGCGGGGGATTTGCAATTGGTCAATGCGTCTCTCACAAGCTCGCAGATGGGTCATCTTACTTCATGTTCAGCAAAACTTGGGCTGCCATTGCCCGCGGAGTCTCTGGAGATCATAGTCATGCCGAAATCAATCGCCCCGAATTTATTTCAGCCAACCTCTTCCCACCAAAGGACCTCACCGGGTATATCAATCCAAGCGTTGCGTCTATCACAAAGAACAAGGTAACAAAATGTTTTGTGTTTGACGCCTCTAACATAGAGGTGCTCAGATTGAAATATGGAGGCAATGCAGGTTTAGAAACCGATGAAAAACGCCCATCGCGTGTTGAGGCTCTATCCGCTTTCATATGGAGCCGATTTGTGGCGGTTACTAAGGATACTGGAGCAGCTGAGAAGTTGTACATGGTGATCCATGCAGTGAATTTGCGTTCAAGGTTTGATCCACCATTGCCAGAACATTCTTTTGGCAACCTTTATCGTGTTGCCAGGACAATTGGTACTAATCCTTCATTCTTGATAAATAGTACTACATCCGAAGAACAATATTGTTACGGTCTGATAAGGCAGGTACGTGAAGAAATAAGCAAGATCGACAAGGACTACTTGAAAAGACTGCAACAAGGCGATGAGCACTTGAGTTTCATCAGGAGAAACACTGATAGTTTTATGAAAGGAGAGATTGTTACATTTAGTTTCAGTAGTTTGTGCAGGCTTCCAATATATGACAGTGATTTTGGTTGGGGAAGGCCTACGTGGGTAGGTTCGCCGGCTCGGACCTTCAAAAACCTGGTCCATTTCCTGGACACTAAAGAGGGTGATGGAATAGAAGCTTATATTTGCTTGGAGAAAGAAGTCATGGCTAAATTTGAGACTGACAGTGAGTTCCTCGCTTATGTTAATCCAAATGATGTGTGTTGAGAAAGTGAACTGAAGTTTGGTCACTCCAAGTCTCCAAACATGCATTACCATTTAGTTTTGTATTATTTTTCTCTTTTCAACTTCAAATTTTGGAAAATTACTTGTTAGTCATTTTTCATTTGTGCAAAATGGTATTTCAATATTTCAAATTTCCAAATCTTTGTGCTGGAGATCACTACTACAGTACTACTAGTGCATATTCGTTAGCAATGTCAATATTTAACAAACGAATTATCGAGATGATTTGTAAGGATTTCAGTTCTTTAGATGGCTTTCAGTCTTTGACAACCATATTTCGAAGTCTTGATTGATCACTACTACTAATAACCAACACACGCTAGAAACTTCTCCAGATCGAGATCCAGTTCTACGTACCTACCCCAGTGGGAACTGAGAAAAACCAAAGAAGAAAAGTTATATGGCCGGCCAGCCGGTCATGTCCCCGGTGGAAGAGACGGCTCTCAGCTCATATTTCAACTCATGGTTGGTAAACGAACTTTGAAAAATTGAGTTTCGTTACCACCGGCCTTTTATTATGAGTTTCGACAAAATGCTATGTTGAATTGTTGATTGTCATCTGTGACGAAATAGACACTAGTGATCTAGCCACTTCCCCATACGTACACCGTTACGTATGCAACTCCCTTGTAATTTGCTGTTAGCTAGTGCGTGCTAGATGGATATCACACTTCAGGTGGCTCTATATTTAACAAACAAATTAACAAGGTGATGATTATATATAGGTATTTTATAGGGAAGAATTTAGAGCACTAAAGGAAAACATATCAACGAAGGCTTCCTGCAGGGGTACCAATGATCAAAACACATCAGGCTATGCGAATATAGAACTTGGACTTTTGAAGTATCACATACACATTCAAAATCAAACACATCAGGCTATCTACCAAGGATCCACTTTTTGTTTTGCCATACCATAAACACACAAAACTGCAACAATCACACTTTGACTTCGTAACCCTGCAGTGTGTATAAGTAGGAGCACCGTACCCGATATATCATTTCCCCACAACTACACCATCGAATAGAACAATTTAGCTAGCTAGGAGAGATCGATGGGTATAATGAAGTTTGAAGCCGAAGTGATCTCCAAGCATATTATCAAGCCTGCTTCTCCAACCCCTGACCATCTTCGCCATTACCAGTTCTCCTTTCTTGATCAAATATCTCCCCCGGTCTATAACCCTTTGCTTCTCTTTTATGAATTCAATGCCAAAACTCAACCCAACATCACTGAAATATCCAACCACCTGAAGACCTCCTTAGCCAAAGTCCTGAGCCTCTACTACCCACTAGCCGGACGATTCAAAGAGAACCAACATGTGGATTGCAATGACAATGGTGTACCCTACCTTGAAGCTCAAGTCAACTGCAAACTTTCTGATGTTCTCAACAATCCAATCCCTGGAGAACTCAACAGGCTCATGCCATTTGAGCTCGACGATGTGGCAAACAAATATCCCCTTGGCGTCCAGCTCAACGTGTTTCAATGTGGTGGTTTTGCTATTGCTCAATGCCTTACTCATAAGCTAGCAGATGGGTTGTCATACTTCACGTTCAGCAAAACTTGGGCCGCCACCGCCCGTGGCGAACCTAAAATAGCGCAGCCGCAGTTCATTTCCGCCACACTATTCCCTCCCAAAAATTTAAGCGGATACGATGCGTGCACCGGCATCACCAGAAACAAAGTAACAAAAAGATTTGTGTTTAGTGCCATTAACATAGAGGAGCTCAGAAAAGTTCAGGCGGATGAGGCCTCAGCACGCCCTTCACGTGTTGAGGCCTTATCGTCTTTCATCTTGAGCCGATTTGTGGAGGCTACCAAAGACATTGGATCGGCTGAAAAGTTTTACAGGGTGGTTCATGCTGTGAACTTGCGGCCAAGGTTCGAACCACCACTGCCACACCATTCTTTTGGGAACCTTTACCGAGTTGCCATGACAGCTCCGTTACAAATAAGTTCCGGGGAACCATATCACGGTATACGTGAAGAGATAAGCAAGATCGACAATAAATACGTGAGAAAACTACAGAAAGGCGATGAGCATTTGAGCTCCATCAAGACGTACGCTAAGAGTTTTGCTAAAGGCGAGCAGGTTACAATCAGCTTCAGTAGTTATTGCAGGTTTCCTCTGTATGATAACGATTTTGGTTGGGGGAGGCCTACGTGGGTGGGATCGCCGGCACTGACGTTCAAGAACCTAGTGAACTTCATGGACACCAGAGAGGGTGGTGGAATTGAGGCGTATGTTAGCTTGGAGGAGGAAGTCATGTCAAAGTTTGAGAGCGATGTAGAGCTCTTAGCTTATATGTCTTCGAGTGCGGTGCTGAACCAAGCAACGTAGTACGTGTTGTGGACACTGGCATGGACAAGTGCGAAATATTGATGTGTGTAGGGAAAGGCCTGTTTTTTGTGCGTGACTTCTGAGATTGTTTAATATATTCAAATTTTCAGGTCCCCGTGTAGTTAATAAAATTTCAGATATGTCTCTGTAATATTGTTTTGGTGTTGTAACTAAAATAAATTAATTGGTTTGGTTTGGTATTCTTAATTATCTACTTTCTGGTACAAAGCCACTTTAATTTGTAGAGTGAAAAACCTCTTAATTAGTTGTTCTTAATCTTTAATTTGGTTGCTCCTTATGTAAAATTTGGGCTTGTTTTATATTTTCTCAGGATTGTTTTTTTTATTTTTTTTTATCTACATAGTGAACAAAGTATGGTAGGGTTTTTCCAAACTTAGTTTAGGGTTTTAGATTCAAATTTCAAAATTGAGGTTTGTTTATTTATCTAAAGGTATATAAACAGATCTCAATTTGATCAGAGTTATAACCATTTGTTGAAGAAAAAGTTATAACCAAGTGTTATAAATTAAAGACATGTAGAGAGAAAAGAGAAGAGCAAAATATAGGAGGAAAAAGTGTTATTTTCATTCTTATTAGGCTTTCTTATATAGGAGTATGATTTACATCTTAATGATATAAATAATAAGTATTTACAAGTACATCCACATATATTATAATATTTACAACACTGTCCCTTGGATATTTACCAATGAATAATATGGTGTTGGACGCATTTATTTGTTGCCTTGTTAAAAACCTTTCCAAGTAATAAAAACCTTGTGGGAAAAAAAACCATGGTCGAAGGAGAAAAAAAGTGCAACGCGCATATGTCCTAGGTAACATATTTCTGAATGCTCCCTCGGATGAGAATCTCTCCCTAATTGTTGCAAGCTTCATATACCGTAAATAATAGTTTGATTTATATATTACAAAAGTGAGATCTTATGCGTTTTGCATACAGGAGCTCATAGCAAAATTTTCGTACCTGTAAAGTGAAAGCAATACCAACAGAACTATACAACTTTTAATTGGTTTTACCTCATTTAGTAATGTTAGAAACAACCTCACATGTTCAAATTCATACACTATATAATAATTAAGCAGTAGAAGTTAATTATCACATTACTATGTATCATTCAAACCATTGGAAGAACAACATGACATATCTAGCGACTCATATCAATATCTTTGTTTATTGATACATCTCGTATATGCTCTTCAAGAGCTCTAAGCAATTCATAATTTCGCGAAAGTTAGAATGTAGCAACATAATTTGAATTCAGTTTTGTAGTCCAATCATAATACTCATTGAGGCAATTTTGATCACATTAACTATAACATAATGAGTATATATGAGCTAGCTTTAGACTATTGATTGCATGAGTTAACTTTAGTTTAACTGTTTTGGCCACGATCCTCAGCGTGCGGAGCCAAGGTGATTAGCGAACAAAGAGAATGGGGGAGTGTTGCGGGCGTGCCACCTCGTGGACGAGGAAGAGGTTGATTGCGTGCTCTTGACTTTTTGATCAGGCGAAAGGAGTTCCAGGTGCCACCTCAGATGAGGAATTTACGAGCACAAGGCGGTTGATACTCACGGCGGCGTGAGCAGAGCAACTATAGGGAAGATTCCGAGAAATCAGGGTAGAGTCCGGAGAGCTCTGAAGAATTCTAGGCGGCGGTGCGCTTAGAATTGGGGTTTCGAAGAGGCTTCAAAGGGTAACTGGTTACAGTTGGTTTGTGTTTGTATTTGTTTGATTGATTGATTGTGTGTGTGTTTTGCTTCAACAGGAAAGCGGAAACAAAGCTCCTGGGAGCGTTGGAGATTCGACTGGGTCGAGGGTTTCAACAAGGTTAAAGGTTGTTTTGTATTTGTTTGAGTTGTGAGAGAGTCCTTTGTGTAAACCTTCGAGCTTCTTTATATAGGGGAGGAATCCTTGCCGCGAAAGACAATCAGAAGCGTGTTGGACTCTGCAACGTGAAGCATGAGGACACTATTCCTCCCATGCAGACCAATCCTTATGTGACACATATCCAATTCGCACAGTTCATTTAGAATAGGACACTGCTTCCGGCGCGCCTCTCCACTGTAGAGTCCTATGCGGACTGAAATGGGGAGCAATCTTATCCCGCGGGGTGTCACAGTCCATGTAGAAAACTAACTCGCGCGAATCGCGGACTATGTAGCTTAATTCCACCTCGCGGGCTACTGCAGCTCGCGGGCCAACAAAAGGCTTTTATTTAATAAGGGCCACAGGGATTGGCCCAAAACGTGTCAAAGACTGTAAAAAGTCTAAAACGATTATAAGCATTCGCGCGGACTCCGCGTATGTCTACCTCGCGAACCAACGAGTCAGTTCGCCAGCGGGCCTAGATGCATTCCGCCTCGCCTAATAATTTCGCGCAAAGCATTCCGCGCGAACTGTGTGTTCCGCGCAAAGCGCGCGAGATCCTCACTCCGCGAGAAATCATTTCGCGCGCGAGCTCTATTTTTGTCTGAAAGCGCGCGAGATCAGTTAGTCCGCGTGGAGTCATTTCGCGCGCGGACTTTGTGATCATCCCGCGTGGTCTTGCTGGCGGGCCATTATTTGTAAACTTAAAGAACTTGGGCTCGCCGGATAACATAGACCAAGAATTTAATTAATATTCACATAGACCATTATTGTCTAGTAAAATATTAATTTAGGCGTAAACAATGCCCCCCAGCCTCGAAGTCATGAATCTCAAGAATGACTGAAGAGGGTTATGTTCATGCTACACCAAAGCCACTGTATTGGCTCGGGTCATAAGATGAGTGTGAGTAGACAAGCCTGTGAATAGGCCTGGAAACCCAAGCACCCAACAAAGCATTGCAGCGAAGTCGTTGTATAGCTCGCCTAGTACCCTTGAACTTGGACATCAAATGCATTCGCCTGCTCTTCTGCTTTTCTCAGAAGACATAGTACATTGTACATCCCGCGAGCGAATGTAGCTCGCATGGATATAACTTAACTGGAGCGGACATTTGCATTGACTAGACTCCAAAAATGGCTCCTCGCGAATCTTGACGATGGCGAGCCAGCTTTATGATAAACATGGAGTGACATTGGCCATATACTTCGCTGCCCCCTTGCGCGAACCAATCAGAAACAAGCAAAAAGTTCGGCGAACGGCCTAATAAAGATGGCGAACCAACTTCCATGAGCTTCGCTGCCCCCCAGTGCGAACCAGTAAGAGACAACAATAGAAGCCGACGAACGGCATAAATTTTTTTTTTTTAGAGGCCATGCACTTCGCGAGCTGTGTGCGTGACAAATGGTCATGTACCTCCCTGCCCCCTAACGCGAACCAAAGAGAAGGATCGGCGAATGACTGTATAAAGGTAGCGAACACTTTGAAACTTGGAAGCCACAAGGATTGGCCTAAATAATGACTAAAACATTTGAAGAAGGTCTAAAGTCTGAAATAACTGGAACACATATCCCATCCAATGTGCTCCCCAATTTTGATGTCTGTCCGCCGATGCTTGAAAAGAATGAAGGACATCAAAACTTTAGTATGCCCCCCAGTGAGGAAAGCGGGCTACGAGGTCATGAAAACCCTTTGAAAAAGGCAATGTGCGAATCCGCGCGTCTCCTGACCTGTCTGCATTAAAACTGCCATAAGTCTCTCCAGGAATGGCAGAATGACGAACCATAAAATCCTCTGGAAAGTAGACATCCAGGGATTTCTGTTGATGTAAGGCACACCAGCTAGTTCCTCCTGGATCAGTCCAGTTTAATCGGCAAAGTCGACTGTTCAGTAGTGGTTGTTGCAACTTTCAGCATTGCAACTTGTCTTAACTTCGTTGGCAGCAACTCAAGGCATATGGAATGCCTATTGTCGTTAAGCCTCAGAGATAGGCTCCTAAGTAAAGTTCAAGCCTGATATAGGCAAGAACATTGTCCTGCATTTCAGCAAGACCAAAGATCTCTTTTTGTGTTTTTTGGCTATTTGATTTTTTTGTATTTTCTTTTTTCAAAGCGAGAAACAAAGAAAACTGAAGTAAAAACTGAATTAAAAGCTAGGAGTAATGAATAGATCATAGCTTGAGTAGTGATCCCTCGTTAGGCCACGGGGGAGGCCACCAATGCTTCACTCCAAGTCTCGATGTTGTCATGCTTTCAACGTGAGACTGTTGTTGTTGACAATTTCCAAGTGTTGAGCAGACTTGTCCCCCGTCAACTTGAAAATTTGGGCAAGGTATTTCGTAGGGTACGTCTCATTGCCCCCCACGTATCCTTGTATGTTGCCCAAGCAAGATTTTCAACTGCATTCTAGTGGATCGTATGATGTTGAGATCTGCCTTGTTGCCACCTATCATGTCATAATGCGTGGTCTTACCAGGAATAGCCACGCATTGGTCAGGAAAGAGAACCACTGGCGAAGCGGACTGAGTCATGGCGAGATGAACCTTTAGGAGAAGCGGACTCCGCCAGCCTTGTCGCCCCGCGTGTGCATGCTGAAGAGGAAACTCAAGAGGTGCTGGTCCACCTTCAGTTCGCTTGTCATAAATTGGTAGAGAAAGCAGGCGAGCTCCGCCTTGCCCCCCATGCGGCTGACCTGTGTCCACATATATATCTCGCATGGGAAAGTTGGCGCTTGGGTCACATTTCATGCGAGATTGTGGTTCGCCATCAATGTTTGACCCGCTCTCTTGTAAGGTGGACTGTTCTGTCCTACTTTCAAGCTTATCTCTCTGGGGATCACCGTCGGTCTTTGAGATAAGATCATATTCCGAAGTCTCGCCAGTCTCGACCTCAGATCCTCTGTCATTGATTGACAAAGCAGTGTCTTCCTTGGACGTAAGTTCCTCCAAAGGAAACTCTTCGCGAACCTTAAACTTTACATTTTGGCATTGTAAAGCCTTTTCATTTTCTTGAGCAGTCGCTTGCGCATCTAGTTGCTTGCGGAAGCGACTAGCCTAGATCATTGAGTTATTTGAACCTCAATCTTCAAACCAACCTCGTTTCTGCCCAACCTTGTATTGTTCACCACAACCAAGGAATGTTTACTTTGTGATTAGTTTGGAAAGTAAACTCCCCCTTAGTACGAACTCTCATCTCAAGTATATAGCCCAAGTTTTAGTGCAACCAAAGTGATCATTAAGAGTGAACAAAAAGGGACTGCCGATTTGCAATAAGAGTTAGACCACATACAACATCATCAGAACATGTGCACCCACCTATGTGAAAAGTAAGACTGAACCAAGGAAATGAAAGACAGACAGTCACCTAGGTCAAATTCAGAAACTGACTAAAGATACCATGAAGATCTTATAACCTGAACCTGTAAAGAAGAACTAAAAAAAAGATTTGATTTTTTTTTAGAACATATGCACCCCTTAAAAACATACACACTAGCAGGGGAAGCATTTACTTGTTGTCACACAACCCTATAGCCTTGTACAGACTCAAATGTCTAGCATTGTCAAGAGGTTTAGTGAACAAATCAGTCAATTGTTTTTCAGTTGGAATGAAAGTGAGCTCAAGTAATTTCTCTTCAACCAAGCCACGAATGAAATGATATCTTATCTCTATATGTTTGGTCCTAGAATGCAGCACTGGACTCTTTGAGGTGTTTATGGCAGAGGTATTGTCACAGAAACAGGTGATAATGCATTTTTCATCAGTTTTGTTTTTGAACACCCATTTGGTTCCTATGACATTTTTATCCTTAGGTCTAGACACTAAATGTTAAACATTGCTTCTCTCAAATTAGTTCAACTCGTCTTGCATGTCACTGATCCAATCAGCATCAAGCAAGGCTTCCTTCAGAAACGGGTGATAATGCCTTTTTCATCAGTTTTGTTTTTGAACACCCATTTGGTTCCTATAACATTTTTATCCTTAGGTCTAGACACTAAATGCCAAACATTGCTTCTTTCAAATTGGTTCAACTCGTCTTGCATGGCACTGATCCAATCAACATCAAGCAAGGCTTCCTTCACATTCTTTGGCTCAATTATAGAAACAAAACTATAGTATGTAATGGTATTGATGTCATCTTTATGCATAGCAACAAAACATTTAAACATTGAGAAATTGTTCACCAATCGACCAGTCTTACTCCTGGTCTTCCTGGGCTCAGACACATCTCCAATTACATGGGATAGATCATGGTCCTTCTGTACTTGTCTTTTGCTGCTTTTATGAATTGGCTGAATGACAAACGTAGCATCCTTTCTATATCCTGGAAGATCTGTGTCATCATCCACCCTGAGTCATCATCTCCTTGATCAGACATGGTTTCGGATGAGGTAGGTTCAGCTTCCTGTTTGGATACCTGCTCAAACAAAACACACTCATCATTCTTGCACACAAGAGCATCACTAACAACCACATTTACTGATTCCATAATTTTGCAAGTTCTCTTGTTATACACCCAATAAGCTCGACTATTTCTAGCATAGCCAAGGAACACACCCTTGTCAATTTTAGCATCAAACTTTGTCAAATACTCCATGTCCTTATAGATAAAGCAGGGACTTCCAGACACTTTGAGATGAGAGATATTTGGCTTCCTACCTCTCCAGATCTCATTGGGAGTCATGGTTGTTCCCGGTCTAAGAATTACACGGTTTAAAGTGTAACAAGCATTATTTACTGTTTTTACCCAAAAAGAATGATCAAGACCAGATGCAGCTAGCATAACCCTAGATAATTCCACAAGAACCCTATTATTTCTTTCTACAATGTCATTATGTTATGGAGTAATAGGAGCAGAGAATTCATGACATACACCAAACTCTTCACAATAATTTTCAAAATAAGGGTTTTCGAATTCAGTACCATGATCTGATCTGATTTGATCCTAACTATATGCATGTCATCATTCAATTTCTCATCCGTGACTCTCTTACCAACATTGTAATAATTTTTAAAAGTTTCACCTTTGTTAGATAAAAATCTCACCCACGTGAATTTAGAAAAATCATCAACAATTACAAGAGCATACTTTCTTCCTCCAATGCTTTTAGTCTCAACAGGTCCTACTAAGTCTAAATTCAGCAGTTTAAAAACATGAGTAGTAGGATCAACATTTAATAGAGGATGAGAGGTTCGAGTTGTTTGAGCCAAAAGACATTTTTGTCCAAGTAATAATACTTTACTGGAATGTAAAATGTCTATGTGAATATTAATTACTTCCCTAGCCCGTTTCCAGCCGGCGAGCCCAAGTTCTTTAAAGTTTACAAATAATGGCCCGCCAGCAAGACCACGCGAGATGAATTGCAAGGTATGCCCGCAGAATGACTCCGCGCGGACTATGGATCTCGCGTGCATTCAAGTACAAAAAATGACTTCGCGCGGACTACAGATCTCGTGCGGAGTACGGATCTCGCGCGCTTCGCGCGGGATGACTTTGACACTTCGCTTAGGCGAGGCGAAATACATCTAGGCAAGCTGGCGAACTGGTTCGCCAGTTCGCGTAAGAGACTTCGCGAGAAAGCTCATGCGGAGTCCGCGCGCATTATAATAATCGTTTAAGACTTTTTACCAATCTTTGACACGCTTTGGGTTAATCCATGTGGCCTTTATTAATTAAAAGTCTTCTTTTGGCCCGCGAGCTTCAGGAGCTCGCGAGATTGCTTTAGTTAACGGCCCGCGCGAGTTATTAGTTTTATATATGGACTGTGACACCCCGCGTGATAGGATTGCTCCTAATTCCAATTCGCATGGGAGTCTATGATTGAGCAACACGGTAGCAGTGTCCTATGCGGAGTGTGCGAACTGGACATGTGTCACATGAAGATTGGTCTGCATGGGTGAAATAGTGCCTTTATGCTTTACGTTGCAGAGTCCGACATGGATTTTGATTATCTTTCTTTAGCGGCAAGTCAAGCTCCACTATATAAAGAGGCTCGAAGGCTTACAAAAAGCTCTCTCTCAACTTTCTCAAACAAATACAAACAAACTGCAACCTAGTTCCCTTCGAGCTACCTCGAAACCCTAAACCTAACTAAGTGCACTGCCACCTTAGTTACAGAGCCCTCCTGGACTCACCCCGATTCCTCTGAATCTTCCCTATAGTTGCTTTGCTCGCGTCGCCGTGAGTATTGACCGTCATGCGCTCGTAAATTCCTCATCTGAGGTGGCACCTGGAACCCCCTTCCACCTGATCAAGAATTCAAGCGCATGCATATAACCCTTTCCTCGTCTGCGAGGTGGCACGCCCGTAACACTCCCCCTTCTCTTTGTTCTCTATTCACCTCCGCTCCGCACGCTGAGGATCGTGGTTAAAACACGAGTCATCTTACCAACTTTGCATTCACCACACATATCTTGGGGTATACCAGCAAGCTTTGGTATCCCTCTGACAGCTTCTTTTGAGGATAGCTTCACTATATCCTGATGGTTTAAATGACACATTCGTCTATGCCAAAGATCTAAAGGTTCCTCACAGATCATAGATCTAAAACATAGCTGTGGTGAGAACTTCTCTTTTGCTACAACACAATAGCATTGATCCCTAGTTCTCTTTCCTCTCATTATGCTCTTCCCTTTACCATCTAAGACAACACATATGTGCTTATCAAAAGTGACAGAATCATGTTCATCAATAATCTGACTTACACTTAACAAACTTACTTCTAAACCTTTGACCAGTAGGACGTTTTCAGACAAGGGAGACCAAGGGAATTTACTGTCCCGCTTCCCACTATTGGAGCCCGAGCTCCATCCCCAAAACCAATATTCCCTTCTGGATGAACGTCATCCATGGACAAAAACCACTTGGGATCTCCAGTCATGTGTCTTGAAGCACCACTGTCTATAAACCAGGAGTCAGCACAACGTGCTGTGAGAGCTACGCGACACACTGCTACTGTTCTAGACTCCTCAACAGACCCTAGACTAGCCCAGACACAAGACAAGAAACACAAAATGTTTTCCTTCTCAGGATCACTGTCACACTTATCAAAAGGTTTCAAATCCGTGTGAGGAGGTTTGAGAACATAAGGTCTAGAATCCTTCTTCTTAACCCAAGCTAAGTTCTTGTTTGGTTCTCTAGCTGCGGGGACAGACAGACCCTTAACTATTATAGCAAATTCCTGCAGAGATTTCTTTAGAGTGGCTTGGAAAGATGTGAAGAAACTTGCAACTGACTCGTTGCTCTGAAAGCGGGAAAACTCTTGGTTTCTCTTAGGGTATGCCTGGTTGTTTTGGAGTTTTCTACATAAAGGTCAAATGTGACCAGGAACACCACAATGATGACAAGTAGGTTTGAATCTTCTTAGAGGCTCAACCTTGTTAGTCACTACTTTAACATTAGGAACTTTACTTTTGACAAACACAGTTTCACTACTTTTAGATTTCTCACCAGTTTCAAACCCTAGACTATGTTTGTTCTTATCTAGTCTACCAATTTCACACATCTTGGTCAGTTTTTCAGACCCTATTGAGAATCTAGCGAACTGTTGCTGAGATTCCTTTAGAGAAACCTCAAGCGCTAGCTTATCAGTCTTAAGACCACTAAGAGAGTTTTCTAGACTCAGTTTTTCAGCTCTCCACACTTCTTGCTGGGATAACAATTCAGCATGTATCCCTGCTTTTTCTTTTTCACACTTCGCAAGATCTTTGGTCAGAATCCCTATCTTTGATAACATGGACTTTGATGCGTTGACAAGTTCAGTGAACTTTTGCATTCCATCAACATCTTCATCATCCTCCGGAGTCTCTTTTTGAGACACCATGGCAATGAAGGCAACTGGTTATTCCTCATGATCCAAAGAGGAATCAAGGACAACCCGAGCTATGAAAGACACAATGTCCTCCTCTTGATCAGACAAGGGTCCTCTTTACTGTCACTATAAGTGACCGCAAGAGCCTTTTGAAGGCGAATCCTCCTATTTGCACAGTCAACAGTTCTATGTCCCACACATTTACACTCAAAACACACATCGTTTCTTTGGGAACTCTTACTCTTAGGATTTCTATCTTGACCTCTATCTTGAGATGACTCAACACAAGAATTCCTAGGATACCTGTCATGACCTCTATCTTGTGATGACTCACCAAATCTAGGTTTTCTAAAGCCCCAGTTCGAGGAAAACGGTTTCCTTTTTTTTCTTGAGAAAGCCCTCAAACTGTTTTGTAAGGAGGGCACATTTTTTTTAAATTGTATTCAACATCCTCAGAGATTTTAATCTGTAGATTTGACTCAGTTTCCCTGACAGAAGAGAGGGCAATGAATTTCTCTTTCATCAAACCCTTTTTATGAGCTTCATAGGTTTTCAAGTTTCCTACTAGCTATTCTAAAGAATAGGTTCTCAAATCCTTGGATTCTTGTATGGCTACTCTCTTATTCTCAAAACTAGGAGGAATACCTCTAAGAAGCTTTCTGACAATCCTAAATTGTTCTAAAGGAGAGTCAAGACCATCACACTGATTTATTATGTTCAAAATACGACTATAAAACTCATCTATTGACTCACTTTCGGACATTTTCAACTCATCAAAATCTAACAAAAGATCTTGGAGCATCTGTTCTCTCACTTACTCATTACCTTCATAGGTTGTTAGCAACACTTCCCAAGCCTATTTGGCTGAGACACATGTAATGATCTGTTTGTGCTCACCCTCAGAGAGAGCCGAGTACAAATTGTTGAGAGTTTTGATATTCATCCGAGCAGCAATTTTTTCTGAGTCAGTCCACTCATATCTAGGCTTCGGTACACTTGCACCTACCATGATTGAGGTCCGTTATGGAGCTGACCAGTCATCCTCAACCATCATCCATTGTTTCCCATGATCTTGGGAAATAAAGAATGCAGTCATCATGATTTTCCATTGTGAAAAGTTACTTCCCTCAAACAGTACGTGGAGGATAGTTCATGGAAGTGCCTCTATCACACATTTTAAAAACCCGAGAATCTTACTAGCAAATGCTAGGAACTACTCTGGTACCACTTATAGGTCCTAGAGGGGGGTGAATAGGCTTTTTTTTTCAATTTTCATTAGCTTCTGTATCCGATGATAGCAATAACTTGTGATATCCCAGATTCACATGATACGAGATTTCAGAAATTAAATTGCAACAAATAAAGAAACAACACAAGGATGTTTTTTACTCGCAAAAACCCTGATTGCAGGGAGAAAAACTGTGTCTTTAACTCTTGAGAGACAAAAATTTCCACTAAGTTGAAGTAACCTCTTACAAGAATAATAGTTCTAGTGATACACTACCACAATGCTATCATTCCTAGTCTAGACCTATTCCCTCTCTTGTTTCTAAGCACTTACAATATGGAACACTTTCAGAAATCTTATTAGTGAATTTAGCTAACCACTAACAGATTCAACCTTGAACGCGTTTTGGGTTGGTTGCACTATACGTCCCGTATGGTATGCAACATGATATGAGTTGATGAAAGAGGTTTTGAGTTCAAGCTCTAAGGTTTACAGTCACGAAAAAGACTTAGAGCAGCATGAACAATGTAAGCTAAAAACTAGACTCAACAAAGAAAACGTAATAAGGCAGTTTTCAATAACCATTGAGCAAAGCCAAAGCTATAGATATATATAGGCAGATAAGGCATCAAAGATGATCCAAGCTGACCTCAACATGTTTCAGAAAGGTTTGGACAGAAGTGTTTGGCTACAACACTGAAAGTGATGTATCCAAATGAAGAGATGACACAAGCAATCTTAATAAGACAAAGAAATTTTTCCTAAAACATGAATGATTCAAAACATGGAGCAAAGAGGTTTCAAACCCTTTTACTCAGTCCATTAGTAGACCTTGACACAGCCGATAGCGACTAGTTTTTAAATCATACAAGGATCAGCTTTGTATAGGATAATGTATCATAAAATCCAAGCTGGAGCCTTGAGCATCCAACCATTTGGTCACGGGTTGACATAACAAAATATCTCAACCCTTAGACTGGTTTGAGTGCCAAGACTCTTCCCACAAACTCAATTGTCAATTTGAAATTGAAAATCAACAAAGACCTATTAAACTAATATAACAGAATCTTTGAAAATCATGACAACAAATGACTCAGCATTAAAATAGTATGTGAAGCTGCTAACCTCTGTGTAAAACATATGATATGCAAATACATGTTTTACCTGAGACCATAAGGGATGTTAGTGACACTTGTTCTTGTTCTTGTTCAAATGAATCTTCAAGCGTTTTGTAAGTTAAAAGATTGTCAATTATCTTTATACTTTCAAATATGTTGACTAATCTCCTAAACGGTTACAAAACATGTTTCATAGTAATAAAACTTATACGACAAATCTGTTAAACCAAATAAAAAAAAATGTATGCTAGGTATACGTTTCCACACTAGATTTACATGTTTCGAAAATGTTTAATGCTCGGATAATTCATCGAAAGTGCCACAAAACACACAAACCCCTCTTCACCACGTGGCAGCTTGTAAACGGGACAAGACTGGACCCCAAAAAGTTTAAAATATTACCGTTCGATCCTCGAAAACAAAGAAAAAAAGGAAAATAGCCGTTGCAATGCCACTACTTGTGTCGTTTTTTTCGTTCAATCAAAAAACCCTAAAATTCTATTTCTACTTCTTATTTCTTCAGCCTCCTCAATCCACACACCGCTCCCAATCGCTTTGCAAAGTTGTAATCTTTCTCTCGACCCAGTTTGAATCCGATCGAAATCGTTGTTGGGTTTTGGATTTTGCGCACTATTCACTAATGGCTTCATCAAGAACCGCAACCAAGGACATCATCACTCTACGTGGCTCCGCCGCCATTGTCAGCGAGTTTTTTGGTGATGGAATTCTCTAATTCAGACCCATATGATTGCTTTCTTTGATTTTTATCACCGATTTCTTTGTTGGGTTTCTCACTGATCTGGGTTTTGTTGTTTTTCTTTGTGATTGTTCTATCAGGCTATTCAGCGAACAGGTAATGGGCATTGGATATTGATCTTTGATCTCTACTCTTGTTGTTTATGCTATCAATTGGGTTTTTGGGGTTGTGAAATTTGATTCTTGAAACTGATTTTGGTTTGAAATTGGGGGTTTTGTATAGCATTTTGTACAATCGAGGAGTGTATCCTGAGGAGAGTTTTGTCAAGGTCAAGAAATATGGGCTGCCTATGTTGCTCACTCAGGATGAGGGTCTTAAATCTTTTCTGGCCAATCTGACGTCCCAGCTTTCTGGTATGAATATCTCATTCTGGGGTTATTTGGGTGTGAATTTGAATGAAAATGTTGTTGTTGGGCTCTCACATTTTGATGTATGGATCTTGTTTAGAATGGCTGGAGTCTGGCAAGTTACAGAGGGTTGTTCTGGTGATCATGAGCAAACCTACTGGTGAGGTTCTAGAGAGGTGGAACTTTAGTATTGAGACCGACAGTGAGGTCGTCGAGAAGGGGTGAGTCAGTTCAGTTCATTGTGAAATTTGTTAAGATTGTTGAAATGTCCTTCATTTCCTTACTAAAGAAATTGATTGTTTTGTTTGGGTGAAGTGTTTCAAGGGAAAAGAGTGACAAGGAGATTATGAGGGAGATTCAAGCAATCATGAGGCAGATTGCTTCTAGCATTACTTACCTGCCATGCCTTGATGAACCCTGTAAGCAAACACCACATATACATGTTTTTACAATTGCTTTACACATACCCTAATGATCTATATATCTTGGTGTTTGTTGTGTTCATGCGATCTGATACTTGTTTTAGGTGTTTTTGATGTTCTGGCATACACTGATAAGGATCTTCAAGTCCCATTCACTTGGGTGGAGAGTGATCCCAAACTGATAGCCAATCCACAAATGGTGAAACTGCATTCCTTTGACACCAAGGCAAGTTTGAGTCATTGTAGTTTTGTCTCTGATTTTTATTTGTTGATCAAACTGTTTTGCTGATTATGGATTTGTTTGTTGGCTCTATGCAGATTCACAAGGTGAACACTCTGGTATCCTACAAGAATGACGAATGGGATGAGGAATAGGATTCCATCTGTCCCCCTAGACTTTGGTGTTGTGAATCTTTCTGTTCACATTTTGTTAATAGTTGGAAATGTTGATGCTGATGTACTACTCCTATTTGCAAGATGTTCTCAGTAACATGAACGTTATCGAATTTTTCGGGTGCATGTATATAATATGTGAGTTTGATGTTTTGTATACATCTCATGCACACAATTCTCATGATGCAAGTTTCAATTCCATGCGGATCTATAACTCTGTCATACTTTTCAGCCTCCTAATAAAGGAAACCATGTCTTCAGTTTTCAGCCTCCCAGTCAGATAGTTTGTTTGGGAGAGTCAATCAATCAAGCCACAAGAAAACATAACACCATGAAATACATGCTGCTGAACTCTTTCAGCAGAAGCTAAGTATGGCAGAAACTGCAAAATCTATCTACAGGTTACAGTTCTGATAGGCTCGAACAAAGTAATGGTAGAATTGGCAAAGATTCTTGACTCTCACATCTAACATGAAGCCAATTTTGTTACCGAAACTCAGGCTCGAGTTGATCATGTCTCTAAAGCTAGGGTGACTTGCTTGTAGTAGTTTGTATTGTATTTTCTCTCATCGAGATAAGAAAGAGAAGACAAAGATGATTAACTCGATCCCTGGAAAATTTGTCAGTTGGTGATTGGGTGTGTAAGTCTTACTATTTCTACTCTACGACTCCACAACATCACCACTGAGTGCTACAAATTCTTGGTCAGAATGAAATGTACAGGGCTTTAATTTCTTTGTAACTCAAAACAAAGACATTTACAGGCTATGTGCAAGAACAGAATCTGTACCAGTTCTTGGTTATTGTTCTATCTACCATACAAATGGAGTAATCTACATAATTGAACACACCAAATCCACCCGCATCCAAGGAGAAAATAATATAAAGATACATGCTTTGCCCTCAACTTACACCACGATATATTGCACCAGGTCGGAGATCATCCATATTTTCAATATTTCTATACCCATCAAACTCCCGTAAACATGTCCACCCACGACGGGTTAGGAATTCACGATAATCATCTTCAGTGTAAAAAATCTTCTCCACTGTATGTACGGGTATGTTGTCTGGCTCATCATACAGGCAAACTTTCACAGCCATACCTGAAATTTGGACATTCAGCATCACGTTCTCATTATGCACAGGGAACAAGTTTTCAAATGCATTATCCAAAGGCACATTCAAAAGTTCATAACCACGTCGACTTCAACCTAAATAATTTGGTATTTGTCTTGGCGCACCTTTAAAGTTCTCATCATATCAATTACCACAAACAATATCAGCTTTGATGAAAATTTGCAAAATGATGTTATGATTTTACTGCTGCTTAATAAGTATCTAACAATTATCATTGTCAATACAAAACATATACCTTCGTCAAGATGAAGGGTGTAACTTCCCAGAGGCATGTCCCTGTCAAGACTTCGGACAATCTGGTCTTCATCCTCCAACCAGAAGGCACGTTTTGTTCTCAACCTAAAAGCAGACTTGATGGCCTCCTTAATGGCATCTGCTGAGCCATCAATTCCTATCCTCCTAGTATAATCACCCCAGGTTACTACTATGACTCTCCCTCCATATGATTGATTCTCCCCACCTGCCAAGGGGGCAAAGAATTGAAATATCATAGTCATAGAAAAATAGTCACATTTGATGAAGAAAAGTCAACCTATTCGAAGCATAAACCAGATGCTAATTGAAAAACTGTGCTTCAATTTAGTTGGCTTACCATTTTCAGGGGTTTCTCTCCAATTCCAAGGTGCACCTCCGTTCACTGCAACTGCATCAGCTGCAGTAATGGCAAGAGGATGACCATCATGGTCCAAACCTGTCTCGAGATTGAGTGTTGGCCTGCCATTAGCTGCACACCGAGCAAGTCAAAAATAGAGAAAGAACAGGTCAATCTTGAGACAAAAAAGATATATAGAAATAGAAAGGATTCGTAACACTCATACATAGTGTATTTCTCCATTTTGCACCTTCTTCACGCACATACAGAAATCAGCATTGCCAATCTTTTCATTTGTTATTTTAAGGAAGTTATCACTTGATGAGTGTTCATTAAACTTTGATTTCTGTCTATTGTAATGATAACAATATCCTACACGGATTTTCTTTCTTACTTCTGTAAGAAATTATACTTTCATATCAAAACTATAAATGCCTGCATCAGCATAACCTTAATCTCCTGCTGATAGGTTGTAAGCAATTAATTGATAAAGTATTTATGAGTAACCAGGCAAAGTTAGATGATGAAATCGATGCATGCAGATAGAGTATTGAAACTCAAATTAATAAGCAGCTACCTTCCACGTGTGCAAAGGAAATGTTTGTATCTTCCATCCCTGCATAATCAAGAAATGAATCAATGATCTTTCTAATGTTATTAAAACATAATGGAGACAGAAAGGGTTTGAGAAAGAAGGAAGACGACATAGTTTTTGTTGCTAACTCTTCCATTGTAGGAACAACCACACATTAGCAGAAACCTTAAAGCAAAAAGGCTAAAGAACATTAGAAGGAAAGTAATTCCATATGAAATAATTCCTTGTTTACAGGATTCTCTTGCAGCATCTTCAACACAACTAAATACATTTCTGACCAACTGACCAGTATTTTAAATACAACCCAACTTTTCATGTAAGTCCGACACTTTTTAATCAAAACAAACATCTCCATGATCAACAATCATAAGACAATAGAAAGACACCTCCAATGCACTACCACCGTAGAACCTTATTTACCTTTTATCATATCAAACAATCACAACAAAAGGAGTACATTTCCAAACCCATACCACTTGACAATCCGAAATTCTTTTATCACTTCTTCCCCAATATATCCGTCCATTTATTTAAGCAAAAGATGAATTGAAAGTCTGAACCGTGGTTAAGTGCAATGTCGTAGGAAAAACAATCCAGGCCTAAGCCTATGCCTACCGCCAACAATCCAGAGCAGTTCAAATTTCAAAATCCATATAATATCAGATAACTTTCTGATATTTTCATATCTTAATAGTGTCCATATAGATTAATCATAACTAAACGCTACCACTCCAAGAAGCATAGAACTCAGCACTTTGAAGACCAAATTCCAGATACAGTAACATTTATAAGTCCAAGATACCAAGAGCACCCCTAGTACATTGAATTTCCACCAATCTGTTTCATAGTAACAGTAAGCACTAAACATCACCAATTGGGAGAACATGAATTCAAATATGCACACTCTCTAACAACACAAGTCAAAGCAAACTGAAACCCAAATTCTTTCACCAATATTGAATCCCTTAGCTCAAACTATACAAACCACATTTAGTAAAGGAGTAAAGGACCAATACCTTTATCCGAAAACTGCATGAAAGAATCAACCTTGGGCGGAGTAGGACTTTTATACTGCCCATTCTTGTTCCTGTCCTTCAAAATCTCCTCAATCTCTTTATAATACGACATCTTGGCCGACCCACTCCCCTTATCCTGATGATGCTTAGCCTTCTTGAACTCCTTAAGCAAGTTCCTCCACTTATCAGTGCACATATTCGGGTTCCTGTCGAACCCTTTCTCCCTCATTTTCGCCGAAATCTGCTCCCACAAATGCTTGTTGGACTTGGAAGTGTTGAACGAGCTGTCCATCTCTCTCCGCAGAGCTATCAGACTCCGAGTCTCGTCCTGCACCCATGTCTCGGCTCTCTTCTTCTGCTGCTGCGGCTTCGCTTCGTGGTCCTCGCCGCTGCTGTCACCCAGTAGCAGCAATTGGTTAGGCTGCTGATGATGTTGATGATGATTTGGGTGATGGGTCTGCGAGAGATCATCGCTGGAGACCACCTCCATCATCATGTCTGCTTCGTCGTTTTTGTGAAAATCAATTGGGTGAGGCTTTTCAGACAAGTACATGGTGTGGGGGCCGTCTCTCAATTGGGGGTTGTCCATAAACAGAAAGTGAGAGAATTCATAAGCAGCAGAAGCAAACCCATTTATTTTGTAAGTGATTATCAAACAAAGGGAATTGAATTGAGGTGGACCTGTCAATGTCGTCTCTGGTTTAGTGAAGCTTGATCCCAAGCTAAGCTTAAACACTCAAACTTGTGTTTCTGTTGATTTAGTTGTAACTTATTTACTGTTTTCAATAACAAGAAGTGGGCTTTGTGCCCGTGTCGGCACTTTGGGCGTTTTTTTTTTTATAATGAAATTGGTAAATATAAAGAAAGACATTAAGCCTAAACTATTCTGTATTACAAAGCCTTATAATAATATCAGAAATTTTTACATGTACTCAAACATGCACAAATTAGCAAGGTGGTGAGTTTCTTGTTTTGTTAAATAGTAGCAATTTTTTAGCCATAAAATGAAACATAAGATCTTCGGATATAATCTCGTAAGGTAACATAATAGGAAGCTACATTATTTGTTATAAAAATTTATCGTTCGTATCGGATATGATCATGTGCGGCATCATAATAAGCTGCACCATTTAGATGTTTGTCATTTGTGTCAGACCGGTAGCATAGTAAGAAAACTGAACTATTTGTTATAAATATTCATCTTTATAATTATATTTCCATCGTATCACCGAGTTCATCACTTGTTGTAATTTGAGATTTAGACTTTTTGTCTATATGCTTGTTTTCTCAACAACAAAAAAAAAACTCTAGCTTGAGGCAAGAAATTGTTTTAGCAGATGAACACGAGACGAAACGACGTCGTGTTTGGGCTCGGTATAAAAGGCTTTGCAGCTTAATCACACTATTTACGGCCCGCGCTCTCATTCTATTCTATCTCTGATTTTTATCTGCGGAAGCAGCAAAAACCCTAGTGATGGTTGCCATTGATTGAAGATGAAGCTCGCTCAGGTCTCTTCGTCTCAGTCAAGAGCTTCGCTTTGCTCTCTACATGGAGTGCCTAAGTTGCCCTCTTCTTACTACTTTGGATCTCGTAAAGGTGTTGCCTTTAATTCAAGGCCACTCTCAGGTATGGACTTCAGTCTCATTTCTCTTCTTATTCCGGAGCCAATTTGGGTTAATTGAATTGGGTATGCTTCAGATTGAATTGGGTTTGTGCCTTTTAGTTTGAATATAATGATTGAATGCTCAGGAATCAACACTTATGTTGAAGAAGGAGTTTATTGAATGTGTTGAGCTTTAAGTTTCTCCTATTTGATTAGGGATGAGCTTTACCAACTGTTCATATAATGTTCATATGTGGCCAGTTATTTTGCAATGTTTCTCTGATGGAAGTTTTGTGTTAATTTGGGAAATTGAAACCTGAATGATATAATCTTAGACAAATTACTTATTTGAGGGATATTGAATTCGACTAAACTTTCCAGCAGTGTGCGGTTTTTGTAGAACAGGACATCGGAGCAAAGTAGATGCCGGTGGCGTTGGGGTATCAGCAATGAGGACTGCCTGCTGCACTGGGTTCAGCAGCTTTCATCATAAAGCAGTAGAAATGGTGTCTTTGAGAAAGATGCGTGGAATTTTTGAGGGCCTTTTCGACATGCACCTCACCGTTGATATCTATGAATTTTTCTCTAGTGGTGCATTCACCATCATCACTTGCGATGGTTACCCGGGTTGCGCTATTGGATGCTCCCCAGCGTTCAGAGGAGTGGTTTGCCTTGCGGCGAAACAAGCTGACTACAAGCACCTTCAGCACCACATTGGGATTTTGGAAAGGAAACCGTCGACCTGAGCTCTGGCATGAGAAGGTATATGATTCACAGAAAGAATTTGCGCAAGCTTCTAAGAATGCCATGCAATGGGGTGTGGTCAATGAAGAGGTGGCCATAGAGCGGTACAAAAGCATCACAGGTCGTGAAGTGGGTACATATGGATTTGCATCCCATGGAGAAGAGCAGTTCGATTGGCTTGGTGCCTCCCCTGATGGTCTGCTTGATTGCTTTCAAGGTGGTGGTATCCTGGAAGTCAAGTGTCCTTATAACAAGGGAAAACCGGAGCAGGGTCTGCCCTGGTCAACAATGCCTTTCTATTACATGCCTCAAGTGCAGGGTCAGATGGAGATAATGGATAGAGATTGGGTTGATTTATATTGCTGGACACCAAATGGAAGCACAATATTCCGTGTGTGCAGAGACCCTAGTTATTGGGACTTGATGCATGGAATTCTAAGGGAATTTTGGTGGGAAAATGTTATTCCTGCTAAGGAGGCTCTTTTGCTGGGTAATGAAGAAAAGGCCAGGGAGTATATGCCAGCTTCTACTCACAAAAAAACAGGCCTTGCAATCGTCAAGAGCTTAGAGTTAGCAAGACAATCAAAGTTGCTGTGTAGGGAGATTGCCAGTCACATCGAGTTTTACTAGCGACCACTGGCCACTAGCAAAACTGTTAAGGGTGAGTAACCCTGATTTTGTATGTGTCAATTGAATTGTAATATACATCGGTTCCAATGTATTAGATGATTTGGATCTCATCTTATAACTTTTTATAGCCTTTCCGATTCATTAATTGATTTATTCTTCTACCTGCAACTTTTGAACTTTCTTCAGTCAGTTCTGCTGAATTCTATTCTAGTTGTTTATCACTAATGCTGAAAAGAATGTGGTGCATCTCAGATAATAGGAAAATGTCATAGACTTCACATGGTTGTAAATTTATAGGCTTGGCATGGATATAGGTCTTACTGTTTTAGGCAGCTTGACTGCTTGTTGCCTGCTGTGAGACTTGGTCAATATATATATGGTTCACAGAGGGACACAGTTTGCTTACCAAAATAGCCAAATTTCAAACCAATTTCCATTGCTCAAGTCAAATTAGGAATCAAGTTAGTTAACCAGGGACTCCTAAAAGCATTATAAGCAAAAGACTGTTGAATCAATATCTTTAAGTTTTCATCCAACACAGCAAGCACTGGCCAAGCCTTTTCCTTTCTCAATCCAATTAAAGGATACCAAGAGTGGGATAAAATAACTCAGATTTATCATATTCGGTGTGAGTCAGATGACACTAGCATTTAACCTGAAGATGAGGTAAACTGTTTTTTTTTCTTTGTTGATGATTCGTCTATCATTTTACTCATTATTTCTCATGTCGACTTTGTATGTAAATTCTCATAGACAATTACTGTACCGTATTTATGAACAACGGATAGATTAGTTCAAGAAACTTAGAAGTATAGAAGGCGTTGCTACTAGAGATACATTTACAGATATTGTGCATCTTAATATCGACTGATACCATTGAGTTGTTAAAATTAAGAGTTTTTCTCTTGTTCTTTAACTTGGATTTATACTTTCATGTAAAATTTTGTTCACTTGATGATTTTACTTACCTTGAGGAAATTTGAATTTGACAAAATATATGAAGAGAATGTAGGGTGAGCAAAGTAGAATTGAGAAAATGGTTTTTTAGGTATTATTAATGGGTGAACAAAGTACACTTACAATTAAAATTATAGAAGTAGAGTGTGAAGGAAATGTGGAGTGAGCAAAGTGGTTTATGGGATGGCAATAGACGCACCAAATAGAAATGGTCTGATTTTCTCCTAGTTATCATTACTTCACAATAGACTCTGCTCTTTCATTTTGCTTCGTTTCCTGGGAACAAAATGTAAAACATGCAGAATGAGGTGCATTGTTGATTGTCCGACGAAATATGTGTAAATCGAAACGACATATCCATCTCATTCTCCAAGCAAGGACCTGTTTATTCACATATAAGGTTTGCCGTTTACATACAGACTGATAGAAGAGGTAAAGCACACGCAATAAAGGTGAACATGCCTAGATACGTATAGGGAATGAGTACATCAAAAACGTGAACCGGGGGATTTTGGATCGCTTCCACTTTGAACATGCTACTTTTGTTTGCAAGCACCAAAAACATGAATGTTCTGTTTTCCTTCTGTGGTTTTTCACAGAATATAATTGCTTTCGAGAAATGAATTTGTATGGAACAAAGTAAGGTAAAAGATAAGCAAAGTTGGATTTCTTAAGGTAAATGTATGGAATTTCCAGTAGAATGTATCTCAGTATCTCTATCTCTGGTACACTTGTAAACAGTATTACTACAGCTTTCGGTAAAGGGCATTTTGCATAGTTGGAACCGACCACAGAATGTTTAATCTCATTCTCTCGCAATCCACTAACCACCAAAACCAATAAATGCCATCCATTTGAAACTACAAAAAGAACTTGCAAGTTTCTTACATCAGTTTCACATAGATGGCCAAGCTTATGCTGAACAAACGCAGTAATGGATGAGATCGAGTCATTTTATAAACTGTCAATCCTGCAGTACTAGATCAACATTGCAAGACTTCATAATGAGAATGATATAGTCACATATACCAATATCAAATTTATTGAACAAGGATAATCATGTACAAACGACAACAAAAAGAGCAAGAGCCCAGCATCCATTGCCAGGAAAGAGTACATTAACAATATCAAAAGATGCTAAAATACCTGATGCACATTTATCGCTTGGCATCAAGGCATAATTTTGATTATTGAATTTATTTTACAACATTCGATTAGCTCAAAGGAAGCAGAATTGACAAGTCTTTCTTTCAATATACATACAGTTTATTAGCCAGAACAATATCAAGCACAGCATACATTCTCCTCGACAGCACAGCACAACCTGCTTGAATAATACAAACTCCATCTATGGAACAAACAGAAATTGATAGTCCTGCATAAGACTTCATCCCTCTTAGTGCACCACAGATGAGCGTGCTATGACAGCAATCTTCATACATAAACTGCACAGCTGAGAGACGACCAATCCGTATGATTCACTGTGCGATTGGGCATGGCTGAAATAATGATAACAGTATTGGAACATTTACATCCCACTTCACGGTAACAGGTAGACAAGTGCTTCCTTCAAAGAGCCAGTATAGACATAATAGAGAAGAACTCATAGTATTGTGAGACAGCAGACATCCCACGGGTACAAGAGTGCCTCCTTTAAAGAGCCAACATAGAGGCAAAACTGGAAAACCCCTCAACAAATGAGTCATCTTACCACTTTGCTTCTTACAACAAGTAACCCCTCCTGACCAAGACACTAGACCACATCAAATCCCAGTTTTCTAGCCAACAGACTCCACAACCCGCTATTCACATGCAATCCAACACAGAAAGCTTTTATTAGTGCCAAAGCCAACCAAAGATATCACCAACAAACGAAGTTCACACCTTCAACTGGATGCAGCACTTTGAGTAATACTTCTTCATTTCCTACATTTCCATCATTTTTTTCCCCTTTATAGAACCTTCTCAATTCATCAGAGCAATAACAGTGGACACAAGTTATACCCTACGAAAACCAGCCAAACTGATAGGCTGAACCCAACAAAGTCAGCTAACCCGAGCGGCAACAAGACAAAGGAACCAGTCTTAATAATATCTCCTTGATATTTCTTGATAGATGCCTGGATTTCTCATCCAAATCAAGAAAGCATATCTACGCAACCAACAGTAACTAGCCATGGAGACATAAGCTATGATTCTGTTCCTGGAGAACAGCAGAGTTGGATGGAACAAACTCTGTATCCTCCCCCTCCTGAGACTTGAGTAGCTGCTTCCAACAATCTGAGCAAAGCAACTCCAGACAGAATGTTTCCTCGTATTCACTGTCGTTAATGCACCGACCACACTGAGCACACCTCCCTATGCATAGCGTGCAGGCCCTGCATAACTGAGTTGGATGCTCCTTTCCTTGACAAGCCTCTGCTGGGCAGTCATAAACAAGCCTCAAGTTTTGGCATCTAGGACAAATTTCAATATCAATGTCACTATCATCATCACAGGATAAATAAAAATTCCCTCGTTGATAAAAGTGCGGCTTGCGGGCATTCTGCTGCATTTGGTCAGTGCCCAACAAAAATTTCAACTCTTCAAAATGCTTCTGTGTCACACCGTAAAGTCCTCCAATTCGTAAATACTTCACACCTTGTTCGCCTTTAGACTTAAAAGCCCTTAAGCTATTCACAATGCCCTCAATACTGAGTCTCGTACATCCAGGTACACTCAACTGCATAAATGAACAAGATATCAGAAGCTTTTAACCAAAAAGTTTGTAATAAAACACTACAAATAAATGAATTATTGATTGTTTATTTGTTTTTGATAGCAAGAATAGTCCATTTGAAATGGCTACAAACAAGAAGCAAACAGAAAAGGGGTCATTGTGTCAAGGACAAGTGGTATGATACTTGATTTGTGCCACTTGATAACTACTAAACTACAACCATGTAGGCTAAGATTCATAACGTAATAAATGAGTTTAGACTATCCAACCCAGATGAGGAAGGGGGAAGAGTAACTTCAACAAGGGACTGATTCAATTTAGATTGCTTCATTCAATATTAGAAAATAGCCAAAACTAGGAGCAGTGAAGACCACATATTTCCAGGAAAAGAAAACGAACAGACATAGCTGTATAAGGGAGGTTATTTATTTATTTTTCACTAAAATTAGTCCTGAGTATCAGAGCATGATGTTTAAATTCAATGTCAATAACGTGACAGTAATAGGAACAGAAAAACACACCAAAAATTCAACAAATCAATCATCGGTATAAAACTTCAGCATTCAATCGGTATAACAATGACAAAATGAAGCCAATACTAACCTTTGTAAGCTTGGGATTGTTTTCAAGCACACGCTTCAGACCATCATCAGTAATCTTCGGACACTCAACCAGGCTCAAGCATTGTAAATTTCTTTGAGCTCTATTAGTCAATTGCAGAAGAACTTCATCTGTGATTTTTTCGTTTAGTGGCTGATCTATGTGAATACTTCTCCACATAAGGGGGTCACCACGGACGGTAGAATAGAGAGATCTGCAAACAGTTTCTACGACAAGTAGATCCCGTACTCCCAAATAACTAAGGGCAAACATCAAAGCTCCATCGTGAGCTTCTCCATCTCCAACATTTTGTTGATTGGAAAAACCACAATCCAAAATGTCAGCCACTACACAAGCTGATCCAAAATCAGCTTGGAAGGATGATGCATCAGATGCATCACCTACTCCCTTCCCTTTTGAACAATTACTGGATTCACCATTGCAAGATGAATCATCAACCGCCTTCTCTTTCAAAAACCCACCAAACACACCATGACAGGGTGTGTCAAGAACCTGTTTGGAACACCCACCATGGCAAGATGGGTCAACAACCTGCTTTTCTTTCAAACACCCAACTAAGCCACCATTCGAGGATGTGTCACTCACCTGCTTCTCTTTGTGACACCCACGGGATCCACTCCCTACTTTAGACTTACGATCCACCCCTATATTCTGAGGGAATGTCTGGAACCTCATAGCATTATTCCAAATAAAGTACAATCCTGCAAAAAGTTCATAATTCCCATTGCTCGTCCCCACCTCATCCCTTCCATAACACCCATAATCCAGTTCCAAATCCTCCAGCCAACCCGTGATGGCCGTAAAAGTGGTACTTATATCCATGCCAAATGGGTCTGAAGGCAAAAGATCAATAATGTCATTCGAAACTGGCTCCTGTGAGCTGCCCTTATCACATCTATTAAAGGGATCCTCCACATCCCGATTCGAATGCCATGGCCTGCCAAAACCATCTCCATTCCTCTCCGAGATACCATCGGCAAGGTACCCATTACGAATCCTCATCGGTGACACCAAATTGTCCTCAGACAGATGGGCCGGGAAGAATAGTCGATGGGAAAAATTCAAGGCCATGGAAAATACAAATTTTCCCTACATGTACAATAACCTACTCTAGATTTCCAGAACCCCCTTTCTTCTTCTTCTTCTTTTTTTTCTTCTTTTTCCTCTTTTTTTTGTTTTTTTGTTTTTTTTTTTTTTTGGATCAAAAACTAGTGTGGGAAAGAAAGATCAAGGAAACGAAATTATGAAACAAAGGAGGAAGATCTAAGAAAGAAAGAACAAAACCCTCAATTTATGATGGCAAACTAAAACGACGCCCAAAAATTTCACAGAGTTTCTCGTGGAGAAGAAAGAAGAACCTAATAAGATCAGCTAAGAATCAAAATACCCAAAACCCACACCACCGTGAACAATTTTATCTACAAGAAAAGAATCAAAAGAATTTACTTTTTTTTTTTTTTTTTTTCCAATTTCTTTTCCTCCGTCTAACCTAGGGCAGAACCCAATCCCACCAAGAACAAAAAAAAATTGAATACAGAACGGATCAAAGAACCAATGTTTCTCCGAGGAACAGAAACTGATAGAAAGAAGAAAAATTAGATGTGGCGGGAGAGGGAATCCTTGTTTCCCTCTGAATCTAAATGGCTTCTAAACCTTTCCCTCTCCTCTCGCTTTCTTATGATTCCTAGTCAATTTCTCAGATGATCCATTGTATGAAATGACATACTTCCTCGTAGTTTCAGGTGGATCTGATGGTTGAAAAATGTTACGTAGATGAAATCTAGATTTCCGAAAACATTGTACATTGTATTTTCTTTTTTCTTTTTTCTTTTTTTTTGCTAATGGGGGGAATGATGGTCTTCGAGGAGGGTGTTTCGGTCATTTTAAGGTTATGGTTTGGTGGAGAAGATAGGTGGTGCTATGGGGAGTTGGGAGATGTGTTGGTGAGGGCCTGGTTCTGGTTGGCCTTTTGTGTCCAAGCCTAAGGAGGACAGGCAGGGATAGACAACTTTGTGGGATTTGGAAATTGAATAGGAAGGAAACCTAAAGTCTTAAGCAACTACTCTATCTAACCTAAACAACTATAACAAAGTACTGCTTTTGAATGGAAAATTCATAGCAGCCTTGAAATGGTCCAAGCCTTGGCCTCTAGGAAAAGTATAGAGCACGTAATTTTAGTTCATCACAGTAGCAAAAATGACAGAACATTTATAAAATTTAACACTTGAAGAAAATTGCGTTAACGTGGAGATGTCAAAGACGCAAGCATCAAAGAGAAATCCTTAGAGACAAAGGCATATGACATCCACCAGTCAATATTGCAGCTCCATTTGACAAGAAAACAGTATGGAAGTGTTTGGTTTTGAACGTCTTGAATCAAAAGTTGCGAACGCATGAAGATTAACCGCAAAATCTCTCAGCTTAGACCCTAGAGCACTAAATTTTAAGTAAATAAAATTTTGAGAAAATCAACCAAACGAAATAGATCTAGATACTTTTAAGCTAGTTCCTGGACTTTTTTCTCGACTTGGATGAAGTCTTTGATGGCTCTGCAACTGAATTCTGTGAAGCTCCTTTCGAAGTGGCTGCTTGGTTTGATTTTGCATTGCTGGTCGTGGCACCAGCTTCATGTTTGTCTCTAGCCACAGAACCCTGGGAGCCTCGTACTTGAGCAGCTGCTCTCTTATCCTTTCTCTTAGGCCTATAACTTGATCTTTCTCTCTTGGGAAGCCACCTTTCTGGATCTGGTGGGGGACCTGGCTTCGCAGGGTCAAACCCTTTAGGATATATTGGCTTTCTCTTTCGCTTCTTCTTTGACTTCGACTTGCTCTTCCCCTCTTCATATGTCTCTGCGACCTTAACTTGAGAAATACCCTCTTCGTGTTTGGCACCAGAAGTCTTCTCTAGATTATCCACATTGATCCCCTTTAAACCTGGTAATGGTTTCAGCTTCTGCTCGTAAGCTTCGGCCTTCTGAACATCCACTCGAGCAACTGTAGTTACAAGCCCAACCAATGCTTCCACACTTCCATGGCTTTTCACAAGCTCCTCATATAAACGAGAAGCCTCCTCTTCTCGTCCATGCCTCAGCTTGAAGGCAGCAGCCTCTTGCGTCAAAACATTGAGCTTGTTGTCCTCGGTCATGGAGGTTGACCACCAGTTGATTGCAGCATCAAGGACAGCAGATGCCCCATCAATGTCACCAGCACGCTCTTTAAGAGACACAAGCGTAGCAACAGTAGCAGGCATGTGCTGGATATCAGGTATCTTAGAAAGGGACTCGGCGGCAATATGAGGGTGGCTGGCAGCAGCAGCAACCTGTGCCCTTGCTAAGAGAAAAACCTTGGACTTTTCAGGGAACTTCTCAGAAAACTGGGCTAAAACTTCTTCAGCTTTTCCAGCCTTGTTTTCTCTTACAAAAAGTGCAGCCTGAAGTAGAACAGGCATCACACTCTCAGGAAACATGTCTGGAAGTGCAGCAACAAGTTCTCGAGCCTGTCAATTTTCGGCAATAAGTAAAGATTAGCAGGGAAAGATCAAACACTCATAATGACTTAATTCTACGATCTATTTATAGAAAACTGCCTGAAAGAAAAGGTAAAACATACAGAGAAAAGAGAAAGACCTGATCCAACTTATTTGCATGCAGAAGTAAAAGGACACGAGTCACATATATTGATTCTTTTTGTTTTGGTGAAAGCTTCGAGTCCAGTTTAGGAGTAAGGTGGAAGCTTTGCTTGTCATCTTTCTGTTTTAGTCGATCAAGTTTCTTTAGGCCATCAGAAACATCTTTTGGACTTCTCAAAGCGATTAGGTTGTTGACTGCCACCGCAAGTGATAACTCATCTCCCACATCTGATTTGATGATGTCTGTGTACGCCTCAATGGCCTCTTGTCTGTTCCCAAGGAGCTGTTGAAAGAAGCTAATTTGCATTAGTCGCTATTGGATTGCCAACGTGGCCAACAAACTGGAAATAAGTAAAACTATTACTGTTACATTACAGTACCTGCTGAACATAGGCCAACTGGACAGCTATTGGTGCCAATTCAGTTTCTATCTCGTCATCAGGTACACTATCTTCCAGCAATACTTCCTTGCCGGTCCTAAGAAAACAAATTGAATTTCTCCCATCAGCTCATTCTGACTCACAGAAGAGTCTTTATAATACCCATGGTGGTATAATAGAATTAAAATATAAAACCAGTTGATGAGAAAGGAAATAATTACATAGAGGAACACTTAATACGGAGATAACATATTCACAATCAGAGAACCTTAAGCAGTGAAGATCAAGATTTGCATTGGTAACTAGTAAATAGTAATTCATAGTCCCTAGTATACTGTATTAGGCCAAATCTTTTCACTCAAGGAAATACTCTGTATAAAGGTTCAGTCCAACCAAAAATCAGGCAGTATAAAAGTTTAGTAGCATCTTACCTTCTGGCTAGCAGCAGGAACTGTTCTGCATCAGTGTACTTTTTGGTTTCAATCAAAGAACAGGCAGTGTTGAATGCCAGCTCAAAGCTCTCCTTTGCTTTAGCCCTAAGTGCTTCAACTTGTACTTCAGAAGCCCTCCCAGCAGCAACCAAGCTAGCTATATAATTTGTATCTAATAACTCAACTTTGGACTTGTGAAGCTTCTGATATATGTCGATACAAGCATCGAACTTTCCCAAGCGGAATAAGATCTGGGCTTCTAATAGCATTGCTGTAGGAGTTGACTCTTGGCTTTTCAAGGTTTTAAGAGCCTCATCTAACTCGTTTTCTCTGTATAAGCAGTATGCCTATTTAGGAATAGAAAGAGAATATTAGAATCAGAAAGTATAGAAAGGAACATCACTGAGAGACATTTATGCATGTTTCCTAAGCATTATTATAAAACTAAGCACACATTTAACCTTCTCTCTCTGGGCCTGAAGGAGGGAGAAGTCCAAGGGTCATAAGATGTCAGTTAATATAGGCTCAGTTTAAATAATCAATTATCCATGTTTCACTGTAACTAAAACATGGAAGCAAAAAGAAACGAATATAAGGGACATGTATCATCATCTTTGGTTTTACAAGTTTGAACAAATTTGTTTCCTAAAAATAACTCCAGATCACCAAAACTATGAAGTACAAACAAACACACTAACATACTATCTCTCTTCAGATACATCTCAATCTCCGAATAACAAAGCATCTAGTACTCTCTCCGAGCAAAATCATTATGTCTATTCAACACAACTAAACAAAGCGGCACTCCCACATCACGATGTTACTTTGTTTATAACCTAACCACTTCTCATTACTGCAGTCATTCTGTAAGAAATGCGAATTCTAACTCCCTAAACTCACAATTAGCAACAAGTTCTGTCACATCGCTCGAAACGAAAACGTAATTATGCTACGTAATTATCTATTTCACTGATTATATACTACAATGCAGCTACAATTTTTCAATAATGAACCAAAATTTACAGCTAAGAACAGACCGATTTAACCAACCTTGAAGAAGCTGAAATCGAGAGCAGGATTCTTGAGAGCTCGAATCACGGAAAGCGCCTCTTTGGTCTTATCGTCCTTGATCAGCCCCACGACCTTGCACTTAATCGCGTCCTCGTCGCCAGGAGCAACCGCCAGAACTGCGATTAGGTTACTTCGAAGCAAAATCAAAATCACGAACAACGCAATCGGAAGTTACAGAGATTCGAGAATTTAAAGGTTGAAAATGGACCTTGATTTGCGACTTTGACGGCTTTGTCGAATTCCAGTTGCTCGATGTGGCCGTTGAGAGTAGCGAAGAGATCCTCCATCGGCGGCGGCGGAGGTTTCTGCTGCTTGTCTTTGAGCTTGGGAGCCATGGCGTCTCTCGTCTCAGTGGTTTCGGGTCGAGTCCGGGTCTAGCCTATAACGCTGGTCTTGGCTCCTTGCAGTTAAGGATTTTGGGTATGTACTTTTGGGCCCAATGTGTGTAAAAACAATGGTAGCAGGCATGCTATAGATCAAAAACTTATCGCGTGCAATCTTAGTCATTATTAATTGAACTAACCATCATGTATCTTTATACAGTATGTGTAGATGTACATCGCCTATTGCAAAACTTATGCTAGTTGATATATGCAAACAAAAATTATATATGTATTTCCATGCCTATTCAAAAAAGTAGTTTTTTCGGATAATACTTAACTTTGATTTGATAGACACTTTGATCGATTCGATATATATATATATATATATATATGTTTTGATCAATTCGATAATTTTAATATATAATTATACATCAACACTAATTTTTTTGAACATAGTATCTTCTAACCACATAGTAAAAGTTTATAATAACTGTAAGAAAACGAACGTCATATATATATATATATATATATATATATATATATATCAGGGCCCTTCCAATGAGGGATCCCTTTTTTTGTTCATTTTTAGGGATAGATCATTTGACAAACTTTTCGATTACAAAATCAAATCTTCACCGTTCAGTTCGTTGGGCTATATGAGTAGATCATTTCTACAAATTTTCAGAAAATTTGGTGATCGTTAAGTCATCCAAATGAGGGATTTATTTTTAATAATATTGAACGGTGTAGGTTTGACATAAGTGTTAAGTTTTTTGTTTTAATCTCAACCATTCAAGCCCATTAAAAAATAGATCTAATGGTGTGGACCTATCCCTAGAAATAAACAAAAAAAGGGATCCCTCATTGGAAGGGCCCTGATATATATATATATATATATATATATATATATATATATATATATATGTAATCGATCAATATGTTTCACTAAATCGGGTCTTTCAAATTTACATATCGACCGGGTCATTATGAGATGGATAAGAGGCCCATACCCGGTTCAACAAACCCCTGCCCTGGATTTAAGCAAACAAAGCCCGTGACAGCGACAAATGATGAGGATCGGCCTCCCCCAAATTTTTATTTTTTTTTAAGAAAAAGACAAAAAGAAATCAAAATAAAATTAATTTTAATAAATGCAATTTATATCGTCCGCTGGCTCATAAAACTTTGAGAAGTCAATTGCCGCTCTCCACCAAAATTTCCCTCCCTTCCAAATCCCAATTGCCGTTTGGTAACGATGACCGAAATTGAAGGCGACGCCGTCAAAATGCCGAAGCAGAATCGCCGGAGCCACCGCCTTGTTCAGCAATTTCCACTTGTTCAGTCTTGTGTGTTTCCTAAGATGGTAACTACTAGTGATGATGTTCGAAAAGCAAGCGCCGAGGCTGAGCGGAGAATCGATGCACATGTTTTGACTTGCAGGTATTATAGTTTTTTCGGTGAATGTATTTTACATGGAGTGTGACTTGAACCGTGCTTAATGTTATTTTAAGCTTTTAACTATATGTTATGTGCGGTGACATTATACAGCATGCGTGAGGATGTGTACGTAGTCAAAGCTTTTGCGATTAGAGGAGAGTGGGTGAATGCTGAAGCAAAGCACTATACTCACAAGCCTTGGTAGGGAGTGAGAACGTTTCTGTCTTTTTGGTGTTTCGAACTGTAAATGCTGGATTTTGATTCTTTCTTGACCAGTGACAGATGAGAGACTTTGAACGCAATGGGTTGAATCTTACTTTAACTAAGAGAGAGGAGATGCAGCGTGTCAGAGTCCATATTGATGAGCTAAGCTTGCGCTATATCCAAAATCTACATGAAGATTGTTCTTTCCTTGTCTTCACTGAAACTGAGTTGGCTGGTCTACCACAAGAGTTTCTTAAGGTATGTCATTTTTGAATCGACGTATTCAGTGTCGTGCAAGTTTACTTTATTTGTGGATGAATTTTCAACAAACTTAATTTCAGATTGATATAGTTTTTGGTACTTGTTTGCAACCAGTAAAAGGTTTTGGATGATACCTTGAATTATCCAATATTCACAGTATCAAATTTAGTGTCTATCCTGGATTGCATTTGAGAATGAAAAGTCAATGATACCAAATTTCCTTTAGTCACAGGCGAGCTCGAAGGGTTAAACTCTTTTCATTTTCTTGCCAGCCATTTCCAGTACAATTCATAATGTATAACCTCTTATTTCGTATGTAGTTTTTTGAAATATGAACTCAGGTAAATCATGTGCAGAAAAAATAGGTGACTAAGCTCATCATTAATAGATGACTAACAAAAAATAGTTATACTTTATTATTGAATGAGTCACTAACCTTTGTACAAAGATGTGTTCCATTTCTGAACTAGTATTTTACATGTGCAGAGCTTAGACAAAGCTGACAATGGTAAATTGAAGGTGACCCTGAAAAGTCATCATGTGGCGCCAGTTTTAGAACTTTGCAAGGTATGCTCTGCTGAGTTGTCTCTACCTATGTTTGTATTTGACAATGATAAATTGATGATCCTTACTTGTGATATGGTCAAGTGGAAGTAAAAAAAAAAATTAAGAATATATAAGCAACCATCAGATATCATTGGGCATAGGTAATCTCCAACGTTTTTAGCTCTTGCCAGCCATTTCCAATAAAAAATTCAACATGTAAATGCTCAAGATGATTATATATATATATATATATATATATATATATATATATATATATTCTTTTCCCTTTTGGATACATTGCAGCGAGCGCCAGTAGCAAGAGACATTGAATCATTGATTTATTGATAACTTGATGAATTGATAACTTGATGAATTGAGAGGAAGTCAAAAGTTTGGTTTATCCTCCTGAAAGCTTTAAAGGATGTGTTAAGTAGCCTAGTAGTCTTCGATGGTAATCAAAAATTTGACTGTGCCTCTGTTGTAAGGGCATTCACATTTGTGATAACTTACCACACTTGTTTCTTTAGCTCATTTATGATATGGTGATTTCAGGTTTATGCGTTCTTAGAGGACATCTCCAATAGTTTGGCCAATTCAGCTACCATGGAGCTTTCTATGTTGAAAGATTTGAAGGTCAGAATGATTTTTGTATGTCCTTTTGGTTTGGCTTATTTCATGGCTGATTCTGTTCTCTCTTATGTCAAATTAGAAAAAAGAGGAAGGAGAATTTCCATTTGGAGTTGAGGATCTACTATACTATGTGAAGAAGGCTGAAGAACAGCAGTTTGATTTTGACTTTGGAGCTCTCAAGCAATACTTTCCAGTAAATTTGGTTTTATCTGGGGTCTTTAAAATAGTCCAAGACCTTTTTGGTAATTATTTGTTTTACTGTTTACAGACTTCCTAGATAATAAAAATTTAAAGCTACTTTATTACATCCATAAACTTATCCATATCATCATTGATAGTAGTGATAGCTCAACTGCGATTTTTATTTCGTGCAGGTTTAAGGTTTGAGGAAATTACAGATGCCGAGGTGTGGCATTCTGATGTTTCCGCATATTCAGTTTTCGACCTGAGTTCTAGTGAACTGTTGGGCCCTTTCTACCTTGATATGTACATAAGGTTAAGAAGAACTTATGCTAAAGGCTTACTTTTTCCTTGATGTTATCACTTGAGTTATGATTAAATCGGTCTATGTTGTCTTTAATCAGGGAAGGAAAATATAGTCATACGTGTGTGGTGGCTCTTCAAAATGGTGCTTTATCATCCATTGGATCACGTCAGGTTATGTTCTAATTTGTGGTGAAACATGATATCCTTGTAGTATAGGTTAGTTGAGATGGAAACTAATGTCATCTAGAATTAAAGAATTATATAATTGCGTTTGGTGATGGTGAGTGACCCCATCACCATCACCACTACCACAGCATACATCAAGTAATATTTTTTATTTTTTTAAAAGGGTTTTGGGCGTTCGGGGATGATACCCCTTTATCGGAAACCCAATTCCCATTCGAGCCACATTAGGACCGCCCGTAGACGGGGAAGCTCTCCCAAGATTGTTGCTGCATACACAAGGATCGAACCTTCGACCTTGCTTAAGCTACACTAGCTCCCCACCCACTAATGCAAACAAGCATTGGTACATCAAGTAATATTTTTGCCAGGACATAACTTCTGCATTCTTTGAATTTTATTTTTCATTAAAGCATATTGGAAAATGGTTTTCAAGATGATTGATCTGGATTGTTTAATCTCTTTTTTAGTCATAATATATGAATTGCTTATTTTTATTGCCAAAGTGAAAGTGGCTCTGAGTTGTAGCTCAGATATTTAATTGGCTGTCATATTCACCCATAGAGAAATGTGCCTAGACACAGTGTTGGAGTATAATCTAAACCATTTATCTTGTATTCTTAACTTAGCATTTGGTTTCTGTAACTAGATACCAGTTGCATTATTGATATCTCAATTCCAAAAAGATGTCAGCGGTCAACCTGCATTACTTCGATTTTCTGAAGTTGTGAACCTTTTTCACGAGTTTGGCCATGTGGTATGTTGTATTTCATCATTACATGCTTCCTTTATATACTTTCATATAAGAACTCTTGTATAATATGTGTAAATCATTGCAATTCAAAATGCTGAACAGTTGCACTGTAGCTTCAGCATCTGTGTGTCCCATCTTTACTAACTCAAAAACAAGAAATAAGGCTTTTTGCCTGCCTCCGAAAAGATTTTAACTAGGCAATGAGTTAAACATTGTGAGATGGATGACATAATAAAGATGGTTGACATATGAATCCTAAGAACTAAATGAGTGATACAGGAGTTCCTCAGTAACCAGTTGTGTCTTGTTGAGGCCTATCGTATTGCTGTACAAGTAGAAATGTGCTGAAATGAATATTTTTAGTATAGCTAATAAATTAATATATCAAAGAAACAGTTTATTCTTCTAAGTCAGTTATGGCATAACAGATTAACCTAGATGTTGGATTTTCATGTGTGGAATCTACATGTCAAAACTCAGTCTTCCTAGTCTGATATACTATGTACTGTGATATGTTGTCCATAAATAAAAGTTCTGTCTGTCGATGTTTATCTTATAGGTCCAACATATTTGCAATCAAGTTTTCTGGTCTGGGTTTTGATCCAGACTTTGTGGAGGTTCCTGCTCAGGTGCTAGAGAATTGGTAAGTAACAGATCATTTTGTGTTCCGTTCTGTACTGACTTGGTTTACAGTCTACATTCACACTTCTTAATTTTTTAAATTACTAAATTATTCAGGTGCTATGAAAGCTTCAGTTTGAAGTTGATATCCGGCTTCCATCAGGTGGCACATATTTTATTTATTTATCTATTTTATTTAAATAGTAGCTTCTTTGAAGTAAATGTGTATGTATTGTCAGGTATTTTCGACGAAAACGTTGACATAGTTGAGTTATTTAAGCATCTTCATCCAACGGTACGTGGCTATTTGCTATAATTCATTTATAAACTTATGTTTTTCGCCAACTCTTTGTTTCCTCAGATCATGTTAGGTTTACCAGCTTTGGAAGGTGTCAATCCAGCTTCACGGTTTCCATGTAGTGCCATTGGGTATGATGCTTCTTGTTACAGCCGTATTTGGAGTGAGGTTTGTGAGCCCTTCATTCTCGGAAGTAGTCAAGCAACAATTTCTTTCATATGCAATCATTGCTCAGCGGTTGATTTGGAACATTTCATTCTAATCGTATTTGGTTCCTGACAGTGAGTACTGATTCCTTGTATTGTACTGGTAGGTCTTCACTGCGGATATATTTGCGTCAAAGTTTCATGATAGTTATTTGAACCAGTATGCTGGCATGCAGTTCAGGAACAAGGTAAAGAACATTTTGACTCATATCCTTCCCCTTTTTTTTCAGTGTCCATGTGTGTGGGGTGCTGACTTGGTTTTTCTTTTGCCGAATCTTTTATTTATTTAATTAATTCTTTATCATATGATTTGTTCTCTGTGTAGGTATTGGCCCCAGGGGGATCAAAGGAACCAATTGAAGTTTTAACAGGCTTTCTTGGGAGAGAACCATCAACTCAAGCTTTTATCGACCGCAGATCCCATTACAGATTGTGATGCAAACATGACTTACCGAAGTTACCACCCCCATTCTCTCATAATCTTTCAGCATCTTCGCAGTTTTGTTACAAGTAATGATGTCCGATTTCTCATGTCCATTTTATGGCCAAATTTTCATGCTAAAATATGATAATCATCTCTTCGGGTGGTAGTGTTCGTAACTAATCTCTACAGAAGCAAATCTATTTTAAACCGAGGTTAGGTTTAGGCTGCTTACGAGCTTTGTAGCTTTAGTCGACCCAGAGTTGTAGTTATTCTTCTCTCTTTTGTTTTTTTTTTTTGTTTTTTTTTTGTCCGACTTCTCTCTTTTGTTTAATGTAGCCCATCTTTGACATCTCCGCGTTTTCAATCTTTGACATCTCCAATGCGTTAGTCTCAGATTTTTGTATTTTGTTATTTGTTTCATCTTTGATTCCCCTTTATAAACTCTTTATACGTGTTGGTTTAGATTGACCGGCGTTTTCATTTGCATCCAATTTCTGACCAATTCTTTCACCTCATGATTTGACGGTCGACACCTTTTTGAGTTGAAGATTGAATATTTCTACGCAAACAACACCCTTTCCGAAAACCAAAGAAAGTTCCTTGTAGGATGGTGGCCAACAGAATGGACAATCATATTACAATAATACACTGGTCACTTCATTTTATCATCAGCTTCCTGAGAAAACAGTACTATGCCCTCACACAAGGAAATGAATTGGCCTATAGGCCACGATAGATATATCAAATATGCTTGTATAGATTAAGAATCATGAGATAGTGTGATGTTTTGCTAGATAAAAATGCGACCTTCAGAGCATAATACATACTACATAAACCTTTAGAATTTATTCGAGAATAAAAGAACATTCTAACGTGTGATATTATGGTTTTTGGTGTATTACAATGTAAGTGGACCTTACAAAAGTCGTCAAGTAAATGGTGTAGGAGCCAATACCATCATGAATTTATTCTAATTCATCCCATCTCTATTTCATGCAGAGAAATTTTATGAACACGTCCTTAAATGATAGATACACATCTTTTTTTTTTATACAAATTATATAAGATTTTTTGGGTCCGTAAAATTATCAAAAAAGACAAAATATCATCACTTAAGACATTTATATTAGCTATTGTATTTCTAACACTTTTTAATTTTTAGTTTGAATCGAGTACCAATATCTTGACACCTCATGTGAATACTATGCAATGGTTCCCAAAAATCGATTAATTTAGTTTTACACAAGATTGATTAAGATGTCAATAAGGTGAAACAGTACGATAAAAGATGAAACATTTTGAGAAAAATCTCACTAATGTGAACATTTTTTTTTTTGGATAAATTGAGTATCGAAACTAGAAAAGTAATTGTATTTAGTGAATAATTCGTGTATTTAGTGAATAAGTTGTGTATTCAAATAAGGGTATTGTAGAAAATTTGGGTATGTGTATCTAGTAAAATATTAAAACAATAAAGTTAATATGTGATGTATTAAGTATTAGATATGTATTTAATAATTAAGAATATATTAATAAAATTTCTCTTCCAGGTAACTAAATATGCCTCTGTAACTCCAGAAATGCAAAGCTCAAGTTATCTATATCTGCATTGTAAAAGTAAAAACATAATACACTTTACAAAAGACGAGGATGAGGGTTTTACCGACGGAAAAAAAATAAAAAATATTCCAGATTTACAAAAACAAACAAAAAAGGAAAAAAGAAAATCGACGTGATCGGGGTTTTGTGTGGGTGTTTTAGTTTTGACTTGACTCTTCTTTCAGAGAGAGAAGAGAGCCCAGAATCAGAAAAACCCCACTCTTTCTGAGATTCTGCGAAAATTCTTGCATACACCAAGGTATAAGTGAACCAAGTATTTATTAGAAAATCTTAACCGTTGATATTTATACTTAACTTTTTATTTAAATATTAAATAATATGATAAATGTAATCCAACGGTCTATTCATCTTGGTTTAAGTATACCTTGGTGCTTTGAATCCTCTCTGGAGATTCTGACCCAACAAACTTTGTTCCCAACAAAAAACCGAGAGAAAGAATCAATCAAAATCAAAAATATTTAAAAAAGGAGCAAACTTTCTGAGTCAACAAACTACAACGAACAAGAAAATAACAGCAAAAGGCCGAGTCTTTCAATCTCTGTAAGCCTTTCTCTTCCTTATTTCCCATCTGGGTTTTGTTCTTGCATGTTCTTTTGTTTTGCTGGGTTTGAGTTTTCTTGAGCATTTCTGTTGTTTTCTGGTTCTGGGAAGCTTTTGGTTTCTCTAATTTGCTGCTTAATCTGGTTTCATTAGGAAGAACAGAGGCCAAATGGGGTGTTCTTAAAATTCAATTTTGGGAAGCTTTTGCTGGTTTTTTCTGAGCTGGAGTTGTTTTCTGCATCTGGGTTTGTGAGTTTTTAGTGGAAAGTTTGAGTCTTGGACGGTTTGAGATTGGGGTTGGGTCTGATTTGTGGTGTTTAGGCAAGGGGGGAGATTTCGGGGTCGATTTTCGGATGAGAATGGGGGTTTGTAGCCCCATTGTTGGTTTGTTTTCAGAAAGACTGACATAGAAGAATATGGGGTTCTGTTTGTGAAGCATAAAACCGGAGTGTTTTCGCGATTTTGGGGAATCTTGGATACTTGTGTTTGTGGTTTTCGGGGGCGGCATTTTGTTTGTTGGTGTAAATTATGTTAAAACAGATATTGAGCAAGGTTTCCCGGAAGTCTTCTAAGCGTTCTGAAAGTCGGGATGGAGGCCATACATTGTACTCGAATGGTCCCAGCTACTCGAAAAGTGGTGAGCTGGGGACTAGTAAGGCTGGTAATGTGATTTCATCTGTGCCAGGTGGTGGGTTTGTTTCGGATGTTGGGAACAGTTATGGCAACAAGAATGCAAAGGGTGTGAATTTGAAGTTGAATGGCTTTGTGGCGTCATCTTCTTATGAAGCATTGCCTGGATTCAGAGATGTTCCCAATTCCGAGAAGCAGAACTTATTAGTCAGAAAGCTTAACTTGTGCTGTGTTATATTTGACTTCACGGACCCAACTAAGCATCTGAAAGAAAAAGAGATCAAGCGCCAGACACTGTTGGAAGTAGTGGATTATGTGACTTCAGCAAATGGTAAATTCTCAGAAATTGTGATGCAAGAGGGTATTAAAATGGTGTCTGCAAATTTGTTTAGGTCATTCTCTCCACAGCCACGGGAGAATAAGGTTGTAGATGGCTTTGACTTGGAAGAGGATGAGCCTTCAATGGATCCTGCTTGGCCTCACTTACAAATCGTTTATGAGTTTTTGTTAAGATTTGTTGCATCACCTGAGACAGATGCAAAATTAGCTAAAAAATATGTTGATCACTCATTCATTCTTAAGTTGCTTGATCTCTTTGACTCTGAAGATCCTAGAGAGAGGGAGTATTTGAAAACAATTCTGCACAGAACTTACGGAAAATTTATGGTGCATCGCCCGTTCATCAGGAAAGCTATCAACAATATCTTCTATAGTTTTATCTTCGAGGCTGAGAAGCATAATGGGGTATCTGAACTTCTAGAACTTTTGGGCAGTATTATAAATGGGTTTGCGCTGCCACTGAAAGAAGAACATAAGTTGTTCCTTGTTCGGGCTCTAATTCCCTTGCATAAGCCCAAATATCTAGCAATGTATCATCAACAGCTATCTTATTGCATTACGCAATTTGTGGAAAAAGATTGCAAGCTTTCGGATACTGTCATAAGGGGTTTGTTGAAGTACTGGCCGGTCACTAACAGTTCAAAGGAAGTATTGTTTCTTAGTGAGCTGGAGGAGGTTCTAGAAGCAACTCAGCCATCTGAATTCCAACGCTGCATGGTTCCCTTATTCCGCCAGATTGCTCATTGTTTGAACAGTTCTCACTTTCAGGTAGTGCCTCTGTCTATACTTTTTTGTTTTACTTCATTTATTTATTTTTTATATTTGCATGTTATTTCTCTGCAAACATACTCTAGTTCTGCAGTCATTTTATTGTAGTCCAGTTAGGAGCATTTACTTTCTTCATCACCTCCTGAGTTAAAGGGGTTTCCATGTACTAAGCCTTAACTCATGTCTGACTTCCAAAAAGAAGGGAGGGAGGGGAATCCCCTTAATCCAGTTGGATGTTTTCGTTGACCTTGTTGAGGTCTTTGGGAAGTTCTTTGTTAACAATGCTTTCATAATTTGGAGAGAAGTGTGTTACACCACATTGGAATAATTGAAATTAGACATCATAAGATACGGAGTAAATGCAGCCTACTCGGGTAGCATGTGGCCTTTCTTATGTTTGTTTTTGGGGGATGGTGGGGTGCTGCAAATTAAGTCTGTTTGAGGTTGGGAAGAAAACTAGGGAAAAAAAAAAAACTGAGTTTAAAGTTTGATCTTTGTGATATCTAGTAGTCCTGCAGTTGAATAATATATTCAGTGCTTAATGATTTTAGCGTAGGCTTTCAGAGCAGCAGTTTATATAAAGCTTTCTGTATGGAAGTGGTGGCTATTGTGAGAACTTAGAAAATTTCATGGAGAACTTAGGTGCTTGTTGGATATCAGTTTGGTTGCATAGAGAACTTTAAAAGTACCATTTTGATTGCATATTGTGTTCTGGTATTATTAACAGTATGAACTAAATTGCAAACGTGATCCATGAGCAGGGTTTTCTGTATCTTTTTCGGTTTTGTTCTTGCAGGCTATACTCCTTTGAACTTAAATGGTTATGCATGTGGATTTTCTTAGCTGTAAATGAATTGACATTACTATGTAAAAATCTCAAGGTTTTATACCAGCTCATATAATATCTGACATTACTATGTGTAAACCTTAAAGTTTATATAAATAAGGATTTCTATGTTAAATGTTTAAAACTGCAGAAATAAGTAGGTCCTATGCTAATTGGTTATTTCCATGGTGATGTTTCTCTGTAAATAGCTTCCTAAGCATCTTCGCTTTCTTGAATTTAATGCAACCAGTTCTTGTTGTGTCAGGTGGCAGAGAGAGCTTTGTTTCTGTGGAACAATGATCACATTGAGAACTTGATCAAACAGAATCGTAAGGTTCTACTGCCCATTATCTTCTCTGCATTGGAGAAAAAGGCTAGAAACCATTGGAATCAGGCTGTTCATAGCTTGACCTTAAATGTCCGCAAAATTTTCTATGATCTTGATCCCAAGTTGTTCAACGAATGCTTAGCTGAGTTCAAAGAAGATGAATCGAAGGAGGATGAAGTAAAAGCACGACGTGAGGCCACATGGAAACGTTTGGAAGAAGTTGCTGCAAAGAAAGCTTCGAGCAACGAACCTGTGCTTGTTCGTGGCAGAGCACCTCTGCGCACTGCTTCACGTTAGCTGGAGAGAGACTGTCGACAATTAATGACATCAATATTTTTTGGGTTGAAACGGGATTGGTTCAGGTGGAATACTCATGCTTTGTTAATTGCTATATGTATGATGTAGTTCTAGGAAAGGTAGGTCCTGGCAGATTACCAGTCTCCAAGAAATTCTGTCTGCCTCATTGATTGTTTCATTTCGAAGTTATTTTGTAGCTGTTCTTTGGCGTAAAATTATTTACAGGAGTCTGCAATTTCTGGAATACAAAGCATGGTTATTCAATCACTACGTTGATGACTTGAAGACTTGTTAGGCATTCTCCTCTTTTTACAAAATAAATTAGATTGTGAAGACTAGGACACTTCTTCTGTAGTTATTATTCCTGAAGAGTAGACGTTATCGTCTTCTATGGTTAGTTGGTTACACCATTGGCATCAAATGATAATTGGGATCAAAGATTGAGTGGCATAGCTTAGCTGTTGAATTTGTAGCTTAACTCAAAATTGGCCGTAAGTGGTCTGGTTCCCATTGCCATAATCCAGAGATAATCCACCCATTAGAGAAAGAACCAAAGCTTTTGCCAAATGGCAAAGAAAACTGATGACCTTCAGTAATAGCATCATAGGCATAGCAGCCGTACTGGAATTAGTACCGGCAAAAGGAACCTCCAAATATCTCCAGCCGTAACATGAACATAATCATGTTGATTGAAATTCTTCATTGGGGTTTCGGACTGTCACTGTAGTGGAGGGTGCTTCAATTGTCTTCTTTGCTGTTCGTTGTGTGAAATGTGGTGGTAGTGAAGTTGAACTTTGTGAGAGGAAGGCATGAGTTATGTCAAACTTAGCTGCATAGGTGGGTCGAAGAAGAACGTAACCATCAGAAGTTAAAAACAAAGCCAAAAAAGAGCAGGCCGAACATTGTCAGTGTGGCCAATCTAAACCAGCTTTCAGTTATCACTGAATGTGTGAACGTAATCGGTAAGAACGAATCGCCTCGCCTATACCCTATGGTTGAACTATGCCGAACACTTTTTTTTTAAACTTTTTATAAATAACTCACACACCTTACATATGTTAATAAAGTTTGAACTCATGACCTCAAAGTTGTCAGTTAAATATCTTAACCAATCAAGTCACGGCTCACCGACACTTGTATTGTCTTCGTTTTTGCTCATATAATAAATTCAACTGTGTGTCCATTTATAAGTATATCGTGTAGTAATCTCCTCACGAACTAATAACTCTAGGTTTCCTTCTAATAAATGACTATCAATATAACTGAAATATAGGGAAATAAAGAAGTAAAATGGTTTCTTTGGATTTTGAAAGGAATCATGTTTCTTTATTTTCACTTTATTTAGACTTTTTATTTTGTTTTCTAACCGTAAGAAATGAATAATTTTCATTTGATGATGTTTACTTTCTGCGAACCAAACTAGCTTTATATCCGTTATTTTTAGCAAAAATAAGGATGTCATGTAGTGTTATAGTGTGCGCAACATAATCGTTTATACTTATTTTGTCTTTATTTTTTTATAAAGCATGTATCTTGGATTTTAGTGTTAAATTTATTTATTTTCTTAATGTTTGCATCGCTAAAGTGTCAATTTATTTGCGGCAAATCAAGTTAGAACTAAAACAACATTCAACCCATTTCGCCTTAATCGGGTTGGAGATTTTCTTGTTGCTGCCCTTGCCCATTCTTAGGGACAACTCCCTGAAACAATCAAACAACAACCGAAACAAGGTTTGTGGTTTGATGAGTTGGCACTGAGTTGGCGATCTTGACGTTGCTGGGATTGTTCCTCACATCGCACTCAAATCTTGTTTAAACAAAAAATGATTATCCTCTAATCCAAAGTTTCAGCTCACTTATGTGGTATTGGGATTGGAAAGTGAAAGCCTCCACCTTTTCTCTCTTCCCCAACCCCCCTATCTTCTTTTTTTTCTTTACCTTCTCTTAGACTCACTCAAATGTTTTAGATTTATTAAATAATATTATTGATAACAATGATTGTGAATTTGTGACAATGTCAAAAGTCTTGTTCTTCAGGGCTGTTGTGGTCAGCTTGTCTTCTTCCTCAATCTCTCTCTGACCCCCAAAGAACCATGCTTTTTTGCTTCTCTTCGAATCTGCTTCTGTAAGTTTCCAGCTTTCGTTTTCGGTGTTCTGTATTCTATGTTTGTTTCTGTTTTCTTTTGCTTTTTGGCTTGCAAAGGTGTTAGCTTTTGCTTTTGTGGATTGTGCTTTTCTTTTCATTTGGTCATTTCATTGATGTGGGATGTAATCTTTGTGTTTCAGATCGCACCCAGATCGTGTCAGCCACTGAACCAACTTGGGTAGCTGCTGATTTGGCAAAGCTCTTCAGCCTTTGCCTCAGCTGGAAGAAGATTAAAGATAAGAGCTTTCTGGTGTTATTGGTTTACTTGTTATTGGTTTTTGACTTTTAAGGTGTTTCTGCTTCTGGGTCTGACTCAGAGTGAGAGAGAGAGAGAGAGAGAGAGAGTAATGGATCAAAAACAAGACTTGTGCTTACTTTGATTATTGCTTCTGTGATTAAGTTTATGGAAATGGGTGTCTCTATCTGGGTTTTGAGTTTTGAATAAGATGGATTATGTTGTTCATTGGTTCTAGATGGTTTGCTTGTATTGGGGTATGACTGTGATTTGAGGTGTGGATTGGGTTTTGGTTTGAAGGAGCCTGCGGGATTTGATTAGATTGTGTTTGTGGTCATTTTGTTAATCAAGTCATGATCAAGCAGATACTTGGTAGGCTTCCAAGGAAGCCCTCAAAGTCAGCTGACAATCGTGAATACGGGGGTGCGTCTGCATCTTCATTGAATGCTTCAATCAGTTCAAGAAAGAGTGACTTAGCTAGTGATAGGCCAATAAACGCGAACAGCGTACCTGTTTTGGACCTCGATGGTGCTTCGCGTTTGGCCAATCGTGGTGGAAGTAAGCTCCCCCAAGTTGTAAATTCGAAGCTGAACGTTAATTCTGTTACTGCTTCTTATGAAGCGTTGCCAGCATTTAGGGATGTGCCAGGCTCTGAGAAGCAGATCTTGTTTATCAAGAAGCTGAACTTGTGTAGCGTTGTGTTTGACTTCACTGACCCAGCAAAGCATCTAAAGGAAAAAGACATCAAACGTCAGACATTGCTTGAGCTGGTGGATCATGTTAGTTCTGCCAGTGGAAAATTTAATGAAACTATCATTCAAGAGGCTATAAAGATGGTGAGTGTGAATTTGTTCAGGTCACTCTCTCCACAACCCCGTGAAAACAAGGTTTTGGAATCTTTTGATATGGAGGATGATGAGCCTTTGATGGACCCTGCATGGCCACACTTACAAATTGTGTACGAATTTTTTCTCAGGTTTGTTGCATCTCCTGAGACAGATGCAAAATTGGCTAAGAGGTACATTGATCAGTCCTTTGTTCTCAAGTTGTTGGATCTCTTTGATTCTGAGGATCCTAGGGAGAGGGAGTATCTGAAAACAATTCTGCATCGTATCTATGGAAAGTTTATGGTGCATCGCCCATTCATAAGGAAGGGAATAAATAACATATTCTTCCGTTTCATTTTTGAAACAGAAAAGCATAATGGGATTGCTGAGATGTTAGAGGTTTTGGGCAGTATAATCAATGGATTTGCTCTTCCACTTAAAGAAGAGCACAAACTCTTTTTAACTCGGGCTCTGATCCCCCTTCACAAACCTAAATGCTTATCAATGTACCATCAGCAGTTGTCATACTGCATTACTCAGTTTGTAGAGAAAGATTGCAAACTGACGGATACTGTTATAAGAGGCTTGTTAAAGTATTGGCCGATCACTAGTAGTTCGAAGGAAGTCATGTTCCTAAGCGAGCTGGAGGAAATCTTAGAAGCAACCCAGCCTGCAGAATTTCAAAGGTGTATGGTTCCTCTCTTCCGCCAAATAGCTCGTTGCTTGAGCAGTTCACACTTTCAGGTAGTGATTTGTGTCGTTAATTAGTTCACTATTTTCTATTGCTTTAATATATTTGGCGTGTTCTGACTTGGTAAGCTCTTCAGTTCTTTTTTTTTTTTGTCATTTTCTGGAAACATGTTTTTGTGGGAGGGACCCTATATCTTTCTTACCATTGTCCCCCAAAGAACTTTGCTTCTAAGTTCTTGTGCTAAGTTGGTATAGGTATAGACCCTATATCAAATTATCAATAACTTGAGATTTATGTTTCTAAACCCTTGCAGTATCGCATTTTTGTTTTCAACATTATTACTGGAAGTAGGACAGATAAAGCCTTGTGAATTGTTTTCTTTGGACTACTGCAGACTTGTAGGAGGTTAACCTTACAACTGGATATAATATGAGATAAGCATACAATGTAACCTAGTTATATCTGCAGATGCATGTCTACATGTTTTCTGATGAAGAATTCCAACCGGTGGCCACTGAATATTATTGATCGTTGTGCTAGATTGCATTTTCTATCGCTATGTTATTATTGTCATGAATAATTTGACTAATGGTAATGGCATAATAAGATTCAAATACTGATATTTAGCCCCATTAAGCAGTTCGGAATAATTAATAATGTAATTTTTGGAGGTAAATCATCTAACAGCATCAGTTGTTGACTCTATAATTTGTCATAGCTCAAGAAATATTATAGAATATTATTGAGCATAACAAGAAGATAATCGTGGACTTGGCCTCAAATACTTTATATTAATAGCCTTTCAAGTTTTGGTTAAATTCCTCTCTTTATGAACTCCTGATTGAGAAGATAATGATAAGTCAGAATTGGGATCATAGTTTTGTTTCTGATGAGTACAAATGATGTGCCCAATCTGATCCTTCCTGAACCAAAATGTTGAGCTGAATGATGCTTTTGCTTCTACAGGTGGCAGAGAGGGCTTTGTTCTTATGGAACAATGAACATATTGAGAACTTAATCAAACAAAACCGTAATGTCATACTGCCCATTATCTTTCCTGCTTTGGAGAAGAATGGCCGAAGCCACTGGAACCAAGCAGTCCACAGCTTGTCGCTGAACATCCGGAAAATCTTCTCTGATGCTGATCCTGAGCTAGTTGAGGAGTGTTTGCTCAAATTACAGGAAGATGAAGCGGAAATGGAAGAGATTAAAAGAAAACAAGAAACCACCTGGAAGCGCTTAGAAGAGATTGCTGCTTCCAAAGCTGGTAGTGGGAAGCAGTGCCCTGCCCGAACCCTGTCCAAACATCAATGAAATAGAGCCATAAATTCCTGTAGACTTGTAGCATGGTGCTCTGATACCTCTTTCTCACTGCTGATTTTAATTGTTTGGGAGGGGTATCATGTGGTTGGGTCAAACACCAATTGATGGGTCCGTAATCTTATCTGTTCAGCAGTCCCTCTACTTTCGGGCTTGCACCCTCACCTTCAGGAGACACTGTAGACAGCATTGAAGTTTGTGATTTTGGAGTTGCACAGATACTGTATGCAAGATACCACAGAACAGGAGATAGAAGCTGCAATACACATTCAGGATGGTGAACATAGTGCTATAGTTGATGGTTGTAAAGGTTAACATGAAGAAGCCACTAAATATAGGTAATTCTATTCACTCGGAGTTTTATTTAATCGGTTCAAAGTACTTGTTGAAAATGTTTTGTGTCATTTCATTATGCATTTGTATCATAATATCCATCTTTTGGTCAGAAACGATCCTTTTTGTGTGGTTTTCCTTTTATACATATATAATTCATCCACAGATTGCTTTTAATTGAATACTTGAATCTATGTTATATTTTGTCGACTATGTCAAAGCAAGTTCTCCTCTTTACTGTTTCCTATCCAAGTACTGGCCTTTTACTTTCTTTCATGTCATAGTTGGAAATGAAGAAAGTATTTTTAATTTTATTACTAGTATGATGAAAGCAGTAATGAGACAGGGGACATATGCGAAGGACAAGATAACTATCTCAATTCTGTGAGAACAATAAGCATGAACTACTTGAACCATAGAATTGGAAGAGAACCAAAAACCAAATTGCTCAATCTTCAGAGTTCAGTGGCAGAGAAGCAAACTCCAGAAGCTCATTATCGCATAATCGCATCAAATTTAGCCATGTCTTCTTCATCCAAGCTCACCCATGGCTCTCTTCCATTACCAGGTCTGTACTCAGTATATATCGGAGCATTTTTTTAAGGCACGTTAGGAATGCATGGCCAGAAGGGATCAGTGTTTCATAATGAAAACGGAAAACCTAACCCAACTGCTGAACCCTAAAAGTTAACTTTTCCTTAAGAGGCTTAGAAGCTTGTGGAAACACCATCTTCACCTTGCAGTTTCTTGTCATAATCAAAGTTGGTGTCCCTTGTTAGTTGTTACATTTCTTATTCTTCACAAAGGTGGAACCATTCTTTCTCATGAATGAACCACATGGGAAATGCTGAGGGTTAAGTACTGATTTTTTGCATTCATACTGGACCTTGCATATGAGGGCTGTTAAACACTTAGGCCTAGTTTGATACAGTTTCGTTTTTTTTTTTTTTTTAAATCAGTTTCTATCCGAACTTTTAGATTTTATAGTGTTTGGTAAATAAAAGAAAAACAGCTTTTTTGAAAATTAAAACTCACTGGCAGCAACTTTTAGAAGAAATTTTATCGTAACAGCACTTTTAAAATTAATATTTACTAAACAAAAAACTGTTTTAATTCACAGCTGATTATTTTCACAGTTCAGCAACAAACAGTTTTTTTTTTTTAAAGTCCACAGCAATTCTAAACTAGCCCTTAGAGCTTCCACACGAGTTGGAGCATCATCGTCCACACGTAAGCCCCGGGAGGCTTTGGCTTTAAGCCTAGCTAAACTGGTGCATCAAACACAAACCTTGTCGAAATCTTTTCTATTCTGATCACATTAGATGGCAGTATGATGGATTCTTTGTCCCTAGGTTGAGATATAGAGACTGAACTTAGGTAGGGTGTATGTTTTCAACGACACTTCGTAATGTTGCACCATCTGCAATCTGGTGTGAAATGCAGATGACAGTACCACTACCACGGTACCACCACAATTAAACATGTTCAACTGAACAGCCATGGCCGCAAGTGTCTCGTTTGTCTATTCTTAAGACGGACTTAGATTGTAGGAATCAAGGGAAGAAGTTGTTGCACCAAATTTGCTTTATTCTAGTCACCATGATCTATTGAATCATATATAAATCGAATGGTAGTGCCCCTTTGACATTGACATATATAGTCTCTCTGGCCTTTAATTTGAACATGCATCTGTAGTGCCCTTTGACATTGACATATATAGTGCCCCTTCAACGGTGGTCACTACTAATAATTTGTACCTTAGGCCAATAAAATACCTAGCTAGGTATGTACTATATACCTTCAACTTGATAAGTTTAAGTTTTCGTCATCTTCAGTCGTTGATTTCACTTTTAAACTTGGAGGACCATAATTCACGATGATGATCAATGTAAAGCCACAACACTAAGAAGTGAATGATTAGGGATATGACCTCATTACTTTTCATCCTATACATACATGATTCATTTGCATCAAACAATAGCAGTACTGCCAAGCATGGAAGTTGAAATAGTATCCAGAGAAACCATCAAACCTTCCACTACAACCTTGCCACATTACAGAACATACAACCTCTCTTTCCTTGAACAGTTGAATCCTCGTACCTACACACCAATTGTTTACTTCTACCCCAAGGAAGCATCTGCTTCTGACCATTATCCTAATTTTTGTGATAAATCCAATCAGCTCAAGAAATCTCTGTCAGAAACACTAGCCATATTCTACCCATTTTCCGGTAGGATCAAAGATAGAGTCTCCATCGATTGCAATGACGAAGGAGTCATTTTTGTAGAAGCAAGAATCAAAGTCCAGCTCTCTCAAATTCTCGAGCAGCCGAAAGATGAGGTGCTGGACCTGTTATTCACAGACAAGTTACAGTGGAACGATGACTCCAATCTAACAGTCATCTTGGCTGTGCAAGTAAGCTTCTTCGACTGTGGTGGAATGGCAATTGGTATCTGCATGTCACACAAAGTAGCTGATACTTCCACCATGATCAACTTCATCAATGACTGGGCAGCCATGACCCGTGATCACAAAGCTGATCAATATATGTCTCCCAAGTTTATTGCAGCAACTGTATTCCCCCGGGGTGAGATTCCACTGCCACCAGAATCTGTGATTGAGAAAGGAGATTGCATTTCCAAGAGATTTGTTTTTGATGCCTCCAAAGTTGCTGCCCTCAAAACCCTGGTATGTGACAAAGTGCAAAACCCCACAAGAGTTGAAGTTGTGACTTCTTTCATCCATAGATGTGTCATATCTGCCTTGAAATCGAATTCTGGCTCCTTATCGAACCCTAATACCCTTTTGATCCAGACGGTGAATATGCGTGCTAGAATGGTTCCTCCATTGCCGAAAAGCTCAGTAGGTAGCATGGTTTGGTACTATGCAGTGTCCACAGCCGAGGATAAGAGCGTGATAGAGTTGCATGAGCTGGTGACTCAAATGAAGGAGAGGATGGCCCAATTCAGTGGTACCTATTTGGAGAAGTTTGGTAAAGAATGGCCTTCGATCTTCTTGGAGTGTATGGAAGAGTCAAGGAAATCGTTTCATATACAGAATCTGGTTGTGTACAGATGTAGTAGCTGGTGTAGATTCCCAATTTATGAAGCAGACTTTGGCTGGGGAAAGCCAATTTGGGTCACTATTGCTAGCTGTGTGCTGAAAAATACTATCTTTCTGATTGATACTAGGAATGGGGAAGGTATTGAAGTATATGTGAATTTGGAAAAGCAACACATGGATATGTTTGAGCGTGATCCTGAGCTTCTGGCATTTGCTTCTTTGAATCCAAGTGTGCTCATATAGACTCTAATATGTGACCTTGAACGATATTTTGGTTGCGAAATATCTTTGTACTCCCCATGTTTTCACTTTTCAGTATGAATATTTTCAATCATTTTATGAGTAAGTAATTCTGATTCTCTTATTGACGTTGATTACATTGTAATATAGCTGGGGATAATTAACTAGATGAACCTTTTACAAGCCATATAAGTATGAAGGTCTAATCAAGAGAATAAAACATGCAGCCTGATACAATTAAAAGGTTTCTGTGATGATCATTAATCTTAGATCAGTTTTACAGTAGTACTAGCAGTCATCACAAGCCTTAATGAAGGCATAAATATCAGTCCAGAACTTGATGAATCATATTAACTTACAGCGATATACAACTATACATACATGAAGCATATAACTTTTGTTCAGATCATCACAATATGAATAGTACACTGAGAGCTAGCTAGGTAGCTAAATGTATACACCTCAGCTGTGATGATGAATTTCATGTTTAGGAAGAAGCATATAGAGTATCCGAGTATAAACACATCACAGAAACCTCACCGCGGTTGATAGATTATTGGGATTCTATCCCTTTTACATTAGGACTGTAAGAATTCTGGAACAAATTGCATACCAAGAATGTAGGCTAAGTTGATTTTGAACTGATTATCTGCAGATAAAGTAGAGGAATGTGGCTTATGAGTTATGACTTTAATGTGCTCATTCTATTTTCAAGAGCAAAAGGCTACTTTACAGAAATAATCCCACATCGGAAATCCCCGTATATGAGAACTTCTTCATATACAATTGACTCCCGTCTAAGCTTTTCCCTTCGGGGACATCCGATAAAATTGGAATGATACAGAGAAGATTAGCATGGCCCCTGTGCAAGGATGACATGCATAAATCGAGAAATGGTCCAAATTTTTTTGCAAATTTTTACTTGATCTTGCTTGGTTCTTTTACTTCTTTAACTTCTTTAAGCCTGCATTTGGTTCACTGGACCAATTGTCCAAGGCAAGAAGCTGTGCATATCAGTCATATTGGCTTGATTTCCCCAAACCAAAGACTGCATCATAAACTGGCAATCAGCCCCAGCTCAAGAGGTCACAATAATATATTGCTCACTCTCTGTTTATTACACATCAACATTGAACCGGTGCAGAATGCTTCATAACATATGGCTTCAATGTAAAATCAAGCTTAGAACCAATCTACAGGAAATCAGAATAAATAAAGCCGTCACGATTTTGATCTTCATAAGCTCGAAGCAGTTTTACCACATGAACTTATGGAAAGCTACAGATCAGTAGTTCTACAGAATTAGATGGCTTGTATTGGTACAAGTCATATAACTATATAGTATGTGCATCTGATGATGCAAAGAAATATTTGAAATTCTGAATCCCATTGATTTTCTTCTTTTTTCTTCTAACGTCCAATTATTGACATGATAATCTTATAATGATAACTGAAACCCTAGATTCAAAATCACTCTAGCCAATTTGATCTACCACTTTACAACACTAGGAACTCAAGTAGGATTTACAGTGGCTTGACCTTAGGCTAAACCGGTTTACATGTCTCTCTCATATATAATGAGCTAGAAGCCATTGTCACCGAAGTATGAAAAAACATTCTGATCGATCACATTACTGTATGTTTAGCATGGCTTGAATTTAGGCAAACCAAGATGAAAATCCAGATATGAAAAGAGTATTTTTGATATCAAGTGTGGTAACATTAATAATCTGCGCAGTGACCATATGAAAACAAGAGGAAGAACGATTCAGTACTACAGATGAAATTGATAGTGTTGAACGTAAATTGAGAGGATCCAAAACAGTATTACCAAGTCAGATGACAAGGTTTGAACTGATTGTTTCTGTAGTTATGACTATATGCTTATTCGCCTTCTCTTTCTTAGGAGATTGAACTTTGGGGTCCAATTTTCAATGGAAACAATCCCACATCGGAAATTAAACTAACTAAGCAGTCTTAAATATTTTGGAATCACGTGTATATCTGTCTAATATTTTTTGCGATGGTCTAAATATTTTTTGCATTTTTTCCCATGATGTTTCCTACCCCTGCTCCTGTTGTTGGATCCAAAGACTGCCTCCCAGATGTGCTTAAACTTCAAATCAATGATACGAGCTGATTTTACCAACTCTCTTTGGTAAGAATATATATACTTCTGCAGTTCTGCAACTATTGTGAGCTTGTTTCAACTAAAACCAAAATATTTGGCCTGCTTGATCAAACAGAATTACTGCTGATATTGAATTTCCCTCATTGTTGAGTTCCCAGAAAGCTACTGACAAATGTGATCTTCATGTCCTAGAAATCTAGCATTCTAAGCTTCCACGGATAGAACGTTCTCACAGAAATAACAATGCTGGATAAAAAGGCGAAGGTTGAACCATTAAACTTCCCCAATCAAAATGTGTAAGAAGCCAATGTATCAATCTAATATCACTGCAGCTTAATTTAACATGTAATTTAAGTACTATTATGTGACTAGTAGGTGTTGATAACATATGCAATTGATAGAATAAGCCCCTACAGAAGTCATGATACGAGAAAAGCAGTAGAGACTAATAATGAGCAGCCATATATTAGAAAAATGGAAGTCACTTTATTTAGCAATGAGGTAAATCATACCCCCAACAATTGGGCAAATTGTAGTGCAATACAGTTGTCTCATAACCCTTTCATAAGAACAAATATTAGTCCTATACTGTGAAACAATTTCAATTGTTCGATCTCCAAAAATCTGCCGACGAATTTCATGGTTTGTTTTAGTTTGGTTCTGAGAAAAAATTGTTGATGGATGGCATGATCTGGGGCTTTCTGTTGCGGACAAACTTCCTAACAGCATTTTCTCTGTATTTCTCACCCTCTTCAAAGTTGTCTAGAATTCCAGCAGCTCTGTTCTCCTTTGTAACCCTGCAACAAGATATCATACAGTCAGACACTGAGGATTAGTTAAACGTTTGACATCACAAATTTCTAGTTATTCTTGTCTAAAGCTCGATTTGCTTAGAGAAATTCCAGAAAAAGGGATTTGAATTCAAGAATGAGGCTGAACTCGTTTGAAAAATTGCAAAAGATAGACAGGATGAATTGATATAACTATATGCACTGGATGATGAAGCAAATTCATTTGTCTTCAATCTTCTATATTCCAAGCATTGTCATCTTATAAATGTCAACCAAATCCCAAGATCTTTTATCATTCCAACAAATTTTGATACATCACTCTGCTACACTAAGCTACCTAAATAAAATTTCCACATTGAACTTGCAATTGGATATATGTAACATATAAATGACTGATATATATGTACCTGACTTCAGGGTTGCCAGTGATATTCCTAACAAGTTGCATTGCACAGATACCAACAGCAACACCAGTTGCTGCAAAGAGTGGGTACACCTACATATATCCAACATGAAGAACAAATCAAACCACAAATAAGCAAGATCAAAATTTACAGAACAATTCATATCATAAAATAGACCCTTATCCTAATTTTCTTTAAACTACATATACTATCCGAATTCTTTCTCCCAAATCACCACATCTATATAAAACCTGGACTCAGCACATACATCATTCAGAAATCTGACATATATCATGGTTCATCTACTGTCTAGCATATGCAACGTTCCAATAAACCATGTGTTCAGCTTGCATGATATAAGAACAATTTGTTCAAATCAAATCCCCTACGTCGTCATGTACTACCTGATTTACCCTCTCTAATTTATTTTTATTTTTTTGTTACTTCAACCCTAGGGTTACTTCTGTGGTTAAATTTTGAACGACAACACAAGCCAAATATCAAAGGTCCTCGATCAGTTTCTCATAAAACAAAGATCTGAGTTAGACATGTGTAGCCAAAGCCAAGAACTCTATGTTACAAACCCTTCACCTCACGTTTTCATCAACCAAACAAAGAGTCTGATAAAACAACGTACAACAGAAGCGAGAAAAAGAGAAAGGTGAAAAGGGTACCTCGGGCCTGATCCATCTGCTAGCCATGGTCGAAGCTTCTGGAATAAACAGCGAGGAGAAGAGATCGGATTCGGGATATGAAACCCTTCTTCTTCTTCTTCTCCGGCCAAGAAGAAACAGATGAAGAGGAATGAGAGATAGAGCTGAACACGTAAAAGGAAACGTATCTTCTTCCTATTTATTGAGAGTTGAGACGACGCGTATTTAGACTCCCGAGAAAAACTGAGAATGCAACCGAGAAAATCGAAGGCGTGTATGGAAAGGAAAGGAAAGGAATGAAAACCAGTGGTCAGCTTTCGACGCCCAACTGTCTTATGGGCTATTATAATTAGCGCCACATGCTCTTCTAAATCTTGGTGGTTACAACTCCGTTGGTCGGGGTACACGTGTCAAGCAGTCAGAGGGTTGTTTTATATTTCTCCGTCAGGGCCCACGAGCAGCCGTTAGCGCGTGATCAATAAATATATCATCGATTAAATTTTTGTAGGCAAAGACCAATGAATTTGGTGTGTAAGTCGGGTAACTCGACTTATGAATTGTTTATCTTGAGATTGGAGTGGACACGATACGATGGAGATGGAGATGGAGATTCAGCTCTGGGTTCGATCTGTCTCCCTTCCCCGCAGCCCGTGCCTGAAGAAACCGATACCACAGATCCACAGTTTGTCAGTTTCACACTGGAAAACACCTCGAGTTTTCCGGAACGAAAAAAAAAAAAAACCATTATGGCGGAGGTGGTGAACTGGTGATGGTCTGATTTCTTGGCTGCTTCTTCGGCGAAGTTCTTAGGTTTCCACAGATCTTATCTCTTCAGATTCAGAACTGTATATAGATTTCCTGTTGCTACCAGTCTACCACAGTACTCTGTTTCTAAAGCAAGGCAGAGAAAGAACGAACTTAGAGCCTGCAAACAAAATAAAAGCTTTTTAATTCCAATTCCATGAACGATGAGCTCTGCGACCCGCTTCTCTCCCCCGTCGGAAACGGACGTTCTTCTCTCTCCAACGGCCTCATTCATAGCGATTCGTCTTCCTCTGAGAACACTAACACCCAAAATCACGGAGACTCTAGCGGTGCTGGCGGAGCCCTTGAGGAGGCTCGGTTTCGGTACAAGAACTCCGTCACGGCTCTCGGGGCTGTTCTGGCTGCCATTCCTAATTCTCTCAAGGTACTACTCACTCAGAAAACCTTTTCCTTTCAAATTTGCGCCAAGGCTCCGTGAGGAGGGCTTCCTTTTAAGCCAAGGCTCGCCAGTTATGGCGGCCGGAAAAAGTAGTTTCGGCGAAAAAACGATTTCGGCAGTCGAGGCTCTTGTCGTCGATTCCTCCTTCACGACGGCGCTAGGGGGGCTGCCACCGGTCTAGAACTGCAGCTGGGATGGAGACCGACCGAACGGGGCCGGTGCGGCAGGCTGGGGCCGCCGGACGGCGGCGAACGGCGGCCGGGAAGTTTCTGGGCAGAAACGGGCTCGGGGGAGAGAAACCGGGAGGAAGAGAGAGAAAGAAAAGAAAAGAAACTGGGCTTTAGCCCAACCCGGGTCCAAAACCCTTAATAAACCCAAAATTCAATAATTCAATACCCCAAAATAATACCCCAATAAAATTACCTTTTACTAGCAAAACAATACCATTTTTTACCGTCGTCAAAATTTATTCATTAGAATGATCCCACAAAATAATCGTCCCCTACACCTATCTGGGGATCAATTATATTTTTCACTTATTGACAAACACGGTAAAATTCTTATTACCACTATGCCAGTAATAAAGGTAAAAATTATGGGTCTGGGCATGACACCCTAAGGGTGGCGAGGTGACATTGGCGCCAAGGCAGAAGCCCTAAGGAGTGGCGAGGTGACATTTGCGCCAAAGCAGAAGCCCTAAGGGGTGGCAAGGTGACATTCGCGCCAAAGCAGAAACTCTAAGGGGTGGCAAAGTGACTTCACATCAATGCAGAGGCCCTAAGGGATGGCGAGCTAATATTCGCGTCAAAACAGAAGCCTTAAGCCCAGACGAGGCGAGGCGAGATGACGTCACATGCAAGACGAGATCCCTTCATATAGAAGATGAAGCAAGTATACACACGGAGCATGCTTACAGACATACACGTGGAGTCCGCTCATAAGCATACACGCGGAGCCCGCTCATAAGCATACACGCGAAGCCCGCTCACAGACATATACGTGGAGACCGCTCACAAGTATACACGCGGAGCCCGCTCACCAACATACCCGCGGAGTCCGCATGAAGGGGGAGTCCGCTTATACACCGAGGCTGGAATTGCAGGAATCACCTACGCCCCAAACAAGGACTGTGGCCAAAACCATTCAAGCCTTTGTCACACTGCTGCATCACCCATTCCTGGTGCCCAAGTCAAGTCAACAGACACTCTACCAAATTGGGTGTCCACAAGAAATACAGTTGACAGATCCAAAATACATATGTCAAGCCCAAAATTGGCATTTAAGCCATAAAGCCTACAAACCTCTTATGAACTACGGTCGGTTTGATCCCACAAAGGGGTACGTAGGCAATCTAGCATCCCATTAGATGCAACCACAAATCAAAACAGAATCTCTGACACCACCAGTCAAATTCGTCCAGTCCAAATGACTTCGGCCAAATTCTTGAAGCACCAAAAAAATCTAATCCATAACCAAACTTTAAGAACTACAATGGTTTGATCCTTTTACAAGGGTATATAGGCAGTCTGAATTCAAATCTGAATACAACCACATCGAAAACCAAATCCTCATTTCTGTCCAAGCCAACTACCCTCAAACATACATATTTCCCAGTTAATACTTTATAATTAGAATCAAAGGGTTTTCTCTTGAAAACATGGGTTATAATTAAGGAATTTACTCATATATGCATGTTCCCAGTTAATACTTCATATATATATATATATATATATTCATATATGCATGTTTCCAGATTCCTTCGCATGCAGATCATAATGTTCTGTCATCGATTTGCAGGTGATAAAATGTTTTCTCTTGCATCTGATCGAACTCCTGACTAGCCAGATCGGATCGTTGCCAATGTTGATCATCTTGCACGCTCGATTAAATATACAGTTTGATTTCTGGAGCATCATTTTTGTTCAGATGGAGTTTTGGTATTTTTAGTGACACTACCAGAAAATAGATCTTGGGCGACGAAAAAAAATCGTCGCCCTGTTAAAAAAATTCGTCGCCTAAGTACTTAGGCGACGACATGTCGTCGGCCAAGACGTCGTCGGCAGAAGTGCTTCGGCCAAGAACTTGGGCGACAAAAATCCAGTCCGTCGTCGCCTAAGAGTAATTCTTAGGCGACGATACGGATTTCGTCGCCTAAAATCTACTTCTCGTCGCCCAAAAATATTCGTCGCCCAAGATTTAACACCTTGGCCGACGAAAAAAATTTTCGTCGGCCAAGATCTTATAACCTTGGGCGACGAAACTAAATATTTCGTCGCCTAAGATCACTACATCTTAGGCGACGATAATTTTTTTTCGTCGTCTTATATGGTAAGTCCTTGACCGACGATTTAGCAATTTCGTCGCCTAAGATATATTTAAATTTTTTTAAAAATATTTAAATAAATTTTTTAAATATATAAATAATGTTTTTTTAATTTTTGCTGGAATTTTTTTTTTCGGCATTTCTTTAAATTTTTCTAATACTAAAATTTAATTAAAAATAACACAAATTTATAAATTTATAAATAATTTATTACAAAAATTCAGTCCATCTGCCTATGGAGAAACTCCAAATCTAACTCATCATTCCCGTTCGGAGGGTCCTGAGGCTGAGGCGGCGGCTGGTCAGGCTGAGGAGGCTGCTGCTGAGGATGGGGCCACTGAGGGTGGGCCCACTGAGGTAATGGTATAGGCGTAGGCATGGGCGGAAAATCAAGTCCGGCCGCATGTGCAGCGATGCAGGCAGTCATCCACTGTCCCATAGCCGCCTGGTTGGCATTGGTGACTTCATTCAGCCGCTCCATATGCGCAGCCGTGGAAGCCGCATATGATTCCGCCATCATCGCCATCTCCCTCGCTCTTTGGGCTTCCAGCTCAAACTGTAGACATTCGAACTGATCATGTAGCAGACTGTTGCTGCTTGAGGCTCCGGCGGCTCCCTTGCGCTGAAATCCTGGCGTCGTCTTCAGGATCCCCTTTCCAGCGCCTCCCATACCCCGGCAGTAGTAGGTGTTGGAACGCTGCGCGAAGGCAGTGGTCATAATCCGCGCCCCAACGGTAGGATCTGAAGTGTCGATCCTGGACATGGCCTCGGACATGTCATCCTCTGCCGTGCCCGGCCATGTGTCGTTCACCATGCCTCTCATGACCTCTTGCTCCGCCTCCCTCACCCTCGCCTAATTGGATATATTAAAAAAATATATTAATATACATTTAATAAAATGTAATTAAAATTAAAAATTAGAAAATATAAGGAACTTACAAGATCCTCCTCAGAATGAGGATATGCCCTCTGAAAGGTCCCCACATAGGGGTTCTCCTCTGGCCGCTCTAGCCGCACGTCGTCCATGATGGCCGAAAACGGCCTCGAACCGGCACGATGGTTGGTTGTGTTCTGTTGCCGGTTCTCAGCGTTCACCCGGGCGAGGTGCTTTAAAAAAAATTATCGTTAGTAAATATATAAAAACATACAATTATAATTAATTCACTCATTAAATATTCAAATTTGTTTACGAATTACCTGTTTGTGAGGGTCGTTGAACTGTGTGACAAGAAGCCACCGCCACTCGTACTCCTGATACTCGAACTCCTTCGGGGTACCCGAACGGTCGCTCCCGTACTGCTTCCAGTGTAACCGGAGGTCGTGCTTCCACTCCTTGAACCTACATATACAAAACAAATATTAAATATATTATTAAAAAAATAAAATTTAATAAATTATTAAATAGAGGTACCTCTCCCTATGGGCCTTGTCCGCCCAGTCACGTCCCTCCTCGGGAACCACAAACCATTGCTGCATTACCACTTGTTAGTATTTTTTTCGATAATTAAATAATTTATTAGTTAAAAAAATAGTAATTGATCGAGTAAACTCACCGACATCGACTGATGGAGCATCTCCTTCACTCCATCAGGAACCTGGCTCCAGACTCCCCACAACATAGGGAGTCTGGAGCGGATGGTGCCTCCCGCGGCGCGCGTGTACCGGTTTCCCAACACGGCGTCCACCGGTTTCCCGTTGGAAAACGGGATGGCGATCCGTCCAGCGGACTCGACCGCCCTATCGAGTCCCTTGTTGCTGACGGTGCCTCTCCTGTTCCGCCTTCTCGTTCCGGCGACTGTGACATTGTGAATCAAATTTAATATTAATAATACATTTTTACAAAAAAAAAATTAAAATCGACAAAACAGTAATAATAAATTACCTGAGGATGAGGCTGAGCCGACGGATTCGTCTCCGTCCGCCTGCTCAGAGACCCTCACGGGATGAAGAGGCGTGGGAAACTCCCTGTAGATATAGGCCTCGTGCGGTGCCACATCCGGGAGCTGCTCCCGAATCGGTCGACCCTCCTCATCGACGCGAGGTATCGCCGGTATCGTCGGAGGAAGGAAGAGGCCGGACGGCACCGTAGGGACCCCGGATGACCCGCTATCACCGTCGGTCGGGGACGACTGTGTGGGGGCGGTGTTAGATCGCGACCGGGGAAGTATCTCTGGATGACGAGGGGCCGTCGCTGCGGGACCCGACTGCCCAGCAGAACGCGAGCCGCTCGCGCCACCCCTAAGCGCCGCATGTCGGGCCGTCAGCTGCCACGGAAACCCGGTCGACGGTGATTCCGACGGGTTGTTTGAGGTACCGTCCGAGGAATATTGGCTCCTCGCACCCGAATGTTGTTCAGAAGTTCTCCTCATGCCCATCCTGTGTAAAATAACCATAAATTTATTAAAAATATTTTACCGTCTTATAATTAATTTGACAAAAAATAACCATAAATTTCAAAAAATTTATCAACAATAATAACACAAATAAAAATTAATAGTTATTATACGATTTATTATTTTTTTAATTCACATAACAAATTATTTACGAATATTTACATCCTTACTAAAAAATAATCCATTATTTTTTATAAAATTTCCACAATATATTTACAATTATAATTTATATTATTTAATTATTTAATCAAAAATTATTTAATCATTTACAATATATTTACAAATTATTTCCACAAATCCTAAACCCTAAACCCTAAACCGTAAACCCTAATATTTTACAATTATCATTTACATCACAATTTACCATAATTTACCCTAAAATCCTACCATAATTTACACAAATTTACCCTAATTTACCATTAATTTCCTAAATTACAACAACAATAATTTCACCAACAATTTCACAACACAACAATAATTTCACCAACAATTTCAAATAATTTCAAACAATTTCACAATTTCAAACAATTTCAAACAATTTCACAATTTCAAACAATTTCAACAATTTCAAACAACAACAACAACAATTAAAATTTTCATCAACATAACCAATTTAAGGTTTTAGGGTTATACCTTAAACCGTGGGTCGGGGTCGGGGTCGGCGTCGGGTTGCGGGGTCGGGGTCGGAGAGAGGGAGAGAGAGAGGGCTTCGGTGGATTTTCGGAGAGAGGGAGAGAGAGAGGGCTTCGGTGGATTTTCGGAGAGAGAGAGAGAGAGGGGGGCGGCTTGGATTTGTGGAAACTGCAGCGATAATGGTTAGGGTTCCGAATTTTTGCCTTTTATATTGGAGTTCTTGGGCGACGATTTTTATTTTTGCCTTTTATATTGGAGTTCTTGGGCGACGATTTTTGAAAAATCGTCGCCCTGTTTTTTGAAAATCGTCGGCCAAGATAATCTTGGGCGACGATTTTTTCAAGTCGTCACCTAAGATACTCTACTTGGGCGACGATGTTCTTCACTATAAATCTCGTCGCCCAAGATGAAGAAAATCGTCGGCCAAGAGTTCTATCATAAAATTCAGAATATCGTGATTTTGGTGATCGGAGAATGGGAACTGAAAACCGACCGTCAGATATGACCAGCATAACGAATTACGTAGGTGGGAAAAAATTCAGCTCCATCTGACAAAGATAAGAGCTCGATCCATCCGGTCAATCGGCGCGGTCAAACCCCTAAACGGACGGAAACGGCTATTCGACCCTCCAAATCACGTAATCTGGCCTGACCTTCAACTGAGAATAGTTTCCAATCGACGAGACTCTTACGGGACTATAAAAATTTGGTAAAAAATAAATACCCGGGATAGGGCTACCACTAGGTAGAAATAAGAGAATTTCGTTGACCGGAACAACCGGCACCGAAATTTTACCGGAATATCTTCATTTTTCACGGGTTGACGTATTTCACCGTTCCGGTCATATCTTATTTCACGACTTTTTTGTGTTTGAGGCCTCTACGTATACGTTGTCTTCAAAACGACACTTAAACTCAACGCTTATATAAAAAAGTTATACAACATTAGTACATATAACGTGAGTTTGGTGATCGGAGAAGAGGAACTGAAAACCTACCGTCAGATTTGACCAGCATAACGAATTACATAGGTGGGAAAAAATTCAGCTCCATCTGACAAAGATAAGGGCTCGATCCGTCCGGTCAATCGGCGCGGTCAAACCCCTAAACGGACGGAAACGGCTATTCGACCCTCCAAATCACGTAATCTGGCCAGACCTTCAACTGAGAATAGTTTCCAATCGACGAGACTCTTACGGGGCTATAAAAATTTGGTAAAAAATAAATACCCGGGATATTTATTTTAATTATTCAAATGAAATTTAAATGTGTTTTATTTTATTTTAATTATTCGGATTATTTTGGCCGACGAAAATAGGGTAAATCGTCGGCCAAGATAATACTTGGGCGACGATATTTGTTAAATTCATCGCCCAAGAGTAAAAATAAAAAATCCTGTACAATGAAATTTAAATGTGTTTTATTTTATTTTAATTAGTCGGATTATCTTGGCCGACGAAAATAGGGTAAATCGTCAGCCAAGATAATACTTGGGCGACGATATTTGTTAAATTCGTCGCCCAAGAGTAAAAATAAAAAATCTTGTACAATGAAATTTAAATGTGTTTTATTTTATTTTAATTATTCGGATTATCTTGGCCGACGAAAATAGGGTAAATCGTCGGCCAAGATAATACTTAGGCGACGATATTTGTTAAATCCGTCGCCCAAGAGTAAAAATAAAAAATCTTGTACAATGAAATTTAAATGTGTTTTTTTTTATTTTAATTATTCGGATTATCTTGGCCGACGACAATAGGGTAATTCGTCGGCCAAGATAATACTTGGGCGACGATATTTGTTAAATTCGTCGCCCAAGAGTAAAAATAAAAAATCTTGTACAATGAAATTTAAATGTGCTTTATTTAGTTTAGTACAAACATATTCTTTTAGTACAAACATATTCTTTTAAGGGGTTTGGACAACAATTTGACCGCATATCTTTATATTAATTTGGACAACAATTACAAAGCTAAGGCTCAATTATAACTAAGCTAATTAAGGCTCGTAATCTGAGTCATCCGATGAGTCTTCTTCGGTATCGGAATTAATATCTGGTAATCTATGCCTTAATTCGTCGTCAGAGTCGTCGTCTGTTTCTTCATTTGGATCAACATCAATAAAGGTTGAATCTTCATCACGAATTCTGAGCACTCGACCATGTTTAACATTATTTTCGCGAACAGTAGCTACATCATGAATACCTACTGCGTTCGGCTCCTGATACGCATCAGCCTCTGGCCCTGGAATGGTCACTCCAAGTGTAGCCGCCCGGTAAATGTTTCGAGGATGCACAATGTTCGCTATTTTCCACGCGTCACCCCTGGCAAGGTCATCAAGATAAAACATTTGTTTTACCGATGTCGCAAAAACAAACGGGTCATCTTCGTAGGCGCTTGTAGCAGTGTTGACCGATAAATTTCCGTACTGATCCATCTTCATGCTCTGTGCGCCTGTATCAAACCATCTACACTTGAACAGATGCACTTTCATGCCTTCCGCATAAACCAGTTCGACCACTGAATGGAGAACACCGTAATAGTCAAGGCCATGACCAACCGCCATCACCCCAGAATTCTGTGTTCTTCGTCTGCTGTCTCTCTCTTCAGATACAAATTTGACGCCATTCACTGTGCAAGTGGGATAAACTCTAGCCCGTTGCGGTTGCATCGCAAGAAGTAATAGTTCGTGCGACCAGTTTGGATTATCATCAGATTTAATCATGTCCATCTGTAACAGATATTGAACTGTAAATATCCGAAAATATATGCAATAGAAAATAATTAGATATATATATATATATATATATATAACAGGGAAGATTAAATTACGTACCCAGGTGCGAAAATAATTTGCGAACGTCATGTTGTGGTACTCGAGATCACCATCAACTTCCGGAAAATGTAGGTGCAACTCTTTCTAATATTTAACTTCTTCACAATTGATTAGTACCCACCAGTGCGCTATGGCTATCTCTTCATCCGACAATGCATACTCGGCGGACAGTCGTGCTCCACCAACTTCGACATCACTGGAAACTATAGAGAGATTGAACCGCGGCGCATGTTCCTCCATGGCTTGCGGAGCTCCCAACGACGCTCCTAAATACAACTTCATGTAGGTGACGCATTCATGCGCAATATATGCTTCAGCTATACATCCTTCAGGCGCGGATTTATTAGTGACATAATCTTTGTACTCACCAAGTTGCCTGTAAATATAAGATTGCAAACTATACGTTATGGTTATTGAACATGTACGTACATATATGTATTCTGGAGATGTAAGTGAATAAAACATACCTTTCCATGGGATACATCCAAGTGAATTGTACTGGACCGGTAAGCAACAATTGCTGGGGAAGATGGATCATCAGGTGAGGCATGATATCGAAAAAATTTGGCAGAAAGATCCTCTCGAATTTACACATGATGTATATGATGTCTGCCTGCATTTCCCGGAGATCGGATTTTCTCACTTCCCTTGTGCATAACTTCATGAAGAATCTTGACAGCGCTACTAACGGCTCCACAACCTGGCCAACCACACATCACAAATTTAATATAAAATCCAACAACGACAGGTTAACCGTAATTTTAACCACAAATTTATCTGACGGTGAAGGAACGGTCGAATGAAAACAGGGAAGAGACGTTGTAGCAGAATATGACAGTCATGACTCTTCAAGCCGTATATCTTATTCTCCCGCAAGTTCACACACCGGGCTATATTTCCTGCAACGCCTGAGGGATACGTCACACAACTCATCCACCTGAAGATCTGGGTCTTCTGATCAGGCTTCACGGTGTAAGGAGCCCAAGGCATCTTTTTCTTCCCCTCTTTCAGCCAAAGATGTTTTCTGATTCCCATTTTCTTAAGATCAACGCGTGCCTTAGGACCGTCTTTCGTCTTCCCCTCCAAGTTGAGCACTGTACCTACCACACTGTCGCAGACATTCTTCTCTATGTCCATCACATCTAGGTAGTGTCTGATCAACAGCGTACTCCAGTACGGGAGTTCCCAAAATATGCTCTTATGTGTCCAGAATTTGTACCTGTCTGGTCTTTCAGGTATTCTGGCCACAATATCGGGATGATTGCTGAGCTGCCCAAAATCATACTCATCCAGCACTGCTAAAATCTCTTCCCCCGACCATCTATGCGGCTCCACACCTCTCTCTTCGGTCCCATCAAATGTCCCGGTATCTATCCGCCAGGGGTGATCATGTGGTAGGTAAGCACGGTGACCCATCCGGACTATCTTGTTGCAATGATTGCTGCACCCCTGGGAGCTAAGGCACTCAGGACAAGCCTTGTATCCCCTAACAACGTTGCCGGACAACATCCCACGTGCAGGAAAATCACTGATGGTACCAACAATCATGGCATGCATCTGGAACATCTCCTTTTTGTGGGAGTCATAAGTGGGATGACCAACCTCCCAAAGCAATTTACACTCTTCAATCAGCGGTCTCATATACACATCGATACACTTCCCTGGATAACAACAACAACAACAACAACAAATTCAGATAACGACTATATATGACCAACAATATAGAACAAAAACAATAAATGGAGAAAAAATTGAACCAACAGCAATATATACAATATGAAGGGAAAGTAGATACCTGGATAACCGGGCCCCGGAATCAACAAGGTCAACATGTTGTATTCCTTCTTCATGCACATCCATGGAGGAAGGTTGTAAGGCACCAAAATGACCAGCCATATACTGTACGAAAGACTCATGGTCCCAAAAGGGTTGAACCCGTCGGATGACAGCCCGAGCCTCACATTCCTCACCTCTGAAGCAAAATGAGGAAACTCCCTGTCTATATGCTTCCACGCCTCCCCGTCAGCAGGGTGTACCATGAGGTCTTCGTCATGCACCTCCCTCACAGCGTACCATCTCATAGCTTCGGCCGTCTTTGAAGACATGTACAACCGCTCCAGCCTATCCCTCAACGGGAAATAGCGAAGTATCTTAACAGGTTTCCTGTTGCCTGCGGGAGTCCGCTTATACCTGTCGGTCCCACATACCGGACAACGATGAAGGCCTTCAAGGTCATTACCGTCTGCATCTTTACCCCAGAATAGAACGCAGTCATATCTGCATGCATGGATCTTGATGTAGGAAAGCCCGAGATCTCTCAAGATACGACGGACCTTATGATGCGTGGTGGGATGACGATGACCGTCGGGCAGGAGCGAAGCAGCGTACTGTAGATACCTATCAACAGCCGTCACGGTCAATTTTGTGTCAACCTTGATATGCATCACCTCCATCACACACTGAAGAACGGTCTTCTCATGACCTGGGCACAGAGGGGTCTGTTGGAAAGCAATAAGTCTGTTGTACTTGGCTATACCGGCAGTGTTGACACCTCTAGGGACGGCCTGCATCGGCGCCTGCGGAATGTGCTGTCGTTCAGGGCATACACCGTTGTCATGAGGAAACATGTCGTTGATGAAGGCCGTTGTTGGATCGTTGGATGTACTGCCCGTCTCATAAAACTGTCCATGATCATGCGGGCGTGATGAGGTTTCACCGTGATATATCCAACATGTGTAACGTTCCCAGAATCCGTTACTCTTCAGGTGGTCCCATACTGTCCCCAACGGAAATCGATGCATATCACTGCGACACTTACAAATCTTGCACGGGCAATAGAACATGCCACTCCCGTCAGCATTGGCCTGCGCATATTGCATAAAATCCCAAACTCCTTCAGCATATTTTCTGTGATATCTTGGAAGAGAAATCCAACTCTTATCCATATCCTGAAAATAACACATATATATATATATCAATATTTAATGAACATATCTTTTATATATATATATATATATTAATGTAATACAACATACTAATTATTAATTATATATATCTAGTTCGAGCGGATTCCGTGGTTTCAGAAGGCAAGTGTCAATGTCACGGAGGGCGAACCCCCTACAGGAATCAGGCAGGACTCGTTTGTGATTACGGAGGCGAACCCCTATCGACCCCTTCACCGAGAAGAGTGGTCAGTTTGTGATCTTGAGATCCAGTTAAACAAACCTGTGAACCATATCTATGACAGAACGGCCTCTTACTCAGCTTGGAACAAACTCTATGCATATATATATATATATCATTAATTCAACTCAAATAAAACTGAAAATCAATATATATATATATGCATATATATATGTGCATATATATGCATATGTACGTACCTGGGAGTAGCTCCACAAACTATGTATGGACAGATTTCCACAACACCGAACGATTTGAAGAACTAGAGAAATTTATGTTTCAAATTTTCAAAGTTCTCATTCTTCTATCCCGGCCTCTCAATATATAGAAGAATCTTGGGCGACGAAATATTTGAGTTTCGTCGCCTAAGGATTAAAAAATCTTGGGCGACGAAATATTTGAGTTTCGTCGCCTAAGATTTAAAAAAATCTTGGGCGACGAAATATTTGAGTTTCGTCGCCTAAGAATTAAAAAAATCTTGGGCGACGAAATATTTGAGTTTCGTCGCCTAAGGATAAAAAAACTTAGGCGACGATATAAATATCTTAGGCGACGAAATATTGTTTCGTCGCCCTAGTTTCTATCTTGGCCAACGAAATTTATTCTTAGGCGACGATTTTTTTTTTAGTCGCCTAAGAGGAAACTTAGGCGACGATTTTTTTCCTTAGGCGACGAAAAAAAAAATCGTCGCCCGGTTTTTTTTGTTTCGTCGCCCAAGACCTATTTTCTGGTAGTGTGAGTGAAGAGTTGACAATTAGCTGAAGCATCAGTCTATTATAGTTTCATGGATACCTGTAATTTTTGCTTTGGTTTTATATGATGAACATGCATATTTATATTTAGTTAACTTTCTGTTGGGGAACAATCATATATTTGATTATAAATATGATAAAAAATTTCAATAAAGAATATAAGAAACATAACACTATTCGTTTAGGATTGAAAGTAGTGAATCAATCCTAATATAGGAGTAAAATAGTGTAAGAATCCTATAAAAGTAGTACACGGAAAGAAAGAACTGACTTGATATTCCGATTGAGGCATGCATAAATGCACTTGACTAAAGACAGATTTCGCCCCTACCCTTGTGCTTGTAGTTCGATGGGCGTCCGCCTTGTAGAATACAACAATCGATGATCCAAAATAGAAGCACCGCAATTTTGGAATCTAGCGAACCATAAATTGTATCTTATACTCTCTTGACACGAACAAGACATATAGAATAATTGAGGATTCTCAATCTCATATTTAAGGAGAAATGAGTATGGGTTTATATAGAACCCCAAGTGAACCAACATGTCCGTTCACTTATCACCTTGAAGAGACACACTTATTCCTAAAGACACCTATTGAAAAAGACACACCCTTTCAAATGGAAAAGTCATGAGTAATTTTATTTTCATTCATATTGGATATTATTACATAATTTCCAACAATCCCCCACATGAATGAAAAATGACAATGACAATGAATGACAAGGAATTAGAGAGTACAAGCAAACAAGAGATGCATTTGAAGAGGTGTCTTTTGGACTTGAACCTTTCATAGTGAAGACCTATCAGATTTACTTGGTGAAATAGTAGATGTAGAAGATCTTTGAACTATTCACCGTTTGTGCAAACCAAGACAATAAGCCTCACACATCTCTTATTCTAATACACTATGGTTCTTACGGTTGTGTTCATTTTGGTCCTGAACAATTTCCACATTCATGAGAGCTTTAGAGAACTAAGCCATATCATTCTCATAGAAGCGACCCGACTTCTACTCTCATATAGGTGATCACACTAATTAAGAATACTCCGCTATATTCTTCTTGATAACAAGATATTAGTATCATTAAATGCAAAAGCATAACCTTATTACAGCTACGGAAAACACACATTGATCATAGGAATGAGTGAGTTGTGTGTTATGCATCTTGAGTCTTCCCCAACTAGTTTGCCTATTGAACCTAGACCATGGGATCTCCAATGTTGCTAGGTTAGGTTTCCGCCAAGTAATGACTCATTGTGTTATTGGCTTTAACTCATTCCCCTCGATCATCAACTATCTCTCTTGTCAAACCATTAAACATTTGGATCCATAAGGTTGACAATCAAATCAAATTCCACTTGAGAGTAGTTGTGTATATCTTTGTGATATACATACGTAAATGCCAAAACATTCTAACACTATCCTTCAGTTGTATTACATATAATTTATAGACATTATAAATACCCCCACATTTGAGAAGTAAACCCTCAATCATAGGTTCTTGTAATGCAATTAAGATAGTAATGTATTCCCACAAACCTCATTTAAGAGCGCATTCGTTTATGGAATAACTATGCTATCTTTTTTTTTTTCCATGCACTTCTCCAACTTGGGATGTCTATTTAGTGATTGAAGCATTACTCATCGAACATCTTTCTCTTACTTTTGTTCGTAAAACAAGAGTACGTCTTACTAACATTTGTAAATGCTTCTCATTTGTATATGATCATAAAGATCTTAAATCTTTCAATGATAACATCATAATTGGGACTATCGCCATAAATCACTTTTCATCAACGATTTTTAACTTTCATCTTGTATATATACTTTATATACATCACAGACTACTCATTATCTTCCATCTAACCAATGCCACACTACTCCTTGTATTAAGATAAGGAATCAATCGCAGTAAGAGACCATAGCAATTTTTCTCTTTCAAATGCTTCTTGGTTTGGTTAGGACCCATCGTCAAACATGATTGTTCCATTATAAATTCTGTCTTTAGATTGTTGGGGAACAATCATATATTTGATTATAAATATGATAGAAAATTTCAATAAAGAATATAAGAAACATAACACTATTCGTTTAGGATTGAAAGTAGTGAATCAATCCTAATATAGGAGTAAAATAGTGTAAGAATCCTATAAAAGTAGTACACGGAAAGAAAGAACTGACTTGATATTCCGATTGAGGCATGCATAAATGCACTTGACTAAAGACAGATTTCGCCCCTACCCTTGTGCTTGTAGTTCGATGGGCGTCCGCCTTGTAGAATACAACAATCGATGATCCAAAATAGAAGCACCGCAATTTTGGAATCTAGCGAACCATAAATTGTATCTTATACTCTCTTGACACGAACAAGACATATAGAAGAATTGAGGATTCTCAATCTCATATTTAAGGAGAAATGAGTATGGGTTTATATAGAACCCCAAGTGAACCAACATGTCCGTTCACTTATCACCTTGAAGAGACACACTTATTCCTAAAGACACCTATTGAAAAAGACACACCTTTTCAAATGGAAAAGTCATGAGTAATTTTATTTTCATTCATATTGGATATTATTACATAATTTCCAACACTTTCTACCTACCATTCGATCAGCAGGCCATGCTTCTTGTTGGTGACTTCATGTTTCCTGCACGCCTATATATATGTATATACCTATTTGAATAACTAAATTGGAAAAAGATGGAGCACTCGACGTGTTATCTTTGACTTATGATCTTAATTATTTCTAACATTTCAACAAAACCAAACACACATGATCGACTTGTAAACAGTGTCATGTATTCAACGGCAGCTATTGAATTGGTTTCTGCATTAGAGTTAGAATCGACTTTCACCTTCCCCTCTTTGAAAATTAACAAGGAGCCAAAAATACTATTAACATATATGAACCATGGTCTTCTCTTGAATTATTCTTAGACTAACCTATGAATTGTCTTTTGGTGATTGGTTCAAAGTGCATTTCGAGCTCAAGTGAGGCACCGTACCCCTTGATTTTGAAATATGATCTCAATCTCTCAACCATAACTTTCTTTCTTCTATAGGTTTGGTTGTATCTTGTAACATCTTTTCATTACTCGTTTAACATATTTTTTTAACAATAATTACTTTTCCAGATTATAGATACGGTAAAAAATCTACTTTTTCACCCTCACTTCACCAAAAATAGTTTAAAAAAAGCTCAGATTTCTTGTGCGAAAAACTAAAAGCGGTTGCATGAAACAATAAAACTCTCGAGAAGTTCGTGAGCAGCAAGTGACCGGCAATCCCGTACGCTCAATCTCACGTGAGCTCATAACTGAACCAAAGTCTCAATTTCCTTTTCTTTCTTCCCCAATTTCGCCACGTCCTCCCGCATCTCTCTCGAATATTCCCCAAAAATAACCACCAACCGGGCCGGGTCGTAAACAAGCGAATAACCCAAACCCGTAAAATCCCAAATCAGCGGCTGACTTGAAAGCGGTAAATCCAAATCGGCGGCGCAGATTCGACTCTCTTTTTCCCCAAGAAAAACCACCGCACTAGGCTCGGCTTTTGGCCCTTGTGTGTATATAAAACCCTCTTATCATCACTCTCCTCTCTCACAACTAACAAAACCCTCATCGTCTTCTTCTTCCTCGAAAAGCAAAACCCAAAATCTCTCTTCGATCAATCTCCATGGGTAACGATCTGAACTCTGTTACTGTTTGTCGCTATTTTTGTCACAGATCTTTTGCTTTTTTGTTTAAATTTCGTTTCTGTTATACTGATCATGCTCTTGTTTCTTGTTATTATCGAGCAGCCAAGATTAAGATCGGAATCAACGGTGAGAAACCTGATCCTTCTTTTTCTTAATTGTTTGCTTTCGCTTGATTTAGATCTGAGATTCGGTTCGGTTCGGTTTTTGATTTTTTGCTTTTTGGATTTTGATCTGACGAAAATGAAATGGTGCAGGATTCGGAAGAATCGGACGTTTGGTTGCTAGGGTTGCCCTACAGAGGGACGATGTTGAGCTCGTCGCTGTTAACGATCCATTCATCACCACCGACTACATGGTGAGTGTTTTAATCTTTTAATTTGAGTTTTCGTTTCGGAGTTTTTGAGTTTTCGGGATGTATTGATGATCGGTGTGGTTTTTGTTGTGTGTAGACCTACATGTTTAAGTATGACACCGTTCACGGACCATGGAAGCACCATGAGCTCAAGGTCAAGGATGAGAAGACCCTTCTCTTCGGTGCGAAGCCAGTTGCCGTCTTTGGGCTCAGGTAACGATGGATCTATGGTTTTTTGTTTAGTTCGAGTTGATTTTGTAGTTTCTGTGATTGTAGATCCAAGTGCTAATTCAGTTATGTGATTTGTTTGTTGCAGAAACCCAGAGGAGATCCCATGGGGTTCAGTTGGTGCCGATATTGTTGTTGAGTCTACTGGAGTGTTCACTGACAAGGACAAAGCCGCTGCTCACTTGAAGGTCGTCTCTTGTTGTGATTTTATTTCAGTATTAGTTTATAGATCATGTTTTGGTAACATTGACTGTGTTTCTAGAATTATTTGTTGTCTTGACAACTTGATGATTGTTTGAGTAATTATTTAGTACTGCTAGTAGGTGTAGTATGTCAATGTGATAATGCATTTAAGACATGATATATATAATTGATAATTATTACTTGGTTCTGTATTTACACTAGACTTTGAGTAATACCTAAGCAAAGCAACCCTAGCAGGGTAGAGATGTGGTTTATTACATGCATTCCACTACTTAATCTTGTTTAGATAGTTCTGCATTTATTTTTTTATTACAGATAATTAACATGTTGTGTGTTTGTGTGATCAGGGAGGTGCCAAGAAGGTTGTCATCTCTGCCCCAAGTAAGGATGCCCCCATGTTTGTTGTTGGTGTGAATGAGCACGAATACAAGTCCGACCTTTGCATTGTTTCCAATGCTAGTTGCACTACCAACTGTCTTGCTCCGCTTGCCAAGGTTTGTGTCTTTTTGCTTCTATTTGTGTTTTTGGAAACTGAGCCAGTTGTTGCTTATGTATTTAACTTGTTTTTTTTGTTTGTCTATAGGTTATCAACGACAGGTTTGGAATTGTTGAGGGTCTTATGACCACCGTGCACTCCATCACTGGTGAGTTTTCACTTGTGACTGAGATATATGAATGTAGAGATACTATATTTAAATCTAATTGAAGTTGTTTGTGTCTTTGTAATTCAGCCACCCAGAAGACTGTTGATGGACCATCAGCCAAGGACTGGAGAGGTGGACGTGCTGCCTCATTCAACATCATTCCTAGCAGCACTGGAGCTGCCAAGGTATGTTATATTCTCTGGTGTTGCTGCTAGTTTCAGTATCACGGATACATTTCCAAGTGATATTTCATTGTTAGCTGCTTTATTAATCCGTTTCCTGTTTGATTGTCATGTTCAGGCTGTTGGAAAGGTTCTGCCTGCTCTCAATGGCAAGTTGACGGGAATGGCCTTCCGTGTACCCACTGTTGATGTTTCAGTTGTTGACCTCACTGTCAGACTTGAGAAGAAGGCCACCTATGACCAGATCAAGGCTGCTATCAAGTAAGGCTTGTAAAAGTTTTTCGTCTAAATAAGTTGCAATCAAGATGATATAATGATGGTACAATGCATGTCTTGTTTCCCATGTTTATGTCTAACTCTGTCCCAACAGGGAGGAGTCTGAGGGAAAGATGAAGGGTATCTTGGGTTACACCGAAGATGATGTTGTGTCAACCGACTTCATTGGTGACAACAGGTAAATTCTATTCTGTTGTTTGGGATTTGATTCAACAAGTTAAAGCCAGAGAACAATCTGTCATGTTTGGACGGTGATTATCTATATTGTAGTTGTGTATTATCGGCTTTATCTAATTCAATATCTGGTTCTCTCAGGTCAAGCATCTTTGATGCCAAGGCTGGAATTGCATTGAACGAGAACTTTGTCAAGGTTGTGTCATGGTACGACAACGAGTGGGGTTACAGTTCCCGTGTGATTGACTTGATCGTGCACATTGCCAAGGCTTAAGCTTGGATCGGAAGATGGAAAAGGCCTTTGCTTTTATATGTTTTGGTTGAGTCTAGCATTTTAGGTCTCTGAGTTCTGAATAAGAGTATCTTTGTGTCTGGGTTCATACCTTGGGGTTGTCTATTTTTGGTGTTGAACTTTTAGTTGCGGATTTCTCCCCTTTTTGCTGTTCCGAAACAAAGAAACTTTATATTGTACTTTAGCTTTGCTAGTTTTTAATATAAAGCAAAACTTGAAGGGGTTGTACTTCTGAGTTCTTTACATCCTTATTCTTCAAACATAGCAAGCAAAAGTCCTGACCAAATCGATAGGCTTGCTATTGCCTTGTTTCCTATTGAAAAACTATTAACTGTGAAAAAATGCTCTAGTTACTCGGCCAGCCTGGAGTTTGGACTCCTTTCGCAAGTAAATTCTGCAATGCGATTTTCCGGAATGCCATCGCGTACCAGTCTGTTCATTCTGCTGCCAAGCCAACTATCCCAGGAGACGATGAAACCAAGAAACGGCGATAAGCTTTGGATGCAAGTGCCTTACCATAGTGACGAGGCTCCACTACAGTCCTCACTAAGCAACAACTAACAAATTAGGCCAGCCATGTGAGACATGACATGGCCACCTACCCTTGCAAGCTTTTATTTTAGTCTGTTTGTGAGTGACTCATGGATACTGGATAGCTCATCCGTCCCTTGACTACTGTTTGTCACCTGTTTCCACCAGGTATGGACTTCATGCATGCCAAGCTGATCCATTCCTCTTTGCACATTTTAAGAAATCCTTGGGAATATGCATTCATCTTCAATTTTCTTGATAGATATTTAATTCATTCTTGTAGTTAAAAGGGTTGCAAGGTGAGAAATAGGTAATGTAATTTGATATAAATTGTATAGTTTAGTTTACCAACAATAGTGTTCTTTCGGTCACTAATGACCAAGAGATTCACATTTAGATTCACATTCAATGGTTGAAAACAAAATAATTACTTTAAAAAAAATTATTACCAAAATGTATGAATTATACTTTAAAAAAAATTATTACCAAAATGTATGAATCTCTTGGTTGTCAATGACACTGAGCTTATGTGTAGGTATAACCCTGCAAAGTGAGGGTCATTTGGCAAACCTTTGCTACACCACATGAACTTTGCACGAATAGAAAAGACTCAACAGAGTAGCACACATTGCATCAAATGTGTTGCAATTTACTTGTATCATCTAATTGAACCTGCGACAACCAAGGGGAAAGAGCACTTGTCCTCCCATTCAAATGGGAAATTTGACAACCACCAAAGCGGGGTTTCGATCAAGATGACGAGCCACCCATTTGTAAACTTTAGCTACATCATGAAAACAGACTTGATTGTAATTGTGTAGCTAGAGCCTTCACGTCTTGACTCACCATAAACTACACTATCAAATGCATCAAACTCTTTCAATTTATAGCAAGACTCCAATATACATAGCTGCCTACCGAACATTGAACAGTGGTTTGGTGGGAGTGACACAAGAATTACTAACGAAGTCGCCTTTGATATTCTTCAATGAAAATGTTAAAGAATTCAAGATTCATAACTGAATATTGAATAGCTGAACGATATTTCTATACTGTGATGAAGATTCAGAATATTGAAACTTCATAGTCGAAATATAAAAGCCTTTGTGATAGTTATCATTCACACAGAATCACAGATACGTAGAATGGGAGGTAAGATGCATTCATAGATCATAATCAACTAATCAAGTTTTGCACATGCCTTTCGATCTGATTTAGAAATAATAAAAAAAGCATTAGATTTCCTTCCCCATTTATCCACCGAGATAATTAGGTCAACCAGTAACGGACACCACGGTCGGTGAGGCATTATCCGTCTATAGTTGCATATGCCCTACAACAGTAAACAATCACTTGGCCAAAGCATTAACAAAATGGTACAAAATTGACCACTCCCATCCCTAGAAGCATGTGAATCAACCTACTAATTTCTTTATTGGATCATTCTGCTTGTAATATCTGCATCTAGTGAAAAATTCACTGATGTAAAGTAAAAAGATCATCATCAACTTTTATGTACCTTGGTAATAAAAGTTTGATGCACACCAAAATGGTAGGGTAAGTTACATTTGTCAAATTATAACATTTTCGGTTATCACGTAGACAATAACATTGATATAGAATGAATAGTTGAAAGTAGAAAATGCAATGTAATGAGTTTAGACCTCCTTATACTTACATTAGGTCGCTGAGTCTAAACTTATCTTCATAGATCTTTTCTCAAAGATTTTTTATGCTCATAAGTTTCTTTCCCTCTTGTGCACTAAGAGTAGGTATAAATTTAACTATAATCTACATCGACCAGATTCAAAACCTGATTATGAAGGATTCAAACCTAAATTCTTTTCAACTCGACCACCTATCATGATAGTTAAAGAGTAATAATATGATATTGATTAGTTTTCCATCTAACCACCGAATAAAAAGTCATGAAATTTATTATAAAAGCTATTTCCAGCTTGTCATCCCTTAAAAATCAACGTCAACCGTCACCGCCGGTCCCTTTCTCCTTGTTCCTCCTTCATATCTCATTTACTAAACTAACTGAAAGAAAACCCCATTAAACATTAAAACCATAATCTACCTAGTTTGGTCCGTCACCACTCATCTCCATACATGACTATAAACTCCCCTGTCTTCCTATACTCAACTAGTCAGCTCTCACAGTCTCACGGGCTCTCAAGGAATCTATCTCATTCTATGCTTTTGTCTCTTACTTTCTCCCACCATATAAAATCACCCCCTCCATAAAATCACCACAATTAATCAAGTGGTCATCATCTTCCTTCCTTTTTGTTTATCCCCTCTAAATCTCCCTCACTTCCCTCTCTAAGTTCACTCTGTTTCTCTCTGCAACAACAATGGCTCTTCTTGCTTAAACTCCAAGTTCCCAGCTTAAACTCTACTGGGTTTCATCTAAAAGGAGTCAAGCTTTAGCTTTCTTGAACTTTCCCATTGAAGAAAGCAAGTTTTTTCTTTCTTTCCATTTCAGGCCTTTTGTCACTTTCACAGTTTCACTTCATGAACCGCTGTGAGGAGTTGATATAACTCGTAGTTCGGTTTTTCGGCGTCACAATGCCGCCGTCGTACTTCCCTCTCCGGTGGGAAAGCACCGGAGACCAATGGTGGTACGCGTCACCTATTGACTGGGCAGCAGCCAACGGCCACTACGACCTAGTCAGCGAGCTTCTTCACCTCGACACCAACCTCCTCATAAAGCTGACGTCCCTCCGCCGCATCCGGCGCCTCGAAACCGTGTGGGACGACGAGGCTCACTTCAGTGACGTGGCGAAATGCCGCTCCCAAATCGCCAAGAGGCTTCTCCACGAGTGCCAGACGCAGAGTGGCCACAACTCTCTGATCCGGGCCGGCTACGGCGGCTGGCTGCTCTACACCGCCGCCTCAGCCGGTGACGTGGCGTTTGTTAAAGAGTTGTTGCAAAGAGACCCTCTTTTGGTGTTTGGGGAGGGAGAGTATGGTGTGACTGATATCTTTTACGCTGCGGCTAGGAGTAGGAATGGTGAGGTTTTCAGGGTGCTGCTAGACTTCTCGATGTCGCCGAGGTTTGGTGATGGCTATGGGGAGGTGGTGGAGAGTAGGTCGGAGTTTAAGTGGGAGATGATGAACCGGGCGGTTCATGCGGCGGCTAGAGGTGGGAATCTGGAGGTTTTGAGGGAGTTGGTTGGGGAATGTGGTGATGTTTTGGCTTATAGGGATGCTCAGGACTCCACTGTCTTGCATACTGCCTCTGGTAGAGGGCAGATTGAGGTGAGGGTATTGTTTGATTGGTTGAATTCGATTACTCGCTTATTTGATTCCTTATAATTTGAAGTAATGGAAGGTTGTTTAGATCTGATATGTATACTTGTGGTCATTACTAGATTGTTAGTGAAGAAATGTTTATAGATTAAAATGTTGGAATGATTTGGTAACTGTTTTTCTAGTTGAGGCTTAAAGCACTGAATTGAAGTTTAAGTTAAAGCTAAATGCTTAGTTGTGGCTTCAAGATGTTGATGCTTGTTCAGCAAATGTGCCCTCACAGGCAGCTTGTGGACTTGTCCAAAAAATATGAATATATATAAAAAAGAGGAGTGAAATTTGTTTTTATTCTTATTGTTTTCTGCTTGTTAGATTTGAGCCTAGGACATATTAGTCATGATGCACATGGAGAACCCAGATTTCACATTGTTACTGATGACTGCGGTTTTCAAAGTCTTCTTTGAGCATGAGACTGTTACTTACGATGCTAATTTTTTGGATTTCTTTTATGCAGGTGGTTAAGTATCTGATAGCATTCTTTGATATCAGCACCTCTGTAGATAGTCAAGGGAATACAGCTCTACATGTTGCCGCTTACAGGGGTCACTTGGCTGTGGTGGAAGCGCTAATTGGTTCATCTCCCTCGTTAGCCTCTTTATGGAACTACTATGGAGATACATTTCTGCATATGGCAGTGGCTGGTTTCCGAGCTCCTGGTTTCCGGAGAGTGGACAAACAGATTGAGCTCATCAAGCAATTAGTATGCGGTGATATTGTGAACATTCAGGACATCATCAATGATAGGAATAACAATGGAAGAACTGCTCTTCACATAGCTGTAAGTGAGAACATTCAGTCTAGTGTAGTGGAACTCCTCATGACTGTTCCATCAATAGATCTGAACATCCGTGATGGTGATGGCATGACGCCGCTAGATATTCTTAAGCAAAGGCCAAAATCACCGTCTTCTGAACTTTTGATCAAGCAGTTGATTTCAGCTGGAGGCATCTCCAAGTGTCAAGACCATAAAGCAAGGAGTGCCATTGTTTCTCATTTGAGAATGCATGGTATTGGGAATAGTCCTGGAACCTCTTTCCGAATCCCTGATGCAGATATATTTTTGCACACTGGCATTGACAATGCTTCTGATGCCAGTGGTGATCAGTCATGTTTACAATTCAGTAGGTGCTCAGGTGAAATAAGTCAGGTTGATTCGCCTAACTCAGTGAGCACTAAGAAGATTGGTTCTGTGAATAATGCTGCAAGGCGCCTTAAGTATCTTCTTCAATGGCCAAGGAGGAAAGAAAAAAAAGAATCTGGCAGAGACTTGGGAGATGCTGATTCCTTGGATTCATATAGTCCATCTACGGATTTGGAAGACAATCCAATCCCACTTCGGCAGATGTACTCAAAATCTTCATCCCTTCCCAACAACAAAAGGATACATTCTGCTAGGACTTATCTTCCAAGCCCCTATACCAAAATGAAGTATACTGCTGGTCTAACACATGGTGTGATTCAAGCAGTGCCTCATTTTGCTTTTCCAGCTCAATCAAATGCAAGTCCTCTGTCACGATCATCAACGTCTTCACCTGCCTTCGTGGACAAGGAGAAGGGTGTTGACGATGTAGGATCATCTCGCTCTAATGGGAAAGCATCAGTGGTGCACTCCAGACAAAGTTCCTTCAATAGGAAGTTGATAAACCACTATTTGTGTGTTGGTGCACAAGGTGTGGAGGCTGAAGAATCAATTAGCTCTACATGGCCAACTCAGAGCTTCAAGCATTCCACTTCCTTAGTTGCTTGATCAGACTGTACAAACGAGTCAGCCTTCTTGGTTACACCTATAGATAGAGAAGAATTTTGGTGAGTTCTCTCAAAAAGTTCTGTTCTTTATATCTATTGTGTCTTTGTTTTTGCTTCCTATATAGATCACATGTTCTGTATATCCATAGTTGCTGTGAGCTTGTCCATGGCTATTGTATCGTTCTCAACATGATCAATACAAGGTCTTTGTTATCGAAATCATATAGTTGTTCATCAGGTCTATTAGATCTATTCCTCATTGTGATGTATACTATATTATCTATCTGTATAATGACAGAGTCAGCTATGCCCCTTTGTTACATTGTGACTTCTGGACATGATACGTCGATCTTTAGTTTTGTTGATATATACTTGAGATAATATGAACTAGGGATTCTGAATCAAATATGTTGCAGAAAATATTCTTATGAACGTTACATCATAATCTGAATTGACATTTCAAGAAATGGCATGTTATAGCTATGGAACCCAAAACTACATCTTGTATCATGATCATAATCAACATTTCAAGAAATGACATGTTTTAGTAATGAAACCTAAAACTACATCACTTTGAAGCTATATTTGATATCAAATAGCTACCTGGGTAGAGTGATCAGGTCTATTGGGCTTTGTTAAGAATATAGAATCTCACACACATGGAGTTGAGGAATTATATCCATGCACTAATTTCATTTCCTTTTCTGCTCAGACATGATAATTTGGTACATGATAGGCTAGCCATAATGCCACCCATACCTTCTTAATCGGGTTACTTATTTCATGTCCTACTAATCCTTACCATCAACAAATTCAAAATCACATTCAGACCCTCAATAGGGAAAAGTTTTGACAAACAGGCAACATGCAAATGATGAACACATATGCCATCCAAGATTCTGTACGTGAATTAATTTGTTATGTGCCAAATATCCATTGTAACTATCAATGGATTTGTGCACCTACAAGAGCTTATCGGATTCGATAGGTTACGGATTGGTTCAGGTAATGTATTGGTAACATACTATTGAGTATTTAGTGGATATGGGAAGCTCTGGTTTGAGAAAATGGCGTAAAAAAATTGTTCTGGATTATGAATCCCCTTTGATCCGCACAACTTGGAGTTGACATTTTGTGAAAGAAAGAACTTGGTTTTGAAATGACCTTGGTTGTGAAAGACTCCCGCCATGTCCGGTTTAACCAAGCATGAATCTTTTCCTCACAAGACTTTCCCACTCGGTCAGACTATTGTTTACCCATGCCTGCTGAAAACTTTGCAAAATTACCTAAGAGGCCTCCGGTTGGTTCAGAGAGTTCTATGAGAAACAGAAAAGGGTTTTTGTGGCATTTGAGACTCTGGTCAGCTAAACTCCTGAAAAATGGCCACAAACATTGGCCAAACGGATTCTTGTCCAAAAGAAAAAGGATTCTTCATATTGCTATTTTTGGCCTTCTTTCATCTCCAATGAAGGTTATATAACACCCTTTGTGCTCTCTCTTACAACTATCATCTGCACTATAACAACTTTCCCGATTCGTGTACTTTGTTTTGGTCTGATTTCGAGCACAAAATGGCTGACGAGGCTAATATGTCCGAGTCTGAGCTTGCGAGGCAGCAGAAGATCAACGATTGGCTTCCCATAACTTCTGCTAGGAATGCCAAATGGTGGTACTCAGCTTTCCACAATGTCACTGCCATGGTTGGGGCTGGTGTCCTTAGTCTTCCTTATGCACTTTCACAGCTTGGCTGGTATATACATTTTAGTTTCATTGCTTTAATATTCATTCTTTGTTTGAGTACATTATGTTTCTGTATCGGATTTCTATATTCCAAACAGAATCTACAACACATTGGAAATTTTAAAGTGTTATCCTTAAAATTTGGAAATTTTGACTGATGCAACACTAGGGGTCCTGGTATCGTTATCCTTATTCTGTCATGGATCATCACCTTGTACACACTATGGCAAATGGTTGAGATGCATGAAATGGTGCCTGGCAAGCGGTTCGATAGATATCACGAGCTGGGACAACAAGCCTTTGGGCCGAAGCTGGGACTCTGGATTGTGGTACCTCAACAAGTAGTTGTTGAGGTTGGTGTTTGCATAGTCTATATGGTGACAGGAGGAAAATCATTGAAGAAAGTCCATGATGTGCTTTGTCCTAGCTGCAAAGATATCAGGACTATATTCTGGATTATGATTTTCGCTTCTTGTCACTTTGTTCTCTCCCATCTCCCCAACTTCAACTCCATGTCTGTTGTCTCACTCGCCGCAGCAGTAATGTCCCTTAGGTAATTGCATATCATTTGAAATATCAAATGATAACCATAAATCCTCATCGATTGCGCTTCATTTCTCCGGTATCATTGATTCTGAAAACGTGTTGTTGGACTCTTGTTTGTAGTTACTCAACAATTGCATGGGCAGCTTCATTACACAAGGGAAGATCACCAGATGTGGACTACAGCTACAGAGCCAAAACCAATGGTGGAGCTGCGCTTAACTTCTTTGTTGGGTTAGGAGAGGTAGCATTTGCCTATGCTGGTCACAATGTGGTTCTGGAGATCCAAGCAACCATTCCTTCAACGCCGGAGAAGCCTTCCAAGGGTCCTATGTGGAAAGGAGTGATTGTGGCATACATAGTCGTGGCCATATGCTACTTCCCTGTTGCTATTGCTGGGTTTTATGTCTACGGGAACACCGTTGATGAGAACATCCTCATCTCGCTGGAGAAACCGGCCTGGCTAATTGCAGCTGCTAACTTGTTCGTTGTGGTTCATGTGATTGGAAGCTATCAGATATATGCAATGCCAGTGTTTGACATGATTGAAACGTTTTTGGTCAAGAAAATGAACTTGCCACCGAGTTTCATTCTCCGCTTTGTTACTAGAACTACATATGTTGGTATGTCCACTTACACTACACCTCTCCTTATCTTCAAAGTTACATTTGAATGCTAATTCTCAGCTCTACAATGCCAGCGGTTACTATGGTTGTTGCCATGGCAATCCCTTTCTTCAGTGGCCTTCTCGCATTCTTTGGAGGATTCGCTTTCGCCCCAACAACATATTTTGTAAGCAAACTGAAGAATCATTTGCTCCTATTTCTCCTTGTGTGTGCATATCTAAAAAATGGAAATAGCTAATTTTTTCTATTAATGTTGCTCTGTGAAGCTTCCCTGCATCATGTGGCTTGCCATCTACAAACCGAGACCATTCACTCTATCTTGGTTTGCTAACTGGGTAAGTTGTTGGTCATATGCCTCTGGGTATGTTGTCTTCCTTGTTCTTCATGCTTCATAAGTTTACTCACTTATTTCTTTCATTCATTTCAGATCTGTATCATTCTTGGGGTTACTTTGATGATTCTAGCTCCTATTGGTGCACTAAGGAACATTGTCAGAAAAGCGAAGACCTACGAGTTCTTCTCTTAAACTACAACAGCTAGCCTGCAACAAGCAATGTTGACACCTAAGTTCTCGATCCAAGCTACTAAAATTGATGATTACAAACAACCTTCTCGATTTCATGGTCTGGCTTTGGAACCTTCAAGGCTTGACAAAAAGGCAATATCCTAATGTGCTTAGGAAAATAATTATGGCTGAAGACATTGCTTTCATCTATTACGTGTTTTTTTTTTCCTTTTGCAGAATAACTATTAGGTGTTCTTTTAGGGTGAGAATAAGAAATGAGTGCTGCTTGTACATGGATAGCAGAAGTTAGCTAGATTGGTTAAGCGTCTGATTTCATTACTTCATCTATTAGATGTTCTGTTGCAATTTTTTTTTTTAATTGAATCAGAAGTCATCATTTTCCTTTCCATATGGCTCGGATCCTTTTCTTCCCACCCCCCCCCCCCCCCCCCCCCCCCAAAAAAAATCCAAATCATGTTATTTCACCACAAACTATATATGTGAGTATTTCCGACCATAATAGCTTTGATTATTTCAAGTACGTACTGACAAGCAAGGTACGACTACACAGTATAAAGCCAATCTAATCACTACTAACAAGCTGCACTGTCTGTAACTTTAATTCACAAAGCATATACATGTAACCAGAGATCGAAAAAGTGGAGAAAAATCTTCACTTCTCCTCAAGCTTAAAGTAGGGGTGGTCTCTCTTTAGTACCTTAACAGATAAGAACGAATGACAATTTTGAACAAAGGAAAGAGAACTACATATATATATATATATATATATATATATATATATATATATGCTAACTATCAAAATAAATAGTTAAATCTGGGAGTCTGGGACTATAGTAGAAAGAAGATGATCAAAGAAACTATGTCTACGTAAATTGCTAATTTGCCTAGGTTAATACCCAATTTAATGGTGGATAAAATCAATCAATGGTGCTCATTTGATTATTAACTGATCAAAGAAACTATGTTAAATCATTTTTGCAATGTTGAAACATATAACAAAACAATCCAACTTACATAGAACGGTGGTTTAACATGATTTTCTTAATTAGTTACTAATTAGTGAACCGTAAAGTCCTTAAGGATTTTGCAGAGAAACTGGCAGACTGAGATTGAGAACTGGTAATTATCCAAAACCAGACCCCAACCTTCTCAAGTTGTTGGCAAGACCCATCCGTCTTATGCACTGCAACCAATAACCATCTCCAATCCGATTGTCTTCGTTAACTTCACAATAATCTAGCTAAGACGCCCAAATCTAACACCACGTACCATTCTCTATTGGCTTTGCCCATTTCATGACCCAGTGCATGTCTGCCTATTGCTTAATCATAGAGGACTCGCTCAACAGGTTATATTGAAGTCATGTATGCATTTCTAGAAAATGAATCATAATAACGAAACAATATGGAGCTGAATACAGAAGGATATAACAAGAGTGAAAGAACATACCGTTCGTCGTAAATGCGGAATCGTTAAAGTCTGCAACCAAAAATTGTACGTAGAACCTGTTTATGAAATATGAATAGACATGAATAGATAAGATAATCATATAGATTCCAACATATAGCCAAGCAAATCAACCTCCACAAACTGTTGAAGCACAAGATTTCCTGTATAGAAGATACGATTAATCAACAAAAAATTGATTACATATTTGTTACCATAGCTCTCTCATTGATTTCGTATCTGTAACCATAACTCTCTAGCCCAGAAATGGAGAGAGAGAGAGAGAGAGAGTGAGAGAGAGAGAGAGAGAGAGAGAGAGTTAATTTGAGGATCAATGGAAAGAATCATGGATTGGGGTATCTGGTATGAAACTGAACCACTAATGAAGAAGAAGGGAAGCGTGCCCTATATGCTAACTGACCAATTTGATACTAACAAGTGCTTATCGGATACGAGAGGTTAAGGTAATGCTGGTAATAAATTAAGCTTTCGAGTATTGAGTGGATATTGGAAGCTCTGGTTTGAGAAAATGGCGGAGAAAGATGATGGGAATGAAACCTCGTTGAACCATACAACTCGGAGTTGACGTGTTTTGGTGAAATAAATCACGTCCTTGCCATTTTGGGATTCTTTTTACCTTCCTTCCAAACATACTTACCTACTTCATAACTGCAAAATTACCCTAGAGACCTTCTGGTTGGTTCAGATAAAACTAGGGTTTGGGAGTAACAGAGAAGGGGGTTTTTGTGGTATTCTAGACTATACAGCTCACAACGCCTAAAAACGGGCACTATTTCCTTTACTAGCACAACAAGAAGTTACAACGCATCGACTTCAATTAGGTATTTTTGGCCTTCTATCATTCCCATGAAGTTTCTTATATAACTGACCCCAAGTCTTACACTGCCTACGACAACCAATTTCTCCATATATTCTTGAATTTTTCTTTTTCTTTTCTGGTCAAGTTTTGAGATCACAATGGTTGCGGGTACTTTGTCAGATGCTGAGCTTGAAAGACAGAAGCAGATCGATGATTGGCTTCCCATCACTTCTTCAAGGAATGCCAAATGGTGGTACTCGGCTTTCCACAATGTCACTGCTATGGTTGGGGCTGGTGTCCTCAGTCTTCCTTTTGCCCTTGCAGAGCTTGGCTGGTATGTCCTGTCACTCTTGTGTTTGTTCTATTTCTATATATTCATTGTTAATTTCTTCGAGTTTAGGGGTGTGGGTGGACTGTGGAGTCAAATGGAAAGGTTTTGGGTATTTTTGTTTCCATTACCTTATAGACTATGTTCAGAACTTGATAGGTTATTAGTTTCTGTATAGGATTTCTATCTGCCGACTCAGATCTGATTCTACTTGGCATCATTACCATATAGACTATTAACCAAGATAAATATTGTTTTTTTTTTGTATGCTTGATCATTCAACATATCTGTTCCATGCCATTACCTTATAGAGTATAGACAATGCTCCCATCATGATAGGTTATGACTTATGAGTTTCCGTATAGGATTTCTATTATTACCCAATTCAAATCAGAGTTTTTATTCCTGATTTACCTACACTATTATACCGGTCATATGTAATATGAAATTTGTCAATACTCGATCACCAATATTATATAACTGATATATTTGTTTAACAAAATCAAATGAGTCCTTCGCTTTTGGAAATATTATAGGGGTCCTGGTATTGCTATCCTTATTATGTCATGGGTGATCACCTTATACACACTGTGGCAAATGGTTGAAATGCATGAAATGGTGCCTGGCAAGCGGTTCGATAGGTATCACGAGCTAGGTCAACATGCCTTTGGGCCAAAGCTAGGGCTCTGGATTGTGGTGCCCCAACAAGTAATTGTTGAGGTTGGTGTTTGCATAGTCTATATGGTTACAGGAGGAAAATCATTGAAGAAAGTTCATGATTTGCTTTGTCCTAGCTGCAAAGATATCAAGACCTCATATTGGATTATGATTTTCGCTTCTTGTCACTTTGTGCTGTCCCATCTCCCAAACTTCAACTCCATGTCTGGTATCTCACTCGCTGCAGCAATCATGTCCTTGAGGTAATTCAAATTGCATATATGGAAGCTTTATTATTACACTAATTAATATGATGCGAATAAATGAATGATAACCTTATCGGATGCGTTTCATTTCTGGTATCATTGATTTTGACCTTGTGTTCTTGGACTCTTTTTTGTAGTTACTCAACTATTGCATGGACAGCTGCAGCACACAAGGGGGTCGTACCAGATGTGGACTACAGCTACAAGGCCACAACTACTTATGGAACTATGTTTAACTTCTTTGGTGGGTTGGGTGAGGTAGCATTTGCCTACGCCGGACACAATGTGGTTCTGGAGATCCAAGCAACCATTCCTTCAACGCCGGAGAAGCCTTCCAAGGGTCCAATGTGGAAAGGAGTGGTTGTGGCATACATAGTCGTGGCTCTTTGTTACTTCCCTGTTGCCATTGTTGGGTTTTATGTCTATGGAAGCAGCGTTGAAGACAACATCCTCATCTCACTTGAGAAACCTGCCTGGCTAATTGCAGCTGCTAACTTGTTCGTCGTGGTTCATGTCATTGGAAGCTATCAGGTATTTGCAATGGGGGTGTTTGACATGATTGAAACCTTTTTGGTCATGAAAATGAAATTCAGACCTAGCTTCGTTCTCCGATTTGTTACTCGAACTACATATGTTGGTACGTCGACTTTACTTTGTGTATTCAATTTATTCTAATCCAAGTTTTATTTGAATCTTAATTCTATACTCTTATATTGGCAGCAATTACTATGTTCATTGGCATAGCAATCCCTTTCTTCGGTGGCCTTCTCGGATTCTTTGGGGGATTTGCTTTCGCCCCAACAACATACTTTGTAAGCATATTTTTGCTCTTATATTTGTGCTCTTTATTATTACGTATGCATTTAAAATCAAACTAGCTAAATTTTTCCTTAATCTTGTTCTGTGAAGCTTCCCTGCATCATGTGGCTTGCCATCTACAAACCAAAACCATTTGGTCTATCTTGGTGTGTTAACTGGGTAAGTTATGTTGATCATATGCCTCTTAGTAAGTTGTCTTTCCTTGTTCTTTATGCTTCATACTTCAACTCACTTATTTTTCTTATTCAATCCAGGTCTGTATCGTTCTTGGAGTTCTTTTGATGATTCTTGCTCCTATCGGTGCACTAAGGAACATCATACTCCAAGCGAAAAACTACGAGTTCTTCTCATAAACTAAAGCCTGCAACAAGCAATGTCGACAACTACGATGCTGAAGCTACGAAAATGGATACCCATCATAAACAAACTGTTTTGGCCCACGTCCTCAGCAAGTGTAGAGATGGAACAAATGTAAAATGGTGTGTGCGGGGCGTGCCACCTCACGGATGAGAAAAGAGAACGGTGCGCGTCCTGACTTCTTGACCAGGCGAATGAGGGCTCCGGCGTCACCTGATGAGGAAATATTTCCGAGCTTACTCTTCTTAATCACCTGTCGATCGATACTCACTGTGAGAGCGAGCAGAGCAACAATTGGGAAATCGGAGACGAGTCCTGACGAGCTCCGGGATCTAAAGCGGGATGCGCTTAGAACGTTAGGGTTTCGAGAAGACTCGAAGGTTTTGACTGTGTACGTCTGTTTGAAAGAGATTTGTTGATTGATTGATTGTGTGTCCTTCTGCAAGCTGTAAAGCTTCTTTATATACTCATCCGTAAGCAACTCGTGGAGATTTACTCACAATCCAATGCGGACTCTGCAATTAGAATCCCACAAGGATACGTTTAACTCGCCAGTCGTGCGCTCCATGCAACACGTGTCAAACCTATCTCGCTTAGGTTTCGTTCCCTGCCTCGCTGCATTTCATTTGTCGTGTAGTAAGCGAACTCAAACACTAAGCGACCTTATCCCGAGGGCGTTATTAGTCATTTCAATCCCATCCTCGCAAGAACTATAGAGTCCCATGCGAACTGGAAATAAGGATCCCGCGTAGACACCGAATCTCGCAAGGTATCAGAATCCTCTGGATAAAAGCCACGTCACGTGCTGCCAAACCTCGCTACCCTTTATGGGCTAAAAAAGGCCACAGGCGTTGGCCCAAATGATATCCAAGCCTTTCTCGAGTCTTGGACCGAAAATGCCCACTGGGCTCAAACATTGCCCCCTAGGCCTTGAGCTTAATCCGTTTCGCAACGGATAAGCGAAAAGGCCTAATTAAGCTTTTTATGGGAACTCGTATTTCAAAAGGTGCTGACGCTTCGGCGCTATCGCTTCCCTTCATCATTACGGCTTTTCGAATTTTGAAACGCGCTGACGTTTCGGTCGTCATTGCGTCTTTTCGTTGCGACCATTGATTGAAAGGGACGTTACGGTTCGTCTCCTTTATAAACCTCGACGCGGGTCCCCACATCTTACCATCGCTTTCAAAACAATCTCCGCCTTCTGCAAACAAACAAACTCCAGCACCAAACAAAAACTTTAACCAGAAACCATGCCTCCCAAACCCTTTGCCAATGACCCGAACATGAACCTTACGGCGGCGACCTCTTGGTCGACCAACCTTGCTCGCCGCTTTGCCACCAACCCGCCTCAAGGAACACCAATCTATTTCCTTGACACAGGGGCGGCTCTGCTTGGCCCGACTCCTTCAAAGCCCCTGTCCGACGCCGACCTTAACCATTACAACTCCTCCGTGCGTCGGCCAATCTTGGCCCAACGGCGCGAACCGGGAAACTTTTCCACCTGGCAAGCCCGCTCTCATGTAAATGTCCGGGTCGGGGAGTGGCCCAGCGCCACCGCGGAGGAGCGAACGTGGTACGAGGAGCGCCTCCAGACCGATCAGACGATCTGGGAAGCCACCGGCATCCATGAGGCCATTGCCTTGAGTTTCTCGCTGCCCTCTCACACCGATCGAGCGCCTATCGCTGCCATGGCCTGTTTGTGGAACAGCGCCACCAACACCTTTGACTTCCCTTTCGGGCAGATGGGCATTACTCTGCTGGACATCCTCGCCATCACCGGGCTGCCGATCCACGCCAAGCCGTATGTGCCAGGCGACTTTGCGTCGACCGAGTTCACATACGCCTGCAATTTGGGAGCTCGCCGTGCCCTGAGAATTTCATACGGGGCATGGAGGAAATTTTACATGGGCCACGCGGAGCCGCATGAAGGAGGCATCGCTTTCTTGGAGTACTGGCTTGACAAGTTTGTCTTCTGCGGCAGACAAACCAACCGGGAGATGGACCAAGTTGGCCGAAGCGCTGTACAATGGGGTTGAAGTCGGGTTAGGGCAACCTGTATTAGGCGCACTCTACCGGACTCTGCATCTGCTGTCGCTGAAGCCTTTCCACCTTTCTGGCGGCCCTCTGTGGATCCTGGACCTGTGGACGCAGCTGTACTTTCCGCTCTTCCGGCGAGCCCCGGTGGAATTCCTGCCTGAAGATCGGCTGCTTGGCTTTGCGGTGTGCAGGAATGACGCGAATCGGACCCCTCTGTCCTTCTTCGCTAGCCTGTCCATCCTTTACAACCACATCGAGCCACCACCGACAATGGATATGATGGTTCGCCGGCGCCACCCTGAGGTCCTATCGACGGGTTTCTTCCCCCGCCAAGACTCTGACAACGACGCGAGGACTGCCTTCGTAAGAGCAACCTCATGCTGCGACCTCCAACTCGCTGAGGATGAGCAAGGCTTCGAGCTGTATGCCCCCAACCACTTCGCGAGGCAACTTGGCTTTCATCAAGGGATTCCTTACCCGCTTCTCCATTCGGTCAACAAGTACACCTCGTGGAGGAAAATTGGCGAGTCTGATCGGGTCACCCCGCTGCAAAATATCTACCCTCTTTCTCCCAACCTGCTGGAGATCGAGCCTTCGCTGGGTACTGACCCCGCTTACCTCGCTTGGTGGCGGTCCTTATCTGACAATCATTGGGAGTTCCCGGACGACGCTGTCTTCGCTGCCATCTTTCGTCCCCTTTATGACACTTTGGGCGAATCAGACCGCACCATCCTCGATGGCCAGCGCGACCATGCGGAAAGGAGTTCAGGGGCTGCGACAAGAACTAGGCTCGCGCCTCCGCCAGTTCCTACTGCTCGCCGCCCGACGGGGATCGTCATTCGAGAACGCGATCCCACACCTTCGGTATGTCACTAAATGTGTAAATTTTGAACCTCTTTTGACATATTGATAAAATGCTCTTCTCTAATCCTCTTTTTCTCTTCTCAGTCTGCCTCCCGCCGGAGAAACGTTGACAGGTCCGAAGTTGCCAGAGGAAAGGCACCTGTCCGAAGGGAGACTGTGGCGGGCCACGACAGCGAGACTGCTCCTGTCGTTCCTCGGCCAACGAGCGGCGAGAGCTCGCGGAAGCGTCCTATCGAGGACGAAGAGGACTTGCTGGAGGATGTGCAGTACCAGCGAGAGTATGGCTTGGTAAGCGACCCGGTAAGCGGACCACTTTGAATTAAATTTTCCTAAGCCAGTCAACAAACTCGCTAACTTTGCTTTTGACAGGTTCGCCGCACTCGACCTCGCCTCGCTGTTGTTGAGGAGGCGCCCGAGATAACGGAAGTCCCATCTCCAGAACCATTCAACGTGGACTTGGCCCTCCAAAGGGTTACTGAGGCAAGCGCGGAGATGGAATTCGAGGTAACTGCCGAAGCCGGCGAAGAGATGGTCATTGAGGAATTTGCAGTGGCAGGCGCGGAAACGGTTGCCGAAGAATCTGCTGAATCTAGCGAGGAGGTGACCTTTGAAGAGACTGTCGAAGCGGCTGCGGAGGAGACTACTACGGTCATCGAGGGGGCCGACAAGGCTAGCGAGGAAGTCATACAGCCCTCTTCTCCAAACGCCGCTTGTGGCGAAGCTGGTCCAATCCCAGAACCATCCTTGGCTCTGGTTGAAAATGCAGCCCTCGACCAGTCCAACCAAGTCTCTGATCCTACTGCCCCCTTGGCGACTCCGCCCGAAGGCCTCCAACTGATACTTTGGGCTCCTCCTCTGCGATTGGGCCGCGCGGGTCATACCGGTGAAGTGCCTCCGGCGGTCCCAACAAAGGATCCTACTGCCCCCTTGGTGGAGACAGAGACAGCTCGTGGCACTCCGCCACCCTCTCCAGAAATTGAAGCGGCTGCCGAAGTTGAACCAGTCACTCCGGTCCCAACAAGGAAACCTGGCGAGGAGTCTTCTTCCTTCAGTACCCGGGCCGCTCGTCTTTGGGCCCGAACTACTCCGCCTACTGATCCAGAACCCATCCGCCTAGCTCGGTCTTTCCTTCATGGGTTGTTTCATCACGGCTCTCGCCCGAACGTCTTTGACTTGGTAGGACGTATTCGCGAGGCCCATGAAGCTCTGGATCGACATCTCGCTGGCGGCAATCCTGTTCTGGACCAAGCGCTGGAGTTGGCCGATGCTGTCGAGTCGCAGGCTCGCCGAGTTTTGGATATCGGTGCTCAATCGGCCTTCCGTGAGCAAGCTCGCCGCAACTTGGACAATCAGATGGCAAACCTCTTGGCCGAGCTTGGTGAAGCTGGCATTCCTGGAGCGTCTTCAGAGAATCCAAGTGTTGGCCATGCTCGGCGAGTGGAAGCCTTGGAGGCTCAGATAGCAGAGCTGCAGGCTCAGCTTGTTCGGGCTCGCCAAGACTTGGCCCGCGCCTTGGAAGTGGAAGCTCGTTTGCAGGCCGCGGAGGAGGCCCAGGAGGCTTTGGACTCGGCCGTGGCCGCTGCTGAAGAAGTTCAAGCCCAAGCCTATGAAGAAGAAATAGCCTTAGAAGGCATGCTCTTAGATTTGTATAGGGTTTGTAGGCGTGCGTAGGTTTAACTGTATTTGCCCCCTTATGTACGAACTTTAATGATAATATCAAAGTTGAAATTTTCCCGCTCTTTGCCAACTGTTCTGTAATAACTGTCGGGGAAAAAATCCTTTTCCGAGATTTAGCGACGGTTTCCAATGTAACTACTCGCTCGGAACGCGGGCAATCATTATTGAAAAACGCGTCTGACCTTATCTCCAAAGCCCGTATCTCGGAGCAAATATTGCATGGGGGACAACTGTCAAACGCACAATCGCCCCTTCCGCCTATAAAAAGAAACGCTTGGCCGGGGTGAAGTATCAGTGAAGTCTCTGCCCCCTCACCATGATTTCTTATTCCCTTCTGTTCATCCTTCTGTCCCTGCTTAGAGCAAAGCCCTCAACCATATATTCCCCTTCTTTGCTGATTCTGAAAATCTACTCTCAGGCCTAGAGTGATTCTGAGAATCTACTCTCAGGCCAAGCCTTTGTTCGGCCTGACCAAAGGTCGGGTACCCTCTGCCTTACGCCTGCTGTTCTATCAGTGCGTCTGGCTCTGCCGGCCCTTCAAACGGAAGACTGGTGGTAGCATGAGGGATCCTGACCCGCTGGACCTGTAGCTTCCCAACACTTTCTGTTGGGTCCAGGCCGGCGTCAGGGTTTTGGCTGGTCTAAAGCTGCGAGGCGTTCGTCAACTTTGAGCGAAGGACGCCGCGGCAGACTTCTCTTTAGCCAAGCGAGCCGGGACGAGGCTCCAGTATCTGTAGATCTATGCTTTTTTGAAATGTAAACATAGTCTAATTTACCTTTTCTGATCAATGTAATTGCTTTGGCCGCAAAGCCATAATTCGAAACATGTATTGAACAAAGTCAAAAAGGGCAAAAATAAATGAATTTATTTTTTAGGCCTCTGGAATAGGCCCCAATCTTGTACTAGTCTTTGTGTTTAGACTTTGCACGTTTACAGAGAATAAAGAAAACAATAGAACTTTTTAGGGCCTCTGGAATAGGCCCCAATCTAATACAGGCCTTTTTAGGCTGGTACGTTACAATGTATTCTATTAGTCTTCTGTCCCGAGTTGCCCCCTAGTGTTAGGCGGCGGAGCGAGTACGCGATGGCGCGTAGCACTATTGACTGTGGCGGCGGGATTTGGTGGAGGTGTAGGATCCTCGCGTTCCCAGACCCCTGCAATGTGGCGCTTGAGGAAGCGGCCATTAATAGGGTTGCGATGAATAGTACCGTCCAAGTCGCGCAAGTGGTATGCCCCCTTGGGAAGTATTCGGTGAATAATAAAGGGTCCATCCCAGCGAGCGGACCACTTGCCCCGACCATCTGTTTTGTCCCCAAGCGGGAGGACTGCTCGCCACACCTTCTGGCCCTCAGCATAGCTCTGCCCGCGCATGATTTTATCATAGGAGCGGGCGATGCGCTGTTTTTCCAGGACCAGGTTGTTGAAGGCGGCGACACGATGCTCGTCTAAATCTTCAAGCTCCTGCCACATGGCTTGGACGTAATCCTCGCCAAGTAGTTGATGCTGTTCCTGGACGCGGAGCGAAGCGATATTGATCTCAAGGGGAAGGACGGCGTCGTGACCGTACATGAGAGCGTACGGTGTGGTATCCGTTGGGCCTCGCTTGGAGGTGCGGTAGGCCCACAAAGTGTGGTAGAGTTCCTGGTGCCAGACGCGAGGGTTCAACTCCAACATCTTGCGGAGGATGCCAAGGATGACCTTATTACTAGCCTCCGCTTGGCCATTGGACTGAGCATAGTATGGTGTGGAGTGTAGAAGCTTGATGCCGTAATCGTTTAAGTACGTAACAACTGAATCGGCCATGAAAGCTGCCCCCCTGTCCGTAACGATGCACTCCGGGATACCAAAGCGTGAGATGATGTTGCGGAAAATGAAGTTGCTCACCGAGTTAGCAGAGGCGACTTTGAGTGGTTCGGCCTCGACCCATTTGGTAAAGAAGTCGGTGGCAACGATAATGAACTTGTGCTGCTCAGAGGAATGGGGATGAATGATGCCCACGAAATCCATTGCCCATCCGCGACACGGCCAAGGTTTGATGATAGGCTGCAATGGGATGTTAGGAATATGTTGCACTGGTCCGTGAGCTTGGCAGTCTTGGCAACCTCTGGCGAAGGCAATACAGTCTTTCAGCCTTGTTGGCCAGTAGTATCCATGGCGGCGGATCAGCCATCGCATTTTGGGCCCGGCCTGGTGTGAGCCGCAAACTCCGCAATGGACTTCGCGCATGAGACGTTTAGCTTCGTTTCCGTATACACAGCGGAAGTCGTTGCCGTCTTCCCCACGCCGCCGGAGTTCGCCATTGCGTAGTACAAAGTTTAAGGCGAGGAAGCGGATTTGCCTGGAATGAGCAGCATCGTTGGGGTTCTGGAGGTAGGCGATGAATGGTAGCCGCCAATCCTCGTCGATGGGGTCCAAGGCTGCAACTTCTGGGATGGCGTCCCGAAATTGCCCCCTGGCGATGAAAGAGGGAAGAGTGCGGCGTTCGACCTTGAGCAGGCGTTCGCGCACTCCGTCTCTCAGGCTGAGGCCAGACGCTATCTGGGCGAGCTCGTTGGCAGCGAAGTTAAATTCACGTGGTATGTGCTCGATGTACACGTCGTCGAATCGATCCAGTACCTCGAATGCCTTGCGCAAGTATGGCTCAATTGACAAGCTTAAACATTTGAACTTTTCCACAAGCTGGTTAACGACCAACAAAGAATCACCAAAGATCTGGACCTCGCGGACTCCTAAGTCCAACAAGATCTCTAAGCCGATGATTAGTGCTTCGTATTCGGCCTGGTTGTTGGTGCATTTGAAGTCGAGCTGGAACGAGTAGGAGAAACGATCTCCAGCGGGATTGGCGATGGCTATCCCGGCTCCGGCTGCTGTATCAGTCCGTGAACCATCAAAGTACAAGGTCCAGGGAGCGAGTGTTACTGTGGCGAAGTCCAACTCGCGAAACGCTGTGAGCTCTGATGGTGGGTGATGGGCAAGAAAATCCGCTATTGCTTGTCCTTTAACTGCCTTTTGCGGAACATATTGCAACGAGAATTCGGACATGGCGAGGATCCACTTACCGATGCGTCCCCGCAAAATAGGGCGAGAAAGCATGTATTTGACCAAGTCGGATTGAGCGATGACGACCGTGGTAAAGGCAAGCATGTAATGGCGCAGCTTGCAGCCTGCAAAGTAGAGGGCGAGACATAACTTCTCCATGGGCGAGTAGCGTGTCTCACAGTCCGTTAAAACTCTGCTGAGGTAATAGACGGCATGTTCTACCCCGTTTTCATCATCCTGGGCCAGGAGTCCACCGATGGATAGATCGGCGGCTGCGATGTAAAGTTTAAGTGGGGCGCCGTCGCGAGGCGGAATCAGAACAGGTGGGTTCGTGAGGTAGTCCTTGATTCGATCGAAGGCCTGTTGATGTTGCGGTTCCCACACGAACTCGGTTGCCCCCTGGAGCTTAAGTAGAGGGGAAAAGGGTTGGACCTTCCCTGCCGCGTTTGATATGAAGCGGCGGAGAAAGTTGATTCGCCCTAGTAGCTGTTGTAGCTCCTTCTTGGTAGTGGGAGGCGAAGCGGTGATGACCGCCTGTGCTTTGTCCTTTGGGATCTCGATGCCTCTTTGATGTACGAGGAAGCCAAGGAAATCACCGGCCTCCGCGAAGAAAACGCACTTGGCGGGGTTCATCTTGAGGTTATGTCTGCGCATCCGTGTGAACACCTGCCGGAGGTCTTCCACGTGGGTTGCTCGCGATTTGGTTTTGACTACCACATCGTCGATGTAGACTTCAATCAACTTGCCCAAGATGTCGTGGAAGATGAGATTCATGGCGCGCTGGTACGTTGCCCCCGCGTTCTTAAGGCCGAAGGGCATGACAACATACTCGAACGCGCCAGCGAAACCAGGGCAACGGAAGGCGGTTTTGTGTCGATCTTCCTCGGCGACGGGGATCTGGTGGTACCCGGCCGTGCCGTCCATAAAGGATAACACCTCGTGCCCTGCGGCGGCATCAATCAGTAGGTCAGCCACAGGCATGGGGTATATGTCCTTTGGTGTTGCGTTGTTTAGATCTCGGTAATCAACACAGACACGCATCTTGCCATTTTTCTTGCGGACGGGGACGACGTTAGACAACCACTCGTTATATTTGGCTACGCGAATGATTCCCGATCGGTGCATGCTTTCGATCTCTTCTTTAACCACGATCTGGGTTTCAGTTCGCATGAAGCGGCCGTCCTGCCGAACTGGGCGCCGGTCGGGATAGGTTGGCAACCGGTGGCAGACCAAGTCTGGGGACAAGCCTGGCATATCTTCGTACTTGTCGGCGAAGCAATCCCTGTATTCGCATAATAGGTCAAGGAGGGCTTCCTTTTCTTCCTCCGCCAACTTTGCACTGATGGAAATAAGTAAGGGCTTTTCTGCAGTCCCTACATCAACTTGTAAAGTGGGGTCGCGGACTTGAGGTGGAGTGTCGTCCAAGGCAGCAGGAGCTAACTGAATAACTTCTTCCTTGGTATCGGAATAATCCACCACTTCATCGACATATTCCATAGTCGCGACCTTGTCGTAGGCTTGGCGTTCTGCCCAGTACGAAAGGAGTCTTTCGCACAAGGACTCGCCAGCCTCGCGTGCCTCCTCGGAAAGGGCACTATCCATCGAAATGGGGTGTGAGAGTCGCGATGGTGTGAGGACGTTGCAGATCGTCCTTCGCCTGGGTAAGTCCCCATCGCGTTAAATTGGAGGCCGTTACTCCGTATGGGCGGCCCTTGTGATCGACGCCTTGAACATCCAACGGGCCCAAGTCCGTATTATAGTACCGGGCATCGTTGAGGTTGGCGGAAATAGAGAAAGGCCGGGGGTCGGCCTTGATGATGACTGCCTCACGTTTGTCAGTGTCCCAGATCATGAGCTCTTGGTGCATTGAGGAAGGCACGCAAAAACTTCTGTGGATCCAGTCTCGGCCGAGGATCATGCTGTAAGAGGAAACGCACTCGGCGACGAAAAAGGTGTAGACCCGGGATGCTGGCCCGACCTTGACCCGTAGAAACAACAAACCTAGGGTCCTGGACACCTGTCCTGTAAAGTTTTTCACCGTTAAGGACGTTGCCTGGATCATTGAGCGCGGGATGTCGAGGAGCCCCATGGTGCGGGTTGTGACGACATTAACCGCGGCACCGGTGTCGATCATGACCTTGTTGATCAGTTTCCCTTGGACTTCTGCCGTGATATACAGTGGTCGCATGTGGGTGGCCATGTCCAGGGTTGGCGTAGAAAAGGTCATGGTTGGCTTTTGTGCGAAGCTGCTCGAACTTTCCATTTGCGGAGTGCCATCGGCTGGGGCCAGTACTGGGCCCATTTCGCTGCTGCATGGCGGGGGTACGTTGCTGTCGTCCTCACTGATGATAGTGATATCCGCCGCGCTGCAGGTCGTGTTTGGTGGAAGAGCGTATCGTTCCGAAATGAAGAAAACCATCCCGACCTGAAAAGAGAATTGTTCGGAGACTGGGATCAGAGGTGTGTCAATAATCCCGTGTTCCCCTTCGAGCACTGCAAAGGCATCTACTTCGCTGCTAAGCCCTTCATCAGCATCCCATCCGGAGACTTCTATCATATTGCAGGTGAATGACTCAGCATGCTCTTCGTCTTGCTCTTCCTCTAGGTTAAGCCGAGGTTCTGATTGTGCCTCGTCGGCTTCCTCATTCTCGCGGAAACGTTGGGCCATTTGCTCGGCGAGGTTAGGACTGGAGGGTGCCGATGTCTCTGCTGGTGGCTCTGAAACCTCAGGTTGCCTCGGGCGCCATACTGCCTTGGTCGGTAGCGGTTGGTCCCTGGTTGGTTGCTTGTCTGCGGCCGCAGGAGCTTTACCATTGTCTTCTTTTCCTAACTGCTGCAGGGCAGATACTCGGGGAACCATCCTAGTCTCGGGTTCCGGGGTACGCCGTGGCCGAGGCTGTTGTGGCGATGGTGGCTCCCTTCTGGCGTCAGCCTCTGGATTTTGACGGTCTTGTCGTCGTGAGGGCTGAGGCGGCTCACGTTTAGACTCTGAGTCCGGAGTCATGAACAACTTTCACCTAGGGCCGATAGGTGGAGCCTTGCCTTGATCGGGTTCCGGTGACGGCCTACGTCTGGAAGGCTGCTGATCCCTCCTCCTGGTAGGCTCCGGTGATGGATTGGGCCTAGCAGGCTGTGGATCCCGTCTCCTGTCAGGTACGGGTGACGGCCTGCGTCTGGGAGGTTGCTGGTCCCTCCTCCTTTCAGGTGCTGGGGATGGCCTGCGTCTAGGAGGCTGCGGATCCCTTCTTTGTTCAGGTGGTGGTGATTGCCTGCGCCTGGGAGGTTGCGAATCCGGCTTTGGTGGAACCGTGAGTCGGCAGAAAACATTTGGCTTGGGCGCAGGATCGTCACTGAACTGCTCGCAGATTCTTGGAGGTGCGACTGGCGGCATTTGAAGGATTGCGCGCAGACCTTCTGCTTCTCGCCACATCCGCTCAGGCGTCTGTGCGAGCTGCGAGGGGCGTATAGCGCCCTCGTCGACAGCCCGTAAGGCGCGTAGGATGCTACCGTACCGCTTCTGGAGCTTGCGCTTCTTGGACTTGCTGATGGTCACTGCCTTGCCCCCTTGCTGCGTGTACCAGATCCCTTCCTTGATCGCTGATTTGGACGTCGGGGGAATGTAAGGGTTGGTCAAGACGCCGTCACGAGGGCTTGGGGCGCCGCTGCTGTGACTCTCGCTGCTGGATTCTGAAATGTCCATCTCGCTTGCGGTAGGGGATGGAGGTATCGCTGCTGCCCAATGAGCGGCGACGTACGTTTCAAGGCGCGCTACCCTTTTCTCCAGCTCTTCGCGAGTCCTGGGGCTCGTAGGCTGGGAACCTTTTACAGGGAGCGGTTTATCGTCCCTCATGATTGCTTTGCCCTTATCCTTGTAGGAGGGACGGTCTGGTTCGAGTCTTGCGACCAACTGTCGAGCTGGGTCGTTTGTGCTCCTCGTCTGGTTATCCGGGAGCATGTAGTTGTTCGCCGGCCGTTTGCGGTTTCGGCCTGGCGGATCGGATGGTCCTGCATTTGGTGACAGGTCTAGTGTGATCATTCGCTGGCCGACGCGAGGCCAAGCGAAACCAGCAGTTGCGATTGTAAAGCCGCCCTCGTCCTTGAAGCAGATGTATCCAAGGTCAAGCCAGTCTTGGATCTGGTCTCGGAGCTGGCGACATTCGCAGGTCCTGTGCCCCCAACTGTCATGGAAACTGCAATGGACGCGTCCGTCCCTATACTCGCTGTATGGCAAGGAGCGGAGTGTGACGAGTCCAGCCTCTCTGAGATCTTCTAAGACCTCGTGTGCCAGACTTTCATTGTAGGTATACTGGCGACGCGGCTGGCGGGTATTATCGTCTCCTTCCTCGCGGCCCCTTTTAGGCGCGCGACGTCGCTCGTCGTCCTGGGCCTGATCAGCCCAGTTGACCTCGACCATGCCCACTACGGGCGGGAAAGGGTCTACATCGACCAATGAGGCCGTGCTACCCGGTGCCTTCATCCTCAGCTCGCCTGAGTTTAGCCAAGTCTGCAGCTGGTCTCGGAGCTTGACACAATCTTTGGTGTCATGATTGTATACGTTGTGGAAGACACAGTATTTCTTGTCCTTCAGCTCCTCCTTAGGCGGAATTTTGTGGTCCAGGCGCACGTACTTCGCCTCGATTAGGTCATTGAAGACCAAATGGGCGTTCTTGGCGTCGTAAGTGTACGACTCGTATTCTGGTTTGGTCCAAGCAAAGGACTGGATGGTGATCGGCTCGCGGGTCATCTTCAGGTTCTTCAGTTTGTGAGCCACTTGCTTGCCGGTTAGCTCTACCGCGCCAATGTCGTCCAAGTCCTGATCTGCATGGGCTGGCTCCGGCCTTTGGTAGTAGGGATCGTGAGCAGGGGTTTGCATGCTGAGTGCCCCCACGATCCGGTTCTTCCCCGGCACATAGGTTCCCTTGGAAGCGTTGGCCTTATCGTCCAGCTCGTTCAGGATGAACTCATAGCTGCCAACCTTGTTGATTAGGTCGCCCATGGAGCTGAAATGCTCTCCATGGTGCTTCAGCCGCTGGCGGTGCTCTAGCCCCCGAATAGCCAACTTAATGGCTTCCTGCTCAGGCAGCAGGTAATCGCATTTGGCCTGCTGGATCTTGAAGCGCTGGAGGAAAGACACTCCGGACTCCATGATCTGCTGGCTCATCTGCGTGAGGGAGTCGAGGCCGACTTCGGGCTCAATTGTGCCGTATGTCTCCCGGAAGAGACGTTCCATGGTGGGCCAGTCTGGAATTGACCCCGGCTTCAGTCTGGAATACCAGGTGAAAGCGGCTCCGGACAGAGAAGTCCCGAAGAGCTTGAGCTTCAGCATATCATCATTCCCGTATTGGCCGCATTGGACCTTGAAACGGGCCATGTGAGTTGCTGCGTCTTCCCTTGTCTCCCCAGAAAATGTGGTGAAGACGATGTTCTTGAACCCGTGGGGGAAGGGATACTGTGCCACGCTATCTGGATAGGGGTCACGGTAGTGCAAGCTAGCATCACCCTTTCCGGTGTGCTCCTTGACAATGCTTGAGATGAGTTGGCGCCAGTCGGCCGCCGTTACTGGTGCAGAATCTGCCCCCTGGTCATGGCCATGCCATGCGGAGAAACTAGGGGCCTGTCCGACGTTCTTATGAGTCGAACTGGAATAAGCCGCGATCGGGTCGTCTGGTGTCCCCATTCCTTGCGGCGCAAGAGCATCGGTGCCCTTGAGTGTGATCCTAGGGCTGCATGGCGAGGGTAGACGGGGTGGTGTCCTTGATGAGCTGGCCCCCAATGTGAATTGGGGAGCCTTCTGGGCCCCGACCCTCGGATTTGCCCTAGGCCGCTCATTTGGCGGGATATACCTCGAGCCCTCCGCTGCGCTTGAACTGGTGGAGTTCAGAGCGTGATTCCTCGGCGCTTGGGCCCGAATCCAGTCTTCCATCTGCAGGACCCTTGTACTCAGGGTATCATGGCGCTCTTTGTAGTCTTCGAGCTTTTCCATGCTGTTTTTGCTCCCGAAGAAGGAAGCGTCCTGCTGTTGCTGCAGCTTGGTGTCATGGTCGTTCAGACGATGGGTTTGGGCTTCTAGGGCCTTTGTAAAGGCCACCTTGCTCTGATCCAGTTCAGTCTGGATCCTTTGCAGAGAGCCGGTCATTATGTCCTTGTCCTCCCTGATCGTGCCAACCACATAGTTGAACTCCTCGCTGAGCTTGGCGTGGTTTTCCTGGTTTGCGAGCCAGATTTCCTTGTCCTTAGCGACCTGCACAGAGAGGTCCTGGACAATTTGCTGAGTTTCTTCAGCCTTCAAGCCGCACTCTCTTCTGAGCGCGCCGATCTCATTCTTGAAATCGCTCCTCAGTTCTTCGAACATTCTGCGGACCTCCTCTGTGGACAGAGCAGGTCCCGCCTCTGGGATTGGTTGTGAGTTTGCCATTGTGGACTTAGTAAGGTCGGGGTTGCCGAACTGATGGAGAATCTCTTCTTTAGCGAGAGATCTGCAAGCCGCGCTGTTATGGGGCTTGTATTGCGGAGCCTTATGTTTCAAGCAAGAAAGCGAAGGTCTCCGGTAGGGGGAGTTGTCAAACTTCCCAATGATTGCAAGAAAAGTGAACTCCCCGTCACACTGGGCGTGCCAATGTTTTGGCCCACGTCCTCAGCAAGTGTAGAGATGGAACAAATGTAAAATGGTGTGTGCGGGGCGTGCCACCTCACGGATGAGGAAAGAGAACGGTGCGCGTCCTGACTTCTTGACCAGGCGAATGAGGGCTCCGGCGTCACCTGATGAGGAAATATTTCCGAGCTTACTCTTCTTAATCACCTGTCGATCGATACTCACTGTGAGAGCGAGCAGAGCAACAATTGGGAAATCGGAGACGAGTCCTGACGGGCTCCGGGATCTAAAGCGGGATGCGCTTAGAACGTTAGGGTTTCGAGAAGACTCGAAGGTTTTGACTGTGTACGTCTGTTTGAAAGAGATTTGTTGATTGATTGATTGTGTGTCCTTCTGCAAGCTGTAAAGCTTCTTTATATACTCATCCGTAAGCAACTCGTGGAGATTTACTCACAATCCAATGCGGACTCTGCAATTAGAATCCCACAAGGATACGTTTAACTCGCCAGTCGTGCGCTCCATGCAACACGTGTCAAACCTATCTCGCTTAGGTTTCGTTCCCTGCCTCGCTGCATTTCATTTGTCGTGTAGTAAGCGAACTCAAACACTAAGCGACCTTATCCCGAGGGCGTTATTAGTCATTTCAATCCCATCCTCGCAAGAACTATAGAGTCCCATGCGAACTGGAGATAAGGATCCCGCGTAGACACCGAATCTCGCAAGGTATCAGAATCCTCTGGATAAAAGCCACGTCACGTGCTGCCAAACCTCGCTACCCTTTATGGGCTAAAAAAGGCCACAGGCGTTGGCCCAAATGATATCCAAGCCTTTCTCGAGTCTTGGACCGAAAATGCCCACTGGGCTCAAACACAAACAACGTACCTTGTCACTATCTCTCTGTTCATGGTTTGCCCGAGTTTTCAAGTTTGATATCTTTTGGACCTTCTAGGCTCACAAGTCAATCCTAATGTGATTAGGAAAATAATTATTATAGCTGAAGAAATTATTATAGCTTGGGCATCATTCTCCAAGCGAAAACCTACAAGTTCTTCTCTTAATCTACTGCAGCCTGCAAAGAGCAATATTTACACTGCAAAAATGGATGATTATAACCATCATAAATAAACAACCTTGTCACTATATCGTACGCGTCTCTGTTCATGGTTTGGCTGAGTTTTCAAGTTTGATATCTTTTGGAACATTCAAGGCTTGACAAGGCATCTCCCATTACGATTAGGAAAATAACTATGGAAACATTGCTTTCATCATTCTACAATTAGGTATTATTTCAGGGTGGGAATAAGTAATTGTGCTCTAATCTAATTTGTACATGGGCACCAGAAGTTAGTGGTTAGTTGTCCAGGTTTCATATGTTTCTGAACTTAATTTTAAGAGTTAATTTGATTTAAGTCCAATATTCATCCCCTATTAAATGCAAAAACTTGGTCTTCAACACCGACATCAACCGCCGATTCGAAGCTCCCCGATGCAGGCCTCACCTTGCCCAAACAACCGCCTTACCAAGAAGGAGGACAACGCTGCCTACTTAAGCCTAGTGTTCGACTTCTGAAGTCTTTCTGAAATAGTCGGAGTTACTTCACCTTACATGATCTTAAAACTTTCCCGATAAGTATCAATTTGCTCATCTTCTAAATCTAATGCAACAGAGGGAGCAAAATATAGAGTTAGTATCAAATAACGGGAGGGGGCCCGATAGAATGAATTGACCAATAATCTATCCGTTTGCCTCTTCCAAATCAATCTATACATAACTTGTTGACGTGATCAATATTTATACATTGATGTGTGTCGATTAAAATTGCAAATAGACCTTAAGAAGAAACGAAAAACAAAGTATTTAGTAACTATTACCTATTCGTATAAGTGAGTTTGATACTAAATTTTGATAAAGTATTAGGAGTTCACATCTAAAATCATTTTAAAACAAATGAAGTGACCTAACTCCTTATAAATTCACAAAGTCTCATCTTTACTATATGAGTATATTTCCCAACAAATTTTACTAATAGAAGAAAACAAAAAAAAGGAAAAGATCGAAATTATGGATTTATCTAGTACTATTTGGTCTAATGACGATAGTTTTTCCTCGGTAAGTGAGAGGTCATAAGTGGACTCGTTGTAGCAGAAAAAAAATCATTGATTTACGACATGTCATACGTTGCGGATCACCCCTATTGTGAAAAGGGCATTATAGTAGTTGCCGATAGTTATCTCCCGCTAAAGAGCTTCACATTCCCGCCAAAACTCTCTGCAACTCCCAAATCGGCGGCTCATAAAACCCCAAGAGAGAGAAACAAAGCCCACATCCCTCAATGGAAGACCAAATCAAAGCCGAATTCATCAAGAGCGACTTCACCCTCGACCAAGAAGACGAAATCCTCAAGAAATGTAACATTTTTTCTACTTTTCTGCTTTTTCAATTCTTCACTGAAAACCCTAATTCCACAACTCAATGAAATTTCTATGCTTTTCTCAAATTAGGTCTCACTTTCTGCATCAATTACAAGCTCACGCCTTCGGATCTCGTTTCAAGCTGGGAAATTTACTACCTCAACAGGTCAACTTTTCCTCATCCCACTTCTAATCTTTCAGTCTTCGCTGTGTTTTTGGGTTTTGACCAATTGAATTGAAATCGGTTTGATTTTGGGTTTGTGTGAAGATCCTGACCTTAATTTTGAACTCGTTTTCTTGCATTTCATTGACCACTATTAGAGCAAGGGAAATTGGGTTTTTTTATATGTATGCTTGTTTTGCAATATACTGCAGGCAGTTAAACGAGCCGGTGGTTCGAGATGTCGAAATGGACGGGTTCTTACAGCATTTGCAGAATGAGCAGAAAGAAGCTATTAATAGTAAGGAGGAACCGGGTCTGCATATCTACTCAAGTAATGATGTGGACATGTAAGTATAGTGTATGATTTTGCTGTGTTTATGTATGTAGGAGTTGTGGATTTGTGTGTGTTTGGTTATAACTTGGAACAATAAAATTGGAACGATACAAAGAGGAGGTGTATTCATTGAGTTTGAACCTTCAGATGAGGGATTAAAGATCTAGACTTGAGCAATTTATAGGATTATGAACAGTTAGAAGATACGGTGAAGGTGGTTTAGCAATAACTATATGCTTTTGGATATCGAATTATCATGACTTGTATCGTTAGTTATCAGACTGATATCGTGTAAGTGATGGAAAACCTTGTGCAGGATTTTGAATGGTGAAGATGTAGATGTAGAGGAAACGGTTCTTCACACTCCAATATCCAAATCCCAGAACCGCTATTCAGATTCATTCGACTCAACACCACAAACAAATGGGAACGTTCCTTCTTCTGGAAAACCAACAAAGCTTATAACCCCCTTTGGTAGGCGAAATAACAAGTTTGTTGTGAAATTTAGCATCGAGAATATGCCACATACAGAGAATGTGAAGAAGGAAGATGAAAATGAGAATCAAGATGATGATGGCATTATCAGGAGGGTTAAGCCTGGGAAGAGGTGTTCTTTAGTAGTCCATGGTTCAGGTCCTGAAATAGACTGTAGATTCATGTATGATAGGATTGCAGATAGGGTGAGTGAAACTTATTAAAGTATGTTGATTTCACTTTCACATAAGTGCTTCACTAACTTTAACTTGTGTTGGCTTAGTTTAATGCACTAGAAAACCGAATATTAAAGCACGCGACTGCACTAGTTTCGTCCGGGCAGTATGAGGAACCAGTGGACCCAACAGTTTCTTCTGAGGTAAAGTATTCCCTCTCACTCTCTCTCAACTTAAAAGTGGCAAGAAGAAAATCAGCCAAAGCTGGTTATGATTCAATTTGATATCCAATCTTCACATGGTTACTTATTTGCTTGTAAGAGTATGTTTCTAAGTAGAGCTTAAGGCTAACAATCTGACTGAAGAAATCTCTTGTTTCAGAAAAGTATATTTACTGTTGGGATGATCTGTTGTGACGGAGAAGGCCATCTGAACGAGAAGTCCACCTTGTTGCAAAGCAGGTAGAAACTTGTGGACTTAATTTATATGTTCTTCATCTGGAAACCATTCTTCCTGGTCACCTGATCCGATAAGACTCTAACGTTCATGATTATTAGAAATTATGGTCTTGGGATCTTAGCCATCTTGTATGCAACATTAGTCCACTGCACACCCGTTTGGGTTCCACAACAATTCTGTCAGCTGAAACAAAGCCTATGATGCATGTTTTACCCTGTTGGAGCAGGCTATTTAAATGCAAGGCACATTGTCCTACTTTTGGCATCTGTAGATTAGTGAGACTGTTTATTAATCTGTTTTTTTTTTCTATAAATATATTTTATTTATTATTCATTTGATTATTTTAGTGCCGAACATTCTGGTGGCCAACGTGTACGTGTAGAGTTACACAATGTGAGCCAGTATTCAATCTTTCCAGGCCAGGTATTAGAACAACAGAAGTAAATTGTGGCTCTCATTTCAGATGTTGAATTGAACATCATTGTTTAAAATCTAACACCGTAACATGGATGGATTAAATTCCTGCAGGTAGTAGGTATTGCTGGGCATAATCCTAGCGGGCATTGCTTCATTGCTTCCAAACTGATTGATTCAATCCCTTTATCTGCTGCTGCTGATGAAGAGTTGCATCCCGCCAAAAAGCCAGCTTTGGATCCAGAGAGTTTGTCAATCGGTCTGGCCATTCCACAACCAGAGCTATCAGTGGTATGTATACTTGTAGTCTGTGTCAATATGTGAGACACAGCTGTTTTCTTTATCAGTCATTGATAATGTTTTACTGTTTTCACTAAACCATAATGTGTTCTCCACTGCATTCTGATCTCACTTGAAAGATGATGTTCGAATATGATTCTTTTGAGAATCTAAGAGTAGACTCTCTAGTGATGGTATAATACAATGCAAACATTTAGAAATAAGGAAGCTGAGCTGCAACAGTCAACAATTTGCTAGTTATAGGCTTTTAGGATGGACATGAAAGACTAGAAGATAATAGTGTATTGCTTTCCAACTGGAGAGCAATTTGTCATTAAGTGAAGAGGTAGAGAGGGGTTTAGGTTGCTAACCCAATCCAAGCCAAGGCAGCAAATATCCCAGGCAGCTGGAAACAAACAGAAAATATTACTTGGTGCTTGCTCAAATTTAGGTATTATGTATGTGCTGATATTCACACAGTTTGAATATGCGCTGATATGTGCTCAATATGTGAAATATTGAACTTCTGCAGTTCTGTGCAAATATTTTGATCTATATTGGTGACCCATACTTTCTGTATTGAAAACAGATCATTGCATCAGGTCCTTTTACCACGATTGACAACTTACTGTTTGAACCTCTGAAAGAGCTGCTAGCATATGCAAACAGAAAGCTCCCTCAGTTGCTTATATTGGTAGAGTGCCTATGTTTATGCAAATGAATTTCTCTCAAAAGGATTTTCAGTGCATCATACTTTGATGTTGACATATTCATGTCTTTTCTCAGCTAGGACCATTTATTGATTCGGAACATCCAGAAATTAAGAAAGGCAATGTTGACAGGACCTTTGATGACATATTCCAATTTGAAATTTTAAGAAGGGTATGTACTTTCAACGTTGTGTAGTTGTTAACAAGAACTGTCAACATCTGTTTAGCCTTCATGCCTTTTTTTTCCTTTTATCTCTGAGCAGTTGCAAGATTACGCAGAATACATGGGCTCACATGCACGTGTCGTTCTTGTACCATCTGTACGTGATGCTAACCATGACTTTGTTTTCCCTCAGGTAATGTTACTTTTCTATCAAATACATACAGTATATATCTGCTTACAATTCATTGAAATGCTAAAAGAACTATAATATCAATATATAATGTAATCTTTGTGTGGTCTTGCAGCCTCCCTTTAATATTCATCCTCCAGATCTCAAACATCAGGTATATAATTTTGTAGATTTTGAGCAATGTATATTTCGAACTACTAGGAAATTTCTAATTAGGTTTCATTTTCTGGATTTGTGCTTACAAGTTATACATGTTCTTACTCAGATAACCAGTCTCACAAATCCAGGAATGTTTGAGGCAAATCAGGTAACACACAATAGCGCTTGCCATGAATTATGAGAATAACTCTGTAACTTGTTCCCAAATAGTGTTAATGTCAAGCCCAAAAGTTTTTTTTTCCAAAACCAGATGAAGTTTAAATTTTTTGATTTAAATCATTAGATTCATTTGGTCATTATTAGTCCATGATCTAAAAGAAGTTACCCGACCAAAATTGACTTTTGAACTTTATATTTGTTTGTTGTAGTGCATGCCTTCCTTTCTTAGCTTTCAAAATGTCATTCAAACTGTAGGTTTCTTATAAGTTTATACATCATTGGTATGATAAAACAAAACTTCAGCAATTAAACAATCAAGACTTCCTGAGGTCGTGCAACAAAAACTGTATTGAAACAGTTCATTTTCACACATTGAGTATCTTTATATGAGCAAAATGAAATAAGATGTTGCTCCATGTTGCTGATAAATGACTGTATATGAGATTAATTGGCAATATAATGATCTTCAGTTGACAAGTTTTGTATTTCGCATTTCCAACACAAATCTATCTTTGTATGCTTTGGTTACAATTTGAAGAATCTGAAGCATAGATTAGCATAGAAAAATTTCATACTCAACTTCTGGTTTCAGGTCAAGATAGGTTGCTGCTCTGTGGATATTCTTAAACATCTTAGCGGAGAGGAGACCTCATGTTTTCCAAAGGATGGAACATCCCGTGATCGCATGAGTAGACTTGCAAACCATTTACTCGGCCAACGCAGGCATGTTTCTAATAATTTATAAGAGCTTGTTCAATTGATGTTAGTAAAAGTCCATATGCTGAGAAGGTTTACAATCTTAAGCTCTGAAACTTATTTTGAAATTTTTTGGAATAGCTTTTATCCTTTATATCCACCAGCAGAAAGTGTTCCATTGGATTTTTCACTTGCTCCAGAAGCTCTAAACATCTCATTGATCCCAGACATTCTCATCCTACCCTCTGACTTGAAGTATTTTGTAAAGGTAACTGTAATTGTGTATATGCCATTTTCAATGTCAAAGGAAGTCACGGACAACACAAAATGATGACTATTGTGACCCTGATGAAATTAATTAAACCACCTCCATGATCCTCTCACTAAATACTAGGCTATTATGTAGAATCTTTTAAAACCAATGATTTGCTGAATTTCCTCAAGAAAAGTTAACAGAAAGTTCACTTTTGATTCAGGTGCTCTCCCTTGGTGAAGGAGGTGAAGGAGAACCGCCAGTTAAATGCATCTGTGTCAATCCTGGAAGACTCTCAAAGGGAGAAGGAGGAGGTACTTTTGTAGAGCTTAACTATTATGGTAGCCCTGACACATCCAATGCTTCCATTATAGGCATATAAACCTTGTATTTGTTTAGCTAGCTTGTGTAGATTAGAACATTGTAGGCAAGTTGTATCAAAAAAAAAAAACATTGTAGGTAGTGTAAGTTGCAGCTTTAAATTTTGGTGATGCATCTTTCATGAGTTCTTTCCGTTAGTTGAACAAGTCAACCTCCTAATTTACGAGCTATTTGAAATTTCATCAGGAAAGGTCGTATTTGATCAGTAGTATAGTTTTTCGTGAAATTTGCACTACCCTTTTTGTAAACCACACTATGAAAATATCTAATTTACCCTCAGCATTCTTTATTAATTTTTGAGTTATCAATCTTACATCAGGAATATAGGGCTTTACTGTGAGTTTATAATGGTTTGAGTTACTTCATCCATTATCAATTGGTTTTGAATGTGAACCGACTATACTTTATCGTGGTATCAGTGCGGGTTACTCATTTTCACGTGTGAAGTCCAACGGCCATACAAACTTCACGTCACCCTAAATAATTGTTCATGTGTATGGTTTGAAGATTAGTCACACTTGCGGGAGTGTATTGAGATATCAATCCCACATCGAGAATATGAGATTGAGACATTGCCAGTGGATGTGAACCGTAGACTATACTTTATCAACTTTTTTCACTCTACTCCCTCCCTCCCTTCACATATTAAGTTCTTAACCTTTCAATTCAATTCAAATCTTACAGGCCACTCATGCTAGGAAATTTAAACTAGAATTTCCAGAACTAAACCCGCTCAGAAATCAATATCAATTTCCAACAAATTAAGAGCTTTCTAGTTCAAACTCTCTGTGCTTATGGTTTCGTGTCTTCGACCTGACCTAATTCTTTATCACTTATTCGCAATTGTTCATGCTCCACCCCATCCCGGGTACTCAATTTTCAAGTGGGGGCGCTAGCCACTTGAACTCGAGCAGATCGTCTGGGTTTTCTTACGGGGATGTGGAGGGGTGAGAAGACAAGTAGGGTATCTGAAGGAAGAAGACCCCGCTTTTGGCTAGTTGAAGAAGAAATACTACCATTGGGTACTTTTCTGGGGTTTTGATGTATGATTTGTCTCATTCATTGAGGAAGCTCCAGCTTCTTATTGCAAGGATAAGAATTGCACTGGTGGATTGCCAACTGAAGTTTCATTCCATGAATGTTGAAGTGAAAAGGAGGATGAGAAACGATTTTTCAATCGTTTATAGAATCAGATGGTCTTGTGCTGCCAAGCAGTTTCGGGTAGCTTATAATGCCCTCTCATTGAACAATCTTGATGAGCAGTAAGAGAGTGAACCAGATGCAATTAGGGATGGGGTAATTGAACAATCTTTTATTATAGTTAGCTTTGCGACTATATTCTCTTTGTAATTAACATATGTGATTGTGAATGTGCTCAACAAATAAAGCGATACAGATCATACACATAATACAAATTCTTATCTTTGAAGTTGATCTGAACGCACCTATGCCCAGAGCAACAATTCAAAACTCGAGTCGTCGAGACCAACAAATTGGCATGAAATCCTTAAGCGACGAAAATTTTTGTCGTATGAAATCCTTCACCTAATTGATAAATTTTTTTCGCCGTCTTAGTTTTTAAACTAAAACGATGAAACTTATTGACCTTAGTGATGAAATATGTTTGTCGCTTGGTTGAAATATGTCTGTATTTACAACTTGTGTTTCTTCCGGTACGTGTGCTATTCACTTTGAAAAATCAAGTCATACCGTGTGTTAAGCTACAAAGTGGACAACATTACGTTGGAATTTATTGATGAAAATGTATATATATTCTCTTTGTTATTCATCTCATGGCATCACGTATATAAGTGGAGTATGAATATCATCGTATATAAGGGGAGCATTACGTTGGAATTTGTTGATGAAAATATCCTTGTAAATTAAGCTCTCAAACTAGTAATGTTAGTCCTCGAAGTTGTAATATGAGTCCTTAAAGTTGTAAAATTTTCTAGTTACAACATTAGTAATCATGTCTTTAAAGTGGTAAAATGTGTGTTTAAATTGGTAATTGAGTTCTCAAAGTAATTAAAAAAAAAGTTGTTACAACTTTGAGAACTCAATTACCACTTTAAAGACAAATGAGGATTAATGTTGTAACTAATTTTTTTTTACAACTTAACGACTCATATTACAACTTTGAGGACTCATTTTACAACTTGAGGTCAAAGTTGATGCATCACATGTATTAACACAACGTACCTAGTCTTATCCTGAACATTTACTGTTATCATTTTTATTTTCCGATTAAAAAAAACTAAGTTTACTGTTATCATAGGTATGTACGTATTTGAAGAGGCCCCACTTCTTATTCTACATACGTATTTGAAGATTGTGTCAACTCTTCTTGTTTTAGATATAATATAAATGATCATAAATAGAGTACAGACTCTAATTATTCAAAAGCTGTAATAAATATATTTTTACGACAAGAACTATGTAATTCTCTATTGTTGAAATGATAAACTTGGAATAATGTTCAACTAGCTGACAAGAACTATGTAATTCTCGATCACCTAAGAGATGAGCGTTGGTCTCGATCCTAATTAAATTTTATTTTCTGGATTTGTGCTTACAATTTATACATATTCTTACTCAGATAAGCAGTCTCACAAATCCAGGAATGTTTGAGGCAAATCAGGTAACACACAATGGCACTTTCCATGAATTATGAGAATAACTGTCTTTTCAAAGTTTTAGTTCCAAAAATCTTATGAAGATTAACACTTGAGATTTTAACCATTCGATGCATTTGGTCATTCTTAGTCCATGATCTCAAAGAAGTTAACCAACCAAATTTCACTTTTGAACTCAGAGTATGTCCGTCGTGTATTTGTTCGTTGTAGTGCATGCCTTCCTTTCGCAACGCTTCATTCAAAGTGTAGGTTGCTTATAAGTTTATACTTCATTGGTAAGATGAAACAGAACTTCAGCAGTTAAACAAATTAAGACCTCTTGAGGCCGTACAACAAAAACCGCATTGAAACAGTTCATTTTCACACATTAAGAACCTTTACATACGAGCAAAATGACAAAAAGATGTTTCTCCATGTCGCTGATAAGATGACTGTATATGAGATTAATTGGCAATATAGTGATCTTCAGAATCTGAAAAGCATAGATTAGCATAGAAGAAATTCATACTCAACTTCTGGTTTCAGGTCAAGATAGGTTGCTGCTCTGTGGATATTCTTAAACATCTTAGCGGAAAGGAGACCTCACGTTTTCCAAAGGATGGAACATCCCGTGATCGCATGAGTAGACTTGCAGACCATAAACTCGGCCAACGCAGGCATGTTTGTAATAATTTATAAGAGCTTGTTCAATTGATGTTGGTAAAAGTCCATTTGCTGAGAAGGTTTACATCTTAAGCTCTAAAACTTATTTTTGTAATTTTTTGGAACAGCTTTTATCCTTTATATCTGTTGAAGATTAAAATTGGGAAACTGGTTCCCTCAACAATATCCACCAGCAGAAAGTGTTCCATTGGATTTTTCACTTGCTCCAGAAGCTCTAAACATCTCATTGATCCCAGACATTCTCATCCTACCCTCTGACTTGAAGTATTTTGTAAAGGTAATTGTAATTGTGTATATACCATTTTCAATGTCAAAGCAAGTCACAGATCACACAGAATGATGACTATTGACACTCTGATGAAATTAATTATAAATGTTGTGGCAGTGCGATGCTCAAACCAATGAGTTGCTGAATGTTCTTGAGAAAAGTTAACAGAAATTTCACTTTTGATTCAGGTGCTCTCCCTTGGTGAAGGAGGTGAAGGAGAACAGCCAGTTAAATGCATCTGTGTCAATCCCGGAAGACTTTTAGAGGGAGAAGGAGGAGGTACTTTTGTAGAGCTTAACTATTATGGTAGTCCTGACACATCCAATGCTGCCATTATTGGCATATAAACCTTGTATTTGTTTAGCTAGGTTGTGTAAATTAGAACATTGAAGGTAAGTTATAGTGTTGAGTTCTAATTTTTTCGCAGTTGAACTGCATTGTATCAAATTTATAGATTCCAATACTCATTGCTGCACTTGGATCATCATTGATAATTATGAGATTTTACATTTTCAATGCTGTACAAAAGTAGAAATGGTAAAGAACATCTGAGAGGATGAAAAAACAGTGCACACTTCATTCTTCAATACCATCCAACCGCAAACATCAACTATTTGGTACGTACTGCAGGCTATCTTATCTAATTGAGATAGGCCTTTGTTAATAATGCTTCTGCGAAACGAAATAACAAAGGAGTTGGTGAATGAGTGCTTTCGTTTAATTAACAAGTCACGCTCATAACTTGTCAGCAATTACATAAACTTGATTGCTTCTCAAGTAACCAAGGTAGGATTAAAAGGCATGAGCAGAACCCAGCTGAACAAACTAAACACTTCCTGAATCCCCTAGTTCAGAGACCAAATGAAAAGAGCTTTATAGTTTGGTAATGCATCTTTCATGATTTCTTTCCTTTAGGGCTTTAGTTGAACAAGTCAACCTCGTAATTCACCAGCTATTTGAACCATGGAAATGCTTTGCCAATGGAATTTTCATCAGGAAAGGTCATATTTGATCAGTAGTATAGTTTTTCTTTTTTGCTTTTACCATGGGAACACTATTCGTCAGTGTTCATCTCTTTCGAATTCACAGTTTGATGCAACTGCTTCTATTGATATTTTGATGGTTTGATACAGCAAGCGTCACAGTCCGTCGCCAGTTTCTGCTGTTGTAATTTGTACCCAAATCTCCAGGAGCAATAGCAAGTTAGCAACTGCTAATTTTGATTTGTGGTCTATATATATTTATTTATTTACTATCACTGCTGAAGTATGACTTCTATATCTGGAAACTGAATTTCTCACTATCATAACTAGACATTTTCCCCAAGGGCATATATAAAGTTATTATAAACCTTATACTATATACACAGAAGGGATTAGCGAATGGGAAAATCACCATAAACTCTCCCTCTCTTTCTTCTGCAATGTCTCTTTATCTTTCCAATTATCGTAGTATTAATATCACAATCCTAGAACCCCCAATACTTCAAAAGACAAGAAAGGAGCAGTCCCGATCGTCATAGTATTTGGATTAGTACAAGCTGCAGCTGCATCAGCTCTTGTGTTTTTAGTTGGTGCAATGGCCTCCCTTTGGGGTGTGCTATATGTTGAACTTTTAAGGTTAGTAGGACTGTTTCTGTTGAGAGGTTTTGGATTTTCTAAGTTATGCAGGGTTGTTCCTTTGTAAACTAATTAATTAGAGACAGGGAGAATCCTAGCTGGTGCATCTGTTGGGAAGGTAGAGAAGCAATGCAAAGGATGGGATCAAGGTTTGGTAGTGCATGCAAAGGTTGTGAATATGCTGAAATAAGTGGTGTGATGTCCCATGACAAGCATGCCCACCTTTAATCAACCATAAAAGAACTCACACACCTAACCCAACCCAAACCAAACACACCCTCTCTTATAACTTTATATCTTCTGTGAAACCACACTAGTAGTTGTTGCAGTTGGCATGGGTTAGTGGCTGATTTCATGAGCCCCAGAATGGATGAAAGCAATGTGGGAGGTTTTGATTTGGGATTATTACATACATGTCTTTGCTTCTTAAAGAGTACATGAGTTTGTACATTCAATTAGTTTTTGGAGACTGCACAAATGCTGTTGAGAATGCAGACTGGAAACAAAATCCAACCTAGCTCTCGAAAAGAGCTTAATTGGGTTTTGCTCCTCTCATGTTTGAGGTCACATGTGCATTCTGCTGAAACTAAACAATGTACATTTCCCTGAGCAGTTAATAAGAATAGACCAATGTGTTCTTGTCCCAATTCGAGCTTCCCTTTGTTCTGCATTCTGGGGGTTCATGAAGTCAGCCTCTAGCAGATGATCCATAAACAAGAGAGACCCTATGGCTTCACGTTTGAATTCTTATCTGGTCTCTAGAGATCTATCCACCACCAGAATTCCATTGAATTTTTCAATTGCTCCAAAAGCTCCAATCATCTAATTTGATCCCAGACATGCAGTCTCATCCTACATGCCCTTAGAAGTATATATTGTAAAAGTAAATGTTCATACCAATATAAATATGACAGCAACGTTTCACAGATCACATAGAATGGCGATTGTCGCCCCAATGGAAAGTAGGTTTTAATTTGCAACTCTGAGATGCTTAAACCAAGGAGATGCTGAATGTAGTGATCAAGCAAAGATTTAACTGCCTTTGCTTTGGTTCAGCTGCCACTAGATGCGTATCAGCATCTGTGTGGCAATATTGGCAGACGGAAAAGGAGGACGAATTTTGTTCTTAAACATTGAATCTGTACTTAAACATCGAGCTTGCCTAAGATTTATGCTTAAGCATTGAATTTGTGCAAGCTGTATATAAAGTTATAAACAGATACAGATTCGAGGTGTGAACTTTATCTGTTGTTTGTTTAAAACAATAACATTCACAACAGAATCCAATACTTAATGGAATGACTAGTCTTAACCAGATTCAGTATGATCAAATTCATGTATATATAGTCAATGTGAGACCCTGAATGGTCGATTTGGAACCTTGTCCAGAAAGACCCTAAAGCTAATTTCTATATGATCAAAAGTGAAAAAGCACCAGATGCTGCTCTACTTCTCTTTCTTCTGAACCTTGTCTCTGTACCAATCTTTCCAATGACTCAACACCCACAATATGCTAACACAGATAGCAATAACAATCACAACCATCCAAGAAACCCACGCCCATGTCGGAACTTCTTCTCCGGCCGCCCCACTCATATAGAACAACCCCATCTTAAACATAAACAGAGGCCCCAGAACCCCTCTAAAAACACTGTAAAAAGCATAAAACCGAGGAGACAAGAAGTCATACAGTTTCGCAGCCGAAGCCGAATCAGCCCTTTGAAAGCTCGCAAGTGTCCAAACGTTCTGGCAACCGCTGGTGATCTCGGCAAGAAAGAGAAGCACAATGATGGCATAAGCCCCGTGATGAACCACATAGCGACAAGTCAAAAACACGTACAGAGTGGCCAAGTGATGAAGAATGAAGAGAACTTCAGTAGGGAAGAAGATCAAGTAATGAAGAAGATCAACCAAGAAGTAAGCTATGCTGTATTCAAGAACAGTGTTTTCGAAAGGTGTGTTCATGGAGGCGAAAACGGAAACAGTTTTCTGGCTGTGAATTAGTGCATGGATCGCCATGAAAACTGCAGGAGTGCTGTGAGCTAGAGAGATGACGCAGCTCGAAGCTTCCGGCCTGTGTTTGGGACCCCGAAAAAGCAAGAATCTAGCAAAGAGGTAGATGAGCAAGAACATGGTGAAGAATGTGGGGAGTGTTGGGGTGAAAAGAGCCGAGGTCTCCATGGAAACTAAAACCAGCTAGGGTTTCAAGAATTCAGATTTCAGAGATAGGTCGAGGGATTGTGAAGAGATTAGAAAGATAGATTACCTGCTTTTGAAAACTGGGAATGTGAAAGCTTTAAAGTATGATGGAGGAGGTAGAGGAGAAGTATAATGAAATTCAAGGGGACCAGCACCACGAGATATTATTGTTGACCAATAATGCTACAAGTCAGCCTATCTTTGTTTCAAGTTTTATTCGAAGAAACGTTTGACACGAAAATTATAGACCAGAAAGTAAGAACCAGGATTGAGAGCTCCAGAGGCAAGGAAAAGAAAATCTAGGACAAGTTTTCGGGATTTCTTTTTTGAAAGCATAAGTTCAATTTATAGAGGGGAACATATTCTATATGATCCAATAATGAAAAAGAAAAAGAAAAAGGATAAAAAGAATAAAGTTACATAAAATTTTAACCATCCATCTATCCATGTGAGTAGTTCCATTGGAACATCGAGTGTACTTTTTATGTCCTCTGAATTCAATATAATGCTGTCATTAGCAGTCTGCGTTTGACTGAAAACTACGTTTTCCATTTTACCAAACACGTTCTAGAAGAGATCATTGTAGACATCTTTTCCTTGACAAGCTAAACTCAAACTCTATCATAAAACTTGCTGGATTATTTATTATTGAACTACCTGCAAGAACTTGTAATACGAGCTTCAACACCATCCGTCCAAACCCGGTTGAATCCTGTGATTATGTTCCTTCGTCCTAGTTCTAATTCATTCTTTGAGGTGGGCAGGATAGTGGACCTACATTACCATCCCTCCATCAATGGTGAGCACCTACACGAAGTAATTATGGTCAGTGAAGGAGAATTGGAGAAAACAAGTTGTGAGATGACAAACAAGGAAAGACCAGGAAGGCAAAACTTATGACACCAACACCATTTCACTCATGATAGTAAAGTCTTAATGATCCAAAATATCTAGTTTTGGTAATCCACACACATTCTTACTCTCTTGTACTATAGTTTATGGAGGGAAAGATGACCACTAAAACTATAATAACAGTTCCGTTTTTTATCATATTTGAGATAAAGTTAAAGTGTTTATGAAGGCTCAACAGACTCCAGTCCAGAGTGAGCCCATTGTTCCCTGTGCAGGGTAAGATTAATACCTCTCCAGTTCCCATTTCAAGAAACATGCACAACAGTTCACATTTTGGATGATTATAACTTTGTCTCAACCTAACTGTATGAAGCTCTACAACTCACCGTTTAATTCCAAGAAACTTGTATACTATTAACAACAATATATTGATACCTGTCCAGTCATGTAGCTGGCTGCAGGGCTAAGGGCCAAGAATTCCACAAGTCCAGCAATCTCTTCAGGTTGACCATATCTTCCTGTAGTCACAACCACAACAATGACATTACTTCACTTACAAAATAATTCTAACAAATTGTCAAATATCCTTGAAAGTTACTAACAAAATATAAGTAGAACTTCCTCCAGCTCACCTAAGGGGATGGTCTGTAAAATTTTCTTCTCCAGTTCAGCCCCTAGCTCAGCAGTCATATCCGATGCAATAAAACCCGGGGCCACAGCATTAACCTGAGAATAATCAATGATTATGACTCACTTCCTCAACTACCCTGGTACCATCTTGGGATGTGTTTGATCACAGAAAGATCCAAGATTTTGAAACACTCACATTGATGTTTCTGCTAGAGTACTCCTTCGCAACAGTCTTTGTCAAGCCAATTACTCCTGCTTTTGCAGCACTATAGTTGGCTTGTCCAACATTGCCAACTAGACCAACAACTGATGCTATATTGATGATCCTTCCCTGCATAAATCACCATACAACTGAGATAAATCATAATTTTCTTTTGAGAATATATGAGTACGTGAAGTGTGTGGAAAAATAAAATGCCGAAGTCAACCTCCTATATAACTTAAACTTCAATGAGCAGCTAGCATTAATAGGAATGATGTTTACCTTCTTCTTCTTCATCATAATTTTGGCTGCTGCCTGAGGATTAAAGTGAATTATCTCAGTTTACTGTGGAAATCAAATCACATAGTGATGAATAATTAAAGTTCAAAATCACACACCTGGGTACATAAATATACACCAGTAAGATTTAGGTCAATGACATCCTGCCATTGCTTTAACTTCATTCTCATCAACAGACCATCTCTAGTAATTCCTGAAACAATGGTAGAAAAATTAGAGGTCCAAATTTTATTTTGAAGAATACAGAAGGAGTTGAGGCTGTAACAACCTGCATTGTTGATCAGTATATCAACAGTTCCCCAAGCATCAACTGCCTGCACATGTCAAACCATGAGCATACCACAATTAGCATAATGACATCATACAACTCAATTAACTATGAGAATGCACATTTACTCACAGTTTTGAGCATTGCTTCAACATCTGCTTCTTTTGAAACGTCTCCTCCAAAAGTAAGAGCTTGTCCACCAACTGCCTCAATCTACAAAAAAAAAAATAACCAAATGGGCTATCACTACTACATAAACCAACAACCATGCTACACACGCAAATCAGCATAACTATATTCACTTCAGCAAGACATGCTAATATGATTCACAATGGATGATTCTATTTTACCTCATTGGCAACCTCTTCGGCCTCCTTTGATGACCTAGCATAATTAACAAGAACCTGCATGCAAAACCATCAATTCCTTCCATCACTAATCAAAGCCTAATCAGAATGAACATTTTATACGACTCACCGACTACTGACAGGTCTAGGACTAACCTTACAACCAGCTTTGCCCAAAGCCAGAGCAATGGCCTTGCCAATTCCTCTAGAAGCTCCGGTCACCACCACAACAGGAGCCTCCACTTTTGGGACTGCTCCTGCACTTGCTTGTTCAAGCGTGGCCACCTGAGCCCTCACAACACCTGTAATTCCCATCATCATTATCAATTTACGAATTTCAAGGTTTTGGAAGGTGGATCACTTTCAAATTGAATGTGCTTTCAGCTCTACATTCCGAATTCCTCAACAAACAATCAAAGGAAAATGCATAATTACACATCACAACATATTGATGATCAATTCAAATCTCATACCCGCTTAATCCACATTCAAATGCAAATTACACATTTCACCTTTTTTTCGAAGGTGAATCAGTTTTCAATTCAGTCATCGCTTACCTCAATGATTAACGAACTGCATTCAATTCAGTTTTCATTCAAAGGCAAATGCATCATTCATTACACTTGAAAAAGTTTCGCTGATTAATTCAAATCCACATTCAAACGAAATCCATAGAGAACGAAACATTTCGCTAGCAAAATGCATCAATTTACACATTTCAATTTCTTTCGAAACCTCGATCACTTGTCAACTTCAATATCACAACTTTCTGTAGCAACAAACTCTTTCTACTCTATATTTCAAATCTCAACAATCAGATGCAAATTCATCATTACATACCGAAACGCTAAGTAAACATCTTAATCCACATTCAACTGCAAATGTATGAACATAGTGAAATTCAAATGTACTAACCGGAGGAAGTGGAGGAGCTCTTGGATCTGTACTGAAGGCCAATGCTCCGGCCCGATCCGACCGGCAACCACTGCTTCAAACAGCACGCCCTGGCATCGCCGGCGGCTCCGAACTTGATTCCGGCGGGATTCAAAGCAACGACGTTGGATGCAGCAACGGAAGCCATCAGAGAAAATATCGGAAGATTGCGAATGGAGAAGGGTGAAGCAGAGAAAATGGGGTTGGGGATTTCTTTATAAAAGGAGAGACGGAGTTGCTTTGATTTCTGTGCTGCGCGGCTTTGAGAACTCCGGAGACTAATCAGAGTGGCGATGGAAACGAAGCGACTCGACTGAGCTGTTTTCGTCAACCAGGTGGCTGGGGGAGTTGGGGGAGTGAGGCTGGAGTTGGGTTTAATTACCATGCAGCCATTGATGAGGACGAGGAGGAGGGGCAGGGTGGTGAAATTGGGGATGGTGTGAGGGCTATTTTGAAATTTGGGTAGTGATGTGGAAGGAAAAGTAGGTAGTCCGCTCAACTGTAATCCGACCCGGGTTTTTTTTTTCTCAAATTAAGGCGAACCGGGTTGATTTTTACGGCCGGTCCGCTTGTTGAGCTCAATTGAAGTCATTTCAAGGTACCGGAACATTGCATAACTAATCCCGGACAACTAACATTGTCTGCCAGAAAAGACTAGATGATGGATAGCAGCATCGGAAGTTTCCTTATGTTATCGACCACATTTCGACTGATTAGGGTGACCTGAATTGAACTGATTCCTTGCTAGCACTCTTAGATATTGTTAAGTAACGCTACTTTGAGGAGGATACGTAGTTTCTTCTGCGTTTTCAGAGTAGACTTGGATTCTGAAACTTCAGGGGCCTGGCTACTACTTTGAGTTCATCTTGCCCTTAAACCAATGAGGCAATGACTCAATAAGACTGAAAAACACATCTTCCATCGTGCAACCTCCAATCAATATTGTAGTTATCTAGAATATGATGGTTGCAAGCGATTCACGGATGTAGCACTCAAATCAAAGTTCATGATTCCATGCTAGATAGAAAATTGTCATTAGTTCAACTACTTTTCACAAAGAGATCATTAGTGATAAATATAGAAAACGCCGTCAATGACGACTCGAAATAAAATCTCAACAAGAAAACAATCCTCAGTATACATAAGCACGAGGGTTAACCATCACATAACAAAAGTTGGAAGTAGCTCATTTCCCTGATTAAGCACTTTTCTGTGCTGGTTTCCTTTTGGAATTGTTCTTGGGACGGACCTTCACAAAAGCCTTTTCCAAATCCTGAAACAAATTAAAGATACCAAAGTTAAAAGCTCTAGAACAACTTTCTTTTCTTTGTTTGGTCACCAGCTCTACAACAACTTTGCATCTACATTAAAATCACAGAAAAACAAATAAGGGTGGAGGGGAAGGGAGGTAAGAAGAGTGGAAAGATGGACCATGCATTGATGCCTATGGTGTCTCATCTACATATCTTTAAAATTCAAAACCAATAAGTCTATATGAAACGAGGTTACGTCAACAAATCAAATCAAATCAATTTAATCCACTAGCAAGCCAATCCCGCTAAACTTCCCAGATTGCAAAACCAGATAAAGAACACAACTAATTTTGGCCAGCAATATCAGAACTTCAGTTCCAGCTTTCCAATGCCTGGTGAACCCAGTAGAACCACTTCTTTTTCAAATTTTTTAAAGATAAATCTATTTATGCACTGACGGTTCAGGAGAAGTAACTACAATGAGGCAGGAATTTCTGAAACTTGAAAACCCAAAGGACCATGAAAATCAGTCTCAGACCTATTAATGTTAAAATACGACGAAGCAGGACTGTTTAATAGTATGACATTAGGAAGATCAAGAGTGCTTATTACTACATGCCACATGCCATTGGCAGATGCAACTAAACATGAGCATGTTTCTGAGGACTTAATATTAAATAACAAATTGATGACAGGAACATTTCATATCATGACTTTTCAGGGGTATATCCAATGTAAAATTGATTGGGTGATCTGATCTCAAAAGGCATGATGAAGTTTTAAGTAACGAAATGGATTGTGATGGTATAAAGTATGAGTATATGATGCATTCATTGTAAAACATAGTTTGTCAACCTTAATTTTACCTGAATTGGTTCTTTCTCAGTCGGCTTTACAGCCCAAAGTGTCTCCAAATTATAGTAAGCTCTAGCATTCTCATCAAGAGCATGAACTATCACTTTACCTGAAAAAGTGAAGATAACAATTACAAACCCAAAAAACCACAAAAAGAAAATACATTGTCCCACATCAATGAGTTGTTTCAAAAGTTTACAACAGGAAATACAAAAGTAGAATTTGTTATCCTGATATCTAATTAGAATGCACTCTACTGTACCCTATAAATGCTATGTCGAAGTTGTAATATCAATGGCCAGAAAAGATAGTGAATAAATACTTTTTATTTTTCCAACTATTCCAATGTAGTTCTATGCCATTGAACCAAACAAAGTTGTGTGTACTTTAAATTGTTCTTGGAGCACCAATGATGATGATACTCCAAGTAGCAGAGCACATACCAGAGTCAATGACGATCCACTTTCCTCCGTCTTGCCCTTCAACAGTGGGAAGCACCAAGTGCTGAGCTCCTTTCTGCTTTTGCTTCGACTGCTCACATAATAAATCAAACCACAATAAGATCAGGATCAAGTTCATCATTCACTAGTCAATAACAAGATAATTAACCTATTTTAACCACCAAACAGCATTTTTTTTTTCATTACTCAAGCCTTCGAACCAGTAAAACCCATACATCTCAAATTCTCTGCTTGTACTTGGATTACTTGAATACATCTCGAATGGAAAATAATCAATAGAAAAGAAAGAACCGGAATCGATAGAGTTACAATCTGACAGTGATCAATTTCATCATTCATCAGTTCATATCAAGATAGAACCTAGTTAATCATCAAACAGTATTGTTTGTTCATTACTGAAGCCTCTTTCGACTCCGAAAACTACTCGACTCAAACTCTCTTTTTCTGTTGCTTAAATTGCTATATAAACAAAAAGAATCTTAACCTTTAGTGATCAAATTCATCATTCCATCACTGAAGCCTTTCGCCTTTCAAATAAAAAATTACACACAGCTCAAAATTTTCAAAAGCAACCAAACAGAGGACTAGAGCTTGAATCAAATTAGGTTAAGATTACCTGCCTTGTAAATTAGGGCTTGGGCGATGTTCTTGACGTGCCAGGTGGACCTCCCGGTGGCGAGGACCATGAAATCGGCCCACTCGGAGTGGTTGTTCGCTGGTATGACCTTGACGTCGTCGGCCTTGACGTCGCTGAGAACTCTCTCGACCTCGTGGAGATCAAGCAGGCCTTCGTTGGCGGCGGAGGTGAAGGTTTGGTGCAGAGATTGAAACCCTAGCCTCCATTGTTGAAGGAGCAGTGAGGACGACGATCGGGAGCGTAGAGCGGCCAACATGAGGTTTGCTGCTAGTGGTGTGACTGGTGAAGACGTCGCCACTATTAGGTTCGGGTTTGTGAAATGGGCGGGCGCGAACGGCGTCGTCTTGGGAGTTCTGGTTTCCTTGAGTTAAAACGCACCGTTTTAGGGAATGCGCGCGTTAAATGTGACTAGTTGATTGTTAAACGATGAAAACCGGGTACAAGAACTTGACGTTAAGGGGAGATTAACCGGTTCGAGTCATCAAATATAGAATGATAGATTGGTAGGTGGTAAAAGAGGTGAGTGGCAATGGTGTTCGCCCGTAGGATCATTCATGGTGAAGATAAGATCCCACCAACGTCTCGAATGCTAGGAATGGAGGCACAAGGTTAAATAGCACCAAATTAGAGGTGGAGGCGGAGGTGGAATTGCTTTGGCATGTGTGGCTGTTTTAAGGCAATGCAAAATACAGAGAGTTTTAAGGAAAAATAAATGTGTATAGAAACCTAACAATACAGTGTTGATAGTGAATACGTACACTAGCAGACATGTTGCTCGCAATTTAGCACAGAACCTTACCTCTAGGTTCTAGCTAGTTTGTACAACGTTAGGACCACAATAATTACGCTACTCTTTGCCACCTATCATATACGGTACTCTTTTATACTCTTGTGATCCGTATTTATTTAGAGTTCTATGTCATTTAAACTCATTTTAGCTTTACTTCGCTCAAAGCTTTTCTAATTAGGACTTTTAAGTTGATAACTTTTTGGCTTATCTCACTTTTCGATCTTATATCCACATTTTGACCGTTCAGTTTATAGGTATTTATGAGTATATCATTTTTATAAATTTTAAGCCATATTAAAAAATCGTTAAGACATTCATAAGTGTGATTTACCAATTATGAACTTGAACTGTTCATGTTTGACAGATTTAGTTCGTCTATGAATTTGATCTAGTTTGTTACCTTAACGATCACCGATTTGACTGAAATTTGTAAGGCTTATCTACACATATAGACCTAAAAACTGAACGGATGAGATGCCAAGATGTGATGGAAAAATATGTCTTTTAAACCATAAACCAAAAAGTCTCAGCTAGTCCTTAACTTAAGGGTCCTCACTAGAATGACTCTCTTACTTCGCTATCTACGATTCAAAAGTATTGGAAAGGAAAAATGATCTGACACCGGATGGTCCGGATCTAACGAGAGCTCAATAAGCAATAAGCTCTAATTTAATTGTTACAACATTATGAATTATATTGAATGAAAAACCATATACTATGTATCACAATTCTAGCTAATAACCCTTTGCAACCTTACCTCTAGATAGTGTGTACAACGTTAGGATCACACTAATTACGCTACTCTTTGTCTCACTTAGTCACTAACCATACACGGTATTCTTTTATACTCTTGCAACCCGTCTTCTTTGTCGTTTAAACTTGTTTTTAGCTTTACTTGGCATTGAAAAGAAAAATACTCCAACAAGGGCTCACTACGCTCTAATATGTTACGACATTCTGAATTATATTGAATGTAAAACGATAATACTATGTAATTTATATGACAGTTATAATCAGCACATAGTAAGTATTGTCACACCATGTCACAGCTGGGTACTACCAAAATGTGTATCCATCTCTGTTCACGATTCTTATGACATACGTCCAATAATCCAAGAAACCCTTAATTAATCAATTAAACTTGCATCAACTAAGTTATTAACTATGCTTTAATATGATGCTATAGTTCGAGCTCTTATAATGACATAAATATAAAACAACATGCATGCAATTGTTTTCTAATTATCCTAAGTTTCTCATGGCTTCTTTAATAGTACTTTTGGTGTCGACCGAAAACGAAGTCTACATTTCTACGCTTTTAGTCACTTGTGAAACTGCTGCTTCTATTAAGATTTAAGGGAGTACTTATATATAATCATTACTTTGAAGGCTTCAAAGTTTTCACCAACCGAAAAAATTGACATTATATATTTATATTTCTGGCTCTTTGCCATTAGTGCACCAAGTTATGTAGCAAAATAAGTTGTTATATTAAGCTTTTCTTTAATTCATGTCCCACATCATTAGTTATTACTAATGTTTGATATAATTGAACCATCTTCTAGTGTAGTCATACTCTTGAAAGTTTGCAAAGTACTTTTGTATTGTCACCAAATCGACAATCTCAAAAAACCCCAACTCTAAATACAGATGGATCGGTAATGTAACATATGATACACTCATCCTTCCATCACAACAATCCAAAACGACATTATAACTATAGCAGAGAGAGAGGATGAAGGAGACAAGTATGGCAGATTAGCAGTTGCTACAAAACGGCTTCAGTGGCGACATCGTAAAAAAAAACAAAGAACAAAAGCGGAAATGACAGATAGAGAAAAAATAAAAATAAAGAAGAAGAGAAAAGGAAAGCAAATATTCACGGCTCTGAAAATGAAAGCTTTGCTTTGCTTCTGCGGAACAACGAAGCAAATCTAAACGACAACAAACCCCAACTCTCTTCGTTCAACTCCCCTCAATTTCACCGGAACCCAATTTTGGAAAATTCGCCGCCGATCCGGGGACCTGAGAACGGACCAGCGAGTGATCTAGATCCGAGTTTCCGGCTCGGCATTCGTCCGATTGGAATCTCCGGAGCTGAAGCTTCGAGGTTTCGGGATCGCAGTCACTGTGAGGTCTGGAGAAGCCGGTGTTTTGATTCTCGTGTTGGTAATTCGAGTGTTACTGTGAGTAATTCCGGGAATGGTGAATTTCGGTGTTGTGGTTTGGAGTTGAGCGGGGGCGTGGAGTGGTGTCAGTGGGAGCTGAATTGGAGTGTGAGTTAGGTTTTGGTTTACGGTGGCGGTGGTTTGGTTGTGGTGGTCTGCAAATTGGCGAAATCTAGGGTTTCGGAGGTTGGTTCAGGTTGAGTTTTATTAGGTTTTGAGTGCAATTTGAGCCTCTGGTACAGTTTGTGTAAGAATTTGTGCAATTCTGTTTTCGAAGTTTTCGGTTCGTGTTTGACTTGGTCATGCTCTGTTTGTCAATTCGTTGGTAGTGAAATTGAGTTTCATTTTGGTGCAATTTGGCGCCGACGAAGCAGAGAGGGGTTTGGTTTGTTTAGGCGAAACCGCGAGAGCAATTATTAGGCGGTTAAGTTATTTTTGTTGGTGTATGATGAGTTGCTGGTTCAATTTGGAGAGATTTGGGTGGCGGTTTTGAGTCTTGAAGGTTTTAAGTGGTTAGAGATATGCCTCCTTCTCCGTTATTGACGTGCTCTCCTGGCCGAGAGCCGAGAGGGAACCACAGACGAGGTAGGAGTTTCGAGGCTGGGATGATTGTGAGAGAGAAAGATGAAGATCTGGCATTGTTCAATGAAATGCAGACCAGGGAGAAAGAGGATTTCTTGCTTCAGTCGGATGATCTTGAAGACACATTTTGTAAGATGACATTGATTTTATGGTTTTGGGTGGGAGTGTATAGTTGGGGAAATTCTTTTTTTGTTGTTTTACTGGTACCAGGGTTTTTATTTATGTTTTTGGTTTTACAGCTACAAAATTGAGGCAATTTTCAGATTTTAAGCTGGGAATCGCCATTCCTGGACGGGGAGAGAGTAGTGACTTGCTTAATGCTGAAGAAGAGAGAAATGACTACGAGTGGTGAGTTTACTCTCTGGTAACTGAGTATTAGTTTATTGTTGCTAGCTTGCCCGTTTGATGACATGCTGATGTTTTTTTTCCCGCAATAAATAAAGACATGTTTAAAATGCTTGTAGGGTGATTTCGATGTAACTTTCAAATTTAGTGAATCTGTCCGTTCCACTCTTCTGGCATCTGATCTGGCTGTTAATTCAAACTTTTCAATTAAAAAAGCCAAAATTGTTCTAACTGTCAACTTAATCACAGAGCTAAAACTCTATGGTTATCGTTTCATGGAGAAACTCATTGCATTTTTGCTCTTTTGATGATGCTTTTGAGTCAGTATCTTTAGTCCTTTCTCTCTTTGTAACTGATGATATGATCTGATGTCATTGATTGAAAGATTAGCAATGCCTCCCCACTTTCTTCTTGTTCCTTTCTGTCAAAGAGCTCAATTTCGATATCTGAAATTGTGTATTTAATCACAGAATAAACTAAATGGTTATGGAGTATGTACAAATGTATTGCATTTTTGTTCTTTTCACGATGCTTTTCAGTCAGTACATGTAGTCCTTTGTCTCTTTCTAAATTCTAACTCATGAATGATCTGGTGTTACGGATTTCAAAGGTTATTAACACCTCCCTACACTCCACCTTTTCCTTTCTGTCAAAGAGCTGAAATTTTGCTTACAGTAATTGTCTATTTAATCACAGAGAAAAACAATGTAGTTATTGTTTGATGAGAAATACATTGCAGTTTTGTTCTTTTCCTGATGTTTTGTTAGCTAGTATCAGGAGTCCACTCCTGTTTTTCTCTATGTACTGACAGAAATAATCTGGTGTTATTATTTCAAAGGTTATTAACGCCTCCTGACACCCCGCTTTTTCCATCCTTGGATAATGAGCCACCACTAGTTAATACGACAGAGAGGGGGAGACCTCGAAGTCAACCTATTTCTATATCAAGATCATCCACGGTAGGCTGTCAATATGTTTTTATGGGATTCAATTATGTTCCTTATTAGACTTTGAAATATTTTGGAAAGATTATGCCGTCTTCAGTTTCCCTATGATTTACATGATGTCTGAATATTTTGCAGATGGAGAAGAGTTACCGAAGCATCAGGGGTAGTGCTAGTCCCAGTCGCCTAAGCCCATCTCCTCGCTCTGCGAATAGTACAGTACAGTCAAGAGGAAGGCCATCATCAGCACGTAACTCCAGTCCTAACCCAAGTCTACGTCCTGCTTCTCCCTCACGTCCTGCTACTCCATCACGTTCTGCTACTTCATCATGTCCTGGTACTCCATCACGGACACCATCTACTCCCCCTAGTAAATCCCCATCTCCTGCTCCGAGGTCTTCTACCCCTACTCCCAGGAGGATGAGCACTGGGTCCAGTGGTACTGTGGCCCCACCGGGGAGAAGGGGGACTTCTCCTGTAACGGTAAGTATAGGGATCTCTGCTTCACCAAAAATAAAGGCATGGCAAACAAATATTCCAGGTTTCTCCAGTGATGCACCTCCTAACCTTCGCACTTCTCTCGCTGATCGACCGGCAACATATGTGAGAGGTTCCTCTCCAGCGTCTAGAAGTGGGAGGGGTTCCTCACCCGCATCTGGATACAGAAGGCAGTCAATGTCTCCAACTGCTTCGAGAAGTGTCAGTTCATCTCATAGTCATGATAGAGACCCATTTAGTTCTCAGAGCAAAGGTTCCATTGCCTCTTCTGGTGACGATGATCTGGACTCCCTGCAATCTCTACCTGTGGGCAGTTTAGACCGATCAACTCCGAGAAGAGTTTCTGCTTTTTCAAACAGATCTGTGGCATTCTCAAAGAAATCAGCCAATCTGGTGTCTGCATCTTCTGCTCCAAAAAGATCTTTTGATTCTGCTATTCGACAAATGGTAATTTATGATCTAGTTCACTTAACAGTTCATGTGACACAATCGATATAATATGTAGTTAGTGCCCTATATTCTTACTAATTGTGGTTGCTTAGTCATTTGGGAAATCATGTTGTCTGCAAATGTGTTCTATTCTTCTTTTAGTTCTTAGAATCTTTGGGTGTGCACTGTTTTCCTACTTCAAGTAACATTTATTATGTTGGTTTAAGTGAAATTATAAAGTTCACAAAGTGATTATTATTTCACTCTCTCCTGACAATTTATATTGGTTGCCAGTATGGTTAGTCTCTTTGTAATGAAATCTGAAACAGTAGCATCTTTTCATTTATTTTAAACCCTATTTATTACCAATACATATCTCATAGGAGTCATGTTCATAGTATTGGTTTCTAGTATTGTTAGACTCCCTCTCCTGGTACTTCTCTTATGATGACTCTGTTCATAGTATACCAATACATATCTCATAAGAGTCATGTCTCTAATATTGTGCAGGATCCTCGGAAAACCCCACAAAACATGTTTAGGCCACTCTTGTCCAGTGTTCCGAGTAGCACCTTCTATGTTGGAAAATCAAGTTCTGCGCATCGTCCTCTGATTTCCAGGAACTCCTCAGTCACAACTAGCAGCAATACAAGTGTTGCACATGATACTGAAGGGAGTGATCACAACCAGGATGAAATGGCCATTGAGTCTGAGAAGGTGCCATACTCTGACGGTCATGACGAAGTATTTGCCTTTGATAAGATGGATGTAGTAAACGAAGACATGGGGCATGATATTTATGATGGATCACATGACGTTCATGATGTTGAGTTCACTAGAAGCTCTACAGTTGAGTGTGTAACTGCTGATTCCAAAGATTCCGGCCGTCCCAATATTGTGATGGAAGTTGGTCCAACCACTGAAGATACTCATGTGAGGGGTGATTTTTCTGAAATCAATAGTTTAGAAGACATGGAACTTTGTTTGAAATGTGGGTGCAAGTACTATGTTTCGAATGAGGTGGAAAGGCAAATTAGACTTTGTCCAGAATGCAGTAGGAAAGATAAACTTCTGAGTGTCCTGATTCTGGAGAGAGAAGTAGTTCCTGAAAAGTCCCCACCTTTGTATGAAAAAAATTTGGAAGAAGAAAAGCTTTTAGATGAAATGGAAACTGTGATAGTTGTACCTGGGTCTCCTCAGGTGAATGATCAGGAGGAACCAAAGAATTCCCTTGGTGAAGAGATTGCTGATCAAGGCCAAATTACCTACAATGAGCGAATTCATAATGGCTTAGAAGATGATTCTCTTGCAATGCCACTTGTGAAGGGAGGTGACAATGGGCTTTCCGAGTTGCAAGAGGCGCACTCCTTATCTCTTGGTGGTGGCCTACCTAACAGTGATAATGGGTTTCAGAAATCACATTATTCTAATAACTATTCAAATCTGAGGGTTGACATTTCAGAAGGTACAGGCATTTCCATACTGCTGAAGAGAACTAGCAGTAGCAAGGGGGCTGCTGTTCAGGGTAGGACTTTCACAGCCACTGCCATACCTTATGAGGATCTGTCATATGCTAGAACTAGTTCTAACAGTATGAGAAGCTCCATTGGGCATGGTAGTTTCTCTGCATCATCTTCAGTTGATTATAGTCCATCTAGACAAACAGAGGCTCGTGTGCAGCGGCAATTGAGTGGCAAGAAATCAGAAAAGGAGTATAACAGACATGAAACAAACATGAAGCCCCAAAGCATTGGGTTATCAGACTTGGAGAATCTTAGACATGACACAAGCAAGAAGCACCGAAGAATTGGGTCATCTCCTCATGGACCTCCAAATTATTCTCACGAAGTGTTAGGTCTTTCTTCAGACACAATTGATAACGATTTTGAGGGTACTGTTGGAAATGGGGAATATGATGGTGCAGAAGGGACACACACAACATCTGAAGAATACTTGCCAACATCAGAAGCAGATGTTACCACAACTTCTACCAGGGCAACTGTTGTTGAAGAGGATGAGGAAATCATTGTTAGAAGCACCAGAGCTGATGCTTCTACTTCAGAAATTTCGAGCCACACAGCTAACACTTTGTTAGAGAACAATACAGTGGCAATGTTTCCCATATGTGAAAATTCAAATGAATACAGTGAAGACTTGCAAAACAACACGAGGAGTGTCACAGGTATAGAAGCATCAGCTATAGATCCTGAGTCATCATTATTGAACAAGGAAAATATCATGCAAGACAGCAGGATTAATGGAGTGGATGTTGAAGAGATCACTAATCACAGCTCTTTGATTACAGTATCAGAAATAGAAACTGGAAAAGGTCTTCACAGCACTTCTGTTTCCATGAGCGATGATGCTTCACTTGAATCAAAGAGTACCATGGAGGACTTTCAGGAGCCTTCAACTCCAAATCCTTCTGAGAGTAATCTGACATCTTCTATTCCAGAGACCAACACCACCAATCATACACATGACATCCTAGGTATGATATATATTGCATATGATATGAGCAATATTTTTTTTATGTTGCCTGTTTTAAGTTTTGATAGGACCAGCAATATTTTTTTTATCCCACACCCCCCCTGGGAAAATTGTTTTCTAGTGCCACCCAAGGACATTGTCTGTCATACCTTGGTTTTTATTTCTCATACACACCTTGTATTTTAGGATGCTAGTATGCATCCCAAAAAGTAAACCTTTGCTGCAATCCATGCACTCGCTGAGAAAGTGGAAAGATGGATGGACTTTTTAGGAATGTTGATAACAATTTTCTATCATCTACCTCCAGTTCTCAGATGTTTCAATGTTTGACTACTTTACCCCATTCCAATAAAATTGAATAAGCATGACACATTAGTCTAAGCTTTAATTTCTTTTGAGCACTGACTCTGAACCATGTCATACATGACATATGTTCCTTCTGCATTATGAAATTGGGAAGATTTAGTGGTCAAGTGTTACCTTACTTATTTACTGCAGACCTTGATTGCCTTCTCATTTCCATATCCATATTTGACCCCCTTTTTATAGATTTGGGGATGCTATGAAATCCTTCTGAAGTACAGTATAGAAATTCAAGATTATGTGTATTATTGACTTCAAAACATTTTTTGTGAGCCAGTATTGTGGGGAGTTCATGTTTTGAAGTAATACATAAATTCTTTTACGATAGCTAGCACTTAGCTTTTCTAGTTGAAAGATGTCAAGAACCATGGTGACCACACTATGCATGCATGCTCATGTGTCTTTTGTGCTTTAAGCTTGGTTTTGACATGTAATTAGAGTGATTAGCTGACAAGTTCTGTATGTTTTTTCAGAAGAGGAATCAACAGTAATGGTTGAGTGTCAAGGCCGAAGCAAAGCAAGAAGCCTAACACTGGAAGAGGCAACTGATACGATACTCTTATGCAGCTCCATTGTCCATGATCTTGCCTACCAGGCTGCAACAATAGCAATAGAAAAGGAGCAGTCAGTACCATTAGAAGGATCGCAGCCTACAGTTACAATACTGGGGAAATCCACTCCCGAGAGAAAGGAACCGCGTGGCAGAATCATCAGTAGACGCTCTGTAAAATCTCAAAAGGGTAGGCAAAAGCGGTTGGAAACAGATGCAGGATCCCTTGCAAGTAAGACTGAGAATGACGAGAATGAGAATGAGAATGTTGACGAGTCTTTGCAACAACGGCCTGTAGGGCTTCCTCCTAACAAGGCAGACGGCATGAAGCCCCCAAAGCTGGAATCCAAGTGCAACTGCACGATAATGTGAGAGTATTTATCTCGTGCCAGCTCTGCTCACAGTGCCCGCCTGCACTTTTGGCCACTCCGTTCAGTGGTTCCTACGGAGGTGATACCGCCAAGTACTTGTATTTTAGTGATTGAAATGTTTGAAAGGCTGTTTGGGCGGTTGCCAATTGTTTGTGTCGGTCGATAATCCTATATATCTATAAGAATGCCACGCTGTTTTGATGACGTAATTGTAAAGTTTTTGCTTGTCATTAGGCTGATAATAGTGAGAGATAGAGAGAGGCATTGGAGGTTCAATTTGTGTTTTGCTCCAGCCTCCAGTTCCCACATCCTTGTTAGTGAATCTGTGATTCCCTGCTCTCTGGTTCAGTTCCTCCATTAGAGCAAGTGTGAAAGCGAACCCATATTCGTTATGATTGTTTTCCAAATAATTTATTTTCATCGTGTTCATACCTTAACCGAGCATAAATAAATCTTCCCTCCAGCGTTCCAATTTTTCAGATTTTAATTTACCCAACCACATTCTTTCGTACCTTAGTTCTTACTTCATGTTACAATTTATTTTACAGTTCATGTTCTCTTTTGGTACTTATAAAATATTTAACTAAAAAAATAAAGAATGAACGTGGATCGTAAAACGAGGAGTGTAAATTTCACTCTTGTTGAAATGTCTACACAAATTCTAATTATTCCACCTTTTCGAAACCCCGTTACGTTTTACCATTCCGAAACGTACCTACCGGACCTGACCGGCCATCCAACCCGTCTCCTCTTCATCTTTGTTCATAACTTATCCAATAGAAATTTAGACTTCAATTAGTGTGACGGGATTTTTGAAATTTTTTTATTTTTTTTATTTTTTTTGGTCTGGCGGGGAAAATCATTTTTGTGAAAAGGATAAATTTTTGGCGGGAAAATCATGGTACAAGTACCGGAGCTGAAAGTGTTTCAGTCAATTTCCTTCAACCCAAATTGAGCATGGAGTCCGATTCGGACTCAGACGGCTCTCACATCTCGGCAACTCCGCCGCGACCAAGGCCCACCCTAAACTCCTCCCGCCCATCCACACCTAAGTTGTTCTCTAAGTCCAACTCAAAAGCCAAAAAGCTGTTCTCCGATCCACCCATACCCGCCAGACCCGACCCGCCACCCGACCCGTTTCCGCCTCTCCCCTCCGATTTACCTTTCCAGATACTCCGCCACCCGCCCGCGAACCCTGCCGTCGATTCTTCCTCCAAATCGGCGCCGTGGTTCTCGAAGAATCGACGAGTCAGCATCGACTTCGATCCGGCCGCGTACGACCCGCCGTCTTCTTTCTCAGCGCCGGAGAACTCAAAGCCTCAGCCGGAGGCTGGTCTCACTGCGTCTGGTTCCGATTGGGTCCCGCCGCCGCAACCGGAGCCCAAAGTTGAAGCTAGGTCAGGGTTTCCAGCCAAAATTGTGAGGAACGTGAATCTGATTCGAGGTAATGCTCCTCTGCCGCCGGTGAAGCTCAAGGGAGGAGCCGAAGGCAACTTCGTGAAGCTCAACCTGAACGGAAGGAAGCGCAAGTTTCTGAACAAGGGCAGAAGAGGTAATTCCAGTTCTTCTTCAGGTCGCCGGAAGTTTTATCGGAAAGGTAAAAGAAAATTGACGGCGCAAGACGGAAATGAAGAAGAGGCTAACGGCGATGAAGTGACGGATGCAATTGCGGAGCAGCAGACTCGGAGCCAGGACAGTAAAAAGGCCAAGAAATTCGACCTGGAAGCTTTTGAGGAGGCGGTTGCGGCGGCGAGGGAGGAGAGTTCTGATGAGAATTTGATGAAGTTGTTGAAGGTTACTTATGGCTATGATTTGTTCCGGGATGGGCAGTTGGAGGCAATCAAGAATGTGCTAGCCGGAGAGTCCACGATGGTGGTTTTGCCGACGGGTGCTGGCAAATCGTTGTGTTATCAGTTGCCTGCTGTGATTTTACCTGGGGTGACTTTGGTGGTTAGTCCATTGATTGCTTTGATGATTGATCAGCTTAAACAGCTTCCTTATATGATTCGCGGCGGTCTTCTTTGTAGTAGTCAGGTAGATCATGCTTGCTTATATCTCATTGCTTCAATGTAGGCTTGGTTTGAAGAACTAATGAGTTCTAATGTAGTTTGATTTTGTTGTTTTAGACAATGGAAGAAGTTTCGGGGACGATTAGGATGGTTCAAGAAGGGGGGATAAAAGTGAGTATAATCACTCAAATGTGCTGGTATAGTATTCAATTTGATACTGTATCTAGTGTTTTAGAGAGAACTGAAGGCTTGTGGATTATGTTGTAGGTGCTTTTCGTATCCCCAGAGAGATTCTTGAATGCAGAATTCCTGTCTATATTTTCCGCCACCCCGATATCTCTTGTTGTGGTGGATGAAGCTCACTGTGTATGTGAATGGTGAGTGAATAGACGAATAGTCTGACCATTGCACCAACCGTTGTCTTCTTAGCCTTTTGTTTGTGTGAATAAATGAGTTTTATTGTTTGGTTATAGTCCCTCTTTCTTACCTGAACTTAATTTCTTATTGCATATAAAATACTTACATTTTTAGAGTTTTTCAGGTCGCACAATTTCCGGCCATCATATATGAGGCTCAGAGCTTCTATGCTTCGTTCCAAGCTCAATGCGAACTGCATTCTTGCTATGACAGCTACTGCCACAGCTACAACTTTGAGTTCTGTCATGTCAGCTTTAGAGATTCCTCTGACCAATCTCATTCATAAAGCCAACCTAAGGGATAATTTACAACTATCAGTTTCATCAAGTGGAAATAGGCAAGTTTTTGTGACACGCCTTTTTCCTCCTGCTTTCTCAGCTTTCCTACATCATTAACTTAGTCTTTTGCAACTAGAACAGAATGAAAGATCTGCTGAAGTTGATCAAGTCTACTTCCTTCAAGGATGTTCAGAGTATCATTATCTACTGCAAGTTTCAGGTATACATCTTCTATCTTGTTTTGTTTAGATGTTTGTGATACCGTTGATTCTAGGGTGGTATCTAGGATACAGTTTTCAAAAAGCTAATATAATACCATTGGATAATAGCATTGACTTATTATTTATGTCTTCTTGCAACGAATGTCATTCTTTCTTAATGCTCATTACTTTGGATGAATATAGTTTGACATTTTCAAGTTTGAGTGGAAACTAATCCCTGACTTCTGATTTTGCAGTTTGAAACAGAAATGATAAGCAGGTACTTATGTGACAACAATATCAATGCAAAGGTTGGTTTTCCATTCTCAACTGCTTGATGCATGTAACTACTCTTGACAATGAATGTTAACATCTGACAACAGTATTGTAAAATGCTATTCAGAGTTACCACAGTGGCATCCCTTCAAAAGATCGTACTCGTGTGCAGGAGTTATTCTTTAATAACAAAATTCGAGCGGTGAGTTATTCAAGCCTCAATCCTGAAATTAAATTTTCACCCTTTCTTTCTCGACAAGTAGAAAAGTCAACTTTCAGGTTCTTGGTCATTGACTAGTATGTTTTGATCGAAGGTTGTTGCAACTGTGGCCTTCGGCATGGGCCTTGACAAGAGGGACATTGGCTCTGTAAGAAAACTATACTCATAACTAGTTCTTTGTTTTACATCTACTAGATACTTTCATATTAGTTCCTTGTCACTCTTGTGGCTCTCCAGCCTAATTATTCTTCCTCCCAAGGGTTCTGTAGGTCAGTGATATTCTTTTGCCTATTCTATCTGGCTTATCTTTCCCAGATTGGTTTTGTTCAACTGAAACCTGAGAGACAGCATTTATAGTGTGTACTTCTTTATCATGTTAAATGTATCAATTGCATATCAGTTAATGAATTTTGGTGTACACAGATGTGTGCTCTTGGCTCCTAGCTTTTTAGAAACTTCAGAAAAAATAACTGGCATTTCTTCTTAATGAGAAAAAGCTATGATCCATTCAGTTTGCCCTGTCTAATTTTTCTTTCATATGCATTGTTGCACACACAAACACGTGTGCAGACCTGGTTAATTCATGATGCAGTATGCTTGCAGGTTTTGTTGCGTCATTGTTTTTAGATTTTTGTATTTATAGATTGCATATTGTTTCAGGTGATTCATTACACCATACCAGAAAGCTTGGAGGAATATGTTCAGGTGGATTTTTTTTCTTCTAGCAAATGCCTGTTCGAAAAGTCGTTCTTTATGTCTTACTTTGTTAACAAAATGGATTATCATATTATGTAGGAGATCGGAAGAGCTGGACGGGATGGAAGGACGTCCAATTGCCATCTCTATTTTGATGACACCACATATTTCAAACTTCGAAGTCTTATGTATAGGTAGTTGAAGGAGTTACATATTAAATTTATTGTATCCAGGTTTACATTGGTTTTTACAGTTCTGAGTAACTTATCCGAATCGTTTTTTCAGTGATGGCGTGGATGAATATGTGGTAAACAAATTCCTCTGCCAGATATTCACCAGTAATGAGAACTTTCAGGGAAAAATTTGTTCGTTGGTTAAAGAAACCGCATCTCGCAAGTTTGATATGAAAGAAGAGGTCTGTCTGTGTTGCTATTCTGTTCAGTATCCTGAATTTTCATGTCAACTTAAAACAGAAGATGTCCTTTACTAGGAGTATAAGACTTCATGCACTGAGATGCTTGGTTTCTGTATTTGTTTTTGCAGGTGATGCTCACAATTCTAACGCAGTTGGAGTTGGGTGAAGTGCAGTATTTGCATTTACTTCCAGAGATCAATGCAACTTGCATTTTGAACTTTCATAAGGTAGGCAGCTGATATGGTTTGAGGTTTCTGTTTGTTGCACAGTAAATGCTGTTGGGATAATCTGGATTGTTGCAATAGTACGTGGAGATTCTTTCATAGAATCACCTATGGCTGTACATTTAAGAGTTCACAGATAAATCAGTTGTCTGACTACTAGTAGGGCAAAAGCATATATTTTTCATGACGGTCTATTAGTTCTGTGTTATAATTATTAACATTACAAATTTGACCTATAGATGCTTGAATGCAGACTTCTCCAGTTTTGCTTGCTGGAAAGGATGTTCTTATTGCAGCAATTCTGAAGAGGTAAGTATGATTCTTTAGTAACTTGGCTTTTACTAAGAAACATGTGCTGAATCAAGTTATATTTATTTGTCAGGTCTGAGATTAAGCAAGGACAATATGTATTTGACATACCCACTATAGCAAATAGCATTGGAGTTACAGCGACCATCCTATCCAACTATTTACAGAATTTGAAGGTTTGTATACATTTTAAGCAAATTATAGATGAAAGAAAATTTACTACTTGGTTGGATCATGACACCTACCTTTATCATTCTCAAATTTCAGCATATATATTTTACCTCTTTTAAGGAGAGGAATTGTTTAAACTTATGCCACCCTAAATCTATATCAAGCCATTTCTTGTGATGTTTTATAGGACTTTAAATTCACAGAATGTGTTTTTAAAAGCTACCATGTTTTAGTATCTTCTATAGGTTGAAAACCTCTCTCTATCTCTCTCTCTCTCTCTCTCTCTCTCTCTCTCTCTCTCTTATATTCATGTAGCCTTTTCTCCTTTTTTGTCTTATTATTTTAGGTGAAAGGAGAAGTAACATACGAAGTGAAGGACCAGGCCTTCTGTTATACAATCAAGGAGGTCCCTGCAGATCTTTGTTCTCTATCAGCACAACTTACAAATTGGCTATCAGATATTGAAAGTTGTAAGGTAATTAATAGTATCATTAGTATGTTATCCTGGTTAAAGCTGTTTGTCAATTTCAATAAGCACACCACTGCTTACAGATGTTCATTAACAATGTGCACTTGAGGATCCTGAGTTTGTCATTGTAAATTTGTTATAGTGCATCCGATAGGAAACATGTTGAAACTTTGCTAATGTGGCCTATCCACAAAACCATTTGTAAAAGACAGACCGGCGCTTCTTGGGTGTTAGATCCACTGGATGGTGCAGCTCTTTTATTTTTTATTTTTTATTTCTGTGCGCATATTCATCATTTACCTGCTTATGATTTAGGTCCGGAAGTTGGATGCGATGTATAATGCAGCAGTCTCTGCTGTTGATGCATGTGAGAAGATGGAAGGTTGTTCTGATGGCCAGCAAACACTATGTTTGCAAAGGAAGGTTTTGGAGTATTTCAATGGAGAAGATGATTTTAATGTCCCTAATAAGATGGGTAAAAGCAGGTTGGTACAGTTCGCTTTCATCTTGAAACTTAAAACCATTTTAATCACATTTCTTTATCCACATGCTTTATTGGTCAACATGAATGTTCCCTTTTCCTAACTTTATACTTACTGATGACATTATTATTTACTTGTGCAGCCCCTTTTTGCAAGCAGATATAAAAGTAAGAACCTAGAAATTCACTTTCATTCAATATTATAGACCGCTCATGCTGGCAGTAATCTAAGATATTGGCTCTTCATGGCTGGACAGGTGTTCCTAAAGAGCAATTCACAGGCCAAATACACCCCCAGAGCTGTTGCAAGGATAATGCATGGCATTCCGAGTCCAGCATATACTTCTGCATTTTGGTCTAAAACTCACTTCTGGTAAGTACAGTAAAGTTGTTTGAGCTACTTGATTTGGAGACGTGTTTTCATATGTTTTGAAGTCCTTCATCAGGAACAAATTGAGGTGATATGCTAATCTGCATTGCAGGGGAAGATATACACATATAGACTTCCAGGCGGTAATGGAAGCAGCAAAGGCTGAATTGATCAATTTTGTGAGAAAGGATGCAGTCTAGTTGTTTTTGAGCCAAACACCCTTTCTTGTTTGGTGATCCAGAGGAGGACTACTGAAGGTAACAAAATAGTTGGATTGTCAATCTGATGAACTCTTTAGATTTTTTCCAACTGGTTGTTCAGTCCAGTTGAAGAATTATGTTGTTTTTCCCATTCTTGCAGTCTGGAAAAGATCGACATCTTCAACCAGCATGGAACATATTCAACAGTGATGAATTCTCAACTCTGGTGCTATAGATACAAGTTATGGTAGGTAAGCACTACGCTTTGCCCATCTTTCTCCTATGTTTGAGTGTCAGCTAAGGCTTTGCCAAGTCGGGCAGCTTTTGTGAATGCATTAGCACCTACTGGATGCTTCTGGCATTCCTTTTTGCAACAGGAGAGGCAAAGCCAAAATCTACAAGGACAGAGCCAGAGGCGTTGATTATTGAGGTTGACGTCATATTTGAAGTTACGTATGATGATTTAGTCCAAGTAGAAGAATACACGAGCAGGTTCAAGTTGTAATAATGCATCTATCAGAAAGTCCTAGAGCCATCATGCTAGAGTTCTGTACACGAAAGGTGGCAAGGGGGAGGCGCCAAGCAAAGTTGGAAGGTTTCTCAATTGTGTCTAAAGCAAAGTAAATTGGACGTGTTATCATGAAATGTCAAATCAGTTCCCTATTTGTGCCAAGTTTACAGATTATCCAACCTGATTCCATGTCCTGGGACTAAGTTGGACCGTTGATCCAACTCACTATTGTAGGAGCTTTTTGTTTCTAGACTTTCTACAGTTTTTGTTTGAGGTCTAAAGGATAAAAAATGATTAACTGATGTGTAAACAGACTAGATCTATAGGCCTATTTATATGCCGGTTATTGTTCAAATATTTTAGTCTTTGACTTGTACATAATCAATTTTTCGGTTTCAAGAAAATAAACATGATCACTTGAAAGATAAGACTAAATTGTATCTTTCAATTGAAGCCTTTTCTCTTCCAATTAGTAATGTTCTAGAACCGAGTTTTGTTATACGTATTTAATCGTTTTTCAAAACTGTATGGCAAACCAAAAACTCGCTTTAAAAACCACCCATTTGCATAAGTTGCACAACTCTAACACTCACTCATGGTGTTCATGTCATCTAAAGCTTATACAAATGAGTAAAGAAAGCAAACAAAGAGCAAGAGAGAAGCCATGAATGCCATAATGGGCATATTCTAGTAACGTTGGGGAGCAAAGGATGGCATATTCATATCACTATTCACTTATTCATAGCTAAAAAAATAAAACCAAAGAAAATTTAAGAAGCAAAGACCGTTAGTTATTCCCAAGAAAGATAGAAGGAAGCAACCAAACCATATCAGACCAAGAAAACAAAGACCTGACTCGGCCATAGCTCCAAGAAACAAAGAACCCACCTTTACATTAATATAAGATATAACGACACCCTAAACTCTAAACCCTTCTCAATTCTCACGTCCAATTCAGATTTCAGCTTCTGGGTTTTGATTGGATTGGGATTTCACCTCAGAAAGTCATCAGCTTTGGGATTGAAGGACATGGGTGAGGTGGCGGCAGCTGCGTCTTCTTCTTCTTCGTCTTCAATCTTCACCAACTACCCTCTTCTCTCTGCTCTCATAGCTTTTGCTCTTGCCCAATTCATCAAGCTCTTCACCTCCTGGTACTTGTCTTTCTTTCTCCTTTGAGACCCTGTTCTTCAATTTTGGATCTTACCCAGTTCATAATCCTGGTTTTCTTGATTGTGGAGAAAGAAAGATGCTGAATTGAACTATACCCTTGATTGCTTTTGTCGAGTTATGATTGCCCGGATCTTCGTTCTTGATGTGAAAAGTGATATACTTGAAACAAAACCACAATGAGCATTAAGCAAATACCAATCAAGCCTTGCATGCATCTAAGAATATTATAGATTGATGAGTTTATGATTAGTTCGAAATGGTATATGAAACTGAGCAAACCTTAATGGGGATGTGTTGTTTTTGCGTTTTGTGAGAAGAGAGTAGAGATGTTGTTGGAAACTTGTGATTGCCAATAATTTGTTTAGCCTAAGAGTCTTAAAATTTGATAGATTTGCAGGTACAAGGAAAGAAGATGGGATATTAAGCAGCTTATTGGATCCGGGGGAATGCCATCATCTCATTCTGCGACTGTTACTGCTATTGCTGCAGCCATTGGGTTTCAAGAGGGCGTCAGTGGGTCACTCTTTGCAATTGCACTGATCTTAGCATGTGTTGTAAGTTCCCTCTCTTCATTTTGTATAATTTGCAGAAAGCATTTGGCCTTCCATGTTTACTTTAGATTGCTCTACTCATTTCTGAAGTTTGAAGACAACTTTTAGCTTTGGATTTCGTTGTTATTATCACAGATGATGATTATATAATGATAATGTGTTTCACAGGCTTAAAACATTTTGAAACAAACTTTTAGGGGATCTCCTAATCTAGAAAATGTATGTGATCAAATTTACATAATTCATACATCATGCGGATCTTTGATGTATAAAACTTTATGGCAGGTGATGTATGATGCAACTGGTGTAAGATTACAGGCTGGACGTCAAGCAGAGGTTTGATGTTTTTGCTTAAACTTGTTCTCTTTCAAGTCATTGCTACAGTTCTTTTCATATTCTTGTGTCATTTGGTTTATCAAAGAATTGACTTCAGACATGCTTTGTTGTTTGGCTGCAACGTGTTTCATAAATATTCTTCAGATAGTTCAGCCTCATGATATCCTATTTGAATTTTGGTTGATTTTGTTATACGTATTAACAGTGATTGGATATTGTCCAGGTTTTGAATCAAATTGTGTACGAACTTCCCTCTGAGCATCCTCTGGCTGAGAGCAGACCACTGCGTGAACTTCTTGGCCACACACCCCCTCAGGTTCTCTATATTGAACTAATTTGACTCTGTAATTGGTTTTGATTGTGTATCGATGACTACAACTTTGATATAAAAACAAACCGTTTTATGACGATTGTTGTTCCCATTTGACAGGTTATTGCTGGTGGGATTCTTGGAGTTGTCACAGCAACCATGGGTCATTTGATAATCTTGGCTACTAGCTAGTCATATATGAATGCCCAAATGGGTTAACATCCCCAGATAGATAGTGATACAATGTAACAGGATCTCTTATTGTCACACTTCCTGTTATATGTTTGGATTGCACATTTGCAGATCCGTCATCACATGTGGTTCATTCTTTCTCGAACTTACATATAGGTCTTCCTATCCATAATCCAGTTAGCATGTCCGACATTGTGTATAGACACTAGCATGCTGATAAAATTTGATCGACTTCATAGCTTTAATTTCCTGAATAGTTTCGTTTCAAACAATATTTGTAGCATGCTCAAATAGTCAAATCCAATGAGGGTGCCATGTTTTGCCTTATTTCCAAGGCATGAACTAGAATATGCTTTTGTCCTTCTTGCTCAGACATGAACTTGCTAGAAGGCGGAATCAATCGGCTAGAGAGAGGGTTTTTAAAAATGAAAGATGATGATCACGGGAATCCTAACCAAATCTTAATCAAAGCAGAGATCTTTTGCTGTTGGTTTTGGATGATATTTGGTCTGAATCCGAATCCCTTGTTAAGAAGCTTGATGAATTGAAAATGTCAAATCACATACCTTTCAAGAAAGATAGTAGAACATTGTAAGTTCTACATATTAGCTCTCATGTTCCAGAACAATTAAATTTCCAATCAATCACTATCAACTCAAAGAAATCTAATCTATACATATCAGACCAATACATATAAAGATCTGACCAAGTAAACATCTCAAGATAGAAGAATCTAACAACATCACAGTAGATAATAAGTTCTAATAGCTCAACATAATTAGAATCCAGATTACATAATAGCGTCTAAAAGTTTGTTTGATCAAAATTCAACATCAGACTGGGCCATCAAATAGAAGAAAAAAAAATGAAAACGCTTATACATCATCAAGTTTCTTATGATTCAACTTTTCAAACAAACATATTGCAATTAGTAATAGCATCAATGAAAGCATTTTATCAATCTACTGTCTATTTCGATGAAGTATTATACTAGATCAATTGAGAAAGAGAAAGAAAGTCAGATACCCATTATTAGCTTATGTAATTCCCAGAGTCCCAGACCCAGAAAAATAAAAGAGACTAACACACAGCATATAACAGATCAATTGAGCAAAAAACCCATCATTCATCACTTTCTGAAAGCAAATTTCTCTCTATCAAGAGAGAGAACAATCCAAATAAATTAACCAAGATAATATCAATAACCATACTCACAGACCATAGTATGTCTATATGTATGATTGACATGAACATGGATTCAGATTCTCTGTTTGGATTTAAGTTACTTGAATTTACTTGGATGTCTTATAACCATTAGATAAAGTAAGAATGACATAATAATGACATGCTGGTCCCAGATTGTACTCAATCCAATGGTTAGAAGTCATTCAAGCAAAACCAAGCAGCATAAATTCAAGTAGAGAAGCTAAATTCCATGAACATACCATATCTACTAAACTGTTTGAGAGAAGAACAAATTGTATATGGTACATACCTAACAACTGCTGTGCGAGGAAAATGATAACAAGAGGAATTTTAGATGGAAACTGGAAAGTGTTTTAGTTCTCTCGAGCCAATATAGAAGTGGTTCAGTTCTACTGAATTGGAGTCAGAAGAGAGAATCACGTTTTGACAGGGATAATTTGGTCCAAAAAAATTGCAATAATTACCGAAACTTCGATGGGAATAAGGATAGCAATAATCTCCGGTGGGTAGGGTACCCATGGGTATTCGATCCTAACGGGGGAGATATACATGGATAAACGGGTGACAAGTATGGAGATCTTCAGTATTCGGATTTTTGAATCGGGTACAAGGCATATATGATATTTTGATATTCATCCTCATCCCCACCTATTTAGGATGTAAATATTATTTTTTAATATATTATTTATAAATAGATATTTATGTAAAATCTTTTGTAACATTTTTTTACTATGATTTTCTTAATGAATATTTATAGAAACTTTTTTTTTAACCGAGACTTGTATTCATTTTTGTTGGATTGAATCAAGAAACTTATTATTTATATATGTATTTGATTTTATTTTCATATTTCTATATTTCGTAATTATTTTTAAAAAATTAATTCGGGTATCGGGACGGGTATAAGAACGTAATCCCCAAAGGAGACGGGTATGGAGAATCTACATTGTCTAATTACGGGGAATGAGCCGGGTACGGGGATAAAGAATGAAAAAAAATACGGATATGATATTTTGATCTCCTGACCTTATCCTACCCATTGCTGATGGGAAAGTGAATCCCTAGGGTGGGTGGGTGGAAGCATTTTCCCCCTATTCATTTTGCTTCCAAATACAAAAAGGAAAGTAAAGACTGTACTTTCTCAAAGTTTTGATTCCATGAACCAAACACATCCTTAAGACAAAGAAACGTACATCTAGTCGATCCGGGACCATAATATTGATTTGTTTTGGCAAATAATTCCCATTTCCGGAAACATCCGAAAGAAACACCCATATTCTCTTATTCAAACTCATGAACGAATTCCAGGCATATAACCTAAAAACGCATCGGTAATAATAGTCGTAGTATTACGTGAAATCTATAGCACAACTTTAAATGAAAAAACTTTTAACTCCATGGGTAATTATATTTTCTATAAAAAGATAGATGTTTGTATGCTTGCATATAAAGTTGTTTGGCTCAGTTTGCAGTGGGAACATCCAGATTCGAGTTATTTCGATATATCGGGGTACGTAGTTCACAAATGTGATCATATAGTACATAAAATGCCGAAAATTTAGTTTATATCAGAAGTCTTCTTTACCCTTTCATGTCTACATAAGGTGATCGAGTGTTAAAAATGTTAAAGGTATATTGTGAGAAGAGCATCTTCAAGTACACGGGGCGTGTAACTTCACACATATATGAATGGTCAGGATTAGAAGAAATAATATAAAAACATGATGATCAAACATATGAATTGTTTTGAACGGTTAAGATTGTGTCGTGTAAAAACACGTCGTGCATATAAGAATTTCCATATTGTGAGAGCACAAGCTCTGTAATCTCCGCTCCTCATCATCTATAGCTAATCGATCTTCCTAGTTCATATGTTCTTCAAGTTATCTCAGTTTTATTTAGCTAGCTAGTCCAGATGGAGAAAGCAAGTGCAATCCTTTCCCAGCCCGCCCCCCCCCCCCCCCCTCCCAGCCATGGAAAGCTCATCACAGTTCTCAGCATTGACGGAGGTGGAATCGAAGGGATTATTCCCGGAACTCTGCTCAGCTTCCTAGAGTCCGAGCTCCAGGTGATTAACAAAAACAAAAATGTTTATTCATATATATGTAACTGTTTTGAATACTGAACACGAAATTAACATAAATTACTGGTTGTTATGTTATATATATGCAGAAGCTGGATGGTGAAAATGCAAGGTTGGCCGATTATTTTGATGTTATCGCCGGGACTAGCACGGGTGGCCTTGTCACCGCCATGCTTACTGCCCCGGATGAAAACAAACGTCCCCTGTTTTCGGCTAGCCAGATTGTCGATTTTTACCTTGAACACTGCCCTAAAATCTTCCCTCAAATCAAGTAATTATAAAACTAATATAATTAACTGAAGGGTCATTAGTACTTACTAGTATGCTTAACAGATAATTAAACCGTGATCTTAATTTTCGTGTGCAATGTATATACTGTCCACATGACACTTTTGGTGACGCCTTAGGTGACGTCTTAGAAAATGCAAAGGGTGTATACGCACCAAAATATGATGTCAAGTATTTACACAAGCTTATACAGGAAAAATTAGGAGACAGACGATTGAACCAGACATTGACCAATGTTGTGATCCCAACCTATGATATTAAGTGCCTCCAACCAGCTATCTTCTCCAGCTATGAGGTTCGTTTCTGTCTGATCTTTATGATTTTTTTTCTACATGTAATATATATTTTTGGTGCTCTTACTAATTTATAATGTTCTTAATAATAATGAGAAATACCTATTACTAATATATAATGTTCTTAATAATAATGAGAAGAAATACCTGTACGTTGGTTTTCAGTTGAAAAGGAACAAGAAAATAGAGCCTCCTCTACTCTCTGATATATGCATCGGAACTTCAGCAGCACCAACTTATCTTCTCTCGCATTGTTTCAAAACCTCAACAAGAGAATACCATCTCGTTGATGGCGGAGTGGCTGCTAATAACCCGGTATGAAATTTATCTATCACTTCTCAAGCAATAAAATTTATCATCGAAAATAAAAAATTCACTTGTGGTAATTATACTTCTCAGGCTTTGACTGCTCTAACTGAAGTGACAAAAGAAATCAAGAACGGAAATTAGGATCTCTCTCGGATTGTGCCAGCTAAGCAGGGAGACAGGTTCCTACTTGTATCATTGGGTACTGGTTCATCAGAAAAATCTCATTATGATGCCGATCAAGCAAAATTCTGGGGAATTTTGGGATGGTTGATGCAACCCAACTTCAAATGTCCATTGTTGGATGTACTTGGTGAAGCCAGTAGTGACATGGTAGATTGCCACATTTCTACTTTTCCAAGCTCTTGGTCTGATGATAACTACCTTCGAATTCAGGTAGATTGATAATTTGCTCTACTAATATGGTCACGTATAGTGCTCTACGGCATCCTGTGTAATGCTTTAACTCTAAATCTCTAATGTGGTAGGATGACAAACTGGATGCCAAACTGAATTGTATGGATAATGCCACGAAAGAAAACTTGAGAGACCTTAAGAAAGCGGGAGAGGCGCTGTTAAAGAAACGAGCTACAAAGCTGAATTTAGATACCGGTATCCATGAGCCTGATGAACATAATATTACTAATGAAGAGGCTCTCAGAAGGTACTTATTGATTACAAATTACTCTCTCTCTATCTCTACTATATTTGTATCAAATTAGGCTATATGTTTTTCATTCTTATTACTCTTATTAATCAACTATTTGTTTACTTAATCAATTTACGTATGTAGTGTGGCGGAAAGGCTCTCCCAAGAAAGGAAGGAACGTGCAATCAGATCATCAGCAGCACAAGCAAACCCGGCATCAGCCAGCTGATCGATCGATAAGCTTGAGATCAGTCAATATTTCGAATAAAAATAAAAGCCCGTTACATATAGTGATGGTGTCTATATATGCTCAAGACTAGAATGTTTCGATTATCTTGTAATTTTCGATCAGTATGTAGTTATTGAGACTATGTCCTCAATCAATGATACCAGTTTACTGCCTTGTTATATGCGATGGCACTAGCTTGTTCTGCATTATACTTCATCTGGAAGCACTGAAGCAGTAATTCACATGAGTTTAGAAACAATTAGGGTTTCCACCTTCATCTGGTGGCCACCTTTATTAGTTTTATTCAATCACGGTATGAGATTGCAAACAAATCTTTTATTACTTCAAACATTATATATATATATATATAAACATATAGACTACTTCCTCGTAGACTTTGGACATATCAGTGGGACTTTGCAACATGTCCATGGGGAGACCTTGCGAAGCGAAGACATTTCTCTTCAGATAGCAATTTTGCAAACCTACAATGAAAATATCCGTTGCGACTTGTTATTAGCTATAATGTATAAGCATATATTTTTACCATCTTATATATTGAAACCTGTTGGGCAATTAGGGTTTCCAAACATGTTTATGTACGTATGTATATAGCCAGCCAGCCAGGTACCTTATAAGAGCCTCGGCATTAGTCTCGTGATTACAAGCTTCGAATTTGCCCGTCTCTAAATTAACCCTGGAGACTGGTTGTTTCAATAGTCCGTCACCAACTTTGAGTAGACGGTCCAGATTCTTCTGTGTTGCTATATCTACAGAAGATACATCGCCACTCAGTTTGTCATCCTGCATGTAGTTGTTCATTTCCATCCAAATTATATGTGTGCGTCAATTATAAATCAACTCAACTCCAATTTATGCTATATATGTAGATGCATATGTATACCTGAATTCGAAGATAATTTTTCTCCGAGTGAAGGGCTTTAAAGACGGCAGAAAGATGCAAATCGACCATATCAGAACTTGCTTGACTGAAAGCATCGATCAATGGGGTGGAACCACCGCTGGTTAACCAATTCAAGACACCCCATTTAGAGGCAACATGAGCATTGTATTTGAGTTCAGCTTTCGATGAACCGGTTCCTAGTGATATCACCAGAAATCGTCCATAGTCCGTTGGTTTTATAGGAAAGAAGTCTGAACTCCCCTTAATTATTTCCTTCGTTACTTCACCAATAGCAACCAAAGTCTGCGAGGGCAAAAATACTTGGTTATTTTTTCTTAATATTTTACATTGGCTACGTGATAATACGAGTATTGAACATACTGGATTATTTGCTGCCAATCCACCATCAATCAGATGAAACTCTCTAACTTCTCCTTTGAGGCCGTTGGTCTTAAAAAAATGAGCTGGAAGATAAGTTGGTGCCGCTGAGGTTGCAATACATATGTCCGAGAGTAAGGCATCAAATGTAGGCTTATTTTTCACCTGTTCACCCCATAAATTTAAGCACTAGCACATCAGAATTCACTTAAATATATCATTGCGGTTGATTTCTTTTGTTCATCAGTTTCGACATAAGTAAAGAGTGAAATTGAACTGGGGATGAACCTCGAAGCTAGAAAAGATAGCTGGCTGGAGATTCTTTATGTCAAATGCAGGAATGACAACATTAGTCAGCGTTTGGTTCAGTTTCTTGTCACCAAGTTTTTCCCTAACCAAGCCGTGCAGATAGTTGCCATCGTATTTGGGTCCTGCTAGAGCTTTGATGATCTTTCGAGCACGAGGAAACAGCCAACCACTGTACGTAGACGACAATGGTATAACAATGGTATAGAGCTAAGAAAAAATTAGCCATCCAAATAATCAAGAGCTCGAAAAGAAATAAGATTAGCATTAACGTACCTCTTCTGGGGGAAGATTTTGGGGGAGTGCGTAAGGTAGAAGTCCTTGATATCTTTGGCAGCAAATAGTGGACGGTTATTCTCATTTGGAGCTGTGAGCATGGCTGTTACAAGACCACCTGTGCTTGTCCCTGAAATCACATCGAAATAGTCTGCGAGTCTTGAATCTTCACCATCCAGCTTCTGCAACATCGATCGTTGAAACATGAATATTGAACTGATTGATCAAACAAGTAGGTGCATATATATAAATTCTACCTGAAGTTCAGACTCAAGGAAAGCAAGGATGGTTCCTGGGATGATCCCTCTTATTCCACCGCCGTCAATGCTCAGAACAGTGATTAGGTTTCCGAAGGTTGGGGGCTGCATAGCGAAACTACTAGTTCTTTCCATAGCTAGGAGCAGTTTGAACTTTGATCTAGCTCGATCTAAGAGAGGCTTTGGCAAATTGGTAGAACAGGCTCTTTAACTTACTGAATGAGTATCCATTTGAAAGATATAGGGGGTATTTATACTTGATCTCCTAGCTAGCAGATATACTATTCAATATTCATCATTTTCCTGGAAATTAAGTATACACCATGCTAAATCCTCATGCATGCGTATATGCCTAACCAAATTTGAAAACTGAAATTGTTTCCAGGTTAACTGGAAATGGTCGATTAATAAAATTAAACGTTTTAATTGAGAATGGCGCTTGTACGTAATTAAGTAAATTAACATTACTATCACGTAATTAACAAACATCAGTCACTATAACAGGAGAGAATATTTAAGCTGAAGTTTTTGTTTGTTTGAAAGGTTAATTAATTAAGCTGAAGTTAATCCTCCAGCTCACGAACGAGTACGTAGTTAGTCCAGAACCAATTAAGTTTAATTAATTAATTAATTAATTAATTATGTGCCTTGTATAGTCACGTGGAGATATAGGAGTAAAATGTGTAAACATGAATAAATATGGAAGGCATGCAAAATATCATCATCTCTGCATTTTATTTTTGTGGAGTGTTCTATATTTGTACGTGTAGATTAGTCACAGGCTCGCAGCTATTTTCAGAGTACCGTACACTACATTATAGTTGATTAAATTAACCATGTTCGTCATACAGCAGCCGCCGCCTTAGATCTATATAACTAGGTTACTCAAATGATTTCTATACGTAATGAATTCTATAAGTTGAAAAATATGAAAATTATTTCAAGGAACAAGGATAACCATTTTTTTCTCTATATATATTTTTTCCTCTATTTAATTATGTGACTCATGATAGATTATTTCAATAGTTATTTAATTTTTTATATACAATTTTTTTTCCTGTATATTCATTCACTCTGTGTATGCTTTTAACATGTATGATAATAGAAATTTTTATTTTATATGATCGATAGTGATCATAATGTTAGCTCTTATTCACTAGCTCCTAATACCCTAAGCGGTGCGGTTAGTCATCTAGAAAGAGAAGCCGCCTACTCCGGCGGCACGCCCTGGCAGTCAACCTGTCAAATGGGCGGGTTGGGCGGTTAACGGGCGGGCTGTGGCGGGTTAGCGGGTTCAACCCGCTACACCCAATTAGCTTAACGGGGTGTAGCGGGTTGAACCCGTTGGGTTCGCGGGTTACCCGTTGGAACCCGCTAAGACCCGCTAAAACATTTTTTTCCTTTTTTTTTTTTTAATCTTTCTTTTTTTAATCAAATCAAATACCTATATTTTTTTTCTTCTCTTCTAATATTCCTTTTTATTTTTACCCGTTAGAAATGCAGCTTCAACAATATTACTCCTCTTCTATGCAATTATAAGCTTATAACATTAATATCTAATTGTAAAATTGATGCCGAACAACTCGTATATATTTGCTGCATACAAATGACATCACATATAAAAAAAAGATGTAGCAAAGTTTATAAGACCTGATATTCATATACAAAAAAGATGCAGCAGAGTTTCATGCATTCATTCAAATTTGGTTTCTCTCGACACAAACATTATATGTCAACTAATCAGCTATTACAAACACAAGTCAGCTACTACTACTACTAGGTACTCTCTTCTACACTCCCACCTTGCGCTAAACACCCAGTAGTACTCCCACCTTGTTTCTCTTTTGTTATGATCTGCTTTATCCGTCCAATGTCAAGTCTAGCACATTTTTACTAAGTTGCTCCCAATCAGTGTGATATTGATCTGAAATATATATTAAAAAATTTAGTGAATTTAAAATTAAATGAAACTCACAAGATGAAAAGATAAGAAATTAATACAGTGATTAAGTGATAGAGAATTTACCTTTCTTACTGAATAACCAATCACGACAACATAAAAATGCTTGAACGGTTTCAGGTAATAGTGAGCTTCGATTTTGATCCAATACTCTACCAGCAATACTGAATGCAGACTCGGATGTTACCGTAGAAATAAGAATTGTAAGCACGTCACGTGCAAACCGTATACTCATAGTATTCATATCTTTACGAGATAAGTGCAATAGGCGCATGCTGATTCAAAGACTTAGCACAATGTAATCATTCTTATTAGGAATAGGCGCATGCTTTTCAAGTTTTATGGAATATACTGGTACCCTACTTCAAACAAGGATTTGTTAACCCTACTGATAAAAAGACGGGATGATCCCAATAGAGTATAGCTCCACCATTCGTACCTCTCTCCTAGGTAGTCCAGCTAGTGTTAGCTTCACATTTTCATATACAGTAATACACTAATACAGAGCCTTGGTAGGAATTCCGATCAAGGCAGGGGTTCCAAAAACACACATCAAATGTATAGAACCCAGAAAGCCTACTGAAATCACATCAAAACTACAAACTCACAAACATCAAATGCACAAAATTAAGAACCCACAGAACACCAGCAGTCAATAATTCAACAAAATCATTATCAAAGACCAATTTCATACAACAATCCCAGACCCAGTTCAGATTTTGACCAAAAAAATAAATCCAGAAGAGTAAGGAAACAAAAACCAACCTGAATTTTGATCTGAAGAGGGAGAGAGACTGGCGCGATTTGTTTCTGAAGAGGGAGAGACCGAGAGAGACTGGTTTGAGGGAGACTGTTTCGATCTGAAGAGGGAGAGACTGAGAGAGACTGGTTTGAGGGAGAGTGGGAGACTGTTTCGATCTGAAGAGAGAGAGAGACTGCTAACTGCTTTGTTTTTTTAGGTTTACTGTAAACCATTTACCCCTTGCATCAGTTTTGCTTCTTGTTTTTTTTTTTCTTAGCGGGTTGGGCGGGTTCCGTTGGGTAACCCGTTTCCACCTATTAGTTAGCGGGTTCTTAGCGAGTTGTCAACCCGTTGGTGTAAAACTGTAATGGGGCGGAAATGGGCGGGTTATTAACGGGCGGTTAACGGGCGGGTAGCGGGTAATGGGTTAAATTGCCAAGTTGACCTGGCAGGTGTGTCGTCGTTGGACGGGATACGAGAAGGGCTCAGTCTGAAAGTCAGGTGCGGTAGGCGGTGCTTCTGTTCCACCGGACAGAGCGAGGTCGACCACGACGAGCAGGGGTGGGATTGGATGTTAGGGACGACAACGTTCTGTCCTATGCAGGAGGGGGAGAAGACTGGTGGATGGTGTGTGGCGGTGCGCCGAGACCAGAATCATCTGAGGGTGGTAGTCGGGCGGTGGTACTAGGAAGTCGCAGAAAGAAACAAGTGCACCTTCTAGGTACCTGAATTTGACAGCCTCGAGTTAGACAGATACAAAAATGTGTTTGATGAGTTCACCATTTTGAAGAAGGAAAGAGTCTCCAGCTTCAGTTCCCAGCAAAGGATCTTGATTTCAGGTATCACACATTACTCAATTACTAAGCCACGCTCCCTTGAGCTTATGTTGCATGAATCGAGATTAATCTGGAGTAGCGTTTATTCTGGAACTAGTTTTTAGATTTCTGAATACACTGATTATGGAACCAAATGAAATCTCACTTTGACTTACCAATTTGTTGAAGAGTCGAAAGTCATCGTTGGTCTCGGGCCGGATGTCTCGCTGCCTAGAGATGCGCTGGATTCGTTCAAGGCTGGGTGGTGAGAATCGGGATTGGAGAGGGTCGCGCCAGTCGGTCGCTGGTTAGGCTTTGCCGGATAGGATATGTCCGGTTCGAGGGCAGCACTGGGCTAGGATGGGTGTAGCCGAGTAGAGGGTGGCGCTAGAGCGGCGCTGGGGATAGATGGGCTATGGAGGCGCTGAGCAGCAGTAGTGGGCAGTGGTGGGGGACGCCGTCGGGGAAGATGGGTGCCCAGGTCAAAATCGATGGGGTATGGCTGCAGAAAATTTTAGAGTTTCGTTATCAAGCTCGGGTTAGAGTACAATGCTGATAACGTGTTGAAGGATAAAAGATAACGAGAATAACCGTTTCCTTATTCATTGATAGAAAGACCTATTTATAGGCAATATATAGAGTCTCCCGAAGGATCTAGAAGTTTTATCAATTGTAATATATTCTAATAAGGAAACCAGATTAACTAATCCTACGTGTATTAGGGCAAGACACATAACAGAAAGACGGAAACATAATTTCCTTAAACATAAACCAAATTCACATAAGATCCAAAATATTGGTCAAGAATTTCAACAAAATAATGAAAAATAATCTCAAGACCTCAAGTTCGTTATTGCCTTGATGGATACTTATAGAGGATGAAACTAGGGTATTAGGGTATAATTTTATATACAACGTGTATTCTCTTCACCCTGTCAAATTGAAGACTTAGGTCCTCATGCAAAGATTATTCCATTGAGCTAGCATAGTAGTCTAGTTCTTTCATTTCGATGAGTTTCTCTTCAACTAGTGTTTGGGTTCAAGAGTAATGGTTGCAAGTCTTGGATTCATATTTGCAGAAGAAAGAGGAGTTGCATATTCTTGTATTCGTGAGAATTGAGATCGACAGTAATAAGATCATTTTCTTTAGAAGGTAAATATAATTTTCTTTAAATGAGGTTGATGAATGAAACAATGGGCACTTTAGACATTTGCTTCATTCATATGGTCATTTTACATCTATTTAACAAGACCAAGTTAAAAAATCAATTTAGATGCCTAAAATTGGTTATTTATCAAAATTTCTCTATATTTAACCAATATGTACCTCAACCCAGAGAAGCTGTTCCTCTTCACCATGTGAAAGCCCTCAGAGACCCATCTCTGTTTTTTTAACCCTAGCTAGCTCCATTATCGAATCCGACATCTGCATCTGAAACCACACTGACACTGCTACCTCATCATCACCGTCCACGTGTTCAATAGCCACCAGATCACCTAGTTACCGTTTGGCTCCCAGAACCCTGTTGGGGCCAGAGCCCTTCCCCTTAGATTCGGTTTTCTCAGTAAGTAAAACTGAAAGCTCAAATCTTCACCTGGTATTCTGGCAGTTCTTTTTGCTCAGTAATAAAGCTTCACACAATTTCCAATGTAACGTTATTAAAGTTTGGATTCTTTTGTTTTTCACTATCACTTCCATGTGTTGGTGCTTCATGGTTCAGTCATATATGTCCCTTTTCAAGTATTATAATGGTGGGAGTCACTAGAGTGGATCTGAAACTCCATTTTTCTAAGCTCTGCAGCTCTCTAAATTCCATGTGTGAGTGAGTGAGGTATATTATTCTCCGTGGACAAGGTTTCCTCGGCAGAAAAACCCATCTGTCATTTTGACTCATCATCTCTCTGCTCTGCTCTTCATCAGTTTCCATTTCTCTATTCAGCTCCAGCTGTGTCACTCATCTGTGCAGTTCTAGCTTTTTTGACTAGGTTTTTGGATGCTTTCCTATTTTGGGTGCTCAAAGTTTTCATCTTTAAACCTCCTTCAAGATTAAAGCTCTGAGCTTTGGAGATTAACTAGCTTGGTGTGTACTTAAGCATTGTGGATAAACCCCATCTGGGTCCCCCAGAAATTATAGCTTCTTTGGTATTTTGATGGGTGGAATTAATTTTTGTTTGATGTAACAATTTTGTCCTTGTATTTCGGGTTTCTCTGTTACAATTATTAGGTGCCTCTCACTCTCTCATGTGCTGTATCATTACTATCATGTATGCTGGAGAAACTGTGTCTATTTTTAGCATAGTAGAGTTTGTTTTTTGTTTGGGGAATTTAATGGGGGACTTGGTTTTGTCACCCAGATCTGCTTAGAGATTGAAAGATAGGAGTTTGGACCATATTGGTTTGTTTGAGCAGCTATGAGATCCATGGAAGATAAGGAGATTTCTGGAGGCAGTAATGCTATAAGTTTTGAGTTTCACAAACAGAATGGAGGAGCTAACCGCACTACAAGTACTACTACTACTGCTTCCCATCATCATAGAACAGCTTTGGGGAAGTTACCAACACCTTCAAAATGGGATGATGCACAGAAATGGCTAGTGGGGTTGTCGAGAGGAGTAGACAAAACGCAGTCCAAGACCAAACCCAGAAACTCTAATGCTGATGACTTGAGGCTCATAGCTCCTCTGCCGCAGAAGGAGCAAGACTACTCTAGCGGAGAAGATGAAGGAGAAGCAAATGGGGGTTGTTCTGGTTCTGCTGTTGCAAATCATTACGATGTGGAGACGAAGAAAGTGGACTGTGATGACTCAGTTTGGAGAAGCAACAAGCCTATGATGGAGAACCCAACTTCAGCTGCTGCCATGAGATCTATATGTTTGAGGGACATGGGGACTGAAATGACCCCAATTGCAAGCCAAGAGCCTTCTAGAACCGGCACGCCTCTCCGGGCAACAACTCCGGCTGCAAGGAGCCCGATATCGTCGGGATCCTCGACTCCGGTGAGGGCATGTCAGCATGAGATGCAAGGTAACCAGCAGGGGTATCAAGGGTCTAGTGAGAATGGTAGAAGTAGTAGTACTACTCATGAGAGCATTCCTTGTGGGAGAGGGAGTGGTGGAAGCAACAAGAGGTATGTGGAGGAATCAAATGTTTGCAAGAATAGTATCCCTGAGAATCAGAACTCAGATCAAGCTAGGAAGCCAAATCCTCTAGAAACTAGAGCAATGGCTTGGGATGAAGCAGAACGAGCAAAATACATGGCAAGGTGAGTTACTGATACACATTTCTTTCTCTGCTTGCAATTTGTTTATGTGTGAAGTACTGGTAGATAATTTTTACTCAAATGTTGGGACTAATTGGGGGTATATTGATATTGTTAATAAGTACTAATAAGTACTTTGTACTGTGTATGTAGGTACAAGCGTGAAGAGGTAAAGATACAAGCCTGGGAAAACCATGAGAAGAGAAAAGCTGAGATGGAAATGAGAAAAATGGAGGTACTCATTCTTCAGATTCTGTTTCTAGTGAAATTATTGATGAAAGAGAGAAGCTACTTTTCTCTTTTTGTCCAGAAAATTTCGATCTCTTTTCCTTCCTTGGATCCTCTGCTGATATTGTACACCCCTTTTTTCATTTTGTTTTGCTGCACATGTATGTTTTGCTTGTAGTATTACTGTACTAGTAGTAACCAAGAAGTTCAAGCTTCTTCATAGTGCATAAAGAATCTGCAGCAGCTCAGAATTCTTTCCATGAAAGAAGAATAACACAGATCTAAGTCATTTGTTTCACATTCATGCACTATTTAAATTATTTTGCATCAGAACAAACACGAACTAGTAATCTAGTATATTATTATATTTTCCAATTGTGATCTTCAAGTACAGTTGAAGATTCCCAACCAAGCCTTTTATTCATTAGCTAATTGACAGTGTGATTTAGTACTGGTTCTGACTTCTGAGATGAATATGTAACACGCATGTGGAATCCATTGCAGCTTTCTGACTCGGTCTCTTTTGTAATGCTGGTAGGTGAAGGCTGAGAGAATGAAAGCTCGAGCACAAGAAAAGTTAACAAATAAACTTGCTGCAACGAGAAGGATAGCCGAAGAAAAGAGGGCTAATGCAGAAGCCAAACTCAATGAAAAAGCTTTGAAGACGTCGGAAAAGGCAGATTACATAAGGAGGACCGGTCATTTGCCATCTTCATTCTCTTGCAAATTGCCTTCACTTTGCTGGTAGACTTGGTAGCTATATGTAATTCTGTAGTACATGTAACATCTCCTAGTTTTTTTTTTTTTTTTCTCATCTCCTTTTTTTCTTCCATTATTGAATATGTAAGTGAATCTGTGTATCCACTGTGGAGTTTTATCATCTTTGTTAACTGTTTCACCAATACCACCTCTTTAGTTTCTTAAAAAGCATTTTTTTTTTTGGAGAAGATTCTTAAAGAGCTTTACTTCCTGCCATTGATCAAAGTCCTTATCGTGTACAAGTCCTCTTATACACCGTTATTGTGGTTTCCGGCCACTGTAAGTCTGTAATATGGAGAGAACCGTGTATTTCAAGGGAAAGATGAACCCAAACTGAGTGTAGTCAGTAGAATTGGAATTTGATGGGAAAGATGAACCCAAACTGAGTGTATTTCAATTTTGGCTTCTGAACTTTGACATTTTGCCAATTGAAGTGGTTAGAGTTACAATGAATGCCATAATCTACCATCTGAAAGCATGTTGACTGAGGACAAAAGTTCAGTACTCCTCTCTGACAAAAGTTAAGGACAAAATTTTACTACTCAAGACATTGGTTTCGTCATGTCCTGGTAGCCTCATGAAAGAGGCTTGAGAAGTGAACACAAAGTACTCATATTTTCACATATCACCTTTCAAGTCTCCATGCACCACTAAATTGAGAGTAGCTATACCAAACCTTCACATTTTCTCTAACTTCTTAAAATGATCGCTAGGAAATGGTAACGTGCCAATACTTGGATGAAGTTAGAGTGTTTCAATAAGCCGAATTCAAATATAACTTGTTCTCAATTTCAATAAGTTGAAACAAGAGAGAGATAGAAGAAGATGAAAGCGGTTTACAACAAAATCACTTTAATTTAAAAGATACATAATAGACATTCAAGTAATAATGAGCTAATCGTTCCATAACTTTATGAAATGCATACGAACTCCACACAATTGATCATCTCTACTTTTACAAACACACACTTTTCTAAAAATAAAATATAACAAATATTGAATTCAAGATGATGAGTCTCTCTCTCAATTACACTCACATATATGATACATCATATGTCGTGTCTTGTTTTTACATCTCAGCATCAAACATGGGACGGAGCCAGAATTTTAAAATAGGCTGGGCTATATTCGACTAAATTTTTTTATACTTTTTTTGTTTATTACTTTTAGAAATTTGTTATTAGATTGTATTCTCATTTAAATTCCTACACCTATAATTTAAGATTTAAAAGGTAAGAATTAAATAAGGATATTGATAGATCTCCTTGGAGAAGAGACATTTTTGAGGAATGTTGATTGTCTTGTTTTTACATCTCAGCACCGAACATGGACGGAGCCAGGATTTTAAAATAGGCTGGGCTATACTTGACTAATTTTTTTTAATACTTTTTTTGTTTATTACTTTTAGAAATTTGTTATTAGATTGTATTCTCATTTAAATTCCTACATCTATAATTTAAGATTTAAAAGGTAAGAATTAAAGAAGGATATTGATAGATCTCCTTGGAGAAGAGACATTTTTTAGGAATGTTGATAGGAAAACGACTTGTTGATGATTTGGCTAATTCATGCATACACTTGCACTTACCTTCATTTCAAAATGGGTGGGCTATGATTCATAAAGTAGAGTTTATTTCAACCTAATTTAGCTTATAAATGAAGAACAGCTGAAAATGTTTATGAGTTGCAGCCTAAATACTTTTCAACTATCATTCGTCCCTGACACCAAAAAAACATCAATCATATAATAAACTACCTCATAGATAGGTATATAAGAATCAAAATCTGCCTAATAACTCATAGCTCATGCCACATTACCAGAAGTCACACACAAGAATGCTCCACATTTAACAATTTTCATTGCCAAAAGAAACAAAGCTATTATTTTATTAAAATAACAAAATAAAATAAAGAGATGACAAGAAAATATATAAAGGAAAAAATGAGACGCCAAAAATCGGCTAACCCAACAAAAGGCCCAAAATCTGATCTCAAACTTCTTCACCTTCTCGACCTTCTTCTCCTTCTCTCCTTTCTTCGCTTCATCCCAAGTCCCTATCTCTCATCCTACCCATCTGTTCCTTTCAACTCTAATTCCTCTAATTACCAATTTCTAGGCTTTCTTTTCGTTCCTTTGCTTCCTCCAATTTCTAGGGTTTCGACTCCCCCCAATCTCATTCCCACATGATCGAGGCTGCGCGGTACTAAATGTTAGTCTTTTCTGCTTTTTTTTATTAATCTCGTTTTGGGTTTTTGGATCCGAGCCCGTTTCCGGTTTCAATTCGTCAAAGTTTGTGGCTTTTTTGAATTTCAAATTTGGGGATATTGGGGGTTTAGGGTTAGGGTTTTGCGGTTGAGAATTGGATTCTCCTATCCCGTTTGGTGCTATATGGCGGCTGGGAGACACGGGGGTTATCGCGAAAACGAGTTCAGGGAGCGAGAGTCCCGTTTCGAATTGCGGCAAACTGCGAATGGGAATCGTGATGTTGACAATGGCCGAGGAGTTCGGGATTTGAGAGACAGAATCAGGTCCAGGTCCATGTCCATGTCCATGGAGGAGGCTCCGGAGAATGGTGGGTATCGCTCCACTTCGAGTAGGAGTGATTCCGGCAGCAGCGCCGGGCGTGGGGTCAAGCTTTCGGCTAAGGCTGTAGACAGGGAGCCTGGTGAATTGTCGAGTGAGAGCGGGTCCGATGATGCTATTGAATCCGGGTCGCAGCCGGTAACGGATGTCGAGGTTATGAAGGTGGTGGAGAATGGAACTCAGACTCCGAAGGAGAGGAAAAGGAAGTTTTCGCCTGTTGTGTGGGATAGAGATGATAAAGGAGGGAGTAGTTTGTCGAAGAGTGGTAGGATTGCGACAGTGACAGCAGCTGCTCTTCCTCCTCCACCGCCACTTGCTAAGGTGTCTCATCAGTCTCCTAATGTTAGTTCAGATAGCAGGGTACAGATATCTTCGGGTAAAATGGATGAAGCTGATAATGTAGGACCTTCTTCTCCAGTTAAGTCTCCTGTTGCACCTCAGACTGTTAGCAATGGTGTGTATGAGTCTCCGGTGGAGTTGTCTTCACCAGATCAGAAATTAGGGGATGTTCGTGTAGGAGAGCAGATAGAAGATGAAGATTATGTTCCGACCCGAAATATATCATCTTCAAGATGGGCAGCAGGAAATAGTTCTCCTGGTGATGAAGACGGAGTTTCAGAAAGTGAGGAAATTCCTAAAAGGAGGAGGAAAATGCCTGGTTTAGGATCGGTGGAAAACAGAGTACGCAACAGCTCATTGACTCCGGAGCTAGGGGAGCTTAAGAAAGATGGGTCTGAACGAGGTAGAGTGAGATCGTCCGAGTCAGATGAACGAGGTCCCCGTGGAAGGTCCAGTGGGGATGACTATCCTGATAATGACTCAGACAGGGACGACTATATGGATGTTGACAAGGATCATGGTACTAATGATAGTGTTAGACGTTACGATACTAGTTCAGAGGATGAGCCTGATTCTCCCGAGGCACCAGAACCTGCAGCTCCTCCACAAAGAGTCGTAAATATGCTTCAAGGTTGTAGAAGTGTTGATGAGTTTGAGAGATTAAACAAGATAGATGAGGGGACTTATGGTGTTGTATATAGGGCCCAAGATAAGAGAACTGGCGAAATTGTGGCATTGAAGAAGGTAAAGATGGAGAAGGAAAGAGAAGGTTTTCCATTAACTTCTCTAAGGGAAATAAACATTCTTCTCTCTTTTCATCATCCATCAATTGTCGATGTTAAGGAAGTAGTGGTGGGCAGTAACCTTGATAGCATTTTTATGGTGATGGAATACATGGAGCATGATCTTAAAGCACTCATGGAGACAATGAAGCAGCCTTTTAGCCCGAGTGAAGTTAAATGCCTTATGCTCCAGCTATTGGAAGGTGTCAAATATCTTCATGATAATTGGGTTCTTCATCGGGATTTGAAAACATCTAACCTGCTTTTGAATAATCGGGGTGAGTTGAAGATCTGTGACTTTGGGTTGGCTCGTCAATATGGAAGTCCGTTGAAACCATATACTCATTTGGTTGTTACTCTTTGGTACAGGTAAGCTGTAATTGCCATCCTCATCTGCTTTCCAAGTGTTATTAACAGTTGATTTTTTTACTTTCACCTGTAGTTAAATGGGTCTCCTTTTTCTATAGTTGCTTCCTTTTATCTTATCAAGTTACTTAAATATCGATTTAGCTTGTTTTTTCTTTCTAGCTAGAAGAATTTTTTTGGATCCTAATATGCTCATCTGCAACTTCTTGTTTGTTAATGATGCATAATGTAATGTAAGCATTTAGCAAGCATCTATGGAATAGTTTGTTACTTAAGGTAGAGTCCTTTAAAATTCAAAGGTTCAATGTATGCTGATCATGCCGTCTTTAATTTCATATAGAATATTCAAACTCTACTTGTCATTTGTGTCATCGTTGTAATCTATGTTAAGCTTTGCCATTTGCTTTTCTTGTATCTGCCATAAGTTATATGAAAGAACATATATATATATATTAATGTTTTCTCCATGCAGGGCGCCTGAACTCTTGTTGGGTGCAAGAGAATATTCAACGGCCATCGATATGTGGTCACTAGGTTGTATCATGGCTGAGCTGTTATCAAAGGAGCCGCTTTTCAATGGGAGAACTGAATTTGAACAACTTGACAAAGTGAGTTGTTAATTGATCTGCTCAATGTTGGTTATACTCTTTCACATCATGAAGTTATATGATTTTGTTTCCTATGATAACTACAGATTTTTAAGATACTTGGCACACCAAATGAGACTATTTGGCCTGGGTTTTCCAAGCTTCCTGGAGTGAAGGTCAACTTTGTTAAGCATCAGTAAGTACACAATTTCAGCAAACTATTCAATCTTTGTTTCGATAACATTGTGTTCTTATTCTCGCCGCTGTTTTCCCAGGCTTCCAGCTTTGGGTGATTCTGACCTGGCTATCTGGCCTCCATTGGTGATGCTTTCAGTTATCAAGGTGTTGACTTATGTTAACTACTGACCTGTTTGTTTCAGGTATAACCTTTTGCGCAAGAAGTTCCCAGCTACTTCATTTACTGGATCTCCAGTTCTTACTGAAGCTGGATTTGATTTGTTGAATAAGCTTCTAACATATGACCCTGAGAAGGTAAGCTTGTTTCCTGTTTCGTCTATTGGAATGCTGGAGTTGTTATAGTTACTAATTAAGGTCCTCAATATTTTATTCAGAGAATTACTGCTGATGCTGCTCTGAATCATGAGTGGTTTCGTGAAGTCCCTCTTCCCAAGACAAAAGATTTCATGCCCACTTTTCCTGCTCAACATGCTCAAGACAGGTATCTTAATAGCTACAATGTGCAAAGTAGATCCACCAGCAGTATTACTTTGATTCTATTTTCTACATCAAATCAACTTATCGCTGTTTCAAATAGGCGCTCACGGAGAATGTTGAAGAGTCCAGATCCCCTGGAAGAGCAACGGAGAAAGGAGTTGCAAGGGGGTATAGGAACTGGGGGCGTGTTTGGCTAGGAGAAATCAGATCAATGGCCTCAATACATCAATGGGCATGGCTGAGGTGAGAGACATGCATTGAACGGAAGTTACAACATTCTATGTCAGGACGGTCATTTCTTCTCTTTTTTTAGCAGGCACTTGCCCATGATTTGGCTCGGGGATTTGTATTTTTTTTAGCCTCCTGTCAACCAGAATTGTTGCAGGTTAACAATTTGTTCTTCATATTTGATTATCTTTTAGAAATGCATCTATGACACTGCTTTCTTTGCTATTTGTGGCATGGTTGCGTTGTCTTATAAGAAATCAGTTGCAGCTGAAACTTGTGTAACATATTTTCATTGGTACATTGTAAACAGTTCTCTTTTGGTTTCAAATAGCACTATCTGTTATACTAGACATTTAATATTCACATTGTGTTTGCAAGAGACGGTTGGTGAGAAGTGGAGGGGAGTTCTTTGCTTTTCCTTGAAGAAGAATATTGACAGTTAAGCATGTAGTTTTGAAGGTAATGTGTTGATTTGATATCTGTGGAATGTTTGGGGGATGTAATTAATTAAATGCGTGATGGCATGTTTTTATTTTTACTATTTGTAGTTACACTGATAGAATGTGTTTTAAGGTTATTTCTACCAGTATCACACCTTGCACATGAAATAGTTCGTTTAAAAATTCTAGTATGGTTTAGTAAATTCATCTGCTCAGAAGCAGTATGTTGATATCAAAGTTCCACAAGAGGAAAAGGGGAAGATGGAACACGAAAACAATAGTCAGATACGGTTTGTCTGATGCATTTCTTTTCTTTGAGTCGCTAGCCTATATTTGTGTATGTTGAAAAAAATTTCTGTCCCATTATACCTCAAACCCATCCTACAGCTTGCTGCTAAGTTCAATTTAATTTCAGTTAATGCTCATGTAAATGTGCTTGTAGTGATTCAAAGAGCACATCAAATGTTATCAGATATACCCTACTACTTTAATGCTCAATCTTTTTAGGATTAATTAGGTCTGATTTTTTATTTTTTTACAAGAAAGGTCTGGTATGTAACTTTCTCCAAGAAATAAATATTATAGCAGGAATTGGAATGCACATACTTGATTACTTGATAAAATCTTAATATGAGAGCTGTAGCCTTTTGCCGTTCTCTGTATTGTCTGGGGTGTTTATTTGATAATATCATAATGTGGTAGTGGCGTAACCATTCTCTGTTTGCAAACTTTGAATAGTGAATCATCTTATTAACTAAAGGAAATCAAATGTCCTCTACCTAGGGTTACTTCTGTACCTATAGCAATGTAATCTTCATTGCTTCAGTGGCCATATCAGCTTTATGTAGGATTATTTGTATTTCCACCCTCTCAATACTGGATGAAATTAGATGATGGACTGCCCGTTTTGGTCAATAATGAAGAATCCTCCATGTTTTATCTCGTTTGATTGCTTTGACTTTTTTGTTTATGACATATCTACTGTATGTCACTGCAGTATCAAAAGCAAGCAGGTTGAGGAGGTTTCCTGCACTTACAGGAACTTATAGAACTTCAATTAGTTGTTCCACAGGCTCAGTAGAGGTACCATGAAAATCTTTGTCTGTTTAGATATTGGTATTATCTTCTCCGGATCCTTTTGGATTTTTGAAGTGAATGATTCCTGAGTGTATTTGGTTTTTGTTATTTTTCCAGAAGAGTTTTAAGAAATACGCTAAAAGGCAAAAAGATTCGGGTCTCTGTTCCTGGACACTTCGCATTAACATTGACAAAATGTCAGGTGCAAAATTGTGGCCTTTCTTACTGCGCTACTGTCTCGTTTTTATGAATGGAATGAAAATTAATGCTGGTTAAAACTGAAGGCCTAGGTGTTGAAATGTGAAGTGATACATGTTATGCACATAGTGGCTGCTTTTGTATATTCGTGTTGTGCCATGCACCGTCATATAAGAGGATTTGGAGAGCTATTTTAAATTATTGCTAGTTAAAACTAATGGCCTAGGTGTTGAAATGTGAAGTGATACTAGTTATGCATATAGTGGTTGCTTTTGTATATTTGTCTTGTGTCATTCACTGTTATTGAAGACGAATATACAAAAGCAACCACTATGGCATAACCAGTATCAGTATCACTTGAACTGTTGAACATAGCTGGTCTACATTGAAGATTGCTTCTATGTCACTTGAGGATAGGTAATATGGAAAGTTATGAATTTTCCTTGACAATTGTCAGAATTGGGTTGATTAGTTCACTTATCACGTAATTAAAACCAGAGTAATCTTAATATTGCAGCTGTCAACCATATGGAATTTTCTAAACGGACATTTCTATATTATTCAGTGTCCTCAAACTTCTCATAAGGCATGGAGGGCAAGGGTATTTTAAATGATTTCATAATGGGCGTGTTTGAACTTAGTCAGGTGGAACATGTACTTTTTGTTGAAAATCTGGAGTTTAACGATTAAGGATATATGTTGATTGAAAACTGATTAGTGAAAAGTTGGGATTTTGATTCTTGATATGGTTGACTGAAGTAGTGGTTTTATAAAACTAGCACTGTATAGCATGCTTTTAGTGGTGTGACTATTCGTTGTTGCCACATTGTGGCAACTTTTATTTGCACTTTTAGGACTTCTAGTAGAGTCCGTGGTGGTTCTTTAAAACATTGTGACCGTATTAGGAAGCTGTAAAGACGTGAAAGATAATTGTAAGGTATAATAGAGTGGTCTCTTTTATCTCAACATTTGTGAGCCCTCTTTTTTCATGATAATTTATGCTAGAATAGTGTGGTCTTGTTTGTCTTAACATGTCTGGTGGCATTTATCTTTCAAGAATCAAGATAGGAAGAAAAAAAGAGTTTAAGCTGTTCAGTCTGTGCTGCCAGTTTTAGTTCATTGAGTCAAGATAATGGTCTGAGAGCCTGACACAGTGGACTTTGTTCCCTCCCGTTGTTTAGTTTCCTCTCAGTTCTTATTGATTGTTTGTTCGATAGTAATCTATTTTTCTTTCTCCAAAGCTACAAATATGTTTACCTTGTTCAAGTCATTCTGATGTTGTTGCTCATAAAGGATATATCTCCATCAATAATTTAGAGCGGTTTTTGCTCTACTTATTCCATGTTTATAAAATTGCTTCCAATTTTACCCAAGATCCGATGGATTTTCAATGCAACTACTTAGTAGAGCACTGTAACATCTGTATCAACTTAGAAATACAATATCCTTTGTTATAAGTGCAGCATTCTTCCATTTTGGTATCTGGTTAGTGTTACCTGTATGCGTCAATGGAATAATTTGAAGCTTTTGCACCCCCATTCACTACCTTGCAATTCAAGAGAGATGTACAAAACTTTCTGCTGTGTGCTTTGTCTTTAAATTGTTACTAGCACATCCTATGTTGGTGATCTGTTTTTAGCGGTATTCTTTGTAGTCCTATGGTGCAAGCTTGTTATTAGTAGGGCTGGGCATAAAAAATGGAAATCCTGATCCCTTCCCGGTCCCGTCCTGAAATTTGACGGGATGGGACGGGACTTCAATGTAAAAACACTAGGCCCGTCCCGTCTCGTCCTGGAAGAAAAACAACGGGATGGGCTGCGGGACTAAAAGTTCAAGGCCCGTCTTGTCCTGTGTATAAATTAAAAGTAATCTTAGCCGTTGGTTTTTTCATCTCAACGGTTGGTTTTGACCCCTAATACTATCTAGTAACCTTCGTTTCATTCGCAATCTGACTATATCGAAATCCTTCTCACTCTCTCATCGCAAAACCCCATTACCATATTCGTCGTCGTTCTTCAACACCGACAACTTTTCCGGCGCCTCGGCCTTTCTTACCAGCAGGAAGATGATCGAATTATCAAACTCTATAAGATTGTGTAAGTAGCCCTCCAATTTGATTTCGTTTTTAGATTCAATTGGGTTTTTACGGAATTAGTTTTCTAGGTTATTGACTATTGTGTTCACCGCCAAAACATTGGTTAGGGTTCCATGTGTCAACCCTCGATCTTTAGTTGAACCTTGAGCTTGATTATTTCTCGTCTCAATTCAATTGACAGAGTCGAAGATGAGCATAAACTTTGGAGGCTAACAGTAGTACTTTCATTGGCTATGGTGACTTTGGCATATGATGCTTATGTATGAATTGGTTACTGGACATAATTGAATAAAGTAGATGATACTGGAACGAGGAAGAGATGTTTATATTTGGTGGCCTTAATAAATCTAGTTGCCCCTCATATGAACTGAGCTTTCATTGTGATTACGGATACGTTAGATTTATGATTGGTTAATTCTAGTTTGATTATGAATTAAGGGTGTTATTCTAGTTTTATTCTCTTTAACCATTCATCAGACATTTTAGACTATAGATGTTCAGATTTTGAGATAATTTCTTATGGATGTAGAACCAGAGATCATTAGAACCAGGTTATTAGATTTTTTTTTTTTTTTTTTTTCAGTTTTGGCATTGAGTTGGGATGGCCAGGACTAGGTCCATCCCGATCCCGTCCTGGGCGGGACTTGGCTGGGATCAACTTTTTAAAACGCAAGGCCCATCCTGATCCTGTCCCGAGTATAATGTACAAGACGGGCCGCGGGATGACCTCAATCCGGTCCCATGCCTAACCCTAGTTATTAGCATGTCTCATTGGTGAAATTGTACGTGACATTGGTGTTGATCTAGACATTGCTGGTAAGTTTATTGGTCAGCAAGTGAGCTACGTAGGGAGCGTCAAGGCGCTCAATGTCTTGATGCCTTTGAGCCTATTGCGGGTAGCACCCAAATTATGGGCATGGTGTAAATAGATTACCGACAGCCTCATAATCCGAATTCTTGGTGAAATGTAAATTTATGCCGAGTGACTTTGGTGGGTGCAATTTGATTGCCTGTTTCTTTACTTAACTGGAAGGGGATATTATGATTATTATCTAATGCAGTAGATCATGACTCTTTTGTACTCCCCAGTCTAAAATCAATCTCGGTGTGTTTCAACAATAATGACATCAACCGCGGCAAGTTTTATCGGGTTTTGCCCTATTCCATCTCATTACTTATGTTCTTCAGTAAACTCAAATATAGTCGACAAGAATCTTTTAACTCGAACACACTCTTAAGGAATGCCTTGTAGATACCTAAATCTCCTTCTCAATTTTGTTTCCGATATCTCCATCTGATTTTGGCTGGCTCAGTTCGTTACAAACTTACAATGCAACACTATCAAATCACTTGGATGATCAGGGGCAACACTCTTATGGTCAAGCTTTCAAGAAACAAAAACGAAATGATTCTCCATTAAAACGGTAACTCTAGTTAGTCTAAAATTGTGGAGGTTGTAGAGCACAATGTTAGCAATACTTTTCCAGTCATCCAAAAACAAAATCTTTTGGTCTCCGGCTTGAGACCTTTCTGTGGTTGCAATAGGCTATGGGAGTAGAGATTTACGGGACTAATCAACGACAGACTAGAAAGATTTTTGGATCATGTCACACAAGTATTTGAAGATGGATATGCAAGGCTTCAAAAGGTACTTGGTTCGATATAGAGTTGGCCATCTGTATCCTACAAAATACAACAAAGCTCGAGATGCTCGTAAGGTTACGCTCCAAGATACGGTTTGTGAGGGACCATGGCATGGGGGCAAAGGTGTTTGAGTTGCTTCTTCAAGTGGCTGTGGATGGTAACTTAAAGCCGGAGCAAATGATAAAGAGGGTGCACGTGTTCAGCGACATGGAGTTTGATCAAGCCACCAGGAAGGGTAGAGGCCGGTTTGAGGCGTATTGTTAGGCAAAGGGGATGCAAGTCCTTGGGAGTAATCCAAGGGAGAATGGAGCTGAGAATCATAGCTGGGAGACTGATGATGAGGTGATACAAAGAAAGTTTATGATAAAAGGTAATGGAGAAGTGGTGCCACAGATAGTGTTTTGGAGTATTGAGGCACTAAAATTCTACCCGTGACCGAGACACAACCAGGGGTGGCGCTACTGAGTGGCTTCTCCAAGAATACCCTCAAGTTGTTATTGAATAATGGCGGCCAAATTCGGCCGGACCTTGTCATGAAAAAAGTCATCTCCGGGAAGGAGTATCAGAACCTAGTTGCATGCTAGTTAGGAATAGAGGTATGATTTCCAGTTTTCTATTGTGTTATTTATGTACATGGCAAAAGGAAAAGAAGTTGAAGCAACTAGCGAGCACATGAAGCTAAATTTTCCCCCATCTCTGTCCATTTTGATTTTATTTCAAAGTATTGATGTTACTGAAGTATAACACAGTTATCGACCATTGCTTAACCAAGAACCCTGTCGTTTTCATTTTACTAACTATTTTCAATACACTACCTAGTTTGAAGCATTTACAAGTTCTAGAATAAAGCCTTTAAAGATGCTGAATTTCTTCTGACCAAAAGAAAAAGATGCTGAATTTCTGGTGCAATCGCAACTAATTTACATACACAGGCGCACATGTGATGGCTACAGCTACTGACATAAACAAAATAAGCCCGACTCTGGGTATCTCATTTTAAACTTTACAACAAGCAAGCCTATTCCTATTTCTCTGTGGCCTATGGTATATCAAACAAGAAGGAAGCATCTGTCAACCAAATGGTAATGCAAAGAGCTTCATATAGATGTCATGGGGAAACAATCGAGGCAATGAAAGGTCAAACCTTAATCTTTTGTGGCTGTAAACTATCAGACTGAAGAAATTGTGCTGTAATTCCATAGTTTTTCTTGTTGGTTCTGCCGGTTTCCCAACTTTAACGTGGTTGGGTAAGAGTGGGAACCAGGCACCTGTTAAGTCGATGAGAAAACTATTGTTTTACCAAGCACAAAGGTAATCAGAGATAGTTCAATGAAGAAGATTGTGTTGAGAAGGGCTCTATCAACTGTCCACCCAAATATTGTGATCCCTCCAGCATTAGTTTGCAAATACAGTACTGGAATTTCAAGAAATACAGCATTAGACAAATGACAATTAACAGAAATGAAAGCAAGCTTTAACAATGTGAGCACATGAGTATGAAAAAATTTAGCAATAGAAGGCATGCAATGAAATTAAATATAAGACAACTCAGATGCTTCATACTAAGAAAACATGGATTCATTTTTATAGAAGCCAAATAACATGCATGCATGGGTTAGCCTATGAAGCCTCAAAAGAATTATTAAGCTTTGTTTTCTTTTTTTTTGGTCTGAGAAATTCAATAGAGTCAAAGAGGCTGAAACCAGCAAATACAGAGGAGAACAGAAACTGAAAACAAAGAACAACAGCAGAAACAGAAACACACAAACAGCTAGGCAACTAATACTAGCTAAGGAGGGCCAGGCAAGCCAATGATTACGCTTTGTCAAAAATGTTTCCACATTGTTTCCAGACAGGACAGTCAAAACAGTAAATAGTCTCATCAGACTATTCAAACAGATAATCATCAAACTATCATAGAGTGTAATGCTTAAACCCCGACCTACCATGTTATATTTTGAAAATGGTTTGTGTTCATATTGCATTTAATTGTCGATTTATCTCTCATCATAAGGTTGTATCATGTAGATCATGGCATCAAAGAAAGCAGAAATCTTTTTTTTTTTTTTTTTTCAAAATGAACACCATGACTAATGTCTAACCTAAACAATGTTATTGGATAAAGGGAATCACATGCACTTCAGAACCAATGAAAGATAAACATACCAAAAGCTTGTCTCCTGTGATATGAGGACATATATGAAGCCAGCTGTGTATTTGTAGGCATTGAAACATAATAATCACACGACTCCAAATCACTCTCAGAGTAACTTAGATGCAGCGAGTTAATTGTGTTGGCGGCCTCAAGGTTCCCCGTACTGTTTGAATTTCTGTTGTGAGATGAATCATTAGAACTGCATGTTACTAGTGCGTGCCATCTACTGGCAAGTGACGCTAAGGCCTGGGCTCTGTGAGAAATTCTGGTTGCTGCGTGTAGAGAAATGATAATCCCAACTACCTGAACAATTGTGGAGACCTGGAAATTTGGGGCAAACACAAGGAAATTTTACTTGCTGCCTAATATTTACAAATGAGCAATGATATTTGATGATTTATTAGTCTGCAAAGAGATACACAACAAGCATGTGAAGTAACAAATATCTGAACTTACAGCAAAATCACCACCATTAATGAACGTGATCTTTCCACTATATCCAGTGACCTCAAACAGAGTCACAAACTGGCTTGATGTGACAACCAAGAACTGCAGAAGTAGGAAGATCCGAAACCTGTGGCTTATCTTAGAGAGATGATACCGAAGCCGAATGTGCTCCTCCATAAATACCAAAACATCAGATTCCCTTTCCAAGAGCCGCCCATAATCCTCGAAGTGGATTACTTGCAAATTGCAGACCAAGTGAAACAAAATGCTGGCTGTGAGGGTGATTGTACTCGCGTATGTCCATGACAGAACCATAGCTAATAAAATAGAAACTGAGAGCCACCATGAATCATGATGGACATATAGCATGCGGACCACTTCACGTATAGTCTTCAACAGCAAACATGGCAGTGACCACCAAAGTAGCAACCGAAAAGAACCCTGTGACAATATATGATCCAAGCGAAACTTTTTAGTACATCACTACTATATATACAAGTCAAAATAGCAGTTAACTGACAATAACTAGAAACTAAATAGGCATTCTCGACATTTGCAGCCTCTACTTAGTAAGAGTTACTCTTAAAAAGATAAGCAGAAAAAGTGAATGTGCTATGCTTATGAGCATTAACAATCACACATATGGAGATAGACCAAAAGACAAAAACTTACGCTCACAATCCAGACCATGGTACTGACATAACTTTGAACTACCATATTTCACATATGGAGTTGATATACATAACTAAAGATACAATCTACAATATATGATCCAAAGCACACACATTCATAACACAATCACTAGACTGTAGTAGACCAATTCAAATATGCTTTATGCAAAACATCAAACAATTCAATGCTTTTACCTTAATCTGCTTTATGTAATCGTTTCGAAACCGAACCATATGGCCAGTATACCGATCAACAAACAAGAATCTCCGAATGCCATACTTGCGAAGATTGTGAGATAAGCAAAGCAAAGACACTGCAGCCAAACAAGCCTGAGAGCCCACAATAACAAGCTCAAACCCCTCAATCTGGAACTTATCGCAATCAGAGCAGTTGAAAATCACAAGAACAAGCACCGGAAGCAAAACTCCGATGATCACAAAAGCAAACCAAGATAGTATACAGCTGAATACACAAGTTTGGTTGAAACCCAAAAGAGTGAGGAAAGCTTCAAGCTTTTGAAGGGTTTGATCCAACTGGGTATCTTTGATTTCGAGGCCTTGTTCTTCTGGGTGGTGGGTATGGTTGGAATCGAGAAGAGGGGTGGTGGTGGTGTTGGTGTTGGGGTGGAGTGGTGGGAGGTCCTCTGTTTTAGTATGAGGGTCAGCCATGAATGGTGTTTGTAAAGATTGGATTTTGATGGGTTTGGAGCAAAAATGGTGGCAACCCAGTTGAGATTCGGGGGGTTTATGTAGGAAAAAGTGGAATGATTGGGGTGAGGTTTAAGCATCTGATCAAAAAAATCCAGGCTTGAAATTCAAGTTCCTCTTTTTGTGAGCAAACATTACTCCCCCTATTTTAATATCAAAACAGAACTGCAAAGGTGTGTGCTAGCATGACCTCATTGGACTAGTTTAAGTTCATCTGACAAGGAGTTTCAGCCGTTTGATTCAGTGAGTTGATCATCCACCGTACGATTATTGGAGTGGGAACTTTGAAAATATATCATTATGCTTTACTTGGAGTCTTGTAGAATTAGCTTCAGAATCTACGACTCGGGCCCTAAAGGGTTAAGCCAAGTGTTACCAGGTAGTCACCAAGACACCAACCATTCAAATCCAATCATCCAGGGCTTGTTTGATTTGATTTCCTCTTGAACCTTGTTGGTTCTTACTGTTTTGTTAGTTTCTGTTTTCGGGTGTTAGGCTTGGACCTGTGGTATGTGTGGTCACTGTTTTAGGTTGAGCGCGCTTGATGTAATTCATTGTTGCTATTTCAGACCTCGTACCTATTTCTATAACATGTTTTCAGACCAAGATTTCCGTACCTATTTCTATGAAACGTTTACTTACATATAAAGATATAATAATTTGATGTTTATTTCTCACGTAATTAATAATTCAGTTATTTTTTAGATGAGAATCTCAATTTATATTATATATACTAATTTCTATAATCGTTGTTAACGTGAAATAGACTAGTATATATTTACCTTATTCTTGTGATTCCACCTGTCACGGGTAATTATAAGGCCAGGGAATCATATTCCAGTGTAAGTACCATGTTAGATGTCATTAGAAGACGAAAGAGACAAAGCCGAGTCACTAGTAGTGTCGGATCTGTGATCTCATTGTGATTTGTTTAAGTGGTAATACAACAATCAAATCCGTCTGTCCAGTTACTTAACCCTGTGGAACTCCCGCCAAATATTTGTACCTTATACGCCGCACTCGGCTCAGCCAATCTGGGCACTGACCCGAGCCCATGTGAAGCTAAGCAGGATTGTTCCAATCAACTTTGGTATAATAATCGGGTTAGATGGAGAGGAGTGTGGAGTGGTATAGGGGAATTGGAGGTGGCATGATTACGACGGTGATGGTGTGTGTAAGGTGGAGCCGTGGAGGTGTACACTGGGAAAGATATTACTTGTGAAATACATAAAAGATTAGAAGGAGCTGGTGAGTCATCTATTACCCATAAACGTTTATTAGATTATAGCACAAAATTAGTGATTTTTGTTCCTTTTGTAGAAGGATTAGTTGTCAAAACCTTCAAACATAATATTATAATTTACGAGGACATAAAGTTACGATTTTAAAAATAAGATGTTACGTACAATATTTGACGTTTTAACTGTTTTAAATTTGTATACCTCAAATTGAAACAATTTCAAAACGGTAACACGAGATTATGACTCATGCGGGAAATTAGTACCTGGAGCCGTTAGTTTTGTTAGGGAAGTTGTGAGATATATATAGTTAGGTTAAGGAACATTTCGTGTGTAATGAGATACAACTAGCACATCAACTTCTGTTTAAGGGATCAATGATATTAAAGTTGCAGTCTTACAGATAAACGTACAACCTGAGAATTTGGTAGGATATATATTCCGAGAGAGTGAGAGGTACAGAACATGAGATCATCGAACAAATGTTCTACAAGATCCCTCATCAGATAACGACAACTACAAGCAGCCAAGTGAACTAAATTAGTGAAATGTCAAAAATATTATATACGATCATTTAACCAAGTTAATCATGAGTTTGGATGCAAGTGTTAGCCCAACTAAACATATCACATCAAAGAGAGCAAGGTTCACCTGTCCAAGTGCAGTTCAAATTCTCACTAGTGGAAGTAGAGAAATCTGATTGATTGAAATCCTTTTCAAGTGCTTGTCTAATGCTTAACAGACCAACCATATCAAAGGGGACGTACGGGATGAAATTAGAATTACATCAGAACCCGTTCCATACATAATCCAAGAACACAAGAGAACAATTAATATTTGTTTTTGCAAGTGTAAATTTCATACTCCACCTACTGTCGTTTACAATGTCGCCCTCGAATAACAACACAAATTGAAATGGACCTCTCCAAAATCCAGAATCAACAACAAAACTGAACAACAAGCTACCAATTTGATTCCATACTTGCATTTCCGATCCCGAAAACTGAAATGGCTGATCAGAAAACCATAATTGATCCCAACAGCGGCTTCTGCTCACAGACCAAAACATTCCGCAGTCTCAGACCTAAAGCCCCTCTCCCCTCCGAAACGACGCCGCTTTCCATCACTCACTACATTTTCTCCCACCTCCAAGCCTCCCCTCCTCCTCCGCCCTCCACCCAGGCTCTCCTCGACCCGTCCACGCGCCGCCACGTTCTCTACCCCGAGTTCACGCGCCGTGTCAAAACCCTAGCCGCGGCGCTACACTCGCAGCTTAATCTCTCATACGGCCACACTGCCTTCGTAATCTCCCCAAATTCTCTCCACCTCCCCGTCCTCTTCTTCTCTCTCTTCTCCCTCGGCGTAACCGTCTCCCCGTCAAACCCGGCCAGCACGACTCCCGAGATTTCCCGCCAAATCCACCTCAGCAGACCCGTCGTCGCTTTCGCCACCTCCGCCGCCGCCCACAACCTCCCCAAAACCCTCCCCGTCGTTCTCCTCGACTCCCCGGAATTCGAGTCTATGATGACATCATCATCCACCCCGCCGGAGCTTCCACGTGTCCGCTTCCCCCAGTCCCACACCGCCGCGGTGCTCTACTCCTCCGGGACCACTGGGGCGGTCAAAGGCGTGGAGTTGACTCACCGCAACTGGATTTCCATGCTGGCGTCTGCGTACGCCGTTCGGAATAATCCGACGGCGGCGCCACCTGTCATGCTCTGCGCCGTGCCGTTCTTCCACGTGTACGGCTTCGGCGTCTGCATGAGGGTGTTGGGGTTCGGCGAGACGCTGGCGGTTATTCCGGGGAGGTTTGAACTGAGAGCGACGCTGAGGGCCGTCGAGGAGTTCAGGATCAGCCACGTGGCGTGGGCCCCGCCGGTGGTGGTGGCGGTGGTGAAGCTTGGGAGCGAGATCGAGGGGTACGATCTGAGCTCGCTGCAGGTCGTCGCTAGCGGCGGCGCTCCGCTTGCCAAGAGTGTGATCGATAAGCTCAAGAAACGCCTTCCTAATGTCCAAGTCGCACAGGTCAGTTGTGCATGAATGATTTTGATTATTTTGCACTTTAGTCCTTGTAGTTTCATCTTTTTACGATTAGACAAGTAGAACTCGAAAATTATAACGTAGCGCAACATGTGACTATGCGAGACTGTGAGTTTATCAGCTAGACAAGTAAATGATTCAGAATTAATCGATCTAAATCTGACTGTGTTTAGTAACAATAAAATTTATTCTGCATGTGATTCGATAACTCAGTAGACTGTTAGGGTTGTTTAGATTTTTAAATTTTCGGTTTAGTTGAGTTCTACTTTCTTATACGTTACTATTATTGTTATTTTATTAAGGTGTGCTGTTATTTTATTAGGATGTGTAATTTTTTATGTTTCTAGTTAAAAACATAAATGTTGCATGCCCTACATTCTTTTATTTGTAATATCAAGCATATATTTAAATGATTTGGGTTGGAAAGGCTTGCTCTCTCTACTCATATGTTAAGCAAAAAGAAAAATGCTCAAGTTTCTACTACCATGGAAAATATATATGAGAGAACTTGTGGTTGGGGTAAATTGTAAGCTGAAGTGAAGTACAATGCTATTATTGCTAAGTTTCAAAACTACAAGGGCCGAGTGGAAATGTGTTGAATCTGATAGGGACAAAAGCAATGATTTGCAGGGATTTGGGCTGACAGAGACAACGGGTCGGGTATTTGGTACAGTAGGCCCAAATGAGACCCGAGTAGAAGGAGCAACAGGAAAGCTAATGTCAAATTTTGAAGCCAAGATCGTTGACCCAGAGACCGGCATTGCCTTGCCTCCTCTGATGACCGGTGAGCTTTGGGTAAGAGGACCATTTGTAATGAAAGGTAATGTTCTTTGTTTTTTTTTTTTTTGTGTGTGTTGAGGATTGAAATGTGCTTCATATTCATATTTTGAAGCATATTTGAGGTGTTGTTTGCTTGTTATTTTGATTAGTGTAGGTTATATAGGTGATGAAGCAGCAACTGCTTCAACTTTGGACACTGATGGATGGTTTAAAACTGGAGACCTTTGCTATATAGACAATGAAGGTTACCTGTTTTTCGTTGATCGGATCAAGGAACTGATCAAGTACAAAGGCTACCAGGTTTGTGTGACATATGCATGAACAAAGTTTCTGCTTTCCTTCAATAGAATTAGTGAGATTCTGTGTGCTTAATATTGCATGTTTGCCTTAGGTTGCCCCGGCAGAGTTGGAGCATCTGCTTCTATCCCATCCTGATATTGTTGATGCAGCTGTGGTTCCGTATGTGAATTTTGGTTTTTGCTCTCTTGTTTGTGCTCTGTTGGCTTGTTCTTCAAGTTTGACACTTCGTATATGGTGATACTGATTGATAGGTATCCTGATGAGGAATCTGGTCAAGTACCGATGGCTTTTGTGGTGAGGCGACTAGCAAGTGTTGTTGATGAATCACAGGTGATGGATTATATTGCGAAACAGGTAATTCAGACTATTCCAATGACATGCCTAGCATGGAAGGATGAATTTAGAGACTTAAGTAGATATACTGCATGTGATTTTCCTACTTTATGAACTTCATCAAATGAATTTCAGGTTGCACCATATAAGAAAATACGAAGAGTAGCATTCATCAATGAAGTACCAAAGAGTGCACAAGGTAAACTATTGAGGAAGGAATTAATCAAACTTGCATTGTCCAAGTTATGAATTCCAGTTTCTTTCTTCTGGTGTCACATTTGGATCTACAGTGTAAATCTGCTTGCTACACCGACCAAAGATTATTCATTATTTTGAAGTCCTGGTATTTTTACTTACATAGGAAGTACAATAGATAAGATTGTTTCACCTACTCGTTGAAATAAAAATGGTTATGCATTTCAACATTCTATGCTGCTTGCAACACAGGCTTGTTACAAAGCAAACGGTAAGCACCAACGATAACTAGAAATAACAAAAGAGAACCAACTACAGCATAGCTAAAGCAATTAGATAGAAATGCTGTTGGGGATTCCGCGACCAGTTACCCCAGGTCCTGAGGTTGGTAGCAGCAATTCATATGGGGGAATTCCGGCTCCGCTTCTGTTTTTTAAATGAACATCTTTGTTTCTCCTGTCAATTATCTTCTCAATTTCCTCTAGTCTAGATGAAAACCTGTGGAACAACTCCAAAATTTCATGATCATTGATCCAATGGGCGTGTAGAGGATTCACCTGTCCCAAGTATTCTTCATCTGGGGAGTGAGTTGATAGAGTATCTTGAACAGCCATTACTTTGGTGGCTTGAAGTTTTGTTGCCAAGGAAGACAGGAACCTTTGCTGCGGGTTTTGCAGAAACTTCTCATAATCAGGGTCATCTTCTTGTGGAATAAGTTTTCTCATTAGGGTAGGACGGTTTGGGACATAGCTGCCAAAAGGGTACTGGCCAAAGTTGATAGCAGCATGTTGACCTGAAGCAACCCAAATTATTATTGTAAGTATACCAGACAAGTCCTCTTTGGTATTAAGTTTAGGCCACCAAGGCTCATCCCGCTTGTCAGCATGACCCTTGTTCTTGATCTCATTCCACCAGTCTTGGAGCTCAATATCTGATATCACAGTATTTGGCTCGGAGTAGAAGTGTTCCACATAAGATTCTACCCATTCCTTTATGGCAGACCATACAAGGAGACCATCTGCAGCATATGGATAGTCTTCAATTACAAGTTTTACTCCGCAAGGTTCTGAAGGATCTTCCACAGCCATGCCTCTAAGAATGTTAAGACAAGTAAAACGACTCAGCTTCATTTGCTCAATGTCATTGTGGTTGTAATTATAACATGTTTCAAGTCAAACCTTACCTTCGAATAAGATCAGCTGGTAATGCCTCCAAGTCAAACCTCCACATACTCTTGTAAGCTGCCGAGCTTACCTCCATGGCATATTTTCCCGGACTGAAAGAAGCCTCAATTATTCCCCCTCCATTTATCAAAGCCTGCCTTGCAAGTGCATTAATTTCTAGGGTGTAGCGCATGTGAGGATGAAGTAGCTTGTAGATGGGGTGCATTGAGCTAAGCTGCCTATGAGTGGCAATTATATACGGCTCCATGGAAGCATGAGTCCTCAACCTAGGCAAGAATGAATTACCACAACATTAGGTTTATACGACATACTGTAACTTTGGACAATCCAATGTATTACAGTTTTACCAGTGATTGACTAGCTGATGGATGCCAGCGTCGTTTGAGCAAACATGAGCTTTGGCTAGTTTCCAAATCCAGTGTGTAGTAGCATGATGCCCATGAGTATATACATGTTTGTTTTGAGGGGATGAAGGTGTTGGTGGAAGTGAAAGCTCTATAGCTAGAGGTCTCAAAAAACCAGCCTTGGTATAGAAGAACACAGTCCTTGAGGCATAGGCTTTTCTTCCAGGCAAAGAGTTCATCTTCTCAATAAATGGCAAAAGTATGTCATGGTAGTCAAGTATAAACAGTCTCTTATCCTCAATAGCCTGTATCATGAATTGTCAGGGGAAGAGTTAGAAGATATAGGAAGAAAGAAAGAAAGAAAGAAAGAAAACCACTTAAAAAATCCAGTATTCAATCAGATACTGATACCTTCTCTACACTCATCCCATTGAGCTCTTGCTCTATCAATTCCTTCGTGATAATGGATTCTGGAGGGCCGTAAAATGCAGGATCTAACTTACTGAGAATTGGAAATTCCTGGAAATATACATTATCCAACTTGAGGACTCAGACACCAGGGCATTTAACTGACATACAGTGATTGACAAAGGATCTTCTTGTATGTTACCTTCAAAATCTCAATGTTCACTGGATTGACACCAGCTAAAGCTTGTCGGGCAAACTCATTGTCACGCAACCAATTAAATCTATCCCCTGATCACATAAATTCAATAGGAGAAATGAATCACATTAAAGACCAGAAGACTTTTCCCTAGTAAATAAGATGGTTTATCAGAACAGTGGAATAAAAGGTGAACAAGTGTAAATTACTCTGTATAATAGCAGGGATTTCGTATTTCAACCACTGTCCTCCAACACTAAGAACTTTTTTCATCATGCTTCCCGAAAACAGAATGGATTCTTTCTGCTCATCGTCATCTTTGAGGAGGAGACCATCATTATATAGCTTATCTATATCAGAGAAGCACTTGAAGGGTGTGTCTGAACTTGACAATCTAACAGCTAGAGATGGTAACAGATTGTGGAGCAAAGCTTTCAACTTCCCACGAGAGAAAGTATTTTGCTTAATCTCCTCAAAAGTCTCATCACGAGGCACGTAAACTGGATGGGGCTTCTCGATTCTACTCTCCGAAAGAGGATCTATTTGAATGTCATCCAAAGTGGCAATAATATATCAATGCTACAAAACCCAACTGCACTATATAAAGAAACAACATTTTATGTACCTGACTTGGATGGAGGCCGGCCAGTCCTACAGCGCCGTGGATATGGTCTCTCCTTGCCACCAATGACCGGCCTAGCTAGTTCGTCACTCTTGTCAGGATTCCCCAACTCATTGTAAACATCATAATCATAAATCCTATCATGTGGCTTTCTCATGCCTTTCCCATTGCCCCGAATACTCAGCAAGTCTTCATGTCTAAGATCTTTAATCCCTGCAGGTGTTTGTGAAGGCAGGTATGCCTGTTTACAACAACAACAACAACAACAACAACAGAAAACAATATAAGCATAGCTCCAGCAGAATCAATCATAAATGCCAGTAACTGAGAAAAATCCACACTTGGTTTTTGAAGATGATTCGATTTTGGGGGTTATCCTTTTGAGAATGGATCCAAGTATTTGCAGGGAAGAAAAACGGGCCTTTATCGAAACCATGAATGACAATCTCCAACAAGTAAAACTCCTTCCCATGGAGATTAGTAATAAGAACAGCTCCAGGACACCCAAAGTCACTTGGGACAGTGAAATCAGCAGCATACTCAATTATATGTGAATGTTCCGATGGTATTGGCTTTGGCAACCAGCCTCGCACAGCAGATTCCACTACCTTCCCTGAATTAGTAACTACAGAACAAAAATGGGAAAACAAATCTTACATACCCATCAAAAAGAATTAAGAAAAAACCAAACCAAAAATTGTCTGTACACACTAAAATGTATAGTAGAACCCAAAAAAGCACAAAACTTTTTTAGTCTTTAGTGGTAATTACCAAGATCAAGAACAAAAATGGTCATGAACATATTTCATACTCATCGAACCAAAAGAAAACATAATTTCACAAAAAGCCAAAAAAGGCACTAAAATTTTAGAGTCTTTGATAAAACATACCAGGGTCAATTTCTTCACTGACGAGCTGGATCAGAATCCCCTGACCAATCCCATTAATAAAGAACTCCCACTGATCCTCAATCTTCTCTGTTACCTTCTCCTTCGTCTTCTTTCTGATCGTCACCACCGCCTTCACTTGAATCGGAGAAGAAGAAGAAGCAGAGCCGCCACTAATCTCTTTACTCTGCAATGAAGAAGTTGAAGCTTCTTCTTCCACTGCAGCCTTGTCACCACCGCTGATCACGGCTCTGACTGATCCAAGCCCATTGGGCCGTGATCCGAAACCGGGGACATGGGCCTCCCGGAGCTTGATGAACTTCACGGCTGACCGCCGGCCGCCGGCGACGCTTGACTTGAAAGGAACCAGCGGCTGTGTAAGTGCATACATGTCTCTGACAAAAGACCAACCAACAACGTTGTAATGAAGTCAACGATCACTTGTCTAAGTAACTCCAACGTCGCCGGAACGACAGTGGTTCTTTTTATTTTTCTTCCGGCAAGTGGTGATGTCTGGGAAGTGAGAACCAACTCCGAAGTGAGAGCCTTGTTCTGGAAAGTGTGCAGCTTTCTGCTTCAGTTCCATCATTGGGTTTAATCTAGTGGTGGGACTTAGTTGTCCAGAGTCCAGACTGATGAACACTCTCGGCTTGTAGCGCGTGGTGTGGAATCTCCCTGTTATGTAAAGAGTGGTGATTTGTGTTTAAGGGCGCGTTGGATACGAGCGCTGTGTGGGAGAGTGGGAAGAAGGGTGGTTGGTAATGTTACTATAATGGCGGTCCATTCTGGTAAAAGAAGATCGGCTAGTTTTGGCAGGTGATGCATGAGTAGAAAAAAACATGTAAATTGTGTCACAAAAAGGTTAGTTTCCTATTTTTAGGAACTTTATCTTTAGTAATTACAATGAGATAGTTTGAATGATATTCTTCACCAAAAATGAAAGACATGTAATATCGGGCATTTGAGAGACAGAAAGAAAATTGATTTTATGTCTGGATTTATATAATTTTGTCTAACATAACTAATCGGAAAGATTATAGTCTTATCTATATTACACTTATTTGATACATATATTTAAGAATCGTCGTACTTATACACTAGAAATGTTATGTGATAAAGCCATATACACTCAAATCACAGCTCGAAGTGTTATTCTTGATCTAGCTCTTCTAGACATATGATATGGGGATGATTGAGATCACTAGTATTGTAGATCACTAGGTCTAAATTGGATTTAGCAGCACATTACATCACACTTTGTCGTCCTATATGTTATCAAAGATTCACTAGCTAGTTTAGGACTGAGATCCAATTTTTTAAGAGTAACATCATATTTTAGGTGGAAAAGATTATCACGCGTATGGATCCTTGGGCATAAATAGGCGAAACCAACCATGTTTGGAGTCTAAATAGGAAGAGTGTGACAAATAATCAAAAAGAGGAAGAACCGAAGAAGAAGAAGAAGAAGAAGAAGAAGAAGAAGAAGAAGAAGAAGAAGAGTATGTTAAAGACTTAAAAAACATAATAGAAAAAGACTAAAAAACAAGAAAAGGTTATAGCATTAGTTTAGGTTCCCTGCATTTGCCAATGTGCCAATGTGCCAATTTGGTTTATCAAACCATCACAAATCCATGGTTGGTAGACCTTGCAATTGTAAACACATAAGATGACAATAAGAACTATCTAAATCTTCTCTTTCACATGTATATTTATAAGTTCAAGAATATCAATTTTTTTTAGGCAAGGTGACTAAACATTATATAGATACAGAAACTTAGAAAAATACATGTCTCACTTCACATGTGTATCACATCTTAATTAAATAGGAGTGGTGTCAAAGATAGAGACTAAAAGAGAATAAAAGACTTCCTACTTGCATTTTGGTCTAGTATTTTGTCTAAAGCAACTCTCAAATAATTGAAAGGTATTTCGACAAAAATAGTTAAAACATACACAAGGCTTTATGTTTTGGTAGTCTTAATTTGTCCTCGAGAAAGAACTTGAAATTTTATTAAGGGAATAACTCCATGCTTCATCATCGAAAACTTCCAGCAGAATATAACCAAGCACAGTAGCACACACTTCTTCAGAAGCAAATCCAAAATGAACCCAAATTCGCTTATTTTAATGGAGGGCCAGCTCTGAGCTTGGATCAAGTTTATTACTGTATTATTGTGCCAGCATTTTCCATAAGAAAAACAAATGTCTAAGGAGATTCAGAACTCGATCTTTAGTCCTCACTTGCATGGTTTAGCCATTTCTTTTTTCTCCTGTTCAGTGAGATATGAGATTTGCTTTCAGCAACCATAGATATACATCCAGATTATTAGAACATGCAAGAGGCATACAGTAGTCAGAAGATTCTGATTTACATTGCAAATGATCAGAATTTTATATCAGCTTGTTAGACTTGCATTATTAGATTGGCCAAAACATAAGAAGTTGCATTTTATAATACAAGTGGGTGAGAGGTTCCAAGAAAAAACTATGGATGAGCATTGAGCCTAAAACAGGAAGTAATTCCGGGATAAGGGAACGGTGGTGGCTGCACTGCAGGTCAGAACCTCGCCGTCTGCTGTCACCGTGTATGTCTCAGGGTCAACCAGAATCTTTGGTAGGGCGTCATTGAGCTGCATGTCGCGTTTGCGCAGATTCCTAACATTTCCCACAGCTTCCACTCTCTTGTTGAGGTCATACAAGGCTTTAACCCCATTTTCTTTAGCTACCTGTTTGCACAGGATAATGAAAAGTTATTGCTTATGAACCAAATTTAAGTGCAAGTGAAAGACAGAAAGAGCTAGAGAGATTTCATGCCTTGCTGACAAAGGCAATGGACTGAGCACTACTGGCCTTGCCAAATGCACCAAACATTGGTCTAGAGAGGACCTGCAAATAACAAAAGCACTGATTATTGGGACAACACAGCACAAATATTACATAAGAAAATATTGTAAGAGTATAGATGCTCACCGGTTCAGGTGTAGGGATGCTTGCATTTGGATCACCCATATTAGCCCATGCAATTGCACCACCTTTAACCACCATTTCTGGTTTTGCCCCAAAGAAAGATGGCTTCCAAAGAACAAGATCGGCAAACTTGCCCACCTGCAGAAGCTCATCGTAGGAAAATGAGAAATCCATTGTTTTAAGATTGGAAATAGCAGTGTCACTGTTACAGAGACCAGCCATACGCAAGTAGCATATGAAGGGCAAGAAAAGCTTGACAAGAATTAGTTTGATTTTCTGTTGGAACTTGAAAGTAACATACCTGAACGGAACCAACATATTCAGAAAATCCATTTGCTATTGCTGGATTTATGGTGTACTTTGCAATGTAACGCTTGATCCGGAGGTTGTCATTGTTGGATCCACTAGGTTCTATCGAACCTCTTTGTGACTTCATCTTGTCAGCAGTTTGCCAAGTTCTGGTTATCACCTGGTAAGAATATTTTCACACAATTCTGAGCTAGGCTTACTAAAAAACTGCCAGTGTGATTAATGGATAGAGGTTACTAGAATATTAGAAATAAGACTCTTGTGAAACATGGTATTCAAGATATTATTTCGAGCGAAGATATGAACTTCCATGGATTGATAAAAGGAGACATGCTCGAACTCTATAGTTCAAAATTAACATGAAAACGGATATGCAATGTTCAAAAAGTTCTGTATGGTCCGAAGGAAATGAAATACATTTCGAAGTATTGAGGAAGTAAATACCTCTCCAATGCGACCCATGGCCTGTGAATCAGAAGCCACCATGCTAATTGCCCCCATATCATGCAATATATCCTCTGCAGCAATTGTTTCAGCTCTTATCCTTGATTCAGCAAAAGCTACATCTTCTGGAATGTCCTTGTCAAGGTGATGGCAAACCATCTGCAAGCATTGAAAGTGTGAAATGTGGTGTAAACATACTGAATGCTATATCAATACTCGTATTAACTTCTCATACCAGCATATCAAGATGCTCATCTATAGTATTGCAGGTGAAAGGTCGTGTGGGGTTCGTTGATGAGGGCAGGACATTTTCCACACCACATACTTTGATGATATCTGGAGCATGACCCCCACCTGCACCTTCACTGCCAAAAGGAATCAAACTTCCAAAAGTAACATTATATACACAATCTACGACAGAACATGCAAACAATCAGAGTAAGTATGTATTATGTAATAACTTTGCAACATAATTACATTGACAAGTCATCAATAAATACATCTTTCACAATAACGTTGTGAGAATGCAAATTATCTTTAGTAAATAGGAAATGGTTAGCAGTTGAAACATGGTCAAAGGGATAATGTCAAGCTGTAGTCAGTATGTACGCAAAACAAAGTTTGGATTAACAGAACTTGGGCATCCTTCTTACAAACTGTAGTTGTCAATAAACTGTACAAGACCAAAAAGAAGTTGCATACTAATCAAAACAGACATATTGTGATATATACCTGTGGTAAGTATGGATAGTTCTGTCTTTAAACGCCGCAATTGTGTGTTCCACAAATCCAGATTCATTCAAGGTGTCTGTGTGGATATTAACCTATCAAGATCACAATTGGACTGAATATGTTAAACTAACGAGAACTTCCCATAGGCAACAGCCTATCAAACTTTTCAAAACAATAAAGATTTAAAGTACCTGGATGTCATATTGTTCTCCAACACTCAAACAATTGTCTATTGCAGCAGGAGTTGTGCCCCAGTCTTCATGTAGCTTCAGACCCATTGCTCCAGCCTTGATTATCTCATGTAGCCCATCAGGTTTGGCACTGTTCCCCTAAAGTGAACAGAGGGACAAAAGATTACAGGAAACAGGTTTAGCCATCGCTTCATATTTCTACTACGCTGATCCTCTGAGTGTACGGTAGGGGAGAAATGGAAAGCTTTCAAGTACTCAAACAAATAAGCATACCTTCCCTGTGAAGCCAAAATTTAGAGGCACTTCATCAGTTGATTGCAGCATGAACTTCATTTGCAATGGAGATGGTGTGCATGTTGTTGCACGAGTCCCTGTTGCAGGTCCTGTTCCACCTCCCACTAGGGTTGTTATACCTGCAGATATTTTGAAAGTTATGGAAATATCCAGAGGTCAAATAAGTGAACTTAAATATCACAAAGTTCAGGAGTAAATACATAGCAGAAAGAAAGGATAAAAGATATGTAACTTTACCAAAACACAAACTATAGTATGCCATTGGAATTCTATAACATTGTGTAAATACAGAAAATCTGGAGTAGCTAAAGGAAAACCTAAAGAGGAAAAAAAAAAAAGAGTCATTCTGTATTTATTATACAAGTACTGCTTTTTTATTTTCTTTCATAATCTATGTCTTCAAGACCATCAGCATCACAGATAAATTATGCATCTCCGAACTTTTATCATCAATATTTTTTCAAGCCAGCACAACTGATAAAATTTGTTGTTCATAAATTCTCGATCAGTTTCCAGAAAAATTCCTCACCACTTGATATGGCTTCATATGCCAACTGCGGGCATATGAAATGCACATGACAATCTATAGCTCCTGCAGTCACAATTTGTCCTTCTGCCGCAATGACCTCTGTGTTAACCTAATTACAGAGAAGGTGCAAGTATATGTCATTTACTTCCTTGGACATTATTGATTATTCTTCCGAAATCAGCTGTAATATTAGATGGTAGTTACCCCAATGATCATACTGCTAGATACACCATCCATAACATCTGGATTGCCTGATTTCCCAAGGGAAACTATATGACCATCTTTGATACCGATATCTGCCTTAAAGATCCCACTATAGTCAATGATTACAGCATTAGTTATAACTGTATCCAATGAGTCAGCTGCTTGATTCCCTGTTGACTGGCCCATTCCATCTCTTATCACTTTGCCACCTCCAAATACAGATTCATCCCCACAAACAGTATAGTCCTTTTCAATTTCAGCAAACAAGTTGGTATCACCAAGCCGAACTTTGTCACCAGTAGTAGGGCCGTACATGTTTGCATATGACTCGCGAGAAATTACAGTGGTAAAAGCTGCATCTCTTCCTGCAACACCTTCGCTGCAATATTAGTACAGAGGTGAGGCATCTTCATTTTCACTTAATCATCTTAGTGGACAAGCCAACTGAATCAAATAATCCTACTAATATAAAAAAGTATAAGCAAATTAGGCAACTAAGCATAGACCAGGTAGAAAGTCTATACCTAGCATTTGGTTCTTCTTCGTTCCCAAATTGTCGGGCTTCCAAAGCTCCCTTGACTATTTGGTGTCTGTCAAAGCTTCGTACTGCACCATCAACAATGTCATTCCCTCCTCTGATTACTCTATTACCTCCAATGCTTACAAGTACAACATGTTTACTTTCCCCCGGCTGAAAGTCGCAAAACAAGATCCAGTTATGTACTTGAAATGCACAGAGTGGTTTCTACAATTTGTTAACAAGTCCTAGCTGAGTACTATACCAACATCTATGATGACAAAATTGGACCTATGAAAATAAGTTATGTAGAACAGTAGAGCCAACGATGCCTTTAAAATACTGAAGCCCCAACATGTCATATTGCTTTGTAAGCAACAATGTGAAACCGAATTATAAACTTAGAAGTGAAGGATGATGTGCAATAACTTGAGATGAACTAAACTAATTTCAAATACACCAGACTGAAATATTAAACAAAATTTGACCTCAAATCTCTTGGCTGTTCCAGCAGGTATATTCAGGCGCATACCATATGCTTTCATTCGATCAAAGACCAAGTGGGGGTTGACCTCAATAAAGTGATAGTGACTGCCGACCTGAAAAAAGCAGGTGAAGGATAAGTAACTTTAATTTCTTGAACTTAGTCCTCCAGGATCATTGTTAGTGTCATCTTGTTGATTAGTTCAATTTGCTAAAAGCTCCATATCATCTTAGTTGCTTGCTAGATACACAGAACCAGATAACTCTACCATGACCAAGTAAACAAGATCAATCTGGGAAACCTTGGTACCCCTAAGCATTGAAATGCTGTACACATTGCTTTTGCTCTCGGAAACCAATTGAAACGTAAAATAACCACCTAAAGGATTTTACCAAGTGAAAAACTCAACTGAGCTGAAAAAGAATGTCTTCTACTGTTTTCTTTTCATGGCTCCGGTCAAGTACTAATGCCAATTATAAATCGAAGATTATAGACTACCACTATAAAATTTAAAACACAGATCAACTGTAAACAGTCTATCATTAGAAACATGAGGTTTTAACAAGAATTATTCAGGATACACTATATTGACAACAATTTCTTACTGAATAAATGAATATATAAGTAGCAGCATCAACTTTAGACCAAAAAGGAAACGAAAGCAAAACCAAAAGATAAAAAATACATGTGAAATTAAAGATAAGAACCTGAACTGGCCTATCTCCAGTGTTGACGATTTTCAGAATTATTGCCTTCCTTCCCTCATTAATTACAATATTACCACCTTCAAAGATCATTTGGCCAGGAATTCTACCATCCACCATTTCTGGAAACTTATCAACTGAGGGAACTGCAGAAGAATGACATTTCATCAATGACCATGTGATGCCGAATAAAGCCAATAGGTCCATCAGAAAGTAATTTGAAACATACAATAGCCCTTACCAGGAAGAAAAGTGTTCTTTAAAGCTAGTTCTAGATCTCCATTTTCACAAGAAATTGGATCATGAATGGTGACTAACTTGGTTCCATCACGAAACGTCCCCTCAACCTACATACATTCTACTAATCAAAATGGATTTAATGTTTCTAAACAATATTTCAGCAGCACATTATAAATTTCTGGCTTCTCAAACTAACAAAGATACAATCAAATTCTTCTAAAGGGTGAACAAAAGCCACAAGCCAAATGAAAATGAGCACAATACCTGCACCATATCCAAAAGATATTGTACACCAGGAAGAACTTGCTTCCTGTTTGAAAAGAAATATGCACATCAGTACACACATATATCCCAACAGTTCAACAAACTAGGCAATCCTTGTTAAGGCCCACATAACTAAAAGAGAGAAACTTAATAATGGGTTTACATTGTTCAAACCATTTACCTCCCCAGAAGCTGTTTCCCAATGTCCATCAACTCTGCCACAGACTTATCACCATCTCTAACAAACTCCAATATCTACCCAGAAAAGCTATATCAGACCAAAACCTCTCTATATATACAAAACCAATCACCAACATCCCATTCATCTCAAATACGATTAAAGTTTGAAACTTTGAACTGAACAAAGAAAAAATACAGAAGCACAAAACACCTGAGTGGCAATGAGTGCAACAGCTTCAGGGTGATTGAGCCTTAACCCACGAGCAAGTCTCTTCTGGGCTAGAAACCCAGCATTGTGGAGACCCAATTTGTCAAGCTCTCTTGGAACCAGCTTCATGTTTCTGCTTCCAAGTCCACGCCTTTGAACAAATGTAAAGCTCCGGAAATCAAAGAGATATATATGATCAGAGATGAGATGGCACAGATGTCAAAGCTTCCAACTTTACCAGTCCGATGAAACAGAGATGGGATTGGGTCCAAATCCAACGAGTGTGAAACTGACCTATGGCTTTCCTTGTTTGTTTGCATATGACCTTGTGGCAACTGGCAACTCCTCGTTTGTGGGTGTTTAACTTTTGGGGCCCCTTAACTTTTTACCCAACCAGTGTAAATCTTAACTGTGTTTATCTCAAAATGCTGTCCACGTCGAATTTCAACAAAGTTCCAACTTCCAAGTGGAGTTGTTGGAGTTTATGTCACTCTTTTTTGTCTCTGAGTTTTGTTTCAGATCATTAGCGGCTGGGAATGATCTCAAGGGAGTGAAGGGACCAGGCTCCCAGCTGCTAAGTCCCATAGCGGCTGACAAGGTGAAATTTGGATCGTCGTTTGTCGTTTCAATGTGTGATGCTAACTCATAGGCGTTATATACTTCACGAGTTCAGGTATAAGATTCGGCAACATTCTCTAGCTAACGTAACATTATGTTATACATATTAAGTAGCTCTGTTTGATATTCACTCTAGCTAAGCCTGAATAACAAATATTTGGGATGGGAATGTTGAATATTAGGACATGTTGTATGTAATTATGTATATAACTCATATATAACAATCGGTTGTCTTTTTTCCTTGTTGAACTTTAATAACAATAATAATCTTTAGTAAAATATGTACAAATCTACATTCTTTATGTAACGGTCTGAATATAATATGTACAACATATAAGATCTCAACAAGAATAAATATAAAACACACATTTAAGTCATTCTAACCTAACAACTTTAAACATACCATGCATAAATTAATTCAAGTCTTATATATTTTCGAAACTTAGTTTACTATTAACTTAAATCCCACTTCTTTTCAAAGCTTAGTTTACTACTTCTTTGGGTCTCCATCCGAATTTGGACTTTTTGCCGGTGGCAATGTTATTGTTCTCCAATATTTATCCCACATCGAAACAAAAGAAACGCCGGGTACGCCAAGCTCCATATATTTAACTTTTTACCCACATCGTAAAAACATAAACAATTTCATTGTACGCGAGGTACCGAGTGGGAAAAGAAGCGACTACTTCGTGAGGTTTGGAGTAAATCTTTTTCTTTTTACAGCAGACTTCATTAAATTAGTTACAAAATCGTTCTCTGAAAATTCATTGGTCCTTTGTTTCGGTTGATTGTAGTTAGAGTAATGACGAGCTATAACAGGTTTTTACGCAGGGCTAAACTAAAGTGTTTTGGGTCATAACTTGGGGTTGAAGCAAATATTCTCGTTGACTCTAGCACTTGGAGTTCGATTGACCAAGAGGGATGCGAGGTCGAAAACGCAGCTATCCTGGTGTTGCACCGGCCGGAGAAGCTCGTAGAGTCCGCATGGGCGAAAAGGAAATCGACTATGAGATGATCCACCATATGGAAGCCGAGGCTTACCATGCCGTGTTGAAGGCCTTTAGTGCACAATGTGATAGTCTCTCGTGGGATCGGGTGGCCATGATGACTAAGCTGCGGAAGGAACTTAACATTACAGACGATGAACATGCAGAGCTGCTTGTGCAGATTAGGCGATCCGATGAATCTGTCAGGGCGTCGAGGGAATGGCGAAATTCGAATGGTACTGCCATTCAAGAGTTTGTTAATGTCGATAAAGGATCTGGTTTTGTTCAGATTCGTGCTACTGATAAAATCATTCATGAAGTTGAGAAGCTGCTTGACTGTCAAGAAATCATCTCACCGGCGCGATTGGAAGAGGCAAAGTTGCTCCTTCAAGAGCAGGAAAGGGATATCCTTGAAGCACTTGATCAACTGGCAATTGATGAAGCTGCTGGTGCTTAATTTCGACCTTGTAAAGTTGTAATACTTGCTCTCATAGTCCTAGTTCCTCTAGCTGTTTCCTAGTCCTATATTGACTGACTTTCCATAGTGTAAATAGATTCAAGGGTTCAATCTCATGAATTTGCAAAGTAATCTGTACATGATGGGAATTCATGGTTCATCTCTTCTCAGATATATCCAAGTAACCCGACTCTTTTTCTCATCCCCACAGCACTCAATCCGCCCTATATTTTACCCACATTTATGCCAATGAAAATCATCAAATGCATAACCTCCACGATATATGATACTCCATGACCAACAGCCCAACTCCTGCATATACCTGTGTGATCAGTTTCCTCTCTTTTGGCTCTCCTACAAAACCACTGCCCTTTGATCTCATGTTTATACAGAGGTAAGAACCATACCCTTAATTGATAGATATATATATATATATATATATATATAGATATATATATATATATATATATATATATATATATATATATATATATGAGATCGAAGCTAGCTTATGTATACGAGGCTCATAAAATTTTCTACTGGATACCTACAGCTCTGTACATCTCTCGCTCCTGTACATATCCCAAAGACGTCAATCAATCTTACAAAAGAAGTTTACGAATCTGTACAATTCCTAAAACAAGCTAATTAACTGTCTCCGTAGGAACTGTCAAAGTTGTCCAGGGGCTACAGCAACACTGATCAGTAATAATGTAATAGAAGAATATTACTACAAGAGTAAAATAATGTGTAAGATGATGACACTGGAAGGTTTTGTTTTCTCTATGTCAATCTCAATTGGGATTTTTGGTATATGCCAACATTTACAGAGTATATGTCCAGCAAGCACAAAACAGGCCAATACTAAGACAATACATGTACTCTTGCAAGTCAAAATTCACTAAAGATCAGCAATTTATGAAACAATTCCTACCAGAGACAGTTACTTAGCTTGATTTTTATCAGGCTTAGCTTGGTTTCGAGGAGGGCAATGTGGGTACAAAAGAGCCCGGTAATTGCTAGGTGCTGCTTAAATATTCTTCTTTCAAGCAGCCTTGACACTCCTTACTCCACAATGACGATGGTACGGTTACAACAGAGACTTGACTGCAGATTAAGCTCATTTCTTTCCTTTACGAGCAAGAAATCGTTCTCTAGCCGCTTGTATTTTACTTTCTTGATCTTCAGGAACTGCTGTAACAGCATCTTTCTTTGGCAAACTAGCAAGATTTCCTTCTGTATGCTCTTCAATACTACCAAGCCCACCGCTACATTACGGAAAACATAACTACTTTTAATATGGGACCTTAAATTAGGGACATAATGATTTTCTACACTAGTGTGTTCATGGAAACTGGCTTACCTCAGCTTGCTGATGTTTAGATTATTAACCTTGTTCAAAATGGGTGTAACCCATGAAACATTTACAGCACATACAGTGCGCAAGTATGGACGAGTAGTGGCAATAAGTTCCTGGTACACGACATAATTTGGAAATTTCCCTTCATCGTCTGGTTTTAGCAAAGAGGATGGATGCACCTAACAGTAGAAGATCAACAACAAGTCTTAGTTCTAGACTTCCAAAAACTCGGTACTCAAAACTAAGTGAGCCTCAAAGTCATTATCCCTTTCCTCGCTAAATTAGATAATAGAAGGTGCATACAAAGTAAAACTCAGTAATCCAAGAGCAAAAAACAAAAGGATCCATACCTGTACTACTTGGGGCTTAAAACCTAAGGTTCGATAGCCATTGTGAAATACCATTCTCTCAGCAAGCTGATTTGCATACCCCACGCACAAAGCCTTCCTCAAGTTATTATAATCCTGTTGGGTTTCTTTCCCTCTTCTGCTTGTCTGTACATCTAATGATCCTGTGTTTACAGATACAAATTTTGTCAGGGGCACAATCCTTAACTATGCTTCATGAAGTTGTGGGAAATCATGGTAGATTCCATTACAGAATGAAAAATCTCAAGCATATTTTTAATTGATATAAGCAACTTGGTGCATATATGTAAAGTCATAATAACAACTTACTAACCCTTTGCCACTTTTTGCATGATTTGACATAGCTGTTTCCTTACATCCTTGACAAATGTCATCCCTCTTACCTATAATAATGAGTTCCAAAAAAGCAGTTCATAGATATTAGGAATCATATTTTACAATCCACGAATATAATTCATTAACATTACTTAGTCCATAAGATTTTTTATGCAACTAAAAGAAGGTACCTGTAAGCCACAGTCCTTGCACCAATCAATGTTATAGTGAGTTTGATGCCAGCACTCATAGATCTGTAGCAACTGGATATGATCACCCCAACCAGAACCATCAGGAAGGTCCAAATGATCATGTTTCCTTTTCTTCTCAGTACTCTTGCTGAAATGGTATGCAAAAGTACAATTATCTCAACTGAAAAAATTCATATTCTAATCGAGGAAATTTTACAAACCATACCTCAAATAAAGGTCATTCATCAGTTCAATACACCATATTTAAAAACTATCATATTGGTACTCAAACAATGGAACAGAAATCACTTTTAGTATTTGTTGTCAATGAAGGCGTTAACTCTCTACTTTTAAAGGGGTATTTTCATCTCCTTGGTTGATAATTTTCTTTGACGACAGAGGTCGTTTTGCTGCCATTCTCTTCTAAGAGTACTAGATCTTGCGGCGGTCTGACGAGATTCGACAGCCAGAGACCCAGAGCATGCCTTTCTTTTGTATCCTAGTGAACCCAATGCCCCATTAAAATGGGTGGCATGAACTTATTTCAATATTTGGATTCACAGATTTTGCTACTTGTGCTTCTTCTGCAACTACTTTTCTTAATTACCAACCTAAACATCAATCTCTGACAGAGCCAGTGAGTTCTAGCAGAGGGGATTCTTGGGTGGAGTTCTCCATCGGGTTGGGTCAGAAACTTGGAATGGAGGTCAGAAAATTGGGAATTGTTTACTGGAGAAACAACAAAGTTTTGTGGCTAGTTGGAATCTGGATTCTGAACTTTTGGGGAGTTTTAATTATTGGAGAACTAATGCAAGTACAAGAAGAAAACAATGAAAAACAAGAAGAGGAAGGTTCAGTTTGCAGCAATTTTGTGTCTGATATTTAAAGACATAAATAGATGAGAACATGTGCTCAGGTGTGGCTGTGTGCGGCAGAGGGGGAGGGAGAGAGGGAAAAGGCCGAGAAAAATAAAAAGACGTAATTGCCCATGAAACAGCTTTTGTAGCAGTCGACTTGACACTGTTAAAGACGGAAGGTATCAAATTTATGTCAGCTTTACATGTTGGGATACCAATATTATAGTTTTGAAATGTCATATACCATAGTGATGAATGGATGTTATATGGGGTACCATTAGTAAAATTTCCTCATTCTAATTTATGTGTGCATATTTAGTTCCACAATGTCAGATATCAGATATGCCAATATCATCAGAGCACTATGCACATTGTTTGAAAGAAAAATGGGTTTAATCAGATCCTAACCTACTGCTCATTGAAATAATTAACAAACTTTCACAGGAACACACTTTATAAAGTAATTTCAGCAAGCTAACCTTCGACCAGGAAGCAATGTAGTTTCTGCAGATAACATAGCAGCAACAGTCAAAGCCTGGGACAAGCAACCATTATCGTTTGCCTCCATTAAGGTTCTTGACAGTGAAGGTTCTAGTGGAAGCTCTGCATATCATCAAGGAAATACTCAAGAAACTTGTCAAAAGGATTATAATTAGTGCACAGACAGTACTCATTTAGTAAAATCATTCCAAACACTAGTATACTGTATAGGAAAAAATGGCTCTTGCAAACTGTGATGCAGATATAACATGAATAAATATATAGCATTTTTGTCACAATTCAGCTTAAGGACATGCATTATATTTTGAACCATACAATGATGGTTTGGTCTTCAAATGGTAGGGTTGTGCAGGATTCTAAACGTATTAGAACTACTAAAACTCATTCATGCTTCGAAATAAAGTAAACAAAAATAAATATAAAAAACTTCAAAATAGGATGTGAATCTAATACCAGCCATTGTCTTCCCAACTCTTGTGATCAATCCATCTTCATCAATAGCATCAATAAGATACAACTGCTTCAGAGCATCTTGTAAAGATTCAGCTGCAGCAAACAACGAGTTTTAATAAAACATGCAAAGGGATTTTAATTTTATGCCTAAACAGGAAAGAAAAGCAACAAACACAAAAATAAAATAAAATAAAAAGTCTGTCTTACAGGAAGGAGAATCAAGAAAATCGAATTTGAGAATGTCAATGTCAGGGAGGTCCAAAGATTTCAAATAAAGAACACTTCCAGCAAGTGAAGAACGTTGAATTTCAGGAATTGTTGCATCGAGGAGCTCCTCATGGTAATCGATGGAAGGATATAATCGATAGCATTTCCCAGGACGTGTCCTCCCAGCTCGTCCTGCTCGTTGATTTGCTTGTACCCTGCAATAGTTCAAGGAGTGATTAGAATGATAAACAAAATATAACTGCAGAAAGACACAAAAGACAAGCTATGAAGAAAATAGAATCTACCGACTCCTTACTTGCTAATTTGAACAACATCGAGGGAGTACATGCCAGTCGAGGGGTTGTACTGCCGCTGCTTAACATAACCAGAATCAATAACATACCTACAATCACACATAATAAATATGAGAAAACTGCATAATATCATTCATCCTATGGGAGCATAATTTGTCGTAATAAATTAAACTATATACTGTATTTACGAACTTAGTAAGACACAACATGAAAGGTAGCAAAAATGATTTCTTAGATTCTTTTCCACCATTGGCATTGCTACCTTAGAATCACTAATTCATCCAATCAACCTCCTGGCTGTTAACAAAATATGGAGAAAGAAAGAGGGATATAGACTGAATGTAATAAACAAAAAAAGCAGTACTGCCATTAAAAGATGAATATGTAATGAAAGCAAAACAAATGATGGTAATCCCAAGGAATTAGTTTCTATATAAAGTATTCTTACACAACGCCATCAACAGTCAAAGAAGTTTCAGCAATGTTTGTGGCAACAATAAATCTCCTACAATTAGGAGGTGGGGGACTAAATACACGTACCTGCATAGAAAAGAAAAGGCATGAATTACAAGTATTGCTTGATAGAAATAAAGTACTGTGAGATAAAGCTCTCAAAAGTCACAAGTCAGATAGATAGAAAAGTCTTTACTTGCCTGCATTTCAGGCTGCAGAGAACCGTGAAGAGGAAGGATTATGGCATCCAAGACAGATCCTTCTTCCAGGCTTCTAACTCTATCTTCCAACTTAGAGACCAACTTCTCTATGTCATCCTACAAAAAGTATAAATTTATTAATCAATGGATAGCATTGTAGGGGAACATGAATATTACAACAGTTATAATCCAAAGAAGTGGTTAAAAGGTATGGATTCCATAAAACAAAACAAAAAAGCAAAGAAAAAGGAGATCATCTCACCTGCCCAGTCATGAATATTAAGACATCACCTTCAGGTTCCTTTATATGTATATCTGTAACAAGAGAACTAGTTAGGTCTTCTTCCTTCTTTTTGGTCCCTAAAAGCCAGTTAGGGAAGAACATAGACTGACAATACCCAGAAACCATTAATCATTTTATACTAATTAACTAGATTCTGTACGATTATCTGTAACAGAAGAATGCACCTTGAAACGAAATAACGTACTACCCTACAAGTTAGATGCGAGAGAAACTAGGAGATACAATTAGAGTGAAAATGAGATAATTTGACATTGACTACTTCAGATGAAATGTAGGGTTCTGAAGTTCTGAAATCATTTAGGATTACTTAGTCAGCATAGTGCAAAAAGATCATCTACTTACTGCATTAACATGTATCCAACACTATTCTAAGCATACTACATTTTAAACAACAGAATGAAGCCACCACATTGAACATATAAATACTTAAAAAATAAAAATAACATAAAACTGAACTCATACCGAGAGCTGTCTTTAAAGACGCCTCGAGATAACTCTTAGGACGCTCATTGCTGTACAATATCTCCACAGGGTAAAGCTTCCCGGGCACATTCAGCACAGGGCAATTCGAAAAGAAGCGCGACACTTTATCACCATCAAGAGTTGCAGAAGTAATAATAACCTTCAAATTGCAAGCGCGGCGCTTCACCAACCGCTTCATCAGTCCCAGCAATATGTCCCTACATTACAAAATTAGCATAAACAAACACTCCAACACACTAAACAATCGAATCAAAACAACAAATACCACACTATATAACCGAATCGAAAGAATAAGCAAGTAATGTACGTGTTGAGACTTCTCTCGTGAGCCTCGTCGAGTATAATCACAGAGTACTGATCGAGCTCCGGGTTGGATAAGCTTTCACGGAGGAGAACTCCGTCAGTCAAGTACTTGATCCGAGTCCGATCGGAAGTTCTATCTTCGAATCTGATGGCGTATCCGACTTCGTCGCCGAGCCGGACATTGAGCTCCTGCGAAACTCGTCTGTGCGATAATTTCAATTTCAGAATCAGAATTTTCAATTTCTGAGACGGCGACGGAGAAAATTTCAATTTCAGGTTACCTGGCGACGGAGACGGCGGCGACACGGCGGGGCTGAGTGACGCCGACGATGCCGGAGTTGGTGTAGCCTCTGCGGTGGAGCATCTGAGAGAGCTGAGTGCTTTTTCCGGAACCGGTCTCGCCGATTATGACCACGACGGGGTTGTTTTGTACTGTTTCGATGATTTTCTCTTCGAACTGGAGGATTGGGAGCTCTGCCATCGTTGAAAAGCACAAGGGAGGTTCAGTCTTTACTCTTTAGAGTTGCAGAGTGAACAAGTATAAGAACAGTGGAGGGGTTTATGAGGAGAAATATTAAGTTTCAAATTTGAAAGAAAATTTAACTAAGAAAATAAGAATATTTTATGAAATATTTTTTTAGTTTATCAAATTCTCTCATTATAAGTTAAATTTTTAGCTAAATTAATAGCATTTTTACTTTTGGTTAAATTAATAGCATTTTGGTTTTAAAAAAGTAAAATTTTAAGGTAAAGCTAAATCCTAAAGTAAAAATATTTATTTTTATTTTGTTATATATTTATTTAAATCAATAATTAATCATGAAAAAATATCATATAAATATATTTGATATGAAGCTCATATGAAAAATGTCGTCGGGATATTTACGATGGTTATTAGTAACAAATTTTTAATTTTGATGATAGTGTAAATTAAAACGAGAAATGCACAAAGTTTGAAGACACAATTGAGCTTGTTTAAAGACAGAAGTCCACATAGCTGACTCTGTAATTGAGTTTACACTTTGTCCACTAGAGTTAACAAGGCCAAAATTGGCACCATTTGAAGCATTCCTGGTATTTATGTCTTGCACATATCATTAATGCAGTTTCTCCAGATTTTGTTTGAGAGTTGACATTCGGCCACCATCAATCTCAGTATCAGTTGTTGGAGAATCTTACTTATTCCAAACCGTGACGCCATGTGGATGGGATACTCATATGGAACTACATGATTTCATATGGAACTTTATTTCAAAACATACAAACTAGTTGTAAACATAAACCTAAATTGCTTATAAGCCACAGGTTGTTTTCATGAAACTTACCGTGCCGATCTACACTCTTTTATAGATAACTAATGTATTTGGACCAAGAAGATATAACAGACTCTTATCCAAAATGGAAATTTGAACTAACGAAGAAAAGAACCTGAGTTACAACTAAAAGTGCAGATCATCAACTACACTACTACCAAAACTATGAGATGAGATCAATATCGACACTAGGATATCATATTTTTCAAGATCAACTTAGCGTCTTTTAACTTTTCTTAGATTGGATACAAAGTTTAGTCCTAGCCAAGCCATGCAATCAGTTGAAGCAAAAAAACCATCATAGCATAAGAAAACATAAACAAAACTAAATACTATAAAACATTGTAAATAGATAAACATTTCAGATGTTATAAAGTTCTCAAGGTGTATCTAATTAAACTATTAAAGTCACATAAACCTCAGTAAACATGCACCAAATCCTGTCTGGAAGCTTATTTGATAGACCAAATAAACTTGCTTATTTGGTAAACTTGCCTTCATTCATTTGTGAACACCCAAGAGGAGTCGTCAAACCATAGACCGTTCATGTTGATTCTAGAACATAGACTGTCATAGGGAATCATATTAAACATTACTGAACGCTCCTGAAACATGGACTTTGTCATAGGGAGACAGATCATACCCAGCTGAAAGCATATAGTCTCTAATCTGTTTATACTTGGCAACAAGAACCTTATCCTTCGGGCAGTCATGTGTGGTGTGATCATCAAAGCTATTACAGATGGTACAATACTTTGCCTTAAGCTTTGGCATGCTCCGACGACAAAATAAACAAACCCAGTTATCCTCGTTGAATAAGTTACCACAACTACAAACTAACTCATAGCCAACACTATCCAAAGCTGCACCCTATGAGATATGGTGGAAGTAAGGACAATTACTAGGGTGGTGAACCTTGTAACAAACCCTACAAGGCACGTAAGGGCAATAAGAATAAGTGGGGTGCTCCTTAGAACACTCATTGCAAGGCACACTGGTAATTCTTCTCTAATGTCAGGCACCACTAGTTGTTCTCCGGACCTGGAATTGTAGCCAGCATGAGTATACATGACTGTTTGTTTGGAGTTCACCTTAGAATAATCCTCATTGTTAGGTCCTTCGTTCATAGAAGCATCTTGACCAGCCACCCATAAAAGGCCTGCTCTTTCTGATAGATAGACTAAAAGGAATGTGAAGCTAATTATACCATAATTAGTGCAAGCATATAAACACAAGATCAACACATGTAGAACTTAAGACTTACCAGTGTTGTTGATGGAGATCGTCATGTCTGAAAGTTTAGGTCTTCTGTTCTCTCTCACAATGTGCTCCTTAGATGGGATATAGATTGAATACGTCTTATGATGAGATTAGAGACTTATGATCGTGTATTTATAGTGATCAACTAGTACCTTGCCCATTAAAGATTCCTAGTTTACCAAAGATTACAAAAATCATATCAGAAGATATTATGGATTCCTGATTCAATATGTAAACTATATATTATTTACATATCACAAATATTGCATTCCTTATACAACTCGTAATGCTTAGATTAGGTTTAATCAATTGTTTGAACTAAAAGTCACGTAATATTGTTAAAGTCCATAATAATCTTTTAATATCCCATTGGATTGTACAATACTTATGTGCAACAATTGAACCAATACAAAATCAAGCACTACACTGAAGAGCATGCGTGAATTATATAAATGCAAGAAAATCCAACAACAACAACTCAGTCACTTTTCAGTTGCAAGCATTGAATCTAAAATTTTAACAGACTTAACAAATCTGCAGATTGAAGACCACAACACAAGTTCCTACAAAGCACAAGAGTTCCAGATATAAACTAAATAGAGCTAATGACATTTTCACATATATATTAAACTACATTGTCAAAATTCTCTCTGTCCACTAAATGGTTTTAAACAAAAACTCCAAAATCACAAGTACCGAATTTACACACAAGTGGAGATGTACTTGTTAACTTAAAGACAACATATGAAATAGAACAAATTCTGCATATCACCAACCACCTGAATTCATAACAACTTGATAAAATAAAATTGAACATGAGAAATACATTTCAAATATCAAACATAATGCTGCAATAATCATGAAGAACTGAATGCCTCAAATATCAAACGTAGTTCACGTCGACAAAAAGATCGTCCAGACACTCATACACCGAGTTCGGATCATTTTCGTGGGCAGCGTCGACCAACCTCTGTGACACCTCTGCTTCGTAGTCGATAGGAAACACGTGCGCTTTTCCTGCGAACACCGTCATGATTTTCGGTTTGATTTCGTTGAGAGAGAGAGAGAGTAGGTATTGTAGGTCTGGGTTTAGTTGGGTTTGTTTGCGTCAGGGAGAAGAAGATGGCAGAAGCAGAGAGGGGGGGGGGGGGAAGAGAGACATATGCGTGACTAGATGGAGTTGTGATTTTGGTGAGCGGAAATATATTTGAGATTTTGAGGATTTGAGGTTGTGTTTTGACCTGGTCTTGGTTGGAATAATTAGTGTTTCAAAGGAGAAATTAATTTCTTGGGGGTTTTATATGCTATTTTCTTATTTCCTTGTCAGAAAAGGAAAACTGGGAAAACTGTCCATCTTTGTCTTGTGTAATTTTTGTTGGAAAATGTACCTTTTCACTTGAGGAAACTATATCCAATCTTTCGGACTGAAAAGAAAAGGACACAATTGAATCGGATATGGCTTTTTTTTCATAGCCTTTGGTGATATGGTGTAATGATATTCCTATATTTTCTCTTTTGGGTAGATTTTCTCTTATCATATCAAATCTTTCGATGTTTCCTTCATTCACCAACTGTTAGTGAATATGTTATCTCGAGAAGATGTTTCGTTAGAACTTGACCTGAGCAAAATTCTATAAAATTTGAGGCAAACATAAACGTTTTTCACAGACTTTCAAATTAATTTTAAGCAAAAGATCTTTGTTCGTTTGTAATTGGATGTGCTTTGACTTGATTTTTTTATTTTTTTTTAAGAATCTCTTGATGCCTATGTTCATGAATTTCTATGCTTTTGATTCCTAGTAAATAGGTAGAATTGCACAATGCACAAAATTTATAAGGAATGTAAATTTTACAAGTTTCATAATCAAACAAACCAAATGTCTAATACTAAATCAGAGAAAAGAGCGAGACATGTTCTATTAAGATGAACTCATCAGATCAAATTCAGCACGTACCAATTCAGAATCTGATGTATTACTGGCTAGCTAGGACTTGCATATGCACAACAAAAAAGAAATCTTAATAATTAAGAAGTTAAGAACTTGGACTATATTAGAAACTGGAGCATACATTATCAGATTAATTCAGCCGTCAAGCCAATTTCTCAACAAACCAAGTTTGTATTATGTGATCAAACTTATTTGGCAACTGTCCATTTGGCCAAAATCCCAAATAGAAGCCACAGATGTTGGCCAAGCTAGCTCTGATATTAATCAATTAACCAAGTGTGCTAATATAATTAAGAACACAATCAAGGGGCCACTCTTATTTTTAAGGAGACAATGAATCCATGGACTTTGCTTGTCTCATAGATAAGTTGTGGTTCAACTTATCACAAACCGGATTTGGGCGGCAGTTCATTTGCTCTACATTGGCGATAGAATCGATATAAAGGATGTATATGTATAATTAGTAATACCTTCATGATAAAGTCTTGACTGATAAAATCTTGTCCTGATATAACTCGAACAAGAAAGCAATAAGGTCATAGTTCATTCATTCAGTTGGTAAAAACACGACCCTACCCGATTGACTTGAATTATAACTCAAATCACAAAAAAGTAAATGAGGAAAAAAACAGTTCGACCTGTGTGTTTTTGTGCTTAAGCTAACAGTTTGAGAGCTCCCATTTGGATAAATTGCAAGTTATAAGCTAATTCGGTCAGATGATGCTAGATAACATGAAACCATCGGGTGACCAAACAATAAAGAAAAATATACTAATTCAATTTAGGTTACCTCTACAAATCCTGTGTTTTGAAGAAAAACTCCAAAAATATAGAACTCCCATACCTTCAATGGGCCTAGGCACAAGCAGGCCTAATCTCTGTGTTCTGTTGGTCCACACAGATGTCCAATCACAACCCCTAGATCCATAGACGCAAAGACCATCTCTACGTGTCACAGAGCCACACCATAATTAACTTAATTTCGGATGCTCCATTTTACATATACCCAAAGCTTCGCAACAATACTCTCCCACTTCCATAATATTTCTCTCTTTTTCAATCAGACGCATCAGGGTTCCTCTTACTGCCATTCATGCCATGGTACCCAACCCAAATCTCTACTCCCTTGCATTTTATTACTGCAATTAACTTTCGACCCTGTTATTTACTGCTGCATGTTTCAATCTGATTCGGGTTACTTTTTGTTGTTTCTGTCAATCATGTTTGTTTGGTGTGATTGGTTCTGTAATATGGATATGAAATGTTGGGTCTTTAGTAGATCTGCTGTGAATTGTTTTATGTTTCTGGGTCTGCTTCTGTTTTTGGGTGCTCGATTATTTGAGGAAAGTAGCTGAAAATCGAATTGAAATTGGGTTAGTTAGGTCTGAAAGAAGTGTTGGAGCTCTACTGAGCTATGCCCAGTTTTTCAGTGAGGCTTGGATGAAGAAAGATTTTGACTTTAGGTTCTAATTTGATTGTGAGCTAAGCAAGTTTCTGGGTTTTATGGGAAATAATCTTACGCTTCTTGGGTAGACTTAAGTACCAATGCTCTGGGGGACGAAAGTTTATCCTCAGCTAGCAAAGAGAGTCGGTTTTAGGCTCAGTTAATGAGAAATTATGAAAGTTTAGGTTAGAAATTGATTATGAGCTTTGTTTTGGCTAAAAGCTTGTTTTGAATTTGGTCTGGGACCAACGTAGGCTTTTTGGGTTACAGGCTTCATACACTTGAATCCCAATGCATATGCAAAGAAGATTTCATTGCGGGTAACAAAGTGTTAATTCGATTTCTTTCTTGGTTCAGAGTGAAAGGCTGTGAGATTATCATAAAGGGGGTAATGTAAAAGGTAGCGCTGAGAATAGTTAAGATAGATCTAGAAATTGCGACAAATTATCCTAGTTTAAATCTTCTAGTGGGACTGCTTGTATTACCTTTATTGTGAATAAAAGTCTGCAAGAAAAGTAAATATTGCGGTTTCATTGTTGCTGTGATTCATTTTGATGTTTGAATTTTTCATGATGTTTTTGGGATGCACTTCCATTGGAATTGCAGTTTGTTTGTTTGTGTTAACTGTAAGGACAGATGTTACAGACATATAGTTCCCCTTGGATGAATCATCTGATCTGACTTCTTTGGTATTAATGTACTTCATAGGCACCCATCAAGGGTATTCTTTCTCTGCAAAGGGCGGTTTTAGCCCGGCATCATGGTGCGAAGTGGGGACTAGGTTATAGGTTATTGAGCACTCAGGCTGCATCAACTGCTACTACTCCTCAACCTCCACCACCTCCCCCACCTCCAGAGAAAACCCATTTTGGTGGCTTGAAAGATGAAGATCGAATCTTTACCAACTTATATGGGTTGCATGACCCATTTCTTAAAGGTGCCATGAAGCGAGGTGACTGGTACAGAACCAAGGATTTAGTTATCAAAGGTACTGATTGGATTGTTAATGAAATGAAGAAGTCTGGCCTCCGCGGACGTGGTGGTGCTGGTTTCCCATCTGGCCTCAAATGGTCTTTTATGCCAAAGGTATCTGATGGTCGTCCTTCTTATCTTGTTGTCAATGCTGATGAAAGTGAACCTGGAACCTGTAAGGACAGGGAAATTATGCGCCATGATCCACATAAGCTTTTAGAGGGTTGCCTGATTGCTGGGGTTGGGATGAGGGCCAGTGCTGCTTACATCTATATAAGAGGTGAATATGTGAATGAACGATTGAGCCTTGAAAAGGCCAGAAAAGAGGCTTATGCAGCTGGGCTACTGGGCAAAAATGCTTGTGGATCTGGTTATGACTTTGATGTTCATATCCATTTTGGTGCTGGTGCTTATATTTGTGGTGAAGAAACTGCTCTTCTTGAGAGCCTTGAAGGCAAACAGGGCAAGCCAAGATTGAAGCCCCCTTTTCCTGCTAATGCAGGATTATATGGCTGCCCCACTACTGTTACAAATGTGGAGACAGTTGCTGTTTCTCCCACCATATTAAGGCGTGGACCAGAGTGGTTTTCTAGTTTTGGGAGGAAGAACAATGCAGGGACTAAATTGTTTTGTATCTCAGGACATGTGAACAAGCCTTGCACTGTTGAAGAGGAGATGAGTATACCCTTGAAAGAGTTATTAGAGAGGCACTGTGGAGGCGTGAGGGGTGGATGGGATAATTTGCTTGCAGTAATTCCAGGTGGTTCATCTGTTCCATTGCTTACCAAGGACATATGTAATGATGTGTTGATGGATTTTGATGCACTGAAGGCTGTCCAATCTGGGTTGGGGACTGCAGCTGTTATTGTGATGGATAAATCAACTGACATTGTTGATGCAATTGCACGGCTTTCTTACTTCTACAAGCATGAGAGCTGTGGGCAGTGCACACCTTGCAGAGAGGGAACTGGATGGCTTTGGATGATTATGGAAAGAATGAAAACTGGGGATGCAAAGTTGGAAGAGATTGACATGCTTCAGGAGGTGACCAAGCAGATTGAGGGACACACGATCTGTGCTTTGGGTGATGCTGCTGCTTGGCCTGTACAAGGTCTGATAAGGCATTTCAGGCCTGAGATGGAGAGGAGGATTAGGGAGCGTGCTGAGAGGGAGCTTCTGGAGGCAACTGCATAGGTGTCTTTCTCAGGTTGAGTCTTGCCTCAGTTCTAGTTTGCATTCATTTCTTCCTTTGACTCCTGAAAATAAAAAACAAAGGAGAAAAACAATACAAGTAACTTCAACTTGGGTACTTTGAATTTATTTGTTGTTATTTTGTTGTAAGACCAACTATCAGGTGGCCTGATCTGGTTGGATCAATCTATACATGCGAGTTTTCTTGTACTCGAGCAAAAAGGAAATTTTCCTAGAATGTTGCCAGGCTTACCCAGGTTGATTATCTGGGCTTATATGTGTTGATATTTAGCAATAAGATTAGTGATTAAATTGACCTCATGATGGTCATATTTTGGGTTGCAGCATTAGCACATATGTCTTCTTTTATGTCTTGTGCTTCCTCAGTCAAGTAGTATATAACTAGGGAAAACAAATGCTGGCATTGGTGAATTCTCGATGCTATGCTGTTTAAGACTTTGACGACCCTGAGATGATGTACTTTAGAGCTTTTGCAAGTCATAGTTAATTAGTGAGTAGTCGACAAGTTGGGAGATCAATCTTTTTTCTTTTGTTTTTGTGATTAGAGGACCATCATTTCTTCTTGGTTTTCATTTGATCGTTGTATTTCATTCAGATGGAGGATAAATCAGTACACCCAACTCAGTGAACTTTAGGGTGTGCCGTGTGCGGCTGCTGCTCCTAGTATGCTAGCTGCCCCCTTGATCACGCCCTTTGATAGTTCGATTCTAATATTGTCGCCCAAGTGCTGAAGTCTTTTTGAGTTTTTGAGATTTCAAGGAAACAAAATCGGGTAAGTATCAACGTATAAATATATCCATAACAATAGATGGATTATACAAAAAACAGCAGTACAACATACTACGTGTCAGACATAATAGGTTATTTAACAAAAACTATTGTCTTGTTGAATTTAAACATGCTAAAATTGGAAGTCTGATAATTCAGTGAGAGCTCACGCAGTCTCTCTCTCTCTCTCTCTCTCTCTCTGCCCAAAACGCCATGTATTTCTCACTGTCTCTGTTGGTTTTCGATTCGATTCTTCCTCTGGTTCTTGTTGCTGTCCGCTCTCTAATTTCTGGATGGAATACAGCAACAAGAGTAAACAGGTGACAGCATTTCTTGTTCTTGTAGTAAAGATGTCATGCCTGAGAGTGAACTTTGGACTGAGGGGCTTATCTGTGCTTTTGAGTTCATTCAAGATCAAAATTAAAGAAACCAAGTGGTTTGAAATCTGGCTCAACAATCCCAAGCAGACAACATACAGATGAGAAGCTGCGGGTTCCTTCTAAAATATATGTATGTGATTATCCAAAATTTAATAAATGTGGCTAAGTAAGAATATTATATCTCTTAAGAAAAATTTATTTCGATTACATTTCATCAATGATGTGAAAATACTATAGTCTCAGACGCTCAGTGTTCAATCTCCCAACCTTTTACATAAAGAAGTCGATTCAATAGTGATAAAACTTTAGAGAAACGAAGGACTCAAACAGTCTCAAGCTCTCAGTATCCAATCTCCAAACATTTTACATAAGGACGTCGATCCAATAATGATAAAATTTTAGAGAAACGAAGGATTCAAACGAAACACAAAACTATTCGAGGAAAATTTTGTTTCCACCAAGCCAAAACAATTTATTGATGTCTTTAGCAAACCAAAGACATTATTTGATAAAGAGCAATCTTTCTAGTTATTTCTTTTTTTTTTAGAAGAAGAATCTCTTACTTCTTTTTTGTTTTTTTAGAAGAAGAATCTTTCTAGTTACTTCGTTCCTCTACTTCTATATGAAAGAATCACATTGCATTATTAAATTTTAAACCTACTCCATCGAGCTCCTTTTTAGTTCTTCATCCTCAATTGGGAGGTTATGCGTTATTCCGAATTTGGGTTTGATAAGTAACTTGGGCCTGATCACTAATGGACCAGTAATTGGGCCCATATAAATTGTGTCAACTCGGCGAAACACGCTGTATCGTCATCTTCATTTTTCATTCCAAACTTCCTTCCTCTTCTTCCTCCTTCTCTATTCTCACACGCAATCAATCTCTGAAGCACAGACTCACTCTCTCTCTGAATCAAAGCTCCACAATCATCACGCTTCTCTTATCCGTCGTTTTCTTCATCGTCTACATTGCTCAACATCGTAAGTCTCCTCTCACTCTCTCACACTCACCGATCTCCGATCTTCATTTTCCGCTTATGAAAATCCACAACTCTACTCAGATTCCGATCTGAATCGATTTCTGTTACATCAATGCCGAAACGACGAAGAAGTCAAAATTTTCCTTAATTTATCAATTTCCCTGTTGCTATTCTGCTTACGATTTTGTCTCTTTCGCTGTTAATTTTTATTAATTATGATGCGTAGTAGTCATTATCATCATTTGTTTATATGATAGGAGCTCAGATTAGTGGGGCAGGTGATGCCTATAATTTTTTAATTAGTATTTATTATAGCTATCAAAATTAAACTATCAATTTTGGATTAAATGGAGTTGTTAATGTTGAGGATTTGTTGAAAATGCTTTGGATTCTAACAGGCTTGATGAATGTGGAAGCGTTTTGACTGTGTTGTTGTTTCGCTTAAACAATGGTGCTTGGGATAAGAGGTAAGAGCAGGAAGAGTGCTGCGGTTGAGGTGGATTTTGTTATCCATGTGCTGGAAATTAAACCGTGGCCCTCGTCACAGGCTTTGAAATCGGTTCAGTCTGTGTTTCTTCAGTGGGAGAATGGTGATCAGGCGTCTGGATCGTTCTTTCGTAATGTTGGAGATGAGAGGATTGAGTTCGGGGAGTCTTTTAGGCTGCCGGTTGTTTTGTACAAGGAGAAGTCGAGGAAAAGCTCTGCGAGTGATAGTTACCAGAAGAATATCTTGGAGTTTTACTTGTCTGAACCTCGTAAGGACAAGGCGGCTAAAGGTCATGTTTTGGGATCGGCTATAATAAATCTTGCAGACTATGCGAATGCAGTTGAGACCACGAATGTGGGTGTTCCGCTGAGCTTGAAGAAGAGTTCCAAGTGTTCAGCTCAGCCTGTCCTTTATGTTAATGTTCAGCCTTGTGGTAAAGATGGCTGCAACTTGTCCAAACAAGTGTCGCTGGACAATAATGAAAACTGTGGAAGTACGTCTGTTTCAGGGTCTCTGAATGAAGTGGATGACGAGATTGATTCTTTCACTGATGATGATGGTGATGATCGTTCTTCACATTCATCACGTACTGTGACCTCTTCCGCTTTTGAGGCACCAGTCAGTTCATCACCAAGTGCTGATAGGGTATGTGGAGGCAAAGTTAAGTTTTGTTCCTTTTAGATTAGCGTCTGCGCTTTGCTGGTCTTAAATTTTTCAGAATGTTATGTGAAATTTTCTAACTTTTTTATTTGGTTGCAAATGATTACTTTTATGTAGGATTTCTCCAAATTCAAGGAATCCCTGCATATAAATGCATCACGTAGAATGCTACTGCAAATGCAAATTTGTATATGATAAACCACCTAGCTGAACTTAAAGTCTTCAAATACGATTTCTGAGAACCCAAATCATGTGCTCATTCCTTTGCATTGTAGATTCAAAGAAAACACTACAGATAAAATACGGTTGCAATCACTCAGTTATTTTACTCAAATTGTAGAAAGCTGTTGTTTGTCATTTGGAAGACTTTAACTGTGTTAGTCTGATGGATTTCTTCTTTTTTATTTGAGCATTATCATCAGTGTGGCTTTTTGATGAGTTTGCAGAATGCGTCAGAATCAATGATTGATAACACTAGAAGGACTTATGGGGAACCAACCGTACATTCTGTACCAGCTCCTGCAAGCACTGTTACAAATCCAGTCGCGAATGCGTTGAAACATCAAAGTGGAAGTTCATCTCCATTGTCGTCAATAGGCTCTTCCTCCCCTCAGAAACCTGCTTATGATTATATTTCTTTGCCTCACCGTCCAAGGGACAGCTCAGTGCCAAGCTTAAAAAAATCATTGACTCAGTCTGTTCAATCTTCTTCCTCTTCTGGCTATCAGGATGACCATCAAGAGTTTGGTGATTATAATTTTAAGACCAACAGAATTCACAAGAGTCTTACTAGCAGAGGTGTCAGAATGCAAGAAAATGCACAAGAATCTACTAAGGGAAAAAATGTGAGCAACCATGATTCTGAAGGTACAACCTCAAGTATGTCTGTGCAGCAGGATAAAAACTCATTATCTGCAAGCTACGTAGATTTAGAATCCCCCCGAGAGGATGATCATCTCGTGAAGGTGAATGACTATTCTTTTGATGGCAAATTAGCTTCCAGATTTTCACAAGCTGCTACCAGAAAGCCAGTCACTATAAAGAGTGAAACTTTTACAGTCAGCAACAATGTTGGAGCATGGGAAAACAAGTTTAAAAGTACTGAAGTAAAGCATGTAGAGTCTGTGGAACCTTCTGTATCAGCTAAGAACAATGGTCTGTTAAGAAAACACGAGTTGAAAAAGAAGTCAAAGGAAGCTGAGACTCCTGAAGATGGCCATGTTGGTGGTATCATTAGTGCAAAGAGTAAAAGAGAAGAAACAACAACCAGCTCTTCTGATAGTAAAAATGAGTTGGAGTCTACAATTGAAATGCTTAAGGACGAGTTGAGAGAAGCTGCTGCTGTTGAGGTTGCCCTTTACTCCATTGTTGCTGAGCATGGAGGTAACGCGAATAAGATCCATGCTCCTGCTCGTCGACTTTCTAGATTCTATATTCATGCTTGCAAAATGGGATCTCAAGCTAAGAAGGCAAATGCAGCAAGAGCTGCTGTTACCGGATTAATTTTGGTTTCTAAAGCTTGTGGAAATGATGTTCCAAGGTATCTAAGTCACCGTTAGCATAGAACAAATAATGGTCTAATTTGCACATCACAGTAACAAGATAGTAATATGGGACCCCTAATTTGCAAATCAACTTTTTTTTTTGTCCTTGATAGCCAAATCATTATATGTTGATTTCTCAACCTCCTTAATGATGTAAAGATACTTCTCTTTTTAGTTTGCAATTTTATTGACTGTTTTTCCTTCTATGAACAGGTTGACTTTCTGGTTGTCGAACTCAATTGTGTTGAGGGCTATTGTCAGTCAGGGCTTAGTGAAAGCTCAAGTTTCAAATGGTAAACGGACTACAATTAAAGGTGGTGGACAGCATTTAGCAGGCGGGCGTTTATCAGAAAAGGATAGAATTCGTACTTACAAGGATGAGAAAAATAACATTCTTAAAAGTACTGATAATTGGGAAGATCCGCATGTATTTATGGTTTCTTTGGAAAAGTTTGAAGCATGGATATTCTCCCGGATAGTTGAGTCTGTATGGTGGCAGGTAAATCCATATTCCTTCCAGTTTTCTTCTTTAACGTCATCATCATGTCTTTGCATTCTATCACTACTGAGTTCTATGTTAAGGAGTTTAGCTAGATCTATGCTAATTATGTCTGATATTGTATCTTGTTTTCTCCTCTCCAGAATATTACTCCACATATGCAGCCTGCAGCTGTGAAAGGCTCAAGCACAAGGAAAGGAAATGGAAGAAAGAATGGTTTGGGTGATCAGGAGCAGGGTAATTTCTCTATTGAGCTGTGGACGAAGGCTTTCAAAGGTGCCTGTGAAAGGCTTTGTCCTGTTCGAGCTGGCGGCCATGAGTGTGGCTGCTTGCCTTTGCTAGCGCGTTTGGTATGCTTTGCATTACAATGTCTTCCTCAATACATGGTTGAGCTTTATGCTTAGCAACTTCAGATATATTATCATGGGTACCCTATTATCATAATAATATTGCTTAGGTGGAGCTCTCTCTGCAAAAATACTATTTGTAGCCAGAGCTACACCAGTGTTTTATTTCTGTGTTCAACTACTGGTAGAATTCCAATATTACATTTAGAGCTCCCACTGTTTCAAGTCTTTGAAAGATACGCCACATAATCATATTGCTAGTTTGCAACTGCCATCAAAATTTGTGCACGAATAAGTGATACCAATCTATGCTGTTTTTTCAGGTCATGGAGCAGTTGGTGAATAGGTTGGATGTGGCTATGTTTAATGCTATTCTTCGTGAAAATGCTGAAGAGATGCCTACAGATCCCGTATCTGACCCTATAAGTGATTCCAAGGTTCTTCCAATTCCAGCTGGAAAATCAAGTTTTGGGGCAGGCGCACAGCTAAAAAATGTGGTAAGTGTGGGTTACTTTATTATATGTGAGGTTTTCTTGATATTCTTAGCTATCTAAATCACGCTGAACTAATTTTAATAATTATCACGAAAATAAGTCACAAGGTTGTTTATCCACAAAGAAATAGTAGCCATGTATTCCATTGATAAAAAGACTACTCGTCTTTGTATCCCCAGATTGGAAGCTGGTCCAGATGGCTGACTGATCTATTTGATATGGATGATACTGATGTTCCAGACGATGAGGATGAACTCACTGATCACAAGGGGCAGGAGTGTGAAACAACCTTCAAAGCTTTCCGTCTTCTTAATGCTTTGAGTGATCTCATGATGCTTCCATCTGAAATGCTAGCAGATAAATCCATCAGAGAAGAGGTAAATACTTGACTTAGATACTTCAGTTATCTCCTCCTTGTCATCACACTGAAAGAAAAGATGGTCAATATTTCAACTAGTCTTCTATCTTTATACGGTAATGTCCATCTGTGTTGATCAATATCTCATTTATTGTATGAAGGTATGCCCTACATTTGGTGCATCATTGATCAAGAGGGTCCTATACAATTTTGTTACAGATGAGTTTTGCCCAGACCCAATTCCCGAAGCAGTGTTTGAAGCTCTTGATGATGAGGTAAGAAGATAAGCCGTCTTTTATCTGTGCAAATAATCATGTGGCTTAAATACTTTCTTTACTTCGTTCCTTTCTGGAAGCGGACTGATTTGGTATATTGGTTATTACTCTTATGTGGCTACTCCCTGGAGACAAGGAACTTAGGCCCCAGGGTGTAAACCTTTAGTTTTGTGGGTTTTCGATGTACATTAATTAATCCCGATTGTTTCTTACTTCAGGAGAATCTGGAAGCCGAAATAGAATCTGTTACAAGTTTCCCATTTAATGCAAATCCCACATTCTATTCACCGCCTCCAGCTACTGCTTCTCTAATAGGCATTGTAGGAGAGGTGGGGAGCCCAGCTCTGAAGAGTGGGTCATCAGTGCTTAAGAAATCATACACGAGTGATTATGAGCTTGATGAGTTGGATTCACCGATGGCCTCAATCGTAGAAAATTCGCTAGTTTCCCCCAAGTCATTGACAGCCAACCCAATGCTGAAGTGGAAGGGTGGTCGCAAAGTTATGCGATATCAACTCCTCCGTCAGGTATGGAAGGACAGTGACCTGACGGAAGGACAGTGACTGAAATCTTCTCTTTCATGTATGTTGCTGTACTTGGGGGTGGGTTTTTTACTGTAGAGTTTTCTAAACTTGCCACCCCTGTCATGTATATTAGGGAGTATATTCCAATTTTTCATAGCAATATGTTTATAAACAGGGTGCAATGAGGCATATTATTTTGGGAATAGACGAAAGTAGGTGTTGTAAACTAAGCTTTGATGCCCCAGTTATAGTATTGTGCTGTGTATTTGATGGCATTGTCGTTTCCACAAATGATTTAAGTCATACATTATGAAAATAAATCAACCATGAATAGCATGAGCACAATGATCCTTGAGGTTTGCATCATTGTGATTGTTCACTTGTCCTAGTTCAAAACGTGTGCAAAAATCATTATTTGAATATAGGAATTTCTTTGTAAGAAAATAAGAACAAGCGGTTTTGTAAAAATTTAGAGGATTAGGGCGACACTGATAGCTAAGATGATAGTTTGTAACATAGATTAACAATATATCATACACATCGTAGAATTTTTGCTCATTTCATTGTATTTGAGAAGTACTTATCAAAATCAACACCGGTAAAGGATGGATTTGAATCGATCTAATCTTTGTACAATATTACATGTTGGAAATTCATAACAGATCAAATCTCTAAGCAAAGCATACAGTTGATCAAGATTCTCACTATGACTACAGCTCTACTACTGCATCTCTGTTCTGCTTCTTTGTTTGGACCTGCCAATAGCCACATAAGACTAGTCAGTGCAAGAGCAACTTGTTTTGTGTTTAGATGTTGAAACAAAGCAGGATGTAGTCAAAACTAGGCTGTAGGATAACAAGCAATGTGCTAGTTCTTAACACCAGGAAGTTGAAAACACAAGAGAAAAAAGGCGATCAAAACCTAACCGTGCCGGAGCAAACAGTTTTTGCAGGAAATAGACATAATAAGAACCCAGAAATCTTACAGCTGCTTCGACATTGCACCGGTAGTTGGAGTTCGACCGCGCATTGCATCATAGTGTCCATAGCCATGATAAAGTACACGGATAGGGTTATCATTACCATACTCTTGACCATACTCAGCTATGATTCTGAGACTTCTCGAAATCTTGTCGCGCATATAAACTGTAATCGGTATCCTACAAGCAGAAAATTTCATGACCATTTGAAGATAAGTTGAAATTGAGGGGGCGCGACTTATTTTAGGTAGCCCCTAACTCCATTTCCCATAGCTGAAATGGAAGGGGCGAGAGAAGAGCAAAGTGGCGCTTTTCGGAACTAAAGATTTTTTTCTTTAGATCGTTGCAGGACTGAAAGCGGAATAACTCCAAAAAATGACTTCTATACGGTATCCCGGTGGTGGATCAAGGCAGAGCTTGACCCTCGGGGTAAGGGGGAGCCGAGCAACGCCTCCGAAGTTTGCGGTTCTTAACATTTATATTAAAAAGGGCTACGTGTATTGACTCAAATGCTATCCAAAATTTATTATGCAGTCTTGGACAAAAACATCTATTGGGCTCAAACATTGCCCCCTAGGCCTTAATATTTGGATTATCCAAAATGGCTAAGCGAAGAAACCTTATTTAGCACGTTACAGAAATTCAAAATTTGAAAGGTGCTGACATTTTGGTGTCATCGCATCCCCTTATCATAACTATTGACTGAAATGACATTACGGTCCATCCTCTTTAAAAACCATGACGCGGGTCCCTGCATTTCGTCATCTTTACCCATCCCTTTCTTTTCTTTCTGCAAACACAAACCCTCACCGTCATCTCTTCTCAAAACTCAACCCAAAAACATGCCTCCCAAGCAAATCGTCCAAGATCCCAACCTTAATATTTCGACGGCGATCGACTGGTCTATCGATTTCAGTCGGCGCTTGTCTGAGAACCCCCCACAAGGAGCCCCCATCCATTTCCTTGAGACCGGGGAAGCCCTACTTGGCCCGACTCCCTCTCAGCCCCTCTCGGCCACCAATCTCAACTCATACACCAACTTCGTGCGCTGCCCAATCCTCGCCCACCGTCGTGAACCTGGAAACTTCGCGACCTGGGCTCAGCAGGCTCGTTCCCATGTAAACAGTCGAGTGGGAGAATGACCCAACACCACCAACGAAGAGCGGGCATGGTATGAGGCTCGCCTCCAGACCGATCAGCCGATCTGGGAGGCGACGGGTATCGCTAAGGCTATTGCCTTGAGTTTCTCGCTGCCCACCTTCACCGACAGGACGCTGATCGCTGAAACAGCATGCCTATGGAACAGCGCCACTAACACCTTCGACTTTCCCTTTGGGCAGATGAGCATTTCTTTGTTGGACGCCCTTGCCATCATGGGGCTGCCGATCCACGCCAAGCCGTATGTGCCGGGTGACTTCGTAACGACTGAGTTCACCCATACCTGCAACTTAGGAGCACGACGTGCCCTAAAGGCCTCGTTCCCAGTCTGGAGAAACTATTTTATCCAGCATGCAGAGCGGCACAAAAGAGATATTGCTTTCCTTAAGTATTGGCTCAATAAATTTATATTTTGTAGTAGTACCCACAAGCCTACGGACAATTGGACGAAACTAGTCGTAGCGCTCTATAATGGTATTAAAGTTGGGCTAGGGCAGCCGTATTGGGTGCACTCTATCGGGCCCTCCACATATTCTCCCTGAAGCCCTTCCACCTTCCTGTCGGCCCACTATGGATCCTGGACATGTGGCTTCAGCTGTACTTTCCTCTCTTCCGGCGTGCGACGCCTAATGTCTTGCTAGAGGACTGACTACTTGGATTTGCATTGTGCAAGAACCCGGCAAATTGGACACCCCTATCCTTCTTCGCCTTCCTCTTCATCCTCTACAATCAGTTGGAGCCTCCTCCTACTATCGACATGATGGTCTGCCGGCATCACCCTGAAGTCTTAGCAGATGGCTTCTTCCCTCGCCTCGGCTCTGATTCTGATGTCAAAACAAGTTTCATGAGGGCGGTCTCATGTTGCGACCTCCAACTGACTGAGGTACGCTCCCAACCATTTCGCCAGACAGCTCGGCTTTGTTTAGGTGGTCATATTGCCCCCAATAGGGACATGTTATAAGTGATTAAAGCATACAGTTAAGTTTAAGGGTCATACTGCTCCCAATAGAAGGTCTTACTGACCTCAATAGGTGGTCATACTAACCTCAATAGGTGGTCATACTAATCTCAATATGGACCTGTTTTAAGTGACTGAAGTACACTGTTTGGTTCAAGGGTCATACTGCCCTCAATAGGAGGTCCTACTAACCCCAATAGGTGGTCATACTGCCCCCAATAAAAGGTCAATGGTCGCCGGAGTCCGGTCAACGTCATCAGATCTCGGTCAACGGTCGTTGGAGTCACGGTCAATGGTCATCGGTTGTGAGAATCCGATCATAGATATTTATTTCAAAATAGATCTTCTTATAATGGTCTATTATAGTTTATTTAAATCATTAAGAGTATAATTGTCTTTTTCTTATTTAAGTTAACTCTTAAGAATTTTAAAATCTAATTTTGTTGGTGGGAATAATTTTTTTAAAATTAGGGCTAATGGGCATTGTCTCAAGAAAAAACTGAATCAGTTGGAGTGGTTCTCTGACGTTGCCGTGCACTCAACTCCGGCGGATCCGATGGCTCCGATTCCGCCTTGGTAACTTCAGCCTCCCTCTCTCAATTTCAAGAACGAGTTTGTATGAATGAATCGAATTCCTATATGTGAAAAGAAAGCGACGAAATTACGTACGGTGACTGATAAGGCGGAGGAAACGTGGAGGAGGGTTTAGGCGTATCCGATCGTATCCCAGTGTAGTCACGCGTATCCAAGCGCATGAGCAGGGCCGACCTTGGGCCAAGACGAGCCAGGCCCACGTCTAGGGCCCCTAATATATAAAATCTGGTGTTAGTAAACATCATGAGTAATTTGGTTTGATGGTAAGCACTTGTAATTACTATTAGGGAATTAGGGTTCGAGTTTCTAAATGGTCAGTTTATTTGGTTTTTTTTTCTTTGTTTTTTTTTTTGTTTTTTTTTATTTAGTTATTTATTATGAGGCCTCGAAGAAAATTTCATCTAGGGCTTCCGAGCACACAGGGCCGGCCTTGCGTATGAGAGGCGTATCCAATCGTATCCCAGGCCCAGGTGTATCGGACGCTGGCTTACAGCTTCTGTTTCAAATGGTTTAGGCAGGAGCCTGCTTCATTTATTGTTTAATAAACAGCTTGATCTTATTTTGTGTTGGCCAAATGATGTGTTCTGTACTTCGATCTGTTATTCAAACCAAAGATTTGCATTGCTTAAAGAGACAAGCAATGGCCTCCAATCTTTGATGGAGCAATGGCCTTGCTATCTATCTACAATGAAGGTTACGAAGCTTTCAGATTGGTGGCTTTGTACCACAAGCAACCTAAACAGTGAGCATAAGCCCTATCCAACGGTAAATTTACGTCATTTTACTTCCATTCATCATATTAGGGAGTAGTTTCTGCTAATTACTCTTGAGCCTGCGTGCAGTTTTGAAGTTAGCTAGCTAGGATCGAACTCTTGGGTCTTAGCTTTGCCTGCAAGCCTTGCATTCCCTTGCAGGGAGACGCAGATTAGCCATAGTCGAAATACCGTTGAAGGCATTCCGAGTAGGGAAAATCAGCCATACTTGAAGTCTATGACTGAATTGAAAAACAGACATGCTGATGGATTGCTGATCAGAGTTTCTTGTGTGTTTCATCAACAAATGAAGGATATAATAACGGCAACAAGGCATGCGCATATAGACCAAATTGTTTAAGCAAAAAAAAGTATAGGTAAATTGATGACCAAATATTGGTAAAAATAACTAAACTTTCATGGAAATATATAAGAAAGTACCTGAGAAAAGGATATACCAAGTTGATCAAATCTGATAGCTGTTTACCTCATTATGCATGCCTACAGTTATTTTACATCATTCCATTACAATTTCCATTGGAACAGCTTCGAGAGGCTGAGCCATTTGTAAAGAGATGGCAAACTTGTCTTCCAAGTTCATAGTCTCAGGTACAACTCCATCTTCAAGCTTCCAATCAAAGCAGTTGATGAGTGAACCCAGCATCAAGTGCAACATTCTCATTGCCAATGGCAAACCTGGACAGATTCTCCTCCCGCCCCCAAACGGAAGAAGCTCAATGTTTTTTCCCATAACATAAATTTGGTTCTCTAATCCTAAGAACCTCTCTGGCATAAAAGAGTTTGGATTGTCCCAACTGCTGGGGTCTCTGCCTATGGCCCAAATATTAACCAGAACTTGTGCACCCTTCGGAACAGGGTAGCCCCCGATTTCTACATCTGATTCAGCTTTTCGTGGCAGTAGAAATGGAGCCACCGGGCGCAGGCGGAAGGTTTCCTTTACTATTGCTTGTAAGTAAGGTAGTCTAGCAATGTCAGATTCCTCAATTGATTTTCCTTTTCCAATAGTTTGAGCCAGCTCTTCTTGAGCTTTAGAAAGGCTTTTTGGGTTGTGTAGTAGATCAGCCATTGCCCCTTCTAATGTGACTGAAGTTGTTTCTTTGCCTGCAACAAAGAGAGCCTACCATGCACAGTGAGTCAGTGACTAATAGAAAGTAACACTACAATGCATTGCACAGATCTCATAATTTCGAGAACAGATGATCAGTAATCAAAGCATTATTGAAGTGAGTATTCAAGGACAGATAGTAGTAGATAGAGAGTAGAGTGTTAAAGACTAACGATAAACATCTGTTCAGCAACTTTGGAGTTCTTCGAATCCTCCTCATATCCTTCTTCACTGAGGTCTATAAGAGCATCCAACATATCATTACTTGTTACATAATCATTCCCTTTTCTAAATTCCAACCTTTGACTGACCACTGATTCAAATAAGCCTAGCAACTTCTTGTAGTAATTCAAAAAGCACCGCCTTCTGCCTTGGGGATCAATCTTCTTGAGCACAGGAAAACAATCCCCAAAATTCGGTTTCCCAGCCTCTTCAAACATACCAGTCACAATCTCCATGAACTCTCTAGTCATCTCGCTCGCTGCTGCTACTCGAGTCATCATCAGCCAAATCCACTGAGAAAATAGTTCTTGACAGCAAGTCGAGTGTAGTTTTGAAAGCAGCCTTTCCAATATCTACTGCCAAACCCTTTACCATGCTGTCATTGACACTAGCTATGAGCTCATGCACTTTCGCTCTCCGGTTTTCTTGGTTGGCATCAAGAACTCTTGTGGCAAAGATTTGGGAGGTGCATATTTTCCGAAAATTTCTCCACCTTGGTGATACCGGCATCCACGGCAAGCTGTTGTCTGCAAAGGCTCGAATTGCATCTGGGATTGTTCTGTTGCAGAACAATTGGTCATGGATTCGGAGGATTTCTTTGGCCATGGACGGTGAAGAAACTACAATAGTAGTTATCTGGCCTAGTTTCAAAGACATAATGGAGCCATAGTGTTGTGAGAGGTTGGTCAAAGAGATATGAGGTTTGTCTCCAATCTCAAAGAGATTTCCAACCAATGGAAATGGCTTTGGTCCTGGTGGAAGCCTAACTTTGATTCTTCTATGGAGGGCTTGGATCAAGAACCAGGAGATAAAGCACAGACACAATAGTATAGTACTAGACAAGAAGTCCATCTCTCACTAAACAAATGAGCTTCAACCACAACTCCAGCTCCAACTCCCCTTGCCAACTTATATAACGAGTTGAGCTAGTTTATGAATTATTGATTGTCCTTTCACTTGTTATAGATTTGAAGAGCACAGCTTCTTTCAACAGCGACATAATAGATCTTTTCCAATTGTGTGTTGTCATTGGACGTTGGCTCTTCTTCCCCCACACACTTGTATCATGTCTTTGTCAGACTAATAGCTGGATTGAATGATTATTGGAAACAGAGGTATGTAAAACAGTTAGCAAGCACAAATTTAAAAGGAAGACTTAGATCAACAACTAACAGCTTTTGCTTGCTAACACAGCCGGCAATTAAGAATTCAAATTGTTAGGCAAGATACTTACCGTTCTCTACAAATTGTTAGCCAACAATTTGCCGGAAAAAAAAAACCTAATTAGTGTCGTAAGTCTCCTTTTGTAAGTGAGAAACCACAAGTATGACTCAAACACGACTAGTTCATTACATAAACTCTCGTCCAGAAAAGAATTAGGTATGGGTAAAAAATTAAAAATGTTGAAGGTTGTTTATTTTAGAGAAAATGCTCATTTAGTACTAATTTAAACCCCTCATTCCCTATTCCAATGACAATATTTTTCATTAGTCCATTATAATATAAAGTAACCTTTTTTTATACTCAAATGCACAAATCTTTACTAAAGTCTTAACAAACCATATTATTTTAAGACTATTTTACCCTCACCCTTTAAACATGCATAGAGAGAGAAAATAGAAAAGAGAATATTTGGCCGGAATCTCACCGGACTCTGGCACCAGCCGCCGTCAGATTTCTCCGGTCACCAACCGCCGGACTCCGGCCACTCGGTTACTGACCCCCAATAATCGGGTACTGACCCCAATAACTTGATTACTGACCCCCAATAATCAGTTACTGACCCCCAATAATTGGGTTACTGACCCCCAATAACGTGGTTACAAACCTCCAATAATTAGTTGTTTTGGCCACGATCCTCAGCGTGCTGAGCCGAGGTAAATAGCGATCCAAAGAGGATGGAGAGTTGCGGGCGTGCCACCTCGCGGACGAGGAAAAGGTTGAGTGAGTGCGCAGGCTTGACTTCTTGATCAGGCGAGCGGAGTTCCAGGTGCCACCTCAGATGAGGAATTTACAGCACAAGCGATCGATACTCACGGCGGGGTGAGCAGAGCAACAATAGGGAAGTTTCCGAGGATCGGGGCGAGTTCCGGAGAGCTCTGAAGGGTTCTAGGCGGCGAGGCGCTTAGAAATAGGGTTTCGAAGAGGCTTCGAAGGGATATCGGCTCCTGGGAGCGCTGAAGGTTTCGACGAGGTCGAGAGAGTTTTCAACTAGGTTGAAAGTTGTTTTGTGTTGTATTTGAGTAATTGTTGTTGTTGTGTAGAGAGAGTTCTGTAAGCCGTGGGGCTTCTTTATATAGAATTACCCAGGGCCACAGGTATTGGCCCAAAGCATGTCAAAGACTTGTAGGAGTCTTCAACGATAAATGTGGTGTAGGCGATGTTAATCACTTCGTGATGTGATTATCCTTTGGCGAAGTCACTAACTGCCTACTATGTAGAAGAGTTGAATTAGAACACCTCATGACGACTTTGACGTGCACCACTGTTCACCCATGCAGCTATAATTAAGGAGTGGAGTCATTGAACCATCATATCCATGGGAACATTGAACCCTTCACGTGCATTGCATGGTACTACTCACTTTTCTTCCTTCACGTGCATTGCATGGGAACATTGAACCCTTCGATCATTCCTGACATGGTCTCTCAATCAATCAAGGACTATTGCTCCTTTAATTGTTCAGTCAACATATGCGGCTTAGTCATTTCCTATGCAGACTCTTCTCTGTTTCTTCTTGCTTCCTGGCGAAGTCAACATATGCGGCTTAGTCATTTCCACGCGAAGGCATCTCGCCTCGCTTCAATCTTCTACGCAAAGTCCACCTCTTCAAATGCAAGAATCTTTCTCCGCCTGCAAAGTCCTCTTCACACACAATCCATCTCGCATGCAACCTCTATTCTTCGTATGCATATAGACTCCTTGTTAAATGCAATTAAGGATATATATATATATATATATATATATATATATATATCCAATCAAGCACCACGCGAGCTCGCCGGTTGTAATAGAGGAAAAGCAATATATATCCCAAAGTCTTGGTGTTGGCGAGGGAACCCGCGGAGCAATTTGAATCCTACTTGATATATCCCCCTCGCGAAGCAATACAACCCAAGGAGGACACCCCTAGTTTATGCATGCCTCTGCCAAAGACACGGACACATCTTCAATCAAGCATGTGGAGGCGGAGTCCTTACTCCATACGAACTATGACGTCACTCAGCTCGCATGACTCCGCTGACGGGCCATCATTTGTAAACTTATTATTTCGGGCTCGCCGGTGTGACGTGGACCACGAATTTAACTAATATTCACATAGACAATTACTGTCCTGTAAATTATTAATTTGGGTGTAAACATTGCCCCCCAGCCTCGAAGTCATGAATGTCAAGAATGACTGAAGAGGTTTATGTTCATGCTGCCCCAAAGCCACTGGTATTGGCTCGGTTCATACATCAAATAACTGTGAGTAAACAAGCCTGTGAATAGGCTCTAAAACTCAAGTATTTAACAAAAAAGCATTGCAGCGAAACCACTGTACGATTCAGCTAATACCACATTAAACTGACGATCATGAACTTAACATAGTTAGGTACCCTGAACTTGAACTTAAAGAATAATGTCTTGGGCTTCGCCTGCTCCACTTAGAGAACATAGTACCATGCATGCACCTCGACTAGATAATATCCTCGAGAAGATGTTCCTTGCATGGATGCACCTTGCGGTCAAAACTTGTTGACTCGCCATGGATTTGTTGACTCGCCATGGATGTACCTCGAAGGGATGTACCTTGAGTAAACATGCACTTTGACTGGATTCAGAGTCAAAATGACCTCCGCTTGAGCTCTTGGCGATGGCGAACCAACTTTTTGATATTCAGATCATGGAGTGACTTCGCTGTCCCCCAGGGTGAACCAATGAGAGTCAAACAAAAAGACCATGTCGGCGAACGATCGCATAGCCTTGAAAAATTTTTTTTTATAGAGGCCACAGGTGTTGGCCTAAATAATGACCAAGACACCTCAAGAAGGGTCTAAAGTCTGAAATATCTGGAACACATATCTACCCTAATGTGCCCCCCAGTTTTGATGTCTGTTCGACGAATAAAGGACATCAAAACTTTAGTATGTCCCCCCAGTGAAGGAGTTGTTAGTATGCCCCCCAGTGAAGGAGTTGTTAGTATGCCCCCCAGTGAAGGAAAGCTCGCTGCAAGGTCATGAAACACATTGAAAAAGCACATTGTAACTTCGCGCGTATCCTGACCTGTCTGCATTCAAACTGCCATAACTCTCTTCAGGAATGGCGAAATGACGAACCGTAAACTCCTCTGGAAAGTAGACATCCAGAGCTTTCCATTGATATAGGGCTCGCCTTCTAGGTCGTCCTGGATCGTTCCAGCTGAATCGGCGAAGTTCACTGTTCAGTAGTGGATGTTGCAACTTTCAGCAACTATTGGAATTTCTTCTCTGACTCGACTTCGCTGGCAGCAATTCAATACATATGGAATGCCTTATGTATTGTCTCCAAGCCTCAGGGATAGGCCTCAAATAAAGTTTAAGCCTTTTGTAGGCAAAAACATTGTCTTGCATCTCAGCAAAACTAAGGATCTCTTTATGGTGTTTTTGCTATTTGATTTTTTTGTATTTTCTTTTTTTTCAATGTGAGAAATAAAGAAAATGAAAGAAACGGAAGTAAAAGTTGAATTTAAAGCTAGGAGCAAAGAAAAGAAGGGATCATAGTATGATTAGTTACCCTTTGTAAGGCCATCGGGTGGCCACCGATGCTTCACTACAAGCCTCGTCGCCGTTATGTTTTCAACGTGAGACTGTTGCTGATGATCATGTCCAAGCGTTGAGCAGAGTTTTCCCGCGTCAACCACTCGAAAAGTTGGGCAAAGAATTCCGCATGGTACGTCTTGCTGCCCCCCACGCATCTTCGTTTGGTGGCCCAGCAAGATCTTCAACTGTGGCGAAGCAGATTGAATGCTGTTGAGATCTGCCTTATTGCCCACTACCTTGTCGAAATGCATGGTCTTATCAGGAACAGCCATGCATTGGTCAGGAAAGAAAACCACCGGCTGGTCTCTGTTCACCTTAGCAAGAGCTTTACTGGGATTAAGCTCTTGTGGCATGTGATTTGGGGACAGACGCACCAACATATAGTTTTCATCGTACTCATCATAGGTTGGCTCCGTGTCAAAATCAAATGCAGAATCCACAGAGGTTGGTAGCTCGACCCCTTTTGCAACCACGGGCATGCATGGACTCCAAGTATATTGGAGAGTGACACCGCGGATTGGCCGAGGGATGTCACCAAACCATATGTAGTTAAACTCAATATGATCATGGTTTGGCGAAGCGGAGTGAGTCCTCTCGCTGGTGATCATAAGATTGGCGAGATGGACCTTTAGAAAAGGCGGACTCTGCCAAACTTGTCGCCCCGCGTGTGCATGTTGAAACAGAGACTCAAGAGGTGCGGGTCCATCTTCAGTTTGCTTGTCATGAACTGGTAGAGAAAGCAGGCGAGCTTCGCCTTGCCCTCCATGCCGCTGACCTGTGTCCACGTATACATCCCGCATGGGGCAGTCGGTGTCTTGGCGGCTACAGTTCGCCATCACAGGAAGTTGTGGTTCGCCTCCCATGTGAACTTGCGGTTCGCCACCATCATTAGTGTTTGAACCAACTTCTTCTTCTAAGATGGACTGTTCTGTCCTATCTTCATGCTCCTTTTTCTGAGGAACACTTGCTTCAACAACCTCCCTGGCAACCGCCTGTTCGGCTTGGTGTTTGCTGATGGCTGCTGCTATCATTTCATCAAGCCTCCTTTGGAAAGCATCTATTATTTCATCGAAGGCCGCAAGATGTTTATCAATAACCGCAACCACCGAATTGTCGTGCCAATCCATTATCGTATCTTGTTTTCTTTCTCTAACCCCAACGAAGGTGACGTCAAAGACCACCCTGGTTTCCCTATGGTGTCTCGCTTATGCTCCTGGTCCCACTGGGCGTGCCAATGTTTTGGCCCACGATCCTCAGCGTGCTGAGCCGAGGTAAATAGCGATCCAAAGAGGATGGAGAGTTGCGGGCGTGCCACCTCGCGGACGAGGAAAAGGTTGAGTGAGTGCGCAGGCTTGACTTCTTGATCAGGCGAGCGGAGTTCCAGGTGCCACCTCAGATGAGGAATTTACAGCACAAGCGATCGATACTCACGGCGGGGTGAGCAGAGCAACAATAGGGAAGTTTCCGAGGATCGGGGCGAGTTCCGGAGAGCTCTGAAGGGTTCTAGGCGGCGAGGCGCTTAGAAATAGGGTTTCGAAGAGGCTTCGAAGGGATATCGGCTCCTGGGAGCGCTGAAGGTTTCGACGAGGTCGAGAGAGTTTTCAACTAGGTTGAAAGTTGTTTTGTGTTGTATTTGAGTAATTGTTGTTGTTGTGTAGAGAGAGTTCTGTAAGCCGTGGGGCTTCTTTATATAGAATTACCCAGGGCCACAGGTATTGGCCCAAAGCATGTCAAAGACTTGTAGGAGTCTTCAACGATAAATGTGGTGTAGGCGATGTTAATCACTTCGTGATGTGATTATCCTTTGGCGAAGTCACTAACTGCCTACTATGTAGAAGAGTTGAATTAGAACACCTCATGACGACTTTGACGTGCACCACTGTTCACCCATGCAGCTATAATTAAGGAGTGGAGTCATTGAACCATCATATCCATGGGAACATTGAACCCTTCACGTGCATTGCATGGTACTACTCACTTTTCTTCCTTCACGTGCATTGCATGGGAACATTGAACCCTTCGATCATTCCTGACATGGTCTCTCAATCAATCAAGGACTATTGCTCCTTTAATTGTTCAGTCAACATATGCGGCTTAGTCATTTCCTATGCAGACTCTTCTCTGTTTCTTCTTGCTTCCTGGCGAAGTCAACATATGCGGCTTAGTCATTTCCACGCGAAGGCATCTCGCCTCGCTTCAATCTTCTACGCAAAGTCCACCTCTTCAAATGCAAGAATCTTTCTCCGCCTGCAAAGTCCTCTTCACACACAATCCATCTCGCATGCAACCTCTATTCTTCGTATGCATATAGACTCCTTGTTAAATGCAATTAAGGATATATATATATATATATATATATATATATATATATATATCCAATCAAGCACCACGCGAGCTCGCCGGTTGTAATAGAGGAAAAGCAATATATATCCCAAAGTCTTGGTGTTGGCGAGGGAACCCGCGGAGCAATTTGAATCCTACTTGATATATCCCCCTCGCGAAGCAATACAACCCAAGGAGGACACCCCTAGTTTATGCATGCCTCTGCCAAAGACACGGACACATCTTCAATCAAGCATGTGGAGGCGGAGTCCTTACTCCATACGAACTATGACGTCACTCAGCTCGCATGACTCCGCTGACGGGCCATCATTTGTAAACTTATTATTTCGGGCTCGCCGGTGTGACGTGGACCACGAATTTAACTAATATTCACATAGACAATTACTGTCCAGTAAATTATTAATTTGGGTGTAAACATTAGTTACTGGCCCCCAATAATCGGGTATTAACCTCAATAACTTGATTACTGACCTTTAATAACTTGGTTACTGACCTCCAATAATCAATTACCCACCCCCAATAATCAGTTACTTACCCCCAATAACTTAGTTATTAAACCTCAATAATCAGTTACTGACCCCCAATAATCAACTGGTTCCACCTTAATTTAATAGAAAAGAAGAAATATGAAAACATAATCGAGTTATTAAACTCAATCTCAAGCCCCAATTTCAACATACGCCACTAGCGCAATCTAGTCATGTTCCACATTCACCCTCATCTCCCTAGAAACTTCTAACCTCAAGACTTCTCCATAGAAATGTCGAAATTTCTCATCAATGATATCATATTTCCACAATATATACCTAAACTCAAAATCCCAATCCATTTCAATTCAATCAATTCTGGATTCAAAATCTTCGAAATTCGGAAATGAAGTAGGAAATATGAATTACCCGCTAACCTTTCAATTAATGGATATTTCGGTTGGTTCGGTACTCAACAACCAGGCACCCTCCACGCCACCTCAACAACAGCGACCTTGACAACCTTCTCAGCAGCCAAGGAGTTTTGCAAACCCTAATCGTGATGGAGAACTGATCAGACGGGCATGAACATCTAGCGGTGGAGGAGGTTGTAGAGGAGAGAGCAGATGTAGGGTTAGAGATTTGATACTCGTTGCTCGTCGTCGCAGCATTGACGCAGGTGTCGTTGAAGCATAGGTTGCGTCGGCGACAGCATTAAGGCCGGAGAGAGAGAGAGAGAGAGAGAGAGAGTTTCAGATCAAAGACATAGGTGAGTTGAATGAGGGTCAGGATAGAAAAGTCTTTTTCTTAAGAATCATTATAATGAGCTTATAGAAAAGGTTTTTATTGGAATGGGCTTTGGAAACTATATTTTTATGCATTTGAGCATTTTCCCTTTATTTTACAACCAATTCGGCCTTGATCTAAATCTAACTCCAAATCCAAATCCAAATCTAAACTTAAGCCCAAATTCAAAGGCCCTGAATGCTGTGCTCATGTGAAGATTGTTTAAGAAGATACTCGCTAAGAACGAGCGAGGTTGACTAGCCCTGAAAAGTTTGGGAGAAGCTTTCTAATATTCTATATCAAGTCATTAATAGCTAAGCATACTATCTCAAACTACTTCTACAGGAAGCTACAGTTCCCACATTTCTGTCCTATAAAACTCCTCTACCTAGACTTGCATTTGCAATCCATCTCAACAAGCCGAAGCAAAACACACAGCTTCCTCCACTACCCAAAACCAGAAAACAAATTCGATTTTCGTACCAGTTTTTGGCATTGAAGATGGTTTCTCTAGCAAGCATGCCGTCAACAACATCAGTTCTATCAACCTACACTGCATTTGCTGCTGCAGCAATGCTGATCAGGACAGTGATCAGTGAGGTCCAGACTATAGTCGGCCAGTTCATACCTCAAAAATTCCAAGACAAAATCATTGCCACACTTGCAGGCCTATTTGGTAACCTCCCTAATTCTCAGATGACTCTGATCATTGATGAAAGTGATGGCCTCTCCACTAATGAAGTTTACCAGGCTTCAGAACTCTACCTAAGCACAAGGATCACTTCCTCAATTGATCAACTTAAGGTTTCCAAGTCCCCGCGCCAAAACAACTTCTCTATCACCATAAACAAAGGTGAAAAGCTAACTGATGAATTTGAAGGAATACAGTTGAGGTGGGAATTTTGTTGTTCTGAAACTAAACAGACGAGCATGGACTATGAAAGCTACAGCTCATCAACGGAAGTAGTTCAGCACAAGTCAATTCAGCTCAGTTTCCAAAAGCAATACAGAGAAAAGGTATTAGGCACTAACCTGCCATATGTAGTGCAAAGATCAAAAGCAATAGTAGAGAAAAACAAGGTGGTGAAGCTGCATGCGCTTGGACACTTCGGTGGAGAATGTGCTGCCGGTCCCTGGAGTTCGGTCATCTTTGAACATCCATCAACTTTTGACACACTAGCAATGGACCCAATGCTGAAGAAGGAGTTGATTGCTGATTTGGACAGGTTCGTGAAGCGAAAGGAGTTTTATGGCAGAGTGGGCAAGGCATGGAAAAGAGGGTACTTATTGTATGGTCCTCCTGGCACTGGAAAGTCGAGCTTGATTGCAGCCATGGCTAATTACCTCAAGTTTGATATCTATGACTTGGAGCTTACATATTTACAAAGCAACTCGGAGCTCAGAAGACTGTTAGTCTCCACCGCGAATCGATCAATCATAGTGATTGAAGATATTGACTGCAGCATTGAATTGAAGAACAGACAAGATAGAGGAACCAACTCCGGTGACAGCCAGGTAAGTCGGTAGCATAATATCTAGCAGCATATATGAAATAGCAAAAGTGTAACTCTGCAAATGAATGAATGATTCTCTTTTTGACAGTTGACGCTATCCGGATTGCTTAATTTCATCGATGGTTTATGGTCAAGCTGTGGAGATGAGAGGATAATCCTGTTTACCACCAACTACAAGGACAAGCTAGATCCTGCATTGTTGAGACCAGGCCGTATGGATATGCATGTTCACATGTCCTACTGCACACCTTGTGGATTCAAAATCCTCGCTCATAACTACCTTAAAGTAAAGACTCATCATCTCTTCAGTGAAATTGAAGAACTCATAACGGAGATTGATACGACTCCAGCAGAGATTGCAGAAGAACTCATGAAAAATGAAGACGCCGATATAGTGCTGGAAGGACTTGTTACATTCCTGAAAAGGAAGAAAGAGATGAAATGCAGTGGGGAAGCCAATGCTGAAGAAACAAAAGAAAACAATGAACTAGAGAATAATGTTGAAACACCGTAGAAATCGAACATACCTTACTAGGCAGTTTGCTGAAAAATCCATTTCCACCAATCGAATAACGTGTATTCAGTTCTGCCAATATTCAGTTGAAATTACAACTTTTCCATATGTTCTGCTTAGTCAGTCCCTAAAAGAAATTACAAACAGCACAACAGAGCAATTCTTTCTACATATTTCAAGACATGGCCTAAAAAAAACTGGGATGAGCTTTGTGTGGATATAGTACTCGGTTTACTCTATAATAACTAACCACTTGGATATAATACTTCATACATAATACATGTATTCCTAGCCGAAAGCGAAGTGCTAAACCAAAATCCATAGATTACAGGGGGCCTGTACATTCAGCTCTTTGAAAAACGAAAAAATATAACTAGGAATAAGAAGAGGACGGAAGAAGTAAGATGGTACAACAGACATTTACAGCACAGTGGGACTCAAGTAACTCAACACTGGTAAACAGAATAGCTTTTGCTCTTCCATAAGAAGCTAAAAGCTTTGCCCATCTTTCTTTTTGAGATGGATTTGCATAGCGGCTTTGATTCTGGGGGCGGAGTGGGATGGCTGTCATTTGGTTCACAGAGTTGCACCTTCTCCTCCGGAGGTGGTTGGTCTCTTTGTCTCTGCTCACGAAACAACATTAACAGCTTCTGAGCTTTGTCTTTTCCTCTTGATGTTCCATTAACGGACATCGACACCAATGCAGGAATTACCCCTTCCTGCAGGACCATCTGACTGCATTTCTCATTCCCATTACACAACATATAGAGACACGAGACAGCTTGTTCCTGCTCAATGGGTTGCTCAGCCTCCAGAAGTGCTGCTAGTGCACTGATAAGCTTCGTATTTGAAATAATTTCCTCTTTTGCCGAATAACTTGAAGCCAAATTTATCAAAACAGCTATACATTTTTCTGTCCATGAATTTTCACGAAAGTCTGCAAGAAGGGATTGCAAACCATTGATGATACTGGCTGAAAGAAGATTCGGAATGTTTGAGGGAATGCTAGAAAGGTTGTATAGGGCATGGAGGGCATCAAGCTTGCATTGGGTTTCAGCATTGGTTTGAAGGAGTTGGGTTAAGAAAGGGACAGCAGGGCTTATGCCAATTAAAGGCTTGGCTTCTTCAAGGCAGGAGAGATTCAGATAAAGGGCTGTTGCAGGTCCATGAGAACTGGGATAGGAGATCATTTCTTCCAGCAACGAAATTACTCCGGACGCTAGCATTGTCTCCTTATTTCTGAAAAAAAATATCAACATTTCAAAATTATTAGTAGATTTCCCAAGATTGGAGAAGCATGAAATTGAAGCAAAAGAATAAGACATGGATGTTACTATAAAATTGCACAGCATAGGAATTCAAAATCTAAAAAGAGAACCAAAAGTGACCCTCACAGGAAAGCAACTCTAAAGAGGTCAACAGATAATTTTAAATCACTCCATGCCCTTCCTTTATCTCAATTAACAGTCCCAGCACTCAATAAGACCAACTAATCTAGAGTTTGTCTCCACTGAGACAAAGCATTATAGATATCAACTGAAAAGGTAGCATACAGTGCCCACTAAAGTGATAGTCGGAACCATTTACAGCTCATTTGCTCCCTCAAATAAAAAATACTCCCTGGTAGATGCAGCTTTCTTTCTAACAATGTTGCCTCTCATTTTTTAAGCATTCAGTAACCCTGCTAAAACACTATCATCCAAAGCAAGTGGTCACATTTGGGTTCTTTCAAAATCAAATCAAATAATAAAACAATACCTGTTATTATTAACAGCAAGATTGAATAGAGCCATAGCTCCACTTTCCTGAGCAAAAACATTTGCTTCCCGCACAGCTGAGTTCAGAAAGTTTATAAGTGCTTCAACAAATCCATTTGCCCCCATGTACATCCTGGCTTCCTCATCATCCTTCAGCAGGAGCCTTATTTGCTCCACCACTTTGCACTTCTTCCTGAAGTCCTCCCCTTCGTTCAAGACAGTTAAAAGATCCTGATAACTCTCAAAAGCATCATGCTCAGACTCTTCCGATGCTGGAGATACCTCTTCTGTTTCATTTCCAACATCCTCCTCTATTGTACCACTCTCCTCTATAGGAACCACTTTAGCACCCTTCAACTTGCAAGAGCCAATACTACCCATAGATTTTGAATTAGTGGACTCAGACTCAGACTCAGAAAATGCCAGCCTCCAGTAGTTGAGGTCAAGCGACTCTGGCGGGCCATCAGGAACAGAAATTCCATTCTGTTCGCACCAACTAGAAATGAGACCCTTGACACAATAATTGGGAGTTAAAGAAAGATGACTCAGCTTCTGTTGAGTCTTTGGGCAGGTATTATGCCCATCGCTAAACCATTTTTCAATGCAAATCCTTTCATAGGTTTGACCAGAAGCAATGATCACCGGGTCATACATGAGCTGCAATGATATTGGACATCTCAATTCTTCAGGTGGAAGAGCCATCTGACCTGATTTTCTAGTGTTCGACTTGTAACTGAAAGAAGTCTTGAAATTAAAAGAACTGACTTTTGACAGTTGTCTGTCAAATGCTTGACCATTACCCCCAGAACCAGTATCCTCATTAGAACCTTGAACAGTGGGGGAACAAGGTGCAGAGCCCTGAGAATCATTATCATCCGAGAAATCACTTCTAAACAATTTGGAGTACTTTCTCATAAGATGCAATAAATAAGCCACGATTGACTCCTTCCGCTTATCTTCCTCAGCACGGGCTCTCTGGATGAGTTTCTTTAGAGCTCTTCTCTCTCTAAGAGCTGCCGTAGAAGAGGTTATACCAAGCCTGATAGCAGCCTGATGAAAAGATTCTAGCTCGTTAATGTCACTGCAGTTGTCAAATTTTCTCCCTTGCTGAAGCAGCACAATTATGTCATCACCAACTTGCTTCTCTAAGGGATCAAGAGAGAAGACAGTACATTCAAGTTCACTAAGAACCTCTTGAATCTGGAACAAGTTTGGGAATATTAGTGTTAAATCACCTCTAATTAACATGGACAAAGGCAGGAGTAAGAGAAAAGCACTAAACAACATACCGTGAATGATAACATCACCCAGTTAATTTCAAGCAATTCAACTAAATAACACTATTAACAAGTAGAAAAACATAACATATGGATGAATAAAGAGAAAAGATGTGTTTTAATGTAGCAACAAAATTATCAAATACAAATATGAATTCCATCCAGTTGAACACTTGACTTGTTAGACCTCAAGGGTAATAAAGGCTGGGATGACAAATTTCCATATCTATGTATCAATTATCAAATACAAATATGAATTCCATCCAGTTGAACACTTGACTTGTTAGACCTCAAGGGTAATAAAGGCTGGGATGACAAATTTCCATATCTATGTATCAATTAGATTACTGACTAATATTCATATCAAACCTTGGGATACCAGAAACATTGTCTACAATTACCATAACATGAAACTAGAAGAACAATTACCTGACAACCAATAGATTGGGGAACAATATCTTCAACACGCCTGAGACTATCCATGAGAGCAATTCTAGCCTTCTCAAATTTTGAGAGCACAGAATCCCCAGTTATTGCCTGAAACATAAAAAGTAAATTGGCCACTATATGCACTAAAGTAACTATACTCAGCTATAACTCTTTAGAGTGAGAGTAACATTTATTACACAACTCCCGATCCAATATTGAGAAGAACCTACCAAATAAAGTTTACTACATTCTGAGCAGTGTTGAAGCACATTCTTAGCCTTTTCAAGCCCTACATGCAATGAACATAAAGCTTGGATGCCAGATTTGCTCCTAGGCCGAGCAGCTTCCAACGAAGGAAAAATTGACATTACTCTGCAATAACTTGCAGAAAGGATCTTGCACATTTCTCCATGCAGCTACAGGAGAAAACAAAACGGAGTCAATCAACTATCAACTGCCCTTATCTACAATCTACAACCTCAAGAACTAATTGAAATACAATTTCATCAAACACAGTATCAGAAATTAAAGATTAGCATCACCGTTGTTTAAATTCAAATTTTCAGGAAAACCAATTCAAATGCACTCTCCACCCATCCATACCTTGGCATCACTTGCAGCAAACAAGCTTTCTTCGACCTCCGTAATATCCATGGATTCGAGCTGACTTGGAACTCTACGACACAAATTTACATCTGCATTGCCAGAAATTCACATTTCAATGAACATACATAAAACCAAAATCACAACGGCATCAAGTTTATGACTCATCAACCGAATTGCAAACTCCGCCCCCTTGAAAACTAGGCCAATCCTTTCAATTTCAAGTAAAATCTCGAAACAGGTAAACAGAGATGAAAGCCTCCACAGCCTATTATTCATGCATTAATGAAATCAATGCAATCGGCGCCGCGAAAAACAATACCTCAAAACAAGAAGCCACCGGAAAATGACATTCTCGGGAAAACCAAATCCCCGGAAAATCCTTCCTCCACGAGTCAATAGAAAGCTCGCAAATTATAGAACCCCCAAAAGCCCCCCAGTCCACACTAATAACGACGTTTCCAACCGCAACGCGCCTAACTGCTTTTTGCTTTCGTAAAACAAACCAGATTCAGATGCTAACAGCTCGATTTTTATGAGCTAACAGAAATTAAAACGAAAACGAAAACGAATTGGAAAAAAAAAAAAGTGGTATTATTAGGGTAAAAGTGGAGCAGCTTTCGGGAGGTTCCATAAACGAGAATTTCCGACAACGCGAAAGGGAAGAGGAGGAGGAGGAGCTAGGGTTTCTGCGGTGATCTGTACTTTCCCATTTCATTTACTTGATTCGAAAATATAGGACCGATTTTTGCGGGTTTCGGGACGTGAATAAAAAATTAAAATAGGAAATGGAGTTTTGCAAAAGCTTAAAATACGAGGGCTATTTGTTTTTTAATTTTTTTAATATTTTGGATATTTTTCGAATTGTTTATTGTTTTTTATCGCCGCATTTGTCTCCCCGGTTCACCGGCCGACATTGCCGACCTCCTCGTTTGTCGGTTAGCAGATCTGTCATTAATGGAAAGGAAATGACGATATTCCCACTGCCACCCCGATTGCCTTTGGGTTTGTAGTATACTAGTGTTGTTGGCACTGACGGCGGGTACGAGTGTATGACAGGATTTTCTTTTTCTCTTCCGTTGCAATTTCATGACGTTGCAATTAGCATAATTTATGTATGAACATTCAAACACTTTAATTAAAGCTAGTAGAACATACTCTCTGGTGGTCGGATATCTTGTGGAAATTGAACAAGTTGATTTGGACTCGATCAGATAAAGCTAGGTTTGGATCCTTACTAATAATAGTGTTGAAAAATAGATAAGATTTTCTCTCATGTGCATTAAACCGTTCAGTATGCTCCAAAAACACTAAAAATGAAATCAGATTACGATTGAGCTAGACATCGGTAAATGTAGTAAAAGCTAGTTTTGGTTGTCTTTTACCAGTAACATTATTAAACTATAGAACATATCTAGTTTGAAAGATGATAAATGTGACAAAGAACCATGTTTGGTATATTTTAACATGAACACAAAGTTTAATTGTTTATTATTAGGTAGATAGACGTCATAATCTATCCACAAAAAAGAAACTCAAATTATCATTATATTATTAAGAGAAATCAATACCCATTAAGTCACTAAATATAAGTAAAAAATACAAGCTTATAAGGAGACTTATTGAATAATTGTCGATCATTTTAGTTCTAAATTCAATAGTGGTTGGATACTACTAATACATAGTTTGACCATTTTTAGGTTGATCTATTTTTTTTTAGCTCATTTCTATTTTTAGCGGGAGTTTTGTGACGAGTTGCTTAATTGATCAATGCTTCCACTATCGAATTTAGACATCAATATACTTTTGTAACCTTATACTGTTTACAATTAACACAAAAACACATAACATACTAGTGCCCATTGTTCATGCAATGCCTAACTACTAGCAACAATGACACTTATTTCCCTCTTGAAAAAGGGTGTGTAGGAATACCCACATTTAGTACAAAATTGATAGGCACTTTTGTTGCTCCAAAAAGTTTTGAATTATTGATGGTCCCATGATTCCAAAATAAATTGTCATAGCAAATTGGATCAAACTCATACTCCACATTAAGTTAGCTAAGCACCAATATATTCTTAATCTCCAATCACTCCCTACTGTGTACTAGGAATGGCAATGTCGAGAATCCACGTGCAGTTTGGGGGTATTTACGTAAATTCGAGGCTTGAGGTGATTGCATTGGCAGCGGATGTCTCCGTGCGGGAGTACGGGAACAAGAGACGTCAAATGTGTGTGATTATAAACAATGTAGGCTCGGAATCCTTCCACGTGGTGCTGTTTTTCACCACTTATTTTTTAACTGTCTCTTCCACTCTTGCCATCTCCCGCGTTAGATCCGTCCCTCGCGGGAATTTTAACTGGTGTTTACCACCCAATCGGCGGTAAAAAGGGTTAAAAGGGTATGTATTGGATCATTTTTCTTTTTATTGATTGGAAGTTAGGTAGCAGGTGTTTGGTCATAAACTAGTAGTGTGAGTTTAGACTCGAACTCTATACATAGGAGTTTCAAACTAGGTAGGCAACTCGATCAACTTTACCACAGCATATAGTTATCTCTTTGATTTGATTCACATGAATACATTCAATAAAATGTTTAACTTAAAAATGCAAGTGACCAAAAAAGAGACAGACCGACAAAATTCATCTTGCATGATCACATTTGACACGGTTTGAGTTAAAGATGGACGGTTTCTATTTGGTTGCCACAAAGTACGTGTGATGAACAAAAAAGTTGTAGTGACTAATTATGATATGAGTTATACGATAAGTTGATTGAGATCAAGCTTACTCATAAATCAAGTGACAAATAACGCAAATAAACTTTGAAAGTGCTTTTTTGGTAATACATTATTTTTCTTATGTACTTTATGATACCATTGTAAATTTATTCGTAATCAAATGTAAGACAAACGTTTTGAGTGACAAGTTTGTTCTAATATCATGAGAAATAATAGCATCTAAATCTAAACACCGTACGTAGTTAAAAAGAATTTAACTCGTAAAGCTCTTAAGCAGATTTAGGTCGGAGAAAACACTTCACACTAGTATTTTTCACAATTTCAAGCTATCTATTCACGATCTGTATAGCTACGAAACCTATTTATCAAAAGAGAGCATAGTTTCTCATATTGTTGGTACCAGATCAAACTTTAATTGTTTAATATGTAATAATATGCATTAAGATTCAGATCATATGTACGTGGTGTTAATGGATTCCTTGATTGAGAGTATAAGATCACGAGTAATTGGAAAAGTTGAACATTAGAGGATCACACGTCTATTGAAAACAAGTAGCATAAAATATCTTTCCAAAATATCACAATCGATCTTCGAAGTCAAATATATCGATTCTGTGATAGGAAATATCATCTGTTGGAAGATCACACCAGACATCTTTTTTCACAGTTGTGTTGTCTTAATCTAATCATGTAAGGAAACTTAAAGTATACAGGAATTAAGGTGGAGTTTTGTTGACCTCTAACTAGGATTTGTCTTCCTCCTTTTCTGCTGAAAAGACTGTGTACGTAGCTGTATAGCATCCTTTGTTTTCTCTATATTTATGAGAAAATTACTCGTGTATAATTGACCAAATTTAAAAATAATAATAAAACTTGTTCATCATGCTTTTAAATTCAGTTCTTTAAAACCATACATCACATATTTACGTTACGTTTCGACATGAATTCAACATCATACTATAACCTATAGTATAAAAACATAATAGTTAAAATATGAGGTATTGTTGAATTGATTCATTCACGAATGTGTCATAAATGAGCTGCATGGAAAAACGTTGATATTAGAAATGTTGACAAAATAATTCTCATTAAGTAACTACTACAAAGTAGTCTAATGGTTATATTTTAATTGGGTATGCTTTAATTTAGTAGAGTATACGTACACCAGAACGTACATATACACGTAAATATGCTCGGTACGCGTGGCAGCCATGTAGCTTTGACATAAATTCTTCGCTGCGTTGCTCTGGTCGCTTGCAGCCTTGCATGATGCTCCTAATCCCTAACTATATAGTTTGAATACTGGTTTTCCGGTCAGCTTTGTGGTTAAGGCGTCCGCCTTTCTCACGAGCTGGCGGGGTTCGAAAGCTGGTATGACGGTGGTGGTGATTGTGGAGGTGTTCTGGTTGTGGAGTTTGTTTCTTCCTCAAACCCAAAACCAAAACGATATAAAGGAACCAAAACTATATAGTTTGAATTTTCTGCTAAAATCCAACATTTCTTTTCTCATGGTGAATACAATCCAAGGTTTTAAATTTCTGCTTAGATCGAGCTGCACGAAATGGTCGGTTTGAGCATGTTGGAGTTGAAATCAAAGCACATGTTCATGTCTCCCCTGGGTCTCTATTAACATTCATCATTTTTTTTTTTGTATATCCAACAGAATGCAGTCTCTCTGTTATTAGAAAGCTTTTCTTCTAGTATATTAAGCATACTTGGATGTTTTCATTTGATAATTAACTAGATGGATTGAGGAGGACAGAGGAGATGATAAGAACAGTAAAATTACAAACATGCAGAAAATTTCTTAAAATTTTATGTACATATGTAACGAGAATACATATTTCAGATAATAATCGATTAACTATTACATGAACTAAATTATTGTACTCAAACACAATTTCAGTACTCTAAAGCATCATACAGTACACATAATATTATAAACGTAAACTGCATACATATGTCATCAATTATGCATGGGAGATCTTCTAAATGTGGGGGTCAAAGCTGTTACGACGACTGACCCTCGAGCCATATCCTTTGGCAAGTCAAAGTCATACAATATCCCTTTGATCATCCTAAATTCCTAATCATCGATCACTACTTTTGTTTACCCCAGCTAATTAAGAGGTAAAATTAACAACCTCAAAGATGCCCAAAGATTAAAAACACAATGATTTAGGTTCTTTTCTTGCTTCCTTTTTTCGATAGGCAAAACCTGTTGCAGACTTTTGTGAAAAATTTCAAGTGCATCAAACTCGAACACCGACAAATTATCAAGTAAAAAATACAATTCTTTTAACGTTTAGAACAAACTCGTAAAAGCCGAATACATTTTCTGTTGTAGATATCTGCATGCGTGCCATTAGATTTAACATGTGTGTAGGGTTAGAGGGGCTAGTAAGACACACTAAAAGCTGGATTGAGAGAATAGATGTGCAAACTACGCATCATCACAAACCATACACACGTCTTTTCTAGCTCATCAGGCTTAGCAAGGGATGGTCCTAATGATCGTGCCCCATATTATCATCGCATTATAAGGTTGACCGCGTTCGCTTTATTTCGTTTCCCTTGCTTGCTACTTAGCCGGTGTCGACATGATCGAACATCCATGCATTCATTTTTGCCATAATTGAGTCCATCTGTCTTTTAATTTCGGTGCAACAGTGTTCCAAGGTTCGGTACTGTATAACTTGTTGATCAAACTAGCAGTAATATTGTTGGCAGGAAATGATTTCGAACACCATTCCGCCGTGTGTATCATTTTGATTAGCAATAGAGGTATATTCAAATTTCTGTTTCGGACAAATATCTTAAATCCGATTCGCGATTTATCCACTCCTACACTATATAGGAAATTGGTTTCCCTAATCGTAGGAAATTACTATTTCATCAGAGAATCTTGATTGGAATGATATGGACTTGTGATTTTATGACGGGATTAGATAGAGTTACCAACCTATTGTATGTATTGGTGGGTCATAAATTGCATGTGATCGTCATAGTGTTTGCAATGTCCACGTTCTTTGCATGAGAACTACTCCAACAATTAATTGTGTTCTAGAGCCATCAACGGCATCTATAATTATATAAACAAAATGAATTTAAGTTAAATATAAGCTTGTGTCAAAGCTTACATCAACAGCTGGTTTGCCCGAGAGGTTAAGGGGGCAGACTTAAGATCTGCTGCACATAAGTGCGCATGGGTTCGAACCCCATAGCCAGCAATATTACTATTTTGATTTCTTTTTTATTTTACAGAACTATTATTGGGCCGATTGCATTTTCTGCAAACCACAGCCCACATATTAACTGACCCGAAACCGGAGCCCACTCCACTACTTGCAGTTTCCCTTTTCCTCCTGAACAAGTTAACAAAAACCCACTCTATAACCAGTCGGACCAAAAAACACACACACACACACTCTAATTTCTCTTCTCGATCTTGAAGAGACTCTGCGTTCTTCATCGTCTTCGTTTTCCAGAGCTAACAATCGCCAAGGTACTATAAAAAACCTAATCTTCACTCCAATTTGATTTGAAATTCGTGAACGGATTTATGAAATAGGACAGATCGAACAAAGATTTCGATTTCTAGGGTTTTGATTTTTTGCGCAATTTTCACTTCGATTTGCAGACGCTTTACGATTATGAGGCAGCTCGACTTCAGCAGTCTCCAAACCACCGCGCCGTTGCTCGGCGATAGCAGCGGGTTTTCCGGTGGGTTTCCCGGTGAATTTTCAGCTGCGCCGTCGTTCGAGGTTCCTAGTACTGATGACGTGAGTTTCCGTATGCTTGTTTAAGCTTTGATTTTAGGCTTTTATGTTGGTTTAGGGCTTGGTTTAGGTTTTTCGTTTGCTGATTGTGAGGTTTATGTTTTGGTACTGGTTCAGTTTGATGGATTTCAGAAAGAAGCTAGAGATATGGTGAAGTCGAAGAAGGGGACTACCACTCTTGCCTTTATTTTCAAGGACGGGGTGATGGTGGCGGCGGATTCTCGAGCTAGCATGGGAGGATATATATGTAATGTTTTAGCTCTTTGTTTTCGTTTTGGGATGTGGAATGTGAGTGTAGTGAATGTAGGCTTATGATGTTATTCGTTTAATGTTTTGCAGCATCTCAGTCTGTGAAGAAGATTATTGAAATCAACCCTTACATGCTTGGAACTATGGCGGGAGGAGCTGCTGACTGCCAGTTTTGGCATAGGAATTTGGGGATTAAGGTATTATACATAGTTTTTGTTCATAGTTTCGAATTAGTTTTTGTTTGGAACTTGTCAGATACGATTAATGCTGAATTGGTATGCTTTCCATGTTGCTATTACACGAACAATGGATGAAGAGAGTGGATGGTTAGAAGTTTTCCATTAGCATACAAATAACCTACTGGTTCTATTATAGGTGTTGCTTGTTACCTGCTTTAGTCTGTTAAATGGTATAGGAATCATCTATTTTATTTTTTTCAATAGGACGTGAAAAACATGTTTTTTAAAGAATAAGAAATTTTAACACTGTGACTATATATATAGAAGAACTAACTTACAGAGAGTTTTTTCCTATGTGGTAGTGCTAAACGTAATGGCATCTTAGTTGTGCTCACTATGTTATGCTTCAACCAATATGAGTGTATGTATCACTGGACTGTGCAAATCAAATAGTAACTGTACAGTGGCTGATATTGAGAGACATTACACTTTCCTCATTGTGTGATTTTTGTACTATTTTGTACATAAAGGATTTAGACTTGTTGTTCACAAGCCATCTGTTGCTAGGTCTAATGCATCATTCTTTTTCCGAGAGGCATTAGTGAGTACACATGGTTTGTGCATCCTGTTAGCTTCACCTACAATAGGGATTTACTTGGGCCTTTTACTTTGATTTAGTAAAATGGATTGTTTAGTGTATTCTTTTTCTCTTATATGGATTACTGATAAACAATTGTTTGATATAATTCAGTGCAGACTTCATGAATTGGCAAACAAGCGCAGAATTTCGGTTACAGGTGCGTCCAAGCTCCTGGCCAACATTCTGTACTCTTACCGTGGCATGGGTCTGTCTGTTGGAACAATGATAGCTGGTTGGGATGAAACGGTAATGGATTAGAATCTTGTCAAACAAAGTTTCTCAAGCAGTTATCTTGATTAATATCATCAGGCATTTATTTAATTCGTATGTATGCTTTCTTGGTGCAGGGTCTTGGACTTTACTATGTGGACAGCGAGGGAGGAAGGTTGAAAGGCATGCGGTTTTCAGTTGGATCTGGTTCACCATATGCTTATGGTGTCCTGGATAATGGGTATGCCTTTTTGTGTTTTCAAAGCTATTGTTTCTGAAAAATTGCATTTTTCAAGAATGAAAGTGTTGTACTCTCCAATGATCAACCATTCAAAGATGTGTAACAAGCATTTTCTTGTGTCATAAGTAAAAATAAGAACAGCAAGTGCATATGATTAAGTTAGAGAATGTCTTGCAAGATTGTGGAAATATAATGTGTGTGTGTGTGTATTCAATTCTATTCAAATGGCCCGAGTGGGAGGGATTCGTTAAGAATGGAAAGCTGTTTATTCCTCAGCTTCTTGGTGAGCCCCGGTGGATCTGTGACTGGATTATGAATTGATTCATGTACTTCGCCTTGATGCTATGTTTGCAGCAAAAGCATGACTGCACTTTTGCTTTGTAATCAATTGTAACTGTTTCCTGCAAGAAAATGATCAATGGCATCACATTTACTATCTCAACAAGTGCCATAGGGTTAACTCTTTCTTTTCTAGTGGTGTAGAGTTATTTGTGTACATGATATGTCTTCTAACCGTGGTTGGGTGGATATGCCAGGTACCGCTATGATATGTCAGTTGAAGAAGCTGCTGAGCTAGCCAGGAGAGCCATATATCATGCAACATTCCGTGATGGAGCTAGTGGTGGAGTTGCCAGCGGTAATTCATTTGTTCCACCCCCCCCCCCCCTCCTCCTCCTCATCTTTCTTGATACGCACCGTCATGATCTAACTGTTTATTGTTTGAATTTTTTGTTTTCTTAATCAGTTTACCATGTCGGTCCAAATGGGTGGAAAAAGCTATCTGGAGATGATGTTGGGGAACTTCACTACGAATACTACCCTGTAACCCCTGAGACCGTGGAACAAGAAATGGTGGAAGTAGGTGCAGCCTAAGAGAGAGAGAGAGAGAGAGGACTAGCTAATGGATGAGGCAGGCAAAGTGCGATTTGAAGAAAGCAAGGCATATGCAGTGGGATGCTATTTTTCTTTTTATTCAACTCAATTAGCGTGATGCTGATGTTATTAGATTGGTCATGACTTGTAATACTACATCCTGTTTTCTTGTGTTGAGTATTACATTCCGTTTATGTACTCTTGCTTGGAACTGCTATGTTCACTTGTGGATGGTCTTATAGGCATTTAAAACCTTTCCCAAATTCGGTGTTGATGTGAAGTCTCTTCCTATCAAATTTCTTATAGGCTCTGATGTGTTTGTTGTTTGAGAATTGAGAATTGAGATAGACAGCATCGCGCAAAAATGAAATTGACTATAAAGTCACTGAAATCATAAATTATCACCTCATATCATATGAGTCATATGTGACGGTCTTTGCTTCATTGGTTTTAGCTTCGAGACAGGCTTTGATGGTGAGTGAAGATCATTGGTTTGCTACTTTGCTAGACCCTTGAAGATTGTCACATAGCTTCATAATACATAAGGATTAGATTTAGGCCAAGCAAGCATAGAAGATAGGAGGATCATAATATAGTAGGGTTCTTGAAGCCAAATGTGGGTTTTCTTTCTTCAAATCATAAGCATAGGTCCTTGAAGCCACTTTCCTTCTTCTAGATGCCCTTTGTGTCTTTTGAATCTTCTTATTGGTCAATGTTATGCAATTTTAGGCTAGTTATCTGTGTTTATTACTGAAATTCTGTTCTTTCGATGAGAATCTAAAACTTGGGTTAAACGTAATCAAGTGAGACAGCATCAACACAACCAAGTTCTTTTGGTACAGAGGACCTACTCTTTCCACAATTATAATGAGTGATGTTGAACAACCTAGGAGGCTAGCTAGGGTTGGTTTACAATTCATGCACTATCCCTTAAGTACAAAGCATTGGGTTATTATTTGTTTATCATCCTAGCAATTATGTTCCTAATTAAACTTGAATCCAAATGACTTTTCCATCAAGATAACAAACACCAAGGCTACTGAGGGACTACTTGGGAGCTCCCATTTAGAGAAACTTAAATTGATAGTTTAGCTATAATTATTTGTTGTTATCTTCATCATTTCTCATACGTATTCCACGGGAAAGAAAATGATACCTACCAGAAGCAAGATGGGATATCAAATGGTGTTTACAAGCTGGACAAAGAATTCATGTTCCATCTTTTGTTTGCTTTGTTAGCTTCTAAGCATGTTTTCATGATTGAGATTTCAGAATGAGTTATAATCATTATACGAACTTCCACTCAAGAAAAAATAATTAGATTTACATGATTTGCATGAGAAAAAAGGCCTTGTAAAATAACTGGTTCCTGCTGGAAACTTTCATACCATCTTCTTTAAGGCTTGACCGCTTGACTATGCTGCACACCCAAAAGGCAGAAATGGGATAAGAAACTATACCAACATGATTCAGAGCTCTAGTAACTGTGATTTTATCATCCTCTTCATTTTTTGATGGTGCAATTCTCTCTCTCTTTCTTTCTTTCTCTGTTCATTGGTTGCTGTCAGTTCTTAAACCTTGTTTGATAATCAATAGTTCATGACATTGACAAGTAACTATAAACCAGGAAATATTAGGAACTGAGAATTGCCACACAAAGAAAACAACCTAAAGTGATAGTTCAGGCCAACATAAATCGGGGACCCGGCAAGAATATAAAACCTAATTGTTTGCTTCATCTGTAGAGCAACCTAATCTGTAAACACTGCCCGTTGCTGTTTGGCTTGACCAATCAAATCAATGCAGCTAGGCTGTGACTGTCTCCATATTTTATTTCTGAATTATCCCATTCATTATCTATAATGGCTATTTCTTACTTATTAGTGTTAACCAAGGTTGGACGACTGCGTTTGCTAGACGATACTAGGAAGGAGGGCAGGCTTGCACTTAAACGGGCTAGACAACCTTGTTTTAGAACGCTGCATATCAAAGTTTCAAGACTCATTATCTCATGTCCGGCCCTGCATACGAGTAAAGTTTCAAAACTCGTTAGCATTACTAAGATGGAAGGCTGGCCTGACTTGTAAATTAGCTCGTTCGAAATCATGAAAATGTACCGTTGTAACTGGAAATGACGAGTGCCTAGATATGCCCTATCACCCCCTTCCACCAAGTGACCAGTTGTCATTGTCAGTGTAGGTTCCAAGCTAGAGTCCCAGAAAATAGGGAATGTCATGATTCATAAAGCCAAAAAACCCAGACCATGACCTATCTCTGCTTCTAGTCTTCTACACAACCATCAAGCTTCAAAAAAAGCCGCGTTGCTTTTCTTCTCTCTCTCTCTCTCTCTCTTTTTGGCGGGAAACGGACCCCACCAATCAAAAAACCTCCGAGTCTCTTTCTCATAAATACCACTCCTTCACCACCAAAACCCCAACTACTTCTTCTTCTTCTTCTTCCCCCAAAAATCCCAATGGCGTCTAATTAAAACCAAAAACAAACCCACACATTTTAATTTTCCCATTCACTCCACTCTCTTGTTTCCTCTTCCCGTTTCCACCATGACCCTCTTCTTCTTATTCCTCCTATGCTTCATTGACGTTTCTACCCCTTTAACCCCCGACGGCCTCTCCCTCCTCTCCCTCAAATCCGCCGTCGACTCCTCCTCCTCCGCCTTCTCCGACTGGAGCGACTCCGACGCCTCGCCGTGCCGATGGACCGGCATTTCCTGCATGAACATCACCGGCTTCCCCGACCCCCGCGTCGTCGGGATCGCCCTCTCCGGCAAGAACCTCCGCGGCTACATCCCCTCCGAGCTCGGCAACTTAGTCTACCTCCGCCGCCTCAACCTCCACAGCAACAACTTCTACGGGGCCATTCCCACTCAGCTCTTCAACGCCACGTCACTCCACTCCCTCTTCCTCTACGGCAACAACCTCTCCGGTCAGCTCCCGCCGTCCATCTGTAACCTCCCCCGCCTTCAGAACCTCGACCTCTCCAACAACTCCTTTTCCGGTTCTTTAGACACAGTCTTCAACAACTGTAAGCAGCTGCAGAGACTGATCCTCGCCGGAAATAAATTCTCCGGCGAAATTCCGGCCGGGATTTGGTCCGGTATGGAGAATCTCCTCCAGCTCGACATCTCCGCCAACGCCTTCACCGGACCGATACCGGCCGATCTCGGCGACCTGAAGTCGCTCTCCGGCACGCTCAACCTCTCGTACAACCACTTATCCGGCGAGATTCCGAAGTCGCTGGGAGATTTACCGGTGACGGTTAGCTTCGATCTCCGTCACAACAACTTCAGCGGCGAAATCCCCCAAACGGGGTCGTTTTCGAATCAAGGCCCAACCGCTTTTCTAGGCAACCCTCTCTTATGCGGTTTTCCGCTTCAGAAATCATGCAAAGACCCGGCTCCGAGCTCCCCGGGTACTAACCCGAACTCCTCACCCGGATCCGATAGCCCGAAAAAGGGGCTCAGCCCGGGTCTAATCGTCCTCATCTCCGTAGCCGACGCCGCCGCCGTCGCATTCATCGGTTTGATCGCAGTCTACATCTACTGGAAAAGGAAAGACAACTCCAACGGCTGCTCATGCACCGGGAAGAGAAAGCTCGGCGCGAGCAATGATAGACAAAGCAAGCTCTGTTGCTCCTGCATCAGCGGCGGGTTCGGGAACTCGGACTCCGAACCCCACCCGGAACGACCCGGCGAGAGGGGAAAAGGCGAAGGGGAGCTGGTGGCGATTGACAAAGGGTTCACATTTGAGCTGGACGAGCTGCTGAGAGCTTCGGCGTACGTGTTGGGGAAGAGTGGGCTGGGGATAGTGTATAAAGTGGTGCTTGGGAATGGGATTCCGGTGGCGGTGAGGAGGTTAGGGGAGGGAGGGGATCAGAGGTATAAAGAGTTCGCGGCGGAGGTTCAGGCGATTGGGAAAGTGAAGCATCCGAATGTGGTGAGGCTGAGGGCGTACTATTGGGCTCCCGACGAGAAGCTTCTCATCAGTGATTTTATTTCTCATGGCAACTTGGCCTCTGCGATCAGCGGTAAATTTTTCTCAGATCCCCGAAACTTCGTGTCGCTTTTGTTGTTTGTGGTTCTCTGTTGTCGTATTTTTGAGTGATGCATGTGGGCCCCCCTTAGTAATTGGATTAGATTTGGGCTGGTAAATGAGAACGGATTAATGATGAGTATTCGGAAATATTATTTGAACTAGGTAATTAATTTATGAAGATACTGTTCCAGTTAACAATAGTTGGCACTAGTGATTTTGGAAGAAATTATAACGGTAAAATGTTACGTTCTATTGTTCTGAACGTGAATTTAAGATTCTTCAAACTAAATTATGAAATTTGTTTTGTACGGTGTGAAAACAGTTATTCTAGAGACAACATTGTGGTACTCATTTGTTTCTTCAAGCATTTTTCTCTTACTGGGTTTGTACCAGGCTTGATCTAAGCTGAAGTGTACTGGCTAAATGTGACTGTACAATTTCACCTTGTCTGCTGAGATCTAATTAGTGGTCCATAGGCACTGCCACAGCACATTCCATGCAACACATGAATCATTGTTGCAAGGGAGGCATGTACTGACTCCACTGTGGGGGGCTTAATTGCCCATTTATGGAGCTCAATCACAACATGGTAGGTCAGGTTAATCATGGATGACATAGTGTGATGGTGTCACATTTGGTGCAAACCATTACTCCATTCTGACCTTGGTAGCTTGCTGCAATGATCTGTAGGCTGCTTTTCTTTTCTGTTCCGCTATGATGAGAAATTGAAACTTTCATAGAAGAAATGGTAAATTTTACTTTTCTGGTACATTTCATCATCTTCTTACACGTACTTTCCTGAAGGGAAAACTTAAAGGGTGGATTTTCCTCCATGTTTCTATCTTTCCCCTGAAATGATCATCATCCTTGCATGAGTTTCTTTTACGTTTCCCATGGTGGCAAGCCACTACAACTACTTAGAATTGTATTGCAATCTTTCTACTTTTAGCTAACAAAGAGTTTGTTTATTTGTTACGCAAGAATAAAGTATGTACAGCTGATGATGATGGAAACTAAATATGGAATTCATATTTACAGGGAGAAATGGTCAGCCTATAAGCCTCTCATGGTCGACGAGGCTGAAGATCTTAAAGGGAACAGCGCGAGGCTTAGCCTATCTCCACGAATGCAGTCCTCGGAAATTTGTCCATGGGGACATCAAGCCCTCTAACATTCTCCTAGACAACGAATCTCAACCCTACATTTCGGATTTCGGACTCAACAGGCTGATCACCATCACTGGCAACAACCCTTCCTCGGGTGGCTTAATGGGTAGTGCTCTCCCTTACATGAAGGCTGTCCAAACAGAGCGAGCCAACAACTACAGAGCCCCTGAGGCTAGAGTGGTGGGTAGTAGACCAACTCAAAAATGGGATGTTTACTCATTCGGAGTTGTCTTGCTGGAGTTGCTCACCGGAAAGTCCCCGGAGATGTCTCCAACTAGTACCTCAACTTCCATGGAGATACCGGACTTAGTGAGGTGGGTGAGGAAAGGATTTGAGGATGAAAACCCTCTTTCGGATATGGTAGACCCAATGTTGCTTCAAGATGTCCATGCCAAAAAGGAAGTGCTAGCAGCTTTTCATGTAGCACTTGCTTGCACTGAGCCTGATCCTGAGGTTAGGCCTAGGATGAAAACCGTCTCCGAGAATCTTGAAAGGGTTGGATCATGATTCATGAGGAGACAGCATTTCTAGTCATGAAATTCCAAGAAAAATTCATCTGAATTTCCTGGTTCAATGCGCCTCTCAAGGTGAATTTTGCTAGGTTGTGGTGGCATTTTAGATCAATCGCCTCACTGCTGCCATCTAGATTTATTTTGAAGATCCAAATCGTCCCTGACGAACCACATAGATTCATATTCATATATTTTCTACTTTGGAAGTAGAGCCATTTCACAGAGCATAATTTTGTAATTTGATTCTCATTGTGATAAAATGATAGTATTTAAGATTGAGTTGGCTAGATTTTGTAATTGAAATTTTTGTCTATCCCTGCTGTATACTTTGTAATAAAGTTACTCTTTCTCCATTATGTTCTCAATTATCTATTAATTAAGTTGTCAACTCATATGAGCATATCAATGCTACATTTTTTTTAGTAAGATGAATTGCATAACATGGAGCAAAATGTCAGCATCTTCCGCCTAGTAGTTGGGTGAAACTTAACGCATATGGTGCATTCGGTCCTTGAAAACACGTACGAGTTGGTATTGGTCTTGTTGGGGCACATCGCTTGGTCGAATATTGCGTTACATCTACCTTAGAGCATGTCCACCCCCTGGGTCTTCGTTGGGAAGGCCTGGGTCATGGGCGAGACCTGGGTCGCCACGTGGCAGTGATTTTTTGTTGCAGTTTCCACCCACGATTTCTGTTTCTGGGTTGCCACGTGGCAGTGACTGTTTATTAAATTTTATATTTGATATTTTATATGTTCACTGAGGTATTTGAATTATTTTTCGGTACGTCGAACTATTTTCTATGTTTTATCAAAGTTTCGATAAAACAAATTATTTTTCAGAAATTAGAAATTCTGAAAACAAAATTTTTTTTTCTTCAATTTTGCATGTCCCATTTATTCCCTTCATTTTGCATGTTTCTTAATTGGCCGGGACCCATTTGTGTTGCATGTCTCGACAAAAACAAGTGTTGCACGCAGCAGCCTTTGGTATAATTGAATGCCGTTGATTGCTTCTTTAATTACAACCAACGGTCCAGATCAAATGACCGTTGGGTTTGAAATGGAAATTGACGGCAGCTGCTGACGCGTGGCCCAGCCGAAGAAAACAGCGTCTCGCCACGTGTTGCTGGGCTGTGTTCAAATCGCAAGCGCGCGTCTCCTTGCTCCTCGTCACGCGAACGCGCCAGCCAGTGACGCCCGTGTCCTTCACGTGAAGACACAACGCGTTCTGCTTTTCCCCCCACGTGGTTGACGTCAGCCACGATCTCTGAGCTGGGCTGAGCTGGAAACGAAGGCCCGGGTGATGAAAAACGGAGGCCTGGGTCATAGGTCTGACCCAGGTGAAGACCCAGGCCTGACCCAGGTCAAAGAAATTTAAGGCGTGGATTTGGTTTTTTTCTTCTGGGTCTTCTTTTGAGGTGGCTTAAGGCCTGGGTCTTGTTTTGAGGGCTGGGGTGGACTTGCTCTTAAAGGTTGAGGCCTTGACTAATCAAGCTAAGGCTTAATATTAATAACAAGCAGCACTGCACCATGCTTGTGCCTCATTTGTTATAAATTCGTCATGTTCATAGAAATGCAAATGATATTACTATCGAGTAGATAATTTCTTTAAACAAAACGATTATCTTGTTTAAAACATTTTGGACTTTGAAGGTTTACGAACGATATCGTGGGTGACGAGATTATTTTGATCCAAATTTTAAAGCCCATTCTGTCGTGGCGACCCATCACTGCAACGGTTCAACCCGTCCTAATCGGATCTACTTTCACCCGCTTCTGCCCAAATAGAAAGTCTATCAGACCGGCAGCCCTTCTATTCTTTCGTATTTCAACCATTTTGAGGACTTGAGAGAGCCTCAACCAAGTCGGTTAAGTTCGCTCCTAAAATCACCGCCTTTTTTTTCTGGTTTTTAAAGTCCAGAAACCTCCGAAGAAACCCCACTCTTCTACCTCTCAGGTACGTCTCTCTCTTCTCTTCGCCCAGTCTCTAATCAATCCAGAATCGCTCTCTATTTAGCTGTCCAAGTAATCCAGAATCTTTAGTTCCTGTTTCAAAACGTGGATTTGACCTAATTTAGATTCAGATTTCGCCCAATTTCTCCTCAAACAAATTGGAGATTCCGCAATCTTGTTTACAGCATTATGCTCCTGAAATCTGTTTCTGATTTCACTCTGGCTGTGTTTTCAGGTTGGCCCCATTGCGATTCGGTTCGGCGATAGGGTTTTGTTTCAGTAATTTGGCATGGAGGTTAGTGCCTTTGTTTTGAATGCTGTCATGGTGGCTGTTATGGTGTTTGTGTTGATTATATTGATGTTTATTGCTATGTGCAGAATAAAGGAAACACTGGAGCTATTAAGCTGGACAAGACCACGGCGACATTGGAACCTGAGAAGAGCAGTGGTGGGGGATTGTTTGTTCCTGGGAAGGATCGAGTTGTGTATAGGCCTCCTGAGCGGAAATCGCTCTTAGGTAAGATTTCTTATTTCAATTTTTTGATTCTAGTGCTGATACTTGTCGATTTAGAGAAATTGAGCAAAAAGCCACCTGAAAAGTAAATAATAAGGGCCGGTTATAGTTCATAGGTGGAGGGTCATAGGCCTTCCTCTTATTAGCCATTACATTTTTCTGCAATGCTATCGCCAAGTTGCCCTTCCTGAAACTGCAATTGCGCATACCGTAATGATTAAACCAAACATATTCAGTTATCTTTCTGTCTCTTAATATTTACTTTGCTCATTTTAAGAGTTGTACCCAATCAACACTTGAGTTTTCACCACTGCCCATGTGTTTCTTTAATTTTTGATAATTGTGGAAAGTGTGCCGCGTCTCTCTCCAAAATCCAAATGCACGAGGGACTCTTCTTACATACTTGGTCTCCTTTGTTCTGATGTTGATGTATGATCTAACAGGTTTAGATGTCCTTGCTATTGCAAAACGGGAAGAGTCTAAGGCTGAGGGTGGATTCAAAGCCCCAAAAGATAGAGTTACTTCTGTTGTCGCATCTCTAGAGGAGGAGGAAAATAACTCTGAGTCTGGTGTAATAGATGACACAGATGATGATATATCCACTGGTGTACACAGTCACAGTAAGAGGCGATATCGTGGAATATCTGCAAACGATACACCTCGGACAGGTACCATTTTGTGTATGTTGTTTTACCAATGGGTTCCATTGGATGATTATGCTTTCATAATTGTATGGAGTATACTACAATTTAAAATGTTTTATTGCCATAATGAAAACTGAACCTGTGTGGATCGAACAAAATGTCAATGACTTGGGTAGCACCATGCCTAGACATGTCTAATGCTTGTCTTCCCAATAGTTTTGTCTTCTGTTAGTCTTGTGATATCGGAAAACACATAACACTATCTGATTTGGGGTTTTCTAATTATAAAACCGTATTTTAATTGACTATTAGTAGTTTTGTCAAGAGCTCTCAAGACATGTTCCTGATGTATATTAGTAAGATGCTTTTTTACCTAACGCCACTTTGTAATCCTCATTTCACAGAAAGTACGGTAACAGAAGATGGACAAGTTGATCATAGGTACAAGTCTCGTTATTCTGGTGAACGTTTTCGGACAGATGTAAGTGTACTTCAATTATCTAGTCTTTTATTTATGTCTTTACTTTTGGTTTTTTATTTATTTATTTGGAAACAGTGTGCCAGTAATTCTAATGCATATTTGTTTTTAGTAATTGTCCCTTTTGAGAACACTCTATATTTATATTCTCTCTGACTTAGAAGCAGATATGTCATAGCTCTATTTGGCATGGACCATGTTTCTACGGTTAGTACTAGCACTCCAGTGCTATGAGTTAGGACAACAAATAATCTCGTGGGAGTGATCTCAAAATAATAGTTGATATTATCCTTCTTCCTTGTCTTCTGAAGCTGGCTTATTGAGCATTTAGTATCTGAATTCCCAACCCTTTAGTCCTGGTGATATCATCTTTCAGCTTAGGATCGAAGATCTTGGGCTTTGAATCGCATATTTGAAATCGAGGGATGTTATTAATTTATGATCTTATCAACATGTGCCATGTCTTAAGGGTTCCTTAGCTGTATGTGCTCGTTTCAGCCACCTTGCTTTACCAGATTTATACATATGGGAAAAGTCATGGATTTTTGAGTTCGAACTTGAGGCTTTTGATTGGTTCATCTGATTATGATATATCTTTTTCCTGGTTCTTTAGTTTGCTTGTGTTTCGTATTTACGTTAGTATTTGTACAATTGCAACATTAACCTGTTCATGTTTTATTTCAAAATATTCTTATGTGCTCTACCATGCCTATGATTGATAGGTTTCGGCCTCGCCTAGCGGAAGTTACCACAGTGTTAGGTCACAAATTTCGTATAACAGGGATGATCGTGGTAGTGAGAGACGAGATTACAGGGGTAGGTCTGACAGGGACAACCATGATAGTGAGAGAAGAGATTATCAAGATAGTAGTAGGGGCGATAGTTGGAGGGAGAGAAAACGATATGGTAGTGATAATAAGGATTATAATGGTCGAAGAGAAGAACGTGATCGATATGAACAAGATTATGGTGGAGAATACGAAAGAAAGCGGGGTAGATACGAAGGTTCAAGGAGGACACCTGGTATGCTTTAATTCCTAATTTCTTATCTTTATTGAATATAATATTCCCTTTCTATCTTTCTAAGTGAAGAAGAACAAAAGTTGGATATAGTGCACCTCTTTTAGTAGGTTTTCATTCAATGAACAACATTTTGAGCTTGAACAGCAGGTGCTGTTGGAAATGTAACAGAAAAAGTTGGCAGATGTATAAATGATTAAAATGTTCCTAATTGATATAAATCTCTGACGTCATGTTCAATATGCATGTAGATATTACTGTCCCTAATACCATACTTTGCCAACATCGCAGGCCTGTCTGATTGGGATGATGGGAGATGGGAATGGGAAGAGACACCACGACGTGATGGTTACTCTAATACCAGTAGGCATCATCAACCATCACGGTCCCCTATGCTACTTGGGGCCTCACCTGATGCACGGCTAGTATCTCCTTGGTTGGGTGGAACTACACCTCGTTCTGGTATGCTATTTAGATATGGAGCTTACATTTGAAGATCAAATTAGATGGCTATGTTTGTGGTAAAATCATGAGGTATAACTTACTTGGTTGTTCAACAGGTTCTGTTGCTTCTCCGTGGGATCACATATCTCCATCTCCAGTTCCAATACGTGCGTCTGGATACTCATCCAGATCTTCAAGTTTGAAACCTGGTGCAAGGTCCCATCACCTCACATTTACTTCAGAAAATTCGCAATCCTTCCAGGTATGTATACGTGTTCTGGTTAATTTTTGGAGATCATGGATAGTTTGGAATTAAGGATCTTTCCTGTTCTGGTTATCTTGATGATAATTGATAATTTTGTCTGCAGGGGGGAGAAGCAGTTAATTCTGATTTGGCTGGAGAAAACAATTATGAAATTAGTGAAAGCATGCGTGCAGAGATGGAATACAATTCCGATCGGGCATGGTAATAATATATAATGCTATATAGATGACACTTCTGTAAAATTGCAGTACTCTTGTCAAGCAGTAAAACTTCTTAAAGTAGTTTTCTTCAAACTGGAAATTTCGTGCCTTAAATATTAGCTATACCAAGCAAATTTTATTTTATTACTGCTGAATGATCTATGTTTCTGAATAGGATTTCCTTGTGGAACTCATGGTATAATATAGTGGTGAAGTTTATTTATGACGACCTTTATCTGACTCGTAGTCTTGTTTTATAGGTATGATAGAGAAGAAGGCAATACAATGTATGATACGAGTGATAGCTCATCACTGTTTTTCGGGGATGATGCTTCTTTTCAAAAGAAGGAAGCAGAGTTGGCAAAAAGGCTGGTATGTGTCATGTTTTCTCTTTTTGTTATCTGAACTAAGTTTTGGTTGATGAATATGTATTGCACTATTGTGTTGGTTTAATTTTTAATAAGAAAGTCAACCAAATAACTGAGGTTTCTTCTTTTTACTTCTTGCGACTGCTTCCTGATGTGTATAAAGCTAGTGAATTCAACATAACTGGTTGGCAGATAGACTAAATGTAGTAGTTATTTAGGTGGTCACACTCACAACGTTTATTCGGCAACATGCCAAATATGATCCCTATAGTGCATGCAATGTACATAAATACTATGCATCTACATTCCTGTAATATGGTTTAGTTTAGGAGATTTTGTTTAGGGCCTACATTTCCTGACTCTGTTCATATATTTATCACCTTCACTAAAGTCTTGATCGTCTGTACAGGTTCGAAGAGATGGAACAAAGATGAGCCTTGCTCAGAGCAAAAAGATGTCCCAAATGACTGCTGATAACGCGCAGTGGGAGGATCGCCAACTTTTGAGATCCGGTGCTGTTAGAGGTACTGAGGTGCAGACGGAATTTGACGATGAAGACGAACGCAAAGTTATTCTTCTTGTACACGGTGAGGAAATTTTGTAGCTAGTACTATCAGTTAATTAATAAAATACATATGATTTGCCATTTCTGCAATAGAAGACTGAAATCTCACTACGCTAAGCTTTGTTTTTTGTTGTATTTTCTCAGATACAAAACCTCCTTTCCTGGATGGCCGAGTTGTTTATACCAAGCAAGCAGAGCCTATAATGCCAATAAAGGATCCCACATCTGATATGGCCATAATTTCACGCAAAGGGTCTACTTTGGTTAGGGAAATTCATGAGAAGCAAAGTTCTAACAAATCACGACAACGTTTTTGGGAGCTTGCAGGTTCCAAACTTGGGGATATCCTTGGTGTTGAGAAAACAGAGGAGCAGGTATAAACTTTAGAGAGGAAGCTGAATTTCGCTTTTACAGTGCAGTCTTGGGACTAACACTTTTGCTTTTGATTCTAGGTTGATGCAGATACTACTAAAGTAGGTGAGGATGGGGAGATTGATTTCAAAGAAGATGCTAAGTTTGCCCAACATATGAAGAATGGTCAAGCTGTCAGTGATTTTGCAATGTCAAAAACCCTCGCACAGCAACGACAGTATTTACCCATATATTCTGTGCGGGATGAGTTGTTGCAGGTATATCATTACTACATGCATGCATAAGTAACTTCGAAAAGATCAGTTAGACACTACTCAACTACCACATCAGTGCCTTCTTTTCTTAAATATGGACTTTAGTTGTTGACACTCGTCTATATCCATTTATATTTCTGAATATCTTAGTTTTGTGACCCTCATTTGATATCAATTGTAGGTAATTCGAGAAAACCAAGTTATTGTTGTTGTGGGAGAAACTGGTTCTGGAAAGACAACTCAGCTGACACAGGTACATTTTGCTTTTATTTATATATCTTCACCGTATTCTGTCACAATAGTGTGAAATTTGTGAGGGGTTTGTCTATGTAACTCATATGGGTTCTGTCATGTGGATTTTGTTGACAGTATCTGCATGAAGATGGATACACAGTAGGTGGTATAGTAGGATGCACGCAACCGAGGCGTGTGGCAGCCATGAGTGTTGCCAAAAGAGTTAGTGAGGAAATGGAGACTGAACTTGGTGATAAAGTTGGCTATGCTATTCGTTTTGAGGATGTTACTGGGCCAAATACCATAATAAAGGTGATTTCTGTGTTCTCTGGTTGAATCTGTGTTTGAAATCTTGCGACTCTTCCCTTGCCTATGATTTTTTTAGTCCTGCTTTTGTATTGATCTTTTTATTGAATTTCGTCCTGTTATAAATAATTGAAGTTTACCTGTGATCATCATTTTATATTACTGTATCTTAAATCTGCTTTTCCAATTTTGTAGTATATGACTGATGGAGTTCTTTTGCGCGAAACGCTAAGGGATTCTGATCTTGACAAGTATCGGTATGAGAATGTATATAGCAATCTGTTCATTTAACTGGTAATTTGCATTTATAGAAACTTTTTTATTGAGATTGTTTTTTGCGTTTGCAGTATAGTTGTGATGGATGAAGCCCATGAAAGGTCTCTAAACACAGACGTGCTATTTGGGATTTTGAAAAAAGTGGTTGCCCAACGACGTGATTTCAAGCTGATTGTGACATCTGCAACTCTAAATGCGCAGAAGTTTTCAAATTTCTTTGGAAGGTAGTCTTCAAGTGGTTTTGGTATAAATTGTCAACTCTTTTATGTTATGATCTTCTGCATCTGCTTGCTGAACATGACCATTTACTTTGTTGCAGTGTACCAATCTTTCACATTCCTGGGAGAACATTTCCTGTTAATATACTGTACAGTAAAACACCATGCGAAGATTATGTGGAAGGTGCAGTAAAGCAGGCCATGACCATTCATATCACCAGCCCTCCAGGTGATATCCTCATCTTCATGACTGGCCAAGATGAGATTGAGGCTGCCTGTTATTCCCTTGCAGAGCGGATGGAACAACTTATCTCCTCCTCTAATAAAACAGTGCCAAAACTGTTGATACTTCCTATATATTCACAGTTGCCTGCTGACCTGCAAGCGAAGATATTCCAAAAAGCGGAAGATGGGGCTCGCAAATGTATTGTAGCAACCAATATTGCAGAGACCTCTCTGACTGTCGATGGAATCTTTTACGTCATTGACACTGGTTATGGAAAAATGAAAGTATACAACCCTAGAATGGGTATGGATGCTCTTCAAGTTTTTCCTGTTAGTCGTGCTGCTGCTGACCAGCGTGCTGGGCGGGCGGGTAGAACTGGTCCAGGAACATGTTATCGGCTGTACACGGAGAATGCATACCTGAATGAAATGCTCCCAAGTCCTGTGCCAGAAATCCAGAGGACTAACCTTGGTAATGTGGTGTTGTTGCTCAAGTCACTTAAGGTTGAAAACCTTCTGGATTTTGATTTCATGGATCCACCTCCCCAAGACAATATTCTCAATTCTATGTATCAGTTGTGGGTTTTAGGTGCTCTTAACAATGTGGGGGGCTTAACAGATCTTGGCTGGAAAATGGTGGAGTTTCCATTGGACCCTCCACTTGCTAAAATGCTCTTGATGGGTGCTGAGCTGGGATGCTTAGATGAGGTTTTGACAATTGTGTCCATGCTGTCAGTGCCATCAGTATTCTTTAGGCCCAAAGATAGGGCAGAGGAGAGTGATGCAGCACGAGAGAAATTCTCTATTCCTGAATCTGATCACTTGACATTGTATAACGTTTACCAGCAGTGGAAACAACATCAGTATCGAGGGGACTGGTGTGGGGACCATTACTTGCATGTTAAAGGGTTGCGAAAGGCTAGAGAGGTGAGATCCCAGCTGCTAGAGATCTTGAAGACACTGAAGATCCCACTGACGACTTGTTGGCCTGATACTGATGTTGTTAGAAAAGCTATCTGCTCTGCATACTTCCACAATTCTGCTAGATTGAAGGGTGTGGGAGAGTATGTTAATTCTAGAACAGGGATGCCATGCCATCTACACCCGAGCAGTGCTCTCTATGGTATGGGATGCACTCCAGACTACGTCGTTTATCATGAACTGATTTTGACTACGAAGGAGTACATGCAGTGTGCCACTGCAGTGGAGCCACAGTGGTTGGCGGAGTTGGGACCCATGTTCTTCTCTGTGAAGGATTCAGATACATCGCTGTTGGAGCATAAGAAGAGACAGAAGGAAGAGAAGACAGCTATGGAGCAAGAAATGGAGAATCTAAGAAAGGCTCAAGCAGAGGAGGAGATAGAAAACAAGCAGAAGGAGAAAGAAAAAAGATCCAAGCAGCAGCAGCAAATTTCAATGCCTGGTCTGAGCAAGCGCTCTTCCACATATTTAAGGCCGAAGAAACTTGGCTTGTAAATGTAAATATTACTGTACATACGATTCAGTCCTAGTTTTCTGCCGGATAGCAATGTTGTTGTTGACCCAAAAATCACCGTATTCACATTTTTAAACGAAGAGTGATCAATGAAGGAGAGCTGGATGATATATGAGGGTATATGCGCCTCATTTCATTTCGTATACATGTTCAACTGTAGCTTCTTGGTTTTAGGCCTCGCAACACAAGTAAATTTTGTTTTACGAATTGTGTTCGATAGTGGCGATAACATACCATAAGCAAAAAGAATAGTCTCTTGACCGTGATACTTGTTAAGTCCTCCGGTGAGCATTCTCGGAAAAGGAAATCCTCCGTCCAAAAGCCTAAAACTGTCCTCCCAACTCTCAAGGGGTACGACTTACGACATCGTTCCCAGAATCATTAAAGTGTACGACATGTCGTTGAGAAAATGAAGCAAAACTTCGGCACACGTGTCGCATCATAATAGGTTGAGTGAGCGAATCCTTGACGAGTATAAAATAAGTAAGTATAGTGTCTCTCTTGTTTCTGTGTCGGGCAATCTTTGGTGTTCGGTTCTTCTTTTTGGGTTTTGGTAAGAACTTCCCCTCTTATTGTTTTTATTTCATCCTCTCATTATTAGTTCTTATTGAGTTTGCTCAATCAACTTAGAAAATTTACATATAGTTGGTAGTGTTCATAAAGATATGGTTTTTTAAGGGTTGAAACTACCAAAATTTTAGTGTAGTGGATGAAATCCTTTTGAGGTTGATAGTCAGGTAAGGCAATCTGGGTAGTCGATGCTTCCCCAAATTGTAGCTGAAGTTTCACTTGTGTATTTGTTAGTTTATTGATGAAGTTGTTGTTTTGGTTGTAGATTTGGAGGAACTCAAGGGATTAGTAAAGCAACTTACTTTGAGCAGAACACAAACATGGTAAGCCTTGAATTTTGCTGAAGGATTTATGGCTTGTGTAGGAGTGTGGTGTTAATATCTGACATAAGGTAATGTTGGGTTTTCAGTCGGCGCTCTTCAATTTTCAAAGCTTTCTAGCAGTGGTGCTATTGGTAATCTGTACCTGCACATATGTGAAAATTGCATATCCACCGCTTCTTGTGAAGAAAGATGGGTATGTTAGATTCTGTTTTACTTGCTTAATGGTGACTTAGGATGAAGGATGCCTTTGATGTTTGTTTGCAATTACGATGATTATCTTGCAAGTTTACAGTGATCTCATGATTAATCTAATTTGCTATATACTTCTGAAACATTATGATTGTACAAACATTATGTTTATCAAATCAAATTCAGTAATCTTCCCTCTATCAATTCAAACATTGTATCAGGAGGTAATGGAGACTAGATTTGTATGAAGATTCCTTCATAGATATGTCAATTTCTGGTGCACTTGTATACTATTGTGGCTAAAGTGACCAAGAAAGATATGTAGTAGCTAAATCATTTTCCCTCAAATAAAAACATCACTTGACTTGCTGCTTATTTGATGGCTGCATTGCTGGCAGGTTCCGTGGTTTATTTTGGAAGGCGGCCAGAGTAGGTAAGTCGTTAGAATCAGACAAGTTCCGTTTACTACTATCAAAAAATGTTGCTGTTTTGTTTACAAACGGTTAGCCGGTTTATCCGGTACTAGAATTGGATGGGTGCAAATGAACCAAGAGCTAGTATATAAGTGTCTTGGGTAGTTTGTTCACTCTGTTTGAACAGTTCTACTGCTATGCGGAGCTAGGCCATTATGTACTTTGTTTTCTGGCGATAAAATCTGTTTATGCAATTCTCATTGCCTCTGCTACCGTTTATTAATACCTGAAGTGCTGACAGTAATGTGGTTGCTGCAACAGGTGAGCGCTTAAGCCCCTGGGTGGCCCTGGGGTGCTTCATAATGGGCGTGTTAATTCTCTTTTAGTGTTGTCGGTGATTTGTAGCTCCATCCTATTCTACAACGAGGAAGTTTGTCAAGTGGCTTGTCATAACTGGAAAACTGTTCTGCGTCGTAAATAGAGGAGATCTTTAGTTCGTCATAATCTGTTGAAAATCTTTTGTCATTCAAATAGAGCTGTTTTTGTGAAGGCTTTGTAGGTTGGGCTCTAACCGCCCTATAGATAATGTATAGGATTGTGATCTTTGCTTGTATATATTAAGATCTGAATGTTAGATGGGTTGTTTCTGCATGGACCTCACATCTAAACTTGAAGCCCTTGATTAGTTAAAGGTAACTTTGATCAATTATAGAGTAAATTGAAGTATTGGTGAAGACACCACAATGTGCATGATAATCTCTGATTTTTATCAGCGAATAAAGGAAAGATTAGGATAAATTTTAGATATTAGGGGAGAGACGTTTTGACGTTTTGATTCTCTACATGAACCAGAATTGAAGAAATCAATAATAATATCGGCAGCAAACACACTAACCAACTTGCTAATATCATGTGCCTGCTACTGTTGGCGAATCTACCAACTTGCCATGTCTACTGGTGAAAGTAAATGACAGTTGCTCAGATCCTAACGAAAATGCCAGTGTTATACAAAGTGGGGACGGATCACTTAAACTGCCAATGCTTTGCTTTCAAGACTAATAAACTTCACCAGATTCTAGTTGAGCAGAAAGTCTGTTCTTCCTTAAAGCACCAACTCCGGTTCATATCTTCATACAGCCATAGCAATTCAGAAACACAAGATGAAGCTTTGTGGAAAATAGAAGTGTGTACATCATTCTTTTTTGAAGAGATGGGAAATTGTGTTCAAGTCCAGAAGTCCAAAGACTCGGCCTCAAAACTCCGATGCTCAAGCTATTCCAGGACAGAATGCATACTGATTCAGAAGCCTATTCGAGAAAGCGCAGACTGTCAACCGAGGCCCCATGTCACCGGTTTTCCAGAACTAAGTATGATGATTCACTGATTGATTTACATAAATAAAACTAATGCTAGTGAATGTACAGTTAAGCATGCTGGTTACACTGTAGGTGATGAAGAGGATGTACATTTTTGTTCTGACCCCTGGGTAGAATCTGATGGTGAAGATTTCTTCAGTGTTAACAACGGTAATATTAACTTCAATTTGTCTCGGTTATATTTTTACTGTCATTAACACAAAAGAAGCTATACCTTGGATTTTCTTTTTCTTTTCTTTTTCATGCAGATCTTACCCCATCTAGAGGTGAGACTCCAATCCACAAAAGCAGTGAAATAGAAGTGGAAAGCCCCAACTTGATAAACCACAAAAACAAATCCAAGGTCCAACCAGTTAAGCAGCTGATTGAATTGTTTCATGAAAGCTTCAACGCTGATGAGTCTGGTAGCCATCAAATTATGCATTATGGGTCAGAAGCTGAATCTTCCCAATCTGACCTACCGCGTATTTCAAGGAATGTAAGCCCCTATCGCTCAGTGGTAAATCTAGTGTCGAGTGCCAGGACAAGAAAAGCAACACAGTTTGCACATTGCTTCCTGCCAAAGTTGGTGCAGATCATAAGCTTTAGTGAAAGAAAGAGATGCTGATCGAGTCCTTCATAGGTGTGAACTGTGGAGGGTTTGTAATTCACATATTAGTATTGTGTGATTGGAAATATTTCTGTTTGTTTCCTAAGTCCTACCTGGCTGTGAAGTGAGATTACAATCTATAGGCGTTTATTCGTGAGTTGGTTGGAACATAGTTAGAAGAAGAAGATGATCAGTTGGTTGAAACAAGTGTGATGTGTGCACCAACTTTGTTTGTATCCCCACTTTTGGTCTATATATAATTACTCAATTTAGGACTTCTGACTCATGGAAAAGAAAGAGAGAGGTTTCATGGCCAAAAGTAAACCCTTGAACACTCATCAGGCCTTCATGAACGTAGCATTTGAAACTAAACTCACAACAAAACTATTCCAAAATATAAAACATTTTATCGAAAAGTTGTAAAACTAATTTTGAGCTATTCAAATTAAGATATAGTCGTTTAATGGCATCTGGTATAGTGATAAGACATTTCTCTCTATTAAAGTATAATAAATATAATTCTAAATCCACTTTAGTCATCCATGAGAAACTCAGATAAAAACGAGTGTGTTTTGTTTTATTTCTTTCGAACAAGGGAAAAAAATGAAAATGTTATAACAATGACACGTGGCATGGATAAATGTGCCCCGGTAGCGCCAATTGGAGCGAAATATTCAAAAAGTACTGAAAGTCCCAAATTGCAATATTGGGCCGGGGCAAACTAACCCGCCCCGTCTCACATCCAATAGCGTCGTCGTTTCAAACAAGAGCGAATCAAAACCCCTCCGATTGTTCTACACAGTCTCAGTCAAAATGTCAGGACCTGGAAAACGAAGCAATTCCCGGAGCCGAGTCAAACCTTCCAAGCACCTTAACGACGAAGAAAACGACGACGTTTCACTCCGCCGTCGTATCCTCAATCTTCAACGTCTATCTCAAAATCGCGCTAGGGCTCAGCGTCGTCGCCTTCTTCTTCGTTTTGTTTCTGATCTATAACCTCATCAATCATGTTCCTCAAGCTCAGATACCTAGAGTCGTCACGCCGTTCCCTGCTCCGAAGCTCATGGACCTCCCTCAGGTATCGAATTTCGATTCGCAGTGGTTTTGTTTTTACTATTTACTGCTTGTAATTTAGGGACTGAGTTTCTACCGGTGGTTGCAGTTTCAAGGCGAGCACAAGGAGAGCCTGTATTGGGGGACGTACCGGCCTCATGCTTATCTCGGAATCCGAGCTAGGTTTGCGTTGAATTGTGATGCATTGTGCATTTTAAGGCATATTAAGAGTTTTACTTAATGTGATTCAAGTATTTGGCAGATTCTTTATGTATTAATGTACTTGGTTTAGTGTTTTATGCATTGCTAGTGATGTGCTGGTAACTGTGGATGTTAATAATCTGGCAGGACTCCTCGGTCTTTGATCGGGGGATTGATGTGGCTAGGTCTACAGGATGGGAGATATTCCCTGCGGCATTTTTGTCAAGATTCTGATGGCCTTAGCAAATATGGGTGGACAGATCATGATGGGCGCAACTACGGACATCAAATGATTGTTGACCAGGAAATGGAGCTGGCAACTAGTTTCTTGAAGTCGAAGGGGGAAGATAGTGGTTATGGGGGAGACTGGGCAGTTCGACTTGATGTACGAAACCACAAGTAAGTACTTCTGTGATACTTAGTAAATGTTTAAATTCTATAATATTTTATTTATCAAATGCATGAGGTATGGACAAAGTGTGATGGGAGTTTGCATTGAAATGGTGAATTTGAGTACTGTAGGAACAAAAGGTATGGATGGGGAACGTTGACAACTTTTTGTTTCTATGTTAGATTAAAATTTCCCTATCCATACTTGTATCCATGTGTGTTTCAACGTAGAACAAGGCTGTCTTCTTCGGCCAATCAATCGTATATTTGACTTCTTTTTATCATGCCGCTTCACTCGCAGATCTATTGCGAATGATGAACTTTTGAGAAGTGCACATCTCTTTTTCTATTTGGCTGATGAAGATGGAAATGCTCTAACTGTAGGTGAAGACACATTGGGAACATCTGAGAATTCCCTCCTTGCATCTGGTTCTCATATGGACATTGGAAATTGGCAGCTGCATCTGAAGTCAGAAGTAAGGTTTACTAATGTTAGTTATGTTCTAAATAAATAAATAGCTGTTTATTGTGAATGAATCATGCTAGGCAGGACTCCAGGAATCATATTACCATAAACATCCAAGTTTACTTGGTCGACCTTTTTCGCCTTAGATTGAAAAAATGCTGCCGTCGGTTACCATGCCTGGCACTCATTTTAGAAACTACTAACAGTAATGAATAATCTGAGTATGCATCACATTTCTGGACAAAACCATTTGCTCTCTTATATCTATGACCAATTCATTGTCAGTTCCACCCGACCAGTGTTGCTGGTCATTTTTCAGTTGTTCTATATTGCCAAAGGCCTTCATCCTGATCTGTGATCTACAGTTCCATGTTCCGTCTCCAGGATGATTTGGAAGTTCATTATTCTGGTTTCAAGACGCCTCATATTCACAACTTATCTGATCTTGTCCAGGAAAATCTTGGACTACAAGTAAGATATATTCCATGTGTTTTTGTGCCACAAATTTCAGCTGTTGAATGTTCCTTCTGATTCTTTCCCTGACTACTTGGGATGTGGTTTTCAGAAAAGGAAATTTAATCGACTGCAGCTACCTGACTCATCTGATGATTATCCAAGTATTCTGGTTTTCCAGGTAAGTTGTCATGGCAATGGTGCACCCCTACATGGTATTTGGGAAAACATCATACTTGTCTGACCAATCGCTGATCTGCTTTGTATTTATCCCCTGGGTTTACATTCTTATCTACTCTTTATCTGCTTTCTCATTCTTATGCAGATCTCGGCTAAGATTCCCTTCAAGGTGGACATCACATTAATATCTGGAACTGGTTTGGAAAGTTCAAGAGTAGAGAAGCGTATCAGCAGCCTTACAGGTACCTCTTCCTCTTAATCCCTCTTATTCTTGATAACTGATAAAGATAGAAGCACACAGGAGTTCTACTGATGCTCAATATAATAACCTTAGGAATACTGAAGCTATTCAAAAGTTCCAGCTTTGTAGACAGATTCCATAAGGGTTCGTTACTACTGTATCAGGCATCAGTCTTTCACACTTGTTAACTAATGGTTGAAACCAGAGCTAATTTTTCCTTCAACCTTGAGTTTCTTCAAGATTACAATTCTGTTTTCTGCTTTTCTTTAACCTGTGTGTTTCTGTTTCCTGATTTCATGGGAGTGACTCAACTCAAAAGAAAAGAAAAGGAATATGCCCAAACAAATTTCAACCCTTCATTTAATTATTGTTTATTGTTTCAACTGTTTTAGAGGATGGGCGATATAAAGACAAGGCAAAAACCATCTATGGTGACCTGAGAGGCAATTTGATTAGGTATCTGACATTTTCTACTAATTTGATGCTATTTATTTGCTTACACTTCTCTATTGTGCTAGTCTAAACTAATTTTATATGTGCTGTAGAAATGTGGTTCGGAATTTCCACAAAACTGGGTTCTTCTGGGAACAGTATGACCAGAGAAATGGCAAGGGTAAAGGTGCACGTGTATTTACTGGTTGGACATCTCTCGTCCTGTTAATCATGGCAGAAGCTTACCCATAGCTAGAGCAGACAATATAGGACAGATCAATTGATAGTGGGAGGAACATGAAAACCGACTCCAAATTTTGGTTTCCCCGAAAGTTATAGCTGCGTTGAATGCATTCAAAGCAGATAGTATACTTGTAAGATGTCACAAGGTGCATATTTGGAGTAATCAGATCACTTAAATGCGGCGTGCATTATATGTAAGCTGGATGCAAGAACTTGATCAAGGCCAATGCGAGACAACATTGTACACAAGGCCAAGCGAATGAATTTGTACTGCAATTTATCTGACAATGTATCTAGAAAAGTCAAGAACACTGATGAAATCAAATTTTCATTGCAATAGTTGGTTCTAATTCCCTTTGATCATATAAAATGATGTCCACAATTTCCTTTGGAAGTCTGAGAAAAATAGAGGGGCTATAACCTGGCACCAAGCACTCAAACTCAGAAAGTAATAATAATAATAACCAAATATTACAATTAAAATCCTAGCTCAACTCTTAACGTTTTTCCTTAATGGCACATGATATCTGTAGTGTCTGGATCCTCTGCCATTATAATCTCCATATCCCTAATATCACGCTTCAAAACATTGCCTAGTCTGGCAATAGCCTCAGTCTGCTGTTGTAAGACCTGCCCAAAAAAAAAGACCATTCGTTTAATCAATGTTTAATCAATCTACGTGCATCATGACAATATTAAGAAGGCATTTCGACTCAAGAATGAAGTCAAATTGATGTTCACAATAAAGTTGACTCTCACCTCTTGCATATCTGCAAGACTCTGTTCATGTATTCTAGTTGATCCTGGAAGAGAAACAAAACCACCAGCACCAAAAGAATTTGCTTGGACACGGGATATAGTTCGCAGGTTTTGTACTCGGCTAGACAGCTCTACTCCAGATCCTTTCAACTGGAGTTCCATTTCTTTGTTAGTGGCTTCAACCAATGTAGAATTAATAGGAAAAAAGTCGAAGGGTCAGAAACGTACCTGTCTAGTTATTGCAGCTAACTTCTCAGCCAAGTCAGCTTCCCCTTTCATTAAAGGCAATCGGAAACCCTTGCCTTCTAGTGCCTCCAGTATTCTCATCACCTTTTGGGATATGAAGGAAACAAGCAATCAAGACACTTACCGAATTAAACAATGGATAAATTCCACACAAGAATAATCCAAACAACACAAACAGTCAAACATCGCTCATCCAGCCCATATGCCTGATGGAAACCAGATGTTGGTCAAGTACTGTCACAAGTTAACTTTGGTCCAAGCGATTATAAACCAGAGAGAAAACTTAGCACCTTAAAAGTGAACCTCATTTCACAACTGTCTATCACTAGTATATGATGTCTTAGTTCATTCAGCTACTTATGATTTATGAAATTCATCTTACAAATTTTTGCAGCCCCCAAATTCTATCTAAATAAATAATATAAACAAGGTGTTGCTCACCCTCAACAGGCGCCTTTCAAGACCTTGCTGTTTCTGTCTCATTCTTTCAATTCGAGGAATAGTGTCAGCTTGAAAATGTCTTTGTAGCTACAAATGATATAACATAATAAAGCCATCATCAAAGTTATATGCATAACAGTAGACCAAAATTGAAGCTATTTAAATGTACCATCTTGACATTGCTTTGGGTCATTTGCAATCTCTCAGCATCTGAAAGTATGACTTCATCTTGGAGCTGCATCAAATCAAGTTGACAACACAAACTTCAGTAAATGGTGACTAGGAGAAACAGACAGAACATATACCTTCCCAGTATATTAAACAAACATATTCCCCATATTTCAGTAATAATCCAAATAAGCAAAACTGTTAAGGAGTAACATTACCTAAGTGAATTTTGATTGATAAATTTAAAATCGATACCTATGGTTCTATAGTATACATATCTTGACAGGAACCAAATTCATTAATAGAAACAAAGGATCTGTAGAACGATAAGTAATCATCTAGCAATAGAAAGCTACAGCAAAAGAAAGAATGAGAACAAGAAACACAGACAGACAGACGTCAGAAACCAAACCAGAAACTCTAAGAAACCAGACAACTGGAGCTCTCCAATCTAAACAAACAGCAAAATGGAACTATCCCTAAACTCTGAAGAGACTGAAGTCATGAATAAGGGTATATGTGTGTTTCTGTCAGTCTCACAATGCAAAACCAAAACATGTCATTTTCCTTTTTCCCCATCTTTAACAATTATCATCAGAGAGTTTTTAAGCGCTCACAAATGTATTTACTTGGACACTTGACTTTGGTTCTACTCAAACCATTTAGCTCAATATTTATATCAGCAGTGCTTCAACAAATACTATGGTAATTCAATGACAATTTGGTTAACAATTCTATGGTATTTATCCCAAATTTCAGTGGCACAGAGCTTGTGGAAACCCCTCCACTATAGCATCTTCATCAATAATGATACTAATGAATACCAGGTATCATTAAATTGAATACAACTAATGTTGACTCTTTAGCATTACATCACAGGGCATCAACAATAAAACCTCACACACAAGTGTTACACTTATCTCTATGCTTCAAACTAACAACAATTACCTTCAGGCGTTGCGAAAGATCCTTAAAACCCTGCACAAGCTCAGGCCACAACCGTTCTCTGTCAGTACTCAATAGACCTTCAAGCTTCCCCATAGCCTCCGCCCACATTATCTGGCAATTGAAACTATTCTCCAAACTTAGTTGGAGCAAAAGAAAAGAAAACAAAAAACCAGATAACAGCACTAAATAGAAAATCAAATGGAGAGAAACAAAAAACTCACATCTGATACACCAGCAGGCTTCACCCTAAACTGCGGATCAGTTACGCTAAACAGCAAATGCTGCAAACATCAACACAGTCAATTCATTTCCCACATATAGATTTCCAAAAGTAACATGACAATAAGAAGCTTTGAGATAAACAAACTGAAATGTAGGGCGGTGGGCGGGAATATAATAGTAATACATTGCAAAATTGTAACAAAAAAGAACACAAAGTAGAAAAACGAACCTTAAAGCCATATTTAGGGTTTCCAGGCTCATCCTTATAAGCGTCAACAATAGCCTAATGCATAAGAAATCAAACAAGCTCAAGTTAAATCAAATCGACAGAGCTAAGGGTTAGCGACCCGCAATTTCACAACCTGAAATCAAACAAGCCTCACCTGAATGTCACGATCGGCGAGAGAGTAAGGGAGAGGAGCCACGGGAGCCATCTGAGTGGTCAATTGAGAAGGAAAGGTACTCTGAAACGACGGCGTCTGTTGCTGCGGCGTAACGAACAGATTCTGCGTCCCAAATCCACCGGCGGAGGGAGCTTGTTGCTGAAACGGCAACGTTTGCTGCTGCTGCTGAGTCTGGGTAGAGAATGCGCTGTTAAACCCGAAGGCGCCGCCGGTGGAAAACGAAGACGTTGTGGGAGTTCCGAAGGCCGGGGTGGAACTAGGAGTGAAGAAGGACGGCGCCGAAGACGGAGTGCCGAAGGCTGGAGTCGAAGACGGAGTCCCGAAGGCGGAGGTTGAAGCCGGAGTGCCGAAGGCTCCGAAGGGAGAAGAGGACGTCTGGGCTCCGAAGGGAGAAGCCGACGATTGAGCTCCGAACATTGTGACCGGATTATGGTGGCGGTGGTGGTGAGGTTAGGGTTGAGAGTGTGGGAAATTGAGGTGGAGGTAGAGTAGAAAACCTAACCCTAATTCTCTCAGGCGGAGAGCGGCATTGGAGGACTGTTAGCGGAGAGAGTATGCAGAGTTGTGCAGCTCAAGATTTTAAGGGCAGTCTTCGCGGTTTATGATACCGAGCTCAATTCCTTCGAGGGTTTTTAACTTTTAACCTTGAAATTATGATTCAACTTTTCAGAAATTTTTACTGTGTTTCATTTTAAATAAACAAATTAAATACTACTTTTGTCACTAAACCAAACAGTAGAAGATCAGAGAATGTCGACAATTGAAAACGTTAAAAATTATAATTGTGCTGAAATTTATAAGTTGTGATGAGGTTCGAGCACAGTTGTTTTGTCAATTTTTTTGTCAATCCAACTTGAAATTAAACTACACTTGAGGCCTCAGCTCTTATTATACGTAAGATAATCGATGAGTCTTGCTTGCTTGTGTTCAGGTCGTGTTGTATATGCTAGAAAGTTGCCCGTGTGTTGTATTGAGATTAGCTAATATCTCTAATATCATCTTCAAGATATTAGACCTGCACTTTACTTCGGGTGTTTGAAATATTTGTTGTAGAGAAATTTGCTTACTTTAGCTCATGTTATATTGCAACCTAAAAAAAAAAAATATTGTGGACTGCATAAGACATAAAAAAGAAAAATATGTGAGAGTTTGCTATGTATCATATTTAACATTATAAACCATAAAGTAAAAAAAAGAAATAACCATAGTTATAAATTAATTAATACCCTCTATTTTTTTTTCTTCGGATGTTGATTAGGAAAACACTGTACTTGAAATTATATATCAGAACTGCTATGCCAGATGCTGAAGAGATGGACCAAGCATGAAAGCTTACCACTCTAACTGAATTAATTGAGCTTGTATTTGATTCTATGTTACCAAAACAATATGATGACAGTAATATGCAGTAATAGATTATAGCTATTCAATAATTTTTAATTTTGAAAAGTATATGTTACTGGGAGTGTAAGCTTCAACTTACTAAAAAATGATACGCACGTCTGATAGCTGTAAATCTACTCAAGATTACAACTTGATTGCAAAAACAGCTGTAATACCTGCAGGAAAGGATAGGTAAAGATTAGAAAAATTATTCGACAACTGTTCTCTGTAATCTAATATCTATTGCAGGAAAAAGAAAAAAGGTACCGAATTTAAAAAATCATGGATGAAGTTTTAGCTCAAACATCCAATCTACAAGCATCAGTGTAGATGGAGGAGTGTAAGTTAATAGATAAAAAAAAATTATAGTTGGCAGTTTTGAACAGTGGAGGAAGGTACTGAGATCAAATCTGGAAAGGATTTGAATTCGGTTACTGAGTATGGACTTGCAAGCTAGATCAATGAATTAGGAGCGAGAGAACATAGAGAAATCTTGGTCGACAGAATATGAGAAGAGTCTTTCTATATATAGAGAAATCTTGGGCGGTAGAGAAAGTGAGAGGAGTCTAGAGAGACAGCGGTAAAGAAAGCGAGAAAAATCTAGAGAGATTGAGAGAGAGTTCGCAAAAAAAAAAACGATCTGCCAGCGGACTCCGCGCCCTTCTCTTGGGCGGAGAAATAGAAAAATCTAGAGAGACTAATAGTGATCCCCCAGCGGACTCCGCGTCCATCTCTGGGAATGAAGAGGACAGAAAAAGAAAAAGAAAAAAAAGAGTGATCGGACTCCGCGCCCTTCTTTTAGGCGGAGAAATAGAAAAATCTAGAGAGACAAAGAGAGTTTGTCAAAAAAAAAAACGATATGCCAGCGGACTCCGCGCCCATCTCGCGGGCGGAGTCCGCACCCTTCTCTAGGGCGATGAGAGACAGTTAGTCCAAAAAAAACTATCTGCCAGCGGACTCCGCGCCCTTCTCTTGGGCCGAGAAATAGAAAAATCTAGTGGGATTGAGAGTTTGTAAAAAAAAAAAAAAGAGTGATCGGATTCCGCGCCCTTCTCTGAAGCGGAGAAATAGAAAAATCTAGAGAGACAGAGAGAGTTCGTCCAAAAAAAAACGAACCCCCAGCGGACTCTGCGCCCATCTCTGGGAATGAGAGAAAGAGAGAGTTTGTAAAAAAAAAAAAGTTATCGGATTCCGCGTCATTTTCTTGGGCGGAGAAATAGAAAAATCTAGAGAGAGTTCGTCCATACAAATCTAGTGAGAGTGAGAGAGAGTTTAAAAAAAAATAGTGATCTCCCAGCGGACTCCGCGCCCATCTCTAGGAATGAAGAGGACAGAAAAAAAAAGTGATCGGACTCCACGCTCTTCTCTAGGGCGGAGAAATAGAAAAATCTAGAGAGACAGAGAGAGTTCATCCAAAAAAAAAAGCGAACCCCCTGCGGACTCCGCGTCCATCTCTGGGAATGAGAGTGAGAGAGAGTTTGTAAAAAAAAAAAGTGATCGGACTCCGCGCCCTTCTCTTGGGCGGAGAAATAAAAAAATCTAGAGAGAGTTCGTCCATACAAATCTAGTGAAAGTGAGAGAGAGTTAAAAAAAATAGTGATCCCCTAGCGGACTCCACGCCCATCTCTGGGAATGAAGAGGACAGGAAAAAAAAAGGTGATTGGACTCCGCGCCTTTCTCTGGGGCGAAGAAATAGAAAAATCTAGAGAGACAGAGAGAGTTCGTCCAAAAAAAAAAACCCCAACGGACTCCGCGCCCATCTCTAGGAATGAAGAGGACAAAATCGTCATTTTACTGTTATTAGTAAACAATAACTGCCCCTGACAGAAAATAGTATATGTTAAATGTATAGATTACAATCAAATAATTGTGTTCAGTATATATGTATAGATTACAATCAAAACATGAAGGACCTTTCTCAATCAATTTCTCCATTTAACTGAAACAAAGTTGCAATTAAGAAACCAAAAGGTGTGCAGGTTAATAATTCAGAGAAATTTCAGAACATGTTAATTGATATAGAGAGAAGCTTCAAACCAAAAGTACATGATAAAACTAACATGAAATTCAGGCAATGCAAAACGTTCAGAACAGACAGTTATTATCAGAAACCAAATCTATGCAACACAAAAACCAAAATCACTCAAGTCCTAGATCTAAGAAGTTCGCCAAATCTTTCAGGCACACCCTTCAAGCATTGATTCTAACAGAGCACAAGCACGGACCAGACAGCTTTACCGCTGAAGTCTGCCACTCTGATCCAGGAGCTGCATTTGGATCATACATCAAAGTACGGTAACCAAGTTCCTGTTGTAGTGAGAACAGTAGAAGTTTCTCACCCAGTATCCCAAATCGAAATTCAATACTAGTGCTTCCTGTCAGTGGAATTTGCACCATCTTCCAGGAATTGTCCTCGGGATTGAAAATTGAAAGTTTCCTCTGGTTCTTCCACTCCATACAGAAGAGCTTCTTTTCCAGCACAGCATGTGTAGTGACCATAACACAACCATTCTTCAGCTGACACCAAGTGTGGGTCTTAGGATCATAGACATCAACAAACTTTGAATTGCCAATGGTGAAGCTTGACCTTCCGCCCATAATATACAGCTTACCCTCAAATCCACACGCAAAACAACCGTATCTTGGGCGGCGAATACTCTCTATCAGTGTCCAAGTATCAGTTTCAGGATTATACACCTCAGCACTGGATAGGATGTTGCCATCTGCACTATACCCTCCAACTGCGTAAACCAGGCCACATAGTTCTGCACAAGCAAAGTCATATCGAGCCACATTCATCTCAGCTAATTTGCTCCACCTACAATGGCAAACCATAATGTCACACAAAAGTAACTATACAAACCGATTATTATAACGTTAATCTTGTTCAGACAACCCCGTTAACATGCAATGTTCAATTTATAGTCATGCACTTGGACTCTGGGGTACTCTAATTAACATATATGAACAGCAACAGTACAAGAGGACCAATTGAATAAACTACGTGTTTCCGCCTTCACCAGATATATATTAAAAAAAAAACCCTACTGTTTCATACAAATACCAACTAGGGAAAAGTAACAAAACAATCATCGCATGCAAAGAAATCATATTAAGATGCCTATAACTTTAAACTTGAGATTAATGTAATTCATTACAGCTTAAACTAGTAAACAATCCCAAATACATATGATTTCATTGATTCAGGAACAGGATTTTGAGAAATTTAGACCAGATGATCCCCATAGGATCTAGTTTAATTATCATGCCTGGCCATTTTCCAGAAGAATGAATGATGAGCATGAAAATACAAAATTCCTAGTGAGCAAAAGATTCAGATAACTAGCCTAGACTCCAAACTTGCTAACATCGATAACTTAATCTATCAAAGTAATACTGAACAATAGTTTCTCACTAGTTGAGATAGGATACATGTAAACGATCAAACACAATTCCAAATCTTGCATAGAAACAAACAAAAAACAAACCTGTTGATGCAAGAATCATAGTTGTAGACTTCTGGTGATGCAACACCAATCCCATCGATCACAGAAAAACCACCCACAATGACAAGCTTTCCACCAAGAACTACCACCCCAAATAAGGATCTTGTTGGACCAGGCATTGGAGGAAGAATACGGTGCTGATGTCCAAGGCAATCCAAAACCTCCCAACGGCTTTCTTTTCCTTCAGAATCCGTGGTTAACACATAGAGCCACTCCTGAAGCAACCCAGCTAATTGTCGCACAGTTGTAAATTCTTTGCTTTGCATAAAGTGCCTCCATTTCTTAGACACAACACTCATAGAACAAAAGTCTGAGCGAGGAACAAGCGCAAGGCAATATTTCGATATGTCATCTGGCAGTCCAGGTAGAATGGGGCTGTCGAAAACATCTGTAGCTTCAGAACTCAAATTACGAAAGCTCTTTGAGTGAATTGGTGTATCTTCCTTGAGCAAAGTGGTTAAACACATATTTGGTTCTTTGAGTCACTTTCAACTCACAAAATTTGGCATTTTCTAGATTAAGAATCTATGAGCACATCAAAAGAGATGCAGATCACTCTCATGTACGATGAGTTAGGTTTCACCCAAAAACTTGTGTACTCAGAAATAAGCAAATAGCAGACATTTAAAGGAATTCGTTATATCCGTCACCTATCATTTTACAAGACCAAGGCAGAAAAAATGTTGCAGAACGCATCACATGAGCAGTATATGCTGGCAACTTTCTATGTTTTGTACAGTCGGGTTGTAATTCCATAACAAAACTTCTGCTCCAAGAGTAGTTGGTTTCTGAGTTGTTTGTTCCTCCACACACAGTCTCAGTGTCTGCACATAATAATGTAAAATTAGTGCAAGTCAATAACAAGAGAAGTAATAAATAAAATAAAAAATGAACGTCTTATCAGTAGTTGTAGAGCTAGATGGGTTGTAAACATACCAGTCAATGCCATATACTTGGCAGGTTTTAGCCTCCTGTAACTTCCATGATAATCACCTGAATGAAGTTTAAGCAACAAAAATTCACTTCAGAGATTATCGATACAGCAAATAAAAAGGAACACAATCACCAAGATAGCAGCAGCTATTACAAATAAACACACAAAATGCACTCTCATTCCATTTTGACTATCATCCCACGTATTTCATGGACACCATCACAAAAGAAACAGTTCCTTTAGCATACTGCATTATAAGCCTAAACTTCTGAATGGATGTGTCATGACTGACCAGTTAATCACCACAAAAACAAAGAGACGATAATAAGATATATAAAGTTGATACAAGTCATGAACAGATGAACCACCGGTTTTCCGGTCCTCCTAGTCAAGTCAAAAGACCTAGCTATCCTCTTTCAAAATCCCAAGCTAAGTAAATTTGGTCCATCTTCTGAATCGAAAAAATAGTGCTGAGCCAGATCTAATAATAAACTCATTATTACGGATCAAACCCATCATGCACTCAAAATACATGCTCATTTTCATCACCAAAACACGAATCAAATCTGAACCTACCAATACCTCTGAAGCAGTAAAACTCACAGTTCATTTTATTTCACACGAGCTAGCTAGCTAACTCAGTATAAGTAACATTAGCACGACTCAACAGACGAAGCAAATGCATAAAAGCGACACACACAGTCTGAGATGAAATGAGAGAGAATAGAGACCTGTAAAAGGAGATTAAACACAGCGGTGTGTATGATCTGAGCGGAAGAGAAGGTGGGAAGTTTTATAGGTGGATGAAGGGAGAAGGGATCAGAGATAGAGGAAGAACACGTCAGAGTGAGATTTGCGCCAAACCAAACGGGAAAAGAATTAGCAAGAGACGACCCTGTTGCTTGGTTTTTATGTTCCCGAAACCAAGGGGATAATGAGCCTTTTTTCTTATTTTTGTTTTTAATTATCGTTTTTATATTTTTGGGTCCGAAGTTGACGTAAAACGGGTAGAGATGTCTGCCATGTACCTGCTCGGACACAGTGAATTTTATGTGCAGGCGTTTGGTTTTTTAGGTGAGTTTGTAACTTGGTTTGGTAAAGCCGTGGCGTGAGTTGTAAGGCTAGTAAATGTGACGGTTTTTCATCTTTTTAGAAAGGTTACGGGTACCATAATAAAATGAATGTATTTTGATTTGAACCGAATTAAAAAGAAGGGACAAATTATTAGATGATTTATTAATTACCAAACTGTGATTTGGAAATGAATATACGGGCGGTTGTTCTCTGAATACCTGGCGTATGTTATTAGCAAACTTCATTCACAACGAAAAGGTTAACATCGAAACATTTTCTTGATTATATTTTACAATATTTTGTTACATTTACATACAAGATGTTTTTATTGTATGTTAGTGTAGAGGATTTTGAAGTTTAGCCAAAACCAAAACATCATCTCTTAAAAAAAAAAAGAAAAAAAAAGAGAGATGCTTGAATAGAACAGCTGGCTTTGAAATAGACAAGTGATTTTACAGTGTTTGAGGATCAAGCGCCACAAAAAGTGGTGATGCGGTTTCTTTATCAAAGCAGTCAATTCGGAACATAATCCATAGACCAAATCTTACCGTGATTGCAAGCCACAATATCCCACCATTTCCAAATCCTCTTGCCACCTGTTTGGTTCAAACCAGAGAATCCCAGCTTTCCGGGATGTCCGAATTTCATAAGCTAAAAATGATTTGACTCGCTCTCTTATCGTGGAGTCAGATTCAATGGTGGCATTGTTGTAATTTGAGTCCAGATTTGCAGCATTTTCTGTTATGATGAGGTCGCCGTCAGTTGTGGTCGTGACTCGTGAGATTAGTTGGTATGGGAGGTTGAAGACGACGGCGCATGGGTCGTCGGATGGTTGTGGGGCCCACCGTTGAAGGGGAGGTAAAGGCGACGGACGGACGGACGGACGGATGGATTTGGCTTGGCCTTTCCCTCTGGGCAACACCATTTTGGCTCTAGCGTCACACACACTTTGAAATATTAATTTCTTTTATGAATAACTGAAGTTTTATATCATTTTGGGGAATGATTTTACTTTTTTTATTTAAGTTTTGATGAAAACATGAAGCATTGTTTAGATTATAATCGATTCATAGAATCAAGCATTAGCCAATGAATCAAAGGTTTGGTGAGTCAACTTTAACCGTACTCCAAAGTTTAACGAAACACAAAATATGAAAGATAGGAAGTGAACATAACATCCCACGATACAAATGAGGACCATCAAGATTGTCTCAAATTTTTTAAGACATATTTATTTGAGATACTTCAACTAGAAATTTGTTGAAAATGTAGATTTAATGGTTGTAAAATTAGTAAAAGCAAATGTTTCGAAACTAAACAAAAGGTTTCTACGAAACTTTCAATTGACTATAATTTCTAAAAGTCCATATTAGTGTTTCTGTCCCTGTAAAGGAAAGAGAACTCGAACTTGAAACATCGAAATTTAGGAACAAAAGTTTTTAACGAATAAAGTTATAAATGCTATTTCGATGATAAATGTGACAATAAGATTCATAACAAAAAGTCAAAATACTATAGGGTCGTAGGTAGTAATAGAACTCAATAATTCATATCTTTAATTACTACTCCAAGACAATTTTATACAAGGGAACATAGACAATAGATTGAGAAAAGAAAAGCAAAAAAAGTGATGAGCATGGATCACCTAGCTATTACCAGAAAGTCCATATCTAGTTAGCTATAATATATATATATATATAGTGATGCTATTAACACACCTTATCTTATTATTCACACACCTCATCTGTTTTCCTATCATTATAAATTGAAGTATAGTTACACAATTGTCCCTTAAAGTTGTTTTATAATCGGTTCACATCATGAAAGGGTGTGTGAATAACAAATTAAGGTGTGTATATATGATTTACATGGAGATTCATAGGATTAGCATCGTTTGTGCCGCTCATGTTATAATAAGCAGCAGCTAAGCTAGCCAACGGCTGGTGTTTATCGTCACAGCTGTTCGTCGGGAAGGGGTGGCGGACACTTTGTCTGCTAGCTTGTCATTAGTGGAGTCTATACATTATATAATTTGGTGACCATATTTACCTATCTAATGAGGTATGAACCTTCCTTGAAGCTTCGCATTCTGTGACCAAATTTGTTCGACTAGTCAATATCTTCTTTATTAAACATCAAGCTTCTAATTCTCCCTTTTGAGTTGGAATCCAGTTACGGGAAGAACTTAGAGATGTGTCTTGTTATGGTGGTGCGGATCTGCCGCCGACGCTATCAACAATGGATCGACGGAGGATTGGTTTGTCTTGAGTTAACTTGTAAGAGTGTGCGGTTCCTACAAATTCGACTAGTAATTGTTGAAAACATCGGAAAACAAAATTGTAACACAAATTTTCTCCGTCTATCGGTTGATGCATAAAACATACATGTGATATGAAGTGCTTTATTTCCAAGTGAATCTCGGAATAATACACTTCGTATGTTCTTTTTGTTCTTATCAAGTTATAATATTTCATAGCTAATACCATGAAATTGCTCTTAGCTTGTCGTAGTTGGTAGTTAGTTGACACAGAAAAGTATGGACGGCATTCCAAAGGTTAAGGCCAAACTTGGTTAATCTGGCCCTTCATAATTTTAAGAGATGTATACAAGACACAGGGCAGGGAAGACATATCCTTAACAAGTTGGTCAGAGCTTATCGATTTGAATTAGTCCTACGATGGCTTGGTGATGAGTTTGATGATCATATATAGATAGATGTTCATGTTTATCATGAAACGTAAGTTTGTGCTGTGCTAACTACTAAGCTACAAGAGATAAGAACTTGTTCAATTCTTTGATCTCAAAGTAGGTTACCATATTCAGGATAGAATAATATCATTGACCTATAGAAATTTGTAATTTTTGGGTATAATATCTGTGTACATTGCTGATTGTTGTGGTTCTGATATTTATATATATTGTTGGTCAATCAACAAATTTTGTCTACAAATCCAATGCTCTTGTTTAGTTACAAGCTGGTCGATATCATTATACTGCTTCAAAATTAGAAGCAAATTATCTTTGTTCAGGAAAATAATCGAGTTATGCAACGAGGTTTAACTGTATGCAAAGAGGTTTCTAATTAAGTGTTATTTTTGATGATCATATTCGAGTTATGTACTATGTTAACGTTACATGTTTCTTGTTAATTATGCATGCGCATCACATTGCTGCAATGATATATTCCTCCTTTCGTATTTCCCACGTATTCCACGTTCAAAGAAATCAAGAAATTGGTGTTAAAAAGGAAAGCGAAATTGAATATCAAGTAAAATATCATGATTAAAACAACTTCATCAAATTGATACATGAAATCATGAAGGTATGCTAAACAAATAAAAACTTTAAACAAAAATTTGGAACACAAAACAAACCAAACCTTAAAAGCTGCCTAGAGTACTGAGGCAGCTGTATACTACTACGTACAAAAGCAAAAACTCCAAACCTAAATCTAGAAAAAAGTTGGCAAAAAAAAACAAAGACGCCCAACTGACCCAAAGCAAGCTTTGGAGCATTAATGGTCGTCGTAGCCGCTGAATGTGGTAGCCTTTCTTGAGGACGAGGAGTTGAAGGAGAAGGTGCAGGGCTTGGAGTTGATGGAGTAGACAATCCAGAAGGTGCCATGCTCGGAGAGGAGACATGATCGTCAGTTGTGGGAAGGCTGATCACAACCTCGACCTTCTGTCCGGCTTCACAATGACGAGGAACACCACAAAGAAAGTAATAGTGACCAGGCCTTTCAAGTGTGATATAATCTGAGCCGGAACTGTAAGCTGCGATTGGAGAGCTGGAGTTGCAGGATTTGAAACTTTGCTCGGTAACTTCCATCACATTGTGGTAACTATTGTATGAAAACAAAAGAGTATCGCCTACGAGAAACTCTTTTGGTGATGACCACTGATTGTAATCGACTCCTATTATCCAACCACCTGGTCCGCCAACTTTGTAAACAGTAGAAGACAATGCAGAAGGTGTCGGGCTCGGATTTGATGAAGTCGACAATGTAGAAGGTGAGGGGCTCGGAGTTGATGAAGTAGACAATCCAGAAGGTGCCTGGCTCGGAGTTGATGAAGGAGAAGACAATCTAGAAGGTGTCGGGCTGGGAGAGATGACAGGACTGTCAACTGGTGTAGGAAGGTTGCTGACCACAACCTCGACCTTCTGTCCGGCTTCACAATGATGAGGAGCACCACAAAGAAAGTAATAGTGGCCGGGCTTTTCAAGCGTGATTGTATCTGAGCCGGAACTATAAGCTGCGATGGGAGAGCGAGGGTCACATGATTCGTAATCTTGCTTCGTAACTTCAAACACATTGTGGTAAGGATTGTAAGAAAACAAAAGAGCATCGCCAACGTGAAACTCTTTCGAAGAAGACCACTGGTTGTAGTCAACTCCTATCGTCCAACCATCAGGGCCGCCAACTTTGTAAGCGGCACTAGCAGCATAACAACTACCAGCACAAAGAACCACCGCAACCAAAAGGACCAGCATGTTATTTCTCAAATACATTGCAAAAATCTTTAATCAATATGGGGATATGAAAGAACAAATGATAAGCGCCTAAATTTGTGAGTAATTATCTTGAGCTAGCCTCGTTATATATAGTGAGTTTTGTTTGTGTGTCCAAAAGGGAAATGGATTCAAGTCATATTTGTACTTGCACTCGAATTAGCCTATAATCTATATCTACGTATGTAAAGCTTTTTCTATTCTCCAAATCCCACATGATTTGTGATTAATATGGTTTATGTCAATTACTCGGCATTCCTTTTCTTTTGTTGAGAATGTTTCAATACTAGCTTTTGGGTGTCCACTATCAATTTTGGGCTTCCACAATTGGGCCGTTCAATCAACTTTGATAAGAAGCCTGGTTGACCCAGGCCTTAATCTCACGACACGTCACCATCTCTTCCTTCGTATTCCATTTCGTAGTCTACGACCACCTGTATAATCTTCTCGATGGAGTCGGTCACACACTCTCCCTCTCTCTCATTCTTCTAACAGAATGAGAGTCATCACTCCCTAACCGCCTTCCCCGAATTTCCAGAATCGTCTACTCACAGTCACAGCTCTGTCACCAAACCACAGTCACCTCCATGCCGATTGCCTCCCTTTCAATCATCCGCCACCGCTCCCTCACCTCCACCGTCACCGTCACTCTCCCCACCTTCAACAACCTCCTCCGCCGCTGCGCAACCTTCCGATGCGTCCCTATCGCAGCAGCGAAGCAGCACCAGAACCCTAACGTCACCAGAAAATCGCAGCCGCCGGATAAGAAGCTCCTTAAGGCCAAGCAGACCTTCAAGGACTACTCCTCCCTGGCGCCGGTCCTCTCCCCCCATGACAAGCCTCCTCTCTCGGAATCACAGACCGTCGGCACTGTCACCTCCGCTCAGGCCAACTTCATGCGCGTCATCGTCGAACCTCCTGGAAAGAAGAGCGCGGACGAAACGGCGTCGTGTTCTGGATTTCAGGTGGAGCTGCTCTGTGTGGTGAGGGCGCTGCTGAAGAAGATAAAGAGGAGAGTGTTGGTTGGGGACAAGGTTCTGGTGGGGTCCATTGACTGGGTGGACCGCCGTGGAATGATCGAGAATGTTTACCGGAGGAGCTCCGAGATTCTCGACCCGCCGGTGGCCAATGTGGACCATTTGCTAGTGCTTTTCTCTCTGGAGCAGCCTAAGCTTGACCCCTTCGCGCTCACTAGGTTTTTGATTGAGGCCGAGTCCACTGGAATTCCACTCACGCTTGCTCTCAACAAGTCCGAGCTGGTTGACGAAGAGGTTCGAATCCGATTCCTTCTTTGATTTTCTTCTGGTGATGATCAGCTTGGCTTATTAGCATTGAATTACTCTTTCACTATGTTTAATTGTTATGTTTCTGAAGCATGATTCATAGTTCCATACATATGCTCTGCACATTTGGTTAAGCTGTTTAATAGTCTTGTTAAAACTTATCTACTGTTATGATTTGAAGAGAATTGACGTGTATACGGTAATGCTGTACGGTTTGTGTGAGTGAAATGGTACTTAGTTGGACCAATCTGAGAATCACTGAGCTGTCTCTAAGAAGTAAGTCGTACCTACTGTTATGATGTGAAGAAAATGTACTTGTGTATGATAATGCTGTATGGTTTGTGTATATTACTTTCGATTATGTGAACATTTAGTTGCACCAGTTTGAGAATCACTGAGCCGTTTCTTGATATTGTTATTTGCTTTTAGCAGTTTGTTATGGTGAGGCAGTGCAAGTGCGCTTATTGTGCTACAGTGAAATTTTATGCAAAGTTTTATGATGATTATCAATTTGTATCTTACTTGTCAGTGCATTATTCTCCTTTGGTAATTTGATTGATTCCTATGCGAGCCTTTGTTGAAAATATGCAGACAAAGGCTACATGGAAGTCTAGGCTACATAAGTGGGGCTACAAGCCACTTTTTTGCAGTGTTGAATCTAAATCTGGACTCGACTCTCTTGCTTTTATTTTGAGAGATCAAACGAGTGTAATTGTCGGTCCAAGTGGAGTTGGAAAATCTAGCCTGATCAATGCTTTGAGGAATAGCGACCATCATGCTTTTGATGCTGCAGAAGTGGATAATCGGCTTGATCAAGTGGGTTTTTATCTTTCTGCTTCCTTTTACATTACCGTGTACCATTTGTTTGTGGAGATTAGTTGCTCGTTCCAATTCTTATTTCCATGTGCTTATTTCAGATTGTAGGCAGCAAGTGGTTGGAGGATCAGCGTGTTGGACAGGTTTCAGTAAGAAGTGGTAAAGGGAAGCATACTACCCGCCATGTTTCCTTGCTTCCATTGTCTGGAGGAGGGTATCTTGCTGATACTCCTGGGTTCAGCCAACCTAGTTTAACGAAAGTAACTAAGCAATCTCTGGCACAAGCTTTCCCAGAAGTATGTGTACTTTACACCATACAATGTAGTTCATTCGTGTGTGTGTGTGTGTGTGTGAGCTAATCTTGTTACATTCTTCACTGTTTTTAAGTTTATATGTTCTAATGGTGTGTCTTTATTTATCTTCAGATACAGAGGATACTCAATGACAGTGAAGCTGCAAAATGTGCATTCAGTGACTGCTTGCATTTGGGTGAAAAAGGATGTGTTGTTGGGACTGACTGGGAAAGATACCCATACTATTTCCAACTTCTTGATGAGATCAGAATCAGAGAGGAATTTCAGTTAAGGACATTTGGAACCAAAAAAGAGGGTGATGTAAGGTACGTTTGAATTCTAAGAAGCTGGTTATTAGTTCATTGTCCATGTTTACTGAACTAAATAGTTCAAATTCTGCTGTTCAAGTATACTCTTTTTGAATGCGGAAATAACATTACTATGGTTGCTATGGCGAACATATTGATAGTATGATAGCTTCCCTCACTTTCATCATCCTTATTGTTTCCCCGATTTGAAAATGCTCTGTTTAAATGTCATTGCATACCTGTATGGAGTTATTCTTATGAATATATGGCAGCTTAACCTAATGACCCAAAATATGTAGTTAAGTTTGTCCGCAGCCTGTAGGTTCCGTATCTCACACATTATGTTTTAGTTTTCTTACTGAAACTCAAACGTTTCATGTTTACTTGCAGGATCAAGGATGGACAAGCTGAACCAAGGTTGGAGCGTAAGAAGCACAGGAGAGTATCACGCAAGAGTATGAACCAGTCAGTACTAGATGAATTAGATGAGCTGGATGATGACGACAACTTGCTAGATGAGGTAAAGTGGTAGGCCAATGAGTAAGAATGGATAGGACAACGAGGACTCAGATCTGGCAGGAAGTTTGCTTCATATCAAAACATTGTAAATAGCAAGTTCAAACTACATCTTGTTACACGAGGTTAGACTGATCCGTACAGATAACAGAGTGAAAATAATCAGACATTCTCTGGGGTCTTTTTTGTGATATCTGATATGCAGGCAAATGCTTGTAAGCTGGTAATGACTCGATGACACAGATCTTTAGACTTGATCAACCTTAAATCCTTTATCTAGTTAATTGGCATGTGTACTGTTCTGCTGTGTTTTCTGATTACTGTATGTGACTGAACCATTCTAAACATAAATGACTACTCCTGTTCTGGAGATAATCACCACAGATATAACCAGCAGCCGACCATGTAACCGGCCGGTACCAATACATGAGGGGTTTAATGCAAACACAATCAACTGAACAAACATATTCTTCCAGTTTTTCGATTAGAAAGAGGCAAATAACCCAAAAACAGAACACGACTAAAAAGAAAGATCACACAAAATTGTTATTAAGTGAAAATCTTCTGGTCATTGCATAGAGGTTCGAAATTTTAAACCCGAGTACATTGCAATTGATAATCCAAACACAAACTTTAGAACAGGTATGACATAACCTAAACCAACGCTAATTCATGACTGGAATATTGACCTACTTAGCTTTGGAGCCTTTCTTCTTGAAACTCACAGGCTGCTGCTTCTGAGGCTTGGGGTGCTTCTCGGCTTCAATTGGGTCCAACCACTTGAGAGGGTGGCGATTGAAATAGGGCCAATTGGGGACAGTGACCAATGTGGTCAGAACCACACCACCTGCATACACCAGCATCATCACCTGGAACGAACCCATCACGTAACCAGTGAGAAACCCAACCACCGCGAACACCAGCAGCATTATCTGCATCAGCTGCTCCGCTAGCTTTTGCCCTTGCCAATCCATCTGATAATTTTTCGCGAACAAACACAAAGGACAATCAAAACCCCAAAACCGTAAATAACAAAAGAAAAGTCTGGATCGGAAAGCGTGATCCTGAATCAAAAGGAATTGAAAATTTTTGGGGAACTTGGATTGAATTGAAAGAGAGAGGGAGGGAGTTACCAGGGAGAGCACAGGAGGGAAACTCTGAGATTGCCTGGATTTCTGAAGAGGGAGAAGAGATTGTGGATGTATGCTTTTGTCCGGAGAAGACTGGAAATTGAAATTAAACGCAAGGGAAGGAAATAGAGATCGTCTCTTAAATCCGACGGCAGATAGTTCGTCTTCCTACGTGGACATTTATGGTGGTCTTTCGGTGACAAGGTAATATTTTCCTTGCAAATAGGAGGGTGCCACGTACCTGTTAATTTAGGGAACAAACTTGAATTCTTTTTGGTAGAAAATAAATTTTTGTTTATTATTATCGGGGAAAATAGACTTTATGAGTTAAAATCAAAAGAAAAAATACGGTCTGTTTGAAGGAGGAACGTTAAAATAGAGAAGATAATAATTCGAAGTTATATGCATTATTAAGTAATATGTGTTATATGATATTTCATATGTGTGTCTTGTTTTTATGTCATCAGGATATGTAGTTAGAATAAGATTATGTATTCTTATCATTATCATATTGGTACTTTGTAATTCTCTATATAAATGACTTATATCAATGAATAAGATGATAATTATATATTATCTTGTTATCTCTTTGTCTCTACACTTTATCTTTCATCACGTTATCATGCACTTTGTTCTAACCCTAGAACTAATAGCCCATCATTTGTTTTTCGAAACCTTAAAAAGCGTTTTTCGGCTCCTCAGTCCGACTACTGCCGTCGCCTGTTTTCTCGGCCGCCGTCAGACATCACCGGCTGCCAATCATTTGGCCACTGCCTATGCATTGAGAGACAATTAATGACTTGGAATGGAGTTGCTATCTCTTTTTTATCTCTCTCTCATTAAACTACGTTATCATGCACTTTGTTCTAACCCTAGAGTCAATAGTCCACCATTTATTTTGCCGCCGCCTATTCATGTGTGTAATGGATGTCCTTTATGCATTGAAAGACAACCAAACCATGTTGAGCTTTAAAGACATTCATGCTAATAGTTTTCATTTGAAAACACATTGTGAGAATGAACAAGAGTTCTTTTGTGTATATCTTCTCATGAATGCGGACTGAAATGCATCTTAGAGAAGTTTATGAGTCATTCTAGTGAACTGTATGTCACTATGATTCGAATATCGAATCACATGTTGTCACCAAACATGATATTTGGGACACCGACTCAAATAAACTTTGATTTGACTAAATCAGTCATCCTGTAAGAGATATAATTGTTCAAATTTTGAGAAATTCTTATGGACATCCATTCTTCCACTCAAAACGAAGACATTCGGGATCTAGCTTCTCCATGAAGCATGATGGTGACGCCATAGTTGTAAATGGTGACACTTTAAGGATATTGACGTCACCCGAACACGGCCAAAACTTCCCGGAGGCCGTCCGGTCAATTCCTCAAGAAATTAAGGTGCATTGGTCTTCCCTCGATGTCTCATTGGCCCCCTGCAATGCTCATTGCTCGTTTTGAGAGCCTATTTTTTAGTTAAATTAGAAGTGAGACCATTCTACGCTAAATGACACATAAGAGAATATTTTATTCTTACATCAAACTATGTAGATATATATAACCAACTTGCGGACACATTTTTATGTTTTATGGTGTTGGTTGAAGTGTTAACACACTAGTCACGTGTTACACTATTATCTACTACTTATGCTTCTACGGACTCATTACCCATTCTTTAAAGAAGTTTATCGGGATATAAGTTGAAGTGTCATGTACCCCATGTTCACAAGCAATACGAGCTTTAAAGACATTCATGCTAATAGTTTTCATTTGAAAACACATTGTGAGAATGAACAAGAGTTCTTTTGTGTATATCTTCTCATGAATGCGGACTGAAATGCATCTTAGAGAAGTTTATGAGTCATTCTAGTGAACTGTATGTCACTATGATTCGAATATCGAATCACATGTTGTCACCAAACATGATATTTAGGACACCGACTCAAATAAACTTTGATTTGACTAAATCAGTCATCCTGTAAGAGATATAATTGTTCAAATTTTGAGAAATTCTTATGGACATCCATTCTTCCACTCAAAACGAAGACATTCGGGATCTAGCTTCTCCATGAAGCATGATGGTGACGCCATAGTTGTAAATGGTGACACTTTAAGGATATTGACGTCACCCGAACACGGCCAAAACTTCCCGGAGGCCGTCCGGTCAATTCCTCAAGAAATTAAGGTGCATTGGTCTTCCCTCGATGTCTCATTGGCCCCCTGCAATGCTCATTGCTCGTTTTGAGAGCCTATTTTTTAGTTAAATTAGAAGTGAGACCATTCTACGCTAAATGACACATAAGAGAATATTTTATTCTTACATCAAACTATGTAGATATATATAACCAACTTGCGGACACATTTTTATGTTTTATGGTGTTGGTTGAAGTGTTAACACACTAGTCACGTGTTACACTATTATCTACTACTTATGCTTCTACGGACTCATTACCCATTCTTTAAAGAAGTTTATCGGGATATAAGTTGAAGTGTCATGTACCCCATGTTCACAAGCAATACGGTCTTACCGAGACTACGACTAAGCAACTTTAGCTTGTCGGTCAAACATTATTGATGCGCATCAATCTTTCTATTGCGTCTTGGGGTTATGAAATATTTGCATGCAACTTTACTATTCATCTACGATCCACCATCATTGAATATTTTTGTACTATAGCTCGTGACTGTGTACAAGATTGACACGAAATTGCAATTCTTGAGCTCAAACAGGATTGAAACGGATCTCCAATCCTAGAGCTTTGCTAGATGTTATTACTAGGTGTCAAATCGCACTGTCAATGCGCACAATGAAAGATCATTTGAGATGAATAAGTATTTAGGTTGGATATAAACTTTCACCTATAATCCGCATGTGTAGAAACTTTGTCAGGCGATCTCATTCACCGCTGAATTGCGGATTGCCACTTTAATGAGACAATATTCCCGCCGTTAAGGGGAGATAAGAACACAAGTGTTCAAGTGGAACAATGTGAATTGTCATGGTATGTCCCCACTAAGTCTCATCTTGATCACAATTGCTTAAAGCTTAAAGTGTAAAAGTGACGAGATCACATGCTGCAAATATATCTACAAGAGGTGATATAGTGACGCCATATAGTGGCAAAATTGGTGTCACAAGGCCGTGTGGCTCACCAAAAAGAGGGGGCCCTTAGGTTTGATACTTTCTCGCACTAGGAAGAAAGCGAGGTTGGCACAACCTAATTCATTGATAAGTGATACTCAAATCCATCTCATGAAGTATGAATTGTGATTATCGTTGGGGGACGTCTCAATGTCAAATCCAATCCATATAGAGATCTCTACAAGTATTACACTAGTGTACATGAGGAAATGGGATAATGAGTCTACTATCGAACCACCCTTCGCTGATGGATATCAACTTAGTTGATTGGCCTAATGGAAAAATGTGATCCAGCATTAAAGAAAGAGATAGGTCCTTGGGCAGGTAATGCCGATACCGCAAGCTAAATCCTATCAACTATGTCTTTGTTAGATAGCGTAGTGACAACAAGAGTTTAGAATCACCTTATGGCACAATGTTTCTCACTAATACGCACTAGGATCGACTACGATGAGATATGCTTTCGTAATAGATGTCATTGTACTCCACTACTTTGTCAGTTTGGTAGTTTCCGAATAACTGAACATGCAGCCTATGAATGTGGTCATAATAACATCTCTACGGGATTAGATATATACATAAATGTCTTAAACGAACTTCATTCATCCGAATCAAATGGCTCCAGACCACAGGAGCACACGTTTGCTAAAGGTATTAAAACGCACATGGACTTTACTTGATTTGGAAGAGATTTGGTGAATTATGCATTTGAGTGTTTATTCTGGATTTACATGGACTCTTGATAAATCAAGAGATGCCAATATATATCAACATCCGAAGTAAGAACGAAAAAGATCTTGGGAAGACACGGTCTCGATAAGACACTCGATGACTGTATTGATGATGAATTTCCATCAATCAGCTTAGTCAAAGTAGTGAGATCTATATATATCTCATGATTAGTCGAAGTATTTGTTCTAAAGAGAGATCCGTTGTTTTGTCTAAAGCAAGATGACAAATATGTGTTAAGAGATGAAATTCTCATCTAAGTACAATAAGACGCATCAATGTACTCAACACAATACGAAAGACTTGATATCTCATACGCTATGAAAAGTTGTAAAGCTAAACGTAGCTATGTGCCCACGCAATGCTAATGTAATGGAAGTAACTCCTTTTTCAATATTTAATGGTATGAAAGGTTGAGGCTTATTCTATCCCTACATAAAAAAGACACATCAATAACGAAATCAGAATCTGTTAACTTTCGTAGGTTAAATTCCACAAGACCTACAAGGAATCTCACTCACTGTAAAATGGTGAAATTAGTACCATTGGAAAGGTCTATGTGTCTACTTTCCAGGGACACCAACTATTTGATCATACATATAATATTGAGTGAGTTATGGCCGTTTTCGTAAAGTATGACGAATCTGTCCGAGAATCTGATTTTGGCAAAACAGTCAACTTCGACCGGACTTTATGAACAGCTCCTGATTAACCAGAATTTGTGTAATATACGGTTGGAAAGCTAAAGGAGTCTAGTTTCCAAAACCGTTTACGGTTTGTTCATATGTATTTCCTAGAGGAAGTTACGGCTGCTCTAATAATTGAAGGTCATACTGCGCGAAAATCTAATTTCCTACACAAACTTATGTTTTAAATTCACAAACGGCTTTCTCCTCAAGATCTAAGTGTAAAAGATCATGTTTGAGGACAATACGACATGATCTAGATAATCATTGTCCAATGTCACATTTGAAGACATGTTAAAAAACATTGACATATTAAGTTATTGAAACTTCCGTAATTAGTAAAAATCAGGGGGAGGTGTGAACTTCATGAGGAGTATAACACATACATACATGTCACTATCAAATGTGAAAGATGCGTTGTACTTGATTTTTCCTACGATCAAGGTTTAATTTTTCTTCCAAAGAATTGCATAGTACTTTTTAGGTAGGTAGAAAAAAAAAATCCTTCATAGCATGGTAAACCTATTACAACATGGTAATGTATTCCCATTCCAATCAGCATTAGACTAAGACACAGATGAAAGACGGTGCATTTTCCTCAAACACGGTCATCAAAATACAAACTTTTTGGGGATTCAAAGTCTTCTTTTCGTTGAAACTATTGAAACTTGACCTTTCGATCTCGACATACAAATGAGAGAGAGTTGATTTACCTATCTCGGATGATAATTCATCAATCAACTGTTGGTTGGCTGAATGCCTAAATTGACCCACAAGATTAATACTTTGAGCAATGGATTGTAAACCAGAAAGCCAAATGCAGCGCAACCACAATTCAGACATTATGAGACACTACACTACTTCTCAATTGTCTTGCACAATGCAAAACATTCCACTACTTTTCAATAATCGGTTGGTAATAGGTAACGAACACTAATGATTCATTAAAGGCATTCCATGAGTTTGGAACATGTTCCGTGCAACAAAACAATACATTCGGCCGATTACAGAGAGGTAGTGTAAGGCTGCATCAATCTTCAAATGGGACGATACTGCTAAGCTACAAATTCCTCCAGGGATTTATAATCCCAAGCAATAGAGTAAAGGCAGAAACAACTAACATAGGTATAATTGAAGGGTCAAGGAGGCCAAGATTAGAAGGAAACTAGAGCGACAAGTAAACCATTTATCAATATGCCCATGACATTCTATCATATAGGTTTGTAGCATTGGATTTCAAGGTGTGTACTCAAGCAAACCATCACAGATCCAAACTAAAGATAATCTGGAATTAACATTACACAAGGTGGTCCAAAAATTGTCTGCATAACATCTCAAACTATATAATAAGCAACAAAAATTTCTCATAATAAGAAAAGGCACAATTGTCGGGAATTCTTCAATAGGAAGGTCGAGTTGCCACTCAAGCAGAAACACCACGAGCAGCTTGAGACTTCCTGGATTTGCTGGTTGCCAATTGGGAGTCAGGCTGCAATGACATAGGGGGAAAAACAGTTAGGAAAGAGCAAAAGAAATTGAGCTATAAATAGGAAGGACTTCCATTACCATCAAAATTTTCATCTTAAGACTAAATAGGAATTATGTACGATTGACATAGCGGGAGAAACAGTTAGGAAAGAGCAAAAGAAATTGAGCTATAAATAGGAAGGACTTCCATTACCATCAAAATTTTCATCTTAAGACTAAATAGGAATTAAGTACCTCTTTCTTCACAGGTTCTTCCTTTTCAGCCAAAGTGAGCTCAATGTGGCATGGAGATGACATGTATGCTACAAAGATTATAACAAAAGCAAAATTCAGAAAAGTAGGTTGAAATTAAACACAAGAACATAAAATCAAAATGCACTAAAGTCAAGAACATACGGTTGATTCTTCCATGAGCACGGTATGTTCGACGTCTTTGCTTCTGAGCTTGGTTGACTTGGATGTGAGATACGTAGAGAGAGTCAACATCCAAACCCTTCACCTGAAAGTGGTAACCAGTAGTTAGTTCATGTAAAGGCTAAATCCAACAGTGGAAAGCGAACATGGCAGAAACTTACTTCAGCATTGCTCTCAGCATTCTTGAGCAAATCCAAAATGAACTTGGCAGACTTCACAGGCCAGCGCCCTTGGCCATTGGAATGCCTGTTCTTGGCCTGAGCTGTACGCCCAACACCACGGCAGAAACGTCTGAAAGGAATGGCTTGCTTGTGAACCAAAACATCCTCCAGATATCGCTTTGCCTTAATCAAGGGCATCTTCCTGATAGAGAACGCGGTCTCCCTTGTATTCTGTCAAAGAAAATAGGAAGATACAAAGAAACATAAGTCTTAAATTCATAAAACTATACATATGCTTACTTCTCTACAGAAAGTACTATATAGTACCAGCAACTATCCTATGATTATGAAACCTTATACTGTGACTGGAAAAGTTTCAACAACCAAAAACATATCAATCATGCTTACAAGAACTGAGATTGACACTCGCATACTTGAAAGTATCTCATCATCTAGAAATGACACTCTGTAAAAACTTCTATCATCGACTTCAAACAAATAAATACAATAGCAAGGACACAGGCATTCGATTCAAATGTTGCATGGTTTACTGAACCTTCAGCCACAGAGAGCCACAAAGACACAAAACAGAGGTTCACCCAAGAACTTTGCTACTAATTTCCCTGACGGTTACGAGAGACCTATTCACATAGGGCAATAGGACCCTGCTTTTATCATCAGGTTTCAATCTAATTCCCTCACACATGTAAACCTAATCATACATTCATACTTCAGCTAAACTCAGCTAATCACAAAATATACAGATTCAAACCACAAACACATACCTTGAAATGAACTCTGAGGTCAGACCCCCTAGCCTTGCAAGCTGTAAAAATAAACAATAAAACTTCTATTAGATCCAAAAGGCAGTTTCAGACAAAATCAAAGCCCATTGATTTGAGATTCATATAAGAAAAGATCGAAGAGATCTTACACTTGGTGATATTATCGGGCTCTTTGGAGTACTTCACCTGAAACAACAACAGAGAATGATAAATACATGAGAAGCGGCAGAGATGAACAGACTAGATTAGGGTTTTGAGATGCGAGAGAATAGAGAAGAAGGTGAGGAGGTACCATGGCGGCGGCTGCTGCTTCTGCTTCAGTGAAGGGGTTGTGCGATAGGGTTTTCTTTAGCAGAAGAGGCGAGTTAATACAAGGCTTCGGCTTTTATAAGCGAGTAAAAGAAAAACTATACCCTAGGGAGCGAAATGGACCCACACTTTAAGATTGGGCTCAAATATCAAATTTGGGCTTCAAATTGTTCATGCATGGCATTCGAGGCCCAAAATCAAACCTAGGGTTTTGGAATATTTTTGCTCAGGGTACATATTCCTCCCGTCTTAAAATTCCTTTTCTTTCTGGAACAAAAGACCTAAATAAATACTGCACTCTTCGTTTCAAAAAGAAAAAACAAGCGAATACTCTTACCTCAATAACATTAGGGTTTCTTCAACGATTTCTTTTGTTGAAGTGCTTGATCATTGCCGACGAATCAAAAGGGGAGGAGGATGCCTACTACAACACCAACCTGGTGTGATCTCCTACTAGAACTGTTAGAGTTAATCTTGAATAAGCTTGCTGTCATCGACATAGTTCGATTCAAATCCGTATGTTCTTGTTGGAAGGCTTAGAAACGCGCTGCAAAATCGTATACTTCTTCTCCAAATTATACACATCTTCCTGAAGCTCCATGGCTCGTAGTATCTCCGGATCATCAATAAGAACATACTGATGAAAACCCTGATCACTACTTCAGCTTCTTTAGCCTCTCCGAGAAAATATTCTATAAAATCAAGACCTCTTTTGAAGGCTTCGATTTTCATGGCCTAAGATATGCGGGTTCCTCTTATTGGTGGCCTGCGATTTGCAACATCGACAAAGCTAGGGCTTATCTTCTCAATTCAATTTCGGGTTCGAAAATCGATCTCCCGCGATGACTCTTATTACTTACTGTGGATCACATTGGGTTTTCAAAGTTCACCAACTTGTGTCATCCTCCGATCTGTCTCGCAGCATGGATTTTTTTGTTGTGGTGAGGTACACATTAGATCACAAACATATTCATCTAGCTTTTTGTAAGAATAGAGATGAAAGATGGAGAATCTTAAAAAGCCATCAGTCATGTACTGTGAGTGTAACATTCCACAAAGGCCATTTATATGCATTAGGCAAGGAAACCCTAAAGGTTTGGGACTTTAATTTGCAGGAACTTATCTCATGAAAACCATGGATTAGAGCATTCGGTTAATGTTTGGGATGCTTTAACTAAGTTCCCCTGCGTGAATATGGTTGAGTCATTGTTTGTGAATGAAATTCACCGTGGACTGATCATATCAACGGTCTTCAAAATCTTCCAAGCTCAATTTGACTAAAAAAAAAGAGCGGGAGAAAGTGGAAAATTTGAATGATCAAGCCATATTTCATGATCTAGCTACAGGAGTGAAATTATTGTCAACTCGGAATCTCTCACAACTTGAAGGAAACTCGATCTACTTCAATGCGGGGCGAAACTGTGAGTTCGGTATTTTGTTTCCCAGGTATGAAGTGATGAGTGGATTACTATGCAGCTTTGGAAGAAAAGTTACTGAGGAGTACCTGAGGAAAGGTATTGAATATGATGTTTGGATCGTTCCTAATACATATAAAATGCACATCTGTGCAGTGCAGTACTTCTGGACATGTACTGTTTTTGTAAAACAATGAATTCCATTGGAAATTAAGTTTTAATTTTTTTTTACTTGCAATTGAACAATATTTGGTGAGGATCGAGTTCACTACGGTTCATTCGGCACAAGTTTGAAGATGCTAATATGATATTGAAAATATTACTACGCTAGCAAATTCATGTCATTGACTCATTGAGGAGTTTTTCAAACGCATTATTTTCAAGGTTTCAGAATCCAAATGCATCTATTCTAAATCTGATCATCATCATACCTGAAAATTCTGTATCAGTATTCAGTATTAATTTTGTACTAATTACAGTACTCTATGATCCTCAATCTTCAGTTGTTGCTTCACCTCTGGAGATTAACTTACATTGGCTATGATGTAGATGCTCCTACTGATTATCAAAGAGTGCATATAATTACGTTTTGGTCTGAATATGTACAAACAGGGGCTGTTACTATTGATCTGTATTATACAGTTAAATTAATTAGGTGAAATTTTCACATCACGCCTCAAATAAACTTGAAAGAGATCGAATGGAAAGGCTGAGAGAGTCGCCAAAAAGATTAAACCCAAATGAAAGTAGGAGGCTAAGAAGGCAACAAGTACGTACGTACGTATATGCACTAGGTGAGCTATTGTGTGCTAGGACGAAAGCTATGGGGAAGACAACCGGCCATGCTCAGAGAACAACATGGAGTACAACAAAAATTCAAATCAGTATCTACACGAATAGTCTAGGTAAGCATGACTAAACCAAAAATTTCTCATTTGAATTGAAGTAAGGCCTGAGCTATACAAATGACTGTATACAGTTCATATTCAACTTTTATTTAGTTATTTAAAATAGATGCGATATATATATATATATATATATATATTATTTTTCAAATTACAAGAGAAAGAATAAAACTGTTTTCCTCGAAGACGTTAGAGTTTCTTCTGTTGAAGTGCTTCATCGATGCCGACGAACCAAAATGGGAGGAGGATGCCGACGAACCAAAATGGGAGGAGGATGCCGACTACAATGTCAATCTGGTGCGATCTCCCACTAGAACTGTTAAGAGTTGATCTTGAAGATGCTTGCTTTCATCGACATAGTTCGATTCAAATCCATATGTTCTTGTTGGAAAAGCGCTGTGGCCAATCGTATACCTCTTCTTCAAATTATACACCTCTTCCTGAAGCTCCATGGCTCTTGGTGTACCTCTGGTTCATCAATAAGAACAAACTGATGATAATGATGTTGATCACTACTTTCGCTTCTTTAGCCTCTTAGAGAAAAAGTTCTACAAAATCAAAACCTCTTTTGAAGGCTTCGATTCTCCTGGCCTAAAATGTGTGGGATCCTCACATGGGTGGCTTGCAATTTGCAACTACAACAATGTGATGGTTTATCTTCTCAATCCACTTTCGGGTTTCAAAATCGATCTCCCATCAATTTTGACTCTTCCTTACAACATTAATGAACTATGCAAGCTCAGAGTTCACCAAGTTGTGTCATCCTCTAATCTGTTTCGCAGCAGGAATTTTGTTGTTGTGGTGAGGTATAACACATTTGATGATCGCAAACATATTCATCTAGCTTTTTGTAATGGAAATGAAAGATGGAGAAATTTAGGAAGCCATCAGTCATGTGTGTGTGTAACATTCCACAAAGGCCATTTATATTCATTAGGCAAAGAAACCCTAGAGGTTTATGACTTTGGAGGAATTTTTCCCATGTTAACCATAGATTTTGGCCATGAGCGTTCCGTACCTTTTAGGTTGTTGAAGTCATGCGTGATTATGGTGGATTTGTCTTTAGATTGTTGGGGAACAATCATATATTTGATTATAAATATGATAGAAATTTCAATAAAGAATATAAGAAACATAACAATATTCGTTTAGGATTGAAAGTAGTGAATCAATCCTAATATAGGAGTAAAATAGTGTAAGAATCCTATAAAAGTAATACAAGGAAAGAAAGAACTGACTTGATATTCCGATTGAGGCATGCATAAATGCACTTGACTAAAGACAGATTTCGCCCCTACCCTTGTGTTTGTAGTTCGATGGGCGTCCGCCTTGTAGAATACAACAATCGATGATCCAAAATAGAAGCACCGCAATTTTGGAATCTAGCGAACCATAAATTGTATCTTATACTCTCTTGACACGAACAAGACATATAGAAGAATTGAGTATTCTCAATCTCATCTTTAAGGAGAAATGAGTATGGGTTTATATAGAACCCCAAGTGAACCAACATGTCCGTTCACTTATCTTCTTGAAGAGACACACTTATTCCTAAAGATACCTATTGAAAAAGACACACCCTTTCAAATGGAAAAAGTCATGAGTAATTTTATTTTCATTCATATTGGATATTATTACATAATTTCCAACAGGATTCACCAGGCGAGCTTTATTTGCTTGTGAATCCCGGCTTCCATATCTTCAAGTTAGACCTGACCGCCAAGGAGTGGGAGAAAATGGAAAATTTGAATGAAGCTATATTTTATAATCAAGATTTATCGCATGATCAAGCTTTAGGAGTGATGCTATTATCAACTTGGAATCTCCCACAACTTGAAGGAAACTCAGTCTACTTTAGTCAGCTGCAAAATTGTGCATTTGATACTCATAAAAAGATTTCGAAGTATGAAGTGGGAGGATTATTGTTCAGCTTGGAAAGCAAAGTTATCAAGGAGTACTGTAACTACTGCTGGATGGGTAATCAATATAATGTTTGGATCGTTCATAATCCACGATGAGATATAAAATGTGATCATAATAATTGAAAATTTTGTATCAGTAGCAGTAGTACTTTTTTACTTGGAATATTCCATGTTCGTCAATCTTCAGTTGTTGCTTCACCACTGGTGATAAACTTGTGTTGGCTATGATGTTGAAGGTCCTGGGGGGTGAATAGGTCCTTAACAACTTTTTTTCGTATAAATTCGTTCTCAGGGATAACAAGAGTTGTAGCTATCCTGAATAACAAATACACAGTAACAATAAATAAAAGTTGCAGTAAAATAACAATGAACACCAAGATGTTTTTTATTCGCAAAAACCCTGAATGCAGAGAGAAAAACTACGTGCCCCTAACTCTTTAGGGACAAACGTTTCCACTATGTAAAACTCACTTCTTATAAGATTATAGTCTAGGGATACATGAACGACTTGTTATCCTGCCTAAACTACACACTAGTCTAGATCTATATTTTCTCTCTTGTTTCTAAGTACCTCACTCCTTACAAGATTATAGTATATGATACAACAACGACTTGCTATCCTACCTAGTCTTAAACTAGTCTAGCTCTACCTCTTTTGTCTCTAAGTGGCTACACATGAAGGTATAAGAAGTTTCAACTTAGAATTCAGCTATCACTTAACTGATTCTTCTTGAACACTTCTCAGAAGTTTCACTCACTAAGTTGAAGTAACTTCTTACAAGAATAATAGTTCTAGTGATACACTACCATAGTGATATCATTCCTAGTCTCAAACTAGTCTAGACCTATTCCCTCTCTTGTTTCTAAGTTCTTACAACATGAAGTACTTTTAGAAGCCTTATTCGTGAATTCAGCTAACCACTAGCAGATTCAACCTTGAACGCTTCTCAGAAGTTTCACTCTCAGAAACTCAGCTATCCTAAACTGATTCTTTCATGAACCCAGCTACCTCAGCGGGATACATCAGAACTCAATTATCCTTAGCTGCTTCTTTCATGAACACTTCTTGGGTTGCTACACTACCAACTGATCTCATGGTATGCAGAATGTAATGAGTTTATGAGAAAATGTTTTGTTCGGCTCTAATGTTTATAATCACAAAAGAAAGACTTAGAGACTAATGAACAATGCACAGGAAAACAAAACTCAACAATGCAAATGTAAAAATTACATTTTGACAACCACCGAGCAAAGGCAGCTTTGCTGAATATATATAGGCAGTCAAGGCATCAAAAGATGATACCAGTTGACCTCAGCAGTTTTCAGAAAGGTTTGGACAGTAGTCTTTGGCTATAGTGCTGAGAGCAATGTAACCAAATAAAGAGATGACAAGAGCAATCTCAATAAGACAAAGAAACATTTCCTAAAACATGAATGATTCAAAGCAGGGAGCAGATGTCACGTCCCGACCCATAATTTTTACCTTTATTACTGACATAGTGGTAATAAGAATTTTACCGTGTTCGTCATTAAGTATAAAATATAATTGATCCCCAGAGAGGTGTAGGGGACGATTATTTTGTGGGATTATTCCAAGGAAGAAATTTTGACGACGGTAAAAAAAATGGTAATTTTTGCTAATAAAAGGTAATTTTATTGGGGTATTATTTTGGGGTGTTGAATTTTTGGTTTTGGGTTTATTAAGGGACTTGGACCCGGATCGGGCCAAGCTCATTTTCTCTTCTTTTTTTTCCTTCTCTCTCCGCGCCCGCGCGCCCTCTCTCTCTCTCTCTCCCTCTCCCGGACCCGTTTTTGCCCGGATCTTTCCCGACGCCGTTCGCCGCCGTCCGGTAGCCCCAGCCCGCCGCACCGTTCCCATACGGTCGGTCTCTGTCTCAGCTTCAATTATAGACCGGTGGCAGCCTCCTTATCTCCGCCGTGAAGGAGCGGCCAAGCCCGAAAGCTTCGGCTGCCCGAAGTTTCTTTTCGCCGGAACTCTCCGGCCGCCATAGCCGGCGAGCCGTAGCTCAAAATAAAGCCCTCATTCCGTGCTTCAATCCCTCCAAAGGGCTCGCTCCATCTCTAGCTAGGTAAAGAGAAATCGGTAATGGAAATTTTAGGGTTTTATTGTGTGTTTGTGTTTGATTGGCTTGGTTAGGCTTAGAATTGGAGTTTGTGGTAGTTAGGAATGTTGTAGAGGAGACTGAGAGGAAGATGCTGCCAAATTTTGATGAGCATCGGAGGTCGCCGGAGTTGGTCGCCGGCCGCCGCCGAGAAAATTTTTTTGGTGGGGAAAAATGTGAGGAATTTAATAAAATAAGTTTTAGAATTTTTTGAGGAGTTTTGGATAGGTTTGAGAATTGTTGAAGTCTGGTATTTTTGGTGGATTATTGATTTAGAATCCGGCCATTGGATTTTATTTGGTGGAATGTGATTTTGAGGATGTCGGTAATTTTTGTGGAGTTTTGAGGTTGGCAATGGATTCAAGATTTTGGAGTGTTAGGCTTGGTTGAGCGCGCGAAGCATATTTAATTTATGCCAGTTTTGCGTTAAGCGTCGGTGTTTTATTTAAGGTTTTATTTATTTAGAACAGGACGTGAGGAGGCTCGAGCGGAAGAGACCTCCGACCGACATCAGGCTTAGGCCTAACCTATGAGTGGACCTTTGTTTTAAATATTGTGTTCGAAATGCTTTATCGTTTTGAATGATTTCCTGTTGTTGGATATTTCCCGAAATTGAAAATTTCGGTGATTATACTCTTATATGAGAATAGTATGTATATGATTAAATGCTAGCTAGCTAGATGTGATTTCCCCCATACCGAGGTACAATTCCAGTATGGGTGACGTGAGCGTTAGAAGCGAGCGTCGTAGCCCTGTGCGACCTTCTAATTTCGTATTCATTCATTCATAGATTTCGTACAAGGAGTAAGCACGTATATATTACCACTCGGCCGTTTTCCCCCAGCCTGAGGTACAATTCCAGTGTAGGGTGACGTGAGCGTTAGACGTAAGCGTAGTAGCTTTGTATGATATCTACTTTATTCAAGTTGTTCATAGATATCGTACAAAGGGGTAGGCGAGTGTACATACATACTATATATATATAATATCCTGGCCTGAGAGGCAATTTCTTAAAGTTTGGGAGTCTAGCCAGGCTGGACCCCAGTTCAGAATCTTTCCAGTTGAGCTCTTGTTTTTGCCGCTGATGAAGTGTTTTCTTGGAAAACATTTTTGGGGAAATATTTATTTGTTGTCAGAATAGTTTTGTCCACTCACTCTGACGTGTTGAATATTTTCCCCTGGGCGCTTCGTTTTTAAAAAATGCCCAGTCTGCAGAGTTCGCGTGAGGTCTAGCAGGAGACGTCGAGGCATAATCACACATCTATCAGCTACATTTGGTCAGTAGGTTACATGTTTAATCTACTAGGGGTTTGTTAGCTTTCGCTGTGTATTATTTTATTTTTTTAGTAGCTCTGAATACTTTTGGAATTCTCTGTGTAATTTATTATTCTGGCTACTTTTGGTTTGTAGCGGATGATTTCTTTTAGAGTAAAAAGGTGATTATTAAATTCTTATAAGTTAGGGTTGTCCATTTTCGAGGGAGGTTTGCTGAGTCTTCGGTAAATTTTCCTTAGAGGTGGTCCCCGCATGACTCATCTCGAGTTTCGGGGTAAAATTCGGGATGGGTCTTGACAACAGAGAGGTTTCAGACCCTCTTTCTCAGTCCATCAATGGACTTTGTCATAGTAGAAAGTGACTGGTCTTTGAATCACACAGGGACCAGCTGTTGCATAGGATACTGTATCATAGAATCCAAGCTGGAGCCTTAAGCATCAAACCATTTGGTCACGGGTTGACATAACAAAAGATCTCAACCTTTAGACTGGTTTAAGCACCAAGACACTTCCCTCAAACCAGTTGTCCATTTGAAATTGAAAGACATCAATAATCTATTAAACTAATATAACAGATTCTTTGAGTTCAAACTGGGCAGACGAATGACTCAGAACTAGGATAACAAGCAGAGCTGCTATCCTCTGTGAAAAACAGTGATATGCATATGCATGTTTTACCTGAGACCATAAGATCATGTTGGTTCTTCTACTTCTTCAACTTATTCTTCAGATGTGCATGACCAAACTCTCAATTGCTTTATGTTTCATAGGTTGTGTTTTGTTCTATATAAGGATTGCCAACAATTTTATACCTTCAATCTCCCCCTTTGGCATTCCTTAACAAAACACACTAAGACAAGGTTGTTCAAACATTCTCTCAACCTGCATAAGCACTTTCAAGAACAAGTGAAGAATAGGGAAACGATTATGAATATTAAAAATAACCAGAGATATCATATGCATCATATATCTAGAAACATAAACTCATAGACACAAGGCATATATAAGCACAAATCCCAAAATTCATAAATTTCCAACTTTCAACAAGCTCTAAGGTATAACCAACAGCTCTTAGGAACAACCACCAACCAGTTCTTCCCCTTTTTATCAAGGAATGACAAAGGGAAACCATATGTTCAAGGAGACATAAAGAGAGCCGAGAATGATAAAACCAAACTAAACAAGGTCAGAGCGGTTCAATATAATCACATGTACGTATCATCCTCAGCATTATCAACATCATTTGCCGTGTCTTAATCCTCACCATTAAAGGTAGCAAGAAGCATCTCCTATTTGAGCAAGTTTTGCTCAAGAGACTCAACATACACATTGAATAGTCATAAAGACTTAACAATAGGTGTCAACAGGGGATAAGTGAGTAGCAAAGACATCATGATGTCACAATCAAACATTAGCTATAAAGAATAGCTTGGAGGAAAGACCTAAATGACCAAGAGACAATTCTCGGAGGGTATATGAGGGATACCAGCAGGTCTTGATATCTTGGAGAAGTATGGTTAAGCATAAAGGAAGATATTTAGATCTAAGCTTAACATCTGAACCAATGACCTAAGGGGAATCTGCATCAAGACCACACACCCATGTATGGTTAACCCTAAGAAAAACCGTTAAGCAATTAACTCACAACAAGAGGCATTGTTTTAAGGTCAATGAAATTCTCATAAACAATCAACCTCGAAAGAGTAACATGAACTCATAAAAGACAAAGTGAGAACAAGGAGGGAGAGCTATGGATATCTAAGGGATCATCCTTACAGGAGACAAGGTAGGTTTGACAATCCCTACAACAGCTGAAGCTTTGCATTTAGAAATAGGAATATTGACCCCATATCTAAGTTTGAGCATACATTCCAAACAATAACATCAACAACAACCTACACAATGGTCAGTGCACCTTAGTATGAACTAAAGTGAATGATAGTGGAAAGGCTATCAAGGGAAAGCGAAGGTGAAAAGATCAAGGGAGAATAGAGCAATTTGCATGACATCTAGGCAGCGGAGAAAGCATCATGGTATGACGTTAGAGTATGCCACTGAAAACTATAACTCACTCATGCTTGAAACAACTATAGTTCAATCTCTTCAACTCTCATGTCACATACTTGAGAGAGAGTCCAACTATCCTATAGGAAACAAATCAATGATCAAGGCAAAAGTCAATATCCTTCTTGGAACAAAAATGATGTTTCAAATCACGTAGTTACAACACACATGTAATAGGGCACAACCAAACACAAGCAATCTCACACTCAAAACATGCAACACACGGGAAGAACTTCCCTCAATGTTTTGACAACCTCAAAAGGACTAAGATGCAAGTATATGAATAACTCATATCATTAATGTACTCCCCCTAAGAAGGTGCATTGCTCCCCCTACGGATGTGCAAAATATAAAAGAAGGAACAACTAGATGCTAGACCAAGGATACCAACCATTATTCTGATCCTAATAGGAAAGCTTAAGAACAAGCTCACAAAGTCCTCAAATAAGAGATAAGCAATGACAACACTTACACAAGAGTTTTCCAAAAACTTTTGACAACCTTAGTTTCAAGAAATATAAAGTGTGTGTGTACCACTGATTATCAATTACTCCCCCTAAGAGTGTGCATAGAAAACAAACTTATCTAATTGAAATAAAATGACACACATAAAGTAGCAACTAAACAACCTACTAAGGATACCAATGTAGACCAATCAAATCTCTGCATAAAGACAGTTTGAGCATAAACACACAAAGTAAGACACCAGGATTTCAAATGTCTTAACCACTATGAATGTCCACATGTATATATGACTGTGAAGAAATCATCATGGTCTATTAAACCTAGTTTAGACATCAGAGTGTGTGTGTGAGATAGTTTCACTTATGGGTCTTTAGATCAACACCAACTGAGATGAGAGATGATATATCATACAGTCCAGGAGAGCATAGATCACAACCATCCTTATAACACCAAGAACAACATTGTTCAAAAATAGAGGCAATTTTTCTGAATAATTGAATTAGATATTAGTTTAATAGCCAATCTGAAAAATCATCTTCATAGGTTCATGTAGCAAGAGGGTTGCCATTGACTCCCTAACCATATGGTCTTGGGGCAATAAGTGTATCAAAGACACTCAATAGGACAACCAACTCGAACCCATAGAAGGATATAATGCATTTCAGGAATCCTTACTGAGTCATGTATCAAGTGAGAGACCAGCTAGTCCAAGATATGGTTTTTGAATTTCTTTTACACTTCAAGATCACTAAACCAGTCTCGTTTCTGCCCACCCTTATATCGCTCATCACGACCAAGGAATGTATACTTTAAGACTAGTCTAGAGTGGAGCAAAAAGCTCAACACACCACCTCATCAAACCAACCTCGTTTCTTCCCACCTTTATATCGTTCATCATGACCAAAGAATGTATACGTTGAGGCTAGTTTGTCATAAAAACTCTTTGCATCAACTCATCTCAAGTTTATAGCTTTGTATTTTTAACCCACAAAGTTGACTATGTTAAGCATGTAGTTCTTTAAGTCTTTCAAAGCTTATCAGATCACATATGAGAAATAATGATCAATCAGATGCAAACATACATGTGTACAAGAGAGCAACTAAGACAATTGAAACTTAAACACTCACTTAGGTCAAAATCAAAAATTGTCTAGTGATAGTGTTTATGCCTAAATTAATATTTTTACTGGACAATAATTGTCTATGTGAATATTAATTAAGTTCTTGGTCTATGTCGGCCGGCGAGCCCAAGTTCTTTAAGTTTACAAATAAAGGCCCGCCAGCAAGACCACGCGGGATGATCACAAAGTCCGCGCGTGGAATGACTCAGCGCGGACTAAAAGATCTCGCGCGCTTTCAGACAAAAATACAGTTCGCGCGAAATGACTTCGCGCGGAGTGAGGATCCATCTTGCGCGCTTCGTGTGGAAAGCACAGTTCGCGCGGAATAACTTTGGTATTAGGCGAGGTGGAATGCATCTAGGAGCTGGCGAACTGATTCGCTAGTTCGCGAGGTAGACATACGCGGAGTCCGCGCGAATGCTTGTAATCGTTTCTGACTTTTTACAGTCTTTGACACGCTTTGGGCCAATCCATGTGGCCCTTATTAAATAAAAGCCTTGTTTTGGCCCGCGAGCTGCAATAACCCGCTAGGTGGAATTGAGCTACAGAGTCCGCGGTTCGCGCGAGTTAGTTTTCTACATGGACTGTGGTACCTCGCGGGATAAGATTGCTCCTAATTTCAGTCCGCATATGACTCTACAGTTGAGAAGCGCGCCAGAAGCAGTGTCATATTCTAAATGAACTGTACGAATTGGATATGTGTCACATAAGGATTGGTCTGTATGGGAGGAACAGTTCCTTTGTGCTTCACGTTGCAGAGTCCAACACGCTTCTGATTGTCTTTCTTTCGCGGCAGAAACAGCTCTCACTATCTAAAGGCTCGACCACTCTACAATCTCTCACACACAACTCAACAACCTTACACACAAATCAATTACAATCAAACAAACACAGCAAACTGCAACCCAGTTCTTTTCGAAGCCATTTCGAAACCCTCAACCTAACTAAGCGTACCGCCCCTTTAGTTACAGAGCCCTCCTGGACTCACCCCGATTCCTTGGAATCTTCCCTATAGTTGCTCTGCTCACGTCGCCGTGAGTATCGACCGCCTTGTGCTCGTAAATTCCTCATCTGAGGTGGCACCTGGAACTCCTTCCGCCTGATTCAAGAAATCAAGCACGTAATCAACCTCTTCCTCGTCCGCGAGGTGGCATGCCGGCAACACTCCCCCTTTCTCTTTGTTCGTTAATCACCTCCGCTCCACACGCTGAGGATCATGGCCAAAACAGATAGCACATCACACAGGTATCCTAAAAACTATTTCAAGAAAATAAAGACACATATTTTTGATGATGATTTTTTTTTAAAGAAATTCTAAGCCTAAACACTTATGTACAAACACACAAGAGTCTCAAGGGGAGAAACCAATCTCTTTGGCACACACCAATGGCCTTTCAAATGCGTATAAAACAAGGTTGTCAAGAGATTTTGTATACAAATATGCATATCAATCTTCAACAAGTATAAGCCCAATTTATGCAAGTTATGTTCAACCCAACGTTATGGTGAAATGATACTTATAATCAACATGCTTAATCTTAGAACAAATATGCTTAATCAACATGCTTAATCTTGTTTCAAAGGCGTATAAAACAAGGTTGTCAAGAGATTTTGTAAACAAATATGCATATCAATCTTCAACAAGTATAAGCACAATTTAAGTAAGTTATGTTCAACCCAACGTTATGGTGAAATGATACTTAAAATCAACATGCTTAATCTTAGAATGCAACACAGCTTTCTTGGAAACATTGATGACATAAGTAATACCACAACAACAGAGATAAAATACCTTGTTGGAATCCCCAGTTAGCATACATGTGTTTCATCCATAATAGTTGCATGCATCAACTTTCTGCATCCATGGGTTCAGTTTGTGCAGTGAAAATGATGGCTTCTTACTATGCCAAGAGACCAAGCTGGTTCCCATAAGAAACAACCTCCCAAGATGCATTTTCTATCCGTAGCATCGCTAACCCAATCCAAGTTGTAGAAACCTACAATATCACATGGATAACTAAAAATCAAAATCACAAATACTATACATGAATCCAAAGATACGGTTTACTGCCTTCACATTGGATCCCTTGGAGTTTGTTAGGTTGTTAGCAAAGAAGTCAACACATAAGACAATAACATACCTACTGGTTGTGAAGAACAAGAGGCTAACAATCATGCTCTTGAAGTGTGTTTAATCAACATCAATATACAATGATCTTACAGCTCATGCCTATTAGAATCAGGATGGCAGTGGATGCTTCCATCCCAAACTTCTAGATGACATAATTAGATTGACAGATAAACAATTCATCATTTTTATGCACAACTTGTAAACACAGAGAGTAACAATGTTCACCGTAGAGACTCATCTCAAAATTTTCAAGGAAATGTTGTAAACACATCCAACAAGATATCATAAAATGAAACCGAACATATATCATCAACATATACTTGTGCAATTATAATATCACTACTGGATTATGGCTATAAGCAGACGGAACCGTTCCGTCGGTTAAGACATATATTTCGTCTGCAAAGATCTTAGTCGACGGAATTTCCGTCGGCTAAGATCCGTCGGCTAAGCTTCGTCTGCTAAGACTATAGCCGACGGAATTGATGATTCCGTCGGATAAGTGGGACTTAGTCGACGGAATAGTTCCGTCTGCCAAGATTTTAGTCGACGGAACTTAATCGACGGAAATTACTTTTCCGTCGACTAAGTTTTTCTTAGCCGACGGAATATTTCGTCTCCTAAGATCTTAGTCGACGGAAGTAAAAATTTAAATTTTTTTTTTTAGAATAATTGGCGCGGTTTTTTTTTCTCGTTTTTTTAGGTCTTTTTTTTTTTTTCCTTCTCTTCCTCTTCTCCGGCGACCACGACGGTTATGTTTGCGTGTTCCCGAACAACTCCACTCCACCTCCGACGCTAAACTCGCCGGGAGGAGGAGGAGGTGCCGCCAAGAAGAGGAGGAGGAGGTGTCGCGCGCCGAGAAGAGGAGGAGGAGGAGGAGTTGCCGCCGAGAAGAGGAGGAGAAGGAGGCGGCGCTGCTTGGAGGAGGAGGAGGTGCCGCGGCGAAGGAGGAGGAGGAGGCGCCGAGAAGAGGAGGAGTAGGAGTTGCCGCCGAGAAGAGGAGGAGGAGGAGGCGGCACTGCTTGGAGGAGGAGGAGGTGCCGCGGCGAAGGAGGAGGAGGAGGCGCCGCTGTGGTGGGGGAGCAACCAGACAAGGGAGAGAGAGAGCAGCAGACGAGCTAGGGAGAGAGAGATGAAGAGGATGAGGGAGAGAGAGCTGAAAGTTATAGAATGGAACCGAAAAAAATTTCAAAATTTTTGGCGGGATAACTGCCGCTTAAAATTTTTGAACTTAGTCGACGGAATATATTTTTCCGTCGCCTAAGTTCAAAATATTTAAGCGGCAGTTATCCCGCCAAAATTTTTTATTTTTTTATTTTTTTTAAATTTGGTTCCGTCGACTAAGTAGATATTTCCGTCGGCTAAGATATAACCTAAGCGACGGAATAATTTTTCGTCGCCTAAGTTATCATAAATAATCATTTATATTTATATATAAATATTCCGTCGGCTAGGTAAAAATTTCCGTCGCCTAAGATTTTCTTAGCCGACGGAATATTTTTCCGTCGCCTAGGTAAAAACTTAGGCTACGGAAGGTTTTCCGTCGGCTAAGTAGATCTTAGGCGACGAAAATATTATTTTTCCGTCGGCTAAGTGATTTTTTCCACTAGTGTATGCTTTGAGGTGCCTTTGACAAACATGGTTTTGTCAACTGAACCTTTCACATACCATCTTACAATGGTGTGGAGAATCTCTCATGACAAGCTCTAGAAGCTGGCTTAAGGCCATAAAGGATCTTGCTAACCTATGCACATGCTCATGATGGCTGAGACTTTAAAATCACGGGGCTTTGGATCTAGGAACTAAGTGTCAAACAATGCATCTTTCAAATCAATCCAAATCATCTTGCAAGGCATTGATATAATCAACATCAAGAAAGATTTTCATAACAAATATGGACTCAAGCTATGATAAATACAACACCATAAAAACGTATGGTGTGGGTATCATATCAATATGTAGCAAGTAAACACTTGAGGATACCAACATTGCTTACCAATCGAATTGACTTACCCCTGGTTTGTCTAGGCTCAACCACCTTACCAAAATATGTCAGAAGAAGTGTGATCTTTCTGAGCTTGACATTGTTCCAGATCTGTGAGGTGTCGGGATGGCAAGACCCTCATCCATTCTTGAGTCTGGAAAATCAGATTCAGTCCCCAGGATTTTCATATTGGATATTCGGTCAACAATGAGTGCATCTCAGACTTATTTCTGTTCAGACACCACAGAATAACCATGAAAGAATAAAAAAGTTATATATTGCAACATATAATATTTCCTTCACTTTGCATGATCTCTTGCTGTCCACACAATATACTTTCACATATGACACATATGTTTCTTCCATTTCCAAAGTTCAAAGGATGGCTTGAAAGATTTCAACCTGAAAATCACTATATCCAAAGAATAGTAGACATTAGAAGCAAACCTCTCCTCAAAAGAAATGAGGGAGATCATATGCACTTAAGCATAACTCTTCCCAATTCAACACAGACATAATTTATCCTTTTAACAAACCTATATTGTTTGAGAGTAATGGAAGTAGAAAATTCATGATGTACACCAAATTCCTCACAACAATAATGAAGCATATTGAAATTTAATGTCATGGTCAAATATAATACTACCAATATGCAAGCCAACAAAACACTATTCAATTGAAACCCAATCTCTAGCAAAGCCGTAATCTTTTCAACACTTTCACCTTTAATAGCTAGGAATCTAACCCAAGTTAATCTTCAAAGAGAACAACAACAATTACAAGCACATGCTTCCAACTACCAATGTTGTAGTTTCAACAAGTTCAATTAAGTCTAGATGCAACAGTTCAAGCATAATAGAAATATGTTAAACATCAAGTCAAGAGTGAAGAGAATGAGACAGCTTACCAATTCTGCAATGCTCATACATACCTGTGGGGATACCAGTGAGCTTAGGTATCCTGTCGGCTCCTTTCGATGATAGTTTTACAATGACCAGATGTTTCAGATGACACACTCTTCTGTGCCAAAGTTCAAGAGCATCCTCAAATACCATTGAACAAAAGCACTCTTAAGGAGAAAAGTTCTCTTATGCAAAGGTACCACAACATTGGTCCTTAGTCCTCATACCTCTCATCATGCCTTTACCTTTACCATCAGGTATCAGACATATAATACGGTCAAACCAAACTAACACTTAGGAGACTGACATTTAACCCTTTTACCAAAAGAAACATCCTCCAGGTCCATAAGACCAGGAATGTTAGCTATCCCACAACCGACTCAGCTTTGACACTAACCCCAAGCACAACTTGTCCAAACCTAGATGTGAACTATTTTGGGTCACAGATCATGTGCCATAAAACAACCATTGTCCACATACCACAAGTCAAAACGACTAGTCGTAAGAACACAAAGTGCAACATTGCACATGGCCATGAACTAAGTCTATCCAAGACAAATTCTAAGTCTAGAGAAAAAAGCATACATGCCCAACAACTGGGTTTCGTCCAAAAAATGACAAAAGGTTTGGTATAAACTGATATGGCTTTGAAATAACACCTCTCAGAAATCTCATTCTAACCCAAGTGAATTTTTCTATAGAATCTGGGTTTAGGGATAGACAGACACCTTGCTATCCTTAAAAACTCTCGTAAGAATTTTCTAAGAATAACCAAAACGAGGTGAGCAACTGATTCTCCTAGGATCTCCTTGGGCTGGATTGACAGAAAAAATAGATACGGCCAACAACAACATAGTGGTGGCGAGCAAAAGGGGACGAAAGGTTAGAAGTTATGGAATCCCTAGTCGACTAGGCTCAACAACAAATGGTTTTTTGCTCTTGACGAAAACATTAGTTTTACTGCTTTGAGCACTTTCTAATTTCAAAACCTAAACCAAGAATTCCCAAATTTCATCTCCTCACTATTTGATAATTCATGGACAAAATTTCAATCCTATTGAGAATAGACTTTGAATCATAAAACAACTCAGTATACATGACATGTATACTATCATTAGAATCCTTGTCCTTAAAGGACTCATCTAATATGACTGAGGCTACAAAGTCCAATGAATCTTAAACATCATCCAAGGATGGTTTAGACTCATGAAATAAGCTATGGGATTTTTTGAGCTTTTTCATAGGTTGTAGCCAATGTGTCCTAACTGACTCTCCAACGCTCTTTGTCAAATAGAGCAGCGGGCAAGCTATTAAAAGCTTTGATGTTCATCCTTCTATAATTAGTCCAATCAAAATATGAAGGGACGTTAATAGAAGTATGGCCTCTATCACGGTCCATTCTCGGCTCACAGAGGATCTCACTAACAAAAGCTAGTGGCTGCTCTGATACCACTTGAAGGTCCTAGAGGAGGGTGAATAGGTCATTAACAACTTTTTTCGTATAAATTCGTTCTCAGGGATAGCAAGGGTTGTAGCTATCCTGTATAACAAATACACAGTGATAATAAATAAAAGTTACAGTAAAATAACAATGAACACCAAGATGTTTATTACTCCCAGAAACCCTGAATGCAGGGAGAAAAACTGTGTGCCCCTAACTCTTGAGGGACAAACATTTCCACTATGTAAAACTCACTTCTTACAAGATTATAGTCTAGGGATACATGAACGACTTGCTATCCTGCTTAAACTACCCACTAGTCTAAATCTATACTTTCTCTCTTGTTTCTAAGTACCTCACTCCTTACAAGATTATAGTATAGGATACAACAACGACTTGCTATCCTACCTAGTCTCAAACTAATCTATATCTACCTCTCTTGTCTCTAAGTGGCTACACATGAAAGTATAAGAAGTTTCAACTTAGAATTCAACTATCACTTAACTGATTCTTCTTGACCACTTCTCAGAAGTTTCACTTACTAAGTTGAAGGAACTTCTTACAAGAATAATAGTTCTAGTAATACACTACCACAATGATATTCTTCCTAGTCTCAAACTAGTCTACACATATTCCCTCTCTTGTTTCTAAGTTCTTACAACATGAAGTACTTTTAGAAGCCTTGTTCGTGAATTCAGCTAACCACTAGCAGATTCAACCTTGAACGCTTCTCAGAAGTTTCACTCTTAAAAACTCAGCTCCTAAACTGATTCTTTCATGAACTCAGCTACCTCAGCGGGATACATCAGAACTCAGTTATTTTCAGCTGCTTCTTTCATGAACACTTCTTGGGTTGATGTACTACCAATTGATCTCATGGTATGCAGAATGCAATGAGTTTATGAGAAAATGTTTTGTTCAGCTCTAAGGTTTATAATCACAAAAGGAAGACTTAGAGACTAATGAACAATGTACAGTAAAACAAAACTCAACAATGCAAATGTAAAAACTACATTTTGACAACCACCAAGCAAAGGTAGCTTTGCTGAATATAAATAGGCAGTCAAGGCATCAAAAGATAATATCAGCTGACCTCAGCAGTTTTCAGAAAGGTTTAAACAGTAGTCTTTGGCTATAATGTTGAGAGCGATGTAACCAAAGAAAGAGATGACAAGAGCAATCTTAATAAGACAAAGAAATCTTTCCTAAAACATGAATGATTCAAAGCAGAGAGCAGAGAGGTTTCAGACCCTCTTACTCAATCCATCAATGGACTTTGTCACAGTAGAAAGTGACTGGTCTTTGACTCACACATGGACTAGCTGTTACATAGGATACCGTATCATAGAATCCAAATTGGAGCCTTGAGCATCAAACCATTTGGTCACTGGTTGGCATAACAAAAGATCTCAACCCTTGGACTGGTTTAAGCACCAAGACACTTTCCCTCAAACCAGTTGTCCATTTGAAATTGAAAGACAACAATAATCTATTAAACTAATATAACAGATTCTTTGAGTTCAAACTGGGCAGACGAAAGACTCAGATTTAGGATATCAAGCAGGGCTGCTATCCTCTGTGAAAAACAGTGATATGCATATGCATGTTTTACCTGAGACCATAAGATCATGTTGGTTCTTCTACTTCTTCAACTTGTTCTTTAGATGTGCAGGACCAAACTCTCAATTGATTTACGCTTCATAAGTTGTGTTTTGTTCTATATAAGGATTACCAACAACCTTATACTTTCAAATGTAGATGCTCATGTTGGTCTGAATATGTTTCAACCTTTCAGGGCAGTACTTTTTATGTGGTAATATTGGCGAGCTACTTACTATAATCCATTATATAGATTAGTCTTTCTATTGTTTAATTAGGTGAAACCGTCATAATAACATCTCAAATAAACTTGAAACAAAGAGACTAGGAGGAAACCAGGTGCGTTTGTGCACCAGGTGAGCTATTGTGTTCGAAGAAGAAAGCTATAAGGGATGACAATCATGAGAAGCTCTATGTGCAAGTTAAACTTAAACTTCACAGCAAAGTGAACAGATGGGATAAAGTGGAATATTTGAGATATCAGGCTTTATTTTTCGGTCACAATACATCGGCACTGTCAGTATCAGCACTCTTTGCTTTGTTTCTGACTCGCATAAATATCTTATCCAAGGTGAACCCATAATGACATCTACCACTAATTAAAACTAAGAAGTGCGAGTATTACAAAACACAGATTCTTGTTTTCATTTTCAATGGTCGAAAGCGCAGGCTGCAGGTGAGCTGTGCCCTCCCTCTTCTTCCGCTTTACAACCAGAATAAGGCGCCTTAGAATTCACCCTACATATATTCAATAATTTGGAGAAGTCATAGAAAATGTTTGCTAAAACAAGAGCATACGTAGAATCGTAGAAAGCTATTCACCTGAACTCAGTGGCCAGTGGCCTACCAATATGTACCAAAAGGGAGGATAAACGTATCCAAAACCTGAAGAAAAATAAATGAAATTGAAAAGCCCACAGACATAAAAATTTGAAAGAAACACTCAACAAATATGAGCATCAGTTGTAGAAAAAGTAGTGAAAAACACCTCTAATCATATAACTGAAATACCATCATCTACAAAAAAAGCATACCATCCAAGTCTCCTGGTGAGATGACTTTGCAGTTTCAAAAGATAACTCTGAAAAGAAAGAACACGATATTGAAATCCAGATAGAAATGAGATGAGAACCTCAGACTCAGATTAGTTTATTCGATTTACAACCAGTTGGGATTATGCTTGGATAGTTGGATGTTAAAAGACCCAAAATACTTTGGGCCTCAAATTATTCCTCCTACCCAAAATACTCTTTTCCTAAAAACCTAGGGTTTCCTCCCGTTATCAAATTCCTCGCCTTTCTCAAACAAATACACTCTTCGTTTCAAAAAAAAAAACATATAAATAGAAGCAAATATTGTTTTCCTCAATAACATTAGGGTTCCCTCTGTTAGTGTTTTATCGACGTCGACGAACCAAAAGTGGAGGAGGATACCAACTACAACGTCAACTTGGTGCGATCTCCCACTAGAACTGTTAGAATTGATCTTGCAGATGCTTACTTTCATCGATATATTTCGATTCAAATCCATCTGCTCTTATTGGAAACGCGTTGCAGAATCGTATACCTCTTCTTCATATTTCTCTGAAGCTCCATGGCTCTTAGTACCTCCAGATCATCAACAAGAACATATTAATGATAATGATGTTGATCACTACTTCCACATCAACAAGAACATACTAATGATAATGATGTTGATCACTACTTCCACTTTTTTAGTCTCTCAGAGAAAAAGTTCATTAAAATCAAGAAAAAGAAGGCTTTGCTTGTCCTGGCCTAAAATGAGCGGGTTCCTCACATGGCTGGCTTGCGATTTGCAGCTTCTACAATGATACGGTTTATCTTCTCAATCCACTTTCGGGTTCCAAAATTGATCTCTCATCGCTTTCAACTCTTCCTTACTTTATGATAATATGAGGTGGCAGAGTTCACCAAGTTGTGTCATCCTCAGATCCGTCTCGCAACAATAACTTTTTTCGTTGTGGTGAGGTATATCACATATGAAGAACAAATGCATCTAACTTTTTGTAAGAATGAGGATGAAAGATGGAGTAACTTAGGATGACATGAGTCATGTGTGAGTGTAACATTCCACAAAGGCCATTTATATTCATTAGGCAGGGGTGGCCTTTGGGTCGTGCGATGTGTGCGGCCGCACAAGGATTTTCGGGGGCCTCTAAAAAATTTTATTTATATAAATATGTAATAAGTACTAAAAATAACTAACATGTTAACATGGATCTTGTAGCATAGCTGGTTAAGATTTTTCATCTTAACTTAAGCCACCCAAGTTCGAGGACAACAGCCTCTTTTGTGTAGTATTTTTCTTCCTTCTTTTCACCTTTCTTTTTTTTCTCTTTTTTTTTCTTCATTTTTCATCCCTTTTGTTTTGTTGTTCTTCCTTCTTTTCACCTCTCTTTTTTTTCTCTTTTTTTTTTCTTCATTTTTCATCCCTTTTGTTTTGTTGTTTTTTTTTGGGCTAAATGCTTGTGACACCCTGTAGTTTACACCTAAAATCAGTTTTGTCCCTCACTTTTTTTTTAAACTGGTATACCCCTATACTTTTAATTCTCGACTGATTTGCCCTTGTCGTCAATTGACCGTTAAAGAAGACTGTTAAGTTGCTGAGACTCAGCTAGAAACCTGCAACATCGACATAATATGTCCAATATACCCCTGACTATAGTGACTTTTACAGGTCCTTCAGCAAGCCTCACCGACGGCGCCGACGACGGCGCCCACAGCCGGGTGAGTCGAGGTGGCGGCAGAGAGGGGAGGAGCAAGGGAGGGAGGAGAAGGAGGAGGATTTTCTCGGGTCGAAAACCGGGTCGGTGAACTTCCAGTAATTTCCATAAGGATTTTCTTCTTTGCTGGTTTGTGCTGCACCGTCGGGAGATATTCAGAGCTAAGATTGATGACCTCTCGGACGTTTTACTTGTTGAAATCCTGTGCCGCCTTCCCTGCAACAAACTCATATTCCAATGCAAGCTTGTGTCCAAGTCTTGGTATAATCTCATATCTGCTCCTTACTTTGTTCGCCGCTATCTATGCCTTCAACGTCAGATGCAAAAGCCTGTTCTGAAAACCCTAGTTTTTTTCGAGATAACCAAACCAATATCTCTCATCACAACGTCGGATCATCCGGTCTTCAAAGCAGCTGCAAGTAACTTCACTCCCGTCGACTTTGTTGCACCAACCGGGTACGCCATCACCGGCTCACTCTTCTTGGCCGGCTTCGGCACCGTGACCTTTTCCCCGAACTTATAAGAGAAGGTGAGCTCGCCCTTGGGCTTGCCGGAAGGTCGCCGGAAGGTCGCCCTTGGACTTCATGTCCCTGGGGTCGACGGAGTCGAAGAGCTCCTTGAGGGGGACGTCGGCCAAGGAGGACTTCATGTCTATAAAAAATACTCAAACCCTTCAAAACATTCCCTCAAACCCTTCCACGACCCCGAAACTCTCCATGGATTCCGACCCTTTATTCATCCCCATAATGTTTCACTCCTCCCTTTCCGCCTTGGAGCCATTTGCTTATGCTCTGTTTTTCATCTCCCTATTTTCTCTCTGGCTCAGACCCGGCGGTGTCGCCTGGGCTCTCTGTAAGGTCAGAGCTTGCAACCCTATTCCCGGCCCACCCGGATACCCTCTCATTGGTTCCATGTCCATCTTCACTGCCTCTGCACCTCACAGAGTTCTGGCCAAGCTCGCCAGAAGCTTGAATGCCAAACCTTTGCTGTCTCTATCGGTTGGTTTCACCCGGTTCGTAATCTCAAGCAACCCGGAGACTGCGAAAGAGGTTCTCAACAGTTCAGCTTTCGCTAACAGGCCGAGGAATGAAACTGCATACGAGCTTCTGTTTAACAGAGCCATGGGGTTTGCACCATATGGAGAGTACTGGAGGAATCTGAGGAGAATCGCAGCGACTCATTTGTTCAGTCCGAAGAGAATAGCTGGTTCGGAACGGTTTAGGATTGAAATGGCGAGGTGGGTAAAATTGTCATCTCACTACCTTGGTCTCATACATGTGTCAACATGTTAGCCACGTCAGCTACATAACGGGTTCACTTGACGACAAGGGCAAATCAGTCGATAATTTAAAATATAGGGGTATACCAGTTTAAAAAAAAAAGTGAGGGACAAAACTGATTTTAGGTGTAAACTACAGGGTGTCACAAGTATTTAGCCCTTTTTTTTTCTGCATTTCATCCCCCTTTTTTTTCGTTTGTGTTTTTTTACCCCTTTTTCCCCCTCTTTTGCGTTTTTCTTGTGATTTCATAACCATGTTTCCTACAATTTTATTTTATTTTCCTGCATTTTCACCCTTTTTTCTACGTTTTCACCTCTTTTTTTTCTCTCCTTTATTTTCTGCGTTTTTCTTCTTGCGATTTTATAAGGGATTGTTTCCCTACCTTTTTTTTTTTTTTTTTTTTGCATTTTCATCATTTTATAAGAATCTTAGAAATATGCTATTTCGTGTACTTTAACGAGAGATTGTGATTTTTAATATTGATTTGTACATTCGGGATCAAACTTGTGTAACTAAAGCCACATTCAAAAACAAAAAAAAAGCCACATTCAAAGTTTCGCACAGGGCCTCATATTCCACAGGACCGACCCTGTAATTAGGCATGGAAGACCTAAAGGTTTATGAGTTCGGAGGAACTTATCCCATGCAAACCATGGATCTTTGCCATGGATCAAGAGAGCGTCCAATACCTTTTAGGTTGTCGAAGGCATGCGACTCATGTGTGATTACGGTGGATTCATGGGACGAGCTTTATTTGCTTGTGAATCCCGGCTTCACATTTAAGAAGTGGATTCGTGGGGCGAGCTTTTTCTTCAAGTTAAACCTCACATCCAGAAAGTGGAAAAGTTGAATGATCAAGCTATATTTATAATCACAATTATAATCAAGCTTCAGTAGCGATGTTATTATCAACTCGGAATCTCCCACAACTTGAAGAAAACTCAATCTACTACACTCAGCTGCTAAATTGTGCGGGGAAGTATGTAATTATGGGAGGATTACCATATGGCTTGGAAACCAAAGTTACTAAGAAGTTATGTTGCACGGACAGGTGGAGTGTTAGAGTGTCGGACACTCCGACACGGCGCCCGACATTGCAAAATACGTGTCAGAAAATGTTGACTTTTTCGACACGTTTCAGACACGTTGACCGACTCGTTACATCATCTTCGACACGCCACATCATCATTTATCAATTTTTTTTAATTGAAAAAAAAAACTAAAACCTAAATGAAGCTATTATCCACTTTTGAAAGCAAGCTACTGACTTGCATTTTACTCTCTTTAATGTTATTTATTATGGTTATATAATGAATTGAATTTAGAACATTATTTTGGTAATGTAATGAACTTATTTTATATTTTAGTATATTTTTATTTATTAAAAATAATAAATATATAATTTTATTTTCAGTGTCCAAACCATGTCGGATATTTAGTTTTTGAGTTTTACCGTGTAGGCGTGTTGCGCTGTGTCCGTGTCTGTGTCCGTGCAACATAGCTAAGAAGTACCGTAAGTACCGCCGGAAGGGTAATCAATATAATGTTTGGATCGTTCCTAATCCATGGTGACAGATTGGTTAATTTGGTGCAGATGTTCATAACTTCGCTCAGGTATGAAGATCCTATGATAAAATATGATCTTCATACTTGAAATTTCTGTTTCAGAAGTACTTTTTTACTAAATAATATATTCAATGATCGCCAATCTTCAGTTGTTGCTTCATATCACTGGTGATAAACTTGCGTTGTCTACGATGTAGGTGCTCGTGTAATCGTGTTGGTTTGAATATGTTTTCGGGGCAGTTAAACTTTTTATGTGGTAATATTGGCGAGCTACTTACTATAATCCAGCATATATATTAATATTTCCATTGTTTAATTAGGTGAAAACGGAAGTACAAACTTCACTGCAAAGTGTAAACAGATGGGATAGAGTGTAATATTCTGAGCGTTCAGGCTTTAGGTATCTCGGAAATTTCCGGCAACTCGAAGTAAACTCGGTCTAGTTGATGTTGAACTAGTGCACAACTTGGAAGCAAAGTTTTGAAGTCATAATCGATATATCTGTGAAGGGCTGGTCAGATCGGTATCATCTTATCGTCCATTCATCATAATACACTACACAAAAAACACAAAAAGAGAAAGCAATTGGTTCGTAAGGGAAAGATGCCCTGTGAGATATACCGCATCTATTGAATATCTCAAAATTCATTTCTAACTCAATGTGGGGTTCATAAAGCTTTGTTCTTAACAGTTTCTATCTTAAGATGCAAAACGACCTGTGGTTCGAAACTAGAAAATGTAACTCGACAAAAAGCCAGAATAAGCAACTACATCCACCCACTCCGGAAAAAGCCCTTTCAGCTTCTTTGCATCATCAACCATATACTGATCTACAACAGCAACTTCTACCCTTAGATCTTCTGAACTGTTAGCCTGCAAGTACCACAAGAAACGTTAAGCCACCGAAAGCAAATACAACTATAACCGTGTAAAAAGAGTTTTTTTTTTTTTACCTCTAACCAGAAGGACCAATTCTCAGGACTAGCTCCACTAAGTCGGCATATGTATGATGGCGGACCTCCATCAGATGTTTCAGTAGCTGTACCAATTTCAATGATAAGTAAAACCAAAAACTTATTTAAGTGTATATCTAGAAGATAAGATATAATGGTGTTGGGGGGGGGAAGAGAAACCTGGAAGTGTATTGTTTGCAAATGACCAACTAGATAAAGGGCCTGTAATATTGAGGACTGCAACCCAAACCTCCTCCAAGGCACTGAGAGAGAGGTAAGACAGAGAGCTTTAAATCTTGAAAACCATATAAAAAGCCTGTACAGGTCATGAACATGCAACTTTTTCAACTCACCCTAAAGACAGTTCCAAGTATATTCTCCGAGATTCCTCGCCAAATACTGTATGTGGCTTATAAGTGGAGAGATGAGGGAACTGCCCGTATTGCTTTAGAATACCATCACTTCTTGCAGGAAACTTCAAGCTTCTTGTGAACAAATGAGAAACAGGAAAAAGTCCCTGCATATACAGAAAACTTCAAGCTTCTTTTTTCACCCATTGTTCCAGTGAACTGTTTACTTGGTTACTGACTCGCATAAATATCCTAACCAAGGTGAACCCATAATGAGTTAATGACATCTACCACTCAAACAACGAAGTGCTAGTATTACAAAACACAGATTCTATTTTCATTTTCATAGGTCGAAGCACAGGCAGCTGGTGAGCTGTGCCCATTCTCCCTCTTCTCTCGCTTTACAACCTGAATAAGGAGACTTAAAATTCACCCTACATGTCGATGAAAGAAAGAGATTTGAGGTGGCAGCCCAGGTGGTCTAGAGTAGGGTTCCTTAATCTAATTTGGAAAAGTCATAGAAAAGGTTTGATGAAACAAGAGCATATGTAGATAGGGTATCCACCTGAGCTCAGTGGCAAATATGTACAAAGGGAGGATAAATGTTATCCAAACCCTGAAGAAAAATAAATAAATTTGAAAAGCCTACAGGACATAAAATCTGAAAGAAACACTCCAAAGACAAGCATGAGCATCAGTTGTAGAAAAACGTCTCTAATCATATATTGAAAAAACATCTACAAAAGTGCATACCATCCAAGTCCCCCGGTGAGATGATTTTGCAGTTTCAAAAGATAACTCTGAACTAATGTGCAATTCCTTTGCAACCTCGGGTGCGTGTTTGAAAAGAAAAAGTAACGAATTGGAATCCACAACAGAAAAATCATAGCTGGACTCCACAACATGATTTGCATCTGTCACAGAAAAAAAAAATGTTTTAGTAGGAGCATGGGATAAACAAGAGAAAAGGTGAAAAGAAACACAGAAAGAAACAACATGATATTGAAATCCAGATAGAAATGAGCTGAGAACCTGAGACTCAGATTAGTAGAATCTATTTACAACCGGTTGAGAACAAAATTAAATTATAATTTAAATATTAATAATACTACCATCAGATTTTAGAAGAATTTTTAAATTATTTATATGGGGGTGGGGGTGGACTTGAAAGTAAGACATTGATTTCACATGATAACTCAGGCTAGCGTGAATACCTTCAGTAAGAAATGTATGCTGGAAAATAACTCTCTTAGGTGCATCCGTGCTGTATGGAAAGAACTGAGATGACAGAGCCAAGCCTAGCACAGTAAGATGCAACAAGACTTGCAAAATGGATGACCTGGCTAACCAGCGACCGCAAATAGGTATCAGAGGACCTACAGACCAACTGGTCACGAGTCCAACTACTGCAGCCATCACAATGTCAGGAATGAAATATCCTGCAGGAAAATAGAGATGCTTTTTGAGAAATTCTAGATACAGATAGGAAAAAATCAAGGGTAAGACTGGATGCCATAAACCATTGTGAGCCTCAATCTTCAAAACCATATATACTACTGTTCGAGAATATCCGTTTTGAGCCAAGTATGGTGCATTTCATATTACAAAGTCGCATAATTATGAGAAAATTAATGATCACATTGTTCAAGCACAAAATATGGCTTCAACAATATAATTTCAAATGAAGGTTATTAAGAGGCAATAAGGTTCCAAAGTACTAACCATATGGAGGTGGCAAAGCACCCATCATACCCATCTTTTCAATCAAAAACTGGACAAGAAATGCACCAAAATACACAGAGTACGCAAGGCATGGAAGTATAGGTAACATATAAATTAATGTTGACCTGACAGAAGCAAAAAAATTGGGTCAAAGAATTGAAATTCCTACATGAAAGCTGTTAGACATAAGCTAAAATATCGATGAGTACTGTACAAAAGGAAGCATATGCATGCACACCATCTATCATTTAACATTTATGAGCAGAACTGTTGAAACTAGTACCTGAGTGATTTGCGACCAAATAATTTGACTGATAAGCAATATAAAATCCATCCAAGAAGCATAGACACGGACAGTGAAAAAGTCAAGAAGCCCCCGCTCAACCCAGCATACAGATAAGCCTGCTTTCACTAAAGTAGTTTCACAATACATCCCTTTGAGTACTTTAAGTACATTGCAAAAGAAAACAATCCAAATCAAGTAACTAATCATCCATTCAAATTACGTACCAGCGTTATTGTAGCGTATAATCCAAATGCTCCCCAGAACCTTGCTTCATCAGATAAAGCCTGCAAGACTTGAGCTTGTTATAACTTATTTTAGATAATGAGATAATAAAAAAATATATATGTACAGATAATTCTTAATCTCTAGATCTGTGGTTCATGACGCACCAATATTAAATTTCAAGACATAGATAGAGCACAGGCAAGAGATTACTAGGTCCAAATCGTAAACTCTTTACAATGTGTAAGCAAGATAACACTGTATGATTTGACAGACACCTGAAACTTCAACTATAATGCCAAAAAAAAAAACATACATGAAAAATAATCAGCTAAATAAACTTGGGAAAAGAAAAACAAAAAAGTTAAGCTGGGTAAATATCTGGTACATGACATTACTTCTTTTAAAGACTTGACAACTGATGCCTCTTGAGTGAGGGGAAAGCTACTCCAAACAAATCTTGGTATTAACAGACCAACAAGAGCACAGGGTGTGAACATCAAATAAGCCAAATATGGATGAGCAAACCTGCATTTCAACCAAAATGTCAGTCAGAGTTGACAACATATAAATCTCCATCTTCTTTTTATAACATTAACAACTGAGAAATACAACTAGTCTTCCGTGAGTCAAACTCACAGCATATAAGCTCCATCATCATAAGATAATTTCTTTTAAGAGTTAGAATCAATTTCTTATGCAATGGCCTGATAGGATGTGGAATTGATGGGGGTACAATTTCCTGTTTAGTTGTCTATCAATTTACATTATTAACTTCATTCATGAATTTAAGGTGATCAATAACTTCAGTCAAGCATGATAAGAATTGCAATACATGATTAAATTGTAAATACTACTTAAATATGAGCTAGAATCGCTAAACACATTTGGAATTCCTTATGGTTAGAGCTAGCAGGACAATGGTTCATAAAGAAATTGATTGAGATTTAGTTTTGCCAGATCAACCGAGAAGATATAAACCCACCAGTTCATTGCACAACTAGTAAACAACAATCTCAGGATGGAAAAGATAACCGGAATTACAATTGCTAGAACAACCCCAGCAGCATGAAAAAGCATTCCTGTAAATTTAACAAATTGGACGACATTCAGGAATTAGACCTATGAGAAGATAACCAAAACTTACTGAGGCAAAGACTTTTATAGGACTACATAATTAGCAAAAGGTTGCTGCATGTATTTACATTGAAGCAGTAGTTTTACCTTTTACAAAACTGCTGAAAGTAGCAAACCAAGATAGGAGTCCAGAATTCTGCTTTTGTGAGAAAAATGGCATAGCCAGGAAGATGCCAATAGGAATACGGTGAAGTACCATAGCTACCTTCCGAGAATAGTATATCTAATAGTCATCATGGCGGGAGAGAGATATATAGAGAGAGAGAGAGAGAGAGACTTGTTAAATAACTAATGTTTCATGAAATATAGTTAAAAAGCGATGTGTTGTGTATCACAGATTATGAGCTTGTAACATACCATGAACCATGTTAAATAATCAAAGAAAACAGCACGTCCAACCTCCTGCTGCTTGGCAGTTGATAAATTAGAATGTCTTTCGAGCGTATTTTGTAGCTTAGAAGAATTGATGAACGCTCTAAGTATGCTAAATAGATTTTCTCCACGAGCTTGTATACTTCCAGGTCTGGAGGCATTGGGATGTATCAGAGGAAGTGCTTAGGGACGAAGCAATTTGAAAATGCAAAGTAAGTAAATATGTACCAAAATAGCAGATGTAATGCATACAATAGTCTCTCCACCGTATCGAAGGATGTATGATAAAAATAACCACCAAGGAGAAAGATAATATCCAAGCCAGGGATGTCACCATAGTCTTCAGAAAATATTCGAAAATCTGTATCTCCAGGAACAACAGGAAAAACATCCTGCAGACGTACACATTCAGAAGTCAGCTAGCTAATGAAAAGACAACGTACTTAAAAAGCATATAGTGTCTGGTTTAGTGTCATCATCTAAAAATACAAAAGGTACTAGAAGATATGGTTTAGGATTAAGAGTGAAATTATCACTCTTATTCTTTGCATTTTTAAAATGATATATGGTTTAAAGACAGTTCAAAGATGTACCCGTTCTGAGGGAAACGAAAATTGTTATAAAAACACAAAAACTGAAAGATAATACATGGATATCAATACGCTGCAGTCATAAAATGAGAATTAATATCTGATACTCCATGAAAAAGAAAAGTATTAACCTGAGCTGCGCTATGTGCCATGGGATATACTGCTGATTGAGCATAGATCTGAGAAGGCCAAGAACTAGGTCCCGATTGGCAAACTAAATCTGCAAAATCAAAGCTACAGAAATCAAAAAAAAAAAAAAAAACTGCTGCAACATTAAAAGTTACAGTTTCACAAATCAATAAAAAATGCAAATGAAAAATCCATCTTTTTAATAATTAAAGATGGTAGACCTTCACCTACTTCTGCTAAAACGTAATCCATAATAAATAAATAAATGAGCAAAAGGTAATAGTTCTTTGAATACAGGTAAGATATTTTAGAACACAAATGTATCTCATCTTTTCAAGCCAACTGATATAACAATTGTGCCATCCAAGCAAGTGGTTTGTGCTTTGTAGGTGATACTGCTCTTAAAATAGTAAAGCAAAAGAACTGGATCACCAATTAAGTTTCAGTAGAAGCGATAAGTTAAGCATACTAAAACATTTGGCATAAAGTAATTAACAATTGGTTTACATCCTACCAGGACCGCCTATCCCCGACGCTTCCACATTTATAAAAGCTCCAATAGTTTCACGCCATTTATGTGTCTTCATGAAGCCATGAGACCCCTAAAATAGCATATAAGATATATACTCGAATCAAACACATCAAAAAGAGCTGATACTATAATAATTAACAAGCTCAAAACAAGATTTCAGAGTAGCTGAATTTCGAACATTTAGCTCCCCGAATGAACCTTATTAAACCATGTACCAGCAAAAAGAGCTCTTCTGCACCATTAAAAAGAAAAATAACAGGCTGAGGGGGAACCCATCCAGAGTCCACAATAAGTCTTGCTATTTCCAGCATCGATGCTACCAAGAAATAGAAAAATAAATAAATAAGTTCAACGATATGATCGTGAAATAAATGGTGAATATGGTAGATACAATCAGATGAACTTTTTTCTGTACCCACCTACACATGAACCACAATCACTTGCACCTGGAGAACCAAGTGGACTATCAAAATGGCCATTCAACAATACTGACGCATCAGAGTCTTGTGAATCTACTGATGATATTCTGCCATTAAGTTAAGCAAGAAAGCTACATTATCTCACTACATAGTTATAACTATGCTAACCATAAGATCCACAGGTGTATCCAAATATAAGAGAACAAACGAAAGTGCAGCTGATTAAGCAATTGGATGCGTATTACTAACCTCATCACAATGTTTGTGTGGTTTCTGTACCCCAGAGATATGCTATAGCCTAAAAACAGCATATTAAATGTACCATTCACAACCGTCTCTTCTATCTCAACTCTGCGTATAGAAAATTCAGACATCACATATTCACATTCACTTCACCAAATTCTGATTCATCAATAAACTCTTACGAGAGTCGAGCGCAGTGCATCAAAATCTACGTAAATACCTAAGATTAGGTCCAGCTCGCTCCTTCAACATTTCCAACTGAGCTGTAATGTATCGAGCAGCTTCTCTTAATCCAGGACTCCCTTCCTACTCAACAAACATATCACCTTGTTAAATAAAAACTCGGAATCCGTAATATAAAAAAATAAAAAAATCTATTTCTAATAAACTGTTCTAACTTTTCCACATTTTTTCCACATTTCTAACATCAAATGGCACCAAAATTTAGAATCATGTTTGAACAACAATTCATATCCAACCAGAAAAACTATTTCACCTGGCGGCTATCGATATCTTTGGCCAAGACTCGGATGTGCTGGACGGCGCGAGCCTCGGAGAAGCGATCGAGCGGCGCGTCGATCTCAAGCGGCGTAATGAAGCGCATGTGGAGAATCGAGTGGACGAGCACGGCGAGGAGGCCGTAAATGGCGACCAGAAAGAGCAGGAACTTGAAGCCGGACGCGTCGCCGGCGGCCATTGTCTGCTGAGTTTCGATCCCTCAAAGTTGAACGAGGAGAGAGTGGGTGACAGAGAAGAAGAAGAGTGACGTGTGGGATTCGAAGACGGTGAGAAATGAAATGTATGGAAAGCGAGAAGTAGCTACAACGTCCCGCTATATGACGTTTTGATTTGACCTCGCAGTACTCGCCCCCCTTGGGCGACCGACTAAGACAGACTAGATTGGGCTATGATTTCTGGATAAGGACTTGCAACTTGCAAGATTTTCATTGGATTCTTGTTTCATCCTTTTGGGCCTTCTAACAAGAAAAATTGTCCGATTCCTGATTGGTCGGGGTTTAGTAGAATCGTGCTGGGTTACAATTTATCCGAACACTGCAGGTGATTTTTGTAGTAACAAGAGGTTTTTAGTTCGAACCTTATCTTTCCGCGAACCAAACATTAGAAAGACCAAATAGTTACTTTGCGCAAACTAAACGAGATATGTAATTGATTTTCGTAGCAATAAGAGGTCCCTAGTTCGAACCTTATCTTCTAGATAACATTTTTTTTAAATCTCGATGAAACGAGGGTAATTTATTAAAAAATATATATATACTATAATAAGAGGGACATAACTCAACTCTTAACAAAAACCAGAAACAAACCTATAACGCATAACAAAATAACAAAGTTAACAGAAACGAAAGGTGGGAAGCCACAATCAATCGTTATTACAAAAGAAATAACAAAATGTGGTGGCAAGTCCCACCACGTTAGACCTGAAGACTTTATCCATTCATTTGCTAATGCATCTGCAACTCTGTTACCTTCTCGAAATATATGAGAATAGTGAAAATTCATCTGAGAAATTCGGTACAAGCAATTGCTCCACTCTACACTTAGTTGTCAAGGCACTAAAGTGGGAGAGCGAATGAACTAAGAACGAGCAATTGCTTTTTCCACTCTACACTTATTTGTCAATACACCTGCAACTCTGTTACCTTCTCAAAATATATGAGAAGAGTGAAAATTCATCTGAGAAATTCGGTACAAGCAATTGCTCGATTCACTCTACACTTAGTTGCCAAGACACTAAAGTGGGAGAGCGAAGGAAACTAAGAACGAGCTCTGAGTCTACTTCCAACCAGATATACTTCAACTCTCGTACCCAAGCTAATTCAATAGCCTTGATAACAACCATAACTTCAGCAGCAACAGAGCTTGGAATGTCCAAGTTAGAGCAAAAAACACCTATCACTTTACCACTATAATCACGAAATACCCCGCCATTACCAGCTTTGTTCGAACTACTTTTCCATGCCTCATCAATGTTCAGCTTAATACACCCATACAGAGGAGGGTGTCAATTAACTTCGATTACTCTTGGAGCACACCGGGACCGACATTGAACGCCAATTTTCTTCAAAACCACAAGCTCCTCAGAAGAATTAAACATGCATCTAGTGGCTAACTTACTTGATGAAATAATATGTCCTGAAATGAGGGAACATACGCGTGTAACATCCACCCTAAGACATTCTTCTAGATAACATCTTTTGTGAAGGGACCATACCTAAATTGCTATCGGTCTCATAATGGTAACTCGCTCATCCATCAATTTCCGGTAACTAAAACTTACTCGTAGTATTATAAATGAAAAAGAAACAAACCTCGTTTCACCTAATTATTCCCCATAGTTTATCTTAGAGTGTAATAATAAAAAATAGTAAGACTTTTTTGAGGATCATTTGGAAAATAGAAGCAAACTGCATCAAAACATTTATATAAAAAGATAAACTCAACTAACTTGTGGGGTTATTGAGATTGAGAAATGTATGATGTTATTGGTGATTTCTAAATGATCGTAGAAGTTGGGTTAAAAAGTTATGAAACGTTATGATTATATTCAACTCATGTTGGTTCTTTAAGCTACGTCTCAACCAAATTTTCAGTCACATCATAAATTGATGGCTTAGTTTAAAATCAATTATATGTTTCAAGCGCTTTTCTTTTCAATTATGTTATACAATATCAGAACATAAATTTTCTTATGTTACCTCCCATTTAGATGAATTAGTTACCTCCCATTCATCTAAATTTTCTTATGTTATCAAACATCATAACATAAAGTTTACAAGATTTTTTTTTACCAGATAAACTATTTTTCATTCCGCAAACCAGACAAGACAATAATAAAGAGGATAACTAGCTCATTGAAAGTGCATCGACGAAAGATGTGGCTACTTTTTGTTCACCCTTTTATATGGTTATTCACATTTATATTTCATAGAGATGGCAATCATGTAGAAATACATGCTTTTGTTTCCTCATGAGTCATGACTCTCATTGACCCGCCAATCAATGTATTAATATATATAATTATGTGAATTGCATATTAGTTAAATTTATTTATTTATAACAAAAATAAATTAATGAATAATATTGAACGACCACTGACAAAAATAACGACGACATAAATCAATATACACATGTTCTGGTCATTTGTGTTGTATGTATCATCCTCCAACTTATAATCATAAACATGGATTTTGATCACTCATGTTGCATGTATCATCTTCCAATATTGTAATTACCAAGCACGATTTTCGTACCTCCTACTTGGCAAACATAGTAATTATTTTATGAAGGCTAATGCAATTACCACACATTCTCATATTTTTTTAACACATCATCTTTTTATGAGTCCTTGAAATCATGTGAATCCGAGTTGTTTTTATTATAAAATTGGTGTGACGTTGCTCTTGCCTAAACAATGCAATCTCAAAACGTTTAACGTTCCTTATTGTCAAAACATCAATATTTTTACTCAAAGACACAACCGTTTATTAATGGCATTAAGGATACAACATCTATTTTTAGTAAGTTTTAAAAAAACAGACAAGAGATTTGAACTCAAAATCTCATCAAATCGTTGAAATGACCCTCCCTAAATATCACTAATTTGTAGTTACCCCCAACACCTACTTGTGTTTAGAGGGAATGAAAATATAGAAAAACAAGATGCCATAAATTGCTGGGGAAGACAAAGACGTTAGATGAGCGGCAATCCAATCCTAGAAGCAAGGCCCCAAATATCAATTTGGTTTCGCCTCCTTAACCAAATCAAAGTCCGCTCGTAAAATAAATACACTCTCTCCACCCAAAGTCCACTACTGGGACGCAGCAGCAAAATGGAACAAGATAGTAACTAACGTCCGATCAGATCTCGGAATAAAAAAATGTACCGGAAAGCCGCAATTGGCTTAACCTTCGCTCTGCTCCTCCTCATCTCCTACTCCATCTTCATCGGCACCGTCGATTTGCGATCCTACTTCATCCCTCTCCTTAAATCCTCAACGTTGGCTCCTCAGTCGCTATGCGCCACCGGCTCGCCGCTCAAGGTGTTCATGTACGATCTGCCGCGGCGGTTCAACGTGGGGATGCTGAACCGGAAGAGCGCGGAGGAGGCACCGGTGACGGCGAGGGAGTGGCCGCCGTGGCCGAGGAACTCCGGACTGAAGAAGCAGCACAGTGTGGAGTACTGGATGATGGGGTCGGTTTTGTGGGAAGGGAATGGCGGCGAGGGGAGTGAGGTTGTTAGGGTTTCTGATCCGGAGGTGGCTGATGCGTTCTTCGTGCCGTTTTTCTCTTCGTTGAGTTTTAATACTCATGGTCATAATATGAATGATCCCGAGACGGAGGTTGATCACCAGTTGCAGGTAAAAATTTGATCGGAATTTGACTGTTGAGCTCGTATTCTGGTCAAATTTTTTTTCCCGGTGAAGTTTGATGAATTTGTGCTGAATACTTGAATTGTGTAGTTGAAAGTATTGGATTGGATGTCTTTGATTGATTTAGAAATGAGGATTTTTAGCTTATATTGCTGAGATTACAGGCGATTTGTATACGATAAGGACTTAGATGAGAGACTGTTAGGTTTGCTTTTCTAGCTGAATTGAAGTGTTTGATAGGTCAGAATCCAGCTTCGCTCGTGTCATTGTTAATTATACAAGGAAATGTAGGGCAAGATTTAGGATGTTAGAAAGGAATGTGGTGATGATTTGTAGCCTTTTCAGCGAATCAATAGTTTTGCTGTTTTTGCTTTTCAAATTTTTGTTTGGTATTTGTTAACCAGCTTCTGAAATCTTGCTTTGTGTTTTTTTTTGTTTCAGATAGATGTAGTGAAACTTTTGCATGAATCCAAGTACTGGAATAAATCTGGGGGCAGAGACCATGTAATCCCTATGACACATCCCAATGCTTTCAGATTTCTTCGACCACAGGTCAATGCATCTATTCAAATTGTTGTGGATTTTGGGCGGTACCCTCATGTAATGTCAAATCTGAGCAAAGACGTGGTCACCCCATATGTACATGTTGTGGAGTCCTTCACAGATGATAACAGTTCAGATCCATATGAGTTCCGCACTACGCTTCTTTTCTTCCAAGGAAGGACACACAGGAAAGATGTATGTTAGTATTAAAGTAGTCTTAAAGAGAAACATCCCATCTTAAATTTTCTACTTTGAACCTAATTAATTATCTATGGTCTTGTTCTATACAGGAAGGCATTGTTCGTGCTAAACTGGCAAAAGTTTTAGCTGGCTATGACGATGTTCACTATGAACGGAGTGTTGCGACTGGAGAAAACATTAAACTGGTATGTAGTGGAGCTGTAAAATGCTTACTTAGTTGGAATTACTTATATATCTTGGTACTACTCAGTGTAAATGATTGTTTGTCTTCCTCATTTCAATTTTATATTCCAATGGTCTTTAGTAATCTTATCAAAGCATATACATTCTGGATTCCCAATTGTGCACTTACCGATTTTATCTTTCATAAGTGCACTCAGATTTTTGGCAATGGTTGTAACCCACAGTTTCTTACTTCCATGCACTTGAAGAGAATAGTTGTCAGAGGGATTTCAAGAAAATGAATTTAAAGTAGGCTTTCTACTTTAAGTGGCATGCACAATGTAATTCATTCTGAGATGGATAAAGTTTGTTTTGAATTGGAGGAATTTGTCTTTAGTTGTCTCACTAAGGAAAACTTCTTGTGCATCTCATATATATTTTTCCCATTCTTTTGTTGAATCAGTCTCAAAATTCTGTCTGCACCCTGCTGGAGACACTCCTTCGTCTTGTCGTCTTTTTGATGCCATTGTGAGCCACTGCCTTCCTGTCATTGTGAGTGATGAAATTGAGCTTCCATTTGAAGATGAACTTGACTACAATCAGTTTTCAGTATTCTTCTCGTTCAAAGAGGCTCTACAACCTGGTTACATGGTTAATGAGCTCCGGAAATTGTCAAAGGAGAAATGGATGGAAATGTATAGGCATCTTAAGAGCATCTCCCATCATTTTGAGTTCCATTACCCCCCCCCCCCCCCCCCCCCCCCCCCGAGAAAGAAGATGCAGTCAATATGCTCTGGAGACAGGTAAAGCGCAAGGTTCCTGCAGTTAAACAAGCTGTACATAGAAGCCAGAGGTTGAAAATCCCAGACTGGTGGCGAAGGAGAAAGTGATTTCCGGCTTTTGTTGTACATTCTGATCTTTTTGCTCATCATAGTGACAACCCTTTAAGGGGTAAAGCATACAACAGGAATCACAATATCCATATTGATTCTGCAGGTAATGTTTACTGATTCAATAGTGTTTTGCAGCTTATCTATTCTTTAACCCTACCATTTCTAGGTGTCAATTGACTACAAGTTTTCCCCACTTTTCAGTGCCGCTTGTATTACATGCTGATTGGTTAGATTGTTCACTAATTGTCTGACAATTGCTGGTTTTCTTGACCTTAAACACTGCACAAGTAATCAACAATAATGTACTGTGTCTGTGTGCTACACTGCTACTGATATTTCTTCAATACAGGAGTATTATGAATGTGCCTGTTGATGAAGGTCTGCTTATCTCAATGCTTCTGAAAATCGTGAATGTGAATAAAACGTTGGAGATTGGAGTATTTTCTGGTTACTCTCTTCTCACTACTGCTCTTGCACTGCCTGCTGATGGCAAAGTACGTAATTCGTTTTACTTTATCTCACCAATTTTAATCTTCATGAATCATATTGGATTCCATGTCATTTAGATGAAACATAGATCATTTTAATGTAAAAGACTAAAAGATAGAGTTTGCGTTTTACAGATAATAGCAATCGATCCGGATAAAGAAGCCTACGAGGTTGGATTGCCATTCATCAGAAAGGCTGGGGTGGGGCATAAGATTGACTTCTATGAATCAAATGCCATGATAGTCCTAACTGATCTCGTCAACGATGTAAGTTTTCAGTTCATTTGTGATTTTCTAGTCATAATCTATGGAACTTTAACTTCATTAACTAATGTTATGATGACCTATAATAAGAAATTCACACGTATTATTCACCGATTCAATTATAGCTAGCTAGAGCGGCCTGAGGTAGCAAGTGCCTCCGGTAAGCTTAAATATATTCTTGCCTAGTTGGTTTTTGTTTAGGAGCTAGCAATGCTAGGTGCACTACATGTTGGGAACCGTCTATAGCCCATCTTACGTCTCAGTTTATGTATGTATTAATAAATCGACCATTGACAATCTTAGCGCATATAGAAATAGTCTAATAAGTTCATTCAAAAAATAATTTGATAAGTCACGCTAAACATGTATGCAGGAAAAGAAAGAAGATAGCTTTGATTTTGCGTTTGTGGATGCTGATAAGAACAACTACATCAAATATCATGAGCTGCTACTAAAGCTTGTGAAGGTGGGAGGAATAACAGCTTATGACAACACTTTGTGGCTTGGCGCAGTAGCAGAACCTGATGATGAGGAGGTACCGGTGGCTGAATTTATCAAGAAATACAAGCCTATGTGAAGGAACTGAACAGCTTCCTCGCCGCAGATCCACGTATCGAATTAGTTCTTCTTTCCGTTGGAGATGGACTTACCCTATGCAGGCGCCTCTATTAGAATCGCGCATAAGAGTAGCAGTTGCTGCATGCTATTATATGCTGAACCTTTCTAATGTTGAATAAGACATTAATGTGTCAATGATAATAATAACAAGAGCAAGTTTGATTAGCCCAGTACTATATGTATAGCAAGTGTTCTTGAAATTCTCCAAGGAGGTGGCAAGCTGCCTCAATTAGACTACAGCGCCTAGATATAGGGGTTTAAAAAAGGGAAATGTTCTGGAGACTTCTTAGTTTAAAATAAAAATGATTTTGTAAGGGGCGGATCCGTAACATACAAGATTATAATCAAAATTATAACTAGAATATCAACCATTAGATCTATTAACAACTAACTGTTATGATTAGTCATAAAACTAATTTTTTATTTTATTTAAATCAATTAAGGAAATCTATCTATTAAAAATATAATAAAAATTAATGATTACTTACTCTCATTTTGGAATACAATTAATAGGAAGTTAATGGTTTCCTATTGAAACTCATTTACTAGATAAAAAAATGAAAAACATAAATATCCGATGAAACGCATTTATATTATCATCATCATCTACGTACTTCTTCTTCTTCAAAGAAAAAAAAATTATCAGATGATGTCTGCCATAACATGTTGGAAATCTTATGATCATATTATGTATGGAAGTACTCATATCATCTTTTGTTATGAACAATAAGAAGCTTTTGATTAAAAAAAAGTTGAAATAAGTATGTCTAAGGTGCATTAGATGACACTTTCGACTACATACAATTTGATATTTGAGATTAAATTTGTTTTCTTTCCTCTCTAGTAAATGAGCTGCAATAGGATACAAATTATTTCCTCTTAATTATATTCCAAATGGAGAATAATAACAATAAATTTTTATTTAGATAGATTTCATAAATTGAATTAAAAAAATTATATGACTAATCTCAACCGTTAGTTGTAATGAGATCTAATTGATGATATTCTGGTTATAATTTTGATTATAATCTTGTATGTCATAGATCTGCCCCCTTATTTATAAATCTTTTATGTGTTAAAATAGAAGGACATTGTTTACACCTGAAACGAAGACATAGAACCCTCACATAGTTTCTTTGTGCTTAATTACTGATTCATCATAGACAATTAAACTCTTGGTCTGGATATTTGGAGCATTTTTTAGGCGATCAAACTTTGTAGCCATACTTGGTCTTGTACAACACAAAATGTGTCATCGTTCCGATGTCATCCCTAAATGGCATGCGTTTCATTTACTAAACTGAGCTTAAGATCATTGTTTCTATTGAGTTAAGGTAATCCAAAAGCTTCGTAGATCCAATACGTGCTCTAACTATGCATCGCATCATGTCACTTGTAACGACTTTGTGAAACAATCTCAGGTTGGGGATCCCATACCCGACGCTCGACCACTATGCTCAAGATCATGATCCATCTTCTTTCTTTTTGCCGGGAAAACAGTTCCTTCCCTTGGTCATCAAACATATGTTCAGATTTAACCCATCATCTTGGGCCGGGATTGGATTCTAGTAATGTTGGTGAGTTATCACTTCTATATAATATGACCATTGGGTACGAGTGCTCCCTTAGACTGGGCTTCCGCCTTTTGGGTCGGCCTTTCACAATTCACGCCTCCACCCATCTCCACGTGGCTGACGATATTATTCTCTCCTGCGGGCCGCCACGTGTTCGTCCCGTCAAATCCAATGCTCGGGACTTTGATGATTGATTCGACATAACAGAACAGTTGGAGTGACTACGTACCTATGTCACCCGGCTATGCATTCCATGTTGGCCGCCACCTCCTACCCACTCGCTGATTCCGACTCGTGATATACACAGTGACCCAAACCCTCTTTATTTTCAAACAACACAAAGCATATTATTCGGCACTCTCTTCTGTAAAAGTGAGGCTAGAGATGAGCGTGGTGAAGAGTCAAGGCAGCTCCGTCGCGACGACGATGCGTACTCTCTCTCCTTCCTCTGTCACTTCTCGCTGCGCCACCCTACGCTCCGCCGCTAATTCTTCCTCAGGTTTCCTCTCTTCTTCTCTATTCAAATCTCAAATTTCTCTTCTTTGATTGGTTTTCTATGAAAATTCGATTTCTCGATCCAGTTTGTTTTGATTGTGTCTACTTTGGAAGATAACCGTAGTAATTCTAGAACTAATACGAAAACTAACCGTAGTAATTCTCGACTTCTATGCCTGTGCTATCGAGAATATGACTGTGTAGGGTTTTAATCATTGACACATCCGTCTCCGGGGGTCCACCTTGGCCGGTCCGGTCCAGGATGATGACTGGACCGGCAGTGGTCAATTGGTCTAAGTACAGATGCGATGAACGGTGGAATGTAGGTAGAACTGTAAAAGTGTAAGCGCGTGTGATACACGCTCCGACAAAACTGGACCAAGGGCTCACATGGAGACCATATGTCGCCCACGTGGTTGGATGCTGTCTGGTGTCCCAGATCGGCGCGTATTGCTCTCTAACTTTGACCTTGTCGGGTTCAACACGACATTGCACACAGTGTTAAGTGTAGTAGTTCGACCACTCCATGGTGTCTCGTCTACTTCACTACGCACTACTACTATATTAGGATTACCAAAAAAATAGAAAAAGGATATTACTAGGACCAAGTTCTGGGTTGGTAGTCCTACAATGTACCTAATTTGGGAAGGAGATTCAGTACTAGAAGAAGCAACAATTGTAGTTGATTATTATGTTGCTGAAATGCTTTCATGTAGGTAGCTAAGATTGTGTCTGTTCTGCTTGTAAATTGTGGCAATGTTTGCTGTTTTGGTTTGTGTAATTTGCATGATGATCAAATGTGGTTAATGATGCAGATGATGTGAATTGTGGTACGCCGGCATGGATCGGCAAGGGGCTTACTTGTGTTTGCTTCAAGGCAAAGGGAAATAATGAAAGGGTCTGCTTGAACTTGACACCGTTGCAGGCAAGTGATTGAGCTACTGGTTACGAACAGATGAATTTCATATATTGCATTTTTTTTCCACCATGCATGACATAAAGAATACGTTAATGGGCTCAAAGCCACCTTACACTAGGTTTGAAGGCAATTTTGGCAGTGATGTAGAGTATGATCATGGGGAACTTGTTTCTCTAGTTTGAGATTGAGACCCTTCTGCTTCTTTAGCTTTTGGACTCATGTCATTCTTTTTCTTTCGGAACATTGCAGGAAGAAAGGATGAGAAGGTTGCAGCGCCGGATGAAGATATACTTTGATTCTGCTAGGCCAGATCACCAGGTAAATATTTCATTTAAATCTGTGTATATTCGAGACATTTTCATGCTATACTTATTCAATCGGAGCATTTGGAACAACAAATGCTCTCAAATGACCAATGTTCATACACAAATGACACACGTAGGAAATTAATGTGGAATTCAAAGAGCGCAAAACAAAGTAACTTGGCGTTTTCCTTGATAATTGTTTCCCTTTTATTTCTTATACTTAGTCATTACGAAAATTTGATGAGGACAGGAAGCGCTGAGGGCTCTATGGTATGCGACATATCCCGGTCAGGAGCTTCATGGCTTGGTATCTGATCAATGGAAAGAGATGGGATGGCAAGGAAGAGATCCATCTACTGATTTCAGGTTCCATTTCCCTCTATTCCTTTGTTGTTACGCTGCTAATTTCTTCCTAGTTTCCTCGTTCACTTTGTGTTGGCATTTTCTTATTTGGTTACTGTTTATGATTTACTTGACAGGGGTGCTGGATTTATTTCTTTGGAGAACCTCTTGTTCTTTGCAAAGACATTTTCGGTAAAATCCCAAATTTGATCTGCAATAGAAAGATAGAAACCTGAAGAAATACGTTTCTCTCTTAATTATTTTGTATGTCACTATGCAGACATCTTTCCAGTGCCTATTGAACAAGCAAGGAGGAAAGCCAGCTGCTTGGGAATATCCATTTGCTGTTGCCGGTGTAAATATTACATTTATGATCATGCAAATGCTTGACCTTGAAGCCAGTAAGTGTTTTCTGTCCAATGCATCAAAACTATGAATTTAACAGAAATTAAGACAAGTGTTAAAGCTATTCTATCAGACAAAAAAAATGAACTGGCTCTTGTTGAAGTTTGTTGTTTCAACTTTGTTTCCTTTTTGTTTGAGTAGATAGCTCATGCTTTGCTTATTTGGCAGCGAAACCAAGATCCTTTATCAGATCAGTTTTCTTACAGATGTTGTTAGGTATGAGTTACATCCGAATTCCATGTTTAAAGCCGATTTCACAGCAACAATGGCTCTTGATGTTACCATGTCATTTTCAATGTTATTTCAGAAAGCGAGTGGGCTTTTGACTTGCTCTATTGTGTCGCCTTCATGGTTATGGATAAACAATGGCTTGAGAGAAATGCTACATACATGGAATTCAATGTGAGAATCCTTGATAGGTTGTATATATGATTCATAAAGGGGTTACATAAGTTGAACAATTTTGGGATCAAATGGTGTAGGGTGAAAGTCTATACTTTACTACTTTGCAAAAATTGCTAAATGATTCAAAAGGGTTTTGATTTCAATTGTTTGTCTTACAGGATGTTTTGAAATCAACTCGAGCTCAGTTGGAGAGGGAATTACTAATGGACGATGTCCTGCGGATTGAAGACATGCCGTCTTACAGCCTTCTTACATAATAGTAATTGGTATTTACACAACCTAGAAGAACCGCATACACATTTCGTCCCTATAAGCATCCCTGACTGACCTTAAAATTGTAAATCTCCCTCTCCCTCACTCGGATAATCGCATTACCATTAGGTTGTTCTACTATCCAACCTCTGTAGGTGGACTGGTGGGTTTTTTTTCTTGGCAGTGTCACTTTGAGCTTATGTAAGTTATCTTGAAGGGTGTTAGGCAGAAAAATGATAGTTTGAAGCATAAAGCTCAGATAAATTTCGAAATTACGAGAAGCTCAACCAAATAACGATGTTTGAGGTTCAGATATGAAGTCGTGGGAGCACCTTTCGCAACGATCACTTCGGCAGCAATACTTTGCAATATATGGTAGCTTACTTTGGTCCTCGGTAAAAATGAATGGTGAAACTTCATCCAACATTGTGTTTTGGGAAAATATGCTGGACCGATATGGAACCGAGTGTAAATTTAGCAAACCAATGCCTCATCTTAAAACTTAACACCATTTTTGTGTAGTACACTATCTATCGTAAGATGAAATAGGCATTTTGATTTTCTTCCATGATATTAGATCTTGATTTAACAAACAGCTGGACCAAGTTTGCGTGATGTGAATAGTTGAGAGATTGGGTTGCTAGCTTTCTTTCCCTTTTTCTGGCCAATTCTCCATTTGTTAGTGCGAAATTCAGTTTCGGTTCCAGCTTTATAACACACTCCTTTGGGTCTCAAACACTCATGGTATCTTATCCCTCCCTACCAAGATTTCCCATAGAAGAATGATATGTCATCATATCTTAAACTTAGGCAAAAATGTGCTGTAAAATCAGGTGGTCAAATGATATAGATACGCAAGCTAATCTCATACCTGAAAGAGGTAAAAATGAAGCTCACATTTCACATCAATGGGGGAACCAAGGTGCTAAGCCAATGGCCATCAACCACAACTCAACCAATATTCGAGCATTGGTTTAAATCAGTGATGAACCCCACTAAAAATGGGTAATGCTAAATTAGGCATGAAAGCCAGTTGCTTACCTTATATCAGTGAGGGATTGCTTTGGAACCAAGTCTAAGGCTGGTCAGTGCGGTACAAAATAGGCACCCACATCTTTGAATAAGAGGCCCTAACTAAAAGAATATGAAACTAAATTGAAGCATCAGAAGCTGAAGGTTCTAAAAGAAGTGCTGAGATCCTTGAACCCAAAGCTTGGGGATTACCTACCTTTCGCAACTCTTGTCTTTTAAGCAAAACTCACACCAAAAGCTCCACCACCACACACAAAACACTTAACTTTCCCGCCCCAGTCATTGGGTGCATATCAAGGAACTTCCAGCTCTTTCTGTTTCCATACTCACTAAAGTGACATTGTTTCTTGTCAAGAAACTGAACTCAGCACACTTTTGCTGGCTGAGCATCTCCGACATCCGGCTGTAGTGAAACAAAAAGATCAGATGGGTTCATTTCAAGCACCGGTGGGGAGAAGCTCAGTACTTCCTGAAACATCATGTGGATATCTGCTTCAAGAACTACAGGCAAGGTTTTCAACTATGAGATAAACTTAATGTTTTTGAGTATTTCTCATTTTGGTACCTTTGTTCTTGGTTGAAATGAAACAGATGATTTGGAACGAAATTGGACAAGGTCAGTTTGAAAGGGAGAAGGAACTGCTGGATTTAGAGCAGGAATGTCTGGAGGTTTATAGAAGGAAGGTTGATGCTGCTAATACCTCAAGAGCTCGTCTGCACCAGGAGTTGGCAGAAGCTGAGGCTGAATTTACCCATCTTCTTTTGTCACTTGGCGAACGGTCTCTCCCGGGACGGGTAACCCCTACTTATCAAAACCCTGTCAACTCAGTATATTAGTGTGACCAGATATAACAGCATGCAAGTTAAATTAGACCCAAACACATGTGTGCATAGCAATTTTGCTAAATTATAAATACAATAGCTAGATAATTCAAATTTCAATTCACAACTTCATGATTTCTCCTTGTCAAAGAATGCCAGATTGGTCTAGCTAAGCCTGTGTGTTTAGCCTAACACTAGGGGTTAACTAGAGTGATCATGAGATCTAGAAGTCTTGACTAAATGTGAAAAATCTTACTTGAAAGAACTAATGCTTGCATTATCTCATCAGCCAGAAAAAATGGTGGGAACACTGAAAGAGCAGCTAGATTCCATCACGCCAGCTCTGCGAGACATGAGACTGAGGAAAGAAGATAGGGTGAATAAGTTCCGAGCTGTGCTAGGGCAAATTCAGAAGATCTCTGCAGAAATAGCAGGGCAGTCAGAGTATGAAAAGTCATCATCAGATGTCAGGGTGAATGAGAACGATCTTTCACTGAAGAAACTAGAGGAGTATCAGACAGAGCTACAAAGACTCCACAATGACAGGGTACTACAACTATAGTTCAGATACTGTATTCTTGACAATGGATAGAACATTTTTCTGATTTATTCTCGACAATAAATTCAAATCTCCTTTCAAGCTTTCTGTTCATCTTGCAGAATGAAAGGCTCAAGCGGGTGGAAAAATATATAAATTCCATCCAAAAGTTGTCTTCAATATTAGGAACAGACTACTCTATGGTCATCACCAAGGTTCACCCAAGCTTGAATGAATTATGTGGGATAGCCAAGAACATAAGCAACAGTATTTTGGCTAAACTCAACAGCACAGTGGAATCCCTAGAAGAAGAAAAGCAAAAGCGACTTGAAAAGGTAATGGTTTACCTATAGTTGTATCATTATTCATTTCAGCAAAATTAATTGGCAGGGTCTGCCACCTGTTTTCTGCAGAAAGAAATTGATTCAGACTGATACGTGGTGATAGAACACAAAATTTGACTTAAAATAGATTAATAACCTAAATCATGGTAAACTCAAGCATGAATTTTGTGATTTGGGTAATATCAGTTCCTGTGGGTCATTTGTTTTCCCTATCTTCCATTTTCTAGTCATTTTTCAAGATACTCCACTCCTGGAATTCTTCAAGGTGCAAATTCATTGGTTAAACAAAGCATCAGCATGATATATTTCTGGATACTTTTTTCAGCTTCACCATCTTGGTAAAGCATTGACAAACTTATGGAATTTCATGGACACGCCCTATAAAGATCGTCATTTGTTCTTCCATGTTACCGGCTTATTATCAGTTTCATCAGCAGAATTATCAGATCCAGGAAGCTTAACCCAAAATATAATCCAGCAGGTAAGTATATGATTTTGATGACACCTAAATGTATCAGAAAATAGAAATAACAATGTTCACATTTGTTTAAAGGCTGAGGCTGAAGTCAAGAGACTGGATCAATTAAAAGTAAGTAAGACGAAAGAACTATTTCTCAAGAAACAGAATGAGCTCAAGGAGATATGCAATAAATCACACATGGAGATTCCTGTGCAAGCAAAGATGGATAATATAATTAACCTGCTGAACTCTGGTGAGATTCATTGATATGTGCCTTAGTCTAAGAATAAAGACATGTCATTGCTTAAAGATGATGCAGTTCACAAATTGACATACGTACAACAGGGGAAATTGACCATGCAGATCTTGTTATGAGCATGGATCAACAGATATCAAGAGCAGAAGATGAAGCTTGTAGCAGAAAGACAATTATGGAAAAAGTGGAAAAGTGGATGCTAGCATGTGATGAAGAGCGCTGGTTGGAAGAATATGGAAGAGTCAGTTTTTTACCAACACATTAATTTAACTTTATCAGTAACACACTCAAAAAAATATCTCAAGTTTCCTAATCCAAGTACCCTTTCAGGATGAAAATCGATACTCAGTCAGAAGAGGTGCACACAAGAACCTCAGACGTGCAGAACGTGCTCGAGTATTAGTCAGCAAAATTCCAGGTAATATTGAGAACCTGTATGCATTCGTACCCAACAGTAAGGACTGTCATATGTAAGAGGTACACCAATCAACCTTATAACAAGTACCAGAAAATGCTGTCTTATGGATATAAAGATATCACTCCTGGATGAGTTATCCTAATAGAAATTAGCCAAAGAAAATGAAGATTTAAATGTACGCGCGTTGACATCAGATGATATTATGCCATCCAATTATGATATATGCTTTGAAAATGGAATGAAATGCAGCTTTGGTGGACTTGCTGATGGAAAACATCAAGAGTTGGGAAGAAGAAAGAAAGAAGACTTTCTTATATGATGAGGTACGGACTCCATTGCTTTGTAATACTGCAATACAAAAAAGATTCTCTTATTTGATTCTGCATTGCCCGATTTGCATAACAACTAAAGGATCCTTTATATAATACATACATTCTAGACTCGTCAAAGTAGATCACAGTAAATTTTTAGAATCCTTCAACCTTTAAATCATCCCCTTTTTTATGTCGAATAATGTTAAACTTAAAAGGCAATGACTTTTATACATGTTGGTAATTTATAGGTTATATCATTTGGAAATGAAGATAAAGAAAAGCTGGTGTAAAGACACCACAAAAAATCATGGAACCCTGGACTCCAGTGTTTCATTAATGTCTTACAATTTGGACTTTGTAGTATCTTTATTTCTACTTATTTAAATGTAATGTTTCTGCATTACTTGCCCTGCGTGGCTCAAGTCAACTAATTATAGATTAAAACATTATGTAATACAGGTACCTCTCCTAGCAATGTTGGAAGAGTATAATGCATTAAGGCAGGAAAAGGAGGGGGAGAGGCAAAGACAAAGGGTTAGTAAAATTCTTACTTTATTAAGAACACAAAAACGTGACTTTTATGGGTTTGTAGTTTTCCAGTGACACGTCCTAGAACCTATATGGGAGGCGATATTCACAATCCCTTCAAGATATTACTCACAGATACTACTCACACTCCCTTTTCTCTTCATCATTAATACACAAAAGGAAGTGTGAATAGTGTCTTCAAGGGAAAAAGGAGGATCAATACCATCACTAACATTTAAACGTAGTCATACAGAAAAATTCTACAATGGCATGCATCTTCTTACCAAACTTGATGAGGCAATTTTTCCCCACAGGAAATGAAGTTCCCAGGCCAAATAGTGCATCATCAGCAAGAAAAGTTGTTCCTGCCCAGTCCAAGCAGCAGTCCTAGGCGTACTTCAAACAGAAGTGTCAATGGAGGTTTTGGCACTGCTATGCCTCTAAACAGAAGGCTTTCTCTGGGCCTTCAGAAGCTGGGATCAAACAGCATAGATTTAGGCACTCAAGGCATATTAAATGAGGGTAAGAGGGCACAGAGACAAAAGATGTTTGCAAGACCTGGTCTTGTTTCACCTGTTAGAGACGAAACAGCTTCAGTGGTATCAACATTTTCCGGCCCCCTATCTCCCTGAAATATTATGTTTAATCTGTCAGTCTTCAAGTAACACTCCAAAAACATAGAGCGTAAGAATGTGAGAAAGCTAGTTTTGCGGAATGACTTATGAGATAATGCAGACAAATAAGTACAATTACAATTTCAGCTAAACAGCCTCTACATGTTCCCTGTATCTGCATAAGTGTCCAGAGCCTTTCAATTCTCATAGTAACATGCGTCTAGAACTGTAAGGCAACTGCAATTGTGATTGCAAGTGCAAATAAATAAGTTCCTAGGATGTTGTCTTCCTATTACTAGCATAGAAGTATACTCGCAGTCAAGTAAACAAAACTACTTGAGCTTGTTTACTACAAGCTTCTGTGCATATCATAGATTTAATACTCTAAGACTGCAATGACAGCTTGTGACACAATGTAATATTCCTCAGTTGTACAGTTGTACTATTAAATTACAAACTTCAACATGTATGATGTGTTCATCTCATAGTGGCAAGAAAATGTTGCACCCTAAGGACATTTACCAAAATGCATAAGGAAGAGACTAGAACCATGGCAAGAAATGCCTACACTTTACCAAAGAAAGTAACATATATGATATGAACACAAAGGCAGAAAACGAAAAAGATTCTGTCCTAAACAATACAGACATACATGGAAGCAGAAGATAAAGTTTTCCGTCAATTTTCACTGAGATTCATGCTTGCTATTTTGACTGTCATTTCCCCTAAAAGGCCAAAATGCAGTGTGAATTGTTTATAGGAATTCACTCTTCTAGCTTTCGGGTTTCAATTAAGAACATAACCCGCTTTCTTACAAACAGGAACAAATTCAATATCCAGGAAGGAACGACATTGATCATTGCGCTTGACAATGTCTCATTTATATAAATATAAGGTCATACCTTCTGGCTTCTTCCATCTCTTTAAAACTCTTCAGAAATTGTTTGTTCCTGTTGCTCACGCACTAGTTCCATAGATTTACTTCTTCAAAATGTAAAAGAACCAAAAACATAAAACCGACAACCTTAACCTCACAATTTCAACAAAAACACCTCATAGATTGCGTGATGGAAAGAACCAAACAGATGCAGACCAAAAGCGCAAAAAATACGAAATTGCAGGCACATCGCATCGAACACACACCAAGAACAAGCTATTTTTGCTTAGGTAAATCATAAATATCCAATTCATAATGAAATATAGAAAGTCACTACACAGCTTCCAATGAAAATGCAAATCCGAGTCTCCTATAATTCATAGAGATATTTTCCGATTAGATGCTTTGCATTTCGACTAACAAAGATGAAGATCTACTTATCTATGACTCCTCAACCTGAACTGGGGATTTAGTTGCTGACTTACTAAAGAAGTCATCTATCCGACGGGTCCCAGCCGGAGCCGGATTGTCAGCAACCGTGCGAGCGCGGCTCCGATCAGTGGACTTCTGATCGGAGGGCTGAGCCGGCACGGGGAGCTCATCCAGAAGGAAATCTCTGGTGGCCCGGTGCCTCTTCGCCGCCGTCCTTATGTGCTCTAGCTTCACGATCTTGCGCTTCTTCTCCATGGCCGCCTCGCCGGAGCCCTCGGCGAGGAATTGGAGGAAGAGCTGGGCGGAGCAGGAGACCAGGTGCAGAGCTTCTGAGTTTATCTTGTTGATGTCTGGATCCAGCTTCATTATCTTCTTGACCCGACCCGTTGGAAGCTCGAGTCGGATCCGTCCGGTTTGGTCCGGATTTTCCTTCTCTCCTTCGGCTTCGCTCTCTTCTTCCGATGCGATTTCGATCGGTGCCGTGTTCTCCTCTTCCGGTTCGGATCCGACTGCTTTCTCTTCCCCGGATTCGGGTCGGATCGTCGCCGCGTCATCTTCTTCAGCCAGTGGTGGTTCCTCTTCTTCCGCGATCTGTGGTTGCGGGTTCTCTTCTTCCGATACGGGTTGGATCGTTGCAGTGTTTTCTTCTGTCGGTTCGGGTCGGACTGCGGTTTCTTCTCCGGATTCGGGTCGGATCGGGGATTGATCCTCCTCTTCTTCTGCCATCTGGGGTGGTGTCGCCGCGGCGGTGTCGTTTTCTGCCATTTTTGGTTCGGTCGGCGAATGAATGAAAGAGAAAAGGGGAAGTGGAATTTAGGGTTTTGAAATGGCGGGAAGAAGGCCTCTTCTAAGTTTGTATGGACGATAATGCACTTGAAGGAAGGTAGTTATTACGTTGTTTTCCAGGCGTCTGAAAGTTTACAGTCGAGGGTACTTTAGGTATGTCAGAAACTTTCCCGCGATTCATGTTTCGTTCCCGCCTACACTTGACTTTGAGAAATTTTTAAATCTTATTTTATTTTAGGATTAATTACAAAACACCACCCGAACTATGATGTTATTTTCATTTTCATACCTAACTATCAAAAACTTGCATTTTCATACCCGAAGTTTCATTCCGTTAGCATTTTGATACCCTGACCACTAACACCGTTAAATTTTGAGGGCATTTTCGTCATTTCAATAAATGTATTTTTTATATCTACTTTAACAAAACAATTTATTTTTTGAGTTTATCAAATACAAATAGAACAATTTATTTTAGCAAAAATATTCAAAAAAAACTCCAAAATTAAATATTTATTTTTGCAACAATATTTTAATTTATTTTATTTTGTTTTGCTTAACATGTAACTCTAAAAATATATATACATACAAGAGTTCTACTAACTTTTATCACTATTGCAAAAATAAATATTTAATTTTGGAGTTTTTTTAAATATTTTTTCTAAAGTAAATTGTTTTATTTGTATTTGATAACCTCACAAAATAAATTATTTTGTTAAAGTAAATGTAAAAAATGATATATTTATTGAAATGACGAAAATGTCCTCAAAATTTAACGGTGTTAGTGGTCAGGGTATCAAAATGCTAACGGAATGAAACTTCGGGTATGAAAATGCAAGTTTTTGATAGTTAGGTATGAAAATGAAAATAACATCATAGTTCGGGTGGTGTTTTGTAATTAATCATTTATTTTAATTTCGGTGTGAAAATGAATGGTTAGATTTGTTATTCTTACACATCATTTTATATTATGGACTTTAATTTGTCATTCTTTAACTTGGTGAAGTTAAGAAAATGGCTCGCCTCGTTTTTCTAACCCTTATCAATTATGTAGATGGTGTTGGGTGTTAGGATGGCGGTGGCTGTATGGAGTGGGATGGTGGAGGTGATGAGATTCGTGAGATCAGTTGAGGCTGGGCTCATGCATTGAACGGGTTGCGGCTCGTCCCTTCTTTTTTTTTCTTCTCCGTCTGTGGTTGCAGTGGGGAGGATCGATCTTTTGGTTGTTTAGGGAGCAGTAATTTCACCTGAAACCCTGAGTGGTGACGAGAGTTTAAGACAACAAAGGCAGTCTGAAAGCTTTGAGTTTCCGGCAACATCAATAAAGACAAGTTTGAAACAACTCTTATTCTATATAAAAATGATATATATATATATATATATATATATATTTATTTTTCTGTTTTTATACAAATGGGCATTTTCTCTTTACTCAATTTATCGATTCATTATTTTGTGTCACTTACTCACTTAATTGTATCTATATATTTAGACTTTGGTGCAACTAGAGCAAGCCAATAAGAACAAAAAAAAAAAAAAAACTAGAACAAGTCACTACGTGGTCAATTTCATGTTCTAACTACAATAAAGTAAGCAAGGTTTATGTACGTCTTGTAGGCTATTGATTTTTCCCTTCTACTTCCATTTCTCTCCTGTCTAAAATAAAAAAGTTTATTCATATACCTACTTTACCTACAAATCAAACGAATTATAATAGGCAAGAGCCTAAAACTAATTACGAAATAATGAAATATGATTCATTATTATATTCAGATACAGGCCCAAAATGATCAAGCCTAAACAAACAGCCGAGCCCAAGTGCTACCCAAGTGTCCACCAAGTAAAGCCCAAACGACGTGGCTCACGTCACTGCCGTGAGCTAGTGCTTATTGTCACTCCCACCGTTCCAGAACCCCAAAGAGAGTGAAAGAGGAGGGCACACAAAACCCTAAACCAAAATCGCTATCTTTCCCCAGAACGACAGCCATGCAGTTCTCTCAGGACGACTTCGACCGCCTCATGCTCTCCGAGCACAGCCGCAAGACTTGTGAAGCTCACTACGCCAAGAACCCTCTCGACGCCGAGGTTCGTCTACTCTCGAACAACCCCTCTTTAAATTATTATCTGTTCAATAATTTCTATTAATTCTTTATTTATTTTTCTGCAGAATTTAATCAAATGGGCTGGAGCTCTGCTCGAGCTTTCGCCGTTTCAGAGCGTTTCCGACTCCAAGATCATGCTCGATGGTAATTAGTTGTTTTTCGATTAGTTTTGGATTTGGATTTGGTTCATGTGTCTTTGTGCGCTAACTGTGGACCCTACATGAAATGTGTAGATTGTATATCGAAGCTGGAGGAGGCTCTGGTGATCAATCCTACGAAGCATGAAGCTCTATGGTGTTTAGGGAATGCACATACGTCTCATGGATTCATGAATCCTGACTTGGACGAGGCCAGGCCTTATTTTGAGAAGGCGTCCGAGTATTTCCAGAGGGCTGCCGAGCTGGTACATTGCTTGTTTGAGTTTGTTTGACAGTTTTCTTTGGAGGTGAAGGGAGATTGACAGTAGATTTGGTTTTGTAGGAACCTGGCAATGAGCTATATCTGAAGTCCATAGAAGTCACAGCTAAGGTATTTCGACTCTTATTTTCTTTTGTGAATGAATGTCGTAGTAATTTGTAGTATTTGATTTGGAGTGAGAGCTCTTGCTTTTGTTGTTTGGAGTGTGCTGCTTAAATGTACTGAAGTGCTAAGAGTAAGTTCATGGGTAATACAATTATAAGGTAGCTGGATTGTGAAAAACCTTGTAAGCTAATGGTTGCAGATGCAAACCAGGATTTAGTCGGTTTATTGCGGAGGGTAGGCACTATATTATAAACGTCGAACTCCACCATTAACAAACATAAGCACAATTGGCTCTCGATCTGAAGACACAAGTTATGTTACATTATTAAAGCTGAATATTATGTTAGGTAGAATTCTCCAAGATGCGGCTCAGATACAACTCTAAACTCATACTAGGAGCCCCATCAGCGAGAAAGTTACATTGCGGTGGATGTCTGATATCAAACTTCCAGTTACTTTTAGAGAACTACTAGTAAATGGGAATAAGGCTAAAGGGGGGGGTTCATGGTTGATAATCAAGGCCTGACAGTCGAGGCCGATATAACTTCAACAAGTGGCATATAAATATCGTTTTCAAATACCTTGTTTCTTATGTTTGTGATCTTTAATAGACATGTAGGCTTTCCTTCTATATCTGATGTAGAATAAATCTAGTTGCTAATTTTTGTTGTTGGCAAGTGCATCCCTGGTAATTGTTGTTCATGTCTCCCAGGCACCAGAGTTGCATACTGAGATCCACAAGCAAGGAATGGCTCAACAGGCACTAGGTGGGGGACCTGCCACTCCCTCGAGTGGAAAGGTATGTCCTATATTTTGGGGCACTCTACTCCAGCATGTATCATTGGATTTTCCTTGATCAAAAGAGATAAAATATTTGATAATTGATATGCTAAAGTAGGGACATGCAGTCTCATTTTCTTTAAAGTTCAATACAAAGTTAAAAGATGTGCCATTGGATTTTATAAATCATTGTGCCTCCAGAGTAAGTTCATGTTATGGAAGTGTTAAAATGCAAATTTATGGTATACTTGTCCAATCATTTTCCGAAATTGTAGTGAATAGAATACTTGTTTGTTGGATCAAAATACAACCTTATTTATCACCACACAGTACCGGACATATTATAACTACAAATACTCTAAATGTAACTTGTTGATCAGACTCGTATAAGCATTTTCATCATTCCCTTTCCCATATGTTACACAAGATCAAATTTTGTTTATACATGGTAATAAACACTAGTTTCATCATTCTCTTTAGTACATGTTTTCCATATTTACATAAGATCAAAGCTATGTGTATGCACTAATATGGTTAAACATGGTATAAGTTTGTGTGGGGTGTTAAAAACTTCAAACATCTCAGTACAGTATGGAGGATGCAATAACAAAAAAAAAAGTTCTCAGTACTTGAGATTAATTTCTTTGTTATATTCCAGAGCTCCAAGGCTAAGAAGAGCAGTGATTTCAAGTATGACATAGCTGGATGGGTTATCCTTGCACTTGGCATTTTTATCTGGGTTGGGGCGAAATCCAATATGCCACCACCACCACCCCCCAGATAAGCTCTGCATTTCTTTTGACTAAAGTAACTGTCTCAGTGCGTTTGCTGAATGTTAATATTTTTATTAAATATTCATCTGGTTGAGGTGTAGTATTTTAAGAAATCATGTGGTATGCATGGTTATTTTGACCATAACATTTTCTCTGTTGCTATCTTAATTAGGAATATGATTTTTTTTATATGAATTATTGTTTGTTCTTTTACAAATATGGAATTGTCTTTGTGTTGGTTGGTTTAGATATGGACTCAGCATCCTGCTTGTTTTTTCCTGCTCTTGGATATCATATGGAAGGACATGATAATATTTTCAGTGGTATCTTGAAAATTAGCTAACTTTAAAGACATGGATATGTTCAGCTTTGAATTAATAACGAAAAGAACCGTACCCCTAGTTCTCAAAAAAAGAAGAAAAGAACCGTACCCCTAAAATCTGATACTCACCATCTATCATACCCCTATGTATCTTCCAAGTGTTGGGTAGAGGTAAGAAGTTAAGTCTCCAAATTTGGAAAGCTTCTTGGCTGTTTGTTTTCAAGAGCCTGTTGTTAATCCGACAGTACAATGTGTTACGAGACTATTTGGAATTGCAGCCTTGGAATGGTCATCCACTGCTATCTTCCTCTCCCTCTTTCTTTACTCTATTAGTGTTATGAACAAGCAGTGATGGTGCCGGAGTAACGGCATATCGACTGACCAGGAAGATCCTGGTGGTCTGAAGCAGTGAAGTTTTTTTTTTTTTTTTTTATGGTTTTCACCTGCAAAAGGATCTCAAGCAATGTCTGTGGTGTCAATAGTTTGTGATCTCCCTCTTCTTTCATTAAGATGAAAAGAGATAATTGGATTGAGAGTGAGTTAAAGTAGTTGTTACTCTTGGTTGACAGGAGGTATGTAGTTAGATGATGGTAGAAGTTTGGCTTGTTTTCCAACTTCTGAAAATGGTGGCTATTTGCTTCTAACTAAGTTCGATTGGGGCCAGTTTTGTAAAGGAACTCATGAACTATCTGGCTTGATGTTTCACTCAGCTTATAAATCCTCTTCTTAGGTTCATGCATGCAGGAAAATAGAGGGAACGCTGAGTAAACTTTCACTTAGCAATTCTTATAGTATAAAACAACTTTTATTAAATATTCTGCCAACCGCTACAATGTAATAACCTGAAACTCTTCGCTGTTGAACATGGACTAATACGGGCAAGAAGCAAACTTTAACAGCTAAATAATGCTTTCTAAGAGGTATTTGACTGTGTGATTAAAAAGGACTGAGGTGCTCACAGAGGTATGGGAGCATGCCAGACCTTCACAAACACAATGAAGTTGCCAGTAGTGAATAGACGATTAGAAATATCTTGATTATTATTGAGATATAGTAGAGCATGTGGTCAGATGATGTAAGGGCGAATGTTATCCTGAGACCCTTACGTGCTTGAAGTTGTATCATTGAATAGAATGTGCTCCATGCATTCAAAATTGCTGGAGATAGTATTTGCTCTATCAAATGCTAGCAATTTTTTTCCTTTTGACCATTTATGCAGAATAAGTTGTTAATGTTTTTCTGACCAGTTATAGGAAACTTTCCCCTAGAATGTCCACTTGTTGACAGGTTGTGAATAAGTTCACTTTGGTTCTGTTTTCTTCTGAACTTCTGTTACTTCTGATCGATGAATTTGTTGTCTCAAGATGATCACAGTGATGACATTGCCAAGTTAATGATAACTCCTACCCTGGCCTCGGTAATTTCTGTAAAATGGCTCAGGGAAGTGGTGGTGCACAAATCTTTACAAAGCTGTGCGGGACTAGTTTAGTTTTGTTGTTGCTTTCTTTTGGCTCTTGGTCTGGTGGAACAAATTTGTCAGCAAGGCAGTATATTTCCTTTTAGAAAAGATCATGTCTTTGACATTCTTTTATAGTATTTTTTTTTTTGGCTGCTTAATCATTTATCCTCTACATACTTTGAAATGAGAATATTTTGGACCCCACCAAAGTTTTAATATATTGTTCTTGTGAATATACAATGTTCGCTACAATATTTGGACTTGAAAAATATTACTTTTATACAATAGTTATGAAACAATTCAAAACCTAGCACCAATTTATTTTATTTTTTTCATCTTAACTACTCCAAACGATTTTATAGTCTGGCCTCCCTTCTTATGGATTTTTGTTTCTTGTTAGTTTGTTTCTGTGTCATATATGCTTTGAGAGTATCATGTGCTTGATAATTAGTGTGAGCATGTTTCTTTAATTATCAAAAAAAGAAAACATCTGGATGCTGTGGCAGCAAACAGAGGAGCATGCTTGAACGATCATAAGCTCACTCCAAATAATGTGTCTGATTTCAGATCCCATTGGTGTTTCATAGACTTGTAGATTGATTCGTTGAAAGTTTCGAAAGAGATTTGAGTAGGTAAAATGTCAAGGGGCCCTGTGGTGTCCAAGGTAGTGATAAGTAGGATATAGAATTCATCATCTTTAGTGATTAAAGAACTTCCTACATTGCTAGTCGCTATTCTCCTATGTAGGCTTGCTACTTTCTATTTTTGTTAGTTATTAGTGGCTAAACTGCTAAGGTGGCATATTTGGGTTGGGCACCTTACTAATAATGGAAAGGTTGCACACTTGTATTGCTTTTTGGCCTCTTCTTTTTTTGCTATTAAGTGGTGCACAAGGTGGCATAATCTCAGTGGGCACGCCATTAGTGGAAAGGGTGCTCACTAGACCATAATAACTATTAAGCTGCTGGGTTATATTTGTTTATAAGAATAGAGCAAAGATATAAATGAAATCAGTACCTTTTGTAAGAATGCATTCTCCTCCCTAGTAAGTTCAGAATAGTTTGTGTCTGGCTATGGATGTGGAAAGTTTTGCAAAGTGAGGAAGTAGTTTGATCCTGAACTCATTCTCTGACTTTGCAGTAAATGTTAATGACCAGGCATATATGTGTATTTGTTCTATAACCTTATTTTAATCTACAGTTATGTATTGCTTGGATCTTAATGCTAATGTTAAAAGGTGTTAATGGTTAGCGAAGCATTCCACCTTGGTTTTCTTCTTTCAATTTTATTCTAATTTCTAAGAGATCCTCCCAGAAGGGTCTGCTAGAAGAATAATATTTTGTGCCGCAAAGACTGTTAACTTTTTATGCTTGTTTAAAAAGAGGGTCTCCTCTTTGATCGATCCTTGTTGGTCCAGAATACCCTATTGGTAGTCTTTGTCCTAGATTTCTTTTAGTAACAGTCCCTCATAGGCCATTTATGGATCTTTACACCAATAGAGCTATCATCTGTTTCATTAATGGTTTGTTTAGTGTTCTCTGCCTTACTTTGAGGAAAGTAGAGTCCTTGTGATTGTTTAAATAATCTCAAGTGTGGTTAGAGTTTGTTGGGGCAGAGGCGTCCACGCTTCCTCCCTTAATGTGGTGGGATTATTAATTCTCATCTTCTGCTCTAATATGATACAGCAGTGATCACTGGGCCCAATGATAGGTGTTACTTTTTCTGGATGATATATTTGATAATTGCACTATTGGATGTGCCGGCGACATTTTGTTTTGAAATAGGATTTCTCTTGGTATGTTATGTTGGTTGATTGTCGATATTAACCTTTGATCAGGTGAATTCTTGTTTTAATGTTATGCTAAGTTGATAATCTAATAGAGTACTATCGCTACTATGGGCTGGGAAAATAGCATTCCTGTTCTATTTTATACTTTGGCAAGCAAGTGGGATATATATGAACTTGGTGGGCTAAAGGGAGAAATTTTTCCAAATCAAAGAGGTTTAATTTGTTATAGTAGTGTAGGGTCTTGTGAATGTGATGATACCAAAGTTTCACGGTCTTTAGTTCACAGCGGATCTTTGTACAATAGATATCTTGCTGGATAGGTTCTGCTTTCCAATGGGATTATATATTGCAAGCCTTTATATTGCGCATGGATGAGTTTGAGAGTAAATTAAGGGAAGGTTTCCTTTGGTGTAGGCTGTGAATCATTCCGCAAAATAGCATTGCTCCGTGCGCAAATCGCTTATAGTGAATGGTTGTAAGGAGGGGTTGTGGAACTGAAGTGTACATTTGGTACTCGGGATTGGACTATATTAGACTTATTTATTTTCTAATATTGTCTTGTATTTATGTGAGGTGTCTTAGGTTGTACTAATATTAACTCATATTTAGTGTTACATGAGATTAGAGGGTAGTTTGTTTGGTTTGTAGTTTAGAATGATGGTGTTATCTAAGGGTGATATACCTGAGTACCTATAATAACACCATTTAAGAAGGTCAAAATGAAAACAAGATATTACGTAAGCTCATTTATTTTAGTACTTAGTAACACCAAATACAGTACTAACTAAATTTGACTATTTATTTAGCAGTCCTATTTAGTCTCATGAAACAAATATGCACGAAATATCTTGATGTTCTCCTAGAGCAAATATAGGAAGTGTCCAATTGTATGGGTTGGATTGAGGATTAGACCAAAAACTGCATCCATCGATAGAAAATTGGTCTAGGTTAAAGTTGGGCCTCATGCGAGACCTATCTAGCTGGGTTGAGAATTAACTCATCTCCTACCTCAAACCAATTTTAAACCGAGCCTACATGAACAATTTTAAACCGAGCCTACATGACATCAACTTACACAAGGGACAAATCTTGCACATATGAGACACACATTTCCTCCAATGGTAATTTAATTTGGATCGTTTAAATCAAGATCTGATTGATTATATTAAAAGGTAACATTTTATATAATATGAATGATAATTGGTCTTTGGATTAATCTCGTTGTTATACTATTAAATCAGAGACTAAAAACTAATATGAATAAATAGTGTATTAACTTAGGTTGAGGATTAGTCTAACCGGTGCATTTGCTCTTATAGAACAAACTTTATAGAACAAACTCAACAAAGTAAGAGTTATGTGTTATCGATTTGAAAGGTTTATCATCCTAGACCTTCCACTGTCGGAGTACGCTTTGCACTACATTGAACTTGTCTACTATCATCACCATCAAACAATCTTGAATCTCACCATAGCTGTACTTCAGCTAGACTTCTCGGCTACGATGATCGGTGTCATTTAGTCACCATAATCCCTTCTCTTGGCCAATTTGAAATTCCGAGTTGTATCCTTTCCTTTCCCCTCTGTATGTTTGTTTTTCCGTGAATGGGTGTCACATTCCACATGTAGGGTCAGGAAATCATAGGAAATGAAAAATATAGCAGGTAATTCATCCAGAAGCGCACTACCTTTATATCCATTGATTGATATATTCTATCCAATGTATATTGGTCTAGCGTGGAGAAAATCATGGTGCGTTTTAGCGTCTAGCTAGGTACTTAGCCGGTCAAGAGTCTGTTCATGCCTGGCAAACATGTCGGAGTTCATGCACTCTTGTCTCCCCGAGACTACGGCTCTGATGCTGCTTAAGTTTTGGCTCCGTACAGTGCCCATTATCTGTGTTTCACGACGCGTGTTTCCAAACATTGTAAACGCATACCCCCCTCTCCATGGCAGAGATGTATCCGACGTGTTACTCATGTGCCGTTCTGGCTGGGTTTTCACCGTCTGAAGGAGGCGGACAAGGCGGCTACTTTAAGATCTGCGTTGCTGGTGGCAACTTCAGGTTGCTGCTGCTGCGGATGGTCGTTTTTCACTATTCAAAACGGGGGCCGGTTATTAATCCGCCGCTGGTGTTACCGCATTCAGATGATTCCTTATGTTACAGATAATGCTAACGTACATGAAACTTGAAGTTCGTAACCTGGATGGAACTTTCATCGGATAGGAAAACAAGTAGTGGTACAAAATGGACTAAAAGCAAATAAAATTTTAAGAGCAGTGTCGACAGGTAGCAACATGAATTGCCCTATGAATGTGATATAAAAAAATGACCAGAACAAGCCTCAGATGCATGCTTGTGATCTTGATTTTTGAGGTTCCAAACTGTGTGGTTCGATGAATCGACGTGAAACCCATATGGAGTTTATGGCCTAATGGAGACATGCATATATTATCTTCCTCGCCATCTCTTCCCCATAATAGATTTTGTGAAATTATATATGGTAAAATATGACGGCACCGTCACATAAGAATTATAAATCTGCCACAGAGCACCCACTTTCTAATAAAATCCGGTTATATTGCCTTATCAAAACTAATTAATTTCTAGTTTAATTTCAGATCCTGTAAGGATAAGAACCTATGTCGTGACTCGTGATTAAAGACTCGGATCATGAAAATTTGGTATGAGATATGAAGGTGCTTGCGAATCCTAACCCTGGTTAATCTAACCCAGATAGCTTTTCAAATACTATATATACAAATCTCCCCCACATCAAATCTCCAAGACAAATGTCCATTTCTAGGCAGTTCTAGTGAGCTTTTCTCCATTAATCATCACCCTCCTAAGAAGAGTAGAAAAAGCTATGAGACTCTTCATAATAGCCAACTTCTCCATCCTACTCTTTTGGTTTGGAGCTTCCACTCTCACTCTCACTCTCCTTTCATTTTTCTTCTATGTATTCCTCTTCGTAACAAACCACTACCTCGTCCCCGGAGGCTCTGCATGGTCCGGTTACGGCCATGCCATGAAACTCGGAGGACCGGTAGGGTGGCCCGTATTGGGTTCCATACCCGAGCAAATGAGCTCTCTTGCTCATCGTAAACTAGCCAGCATGGCAGCTTCGTTGGATGCAAAGAGACTCATGGTGTACAGTCTAGGCGTGACTACTCGTATCATCATTAGCAGCCACCCGGACACTGCTAAGCAAATCTTAGGAGGGTCTTCCTTCTCCGACCGTCCTATTAAGCAATCCGCTCGAGCACTAATGTTCGAGCGCGCCATAGGGTTTGCTCCTTCCGGGGCGTACTGGCGCCACCTGCGTAGGTTAGCAGCAGTCCACATGTTCTCGCCGAAGAGAATTGCCAGACTGGAAGGGCTAAGGCAGAACGTGGTGGACCGAATGGCGGTGAGGGTGCAGGAGGAGATGGAGGAGAGGAGATTTGTGGGGGTGAGAGGAATATTGCAGGAGGGTTCTATGAACAACATAATTGAGAGTGTTTTTGGGTTAGGGTTAGAGGATGATGGTAGTAGTTCAGACTTAGCGTTGACTCTGCATGATATGGTCAAAGAAGGGTATGACTTAATTTCTAGGTTTAATTTGGAGGATTATATTCCTCTGAGGTTCTTGGACTTCTCTGGTGTGAAGAGGAAGTGTCACAACTTGGCGGCTAAGGTTAAGAGTGTGGTGGGTAAAATTGTGAAGGAAAGAAAAAGAGGAGGAGATTTTAGTGGCCGGAGTGACTTTCTCAGTGCTCTGCTAGCTTTGCCTGTGGAGGATCAGTTGAGTGATTCAGACTTGGTTGCTGTTCTGTGGGTAAGAGAAGCTTTCCTTCACTTTATTTATGTGTATATAACTGTTGACCGCAAAACTATATATAATTATATCTTCTTCTTCTTTTTTCTATATATGAAATTAGCATAAGAAACTTACAGTGATATTTACTAACATCAACAATCTTTTCATCTAGTTATATACTCGATCGAATATTATTTAGTTAATTTCTCATACTATCAGTTTGATTGATAGATGGTTGTAACAATTCATGTTGTTCGATCAATCATTGCTTCAGATATTTTGCCCCATATAATTCTAGCGACTTTGACAGAACCCTAGCTAGCTAAAACCATGTTGACTCATCATGCATTCAAAGTTTAGCTCCCACACTGTACATGTTCTTATAATTTGACCGAGAATATTCTGATCATATATAGCTCGCCTAGACAACTAGACAAGCACAATCTGTGTTGGTCATGAACACTCAAAAAGATGGATCGATAATTTTGTCAAAAGGGGGAAGATATATGTATCTGTATATTGAAAAGGATATATACATGCATGTCTGCTGTCCTTAAATCATATCGAGTATATAGATGGCATCAATGCGTACATACAAAAACAAATAGACAAGGGGAAGCTGCTGGATCACTAGCCTATGTTTGTATATACTTGTATTGTTCGAATCCACGTTCTCATCTGTATAGTCATCAATCTTCACGGAATTTTTAAGATTCGTGGTGGACATGCATGTATTATTCCAAATTAATTATTTTACTAGTACTATATAGTATATACTAATGTTTGTTTGCATATGATTTTTGATATGCTCGGTTCAACCTATTAGTGGTGGTACAAGCGTGTAAGAACTTTTGTGCATATGTTAAACCCTTTTGTCTAATTTCTTTTTCTTTATTTGGTGTTTACATTATTCAGGAAATGATATTTCGAGGGACAGACACTGTTGCTATCCTTCTTGAATGGATTATGGCAAGGATTGCCTTGCACCAAGACATCCAAGCCAAGGCACAAGAAGAGCTTGATACAATCGTTGGGAATCATTGGAATGTGAGGGATTCTGACCTTCCGAAACTGCCGTACCTTCAAGCCATAGTTAAGGAAGTGCTTCGGATGCACCCTCCGGGTCCATTGCTATCGTGGGCCCGTCTTACAATGCATGACGTCCACGTTGACAAGGTCCTTGTGCCGGCCGGCACAACTGCCATGGTCAACATGTGGGCTATAACCCATGACCCGGCCATCTGGAAGGACCCGTGGGTGTTTAAGCCTGAGCGGTTCATTGAAGAGGATGTGTCGATAATGGGATCCGACCTTAGGCTTGCGCCCTTTGGCTCCGGCCGTAGGGCATGCCCGGGAAAAGCGCTAGGGTTAGCTACAGTGCACTTGTGGCTTGCAAGGCTTTTGCACCAGTACAAGTGGCTTCCGGCGGAGCCCGTAGACCTTTCGGAGTGCTTAATGCTGTCTATGGAAATGAAGAAACCACTCACCTGCCGTGTTATCCTGCGTTGTGGCCTTAGAAGCTAACGAGCCTGAGGAGATTATTATGAATGAATAAGGAAATTAATCAAATACATGATGCATATATATATAGTAAGATATGCAAAGAATGTAAAATATCTAGTGTGACAATTAAGATTGATATATATATATAGCTAAGTTGTTTGCATACATAATGTATCTGGTTCAGTTTATGTAGTTCCTGCATATATGCAAGCTTGACATATCTTGTTTTCTATTGCTAGAAAAACCTCCAATCATATGAGAATCAATCATTTTTCCCTTCTTATAAATTGTGGAGCGTTTGAATTTAGAACATCGTAATTTCCTGAATACCGATATAAACCAAATGTTAAAACTTAATAAACTGTCATTCAAGAAAAAATGCCCTTTAGTGTTTTTGCACTGAACCTTGATTATACATATGAAATGGCAAAATATACATTTCCCCATGTCAAATCCGCCACTGTAAGAAACCCTAGATTCATAACTAGTTAGATCGATAGAGCTCAGTCCTGACTTCACAGCTGGTCAAGTAAATTTCAAGTTATTTTCAACTTTGATTGAGATCGAAGACGTCATTCTTTCGCTGACATAAACTATATCACGAAATCTGCTTTGAATAATCATCCCACCAAAGAGTAGATCATCGTTTTCCATTTCTGGGTTTGTTTTTGCATGCACCATGAAAGCAAAAAAATTAAAATAAATCGGTATATGCATATACAGATCGAGCCCGCCGGAGAAGATTACATCAAAATTGTTTTCAAACAAGTTATAGTGGAATGATGATGGATATATTAATAAAGAGACTAAAATTAGAGGAACAAAGGAAGCCTCTTCGATCTTCCACCCAGTCATTGCTGATAAACTAAAGCAAATTTCTAGCACTGGTAATTATAAGGATGGACCAGTTGTACACTTGTACATGCTAGCGCAAATTAATTGACCCACCACCTCAAAACCCAGGCTCAAATTTTAGTGACTAATAATGTAAAGCATGCACCTGGGTGATCAATCATGATTCATGACACTACTGCAGTTTACTTTGCAGCAGTATATAAGAAGATTACAGACTCAGTGCAGCTTCCCAAAATGGAATGAAAATTTCTAGGTTTGAGTCGCTGTCTATAGTCTTAATCCCAAAGGCATTCTGTTTTGGTTTAGAAATTGCTGATGCCGTACTGATTGATGACGAGCTCGGTTGAAAACCATAAACTATAGTCGATTAGAGCAGAACGCATGTCTATTTTTTTTCATTCTCTGTGATTATTGCATTTTTCTGATGGAAACATGAAGAGAATATGTCTTGCAGACCAACCATATTCCTTAAGTTTTGGCTTTCTTTAGATCCAAATCTTTATCTTTGATTCAAAGGTAAATCACTTTAGCACACCTTTCTTTACGCACAACATTATATATATATATATATATATATATATATAATGTGTGCGTAAAGAAAGGTGTGCTAAAGTGATTTACCTTTGAATCAAAGATAAAGATTTGGATCTTATATATATATATATATATATATATATATATATATATATATATATATATATATACTTGACGACATTGTTTTATCTTAATGCTCCACAATTTTTTGGGGACCCTCGTACATGTTAATTGCATCTGATTGATGCTAAATCAATGCCAATTGTCAAAAGGATTTAAGGGTTTTTGCTTTCAAGATTTGATCGTCTTCTGTAACTACAAATGTTATTTTACCTGTTTATGAGTTCTCGTTTTCTATGATCGAAATGTAAGTATGGAATTGAAAATGAAGAACTATTCTGATAATAGCAAAAAAGCCTCACGTTGTTATAAATTGTCCGAAAAAAGAAACATGTTACAACAGCGTACAAAAGCCTAGCTTCTTATATAAGTTATATACGAATGATATGGAGGCACTCAACAAATCTGATGCTCAACTTGTCGAAAAAAAAATCTAATGTTCAACTTGAATTACAAGGAAAATTCTATTATGCAGCCTGCTTTGCAAGACAAATATTCCAAAACAAAACACCCCACCACTCCATGCGAAGCATGCATGTGTAACCCGTATAAGCATTTCTATTAACCTGATAATATTTGGAAATCTAGTCTTCATTAGCCATATATGACTAATGAAGGAGCGAGGCTCTTTTATTTTATTCTTTTATTTTTTGTAAATTTCTATAAATAAAAAAGAAGGTAACGAACATTACAGGTAGGATAGCGAGATAATAATAAAAGATTAATCAGTTGTTAGACCGAGTTCCATTATAGTAAAACCATACTGAATTACTAATCACTCCCCGCATACGCATCAATCCGAAAGCTCTTCAAACCATGGGAGTCGAGACATGCATCTAGTCTAGACGTGGAAGTTCCATGCTTGCTTGTATAATTGAGACCGACGGGGTTTCCCTCGGGGAAAGATTGGGCCTCAATTATTCTATGATCACTTTAAGACCGTAATAACCCGATTTACTGATACGGGTTATTTGGCCCAAATACGGAAGTGGGCATTGTATTCGAGTGGATGTGAAGGAGGAGCTGGCTGGTTCAATTTTCAAAATTTCGAAAAGATTCTCTCCACGAGGAATAAATTTCAAACGTAATTATGTTTTTGCAACAGTCCTCATACTTTTCAAATTTAAACAACCCGCCCGAAGAATATGGCTTAATTGTACTTTACTACTTTTGCTTTGTTTTGCCGTGACCATCCTCACTTTCTGTTCATTCGTTTCAATCTAATTAGCCACCACTCTTATGGATTGTCTTGTTCATAATTTTTTATCTTTGTTGCTGTGTATTCTCAATTAGGTAGTCCTGTTTTATAACTAAAATCAGGACATATACATGAATTTGCTTATAAAATGTTTTTGGTTTGTAATTTTGAATCAATTATTAAATGAAAGACAACATACTGAAAGACGATTTTTTTTTTTTTACTGAAAGACAAAAAATTGGATCATAAGTCTCTAATAGTGCATGGGCACATGATTGAGCCATAGGTACCATATCTTGTTAATGCACTCTCACAAAATTGTAGCAATGATGCAATTCATCAACTTCCGATAAACTATTTAAGATTATAAGTCTTATGATAAATGTAAGTTTCTACAGTAAGATATTCTAAATCCCTCAAACTACAAATAGTAAATATCTATATAAGAGAATTAACAATACTATCGCAACTAATACTATTATCATGAAAAATGGTCGGAACAAGTGATACAATATCATAAAATATTGGTGATAAGTTAATCATATCAATGCACCATTTACATTCTTTATTATAAGAAAAGAAACTACACTCATAAAGTCACAATACACATCTCATGTTTCTTTCCATACTAAATGAGTAGTTAGAATCCAAACTTTTCACTTAATGCAATGCTTCGATTTCACGCCTTGTTCAATTCGTTTTATTTTTCCAAACTTCTTCACATAAGTTCTCAAATCCAACAAAATTAGAGAGCATCATCTTTACTTAAATAAAAAGAGTATGTTATCTGGTATCATTGGACATAATAACTAGTATCTAATTTGTGAGTGTGAGGTTATAAGTTCGACTCACAATAAACTACTAGATGTTTATTTTATAAAAAATAGCATGTTATTGAGTTTAAAGGCCAATGATAGGTTGTTGTAAACCAGAGGAAAAGTACGGGGCCACATTGGAATATCTAAAAATCAAGAGGCAAGTTCAAGAATTCAAGGAAAAGAAGCACCTCTCTAAATGAAAATAAGACAAAATCTCCATCAACAACAAAATGATTCCCTTTCCGCAATTTCAGAGCGGAAGAAAAAGCACCACACCTACTCTCACCCCGCCACACTCCTTCCCAACCCCTCAATCCCCACCGTCGAAACACCACACTCGCCACGTGCCCCCATCCCATTCGCGAGTGCCAATCCCCAGTCGCAGCCACGACTGTAGAATCCCTGCCAGAGAAATTCACGAATTCACCGAGAAATTCCAGCAAATAATTGGAAATTTTGCAGAGAAAATTTAGGGCTTTATATTTTTATCATCTCATTTTCTTCAGACAAAATAAAATAAAATTTCGGATCCCTGAACTTTCCCTCTCTTTTCCACACCACCACACCTTGGAGGGAAAACGCTTCCAAATCTCAAACCCCTCTTTCTCATCAAAATTAGGGTTTCGTTTTCATCTCACATCTTCACAAAGCCGCGATCTTTCTCATTTCTCCTTTCGCCGCTTCACCGCCACTGCTTCGGGAACTGTGCCCCGCCGCTTCTTCCGGTTTCCGATTTGAAGTTCAGGTAGGGATTTTGTGGAATTGGTGATTCGCTTTTTGGTTTCTGCTTGAGTTGAAGTTACTGGTTCTGCTGTGGTAGTGGTTTTGTTTATTCGAGGTTGATTCTAGGGTTTTGGGGAGCAATGGTGTTTTAATTGGTATGGTCTTGATGTTTGAGTGGTTTAATTTTGGGGGAAATGGTGGCCTGTGCTTGAAATTGAAGTGAGGTTGGTTCATTTCATGTGGTGATGCATTTTAGGGTCAAAGCTCCCGCTTTTGAAAGTGGGATTCTAGGGTTTCTAATCTGTACCTTTCAAAATTGGTCCTTATGAGGTTATTATTTCGCAAATGGGGGAAGTATTTGAGTACAATATGTAGCAAATATGATTTTTCGCATGTAATTGAACTTGGTTTAGTCACATGATTTTTCTGGTGTTCTCTTTCGTTTTATCATTTCTTGCTCAATGAAGTGTCCATGTGCCAATTCGTGACAGGCTAAATATATTGGCTGTCCATAGGTTTCAGTCATGATTTTTTCTTGCTGATAATTAGTTTACTGGCTCGAATAGTTTCATTGATTCTTGGATTCTAGATAGGATGCTATCTGGAAGCTCGGTTGTGTAACTGGATCTAATGAGGAGTTGGTATTTGCAGACTTCTCAAGATTAAGTTTATTCAAGGTTGAAATGCAGACAAGGAAAAAAAGTTCTGGAAGAACTGCTTCCAGAGAGCATACCAGTCCCAAGGTTACAAGAGCTCAGAAGAAAGCGCATGAAAATGTCAAAGTATTGGAAACCAAAGTTACAGATATGATTACATCTTCCTCCAGGAAGCAAAGAGTCGGTAAGCTGCACTGTCACTACTTTTGAGCAAAAATGTTGGAAAAGTTTTTCATGCTTATAGGATGCAATATATACTAACCTGGCGCTCATTAAATTGTTGAGGTTGTGGTGCCCCTAGACATTCTGTTTATGGATCTCGCACTCAACCTTTTTTTCTCTAGCAAAGATTTCATGTTTGATACCGAGTGAATATCCTAGCTCATTTCTTTCAACTTCAATAGTGTAGAATGGTTGTATACTCATTGGTGGATTCATGATTAACTCATTGGAGGTTTAAAGGATAGTACTGTTAAGCACAAAATTTGGGAATTGGATTAAAGTAACCAGAGAAAATACATTTACATTTGTCTCGATGAAATTTTATATTTCTTAATTTCTAGTTACTATGAATGATGGTAGAAAAAAAAGGTTCCATTGTTCCTTCTTGTTTTTCCAAGTTCAAAGAGCTCCAGCTGTTTGCATATGTGAAGTTTGGGATTTGGAACACGTGCCAAAGATTGTATAGAAGAAAACCTTGCAAAGGAAATTTGAAGTTTTGGTGGTCATGTCTATTTTTACTAGGCATTCTTGAAGTGGGGTTGGTTATTGGTGAACACTAGAAACAGAGTCCATTAGTTGGTTAATCATCATCACATAAGGCCCAAAAAGAAAAAAACATGCTGGGGTAAGTGTCCTCATTAGATACGACATGTCATGCCACTGACACTGAGTATGATAGTTTCAATATTGCCAATTATGATAGGTCTTTTCGTTTTTTTTAATTATTTTCAAGGTTCTAATGGTATACTCTTTTACATGATGTTGATTCACATCTTTCTGATACTCTTGAATTTTGCATCTACAACTGTACATGGTCACGAATTAAGAATTAGACATAAATTATGATATGACATTTCCCAGTGCTCATTTAAATTTTCATCTTCCCATCACAACTTTCAGGTGGAGCTCATAAGAAGAATGAGGACCCTGTTATTGCAAGCACTTTAAGTACAAATTATGACTTGCTGCTTAATGAGACTTCTGAGACTTGTTTGGGGCATGATGCTTTAAGTGATGATTGCAAAGAGAATAAGGTAATTATCCAACTGGAAAAGAAGAATTAGAACTTTGCTTGAGCATTTGTCTGAAATTTTCAAATCTATTCCAGGGTTGTATGGTAACAACTGTGTGCTGGGAACTATCTTTTCTCCTGGCTTTCACATACCGAAACATGCTGGTGGAGAATCTGCCAATGGAGGTAGATGAAATTTGAACATACCCTTCTTTCATTGGTTCTTATGTTTATCTAGTAGCATTTCTTTCAGTGGTTGGAAGGATCTCATCAATGCCCCTTTGGTCGTTACAGGATTGTGTATGACCTTATTCTTTTTCATTTTTTCCAGTTGATTTTGTTAAATTTTTTCAAAATGGAGATCACACTTTCCATCAGGAGATGGAAATGAAGTACTCACCCGATGATGCACACCGTGGTTATGTTGGCCAAGAGACTTCCGAGTCCACTGTTCGAGACGAGAACTACTGTGAGAATACATTGTCTTCTGTAAATATTACATGTCCTGGTGATATGTAATCAAATACACATACATTGAACGGAATTGAATGCACATAACTATATGATACATGATACAAGTAATGAGTATTCTTTTTGTCATGCAGTTGTGGAGGCAACCAATATTTCTTCTGAAGTCTCAGCCATATATCTTGCCATGAAAAATAATAAGTTGGAATGTTGCGCAGAAGAAGAAGCTAATAACCCATGGACAAAGAAATGGTGATAAATTAAAATGAGTTGACGATGGCTCTCTCTACTATGATGAAATTTATCAATCTAGCTGCTTGAGTCAATGCTTGATGATCTGTAATTGAATGATGCCACATAAAATATTGTCATTAGTATGGAGTATGTACTGAGCTATTTAGAGTGGTACAGCTGGTTCTTAATCAATGAACTCGCACTTGAAATGGTATCTATTTTTAAACTTACACAAAGTGTAGAATGTATAGAACTATAAAATATGCCAAACACAGGAGGAATTGAGGAAACACCTCGGTGATGATCGTCCCCTGAAGTACTTTTGTTGTTAGGTATAACAATTTTGTTCCTTGACTTTTTTCAGGCATTTGGGTTTCAAGTGGACAATGGAATACCGATTGAGAGCTGGTTTGATGATTGTTCTGATACAGAATTACTTTCATTACTTCCTTTTTTGGAAAGCTTGGTTGGAGTAGAAGATGTTCGACCACTAATTGCAAACAAGTTCAACCTCCGGGAGAAAATAGCTACTGCTGAATATCCGCTGAACTCAAATAGAGGTGATTCGTTTATGCCAATGTGAATGACCAGTTCTACAGTTTGAAATCTCTTTCAGCTGCTTTGCTGTAATTTATTGCTACTGGGAACAGTGTTCTGTTTGTTGTGAAGTTATGCGGCTTCATTAAGAAAGACATGATCTGGGTGTAACCATGGGTCAGATACAAGGGAGACTCACAGACTGCTGACAGATAATCAGCTTAGAAATAAGGTTCTTGATAATTTAAAAGTTTTTATATGTTGTTTTAAGCGTTAGAAATAAGAATGTTCTTTGTTGTAAAAGTCTGTCAAAATAACTGAAAATTTCTGTTGTTATTGATGGTAGAAGAGGTCATGACAATTCAGAAAATAGTAGATATAAACTATATGTTCCGGCAAGTTTTATGTATCAAATTTCGTAAATGTTTTACCTCCATTACTCATGTTGGGAAGCCAGAGCCTACATTCTTTCTCTGTGAAAGTGTGATTTCAGCTTTCATGCTTATTTGTTGATAAACTTCAAAGAGTCACTCCCACACTTGGTGCCAGTAGTGTGCCACTACTACTATGAACTCTCCAAATGCAATAGTATCATTTAGAACTGCAAAGCCAAACAGACCCTTCATCTTTGTTAAGAAGACCTTTTATGCATTATTTGGTATGTGTGGAGCATTCTCTAAGACGTCTGCAATTGCATTGAAGTCTTTGTCTCTTCGTCGTTTACGGTAGCTGAAATGGCAATCCACAAACTGATCGGGTCAAATGATGAGGAGAACACATGAGTTGCCGCCATCATCTCGACGGAAAATGCAGGGCCGGAACTGCCTTACTCAGCTGGGGTTGCTCTACTTGTAGAGCGAAGTTGGTTGATTTTGGGATCAGTGGATCAATTGGAGGAAATGATTCTCGACGAAAAACACGTCGAGAAAGGGTATCTGATAACACCCAAATCAGGTCGTGTAATTCTCACCCACAAGCAAAATGATCAAATACCGAGTACACAATGTCATGAGCCAAATTGTGTTCAGCGAAAAAAATTAAGTGTAAGCAGAAGAAGTGAAAAAGCGGCTTTAATAAAAAAAATAATGAAATTATTCAAAATTAAAAATGGAAAAATGCATGTTTAGGAAAAAGCCAGGTCAGCGATCCGCGTGAGTCCTCATCCGTAGTGCCAGAGCCGTTGATTGTAGCTCATGTGGCTGAATCTGGTGGCTTACATATTCTCTCTAACCAACTCCCTCACGCATTCCGCATGTACAGTAAATTTTGAAGTAACTTTCACCACAGTATAAAGTTCCGTCACGTCCCGCCCTCTCTCTCTCATTTCCCTTATTTATATCATTTCAAACTTTTCATTTTCTTTTCGGTTAACAATTTCAAATTTTCACCGAGCGTTAAGCAAACGCAGAGCTCTCTCTCTCTCTCTCCGATTTTCTCAGTCTTCTCTGAAAATGGTGAGCTAAGATCTCTGTCAAAGCTAATTTATACTTAGCGCTTCGTCATTCTGGTCGTATTAGAGCTTAATCCACTGTTAATCTCACTGTTAGTTCATCATTTTGTTTACAGGTTGTGGCACAAAAACTGAAGGAGGCGGAGATCACCGAGCAGGATTCGCTTCTTCTGGTAAGCAACCGTCGCTCGATTTTAGATCGGAGTCATAGAACTCTTCGTCGTTGTTTGTAGTCACCACTCGCCGATTCAGTTTTCCTTTACATAGAGATTAGCCGTAGATTTGAATTTTGTGTTGCAGAAACCCTAGATTCATATGATGTTGCATTTTCTATGACTTCTATGAGGAATTGAGCTATGATTCTGTGAATGTGAGTCTGAATACTCTATTGTTTGCTGTGGATTTTAGACGAGGAACCTGCTTCGTATCGCTATATTCAATATCAGCTACATCCGAGGCCTTTTTCCGGAGAAGTATTTCAACGATAAATCTGTTCCTGCTTTAGGTAGATCTGTTTGGTAAAGTAGATTTCGCTGTTATTAGCCATACTTGGAAGTCGGTTGTTGATTTTGGTTGCTATTTTGGCTTCTTCAACAGAGATGAAGATCAAAAAGCTAATGCCAATGGATGCCGAGTCTCGCAGACTTATTGACTGGATGGAGAAAGGTATGAATAGCCTGGGTACATTGATTTCGATGAGGTTTTCGGTGTTGATTTTCTTTAATTTCATGAGATTTTAGTTTTGTTTGTTTGTTTGGCTGTTAATCTGTTCATAATTTCATATGCTTGTAGGGGTTTATGACGCTTTGCAGAAGAAGTACCTGAAAACACTTTTGTTCTGTGTGTGTGAAGCAGTAGAAGGGCCAATGATAGAGGAATATACATGTAAGGCTTACTGCAACTTAATTCCCTCTTTAAGATTCGATAAATTCTACATGAGGTGAGGCAATTTATTATTAATACTGCTTACTGCTCTTAGTAACCGCTACAATTCTTATTTGGTGTGAGGAACTGTATTCCATGCTGGTAGAATTTCGAGTGTCAATAAAAGTGACTATGATAACTAGTTTGTGCTTTATAGAGAATTGATCTGTTCATGTTACTCTTGACCTGCAGTTTCGTTCAGTTACTCGAATTCCGAGAGCCAGGAGGTCTCAATGAATATTAGTCGTTCTGGGAACAAGAAGCATGGTGGAACATTCAAGTGTGACTCCACAGCAGAGATTACACCCAACCAGATGAGGTGACTTTTGGTTCAAACTTGTATTAGATTTCATTCTTATTCTCTTGTTGTTTGCTTTTAATTTTCAGAATCTGTTGGATTTTGGTACTGTGCAGAAGTTCTGCTTGTAAAATGGTCCGCACACTGGTTCAACTGATGAGAACTCTGGATAGGATGCCTGAAGAGGTACATGTACAATTTGTTTTAGTTCCTACACAGCTGTGTTCATTTTTAGCCTTGATGCAATGTTCAAGAAGACTTTGTCCGCTTTTGGTAAATAATTAACAATTTGTGATTTCGTGTTTTTTTCAGCGCACCATACTGATGAAACTCCTTTATTATGACGATGTGACGGTATACCTCTTGTGTTTTTGTGTTTTTGGTTGATGTGATGGTATACCTCTTGTGTTTTTGTTTGTCTAATGAAATGTGCCAAAAGCTCACGCAGTTTTCTGACTTTGCAGCCAGTAGATTATGAGCCTCCATTTTTCAGATGTTGCGCAGAAGAAGCTAATAACCCATGGACAAAGAATCCATTGAAAATGGAGGTTGGGAATGTGAACAGCAAGCATCTTGTCTTAGCTCTTAAGGTAAGGAATAACGAATTTATCTTGGAATGCCAAAAATTAAGATTCACCATTTTTGTGCCAGATTAAGTTAGTGTTACTTTGTATTTTAACTATTTATACAGGTAAAGAGCGTGCTTGATCCCTGTGAGGATGAAAATGATGATAATCAAGATGATGAAGTGAGCTTAGGAGCTGACTCCATGCAAATGGATGACTCTTCTGAAACTGACAGTGAGGTAAAACTGATGTTTTGAGTTTAATCAATTATCTACTTTGACTTATGCTGCAAACACTGATAGTGATGGTATGTTTTGTAAATTATTTATAGGTTAACAAATCACAAGAGGATCAATATATAGTTGCTCCCATAGGTAAAGGTTGCAGACTTATGAACCCTTTTACAATAATTCCCATTTCCTGTAAGATTTTGTCTGAGTTGTGGAGTAACAATGGTTTTCATGACAGCTAAGCTACAATCACAGGAGGATAACAGCATACTTCAGGAAGTTAACAGCATGGATGATGCAGGTAATAAATGCATTACATGTCTAAGTTAGCTTATCCGCTCATGAGAATGAGAGTGAAAACTTAGAATCTGACCTAACTAATCAGCTAATATGGGTTTTACTACACAATTCCTTCTGTCGCGGCTTTCCTATACAGCTTTATTAATTAGGCTAATGAACTGTTCTATACTATTCAGCTACAGATGATACTCAGGATCCAGAGGAAGATGAACAGCAATTTTCCCGGATGAAGGACTGGATCAGTAGCCGTCATCTTGACACTGTCAAAGTTACTGATGTTCTCTCGAACTTCCCAGACATCTCAGTGGTATGGATTTCAACTGTTCAATTCTTTGCTGGAATCTGTACCAAAAAGTGCCTGTTGGTACATTTGGCTGACAGAACATGCTGTACTTTCAACTGTTCTTTGGTCTATTGGGTATGATTATTATTGTATACTGACTCCATCTCTGTATTATTCGATGCAGGTTTTGACTGAAGGTAAACTGAAGAATGCACTTGTACCTGCTGCTGCGTTTCTTACTTATTTTGAGGTTTATAAATATTCTCTTTGGTTGGACTGCAGAAATTATGGACAGGCTTGTTGCTGAAGGTGTTCTATCAAAAACTGGAGAAGACAGTTACACGAAGAAGGTATTTTCCTCTTCTTTTTGTTTCAATTTTCTTCCCATTGTTTCTTGTTTTCAAGTCAAACTAATTTTCTTTGTGAACTTCACAATGCAGAAGTCTGACCATGAATTCATCAAGGTGAAAAAAGAAATGGACTGTCAAGCAGTCCTATGTAGTGAAAAATCTCCAAACGCCAATGATCACTTGTACATGAAGGTGATTGTGATTCCTGTCTTGTCATATTTATGTCTGTATGATGTACTAGGGTTTTTGAAAATTTACTCCTTGTTCATCAATTATTTTGTAGTCTGTATATTGAATGATGATACTCCATTATGTTCCACTTAGGAGGATACAAGCTTTTTGTTGGGATTGACCTGTTTTTGTTATATAATTTTATTTTAGGTGATATTTTTTTTTCTATTGCAGGCACTGTATCATGTTCTCCCAATGCAGTATGTGTCAATTGCAAAGCTTCAGAACAAGCTTGGAGGAGAAGCAAATCAGAATACTGTGCGCAAGATGATTGATAAGATGGCACGAGAAGGTTTTGTTGAAACCAAGGGAAATCAAAGGCTAGGTGAGGAATCTGTTCAGTTTGAGCCATTTAAAAGCTTTTACGTGTCTAAGTTACTTATGTATAATCAAATCATATCCTCTTACTATTAATTTCAGGAAAGCGTGTGCTCCATTCTGATATTACGAAGAAAAAGCTTCTTGAAGTCCAGAAAGCTTTGAACTATGATGGAATGGTATAGTTGCAAACTTGTCTGCATATCTTTTTGAAATGTATTCTATACTGCTCTCTGACCTTGTATGATGAACAGGATGTGGACAACACTGAACCCCAAAGCAAGTTGAATCATCAAGGATTTTATCCAGTTGGTAAGAAAGCACAAGTTCTTTTATGCACGAAAACTGTGTTTAAGCATCCAGTGGTTCACCTGGTTCTTTACATTACCAACTTAATACTCACACCTAGATAATGCTTTTGTTATCAGCTAGTAACTACCGAGACACATCCACATGCGGTGTGCTCCACTCCATTGGATCAGATCTGACACGCATGAATATAAGGGCTAATTCAAATGAACGTAGTCCAATGAGGAGTGAGCAGACTACATCAATGAGAAAGGAGCATGGAAACACCCCCACAAGCCGGGCTCAGGTGAATGTCTAGTACTGAGGCTTGTAAACTTCCATTTTCGTGTTAGTTTTCTTTTGCAACCGAGCTGTTTACACTTCAAACTAATATTTGTTTTCCGGAAACTTTGCAGCCTCAAATTTCAAGAGAGAGTTCTGCACCTGGTAATGATGAAAACAGAGCAAATGGCAACACAAACCACTGTGATGAAGATGAGAGAGTGATGTGCAGTAGTACGTCGATGCGAGACAAGCGTTCCAGGAAAACAAGCATGGTATGATACTATGATTCAACCTCCTCATGATAGAATGATTTGCTCTGATTTGTATCACAGGCAATATAACTGATGAAAATCCAATCTTTTCTCCCTTCTGTAGGTCAAGGAGCCTATTCTTCAGTACACAAAGCGCCAGAAATCTCAAGCCGTCTGAAAATTTTTGGAATTTACAGATGCCGCCTACCATAGGATGCCTCTTCTTTGCTAATGTTTAACTACCTGTTGAACTTGGATTAGTACACTTTTGTGGGTGACTGGTGACTATAGTAGGATTAAGGATACAGTCTTACAGACATCTAAGTCGTCCTTAGTCGATTTTTACACCAATTATGGCACTTCTGGTATTGTTAGTATTAATGTTATATATAATCAATGTATCAACTGTGATCGATTCCATATTGGCACTTCTGATTTTATCCCCAAAACCACACTGACGCCCATATTCGTTCCACATCCACTCGGTCACCAATCAAATCACCAAAGAACAATCTCATAGAAAGAGTAACTAAAACATAGAGATTTATTATATATGAAACTTGAACCATAGTTTAGTGTTCAAACTAGCCCCTAACACAAAAGTATTTAGCTCATTGTTCTAAGGTAAACAGAACAACATATTGAAAATATGAAGACAAAGTCGGTAAAAGGAGGTAAGGAGACATGGTGGGTGTTGCTTGAAGTATTTAGCCCCTAACACAAAAGTATTTAGCTCATTGTTCTAAGGTAAACAGAACAACATATTGAAAATATGAAGACAAAGTCGGTAAAAGGAGGTGAGGAGACATGGTGGGTGTTGCTTGAAGATGGATGCTCGCTGTGGTGGAAGATGGCTTGTATGGAGCTCGAAAACCAGAGAGCTACAAGTGTTTTGAGGCGTCAATTCTGTATGCATAGAAGCTCCCGGAAGGGTCGGATTCATTCCAATGGCGAAAGCCATCACGACCAATTATGTTGGTTAAGCAGAAGAAAAACTTCATTACAAACTCAAGATCGAGTGGATGCTGACACTCTTCTTTTCCTTACGGATCAAAAGAAGTGCGGTAGCTACATACGACACTAAAATAGGCTGAACACTATCACGAAACATCTTACTAGAAACTCTTATGAAGTTATACTAATTTATCAAAAATGGAGATATCATGTAGGTTTTGAATAGTAGCTCCCATCCTTTCTTTTGTTTTACAAAGAAAAGAAAAATAAAAAAGATTTTTAAAGTTTCTATCTCAATAAATGAAAATTATACAGCGCACCTGTCCATCTCCGCCGTCCATTTGATGCGGACTTTTGACTTTTTCAAAATAGACGGCGGAAATGGACGGATACACAGCGCACCCGGATACATTGAATACGCTCTCCTCAATAAAATATTTCATCATAACCAACCGTAACACTCGCGTAGTCCAAAGAAATATGAAAATAATAATAAAAAAAATCTAATTTTATCTCTATCGAATTTTAATATCAGAATAGTGAATAGAATTCTGATGCAATGGTTAGGTCCACTTACTTTTTCTTGTATTTCGAGTCCCACTCAGAGAATCTCGAATGACAATTGGCGACGTGTCGTTCGCGAAACTTCGACCCGCCTCTAGGAACCACTAAAATCACCTCCTTGGGCCCATGACCCGCTACCCGCCACGCTCGTGATTCGAAGCCCCGACGGCAAAGCGGGGCCCAAGAAGCAAATCTGATTCCCTACCCACCGTCAGATCATACGGACGCATGAGATTACTTCCGAAGCTCCGCCACTATAAAAGTCCCCTCTGCAAAGCCTAAACCCATTTGCTGTAAGTTTCAGTTGCGACTTTGAGAGCTTGAAGCCGAAACGCTCAGAGAGAAATCTAGAGAAGCAGACATGGCCGCCGTTGAGAAGGTAATCGATTTATTTTTTTATCCTATTAAATCTTTCGAGTTTTTTTGTTTTTTTTTGTGGTGCTTGTTTGTGTGGTTGTTTGCTTGGATCTGAAGCAACCTTTTGGTTTGTTGTTGATTTTTGGAGCAGAAGGATTTGGAGTGCAAGGAGCTGAAGCACCTAGGGTTTGTGAGGATCGCGGCGATTCAGACGCTGGTGTGCGTTTCGAATCTGTACGAGTATGCCAAGCAGAACTCTGGGCCGTTGAGATCGACGGTTGGGACTGTGGAGGGTGCTGTCACCACCGTCGTGGGCCCGGTCTATGAGAAGTTCAAGGGCGTGCCTGAAGATCTTCTTGCCTTTCTTGATACCAAGGTATATAAGTTTTTGTGAAATTAGAGAGAATGTTTTCTTGATCCGGAAATTACTGTTAAATTTGTATGAGTGTTTGTTTAAAGAGTGTTATTGTTATGGTGGTAATCGAATCGATGGCCTAAGGGAGATTCTGATTGGAGTGTGAATTTGGTGAATCAAGGTGACTAGAATTGGAGTTGAGGTTTATTCTTTACTTGCTGCTCTTTCTGCTTAATTGGCTTGTGAGTTACAGCTTTGTATGTGAATCGGAATGTGGGAAATTACAAATTAGAATGTAAGCTTGAGTCGGGTTGTCAAAGTATAGGAAAGTGCTAAGTTATAGTCTTCTGCGTCTCGTTTGTGCATAGGAGCTGGAAATGATATTTGGGTTTGTTTGGTGTGTTTGAAGGGGGTGATATTTGAGGTTTTTTTTTTTTTTTTTTTTTTTGTGACTTGGTTTTACTTAAATGTGGTGTTGCTTGAGACTTTATATAATAGCTGTTAGTCTGGATGCTAATTGTTCTTTGCTTGTGATGGTGGTATTATAATGTTGCCTTATGGGTCTTGGTTAATGCCTTGAGGAATACTCAGTAGGTCCAAAGTAATTTAAGTAGTCGGGCCATAGTTTCACATTTAGTATTGGAGCTAGAATGCCACGGTAGATATTGATACCATGTTTTCGTTTTTAACCTTTACCAGTGTGAAGAAATAAGCACTTAAGGATGCCGGTTTAACAAGTCGTAGTTTATATGTTCCTGAGTATCTGTTGCAAGTTCTGTTTATGTGCCCTTGTGCTACTTCATAGGAGGTGTTGTTGTAATTCTGTTGTTTCCAAGTCTTGTTGAAAATACAGCTAGGTTGTGAAATCTTCATTGTATTTGACTATTTGTCATTGTTGCTTGTGGTTCTATAATCTTTGATACTCAAGTTGAGAGGCTTTTGAGTGTTTCATGATGCTGGTTTAACAAGTTATAGTTTATATGCTTTTCAGTTATGGAACAAATAAGCACTAGATGCCAGTTTAGTATCAATTTTGATATGTCTTTGTGGTTACAGTATTGACAGTTGTAATCTCACTTTGACAGGTAGATGAAGCCACCGACAAGTTCAACAAGCATGCTCCTCCTTTGGCTAAGCAGGTTGCAAGCGAAGGTCACTATTTGGTCCAGACAGCTTTGGAGAAGGGCAAAAGACTTGTGAAGGAGGCCCAAACTGGGGGTCCTCGCTCAGCCATCCATTATGCAGCTACAGAATCTAAGCAGCTTGTATTTAACCAATCTGTGAAGTTGTGGGTTGTACTTGACCAGTACCATCCAATCCACAAAGTGGCAGAGAAGGCTGCACCAACAGCTGCTCACTTGTCCGAGAAGTACAACCATACCATAAAGGACTTGACCGTGAAGGGCTATCCCATCTTCAGTTATTTGCCCTTGGTTCCAGTTGATGATATATCCAAAGCAGTTAAGCAGGGAAAGGCTGGGAAGAAGGGGGATGCAGCTCCGCATCATGAGCATAAATCTGATTCTGATTCTGATTCTGATTCCGACTGAGTGAAGTAGTTGCTTTTTAAAATTTCTTGTTATGGTCTTAGTTGAATGGTCCTGTGGAATGGTGAGTATGAAGAAATGCTGCTTAGCTAGCTACTATGTAAATGACTTTTAGACCCCTCTTTATCTATTTTCAGTTTGTGAATGGATGTCAATGGTTTAGCCAATCTGTTTTGCAATTCTAAATACTACAAATCTTTTGGTCCTTTTTCACTTACAGTTTCAGGTTTGGGTCATAAAAGAGCGTGTGCCTGTCATTTCTGATTGCAACTTTGCTTCTGTCATTTTCCACGGAAAGCATTATTTCATTTGTTACTTTCTAAGAAGTCTCCATTCATTACAAGTCTGTGTGTGCGTAAATTCTCGACGTCTTCGTTGTATTTGCTTCCTATAATCGGAGATGGAAAACCTGAGACTTATAAACATTGCGTGGGCTCGAGCTGCAACCTGAACTCAGGACGGGTTTTCATGGTTGCCTGAGTTGCCTCTCACTCCCATGATCGTTTAAAATCATGGCCAAAGATCATATCTGGTAAACAGAAATGAACACACGAAGTATGTGAAGAAAAGAATATGCTTGTTACATGCTAGAGAACAGTATCCCTGGACGCATTTCACTAAGCAAGCAACGTTTTAACCGCGGTTAAAATTTCACTCACTCCCGCCAATTTCTTCACTTGTCTTATTTCAATTTCGGATACTGCACGCTCTCCGAGGAAAAAATGGTAAGCTTCGAAGGAGCTCTGGGAGAAAATCTTCAAATCCTCCTGATCTTCTTCTCTGTTAATCTCAGTGCATCTTCTTCTTCTTCTTCTTCTTCACTTTTCTCAGGTTGTTTTACGATTTCTCAACCAAGCGGAGATCACCGAGCAGGACTCGCTTCTTCAGGTAATTATCGCTATAGAATCGACGTTTGTGTTTTTGTACTCGTTTTGAAATTTGCAGTTCATTTGTGTAAAACGGAGTCGTTTTGGTTCAGTTAACACACAAATTGGCGCGCGATGCTTGGGATTTGTTCTCTCTTTTGTTGAAATTTGGGGATTGGGAACAGAATTTTGTAGAATTGGAGTTGTGAATCTTCGTTTTCTGTTTCAGTCCCTTCCATGCTCGAAGGAGATTCGAATTGCTCTACCGTGCGTAAAGCTAAGGTGAGTCTAGTAATGGAGCCTTCTCAAAAAATTGCAGATCAACTGTTTGATTAATTGACTCTGAAACGGTGTGTTTTGATCATTATTTATTTGGTTGAATTTTGATGCAGAAGGAGTTGAAGCACCTGAGGGTTCTAAGGATGACAGTGATTTACATGATCATGCTAGTGCTGAATCTGTACGAGTGTGCGAAGAAGAACTCAGGGCCTCTGAGGTCGACTGTGTGGACTATGGAGGTTGCTGTGATCACTATTGTTGGTCCAGTCTACAGGAGATACAAGGGAGTGCCTCATGATTTCCTTGTGCTACTTGACAAGAAGGTAAATCACTCTTATCCCATTCTTACAAGCAGTAGAGGAAATACATGATTGTATGCAAGTATGGAACCAGAAGTTCCTCAAATTCATTAGACTGATGCGGCTAGTTTTTTTGGATCAATTATATTCGGATTTCATAAACCCAAAACTTACTTCTCCACCGAAAGTTTCAGACTTCGTTATCCTCTTCAACAATTCCGCAGCCCTAATTTATACAATTCAAACAATGAACAAGTAATTGACAGCTTCCAGATTCTTTTAGAAATAACCCGATTCAAAAAGTCCTAACATTTCGAGTCACTGTTAAATTTTCGTGTTGCTTCTAACATTTCTATGCAAATCAAGGTGCTCCAACACTTGCGAAACGAAAAGTTATAGAAACACATCTATGGATTGATTCAAACTCGATCTAAGCTGCGATTAACTGAATCAAAATCGAATTCAAAACTAGTAATTTTAGAGTAGGAAGAGTTTGGTAGAGGCTTACCTGGATTACGGCGTTCCTGCGCAGCTCAGTGTGTGTGGCGACCAGTTTGGGGTCAAAGCAGTAGATATATGAACATTGTTCTTCGTCTTCTAACTTGCATCGTTTTCATTTGGGACTACTGGACTAATTGAGATGAGTTGGGCTTCTGGGCCATATTACAATTGTGAAAACTCTAAAGCCTACGATCGTTGTCTATGTCGTTTATAGATGGCAAAACAAACATTTTAAACATTTCCATCAAACAGGTTGTTAAAAAGAGAAATACATTTAAAAAGTAAACCATAATATTAGAATTGTACATGACATAAAGTAAAAACGTAATCATTTTCGTAAAGGAACTTTGTTTTAAAGAAAACTGAATCGAATTTTAGTTGGACAAGAATACCTAATGTTGTAAACTCTCAAAGCATGTTCATTGCACCACCTGATTTCGATCGTAAAGAGTGTTCGTATCGGAACCGATCTTGCACGTTGTTAGCAAGATCGGTGACACTAAGTAACCTAAGCTAGTTAGCAAGTTGTTGTTGTTTGCTTGCTGAAACACAGCTCTCCTTTCCCATTTCTAACCAAGCACTTTAACACTTCGATGGATGGATGAGTGTCCCAAGTATCATACACGAAGAACCCAACTTAGGGAATTTTCTTCTTACTACACTCTATACCCCTTTATACATATATGAGATCTGAAGGAAGAGAATGTATACAACCACTGCAAATGACAAAGCAACTGAGAGTCATGATTGGGAACCCTCCTACCTGTGCGTTCGACTGATGAAGCTGTCAAAGTGACCCAACACTATGTTAAAGCGTTCGCCGTTAACAACTAATGCGTGACTTACAAATATATAGACTATCGAATATCTCGTATCTTTAGAATTTCAATACTCGGATCGAGATGTGGTTTATAGAACACCCGTAATCCATACAGGCATTAAACTGTTAGGTTCTTGAACAAAAACACAGATATCACCCTACTAAAAAAAGCACGTAGTGACGTTTATGTATCATCCAATTGAGACAAAAGGGTCAGGGACAAAGCCTCTGTTTTCTTCTTTGTTTTCATTTCAGAATATTGAACCCGATCGGTTTCGTTTTCGGGGACTGAGACAAAGCTAGCGTTGCTGGGGCAGTGATGCATCACCATTCTTGTACTTGTGCTTTGATAAAACTAGCTCTGAGCTTGCTTGCAAGTTTCAAAGAAAAAAAATTGAAACTGGGCAAAGGGTCCATACCCCATGGTCTTTCACCTGCAATTCTTAAGTATCCAGCAACCATTTTCAGCTCACTGTGACTTTGCCATGTGACTTGCTGACTTACAATTAAAGGGTGTTGGTTAGCTTACTATGTATTTAGAGCTTTTTAGGCTTCACTTCACTTGGTTTCTAAACTACAATAATCACATCGAGTGTTGTATAGTGTTTAATGTGTTATGGAGTTTCAAAACCCAGGAGCCTAACCAGGAGCCGTTCTATTTGCTAGACTTTCAAAGCAAATCAATTCCAACCAACATCATGGGACTTGGACCACCACCTCATTACCAAATAGTGCAAACTGCAGTTGAATAATATGAACAATGGCTATGATTTTGGCCAAAAGAAGGAAAGGAAAAAAGAGGTTCAACAAGTGCGCTCTCAGTAGGGAAAGAGATGCTGCTTGTGTTTTTATTTCTCAACCACTAGAACTAGACCTTGTGAACACAATTTAAAGGCTTCTCTATGATCACAATGCAATTTGCACATCTTCTCCCCTTTTCCCAAATCCCACTACTACAAAATTTCCCTGCCCTTTCTCTTTCTTTTGGGTTTTCTCAGGCATTTGGTCAAAACACTTGGTGTGCACTCTGACCCTTTTTGACCACCTAAAAGCCAGAGAAAAAAACTCATACCACAGCAAGATGGCAGCTACATAATTTCACCCTGTGTGAATGGCCACCCTTTGATGCACTGTGTTATATGCTTGAAAAGTTGCTACTCTATGAGTTGTAAAATTCGAATTTCGAATCTAATTTTCTATGGCATCCAAGATACGCAACAATAATAACTTTCTTTACCTAAAAGTGAAGCCAATTTCTCTTGCCATAAATTAGATTTAGAGGGTAGCTACATTCATCCACATCAAAATTCGAAATCAGGTTTCTGTAACAGGTAATTTCAGATTTATGGAGCTTTAGTGATTTTAGGTAATGGAACACCTATGAAATTAAATATCACCAAGAGTTACCAAAAGCACATTTCTAGCATTAAGAACAGAGAAGGAAAATTTGAATTTTTTTTAAACCGAAATTAAGGCTAAACTTGCTCTATAGTACAAAAAAGGAACAACAAGGAAAGAGAAAAAAAACAAAGAAAAAAAAGAAGGAAAAAACCCATTGCTTCCCCCAAAAGGGTGAACAAAACCTCCTCTACCCATCCAACGGCCATAATTAATTTTTCATATTAATTTCCACCAAAACGGCCTCGTTTCCTTTCTTGTCCTCTTTTTCTTTTTTCCATTTCCTTTTCTGGCTCTCATCGTAACTCTCATATTCTGAGCCGTTACCGTAACCGCACCGTTACAGCGCCTTCTGAACTTTAACTCTCTTCCATGACGTCATCGCCCTCGTTAACGGCTCCGTCACCCTCCGCGCCTTCCCCGTCCTCGTCCACCCACCTCTCCACGGCGGCGCACTCGGCCTTGTGGCGCAGCTTCCAGTCAAGAGCCTGGCAGGCGCGTGAGCAGTAGTTCACTGTCCCACAAACCGAACACCGACGAAACTCGTGTTTCCTTGTCTCGGGCCTCCCACATCCCACGTGCGAGCAGAGCCTCAGACCCGGCCCGGGCAGCCCGTTGGCCCGACCCGCGAACCAGTCACCTAAGAACCGGTTGGCCGGGTGGACCTCCGGAGCGGGCACGTTGCACCCGAAGTCGCTGAGCAACGGGCAACCCGACCCGGTCAGATGACGCAACTGAGGATGAGGGTGCGGATGAGGATGCGGGAGAGGCGTCCACGTCAGCAGCTGCCGCATGGGGATTCCGGAAGCAGCGGCTGATGCCAGAACCGACTCGAGTTCACGCGCGTTGGCCTGCACCAGGAACCGTCTCCCCTCCGTTATGTTCTGTCGGACGCCGTACCCGTCTTGGAGGCAGTGCCCTAGCTCCCGGAGCGCGTCGATGTGGCCGAGAAAGGCCGCACGCGCGCAGAGAGCAACTCCAGCACGGAGGTCCTTATCGTTCTTGGAGCCCCCGCTCCCATTGAACTGAATCACAGCCAGAGAGTAGAGCGCCGGCGCGTAGCCTCCAATCGCGGCCTTGGCCATGAGGGATGCGCCGCTGCCTCGGCTTTGTATGCAGTAGAAGCGAATCTGCCGGAGATAATGAACCATAAGCAATAATGAAACAAAAGAAAATGTTCAATTTTATTTCTTTAAAACGGAAACTAAATCAGAGAGTGAACTGACCATGCCGAGAGTATAGCAAGCCTCAACGTTGCCGGCATCGGCCAACATCTTGAGAAACCGGTGAGCCGACTCCGACCAGTTCTGGGGCTTCACCGGAAACGTCTTCGGAGAAGCCTTGGCCAGAACTTGCGATTGCAGACCCAATCCATTCAGTCTCTTACATCTGTCAAACCAACAATTCCAGTTCTTGTTAGATTTGAAACCAAAACCACGTTTCTCTAACCAACCTCCAAAACAGAGTATTTTAATAAAAGAAAAGAGAGAATCTTGAACGTACGTTATCAACACGTTGATGAAATCGGAAGGGCAGCTGGCGGTGGAGCTGAGTTTGGAGAGAATACAGAGCACAAGGTCGTCCGGCAAATCGTCGAACATATCAGGCCCAACAGGAACCATCTTTGTCCTTTTCCGGCACACCATTCCTTTTCCGGTGGCGAGACACACCTTCCTCTTCTTGGTCACTCTCTTCATCTTCCTCTCATCTTCTACAACTCTAGGATAGCAAACCCCTCCTCTTGTTCTCATAGTCTCTCTTTCTCTCAGAGATAGATAGATAGATAGATAGATAGATAAAGAATGGGAAAAAGAGAAGTGAGGCCCTTATATAATAACAGACACAAAAGCAAAGCTAAGAGGCTAGAAGAAGGCACAAGAGGCTTGAAAGAAACCACAAACAGCAACGACACAGCCGAATGGCTTTTCCTTCTCAACAAATAAATATATATATATATATATATATATATCGCTTCTGTAAAAAAATTAAAACCTAAGACTTCTCTTTGCAATTACGACTATATCCCTCGAGCTTTTGAATTTACGGTCAAACGGGGTTGACCCAGATCCGTTCGTCTGTCCTTTTGTCTTCTTCTTATTCACTCTCTCCCGTACTGGAAAATCCCTGTAACCCCTGACTTTACGCTTTTGAACACAACCCTAACCCGAAACGTACACTCTCTCTCTCTGGTCAGAGAGTTACAGAGAGATTAGAGAGAGAGAGGTCCTGATGAGACCTTTCATACCCATCTGGGTTTTTTATTGTTCTTCGTTGCTCAAGGTTTCAGATGTCTGTTTACACTGCTTAATTTGGTAGTTTCAAACGCAGTTAATTTTGTAGAAAATTACATAGACATAAAAAAATTATTTTATTAATTTTTATACAATTTAAGACATTAACAAAAACCTAAAACTATCTACAGCCTACCTATCAATTGACCATCATACCTTATATGCCCCATCTTTCATCTCTCTCCCCTCATCAGTTATTTTTATTAATTTTTATACAATTTAAGACATTAGCTCAAATCTAAAATTATATATAGTCCACCTATCAATTGACCATCATACCATGTCTGCCCCATCTTTCATCTCTCTTCCCTTATCGGGTTTTTCAGATCTGCTCTCTCTCTCTCTCATACCAACGCACGAAGAAGAGGCGCTACTTTGGCGACGATGATGCGCGCCTGACATAATGTCAATGACGGCGCTCGACGACGTCACAATTCTCTTGTTATGTAGGTTCAAAGACGTCAATGTCAATGCCGCCACTGGCTTTGGCAAACCCTAGCCTTCGACGTCCCTCTTGTTGAGATCCTCCACCGCGCTTCCACAAACCCCAAACCTCACCAGGTCTTATTCAAATTCAAAACCCTATATCTTTGATCTTGTTATTTGGGACGAAGCTTGGAAAGAGGATTGCACCTGGTAAAGTGTTTCTCTTAGTGATTTCTCTTGCAAATCTTGATTATTGGATGAGTAAGAGTCCTGTTACGTACATTTGGTAGTAGCAAATTTTTTTTTCTCTAGTGAATTTGGCAGTAGCAAATTTTTTTTTTTTGTTGTGAATTTGGAAGTAGCAGTAGGTTTTTGATTAGCAATATAGTAGTAGGTTCCGATCGGCAGCAGTAGCAGTAAATTTCTGATCAGGGGTAGTAGCAACATATTTTCGGTCGACGTAGTAGCAGCAGATTTCCTTTCGGCGCAGTAGCAGCAAATTTTCGGTCGGCGACAATAGCAGCATATTTATGGTCGGCAAAGTAGCAGCAAATTTCAAGTTTGTGATAGTAGCAGAAGATTTCTAGTCAGAGGCAGTAGCAGTAAAGTATGTTTTAATTAATGACAAAATTGTAAATGTACAACGCCACATGACAACAATATAACAGTTGGTCCTTATTTGTTTAGTAATATGCTTAATATACCTTTTTGTCACTTGATATTTAGTTAGTAACAACATATTTTCGGTCGACGCAGTAGCAGCATATTTCCAATCGGCGCAGTAACAATAAATTTTCGGTCGGCGGCAGTAGCAGCATATTTCTGGTTGGCACAGTAGCAGCAAATTTCAAGTTTGTGACAGTAGCAACAGATTTCTAGTCAGAGACAGTAGCAGTAAAGTATGTTTAATTAAGGACAAAATTGTAAATGTACAACGTCACATGACAACAATATAACAGTTGGTTCTTATTTGTAAAAATTTGTCCTTATTTGTTTAGTAATATGCTTAATATAACTTTTTGTCATTTGATATTTAGTTAGTAACTAATATGTAGTTTATCATTAATTTTGTTACCGGTAAAAACCCTAATATTAGTAATTTTCTAGTTTTGCAAATATTGTCCACTCGCGCGTGTCATCCAACCACTCCTCGTCTGGTTCAGGTTTCCGGGTGGGTTTGGTAAACGCGTTCAATGTGTGAAATCCGGAAGCATTTGTGTTCAACAAACTCAGGTAGCAAAATCTATACACTCGTCGACGACCGGGCCAAATGAAGGTCAAACCTGTGAATCAGCACTAGCACTGGTTCAGTTTACTGGTTTTTATATTATTTATGTTTTGTTTTTTTTTTGCGTTATCATCCTTATAATTCAAGCTTGCTGACATTGTGATTGATTTTACCAGTTTGTATTTCCTTTGTGGATATTGGTATTATCGTTTTCCATAACTAATATTTGGAGAAAGCAAAAGAAGAAATAGAAAAAAATTGAAACTGCTTGGTGCTTCACATGTAAAAAGTGATTTCTTGTTACCAACACATCGACATTTGAATTGATAAAAGTACACCCGTCTAATTTGATATATGTTTTCCTAAAATTTAAAAATTATTATTTGTGTAATTTTCAAATTCTCTTTATATATGCAAATAAAATGGTGAAGTTTTTTTGTAACACAACATATATGTGCAAGACACGTGTAATATATCAATCAAAATTAAGATGCGGTTGTCGATCTGACATAGAAAACAAAACATCGTACATGTAATCGAACATGCATAAGGTTTGTTTTACAATAAATGATCAAACGTTCAAGTTTTTCTCATACGCGTGCATCTACATATAAAAACAAATCAGTTGTATGTATATTGATCATAATGCCTTCAGCTTTACATATTGGATTTGTAAAACATTTGTTGTTACCTTAAGCATGTTACTACTTACTAGTATTGTACCATCAGGATACCAAATATTTCATTTTTATATATTTTAAGTTTATAAAATAGTCCAAGTTATAATGGAAACCATCATTACTGAATGACTTTTTTTTTTCAAACAAAATTGTAAAATAATTTTCAAAAAACAAAAAATAAAACGATGTTTTTTTAATTGACCAAACATTAATAAAGTTAAAACTTGATATATAAACTTAAAAAAAAAAAAACAAAAAAAAAAACGAAACAATATCAAACGAGACATTAGGGAAAAAAAAGGTTACAACTTCAAACAATGTTAAGGGGCATAGGCATTCAAGCTCGCTAACAAATTAAGGTTTATTCACATCACTCTTCCAATTTTTTTTTTTTGCCCTTTGTATCGAATGTTCGGTAAGTACATAGTTGTACGTGCAAGTTTCCGTTTAACTTTCATTAATAACTATTCGTTTTTGAAACAACCATGCATCTCTATTATAGTAGTCATTCACAATGTATATCAATTCGGTTTCAAAATACATAGTGTTTGTTCTTTTTGCTTTATATTTTCCAAATTGTGTGTTTCACAGATAATTCATAATGGTCTTCTTTTATATTATTTGCACCTGTAAAAGAAATTTTATATAGTGAACAGTTTCGTATCTTGCATGAATAAGCATTGAGAGTATGGTTTACCAATCTCTTATTTTAGTTATTGACAGTTTACCAACCATTCACTTATAGTCAGTGGTCGGTCACATGACATAAATGCTACGAGATGTTAGTCAAATTTACTATTTTTAATAGTACTTTTATGTCATAATTTCTTATGGTGTTCAATAATTTGTTTAGATTGTCAAACAAATTCGCTCATGGGTGAAATTGTAGTATTACTGTTAAACCGATGCACCATGTATAGGTTAAGTGATATTCTTACGCATCACAAGCGTACATGCATGTGGTGTTTTGAGTATGTAATTTCATTTGGCAGTACCAAGACTCCAAGAGGGAAAGTTCTCCATTTTCTCTCTTCTTTTGTTTGTCCCAGTCTGCCCCAATCCGTATCAAGTAATCCCACCTAAATCTATTGCTTCCGCAAAGGTCAACCTCTCAATATTATTGCTATCCTATCGTATCCAATCCAATCTAGTCCGCTCTAGCCTTCCCTCCTATTACACAGAAGCCTTCACTCAAAAGCACCACCCCTACAAACGGCGGCCTCAACTTTCCCTCTTTGCCGTGATTAAATCCCTGACACATCCCCCTTCCTCCGTTGACAACTGACCTTTTACCACTCTTCCCCGACATGGAATTACCGCGGTAAAATGTCAGAGCAGTACTGTTACCCGTGGTCAAAGTCTCAAAGACGTACTAGTTACTACCCGACAGTAACCACGGGTAGTCAAAAATTTGGCAACTCTCTTTTGGACATTTTTGTGTTGACCAAATCATTAGCGGCATCTGAAAGTAAAAAACTAAAATCCAGAAGAATTGAATAATGACTCTTTGGAAAAACCACTAGGCAAAGAATCCAAGAGGGATAACGGGGTTTTGGGTAAGAGACGTCCGGACCAGAAATCACGATTGTAAAACAGTCGTTGGCTGCTGCTGCGGTCACGTCGCCGTAATTATTTAATGAATTCCGTCTTGTCTAACAGTGACGTGAGGCAGCCGAGTGTGATTTTTTTAATCTACAAGTAACGTTTACACTGGGGATGTTAACTCTTAACTCTTAATATGAGATTAATTAAGAGACTAATCAACTCGTGGTTAATTCATCTTTATAAAGATAATGGCAACAATCGCAACATTAATCATGCAACATTCTAGAATCTGGACCAGACTAGTCAAATTTATTTTCGTTTTTCATTCAATCTCTCGGATATGGTATTTGTTAGGCAACTAGGCAAGGTTATAATCAACAACATTCTAGATAAATATGCATTTGAAAGTTAATCGTAAGCTAATAATTTCTATGTTATATTGTGAAAAAGATATTAGTAAAACTTCATTGTGTCAAGTTATCGATCATTATAAAATGCTTAAAATACTCGATTTTTTATTTCTTTATTAATTTTACAATTGATCGATTGTATATTCAAGAAATTAACTGATAAAAAGTTATTTGTTTATATTTAGGATCAGTGGTGTAGCCATATACCATTCTCACTTCTCCATACTATCTCATTATTGGTTAATACCGTTACTATTTAATGTAAAGTTTGACCCTCGTACAAATTATGTTACCTATTACTTTCATACAATCTATGAAAATATTACACAATATAAGCAATCATCTGATGCAAAAAGAAGGACCGATTATGTACCCTTAAGTACAATGGAGAAAAATAAAAGAAATTGAAATATTTATTTTTATTTAGTACAATTGTTATTAAATTATGATCTTCTTAGTTTAGTTTTCTGGATACGTCATTATTATTAGTGTTTCTGCAAGAACTCGTAGGCTATGTAGAAATACGGTTGAACATAAACATACGCACAATATTTATAGTGGTTCACTATGCCATCAGAGGACATGGCTACGTCCACTTAAGATTCCACTATCATGGCCAATAGGCCTTTGGCATTACAAGAGTTCTCCGGGATAAAGTGATTATCATTTTCAGAGAGAGAGTCCTCCCTTCTACACAAGGGGAGCCTTCTTTTTATAGATAAAAAAAATTTTCTCTTATTACACATTACCGATGTGGGACTAACTATACATTTATCTTATCATGGTGTCTTCTTGTAGAGCTTGGAAGAGCATCTTCCCGATGTGGTACCGATGATCTTTCACCATGGCGAGGTAGCCCGGACGTCGGTCTACAAGTTTCATAACTAGTCTATGGGCGGAGAAGGTAGTTTACTGACTACCGACTACAATTAGGATAAAATAAAATAGTTTTTTTTATATAATATTTTCTAATAAAATTGGCATAGCTACTCCAAAACAATATTAATAATATTATGCACTTACTGTATTTTATATAACTCTTTTTGACATCTATGTTAATTTACTATAAATATATAAAATATTGTGAATATATTTTTTGCGATGATGGTAATATTAGAGGTACAGTTAGCAAAAAAAATTAGCTCTGCCATATATCCAAAAAAAACAAAAACAAAAAACCATGCTCAAAGTAAAAATGCTTAATAATAGCTATAGTATGAGTAATTAGTAATTTTGGTAAATCAAGTAGAGTCGTAATTAGGGGAAGCAGTATGAACAATGAGCAGGGGGCAGTAGTAGCCCCTCAATTAAAGAGAGGGAGCTGGAAAATGACGTGGATCTCAAGGAGCGATGTAGACCACTCGTGTCACACCAAGCGGGTCCCGCGTGTCCCCCTTGAGGCTCCTTTTCCTTTTCCTTTTCCTTACGTAGAAAGGGCCCAGTGGTTTTCGGGTGGTGTAGGGCGGGGACGTGTTGTTGTTGCCAACCACCTGCCGGAAGCGACGGTCATGTTAATCGGGTCAAGTCCATGGATCTCCGAACCCGATTCGGTGCTCCATTTCCGCAAGCTAACTTGTAATACTGGTCAAGGCTCAAGACTAGCTTAGCTACTGACCAATCCAAACTGCTGCATCACTCAATCTGAATCTTCACTGATATTCTCTGCTTGCGCCTGCGCTTGCATCTTATTCTTGCGTAAATTAGGAGCAAAAGTTATCCTTTTTTTTTTTTTTTGGGTTAAACGAACAAGCTCCTTAATCTCCCAACTTGATACTATTTGAAGCTAAACCAAGCTACCCTGATCACTCTAGCCCTAATTTTCAAAAGAAACTCCAGTTGGTGCTCGTTGATAATAGATATACCACCAAACATAAGTAACAACCTCGTAGACCGTCTTCCGGTCATAGAGGATCTCGTCCCGACATACTTCCGGTAGACCGATATCCGAGCTATGTCGTCATGGTCAATGATCATCAAAACCACATCAGGAATGTGCTCCTTTAAACTTTACAAGAAGATACCATGATAAGAGATATATGCATATTGTCCCACGTTTGAAATATGTAATATGAGAGAATTTTCCTTAGCTATAAAATGAAAGCTTCCCATATGTAGAAATGATCTCTCAATCTCTTCTCACTCTATGTTGGAGAACTCTTGTAACACCAAAGACATATTGACCATGATAATGAAATCTTAAGTGGGCGTAGTCATGTCTTTCGATAGCATAGTAAACAATTATATGTCTCTGCCTCCTTATGGTTGTGTTTTTGTCTATTGTCCTTGTTCCACCGTATTTCTACTTAGCCTCCATAATTATGTAAAAACAATACTAATAATTGAGATATGCATGCATGTTTGATACAATATACAGTATACGGGTTACCGTAATCATTTATAAGAAATTCTAAAATAATATCGATAATATTTACAAAATATATGTATTATAACAAATATCAATCAACAAAAAGTACTATTTATAAAAACGATGTACTCTATTTATTAGAATGACTATATATATACATAAAAAAGATATAAACTCCAACAAAATTGTTGAAGAAATTCAAACTAAAAGTCGAAGGAGCGTAAGAGGAAGTCTATGATCTCGATTACGTCCACGGCATCAGAAACGCAGATTAAAATTAGCCGGAGAGCATGAAAACCATGCACGACGCATGTAACGGAGAAATTTGAATACGCATGTAGAAATCAAGGTGGACGTTATTGCATGATCGATTAATCCTACAATAAAGTTCTACAATAATGGTCTACTTAATCGATTAATGTAGAACTTTATTCTACAATAATGGTGCAAAAGCAAATGCACCCTTGCATTAGCCGGAGAACTTTGAATACGCATGTAAACAACTCGAGTCTATAATTGGTTTACAATTAATAACGAACAATTAATATGTAACAAACTATTAATTGGTCACGGACTAATCCAATATAACAACCTTTTATGCCTCTATCATGCTGACACATGTATTACGTGGAGGAAATCTGCAAAAAGTTGTTACGAATAATTGTCATGGGACTCAAACTAATGCCCGTGACAAAAGGAGTGGTTATATTGGGTATTATTGCTTATATCTTATAATTAAGTTAAACCTACTGGACTACCAATAATCCGGCCAATTGACTAATTAGCTTAAAATACCCCAGAAAAATAAACACACAAATTTTCCGGGATGGCTGAGAGATTAGGTTGAGATTCTTGCAAACAAAACCAGTGAGTTATGCGACATCTAACCCACAAAACAACCCAAAAAAGACGATTACTAATTAACTAATTATATGATATCCTTCTACGTTATGATCGAGTTTTAAACATAGAATTTGGCCGGTATGGTTTCTCTTATCTCGGATATAGCCGATTAAACAAAATACTAATTCCCGGAAAACGATCGCTATGTAGTTGGCCGGCTTTGATTAGGAAAATGATTTGACATTTGATTATTGTTAGTTTAGTTAGTAACATTGTGTTTGTGGGTACCAAATAACATAGTTTAAGTGGTTGACCAAAGCTCAACCTAGCTCTTCTAATTCATAGTGATAAGTATGATCTACAAAACTTGAGGTTTAGTTGGTTCCTTTGCATACAAGAATGGGAGTTGCACTACGTAAACGTATAATTAAGTAAGAAATTAATTATATAAATCACAATTTAAATGCCTTTAACTTGAAGCATGAAGGAGTCAAAGACATGCGCTACTATTTTTCTGATCAAGGTCTTTTTCTTTCAGTCTTTAAACAAAGATTTTTCTCTGCGGGATTTTGTTATGTTTTTTTTTTTTGGTCTGTTAGATGGGATAGCCATGGTCCTCGTTCGATGATTTCTAAATAATTTTCCATCTCGTATCTTACTTTGCCACCTCTATTTGATCGATCTCCTCTCTCTCATAATCGGAATTGAATAATCGTTCTTGACTAATCTGGTTTCTGGGTACTTGTTTAATCTTATGAGTTAGTAGTCTGAGTTTACAAGACATTTGAAGGGATGTAATGCATAGTAATGAGTTAGGAGCAATGTATTTGTCAATATTTACAGTAGAATATTGGTCCCATCTGGCTAATTAGTATCATATTACTTTCCTAATTAAACAGGTGATCAAAATTATGTTCTTATTTTGCAAACGGCTTTGTTGAGAAGTTTTTCCGACACTTCCAATTCAGCAGCTATTTAATACGACTTTACATGTGCAAGACAAAGGAATGCCATGTATTGATTGAGATTAGGGCATCCAATCGACAAATCCACTATCTAGTATATGGCTAATTTTGGAATCAATACCTATATTGGAATTTAATCCGATCCAAATAATTAATCTCCTTTGAATCAAATCATAGTGAAGGTTCCACTTTGAACAAGGATGGATAGACGTATATTAAAAGTAAAATATTTATAAAAAACTAATGGAAAATCAGAAATTTTATAATGATATGTATTTCAAAGAAGAAATGACAATGGAATGTCCGGTACAATTTGACATAGTGACATAACTGACATCAATTCCTCTTTTGTAACTAGAATGTCGTGACTTGTGAGTTCGACTAAAAATATATTCGTTATTATGGCTTATGAGTATGTTATCTATATGACTTTATATATAATCATCATCTCATCTTAATGAAGATTAATCAAGGTATATATGTCTAATTGTTACAAGCAGTATTTACCTTTTACAAGAGGTACGGTACGTGGTTCTTGATTTATTTCGAAACTGTAAATTCTATGTTTTAAATTTATTTTGAATGTAGTTTCCGGGGCATCGAATTGAGCTATCGGTAACGATCAAATATATGTTCATCCCTGCATTCGGTTTTTACATGATATGAGGAATATTAGTGAATGAATGAATTAAATGATTGTGTAGTTTGAAATTTCAATTAGTACACAAGTTGGACCATTTGCCTTGAATAGTATTTGCGACAATATTCTTCGTAATCTTATATTTTGTCTTGATCTAATCTATGCCAAATTTAGTCACGTATAACACAGCGTGATTGGCTTAAGAGTCAATTAACATCTAACAGCTAGATTTGCACAGCAACGTCAACACAAACACTCATATTTTTGCAAGTTGTTTGACATCGACTCCTCCTCAGTCCTTTTATCATAGATAAAAACGATATATTATTTTTCCGAATCCACTGGGGTTTGGATTAGGGCTATCTTCCGAGGGAACACGTGTCAGGCTGGCTGCGAGAGTTGAGAAATGCTCCCCCTTCGCTTTAGCTAAGATGACACAAAGAAATCTGGATTTGAAAGCAAAGGTGGAGAACTGTGTTAAGTGGCCTCTTACAGATCGACCCCTCTCTTAGCTGGTTTGTGATACCTTTTCCACTTGTGCGATAAAGAGTGAATGAATACGATTTCTTCTCCTTTCCTTTCTAATCCTATCTCTGCAAACGTATAACAGGGCTAGGGTTTAACCCACTTTGTATAATCAAGGACTCTACTGAAACTGTATTGAGGAGGTTAATTCAGAAGCAATTAAATTAAAAGTTACTGCATCGATCGGCGACATGCAGAAGGCAAAAGCAGAGGAGTTTAGGACGATGTAGTAACTTTGTCTACCGGTAATAGAATAGTAGATGAAGTAACAAAATCGGTGATTTGAGTTTTACTCTTTCGGGCTCATGGTTCGAGTTAAGCTAGCTAGCAACACTTTATCTTGGAGTGCCTTTCAAGTGTAATTCCTCGGGGCTTCACATTTGCCCTATATATCTTACTAGTAACTTTGTTACTGTGCTTGCATGCTCGCTCCATGTGTATATATTATTTCCCTTCCATTGTAGTTTCATTAACTTTACCGTAAAGTGTATGAATCTTTATGTAACAATTAAGCTCAATGACTCAATAAGCAAAGCACGACGTACTGAAGTACAAAAGTTGACCTGAACAAGTAAAAAAAAACTCAAACATGCAGTAAAAACACATGAATGAATGTAAAAACGAGGCTTTTTCATCGTCTTCTAGACTGCCCGAACGAAATAAACATAGTTTGATTCTAAAACGGCAGGCCCGAAGTTCTGCGTTGCTATATCATTCACAAAACATACGTCGTCGTTCAGTTAATATTTGACTACACTCAACATGGCCACGTAGTCGCAACCCCAATTTTCCTCCACAGTCGAGTCATAGGTGACGAACGGAAACGAGTGAAACGGCCCCGTTTTGATGGTGGGCTCCGAGAAAGGCCGAGGGAGGAAGGCATACCTTTCCGTTAAGCCTTGACAGAATCTGTTAAAGGAGGGGACGCACTCGTGCTGGAGGTTATGAGACAGCTGAGTTGTTCCCCGTAGCTGATGCACGGCTTCTCTCTATCAGTTTAACACGTGTCGTGCTTTTACCTCTTTGGTGCCAAACTGCTGGCGCGTAGCTCATTCGCCACGTACTCAAAACTCACATAGTCAAGCAAAAACAGTAAGTTCAATTATTTGTTGAAGAAATAACAGGAAGAATTTACTACTCCTTCACTTTTATTTTTACCCTTTTCTATTTTTATTTATCAATTAGAAGATAAGTTAAAACTGATAAGGATATGTAACAACTTTAAGTTAATTTTGTTTATTTTATGGACCAACAAATTAGTACTCCTCACTTTTAGAAGAAAAATATATAAAATAAAAACAAATATCTTACCTGATCGATAATATCTGAAAAACCGCTGATGGGTTATATAGAATGATAGAAATATCTCAGACTACAAAGAGTGGATATTTGTTTGTGCAACACTGCCACCTGGTATTAGCAGATCGAGTTCTAGCTACAAAATCAAATGCTAGCTGGGATTTCCATGTTATCCATTAGTTGTGATGATTCTCTTTTGGCTAGTGTGACTCACTTCGATGTAGTAGCTTGTAGATTGGAAGTCATATATGGCGGGGGTAGTTAGCTTCTGGCAAACTCTAAAACACGTAGGTAGCGAAGTGCTGGGTTTGTGGCACACTCGTAGAGTTTGCCTTACAGAGTAGTTCAAGTGCATGTATCCGTGTAGATGTAAAAGAAAAACGAATTCTGAATTGGCTGCCATAAGAAAAGAATATTATAACAAGTTCGAACAATATCCCAGTTAAAGTTTGTTTCTTTTTTTCTCTTTTATGAACAGACCAAAAGCACGAAGCTAGCTAGCAGACAGATCATGCAAATATTTGGTTATTATTTGGCAAGATTTTGAAGATAAAGAGTCATATAGCTAGATAGATGAGGAGGAATGGTTGACGTAGAGAAGAATCAATCTGTTTGTTGATTCATATATTCCCCACATTGGGATTTAAAAGATCAAATTACTGAAGCAACCAAACCAACATAAAAGTGTTAGAAAAGAAAGATATGGTAAAAATATGTGTTATAGAGAAGCATATGCAGAGAGAGCAGGAGTATTAGGTCAGAGAATTTGAAGTAGACAATGCAGAGGATGTTGCTTAACGCATTTGCCAGACATGGACGATCGAGTAGAGTTCCATTCCTCCTCCCTCGTAAATCGTTTTAGGTTAATCTTGTAAGCTAGCCTTCTCTCACGTGACAGTTGTGCCACGGTTGAATACGCCCCAAGCATATATAGCTGGGTTAAACGTACTTCGACATTTGTAACACTAAAAACCCTAGCTACATGATGGCCTTGATTTGTAAAATAAAGATTGCTCTAAATCAAATTAGCGTGGCCAAGTAATAAACAAAAATCGGATTTAGTTGTCGAGGGCTTCATTATTCATCAAACCCCAAGCTTATCATCACCCACAGTGGAAAAGATCAATCGACTTTGCCCAGTGAAAAGACCTGTTTGCCCAGTTCACAGTTCAGCTCAGATTTGCAGAAGAAGTTTGCAGATCACTTTGCATGCAGGTTGACCAAACCCTGGCTTAGCTAGCATATGGATCGGCCATGCGCACGTGTAATCTCAGTCGTTGATCACACGTAACCGGATATAGTACGTTTGGGAAGTCAATACTGACAGGCTTTGACCGGCGAGGCTGCTGCAGATTCTGTAAAATTCTACACGCCACCCAGACAGGTCTGCTTTATGGGGAAGATGCTGTAGATGAGAAAATGACAGAAATATCCCTCTCACAAGTGATAGTGGTACTAGAACTGGGCCGATGAGGTTCGCCGTGTAAGCGAGGAGGAAAGGGAAAGAAGAAGAAAGGAAAGGAGAGTGGGCAAGGGTTGCTTTATGCCTCCCAAGACTGGGACAAGTTCAAGCTCGACTTTACGTGTATATGTGGTAACTGAACTAATTACTTTGTTCAACAACAAAAATGAAAAGAGGTTCGGTAACAGTCATTATTTTCCCACGTCTTAAGTAACAATTACTGTCTCCTCCTGGTTCTGGGGTCGCCCTAGCTAGCCCTCCCGGTAAGCTAGGTGTTCGTACGTGTTCTTGATGAATCAGCTAAGAGGGCTTTAACTTTCATCCTTGCATTTCAAGAATATTGGCTATAAATTCATTCTTGTACTTGCTGATATGAATTATGATTTGGTTGAAGAGATAAGGTTCAAGATTCATCTATATCTCATCTTATAATAAGCGTAGCTATAAAGTGATTGAAGGGAGGGGAGACTGTTCTACTGTTCTAGAGAGGCTGAATTACGTACTCACCCAAAAGATCGAGAAAGCTAATTAGAAAAGATAATAAGGATATGCCCGGTAACTATGTTTCGGAAAACGATTAATAGCTTGACGTTCTATTATGGAAATTTCCGCCTCATTATATATGTTAACATAATATATATCATAGCTTAAGTTTTGAAAAACTATCAATGATCGATGATATTAAAGATGTTGTGTGAAGGTAATGTCGTGTCTGTAATACTAAAGATGACATGCAACCGCATGCATGCATATCGTAAGTTGGAAACAATGATAGATATGCATATGCAGGTGAATAAGCTAGGTAGGTCGCGTAAAACTCCGTCATTCTTTGTTCACATTCCTAAGTATATATTGTGGTGGGGATTTGTGAGAATTTAGCGTAACGAACCATAAATGAGTAACAAGGAGAGGGATCGATGTTGCTTGACGCTTTTGTCAAATGCTTCGAGTTTTGCCAAATCCCAGTGAGCTAGCTAGCGACCACACGTGCTTTGCCATAGCTGATAGCTGCTGCATATATAACTAATCCAATTCCAAGCTATTATGGTGGAGTCATCTTGAAGCCATTTGCATTACTAAACATAACACATTCTCTGTTGCAGGTCGATTAAGTTATTATTCACCACCTAGAATTGTTAAAGTAAAAGGTGCTGCACTATCATTGGGTCCTTTTGCTTTGTGGGAGGAGTCTTCGTTTGGTCAAAGTCAGGCAGGCAAATGAGTGCTAGATTTTGGGGGTTTGGCCAACAAGAACTAGCACCCACTATATTTTGGCTTATCCATTCTAGTCTTTTTGATATTCATGCAAGAAAATTGTGATACCATATGATCTTGTTTGTGTGATGTTTAACATGAAAAAATAACATACATGCTTGATTTTTAGATAATTTTTTTAAAATTTTTTTAACGTTGCAATAAACATACAGCATCATCTTAGTTATATGTCATACATAATCCGTTTAACATAGCTGAAAATGGTTGCTTCATAGGCAAATTATCTTCAAAATGTCTGGATCTGACAAACTTGTTTAACATAGCTGAAAATTTCCAATATGAAAGTAGATGCTGTCTAATCATTGTTTATGTCAGAGCATCTTAATCAAACTTAAAAGCAAGTTATGAAGGACCTTGTAGAAAAACACAGCACTCAACCTGAAGATGAAATCCTCAAATAATAAGCTAGCTAATGCATCCACCACTCATATGGTTTACATTAAGCTCCATCTTATCTAACTAGTTTGTCAATCAATTGGCATAAAGATCAATTTGACATATATACAAAGATAAAATTGCGGCCATTATCATTTGCCGTGTATAACTCTGTTTGCTATAATCCTTATTCTACGTACAATCATGTCATGAAAATAGTTGGAGTACCAGTGATTCTAATTTGATATAATACAAGGTTGACTGAAAGCATATAGTAGTAGTTTTAAGTAGATATTAACACGATGACAATAACGGGCCGTCCAAATGGGCTGACACAAGCCCCATATATATATATATATTTACGTCTAGAGAAAGGGATAGAGGATTGGATTAGGTGTATAAAGAAGAATTATTAAGCAAAATGGTTGCATCATAGAGCTACATAATAAGCACAAAAACCTGATGTTTGGTCGGTATCTAATCTCTAATACAACATCACCAAACAGATTACGACACCATCAAAGTTCTCTATATATTTTGCATCATTTTTATTTGATCTATCTATTCCAGCAATTGACAAGTAAGTTCTTAGTTATTCCAATATTCCTTGTAGTTATGATATTCTTGAAGAACTAGCTAGTACTCTTGTGGATGTCCTTATTCTAATTGGATTCATCCTGAGTTTGATGCATATATGGTTAGATTGAATCTGGATTGAACAACTGACCAATCGAACCGAGTGGAAGTGGTTACTGTTTGACATAATCCTATCTCATACCGCATGATAAACCTTGCATAACTCATTACATGAACATATATGGCACTACGATTTGAACTGCCGAGGATTAGGCAGTGATTAGAGCTAGAAGTTGTCCACTTATACAATTTCGCAATATATATTGCACTCTAAACTAAGAAACAGGTTTTTCATTATGAGCATTTTGATTTGTCCCCTCCCCACCACCAATCACATTATTGAACCTAAACTCATGTCATGTCCCATATAGCATGTGAGTTTGCATGATGAATGGTGTGGAACAGTAGTGAACTAGTGATTGAGAAACAGAATGATAATTTTTGGGTCCAACTTAGGAATTAACAATCCGACGACGCTGTAGTGATCGTTAGCGACCATTATAATGAACAAACCAAATGGTGCTGCTGGATCCATAACACAAATTTGAGGATCATTTTAGTACTTTGCTTGCCGACTCCGCGATTAAGATCCAAGAAACAAACAAACTGAATTTGATAATATTCCCTAATTAACGACCCTACTTGTCTTTCAAATAATATAGATAGATATATGTATGCTATAATGTGAATAATTTCGTTGTTGGAATAATTGCAGTGCTGATTCCCAGCACATGCCTGCATGCAGAACTATGATGGTTAAGGTTCGAATCTTATTACGGGATGCAGTAGAGGATTACACACAGATTATCAGTTACTAATTCTTGTATTAGCTAAAGCCCTGATATGTATAGAACAAGTCAAGAATGATTTGATGGTGTTGGTAGTCGACCTCGAACAATTATCAGCAGCTATAATTAACCACCATTTGTTTCCCTAAAAAGATCCGTAATGTTCCACCAAATTAGATATCTTTGTCGGCTGCTGGTTAATTTAACATGTCGAGGGGGTAAAGGGGTAAAAAAGGGGTTAATTGCTTATACCACAGTAAATTAAACCTGGTACTGTAGAGCTAGTTATATATTTTGTGCCATATATGTGTGGATTTCCATGTTATCATTAGTTGTGATTGGAATTGTGATATTCTTTTGGCTACTGTACGTGACTCGCTTCTGGTAGTTTCTTACTTGTAAACTGAAAAGCATATGGCTTAGCTAGCAGCAGCTAGCTTGAGTGTGGCAAACTCTAAATCGATCTCTAATACACGTAGGAAGTACTGCGTTGTGTAAATCAACTAACCTATCTAAGAAACCAAGAATAGAAAAAGTTTGTTGTACAATATTAGGCTGGGATTTCATTTTGTATCAACCTTTTGAATTCCCAGCCTTATCATTACCCACATCAGAGAAGGCTTCACTCAGTACGGGACCAAAATGCCCCATTTTGTGTCTTGCATGCATATATGTTGACCAAAAGTCCAAAACCCTAGCTTGGCTAATAATGTCTGGCAATTCATCCGAGTAGTCTTGCTTTATTTTCTGGAAATGACAGAAAAGAATCCATTCATGGACGTTAGAGCGTAGAGGGAGCAGGGGCTTTCTTGGCAATGGAGGAATGATATTCCAGTACTCGATCCGTCGACGTTCTTAGTACGAGTTAGTAGTACTGGGCAGACGTTGGCCGTGCAAGCAATGACTCAAGGAGGAAAGAAAGAAAGGAAATGAGAGTGGGCAATGGGGGGTTGCTTTATGCCTCCTGGTCCTGGGACAACTACAACAATTCGACTTCGACTTTACGTGCATCTGTGGTAACTGATCGAACCATTATCATCAGATAGAGTTCAACACAAATAAAATTGAAAACCAAAAACCAATAATCCAAAAGAAAAAAGGTCGGTAACCTCTTAAGTAACAATTACTGTCTCCCCCTGGTTCTGATCTGGGGTCACCACCCTTACCCTCTTTATAAGCTAGGTGCCTGCTTTGATTGATCGAATTAGCTACAGGGCTTTGATTTTCATACTTGCAAGTTCAAAAATGTTGGAAAATGAGGTTCATGATGTGTGTCAGTGCATCCTTGTTTCCTGTGGTCTAAGGATGTACTCACATCAGTTTTCCTTAATTTCTTCTTTGCTTGATTTAGGGAGATTTGTCACTGTTTTCTTTATCCCTAAATCAAGGGAAGTTGGTGTAGAGTTGTTGCTTGGGAAGTGTGTTCTCACCTTCTCTGTGCTGTGTAGTTGTTGATATATAGGTCCTCTCTCTCTTCTGTAAAACTACACAAGATATATAGAGTTATTTTTTCTCTAACTCAGTTCTTGTTCTTGCCTCTTGTGCAAACTCCTTGTTTCATTTTTCTTTATGGTATCAGAGCAGGTTTAATCCTGCATCTCTGATTCTTCATTCTCTTTTCTTCAAGTTCTTTGTAACTTAGTTCATCATGCCAGGCAGTGATACTCCTGGTTCTGTTACTGGAGATTCAGGTAATAATCTCAGACAAGAACTTCATGTTCTTCAATCTGAGGACTGTAATACCAATCTCAAGCTATGTACAGTTTTGCTCAACGAATTCAACTACTTGCGTTGGTCAAATGCTGTCACTTTAGCTCTTGGTGGAAGGCAAAAGCTTGCCTTTATAAATGGAGCTACCACTGCTCCTGATATGTTTGATCAGGCTTATGATTCATGGTTAAGCAAGGATCAACTGGTGAGGGCTTGGATTCTGAATTCCATGGAACCTCAAATCTCAGATGTCTTTCAGTATGCTGGTTCTGCGTTGGAGCTATGGGAGTCACTTCGTGAAATGTATGGAAATCAGAACAACGCTGCACGCATTTATCAGCTGAAGCGTGAGATATCTGACATCCAACAAGGTGAAAATTCTTTTATTCAACATCTTGGAGTTTTGAAATCTAAATGGAATGAGTTGAATGTGTACCGTCCTCATACCATGGATACTACCACTCTTCTGAAGCGAGCTGATGAAGATAAAGTATTCCAACTTCTTGGAAGCTTAGGGGAGGAGTATGAAGATTTGAAATGCCATTTATTGATGAATGCTGAGTTACCCTCTCTCTCCACAGTCTGCATCACTATTCAGCGTGAAGAAGTAAGAAGGAAAGCCATGAGAGTTGAAGTAAAAGGCTCAAATTCTGATGCAAGGGCTTGTGCAGTTAAGCACAAATCAAAATGGAAGAAGAATGTGCTGTTTTGCAGTTTTTGTGAAGGTACAAATCATAAGAAGGAGACTTGTTGGATATTGCATCCAGAGCTGAAGGAAAAGTATGAAAAAAACCACAGGTCTTTCTCAAAAAATGAAGCAAAATCTCTCCCAACTCAGGCTTCACCTACTCCTAAAGCTTGTGTGGCTAGCTCTTCAACTAGCACTCCTCCTGATCAGTCCATTGACTTCACTTCAAATCCAGTGGCTCTCCTAAATGAGTTTGCAAGTTACCTGCAAAGTAAGAAACCAATCACTGGTCAGTCTGAGGATTCTTCCACTGCCCTTCTTGGAAAGTTTGCAGGATTCTTAGCTGAATCTGAGCATATCAACAGTGAGGAGAAATCAGGTATCCTTAAAGCATTTGGCACTGCTTTGAAAGTTTGCTTAAATGATGATATATGGATCATTGACTCAGGAGCCTCAGATCATATGTGCAATAATAAATCTCTTCTCCATGATTTTCAAACCATCTCCAATCCTTCTCATGTGTCTATAGCAAATGGTCATACTGTTCCTGTTTTAGGAACTGGAAATGTCAATCTTCTTTCAGACATCATAAAATCTTGTGCCTTATATATACCTGGTTTTCCTTTCCAACTCTTGTCTGTTAGCAAGTTAACCAAAACTCTAAAATGCTTGGCTATTTTTTCTGAAGATGGTGTTATCTTTCAGGATCGTGTTACTCAGAAGAAGATTGGTGAGGGGTTTTGTCTTGATGGTCTTTATTACCTGTCAAAGTCATCAATTTTTGCAAATAGCCAAGCTCTTAGTGTGCAAGCCAGTTCTGCTGACCAACTGTTATGGCACCAGCGCCTTGCTCACCCTTCAAGCAAAGTCTTAGCTTCTTTGTTTCCTAGTTTTGATTGTAAGCATCACCTATGTGAAGTTTGTGTGTCTTCCAAATTCACTAGGCTGCCTTTTCCAATTTCTCAGTCTAGGACTAGCAACTGTTTTGAGCTAGTTCACTCAGACATTTGGGGTCCAGCCCCTGTGCAATCTATCAATGGATATAAGTATTTTGCTTTGTTTATTGATGATTTTTCCAGAGTCACTTGGTTATACTTGATGAAATTAAAGAGTGATCTCATGTCAGTTTTCACAGATTTTCATAGTATTGTTGAAAATCAATTCTCTTCCAAAATTCATGTCTTGAGATCAGATAATGGGTCTGAATATATGTCCAATGCTATGCAAAACTATTTGAGTGCTCATGGAATTATGCATGAAACGAGTTGTGTTGCAACTCCTCAACAGAATGGGGTAGCAGAACGAAAAAATCGTGATCTTTTGGAAAAAACCAGGTCTATGATGTTTCAAATGAACATTCCAAAATTCTACTGGTCACACACAGTTCTTTCTGCTGCCTACATCATCAACAGGCTTCCAACCAGAATTCTGAATGGGAAATCTCCCTGGGAAACCTTGAAAAACAAGAAAATTAACCTTTCTCACTTAAGGGTTTTTGGCTGTACTTGTTTTGTGAGAATTCAGTCTACTCGTCGAGATAAATTTGATCCAAGGGCAGAAAAGTGTATTTTTCTGGGGTATTCTTCTTCACAAAAGGGTTACAAATGCTACAATCCAAAAACCAAGAAAATGATTGTATCCAGAGATGTGAAATTTGATGAGGATACTCCATTTTTTCAAGTTCCTTTGAGCAAGAGCGACCTGTAAGAGTTTTCTGCAAAAAAGGCAATTTTGCCTGTTCCTTTTGAGTTTGATCAGTTCAACTCTCAACCTGCAGAAATTTCTCTTGGGAATGAGAGTAGAAATCATGATGGTAGAAGTGACAGTCTTGGTGTCTCTCCAGAAATTATTGAGCAGTCTGATAGTGATCCAAATGAGAATCTTGAACCTCAACAGCAGCTTCCTACTCAACCTAGGAGAAATCCTAGTAGACTCAGAAAAATTCCTTCGAGGTTTAAAGATTATGAGCTGTTTGCTTCCAGGCATCCTATGGCACATTATGTCAATTATGACAAGTTTTCTTCTGATCATCAAGCCTTCCTCTCAGCCATAACTGAAATTCATGATCCTGTCAAATTTGAAGATGCAGCTAGGGAAGAAAAATGGCAAGCTGCAATGGATGAGGAACTTAAGGCTTTGGCTGAAAACCACACTTGGAGTATTGTGCAATTGCCTGCAGGTAAAAAGGCTGTGGGGAGTAAATGGATTTACAAAACAAAATTCCTTTCTGATGGTTCAGTTGAAAGGTGCAAAGCAAGATTGGTAGCACAAGGTTTTTCTCAGACTTATGGTGTAGACTACAAAGAAACGTTTGCTCCAGTTGCTAAAATGAACACAGTCAGAGTCTTATTATCAACTGCTGTGAATAATTCTTGGCATTTATTCCAAATGGATGTAAAAAATGCATTCTTACATGGCAATCTGGAAGAAGAAGTTTACATGAAGCTACCGCCTGGTCATCCTCAAGCTAACTCACCTGGTCTTGTGTGCAAACTGCACAAAGCTCTTTATGGACTCAAGCAGTCCCCTCGTGCTTGGTACTCCAAACTAAGCTCAGTCCTGTTAGCTACTGGTTTTAAATGTAGCTATTCTGATACTTCTTTTTTCATCAGAAAAAGTAGTAGCAGCACTTTGGTTGTCCTCATATATGTGGATGATCTCATAGTGACTGGCTCTAATGTGGAGGAAATTGAAGCTTTCAAGTCTTCCCTCAGGAATAAATTTGCTATGAAAGATCTAGGAAGGTTGAAATACTTCCTTGGAATTGAAGTTGCCACCTCTAGCAAAGGTTTGTTTCTTAATCAGCATAAGTACTGCCTTGATCTTTTGGAAGAAGTTGGCATGAGTGACTGCAAGCCTTCAAAAACTCCATTGAGTGAAAAACTCAAGTTGACTGGACAAGGTGAAGTGTGGGAAGATATCACCTCTTATCAGCGTTTGGTTGGTAAACTGATTTACCTTACCATCACCAGACCCGATATCTCTTTTCCTGTTAATCTCATCAGCCAGTTCATGCATTCCCCGACTTCTGAACATGTGACAATTATAACCAGAATTCTGCGCTACTTGAAAGGGACTGTTGGCCAAGGCATTGTTATGAAGAACAATGATCATTGTGACATTATGGGGTATACTGACGCTGACTGGGCTGGTAATGCCTTAGATAGGAAGTCCACAACTGGTTTTTGCACATTTGTAGGAGGCAATGCAGTTACCTGGAGAAGTAAGAAACAGGCAGTGGTTGCAAGATCGAGTGCAGAAGCTGAGTATAGAGCTATGGCATCTCTCTCTTGTGAACTGATTTGGCTGAAGGCTATTATGTCTGATCTTGGTTGCAAAATGTCCAAGCCAATGCTCATGTTTTGTGACAATCAATCTGCTATGCACATTGCAAAGAATGCAGTGTTTCATGAAAGAACAAAACATATAGAGATTGATTGCCACTTTATTCGAGATCAAGTTCAAGCTCAGGTCATTCAAACTGTGTATACTTCTAGTGAAGACCAGATTGCAGACTTGTTCACCAAAGCTTTACCTTCAGCAAGATTTCAAAAACTCATTTCCAAGCTTGGATCAGTCAATCTCCTCGATCCAGCTTGAAGGGGGGTGTTGGAAAATGAGGTTCATGATGTGTGTCAGTGCATCCTTGTTTCCTGTGGTCTAAGGATGTACTCACATCAGTTTTCCTTAATTTCTTCTTTGCTTGATTTAGGGAGATTTGTCACTGTTTTCTTTATCCCTAAATCAAGGGAAGTTGGTGTAGAGTTGTTGCTTGGGAAGTGTGTTCTCACCTTCTCTGTGCTGTGTAGTTGTTGATATATAGGTCCTCTCTCTCTTCTGTAAAACTACACAAGATATATAGAGTTATTTTTTCTCTAACTCAGTTCTTGTTCTTGCCTCTTGTGCAAACTCCTTGTTTCATTTTTCTTTAAAAAATGGACTAGAGATTCATATCTTATCTCACATAGAGATCAATATTTGCCTCTATGTAGTTGCCTGTTATTCTATATCAACTTATGTCACCGTTTCAAAAGAAAAGAAAGGAAGCATTGCACATTGAAATAGACGTATCGTAAATGGGAAACAATGATATGCATGGCATGCAGCTCAAGGCCAGTTTATGAATGTGGCGTAAATTATATGCTTCATTCTCTTTGTTTCTTGTCATGCCTAGCCTTTATATGTATATTGTGCTTGGGATTTGTGTGAATTTAGCGTAACGAACCGTAAAGGACTAGTAAGGATCGATATGTATTGCTTGACGCATTTGTCACATGCATGCTGCTAGCTATATATAGCTTAATTCCAATTCAACTTCTCCTTCCAATATAATCCAACCTCCTTCGATCTGAAGCTCATATATAGGCATAATTTGCTGTGAGCGCCATATCCCAGTGAGATTGGGGCTAGCTGTTATATATGGTCGAGTAAACTTGAAGAATACATTCTCTGTGAGCGAAATTTTTGTAATCTCAGAAAGAAAGTTCAGTTTTAAATTAAGTTACATCATGCAATTATTATAGTACGTGGAGGCCAGGGGATTAGGGTTTGGCCGATTATAAGAGTTCTTCACTGCTTTGTGTAAGAGTCTTCTCTGGTCAAACTCCAGCAGAAAGATTAGTAACAGCCAATCACGACCTATATATTCTTCCAAAAAAAAAAATTACGACCTATATATAATCATAAAACCCTGAACAAGAAATTTTCAAAAAAGTTGATGGATTAAGAGTTGTTTATGTTATAAACTTAGAATTAATTATCCCTGCTAAACATGGACCCAAAGTATTGGAATAAACTCATTACTTTACAAACGGAAAGGAATGAATCGAATTGATGTATTCAACATACAAAAAGATAGTATGTACGTAGTCGCTCCAAATTATAAAAGAGAGAAATTAGTCAGTTCTACATAGCTAGCTATAAGTATCTTGTAAATTGGCTCAAATTAAATCTCCCTGATATGTATTTTTGTTTCGATTTAACTAACAGCTAGCTTCTAGTTAATCTTCTGGAAGTAAATAAACATTCCATCCAAACTTATAATTAATCACACGTTAAGTTTCACACCGCAAGGAAGAATACAAAGTTAGATACATCTCCGGCCAACTCCAAATATGCAAGACCTTAAACTGATAAGATAAACAATGCATCCACTACTATGATTTCTAGTTCTACGTCATGGTTGAGAGCTCCATTTTATCTGAAATTAATTAATTATTTAGTTCTTAATCAATTTCTGCCCAGTTTTTCTTTGATCTATTTGACTCAGAAATGAAACTCACGGCCATTATCAGTTGCCGTATATAACCCCATTTGCTAGTAATCTAATATAATGTTGACTAACAACTTTGGTATAAACATGATGACAGTATATATTCTCATCTCTACAGATAAGGAATTGGATTAGGTAATATATATATATATATATATATATATATATATATATATATATATCTATATATATCTATAGAGTAAAATGCTTAATCATACATAGAGTACAAAGTACGTGTTTTAGTCGGTATCTAATCTCTAACAAAGAATCACTACAGAAGATTACGACACCATGCAACCAAAGTCCCTTTAAGTATATATAATTTCGACCTGTTTGATATTCTAGCAATTGACAAGTACATAACTTCTTAACAATAACTTCTCTTAATTAAATCATATACAATATATATCTTCATAAAAAGAACGTGGTGAAAACAACAACGGTCACTGGTCAGTAACAGGCATGATCAGTAAAAACAATTAATTAATCATTCAATTGACATAAACTCTAAATAACCCCATATGATAAACTTTATATAAAATGATAATGATTTTGATTGAAACTTGATAGTTAATATACCTCATAATCGAGTTTCATGATTGATACACGACAAAGAATTATCTTGTTCATCTAGTTAATAACTAGTTCTTACATTAATTAGTCCCTTGAGTCATTTCATCACACACTGTTTTTGTCATGTACGTCAAAAACGATATATATCTTCCCGTGAGATTCAACAATCGAAAACTCTCTGGATATATAACATTATTTATGATAAAAGAAAATGCGATACACTTGAACGTACTGTCAAAAAAACATGTATCTGTGCCCCTAACTAGAGATTTTGATTGATCTGCCAACATTTAGGTAGTGATTAGGCCTATTTGTGTCCAGTTTTGCAAGTTTGCATTGCACTCTAAAACTAACAAACAGGGTCTTAATTATTGGCATTTGGATTTGCACCCCTACCACTGATCACATTATTGAATCTAAACTCATGTCATGAACCATAGCATTGTGAAAGTGCGTGTTGAATGGTGTGGAGCACAAACTGGGAAACACAATGATAATTATTCGGGTCCATACTGAGAAATTAACAATCCGACACAATTATAATGTCTACTTTTTCCAGGTTAATTTCTGCGAAATTATTATAGCTTAACAAACCATATTGTTGCTATCTAGCTAGCTGCTGCATTGATCATTTAGCACTTTCAGACCAAATTAACTCACTGGGACTCATAATCGACGATGATGAATACGACTGATCAGTCTTCGCTTGTTGACTCAGCAAAGAAGATGCAACCCAAACAAGCTAGAATAATCTCATGTTAATCATATAAACTTTAACTAATGACCCTACTTGTCTATCAAATATAGTTAGATTTTTATGTTACAACTAGCCTGAGGCATAATTAGAACAGCGATTATCTGTGAAAACATGATTGCATTACTGATAACCAGCACATGCTATAGCTTGCAGAACTGTAATGATGAGAATCGAATCCAATTTGGAGATGAAGTAAAGGAGATCGTAAGGATTAATTAGTAGTTGCTAATTCCTGTGTTAATTAGCTGATATGATAATTAGTAAACGGGGCCTAATAGATTTAGCACAATTCAAGAAGTCCGGGTTTGATGGTGTTGGTAGACCTCAAATATAAATCCTCATAGATATCATTAACCACTACTTATTGTTTCCTTAAAAAGATCCGTAATCTTCCACCAAACTAGATCTCTTTGTCGGCTGGTTTAGTCTTGATTCATTCGGTATATTGGGATTTAAAGTTGTAAGAGTCATATTACTCAACCCTCCCAACATAAAAGTGTTCAGAAAGAAAGATCTGTGTTATAATTTTTACAGATTAGGAGTGGTAGGCGATCTGTGACTGACTACAGCAGAGAATTAGAAGGGAGACTCTGCAGAGGATGTTGCTTAACGCATCTGCCAGTAGCTTTATTCCCTCGTAAATTGTAATCGGTTAATTTGAGTTGCAAGAAATAAACTCATGAACTGCGAGGTTGAGTGTGCACCAAGCTAGCTAAGTTGGTTGTTTAACGTACCTAATTAAATATGTATTACAAGAACGAGCTCGTTACCAATCCACTGGAAATCTGGAGACGATGATCTTAAGTTCTTAACAAGCACAAAGTCGTTCTTTCGTATATGAGATCAGTTTTATGTTACACTTCTTAATTTTGAAGTTGATTGGCTAGGAAAAGAGTCATTGTCTTAATTCTTTTGTCATTCTGATTCATCATATAAATGCTAAATGGAGCTTGTTATTGACAGGAAGGTCAGGGCTAGAAGATGTTCAATCAAATATTGTACGTGAAACCAGTGATCTTACCCTATTCTAACTCATGAGCATTTACACAATGAATCATGGTATGAATATTATCCGAAGTCCAAACAATATTGTTATTCAATTCAAATGTAGTAGCGATTTTTTTTTTTTTTGTAAATACTTAAGTTTCAAATTTGCACTTTAAAAGCTTGCCATGATTTTTTTCCCCTGCTCATAGTTCAGGGTTACAACTTACAAAGCTCTAAGGATAAGGAGAGAGGTAGCTTTTAGAGGATTTCCTATCTTGGAGAAGAGGATCAATTTTCGTTTTCTCAAATTCTCTTGGATTTGGTGGGCCTAAATGCTTGGGCTTTAGCCCGTAGACTCAAAACACTCTTAGGCCCCAGTAATTTTTTAAATAAAACCTGACCACAAGACCACAAAATTTAGATCATAAAAATCTTTCAAAGTTATACCAGAAACCTGAACCACAAGCTTGTGATTGTTCCAGGTAAGCTCAAGAACTGGAGGTGAAGAAGGTGAAGGGGACCTAGTATCAGATTCTATATGCCACATGGCACCCCAAAAACCAATCGGACACCTCTCTCCTATCCTTTAAGATAAGCAAACCCTTCATACATTAACACATTTTCATCGTCATACTTCACAAACAAACCCTACACTTCATTACAGCACAAACAGATCAAAGAAAGAAAAAAAGCTTGAATTGGTCACATCCTCATAGTCAAAAATGGCTTCTGCTTGGGCTTCCTCTGCCATTGCAGCCGTATCTTCTCCTAGGTAAGCTCTACATTTTGTAAGATATGATGTGATTGTGATTAATATGTGAACAAAGAGTTGATTAGGAGATGGAATATATGTGATCATGTTGCAGCTCGCAGAAAGCTGGGTCTGCTTTGGCAGCAACAAAGGCTTCGTTTTTTGGCGGGAGGAAGTTGAGAGTGAGAAACGTGGCAGCACCGAGTGGATCGTCATCAACATCCTTCAGAGTATGTGCCGCTGCAGCTGACCCTGATAGACCCTTATGGTTCCCCGGCAGCACCCCACCTCCATGGCTCGACGGAAGGTACGTAATTCACTTATGTTTTATAGAAAGCAGTTAGTAGTAGTCTGAACTGGTTGATTTAAATTCAGTGTAACATGTTAGTTAATCCTAGTTTCTAATTGTGTTTGACTGTTTGTACTATACAATGCAGCCTCCCAGGAGACTTTGGCTTTGATCCTCTTGGTCTTTGTAAGTCAGAATCCATGACACTGTCCCTGTAGAATTTCAAATGAATGAACTAAATGGATGCTTATGAAAATTGTAACTAATGTTTGCTTGTGTAACTTGAACGTGTAGCATCTGACCCTGACAGCCTAAAGTGGAACACGCAAGCTGAGCTTGTACACTGCCGGTGGGCGATGTTGGGTGCCGCCGGGATCTTCATCCCGGAATTCTTGACAAAGATTGGCATCCTAAACACTCCTTCATGGTACACAGCAGGAGAACAAGAATACTTCACCGACACAACCACACTTTTCATTGTTGAGCTGATTTTCATCGGCTGGGCTGAGGGCAGGAGATGGGCTGACATCCTCAAGCCTGGGTCTGTTAACACTGACCCTATCTTCCCCAACAACAAGCTCACCGGCACAGACGTTGGATACCCAGGAGGGCTCTGGTTTGACCCACTTGGATGGGGAAGTGGTTCACCTGAGAAGATTAAGGAGTTGAGGACAAAGGAGATCAAGAATGGGAGACTGGCTATGTTGGCTGTGATGGGTGCTTGGTTCCAACACATTTACACCGGTACCGGACCAATTGACAACCTCTTTGCTCACCTTGCTGATCCTGGCCACGCCACTGTCTTCTCTGTAAGTAATGCCAAGTACACTGGAACTAAATGAGATAAAAGCATTGCTGTAACATACTTTGCTTAGGCTAACAGTGAATCGTTGTGGATTGTCACAGGCTTTCAAGGGATGAAAAAATGTGGGAGAGTTCCGATTGGATTCAAGTTTGGAAGAAGGGGCAACTATGGTGATCACATATCATTAATCTGAGGACAGAGGCTTACGGTTATGTTTGAAGGCAAGGGAAATTTGTAGGACCAAGACTTGTAAACTTGTTATGTGATTTGATAGAACCATCTTCTGGTGTACAAATATCTGTTTGGACTTGAACTCCACAAATATGTATTGAACCAGTTGTTAACGTACAATGTTTGTTAAGTGAAGCACCACTCCTGTGATGGAAAATCTCCAATGATTAACGTGAATCTGCAATTCATGCAACATATTGAAACACCTAACGCAAATAAATCGAAACTTCGAAACCCATGTCACAGACAAAGGCTTAAACTTTAAAGAGAGCAATACTTTCACCAGATTTGAGCATCAAATCCTCACTTGTGCAGAACATAAAGAATACTTATTTAGAACTACAAAAACTTAGCTCTCATTTCTTTTGGATTCCAGCTAACTATCACAAGGTTAATGCCTCAAAATAGTTTATTCAGGAAGAGGCAAGTCTCTGATAGTCAGATGAGCAGCTACATATTTAGTCGTCTGATATTCCATATTATATCAGATAAAGAAGATAAAGACATATTGGTATTCAAGATCTACCTCACCATTCCCTCAAGTTGATCAAAGAAAAACATTAGCAAAAAAAAGATGACCTTTATCTTTTCTAAATGCACTTATTTATAAAGCCTATGCTTATGTAAGCCAAATCATATTAGGTTAGATTTTAGAATGCGCAAGACCATCTATGCTTATTGTCAAGACTGGAGCAAGGACTTGGACATTTCAGAACTTGACAAGCAGATATCCCCTATGAACATAGAATCATTAAGCTTCAACATCAAACATTCATATTAACGAGTTATTATTAACTAACGGACATGGATCATTAGTAAGATTTCAATTATTTTGGCTCTAACTAATTGTTTTCTACCAAAGGGTTGGTGCATAAGCCAAAAAGATCACCATTTTCTGAATAAGATCGAGTAAAATGGGTGCTGATGTCTCTAACTTCCAATTCTTCAAGTATCTAGTAATGAACAACCAAGAACTTCGCTCCATGCAACAAATTTGTTACACAAGTAAACCTTCAACTTACTAAGCTATGAAATTGAATGAAACACAGAACAATTCATCTAAAAAGACACCCAAAATTGTGAATAAGCAATACACAAATTTTAGCTATGAATATATTTCATTATAAGAGCAAAAGTGATGTCATTACATTACATCCTAATAAAAATGGAACTTGCTTCTCATTTCCCTCAAAGTATCATCATCACCCTTAACTATATTACATGATTCAATAATTTCAACTCTTTTTCTTTCCGAAACAAAAATCAAAGAGGGACAAAACAGAGAGCAAGAGATACTATAAACATTTCTACCACAACCGAATTAGACCGAACCGGGCGGATTGTTTTGACGCTTCACAGAGAGCTGAACCGGTAAAGGCCGACCCGTACCCGACCCACCACAGCTGCTGCAGAAAGTCCGACCCGACCCGGAGCAGGTCCTGCACCCGACATCACCGTCCGACCACCGCGAGCAGAGGCAGCTGACCCGACCCGTCCCGTTGCAACTTGGGCACCGCGGAAAAGGTCCGGCCATGGGTTTGTCCATGAGCGTTTTGACGATGGCGGCTCCGGCGAGGACGCTGAGGCCTTGAGCTATCTGGGTCAACACGATCGGACCACCCATTTGAGAATGTGTGAGAAACTGAGTTGGCTTATCGAGTAGCAGAAGAAGAAGAGGTAGAGAAAAAGAGAGCGAAGATTGAAGAAATGGGATTGATTTTTTTCTGGTTTTATTTTTTGGGTGCGAAAATTTGGAGATATATAAAGTCAGAAAGTGTCCAAGTGGTGGTGGAATCGTACACGAAGAAGCGTTGGTGTGGAATTTGGAATTTTGCGGAGGTGTTTGGTTTTATTTTGGGCTTTTCTTTTTCTTTTTCGTGTACTATTGAATTTGTGTGATAGATTTGTTTTGATTTGGGTTGTGTGTTTAGGTTGGGCATCACATGTACAATTGTGGGTGATGTTAATTCTTAGGGTTTTGATCTTTTTGAGCAATTTGGGGTAAAAATATCTTTGGAGTGGATGATGAAACATGAATGTTATCTTCTCCTAGGTTGTAGAATTTTCTTTTGGTTTATCAATGGGTGGAAAATGGGTAATGTGACAGGTGTCACCGGTGTGTACACCCCCTCCTCTTAGGGAAGCGTAATATTAAGAGCACTCACACTTCACACGGCCACAAATGCCCGTTTACCGACCCCAGTGGCTTATTTAATGACCACTGCCAGTTTTTTTGGTCGTGAACAAATATTCCTTAAAGTAAAAGAGTACAGACCAGACACGGGGCTCAACAAATAAAACAAGCTAGCTTTCATACAGGCCCGCTCACTTGCGGGATAGTTTTTACGGGACAGAAAGGGACACTCCATCACTGACCGTTGGATCAAAATGAAGCTGATCTAAAGGCTGAAAGAAGCTTCACCCCAATCTGTGACTTCACACCAAATAACTTCCCATCTTCAATCCTTTTCTCCTCTCTCCTTTTCTTCTCTCTCTCGTTGAGATACTCAGGCGAGGAGCACAGCAAGTCAGCGCACAACAACACCACCACCACTGCACCGACGCCGTAGAGATGGTCCTCAGGCGATGGTGACGCGGCTGTCAAGGAGGATCGGTGGGGACGCGGGTTTGGCGTCGTGGCAGACGCTGGCGTTGAAGGCTAGGTTGACGTGGGAGACTTCGATGGCAACGGCGCGGACGGCGAGGAGGCGGAGAAGGCGAGAGAGGCGGAGTGGTCGAAGGTTGGGGGGAGAGGCGGTGGAGTTGGGCCGGTTCGGGTCGGAGAGAGAAAGGGGAGTAAGGGTCGGAGAAGAGGAAGGAGAGGTCGGCTTAGAATAGGAGGTAGGAAGCGTGGGAGTGGTTGCAGGTAGAGATGTCAAACTTGGTGATCAAGGGCATGCCGAGGTCCCAGGAGAAGCGGAGGGCGGGTTGGTGGCGTCGATGCACCAGCTCTGATGTGAAAATATGGGGGTGTGAAATATTCCATGTTCAAAATTTCTGGGTTGAATGAAATCCCAGAACCATTCTTTCCAAATTTAAGAATATCCAAAGATTATTGCTTTTCTATTTTAACTTATGCAAATTGTGGTCTTATTCTTTGGGGTTTCATCAATTTGAATGGTAACGATCCAAATATTCTCAACTCTCATGTTTGATTGAACGGCGTCATTGCTCTTCATCAGAGCTGTGGCGGTGGGTGGCGTTGTTGCTGTGCACCTCGCCTGGGTTTCTCAACGAGAGAGAGAGAGAGAGAAGAAAAGGAGAGAGGATAAAAGGATTGAAGATGGGAAGTTATTTGGTGTGAAGCACAGATTGGGGTGAAGCTTCTTTCAGCCCTCAGATCAGCTTCATTTTGATCTAACGGTCAGTGGTGGAGTGTCCCTTTCTGTCCCGTAAAAACTATCCCGCAGGTGAGCAGGCCTGAGCTTTCATAATCACAAAACTCAATTAAAGACACGACTAGATAAACTTAATAAAGGAAGAAAAAACACGACTACAAAAGAAGGAAAAACAAAGAAGAAGGCAGAAACCAAACGACTCAAAGAGAAAAGACGACTACCAGAAAACTACGGTCTTTGCTTTGCCATTGATGCCGGCGGTGGACACGGCAAGCCGTCATGAGAGAGAACATGGACCAGGGAAGACGGGGGCCTATCAATCTAGACATGCGGGCACGTCTTCCTCACACTAAGCGACGCAACGTGATGGGCTGCACAATTCGCTTTTCTGGGAATCCAAGACCAGGAGATTAGTCCGCATGGAGGGGGAGCTGCTCGAATCCGAGCAATCACATGTGAGATTCTCCAATCCCTATCAGAGTTGATACCATTAATGTCTTTCAGTAAATCTTCACAATCCGATTCAATTTGAACATGGAGGTGAATATACTTCTGTGCAAGAGAAATAACAACGATGGCGGCTTTTCATTCAGCTTCGATTGCCGAACTTGATCGGCAATAATGAGATGCACCATCAACAAGAGCTCAATTGTCATTCCGTACTACAATACCAAGACCAGCCAGGTTAGTTTTGCTATCCCAAGCCGCATCGAAATTGATTTTGATGCCTGTTGGTGTCATTTTCTGGCACTAACGGGTCAACGATAGATTCGTTGAAATCGTACGTGTAAAGTGGCGAGCTAACTTCCTCTTTCCACTTCGTAGTGGGCTTCCTCTACTTGATGGCGAGCTAGCCCTCTCTCCTTGATGGCGAGCTAGCCCTCTCTCCTTGATGGTGGGCTAGCCTCTCTTCTTGATGGCGAGCTTGCCTTCCCTCCTTGGTGGCGAGCTAGCCTCTCTTCTTGGTGGCGAGCTAGCCTCTCTTCTTGATGGCGAGCTTGCCTTCCCTCCTTGGTGGTGTGCTACCTTTTCTCCTTGGTGACGAACCGCCTTCTCTCTTGGATGGCGAACTAGCTAGCCTCTCTGTTTCTTCTTGGCGCTGGACATTCGTCACTTGACTTGGGTCTTCTCTTCTTTAGGTTCGTGGAGTGTCACTGGATCACCTGTTGACATGCGAACTAAGAGGTTATTGGAGGACCAGCATAGGGCCGGCCAAACACTCTCCGATACCCAAGTTAGTAAAGTGTTTGGAACAATAAAATAGAGATTGGAGAAGAATCCCCCTCTGCCTTGGGAAGGCTTGCTTGGTATTTATAGGAGGGAAAATCGGGGACGTGGAAAGGAAGAGTATGGGCTCAGCATAAAGTCAGGGTGTCAGTCTTGCTCCATGACAATCCCTTCATTCCAGGATGAGTTTGGCAGAGTTGGTAACACGTGTCGACTCTATGTGGTCTCCTCCTATCAGATCAATCTCAAGTCATGTCTTCTTGATACTTGAGAGGTACCTTAGCGTATAAGAATAAAAGGATGCGGGATGAGATTGCTGGATGCGGACTCCGCCTCTTGCTTCTTGGCGGAGTCTCCACGCGAGGCCATTTCGCCCCGCCTCCATGTGCACGCAGACCCCGCTCCTTGCATATTGGCGGAGTCTCCGCGCGAGGCCATCTCGCCCCGCCTCTATGGCTTCTCTACAGGAAGCCATTTCTTTAACCCATGCGAACTCTAAGATCTAGAACACTTGTAAACCCAACCATGCTGAGCTTGCGGATTAACTAATGTTCACTCACACTTACTATCCCACCTAAATTAGTATCTGGGTGTAAATAAAGAGTAAACCGTTAATTCTCGGATAATGGTTTAAGTGCGTGGAAATGTTAAAAGTCATACTTGGCTCTTTGACATTTTCACATTTCCTACGTGGACTGAGTTGAAAAGTCAAGTTTCGTTGTCGAACCAAATTATGACATCAACAATGCCCCTAAAGGGTGGCTTTGTCCAAGTGATTTTTGGATTTTGAGGGTTATGGTTTGTGTTAGGAATATGGGAATGTGGATGATGGGTTATCTGTGGTGGGGTTTGATTGTGAGATGCATTAGGGTTTGAAGGAAGGTTGGCAGGGTATGGATTAGTTAAGTGTGGTTATGAATTTGAGATGTTTGGATTTGGTGGGATAGATTTGGGGTAGTGCGTGAGTGGGGAAGGGAATGGTTTGGGTCTTGCAGCGGGGGTGTGATGATTGCTTCTGTTGGTGTGTGAGGCTGGATGCTCTAAGGCTTGTTGAAGTTGAGTGTTGGTGGATAGGGGAATTGGTGAGGGATGTACTAGTTGTGAGAAAGAGAGTAACAGATTTGTAATAGCTGGGGTTTGTGTGGAACTATAATTTGGATTATGAATAGGGAACATGAAGGTACGAGGAGGGGAGGAAGAAGAGTGTGTACAATTAGAAGACATACCTAGTTCATGATGATCACCATGATTGTTTGCTTTCAGGAATTCCACAGCGGCTTTTTCTGCTCGAGATGCAATCAACAGAGGATGAATATTGGTGGTCTGGTAAATGGACTAACATCTACTCTTCCAAAGCTCCCAACATATGAAGGAAATGGTGGTAAGACAATTACTTTGAAGCTTCTTATTAAGGCCTGCTAGCTTGAGAATTTGTTCAATCCATCTATCAAAATATGTAACTTCTTGAACATTGATTTTATAATTTAAAGAGCAAGCAAACCAAGTGCATATAGCAGTAGAGCAGAGTAGGATAATATGCTCAATTGTTTTTGAGCCTAGGGCACACCTTGGACAAATGGGGGAGAAGAAAATTTTTCTGTAGAATAGATTAGCATAAGAAGATATTGCATTGCTAACCGTTTGCTATAAAAAATGTCTGATCTTGGAGAGGGTTTTGATAGACCATATAGCATTCCAAACAATCTGGTTGACCCTGTGAGATGAGTGACTCAACTATCCATTGGGCGTAGACTTTAGGGAGTGGAAGAGATTATACCCGGATTCAAACACCTAAGGTGGCAACCCACGTTGTTGGACGACACACTGGACATCATATAGGAATCCTCTATAACAAGCCGGAGGTGCCCTCCACAGTTCACAATGGCAGCCAACATGCCTCGTATTGCTAGGGCTGAAACAATTCCCAAGAATTATTCTGCGTAAACATATACAAACTTCCAAATCAGGTAACAAAAATTATACCCTATTATGTACTTATTTATTATTACACTCGCTAACGTAATAAACATAAGAAAGGTTAAGCTAGACAACCCAGCTCCCGATCTTATTTCTGGTAAGTGTTTGTGGTGCAGATATCGTCAAGCCCCAACCGGATAGGGTGCCACTGCCGTGTATACATTACTTGGGGTATCGTGAAACATGCGGCCGAATGAAACACCCATCTATATCTTTTGTAACTTATACAAGAGAAAAGAATAGAACTAACTAAAAGGAATGTTGATATATGTAATACAATGATAGTAATATCAAGATCCACACCCTAACATGCTTTTATGCTTACGAATTTTATTTTGTATTTTCCTTCTCTTTCCAAACAGATAACGAGCAATTATGGCTTCGTGTACTTGAGAGTGAGCGAGCATGCTTGGTGTGCATAGCCAAGTAATATCCTCATTCCTCAAGAGAGAAAAGTACTTGTGATGCAAAACTGCATAGTGATGGGGCACCAATTATGGTGTCAAGTCTTTTAGACTTGGATGATAAAATATGTTTAGTTCAAAATTTCAAATTGGTGAAGGAAAACGATGAACAGCTCAAGGGAAACAAAGAGAACATATATATTAGAACATGTGTTCAAAGTTCTTTGTTCTTGGTCGTAAGATTGTTGAAAACGAATTTGATTGATGGTTAATATATTCCTAAACAAACCAGCTTGTTGAAGTTTTCTCCGGCGGTTTCATTTTCATTGCGTGAGTATCCGGTCATCTCTTTCTTATACAGAAACGTTTGTCATGTGTGTTACTTGTTTATGAACCATTTTTTCAGCGCCGCCCAATTCCAGTCCTTCCCAAATCCTCTTGTTTTGTTTTTGAACAGGAACCTCTTGTTTTGTTTAGCATGAGGAAGGGAATTAATATTCCTCTTGTTTTGTTAAGAAGGGTTAGAAATTACCAGGAGTTGGGAATTGCCGGCGGGGTGCAGTAGGTGCATTTAGCCAAATCAAAGGTCAAACCGAGTGAACACCACAGACTACCGATTGACTGCTTCGCTGCTGGTCCATAGTCCATACGTGTGTTATGTGGTCTAATTCTCACCATTACAAATCTACTATTTGGTTATAATGTAAAATATTAAACATCGCACCAATGTTGATATGGCCGAGTCGGTCTAAGGCGCCACATTAAGGTTCTGGTCCGAAAGGGCGTGGATTCAAATCCCACTGTGTCAACATTCATTTCGTGTTGAGAATTTAGGGGTTTTGCGACCACCCTCCTCCTCTTCGATCTAATCATTGTTCTGCAACTCTTTTAACCCCGATCGAGCGGGCTTCATGGGTTTCTACTTGGAGAACGAATTGGCCCAGTATTTACAAAGTTTTACTGTTCTATGCACCTGTTCTAATCATCTAGTGCTATGCACCTGTTGGCTTTTCTAATTTGCCAGAAGCAAGCAAGACTGATGGCGAATGCCTTCTCTTCGACGGCGGGAATAGTTGCCGCGATCGGGAAGTAAGCTTTACTGTTCCGACCTATATCGATGTATCTTCGAGGCCGGGGCTATATCGGATCTGTTGGATTTCAATCGATGATCAACTCAAAGATGGTGACATGGTTCATCTCCTCCAGTGAGGAAAACATGCTCAAATAAGTTTTATCCTCTCGCCCTATTTGCTTTGGGTATTGTTTGAATGAGTCTTCTTTGATTGGTAATGATAATAAAATGATGACCATTATCAGGCATGTATCTTGGCGTGTTCCTTTGTTTGAACAGTGCAAGGTGTGCGTTTCTTTGCTATTTTGGAGATGTATCCGTGGTTACTTGATTTATTATATTGAAACTAGTAAGGACGATCATTCTGAAAATGACTTTGCTACAAGTATTTTTAATGAGAGTTGTTAAAAATAATGAGAGTTGCTACAAGTATTTTTAATGACGTTTGTTTATGCTTACCCAGCAAAAAGAATGCAACTTGATTTATGGAATGAAATAGAAACATAGAAACCCCAAAATGATGATTCTTGGGTTCTCATGGGAGATTTTAATAATGTTGCAAGTAGTGAAGAGAAGATTGGAGGACGTGATCCTAATACTGTTTATATGCATATCTTTGTGCGCTTTTTGAATAACATTAATGTTACTTCTTTACCTGCTGAGGGTCTCCCTTTTAACTGGTCGAATAAACATCAAGACCAGACTACTATTTTTGAAAAACTTGATTGAGTTGTTGCAGATTTTCCTTCTGCTTGTGTGGAGAATCTTCCTAGGGTTGGGTCAGATCATAGTCCTGTCGTTTTAACTACCTTGCCTGTGAAGGTAATTAAAACTAGAAGCTTTAGGGTTGAAGCTGTGTGGCAAACCCATTCTGATTTTCCTGATATAGTTAGGAATTTCTGGAAAGAGAACATTGAGGATGACCATTTCAAGAATTTTATTGCCATTTCAAATGCCTTTTCCAATTATATTTCTAGTTGGAGTAAGGTTGTCTTTGGCAACTTCTTGCACTAAGTTGCAGAATGATGTTAATTTCTATCAGAATCAGTTGATGATGTTCCCTGACTCGATTTACCTGAAGAATAAAGTTTTGGAGACTAATAGAGAATTAATGAACTTCTATCAGAAAGAAGAAATTTACTGGGCCCAAAGAGCCAAAGAAAATTGGCTCTCCTTAGGTGATAAGAATACAAAGTACTTTCACTCATGTTACAATCAGAAAACAAAAAAAATAAGATAGTTGGTATTAAAAACGATTTGGACATGTGGATTACTGATTATGATGACATTGCCAGTGAGAGTTTTAAGAATCGTTTTTCTTCTGCTGGAAATCAAGCTGGAAACATAGATTTCTCCTTTTGTGACATTATAAATGGAGGAATTTCTGATATTGACAATGACCTCATTCTAGCCCCCGCTACTATGCTGGAAGTAGAAAAGGCACTGAACTCTATTGGAAGCCTGAAGGCTCCAGACCTTGATGGTCTAAATGCCTGTTTTTTTTTTTTTTTTTTTTTTTTTTTTTTTTTCAGAAAAACTGGGAAAGCCTCAAGGGAAGTATCTTCTCCTTAGTTACCAATTTCTTTGATAATAAAACTGATTGCTTAAAGATGATAAACCATACTAATATAGCTTTGATTCCTAAAATAGAAAAACCGGAGACAGTTAACCATTTTAGACCTATTAGTTTATGCAATGTTGTGTATAAGATTATTTCTAAAATATTGGTTGCGAGGCTCAAACCTTTGCTGGTTAAGTGTATCTCTCAGAATCAGGGAGCTTTTGCTCCTGGTAGATCAATTGTTGACAACATACTGATTGCTCATGAATTATTCTCGAATTTTAATAGAATGAAAGCCAATTCAGGTGCAATGGCAGTGAAGTTAGATATAGAAAAAGCCTATGATTTTGTTGATTGGAGCTATATTAGAGTTATTCTGACCAGATTTGGTTTTAGACAGAATTGGATTGATTTAGTTATGAGCTGTATCACTTGTGTCTCTTTTTCTATTCTTGTGAATGGTAAGCCTTCTGGTCACTTTTCCCCCTCTCGGGGATTAAGACAATGAGATCCTTTATCTCTTTACGTTTTTATTTTATGTATGGAACCTCTGATTAGACATTTGAACTTGGCCGCTGATAAACCTAAGAATCGTGTTGGTATTCTTTCCTCCCCAAAAGGGTTTAGAATTTCTAATCTTCTTTTTGCTGATGGTTGTTTAATATTTGGCAGGGCATCTTCCACAGTTGCTCGTAATATTGATAACATCCTCAGGAAGTTTGCTGCCTCCTCTGGTCAACAAATCAACCTAGATAAGTCTTCCATTTACTTTTCCAATAAGAAACAGGCTTCTTTGAAAGTGAACATTTCAAATTTACTTGGCATTAAGCATAAAACTACCATCGGTAGATATCTTGGTATTCACAATATTGTCTTTTGGAAAGACCCCCAAAATGCTAGAGAACTGCTCATTAAGATTTCTAAAAGGCTTAGTTAGTGGCTGGAAAAGCTCGACACTTTCTAGAGCTGGCAAGGCCATTTTACTTAAGTCTAATGCCTCTTGCTATTCCTAGTCATGTTCTTTCATGCTTTAAGTGCCCTTTTAAGATTGCTAAGGCTATGGAAAAAGAGATGAGATCTTTTTTCTGGGGGAAAGATGCTAAGGTCCCTATAGTAGCTTGGGATCAGGTTTGCCTCCCTAAAGATTTGTGGGGGGGGGGGGGGGGGGGTGCTTGGTTTAAGACCAATTTCTTTTTACAATAATGCTGCCTTAGCCAAACTTGGCTGGAAGGTTCTGACCAATAAAGAAAACTGGTGGACAAAAATTGATTTCTTGGACAAAAGGAATGTTTTCTCTACAGTGGCTGATTTTATTGAGAATGGTTGCTGGAACTTCCCCAAATTGATTTCTTGTCTTGATAAACCTACTGTTAATGTTATTTCCTCTATTAATATTCCCATTGCGGACTTTGAAGATGAATTTGTTTGGGGCCCTGCCTCAAATGGAGTTTTTTCTGTTAAATCGGCTACGTGGATGCAAAGTAAGCTACCTAAGCATTCTAAAGCAGATCTTTTGAATAGAGTTTGGAATCTGAAGTCGGTTGCTTCTTAGAGGAAGACTTAAAACTAGAGCTTATCTAGCTCGATTTATGAATGGAATTGATAATGTTTGTGCTCTGTGTGGTTCTGAAACAAAATCTATTGACCATTTGTTTGCTAATTATTCTTGCAGCGCTGCTGTTTGGGCAAACTACAGTAATTTGCCGTCTCCTGCAGCTCACCATTTTGTGGGAGATTGGTTGGACTATTAATCCTTCAAGTACTAATGTAGAGAACTGCTTGTTGGTTTGCTGGCAGATTTGGAAATCCCGAAACCATGTTATTTTCCAATATGGCCAGTTTAACCATTCATTAGTGATAGCTGCTGCTGCTGCTGCTTCGGTGGGCTCTGCTTACCAAGAGATCAACATTCCAGGATCCTCTACCCCTTCTGTAGAGGCTGTTTGCATCAAATGGATTCCGCCTGCTCCGAACTGGGTTAAACTCAACTCTGATGGCTCAGTGTCGGATGCGTCTGCTGCCGCTGGTTATATTTTAAGAAACTCTGATGGTAATCCTCTAGTGGCTAGTGCACGGCGTCTATACTCTTCGAATGTTCATGTTTCAGAGTGCCTTGCCCTTAAAGATGGTCTTTTAGCTGCCAAGCGCGTTAACCACAAGAATCTGCTAGTTGAAGGGGACTCGTTGTTGGTGATCAATAATCTTCGAGATCTCGCCAATGCTCCCTGAAAAATCAAGCCAATTCTCTGTGATATCTTACATCTTGCTCACTGGTTTGACAATCTCCTTCACCCATATATTTCGTGAAACAACTTTCATGACAGATGCTCTAGCAAATACGGGTCATGCTCTTCAGTGCCCCAAGATTTGGGTTGACAATTACCCTCCCCAAACATTCAGTGCTTTTCAGTTAGATTCTTCTCAAACTGGATGTCACAAGGGCTTTCGTTGTAATTTTCCTTTTCTTCTCAAAAAGAAAAAAAAAATCAGCTTGTTTGTGTTGGGTTTGGAATTGTGAATCAATAATCTGCAGAATACATTGTGTAAAGAGCATTTCTTCAGAAGCAGACCTACTGAGCTGAACAAACATTCCTGCTTGTAGAAAGGCAAGCGGTTACACCAAGAGATAAGTAAAAAGATAGATTGCAGTTCGATATCTGCAAGTAATTAATCAATACCGAAGTATTTGCTTGAGCTTCTCACAAAATTGAGTTGCAAGTAAACTAAACTTGCAAGGAGTTGCGAACAAATCCCCAGTTACAATCAAGTTCGCATGACCATAAATTGGCACTAATTAGATCCAATTCCTACCATTGTTTCTTCCATCTACTAATGGCTTTTGGGGGGCTTTGCTATGATCACTAGAAAGTAGAAACTATGTTGCCAAAAAAGGATTCCCATTGTTTTCAAAGTCATCTCTCTGATTTCGGAGGAAAAACAAGAAGAACTCTCAGAATACTTGTCGAATGTTGATGTTGATTCTTGAAGTTTGGATGTATTCTAATAAACTTGAATCATCCTCATGTGACAACTGCTGCTCAAGAGGCAGAATTTCAGCATTTTCTGCGTCTGTGAATATCCGAGGCACACCTGTAAAATAAGAAAGCAAAGTAGATCTCTTACGAAATGGTAGACTCTGGGGATTAATAATCAATATAGATTCAGCAAAATGGAATAGGCAAACTGTACTGTTTATCACAAGAAAGCACTTCAGTTGAGGGCATGAGGGTACAGGATATAATTGTTGGTTTAACACAGACATTATGACAGCCCACATATGGTATGCAATATCAAAACATTAAGAACCAAACAATAATTGCCTCGATCAAATCAATCACTTTCCTCACTTGTTGATTGGTCTTACTGTCAACAGATTAATCACTAATATCAAATTAATATCTTGAACTACAAAACAGGTTAACCATTTCAAGATAGCTGAGGACTCAGACATACCATGAAAGCATTCTCTTGCTTCTCCAGCCATAAGTACAACATCACCACTTCGAAGGAACATTGCTAATGGAGGATCCTCTCTAAGCTTTCCTCCCAGAAGGAAAATTGCTTTGCAACCTAAACTGTGAAAAATAGAGATAAATAAGCACTTAAAGAGGTGTTTACTCGATCTTGTTTTCTGTTTTCTTGACAATCAACCACAACCAAGATACATAAATTAAATGGCACAGCAACATACCTCATGCTAACAATAGGCTTACTCCAATCAGCTTCCATGTCATCCAGGTGCCCCCCAAGCATATCCCCTAGACAAAACATAATTTTGATATAAAAAAAAGGTAGGAAAATGTAATTCGTAGATTGTATAAGTTCCCATTCAAAAGGAAGAACACTTACGTGATCACAATCTACTAATATAAGCAATTTTTTCCTCAGTAGTACCTAAGCCAAAGTAGTTCACTATTGCAGCTTCAGGCTGGAAATCTTCACCCAAGGGCATTGCAGTTGCTGCCAGTTTTTTAGCCAGTTGACAGAGTGTTTCAGGAATCTTCTTATGTGGGAGAGATATATCATAGTTTCGCTACATCATGATGAAAAAATTAGTTAGAGACGTGCTGTGACACAGCTTGAATGCATTTAGTATTGTGTCATCTCATAGCGAATTACAAATAGATACTATGCATTATTGACAACAGTTAGCATCGTCTGTAAGTTTGTAACTTGGAAACGTTAGATTCTATTTACTAGACTAGATCCTCAAGCATAAATCATTTGCCAACCAAATCAGTTGGCATCCAAGTAACATGCCATTCTTAGAGGTATGCTTGATATGCATTCTGAATTGAAAAATGAACCAACAAGTACCTTGGACCAGTCAAATTGCAGGCCACGGGTGCTCCAACGCAGTTTCCGCAATAGAACTGAAGCTGATATTGATTTGCATGAGTTTCCTTTTGATGATGCTTCATGTTCCTCACAGAACTTCCATGCTTGAGCATCTCTAGTGGTGATAGAAGGATTATATTCATAATTTGAATTCTCTTCTGCAAGTAAAACTTTCCTCTCCTTTGCTGCGATAAATAAATCATTTATAGGCCCGTAAAAAGCATTGTGATTTGTTCTGTTAGGAGGCTGTGGAAAGCTGGTTAAACTCTCCCTAATCCATTGACATTGTTGTTCTATAGTCAGTGCTCCTGGAATGAAATAAAATCCTGTATGTTTCCAAAAGGAAATATACCTTAGAAATAAATAAATAAAGGCTGGCTGACATTGTGGTATTAAAATATACAGAATACTCTGCTTTTTTGTGCCTTTGAGCTTTATCGTTCATTCATTAACTGAGATACAAGAAAACTACATGCATATAGGAACCAAACAGCATATGTGCCACTGCCAGAGCACAAATTTAAGTAAATATACAATAACAAAGGAACACCTTGGAAAATAATATGGCAGGAAAACTCCACCCTCTAAGCCAATCCAGGCATTCCTCTCAAACAAAAACAGGAGAGGTTGAGAGGCTGCCAAAGTCCAAGATCTCCACTAGAGGAGATGGCGTTGAATTCGCCAAAGACAAAGGACGCTTATTTTTCTTTGACATCGAAGCCACCCACTCAGCAATTCTATTTTCTTGACGAAGCACCTACTTATGTCTCTTTGATATTGTAAAATCAAACCGGCAATCCTCTAATCTATCAATCAACTGTCTATTCCAAGGTCCCTCATGAAATATATTCCAGCACTCCTCAACCACCTGGTTGCAGCCTTCTCTACTTAGTCACTAAGCTTCAAGTTTATTATGTTCATGAGATTTTCCTCATCAAAATCTTTATCCACAAGAACTGGATTGTGGTCCAACCACGTAGCTAGCTTGTCACCAATAAAATCTATCACAGTAAACTAGAGACCATGAATTCCTGATTTCAGAATCCCTATACTTGCAACCTCACCAGTCCCATGTCTAAGATTTCCAATAGTGAACAACATATCACATACAAGAGAGAGTCTAGTACTCATTAGCTTAAACTTCAAACAACATACAATATTTGTATCCCGAAACGAAAAAACTCTCTGATTAACAGGAAAAAGCACCTAAAAACTAATTCGCAAATTTATTGTCATTTTCAGATCCAGCAGAAGCAACTCAATGTTTAAACTAGCATTGCTTCTGATAACACACATGGCATACAATTAGGAAAACACTAGCAACTATTATACGGCTTCGAAACAATCTCCACAATTGTAATTCAGGAACATCCAGAAATGCTTAGCAAATAATCAAAAAGTATTAAAAGATAGAGATTAATGCCTGGACGATTCTCTATGGCAAAAACCGGACGATCCAGACCGCACCGAACCGGAAAGATTCCAGATGGAAGCTCAGCTTTTTGATAGTATAATTCTTGAACCGACTTGAAATCCAGAACCTCAGATAAGTCCACCGGCTTCGGTTGCTTTTTCCTGAAAAACAGATACAAAAATCACACATGCATTCTGATTAGGTAGTGCAAATCCGAAGCCAAATCGGAATCGGAATACTTCTTGGGGGTTCTGTAGGTGTCCTGGTAATAGAGCTTGTATTTCTTCTCGGCTCTACGGAAAGCGGTTCGCTTCAAATCATCCGGGACCGAATCGGATGCGTACATCCTCGGCGAGTCGCCGCCTGAGTAAACTCGGAGTCGGGAAACGAAATGAGCGGGAAAAAAGGGTGAATCGGAGGGAGAGGGGGTTTCGGTTTTAAGAGGGTTCTGCGGCGGACGTTGGTAGCAAGTAGCAAGCACTACTGGGTAACTGGGTCAGGTAACTTTTATTTTTATTTGTTTTTCTTTTCTACAGTTTTACTCAGCTTCGACCAAAGTGAATATATCGTTACTGCCAAATGACCAAGTCCCAACCCCCGCCCCGCCTTTTTCCTTTCCTCACGTTTTTCTTTACTATTGCGTCGGATTTCTTCCGATGTGATTGAAGAACAAGAACAAGAACAAGAAAATTGTGATAAGACTTAGAAAATTGGTCATTTTTTTCTTAGCAAATGGTTTTTTTTTTATTTGCTTAAACATAAATTTTGAAATTTTAGATAGAACTTTTTTCATCTCGAACAAAATACAGTCTTAAAATTTTGATCACCAGATCAATCTTGTACTAAAACATACTTCATAATTTCGGTACGATTGATAGTCATAATCTTTGTTGCATTGTTGTAAATTAGCATTATTTTTCTTCATACTCGTTAATTAGGAAAATCTATTTCAGAAAAAAATAAATTACTGAAATTTATCTTGTGAACGGTAAACCGACTGAGGTGGGAAGTAAATAGCGAGTCCAGAGCCATACGCGGAAAATATCACCCTTAGAGAGTCACACACTGCACTTTGCTATCGGACAGGGGTAGCGAGGTCCTTTCAAGACCGTATCGTTAAAGAATAAATTCAATTTCTTTTTTTTTTCGTGGGAAAATTTAGCGGATATCTGAAATAAATTCACAGAGTTGCAGAGGACGAAGAAACAAGAAGCCACAACAGTCTTCTCCGATCGAAAACCAAAAAGAAAGAAAAGCAAATGGCTTGCAGAACTGCGTTGCGCTCCGCTATGCTAATAGAAGCGTGGCGACCCGTTCATCTAACTCGGAGCTCCGTTTCCGCTTCCTTCCGAACCCGAACCGGATTCTCCTCTCCCCGCCTGACCCCAGACTTCCACTTCCCCAGACGAACACCCCTCCATTCCTCCCACAACGAAAACCAGCCCGCTCTCTCCGAGGACGAACAAGGCCCGCCTCAGGAGGCCGTTCTCAAAGCAATTTCAGGTTTCGTCTTATTTTAATAGCTGTTTAGTTAATTTTGATGTGTAAATTGGTTTTAACTGGCGGTTAAAACTGGGTGTAGAGGTGTCTAGAACTGAAGGCAGAGTTGGGCAGACGACGAATGTGGTGATTGGAGGCACGGTGGCGGATGATTCCACCACTGAATGGCTCGACTTGGATCAGAAGGTATTGAAGCCCTTCTTTTATTCTTGTTACTTTTGCATTTTGGGATTTGGTTAATGAGTGATTGGTAGGTTTAATGTAATTTTTTATGTAAGGTAAATTCGTACCCAACTGTTAGAGGGTTCACGGCGATCGGAAGCGGAGGGGATGATTTTGTGCAAGCTATGGTTGTTGCTGTGGAATCCGTGCTTCAACAATCTGTTCCTGAGGTACTACTAATACTTATTTCCGTATACATGGCAATCATTTTATAGTTTTTCGATATTTGTGATGCGTGTGTTTGCCTGATTTGTTGAATCACACCGTCTAGTGTCAGGCCATGGTTTTCCTTTTGGATAGAATGTCACCAGGTACTGTTTTATTGGATATACTGATTTGTACAGTAGGGTAGTTTGATGGTGACTGGACAGGAATTAGTAATCAATATGTGAGCTTAATTCCCATGTAGGTGAATGTGCAGACTGATATAAGTGAACTGTGATAGCCGTCTGGAGGTGTTTGTTTGTTCCTAAGATATGGTGTGACGTACATTATTACAATGTTTAGCTCGTGCCAGATAATAAGTGAAGGTGTGATGCAATGAGAAGTGTATCTTCTTGCAAGATTATAGCTTTAAGATGGTAGGGGGAAGGTGTGTAACAGCGTGAGCTTTTCTGCCAGGATCCTGAGCTTATGTTATGCTAGGTTTTAGTTTGAGTTAGAAATGCAAGGGATGGGGTAGGCTGCACATGTGATGGAAGGAACTGACTAGTCCTTTAACTACCTCATTGAATCGTCTATAAAGTAAGCTGGATAGCTCTATTGGCCGTTATGCAGTATGGAGGCTTTCCCCTGAACTGATAATTACCCTATTTGGCTCTTGATATGAACTTAATTTCTTTTTTACCAATAGCTCAGGGTTCTTCCTCGTTGAAGATCATTAAGAAAAAAGACAGCCAAGTGGTTATACTCTCTCTAGGCTACAGCCAAATTGAGAATACACTAAGAAGTTTAGACCATAGAATTTAATATAATAGTGAACAAACTGATTGAGTTTTCTTTCATGCCTTCTCATACACAGGAAAATAACTATATTTTCAATTGAAATAATTATAAATTTTTTAACTGTGAATATTTAAAGTGCATAAAATGTTTGTCCTCTTGGCTTGGTCATCATTCTTGGAATCACAGGTGATGGAATATGTAAACAGACAATACGATAAAATTCGTAAAATATAGTTTTTCCTTTAGAAAGTGGTAAGATGATGCAACATCTTTTTGCAATCCGTAGGGTTTAACACTTTTGTTGCCTACTTTGAATCAACAACAGGTTTGAGTGCTGATTATGTTTTCTGACATTTGTTTAACAAGTGGATAAGTTGAATTCCCAGCAAATGATGTATGCAAATTTGTTATGGCAGGATCGTGTCAAGCAGAAGTTATCTTCAGGAGGCAAATATGTGTCTGTAAACATTGGTCCTGTTCAAGTCATTTCTAGTGAACAGGTCTTCCCCTCCCTCGCACTCTTTGTCGTCAATATTATTGCACTCACTATATTTATGATGGACCGGAATGTATTTTCATAGAGGAAACTTTATTTGTGTTTGAATCGATTGACATTTGACCAACATGATTGTTGTCGTTTTATTTCATTCTATCCAGGTCCAAGCTGTATACAATGCAATGAGAAGAGATGACCGGATGAAATACTTTTTGTAGACTGATACAACTCCTCTTTATGGGTAGTTATGTACAGAGCACCAATTTTCCAGGGCCTCTCTTGTCCCGTCAGTCTTCTTTGTGCTCTTTTGGATTTTGGTGTATGTGCGAGTTAGAGATCCGAGTACCAGTGGTTCAAATTCAATCCATCTGCTTGCTCATGATGTATTTAAATTGAAGTCTAATTCAGAAGTAGGCAATATTGAATCTGTATTATTAACATCATAGTCATTCCTTTAATATATGTTACTGTTCAATTAAGGCATAGATGGGAGATGTATCTGTTTCCTACTGGCACTGGGTATGATACTGTATATTCCTCGAATCAATAAAGGCACAGATGGGGCTTAAACTATTAATAACATAGATAGAGAATAGAAAGTTTAGAACAAATCCATAAAAGAAAAGGGATAGAAGCAGAAAACTCATCAGAACTGGGACTCCCTAATGGTAAAAGCACAAACCTCATCAGCTATTTTGCAACAGACATCATGTCAGTGACATTGCTTTCATATGAATGTATGTTGTTGACAAGAAGCATAGCTCAGTGGTAAGCTGCTTCACCTGCATCCGTTAGGTCGCGGGTTCGAGTCTCCTGGAGGGTAAGTGGGAAACCACTATTGATCCTCTTTTTAATAATAAAAAAAAAAATATATATGAATGTATGTTGATAAAAGCGCAAGTCATTTGAAGCTTTGCAAAGGTAAATAGACTAATACTATGATGTCTAGACCACTCAGTTCGATCATGATGTATATATGACTGCTTGACAACGTCTCTTGCAATTTAACATATAGATCGATATGATCAAGCTGCAAAAGCAAGAACATAGATTTGGTGTGAACTCAAATTATCATCACTAACAGCTCCAAATTTAAAGATTTGGTGTGAACCAGACGGGTCGAGAGTTGAAGCGGACTTGAGAAGAACTGTTCTTGAGAAAAGGCCAGGGGAAAAACTCAACTCTCTTAGTTGCCAAGGAAAACATCCCAAATTCGTGTTCACTTGATGCTGATTCTACACAATCGTCGAAAGCAAAATAGATACGATTTCTTTCAAGAAGTTGCGCCTGATCTCCATTTGTATTATACTTAAGGGCATCACTTGTGGTGCGCATGATTTTGCAACCAGACCTACTGACGAACAATATCCGATCACCAAGGTCGAAAACAGGTGAAATTTGAGGATCAGGATCATCAGGTTTGAGCTTGAACACTCCAAACTGAATTGTCTTGTAGGGAATATTGAGATGAGTGCCTGCGATGACCTCCCAAGGAATTGTTGGAGTAAGCTCGTCACTAGAATGAACCAAATGGGTAATAATGAACAACTCCTTGGTCGTAGGATCTTTTGCTAGATACATGACTTGACCAACATAAGTCACGTACAAAGATCCTACTCTTGTCCTTGTAAAGGAGGGGGGCGTACCTAAATATAAGTGGCCCGGGACCAAAGGTAACCACTCTGTCAGCTCTATAAGTAAGAGGGGCACCATCATGGAACTGGATGTCAAACAACACTACAAAACCCATTCTCGTTGCAGTATATAATTTCCCATCCATTATCTCTATATCTTGATAACGAGTTCCACGAACATGTATGTTAGGCTCAATGCATGTCCACGATCGATCAGCTGGCCTGCATATACAGACATGTCCTTTGATGCAAATGCTGGCCACAAAAAAGCAATATTGGCTTGAGCTTGTTGGTGTGAAAGAGGCAGTAAGTTTAGTCAAGACGAAGCCAGGTCCGTTTTCGCAGCCACATGGGAAGGTGGATTGTGGTGTTGATGGGAGCAAAACTCAAGCAGCGGTTATCGGATTCAAGAGGAAGTAGGCAGTATCAAAAGAGTGATGATCCTGCAAGTAGAATGACCAAGGTTTCATAAAATCCTCGGGGCGCCACAATGCACTATCCACCATGAATAGCCATCCCTCAATTGACCCAACACAATCCAACCTTTTCATATTACTACCATATGAGTACGAATAGTAGGTCCTCCAATCACTGAGGTTGAAAAGGCAGTGGTCTTCAACAGAAAAGAGATTAGGGGAGAGCATAAGCCATGGAAGTTGAGGAGTAAGAAACTACATTGCTTCGAAGCAATCTCCATATCAATAATTGTTCTCCAAGGACGGCACACTGCTCGACATCGAAGGTAATCTTGTATTTGGAGCCGTTTTAAAATCAAAAGCATGATATGTCCTGGGAATTGGAGTAGTATTGCTTGTCGTTCTTCTGAATCAATTAGGGTTTGTTTTCGTAATTTTCTCGAGATGATCATCATTCTCAGCTTATGGCAGCCGAGCAATAGTAACGTTCTTGAGAAGCGGTAGTTAGTAAATATTACTTGAAAAATTCTAAGGGCAACTTGAGCCAATTTTCTAACCCGGTAAGAAATCTTCCTTCTAATGAACCTGATGATCTTAATATCTAAATCTGCTAAATTTCCTCTGCAGCAGTATAAAGCATAAGCACCTAACGCAAGTCCTACTTTACCCAATAACAGATAGTCCATTCTAGCTAGATAGCTTGTTTCCAATCTGCATCAATATAAATACCAGACAAATCTTATACTTTCAAATCAAGTTGTCTAAATTCGATCAGAAACCATACCAAGTTTGTTTAAGTTATAGCTCGTCAACTGTGAATTGTAGTAAAAGAGACGAAAATGCAGAGACAGATAATTCGAATTAAAGAAACTAACCTGTAGTGACTGAAGAAATTCGTATCCAAATTCTCTCTTGAACCCTCTATTTGTTCTTGGCACCAATCTTTACCAGATCAATTTAGTTAATCCATCATCAGCGGAGTGCAAGAAATTAGAGATCTACGATATATATTTCAAAGAATGAAGGATCTTTTTTAGAAGAACAAATTAGTATTTGATGGTATTACTCCCAAAAGTAGAGGAATATATAGTCTGGGCGTCCACCATAAACACAAGGGGTATGAAAAATTAGGTCTCTAGTCATCGGCAGGCCAGGCTTTAACATGTCTTGCAATTTTTCAGGCCAAGGCAACGGCGGGTTTATTCGAAAAAATCAAAGCCTCGTCCCATGTTTCAAACCTTTGACTGTCATCCTAGTATATAATAGTGTCGACAAGATAATTTATCCATCCACTGGATTAAATAGAGAACAAAAACTTATATATATATATATATATATATATATATATATATATATATATGGTTCAGAAATAATCAATTGAAAATTTTCCATTGGTGTCAACTATCAAACGGTTTCTTCTGTTTTCTATTATTCAAGTGCTTCGGTTACTTTGAAATATATAGTAACTAACTTATGTTATTTACGATATACTAATTCTGAGTTTGGAAAAATACTGTTCATTTACTATAGTAGCGGGCCTCATATCTTTCTTCTTTCATTTATGGATTAATTACAAAACATAACCCGAACTATGATGCTATTTTCATTTTCATACCTAACTATCAAAAACTTACATTTTCATACCCGAAGTTTCATTCCGTTAGCATTTTGATACCCTGACCACTAACACCGTTAAATTTTGAGGGCATTTTTGTCATTTCAATAAATATATCATTTTTTACATTTACTTTAACAAAATAATTTATTTTTTCAGGTAATCAAATACAAATAAAACAATTTACTTTAGTAAAAATATTCAAAAAAAACTCCAAAATTAAATATATATTTTTGCAACAATAGTGATAAAAGTTAGTAGAACTCTTGTATGTATATTAATTTTTGGAGTTACATGTTAAGCAAAGCAAAACAAAACAAAGTAAACTATATAATTAAAATAAATTATATCGAGAAAATATCGAATATCGATGAAAATTTTATCAAATTTTATATAAACATGTTTAATCTATTGTTGGTTAAATATATACCATTGTTGCAAAAATAAATATTTAATTTTGGAGTTTTTTTTATATAATATTTGTGCTAAAGTAAATTTTTTTTATTTGTATTTGATAACCTCAAAAAATAAATTATTTTGTTAAAATAAATGTAAAAAATGATATATTAATTGAAATGACGAAAATGCCCTCAAAATTTAACGGTGTTGGTGGTTAAGGTATCAAAATGCTAACGGAATGAAACTTCGGGTATGAAAATGTAAGATTTTGATAGTTAGGTATGAAAATGAAAATAACATCATAGTTCGGGTGGTGTTTTGTAATTAATCCTTCATTTATCTCATAATCAGCTCCAAATCAAAGCCGAACTTGCAATCCATCCCGGTGTACTAATTGGTATTAGCTCCAAATCAAAGTAACCGAAGCAATTTTCCAATGAAGATCTCCTGCATTAATCATAACAACGACAATATAATTAGTACTAAGTAGCTTAACTCTACAGGAATTTAAGAACAATTTAAACTCATCAATCTCAAATAGTTGCAGTCTTGCAGACTCATTCTCCTAAGTGCAATTCTACAAATGACAAATAGCCAACAATAAGACAACCAAAGAGACTACAGGAATTTAAGAACGACAACGATTATTGTCCTTTCATAATCAAAACCATCACGATCGATATACGTTTCTTTCTTCCCCTTTTTCTTCAACCAACGTACCACCATTTTATTTGTATCATAGTTAAATCCCGTTTCTACCATTCGTCTAACTCAATTTTAAATAACCCTAAAGCTCTCATAAGTTCATTGATAGCAGAGAAAAAAAAGTTCCACAATTGCAATTACTCCACAACAATGTATCTGAAAAGATACCTGGAGTACTTCCTTGTCAACAACCTTGGTCATTCTAGGAGCTCTTTACATAGCTGTATCAACTTCTCTTTTTACTCCCCTCTCTGCACCATTCAAAATCATGATATAACCTAACTTGTTTTGTTATTGTGCTAAATTTATTTTCTATATATTTTCCTGCACATTTCATAGCTTGTAAGCCCGAGTTCAGTTTCTAGATGAGCATAGGTCACTCGAATAGAAAACTACATACAAATAACAGAACTCAAATATACACCCAATCACATCCACAATCAGCTGTGAATTATACCACACTTATTCTGGAAATTGTTTCCACTGGACACAAACTCATTGGTTTACCTAAGGACCTCTGTAACCATTTTGACCATTTAGCAATTAGCAATGAACAATCATGTCATAACTCTGAAGCTATAATGCAATAGTTTTTATTTTCCCCCAAGCTGAGCATACCTCTAGGCCTTAGCAATTGGTAGTCCATTTACTGCTTTGCATGAGTCAAAACTGCAGATTCCACATTTGTCTGCCAATTTCAACCCTCATTTTTGCCTCTGAATTCAACAATAATACCAACCCCAACCAACAAATTGAACTCCTTTTCAACTCCAGGAACATAATTATTCAACCCTCGCGCCCTATGTTACTGTAGAGATCCACAACAAACCGAAATCGATAACCCATGACAAAAACCAACTTATATATTGGACTAACTACGTAGATCGGCGTCTCAGACTGCAGCTGAGAAATGAAGGAAACAAAAAACCTAATCGAAAATTAGGTTCATACCAGATAAATTCGAATACTCTCATGCCCATGACCAAAATCAACAAAGTTAACCCAATGACCACAATCAATATACAATAAAATCAAGCTCAAATTGCAATCACCCCATCCGCAGTAAATGGGACTGACAAAACACAAACAACACAAACAAACCTAGACCTCAACAAACTCAAATCGCAATTACCCTACCGGCCTCATCAATCGCATAAATTCAAAGACCTTAAGGACTCCCTAATTCTAAATTCTTGAGTTTGGAGTTTCGTGATTAAGTTGGATATAAAAGTATAGCATGGAACCACTGCCTCATAACAATAAAAAAAATAAAAAATCAAAGTCGAAGTTACAAAAATAGCAAAGACGGTAAAGCAGGTGAAAAGCAGATGAAGTTGTTCAGTTTATAGCTGTTGAGTTTGATGTTGTTGTTCTGATGCATTTGCTTATCAATATATTGTCTTTTTGATCAAATAAATATTACTAAAGACCTATGAGGCTATGACAGCCAAAGACTTGGATCAAACAGATTAACAACAATTTAATTTTTTCTAGAGAAACTAAAGTTAGGATTGTAACGATAGTGATCTATTTACATACATAAAGAGAACACAATACGCTAAATAGATATTGTCTCCTAAATTCTAATACTGATTAGTCAATACCTTTCATAACATCATAATCCATCGCCAAGGTTAATTCATATTCTATAAACCTGCTAATCATGGCAAGGATAATGGATCTGAATCAATAAAGTTGCATTCTTGGGTTTATTCCTTCTCACCAAAGTAGCACATATATAGAGAGAGAGAGAGAGAGAGAGAGAGAGAGAGGGAGGCACATACCCGTTCGACGTCAACTATCTGGAAGACGACTATGAGCAAGACAACAGCTGTGTTTCGGTTTAGGTGCAAAGGTCTGAGGTGCTGTCGGTCGCGATGACGGTTTAAAGCCTTCAAAGGCAGATGGCAAAGATCAGAAAATTGTTTGGGAAAAAACAGAGGAGAAGATGAATCACATACCGCGACGGCGAAGAGCAGCGTAGGAGATACAAAGAAAAGCCAAAGAAGGTTGCTGAAAACGGTTGGCACGTTAAGCTGTTTCGCAGTGAGCGATAGAGACAGAGAGAGAAATCTGAGGCAAAGAAAGTTATCTTTCTTGTGTGTTTCGAGTGAGGTCGAGTGAAGATGAGGAAGGGAAGGATTGCAGGTTTGGTTTGATTTGGACTTGATACCAATCAGTACACCGGGAATGATTGCAAGTTCGGCTTTGATTTGGGCTGAATAGGATAAATGGCATAAGAAAGATATGAGTTTAGGAAATGAACAGTATTTTCCCCAACTCAGAATTAATATATTGTAAAGGTTTTCAAGTTCGGAAACGGAGGCGAAGACATCTTATCAATTAGAGTAAATGTGTTTTATGGTAGCTGACGTACGACGGATTGGAGATTAACGTTTTGATACCTCAAGTTATGTTCAATTAGATAATTTAATACTTAATTTTTTGTTAAATATAAAGTAAAATAGACATTTAAGTATGAAGGTATAAGGTTGTTGGCAATCCTTATATAGAACAAAACACAACATATGAAGTCTAAAGCAATTGAGAGATTGGTCTTACACATCTAAAGAACAAGTTGAAGAAGTAGAAGAACCAACATGATCTCATGGAACTCAAGTAAAATCATGCATGTGCATTTCATGGTTTTTCACAGAAGATAGCAGTATCAGTTGCCATCCTAAAAAATCTGGGTTTCCAGCTTTTTATTCTTTTGTTCTGTTGTCTTATGTTTAAGTTTATTTATCCTTGTGACATTAATTTTATGTCTGGGAAAGATCCTAATTGGAATTTCAAATTGACAACTAGAATATTTAAAGGTCTTGCCTTTGTGCTCAATTTAGTTTTGGGTTTGATGCCTTTATCTCAACTCGTGACCCATGTTTTAGCTCTTAGGCTCCAGTTGTGGTTTGCTGTGTTTGTGATACACAAACCAATATTTGCAGCTATCTTTGTTTGATATCAGAGAAAAAGTGATTTGCCAAACCAATGTGGTATTATGCTTTTGGAAAAAAGTTTGCAAAACTTTTTATCTCTTGTTTTTAAATCAAACATTGTTTAGGATAGTTTTTTCTGTTTCTCTCTTGGCCTATGACAGCTGCATATGACCTCTCACTTTCAGAGTTTGGCCAAGGACAAAAGTCCAAAACTCCTTCCTTACTTTGGCCCTCGTGCCTGCCCTCTTGTGGCACTTTTTTGGCTTGTGTCTCTCTCTTGTTAGAGCACTCCATCAGCCTATATATATTCAGCAAAGCTGTCTTTGCTCGGTGGTTGTCAAAATGTAGTTTTTGCATTTGCATTGTTGGGTTTTGTTTTCCTTTGCATTGTTCATTAGTCTCTAAGTCTTTCTTTTGTGATTATAAACCTTAGAGCTGAATAAAACATTTTCTCATAAACTCATTGCATTTTGCATACCATGAGATCAGTTGGTAGTGCAGCAACCCAAGAAGTGTTCATGAAAGAAGTAGCTGAGGATAACTGAGTTCTGATGTATCCCTCTGAGGTAGCTGGGTTCATGAAAGAATCAGTTTAGGATAGCTGAGTTTCTGAGAAGCGTTCAAGGTTGAATCTGCTAGTGGTTAGCTGAATTCACGAACAAGGCTTTTAAAAGTACTCCATGTTGTAAGGGCTTAGGAACAAGAGAGGGAATAGGTCTAGACTAGTTTGGGACTAGGAGAGATAGCACTGTGGTAGTGTATCACTGGATCTATTATTCTTGTAAAGAAGTCACTTTTACATAGTGGAAATGTTTGTCCCTCAAAAGTTAGGGGCACGCAGTTTTTCTCTCTGCATTCAGGGTTTCTGCGAGTAAAAAACATCTTGGTGTTCATTGTTATTTTACTGCAACTTTTATTTATTGTCATTGTGTATTTGTTATTCAGGATAGCTACAACCCTTGCTATCACTGAGAACGAATTTATACAAAAAAAATTGTTAAAGGCCTATTCACCCCCTCTAAGACCTTCAAAGTACTTATTCGCACAACTGAATGAATATCCCCAGCATACAGTAGAACAGTTCGAGCAGATGAGTACCTCCAATAAGATTCTGACTTGACTTGGAGAGAGTCATTAGAGCCATCAGCGTAAGCCCTCCCGGAATTAACTTCTTTGATACCATAGTTTGTCAACATTATTTCTTGTGAAATAACAGCTATCAGTATAGGCACACCTGCTCTTGAGTATTCCAGGAGGATAATTCTAAAATTGGGAATAAAATTGAGTGGCTGTAGATAAGAAAGGCTCTGCTGAAAACGGTACCCCATAACAATTGAAATATTTCCAACTTGATCATTCAAGGAACTACAATTGAGCTCAAGCATACGAGACAAGAAACTATCCAAAGCTCTTCTAACATCCTGAAGATTTAAATTCATTGCATCCATTTTGTCGAATGCCTCTCCTTGCCAAATAATAGGCTGCTCAGGTTCCCAACGAAAAACATGTAAGCAACAAACGAGCCATTGCCATAACCTTACTGCAGATTGTGCGTCAGCAGAGCATATCACCATTGCATTAGGAAACTGTAGCCCTTCCCTAGCAGTTGAATCCAGCTCCTTTGCATTCCTTTCCCTTGCTAGTGCGACATGGACTTTTGCTTTCCATTTTGCCCATATTTTCGCTAGCACCATTTCAGAAAACGGCGGTAGCATGTTTTCTGAAATGCTAGTATTAATATATTAAAAGTGTGTATTTAAAATTTTTCAGATCTCTTTACTTACCTCACACCACGAGAACAATAGAAAAAACATTAATTAAAATTGATAACCTTGCCGACTTAAGAAAAATAATGATTTAGTTGTTGAAAATATTAGAGAACCCAAAATTATTGAGTACCCTAAACTAAAAATCACAATACAGCGTATCAAATGTTTTAGCAATATCCATTTTATTAATCCCCACATTACCATCGTAGGTCTTGCGATCAAGCAAATTAAAACATTCATACACTGTCTCAATGCAACAAGAAATCCTTCTACCTGGAAGCACATTGTTCTAGAGATATTATGTCACATTTGAAAATGGTCACACCTCATGTATCAATAGAAGGAATTTGTCTCTCACTAATAGAGAAAAATATACAAGATAAAAGACTTGCGCCTAATCTGACATTGTCATCAAAAGTTCATTAGTCATTGGCTCAATGAAGGGTTACAAACATTACAGACCAATGCTAAAATGATTCTAAATTAACTAGATCATCTACAAACTGAACTGTTCTATAATCATTTTATCCCAAACACCTATGTTTAGCGGCCCCCTAATAATTCTTTTTAAACTAATGTTAATAGTCTTTTCAGAATAGTTTGGTTGTTCATTAAGAATATACTGGCACTGTCTCACACGAAATCCCCATGAAAATGGAGGCCTAGTCTAGTTGGTGATTGACGAGAGCATATTGAGAGCACCCGGGTGCGCCGCGCATCTGGAAAAAAATATGACGTGGCGATGACGGTGATGATGGGTCTGTTATGTGAGGACGGGGTTCCGTTACACACCACACAACATACCTCATGTCCTTCGTATTCTTCTTCTCCACACCACACAACATCTCCATACCTCCTCTCTTTCTCCCTCAAAAACTACCAGAGTCTCCCTCAAAAACTATCAAAGTCTCCCTCTGCCAGTCTACAACACCAATCGCTGCCGCTCAATCTTTAGTCGAGTCTCCCTCAAAGCCTAACAGTCACTTAACGACAACTAACGATGTACTCGATTGATTTCTTCACATGTCAGAATCTGACGGTGAAGAAACCGGGTGCACGACGCACCCGGGTGCGCTAAATAATTTCTGGTGATCGACTTGGTTCTACACTTGTACGTGTGGAAAATTGAAAGGGGCTTCCCTAATTGTTATTTCATACTTCCCACCCTTCCTATAATTTTTCTTTTCTGGGTTCAAAGTTCAAACCCCCCAGTCTTAGACCGACTTCGTTACCAGTCTCTATCAGTTTCTAAAAGATTCCCAACAGCTCCCTCAAGTTTTCTCTCTGCGTTACCAGAAACCACCCAAATGAACGATTCTGTACCAATGTAATATGACGTCCTCAAATGCATACTTCAAGAAAGTCACCATCTCCTTGGTATATAATTCTCCATTGATGACTCAAGATTTTGGCATCTGTATATAACTAATATGCTAGTTGTTGCCATTTCGTAGTCGCCAACCTTTTAGTTTATATTTATATGCAACTCGGATTAATGAACACTCACATAGCTTTAAAGGTTATTCAGATTTTCACTGTTACACAAGTTCATTATCGATATGCCAAACTCTACCATCAATTAGATGCCCAAAACTTTTGTAATTTTATCATGTTTAATGTTTGAAAATCAGGATTTGGATCCTTAAATTAGATAGATAATTAGATATGCATGTGTGAACAATCTTAATTAGTAAGTAAATTAACCATAATGATTCATGTATTGGTGAGGTAGTCATAGAGACTATAATTCAATCAACAACTATTTCATATCCTAATGCAGTGGGGTACTGTTTCTTTCATCACTTGCTGGCGTCTCTCTCTTTGTCTACAAGGTTTTATAGTTTACTTTAATGTTCAATGTTTAATCAAACCCTACATAACATCAAAGTCCCTATAAGAAAAGGTTAGCTACCCTTCACTTCTACCATTTGTACTTTCGAAAATCCACTCCTCCTCTTCTCTTGATGATCCTGGACATGGGAAGAAACATAGAAGAAAAGGACATCATGAATGGAAAACTCAAGGTATGCATATCATTTCCTGTTCTGATTGCAAAGAGTTTCGTCTGTGAATTTTGTCAAATTTTGATTCCTAAGCATCCATTTTGATTGAACAGGATATACTAAAAGGTGAACTAGAAGAGTTTCCTTCAGGTTCTTCACCAAAATCACCAAACCAAGAAGGTAGGCCAACCAGCATGGTCATCAAGGTCAGTTCTATATAATAGTCAATATCTTTGATAACAAGTCTGATATCAATTTAGGCGTGTCAATTAACTTGTTATGTTAAACTTGGTTATTACAGAAGGCAAATACTATGTTTCCAGCTCATTTGATAGCAGAAGCCATATCCACCCTCCGCGGCCTCGACCTAAGATGGTCAGGTCCAATAACACCTAGTGAGATGCTCTATGTCCAGCAATATGTGTTTGCAAAGTACCCACAGTACTGCAATGGTCTAGTGGAGTTAGAAGGACATAATAGTCAAAAGGTAGAAACTGACAGTAATACTAGTGAAGAGTCTTCAGGAACTCCCAACAAGTCCCCAAGGAACAAAGAGCTCTCCCCTCTCTCTTTCAGCAGCAACCACACTGATCTTGACAGAACCCAAATGGAACCCTCAAAGCTCCTAGACATCCTCACCAAGAAATCTTCATTCCAAGGGACATTTGTGTCAATCCCAGAAGTCCAAGCCAGGAATAGGGCCTTAAAGCATTGTGGTTTGCCAGAGGAGGACTATCTAGTCCTCTTTATGGCAAATTACAAAGAGGCTATGGTGATGATTGGGGAGAGTTACCCTTTTTTCAAGGGAAATTACTACATGACCGTAGTCAATAAAGAGTTGGATTCCATAAGGGAGTATGCCACTAAGAAAGAATCAAGGGTCATATCAGCTCCAGAAACTTGGTTGGATTTGAGGATAAAAGGGTCACAACTTAGTCGGTATTTTAGGAGAAAATGCAAGCATAGTCCAAAGGGACTATTCTCATATCCAGCCACAGTCAATGACACTAAATACTCTATGCATTGGATTTCTGAGGCTCATAGGAATTCATGGCATGTTCTTCTTGATGCAACAGGTCTGAATTTAGGGGAGGACCGGCTGGCGCTTGCTATGTATCGCCCGGATTTCGTTCTGTGCACCATCGACAACACACATTCCCAGCCATCTAGTATCACTTGCTAGTTGGTTAGGAGAAAGACATTTGATACTATGGCATCTCCAGCCTAGATTCATCATATATTTCTTTCTAAGTACTAATAATTGATGATCAGATATAAAAAGTTAAAAACTGCTTGTAATTTTGTTTTCCTGGTTCCTGTAAACTCGATCTATTTGGCTCCTGGTAATGGGATTGTATTTGTTCCTGTTCTAAGTGGAGCACAATAGATTTCTTTTCCTACTAATAATTCAATGGAAAACCTAACAGTCTTTGATCATGTACTTTACTTTGATTGTGAATGTGTCCTTTCATACCTACTAGAACTGTTGCTTAGTACTTGCTTCCATGACCTCTTTTGTCTGCAGTTGGCACCCAATTAGCTAGCCAGAATCATGACTAAATTAAACAACTTGGTGGGTTATTTGTTAAAAATATCAATCATGACCCTAAAAAACCTTAATTTTGTTTATGATTAAGGAAATATAATCTCTATTAATAGTCAACGGTTAAATTTTTAACGATCTATAATGTTCTTAATTAATTAAAATTTTAAAATATGTCTTCCTAACGGATGAAAGACAAATTAGTAATTGTAGATGTTGGAAACAAGAAAAAAAATAGAAAGAAAGAAGCTTAAAACGTGGAAGGCGAGAGAGGAAAGTGAGGAGGGAAATCCGATTTTTTTTTTTTTAAGAATATGAGAGAAATCAGACTTTCAACATAACTGTAATAGTAAAAAAAAAATTCAAACACGCAGGTAATACGGGTCAAGATGCTAGTAATATATAAAAGGACTTCATCAAATCACGTTAGATTGATCACCTAAAGAATAGATTTCTAGTTTTTTTTTTATGGAAAATAATATATTTCTAGTTAGAGGAGGCAGGAGAAAGGAGAACTGTTCCTTACAACATTGAGGTAATGGTACCTGTCATGTATTTTGTTGGATTTCTTATTCTTCTACTACAAGAAAAGGAAAGCATATGTTTACGATTCCACTTATTGATCAATGACCTTTGTGATTTGAAGTTTGAATTAACACATACAAGATGCAATTTAAAAACCAGCAAAAGTACGAATATAATTTTACCATATTCATCAAGGTTCATAAGTTATATGAAGATGTGCACAAGAAATACAAATTGATTCATCTAAATGTAGTAGTTAATGCCCAAATTAAGTCGTTTTTAAGCAACAGTTCTTTCAAGATTTCTCATATCCTATACTTGAGTATGTTACTTCATTAAAGATGGGATAACACTTGAGATTCTTAAGCACTTATTTGATACACAAGATCAGAAACTTGTAAAACTGGCCGGTGGGAATGGAAAATGCACACTAGGGCATTGAGTGTTCATTGACTGTCCTTAATGGACTGGGTATAAATGAGCATGATATACCGACATAAGCACAAATGACAAGTGACAGCAGGAGCAAAGCTGTGTGTTTTGTTACTCTTTTGACACAAGACCTTGAAATTGCCGAAGCATCAATGATTCAATTGCAACTGAGGACATACATACAGTAAGTCATAAAATTGCAAATGAGTAGTCGTTTCACCAGCACCATTATTATGGTTGTCACCATCACCATCACCACCATGCTAGTTGTCTCAACACCTCTAATCTTTATCTCTCATATTATTGGCATAAAAATTGGTAATTTACTATTCTATATCTATTTTTATGTCAATTTATTCTCTTTGATTGTATTTTGATTAATGGTAATTTACTATTCTATAATAGTCATGTGATCTTTTTGATTAATTTCCAAAATTTGTCAATTCATGCATTTTGGAATAACCAACGTGCTTCTATAAACTTTCAAAATAGTTATTTACAAAATTTGTCAATTCCATAAACTTTCATAAATTTACAAAATTAATCAATATATAAATGGAGCAACGAAAAAATTAATATTATGATAAAAAAGATATTAATAAATTACCATAAATAAGACTTGGGAAATTGACTTAGTGTAGCAAACCGACTATTAAGTCATTATACTGAATCATTCCCTTAGGATTGAGGACTTCCTAAGAATTCATTCCCTCTCCTCGATTGTTAGGAGACGCACACTATGTTTAGGGTAACCCATTAATCACAAGCCTAACCTGCCAAACACAAACCTAACTTATCAATCAAGGACAATCGAACCTCCAACAGTTGAAAAAAGAGAAATAGAAAAGTCCAAAAATCAAAATCTCTGGTATAAATTTTGAGAACTCGCACAGTTACATAGCCGATCAAAATCTCTAATTTTTTTTATTACTATATAACTGATATTAGCTGATCCTACGGCTTATTGTTTTTTTTTTTTGCATTTTTTCAATAAATTAGTCCGTTTACGCTTATCTAAAAAAAAAAACATAGCCACTAAAACTATAATTTCTTTAGGTAAATATGGGCCAATTGAGGTAAAGCGCAACAGAAAGAAAGACCACCAGGACCTTAATTTGATGGTTATGTCGAAACGCTCGTTTATTTTCCTAACAGAAGGTTAAGAAAAATATAGCTGATGCTGACGAATTTTAGCAGAACCGTGCGTCGGTGGCGTTAGAGGCCGAGGGAATCTCAAAATGCCATAGCCTCCCGACGGCCTTAACAAGGAACTTCCGGCAGAGAAACTCCTCGGCAAAAGCCTTCTCCACCTTCCTGTCCACGTCGTGCAAAAACACGTGCGTCGCACCTGACCCCCGCCTCTTCCTAGCCATAACTGCCGCCGAGAATATCGCCGCCATCCGACCAGGCGCCTCCGGAAAGTAACCCCTTGGCGCGTCGATCATGATCAAGTCCCACTCCTTCTCGTACACCTCCTCCGGCAGGTTGCTCAGCGCCAGCTTGCACCTCTCGTTGCCACGTAAGACCGCCTCGGACGGCGCGCAGGCGGCTTCGGATTTGTACGAGGAGAGCAGCTCGTCCGCCTGCTTCAGCTGCGTGCGGTAGTTAATGGTCTCGGCCCTTAGCTCCGGCGAGTTCTTAAGGACTGTCTGGATCCACTTGGGGTCCTCCTCGAGGAACAGCGTCGTGCCACGTGGGTTGAACGAGGCCCACATGAGCGAGTCGTAGCCGAGACCGAAGACGAGGAAGTTGCAGGGCGCCCGGGATTTGAGGACCTCGAAGGAGACGCTGATCTCGGCTCGCGATTGTTGCGGGGTCGTAGGGGAGGTAGCGTAGTGGAGCACCGCCTGGAGCTGAGCCGCCGTGGGGTTATAATCGTCAATGAGATTAGGGAGAGAGCAGAGGAAGGAGGGTCCGGTTCCGGTGAGACTGGAGATGAACAAGGCGGCGCCGAGGAAGATAACCAAAACGGCGGCTAACAATCTCTTTAGGTTTGTGCGAGTCATCATCTTGATGTAAGAGAAACGAAAATGAAAGGAAGATCTGTGAGAATTTTAGAGGAGAGAAATGAGCGAAGAGAATGAAGAAGATTACGTGAAGAGAATGAGATTTTTCTACTGCGTTTCATATGGCGGGACAAAATTACAAGATTTCTCATCACGTGAAGGCAACTCATCAAGTGACACGTGTACTCCTGTGGTATGTATAATTAAGAATTACGGAGGCATGACGATATATACATGACGACAAAATAATTTACACACGGTAAATAGAATTATATATTTATATATTTTTAATAAATAAAAAATATATTAAAATATAATTATACACAAAATTTCATACAATTATGCAGGAACTAATGAACTAATCTCAATAATTACTAATTAGAAACTGAAAAAAGAGGTTGACCTTAGAAAGATTATCATATTGTTGCCACTTTTTTCAGCGGAGAGACTATCAGCTAGAGATTAACAGACTTGAATCTCCAATATAACTTACTTGCCCATGGCTGGAGGAAAAGAGATAGAGGCTATCTGCTGCAATTGAATGGTTAACCGATTAAGAACAGTGAAACAACGATTATTTATAACTTATAAGAAACTGAATATGGAGAGATTAAGGAAAGGAAGATTAACCTTAGCAACCCAAAGGAGCTTAAGGACGTCTGTGGCTATTGGCGGAGAAAAGAGATTGAATGGGTGACGTTTTTTTCGTCATTTTCTTCATCTGCGTCGTTTCCTGATTTTATCTTTTTATTTGTGCGCGACTGCATGACAGACATCTACTGCGCCTATTTATTTATTATTTTTTAATATTTTTTAAGTGAGACAAGCTATGCGCAAGTGGTACGCAGAGAAGAATGCTGCAAAAGTGGCGTGGGAACAAATGACGCCTGAACAGAGGAAGCAAGCTGAAATCTCGCAGTCTCTGGCGAAGCAGCATGATGTGTGGCGCGCAATGTCTGTTGGGCAGAAGGGGATGTCAGCCGCTGGCAACCCGCGACCTCTTGCAATTGCGGCTGCATCATCTGTGAGAGCCACCGGCCCCGAGGGGTCTATACCTACCCAAGTAGTGGCATCGCAAGTGGCTTCTTCTGCCGTCCCGTCTCGTGATCCTCGGGCCCCGGGGTTTTTGGCACTCGCGGGCCTTGAAGCTCAGAAGGCTCCAGTGAGGGGGCGCCCTGGTCGTGAGGGAGCTCCTGGCAGTCCACTTGTGCGCCCTGCCGCAGCTGTGAGGCCTTCATTTTTGTCCCGGGACCAGTCGAAGCAGCCAGTTGGACAGCGGATGGCGGGGAATGTGAGCCAGGTTCGTGGCCATAGTGGCGGGTCGAAGGGGAGTGTCAACAAATCTGGCGACTCATCCGCTGGGGGAGAGTGAGATGTACTTGGGCATTTTGATAGTTGTAGTACTGACTGTTGTTTTGAACAATGTAAGTGGCGTGGTTAGCCATTGTAATTAGTTTATACTAATATGCATGGGAGTCCAGGTTGATGTTTTGGCGTTATGTGTAGCCTTTGTATGTTTGTCTTGCTGTTGTCTACTTTTGTATGTTTGTGGCCCTGCGTTGCGGGGGCGAAGTGTAACATGTTGGAATGACAAAACAGTTCATTGCACTTAAATTTAGCCGCTAGCGGGTGAAATGTACAATGTTGGAGCCGCTACTGGGCTATAGTACATAAATATTGAGATAACGGCTTTCGAAGCGAGATTTAATATTGGTTAACTGGGGTAGAGATGGTTTCAAGTGTTCCAGGGGTGGGGGACGATGTTTTTGTTGTAGGAGTAGGTCGCGAGGCTTTCTCTTTCCCACTCCCCTGTGGGTCGTCCCGCGGGTCATCTATGGGCTCCGAGGGGCTAAGAGGCAACATCTCATAGGCTCCTTGCCTCTGCTGGATGGCGTTGAGATGGCAATTCTCAATGGCTGCCCGATCCCCTTGGATTGTCAGGGTGCCGCCTGAGGTAGGGATTTTCATGAGAAGCATGTGACCGGCTATGAAGCACTACAGCCCCCAGAGGATGTTCCGGCCTAAGATGAGATTGTAGGATGAGGGGAAATCGACAATGAGGAAGCGGGCCGTAATGGAAGAGCGGCAAGGAGCTGTTCCCACTGACACGGTTAAGCGGTCTGAGCTTAACGGTTGCACTGTCTCGCCAGAGAAGCTGACAAGGGGGTCGTGGTTACTGTATAGCTTAGTTCGGCCTCGCCAGAGTCCTTTGTAACAATCGGAAAACATGACGCTTACGGCGGCCCCTGTGTCCACTAAAGCTCTGTGGCACCTGTAATGATCCACCTGCACATTGATTATGAATGGTTCACAGTGGTGGCATTTTATGGTATCCTCATCGCTGCAAAATGTCACTTGATCCCACGTTGTTGGGGTGATCGTGACACCGCGTTGGATGTCTAGGATTTCTGAGGGTGTCGTGCATTGCCGTTTTACAGAAGGCTTGCGTAGGGGGAACCGTAGGGCTCCACCATGCAGGGTTAGGATCTGGCCATGTACTTCAATGGCGTTAGCGCCTGTGGCGGGAGCACAATATTGGTGGAGTTGCCCATTCTGAACCAAATGCTCGATTGTATTGCGGAGGCCATGGCACTGCTCTGTTCTGTGGCCGTTATCATCATGATAGGCACAATACCTGTTGTCGGTTGCTTGCCGGGGCTTTTTTTGATACCTGCTTTTAGGAGGTGGGGGAATGAGATCTTTGTGCCCGGTCCATATTTCCTCATATGTGGTGGTCAGAGTAGTGTGAACCTCGTAATGAGGCGGCGGGGTGGAACGGCGCTGTTTTGGAGGGCTCTGGTCCCTTGACTTATATGGGTGGTCGCGGTTTCTCTGTCCCCCATGGCGACGGTCGGAGCCGCGTCCCTGGTCTCGGGAGGATCCACGTGACTGCCCTTTATCTTGCCCGCGGTCAAAGTGCTCATCTGGTGGCGGGGTGGGAAGTGCTAACGTGGCGGGGGCAGAACATCTGAAAGTGGCGAATTCAGTGTGGGCCCACCGCATAGCCAGGTCTATCAAGGCATCGTAGGATCCGGGAGGGTTCCTATTGATCTCCATTAGGAAATTGCCGGGAGCAGGGCCTGACGGAAAACCTACTCTGCCACGCGAGGTTCCAAGTTGTGGCATCTCGTTGTGGCAGATTGTCATCGGGACAGCAGTTCATAGAGGCATTCGCCGTCTTTCTGCTTGATGTGGAACAAGGCATCTACACTACGATAAATGCTGGTGTGTAGCATGAAACGGCTGAGGAAGCGTTCCGAGAGTTGGTCGAAGTTGTCAATGGAGTTGGGCGGCAGATTGAGGAATCAACTGAGGGCCTCGTCCGAGAGGGTCTCTCAGAAGGCGTGGCAGGCTATGGCGTCGATGTAGCCAGAGGAGCTACAGAGCGAGAAGAATGTCTCGAGGTGGAGATGAGGGTCCCCTGTGCCTTTATACTTGTCCATCTTGAATGGCTTGGTTCCCAGAGGCCGCTTGTCCATCTGCACTCGGGGTGTGAATGGGCTTGGGCGATGTCCATAGCCAGAGAACAAGGGTCGCTGGGCCCCGCGACTCTTGACGCCTTCAATCTGCGAGGCTAACTATGTGACTGTTTGGCTGAGTTGGAGCAGTATGTGGGTTGGCATGTCAAGAGATAGGTTAGGGGAGTTGGCAGTGGTTGAAGTGGAGATAGGTTGGGCAGATGGATTAGGCTGATGTAGCAGGGGCGAGTCATTGGGGATTGGAGATGGTTGGGGGGCTGGTAGTGAAAATGAGGGGTGGGTAAGGGGATGAGATACGTATATGATCTGGCTAGGCCCTCCCGGGAGCATGGAACCAGTCTGGCCTTGATTAGGAAGGGCATCCGGGGTTCCGGAAACTCGCGTCGCGCGGTCCAAGCTGTCGTTGTACACGTTACGATGCTCTAACGTGGCTCAGAGCAAGAATTGCTCTTTCTCCAACTCGGCGATGCGTACCCGGTACGCTTCCGCTTCTGCCTTCTCTTTCGCCGCTTGCTCGCGGAACGAATGGAAGTCCCGCTTGAGGATTTCAAGGGCTGTGGCAGGGTCGGGATGGCTAATGGGGGTTGTATCGCTGCTTTGGGGAAGGGATGTGTCGCCGGGTTGGAAAAGTTCCTCCTCTGCTTAAGTGCCAGGGTCCGTAGGGTCATCAATGATTTCCACCATGGTGCCGAGTCAAATGAGAGTTTCACAAGATAGAACCCTCCTTCTAGCGCCAATTGTTTCTACCTGCTTCGTCCCGAGCCGGGAAGGGGTCGCGAGTTAGAACGAGGTAGAATCCTTTGGTCCTACACTCGGAACCTCACAAGTGACAGCGTCAAGTAGTCGGGACTGGGCTCCGATGCTTAAGTTAGCTTTGAGCACTTGCAATGTAGGGGAGTGCGGAAGAGAGTTGTGTGTACCTTAGATGAGAGTTTGTGCCTGTTTTATAGGCCAAGGTTGGGCACTTTGGCCTTAGTCTCCAATGTGGGACTACTTGTTAATATTTGTGGTGTCTCCCCTTTTGGGGGTGTTTTGCCGCTAGAGTGATTTTGGCAAGCGGTTTGTTACCGGCCCTCCACTCCTTGGATATCCGTGAGAGGCTTACCAGGGCTATCTTGTCTGGAATGACCTTCGGTGACCGGGTAATTGCACCTTATTCTCGGCTCAGCCAAGTATTTTGGCTATGTACTAACAATATGTAATGATAAGATTATGAGGTTCTTATACATGTTATTAGTTCCTACAATTGAAAGTAGAAACCATGATTTTAGGTTGCTTAAAGTTGCTCAAAAAATTTAGAAGTTAGACTATTGCATATTTTTCTGTTTGCTATCTTTGTTACGGTAATCTTAGGCTTTTTTAGTGCAATTTTTGTGTGTTTTCTTTGTTTTGAACATTGAAGTGTTATTATTCAGTAATCAATAGTGTTAGTTACATAATAGTGTTTGTTATGCTTTCAAGTACAAAGTAGGCATATATCAGTAAATTTGCAGAAATTTACTGAACTATATCTGAACTTTGAAATTTCATATCTAATTACAGAAAAATCGTTTTAAGGTGATTTCAACTCTCAATGTTTCTTTATTGTGTCTACTATAACTCTTTAGAAGAACGTGAAGTCTAATTCTAAACAGTTTTATACAGTTTTTGAAGTTAAGGTGACTAGTTCAGAAAGTTAGATTATGTTGTTGTGTAATTGTGTGAAACTGTTTTGGTTTGCTATTGTATCTTCTGTTTAGCATCCTAGCTGAGTCTGAATTATAGTTCTTTGTACTTGATTGCTTAAACTAATGCATGTATCTTTTATTAGGAGCTTGCTTCAGGTGATCGGTAAAGGTAGGGGGAAATTGGGGAGCCTTTACACTTGTCTATATGTTGTTTCTTTGGGATTATTTACTTGTGTGCAATACTTGTTTCTTTACTGCCAATCATCTATATGTTTGTTTCAATTTATAAGAGTGATGTTATCATCTAAGGTATATGGGGAATGGTAGTGTTATGCATAAAACACTTTGGGTAAAGAGGTTAGGAATGAAACTTTTGTGTAGTTAAGTCCTTGTCCTCGGAGGTACCATATCCCACGATGCCCGTATGAATGCGTAAGAATGACGCAATTAGTATAGGTGAAAAAGGTGGGATTGGCGAAAGAGGAACGGACAAGATGACTAGCAAAAAGGGAAAGTGAGATTTGAGTGGGAGGTAGTTCATATATCTGAGTAGCCTAAGTCACCATTGTGGTAAAATACATGGTATGTGACATGTAGACTTAGTCTATTCGGTTATATGAACTACATGGAGTATATAGTAGATGCATTCATTTATTTTACTAAAGTTGTTTATGATCTGCTTTATTTGAAGAGGTTTTTGCCTCCTACTGAGCTGTTTGTGCTCATCCCTTTAAATATTTTGCAAGTGAGGAATACGTAGTTTGAAGTTGGTTTCTTGCAAGGATATTTTATCTACATGTAAAATATGTGTGTTGTTGTTTTCCTTATAATAAGACGTAGACTTTAGTCTACCTTTGAAATGTTATTTTTTGGAGTACCTTGTAATAAAGAATAAATTTTAGTTTTTTGTTAAGTTGGTTTTTTCCAATTTCTTTCATATTCTAATTATGAAAAATATATTTCATAGTTAGAATATTTTTTATAACTAGAATATGAGTTACACCTCAAAAAAAAAATGTTTTCCAAAAATTGAGGTGTGACAAAGCAATTAACCCAGAAAAATCCGCAATCACTCAAAACTTTCATGCTTTCAAGCCAAAACCCCACCAGCCATTCTTTAATCCCTATTCTTGAAACCTAGATTCTTTCTAGAAATCTAATCCTAAAATCTAGTCAAATTCTCATCACTGCGGTGTGCATTTAGCTCCCACGCCGGCTCATGGTATAAGCTTCTTTCATTTTTGAATCACGCACAATATTAACTCAGTAATCCAAATCTTTGGGTTAATTTTGGCCTAGTTACCTTTCAATCAAAAAAAAACCCTCGCATTTTGGAGACTCCGCTGAGGAGACTAGGTAGTGATTCAAATAATTGGTTTATGATGCAGTCCCTCAATTCAGGCATGCTGATGGTATTCAATTCAGACATGATTCATAGTTGTTGTGTTTCTTTGCAGATGATTTTTTGACTCCAAGCCTACAACTCCAAATTTTGATTCTCTCTTTATTATAGTCATGGTGTTCTGTTCAGAAGCCTTAATGGAAGCAACGTTTTTGTTATTCCAAAACCAAATGTCTAAGAAAATATAGTTCTTGTTGCAAGGTCCTTCTTCAAGTTGTTGTAGCCTTCCCTGCCATTCATGAGTCTTCAGGGCAGCATCTCACACTGTAATAGTCAAGACTATTGCATACCATAAATCCTTAGTTTCAAGTTTTTCTCAGGTCATAAACTCTCAATGCCTAGTTAAAGTTTTTACCCTCTCCTAGCCAAACCCTCAATTGCAGTAAAAGTTAATACCTGAATTTGGATAAAACCTTTGTTGCTATATGGCATTACTTGTTCAGTCTTTGAGATTTAGCTTTTATTGTTGTATTGTGGTAATATTGCACTACAGTAGATGATCTTTGTAAATTGAAGAAGATGCAAACAAGCCTAGCATGCACTCAAACTACAAGCGATTAAGAATATGGTCTTCTTAGATCTATTATATATACTCAAGGCATAGAAGCAAACATTGTCTCTCTTGCATAATTATTGTGCTTGATGCTCAAAGCATTTGTATTGCTACTGCTATAACATGCCCCGCATCATGACAACTTAAGCCTTGCAAACATGCGTAATCCCAAGTTGCGCATTTTATGGTGCAAGACAATGTGTAATATTTTACATCTATGTGTCAACTGATGCAAACACTTGGGGGCTGAAAAAAATTGTTGTTTACCCTTTTTTCAATCTATATGATCACCTTATACAAGATAACCCTCTGTATAGCACTCATGCCAAAGCCCTACTGTTATCAAAAATCCTTGTAGACCTCTTTAAACCATTTGAGACTATGCCACATCCAAATTCAGTAGTAAAATTGTTTGAAGCTCAAAAGTCTTATGTCTAGCATCAAATCTAATATATTGTTCCCAAGTATTTCTTAGATGCTTTAAGTTTTCACTACAGTGACCAAATATGGATACAGTGCAGTTTAATAGCCAAATTTGGCTGAAGTTAAATCAAGATTCTATATTACAAGCTTCTAATTTACAAAGTAATGTTATCCGAGCTGATATAATCAACAACTCCTAGTGCGCAAGTCTCCATGTCGTTCTGGTTCAAGGAATGAAGCTCTTTTCACAACTGAAGAACAAATTTGTTCTGTGAACCCCCTGCAGCAGTTTTCAGAACTAGCAACCTTGTGCATATAACAAAAAATCTTTTATGCATAGAGAAAAGGCCTAAATGTTCACTTTTTCTTCTTCTCGATCTTTTCTCTGACTTTCTCTCTCCGCAGTAGCCTAATAGCAGAGACTGGCAACTTTACACAACAAAGAAACTCCTTTTCTTTCCAATCCGAGGAAAAAGAAGGTATGTGACTGATTTCAAAGCAGCTCCCTCATCCTTGAATGACAAAGTCATGGGCTTGAAGTCACTCAATCGACCTAATTCCCATTTTTATGTCTCTGCAGCCATCCTTGCAGCATGCCTACAGTAAGCCACTTCTCCCATCTTCCAAAACAAGCTTCTCTTTTCCAGTTTTTAGGGTTGAGATCATGTGCTTGAGAAGGGGAAATCTTTTACCCAACAAAATGAAGCATTGCAGTGCTTGGCAAAACCCACCAATTCGACTCTATAAAAAGAGAGGTTTGGGAGTTGTAAATGAAACAAGCAATCAACCCAGAAAAATCCTCAATCACTTAAAACTCTCATGCCTTCAAGTCAAAAACCCACCAGTCATCCTTCAATCCTTATTCTTGAAACCCAGATTCTTCCCATAAATCTAATCCTAAAACCTAGTCCAATTCTCATCACTACGGTGTGCCTTTAGCTCCCATACCGGCTCATGCTATAAACTTCTTTCGTCTTTGAATCACACACAAGATTAACTCAGTAATCCAAATCTCTGGGTTAATTTTGTTGTCCTAGTTACCTTTCAATCAAAAAAACCCTCACAATGTGCTTCTAGGTTGTTGTTTCCAGGTGTTTCAGCTGGATTCTGTTAATGTGCGTATGACGCCCTAGGAGTTCTTCTATGTAGTCTTCTTGTACCCTTTAGGAAAAAAGGGTAAAATGTCACGTACTAATAGAGTCATATTATACTATGTGCCAGTAGTATACCAAAACGATACATACAGTATAATACTACTTAGTCACGTCATGTTACATTTTCTAATGTGTGCTTCTAAATGTACTTGGCACATTACTAATTATACCCAGCACTTCAATTTTTGTCACACATTTTTCTAATTTTCCCCTATATCTATTTACACCTATGTTGCACGGACACTTCGACACATCGATACGGCAAAATACGAGTCTGATACATGGCTTGTCGGAATATGTTGACTTTTCCGACACGTTGACCGACTCGTTACATCATCTCCGACATGGCACATCATTATTCATCAAATTTTTTTAATTGAAAAAAAAGGAACAAAAACCTAAATAAAGTTACTGTCCAGTTTTGTTATGAACCTACTGCAAATTTGATTTTCTTTAATGTTATGTTTTGAGTTAGGGGTTTGCTGCTTCTAATATTTTTAATTATGCACTTCTGTCATTTGCATTTGACTCTCTTTAATGTTATTTCTTATGGTTATGCAATGAATTGAATTTAGAACATTATTTTGGTAATGTAATGAACTTATTTTATATTGTAGTATATTTTTATTTATTAAAAATAATATATATATAATTTTATTTGCCGTGTCCAAACCGTGTCGGATATTCAGATTTTGAGTTTTGCCGTGTCGGCGTGTCTTGTCGTGTTGTGTCGCTATGTATGTGTCCGTGTCTGTGGAACATAGATTTACACCCAGCAAATCTTCAAAAAATCATATACCCAACACCTCTTGCTGTCTCTCCCTCTCTTCCATTACCAGAATTTTGTTTTATGAACAATACAATGATCTGGAGCAAACAATTTATTAAGGAATAATCGATTTGAGGCATAAATTCACAAAGACAAGAAGAGGAAGAAATAGTGTGGGAGATGAAAGAGTTCTTAAATTTCGCAACCCAGCATCGACCACAATTCTATTTCATAAAGCTTTACAAATCTGGGTCAAGAGCTTTAATCATGAATTCAGTTTCTCCTTAAGTACATTCTCTATCAAAGTTTTTTGTTGTGATCTCATATTCGGATGTTCCTATGCGTGATGGTAATTATAATCTTTTTGAAAACAAGATTTTCAAATGCTTTGTTGAGGATTAGTTCATATATCAAAACGATTAAGGCTATGGGTTTCTCAGGAAAAAAAGAAAAAAAAAGCCATAATTTCCTGAGATTGATATCTTCTGATACTTTGTCGAGCAAGAGCTAACGTTTCTTGGTGAATTATTGTAATTGCCTCTAGAATTATAATGGAAAGGACCTAGTTAATCCACTGTATGTAACGGAGCCCTAAACCCATTAATTGAAATGAGAATGAGACCACACAAAGTAAGAATGGTTCTTGAAAGAACCTCAGGTGCTCAGTAGAGAAAGAGAGCAACGTTGAGTAGAGAGAGTTTTGCTGCTGGGTGTGTAATAAGGGCAAATTTGGAATTAAATGACTACTTTTTAGTTGCTGGGTATACTTATCAACTTTTTAGGCATTTACTGGATTAGATGATTTTATTCAATAAGCACAAATCATATTACACAGTAACCCGTTTTTGTAGGACGGTCAGAAAAAAACACCATTAAAACGTAATACAACTCACATATTAAGTGAAACTCAGAATGAAGTAAATTAATAAAATACTAATAATAAGTTTTTTTACAACATTTATTGAAATACTCGCTGACCATCTTCGAACAATAATTTTATCAGTTCCCACAGGTATTGATCACAAGTATTTATCACAAGATAAAAATTGGTACCAAACTAATTAACGACTCCCAATGAGATGAAATCACGAAAATGATGAAATCAATTTCCAAACATATGCACCACGTGGCTAGAATCATGATATCTGTACGCTACTAGCTAACAGCTAACTTCATGAATTCCGGCCCAACTACCCAGATGGGCCTCCATTTAAAACCTTCCATCTTAGAGAAAGCAGCGGCGTCTATTGACAACGAAACCCCACGCCAAATCCACCGTCGCATTCCATACCGACGCTGACTCCAACGGCCCGGATTCACAGCTCTGCAGACTCTCTTACCACTCAACAGCTCTATTAATTGTCCACACTCCACCTCCCTTCTTATTTATACAACCTTTTAACCTTTCACCCAATCAAACCTAAGCTTTGAAATTCCAATTCCCAAGTTAAGATTGATCACCATGACTATGGAGAAGAAGATGTTGATGGGTATGGCCATGGTGGCGATGCTAGTGTGGGGCTCTTCCGGTGCGGCGGAAACGGTGGCGCAGAAGTGCAACGACCAGTTCCAGAAGGTGGCGGTGTGTCTGACCTACGCGACGGGGAAAGCGGCGACGCCGACCAAGGAGTGCTGTGAGTCGGTGAAGGGGCTAAAGGAGACTGAGCCGGAGTGCTTGTGCTATGTGATTCAGCAAGCCAACAGTGGTGCCGAGGAGATCAAGAAGATGGGGATTCAGGTGGCTAAGTTGCTTCAGCTCCCTTCTGCATGCAGCTTGAAGAACGCCAGCGCCAGCAACTGTCCCGGTGAGTATTAACAGCTTTCTATTATGACTCTCCCGTCTCTCCGGTTAGCTTAAAAGGGTTTGGAGATGAAACGCATAGTCGACTTGTTGAAGATAAAAGTAGGTGCATGTAAAAACTAGGGGAAAAGGAAGTAAAAAAAGAGAATTGCTTGCATGTCTTGTTGTACTTGGAGAAGTCCTATATCCTTGATGGTTTAAGTTTGTTTACATGAATAATTAGTTACTCGTATTCTTTTGTACAAAATGATATTTTAGTTAGTTAAAAATAAACTAACTAACAATAAAAATGTATTAAAATTGATCATTATAGTTTGAGTTCACTGTCAATTAGGGTTTGGTTTCCTTTAAATTTCCTAGCTAAATGCACCCACAATTCATTAGTTTTTTTTCCTGGACAACAAAGAACTGATTAGTTTGAAATGGGGTAAACTATTGTACGTTGGCTTGTTAGCTTCCTAAAAAGACCATTTCCCGCAATAACAAAACGAAAATTCTTGCATGCACCAAGGTACAAGTGAACCAAGTATTTATTAGAAAATCTTAACCGTTGATATTTACACTTAACTTTTTATTTAAATATTAAATAATAGGATAAATGTAATCCAACGGTCTATTCATCTTGGTTTAAGTGCACCTTGGTGCTTTGAATCCTCTCTGATAACAAAACCGGGCCATATTTGCATGCAATGTTCTAAAAAATGCTAAGCACTAGTCGGACGCACTAGTTGAGCGGACAGCCGGTGCCACCTAGACGGGTTAATCGGGAGATTAATCGGTTTTTTAGATCTCTAGTGGAAACGGTGAAACATTGCCTAGGGGCAAGGATTCATCGGCTCTAAACGGGGATTTTTAGAATATTGTTTGCATGTAGGGTATAGCGACTCGTATGTTACTCGATCATGTCCCATTCTAAGTGGGTGTCATGATGGTCAATTTACTAGGTATGGAGTAAATGGCATAGGGAAAGTCCCAAGTCCCCAACCAACTCCGAACCCCCAACCAATTGATAGAGCATTTACCATCAAGTTTCGATGATTTTGATACATGCATGTTGCAACGTAGTTGACCAACCTTTGCTAGCTACCTAATTGAGCTGTTCACTAATTGTGCTTCGATTTTTGAATGGTGAAAACAGCGCTACTAGGGCTGGCTCCCAACTCCCCAGATGCTGCTATCTTCACAAATGCTACTACTACAGCTACCTCAGCAACACCCGCAATTTCTGGACAATCTGCTCCTGAAACGGCCACTGGAAACAGTAATGGAGTGACTAACCTTGGACCTGGTTATGCCGGTCTGGTGGTTGCGGTGGCTGTGTGCATCGTCTTCCTTGCATTCCCACCGGCGGGTGGATTTGTGCACCTCTAAGTAATTAGCTCAGTAGTGTGAAGAAGTTGGCCTTGAGGAGATGCTAGTAGAGTAGTATTCTGAATTTAAGAGTTCTTGGTTGTTTTTGGGCGATCTCGTGGACTAAGTTTGATTGTCTTTTGCTTAGTTTGTATTGTTCCCATGACTCGGTTTTACGTAGACCGGTTTGTGTTTCTGCGGATTTACCACTTAATTTCCAGGCCTGTAATATTGTTCGAATTTTAATTGATCAGTGAAGAATACTCTTCATTGTACGTTGTTGGAAGTGTTCAGTGTTTATTTGTTGTAGATCAAGTTTTGCCATTTTTTTGAGGGATCCCTCTTTTTGATGATCAAATTCACTGCCTACAATTTGAACATCGCAAAAAAAAAAAAACAAACAAACAAACTAGCTTCTTATATCGTTCTGATTCGATGGCAGCAATCTACAATTTAATTTACTAGTAGGCATGCTTATAAAAAAATAAAAATACAAACTTAATGCTAAGCATTCAAATCATACTAACGTACGAGCCAGATCAACTTATCAGATTGATTCTCAAAAAAGAACATTTGACATGGAATTAACATTTGACATGACTGTAGCTTATTGCGCTTCCATAAACATATAGAACAAATCTGTTAAACTAGCTGAGTTCGACAATATGGTTTCAAACCAATTAAAGTAGAGTTCAACAAATCCGTTATACAAAAGGTTAACTAGAGTAAAATCATAACGAAGAAACAATGGGGATGGTAGAGCGCTCGCTTTGCATGCGAGAGGCACAGGGTTCGATCCCCTGCATCTCCATTTATTTTATTTTTTCGCCCAAAGTAAATACAATCCGGACCGTCCATCCTAGGCGGGGACCGAATATCCCAAAACCTCTACAAAACGGTGCGTATTAGCCCCCAACTCGAACAAACTTAACCGTCTTCTCTACATAAACCCTCGCATTCTCTCGCCGCGGCTATTTCTCCGATTTAGGTCTAAAAATCCCAGTTCTCTGGCCGCTTCCCAATCCCAGCCAATTTCTCCGCCGCCGTTGACATGTCTCAGGTAATTCGATTTTTCCTCCCCTTTCAATCTCACCGCTAAATTCACCCATCTCTCGCTTTCCCCCAATTCACGTCGCCGACGCCACAATTAGGGTTCCGGCCACCGTAAATAACTCTTCCCTTTTTCGATTTTCAGGTTGACAACAGAAATTCATCAGCAGCCAAGCGCGCTAGAACTGATGGTATGCTAATTTTTATTAATTAATTCCATTCGATGCGGTTAGTATTATCCTCATCTATAATGCGTGTGTTACCAGCCTGTTTAGTTTATGAGCTGATAAATTATATTATTGATTGTATTCGAATACGTACATGTACTGGTACGCTGTGCTTGTATTGCGATTTCAAATGTTTTCGATGTATATGTTGGTGGGTTGTGATGTTAGGGGCTGATCAGAGCAAGTGCTGTTTGTAGGGAGTAGAAGGGAGGATGATTGGACCTGCCCTGCGTGTGGGAATGTGAATTTCTCATTTAGAACAACTTGCAATATGCGAAATTGCACTCAGCCGAGGCCAGCTGATCACAACTCGGTAATACACTGACTTGTGCAAGTTTACTTTGCTCATTATGTTGGAATGCCATTTGACTTGAGTTGCAATTTTACTTTGCGATGTTTATATTGTATGTGGGATGTTAAGATCAAGTCTTGCAATTTTTCAGAAATCAGCTGCGAAGCCTTTCCAAGCCCCACAACCTTACACTTCCGCTCCTCCTTATGTGGGTTCTGCTGCGCCCTCCTCAATGTATCTTAGTGTGCCTCCATACGGTTCTTCTCTGTTTAATGGATCGTCCATTCCTCCCTATGAAGTTCCGTTCTCTGGGGGATCAGCATATCATTACAACTACGCCAATCGCCTATCGACAGGCAGCCCTTACAGACCTCTGCATTTGCCGGCTCCTACGCCTTATTCTAGTGGATCCCTCATAGGAAATGGTATTTTCTGTTTACTTCTAAACCCCTGATTGTATATGTTTATTCTTCCTTGGTGCAGTTCTGGATCTTTCAATTCCTTGAGTTTTATTCATTACCTGTTTAGCTAAGTTATAATTTATTTTTGTTGTAATCTTTCTTGTGTTGCTCTATCTATCATTACAGTTGTTATGCTAATATCTTTTTGAAACCTATCGGAACTCAGGATGTTTCAATGCTTAATTGTAATTTTTTTTCCTGCTTAGCTGAAGTTGTAATTTGTTCTTTTGTCATATACTTGTTTGTTTTGTTATATCTATCTTATGCACTGTTGGTATGCCAATATCTTTTGCAACCTATTATAATTCTGTCTCCCACCCCCTCCCAGCCCCACGGAAAAATAAGTGTGTAATTGAAAGTAGTGGATTGTTTCACTCGTGGTTCTGACTATTCTCATTGTTGTTGTTTTTTGCTTGTTTTTTTTTTTTTATAATTTTTTCACTTTAGTGTCGTAACCATGTTCTCTTCTTTACTCTTGCAGGTGGATTATATAGTATTCCTCCTATGATGGATCGGTACGGCCTGGGACTCCCCCTGGGTCCTGGTCCTATGGTATGTACATAGCTCTATTGTGGACTGGTTCATACATGCATGATTTGTTTATATGTATATAGATATCTTTAGATATACATTCTAAGTCCAAATAGATCTTAAGCTCTTTTGTTGATCTACTTTTGCAGGGGCCAAGGCCAGGATTCTATCCTGATGACAAATCTCAAAAGAAAAGTGCAGGTTTGTCATTTTGGCATATGAATGATTGGTCATCATGGAAACATTTATATTGATATGATCATTGATTTCTTCTTTATATTCTTTTTATTGCGCATTTAGATGCCACACGCGATAATGATTGGACGTGTCCAAAATGTGGAAACATCAACTTTTCATTTAGAACTGTCTGTAACATGAGGAAGTGCAATACACCAAAGCCTGGATCTCAGGTCTCTCTCTCTCTCTCTCTCTCTATATATATATATATATATATATATACTGTAGAGTTATCTGGTCAATCTCGTAACGAACTTGACATATATTTCACCTTGACCAGCTATTGGGATTCTGAATTTTGAAATCTATTTTTGCCTAAATATTTTGCTTGATATATTTGTGGATCAACTTTTTAAATTCTATATTTTGCTGACATGTGATGATACTCGCTTGTAACTGCAGGCTGCAAAGAATGACAAAAGTGCAAGTAAGTTCATTTTGTGCCTTATTGTCACCTAATTACATATTTTGTTACCCTCTTTATTCTTGTTTCTTTGTTGACCTCTTGCTGTAACTTCAAATATTTTCTTTTGCAGAGCAAAAGATGCCGGAAGGTAGCTGGAAGTGTGAGAAATGTAACAACATAAACTATCCATTCCGAACCAAGTGTAACAGACAGAATTGTGGAGAGGACAAACCAACCGAGTCAAAGAAGTCCTCTTCACCTACTCCTGATGAAAGTGATCAGGTTTGTAGTATTAGAAATTTGCTCTGTATCTCTATGGGTTTCTTAAATTTGCTATTGTCTTTGGCTGTTTTTGTACATATCACAATTTTGATTTACATTCTATTTTTCAATTTATTTTTATTGATTGATCCATTTCCAAATGTTCCTTCTGTTATATTTTCCAATACTGTTGATTGATTCTTATTATAGCTTTTTAATTGAAATATGTATATGTCTAGTGCATGGGTTAATTTGTAATTGTCTACTGTTCCAGTGAGTACTAGGACATATTTGAGGGTTGAGAAGGTCCAGAGTTGTCATCCAGCATTGCTCAATATTGGGTGTCTGAAAGTCAGTCTTGTCGTCCTCATGTTGCAGCGGTTATCGAGTTACTCTACCTTATCATGATTTGTGTCAAGTTGTTGTATTAACTGCTATGGTATTTGTGGTCTTTGTGGATCATACAATGCATCTTGTGTCAGCCAGTATTATCTGGCAATGATTTTACATGTTGGTTCTGGTTTCTATTGGTTAGACCTTTACTTTGAATCAACTCATCTATTCTAGTGAGTTTGTTACTTGCTGGGCAAAAGGTTTCTGTAGTCTGATCCTGTCTGGTTTTAAATTGCTTTCAAATTGTCTAAATGTGTTTGAAGTCGATATTGTCAGATGCTTCTGGTATGGATCCCTGAGTAGGTCTCATGTTGATATAATTGGGGCAGAAGGTTTCTAGTCAGTCGCATGTAGTATATTCTACCAAACCATGTGATGCTAGGTCTTGTTCTTGTGGCAATTTCACTGTGTCAGGATTTTGGCAACGGGATGGTGGTTCAAAATCTTAGTCATCATAGGTCTTGTGTTCCTATGGCCATAAAGTAAAATGAAGTCAATAGGAGGAAATCATGCTCGTCTTTCTAGTGAAGTGGCCTTAAAATGCATGCCTAGCTTGTCAGGCTACTGAGGGGGTCATATTATGCATCACTTCTCTATGTTGTTTATAGTTACCGAATGAGTAATTGGTTTATGGAAGTAGAAATTTGGCTTGGATGAAGCAACTCTCTCAAATTCATGTGAGATTATTGAAATTCACCATCTACTATAATGTTTAGTCGGATAATTTCTGCGGTAGTTGCCCTTTGTGTGTGTCGGTGTGTGTGTGCTATTTTTGTCTCTTTGGTTTCTGCCCGTGTGTGTGAGTTTATCTAGTATTTTTGGTATATTCTGATAAACAGAAAATCCAGATGGCCCGTTATTTGCAATTACTGGGAAAGGCCAAACTTGGGTCAGTTGGGTGTGAATGTGTGATCTCTTTCAAATAAAATTTTAATCTTGCAATCAACCTTAAAAAAATTAAGTTGTAGTGGTTAGCTATTTCTTTGTTTGGAAACTTATTTCAGTAACTTTTTGAGTGGAACTATGGGCCGCATTTCTAGCGTCATGATATTGTCCGGCACTTCGGTGTAGATCAATTGTAGTGGTTTACTGCTTTCTTTACAACCCACCGAGTAACACAAATATGGTAATTTGATGTGGTCTGCCTTGCAATGCATAAGGTATATGGAGCTAGATGTTGGGTGCAAGCGCTCATCTTCTCCGAAGTAATCACGAATAGCATGGATGGAATTCTGGAAATTGCAAATAATATGAATCCAAGTACAAAGTAAGCAATTGATTGGTGTTCAATGCGAACGGACCAGTTGGTAATCAACAGCCATATATGGGTTTGGTCTGCTACCACAATATTTGAGGGATATAAATGGGGAGTAATATCAATTGATCTTGAAAAAAAATATATATACGATATGAGCAAGAGTGCAAGACAGTTGCAGGGATATATAATAGGGCAAATGTCATATTATTGTATGACCTAACAGTAGTATCTGGTCATGAATTTGCGACCACAATCTGAATCCGAGTACTACTTATATGTCTATAGAACGACAGTAACGAAAGCAGTTTTGAGTTCAGGGAAATAATTACACCACGGGTGATATACTTGTCAGTGACTTGATTATGCACTGCAAAGCAAACTCATACAGGTCAATAAATTCTGCAATAGGAACCAACCATGGAAAAGGTCAGATTCTTAGGCAACTCAGAACAGGCTTTGACTCGAAAGTTAATTGAATTGGTTGGTGTTATAGTTGAACTCAAAGGGCCCTTTGAACATATGCAGATGTTGATATTGGTTGCCGCCATTACTCTGTGAATGCGAGACATTTACTTGGGTGGTAACGAGAGATGGCTGTTCATTTTGCCAGTAATCTGATGGCAATGGCAACCCTTGGGTCATTGCCCGCATCGCAGGCTGAGGGATATTGGTATGATAACTGTGATTCATGTTATCAAGTGAAACAGGTTTCGCCTCGGATGAAGCCCATGAGCTGGTTGACAGAAGAGAGTGAGCATGATTAAGATTTTGTGGTGCATCCAGGTTGAAAGAGATCATAGATTCTTCGGCACCTGCATATAGATCAAAAGCAGGACGATTCAAAAAATTTGCCAATCTCTATATAAACTATGATGATGTAATCTATCTAGTTGGCATTACCAAATAACTTAAATAAAATTTCAATCATGAAGCACGATGCATAACAGACCTCTATTTAGAACCTGAGATGTTGTGCCATTAGATGGTGACAACCTACAAGAATCGTGGTAAAGCATGGTTACAGAACCTGGGGTGTGATTTTCTGCCAAATGTAGCTGTTTGGAAGTGCCTCCTCCTTTCAAAGTATTTGGAAAATAATCTTTTGTTTGTGTGAACCTGAAACTACATGCGGCATCCCATGATAAATTTCTAGAATGCCTCGAGTAAGCAAATGGGGCTTGGTCCAAAACTAGGCTCATGTGTTGCCTCCCATCTGTATAGGTAAAACCAGCGCACTTCAGTGGATAGCAATACGTAATACAAATAAGATCGTCTCATATTGAATCTGGAAGCATGTCAAATGGGGATGGATAACCAATGAAGCATAGCAGCTTCAGCACCAGAAAGTAGTAAATGATTTCAAAGCAGGCTTGCTAAACATGAATCTTAGCTATTGACAGTCTAGATGTGCTATAAAATCCTTGGTATTTTTTCCATGCAGTTTGAGGCTCATTTTGAATCGAACAAAGCTAAGGCATATATGCAGATTATAGATTTGAAGCACAGGTCCATCCATTTTCTTTATTGGTCAAGAAACTAAAGCCTAGCTTGGGAAGTATATCATGATGTGGTCTGATGTATTGCAGTCAGGAAACAGCATAAAGAACAAACAAAAGATGTGCTTGAAACCTGCACTATACAGTGATGATGAATGCCTTGCTGAATCTCCCGATGCTCCTAGTTGTGGTTTGCGACGCCTAGCATTGTGATCTGAAAGACGCCTGCGACAGCTTCTCTTCTTTTCATCAAACTCCGAAAGGCCATGGAACCTTTGACAACAGAAAGGGTTTACACATATCAAGATCCATATGTTAGAAGCCAAGAATGATTTTGATTGAGACATTGAAGAAGAAAACATTTTGATAACAAACACATTGATAAGAATGGAACAAGTTACCTGCTACACTGCTGGCAAAACCGACGTTCTACACCATTTACAATGACTTTTGGAGATTTGGAATGATTTGCACAAATCCTATGTTTGCGATGGTAATCTTTGGCTGATGACAGATCAATATTGCAGCCTTCAACCTGGCAGTACGTAGCAACTGTACTTTGACCAATGGATTTAAATCTTTTTGCATTTGTCCCCATTGGTGTGGAAATAACAGATACAGTAGAGGTCTTGACATTATTTCCAGCACAGACATCTTCAAAGTACATCTGCTTACCAAGCTTTAGGCTGAGCAATGGCTCACTAGAGCCAGCCGAAATCTCAGTTGGCGAAGATCCAAAGGCTTCAATGTCTCTTGCTGATTGCTTTCTATCAGCAAAATTCTTCGAGAAACCTTCAAAAGTCTCAAGGCTGAAGTTGGATTTCTTACTTTCCCCAACTGAAGAACTCACAGAACCTGATTTTGAACTCTTTGATGTACCGTCTCCTAAGTCAGAGCCAGAAACACCACTTCCCCCATCAACCCCAGGCAAATAGAAATATTCAGAGTTCATTCCTCGGTCTCCTTCAACACTCCAGCCTGTTGGTTGAAGCTTTTTTGCATTTTCAGTTACTTTTGCTCCAAACATGAAAACATTCTCCCAGTCCCATAGTGAAAGTGGCTTCTCATTCCACTCCATCACCATCGGGGAATTCATAAACCTACTACAAAACCTTCCTCAGCTAATGCAATGGCAACCGATCACCAGCTTCAATGCATTACAACCACATAAGAACACACACAAAAGAATATACAGAAAAAGAAGACTGGACAAACAAAACATCAATTAACTAGCTAGCAAACAGTGTGAAAAAATAAGAACATGCCTACAGTGTGTGCCAACACTGTTCACAGGACCAGACTGTAAAGCAAAGCAAATCCTGAATGTGAGTACAAGGAACAACATTGAATCATTGTGCCTCTTCAAGTTTATAGAAGCATGGCTTCTCAGATCTGGGCAACACAAACGAAATTCTCTACTGATGGAGACCAGTGTATTAATTATATAGCTAACCAAAGCATCTCATTGCTAAGAACATCAGTTTTCCACCGCAAAATTTCTGCAGATATAATTTGTTGTAGTCCATAACTTTACAGCCATGCAGGATCAATAAATAGTTGCTAGATCTTAACCATGGATTCAATAACTCCCCATCTCCTATCTTCGACCAAACAAAGAACATGATCACATAAATTCACTTCTCGATCTAGTACTATAGATTTGAACCCCAGCACTTGAATCCCAGTAAAGAATGGCAAGTGTTTCCCATTTCCCTGCAAAGTTTTGAATACTGGCTCTAACTTCATTGCTATTTGTAACTCACCAATCCATTTGTAGCCCACCACCTTTAAACAGCTATTTGGTTCTGTCTCTTTCACTCAAGTCAATAATTCCTAATAATGTTTCTTTTTCACTGCTCACAATTACCTTGTCCTCTCAAAAACTTTCATCACCAATCATTTCCCATTTCCTCGCAATCTCTCGGCCACTAAGATCCACCCACCACCGCCTTTGATTTACCTCCCAAAACTAGTGAACCTCAATCTCCCCGAAACTCATCTACCCTTTAATAAACTCGAAAGCTTCTTCCTTAGTCACCAAGAATCCATAACCATCCCACATAATCATATAAAGCAACTCCATTAAGAAACCATTATGCACCCAGAAAACTTAGCATACTAACACCATAATCAAATGATTACTGAATACCCAGAAACACATGCTTTTGGTTTTTGGAATAGGAAAAAAAAATACAAACTTTGTCAAATACTAGCAATCTGATTATTAGATTGGCTTTATTTTAGATATCTAAGCAAGTTTAAAGAAGACAATAATTCTCTAATGTACGAAATGAAAAGAAAAGGAAACATTTGGGGGAGAACAAAGAAGAAGCATTCTTTACTTTCCCAAATAGAGTCTGACCAAAAGTTAAAAACTTTCTTACTAAATATAGAAATTTGGATTTGCTACAATCACTCTCTATTTTCTTTCCCAGAAAACGAAAAGAGAAATCAGAAATCAGCATAACCAGAGCTACCCACGAATGTTTATCATTTTCCAAAGCATCCATCCAATAAGGAAAAGAATCCTGAGCTAGCGATGAAGGTGAAGACCAACAGGAGAAAGAAAGCTAAAACCTTTACACTGAAACCGTAGCAATACAGGTACCCATACTACAGAAAGAAGAAAGAGAAGAACCAGAAGAAAAAGAAATGAGAAAATGATTGACGAGCTGGGTGAACTTACAGGATGATTTTGCAGAGAAGTTTTTCAAAAGAGAAGGGAAGCATTATTGGCTGGGATTATTGCCATTCCTGTTGTTCCTTCAATCAAAGTTTCAACTGAGAGACACCGAAAGACAAGACAGACTTGACCAAAGAGACGTAAAGAGAAGCCAATGCTAGCTGCCTTGCTCTCTCGCGCACACTTATATTGTGTAGTTGTCTCGATTGTTTCGGTTTGGGCCCTCTTGGCCTAGACTGGCTGGGCAGGTTTGTATTCTAGCTTTTTCTTCTACCCACTTTCTGTAAACGTAGCCATAGAAAATGACAAATGGTGACTGGTCCGAGTCCGGTGATGATTCGGAACTACGAGTTAACAAGACTTAATTAAGTTTTGATACCAACATAAGCACACGTCAATCAAATTTGTCTTTAGAACTATTGTATATATCATACTCTACAGTAAATAGTTTATATCTTTTTAAGTAGGTTTAGCCGTGTGAAATTACTTCGGGAACTTCATAAACAACACACAAACTTGATATTTACTTCACAACTAAATATTTTAAATCGATCCGACACAATTTAAAAAGAGTAAATTTAACATATAGTATATCAACACTAAAACTCAAAACCAATTTTAATATATACCCGTCTATAACAATGTCAAACCTCTATTTCTCAAATGATATTTTCGTCTCTCAATATTTCGGCTTGATTTTTTGCTTTTTATTATTTATTATAGCTCAATTTTTTGTTGGTTCAACTCGAAAAAAAAAAAAACAAACAAACCCTCATATATTTGATGGATATCGAGCTATTGCGACTTTATATTGTAGTAATATGTATTATGGATGACAATCGTTTGTAGTAGTGGTGTAACGATGACCTCAATGGATAATTGATGTCTCTCCCGCACAAAATGAAAAGACCTCCCACCACCGAAACTTCAAGCACTTCATGAAGTGCATATCAACCCTCCCCCTCACCTATGCAGTTGAAAGAAAGTTCTCCACAATTCCATCAACTTCAGCACTTGGGATTCAAATTATTCAACTCAATCAAATTTGTAGCCCTATCAGCTTTTTGATTTGAAATTGTAGTTTATACTTTTTAGTTTTGGTGACATGGATTTGACTATTTGAAATGAGGAGAGAGAGTAAAAAACAAAGTTGCCCACTGAATATCTTATGTAACAATAGAGTTGACGCCGTCAATGATGGCAGGTACTAAAAGGTTCTTGATCTTCGATGTTGAGGTGTTGATATTATAGGTTTCAAAATTGGTATATTGAAATGATGAATGACTCTTACTTGAGATACCATTTATAAATTTCTCTCATTTTAAAAAGATTAAATTTTGTACCTTCTGTTTTAACATTCAACTCAATTTAAATGATCAGAATTCTTGATTCAAATTGGATATCTACCATTATATTTAACAATCACCTTCTACACTCGTGTTCTTGTACTAGAGAATAGACTTCGAGCCAAAATAAGTTTCTTTAATAACATGATATACTAGATTCTAAGACACGTACTTTCCTAGTTCACAAAATTAAGTACAACGCATTTCGGTCAACCTTAATGATCGCCTTTCAAGAAATTTACTTCACCATGCTTATGTTTATGGTATCTTATGGAAGGAATATGTTAGTTTAAAGACAAACGAGAGCAAACAATAGTGTACTTATTCATGGGAATTTTGGTTTGTTTAAGGAAAGTAAACTCAGGAATGTGTCTTTGTATCTACAACTTGGACTAGTTGACATTATCCTACTAAGAAAAATAACTGGACAGGGTGTCGATGTTGGGACTAAATTATGATCTATGTGATGCACAGAATCAACATGGGGTGTGATCAACAGAATAACATGTTTGTGGGACAACGTCTCTAAGTTTAAGGTTTGTGTATGTTTATATATAACTGAAATACAGATTTCATCATATGTACACACACATACAAATTACAATATACTCTTGAATCAGTGTATCAATGACATATTAACTCTAAATATTAATTAGTAAATAATCTTTTAAAGTAATAGTTCGGTTCGAAAATTAACTTCGTCCATTGATAACCACCACACACCACAAGTGGTCGAGTTAATGAGAATTTTGATGTGGATCTCTTATACTCAGGTTCGAATCTCACTAATGCTAATTGAAGTCAAATTTTAATTTATTCTTGATGACCAAAGAAAAGAGTTATAACATGATATTTCAATGTGAATTAGTCTATAAGCTCACAAAGCCTTTAAAGATACTATCATTGATACTAAAAAAAATTAATAATAAACACCGTTCATTGATTAATCATAAAAGATCATCTTGGCAAATAATTAATCATAGATGGGAGGGAAGTCTATTTCTACTTGATTTATCAATACATTATACTGTCGGTAAACTAACTCGAAGTTAGGTCTTTGAGCCCCCTATCCCGTCGATCAATGCATGAAGCAACTCGAGCAATCTACTGATGTAATAAAATAAAAAATAAAAAAACCGACCTAATTGATCTCTAAAGATTTTTATGTGTTGTAAACAGATCTATGTTTATTTATATTAAGTTACTTAAATCTGGGCAAACCAACTTGTGTTGTGTCTGTTATTATAAAACTCGGTTCGTGTGGATTGAGATTGGCAAATGACGAAGAATTAGATTAACTAATGACATGAACTAATTAAGTAGGATTATAAGATCTCATGCTGAGAAGGTTCCACGTGATCGAGCACGTTCAGTTCTTGTTGGTTTTGACCCTTCACTGGTTTCAGAATCTAACCTCTGGGAATTTCACTGAACGCCGCATAGCTAGATTGGGAATAATAAACAAGGACATATCATATAGCTAGGTTAAGCAAGGTAGCTATTATTCAGTAGTTCCATGAAGAATGTGTGAGCATGAGTCCAGGTACGTGTTGCAGATTCACACCAGTAGAGTTTGATCGATATGATCAAGTTTTGCTAGGCTGGACATGATCGATGAGTTCATTCATGACCTGTTTGGTGCTGAGGTCCCCTGATAACCAAGCTTGTTTCATGGCTTTCCTTCATGATCAACCTGTCATTTTCCACGAGTTATTTGGGGTGTTTTGGCGGTGACCGGTGAGTCTAGTCCATAGGTTTTGGGGCATAATGGTTGTTAATATGATCTAAAAGTCTTTGTTTAATTAGATGATGCCAGTTTTAGATTTGTAGGTTTCCTATTTCTGGCAAGAATATGGAACGTAAGGGAGGGTTTGATATCAATTCTCGACTGCATAAGTTTTTCAGCCACTTCAAGTTTTGGTCCTTCATTTGGGACCATGAACACTTCAATATGTAGTACGTTTTGGTTTGGTAGAACATGATGTTCGATGACCAGTCTGCTAGAGAGGTCCAAAACAGCAGTTTCTTTCATGAGTTTGGTTTGTACTTTGTACAAACTGAAAAGTCAATAATCATATCTCACATGATCGAGTTTATATATAGTGACTATTGGTGGATTAAAACGTTTTTGATGTTTCTGTTACTTTACGGCAAAATTCTCCGGGTAAGATGGTTGTCTAACTGGATGATATTAAAGATTTGCGAAAAAAATTTATGTATGAAGGTATAACTGATTCATTATTTATTATGTAATGTCAACTATTGATATATATATATATAGTTAACTATTATTTAAATAATCAGATAGTTTGATAAATGCAATCGAACCGTCTATTCATATTGGTTTAAGTGCACCTCAATGTTTTGAATCATCTCTCAAAAATCTATTTGTTGTTACGAATTTAAATCTTTGAGTATTTTGTTTTGCTTAGATATCTCTTGGATCATCTTATTAAGATGGAGGGTAAGTGCGTGTTAATTTGTTACATGTTTGAGAGTTTTAAACATTAAATTACTTTCATCTCATGATTTAGTTGAAGCACGTTAGTTCATCACCCGAAAATTTTAGGATTTTTAGTCACAAATATTCCTCCAAACCTTTGGTCTTTTGAGCCGCAAACATTTCAGCAATTCAACTGTATGATGCATTCTTTTCTGGTCAATTCAAACTAAATTGAAAGACTAACTGGCAGTCAATATTCACTTGCACCACATGATGTGTAACAGTGACTCAATGGGCCAAATGTGTTTCATTTCAAAAGCAAGAATGGAGCAACCCTACTAGGTTAAACTCCCACCTACCCTTCTCCCAACTTTTTATTCTCCTGCATAATTTTCTGGGTGTGATAATGCTTTCATTCATAATTGAATAAACCCACATTGATAAGGAGCTTTGTTATCACTCTCACATTTAGAGTCTTAGATTTAACTAAGCATATTATTTGTTTCAGAAATGAGTTGGTTAGTTGCTGCTGAGCTTGGATGCCTCGATCTTTTCTGTCATTGTGTCCTTCACAAGTCTCCTCATGATTTTTCCAGAGGGTGATTTTGGAATGGTGTCCACAAAGTGCACCATTCTTACTTTCTTGTAATGTGCAACATTTGAGGCCACATAGTTGATTATGTCTTCTTCACTCTCTTTTGCACCAGCTGCCTTCACAACACATGCTGCTGGTATCTCCCCTGCTTCCTCATCTGGCAGGCTGAAACAAACAATTGACAGCAGTTTATTTTCTTTCGGAACACGAAAAAGTAACAAGAATTGTTGACTGATGTTAGTCGATAGTACTTACGGGACTACTGCCGCGTCTTCGACTGAGGGATGACTTAGAAGGATGGCCTCAAGTTCAGCAGGAGCTACCTTCAAATGACAAAGAAAGTAACTAAAGAAATTGTAATGGAATCATCAAACATATGACCTAAGCTAGTCTAGTTCTTCACTTACTTGGAAACCTTTGAATTTGATCAATTCCTTGATGCGATCTACAATGAAGACGTTATCATCATCATCAATGTAGCCAACATCACCAGTATGAAGCCAACCATTCTTGTCAATGGTCCTCATAGTCTCTTCTTCATTGTTGTAGTAACCTGAAAAATCAAGTTTGTGACAAAGCTTACAAGCTCATTTTATAAGTTATTTTGGAAGGTTGAAATTACTTGATCAATTAGTATTTTTCTCCTTTGGTTAACCTTGCATGGTGCATTGACTCAACACACAAATTTCACCAGGGGTGTTTCTTGGTAGTGATCTACCAGTTTCAGGATCAATGAATTTCACTTCCATGTTTGGAAGAATAAACCCAACTGAGTTTCTCTTTGCCTTAAAACCCTGTCCGGCATGAGTCAGAGTTATGCAGCTATGCTCAGTCAGTCCATATGCCTACAAATCAAAACGAACTATTAGTATAGGCTAAGGGTTCCATACATCATTTCCAATGATCACCAGTAAGCAAGTAAGCAACTACCTCTTGGACTTGGACTCCAGGGAACTTGCTTTCAAATGCTTTGAGGAGATCAGGTGCGAGTGGAGCAGCTGCAGTCATAACAGCCTGGAGTTTCAGTTTGCTAAGATCGAATTCATCCACTACTGGATGTTTCACTAAGTTCAAAATGATTGGTGGCACAATGGGGGCAAACGTGACCTCTTCTGAGATCAATGCGTTCAGAAAGGTTCTAAGTTCGTATCTTCCCATTACCACAACTTTCCCTTTGTTTCTGAGTGTAGCGCAACATATTCCGGTGATCCCATAGATGTGGAAAAAGGGAATTAGGCCTAGTACAGTGACTTTTCCCAACATTTCCGGCGTTACTCCAAAGAGTGTGGAGCTGAGGTTAGCTACAATATTTCGGTGAGTCAGCATTACACCTTTGGATAGTCCTGTTGTGCCTGATGAGAAGGGAAGAGCACATAGATCAGTCTGTTGGACTTTCTCCTGATAGTGATTAGTTCCGGTGCGGTCTGCTGCTTCAAGCAATTTGTACCAATTCATAGCACCTTCAATAGTCTCTTCACCGATCGCAATTACTGGTACACCAAAAGCTTTTACCTGCATTGTAACAAGATAGTTAACATGTGCCTGTATTGACACATTCATTTGATGTACAAATTTGACAGACTGTAAGGTGACAACATTACCTTCTCATAGCTAGTTCCATTTGTTACAATTAGCTTGGCATCAGCAGCCACCACCTGTTTTTTGATTTCGGATGCATGCCCCGCAGGGTTTGCACCTGAAAAAACACCACCAGCAGCCATTATTCCCAACGCAACAATGGCATACTCAGCTACATTAGGGAGAACAACAATGACCACATGCCCCTTTTTGAGGCCTAGAGACCTTAAGGCCTTGGCAAACCTACCGGTGTCTCTAACCACCTCACGGTAAGTAATTTTCTTTCCAGTCACAGCCTCCACAAAGGCAACATTGTCAGCATACAACTCGGCATCTTTGAGCACAAATTCTGGCAATGTGAGGTTATCAGGCACCTGGATAGTGGGCATTTGGCTTCGGAATATATGTTCTTGCACATCTTGGGCTGAACTCTGCACAAATGTTCCCATAGTGGATAAGTGGAAGGAACAATGGAGAAGTAAATGAGGAGAGGGTGAGATTTGCAATGGGATTAGTGGACTTAAAAAGGAAAATGAAGATGGGATTAAATGACTTGAAAAATGAAGATGTTGTTAAGAAACAAGTGAGGGGTGAGACTTGACTTGGGGTATGGTTTGATTTTGGTGAGAAATTGTTATATCATGCCTCTGTCACAAGCTTAGCCAACAGCCTAACAGCATAGCATTCATTACCAAAATTTGGCTAGTTTTCAAGTTGTTAGACTTCAGAACAATGCTATTGGCATGTGAAATAAAGCTAGCAAGCTTTGAGTTTCATACTTATTGTTAATGAAGAAAGAAAAATGTTATTTGAGTAGTTTCAGCTTTCTCTGTAGAACTGTTTGTGATGAGTATGAACATGAATACATGATATCTATTTCTTTCTTTCTTTTTCTGGCTTTTATCTTCATGGAGTTTGGTCAACCATTAGTTGGAGATTCACACAAAAATATAAAAACCTTAGAAGATTGCAAGTGGACATCTTGTTGAAGGTATCTGGTAATAATAATTAGGGGACTGTGACAGTATGAGCATGAATATAGGAATGGACAAATTTTTGTGCTTTTTCTTTTGCATTTGATAATTACAAAGGGAGAAGTACCATCCTGAAGAAAGTCACACAACTTTTTTTTATAGGAAAACCAAAGAGGAGAAATACCTCATAACATATATGACTATAGAAAGGTTGACTGGGTACCTTGGAGTAATTAACTGTAGATTTAGACTTGGCCTTGGATCTTGAAGTTGACTAGAGAGAGCAGAAGAAACAGGACTCCATTGCATTCCTTGTTATAGTGATTCACTTGGCTAGCTTTTCTTGTAATTTTGATGTTTGAATATCAGTTGGAACTTGTTGATGTCTGAGCTGAGATGAGTTGTGAAGCAAATTTAGTAGTGTTTACATCTGAGGACTTGAAACTTTGCACCAACAATTTCCACAGGAACAATCTTATTGGATTGACCCAGTTTTGCAAACTATACAGAGGTCAGATTAAGCAACAAGGGTTTAGCATTGGATCACAAGCTGGAGATGTTACTGTGAAAGTATGGGATGAAAGATCAAGCTGCATAACATTCACAAATGATGAGTTTCTCATGGTCAAGGTAAGTTCAGCAAGTTAAAGTTTCAAAACCTCTGTGATTCAATCAATAATGAGTTTGATTTGCATTGCAGGAAGAAATTCAATTCTTAACACATCCAAGTATAAAGGGTCATCCAAACTTGGTGAATTTGATTGGATATTGCTGTGAGAAGGAAGTGAAGGGTGTTATCTATGACCTTAGTCCATGGGACACCCTTCACAATTTGATCCCAAAAGGTACATTAATCTGTACAAATTTCACTTAACCTCTTAATTTTCTATACAAATTGCTTCATACAAGATACAACTCATTCTATAGAATCTATACAGATAACGTGAACTGGGTTCAAAGGGTGAATGTGCTTCTACAATTTGCACAACTACTTGAATTTCTACACAACAAGGAAAAGCCATTTCTGGTGTTGAATACTAATGCATCTCATATAATGTTGGATTGGGTTTGTACCTAAAGCCTATAGTATTCAACTCTTCATTTTCTTTCTCAAGTTTGGTTTGATCTTAGAAACTCTATTTTGAGTTTCAGGAGGGCAAGCCAACACTAGTTGATTATGGATTAATTAGTGGAGGAATCATTGGTGAAATGACGCCACTAAAAAAGAAGATGCCTATGCACACCATTGGCTTTGTTGATCCATTTTTTGCTGCAAAAGGTGCTTCTTTTTCAAAGCCTGTTTTGCATATTTTTGGCTTTCAAAATCAAACTTGTTAGTACAAGGAAAGGTTCCCACAACAAAACTAATGCAAAATTTTAAAAACCCAATTCATGTTTCAGGTGGTAGTTACTGGGATACCAGCTGTGATGTGTTTTCATTTGGTGTGATTCTGCTGGGACTAATAGCCAAGAGAAATTCTGAGCTAGAAAATGTAGGGAAGCCTCAGTTGGGCCTGGACAGTCTGGTGCACAACTGGGCCAAGAATGTATACAGGCCCAGTTTTTCACTTGTACACAGAAGCTTGCAGGAAGATTGGAGTTATTTTGCTGAAGATGGTACTGCAATTACAGAACTGGGAATGAGATGTGTTGAATTCTTTCCGGTAAATCGTCCGACAATGAAGAAGGTTGTAGAGTGTCTTCAAGGTTTGCTGGGTTTTCGACGCCTTGAAGATGCTAGACCTAACAAAAGGGAGAAGACATTTCATGGAAACTAAACTATATTTGTAAATATGTAGGCAGCAGTGTGTATACCATAGAGTGGATAAACTATGATTTAGCTGTAACATTCTTCATTCTTCGTTTCTTTTGTCTATATTGCTATAATGTTTAGGGTTAGGGCCCAAAGGCAAACTAAATAGATTTTACTTTGAAATCCATATGTTTAGTTCGAATATAGTGTAAACAGACTATTCAATAATCATGACATGTTTGTTTATGGGTGTGTCTATTGTCACCCCCACAAATCACTTTGTTCACCCCACGTTCTCTTCATACACTACTTTTACCTATTTACAATACCTAAAATATTATTTTCTCATTTTTGCTTTGTTCATCCTAAATTCTTTTTTCACCCTATATTTTTTTTTTTCAATTTCAAATTTGTTTTATTCACCCTACATTCAATCTCTTCTTACCCCCGCCTAGATATTTTTTAAATTTACTTTATTCACCGATTTGCAATATACACAATATCAGTCTCTTCTAATAGTCGTTGAATTCTAAAAATAAAATGATTATTATCATTTGGGTAAATGGAATTACAAACTGAACAATAAAAATGACATTAAAGTATAAATCTCAATTAAAAAAACTAGAAAAAAAACTTTCAAACTTAACAACTCATTGATATCTGCTGATATTAAGATGCACAATGTCTGTAAAATCTATTTGGAAAAAACTCCGACACCGATGAAAAAAAAATTAGAATATATATAAGTGAGCGACTAAACACGAAAATTTACATACAAAATCGATATGAGAAACAATGAGTAAAGAGATAGACGAAGCATCAACAAAAAAAATACAAACAGTTCACCTCATCTTCAGTTGAATGCTATTGTCTTTTTCGAACTTTATAAAAAGATCGAATATGATAAATTATGGGTTAAAGTTTATGAAATACATGTTTATCTATAAATAAATAAATTGTAATTTATAACAACTTATTGTCTTTTTCTGTAATTTTATATTAAAAATTAGAATATATATAAGTGAGCGACTAAACACGAAAATTTATATACAAAATCGATATGAGAAACAATGAGTAAAGAGATAGACGAAGCATCAACAAAAAAAATACAAACAGTTCACCTCATCTTCAGTTGAATGCTATTGTCTTTTTCGAACTTTATAAAAAGATCGAATATGATAAATTATGGGTTAAAGTTTATGAAATACATGTTTATCTATAAATAAATAAATTGTAATTTATAACAACTTATTGTCTTTTTCTGTAATTTTATATTAAAGTATATTAGTCATTCAATAAATCAACAACATACGAGATGAGCAAAATGATTTATGAGGTGTCAATAGACACACCCTTGTTTATTTATGTGTATGTAAGTGATTTGGAAGTCAGGCATCACAGCTTTAGATCGACAAATCTACTATAGATTTGATGACCTGGCATTTTAACCATTTGATTTAGTTCGTTTTAAGTCATGAGATGATAATTGATGTTCTTATTTTGTTTGTGAATCAAAGTATGACGGAAGAATTATTCACTTGATGTTTGTACTTTATTCCAAAACATGTGATATTCGAAATATACACTCGAGATGGTTGTGACAAAGTAGAAAAAGAAGCTTGAAGATTCAAAAAAGCCATCACACGCACGGGGTGGAGGAATGGAATGAGTGCACACGTAAAAGAAGGGAATCGATGATGGTGATGGTGATCCATTGCCACCATTTTATTACATATATAGATAGAGATGACTAGAACAAAACTTGTCTTCCCTATATGTGTCTTGGTGGAAAACTGGAAATCATTACCCACCGCATCTCTCATACCCCCTTTGGTTTTCCCCAAACCTAATCATTATATCTAAACATTCCCTCTTACCTTAACTTTAAGCCTCTCTATGTTCATCATCATTATTCCCCTCACCAAACTCTCCACCCCTCTCTTCCTAACTACACTCAGGACATTTTCTTCAGTATTACTATACTGAAATCATACCCTGAATTTCTTCATGTTCTTGAATAGTTTCTAATCGAGTTGTCCTATGTATGTAACATACTACTGTATGTCACTAGTTCTATTATTTCAAATATGTAACGTGACAGTTCGATATTAGAATGTCAGTTGTATGGTAATATATTCTGAACATTTTCTTCGATCGTATACGTATTTCTTTTGGTTTTTAAGGGATAGGAATCGAAGGAAGCAACATTTGCAGCTAATGCTGTGGCGGTAAGCAATAGTTAAATTGCATCATTTGGTGCATGACTTTGGGGGTGGGAGTAATGGGAAGGCAATTCATTAGGTAGTTGAAAGTGCTAGCTAGAATTCTGGATGAGAAAAGAACCTTCATATAAGCTAACTGCTGGGGTCACGAACATAACCGTATATGCTGAATTCTTAAGGAACATTAGATTAGAAACGTTAATAATTTTGGGTTTCCTTCTAGAGTTCTTATCCTTTAAACTATGTATTACATGGTTTCTGAGATGTTATTATTGGAAATGGGAATTGGAATCCACCCCATGATCATCATTATTCATCATCATCATCATCATCATCATCATCATCATCATCACTTTGTATTTTGCAAGTGGGAATTGGAAAACCTACCCCCGGAAGACTAGTAAAGTATATGGTTTGAACGAATGAGTTTGGTTAGAAAATTAAGATAGTATGATGACTTGAGACAAAGGTTGCTGCTATCACTCATTTCACTTGCGAGGGAAAAGAATGTATATATTCGATTTCAGGAGCTTTTTTAAGATTTTTAAGTTGATGACTAGTTGAGGATTTTTCGATTTATAGTTTAAAAAACATATTTTTCGATCATATCTTGATATCTCACCCGTTCAGTTTTTAGGCCTATATGTGTAGATCAGCCCTACAAATTTTCAGCCAAATCGATGATCGTTAAGATAACAAACTAGATCAAATTAATGGACAAACCAAATCTGTCAAACATGAACCGTTTAAGTTCATAATTGGTAAATCACACTTATGAATGTCTTAACGATTTGCAATATGACTGAAAATTTACTGAAATGATCTACTCATAAATATCTATAAACTGAACAGTCAAGATGTGGATATAAGATCGAAAAATGGGATAAGCCGACAAATCCTCAACTAGTCCACAACTTAAGAGTCCTCATTCAAAGAGTTTTCATTCGATACCTTTCTTTCTTTCTTTCTTTCTTTATCTTTTTCATGTTTTTAATGGCAGTTATCATCAATTCCATTTTAGGTTTTTTTATGCACCGTAAAAGTCTGAATACTTTGAAAGAGATACTTAAAGAAAAACCTTTCCAAATATCTAAGGCCAAGAAAACCCAACATAGTCTATTTCTAGAGATTTTTCGATACCATGATGATCATGTTTACACCCAGAATTAATATTTTACTAGGCAGTAAATGTCTAAGTGAATATTAATTAAATTTATGATCCATGTCACACCGGCGAGCCCGAAATAATGGGTTTGCAACTAATGGCCCGCTAGCAAAGTCATGCGAGCTAAATGTACAGTTCACGTGAGAGGAGGAGACTTCGTGTGGTCTAGAAGGACTAGGAGACTTGAGTTGACTTGGTCCAAAGTTTACAAAGCCGCGCGAGTTGGACAGATGAGTTCGCATGCAAAGATTTCGCATGAGAAAGAAGTTAAACTTCGCACACGAGGTGGAAGAGTTCGAACAGGAGTCCTAGATGTGGAATTGCTATCAAATTTATTATATATATATATATTGCATTGAATGTATGCATGCGAGCCGTGATACAAGTCAAAGTCAAGTAGGATTTAATCATCCTAAGCTACAAATAATGCAGCATGCACGTGTCCATGGCAAGAAACATTCTAAACCAACTCTACTGCTTAGAAGAAGGGCGACAGCTAAGAGGTGATTGATATTGCCTGCAACACAATATTATCGTTAAAGACTTCCACAAGTCTTTGACATGTTTTGGGCCAATACATGTGGCCCTAAAATAACTCTATATAAAGGAGTTCGAGAATACTCTCTTTACACACACAGACACTCAACAACTCAACAAAAATACAATATTACCTTTGACACAGTTGAACCTCCAGACGCTCCCCAAAGCTTTGCTTTCGTTTCTCTGTACGCTACCCGGAGCTTTGTCTTTTTTCCCTTCTTTCTCAGTTGAAGCTCTACTCGATCTTACGTCGAGTATCGATATTGTGACGCTCAGGCGGACTACTGTAAGTCCTTGCCTAGTACGCAAGGCGAATCTGAAGAATCTTACGGTGGAGTTGGTGCTCTTTCCATTTTCAGTCGCTTGATTAGAAGTAGAAGGCTAAGCGCACCCCATTACTGCAACCACTACATTAGCTGCTAGAGAGGCTGCTAAAGAAAACAAAAAGACTTTACAATGCCAAAATGTAAAGCCTACAGTTGACAAGTATGTCCTTGCCAAAAAGATTGAACTGCCTAGTAGCCAATCTAATGGAGAAGATTTTCCTTTGGACGAACCCACGTTCAAAGAAAGAAGTTATTTTGTCAATCAATGACGAAGAACCTGAGGTCGAGACCGTTGAGATTATGGATAATCATATTATCTCAAAAATCGAAGTTGTTCCTCAGAAAGATGAACTTAAAAGTAGGACAGAACAGTCCATCTTAGAAGAAGAAATCGGTTCGGACACTGATGGTGAGCCACAATCTCACATGACGTCTGAACAAGAAGCCATTCCCTCCATGGGCAGAGACTCATATGTAGTGACTGGTCAAACACATGGGACGCACCCCCTCGACAACCAAGGGGAAATTAAAGGATCTTCTAATTGTGGTCTTACTACTGGGCACCACCACCACCATGATCAAGGGCATGATCAAGTTAAGTTTTGTCTTACTGTACGTTGTCAAGAAGTGGCCCAAAGTCATGACAAGCTTAGTCATATATGGTGTGGTGGTATATCTAGGCCAATCCGAGGCTTTACATTCCAATATAATTAAAGTCTTTACATGCAAATTCAAAAGCCAAATTATGGCTTTGGTATTGTATGTGTGAAACGTTTTTACACCTAGAATTGCAAGTTTATTATACATGGGTGTAAAGTTGAGTATTCTCAGTGTCATCTCACTCTAGTCTGCAGCAAGGACTTGGCAGCATCTAAACATGATGCTCATGGATTTCATATGTCTGCATCAGAGGCAGAGGTGGATTCGAGGGGTTATGATGACTCCAAATTTGATTTTGACACATAGCCAATTTATGATGAGTATGATGAAAACTAAATGTTGGTGCGTCTGTCTCATAATCATATTCCACAAGAGTTCAATCCTAGTGAAACTCTTGATATGGTGAAAAGAGACCAGCAAGTGGTCCTCTTCCATAATCAATGCATGGTTATTCCTGATATACATTATGACATGGTAATTAGCAACAAGGCTGATCTCAACAGCATACGGTCTGTGAGAATACAGTTAAAGATCATGCTTAGTCAAATGACAAGGATACGTATGGGGCAACGAGACATACCCTACGACCTACCTTGTTCAAATTTCCAAGTGGTTGACGCAAAACATTTTTGCTCAACACTTGGAAGTTTTCAGAAACAAGAGTCTCATGCTGGAAACATCACGGCGTCGAGGCTTAGAGTGAAGCATTGGTGGCCTCCCCCGTGGCCTTACGAAGGGTAACTAATCATACTATGATCCCTTCTTTTCTTTGCTTTTAGCTTTTACTCCCTTTTTTCTTTCATTTTTTTTTCTCGCATTCAAAAAAGAAAAATACAAAAAAAATTAAATAGCAAAAAACACAAAAAAAGATATTTAGTTTTGCTGAAATGCAAGACAACGTTCTTGCCTATATAAGGCTTGAACTTTACTTAAAGGCCTATCCCTGAGGCTTGAAGACAACAAGAATTTCACATGCCTTAGAGTTACTGCCAGCGAAGTCAATGTCAGAGAAGAATTGAATAAATGTTTGCCATGTTGAAAAGTTGTAACATGCACTACTGGACAGTCAGCTTCGCGAACTAAACTAGAAAGATCCATGAGGAACTAGCAGGCGAGCCTTATATCAATAGAAAACCCTGGATGTCTATTTTTCAGAGGATTTTACGGTTCGTCATTCCGACATTTCTGAGTGGAGTTATGGCAGTTCGAATACAAACATGTCAGGGTACGCGCGAATTTGCAATGTGTTTATTCAATGTGTTTTAGTGACCTTATACACACAAACACACACACACACACACACACACACACACATCAGGGCCCTTCCACTAAATGATCCATTTTTTGACATATATGAGGGATGAATGATTACACTAACTTCTCGATCACAAAATCACATTTACACCTTTCAATATGTAGTTTTATATGAGTAGATCATTTATGCAAATTTTCAGAAATTTTGGTGATTGTTACAGCATTTAAAACTACGATTTATAATTAAAAGCATAAACGGTTCAGGTTTGGCAGATTTGGTTCGTTCATTGATTTAATCTTGTTCGACATCTTAACGATCACCAAATTGGCTGAAAATTTGCAGAATTGATCTATATATAAGGACCAACAAACTAAACGGTGGAGATTCAAAAATATAATCGAAAAGTTGGTGTAATCTTTCATCCCTCATATATGTTAAAAAAAAAGGATCCCTTAGTGGAAGAGCCCTTATATATACATATATCAATGTCAAGTAGGATTTAATCATCCTAAGCTACAAATCATGCGGCATGGAAGGGCGACGGCTAAGAGGTGATTGATATTGCCTGCAACACGATATTATCGTTAAAGACTTCCACAAGTCTTTGATATGTTTTGAGCCAATACATATGGCTTTAAAATAACTCTATATAAAGGAGTTCGAGGATACTCTCTTTATACACACATACACTCAACAACTCAACAAAAATACAATATTACCTTCAACAAAAATACAATTACCTTCAACATAGTTGAACCTCCAGACGCTCCCCGAAGCTTTGCTTTCGTTTCCATGTACGCTCCCTGGAGCTTTGTCTTTTTTCCCTTATTTCCTAGTTGAAGCTTTACTTGATCTTACATCAAGTATCGATATTGTGACGCTCAGAAGGACTACTGTAAGTCCTTACCCAGTACGCAAGACGAATCTGAAGAACCATGCGGTGGAGTTGGTGCTCTCTCCATCCTCAGTCGTTTGATTAGAAGCAGAAGGCTAAGCGCACCCCGTTACTACAATCACTACATTCCGCGTCCGCGCGGTATGACACACCCGCAACGACTAAAAGAGACTTTGCATACCCAGACTTACTGGTGTGGCCAAAACAGATCATTTGTTTGTATGTTATACATAAAAATTAGAAAAACGTAAAGTTATGATAGTCTCTCAATCAATGGAAACTGAAAATGAAAATGATCAAAGTAAAACACCATTGATCATCGAATGTTACTGCATTACTCAATCAAGTTGTCATTACAACAATCACGACGTGGTTCAAGTTATTTGTACATATGACAATTACTATGAGGTGACAGGGAAAAACACGAACATTTTATCTTATTCTTGATCAAGCATGTGATGCTCTAAATGTTTAATTTATCATGAAAATCACGTCTTGAAAGAAAATAAAAACGTTTTCTATGTAAATTTAGTTCGATATAACTAGTCTACTAACACGTGAGAGCCGGTTTTTCTGAATCCAAAATTAAAAGTAAAGGATGCAAAAAAATAAGAGTAATAATTGTATTGAGTACTTGGGAGAATTATTACAGATGAGTAGGAGGCAGACTGAAGAAGAAAGGTAATGAGAGTGTAGGTAATTCTAACAAAATTAATCATGAAAAATTGGAAAAAAAGAATCGAAGAGAGGGGACAATGATGGCGTGTGCGTGTGGAACCAAAAGAACGACAAAGAAAGAGCCTGGACCGATCCCACATCCAATCAATCACAGCCGTTGATTCCCCCCACCAAGGTCAAAAAAGCAGAGGAAGCAAAGGTTTGAGTTTTGAGGGAGAAGAGAGAAATGGGGTGGGGATAGGAAGAGAGAAGAAGGTCTGGGTTTTTGGGGAGTGATGATGCTTGTTTATATAAGTTGAAGAGTTGTGAGTTCGGGTCTGGTCCGGGTTAAACGGGTCGCATGGAAGGGGTGGTCATGCTGAGGCAGCTCATCGGTCAGCTTCAGGAGTTCGTACAACTCTACGGCTCTCCACCTCCTCAGCCTCTTCCGCAGCTTCCCTTACTCAACCACCCCAGGTTTAGATCGAAAACTTGTCTTCTTTAACACTCATCTGTTTAGTTACTTGTTCAATCTTTCACATTATGCTTCATTTTATTCATTATCTGATTGTAAAGTTCAGTGCTTTGGTTGATTTTCCAGCTGGGTTTGCTGAAATTGGGTCTTTTGGACTCTGTGGATTTTTCTTCTGCTTCAATGTGTGCCCTTTTGTGCATATTGTCTTGCTGCTGTGTTTTATCTCATTATTTGGCACTAAATTTATGAGCTTTATGGGATTTTCTGGATTCTAGAGGTTCATTGGGCCAATCCCACTATTCGATTTTCTGTGACTGTCCAGCTGGAGTTGAGATTCGATGGTGTTCTTAGACAGGCTTAGTTGTTAACACTGGACATATGGTTCTGGTGGTCATTTTTGTTTCTGGGGCTTGTTGATTGGGCTTACCAAGGCTAATTAGAGAAAGGGAAGGGGAGAAAAACAGCTAGGTTTCGAAACTTGAATAATCTGAAAAATGTATAAATGAAAAGATTGTAGAGGGAGATTTCAGAAAGGTAGACCACCAGCTAAACAGGTTTGCTTGAGTTAGTCATGCTAAGTAAGGGTAATTGGTATGAGACGTCCATTGATCTAGGGAATCAATAATAATCATCAGACATGACGTGCAGATTACTGCATTGTAGGTTCCCTTTATGTTCAGAAATGAAGCATTAACACGGAACCGGTGTCTGTATATTGTAGACCTCGTGATTTTCAGATTTCAATAAAGCTGCCAAATCTTTTCCAGATGTAATTTGATGTAGGACAGTGGCTAACCTGTGCATGCCTTATTGAGTTTATCTTCTAGTTCAAGAGAACCTCGCAGGGCCTCTGGGAAAAAGCATCATATTTCAGTATTCCTTTAAGAAAAGTTATTAACGTGCATTGACATGTTGTCCTAATGTATTTACTCCATGACTAATCTTCATGGAAAGATTACGCTTATTAAATCAAGTTATCTTGGGTGAATCCTTGAAGACATCTGAATGTCAGTCTTACCTAATAGGCTAATACTACTGCAAGACCCTCCTTTCTTTCAAGTTAGACTTATATACTGTCAACTGTATGTTCTGTAAGCTTTGCTTATTTTCAGTACATATTGCACATTTTTTGACTAATCTATGAGAAGCTGGATGAGGTTACTTTTTAAGCCTCTCTAGCATGGATACAATTTTGAAAATATGTGCTACACCATAGCTATATGGGGGCTAATTTAAACTTGTTCTGTAGCAAGTTGACTTGAAGTTATTCTTTAAGAACCGAAAATAATATACCACAGCTATTACCACGTAGTAATGCCCTCCACCCTATCACGAATCGGTCTAGATTTTATTTGTTACTGGTAACAACCCCGATTGGTATAGTTGACATAATTAAATTCAATCGTTCAGAACTTGTTATAATCTATCTTTGCTTGCTTTTACATATATCACTGTCATTCATCTGTGTACATTTTAGTATTACTTATATATATATATATATATATATATATTTATATATATATATATATATTTACAGTATGGTTCTCAAATACGGATACATAATGAACTTTCGTTCACTTTTTACGTAGGTGGTGCTCCTCCACTGTTGATGATAGCTCTATAGACGATTACTACAGTTTTATGATGGCAGATGGAAAATCTGAAAGTGTCCGGATATTAGACCCTTCCGAGCCTCCTCCTAGTAAGAGATCTTGTAAGGAGCGAACCCGGGGTAAATCATCAGGAACCACAGATACCACTGAGCCTATGGAACAACATATTTGGAAAAATTTCCCAGAAGACCTTTATGAAGCTGTCATTGCAAGGCTTCCAATTGCCACATTTTTCCATTTTCGCTCTGTTTGCAGGAAATGGAATTCCTTGCTGGACTCTGAAAGTTTCTCCCAGCATTGTACAGAGATCCCACAAGCTAATCCATGGTTTTACACCATCACTCATGAAAACGTGAATTCTGGGGCCATGTATGACCCTTCCTTGAAGAAGTGGCACCATCCGACAATTTCTTCTCTGCCAACAAAGCTGATCGTCTTGCCAGTGGCTTCAGCAGGGGGTCTTGTTTGCTTCCTTGATATTGGTAATAGAAACTTCTATGTGTGTAACCCTCTGAATCAATCTTTCAAAGAGCTGCCAACCAGGTCAGTTAAGGTCTGGTCTCGTATTGCTGTGGGGATGACTCTGAATGGGAGTTCTACCAGTGGGGGCTGCAAGGTAATGTGGGTGGATTGTGATGGTGAGTATGAAGTTTATGACTCACTAAGGAACTCTTGGACTCGCCCTGGAAGCATGCCATCAAGTGTTAAGCTGCCATTATCCCTGAATTTCCGGTCGCAGGCTGTTACAATTGATAGCACACTTTACTTCATGCGGTCACGCCCTGATGGGATTGTGTCATATGATATGGTCACGGGGGTTTGGAAGCAGTTTATAATTCCCACACCACTGCATCTGACTGACCACACACTTGCTGAATGTGGAGGCCGGATCATGCTGGTGGGTTTGTTGTCAAAAAATGCTGCTACATGCGTGTGCATTTGGGAGCTGCAGAAAATGACACTTTTGTGGAAGGAGGTTGACAGAATGCCAAATATATGGTGCTTGGAGTTTTACGGCAAGCACGTTAGGATGACTTGCCTGGGTAACAAAGGCTTACTCATGTTGTCCTTGAGGTCGAGACAAATAAACCGCTTGGTTACTTACAATGTTTCGAGCAAGGAATGGCTCAAGGTTCCTGGTTGTGTGGTGCCCCATGGAAGGAAGCGGCAATGGATTGCATGTGGCACTTCATTTTATCCATGCCTGACGGCTGTGGCTTGAATCAGTTTTCTCTGGTGGGTTTCAGCATGTCAAGAATGGGAATGAATTTTCAATCGCAATTGGGTTTTATCATGGTTGGTGCAAGCTTTCACTGCCAACTTGTTTCCAGCTAGGTTTCATTATTGTCGTTTTAATGTAGACAATTTCACGGATCATATCATTTGTTATTTTCTTCCGTGTAGAACCTTCAACAATTCTTTGAATTCTGCTAGATGAATATGTTCTAATATGTGTTTGTTACTGGTTCAAATGAAATAAATTATGTACTCTAATGTATGTTGTATGCAGGTGTATTACAATATCATATCACATACAACTTCATGCTCAGTTAGATTGAAGTCTTACTGATTGTTATGGAATCGCTTCATCTTGGTTTAGTATTGCAAGTAGAGACTTTCTACCATGAACTGCAATATGGGGGAGTAAGATGCCATCAAATATATAATTGTTGATTATTTATCAGATGTTACTAATCAGAAGTATCCATTGCTTGCAATATTAATGCCATTACGTTTAACAAAATTATAGAACGCAATTATGACTTTTTGGGAGCCATCTGTAAGGTGAGGCCAAACTTCTCCTCCATGTTCATAGTCTCAGGTACAACTCCATCTTCAAGCTTCCGATCAAAGCAGTTAGTGAACCTGCAACATTTTCATTGAGAATGGCAAACCTGGACAGATTCTCCTCCCACCCCCAAACATTGACTAGAACTTGTGCACCCTTTGGGACAATGTACCCTCCAATTTCTACATCTGGTTCATCTTTCCGTGGAAGAAGCAAAGGAACTACCGGGTGCAACCGATACGTTTCTTTTATTTCTCCTTGTAAAAAAGGGAGCATAGCAATGTCAGATTCCTCAACTAGTTTCCCTTTCCCAATCACTTCTCTACCTCAGCTTGAGCTTTTGGCATGGCTTCTGTGTTGCTTAGTAGCTCAGCCATTGCCCCACTCCAGTGTTGCTGAACTTGTACCTGTGCCAGCAACAAATAGATCATATATATATAACATTGAAGTAATATTCAAGAACAACAGAGAAGACAAGGACATAACAAGCTAGAGAGACCAACCAGAAGCAAATGTTCAACTTGTGTCTCGTCCTTATCCTCATTTCCCTCTTCAATGATGTTTAAGAGGATATCCAACATGTCACAATTTGTGACATACTGTTGCCCTTTTCTTGATTCCAACCTTTGATCGATCATGCCGTTGAACTAGACCATAGTTTCCCGGAAATATTTAGTCAAGCGCATACTTATTCCTTGGGGGTCAAGCTTCCTAACTAGAAGATGAGCCTAGATGCCCAGGGTAAGCCCTAATCCACCCACAAATACATAGCGGAAGCCAGAAAGCCACCTCCAATCAACACATAAGAGGGATTGAGGTTTGTAAACTTAATTAGATCGAATTGTCTAAGGTCTTACTCATGAAGAACTCTGGATCCAAAAATCTAAAGAAACAGAGTGCCATGCATCCTATAATTGAGTTGGGTTTGAAGCAACTACCTTGTTGCTTGCTGAACTTTCCTCTTGAGTAGAACTCAGTGGCTTTGAGATCAAAAGGCCAAAGAGAGCACTCTCGCTCCTCCGATCAGCTAAATCAATGGAGAAGATATTCATGGACAAGAGACTGAGCACGCTTGTGAAAGCAGCTCTTCCAATGTCCACTTCCTCACCAGCCATCATGCTTTCATCAACATCATCAATCCAGCTGTTGCACTTTTACTCGCCGGCTAGCTCTGTTGGAATGGCATCCAAAACTTTGGCTGCAAACAAATGGGAATTGCATATTCTGCGAAGATTTATCCATCTTTGTGATACAGGTAACCAGGGCAAGCTGTACTCGGGCGGGATGCAAAACATTGCCTCCTGGGTTCTGAGGACGTCTTTGGCTTAGATGCAAACTGATTGTAGAACCGTAGCGTCGGGAAAGCATGGTCAAAGAAAGATGTGTGGGTTTTTCTTCAAGCTCAAATAAATTTCCAACAAATGGAAATGGCTTTACTCCTGGTGGAAGAAACTTCCTAGGTATGGCTTTGCTTCTTCGTGCTAGTGAAAAGTGCAAGGCTTGGCTGCAGATCCAGGCAAAGCCAAGACATAGAATGGAGCTCAAGAAACCCACATCTTATCTCTACTGCAGTAGTTAGCACGCACCACTCTATAAGAATTGTTCCAAGATGTGGCACATAATTTTGAAGTGACTAATGGTTACTAATAGATCAGTTTGTAACTATGCTCCTATTTGGTGACTCCAGATCTGCTCAAATGTTGTCACTACGAATCCTGCTTAAACCCTATCTATACATAGATGGCATATAATCGATAAACTAGAAGCCTATTTCACTGTTATAATTCATCAAACGATAAACTAGAAGTCTGACGCATGCATGAAACTAATCGGTAAGAGAACTTCAAACTGTTGGAAAAATCAAATAAAATGTAACAGAAATTATATAGGAAGGGGTAGTTGTTTATTATTTAAACTTGACAACGTCTACATAGAAGTTTTTTTCTTTCCTTCACAAGATAGAAACCACAGCTTGTAGTAGTAGATCACATTCTTGTATATCAGTTGTTTTTTTCTACTGGCTAACAAAAAGAATAAGTAAAACCACACTGACAGGACGATGATTCAATCTCTCTCTCTCATAACTTAGACTCAATTTAGGCCATGCCTCCAGTCGTAGCTGTCCTGATGATCTGAAACAGAGCTGTAAAAAAAATTGCATAAAGAAAAGTCAGACACAGAACAAAACCACAAAAGACTATGAAATACTGCAATCTTCAGGTCACAGCAATAGCACAGGTTTCCAAATTCGTGCTTTACTTTTCAGTTTCAGGCTTCACAACTGCCGGTGCATGAATCCCCATTACTCATTAAAAAGAAGTAAGCAATTGAAAGATACACTTACATGATCCGATAACAACAAAGATGAAGAAGCCGAGGAGAATAGGGCCGACGGGGTAATCCTTCCCCTTCTTGGCGGTCGTCTCCGGCACCGCTCCTCTCTTGGTGATGTTCTTCTCGAACCTCTCCACCTTCCTATCCGCGAGTCGCCTCGAAGTCGTCTGCGCATTTATTCAAAACCATCAGATCTATTCAATCCGTTACAGATCTGATCTCAAATTGCAGATCCAACCAATTAACGCAGAGAGAAATTTACCATTGCTGTTCAGGTTGCGGAGGAGAAAGAGTGCGCGTCGCAGCTGATTAGGGCCCTTCGGTTCTTCTTCTTCTTTCTTTTCAGGCCAGTCGCCCTTATTTTTCGCACAGGTCTTGAACGCCTCCGATTGTGATTTTCGGGTATTTATGTAGCGGATCGGGTGATAGCCTCACGGACTTGATTTGCTTCGATGGAACACGCGTCGGGATGTGACTGGGAGGTGGTACGCACGTTGGACAATCTGCGGGGGTGTTTTAGATTACGTGGAATGGGTTGACCTGGAGAGCGGGGACGGTACCACCGCGTAGAAATAGTAGTGGGTCCCGCTGTCCATCTGGCAAGTGGTTCTTTTTTTTGGTCGGATTATTTTCCGAAAATGTCATAAAGAAATATATCTAAATTTAGTAAATTATGATTTGGACCATATCCATTTCTTGAGAGGAAAATATTGATATTATCATTAATTTCTAATAATATTTACTTCCATTTGAGTGTGTATGAGAAAATCATTCACATTAAGTTGTTAATCGCTCTGAATAGGAATGCAAGTGACTCCAGCTTAGTATTAGTGTAATGAGAAAATGCTCAAAAATAAAAATCAAACAAAATAAAAATAAAAGTTATAAAATGTTAATTAGTTGGTTACTAACCTCATCAATTAAAGGTCGTTTAAATCCCTTCAAAGCTACAAAACAAACTTAAAGGCAAACTTGGTGGGTCACTGACTCATGCTTTTATTTGTCCTATGTTTTCGCAAGTTGATGAAACAATGGACTGAATGGTTGTGAAGTATGCTTGTTTGGACACAGAAGTAGATCATATCACCGGTTCATTCTTCTATCACCAACAGAAAACCAGAATCATCTCAGAACTGATACTGAATCCACAATATCTGCCCCTATTTGGAACTAATAACAAGTTCTGAACTAACAAGATTGTCATTTTCCAATCAAATAGTAAGAACATCTATTCATGATATTGATGCTAAAATGTATTGCACAACAAAGTCAAAAGACATGGTCACTTTTCATTGAATCTTAAACCAAGTCGAGAATTTCATCGACATGCGACATCATACTGTGACTGAAAAAACCAGCCAGCTTTGTTACAGCTGAAGCATGCTCCACTCTACCATCTTGATTTGTTTTCCAAACATCTTCCACAATTCCTCGTTCTCTAAGTGACTCAAATTCACTACCATCTATAGCTTATAGTAAACTCAACATGATTCTCTACATTACAGTCTTAACTCTTTCATATATCATAATCACATGATCTAGTAGATTAACTATTACCTGGAGAAGTTCCAGGAGCAATTAGTAAGGTACACGATGAGAAACCGAAACATCTTGTTTCTTGGATTTCTCCTCATGCCCATAGGAACAGTTGGTGCATCATGAAACAGCCACTTTCACCCGACTCAAACTTAGTTGTTTAGATCCAGAAATGAAATGCTAGTGCAGCTCCCCAGCCACATTCATGCTACCGCTACAGAATACCATCATACCTCCTTCCATTGGCATCAAAGTCCTTTCTTCTGGCATCGAACCTCTTCTTTCTTTCGTCGTCATTTAGATCCCGAGCGAAACTCTCTTTTGCTCTTGCCCAGTGTGTCCTCATCAAAAGGGCATTTCCTCCCTCTCTTAGATGCTAGCTTGTCCCCACCTGAAGCTTTGGCAGATTTAGAAGGGCCGGCAGCTCTGCCAGATGCCTGGAAGTCTACCTTTGCAGCTTTGGCAGCTTGAGAAGCACTAGCAGCTCTTGAAAATGGAGCCCAGATAACGCTCTTTTGTGTGAATGACACATGACTGATAAAACCTGTCGCACCAACATTTTCAGAGGCTGCGGTACTCCTTCCTGTATGGAATGGGGTGGTAGAATTTGAACCACACATCATGGCTGGTGGAACAATTTCTACTGCCTGAAATAGTTTATTACAATTCGGGCAAAAACCATTCCACCTGAGATACTTTCCTAAGTACTCGAATCGCATCCTGCATTTTGGACACTCGCACCAAAAGCTTTTGGGTATTGGTTCGACAGAAGCAGGAGCAGAAGAGGGAGCTGGACGTTTGGTGCGCGTCTGAGCCTTTGCATTGGATTCTCTACCCTTTGTTGCTGTACCATTGGCCCCATGTGAATCTTGAGCTCCAGTTGAAACATTCTGGTGAGCAGAACCATTGGCCCCATGTGAACCTTGAGCTCCAGTTGAAAATTTCTGGTGAGCAGAACCATTAGCCCCATGCGAACCTTGAACTCCAGTTGGAACTCTCTGGTGAGCAGAACCATTGGCCTCATGCGAACCTTGAGCTCCAGTTGAAAATTTCTGGTGAGCAGAACCATTAGCCCCCTGTGAACTTTGCGCAGTTGAAACTTTCTGGTGTACAGAACCATTGGCCTCCTTTGAAGCCTGATTTGTAGTTGAAACATTCTGGTGTACTACATTTTGGCGCACATGTACATCCCTTCTCCTGTCATATGCCACTCTCTTATTTTTATCAGACAACAAATCACATGCGTCCTTAACTAAGTTGAATGCTCCACCAGCCCCTGCAGACTTATTTTTATCAGGGTGAAGGTTAAGAGCTAGTGTTCTGTACCGTTTCTTCACCGTCTCATCATCTGCCTCTGGATCCACACCAAGTATGCCATACCAATCAGGTTCCCCACCTATCTTATTCTCTGCACACATATATACATCAAGTGTCGCCAGAAGTTGCCGGATACCATCCAGCCCCGGATACAAGGCTTGAGCCTTCAACGCAAATTTCTTCGCCCCCATTATATCCCTTTCACTGAACTTCCTCTCCGCAATCTCTTTTGCCCGGACGCCATCATCTTTATTGCACTCCATATGCCTAAACTTTGTTCTTCTTTACACATATAAACTTTCTACAACAATGCTGCCTCAATTCCACTAATTCTTCCACCAAGTGATCCCCAACAGCACAGATTCTATTAGATCAACAACAGTATAAGAAAATCACCATGGAACTCACATGCAAACATAATGATACCGCAAGAAATGCATAAGAACAATGTACTAAATTCCAATTTAAGAATCAAGCCCAGCCTAATTCAAAAACAAGCACGGCTATTTTAGAATACCATTACTGCCACCACCTTGCCCCACTAGACTCCTTCGAACCCTTTTTTTTTATGATTCATGACTCATAATTCAAAGAGATACTCAGATGCAATAACAGAGAAATAAAATCACAGATACACGGATCATTTAAACCATGCAACAGCAGTACTACCAAAATATTGTTCAAACATATTTTCTTGAAATTTCTGAGTCTATTCTTTCAACACATAAAAAAGCATAAGCAAAATCACAGAGAACCAAAACCGATGAACATAAACAAAACCCAACTCAGAGAAATGAAAAATCATCCAATGAAGTGAATGAATCAAACTTTACTGATACTGATAATTGAAAAATGGGAAATGGGTTCTGCTCACCTTGTTCTACAAACATTATGGACTGAGGAATCTGAATTGAATCGCAGAGAGCCACCATGGAACAAAGAGACCACCTTGTTGTTTTTCTATTGCTCTCCCTATTTATAACCCCCCAAGACTGAAAAGAACACTGGTCACACAGCCTTAGACAGGAAGCAGAACCCAATAGAACCATGACATGGCTTGGTCTTCTTCTTTCCCAGAGTCAAAGAATCCTAAAAATTTAACCCTAATTACCCAATATGGAAGATTGGGAAGGTTGGTGGAATTTACTACTAGTTGGTTTACTCTCCGAAGTAAAACTCACCCGCATCGTAATTGTTACTCTAGTTAAAAGAGGATTTTTGGTGAAACCCTAATTAAAAGGGTTGGTGTGTTCATAAACCAACTACTACCCATTTCTTTTCTCAATTTCAAAATTTAGCCATTGTAAAATTTATGTGTACAAAGGGTTCATAAGATTTGTTTTAAGATTTGATCATTGTATTTATTTTCACTAGTCTATTTAATTAATTAACATGAATCGTGCATAGAGCGAGAGCTATTTTACATGCATGCATACTTTACATGCACGTAGAGTTCACAAGCAGATACATCTAAGTCTTTATTAAATGTAACCGTTTATTTGTCACACAAATAATTGTCCAATTGGATTGTATGTTTTACCCTCCCAAATCCGTTCTCGTGTATACAAAATTTACATGCAAGTCGAGCTCAAAATTAGAATATCAGAATATCTGTATCATTTATTAAATGTAACTGTTAATTAGTCATGAGAATGATTTTCTTTTTAGATCGTTTGTTTTACCTTCCAAATCTATCCACATGCACGTATGCAAATTTACATGCACGTTGAGTTCACAAACCGGGATATCCATATCAATTATAAAATGTAACCGTTAATCTGTCATAAGAATAATTTTCTTTTTAGGTCGTTTGGTTTACCTTCCAAATATGTCCACATGCTCATGTATACATAAAACGATCTACGCATCTTTTGCTAACTGTAACCGTTAATTTGTCATAAGAATTAATCATGTGTTGTCCCTCCTAAATTCGGCCACGTACTCGTGCAGGCGTAATCATGTACATGTATAGTTTAAACACATGTTACACTTACATGACGGAAAAATAAAATAGTAAATGTCTATTTAGTACAATTCTTGGTACCTCATTTCCCATTCCAACAAATACTTTAAGAGATTGTATATTTGAATGAAAGATAACATAATTTGTACACATTCCTACTAATTTTATCTAAAATCTTAATTAACAAAATTATTTTAATATTATATTGCCTTCACCCCTTATAAATACATATATATATATAGAAAGAGAAATGAAAAAATCAAAGACTTGGCATGAATCTCATTAGACTCCATTGACCAGTCACTGGTCACTGGAGTTTGGTTGTTGGAATCTGATCACCTGAATATTTGTGGATTTAACCAGAATCTTGCCGGACTTATTTGAATATCTCTGAAATTTCACCAGACCTTGCCAGAACCATACAGTATACTCGCCGAAATTTTATTAGGGGTAGTAATTTGTTTATGTATTTTAGGTAGCAATAAAATGTTTTACCTATGGGTACGTAATAAACCTTTTATTCATGGGCAATAATGTTGAAAAATGTTTTACTAGAGTAATAAATGTTTTATCGGGGTCAATAAAGAAATTTATTAGAGGACAATAAAGATGAATTCTCACAAGAACATTTCCAAAGAATTTATAGAATGTAATAAACGTTTTATTAGGGGGACAATAAATGTTGAGAAATGTTTTAATATCCCCTAATATTAACATTTATTCAAGGTCAATAAAGATGAAATCTCGAAATCTCATAGTAATATCTCAAAAGAGTTTATAGAAGATAATAAACGTTTTATTGGGATGCAATAAATCTTGAGAAATATTTTACTTACCTTAATAAAAACAAATTATTAGATGACAATAAAGATTGGGCAAATAACATAAAAGTGTCATTTGAAGATATAAATGATAAAAAAATCATTAATTGTTCCACATGTTAAAATAGTCACCCCAAATATTATCAGATGATAAAATAGTTACTTAATTATATATAACATGATGTAATAGTCATGATTAAGTGTTAATTATGATAAAAAAAATACATTTTCAAATTTTATAGATTTACGATTCTACCCTTCCGTTAGTTTTTCTCGTTCTCATCTCTCTATGTTACTGCTTTCTCTCTCTGTTACCGATTTCTCTCAGCTCTTTCTCAGCTTTTCTCTGTTATTGTTTTCTCTCTGTACTCGATCTCGATCTCTATCCTGTCGGCGCTACCTGAGTTTCTTCGTTTGTATCCATCAGTTCCGCCATCCACTGTCTTCTAACTCAAACAAGGTCGATGCTTTGCTCAGACACAATGTTTTTGATTTCTTTTAGATTTTGATGTTTTGATTGATTTATTTCTGTGTTTAATCGTAACAATTTCATTTGTTGTCAATCGGTGAATTCTGGGATTCATAAGAATTTAGGGATTTGAAACTCTTTGACTAAATCTGTGCTATATTCCCAGCCTCCCAGGAATTTAGTGATTTTAGTCTTTGAAAAAATAATTTGTTTGCATTGTTTTGCTTATTTTGGTTGTGTACTCTGGAGAATGAGCATGAGTTACTTGCATTGTGTACTCTGTGTTTGCATTGTTTTGTTTATTTTTGGTTGTTTGCATTGTTTTGCTTATAGGTGTCATAAGTTACTTGTAATCTAAAATACTATACGTATTTTCATTCAGGTACTATAGACAGTAACTATACTGCAAAGTTTGTGTACTCTGGTGAAAGAGCAGTAGTTTCATTTGATCATAGCGTCTCATATATTAATTTTGCTAATTTTGTACGTGGCCGATTTCCGATATTGGGCAGAAGCATTGTTAATCTAAGGTATACTGTTTTTCCTGATGTTGTATCTTATCGTCTTGAAAATGAAGATGATGTTTAGAGTTTTGGCCCGTTATAGTTCAAATTTTGTTGATGTGGATGTTTGTTCTTTTGATGTTAGTGCATCTAGTTCTGAAAGTGTGTTGAGTAACGATGTTAGTGAAGAGTCTAACGTTTCATTTGATGAAAATGATTATTTAGGATGTTACAAACCAGAGGAAGCAAAGATGTATTGTAGCAAAGGGTGGGAGAATTATATCAAATCAATGGACCAGAAGTTTCAAGGTGGTGTGGAAGAGTTTAGGTTGAAATTGCGTATGTATGCAATTGAGATGGGATCTGAGTATAAGTATGTTAGAAATACTAAGAAACGTGTTGTTGCTTATTGTTCTAAAAGAGAGTCCGAGCATTGTGGATGGTGTGTGAAGGCTTCCTTGTTAGAGTATAATCATTTTTTTGTCATTACTGGTCTGGTGAATGAGCATAGCTGTCATGGTGTTGTTCGCTTGCAAACTAATAAGATGATGGGTTCCAAGATTATAAAGTCTAATGCTTGATAAGATTTGTGAGAATCCTAACAAGAAGGCTATAGATATATACCATGAGATAAAGTCAGATTATGGGATGGAGGTATCTTATCGTATGGCTTGGTAAGGTAAAGAGCGTGCTAGAGAATCTGTTCTTGGTGGTGATGCTGATTCTTATGCTCAGTTAGTTTGGTTTGGTCAAAAAATGGTGGAATCAAACCCTGACTCTACTATCAAGATTGAGTATGAACCTGAAACTCACAGGTTTGAGCGAATGTTTGTGTGTTATAATGCGTGGATGAAGGGTTTTCAGATTTGCAGACTCATTTTGTTCATTGATGCTACCTTCATCTCTAACAAATACAGAAGGCAGCTTATTGGTGCATCTGCCAAAGATGCAAATCAAGGTACTTTTTTAGTGAAAGTTTATTTAATTACATTGGTAGTTTCTTTGATTGTGATAGTTACATAGTTTCCAGGGGCTTCAATTTTAATTGCTCTAATGAATAGTTACTTAGTTATTCATGTAACTATCCATGTAACTAACTATACATGTATGTAACTGTCTATGTAACTATGCATGTAACTATCAATGTATGTAACTATCCATATAACTAAGCATGTAATTATCAATGTATGTAACTATCCATGTAACTATGCATGTAACTATCAATGTATGTAACTATTCATGTAACTATGCATGCAACTAATACAACTCAAGTCCCTGCATCACATATGCATACCTATGAATTGTTTCTTTGATTGTGATAGTTACATAGTTTCCATGGGCTTCAGTTTTTGATGGCTTTGACATTTTTATGTAACTTTCATTTATTCATACTGACTTTTTGTTAGTTTTTTTTTTTGCAGGTTTATATCCAGTTGCTTATGATATTGTTGATTCTGAAACTGAAAGTAATTGAAGATTTTTCCTTCAGTGTGTCAGTGTGTATCTGAAGTGTTGTCAAGACACCCTATGAGGCAGGTGACATTCATTTTTGATCTGAATCCTGGTCTTCTTAGTGCATAACTGCATGTCTTTCCCAATAATCCACATGGTTTTTGTTTTAGGCACCTTGTAGACAATCTCTCCAAAAAGTATCCAAGTCAGTCACCCGTTCATAAATCTGTTCCTTATTTGTTCATGTGTTGTGCTTACCTATACTCGTATGAGACCAACCTTGCAAGATTGAAGAAGGAAGGAGGTTCTATTGTTGAAGATTTTCTAAAAGACATTCCCAAGGAAAGCTAGTGTTCGGCTTTTTTTTAACGAGGAGAGGTTTGGTGATATGACCAACAATTTGGCCGAGACTTTTAACAATTGGGTAGGGGATTTGAAGAGTCTTCATATTTATGATCTGAATGAAGGTATTAGAACCAAGTCTATGGAGAGAATTGTTGAGCGGAAGGAAGGGTCAAAGGAATGGGTCACTATTTTGTGTCCAAACATGGAAAAGAAATTGATTAATAACTTGGCGGTTGGGCGACATTAGCGAGTTATGAGATATGATACATATGTTTATGAAGTTCAATGTCAAAAGTACAGGGTTATGGTGAACTTGGGAGAGGATTTCGTTTGTTCATGTGGGGAATGGAAATGTCATGGTTTTCCTTGTTCACGTGCCCTTTTACTCATTCTGTTTCTTTTTACTCCATATCTCTTCTTGTTTCATGTATTATTGTTTCCTGTTTTTGTTAACTAACATGTCCAGTAACTGCTTGTTTTTCAATGTAACTGATCATGTAACTGCTTGTTTTTGAAGGTGGATAAATTCTGAGAAACCTACTCTCACACCATTAACTCAATCCCTTCCATTTCAATGCATGTTGATCTTGCTCGATCGTCATTTCCATTGCAGCCTTCTTTGACTAAAAGACCTGTTGGAAGGCCAAAAACAATAAGGTAGCGAAGTAGGAGTGAGGTAAAAAGGCAGATCAAGTGTTCCAGGTGTGGGAAATACGATGGGCATAACAGAACGAGTTGTAAAGCTCCAATATAGCCTTTTGGTTACATTTGACAGCTACATTGATGGATACAGTAGTTACATTGATGGTTTCAAGTTCTTTTTAGTATTTACATGCACAGTTACAATTCTGCTGTTGAATGTTTCGTTTATTTAGCTGTTGTTTTTTATTATGATAGTGGAAACTGTGTATCTCATTTTTTACGGTGCAACGGCACGCTGCAAATATTAATGCAAACCTCATTTTTTTACTTTTTTCCAGTGCTTTGTTTATTTCAAGTTTCATTGCTTTGTTTGTTTCAAGTTTCATTTTTTCCAACAGTTACATTGCTAGTTACATTGCTAGTTACATGAATGTAACTATCTATCTATATAATATGCATGTAACTATCAATATAACTACAGATTACTAGTTACCAAGGTAGTTACATTGCTAGTTACCTCAGCATTCCACAGATTAATACAAATCAACTCATCATCATCAGATCTGGACACTAAAACCAATTTTGACAGCTCTGATACCTAACTTCAAAACTCTATGATTTCAAGGGTGTACACAGCGGCGTCGATCGAGCAGGGCGGCGGAGTCAATCGGTGAGGTCAATCTAGCAGCAGCGGAGTCAATCTAGTAGGCGGAGTCGATCTAACAGCCGAGTCGATCTAGCATTGGCGGAGTCGATCGGCGAGAAGCAGCATCGGTCTAGCAGGTGGCGAAGTCGATCTAGCAGGCGGAGTAACTATCCATGTAACTACAAATTTCTAGTTACCTAGGTAGTTACATTGCTATTTACATGGATTTTAATATATTTATGTTCTAATACACAGCGGGACGCTGCTGTTGCAGTGCAGCGGCACACTGCAATTATTATTAAACAAATTCATGTAACTAGTCATGTAACTATCAATTTTCCATGTAACTATCAATGTAACTACCCATGTAACTATCAAACTGTAGTTACATGCAGCGGCATGCTGCAATTATTAGTAAACAAATTCGTGTAACTATTAATGTACATATCTATGTAACTATCAATTTTCCATGCAACTATGCATATAACTACTCATGTAACTATCAAACTGTAATTACATGGATAGTTACGTGTATAGTTACATGGATAGTTAGGTGCATAGTTACATGCATAGTTACGTGCATAGTTACATGCATAGTTACGTGCATAGTTACACAAGTGTAGCATGTATGTGACTACCCATATAACTATCAAACTGTAGTTATATGGATAGTTACATGCATTCGCATGCGAAATGGACTTTACGTAGAAGTACATGAAGGCGAGGCAAGATGACGAGGCAAGATGGTCTGTCAAGTACATTCGCATTCAAAACATCTTCCTTCTTCAATGTTCTGTCAAACGTTTCCTCCTTGGAAAGTTTTTCCATATAGTACATAACGAAAATCCCATAATCCAATCTGTTTTCGAAAAAAAATTCAAGTCAAAACAGAATCATTTAACAAACAGTCAATTTTTTACATAATATTTTCCTTACGTAATTATCCATGTAACTACAGACTGATAGTTACATGGGTAGTTACCTAATAAAAACTTTAAATCTGAACTGAAAACTTTTAAAACTTACGATGTGGGATGTTGCTGAGGTAGTGGTTCGTTGATTAACAACTTATGAAGATGCTTTTAGTATAGTTTTTCTGGACCCATCGTATGGACTTTTTCTCTCTCTCCGTAAGCTTTTCTTTTCGCATTACTAGCTTTTCTGAACTGCTCCTGTTTATGTCCATTTTTCGGTGGAGCCTTTCTTCAGCATGTCATCTCCCTGTTCTTTTACTGCAGCCATCCATAACTCAACCATGGTTGCCTGCACAACAAAATCATTAAACAAACAGCATTGCTGGAAAAAAGCTCTTCGGCGACGGAACTATTTCGTTGCCTAAGTAACACAATTCGTCTCCTAAGTACTCAGGCGACGGATCGGCATGAGGTAGGTGTTTGGGTGACGAAAAATTGATTTACGTCGAGTCAAAATTACTTAGGCGACTGATATTGTTTAATGACAAAAAAAAAATATTTTTCCCCTAGGCGATGAAATTACTGGATTCCGTCGCTAAAGTGAAAAAAAATTTAAAAAAAAATTAACATGGGCGCGGAGTCCGTTGGTAGAGAAGGGCGCGGAGTCCGCTGGCAGAGAAGGCGTGCGGAGTTCGCTGGCACAGAAGGCGAGCGGAGTCTGCTGGCTGATAAGGCGCGCGAAGTCCGCTGGCAGAGAAGGGCGCGGAGTTTGCTGGCATAGAAGGCGCGGACTCCTCTGGTAGAGAAGGGCGCAGAGTCCTCTGGCGTGAAGGTGCGCAAACTCCGCTGGCAGAGAAGGCGCCAAGGAGTGCCAGGAGGCGAAGAAAAAGGAGAGGCAGAGGGAAGAAGAAGGAGAGGCAGAGGGAAGAAGGAGAAGAGGCAGAAGAAGGTAAGGCAGAGGGAAGAAGAAGAAGAGGCAAAGGAAAGCTAGAGTCCATGCATGAAAACTGGGTAGAGGAGAGAGAATATATAAGGAAACTTTCAAAAATTTGGTTCAAATTTTTCTGAAATTTTTGGCGGAAAAGGTGCCGCTAAAAATTTCGGTACTTAGGCGATAAAAAGTTATACTTTCGTCGCTTAAGATATTAATTATTTTATTTTATTTTTTAAAATAATAATTTTGTCGTTTAAGTAAATTTTTTTGTCGTCTAAATCAATCTTAGACGACGGAATATATTTCTGTCGCCTAAGTGAATAAATTTTATTTTTTATAAAAAATAATAATTCCGTCGCCTAAGTGAATAAATTTTATTTTTTATAAAAAATAATAATTCCGTCGCCTAAGTAAATTTTTCCGTCATCTAAATCAATCTTAGATGACGGAATATGTTTCCGTCGCCTAAATTAATAATTTTTTTTTATAAAAATGATTTCGTCTCCTAAATACATTTTCTGTCTTCTAAGTTACCACCTAGGTGACGGAATAATGTTCCGTCACCTAAGTTCTACTTAGGAGACGAAATTAAAACAATCTCGTCGCCTAAGAGCTTTTTTTTAGTAGTGCGGTCAATTTCTTACATAATAGTTTCCATGCGGTTAACTACATTGACATTTCTATGCATGTAATTATCCATCTATGTAACTATACATCTTTGTAACTAGAGTTTGGTAGTTACTTGGGTAGTTACTTGGGTAGTTACATCTCACACAGAATGCAAAAGAAAGCAAAGCAATCCCTATAACTACATTTAACCTTCACAACAGATAGCAAGAGAAAATCTTTACCATCTTTTGGGCATCTTTCTATGTCTATCCCTTACTCCTATCAGTTCTTCCCTTCATTGAATCTAGGTGGTAGAAATGGGGGGGGGGGGGGTGAACTTGGAAAACAAGGAGTGTATGGTGAAACTTTCTTCACTTGCCATGGGAAAAAAATCATCGTCACTTCTCCTAAATAGTCATACAACTTGTCAAGGAAGTAGTGGTGGATGTTTCTTCCATGAAGATATTCTGTTGAATGCTATTAAAATGAAACATAAATATTCATCTATCATCTATGTAACTATCTATATTATCAATTATTAATAGAGATGTAAATAGTTTCAGTCCTTACCCATGTCATTGTTTGCATAACCCTAGGAACAATGACAGACTAAGAATGTGTTGAGAAATTTCGTCAGCTATAATGGCACCAAAGCAGTCTATTACATTGCATGCCACTGCTTTGTCCATTATAACCTCCAGCAAATCAAGCTTTGTAATCTCTGAACCATACAACGGGCCTTCCCATAGGAAGTCTCTGCAGGAAAAAATTAAGCTGGTTAGATTACAGATTACATCAGCAGTTGCTCAATTATTCATCTATGTAATCTCTATGTAACCTCTATGTAACGATGCATGTAACTATGCATGTAACTGTGCATGTAACTGTGCATGTATCTGTGCATGTAACTATCCATGTAACTATCCATGTAACTATCAATGTAACTATCTATGTAAGTATGTATGTAACTATCAATGTAACTAACTATCCATGTAACTAACTATCCATGTAACTATCAACTTTTCATGAAACTATGCATGTAACTATCAATGTAATTATTTATGTGACTGTCCACCTATGTAAATTTTTCATGTAACTATGCATGTAATTATCAATTTTCCATGTAACTATGCATGTAACTATCCATGTAACTATCCATTTTCCATGTAATTATACATGTAACTATCCATGTAACTATTCATGTAACTATCAATGTAACTATAGATTGATAGTTACATGGGTAGTTACATGCATGCTACACTTGTGTAACTACATTAACCTGCCTATATTAACACAAGGTCTTACTAGTGTGCTACATGCTAGTCACCTAGACATTCAAACAACCAAATCCAACATGAAAAACTTTATATCAAAAATGAATTTTCAAAGTGATTTGAGTTTACCCGTCATCTAAGTTGTCCCAACAAGTTTTCCATTTTTTCTTTGTCAATGGATCCATGCAATTGAATGCTTTGGAAGTTGTCCAAACCACTTTCGTAGTCATAATCTGTATTGGCCTCGCGATTGTTGGCACAATCTATATCGGCATGGGCTCCATCTCATCATCACCGATGTTATGAATTGCATCTCCATGCTTGGTCAGTTCATCTCCTTCTTGTATCTTGTTCTTCTTCTTCTTCTACTCAAGATTTTTCTTTCTTTCTTCTGCTATTTCGTTGGCCTTCTTCTCTCTAGTCTTTTTAACCTCCCCCACCAGTATATATCATCTCTTTTTGTCGGCATTCTCTGCTTGTTCTTTATCCGAGCAACATATGAATACATCCCTAAGGATGATGTTGTCCTTCCAGAGTCTTTCTCTGTCAGCTCGATCTTGATATCACTCTCTGCTTCATCAAGATTAATTATAGGAACTGCTACCTATGGAGAGAAAAGAACCATAAGTTAAGATACCCCTGAAACTATCTATGTAACTACAGGTTGACAGTTACCTATGTAGTTACATAGAATGTATAAAAAATCACAGAATGCAGAAAAAATCAAAATATCATACTTGTGGAGATACGATGATCTGATATTTTGCAGGTTCTCGTTCCATTATCGTAAGGTCAATGATCTGAGGGCTAGAGGGAGTATTGAAATTCTTCTCTAGAATGGTTATTATTCTAGTCACCAATGGGCTATTCCAAGATACCTAGGGAGAGATTCCCAAATCAAAAGAAGGCATCTCGGTCACCGGTGTTTTCGGCAACCAACGCACTTCTTCAGCAACCGTCCTCCTGGGTGGTGACTCTGGTGGCTGCTCACAGTAAACTACATAGTATAAAATAAATAATGTTAGTTATTACAGCTATGCTCATGCAGCCACTTCATGTCAGTTGCATGGATAGTTACATAAACATGCATAATTCAATATTTGAGAATTACCCTTTGTTTCATCTTCTGCTTTCTTATTCTTCTTAAGCTCTTCCTCAACCCGTTCTAATTCTTCAACATATGAGTCTTCAGAATTTTGGGTCGGAAGCTGAGCTATGTTCTCATCTGCTTCATCTTCCTTGCCAGTTCCTTCAGGATCCTTACCCGCTTCCTTATCATCATCTTCTTCAGCTACCTTATTATCTTCCTTGTCCTTCAGATTTTTATTGATTTTTCCTCCTTTGTTTGCTCCTCCTTCAGGATCCTGATCATCTTCATTGCTTTCCAAAGCTCTCTCATCTTAGGAGTTTGGTGCTAATGTCGCCACCAAAGTTTGCAGCTTCTTTAGTTCTTCATTGAGTTTTTCATTCTTCACCCTTGTTTCATTGTTAATTATCCTTTCAACCATCAAATCATGTACTGCATCTTCCAACTTCTCCTGTAGTTCTGTCTGCCTTGATTCATACTCATCTTCCATCTTTCTCATTTCCTATTTCAAGCATTCAGTTTGACAGCGCAACCTTTCGTTCTCCTCTGTTAGCTGTCTCATTTCAACCTCCTTTGCTTTTTCGTTTCCTTCTTGGCTTTGATCGGATATTAGAGAGGACGGTGGCCTTTCTCCTTCCTTTGTTGCCTTCCATGTTTCTTCTTTTTTCATCAGTTTCTTCTGCACTGTTTCTTCCTCAGATTGTTCTTCTTCTTCTTCTTCTTCAGATGTACAATCTTTTTTTTTGGATCAGACTTGATTCCAGCAAACAGTTGCTGTAATAAAAAGAAAAAAATTATTAGTTATATAGTTACAAAACACACAATAGATACATGGATAGTTACAATGACAGTTACATAATTCCAAGACACTTGAAAAGTTGAAGGAAGTCAAACATATGAGGTGCATTGTTTTGAAAACTATCACAATTCTCCATGTAACTATCAATGTAACTATCAATTTTCCATGTAAATATCTATATAACTATGCATGTAACCTATCAATGTAACTATCCATGTAACTATCAATTTTTCATGTAACTATCTATATAACTATGCATGTAACTATCCATTTTCCATGTAACTATGCATGTAACTATCAATTTTTCATGTAAATATGCATGTAACTATCAATGTAAAATGTCCATATATTGATTAAGTCATATAAGAACTCATACCGTCAATTGAATTTTCTTTGTTAGCTTTGTGAGGTCATATTTCCTCATCTTATGTTCCTCATCCTCTGTGCCTTCAATCGGCTTTATGATATTTGTTTTCGCACATAGCCAATACTAACACACATAAAATAAAAAATAAAATAAAAACATTTATTTACCAAATTATTTTCTTACCAAAAACAGTTAGTTACCAAAAAAAAACAGTTAGTTACCAAAGATACATACCAGAATTAAGTGTGCACAGCCTCCTGTGTTCAACCCGCGGCTCGACCCCTTACCCTTTGATTTTAGTCGTTGTCTTAAACAACCCGACAAAAATCTTCCAACCTCTTTAGCCCATCCAAAGCTCTCTATATTGCCCCATATTGCATTTATCAGCTCGTTTGATACATTCCTTCCCCCATTTGCAAATAAAAATTTTATGCAAATTTCTAAAATCACCAGCCTAACCAAATTTTTTTCTCTTGTTTCTTTTTTCTTCTTCATTTGTTGGATGCTGGTCCTTCAGCTTTCTTAAAGCGTTCATCACACATTTTTTTGTCACTCTTTTGTTTGTCCCAAACAATGTCTTTGCTGCATTCTCTTTCACTTGCATTGTGTCAAAGCAGCCACCTTTTCTAAGAAGTCCTAGAATCTCAGATACATCTTTGCTTGTGATTCTGTATCTTCCTTTCCCGATCACAAACGCGTCAAGCTTTTCATTATAAGTGTCGGCGATTATTTCAATGAGCTTGTTTGACTTCTCAAAATGTTTTTTGTTGACATGCTTATAAAATCCTTCAAAAATTAAACCAAACGGGTCATTTCTCAACTCATTCAGTGCTTCATCATCTAACATATCTCTAAAACTGTCCATTTTAGGCCATGTTGATCTGAACTGATTTGATTTCTTCTTCTGTGTCTCATCTTCTTCTTCCTCCTCCATTTCAAATTTCTTCTTCTCCGCCTTCTTCTTCTTTGGCTTCTCTTGTTTTCTCCTTCTTTTTTCCTGTCCCAAAAATAGTTTGGACAGCAGTACACCATCATCCTCTTCATCCACTGTCCTCTTTCTCTTCTTTCCTTCTTCATTAACTACGTTCATTTTTCACTTATCCATTTCCCTTCATCAAATAAACAGTATATAAACATTAAGAAATACTAACAACCAATGAACAGAATATCAGTAAACCCTAGATCTTTAAAACTACATGGGCAGTTACATGTGTTTTGGCCACGATCCTCAGTGTGCGGAGCAGATGGATGATAGCAGTCAATGCTTCTAATGATGCAGGTGTGCCACCTCACGGACGAGGAAAGAGTGACGGATGTGAGTGCGAGATCTAAACTTCTTAGTCAGGCGGGGGGTTCCAGGTGCCACCTCAGATGAGGAATTTACGAGCACAAGGCGGTCGATACTCACGGCGACGCGAGCAGAGCAACTATAGGGAGATCAGAGGGGTTGTGTGTGTCTTGCTTCAACAGGGAAGCGAAGGCAACGCTCCGGGGAGCGTTGGAAGTTTCAACAAGGTTGAGAGTTTGTATTGTGTTTGAGTAATTGTGTAGAGAGAGAGAGAGAGCTTTATGTAAACCTTCGAGCCTCTTTATATAGTGGAGCTCGACTTGCCAAACTAGAAAGATAATCAGAATCCAATTCGGACTCTGCAACGTAAAGCATAAGGGTACTATTCCACCCATGCGGACCAACCTTCTTGTGACACATGTCCAGTTCGCACACTCCGCATAGGACACTGCTACCGTGTTGTTCAATTATAGACTCCCATGCGAATTAGAATTAGGAGCAATCTTATCCCGCGGGGTGTCACAGTCCATATAGAAAACTAATCTCGCGCGGGCCGCGGACTCCAACCATCTCGCGATCTAGAAGAAGGCTCTTTAATTAATAAGGGTCACAGGGATTGACCCAAAGCGTGTCAAATACTTGTAAAAAGTCTTCAACCATTAAAAGGGTTCTCGCGGACTCCGCATGTGCTTCCTCGCGAGGTCTCTCACGCGAACTAGTTCGCCAGTTCGCCAGTTCGCCTTGATAATATTCCGCCTCGCCTAAGCGAAGTGCCCATAAGTCATTCCGCACGAAGACATTCTCCGCGCGAGCCGTGTGTTTCGTTTGAAGTGCGTGAAGTCATTCTGCACGCGAGCTTTGTGTTTTGCGCGAAGTCCCTATACGCACAAGATCCGTACTCCGCGCAAGTCATTCCGCACGCATACTTTGTAACTCAGCTCGCGTGGTCTTGCTGGTGAGCTTTTACTTGTAAACTTAGAGAACTTGGGCTCACTGGTTATGACGCGGACCAGGGACGTAACTAATATTCACATAGACATTTTACAGTCCAGTAAAGTATTATTACTTGGACAAAAATGCCTTTTTGGCTCAAACAACATGTAAAATGACTAATACAACTCAAATCCCTGTATCACAGATGCATATATATATATATATGAATTATAGAATCCAAACTAATAGCTATCTTCATAATCTCAAACTAAACATAACAAAAGCAATGAATAACCTAATCATATTCCTGAACCCTAGATCTTCAAAACCTTCAAATTTTGTTAATATGATTTACTGAACCAAAATGCAAAATAGTCGAGTTTAAAATATTGTGTAATCAGAATGACTGTGAAATCAGAAGGAATCAAAAGCAGGAGGCAGAGATTAAGAACTGCGAAGATGTTACCTAAGGTTTTTCGAATTATGGTATTGTGGAGGAATTGTTCTCGACGTCGCCCTTGAGCCGAAGATGAGCCTTGTGTCGACAGTTACTAGGGAGGATTACGGATTCACCGGAGATAGATGGATGTTGGATTCGCCGGAGACAGAGAATTAGGGTTTTTAGCAAGAGAGAGAGAGAGAGATGAGAAATTGAGAATCGATGGAGATTCAGAAATGGGGTAACGACGTGGATGAGGTAACGTCTTCAGGCTTTTTTTAATTTTTATCGTCTTCAGGCTCATAAATTAAACAGTAAGACAGGGGGAGGGAGGATCTCGAACTGGGCCTCTCTGATATTAATTGATGGGCTCTGATCCAAAATTATTACACAACTTACATGAACTTGAACACTTGGAACTGGAAATGTTCATGCCATGTCTCGTAGCCTCATTTGTGACGTTCTGGGTGGATTCAGTTTTCAGTCATGTCAATGTACATGTTTGTATTCTGTTCATTTCTTTGGTACATTTGTTATGTTCATTCTTGTAAAGCATAACCCGGATCCTAATGAAAATGATCGAATAGGTAGATAAAGTTCAATATAGTTGAGAAGTTGTACATAGTTTTTACAAGAAAACTCGAACAATGAATATATACAGGGATTTTTCAAGAATCGAAATATCGGATTTTGGTGACATCGCCTCTTTGAACAATTTGTTGTAACGTGAACAGGCAATTCCATTTAGACCATCATGCAGTGGTTGAGGAAGTGCCCTGCAGATGATAGCTAGGGCTTCTTGTTCAATGAAAACTTGATAAGACTAGCTACCTAAATACTAGATCGGGTGGGTGAGAGATGGAATGATGTTACACGAAAGACGTTGCGGTCGTTGCTCTCATATTCTCGAATGTTATTTTGTTTTAGCTGATATAGAGAACTCAAAACCCATCAAGCAGATACACTTATTCCATATTCCTTATATATTCTCCTCAATCAACTTCAAACACTAGGGGAATCATATGGCTTTGCGGATGAGCTTAATTATTATATCTACTGGTTTACAAAAAAAAGTTCAAAAATCAGTTACTAAATGTGTAACAGAAAAATGAATAATGATCATGATATGAAGTAATACATTTTATATGATTACGAGGGGAATCTAAAGTTCCAGCGAGATTATTGATCGATCTAAATCTAGGGTTCCGGCAATCTAACTGTTGTATGTATATATACCGTCAAGCATAAGTAACGGCCTCGTAAACTGTTTTTCGGCCACGAAGGGCCCCGCTCCTGACATACTTTCGGTAGACCGACATCCAGACTACCTCGTCATGGTGAAAGATCATTGGTACCACATCGCGAATGTGTTCCTCCAAGCTCCATAAGAAGACACCATGATAAGATATATGTGTAGTTAGTCTCACATCTGTAATATATAATAAGAGGGAACATTCTTTAGCTATAAAAGGAAGGCTTCCCATATGTAGAAAAGATCGATCGATGGACCTCCCTCTCTCCCTCCCAATCCCTACTCACTCCATCTTGGAGAGCTCTTGTAACACTAAAGGCTTAATGACCATGATAGTAGAATCTTAAGTGGACATAGCCATGTCCTCCGATGACATGGTGAACCATTATATCTCCTTGTGTCTCTTGCCCATGTTGTTTCTTGTTCATGTTCATGTTCTACCGTGATTCTACAGTCTCCAGGATTATGTAGAAATATTTGGCACCGTCTGTGAGAATCATTATGAAAAATCACGTTGCTCTGCCTCCAAGAGGCAGTTCACTCATGTCCATGAGAGCAATAGGTCCATCGGGTTGTATCCGAGCACAGCAAGAGGCTAGCCAGTCAGCGGGCCAACGAGTGCCCTGCCAGGTCCAACTACCGTCGGGCCCAAGTATGTATGCATGTCCAATTAATCAGCTGGTCAAGGAGCTTCAAGGTGCAATTACTGGTGCACGAGACCCGAGGGGTCCTCTCCCGGTGAGTGCCTCCGTTTTGTTCCAAATTGTCTGTGACTTTCGGCAACACTAACACCCATCTCGGACCCTTGTCCCCTTAGTCCAGGGAGAGTGACTCAACGGGTTCCCAATGGCAGCATCCGGGTCTTACCAATCTCAGCGGTAGTCGATAATCTCGATCATGTTTTCATCAAAGTCTGCGGGTGTGCAGCCAGTTATACCTCACCAGGATCATCTCCATCACTTGGTGATTGAAGGATTATGAGCTAGCTTCCAAGACCGCATGAGCTCTCTCGGATCAAGCTCGTCAATCAATTGCTAACGGGATAAGTGTGATTCTCCCGGAACCAGCATTATTTTGGTAGAGTTCAATCTCCAGGAGCACCCTTCCGGGTCGAAAGGTAGATTGAATGAGTCATCGGCATCCCTCTAGCTTCATAAAGAAAGATTATCGGGTTCAAGTGGCATCGGGATGTTTGGGAGTGCAAGTCACATATCGTCTTCTGATGGTATCAACATCTAGGTCGATATGTCCTCCAGGAAGTTCACCCAACTTTTACCTAGTTTATATGTTCCACATGGTCGATCCGATAAGTCGTCCACTCTTGGTCGGTATCAGTTAAAAGCATAGAAGGAATACTCTTAGCACTAGCAACAACTGCTATGGATACCTATTTTATTATGTCCAGAAGAAGTCCTTCCCGGTAGCAATTTAATCTCCCGATGAAACTCGATCCTGTATGCTTCAAATTTTCAAGTAGAGAGTCTGATCAAAGCTTCGATTCGTCTCCCTCCAGATGACTCTCTTCTATTTATCTCGAGAAGGATATCCAAATCCTAAATTGGAAAGAAGCAATGGAAACTGAAGAAAAAAAAAGAAAAAAAAAAGAGGAAAATCTTATAGGCATGGCAAACATACAACGCGGGTAATGCAACATGATTTTACTCTACGAGATTCTAACATGAAGGTGTCCACAATACTACATCTTCTATGTGCACCCATTCGGCAGCTCTTTCCACAGATAAGTCTTTCATTTGATTGTCTCTTATGAAAATACAAAACATACTTCACGTATATGTGATATGAAGTGACCTGAACATGCTCGTGAGCAATATAGATGTCTTGTTTCATATTAGTAGTACGTGGTTAAGAAATGCTTATACAATTTGCTAGTATGCTAATCAATGGTACTAGCACACTCATTTGCTCATGCACATGCAATTAATTCCACCATTACACATAAATCTTGTATATAAATTTGTGGAAGTATGCATGCATGTGATGAGACACTGTGACAATCTATAATATGAATTTGGGGAAATATGCATGTAGGTTATGGCACACATGCTAATATAGAACCATAGAAGCACATATGATATTATTTATGTGCTACTGCTCCAAGCTTCAATTGGATAAGTGTAGTTGATTATATATTTCATAATTAAATCATGGAACCGTTGACTTAACATGCATTGTTGTAACTAATACAGGCCATGAAACATGCAGTCCATGATCACTATTGTCTATTCAAATTTGTTTGAGGAAAATGTACATACTCTATGTTGATATCTTATTTTGCTTCCCGAACATCGCATATGGGAGCTCCAATTCTTCATGATTGGATTAAAAACATAATCAGGATATGAAAGTCTAAATCTTCATGATTAGACTGAGATTCGACCGAGAGATTGATATTCGACATTCCACCGAGAGATTGACATTCGACCGAGATTGGCATTTCACCGAGATTGACATTCGACCGAGAAATTGGCATTCCACCGAGAGATTGACATTCCACCGAAATTGACATTCGATCGAGATAGGCATTCCACCTAGAGATTGACATTCGACCGAGAGATTGGCATTCGACCGAGAAATTGACATTCAACCGAGAGATTGTCATTCGACTGAGATTGGCATTCCACAAAGAGATTGACATTCGACCGAGATAGGCATTCCACCGAGAGATTAGCATTCGACCGAGAGATTGGTATTCTGCCGAGATTATGCACTCCACCGCGCTCAACAACTGCGTGAGAAATATAAGTCATGGATAAGCCTCCCCGAGAGGTCGGCGCCGGGTAATTTATATCATCCTTTTAAAAACGGAGCAACCGAGAGATTGACATTCGACCAAGAGATTGACATTCCGCCAAGATAGGCACTCCACCTCGCTCAACAACTACGTGAGAAATATAAGTCCCGGATAAGCCTCCCCGAGAGGCCGGCGTCGGGCAATTTATATAATTCCTTTAAAAACGGAGCAAGTGGCTTGATAAACCACAGACGACATTAACACCCCGTCATTCGAATAGAAACACAGGATATGGAAAGGGCTCGCTATCTTTGTCCATGTGAAAGTATAACACCCGTATAACAGTAGAAGGGGAACCAATGGTACCTTGCCATTGGAAACGTGAAAACACCTCGCCCGGCCGAATAAGTTTTGAGGCCGAGGGTCGGGAGAGACATTTTTTATCTGATTGGTGGACTTAAAGATTACGATATATATCAAGAAAAGTAAGACCCAGAATAAGCAAGTAAAGATAACACCCATGTGTAAAAAGGAGCAAGACCAATACGTTAAAGTAGAGAATATCAACAAGCATGACCCGAGAACCACATTGAGCACTACCTGCTCGAGTATCAAATTCATCGGCAGTTTAACAAAAAGAAAGCAGCACCCGAGCAAGACATTGGGGGATATAGTGAATCTTGACACTCCTTTCAAAAAGAGAGAAGAAAATCGTGAGAAAAGGAGAGAGGGAAATAATTCCGAGCAAGAGAACCTTCTTCCTCAGAGAGTTGGGGGGACAAGGGGTGTATGATGTTACTCGGTCGTTACTTATGCTTGGCGGTATACAGTTTATTAATTTGTAACTCTCCAAATAAGATGGTCCTCTTACTCGGGAGTTAGGGAGACATGTTGTATGTATATCTACCACCAAGCATAAGCAACGACCTCGTAGCTGTTTTTCGGCCATAAAGGGCCCCGCCCCCGACATACTTCTGGTAGACCAACATCCGGGCTACCTCGCCATGGTGAAAGATCATCGGTACCATATCGGGAATGTGCTTCTCCAAGCTCCACAAAAAGACACCATGATAAGATATATATGTGTGGTTAGTCTCACATCGGTAATATGTAATAAGAGGTAACTTTCCTTAGCTATAAAAGGAATACTTCTCATATGTATATTAGATCGGTCGATGGACCTCTCTCTCTCCCTCCCGATCCCTACTCACTCTATATTGGAGAGATTTTGTAACACCAAAGGCATATTGACCATGATAGTAGAATCTTAAGTGGTCGTAGTCATGTCATTCGATGACATAGTGAACCACTATATTTCTTTGTGTCTTTTACTCATATTGTTTCTTGTTCATATTTATGTTCCATCGTGATAGTTTCTGAAATGATGTAGAAACAGTAACTGTGATTACAGTTCCAACTGAGCCTTGTCTGCAGACACTGAAACAAACAGTACGTACAACTATAATCTTATTTTGAAGACAGTTTCTGAGGATTCCAGAAAAATATTGGATCATTATTAAGAACCAAGCCATGATCGACCAGTGATCGAGCTCCAAGATTCCATAACTTACATGTTTCAGTATAGCACTGTTCACCAAAAATATATAAACTATCTTTCAGCAATTATACACAGTAGAAGATCCACATGTCCTTAAACTCATGTGCTTTTTACGCCAGAGACATCTAGATGTCTTTTAATCTAAACTATGATGGTTAGTTCTGATCGAAGTAGTTTTATGCTGACATTGTGCTTAATGCTATATTATTTTGCTATATCTTTACCATAATGTTCGTTCTTTCTATAGCTAGGGTTCCCTATAGCTATCTATCTAGGTTATACAACCATTCTCCACGTCTCGATCAGTTTAACTCAAAAGTAAAGGATTGGGAATCCGGTTCCTTTGAATTGTTAGGCAGCCAGACAGGTAATGGCCTATGATTAACTAACTGGTCGGGTTATTGCAACGTGAATCATCAGATAAACAATGTGCTATTTATATAAACCACATATATTGTTGTTGTAAAGGTTGCACATTCCTTAAGAACAATGACTTTATCATGAAAGTTTTAGGTAGCGGGGAATCAATTTTTTTTTGTTTTTTGAAAATAAGAACGGTGGTTGCTCTTAAAATTTCATTAATGAAACCAATGAATACATTAAAAAAAAAATCTATCTTTTGTTTCATAAAAATAAGTTTTGACCGTTTATCAAATAAATCTGATTATAATTTCGTTAGCCTTTTCAAATAAACGGAATTTCCCTGCATGTCTCTGAGAAAATGAAAAGTTCAAGCAATCACAATCCACTGTAGAGCTGGCTGAGACGACGTGAGTGAACTCTATACAACATACAACTTCTACTGATTTGGCTTCAGTTTTGGAGAATTTTACTGCAGATGAGAATGAGATGATGGGCTAGCTTTGTGGAATTGTAGTCAATGACGAGACTTGCTAATCACTAAGCAGCTGTATATTTGATTGTGAGACATGGAAAGATCGAGAACTTTTGTATTGCACTTTTGCAAATGATACATATATAGAACTTGGTAACCAAACAGCTAGACCCATCAATTACAGATCGAAAGCGCACTAGCTAAGCTCTTATTCCTCAATACCAATATTGAAGGTGGAACTCCAGTTCGATCTGATCATATATAGCTACGTTTTAGGTAGTTGATCGTACTATATATACTTGGTGCATGATCGAGTTGGTCTTGCTGAAACTTGAATGATTGAATCAATTTACACGTCACAGTTGTGCAGATTGTGACCAGCTTCTGCTTGGCGGACCCATATATAATACTTCCATGCTTTTCTAACACTAAAGGGATTTTTATTTTAACCAAATCAATCTTCTATTGGAGGCTGGAAGTGCTTCCTGTGCTAGTATGCTACGACGTACTTGCTATGCTCGCCTGCTCGGTTCATAGCTTCATGCTCAACTATGACACGTTACAAGTAAAACTTTCCGACCACCGGCCTTCTATACATGGTTCTAAAACATTGTTCCACACGGTGCACATATACGGATATACCATGTTCTAATGGAAATAATTAAAATGTTACGTTTTCGAAAGACTGAGAAATATAATTGAGGATTTAAAAATCTGTGACGAAAACAATTGTTTAAGTTTTATTTAAATTCTAATCTATTTTGTTATTTTAAAAAAAAAAACTTTGGTTGCAGTCTCACTAGTCCGTTGCATCCGTTGCATTGTAGGTGTTTTGTAGATAATTGAAATAAACTTAAGCGTAGACACATGTTCACACACACCGATGTTCAAACATTGAGAAAGTACTTATAAGGATGCTAAAGCAAGATTTTAAAGAGTACCATACGACCAAGCAAGATGAGGCTCTTCTTCAGCTGCAATAATATGTACTTGTTTAGTTACAAATTCTCTAGTGATTATTATTCGCCCAACGAGTTTTGAATTGTTAGGTTGGAGAAAATAGATAAGAAATGCAAAAGGATTTGGCGAACTCCCACCATCGACCAAGTGGACAACATCTCCACTCGACCAAAACTAGCTAGTGAAAATAATTCAGACCTAGCCAGCTTCATATCACATGTCCAACTTCCTTGGATCCGAATCTGAACCCGTGACGTCCGACGGTCCTCGCCGCACCACGAGCGCAACCAAACCCCTATCGTAAAAGCCCTCGGTGGTTGCCAGCAGTTCGTAACCCTAACATGGCTTGCAAGAACGAAACTGGTTACTCCACCTAAATCACTTGATTAGACCAATAATTAAGTCTTCTTAAAACATATGCTGCTCCCTCTCTCTCCCTCTGTTTGAAGCTGCATGCATGGTTGTTCTTCGATTCGGTCTCCTTATTCTGGGGGGTTGGGTGAGATGCCGTAATCTCTGACGCGTAGTTTGTTTGTTAATGAATGAAATGGAGCTTTAGGACAGGGACCTAAGTGTGTTTTGTTAGTTTGTTTTGGTGAAACTAGTCCTGTCGTTTACCTTTCATGTTAGTTTTAAGTATTTGCTTTCGGTTTTGGACAAACCAATAGCTAAGCTACCTAATTCTTCAAGCCCTATATTATATTTCTAGCTCCCCATCTCCCCCTCCATCTATATCAATGGGTCTTTCGTGATCGAAGCTTCCAAGTATATAGTATGGAAAGGGTTTAATTATCTTAATGGAGGGAGATATATAGAAAATGTATCTAAATGTGAGCCAGCGGAATATATAAGAATCATACGATTACAAACATTCTAAATGGTTAACGTACGTACATGATAAGTTCTCAAACTCTACATCAATAAATATACCCCTATATAATACAAATATTTTTTACATTCCTTGCATCAAACTTTTGAACAGAATGTGAGATGTTGAGCGTTGGAACACTAATAAATCTTGGATCCGATGTTAAAAGGGATATTGTTTTTCTACGTTCAATTAAATAATTAATTATTAAAAAATCATAAAATACGTATGTCAGCTTCATGTATGTATTAAACTGACGAGATTGCTAATTGATACGTGATTTTATTTTTTCTGGATTAAGATAATTCGATAAAAGTACATTATAAGACACCCGCGCACGTAAACGTACAACTAATAAGAACAAAACCCTTCACAGATTTATCATTTCTGTTTTGTTTCTTTTCCTTCTGTACGTATAACACAGAAGACAATTTTCCTGTACAGTTCTGGAATCTGGATAGAACTGCAATCATCTTTTTACAAAATGGTCAGTAAAGATGATGTCTAATTATGTGTACGGTACATTTGCTGTAGTTAATTTCGTTATTAGGCCGATCACTGTGTGTTGGTACTTGGTAGGTTATGATGAGTAAATTCTGATCTGGGAAGTTCAGAATATACGTCAGTCCTGGTAAATCTGTTATCAGTTGGTCAGGGTTGATTAATTACTCAACCTCTATATGACAAAATATAACTCGGCCAAGTTTAGGTGTTTGATTAAATTTCTGATATGGTGCAAACATGTTTATAGTTTCAGTGGGTGGGAACTTCACACGAATGTATATGCAATTATGCATTTCACACATCTATAAATTTATTGTATGGAACACTTTTACCACTTTTTGTTACATTGTTTTATTTGTGGTATGTAATAGTTAAATAGAAAACCCCCTTTTAAATCAAGCGTGACATGTAGTATCTATATATGTCATGAGTAATTCAATATTTACTACTTATTCAATTAATATAGTTCAAACCTAGGAAACACGGAAGCGCTGGGATGGTCACGCTTCGCGCTTCAGAAACGGAAGCGAAGCGGAAGCGAATCTGAAGCGCGGGGAAGCGTCTGAAAGCGCGATTCCGGCGGAGCTGAGTTTGCAGAAGCCGACAAGGCGGTCCAAACCCGACCCACATCGGCTTTTAGTCCACGTGGTACACAGATGCTCCTCATTTCTCATCCCCTCCCCCACACGTGACACGTAGCATCCCGAGCCCCATTTTGTGAAAGCTACACGTAGCACGCTCCCATTGGCCTTCGCCAGAGAAAGAACCGGTGCGCTGACGTGGGACGTCGCTTTCGCAAAGAGAGCTCCGAAGTGGGTAAGTAGTAATGGCCTAATCACTTCGTGACAAAGCCTTGATTAAAGTGCCCCGTACGCATCCGCCACTGCTTTTATATTTATTTACTCCTTGTGCCACTTTTGTCGTCTAACTACCTCCCTCTTCCCTGCTGTGGCTGATCTACCTCGCTGACGCTTTTGCCCTTGATAATGGGTCTTATTTGCAAACCTTGCCCTGCTTATGTTGCTTCCTACATGGTAAAACATGCTTCATTAAAAAAAACAAAAGCTATATATAGATACCTACTCTATTAACTTAAGTAAGGTAGGGAGATTACAACTTCAATTGTACTAACAAAGCCTCTTATTATAGGTGGGGTTTTCTAACCCTTTTTTTTGTGTGTGTGTGAGAACATTCTAACTTTTCCTTTTAATGGTAGCTTTGCCTTGATTTTATTATACTAACAATGGAGAAACAGCTTTTGAGCCATGCAATCAGAATATTAAGTTTTTATTTTATTTCGAGGCCAATCCAATTAATAACTAATTCTTCATTTTGAGTTCAAAAACACTTTTTTAGTCCAATATTTCGGTCTCATCAGTCTACTCTAAGGTCATGTTTGGTTCATAGAATCAAGTTATTAGAAAATGAAAGTAATTACTTTTCATTATTTGAAAAAAAAGTGGGAAAAGAAAGTGGTTCCTAAATGAAAGAAAAATTAGATGGAAAATGGTTCTCTCCCCCACCCCCACTCTAAGGATTCACTTTCATTTCCATTGATAAAGGGAAATTCAAAGATTTTATTTTCTTTCCTTTACATTCCTTGAACAAAACTAGGCCTAATGGATCGTAATCCGCATACTTTCTCTCATTCTCTAAAATTAGGTATTAGCCAATTAACCTCTATTTAAATCCCAAATAAACACAAAATAGTAGAACAAATCAATTGCAATATGCTGTATGAGACTAGGTAACAATATATCATGTATTCTCATTCAATAATAAAAGCGATAAATTTTTCCATCTTTACACTTGTTTCATGTGTTTCCTAATTCTCCTATTATATAGTAGCATTGTCTATATATATATATATATATCTCTCTCTCTCTCTCTAAAGTTGTCTTTTTTCCCATACCCAGTGATAAATTTATAACAATTTATTAGGCAAAGATAAAACAAGATTGAACTATCATCCCTAATCTAACATCCAAAAAAGAGAACAAAGAACACACCCAAATAGTGGTTTGTAGCATAATAGGCAACTCTTATCTTAAGTTCCTCTCTCTTTTGACTACTATTGGTCACGTAATGGCAATTGCGGGAAAAGTACTAGGCATCTAATGCCAACTGGTACCCAAAGGGAGCCCAATGGCATGGTCGAAAATTCAGCTCCCATGCAAGGGCGCCTTTGTCCAAAACAGAGTACAGCCATGGAGACTTATAGAGTTAACGACTTGGCCTAGCGTGTAGAATTTGTCTACTGGCGGCATTGGATGGATAGGGATGTATTCGAAAAATAATTATTAAAAAAAAGTTGGAAAAAGCAGTGATTTTTGATGAGTGGGGAAGTATAACTTTACTGCCCCCCTTAATTTGTCAAATAAATTTTGTACAAATTTGTCATATTTTTATTTGAAATTTTGTATTTTTCTTTTTCCTTCAATCTCCTGGGTGGATGTTTTGGATAGATAGAGAGATAATGGCCTGAGCTAGCAGACATTTGTACCATCATATTCTTCTTCTTCTTCTTCTTCTCCTCCTCATTTTCCTCTCTCACAGATTCTACTTGTTCATTCTTAATGCCCATGAATCCTCAATTCTCAGCTTCTTCTTCTTCTTTTAACACCTCCCTCTTTCTTCCTTACAGTGCTAGATCTCTACTCCTTGGTTTACTCAAAGAGTCAAACCCCATCCACATGCTCACAACTTGTGTGATTTCATCAATTTAAGACCTTCTCTTCTCTAACTGAATTTCCTTCCATATTCTGTGTTTGTGATTTGATTAACTAAACTTGTGGGAATCTCTGTTGCCCTGTTGCTAGATTTGGCTTTGGAATAAAAAGCCAGAATCTTGTGGATTCTTTGTAGCTAGAAGTGAAGAGTTGAAGTTGGTTTGGTGTTGGATAAGGTAGCATATGTTGGATAGTTCTCACACCCACCACAGTGTTTTCAATCAATCAATCAATCCTGCCTGAGTTTGGAGGTGGTGGGTTTGCTCTTCCATGTTTGGATTTATTTATTTTAATGTTGGGTTAAGTTAGACACCTCCTTTAGATTTTGATAGCTGGTCTCTGACTCCCACTCTGTTTCATTAATTCCCCATTAGAGTCACCTCATCACCATTTTGGCACTGTTTCTAGCTAACTTGGGTTTGGGGGTGGTCCTGTGGATGAGTTTGTTTCATGTATTCGGGTTCGGGTTAAAAGTGGGGCATCTGCTTTGGATGCTATGTTGCTGGATTGTGTCTGTGATTTCCATGAATTGTTACCTTAATGGTGTGATAATGGACACCAAGAGTAGTAGTATTAGTTTGCTTGGTGATGGCGCCAGGACGTGTCTCAAGTTGCGTGAGAAGATCCCATTGAACATTGCTAAGATCCGACACCATTATTACCAGTATATCGGGTCGAAAAGAGTAAGGAAGATATGGTGGAAGAGGCTCTTGATTTCTTGGGTGGTTGGCTGGACTGTTGTCAGCTTGTGTATCTTCTGGTACATGAGCTCAGTGGCTAGTGAGAAGAGGAAGGAGACTCTTACGAGTATGTGTGATGAGAGAGCAAGGATGTTGCAGGATCAGTTCAATGTGAGCATGAACCATATTCAGGCCATGTCCATTCTGATCTCCACATTCCATCACGGCAAGAATCCGTCTGCAATTGATCAGGTAAATTAGTCATCTTGCATCTCTTGCTGGTTTTTCGATACCATATCTGAAGGAATTTTGGTTTTAGTTTACCAGTCGGTAGTCAGCTGCTTTATGAGACATTGTTCTTGAGCTTCATGTTCACTCAAATTTCGATTAATGGGAGTAATTAATCTAGTGTTTAATGGGATTAGTTAATGAACTTATGTCATATGGGGATTAAGATTCAAGATGTTAAGTTTGAAGAGATTATTAGGCCTTTCTTGACAAGTTGTTAGTTTAATGTATTAAGCATCATTTAGTACCAGATCTGAGTTCTGTTTATCTTTGAAAATAAAAACTTTCATCTAGTCAGCAGAACATCTAACTTTGTGAACCTATAGAAAACTTTTGCGAGGTACACTGAAAGAACTGCTTTTGAGAGACCTCTTACAAGTGGCGTGGCATATGCTGTAAGAGTACTACACTCAGAAAAAGAACAATTTGAGAAGCAGCAAGGCTGGACTATCAAGAGCATGGATACCCTTGAGCAAAACCAAGTCCATAAGAATGACTACACCCCAGGACTGCTGGAGCCATCCCCAATTGAGGAAGAATATGCTCCTGTCATATTTGCTCAGGATACAGTTGCACATGTCATTTCTTTCGATATGCTGTCTGGGAAGGTATTTTCTTTTCTAGATTCTGTCTCTTCAATTTCTACTTTCCATAATTCATTTCTACACAGTAGATCCTGCTGAAAATTGTCCCATTTTAATCAAAATAATGTGCAATCGCATGCGTATCAACATATTTCTTAGCTTTATCGTTGTGGAGGTTCTGATGTCTCAATACTTGGACTGCAGTGCCATTGTATTTCTGAACAGCCTTAAAAAAATTGATCTGATTGTTCAACTCATTGTTTATAGATTAGCTCTCTAACATTTCCAGTATTGTCTTTAATAAAAGAAGTTGGTGGTTTTATCAATGATATTTAATAGTAAGGTTCTGTTCAATTATTTCCAACAGGAAGATCGAGGTAATGTGTTGCGTGCAAGGGAATCAGGAAAGGGAGTCTTGACTGCTCCATTTCGGCTGCTTAAAACTAATAGCCTTGGAGTAATACTGACGTTTGCGGTCTACAAGAGAGAACTACCTTCAAATACAACTCCAAATGAACGAATTCAAGCAACCGATGGGTATGCTTTCTTTGGTAGAGGACATATTAAGAATAAAATTTTGTACTGCTAGTTTCCAGAGTCATATAGTGTATGATATCTGCAGAAAGTGTATTTACCATTAAATGTTAGACAACTTAGAATATTTATATTGTAAAAATCCAAGATCAGCTTCAGTAATGTTGTTGGTTCTGCTGATCAGGTATCTAGGCGGGATTTTTCATATTGAGTCACTTGTGGAGAAGTTACTCCAACAACTTGCAAGCAAGCAAACTATCCTTGTCAATGTGTATGATACTACCAATCATTCACATCCAATCAGCATGTATGGCTCAAATGTTTCAGATGATGGATTGTGGCATATTAGCACCTTAAATTTTGGCGATCCTTTAAGGAAGCACGAAATGCACTGCAGGTAATCATTAAAATCTCTGCTTAGTAATCTTAGTATTGAACTTCCATCAGTAGGCCTCTCATTTGTCTCTGGTAAAAGTGTGATGATGTCCCTAAGTTCATGAGGGTGAGAATAAGTGAAGTTGGCTTGTTTTGTGTGCAACACAATTACGCCTCGTCATATTAGTAGCGCAATTTGCAGTTAAACTTTCTGTAAGTCTTGTAAATTTGTATTCAGAAACCAAGTTTCTTCTTTATGCAGATTCAAACATAAGCCACCATGGCCGTGGTTAGCCATCACAACTTCAATTGGGATCCTTGTGATTGCGTTGCTTGTTGGGCATATTTTTCATGCAACTATAAATAGGATTGCCAAAGTGGAAGATGATTTCCATAAAATGAGTGATCTCAAGAAACAGGCCGAGGCAGCTGATATTGCCAAGTCTCAGGTACTAAATGATTGTAGTTAGTTCAGTTGAGATATTTTTCAGACTTCTACTAAGCTTGTGCCTAATAATATTTCACTCCTCTGTAGTTCCTAGCAACTGTTTCACATGAGATCAGAACCCCAATGAATGGTGTCCTAGGTGAGTTTGTGTGACTGCCTCATATTACTAATTTTTAACGATCCATTAATTTCTTGAATTATTTACAACAAACTAAGGTCTCGAGAAAGTTTGGCGACCCTAAAAAATGTGTTGATTTTACAGGAATGTTGCACATGCTTATGGACACAGATTTAGATGTAACTCAACAAGATTATGTCAGAACTGCCCAAGGTAGTGGGAAAGCCCTAGTCTCACTTATAAATGAGGTCTTGGACCAGGCAAAAATTGAATCTGGTAAGCTGGAGCTTGAGGCAGTGCGTTTTGATCTGCGTGCAATTTTGGATGATGTTCTGTCTCTGTTTTCTGGAAAGTCTCAAGAAAAAGGAGTGGAGGTAAAAGATAGTGCCATCACCATTCACTTTTAATCCTCCACTTTTTTACATCCAATTTTCTTTTCATTGTCTAATAATTGAATTCTTCAACTTGCATGATCAATTTGGGGAAGAGCAGCTGGGAGTATACATCTCAGATCAGGTTCCTGACATGCTTATTGGTGACCCTGGAAGGTTTCGGCAAATTATCATCAATCTCATGGGGAACTCGATCAAAGTAAGTGCTGGTTCTCAAAAGATCATCTTGTTTTGACTCCCTGGTCAGGTCAAAATACAGCATCTCTTTTGGCTGAAACACAGACCATTTATATTTATGTAAAAACCATGAGTGAATCATGTGATTGAACTTCTTTGGGTATCATCTTGTGATTTGAGGTCTAGGCATGCTATATTTTAGACTTTGATTGGTAACCGGAAATGGACTCTTTTTAATCAAGTGAATCATTCAATTTGCAGTTCACAGAGAAAGGACACATCTTTGTCACCGTGCATCTGGTCGAGGAGTTGATCGACTCGATTGATGTTGAGACTGAATCATCATCGAATAACACTTTGAGTGGGTTTCCGGTTGCAGATAAGCGCCGCAGCTGGGGAGGATTTAGGAGTTTCAGTGAAGAAGGATCTGCAAGCTCGTTCTCATCATCGTCTGATGCCATCAATCTTATTGTGTCTGTTGAGGACACAGGGGTTGGAATCCCTCTAGAAGCCCAATCTCGTGTTTTCACTCCTTTTATGCAGGTGGGACCATCTATCTCGCGGACACATGGTGGCACAGGAATTGGGCTAAGCATAAGCAAGTGTTTAGTTGGCCTCATGAGAGGGGAGATCGGTTTTGTGAGCATTCCCAAGATTGGTTCCACATTTACATTCACCGCTGTTTTCACCAAAGCCCGCTGTGATTCAAATGAATTTAAGATCCAGCAAATCAACAACCAAGCAAATGCTGCATCCTCAGAATTTCATGGCATGACGGCATTGGTCGTGGATCACAGACCTGTGAGGGCCAAGATGTCAAGATATCATATCCAGAGGCTTGGAATTCGTGTTGAAGTGGCTTCTGAGTTGCATCAGGGTTTGTCTTGCATAAGCTCCGGAAATACAACTATAAATATGGTCCTTGTTGAACAGGAGGTTTGGGATAATGACTCCGGCAGTTCTGCTCTCTTTATCGATAACTTGAAGAAACTGAATTGTGAGGTTCCTCCTAAGGTGTTCCTTCTTGCCAATTCCAAAAGCAGTTGCAGAACGAGCTTTTTTGTGAATTCAGGTGTCTGTACGCCAACAATTATCATGAAGCCTCTCAGGGCAAGTACACTTGCTGTGTCACTACAAAGAGCCATGGGTATTGGTAACAAGGGTAATACACGGAATGGCGAGCTCCCAAGTTTATCCCTACGCAATCTTCTGCTTGGAAGAAAAATTCTTATTGTGGATGATAATAAAGTGAACCTCAAAGTAGCTGCTGGTGCTTTGAAAAAGTATGGGGCTACAGTGAAGAGTGCGGACAGCGGTAAGGAGGCAATCTCACTGCTCACACCGCCCCACAGTTTTGACGCCTGCTTCATGGATATCCAGATGCCAGAAATGGATGGGTATGTGATACTTCTGGCTCTGAAGCTTTTGATTAGGAGTCGTGGCCTGGGGAATAACTTTTGAAAACCAAGCCATCTTTTCAAGATTTTCATTAAATAGAAACTGTTAATCCTGTGTTAATTTTTTATTTAGTTGTGACACTTTAGCTAAAGCCGATTATTTAGTTGCTTAACCTTTTACTTATATTTCTTTACCCAACAGTTTTGAAGCTACAAGGAGAATACGCGACATAGAACGCAATGTCAGCAATCGTATACAACACGGGGAGGTTTCTGTGAAGGACTATGACAATATCTTAACATGGCATGTACCCATTCTGGCCATGACTGCAGATGTTATTCAGGCCACCCATGAGGAATGCACCAAGTGTGGAATGGATGGATATGTTTCCAAACCATTTGAAGCTGAACAGCTTTATCGAGAAGTTTCACGTTTTCTCCAATCTCCTGCAAAAGGTTTGTAGAGAGGGGTTCAATCGATGAGGACTTGCTGATGGCATTGGCTCGAGCACCTCTTCCACAGGACACTGTAAATGGATTCAGAGTTTTCACAGTAGTAAGTTCCTTATCGATTAAAATTATAAAAGTTAAACAAATAGAAGAGAAGCGGAAAGACAATCCACGTGATGTCAGGAACTGACAACATTGTTTACTTTTTGCAGGATAGCGTTTCCTTAGTAGCAGAGAGTGTATCTGACAACATTATTTACTTTTTTCAGGATAGCGTTTCCTTAGTAGCAGTGTATATAGGAGCCCTGCTCGATTGGTTGGGATTTGAGATTTTTCTTTTCACACATCCCTTGCCATATTTCAAAGCTGGTTCATTTTTTTCTAGTAAAGTTGATCGATCTCCAGTACTTTCCCTGAAGTTGGTTAGTAACCTCGAATCTTAAGTTCCAGAAATCCTTAAATACAAGCCTTGTGTGTAGCGAGTAGGAAGCACTGGGTTTGCATCTTTACTGGGAATGTAATAACAGAAGTTGCAGTGATTGAAGATATATCACACCCTTTTTTCAGTATCAGTGTGTGTATAGATTGATTGATTTGGCAGAGGAGACTCTAGTGTATGTTATCAAGTTAATAAAGATGTTTAATCAGCTCGTTAAGAGGGTTTTCCTCCCTATCAGTTACTACAGATTTGATTATGTCTAGACTTTTGATGTGAAGTTCGATTCATTGTAGAACTGTTGTAACTATACAACAACGTTGATAATTTGTAAAACCTCATCATTCTTATGCTTTGTACTGCTCCAAGAATCATAAAATAAAAAAGGAAGAGAGACAATGTCTCTGGTCTAATGCAAATAATCAACTCCGGAGCGCATTGAAATGATATCTCCTTTTTCCAATATCACAAATGCTTGTGTAGGTACAAAATTCAGACCAATAATGTGCTGAACTTGTGCATAGAGGGATTTCTCAAGAGATGTCACGCGATTAATGCATTAGGAGCGAAAATATGGACTATTTCGATGTGTTTATACTATTTATTAACGTCATAATTTACGACAAAACACAACTAGAAAATCTTTTACATGGAAAGAAAAATATTGTATGTGTGTCTTCGTCAAAGTAACAAACGAGAGTAGATTAAGGAATTAGTGTTTAACAGATGTAACGGCTCAATTAGTTATATCAGTCATTATGTACATTGTTATTACCATTGATTATCGTCATTATGTGCGTGTAATTACCGTTGTAATTCACCTCTATATAAAAAAAGTTTCTAACGAGAATGAAGAGACTTGTTCCATTCTATTTTTCTTATAACATGTTATCAACACTTTGCTTTAGCCCCGAGAAAAAAACCCGAGAATTATTTTTTCGCCTAGCCTTACCAGACACCAGCCCATCTACCTTGTAACTCTTTCTCCTTTTTCTGTTCTTTTTCTTTGTGTATTTTGTTTGTCTGATAATTGTTTTTACTGCACCAATTGACAGAACGCACAGAAAGAGAAGAAGAGTATGTGCAATCACCTTCTACACGTCGTCCTGGCTAGCCTCGCCCAGACCGGCAACTCTTCCCACAAGTGCCGCCCATAACATCTGCCCGGAGCAACCCTAGCGTCGCTCTGCCCAGCCTCGCTCCTCGCCGCTGCCGAGAACACATGCTACCCCGCCCCGATCCGCTCGACTCGGACCAGATCGGCTCTCGTCCAGCCTTGAGCGCCGCCTTAGTCCATCCCTTACGCCAACGTCTCCGAGCTCAGCCTCGTCCGGCACCGCCCAACCCGACGCAGCCGAACCAGCTTCGTTCATGCTCGACCCGGATATCGCTCCACATCCGGATTTATCGACCCGATACAGAAAAAAGAAGAAAAGAGAGATTACCTCTTCTGGTAAATCAGGAAATCTACTGAAGGTAATTTTGAAATTGCCATGTGGTAAAGATTATTACTATTTACTGTATTAAATGGTAAAGAATGAAATCTAATTTACTATTACTTATTTACTGTTTATATGGTAAATAACAAATGTAAATTCCAATTTAATATCTTGTGGATTTTACAATTACACAATTAATTACTTATTATTTATGATGAATTATAATTAATAAGTATATGTGGTTAAATGTGACTAATCATATAAATATTATTGATTTGCATGTGATAAAGCCATTGTCGTATGACGATCAACATGTCAATTGTGGTGGTCACCCGATCCACATGTTAATTGAGAGAGCAATCGTTTCAATATAATTTATTTGACAAACTAACAAGTATGATTTATATTAACGTCGTCGTTTTCGTTAATTTTTGTTCATGATATTAAGCATGTTACATGAGAAAAGTATTTTGCGAATATTGTGACATGTTATCATGATATATGTCATGTCTATTTTATTTTATGATTGTAATATTAACATATCATATAAATTTGTGTTGCTATGATAAAGTAAATTCATGACATTGGAAAGGAATAACATGTTACCGTGATGAAATACTTACACTACGCATCGAAAAATGTGATCATTACGATTGTTGGTCGATTTTGATATCTAATTCTCATCCTTGGAAAATTGATTCAACGTAGATATCTATTAATGTGTGATCCAATTATTTGACGTACTACACTCAGAAGAAATTGAGTGTCATGGTTGGGCTTTTGTTGTGAAAATCATTTTTATGGAATAAGATTATATTTCCCATCAACTTCTTGCATCAATGTGGTTACTACTTATCTCTATGAGGATCTTGATTGAGATATATCCATAAAATTGCTCGATGACCTTAAACTATCAAACTCAAGTAACTCTAAAATCACAGAGTGCATTTGCAATTAGAATTGAAACGCTCACTTTATACAATTGACTACTTGAGTGGAAAGGGATACAAAATGATGAACTATGCACATGCGTACTCATAGAGGAAAGAGTTCCGGATTTGCAATTATAGCTATTTATGTTGATGATAGGAACATAATAGTTACTTTTGATGAAGTAAGAGAAACCGCGAGCTATATGAAATCTGAATTGAGATGAATAATCTTGGGAAACTCGGTTAATAATGAGTTTGTGAAATACTAACTCACCAGTCTGTATGAGTCTAAAAGATTCTCAGGCGATTTGCATGGACGAATTTTATACTGTTAGCACTCCCAATGATTGGTCAATGTTTATATATAAATGAATAATCTATTTCGTCCAAAGAAAGATGACGAAGTAGGGTTGAGAATCGAAACTCTTCTCTAAAGTGCAATAGGCGCAATATTGTACTTAGCCTGATGAACACGACCGAATATTACATTCTCATTGAATTTGTTCTAGCGCCAACGCAGTGTCATCAGAAGGTATATAAAGAATGTATTTTGATACCTAAATGAACCAATGACTTGGGTTCATTCTATCCCTATAGAAAGACGAAAATGAATGCAGATAGAATTGCAACCCTCTACATCAAAACCTCAAACGCCGCTTTGGTTGGGGTTCACTAATTTCAGGTATCTATGGTTAATAGGTCGTTCCTAAACTGGTTATGTAATCGTCATTGGGAACACGACGATACTTTGTGAGAAACATTAGTCTCTCCTCAAGATTCAAGTAAAGCAAGTAAGTTCTAAGGACAATAAGACATACTTGTTTCTTAAATCACAACTTAAAGCTATATCTGAAAAGCATATGAGAAACGAAGGAATGTAAAGACGTTCCTAGCTTCCTTGATTGATGTAAGTATTAGGGAGAGTGTAGACTTCAGGGTGAGTCTAACATACATATGTGCGTTGTGCTCTTTTTCCCTTTGATCAAGATTTATTTTGTCCTGCAAGGTTTTTAATGAGACAACACCTCATGCACCATTTTAACTTTGACTTTACATAAGGGGGAGTGTTGAAGGAAAAATACTTTATATGTGTCTTCGTCAAAGTAACTGACGAGAGTAGATTAAATAATTAGTGTTTAACAGATGTAACTGCTAAATTAGTTATATCAATCATTATGTATATTGTTATTACCATTGATTATCGTCATTATGTGTGTGTAATTACCATTGATTATGTATATTGTTTTTGTTTTTTTGTTTTGTTTCTATTTTATTTATATATTGTAATAAAAAGAAAAAACAGCGTTGAACCCACGCAAGAAGGAAAATAAAAATATAAAGAAGCAAGCTGCCCGCGTGTGACCAATCCAGCAGGTTCTAATTAATATCGGTTGGATAACCTAAAAAAACAAAAAACAAAAAAAAAATAATTCAGAAAAATATAATATATATATATATAAGAGAATAAAAACCCTTCTCTCGGTCACACTCAACTCGCTTCTTCGTCTCTCTGAGCTTTTGGTGAGTGAGCAAGGTCCTATTAGAAACGCAGCAAGGCGGCGGCGTTGATCAGAATCAGGAGCGGCGGAGATGGATCCAGACGCGGTGGCCAAGGCATTCGTGGAGCACTACTACTCGCAGTTCGATTCGAACCGCGCGGCGCTAGCCAATCTGTACCAGGAAGGCTCCATGTTGACCTTCGAAGGCCAGAAGATCCAAGGCTCTCAGAACATCGTCGCTAAGCTCACCAGCCTCCCTTTCCAGCAGTGCCAGCACAGCATCACCACCGTCGATTGCCAGCCCTCTGGCCCCGCCGGCGGCATGCTCGTCTTCGTCAGCGGCAACCTCCAGCTCGCCGGCGAACAGCACGCTCTCAAGTTCAGCCAGGTCCATCTCTTATCTGCTCTTGATTCGAGATTTCATTACGATTTTTGTTTCGATTTCGTTTCTGCGAGTTTCTGTTGGGGTTGATCTGTTGCTATATTGATGTCTGCGACTGTTGATCTTGTTTCTATTTGATTTCTGATGATATAATCGTGATTTTTAGTAGTAGAATCATGAATTTAGGGTGTAGGTTGAGATTGGGAGGATTTCGGCTTGTGAGCTCTTGGATTTAGGGTTGAGGATGCAAAGAAGTAGCGGATTGCTGCATTTTGATGCATCAGTTTCTTTGTTTCGGTGTGCTGTTTGTGGTGTGTGTATATTATCATTTAGATTCGCTGCGTGCGCTTATGGTATTATGCTATTTCTTGGCTGTGTAGATATCAAGGATCAGGATATAGCCTATCATTATAATAGTGAGCAAAGAGGGATGCATGTGTAGTTAGTTATTTGGTAGATGGATTTTGTGGTTTTGGATGATTGGCTCTTGTTTGCTTTTGAAGTGTGGTTCATATACGTCAATGTAGGGTTTTCTAAGCTCAGCTTGGTGTGTGTTTGGTTCTTCTTTCTGGTCACGTGTGCATCCAGAAAAGATTGAATTGCTTTTGATTAATAAGTTTGCATGTCTAATAACTTGCAGTCATGATCCTTTGAGTGACCAGTTACCCACCTACCGGTGGATTAAAATTGAATAGGTGGCTATAGTGCTGAAAGTAAACATACTTTAATGAGTTTTAAAAGCAATTTTTGTGCTCCATTGTGGTCCAGAAGTTGGTAGTCATGGATTAATATTGTGAATGGCGACTAAGAGATCAAAACACATTATATTGTGAATCTTTTTTTTTTCCTGCTGCAAAAAATAATAACTAATCGAGGCTCTTGTGGAAGATACACAAATTGCCTGGATTTCTTCTCTCTATCATTGCTAGACACTTGCTATTGAATCTAGTTTCACTAATCAGAAGTCCATGGTTTGGGCTCTGGGTTGCATAAGTTGAAAACTAAGTCGGAAAGCTTGATTGTTTAATTTTACGTACTTTTTGCAGTTTTATTTTTGGCAATAATACTTCTGAATTGTATAAGTTGAGAACAAAGTGAGAAAGCTTGATTGTTTTGCTTTATGTATTTGTTGCAGTTTTATTTTTGGCAATACCTTTTCAAATTTAGGATTCTGTCTAGCTTTACTCTCTTTTGGTTTTGTTTTTAATTGTTTTGTAGGAATAGGATCTTGCTTTGCCTCTTCCTTAACGCCACTATGTTTTCTATCCTGTCTTAGACAAGTTCTATCACTAGAATTAAACTGGTTGAAACACTTTCCTTTCAATGACATGGCTTAAAGCTTATTTTAACTGGGTTGGTTTCTTTGTCTTCCTGCTTCAAACATGGTGTTGCTATGTGACTAGGATATTCTGGTGGTGTAGGTATATATCATTTTTTGATCATGCCTTGACTGCCTTCTGCTTCGTTAACATTGATTCAGCCCTAATCACTGGGTTACTTATTTTTCTCTTCTGCCCTCTTGGTTTGGTAGTATGGTGGAGTCCACATATGGACTATATCTGCTGCTTGTTCCCTTTAACCTCTAGAATGCAAATTAGAGCCATCATTTCGTACATTTTAGTTTAGTAGCTTCAGTTGCTTTTCTCTTATAGTTGGTTTTGTGTACATGTCATCACTTCTGAAATACCTTACACGGGTACGAGCTTTATTAGGGTGTAGATTTAGAATAACTAGTAAACGATTCTAGTTTGCCAGTTGACAGAATTGCTTTTTAACAATTGCGTAATATCCTACTTACTAATATCCATTTGCAAAGATAGTTTTCTTACTTTTTTTTCTTCTTCTTGCAGATGTTCCATCTGATGCCTACTCCACAAGGAAGCTTTTACGTCTTCAATGACATTTTCCGGTTGAACTATGCATGAAGACAATGGTTGATCACCCACATTCAACAACTGGTGGGATTATGTGTGCCCTCTCTGCTTATGTTTAGTTCTAGACATATCGAATTAAATGGAAAGTCTGAACTTTCTTCTCAAGTTTAGTGTTTTGTTTATGAGATTCAAAGTTTTGAAGATGGTATGGTAAGGTACTATGGTTGTTATTGGTTGATTTGCTGATATTTTACCTTTGCTGGGTAATCATCTAAATGAATACAGTATTGGGGGTGTGTGTCTAAGAAAGCTTCCTTGGTTCTTGAATGATTGGTATGACTTGCACTTTGCTGAATTGTTCAGGGTTTGTGATTCTTTTTTAGTTGTGTTCTTTCCCCCGTCCTTGCCATTCTAACACAACAGACTTGTAGTATGATATGCCTTAGCACCTATCAGGGGTTTTGTGCTTCTTATTCTGAAATGAATTTCCTACAAAGCAATTTCTTCTTGAATCCAATTGCAGGAAAGTAGGAAACAATTTTTACACAAACATCAACTGAGCATAAATGAAATGCTAGCTAGCTCCACTCCTATTCATATGGCAAATCAAAGCAGGCAAATACAGAAGAATCAAACTCTTCGAATCTTCATTAACAAACTAAGATTTTGTTGCATGAAGCTCAATGTTTTTCACCATTTATACCAACATCTGTGACAGAGGGGAGCTCAGGCATTCTGAGTGAAGGAAATGCATCGCTCTTCTCCTTCTCGTTCTGTCCATTTTGATCCGAACCCCTCGAAAACAAGCTCGAAAACAGGCCCCCGACGTAGCTGAAAGGGTTACTCAATCCATTCTTCACTTTCAAGAGCATGGTGACCTCCGAGGCTTGACAAGCTATAGTCAGCACTATCATCACAGATAGAAGCCAATGCGTGATGGTGTTCCGTCTCTTCAAATTGTTCAACTCTTTCACCATCTCCTCTTTGTCAAATTCTTCACCACCACCGCCATTCCTATCTTTTGCCTCCAATCCACCACCTTCAGAGGTTGCTGCTGTTATCTCTCCCGGTCCGGTTAAAGCTTCGGCTTTATGAATCCCCTCTTTCAGTGATTCCAACTGTGAATAGGATTCATACAAGGAAATCAAATAGTTTCACCATATCTATACACATAGGTAGAAGATAGATATTCATAAGAAACTTAAAGGTGAGATGAGTGACCGAAACCTGAGAGCGCAATCGGGAGAGGAGGAGGTGGTCGTCTTTGTCATCCTCGCCTTGGAAAAAGCTCTCCCCGGAGGCTCCTCTGCTTTTCCTCTCCTCCAAAAGCCTCCTGATCGCCTCGTCAATCAGCTCCACATTCTGATCCTTGGATTCCATTGCTATGGTGATTTGGAGGTTTCTGAATATCTCTCAGAAAATGAAGAAGAAGAAGAAGAAGGAACCCAAATTCAGAGGCTTTTGCAACTTGCAATTCCACACTACTACCACCAAAGAACCAAAAACTTTTCATGTCATTATTGTCTAGACACGTGGCACTTGCCCCGGTCGTGGCGTGGTGAGGTTGGCTCTTTCCATTTTTTCTAATAATGGGCGGCGCCGAATTGCATGCCAGACGAGGCAAATTATTGGATAAGGAAGTTGGGTTACCGTTTACAGTGTAAAGGATTCACATGAAAACCAAAGTTTCATGAGGAGAGCATTTATAGAAGTTACATATCAATCATCACTCATTTACATGAAACTGTTTCTATATGTACAAAACTGAACTCAAAATCATCTACCAAGTGATCAGAAATTTTGGTTAACAGAAGCCAACATGAGTTAGAAACTTAGAATGCTGAGAGTTTTGCCTCTATGAAAACTGATACATATCAATGTCTTCCATATTGACGAAATCCTCGTGGGAGAGGGAGTTTGGTGCTCCTGCTTCACCACTGGTGCTACCCAATTCGGCCTGCAAGAGTTGAGACAAGTACTTCCCATTAGTTTAATGCAAGTCGATAACTCGCTACTGACATCAAATTTTTGTCTTGATTTTGCTTACCTTAGCTTGGTGGTACCTCTCCAGCATGCGCTGATATTGCTCACGGGCCTCTGGCGACTCGACCATGGACGATACCCGTGAGACAGCCTCATCAATGGCTCCATCGACTTTCTGTTTGCGGAACACCTTGAGGATATCTTCATCTTCACTTTCTTCAGTGGATTCTGCCTCATTCCGAAAACCACGCAGACCAACTCCTTTTCTCCTCCACCTTAGTACAACTTTGTCCAGAATCCCAACAGCCCAACAGATTACCTTGTGGTGCTTCCTAACTTGATAACCTCTCACATATGCCTGCAAAAATGGATATTGATAATACAATTTAATGATCAGAATATTTCCACTACTTTCAATTTATATACATGCACATCTTGCAGTTCCAGAATTGAGGGAGCTTTGCAGATGATAATGACGATGAAACAAGTAACTCAACTTCAAGTTAGAAAATGAGGGTACCTGTATCTTGACAACTTTCTGGCGGAGCGCCAGGAAATCCTTGCGGCCTTTCCAGCCTCGGTATTTCTTCTGAATAGATAATGCAGCTGAATTATAATCACGTGGATTACGAAAGGTTAGCTTTGACAGAGCTGAAAGGCCTTGTATGTCCTCTGAACTGATAACATAATCGTCTATAGTGACTCCAGATTCTTTCTGTTGTCGCCTTCTGAAAGAGTGCGCCCGAAAAGCTGATTGTATGCGGGCAGCAGCCTGTGCTGCATTCCGGACTGCAGCTAAGGTGTTCTTAAGCGGGGCCTGGTCTTCATTAGTCTCCAGGTTACTCTTTGAGATGCTATTTACTGTTATTTCTGCTTCAAGCTCAGCACAGCCCCTGGAAATCTCACTTTCTTCCAGTGTAAGGGATGACAGATGGCTAGTGAGTGCCAACTCTGAAAGATAACCAGCAAGTCCCTTATGCCCATGGATGGCTGCAATAGATGCCGGTGTTTTGCCTATGGGATCTTGGGAACTGGGGTCTGTCACTGCTCCAGCTGATGCACCAGAAGCAACAAGTACAGCAACCATCTTTTCCCTATAAGAAGAACCAACTTTCAATGGTGCATAACAAGAACTATCCTATATGAGAACAAACACATACATATCGTTTCCTAGTAAATCAATCTTAGTTCTAAAGTTACAGATAAATCTGATCTCAGAATAAGAATGACAAGTTCACAAACATGATCAATCTTTGCTAATTTCTGTGATCCTTAATTCCTTTCTTGTGAATTTGTGATATCAACATGTTATGACAGTCACATAAAACGCAGTAATCCATTTATATTACTCCTTTGCTCAATCTTGAATAAGGAACAACCAAAAAAGAAAAGAACATTTCTTACCTTCCAAAACGCGCAGCCCAATGTAGAGCAGTCCACCCATTTATATCCCGGAAATTTATATTGACTCCAAGATTGAGTAATGGGTTTAATGCCCACTCAAAGCCCAACCCAGCAATCATGTGTATCATGCCTTGCTCTTTCCTGGATAAGGAACAATCTGTCAGGTCAAGTCCCTGGGATCTGGAAGAAAGCCATTGCTGCAACTTATCTTTTAGAAACTCTTCCAGAAGCCAATATATGGTACTAGATGAACTTCCACTGCCTACTAAGAGAGCCTCAATAGCACTACCCCAAGTATCATCATCAGCTTTTGATTTTCTCACAAACTCAGACTCGACAGTGTCTCTATTCTGCACTGATGAATCAGACAAGAGAATTTGAGCGAATCTGACTAGTAATAAAAGTTCTTCTGCACTCCTACCAGATTCTTTTGGAGGTGAATTGTTTGGATTAGAGCTACTGCTCTTAATGTGATACTCAAATTCCCTAACTTCACTGCAGGACTCTCGATTCCCTGAAGTAATGCAGATTGTCACCTTCCCAGGAAGGTGAGGTGGAGCCACACAACAGATTACGCCCTCCTGAATGATCTGAGCAGGAACTTCAACATTGCCAAACATACAAGTCCATGCAGATTCTGATGGATCACACAGAAATGATCCAATAACAATGACCTGCATAGAATTTGGGCTTTGAGTAGTGTCTTAAGACCAACACAAAAATAAACCTCCATCACAGGAGCATACATATATATCTTTTTTTTGTTGAAAGTGAAAACATATATGGATATCTGGTTATCAAGACCTGGGATCTAAACTACAAAACTTGTTATACACAATGTTGGAGAGAAATGCCTTGCTAGACCAAAAGCTAGTTGGCAGCATTAGAGGAACCTATGATCAGATATTTGGTAGTACGACAAATGAGAATAATCTGAACTTGACAGAGGCTTAATTAGCCATTAGGTCTACTACAGATATCTAATTTCCCTCACCAATATGTAATATCATTCATATCGTCAAAGGTGATGCATAGAAATGAAGACCACTTAGATAAGAACTCCACTAAGCAGCAGACACATGCATATGATTATAGGATGCTCAGAAACTAGCACATTTATTAAACAAGCAAGGAGAGGATTCCAGAGTAAGAAGCACACCTTTGTAGGTTCATTGGCATCACCCCATTCTGGAGAAATTTCCCGGATTGTAAATTTTTGCTTTTGTGCAACAGTCAAACTGATATCTGAATCAAGATTTCCCATATGCCCTTGCTCAAAAAATGATGTAGAGTAGTCTGAATGTCTTTCTATCACAGATGAATATGGAGAAATCTTGAAACTTTCAACTTCTTGAGGCTGTGACAAAGAAGCTGGTAACATGTAAAGATTGTCAGAGGCTGAAAAGTGTGTGATGTGCAGTGTTAAAGCACCACATTTAAAAAAGAAGAAGAGAAAACCAAATCATGCAGCGCTTAACATTTTCCTAACAGAGTTTAGGCACTCACGATATTCGAACACCCCAATTGGACCAGTCAATGAAGAAGATAGCTTTTCCTGTTGCAGTTGGTAATAACAATGCATCAATGGCTACATTCATTCAAAAGGGACACATGGAATCAAGGCATAAATAAAACACGCACAAAACTTTAAAGGCTAAGACTCATTGACCCATCCAAACATATAACTGAGCAACAAAAGATTGAAAGAGGACAGTAATGTGAACATCGATCACTATAAATTTTCAGTAAGACTCACATTTCTGTCCAATGTAGACAAGCCTGTCTCCGGTGACTTGACAATTGATGAAGTCTTAGATGAATTCATAATCTCTTTCCAAGATGCCGATTCTTTGTTTCCGTCTGAAAATTCATGATCATTGAATTGATGATGTTTACCACTAAGGTCTACATCACTTTGCATTTCAGAATGTGCACTGTAAAACTGATCATTTATGATGTGTCCTGGTCCATGGAAGGAGGTAAACGGATCCTGACTGACGATATCACTGTGGTAACCCAAGATATCTGAACTATTGTCAGCATTCCCTTGCATCAGAGAATGTCCACTATAGAACTCATCGTGAACAATATGTTCTTGTCCATGGAAGGCAGTAAATTGATCACCAGAGTATTCTGGGATGTCTGAACCATTTGGATTATCATCCACAAATTCGTTGAAGCTATCATCATTTAAACTTAACTGCTCTTCTAGTCTCCGCAAAGCTTGACTAACATCAGCCTTAGATGAACTATCTGACCCTCCTGTTCTATATAAGTTATCTATGCTCTCTCTTCCATTTTTATTGATGACTAAATCTGAACTAACTTCCACAGAACCTGGGCTTGCATAAGGTTCATACAATTCACTAATCATGGAGACAGATCCTGGATGTTGTGTAGTATTTGAGATCGGACTCTGGCTTAAGGAAGAAGAGGATACTGGTGATTGTATGAAAGATCCAGGACTAGGCTTCACCTGAAATACATCATTGCAAGCACTGATGTCAATTCAAAAAGACCACTACGTGCTATATCAATTGGTAGAACAATAGCAATACAGAAAAAAAAAAAAAAGTGGCAAACATATTGAACGCAGTAAAATTTCATCTAAAAATGCTCATTCATCATTACATCATATGATAAGTTATCACTGGCAGAGCAACATGCAGTCCTGAAAACTGTTCACAAGCTAATGGAAAGTTCACGGATAAAAATATTCAAGCAGGATGGACTTGTTTCTTTAGTATGAACATGAAAGGGAATCAGTGGATGCCACATTAAAGAGGTGCAGAGATTTGGTCTAAAAACAAGAGTGAGTGAGATATGCCTTGTTTATAGGGAAGTTTTAAAGACTCACCTCACTAATTTCCCTATAATGAACGAGAACAATGTGATCATATGCCCTGCAAAATAAATATACAAAAGGACTTGTGAGAAATCTATTCAAATATGTTGTCCATGATAACATAAATGAAGATAAAAATAAGAATCTTTGCAATGAAATTCAGACATATTTCTCAGTTTTTACTATGATCAAAAATAAAATAAAATAAAGACTACATAAACTTGTATGAGATTTTTAATATGTTAAAAACAGACCTTTCAACAGATTATTACTAAGGAAATGTAATCTACATTAATAACAAGCATACTCACGGATCCAACATCCAATAGCTTCGCCTCTGAAAATTTGGATTGTCCTCCCCATGCGCATAATAACAATTTAATGTCTCAACGTTTCCAACCTAATCATGCATATGAAACAACATTACTCAAACTGAAACATTGGACTACACTGATCTCAGTACGAACCAGAGCAAAAGAAAGCAGGATCTATTCTCTATTCTACTAGTCACTGAAATTGTTCAAGAGTATCCCTCATTTCATAAATAGCTGACAATATGTGATGAATGGCTGACCTTTACAAAAAGAAAACATTAAGTGCAACTACTAGATTGCTGTAACGAACCTTAAGCCGTTCATGCGCTTCACCAACAGTTCTCCCATCCCTCTTTTTACGCCAATTGTGCCCGTCTCTACGGAAAAACCGAAGGATCCTCTTGTTAAAAAGAAACAAAGAACCACCTGTTGCAAAGTGCACTGAATAGTAAGTACAACTTCAATGGATAAGCCATGGTCCCAATTCAATAGAAACAAGAAGAACGCAATTCAACACTTACTAACAGGTTGTTGAGGAGGCTCTGGGGTGACCTTGTACTTCTCATGATTCTGCAATATAAACAGCACTTCGGCCGGCTTCAGCCACCGGCTTTGAGCTTCTTGAAAGAGCTCGTTAATGTCATATCCTGAGCCTTCATACACATGTCAAACCTTTTACTTGATCACACAGTTAATAAAACTTTAAAAACCCAATGAAACAACTTGCAGCAAAAAAAAGGGCTAAAAATTTCTCCCTTACTTACATTAACAACCAGATATCATAAGCTTCTTACAGAAACAAACAACAAAATGTGCAAATTGATGGTTCTATACTCTAAATATTATGTGCAAATTAAGCTCTAATTAACATGCTCTAAACCCCTAAACATCCGAATCTAATTGTATACATACGGCATTTTTCAACCTCAAAAATCGACTGATCACTAGTAACTACATCACTATTTTCTCATGAATTATAATCGAAACAAGGTCAGAACAATACCTGACTGCATCGTGTCCAATTCGGTAAATTCACAACTGAACGACCTGAACAGAAAGCGTTTGACTTGTGCTCATTCGGAACCGGAGACAATTCACTTCAATGAAACACAGAAACAGAAGACTTGAACTTGACCAGCTGGACGAAACCGATCGAGGCAGACCGGAGAACCCGAAAACCTCGGAGAACAGGGATCACGCTTGGAACTTTGTTATCTCGGACTAGTTCTACTGAACGGTGCGGGGTTCAGAAAACCGACAGAGACAGCGCGACCAAGACGAAACGATCAGAGACCAAGGTGGTAACAAACTAAAATAAAATCTGCTGCTACCTCGTAGCTTCGTGTCATCTGACGTGGCATGCTGTGATTGGCGGTTATAATCGATGGGGTATTTTTGACATTTTAATGAACACAGCGTGTGTGCTGAGGTGGCATGAATCTGATATTTCCTTAGATTCGCCTATATGAATAGAAAACGTGCCAAAGGTGGCGCCCTTGGCCAGTATTCCTTTGAGTGAATTTTAGGTCCCGAAATGCATTGTGTATTTATACGTCGTGTATACCAATTAACCAGCTAAACATTACTGATTTTACTAACTTGTTTCGTGAAATATAAGTTATAATGGGGTAGCTAGACATATTGGCAAAGACCTTGTCGGTGCGATGTGCACAAATGGAGCAGCCATGCTCAATAATCAAATTCTAACAATGGTGAGTTGTTATTAGTCTATTGAGGCACTGATTAGATCGGAAACTCACCCCATTCAGACAGAAAAATGTCGATTAGCATTGAGAAGAAAAGGCATGAAGCTAATCATAGAAACACATTCAAAAATAGGCACTCATGACCGAGTCGCTATTCCAAAGAAAATTGAGAGGCCAGGCTGCTGCCTAGTTTCAATTGGAGTCGTCAAAAAGTGGGATGTCAATCGTGTTTTCCTATTGTGGCGAAAAGGAGGATTTGGGATGAAATTGTGAGGCAACGCAGTGTCCTCTACTCCTCTAGTGCTCTTGGATAGTTTGGACAAAGAACGAAGCTGCTTTCGGGGTATTATTGGTTGACAAAGTAGACAATGACTTTGCCCTATTTCTAAGAGCTTATGAGAATGGAAAGTGTATAAGAGGATTAACAATGTTGTTCATTTGGTCACTAGGTAAATTCTTTTCGCGCTCTGTTTATTCAACAATCGTAAAACTTTATGTTTTTATAAAGTTGTCATTTGAGTGTTAGATTAGGTAAAGAAATAGTCTAAGTACGTTTTGATTACTTTGATGAACTCTGAGATGAGTTGTTGTTATGCTTGCATTTGTTGGTGTTCTTGAGCAGTTGGTCGAGTTTTGAGGTCAAGTTGATGTGGCATCATCACCTAGATATCAAAGTTTAAAACAATATATTGCACTGCGCTGAAATTGATGACAAATGTGATCACATGAAGGAATATTATGGATTTGGTGTCCAAATTGGAACTAGGGGAGCATATAGAATCTTCAGTATTGGCAGATTGAACATGACAAGCACCACATGTAATTCAATTATCAATGCCATAGTATTTGTTTGTTACTTAACTAGCTCTAGAGCTCTGGAGTCGTTTTAGTCTTCATGAAAATACTAATCAAATAAGCATTTTTGGTCACTAGATATCGCCAGTTATCAGAAAATTTTAGGTGCGCTCTTTGATAACCCAACAATCGGAGTTTATTTCTAAGAGCACTAACAATATACTCGATAGCTTTTAAATCTTCAGTAGAATTTCTGAAGTTGTGAAACTTTTTTACTACTTAATTTTATATGAACATCATAAGAAACTTTATTTTTCAATAACGTGTAGTTTATGACCCGTTTCGAATTTAGTCATGTTTGCATCTTTTACGAGAGATTTGGAGTGAGAGTTGAACAACAAACTTGAGAAACTTCATTTTTCAACAAACTTGATGTGAAGTTGTGTGGAAATTCTTGTATGTACGACGTGTATTTACACGACACAATCTTAGCCATTCATAACAATTTATATGTTTGACCATCATATTTCTATATTATTTCTTTTAATCCTGACCATCCGTGTATATGTATGTGAAGATACACACCGTGCACTGAATATGCTCTCGAAGTTGTACGTGAACTAGTTGATTTTACATGCAAGTCAATTATATATACTTGAGATTCTGGGAGAAATTTGAATCATCATCTAGTTAATTCACATCAATACTTTGCATAGTTCATGTCATATCCTCCACAATTTCGTTTCCACTAAAATTTTGTGTGTTTTTTTTTTTTTGAAATAATTTTGTGTGTTATATAGCTAGTGATTTTCCAGAACGTTGTGACGGGTCACCAGCAGCATTAATGAGAAAGAAACAGAAGAAAGAAGAAAGCAAGTGCAACCATGGAGCTTAGCAGCTGATATATGATCGATCAACCTTGTCTGTCACAGACTCACATGGCATTTCCAACACATAATGGGACGGCGGGAATGAATCCAAGTAACTTGTTTCCCTAACCCTCCTCCCACCTCCACACCCACACACACTCTTTATCCTCTCTTTCACTCTCGTCTTTCCTTCCCATCCAGGTTTTCTCCACTATTTATACTATTCCCATTCTTCATTGTAGCAACATCTCATCATACTAAGTGCAGTGTTTGCTTTCCGGAATAGGTTTCTTGCGAGGCAAACAAGTGATCGAGTTGAAGGATCGATTGTCACCATGTCTGACTGGGGACCAGTGTTTATTGCGGTGGTGCTGTTCGTGCTGTTGTCACCGGGTCTGCTGTTCCAGGTGCCGGGGCGGCATGGATGTGTGGAGTTTGGGAGCTTTCACACAAGCGGCGCGGCCATAATGGTTCACTCCCTCCTCTACTTTGCTCTCATTTGCGTCTTCTTGTTGGCCATCAAGGTCCACTTTTACCTTGGTTAAGTACCAGCTAGCTAGTTACTTAACCAAACAATTCGGGAAGAACAGTGTAGTAGTGTTAAGTTGTTAACTCTTACGTACCAATTTTATATTTTCCCGTTATGTTTTTTGGGTATTGATACCACTGGAGTGATCGTCTTCTATTTGAATAATAGTTAAACTTGTTTTGATCACCAATTTGTGTCCTTTGCTGAATGAAGTTAGTGTTGATTGAGGTCGTGAAAATAACTAGCAATTTAGTACGTGATTGAATATATGGTTCTGGTTTGGATGTGCCTATTTCATCGCTCATTGGCTTAGCCAGCTTTCCTCACATAAGATTGTGGAAGTGGTCCATATAATTCATATAAGTCGCCTCAATTATTAAGGTGTAAACTCTAGCAACATTTTGTATGAAGGACTATGCAGTTAACTAGAACCTGCCAGCAACCAGTTTTGCGGTAAATTTACCTGTTGAGCTCTCAAAGACTTGAAAGAAGCTTAAGCTAGGACCATCCGGTCAGTATTGCTCTCTAATCTCAAGCAAACATGTCAAATCAATTAAGCTTAACGTACATAAAAGAATAGAATGGAGGAATATTCAACCAAATTTGCTGAATCTCTATCTAGTATCTACTGAGTTTCTACTTTACATATCAAAGCAAACGTTCGCTAATTCATGAGAAAACTTGCTCTCAAATTCTCAATCAACTTCATCAAGTAAATGCCTGTGCCATTCTCAAGATCACGCGCGAAACTGAAACATTTCTGAAACTACACAAGTATTATATCAGAGATTTGTGACTCTTCAAGCTCAAGTTAAAAACTAGGGGAGCACAAGTCCAGCAGGCCACGTATAGAGTATAACAGAAGTTACAGAATGCCATTAGCCTCTTTAGCCGTTTGAGTGGGTGAGTTTCTACTCACTAATTATGGCTTTGTTATATCGAAAAAGGTTAACTAATCATCATTTCATATTGCATATGCATCTTATCCTAATTAAAGTGATGTTCATTTCATCACCATGAGGAGACGTGGTGAAGAACCTATACTTCAAGTAAAGACCAGAAAAGGAAATTATAATAGAGGGATTAGTTAACTCTCTGTATAAGTTGTCTAAATCATAAGTTAAGTTGTCGAAATCATAAGGAAGATTATCAACACCTGTTAATTAAACTTTAAAGGGTTCGTTTTCAAGACCATGTCACTTTGCTCCATGTGTCTGTTGCATCCAACCACAAGGCACCGACTATCTGATCATACACATTTATACTATTTCAGCTGAAGATTAAAGATTTCTTCTACTACACTAATACTCTGATTACTCTCTCTTTTGTATATTCCTTACTTCCGTAGCTTAGTTGCTAACACATTCTTCCTTAAACTTTTTGAAGCAGTATATATAGCTTGCTAGCTTAGCAAGAAAAACATCAAGTCTTGGTTCCTAAGTTGACAGCTTCAACTACATATACAAAGTACACATTCACAGAAGAAGTAGATAAATTGCAGTACGTAGTGGTAATGGCAGATTGGGGACCCGTGGTGATCGCGGTGGTGTTGTTTGTGCTGTTAAGTCCGGGGCTACTGTTTCAGCTGCCGGGGAAGAGCAGAGTGGTGGAGTTTGGCAACATGCAGACCAGTGGACTATCCATCCTTGTCCACACCATCATCTTCTTTGGCCTCATCACCATCTTCCTCATCGCCATTGGCGTCCACATCTACACTGGATGACCACCTTCATTAGCTACCAACTGTCTCTCAGTTCATTCTCTTAAGTATGTTTTATTATTGCTTTAAATTTATAAAAAGGTTACTACTTTTTCAAGAGTTGACTGCAGCTGCTTATTCATCTTTAAGTTTATTACCATAACGATTCTTCACTTAACTTCTCTTTAGCACTTACGCCATAATGGTCATTGTGGCATAAGTTTCTCCTTTGTAAATAAGAGGTCCGAAATTCGACACTCATAATCGTGATGTTATTGTTGATTGATTAAAAATAAAAATAAAAATAAAACAAAAGAAAAAACTACTCATCCAGTTGAAAAGAAGCCTCTGCCAGATTTTCTTTCCGGAAAACTTTAGTGCATCTAGCTCGTTTGATTTGATTCATATCATTTCATTGGTGTGATGTTGTCAGCCATGTCCATATTCACGGTAGTTGTTGAGTGCAAAACTAAACAAGTTTGGTAATTGGATTTCGACCTTAGCTTGTTAGTTGTTACTTCACACTTCACGCCTTTTGATTCGAACCCTGGAGGATTGCAATACCTTTCTATGTCAGGAAGTGCCATTCCTTCGGCAAGATGGTTCTTGTTGCTTCTCCCTTTGTGACATTGGGGTGGTCATTGGCTGGCTTACACTCCGGTGCAACCAGTTTTTCACATTGGATTTCACGTCTTGTTCTAATTGGGATTTTCAATTACTTGTTAGCCATAAGCATCAAGTCATATGCTCATAGGCTCATATCTGAAACCGACTGCCAATCGTTGAAAAATCTATGTATTAAACGTAAGAAAAGCAACTCGGAAGGTTTGCTTGAAGAAATGAAGAGCATGAATCAGTCTGAAGACAGTGACTGATCCTTTACCAGAAAAATGACAAAGGAATAAGGGTTTTACAAATCTGAGAACTAAAGAGAATAGTGATATTTACTGGAACAGCCTCCCTCCCATCTCTCCTCACAAGTATGAATTCATTGGATTTGGGTGGAAAAGAAGCGGTACTTAATATCATGATGATATCCTTGAACAATTCACTATTAGAAGCCATATGATCGACATACTCAGTAGAACATTAATAAAAACATTATCCACTGTTCATGCATCACCAATACTTCAAGATCTCTCAGCGATCCAACCATTATATAATTTCATCCTGAATTGCCTATACATTCATTTGTTCCTCCTATATGCAGCACTCCACTCACAACAGCATTTCAGATGCTCTGCTCCGCCCCTTTCAATAAGTATATCAACTCTTTCTCGTGTAACACCTCCTCTCCTCCTGATCACTATAACTTCCATGCTGCAGCAGTAGAGACCTTACAAGTGAGTATTAAACTATCGCAGATCATAAGAAAGAAATGCATTCATCTGATGATTAACAAAGAGAAAAGAACAGGATTGATTGTCTAAATGCCATACATGTGAGCATATATTCCTCACCCGCATCACTGTAATTAGTTCCTGGATATCTATAAACAGAATACAGATGCCAACAGAGTATTATATACATCAATCTCAAATTTTCAATCCCCAAGATCACACCAAGAGAGGTAAATTTTTTACAAGCCAAATGATTCATGCTTAGCTCAGTAGAATCTAACCGAGCAATCCTACTTATCGAACACTGCACTAGCATTGTTCACTCATCATACCTATCTCTAGTCTCAAACCTTGGCTTATCCTAGTAACTTATTCATAATAGCCTCACAACGTTAATTCTGTGCCAGTTCTAGCAGGGACTAGACGGATTAACCAATTAGAATCCCACAAAAACACCAAACAGTGGCTGACACGACATTGATATATCAGATACTTGACAATCACTAGGGAGGCAGGAACATTCACAAAGATATTCAATCATACATGAAGTTAGTACCTATCCGTAAATCCAATAGGAAAACCAGATGTTAGTCCCTTTTTTGATCAATCAGATTTCGCATGGAAGAGAAATTATTTGGTGGATGAAGGTTGGAAGTTTGGCATAATAGTAGCGGCTGTCAAGAATGTGGGTTTATCTGTAAATGGTGAAGCGACATACAAGGCAAAGAAAAACAGAAAGGAGGGAAATTAGACAAGGTGCAGGGAGGTAACTTGGCAGACACATTAACAGTTAGTCAATTTAGCCAAAAAAACTATACCTAGCACTTTCTTTCTTCCTCATTACATCTTTCAAATATGTATTTTCTCCGCAAATACTTTCTTGCTTCATTTTTTCATTCAAAAAAAGAAAATGAAAACAGGTTTCTGGGTATTCCTAACACTCTTTGAAACGAAGAGCATACATATTAGGCTAGTACATGCCAATCACCATCTGAATCCGATTTTAGTCGATTTGACATCAAAATCGTCATTCGTTATAAAAATCTATCCTGAAATATCTTCCCCTAATTCCTCCAAAAACAAAACAAATACCAAAACAGACAAACCATTTGGATAATATCGCAGGCAACAAAGCAACAGAATCATATAAATAAATAAAAAAAACTAAGAATTTACAAAAGTAAAATCACATAATTTACAACAGTAAAATCACATAATTTACAACCAAGAAAAGCAATGAATATTCACCGGGAATATCCTTCCGCGGCGACGTCGGCGGCGGTGGCGAGGCGTAACAAAGAATCGACTTCCCCAGAACAGATAGAGTAGACACAACTCCGGCCACATAAAACACCATAACCAACCCCAACACCCACGGCATCAGCAAGAACCCAATAAAGAACGTCACCGATCCACACAACATCAGCGCCATCGAAATCCCAAGCATCAGCGACGCGAACCCCGCCGGCGAGATCTGCGCCGCCGGAGCCGCCGCCCTCCTAGACGAAGAGCTAGTCATCGTCGGCTGCTGTGAACCAGAATTCATGGACGCAACCGCCGCAGACTGATCAGAAAACTGAATCGGCGTGGGCGGGGATCGGAGGAGGCTGAGGAAGAGAGCGGAAAGCTCGTAGAACACCCTCGATTGTTGATCTTGATGATGATGCTGCTGCCGCCTTCTCATCATCTTGGAAAAAAATGGGGTTTTGAGAGGAGGAGGAGGAGGAAGAAGATTGATACGAGGTGGTGCAGTCAACAGAGGAGGGAGGGAGGGAGAAAGGGAGGAAGTTGAAGAGTAATTGGGGATTGCTAAAAAGGAGGCAAACGGATATCTATTACAGCGGTTGGGGTTGGGTCTCGATCGGGTTCTGGTATTTTTAAGGTTTCATGACGTGGGCTGGCCTTATCTTCTCCTGCTTCCAATGAACGATAGAGTGTGAATTTCTTTTCTTTAATTAAAAGACAAATGACGTTGTTTTGTTTATAAAAGCGGTATTTACAATTTTGCATGACGTTGCATTCAGCTACAAAGATAGGATGGAGTGTTATGGAACTTGACTACCTCTATCTAAAGACTTTTCCTGCTATTCAACACTTGCACGTTTAGTTCAATTATTCAAGCGTTTTTAATCTGCAATTTGATTTAAAATAATTAATAACAGGAAAAAACCATGGTGTGCAAATTTTGGCTGAATATGGTGGTTGAAAAATGTAGGCATATATAATTGAAGCCTTGAAAACGAGACGGAAATTGCAATTATTCAAGTGTCAAAAGAGATGGCTTTGAGGTCTCAATCCCATGTTGCTCCTTCTTCATTATTTAAGCTTATCGTAAGGTAGAGAACACTCATCGGCAACACCAAAATCATAAGGGGATTTCATCTCTTGATTAGAATAAAGATTAACGAAACACTTTCTTGGAATGTTTGTATAAAATTATTCACATGAAAAAGGGTGGAGATTATGCCTGTAGCTGAATCATTGAGGGTAATCAGTTTTCAAAAAACAAAGGTAATCTCAGATTAGCACTTACTATAAGGCCAAGAGTGGTCTGTAGCATTTGGATCAAACAGAAAGAGATGGCAACAGCTCGTGTGTGTAACCTAAACCAAAAGCCCAATTTAAAAACCTCAACACTAACCCAAAACCCAATGATGTACCTAAAGCAAGGTGATTAACAAATACTGATTGACAAAAGAGTAGTAGCAGCGATCACAAATGCTATTCTGTTAGAAAAGGCCAAACATTATATCATGGGAAAATGCCCTAATGCCCAAATATTTGAAAACTAAAGCCCATTCCAATTAAAGTCTTATCCTTGTGCCCATTCCAATGATTTTTGAGAAAAAGACGTTATTACCCTGTGTAACTAAATCACACAAATCTTATCTATTTCTCCTCCTCTTATTCCCGATCTGGTTTTCCTCCCTCTCTCTCTCTCTCTCTCTCTCTCTCTCTCTCTCTCTCTCTCTCCCTAGCCGAGTTGCTCCACCAAAAACTTGAAACCTCAGACCGACTATCGATGCCGGCAACCGAAAATCAGCCTCTCCTCCTCCTCATCCGGATCCAGCCTCCTTAAACCTCTCACCTCCGCTCAAAACACATCAACCTCTTCTCTCTCCCTCTTGAAGCAGAGATGCTACCTCGACAGCGAAGCCATCGCTGGCGGGATCTCTCCGGCGACGACGACAACGACTGCGACATTCACGGCGACGACGACGAGGAATTGCGGCAACCATTCCACCTCTCTCTCTTGTCTCTCTCCTCTCTCGATCTATCTCTCTCTCACCACCGTTTCTCCCATCGTCGGAATTGACCGGATCTCCTTGTCTGCCGGAGCCGCTGCCCTGCCTTCAAGGAGGTCGTCGGTGAAGGCCGGGTTCTCAGGTTGGATCTGAGGGAAGGAGAAATTTCTTGAGGTGGGTGGAGATTTGTGTGTGGCTGTGGTGTACGTTAGGGAGGGAGTAGAAGTAGAGGAAAGGGATGTATGATCTCTGGAGAGGCAGCTGGAGACAATTGGGTTTCTCTTCCGAACCGTTTGTCTCCTCTACGTCTCTTCTCTCTTTTACTCTTCTTTTTTGGTTTCTTTGATTATTTCGCATCGATTTGGTTTCTGGGTGGGTGTAAAGAGAGGAAATTACGTCAGTTTAAGTCAGTTTTTTTTTCTTTTTCTGTTTTTATATCCATACATTTGAAAGTGATTATTGAGGATTGATAATTGATTATTGAGGCCAATAAGTTATTATTTGAGGTTTGTAACCTGATTATTGAGGGTCAGTAAGTGATTATTGGGTGATTACTGGGTGTCAGTAACTGAAAACTAAGTGATTATTGGGTGTCAGTAACTGAAAACTAAGTGATTACTAGGTGTCAGTAACTGAAAACTAAGTGATTACTGGGTGTCAGTAACTGAAAACTAAAAGTTATTGGGGGTCAGTAATTGGTTACTGGGTGTCAGTAATTAATCAATAACTGGTTACTGAGGGTTAGTAACTGGTTATTGGGGGTTAGTAACTGGTTATTATGGGTCATTAAGTGGTCAGTAACTGATTATTGGGGGTCAGTAACTGGTTACAGGGGAAAATCCGGTGACCGGAATCCGGCGGTCGGGGAAAATCCGGTGATCGGAATCCGGCGGTCGGTGACCGGAGTCCGGCGGCCGATGACCGAAGTCCGAGGTTCCGGCCAAGTCTTTTCATGTTGAAGAGGTGAGGGCAAAATAGTCTTAAAATAATATGGTTTGTTAAGACTTTAGTAAAAATTTGTGCATTTGGGCATAAAAAAGGTTACCTTATATTGGAATGGGCTAATGCAAAAGATTATCATTGGAATGAGAAATAAAGGATTTGAATTAGTACTAAATGGGCATTTTCCCTTATATCATATTATTAGTACCAAAGCTTGCCCCAAATGGATCAGACAGCAAAGTTTTTACACTATATATATGAAAGGGGGGTACTAGTACTTATTAATTTTGCCAAGCAAACACTCACAACTCTAATGTTCAGAGTTAATTATGACATAAGTCCATACTATTACAAATTGGATGATCGTTTTGTTTTGCTCAGAATAGAAATGAAAACACAATGGAACAAACATATAAATCATACAGCTGCATACATACATCATAGCGTGCGTGCATGCATGGCTTTTCACCATACACAGTTGCTTGCTGCTCTCTGTGTTCTTATTGTTAGTACTTATCATGGCAACCATCCTCCCATGTAATTCACGCTCGGCCCGGCCGTCACGACTTGTATCGGATCATTCTGGTGATACCTGCAAAATCCCAGATGAAAATTTCTTGATCAGGAAGATGAACCAGCTTTCCAACTTACTCTATGTCAAATACCCTCAAATATGCTAGCTGCAGTACTGTAATATAAGAAAGCATAGTTAAAGACATACCCAATTTGTAATGTGGGCTCGCACTCTAAGGCTTGGAAGAAGCCATCGCCCTGAGGCTGATGAGCTTGTTGCCGGCCATATGCCACTTCCTCAGCATTTGCATTCAGTTGGAGTTGATGATTGTATCCATCAAACAACTGCAAAGGATTGAAGTAGCATCACCCAAAAGTTAATGTACGTATACAATTGAATCATTCAAAACCAAAATTAATGGTCAGAGACGTTGCCTACCCTTTGTTTCAGTGTCCTGTTTGCCTCGTTAAGCAAGTGTTCCTGCAAATAAATAAATACGGTGAACTGTATATTAGCATGATCCGATGAGAGAGGTGAAAAGAAATTTCAACTCTTGTTTTTTCTTTTTCTTTTCTAGATGAATTGAAGAATAGGGTAGATGTGTCTGGACTCATACCTTTCGCTGAAGATCTGTGAGCTGATCCAGCATGCATTGAGTCTGTAAGGGAAGAATATCATGAGAATTGAAGTTACAGATTTACATCATCTAGGTCATGCTTTACGTGGAAGCATTTCACAATTCACAAACACAATTCTGTTTTCTTGGTTTTTAAATAGTAATAAACATTTGGTTTTTCAACCAACAAGCATGAGAGTAGACTCAAGTAGTTTCAGAGAATACAAATTGGTAGCTGCCTGAGTTCTCAACACATTATAATCCACTAGGAAGACCACTGCAATATATAGTTAAAATTTTGTTGTGTCTACGGGAAAAGCTGAGAGAGCTATAAGAAGAAAGAGAGTAGCTAGAGTTATCTAAAATGAGTAAAATCCATTATGAAGCAGGTGTGAAACTAGTAAACTACAACTAAATCACATAAAATATTAGAAATTAAATGAAGCATCTGGTAACTGCTCAAGCTAAAAAAAGAGAAATTTTTGAGGGAATTATTTTGGAGTTCCTGTGAGAACTACACCAAGAAACTGGAATGTAAGAATATCCTCTATATGGAGACTTTAACATGAGGCAAGAAATGTGAGATATCAGAAAAGGTTCAATCATGGATACACAGATAAGCAACTTGTACAATGAGTCTTAATATCATAAACCTCTATACAGAACACGTACAAGTATTAATGGAATAATTGTGAGGAAGACAATATGAATTATCATTCAACATAATTTATAAATGGTAAAAGGTGATGAGGTCAAGTACCCGTGTTGATCTGATCTGCTTCAGTGACATATCCAGCTGCCTTTCAAGTGATTCGAGCTCCTTGCTGCTCAAAGGGCCAAGATCTTCTCCAAGAAGATTCCTAATGTTAAAAGATAATAATGTCATAAATATGACTAGTGATTAGCTCTGCAAGTTTACATAACTGAAGATGGGATAGACCTGTGACTTACCTTTGGTTTCTTTGTAGGGCTTCAAAACGTGCCTTGAGCTTCAAATACTCCTGTTGGCTACTCAATTCCTATGGTCAGAGAGAAGAATTATGTATTCAGTACAAGACAAACAACGACACCACCTAAAGTTCAATGAATACTGCGACCTTATGTACAACAATTTGAATTCAAGATCTTTCTTTTTCAAATTACCATAATTCCATTTTTGGCATACTACTATTCCCAGAACTTATTAACATGGAATTAGTTACATTCTAACCAACAACCACTTGATCAAATAATATGAGACAAATGTGTGATACCTCCCAACAACAAGTAAACTACTCTTATGTAATTTCTGTTAGCCCAACGTATCCTTCAATTTTCCATATTCAGAACTTTCGGACCTGGTTGATCTAGAAGCTGATATGCTAAGAACACATATTGTGGTTACAGTTTACTATCAATCGAGCAATGGAGGGATCTGAAGAAGTAAGGTATAAATGGAAAATAAACTACTAAATATATATTTGTTTTTAAGCATGTAGATTAAGCTAACACTTATGAGTAGACAATATGATTGATTCAAGCCTAAAACAATCCTGTTATTGAAGCTTAATACCACGTTATACAAGAACTTTAAGTGAAGCATGCTATACATGCAAACACTATAATGTATCTGCAATTATCACCAGAGAGTTGTTTTAAGCAGAAAAATAAGAAAATATGAAGTATGATACAACTAATTTTTAAACTTAGGCAACTTTCTGTTCTCTTCAATTGAGTCTATCCCATGTACAGTCATAATCTACTATTTTCTTGACCGCAGTTGTTTCTTTTAGATCCCATTTATCCATCAATTCGTAATTGATTATCTAGAGTAATATCTCCAATAAACCAATGTATTACCAAGGCCTCCCTTGTAGATACATTTGTCTCTGGTGCTCCATAGTTGCACTTCTGGTACCTCTCCAGTGTTTTGAGCATGCTGCTTGTAAAAGAACACCAACAAATGTCAGGAGTTTTATACAAGATAGAGCATCAGATTTACATTGATGAGAAAACTAGAGATACCACAACCCTTGTTATATAGAGGTTGACCATTTGAGATCTATGTTCAAGGTCTATGCATAGATTATGTAAGTTAAGTAACCCGGATTAACATTATCTAGATTAAAGTCACTAAACACAAATCCATAGGCAGAGACACAACTCTCTATTCTATTTACTTAATACAGCAGATACCTAAACATTTTGCAGTTCATCTGTTGAACTTCGTCCTATCTAGTACATATACTTAAGGCTAATTTTCACATGCTTCAGCTAAGACACATGAGTTAGTTCGGATATGAGATATAAGACTTGAACAATAGTTTAACTCAAGTATTGGTTTATTTATACCATTAATTTACCTTGGAGAGACCATACCAACAGGTAAATAACAAATTAAAACGAACAAAACCAGTTTCATTCTTTTTTCAGGAAAGAAATTCTGATTGTCAAGATCAATAAGTATAATCTACTGCATATTAGAAACAAATTAATGTTCTTCTTCTTTTTTTCCTTTAAATTAAAATTAACTAAATTTCCATAAGAAATTAAAAATTAAGAAAAATATTAAGTACGTATAATTAAGGTGGCGTGTGAAGATTTGTTAAGCCCTAAAATTGCGTGAAAGAAAGATAATAACTTGGTAATACACAGAGAGATTGCTACGGCGATTAGATAGAACACAGGTAAACTAGTCACAAAATTCACCGAGTACGAGATCCGAAACGGAGTCAATTCTTCGTTCACATCAAGTCAGATCAGAGCGAAAACCCTAAAGTCAGAATAAGCGATCAATGAGATTGAAGACCATTCGCATAGGTCTTGCAGAGAGAAGACTAAAACCCAGTGGAAATTGAAGAACTGGAAAAACCCGTGTAATTAGTTGTTTTGTTTTTGGAAAAAGAAAACACAGTAAATTGGATTCTCAAAAGTTGATTATCACTGGCTTCAAATTTGCTGCAACAGAGATTAACCTCAGACTCTGAAAATTGAGAGATTCTGGTGAAAAACAAAACCCTAGCTGATCGATTCAGCTAGGTTTTCTGAGGAAGAAATAAATTGGAAGAGAGGGATCGCTTCTGTAATTAGCTTTTTAAACTAATTGCAGGCCAATTCGTTCAATTCCACTAACAACAGCAAATAATTTCAGTGCTTTCAAAACCGGAATTGATTTGGAATGAGAGATCGAAGCACGTACGAGCTTTGTTCTGCTGAAAATGGAAGCTCAAAACTGCAGAAAGTGCTCAAGATCAGATAGCGGAAAAGAAACCGGAGCCGGTTTAAAATGCTCTAAATATGGATCGATCCGATCGCTTTTACGGTGAGAAAATCAAGAGGAAGAAGATCTTTTAACTATCATAAAAATAAACAAAAGAAAAATTGAGTCATGGAGTTTTAGCTTTGGAAAAATATAAAATCAAGCGATACTTTGCAGAGCGAGGCTAGCTGTTTGTGGCTGTGAAAGAGAGAAGAGTGGAATTAATGGAGTGATCGTATTTTGTAGGCTTAATTTCCAGTTGCAGATCTAACAGCAATGCCAAGGGGCAGAAACACTGAACCTGCTAAAAACGCCGAGACAAACACCAAAATGGAAACAAAAGCGAAAGAAGGAAAGGCCGACGGAAACAGCAAAGAGCCGTCACAACGGGAGGCGTTGGAGATCTAAAAAGCTAAGCCAGGAAAGAAATCAGCTCCACGAACACAGATATAAGGCACAGATAGCAATAAGATATATACAAGAACAAAATCCGAAAAACAAAAAAGAAAAATTGAAGAAAACGAGAGGAGATGATGATAGTGTGTAGATATGTATGGGGGAGAATAGAGAGGACCGGAAATTAACTCTGATCATGCCGCTACCATAGCCTCTCTCTTTATTTGCCGTTTTGGTATCGAAATTGGGAGGATGAAAAAAGCGGTTTTGTTGTTTTGGTGTAAACAATTTTAAAAAAAAAGAAGAAGAAAAGGATTTGGATTTGTAAGTGGTGATATATACCTTGAACTACTGCAAAACTCGTACAGCTTTCCTCTATTGGAGAAGATGATGAGAGCAACCTCGGCATCGCAAAGAACGGAAAGCTCGTAGGCTTTCTTCAATAGTCCGTTCCTTCTCTTTGCAAAGGTCACCTGCCTGTTGATCTTGTTCTCTATCCTCTTCAGCTCAACTCTCCCCCTCCCCATTTCTCTCTCTCTCTGTACAACAATATCAGTACTTTCCTCACTAACCCAACCACACTACCCTAAAAGCAGAACCTCTCCTTCGTTTTATATATGACGACGATAATTATATTTTTCTCAAATTATCATCTAAATAATTCTAAACCCTCCCAATTTCCATTACCACCTTGTTTCAGAATCTCTCTCTCTCTCTCTCTCTCTCTCTCTCTGTCTGTGTGTGAGTTTAAGAGTGGTTATGGAGGGGTCTCTGGGGGAGGGAATCATATAGGCCGGACTAAATGGGAGGAGAGGAGAGGAGGGGGTTGGCACGTGAGACGCAGGTGATTGACCAATAAGGGCAAAGATGAGCTAAATGGGAGTATCCTTAAAATGGAGGGAGAGGAGGGGCCAATCAATGCGGTGGGGTACCACGGGAGTAATACGTGTCGAGTTTTCAAGTGAACGACGTCTGGTGACCACCTGACCTATTTCGGGTTCGGGCAATCATGTGACCTAACCTTAAGAAGGTGAGAGAGCCTTCGTAATATCCTCCCCGAATTTACCAAAAAGCCCCCATGCTCATTTTTGCCAATTTAATCCCCAATCTTCATTGGCAAAGCATAATTTCACAATTTAGGGCTTAGAGAAAAAAAAACTTAAGACACACTTTGATTTGAAGATGCTTCATACGAAATTATTATATGCACATAGAATCGATTACATGTTCCTGACTTGTTCAACGCAAAATAATATTGCGAGTTGATGTGTGCTTATAAATAATGAGAAGCCTCGCCTTAATTGTTTGAAGCCGGTATTTAATTTAATATGAGAATTTTAAATCCGAATTAAGAAATCATTAAGTTCTCTTACAGTTAGGAGTTAGGACAATGGAGCTCCAAATCTACCAAAAAACAACGAACTTACATGATTTCAGTATGTACGCTTGTCTCGATTCTTCATTTTCTAAACTTGCCCCATAATTAATATTGTTCATTTTCTGAAAGCAGCTTTTTACTGGATTGGTAGGTTTGCAAGAACTTCTAGAGAGATTCACTTTTGGGTTTGCCAGATTTTAAATTCTTCTCAATTCGTAGTATGAAAATAGTTTTCCCAATTTCTTTTCTCTACATATAACCTTGATTTGGATCTGTGAGAGATTAATTATTTACCTTGTTTTCCCATGTTCGTTTTTACCATTTAGATTAGAAACAGAAATGGTCTCCCAGAGACTTAATTAATTAGTGCTAAACCTGGCCTGTGCATAATTAGCTAAACCTAATTTGCTCGAATTTACGATTTGATGCCATGGAGGGCAACGCTCCATTTCAGGTCCAACCCACCCGTACAAATTAAGTGAACCATTTCTGCTTCTCCCTGCTACCAAAACCAATTTGATTTGAGCAAATAAACATGTTTAACATTTTTTCTTTTTACCTAAACTGCCTAGACAAGCATATGTAGCAGAATTACTCCAACAACGCGATCATTATCCGTGTTAATTCGAGTTATACACATGGTGATGATTCGGACGACTCGACTAGGGTTTGCTCTAAATTGCTAAAATAAAAGCTAAGATAGCTAGGGTTGAGTAATCCAGCTTCTTTTGACCAATATGAAAACAAAGACATATGATAGACATATATGACTAAGGAAGCCATGTGAAATTCTTCAACAAAATATGGAAACTGGGAGAGGGGAAAATACATAAAGAGAAGGCTTTAAGGAGAGGAAATGTGGATCAAAGAAGAGATCGAAGGTAGCTAAAGCAAGGCTATGAATATTTATGCCTTTTATCTTTCGTGCTTGGCATTAAAGCAAATCAATGAGATATATTAGTGTCTAACCATATTGAAGCCAACCTTACATCTATCATTAGTGATGGAGGATTTCTTTATCCCAATTTATGGATTAAGGTTTTTCGCTTTTGGGTTTTCACCATCTTTGTAATGTTTGACCGATTATTATATAAATATTGTTTTCAACTTAATCATTTTACGTGTTTTTAGATGTAAAATTTTACTTAGATCATCTCTTCTCTCTCTCATGACGACGCATCAATTTTGTATTCAACTTAATTGCTTTATGAGTTTGCACTCGTTTAATACAATGAATTCTCATGAAATCGATTAGAAACAAAAAGAATTATGGCTAAAGGTGAACCATGCCGCCACGTGATCAAGTAATCAACTTTTTTTTTCTTCTCTCTACTTGTAAAATTAGCTTATTGTGCTTCTGGTTTAAGAATAAATAGTTTGATTCGTTTCTGATCAATAGTAAGGTCGTAAGTTTTTCTTAAAACTCAGTTTACTTGGGCGAGACAATTCAAAGAAAATCTACGCGGAAGGTCTATTCCGCTTGTCTCCGATCACATTTTCATGGAGATTACTTGACATAAGTTGTGATTTTGGTCAATCCAAAAAAGGTCACATAATAGAGCATGTATACATTTTCATGATGTAAATCTATATGTGAAGGAGAGAAGAATTTGATCCATACAATAAGAACCACCCAATTCTAATCAGTTTCATGTCATTGTCCTGAACTGATGCTGGCAATGGAGACTTGACTCTCTTTCTCTCCCCCCTTCTTTTCCTTTTCTTCAATATTTTATTCATTTTACATAGCAACCTTTTCATAATGCCACTGACAAATACCTACACCCATGGTAATAATGGAGCAAGGGTAAAACCACATTTGGGTTAAAAAAAAAAGGAAGAAGAAAGAATAGTGTAGGTCAGTCCAGAATCTCATTTAGTGGTTCACTACATTAGTTGGTGTCCTTATCAGGCCCCACCAAAAGCTTTCTTTTACTTTCCACTTTTATCCTTTGCCAAAAGCTCACCCACGTAACCCAGTTTTTACTGTGAGTTTTCGCCGTGATCATCAAACAATATTATGCAAGAAAAAAAAAAATGAAGCCATACATCATCATCATTTTTCAGAAATTCTAATAGTCATCTGTTTTTGCTAGTCCTAAGAATGTGAGTCAGGCCACCGTTTTGGCTTGTAGATTGCAAATGTATGCAACAAATTATTGGTGGCTTAGAAGAAAGAAATAGTGAGAATTGAATTTCTTCTATTTTTTTGGGCAAAATGAAAGAGATGGTACAATGAGTTATGAGTGGGTACAAGGGCATGAAGATGTAGTTTGATGTTTGAGGACTAGGGGTTTGAAAATTGAACCTAGCTATATAGACTATTGGCATGAAAGTGAGATTCTCCATAAGAGGGTAAGCCAGAGAAAATAGGCTTATAAACAGAAAAGGAAGTCTGTGTTTCTGTGATGAAAAATATGAAGGACTAAACCAAATTGAACCAACTTTACTTTCATCTTCTACTAATGTTACAATATTTAAGGTTGGAGCACAAAGCTTCTTTGCATCCACTTTTTTCAGGTCAAACTCCATTTGATGAGTATAGACTACTGTGGGATGATCATGCCCACCCATGTGTTTGTACTGAAAAAAGTCGATTCGTGATGTGTGAAAAAATTTCACATTACATTTCAACTTTACATCAATGTAGCTATACGTATAGTAGTGGATTGAGGTACACCGACATAGCATGTGTTATGTGTTGGTGCTTAGTAGATATGGTAGCTTTCGATTGAGGTGGACTTGAGTTTGTAACTTCAAACTTCAAAGACCGGGAACAAAGGTCTTCAATTTGGGTTAACACTCCTCCCCACATGACAATTTTGGAGTTCAGATACTTTGACGATGTTGCCAGATTGAAAGGAAAAAAATGAAGTTCTTGGGGATGCAATAACAATAAGAATGATATCTAATAAGGGCTGCCAGAAAAGATATCTATACCATGCAAAAGATCTTCTGTGCAATCTTGTTGAATTGCCAACAAGCACATTCTTCAACCAAACGTAGCCCTGACCTATTTCAAGTACTGGTTAAGACCCGCAAGCATTTCTGATCCATTTAACCTTTACAATGGAGGCAAAAAGATGAGGTAGCTTAGCCAGAATCCAACTTCGAACACCAGTGGGGGGACCCGATAATACAGAGAAGGGGCATCATCATCATCATCATCTAGTACTTTGTTACGAGACAAAATCCAGACCGAAAATGAGGTACCCATCTTCCCAATCGATGCGTTTCCAACACAGAAATGTGGTCCTACGCTACAGAAATTGGCAGGTGGGAATCGAGCTTCTGTATTTGGCTAATCGGCTCGAACTGCTCTATCAGCCAAAATTGAATGCACGCAAGGTGCTTGTGAAAATGCCTATGAGAAGCCCCCTTGATCATTTTGAAGGGAAATTTTTCTGATACTCACCCACAGGGTTTTTAACGTTTTTGGGTTCTCTTGCATTATTCATTTTCTTAAAGCATGTGGTCTGCGTCTTGTAACACCTGCATTACACGAGTATGGAAGTGTCGCAAGGTTTAAGGGTTCTCACCATTTATGTGACGAGAACCCTTACACTCGCGTGATCAAGAAAACTAGACTTCGGGTACATAGGCAGCCTAGATGATCCAGACATGGAAATATTGCAGAGTGACAGAGAGCACTCATATCACAACTATTTGATTGTGACCACCGACCTCCACCCTAGTGTGCCTTCTTATTCATTTCGTCCCCATAGTGGACCACTAAAACAGATGGATCATGGCCTCTTTTCTGGTTTTTGTGTTCCTATTTTTTTTTGGTGAGAAATGAGGTAAAGGTTGTATAGCTAGCAAATTAATCATCGACCGCCGGGGGTTCCTGTGTAGTCAATTTTGGAATAATTTCCATATTTTAACTCACCTTTTTAACCAGATTTGTAGGTTCTCGTTTGTGACATGGTACGTTGTAATTGGTATATTAATGGAGTCTGGTTGATGACTCGTGAGAGAAGCTTTAAGAACAGTTTGGAAAGGCATGCTTCATTTCCAAAGTTACGGCCTCACACACTTGTTTGTGAAAGCAAGGAACTTATACTTGGAGTTTAAAGTTTGCTGGTTTTTTTATCCAAACATGTATAAACAAGAACATGGTGAGCTGGTTAGAAGACTCCTTTTAAATGGAGAGACAATTTTAACTTGATATGTAATATTGTCAATTACTTGATAGAAACATGACGCTGATTATCTATCAGTTAATCATATTAAGATCTTATTAGTAACTTATAAAGCAAAATGTACGAATTATACATTTTTAAAAATCCCATAAAATAGTATCATGATTATTTTTGGACCAAGAATTTAATTAATATTCACATAGACATTTACTGTCCAGTAAAATATTAATTTTGGCGTAAACAGGTCTCAATCCTAATTTTTCAAAGAAATAGGCTGTACAAAACTAGTGATTAATTGGCTTTCAGAAAAAACCAATAAAGATTTTGGTTTAGCTATAAAGTCATAATTGACTTGATAAGCATAATAGGGAACGACTGCACCAACATGTGCATCAAAAATGTTCCAAAGCCACCAAGGGGGAGCGGCGGCATTTTTATACAAGTGGCAATATGCCTCTTGAACCATCTTCTTTTGGTTCTTGCTTCTTCTCACTCAAAATAATGGATGCCCATGTGATATTTTTATTTTCAATATACAGATTATCATACCATGACCATGATGTCTTAATTTGTCATGTCAAAGCCTATATGTGTCATAATCTCAATGTCATCTCATATGACGTTGTTAGATTCAACAATTATAATAGTGGTTACAAATTAACTCACTAATAACACATAATCTTCTTTAATATTCGTATACATCTGTAGTCATTAGAGGTAATGCAAATAAACTCATGTACATTCTCTCTTATGTGTTTCCACATGATAATCGTTGGCAATATATCTTTTATTGCTGATAATGGTTCGAATAGCTCTTGGAGCATAAAAAGCTTCAATGATAATAATCATAGTGCCATAAAGACAAAAGAAATTGAGCCGTCTATCACTTTTTTTATCAATTGTGATGATTCAATCATCTGAGTCACAAAGGGATTATAAGATATTATTCCACCAATAATTACCTATGTTTGAGTATTATATAGATAGTCATGCTATCGAATTTAAATATTCAATCTCTCCAATTAGCAAGTTATAGGAGATTAGTCAACATGTGATTGTAAATATACACAAATAAACAACATTTTGTTTGTTTGTTTTTTGCTGTTAGTGTTCATCGTGAACAGTATTTTTCAGTTGATTTTTTGTTAGAGTTGATTTTTTTTTCTGTAACTGACTATGTCATAGTTGACTATATATTTCACTTTTATTTTCTTTTTTCGATTCTTTGCCTAAAATATTGTCACCATTTTGACTCATATTACCACACCATGTGCATTCATGGTAAAATTATTTCTTTCTTTCGAACCATATACCATAATAAGATAATATGTCATTACAACAATAAAATTTGAATAGAGCTCAAATGTCAGATAAATTTGAAACTCTATTAATATGCCAACATACATCGAGGTTTTGTAATCAAAATCTAATCCAAAATAAGAGCTATGACAAATCGTCATTTATTTATTGAGGCATAGAAGCTTATACAAAGTATTATTGGAAAAATAAATGTTCCAATCAAAATCTGCAACATCAATGTGTTTCTTGCCAGATTTGAAGTATGTAAAAATAAGTTTGGCGTCACTGCCATCAACTTCTTCTTCTTCTTCAGCTGCATGATGAGTATTTTTCTCTCTTATATATTTATATATTTTGTATTGTGCAGCTAATTTAGCACTTGCCTTGCAATGCTCAAAATTTATGCTTATAAGATCTATGTCTATAACATATATACCTCATCTTCAAATACCAAGGCATGTCATGGCATTGAGGTGGTTCTCGATGTCAGTCACCCATTGGTGATATTCAATATCATTGTATAGTACAATTTTGCAAATTCCGGGTATTTTTTTTTCTTTGCCCCCCTTTTTTTTCGACAAACAAGAAGAAGAATTAGTGTCGTAGTCCCAAAAACTTTATCGATCACTAATATTTCCAAGAAATTTGGATTAGACCAAAACCATGATGTTTAAATGGTCGTTTTGAGGCTCATGAACTTTTTCATAGCCATAATTCTCTTTTTGATGCTCACGATTCAATTATTTTTAAAAGTCTCACGCCATATGAGAGGTCGGGATGTAGAAAAACTTTAATATAAAACTTACTTGAAAAATATATAATCTTAAAACTCTTAATATACGCACATGTCGACCTAGACGTGTAGAGGTCTTTTGAATCATCCTATATACTCGAAGACTGCTGCGATCCTCTCAAGCAATCACCATTAGCATATGAGAATGTAATTTATTAGCATCTTGTACATAATTGTATGATCATAGATTTCTATGTAAACCATAGTTACACAATGAACAATTAACCAGTAAGAGGAGCAGCAAGATGGAAAACTTAGCTTTTGGTAATTATCTGAGGAACGATTAGCCAAAAAAGGGCATAATCATCGGAATGCCATCTCCTTTATGCGAATTGTAGATTTCTTTCAATCCTTGTATTATACAATTACATAATTCTTTCAGTCCTCGGACATATATATTAAGAGGCACATCCTTTGGATTTGGCATGATGCTCCCGATCGCGAGGCTAGCAACCATGGTCTGCTTCGATTCTCTCTAGCAAACACTATTCACCACCGTGCATGGTAATTATGCATCCAATAGATTAGAATGACAAAGTCAGAATACATGCACATCCTATCATATTAATAACAATTAATTAGAGAAGTATGAGAGACTTAGCTTTGAGAAGATTACTGACGCATGCCCAGAAACAAAAATCTAAAATTCTTGGTCCATCAAAACTAGGTTTATCATCGTTCTTCGAAGACAACAAATCCTTGTTATATCTAGGAAACCAAAACGAGAGATGCGGCGCGCTCTTGTTGATATGTAAAAAAGGGGTCTGTGTGCTTTGTGGAGCGACGGTGGTGAGCTGGAGGAAGGGTGATATGTGATTAATTCTAGGGTTTCAGGATATTATTATTTTTTAGGGTTTTGGCTATAACTCAAGACTAAAGTAAAGTGTATAGAAGAAACAGAGTGAGAGAAAGATTATGGGAGAATAATCGTTCTATTTCATTTATAGAATAAACCTCTGTATAAAAGATACACTACATAAAGAAAATATATATATTCTTGTTACAACATTAATATCGAATCATATTTTAATTCTATTTTAAATAGCACACACCATAAATATATTTTCTTTAAAGCCGAGAGAATCAGTGGATTACGTGGGAGTCTGGGAGATACAGTAGCGATAGGCAGCTGGCACGCATTCATGCCTCTGCCTCTCCATGGTAGATCTTTTAACCCATCTAGTCATCTACTCCCTCTTCGTCTTCCTCAATCCTCACTGTCTCAATAAAACCTCGACGACTGAGCGTAAAAATTCAGGGGAGGGGGGTCAGAGGTAAGGTTTTAGGTGATAGGCGATCTCTTGGATGTTCATATCCGTCAAGAAGCATCTGGGCTTCTGACCCGGATCTACGACTTCACTATTGCGTTCCGGTACTCTGTTTTCGGCCACCCCACGACGGTGAACCCACACCAATCGGTTTCTCGACCGACGGTTCGATTCTCGGCCATACGTTGTTCCTTTTTGGGTTTTTTGTTCGAACTGTTGTTTTTGGGTAAGTGGGTAACCCACATCGCCAACCGCCGATCACCGTATCACCGTTGTCGTTCTAGACATTGTCCTTGAGTTTCGGTGTTGTCCCATCGAGATCTGCAGGTCTTGAGTTTGTCTCGTCCAGTTCCGGCGTCATGTCCTGATCTCCGGCCAGATCGACGTCTCTGTCCAGAACTCATATCCAAATTGATTCCCAGACCAAACTGTTGTTCACGCAGCCTCTGACTCGGCGGAGATGTTGACGCAGCCGACGCTGGAGGAGGAGGTGCTCAGTTCCCATACTGTTGATTTAACCAAGCAAAGCAGAAGCATTTTATCCTATTACCTTCCCCTCACAAATGTCTAAGTTTCAAAAAGACGTTAACGATGGATGATGAAGTTAGTGAGATGATGTAAATGAGTGATTGTGATTATGCCACGTCATTTTGATGAATTTTCACCCGGTGAAAAGAAGAATTTTTGCCGAGTCACTGGTAAAATTGTAACAAGGGTCACTTTCAAGTTTCACTAATAATTCACTCAATAATGATAAAGAATTTGTGGGCTCAGTGTGGGACCAAGCATAATTCGGATTGAGTGATAAAAGAGGGAGGATGCGATCCAACGGCCACGGTTGCACGCAATGGACCCCCTAAGGCGCTGTCAGATTTCTTTCCTTGTTTGGTAGAACACCGTCGACGTCGACCTTAATGATACGCGGCCCCCTTTCCGTTTTGGGAATGCGTCTTTAAGGAAGTCACGTCTAGTTTGGGCTCCACTTTCCCCTACTCGTCCCATCTTTAATCCGAGATGACGCGTCCACAACAAAACACCCATCCATTTTCTTTGCTTGCCGGTCTTTGGGGTCGCTAAAGATTTCTGCTTGAGTCGGTCGTCTCGAAACTTTGCTGGTTGGTAACATATAGGAGAAAGATCGTGAATTTATGTTCGTTTAATATAAGGTGCATCTGTGACTGAAACACCTTTTACATAAAAAAAATATCACGTAACATAGAAAAATAAAACTTCATTCGTCATATTTGATTATTGTTTGTTGGTAGACAAAATACAATTTAAAACAAAATGAGATTTAAAATGAGTATCAGTTTGCGCGGTGTTAGTGAAACAATAAAACAAGACCATAAAACAAATTTAGCGAATATAAGAGTTTACGTTACGTTGAGAAATGAGTGAAATTGGTAAGTGTTGTAAAGCTAACCTCCTAACTCATGTTGTTTGCCTTTGCCTTAGCCTTATAGTCTTAGATGAGGTCATTCATTGCACATTTGAAATGATGAACGGTTTCATGTATAGAACATGATACGATTGCATACTCTAGTACAAGTATTATATTCCTTGATCATATCATAATTAAATTTAGATAAAATGAAACATGAACGTCAAAGATCGAACTATGCTCTTAGGTGTGACAATTTAAGATAAATTTTCATGCTAACTTACAATGAAAAAGCACAACCTAGCTTGGTCGGTCTTTACCAAAACTATCTAGTTCATTTAACTATCTGATTGGATTTGATGTTGGAGGTTTTCTTGGTTTTGCACCACATTAGAGCCCTAACCCCTCTCTCACTCTTTGATTTGGGCCATTAACCAATCTTAAACATTAGTGATTTTCAGCACCAACAGCTTGATTTTCCAAAAAAACACTTCTTTCTGCACAAACATGACGGTTTATAAGCAAGACATAAACTCTAGCTGGTGCATGATGGACCAGCAATTAGTCTTTATATAAATACGTGCTGCCCAAAATTAAGCTACAATCTAACATGTTAAACAACCCACTTTTGATAAAATTCTTATAATCACATCCCATTGTCTCATCTTATTTTGATTCAATTGGAGACCTAAAATAAGCAATACTAGCTACCACCAGTTGTTCATGTGCTTAATTATTAGAGCTATGTCACGTTACAAGATTAATATACTAGAAATATCCACACACCTAATTCTTATGAGAATCGGTAGTCCTATTATCTTTTATCATATGATAATTAGTCCGTGAATCCTTTTGAATTGTAAACTTTTCGCTTATGAAGAACAACTTATGTTACGAGACTGAATAATCGGAGACATGTTAGGATAATAATTGTTGAGGGATAGCAAGACCAACAACAGCATCATCATGTGATCTAATGGAGGCAAAGGCATGTGAGCTTAATGGGGCGAGATGAGCAGGGTAGAGATGCTTATTGCAGTTCAGGGTTGAATGAAGTTGAGGGCTATAGTTGTGAAAGGGAATTGGGTGTGCTTTGGTGTCTACTTTAGGTCATGTTTCAACCACTTCACAAATGGCCATGAGAGTAAAGCCAATAGCGACCCACAAATATTCCACCCATTTTAACCATTATTATGGCGCCTCAATTATTTCGTTGAAAACGTGATATACTCCATCTCGTGCTTCTGATCCAAAGTTTGATTGCTACATTTCCGTCTATGTGTTTATATGTTTCGCTTAGACTATTGCTATTGTTTTGGAACCTCAATGTATAGACTCATCTGTCTCTTGTGTGACAAACTTCCCTATGAGGTTGCCAATATGAGAGGGAGATTCAAATCTAATCATAAGACGTATTTGATATATAGTAATTGCAGCACACATTAGGAGTAGTGCTGGGCTCGGCTCGGTTCGGTTTTTTGGAAAACCCGACCCGAAACCCGAAAATATCGGGTCGGGTTCGGGTCGGGCTTTTTAAAAATATGAACCCGATTGAGACCGGCCCGATTCGGGCTTTCGGGCTTTTTTCGGGCCTAAAAAATCAAATTGGAGATATACTTAAAGAACTTTCTTCTACCCAATGCTTTGATGATTACATGATACATATGAGCATCTTTAGCTACATTCGGCTTCTGAATCACCCAATTGAAAAACACAAGCATTGCTTCACCTCCTAAACTACCTCTATTCACTACTTGAGCAACAACATCAACACTCAAATCAACACCAGCACTGTCCAGAGCATGCTCAATTACAGCTATACCCTTCAATTTTTGAAGAAACACCCCACGCAATTTCTCCTCCGGCAACATAAACCCATCCACAGCCTTAACATTTTGTACCTGCTTATTCGAATTAGAAGGTTCAAATTCTTTTGAAGGTGAAATTTGGTGGGGAATTGGTAAGAGGTTGGAAAGCTCGTGAAGAACAGAGCGTTTGTCAAGAGAAGACTGGTTCGGATTGAATTTGCTGTATTCATGTTGGGATTGAGCAGTAACAGTTGAAAACAGAAACGACGAGATTGGAGAATGAAGGTGAAGCAGAGGATAGTACCTAAAAGACGGCAGCGATGATAAGAGACGGCGTGAAGCGCTGCCACGAAACAGCATCATTGGAATCCCCACCTGGAAATGGTCTCTTGGTTCTTCTTGAGGAGCGAAGGCGGAAGTAGCTGAGTGGGTTTCGATTTCTCCAAGCTTTGGACGGAGGGAGAGACTAGTGTGTCACATGACCTCTTCTGATAACGCAACTCAAATTTGCCTAGTTAAGAGAGTTTAAGAGAAGGGAGGTGCATAGACGAGAAGAGAAGAGAGAGAGAAAGAGGATAGGAAGAAGAGAGTTTAAGAGAAGGGAGGCGCAGAGAAGAGAAGAGAAGAGGGAGAGAAAGAGGAGAGGCGCAGAGAAGAGAGTTTATGTATTTTAGTTTTAGGGTTTTTTTTTTCAATAAAAAAATTATATGTACCAATTAGATGTTGACACGTGGCAAATTTTTTTTATCTCGGGCCTGAATGGGCTTTCGGGTCAGGACCGAACTGGAACCCGAACCCGAACCGAAATGAAAGCATACAGGCCGGTCTGTGGCCCGAACCAAACATCTCTCATTTTGGACCGGCCCGATTGGTACCGATCGGGCTTTTGGGTCGGTTTTTCCTGGTTTTTGGGCCCGAACGCCCAGCTCTAATTAGGAGGTTGAAAACTATAATCCATGATACTTCGGAGCTGCGACACTCTCTTGATGAAATCTCCTTCACTTGTATTTTTAAAAACAAACAAACTTCATGACATGCAAATGGTTATGCGAGGCTTGAACAATAAACGATTGGGTCTAGATGACGAGAATATCAATCTTTTTAACACAAACATGGTGGTTGAAGGTGATTGAAAATTCTGATTGATTGTCATTGGCAACCTCGAGGTATTTGCATCAAACCCTTGTTTTTTTTGTTTTGGAAAGAACACCCCTTCCTTTTCTTCTTCGTTGGCTCTTATTGTCCAAGAAAACAACCGTGTGATGAATTACAATTACTTGGGCCGGGTTATGCCATGAGCCCAAGACAGTCCACTAACGGCTACTTGCAAAGTTGGTACCCGGTTTAAATCCCCATAGCCATGTTGAACTTTGCAGCATATGAAAGAACAAATTCAAAAGAAAAAAACTGGAACTGAATGTGAATAAGATAACCATTCAGGAGAGTAACAATAATAAAACTACAAACAAAAACATTTTCAATCTCTAATGAGCTAATTTCGTAAGTGAACTCTGGTTCCTCATCAGACAAGCAAGGGATTAGCATCTAGTGGAACATCTGCTGAATGCAAAGGAGATTGGAATTGTTGCTTCCATCAGTAACAAGGTTTGGAATTGCTGCTTTATCCTGCATTCCCAAATCATTGTAGTGGTGAAGTCTAGGGACGAAGGACTGAGCCGAGCAGATTGAACTGGCCTGTCCTGTGAGGCTCAAATCAGTCTCCTCCAGGACTGCTGGTGTCAATGACAGAAGAGACGGAGCACAACTTGGTTCAATGTTGCCACTGAAGAATTCATTGGAGAACATTTTGTGGTTGTTGCCATAATTTCCCAATGCAAAGTTGGTATCAAGAAGCGGTTGGCAAACAGAAGAAGCTCCAGAGATCATGGAGCCAATAGGACCCTCATGCCAAGAAGAGTTCTTTACAACAGGTGTTGGGTACATTTGTGGAGTACTGAACGGTGTAAAAACTGTGCCTGTTATATGATAAGTTTTGAGACTAGGAACACAATGTAGTACTTTTGAGTAATGCTAATGATGCAATAAATAGTGAATGTCAAGAGATCAAATCCAAACCTTGGTAATAAGAAAGAAATGCTCCAAAACTTTTGGGCATAGGTTCTAACTGAGGCTTCCTTCGGCGTTTGTTGTGTCCAGCAAGACGCCTTCTACAACTTCTTTTTCCTTCATCAAACTCTTCCAATGAATGGAACCTGGTAATGTGATCAATTGATGATGTTAATAGACTTGAGCACGTAAAGAGACCAGGGTGATGTGGAAAACATCAAGTGATCTATGTCCAATTGATTAGGGATTTTACGAAAACATGCAAATGCTGCTTATTAGATTTCATGTTTGTAATTATGTACACCCTTTCAAATGAAGAAATTGCTTACAACTTTGATTGTCCTTTTCATTCTTACCTGCTGCACTGCTGACAGAACCGCTTCTCCTGCCCCTGAATCATGACCTTTGGGGTCTTCGAATGGAGCTCACATACTTTATGGCGCTGGTGATACTCCCTGCACAGACTAAGGTCGGATTTGCAACCATCAACCAGGCATGAAGCAACTTGGATTATAACATTGGTTTGTCGGCGTCTCTTTGAAGATGTGTTGATCGTAGCGGCAGCAGAAAAATTCAACTTGCCCTTTGAATCGTTGTTCATATCGCCTAGGCACACAAGTTACACTTTGTTCAGCAATTTCCTGAAGTCCTAAGCCTATCTAGGCAGCATTGGAGCAATGTTGGATATGCCTTTTCTCCAGGGAAACCAATGCCCTGAGGCGTGCTTAAGTAATAGCCTACAGAAAACACCCCTTTCTTTTCCCCTATATATGCATGTTCCTCCACACATCACCAAAATGGTAAAATCCAGTAGTATTTCCATCAAAACAAAGAACTAAATGATAATTCCATGCATAGTAAGCAAAGTTATAGTTTTGCTCTAACAATTCAGCCTAACAAATAAAGAAAAACAATGGAATATGCAAAAAAAAATAAAAATATATAAATGTAGGAGCAAATGCATGGGAAATCAAAAACCACTTTTGTGCTCATTAACACTCACACCAAGTAACTCTTATCTGGACCACAACTCATCAAGCTTTTTCCTGAATTCTTTTTTCTTGTAATGATCTTCAAGCAAGCTAATTTTGGATCTCAATGGCAGCATTGAGAAGTATTCTAGTAGCTAGCAATACTATTATTACTTTGGCCATTATGTAAACCACATGTACACTACCATTTTTTCTCTTGTAAGAGCTGCTTTGGTGATACCTTCTCTATTTCCTTTTCTTCTTATATTCAACTTTTCTCAGTAACCTCATTTTCAAATGCTAAAACTAGAACACGATGTGTTGAGGAATAGCAGAATATATACATAAGAAGATAGAGAATGATGGGTACCTTAAACTCTGAGAGAATCCCAGTAAAGCACAGAACTTGATTTGATAACCTTCCTTAATAACCCAACAAGAGAGGAAGAGAAACAAGAAATAAGCTACAAGTCTAATGAAGCACAAGTTTGTAAGAAATTGGGGGCATTCTGCAAAAGATGAACAATAAGAAGTTTGGTTTGGAATTCTCATGGGCCATTATTTGTCTGACCGAACAGTTCCACTGAAAGTTCAAAAAGAGAGAAAGAGAGGCTGAGGCGACTTTCATACTAGTTTTCTGTTGGGTCTTTCACTCTTCACCCCCTTAAAAGGGCGAAGCTTGTTGCAATGTAACAAGAAAAAGCGAGTGTAACTGTGTCACAGTAATGATGGAGAATCAAAAAATATCACAGAAGAGAGGAAAAGAAAAGGTGAAAACGTGTGGTAGGGGAAATGGACAGAGAGTAGTTGCTATCAGCTTTACAAGTGAGAGGAGTGGAAGTACCTGAAGGAGTTGAAAAGATTTGCTTCAGTTTCACATTCCATGGTGTTCCATATTATGGGGCTCTGAGCTAGTAAGCTCTAACTGTTCAACTACAAAAATGGTAACATCTCAATGGCCATTGACTCATAGGCATATAGATCCGAAGACCTTTGAAGCAGGAAGAGAAATCCCATTTGTTTTGGTCAATAGGAAATCTCCGTTGCAATTCTGGAAATGCAAAAAGGTCATGGACTCATTGTCATTCACTATCTAATATCAATCAATATGGTATGACAGAACAATACGGAAAATTATAATCTTTTGTCATGGTGCATTGATGTGATGAAGTTGTTATGGAACAAAGAACTCTGCTTACGGCAAAGAAAGACAAGGAAATCCATTAATAAGATGCTTATACAAATATAAGATAGCAGTGTAAATTAGCAGTTATGGTTTACCTTTTTTTTTTGGATGAAAAGTAAATTACTGGATTCTTTCTATATCCTTGCAAGGTATTTCCTATATATTTTACAGTACATCATATTTGGTGCTCCATGATTAGTTCAGCCTAACCTGCATATTGCATCTAGTTTTTGCTGAGCTGAGCTGAAGACCAGGGACATGTTGAGAGACTGAAAGCTTAACTAAGATAAGAGCTCATTCTCTTAGTCGAAAAATTCTAAGTTTATTTGTGTGTCCTTCGCTTTAGATTGATTCTGCTGCAGAAAAACTCCAATAAGAATGTACTAGTTGAAATGTAAAGGCAAACTCTCAGAATGGGACTGCAGCATACAAGCTAGAAGTGAGAACTAAGAACTGTGACACCAAATTTATTCAGTGATTAGCAGATTTGAAGCCAATTCAAATAACGAACCTTTTCAGGAGTACAATAAATTTTGTGTGAAAATGAAGGATTATGGCAGTACAATGCTACAATGGCTGAACATTTCTTTGACAAGAACATGTCCTTTTGGTTAAAGGTTCTTAAAAGGATAGAAGCTATATTCAGGTATTTGCTCCTGTTACTAGCCTTGACACTGTTAGAATGATGATTTCCCTTGCAGCCTTGCTGCTCATAATTGTTGGATGTTAAATCGGTCTTCCTGAATGAAACTCCTGAGGAAATTATTCCTAACTTTCTTCATGGTTACTGACTCTATCAATCTCTTCATGGCTAATACAAGTTCTGAAACTCTTGAGGATGTTAAATCTATCTTGAGCAGCTACTTGTTTATGTTTTGAAGGCTAATCGGAGAAAGTTTAGAAGATGAGAAATTAACAACTCTAAAAGCATGGTATTGATTCATATTTGTAGAGATTCATTTTGAAATGCGGCTATATGAGCATAATTTATAGTTGAATTAAAATTTGTTTAGTTCTTGTAGTTTGAAGTCGACATCTGTTTAGTCCTTGTGGTTTTATTTTAATCTGAATAGTCATTAAAGTCATAATTTTTCATCCAAATAGTTCTTATAGTTTTATTTTAATCTGAATAGTCATTAAAGTCATGATTTTTTATCCAAATAGTTATTCCGACAATTTTCTCAATTAAAGGCTATAAAGACTATTTGGATAAAAAATCATGACTTTAAAGGACTATTTAGATTAAAATGAAACCATAAGAACTATTTAGATAAAAAATCTTGGCTTTAAGGACTATTCAAATTAAAATAAAACTATAAGGACTAAACAGATGTCGATTTCAAACCATAAGAACTATACAAAATTTTACCTTTTATAGTTTAATTTATGTATCAAGACTGATCCACACAGTGATGTTGTTCGTATGTGGACGACCTTCTGCAACAATCGTCTCCATAATTCTAATTTTCTTTAGGGGGGTTCAAGACTGAGATTTTGAATTAACCTTATAAATCCCCCTAAAATGAGTGAAACCAAAGCAGCATCCTTCAGTTTACTACCTACCATGACCAAAACTTCATTCTTTTTGTTGGATAAGGCTTCACTAAAACCTTCTCGTACCATTTATCTTAAGCACTTTAGTCACTTTACCAGTCGTCCACATAATAGCTAAAGGAAATCAACATGGCCCTCCTCTCTTCTCCTCGTCCTCTCCCGACCCACTTCTCTGCTTCTTCTCTACTTGTCCGGCGCCGCCCGATCACCGCCTGCCAAGTCTGCACCCCCAAGCAACCCTTACACCACTCCACCCTCCTCAACGTCTCCGAGGCTTCTGCCGAAGATGAGCTCTGGGCCGCCGCCTGTCTCCGTGTCCGCTCCTTCTCCAACTTAAAGCCCACCATGTTCGGTTTCCAAGTCTGTTCCTCCCTCCAATTACCTTATCTCTTATTTCAATTCAACCATGTAAATTACTTCATTTGTATTCATGGGTTTCTTGCCTTTGTCAAAGTTGTATTAGGATCACAAAAGGTTCTTGGCGGAGCGAGAGTTCGAAGCTATCAAGGAACGTGTTAGTGGGAAGAGGAAGGGCTTTGGGAGAGTTTCGTGTATAAATGCTACTGTCCCACTGTCGCACTTGTTGAGCCTTTCGGTTTCAGCTGATGACTTATGTGCTTCTTGTAAGGTTTGTTTTGCTTCAACTCCCATCCCATGTTTCAATTTTCCTTCTTAACATTCATACGATGGTTGTGTTTGAAGCTCTTTTGGTTCTTGTTGTTTGATCTTGTCTAGTTTACCACCAACGGACAAGATCGAGTAGTGGTTGGGACGCTTGATCTTAACCAGTGTGTAAGTCTTCCTGATGAGATAGCTGGAAGCAGACCAAAGGTACCACCCTTTTTCACGGCAGACACTAATTATGATTTTAGTCGTATTTACTTTCGGCTAGTTTAGAGCTGCTTAAGCTTATTGAGTTTATATCTTTCGCCAGTGTTTCCAGATGATTACATATGTTGTTCTAGATAGTGTTCTTCTTTTGTAATTCGGGCTAATCTAAGTTTTATTGATTTAAGAGGTTCTTCATATTACGAAAGAAAACAAAATTGAAAAATTGACATCAAATACCTCTTGTGAATGGTTTAGATAGAAAACTCCAGTCAAATATTGTACTTTAAAACAACGACTGAAGTTTAGTAGTGCATTTCAACAGGAGATTGGAGCTGATTTTGCAAGGGCATACCTGAGCAATGTATGTGTTGCCAAGGAACTGCATAGAACTGGTTTAGGTCATGCTCTTGTTGCAAAGTCAAAGTTAGTTGCGCACGATTGGGGTAAAGAATTTGACATTTCTTTTGTCTTTGATAAGACACCCTCACACATACTCACTTTTTTGTTGGTACCACTCTCCTTTACTTATCTTTTGCTTTATGGCTTTAGAGTTCTCTAGGATCAAAGCGTTTATAGTGATAATGCTCTCATGGTCTTATGCTTGACACACTTGTGATTTGTGAATAGTTCTCTATACAGTAAATTAAAGGAAAAAACATACAAGAAAATTTATGGGAATATTTTGAAAAGCTATAGCTATAAACATCTATCTGCGGAGAAGGGAAAACATGTAGTATATACTTAAAACCCTAATAATAGATGCTGAAACTTGTTCAGAATATTGTTTTATTTAAATGCATATTGGGACTGAGCTCTTCCCTCTCTTTTCTTTTCTGTTTTGGTGGGGATTGTGGAATGGCCTACTCTTTTATGTTCAGATTTAAGTGAATTGGGCATATGGTTCCTGTTGGTGCCATTAAGTCATTAACCCTGAGTTTTACATGAAACCAGGCCTTGAAAGTAGATCATCTTTATTAATATTTCAACCGCATTTCTGGAAACTTTCAGGCATAAGTGATCTGTATGTTCATGTTGCTGTTGATAATGAACCAGCAAAACAGCTGTACACAAAGAGTGGTTTTGTTTACGAGAGTGATGAACCTGCATGGCAGGCCAGGTTCCTGGACCGGCCAAGAAGGTTACTTTTGTGGTTTGGTATCCCTAGCGTGCAACAATGACTACAACAAGTATCATATGATTCTTTCTTCGTTTATATTCATTGTTCTGACAATGTACAAAACATTTCACAAGTCTGAACATGATTGGTCATTCTCTTTCTCTTTGAGATGTAAATTCATGTAATCTATTTCACATATTGGGTGCTCTTATCCTCTCAATTCCTACGTGCTAGTTGTAACAATGAATAGTTGATTTTATTTGGGAGCGCTTCTAAAACAGAACAATACATATGTTAATTGACAAGCCCATTTCGTAATTACTAATAAGCTAGACATTTTCATACATAATTGAAGGATTCAACTACAGACGTCCTTGGATGTACTCCAACTGGAGACATTTTGCCATGGGTCCGCTCCTGGTTTAGATCTGTTTGTTTGAAAGGAGATGAGACCCGAAGGGCTCCAACTAGATTACAGAAGCTGGAGCATTGCGAAGGTGAGTCAGCTGCAGAGTTGGCTTCACGGGGAACCCAGTCCCAACTGAAATCATCAAACAAGGTACACTTTGTTCTGATTTGATCAATGATTTGAAATGTTTTCTTGGCTATTGAGCTGAATAGTGACTATTTCTTGGCTTTATGTCCTGAAGCCGTCACAAAGTACATACATACAGTTGTATTACTATTGATTATAATATAAGAGACTCATAAGCACTCCTTAGGAAACAAGATTTCCCATTTAGAGAGGCACCTCGGAATTAAGCAGGTAAAATACTTGCCCCGCTTGAAGAGAACTGAGGAGTCCACAACACTTCCACTGCCTGCAACCGAAATAATTAGCAGAAGTTTTTATTCTTTCTGGGGGAATCTAAATATAATTATTTATATCTCAAAAACAGAAATAGAAAAGGAAGGAAGTTCAATTCTTACTCTTATGCGGGCTGAATTTCCAATGGAATAAAGTGTGTCCAAGACTTGTTTTAAGCTATGCTTGTCCTTGATGGCGGGTATGTGATAAGAGCCTTTAGCAGCCACCAATATTGTAACCTGGTCATCGAAATTTAACACACATTAATATTTACAGTTCAGTCTATTCTGTAGCCATGAATCGAACTCAAGTTTATTGAACTTTACCACTATTGTTCACTCTGCGATTCATTCGCTGAACTATGGCTTGTCTCTTTAGGATGATTCCTCTCGTAAATAAAATGGTGATTCAGGTGAGTTTTTGCCTGTCGAGCTCCCATCAGTGAATCCACCTACAATATAAACAATAAGAATGAGACACTATTATATTTTTCTGATTAATTTCCAATTCTTAAGTGAACATATGTATCTGTATGAAACTTACTGATGAGTAACCTGAGATGTAGTAACCATTAATCATACGCCGACCTAAAGCTACTACTGTCTCTGCAGTCAATTAATAAAAAGTTTAGCATAAATTGCATCAGAATATACTTGCAAAGAATACACACCAAAAAAAAAGCAGCAGTAGCTTGCATTTGGAAGTACATACATAGCAAAATTATTAATAGAAATAAACATAATTAAGCAAAATGACATCAAAGAATTACTAATAGAGTTACCATTCAAGATATAGCTCAAACTCTTGTAGGTATAAGTGTATCCGTTCACACTTTCAGCAGCCTGACTTTCAGCAATCCGATTAAGATCCGTCTGGAGTTCTCGCCCCGTGTCTGAGAAATGAACCTTAAAAAAAAAAAAAAATCGATCAAATAAATTGGAGTTATGATGTCATTGCAAAATTAACCCAAACTGGAGTTAGCTTGCCTTTAATTAGCAACTTAGTTTAAGAAGAAAACTATCTAGTCATCTTTGCATTATGTCAGTTTCCGTAACAAAGCAAATAGTCATCCTTAAAAATTCTAAATTGATCCCTTGAAGACCAAGTAGTAATAACAAAAACCATACCTGAAGCTTGACTACATTGGTTTGTACTTGACGCGAATACAAAATACCAAGAACAAACCCCAACAAAGAAGCAGAAAACATAAAAGGCCGCAGCTCGTCCCACATACGGATCATCTATTTCAGTAATGCGGGTATAATTCTGAAAATAACCTAAGTTGAGGTTGCAGTAGTTCCAATTAAAGCTTCCGTGAACCCGCCCGATCGGACGATACTCGGAGTCGATCCTGGTCTTACACAAGCTTCCCCCAACCCGCCTGACGGGGGCAGCCAATGCCGGATTCGATTTAGGGTTGTACATGATAACTGACAAACCCAGCAGCACAGCACCGACTGTGGAATTCCTTAATGCCGTAAGAGAACTTTCCCACAAATTGTTGACGATAACATGGAGTTGATTTCTTGGCTGCAACTGAGACTCGCCTGACTTTGGCACTGACTTGGTGATGGTTAAGTAGTCCGGCCTCTTCTTAAACTTAGAGAAGAAGCACTGAAGTTTAAGGTCCTTCCGTATTGGAGAACAAGAACGAAGATTGCTTTGATTGATCAAGCTATGGCCTGAAGAAAGACGAAGAGGGTGCAACTGGATTGTGTGGGCTTGGTTCGATTTGAACGGGTTGGCTATGATCACCAACGGAGCTGCTGTTGCCATGTTCAATCTCTATGTATCTAACAAACTACTGTCTTTTGTTTTGGACAAGCTGAAACTATTGTGATAGGGTTTTGCGTTCCCTATACATATATATAAGTTCGCAAATTGTCCAAATAAGGAATGTCCGTAATTTATCCTACACGGGCTAGAATATTCTTCCCATATACTTTTGGTTTACGAATTACGAACTCTAGACTCTCTGTTGGTAAGTTATGCTAATCTATGTACTGGATTCTTGAATATATTTAGTGACATGCACCTTTGCCAGAGTGCCTTCTGTACAATGTTTTCAAGTACATAACTCAACTTAAACTGAAACTCAAACGCATCAATGGGAAGCCTGCTCATACTTGTTCATATGTGACAATTTGAGAATTGAGACAAACATGGGAAGCTTACCTTTTTTTTTTCCAGGACATTGATGGCCTGCTCTTCCTTTTGTTCAGCATAAGTTTTACTTGTCTCAGCTTCCTATATATCGTAACCCCCATATAATAAGAGAAATTCAAACTTCTATTTTATTTTAGTTCATTATCGAATGAGCAAGGAAAAGAATGAAATGCATACCTGGCGAATGGCAATCGAGCTTGAACAGAGATAACTTCATTTTCATCAGCTTAGCATCACAAGTTCAGCATTCAATGTCTTAACTTCCTCAAGGAGTCGATCTATGTAGAGGGTACTGACAAGCATGGTGCTCCCCTCACCAATTGACCTGATCTTATGCAGTTTTTTTTTTTTTTTTTTAATTTCTGAACATCTTTCTTGCTGCCTGAATAGCCGACTATCGGATTCTGAATTAACACATGACATATTGCGGAAAAGCTGTCCTCACAGACACCGATGAAGCATAAACATGGAAAATTATTTCTCCAATGTCTCCGTATATGTTTCTTCTAGAAATGATCTTGAACTACTAATAAAGTTGCGTATGTTGCTTCCCATTGACTAAACATCGATCAGCATATATTATTTTAACCTGTCCTCGACATCGATCAGTTTTGAATTTCTTGAAACATTCTTCAAGCAGAGACAATGATTTTACTATTTCTGCCAAATCAAAATAAGATTGATCTTGGAGCAGTTTGTTCCCTCACTTCTCTCTTTCTTTCGGAATTACTGAAGATTTGAGATGAACACTTTTTCAATAAAGCTTGTTCTCTCTAACATTAGTTCCTCACCAGTGTGCTTCCACTGTCCAGTCAACTGTTTTGAATTTTCATTGGCTTCCATCAAGGCATTTAACATGAAATCAGCCTCTTTAATTGTCGCATGCGCTTCTTCAAATCGGGTTAAGAAGCTACTAACGAAATCACTTTTCTCTCCAGCTTAAACTCTCTTCAGTCTCTTCTTGTTTTTCGAACTAAGAGGCCTTCCAACTTTTGCCAAGAGGCTCCAGCTCCATATCTGGTCCTCGTTTCACACCAGAAATAGACGGAATCACCATAGTCTGATTAGTCTCTCTATTGCGGGGGCAGCAGTAGTAGGGGCAGCATGAGGAGTTTTGAATGCCGCCAGCTGCGCGACTATAGTTCAGATGCCGAAATCCCTTGCAGAGAGAATGTGAACGACGGTGTCCCAACCGCTACATTGACCTTGGTATCCCTTAGGGAATTGTTTGATGACCAAAAAACACCAAAATCTAATTCCTTGTTCAACGAGGAGGAAGAGCTAGGGTTAGGGTTATTGGAAAAAGAATTCACCGAGCCACCGTCTCCCTTCGGAGCCGTCATGCACTCAATCTCGATATGCTGAGTCGTCAGAATTGGTGGACAACTGCATCCAGAGATTACTCTGTCCCCATCATCCCAGTGGTTAGTGTTGCCATTTGTTCTGGTTTGACCATTTCCTTGTGCAAAGCTCTCTCTCGAAACTACTGGCTGCACGATTGGTAGAAAATTGTGTTTATCCCAACATTAATTCAGTTGCATGAGAAAAAAAAGAAAAAAAAGCATTGTCTCAAAGGGTTTTGTACAAGAACACCAACGTCATACATTTAGTTATATGTGGATTACCAAGACACGGCACATGATAAACGTGAAATATCTCAAGTCACCGGAGATTGATAAACGTGAAATGTCTTAAATCACCGGAGATAGACGACCAAGACTGTATATGGTCAAACTAGCTGAAAGAAATATCAGCGCATAGGGAAAGAGATGAAAAGAAGGGTTTCATTCCCCATATTTGCAGAAACGCTGAAAAATTAGCTTAAATGTTAATAGGAAAAGCAATTAAATCTTCACACGTTCTCACTCTCCCCAACGTGCACTCCCGCCGCTCAAACGAGTGTTTGGGCAACGAGTATTTTGATCTAGACAGAACGCCCAAGATCCTCCTATAATCTTCCTCGTCAGTTTCTTTCTCTCAAGACTTTTGGGTAGTACAAAAATAAAATTTAATTACAAAATTTGATTATCGTGTCCACCACGAGTCCACATTCTACCAACAAAAATTGACTTGTATCCATGCTTCTTAGCTACTAGCAGATCGATTCTGTTGCAGCATCCCAACTGTTGCACTTCGCGTCCTTAGGATTGTTGAAGTATTCGGGGATGGGTACTTAAACCCAAATCGACCAGACCTCGAAGCAACATTGCTTGTGCTTCCCAAAGCTGATGGGTCAAACACATCTGAAATTCCATTATTCTCCTGAAACAATTGAAGATGGTCAGAAGATAGGCAAAAAGAAAAGGAGTTGAAGAACATAACGTTACTGCTCGTGCTTTAAGTTGTAGAGGAAAAATGCTGACAATTGAGCAACCAAAAAATACCCTGGCTAAATCAACCATGTTTTCAAGTGTACAAAACACTCATCAGAAAAACAAAATATGTTTCACCACTTGTAGTGACTATTCAGCTGTTCCCAACTGGTAACAATTCAAATCATCTTTTGAACCCAGAAAGAGACGGCTAACAAACTGAATTCCTTTGGAACCCAAATATCATTGAATACCAAAGAAACAAAGTAACGAACAAACACAAGCATGTGGACTAATTCAGAATTTTTTGTTTTTTTGAAGTCATTCAGAAATCATATGTGAATGTAAATTGTTGCAGTCATTGAGCAGTAAAGAGAATTATCAAGATCAGGTCAAATGCAATGGCAATGAACAAGCTTATAGGTCAGAACTCTGAAACTTCAAGAAATTTAAATGTCTTGAGCAGTAATCCTAATCTAGGGAACGCCTCAGACTCATAAAACTTGAAACTTATGAACCCAACTAGCCAGAAAATCTGAAGAGTGAAAGGAACAACAGGAGTCTGACTACAAAACTGGTCTGGAGAAATTTTCTATTCAGTAGTGACCACATGAAAATGTCCACTTTCCTAACCAGCAAGTAATTTCCAGTATGAGAGGAAGTGAATAGAGATATAGTGATATACTCATCTCAGATAATTGTATCTGCTACCTAGTAACTCTACCTCTGGAAAATGTAGGATTCAACCCACTATCTAATGAATATGGGAACTGTTGAGACTTTTATGATTATATCAGTTGCATTTTCATTATCATATAGAAAGATAGTGATATCAGATTATCAATAAGAAAAACAAAGCTTTAATCCTCCAACCAATATTAAATTATTCTTAGCATCACACCAACAAGCTATCCACTTGAAAAATAAAACTTACTCTTGAGGGTGATGCTGGGGGTAGCTCAAGTGCTAGCCTTGAAGACTTTGGCGGTGTCACCTGCATAGGTCAGTTGTAAACAGTGATGCAAATAAACAAATCAACAAAATCAGATGGGAAAAACAAAATTTCTATATGCATACATCATACAAGCAAACACACATAATACATACATGTCAAATGACACCAACAGCCATACTAAAAGATCAAAAATAGACTGCATAGACTGGATAACAATCTTTACCAAAGATGAGGGCGAGGCTGGTGGCGGTTCAAGAGATCGCCCGGAAGAGTTGGACGATGATGCCTACACATAATAGAATTAGAATTAACATGGTGCCAAATATAATATTCAAAAACATGTTATTAATTACATAAAGTTACAGACTAATACACAGTGAAAATATGAACAGAAGCAATAATATGTTAGTCAGATGATCATGCTGTATGTAATTGATTTTGTTATACAAAGCAGTGAAATCGATCGTTAGACCAAAAAGAACCAAAAACTCTATGAACTAAAACATAAGAAATGATTGCCAGTAGTGTTTACAGCAAAAGTTCAATACATGCCTGAATACGTTCTGTGGTTCTGCTATTTTGAGTATTTTCCAATCTCTTGGCATAGTCACACAACTTCCACACTCCGTCATTAGTTGAATCCTAGAGATAAAACGCCACAAGAAATAGAATGAAACTCCTACCTCATAAGTATACAAATCATTTGCCAAAAGTATTTGTATCTTGGGGTCAGTAATAAAACAATACCTGCTTGCCTTCTATTCTGTTAATCTTAGTTTCCTGCGACCAAAAATAATAAAAAAATAAAAAAATCAGACTTTGACTTTGTATGTGGATCCACTTGTAAGAGGACAAGAAGAAATAAGATAAATAAATTACCAGGGTAAGCACTGCATGTTGAACTTCTCTAAAATTTGTGCTGATGGAATCTGTTTTTCCTTGTAGTTCCATAACCTGCAAATGGCTTTTAAAAGGTTTACTTAAAAACCAGAACAATAAGAGAGAAAATTGAGTAGTTCATAATTAATATAAGCATCTGAGAGGGTCCACCTCCTGTTGTGTCCTAACAGTTGTTTCAATGCACTCATCTAAATTATGGTCCACACCATCCAAATTCGAAGATAATTGTCGCCTGGTGACCTGAAAGCAAGCAATCACCAGAATAGAAAGTTATTCATGCACTAATATCCTGGGAAATCATGTCCATAAATTTGAAGGGATTTCCGAAATTCCCTCGGGAACAACAGAAATTGAAATTCTGTTATTTCGACAATAAAAAATAAATTGCATAAATAGAACCAGTGACCAAAGTTAACAGAATATTGAGCACCTACATACTATGCTCTTTAAGGGCAGTTAATTAAACCATCATCTAATCAACATGATCTAATAAAGAAGTTTCAGTTCTGATTTCCAAAGTACACCCAAAAAAAAAACTTACTGAAATTGATGAAAAGACACCGTCAATCTGTTTAGAAAAAGACTTCCCAGCATCAGCTAAGCCACGTCTGGTTGCAAACATCATATCAGGAAGTTTCCACCCCTGAAAATACATAAATGTTACAAGTCATCCAATCCGTTATTTTCTTTGATCATAATGAAATAATGAGTTTATTATTATTTTGCTGAAACCACTCATCAATAAATAACTAATGTTAATTAATGAGCACACAGAACTAAGTGCAACACACATGTTGCAGAAATTTGTTTGTTGGTATATGCTCAAGCTTTAGCTAGCAAATGAAAAACGACTATATCATAATAAGTATAGCTTCGAGGACCACACATGTCATCAGCTGCTTCGATTGTAGACCACTTCAAATTGAAAAAGGAAAGAACTTTCAAGTTGAAGCCAGTGTCCTGACTAGTATTTTTTTTAAGATCTTATCAAGACTGAGGGAAAACATACCTAGTGTTCTATGTTAATGGCTTTGAACCTTCACTAATATAAGAGCATAACCAATCATCTCTAAAGTATATGGGTTGAATTTCAAACTGCCAATGGATAAAAAAGATGGAATGTTTTATAACATAGCCCGGACAGATAAAACATCACATGATATAAACAGAAAAAGAAAAGAGAAAGAAACTAATATAAAAGTTTCAAAGACCCTAAAAGACTAAGAATGGTAACTTGGACTATGGAATATAAAATATTGGTATTACAACATGGATGTATATTTGTCTCTTTATTTCCCCAAAAATGAGCCACAGAAAAATCATGCATATCTGTACAGTTAATCGAAATGCACAAAACAAAGCTCTTACCTTCCACCAAAAGTAGCCGTATCCTGCCACTACTACAACAATAATTAAACAATATCTGCTAGCACCTGCACTAACAAAACATAAAGAGTCAACGAGTACCCATAAACTACTAGACATTTAAACACAAATCATAAAATCAAGAGCCCAGAAATCTTGAAAAGGCTAGAGAAGTAAACCAAACCTGTTCGACTCCCGGTTACTATTGTAATTGGTCCACTTGACGAATATGACTGCAGCTCCTGCCGTATTTTGTTCATCTGTACAATTTGAATAACCTAGTCTCATTATACCATCCTCCATAATATTAATGTCTACTCTTTCATATGAATTCACAATGACTGACTAAACAATTCATTTAGAAGTTAGAACTGCTCCGTGTGCGTAGAAAGAAATGCATCCCTTGCTCTAATACTTAACTACATTTCAAACAACTTTACACAATAAAAATTCTATAAACCGCAAAAGAAACCTGAGCCATCAAAGCATCATTGGATGGTTTCTTAACCGAGGGAGTTTTAGTTTTATCATCTCGTATTTGCTTCCAAGCAATCTGTCATAAAAGACCAAATATCATAATCAGCATGGTACAGTATAAGTATATAATACATATTAGTCCAAAGAAGCGCAAAGTGAACAATAATACTAAAGAGTCTCTAAGACGATAGTCTTTCTTTAATAAAACTATTTTAAACATATAGACAGAATACCAAACTATGTATTCCGTACAAAGATCACAAAGGTCATGGATTTTCCACGTATCGTGAGCATTACACATAAACCCATCAGGTGAATTGGACGTCTGGACCTTTACCCTTCTTTTATAATTCATTCTTATTCCTAGGATATAAAGTCACCAACTAACAAAAAGGCCACAACATACAGTTCCAAAAAGAGCAACTTTGAAGCGAAATCCAAAACATATCTCAAATGAAACAGGACATAGCAGGTGAGTAGTCCCCAGCAGTGCAGGAAAAAACTTAGAAAGCTATGAAAAAACCTTAAGCGCTATTAATTTCTAAGAACTGGTAGGTAATTCAGTTTGATGACTACCTTCAATGCACCAGAAACCACATCAGATATGCGTCCTTCCTGAGCAAGGTATGAACCAAGAATGCCTACAAACCAAAGCACACATCAATTAAAAAACATGTCTGTTCATCCCTGACAACAAAACCATCACACACGAAAACCAAATTGAAAAGAACCCTTTACACAAAAGCAATAGCTAGAATGCAAATGGGACTGCACATAAAGCTTCCACGTTAATTTAGAAACACCCACTTCCAAACGATCTTAACTCACAAACCATTCCCCTCCGCGTCTATATCAACCAATGTTAATTCGTTTCAACAATCAGAAGTTAACTAGATTTACTTATAAATACACAATTCAATCTTGGAGCTATTGTGATAGGACATATGGGAGAGTGTACAGCTCCAACTCTCAATACTCCCCAAACAATGCACATTCAATGCGAAAACCAGCCGAACCATACTGCATACGATAACCAAAACAACAGCCTAGCTCTCCATTCGCAGTTCGAAACTCCAATTCCCACTCACATATCAGATATCACTATCAGAACACCTGAATGCCTATCCCCTCCTAACAACAAAACTAAAGTTCCGTATAACGAGAGTTCATCCGAAACCCTAACTCTTCTCCGGCGGTACTCAGCCCAAAGCTGAATCAAAACACTAGATAGCTAATCCGGACGGGACTAAATTACGACGGGATTGAAGCTTATGATAAATTATAACACTTTGAAGTCTAAATTGAGAGAGTGATCGGTAGTAGGAGGATTGTACAGACCTGCACCGACGAGAACCCCGACCTTGACGAGAGGCAGAGCCATGGATTCCGGTAATCGATTTTTTCAGGGACTGAGTTTTTATAGGTAGAGCAATCGGAGATACGGCATCGAAGCCGATAGCGGCGGCGTCGGCGGAGGTGAATTGCCGGAAAAGAATGGATGGTTTTGTGTGTCTCCGAGGGTCTGTGTGTAAGCTTAGGGGGGACTGAGAAGGAAGGACTCTGGGTTTCTGTAGCAAAGGCGTGACAAACCCTATTTTCCTACTGTGCAAGTAAAGGAGGTGGTTGGTGCGCAAGTTACGTAAATGCCCTTTTTGAATGTCAAGGACTCTACGAATACGAATTCCAAGTATACAGTAGTATTTGATTTGAATTTCGTTTTTATATGTGTTGGGCATATACAAAAATAACTTGGAAAGTAATAAGATCTAAGTTCGTTTCTTATTGTATATAGGAAATAGATTAAAATTGGGACTTAGTATATGATTGATTTGTTTTGAGAAACTAAGCTAAGTAAAATGACCAAAATCAAAAAGATTTTGGGTCTTGATGAATTTACATGAAAGGATCGGAATAAGAATATAAGTAAGTCTCGATCACGTTAATAAGTATCAAGTTCTTGTGTTAGGAATTTGATTCTGTTATTTAGGGCAAGTGGTTGAATCCTTATGCCTTCATAAACTTATCATATTTGTCTAGCTAATCTCTCACGTCATAATATAAATAATTTACATTGTACGTTCAAGCTCGATTTTAAAACCTAGCTAGGTTTTATGTAAGCATCACTATCTCATATTTTACATGTTCATGTTTTGAGTTATAGATTATGTCCGTTCTAGGCTAATTCGAGTCTTGATTAAGTTTTGCAATATGACTTTAAACCTAATTTCAAGTGGTGAATTGTAAGAATCCTTATAGAATGCGCCTAATATAACTGGAACCTTCATCTCGCACGTTTTAAGCAATTTTGAAATGGCTCATATCTAGTATGTGTGGTACCATTCCTTATAACCTAAGGATGACTCTTTCACGTTTTCAATGTGGGATTCCAAATGGCTCATATCTAAGCCACACTTTTCAAATAATCTCTATCTAGCGTGATTCGAGTCATCCCCAACTGTCTCACGATCCAAATTCCAATAGCTCAACCTCGATCACAGCCATCTGAATCTTGTGATCCCAATCCAAACAGGAGCTCCATCAAATTGCAACTCGATCGTATGAGACACCAAGTCCTAAGCGTCATCTGGCCTCTGATACCACTTGTTACGCGGAAGCGGTCGACAGGCCTCACGAGTCCCACACACACGGGTCTAATAATACCGATACTCCCCCCACTTTAGCCACCCGGTGGAGAAATGAGTATGAGGTTTTAACAAAAGGCTTCGATATTAGTGTGTGTGGTATCATTATTATAACCTAAGGATGACTCTTTCACGTTTCTGATGTGGGATTCCAAATGGCTCATATTTAAGCCACACTTTTTCAATACTTTTCACAAGGATCTCCATCTCCTATGAGATCATCGCCGTTTGGAAAACCCTTGTTATTACTAGCTGATTGTGAATTTGGATGCATCGATCAAGTATCAAACTCCAGATGTTTGATATGTTTACATACCTTTTTCCAACCCGCTCTCACGTACATTTGAAATTTCGAATGCTTGATCAAATGATCAATAGATATTCACTCTGCTATCAAATCTGGCATAGACTTCTGGTGTCAATGCGAGAGATCTTCAAACCAAAAATCCATCATAGAATAAAAGTGAGGATACAAAAATCCAATTGAGAACTAATCAGAGTCATGCTTTTAAAATTAGATATGCGTTGAAATACAATCATTTTTCAGTTGATCCATACTGACATGAAAACCGACGCTTCTTTCGTTTCGAGATTATTTGTTAAATTTGGCTAAAATCTGGTCATGCATCAGACTCCTCCACTTGCAAAAAACTCGACCTCGAGTTCATATTGAATGAGAAACGAGAATATGTGGATGAAAAACCCAATAAAAAATTAGACAATTGACCATGTGGATTAATGTTGTGATCTTCTGCATATTCTAATGGCACAATCATGAACTCAACGCCAAAGATGAGTTTGTCGTAAGTAACTTGGATGGATTTTTTCTGGGAATTCAGAATTGCATTCTTTATTGAGAACCAAATCTGAATGATTTACTTGAGGCTGCAAGTTGTCTTCCATATTGATAACCATGTCAACACAAGCAATTTCTTCTCTAACTAGTTCTTGGATATTTTCTTTCGGAACTTCTTCCATTGGAAATTCATGGGCAATTTCTTGTGTAGCTTTTTTCATTGGACATTCATGGATAATTTCTTATGGAACTTCTTCCATCAGAAATATATGGATAATCTCTTGTGGAGCTTCTTTTATTAGAAATTATTCTGGTTTTTCTTCGATCAAAATATTACTCATAACGGGCAAAGCAAACTTGTCAACTTTTACTTTCCTCTCTTCCACCTTAGAATGATACATCTTGATAGAAAAATCTCTAGGTAGAAATTTTCCTCTAAAAAGACCTTTCATCTTCCTCCATGTTTGAACAGGCTCTTTACCTTGCATCTTTCTGGCTCTTTGCAAATCATCCCACCAATCAGCAACAATGCTCTTGACACGGTTCGAAATAATCTTTGTCTGCTTGTGTTCTGGAACCTCCATAAACAAAAAGAATTTATCAACCTCATCCAGTCAATCCAGAAAGTCCTCCTCATGCATATAAACAGAAAAATAAGAAATTTCTGCCATGGTTTTGAAAGCGTGACTAGTAACTTGATTTTGCCACTTGGATGCTCCTCCTCGATCTCTCTTGCAATTGTTGTTATTCGTTTGAACTCCTTATATTTGAGCTTGAAGGTTATTAATAGTAGTAATTATCTGAGCGAAAAGGTAATCCAAATCTGCTCTTATAACTGGTTCATAGGCCATGGATAATCTAGTAAATAAAAGAGACTAGAGAAAGGTGCTCTGATACTAACTAACGTAGTGAAAGCTATAGGTAGAAAGGTGAGATCAGTAGACAAGCGTCGAACCAAATTTGAATTCAATAATATTTTAAAAAACTCAGAGATTTATCTCACTTATTATCTTCAAATTCGGTTTGACGCTTGTCTACCGATCTCACCTTTCTACCTATAGCTTTCACTGCGTTAAAACCAATATAAGTAGCTAGTCGATCAAGTACTTGCTCATAGCAAGGCAAATAAATTATACTTAATTTCCTGCTAAATTTGGGAGATATATATATATATATATATATATATATAGAGAGAGAGAGAGAGGGAGAGAGAGAGAGAGATTAACTAAAGAAGAAACCAATACGACTGATTAATAATAAATAGAATGTGCAAGGGACGTACATTTTATTGTTGGTTCAAAACTAGCTAGCTAGCAACTACACAGTAATTTACAAATTACAAAGCACGCACAGCAGGCATATGTAATTGTCACTGAAAAGTACTGCTAAATATTATTTATGAATCAGAAAGGAGTGTAGATTTGCATCTGGGTCAAAATATGCTCGAAGTTATCGGTAGACTTCTCAATGGGATGAGAATGCATGCCTTCATATGTAGTCACCACAACTCCTTCATCCCTGGTTAGTCTCTGAACTTGCTTCTTCACATTGCAACCCTGATGCGTGCACCGATAGTAGCTTCTACAGTTGTTAAATAATAAACATGTTAGAAACTACACCAGTAATTAACCATATATCTCGATGCATATATGCAGATTAATCATGAACTTATATGAATGTTTGAATGATACTAGCGCATACATTATATATAAAGCTGGTATTTCTAGAAGGAGATATTAAAAATTCAGTACTCGATCTACTATTTTCCCATACTACATATAATACAATTGTAAGGATAGATCGATCTGTTTGTCGTTGCCCTAATGTTATCTTAACATCTAAATATATATTGATCGACTATTTATCAGCAGGCGACAGCAGTCATCAGATGCAGCACGCAACAAGGCAGGGCAAGCTAGCCATGAGCTCCATTTGCTAATCCATGTGCATGATAAAGCCTGTAGCTATATATATAATAATCACGTACGTACGTATTGATTGATTAGTTAACTAATTAGATATGTAATTAACTTGAAAATTTGCTACACTGTTGTGTTCCAAAGCACCAACAGTACTATCTCCATTTCTTACTGCAGAAGTATGAATATCGATCTAAATAGCCGCATATGATAATATGATCTACAAACACACAAACTGTAGCTTGCTTTTAACTGTGAATTAATTGTTGCACGTACTGACGTATATAGTTTCTTCAATTAGCTAGGCTTAATTTGTATGTTAATTTCTTATTCATTTCTTCGTTTTGATTATATATCTCTCCGAAACTGGCCACTTACTCCACTTAGTATATATGTATAAGAAGTAACGTATGGACTTGAGGTTTTTATCTAATTTTCTCTATATCGATAGCAATTGAATCCCTAGAGCTTTGCGTTGGATACCAACTATAGCTAGAACATCATGATGATCGATCATCATAATCGATCGATCGGATAATAAAAGAGTTTGGGTAATCATTATTCATTAGTTGATCACTAATAAGTGAGTTCGATCTATATATACTGCAGATCAACGATAATGATGAGTAGAGATTTACGAAGTAGTAATTATCAAGGAATGATTATATAAACTGATCGGGATGACGTACAACACTCGGTGATTCAATCATCAATCGTGTGTTAAATGAAGTAAAAATATACAGAATAATGGATGTAGAAGTCTTAATTAAGTTCTAGTATCCTCTCATATTCATAAAAAGAAAGAAAGATCGAGAAAGTCAAGATTTATGATGATATTGATGAACTGACCTAGGGAACTTGTTGTTCTTGACTGCTTTTTGGCCATACTTTCTCCACCTGGATCCATCGTCAAGTATATCGACTTGGCTCCTGGTCTGAAACGCATATCTAGGCTTCCTGATCTTCTTGTCTCCCTTCTTCATCCCTAATCTTACTGCTGTATTACTTTCACCCTCCCCAAAGCTTTTCATGCTCTGCTGGGTAATACTACTCATGCTGTTCGAAACCTCCATCTCTGACATCAGCCCCAAGAACCCATTTGCCTTGTTATTGCTAGCTTGGTACTGATGATCGTTACTGTAAGCATGATGAGGATGAGTGTTCACCATGTTCAATGACAGCGAAGAAGCAGCAGCAGAAGGTGGCGTTGATGAAGAAGAATAGAATGCTGGGTAGGTATCCATCAAAAAACGGAGAGGTGTATATGGATCGATGGAGATCGAGAGGAGTCGGATAGTTATAAGAAGAAGGCTTGGGAAGATTGATTCAATGTGGTAGAGCGGCTTGTTTATAAAGCTGAAGTTCTGGGCTAATCTAATCTATTGGAGGAATAAATTAATTAAATTAAAGGCAGTGACAGGCGGCTGGGTGGCGCGCGCCTCTTAGCATGTAGCTCTTGTTTGTCCCATGTTTGGTTTGGAGTCGTGAACGGCACGTAATAACGGAGAGTGATTGATGTACGTTGGTAAAAAAGAATGGTCATTCATTAATATTCCACGATCAATTAGTCTTAGGAGCTTGGATAGATGCTGATCCATGATTAACATGGAAAGTATGCAAGGTGATTACGAATAGTCTGATATGATTACTGGGTTGGTCTTGACCAAAGTTAATTAACCTAAGATAGATTTCTTGCGGGTATACTTTTCTTTGAATATTGGAAACTTATGAGTTTGTTTAAGGTGAGGAAGGAGACTGCTAGAAAGCAGAGGTTGCTCACGTGTATAATAGGATGCGGACTATATCCAAAGGCTTTGGCCTTTGGTAGCTTCTACATAATATAGATGAAAGAATAACGCAGCCAGCCCCACGAGGTCATATAATACGTCTGCATGGTAGCAGCTAGCAGCGCAGTACGTTTCTCCGGTCAGAACATGTGATTTCAGATTGTTCTCGATCTAGGGTTCATGTTCTTAACTGAGTACGTAGTTGATCGATCAATAAATTCGGGACATGTGACATACTTCAACATATCTATTCATACATTTGTCTTTTGATAGTCGATCTGTCAATGTTTACTCCATTTGAATTATTATTACATGTTAATTACCATCGTCAAGTTTTTTTAACTAATCACTATAATTTTGATTCCAGACGATTGTGTGTACACACACGCTAAAATTAATGATAAATATATCAAGTGTTAAGAGGATACTCTATATTGGATTAAGTTGGACGCCCCATGATCGATCGATATCGATCATAATCAATGATCGATCATCCAATAAGTACGTAGGGTAAATGGGGTGCTGAAACTTGAAACTAATGACCAGTATATATATATATATATACCAATATAATCGGTTCAAGTTAACTACAATAATTCTCCTATATATCCCTGAATTTTATTTGTATTAATTTTGAATAAAATGACAGTAGTCATCATCCGGTTATATTCAATGGATGTGGAAAAGTGTGAAACAACACCTAGTCTTTGTCCACACTAATTAACTAAAGGCAGCAGACATGATGATGATCGATATGAAAGTGAATGAATGAAACAACAGACACGTTCGGTATAGCAGCAGAGATCGATCGAGAACATATACATACATATATATATTACTTTCTCTGTTGAATGTTGACGATTAACATCATCTACTAGAAATAAATTGAGCTTCAATTCGCCCACCTATTAGTTCCCTTGTCATGGAACTGGAAAAAGAGAGACAGAAGAAGTATCAGCGAAGGAGACGAGTCGTGCGTAATGGGCACGTGGGTTTGAATCTGTAAAGGGATCGGAGGAAAGGAAGGTATCAAGGAAAGGTAGTAATGGCAAGTGTTCATGGCGGCCGGACTGTAGGTAGCAGCAGCTGCCGATGGCTGGCTCGATCTCCTGGTCCATGAAATAGTAATATTTGAGGATCCAGTATATTTGAGTTTTCAACGTACTGTTTTCTGCCGGTCAGAGTTTCTGATGACTAGCTGGCTGAGTGAGTGAGTGAGTGAGTGACGTCCTACCATCCTAGCATATCAGGCCCTAGTCGGCCAAACCCTAATTTCATGTCCATGTCAGTTTTCGCAGCCCATTTCTAACTTCAACACTAATAAATGTCTATACGTACAGTTATACGTTGTTATACGCTGACGCATGGGGTGGGAGGGCAGCCACGTACGTACTAGCTAGGGCTAAGTGTGTGTGTGTGTGTTTGTGCTACTCCTGTCCCCCCTCCCTCCCACAACGTACAAGATTAGCTAGCTTGCTTGCTAGGGAATTAACCACACATTACAAAACTTAATTAACTTTTAATTCATAAACACAAGTTCCCATCGAGGAAAATTAATTCAAAGAAAACTACGTGCTCTACTCGATCGTCAATGGATTAAGGGATACAATATTAATTTCAACTTGAAGTGATTGATAAAGGATTTATTCAAATGCAATTCACAGGAACATGATGTTGTATATATTCTTTGGGAAGAAAAAACTAACTGGCCATATAGCCTCCTTAACTTTGTGTGATCATTGCATATGTGTATACATCACTCGATCGATCGTGTAGTCTCCGTTGAATTGACAACTTCCAAAAATTCTAGACATGCAAGTAATAATCTTATTCCCACAGTACAATTTGTTGATCGAGACATATTCAATTCAAGGACAAAACATGATTCAACCTTCTCGTACAATTTTTCTTTGCAAATGTATTCAAGGATGGTCGACATCTCGTAGTACGTAGCACGTGAGTTTTACACGTATAGTTCAGAACGTCCACTGCCTAATTAGTTTGGTAATGTATTGTTTATCCTAATGCATATGTAACTATTCTGCATAAACATACCATAAACATTTAACAAAAGTCAAATAGAATACAAAATGTTGAGAATTTTCTAATATTAAACAAACTTCAAGTCGGGTATATATGTAAGCACAGTTCTAATCCTAGAAGGAAATTAATTACACCGAAAAATTTATATAATCATAGTTGATTACAGAATATACATCTTCTCAATATACTAGGATTGAGACTTACGTTAACACTCCTCCTCAAGTTGGCTCATACAAATCTTGAATGTCTAACTTGTCAAGTGAGTCACTAAACGCTCTAGACGACACAACTTTGGTAAGGATGTCAGCTAGCTGGTCATCCGAATGAACAAATGGGAACAAGATTATGCGAGCATCTAGCTTTTCCTTGATGAAGTGTTTATCAATCTCTACATGCTTTGTTTGATCATGCTGAACATGATTATGTGCAATTTCTACCGCAACAGTATTGTCACAGTGAAGAGACATTGACCATTCTTGCTTGAAACTCAAACTTTTTAATAATTTTCTCAACCATAACAACTCACAGACTCCTTGAGCCATACCTCTGTACTCAGATTCTGCACTAGAACGGGCCACCACATTCTGTTTCTTGTTTCTCCAAGTGACTAAGTTCCAAACAACAAATGTAAAATAGCCAGAAGTAGAACGCCAGTGATGTTCCCTGCCCAGTCCGCATCAGTACGTGTAACCACTAGTCCTCAAATGTCCATGTTTACGAAACACCAAGCCTTTTCCAAGAGCAGACTTTAAGTATCTCAAGATTCTCATCACAACATTCATGTGATCTTCACTAGGATTGTGCATATACTAACTTACCACACTAACTGCATAAGCAAGATCAAGTCTAGTATGCGACAAGTAAATTAATCTTCCAACTAACATTTGATATCGAGATTTTTCAGTCGAAACTTGATCATGATACTTTGCAATCCGATGGTTCTGTTCTATCGATGTATCAACTGGTGTACAATCAAGCATACCAATCTTTGCTAGCAAATCCAGAAGATATTTTCTTTGACTCAACATAATACAGTCCTTGTTCCTCGCTACCTCGATTCCCAAGAAATACTTTAAATTCCCAAGGTCCTTCATCTCGAATTTAGAAGACAACTGATTTTTCAGTCTTCTAATTTCACCAACGTCATCACCTATCACTACCATGTCATATACATAAATGATCAAGGCAGTAAGCTTACCTTGTCGGTGTTTCAGGAACAAAGTATGATCTAAGTTACTCTGCCTATACCCAATCTTTTTCATGAAAGATGTAAACCTTCCAAACCAAGCTCTTGGAGATTGCTTCAATCCGTACAAAGATTTTTTTCAATCTACACATCACATTCTTGCCCGTAGAAGTATTATATCCTAGAGGAAGATCCATGTAAATTTCTTAATTCAAATCTCCATGAAGAAATGCATTCTTCACATCAAACTGCTGCAGGGGCCAATCCAGGTTAGTTGGCAATTCAGATTAGTTGCCAAAGACATGAGGACTCGAATTATATTGATCTTTGCCACAGGTGCGAACGTCTCATCATAATCCACCCTATATTTTTAAGTGTATCCTTTTGCAACCAACCTTGTCTTATATTTGTCAACTGAGTCATCCGCATTATGTTTCACAGTATAAACCCATCTACAACCAACGATTTTCTTTCCAGGTGGTAATGACACCAAATCCCAAGTACCATTCTTCTTCAGAGCATCCATCTCAACCTCCATTGCTTTGGCCTACTTCTCCTCCTTGATTGCATCATGCACTTTACTAAGAAGAGACACAACAAATAATTGATTCACAAAAGCTACATAAGGTTTAGACAATCTATGAGTTGACACGTAATTGGCTATATGATACTTGGCTTTAGCTGACAAGAGAGGCTCATATTTTTTAGGAGGTTGACCACGGGTTGACCTAGCAGGCAAGACTCTACTAGATTCAGGGACATTGGAGGATGACAACGGAATAATACTACAAACCTCAGGTGATGACAAGCCAGGAGAGATCGTTGATGTAGGGGGAGAGACTGAACTTGCATGTACATCTTCAACAACTGGCGGCTGATTACTATTCAATTCTCCTTCTTTCGACGTGTCGGACAGTTGTTAGTCATGTCGAACACTTTCAGAACAGGGAACAGACGCCTCAACTTGGGCATGTTCAACAGATTGAACCACTTTTTGAGGTTCCAAAGTATTATCTCTCTGATTCTGGATCTGGTCGGTCACAGACCGAAGATCATTTTTAGCGGGGTTACTGTCAACAATTACATAATCTTCTAGTTCTCCAAATTGATCTTTATAAAAAACATGCTTTTCCTCCTCACTCGGAGATATTGTAGGAGAAAAATAGCACAGGTCTTCACTAAATGTGACATCCATGGTGACGTAGAATCGTTAAGACAGAGGATGGTAGCACTTATATCCTTTCTGATGGGATCCGTATCCAACAAACACACACTTAGATCTCTGATTTTTGTAAAGATAAACATATGCCACACAACCAAAGACACGAGCAAGAAGTTTGTTGAGAGATGAAATAGTAACATGTTCAGACAATACCTCAAAGGGAACCCAATTCTGAAGAGTTACAGATGGTAAACGGTTGATAAGGTGAGAGGCACACAACACAGCTTCACCCCATAAATATTTGGGTAGATTAGCACTGAGTAAGAGAGCTATTCCAATATCCAAGAGGTGTCAATTTTTCCTCTCAGATACCTTATTCTATTCTGGTGTCTGAGGACAAGTAATCTGATGAACAATTCCATGTTGCTGAAAATAGTGTTGGAAATAGTGGTTAACAAACTCTCTTCCATTGTCAGATCGAAATATTTTCACACAAACATCATACTGATTTCGGATGAGACTATGAAAAGATGTGAAAGCCGAAAAACACAGCATCCCTCTTTTTCAATAACACAACCCAAGTTAATATTGTAAAGTTATCAATAAACAGAACAAAGTACTTCATTCCTGTCAATGTCAAATTCTTCAAAGGCCCCCATACATCAGAATGAATCAACTTATATGGTGCAGAACTAGAAGAAAAACTAGGAGAATAACTAGACTTATGACTCTTAGCAAAAACACAAGTTTCACAATGGAGACTTAACTCTTTTATTCCAAAAAACAAAGATGACATCGAATTCTTCATGACTCCAAAAGATGGATGACTCATTTTGCGATGCCATAGCCAAATTTCTTTTACTCGATCAGAACCCAATATCAGGGTAACTGTTTGTGACGGTGCTCTTGCTTTCCCGCTATACATGCAATCCAAGTGAAACAGTCTCCCCCGTAGATCTCCCTTGCCTATTATCGCTTGAGACACAAGTCTAAGAAGAGATAACACATAGGAAAAAAGGTTACAAAACATTTGTTTTGTGAAATCAATTCAGAAATAGACAATAAGTGATGTAATAGAGCAGAAACATAAAGGACTATGTTTAACACAATTGTTGGAGTAACTTGAATTGACCCTATACCTAGGACCGGGAAGGACACCTCATTTGTATTAGACACTTTAGGTATGGGAGATGGGGACATACTCGGAAAAAGGACTAATCAAATGTCATATGATCAGACGCACCCGAATCAATTATCCATGTATCACTACAAATAAAGTTAGAATTTTTTAATGCAATACTAATTTTACCTCTTTTCTCCTGAGAACACATACATGTGGTGAGGTCTTGTCCTCCTACTCCATAGAAATCAGGTTCACGGGAAACTTCAGGTTGATCACCAAAGATTGCAAGATCCATTGCAAAGAGGATTTGATGACAAAAGAACATAACAAGTACGATAGAATTCGACGAAATCGAACACATATCTGTGGTGAGATCTTGTCCTCCTACTCCATAGAAATCAGGTTCACGAGAAACTTCAGGTTAACCACCAAAGATTGCAAGATCCATTTCAAAGAGGATTTAATGACAGAGGAACATAACAAGTACGACAAAATTCGACGAAATCGAACACATACCTATGGTGAGGTCTTGTCCTCAAACTCTATATAAATCAGGTTCACGAGAAACTTTAGGTTGATCACCAAAGATTGCAAGATTCATTGCAAAGAGGATTTGATGACAGAGGAATGGAACAAGTACGACAGAATTCAACGAAATCGAAAAAGCTTCCTTCGACACGTCGAACATATCAAATTGGGACAGATTTAGAACAAATTTGCAGCAAAAAATAACAGGGTCAGATTACCAAGATTGCTAGAATCGACTGATGTCAAGTCAAACAGAACACAAAAGGTTGGGAATTTTTTGATGTATTGAACAAACCCCAAGTCAGGTATATATACAAGTACAGTTCTAACCTAGTTCTAACCCTAGAAAAAAACTAATTACACTGAAAGATTTACATAATCCTAGTTGATTACAGAATATATATCTTCCCAATATACTAAGATTGTGACTCACATTAACAACAAAATACAGTAAATATACAGATACATAAGTATGTATTAGAGTAGTGACAAAGTTCAAGAAAGTAAAATGGATGGTTGGACCATATAGTAAAATCATATACGTGCTGTAGTTAATTTTAACATAAATTAAGTTATAGGAATTATATGGCCATATTTCTTTTGGTGCATGCTTTGAAGACAACTCTCCCAATATCATACGTATACATATTCATCTATATTGGTCCATATACTAATCGAATTTGCTGATCTTAATTTCTAGGTAGCTTATTCTTTTTCTGATCGAAAGGATTTCGTTGAGCTGTTCCTGGAAAACTTAAGATCAGCAAGCGGATCGAGTTGAGTACATAGTAGAATTATACCAGTGAAATGATCAATCAACATATCTCGCACTCGATCAAAGCTTTCCTTTTTGTCTAGTTACAGTTATATAGTTAACTGATTTATCTGTCTTCTAAAATATGGACTAGCTCGCTAGATTCTCTTTCTTTCTCTCGCGTAACTAATGGTCCAAAACTAGATATAATTTTCCCTCGTGTCACATTCAAGGAATGAAAGATATATACACGAAACATAATATATATTTGCTCCTGTGGTTAGTCAACAAAATTAAAACATTTATGCATACGATCTAATTGCGTCGGCAAATTAAGGGCGAACGTCATGGCCTACGCATGCCCGATCTGTTTCCAATTTTCAGGTCATCGAAGAATTCAAACTTCAAAACAACGCTGTCGGATGCTTAATTAGGTCATCAAAATTGATATATAACCTTATTTGTACTAAATATAAAGAGGCTGCTATACTACATAGCCTAACTATGCCAGTTACCAGCCACCACTCTGCACGTACAGGCTGCTGCTACTCTTTCATGATTCTTTCTTAGTTGTATCTTAATACATATATGCATATACATATAATGATAATAATATATAAGATGGCTGAAGAACCTTAGATAATAATATTTTGGCTGCTATATATGTGTACGTATAACATACATTAAGCCGTGAACCGTCCGATCGTTTAACAATTTAAAATTTAAGATGATCGGATAATTCACGACTTAATGTATGCTATACACATATGTATAACAGAAAAGTCTAGGTGTGTGTATATGAACATATATCTATATGTATAATATATATAGCTGATGAAGAACCCTAGCAAGCTAGCTAGCTATATATGAACATAAATATCTTCTGCTGATGATGACCGATATCAAATGTATAGTTGTATACCTGCTGCTGGTGTTTTTTAATTTGGTCAATAGCCAGCTGCTTGGTGTTAGATATGCTCTGAATTATTTGCAGGGTTACTTTGTCACAACGAAAAGTCACCGGATGTTGAATTAGAAGGTTATAATTAGAGAAATGTCCATACCTGATAGAATAATTGGCAGGCAACAGTTGAATATATGGGGGCCCTTTTGATTTATGCTCCATATCTAGCTAGCTATATGCAAGTTTAGTACGTTTCCCCTCAATTTTTGGATAGAGGGAATAATTGTTTGGGTTTGGCTCTTGCATGCCTATCATTAAAGAAGAGTTCAGCAAATGTATCCAACAGACATGCTATACCCTCCGACGTAGCAGAATTTTCCTAGTTGTTTCTGTTATGATTCGTCATGAACCGGAGAAGCTTCCGATCGGAATAATCCGAGTAATGGCTAATAAGCTCGATCGATGACTATTCCGGTCAATCATTATATATATAAAAACGTGTTGGTATACGGGTTGATTAGTTTGCACTTACAACTCACTGTTCTTGGGGGAGATTCAATTATCCACTTACAGAAAAGGGGTTTGATTATGGTAGTGCAACCCGGCCCAAATACTGAATGCTATTTAATTTCCTAAAAATATCGAATCTTCCATGTATATAAGGAGATTATATGTCTCACTGTATCACATAGATGCCAAATTTGGAAAGATTAATGTGCTACAATGTTCATTTGTGTTGTGCTGCAACTACCCTAGCTTATTGATTCCTTTACGGACACCGATTGTTATGCTTATTCAGAATGTTATACTGATTCTATGTAAAACTTGCATGCTTCAACTCTATTTGTATGATATAATTTGAAAGCTAGTAAGCTACAACCATGGGGAGCAGATAAGGGAGTGATAAGGGAGTGATCGATGTCTGACCCAACTAGCTAGACTATATATGATGTATACATTGAAAGGAGGCTAGATGATGAATAAATAGAAATGTAATATGTGAAAATAAACTGCAGGAAAAAGAAAATTTCAATTAATTTAGTTGCATAAATCTCTCATTTATGAATAGGAGGTGGCGGGTTTCACTTACAAAAAAAAAATTATTGATATGATCACACGAATGACGAATCTAAATGTTAAACTCACAACCATAATATATATATATACACACACACACAGGAGAACGTCATGCATTTTATTAAGTGAAACTAAAGAGTACATGGGGCGATGCATAGCATCGAACCAAAATTAAATAGAAAAGCTAACAAGATGCAAGGAAAATAAAAGATAATTATAGGATTTGATGTCGAACAACATCACTGCACTAAATATGTCCCAAAAGTAGTGTAAATATAGTAGTGACTGCAGCCGTAATCATAAATAGGATCGTAACCATAACTTGAGAAGTACACTTTGCTAGAAGAGCGAGATGAGACCCCCGAGAGAACGAAGGTGACCAAGGGTGTAAGAAACTTGGACGTTAGCGATCAAACTCTCAAGAACAGTATCCAAGTATCTGAGTCTCTAATCCAAAATTGAAACAGAGCCCAAAAAATCCCAAACCAACCATCTGGATCCCAGATCCATATCTAAACATGAGTGAGCCTAACAACCAGACCCTAACTCGCAGCTTCAAAACCCATACGAGATTGGGCCCACAACAAGAAGCCCAGACGTAACCTAGACACCCAACTTCGTCCAACCATCAACCTTCGCCGCACCTTCGATCGGAACCAATTGCAACCCATGTCACCAGTCTCAAGACTACCCACACACCTCCATAACAAGAATTGTCCCCTCTCTGGCAGCCAATTAGTTGTTATCCCAACCTAGCAAGACTGATGAACCTCTCGCCCAAACAACCAGGACTGTCGCTGACAAAGAGAGGAAAAAATGAGATCGGCAAACGTTGAAACCCTAGGGTTAACCGCCGCAAGGGGGAGAGAGAGCTCTCACTCTCATTCAAAGTTTTTCATTTGATAACTTAAATTCAAAAATAGAAATAGTTAATATAGATACATGAACTGAAAATATAGTATTTCATTAAAATAGAAGAATTCAAATACATAGGAGATCGAATAAAATGCTACTCTCACAATCGAACAACGAAATTATTGATTAGTTGATGTCAATATCAAGAAAGAGATTAGACGTCAACTATGAAGAGAAACTTTTCATATTTCTATTTATGTGCCTATGTCTTATGAGGGGACCATTAAAAGTTATGACTTACGAGATATCTAAAATATTATGTGTTCGTGTTCAACTTTGTGTTCAGGACTTGATTTGGGCTCTCAAAATAGCATCAAAAGCGGGTTTACCATTTCTAAATTCCTCTCGGGTCATTCCATTGTGATCTCTCCCTAGCTCAACCACAATTTGCTATACAAATGAAAAAGAGAGAGGAAAAAACCTAGAGGGAGCCGATGAAAGTCTACAAGTGAAAATCATGTGACAAGATTCTCTCCAGGAACCAAAAAAGAAAAAAAAAGAAAAAAAAAAGACAATGAATATCGCATATCGACAACGATCACGACAAAATTACAAAATTCCTCGCGTCAGAAACACCGTCGTTGTGATCGGGAAAGCCAACCCACCAATACACAACAGTTTCAACGCTTCCTGAGTCCACACTTCCTGACACCTCACCATTTTCTCGCTTAAGCTACGCAACCGATTCCGATTCCTTCAACGCAATCACAATTTTCACATGCTCATAATCTCATCCTCTTCCATCTAAGCAGCCACCATCAGATTCTCACCGATGGATTTCTCTCCAGTCAAGTCGTTCCTGCTCGGAGCTCGGGCTTCGGCGAATTCCTTCTTGGAAGGCTACGAGCCGCTGGTTCTGGTTTCGACGCCGCTGATCGGACTCTTGGTCGCGTCAACGCTTCAGTCGGTGATCAGTGTCCTGCAGGAGAAGGGAGTCAAGGCCACTCTCATAGGCTTGTTCATGAGCTTCATCAAGTAAGCTAACCAAACTTTTTCACATGCTCCAAATTGTTTCTGGATTTTTTTTTTGTGTGTTGATTTTTTTGTGAAATTATATTGCAGGCTGGTTCCTGGAGTGAAGAAGTACATAGACGCCGAGAAGCAAAAGGTGCGTTGGATTTTTATTTTTTTATTTTTTTATTTTAGTTTTTGTTTTCGCGGCATTTTGTGTTTGTTTGATTGATTCTAGATGTTGGTGGGGTTTTGTTGAGCTTTAAATGCTTCCCCAGCGAGTTGTTCAGGTCTTTAATTTAATATTTGGAGGTTGAATTGATCAGAGGTTTTTGTTTTGGGGGCCCTCAGCTTTAGTTCTAACAATACACAAGTGCAGATTTCATTATTCTTTGGAAAATAGTTGATTTTGGAGGTGTGTTGTTGGAGAAGCAGGTGGTGGATCAGTTACAGTCTGGTGGTAACTCTAAAAGAGAGAATTGGAGAAGTGAGTTGCCCGGCGCAGGGTTGGGAGTGGGAGTTCTGGACCGAATGAAAGAGGAGAAGAGAAAAGATGTGGCTTGGCAAGGCAAATGCTCTGGTACAGTGTATGTTCTTGAAAATTCAACTAAATTCCTTTGTTCTGAGTTTATGTTCATCTACCTGCGGAATATGTCACAGATATCATTGAATCACTGAATGTATAATGTCAGTGCAATCAAAGGCGTTTCAGACTTTTTGTGTATCTATGTCATGCACAACAGCAAAAGTGTAACACCTTCACTATACAGAGAAGGGTGTTCATCTGCAGTGATTTATTTATTCGTTTTTCTTTCTGATTCAGCTTTGTTTTTGTTTGCAGATATATTGGAGGAAGTGAATTTGAAGGACATTTTTCTCTAATTAATGAGGCATGCTCAATGTAAGTAAGATCTTTTACATATATGATACATGTAACTTGTTGTCAATGGCCCTCTACTATTGCTAGTGTTATTAGCCTTAAATATGTTGCTTTTAACTTGGTGTAGAAAGAGAAATACCAGATATAATTCCGGGATAAACACTTAGAATTCTGAGTCCTGATACATGTTTACACTTGTGATTAGGCTTTCAAGAAAAACTGTTGTTATGACACATCACATAGTGAGGAAATTTTTTTGATCTTGGTATAAGCATTTGAACTTTCACAGGCTTTGTCATTGTACTTCTTTGGATGTCTTAGTTCAGTAGGGCTCTTTGTTTATGTTGATACTGTTGTGGTTATGTGTGCCAAAGAACATGTCTAACAGTGCGTTCGCTTCATACCTAGGGGTTGCCATAGTTGGCATATCTGATATACTTGTCTTTACCTCTTGTCTGAATGTGGCTTGATTTGGCTTTCAGGTTTGCACATACCAATCCACTACATATGGATGTATTCCAGAGTGTTGTACGGTTTGAAGCAGAGGTGGTTGCTATGACAGCTGCGATGCTTGGAAGTAAAACAAAGTCTTCCGGAGGACAAATATGTGGAAACATGACATCAGGAGGAACTGAAAGTATATTACTAGCTGTGAAAACATCACGTGATTATATGAAAGCCAGGAAGGGGATTAAAAAACCTGAAATGTATGTTAATTTCCAGTTACACCTCTTCATACATATTGGTCTAGCATGCATGTTAAAGTTGTTTATATAACTCATCTTATTTCCAAGCTTAGGATAATACCTGAATCTGCTCACTCAGCATACGACAAGGCTGCACAATATTTTAACATCAAGCTCTGGCGTGTCCCTGTAGATAAAGAGTTCCAAGCAGATGTCAAAGCGATCAGAAAATTCATTAATAGAAACACCATTTTGGTATGTAATGATTATAATAATTCCTTTGCCTTCCCTATGCACCCTGTAAGGGTAATATACTGTAGTTTGAACTTTGTTATCTGATTTGACCTGAAAGAAAAAAAAAATCTACATTTAATCCATTGTATAACCAACTTCAAGTTTTTATTTACCAGTTAAACTAACCTTGATCTGTTCATGCTGTAGATTGTTGGATCTGCACCTGGTTTTCCTCATGGCATTGTTGATCCTATTGAGGTATTTTGTTATATCCTGGAGGAGGTTGAAAGATACATTTTGGCAAAATCAAATGATCTTAGATGACAACAATGGGGAATTTCTTTTACAGGAACTTGGTCAAATAGCTTCTACCTTTGATATCTGTCTCCATGTCGACCTTTGTCTTGGGGGATTTGTACTACCTTTTGCTCAAAAGCTGGGGTATGTCTGGTTTGATTTAGTTTTTCATAATTTTGGCTGATATATTTGATGTTGGTTTTATTATGCACCTTGTAGTAAATGATTAATGTTAATGTCTGAAAATGTAAAGTACCGGTGGTACTAAAAGGTAGTGAGCAGTAATTGATTGAACATAGGAAATTTGAAGTTATATAAACTACATGGAATTGGTCACTTGACTTTTGCTGTATGGTACTCAAAAGGTTGTGTTTATTAATGCAGATGATCATCTTAGTTAGATCTCTGGGTCACACAATTTTGAGCTACTCGAATCGGTAATATATGTAGGGGTGGGAGCTTGAAAATCTTCTAATGGATAATTTGGATAATTTCAGCATTTTTTTCTACGTCTTTAGATGTGACAATAATTATTCTGTCTTTTCAATCCCTGTCTTTAGTAGTATTCATAGCTGCAGTAGATATGGGAGGTGGGAGGGGGTCTCATAGACTTAATAATCTAAAAGCTACTTGCGGACATCATTTTATGACCTACAATAACCCTCGCATTGAGTAGCGCAGTTTTCCTAGTTGACTGTTCTGCTATTGCAGATTCTCTCCTATTTATTACCTTTTGTTTTTCAGGTATCCGATTCCACCCTTTGATTTTTCAGTTAAAGGAGTGACATCAATATCAGCTGATGTGCATAAATATGGGTTGGCTCCTAAAGGAACAAGCATAGTTCTGTACAGAAACCATGACATTAGAAAGGTAATTTATAATAATCAGAATTTGAGATACTAATATTGGTTTACATTTGGTTAACACCTCTCTGATGTGATTTCTTTCCATGTCATATGGTTCACTGTAATGCTGGATTTGACTTTCTATCTTCCATCAGCATCAATTTGTAGCTGGTAAGTTTTTGTATGTCCAAGCAATATCCAGCAAGTAAAGTGAAATTTTCATTTAGTTTATTTCTTGGAGAACTTTGAATGGTTATGCTTTCTTTGAAAAACCAAAGGATATAAGCTTTTTACATGGACATAGATTATTGATGCGATTGCCTGATGGCATCGATTAGATGATTGGATATTAGTTTTTGGTTTACCAATAGCTTCATCAGAGGACATGACCTCCGTAAGCAAGGAGGTTATTTGGATCATTTACTACTCCAGTCATGATAGAAGCGTTAATATGCAAAAAATCTAGTGGAACTGGATGTTTTCATTGATCCTGACAAACTAAAGATTAAAGACAACAGAGTATAAGCTGAATAAAGTTTTTATTCATTGCTCGAATCAAGTTATAGATTTTGATACATTGCTATAATTTGTGGTCTGAAATTGGTGTCGTCTGTGTCCATCTTGCAGTTACGGAGTGGTCAGGAGGGCTGTATGTATCTCCAACCATGGCTGGAAGCAGACCTGGTGGCTTAATTGCTGGGGCTTGGGCAGCTATGATGGCTTTGGGGGAGGAAGGTAAGACTTGATTGGTCAAAGGTTCTTCTAATATGATGATTTTGTCATGTTGTTGGCGGGTGAATGATTATGTTCCTTCTCGTAGGGTATCTGGAAAACACAAGGGCTATCATGGAAGTATCCAAAAAACTTCAAAAAGGGTATTGTTTTCAACTTGTCTTTATTTGGCCGATGCGAGCAGGGGCCTTGTTCCATTTGAAAATATTGCCACTCTGTTGCAGGTTAGAGGATATTCCCGAGTTGTTCATCATTGGACGGCCAGACATGACGGTTGTTGCATTTGGTTCTAATGTTGTTGATATATTTGAAGTCAATGATATCATGTCATCTAAAGGCTGGCATTTGAATGCATTGCAAAGACCTAACAGGTAGGCTCCTGTTTATGCACGAAACACACACTTCACGGAAATAACATTTCTTTTAGCATGCACAGCAATCATAGTTCATAAACCAATTCAAGTAGATTGTTTTACTCACTGGTCTGTCAATATGTGGTCTTTCATCAGTCATGATGGTTCATAAACCAATTTCAGAATCAATCCTGACCTTTGTTTTTCTTTCTTCATTATGCTTGAATCAGCATTCACATATGTATGACACTTCAACATGTACCAATTCTTGATGACTTTCTGAGGGATCTAAGGGAATCTGTGAAAACTGTAAGTGATTCTTGATCTACCTTAATATAATACTAGACCATCCCTACCATTTGATCACATCACCAAACACCATTTATCTCATATAATCCTTATTAACCCCGAGAATTTTCAGGTAAAAGAAAATCCAGGTCCCATAAGCGGAGGGCTCGCTCCTATTTATGGTGCTGCAGGGAGGATGCCAGATAGAGGTATGGTCCAGGATCTGCTGGTAAATTACATGGACGGTACATGCTAGTGGTGCAGTCAAAATTGAATTTGTATATCATACTTGTGTGTCGTGCCTCATTCATTGGTTAAGTTATAGGAAACATTTACAAGAAGACCAGTTATAAGTAAAATGAATATTGAATATCATCAAATACTTGTCTGTGTTTGCTCCGTGTATACAATGTAAGGATTCAATTGCCTAATCCACAAAGTGTAAAATGAAGTCATTCATTGAAGGTAAAATATCACAACTGGTTACTGATTTTTGGCTCATTAATCATTTTACTCACATTTTAAAAAGGGAAATGAAATTTACGCACCATAAATTGAAATCTACACATTCACTTTCCGTTTTTAGTAGAGAAAATTTTAAGAACAGTACATGACAAACTGTCCACTCTCAATTTTGGTGTTTCAAATTTTAAAAAAATCAAAATGGTACATGATGTTTAAAAGCCGGTACATTTTTAGCACATGTCATCAATAACATCGTTAACTTTATGTAATTTCTTATTTTTCAAATGATGGTTTTGGGTTTTCTCCAATATCTCTTTCTTTATATTATGTTTTTTTTTCTCTCTTTTTTCTATTTCTATACTTTTTTTTGGATGAATATATATTTTTTCTTCTATTTATATATTTTTTTAATCTTGTAAACTCATATCATATATTCTCAAAGACATTTTTAATCAAATCATCTTCTAATTTCCTCCTACAGTCCTACCTCGATCGTCATTTTTGTGTATGCTGGGTTTGAACGGGGAGGAAAAAGAGAGACAACAATATTTTTCCCTTTCATATTTCTCTCTCCTTATTAATTATTGATTTTAATAATTTATTACTGTTAAATTAAGGAGTGATGGATTTGCCCCTCAAAGTTTAACAAAAAACATGTTAGATAACGGAAAATGTAACGGTATGTACATATTTTTGGTTGAGATTACAAGTTCATATACCGTTATGATTGTTTTAAAACTTGAAACATTAAAATTAGGAGTGGACCATTTGTCATGTACTGTTCTTAAAATTTTCCTTTTTTAGTAACTTAAATTGTCTTCAGTGACTTAAATTTTGTCTTTAGATGATAATGATTACTAAAAATAGAAAATGAGTGTGTGGATTATAATTTAAGGTGTGGATTTTACATCCTTTTAAAAATATCACTTAACTCACTCATTTTAGATTCCGTCTCTCACTTAACTCACTGTCGTAACCTACCGTTAGGAACCGTTAACATCGATGGTATATTTGCCTAAATACCAATACGGAATTCCAATTAGTTTTTTTTAGGAAAAAAATAAAAATTGTTTTATTCTTAACAGATTTTTATTCTAAAACATTGTTTCTTTTTTGTTTAAAGATGAAAATAAGTTAATAACTTTATATTGAAGGAGAAAAGATAATGAGAATAATGGTCTACTCATTCATTGATAGGAATGCCTATTTATATGCATTACATAGAATCTCCCGAAGGATCTAGAAGATCTATCAACTGTAATCTATTCTAATAAGAAAACTGGATTAACCAATCCTACGTGTATTAGGACAAGACACATAATAGAAGTACGGAAACATAATTTCTTTAAACACTTCCCCTTGTGTTGCGTCTCTAATACGATATGGTGCTTATGGTATTGCCTCGGTAAAAACCTTACCAAGTAAAACAAAAACCTCGTGGGTAAAACAAAAGACTTGGACGAAGGGAAAAAAAGCACAACGCACCAACTACAATTGAAGATAACATGTGATGCATGTAGACTCCCCTTGATGTCTACACAACGACTCCCCTTGATTGGTAACTCAATCTCGGAGTATAGATAAACGGTGCAAGCCTATACACTTCACATACTTCAAAAGTAGACTTGGGAAACAGTTTAGTCATTAAATCCAGCCACAACATCCTTAGATCAGACTTGCTATGCTTAGCATTACTTTGATCTTTAAGGAGATGGTTGTCTAACAACTCAAAACATAAGTTCGCGTTGAAAAACATATCCACGCATGGCATGACCTTTGTGTACTTAAAATATCATAACGTCTTCGATACAATAGGTATGGACGAACCGTATAAAGTTCTGGAAACTAGACACTCGTAGCTTTCCAACCATACAAGGTCCATAACCTAGTTCATCTTGAGCTGATCACAAAGCTCTGTCGAAGTTGACTGTTCTGCCAAAGCAGATTCTCGGACAGATCCGTCCTATTTTACAAAAATAGTCATAACTCACTCAATATGATAGATGTGATCAAATGGTTGGTGTCCCTGGACATTAGACACATAGACCTTTCCAATGGTACCAATTTCACAATTTTTCAACGAGTGGGCTATCTTGTAGGTCTCCTGGAAGTTGATCTACGAAACTGGGTAGATTCTGATTTCGTTGTTAATGTGTCTTTATGTGGGGATGAATAAGCCACAACCTTTCATAGAAGGAATCACTGTCATTACATTGGCGTTGCGTGGGCGCATCTAGCCATTACCTTGATATTCCTTCACACTCATCTAAAAGAGAGCGAAAATGCTTGACTGTTAGGAAGAGAGTTGAAAGACTAAAGAGAACTTGGCCTTACAAGTTTATAGTGAATGAGAGGTCGAGTCGAGCATATTGTAACAAGTACATGAATGTGCTATCATACTTAGATGGAGAATTTGTCTCAAGACTTCTTTGTCATATGGACAAAACGAGTCTTCTCAAGACTTCGACAGATCAATGGATACATATAGGCATAACTTCATCGTCCTTTAGTTTGCCTTAAGCCGACAGATGAATAAACATCATTAATAATATTCCTCACTTTCGAGACCAAGTATTCCCAAGATCCTTTCATTCTTAATTTTGGATCAGTGACATCTATTAGTTTAACAAGAGTTCATCACGATTCATCCAGAATTTACACGCAAATATGCATAATTCTTCATATACATTCCCTAATCAAGTAGATACTTAATAACTACCTTGCAAACGCGCTCCGTGGTTAGGAGCCACTTGATTTGGGTGAAAACCGATCTATTCAAAATCTATATGTACATCTATTAGTTCCCAACAGAGCTAAGTTATGACCACTAATCAAGTAGATACTTAATAAATACCTTGCAAACGCGCTCCGTGGTTAGGAGCCACTTGATTTGGGTGAAAACCAATCTATTCAAGATCTTTATGTACATCTCTTAGTTCCCAACAGAGCTAAGTTGTGACCACAAGGTGCTTGTTAAATTTTTCGGAAACTACCAAACTGACAAGGTAGTGGAGTGCAATGACATCCATTACGAGAGTATATCTCATCGTAGTCGATTCCAGGGCATTTGTGAGAGACCTTGCGCCAGAAGGTGAGTCTAAACTCTTTTTCTCACTACGCTTTCTAACAAAGACATAACTCATAGAGTTTACATTTGGGGTGTCGGCGTCACCTAATCAATGCACTATCTCTTTGTTTCAACTGGATCACATCTTTCCATTTAAGCCAATCTACAACGTTGGTATTTTCTCAACGAAGTATGGTTCGATATCAAAACTCATTAAACCACGTCATCATGTATACTAGTGTAATTTCTAAGTGTAGAGATCTCTATATGGATTGGTATTGCTATTGAGGCGTCCCTCAATGATAACCATAATCTAGAAAATAACAGACGAATGAGTATCATTAATCAAATGATCAAGTTGTGCCAAACTCGCATTCTTCCTTGGCGAGTATGTATCGAACCAAGTGGCCTCCCCCTAAACCGTGGGAGCCACTACCCAGCGACACCATCTACCACATTTGTGGTGTCACCATGCCACCATCTATTGGTGACGACATGTCTTTTTATCCTGACATTAACATGTCCTCTTATCCGAACATCAACATGTCCTTATCTAGACATCAATCCTTCCAGGCATGTTTGCAGCATATATGTGATCTCGTCATTTTAGGGAACTTGATGAGACACAGTAGAGACAAACCAAGACAATTCTAAGTCGTTCTACTTGAACATTCTTGTTCTTATCTCCCCATAACGACGGGAAGACTGGCTCATCAAAGTGACATAAAAGAGATTGTCTATTAAGGTCCTTATATAAGCGGACTATAGTCGGAAGCTCATGTCTTATTCAAAGACAATATTCATCAAATAACCCATCATTATACGATTGTGGAGGCGCAATTTGGCACATACAACATGTGGACGATATAGATTATAGAATGTTAACTCAATCCGTTAACAAATATGCATACTGTTACAACCGTAACATAAAAATTTGAATGATGGTGGGTAAAGATGGATAAGTAAAACTATGACTCTGCTACAACCCGTAGTCTTTGGTCTTACAAGTCCAAAAAAAAAAACCGCTGGCCTCACCGCAGAGACCAGTAAAAAAAAAAACCGGTTGAACCGACCGCCAGCATCACCAGACATTTGTTTTACACTTCCTTTAACGGTTCACTGTTCTCCAATGCTCCAAACGCTACCAAATTTTGTAAGCAGGTAGAAATGAAAGTTAAGATTGTAAAACCGCTAGCCTCAACGACGGAACCGGCCTAAAACCTGCCGAACCGTCCGTTGGAGTCGCTGGACATCTGTGAACACTTATATTGAACGGTTCACCACCTTCCACTTCTCCAAATGCTATAAAATTTTGTACATATGTAGGTTTGGATGGAATCCGTGGCCGCAAACAGAACCTCAAGAACCGATCTAAAAGTTGTTGAACCGGATCTCACAATGACTAGTCCGCAAGCTGAAAAACTGAAAATTCTAGGTTTTTTCAACTTTTCAATCATTGTTAAGGTTCCCCCATAACAACTAATTATTATGGCTTGAGTTAAACCATTGTGAACATCACCATAGCATTATTATGCCTCAAAGTGAACAATGAGAAGTCATTAAGCCAACATCTTATGTATCATTCTTATAAAATCACTCTTAGACATTATAATTAATATCTTACTTAGTGAACAATGACTTAACATCTTGTTTATATGCTAGTTTCTACATTTTATTGTCTTCAACGTAGGAGTGTGTCGCTCTTAATCTTTGCTAAAAAATAGGCTTTACAAAACAAGTAACGAACATGACCAATGTGAGATCATAGGGGGGTCTTTTGCGTCATATTTGCTTATGAAAACATGAATAGTGTCTCCATTGTATAAGAGGATGACGCGAATGACTTTAATGCCATTCATAGGCCATAAGCATTGCTCATAGCTTCACCAAGTGAAATTTTGGTGATCTGTGATCTCAATGGTTACTTTGCTAAATAGAAAAGATATTCGTGAGTCTTTACTCTTTAATATACGGATCATCAAAACACGTCTAAATTGTCCCGGACGATTTATGTTAAAGCCTACATGAGTCGATGTCTTCATTCGCATCATTGGAGACAATAACCGATTCAATTAACTGAATCTTAGTGACCCATGAATGTTGCGCATTTATTATAATGATACATAAGAAATTCTCATCAATTCTCACAATTTGTTTCTATGTGATAAACGTTGACATGAATATCATTAAAACATAGTATGGTTTGATTGCTTCTTTATACATGTATAAAGAGCATATGTGACTTGAATCATAACGCCATTAGACATTGGAACTTGAGCATTAATCCGCTATTTGATTAGTTTTGATGATCTAGTCATCGTAGTCACAACAGATTTATAAAGAACTAAATCCATGAATAGTTGTCTATTCCTTGTAATATTGCAATAAGCTAAGCACTCAATCTCTCTACGACACATTCGTATACAAGAATATAGAGACGAATGTAGAGACAACAGTCTTATGTCAAGTCATAGAAACCGAAATATGTTAACAATTTCGATGGAGATTGAAAAATGTATTGAAATCCTTTAGAGTGCATTATATATATATATGACGTGTAATACTACATAGATGGACAAAACAAGATTTAAAACATGCCAAAACTTGACAAAATTAATCGTGAGCACTATATAAGAGCGGCGGCGCCGCCAACGGTCCACTATTGGATCTTGTAGAGAAAGAAAATGATTTTTCAACATCTAATTTTGGATGACATTTAGCGTAACACAATTTTCTTTTTGCAAGTATGAATCCGCTCAAGAGTGTAGAAGATTACTCTTGTTTGTAATGTCTTTGCAATTGTATAAGTGTGCATTGTGCCACACTTGACATTACAAATCCTCTTTTGATCCAAAACCGATGTGCATTGCGCAACATCATGATATACGAAGTGTGTATTGCGCCACACTTGGTTTAATTATGATGCCCAAGTATGCATTGCGCCATACTTGGTACGATTTCAGCCTTTATAAACGTCACCTTATAGTAACTGGTGGTCTTTTGTAGTCCAATGTAGTGTCATATTGTAATGCAATATATTATAATAACATATAACTTATATAAATTGAACCATATGTGCCAGAAAAAATTTGAAAATATATGCCAACAATGATTATGAGGTTTTCACCATGAATTTAATTCAAAACATAACGACTAAGTAACTTTAGTCAAATATGTGAGGTGTATGCTTTCACAAAACTTGGAAAAATAAACAGATTTGTAGTCATTTTAGACTATTAAACCGAATCCGTATGCTTCATATTTTCCGCAATGTACTGTTTGCTTTTAAAATCCGTAACTGTGAGAATAATGTTCTTATCTTCTTCCATATCGTGAGTTTCTTGTTGCAAGAACTCCATATATTTTGTATACATTGACCATAATATTGCTTTCATTGCAATTAATGAACGGATGTGAACAGATGTAGAATCACATCAATAACAAGATTTTTCTTTCATTTATTGACCCTATCTTTTTATGACATATAGGTTTCGAGCCGTTGCCTCTCCCTCTTTTCAAAACTCGTGACATGAAATTTGTCACATTTTTTTTATGTCAAATTCAGGGCTCATATTTCTGTCAAATATTTCAACAAGATAGAAGATTAACCATTATCGAGATACGATAATTAATTCCAAATATTGAATTAGATCAAGACCAAGGTTTATGGTAACTCAATTCGATGTAAACCGTGACAAATTCCGTCACAAATCGATGTTAACCACGACAATTTCAGTCGCAAATCGATGTTTGTCCCTTTATTAACCACGACAATATTTCGTTGTAATACTGTGACTTGTCAAACCGTCACAAATTTCAACTATGATATGACGGGGGTCCATATCCCTCAATATCGTCCCACGTTATAAAAAAATATGAGATGTAGAAGAAAGCTACGAAGCCTGCTATGAAATTAAAAATAAAAAACAACAACTTTTATAAAAGCTTACGTATTAGTTTACCATGTAAGAGAAGTTGTCTTTGTAATTTTCATGCTTACTTCCATGCTGTGAAGTTACTCTCGCAAATCCATAGCGATCCATCGCGTGAAAAATTTAATGAAAAAATATAACATATGGTTAGTCGCATTCACCATATAATATGTAAATATAAGAAGTAAAACTAATTAAATAATTACTAAATTAAATAAACTGTTTTTACTCTGAGGTAAAAACGTTTATTTTTTTACCCGGATGGGAAAATTTACCGTTTTGCCCCTCGTATATTCAGTTCGTTTCAGGTTGGATGCTTGAATCCGGGTAGAGCAGAACCTGATTGGAGCTGGGCTGGGTTGGTGTGCGATGGCTGCAAGGCTGCTGGCCATGCGTGTAGCGGCGCTCGGGTGGTGAGGGTGGGCGCTGGTGGAGCTTCGAGATCGAGGGGGCTGACGTGCGTCGTGCTGGGTTGTTGTGCCGGAGGTGGGAGAGTTGCGCTCCGTAGGGCAGTGGCGGTGAGGCGGGAGATCGCCGGGGAAGGAGGCTGACTAGGGCTCGACTAGGGCTGGGTCAAGGCTGCGGGGCTTCGACCGAGGTGCTTGGTGGTTTACGCCGGCGAGGTGTGTTGGGTTCATCGTCGGATGCAGAGAGGCGCGTCGGTTTGGATTCGACCGGAGCGGCAGGGTTTGCTTGACTGTGGCGGGGCAAGGGCGCCGGTTTGGGTTTGGCCGGAACGGTGTGGTGGTCGACGCTCAGGGAAGGTGGGTGCCCAGAGCAAATTTCTGGGTGCCCAGGCGTATAGCGGCAGAAGATTTTAGGGTTTTAGGTTTCGTTATCAAGCTCGGGTTAGAGCATAGTGCTGATAACGTGTTGAAGGAGAAAAGATAACAAGAATAACGGTCTACTCATTCATTGATAGGAATACCTATTTAGAGGCATTACATAGAGTCTCCCGAAGGATCTAGAAGATCTATCAACTGTAATATATTCTAATAAGGAAATCAGATTAACCAATCCTACATGTATTAGGGTAAGACACATAACAGAAGGACGGAAACATAATTTCCTTAAACACTTTCAAATAAGAAAAATATGCATTTCTAAGTTAATAATGTATCAGTGACAAAATAATAATATTAGATTTTATGAAGTCACTCTTTTTCATAAAATAAAAAGGGAAATGATTTAATAACTATAGAAATAAAATAAAAAAGTTAGAAATGTATTTTATGTGGTTAGACAAATATACTCTCAATTTTAACGGTTTTTAATAGTAGGTTTAACGGTAGTTAGTTAACTGAGAGATGAAATCAAAAATGAGTGAGTTAAGTGAGAGACAAAATCAAAAGTGAGTGAGTTAAATGATATTTTTGAAATGTGAATGAGTAAAATGATTAATGGGTCAAAAGTCAGTAATCATTTGTGAGTTTTTGCCTTGATTAATATCATCAAATACTTCTCTGTATGTGCTCCTGGTATACAATATAAGGATTTGTTTGCTTAATCCACAAAGTGTTTGCCCATCACTTGTTGGAGCCTCCAAAAATTTCACCAAAGACATGTAATTGCAACATTTGTAGGACTTGGACAATGCAGAAATCACAGAGGAAAATGACAAGTGACTGCCCACGTTGTAGTTGCGGAAGTGCCAATATGGCTCACATTATAAGATAACATATTAGTTTTGATCATGTGGCGACTGATCATCTGACTATATAGCTGCTTCAACCTGAACACTATCTTTGGGTTTTTTTTTCTAGATTCCTTCAAACCAGTTCTGTTTAGGTACTGGTTTGGTTTTGTCCCGTCTATTGAAAGTACGTCAGATCGAGTGCTACTAACATTAAGAATGTTATGAGAATGAGCGGTCAAGATTTGATAGATTTAGTTTGTTTATTGACTTACATAAGTGCTCAACAAATAGGAATCTAAAACATGAATCTGAATTGTAAAATGTGGTCGCATGAGCTCTAGAAATAGGAATCTAAAACATGAAGTGTAAAACGTGATCGAATAGTGAGTCATATAAGTTAGTGTTAGATCGTTAGCATGGACGAAAATGAAAACTAGAAGAGCTTAAGAGTTAAGGCCTTGTTTGGTTCGTGGAAAATAACCATCAGAAAAGGAACAATTTTCTTTCCCTGCGTTTGAGAATGCTGAACGAAAAGAAATACTTTTATGAAAGTTGGGAAAATGTGAGGGAAAATTGTTTATTTCTTACATTTATTATTCATAATATATTATTTTATTATGTTAATTAACAACTTTCAGATGATTTTCTTAAGTATCGAAACGGAAACCACCGGGGAAACGGTGGGGTGGAAAACACTGACTTCTCTAACCAAGAGGTCTGGTGTTCGAATCCCCATTAAGGCCTTGGTGGCCAGCCGGCGGTGGCCCGTGCTAGGCAAGTGTGCCTGGTGTGTGGTGTTCGCTTTCATGCCCCGTGGCGATGCAGGGATTAGTCCGGCTGTGCTGGGATACCCTGCATGAGTGTGTGTGTTACCTAATCTAACAAAGGCTAACCCCCAATCAAAAAAAAAAAAAGTATCGAAACGGAAAATTATTAGGAAATTTCATTTCTCTTCTCGTGAGAAAGATAAATAAACTACCAAACGATTCTGCGTAGGCTCCTCCCGCTCAAGTCGCTTGAGTGGAGTCTCCATTTTCAATTGAAAAACCCTGAAGATAGGTCGCAATTGAAGGTGCCCCAAATCAACTCTTCCAAAGCATAAACAAGAAACGGCGGCGTCTTCCCGTTGCAGTAAAGGAAGACGATTGAGCATCATCATCACCCCCGTAAGTCTTTACTGGAATTAGGGGTTTTGAACAAAGCAATTTACAAATTGCAATACATGTTTATTACAAGCATCTGATAATGGTTTTAGTTTCGATTACAAAAGTTTCATATAACATGATCACTAGCACAAGTTCATGATCTTATATTATACATTCACCAAATAGATAAGAGGAACCTGCCTCTTTTATTTATCTGGTTCCACTCTAGCTCTTTGATCATTATTACAACTTACGTTTACAAACAGCAGTAGTATATGAATATACTGATTGAATTCAGGCGTGACAATTCCGAAAACCCAACTTGCTTTGCCCCTCTTCACAGCTCCAAGACTAGGTCTACACCAATCATAACACAGATAGAATTGAGAAACCATGGGCAAATTATAGTACTACATTGCATGTAGTTATAGTTAAGACTTAGGAGTAGGCTAGGAAAGAAATCCGAAATTATACTTGATTTGAGTAACTATGACAGTACCATTTACAGTCATATGTTGTATAGTTATATAAGGTGCATAGTTTACTTACAGTCTGCATCAGTTTTGATCCAGTGCTCCTTGTTCCCATTTGAATCAAGGGCACCAAGTGCAAACTGGGGAGGGTTAGATTGGCTCTTGTAGCGTCGCATGCTCTGGTTTGATGAAGAGACTTGTTCAGGATATAACATAATGTCTTGATCATCTGGGAAGACCTGATCTCTATGGTTGCAGATCCCATCACTGCTCCTTCTCTTTTTCTTCTCGCTCTTTTGATACTTGCCAGATTTTTCCCCAGCAGTAGAGTTTTCTGGGTGAACTTTTCTATGGAACATCTGAAGGATCTACAGTTCACAACGCATTATTTCAGTTTATGTGTACATAGTATAGGCGATATTTTTATGTGAAAAGTAAAAACATGTACATAGTATATGTCTATTGTAACAGCTTTAACAGCAAGTATTCTAAAACCATCGTCTCTAGGTACTCGTATTGCAGACCTTGGGTCATTCTAGGGGGGTAGTTCATAACAATCACGGTAGTTTATGTCTATGTGTTCATGTCGAGGAGCACTGAAATGTTATTAGGTTAGCATTGGCAGTTCATAACTATCACGGTAGTCTATGTCTAAGTGTTCATGTTAAGTAGCTCTGAAATGTTATTAGATTAGCATTAGCAGCTCAGAACTGTCACGGCAGTTTATGTCTAAGTGTTCATGTCAAGGAGCACTGAAATGTTATTAGATTAACATTTTTAGTTCCACTTTTCTTAAAATTCAGTTCTCTTTGTTTTGTAGAGAAGATAAGCCAAAAAGTACTTTACTGCAGGAGGGGTATCATAGACAAGGGTACCTTATTCAGTTTTGTTTCCGCTGAACCAGGTTCACCAGCTGCTGTAGAGCTTCGAGAAGAAGCATTCATGTGAAGCACTTTTTTCATGAGTTTCTTTTTCATCAAATGAATGGAAGACTTATCAGCTTCTTTCTGGTCTGCTTGCTTCTCCTCCTTGCTGAGTTTTGCTCCAGAATAATTCTCTTCGGTCAGTTTACTCTTCTGAAACAGCTCACCAAGAGTTGTCCTGTGCTCCTTCTTTGCTACTGTTGTTGTTTCTGGCAACTCATATGCTGACCCAAAAAGATATCCCTGAAGTGGGCAGACTGTAGTTCCATTAGTCCCATTGCTTTCTGGGACTTCTAACATCTTACCACTTAATGTAATGGTGCTACCATGACTACTTCTTCCATTGCTAACATGGCTGTTCCTTCCAGATGAATCATTGCAAATTTCATCCTTAGCTTCAGCTACCAGCACCTTTTCCAACTCATCATTTATGAGCTTCAGTTCATTCTCTGTGGCCTCCGTCTCTTTTTCAGTGATATTCTCCACAGACATGCCCAGTGTTGGTGTTGATGGCTCGGTGATGACTTGGTCTGAGCCAAATGTACCGATTGCAAGAAAACCATGGAAGAGCTCAGATGCCGCAGCATAGGATTCATCTTCAAAATAATCTTCTTGATCTACCTTGGCTGATTCTAGACCAGCAAAAGAATTTCGAAGCTGATGGTCTCTCTGGCCTTGCTTAAAGGGTTTATTGCCGTAGTTTGCCTTTCCATAGTATTGCTGATCATCGAGTGATGGCTGCCCTGCGAGACATGCACAAGAACGTTCTGACACAAAAAAGAAATGTAAGGATTTTATGACATAATTCTAAACTGTACATTCTGTATTGTCATTTACAAAATTCTTTGTTTGGACTAGTTCTTATTAGGTTGTGGAAGTCTTGATTGTTTTCTTGTGTTTTCTTCCAGTTTGATTGATCTGTTTGATTATAATCTTGATTGTATTAGCAAGTTAAGCCTACATATTGTAGCCTTTTCTACATTCACTTGTATGACCTTCCAGTAAATGCATGCACACTACAGATTTTTTTTCTCTCATGTTGATGGCCATTGTAGAAAGATGCATGTAATAAAACACAGCTTACCAATGAGGAAAACAGGTTCAATGCTATTCTGACGAAACTTTCGATGCATCCATCCTAGTAACTGCAGCATAGGCATGCAAGAATATCAACTTATACATAATTTGAAACAGTTTAAGGTCTTTCAAGGATAACAAGAGAATAGAGTATTTTTCTCACCTTCATCTTGTGATCGTCCTCTATAAAACTTGAGCTTTGATCCAATTCCTTTTGCTAAGAGGGACAGAGGCGCTTCTTTTCCTTGGTAGTCTAATATTTACGAGTCTTTATGTATAAGATGTCATATAGTATCAGAAAGCCTCCAGCGCGAGGAAGGTGGACAGAGGGATCCACACAGATAGTTACAGACTTTGGTTGGCTATGGCCTGTCAAGATATCAAGTGGCCAAAATGTCATGGGGGTCCCGTATCCTGATCCTAGTCATTGCACAGAGGTACATGTGTGAAATTGGTATATAAGTTTTACAAACATTTTGAGCAGGAGCAGTCATTTCTTTCAGTATAGTACTAGTATTGCAGATACATCTGGGTATGGTGTTTGGAGTTGCAATGTGCACGTCCTGTTTTGAGAAGACTCGTTTGTCAGGTGCGCATGAATGCAAGTGTATGTGTCTTCCCATGCTTTGACATGTTCATGCCCATGCACTCTCTCCAGACGATAATGAAGTAAATTTTATTTCTAATCATGTGTACTGTGTTAGTAATTTACCTGGTGTTTGTTGAGAAGACCCTAAATTATATAGTAGTGACTAGTGACTACAGGGAATATTTTGTCGGCTCCCAATAGATCCAAACATATAATTCAACAATCAAGTAGATGTTCGACATTCTAGTTGATCTTTTTCTCGTTTTAGATACAAAAACTATAGTTCTCTATTCTATATGGTAGCCCACCTGAGGTGCAGTATTTTATAACTTAAGGGAGCTTGGGTTATGATCCATGACCATTGTGATTTCTTTATAATTTATGTTAAAAAGCTTTAGTTTCTTGTTTTTGCTGATTGCAGTCAAACTAATTTTACTTGACCTTTGAAGAAAATCAACTTATGAGAGCTTGATGAAATGAGTACTAATATGCAGGTCTGACTCCACACTGGTATCATTTTTTCTGTTTGATAGCTATCCAGCATTATATACAAGTTGCAACTATTGTAGGCAATGCTCTTGAGTTCTGTCACCTGAGTAATCCGTACTGTTTTTCCATGAGGCTGTTAGGTTGCCAGATGCCCAGATCCTCCCTATTGTTAGCCATTCATGTTGGTGTACTTGCTAGTTGCATCTATTATTGTCCTTGTAAACATTTTTTTCGACAGTAAAGCCATGTGGAACGAGGACGTTGGCCCTGGACAATCCCCATCAGCATCTCCTTGATTCGAGTAAGGAGATGATAAAAGGGAAAGGGCTTGTAGACTTGGTGACAAAGGCACAGTTGCATCCTTGATGAATGAGAACTGAGAAGAAACACATTCATTAATGGATTAAAGCTTACTCAAGATACCATATGCATGGAACAAGTGTGAGATTTTCACTACAGAAAAAATGACGGATCATGTAAACTGTGGATCTGCTACTACTCTTTTGCATTTGTACTCTCTGGACTGTAGTAACATGAACAAAACAAAGTGTTGATAAGATTGTCATTAGAATTATTTATCAACCATGCTCTTGAATTGGTTCAGATTGATTGAGAACAGTCTGAAATGTTCTGGAGTTGATACTAATCAAAATAATTGTGGTACACTGTTACATTGGCAGGCTCTCTATGGTTAATTTCCACCTACATGTTGAGATTATTCCACCCCGAGTAACGTTATGTGAACTAACCTTAAGGTGGGTGGCATATTATATGGCATAACCACGTCATCACAGTTTAAATTCCACTCTTTATATTTTTAATTACCAAATTTATTTTTCTTTTTTCACTTTCATCATTTTATCTTCTAACGCTAATTTTTTTTCCTTCTCTCTATGCCCCGTCTTCCTCTCCATCGCACATTCACACAATCACACCGACTTCTGTTCTCTCTCTCTCTCAACCAGATCTTCTTCAGTACCACAAGCACTCCACCGTCCACCTCATCTCTTTCCCCAAGTATTTCAACAAGTTCAAGTCCATGCACATCTACGACATCGTCGTGAAGGACCGGAATCTATTTGAAGTCAGGGACTAGTAGTCTGTCCTAGCTTGGAATATCTACTGCCTGCTAGCTTATGCTTATCAATGAATGTGTTTGTGAATTGTGATTCATGATAATGATGATGACTTTGTGTTTCGTTAGTTTGTGAGTCTGTAATTTTTTTTTCTTTCTTGTTGGGAGGTTCACTGTGTATGGTATAGTTTAGGTAAAACATGGGTTTGGATTGGTGATCATTGGGTACGCTATTGCGTTTTTGTGCAAACTAATTGAATGTTTTAGATTGTGCAATGAAAGTTGGGTCTTGATCAACTGATCTTGTGTGTACGTGTGTGGTTTATAACCCAGCTTCTACTTAAAATAATCAGGCATCAACATGTGAACTACCTTCACATCTCGAAACAATATCAACTGTAAATTTCTTTAACACTCGCTGAAGGTATAAAGTACTAATTTAATTAATTCAAAGTGATTCCTAAAAAAAAGTAGTTTAACTCAAAGCGAAAGATTTCTGCTTTCATAGATTTAAACCGATATCCGAGATGATTAATATGGATGATGAAATCAATAACAATTAATAGCAATAGATTGAGCAAATGATATCTATACCCATTTTATTTGTCCACCCTTTTTCTAGTAGTGTTATTGCAAAGGGTGAGGAGGAGAGAATAGATCGAAGTCGGACGTTTGATGGAGATGAAGACGGCACATAGAGAGAAGGAAAAAAATTTAGGGTTAGAAGATAAAATGATGAAAGTGAAAAAAGAAAAATGAATTTGGTAATTGAAAATATAAAGAGTGGAATTTAGACCGTGATAACGTGGCTATACTACATAAGATGTCACTTAAGATAAGTTTTAGGTGGTTTCCTAAAAAATGGTTTTTTAAAATGTGATTCCCGAAAAAGTGGTTTACCTAGCATTACTCTTCCATCCACTCGTTGATTAGTGAATAACAGGAGACATGCCCCGTGTGTAATCGCAATCTGGTTACTGTTGATAAGGACTTCAGAAGAGCTGAATCTTGCTTACAGGATAATATGCATGCTACACTGATTTACCTGTCAAGTGTCGATCCATACACAATAACCAAAGTTGTTTTCCTTTCTTTCTTGTTTTTTTGGTTAAGTTATCTGCACATATGATCGTTGTATATGGTAGGTATAATGCCTCTCCAGTGAGGCTACTCACTAATGTTAAACATATGGGTATTACTTGTGCAGGTGAAATATGATAGGATTAATTTTAATTTATCCCCTGTGGTTTAAAGTTGACATCGTTTCGTCCCTACTTTTAATTTTAAAAATGTATCCCCTAAAATTTCTAATTTTCATAAATCAAGTCTAATTGCTGAAATTTTATCTAATTTAGACGTTAATTTTGACTTCATAACTCACTAAAAGCTCTAAAATAGTCATATAACAACATAAATCGCCTTTTATGACCCCTTTTTAAAAGATTTTATGTTAGCATTTAACCTCCAAATTGAACATAATTTTAGTAATTGAGCTTGATTTATGAAAATCGAAAACTTTAAAAGTAAATTTTTAAAATTAAAAGTATGAAGGGTGAAACGATGTCAACTCAAACTTTAGGGGTAAACTGAAATTAATCCAATATGATATATCAACCTTCAGTTTCATTAGATGTCAATTTCCCGCTGTATTATCTGTGAGCGGTCGCCGACAAGCAAATAAGAGATGCTGCGGAAAATGAAGTTTGGACATCCTAGGGTCCCAAGTGAATGTTAACTTCTATCTCCTCTGAGGAAGCCAACATGAAACTAAAATACAAACTGGTGGACAAGTCTCTCCATTCTATCATGAGGGAAAACAACCCTCAAGGAGACACTGGAAAAAGAGGTACACATCCACTTCACCCTTTTTAATGATTTATCTAGAAAGTGGCTACTAAAAGTCTCAGTCTGAGTGTGATCACCAACATGAATTATATGAATATACATTCTGTTATGGGCATGGCGTTTGTTTAAACTTGTTTGTCTCTGCTCTTCACTGCTTCGAGTGCTGATTTTATTCAAGTTTCTTCTAGCTAGGTGGATGACTATAAGCTAATGGTAGTAATAAAGTAGTCTGGGGTTCACATCCAAAACCACAGGCAAAGTCCCATTTTTTTCAATGTGGGATATATCTCAACACGTCCCCGCACGTGTGACGAATTTTCAAGCCTAACACGTGGACAATATTTGGGATTGACGTGGAGTTCGTGTGGCTTTTAGGCTTCACACGTGGACGTGGGTAATCCGCTCTGATACCATGATAAAGTAGTATGAGGTTCACATCCAAAACCAATTGACAATGGATGAAGTGGCCCAAACTCTTATAAACCACAGACAAAGTCCCATTTTTTCCGATGTGGGATATATCTAGAAGGCAAGTGACTGTAACCTGTATGGCTCTCATTCAAGCCAAATCTGACATGGGTCACCTGACAATTCTTAGTGATATGAGCGATCACCGATATTAAACAAGTGCCAATAATATCAATATTAGTTAGTTTTAGCCAATATATTGATTAGGAAATGATAATTACTAGTACTACATAGTATTAATCAAGTGTCAATCTGCTCCTGCTTAGTTCATTTCATTATAGCCTTTGTTTTTGATTAAGAAACGATAACTACTAGTAGCACATAGAGATAGAGAGCTTGACAAGCAAATATTCTCTTGATCTTAAAGAAATTTCAATTGATGCTTTAGAATCCGCATACTAAACAAACTAAGATTATTGGCATGGAATAATGTGATCAACCAGAGCAGAAAAGGAACACAGAGGAAGATATGGGATGGGGTAATGAATTTATATATGTATGCTTTTGATCATTTGCTCTGTGCCAAACAACTCAATGAAGGAGTATATAGTTTCTCCCATACTTTCCAGGTTTTCGTCTCCTAATTATAATTTATCAATTTCCTTATATCCCATGTAATAATGGTTGCTAGTTTGTCCTTTCCCTTTTGCCCTTTCTGGATTCCAGAATAATAAGGCTTTGTGTGCCACAGGGCATAGCCGAAAGAAGTTTGTTTTGCTGTTTACTTGTGTTCTTTACTTCTATAAAAGATAGGTATATTGCCAAAAGAAAATGCTTCTGCCAAATAGCAAGACACCCAAAATTTAACGCTTTCGATCTGTTAAAATTTTATGTTCGTCTATATGGATGTCTCCACCAATCTTCATCAGTTTTAATTCACCTTAGTGCATGCAACACCATTAGTAAAGTAGTAATCAACCAAACCCTGAAAGGATGCAACCCTCGCCCCCACCTAGAAATAGAAGATTACTAAAAGTCATGGGGCGGGAATAGGCTATTAACAACTTTTTCGTATAAATTCATTTTCAGGGATAACAAGAGTTATAACTATCATGAATAACAAATACATAATGACAATAAATAAAAGTTGCAATAAAATAACAAAAAACACCAAGATGTTTTTTACTCGCAGAAACCTTGCAACCAGGGAGAAAAACTGTGTGCCCCTAACTCTTGAGGGACAAACATTTCCATTATATAAAACTCACTTCTTACAAGATTATAATCTAGGGATACATGAACGATTTGCTATCCTACCTAAACTACTCACTAGTCTAGATCTATACTTTCTCTCTTGTTTCTGAGTACCTCACTCCTTACAAGATTACAGTATATGATACAGCAACGACTTGTTATCCTACGTAGTCCCAAACTAGTCTAGATCTACCTCTCTTGTCTCTAAGTGGCTACACATGAAGATATAAGAAGTTTCAACTTAGAACTCAGCTATCACTTAACTGATTCTTCTTGAACACTTCTCAGAAGTTTCACTCTCAGAAACTCAGTTATCCTAAACTGATTCTTTCATGAACCCATCAACCTTAGCGAAATACATCAGAACTCAGCTATCCTCAGCTGCTTCTTTCATGAACACTTCCAGGATTGCTGCACTACCAACTGATCTTATGGTATGCAGAATGCAATGAGTTTATGAGAAAATGTTTTGTTCAGCTCTAAGGTTTATAATCACAAAATGAAGACTTAGAGATTAATGAACAATACAAAGGAAAACCAAAACCCAACAATGCAAATGTAAAAACTACATTTTGACAATCATTGAACAAAGGCAGCCTTGCTCAATATATATAGGTTGATGGAGTGTTCTAACAAGAGAGAGACATAAGCCAAAGAAGTGCCACACGAGGGCAGGCATGAGGGCTAAAGAAAGGGAAGGGTTTTGGACTTTTGTCCTTGGCCAAACTCTGAAAGGGAAAGGACATACAAAGACAGCTGCTATATTGGTTTGTGTAGAAAATGAGACTGATATGAAGAAGAAGGTTTTCTGTATATAATCTTCAGGAAACGATTACAAGCCTACCTCTATTTATATAAAGAGAGAAAACAAGCTAAGAACCAACTATACAGAGTAAGAACCATCAGTCCCTAATAACCTTCCATGAATTGTGGATCTGAACAACTCTAAACTGTAGAGATTGAACCAAAACTGTTTCACAGTTTTGACCAGAAGACATGGAAGAGAGAAGTAAGGGAAGAGACGTGTGACACACAAGTAAGCTATCTCAATACTCCCCCTCAAGCTGGATCGAGGGAATTCCTTGAGCCAAGCTTGGACAGCAGACGCTCAAACTGAGCGGAAGCAAGAATCTTAGTGAACACGTCTGCAAGTTGATCACAAGATCTTGTGTACATAGTCTCAATGAGCTTTGACTGCACTTGATTTCGAATGAAGTGGCAGTCAACTTCGATATGTTTTGTGCGCTCATGGAACACTGGATTTGCTGCAATGTGCATGGCAGCTTGGTTGTCACAATGCAGAGGAATTGGAGATGAATGCTTGATGCCTAAATCTTGGAGAAGAGCTTTAAGCCAAATAAGTTCACAAGCAATGGATGCCATTGCTCGATATTCTGCCTCAGCACTGCTTCTAGCCACCACTGACTGCTTCTTGCTCTTCCAAGTGACGAGATTGCCTCCTACAAATGTGCAGTAGCCTGTTATGGATTTCCTATCAAGGGCATTGCCTGCCCAATCGGAATCAGAGTAGCCTTCAATCTTGAAGTGATCATTTTTGCACATCAAAATTCCACGACTTATGGTTCCTTTCAAGTAGCGCAATATTCTCTTGACAATGCTCAGATGATAAACAGTTGGAGAGTGCATAAACTGACTAATCAAGCTGACTGAGTATGTAAGGTCTGGTCTGGTGATGGTAAGATAAATCAACTTACCAACCAGTTTCTGATAAGTGCTAGGATCAGTGAGAGTTGTACTTGGTGAGTCCAGCTTCAACTTGCTGTGCAATGGAGTTCGAGCAGGTTTACATGCAGTCATGTTTGATTCATCAAGAAGATCAAGGATGTATTTGCGTTGATTTAGAAACAGACCTTGAGTTGAGAGGTCCATCTCTATCCCCAAGAAATACTTTAGAGAACCAAGATCCTTGATGGCAAAAGCTTTATGTAGAGAAGCTTTTAGATTCTGAATTTCTTCTGTGTTGCTGCCAGCAATGATAAGATCATCTACATATACTAATACCACCAATTTTCCAACTTGACTGTTTCTAACAAACAATGAAGAGTCTGAATGGCTTCTTGTAAAACCTGATGCTACAAGAACTGAACTCAATTTAGAGTACCAAGCACGAGGAGATTGCTTCAATCCATATAAGGCCTTGTGAAGCTTACAAACCATGCCAGCTTCATGTTCACGAGGATGTCCTGGAGGCAGTTTCATGTACACATCCTCCTCTAAATCACCATGCAAAAACGCATTCTTTACATCCATTTGACACAAAGTCCAACCATGATTCATTGCAACTGAGAGTAGGACTCTAACTGTATTCATTTTAGCTACAGGGGCAAACGTTTCTTTATAATCAACACCAAACGTTTGAGTAAAGCCACGAGCAACTAACCTTGCTTTGTGTCGTTCGAGAGTGCCATCTGAATGATATTTGAGTTTATAAATCCATCTAGCTCCAACCAGTTTCTGTCCTTTAGGAAGAGGGACAATACTCCACGTCTTGTTCTCATCAAGAGCATTCAATTCATCTTTCATTGCTTGTTGCCATGCTACTGATCTGTTGGCTTCTGCATAGGTACGAGGCTCATATTCTGTGAGAATCTTGCTTACAAAGGCACTGTAAGCATGCTGAGTGTCACTCAATCCGAGCTCAATGGGATACCGTGAAGAGTAAGTAACATAATCTTGCAGCTTTGGAGGAGGATTCCGATCTCGTGGAGGATTCCTTCGAGGTAAAGATGGAACTTGTTGAACTGTCTCAGGATCTACTTCCTGGTCACTTGTTTCTGCACATGGCTGCTCAGTGTCACTACTGTGAATGACTTCATCATGAGTTGGAGTTGATGTGGTTGAAGTGGGGGTTGGAAGAACCTCAGTCATAGGAAACACTTCAGTTAAACACTCCCCCTGAAGATCACCAGCTGTGCACTGATAAAAGGACTCATTCTCATGAAACACAACATCTCTAGACACAAAAAATTTTCGTGTCAAGGGATTGTAACATTTATATCCCTTTTGTGTAGAGGAATAACCAAGGAACATGCACTTAATTGATCTGGGATCCAGCTTGTCTCGTTTATCAGATTGAACATGCACAAAACATGTGCATCCAAATGTTCGAAGATGAGAAATGTCAATTTTCCTACCCTTGAGCAGCTCAAATGGTGACTTAAAATCCAGAACACTACTTGGCAGCCTGTTGATCAGGTATGCTGCTGATTGAACACTTTGGGACCAAAATCTCTTTGGAACATGGGATTGCAGCATAAGAGCTCTTGCTTTTTCCAGTAAATCTCTATTTTTGCGCTCAGCTATCCCATTTTGTTGTGGAGTTCCCACACAGCTTGTTTGGTGTATGATGCCATGATCACTAAGATACTGTTTCATGATTTTAGAAGTGTACTCGGTCCCATTGTCAGACCTTAGAGTTCCCAATTTTGAAGAAAATTGATTCATGATCAAATTATGGAAGTCTTGAAAACATTTAAACACTTCACTTTTGAGTTTGAGCAGATAAACAAAAGTAGATCGAGAGAAATCATCAATGAAAGTAACATAAAATCGATAACCATCAAAAGAGTCAATAGAGGCTGGACCCCATACATCAGAATGCACTAGTTCAAAAGGCTTAGTTGATCTTGAGTGTGAGAGTTTAAAAGGAAGCCTAGTCTGCTTAGATAAATGGCAGATCTCACACTCATGAGCAACTTTACAAAAATTTGGAAATAGCCTAGACAAAACAGGAAAAGAAGGGTGTGCAAGTCGTCTGTGCCACAGCTTTTGTTGAGAAGCATTGGAGTTGAGCAGAAAACACTTTGAAAGACTTGAGTTGGTGGAAATGAAGTAAAGTCCATTTAGGAAGAAGCCTTCACCAATCTTCATCTTTGTGACTCGATCCTGAAAAATGATATTGTCAGCAGAGAAAATAGCAAGACAATGCAGGATTCGAGTCAATTTTCCAACAGACAACAATTTAAAAGGGAAAGAAGGCACAAACAATGCAGAAGACTCAATGACGTCTGAGAAAATTTTAATTTTGCCTTTTCCAGAGATGGGAACATTACTGCCATTAGCAATAGAGACATGAGAAGGTGTTTTTGATTTTTCAAAAAAAGAAAGATCTTTGAAATCATTTGTGATATGCTCGGAAGCACCAGAGTCTACAATCCAAAACTCTCCATTTTTACTCAAATCAATAGCTGTTGAGAGAGCGCAAATGATACCTGGGATGTCATCAGTAGAAGCAAAGCTTGTTTCTTCAAGGAAGCCTGCAAACTTCCCAAGTAGAGCAGTTGAGTTTCCTCCATTCCTTTCCAGACTTCCCTTTTTGCTTTGAAGAAAGTTTGCAAACTCATTTATGAGTGTGATAGGATTGGAGGTGAAATTGCTCATTTCTTCTGATGTGGTGCTCAACTTTGCTCTAGGATTGGATGGGTAAGAGTTTCTGCTAGTTCTTGGGTCATCATTCCACTTTGGCTTCAGATCAGGGTGAAGTATCCAGCAAGTTTCTTTCTTGTGTCCTACGCCAGTTCTTCCAATGCTCTCACAATGAGTGCATTTTAAGTCTGGCCTCTTCCCTCGATAAGGTCTGTTGCTGGAGAATGCTCTAGGCTCAAAGTTAGTTGCATCAGTCTCTCCAACTGCAACATTAGCATTCATGACCTTTCTTCTTACTTCTTCTCTATGAATAGTGCTACACACCATTTCAAGGCTGGGAAGCTCTGGTGTCATCAACAGGTAACCTTTGAGATCTTCATATTCAGATCCAAGACCAGCTAGGAGCTGAAAGACTTTATCCTCCTCAGCACGTTTGAGAAGAGTTACAGAATCAGTTGTATGAGGCCTGTACAGATTTAACTCGTTCCACTTTGTTTTCAAAGTTCCCAAATATTGAACAAAGTTCGAGTTACCTTGCTGAAGTTCTCCCAACTCCTTTTTTAGCTGAAAGATTCTAGCAGCATTGTTCAGATCTCCATACATATCTTTAACAGCTTTCCACAAGTGTAGAGAAGATTCGGAGAAGTTGAAAATTTCTGCAATCTTTGGCTCCATGGAATTAAGCAGCCAAGACATCACCAGCTGATCTTGAGATTGCCATGCTTCAAAGTCAGGTGATGAAGATGCAGGAACTTTACTCTTTTCACTAATAAAGCTAAGTTTGGATCTTCCTCCAAGTGCCAGAGTAATGGCTCTTGCCCAGGAGATGTAGTTGAACTCATTCAGAAGGGTTGAGCTGAGACGTTGATTTGGGTTAGTATCAACCATCTCAGGCCTGGAAGAGGATGAAGACGAAACTTTCTCACCGCCTTCAGACATGATGCAGGCCTTTTATGAACGAAGAGTCTATGAAATGAAACAGAAGCAGGTCCTATGAGGATCACTGCTCTGATACCATGTAGAAAATGAGACTGATATGAAGAAGAAGGTTTTCTGTATATAATCTTCAGGAAACGATTACAAGCCTACCTCTATTTATATAAAGAGAGAAAACAAGCTAAGAACCAACTATACAGAGTAAGAACCATCAGTCCCTAATAACCTTCCATGAATTGTGGATCTGAACAACTCTAAACTGTAGAGATTGAACCAAAACTGTTTCACAGTTTTGACCAGAAGACATGGAAGAGAGAAGTAAGGGAAGAGACGTGTGACACACAAGTAAGCTATCTCAATAGTTTGTGTATCACAAACACAGCTGTAGCCTTAGACCTCTTAAACCATGAGTCACAGGTTAAAACAAAGACATCAAACCCAAACTAAATTGACCACAAAGGCAAGATCTTTATATATTCTAGTTGTCAATTTGAAATTCAAATTAGGATCTCCCCTAGACATAAGATTAATGTCATAAGGGTAAAAAAACTTAAACATAAGATAACAGAACAAAAGATCAAAAAGCTGAAAACCCAGGTTTTTAAGATGACAAGTGATACTGCTATCCTCTGTAAAAAAAAAAACCATGAAATGCACATGCATGATTTTACCTGAGTTTCATGAGATCATGTTGGTTCTTCTACTTCTTCAACTTGTTTTCAGCTGTGAAAGACTATCTCAATTGATTTAGGCTTCATATGTTGTGTTTTGTTCCACATAAGGATTGCCAACAACGTTGTACGTTCAATTACTCTTTGATACACGAGGTGAATTGATTGAGACCCTTAATGACATCGAATGATTTTCACTTTTCAGAGTAAAAGTTTATAGAAGTCGCTATAAAAACCAGAAATTTCTAGTACTTGGGAAGAATTTAGGCACATCTTTGAAATATATCTCTAGTCTATATAGAATACTAACAAGCAACAACATTGTATAGTTATATCTCATAGCAACCAGCTACATGAATTCTAGCAAGTGTTCATGAAAGAATGGGTAACAACTTATGTTTGATGGTTATGGAACTTTGTTACATGTCACTGAACAGTGGAGGATCAAAGCTAGAAGCGCCGGATGTCTTTCAGCAGCTGAAATTGAGAGGATGAGTTTATGGCGTAGCGTTTTCGTCTTGCTTCCACATTTTGACCGTCTTGTCAGCTCCACAAGTAACAAGCCTTGTGCCAGTGACATCGTAAGAAAGAGCACACATACCGGCTTCACTATCAAGTGAACCTGGTTGTGCAGTTGTTTGTGATTGTCACTCTCCCAATCCCAAAACCACAGACTCCCATTGTCACTACCGGTGGCCATAACCCCCTCCCCGTTGACCGCCATTGTGTTAACTATGGTGTTCTGCCGAGCTAGCATGTTGTGTAAAAATTCCCCTCTTGGAAGGCTAAACTTCTTAATGTTGTCCACCGACGCAGACGTAAAACACTGCTGATCCTTAGGATGCAGCGCCATCGCACGAACCGATTTCTTATGGTGTGTGAAGAGTTGACATTGCTTTTCCACCTCTAATGTCCCAGAATTGATGGTCGCGTCGTGTGAGCCGGTGACAACTTGGGGATCAGTTGGTCTAGTGAAAACCGAGCAAACTGTGCTGTGGTGCCCCAAGAACGCATGAACATGCGTTTGAGTTCGAATATCCCAAATCCGGCATACCGAATCACGTCCCCTAGTGAGTAAAACATCAAGGGTGGGATGAGTAGCCAAGCAGTAAACACTACTTAGATGACCAGGATATGAACGAATGACCTTGTTCTGTGTAAGGTCCCAACATTTAACATCTTTATCATCTCCGTCACAGAACATATAGGTATGCTTACTGCTAATGGCAAGGCCTCGAATCTGACCGGTATGTCCTGTCAGTGTGAGCTGTAGCTTTCCGGTTGCTACATCCCAAATCTTGATTGTGCGATCTGCAGAGCCAGTGCTAAACCATTCATTACTTGGGTCAAAAGCAATCGCTCCTACAGATCCCAAGTGGCCACTAATGACCCTGTACATCTTCCATGGATGATACCAAACTGGACGAGGCAACCTACTGGGATCAGTTCCTTCCATTACAGAATTAGCTGACCTTACTGAACTCGATGCAAAGGGTTTAAGACCAATTAAACTTTCATGCTTATATACAGAATTATAGAAGAAACCCAACTCCACAAGCGGTTTGTGCAATCCAAATTGAACTTGGATTTAGGGTATTCCCAGTTTTTCTCTCATTAGGAATATCAATCTTAAAAGATTTACTTCTCTAGTTCGCTCTGGCCAATTCTGAAAATTACCATATATTACTTTTCTTTCTTAAAACATGTTACAGACTTAAAGTATTTGGTTTATGAAGTCAAAATCTCGCAGCAATAAGCTCCTCCCAAAGTCCAAATTTGGCACGGTCTAAACCCACAAGTCCTACTTCTCGAGGTTAAGAAATTTGCTGAAGCACCTCCTTTAGAAACTAAAAGGAAGAAGGATGAAGTTTCTATGTTAAGATCAACCACATGCCCTTAATAGTAGTACTAGTTTATGCTTCCACCCCTTATAGTAGTCTCAGAATTTTATCTCTTGGCCAATGCAGCTCCAAGAGAAAGGGATTTGGTAAAGGAGTCTCTTTGGACAACCTACATTTCCAGCTCTCTAGTTTTGTTTTTAGTTTCAGTCACAAACTCACATAGCTTCAAATGCCTTGCCTTATCTATGGCAACTACACCTACCAGCATTGTGGAATTTGGATAGCAATGAATCAATCCCAGTACAAGGGTGATGTGATTAAGAGGGACACCAACTATTACTATTTGTGGTCCAGCAAGTGTCATCACCTCCCTTGTGAATGTAGCAGAAGCTAGTTGTTTTTCTATGTCATTATTGGACCCTCCCCATTTATCTGCATCTGAAACCCCATCTGCCATCATACCCATCCTTTGTCTCACACAAAACCAACAAAATGCTACCGGACAATCTAGCCTCTCTACCCATTTAATTTTTGCCTTTGTCTCTTTGGGTATAAAAAGTGGGTGTGTTCTAAAATGTACGCAGTACGTTGGGTGTCTGCTCCACGTGTCAAGTATTGATTAGAGAAGTTTTTGCGCGTGGAGTAGACGACACTCGCTGATCCTCCCTCCGCGAACGCGGAAGCTTTGCAGCGGGTTTGCCTCGCCTCACCTCTCCTCTCCTCGCCCGTCTCCTCCTCGCCTTCCCGTCTCGCCTCGCCTATCCTCTCCTCACCACTCTGGCTGATCCTCACTCCGCGAACGTGGAAGTTTTGCCGCGGGTTCGCCTCGCCTCGCCTCTCCTCTCCACTCTCGCTGATCCTCCCTCCGCGAACGCGGAAGCTTTGCAGCGGGTTCGCCTCGCCTCTCCTCTCCTCGCCTCTCCACTCTCGCTGATCCTCCCTCCGCGAATGCGGAAGCTTTGCAGCGGTTCGCCTGCCTCTCCTCGCCTTGCCTGTCTCGCCTCGCCTTGCCTGTCTCGCCTCGCCTCTCCACTCTCGCTGATCCTCCTTCCGCGAACGCTGAAGCTTTGCAGCGGGTTCGCCTCGCCTCTCCACTCTCGCTGATCCTCCCTCCGCGAACGCAGAAGCTTTGCAGCGGGTTCGCCCGTCTCGCCACTCTCGTTGATCCTCCCTCCACGAACGCGGAAGCTTTGCAGCGGGTTCGTCTCGCCTCGCCTCTTCACTCTCGCTGATCCTCCCTCCGCGAACGCGGAAGCTTTGCAGCAGGTTCGCCTCGCCTTGCCCGTCTCGCCTCGCCTCTCCTCGCCCGTCTCCTCCTCGCCTCGCCTCACCCGTGCTGCACATGTGGACGGTGAACAACCTATGAACAACCTTTGCACGCGATTGAGAGATTAATCCGAGAAAAGTCGACAACCCCATTTCCAGATCGGTTTGCGAATTCGATTGGTTGCTGAGGGAAACAAAACCGATCCACGCGAGACGCGCGGTTGGCGCGTGACCGCTTGACTTTGTCAAGCGACAGCCGCAGTACCGGGAGTACTGCGTACACAGCAGTCGTTCCTTAGAAAGTGACCCAAAATCTAAGTCTCATTGTTTGCATAATTTCATGCAAAAATCCTAAAATCCTTCATACTATTACAATTCTAAAATCCCAAATCATATGTCCCATCCAATAAGTTAATCGACAATTCTTGAGACCTTGTAATATATACACCTCCAATTTCATGAAAACTGCCAAAGCCAAAATAAGGTACAGTTTTGAAGAATCACTTTCAGCCCTGAAAATGTGAGGTGCTTGCTGGGAGGGAAAGGGAAGGGTAGTTCCGGGTTTTGATGGATTTGCAGGGTAAGGTGTCAGATAAACATAGGGTACCTAACCCAAAATAGACTAAACGGCATTGGGAGGATATAAATTGGGACTGGAATTATTACATGAAACGATTCCAGCCAAAAGGAATCAAAAGAAAGAAAAAAATAGCATAGAAAATCGCATCCTTTTGACATTCAAAAAAGGAGAACCCAATAAAATAACTCAAACCGAAAATCACTTTTGCCCATTTCCCCAATTTTAATACTCATCTCATAATTTCACAAAAATTACCACTATTTTAGAGAATAATAAACATTTTTCATTGAGTGGGAGTGAGGGAGCAATGGACATACCTATATATTTCAAGCATAAAAATTAACCTAACCACCAAAAATTTATACTTCCTCCCTCTTTCTTTGATGCTCCAAAAGTTAAAAGAAAAAAAAAGTTAAAAAAAAAATTCCCTTACCCTTTTTTTTTGTTTGCCTAAGCATTCGGACTCCAAAGATTCCACAAACGAGAATTGAATAGCCCCAACACGTCCGGAAGTACTTTCCTGGCCAGCCCCTTGTGGTGGCTCACCGCCGCGGCGCGTACAATCAACGCCACGTCGTCCTCCTCCACCTTAACCTCCACAGCTTCCTCCTCTTCCACTCCCAACTCCTCCTCAACTCTCTCCGAAACTATGTCGCAAACCGGCAGCACCAATTCGGGAACCGAGCTCACTGCCACATTGACACTCTCCTCCTCCGCCGCCGGCGCCGCCACAACAAAGATTTCATCTTTAGAGGAACCCTCGGCTGATTTCTGAGCCTCGCGGCGGCCCGTCTTGTCTCTCCGCTTCCCCCTCCCGGCGTTCTTCTTGGGCTTCTCGCCGTGGGCCAGATGGTCCTCGAAGGCCTCAATAGCCTGGTGGATGAGCTCGCGGTTGGGGGAGGAGTCCCACCTGAACCAGTAGCTTCGGTAGCAGTCGAAGCACTCGCAATCGAACTGGTGGTTCTTGTTATTCTTACTCGTTAATTTCTTCGAAGACTTCTTCTTGGAATCTTGGGGGTTCGAGGAAGAAGAGGAAGTAGAGGGTGCGGTTTTCATGGAGCGGGTTATCATGTAAGCCAGCACCTCGCGGTCGTCGAGGGAGAGAACCGAGGCCAGAGCTAGAATAGCAGCTGGGAGTAGCTGGAGGACGGAGAGAACTACTCCATCGGAAGAAGAGGAAGGAGATGGGTGGACTTTGCCTTTGTTCTTTATCTTCATGGCTTGCTGTGTGGGAGAGTGGCGGTTTTGATAGCCGCTTGCTCTGTCTGAGAGGATTGTAAAGGCTGTAGCTTTTTTCTGTGGTGATATGAGAGACAGAGAGAGATGCGAGTGGTGAACGGTGGTAGGGTTTTTATTTTTTATTTTTAGTTTGCTTGGGAAGCAATAAAAAAAAGAAATAGAGGAGGACGGTGCGTCTCGTCAAAGCAGAGTGCGGTCGCCGTTCCTTATTTTTCAGGTTAACACGCGCGTGGGGGGCGCGTTTTGTCATTATTCTGGAAACTACAGATAAGGGCCTTTGTGGGTTTTGGACCGGGGGTAGGACAGCAGTCTTATATTTTGGAAAATTATTAATTATGCTTTTGATTAATTAGTATCTTAATGTGAGGCAAACCCAAATGAAGTTTTGAAAATATAAGCTCTGCGACACTGTCAAATTATATTCAATAAAGCATGCTCGAGAGGAAAATCTACCTAATCTGACATCATGGGTTTTCGTTTATATAATTAAACTACAAGTTATCATAAATTTTTTAATTATAAAATAGTTTTACAGCTTATCTGGGTTGAAACCAGGTTAATTTATAATTCAAGCTTTCTAACCTAGTCTATGGATCAATTCAGAACTATTTTCAATTTCTGATGAAGCTTTTTAACCTAAAAATTTAGAAGGGTCATTTTCTATGCCTAACTTAGAAATGAAAAATGGCCATTGATGAGTGGTGAATGATGTGTACGTGTGTTGAATATCAAACAAAATTGGGGAACCAAACTTTTTTTTACAAGCAAAACAACCGAGTTTGTTTGTAGCACCCTTTTCTTTTCTTTTCTTCTCTTATCTTATTAGTGAAGTAGTCAAAAATGCATGTTGACTCAAAGCATGATAAAAATGTTAGTAAATTGTCGTCAAAGTGACCGTCAAGGAAATGTCTAATGAAAATTTTCAAATTTTCTTAAACTGAAAAGTTTATAATAAATTTTTGTGTGGTGTTGATGCTATATTAACAAGTTTGACAGGCAATTTTAGTGAAAAAACAAGGTATATTAGTATGAGTTGTAAAGGTTGAAAACTCATTCAACATGTGTCATTATCATTGTAAATGATTGAAAGATTAAGGTTAACCTAAAGTTGTAAATCCCTTGATTGGTCTCCACCTAGGCCCTGATTATTTGGCCCTTTGGCCTTAGCCCACCCTAAAACCCGTCATACCCTATAGGGCCGAAGCCCTACTTGATATTCCGTTAGGACGGGCCTGCCTTAGCCCATTTCAATTAGAGTAAGGCAATGGTCAAGCAAATGAAACTCGGTCATACCCTACAACCATATCCTATTAAACCCTTTAGGACTAAGCTCGGTCCGGCTCGGCCATATTCCAGCCATAATAATTACTTATTTTCTATTATTTTTAATATGTTTATTATTTTTTATACAATACAACTAATATTTTTGTAAGTTTTATTTCTTTAATTTGTATTTTGTTTTGTTAAATAACGATTGATTTTTGGTGATTTAGAGAGATAGTTAATGAAATATATGAATATAACTACTTAGATTAATAATTATAGATGTCTTAAGTTAAATATAATGTATATGTATGTTAAATATAAGTAAAAATATGGTATGTCTTGTATCACATATATCCCTTAAGGTAATATTTGAGAAAAAAATTAAAACTTATGAATTTATTCGTTAAACAAAATAGTGTCATATTCGGCCCATTCGGCCATATTTGGTCCTATTCAAAAGGTCGGCCCTACCCAGCCCTATTAGCCCTAGCTAAATAGGCTTTAAGAGTGGGTAAATGCTTGCATATTTGAGTCCCGGCCTGATTTTATTCAGTCCTAAATTTTGTTAACCAAGTTAAAACCTTACTTAACCCTACCTTAACGTAAAATTTAATGCAGGGCCGGCCCATGATAAGGCCTATCTCCACCTTATGTGTCGGTGCGTGGTTTGCAAATGCAGCCGGAGAGAGTAGGAATCTAGTGAAAGGGGATTTATGACTGTGATGTCCCTGTATGGTTTGTATCAGTCGCAGAGCTAGCACCTGGTACTGCTATACTTTAGTGGGCAAACTAGTCATTTTCATACTCTGTGGTAAGGATAAGGACAAGTTGTCAACCGACCAAAAAGACTGGGGAGGCGTCAATTGAGTGAGGTGAGGTGGGTTAGGGTTGGATTCTCTCCCTATCTTGTCTGTCCATTTTATTCAATAGATCCAACGGTTTACCATTTTCGGAGAAGAAAAGATAAACAACTACAACATTAAATCCTCTGAATTCTATGTACTATGATCATTCATTGGGAATTTGGGATAGATTTGAGACATTATGGTTGAGTTGGTGGGTTATTACTCCAGAATGTTAGTGATATCAGCTCGTACAAGTTTTCATAAGATGAGAACATATAGTAAACAAATATGAAATTTTATTTAGATTTGATTTTTGATATGAATGATTTATGGATTGATATAGAAATTAGACGTTAGAAACTATATTATAGTATGTGTCACTAGCCTCTTAACACACGCATTTGGTGAACGAATATTATTACACTACAAAGGCTGTTCAATCCAAACATCAATTCGAGCATTATAACTTTAAAATTGTCTTACTTTGATAACGTAACAAGGGTTGTGCAATCTAAACACCAATAGCTTAGTTTAGAACTTTAGCTTACATTTTACGTCTTGGTTAGTTATACAATTATTTTTCTTGATACGAAACAAAAGAATTACAATGTAAAGTCGTAAAGACTCTCGGACAACCGAAGTACCATTGTGGAACAAAAGAGCTCTAAAGAATCCATTAGGTAACCCCAATTGCCACACACGACCCGACGACCGTTAGGAAATTGGTTAGGTTATGCATTTGATTGTAACTTCGTATATGGTAAGCTTTCGTTTGGGATATGAGGGCCACTACTCGGATCTGCAAAAACAGGCCATACCCTTGGCCCTTCGGTGATGTTTGTTGCCTTGGTTTTTCTACGCTGGGTTTCCTTGCACTTCGCCGGAAAAATGTCCGGGTTAACGTTGGGGCTCATGTTCCTCGAGATTCTTCAAAAAACAAGCAGGTTCGGTTTGGTCCATTGTCTTGTCTCGATTACTTATGATGTGAATTGATCAGAAATAGATAAAGCTTTGTTCTTGGTGGTTGGGTTTCAGTTATTTCTGTTGCAGCGGTTATACTTCCTGCTGCTTGTCACTTTGCTTCTGGAGCCATGTGGCAGTGAATACTTTGATCATTTGCTTATCAATTGGTTTGTTATTTGATTGCGCAAGATTTAAAATTGGTTATTGAAATATACCAAGATGCCATTTTGAGTATTTGAACTGATCCAATTGCAATCTGCAGGCTCTTCCTATATATTTGGACAAGCTTTTCAATTAGTATGTTGCTACAATTCTGTCTGTGACGATTGTACTGTTTTTCGGAGAGGTGAGTGTCTGATATGGCATTGTGGTTTCAAGGTTTATGATTGTTTTATTGTTGGAGTGAATCGAAATTTGATTTGGTGGTTGCTTTTGTTCTGCCATGTTTGTTTTTACAACCAACATGCACTAGATATACTGGCTGTAGGTTCCAACCTTGAATGGATTGTCCGCATTTTGATGATGATTTGCTATCGAATTGCTTATCCAATTGGAAAGGTATATGCTTTGAGGAATAGTTGAAATAATGCTGATACTGTTTGTTTGACATGTAATTGCTGATGTTAAGAATTTTATGTTTCCACATCTTGGATTGTGTCTGGGACTTCATTATATTCAGGTGTGCTCAGTTAAAGCCCTTGTGAAGTAGAATTCCATCCACAACAAATTTGTTATCACTTAAGTGAGATTGAATTTAGAAAGATTATATATAGGCACGCCCAGTTAAAAGCCCGTGTAAACTAGAATTCTATCCACAGCTAATTTTTTATTTTTTTATTTTTATCATATCCGAAGTTACAGTTGAGCTTGTTTCTCGTAGCTGGGTTTGGACCAGCAGAACAGCTAAATCAGGTAGCTGACCATGTTGCCTGTTTAGTTCGCATGAGGCAGTGTCCAACTGATTGGGTTCAGTTCCCACCTGCCTCCTTGTTAGCACTTGTTCTGCCTTGGATTTAATTTCTGTTTTTCCTCCTTACCTCCATGTTTTGGGTAGGAGTTCATTTTCCTTTGTTGAACCCTGTCTTGGTTTCAATGCATTCAGTTTGTCAAAAACGAAAAAAGAACTTAGAAGGATTAAGGATATATCTATAATAAGAAAAATTCCCTCTTTCTGATAGTTTCATTTGTTACTTTGCATACTAAGAGGGCAAAGGCGGTGAACTTACACACATGCTGAGACAACAATAATTAGTGAAGCACTGGAATTAACTGAATATGTATAATTTATATGAGATGGGAAATTCTTTTTGATGTTTGACTATTAAATTTCTTGTTTTGTATCACTGGTGCAGTTTTAGACCATTTGACAGCATAGATAAATGAATTAGATCGGCCACTATATCGTGAATTTTAGGGCATAATTTTTTACTTAGTTCTAAATTTAGTATTTTGCATTTGGATCCTGTTAAGATACTATAGGTTAACTCAACTCGGAGCTTTCTTTTGAGTGGGATATGTTTCATACAGTACTTCATATCTTGAATACATTTTAAATGCACCTAGACACTTCTTTACTTGTTTGAGTTTGATTATTTAATTGATACTTCAGTGTGTCAATTTAATCGATTTAGTGGCTTACTCTATTGCTTGACATTTGTATAAGTTATTCCTGCTTTTAAGTACTTAACTCTAATAAGTCAGTCAACTGCATCCTATTTTTGATTATGTTTTCATTTGTCAACAGACTGCTGAGGAGGCTTTGATGGCCATTAAATCAGCTGGGAGTAGCTGGAGGACGGAGAGAACTACTCCATCGGAAGAAGAGGAAGGAGATGGGTGGACTTTGCCTTTGTTCTTTATCTTCATGGCTTGCTGTGTGGGAGAGTGGCGGTTTTGATAGCCGCTTGCTCTGTCTGAGAGGATTGTAAAGGCCGTAGCTTTTTTCTGTGGTGATATGAGAGAGAGAGAGAGATGCGAGTGGTGAACAGTGGTAGGGTTTTTATTTTTTATTTTTAGTTTGCTTGGGAAGCAATAAAAAAAAGAAATAGAGGAGGACGGTGCGTCTCGTCAAAGCAGAGAGCGGTCGCCGTTCCTTATTTTTCAGGTTAACACGCGCGTGGGGGGCGCGTTTTGTCATTATTCTGGAAACTACAGATAAGGGCCTTTGTGGGTTTTGGACCGGGGGTAGGACAGCAGTCTTATATTTTGGAAAATTATTAATTATGCTTTTGATTAATTAGTATCTTAATGTGAGGCAAACCCAAATGAAGTTTTGAAAATATAAGCTCTGTGACACTGTCAAATTATATTCAATAAAGCATGTTCGAGAGGAAAATCTACCTAATCTGACATCATGGGTTTTGGTTTATATAATTAGACTATAAGTTATCATAAAATTTTTAATTATAAAATAGTTTTACAGCTTATCTGGTTTGAAACCAGGTTAATTTATAATCCAAGCTTTCTAACCTAGTCTGTTCTGAATTTTCAATTTCTGATGAAGTTTTCTAACTGTTAGTACATAGCCAAAATACTTGGTTGAGCCGAGAATAAGACGCAATTACCCGGTCACCGAAGATCATTCCAGGCAAGATAACCCTGGTAAGCCCTTCACGGATATTCAAGAAGTGAAAGGCCAGTAACAAACCCTGCATCCCGGGGTATACCACCAATGGGTCTTTAGAAAATGCCCGGGACATTAAGTCACCAGGATCAAGTACATGGTTTGCAAAAACAAAAGCCTATCTTCACCCTACATTTCGCGGCCTTCCCCGTCCTCATCCTCGGACAACTCGGCCAGGTCGTCATCACCATCGCCTTCATTCTCTGCAGCCCTCTCAAACGACTCACCCTTCAGGGCATCCGCTCCCTGTCGGCAGCAGCTTTAGACTTTGACTCCCTCTCTTTGGCCTCCTGGGCGGCGATTAGGTCTGCTGTCATTTTCGCCTTGTCCAAGTAGCCAAGACGGCTCCATTCGCCAAACTTCTCGGTGATACCGCCTTCTTAGGCCGCCTTGAGAATGGCTTTAAACTTGGCAACGGCAAGTTCACCCTGTGTGGGAATCTGGCCCTGCAGATCGACAATCTGGCTGTCTCGGTCCTTCCGCTTCGACCACAGCTTAGCATTCTCCCGCTGCAGTGCCTCTATGTCGCGCTCCAAGGCGACCACCCACTCGGCCTTCCCATCCAGTTCTTTGGCATGAAGGCAGATTTTGGTTAACTTATCGGCTGGCACGATATTCACTTTCTTCCCCGCCTCCAGCTCCTTCTCAATCTTCTTTTTCTCGACCCGAAGATAGCTAATTTAGTCATTAATGCTAGCTAGGCACTCCTTCATCTCATTCGTGTCTTCACTGGCGTCAATAGCGTAGACAGCAAAAAGAGCCTGCAAGAAGTGTTGTTAAAGATGCAAACTCCCGGACAGTAAATGGAAATAAGAGGAAGTAGGAAATCTACCTTCATCATTGCTTCCCGCGCGTGTTGTCGATTCAGCTGGGGTGTGTTAGACCCTATCTTGATCATGTCCAACTCGATGCCCTTCAAGTCGGCCACCATGCTGCACACGAACTTCTCATTGGCGCAGCCGTACTCGTCTAACACCTGTCAGATGGGTGTCTTCTGAATCGGGGGCACTATCGGAGCAAGACCAGCTAAGCTCACTGACTGGCCAGCCGAAGGCCCAGCCATTTCTGCTTCTTCTGGGGTTGCGAGGTGCCCGACTCGCTCATTCCATTAAGCATCACTCCTTCGTCACGGGATTTTGACCTCTTGGACCAGGATTTCTTCTTCTTCTTGCCAACATTGACTACGTTGCCGGTCCTCCTGGGACACCCAGTATCGCCCGGTGGCTTCCCATACCCTTGGTCCGGAATCTTCAGGAGTACAGGGCTTTCCGAGACACGGGCGGTAGAGTCCTCTGCGCCTACGTCTATACGAGTGGCAACCTTCCAAACTTCCAAAAGGTCAATCAGGAGGTCCATGTTTGAATCCATGTCGCGCGGGTGTGATGTCCGGGGTTTGCGCTTGGGTATTTTTGCTGCCAGCAAACACAACAGTTAGAAGTGCAATATTTATGAATAAAGGTGCAGCGAGAGTACAAAGAAAAAGAAGAGGCATTTAACCAGGAACCCCACCAGGCATGCGGCCGAGTTCACAGTGAACTAAAAGGCTCCACTGGGTCAGGTCGTAAGAGCAATTGTCCGCATCCGATGGCCAGGCCCCGAACAACCGTGCAATACATCGCTTCTCGAGCTTCGAGAGCGAGAAGGACTGGTCTTGGATAGGCTTAAACCTATTATGAACCACATATGTCGGGCAGTTCCTCTACCATCGACCGCCTGCAAGCACGACCTTCAAACTCTAGTTGTTGTTCACGGACGTGGGAAGGTCGGTAATGGGAGGTACGTCCCGAGCGGCAAAAGAAACATATCCCCCGCAATTCTGCTTCTTCAAGTACGAGAGGCGGTATAAGGCTCGAAAATCATTGATAGTTGGCCACCCCATATCCGATAGATAGTAAAGGCAGCAGAGTGATAGCAACTGGCGCCACTGATTCGGGGATATCTGCCCGGGCGCTAACTGAAGCATGCTAAGCAGATAGTGCACGCACTGAGGCAACGGGAGGGAGAAGCCGTTCCTAAACATATTGTCATGTACCACGACAAAGCCGTCTCTCAGGTAGAAGGCCAGCTCGCCTTCGTGCAGTCCACAGAGTGTAACTGTCGGTGGGATCCCCCAGTCTTCCTGGAATTGTTCTATCTCGGCCGGGGTCATGCTGCTCTCGAGTTCGTCGCAAACGGTTCCATCTTCCAATATGTATCTTCTAGATGTGGAAGAGCCAGCGACATTGGTCATTGGGACGCCATGGAAAACCCTAGCAGACCAATCGACCTCATGGGCTAGCATGTCGTACGTTACCTCTCTTGGCCTCACCGACTGCTTTCCCTGACGCGAGGGCCGGCTAATGTAATCCTCCATTCTTTCGTTGTCGTCAGCTCTTGGCCGAGAAGATGTGCTAACCCCACTCAAGTCCGTTGTACTTCAAGAATCCATCTACCCTAGAATAAAATCCTAGCGCCTATCAGTACGTCACCTAAAACATGCGCGTAGCGCACAGCCGCAACCCAGAAATCCCTAACTCATATTTCATCTAGTGTAACCAAACAAGTGCAAAAACACAGAAATTCGAACAATGGCAAAAGCATGCCAGGCTTATCAGATTCTCGTCGCAGAAGCAACGCCGGAAACCCAAACGTCCGGAAACACCTCGCAATTGCAAAGAGACGCCGGCGTGGCGTAAGTGTTTTGGCCACGATCTTCAGCGTGAGGAGCAGAGGTGAATAGCGAACAAAGAAAAGGGGGAGTGTTACGGGCGTGCCACCTCGCTGATGAGGAAATAGTGATGGATGTGAGTGCGAGATCTTGACTTCTTGATCAGGCAGAAGGGGTTTCCAGGTGCCACCTCAGATGAGGAATTTACGAGTACAAGGCAGTCGATACTCACTGCGGGACGCTAGCAGAGCAATAAAGGGATATCAGAGGTGATCAGGGGTGAGTCCAAGAAGAACTCTGAGAAAACCTAAGCGGCGGCACGCTTAGGGTTAGGGTTTCGAGTAGCTCGAAGGATAACTGATGTGCAGTTTGTTTATATTTGTGTCTGAGTAATTGTGTTGAGAGAGTGTGATACTGTAAGCCTTCGAGCCTCTTTATATAGTGGAGCTCAACTTCTGCTAGGAGAAAGATAATCAGAATCCAATTCGGACTCTGCAACGTAAAGCATAAGAACATTATTCCACCCATGCGAACCAACCTTCTTTTGACACATGTTCAGTTCGCACACTCCACATAGGACACTGCTACCGTGTTGCTCAATTATAGACTCCCATACGAATTAGAATTAGGAGCAATCTTATTCCACAGGGTGTCACAGTCCATGTAGAAAACTAATCTCCCACGGGCCACGGAATCAAACCATCTCACGGGCTCCTGAAGCACGCTTCCATCTCGCGGGATATTGCAGCTAGCGAGCCAAAAGAAGGCTTTTTATATTAAAAGGGCCACAAGGATTGGCTCGAAGCATATCAAAGACTTGTAAAAAAATCTTCAACGATTAATGTAGTGCGTGCGGACTCCTTATGTGACTTCTTCGCGAAGTCTCTCACGCGAGCTAGCAAACCAGTTCGTCAGCTTGCCTTGATAATATTCCGCCTCGCCTATGAGAAGTGCCCATAAGTCATTCCGCGCAAAGCGCGTGAGCTCCCTACTCCGCGCGAAGTCATTCTGCGCGAGAGCTGTGTGTTCCGCGCGAAGCACGCGGGCACCGTACTCTGCTCGAAGTCATTCCGTACGAGTTATGTGTTTTGCGCGAATTCCCTAGCGCGCGAGATATGTAGTTCGCACGAAGTCATTCCGCGCACAAACTTTGTAATTCATCTCGCGTGGTCTTGCTGGCGGGCCATTATTTGTAAACTTAAGGAACTTGGGCTCGCCGGTATGACATGGACCAAGAAATTAATTAATATTCATATAGACATTTACTGTCCAGTAAAATATTAAGTTGGGCGTAAACAGTAAGCACGCGAAACAGAGAGCTGCCAAGAAAGGAAGAACACAAACAATAAGTATGAATGGAGGACTAAGCACAAGAAAAGAAGCTAGTATAGAAACCACAGAAGCTAGCAGAGAAACCACAGAAGCAACGCGTAAAACGCAGAGAACCCAACAGCGCAAAGCAGAAGCGGAGTCAAGTGAGAATCAGAGAAAAACCAGAAATGCAAGTGCGGTTTTTCAGAAATGCAAGTGCGGTTTCTTAGAAATGAAAGTGAAAACAGGAAAGCGGGACAGTCTGTATACACGCACGACGAGCGCACGCCTCGATCCACGAGATGAACAATTGAACTTCAACAACAGTTCACGAGGCACCCCTCCCTGTTAGATCACACCGCAGGATGATGCCACATGGCTCGCATGACCGTAGCTTCTTGGAGAAGGCAAGACAGAAGCGACGAGCATTAATTGCCTGTCATATCACCATAAATGTGACGACAGACAGTTAATGCACCTGTCACAGCTCGCGCACAGTAAACAAAGCATGAGCGAAGCGAACTCCTTAGCTCGCCTGATAGGTTTCGCCCATATGCACGTGGACCGAACTCTTCAGCTCGCGTGGTAGTCATGGCACGCGGAGCCAACTTGTCAGCTCGGGTGACCTGTTTAGTCCTTGTGCGAAGCAAACTCCTCAGCTCACGCGATAAGTTTAGTCCTTGCACACGGAGCGAGTTCTTAAGCTCGCGTGGTGGTCCTTGCGCGCAGAGCTTATTCTTCCGCTCACGTGGTAGTCCGTGCATGTGGAGCGAATTCTTCAGCTCGCGTGATAGTCATTGCACGCGGAGTAAACTCCTCAGCTCGCATGCTCAGTTCACCCGATACGTTTCGCCCTTGTACGCGAAACTCATGCATAAGATCCATCTCGGATGAGTATCACCGAGATCGTAACACCCATGCATAAGATCCATCTCAGGTGAATGTCACCAAGATCATAACACCCAAACATAAGATCCATCTCGGGTGAGTATCACCAATATCGTAACACCCAGACATAAGATCCATCTCGGGTGAGTGTCACCGGGATCGTAACACCCAGACATAAGATCCATCTCAGATGAGTATCACCTAGATCGTAACACCCAGGCATAAGATCAGGCATAAGGTCGATCTCGGGTGAGTGTCATCGAGATCGTAACACATGAAAGACATATTCCCTTTAAAAACGGAGCAAGTGACTTGATAAACCACAGACGGCGTTAACACCCCGTCACTCGAGTAGTAACACCGGATATAAAAAGGGCTCGCTACCCTTGTCCATGAAAGTATAACACCCGTTCAACCCACGTCATGAGTCGGAACTTGGGGGGACTATGGGCAGGAAAATATTGGTTTACGGGCTTAATTTAGCAAGTCCCCACTCAAGATATGTCTTGAACGGAAACTTGGGGGGACTTGTAGTCGGTTGTGCGTGAAACAACCTCTCTAGCCCGTAAACCTGCATGCATTCCATCACAACCGTGGGCAATTTAAGGATCCCGCCCATAAGTTGGATGGGCTGGGTTAATCATGGTGGTAATACTGGGATTAGGACGATTACAGGCATGAGAGAAATCCACCTTGAAACTGGACATGGAATCCCACATCGGTTTCCTGGGAAATGGAGCACCGGTTGAGTTATAAATACAGCTTAACCACCAGCTTGTCAGGTATCATTACTACCCTTGTTAATTACTTTTTAGCCCATTAGAAACTGACTTAATCATCGGAGGAGAAAAGACCGGAGGCTCCCGGTCGTCCTTTCACTTGCAGGGTACTAGGAAAGGAGGTAACAGCCTATCAGATCTACCATCAGCTTCCGCATACCCTATCCAGGATTATGCATAAACAACTTCAGTATTAATGAAAATCGCCTATCAAGCACCATTGTCTAAAAAACATCATTAGTTTCTTATTTTTTGTTAGAAGAATTGGAAAACTATAAGGTTTAAACGTCGAGTAATTATTCTTTGTACCTAAAACATCATGTGACACTGTCCTATGGTGTACTTGGCAATCATATAATTGAAATTTATATGGAGAACAGCAGGGGGTAAAAAAAATAATTAAATACACCAATCATTGATAAAGATAAGACTCTTGGACCAATGTAATTAAAATAGAACATAAAACATGTGGTGTTTTATGTACCGATAATAATTTCTCTAAACGTCTACTATTCATGAAAATCGTTACCAATGACATGGTGCCACGTCATTTTCAATCCGTTGCTCACCAACCTCGGGTTCATCATCAGATTTGAAAGCTGAGTTGGCAAACCACGAGTGGATAAGAGAAGTGGCTGGGACCAAATTGGCTGAATCCACACGTGTCACACCAACCCCCGAATTTTTACAGCTGAGCAGCATATGCCAACTAACACCAACGTCTAGTGGGAAATATAGTAATAAAAATAATAATAATTAATAAAAAATAAAAAAAATTTAAATCAAATATAGCTGACTGGCTCCATGCTCCTCTGGCTTACGTTAGCACTTCGCTCATGGTCAGCAGCACCCCCGATCCCGCCACGTGTCCGCATTGTCCCGCACGTCATAAAATCTATCCGTTATTAATGCTTGTTTGCACTAGTGGGTGGGAGCTAGTGTAGCTTAAGCAAAGTCGAAAGTTCGATCCTTGTGTATGCAGCAACAATTTTGGGAGAGCTTCCCCGTCTACGGGCGGTCCTAACGCGGCTCGAATGGGAATTGGGTTTCCGATAAAGGGGTATCATCCCCGAACGCCCAAAACCCTTTTAAAAAAATAAAAAAAATAAAATCTATCCGTTAACCCCTCCCTCTCTCTCTTGTTCTGCAACTCCAACGGAAAAAGAAGAAGAGGAAGAAAGAAAGAAAAAGCAAAAATTAAGAGAAAAAAAAAAAGATTGGAAATTTTTGGAAGAGGAAAAGAGAAATGGGGAAGCTACTATGTGATTCCACCACCGTGGCCGAGTCATTCCAGACCTCCTCCCCCACCGTTGCCTGGCGGGACCCGCCCCCGAAGGCGGCGCCACTCCATCAGGGCGACGACGACGAAGACCGAATCGAGCCCCTCGATCTCGTCGACCAGTCAACGGACGACGCGTGGGGGGCTGTCGTTGGCCTGGAGGAGCAGCAGCGGCGCCACCTCCAGCGGCTTCACGCCAAGGGCGTCTTGTGGAAGCATCCGGAGGCGGAAGGCGGCTCCTCGGTGGTTTTCAGGCTGTCGCACGGCGGGGAGGTGTCTTCCGACGGGAACTGCCTGTTCACAGCGTCGCAGAAGGCGATGAAGGTGGCGCGTGAGGTCGACGCGCGGGAGCTGAGGAGGCGGACGGTGGGGAGGTTCATGGAGGATTTCGGATCTGCGGGAGAGGAGGAGAGGGACGTCATCAACGACGTCATTCGGCATCTCTACGCGCCTGATCTGAAGGCCGGGTGGGGGATACACGTCATTCAGGAGGTCAAGATTTTGGCGAAGAAAGACGAGCGCGTGAGTCTTGACTCTGCCATTGACGAGCTGCTTCAGCTGGGAATGCAAAGGTAATATTCTCTTGGATCTGTTTTCTTTTATTGATTTCAAATCTAAATCTGTGTTCTTTACATTGTTGAATACGTTAATTAGCAATGCATAAAGTTTCGATCTTTAATTAGTTCACATAAAAAATTGGATCTTTCTTGAAATATAGATCTGAAGATTAGATTTCTTGTCCAAAGATTTATGAATACCTGTTAAGGTTGATTGGCATTGTATCTGTTGGTCTTAAAAGTTAGGATGTTAGAAACGTGGATTGTCTTACTGATATTGTTTGGTTTTTGGTTTCTTTTGAGTGAAGGGAGCTGGCGGCGGAGTCTATTTACAAAGAGAGATGTATCTCAGTGAGTGATGGACCTAGTTGGGCCAAATACATGTTGATCTCTGGTTCCCCAGAGGATGAATATGATATCATCACATTGCAATACACAGAGGAAGGCTTGCTAACAATCGATGAAAATAGAGAAGGTCATGCCGCGGCTTTTGGAGATGATATAGCAATCGAGTGTCTTGCAACAGAGTTTAAGCGAGAGATTTATGTGGTAAGAGAAAGTTTCAGTTGGCTTAGAAATATTTTCTGTTACTCTCTCTGTGAATCCATGATTTCGATTATTGGGAACTTATCTTTCTGGAAGATATTGCATGTTTCCTTGGTCGATATTTTTTCAGTAGATTTGTTGGGTGTAATTGTGCTACCCACTTAGCTACTTGTTATTGATATTCAAAGAGTTCAAATGGTGGATGAGGTTTCACAACCAGATTCATGGAGTAGTTTTCTCATGTTGCCTTGAATCTATCACATGTTTTGCATGGAGCCATTGAGTTGTAGTGTCCTCACATATATTAAGGTACAAGTATCAGTAGAGTTTTATACCTACCTATGTGTGCACTTGATTAGTTTGTCTTTTATTTTTTTTGAAGTCAGTTTGTCATTTAATTTATTAGGGAATTGGTACATTGAATGATTTCTGCACAGTTGAGGTTTTGAGCTTGTACTAGACTATCCATCATTTTATTAAGCTTTCTTGCCTGGATTTACAATTACAGGTTCAAGCACACGGAGCAGATGCAATGGTTGATGAGGAAAATTGTGTTTTCTTCCTTCCTCACCGACCAAGGACGCGGATTTGTGAACCACCCTTCTTTCTTTTCATGAAAGGAACAGGTAAGAAACAAAGTTCTTGTCCTCTAGAAATATACATGCCCGGCATTTATGAATTTCTTAATTTTTCTATCAAAGACTAAATTTCTGAACATTTCCTCATACAGGTTGGTGTGGTGCGGGAGCTGATCACTATGAACCGCTGATTGCCCGTCCTTTGTCCTTTGTTTCTCAGGAGAAGGTCGCTATGGTTCTTTGAGGGCACTTGTCCTGCAGTTTTGTGGCTTTAGAGAGATTGAGTAGAAGTAGTTCTTCTATTTATTTGTTCCATTAGTGACTGGCAAGCAATCTGATTCTCCAGACTCTTCTTTTGAGTCATGAGGAGAATTCGATCATTGCATAGCATTCATTTTTTGTTAGCTAGATCGATTATCTTTGACTCCAGCTAGCAGGTTTCATCCTGCTTCTGAGCAACCCTATAGTACTTGTAATGCTTCTACCGGCTTTTTTCTTTTCTTCTGTTGTCGTCTTTGAGTTCTTTTCTTTGGAGGGTGCATATATTGCTAGGTGCTATTTCATTGAAGCTGTAATAGTGCCTTCGATCTGTTGTATCTTTAGCTGGAGTCGATCATCATTTTAATGAAAGTGACTTTTGTTCTCTCTTGTTGCCAAACTTCTGTGTTATGATTCATTCTGCTTTTTACAGATATTGAAAACTGAATGTACCATTTCTGTGAAGCCAAGTAAAATCTCTAGTTACTCTTGAAGTGATACCTACAACAATGAAGACAGGGTCTGGAGGAAGTTGTACATTGTTTGATTCCCCAACTCTTAAAATAAATCAAAATCGGTCCATATGCACACAGCTCATAGTTTCTTGTTTTGGAGGGACTGAACTGCCTAGAGCCCCACGTTTAAAGACTGATTATTTCTAAATCAAATTTGTTCAACATGATTGTTGTGACATAAATATGATATCAAAAAGACTCATCCTGTGTCTTTTTGTTAAAGAAAAGCTGATGCGATACTAGAAAGGAGTCGCATACCATATTTCAGAGAGGTTGGAACTTCTCAGCTGGAGATTGCAATATATATTAAAACAGTTTAGTCTCCTCTTGGAGAAGGAATTTGCAACTTCTCAGCTTTGAATATATCACCAAGGGTATCTTCAAATCTTCATGTCTTTTAGGGGTTAGCTTGGTCTGGTTGTGCTGTTGTGCCTCTTTGTCTTCAAAAATGACTGTGTAATGGCTTTTTTCGACAATTTCGATTCCCCTAATATAGATGTCTTTGAATCCTATTTTTTCAGGACGAATCAATTTTAAGTTAATAATATAGAGAGAATATAGCTCAAAATTAATTTAATCACATGTTTGTTCTAGTACAGTAACAAAGAAAATTAAACGTGCTGTTTTTGTGCTTCTTATTCACTCAAAACCACTGTTTAGTGTTTGCTAGCCAAGTCCTGTAGACCAAAAGCATTGCTTTCGCGCTTGTTCTTTGTTTCTGTGAAGCTTCATTCACCAACAATTACATGGACTCCACTATTTCTCTCTTTCTCTGTTTTGAGGTGAAGAAGTGGAGCTTCTTTTGTATGGAATCTGTTAAACCGTCCATTTAGTAAAAAAGCAAAGTATGTCATTCATTGAACAATCTTTGCATTGTGTTTCCACAAAATCAAAAAGTCGCAATAATTAAGTATATCGTCTGGTATATACTTTGCTACTTATGGTAGAAACCCAATTTGTATTTATTGTATGAGTAATGTTAGGTGAACCACCGTTTAGGAAACCCACTTATGGCTCATCTTAGATGACATTTTATGTGGCATAGCCATGTCATTATAATTTCATTTTTTTCTTTATTTGCGAAAATTCTTTTCTTTTTTCACTATCATTTTATCTTTTGAACCATAATTTTTCTTTCTTTCTCATCTGATTTGCATCGTTCTTATCTTACATCTTCATGAGACCAACGAACCCATCCTCTCAATTGAAGAGAAGGTAAGATGATTGAGATCAAAGGTGAGAACAAACTGTATTCATTGATTGTTAATTAGGGCTAGGATTATTATCTATCTTTATGATAAGGAGCACTACCAGAAGAAAAGCTTTAGCCGACGAAAAAAAAAAACAAGGCCGACAAAACATTTTTTCGTCAGCTAAAGTCCACTTTAGCCGACGAAATTTTCTTTCGTCGGCTAAGTTAAATTTTTGTCGGCTATGGTAAACTTTAGCCGACGAAAAAAAATTTTCGTCGGCTAAAGAATTTATTTCGTCGGCTAAAGTTCACAAACTATGGCCGACGAAATATTTAAAAGTTTAGCTGACGAAATTAATATGTCGTCGGCTAAAGTGCTTTATATTTGCGGATCTGGGCAGCAGCAGCTCATCTGGAAAAAAAACGGGAGAAGAAAAAAGGGGAGAAAAAGTTTGGGTGTTGTCGAAATCTGTCCATAATTAGTTTGTGGAGCCATATATAGGTACGTATATGTATATATATGTTGATTAATTGAGTTTTATTTGAGTTGATCGATTTTAAGTGTGATTAATTGAGTTTATTGATTTTGATTGTGATTGAGTTGATTAATTTTGAGTACGTTGGATGTATATATATATGTGTTGATCGATTTGGTTGATGATTTGAATTGATAATATATATGAATTAATTTGTTGTTAATAAATAGTAGATATATATATATATATGTTAATTAATTTATAATATTATTGTGTTGATATGGTATGAAGTTGTTGATGATATATATGAGTTCATGATGATTTTGTGATGATGTTGATATATGATTTTGAGTATGTTGGATGTATATATATACATATATGTTGATCGATTTGGTTGATGATTTGATATAATATATATGAAGTTGTTTATAATTAAGTAGTAGATATATATATATATATATATATATATGTTAAGTAATTTATAATATTATGTTGATGGTATATACCACAATGATGATTTTGTGATGATGTAGATATATATATGTATAATATTGTTCTGTAATTATTAAGTATATATATATATATATGTGTGTGTGTGTTAATAAATTTGTTATTAATTAGTTGTAATACGTAGAATATATACTAAATGAATTGAGATTTTATATATGGCATGAAATTTCATTAATAATTAGCTAGCAGCGTTATAAATATATATTTTGTTATATTTTCAGGATATGAATAAGAGTTGGATTTCGCTTCCAAAATGGGACAAAAGATACGGTGCAGGAGTTATGAGTTTTATAGAATATGCGCTGACTAATGCTAACGGGAATACAATTTTCTATTGCCCGTGCATGAAATGTCAGTGTCGCAGCGATATGCATCGATTTCTCATTGACAAAGTATGGCAGCACCTGAGGAGTAACGAGTTTTGGAAGAAGTACACATGTTGGTTATATCACGGTGAAACATCATCAGGGGGTCCGCATGATCATGGCCAATTTTCTGAGACGGGAAGTACTAGTACATCCAACGATCCAACAATAGCATTCATCAACGACATGTTTCCTTATGAGAGCGGTGTATGCGCTCAAGGACAGTATATGCCTGACCCGGTGCAGCCCTTCCCTAGAGCTGTGAACACTGCTGGTATTGAAAAGTACAACAAACTGCTTGCTTTCCAACAGACCCCTGTGTACCCCGGTTGTCAGAAGACCGTTCTTGAAAGTGTGATGGACGTAATGAAGATTAAAGTTGAGACAAAATCGACCGTGAAGGCTGTTAATGAGTATCTACAGTACACTGCTTCGATGCTGCCCAACGGTCATCGTCTTCCTACCACTCATCGTAAGGTCCGATGTATCCTGAAAGATCTTGGGCTTTCCTACATCAAGATCCATGCATGCAGATATGACTGCGTTCTCTTTTGGGGTAAAGATCCAGAAGGGAATGACCTTGGTGGCCTTGACGCATGTCCGATATGTTACACTGACAGATATAAGCTGACTCCTGCAGGCAACAGGAAACCTGTAAAGGTACTTCGGTATTTTCCTTTGAGGGATAGGTTGGAGCGGTTGTACATGTCTTCACACACGGCCGAAGCTATGAGATGGCACGTTGATAGGGAATTGCATGATGAAGATACCCTTATACACCCTGCTGACGGGGAGGCTTGGAAGCATATAGACAGGGAGTTTCCTCATAGTAGACGACATTATTTCGTCGGCTATAGTCCATACCTTAGCCGACGACATTTTGTGTGTTGTCGGCTAAAGTCATCACAAACGACCCTTTCCCGACGACACTATAGCCGACGAAGGTTCGTCGGCTAAGATTTTAGCCGACGAATTTTTTTAACAGGCCGACGAAAATTTTTCGTCGGCTAAAGTACTTATCCTGGTAGTGGAGAGCCGTAAAGATTTAAGGATGAACTTTGACTTCGGTCTTGAGGATGAGCTTTGGCATGATTTTCAAGTGCATCCATGGGTAAGGAGAGCCGTAAAGATTTAAGATCGATAAAGTAAAAGAACTATATAGTGTTTAACTAACAACTTTGAGGTCATGAGTTCAAACCTCATTGACATATGTAGGGTGTGTGAGTTATTAATAAAAAAAATTTTAAAAAAAGAACATGGTTATGATCGAGATCGGGTACAATTGAGGCTGATCATTATCTTCCTCTAAATCGAAGAGAAGGTAAGAGGTGAGAGAAGAAAGAGAACAAATGTTTATTTGATGAATATGACGACGGTGTAGTCGCGCAGAAGATATCAAAATGAAAGAAAAAAAATATAGGGTTTAAATGATTAAATCAGAAAAAGTGAAAAAAGAAAAATGATTGTAATTAAGAAATTGTTGAATGAGAAAAGATAACGAGAATAACGGTCTACTCATTCATTGATATAAAGACTTATTTATAGGCATTACATAGAGTCTCCCGAAGGATCTAGAAGTTCTATCAACTGTAATTCATTATAATAAGGAAACTGGATTAACTAATCCTACGTGTATTATGACAAAACACATAACAGAAGAACGAAAACATAATTTCCTTAAACACTCCCCCTTGTGTTGCGTCCCTAATACGATATGGTGTTTATAGTGTTGCCTCGGTAAAAACCTTTTCAAGTAAAACAAAAACCTCGTGGGTAAAACAAAAGACTTGGACGAAGGGAAAAAAAGCACCACGCACCAACTACAATTGAAGATAACATGTGATGCATGTAGACTCCTCCTGATGTCTACACAACGACTCCCCTTGATTGGTAACTCAATCTCGGAGTACAGATAAACGGTGCAAGCTTATACACTTCACATACTTCAAAAGTAGACTTGGGAAACGATTTAGTCATTAAATCCAGCCACAACATCCTTAGATCAGACTTGCTATGCTTAGCATTACTTTGATCTTTAAGAAGATGGTTGTCTAACAACTCAAAACATAAGTTCGCGTTGAAAAACATATCCACGCATGACATGACCTTCGTGTACTTAAACAGTCATAACGTCTTCGATACAATAGGTATGGACAAACCGTATAAAGTTTTGGAAACTAGACACACATAGCTTTCCAACCACATAAGGTTTATAACCTAGTTCATCTTGAGCTGATCACAAAGCTCTATCGAAGTTAACTGTTCTGCAAAAGTAGATTCTCGGACAGATCCGTCCTATTTTACGAAAATAGCCATAACTCACTCAATATGATAGATGTGATCAAATGGTTGGTTTTCCTGGAAATTAGACACATAGACATTTCCAATAGTATCAATTTCACCATTTTCCGATGAGTGGGCTATCCTGTAGATCTCGTGGAAGTTGACCTACGAAACTGGGTATATTCTGATTTCGTCGTTAATGTGTCTTTATGTAGGGATGAATAAGCCACAACCTTTCATAGAAGGAATCACTGCCATTACATTGGCGTTGCGTTGGCGCATCTGGCCATTACCTTGATATTCCTTCACACTTATCTAAAAAGGAGCGAAGTTGCTCGACCGCTAGGAAGAGAGTTGGAAGACTAAGGAGAACTTGGCCTTACAAGTTTGTAGTGAATGAGATGTCGAGTCAAGCATATTGTAATAAGTACATGAATGTGCTACCGTACTTAGATGAAGGATTTTTCCTAAGACTTCTTCGTCATATGGATGAAACCGGTCTTCTCAACACTTCGACAGATCAAGGGATACATACAAGCATAACTTCATCGTCCTTTAGCTTGCCTTAAGCCGACAGATGAATAAGCATCATCAATAACAGTCCTCACTTTCGAGACCAAGTATTCCCAAGATCCTTTCATTCTTAATTTTGGATTAGTGGCATCTCTTAGTTTAACAAGAGTTCATCACGATTTATCCAGAATTTACACGCAAATAGGCATAATTCTTCATATCCTTTCCCTAATCAAGTAGATACTAAGCAAATATCATGCAAATGTGCTCCGTGGTTAGGAGCCACTTGATTTGGGTGAAAACCGATCTATTCAAGATCTTTATGTACATCTCTTAGTTCCCAACAAAGATAAGTTGTGACCACAAGTTGCTTGTTCAGTTTTTTGAAAACTACCAAACTGATAAGGTATTGGAGTGCAATGACATCCATTACGAGAGTATATCTCATTGTAGTAGATTCCAGGGCATTTGTGAAAAACTTTGCGCCATAAGATGAGTCTAAACTCTTTTTCTCACTACGCTTTTTGACAAAGACATAACTGATAGAGTTTACATTTGGGGTGTCGACGTCACATAACCAAAGCACTATCTCTTTGTTTAAACTAGATCGCATCTTTCCATTTAGAGCAATCTACAAAAGTGAATATTTTCTCAACAAAATATGGTTCGATATAAAACTCATTAAACCACGTCATCATGTATACCGGTGTAATTTCTAAGTGTAGATGTCTCTATATGGATTGGTATTGACATTGAGGCGTCCCCAAATGATGACCATGATCCAGTATTAACAGATGAATGAGTATTATTGATCAAATAATCAAGTTGTGTCAAACTCGCATTCTTCCTTGGCGAGTATGTATCGAACCAAGTGGCCTCCCCCTAAACCATGGGAGCCACGGCCTAGCGACACCATCTACCACATTTGTGGTGTCACCATGCCACCATCTATGGGTGATGAAAAGTCCTCTTATCTGGACATCAACATATCCTCTTATCCGGACATCAACATGTCCTTATCCGGACATCAATCCTTGCAGGCATGTTTGCAGCATGTATATGTGATCTCGTCACTTTAGGGAACTTGATAAGACACAGTATGGACAAACCACGACAATTCCAAGTCATTCTACTTTAACATTCTTGTTCTTAACTCTCCCTAACGACGGGAAGACTGACTCATCAAAGTGACATAAAAGAGATCGTTTGTCAAGGTCCTTCTATAAGCAGACTATAGTCGGAAGCTCATATCTTATTCAAAGACAATATTCATCATAAATAACCCATCATTTACGCTTGTGGTGGCGTAATATGGCACATACAACATGTGGACGATATAGATTGCAGAACGTTAACTCAATCTGTTAACAAATATGCATATCGTTATAACCGTAACATAAATATTTAAATGATGGTGGGAAAAGATGAATAAGTAAAACTATGACCTTGCTACAACCCATAGTCGTTGGTCTTACAAGTCCAAAAAACCGTTGGCCTCACCGCTAGGACCGGTTAAAAAGAAACCGGTTGAACCGACAACCAGCATCACCGGACCTTTATTTTACACTTCCTTTAACGGTTCACTATTCTCCAATGCTCCAAACGTGACCAAATGTTGTAAGCATGTAGAAATGGAAGTTAATATTATAAAACAGCCAGCCTCAATGACGGAACCGGTGTTAAACCTGCCGAACTGTCCGTCGGAGTCGCTGGACAGTCGTGAACACTTATATTAAGCGGTTCACCACCTTCCATTTCTCAAAATGCTACAAAATTTTGTATATAGGTAGGTTTAGATGTTAGGAATCCGTGGCCGCAAACAGAACCTCAAGAACCGGTCTAAAAGTTGTTGAACCGGATCTCACAACGACTAGTCCGCAAGCTGAAAAACCGGAAATTCTAAATTTTTTTAACTTTTCAATCATTGTTAAGGTTCCCCATAACAGCTAATTGTTATGGCTTGAGTTAAACCATTGTGAAAATCACCATAGCATTATTATGCCTCAAAATGAACAATGAGAAGTCATTAAGCCAACATCTTATGTATCATTTTTATAAAATCACTCATAGACATTGTAATTAATGTATTACTTAGTGAACAAAGACTTTTTAGAATCTTGTTTATATGCTAGTCTCTACATTTTATTATCTTTAGTATAGGAGGGTGTCGCTCCTAATCTTCGCTAAAGAATAGGCTTTATAAAACAAGTAACGAGCACGGCCAATATGAGATCATAGAGGGGTTCTTTTGCGTCATATTTGCTTATGAAAACATGAGTAGTGCCTCCATTGTATAGGAGGATGACGCGAATGACTTTAATATCATCCATAGGCCGTGAACATTGCTCATAGCTCCACCAAGTGGAATTTTGGTGATCTTTGATCTCAATGGTTACTTTGCTCAAAAGAAAGGATGTATGTGAGAGTCTTTACTCTTTAGTATACGGATCATCAAAACACGTCCAAAATTGTCCCGGACGATTTATGTTAAAGCCTACATGAGTCAATATCTCAATTCTCATCATTGTAGACAATAACCGATTCAATTAACTGAATCTTAGTGACTCATGAATGTTGTGCATTCATTATAATGATACATAAGAAATTCTCATCAATTCTCACAATGTGTTTTTAGGTGATAAACATTGGCATGAATATCATTAAATCATAGCACGGTTCGATTGCTTCCTCATACATGTATAAAGAGCATATGTGACTTGAATCAGAACATCATTAGGCATTATAACTTGAGCATTAATCTGCTCTTTGATTATTTCAGATGATCTAATCATCGTAGTCACAACGGATTTATAAAGAACTAAATCCATAAATAGTTGTCTATTCCTTACAATAAGCTAAGCACTCAATCTCGGTATGACACATTCATATATAAAAATGTAGAAACAACAGTCTTACGTCAAGACTTAGAAACCGAAATATGTTAACGATTTCAATGGAGATTCAAAAAAGGTATTAGAATATTTTAGAGTGCATTGCATGACGTGTAATACTACATAGATGGACGAAAAAAGACTTAAAACATGCCAAAACTTGGCAAAAGTAGTCGTGAGCATCCACGGCCCACTGTTGGATCTTGTAGAGAAAGAAGAAGATTTTTCAACATCCAATTTTGGATGACTTAGAATAACCCAATTTTCTTTTTGCAATTATGAATCTGCTTAAGAGTGTAGAAGACTACTCTTATGTGTACTATCTTTGCAATTGTATAAGTGTGCATTGTGTCACACTTGACATTATAAATCCTCTTTTGATCCAAAACCGATGTGCATTACGCAACATCATGACATGTCGAGTGTGCATTGCGCCACACTTGGTTTAATTATGATGCCCAAGTGTGCATTGTGTCATACTTGGTGCGATTTCAGCCTTTATAAACGTCACATTATAGTAACTGGTGGTCTTGTGTAATCCAATATAGTGTCATGTTGTAATGCGATATATTTCATTAACATATAGTTTATGTAAATCGAACCATATGTGCCAGACAAAATCTGAATATATATGCCAACAATTGTATCGAGGTCTTGACCATGAATTTAATTCAAAATGTAACGACTAAGTAACTTTAGTCAAATATGTGAGGTGTATGTCTTCACAAAACTTGGAAAAATAAATGGATTTGTAGTCACTTAGACTATTAAACCGAAGTCATATGCTTCATATATTCCGCAATGTACCTTTTGCTTTCAAAATTTGTAACTGTGAGAATAATGTTCTCATTTTCTTCCATATCATGAGTTTCTTGTTGCAAAAACTTCATATATTTTGTATACATTGACCATAATATTGCTTTCATTGCAATTAGTGAACCGATGTTGAACCACATCAATAACAAGATTTTTCTTATACTAGCCCAATTTGTAATATGACATGTGGGGTTCGAGACGTTGCCTCTCCCTTTTTTCAAAACTCGTAACATGAAATTCGTCATATTTTTTTTTGTCAAATTCAGGGCTCATGTTTCGATCAAATATTTAAACAACAAGATGGAAGATTGACTATTATCGATATACGATAATTAATTCCAAGTGATGAATTATGTCAAGACCAAAGTTTATGGTAACTTAATTCGATGTAAACCGTGATAAATTCAGTCATAAATCGATGTTAACCTTGACATTTCCGTTACAAACCGATATTAACCACAACAATTTCAGTCGCAAATCGATGTTTGTCCCTTTATTAACCACAATAATATTTCGTCGTAATACCTTGACTTGTCAAACCGTCACAAATTTCAACTTTGATATGAGGGGTCTCAATCCCTTAATATCGTCTCACGTTATACAGAAATGTGAGATGTAGAAGAAGGCTACGAAGCCCGGCTATCCGGCTATGAAATTAAAATTTCAAAAGCGGCAACTTTTATAAAACCTGAAGTGCTAGTTTACCGTGTAAGAGAAGTTGCCCTTGTAATTTTTATATTTGCTTCCATGCTACAAAGTTACTCTCGCAATTTCATCGTGTCTGTGGGTAGCGACGCCGCAAGGCCGGGCGCTGGGTTGCAAGAGTGCGACGACGACTGGCTGAGATGGGGCTCGGTTAGTAAAGAGGCTTGTGCGCTTCGCCGTCGGTGTGAGTAGTTGGAGCTAGGCTGCCGGATCAGTGAAGGTGGGTGCCCAGAGCAATTTCCTTGGCGAATGAGGTGTCTCGATAAAGAGTATTAATCCGCCATTGAGGTACTCTTTCTAAGTAGAGAAGTACCCAAAAGGAATATATAACTCTGATGATGAATTTAGGTCGGTTGTGGGCATCGGCCGAGGAGTAGGAACCCTTCTGGACTTGCTTGAAAAACGATCTTGGAATTTTCGGATTCTAGAGGCTGCCGAGAGGAGAAATAACTTTTCGCCTACTTTTACTTCAAGTTTGGGGCTGAAAATTTGAAAGAAGGAGAAGCTCTGAATGGGGAAGCTGCTATCAAAAATTCAAGTTAATCGGAGTAGGGGAAGGCGGTGAACCGGTGGTCGGTAGCGGCGGCGGTCTGGAATCTTCTAGCGGCCGGTTCGGAGACTTTCCGGCCGGTTCTCTGGGTGAGGCCGGCGGTGTTGGATCCGGGACGGAGAGAGATTTTTTGGGATATAAAATTCCGGCCAAGGGATGTCAGAATTTTGGTCGGAAATCGGGAAAAACAAGGCTGCCCGATTTTAGGGTTTTTAGGGTTTTTTTTTCTTTTCTTTCAATGGAGGCTATTAGCAAAGCTTGGTAAGAGCACCAAGTCTGATAACGTGTCGAAGGAAAAAAGATAACCAGAATAACGGTCTACTCATTCATTGATAGAAAGACCTATTTATAGGCATTACATATTCTCTCGAAGGATCTAGAAGTTCTATCAACTGTAATCTATTCTAATAAGGAAACCGGATTAACTAATCCTACGTGTATTAGGGCAAGACACATAACAGAAGGACGGAAACATAATTTCCTTAAACAGAAATGAAATTATAAAGGAATCAAACTTTATGCTTGATGACATGGCTATATCACATAAGCTGTCACTTAAGGTGAGTTCTAAGTGATTTTTCAAAAGGTGGTTCACCTACCATCATTACTCTTGTTGTATTCACTGCAGAGATAGATATACAATCAAATAGGGCTAATGAGAAGGAAGGTTTGCTTCATAAAATAACCTTGCCTTTTGCAAATCCACCACCATGAAGATCACCTTAATTAGTTAGGTTTAGGCTTAATTTGGAGTTTTCTCTTTTTCAGTTTTTCTTATGCCTTCTTGTAGGGTTAGAGCACTACGTACTAAAGAGTCCTTCCAAATCAAATTTATGTGCTCTCGTTATATTTGTACATAGAAACACCTAAAACGACAAATGATTGTCTACGGTCTTGCACTATATGCATCTCTTTTCACAAAGTGTTTTTGCTTCATTCAACTCGAGTGCGAATTAGTGTGCCCTAGCTTGGCCTCACTACTCAAGTATAAAGAGAAAAGCAAACCAGCCAGTACCAAGGTTAGATGGTATTCAGGGCACTTTTACGGCGACTCGATCTCTCTTTCTTTTTCAATGCCTAATACACTAGATGGATAGCATCTAGCAAGTACTCTGTGATGATAATTAATAACGTCTCAGCAAGTTTTATATTTAGACGTATGAGACTCACTAGCTACGTTGCATGGAATCGGAAGCGGAAACGTGGAAGCGAAACGTTTGGAAACACGGAAGCGTTTTTTTTCAAAATTTGTTGGAAGCGAAGCGTTTTGGAAGCGCTGAATAAAATAATATATATATATATATATGATTATACAAAAATAAATAAATAGCAAATTCAAAGTCATTGTCAAATTCATAGCAAATTCCAAGTTATTGTTCTACAATCAAATAACTCAAATAAAAATAAACACTAGTCTACTTGATCAACAAAGACATCATCCTCATTCTCATGAACATGATCAAACAAAACAGCCTCCAACGATGGTTCATCAAGAGAAAGATCCTCAAACTCGAGCCTCCCAAGATTAGTTTCATCTAATGAATCAAATTGATCACCTCCAACATCCCACATTTGAGTCGGACCTTATTTGTAAGAGTTGCTACTTCTAGATAAAAGAAGAAGATTGGTATGTACAAATACCAAATCTTCCGCTCTTTGTGGAGTAATCTTGTTTCTTGTTGCGGAATGTATGAACTTATAAGTACTCCAATTCCTTTCGCAACATGAGGATGAAGATGGTTGCCCAAGCAACTTGAATGCTAAGGCTTGAAGCCTTGGTGTTGAAGCTCCATGAACTGCCAACATGTAAAAACACATGCTATAGCTCCGTACCTTCACTTTGCTTTTAGTTGCTCTTTTGCCTATTTAGCTAGCCTTCTAGCTAGAGTTCTAGGCTTCTAGCATGCCCACAACCCAGCCATTCTTACTACTGCAAATCTGCAATACATGAAACACAAACCCTTTGCTTTATCTATCTATTTGTTCGATTAAATTACCTTACACAAATCTGCAATACATGAAATCGAAGAAGAATTAAAGAGAGAAACACAAACCTATAAATGGAGTCGACTTGGTGGAGAGGTCGAGATGGAGAGGCGGATTGAAGAAGGAAGGTTTTCACGCGACTAATCCCGACTATGGGAGATTTTGGCCTAAGAGGATATGTAGAACGAGATGTTGGCTGTGCAGAATGAGACTTTGAAGTTAGAGGCAAAGTGAGTTTAGGTATCAATTTAGGTTTTAATCAAAATAACAAATTTGCCCGCGCTTCCTAAACCCTTAGTGGCGCTTCCAACTTTGGAAGCGCGCGCTTCCATAACGCTTCCAAAACACATTTTTTTCGGAATCGCGCTTCCGAACGCTTCCAATGCGTTTCCGCTTCGCTTCCGCTTCGGAAGCGGGAATCGCTAGTGGCCTGGCGCTTCCATGCTTCCTAGCTCACTGGTGACGACAAATGAACTAGTAAAGAAAATTCTCATGTAGGGATGGCAATAATCCACAATGGGTAAGGTATCCACGGGTATTCGATCTTATGGGGATCTTCGATATTCAGATTTTTGAATCGGGTACGGGACGTGTATGATATTTTGATAATCATGCCCATCCTCACCCATTTAGGATGTAAATATTATTTTTTTAATATATATATAAATAGATATTATGTAAAATCTTTTGTAATATTTTTTTACTATGATTTTCTTAATGAATATTTATAGAAACTTTTTTTTAACGAGAATTGTATTTGATTTTGTTGGATTGAATCAAGAAACTTATTTATATATTTTATTTTATTTTCATATTTCTATATTTCGTAATTATTTTTTAAAAATTAATTATTACCTAATTGTTAACGGGGATCGGGGCAGGTATGAGAACGTAATCCTCAAAGGGAACGGGTAAGAGAGATGAGGTGGGTACGAGAATGAGGAATGAAAAAAGATACGGGTATGATATTTTAATCTCTTGACCCTACCTTACCCATTGTCATATCTATTCCCATGATTAATACTAAACCTATAAAATAGAGCGAAAAATGTAGGCAAATCTATACTAATTATCGGGTTAAACAATCTAATATATATATGGTACATTGTTATATTGACATGAAAATACAACAAAGCTAGACATTTGAGAAGGAGGATTGCGTTTATGAAAAAGAAAAGGGAACGAGTGAATCGATTATAAGACTTGATATATTGTTTTTCTTTGTCTAGGGTTAATTTTAACATAAGATCATGATTTGAGCGTATGTACGTCACATACTGGCATGGATGTTCAATAAACCATTTATCCAGCTTGGAAAGGAAAAAACCACTAGCTAGCCAAGCTCATACAAGTCTCTGCTGATGCAAATTCTTTTGTGTTTCTTAGCTGAGAAGAGGAAAATTGAAAAGTGAAAACCATCAACAACTCAAGAAAGGAAATGTGGAAAGCAAACGGAGGGCTGAAAAACAAAAGCACCCAGTTGAACACATTCTCAACCTGCCTATATGGCTTTTCGCTAAAGCAAATTAAACCTTCCCCCGATACATTTTTCTTCATAATATAAATGATAAAGTAGCATGAATCCCTTGAATCCCACAACAAAATATCCCACCACCTTTCCCCGCACTATATATACCTCTTCGTTTTCACTTCTTTACCTTCAGTCAGATGTGAATCAAAACCTCAGTGCCTATTAATTCAGTGATCTCCTCTCAAAGAGTCAGAGATTCATTAAACTTTCATCACAAGTTTGATTGATTAATGGATCCCATCAAGGCTCAAAAGGTTCGAGCCATGAATCTCTACAAGAAGAGTGATCCGTTTTTCCAGAGTCTCATTCTTTATTCTCTTCTTGCACTAGCTTGCAGTTTGTTTTGTTCCTACTCTTATTCGTTTCCTAATTCCTTTTACACTATCAAACACCTCTTGTTTAATTCTCTTCCTAATACCTGTTCGTGGTTCGTTAACCCTAGCTGCCTGTTCGTGGTGGTCAATTGCATTGTGGTGTTCCTTATTGGAGAATCGAGGATCAGTGGCAAGCAATCCTCGTCACCGGTCGATCATGTTTACGATGAGTATGTTGCGAGGACTCAAAGTCTTAGGGGACGTCCCTCCACGACAGTTCAAGAGATCAAGAAACAAGAGAAGATCGTACTGATGACAATGGATGATCCGAAGGAGGACAATGCTAATGGCATTGAAGATCGCAAAGAGGTCGATGAAGTACTGCCACTGAAAGAAGATAGTAGTGATGGCCATGATGAAGATTTCGAAGAGTGTGAAGGAAATGTTACCGAAAATGAAACACATGAAGAAGAAGAAGAAGAAGAAGAAGAAGAAGAAGAAGAAGAAGAAGAAGAAGAAGAAGAAGAAGAAAACGAACAAGAAGAAGATAAAGAACAAGAAAAAGAGGAGGAAGAGGAGGAGGCTTTAGGGATACCAGCTGAGGAACTAAACAAAAGAGTCGAAGACTTTATTGCAAGGGTTAATAAGCAAAGGTGGCTTGAAGCTAGATTTTTGGTTGGTAGCTAGTACAAGAGCTTAATTGATTAGTTATTGTTTGGGGTACCGAAAGGAGAAGAGATTGAAACTCCATGGGTAAATTATCTAGTTGGGCTAATTAATTATTTTGTGGTTTATAATTTACTGGTATAAACCGTATTTGATTCAGAGATTTGTAATTTGTTTTTAAACAAATTTATAACTGAATAAATATCATTTTCCTGGAATGATGAAATCGAAATCTTTCCCATACATTCGTGTACGTATATATGACATATTCGTGTATATATGATAAATTAGGGGCTGTATGCCTGTATGTCTTAGAGTGAGAAAATCTGCTTCATGTTTTTCTTGAATAGGGTGATGTGTGTCTTAGGTTATTAGCTTAATTAACTCGACGATGCATGATATTAGTGAGAGTGCTGTCTATTAAAAAGGAAGTACTGCATGAGCGAGCAACCCAGAAGCTCGAGCAACTTGGAGGTTCAAACTGAAAGATTGATGTCATGCCCACCATTCATGATCACACACAAAAAATTGACAGAAAGCTATGACGCAAGATAAAGTAATTAACAGAGCTGAAGCTCAATAAAAGAAAAATAAAATGAAAGTTGTTAATTGTAATTAGAAAGAAGAAGAAAATTCAAGAAGAACCAACTCACCAATATAGTTTTATGTGGGGCAAGATTTGCATGCGCATATTCTAAAGAGTGTGTGTTTTATATATGTCAATGGACTTGATTTTATCAAACCTTTGCCTTTCACCTAAGTTAATTCTAATTAATTATTTGCTCACCTTAGTTCACCATTGCCCTCAAGTTCTCACTGGCTCACTTATTTGTTCTCTTTGTTTGTTGTTAGGAATTTGAGGAAACTTATTAGATAGCACTAAGCCATTTCATGCATCAGGCTACACATATCAGGCGACACATAGAAAATTAAGTGTGGTTCGGGGTGTCGGGGCGACACATTTTTTTTATGTGTCGCTGGAAGTGACCTTAGACAATACCAGTTTTCTTTGAAAAAAATGTCTATTTTCGGGGCGACACATATATGTCGGTGAAGAATGTGGTCAACTTTAGTCTCAATTGTCTAAATTTTACTCACGTTAATCCGACGACATTTATGTGTCGGCTCATATTGAATTTTGTTGAATTGACAACTTGTGTGAAAATTTTACTTCATTTTATAGATAAGACGACATATATGTGAAGCCTGATATTGAATTTTGTTGAATTGACAACTTGTGTGAAAATTTTACTCAATTTTGTTGATACGACGATATTTATGTGTCGCCTGATATTCAATTTTGTTGAATTGACAACTTGTTCCAATTTTATTTCATTTTGCTGATAAGATGACATTTATGTGTCGCCTGATATTGAATTTTTGATGAATTGACAACTTGTGTGAAATTTTACTCCATTTTGTTGATAAGACGACAATTATGTGTCGCTTGATATTGAATTTTATTAAATTGACAACTTGTGTGAAAATTTCACTTCATTTTGCTGATAAGATGACATTTATATGTCGCCTGATATTGATTTTTGTTGAATTGACAACTTGTATGAAGATTTTACTCAATGATGTAGATACGACGACATTTATGTGTCGCCTGATATTGAATTTTGTTGAATTGACAAATTGTGAGAAAATTTTACATAAAATGTAGATACGACGACATTTATGTGTCGCCTGATATTGAATTTTGTTGAATTGTCAAATTCTGAGCAAATTTTACTCAATTATGTAGATACGACGACATTTATGTGTCGCCTGATATTAAATTTTGTTGAATTGACAACTTGTATTAAAGATTTTACTCAATTATGTAGATACGACGACATATATGTGAAGCCTGATATTGAATTTTGTTGAATTGACAAACTGTGAGAAAATCTTACTCAATTTTGTAGATACGACGACATTTATGTGTCGCCTGATATTGAATTTTGTTGAATTGACAAATTTTACTCCATTATGTTGATACGACGACATTTATGTGTCGCCTGATATTGAATTTTGTTGAATTGACAACTTGTGTGAAATTTTACTTCTTTTTGCTGATAAGATAACATTTATGTGTCGCTTGATATTGAATTTTGTTCAATTGACAACTTGTGTGAAAATTTTACTTCAATTTGTTGATAAGATGACATTTATGTGTCGCTAGATATTGAATTTTGTTCAATTAACAACTTGTGTGAAAATTTTACTATATTTTGTTGATGCGACGACATTTATGTGTCGCTTGATATTGAATTTTGTTAAATTTATAACTTGTGAGAAAATTTTACTCAATTATGTAGAAACGACGTCATTTATGTGTCGTCTGATATTGAATTTTGTTAATATGACAATATGATGTGAAGATGTTACTTAATTATGTTGATACAACGACATTTATGTGTCGCCTGATATTGAATTTTGTTGAATTGACAACTTGTGTGAAATTTTACTTCATTTTGCTGATAAGATAACATTTATGTGTCGCCAGATATTGAATTTTGTCCAATTGGCAACTCGTGCGAAAATTTTATTAAATTAATAAAATTTTGTTGGTAAGACGACATTTATGTGTCGCCTGATATTGAATTTTGTTGAAATGACAACGTTTGTGAAAATTTTACTACATTTTGTTGATACGACGACATTTATGTGTCGCCTGATATTGAATTTTGTTGAATTTATAACTTGTGAGAAAATTTTACTCAATTATGTAGATACGACGTCATTTATGTGTCGTCTGATATTGAGTTTTGTTGATATGACAATATGATGTGAAGATTTTACTCAATTATGTTGATACAACGACATTTATGTGTCGCCTGATATTGAATTTTTTTGAATTGACAACTTGTGTGAAATTTCACTTAATTTTGCTGATAAGATGACATTTATGTGTCGCCAAATATTAAATTTTGTTGAATTGGCAACTCGTGCGAAAATTTTACTACATTTTGTTGGTAAGACGACATTTATGTGTCGCATGATATTGAATTTTGCAGATTTTACAAATTATGTGAAGATTTTACTCAATTATGTTGATATGACGACATTTATGTGTCGCCTGATATTGAATTTTGTTGAATTGACAACTTGTGTGAAAATTTTATCTCATTAGGTTGATATGACGACATTTATGTGTCGCCGGATATTGAATTTTGTTGAATTTACAACTTAAAAAATTTTACTTCATTATGCTGATACGACCACATTTATGTGTCGCCTGATATTGAATTTTCTAAGAGTATGAATTTGTGAAGCAACTATATCTTGTAAATAGAATTTTGCAAATTCGTCTGTAGGATGTGTTAGGTATAGTGAAATATGGTTACCATAAAAAAATCACATATTTTCGATAATATTTAGATCTCGATCGAGACGGTCAACCCTTTTTACGCTTATTATCCCCTATGGGTAACTCTACCCCCGAAAGGTAAAATTTCTAGAAATTTTACTCAAGCTACTACATCACATTTATGTGAGAGTGTGTGCAAGAAAGAATCCTCCAAAACTAGTCAAGAAGGAGGAGGTAAGAGCGTATTCGCTTAATTAGATGATGTTGATTTAATGTTGACCACATCGATCGAGACCCAAACTTTATCAAAATTAGGTGAATTTTTTACCATATCCATATTTAAATATGTTGATCACATCTGACGGTCGAAATTTAATATTATGAATTTTAGACGTTGGAACCACAACATGCCTACTAATGTGGTATAACTTGTTTTGTGGGATTTTTCTAAGTGTATGCATTTGTGAAGCAACTATATCTTGTAAATAGAATTTTACAAATTTGTCCGTAGGATGTGTTAGGTATAGTGAAATATGGTTACCATTAAAAAATCACATATTTTCGATAATGTTTAGATCTCGATCGAGACGGTCAACCCTTTTTACGCTTATTATCCCCTATGGGTAACTCTACCCCCGAAAGGTAAAATTTCTAGAAATTTTACTCAAGCTACTACATCATATTTATGTGAGAGTGTGTACAAGAAAGAATCCCCCAAAACTAGTCAAGAAGGAGGAGGTAAGAGCGTATTCGCTTAATTAGATGATGTTGATTTAATGTTGACCACATCGATCGAGACCCAAACTTTATCAAAATTAGGTGAATTTTTTACCATATCCATATTTAAATATGTTGATCACATCTGACGGTCGAAATTTAATATTATGAATTTTAGACGTTGGAACCACAACATGCCTACTAATGTGGTATAACTTGTTTTGTGGGATTTTTCTAAGTGTATGCATTTGTGAAGCAACTATATCTTGTAAATAGAATTTTACAAATTTGTCCGTAGGATGTGTTAGGTATAGTGAAATATGGTTACCATTAAAAAATCACATATTTTCGATAATGTTTAGATCTCGATCGAGACGGTCAACCCTTTTTACGCTTATTATCCCCTATGGGTAACTCTACCCCCGAAAGGTAAAATTTCTAGAAATTTTACTCAAGCTACTACATCACATTTATGTGAGAGTGTGTACAAGAAAGAATCCCCCAAAACTAGTCAAGAAGGAGGAGGTAAGAGCGTATTCGCTTAATTAGATGATGTTGATTTAATGTTGACCACATCGATCGAGACCCAAACTTTATCAAAATTAGGTGAATTTTTTACCACATCCATATTTAAATATGTTGATCACATCTGACGGTCGAAATTTAATATTATGAATTTTAGACGTTGGAACCACAACATGCCTACTAATGTGGTATAACTTGTTTTGTGGGATTTTTCTAAGTGTATGCATTTGTGAAGCAACTATATCTTGTAAATAGAATTTTGCAAATTCGTCTGTAGGATGTGTTAGGTATAGTGAAATATGGTTACCATAAAAAAATCACATATTTTCGATAATGTTTAGATCTCGATCGAGACGGTCAACCCTTTTTACGCTTATTATCCCCTATGGGTAACTCTACCCCCGAAAGGTAAAATTTCTGGAAATTTTACTCAAGCTACTACATCACATTTATGTGAGAGTGTGTGCAAGAAAGAATCCTCCAAAACTAGTCAAGAAGGAGGAGGTAAGAGCGTATTCGCTTAATTAGATGATGTTGATTTAATGTTGACCACATCGATCGAGACCCAAACTTTATCAAAATTAGGTGAATTTTTTACCATATCCATATTTAAATATGTTGATCACATCTGACGGTCGAAATTTAATATTATGAATTTTAGACGTTGGAACCACAACATGCCTACTAATGTGGTATAACTTGTTTTGTGGGATTTTTCTAAGTGTATGCATTTGTGAAGCAACTATATCTTGTAAATAGAATTTTACAAATTTGTCCGTAGGATGTGTTAGGTATAGTGAAATATGGTTACCATTAAAAAATCACATATTTTCGATAATGTTTAGATCTCGATCGAGACGGTCAACCCTTTTTACGCTTATTATCCCCTATGGGTAACTCTACCCCCGAAAGGTAAAATTTCTAGAAATTTTACTCAAGCTACTACATCATATTTATGTGAGAGTGTGTACAAGAAAGAATCCCCCAAAACTAGTCAAGAAGGAGGAGGTAAGAGCGTATTCGCTTAATTAGATGATGTTGATTTAATGTTGACCACATCGATCGAGACCCAAACTTTATCAAAATTAGGTGAATTTTTTACCATATCCATATTTAAATATGTTGATCACATCTGACGGTCGAAATTTAATATTATGAATTTTAGACGTTGGAACCACAACATGCCTACTAATGTGGTATAACTTGTTTTGTGGGATTTTTCTAAGTGTATGCATTTGTGAAGCAACTATATCTTGTAAATAGAATTTTACAAATTTGTCCGTAGGATGTGTTAGGTATAGTGAAATATGGTTACCATTAAAAAATCACATATTTTCGATAATGTTTAGATCTCGATCGAGACGGTCAACCCTTTTTACGCTTATTATCCCCTATGGGTAACTCTACCCCCGAAAGGTAAAATTTCTAGAAATTTTACTCAAGCTACTACATCACATTTATGTGAGAGTGTGTACAAGAAAGAATCCCCCAAAACTAGTCAAGAAGGAGGAGGTAAGAGCGTATTCGCTTAATTAGATGATGTTGATTTAATGTTGACCACATCGATCGAGACCCAAACTTTATCAAAATTAGGTGAATTTTTTACCATATCCATATTTAAATATGTTGATCACATCTGACGGTCGAAATTTAATATTATGAATTTTAGACGTTGGAACCACAACATGCCTACTAATGTGGTATAACTTGTTTTGTGGGATTTTTCTAAGTGTATGCATTTGTGAAGCAACTATATCTTGTAAATAGAATTTTACAAATTTGTCCGTAGGATGTGTTAGGTATAGTGAAATATGGTTACCATTAAAAAATCACATATTTTCGATAATGTTTAGATCTCGATCGAGACGGTCAACCCTTTTTACGCTTATTATCCCCTATGGGTAACTCTACCCCCGAAAGGTAAAATTTCTAGAAATTTTACTCAAGCTACTACATCACATTTATGTGAGAGTGTGTACAAGAAAGAATCCCCCAAAACTAGTCAAGAAGGAGGAGGTAAGAGCGTATTCGCTTAATTAGATGATGTTGATTTAATGTTGACCACATCGATCGAGACCCAAACTTTATCAAAATTAGGTGAATTTTTTACCATATCCATATTTAAATATGTTGATCACATCTGACGGTCGAAATTTAATATTATGAATTTTAGACGTTGGAACCACAACATGCCTACTAATGTGGTATAACTTGTTTTGTGGGATTTTTCTAAGTGTATGCATTTGTGAAGCAACTATATCTTGTAAATAGAATTTTACAAATTTGTCCGTAGGATGTGTTAGGTATAGTGAAATATGGTTACCATTAAAAAATCACATATTTTCGATAATGTTTAGATCTCGATCGAGACGGTCAACCCTTTTTACGCTTATTATCCCCTATGGGTAACTCTACCCCCGAAAGGTAAAATTTCTAGAAATTTTACTCAAGCTACTACATCACATTTATGTGAGAGTGTGTACAAGAAAGAATCCCCCAAAACTAGTCAAGAAGGAGGAGGTAAGAGCGTATTCGCTTAATTAGATGATGTTGATTTAATGTTGACCACATCGATCGAGACCCAAACTTTATCAAAATTAGGTGAATTTTTTACCATATCCATATTTAAATATGTTGATCACATCTGACGGTCGAAATTTAATATTATGAATTTTAGACGTTGGAACCACAACATGCCTACTAATGTGGTATAACTTGTTTTGTGGGATTTTTCTAAGTGTATGCATTTGTGAAGCAACTATATCTTGTAAATAGAATTTTACAAATTTGTCCGTAGGATGTGTTAGGTATAGTGAAATATGGTTACCATTAAAAAATCACATATTTTCGATAATGTTTAGATCTCGATCGAGACGGTCAACCCTTTTTACGCTTATTATCCCCTATGGGTAACTCTACCCCCGAAAGGTAAAATTTCTAGAAATTTTACTCAAGCTACTACATCACATTTATGTGAGAGTGTGTACAAGAAAGAATCCCCCAAAACTAGTCAAGAAGGAGGAGGTAAGAGCGTATTCGCTTAATTAGATGATGTTGATTTAATGTTGACCACATCGATCGAGACCCAAACTTTATCAAAATTAGGTGAATTTTTTACCATATCCATATTTAAATATGTTGATCACATCTGACGGTCGAAATTTAATATTATGAATTTTAGACGTTGGAACCACAACATGCCTACTAATGTGGTATAACTTGTTTTGTGGGATTTTTCTAAGTGTATGCATTTGTGAAGCAACTATATCTTGTAAATAGAATTTTACAAATTTGTCCGTAGGATGTGTTAGGTATAGTGAAATATGGTTACCATTAAAAAATCACATATTTTCGATAATGTTTAGATCTCGATCGAGACGGTCAACCCTTTTTACGCTTATTATCCCCTATGGGTAACTCTACCCCCGAAAGGTAAAATTTCTAGAAATTTTACTCAAGCTACTACATCACATTTATGTGAGAGTGTGTACAAGAAAGAATCCCCCAAAACTAGTCAAGAAGGAGGAGGTAAGAGCGTATTCGCTTAATTAGATGATGTTGATTTAATGTTGACCACATCGATCGAGACCCAAACTTTATCAAAATTAGGTGAATTTTTTACCATATCCATATTTAAATATGTTGATCACATCTGACGGTCGAAATTTAATATTATGAATTTTAGACGTTGGAACCACAACATGCCTACTAATGTGGTATAACTTGTTTTGTGGGATTTTTCTAAGTGTATGCATTTGTGAAGCAACTATATCTTGTAAATAGAATTTTACAAATTTGTCCGTAGGATGTGTTAGGTATAGTGAAATATGGTTACCATTAAAAAATCACATATTTTCGATAATGTTTAGATCTCGATCGAGACGGTCAACCCTTTTTACGCTTATTATCCCCTATGGGTAACTCTACCCCCGAAAGGTAAAATTTCTAGAAATTTTACTCAAGCTACTACATCACATTTATGTGAGAGTGTGTACAAGAAAGAATCCCCCAAAACTAGTCAAGAAGGAGGAGGTAAGAGCGTATTCGCTTAATTAGATGATGTTGATTTAATGTTGACCACATCGATCGAGACCCAAACTTTATCAAAATTAGGTGAATTTTTTACCATATCCATATTTAAATATGTTGATCACATCTGACGGTCGAAATTTAATATTATGAATTTTAGACGTTGGAACCACAACATGCCTACTAATGTGGTATAACTTGTTTTGTGGGATTTTTCTAAGTGTATGCATTTGTGAAGCAACTATATCTTGTAAATAGAATTTTACAAATTTGTCCGTAGGATGTGTTAGGTATAGTGAAATATGGTTACCATTAAAAAATCACATATTTTCGATAATGTTTAGATCTCGATCGAGACGGTCAACCCTTTTTACGCTTATTATCCCCTATGGGTAACTCTACCCCCGAAAGGTAAAATTTCTAGAAATTTTACTCAAGCTACTACATCACATTTATGTGAGAGTGTGTACAAGAAAGAATCCCCCAAAACTAGTCAAGAAGGAGGAGGTAAGAGCGTATTCGCTTAATTAGATGATGTTGATTTAATGTTGACCACATCGATCGAGACCCAAACTTTATCAAAATTAGGTGAATTTTTTACCATATCCATATTTAAATATGTTGATCACATCTGACGGTCGAAATTTAATATTATGAATTTTAGACGTTGGAACCACAACATGCCTACTAATGTGGTATAACTTGTTTTGTGGGATTTTTCTAAGTGTATGCATTTGTGAAGCAACTATATCTTGTAAATAGAATTTTACAAATTTGTCCGTAGGATGTGTTACGTATAGTGAAATATGGTTACGGTAAAACAATCACATATTTTCGATAATGTTTAGGTCCTGATCGAGACGGTCAACCCATTTCATGAGCAAATGGTTCAAAAAATCACCAAAAGTTTAATTTTTTTGCCCAAATATTTGGCGGGCTGTTTCCCACCCTCAAAATTTGGCCCAAATTCGAACTCACTTAAGAGCCCAATTTATTTTGTCGCCCTAGTCTCGCACCTCATACACTCTCTCCCTCCTCTCGCATTCTCTGAGAAAGAGAGAAGACGAGCGACACAGGCAGGCGGTCTCGCCGTCGCTCCGCCGCCGCCTAACCTCCTCCGAGCACCTAACCCCCACCATTTAAACCCTCTGACTCTCTTCCCATTTATGCCCTCAATTCGAACATGCATCCATTCCCCATCTCAGATTGAAATCATAACCCCAAGCCCCAAATCGGATTCAGGCGAAATCTCTTCTTCTCCGACTTGTTCTTGCTTCAAAAAGGTAAACCCACTACTTTCCTTTCAATTTCGAGCTCCATTAAGCCTTGCTTTTCAGTTCTGGAACCCAATCTCTTACTTCTCTCTTTTTCTGGGTTTCTCGACAAACCGCCACCGTCGAGTGCTCCGATAAAGCGCCGACGAGTCCTTGTAGCTGGGCTATTTGCTGGGCCCTAGTCTTGGAGCCTCGTGTTGGGAACAAGTTCAGACTGGGAAGGAAGATCGGAAGCGGCTCGTTTGGGGAGATCTATCTCGGTTCGTTTGTTCTGATTTTGTGGTCAATTTTTTTTGGATTTGGGGATTTTGGTTGTGGTGGTTAAATTTCTGATCTTTTTTGATGTAGGTACCAATATTTAGACGAACGAAGAGGTTGCGATTAAGCTGGTGAGTGTTGTTAATTGAGCTTCTGGTGTTGACTTTTGGGTTTTTGATGCCAATTTGGATGTGGGAATTGAGCTTCTGGAGTCCTACGTATTCACAACAATCGAAATGTATTCACAAAAATCGAAGATTAGCTTTGATGCTTGGCAATTGTGAGGTCGAAGTGCACAAGATGAATCAGAATCACAATCACAGTAACAATAAGAAGGAGCCTGTAAAGCGTACTGCTGCTAATTCTTATCTGTTTGAATACGGGTGTATTGATGAAAATGGTTTCCGAATTCTGATGACTGTTAATAGGGTATGCATGTATGGCTTCTTGCTCATCATTTGTATCAATATGCACTTATGCATTACCTCATTGTTACTGTTGTTCTATTTGAACAGGGAATTGATTATCATATGGATTTAGGGGGACTAGGACCGGCCTGTTTCGCTGTCGAAGAGTTCAACAAGCGAAAGGTATGCATGAACTCTTAACTAACTCACTAGCTTGTTCTAATCTGGATTTTATATGTTTCATCTTGGATGTCTATTAAACTTATCAATGGGTATGATTGTTCATGCAACACATGATTTTCTTATATATTTCGTTCATACCAAGTGGTTTGGACTAATAACAAACCTGAAGTATTGTTTGCATCTATTTGATCAACGGCTTTGTTTTGCTTCATCATACTCTTCCAGAAATCCGATCTGCAATTTGTGATACTGCAGAGAACTTGGATGAAGCCGCTGCTTCACTGCAAATGTGTATGTATACTGGCTAATTGCTTGCTGGCTAATTGCTTCTGAGTCTGTTCTCTTCCTGTTCGTTGGTTTCTATCATCTTTACTTTGAACTTGTGATAGTCAGCTGCTAATCTTATCATCTTGTTATCATTACATTTTGTTTCTACATGATTGAAAAATTGAAAATCATTTCAATCATGTATAGTACTAGTACTATACATGATTTTGATTTTGAGATAATTACTCGCACTAGTATGCTATGTTTAATCTAAATATGATGCGACCTTGAAATAATTGTACTGCTGAAAGATCATAATCATCATATGGTTATGGTCCATAACTAATGCACCAGGCATACATTTTGCTTTTAGTTTTTGTAAATGTAGGATTTAAATCGAGATAACTAAACTGAATCAGTCGTATGTTTATTAATTTTGGATTCTAGTTTCTGAATACTGTATGTAGTTATAATTTCCTTGTGTGGCTACTGAGGTTGAAAGTTGACAAGGATATGTATATGAAAAGACCAAGAGCTTACTGTTTAGAAATGTGTGTCCTAACTAGGTGCTTCCCAATTACTTCAAGCTGAAAAGAGGTGTAGAAACTCTGTGATTCAATAATGCTTTTGCATTACTCCTAATGATCGTTTTCCTGCTTATTAGTTTATTAAATAGCGCTTGATTGTGTACACAGTTTGAAAAGGTTGAAGGCTGTGAGGTTCATAGGGATTCATACATGTTAATCATCTTCTCCTTTTTGTTTGAAATGTATGTTATTTGTTAATTTTTTTGCTTTGAAGTATTAATTTGATGAACAAATAAGTCTGATTTGTTTGGATTTTGTGAAAGGATTGAGTTATGTTATATTTCTGCTAATTTAAGATTTATTGAAGTTAGACAGTTTTGTTGTTGCTGCAGGGACTTGAAGGGCTGTTTGGATTGACATAAAATAGCGAGAATCATGCTGGAGCTAGCAGTTTGCCAAGGTCTATTGCTGCACACCAAGGCTCCAAGGGTCTTTGTCTTTTACATCAGTGGGTCTGGGTGTTTCGTTCCTTCCAACTTGGAGATGCTCAATTTAAAAGGCCCTCTATTTTATGTTTATAGAAGGCATCATAACATGTTTAGGCAATTTAGCTTTAGTTCTTGTAGCTTTATTTTGTGTACATTATTAGGCTTTCTACCAATGCACATAATTTTGTGTACTTGAAACAATGGTGGATTAATAGAAATTGCAATTAATGATTTTGGAATTGATTTTATGGTTTCATGTATGAATGCCTAATTGAACAGGGACACCAGATATGTGTAGCCTACTATCAAAACCACAATAGAAATTAAATGAAAGTGAAGACTAAATCGTATCATAACAACATATATATGTGGTTTGACAAACTTAAATACCATGAATGGTTAAGTATACGTTGCTATTTTCCTATTCAGGCGACATATATGTGTTTGCATAAATCCATCTAGACAACATTTATCTGTCATTGGAAGGCATATCAGATGACATATATCTATTGTCTCAAAGAGATCAAATGAAAAAAGAAAAATTATACGTTGTCTGAAGATCATTCACCCGATACATATGTGTCTAGACATCAAAAGTATGTCATGTGGGTTCATCCAGCAACACATAAATGTAGTGTGTAAAAGTTCAAATTCTAATTAACCAAGGATATGTCGCCTCTAACATTTTCACACGATGTTTAAATGTCGTCTTTAGTTGAATTAATCTACGCATATATGTTGTTGTAAGACATTTTTCTCTCTCACTCATAGTTATCAGGCGACACAAAGAGATGTGTCGCCTCACGGCAAAAAAAAGATGTGTCGCCTTCTAGCATGTCGACGTTTATACAATCAGGCGACATATATACCCTGTCGCCTTATCTTTTATCAGGCGACACATAATGAAAAAAAGTCTTCTGTCGCCTGATGTTTTTATAGGCGACACAACATTTGTGTCGCCTGATAGTTTAAACGTCGACATGCTAGAAGGCGACACATACGATTTGCATCAGGCGACACAACAGTTGTGTCGCCTGATGCAAGAATTGGCATAGTGTAGACCTGGAACATAGAATAATTACACCTGTTGTTAATACCATCGTTGCATGTTCATAAAAATCGCTAAATTTAGCTACATCTCGATCTCATTATACAATTACATTCTTACTCATCAACAAGATTCAAATAGTTTGCCTCTACAAGTGTGTTGAATAAGAATTCAATCAGAGGCATCAAACACTTTAAATCTTGGATGCCAATTCATTAACTTATATGGAAACATGTTCAAATATATATTATAGTTAAACATTCTCATATCTTTTTTTTTTTGACATGAACCTTTTGATGAAACAATAATAGCTGCATGTAAACGAGGGCTAGGGCATGCATATATAGTCGGCGTTGGACCCATTTGAATATGGAGGAGAGCTACAGTAGTATTATATATTATGTTAGATTCAGGAATTTTGCAGGAAATGAAGGACGATGGAACCCTCCCACCACTACGAGTGTATGACTATATGCTGGCATGCATGCTTTGATTTTGATTTCTAAATTCCTTCCTTAGCACCGAAGAGAGGAGAAGCCAAAAAGCATGCACTGACTCCCAATAGATTATTACTCCTACCTAACTAACGTGCATTACCACCATGTGCCATATATGATATTCCTTCACACAACTAGTTCAAAAATCGGTTTGTTACTCATCAGTTACTACATATTGAATATATACAGATGGTTTTGTTTTGTCTGAAAATACACAAATGGTTAGTTATGGTATCTCTCTGAAATGGTGCATGTTTTAATACCATTTGAGTGATCGATATTAAAGATTCCGATATTGAATACATGGATGACTATTTTATATATATATATAAAGGCACTTCCAATAAGGATTTTTTTTTCTTTAATTCTAGGGATAAGGTGTTTGACAAACTTTTTGATTACTAAATCATATCTTCACCGTTCAGTTTATAGGTGTATATAAGTAGATAACTTTTGTAAATTTTCAGAAAATTTGGTGATCGTTAAGTTATCCAAATGTTTGATTTGTTTTTAATGATCTTGAACGGTGTAGGTTTAACATAAATGTTAAGTTTTTTGTTTTAATCTGAATCATCCAAACCCATTAAAAAAACAAATATAATGGTATGAGCATATCCCTAAAAGTGACAAAAAATAGAGATCCTTCATTAGAAGGCCTTGTGTGTGTGTATGTATGTATGTATGTATGTATGTATGTATGTATATACACATACACACACAAGACACTCAAAACTGTGTTTTTATGTTATAAACATGAACGGTTCAAGTTTGACAGAATTATGTTTATCCATTGATTTAATCGAATTTGAGTGTCTTAATGATAACCAAATTGGCTGAATTTTTACAGAGATAATCTATACATTAGTATCTAAAGACTAGACGGTGAAGATATGAAAATTCGATTGAAAAAATGAGTTTAAAGTGGAAATCCGCACCGTAAGAATAAATAAGAACATCCTTACATATTAGGCGATATTAGCTCCTCGGATGTGAACGAGGAACAAGTCCCACCCTCAAACCCGAAGGTGATGGATGACTTTCTTCGGTCCAAAAATACATTAGATGAATATATGGTTATAAGTTATAACTTTACATAAATGGTGCATGTGTTTGATAGCAGTTGAGTGAATTAAGAGATTCTGACATTGAAAGCATGAATGATTTGTTTTGGATGCAAATTTGCTCTCCACCCTTACTTCCCCACCCACATGGTTGAATGTCACATGTCCTATCTTTTAATTACTCTAATTGTTATTAACATTTATTTATAATAATAAATTATATTATATTCTAATTTTACTTTAATTCACTCTTTTCTTTTCATTTCATTTTCTAAATAAAGTAACTAAACCTAACAAATTTAAGACTCCTCAAGATTAAACAAGCTAATTTCTAGGTATGGTACACAACAGCAAGAACCCATTTTTTAAAGAATAATTACCAAGTCGACATCTTTCTTAGAACCCCAGGTCTGTGTAATTTCACCCACATTGCATTAATTGTTAACACTATAATTGTTCTTGATGTATATAAAACAGCCCAAGCAAACTCGTGAGGTTGAAGAGGGGAGTTAAAATGAGACCAGATTTTTGAGTAAGGGCGGTGGAAGATATGCTGCATTTTCAAATGATGAAGATGATTTAGATTTATTGACCATCTATATAAAAAATTACTTTTGAATATAAAAAACCTGTAAAAATTACTTGAGCTCCTTCACTAGATTATACATGAACCATGAAATCATATTTGAAAAAGGCTAGGTTATTTACAAATATCACGTTTGCTCCCTTTCAAAAAACAAAAAACAAACACAAAACAAAACAAAAGACAAAACAAAACAAAGACGTTTGCTCTTACTTGAGTACTAAATTTGTTAGGGTTTGTTTAGAAAAAAAAGTGGTTTAAAGTAAAATTAGAAAATAATATAATTTATTATCATAAATAGATGTTTTTAAATCCTATTAAAAAAATGTTTTGTTGTACGTTAACCATGGTCAAAGTGATTATAAGATAAGATATGTGATTAAAATATAAGACATGTGATATTCAACAGGTAAGGTGGAAACAAGGATGGGGAAGTAAAAATGAGAAGCAAATTTGCATATATTTGGTTTGGTCTGCAAACACATTAGATGATTGGACGATAGTAGTTGAGTGAACTTAAGGATTTTGATTTTTGTTTATTAAGATAATAATTTCATGAAGCGTTTTTATTTTTATTATAAAAATGAGTTTAGAATTGGGGACTTCATCATGCACCCACAATTTCAGTGATTTCACTATTTTGGGAGACTGAATTAACTTGGTGTCCGTATAAAGTAAAATATATAATAAAACATGCTGTGCCAGGTGACAGGAATCCTTTGAGGTCAGCTGAACAGGGCTGACAATAGGCATAAGATGCTGGGCAAAGCTGCTCATGGCCTTAACTTCAAAAGAGTGAGGCTGATCGATCCTTAACTTCAACTGCGCGCAGAAGAATGAGGTATTTGCTATATTTAGTGAGTTTTGAGTTCTGAGTTCTGACTTATGAGACTTAAAAAAGATTATAAGCAAGGATTGATTGTGAAGCAAGGATTGACTTATTACTAGAAGAAATTAAACCTCCCCATCCACAGGTTCATCCTTGACCTTGTAGTACTCTCAGAATATGACTGATGATGCTCGCTCCTACGTACTTCTATTCACACTCGTACTGACTCCTGTTACATAATTATACTTGCCAAAGGGTTCATATATGGCTTTTGATAGATCGATTATTACCTCATCAAGGCCATGGATGGCATTCATGCTTCTTAGCATCCACGCACACCACAATGAACAGAATGGTATAGACAGGAAGATGAGGGTCTTTAATTCGAACAGCAGTAAAACTGGGCCTGCATGCAGACAATGGTGAATGAGCTTAATTAGATCATAAACATATATATGGCAAAAGTATAATGTGTTTCTTTATCCACTAAGATGCAAAAAGAAACATTAAGTCATCGATTACATTATACCAAAGGGGCAGCCTCCTTCATATTCCACTGGCATGGGATTCAGAAGACGGTGCTTTGATTTCTAGCTTTCCACCTACAACTCCAGTTCCACCACCTGATCGATCGATCTCTCAGAATTAATTAATGTTAACAAGAATCGCTCAAGTATATTGAAGCTTTACCAACACAAGGCACTAGGCATAGCTCATGATCATGTCTACTCTTTTGGATCAAATTAACCACAGATCCAGCTATTCTAAAGTTAGCAAATTGTAAAATTAATAAAGTTCATAAAATTTAGACTATTTATCTAATATAAGGGTAATAGAAATAACACATCACTCTTGAATCAATTTAGTCTAAACCATAGTTAACTTGGGTTATATGTCGTTAACAACAATAAAAATAAAAATAAAAAGATTTTTACATGCGTTAGTCATGTCCCCTCTTCTTCGCGTCAACATGCTTTCTTCCTTTGATTGATTGTGGCATTATCGTTTCCCTGTGTGTTTATAGAAACTTATCCATGGGTACAAGAATGCACAGATACAATCCTCCATTAAAACAACCTTTTGATATATACTTTATTTGATATGTGAGATTAAATTGTTCTTTTGCTAAGGTATAAATTAAATTGAAGTGAGATAGTTCTGCAAATGAGGAATTAGATTAATTACAAAATACCACATGATGAAGTATGATGCTATTTTTATTTTCATACCTAACTATCAAAAATCCTCTTGACGTTTTTCAGATCACAAGTTTCAGATACATACTGGAGTTTTTCAGATCACAAGTTTTAGATACAGAGTTAGAATATTATAATTATGCTATAGCAATAATCCTCTTGGCGTCATAACTTTTTGGGAATTCTTTCTAGAAGGATTGTTATATATGAAGTTTTCAATTCTAACAAGAATTTAACCTAAAACGGGTAAGTATATGACAAGAATTTTTAATCCCTAATTCCTTATGATTAATTACAAAATACCACCCGAACTATGATGTTATTTTCATTTTCATACCTAACTCTAAAAAACTTGCATTTTCATACCCGAAGTTTCATTCCATTAGCATTTTCATACCCTGACCACTAACACCGTTAAATTTTGAGAGCATTTTCATCTTTTCAATAAATATATCATTTTTTACATTTACTTTAACAAAATAATTTATTTTTTAAGGTTACCAGATACAAAAAAAACAATTTACTTTAGCAAACATATTAAAAAAAAAACTCCAAAATTAAATATTTATTTTTGCAACAATAGTGATAAAAGTTAGTATAACTCTTGTATGTATATATATTTTTGGAGTTACAAAACAAAATAAAATAAATTATAATATATAATTAAAATAAATTATATCAAGAAATTATCGAATATCGATGGAAATTTTATCATATTTTATATAAACATGGTATATTTAACTAAAAATAGATTAAACATGTTTATATAAAATTTGATAAAATTTCCATCGGTATTCAATATTTTCTCGATATAATTTATTTTAATTATATATTTTAATTTATTTTATTTTGTTTTGTAACTCCAAAAATATATATATATATATATATATATATATATATATACACAAATAAGAGTTCTACTAACTTTTATCACTATTGTTGCAAAAATAAATTTTTAATTTTGGAGTTTTTTTTTGAATATTTTTGCTAAAGTAAATTGTTTTATTTGTATTTGGTAACCTCAAAAAATAAATTGTTTTGTTAAAGTAAATGTAAAAAATGATATATTTATTGAAAAGACGAAAATGCTCTCAAAATTTAACAGTGTTAGTGGTTAGGGTATGAAAATGCTAACGGAATGAAACTTCGGGTATGAAAATGCAAATTTTTAATAGTTAGGTATGAAATTAAAAATAACATCATAGTTCGGGTGGTATTTTGTAATTAATCCTAAAGAATTAAGGATTAAAAACTCTTGTCATATACTTTTACCCGTTTTAGGTTAAATTCTAGTTAGAATTGAAAACTTCATATATAACAATCCTTCCAGAAATAATTCCTAAAAAGTTATGACGCCAAGAGGATTATTGCTATAGCATAATTATAATCTAACTTTGTATCTAAAACTTGTGATCTGAAAAACTCCAGTATGTATCTGAAACTTAGACGCAAAGAGGATTATTGCTATGCATAATCATAATCAGCTTTGGTTACTGATTTTGGATAGAAATTGCAAGTCTGGTAGAAGGTGAAGACAATCGCTTGAAGTGAAGACATCCTTCAACTCAGAGGCGTAAAATTAAGTTTTTCGTATTCTTCTTTTCTTTTTGTTAACGACGTTTAAGCCATTTTCTTTTCTTTTTTTTTATATGAAAAAAAAAGACAGTTAACCCAAGTTAATCATGGTTTAAACTAAATTGATTCAAAAGTGATATGTCATATCTATAACCCTTAGATTAGATAAAGAGTCTGGATTTTATGAATTTTACTAACTTTTTACAATTTACTAACTTTAAAGGAGCCAGATCCATTAACCACAGTGCATGTATTGTAAGCAGGCAGGTGCTGCAAGCCTAGTTGATAGGTGCATAATTATACATTATTTTTATTAAAATCGTCTATACTTTCTTTGTTTGTTTGGTGTGTTTTCTAGTTATTTACTTTGTTTATTCGTTTTCTAGGTATTCCGAAACAAATAAGAAGAAAGGAAGGAAAATGGAGATTGAAAGGCGAAATTCATAAATCTGCCTTTGAAAGTCATCCAAATTCGACGGAGCATTGAGGGCAGTTCTTGAAGAACCAGATGATGAGTTTTTATATCAACGGAAAGCTATAGATGTCAGCATTCCGTAGCATTTTACAATTCGTGTATAGCATTTTCTTAGAAGAAGTTATAGCCAATTTAGTACCAGAAGGTCAATCTGCACGCAAATATAACTCTTGACGGGAATTTGTGTTTTGAGCCCCAAATCACACCAGGAGGCCCATGGACGAGTTTGCACTTCATATTACGACTTATAACCCCGATTTAAAGTTGATTTTGAAGAATTAAATGAGTTAGCATACTTCTATATATTGGTCTAACATATGTGCACCAATCAGAACATCCAAGGAACCCTAAATCAAAAGGGATTGGTTGAAGAAAGCAATATAAAAGCCATGTGCTATCAACTTTTGCAGCTCTCTTCTCCTCTTCTTCTCCTCCTCGTTTCTCTTAGTTAGGGGCTGCTTGAAGCACTAGACATGAACAACAAGATTATTTGAGTTTTGATTTTAGTTTCTTTTAATCCAAGATGAGATTTGGTTTACTATTATTGTATTGATGAATTTTTTTTCTTGTATGCTTTGAGTGCACGCTTAGCATACATGTTAGGGTTCTATATGTTTGATTGTTTGATGCCAGTGTCAATATCAGACTCCTCAAAGTATTTAGAGAAGTTAGTTTTCGCTAGCAAGTAAACTAAGTCATATGTTTAGAATAGTTTAGGTGTAGAGCACTTCCTGCCTAGCTTACGAAGTAAGAAAGGATAATTGATTGTGTTTCAAGCATACCGAACCAACTTGAGTGTCTTCATCTAAATTAATTGAACAAATTGTCTTGTGTGTGATTGTAGGGGGTGGATTGCATCTTCCCTAGCTAGTTTTATTTCATTGTTTCCCAAAACGAAAACCCAAAACTACTTTTCGTCACTTTAGGTCCTTTGTTTCCTAGTATTTATTTGACATAGCAAACAAACTCCTATGAATCTGAAATTTTGTACGTGAGTCCGTCTGTGTGTCTAGTTTGTGTCTGTAAAGTTTTGTACTTTTATGACTTCTTTAGGTTAGTCAACTAATTAGGTTTTTGACTGCTAGTCGCTAGGATCAGTAGTCACTTTTATGACATTTTTTGAGTAGTTAGATTCATTTAGTCCTCTACGGGAATTACTCTTATTTACCCATACTATAAATGACGATATAGTAGTGAATAAGAAAAATAAATTGGTTTATAAATAACCGATCACTAGTCTCTTACCCTATGAAGGTAATGAAGCTACTAACTGATCACTGCGCTTAGCCGCTTATTTTTCCTGATTGAGATCAAATGATCAATCTCACGAGTTATATATGCATGTATTGTTGCGGCGTTTAGCCTCTTTCTAATGCAATAATCTGATGGTAGCTCACTAGCTTGGCTGATGACTAGCTTGAGGATGGGTGTTATAACTGTCAAGGGTAAAACGTAACTAGCCAGTTCATTAGTCTTTTACTATTATATTTAGTGTTGCCAAGACACAAAACTAATTTCTTTGTTGTCTCTATTTACGCATTGCTAGTATCCTAATACTACTGATTCATCATAGTGTTCATCGAGCCTTCTCTCCAAGTTATATTGATTCCTACAAAGGGATTAAGGTGAACCCTCTCGTTTCTTTCATAAATTAGACCACAAAAAGGAAGGTATATAGATAATCTTATATCATTCTTCTAGGAGTTTGCCCCGTATGTAGTATTTAGTTTTAGTTTTAACTATATTGATCTCAATATGCAACACGCTTATATATGATGCATGTGTGCACTCCTGAAGCAAAAATCACATTCTCAAACAATAGCAAACCGAGTTACGCATATCTTATGTTAATAAATATAGGTCTCTCTCTAACTCATTTATCTTACAATTTAGACTATCAGTTGAGAGTACACAATCGTTCTTATTCCTTGTGGCGTTTCTCTCCAATTCAATTCTTTGTTTCGATGATGTTTGTTTAGTTGGCCCAGTTAGTTACCTCTTAAACCTTGGGCTAAGCAAATGCAAATCAGCCTACCAACTACTTTGGCCTACCTTCTTAATACCAAAATCAATTAAACTAATGACGAAATTAAGACCTAATTAGAGATGAGGAAACAAATACCGACTTGTCCTTGTGTGTGGGCATCTGTCTCTTCACAACATAGGATTGACAACACAGACAACAAACAGCAGCCTTTCGGAGATCTCAAGGGGCCTCCCAACAACAACAACATCGTCGACTCCTCGATGTTTCCTAAGTCCCCCTTATTTACATCTCCTCTTCTTCTCCGACCTTAACAAAACCAAACTCCTTCAATCCAATTTGGTCTCTGAATTTCTCAAATCAACAAAAACAGAGAAACCCAGAAATGGCGACCCTTCCATCCTCCCATTGCTGCCGTACTTACTCGTCGTCATCGTCGTCTCTGTCGTATTCGTCTTCCCTACACCGAAGTCTGCAGAGGGTGGCGGTTTCTCAGAGCCCGAAACGTTTCGTCGTCTCGGCCAAGGTTTCTCAATCCGTTTCGCAGCAAAATGGTGTCAGCATGCAAGATGGTTAGCTCATTCAAACTTTTCAATGCACTAGTTTTCTGGGTTTGTGTTGTTTATACAATCTGTGTTGAGTTGAATGTAAAGTTTTAGTCTTTGTTCTGTTAAAGTTTTGGTCTTTGATCAGTTTGATGTGCTTAGAGCATTAGGGATTTTAGTGAAACTAAATAGCTGTTGTTCAATTTGGAATTAGAAAGTTTGAGGCTTTAGAGTTTAGTGTGTCTTGTTTTGATTTTGTATTGGTTGTAATGGCAGTGGCTCCAGCAGTGAAGCCTGTGGAGAATGAAACTACTTTCAAGAAATTGAAATATGGGTTGCTTTCAGCTACGGCTGGATCTGTGGAGGAAAGTAAAGACTCGAGTGGGTTTAGTTTCGAAGAAACTGAGTCCACTGTGAGTATTACTGTGGTTGGAGCATCTGGGGACCTTGCTAAGAAGAAGATATTCCCGGCCCTTTTCGCGCTTTATTATGAGGGTTGCCTCCCTAAGGTGGGTGAAATTGTTTTTCTTTCTCCCTGTTTGTTATTGATTTCGAGGTTTAGATCAATTGGTTTGATAATGTATGTATGATCGCTGGTGCAGCACTTTACTATTTTTGGTTATGCTCGGAGTAAGATGACTGATGTGGAGCTAAGAACCATGGTTAGCAAGACACTTACTTGTAGAATTGACCAGAGGTGAGCTTTGCTTCATTCTTGCTTTTGTGGAATGAGGTTGCATTGGTTGCTATGTATGATGTGAAAGTTCCAACAATTTGATACGTTTTTTTTTGTCGTGCCGGTGAGGGAATGCGTTTAGTTGGTGCATAACAAATTGTTTTTGGGAATTTCAGGGAGAATTGTGGTGAAAAGATGGACCAATTTCTTGAAAGATGTTTCTACCACTCTGGTCAGTATGATTCACAGGATCACTTTGCACAGCTGGACAAGAAACTAAAGGAACATGAGGTAATTTTGGTGTGTCTGAGTGATACCATAATGATGAGCTTTGAAAAGAATGTTGGCTAGGATTTTACACTTTGTATGCACATCATTAGTTGAGATCAGACCTGCTCATGATTTCATTTTGTTATTTCTCATATCAATGGCATTCAAGAACATATCTCCACATCCTTACTGTACTCCGGTTTAGACTGACAGTGAACTGCATGTGTAGGGTGGAAGAATTCCTAACCGCCTGTTCTATCTATCTATTCCTCCAAACATATTCATAGACGCTGTTCGCTGTGCAAGCTTGTCTGCTTCATCGGGTAATGGCTGGACTAGAGTTATTGTTGAGAAGCCCTTTGGCCGAGATTCAGACTCATCTGCTGCTTTGACCAAAGCCCTCAAGCAGTACCTAGAAGAAGATCAAATATTCAGGTAATTTTTTTTTTCCCCAAACTAGGTTGGTTCTCATCATGCAATTATTGTGGGCCATAATCTAATTTTTGTTCTTTTTTGAATTAACAGGATAGACCACTATCTGGGCAAGGAGCTAGTGGAAAACCTTTCAGTTCTTCGCTTTTCCAATCTTATTTTTGAACCCTTGTGGTCAAGGCAGTACATAAGGAATGTGCAGTTAATATTCTCTGAAGATTTTGGTACTGAAGGGCGCGGAGGGTACTTTGATAATTATGGGATTATAAGGGATATAATGCAGAATCACTTGCTTCAGATATTGGCGCTCTTTGCAATGGAAACCCCTGTCAGTTTGGATGCAGAAGATATCAGAAATGAGAAGGTAATGAGCCTGGTTTAATGCTATGTATAATATGATTTTCCTCATTTATCCTATTTTTAAATTGCTTGCTCCATGCCAGGTAAAAGTTTTGCGTTCCATGAGGCCGTTGCAACTTGAAAATGTGGTAACAGGGCAATACAAGAGCCATGTCAGAGGAGGTGTTACTTACCCAGCCTACACTGATGACAAAACTGTACCCAAAGGCAGCTTGACTCCAACATTTGCAGCAGCTGCACTCTTCATAGACAATGCCAGATGGGATGGGGTACCTTTCCTAATGAAAGCTGGGAAAGCGTTACATAATAAGAGGTTTGCTCATTTAAATCGCCTGGTTCTTGTTTTCTGTGTTTTTATTTGCACAGATTGATTTATATATTTCCTTCTTTTGCCAGGGCTGAGATAAGGGTACAGTTCCGGCATGTGCCTGGAAATTTGTATAATCGAAACATTGGAACTGATCTTGATCGTGCTACAAATGAACTTGTAATCCGAGTACAGCCTGATGAAGCTATCTTTCTCAAAATCAATAACAAAGTCCCTGGTTTGGGCATGAGGCTGGACAGGAGTAATTTGAATCTTCATTATGCAGCCAGGTAAGTTAAAAGTTTTCCTTGTGAAGCCTTGATGGTAAAAATTGTTCACTGAATATAGACTGATGAGTGCGTTTGTCATTCTTAATGACGTGCAATAAAATGCTTAAACATATTGGACATTGTAGATATTCAACGGAGATTCCAGATGCTTACGAGAGGCTTCTGCTGGATGCTATTGAAGGAGAAAGGAGACTTTTCATCCGGAGCGATGAACTAGATGCAGCTTGGTCACTTTTCACACCTTTGTTGAAGGAAATAGAAGAGAAGAAGATTATTCCAGAGTACTATCCTTATGGGAGTAGGGGTCCTGTTGGGGCACACTATCTTGCAGCAAGATACAAAGTCCGGTGGGGTGATGTTGGCGTGGATCAATAACTGTCCATGGTAGTTTAGAATTTGGTGCTAGTAAATCGTGACTAGCAGTCACAGGTAGGGTTATCCTCCACTTTTCGTTGATTCTGCTCGTTGGTAACATCTATTTATATGCAAGGTTCAATTATGGGTGCGTACATGTTCTTGTAGCAAAAATAGCACGTCTTCTCTTTACTTTTTTTTTTTTGCTCCTATTTGAATATTTTAGGTTTTCACTCTTCCTAATTAACTGTAAATACTCCTCATTTCATGAACATACTTGGCCTAATCAAAATGTGGAACAAAATTGTTATTCCACCGGCACACAGATAATAGAAGTAACCATTCTCAAAAAAGATAATAGAAGTAATAAAGGGGTGACTGGTTCCTGGTAGTAGCTAAACTTAATATCAAGATTGCTTTCGATTTCAGCCTTTTGACAATTGTGTGCAGAAACATTCACCAAATGTTAGATTGCTCACCAAACTGCTTCACATTTCTGAGCAATGTTCCTAAGATATTGTCAGATTTTCTCTAGCTGCTACTCAGGTAGGTAGTATTAGATTGTTTTATGTACGTTGCAAAAACGGTCCAACAAAGGGACTGATGAGCGTTTTCAATGCCCTTTGTTTTCAATGCCCTTTGTCTTCCATAGATAGTGATCAGTGGTAAGCTTTTGTTACTCACTTAGATGATGAGGATACTCAGGTAATGATGCATTTCTCACGTTTTCAATGTTCATCAATATAATATGTATGATGAGTAATTTAATGTATGAGTGTCCTTTACAGACCAATATAATATGTGAAGGCTGATATTAATGTCCTTTACAGACCAAGTGATCCCAACCCCAAATATCAATGATGTGAATCGGCCCGAAATGCCTCAAACAGTTCGTCGTTTGCAGCCTTGCTAATTTGGTTAGTTTCACCCCAATATGTCATTATCTATTTTGATGGTTCAGTCTATGTCTACTTTGATGGAATCTATTCTTGGACAAGGATTATGTTGTTCTTAGGGGGAAATTCTTAGTGGTTTTTCACCTTGAACAACAATGTATTCTAGAAAAGCACCTTTGTTTTATAATCCAAGAATTAATTAGGCTATGTAAACTATGTTGGTAGGAATGTAAACTATATACATTTTTACGGGAATGTCAAATGTTATATTATGGATGGAGTTGTGGATTTGTTTGTTTGAATGTTTGATTGTAAATAGAATGAAATATATAGATATAGCAGAAAAATATGAGTAGGAAATTAGTATTTGAATTTTTTTTGAATGTTATTCTTATTTCACATGAAATAGTGTGAATTAAAGTAAACAAAATTGACACATTCATCCGTGAATAAGTTACTTCACAGATTTAGGCGAATTATATTTACACAGTTATCTGTATGAATAGATCTTACAAATTCGCACAAACATCTGTGTGAATTACAAAGTTGTTCTCACTGAATGACCTATCATAAAACAATCACGTTTTATGGATATGTGATGGGGCCCACGACAACAATTCGTACAAACTTTTTAATCTGTGTGTGTTGAGTATTAGCCCTTCCTTTAAAGAGCACGGATATGTAATTCGTAAGTGTAGCGTGACTAATGACTTTCTCACACGGATATCTGTGTAAGATATCTATATTTCATACTGATTTAAATCTGTGTGAAGCTTATTTTGCTAGTAGTGAAGAGACATTACCATCAATATATCATCATCATCATCGATGATCAGTACGTACTTGATCAAATATTTATAAATAGAATGTATATATAGAAGATGAATATTAATAGTTCGGTGAAGCCTGAGAGCAGAACAGATACCTGGAGCTTGATAACACTTGTTTCTCCACAGCACCTTGCATGCAGAGCCATGAGAGTACCGATGATTAACTTACGGGCTTAACCCAAAGAGGCACATAATAAGAAGTCCAGACATAAATTGAGATTATATTAAAAAATAAATACGATGTAATATGTAACCAATGCTCAGGGCGAGTCGGATAACCCGTCCAAGTGGTTTTTCAATATCAATGTGATTTTTAATAGCATTAGGCGTTTTACACAGAGAAACATATATGTACGTAGAAAAGGGCAAAACTGAAAGATTGATGAGAAATTTCGATCTGTATATGAAGCCATGAACATACACGTACATTCTAATTTCCGGACTAAGATAGTGGTGAGCCGGAGTGAAAAGTTGTTCAAGTGGCGCATGAATAGAAATTTGATAAAGAAAGTTGCAAAAACGGTCCTAAATTAAGTCATTAATTGTTTTATGTACGTTGTTTTTAAGGGTTTGCGTACAATAGTGTTGTGTGCAGGTGCTGGTGGGAGGTTTCTGATGAGAAGCAGAAGATTCATTAGAGGTCATGGAATTATATATCCTTCTAAGATGGAGGGTATGGGTTTTAAAAACCTAGCCTTCATCAAGTTAACATGGGTTTACCAATTCAGCAAGAAAGGTTTGACCTAGCAGCCGCTCTGCTAGGGTTTATCCAAGCCATCCGGTTTTCGACAATATCTTCTGCAAAACATGCCTCGTGCTCTATTAGGTTTGGGATTGCGCCGTTTACGGCCTCTCTGTGTCCTCCTCCATCAACCATGGAGAACCATGCTGGCCTCGTCCTCGGTGGTGCTTCCTATGTGCGTGGCCTCTGACGTGCCTCTTTCACGACAAGCACGTCTGTCGGCGACAAACTTCACTTTGGGCAGTGGTAGACGGAGTGACGATATGGTTGTGCAGATTGGTGGGTTTGGATCGGGTTCAATTGTCAATCGTATTCGACCGAATCGAGCACGCCTCAAAGCAGCCTTGTTGGAGAGATCTGAGTCTGGGTTGTTAAGACGCTTATTGGGTCAGTTGCTATTTGCAGGGAAGGTGGTTGGGATGATGATTGATCGGTGGTCGGAGATAAGCGGCGGAGAGAATTGTTTAACAAGTGAATCTGAGGTAGAGCCAAAGACAATATCATCAATATACACCTGAGCAACCATGGCATGATCATTTTCATGTATGGTGTGTCGATATGAGTCCTATGGAAATTTCTCAGTTCAGGCTATGATGCGGCTGGGGTCGAAGGATGGTGGCCGGGCATGTTTCCGAACTCCTTTGACGACGGCAATGGCTGGACATCCACCAAAGGCGGGGCAGATCTGCTTTCAGACGTGGGTCTTGGGCTGGATCTGGATCCGGGCTTGGGACAGTTTGGGTCTGGGATCCAGGTGGGTCTTGTGGGCCTTGGGATCCAAATTTTTTTCTTTGGAAACATCACCAATGTGTTTGGTTTTGGCCTCTAACCTGGTTTTGGTATTGGTTGACGAACCCATAACTATGGTATTTGTTCGTCAAGGATCATCTGCCATCACGGCCATGTCTGGAATCACTCTTGGCCGGCTTCGATACCTTAGGTGGAAGATTGCCCTCATCCCGGTGTCAGAATGGTTTTTATTATTCTGGGCATTGGTTTTGCATGGGTAGTCAAATCACCGACTACTCATTTCGCTTAACGGTTGCAATTCGTAAGCGTAAACCGAGTCCAGGCGTTAATGATTTAGCGCCGATGCTGATATTGCACTTTTACTTTTATATGTTTTCTTATTTCTTGATGTGTTTTCTATATCATCTATTTGTAATTTTTTTTCTTATAATAAAGTTTGACCTCTTTCTTCAACAAAAAAAAAAGGGTTAACATGGGTTTTAAAAAAAAAAAAACCTTCACTGATTTAACATGGCAACTATGTTAACAATGCATTTTTGTCTCTTGATGCATTAATTAGTATCATTTGGAAGTGCAAAGACAAGCAGATCCTTCATCCTTCATCTTATGCGTTATTTGGTTATGTGAGGAGCATCTCTAAGACGTCTGCAATTGTATGGAAGTCTTCGTCATCGTCGCCTTTTACAGTATCTAAAATGACAATAAATTCACAAAATGAAACTAGTTCGACCAAATAATGAGGAGAACAAACAAGTTGTCGCCAATGATGTCTACAACATTGACCAGGCGAATTGGCTGGAACCAAAGGGAGAATTGGAGATGGTACTAAAGTGGATATTTGGACTGATAACTGGATACATGACTGCCCCAGATACTTAATACAAAAACCAGCTCATGCCTTTATTCACAAAGTATCAGATTTGCTCACCCCTTCCCGAGCTTAGAATGAGCAACTAATTCTTCATTTGTTCCCCTCATAGGGGGCTATGCAAATCCTTCAAATACCTCTTTAACAGTTATGATATGCAGGATGTGCACAATATTGGTCACCAGACAAAAATGGATTCCAGATAGCTAGAGCGCATGTCATGGGCAACGCACTTGCATCTACCTCACAATAGGGAATACATACAAGGCACCATGGAAGAGATTATGGCAAGCTAAGGTACCGGGAAAGGTGCAAATATGTGTTTGGAGGGCGTGTCAAGATTTACTACCCACCAGAGCAAAACTTCTCACTGAAGGTGTTCATGGTGGGTTAGCTGCATTCTTAGTGATCATCCCATGGAGGATACTGTGCCCTTGTTTTGCAAATGCCCATTGCAAAGGATACCTCCCAATGATGGTTCATCAAGAGAAAGATCTTCAAACTCAAGCCTCCCAAGCCTAGTAGAATATGTCTAATACAGTTTCGAATCAGAGAGAGACATAGCAAAAGAACATGTAATTAACTGAAGCATATCAAATACCAACACCTCTGTAATTGAAGAAATCAAAAGGAGCTTCAATTAGAGGAACAAGAAGGAAAGTGGTACCGAAGGATGAATCTCCAAAAGTGCAAATTGATCACCAGATAGCAACATTCAGGCGAAAGTTTCATTGATTCGAGCGAGATATAGATGCTCGATCACTCCAATTCCTTCAAATCATCGATTAGAGACAACAAAACCTCGAGAATCAACCTTCAAAACTTAAGTTACATAGAGGAGGCACGAATCGTAGACCTGGGGTTCAGCTCGAAGCTGCTAGAGTGTGGAGCGAAGAAAAGGATCAGGATCACCCTTAGTTGGGTGGAATACAGCTTCTGAAAGAACTGGGCACATTATGTTTTTTTTGTTTTTTTATAGAATTAGTAACATCAATTTGGTTGAACTTCAATCCTTATGGATAACTAGTTTCGTATGCTTGCTTTATTTTTGACATCTGAACCTGATTTTGTGTAATGGAGCTTTCGATTTTGACATGGCCAATGTTTTCTTAGTTTTATAAAACAAAACATTGTTTGTCATAGTCATATGCATGAAAATCTATACGATGTGTGTACTTTGTAACTTACAATTACAAATGCTTACATCTATTATGTAATGATTCTCATTTTCAAAGTTTATGATATCATCCTCATTCTCTAATTACCAATTTCGCTCATTCTAAAGCTTGATTTGATTAAGGGTTTGTCCCTTATGACTAAAGAAGACTATCTAGTAGGGGACATAGCAATAGGTGGTGGTTGATTGAATTTTTGGTCATGAAATTTGTAAGGCATGATATACCAAACGGTATAACATAATTTTCCCAAAGCTAGACACAAAACTCGGCATTGTTTTTCAAAGATTTACTCAATGTGAATTTGATGTCTACAAATTGATGTAAAGAGGTGAAATTGATGGTTGTAGAACTGTACTTAGTTTCACTACCATCATTTACTCTTTCGTATAAATAGTGTAAAGAGGTATTTTATCCCCCGTCATGAAGTTGAAATGAAGTTTCAATGAATCATACCCAAAAGAAAGAAAGAGAGAAAAAAATGTCAATCCCATGCTATATTGCTATTGCAGCATAGCTCTATTTTAGCTCTTCATCATGTGTTGGAAAACCATAGCCCTGCAGGCACACATGCCTTGGTTGGTGAGTCTCCTACACATCCTTTCACTTCCAGGTACAGTCATGCTGTTCCCTCTGTTTGATTTGATTTTCTGGTACATGAATTTCAATCAATGACCAACAAATTTATATTCAAAAGGGAAGCCACCTAGCTAGAACAAGATCTGAGATATTCGGCCCGAAAATAATTATTGTTATTTTTGCAGAGACCCACTGAAACTGGGGTTTTATTTAAAGCCTGTGTTCTTCTGCAGCTGTTGGGATTGCTAGCTCTTTATTTCTGTGTGGTTACATGTGTGTGTCATGCGGTGGATGAGTTAGTTTTGGCAAGTGGGTATGTTTCAGTATGGCCCTGACCACCTCATTTATGTGGTTCCTCATAATTGTATATGTACAAATCCCCCATCTGCTGTCTCCCTTGATTTGGAGATCTCTGAGACTTTGACTACCATACCAACACACTTCTGCACTTCCATATCAGCAACATGATTCTGTTTTGATTTTTCTTCTTCCTTAGATCTGTTTGGCTCGTCACTCGCTCGTATAGACATGTATATTTTGAAAGTATTTCGGTGAGAATCACGTCTTTTGTCATGTTTAACCGTCTTTATAAAATTTTATTATCTTTATAACGTTGACGTGAGGAGTGATTTAATATATCGAAATAGATGTGTACATCAAATTTACTTGTTTATGTAATGCCAAAACAAGTTAATGTGCAAGCAAGCGAAAGTGACCAATAATAAAAACAAAATTGCTAGATTCATAAATAAGAAGTGACCAATCTCCCGAAATCCATTTATTCCATAGAAAATAATGGATTCTGCTTTTTGGTTAATCAAGTGATGAGGGTGAAATCTAATCAACAGTGTCTATCATGTCGGTCATGCCCGAATATGAGAGAAAAGTTGGGCATAGACTGTTAATGATTTCACAACTCATGCTCTATAAGAACTATAGGCAATAGATCTCTCCCACTTATCAGATTACATTATACAACAATACCATAACAGGCTTAATAGCCCAAACTTTTAGTATATTACTTATGTCAAAGGTAAGCACTCAGCAGGATGCCCATCAATGTAGGAAAATATATATATGAAAGGGTTGGGATCAATGAAAAGAAGTTTTTCATAAAAAGGAAGAATATTTGTAGTCATGAATGAATAATGCATTTCTTAAGTTGTTCATGCACCATGTTCAAAATTTTGTAATCTCATCATAATTGTAACTATTTATTCCTTTAAGACATATTATAAACATGTTATACTTATACTCGATATAGTTAATCATGTAAGAAGATCATAATATTTATTTTTTATGTATAGAGGAAAACTTTGAGTATCGACAATTACATTATGAGCATACAATGAATCTACCATCTTATTGTTTCCTTATAAATAATGAAAGAAAAACCGAATGTAACAACAAGAAGATTTTGTTTTGGTAAAAAAACTAAGCATGTTTCAAAAGCAATAAACCTTAAAAAGAAGTCCTCTGGTTTTCCATTGCTTTCACTCTGCCTACTCGGAAATGGAAAGCAAATTCCACAGCTCATTATAAGTAGCAGATTGGGTGGTGACACTGCATTTGGAAGTAGCCAAGCAAATCATATCCAGAGGACCAGAGATCTGAAAACAAAATGGAGGCAGATTCTTGGTAACAAAAAATATAGAGACAAAAGGGTCTCCCTCCTTGCTTAAGGATACCCACCCTACATTTGGAAACCTCTTTATTTCTCTTCTAAATGACCAGGATTCATTTCATTTCTTTTCTTATATGTCAATCAAAATTGAAAAGAATGAGAGAGAGAGAGAGAGAGAGAGAGAGAGAGAGAGAGAGAGAGAGAGAGAGAGATCAGTCAGGTTGAAGCTTCCTTAAATCAAAAGGGGGCACCAGAGAATCCTCCTACATTTAAAATGAGAATCCAAAGAAGGGGTACCCAGAAAGTCCATCAAAATCCTCCTAGATTTCTATTTGCATTATTGAGATAAGAGAAGCTCAAGTAGTAGGAGAATCCCCCCTTGTTATATAAAGCATAGCATCTACAAAATCCTCCCTAGATTTCCATACACATGTGTACTGTGTAGTGTGCTGTGACTGTGCCCTTTATTTCTAGGGCACCCTAAATTTTGAAGAGTGAACGAGGAAGAAGACCAAACTCCACAGCTCTCTAGGGAGGGAAGTGTGGGGGCCCAGATGATAGTCGCATGCCTTCTTGTTGTTGTTGGTTTTTTTTTAATTAATGAATTTTGTTGTTGTTATGTCCCTCCAAAACTCTTCGTCCAGCTCAAGAGCACCACCACCCAACTAACACTAAACACAAGAGCCACAACAATTAGGAGACCCTCTTCTTTCTCATTTTCCATTTCCAAACCTTAAAAAGAAGTTACCAGAGACTACTGGGAGAGATTAGAGACACAAAGCTAGAACACCCTTCTAGCCTTAAAACTCAAATTTTGATTCTTTTTGTTGTTCTTGTTCTGGTTCTGACTTCTGAGAACCCCACTAATGGATTGTTGGTCTCCTTCTCTTGCTGTTGACGACGAGTTTCAGAAGCTGGCTTGGAGAGTGAACCCTCCAAGGTGATTTGAGTCCCCTCTTGTGTTTGGTTTTGGTTTCTGGTTTCTGTGGGGTTGAGTTGTTCTTGGTTTTTTGTCCAGCAAAATTGGGTTTTGTTTGTTTTCTTGAAAGTTTGATGCTTTTGAAACTGAAAATTGTGACTTTTTGAGTGTTTCGGTGGCGTGGTTTTCTGATTTGGTTTCTTGTGGATGTGGGATTTGTAGGGTTACAGTTGATAATGGCACAAGCAGGAAAGCGACTCTGATTAAGGTGATTTGAATTTCTTGAATTGTCTCTGCAAGCAATTGAAAAAGGGTCTCTCTTTGAACATTTTTGGGAAATTTTTGCAGGTAGATAGTGCAAATAAGCGTGGGAGTTTGCTGGAGGTGGTTCAGGTTTTGAATGATTTGAATCTCATTGTAAGAAGAGCTTACATTTCTTCAGATGGGGAGTGGTTTATGGATGGTGAGCTTTCTAGTAGCAATTTCTGCATTTGAGCTCTCAAATTTTGTTATTTTGTGACTGATGTTCTTTTGTTGAATGGTCTTTTGTGCAGTGTTTCATGTCACTGATCAACAGGGGAATAAGCTTTATGATGATGGAATAGCTGAGCGCATTCAACAGGTAAATTCTCGAATTTAATCCCCTTTTTCATCTAGTTTATGAAATATGAAGTTTGATTTACAATAAAGAGACATACTTTCTGAGAATCTCATTACCATAGCAAAATGAATGAGAGGTTTAGATTGACTTTTCATAGTGAACTTATTGGTTCAGTTTTTTTCCTTGAAATTTTGGATATTGTTGCTATAGTATAGCTGCAATTAGGAGGCTGTTCAATTTTGTATGATGGTTGAGTCTTCTACATTTGCTGATCCATTTGCATATGCTCACCTTCGAAAAGATGGTCTAAATTATATCAATACAGTGCCTTGTAGGGTACTCTAGGTTTTCTCTTGCATAAGCTACTACACTTGTATCTTCTTGCAATGTCCCACTGGAAACGTTAGCAGTGTACTCTGGAACCATGTCAATTTTAAGTGATTTTGATTATTTGAATTCAAATTTTGCAGTCTCTGGGACCAAGAGTGCGGAGCTTCCGTGCCTTGAGAAGTTCTGTGGGTGTCCAAGCTGCCTCAGAACACACTACTATCGAATTGACTGGAAGGGACAGAGCAGGCTTGCTTTCGGAGGTTTTTGCTGTTCTTGCTGAACTCAAATGTAATGTAGTTGCCGGAGAAGTATGGACCCATAATTCAAGAATGGCATCAGTTGTTTACATCACAGATGAGGAAACTGGAAAGCCTATTGATGATCCTTTGCGTCTTTCTGAAATCAAAGAGTTTCTCCTTAATGTGCTCAAGGCAGACAAAGATATGCGCACTGCCAACACCGCTGTATCTGTAGGCTCTACACATAAGGAGAGGAGGCTTCACCAGATGATGTATGCAGATCGTGATTATGACCTGCACAGTGCAGATTCTGGATCAGCCAGTGATCGAAGCAAACCCTTTGTAACTGTTGAATATTGTGCAGATAAAGGATATACTGTTGTGAACTTGAGGTGTCCGGATCGTCCAAAGTTGCTCTTCGATACAGTTTGCACCTTAACAGATATGCAATATGTGGTATATCATGCAACTGTGATTGCTGAAGGACCAGAGGCTTATCAGGTTTGTCCTTCTTTCTGTCAACATGGTTGTTTTTGTGTGGTTTAATTATGTAAAGACAGCTTTCTGAGCTACAACATTAATTGGTGACATTTTGCATCTGTGTAACAGGAATATTATATAAGACACACAGATGGCTGCCCTATAAGTTCTGAAGGAGAGAGGCAGAGGGTAATCCATTGCTTGGAGGCTGCTATTCGAAGGCGAACTTCTGAGGTACAAACATACCCGAAACCTGGTTACATTCAAATTGATATGCTTTTCCCAATCTCATATAGCATTTGAAGTCTAATGCATCATTTCTGATGCAGGGTATAAGACTAGAACTCTGTGGTGATGACAGAGCCGGTCTTCTTTCTGATGTGACTCGCATATTCAGAGAAAACAGCCTTTCAGTCACCCGAGCTGAGGTCATGACAAGGGGATCCCAAGCTGTGAACGTTTTCTACGTGACTGGCGCATCTGGAAATCCAGTGACGAGTGAGACTATTGAGGCAGTTCGGCAAGAGATTGGTTTGACAGTACTACGCGTAGAAGAAGACATGTACTCAAAATCTCCACCACAGGAGAGTGGGAGATTCTCTCTAGGAAATCTCTTTCGGACAAGATCAGAGAAGTTCCTTTACAACTTGGGTTTGATCAAGTCGTGTTCTTGAGTGCATCCAATTAGGTTAAGTAGGTGATGTTGTCCAATGCTTGTATATATTAGGATGCTTTCCGGTTAGCTGTAAATTGTGCTCTCTGAAACTGCCAATGCAAAAAGTGTTCGGTTCAATCTCCTTGTTGATCTTGGTCTAGGCCTGCAACTTTGGATTTCCCCCTTGTACATACATTTCCTCAGCTTCCTATTTCAGTCCATGAAGGTATGGTAATGGCAAATACTATGTATTGTAATACGCGACTCAGAAATATCTATGTCCCTAAATTTGGGAAAGAAAATCTGACTGTAATCCACCAAGATTGACTAGTTGAAATATGGTTGAACAAATTAGCTTTATCACTAGCTGGCAACTCAGGGTGATTAGATTTAGGCCTAATTGCAGAAGCACCAAGATTCCATATTCCATGTATCAAAGTTGTTTTCATTCAGGTCATTATATTCCGGGTGTGCCGCATATTACTAGTGTTGTGAGTAGGTAAGGTCACTGTGGAACATTTTTCAGTCCCAATTCGGAAAAAGAATATCTTGCAATGGAAAACCTTGTCACATAATGCTTCCGTCCAACCAATTATAAGTCTATATTCCAAAACTTTGTATTCAAGGCATCTATCGAGTTGGTCTCTGAAGTACATGTTGGTCTCCGTAATACATAGACCATATATAGAACCGTAACGCTCAATAACTTGCATATAACGAGTATGATTGAGCTCGGAAAATGTAAAATTTTAATTAATAAATGAGAAACTTGTTATAGAATGGTCGGACAAATCTAATATTTAGATTGTTAAACGTCATTCTTGTCTAGTTAAATGGGACTCATTTATACACGGTTCATTGTTCTTGAGCAAAATCAAAATATGACGAAAACGATCATCATGATTGGGTAATAAAATGGGAGAGTAATTAATTAGTGGATCATGATGACCCTAATGATTTTGTCGACGATGACTGTGAAAAGTCTACCGACAGAATCTCTAACGGAGGGAGAGGTCGTCACGCATTCCCACGCGCACATGATCCATCGCTTTCCTCTTTTTCTTCCCTATATCCATCTCATACGACGTGTCGTTACCTCATCCTCCCCTCAAAACCGAAGCCGCCGGTACGCCGTGGGTCCCCCGTCTCATGGGGGCAGGGCAGAGGCGCGTGGTCCCCACGCCAAGTCGGGGGATGGGTCCACGTCCACCGGTGAGGGTCACGTGGTCGGGAGGATCGTATCGGATCGACCTCGAGGCGCGTGCGGCAAGTGGGGGACTGTGTGTGTCACACTCTCACGGAGCACCAAGCACAGGGGAAAAGGGGCAGTGACTTTAATTAACTTTTTTATTTTTTACAACTTTTCTTATCGGGTTCAACGTCTGTAAAAATGAGCTTTTGTCACTACTAGGCGTACTAGCATTGCTCTGGCTTTCTTCTGGTGTGATGGTTGCTCTTGTTTTGTCCGGATGCTTCTTTCTGTCACAAGCTTATAAAAATGAAAATAACTAACATGTAAAATGTAGATGTAAAGGTAATATCCATCAAGCGGCACCAAATAAATGTTAGTGACAGAAATTTGCATATAGAAAGCTAACACATATCACATAACATCGAAAAGAAAGAAAGTTAACATCTTACGGGAAGCATGTATCAAGGAGTAGTGTGTCGTGATACTTGTCATGCTCAAAATAGTAAATGAATTTTAGTTTATTCATTGACTCTGTTTTTTATAATTTTAAAATAATAAATAAAAAATACGGATCAAAAAATATAAAAAAAACACGCCGCTTCAAGAGTTATTAATATAAGTAAAGTTTAACGCATGTGCCAAAATTATATATTATTTTGAAATTTTGGATACTAGTTTAAGTGTTTAACCAATGAGAGAAGCAAGAACCATAGCAAGAAGAGAAAATGAGAATGAGTACATAAGATGTAATATAGAAATGATGGAGATTTGAAAGATTATTAGAGATGACATGGAGATGAGTAAGGCATCATTATTGACTTACTGTTAGGTTGATTAACATAAATAAGCTCTTCCAGTGTCCTTCACTTACCCAATAATACAACTCATTCAGCACCAAATCTGATTTTTAATCAATATGATTGCATTTGGATAATAATGAGATCTTCCGAACCTGTAATAATGGATTCATTATTAGTGAGCGCACCAATCAGTTTTCCCTTACCGACATATCTACCGAGAAGAATCGGTAATTCCTAAGATGGAGTTGACGGGCTTATCAACTAATTCAGGATGTATTGCCAATGGAAGTGATATGAAGTGAGAATAATCAAGACTTGAGATTTTAACTGCCTCATCACCCATCAGTTATAACTTGTATCTTCTCTGAAGCTCTAGTTATGCTTTCATTTGAGAGGCCTTCAAGGCTTCAATAACAATGGAATCCTCCCTCTTTGATAATGGGATTTTAATTTTCACTCCCGTCTCAACTTCACATTTTCTGAGTAGATCCTCCTTGTAGCCCCAACCTCAAATGAAACTGAATGCTTTTCGGTTAAAAGCATTGTTTATCCTCCTAAAAGGCTAAATCTGTATCTTCATTATCCCGTGATTATGAACTTGAACAAGTAGTGAACTTAATAGTAACTGCTGAAGCCACCTCTATCTCATCTTGAGCAGTAGAAAACTTGGTAGATGAGCAAAACTATACTTCTTCTTCGGGCTTATCTGTAACCTCCACCACTGAGCATTCTTCATTGGAACTGACTTGCGTACTGAGTTTACTGACCGGTCTCCACCATCCATGTCAACACTACAGCTCAAACTACGGTAACCAGGGTGTCCCAGGGCAGGCAAGCGATTCAGAGGCTCGAAAGAAGCATGGGTGCATGTAAGTTTCAGAAGTCGACCCACTCTGAAACTGAAAAGGGACCTGCAACTGTGCAACTGATTTGGGCGTTTGTTTTCTGATATTAGGCAGCTCAATATTGTCTGGAATTTGGAAGCTCTTGCTCTGAGATTACACGAGATATAATATAAAGGTAGACAAGTACAAAGCACAACAGATCTTTATAGCAAAAGATGGATTCATATTTAACAGCGCTCTTATTCATACACGAAGTCCTAGTCCATCATGAATTCATTTGAATCTCAAATCCGCTGTTCTAAAATGTCCTCCAGCATTCATTTCGGTAAACAAGTTTTCCTAATTGGCTACAACTCCCAGGTTTCTAAACTCTACCATTGTGAAATCAGATACAAAGAAAAAGTTGACATTCCGTGCAGGACGAATCCGAAACAAAAGCCTCTGACTGGGTAGATACTAGATAGTACATAAGCCTAAAAGGGTGCAGAAAGGAAAAACAAATATCTAAAACAGAACCTCATCAGGCTACTGGAAGCTCTCCGCATTCGGCAATGACTACCTTCTTTGTAGGACGGTCACCTCTATCTGTTTCCAGCGACTCAATCATCCTAACAATTTCCATGCCTTCCAAAACTTGCCCAAACACAACGTGCCTCCCATTTAGCCATGGTGTCTGAAACCAAGCAATTACACAGGTTAACACGTATCAAGTTACGAATAAGCCATATCCACATATTGTGAAGAAACTTAGAATTCATGTGTGGCTTCCACATTGGAAATATTACAGTTCCTCCATGTAGTTTTTTTCTTTGGATTGCACTAATACTGCAATGTAAAATTTTCTATCCAAATATATACGTTGATACAGAGTACAATAGGTCTTACCTGCACTGTGCATATGAAGAACTGACTTCCATTGGTATTGGGGCCTGCATTGGCCATGCTAAGAACTCCTGGTCCAGTATGAAGCACTGCAAAATGACATACATTTCATGATTATGCATGCAGTGACAGTCATGTGGCAACTCATATTCAATATCTAAAATAGACACAACCATATTTAACATCCATATATTATGAAAGAAACTATGGTGTCAATAAAAATACAGTTCATGGGACTGCTGGAGTGAAATTTCTGCTGAATGCTAACTTCCAGGTCTACATGAAGGTTACTAAATCCTGGTCAAGTTATTATGGTATCATCTTTTCTTTCTGAACATCAAATATCTTAGGGAGGCATTTATCTAGCAAGTAATTCCTACATAAGACATAAGAAGCAAGGAGTGAGGAACAACTTACACTTAAAGTTCTCATCTTTAAATGTACGCCCATAAATGCTTTTGCCTCCAGTACCCTGCAATACATGTCCAGCTTCCAAATATTAGCACACCAAGCTTATTCTAATTTCATTTGTATCTCTACCCAAACGAAGGATCTCAAACACTACAGATTTATTCTCAGATATAAATATAACATCTACAAGTTCACATTGATAAAAAGAATGCATAACGTGAAACAAAAATCGCCAGGAACACAATTGATGAGATACAGATCAGAAGGGGTACTTATAAGCTCCCTTGACTAATTATTTTCCTAGATTAGCAAAGCATTCTAGATGGTCAGTTCCTTCACAATTTAAAATACTAAGGAATTTAACAACCCCGTTAACTAGCTGAGAAAGATGCAACTCTCATTAGTTGACATTCAGGAAACTTTATAGAACTCTGCGAACAAGAGTAGACATATACAGACATATGCTATACCTTATACTGACAACAAACAAAACTTAGTCTCTCAAGTTCAAAAAATACAGCTGGCTTGGCAAACAGAGCAATTACAATCACCAAATGAAAAAAAGGATATGCAGAATGGCATATTGAAGAAAAGGACCTAATGACACTTGTACCTTAAAAACGGCAATATCCTGTCCAAACTTATCGAGTCTCAAGTATGTTGCCAGAGAAGAAACCTATTCAAGCTACCATGGGAATCTAAACTACCAAAATTTCAATTGGCTTTCTGTTTAGTGTTTATTAATATTTTAAGCATGCAACCACACTATTTAGCATACAGAAAAATCATCTCCATTCTTCCATTTGATTTATCAAAACCTTACACTAAATCCTAATCGGAAATGTATTCACTACTTAAAAATGACAAAACAAAAAACAATGAATCTTAAAAGTTAAAAACAACGCAAGAGCACCCACATTGCCTTTGTCGAAGTCCCCTCCTTGAATCATGAAGTCCTTAATCACACGATGGAACGCAGAACCCTTGTACCCAAACCCTTTCTCACCTAACAAAACACACACACAGTCCATCCAAATCAAACTACATCCAAAAAGACAACTCAAATCAGACTACACAACCAAACCAAAGCTTAAAAAACCTGTGCAAAGGGAACGGAAATTCTCAACAGTCTGGGGCACATCATCACCAAACAACCCAATCACAACTCTCCCAGCCAGCTTCCCCACCGGATTACCAATGCTAATATCAAAATACACCTTGTTCGTCACTTTCCCTTGCAATGCTGGCTCCTACAATTCGATATTAAAACTCCCAAACTAAATTTCACAAAATTAAAAAACCATATCAAACTATGAACAAGAAATGAATTTTAGTAATTTCTATTTTACCTCAGCGCTGGCTCGGACCGAACTGGTAGTCCTTCTCTGAGAGCTCAATGTGAGAGGAGACAGACGCAGCGAGCTGGAAAGGAAGCTGGACGACAACAGCGGCGCCGTTTTGGTTGTAGAAGAAGGAAATGCTGCAACGGCGGCGGAGTTGCAAGGAGGAGCCAAAGCTCTAATCTGAGACACGCTTACACATCCCGGAAGCGATGCAACATTTGTCTGTCAACAAGTGAAACCAAAGAATTTGAATAACTGAGTTTATCATCACGAACAAGACGAGGGTTGTTTAGTTCCTTACCAAACAAGCTGCCATTGAAGAAGATGCGTCAACTGAACTAAGCTCTCTGTGTTGATAAGCCCCGAAGGTTTTTAAGGATAAACAAACAAGTCCCTTGGTTGCACGAAGCGATGAATTCGAGAGCGGCCAGAAGGTCACCAACCAACTAGTGCGGAATTACATTAATGTTGTTAAAGATTGTGAGAAATGCCAGCTGAGTCCTTTGTGAAACGGGTCGGGTTTTTATTGGAATATTTTACTGTGTGACGGCATGTAGTTTTGTTCGAGTGCCCTAAGTTTAGTTTTTAAAGTTACAAATAGGTTTATTTCTAAAATCCTATTTTAAATTAAATATAAACTAAGTGACGTCAATATGATATGTGTTCATCTATAGTCTTTGTACCTTATTAAAAGTTGTTAATATTATACTTGAATCGCTTCAAGCTGCACATTAAGATTGAAGAGGAAAATCAGCTTGCTATGTCATCAAATTAACGTTCAATTTAGAAATATACGTTGCTACGTCATCAAATTAACGTTTAATTTAAAAATATATGTGAGCAATTAACCTAATTATGTGAGATTGAAAAATAGACCGAGAGAACTAAATTGTCAAAACTCTCAGAACACAAGAATGACCACTATTTTATCTTTTTGTGTAATCCAAATGGCAACGGCAGTGAGGCTAACACCTGTTCTGGTTCCAGCTTCAGCTCAGTTTAAACAGTTTGCCTTGGTTTCAAGGAAAACCCAGTTCAGGGTCTCTGCTGCTGCAACAATGGCTACAGGTGGACCCCAGAGCAGTAGTAAAGTCATAGACTCACATCTCCATGTTTGGGCTTCTCCTCAGGAGGTAACTCTATTGAGTTTTTCTACTATTTAGCAAGTGTAGACTGGTTTTTGTGTTGTTTTTTGGTAAGCTGAAATGGGATTGGAATTTTGGGTGTTTAGGCTGCTGATAAATATCCTTACTTTCCTGGGCAAGAACCCACTTTGCCTGGAGATGTCGATTTATTGCTCAAGGTATGAACTTTTATGAAGCTCTATGTGTCTGTGTTTCTGGCTTAATCATATGTAATTGAAGCTGAAGTTGTATGGTTTTTGCAATGTACAGATATATGGCTACAGAAATTGGTGATTGCCATTATTGTTATTGTGATAAATGTGATATGGTAGTTTGATTGTATATATTGTCTCAGTTCTTGTAATTTTGTATATGACAACATCAGCATTGTTTTGTTTCCCTTTTTTCAGTCTATGGAAGAAGCAGGAGTTGACGGTGCACTTATTGTGCAGCCTATCAATCACAAATTCGATCATTCTTTGGTGACAAGGTCTGTGTATAATTGTATATAAGATCATGTTTCTTTATCAATGTTAAGTTACTTTTCTCCATTTGTTGGTATAGTTTACATGAAATATAAGCATTCAGGTTAAACTACAAAGCTTAGATGAAAATGTAGCTAAAATGAGTAAAAATCTGTGGTAGTTCAATATGTTATGACTTATGAGATTGACAGTTGAACATAGACTGCTGGACTAATAATTCACTGCATTTAAAAGGTTACCATCAATAGTCAAGGCATCATTAGTTCATTCTGTGATGATAGCAACTGAAAGTTCTAGGCAATATATATGACAGGAACTTTGGAAGTACTTCAACATTATTTCCTTCATCAAATTATGTGTAAGGTATTGCCTTATGCTTTCATGTCTTTGGGCAGTGTGTTGAAGAAGTATCCATCTAAATTTATTGGTTGTTGCCTTGCAAATCCAGCTGAAGATGGAACTGGAGTTAAGGAGCTTGAAAATCTCATTTTAAAGGTCTTTGAAACTTTTAACGTGTTGTTAATCAGGTTTTTCTTTGGTGCCTTCAAAAACTTGCCTTGACAAAATTTTCTTTTATGCTAGGATAACTATCGTGCTGTTCGCTTCAATCCATATTTATGGCCTTCAGGTCAAAAGGTGATTTAGATATTACTATATTCCTGTAGGTGTTTTAAAATATCTGATGCCAAGTGGAAATTTTTGTTTGCCTTTTTCCTCAAATGCATTAAGTTGAAAAATTGTTATCATCTCCGAGTTCCCAGTACAATATATTGGCAATAGATGGCTTGCTTCCAAAGCTGTGATGGGATAATATTATACATATCCTAGTGAAACACCTTGAAATGCTGAGTAAGTGCCTGCATCCATAACAATCTTATGAATGTACAACAACGGTTTCTGCAGATGACCAACGAAGTGGGAAAGGCAATGTTTTCTAAGGCAGGAGAACTTGGAGCACCAGTTGGTTTTATGTGTATGAAGGTTCTGTTCCCATATTTATCTTTTTAAAGCTAATGTTCAGCCATATATTCCAAATGATTTGTATGAATGACATTCATTGAAAACGGGTATATTCAGGGACTCAGTCTGCATATATCCGAAATTGAGGAGCTGTGCACAGAGTTTCCATCAACAGTTGTATTGCTCGATCATTTGGCCTTCTGTAAACCACCAATGTGAGCTTTCTAGTAATTTACATTTCCAAAAGTCCTTTCGTGACAAGCTAGAGCATATGCACTTGCTAAGAATCCTATCCTGCAGAAATGATGAGGAAAATCAGGCTTTCTCTGCACTCTTAAAGCTATCCAGATTTCCACAGGTAAAAATCACCCAAGTCCTGAATTCCTTTTAGTAACTGTTTGAGCCGTTGAGACCTGGTTGCTTACTTTCGTCTCCCTTATTGTTCCCATCTTAAGAAAGACAAGGTTGTTATATATCCATTGGCCTACACCCTTAAGCTTATATTTCCATTTGCCCTGCTGAATCTGGTTATACAAGCAATCTAGCGGCTTTAATTTCCTTTAGGCTGAAAAAGGGATTCCAACAGAAATAAGAATTATGAATCCTTGCATTCTCTCTGATATGATATCTCTTTCTATCACTGGCTTTATGTTGTTCCCCAATATACAGTTAACTCAACTAGTCTGATTTTTAACGTGTAATCTGAATTTTTGATGGGCAGGTCTATGTAAAATTAAGTGCCCTTTTCAGGGTGTCAAGAAAGCCATTTCCATATGACGATATATCTCATACACTGCCCCAAGTTGTGTCAAGTTTTGGTGCCAATCGTGTCATGTGGGGCAGGTAGCTCTTTTCGCAATAAAGTTCAAATATGCTTCTCTTTGGCTAAGCATGGAGAAGCCACTAATTATGTGTATACTGCAGTGATTTTCCATTTGTTGTTGCCGAGTGTGGTTATAAAGGAGCCAAAGAAGCCGTTTCAATGATTGCCAGTCAAATACCTCTATCATCTTCAGAGCTGGACTGGATCATGGGAAGAACTATCTCACAACTCTTTCAGAATCAGTGACTTTCATAAGCAAGGGTAGATGCCCGGCAATGTAGATTTTCATAATCTGAAGTTACAAGTTTTTTTCTTTCTGATCAGTTCTGAAGTCTGAACTTCTAATAACATAATCAAAACCAAAATAGGTGCGATTGTAGTAAGCAGTGCATGATACATGGAGAATTAGACAAAGTAGCAAAATCAAAATGGAAGGTGCCAAACGATAAACTAGAATCATGCCAATTATGATGTTCACAGCTGCCGTTGGAGGAAATGCATCCCAGAACACGTACTGGTCACGATTCCGGCAAGGTGTTTGCATGGGATGAAGACATGTAATTTGCCCTCTGTTACGCCCAATACCACTGCATCCTAGCATTTGTGACGACGTCTTCAAACATTCGAGCAATGTCAATGTAAATGAACTTTGAACCAGGTAAGTTGGTATTAAGATTGTTGATCATTGTCTTCCATTTGGACTTTGGGCGGCTAAAATACTTGGTATGCAACCCATCCTCCCAACTACAGCAAAAACAAATTTACGAGCACCAAGATTGTAGAGCCTAGTGAGACGCTGAGTGTATTGCTGATCCAAGAGATCAGCAAATTGTTGAGCATTGTAATGATTCTTGGTGTCATAGTTGGGCATAAGGTAATTGTTTAGGTAGTCATTGCTGCCCAATGGCCCGGGCAACATCATCTCCGTTATCTGCAGTGATATCAAGGATTCCAGCGGCTGCAGTTGCATAATTAACACCATGAAGGACTTGATCTCCGGTAGCTTCAGAGTAATTGCAAGAATTGAGGGAAGTCATAGCAACTCAGCTAGCTCATCAACCATGGTGTAACCACTGCTAAACCGACCAGTTGGTCCGCCATTGAAATCCATTCCATAGGGGGGAAAGCTGGCCTTGGCAAATGAAGGGGAGGTTGTTGTTGCCATTGTAAATGAGAGTCCCCGAATATGAACACTCCAGGCACCATTTCTTTCCTCCCTTCAGTACCGCTACCTTGACCCCAAGCTACTTCAGCCTTAACCATGAAGTACAAAACAAGCAAAGCTGAAGAAAACAGCCTAAAGTAGAACAGGTTAGCCATGAATGTGTGTAATTTTGAGTTGTGAAAATGTGGGGGAGAGAGAGAGTAGAGAGATATCAGCGTTGGTGTGGGTGAATTTACTACCGTAAGTTACTAGTTATGGTGATACAAAGTAGATCAGATTTTAAGTCATAGTTGCCCTTTTGTTGAGACCTTTTACAACTCGAAGACCGATCTCCAGATTCTGAAGATTGTTGTGATCACGACAATGAAGGGAAAATGTTTAATTGTTACGAGACATCAACTCGCAATTTCAAATAAATGTAAACATCACTTTATTTTGAACAATGTACAGATATATCACCAGATATCTTCCCTTGTAAACCAGACCCTATAGATCCTACAAAACTTTCTACCTTCCTGTTGCTACACACTCGGATTCGCAAGTCAAGCCATCTTTTACCACCTTTCAGTATGTGAACCGTTAAGCACTAAAAGAATTTTCACCCGCAGAGGCTTTCAATCGACTGCTCTAAACCTATACAACACTAGCAAAGTTATACGATTTATACAGAAACTACAGAAATGGCCTAATCATCAATTCGTTGAATCTCACCCATCATTATACGATTGCTGGTGACTTTAAAGCCAAGGAGGGCAGGATCAATTTGCCTCCCCTTCTTTCCTTTCTTTTTGCCACCCCGGCCACCTTGCATTGCTTCCGATGATTCTGGATATCCAGCTGTGGTGTGGGTTTCCATGGGAGGAATCTTCTTGGTATTACTCTTAAGCATATCAATAAATGACGCCTCTGATACATCAGCATCACTGGCTGATGATGTACAGCGGAATTGCATTTCTTTTTTCAAAGATGCCATAGCATCAGCACCTTGGTTTACTGGATTAACTGCTGCGTCTCGCCTTCCCCCTGAGATTTCAGAGAAACATGCTTACTCATCCATAAATTACTTGATAATCTGATTGACATCAGTCAAACCAAACTGCAACCGTATAAGAAACTAGTAGAGTTAGATATAATATACCATCTGAAACAGCACTTGAATTTTTCCCTCTTAGAACTGGATCTGAAGTCATCTCTGATAATCCCTCTTGTGATGCTGCTGAAGCACTTGGGACAGGAGGCCGTCTCAGCAGAATATTGTCTTGCCCTTTGGATGTGATGGGAACCCTGTGGGATTTAGGGGCAAAAAAATATTACTTCTGCACATGCTCGGAGGACTATAACAAATTTAGGTTTTCAGACAAGGAATAAAGGTTATATATGTATACCGATCCTTGGCAGTTTCTTCAACAAATGAATTACTTCGGCCAATCTTGTCACTATAAAAACCAGTATTCCCACCTGAGAGGAGAGTAATTTCAGATTAACCATAACTCTCACACACACACAAACATAATGCAAGGCACCAAAAGAAAACGACAAAGGGCCAACAATACCTGAAACACCAGAAGAAGAATTCATGCTATGGGAGTTTTTTGACCTCTCCTCAAAATTATTTGTTGCCGACAACCCTGCTTGTTCAACCATTCGTTCTTGAGTCTCAAAAGATCGACCCATATTTATCCCCTCACTTTTGGACCCCCGCTTCCTGCCCTCCAACTCAGAAAGTTCTTTACCTATAGAAGACTTGCTTATCATGTTAGAATGCGTGTAAATTGACTGGCTCGTTGCATTCATTCCTGCCAGAAATGACTCCCTATCAGCCAATGCTCCAGAATTAGATCTATACATCAATTTCTCATTGCTTTCCACACTGCTGGCCAGCTCTTCCTGTGGGAGTTCACCTGGATTGGAGCCAAATGACCCTACACGAAATGAGTTATTTACACCTGCTTCTTGGTCTGCATGGAGATTGAACATGTGGTTTGAGGAGCTTGATCCAGAGTAGTGACCGGACTCACCGGAGGGCAGTCTCTTGTCAGGGAACATCCCATTGCTTGTAGCATTCAACGGCTCACTAGGTTGATGGCTAGATTTTTGATGGAGCAACTCCATTAATAGTCTCTTTGAGTTCTCATCATTAAATCCATCTGACATCCATAAATTTTGATCCTGAGAAGTATTCTTGATCTCTGATTCCCTTTTCTGCCTCTCAGCAGTTATATGCAGCTGCTGAAACCGAGCGTCCATCCAGTCATTCTCAAGCTGATCATTCTTCTCCGGCCAGTGTCCCTCAATTGCATCCAAATGTGAAACATGAAATTGGTTAGGAACATGAGGATGATGAGCATTGTGGGAAGGAATTCCAGACGAAAATTGACCCGACTGGCCAGCCGACTGCATACGTCCAATGGTATCCTGCATATCTAAACCTTGGGCACGAGCCATAGCATTTACTACATCCAAGTTCATCTCTGGCGCACCAGCAGGTAATGACATTGACCGCTCAAAGGGGAGTGAACCAGGCTCATAAAACCCTTGCTGAAGTCGATCCTGTAAAGAAAGATTCCGGTCAAGGTGATTCAGGTGGTCCTCATGAGATGCCCTCTGCTGCCTCTGGTAAAAATCTAAAGGATTAAAGCCAGAAGAGTGCCCTCGGTGAACATGATTACCGGCATGATTCCTGAAAATCTGATTTGATTCCTCAGCTGGCCAGACAGAACTGATATGCCTCTCTTCTTCCATCCGCTGCCTTATCCCCATGGGTAACTGCCTGGCATGCATCTGTTGTTCCTGTTCATGCTGCGCACGTGACAGTAGCTCAAACAAATCTGTTTGATGCCCTTGAGGTGTACCAAACTTTGCTTGAATTAACTGCTCCATAGTTGGATCAACATGCCTCGGAAGATGGTGAGACCGTTGCTGAAGTTCACGTCGAATGTGCTGCTCTAATAAAACCTGATCAATAACATTGTTTGCTCTTACAGGATCAACATGAGGCTGCCTAAGTGTAGGATCATGCATTTGACCACGCAGCAATTGTTCAAACAGCACCTGTTGTACTTGAGATTGCTGTTGCTCCTGTAAAAGCTTCTGCTGTTGATGAAACTGCTGCTGTTGTTGCAGTTGATGTTGCTCGAGCTGAGCCTGCCTCTGAAGTGCCAAAATGTGATCCAGATCTGCTGAAGAATGGTTGGCTAACTGTTGATGGTGAATAATATTCTGATTTTGCAAAGGATCTAATACACTATCATTTAAGTGTGCAAAATTAGACAACATATTTCGCTGTTGGAGCTGCTGCTGCTGTCGAATTTGCTGCGACATAATCTGCTCTGCTAAATCATAATGACTGGGTTCCTGTTCAATATGTGACAACTGGCGAGGAGTTAATATTTCCGGATACAAGTTCGGATCAGAGACTGAACTTTTTCTATGAAGATCAGACCAAGTCTCAGCAATTACTGGATCAGAATTTGCACTAAATGGAACAGCCCTCCCTTTAGTGGATGGCATATTGGCCATGTTGGAATGCTTTGATTGGCCGCTTTCTAGCTCAGACCATAGCAAGCCAAATGGATGCAACTTATTATCATTCTGAATAGGCACACCAGATTCTGTCAGTTCAGTTGGGGGAGGAAGGTGATTCATAGAGTTTGCCATAGGATCGTGAATGCTCCCAGAAGAACGTGCAGCAGAATAGGCAGCGGTTCCATGTATTCCAGGAAACACAGTATCTGGAAAAATATTGATAAACTAAAATGAGATAATGGCAACAAAAAAAGTATGTAGCACCATTAGCAAAGTAAAAGGTATCTATAGAATGACAAACCTTCAACTGGTTCAGCAAAATCATTAAAGCTTTGGCCCCTTGAATGTAGTTGTAATCGAGCTTCAGGCTCAGAAATTCTTGGCTGAATATGCTTAGCTGAAAGGCTATCTAGCTCACGCAAGGGCCGCTGATGGTCATTACCCAGAAATGTATAATTACTGTCTGAAACTGCTGCAGAAAAGGGTAAACCGGACTCCATACTCCCTCCTAAGCCACCAGATTCTTCTAGATTAGAACTTGGACCTATGATAGTGCCATTCCCATCCCAAGATTTAAGATGTGGCATGAACTCCCCCAACTCTCTGAAAGGTGTTCCTTCAGGAGCATCCTCCAAGCGAACAAGCAAGTCTGTCCCAAAGAAACCTTGTTCAAACCACGAAATGATGTCAAACCCCTGATATGGCCCCTGGGTCACCCCTTGAGGATCAAGGTAGTAATAACACAAACTCTCAGGATGAACATCCATTTCTAACTCTTTCACTCTAAGGTTGATATTCTCATTCTGCTCAGAAGAGGCCAAACCATAGAGAGTATTTGAAACGTCGGTAAGCTTGGATTTCATTTCACAATAGTTGGCAAACTCAATGTCATCAGGTACAGGTTGATTGAAAAAGGCAGAATCTCCAATTTTCCTACTGCCACTAACATTAAGCTGATTTGCACTGTCATAAGAACCATCAGTCTCAACATCACCATAGATACCATTACTTTTTGGAATTGAAAGGGACATTCCATCAAGGTCATTTCCTTCAGTAGCTCTGTTATCACTTTCTTTATGACCAACATCTTTTTCTGCAACAAAAATAATTAGGATCAATCAGAAGTTAAATTCAGTCAAAGATCCTGGCATACGATTTTATATAGTGCATAACATGCAAGCAACTCACCATTTATCGCATTCCTCTGTGAACCATAATTCCACGAAGTCCTGTAGTCATCAGCATTTGCAGCCTCCTCAAAGGTGCTAGTCTCTTGAGTGACAGTTGAGGGCAAATTGCCCAGAACTCCATCAGTAACTTCTGAGTCTCCCACACCTAGAGAATGAGCATTTTAGAAACTATACTAAAATTAACAGTGAACAGAAGTTGGGAACCATGACGCTGAAATATACCTGTAATAATTTCAGTTGATCTTCCCTTTCTAAATGAATTGTATACTACCCCACTACTTGTAATCTTTCCCTTCCATATATCGCTAAGGATGGCCTGTCAGCATCAAATAAGAATCAGTTAGAACAATTGAAGGCATCCGTCAATCAAAGAGGACTTCCTAAGATGATGCAAAAATCATATTTCTTACCCCCTCATCGGCATCAGGGGCATGAAAAGCCAATGGTTCAACAAAATCAACATGAGTTAGTGGGGACGACTCCTCCATCTCATCTGGCATGGTTTCAAAAGATAGTTCAGGCTTTCTCTGCCGATAAATGTCCAGAAGCTTTCCCCTCGGGTAGCAAAAACCATCAGATGAGAGCCTTGGTTTCCCAGGGACACTTTCACTTTTTCCTGAAAGAGCAGAGCCAATAGTGCCTGTGGATCTCCCAACACCACTTGATCTTCCTCGCCCAAGGGTAAATCCCAAATTTGAACCCTCCACCCGTCCTCTTTCTATTCCGAATCCAGGTGCAGCACGGTAAGTAGCCGACCCCCCAGTGTGAACCTCCATTCTATGGCGTGGCCTCCATTTATCCCGAGAATCTGACTCACGCTCAGCAGCTGAACGGTTATTAGCTCCAAGAGACTGACTCTCATTGTTACTGTGAGCATCATCCTTCTCCATGTCTGTTCTCTTCTCAGTTCGGGGCTCCTTTTCTTTGTCATCAGGACCCCACCTAGACGACCATTTGCTATCACGCCGTACATCACCGCGGCCATCATTCCACCTGTCAGTTGTAGGCAATGCCTTACTGTCAGTTGCCTCTCTCAATGAAATGTTGTCAGCACGGCGTTCTGTTTTCCTGCGATCTCTTCTACCACCAAGCAAGCTAGTTTCTCTTTCCTCTTCACGCCAACGACGGCTATTTTCACTCTCAGTAGCAGGCCGCCTCCAATCTTTTTTGTCCTCAGATCCTTCCAACCGCCAACCTTCCTTCTGGTTGCTATCAGTGGAGTTCCCGAGTGAAGTTGGACCACGCATTTCCTGCCATATATTAACAATTTAGTCACAAGACAGCTCTTCGCTAATTTACAAGAAACTACAGGGTCAATAGCAGATTATAGATTGATCAGTAAAGCAGTTGAACAACTCCACAACCAATAACTTTCTTGCTACATCAAGAGGATTCAATTTATTACAGGGAATTCTGAGTCAAAAACATCACGAATAATGCCTATAATAGAATTTGGTTATTATTACTAACAAAGTTCATTCTTTTCAGCACATACCAACTTAGATTCAATTGGCTTGGCATAAAGCCACTGGGGTGACAACGGTATGCTGTTATCCGGGGCTGCTGGATCTACAAAAATCAGCAGTATAAAATCAGATAAGACAAAGGAGCAAAAAAATGGACACTACTTAATTGATCCTCCAGTTCAAACACAATAATAATAAAACAAAACAAAGCTTACCTTTCAACTCATCAGATGACCCCATAAGCACCTTTTCCTCGACATTTCCTCCAGAAACTTCAACTGCCATAGCAGAACAAAACTCAGAAGACAAGATTATGGAATTGCAAATCAGTACCAGACACTAACCAGGTAAAAAAATTCAAAGACATCGTACACTACTCAAAGGAACTGTTCACATTTGTAAGTGACAAACTTAATAAAACCACTGCAATCCAACCAGCGTTCACAAACGAGGACAAAACTGAAAACAACAGTTAATAAGTTCCAATAGAACACTCAAATTCACAGTAGCGGAAAAAAAATGAAGACACAAGCTGCTTCAATAACTAGTTTCCTAAGCAAGTTTCACACCAGAATAAGTCCCAAGCCATTGAGATCAAAATTTTTACTATTGCTAGCAGAACACTACAAGTCCTCTCTTCTATTTACAGAGTCAACCAATAGTGAACTGTAAGCCAACCTCGTCGTGACAATCCAAAATAAAAGGAAATACATATATGAGCCTACCTATGGACTGCAGATTCGCAACTACCTTTAATTCGATTTTCAACTTGGACAACAAATAATCAACAGTAATACGCCACAGTGATGAAAATTCAATTCAATCGACTATAAACGCCGGTATTAAAAATCGAAATACAACAGTAGAAATACAAATGCAACACTGATCTGAGAAAAAATCCAATGCGCGAAACCAAAAAAAAACGTGGAAAACGAAAAGCTCGAGATGCAACAAGTCATAATCAAAGAGCTCGATGCTGAAAGAAAGCGAAAATGAACTACTCCAGTGCAAACTTAAGCGCTTCAGATCAGTAATCGTCTACCTAAAATTAGCTTTAAATGGATCAAATCCAATTGAATACACAAATCGAAATACTGAGGAAAAACAAATGCAGAAAACGAAAGCGCGGAAGCACCTTTGGATGACCAGGACTGATCGGAGGGTTTGGAGGAGAGGAGATCGTCGGGGAGATCGAGCTTGCCGTCCGCCATAGAAAGAGTGAGGGAAGCCGTAGAGAGATCGAAGACTGGAAGCTCCGGTGGTGGAGAGGGCAATAGAGAGAGAGCGAGAGAGGGGCTTAGTGTTTGGATTGGTTTTGTGAAATTTCAGAGAATCTAGGGTTTCGAATAGTTTGTACACTGAGAGCAGAGAGAGAGAGAGAGGGCTAGCACTGGTAAAAGAAAAGGGTGAGGGTTTGGGTGGTGGTCAGAACAGCCAAATCAACTAAAATCAAGTATAAGATTTCAGGTAGCTTGTTTAGTAAATAATAATTAATTTTATTTAAAAGATTTCTTTACAGTTTTTTCAAATTGACAAAAAAGCTAGACCCGAACCGCTATAATATTCGTGGGTCGGGTTCGTCTGTCCACAACTCCACACTAGCTTAATTATCATGTACTGAAGATTTTAATGGCGGATAATAGCTAAGAAAATAATGTTCTCCACTTGATAAGAATGAAACAGCAGTTGAATAAAGCTACTAATCAGATAATTCATTGACTAAAGTACGGTTGTTTGAATATGAACTAGGGCACACCTCATTAACGATTAACAAATCCTACTCTATAAGCTTTATATTTTAACTTTATCTAAGTTAGGTTGTGTTAAAGGTTTTTTTTGTTGTAACTCTCATCGAAAGCATATCTTTTAGTTAAACTTTTTATTATGGACTTTGGTTATTTTATAATTAAACTTTAGATATTATTGGTACATAATACATTGGATGGATATACAACTGTTTTGGCCACACCAGTAAGTCTGGGCGAGCAAAATCTCTTTTAGTTGTTGCGGGCGTGTCACCGCGCGGACGCGGAATGTGGTGGTTGTAGTAGCGGGGTGCGCTTAGCCTTTTGCTTCTAATCAAGCGACTGAGGATGGAGAGAGCACCAACTCCACCGCAGGGTTCTTCAGATTCGCCTTACGTACTGGGCAAGGACTTACAGTAGTCCGCCTGAGCGTCACAATATCGATACTCGACGTAGGATCGAGCAGAGCTTCAATTGGGAAGGAGAGGAAAAAACAAAGAGAAAGCTCCGGAGAGCGTACGGGGAAACGAAAGGAAAGCTCCGGGGAGCGTCTGAGGTTCGACTAGGTCGAGAATTGAGTTGAGTTGTTGATTTGTTGAGTAATTGTGTTGTTTTCAGCTCTGTAAGCCGTAGAGCTTCTTTATATAGAATTACTTAGGGCCACATGTATTGGCCCAAAGCATGTCAAAGACTTGTAGGAGTCTTCAACGATAAATGTGGTGTAGGCGATGTAAATCACTTCGTGATGTGATTGCTTTTACGTAGAAGAGTAGAACATCTCATGAAGACCTAGACGTGCACCACTGTTCACCCATGCAAATACAATTAAGGAGTAGAGTCCTTAACCACCAAGACAACCAAACTCATGAAGATGTGGACGTGAGCTCCCCATGCAAACATGCTTGAATAAAGATAAGGATCCTTAATGAACCCCTCCCCATGCAATCATGCTTAACTAAGGATATATATTGCTTCTTATCCAACAGAGGTATTGTAGGCGGAGTCCGCCTCTTTCCTTGCTAGCTCTCTCAATTGATATATATGCATATATACATATACCACCAAGCGGAGCCCACCTCTCTCCTTCTTTCACACGAACTGCCTTCGCATACAAACTTCTTCGCATGCAACCTCGCGTCCCTTGGCCCAGCTCACCCGCCAACCATCTCGCATGCAACCTCTTCGCATGTATATAGGATAAGTATTGCTTCTGTCCCGCTATACCACATCCAAGTGCAACATACTCTTATCCATGCAATTAAGGATAACTATGCCTTTATTCAGAATGCTGGCGGGATTCTTTTCCAAGCCAAGGTGAGCAGGCGAGATGCTGTCAAGATGCTCATGTGATCAAAGAACCACAAGCCATGCACGTGCTCTTGTATATACAAGTCGGGTGCGATGCTAAGTCAAGGCGAAGTGTTCCAAGCCGGGGCGAGGTGTTCCCCCAACAATTAAATTCTTCTTGTACGCGAAGTCCATTATGCGGAGTCCATTCGTACGCGGACTGTCCAGTTCGCATGACTTTCTGGCGGGTCATCACTTGTAAACCCATTATTTCGGGCTCGCCGGTATGACGTGGACCATAAATTTAACTAATATTCATTAAAACAATTACTGTCCAGTAAAATATTAATTTGGGTGTAAACAACAACAATTGTGTGAGAAAGTATAAGAGAGAATATGATCATGACAGTAGAGCAAGTGATTAATTGCATTAATATATTTGTGATTTTTTATGATTTCCATCTTTGTTGCCGGGTCAAATCCAAAAGTTATAATGTCTCAAAACGATCATATTAACTTAAACACATTTACTTATATGAACTTAAGAAAAAATTACTAGATAAAACATACTATGAAAACCGTCACACATAACCTACAAGACGTCGCTCGCAAACCTTACTTATGTGAATGTTATAGACCTTGTTTCCACTATTCATTATATACATTTCTCAAGGAGTGAATTGACAGAACTGCTGTATTGTTCTTGAATCAAACAACAATTGAACCGAGTATCAGCTTAGAAGACAATATATTGGGCATACGTTTGCGTTAGAAAATATACAGTAAGAGAGATCACGTTATGGTGTTTGGAAATGAGATAATCGCATGTTTCAACCCCAGGAGGCGCTCTCCGTAGGAGAATAGACTGGCTTTGTTTCAACTACACTATGTATTTAAGAAACTGAATTTGTTTGCCTTCAAAATTTCATCAATTAAATACAGCCAAGGAGTTTTTCTTTCTCATGGTAATAGTGTTACGGTGAATGAGCAATGTGTTTCACTGGAAAGAGTAAAGATCTTTCTGGGAGTTAATGTTTCAAGTTTCAACACAAGTAGCAATTTTTCATTCATCGAGTCAAAAACCATCAGTGAACACTATACAAGCTGCGTGAGCCAGAGTGCTCTGTGGCTTTTATTTCCGTCCAAAATATCAAAAGCAATTAAAGCATCAACAACAAAAAATCCAAAAAAAATTCTAATCTAGAAGAAATCTTCCCTGCAATCTAGAGAATGCCTCCTCTTCTTCCTCCTCCATCTCTCATTGATGAGAGCCCTCTCCAGCATCTCCACCCTCTGTGACAGCGACCCCAGCAGCCGTGTTTGCTTCTCATTCCGGTGAACCAGCTCCGTTATTAAACCCACCATCCTCTGATTCTCCTTCACCATCTTCTCTAGCGCCTCCTCATTACTCTTGCTTTCGCTTGAATTGCAAGATGACTCCTTCTCGTTCACACCAGTCTCAGCACTCTGTTCCGCAGATTTCAAACCAAATTCAGTCACCGGCTCAGCAGACTCATGCCCTGTTTGATGATTTGCCGTAGAGGCCTCCACCTTCTCCTGCAGCGCAATCGCCTTCTTAATCACCGCCCTCCTCAAATCCCTAACCCCGGAGTCGACTCCCTTCTATGAATCCAGCTTCAGAAGTAAACTCATCAGCGTCTCCACCACCTTCAGCCGCTCCTTGGCGTCGGTTCTCACCAAATCCGCCGTCTCCTTCCTCGAAACTCGCTCCGAAATCTCGTCCACCTCGCGGTTGATCCCGGCGATCTTGCTCACGCTTTTCCTCACCAGGTACCCTCTGAAGGCCTTCTGGATCTTCAGCGCCGCGTCGGAGCGTAGGTTTGACCTACGCTCCGGCGCGGCGTATTGGACCGGGATTGAGACCACCTTTGGAGCAAGGGCCGATTGGGGCTGAACTGGGACTTGTCTGTTTCTGGGTGAATAATAGGGGTGTTGGATTGGGGCTTCTCGATATTGAGAGTAGGGAGTGTAGCCGTAGTACAGAGGAGTATCGAAGAAAGATTCCATATAGCAGATAAGAATCAAGATTCAGAAAGCTTAGATTTGGGGAATTTGTTGAGAAAATTTGAGAGTAGATGATGACAATTTTTTGATTTGATGCGAGGAACAAAAGTGGGTATATTGGGTATTTATAGAGAGGGGGTTTGATCGGCAGTCGAGGGGGGAGCGTGAAGGTTCCCGAACTTTCCTTTGGCTTGTGGGAGAAGGCGTAGGACTGAAACGGAAATGTTCTGGATCTATGTGGATGGTTCCTACTTCCTAGTGGGCCACGTGGATAGTCAACTGTCGACGAGATCAGTAAATTGGACCAAACATCATTTTACTCTGCTGTTTGGTTGATCTAGATCTAAATAAAGAGTTTAAGATAGAAGAGAAGGTTTTGGATTGTCAGACGCACCAAATGAAGTGCCTGACCTACGTTTATATATTGATTGAACTGTATCAAGATTACAATGATAACAGAATGATATACATCAATTTACAAAAAATGATATACATTAGTTTACAAACTGTAAAAGAATGATAAATTAAAATCCAATTGTTGCTGATATGTAAGAGGTTTTGCATTCTTTGAATCCATATATGATCCATTACTAAAATCTCTGTTGTGTTGGCGGTGAAGATAATATTAGGAAGAATCAAGTCGACTGCACAACCTCACACTTGAGACTTGTGTTTTTGCCCACGTCCTCAGCGATGGGTAGAGAGGGAACAAATGTAAAAAAACGGTGTGTGCGGGCGTGCCACCTCACGGATGAGGAAAGAGAACGATGCGCGTCCTGACTTCTTGACCAGGCGAATGAGGGCTCCGGCGTCACCTGATGAGGAAATATTTCCGAGCTTACTCTTCTGAATCACCTGTCGATCGATACTCACTGTGAGAGCGAGCAGAGCAACAATTGGGAAGTTGGAGACGAGTCCTGACGGGCTCCGGGATCTAAAGCGGGGTGCGCTTAGAACGTTAGGGTTTCGAGAAGACTCGAAGGCTTCGACTGTGTACGTCTGTTTGAGAGAGATTTGTTGATTGATTGATTGATTGTGTTTTTGATTGTTTGATTGTGTGATTGTTTGATTGTGTCCCTCAGAGAGAACATGGAGCTCCCTTATATATCTATCCGTAAGCAACTCGTGGAGACTACTCACAATCCAATGCGGACTCTGCAATTAGAATCCCACAAGGATACGTTTAACTCGCCAGTCGTGCGCTCCATGCAACACGTGTCAAACCTATCTCGCTTAGGTTTCGCTTCCTGCCTTACTGCATTTCATTTGTCGTGTAGTAAGCGAACTCAAACACTAAGCGACCTTATCCAGAGGGTGTTATTAGTCATTTCAACCCATCCTCGCAAGAACTATAGAGTCCCATGTGAACTGGAGATAAGGATCCCGCGTAGACACCGCATCTCGCAAGGTATCAGAATCTTCTGGATAAAAGCCACGTCACGTGCTGCTACCCTTTATGGCCTAAAAAAGGCCACAGGCGTTGGCCCAAATGATATCCAAGTCTTTCTCGAGTCTTGGACCGAAAATGCCCACTGGGCTCAAACATTGCCCCCTAGGCCTTGAGTTTAATCCGTTTCGCAATGGATAAGCGAAAAGGCCTAATTAAGCTTTTTTATGGGAACTCGTACTTCAAAAGGTGCTGACGCTTCGGCGCTATCGCTTCCCTTCATCATTACGGCTTTTCGAATTTTGAAACGCGCTGACGTTTCGGTCGTCATTGCGTCTTTTCGTTGCGACCATTGATTGAAAGGGACGTTACGGTTCGTCTCCTTTATAAACCTCGACGCGGGTCCCCACATCTTACCATCGCTTTCAAAACAATCTCCGCCTTCTGCAAACAACCAAACCCCAGCACCAGACAGACTTTAACCGGAAACAATGCCTCCTAAACCTTTTGCCAATGACCCGAACCTGAACCTTACGGCGGCGACCTCTTGGTCGACCAGCCTTGCACGCCGCTTCGCCACCAACCCGCCTCAAGGAACACCAATCTATTTCCTTGACACAGGGGCGGCTCTGCTTGGCCCGACTCCTTCAAAGCCCTTGTCCGACGCCGACCTTAATCATTACAACTCCTCCGTGCGTCGGCCAATCTTGGCCCAGCGGCGCGAACCGGGAAACTTTTCCACCTGGCAAGCCCGTTCTCATGTAAATGTCCGGGTCGGGGAGTGGCCCAGCGCAACCGCGGAGGAGCGAACATGGTACGAGGAGCGCCTCCAGACCGATCAGACGATCTGGGAGGCCACCGGAATTCATGAGGCCATTGCCTTGAGCTTCTCGCTGCCCTCTCACACCGATCGAGCGCCTATCGCTGCCATGGCCTGTTTGTGGAACAGCGCCACCAACACCTTCGACTTCCCTTTCGGGCAGATGGGCATTACTCTGCTGGACATCCTCGCCATCACCGGGCTGCCAATCCACGCCAAGCCGTATGTGCCAGGCGACTTTGCGTCGACCGAGTTCCCATATGCCTGCAATTTGGGAGCCCGCCGCGCCCTGAGAATTTCATACGGGGCATGGCGGAAATTTTACATGGGCCACGCGGAGCCGCATGAAGGAGGCATCGCTTTCTTGGAGTACTGGCTTGACAAGTTTGTCTTCTGCGGCAGCGCTCACAAACCAACCGGGAGATGGACCAAGTTGGCCGAAGCGCTGTACAATGGGATTGAAGTCGGGTTAGGGCAACCTGTATTAGGCGCACTCTACCGGACCCTGCATCTGCTGTCGCTGAGGCCTTTTCACCTTTCTGGCGGCCCTCTGTGGATCCTGGACCTGTGGACGCAGTTGTACTTTCCGCTCTTCCGGCGAGCCCCGGTGGAATACCTGCCTGAAGATCGGCTGCTTGGCTTTGCGGTGTGCAGGAATGACGCGAATCGGACTCCTCTGTCCTTCTTCGCTAGCCTGTCCATCCTTTACAACCACATCGAGCCACCACCGACTATGGATATGATGGTTCGCCGGCGCCACCCTGAGGTCCTATCGACGGGTTTCTTCCCCCGCCAAGAGTCTGACAACGATGCGAGGACTGCCTTCGTAAGAGCAACCTCATGCTGCGACCTCCAACTCGCTGAGGATGAGCAAGGCTTCGAGCTATATGCTCCCAACCACTTCGCAAGGCAACTTGGTTTTCATCAAGGGATTCCTTACCCGCTTCTCCATTCAGTCAACAAGTACACCTCGTGGAGGAAGATTGGTGAGTCTGATCGAGTCACCCCGCTGCAAAATCTCTACCCTCTTTCTCCCAACCTGCTGGAGATCGAGCCTTCGCTGGGCACTGACCCTGCTTACCTCGCTTGGTGGCGGTCCTTGTCTGACAATCATTGGAAGTTCCCAGACGACGCTGTCTTCGCTGCCGTCTTTCGTCCTCTTTACGATACTTTGGGCGAGTCAGACCGCACCATCCTCGATGGCCAGCGCGACCATGCGGAAAGGAGTTCAGGGGCTGCAACAAGAACTAGGCTCGCGCCTCCGCCAGTTCCTACTGCTCGCCGCCCGACGGGGATCGTCATTCGAGAACGCGATCCCACACCTTCGGTATGTCACTAAATGTGTGCATTTTGAACTTCCTTTGACATATTGATAAAATGCTTTCCTCTAATCCTCTTTTTCTCTTCTCAGTCTGCCCCCCGCCGGAGAGACGTTGACAGGTCCGCAGTTGCCAGAGGAAAGGCACCTGTTCGAAGGGAGACTGTGGCGGGCCACGACAGCGAGACTGCTCCTGTCGTTCCTCGGCCAACGAGCGGCGAGAGCTCGCGGAAGCGTCCTATCGAGGACGAAGAGGACTTGCTGGAGGACGTGCAGTACCAGCGAGAGTATGGCTTGGTAAGCGACCCGGTAAGCGGACCACTTTGAATTAAATTTTCCTAAGCCAGTCAACAACTAGCTAACTTTGCTTTTGACAGGTTCGCCGCACTCGACCTCGCCTCGCTGTCGTAGAAGAGGCGCCCGAGACAACGGATGTCCCATCTCCAGAACCATTCAGCGTGGATTTGGCCCTGCAGAGGGTTACTGAGGCAAGCGCGGAGATGGATTTCGAGGTAACTGCCGAAGCCGGCGAAGAGATGATCATTGAGGAACTTGCAGTGGCAGGCGCGGAAACGGTTGCCGAAGAGTCTGCTGAATCTAGCGAGGAGGTGACCTTTGAGGAGACTGTCGAAGCGGCTGCGGAGGAGACTACTACGGTCATCGAGGGGGCCGACAAAGCTAGCGAGGAAGTCATACAGCCCTCCTCTCCAACCGCTGCTTCTGGCGAAGCTGGTCCAATCCCAGAACCATCCTTGGCTCTGGTTGAAGATGCAGCCCTCGACCAGTCCAACCAAGTCTCTGATCCTACTGCCCCCTTGGTGACTCCGCCCGAAGGCCTTCAACTGATACTTTGGGCTCCTCCTCTGCGATTGGGCCGCGCGGGTCATACCGGTGAAGTGCCTCCGGCGGTCCCAACAAAGGATCCTTCTGCCCCCTTGGTGGAGACAGAGACAGCTCGTGGCACTCCGCCACCCTCTCCAGAAATTGAAGCGGCTGCCGAAGTTGAACCAGTCACTCCGGTCCCGACAAGGAAACCTGGCGAGGAGTCTTCTTCCTTCAGTACCCGGGCCGCTCGTCTTTGGGCCCGAACTACTCCGCCTACTGATCCAGAACCCATCCGCTTAGCTCGGTCTTTCCTTCATGGGTTGTTCCATCACGGCTCTCGCCCGAACGTCTTTGACTTGGTAGGACGTATTCGCGAGGCCCATGAAGCTCTGGATCGACACCTCGCTGGCGGCAATCCTGTTCTGGACCAAGCGCTGGAGTTGGCCGATGCTGTCGAGTCGCAGGCTCGCCGAGTTTTGGATATTGGTGCTCAATCGGCCTTTCGTGAGCAAGCTCGCCGCAACTTGGACAACCAAATGGCGAACCTCTTGGCCGAGCTTGGTGAAGCTGGCATTCCTGGCGCGTCTTCAGAGAATCCAAGTGCTGGCCATGCTCGGCGAGTGGAAGCCCTGGAGGCTCAGATAGCAGAGTTGCAGGCTCAACTTGCTCGGGCTCGCCAAGACTTGGCCCGCGCTTTGGAAGTGGAAGCTCGTTTGCAGGCCGCGGAGGAGGCCCAGGAGGCTTTGGACTCGGCCGTGGCCGCTGCTGAAGAAGTTCAAGCCCAAGCCTATGAAGAAGAGATAGCCTTAGAAGGCATGCTCTTAGAGTTGTATAGGGTTTGTAGGCGTGCGTAGGTTTAACTGTATTTGCCCCCTTATGTACGAACTTTAATGATAATATCAAAGTTGAAATTTTCCCGCTCTTTGCCAACTGTTCTGTAATAACTGTCGGGGAAAAAATCCTTTTCCGAGATTCAGCGACGGTTTCCAATGTAACTACTCGCTCGGAACGCGGGCAATCATTATTGAAAAACGCGTCTGACCTTATCTCCAAAGCCCGTATCTCGGAGCAAATATTGCATGGGGGACAACTGTCAAGCGCACAATCGCCCCTTCCGCCTATAAAAAGAAACGTTTGGCCGGGGTGAAGTATCAGTGAAGTCTTCTGCCCCCTTACCATGATTTCTTATTCCCTTCTGTTCATCCTTCTGTCCCTGCTTAGAGCAAAGCCCTCAACCATATATTCCCCTTCTTTGCTGATTCTGAAAATCTACTCTCAGGCCTAGAGTGATTCTGAGAATCTACTCTCAGGCCAAGCCTTTGTCCGGCCTGACCAAAGGTCGGGTACCCTCTGCCTTGCGCCTGCTGTTCTATCAACGCGTGAGGCTCTGCCGGCCATTCAAACGGAAGACTGGTGGTAGCATGAGGGATCTTGACCCGCTGGACCTGTAGCTTCCCAACACTTTCTGTTGGGTCCAGGCCGGCGTCAGGGTTTTGGCTGATCTAAGGCTGCGAGGCGTTTGCCAACTTTGAGCGAAGGACGCCGCGGCAGACTTCTCTTTAGCCAAGCGAGCCGGGACGAGGCTCCAGTATCTGTAGATCTATGCTTTTTTTTTGAAATGTAAACATAGTCTAATTTACCTTTTCTGATCAATGTAATTGCTTTGGCCGCAAAGCCATAATTCGAAACATGTATTGAACAAAGTCAAAAAGGGCAAAAATAAATGAATTTATTTTTTAGGCCTCTGGAATAGGCCCCAATCTTGTACTAGTCTTTGTGTTTAGACTTTGCACGTTTACAGAGAATAAAGAAAACAATAGAAATTTTTTAGGGCCTCTGGAATAGGCCCCAATCTAATACAAGGCCTTTTTAGGCTGGTACGTTACAATGTATTCTATTAGTCTTCTGTCCCGAGTTGCCCCCTAGTGTTGGGCGGCGGAGCGAGTACGCGATGGCGCGTAGCACTATTGACTGTGGTGGCGGGATCTGGTGGAGGTGTAGGATCCTCGCGTTCCCAGACCCCCGCAATGTGGCGCTTGAGGAAGCGGCCATTAATAGGGTTGCGATGAATAGTACCGTCCAAGTCGCGCAAGTGGTATGCCCCCTTGGGAAGTATTCGGTGAATAATAAAGGGTCCATCCCAGCGAGCGGACCACTTGCCCCGACCATCTGTTTTGTCCCCAAGCGGGAGGACCGCTCGCCACACCTTCTGGCCCTCAGCATAGCTCTGCCCGCGCGTGATTTTATCATAGGAGCGGGCGATGCGCTGTTTTTCCAGGACCAGGTTGTTGAAGGCGGCGACACGATGCTCGTCTAAATCTTCAAGCTCCTGCCACATGGCTTGGACGTAATCCTCGCCAAGTAGTTGATGCTGTTCCTGGACGCGGAGCGAAGCGATATTGATCTCAAGGGGAAGGACGGCGTCGTGACCGTACATGAGAGCGTACGGTGTGGTATCCGTTGGGCCTCGCTTGGAGGTGCGGTAGGCCCACAAAGTGTGGTAGAGTTCCTGGTGCCAGACGCGAGGGTTCAACTCCAACATCTTGCGGAGGATGCCAAGGATAACCTTATTACTAGCCTCCGCTTGGCCATTGGACTGTGCATAGTATGGCGTGGAGTGTAGAAGCTTGATGCCATAATCGTTTAAGTACGTAACAACTGAATCGGCCATGAAAGCTGCCCCCCTGTCCGTAACGATGCACTCCGGGATACCAAAGCGTGAGATGATGTTGCGGAAAATGAAGTTGCGCACCGAGTTAGCAGAGGCGACTTTGAGTGGTTCGGCCTCGACCCATTTGGTAAAGAAATCGGTGGCAACGATAATGAACTTGTGCTGCTCAGAGGAATGGGGATGAATGATGCCCACGAAATCCATTGCCCATCCGCGACACGGCCAAGGTTTGATGATAGGCTGCAATGGGATGTTAGGAATATGCTGTACTGGTCCGTGAGCTTGGCAGTCTTGGCAACCTCTGGCGAAGGCAATACAATCTTTCAGCATTGTTGGCCAGTAGTATCCATGGCGGCGGATCAGCCATCGCATTTTGGGCCCGGCTTGGTGCGAGCCGCAAACGCCACAATGGACTTCGCGCATGAGACGTTTAGCTTCGTTTCCGTATACACAGCGGAAGTCGTTGCCGTCTTCCCCACGCCGCCGGAGTTCGCCATTGCGTAGTACAAAGTTTAAGGCGAGGAAACGGATTTGCCTGGAATGAGCAGCATCGTTAGGGTTCTGGAGGTAGGCGATGAATGGTAGCCGCCAATCCTCGTCGATGGGGTCCAAGGCTGCAACTTCTGGGATGACGTCCCGAAATTGCCCCCTGGCGATGAAAGAGGGAAGAGTGCGGCGTTCGACCTTGAGCAGGCGTTCGCGCACTCCGTCTCTCAGGCTGAGGCCAGACGCTATCTGGGCGAGCTCGTTGGCAGCGAAGTTAAATTCACGTGGTATGTGTTCGATGTACACGTCGTCGAATCGATCCAGTACCTCGAACGCCTTGCGCAGGTATGGCTCAATTGACAAGCTTAAACATTTGAACTTTTCCACAAGCTGGTTAACGACCAACAAAGAATCACCAAAGATCTGGACCTCGCGGACTCCTAAGTCCAACAAGATCTCTAAGCCGATGATTAATGCTTCGTACTCGGCCTGGTTGTTGGTGCATTTGAAGTCGAGCTGGAACGAATAGGAGAAGCGATCTCCAGCGGGGTTAGTGATGGCTATCCCGGCTCCGGCTGCTATGTCAGTCCGTGAACCATCAAAGTACAAGGTCCAAGGAGCGAGTGTCACTGTGGCGAAGTCCAACTCGCGAAACGCTGTGAGCTCTGATGGTGGGTGATGGGCAAGAAAATCCGCTATTGCCTGTCCTTTTACTGCCTTTTGCGGAACATATTGCAACGAGAATTCGGACATGGCGAGGATCCACTTGCCGATGCGTCCCCGCAAGATAGGGCGAGAAAGCATGTATTTGACCAGGTCGGATTGAGCGATGACGACCGTGGTAAAGGCAAGCATGTAATGGCGCAGCTTGCATCCTGCAAAGTAGAGAGCGAGACATAACTTCTCCATGGGCGAGTAGCGTGTCTCACAGTCTGTTAACACCCTGCTGAGGTAATAGACGGCATGTTCTACCCCGTTTTCATCATCCTGGGCCAGGAGTCCACCGATGGATAGATCGGCGGCGGCGATATAAAGTTTGAGCGGGGCGCCGTCACGAGGCGGGATTAGGACAGGTGGGTTCGTAAGGTAGTCCTTGATTCGATCAAAGGCCTGTTGATGTTGTGGTTCCCATACGAACTCGGTTGCCCCCTGGAGCTTAAGTAAAGGGGAAAAGGGTTGGACCTTCCCTGCCGCGTTTGATATGAAGCGGCGGAGAAAGTTGATTCGCCCTAGTAGCTGTTGTAGCTCCTTCTTGGTAGTGGGAGGCGAAGCGGTGATGACCGCCTGTGCTTTATCCTTTGGGATCTCGATGCCCCTTTGATGTACGAGGAAGCCAAGGAAATCACCGGCCTCCGCGAAGAAAACGCACTTGGCGGGGTTCATCTTGAGGTTATGTTTGCGCATCCGTGTGAACACCTGCCGGAGGTCTTCCACGTGGGTTGCTCGCGATTTGGTTTTGACTACCACATCGTCGATGTAGACTTCAATCAACTTGCCCAAGATGTCGTGGAAGATGAGGTTCATGGCGCGCTGGTACGTTGCCCCCGCGTTCTTAAGGCCGAAGGGCATGACGACATACTCGAACGCGCCAGCGAAACCAGGGCAACGGAAGGCGGTCTTGTGTCGATCCTCCTCGGCGACGGGGATTTGATGGTACCCGGCCGTGCCGTCCATAAAGGATAACACCTCGTGCCCTGCGGCGGCATCAATCAGTAGGTCAGCCACAGGCATGGGGTATATGTCCTTTGGTGTTGCGTTGTTTAGATCTCGGTAATCAACACAGACACGCATTTTGCCATTTTTCTTGCGGACGGGGACGACGTTAGACAACCACTCGTTATATTTGGCTACGCGAATGATTCCCGATCGGTGCATGCTTTCGATCTCTTCTTTAACCACGATCTGGGTCTCAGTTCGCATGAAACGGCCGTCCTGCCGAACTGGGCGCCGGTCGGGATAGGTTGGCAACCGGTGGCAGACCAAGTCTGGGGACAAGCCTGGCATATCTTCGTACTTGTCGGCGAAGCAATCCCTGTATTCGCGTAATAGGTCGAGGAGGGCTTCCTTTTCTTCCTCCGCCAACTTTGCACTGATGGAAATAAGTAAGGGCTTTTCTGCAGTCCCTACATCAACTTGTAAAGTGGGGTCGCGGACTTGAGGTGGAGTGTCGTCCAAGGCAGCAGGAGCTAACTGAATAACTTCTTCCTTGGTATCGGAATAATCCACTACTTCATCGACATATTCCATAGTCGCGACCTTGTCGTAGGCTTCGCGTTCTGCCCAGTACGAAAGGAGTCTTTCGCACAAGGACTCGCCAGCCTCGCGTGCCTCCTCGGAAAGGGCACTATCCATCGAAATGGGGTGTGAGAGTCGCGATGGTGTGAGGACGTTGCAGATCGTCCTTCGCCTGGGTAAGTCCCCATCGCGTTAGATTGTAGGCCGTGACTCCGTATGGGCGGCCTTTGTGGTCGACGCCTTGAACATCCAACGGGCCCAAGTCTGTATTATAGTATCGGGCATCGTTGAGGTTGGCGGAAATGGAGAAAGGCCGCGGGTCGGCCTTGATGATGACTGACTCGCGTTTCTCGGTGTCCCAGATCATGAGTTCTTGGTGCATGGAGGAAGGCACGCAAAAACTTCTGTGGATCCAGTCGCGGCCGAGGATCATGCTGTAAGAGGAAACGCACTCGGCAACGAAAAAGGTATAAACCCGCGATGCTGGCCCGACCTTGACCCGTAGGAACAGCAAACCTAGGGTCCTGGACACCTGTCCTGTAAAGTTTTTCACCGTTAAGGACGTTGTCTGGATCATTGAGCGCGGGATGTCGAGGAGCCCCATGGTGCGGGTTGTGACGACATTAACCGCGGCACCGGTGTCGATCATGACCTTGTTGATCAGTTTCCCTTGGACCTCTGCTGTGATATACAGTGGTCGCATGTGGGTGGCCATGTCCAGGGTTGGTGTAGAAAAGGTCATGGTTGGCCTTGGTGCGAAGCTACTCGAACTTTCCTCTTGCGGAATGCCATCGGCTGGGGCCAGTACTGGGCCCATTTCGCTGCTGCATGGCGGGGGTATGCTGTCATCCTCGCTATCGATGGTGATGTCCGCCGCACTGCAGGTTGTGTTTGGTGGAAGGGCGTATCGTTCCGAAATGAAGAACACCATCCCGACCTGAAACGAGAATTGTTCGGAGACTGGGACCAGAGGTGTGTCAATGACCCCATGTTCCCCTTCGAGAACTGCAAAGGCGTCTGCTTCTCGGCTGAGCCCTTCCTCAGCTTCCCAACCAGAGATCTCTATCATATTGCAGGTGAATGACTCAGCCTGCTCTTCGTCTTGCTCTTCCTCTAGGTTGAGCCGAGGTTCTGAATGTGCCTCGTCGGCTTCCTCATTCTCGCGGAAACGTTGGGCCATTTGCTCGGCGAGGTTAGGACTGGAGGGTGCCGGTGTCTCCGCTGGTGGCTCTGAAGCTTGAGTTTGCCGCGGACGCCATACTGGCTTGGGTGAAGGCTGAGGATCCCTAGCTGGCTGCCTGTCTGCTGCCGCAGGAGCCTTACCGCTGTCTTCTTTCCCTAACTGCTGCAGGGCAGATACTCGGGGAACCATCCTAGTCTCGGGCTCCGGGGTACGCCGTGGCCGAGACTGTTGTGGCGATGGTGGCTCCCTTCTAGTGTCAGCCTCTGGATTTTGACGTTCTTGTCGTCGTGAGGGCTGAGGCGGCTCACGTTTAGACTCTGAGTCCGGAGTCATGAACAACTTTCGCCTAGGGCCGGTAGGTGGAGCCTTGCCTTGATCGGGCTCCGGTGACGGCCTACGTCTGGAAGGCTGCTGATCCCTCCTCCTGGTAGGCTCCGGTGATGGATTGGGCCTAGCAGGCTGTGGATCCCTCCTCCTGTCAGGTACGGGTGATGGATTGGGCCTAGCAGTCTGTGGATCCCTCCTCCTGTCAGGCACGGGTGACGGCCTGCGTCTGGAAGGCTGCTGGTCTCTTCTCCTTTCAGGTGCTGGGGATGGCCTGCGTCTAGGAGGCTGCGGATCCCTTCTTTGTTCAGGTGGTGGTGATTGCCTGCGCCTGGGAGGTTGCGAATCCGGCTTTGGTGGAACCGTGAGTCGGCAGAAAACATTTGGCTTGGGCACAGGATCGTCACTGAACTGCTCGCAGATCCTTGGAGGTGCGACTGGCGGCATTTGAAGGACTGCGCGCAGACCTTCTGCTTCCCGCCACATCCGCTCAGGCGTCTGTGCGAGCTGCGAGGGGCGTATAGCGCCCTCGTCGACAGCCCGCAAGGCGCGCAGGATGCTGCCGTACCGCTTCTGGAGCTTGCGCTTCTTGGACTTGCTGATGGTCACCGCCTTGCCCCCTTGCTGCGTGTACCAGACCCCTTCCTTGATCGCTGATTTAGACGTCGGGGGAATGTAAGGGTTGGTTAAGACGCCGTCACGAGGGCTTGGGGCGCCGCTGCTGTGACTTCCACTGCTGGACTCTGAAATGTCCATCTCGCTTGCGGTAGGGGATGGAGGTATTGCGGCTGCCCAATGTGCGGCAACGTATGTCTCGAGACGCGCTATCCTTTTCTCCAGCTCTTCGCGAGTCCTGGGGCTCGTAGGCTGGGAACCTTTGGCGGGAGACGGTTTATCGTCCCTCATGATTGCTTTGCCCTTATCCTTGTAGGAGGGGCGGTCTGGTTCGAGTCTTGCGACCAACTGTCGAGCTGGGTCGTTTGTGCTCCTCGTCTGGTTATCCGGGAGCATGTAGTTGTTCGCCGGCCGTTTGCGGTTTCGGCCTGGCGGATCGGATGGTCCTGCATTTGGTGACAGGTCTAGTGTGATCATTCGCTGGCCGACGCGAGGCCAAGCGAAACCAGCAGTTGCGATTGTAAAGCCGCCCTCGTCCTTGAAGCAGATGTATCCAAGGTCAAGCCAGTCTTGGATCTGGTCTCGGAGCTGGCGACATTCGCAGGTCCTGTGCCCCCAACTGTCATGGAAACTGCAATGGACGCGCCCGTCCCTATACTCGCTGTATGGCAAGGAGCGGAGTGTGACGAGTCCAGCCTCTCTGAGATCTTCTAAGACCTCGTGTGCCAGATTTTCATTGTAGGTGTACTGGCGGCGCGGCTGGCGGGTATTATCGTCTCCTTCCTCGCGGCCCCTTTTAGGCGCGCGACGTCGCTCGTCGTCCTGGGCTTGGTCAGCCCAGTTGACCTCGACCATACCTACTACGGGCGGGAAAGGGTCTACATCGACCAATGAGGCCGTGCTACCCGGTGCCTTCATCCTCAGCTCGCCTGAGTTTAACCAAGTCTGCAGCTGGTCTCGGAGCTTGACACAATCCTTGGTGTCATGATTGTAGACGTTGTGGAAGGCACAGTATTTCTTGTCCTTCAGCTCCTCCTTAGGCGGAATTTTGTGGTCCAGGCGCACGTACTTCGCCTCGATTAGGTCATTGAAGACCAAATGGGCGTTCTTGGCGTCGTAAGTGTACGACTCGTATTCTGGTTTGGTCCAAGCAAAGGACTGGATGGTGATCGGCTCGCGGGTCATCTTCAGGTTCTTCAGTTTGTGAGCCACTTGCTTGCCGGTCAGCTCTACCGCGCCAATGTCGTCCAAGTCCTGATCTGCATGGGTTGGCTCCGGCCTTTGATAGTAGGGATCGTGAGCAGGGGTTTGCATGCTGAGTGCCCCCACGATCCGGTTCTTCCCTGGCACATAGGTTCCCTTGGAAGCGTTGGCCTTATCGTCCAGCTCGTTCAGGATGAGCTCATAGCTGCCAACCTTGTTGATTAGGTCGCCCATGGAGCTGAAACGCTCTCCGTGGTGCTTCAGCCGCTGGCGGTGCTCCAAACCCCGGATAGCCAATTTGATGGCTTCCTGCTCAGGCAGCAGGTAATCGCATTTGGCCTGCTGGATTTTGAAGCGCTGGAGGAAAGACACTCCGGACTCCATGATCTGCTGGCTCATCTGCGTGAGGGAGTCGAGGCCGACTTCGGGCTCAATTGTGCCGTATGTCTCCCGGAAGAGACGTTCCATGGTGGGCCAGTCTGGAATTGACCCTGGCTTCAGTCTGGAATACCAGGTGAAGGCGGCTCCGGACAGAGAAGTCCCGAAGAGCTTGAGCTTCAGCATATCATCATTCCCGTATTGGCCGCATTGGACCTTGAAACGGGCCATGTGAGTTGCTGCGTCTTCCCTTGTCTCCCCAGAGAATGTGGTGAAGACGATGTTCTTGAACCCGTGGGGGAAGGGATATTGTGCCACGCTATCTGGATAGGGGTCACGGTAGTGCAAGCTAGCATCACCCTTTCCGGTGTGCTCCTTGACAATGCTTGAGATGAGTTGGCGCCAGTCGGCCGCCGTTACTGGTGCAGAATCTGCCCCCTGGTCATGGCCATGCCATGCGGAGAAACTAGGGGCCTGTCCGACGTTTTTATGAGTCGAACTGGAATAAGCCACGATCGGGTCGTCTGGCGTCCCCATTCCTTGCGGCGCAAGAGCATCGGTGCCCTTGAGTGTGATCCTAGGGCTGCATGGCGAGGGTAGACGGGGTGGTGTCCTTGATGAGCTGGCCCCCAATGTAAATTGGGGAGCCTTCTGGCCCCCGACCCTCGGATTTGCCCTAGGACGTTCGTTTGGCGGGATATACCTCGAGCCCTCCGCTGCGCTTGAACTGGTGGAGTTCAGAGCGTGATTCTTCGGCCCTTGGGCCCGAATCCAGTCTTCCATCTGCAGGACCCTCGTACTCAGGGTATCATGGCGCTCTTTGTAGTCTTCGAGCTTTTCCATGCTGTTTTTGCTCCCGAAGAAGGAAGCGTCCTGCTGTTGCTGCAGCTTGGTGTCATGGTCGTTCAGACGATGGGTTTGGGCTTCTAGGGCCTGTGTAAAGGCCACCTTGCTCTGATCCAGTTCAGTCTGGATCCTTTGCAGAGAGCCGGACATTATGTCCTTGTCCTCCCTGATTGTGCCAACCACATAGTTGAACTCCTCGCTGAGCTTGGCGTGGTTTTCCTGGTTTGCGAGCCAGATCTCCTTGTCCTTAGCGACCTTCGCAGAGAGGTCCTGGACAATTTGCTGAGTTTCTTCAGCCTTCAAGCCGCACTCTCTCCTGAGCGCGCCGATCTCATTCTTGAAATCGCTCCTTAGTTCTTCGAACATTCTGCGGACCTCCTCTGTGGACAGAGCAGGTCCCGCCTCTGGGATTGGTTGCGAGTTTGCCATCGTGGACTTAGCGAGGTCGGGGTTGCCGAACCGATTGAGAATCTCTTCTTTAGCGAGAGATCTGCAAGCCGCGCTGTTATGGGGCTTGTATTGTGGAGCCTTGTGTTTCAAGCAAGAAAGCGAAGGTCTCCGGTAGGGGGAGTTGTCAAACTTCCCAATGATTGCTGGAAAAATAAACTCCCAGTCCCACTGGGCGTGCCAATGTTTTGGCCCACGATCCTCAGCGTGCTGAGCCGAGGTAAATAGCGATCCAAAGAGGATGGAGAGTTGCGGGCGTGCCACCTCGCGGACGAGGAAAAGGTTGATTGAGTGCGCAGGCTTGACTTCTTGATCAGGCGAGCGGAGTTCCAGGTGCCACCTCAGATGAGGAATTTTACAGCACAAGCGATCGATACTCACGGCGGGGTGAGCAGAGCAACAATAGGGAAGTTTCCGAGGATCGGGACGAGTTCCGGAGAGCTCTGAAGGGTTCTAGGCGGCGAGGCGCTTAGAAATAGGGCTTCGAAGAGGCTTCGAAGGGATATCGGCTCCTGGGAGCACTGAAGGTTTCGACGAGGTCGAGAGAGTTTTCAACTAGGTTGAAAGTTGTTTTGTGTTGTATTTGATTTTTTTTTTTTGTATTTTCTTTTTTTTTTCAATGTGAGAAATAAAGAAAATGAAAGAAACGAAAGTAAAAGTTGAATTTAAAGCTAGGAGCAAAGAAAAGAAGGGATCATAGTATGATTAGTTACCCTTTGTAAGGCCATCGGGTGGCCACCGATGCTTCACTACAAGTCTCGACGTCGTCATGTTTTCAACGTGAGACTGTTGCTGATGATCATGTCCAAGCGTTGAGCAGAGTTGTCCTGCGTCAACCACTTGAAAAGTTGGGCAAAGAATTCCGCAGGGCACGTCTCGCTGCCCCCCACGCATCTTTGTTTGGTGGCCCAGCAAGATCTTCAACTGTGGCGAAGCGGATTGTATGCTGTTGAGATCTGCCTTATTGCCCACTACCATGTCGAAATGCATGGTCTTATCAGGAACAGCCATGCATTGGTCAGTAAAGAAAACCACCGGCTGGTCTCTGTTCACCTTAGCAAGAGCTTTACTGAGATTAAGCTCTTGTGGCATGTGATTTGGGGACAGACACACCAACATATAGTTTTCATCGTACTCATCATAGGTTGGCTTCTTGTCAAAATCAAATGCAGAATCCACAGAGGTCGGTAGCTCGACCCTTTTTGCAACCACGGGCATGCATGGACTCCAAGTATATTGGAGAGTGACACCGCGGATTGGCCGAGGGATGTCACCAAACCATATGTAGTTAAACTCAATATGATTATGGTTTGGCGAAGCGGAGTGAGTCCTCTCGCTGGTGATCATAAGATTGGCGAGATGGACCTTTAGAAAAGGCGGACTCTGCCAAACTTGTCGCCCCGCGTGTGCATGTTGAAATAGAGACTCAAGAGGTGCGGGTCCATCTTCAGTTTGCTTGTCGTGAACTGGTAGAGAAAGCAGGCAAGCTTCGCCTTGCCCTCCATGTCGTTGACCTGTGTCCACGTATACATCCCGCATGGGGCAGTCGGTGTCTTGGCGGCTGCAGTTCGCCATTACAGGAAGTTGTGGTTCACCTCCCATGTGAACTTGCGGTTCGCCACCATCATTAGTGTTTGAACCAACCTCTTCTTCTAAGATGGACTGTTCTGTCCTATCTTCATTCTCCTTTTTCTGAGGAACACTTGCTTCAACAACCTCCCTGGCAACCACCTGTTCGGCTTGGTGTTTGCTGATGGCTGCTGCTATCATTTCATCAAGTCGCCTTTGGAAGGCAGCCATTCTTTCATCGAAGGCCGCAACATGTTTATCAATAATCGCAACCATCGAATTGTCGTGCCAATCCATTATCGTATCTTGTTTTCTTTCTCTGACCCCAACGAAGGTGACGTCAGAGACCACCCTGGTTTCCCTATGGTGTCTCGCTTATGCTCCTGGTCCCACTGGGCGTGCCAATGTTTTTGCCCACGTCCTCAGCGATGGGTAGAGAGGGAACAAATGTAAAAAAACGGTGTGTGCGGGCGTGCCACCTCACGGATGAGGAAAGAGAACGATGCGCGTCCTGACTTCTTGACCAGGCGAATGAGGGCTCCGGCGTCACCTGATGAGGAAATATTTCCGAGCTTACTCTTCTGAATCACCTGTCGATCGATACTCACTGTGAGAGCGAGCAGAGCAACAATTGGGAAGTTGGAGACGAGTCCTGACGGGCTCCGGGATCTAAAGCGGGGTGCGCTTAGAACGTTAGGGTTTCGAGAAGACTCGAAGGCTTCGACTGTGTACGTCTGTTTGAGAGAGATTTGTTGATTGATTGATTGATTGTGTTTTTGATTGTTTGATTGTGTGATTGTTTGATTGTGTCCCTCAGAGAGAACATGGAGCTCCCTTATATATCTATCCGTAAGCAACTCGTGGAGACTACTCACAATCCAATGCGGACTCTGCAATTAGAATCCCACAAGGATACGTTTAACTCGCCAGTCGTGCGCTCCATGCAACACGTGTCAAACCTATCTCGCTTAGGTTTCGCTTCCTGCCTTACTGCATTTCATTTGTCGTGTAGTAAGCGAACTCAAACACTAAGCGACCTTATCCAGAGGGTGTTATTAGTCATTTCAACCCATCCTCGCAAGAACTATAGAGTCCCATGTGAACTGGAGATAAGGATCCCGCGTAGACACCGCATCTCGCAAGGTATCAGAATCTTCTGGATAAAAGCCACGTCACGTGCTGCTACCCTTTATGGCCTAAAAAAAGGCCACAGGCGTTGGCCCAAATGATATCCAAGTCTTTCTCGAGTCTTGGACCGAAAATGCCCACTGGGCTCAAACAACTTGTGTTATTTCACTAAGTAATTTAAAAAAAAAATAATATTAATGTAGATAAATAGTTTAATTTTACTATCCAAGCACGATTTCGCACCCAGTAGCATTCTCACATTTGTGTGACCTGAGTCACCTGACAAGGTCAATGCCTCAGAAAAAGAGAACAAAAACAATACAAACTAAGAGATAGTTGTAGCAATAGGTCTATGCGTTACAAGGCCATGAACAAGGACAGCTTGAACATTTGTGACCCGATATTTTGAGAATACAATTTGTACAAAAATATCTTTGTTGTCTGACCTCATCCTTTGCAACTTAGAACGTGGAAACAGCTTTCACTACAACGATACAAAGGTGACCCTCTAACATCACATCCATAAACATGAAGGTAAGCTACTATGATCATTAACTCTGGATGGCTTTTGGCAGCTGATAAACCAAAGACTGCAGCTGCTGTAAATTCCTACATGTTCTTTTATACAGAAACAATAGCTGTTTTAGGAGAAACAACAACCAGACTACTAGAGCACGATCAAAGAAAGTTCATCCAGTTTGGTATTTTGATGCCTGCCCTCCTTACAATTTCTGCAGAAGCTTGCTTGGCCATTGAAAGAACGTGTCCCTGTTCACACAAAATTGGCGGCAGTAAGTAAACAGTGAACTCTTTGTAATATTAGATAAGAACTAGTCTTATATATATATATATGCATACCAGCAAATGAATTTTATGAACATAAATACTGTACTACTTTGTAAAGCTGCATATATATATATATATAGTCAATATTATCGAATTGATATAATGCAGTTGAGTTTGTTTATAATTTGAAATTCAAAGTATAAAACATCAAGACAAAGGATAAGATTAAGACAAGAAGTTATGGCAGTTCCTTGATGGAAGGAACTGACAAATAACTGACAATGAGCAGTTGAGAATTGCTCTCTTTAAGCCTTTCGATCCCTGCTAGAACACTACACATTCTCATTTCATATTTGTCCCATCAAGCAAACACGAGAGTATACAGAAGTGAATCTAGGAGAAGATTGATATGGATCCTAACATGAATTCCTACAATGCTGCTGCAAGTTAGTCTTTAAACTTGTATACATTTGATCCATTATTTATCATAGCTTAGTTAAATCTTCATGTATGTATAATATTGAATCTAACACTCTTGGGCAGAAGATGCAGACATTAGTTGTAATTAATATACAGCATGTGGCATAAAATCTTTTGCAGATCAATTCATGGAATAAACACCAGAGCAGACCTCATGGTAATCTACATTATGAGAGAAGTATGAGAGAATACCTCATCCACATTCAGAATCTTCTTATCCTGCATAATCCACTTGCCATTGCACATGACAGAGACGATATTTTCAGTTCGCATAGAATACACAAGGCTGGAAATGCTGCATACGCAGTAAAGCAAAACATCAATCTAGAGGTTGCGTTGAGAGAGCACCGACATACAAAATTAGAACATCTATAATAGATTGAAATAGTCCAACTTACTGAACAGCCAAAAGTATTTAGCTAGTAAAGCACAATCTGGACTGATAACCATAAAATGTAAACCATTGAAAGTCCAAAGTCCATATGATAATAGACATACAAATTATCCAACAAAAATTCATAACAACCAGGTCAGCCAACTAGACAACGAGGTGCACCTTGGATAAGAACTCTAAGAAGCTAGCCAACTAGACTTTAGGTCTTCATATCTGGATTCTAAGGCTAAATATTTTTGAAACTTGACATAAATGATTAGCACTGCATATGATCCTGTTATAGATGGTTCTTACCAGTCATGGAGAGGAATCATGGTCCAAGTGGAAGGATTGATAACAACCAGGTCAGCCTACCAAATCACGGAAGAAACAAGAGAATGAGACTGACATAAAGAGTTCTTTCAGAGAATAGACTGTAGACAATTAAATAAAGTAGAGCTTTTAACAACAAAAGAGATGAGCAGAAAGATGCGAATAAATAATCTCAACCAAATAGTTGAAACCTTTTTCCCAACTTCAAGGGACCCTATTTCATTATCCCAGAGTACAGATTTTGCACCATTTATAGTTGCCATCTTGAGAACTGTTTCAGATGGAAGAGCAGTAGGATCAGTGGTTCCATTCATGTAAACTTCACGTCCTTTGTTAATCAGAGAGGCCAAGTACATCTCATCAACTGCAAGGAAATAAATCGATCCATGAATTTCCAATCCACAAACCAAAATATGAAAGATAGTATATGCAATGGAGAACCAGAAACTTGAACCTAAGCTCATTCTATTATTTGATGGGGCCCCGTCTGTTCCCAAGGAGACACAGATGCCAGCAGAAATCATCTCTCTAATAGGCGCAAATCCAAGCATTCGCATTGCAGCAGCAGGACAGTGAGATACTTTCACCTTCGCCTTTGAAAGACAATCGATCTGAAGATACAGAATGACAGTTAAAACAGACATTGAAACAAGTATCTTCCACACCAAAAATGTGAACAATTAGAAAAAAGAATGCAGTTATTTTGAATTAGTAATGAAATAAAATACAAACGTCCACGGGCTTAAAAGCTATGATATTGTATTCTCATGAACACACAGCCTCATCCTACTTTTACATTTTTATAAATAGTAGTACAGGCAAGAACAACCCTATGAGATTTTCATATATTCAATGAATTCACAATGAACAAGAATAAGTAGATCACCTCAGAATCGTTGACCCAAACTGTATGAGCCGCTAGCAAATTGTTTTGGAGAAACTTTATCTGCTCCAAGTGTGTGACCGTGCCATGGTCAACTTTTCGAGTATCAGTCACAAATTTGTTCTCATACGCTATCTCTGCAACATGCTAAAGATTGAAAAGCTGTCAAGCTGCTAACTCAAGTCCATAAACGATAACATATATGGCAGAAAAGTTGAGAATACAGATATGAGTACCATGTGGATTCCAGTTTTCAGTTCTTTGGCTATATCCCTTGTTGCAAGTAGCAAACCATCAGTTGCATTCATGATCTGCCTAATTCCTAACCACACTCTAATGCGCCCATCAGCTGAATTATGGTGCATATTGTAAAGCTCTTTCTGAGACTGCCCTTAAAAAGTGAGGAAATCAGAACATTAATGTCAGCGCAAACAAAAGAAGCCGAAACCAAGTACACTAGCTCAAGAAGTTAAGGTCTAGACTTAAGATGCATATGCTCAACCTTCATACAATCATCAGTACTCCGAGCAGCCCAATTTGTGGGCAGGCCGTCGCCAGAGTCCATGATGGACTCGGCTAAACAAGCGTGCATCCCCAGTAATTCAACCGCCCTCGCCATTCCTGACACATGTTGCCCTCCTGCTTCAGCAAAGCAAGTTACCTAGTTCAATCACAACAATCAATTACAGGCTGTAACATAGAGCATTGTAGTTTGCACTAGTCAGCTAGCTACTCACCAAATTTGCTTCACTAAAACTACGCATTATGTTTATGTGCCCAAACTGAATAACAAACATTGTTACGTAGATTGTATTAGACTTTATAGTAAACTTAAACTTACACCAGAGTGAATGAGCTCGATTCCACAAAGCAGAGTAGAAATGTATGAGTCTTCCTCAGTCATGTTGGATTCGTAAGGCCAAATCCGGTCGTGTAGCCACGTCATCAAATCGACGTCATCAGCTATCCCTCTTGCTAGTTGCTGAGAGGTGTGCACGTGCGTGTTGATGAATCCTATATTCCCCACATTTTCAGATTATTTTATTTTCCGAAAATTAAAAATGTTAATACAATCACAGAAATAAGAAGAATACCAGGGAGAACGATTTGGCCGTTGAGATCGACAACGTGGTGAGCTTGGGCAGAGAAGCGGTGAAGAATATCGGAAGACTGACCAACGGCTGTGATCGAGCCATGCTCGATGACGACGGCGCCGTCGGGGTCCACGGTGACGATAACGGTGTTGTGAAGTATAGTTACAGTTGAGTTGTTGGTCTGAGAATCTGCCATCGATGTCTGAATTTGTATGGTCCCTTCTTCAATGGGAGAAAAATAACTCTGGTCGAATGAGAAAAAGAGTACAACGCACATATGTTTTAGGTAGCATACTTTTGGATGCTCCTCCTGATGAGAATCTCATCCTAAAAGTTGCAAACTTCATGCGCCGTAGATAGCAGTTTGATTTGTCCATCACTAAAGTGAGACCATGTGTGCTTTGCATATAAGTGAAATTGTGTACATGCAAAGTTAAAACAATACCAACAGAGCTAGACGATTTTTAATACGTCTTACCTCATTTAGTCATACGATCAAATTCATACACTAAGTAATAACTAGACAAAATAAGTAAATTGACATTAAAACATTGAAATATCTCATGGCGTATCTAGCCATACACATCAATATCTTTGTGTATTGATACGTCTCATATAAGCTCTTCAGCATCTCTAAGTAATTCATAACTTCGAAAGTTGGAATCTGTTGCAACATAATGATCATAATTTGAATTCGATTGTGTAGTCAGATCATAGTACTCATTGAGGAAATTTCGATCACGTTAGCTATAACAGAATGAGTATATATGAGATAACTTTAGACTATTTGATTCCATGAATTAGCTTCAGGGTCTCTCAAGTATTAATGGATTGAATTACATTAGAATCATTCATGTACTTGAATCCTTTAAGGATTTGACAAGCGATGCGATACGCATGTAATGACACTTCATTTTTAGGAATTTGTTTTTAGCAACGTGTCTTTTATAACCCTCATAATATACAATGACAAATGTAGTAAGTCTCTCGTCAATAACAACTATATTTATTATGTAACACCGTATTTACAGAAAATTGTTATGTATAAGGAAAGATATTCATAATCTCCATGTCTCTTGTAGACATTATGTCATAATGATTTATTTTCACTATGATCAATACATTTTTGTATCATGTAGGGTTAAAGGCCTAAGTATCTCATCACATTTCATATATTCAGTTTCATTAGAATTGTCTCTTTCCAATTTGGCCAATAATATGCTTAATTTGTCGACATGCATAATGATCGACATGGTATAACATCGATTAATATAGTTCTTAATGGTCTTTGGTAGCTACCATTTGTAGATTGTCATAGATGATCATCATTAATAGAACTCACACATTATTATATGCATGTATTTTTTATATTAGGTACTCATGCCACTTCTAGGGCAAATATTGTCACTTCTAGGACAAATATTATCTAGGGAATATTGATATTTTTGTCAGGACCCGCCCTGAATTTCATCCTGAAACCCGAGGTGATTCTTGCGGGGACCACCTCCAAGGAAAATTTACCGAAGGACTCGGCAAACCTCCCTTGAAAATGGACAACCTTAACTCAGAAGAACAAATATCGAACCACTTAATTAACCAAAATAAATTAAGATTCTCCGCTACAACCCAAAAGTAGCCAGAATAAAATATACAGAAATCCCAACATTATTCAGAGCTACTAAAATTAAAAAAAATACAGCAGAAGCTAACAATCTCCTAGTAGATTAAACAGATAACCTACAGGCGAAATGTAGTGGATAGATGGGTCACTATGCCACGACTTTGCCTTCTAGACCTCACGCGAACTCTGCAGACTGGGCAATAAAAAAAGGAAGAGCACAGGGGAAAATATTCAAAAAACATCAGAGTGAATGGACAAAAGCAAGTCTGACAACAAATAAATATTTCCCCAAAAATACTTTCAAGAAAATGTTTTACTCAGAAATTTTGAACTGGTGTCTAGCCTCGCTAGACTCCCAAACTTTAAGAAAAAATGCCTCTCAGGCTATAATATCATATATATATATATATATATATATATATATCAGTATGTATTCACACTCGACTATCTCTTGTACGATATCTATGAATAAACTCAAAAAATAGATAAGCGTACAAGACTACGATGCTAGCGTCTAACGCTCACGTTACCCCATACTGGAATTGTGTCTCAGTATGGGGGAATCGTCTGAGTGGTATATATACGTGCTAATTCCTCGTACGAATTCTATGAATGAATTCAAAGAATAGAAAGTCGTACAAGGCTACGACGCTGTCGTCTAACGCTCACGTCGCCCCATACTGGAATTGTACCTCAGTATGAGGGAGGATCACGTATAGCTAGCTAGCATTTAATCATATACATACTATTCTCATAATCCTTTATATATGAGTATAATCACCGAAATTCTCAATTTCGGGAAATTTCCAACAACAGGAAAATTATTCAACGAAAAGCATTTTAAACACATTATTTAAAACAAAGGTCCACTCACAGAATAAGCCTAAGCCTGATGTCAGTCAGAGGCCTCGTCAGCTCGAGCCTCCTCGCGTCCTGTTCCAAAAACATGATTAAATCCTTAATTAGCACACCGACGCTTAAGGAAAATAGGCGAAATTAAAAAGGAGCTCCGCGCGCTCAACCAAGCCTATCGCCCAAATTCTTAATTTCACTACCAACCAAATAAACCTCCACAAAATCTTAACCGACAACCTCTAACACCTTCCACCTTTCTAACCTTAAATAATCACGTGGCCGGATTTTAACTTAATAATCCGCAAAAAATACCAAACTTCAAAAATTCTCAAACATATCCAAAACTCCTCCAAAAATTATAAAACTCATTCCTTTAAACTCCTCAACAAATTCCCTAAAAAAACATTTTTCCCGGCGGCGGCCGGCGGCCAGCTCCGATGACTTCCAATGCCCAGCCGGCGGCCAGCTCCGGCGACCTCCAATGCCCACCAAAAATTAACAACACCTTCCTCTCAACCTCCTTTACAACTTTCCTAACTACCACAAATCACAATTCCAATCCTAACTAGGCCAATCAAACGAAAACACACAAAAAACGCTAGAAATTTCCCTCACCGATTTCTCTTTACCTAGCTCGAGATGGAGGGAGCCCTTTGGAGGGATTGTTGTACGGGAGGAAGGCTTTCTTTTGAACCTAGGCTCACCGGCTATGGCAGCTAGAGGAGGGAGTTCCGGCAACGGAAGCCTTTAGGAAGTCGGAACTTCCGGGCGGGATTTCTTCCAATCAGCGGCGCTAGGAAGGCTGCCGCCGGTCTAGAATGGAAGCTGGGAAGGAGGCCAATCGATTGGGACCGGCGCGGCGGCGAACAGAGGTCGGACGACGGCGGGCTGGCGACGAGAAGTTCTGGCAGGGAGGAGGTCGGGAGAGGGAAAGAGAGAAAGGAGAGACGCGGGGAAGAGAGAGGGAAGCGAACTGGGCTTGGCCCAAAACCGGGCCAACCCAAAAACTAATACACCCAAATCCAAAATTCAACACCCCGAAAATAATACCCCAATAAAAATTTACATTACCATTTTTACCGTCGTCACATTTTCTTCTTCCGAATAAATCATTCCAAATAATCGTCCCCTAACACCACTCTGGGGACCAATTAAATTAAATACTTACTGACGAAGACGGTAAAATTCTTATTAACACCGTGCTAGTAAATAAGGTAAAAATTAAGGGTCGGGGCGTGACACTTTTACTTGTAATATCATATAGACCATTAGATGACATGTATAATCTTCCATTTTCAGGAGCTTAAAACTTTAGACCTAGTGGATACATTGCACTCAAATTCACGTCGTTATTCAAATAACAAGTTTTATTCTCCCCCTAACGGCGGTAAGATTGCCATGTTATGACCATTCAAATGACAAGTCTTTAGACCTGGTGGATACATTCCACTCAAATTCACGCCGTTATTCAAATGACAAGTCTTATTCTCCCCTTACCGGAGGGAAGATTGTCATGTTATGACCATCGACAAATATACGTTTAAATCTCTATCACTTTCTTTCGAGTGAGACGTTCATTGATTGGTGGTGAACCTAAACCAAGTATGAGGTCAAAAACATTAGTATCAACCAAGATATCATTCTCTAATGGTGTACATACAACCTTTGTATGTGTAGCGGTATTAGGAAATCTAATATTGTATCATGATATTCTCTTCAGGAGAACCATATCACTTGAATACACATGCATCCCACAAATCAAATGGGGTCTATTTGAGTTAATATGGATGATCTCATAGACTTAAATTCAAGTTGACATCTATGCTTTTAGCATATACATTTGTCAAGATATTTTATCAATCACTAACTGGGACATTTCTCAAAATCAAAATAAGATGATGGAAAAATAATTTACACCACTTTACATCGTTCTTTAGGAACAATCTTTCTCCCCCTCATGACCGGAGGATTGTCTCATTAAAATGAAACTTAAAAAAATATGTGACAAATAAACAATCGGCTATAAGTAGGGCTAGTGGTCATCAAAACTTGTTATTGATTCCAGGCAGTATTATAAGTAAAATATGACATAACTTGTTATGTCAAATAACGTATTTGGTTCAATGAATTTCTGGTTCATGATATTATGTGCCTTAGTTGAATGTAAAATTTGGCACAATCTATATCATATATTAATCGATTTTGAAACGCATTGGAGACACTTATTTCAAAGAGCTGGAGCTATCAATCATATGTGAAATCGAAGCTTCAGGTTGGATTTTGTAATGTTAGAACCATAGGTTCTTAGACTTCGAGTTCAAATAATTCTAGTGCTTAAAACTTCATGCTCGAGTAATCCAAGTGAAACTTCAAGTTCACATTTTATAAAATCATATTCATATATGCTCAAAGCTTCAGGTTTGAGTTTCAACTATTAGAACTTTAGGTTCTTTAATACAATATTTTGAACTTTTGGTTCAAAAATCATAATATTCGAAATTCATATCTCCGAGAAACAGGGCTACTGGCCCATATGATTAACAATAAAATTTAAATGATAAATAGTGAAATGAAAGTACATAACAAAATAGGAAAACGGTAAAGAACAAAAAGTAAATAAATTGACAAGAAAACTTCTGGTTCCATGAATTAATAAAATACACAGATCTTCAGGTCTGGTTAACTTTACAAATATGATAATCTTGATCTTCGATTCCGATCTCCTCTAGTTACACAAAAATGTAATATTATATAAGGCGAAGAACTTCGGGCCCTCATATAACTAGGGATCACAAGATATGGTTCTGTCATATTTTATATGACTTTAAGGGACTTTTGACCCTCCTTAATTGCATGAGCTTTGAGAATCTTCATATCGCAATTTCATTATATTACTCTTTGAGGAACTTCAAGCCCTCCATAATTCGATCAAGAGACTTCAGGTCTCAATCTATAATCACAAAATTCACAACTAGGAGTAACCGTGATTTTACTCTCAATCAATGAAAATTGAAACATATTGTGAATCCAATTGGGTCAAATTGATACATACATAACTGAATAGGATTATATGCCTTCCAAAACTCGGTGGTAAGAGCCGTATGAAATGAGGTAGTTACTTTTGCTCTAAGGCTATCATTCATCCAAGGATGCATAACGTTCAAGCAAGAAAGCTAGAGTTACAGTGATAAGAAATTGATGCATGTTTCTATATGCTAATTACCTATGTTGCACGGAAACGATCCGATACGCGGAAACGTCAAAATCAAATATAGTCCGATACGAAACGTGAAGGAAACGTCAAAATTAAAATAAATATAATATTTATTATAATAAATATAATTGAAAAAATACCATCAAAAAAATAGTTTCTTAATAAAAAAAACATCAATCTAAATCCAAACAAACATGCATAATCAAATTACAATACAAATAACAAAGATTCTTTATCACATAGTCAATCCAAATCCAAACCAAACAAATGTTTGAGAAAAGATCCATATTCAAATACTCAAATTAAAATACAAATAAGTCAAATTAAGCTTCAACAACATCATCATCCTCAATGTTTTCCTCTTCAAACTCATCATCTTCAAACAAGACCGACTCCAACAATGGCTCATCAAGTGAAAGGTTAGCAATCTCAAGCCTTCCAACATTAGAGTCTTCCAATGAATCAAAGTCATCACCTCCAATATCCCACATATGAGTTGCACCCTTGTTGTAAGTTGGGCATTGCCTAGCTAAAAGGCGAAGATTGGTATGCACAAATACCAAATCTTCCGCTCTTTGTGGTGCTAACTTGTTCCTCTTCAAAGAGTGAATGAAATTGTAAGTATTTCAATTCCTTTCACAACATGAGGAAGAAGAAGGTTGACCTAACACCTTAAAGGCTATGGCTTGGAGAATTGGTGCCGAAGATCCATGAATCACCCACCATGTTAGTGGCTCTAATATAAATCTATCCTTCATCACATCTCCACTTCCAAACCCTTGCATACACATAGAAAAATTAGCATACTCTATGTTAGCATTTCTTCTATCATCCTCATTGGCAAAATATCGAAGAAAATAATTTTTCCTTTCCCTTGTAACATCTAAATCCTTGTGAGGAGCATCCCGATGGGAATCTTCATCAAGCCATTCCGAACTATAGTACCTAAATATAAATATGCATAATTTATTAATTTCTATAAGATTTGCTAGAGATCAAATCATTATGAAATAAGCAAATTATAATGAAATTATTTACTAGTGGTAGTATTGTACTTACTTGGGATTCAAAGAATGTGCCAAGCAATGGAGGGGTGTATTGGCTTTGCTCCAACGAGACAATAGAATTTTGTGCACCGCATCCCAAAATGAAGATTCTTCATGAAGTTGTTTCATTTCTTTCCTATAAATAGCCTTCTTTACTTGCTCCATCATACTATCCCACCATTCATACACCAAATGAAGACAAGGCTTATCCGTATCCGCCTTCCTAATCATCTCATAGATAGGCTCGGTAAAAGAAAGAATATGATCAATGTTATCCCACATTAAGTCATCCAACAACATTTCTTTCACCCTACCCGCCTTCCTATAATCATCTTCTCTATAATCATCCCACTTTGTACTAATCACCATTTGTTGCAAACCATTTTTATTGTCTTAAACCTCTTGAGCATAATAAATGTAGATGCAAACCTTGTGGGAGCAACCAAAAGCAACTTCAAATTACAATGATCACTAAACATAACTAATCTCATTTCATGATTCATAATGAAGTTCTTAATAAACATAACATCCTCTACAACCGGTTGTATCCAACAACATTTAACATACATATCCACATTGTTCAAAGCTTGAGAAGGTGTGCAAATATTCTTGAGAGCAAGATTCAAAGTATGAACAACACATGGAGTCCAAAAGATAGTAGGATACTTACTTGCTATCAAAGCATCGGCTTTTGAACAAACCAATCAACTAGCTCCTAAGAACTTGAACTGTTCCACATCTATAAGGCATCAACAATGCATAGCAACTCTAACAACCTAACCAACCATAACCATCTATAAGGCATCAACAAGACAACAATCCATAAACATTCTTCATCAACAACCCATAACTATTCTAAGAAATAACATGGCAAATTTGAATGAATCGAACACAATGAAAGCAGAGCTGGCAAGCAAAAGAGACGATGACAATAAAGGATGAGAATGAATCGAAATTTGAAGGAAGCCTATTTACCCGATTGCTGCAGCGAGAGAGAGAGAGCGCGCTTCTTCTTCTTCTTCTTCTTTTATTTTTTGGAGGAAGAGTCCGCAGCAATACCAGCGAAGGACGAGGACGAAGAGGAGATGAAGACCAGACGAGGACAAAGAGCAGCAATTCCAGCGAAGGACGAGGACAAAGAGGAGATGAAGACCAGACGAGGACGAAGACCAGAGTTGTGTTAAGTGTTGATGAAGACCTGACGAAGACCAGAGTAGTACAGTGTTGATGAAGAGGAGACGAAGACGCAGCCGAAGACGAAGATGCAGCCGAAGACAGAGAGCAGCAATTCCAGCGAAGACAGAGCAGCAATTCCAGCGAAGGACGACCTAATCCTTTCAAGTTGGTAAATAGTCTTTCTTGCCCCCACGTTTCCAAGGTAATTACAAACCCGCGTTTCCATCGAAGGAGAAACGCGTTTCCTCTGCGTTTCCAAATACTGCTTTTCAGGAAACGTGTTTCCGTCGCGTTTCCATGCGTTTCGTTTCCGAAACGTTTCAGAAACGGGAAACGCGACCTTTTTGGCGTTTCCGTGCAACAGAGCTAATTACTAAAGTTGAAGCCATGCAATTACAAAATAGAGATGTTGACTTTGGTTAAGGAGAAACAAAATCAAGACTACATACTATGCAATTCAATGAAAAACAAAAAAAAAACATGGACAAAACCAAAGGATCAAACCAAATGTGAAATTAGAGGCAGGTAACACCTATGTATTTATCCCCAAAACCAACAACTCAATCAAAGCAATTTAACAAATCAAAGACATCTATTAAAACTGAAAAACAAGATCACCCACCAATCATGAATGATAAATTAAGATGGGGATCCCAAGCGTATTGATGGATCAATGTATATATAGAAGCTTTACGGATACATGGACTAAATGACTATGGAAGTATGGAAATTTCACTGAAATAAAAAATTCATAGATCAGAGAATTATGGCCAAACAACAAAGTCTCCTCATATGACTCATAGATCATCATATAGTATAATAAAAGAAAATTGTGCGTGGGCGACAAATAAACAATTTTGGATTTCTAGGGTTTGATCGTTATCAACTCAAAGGTAGAGTCGTACTGATAACGTGTTGTAAAGAAAAAAAAATAGAGAGAGAAGAGAAGACACAAAAAGAATAGTTGGGAAGAGGTAGAAGGATGTCTCATTCATTTTCATTAGTCTCCTTATATAGATGTAAGATTTACATCAGATACATAACTAATGAGTAATTATGTAGACAACCACATAGATAATAATACCTACATAAATCATGTCTTTCCAAGCATAAATGTGTTCTTCAGCCATCCTCCCAAAACACTCTTCCAAACCTAGACACTTAAATCCGAAAACTCTCAAATTCTCTCATTGCAGTGCATTTCTAGCTCCCACACCATGCTTTACGATGTCAAGATTTGATCTGAATCACATACAAAATCCTTCAACCAATCGGATTATTGGATTGATTTTGGCCTAATCAATGTTTAAACTAAAAAAAAACCTTCACACTCGTATTAACTAAAAACTCTTTCGGATTAGCACGTATAAACCCTAAACCCCGTAGCCGCCAAGTGCGCACCATCAATAACACCGGTAGCAACAGTGAAATTATATATATACATACATATATATATATATAGAAAGTATATATATATATATACTTTCTATTTTAATTTGTTTACGTATATATATATATATATACAGTGTGAGGGCTCATACAGTATATATGTAAATGAAACTTGGTTTCTTCTTTGATTGTGAGCAAGAGAGCAGGGCCATGAACGATATCATATATTGACGTGGACAGGACTGAAGGGAGTGTATTGGCTCGCACCAGTGAGTGAGCAGGGAAAATGAGAAAAAGAATAGCTAGGTTCATGCTTTACAGACAGATGCATGCAGCGACAATGCTACCACTTTCCCCTTCGAATGGCTTCGATCAGCATCATAATCCGTCGTGCGCCGCCTTGAACGGAGGAGTGACGCCTGCGGCGAATGATATCAGAAAAGAGGAGAAGCAGTCCGCTAGCTAGGGTTGTTAAAATTATAGCTCGGTCGAGGCTCACACAGCTAGCTTTGCATGCGCCACCTCTTTCACCCCGTTTTTCTGCTTTTGGTAAAGATCGACGTAAAGGTGTCGTCAAAGAATTAAATGAGTTGAAAGCTGTGTGTTCATCTAACCCTTTGTTCTATCATTATACTGCCAAAGAAATGAAAGAATTATTTGCAGATTTTTTTTTGCTTTCAGCATTCAAGTAGTCAATTTTCAGAGTTAGAGTTCCATCTTCAGTCAGCGATCCATTATATAAAAACGAATCTAAAAAATTCGAAATGGTGAAACATATCGATCTAGGTAATTATTAGGACATGTACGTAGCAGTACCCTGTCGTATAAGGCATCAAAAATGTCAATGCTGATCTGGAATTCTGGATGCAAACGAATACAATGTAGAACTAGAGTGATTTCTCTATTTGGATAACAAGCAATATAGTAGTCAGTATTTGAAATCTATGGCACATATATTCCTGCTAAAAACAATGGCATTATTGAAATCTAATTTCATATAAGTAATCCTGTACCAACTCTAATACTTGAAGACTCCAAGCATATTCTATCACAACCAAATAAAACTAGAAGAAGATGAGAAAAGAAATAAAGAAAACCGTAATGTCAACTTCGATGAATGGCATGCTTTGTAGTGACCTAAGAAAAACTAGATTGCAGCACACACGTATATGCCTTCAAGATTGGTGTGACTCAGTCGGTTGCTATATATATATATAAAATTTATGAGTAAATACTAACAAGTCTATGTCAGTTTGTAAACTATATAGAACAACAACAAGCATGTTAAACAACTTATAAGTTGTCGATTGGATCGCCCCAAACTCGTTTATATAAATCGAAGTCTGTTGGAAGATTCTTCATTTTAGGTTTTATAATTCAAATGGCATGCCATCCTCTCTCATGCATTTACCGTTTCCTTCACGTACGTGCCCTAGAAGAAGAAGAAAAAACGAAAATGGCATCAGCACCACGATTTGATTAAAGAAGTAATCGGAGAAATGATTTGATCGATAAAAAGAACTCAGTTCTGCTCCTATCGAACTCGCACAAGTTTCACAACTGTTAACATGGTCACCAGTGGCGGCCAGCCGTCAACGTTTTCTCTGACCCGCACCAGAAACCCTAGCTCGATCCTGACAGTAACAGCCTCCAGCTACTAGCCTCCCATACGACACATGGTTTAGTCTTCATTTAGATAAAAATACAGATCAGATCTATATAACTATATAAGAACCTCTAACTCTAATGGTTGTCAGTCAATATCTGGGGTAATTTCATTATCTAAGTCATTCATCCGTTCATCGTTTATGTAAACAATAGATACGTCAATGCTAGAACTACCTGTACCATTTTTACCGACTTGTCATTTCAATGACCCAATGTGCATTTGGTGCAGTTTTGCACACCTTTACCTGCCGTGTATATCACCCAAGATTAGTAAACTCAGCTAGTAATTGAAAGAAAACTTCATTATGTAATATAGTCAGGTCCCACGTAAACCACCAAAACACCTATAAATCTATAAACCCAGACCCAGCAATCTTAATTAGTCGGTAAATTCACCAATTCAGTGTACGTAATTAGGTGGGCAGCTAATTTAATTTATTTAAAGAAACCCTTGTTCTATCCTGACGTTGGTTTTAATTGTTTGTACTCTAGCAAGAAATCAATTAACGTAGCATTCAACATTTCAAAACCACCCGAAAGTTGCTGTAGGTTCAATGGCTCATTCCTGTAGCTATACGTCCTCAACTCGATCATCATCTTATCTGTTGCTATTTCAAATCACAAGAAAGATGACCAATATAATTATGAGAACCCTAGATCTCAAATCTATTGCATGTTGATGTTGATTGGTTCATGTACTACAAATCATCACATAGTATTGTGTTTGAACTCTACTGCGGAAACGTTACTGTACAGAGATCATGCTGCAAAATTCTCGATGATATATATGCCAAGATGATATTGTCGTCTCACATACATCATGATTTTGAGAACTCGATCTTAAAATTAAGTTAACCTGAGTTACAAAAGAAAACAAACATTCATTCAATTATAAGAGCTATAATATTACAAAGATAGCTTGGATCTTTGTCCTGCTTAATGTATATCCTCTCCCATTAGCACATCCATTCTAATTTAACAAGGTTATTGCAGGACTAAAGACAACTTAAATCCCACAAACTATATACATAAACCAGACAGATACATCTTATATCAACCCAAGCTTAAACATACATACATATATGATCACATTCATCATTCATAGATATAAAATTAGCTAGAACTGATTAATGGCAACCATACGAGACGGGCTGAGAAGATGATAAGACCCATGACGCTTAGCAAATCCGCAACCTCGAGGAACCTTATCAACACCATCACCACCGCAATCCTCCATTTCCAGCAACACCTTGTAGAACACTTGAACGTCACAAGGAAGCACAAGAGGACCTTTACTATGGTACCCGAATTCAGACTCGGCTTCCTCAAGCAGCAACTTGAACAAGGGATGGTTTGCGTACTCGGTTTTCACCACAAACCTTTGCTTTTCAGGTCCAACGTAGACGGAGAAGCAGCCTTCTGGAGCCACCTGGCGACGGTGACGACGACAATCATCATCATCATCATCCGTCATGGAAAGGACGATGTGCGGACATGATTTGCTCTTCTTCGTAAGAGCAGGTACAGCCGGAGAGGAAGAAGCAGTGCCAGTGCTAGTAATACTACTCTTGCGGCCGATGGATTTGCAACGCTCCCATGTTTTAGTTATCAAGCCCTTCTTACCTTTCACCTTCATTGCTTCCAATGAATAATAACAACTAAAAAGAAGAAAAGAAAAAAAGAAGAAGATGTATATGGGTGTTAGGCTCAGAAACCACACACAGCACCACCCTCCATACTTGAATTCTGAACAGAGTAAAGGCTTAACTCAAGGATCAGATGGATCAGGTGGGCGTTAACCCCTGTCATAGACCAAATAAACCATGACTTTCACCCTCGGCATCATTGTATTACTCATACTTCCTCAATGAACAAGCAAAAACAATATGCTGAAAAAGACTGATGATCCCGGAGTATTAAGAACGGGGAATTTATGAAGAAGAGGTGGACTGGTGGAGTAGGTGACTAGGTGTTTTTGGAAAAGTGTAATGAAGAATGGTGGTAGGATCGAGGAGGATAAAAAGGAAGAGGGAATTGGGTAAAAGCTACACGAGATAAGCTCTAGCTCTGTGAAGCCGTAGCTTGCTTTGCGTCTTTGCTGGGCAAAACTCTAAGCATGGAAAGGAGGTATATATAAAGCCCACATGTATCGTATATTATTCTTAAATCGATCTTCCCCTCCACTTGTCTTCACTGATATACCCACTTGTCAACGCCAGAGAGCTACCTATTTAACAAAACATGATTCCCTATGCAAATTTTAAAAGAGTTTTTTCAATTAAAAGAAAGTAATTGTGGCCAGTTTTGGGTTAAACCCTAGCTATTTTACTGCGCCCTATGTCTTTCTTTGCTATACGAAGAAGAATTTCTGACTGCTTGTGAAGTACTGTGTGGGAGGCTTTACTGCTTCGTCGTTCCACTGTCTTTGCTGTTGTTTATTCATTGATCCGCGCCGAGAAGATAGAAATAGAGAAGCGAAACAATTACCCTAACTTAATAAAAATTGAGATGGGAGAGTCATTCACAAGCAAGGACTTTCACAATAAAAACCTACAAATTTTTAAATGAACACTTAAATGATTGTATTGAGAATTTTAGTAATAAAGTAAAATATACGGATTTTAAGATATATAGAGGAATGATTAGAGGCAGACGTCTGCAACGAAGAAAAAGTGTGGACGTCACCTCAAGGAGCCTCACGCTGGCGTCGATGGAAGCTCTAGTTCCGTCCCTAAAGACCTCAGACATCCCGGACATCATCACCATCAAGGTGAAGGCCACGGTGACCTAGATCACAGGTGCAGTCAGGAAGTTTGCCGGAAAACTTCAAGCACTTCAATCTTAACTTCAAACTCGTAGTCGACAAGTCCACTGGCAAAAATAAGGTAATGATGGAAGTATGAGGAGCACCAACAAGACCATCGAAGCCATCGACGCAGGCGTGAGGCTCCTTGAGGTGGCGTCCGCACTTTTTCTTCATTGCGGACATCCGCCTCTGATCGTTCTTCACACACACACACACACACACACATATATATAACCAACTATAAATTCTACAATAGATATACGTCTAACCGTTTTTTTTTAACTTTTTACTTGTTAGAGGTCTGTGCAAGGAGGTGACACCCCTGCCTGCTCTATTTGAGTTGCCATTTTCACCTGAGATTGTTATTCCCCATCAGAATGTGGTTTTTCTTGTGTCTCCTCCAAAAAAGAGGAAGATAGTTCGTCCTGTAGGTTCAAAAACTTGAGGATGTTAGGCCTTGAAAGCTCGGAGCTGTGAGCAAAGGTCCGAAGAAAGCAAAAACGAGCTTTGGTATTCAGAGGAAGCTGTCTTTGACTGAGGGAGACGGTTGGTTCAAGGGTGGAACCATTGTTGCAAAAGGTTTCTGGTTCTATTGATGGCCTTCATGTAGAGGAGGCCGGGCATGAGTAGTTTGATTGTAACTCTTCTAGTAAGTTGGATGATTCTGACAGTTACCAGTTAGAACCGGGATCCTCTTCTAATAGATGTCTTCCTAATATTTCCTAATAAGACGATCTTGACCGTTCATGCTTAATCAACAGACAAGATATGTTCAACATAACTAAAAACTCATTTTCTCATGTATATTCCATCTCACTCTCACTCTAGATCTATCTCTCTTCCCTTTTTTACTTTCTCTTTCCAGAAAACGTCAAGAGACCCGCCGCGACGTCCTCCATCGAAAGTAAACAACTCTGAGAAGAAAGTTTCTAGAAATGAGCGTGAGTCTGCATGACTGACTTCGATGAAAGAAGAAGAATGATGATTGTGCTTTGATCGAGTGGGTGACTTTGGCATCTCATGGCCGTGGAGACGGTGCAACTTTAACGACTGACAACTCAAAGAGAGATCCATAATACTAAAATTTCATAATCCTAAAAATTAATTCATGCTTTCAACTTATGGGCACCTTTTTGTTTAAGTCCAAATTGTAAAATTTAGGCCAAATTTGAAGGTCCTACCCAAAATCTGAACTTTGGTTTGCTCAGCTTACAAGCAAAGCAGAAGCCCACAATTAAGTTTTGACCTTTGCACTAATAATTTAAGAAAAACCCTCTTGATTCAATTTTCAGGTGTTGTTCTTACAACCAATCAATGAACAATGAACACAAATGAAAAGTTGAAAAAAAACCTAGAAACAAAAATTTGACGCCTGAGAACGGACAGAAGAGGATGCCAAAGCGGTTGGTCTCTTGACGTGAAAAGAGAGTGAGACTGTGAGAGACGTCGAAAAATAATGTAGATCGAGAGAGAGAGAGAGGGAATACATGAGAAAATAGTTTAAGTCATGTTAAAGAAATCTTATCCGTTGGTTACAAATGAATGGTCAAGATCGTCTTATTAGGAAATATTAGGAAGAATTCTATGAGAGGATCCCGATTTTACCAGTTATTGATCAATGTACCCATTTTAGGGTTAGCCACATTAAGATAGCTTGAGTTGGTTTTTGCTTTAGTTTCATAAATTGTTTTAGCATAATTCATTTTTATTTTCTATGTTTTTAATGTATTATTACCTATAGTTTGTTTGTCATTCTTTGATTTATTTAGTAATTTTAAGTAAGATTAAAATTGTTAATATTGTAGCTTCCTTTATTATAAGGGTTTTTAGTAAACAAACTAGTTTTAATATCAATTTCATACAGTAAGTAAATAACATTAATCGTAATTAGTTTTATTATTATAGTGATTCCTTATAGTAAGTACACAACTAAATGGAAATTAAATATTCTTTTACCGATTCATTATGTCTCTCATTCTAGTTGATAGTGATTCATGATATTTTTCATTCCAAGTTAGTAAAAATGTCATAAAAGCCCAAGGAGAGGTGTGACAAAAATCAAGGAGTTCAAGAAAGGAAGGTTGTGTCCACGATTTCAAATTTAGAATCCTAAATCAATTAAAGCATATCTTCAAGGGAGAGTTTAAGTAGGAATCTTCATGCAATATTCAAGGAGGTCTTCAATTTAATCTCAAAGGTTGGAAGCGAAATATCTTCTAAAATATTTGAATCAATGGCCAAGGAAATTCATAAGATTACTTGACCTACAAAAACTATCTAATCCTTAAACCCTAGTCTATGACATGCACTATATAAGGAGTGATATGCTTCATCTTTTACACACCTCAAAATTAGATTTACACTCACATCAAAACCTATAATAGATTTTGTATACATCCCCCTTCCGTACCAAATAGTTTTGACATCCGTAAAAAAGAACGTACAAAGTTGCGCACCATCATCTCCACCGCTTTGAAGGCTTATTGTGTTCATCAAGACTCATAAGGTGTAACCATGAACTCTCTGTATTTAGTTTTTGCTTTTTGCTTTTGTTTTGGTTATTTTGGCTACTAGTGGGAAAGCTAGTATGTTTTAGCACTTTAAAATTCTTTAGAAAATGAAAATTTTATTATCTTATATGTTGTTCTTGGATTGTTGGTTTTGTAGGTTTAACCCATACTTTATGTGTTCCAAGTCTTTGTTTGCAAACGATGATTTATCTACTCATGATTTGAGCCAAATTGAGGTTTGCTACTAGGCCTTAAGTGAAAATCATATAATTTCTTAGGTAAAAAGTGTCAAGACCCGCCCCGAATTTCACCCCGAAACTTGAGATGAGTCATGCGGGGACCATCTCTAAGGAAAATTTACCAAAGACTTGGCAAACCTCCCTCGAAAATGGACAACCCTAACTTATAAGAATTTAAGAATCACCTTTTTACTCCAAAATGAATCATCCGCTACAATCCAAAAGTAGCCAGAATAATAAATTACACAGAAGAATTCTAAAAGTATTCAGAGCTACTAAAAAAAATAATAATACACAGCGAAAGCTAACAAACCCTAAGTAGATTAAACAGGTAACCTACTAGCGAAATGTAGCGGATAAATGGGTGACTATGCCTCGACGTCTCCTGCTAGACCTCACGCGAACTCTGCAGACTGAGCATTTTTAAAAACGAAGAGCCAATGGGAAAATATTCAACACGTCAGAGTGAGTGGACAAAACTATTCCGACAACAAATAAATATTTCCCTAAAAATGCTTTCCAAGAAAACGCTTCATCAGCGGCAAAAACAAGAGCTCCACTGGAAAGATTCTGAACTGGGGTCCAGCTTGGCTAGACTCCCAAACTTTAAGAAATTGCCTCTCAGGCCAGGATATTATATATATAGTATGTATACACACTCGCCTAACCCTTTGTACGATATCTATAAATAACTTGAATAAAGTAGATATCATACAAAGCTACTATGCTTGCGTCTAACACTCATGTCACCCCACACTGGAATTGTACCTCAGGCTGGGGGAAAGAGGCCGAGTGGTATATATATACGTGCCTACTCCTTGTACGAAATCTATGAATAAATGAATACAAAATTAGAAAGTCGCACAAGGCTACGACGCTCGCGTCTAACGCTCACGTCACTCATACCGGAATTGTACCTCGGTATGGGGAAAATCACGTATAGCTAGATAACATTTAATCATATACATACTATTCTCATATAAAAGTATAATCACCGAAATTCTCAATTTCGGGAAATATCCAACAACAGAAAATCATTAAAAATGATAAAGCATTTCGAACACATTAATTAAAACAAAGGTCCACTCACAGGTTAGACCTAAGTCTGATGTCGGTCGGAGGTCTCTTCCGCTCGAGCCTCCTCACGTCCTGTTCCAAATAAATAAAACTTTAAATAAAACACCGACGCTTAACGCAAAACAGACATAAATTAAATATGCTTCGCGCGCTCAACCAAGCCTAACACTCAAAATCTTGAATCCATTGCCAACCTCAAAACTCCACAAAAATTATCGACATCCTCAAAATCACATTCCATCAAATAAAATCCAATGGCCGGATTCTAAATTAATAATCTGCCAAAAATACCAAACTTCAACAATTCTCAAACCTATCCAAAACTCCTCCAAAAATTCTAAAACTTATTCCATTAAACTCCTCACATTTTTTCCCACTAAAAACATTTTCTCAGCGGCGGCTCCGCGGGCAGCGGCGGCCGGCAACCAACTCCGGCGACCTCCGATGCTCACCAAAATTTGGCAGCATCTTCCTCTCAACTTCCTCTACAACATTCCTAACTACCACAAATTCCAATTCTAAGCCTAACCAAGCCAATCGAACACAAACACACAATAAAACCCTAAAATTTCTATTACCGATTTCTCCTTACCTAGCTCGAGATAGAGCGAGTCCTTTGGAGGGATTGAAGCACGGGAGGAGGGATTTCTTTTGAGCTACGGCTCGCCGGCTATGGCGGCCGGAGGAAGAAGTTCCGGCGAAAACTAACTTCCGGCAGTCGAAGCTTTCGGGCTTGGCCGCTCCTTCACGGCTGCGCTAGGGAGGTTGCCACCGGTCAAGAATTGAAGCTGGGACGGAGAGCAATCGATCGGGACCGGCCCGGCGGTCTGGGGCGGCCGGATGGTGGCGGTCGGGCTCGGACAAAATCCGGGCAAAAAATGGGTCGGGGGAGAGAGGGAGAGCGCGCGGGCGGAGAGAAAAGAAGAAGAAATAAAATAAAATTGGGCTTGGCCCGATCCGGGTCCAAGTCCTCTAATAAACCCAAACCAGAATTTAACACCCCAAAAAATAATACCCTAATAAAATTACCTTTTACTAGCAAAAATTATCATTTTTTACCGTCGTCAAAATTTCTTCCTTAGAATAATCCCACAAAATAATCGTTCCCTACACCTCACTGAGGATCAATTATATTTTATACTTAATGACGAACACGGTAAAATTCTTATTACCACTATGCCAGTAATAAAGGTAAAAATTATGGGTCGGAGCGTGACAAAAAGTATATTTGCACTACTACAAATATACGTTTTAATGACATTTTAAAGATGGCATTTTAACAAAAAATGTCATAAAAAGTTTTATAGATGACTCTTTTCTAGAAAACGTCATGAAAAGCAAGTCTCACAACATTAGCATGGCGTAATAGAAACTCCGTTAAATCTTGTCCCTTTCAATGACGTTTTGATGGAACGCCATTAGGTTTATGGCGTCTTGAAAATACCATGAATATGGTATATGCAGATTAACTTAATCTATTTTTCATTCTCCCTCAATTTGACTTGACCTTTCTCAATTTGTTCTCTCTCTCTCTCTCTCTCTCTCTCTCTCTCTCTCTGTCCCTCCTTTCACTCTTGAAAACCTAGACCCAAAAACCAAAATCTTGTTCGTTAACAACTCGATCTACCATAATATCTCAGTCCACCACCTTCACCTATTCACCATTGTTGTTCCGATCACCCTATTTTCGGAATCTATAAGTTATCGCGACTTTCTCAGTTTTGGGGGACGATTGCAAACCTCAAATATAATCCAACAAGATCGCATTTGATGTGCACAACGACAGCAAGGAAGATGATCTTCAGATCTACGTTTCAGTGAATGAAGGAGGGGATGCCCAAACTTCACCTATTCTTGCCCCAAAGCCTCAACCGGAGACTCAAATTCTGGTGATGTGAGACCGCACCTTCTTCAAATTGTTGCCAAAAAAACCCAAAATTGTCTTTATCGAGGTTCAAATTCAGCTCTCTCTCTCTCTCTCTCTCTCTCTCTCTCTCTCTCCCTAGTTCTGCTTAATCAATATCTGAAATGCAAAAGTTTGATGAACACTGGTTTGTGTTTTGGCCACGATCCTCAGCGCACGGAGTAGAGGTGAATAGCGAACAAAGAGAAGGGGGAGTGTTGCGGGCGTGCCACCTCACGGACGAGGAAATGGTTGATTGCGAGATCTTGACTTCTTGATCAGGCGAGGGGGTTTCAGGTGCCACCTCAGATGAGGAATTTACAAGTACAAGGCGATCGATGCTCACGGCGGCGCAAGCAGAGCAACTATAGGGAAATCAAAGGGATCAGAGAGACCGTGTGTGTTTTGCTTCAATAAGGAAGCGAAGGCAGAGCTCCGGGGAGCGTTGGGGGTTTCAACGAGGTTGAAGGTTTGTATTTGAGTTTGAGTAATTGTGTTGAGAGAGAGAGAGAGAGCCTTTTTTTTCTATAAGCCTTAGAGCCCTTATATAGTGGAGCTTGATTTGCAGCAGAAGAAAGATAATTATAGAACCCAAGTCGGACTCTGCAACGTAAAGCATAAGGGCACTATTCCACCCATGCAGACCAATCTTCTTGTGACACATGTCCAGTTCGCACACTTCCAGTTAGAATAGGTCATTGCTTCAGGCACGCCGCTCAACTGTAGAGTCATATGCAGACTGAAATTAAGAGCAATCTTATCCCGCGGGGTGTCACAGTCCATGTAGAAAACTAATAACTCACGCGGGTCGCGAACTCAAGCAATCTCGCGGGACAAAAGAATGCTTTTTAATTAATAAGGGCCACATGGATTGGCCCAAAGCATGTCAAAAACTGGTAAAAGTCTTCAACGATTATTGTAATGCGCGCGGACTCCACATGTGTCTCCCTTGCGAAATCTCTTATGCGAACTAGCGAACCAGTTCGTTAGCTCGCCTAGATGTATTCTGCCTCGCCTAAGCGAAGTCAACTAGCAATTCTGCGCGCGAGCTCCTTCTCCGCGCGAGATCTGTAGTCCGCGCGAAGTCATTCCGCGCGAGTTATGTTTTGTGCCTGAAGGCGAACGAGATCCATAGTCCGCGCGAAATCATTCCGCGGGCATACATTGCAATTCATCTCGCGTGGTCTTGCTGGCGGGCCAATATTTGTAAACTTTAAAGAACTTGGGCTAGCCGGTATGACATGGACCAAGAATTTAATTAATATTCACATAGATATTTACTGTCCAGTAAAATATTAATTTGGGCTTAAACATTGCTCCCCAGCCTTGAAGTCATGAAAATCAAGAATGACTGAAGAGGGTTATGTTCATGCTGCTCCAAAGCCGTTGGTATTGGCTCGGGTCATAAGATGAGTGTGAGTAAACAAGCCTGTGAATAGGCTTTGAAATCCAAGCACCCAACAAGGCATTGTAGCGAAGTTGTTGTATGGCTCGCCTAGGCACCTTGGACTTGAACTTCGCCTGCTCTACTCAGAAGACATAGTACATTGCACATCCCGCGAGCGAATGTAGCTCGCATGGATATAACTTAACTGGAGCAGATGTTTGCGTTGACTAGACTCCAAAAATAGCCCTCCGCGAATCTTGGCGATGGCGAGCCAACTTTTTGATAAACACGGAATGACAATGGTCATGTACTTCGCTGCCCCCTTGGGCAAACCAATGAGAAACAAACAAAAAGGATCGGCGAACAGCCTAAATTTTTGGCCATGTACTTCGCTAGCTGGTCATGTACCTCGCTGCCCCCCTAGCGTGAACCAAAGAGAAGGGTCGGTGAATGGGTGCATAAAGGTAGCGAACCAATTTTGAAAATTTGGAGGCCACATGGATTGGCCTAAATAATGACTAAGACACATGAAGAAGGTCTAAAGTCTGAAATAACTGGAACACATATCCACTCCAATGTGCCCCCCATTTTTGATGTCTGTTCGCCGATGTTGTGAAGAATGAAAGACATCAAAACTTTAACATGCCCCCCAGTGAGGAAAGTGGGCTACGAGGTCATGAAAACACTTTGAAAAAGGCAATGTGCGAATCCGTGCGTATCCTGACCTGTCTGCATTCGAACTGCCATAAGTCTCTCTAAGAATGGCGGAATGACGAACCGTAAAATCCTCTGGAAAGTAGACATCCATGGCTTTCTGTTGATGTAAGGCGCGCCAGCTAGTTCTTCCTGGATCAATCCAGCTTAATCGGCAAAGTCGACTGTTCAGTAGTGGTTGTTGCAACTTTCAGCATTGCAATCTGTCTTGACTTCGCTGGCAGTAATTCAAGGCATATGAAATACCTATTGTCGTCAAGTCTTAGGGATAAGCTTCTAAGTAAAGTTCAAGCCTGATATAGGCAAGAACATTGTCCTGCATTTCAGCAAGACCAATGATCTCTTTTTGTGTTTTTTGGCTATTTAAATTTTTTGTATTTTTCTTTTTCAATGTGAGAAAGAAAGAAACTGAAAGAAAAAACAGAAGTAAAGGCTGAAGTAAAAGCGAGGAGCAAAGAAAAGAAGAGATCATAGCTTGATTAGGTATCCCTCGTTAGGCCACGAGGGAGGCCACCAATGCTTCACTCCAAGTCTCGACGTCGTCATGTTTCCAACGTGAGACTGTTGCTGTTGAAAATCTCCAAGTGTTGAGTAGAGTTGTTTAGCGTCAACAACTTGAAAACTAGGGCAATGTATTTCGTAGGGTACGTCTCGTTGCCCCCCACGTCTTCTTGTCTGCTGACCAAGCATGATCCTCAACTGCATTCTCATGTATCGAATGATGTTGAGATCTGCCTTATTGCCCACGATCATGTTATAATGCGTGATCTTATCAGGAATAGCCACGCATTGGTTAGGGAAGAGAACCACTGGCTGGTCTCTTTTCACCTTATCAAGAGCTTTGCTAGGATTGAACGCTTGTGGCATATGATTTGGAGACAGATGCACCAACATATAATCTTCATCGTATTCATCGTAAATTGGTTCTGTGTCAAAATCACATGTAGAATCAACAGAGGTAGGTAGCTCGACCTTCTTTGCAACCAATGGCATGCATGGGACATGTATGTACTTCGCCCATAATCCAAAGTCCCTTTTAGGCCTTTGAACTTGCATCCATAGACTCCAAATATATTGGAATGTGAAACCGCGGATTGGCCTACCACCAAACCATATATAGTTAGGCGTATCATGACCTAGGATTGGCGAAGCGGACTAAGTCATCTCGCCGGTGAACATAAGATTGGCGAGACTAACCTTTAGGAGAAGCGGACTCCGCCAGCCTTGGCGCCCCGCGTGTGCATGCTGAAGCAGAAACTCAAGAGGTGATGGTCCATCTTTAGTTCGCTTGTCATGAATTGGTAGAGAAAGCAGGCGAGCTCCGCCTTGCCCCCCATGCGGCTGACCTGTGTCCACATATACATCTCGCATGGGAAAGTTGGTGTCTGGGTCACCTTTCGTGCGAACTTGTGGTTTGCCATCATCATTAGTGCGCGAACTACTTTCTGCTTCTAAGATGGACTGTTCTGTCCTATCTTCCAGTTCATTTGTCTGAGGAGCACCTTGCGAGATGAGATTATTATCTATAATCTTGTCGGCCTCAACCTCAGGCCCTTTGTCATTGATTGACAAAGTAACTTCTTCTTTGGACATAGGTTCATCCAAAGGAAAATCTTCACCACTAGATTGGCTGCTAGGTAGTTCAATCTGTTTAGCAGGGTCAGTGAGTTTGTTATGACTGGCCTCCCAAAGGGTTCTGTCTTGTTTGACCTGTTCAGTTAGGTCAATGATGCTCTTTTGAGTAGCTAAACCATCCATCCGACTGTTGAGCTCCGCAAACATCTGGAGGATCTGTTCCATAGGAGGAGCAAATCCCATGTCTTGGGTTGATTGTGAGATTGCCATGACGCGAATTGTGCGGAATCGCAAGTTTTCCTGGTTTCCCTATGATGTCTCGCTTGTACTCCTTGTCCCACTGGACGTGCCAATGTTTTGGCCACGATCCTCAGCGCGCGGAGCTGAGGTGAATAGCGAACAAAGAGAAAGGGGAGTGTTGCGGGCGTGCCACCTCACAGACGAGGAAATGGTTGATTGCGAGATCTTGACTTCTAGATCAGGCGGGGGGGGGGGTTCCAGATGCCACCTCAGATGAGGAATTTACGAGCATAAGGCGATCGATGCTCACGGCGGTGCGAGTAGAGCAACTATAGGGAAATCAAAGGGATCAGAGAGATCGTGTGTGTTTTGCTTCAACAAGGAAGCGAAGGCAGAGCTCCGGGGAGCGTTGGGGGTTTCAACGAGGTTGAAGGTTTGTATTTGAGTTTGAGTAATTGTGTTGAGAGAGAGAGAGCCTTTTTTCTGTAAGCCTTAGAGCCCTTATATAGTGGAGCTCGACTTGCAGCAGAAGAAAGATAATTATAGAACCCAAGTCAGACTCTGCAACGTAAAGCATAAATGCATTGTTCCACCCATGCAGACCAATCTTCTTGTGACACATGTCCAGTTCGCACACTTCCAGTTAGAATAGGTCACTGCTTCAGGCACGCCTCTCAACTATAGAGTCCTATGCGAATTGAAATTAAGAGCAATCTTATCCCGCGGGGTGTCACAATCTATGTAGAAAACTAATAACTCACGCGGGCCGCGAACTCAAGCAATCTCGCGGGACAAAAGAAGGCTTTTTAATTAATAAGGGCCACAGGGATTGGCCCAAAGCATGTCAAAAACTGATGAAAGTTTTCAACGATTATTGTAATGCGCGCAGACTCCGCATGTGTCTCCCTTGCGAAGTCTCTCACGCGAACTAGCGAACCAGTTCGCCAGCTCGCCTAGATGTATTCTGCCTCACCTAATCGAAGTCAACTAGAAATTCCGCGCGCGAGCTCCTTCTCCGCGCAAGATTTGTAGTCCGCGCGAAATCATTCCGCGCGGGTTATGTTTTTTGCCTGAAGGCGCGCAAGATCCATAGTCCGCGCGGAATCATTCCGCGGGCATACCTTGCAATTCATCTCGCGTGGTCTTGCTGGCGGGCCATTATTTATAAACTTTAAAGAACTTGGGCTCGCCGGTATGACATGGACCAAGAATTTAATTAATATTCACATAGACATTTACTGTCCAGTAAAATATTAATTTGAGTGTAAACAGTTTGGGCTTGTTCTTATTGATTTTTAGGTTAAGTTTTTTGGTTAATTATTTTCTATAGAAATCAGTTTTGTTATGAACTATATAGATTGAGGTATTAATATTTGGTTTCTCTTTTATAGTTTTATTACATTTAATTGTTAAACCAACAGTGCTCTTTGTGAAACATTCATTGGAGTCATTTGACAGTTTATTGACTATATGTCTCAGTTTTATTAAGTAGTTTAATTGAAACTCGAAGTGTCCTATGTCTGTTTACTTGGTGCATTAAACAAAGTGTCTCACTGGATTGCCGTGGTCTCAGTGTCATTAATGGGTTTAATTGGTTTGTTGAACAAAGGATCTTGTTAAGTTATGCAACAAATAGGTCATTCATTTGGTTCATAATCACATACCTTCATTTTTAAATTACCCTCTAGTGTTGTTGTTTAGTGTTCTAAAACAAGTAATGTTATTGTTGAGTTCAATTCATTCACTATATTTTTGTTATGTATCTTTTAATGCCATTCATTTGTCTGGCTTTTTCTTTCTCTATAGAAACATATTCAAGGAGAAATGGTTCTTGATATAATGTTTCTTTGTGGATAAGATGTCAATTGGTTTTGTTTTACATTTAAGGAAGGAAAGGGTTCGTGGGATAATGTTACAGAATTGGCTTTAACATGAAATATTTTCTAATACAAAAAGCTACGATTCTTCTTTTTAGGTTCTTTAATTTTTCACTGCTTATTTTGTATACCGTTTTTCTCCTTTCAGTTGTTTTGATCTATATTTTGTTTCTGGTGACATTATGTAGTAGGGAAGCTAACTACAAGTAAGAAAAATGCTGAAATGGTGTCTGTTGCCGGGAAGGAGGAAAAGGAACAGAAAATGCAGTTTTTGCAAAGTTATTTGATCATTTGTGGTAGAGCAAAGGTGTGATTCTTTTTTCTTTATGTTTAGTCTTGACTGTCATAACAGTTATAAATATATTTGTTGTAGCTCAGAATCTTATGAAGCATAGTCTCCTCATAGTTATGTAAACACAGGGAGTTGTAGAAATAACCATGTGAATTGTTTATGTGAATAAGTTCTTGTTAGGTTTATATTCAAGTTTCTGATGCAAGACTCTACCTTATATACTTTACACATTATTGATCAGTTGCCCATTTAATTTGAGTCATGCAAACGTTGATCTTAAGTTGACTATCTCATACTTGTCACCTTAAAGTTAGATATGTATATTTATCTCTGACTTGAAATTTTAGTGTACATGTCTTGCAAAGCCTTTATTATGATTTGATAATTGCACGTAACTGTAGCTTAAGGGTATTGGGTATTCAATTAGATATACATTAGATATGTATTATGTGGTACTCAATCTTAACTTTCTTTTGAGACTATGATCAAAAGCTCCACCAGTGATTATGTCACCCACCCCGAATTTCACCCTGAAACCTGAAGTAAGTCTTGCGGGGACCACCTCCAAGAAAAATTTACTGAAAAATTCGGCAAACCTCCCTTGAAGATGGATAACCCTAACCCAGAAAATTACAGAACTTCCCTCTTAACAACAATAAACCATCCTCTAATTCAACCATAAATGTCCAAATAAAAATAGCCCAACGAAAAACTTATATAATAATCCTAAAATTATTCAGAGCTACTAAAGACAACGGAAGCAGAAAGACAATACCCTAGTAGGTTAACCTACTTGTGGAAAGTGGCTGAGAGATGAGTAATTATGCCTCGTCGCCTCCTACTAGGTCCAAGCTGAACTCTGCAGACTGGGCATTTTTAAAACGAATGGTCTAGGGGAAAACATCCGGAAACGTTAGAGTGCGTGGATAAAAATAAATAAAGAAAATAAACATCAGCACTTATGTTTTCCCAATTTGAATTTCCAAAGAAAACGAAAGCATGCTTCAAATGAGAAATCATTTATCTCATAAATATCGAGCCTCTTATGTTCAAAAATATATATCAACATACGTATGTATCTACACATGCTCATACTCCCAATATAAATTAATAGATTTAAAACAATCTATATTGGGCTACTACGCTTGCGTCCAACGCTCACGTCACGCCTTAATGCGGTGCTACACTACGTCATTAAAGTAGACAGACATGTGTATAAATATGTGCCCATACCCCCTATATGAATTAAACACTTATATGCCCATACCCCCTATAAGAATTAAACACTCATATAGGGGTATTACGCTTACGTCCAACGCTCACGTCACACCATAATGCAGTCATATATATGTCATTAAGGTGGACAAAAACATATGGCTAGTTAGCATTTATATACATACTTTCTTCATAATATATTATAATTCACCGAAAATCCCATTTTCGGTAATCCTCCAAAATACATAAAATCGTCAAATAAAAATGACGTCAAATGCTCCAATAAATTAACTTGCTCGACAATAAACAATTGCATGCATTTAAATAAAAAGAAACCAAACGTCCACTCACAAATTAAGCCTAAGACTAATGTCGGTCGGAGGTCTCTTCCGCTCGAGTCTCCTCACGTCTTGTTCCAAAAGCATAATTAAATCCTCAATTAAAATACCGACGCTTATATAAAATTAGGTATAATTAAATATGAGCCTCGCGCGCTCAACCATTCCTATCGCTCTAAATCTTAATTTCGCCGCAATTACCGACATCCTGAAAATCACCTTTCACTGTCCTAACCATAAATAATCCAATGGCCGGATTCTAACTTATTAATCCGCCAAAATTACCAAACTTTAAAAATTCCCAAACCTATCCAAAACTCCTCCAAAAATTCCAAAAATCACACCATTAAACTCCCTTTAAAATTACACCTTAAAACCCCTGAAAAACCTCTTTACAGTGGCGGCTCCGCCGGCAGTGGCAGCCGGCAGCCAGCTCCGGCGACCTTCAATGCCTACCAAATTTTGACAGCACCTTCATCTCAACCTCCTTTACAACTTTCCTAACTAGCATAAACACCAATTCCAAATCTAACTATGCCAATCGAACGAAAACATATATAAAAGCCCTAGAATTTCAAACACCGATTTCTCCTTACCCAAGCCGAATCAGAAAGAAACCTTCTGAGGGATTGAAACACGGGAGGAGAGCTTTTCAATGAGCCAAGGATCGCTAGCTATGGCGGCCGGAAGAGGGAGTTCCGGCGACGAGAAGTTCCGAACAGTCAGGCCTTCCGGGCTCGATTTCTCCTTCACGGCTGCGCTAGGGAGGCTGCCACCGGTCCAGGAAGGTGGCTGGGTTGACGGCCGACCAATTGGGATCGACACAGCGGTCTATGGTGGCCGGACGGCGGCGAACGGGTGGCTGGAATTTCCGACAGGGCTCGGGGGGAGAGAGAGAAGCGGGAGGGATGTGAGAGAGAGAGAGAGAGAGAGAGAGAGAGAGAGAGAGAGAGAGAGAGAGAGAGAGAGAGAGAGAGAGAGAGAGAGAGAGAGAGAGAGAGAAGTCTGGGCTTTGGCCAATCCGGTCCAACATCACCATTTAACCCACTCCAAATTTTAATACCCCAAAAATAATACCCTAATAAAAATTACCTTTTACTAGTTAAAATTTACCATTTTTACCGTCGTCACATTTTCTCTTACGAATAATTCATTCAAATTAATCGTCCCCCAAAACCTCTCTGGGGACCAATTAAACTATAAACTCAAAGACGAAGACGGTAAAACTCTTATTAACACCATGCTAGTAAATAAGGTAAAATTTAAAAGTCGGGACGTGACAGATTCACTAATTAAACATCCACAGGTGAAAAATAACTTGACATTCTGGGGACCTTTGAACTGATTTCAATATTCCTGTAAATTTTTGGATGCTTAGCATTGTTCTATGATCTCATTGGAGACTAATTATAGTGTATTGTATGATTATTAACTTGTTCAATGTCTAATCTTTGTTTGTTTGTTTTACAGGAGGAATTGCTAGTCTCTTGACCACTTCTAAAAACAGCAGTTTCTAATCTCAACTACCAAATAACTCTGGTTTAGCTAGCCTAAAACAGTTTGTGTTGTCATTTTTTTCTCTTCTTTCTCTAAGCTTATGTATACTTGAATTTGTAGAGAAGCAATAAAAATGACATTGATGGAAGTTTTGTCTTTCTGGTGTGTGATATTTTTTGTCAATAGCCAAAAAGATAATTAATTTTCTGCATTTAAGAAAATCAATTATTATAATTTTTTTAGAAACTGGAAAACCTTTCATGGCGTTTATTCATAAACGTCATTGAATGTACATTTGATGATGTTTTGACAACACCATTGAATTTAACGGCGTTTTGGAAACGCCATTGATTCTTAATATGATGGCGTTTTGGAAACGTCATGGATTGTTTTTAACGGTATTTTAAAAAACGCCATAAAAAAGACGGCGTCACTATAGACCGCGTTAAGGGACAGCGTTGAAAAAACCATGAAATGGTTTCCATGACGTTTTTCAAACGCCGTGGATGACCTTTTGTGTAGTAGTGTTGTTAGAGCATCTCCAACAGTTCTTGTATCAATTCTCTAATATAAAGGAGAAAATCACAAAAACTCTAAAGTCACGTTTACTAATTTGGAATGAAAATTATAATGAATCGGTATCAACAAGAATCAATATAAGAATATTTCATTTCATTCTATTGTTTATTTACCATTAGGAATCAACACAAGAATAAAACTAATTACGATCGATGTTGTTTACTTACCATATGAAATCGGAATTAAAACTAGTTTGATTACTAATATACCCTTACTAAAAAGGAAGCTAGAATGTTTGCAATTTTATTGTTTGTCTTTTCAAAGATGTAAATATTCTGGCACTAACCTTGGAGTCAGCAGTCTTCTTAATTTGTTGTCGTTGTTGTTATCTGATGTGGTAACAATAAAATATATATTTCTAGGGTTGAGCAATTTGAAAAAAATATAATTATGTGAGGATATTTTTAGGATAAAAAGTTGATTCCATAAGCTTGATTCTAATATCTAACTCCCATTTGAGTATCAGATTAGGGAGTTCTTAAAGAATTGATTCCTGATAAGCAAGTGGGACCCACACCCATTATAATACATTGACATGTTAGTAAACGCCGAAATTCATCCATTCTGGAATCAATTTTGCCACTCTCAATTCAATTACAGGTTATTAAACATGCCATATATAAAAGAAAATGAGTCCAACTTTAACATCTCTTCTATTATATTATACAAAATTAAATGTTTTTTCGTATAATTTAATGAATATATAAATATTATATATTTATTCAAATCAAACCCTAAATTTCATGTTAAATGTTTTAATTTTATGTCCTTTTTTTTAAGGAGCGAGAATGAATTCTAAAAGGCAAGCAATAAATTTTAGAGATTTTTTCATGGATATACAAATTTTGAGAATTCTATAGATATAGAAGATATGTTTCTCTCTATCCCACTTTTGGTATTATAAATGATGTTTTACAAGAGCTGTTGGAGCCAAAAAATGGTGTTTTTCCTCTAAAATATAAGTAATTATAGTTTTACATGAGCTGTGAGAGGTACTCTTAGGACTAGAGTTTTAGTAACTATGTCTGATACTTTTTTTTTCCTACTGGAATCACACGGTTTCCTCAAATGATCCTAGATACTATTCTGTGCCAAAAGATAATAAATTAACGCTTCCTCCCTTTTTGATCATCAAAAATAAATTAGGATATATTTCATCATCATTCTCTAGATCAATCTCTAAACCCTAAACCTTGTTTTACATATTTCATCATCATTCTCTAAATCAATCTTTGGAATAATAGAGATTGATGTAAATATATGGATTGCTGTTTTCTCTCTTATCACATTCCATTTCTTTAGGATCCGAGCAAAACAACCAAATATTTCTCTAAAATAAAAAAAATCTAAGATATAGAGAAAGTTGCTGGAACTGCTCTAAGATTTTGTGTAAAACCACTTATATATCTCGTATATAACATTTATGCTGTCTAAAATATCTAATTCTCGGGTATGTCATATTCTTGTGGCACCATGATGGCTGAGCTAGGCCTCCTAGTTCTTTTTTTATATAATTTCAATCAAAATCTTTGCTTATGTAGCCGCAATCGTTCTACTTTTATCTAAAACCCGAAAGACTGACGTGTGACACGTCTCTGTCTATACAGATCGCACGACCCAACCCAGCCCATTTAACCAATCCACACTACCTTGAAAAAACTCTACGTTTGTTGTCTGTCTAGTCCTTTCTAGCATCCACGTGACTGTCACGTGCGAAGGTCGGTTGGGTTGCCTTCTAAAACAGAGTCGCGCCACTTCTCTCCCCTCATCACCGTCGTAGAGCCCCAATACAACTCTCCATCTTCCTCCCCACACTTTCAAATCAAATCTCCTCCCAATTTTCCTCAAAAACCCTAAAATATCCATCACTCTCCTTCTCCCCTCCACATTGCTCCCTTATCACCATGGCCTCCGCCGTCAAGCAAGAAATCACCGACCGCTCCTCCGCCGCGAAAACCGCCAACCCCGCGCCGATCGACATCAGCAGCGACAGTGAGAGCAGTAGCAACTCCGTCGATTCTTCCGACATCGAAGGCGACCTGGAGACCACTGCCTTCATCGAGTCCATCACATGCAAGTCCAGAACCGAGCGTAATTCCGACGAAGCTCCGCAGGCGAAGAAACCGAAACGCGGCGGCGAAACCGCTCTAGGGTTTCCGGAACCGGTGGATGTCACGGCGGCGGTGCCGTTGACGATGGCGAGGGTCTTGCCGGACTCGACTTGCGTGACGCAGAAAATTGGCCGAAATAGTAATAATCTGAATGAAAATCAAGTTTGTCCTGTTGTAAAAGGTTGCAAGCAGTTCTGGAAAGCTGGGGATTATGAAGGTGACAAGGAGAACGATAGTAAATCCGCCTTTTCTTCTGGTAAATTTTTCTCGGGCTTTCTATGCATTCCAACTGTTTGATAAATTTTCTAGCGATTAGATTATGGTTTTCGGAATTTCGCGTTTGCAGTTGGCATGGATCATGCGAGAATTCACCCTAAGTTTCTGCATTCGAATGCCACCAGTCACAAATGGGCGCTTGGAGGTAGGTTAAATTGTCAGCGAAGTGTTGGAATGAGGTTTATGAAACAATGTGAAAGAGTGAATGACTGTTGTTGATATCTTTCTCTTTGCAGCTTTCGCGGAGCTGTTAGACAATTCTTTAGATGAGGTAATTGAACTTCTTTTCCTTTTTTTTTTAGTTTAGGAGACTGGACAGCACAGGAAGCATGAGGGAGCTTTCCTAGTTGAGAATGGAGAATGTTGAGATGGCTAGAAATAGGGAGTGTTTGAAGGGGATAAGTTTCGTAGCTTCTTCTGGGGTAGTTCATTTTCGTTACCTGATTATTCAGCTATGACGATTGGTTGTTGTATGGGACCCTGTCCTGGCTGCTCCTGTCTTCTAAACATGGCCTTAATCGAGTTTGGTCTATACTACTAGCTATATGTTCCTTACTATTTTTGTTGGCCAGGTCTGCAATGGAGCCACTTATGTTAATATCGACATGTTAAGAAATAAAAAAGATGGCAATCTGATGCTTGTGGTGGAAGGTATGTGGCTAAATCTTCTATCAATTTGTTGTGCTGAACGCGGCAATAGGATGCCCTTTCCTTCATATACATTCTTTCATTCTACTTATTTAGGTATTAACAGTAGCTTTATGTATCACAGAGTGTAGTTGGTTCAGTTTAATTTGGTACTTACGGTATAATCTGTGTTCTAGGACATATGTCCCATGTCTATGTTCTTACACTCCCTCTTGAATTTTAGAAATTCTTTAATTCATTTGCTATTTCTGAGAAACATTACTCAACTAGGTTCATAGAAACTTAATGATTGGTTTTTGTATATACTGCTGACTGCAGATAATGGTGGTGGAATGACTCCTGAAAAAATGAGACAGTGCATGTCTCTTGGGTATTCAGCAAAAAGCAAAATGGCAAACACAATTGGTCAATGTGAGATGCTATCTTTTCTGTATAGGTAGAAGAATAAGTAGTATAACAACGAAGATTGTTTGACTAATCATTTCTCTCTTGTTCTCATAATTTCCTTTAGATGGCAATGGGTTTAAGACTAGTACTATGAGACTTGGAGCAGATGTTATAGTGTTCTCTCGTTGTCAGGGGATCAATGGAACAAGGTTTGTCTTATGCCTAGTTTGTCTTTATCAAACCATCACTTGAAAAATCTGAAGTTTTGCATGATTGTAAGGCCAGTTGCTGAAATAGTAGAGACTTTGTTCCTGCTTTTTACTTTACGTTCTGCTCCTTTTTTCTAATTGTCAGCATGAAAAGTATCCAATTCATCCTTTTTTATTAGCCCAACACAGACCATTGGATTGCTATCTTACACTTTTCTGAGGACAACTGGAAAGGAAGATATAGTGGTTCCCATGGTAAGAATTATTTCGGTGAATAGTGATAAGAATTTTTGCTGGCTGGGTTCTGGACTGCTCTCAAAGTTAGTTTTAACGTTCTCAATTCAAGGATTTTCTTGCTATCATCTGCTGTGATTTCTGGAACAGAAGTTGAGAAACAGGACTCCATTTCTTATCTAGCCAATAATCAATGTAGTTAAGAAGGAAGAGATGTTCTTGACAGATAACTTATCAACAGTAACGTTGGAGAATGATATAAATTGTTTTCTCGCTTATGTTTTTGTGTTCTTTTCTCGTATTTTTTGTCACTTATTTCTTTCTTTCTTTTTATCGTAAGATTGACTATGAGAAAAGTGGTCGAGGTTGGAACAAGATGATTCGGGCTTCTCCAGATGATTGGACAAGAAATTTAGAAACCATTGTGCAGTGGTCTCCATATTCAAGTGAAGAAGATCTTCTTCAGCAAGTAATTAATTAGATATCATCATTTTGTTTTTGGATATATACTCAGACATTGTTTTCATATGGCTAGTCGGATTTGACTTGTTCTTATTGCTGTGACTGCGCATGAGAGAGAAATTCAATTTAGTGTAATGTTTCTTATTGATGTACTATATTCATTTCCAATGCTTTTTTTATAGGGCTGTCCTGTTCTATATTCTATGACTTGTTAGTTCATGGATGATCCATTATTGCTAACAGCTGCATTTGCTAATTTTTAAGGTTTGCTGCATTTGCTAATATTTAAGGGTTGATTTTCTGATCTCTTAATATATAATTATTGTTAGAAATTTAAAATTGTTGGCAGCTTTAGGCATAGGTGCAGGAACATGTATTAGAATCTAGTCAGTGAAGCTGTTTTAGTCTCATTGCTTCCTTTGCTTGCAATATCGGCCGAACATTGATGCATTTTTTGTTTTAATATATCACGTTCCCATGTCTTGGTTTATTTCAGGTTACCATCTTTTTTGGCTATTATTTCTTTGTATGAATACAAGTTGGTCATTCTGTCTATCTTATGACACTTTGTTTTCTTGTGCTTTGTCAAACTGTAGTTTAAGTTATTTAGAGGGCATGGCACACGGATAGTTATATACAACCTTTGGGAGGATGATGAAGGACATCTGGAACTTGATTTTGATACAGATCCCCATGTGAGTTTGACTCTTTTCACTTTTCTGCTGCATTATGTAAATTCAAAAGGGGCACTGCAGTTCAGATATGAGGTCTTACTTTTCATGTTTGAAATCACAGGACATTCAAATTAGAAGAGTCAACAGGGATGAGAAGAGCATTCAGATGTCTAGAAAATATCCCAATTCTAGACATTTCTTAACTTATCGACATTCATTGAGGGTACGTGTGGAGTATACATTCAACTGGGATTGAATCTTATCATTCGCTGCTACATAAACTGTAATTTTGAAGAAGATAGAACACAACTAATAATCATGGTATCTAATTCGGTTTTCCAGAGTTATGCATCAATCCTCTATCTCAGGCTTCCATCTCAGTTTAGAATGATTCTGCGCGGAGAAGATATTAAACATCACAATATAGTGAATGACATGATGATGACGAAGGTGGTGACATACAAACCTGTAAATCTCCCAGAGGGAATGCCAAAAGATTCAAATGTAATTTCTTCAAGACTTAATCTGCATTAAGATTATTTTGTCTTGAACGTATCAAAGTACTGATAATTCTCTTCTTTCTACAGATGGTTGCTAAAGTGACTCTTGGGTTTGTGAAGGATGCACGCTCTCATATTGATATCCAAGGGTTCAATGTTTATCATAAAAACAGACTGATTAAGGTAGTTATTGGTTTTCTTCTTTATAGACGTGATAACTTTTTCATGTTCAAATCCAGAGCATGGTTACGATCTTGATGTTAGGAGTTCTGGCTCATATTCTAGGTTGTCATACTGGATTCTTCCTGACAATGGAACAGTTAGAATGTCCAATATGATTTCCTTGTTTGGTCATTGTAGACTCAAATCTTAGGTCATTAATCAAACATCTGTAATTAATATTTTTATTTTTCATTTTGCCAGCCTTTTTGGCGTGTTTGGAATGCTGCAGGCAGTGATGGTCGTGGAGTTATAGGTATTTTATGATAGTTTCCAAACTGGTTAATGTTTGAATCCAATGTAGTCTTGTTTTTGGCTGCAGTGGCTAATTGATGTTACTTCATTCTTATCACTCGTTTTGTAACAGGTGTGTTGGAAGCTAATTTTGTTGAACCAGCTCATGACAAACAGGGCTTTGAGCGGACAAATGTTCTTCAAAGACTTGAGCAACGATTGATTGGAATGCAAAAGGACTTCTGGTTTGTTATATTCCCTCTCCATGTCATTTAGTATCTTGAGGAGTTGAGGTTGTGTCTTCGATTTACATGAAACTTTTAACTCAGGTCTAAGAATTGCCAGAGCGTTGGCTATGCTCCAAGAAGACGTACTAGTGACTTTCTGGAAAGAGATTCTCCACTATCTGATAAAGAGAAATCACCCACAAATCAGAATGGTCATGGTGGGTTTAAGATAAAAACAAGTAAAAAACTCGAAAAAGGATCATCACCTGTGACTACTTCAAGTGAAGATGGCAACTGTAATGAGGCATTGCATTTGACAGGACCCACCCCGGATTTCAACCTGAAACCCGTGGTAAATCCTGCGGGGTCCACCTCCAAGGAAAATTTACCGAAAATTCGGCTAAACCTTCCTTGAAAATGGACTACCCTTACTTGAAAATCTAACTTGACATTTCTAAACCAAACAACAAGGACAACATAAAATTTCTAGCGGGTTATCAGAGCACATCTAAGCAGGAACTGATGACCATGAATAAAGATGAAGCGGAATCAGCCTCTGACTACTAGACTAAGCCTTGACCCCATGTACGCTCGACCTCAAATTAACTTAGCCTGCAAACTGGGCATTTGAAAACAAAGGGCCCAGGGGAAAGTAATTTAAACCGTTAGAGTGAGTGGACAAAAATAAATAAGCTAATTAATTTAACAAAACGTAATTTTCAATACTTTCCCAATTTTTCGATAAGCAATAATCCATTGCATGCAAGTGTTGATAACGCCTTCAAAGAAAAAAAATCCCGAGGACAAGGACTAGCCCCGCTAGTCAAAATATTGACAAAGATAAATAATAACCTTCATTGAAGAAAGTGTCAAAGATAATGGGCTAGCCTCGCTAGTCAAAACAACAATAAAGACCTTTGCAAAAAGGAATATACACCTCTCATATGAGAATCTCCCAAAATAATGGACTAGCCCCGCTAGTCATAAAGCAATGAGAAAAATAAACGGATTCCTCATATAAGAAACTTCCAAAATAATAGACTAGCCCCGCTAGTCAAATTAACAACTCAATAAACTATCTTATATGGCCATATAAGTGAGTCTCCCAGACTCTATTGCCTCCCAGGCATAGTACTCCCATACTCCCTGTACCTTCACGTCGAGTTGACGGAGAGGGTACAGGGCTTGCGTGATGCCGCCGGCAACATCACATCACCCGAAGGCGGAAAGGGCTTGCGTGACCCCACTTGAAACATGGGTGTCACATCACCTCGAAAGGTGGAACGACATACTAGCATTGACATCATATATTTTCCAAGAATATGACATAAGGAAAAATATAAATCATATGAGTTTCCCCGAAACTCATAAATAAAACATAAGTACGATTCCCAACCGTACTTGGAAAAATTCTAAGAGCAATATAGTTAATTAAAATTCAACGTGTCTCACACGTTAACATACTTAAAATAGATTAACTCAAATCATTTTCAAGATCCATTCAAAGGAGAAATAATAATTTCAACTCAGAAAATTATTGATGATTTTCTAAACAAATCATGCATGCATACTCCTTTAAAAATAAAATGTCCACTCACCGCGATTCGGTTGCACTAGCTGTCAAGCTAAGACTCCGAAGACTAGAGCTCGGCAATTTCTCCCAACGATCAATTTTCGATTCAACCCCTTTCCTTCACTTCTAAGCTTACGCGGTCAAGTCCTTGATAAAAACTAAATTGTATGAGTGAACAATAAATCCTTTACTTACATCCTTCAATTAACAACCTAACCTTAACCGATGAAAAAGTAATCGTTACTTATATTTATCATTAGGTTGTCTCATAATAATTCGTCGAATTACTATGGACACCCAATGCCTATCTTAGACCAATTTATTAACCGTGAGTCAAAGGTCGATAAAACTAACTACATGTCTTCTTTTCATTTAACCACACCAATTTCAACCCAACTTCCGATTAAACAACCATCATATAATTATCTTTCCCACCTCAACTACAAATCTGCCAACCCGCAACATCACCAATTTAATTAACCACACATAAATACAACACTCATTATTAACTAAAATTCCAACTCCAAACTAAACATCATAGTCCAACCAAAATCAGTAGTATCTTACCTTCTTTACCGATTCTGTAAATTTGCAGTAATTGCTCTCTACACCCCAAACCTTCCCCAGCAGCACCTCTTCCCTTCTTTCCTTTTTCTTTCTTTTCACCTCAGCCCTTAGCTTCTGTAACCTAAATGAAACGCACTCCAAACTCAGACACTAACCAAATACGATCTACCCCCAACAATGGTGGCGTCGGCCTCCACAGATAAACCCAAAATCCAAAGAATTTGAAAGCTAGACAAGAGTAGGAACTACTTACTCAAATTGGAAGAATAACAATTTATGGGGGTCCTCCAATACGCTGATCAGACGAGGGACGTCGGAAGTCCTCGCCGGAGACTCGCCGTAAAAAAAACCCAGAAAAGAGAAGGGAAAGGGATTTTCATATTAGGGTCCGATTTTATGAAACAAAGGCACAGAGATGAAGAGAAGAGAGAGGTGAACCGAGACATACCATCGGCGTCCAATTAACTCGCCGGAAAACGCTGGAAACCGGTGAACACAGTCGAGCTCCCTTCAATCGATTACCACCGAATCGAGTTGCAATGATGATCTATGAACTGGGTCTTGTAGAGAAGGAGAGGAAGAGATCGGTGGTAATTTCGTGACCAGAGGTGGCCGGAATCGACGACACCGTGCCGGAGAGAGCAGAGGCAGGCGGAGAAGAAAAGAGGGAGAGCTGGCTCGGGTCAACGCCCAATTGCGGGTTTGACAAAGTCAACCCGTTTGTTTTCCTTTTATACATGAACCAACGGTCAAGATCGAAACCCTACTCGATCAAACGGCCACAATTAAATGAGCTATTCTAATTTCAGAAAATTAATTTCTTTTACCATACCTTCCATAAATCGTAGAAAATACTTCAAAATTCCGACAATAGACTGAAAACACCGGATAACCCGTGTCGACGCGAACTACGACACCAAGACCTTAAAAGAAGAATTTGACATTTCCAGAAGAACTCGCAAATAAACTAGTGTTAACTTACTTAGTTACCGAGCACGGTTAAATCCCTCAGTAACTCGTAGAATACCCAGTAAATAGGTAAAATTGGGTACGGGACGTTACAATCTCCCCTCCTTATAAAAATTTCGTCCTCGAAATTTCAAACTGAAGGAGCCAAGGCGGACAATCATTGATTGACAACATAATACACTTTGTTTCGTTAAGAAACTTAAGATCTTGACTCTACCCATCTAAACGTGGCGTCGCCACAATTAAAACATTGGACTCTACTTCACCAACCCCTCGCTCGGCACGAGTAAAATATTTTTCAGGGATCTAAGTCTTCACAATTCGCGTACTTCCGCTAGCATGTAGCATTTTTCTCGTATGACTACGAACCTATAGCATACGGCGAAGCTACTTTGAAAAATAGTTCCACGGTGCCTAGACCAAAATATAAATACCAATATGTAAGCTCTCACTTTTCCATACAATGAAAAAAAATAGTTATCTCCCTCGAAGAACAGAGTTCGATTTCAACGTCGGTGAAAATATTCAAATTTCATGCATCAACTTGCCAATACGCTGCTCACGAACTCGACGTCGAAACCCACTTATTAGGAAACTAAAATTCACGCATTCCCACATGAGCATAGAGATCAAAATTAGGACTCGCTAAGAGAATAGATTCAAAGACGTGTACACTGCAGAAATTGTAACAATCACTTCTAATACTGAGATACTACGCAGAGTCAAAGTTACCATACCACAAGACAACCCTTCTTCGCCTAAGCGATTCGTCCAACAGGAGCATCACCTCAATTATCGAAATGAAATTATGCAATGATTAATAACTACACCACTTAGTCCTTTCCACACAAACGATAACAATACCAATTTATGCATACAAACTGGCAACTTATCCGAATTCAAGTTCTCTCATGGCTCCGTTATCCCCATAAATCTCTTCACCACAATCCACGAGATAATCTGAATCATAATTCATGTGAAAACGAGATATTCCTTCTTGCTTGCTACAAATGAAATTGACTAAAAATGTCCATGACAAATTAGCACAGACAATTCAGGTCGTCTGGCTTAACATTGAAAATCACCTCCCTTAAGCATTGGCAAACAATGCATCTTCAGCCATGCTACTTATTCAGGTTCAATCGCGACCCCAAATTCAATAGTTAAAATCACACAGCTCTCCTTAATCGTTCCATAAGGAAGATTCTAGATGCCAAAGCCTTTGAACCCGACAAACACACTTCTTTTTCTACCACAAATTACAATTAATCTGGTAGCCGAGTACGATCTGAAAATCAGATATGCTCAACTCTCTTACACTTCTCAGGCGCTACGATTTCCCACCAAAAAGATTCTCCGATAACCGAGCTTGCAGCTCCAAGTTAACCATCGAATATAAAAATTTATTTCCATAACCGGTCCACTATTACACTTTGTGGTTCACTAACCAACGAAACTATAAATTCAAGCAAAAGTCAAAAATCAGGGCAGACTTCCACTCAAGCTTCAGAAAAACTAGCTTATAAAACTTGAGGACGAGTCCCATGATTCCGAGTTCAAGAGCTCCACAAATCACAGACGTCCTCTAGAACTCATTTTGAAAACGCACTAAAAATCAACATTCAAATGTGGTTTCAACTAATCACCTTAACACCAATGGATGACCATACAACCAAAAAGCAAAGACCTCTCAAATCAAACTTGGATCAATAAGTGGTCCCACCACAATACGATCCCGAGAAGAGACGTCGTTCAACCTATCCATATATCTACTATTCACCATATTAAATTTCTTAATAAACCTTAACTCGAAATGTTTCTTTAGTCAACAAGGGAAAACCTTCTTCCATAAGGCTACACATAAAATATACTTACAATGACACAACCATTTATTCAACATTTCCACACGACTCTCAAGCTATCACGCAAAACTTACGGCTCCCTGATTCATCGCCTAATTGAACTCCAGCTCACTTAGGATCACCACTGGATTTATCCCTAGTTCAAGTCTATGACACAATAACCAATTCATTATTTACCTCGAAACTTCGACAGACTAACTAGAATTTCTAACCTTTAAATCATAGAGCTTGAATTCGCACTCCATAATTTCAAGCTCTGAGGATATTACTCAAAACTACAACATAAATAATTTATATACTTCCACTACACCACAACTAAAACTCCTTCACCGAAATAGATAAAAGGGGAGTGAACAGATCCTCCCATTGATGTGTCATAACTAGCCACCAATTGCCAATAAAGTGATGCTAATAAACCAACTTCGATAACAAATTCAATACTTATCTCAACCACTCGGAACGTCACTGCTTGAAACTCAAAACATGTAGTGCCACCATTTAACTTCTAAAATTCCCTGAGTGTGGCACAACGAGGAGTTGTCACAACACACTGACTAATGACTTTCGTGACACCAACAACCCTAAATGAATCCAAGTCATTATACTTAGTGCTTTAACACACTTCAAGTAACCCACAATAGAGACCAAAATCATCAGAAAACCTACTATTCATCGACTACTAACATCCATCAATTTCAAAATATATTACCACTACCATCTGGATAAAATGCTCTAAGGATATAAACATATCCATAATTAGCACTGCAGAAACCAGAACATATACCGCCACAACCAAAATTATCCCAACATGTTCTCAATTGATTTCTACTGCGGACAAACATAGTCGGCAAATTGGCCTTCAATCAAGACTTATCTAAATTGACATTTAACTCTTTATGCAGTAATGTCTTACCACCTAATCACTAGCCACAAATTCCCTAAAACCTTATTTAACCCAAGACTAGGGTCCTCAACAACTCATATAGGTACCCCTTTGAATTTCCATTGGATACCTCACCTCATCATTTCAACTAACTTTTTCATCAATAGAAAACACCACTACTTCGAACTTTTCTTCCAACTCAACTCTCTCAGAAGTCACGAAACTCAATACAAAAATCTCCCATCAATCAATTTTTGACTCCAATCTTGCCCACTAAAAATAGTGAACTCCAAGGCTTGAATTAAACTTTTCACCTTCTACAAATTCTCGCGAGATGCTCACCCTAGCATCTTAATCATAACCCAATCAATCATTGATCAAATGAAAGGAATGTCAACTGAGTTCCCAACTCGCAATTGAACTCTAACAATTTATGCTATCAACTCGATAACCCTTAGAAATGCATAATCCAAATACATCTTTCCTTAATCAAAATAGGATGATCACTTAAGAGGTCGGCGTACAGAGGCATAGTCTTAGAGATGAAAACATTTATGACACACTACTGTCCATAAATAAAATAAGAACAACTACATCACTCACTTAATCAACACATAGTGTCCAAAACATATAATGCTAATAGATCCGCCGTGGTCGGACCATCACTCTATAAACACTAAGTGTGACCAAGAATATGAGGTAGTACTAAAAGAGAAAGGAATCGAATAACCTAATGCTCTGATACCAACTGACAGGACCCACCCCGGATTTCAACCTGAAACCCGTGGTAAATCCTGCGGGGTCCACCTCCAAGGAAAATTTACCGAAAATTCGGCTAAACCTTCCTTGAAAATGGACTACCCTTACTTGAAAATCTAACTTGACATTTCTAAACCAAACAACAAGGACAACATAAAATTTCTAGCGGGTTATCAGAGCACATCTAAGCAGGAACTGATGACCATGAATAAAGATGAAGCGGAATCAGCCTCTGACTACTAGACTAAGCCTTGACCCCATGTACGCTCGACCTCAAATTAACTTAGCCTGCAAACTGGGCATTTGAAAACAAAGGGCCCAGGGGAAAGTAATTTAAACCGTTAGAGTGAGTGGACAAAAATAAATAAGCTAATTAATTTAACAAAACGTAATTTTCAATACTTTCCCAATTTTTCGATAAGCAATAATCCATTGCATGCAAGTGTTGATAACGCCTTCAAAGAAAAAAAATCCCGAGGACAAGGACTAGCCCCGCTAGTCAAAATATTGACAAAGATAAATAATAACCTTCATTGAAGAAAGTGTCAAAGATAATGGGCTAGCCTCGCTAGTCAAAACAACAATAAAGACCTTTGCAAAAAGGAATATACACCTCTCATATGAGAATCTCCCAAAATAATGGACTAGCCCCGCTAGTCATAAAGCAATGAGAAAAATAAACGGATTCCTCATATAAGAAACTTCCAAAATAATAGACTAGCCCCGCTAGTCAAATTAACAACTCAATAAACTATCTTATATGGCCATATAAGTGAGTCTCCCAGACTCTATTGCCTCCCAGGCATAGTACTCCCATACTCCCTGTACCTTCACGTCGAGTTGACGGAGAGGGTACAGGGCTTGCGTGATGCCGCCGGCAACATCACATCACCCGAAGGCGGAAAGGGCTTGCGTGACCCCACTTGAAACATGGGTGTCACATCACCTCGAAAGGTGGAACGACATACTAGCATTGACATCATATATTTTCCAAGAATATGACATAAGGAAAAATATAAATCATATGAGTTTCCCCGAAACTCATAAATAAAACATAAGTACGATTCCCAACCGTACTTGGAAAAATTCTAAGAGCAATATAGTTAATTAAAATTCAACGTGTCTCACACGTTAACATACTTAAAATAGATTAACTCAAATCATTTTCAAGATCCATTCAAAGGAGAAATAATAATTTCAACTCAGAAAATTATTGATGATTTTCTAAACAAATCATGCATGCATACTCCTTTAAAAATAAAATGTCCACTCACCGCGATTCGGTTGCACTAGCTGTCAAGCTAAGACTCCGAAGACTAGAGCTCGGCAATTTCTCCCAACGATCAATTTTCGATTCAACCCCTTTCCTTCACTTCTAAGCTTACGCGGTCAAGTCCTTGATAAAAACTAAATTGTATGAGTGAACAATAAATCCTTTACTTACATCCTTCAATTAACAACCTAACCTTAACCGATGAAAAAGTAATCGTTACTTATATTTATCATTAGGTTGTCTCATAATAATTCGTCGAATTACTATGGACACCCAATGCCTATCTTAGACCAATTTATTAACCGTGAGTCAAAGGTCGATAAAACTAACTACATGTCTTCTTTTCATTTAACCACACCAATTTCAACCCAACTTCCGATTAAACAACCATCATATAATTATCTTTCCCACCTCAACTACAAATCTGCCAACCCGCAACATCACCAATTTAATTAACCACACATAAATACAACACTCATTATTAACTAAAATTCCAACTCCAAACTAAACATCATAGTCCAACCAAAATCAGTAGTATCTTACCTTCTTTACCGATTCTGTAAATTTGCAGTAATTGCTCTCTACACCCCAAACCTTCCCCAGCAGCACCTCTTCCCTTCTTTCCTTTTTCTTTCTTTTCACCTCAGCCCTTAGCTTCTGTAACCTAAATGAAACGCACTCCAAACTCAGACACTAACCAAATACGATCTACCCCCAACAATGGTGGCGTCGGCCTCCACAGATAAACCCAAAATCCAAAGAATTTGAAAGCTAGACAAGAGTAGGAACTACTTACTCAAATTGGAAGAATAACAATTTATGGGGGTCCTCCAATACGCTGATCAGACGAGGGACGTCGGAAGTCCTCGCCGGAGACTCGCCGTAAAAAAAACCCAGAAAAGAGAAGGGAAAGGGATTTTCATATTAGGGTCCGATTTTATGAAACAAAGGCACAGAGATGAAGAGAAGAGAGAGGTGAACCGAGACATACCATCGGCGTCCAATTAACTCGCCGGAAAACGCTGGAAACCGGTGAACACAGTCGAGCTCCCTTCAATCGATTACCACCGAATCGAGTTGCAATGATGATCTATGAACTGGGTCTTGTAGAGAAGGAGAGGAAGAGATCGGTGGTAATTTCGTGACCAGAGGTGGCCGGAATCGACGACACCGTGCCGGAGAGAGCAGAGGCAGGCGGAGAAGAAAAGAGGGAGAGCTGGCTCGGGTCAACGCCCAATTGCGGGTTTGACAAAGTCAACCCGTTTGTTTTCCTTTTATACATGAACCAACGGTCAAGATCGAAACCCTACTCGATCAAACGGCCACAATTAAATGAGCTATTCTAATTTCAGAAAATTAATTTCTTTTACCATACCTTCCATAAATCGTAGAAAATACTTCAAAATTCCGACAATAGACTGAAAACACCGGATAACCCGTGTCGACGCGAACTACGACACCAAGACCTTAAAAGAAGAATTTGACATTTCCAGAAGAACTCGCAAATAAACTAGTGTTAACTTACTTAGTTACCGAGCACGGTTAAATCCCTCAGTAACTCGTAGAATACCCAGTAAATAGGTAAAATTGGGTACGGGACGTTACAGCATTCTTCCATTAAACCTCAGCCAGATCATACGTCAGACTCAAGGGAGGGTCACACACCTTTGAAAGTATGTCTGCCCATTACTTCTCAATTATGGTTATTTGCTGCTTTCGATTTTATGGTCGTTTATAGATGTACATATGACAATGAATTTCCTTGGATCTACTGATTGTTAGCACAATCTGGTTTTCTCCTTTAACCGTAAGAATTCTATTTCAAATTTGAAGTGTTAAGATATAGTTTGTAACCTGCCTTAGCAGACATCTAAATAACCAAAAAACTTGTATGCTTGTAATGAACATAGAAATGGCTCGGGCAGTGTGTGTATTCCTCCTGTATGCTTATATTTCCTTCCCATTAACAGATAGCTGATACAAATGGAGGACAAGTCATAATGGACCACATAACTGGGCATACTGAGCGTTCGATTATGTTGAGAACAGATTCATCAATTGTGGAAAGGTTCTGTCAGAAGTTCTGTGAAATTGAACTCTCTTATCCTGTTTGCAGTTTGTTTGTGCCAAATGGTGAATGACAAGTTGGTTGTGTAATAAATTCCCCTGATTTAAAATCTGTTTTTTTTTGTTTTTTCAGATTGGAGGAGGCCAGTCATGAAAGAGATAGGTGTATATCTCTTAAAACTGAAGTAAGTGCACATTTAGGTGGTTTTGTTGAGTTGGCTGTGAAGACTTGTTTTGAAATTAAAATATTGCTTAATTAGTTATTATCTAAAATTTGCTCCATTATATACTTCAGATGAATGCTACAGGACCAAGATCCACCTGTTGCAAAGCAGGCTGTACATCCATGCTATTGCTAGACTGTACTTTTATTTGCTGTTTAGTTGAAGTGAACATTTATTTTACAGCTGATGTGGGCTGGCTTTGGTCGTTAATGCTTGACTGTTACTGCAAATCAGTCAACTCCATAGGATTAAGCACTTACTAGTAGAAATCAAAACTTGATAGGTTACTAGTACTTAGCATTAGATGCAATGGAGGATTGGACAATAGTTTTCTTTGAAGTTCGGTTGCAGTTAGTATTTTGACTTCTAAATTTTATTAATGTGTTTTCTTTTTCTTTTGAATCAGCTTGAGAAGGCAAACGAAAGAATAGTAGAGTTGGAGAAAGAGCAAGACGCTCTAATTCAGGTACTAGTGGAAGAAAAGACTGAAAGAGAACAGGAGGAAGAACGACTCAGGAAAAGACTTATGGTAAGGACTTACCGTTAAAGTCCAACCAATAATCTAGCATCACAAATTGTGCATTCTATAAGATATTCTATTTCTTTTCTGGTTGCAGGATGCTTCTAAAACCATTGATGAGCTGCTTGAGAAGGTAAGACGGTTAGAAGGAAGGACGACACAGACATGCAAAATTGAAAAAGAATGAAAATCTAACAGAAATGAGTTCTAGGCTTCAACTATACAAGAGGCTTATTTGTACAGACAGTAGAAAGGTTCTGATGACTAGAAACCGAGCATTGCAGAATATGTGCAGTTAGAAAGTTAGAAATGGAAGTAGCAGCACCTCGCATATATCTTTTTTTTTTTCAGCTTGGTATGGTATTTTGAAGTTGTCATTTGTCAACGGTTTGCAGAGGACTAATTGTATGGCTGGATTAGAGTGAACTAACAACTCATTTCTTTCACCTCTTTAAAACAGTAGGAGATACAGTCAACCCTTTTGTGGTTTAATTTTGTTGATTAAACCATGCTATATTGCTACGAGTTATAACTAAAGCAATTGATTATTTTCTTCTTTTTTTGGCTCAGAAATGTATTGCTTGTTTACAATTTTACCTTTAGTTTCACAAATATATCATGATTCTCTAGTCTATACAAGAAAAGTATGTTGCAATTGCTATATATATGTATGTATATGTTTGATATCTCATACATAAACAGAACCTCTCTTTTATACCCATGAATTCATGATAAATAATAATGTACTGACATGGATTATTGTACAGATAGTGTACTTAAACTATGGGTTGTGGTTTTGAGGCCTGTTAGGAGGGGATGGAGGAATATATGGTATCCAGGTTCTGGGGTCTCTGAGATTGAATCCTGATGGGGGAGGAGGTGGAGGAAAGACAGAAGGGATGTAAGGTATCCAAGTTCTTGGGTCTCCTAAATTAAATGGAGGTGGAGTGTTTGGGGCCAAAGGATTTGGGGATGGAAAAGGAGGGAGACTTGGGAATGGGAATGGCAAAGATGGAGGGAATGGAAAAGATGGAAATGGGGGCAGAGATGGTAGAGGTGGAAGAGGAGGGAATGGGAATTGAGGCCGAGGAGGAAAAGGGAATTGAGGCAAAGGAGGCCAAGGGATTCCATAGAATGGTGGAAAGTATGGGAGAAAAAACTTGGAGGAATTGAAGGAACTTGCCAATTCTTCCTCCTTCCTATTTCCACATAGGGTAAGATTCTTCTTTGGTGGCCTGTAACTCAGAGCATTCATGCTGTAAATACAGATGTTATCTTGTTTTGACTTGACAGAAATCTCATCTGCTGTGGTTCTTAAACCAGGAACATTACAACTTTTGGATGAGCTCCCTATCAAACTTGCTTGGCACATTGACTTAATTGACACACCACTTAAGCAGTTTACCCCATCAACTGAAGGTATTTCCAGCTTGTACACCCCATACTTGTTTGTGGTTTTATTGACTGAGAAATTCATATCCTCTGAGGCTTTGGTTGAGCTCCCTCTGAACTTGCATTGTATCACAACATCCACACCTGGTAATAAAATTGTTTTGTAAAACGTTTTACTACATTCTTGAATCTTACAAATGCGAAAAACTTTCCACTTTGCAAAACAAACTTTAAAAAAGTAGTTTTGCAAAACGTTACCTTTAACTACATATTTTGCTACTAGTGACTATGAATGAGTTGAGTACCTGGGAGAAAGTAGCTGCTTCTGGAGAATGTGTTGCTTGAACAAGTATCACAGTAAACCGCTCCTACGACGGTGATCCGAGCGGTTGGTGCAGTTGGTTGATGAGCTACCGAAGCAATGGGGTGAGTGAGGAAACATGTAAGAAGAAGATGGAACATGACTATATGATCTATATCCATGGGAGAGGCACCAAAGAAGCTACCAAAGCATATATGGTTACTCCATTCTGTGCATCTAGAGCTATATTATATAGCTAGAGAGGTTCATTCAGTCATTCATGGCGACTATGTGCATTATAATGAGCCCGTGAGCTTTTGGTGTTAGGACCCCAACTGTAAACAGAGAGGTGAAAATATGCTTTATCTATTCACAAGAAAACAAAGACATGTGAAGAACTTGTTGCCAGATTGTCAGGGAAGAGGGACATGGAGGGACTTTGATTACATCTGTAGCGAACTAGCAGGTAGTGGAAATTGAACATGAGGCTGTGTGCTTTTCTGGATTGGAAAAACTAAAAAGCTCCATGGATTCAAGGACTTGTTGCTTTAAGACATGGGACTCTTTTGGTTTTGGGACACTCAGGGATTGGGGACTCCCCTGATTTGGTCATGTATAACCCACTAGAACTAGATCACTGACAATGCTCAGCTCTCCACAGCTAGTATACAAAGTGTTTTGGACAGACTGCTTGTCTTATGTGATATTGGCCACATTAGTTTACATGCTTTGAAACCCTAACAAGTTTGTACTTTGTAGTGTTCTTAATAAGTTAAGGCTTAATCAAAGTTTTGTTCTGAATAAGTTAAACGCTTAATCAAAGTTTTGTCTTGTATTAAGAAGTGGCTACAACATTAGTTTGTAGTATTGATTCTCTGCTCTTGACTCAACTGTCCTATTAGTAGTGTGGGAGAACTGTTAAACAAGTGAGATGCTTAATAGTTGATCCTTCTTATGCGGGCAATGAAGACCTTATGCTCTCTACTAGTCTTTGGGGTTTCATCGCTGGAATGTGCAAGGGTTTTGTACTATATGTACGTATGGATCTTGAACCTGTCCCAGAATCTATGAGGCCGTACGCCATCACATCTGGGATTATGCCCTGTTTCAATCATATCCTCCATAAAATGGTGTAACATATTTCGGATTATTTTACAATAGAAACGTAAATTACAGTGCATTAATATATCGATACATTAATCGTCATGTTGTAAATAATTATTAGTTAGTGGACATTCTTGTAATTAGCTGGGTTAAGATTGTTACCTCATTTCTATATAAAAGAGAGTTCTTAACTCAAAGAAAAACACACACATTCCCTTATTTTCTTGATTGTTTCTCTCTTTTCTCAATCTTTTCATTTTCGTTTTACAACACGTTATTAGCACGAATAGTTCTAGAGAGCATTTTCAGTACACGACATGTATCTTCACATACATACATGAATGGTCAGGATTAGAGGAAATAATATAGAAACATGGTGGTCAAACATATGAATTGTTGTGAACGGTTAAGATTATGTCGTGTAAATACACGTCATGCATATAAGAATTTTCAATAGTTTTAACATTATTTTGTTTTTTGTTGCATGTGAAGCTCTAGAAGCAAATGATGATATTTCAATTTGATTCATCGATTCGCTCTACGTTAACATGGAAAGCTCTAAAATCGATGATCAACCATATGAGGATCATCATTTAACTAAGTTCTTGGATTGGCTGAGAAGCTCCACAAATGGTCTTCTCAGTTCTACACATAAAAGATGAAGATTATCCGTTTTGCAATGAGTAATGTTTTCTTATCTTAATTCCAATTCATATTTGCTAGCCTTGATTATATGATGAACAAATCACCATGAATCATGAACCATATTTCATTTATCCTTTCGAAATTTGTATATATATGCTTATTAATTTGTGTAGCATATAGAAAAAATCTCATTTGATGCATAAACCACCAAATTTATATAATTGATCTATTTGGTTAATATATATATAGATTTGTTCATGTTTTGATATTTGAAAGAAAAATATGAACAACCAGTAGCCGCTAAAATTAATCACCACCACTTGCCCACTTGCCCAGTAGCCGCAAATCAAAAGGCGCATGGATCAACAACTTCAAACTCACATCAAATTCGGGTACATACAAGCGTTCTAGAAGTAACGTCCATAACATCTAATCGTCCAAGTTATGTCCATAATGATCAATTATACTAGAAGCATAATGAGCAAATTTATTACGCAACTTATTATAGAAGCGTTATGAGTTTAATTTTCAGTTACACCATTTTGTAATATGACATTATAATTTGTTATGCTAGAAACATACATTATATGTTTTAATTACGCGATTATTACATATATGTTATGTCAGAAGCATTTGCCTACTTTACTACTTGTATGTAAAATACTGCTACATTAATGAGATTTAAACCCACTACTTCTTTGGGTACATAACCGCTAAGAATATGTCAGTCGGTAAATTTAGTGTTTATTCTAGATGTTATATTGACAATATTCATTATGCTCGTAGCATATGTAGTGATGAAAAGAAATTAATGTTGCTCTTAATGAGATTGAAATATAATTCTTTTTAGTAATGCAACCATGGTAACTGCTATATCATTAGCATAGTGTCAGCTATAAATTTGAGTTATGTTGAAATTCAATGACGTTAAAGGGAATATAATGTCATAAGCATTTACAAAATATATAACCTATACATTATGATAGAAGCATTATGAGCTGACACACAATTATTATATAAACGTTATGCCAGAAGCAGTTAAACAGTTTATTACCAATACTTAATGTCAATAGCAATTAGTGATGCAAATGAATTAGTTTTGCACGTAACCGCTAAGTATTGACATTTATTGGTTCAGTAAATACCAATTTTATTACATATACATTATGTTGATGATAATTAAATTGTTTCCGTTATAATTTAATTTATTTCGGTTTCATATAATTACTTTCACATTAAGTTGGGCTGTTACGTTTTAATAATATACATTGAATTGATTTATGTTATATTTGTGAATATTCATGATGCTAAGCCAGAAGCTCAAATCAAGTAAGAAAATACTATATCAAAATGGAGCCAAAAGCTCGACCCAAGCTGCAAGGCTAGCACATACTTACTTTCACATTAAGTTCATACATAAATATTAAATCACACTTATATCGAACCTGTAGTTTTGATAGACATTGAAAGGTTATGAATCTTCTCAAATAGACTCACCCACTTGGATGCAATGTCTAGGAAAATCGCCTGAGATGTGTGCTTAAGAGAGCCTCGCTCCACCACCTCAGGTCCTCTTACCTGGTCGTTTTCATTTATAGTTACCGAAAGGGTTGAATAGTTTTTTTTTTCATGTATATTGAACCTGTAATTTTGATGATGACATATAAGGAAACCTGAAGTTCACCATACATGTTTAAATTCGTTTTTTCATAGACGTTATAGAATTTGAAGTTCTTATTGATTGTTTATGGAAGATTTTACCCATAACAATTCATTAAATGAGCCAACTTAAAGTTCTTAAAGTTCTTATTAATTGCTGAAGATATTACCGAAGCGTAATTAATTGCTAAAAGCATTTATGCACATAATTGTATAACAACATGTTTTATTAGTAAATACCAGCATGATTTATGTTATTTGCTATATTCAATATCTTTTTTTTGTTTAGCTAAATTTTCACACTAGAATACGTGTAGAAAATTAAGGTACCTAATGATAGTAGTTTATAAATGAATATATAGATTGAACTTGAAGTTTCGATAATACTAAGAAACTTGAAGTTTCCTTCATAGATTAACCGCACAAGTAGATTCCACATGTTTAATATTATATGTCATATCATGTCATAGGACTCGGAGTTCTTATTAGTTGTTTATTCATGACTTCTTAAAAGACTTATACCTTGACTATCTATTCATTAAATTTTACCAACCGTAAGTCTCAAGCTATCTGTCTACAATAGATGTTTTACTTGCTTGAAGCAAGACAGAAAGAGTATTGAAAAGGCTTGTTGCCCCTAGAATCTAAATAGTCTAATATATTTTGCCTGACGCAAATCTTGAAAGATCAACTTCACTAAAAGATTATTTCTTATGAGTACCACCAAGGTATCATTGTAATATCTTTACATAATCTAAGAGTGTACTGCCGAAAATATACATTGAAGAAGTTAAAATATTTTAGCTAGAAGCTAACTCATAAGAGCAAATATTAATTACTTGTTATAGTAATAGCTTTTGGGACACCCAGGTAGAAATGTGGTGTGCCATATCATTAACTTCATTATCATATGGGCATCCCCAATGAATAATGGTGTTGTCTTGAATGACACATTATGTCATGCTTGCTCGTCAAGTATATGAATACTAGAGTAACTAGACCATCATATGTAAAGACTCGTATATATATACTATCTTTTTCTGCACTAAATGCAAGAGAAATTTTGTGGACATATCCAACCACCGTAAGGACTAATTAAACATTAATGGTTTCGGTTAATGCATCGACAAAAGTGTTTAGATGTCACACTACAGTCCACTGGAAAATGCTGCTTATGCTAAACTCTCACCCAAATTATGAGATTAAGGGTACACCACTTGGATTATTCCATAAAGTCTATAAGATTTGATAATGACAGAGAGTTTACATCGAAAGTTTTTGATGATTATTGCATATCTTTGGGATCGATGTTGAACATATAGTTTTCTATGTTCGCACTCAAGATGGTCTCACATATAGAACCTTGGTAACACACCAAGCTTTTAGTGTTTGCGTTAGGCTATGCAATCTTGCATGCAGCCATGTTGGTCCGGTTGAGGCCCACTACTACCCGTCTTACTTCGTGTTACAGTTAGTGAATGGGTGTGAACCTGAAGTTTTTGCACTTACATGCATTTGGGTTTGCAGTCTCCGTGCCAATCATGTCGCCACAACGTAACAAATCGGGTCCTCAACAAAGGATGGACATATATGTCGATTATGAACCCTATCCATTATGTGCTCCTTAGAGCCTTTGACAGGAGATCTCTATACACCTAGATTTACGGTCGTCACTTTAGTGAAACAGTCTTTCTGCAGTTAGTGGGAGATAAGAACATCATTGTTCCTGATGACCAACGTATAGAATGTCTCATCTTAATCCCCAAACCGCACATGTGATATTGAAGTGCGAAGAATTCTACTCTTCTAGTAGAAGTGCAAAGAATTATAGATCTATGCAATATAGCCCATAATATGTCAGACACTTCATAAGTGACGAGATCATATATACCTGCTATAAACCTGCAAGGATAAACGTCCTCGTAGGACGTATAATCTCATTTGGACGAGGTATGGCCATGGCGGCTAACCAGTCATATGTCCCTGCCTATAAGTGAGGTTGACCATTAGGTTTGAATAATTCTTATCCCTAAAAGAGGGTAAACTTGGCACAAATGAATATTCTTGCCATCGCAATCTTAAATTAATTCAACTCACAAGATTAATCCGGATTATGGATTCATCCTAGAAGATACGAAGTTGGGGGACACTCCAACATTTAAACTTACTCCCAAGAATAGAAAATTTCAGTAAATTTAATGAGATATTGAATCAGAATGAGATTTCATCGATGATATATATATATATATATATATATATATATTGTGATGGCCACCGAAATTATAATAATCGATGATGTCAAACTTTGCTTCGTTGATAGATCTCAACGAAGAGACGATTGGCTAAAATGGAAAGAAACAGTCCAGGTCATATTAGATTCCTTAACTTTGAGAATGGTATTATGGACATGTTGTTCCCACACCTCCTCATGTTAAACATATAGAGTTTAATGGGTACTTGTAAGGAAGCGTAATGAGAAAAATGATATTGTGATATACAAGACTCTTCTAATGGCGTAATAAGGATTTTCTCAACGCTATGTGATTGATTACGAGGAGACGTACTTTCCCATAATTTTCCCGTAATGGTTGTCATAACGTTTCACTACCTTATCAGTTTGGTAGTTTCCGAATAACTGAATAAGCAGCTTATGAATGTGGCAACAACTTATCTCTATAGAGATCTGAATATAGAGATATACATGAAGGTTCCTGAATGACTTTTGTTACCCAATGCAAATAGTTCTAGACCACACAGTATGCTCTTTGTTTGCTAGAGTAATTCACTTTAGGGGTTCAAACAATCCAGACGGAGTTGGTATAACCGTCTAAGTGAATATTTGTTTAGGATGAGATATATTAACAACGGACTATGCCCATGCGTGTTTATTAAAAAAACAAACTTCAGGTTTGTAATTTGTGGTGATCTACGTCAATAGCATGAATTTGATTGATATTCGTGAAGAGATCAAGAAAACCACAAAACACCTGAAATCGGAGTTTGAGATGAAAGACTTTTGGAGACCAAATCATTTTCTCGATTTGGAGTCGTGCAAAGTGCAATTGCAATTTTGGTCCATCAATCATATTACATTTAGAGTATGTTAAGATGTTTTTAATGAGGATAAAGCAAAATCTTCAAAGATAATCATAACCGTTTGAAGTCTAGTGAAACCTGTATCATTGTGCAGATGATAACGAAGAGATATTGAGGCCAGCAGACTTATATCTAAATACAATAGGCGCATTATTGTACTTGATTAAATGTCATTGACCGGACATCTCATCTGATGTGAATTTGTTAACTAGAATATGCCTTTATTTGAAATATATGCATTTGCTCATATTTTCCCTTCAACCACGGGTTTGTCCTACTGGGTTTATCGGGCAAGGTTTTGGTGTAGCAACCATTATGCATCCATCTCCCACGAACTCACATCTTATGATCCAGACTAAGCCGCTTCACTGAAATCAAGGGTTTTAACTATCACCGTTGTCACGCCCCGACCCTTAATTTTTACCTTATTTACTAGCACAGTGGTAATAAGAATTTTACCGTCTTTGTCAGTAAGTGTTTAATTTAATTGGTCCCCAGAGTGGTGTTAGGGGACTATTATTTGGAAGGATTTATTCGGAAGAAGAAAATGTGACGACGGTAAAAATGGTAATTTTTGCTAGTAAAAGGTAATTTTTATTGGGGTATTATTTTTTGGGGTGTTGAAATTTTGGATTTGGGTATATGGGAGGTTGGACCCGGCTGGGCCGAGCCGAACCCATTTCTCTCCCTCTCTCTTCCGCGCGTCTGTCTCTCTCTCTCTCCCCGACCCGATACCTCCTCCCTGTCGAAACTTTCCGGCGTCCGTTCGCTGCTATCCGGCCGCCCCAGACTGCCGTGCGGTCTCAATCGATTGGCCTCCTTCCAAGCTTCCATTCTAGACCGGTGACAGCCTCCCTAGAGCCGCCGATCGGAAGAAATCAACCCTGAAAGTTTCGACTGCCGTGGGGGTTTTCTCACCGGAACTCCCTCCTCCGGCCGACATAGCCGGCGAGCCTAGGCTCAAAAGAAAGCTCTCTTCCCGTGCAACAATCCCTCTAAAGGGCTCCCTCCATCTCGAGCTAGGTAAGGAGAAATCAGTGAGGGAAATTTCTAAGGCTTTTTGTGTATTTTCGTTCGATTGGCCTAGTTAGGATTGGAATTGTGATTTGTGGTAGTTAGGAAAGTTGTAGAGGAGGTTGAGAGGAAGGTGCTGTTAAATTTTGGTGGGAATTGGAGGTCGCCGGCCGCCATTGCCGGCGGAGTCGCCAGGAAAAATGTTTTTTTGTAGGGAATTTGTTGAGGAGTTTAATGGAATGAGTTTTATAATTTTTGGAGGAGTTTTGTATAGGTTTGTGAATTTTTGAAGTTTGGTATTTTTGACGGATTATTAAGTTAAAATCCGGCCATGTGATTAATTAAGGTTAGAAAGGTGAAATGTGTTAGAGGATGTCGGTTAAGATTTTTGTGGAGGTTTGTTTGGGCGATAGGCTTAGTTGAGCGCGCGGAGCTTCTTTTTGATTTCGCTTGTTTTCCTTAAGCGTCGGTGTGCTAATTAAGGATTTAATCATGTTTTTGGAACAGGACGCGAGGAGGCTCGAGCTGACGAGGCCTCCTACCGACATCAGGCTTAGGCCTATTCTATAAGTGGACATTTGTTTTAAATAATATGTTTTAAATGCTTTTTGTTGAATAATTTTCCCGTTGTTGGAAATTTCCCGAAATTGAGAATTTCGGTGATTATATTCATATATAGAGGATTATGAGAATAGTATGTATATGATTAAATGCTAGCTAGCTATACGTGATCCTCCCTTATACTGAGGTACAATTCTATTATGGGGCGACGTGAGCGTTAGACGCCAGCGTCGTAGCCTTGTACGACTTTCTATTCTTTGAATTCATTCATAGAATTCGTACGAGGAATTAGCACGTATATATACCACTCGGACGATTCCCCCATACTGAGACACAATTTCAGTATGGGGTGACGTGAGCATTAGACACCAGCGTCGTAGTCTTGTATGCTTATCTATTTTTCTAGCTTATTCATAGATATCATACAAGAGATAGTCGAGTGTGAATACATACTGATATATATGATATTATAGCTTGAGAGACATTCTTTCTTAAAGTTTGGAAGTCTAGCGAGGCTAGACACTAGTTCAGAATTTCTGAGTAAATCATTTTCTTGAAAGTTTTTTTGGGGAAATATTTATTTGTTGTCAGACTTGCTTTTTTCCACTCACTCTGACGTTTTTTTGAATATTTTCCCCTGGGCTCTTCGTTTTTTTTTTATTGCCCAGTCTGCAGAGTTCGCGTGAGGTCTAAAAGGCGAAGTCGAGGCATAGTGACCCATCTATCCGCTACATTTCGCCAGTAGGTTACCTGTTTAATCTACTAGGAGATTGTTAGCTTCCGCTGTATTTTAAATTTTTAGTAGCTCTGAATACTGTTAGGATTTCTGTTTAATTTATTCTGGCTACTTTTTGGTTGTAGTGGAGAATGTTTTATTTATTTTGGTTAATTAAGTGGTTCGATTCTGTTCTTTTGAGTTAGGGTTGTCCATTTTCAAGGGAGGTTTGCCGAGTCCTTAGGTAAATTTTCCTTGGAGGTGGTCCCCTTATGACTCACCTCGGGTTTCAAGGTGAAATTCTGGACGGGTCATGACAACCGTTACATGTGCATTATACTCTTTTCTCCTTCGACCATGATTGTTTTTGTCCCATAGGGTTTTATTATCTGGCAAGATATTGATGAGGCAACATTGGAGCACATATCAGAGGAAGCTAATGACAGAGAATACCCAAGAGGGAGTGTTGTAAATAGTTATTAGTTAGTGGGCTTTCTTATAATTAGCTGACTAAGGTTGTTATTGTAATCAACATCATGACTTCATCTCTATATAAGAGAGAGTTCTCAATTCGATGAAAGACACACACATTCCCTCATTTTGTTGGTTGTTTCTCTCATTTCTCAATCTTTTCACTTTCGTTTTACAACACACCAAACATTATGGAGTTTACGAGTTATATCGTTGATAAAATGCATTATGCCCTGTTTAAATCATACCCAATAAAATGGTGTGATGTATGTTAAACAACCCAAACTATAGTGCACTAAGCTATTGATACACTAGCATCATGGAGTTACCTATTGTCTATTGTTACCGAAGTTAATTTTGTTTGGACCTGTTGGTGTTTCTGCCTTTTCCTTGTTTTGTTGGGTATTTTATCTTAGGCCTCCAGGCTCTTATACTTTCTAGTTTCTACCCCATCATGTATTAATTGACCACTTCACTTCAACATTCTACAAATTTGGTCTTATTCTTTTATTTGTGCTCCTCTAGGTTGGAATCAGCCCTTCATTGATTGAAGCTGCAAATAACAGTAAGATTCAGCATACTATTATGATTACTTGGGCAATATGGAATTCCGGGAATAGACTCATCTTTCAGAATATCTCTGCCACTGCAAATCAAAGTTATTATCATGTTATTTCTTTTGCTCGTAGCTATTCTATGGTGAATAATTATACTCATCATATCTCCTCTTTCAGTCATACACTATCTAATATTAAATGGCAACCTCTAGATATTGACTGTATCAAAGTTAATTTGGATGCATCTATTATTCAACATCAAGCTTCTATTGGTTTTGTTTTGCGAGATCATTATGGGAATCCTCATATTGCAGCTGTAAAGAAGCTTGGAGATATAAGTGTTCTTGTTATTAAAGCTACTGTTTTACGTGAAGGTCTACATATGGCGTTTTTGTACCAGATTCCAAAAGTTTTTGTAGAAGGCGACTCTAAAATACTTATTGATTGTCTTCTGGGTCGAACTTCCGTTCCATGGAGCATCAAGTCTCTTGTTCAGAATATCCTTTGGCTAGCGTCGAGATTTCAATGTTGCACCTTTCGTCATGTACATCGTGAAGCGAATTTTGTAGCGGACAGTCTAGCATCTCCTGGTCATTCTGCGTCTTCTCCGTTACTTTGGTTTAATTGCCTCCTCCTATCTGTGTCCTCAATGTTCCATTTAGATCAACTGGGAATGAGTGTTTTAGAGGTTTTGTGTTGTAGTTTTGTTTGTTGTTTTCACCATCCGAAAAAAAAAACGATGGAATACCAACAATGAGTGACATGCAACCCAATTAAACTAATTCCCCTAGTAGTACATGTCATAATCAAAAGCACATAGTATTCCCCTGTTATATCTATACAAATACTAGGAGTTTTGGTATTATAGCATGCAGATGAAAAATGATTACTCAGAAACATAACAGGAGTCAAATTAAACACCAAACTAAAGACTAATTATTAAAAAGTTAGCAAGAAAGTCAAGAAACAATACAAAGACACAAATGGAAAAACAATTTAATAAAGGGATTGGAGTACTAAAAATTCTCAAGAACTATCAAACATATGAAATAACGACCGATGACCCAAGCAACATAGCTCGTTCCTTCTTTTTCTCAATGACCCCTTCATCCCTTATTTTACAAAGGTTTCCGCCACATTTGCACTGCAAAAACACACCTGAGCAATCGTTGGATAGTACCAGTCTTTTGTAATTTGTTTCCTTTTATAAGCCTAGTTATAATGAATAGAAAAATGAATAAGCATATTGTACCTCACATGACATGGGAAAGATCGATTCAAGGATCATCTATGATCAACAAAACAAAACAATGATAGTACAATTGATCACAACAAATCTAAAGTTGATAAAATATGGGAGCGTTTACTAAGCCACGCTAATTGTTGTGAAATTTTATTTAAAACTCGCAAGTTCACGAATCGGTTGTAGTATACTTATGCAAGTATGAGGTCGTTCCAACTAAAGATTGATAATCAATTTAAATCCTAACTCAATTAATCTAATCTAAACTAAGAACACGAGACCACGATAACAATCTAAAGAAACAAACAAACAAGAAAATAGGTAAACAAACAATGATGAATGAACTTGAGGTGTCATAATCAACCACTGACAATCATATTTATGTATCGATGCTCTTTCGATTCTTTCGATGGCAATTCTCGTATCTAAGTCCAGGTACGGCACCTAGACCATAGTTTTCCTTTAAGTGTATGATTCTTTTCAGGTACGGCAGATGTCGTATATCCTAGCATGCAGTCACTACTGGAAAAAAACTCTTAGGAGACAGAATTATTTTAATTTCGTCTCCTAAGTAAAACTTAGAAGACGGAATACTGTTTCGTCGCCTAAGTAAAATGTACTTAGGAGACGAAATCATTTTTATAAAAATATAAAAATATAAAAATTTATTCACTTATGCGACGGAACAATATTTCGTCGTCTAAGTTATACTTAGGAGACAGAAAATATACTTAGTAGACGAAATCATTTTTATAAAAAAAAATAAAAATTATTCACTTAGGCGACGGAAATGTATTCCGTCGGTCGTCTAAGAATCATCCGTCGTCTAAGAGATTCTTAGACGACGGAAAAATTTACTTAGGCAACGAAATTATTATTATTTTTTTAAATAAAATTTATTCATTTAGGCGACGAAAATGTATTCCGTGGTCTAAGAATCTCTTATACGACACGGAAAAATTTACTTAGAAGACGGAATTTATTTTAATAAAAAAAATTAAATCAATTAGGCTACGAATTGAGACAATTAGGCTACAAATTTTGGCGGTCAACTCTTCCGCCAAAATTTGAGAAAATTTCAAATGAAATTTTTTGAAAATTTAGTTCCCAATTTATTTAAACTCACAAACTCTATCTTTCTTCTACTCCTCCTTCTCACACTCTTTATCTTTCTTCTACTCCTCAGTTTGCTCTTCTCTCTCTCCCACTCAATTTTTCAGATCGGCGTCGACTTCTCCAAGGCCGACCTCCTTAGCTCAGACCGGCGTCGACTTTGCTTTCTCCTCCGCTGCCTCTCCTCCACCACCACTCAACGTTGCTCACCATCTCTTCACCATCCTTTCTTGCCAACAACCTAACATCCTCCCATCAAAACCCTCCATCCCCTTCAACACTGATTCCGACGTTGCCCCTCCGGCGAGGTCCACATCATCATGGGTCCCATGCTCGCCAGCAAGACCACCGTTCTCCTCCGTCGTTGGCCAAGTACATGAGGCGGACAGGCGGCGGCCCCCGTGTTGGCCCGGTCGGGGGCGAGCGAGGAATGACGGCCGAGAGTGAAGTGGGCCGTGGCGGTCCATTCGAGTTCGGATCGGAGCTTACAGAGTAGAGGAAGAGAAATAGGTGAGGTTGGTTTGGATAGGAATAAATCAAAGGTGGTTGATTTGAGGGAGAGACTATGACTGATTCGTCGCTGTCGCTGTGTGCCGGTGATTGGTATTTGGGGCAGAGGCTGCTGCGGCAGCGATGTCATTTAAAAAAAAAATTCAGACTGTCCGTCGCCTAGGGGAAATATATATATATATATATATATATATATATATATATATTTGTCATTAAACAATATCCGTCGCCTAAGTACTTAGGAGACGGAAAAAATTTTGTTGCCTAAGTAATTCTCAGTCAACGGAACTTAATTTTTCGTTGCCCTGACACCTACCTCACACCACTTAGGCGACAGAGCTCAATTTTCCGTCGCCTAAGTACTTAGGAGACGAATTTTGTTACTTAGGAGACGAAACTATTCCGTCTCCTAAGTGACTTTTTCCAGTAGTGAGTCTATCCAGTTACGGCATAAATTTAACATGTAAGACTCATTACATTCTAGAAAACATAAGAATCATGCAAATCATTACTTCAATTACGATAATAATGTAATTCAAAACTCTTAATATCACAAGAAGTTAATATGAATTATATTGCAAGTATGCCTCAAATTGATCTTCTAATTACTAGATGCAAAGCCCTATGGTGATCAATCAAAGAACTCAAACATATAGCATCAATTAAAATAGTGACTAAGAATTCATTATAAATATACTATAAATCCATTAATTAATCATCAAAAACATAAATAATCATGTTAGGGTATCATCCTAACCTTAGAAAAGGTTTAACAAAAGATAACTACGTAAAACATAACGAAAACATAAAAATAATAGAAAGGTGAAGGGTGGATGGATCTCTGCTCCTTTAGGCATCTACAATGTGCTCTTGAGACCTGTCTCTATGTGAATTTCGTGCTCTCTTAAGTAGAGAAGTTTCTTGCTCAACTTTGACTTCAAATTTCCTTGTAAGACTTGGATTTAGAATCCTCTCTTGATATGGCATGAGAAAATTTTGATATATCTCTTGTAGAACTGAGAATACATGTACTCCTTGAATCATCATCTGCATTATTGTCCTTGAAGCTTTAGGGTTGACGGTCTTCTAACACGGAACTTGAGTTCTCCACAAATGTTTGCAACTCCAAGAAGATTTTCTAGTCTAACTAGAAATATCGAAATTGAGATCCATAAAATTCTACATAAAGTAGACATTTGTAGCTTTCAAATGATATAAGGTCATAGTCTGATTCGATCTGAGTAATTCTCAATAATTTGGCGAAGTTAGCTATTCTGCATAAGTAGATTCTGACATTTGAGATTGTAGTCGCTTTTCAATCCTTATTTGCGTATTTTAGCTTATTTTCTTCTATCTACGACACAAACCTACAAGAATACTAAAATAATGTAAATCAATCACAAATAAGAGAACTAAACACAAATACGAAGATTAGGAGACATATAAATATATATAGGATAATACGAACACACCACTAATCATCTAAGCATATGGAGAGCAAGAGATTTCATAGCAAAGAGGAGAACGTCTTTTGCACGGTTTTATAGATTTAGAAGATACTGCATAGAAACTGAATTTGAGTGGGAGTTGACAACACTCCTTTTCTCTCCTTAAATTTTGGTTGTCGGTTGTAGGTATTTGGATTTGTTTTCTCGAAAAATTGAGATATTTCTAGATTTGGAGTTTGTCTATTTTATCCTTTACTTATTAAATTGTGTTTGGTTGCATGAGTTTTTTTATGCATAGGTATTTTTAGGATTTTGAAAGTTTAAACATAAGCAGTTCTATAAGCCAAATTTACTTAATTAATAAAGATTGTTCATTCCACCACGATAAATGGATAAATCAAATTTGGGATCTATACCAAAACATAGAGAACTTTTTCCTCATCACTAGATGAAATGCTAATTAATAATATCTTGAGGTGCGTCGGAGGCGTGAAGCGTGACCAGACTTCATAACAACACCTTGAGGTACAACTTTCACTCTTGTAGAACTCTATGTTAGATAATAAAATTTACATCTCAAAAATGCCGTAGACTCAAGATTTTCACATTCTACAAGATAAAACATTACAAAAGAAATTACACAACGCACAACCACATTGACATCATCCACACGCACCTCATTTTGGTAGCTACACTATTCAATAAGCCTTTTATCACGTGATTAATTTCTCCACTGCATATTGGATCTGTTCAACAGAAGAAGGAGTACCTGTCTAACCACAATACTATTTGGCATCATAGGAGGACTATCGATTGTCTACGCAGGCCATGAGTCTCAGGAACCAACTACTATGATACAAGTTTTCCCACTCTCAATAACGTGACGATAAGTGATTGGCTCTCAAGGTATATAGCATACGAGCATAACCCCACATCACACTGTTCCCAAATTCCCATCATCATCACCATCATCATCATATCTCTGAGGTTTCGAGCAGCACAGTGCAGCTGCAGAACAAACAACCCCACTACTCCCGGACAAGACTCTTCCTTAACACCGGAGTTACTGCTCTACCCTCACACTCGACAGCATGCTATTTCGTTGTGATTATGGTTAATTTGGATTGGTTTGCACAAAACGAAAACAAGATTATATAACATAAAATTAAGATAATTTCCATTAATGTATTTCAACTACATCACGAAGATACGATGACCTCATAACCTCCTTTTTTTTTTTTTTGACATGTAAATAAAGTGATCATGATCAGAGCCAAAGTGCCCCAGCCTCCTTGAGAAGTGGCACCAGAGACCCATTGATATGGGAAGCCATAACCCGGTCCATGGCACCTATCAACTTCCCGCCGATGAACACCACCGGAACTGCCGACGAGTTTCCGAGCAACCTCATGAGAGCCCTCTCGATCTCCTTCCCTCTCGGGTCTTGATCAAGCTCGTACACCGTCGGATTCACCCCCATTCCGCAGAAGAGCCTTTTCACGGCGTGGCACATGCAACAGCTGCTCAAACTGAATATAACCACCGCGCTCTTCGACGCCAGCCTCGCCACTCGCTCTAGAGGATCCGCCATGTGCATACTCCTCATCGGCATGTAGTACCCCCATGACTCTGCTTGGTATTGCATTTTTGCTTACACCTCACAAGTTAACAAAACCCAAAGGAATGAAAAGAAGAAGGGAATGAAAAGAAGAAGGCAAGAAGCTGTAGGCTGAAGAAGATGATGCTTTGTAAGCAAGTATGGGTAGGGTTTATATAGGGAACGAGGGAGGGTAATATGGTAAAAGTGGAGGGTGTCTAGCGTTTGGTAACTTTGTCCTTTGCTGTCGCAGCGCATGCTTAGGATTTTCACTGGAAAAAGGATTCATGTCTGTACAACGACGTACAAGGTTGTACACGTAGACGGAATATACAGGGCACAGTGAAAACTAAAGCTTCAAGTACTGGCAGGAGCGGCGCGTGTCAGGTGTGTAAGGCGGCGAGTGGTGTATTTGTCGACGGTAGAAATCTCTGCTTTTCAGGTTTGAGACATTGGTTACAGGCTTTGGCAGGAGGCAGAGAGATTAGACGGCTGGGCTGGTCCTCGTTGTCGGGTCCGGGCGTTCCGGGTGGGTCCGAAAGCGCAGAGCTCCTTTTGCTTCTGACGTGACCATTACGCGCATGTCTCTGTGGACATCAGTGCTTTTCTTCATATCGATCGGAGAAGATGATGTTGACCAACAAAATAAATGAAATAAATATTTGCAGAGAGGAAGAACATGATGATGATCAACGGTTATTATTTTTCGGATTTGTCAGTTAGACCTCTTCCCGTCCCCGACTCTTATCCCGTGGAAAAGGAAGAAGCAACAGCATGCATGCAAATCCTAGTGCTTGTCGATCTTAGAAGAACATGGGATTTGATTAAACAAGATTTTGAGAAGAGGAACTAGAATGTGGGATTTGATTAAACACATTCTAGCTTAGGGGTCTCACTAGAGTTGACACTTGCACACAAGAAAATGGTTAGGACAGTTTATATTCAATATAGGCTCATTCAAAGATTCATTAGTATCTGAAACACGATATAAGTTTAGTATAATGTTAAAGTTAATTCATCAATGTGAGCTATGAGGATGTCAGTCGTTTAGAGTTTCTTCCAACTCTCTCAAATTCTTGTCTAAATTATATATAAAGAGAAAATTACATAGTAATACATGATCAAATTTAAAAACACAAAAAACTTACTTTCATTAATTTTTGAATAAATTACTAGTCACTTCATTAACTTTTATGCACTCGACAGTTTACTCCATTAACTTTTAATTTCAATTGATCACTACTCGAACTTTTCAATGTCACACAATTAAGTCCATCCGTCAAGTGTCCGTCTAAATCAGTGGTTAAGTTGCTGACGTGGCAAGTTGACGCGATGACATGACAAAAAAATTAGCCATGTGGATCCACACAAGATTGTAAAATGTCATCAATGCCTCTAGCCTATTACGGGGGTGTCTTAACCCGGTACTAACTCCAAAATTGCAGAAACCGTAAAATTTGAAATCGTTGGAGGCTCACTATGCTCTCCATCGATCAACACCGATAACCCATCCACACAAGAGCGAGCTCTAGCCTCCTAATACCCAGAACCCATCAATATCAACCCTTCTAAAACCATCCCCATATGAAATAATCCAACATTCATCTACTATCTATCACAAAATAGAGGAGTACGCATCGACATGGTGATGAACCCAAATTTGTGGGTTCCCAGAGACGAAGAAGGGTTGAACGATGGCATACCTAATTATAGTAAGTTGTAGTATGCTTTTCGACATGGATTGCTTTAAAATCGCATATTTATAGGGTTTTCGATTTTGGGGGTATTTGTGTGTTAAAGGGTATCTGGGTGTTCGATTTTGTGGGTATCTGTGTGTTCGATTTTGGGGGTATCTGTGTGTTGGGGGTATCTGTGTATTTATAGGGTTTCGGTTTTGGCTTTAAAGTGATGAGGGTTCTGTGTGTTCGATTTTGGGGGTATCTGTTTATTTTTAGGGTTTTAAAATTTGGATTAAAGGCTGGGTATCTGTGTGTTAGCTTTTAATATCGTCAAAATTGTTGTTGGAGACCTGGTTTTGGCTTTGAATATCGTTGAAATGTTGTTGACGAATTTGGTTTGGCTTTTAATATAGTACCTTTTCTGTAGTGCTTGGTTGTGGTCCTAGTATGCAGTAAACAAAGACTTTAGGGAGTCAAAAATGGTTGTGGTCCTATCATGTCTCACATGGTCTTTGTTTTGGTCTTTGTTTGTAGTTCTTTATGTCGCATAGCATTTGTTGGTTGGAACTGTTATTTTAGTTGTTTGTAACTTAATGGTTTTTGTTTGCTTATTACAGCTCGCCCAGAGTATTTCACAGTCAAGGTGTATCATGGAGGGTGCTTACAAGGGAGTTCATATGTGGGAGGGAGGTATGATTTCTACGACCACTGTGACAAAGATATGATGTCGCTTGTGGAGGTAAGGAACATGGTGAAACAGCTGAGTCTTTTCTATGAAACTCAGCATATTGAGTATTGGTATAGGGTTGGTGTTGAAGATGGTGAGTTAGTGAAGCTGCAAACAGATGAGGATGTTGTGCATATGTGTTCTTCTGTACCTCATTGGAGGTTGTTAATAGTGTATTGTGACCAGTTGGAGCTGCACCCTGACTTTAGACAAGAAGATGATGATGATGCCTTCTTACAAGACATCTTGTTTAGCCAAGTTGCTAGTTGTGGTGTATTTCCTGAAGAACCTAGTCTTGGTAGAAGCAAAGGAGTTGTGATTAGAGATGTTGAGCAGACTGTGCCTACTCAAGCAAGCACTATTCTCAAGAATGGTTTCAAAGCTGGTTGCAGAAGTGTAATTGGTTTAGATGGTACTCATCTTAAAAGCTGTTTTGGGGGCCAACTTTTGATAGCTGTTGGTATGGATGCTGATAATGGTTCATATGTGGTAGCATGGGCAATGGTTGAGGCTGAGAGCAAGGATTCATGGATTTGGTTTTTGGAGTTATTGGCAAAGGATCTCAACATTGAGCACGAAGGAAGAGGATGGATATTTATCAGTGACAAACAAAAGGGTCTGATACCTGCACTTGGACAGATTGTCAGCAGAGCTGAAATTCGATTTTGTGTTAGGCACTTATGGACCAATTTTACAAAGCTATTTCCTGGAATGGTGTTGAAAGATCAGATGTGGGCTTGTGCAAAGTCAACTACTCTGCCTTATTTTCAGAAGGAGATGAAAACTATGAAGGAACTTGAACTTGATGCTTATAAGTGGCTTACAGGTACTTGCAGATTTCCTTTATCTTGTTCATATGATATATATGTTGATGGAGTCTAAATTAACAGGTTTTTAATTAGTAAAATTGGTTTTTGTTTGCAGCAAAGGAAAGACCTGCTAAACATTGGTGCAGAGCATATTTCAACACAGTTGTGGATTGTGATATCATGATTAACAACATATGTGAGAGCTTTAACGGCTGGATATTGGAGGCAAGGGGCAAGTCACCAGTTACCATGTTTGAAGAGTTGAGGGTGAAGTTGATGAAGAGAATCGCAAACAGAAAGCGAAAAATGGAAGCTTATCATGGCAATATTTGTCCAAAGATAAGGGAGATTGTAGAGAAGATTAAGTTGAAGGCTGCAACAGACTGCACCCCGACATTTAATGGTGGTGACATTGCTGAGATTGAAAACATTGAGGGAACAAAGAATGTGGTTAATCTTGCAAGGAGAACATGCACATGCAGGAGATGAGACTTGTCTGGAATTCCTTGTAAGCATGCTATCTCAGCCATTTACCTAAAGAGAGAAAATCCAGATGATTATGTGTCAAGATGCTATCTGAAGACAACTTATATGAGCATCTACAACAATCTCATCCAGCCGGTAAATAGCATGGATTTGTGGTCTAGAGGTGAAGATCCCCCTATTCAGCCTCCTCAATACTCAAGGCAGCCTGGTAGGCCCAAGAAAACAAGAGATAAGGCTGCTTATGAAAAACAGAAAGATGGTACTGTGAGGAAAAGGATGCAAAAGTCTCTAAGGTGTGGCAACTGTAAACAACAAGGTCATAATAGAAAAACATGTCAAAGACATTTGCCACCGAAGGAAAAAGCTACTGCTGCTGTGAGTAAAAAGAGGAAACTCAATATTGAAGAAGGACAAGCTGCTCAAACACAGGTAAGTTTCCTAAATTTGAAACTTGTAATTTGACTTGCATGGTGTTCTAACTTTACATTTTGATTATTGGTGCAGCCCAAGCAGCGAAAACCTCCCATGACTAAGAATGAGCTAAGACAGAAAATTAAACAAAGGAACGAGTATATGAGGGTACCTATTGTTTTTCACGTTTTTCATCTTTTGAATCAAGCTTGAAAATTAATTGAACCAATTTGGTCTTGTTATTATGTTGTGTGTGTACTATGTATGAGAATATATGCCATTTTGGTCTTGTTATTACTTTCCCTAGTTCACGTATGAGAATGGTCTTCTATACAAAAGTGACCATGTCTCTGGTCACTTTTAACATAAGATTTTTCAGATTTGTCAAATTGCATATGTTGTGTGTATATTGCCTAAAAGATTGAGTATATGTTGAATGTATGTTGTGTAATAGATGCTTAAATCATATATGGCTGCATTGTTGTGTGTCCAGTTAAGGAAGGGTGAGTTGAAAGCTTCAAAGTTGGACGCTTGCAAGGCTGCTCCAAATAGAACAAGGCATGTTCAAGCTGCATCTACCCAACAAAGTTCAAGGGCACTTGGATCTGCACCTACAATTTCAAGGTCTGTACAAGATCCCAATGCATCAACTAATAAGGCTGCATCATTAAGAACCTCTGAAAGGATTAGACAGAACTCGGGTAAAGGAGCTGGAAAGTAGTTATGTTTGTGAAATTTGATAGATTTCATATTAGCTAGCCCCAACATTTATGCATCATATTTTTGTGCAACCTTGTGCTTTGTGACTTGGTTGCTAGCTCTAATCTTTTGATAAGATGATTAGAGCTAACATATTAGTACTTGAGCAATTTGACATTTGATGATGTAATGTTGGTTTTTGGTAAATTAGTTGGTTTGTTATTGGCTTGCTAATATTGAAGATACAATGTACTTTTCAGTATTATGAATATATATAGGTCAATGTTGGTTTCCCATTTTTTATGCTTCATTTTATGATTGAGAATTGAGGATAAGATGTACTTTTGTGTTTCAGTGTTATGAATGTCGGTCAAACAATGCATCTGGAGGGAAGTGGTTTGTATTTTGGAGGGATTTCATCTTCTTTTTGGTTGATAACAGGGAAAATGAATTAGGGGTGTTAAGGGAATTTCTCCTTTCATCCAGCTGAGTTGGCATTAGAAAATATGTCCAGTCAGCAACTTAACCACTGATTTAGACGGACACTTGACGGATGGACCTAATTGTGTGATATTGAAAAGTTCGAGGAGTGATCAATTGAAATTAAAAGTTAATGGAGTAAACTGTCGAGTGCATAAAAGTTAATGGAGTGACCAGTAATTTCTCCTTAATTTTTATACAGTTTAAGACATGAGCCCAAACCCAAAACTAAAAACATTAAGTCTGATCCAAATTTTATTATAAATCAGACATCATCTCTCTAATGCGGTAACGGCATCAACATCGATGGAGGTGAGGAGAGAGACTTGATGTTATCTTTCTTATTACTGAAATGGCAGAATTGCCCTTATGAAACTAATCGAAAACAAGAAAATTAACAAAGTTGTTGACGGTATGTATTAAAATTATCTTGAGTTTACTAGTTCATGTACTTAAATGATAGTTTTAAAAGTTGAATAACTTAAATTCTCAGTGGACAATAGTTCATGTACTGTTGTTAAAATTTTCTCATTTTTATCAGGATCTTTTCTATTATAACCGAATTCAATCAACTCTCTTTCTTCTTTTTTTTTTCTCTTGACAAAAGTTGTGACTGAAATCATCCACGAGGAAAATTTTCGATTCAAATCATCACGTATGACATGTACATAAAATATGTTCTTAGAACAATTTTAGCAATATATGCTGGCCAGTTTTAGCAATTCTTATCTTACATGCCCTCTACGATCGAGCTACCCCTAGCTCAGAGATAATAAGCACACACTATGCACGTATACATACTTCGTTTTTCTGTGAGTGTTATGCATGCATGCATTCTTAGGAGGTGCTTATCTGATTTCTATACAATTAAGTTAGTATGAAGATTAAAGGTCATGCATATTTATGAACCATAAACTCAGCGTTTTTTTTTTTTCATGGAGGTAGGATGGTTAATTAATTATTGCGTTACCGTATGGTGTACATACTGATGGGCTGAAGGCATATATTCATGATCAGCACTCTTACTTATTTGAGTCATTTCCAACTATTCAGTGGCCAACTAGAGATGGACTACACTCTTGGTGGGGAACGCTATGAGAGGCAATGGCTTCTCATGCAACACCGCTGCAATCCTGATCAAATTTTTTCAAAGACTCCAGTTCTCCATGATTATGGCAGCTGAGGGTGCTCTTTCTAGGGAGGATCGACAATCTACGTCAATATAATGCTTCTGATCGGAACTCGAGGTGGAAAAAAGGTTGGCTTGCGCCGACGAAAGATGGGTCTTTCTGGCCACAACTAATGACAAGGGCAGCGGCTGCCGACCCGGCTTTTATAAAAAAAAAAAAGAAAAAAAGAAAAGAAAAGAAACACATCGATCACTTGACGGTTTGATGATGACGTCAGCGTGGTGAAGGGCGCTGGTGGCTGAGCCGTCTTGGCTGCAATCAGCACTAATTGAGATTGTCGGCAGGAGACGATGCAAATCTACTAGGGTTGAGGATGTTATGCGGAAGCGGCCGATGAGCCATATGAGTTCCACACACACGGGTCTAATAATGTCGATACTCCCCTCACTTTAGTCATCCGATAGAGAAACAGGTATGACGTTTTACACAAAATGTCTCGACATTAGTGTGTGTGATATCATTCCTTATAACCCAAGAATAACTCTTCACGTTTCTAATGTGGGATTCCAAATGAGCTCTAATCTAAGCCATACTTTTCCGACAATTTCCACCTGGCGTGATTCGAGCCATCTCCAAATCTCACGATCCAAGTCCCAATAGCTCAACCGTGATCACAAACATCCAATTCCAAATCTCATGATCCCAATCCAAACGGGAGCTCCACTAAATTGTAACTCGATTGTATGAGACACCAAGTCCCAAGCGTCACCTGGGCTCTGATACCACTTGTTATGCGGAAGCGGCCGATTGGCCCTGCGAGTCCCATACACACTGGTCCAATAATGTCGATACTCCCCCCACTTTAGCCATCCGGTGGAGAAACGGGTATAGGGTTTTACACAAAAGGTCTCGACATTAGTGTGTGTGGTATCATTCCTTATATACCCAATAATAACTTTTCACGTTTCCGATGTGGGATTCCAAAAGAGCTTTAATCTAAGCCATACTTTTCCAACAGAGGAATGAGTTCGGGTTCTTGGGCCTAGGTCTAGTCTCAAGCGCACAAAATGTCAGATTTGGAATTGGGTTGCTGAGCATGATTTCAACCTGACTACGACTTAAGTCGCGATATTTTAGCTTATAGACAAATAAAATCTTGGACCAGTGATTGTTAATATGTACTTGAATTACTGCAATTAAGCGCTCATGCAATAATATGTGTTAACTCTAGTATCTACATTTTTGTAGGATCTGTTTGAGCCTAGTGGGCATTTTCGGTCCAAGACTCGAGAAAGGTTTTGGATATCATTTGGGCCAGCGCCTGTGGCCTTTTTAGCCCACGAAGGATGACGATGTCTGGCAGCACGTGATGAAGACTTGGTCAAAAGATTCTGATACCCCGTGAGATTCGATGTCCTCGCGGGATCCTTATCTCCAGTTCGCATGGGACTCTACAGTTCCTGGCGAGGGTGAGTTGGAAATGAACAATAACGCCCTCAGGATAAGGTCGCTTAGTGTTTGAGTTCGCGTACGACTCTACAGTGAAACGATGCGAGGCAGTGAACAAGACCTAAGCGAGATAGGTTTGACACGTGTTGCATGGAGCGCATGACTGGCGAGTTAATCGTATCCTTGTGGGATTCTAATTGCAGAGTCCGAGTGGATTGTGATTAGGTCTCCGCGGTTTGTTTACAGATGAATATATAAAGAAGCTCCACGGCTTTCAGAGGACACACAATCAATCAATCAACAACTCTCTCAAACAGACGAACACAGTCGAAACCTTCGAGTCTTCTCGAAAACCCTTACGTTCTAAGCGCACCCTGCCTTAGATCCCAGAGCCCATCAGGACTCGTCTCTGATTTCCCTATTGTTGCTCTACTCGCTCTAACAGTGAGTATCGATCGACAGGTGACAAGAAGATTAAGCTCGTAAATTTCCTCATCCGTGAGGTGGCACCGGAGCTCTCTTTCGCCTGGTTAGAAGTCAGAACGCGCACCGTTCTCTTTCCTCGTCCGCGAGGTGGCACGCCCCGCACACATCATTTTACTTTTGTTCCCTCTCTACCCCTGCTGAGGACTTGGGCCAAAACAGGATCCTTTGATTCTCTGCTAGCTCACGAAAACAATGTGGCAGAAATTTACAATGTTATGGTGTTGTGTTGCCACTAACCTGAGTTTATCACTATAATTTTTTCTTTCAAAAAGAAAATAGCTTTTCCGGAAGAGCTCCCCTTGAAATTGGATACATTTATAACAGTTAATTACATGCATGCAAGCTACAAAATTTCATGTAAGATTCTACAATCGAAGTACAATAATTCCAACATATAGTCTTAATTTGTGTTATACAACAAACCAGAAACTTAAATTAAAATTTCCCACAGTACCAACGTGCTAGCATGAAAAAAAAATCTTTACTCAGTTCATCTCCTTCTCACCATAGAAACAGGGTTCCCATCAAACAAGTCATCAATCATATTCTCAATATCTTCCGGTTGGTACCTTATATACTTCTCCGTTTGCCTCCCAGAATCCAAGTGCTGCTTGAACCTCCCCCAGAAAGCCCTGTACGCCGGAATCATCACAGCTGACACCGAAACCCTAAGCTCCGACTGAAGCTGCTCGTCGCTCACAACCCACGTGCTCTGCGTCTTGTGTATCTCGTCAAACAGGGTATTGAAGCTCTTGAACCTCTCCTTCAGCACAGGCTTCGACACCTTTCCGTTCACCATCAAACCCTCATGGTTGAGGCACTGCAAGACCTTTCCCCATGTGTCCCTCTGGTAATTCTTATGGTACCCTCTCAAGTCCGTCGACCTCTTTCTACACCACGTATTGCCCATCAATTCGTGAATCTCAGTAGAACCCTTAACCTTTTGCATAATGTACCTCCCGTTGTTCATCAAGAAAATGTACCGTAACGACAAGTCCCTATACAGCTTAGACTTCATGTCCAAATTCGCGTCCAACATGTCCATTACGGTAATCAGCTGCAACTGAAATGGCGACCAGGACGGCGTCGTTCCGGGGGTGTTACTGCCGCTGCTTTCTTGTGTGTCATGGTTTTGCTGAAACACCTCTTCCAGTGAGTCCTTGTACTCACAAGCATATTTTAGATAATTCATGACGTAACGTGTCAAGGGGTGAACCGCGCCGCTTGGAACCGGTGTTTTTCCGTTATCGGACTTGATAGAATTCTCTAGATCACAGAATATGCTCACGGCTGCTTCGCCGAGACGGTTCTTCGCTGCCTCGGCATCAGAGATCAGGTCCTTGGCATTCTCCTCTGAATAGAAGCCTTTAATAGCCGGGACCAGCTCCCGGAGGCACTCATACATGTCCAATATTTTGAACAGCTTCTCCGCCGACCGCTTCGTCAGCACTACGGCGTCGGCGAAGTTAAAGAGCTGGACGACCACAGTACGCGCCAGGTTGCAGAACAAGTCGTCAGCTATGGCGGGGTGGCCATCGAAGACGGAGTCGCTGAGCTTCCTCTCGCCGGGAAAGAGAACGGTAGAGCACGTCTTGACGGCGCTGATCCACGTGGCGATCTCTCCTTCGAGAGCTTCCCATTGCATTCGCTGGACATCGTCAATGCTGATGTTTTCGTATCCGAGATCGTTGAGAGCCGATTTGAATGCATTTCGTCGTGAAAGGCTGTAAACCATGCAACACTCGTTCTCGTATCCTGAGGCGATCATACAGGTGGCGATTTTTGTCATGGTGGTGATGCTCTCGGGTGAAAACGACGGGAACTCTTCCAATGGATCCAGTTCAGTTGCCTCGGCTGGCTTCCGATCCGGATCATTGTTGTTATGGTTGTTGAAGGAGGCTAGCTTGGCCGTTAACTTGTTAGACAAGCTTGGCTCCGAGCTAGGGTTGGAGTCTGCTCTCTTGTTATTATTAGTACTCTCATCTTGATTCAGAAGGTTGCGAAATTCATCGTCCAATAAGGCCATGGCACGCTGCAGAACTGCACTAGTCCGGTTCAACGTCTCCGCCGTTGCAGTGTTGGAAGGGATATCCCCTAAAATGGTCGAGACCTTCGATATCCGAATCACCGCCTCCACGAAAGTCGAGTCTTCGGCCTCGTTTTCGCCAAACCTCGCCGAGCCTTTGCCGTATTGCTTTATCATGGCGTCTAGAGTTTTGCAGAGCGTCTCCACCGAGCCGGGAACCTCTGGCAGGTTGTCTTCTTTTTCTTTGGCTGATTCGGTCAAGACAACCAAGAAGCAATCGACTTCTTCTAGGACTTCATCGTGGCTTATCTCGGGGACATCAGGATCTTGGTGATCGGAGCCAACTTCTTTCTCTTCTGTATCCTCTTCATCGATGGTGTCATAGCGTTTTCTTGGAGTGGTGGGGCCTGAAAAGATGTTCTTCTTGCCGGATTGTTGTCTAGGAAAACTCGCGGACTTTTCAGGCGCCGGTGTGGTTTTCTCCATCAAGTCCGATCTACGATCCCCTCCGGTTGACTACAATTAATGGATGAATTCTCTATTCGTGTATTTTTTTTGGTCGGGACAAAAAAATCTCAGCAAATTGGGAAGCTGAAACAAAATGGAAAATGGGATTGGGAGAGAAGAATCTGGATCGGGCAACAAAGAATGGATCAATGGAAATGGATGAAGGAGGATATTTCGGAGGGAAGGAATGGAAATTAGAGAGGTTTAGTACGAATGGATAGGGTGGAGTTTGATTTTAGGAGCTTGAAGATGTTTAATGTGATTTTGGAATTTCAATGATCACGAACAAGTCCAAAACCTTAAACGCCAGACGTGTGGCATCTTCATTTTGGACCGTTGTCTTCAAGGAGTGGGGAGCAAAGGCTAACAAATTTGCAGTCATTTTCGTAGAAAAGAGCACACAGAGGAGTTAACTTGTACTAAGGAGATTTAAGTTTTTTCATTGCTCCATTTAGAATGGGGGACACTGTGCTTCTGTATCACTTGCTATATTGGTTGGAGACGTAAAGTTCGTCCATTATGATGAATGAATGTGGCAGATGACTTGGATTTCCATACATTAGATGGTGGCCCATGATTGTTTATTCAATAATACTAATGCCTAATATACATGTTAATTTGTTAGTGTTTCTGCTGGAACCCGCAGGCTCTTGTAGAAACTGTAACACGTGATTCAATCTTCCGTAATCCTCAGTCCTTGGCTCCGAAGTTCCTTCTTCGCCCTTCTTTATCTGCAAGAAAGGAGAATGACCGGGACACTCCGGTCTTTCTCTCTCCGATGATTAAGTTAATAAGGGTAGTTGAGTATTTAATGCTAAGACCGATTTCTTCTTACCTTTCTGGTTGGTCTTGGCTGCATTTATACCCCTGCGTTGACTCACACTTTGCATCCTCTTCAATGTGGGACAAATGTTAAGTTTCTGTAGAGGCTTCCCCTCTCGGCCCAGACTGCTTTATCATCGAGGTTGAGGCCTGTTCGAGCTGCCTCATGCTGGGCTTCATAGCATCATGGGCCGAGGGAGGTATTTACTGACTACCGACAACAAGTCCCCCCAAGTTCCCGTTCAAGACATGTCTTGAGTGGGGACTTGAAGAAATGGCCCGTGATGCGGAAATACCAACGGGTACCCGATCTAGTCCCCCCAAGTTCGTGCTCAGGACACGTCGGAACGGGTTGTGATTGCGATGGAAGGTAGCTAGCCGTTCCATGTTGTAGTTGTTGATGCTCGAGCGCGGGGTATTATCCCCGCGTGGGTTATCAAGCCACTATTCTCCGTATGAAGGGAATGATATTGGCATGCCCGACTCCAATGCTTCGGGAGCTGTAAATGGGTCTTACAGTTATCGTGGATAGTTGTTTCGCCCACACGTCCCGTTGGTTCTTGCTCGGGTAAACAAATCTCACGATACAGTTGTTGCTTGCATCCTACCGATATGTGGTATTCGGGAGTTAAAGTTCTTTAGCAGTTGTTGCTTGCTGCCTCCCGATAGATGTTATCCGGGAGTTAAAGTTCTTTAGCAGTTGTTGCTTGCTGCCTCCCGATAGATGTTATCCGGGAGTTAAAGTTCTTTAGCAGTTGTTGCTTGCTGCCTCCCGATAGATGTGTGGCATTGAGTTGGAAGCCTGGGTGGGTGGGGGTGTCAGGGCATTAATTGCATGTCCGCCAAGTGGCGCGTGGGTGGGAGCGAAGGGACGTGCATTTATTGTACGTCGTTTCACTTGTCGCTTCGTCGAGAAGCTTCCGGTTAGTGGGGCACGTGTCACGATCCTACGGTGGGTCGTAACGAACACGATCGCCTCGTTTAAAATGAAGTGTTTAATGGGGGGGAATCGAGGCGTTTTTCCCCCGCTTTGTATATATGCTCCGTCTCCCCCCTCATTCTTCCCTCCGCTCTCACTTTTCTTCCTCCGCTCTCAATTTTCTCCCTTGTTACTCTGCCCTCTACCCTCATTCTTCATCGTTTCGACGTAAATCCGGACGTAGGAGTGTTTCTGCTGTTGCCGCCGGTCCGATTGCAAGGTGCTGTCCATTTGTTGTTTCGGCGCGTTTCCGGCCTTCACTTTTCGGTGAGTCTTCTCCATCTCTTCTGTTTCCGTTCTCTTTTGTCTGTTTCTGGGATTTTTAGGATTTGGGGTCTGTTTCTGGGTTTCTTTGGGTCTGTTTCTGGGTTTCTTTGGGTCTGTTTCTGGGTTTCTTTGGGTCTGCTTCTGTGGGTGGTATCGGGAGGTCTGGCGGCGGCATGCGCTGCGATTTCTGATAGCACGTAGGGTTTTTCTATAGGGTTAAGATGGAGTCTAGGGCTTCCGACGCCACCGCCTCTGTTCCTGCACTGCGGGCTCCCGCTGACGATGAAGAAAGGATGGAACAATATCTGCATCGGGAGGTCAATAGAGACTCGCGGGCTGCATCCTCCAGGGCGGATCCCGAGCGACAAGTGTTGGAAGCGATCCCGATAGCGCGCGTCCTGCACCGCCTGGAGGACGGCAGGGTTTGTGACGAACCTGTCAGTAGTCTCTCGCCCGAGGAGATCGAGCAATTTAGGGAAGAGTGGGACATTCCTTCCAGCATCCCGATGCGCGGCCTATACCCGGGGGAATCGGCGTGCGCTCCGAGAGATAACTTCGTAGCGGTGCACGACAACATGTTCCGGAACGGGTTCTCTGTCCCGCTGCCTCAATTTGTTCAGTACATGCTGAGCATGTTGCAGCTTGCTCCGGGGCAAGTCCCCCCAAATCAGTGGCGCCAACTGCTGGGGCTCGGGTGCCTATACTTCCTGTCGAACATGGGGTGGCCCACGATCAATGAGTTTCGCGCACTCTACCGGTTGAATTATTCGAAGAAGGCAGGAAGCTCCGGGTGCGTTGGGTTCACCGCGCGGGATTACGAGTCCGTGATCACGGATCTCCCCTCCTCGATAAACAAGGAATAGAGGGCGAAGGTAGTTCTTGTTGGGGGTCCATGGCAGAGAAAAACGAGGCGGCACACGGTCCCCAACTACTTCCGGGCGATCGGGGATCAGTCGTACAATCTGTCGGAGATCGAGCGGGAGCGTATAGCGCGAGTATATGCTGCCTGGCCCCACGAAGAGGACCGTAGCTCATACCATTTGACGCGGTGGGCCGTTCTCTCTCACTGCGAGATGGGTAGAGTGCCCGGTGGGTTCACCTCTTCTTACGTCAGGCACTTTAAGTCCTTGTTATATTTTGCTAATGAGATGATGCTTGTGGTTTTGCAGGGAAAATTCCAAGGCGTGTTCCTCGCCCTAACCATCCTCTCGACATGGAGAAAGACCAAGACCTCTTGAAGATGTTGCTGACCAAGGGGGACGTGGCTTCCCGTACCGAAGTGGATTTAGAGACCAGCACCGTACGGGTGTTGGACAAGCAGAAGGAACTCGAGGTCCCGGACGAAGTGTACGGGTCCGCGTTGACTCCGCCCGTGCCGCCTCCCGCTGCATCGCGTGTCAGTTTGGGTGAGAAGAAAAGACGTCACCACCACTCAAAGAAATCCCAAAGCTCCGATGGCCAGGTGACGTATACCGGGGTGGACGTGTCCGGGAGTCCCGTACCGAAGGCGAAAAAGCACAGGTCCACTCCCGGGGGGTCCTCCTCTACTCCATCGTTATCGGCATTGGCCCCTCCGGTTCCTGTAATTTCGAAGGCACCGATCCGGCAGGTCCTTGATGAATACGGTTGCGCGGACGAGAAGTTCGTCCGAGCGATGATCAGCGACTTGAAGGGGATCGAGCTTGATAGGATGAAGTTCAAAGACGGTGCCCCTTCCGAGACCCGCAAGATTGCCCGGGAGCACCTTATGAAGGTAATTTTGTTTTTTTTTTGTTTTTTTTTGTTTTTTTTTTTGGTCGATATCTGAACCCCTCCCGACTATGATGTAGGCTCTCTTCGCGGTGTATTCCATCGATGCCAGCGAGGACACTGCCGAGCTGAAGGAGCAAGTGGCCAGACTCAACGGGCATGTGAGCTTTCTCCAGACCGAGAAAGCGTCACTTGAAAAGGAGAAGAGTTCCTTGGCCGATAAGCTGTCTACACTTCAGCATCGCGTTGAGGAGTTGGGGAGCCGGGCTGATAGGGTTCCTCTTCTGGAAGCCGAGGTGGAGAAGGTCCCCCTTCTCGAGGCCGAGCTGGAGAAGTACCGCCCGTTGGAGAGCAAGCTCCGTGAGAGGGATGCGGAGATCGAGGAACTGGTGAAGCTTGTTCCAACGCGCTGTGATCAGGCCGTTGCTGAATTCAAGGAGTCCGAGGAATTCAAGGCTCTTCTCCAGTCCGCCCGGAACGAAGCCATCACGGAGAAATTTACCGAGTGGAGCGCTCACGGGTACCTTGACAAACCCCGGATGCTAGCAGATCTCCTCGCTGCCCAGGAGAAGGCCAAAACTGTCAATCCCGAGAGTTCCGGAGCCGTGACCCTATCGTCCGAGGGTGAGGACGCGGAAGATGCTGAGGATCCGGTCGGGGATGACCTGGATTAGGAGCTGAGGACTCCCGAATTAGTTGTATCTTTTTGTTCACCATTTTTGTACGGCGTTTGTGCCTTCACGGGGAAGTACTGACTTCATCCCGGCGACCCAGTTGTCGCAATTTATTCTAGCGTGCATATTGGACTTCTTATTTTCGCGCCTCGCGCTATGAAATCATTTTTTTTTAAACGTAGTCATCCAAGAAAATCCTCCCGGACTGACCTAATCACTCCCTGGTGAAACTAATGTTATAAGTTTGGCCTCACTTAGGCATCTGCTTGGTTTGACCTAGCCAAACCCGGAGGCTAACTCAGGTGTTACGGATTTAGCTTCATTCTTGTAAGTTGTTTCCACAATAAATGAAGGCATCCTCCCGGGCTGACCATGTCAAACCCGGAGGCTAACTCAGGTGTTACGAATTTAGCTTCATTCTTGTAAGTTGTTTCCACAATAAATGAAGGCATCCTCCCGGGCTGACCATGTCAAACCCGGAGGCTAACTCATGTGTTACGAATTTAGCTTCATTCTTGTAAGTTGTTTCCACAATAAATGAAGGCATCCTCCCGGGCTGACCATGTCAAACCCGGAGGCTAACTCAGGTGTTACGAATTTAGCTTCATTCTTGTAAGTTGTTTCCACAATAAATGAAGGCATCCTCCCGGGCTGACCATGTCAAACCCGGAGGCTAACTCATGTGTTACGAATTTAGCTTCATTCTTGTAAGTTGTTTCCACAATAAATGAAGGCATCCTCCCGGGCTGACCATGTCAAACCCGGAGGCTAACTCAGGTGTTACGAATTTAGCTTCATTCTTGTAAGTTGTTTTCACAATAAATGAAGGCATCCTCCCGGGCTGACCATGTCAAACCCGGAGGCTAACTCAGGTGTTACGAATTTAGCTTCATTCTTGTAAGTTGTTTCCACAATAAATGAAGGCATCCTCCCGGGCTGACCATGTCAAACCCGGAGGCTATAAATTACAATTTCCCGATTCCACTATACGGGGTAGAATCTAAGGTGTTCGGCGTTCCACGGGTGCCCGGAGACTTTGCCGTCACTATCCCTTAGGAAGAATGTGGCGGGGCCGACTTCGTCTACTATCTCGTACGGGCCTTCCCAAGTTGGATCAAGGGCCATTGGTTGGGTCATCACCCGCTTCATCACCCAGTCTCCGAGACCCAAGGTTCGTGGCCTAACCTTACAATCGTAGTGTCGGGCGACCCGCTGCTTGTACACTTGATTGTGCAAGTCCGCCCTGTCCCTTCTTTCCTCGATGAGGTCCAAATTCAGTTGCAGCCCTTCTATGTTGGTCTGCTCATCGAATCCTTCGACTCTCCCGGTCGGTATTGTTACTTCCACTGGAATGACTGCCTCCGAGCCGAAGGCAAGGCTGAAAGGCGTTTCTCCCGTCGACTCCGTTGCGGTGGTTCGAATTGCCCAAAGCGTTTCCGGGAGCTTTTCTGCCCATAACCCTTTGGCGTCGTCCACCTTCTTTTTAAGCAGCTTTTTTACTATCTTATTGACTGCTTCCACTTGCCCGTTGGTCTTCGGGTGTGCCACCGACGCAAATACCATTTTGGTTCCCATGCCTTTGGCGAACTCGATGAGCTTAGGGTTGTTGAACTGCGTCCCATTGTCGGTAATGATCGTCTCGGGGATACCGAACCTGCAGTAGACATTTTTCATGAGGAAACTCATCACACACTCGGTAGTTATCCGTCTGAGAGGCTCCGCTTCCACCCACTTGGTGTAATAATCCACCGCTACTATAATAAACTTGTATTGTCCGGGAGCAGTTGGAAGTTTCCCGATCAAGTCAAGACCCCACTGAGCGAAGGGCCATGGTGACATCAGGATTGATAGTGCAATGGAGGGGGAGTGGATTTTGTTTGCGTGTTGGTGGCATTTATGGCATCTCGTTGAAACTTGATCTGCCATACTCCCCATATTAGGCCAAAAGTATCCCGTCCTCAGAGCCTTAAAAGAGAGGGATCTAGCTCCGGAGTGGTTGCCACAAACTCCCTCATGGATGTCCCGCAAGATTTTCTCACCCTCTTCTACCGTCACGCATTTCAAGCTGGGCATGCTGTACCCCCTGCGGTACAGTTTGCCGTCGACAAGCGTGTATCGGGCGCACCGTGACTGAAGTTTCCTCGCCTGCCGTCTATTCTCCGGGCGCACACCTTCTTTGAGGAACTCGATGATTGGATCCATCCATGTTGGTTCCTTTGGACCCGTGGCTACGGTGAATATTTCAGAGATCGTCTTGTTGATACTTGGACGTTCCAGGATCTCGATTTTCACCTTCTTACTACCCTTCAGGCGGGTCCCGGTGGCTAGACGTGCTAAGGCATCTGCACGACCGTTTTCCTTCCGAGGGATTTGTGCTACCGTTGCTGACCCGAATCCGCACAAGAGGGCCTTCGCGAGTGCCCGATAGGAGTTCAGATAGGGTTCTTTCACTTCGAAGGTCCCGCCGACTTGGTTCACCACGAGCTGCGAGTCGCTGAACACTTCGACCTTTGTGACTCCAATCTCTAATGCTAACTGCAGCCCCCCAATCAATGCCTCGTACTCAGCAGCATTATTGGACGCGGAGAAGTTAAATTCGAGGGCGTACTCGTACTCGAACCCGTCCGGGCTAACCAATATGATTCCGGCCCCGCTCTTGCCTTTGGTGACGGAGCCATCAACAAATAGCTTCCAAGTCTGTTGGACCTCTTGGACTGCCTCTAGCTCATCCCCCGCGCACTCCGTGACCTTCTCCACGGGTGTCAGCTCTGAAATGAAATCCGCTGCGGCTTGTCCCTTGATGGCTACTCTCGGCATGTAATGTATATCGAACTCGCCTAGCTCTATCGCCCATTTGGCCAATCTCCCGCTCGTTTCTGGCTTTAAAAGTACCTGCCTTAAAGGGCAGTTAGTGAACAGGGTGATGGAGTGAGCTTGGAAGTAATGCCGCAGCTTCCGGGCGGTCACGACAAGAGCTAGAGCCAACTTCTCTAGTTCCGGGTACCTGCTTTCTGCCAGTGTATAGCCTTTGCCTACGTAATACACCGGGAGCTCAATTGCTTCATCCTTCCTGATCAAAGCCGAGCTAACTGCTGTGCCGGATGCTGCTAAATAGAGGTACAGCATCTCCCCGGGAATCGGCTTTGATAGTTTTGGCACAGAAGCCAAATATTCCTTGATGTTCCTGAATGCCTCCTCTTGCTCGGGCCCCCAATTGACCATTTTGCAACGCTGGCTCTTGAGCAGCTTGAAGAACGGTGCGCACTTGTCCGTGAGTCTGGAAATAAATCTGGCGAGGGCCGCCACTTTGCCTGTCAGGGACTGTACGTCATTCCTGGATTTTGGGGCAACCATATTCATTATAGCTTGGACCTTCTCCGGGTTTGCCTCGATACCCTGCCGGCTAATGACATGGCCTAGGAATTTCCCCTTGACAACTCCAAATGTACATTTTTCCGGGTTCAACCTCATGCCGAACGCGAGCATAATGTCAAAGATTTCTTGCAGATCGCTAACATGCCCGGCCGCGGCGTGACTCTTTACCAACATATCATCCACGTATACTTCCATCGTGACCCCCAGCTGCTTAGTGAACATCATGTTCATCAGGCGTTGGTAGGTTGCTCCCGCGTTCTTCAATCCGAACGGCATTCTCTTGTAATAATATACTCCCTTGTCAGTCGTGAAGGCCGTATGCTCCTCATCCGCGGGATCCATCATTATCTGATTGTAGCCCGCGTAGGCGTCCATGAAACTCAGCATTTCGAACCCGGAGGTGGAATCCACGAGTTGGTCGATCCGGGGCAGAGGGAAACTATCTTTGGGGCAGGCCCTATTCAAATTGGTGTAGTCCACGCACATCCTCCACTGGCCCATGGTTTTCTTTGGTACCATGACCACGTTGGCTAACCACTGTGGGTACTTCGCCTCCTGGATAAACTTGATGTCTAGGAGCCTTCGTACCTCTCTCTTGATGACGTCATACTTTGCTAGATCGAAGGACCTCCTCTTCTGTCGCACCGGGGGCACGCCTTTTCGGATCCCCAACTTATGCGTGACCACGTCACTCGGGATACCGGGCACGTCAGCATATGACCATGCGAAGGCTTTGCTGTTGGCCTTTAGAAAACGTACAAGCTCTTCCCGGACGAGGGGTGGCAGTTTGGCCCCGATTCTCGCCGTTCGGGCTGCGAAACCGTCCGAGATGCATACCAGCTCGGTTTCCTCTACTGAACCGGGTCTCTCGGATTCTGCCCCTTCAGCAACGGCGTTGATCCTGGGATCCTCGTATACGTCAGAAATCAATTTGCTTGTGCTCACGGAGGATAACACCTCCGCTCTCCTCCTACCATTATCTCTGTCAATGGCGTAGCACCCTCTTGCTGCCACTTGGTCCCCCCGGATGGTTACGATTCCCGTTGGCGAGGGTAGCTTCATCATAAGCATGTGCCCCGCGATGAATGCTTTGGCTTTCCACAAGGCTGGTCTCCCGAGTATCCCATTGTACGCTGAGTCGCAGTCGACAACTATGAAATCGACTGACATTCTCAACGTGTTCCCCTCCTGCCCCCCGAGGATCATGGGTATGTAGTCGGACCCAAGAGGCTGTACCACGTCTCCAGAGAAGCTTATCAATGGTTCGTTGTCCTGCGTGAGCTTGCTACTTCCCCTTTTTAGTGCTCGCCATGCGTTTCTGAACAAGACATTTACTGACGCCCCCGTGTCAATCAGGATTTTCTTGCAAAGATAATGATCCAACTGTACTGTTACCAGGAAGGGGTCTTCGTGAGGCTGTCTGGTCCCTTGCTCTTCTTCTTCTTCGAATGTTACTGATCTCCACCTCGAGTTTACACTCTGAGCGCTAGAGCTCCCGAAAGCGAATATCTCTCGCCCATCTCTGCTACCGGGGCACTGTTTTTTGGCTTTGTTACTCCTCCGGTCGATACGTGCCCCCCCACGGATCGTGTTGATCGTCCCGTAAATGGGCTCCTCCTTAGCTTGGAGTGGACTCAACACGTATTGCTGAAGCTTCCCTGCTTTAAGCTGACTTTCGATCGCTCTTCTTAGCTCATCACAGTTGTTTATTGCGTGTGTTGCCTCCCGGTGATATCCACAGTACTTTCCTGTGTCCTCTCTGGTTAGTCGTGATGGTGGGAACCTCCTGGCTGCGGGTCCTGGAAGATCTCCTTTATTCTCGTTCCACACTACCTCCGGTGTTGCGTTCAGGTTTGTGTAGCTTGCCCTGGCCGTGACAACCGTTTCCTTAAACCCGCTGCTTCGGTTGTTGCCCCTGTTCTTCCCCTGAGGCCCCCCTAATTGCTTGGTTTGGCTCCTACCTCCGTCCTTGAACCTCTTGCTAGGGGTGAAGACTTGTCCCCCCTGGTCCCCTTTCCAGGTTCTTACTTCTTGGATCATCTGTCCTCGGGGTTCAGACCTCCCGCTTTCCTTTCTTTTACCCTCACTTTGGTCCCCGTAAGTGTCATGGTCTGCCTGCGCGTGCCTCACCGCCATTTCCATGAGCTCATCGTAGCCCCGGGGATTTTCAATTCGTACCGCGTACAAGAACTTCCCGGGCAGCAGGGCCTGGATAAAGGCCTCTTCCGCCACCTTCTTGTCGAAACTCCTGACCCTGGCTGTGGCCCCTTGCCATCGATTTACGAAGGCCTTTAGTCCCTCGGCGTGCCCCTGCTTTATCTTGAATAACTGGGCCGTACTCTGCCCGTCCGTTCGCAGTATAAACCGGTTCACGAATCGGTCTGCTAACCTCTGGAAGCAATCTATCGAACCGGCCGGGAGTTCATAAAACCAGCTTAATGCCTCTCCCGACAACGTCTCCTGGAACATGTTGCAGCACGCGGCGTCCGAATAACCCTTCGCGTTCGTGTGGGACTTGAAACTGTCGAGGAAAAGATGCGGGTCCCCCTCCCCTCCGTAGTTCAATTTAAGCGGTTTCGCCGCACGGGAACGCAATGTCTGCGTGATGGCGGTGGTGAAAGGTCCTCCTCTCTCTTCAAACCCCATACCGGGCGGGTTGTGCGCTGCCCTTCTTTCTGCCTCGTCTAGTCTCGTGGTTAGGGACATTACATTGTCCCTCATGGCCATCAAGGCCGCCTCGACTCCCGTTGATTCCTTCCTTCTTTCCTCTACAGGTGCTGGAGGCGGGGGCGAGCCCTCTGTTTCCATAGTTTCAGGAAACAAGCTCGTGCCGACGACTACCGTTCTCCGGGCTACGGGCGGTGTTGCCGGGGACCGCTCCCCCTCGCGGATAGAGTTTGCCGCTCGCTCGATCACCTCATCACTTTCGAGTCTCCTGGCTAACGCACTAATTATTGCTGCGTTATCTGCCTCCAGCTTTTTCTCCCGTGCGGCCGCGTCTAATCGGTCACGCTGGCCTTCTCTCTCCATGCGTGTTATGTCCGCTCTTAACCTCTCGACGATATCCTCCATTTCTTCCTGCGTGAGGCCGCTCATTGTTCCATCCGTAAGCGCTCGCGGGACGGTCGTATCAGGCGGGCACTCTTCACTATCGCCCGTCCTTCCCGGCCGGTCGCTGCTTCCCGGCGTCAGATCTCCTGACATCATCCTACTCCCGATTCCAACTTCATTTGACTCCGTCATCGAGACTGGCTTTTTGTAAGTATTCCCACAGACGGCGCCAATTGTTTCTGCTGGAACCCGCAGGCTCTTGTAGAAACTGTAACACGTGATTCAATCTTCCGTAATCCTCAGTCCTTGGCTCCGAAGTTCCTTCTTCGCCCTTCTTTATCTGCAAGAAAGGAGAATGACCGGGACACTCCGGTCTTTCTCTCTCCGATGATTAAGTTAATAAGGGTAGTTGAGTATTTAATGCTAAGACCGATTTCTTCTTACCTTTCTGGTTGGTCTTGGCTGCATTTATACCCCTGCGTTGACTCACACTTTGCATCCTCTTCAATGTGGGACAAATGTTAAGTTTCTGTAGAGGCTTCCCCTCTCGGCCCAGACTGCTTTATCATCGAGGTTGAGGCCTGTTCGAGCTGCCTCATGCTGGGCTTCATAGCATCATGGGCCGAGGGAGGTATTTACTGACTACCGACAACAGTTAGGTACATGAAGATATGGGAACTTAATATATTCATTCAACAGTAAAAACTTTTGATTGGCTATCTTGAGAAATCGCTTCAAAACTAGAGGTGTGTTAATTAACTTGTCAAGTTCCTCATTTTATGAGTTATACTTGCCCCTTAATTATGTGCAACTCAAACAGAAACGGTCTCTCACATGTTCATGCATTGCTCTTTTGCTCGCAAAGCAGTGTGGTCTCTTGCAAGTTGCGCCTACTGCTAACCTGTTACATATTGTTGATTGGTTTCAATATATTTTTACTACGTATTCTCATGCTGATATCTATTTTATTCTTATGTTATTATGGTCTCCAAAACCATCTAAGATTCCGAAAGATTACTCCTCAACCTAGTCGTACTTGCTATCATGCGTTCGTCGCGGGTAGATCCTATCAACAAGCAAACAAATCTTTGCATAAACATAAGATTAGTCCTGCTTCTCATGTAGGGCGATTGGTGCATCAAGTAAAGCTCAAGTTTAATAGATCAACCAGAAATAGTGTAGCTACTTTCAGTTTCACCATTAGAGATATCACCGGTAACAACACTATTATTTCTGCTAGTAGGGCGATTGGTGCAGCCTGGTTCTTGTTGCAGATGCGACTGTTCTTCATAAGAATCTTCAGTTTAGTCCTTAACAACCTCTGACATGTTGTTAAGCACGACTTATTGCTTATTGATTGCATCCACCGGCGGATAGCAGTCCCTTACAGGATTAAAGTGCCCGTTCAAGACATCCTCAAGCTCACTGCATGCTTAATTACTTTGACTCCATTGTGTTTCGTCATGTGTACCATAAAGCTAGTTTTGTCGCAGGCAACCTTATTTTGCATGTTCTTCTAATCATGCACCTTATGTCCCATGCTCTCAGCTTTTCAGTTGGATCACCTGGGAATGGGTGTTTCTCAGTTCTCACGGTTTTGTTTTTTCGTTATTGTATTTGTATTTGTTCTTAAACCTTTGTGTTTTTATTTGATTTCTGTAATATTGTTGGTGTCGTTTTCTGGCACCAACGGGTCAACGATAGATCCGTTGAAATCGTACGTGTAAAGTGGCGAGCTAACTTCCTCTCTCCACTTCGTAGTTGGCTTCTTCTACTTGATGGCGAGCTAGCCCTCTCTCCTTGATGGCAAGCTTGGTTAGCCCTCTCTACTTGGTGGCGAACTGTCTTCTCTCCTTGGTGGCGAGCTAGCCTCTCTTCTTTTTGATGGCGAGCTTGCCTTCTCTCCTTGGTGGCGAACAGCCTTCTCTCCTGGATGGCGAACTAGCTAGCCTCTCTGTTTCTTCGTTGGACATTCGCCACTTGACTTAGGTCTTCTTCAGGTTGGTGGAGTGTCACTGGATGACCTATTGACATGTGAACTAGGAGGTTATCGAATGACCAGCCTAAGACCGGCCAAACACTCTCCGATGCCCAAGTCAGTAAAGTGTTTGGAATAATAAAATAGAGATTGGAGAAGAATCACCCCTTGCCTTGGGAAGGCTTACTTGGTATTTATAGGAGGGAAAATCGGGGACGTGGAAAGGAAGAGCATGGGCTCAGCATAAAATCAGGGTGTCAGTCTTACTCCCTGACAATCCCTTCATTCCAGGATGAGTTTGACAGAGTTGGTAACACGTGTCGACTCTATATGGTCTCCTCCTATCAAATCAGTCTCAAGTCATGTCTTCTTGATACTTGAGAGGTACCTTAGCGTATAAGAATAAAAGAATAAAAGGAGGCGGAGTCTCTGCGCGAGGCCATCTCGCCCCGCTTCTAAGTGCGCGCGGACTCCGCTTCTTGGTTCTTGGCAGAGTCACCGCGCGAGGCCATCTCGCCCCGCCTCTATGGCTTCTCTACAGGAAGCCATTTCTTTAACCCATGCGAACTCTAAGATCCAGAACACTTGTAAACCCAATCATGCTGAGCTTGCGGATTAACTAATGTTCACTTAGACACTTACTATCCCACCCAAATTAGTATTTGGGTGTAAACAAAGAGTAAACCGTTAATTATCGGATAATGATTTAAGTGCGTGGAAATGTTAAGAGTCATACGTGGCTCTTTGACATTTCCACACTTCCCACGTGGACTGAGTTGAAAAGTCAAGTTTCGTTATCGAACCAAATTATGACATCAACAAATATATTTAAAGATTCAGCTATCGAATGTATTCTCAACATATAGATTTAACTACTGGATAATCAAGTCTCGCTAGAACATATTGTGATATTTGCATGTTTATATCAAAACTTAGGTGGAGAATGTCTTGAACGACATTTAAATGCTACAATTGTCAGTTGACACAATCTATGAAAAGATTTGAGTAACTTTCTACCAACCAAAAACATGTATGATTCAAGATGTATGTGAATGCATAACAATTTGTTAGTCAACTTTATAACAATCTTACTAACTCGACGCCGACAAATCTTCACACAACTGGACTAATTTGTTTCACAGATGCTTTTACATGAGCACCAACACGGCAACACCTTCTCTAAGAGCATCTCCAACAATGGGTTCAAAACCCATACCCATAACTCATACCCAATTTTTGGCATCTCCAACAACAAAAACCCATACCCATATTTGGGTTTGGACTTCAGAAGCGAGTCAATTCGGGAAGGAAATGAAGAACCCGGGCCATTACTGTGTTGTGGGCCCCGTCGTCTGCGTAGCAACGTGCTGCAGCCTGCCACTCTTCTAACCAACGCGCCAAATTGCTCTGACTTGGACAAACGCGCAAGACGCGACAAAACGAGCTTGAGGGGGAGGAATCACGCGCGCGTCACGCGGCGCGGAAAGAAGCTGGAGATCCAATGCCCGCCCCACATGCAGCTTCCCAACGGTCATCCAACCAACGGTCTAGATTTCAACTTTCAAATCCAATCAACGGTCCAGATCAAACCAAGCAATAAAAAAAACTTATATTATGTCGAAGAAATATTAAAATATTATCTTACAGTTTATTTAAAATGAAAACTATGGGTTTGGGTATGGGTATGAGTTTTGGGTATGGGTATGGGTATGAGTTTGAGTATATTAAAATGATTAAAATTTGGGTATGGGTATGAGTTTTTAGTAATGGTTGGAGATAAAATATGAGTTTGAATAGTAATAGGTTTAGGTGAGTCAAAAAATGAGTTTAGGTATGAGTTTATGATGTATTGTTGGAGATACCCTAAGTTGCTCCAAAAATTCAACATAAACAAATCTCAAGTTGGTCATTGCTCCGAGCATATTCTCACCGGAGAAAGACACCACGCATAGTTTTCATGCACGGTGGGACCAACAACCATCATCAACCGTTGGAAATATTGAACGGTCAATACGCATCCGTCACAGTTCATGCTACAGTGACTTTGAGCAATCCGCCAATCATGCAGTTCGACACGTTTATGTGCTCTCAATCAAACATCGTATATAATCACATCACACGGCTAATTTATGGCATCACAAATTCACAACCACTCGTTGTGTTCAAGGCAGTCAAATTTTCCCACTCTGTGTGTTGTCTGCACAGAACAACATGGTAGGATTTACCTTCTCGGTTAAAAATAGGCTTTTTGAGAATATCTAGAGCGAGATACAGAGTTGCCATTTCTATTAGTTTTTCTTTTTTCTCTTTTGGTCAAAGATAGTGGGAAGGAGTTAGAGAAAAAAGAGTGTTATAGTTGTTGTTGCGGGTTCAGTGGGGTGTGAACAAAGTGGAAGACAAAGCCGGCTCTCTTTCGGTTTTTCAGATTATCTAAAGGATGACCCTCAAAGACCAAAAGCATTTTCACTTTCACTTTCTCTCTTTGTTATCGTTTTTGGGTGTTTCTGAGAGAAGTTGGATTCGTTGTCTTGTCGTTTCTGCATCTGCCATGATCGCTTAAACAAACACAACGGCCCAGAATTTTGGATAGGCCTGCCATGTTGTTGTTGTTGTTGTTGTGACTGCAAAACCAAAGCTTTGATCTTTTTTTAATTTTTTGGATTGGAAGACTTCAAAGTTTTGAGCTTTTCTTGGATTGAAGAGAGAAAGGAGGTGAAATTTGAGTTTGTGGGTCAAAGTTAGATGGGGTGTTTTTCGTGTTTTGATTCCAAAGAGGAGGAGAAGCTGAATCCGGAGAAAGAAAGCGATGATCGGAAGCAGGGTCAACCGACGGTGTCTTCTAACATTTCCAGATTGCCTTCCGGTTTGTTCTTCACCTTTTTCCGGCTTGTTTTATTGATCGGTTGTAATTTGGTAGCTTCATTGTGTTGTTATTGCTTGATCTGATCTGGGTGTTTCTTGATCATATGCAATATGTTAGATGATTGATAGTGATGCCTTGTTTGTTTTAGTTATTTGAGGTGTATGGTGGACTAGATTGGTTGTTTGCTTATGTTTGTGAGCTCTGAATTTGAGGGGGTTTAGGTAGACCCCGCTGGAATCTGACTTAGTCTGTAAAAAGGTGATGCTTTCTTTGGGGAAAATTGGATCTCATGATGATTTCGATTGCAGAGGTTGATCTGATTCCTATTCGGTGTTGTTGTCCAAAGATATGGCTAATTTCCATATATGAAGAGATGCGATAAGTATCAGATTGTATGGCTAAATTTAGACATGTCATATTAAGTTCAATTCATGAATGTATATTCCGTCTTTGATTGGAATTGCGGTTTTGACTTCCATTTCTTGCAAATTTGCTGGATCGTTTAATGTTTCATTGGAGTTTTAAGTTGGAAGGTTTTGATACTACTGGTTCTGCGCTGAATTGTTTGTGATTGTTATGCAGGTGTTGACAGACTGAGATCAAGAAGCAATGGGGGGTCAAGAAGGGTTGATGTAGGGTCCAAAATGCCTGATCCCAAGGATGTAGTACCCGGGGGCCAAATTGCGGCCCAAACTTTCACTTTTCGAGAGCTTGCTACTGCAACAAAAAATTTTAGACCCGAGTCTTTCATAGGAGAAGGGGGTTTTGGGCGTGTATACAAGGGGCGACTCGAGAGCACCGGTCAAGTAAATTTCTTTCTGATCCATGATTTCATTTTTATATAATGAACTGTTGAATTGATTAAACAGAGCAAATTAGGTAATGTTGCATGAAGTACGATTTAGATATCAAACATAAGCGTTTTGGATAAGTTTCTGAAGTAAAATAGTAGAGTTCAAGGCTAATGTTAGATTATATACTAGTCAATATGGCTTATACTTTTCTGAGGCTGCAAATTAATACTTAACACACGGCTGACCTATCAATTGGGGGGGGGGGGGGGGGGGGGGTTGGGTTAAGTGAAACAAGTTTCTCTTAAGAAAAAAGATTATCTAGCATGAGTTCACTGATTAACTTGCAACCGCGGAGGTGATTCTGCATTCTTAACAATTGTTTTGTGGCTAAATAAGTGAAAACAAGTCTCTTAAGAAAAAAGATTATCTAGCATGAGTTCACTGATTAACTTGCAACCGCGGAGGTGATTCTGCATTCTTAACAATTGTTTTGTGGCTAAATAAGTGAAAACAAGTCTCTTAAGAAAAAAGATTATCTAGCATGAGTTCACTGATTAACTTGCAACCGCTGAGGTGATTCTGCATTCTTAACAATTGTTTTGTGGCTTTCATAGATTGTTGCTGTTAAGCAATTGGATAGGAATGGACTTCAGGGAAATAGAGAATTTCTAGTCGAGGTACTCATGCTAAGTCTTCTACATCATACAAACCTGGTGAACCTGATTGGATACTGTGCAGATGGAGATCAAAGGCTTCTCGTTTATGAGTTTATGCCCTTAGGATCATTGGAAGATCACCTTCATGGTAACTTTTTTCTTTAAATCCCTGTTGTATTTAGTCTTTTTCCTTATCATCTGTTTCTCTGATTAGAAATTATTCCTGTCTAAATTTTGTTTTATTAATAACTAGTGAAGCGTCACTTATACAGTGTTAAATTACTTGACAAGCTTTACATTTCCGCTTGCTAGGTCGAACTGCTGTTTTAGAATGAGTCTTGGGTCTTGGTGTTGCATGTCTTGGTAAAATACAGAAAAGAAAATCTTGTGTAAGTTGTGTTTTTGGTGGCATATATATATTTTTTTTTTGGACAAATGAAAATCTTCATTTGTCTGCTAAAAACAGCAGCAAACAAGAGCAAGCAATCAAAACACCTACAATACCTCATAACTAGTTTCAACAATGACAAGAAAATGCAGTAGTGGAAACTGGGAAGAGCTGGCAAGTTTAGGGTGGGGCCCTCATATCTAACATTAAGTTTGGTGACTTATAGGCGATGCACACAAATTCTATTTTCCATGCTATTGCACCATTTGTTGCCCCTTGTGGTGAGAGTGTTTGGTGAGTTATAGATCATGCACACAAATTCTGTTTTCCATGTTATTGCACCTTTGTTGCCTCTTGTGGTGATTGAGAGTCTGTTTGGTTACTTATAGACAATGCACACAAATGCTGTTTCCAATGTTATTGCACCATTCCCCCCACCCCCCGGGCTGAATTATAACTTTTCTTTTGCAAATAAGATTGTACAATTTATGTAGAATAATCCATGATAGTAGTTTGATGAGTTTATCCTTCTGCAGATGTTCCTCTAGATAAAGAAGTATTGGATTGGAACACAAGAATGAAAATAGCTGCTGGTGCAGCCAAAGGATTGGAATACCTACATGACAAGGCAAACCCTCCAGTTATATACAGGGACTTCAAATCATCAAATATATTACTGGAAGAAGGATTTCACCCTAAGCTTTCAGATTTTGGGCTTGCAAAGCTTGGTCCTACTGGAGACAAGTCACATGTTTCTACCCGGGTTATGGGCACTTATGGTTATTGTGCTCCAGAGTATGCAATGACAGGACAATTGACAGTGAAGTCGGATGTCTACAGTTTTGGAGTGGTGTTTTTGGAGCTGATTACTGGCCGTAAAGCCATTGATAGCACTAGACCCCATGGGGAACAGAACCTTGTCACTTGGGTAATTTTTTTTTCTACTTTGTTTCTTTTGTAGCTCATTTGCCTATAACCTATCTTCTTGTTCTGCAAGGTTTTGTGGTTGTGACAAAGTTGTGTTTGCAAAATAATGAGAATTTGTATGTGTATGTGCGCATCTACAGGCACGTCCCTTGTTCAATGATCGCAGGAAGTTTTCAAAATTGGCAGATCCGAGACTGCAGGGGCGGTATCCTATGAGGGGTCTCTACCAAGCTCTTGCTGTGGCATCCATGTGCATTCAGGAACAAGCGGCCACACGTCCTCTGATTGGGGATGTGGTTACTGCTCTATCTTATCTAGCCAACCAGGCATATGACCCTACTGCTGCATCAGGGCATGGTCATAGAAGTTCTAGAGAAAAGGATGAGAGACGAAGAGATGAGAGAAGTGGAAGGATATTGAAGAATGAGGAAGGGGGAGGATCTGGACGCAAATGGCCAGATTTAGATGGTGGGTCTGAGAAGGATGATTCCCCAAAGGAAACTGCAAGGATGTTAAACCGGGATTTGGATAGAGAACGAGCTGTTGCTGAGGCCAAGATGTGGGGTGAGAATTGGCGAGAGAAGAGACGACAGAGTGTACAAGGCAGTTTTGACGGTACTAATTTGTAGTGCCATTGAGTACAATACACCATGCCATGTCTACCTTGATTCCTTTTCCTCCTAAGATGTAAGAAGCTGTGTTGTTGTTTTCTGGCTGCACAGTGTAAGGGAGCTGGTGCATGCCGACCCATGTTTTCTAATTTAACCCTTTTCTTTTCTTTTGCCTTTGATCCAAACATGATGAAGAAGAAGAACCATAAAAAGAAAGTGTAATTATCTTCAAGGAACAGAAGGACAGGACGTTTTGCAAAATTTTGAGAGTAAACACGTCTGGATAATACTGCCTTGTTCTTCTGTTGTCGGCTCTCTATGTACCTGTAGTGTTCTTGAACCAAAAAAAAAAAGCATCTCTGGGTGTTTTTCGGCTGTTTTGTTTTCTGTCTTCAACCCGTAGACCCCAGTTACCCCCCGTCTTGAGAAAATGGGGTTAAACTATATTACTGGAATAGATTAAACAAATAACATATGATTGCCTCGATGATCTTAACCATACAAAAATAAACTTCAAGCCATAACTTCTACTTTTATGTTCTAAGCTTAAGACTCTGTAAACTAGTTGCTAAGCAATAAGGTAGCCATGTTCAAGAAGATCATTAGGGTAGCCGCACCCAAAGCAAAATACTTGTGGTGTGGTATATATGTAACGAAGGGGATCGAAAGAAACTTTACGGCAAAATAATAGAACGTTTGTTGTTTCCCAAACCATGTACCCCATCATTTTATAAGGATCTGAAATTCTGAACGTTGTACACCAAGTTATAAACTAGTCTTCCAATTATTTGCACTTAATTGAGAACTAAAAATTGCCATCCCAAATTGTAAGACATGCTACACAGTCTGGATCATTGAGAGAAAGACGAAGACGTACGTACAACTAATTGAAAACTAATATTGCAGGGGCCCTAGCTGACTTGATAGATCTTTGTTAACTATTGGACACAAAATGGTTCTACATGAAAACGAAAAGGACAAACGCAAAACGCATACTAAGTTAATGATTACACAAGTGAAAGCACCATAACAGCATAGCTGTAGCTTTCTTTGTTCCACCCTTACTTACAGCTGTAGCACCGAAACAAGAAGAGCAGATCGAGATAGTTCAAGCCAGAAGAAGCTATCTACTCCTAGCTCGCGCTAGAAATCAAGTCCGACATGTCGTAACTGTTACACTTCGTAGCCGAGCCTCACTCTACACATGGTTCATCAGACTTCAGTTGAAGCTCCCCTGATGCATCCATGTCTACCACCACCACCACGCACTTTTCATGTTCATCACCATCACCCTCCTTATTTCCATCTTTTCCGTCCACGTCTTCGCCGTCATTGCCATCGCAAGGCTTAGCATCCACCGGATGAACTTCAGAAGTTGGGACAGTGCTCAGAATCACAATACTTTTCATTTGTTCCGGCGCCCGGAGCTTGTCCTCCGGATCAACTATGACAGGCTTGCGGTTTCTGTATATGGCGTAGAGCAGCATCTGAAGGAGACCCAAGATAAAACCTAACACGTTGGGAAGCTATATGAAAAGATAAAACTCATTAGTGTGGAAGTGACGAATTACTGAGATGTATATATAAGTAACTTTTTTTGGAAATAATTACTACTTACTGCTATGCATATGTCCTTGAGGAACAGTCCATAGGCAAACCACATCACGGCACTCAAAGTCAGGAAGAATGATAAACTGAATGGCATGAATTCAACACTTTTTGTGCGGATTACCTGTGCCTGCATTTACAAAAGGAACAGGTAGAAAAGTTAATAATTCGAAGGTAAAATTCATTATATTTAGTAAAGAAGTTTATTGCCACAAAATGATTTTGTCTTGCTTGATATATATTTGAAACAATATCGATATACGAGGCAGCAACTTACAACAATACTCAACGGCGCAGCGAAAACACAAACGGAAATGGCAACGTTGATCCACCCAAGAACCGGGGCACGGTATTCACTATGAAACGCATACTGTAAAATGACAAGGATCAAGGAGAAGAGTCCCAAGTTCATGAATCCGAGTAACTTGATAGTGAATTTCTGCAGTCGATCAAATTCAGCAATAGTAAATCAGTTAGGGAAGCTATTCAAATATTGATACGTCTAAATCATTTGTAATTTACGTAGCACACGTACCCTTGAAGCCTTGGTTGCATAAACAATGTACATGGCGATGTACAGAGTCTCTATCACACTTCCGAAAGTGTTGATTGTGATGAGCAGCACAGCGTTTTGTTTCAGCATGGCATAGTAAAGCCAAAGCGTGGCACTAAACAGCGCTACCAGATATGGCACCGATTGGAAACCTTCAGTTGATTTCTTTTTGAAGATCCGGTAAAACGTCGGCCTGCAATTAAAAAACAAAAAACAAAGTTAATTATTTAAATTGTGTCTGCTATGTAAAAAGAACATATATATAATGCATGTACAAATAGAAAAGATTCGTTGATTGATTACTTACACAGGGGCTAAGTAAACCATGAAGGAAATCAGATTACCTGCCATGAAAAGCGAAAGTTTATTAGAAATAAAGGAACTCATTCAACTGGATCCGAAACTACGTACCAAGATCATAACTAATCATTAGTATTATATATAGCGGGCATGAGAAAGGTTGATCATGAGATTGCTTCAACAAATAATGTGTAAACATAAGCTTTACCCCTAAATGAAAGATTAGGACAACAAAACAACTTAAGTCTAAAATTAATTTCAATATTTTGTGAGATGTATGGTTTTGGCCTATAGTTTTCGGAAAGTCGAAAGACAGGATTCAGAAGGATGGGGAGCTCGAATGTGGCCGAGATGATGACCACGACAAGATAACAAATAATGAGGGCTAACTGATCGACCATATAAAGCTGCGTGTTCGTAAAATATGACATACAAATGCATCTACGCACCTAATATCCCAAATGTAAAGGCCCAGGGATGATGAGCGTCTGCTACAGCTGCCATATCTAATATTAGTATATTACAGAGAGAAAAGGACCGGAAAGGGTGATGAACTCAGTTTAATGTAACGAAAACTGAGAGAGGATTGAGGAATCGAAGAAGAAGATAGAAGGAGCTATATATAGAACTAGAAGGGCCTGAGTACTGAGGAAACCCTAGAGCTCTATCTTTCTCTCTATTTTATCATGCAGAGAAAAATGCTTGGATGGTTCACAGGTTTGAGCAGCTAGCTCCCTTTATATACACACATAAAGGTGTGTAAAATCAAAGGGGGATTCGATGTGCGTATAAAACTCATTCTAGTTTCATGACACATGGAAGTTTAATAGGTAGTATACCATAAACTCATTCTCTCAAAAACCACAATTCTCACCACCGCGCGTGAAAAAGCTCACAGCACTCACCGCAGTAATGTGATTAGAGACCAAAGATAAACCCTAAGTCATCATGAAATAAGCTGTTAACTAATCCCAATTACGAATCAGTTTCGAAACTAATTGTTTCTTAATTAAGGGCATGAATTTCACGCTCCTGGGATTAGAGTGGAGCTTAACTCGAATACGAAATGAGATTTTTTACGTTACTCTAACACATACCGCAAAGGTGTCCGCCCAAAACCAGTAGAGCCCTCTTTCACGTGAACTAGGGCTCCGCCAAACGCAGCCTTAGTTTCCCAGCCGTTTCTTCAAAAACAAACACACGCCTCGCCGCGTCACCCCTACTTTCTCACACAAGGTTTGTTTCGTTGCAGAGGAAGCTTTTGAGTCGATTCTGTTTGGCATTGTTTGGTAGTGGCATTAGTGATGGCTAAGCCAGGGCAGCTAGCCTTCACTGTTATGTTTGGGGTTTCGTGTGCATCGGGGATCTCACTAGGGCTCATGGTTTTTTTCCTTTTTTTTTTCTTTCGTTTTCGTGCTCAAGTTCGAAAAATGATGCCCCAGGTTTTTCCATTTTTCATTTTTTTTGCGGTTATGAGCTTTGAGACAAGAGCAATCATGTTGGTATCATCTTTTGGCGTTATTGAATATCTGGTTGGGTCTAGGAAATGCTAGGTGGAGGGAGTGAAGGAGATATGGCTCTTTTCATGTATGATTTGATGGGCGTTTGTTTTCTTTTCGTAGTGTATGAACGTTTTCAGGGTTAGCTTTGCTTAGAAAAGCTGAATATATGGGGTGAATATGTGTACGTTGCTTTAGTTTCGGTGACGCAATATGAGTATACTTGAAATGATTTGGGCTCTCTTTTATTATCTGGTCGATGATTGCATGAAGAGTGAAAGAGGGAGGCCAATAATTCATTGATTTAGACACATACATTCAACTTTGCCATTTGCCACCACAACTCCAATATTAGGTGTTCTTGAAATTTCAATCAAATATGACAACGTTTTTCGTTTTAGTGGCTAACCTAGATTGCTAGCTCTCTCTTCATAGGATGAAGATGAAGAAAGATGATAAAGCCTAAAGCAAGGCCAATATCAGGGAGATGGCAATTTAATCTTGAATTTGTGATGTTGGCCATATGCATTTATCTCATGCTAATAATAAGGTTTGGTGGCCAATATTTTTGTTAATCGTGGAGGATATTAAAAGTAATCATGATTAATCATAGATCGTCAGTATTATGCACAATGCATGTGTAACACAAAATTTTACTAAACAAACAAAATTAGAAACTCAAAAGATGTAAGTTATACCTACGAATTAGCAGCTAATTAAACTAAAACGACAACAAAAACAAATCAGTTAAGTAGGTAATTGGCCGGTATACTATAAAAGACAGCCAATGGCCAAAGCTAAAGGGTTGATTAACACATTGTTATAAGCATTATAGAGATATCTAATGTAAAGAGATGTAATAAAGATACTTGGAAAAACCAATTTGAAGTAAGATCGATCTCTTCACATATATAATAACAAAATATGATTCGATCATCAAACCCCATCCAATTTTATATATATATATATAATGATTCATCAAGCACTGTGTATGATTGATATGTATGATTCTAAGTGTTTGTTATCTGATCTTCACCCAAAAAGAGCTTCCATTGTCTCTGAAAAAAGAAGGTTGATATGCTAATTGGAAACATCGATCAATAATATATTGCTATGATATTTCATCCCCCCTAATGAACAAGTCAAAACTTTCCCATTTCCCAGCCACACTAATATAGTCTCGACCAGTAACTAATACTCTACGAGCATTTGTCGCCAAACCAAATGAAGAAGAAGTTGTGTATTTGGCTTTTGTTGATTTGAAGTAGCTAGCTAGATATATAGTGAAATCCACATGGTATGAGTTAGCTGAAATGGATCGAATATAGCTAGCTATATATATCTCTATACGTACAAACTGAAATGGATCTAATAATTACGATATATAGGTTAATTAATTAGGATGGTGCTGATCAAGTCATGAGTACATGAAAATGTACACGGATCAAAGATTGAATTAACCAATATTAGCAGTTTGATGAGACACAGATCGATCCAGGACCAGGGGGCAGGGGCACTGCTCTATTGCATCATCATTGCGCGTTTACGACATTTCATTTCGATCAGATCGATTTGGGGGCCGGAGTTAAAAAGAAAGCTCAGATTATATATATGCTTGTGGTAATGGAGTTGCCAATTTGCCATTTCTTCTTCCTACAATTGGCTGGAGTCAGTTCACCCATGTCATAGCAAAACAAAGCGAGATAAGGCGCGCAAATGGTAGATGACGATCATGTTGCATCTAGCTATCTTCAAGCCAATCTCTTTGAGCTAGCCTTTTGATCTTGTTGGTGTCAAATTAAGTAGTTTGTGCCACAAATAATAATGTTAATATCAGTTCTAGTTACTCAGAAAACGCTCTCTACCTAGCTATAAGCTTTGTGATTATTTGCAAATAGCAATTAGCTCATGAATGATATTAAACTTAATTACTTTCGTGCATTGCAAGAAGAAGCTCTTCCTGAATTGGTTTCAACCTCCGTAAGCTATAACCCTAGCTAGGAGTTCAAAAAAGTAGCACCAAATATATATATATCATACTTTAACCTGTAGCACTTGAATTATTTCACAATTTCGTACACAACTCTCTTAATTTGCCAATCATTGAAATAACTCCCCTCGTTGATTACAAACAATTATCAACTCTACAAAGAAAATACATAACTAATTCCACGAAAGCGCCACAAAACCCAATCGGGTTCTATGGTGTAGTGGTTAGCACTCTGGACTTTGAATCCAGCGACCTGGGTTCGACTCCCGGTAGGACCTTTTTTGAATTAATATCAAATATTTATTTTTAACTTTTAACTTTTTTAAATTTACTGTTGGGTAATTTGGTAATTTTCGTCAGTGTTATCTTTCATTTCCAGACCTTTCTCTATCTTTCTGATCCTCTTCAATCTTCAGCTATCGCAGAAATGGAGAAATACCAAACCCTAGAAATTGCTCAGAAAAACCCTAACTCCCCAGTCTTCTACCTCTACCTCAATCGCCCCAACCACCGCAACGCCCTATCACGCGCCTTCTTCACCGAATTCCCCAAAGCCCTCTCCTCCCTCGACCAAAACCCCGACGCCAACGTCATCGTCCTCACCGGCGCCGGCGACCACTTCTGCGCCGGAATCGACCTCAGCAACCTATCCTCGGTCGCCGCGGAATCCGTCTCCGGAGACCGCGGCCGCGACGGTGAGAGGCTCCGGCAAGCGATCAAGCTCATGCAGGACGCCATCACCGCCATCGAGCGGTGCCGGAAGCCGGTGATCGCCGCCGTCCAAGGCGCGTGTATCGGCGGCGGGATCGATATCGTCACCGCCTGTGATGTAAGGTACTGCAGCAGGGATGCGTTCTTCTCGGTCAAAGAGGTTGACCTGGCCATCACCGCCGACCTTGGAACACTGCAGCGGCTGCCCAGTATAGTCGGGTACGGCCACGCGCTTGAGCTGGCGTTAACGGGTCGGAGGTTCTCGGGTCAGGAGGCCAAGGAGGTGGGCCTGGTCTCTGGAGTTTTCGGGTCGAAGCAGGAGCTGGAGAACGGTGTACGACTCGTTGCAGAGGGTAAATCGGTCATTTAAACTTTGTTTCATCAGTGCAAAATAACTTGCTATTTTTAGTTTTAAGTTTTTTAAACGATTCCTGGTGGTTGTAGGAATGGCTGCAAAGTCGCCGTTGGCAGTGACGGGGACGAAGGCGGTGTTGCAGAGGAGCAGGGAGATGAGTGTGGAGCAGGGATTGGACTACGTCGCCACTTGGAATTCGGCAATGCTGTTATCCGATGACTTAAAGGAGGCGATTTCTGCTCACATGCAGAAAAGAAAGCCGGTGTTTGCCAAGCTCTGATATTGCAAATTGTACGCGACGCATCTTGCTCATGTGTTGTATTTTTAAGCTTCAGCTGAAATTTTGAACATCATTTGGTACAAACATGAGGGTCTGTGACTAAATTTATGTGTTAATTCTTGTAATAATTTGCTAGTTGGTATTATAAATATTTTGGTGAGAATTGAACCTATGATGGAGCCTAGTTTTTCTTATATTGTGCGTGATTATAAAGCCTTTAGGAACCAAAAATGCTGTGCTAGTACTTTATTGATCTTGTTACATGTCTATATATCAACTATTGAGTAGATGACAAAAATTTTGAGGTATGATTTGGTAGATTAGTGTTTATATTGAGGAATTGAAGAAAAAAAAAATGATAGGTATGCACACCTCACCTGTTGTTGACCCGGCTATTAGACATTCATAAGCATATTGGAGTGGGAAAACAACCGCAAGTAGACCAAAAATTTAGGGGATTGAAAGGAGTCATGCTTAGAGCTCCGCAAATTGCTGGCTAATATTCAAGAACCAAATAAAGCCTCGTTGAAATAGAACATTCTATGTTGATTGTCTAAGTTGTAGGGCTTCCCTTCCTCTATTTTGAACATTGTTTCTTGATCAAATTAGTTGGCAATGGCTTTCTACGTGTTGTGGTTCAAACTTTAAATACCAGCTACAGTGTATCCATGGATTTCCCAAGCTTTCTGTGTTCTAATTTCCACTCATTTCTTTTGAGTTCCAAAACTTGCAGTTTGCAGGAAGTTGCAAATTCGCAAGTAAAAAATGGCTACGGCCCTCAAGGCTGTGCATGTCTCGGACGTTCCCAATCTTGACCAAGCCTCGGAAATTAATGCTGCATTGGCCCTTATCAAAGCACCATGGTCGGCACAAGGTAAGGAATTTGAATCAAAAAATTTTTTTAGCTGGAGGGTTGATAAGTTGTGCGGAAATGAATGATTCTGTGTTTCATGAGTAGGTGTAAATGATCATGATGAAGGCGTAGAGACGAAATGTGGATTCAAATGGCCGAAGTTTGTGGTGATGGGACACAGAGGCAGCGGAATGAACATGTTGCAATCATCTGATGACAGAATGAAATCCATTAAAGAAAACTCAATTCGCTCCTTCAACTCTGCCGCTCAATTGCCTATCGATTACATTGAATTTGATGTTCAAGTACTTGTTGTGCCTCTTCATTTTTCATCATTTGTTCTGCTTTCTTGCTCTTAATATTGGTTGAGCGAGAAGACCCTTCTGTGTAGGTGACCAAAGATGGCTGTCCAGTCATTTTTCATGACAGCTTTATTGCCACGGAGGAGAAGGTTAGTTCCATATATCCTACATATCTTTGTTTTCGGTTTTCATAGTGGGACTGCAACTGTGCAATGAGAATGTTTGCCTGACCTGTAATTTGATTTCAGGGTGTTTTTGTTGAAAAGAGAGTTACAGACATTACTTTGTCAGAATTTCTTTCATATGGACCCCAGACAGAGCTTGGAAAGGTAATTATCAATGCTGATATACTCATTTTCAAAGTGTAATCTTTGCATATGTTGATGTTCTCTTAACAGAAGTAGTACTTTCATCCAGATGGGTATCCCTATGTTTAGAAAAACAAAGGAGGGGACAATTTTTGAGTGGAAGGTAGAGAAGGATGATTTCCTATGTACATTGCAAGATGTGTTTGAGAAGGTCGACCATTCGATGGGTTTCAATATAGAACTGAAGTTTGATGATCAGTTTGTGTACATTGAGAAACAACTCCGACATGTCCTCCAAGTAGTCTTGCAGGTATGCATTTAGTCTTATAAGAAACTTGGTTTGTTTTACAGCACAATTTGTTAATGTTCATCTGTTGGGTTAAGATATGAAAGTTTGTGGATGGTCATCGACTCGTCGTCTATTGCTCATCCAGTATAGACTTGTCGTTATGTGCATAAACAAGAATAATTTGACCTATTATGCAGCAGGAATAACATCTATAACTTTTAAAGCAGGTGGTAAACAAGCATGCGAATGACAGACCGATTATGTTTTCGAGCTTTCTGCCTGATGTAGTGCTGATGATCAGAAAACTGCAGAGCACCTATCCGGTAAGATCAACTTCTAATCCATATGCCCTCTCAGCTGGCAAAACAAAAACTGTGCAATTGAATGTTGTAAGACTGAACGAGCCAGTCTCCTCGGTGTTTCACTATATCGAAATTGTCATTTATCCAGGTATATTTCCTCACCAATGGAGGGTCGGAAATTTACAAAGATGTTAGAAGGAACTCTTTGGAAGAGGCAATTAAGGTGTGTATGGCTGGCGGTTTGCAAGGAATTGTGTCAGAAGTAAGAGCTATCTTGAGAGATCCAAATGCAGTAACCCGGATTAAAGACTCCAATCTTTGCCTTCTAACCTATGGCCAATTAAAGTAAGCTCTAACTGCTTTCTTAACAGTTTTTCATTCTTACAGTCAAGGGAACTCATCCAATTAATAACTGGGATTCATGTGAATTTTTTAGTAATATACCAGAGAAAGTTTACATGCAACATCTCATGGGTGTCGAGGGAGTGATTGTTGACCTTGTCGGAGAGATCACCGAGGCAGTTTCTGATCCAAACAACTGATCAAAGAATCAAGGGTAGATGCATGAACTTGAACTCAAACTCTTGTTCCTGCTAGGAGCCTATACCAGAGTTGATACACCATTGGAAGCAATATATGCAACATGGCCAAACCTAGAGGAGCAAACAACTCTTGTGTGTTATATTGTCACATTAAATCTTACATCAAAACGTAGTTGTATCCAAATAGTTGAGTTCCGAGTTCAAATTCAGTTCATGAACAGATGATTTCCAAATTTTTACAGAAGATGTAAAATATGGTGTACAAGGAAGTTACCTGCAAACTGGGAAAATTTCTAAAGGAAAAAAAAAAAAACGTTATATGGGATGTGTTTGTTATTTCAGTCAACTGAACAGCCATATAAAAACCCTCTACCCCCTAGCCCAAGCTATCAACTATTTTCAGTTTTCTTTCACAGCCAATTTCATTTCTAGAATGCAAAAGCTTGCAACTTTCGTTTTTCCAAAGACGAATCCACAAATGGCTCTCAAGGCGCCTCAGCTCTGCATCTTTCCCAAGCTTCTCCAAGACCAAGACTATCCCACATTACCCTTCTTCTGCCCGCCATTGATGACTGAAGGTCAGAATTCTTGTCTTTCATTACATTCTCTGCATTCTTGTTCTAAATTTCAAGAAAGATTTGATTCTGAGTTCTGGGGTTTTGTGAATAGATGGGGATGATGAAGGTGAAGCAAGAAAATGCAGGCACAAATGGCCGAAGTTGGTATTGATAGGACACAGGGGAAATGGAATGAACATGTTGCAGTCCTCTGATATCAGAATGAGAGCAATCAAAGAGAACTCAATCCTCTCCTTCAATACTGCTGCTCAATTCCCAATTGATTTCGTTGAGTTGGACGCTCAGGTATCTTTGTACTTCTTTTGGATTTCCAATTCGTAAACAAGATCACTAAGCTTGATGCACCTTCTACATTGTGTCACAGTTTGTTTTCTCAGTAGTCTTGCTTTTACAGTATGCAGAATTTACTTTTGTAGGTGACCAAAGATGACTGTCCAGTAATTTTTCATGACAACTTTATCGTCACTCATGACAAGGTTAGTTGGTTCTTGATCAGTCACTCTAAATCCACAAGCTCTTGATTTAATCTGCTTATGTTCATTAGTGTAATTTGTACATATTGACTTCAGGGAGTTTTCATTGAGAAGAGAGTTACAGACCTTAAGCTACCAGAATTTCTTTCATATGGACCCCAGAAACATCTTGGAGAGGTCATCTTCAATGCCGACTTGTTCGTTTTCATATTGAAAATTTTTGTATCTGTGGATGTTCTGTTAAACTAGTCTAATGTGATGAATATACAGATGGGAATGCCTCTGTTTAGAAAGATGAAAGATGGAAGAATTTTTGAGTGGAAGGTGGAAAAGGATGCCCCCCTATGCACATTGCAAGAGGCGTTTGAGAACCTTGAGCATTCGCTGGGATTTAATATGGAACTGAAGTTTGATGATCACATAGTCTACACAGAGAGACAGCTCAAGCATGTTCTTCAAGTAATTTTGCAGGTAAGAATGCTTATTCTACAGTCTATATACGTGTAATGGTTGTTGTCTTAATGTGCAATTATTGGTAGAACACAAATTGGAATTGGGTATTTGAACATTATTCTTCTGCAATGTTCATTCAGAATCAGTACATATAGGTTGTTAAAATGGATTGAAAATGAAACTGTTCAACCTCTTTGCTATACAATGTTGAACATATAAGTGGGTATTTTTACTGAAAGTTGTGTAAGCAGGTGGTCAATGATTATGCAAAGGGAAGACCAATCTTCTTCTCAACCTTTCAGCCTGATGCAGCTCTTTTGATAAGAAAAATGCAGAGCAGTTATCCTGTAAGTAGATCACCTTGATTGGAAAGTTTCATCCAAACTTGGTGTTTTGAATAGATAGAACGACTTCTCAGTGGCTGATTTATAATTTTTACCCAGGTATATTTCCTCACTGAAGGAGGGTATCATCAAGTGTATGTTGATGCTAGAAAAAACTCATTGGAAGCAGCAGTTAAGGTGTGCTTGGCAGGTGGTTTGCAAGGTATTATTTCAGAAGTGAGTGCTATCTTGGGAAATGAAACCAGGATTCAAGGGAACAATCTTCGCCTGTTAACTTACGGCCAACTAAAGTATGCTCATTTTTCTTCCTAAGTTTCTGTCATCATAATTCCAAATACTTTTTCACTTTTTGCATAAAATGCCTCTTGACAACCAGTTATATGTTGGTCATCAGATGTGAGAGAAGTGATTGTATACACTAGTTGTATGCAAGAATTTCTAGAGAACTTATCGATCTGACAATGAATTATATGCATGTGCTCTTGCAGTAATATGGTAAAGGCTGTGTGCCTGCAACTTCAGATGGGTGTTGACAGAGTGATTGTTGACCTTGTTCAAGAGATCACAGATGCAGTTTGTGACTGAGTAGTACCCTAGTACATGAACTCTCATAGGACAACTGACACTTCCTTTCCTAGTAGCTAGAGGTTCTGAGATTTTGTTAGGCCATACAGTCATACAGCAGCCCAAACAGACAAGTAGAAAGAAACTATATCTTGTTCTGTGCATATATAGAGCTACACAAGATGAGTACTGCACAGAGATCACTTTATCAACATGAATTTCAGAAGTTCAGGATTGAATTACTTCTGTTTGATACCTTCTAGAGATGATGTTATTCTCAAGTCTAAACCATGGATGTATACAGCATTTTGTAAAGCCCAGTCCACATTGTATGATGAAAAGAGTATGCAGCAGTATCATTTTCAGACTATTGAAGCCTTGAAGGTTAACCTTAGTCACTTGGAATGTATATGACTATATGAAATCTGTTCTCCTTAGTCCTGACCAAGTAAGCTTCAAACCAAAGGAAAATTCAGCAGGCTCGTACTTGATACTCCTGGCCCAACTATACAAATTCCACCCATTCAATATGTGCAGAAGTTTTCCCTGTGAAGTTCCCGTAGAGTAGTGCTTATCCTAGGCTGTGCACAACTGCCTTGAGCAATTTCGACTTGCTGTCGCTTCTTGCGACATGAGTTTAACTGCTCGAGGCCGCTCAAATTTGCTGATTTCGGCTATTAGTAGCTGAATCCGGTGGGTAATGCCTGTGCTTACCAAAATGCATCACTACAGATATAACCCCATATAGAGGTTAGAAATAGTAAGTCAGCAGTAAATTTTCCCTGTTTTTACTAATAGAAGTGATAGTCCTAGAGCTCATGAAAACCTGGAATAAAGTTAAAATCAGGAAGACGATGCAAGTTTGCTTCTGGAGGAGTAGAATATATACCTTGTAAGTTTGGTAGAATGATTTGATTATAGACGTACGTACGTATCTTCACATGGAGTGATCGAAGGTGATGTTATCAAGTGGGCCAAATTGTTTTCACTTGCCCAAAAAAGACATCCATCTTTGCTACCATTTCAAATTTTGGATGAGCCTTTTGAGGAAGTTTCTTTGTTCCACACAAAGCTCTTTCGATTCGATTTGATTTGATTCCATTCCAAGTTGGCAGCTCAAGAAAGTAGTAGCAACGAAGAAAGGTACGTACGTCTCAATCCCTTTGACATATACAATTAATATACATATACACATATACGTACAAGATTGTCATGAACTCATGGGCAAGCGGATAAGTCGTTATACATTGTGATTAAGAGTTTAACACCATCATTAACCAGCCTTAATTAAGAAATCACGATGACATCCGAACCTGGCTACATGCCGAAGGACATACGTACATCGTTTTCATCTAATATACTCACAAAAACTTACTTTTTTTTAATACGTATGACCGCATGACACGGATACAACTTCGATTGTACTAATCAATACAAACACTATTTTTCATTCTAAAATATTATAATATCACACTTAGCAGTGTAGCTTAGCCACATGATTAAGATAGAGCTTGTCAGATACATTCAAGATATACAGCAAATAAAGACATACATGACTGCTACGTGTAACCTAAGAACCAATCAATGTAAAGCAATTTGGGTGTTGTTTTAATCATGCTGCTGGTCATGTTCCAAAATATTGGGCTTAAAATTGCTTGCTAATAAGTGAAGAAAAACAGCTATATAGAGTCTCTTGTTTGATGCTAGCAGCTAGCTTACGTCTTACATATATCCTTAATTGTAAAACCTAATCAATCTCATGGCCGATACGAAATAGCTTGCTTCAGGCTGGTTGACAACTTGGGTTAGCTTTAAAATCAAGGAAAATGATCCATCTCAATCAAACTCTATATAAGATATAAATTATGCAGGAATGCATGTTTAGGAAGTAACCAAATGATCTCTGTAAGCCAATTTGCACTGCTAAACAACAGCTGGGTCAACTTTGAAATCAATCTATGGCGACTCCTTCAGATATAATTAAGAAATTTATAGTCTCAAGTCTTTAACCTCTGTTCTAGAAATAAATAAATATATATATATATTGGTTAATATTTATTTGTGAAACATATGTATATGTCACTCGCCTATATTACAAGCGATTGCTTGCTGCGGATTTTTTAGTATCATGAAATGAGATCACACTCGTATATTTTCTTCAGAGACAAATCGAGTTTTTATTCATTTCCATGCCCCTAATTGAACTCCACGAAACCCTAATCTTGCATATATAATAATAATTGGGGAACTTTTCATGCATATAAAATTTACTCTGTCGCTGTACTGAGGCAGCACTAATTAGAAAATGGGAAATGATGGCCTATGAAGAAAAGAGCACATATAATACTAAAATGATTGACATAAAAAGGAGGACTTAGAAGCGAGCATTGTTTTTCTTCTTCAGCATCAAATTTCCCTTTTGAACTCTGCCCAGCTAATAATTAAGCACAGAAACTACATTCAGTTACTGTTCTAACATAGACGAGATTATTATTAGCAACTATTAGATCAGGGCAAGAAAAGCATGCAGCAACTTGGATTTAAATAAACTGGTCAATCTGCTATGAACCCAACAAGGGAAAAACCCTAAATTCTTCTAATGCTTTGCGTTTCCTTCAAAGTAACCCTTTTTTATTGGCTTCTGCAAAACCAAGTTTTAAACTTTCTCCTCTCCATTCATGTGAACTTGTATGCTTTATGGCCAATTCATTAGTCAAAACGGCAATGGTGTACACATCAGGATGCTTGCAACAGAAGAAAACCCTAAAGAGATGAATTCCCACAAAAGTAAAATGACCCAGCAAGAAGAAGAAGAAGAAGAAGAAGCAGAAGAAGAAAAAAAAAAAACCAAGCCAAACCCCCACAACCCCCAAAATTTAAAAAACAAGTTTTCTTTTCTGATTCATAAGCACAGAGAAGAGGGAGAGAAGCGTGAAATATGAGAATCTAGGTTAGCTAGGTTAAGAGGGAGAAAGGGAAAGAAGAAGCAGAAAGGGGTTTTCCAGTGAGCAACATATTTTACTCGAAACATAATAATTGAATCATTTGACGTTTCTTTCTTACCCCTTAAAAACCTCTTCAACACCCACACGCAACCTCCATGGATCCCTCCCATCTTCTCCTTCCAATTAGAAAACCCCAAACACCAACACCCAAAAAAAAAAAAACAAACAAAAAAAATCACAGCCGCAATTTTGCTTACGAAACCCCCTACTCAAAACTCCAACTATTCTCCCTTCACTTTCTTTCCTCACTTGCATATAATTTCAACTAGGCCTTTTCACCACGTTGCTCACTTGTGCGCATCTCTTATACTTCGTTTTGGGTTTTTATAATTCTTCTTTTCTAATTGAAAGGAGTGATAGCTCGAATAGTTCTTCGTTTATAATTGTATAGAAACCAATACATTATAAACCGATGATCTAATGCTTGAAAAGTTAATTTATCTTGTTCGATATTTTAAACAATGACGATTAACATTACTACAGAAAAAACCAACGATGTTCTTTTATTTCTCTCCATTAATCCAAATAAAACGACGGAGACATAACAAGTAGAGTAAGTTTAATTTAATTTTATACGGGAGACAAGAAAAGAATTGAAAAGGGGTTGCCCTTCTCCATACGTAGTCAAGCTTTTCTGGAAATGTCAATGTTTGAGGCTCCGGTTTAACCAGAACCTCTCAACCGTCCCACGTTACGTCCCACTTTGAGTTTTTTCTTATGCCCGAACTACCCCTGCTGAGTCAGATGTACTACAACGACTGCCATTCCTGCCTGCCTTCATTTAGTTTTTTTTTTTTGTCTGGTGCCTTCATTTAGTTAGTTAATTAATTTTTTTCAACTGAAAATATCTTGGTGGTTCTGTTTTAAATGCATTTCAGTGCAGGAGTCACTGTAATTAAATTATAATGTTACATGAGTGCTCTAAAGCTTTGATTATTTTCTTCTTTTTTTCATAGTACTCTGTTGCTTGGCAGGTTGAATGACTCTGGATATTTATGCTGTACCAAATTGATGGTATGACGTACTAGTTAAATTTTAATGGCATAAAATGATTTGTACTAAGGAGAAAAAAGTCAAAATTATGGAAGAAATTTTGGTGAGGATGAATAGATTTTTCGACACTGCTGTTAAAATTTTTGTCCTTTTTGATCTTGAGTTAAACTAGTGCCAGTACATAGTTCATTTTGTGACTATCTCATAACTCCAACGTCTAGTTCACTAGTGATAATTAGAACCCGAACAATCTAACCAGAATGTAAGACAAACACATTTTTATTTAAACCATGATACATCATAGAATATTCAGTATACGGTGTGTATTTATTTAAACTTATAATACAGAAGAAATGTAATCACAATATAAATATTGATCAAATGACTAAAATTATATCGTATATTTACACGACAATATATAATAAAAGATAGACCAATGTTGCAAGGGTTACAGTCAAAATAACAAGGTAGTTCTGAACGATAGTAAAGACCTGTGTATTTTTGTTACTAGAGAGATCGAGTGTGCTAGAATTTGGTTTGGGAAGAAAAAGGGTAGGAGTGTCAATAGGGCAGAGGAGATTCGAGAGATGATCTCTCCTAAAATTTGCAATTTGCAGCTGATCCAAAATAGTGAGACAAGAAGATTGAGGAGATCTTGAAATGGGGAATCGACTGGAGGTGGCATTTTTGTCACTTACCCTAAATCCGACGTGGGTGCCCGTCGTTTTGGAGGCATGTAGGGTTCATGACTTCTATTCCCTCACCCACCCCCTCACGACGCCATTACTCCCCCAATTACCAAATTACCCTCCTCCAATTTCCTTTTTGTTTTTCATCTTTTAGTTTCTACCAAGAAGAAATAAAACTGTGAGAAAGATGGGAATGGTGATGATAGGAAACACAACGCAAGTAGCATGTTTCTTTTAGCAATGTTTGATACGAAATATTGAGCATAGTTCAACACGCATCGCTATGCGTGTACTCCTATATGTGATTCCATCCAACCCATTAAATACGAGACCAATATTTGGTGCATCAAAGTGATATTACACTAGTTTTGGTCCCCATCCAAGCTAAACTATTTTTATGTAACAAGACAGATTGTTTAATACATTATCAAAAACTCCAAATTAACCAAGAAAGTTTTCTCCTAAATTTATATAGTAAGTAGTTTATTATCAGTATTTCCAACCGTTAGATTTTGGATTAAATGAGAAGACATCTTATATATTCGATTTCATTTCCTAAACTTTTTTTTTTTTTTTTGTAATTTGAAAGCTCAAGATTGGATTCGGCTCAACATAAGTTTATGCCTTTATGGAAGTATCAGTGTTCTGATAATTGGTTAGTGTTTCTACATGTTACGTCCCGAGCCGGGAAGTGGTCGTGGGGCGGAACGAAGTAGAATTCTTGAGGGGCTTTCACTCGGTACCTGCACAAATGACAACGTCACGGGGTCGGGACTGGGGTGGCCCAGTCTTCGACTCTCCGATGCTTAAGTTAGCTTTGAGCACTTGTACGGGTAGAGGAATGAAAGTGGGAGAGAATATATGTGTGTATATAGATGTGTGTACCTTGAGCTTGTTTTATAAGGCAAGTATGGGTACCTTTGCCTTACTTGCCTTAGTCTCCAATGTGAGACTCTTTGCCTTCCTTTGGAGTGTCTCCCCTTTTGGGGGTGTTTTGCCGCTAGAGTGACTTTGGCAAGCGGTTTGTTACCGGCCCTTCCTTCTTTGGATGTCTGTGAAGGGCCCACCAGGGCTATCTCGACCGGGTAATTGTACCGTATTCTCGGCTTAGCCAAATATTTTGGCTATGTACTAACAAGTCCCCAAGTTCCCAGTCCGAGAGAGTTCAGAAGGCTCCCGCCGCAGCTGTGAGGCCTTCCTTTTTATCCCGGGACCCGTTGAAGCAGCCGACTGGGCAGAGGGTAGCGGGAACTGTGGGCCAGGTTCGTGGCCGCAGTGGCGGGTCGAAGGGGAGTGTGAACAAGTCTGGCGACTCATCCGCTGGGAGGGAGTGAGAAATGCCTGTACATTTTGATAGCTTGTAGGGCTTTGTTTTGGAACAATGTAAGTGACGTGGTTAGCCATTGTAACTAATTTATGCTAATTTGCCTGGAAATCCAGGTTGATACTTTGGCGTTATGTGTAGCCTTTGTGTTTGTCTTGCCGTATATTTTTGTTTGTTTTGTGGCCCTGTGTTGCGGGGGCAAAGTATAGCATGTGGGAGTGACAAAACACTTCATTGTACTTAGATGTAGCCGCTAGCGGGCAAAGTATACATAGGTGAAGCCGCTACTGGGCTATTGTATATACACTAGTAACAATGAAGTAACGGCTTTCGAAGCCAAGGTTAAAATTGGTCTAAGGTAAGTGGTGGCGAGCGTTTGTAGGACTAGGTCGCGGAGCTCTCTGTCCTGCACCCCTTTGTGTCGTCCCGGGGATTATCTATGGGTTCCGGGGGGTTGAGAGATAGCATCTCATGGGCTCCTTTCCGCTGTTGGATGGCGTTAAGATGGCCATGCTCAATGGCTGCTTGATCCCCTTTAATTGTTAGGGTGCCGCCAGGGGTAGGAACCTTCATGAGAAGCATGTGGCCAGCTATGAAGCACTGCAACCCCCAGAGGATGTCCCGCCCTAAGATGAGATTGTATGATGAGGGGCAGTCGACAATGAGGAAGCGGGCCGTAATGGAAGAGCAGCAAGGAGCTGTTCAAACTGACACGGTTAGACGGTCTGAGCCTAACGGCTGTACTGTTTCGCCAGAGAAGCTGACAAGTGGGTCGTGGTTGTTGTACAGCTTAGTGCGGTCCCGCCGGAGTCCTTGGTAGCAGTCAGAAAACATGACGCTTACAGCGACACCTGTGTCCACTAGAGCTCTGTGGCATCTGTAATGGTCCACCTGCACATTGATGATGAATGACTCGCTATGGTGGCAATGCAGGGTATCCTCATCGTTGCGAAATGTCACTTGATCCCATGCTGATGGGGTGATTGTGACACCGCGTTGGATGTCTAGGATTTCTGAGGGTGTTGTGCATTGTCTTTTCACAGAAGGTTGGCGTGGGGGGAACCGTGGGGCTCCACCATGCAAGGTTAGGATCTGGCCATGCACTTCAATGGCATTGGCTCCTGTGGCGGGAGCACAATATTGGTGTAGTTGCCCTTTCTGGATCAGATGCTCGATTGCATTGCGAAGGCCATTGCACTGCTCTGTTGTGTGGCCATTATTGTCATGGTAAGCGCAGTACCTGTTGCCGGTGGCTCGCCGGGGCTTTTTTGGGAATTTGCTTTTGGGAGGTAGGGGGATGAGATCTTTGTGCCTGGCCCATATGTCCTCCCTCATATGTGGTGGTCAGAGTAGTGTGGACTTCATAATGAGGTGGCGGGGAGGAACGACGCTGTTGCTGTGGAAGGCTCTGGTCCCTTGACTTGTAAGGGTAGTTGCGGTTTCTCTGTCCCCCATGGCGACGGTCGGAGCCGCGCCCCTGTTCTCGGGATGGGCCATGTGATTGTCCTTTCTCTTGCCCGCGGCCAAAGTGTTCATCTGGTGCCGGGGCAGTAAGAGCTAGCGTTGCATGGGCGGGACGTCCGAAAGTGGCAAATTCAGCACGGGCCCACTACACCGCCAGGTCCATCAAAGCATCATAGGATCCTGGGGGTTCTTATTGATCTCCATCAGGAAACTGTCGGGGAGTAGGGCCTGACGGAAAGCCTGCTCCGCCACGCGAGGTTCTAAGTTGTGGCATCTCGCTGTGGCAAATTGCCACCGGGACAGCAGTTCATGGAGGTCTTCGCCCTCTTTCTGCTTGATGTGGAACAGAGCGTCTACAGTGCGGTAGATGCTGGTGTGCAGTATGAAACGGTTAAGGAAACGTTCCGAGAGTTGGTCGAAGCTGTCTATGGAGTTGGGTGGCAGGCTGAGGAACCAACTGAGTGCCTCTTCCAAGAGGGTCTCCTGTGCCTTTATACTTATCCATCTTGAAGGGCTTGGCTCCCGGAGGCCGCTTCTCCATCTGCACTCGGGGTGTGAAGGGGCTTGGGCGATGTCCATAACCAGAGAACAAGGGTCGCTGAGCCCCGCGACTCTCGACGCCTTCAACCCGTGAAGTTAACTGCGTGACAGTTTGGCTAAGTTGGAGCAGTAGGCGGGTTGACATGTCAAGAGGTGGGTTGGGAGAGTTGGCAGTGGTGAAAGTAGAGATAGGTGGGGCGGATGGATTAGGTTGATGTGGCAGAGGGGAGTCATTGAGGATTGATGGTTGGGGGGCCGGGAGTGGAAATGAGGGGTGGGTTAGGGGATGGGACATGTATACAATCTGGCTAGGCCCTCCCGGGAGTATGGAACCAGTCTGGCCTTGGAGAGAATCCGGGGTCCCAGCAATTCGCGCCACGCGGTCCAAGCTATCGTTGTACACGGTACGATGCTCTAACGTGGCGCGGAGCAGGAATTGCTCTTTCTCCAACTCAGCTATGCGTACCCGGTACGCTTCCGTTTCTGCCCTTTCTTTTGTTGTCTGCTCGCGGAATGCATGGAAGTCCCGCTTGAGGATTTCAAGGGCTGTGGCGGGGTCGGAATGGTTGATGGGGGCTGGGCTGCTGGTTTGGGGAAGGGATGTGTCGCCGTGTTGAGGTTCTACTTGAGTGCCAGGGTCCACGGGGTCATCAATAATCACCATGGTGCCGAGTTCCGAGGCAAGTGGGAGTTCCACAAGATAGGGCCCTCCTTCTAGCGCCAATTGTTTCTACCTGTTACGTCCCGAGCCGGGAAGTGGTCGCGGGGCGGAACGAAGTAGAATTCTTGAGGGGCTTTCACTCGGTACCTGCACAAATGACAACGTCACGGGGTCGGGACTGGGGTGGCCCAGTCTTCGACTCTCTGATGCTTAAGTTAGCTTTGAGCACTTGTACGGGTAGAGGAATGAAAGTGGGAGAGAATATATGTGTGTATATAGATGTGTGTACCTTGAGCTTGTTTTATAAGGCAAGTATGAGTACCTTTGCCTTAGTCTCCAATGTGGGACTCTTTACCCTCCTTTGGAGTGTCTCCCCTTTTGGGGGTGTTTTGCCGCTAGAGTGACTTTGGCAAACGGTTTGTTACCGGCCCTTCCTTCTTTGGATGTCTGTGAAGGGCCCACCAGGGCTATCTCGACCAGGTAATTGTACCGTATTCTCGGCTTAGCCAAGTATTTTGGCTATGTACTAACAGTTAGCATGCCCTGTTTATGATCTCATCTAAGCTCTAGTATTTTTGTTTTTTTTTTGGGGTAGGTGATGTGTATGGCATGGTTCAACCATATACATGTATATATATCACAACTACGAATGAGTTTCATAACATTTTTTGACATACCAAAGTCCGATTTCATATTGGTAAGAGCTGCTTTATCTAACAATTTGTGAATAACTGAGGAATTTGGCTTCTCTGTTTGGATTTGCTTGGAATTTTTATAACTATTGGACTGAGTACAATCTAAGACCGTCATGTTATCCTTACTCAAGTCAATGGTTATAAGAACTCCAAACAAATCCAAACAACATGAATCTAAGCAGAGAAGCTGTTACGCGGAAACGGCCGACGGGCCGCACATGTCCCACTCATATGGGTCCAATGATGCCAATAATCCCCCCACTTTAGTCACGCGGTGGAGAAACAGGTGTAGGATTTTACACAAAAAGCTTCGACATTAGTGTCTGATAACTTAATGATGACTTTTTCACGTTTCCGATGTGAGATTCCAAATTGTTCATATCTAAGCCACACTTTTCCAATAGAAGCCATATCCATAACTGAGAGTTTAACCCTGAAGACAAGTATATCTTTTAAGTTTTTGAACATTTTATCAACCATATATGGTATTTAATTTGTGAATTTCTCTTTTGACATATAAGGTAAAGAATTAAAACTAGTTGCATTATGGTTGTGGACGTTGTCGTTAGTCACTACGGAAGTCAAGCGTTGTTTTGTGAAATTGTTCTTTCATTCTATATAATTAAGGTAAGGTCGACCCAAAAAATAGTTCTATAACACTTGTTTAATAATTAATCATGTTAACAAGCTTATAATTTGTTGTGGTTATAAGTGAGATAGCAAGCTATCATGATTACGTTAGCAAGTTGGTAACATACCAAACCAGTCAGTATCTGGATTGAGGTTCACGAGAGTATCCCAACAAAGTCAGACTAATCTACCGCAACAAGCGCACGAACACGAATGCTTCTCAAACATGTTAATCACAAACTGATAGAAATCGAAACTCAAACTATAGACATGGGGTCTCTATTATAAGTAGCACAACCAATTTTACGGTCTTTACTACATCAGGTGGTTAACAAGCTTATAACTTAGATAAAACTTTTCTTTTTAACAAAACTTAATTTTTCCCATTTAAATCATGAAATTTCCATTTTAGAAGGAATAATGGCAGTAAATTTGGTCTTATTGTTAGCTATCATTAACTTGCATCAAATTCAATCTAGTGTTTGGTGCAAAGACAAATTAGGAAGGAATCTGAACTCCTTTGTTTGTATCTAATCATCCCTCCTCACAATCTCACATGATAAGTCCAATAAGTGTTAACAAACCCAAATTGTCCACTCAAAGATAGTGCTACTTGCTTCTTCTTCTTTTTTTTTTTTTTTTTGGTTACAAGGGGGGCACTTGCTTCTTATTTTGGGTCGTACGGAAAGAAAACCAAGAGAGCTTCATTTGACAAAAAAACAAAAAAATAAAAAAATAAATTCCAAACAAAAAATAAAAAGAGGACGAAAATCCGTACTTCCACGTTTGGTGAGCACCCAACAGTTTTGCTTCCCAGGAGCACCATAACCATTCTCGCTGACGGAGGAAACCAGTGAGGGCCACAACCGTAATTTCGCCCCACAACGCCTTATTGGGGGGTGACCTACAGCTGTCAGCGTGACACAAGCTTACTTCATCCCTACGGAGGACCGTAAAAGGCAGTTTGATAACTACTCCGACTCTCAAAGAAAAGACGAGAACGCCCTTCCCGCCTCGGGACGGTAACTCAACCTTGCGTGACAGGACCGAACTGCCACCCGCCAGCGCTGAAACGTTTCGAAGCGTCCAAGGACAAAAGCGGGAATTTGAAGTCAGGGTGTTTTGAGTTTAACGGGTTCGGTTATTTCCAAGGGGGTTTTGGTTGGAAACGGAAAAGTTAAGAGCCCGGGACGTTTTGTTAAAATAGCGTCAAAGGGAAAGGAGATTGAGTCTGGTTTACGCCAAAGGGGGTCTCTCTCGTCTTGTTCTTCCTTTCTTTCCATTGTCTCAAACACCCCCCATTACTATAAAAGAAGCCACACTTTCTCACTATCATACCCACCATTGATCTCCCACCCTCTCCCCCAACTTTTTCTCCCTCCTTGTTCTTGTTCCCTCTTGTTCTTGTTGTTGCTAATCACATCATTCTTTCATCTTGTTCAACCTCTAATGGAACTATAAAATACTTGCCATCTGAATTCCCACAACTTGAACTGGACTAAAGGCCGTAAAGGGCAAGCACTCGTTTATTTGGGGTTTCAAGTTCAAATTTTTCTGTCAGAGTTTGTTGTTGTTGTTGGGACATTAAGATGGAGAAGCTTAGTTTTGTGAGGAATGGAGAGCTGAGATTGCCTCCTGGTTTCCGGTTCCATCCAACTGACGAAGAGCTTGTTCTTCAGTACTTGAAGCGCAAGGTCTACTCCTGCCCTTTGCCTGCTTCCATCATCCCTGAGGTTGAGGTCTGCAAGTCTGATCCTTGGGATTTGCCAGGTTGGTGTTTTTTATTTTCAGTTTATTGAAATGCTTCTACAATGTCATGAGAATTAGTTGGTTCTGATGGAAATGGGTTTGTGGGTTTAGGTGACTTAGAGCAAGAGAGGTACTTCTTCAGCACTAGGGAGGCAAAGTACCCAAATGGGAACAGATCAAACAGAGCTACAGGTTCTGGGTATTGGAAGGCAACTGGTTTGGACAAGCAAATTGTGGCTTCAAGGGGTAACCAAGTTGTGGGGATGAAGAAGACTCTGGTTTTTTACAGAGGTAAACCTCCACATGGGGCTAGGACCGATTGGATTATGCACGAGTATCGCCTCGTTTTAGCTGAAGATAAAAATAACTCCACTACCCAAGTGAGTTTCAATTTTACAGTGTACCAAATTTGAGCAAAACCACATTTCAAACACCCTTGTTAATGTTTGTTAATGGTTATTTTCATGTGTTGTTGCAGAGCCATGTTCCGGTGAACAATTGGGTTCTTTGCCGCATATTTTTGAAGAAAAGAGGCAGTGGTAAAAATGAGGAGGAACAAGTTCAAGTGCAGGCCTGCATTGTTGACCGAGTGGTGAAAAAACCAAGGATTACTCGGCCTGTTTTCTACGATTTCATGACCAAAGACAGAGCCAACTTGAGCCTTGCGCCTTGTTCTTCATCATCAGGTTCAAGTGGAGTCACAGATGTCGTATCTAGCGAGACAGAGGAGCATGAAGAGAGCAGTAGCTGCAATAGTCTTTCTTATTTTAGAAGAAAACAGTGAAGTCTCCTTCTGAAGCTAGTTTCTTGTTGCTTAATTTGTCAGAATAACCATCTAGAAAAAATCAAACCAGTAAAATCAGTCTTGGGTCAACTTATGTTTGAGCCTGCCTCCCCCCAGTGTCTGTGATTCAAGATAGAAATCGGCTTTGAAGAATTAACTTGTAGTCGGTGTTGTTATGAAGAGCAAATTGAGCAATGGATGTTAGCAGATGGTTTTTTATGTAATCAAATCCCCCAAAGTTTTCTGAATTCTCCTCGTAGCAGACTTTATTCGCATTCTTGTACAGAAAGGCATATAATTTCGAAGCCAATAACAATTCATAGATTATGGAAGAATCGAATATAATCTCAGAAAGATCAATCATCACCGTCGTGCAAGGTTCCCAAAATCTCTGGAAAAAGGCAAAATCATCACTCAAAAGGAACCCAATTCCTCTAACATTGTTTACAAACTGACCAAGACCACTCCAACTCAAATCTGCATCATTGAAAAATCAAGCGCAGAATCTTATTCCGAGACACAGACATTCCGACTCTGATGTAAATTTATTTCATCTTCTGCAATATTCCTCCCTCGTTTCAGTGTCATACAAGTAACCAGAGGACTAATAAGGATAGGTATGATGGTGCAGGAGAAACAGGTTTAACTAAAATTTGAATCTTCAAGATCAGTTGTGGTGACTAGAAATTAAAAAACAGTGGATTGCTAACAGGGACAGCTGCGATTATTGAAAACAAAATGAGGCAAAGGGACCCAAGGTTGAAAACTGATCCATGACCTTAAATTCCCAAAAGCATGTGATTTCTTGCTCATTCCTGCGAGTTTACGTAAACGGTACCTCTTAATCCAGAAGAAGAATTTAAACAAAAAAACTCCGCACCACGTTTTGTCAAAGATGCTAATCATGGCATTGTGTGTTTTATGTTTCTTAATCAAAGTAAACGACCGCTATGGAACAATATCTATTATAATGATCTGGGTTTTGTTACAAAACCCAGATTAGAGGAGGGATCATCCTCCCACTATCTTCCTAGTCCTCTGCAGCATTGACTTGAAGGAATACGAAAAATGAGATGCTAGCACTTCATGCTAGCTCATAATGTAAAATACTTTTCTCCATTACTTCCTACTAATACAAATTAATAATTTCGCTCCAATTTTGCAGCCGTGTCAGACATGCAAGAACCACGAGCCAGCTATAGTTGATTCAAACCATTATCATGATCATTAGTAACTAATATCTTATCAGAGCCATGAAACACAAAAGTAGAAGCTTTATCCTTATGGTAATCACAATAAAACATCAATTATCACCAAGAACGACTCGTAATATACCGTCCGCTATTCTTGTTTTTGATTAAATAGTTCATAAGAATTTTATACGTTCCGATTTTGTCACTAAGTAGAGAAAACATGTATGTCATTATGTCATAAAGATTAAAAGAAACATGATTTCTTAATTCACTATTACTTGATAGATGAACTGTGAAGGAAAACTACAAGAGCTTGGTGGTTGTCCTTGAGAAACATGGAGACATGGAGGATGATATCATAGGCTAGAAAGGTTTGAAGATAGGCCACAAACCCATGAGAGGGCGCCAAGTGGACATCAGGTACACAAAGGACGGCATTAACAATATTAAAACCCCTTGCTTATGCATAATTGAGCTGATTCGACATGCCATAAACAGGAAAAAGGAGAAGGAACTAAATTATCATATAGATAAGGAAAATATATGCCGACCCAAGTTTCTTGTGACACTGGTTCATTAAGGGGAGAGGGGCTTCTGGAGTTCTTCACGTCACTGTTTCCTATTATGAAATATGAATTTTCATTTCCCATCACAGAAAATCAAAAATCAAAAAAATCAGAACTTGGATTGGATCTGTGGATTTCTGACTTGGGTTCTCAAATTGCCAATCACGTGGGAAGCCCGTCATGGTAGACCACACAGCAAAACTGATTAGGTCAGTCACTGATATAGAAGAAGAAACCCCCAAAACTGTCCTAGAAACACACAAGAGGTGTCCTTGTCGAGGGAAGGGCATTTCCGTCATTGCACCATTAACATTACCCAGGTAGGCAGGGTGTGTAATGCTCTGATTAATCTCAATTGACCGGTTACCCATCACTTTTATATGTGTATTTCTCTAAAATCAAGTTTTCAGGGGTTGCTTAGTATCTAGGCAACAAAGACATCTGCTACTTTGTATCTAACTAGTTCCAAACAGCATTGTCTAGTCCAGATTTAACCCCGGTCGCAATCGAAATTAATCGCGGTGTGGACCTCTTGTGTTGTCTCTAGAAATTAAACTAATCATAAACCTAAAATTGGAGGTGAAACAAAGAGGGAAGGGGAAAGGGATCCAAAGCTTGAGAATCTGAAATGATAGGGTGGGCTGGGAAGTGTTTTAAATTTAAGTGGGAGATGTCTCCTACACGCAACTATTTCCTCTCAAACAGTTTAAAAAGCCAACACCAACTCTTGGAAACAAGATATGAATATTTTGCCCAGTTGGAAATGAAGATGATATTTTTTGTGGTGCTAGTCTCGTTGCCAGAGATAAAAGAGAATCCCCCAACTTGCATGTGATGACTGAGTAGCTTCTTTGTTTGTTTTCCTTTGCCTTAAACTAGAGCTACTTTACCAATGCTTGTTTGCACTAGTGGGTGGGGAGCTAGTGTAGCTTAAGCAAGGTCGAAGGTTCGATCCTTGTGTATGCAGCAACAATCTTGGGAAAGCTTCCCCGTCTACGGGCGGTCCTAACGCGGCTCGAATGGGAATTGGGTTTCCGATAAAGGGGTATCATCCCCGAACGCCCAAAACCCTTTTAAAAAAAAAATAAATAAACTAGAGCTACTTTTCGATCAAGTGCCTAATGTGTTTCTTCCCTTTCAGGATAGAAAGGGAAAGGTTTCAACATCCACATTAACATATGTAGCTTTCATTGGCATAAAATCTGAAATAAAACAACACATATATATCAAATAGGGTTGTAAAACTGTTAAAATCCGCTCGCTAAATCACGGCAGTTGAAGTAAAATCGCTACAAATTGTTTGATAAACAAATGACTAAGTATACATAAAATATATTAGCATGTTAGCTGAACGCACGCAAGATCTCCAAAGCACATGTAATAGCATCAAAAGGGTTGCGTGTAAAAGAGCAAGATCACAAGTGAATGAGCACAAGTATCTCTCTCTTCGTATTCAATGACTGATTAGCGCCAACACAAAAAGAAAATGAACTGAGGAGGAATTAATTAATTTCTCAAATGTCAAAATCAGTCTTGTACCTACAGAGCAAGGAAGTTTTCAACTCCTTGTGCTGGTTTTCTTTCGTGTCCACAATCTTTTTTGTTGTCAAACATCACAGTTTTCTTATAAATTAAACGGACCACACATCACCCCTATGAGAAAATTCAGTATTATCCACTGTTTATAGAATTTGGGAGTGCAAAGATTCCCTTAAAAAAAAATCACCCCCTCAAACCCAGAAGGGATACTTGATATTTCATTAGCCAATGAACTGTGTTGCATCACTTGTATGAATCATTGATTCCAAAATACTTGAGAGAAAGTTATTTCTTTTTGGTCTCATACCCCCAATCCATCAAACCCGCTTCAAAGACTGGGGATCGAGATTCCGCAAACTCTAGCGAAAATAGCTAATCCTAGGGAAGTAGGGGGTTTGAGCCCCAGACCACATGGAAGCGAACCGTTGTCGTGAACATTCCACTGGACCCCTTGTTGGCAGAAATGAACATTAGTAGTATATATCTATCTACAATTTGGGTAGTGTGAATTTCACTTCCCTATATCTATCTATTTTTCAAAACAAGATAATAGGCTGATGGGTCATCTGTTCTCTAGACCAGTAACCAACTTCAAATTAAGGTCTACTAAATATGCAATCTTAGGCTGCTTTAAAATTAGATGTGGAATTGAGTCTTTTTAAACTGTCAAGTAGTCTAAGGACAGGAAGCAATATAGCAACCAGAAATATCAATAAGCCTCAAGTTGAAGATACACATTGGAAGCAAGAAATATCAAAATAACTTATTACTATCGAATATCATCAGAGCTATCTAGGGTACACCTAATCCAATGACTTCAAATATGCCATACAGAATGCACTTAGATAGAGAAACATCAAAATGCAGGTTCAGGATGACATTCAGTTAAATCTCATACCGTACAGTACATACAAATAGGCATTAAGGCCAATAACGAAAAAACTAATGCATTCGGTTTGTCTAGCACTCTTACTCATTTCCAACTATTCAGTTGTCTTTCTCACAACTTCACTAGCATCAAGCCCAGGAGATTTTGAAGGAGGTGGTTCCGCACATGCCCTCAGGACAGCCTCATTCTGCAAGTGCCATTTCGAGAAGTTCAATACGAATTTTAACAAATATGTGTTATAAGTTGGAACAGGCAAGCTAACAGCATCTACACTGCATAAGAAAAAGCTTCCTATGTACCAGCCCAAATCACGAACGCTTATAAAACTTGGGAAGTAACTACAAATGGATTGCATCATGCAAGCATATTCTGATTGCATGGGGAAGACTTTCTCAATTTCGCAACGAAATACACAATACATGCATCCGAAATCCGCAATATGATGCAGAACATACACACACACATAAAAAAAAAATTCCGACATTACAGAAAGGGCTCAGCTAGCTTCAATCACCGGAGCCAATAACTAAACATCACAGAAGCAATGATTACCCTCCAGTCTATATCCCTTAACCCAACGACATTAGACATGTGACTACGAACAATGACTACAGAAGGAATCAAACTTCTACATGTTTATTTCATATAACATTTCATCTAATCGGCAGAAAGGCCCCATCCCAATCCACACAATCTGTATCGCTACTCAACTCAAATTCATTTCCTTACGATTGGGACTAGCACAAACACAATTCTCAGTTCCTATTTGTGAAAACTGAAAGTATCTATCAATTCGAAAACATGTGAAGCAATGCACAACAATCCAGTCACAAACTAGATAAACATATGAAAATTTTGAAGTGACGTAATGAATTGAAGCAAAGCAAGTACGGAGGTGTGAGATTTAAGTAGTAAAACCCTAACCCGAGGATAAACCCTAAACGGAGAGATTGAGAGACTAACCTGCCAAACACGGAGGAGGCGCTTCTTGGCGTTGGCTTTGCGGGTGGTGGTGAGCTTTATTCTCTTCCAAACCAGGCCGCCGGAGTCGTGCTTCTTCACTATCTCCAACACTCGAGTCCCCCAAAACGCGCCCGCCATCTCTGCTCTCTTTCTACTCTCTCTTCTAATTTCAGTGGGGTTTTGTTGCAGAGTATTGGGCTTAGTTCGAGAGAGGCCCAAGTTGGCCCAATAGTCTCATTATTGAGAGTTAGAGAACTAATTACTAGTTTAATAGATGCATGATTAGTGACTTTCATTGATAAGAGATACATTTCCTTAATACACGTACATATTTAGTTACCTTAAAATAAAAGCATTTTCATTGTCATTTTATGTAGTGGCCGCAAAAACCTTTAGGCATGAAGAAAGAGATCTGATCGAATTTGATTATATATACAAATTAAGTTAATATTTGAGTTTCTTATGATCACGATATATTTGTTCTCTAGGCCGAATTGTGTTCATGGAGCTTTTAGTTTATATCTCTGATTCTCTTTGCTCCCGTCCTTGGCTAGCATCCATTTGAAACACCGTAATATAATATATATATATTATATATTATATATATATATATTATATAATATATATATATATATATTATATATATTATATAATATATATTATATATATATTATTTTGGTCCAACATAATTTCATCCTCTAAAAACCCAATTTCTTTAGTAAAAAGTTATTTTGGTCTAACATCTCATTATCCTCCAGGAAAACCCCCATTAGCATTTTATAAAGACATTCTGTATAAAACACAGTCAATTTTCATTAAACCAATCCTTGATCCAAAGGACTAATCAAAGATATTATATCATTCCCTTTATATAATCAGAATCCTGTCATTAGCCCAATGGAATGATCCACCCTCAACTCCTCACACTCTAGACACAATCTCATTTACCTAATTTGATTACATGGAAGCATGGGACAAAATATTCCTCCATCAAACCGAGGACTTCAGTCATTCATGGTTCCTCAATTTCGACAGAAGATTCAATCGCCAATTCCCAATGTGGTTTTGTGGTTGGTGGGACGACCATGGTTGCTCTTTTGATCTTCTCCCTTCACAACTCCAGAATGCAGTCACCAAATTCACTACAGTCATGACCTTTTCAGATTATGAGAAACGGTTTTCTCCCACTCTTTAGTTCATGGCTAAGTACAAAATTCCCTGGATTCTAAAATGGCAATACAATATTGAACCTGAAGGATACATGGTCATAAGACAAACTCTCGTAAAATGGTGGGATAAATTCGACCCTGAGAGAGTTTTAACTCAATTCAGTGAAGAATTCACAGTCATTCCCTCAAGTGCAAAAGCTCCGGTTTCCATTCAGTCGGCCCCTCCAATCTCACAGTTAACATCTCCAACTCCTCAGTCACCATCTTCTTCCAAGAAGACAGTTCAGTCGCCATCCTCTTCCCAGAAGAAGAAGGTCTCCAGTTCATCTTCCTCCAAAGCAGAAGAATCCTCTTCCCAGAAGAAGAAGGCCTCCAGTTCATCTTCCTCCAAAGCAGAAGAGTTAAAGGCACTAGCAAAACAGTTACTACAAGAAGCAGCAAATTTATCTACAGATGATGACGAAGAACATTCTCAATCAGAATCATCATCACACAGTTCCCCCAGTCAACCAAAAAGATGGGCAGACTATGACGACAGTCAAGACCCTTATGCTGAGTTTGACTAATTCCAGTCAAGACCACTTCAGTCAACTTTTCCACCGAAATCAACAGTGATTCACATGACAAACAATTAATTCCAGTCAAGACCATTTCGGTCAACTTTTCCACCGAAAATCAACAGTAATTCACGTGGTAGACAATCCACTATTTATCAACAGTTACTCAGTGGCAGACAAGTTACTATTCACGGAAGCAGATAATAAATAGATTGACTAATAAATAAAACATTTGATTGATTGATGAACTCGAATGAACTCAGAGTTACAAACTTACAAATAACTATTTAATGCATATGCCAGAGCAAGGGCTCTGTTTACAAGTATTTACTGGAGAGAATCAGAAGAGAGGAGAGGAGAAGAAGAGAGAAAAATTGAAGCCTGAACTAATGAAGCCGAAAGCCTCTATATATAGATTACAAAAAGTGATGAATAGTGAAAAGTCACTGTTGGTGAATAGTAACTTGTCTGCCACTGAGTAACTGTTGATAAATAGTGGATTGTCTACCACGTGAATTACTGTTGATTTTCGGTGGAAAAGTTGACTGAAATGGTCTTGACTGGAATTAATTGTTTGTCATGTGAATCACTGTTGATTTCGGTGGAAAAGTTGACTGAAGTGGTCTTGACTGGAATTAGTCAAACTCAGCATAAGGGTCTTGAATGTCGTCATAGTCTGCCCATCTTTTTGGTTGACTGGGGGAACTGTGTGATGATGATTCTGATTGAGAATGTTCTTCGTCATCATCTGTAGATAAATTTGCTGCTTCTTGTAGTAACTGTTTTGCTAGTGCCTTTAACTCTTCTGCTTTGGAGGAAGATGAACTGGAGGCCTTCTTCTTCTGGGAAGAGGATTCTTCTGCTTTGGAGGAAGATGAACTGGAGACCTTCTTCTTCTGGGAAGAGGATGGCGACTGAACTGTCTTCTTGGAAGAAGATGGTGACTGAGGAGTTGGAGATGTTAACTGTGAGATTGGAGGGGCCGGCTGAATGGAAACCGGAGCTTTTGCACTTGAGGGAATGACTGTGAATTCTTCACTGAATTGAGTTAAAACTCTCTCAGGGTCGAATTTATCCCACCATTTTACGAGAGTTTGTCTTATGACCATGTATCCTTCAGGTTCAATATTGTATTGCCATTTTAGGATCCAGGGAATTTTGTACTTAGCCATGAACTGAAAAGTGGGAGAAAACCGTTTCTCATAATCTGAAAAGGTCATGACTGTAGTGAATTTGGTGACTGCATTCTGGAGTTGTGAAGGGAGAAGATCAAAAGAGCAACCATGGTCGTCCCACCAACCACAAAACCACATTGGGAATTGGCGATTGAATCTTCTGTCGAAATTGAGGAACCAGAATGACTGAAGTCCTCGGTTTGATGGAGGAATATTTTGTCCCATGCTTCCATGTAATCAAAATAGGTAAATGAGATTGTGTCTAGAGTGTGAGGAGTAGAGGGTGGATCATTCCATTGGGCTAATGACAGGATTCTGATTATATAAAGGGAATGATATAATATCTTTGATTGGTCCTTTGGATCAAGGATTGGTTCAATGAAAATTGACTGTGTTTTATACAGAATGTCTTTATAAAATGCTAATGGGGGTTTTCCTGGAGGATAATGAGATGTTGGACCAAAATAACTTTTTACTAAAGAAATTGGCTTTTTTAGGTGACTCATGGTGGGTTCAATGTAAAATAAGCCATGTTCGACTCTGACAATGTAAGGGGAGGATTTTTTGTATGTAACTGGATGGTTAGATGAATGGCTTGATTTGTAAGGGTCGAATTGGTTGACTAATGCTGATTGGTAACTAGGCATATTTGGACCGAGGGTGCTACCAAGAGCACTATAATGGTTAACTAATGGAATAGAGAATGACCTGTGAAAGGAACTATGTTTGATTCTGAATCAGGAGATTCTTTCTTGACTGTTGATTCTTTCTTGACTGTAGAGGATGCTGTAACTTTTGATTTTCCGGGATTTCTCCCTTTGGATGAGCTGGACATGATGTTGATGTTGTGGCACCCTGCAGAAATTCACGGGTTAAGAAATCTGGGATATGATTGTCACTACCTTTAATGAATGCAATTTCAAAATCAAAAATACTTAAAATTGCTTGCCAACGGGCAAAAATCTGTTTACTAGCAATGTTTTGAACATCTTTTTCTAAAACATTTTTAGCACTTTTACAATCGACACGAACTAAAAATTTTTGATTTAATAAGTCATCTTGAAATTTACTGATACATAAAACAATTGATAAAATTTCTTTTTTAATAGTACTATAATTTGTTTGGGCTGGATTCCAGACTCCGGAATAAAAACGAACAATTTGCTCAGGATGATTAGGAGAAAGTTGTTGTTTAAGAATACCTCCATAACCTATTTCAGAGGCATCAGTTTCTACGATTTTATAGGAATCGGGAAGAGGGATTCCTAAGCATGGTAAGGTTTTGACATGAGTCTTAATTTATTTGACTAAGGATGTATGTATGGACGTCCAAGGGGAAGGATTCTTTTGTAATCTATCGAACAGAGGTTTACAATGTTTTCTAAGGTTTTTGTAAAAATCTGCTACATAATTTAAAGATCATAGGAATCTTTGTAATTGATTTTTATCTAAAATTACATCTAGAAATTTGTCAGCGAATTGTATTGCCCTATCAATGGGTTGTATTTGGAGATGGTGAATATTAAATCCAAGGAAACGAACGTTGGTTTGGAATAATTTGATTTTTGAGGCAGAAATAACTAGACCATTATCCTTTATTATGGAAAAGAATTGGTGAAGATGTTTCCAGTGTTGATTAATTGATTGAGAGAAGATTAGAACATCATCAATGTAGACGATGGAAAAGTGACTATAAGGATTGAATATATCGTTCATTATGTTTTGGAATTCGCTAGGTGCATTTTTAATCCGAATGGCATAACATTCCATTCATAATGTCCAAAAGGCGTGACAAATGCGGTTTTGTATTTGTCAGTTTCACTAATTTGAATTTGCCAAAATCCTGATTTCATATCAAATTTACTGAAGATAACAGATTTACTTAATCGGTTAATGAGATCTCGTTTATTGGGAATGAGATACCTAATCCATTCTAAAACTGTGTTAAGAGGTTTGTAATTTATAACCAGACGAGGGGTCCCTCGTTCATGTTCAACATTTTTCTGAACATAGAACGCTGGGCAGGACCAAGGAGATTTACTCGGGCGAATAATATCTTTGTTGAGTAAATCATTAATTTCGTTTTTACAAAATTCCATGATTTCTTGACTCATTTGAATTGGACGAGCTTTAGTGGGGATGTTTTTCTCATTAAATTCTTTGATGTAGGGTAGTGAAACAATATGTTTTTTCCTGTGCCAAAAGGCAGTAGGAATATCAGAACATATTTCTTTGATTATTTTTTCTTCAAAAGTTTTAATCTTTTGCTGAAGAAAAGAGTTTTGGAGTTGATTTTCAATTCTCTTGAAATTAATTTCTTCTTGGAGAAAGGTTATTTGTTTGGTTTTTGCTTGAATGCAAGCGAGAGCTTTTGAAATATTGTTTTCTTGAAATGCTTTTAAAGTATGGATTTCTGGGTTTGAAAGAAAAGTAAATTTAACTGGTTCATCAAAAGGGTAGGTAATAATACCATCATATTCAGTTTTAAAGGGGTAAATTAAAGTTATGAAGGGTAGTCCTAAAATTACTTTATCAGTTAAGTTTTTTACCAAGATAAACGAAGTTTTGAAACAAACATTATTTTGGCAGATATGGGCTTTAGGGATTTCGTATTTAATATCCATTTTTGTTCCATTAGCTGATCGTAAAGATTCTTTCGTTTTCTCAAAATATTTGGAGGGTATTAAACCTTCTTGGATGCAATTAAGGTCTGCACCAGAGTCAATAAGGGCTGTTATTGTTATTTGGAAATCTTTTATTTTGAGTTGGACAGTAGTGTACCATTTTTTAAGTTGGATCTGGCGTATGGTACTAATAGTATTATTTTCAGAGTTTTCAGCTTCATCATTATTTTCTGGGAAAGGATTTTCAATTGGATCCTGTAATTTAAGAAATTGGTTATTTATTTTTAGTAAATTTAATTCTTGTTTGATTTCTTTATTGTCGTTTGTAAGTTCTAGATGTGTTTGTTGTAAAGCATGTATTTGACTCTTGATTGTTTTTACTTCATGTTGGAGATCTTGGATCGTTATTTCTTTTTTACTAGTGGAGAATCTATCAAAAGTTGTAGTAAGGCTAATTTTTTGTGAGGGAGGATTAACTATATTTTCTTGGGTAATTAATTTTTTTAATTTTTTGAGGTATTCTGCTTTAAGTTCAGGGTTGTCTATTTTACTTATTAAATCTATTAAGAGTTCTTCTTGTTCTTCTTGTTTGGAAAGAACATTTATTGTTTTACAATTACAGGCATCTTTACACCCAAAAGTGATATCTGGGGAAGAATGTCCATTGGATTCAGAGGAAGAGGATTCCATCATTGTGATGTCATCTTCACTCATTTGATTTTCTGAATCAGTGTTTCGTAATTCTAAAGTTTGTATAAGTTTTTCTTTTTCTTCTTGACTAATTTTAAGTTGATTAATAGTGCTTTTAACTGGACAATTGTTTGCAAAGTGACCAGTCTTATTACATTTAAAACATTTAGTTTTACTTTTATCGAAAGATTTACGTTTTAGTTGGTGATTTGGTTTTTTAGACCAATTTTTGCGAAATCTGTTTTTAGAATAAAATTTGTTTGGCTCAAAGTTATTTTTGTGGGGTGTGAATTTTCTTTTTGAATGGTAAGGAATAAATTTATTACTTGTCTTTTTTCTTCTTGAAGGTGGTAAGGAAGGTAGGTCATATTGTTCACAAAAATTTCCTAATTCGTATTTAGCTGTTTTCTTATCTGATTTCATCTGAGCATTTAATTTCATATCTATACACATTCTTAATCCTTCTTTTTGGATAACTGTAATTATGTTTCTATAAGTTAAAGAATCATAGTTTATGTGACCTGTTTCATTACTAAGAACTTGTCTGATTTTATGAGCAAATAATTTTGGAAGACCATTTATGAATTTTTCTTTCCAGAATGGTTGGTTACTATCGTCTCTAAGCATAACTCGAGAAATGAAAACATCTTTGTACCATTTGAAATCACTTAGGGTAGGACACCTAAGGTTACTGAGTTGATCATGAATTCTGGATGTGATATGACTGGGAGTTCCTATGAAATGTTGAATGATTGTGTAAAATAAGGTATTAACAGCATCAGAAATTCCTATTCCTGTGCGTTCGTCGAAGATGGGAGTCTCATCTTCATCTCGTTTAACGGCATGTTTAATGGATGATCTAGAATCAGGAGTGAGATGTTTTTCCCACCAGGAATGAAGCATTCCTGTAAATCCTGTGGAAAGTATGTCAATAATTTCAGGCTGGGTGAAATTATGATTAGTGACATAGCTATTAGCTGCCATAGACATGTGATGTAATTTATTTAGGATTTCTTGTTCTGATAAATTATCAATGTTCCATTCATAAGTTTTATCAGAGGAAATTGAGAATTGATTATTAAAATGATTAGTGGGTTGTATATCTAATGGAAGAGGTTGTTTTGTCCAAGTTTTAAAAGGTCGCTTCTTTGGATGAACTATCCGATCTAGATTTAAAGTTTGAAACATTTGGTTTAAATCTTTAATTTGGCTAGTGTTATTGCTAGTGTTACTAGAATCGCTTTCTGAAGAATCGGAAAAAGAGTTTTGTTGTGTATGAATTACAGCAATCCTACTGGATTCAGATGTTTCAGTTTTTAATTGTTCTAACATACGTTCAATCTTTTAAATTGAAGAAGTAGGATTTAGGGTAGGTTTATTTAAAGTACTAAAATGTACTAAAGGAGTTTCTGGTTTGGGTTGAGGCAAAATGTTGACTTTAGAAGATATGTTATCGACTTTTATTTCTATTTTGTCTAATTGGGCTCCTATGGTAATTAAACTTTGATTTGTATAATTATTTTGTTCAATAATTTTTTTAGTTTCGGGGTTAATTTTCTTAGTTTCGGTGTCTTCGACAGCAATTTTGAATGGTGAGGCTGTGATTGGACTATTAAGGTGGTCAATTATTATTGTTTCAACTGGGGGATGACTAGAAAGGACTGAGCTAGTGGAAGTTTTCCATTTTGCTTTTGTTAATGTTTGAACAATTTTTGGATTATTTAGTTGATCTATAAAGTCGAGAAAATTAATTTTTGATTCTGTTTCAAGCATAAATGTTTGCCAATCCTTAAATAATTGTTTTCGTTGAATTATAAGGGGAAATTTCATCCTATAGAGATTTCGTCTAAGGAGGTTTTCTGGTAATTCAAGATTTTTGTCTAATTTAGAATAATTAATTATGAAAGGTTTGGTGAGTGTGCTTAATTGAGGATTTAAAGGAGGAGTAACTAAGAAATCAGAAGCAGTAGGAGAAGTTTGATCTTCATCTGTTATTGAATTGTTTTAAGTTCGTTTTCTGTATAATTTGGGTAACTAACTTGAGAAGTAGTTTTGATGTTGAGAGTTAAAGCTTTTAAAATATGAGGATCACTGAGGCTAATAATAAAATCTGGGTAGCAATTAAAATGAACTGGATCATTAAACAGACTTGATTCAATTAATCTAAGGGTACTATCATTAAAATCAGTAAATCTTGCATCTCTTAAACATAAAAGAATTGAGGCATTAAGACCTTTTCTAGTTAAAGGTTTGACACCAATTTGAACTAACCCAATATGTAGGAAATTATGACCATCTTTTTTATGTTTTTTAATTGATTCTGGACTAAAAAGTTGGCAAGTTTCATGTTGTTTACTTAGGGCATAAACTTGTTCTACTGATTTAATATGGTGTTCACTTTTAAATGAAGCTAGGCTCCATTTTTTCTTATAAATTTCATGATTAGGAATTCTGGGAATATTCCAGTCGTTTATGTCTATGTTATCGTTTGACTGATATTCTATTTGTTCCTCGTTAACTATATCTGGAATTCGATTAAGGGAGGATCTAGACGAACTAGAAGTGACTGAGTTGGATCTAAAAAGTCTACTTATTATGTGAGGAGGAGAGAAAACTGAACCTAAACTTAAAAGATAGCCGGTTTTAAGAACCTTAACCTAAGACCCTCAGACTAAAACTTACCTTACACCGCTCACGCCGCATCCGCTCACGCCTCTCTTGGGACTTATTGTTTGGACCTGGACCTATTGTTTGGTGGAAGGAAAGAACAATCTTAAAGGAAATAAGAAAAAGAAAATAAAACCATAATCTTTGAAATTAAAGTACAGAAATCAAAACTCATCACAATAAGTAAACAATATAAATCAACTCAAGATCCACTCCTAGGCGGTAGTCCGCCACCTAGGGATTGAGGAGATAAGGAAATTAAACAAGATATAAACTCCAGAGCCACACCTAGGCGGTAGTCCGCCACCTGGGGTTGAAGGGTTTTGATTAACTAATAAACTATATCAGGTCGTTTAGGCTCTGATACCAAAACACGGAAGCAGATAATAAATAGATTGACTAATAAATAAAACATTTGATTGATTGATGAACTCGAATGAACTCAGAGTTACAAACTTACAAATAACTATTTAATGCATATGCCAGAGCAAGGGCTCTGTTTACAAGTATTTACTGGAGAGAATCAGAAGAGAGGAGAGGTTTGACACCAATTTGAACTAACCCAATATGTAGGAAATTATGACCATCTTTTTTATGTTTTTTAATTGATTCTGGACTAAAAAGTTGGCAAGTTTCATGGTTCCTCAATTTCGACAGAAGATTCAATCGCCAATATATAATATATTATATATATATATATATATATATATATTATACGTATTTAGTGATCTTTAACAAAAACATTTCGTTTTGTCTAGCAGAGAGGAGCACTAGAACCTTTAGATATGAAGAAAGAGAGCTGATCGAATTGGATTATGTATAACTGTTGAAGGAGAAAAGATAACGAGAATAACGGTCTACTCATTCATTGATAGAAAGACATATTTATAGGCATTACATAGAGTCTTCTGATAGATCTTACCGTAATCTATTCTAATAAAGAAACCAAATTAACCAATCCTACGTGTATTAGGGCAAAACACATAACAGAATGACGGAAACATAATTTCCTTACACACTTCCCCTTATGTTGCGTCCCTAATATGATATGTTGCTTATGATGTCGCCTTAGTAAAAATCTTGCTAAGTAAAACAAAAATCTCGCGGGTAAAACAAAAGACTTAGATGAAGGGAAAAAGAGCACAACACACCAACTATAATTAAAGATAACATGTGATGCTTGTAGACTCCCCTTGATGTCTACACAACGACTTCTCCTGATTGATAACTCAATCTCAGAGTACAAATAAACGGCGCAAGTTAATGCATTTCACATACTTTAAAAGTATACTTAACCAACGATTTTGTCATTAAATCCAACTACAACATCCATAGATCAGACTTTCTATGCTTAGAATTACTTTGATTTTGAAGGAGAAGGCTGTCTAACAACTCAAAACATAAGTTCACGTTAAAAATCAGATTCACGCATGGCATGACCTTCGTGTACTTAAACAGTCATAACGTCTTTGATACAATAGGTATGGACAAACCGTACAAAGTTCTGGAAACTAGATACATGTAGCTTTCCAACCATAGAAGGTCCATAACCTAGTTCATCTTAAGCTGATCACAAAGCTCTGTCGAAGTTGACTGTTGTGCAAAAACAAATTCTCAGACAGATCCGTCCTACTTTACGAAAATAGCCATAACTCACTCAATATGATAGATGTGATCAAATGGTTGGTGTCCCTGGAAACTAGACACATAGAATTTTGCAATGGTACTAATTTCACCAATTTTCAACGAGTAGGCTATCATGTAAGTCCTGTGGAAGTTGACCTATAAAACTGGACAAATTCTGATTTCGTTGTTAATATGTCTTTATGTAGGGATGAATATGCCTAAACCTTTTATAGAAGAAATTAATACCATTACATTGGCATTGTGTGGGCGCATCCGGCCACTACCTTGATATTCCTTCACACTCATCTAAGAGGGAGCGAAGCTACTCGACCTCTAGGAAGAGAGTTGCAAGACTAAGGAGAACTTGGTCTTACAAGTTTATAGTGAATGAGATGTCGAGTCAAGCATATTGTAACAGGTACATAAATGTGCTACCATACTTAGATGAATAATTTCTCCTAAGACTTCTTTGTCATATGGACAAAACGAGTCTTCTCAAGACTTCAACTGATCAAGGGATACGTATAGGCATAACTTCATCGTCCTTTAGATTGTCTTAAGCCGACAGATGAATAAGCATTATCAATAACGGTCCTCACTTTCAAGACCAAGTATTTCCAAGATCATTTCATTCTTAATTTTGGATCAGTGACATCTCTTAGTTTAACAAGAGTTCATCACGATTCATCCATATTGTACACATAAATAGGCATAATTCTTCATATCTCTTCCTTAATCAAGTAGATACTTAGCAAATACCTTGCAAACGCGCTCCGTGGTCAGGAGTCACTTGATTCGGGTGAAAACCGATCTATTCAAGATCGTTATGTACATCTCTTAGTTTCCAACAAAGATAAGTTGTGACCACAAGCTGCTTGTTCAGTTTTTCGGAAACTACCAAACTGACAAGGTAGTGGAGTGCAATGACATCCATTACGAGAGTATATCTCATCATATTAGATTCTAGGGCATTTGGGTGAAAACCGATCTATTCAAGATCGTTATGTACATCTCTTAGTTTTTAACAGAGATAAGTTGTGACCACAAGCTGCTTGTTCAGTTTTTCAGAAACTACCAAACTGACAAGGTAGTGGAGTGCAATAACATCCATTACGAGAGTATATCTCATCATAGTAGATTCTAGGGCATTTGTGAGAGACCTTGCGCCATAAGGTGAGTTTAAACTCTTTTTCTCACTACGATTTCTAACAAAGACATAATTGATTACACTTGGGGTGTCGGAGTCACCTAACCAAAACACTATTTCTTTATTTAAATCTGGGTCACACCTTTCCATTTAGGCCAATCTACAACGTTTGTATTTTCTTAACGAAGTATGGTTCGATATCAAACTCATTAAACCACGTCATCATGTACACCGGTGTAATTTCTAAGTATAGAGATCTCTATAAGGATTGATATTGACATTAAGGCATCCCCCAATGATGATCATAATCCAGAAATAACAGACGAATGAGTATTATTGATCAAAATATCAAGTTGTGTCAAACTCACATTCTTCCTTGGCAAATATTTATCAAACCAAGTGGTCTCTCCCTAAACCGTGAGAGCCACAGCCTAGTGACACCATCTACCACTTTTGAGGTGTCACCATGCCACCATCTATGGGCGACGACATATCCTCTTATCCGGACATCGACATGTCCTCTTATCCGGACATCGACATGTCCTCTTATCCGGACATCGACATGTCCTTATCCGGACATCAATCCTTGCAGGCATGTTTGCAGCATGTATATGTGATCTCATCACTTTAGGGAACATGATGAGACACAGTAGGGACAAACCAAGACAATTCCAAGTCGTTCTATTTAAACATTCTTGTTTTTATCTCCCCTAACGACGGGAAGACTGGTTCATCAAAGTGACATAAAAGAGATCGTTTGTCAATGTCCTTATATATGCGGAATATAGTCGGAAGCTCATGTCTTATTCAAAGACAATATTAATCAAATAACCCATCACTGTGCTTGTGGAGGCGCAATTTGGCACATACAACATATAGACGATATAGATTATAGAACGTTAACTCAATCCGTTAACAAATATATATGCATATCGTTACAACCGTAGCATAAAGATTTGAATGATGATGGGTAAAGATGAATAAATAAAACTATGACTCTACTACAACCCGTAGTCGTTGGTCTTACAAGTCCAAAAAAACCGCTAGCCCCACCGCCAGGACCAATTAAAAAGAAATAGGTTGAACTGACCGCCGACATCATCGGACCTTTGTTTTACGCTTTCTTTAACGATTCACTATCTTACATAGCTTCAAACACTACCAAATTTTGTAAGCAGGTAGACATGAGAGTTAGAATTCCAAAACTGCTAGCCTTAAAGTGAACAATGAGAAGTCATTAAGCTAACATCTTATGAATCATTCTTGTAGAATCACTCATAGATAATGTAATGTCTAACTTAGTGAACAACGACTTAGCATCTTGTTTATATGCTAGTCTCTACATTTCATTGTCTTTAGCGTACGAGAGTGTCGCTCCTAATCTTTGCTAAATAATAGGCTTTACAAAACAAGTAACAGGATGACCCGAATCACTCTTCGTTTATAAAAGCATGAGTAATGCCTCCATTGTATAAGAGGATGACTCGAATGGTTTTAATGTCGCTGTGAGCATTGTATACATTATATACATTTGTAATAAGGACTTACATGTGCCCTTTCAATGCACAAACTAGTGATTGATAGGTACCTTAGTTGCTGAAAAAGGAAAGCAGGAAAAAATTTATCTAGCTTTCGCAAGTATCAAGGGATCTTAACTATCAAATATCAAGCCAGTTTCATCGTGGAAGAGTCTTGGTCGACTGTTTTGGGTGATTCTTTCTAAACTCCTTCCTCAACTAATGATGAACACACATATAAACAAGAATCTGATCAGCAACACCGCATACTATTAAATCTCAAAATATATTGCATGTTGTTTTTGCGAGACTTTTGCGTTCATGTGTGATGGTAAACGATAATCAAGAACCTAGTACTCAGATTATCTTAGAGATTAGCTTCTGAGCATGCATATATAACGGTCCTAAACGTATAATAAAGTTTGTGTAAGATAGAAGGATCGGACCAATTAATTATACAAGAAAAGGCTTTGATTACTACTTAAACATGGATGTTTCGTTCTTACACTTGTTTTTATTTAATAAACAACATATGGTTGTCGGAGTAGATACTCATCCGATCCATAGATGATTTATTCCTTTCGATCTCTACTAGAAACAAAGATTTGGAAAATTCTGTATAGAATGCCGTAATTTGCAGCTAGCCAAGCCCTTGCCGGTTGCATACGCATGCTTAATTACCAACATCGCTTCAGAACTACTTCCTGGAAAGTGGATTATTTTAAACAAGTAAACCTTAGATGATAGGCTCCATGCAGGTACCATCAGATTCAGCTCCTTGAAGTTGTTGCATAGTAGCTGCATTTGCTTATTGAATCAAAAAACGTATTGATTTTTAATGATTCAGATGTTCGTCGAACCTTTTTAACAAGGCTGGCAAGCTAGGCATCGATCATGGCATAGTTAATTAGCTTCACGGAGTGAAGAGATACGGCCGGTGTTGCAACTCCCACGCTTTTGTTTATTTGAAGTCTTTTGAGCTTACCTGCTTAAAAGTTGAGCAGCAATATTCTGAAAATTTGCAGGCAGAACATACAGTTCTCCATAAATGAGCCACAGTAAGGCATTATGATGCAGATTAATGTAAAGCAATTACCTGTTTTCAAGTTTCCCTAGTTAACCTCACATCTCTTTTCTTGATGCCGAAGCTATAGGAAAATTTCCATTATATATGCAATAAGTTGGAAATAAGTTGAGGCTGTTGAGCTACACTGATCTAAGTCGAAACATGACAAGGGGAAATTTTCAAGCTGCAATAAAAAGAAAAATCTGACGGCTGTGGGATTTGAACCCACGCCCTTTCGGACCAGAGCCTAAATCTGGCGCCTTAGACCACTCGGCCAAACCGTCTCGTTGAAAACAAATCAACTTCATTTCAATTTGGACGCGCTTTTCATGGAAGGAAAAAATAAGATTGATATTAACTAGTAACTACCCGTACGTTTGAAACAACCGGTTAATATATGCACAACGTACTGAGAGCACGTTTAAGAGGATCATAATTAATGTTTCTAATTAAGCATGTAATCTTGTTGATTTTAAATTCATATGTCATACCATTATTCTCTTAAAACTTCTTGAGAGTAGAGAGAATAGCATACATTTACCAAGTACGTAAACAACAAAAAGTCTTGATAGCAAAATAAAAGTTTAGATCTACAACTTACAAGAAAACCTAACTCAATGTAAGAAAAATAAAGTCACATTCGTTTTTAATCAATTTTCATTGATAAGTGCCGTACATATGAGAACTACATTAATATCATTGTTGAAACAATGACATCAATCACACAAATAAAAGTAACCAACACTTATGATATAGTTTTATCTTGTACTATAAAAACTCATCACACGAATCATGTGAATTAAAAGAAAAATAAAGACATAACGATATAGAACCATGAAACAGGCCCGGACCTGAGATTTTCAGACCTGAGTCGAACTCTCAAAGTTGGGCCCTCATTTGGTGTCATTTTATTTTTATGAAATGCATTTTTTTTATAAAAAAATTTCGGAAACTAGCTAACAACAATTGAAACAACAAACAACATGTAATTTCTGAAAATATTCATGTAATATCCAAATATATGTAGAGATTACCAAACCTCTATATGTTTTAGTAATTTTATATCTAAATATTCTAGTTATCCTATTTGGATAATATTTTAATAATCATATTTTACATTATAAATCCTATTTATAAAACAAATTTCTTATGTATGGACTTTAATGGATTTTAAGATATACTATAATTATATATAATTTATTAAACTTGTATGAGCCCATCATGTCAATATTTTCTTTTAATTTGGCAAAAGTTGAGCTTAATTACTATGCTAGTATGGACTTTAATGGATTTTAAGATATACTATAATTATATATAATTTATTAAACTTGTATGGGCCCATCATGTCAATATTTTCTTTTAATTTGGTAAAAGTTGAGCTTAATTACTATGCTAGTAGGATCTGGATATAATGAAAACTTGTTAATTTTTTTCTGGGCCCCTTATGACTCTGGGTCTTGTGTCGGCTGACTCCTCAGCCTCATGTCAAGTCCGGGCATGCCATGAAAGGAGATGATGAGATATTAAAATGATAATTTTATGATTCAACTAATAAAAAAAACTTAGCATAAAGACCTAGGACCTAGAGAAAGTGACAAACCGAAATAAAGAAAACAATTGCATCAATTTAATTATGAAATTTCCTGTATAGTGTATACTTTGAATTTGAAGCTTTTGATACTTATACCAGCTAGTCGCACAGTAAAACGTAATTTTGCAATCTCAGTAGTCAACGAGGAGAAAGTTACGGTCAAAAATAAACTTCTGTGTGCTCGTGCAACGACTAGAGGTAGGTGGAGACTGTGTTTGGGGACTGATTAATCAAGCCAGGCTAGACTGGAACCCACAACAACAAAGATCTTTGATTCCTCCGCTTTGGATGGCATCCCTTAATTCTTTTACGCCTAAACCAAACAGTGCCTTATTGGTAGCTGAGTGACCTGAGTCCACCTACATCCGTTTTCATGATTAAGCTAACCTACTTCTGCTAATTCGTGTTATTTAGTTAATTAAACGTTAATTGTTTATTTTCATTATCAGTCTTTTCAAAAGGGTCGTGTATAATAAACCCTTTTGCCTATAGCGGCTGTCCACGCCTCCAAGTGTCATATTCTCTCTCTGCCTTCCATAATTTGACTGCCAGCCGGGAGTCTTTGACGTATATGACCCTGTTCGACTACGTAATTACGATGTTACCTTTTTCTAATATAGTGCCACTTGGGACAGTCAACGTCATTTAACAATGTAACAAAAAGACGCATCGGGATTATAACATTTGTTCTCTTTAATTCTTACAAGTTACAACTGAATCATAGAATCCCGTAATGATGCTATTTTTTGGATCGATCTAATTTACTTTTGAATAACTCAACACATGCACATAAGTATTGTTGAACGAATTGTTTTGTCTTGTTATGATCAAGAATTTAAAAGGCGGTTTGGGGAGCCGTTTAGGCAACGTCTAAGCGCTAGACGCACCCTAACGCTATCTAGACGGCTCTCTAACTGTCCTGATTATAGGTTAGGTGGCGAAGCAAATCGCTCAATGCTTCTGGGTAGATGGAAAAGCAATTAGGTGGTCTGGATGCTTGATAATTCTCTCATTTATTCTTTTTTACTTATTAAAACTCAGACGCGTTTCTCGAATTGCCGTCATTAACTCTCGAGCTCGGAGGTCAATCTCTCTCATCCACAGACCGGCTACCTCCATTTTTCTACTGTTGATTAATATTGTTCTGGCATGGTCTCTGAGAGGGGAGAATCATCCAGATGCAGGGGCTTCCTCCTATAACCTGTCAATCAAGGAGAAAAAGGCGTCAGAGGGAAGATCGGGTGCTCCGGCCTTCGACCCTCCGATGCCTAAGTCAGTGAGCTGATGCAGGTGATATATGAGTGAAGATGGAGATCGTGAGAATGAGAGGGGGAGAGTGGTATTTATAGGGGTATGGTGGATGCACCCTAAAAATACCACTTTGCCCTTGCTTAGAGGGTGTATTACCATTATGCCCTCAAGGAATAGTGTGGGCTTCTTGGGCTTAACCAAGGCCCAAGCTCGTTTTATGTGGCGGCATGCGTCTTCTTAGGCGAGTATGACTGATGTTGTACTATGTACTAACAAGTCCCCAAGTTCGCAGTCAAGAGACTCTCTTGGGTGGGGACTTTATCTGATACAATATCGGGAGTACGAGTCTCTTACTAGTGGCGACATATCCAGTCCCCAGTCCCTCAAGTCCCCATGCAAGGGAGGGGATGGACCGGCTCCCTCCGAGTGGGGTATGCCGTGTATCGCTATATATGATCGAGACATCAGGTTGTTGCTCCCATGTATTGTTTGGAGATGGCAGGGCGATCGGGGGTCGAAGTTGAGGTACCGCTAGCGAGCATCTCGCGAGGGCCACGGGTACCGGCATGTTGGTATGCCTTGGCGTTGTATTAGCCTTTGATATGTACCAGTTATATGCTCGAGTTAGCTGAGCTATTTCAGCATATGTTCGAGGGGGAGATTGTGGTGGCATATTTTGCGGTTGCCTCTAGGTGAATGCTAGAGTGCCTACGTACCCGTTTATGGGATCAAACCAGACGTAGTTCACCATTTCGCCATCGAGGCAAGTGTGTCGTCGAGGAGTTGCGAGGAGTACCGCTGAGGCATGACGATGGGTGCCGCTAGGGCACAATGATGTTGCCGATAGAGCTTGTGTAGAGCTGTCGAAAAGCTCGCTAGGGGCGTAGCCAAGATGCCGATGGGAGGCGGGTGGTGCCAAAGTGTATCGAGAGCACGTCATGAGGCGTGTATAAGGCTGTTGCCTAAGTCCCCCAGTGCTGGGAGAGATTATGGTGGTGAGACACCGAAATGAGGACGAGTTCATATTGAGCGGAATGAACTGCACTAAGGGTGTGGCCGACCGCTAGTGGGCGGGGCCGTTCGCGCTAGGTGGCGAGTTCGCGCCAAGGGCGAGATAAACTGCGCTAAGGGCATGGCGGGCCGCTATCGGGCGAGCCAGTTTGGGCTTATGGCGTGGCGTGCCGCTACCAGGCGAGTAATTGTTCGCGCTATGTGGCGAGTCAGTCCGCGCTTGGTTGGGGACTGTCGCTATGTGGCGAGTCAGTCCGCGCTTGATTGGCGACTGTCGTTATGTGGCGTTGCGGCCGCTGTGTGGCGAGTCAGTCCGCGCTTGATTGGGAAGACTCGCCATTGAGCGTTGCGGGCTGTTGCCTTGGCGAGTCAGTCCGCGCTTGGTTGGTAGGAATTCTAGGGTAAGGGTTTTACTGTCGGGTTTGCTAGGAATAAGGGGTCTTCCTGTCTCATCCCGAGGTCTCTAGCCGGGAAGGGGTGGCGGGACAGGTCGCGCTAAGAGCGTGTGTAGCTAGAGGATGCATGTTTGAATGCTGGCTGTTTACACATGGTGTGTGTGTAGCTTGTGATTGATAGAGAGATGTACAACAATGTTTGGTTTGTAATCATGTGAAGCAAGTGTATGTGGTTTGCACATGGTTTACAAGTATGTGTTTAGCATGTACATGAGAATATACTATGACGCATGTGGTCATGCTATTTGTATGATAACAACTTAATTGAATAATGTGAAGTAAGACTTATCTGGAGCCGTGTAGAGCCGCTACGCGGTGCGCGGGGACTCTGGCAAGACCAGTGGAGTCCACGAGGAATGGCGAGACAAGAGGAGTCCGCGGAGTCTGGCGTGGCGAGCGGTGTCCGCGGTGAGAAATGGATGGTCCCGGGAGGGAGGAAGAGAGGAAGGCGGATGTGTGATGCGGGTCACTTGTGCTGGCACGTTCCGAGAGTATGGTAAGCAAGGGAGGGGGGCCTCAGGAACTCGGGGGCCATGTGGGAAGGGCTCCCGGAGCTCTGGGCGGAGTCGCTTGCTTCTTGTCACGGGTTCCTTGGTCGGGACTATATCTTGGGTCGGGACCAGACGTCGTGTCGGGAAGGGTTTTTTTTTTGCATCCTTCTGTCGGGATAGAGGAGTCCCGGGAAGTCGGGATGGAGTCCGCGAATGGATGGCGGGACCAGCGGAGTCCGCGAATGGATGGCGGGACCTGGGAAGTCCGCGAATGGATGGCGGGACCAGCGGAGTCCGCGGATGGATGGCGGGACCAGCGGAGTCCGCGGATGGATGGCGGGACTTGCTCCGTCCCAAGGTCCCGAGCCGGGAAGAGGTGCCAAAAGCGAACGCATGTCCCGGGGGGGAGGGTGCCGAGGTTGGGGTCGCGAGACCAAGAGCGTATCCTTGCTTCGGCTGAGGGAAGTTGGGTGTCCAGATCAGTTTCTGGGTGCTGCTCTCCGGCGCGTGGGCCTTGGCCGGAGGTTGGGGTCGCGATGCTGGATTCATTGGAAGACTATGTGCCTGATGGCTGTGAAGGTGAGCTACCTTGCTGCGGCACACCCAAGCGAAGGAGAGAGAGAAATCTCTCCTCGGGATTTCTGGGCAGATGATGGCCCCGGCCATGGCGAGCGACGTGAGGGTCTCCACTTGAGGACACCCTCCTTCTAGCGCCAATTGTTCTGGCATGGTCTCTGAGAGGGGAGAATCATCCAGATGCAGGGGCTTCCTCCTATAACCTGTCAATCAAGGAGAAAAAAGCGTCAGAGGGAAGACCGGGTGCTCCGGCCTTCGACCCTCCGATGTCTAAGTCAGTGAGCTGATGCATGTGATATATGAGTGAAGATGGAGATCGTGAGAATGAGAGGGGGAGAGTGGTATTTATAGGGGTATGGTGGATGCACCCTAAAAATACTACTTTGCCCTTGCTTAGAGGGTGTATTACCATTATGCCATCAAGGAATAGTGTGGGATTCTTGGGCTTAACCAAGGCCCAAACCCGTTTTATGTGGCGACATGCGTCTTCTTAGGCGAGTATGACTGATGTTGTACTATATACTAACAAATATCTTAGTTGAATAGAGAATTGGATTGAGAAAGGAGAGAGAAGAATTTGATTAATCAAAAGGGTTAATCAAGTTGTACCAAAAAAAAAAACAACATAAAAATTGAGATTAATTTTTTTTCCTTCTTAACCCGCGCAGTACTGGGTGGAATTCCAAAATTTTAGAACAAAAACAGAAAATAAATAAATAAAAGGGTCCAAGAAAAAGGTCCAAAGCAAACACAAAAACGACACAATTGGAAGTGGTGGCTGCTGCTCACTCCACGCCCATTTTTACCCTCCCCTCCCTCGCCGATCCGATCCCAACTCCAACCCGCCACCAAGGTTCGTTTTCTCCCAAATCCCTAGCCCTCCTTTTTCATTATTACGATCTGATTTTCTATTCCCTTTTATCAAGTAAATAACGATATTCCTCATCTAAAATTTCACTTCCTAATCATCTTCTTGTTGTTTCAGTGTTTACTGTGATTTTCAGGGTAGACGAAGATGTTGGGGGTTATAAGGCAAAAACTGGGATCTGCGAGCTCTTCTGCTACGGTAAAACTCCAAAGCCTTGTTATTTCTGTGATTATTTGTTGTAGTTTTGTGAAGGAGTAGTTTGGTTTTATTTTTTTGGATGATTTTGTGGTGGTTCAGATGCTGGGGCAGTTGCAGAGGATCCGCCCCGCCGTTTCGGCATTGAGGAGCTTCTCTTCTTCTGCGAAAGAGGTATTGGTGTTTTCGATTCGAGTGGCTCATGTGTAGTTGTATAATCTGTATCAGATTCCCAATTTGTTGGACTGCTTGGTCACATAATTTTTTGTTGTTGTTGGAATTGTGCAGCAAATGACAGTGAGGGATGCTTTGAACTCTGCCCTCGATGAGGAAATGTCTGCTGATCCGAAAGTGTTTATTATGGGTGAAGAGGTGAGGATGGATAGGTTCTGTTTTTGTTGATATGAGACCCAACCAAATGTTATTTTCGTGACCTTGATCTTTTGCATGTTCTGTTCGTAGGTCGGGGAGTATCAAGGTGCTTACAAGGTTAGAACTAATGGAATTGAATGGATTTGAAGTTTGTTTTTGTTTCGTTTTATTCAAGAATATATGTGAACTAATGAATAAACTCTATCTTCCAATGTATATAGATAACCAAAGGACTTCTGGATAAGTATGGGCCTGACAGGGTTCTCGATACCCCAATCACAGAGGTGATTTTCCTTTTACTTGACACGCCAGTTTGAATACTCTATTTGTTGCTTATGTTCAGTAAAATTAGTAGAATCATTCTATGTGGGTAGTGTCTGTTTTATTACATTGGTGGCAGTCGCTGATTGGTCTCGTTTAATTTGCAGGCTGGGTTTACTGGAATTGGAGTTGGTGCTGCCTACTATGGTCTGAAACCGGTTATAGAGTTCATGACCTTCAACTTCTCTATGCAGGTTTGAGGATTTATCTTTTGCCTTTCTTAATGCACATCATGATTTGTTGTTGATGTCTTGTCACTGGATGTTGTTTATTGCCATCTAAAGTACTTACATGGGCTTTGTTCAATTGGAGCATTATCACTGTACCAACTACTGAATCCTCGCATGCTTGTTGTGGTTCTAAAAAAATAGAAGTTCATCAACTTGATTTTGTGACAGATTATGTTGCAACAGTTGTACTAATGATAGGCTAGGCGCGGTAACCTGATGCCTTTTTCAACCTTTAGTAGTCAACATAAGACTGTTTGCTTTAGCTGAGACCTGAACATGTTTTCAAAAGGGTACTAGATATCTAGTTCTCACCTTAAGCAACTAGGCATGTCAATTCTTGACTGACAAAAGGAGAGAGGTAGTATAGGGTGAGGAAGTTATTGTTGAAGAATGCGGGATGTTTTGTTCTCAGAGCTGGCTCCACCAAATATAAACAATAATGACTGTTATTAAACATGTCTCAGCTATGTGATCTTCAGTCTTAGCTCTTTGAGCCTCTAAATAATTAGATCCAGGTTACCTTTCTTAAAAGGATTTCTGTATTTTCTCTGGTCATTGATCAAAACCTCAATTCTGGCTTCTGTTGCAGGCAATTGACCATATCATCAATTCTGCGGCAAAATCAAATTACATGTCTGCTGGTCAAATAAATGTGCCAATTGTGTTCAGAGGTCCAAATGGCGCTGCTGCTGGTGTTGGTGCCCAGCACTCTCAAGTAATTGCTCGGGCCCTTTTCATTTAGTTTACCAACTAATGTTAATTGGCATTTTTCATACCATCTAGTTTATTCATGATCTATGCTTAATAACGCAATTTGAGGTGTTACTTTCCGGTGAATGGGGATTGAATATTGACAATAGAATGCTCTTTTATCCAGTGTTATGCAGCATGGTTTGGTGCCGTCCCTGGGTTGAAAGTTTTGGCCCCTTATTCATCTGAAGATGCTCGTGGACTGCTAAAAGCTGCCATTAGGGACCCTGATCCCGTTGTTTTTCTTGAAAATGAGTTGCTGTAAGTAATACACTGCAAGGGTTGTTATTTTTTTTTTCAATGTTTGATTTTTTGTTGATTGTTATAATGTTAAACATTCCGGACTGATGCAAATTTATCTTTCAGATATGGTGAATCATTTCCTATTTCTGCTGAAGTACTTGATTCCAGTTTTTGCCTTCCAATAGGAAAAGCTAAGGTAATTACTATGCTAATGACATGTATTGTAAAGATGATAGTTAATGCAACTATTAATCAATGTTGTTGTGTTTTTATCGTTGATGGTTCCATTCTAATCATAATTTGGTTTTATGCAGATCGAGAGAGAAGGAAAGGATATCACCATTACAGCTTTTTCAAAAATGGTTGGCTATGCTCTACAGGTTTGTTTTCTAATACCTCCATCGACATCCGTGACGATGTGTTTGTAGTGTGGATGTAAATCATAATTAAGTTAGAGCTGGATTGACATGCCAAATGCATGATAGTGTTAGTTGATAAAGTGGGGGAAGAGTTTGAGGCTTCTTAGTACTAGGGCCTAGTTACTGCCTTGAATAATATCTGCTCCACTGATTATTGGAATGTCAAATGAAACTATGTTTGGTATATTTTGAGTTATTAGATTTCCTCATATCAATGTTCAAAATTGTTTTACTGTTTTGCCTGCATGCTTCACATCCCTATAAGTCTGTTTCCCTTAATCTGTGAATCTATGGTAATTTATGCTTTTGTCAATCCTTTCCTTATAGTTTACATTTCCATCTCCATACGAGATATTTCTCTAGCCACTTCTTTTCTATAATCTCTCTCCCTCCGATCCTCCCTCCCCTTATAGATGACCATTTCCTTTATCACCCCTTATAATTGTTAATTTATTCTATTTCTTGGTCTTCAGGCTGCTGAGATTCTTGCTAAAGAAGGAATTAGTGCCGAGGTAAATCTTTATATTTGTAACAACAAATTCCTGTGGTTTACCCTTTGTAGTAGAATTCGTGTTGACTATCTGCTGTGTCACAGATCATAAACTTGCGGTCAATTCGTCCTCTGGACAGGGCTACTATCAACGCTTCAGTTAGGAAAACCAACAGACTTTTAACAGTTGAAGAAGGATTTCCTCAGCATGGTGTTGGTGCTGAAATCTGGTTCGTCCCTTTACATTTTCTCTAACATATGTTCACTGTTGAGTGATTTGTATGAATTTTGTATGCTTATTCTATTGTGTACTTAAACAGTGCATCCGTTGTTGAGGAGAGCTTTGGTTATCTTGATGCGCCTGTCGAGAGGATTGCAGGGGCTGATGTTCCCATGCCTTATGCGGCCAATTTGGAGAGATTGGCTGTTCCTCAGGTGAGTTCAATTCTGATCTTTATGAATTGGTATCTATTGACTATGCTGAATATCTGAACTGCCATCGAATAAGGTTGTACTGCCTTCGATGTTGGTTCAATGGGCACAATAGGTGTTCATCACTGGATTTCTCCCCACCAATTTGGTTATTGTCTGCAGTTGGTTAATTTGCCACTTATGGCTCTTGGTAAATTGGTTTTACAGGTTGAAGATATTGTTCGAGCTGCAAAGAGAGCGTGCTACAGAGCTGTGCCATTGGCTGCAAATGCTTAGTTTTACCCTTTAAATGCAGAAACTTCTCTGGAATGAGGTTAGATTTATGGTTTGTATTTATTTGCACCACAGAATTTAGGTTGTGTTATCATATCATCAGTCATGAGTTCAGAATTTTCTTATTTTCTTATTTATTGATTTTCGTTCTGTCTAGGAGTTACAGAGATTGTACATTATTTCTCTTCTCATCCTGTGGGGAGAAACTGCTTGTCAAATAACTGGGAGATCCATCCTGCGTGAGGAACTGCTCGGTCAAATAACTCGGAGGACATTGACAAGAGCGAGGACATTTTTTGACTCTATTTTGTTCATCTTTGTGGCTGTCAACATTGAAACCTGTTGGGTTTATGGAAGCCATTTTATGGGTTATCTACTGGAAACCACAAATTTTATTCCACAAAGGTTTATGGTGGTGCTTCATTGTTTATTTCATGATGATTTTTGTCCACTTGGGTGTCTTTTGTTTTACCATGCTGATTGATATGAACTCTCAAGAAACTTATGGTTGAAACAAGTGATAAAAAGATGAGAAACAAGATAACACTGAAGTTAATAGCAAATGCCTATGAAATCAAGTTATTGTTGCTGATCTTCAATGACATACGTGAACATTTTCCACTTTTATGTTTCTTTCAGATTTAAAGAGAATTCCATCCCTTGAGCAAATATCTGATGCTGTCTGTGCTATAAACATATGTAGTAAGTTTTGTGTCTGTTACTGTTGTGACTTGTGCTGCGTAACTGAAATACTCTGATAAGATTTGAAGCTTGAACTAGAGGCTCATAGTTTTTGTACTGCCTGAAACTTGCTTGTGTGTTTTAGGTCAATGCCTGAGCCCTGAGAGATGGAGCTGCTGAATAGAACTATATACAGCTCTAATTTTGTTTCTTTATTAGTAAGTGGAAACCTGGTAGGTAGTATCCTACTCTGGAAACCGGTATTGGAATATTGCGGGAAGCAGTTCCCCTATGCGCTGGACAACCCAGATGACCAGTTCTTGTATATTGATTATTCCAACAACCGCCTTTACGCAATTAGAAAGCTTTTCAACTTTTGCATTACCATTTTTGGGTGCAGTTTGGTTTTCATTATCCATAATAATACATACTGACTTCGAATCATTAAGATTGAAGTTGATCTCTTCCTTCGCACCTTCTTCCGGCCGCGAAACTGATCTGGCGATGTGAATTTCGGTTTACTATTAGCGATCTTGTGTTGCAATGATTAAAGTACAAAATGTAGTCTTTTGGACCGGAGAAAAGAACAAGGTTATAACCCTATGTTGTACGGACACTGATATGGCGACACGGCACGACACGCCAACCCAACAAAACTCAAAAACTGAGTTTTCGACACGGCAAACAGAATTATATATTTATGTATTTTTAATAAATAAAAAATATACTAAAATATGAAATAAGTTCATCATTACCAAATAAAGTTCTAAATTCAATTTATTTCATAACCATAAGAAATAAGTAATCAGTTTGAGTAATTGATTGAATATGAAATAAGCAGTTTGAGCAACAAGGAAGATGTTTGTAATCAATTTGAGCTCAACATCAAGAAAGAAATCATTGATGCCTTTCATAGAAATTTCAAACCAAACAATTTAATTTCAGAAATTCTCTTATTATTCTTTTTTTTAAGTTTGAAACACTGACGTGACGTGTCGGGGCCGTTCAACATGTCTGAAAAGTCAAATTTTTCGGAGACAACATGTATTTTACCTTGTCGGGTGCCGTGCTAGCGTGTCGCACTCCGACCGTGCAACATAATTATAATCGTAGAGTGAGAATGTAATCATGGAGCCAAAAGCTTTTATTGCAGCTCACAAATCATCAGTAGGTAACACTGCAAGTGGACAACAATTATTTGAAATTAAGATGTCATTATGTATGTGATCAAAATCAAATACATCCATGCCACAATGAAGGCTTCCTATTCTATCTTTATGTTTCTTAACATGGAGATTCAAGGTTGTGTTTGCTACGACTTCACTAAATGGAAGCTTCATACTCTATTTATATGTTTCCTCACATAGAGATTCAAGGTTGTGCTTGTTACAACTTCACCGAATTAGAAACGATGAAAGATTATCGGCTACCCTTTCACTCACAAACTCGAATATTTATTACACAAACTTTTGCTCATCACGCAGTAGACTTTGGAGATCCACTGTCAAGCTTCTTGGAAAATAAATAGAAAGAGACTTGGGCCTTAAGAAACGCGCATTATTGACCTAGAGAAGAAGAAGATCAATCTCTCTTTTCCGATTCTTTTTTACTTTTACCATCCCTCTACTTTTTACCTAAGCTTTGACGCCGCTATTTCGGAAAGTGGAAACTGGATACATTCAAATAACCGTAAGCACTGCCGTAACTTCACACTTTTAAAACACGCGGTAAAATAAAAATCGGCAGGTCTCTACGCAGTAATAAAAATAAGCTTTCTCAGTCAACGAGACTTTTTCCCTCTTTTAACAACAAACATCTTTTTAATATTTAGAAATCTTAAAAAAAAGAAAAAAAGAAACTAAATCCATGATTGATATTTGATAATAATAATAGTTGTATTATTAATCATGATAGTTAATCAGGTCAGCAATTACATAAACTTGGAATGACAGAGAAATGCAGAAAGTGTTTCCTTCATTTCATATTAATCTTCTTCTTCTTCATTAGCATTATATTATTGATTTTGGATTCACAGAGAGAACGAGAGAGACGCATAGCTCTTCAGCCTTTAGGTTTACTCTTCTTTCTTCTTCGTTTTCTTCATTTCTTCGTCTCTGTTGAATCGGTGAACAATGAAGACCTCTCTCAGAAAGTTGCGAGGTCTCGCACTACACAAGCACGAAGCTAAGGACCACCGGATCGCTCTTCAGCCGCGGGCTCAATTGGACGAGCTCGCTCAGGCTTCTCAGGTACACCGCGTCTTCGTCTTCTCTTTCATTTGCTTAGAAAAAGCTCAAGAACTCTATGAGTTGCTCGTTTAGCGAACGCGATCGGTTTGATCTAGTTTGAATTTAATTTTCACTGTGCGGAGGTGTGGAGATTAGAATCGTAAGGGTTTTGATTGGTGAGGTCCTCCTGGATCTTGACCTTCACCTTGTTGGAGATTACTAGCTGAAAATTCTGGTTGAATCGCCAAATTGAGATTTTCTGAGGAGAATTTTGTCAATATCAGTGTTGCTGGTGCTTGTTTTCGAATGCTAAAGCAGTTGATGCCTTATGTGTGATGAATTTGATGCTTGTTCTTGCAGGACATGCAAGACATGAGGCACTGCTATGATAGCTTACTTTCGGCCGCTGCAGCCACAGCAAATAGCGCTTACGGTATTGTTTTTCAGCTGTTTCCCTTTTATTTTAGAAGAACCTTTTTGTATTGCAGTTTGTTGGAATGCCTTGTACTACTGTGGTGTGTACTATTGAACAAGTAACCTTATGGTTTCAATCATTAGAGCTCAGTAGATTTGCTTACTTCTATAACTGGCATGGTATCTTATTCTTGAAACTGAGTTTTTTTTTTTTTTTTTTTTTAAAGTGATTCTTAGCATAGTAATTTGAAGATGATTCTTGTCTCTTGAGAATTTTGCTGCGATTTGTTTGCTTTAATGTAGAACCTTACACAATTCAACTTTCTTTTTCTAGAATTTTCGGAGTCATTGCGGGAAATGGGTGCTTGTCTTCAGAAAACTGCATTGAATGACAATGAAGATGGTGGTAAATGATCCAAACTCTATTAAGCTTCTATTTCTAGTTAACTTGAAGTAAGAGGTAATGTACTGGTTAAACATGCTTCACTTAGGACAAGTCTGTCACCTTGGTGTCATAGGCAACATAAAAACTTATGGCATTGTCTTGAAATCATGCTCTTGGTAATTTGTTATTCTTCAAATTTCATTAGAAACATATTTGGCATGGAAATTCAAGGATTTTAGCTGTTTGGATCTGTCTTGGAGTCAAAGTGATAGCTGTTTCTTTTCTTCATTTATTTTTATTGTTTATGCCTCCCTTAAAAGAATTTTTTATTGGCATTCTCTAATCTCAGATACTTTCACTTTTATTACACACTAATTTTTCAAGTAGGCTTGGTTGTTTACATTTTATGTCAATACCACATTATTTATTTTCTTTCATTTTGCATCCAGTATTCAACCCGGCCAGTTTACCTTGTTTTCTTGAAGTATTGTCAATCTCCATTTTTCTTTCCTTATTCCTCTCTTTCAACTAAAATAAAATAACTATACATGTCTAAATGCTTGTGTATGTATTTATATTATGGTAGAAGATTCATGCTGGTTCTCTGTATCTAACATATTTCACTTGAATTTGATTTATCAAGATTGGGAAAAACTAATCCACCCCAACCTAAATTTCTTGCAGGTAAAGTTCTGTTGATGCTAGGGAAGTTGCAGTATGAACTCCACAAACTTGTTGATAGCTATGTGAGGTTTCGTTGTTATATACTGAGCAGTGATGAAAACTCTCTTTGAGTTTCTTCTACTAATAATTTTTAACTTATTGCAGCGCTCTCATATATTCCAAACTATTGCAGTTCCATCAGAATCTCTTCTCAATGAACTTCAAACAGTTGAGGTGTGTTTGCTTGAACTTAATGATCTGATGAAGTTATGAAACTATTCTACTGTTTTTCTCATTGCAGAAATTATGCATTTCTGTAGGTGCTTCCTACCTATTTTCCAGTTAACTATTTGTTCTCCCCATGTCTGTTGTTCTTCTTTTCAGTGTTTATAGCTTACAACTTGTCCTGGGCTGGGGTTTGTATTGTGTCTTCTTTTCTGTAAATAGTTTGTCCAAGTAATTATTTTGTTGTTTAGAATGTGAATATCTTTCTCAAATGCTTCAATTTGCATCAGAAGACCTTATAGATTGGGTTTATTGCTTCTATATACACACCTCATTTGTCTATGTAAAAGTTACTGACGTGTGTCCTTTGATGTTGATACAGGAGATGAAGAACCAATGTGATGAGAAAAGGTATTACATACATTATACCCCTTAAAATATACACTTTCTATGTCTTCATTTAGATGAATGTCTTCTAATATGGTGCATTATGTGCAGAGACGTATATGAGTATATGCTAAAAAGACAGAAAGAAAAAGGGAGGTTAAGAGGTGGAAAAGGAGAGACCTTTTCTGTGCAGAAAATACAACTTGCTCGTGATGAATATGATGAGGAGGCAACTCTATTTGTTTTCCGGTTGAAATCTCTTAAGCAAGGACAATCGCGTAGTTTGCTCTCACAGGCAGCTCGGCATCATGCTGCTCAGGTGTGTTTCCTTTTTCTTCCCTTTTTTTTTGTTTTTTTTTTCTGTCCACATTTTTATCAAAGGGTTCTTATTCTATATTTGTGCTTAAGCAGTTATGCTTCTTCAAGAAGGCACTTAGTTCAGTTGAAGCAGCAGAACCCCATGTTAAATTGGTAACTGAACAGCAGCATATTGATTACAAGTTCAACGGGCTAGATGATGAAGGGTACGGTGACAACGATGATGATGATAATGATGCCGATGATTCCTCTTTTGTGAATGATGACGGAGAATTAAGCTTTGACTATGGAAATAATGAGCGAGAGCCAGATGTTTCTACAACACGAAGCTCAATGGAGGTCTTACATTCTTACTACAGTTCATTCTGCTTTTATTAAAATGTGTAGTTCCCTTGCTATGCATCTGATTACATATAAAAAATATAGTTTGGAGAACCATGTACTTTTGCACATGATCCATGACCAAGTCATCCACGTATCTGTACAGCGTGAAAGCACAATAGCTTTTTTTGACCAAAAGAAGATAACTTCAAAACAGTCAAGGCTAAAAGACGGGAAAGAAATGTGAATTGACTATATATGAAACGTGTTTTAAGTAAAGACGTGCATGTGGATATTTTGCGCGACACAGTAGTTTGAACCTGAACTAAACTAGAAATATTCATTCCTGTGGCTACTGTTTTGTACCCTAGCTATTTCCTACTTTTGATTTTCTGAAACATTTTGACATGTATATTTTCTCAGTCTGATTGAGATTTAACGATAATGCAGTCGGATCAGGTCGACGTCACCTTTCCCAAGATATCCAGTGTGGAAGCTTTGAAGGTAAACATCCACTTTTTCATAAATTGATACCAGTATAATGCACTTGATATTCATATCTTTGTAATGCACTATAGTTCACAGTTGGATACATATATCAAAATGTTGTGATTTGAGTCCATTTTAATTAGATTGCAAGAGAAGAAGGTAGCCTGAAGTGGTATCGCACAATTAATTACATTAGATGTTAGACACTGCTACATATAAGATCAGGATCAAAATGTAGTCTTCTAATACTAATTTAAATCTTAACTGATTACTCTTGCATTTTGTTCCTATACATGTACAGGCTAATACTTAAATATAGACATCTTCATTCTGTCTTAGAACCTTAAGACTTCTTTATTCTTAATTCCTGCACTTGTCTTTATAAACTTCATCTTGAAGATGTCCTAGTTTCTAATACGTTGTTGCTGTTTTTCTCATGCTTATCATTTGTCTATTTGCAGGACAGACTTCGCAGAAATTCATTTTTGTTTAAGGGCAGGGCATTCAGCCAATCCGCCCCGCTATTTCCTGAAAATAAGTTGGACCACACTGAAAAAATGAGACATTTGCAGCCATCATTATCGCGGAAGTTCCACTCGTATGTACTACCCATACCTGTTGATGATACAAACCATTCAGTTTCTACTGGACCTGGTAATACAGTTCCTGAAACTGTACAGACAAGGTTAAGTGGCCGGCGGAATTTGTGGCATTCATCGCCCTTGGAACCAAATAATGAAAAGATCATGGGAGATAAGAAACGTGCTGGACCAACAGTAATAAATGCACAGTCAATCCTCAGAGAAAGCAACAATAATATTGCATCCCATCAATTACCCCCTCCTCTTGCAGGTCGTATGTTGTCTACAGGGCTGGATCCCCTGGCTGCTTTTGATTCTAAGAAGTTAAAAAGACAGGCATTTTCTGGTCCTCTGACAAGTAAGCATTCGTCTTCCAAGCCTGTATCAGTTGGATCTCACCAAATGTTTTCTGGACCTCTGTTGAGAAATCCAATACCTCAACCTCCATCAGTATCACCACCTAAAGTATCTCCAAATGCATCTCCTACTTTTATGTCCTCGCCTAAAATAAGTGAGCTTCATGAGCTTCCTAGGCCTCCTGTTGGCTTGACCTCTAAGTCTGCAAGACCTCTAGTTGGCCATTCAGCCCCCTTGGCGCCCAGAGCACAAATGCTTTCTACTTCAAGTAAACCACCGTTGTCACCTACAGCTGCTCCTCTGCCAACACCTCCTCAGATCATCCCCCGTAGTTTCTCTATACCCTCAAGAAGTCCTAGAGTGACAGAGTTGCATGTATCTAAATCACACAAGGCCTTTCCTGTTCCTGAAAAGTCTGAAGACGTTGCTTCACCTCCTTTGAGTCCAATAGCCTTATCTAACTCACCTAAGAAATCATAAGACCGGCTCTGAGATTGTTGTCCGGGCTGTTCAAGTTAGAGGTAATACGACCATTTATACTGTTTCATTTCAGTAAAGTATGATTTACGAAGCTGTGTAGTAATAGTACTTTATGCTTTTCATTACTAGAGAACTCCTAAGGACTAATATATTTATCAATCGGATTAGAGATAAAGCTTCAAGGTAGTTAAGTTGGTAAATTTTTATTATCAACATGTGTTGTTTTTGTTGGCTTGACCACTTGAGAGAGGACATGAATGCAACATGTACTTTTAATGGCTGAAGTGTATAATGCTGTATCTTGCTCCTTTTTCTTTTCATTCCGCGTTTGAGACCTGGTATGTTCTTGTTTCTAAGTGGCTTTATACTTGTTTGAATGCAGGTGCAGATTGATTAATTTCATTTTTGGCGATATTTTGTTTCTAACTTGGCAACAAAATGTTGTGGTGGAAAAAGAGTGTTCTCATCCGCTCCCAGAGGTGCACATTTGTAAATATACCTTTTTGTCCGTGACAGTTCTCAAAATTATCTTGGTTGTCAATTTTACTAGCTAGGTCTTTCATATAACGGCATGTGGCTTCAAATCGTATAAATACTAGCGCCATTTGTTCCCTCAATCTCAGGAGTTTTGCAGTTTCTTTCCCGCATGTATTGATAGTTAGCACACATTGTTTAGAATGGCAATAGTAATATTGAAAATCCGTAAGAAATGGCTGGTAAGTAACTTGTGCAAGTGCTCAGCAATCAACCATAAGAATGAAAATCCAATTTGGGAGGTAAAATTCTGTTTTGAGGGAATCATGAGGCTGACTTATAACACTGCTTTCTCTAAGAGTCCTCATCTCGACGGTGCACTGTTGCTTTGCACTGTGTTTATTACGTGTATATCTATCTATATGGTCTAAAAATAACCAGCTTATCCATGCTTGCCTGAATCTGACTTCACAAACAAGTGCATATTCTCCAGGAGTTAGTATTGGACGGTGATTGAGAAGGCACCCCTACATGGAAATGCCAAGTTTTCTATGCTATTGCCAAGGCTTTCCTTGATGTACAAACTTGTAGGACTTGTAATGAAACACATTGTTTAGAAGCTTCACAAAAACAAAAGGATTACATTTAAATATATTTGGGATATTTGATTATGAAGGTGGAATTGGCAACCACTCTTTTGCTTCTGGTAGTGAGTGGTACACATCATTTGCAGTTTCCTGTAGTATCATATCTGACAAATCCCATCAGCTCTGGTCCTTCCAATCTTGGGTTATTCTTGAAACTACATCCAGACAAACAAGTACATACACAATCCACTGAGAATCCAAACCTAAGAATGACATAAAACAAACTTCTGCATTTGTATGGTAGTTAATTACCTTTCTTCTGAGAACTTGGAGAAGGGGCCTGAGGTTGGGAAGGCACCACATAAATCATTGTCCGATACATCACTGCACAAGTTTTCAATGTAACCTAATGAGCAACTAATGCTTAGTGAACAAGTCATTTGTAAATTGCACGGTGAAAGGCTTACAAGATCTTGAGGCTTCCGAGTTTGGTAAGCTTCCTCGGGATTGTTCCGGTCAGTCTGTTGCCGTTTAGTCGCCTGCATTGAACATCATGTGAGCTCATTAATGTTCCGGTAGCTATATGCATCGAAATGTTTATGGCACTTCCGTTTTGGTTAAATTATATTTTCGAAAGTAGCCGGAAAAGATAATTCGACGGAGTTTGGCGCAGGTTACAAAGATTTGAAGTTTAAACATTCGAAAACAGAAACAGTAACCAAAAAAGATTCCCACCCAAGTTATAGTTATGCATTTGAAGGAGATTGCTTACAAGAAGTTAAGATTGGAGAGGTTGGAAAGCGAGGAAGGGATAGACCCAGTGAAGTTGTTGTGGTAGAGATCCAAGCTCACAAGGCTCTTCAATCCTCCCAGCTCTTTTGGTATAGAACCAGTCAAGTTGTTCATGTACAATTCCCTACAAACAGCGACACAACAACAACCAATTTCTCTATCAGTATCGTTATCAATGCTGGCCGAATTTAATTCCGGAATTCATGATCCGACGGCGATGGACTCTCTGGCTGGTGAGGTAGGTCAGATCAATTAAAACCTTCACCAGGTTTCGAATACATAAACAGAAAATAATGGAACTGTTAAGACTCACAGATACTGAAGCCGTTCCAGCTTGCCCAGTTCAGGCACTAGAGTCCCGACCAGGTTTGCATTTCCAAGGTCTCTGATAAGAGAAACCAGACGAGTCATTATTGTACAGCTTGCTCGTTTTACCCATAGAAATAGAAAAAATAAGGATATAGAGCTTGAAAATGGTTAAAGTGAAGTAATTACAGTCGAATGACTCGGTTATCGCCGTCGCAGGTGACATGAAACCAAGTACAGGGATCAACCAGGGTCGGATCCCAGCTCTGGAGGACATTGTTGGAGTCCTTGACAGCTCTTCTCAAGGCAAAGAGAGCATCCCCTGTTTCATTTCATGAATAAGAACACAATGAAGAAAGTGAATGGCTTTGATGAACTAAGTTTGTTGCGGGTTTACCTTCTAAGTTTGCAGTTGTGGGTATCAATGGCCAAGAGAGAAGGAGGGCGGTGGTGAGAAGATGAAGCAGAGCCCACAACGCCATTTGCAGAAGAGTGAAAATCTATGATCTGATCGAGTTGGGGTCGTTGAAACTTAAAAGCAGGAGTAGTTGGACCTTAAAGATTCAGAGAGACAAGAGGGAGTGAGTTCGAAAGAGAAAGGGAGAGAGAAAATTGGCAATTGCTACAAAGCAAGGAAGCAAGGAATCAAATTAATTTATAGAGGCCATAAAATAGAGAAACGAGTGCGCTGTTTGTAAAGCACAAAAAGTAACGTCTTTTTGTATGGCGAGAAATCATTATTAACATTAAGCTCATAGCTAATATAGATCTAGAAGCTAAAGATATTCAACAATGGAGGAGAGAGAAAAGAGAAAAACCTGGAGCAAAAACTTTCAGATATTTTCAATAGAATTCAACATAAAGAAAACACAAGGCACACAGAATTTATAGTTAGGAAATAATCCTAACAAATTATTACAAGAAAAGGAAAACACGAGAGTATGGAATCCAGCTGTTAACCACAACACTGGTCAATAAGCTCATGAGTCAACTATTATGAAAACGACACCATTTTCACTCCCCCTCAATCTCAGTTGGGGAGAGCAAGCTTAGATTGGAACAATGAGTCTTGAAAGAAGGACTGTGCAGGCCTTTAGTAAAAATATATGTTGTTTGTTCTGCTGTAGGCACATATTGAAGGAGCAGGTCTTGTCTTTGAACTCGTTCTCGAACAAAATGAAAATCATTATCAAGATGTTTAATCCTTGAATGAAAGACAGGATTAGAACAAAGAGCTAATGCAGACAGATTGTCACACTTAAGAAGAGGAGGAGCAGGAATTCGAACATGAAGATCACACAACACATGTCTAAGCCATGAGATTTCTGCAGCTGTGTTTGCTAAAGCTCTATACTCAGCCTCAGTAGAACTCCTAGAAATTGACCCTTGCTTCTTTGATTGCCAAGAAATTGGGCAGTGACCTAGAAATACCACAAATCATGTAGTAGATCTTCTATTGTTTACTTTCCTAGCCCAGCCTGCATCACAAAAAACTCTAATAAAGGGAACACTGTGGCCATATTTATAGAAAAGACCTTTGGACAGGGTACCTTGGAGATATCTCAAGATTCTCTTAACTGAAGCAAAATGAACATCTGTTGGAGCTGACATAAATTGGCACACTGTATTTACTGAATAGGCAATATCCGGCCTAGTAAATGTCAAATACTGCAGAGCACCAACAATGCTTCTATAAAAAGATGGATTAGACAATGGAGTACCTTCATCTTTAAGAAGTTGCACATGAGGAAGACAAGGTGTGCTACTATAGTTTTTGCAAGAAGATAAGCCTGCTTTATCAATTAATTCTCTTGCATACTTCTCTTGAGAGAGAAAAATTCCACTGCCCTTATGTTCAACACTTATCCCCAGAAAATATGATAAACTACTAAGATCTTTCATGTCAAATACTTCACTGAGTTCTTTAGTAACGTCTTGAATACATTTCCTATCTGAACCAGTAATTATTATGTCATCTACATAGAGTAATAGTGCAATAACACCAGTAGAAGAATTTCTGATAAAGAGATTACGATCAGAGTGAGAAAAGGTAAACCCAAGAGCTGGCAGAAAACTTGTAAACTTCTCATTTCAAGCTCGAGGAGCTTGCTTTAAACCATACAAGGACTTCTTTAGCAGACATACATGATGAGGAAAATTTGGATCTTCAAACCCTTGAGGTTGCTGCATGTACACTTCTTCCTTTAGGTCTCCATGAAGAAAAGTGTTTTTAACATCCAAATGTTTGAGCTCCCATCTATTCATAGCTGCAAGAGCTAGAATTAATCTGATTGTACTGTGCCTCACTACAAGGCTGAAAGTTTCTTCATAATCCAGACCTTTCTCTTGGCTATACCCCTGAGCTACAAGTCTTGCTTTGAATCTTGAAACTGAACCATCGAGATTCTTCTTTATCTTGTATATCCACTTGCTGCCAACAATATTTTTATTTTGAGGTAAAGGAACCAATTCCCATGTACTTTGTTTCTTCAAAGCTGAGATTTCTTCATTCATGGCATCATCCCACTCAGGTTTACCTGTAGCACTCTTAAAAGAACACGGCTCAATCAAATCAGAAAGATGCATAACAGAAGAAAATCCACTGAAAAAAGCCAACTCATCAAAATTTTCTTGCTAAACAATACAAGAAAATGCACAGTAATCTTCAAAAGATTTCTTCTTAATGATCCCATTCTTTGCTCTAGTCAGCATAGAGTGATTATTGTAAGCCTGATTTGGATCTTCAACAAAAGATAGTTCATATGGAAGAGAAGAAGGATTATCACCACCATTTATGACTTCAGTACCATCCACAAGACTTACACCTGTAACATTGCTTTGAAGACCATTATTACTCCAAAAATGAGTATTGCTGATATTCGTATGACTATCACTATTATTTTGCACTGTTGTCACTATTGTCACTAGTCTCATTTGTACTGATAGAATTCTCATTTGTACTGATAGAATTCTCATTTGCACTGACATTGGATTATGATCACTGTGTTCAACATCTGCTCTTATATTATGAGCACCAAGTCTAATACCCCCCCTAGCAGACACAGAAGGAGAAGCTGGATGTGACTGATGAGCAGGTAAGCATGAGAGTAAATGATAAGGAAAAATAGTCTCATCATGAATAACATGTCTAGACATCCAAAACTTATTCAAGGCAATACTGTAGCAGAAAACACCCTTATAGCCTAAAGCATATCCCAAGAAAACACATTGAACAGACCTGGAATCAAGCTTATCCTTAAATAAGGATAACAAGCAGTACCAAATATTCTCATGGAATTGAGACTAGGATGAGAGCCAAAGAACCGGAAATAAGGAGAGACCATAGCCAAAGACCTGCAAGGCATTCTATTGATAAGAAAGGAAGCATGAGCAACAGAATGAAACCAAAAAGGTTTAGGCAATTTGGCTGCAGTCATTAATGTAACACATGTCTTCACAATATGCCTATTCTTCCTCTCAGCCACACCATTCTGTTGAGGTGTGTAAGGACATGTAATGTAATGAAGAACATCTTTGGACTCAAGAAAATTAGTAAAGGCTTTACTAGTAAACTCTCCTCCACCATCTGTTTGCAGGCATCCAATTGAAAAGTGAAATTGGGTATAAACAAAGGCAAAGAACTTCACAAAAGTGGCAAAAGTGTCTGATTTATTGATCAACGGATAAAGCCATACAAACTTTGTGTAATCGTCTATGAATGTTACATAATATTTGTAACCTTCAAGAGACAAACAGGGTGCAGTCCCCCACACATCTGAATGAACTTTCTGAAAGGGAGCAGTACATTGAGTTTTGGATTCAGTAAAAGGTAGCCTATGCATCTTACCAGACAAACATGAAACACACAAATGACTAGATGAGTCTTTAGGAGATGAAATCTTAGAAAAACTAAGCATTTTATACACAACTTCTGACGATGGATGCCCAAGCCTTTGATGCCAGAGAGAGGACTTCACAACTGAGCCAATGAAAGCAGTAGCAGACTGTGTTATTGGAGGAGATTTGAACAAAAAGAGCCCTTCCTCACTGCTCTTTCCTTGGTATAGAATCTCCTTTGACACTTTGTCCTGCACACATATATCAGTGTCATCTATGACAATAAAACATTTATTGTCTTTACACAACTTGTTAAAAGACAATAAATTTATTGCCAGGCTAGGAACATGTAGAACATTCTGTAGTTGAAATGCATTACAAGCAGGAGTAAGGCTAGCTGAACCAATGTGTTTAATATTCAAACCTTCCCCATTTCCAATAATGATTGAGTTGGTGGATTCATAAGGGTGAGCAATTTGGAGATTTGTGATATCTGAAGTCATGTGATGAGTAGCTCCTGTGTCACCGATCCACACAGCATTAGTACCAACACCAGAGGATGAATTACCACCAAAAGTATGAGCTGACATTGCTGTAAGGGTTGCAGGAGGATCAGCACCCTGATAAGCATAATTGCTTCTATGAGAGCAGTCAAGAGCAACATGACCCTACATTCCACAAATTTGACACACCACAATTGGTTTAGAAGGATTAGAACCATCCCTGGAGAAACAATTTCTGTCAGGACCCGTCCCGAATTTCACCCTGAAACCCGAGGTGAGTCCTGCGAGGACCACCTCCAAGAAAAATTTACCGAAGGACTCGGCAAACCTCCTTTGAAAATGGATAACCCTAACTCAGAAGAACATAATCGAACAACTTAATTAACCAAAATAAATTAATAATCTTCGCTACAACCCAAAAGTAGCTAGAATACATTAAACAGAAATCCCAACGGTATTCAAAGCTACTAAAATTTAAAAATACAGCCGAAGCTAACAATCTCCTAGTAGATTAAACAAGTAACCTACTGACGAAATGTAGCGGATAGATAAGTCACTATGCCTCGACGTCGCCTTCTAGACCTCACGCGAACACTGCAGACTGAGCATTTTAAAAACGAAGAGCCCAGGAAAAAATATTCAAAAACGTCAGTGAGTGGACAAAAGCAAGTCTGACAACAAATAAATATTTTCCCAAAAATACTTTCAAGAAAATGTTTTACTCAGAAATTCTGAACTGGTGTCTAGCCTCGCTAGACTCTCAAACTTTAAGAAAGAATGCCTCTCAGGCTATAATATCATATATATCAGTATGTATTCACACTCTACTATCTCTTGTACGATATCTATGAATAAACTCGAAAAATAGATAAACGTACAAGACTACGATACTGGCGTCTAACGCTCACGTCACCCAATACTGGAATTGTGCCTCATTATGGGGGAGTTGTCCGAGTGGTATATATACGTGCTAATTCCTTGTACGAATTCTATGAATGAATTCAAAGAATAGAAAGTCGTATAAGGCTACGACGCTGGCGTCTAACGCTCACGTTGCCCCATACTGGAATTGTACCTCAGTATGAGGGAGGATCACGTATAGCTAGCTAGCATTTAATCATATACATATTATTCTCATAATCCTCTATATATAAGTATAATCACCGAAATTCTCAATTTCAGGATATTTCCAACAATAGGAAAATTATTCAACAAAAAGCATTTTAAACACATTATTTAAAATAAAGGTCCACTCACAGAATAGGCCTAAGTCTGATATCGGTCGGAGGCCTCGTCAGCTTGAGCCTCCTCGCGTCCTGTTCCAAAAACATAAATAAATCCTTAATTAACACACTGACGCTTAAGAAAAATAGGCGAAATTAAAAAGGAGCTCCGCGCGCTCAACCAAGCCTATCGCCCAAATTCTTAATTTCACTACCAACCAAATAAACCTCCACAAAAACTTAACCGACATCCACTAACACCTTCCACCTTTCTAACATTAAATAATCACGTGGCCAGATTTTAACTTAATAATCAGCCAAAAATACCAAACTTCAAAAATTCTTAAACCTATCCAAAACTCCTCCAAAAATTATAAAACTCATTCCATTAAACTCCTCAACAAATTCCGTATAAAAAAAAAATTTCCCGGTGGCCAGCTCCGACAACCTCCAATGTCCACCAAAATTTGACAACATCTTCTTCTCAACCTCCTCTACAACTTTCTTAACTAGCACAAAACACAATTCCAATCCTAACTAGGCCAATCGAACAGAAATACACAAAAAGCCCTAGAAATTTCCCTCACCAATTTCTCCTTACCTAGCTCGAGATGGAGAGAGCCCTTTGGAGGGATTGCTGCACGGGAGGAGGGCTTTCTTTTGAGTCTCTGCTCGCCGGCTATAGCGGCCGAAAGAGGGAGTTCTGACAACTGAAGCCTTTGGGCAGTCAGAACTTTCAAGGTTGATTTCTCCTTCATGGCGGCGCTAGGGAGGCTGCCATCGGTCTAGAATGGAAGCTGAGAAGGAGGCCAATCGATTGGGACCGACGCGGCGGTCTGGGGCGGCGGCAAACGGACGCCAGAAAGTTTCGGCAAAAAAACGGGTCGGGGAGAGGGAATCGGGAGCGGGGCGACACACGGAAGAGAGAGAAGAAAAAAAACGGACTGGGCTTGGCCCAAAACCGGGCCAACCCAAAAACTAAATATCCACTCCAAAATTCAACACCCCGAAAATAATACCCCAATAAAAATTACCTTTTACTAGCAAAAATTACCATTTTTACCGTCATCACATTTTCTTCTTTCGAATAAATCCTTCCAAATAATCGTCCCCTAACACCACTCTAGGGACCAATTAAATTAAAAACTTACTGACGAAGACGGTAAAATTCTTATTACCAGCGTGTTAGTAATTAAGGTAAAAATTAAGGGTCATGGCGTGACAATTTCTGACAGTGTGACCTCTCTTGGAACAAAGTTGACATTCAGGAGAGACTCTAGAAAAAGATCTGTACTCGGTAGAAGAACTTCTGAAATTAGGAGATGCAGGATTATTGTAGCAGATACTTGCAATATGACCCTTCCTGTGACAATATCCACATTCTAGATTAGAATAGCAGTCATTAGCTAGATGACCTTGTTTGCCACACTCCTGACACTCTAGAGCACCCTTAGATTGAAATCCACCAGATTGAGAAGATGACCCTTGAGAAAACTTCGAATTACTCCAAGTCTGCTGTTTGTCACCATTTCCTGTCCAAACTCCTTTTCCTTCATCTCTAGAGGAAAAGTTAGAACTAGCTCTGTAATTACCATTGTGACTAGTACCTCTAGCTGCCATAGCTGTTAAACTATTAGGAATTGAGAACTGAGCTTCAATATCTCTCTCAGCTGCCAGCAGTTGAGCTCGAAGATCTTTAAACGAAATTGAATTGTCTTTGGCACGAATGACTGTCTTTATCATGGCATACTCATCTGGCAGACCATTGAGAGTGATGACAATCACATCTTCATCTAGCATTGATACTCCCACAGAATTGAGCTGATCTCTTGCATGTTTAACGCGAAAAAGATACTTGTCAACAGAATCACTTCCCTTCTTAATAGTTTGGAGATCAGTCTTCAGTTGCATAATGCTTGCCCCTGATACAGAAGAGAACCTCTCTTGAATGGCAAGCCATGCCTCTCTAGAAGACTTACTACCCACAATGATGTCCATTATCTCATCAACCAGAGTTGCCATCAACAAGCTAAGCAATGCCTTGTCAACCATCTTCCATTGCTTGTAAGCTGTTGTCACTTCACTAGTTACTGAACCTTCTTCAGATAAAGCATAGCGTGGAGGGCAAGGATATGTTCCATCAAAATAACAAAACAGATCATTGCCTTCCAAAACGGATTGAAACTGAAAACTCCATTTGATGAAGTTCAACTCTCCAAATCTCACAGTGATCATGCTTAGCAAAGAGTTAATCTCAGACTGAGTCACTCTCTTAATTGTGGTAGTCATAGTTGTACACTGGAGCAAACACACAATTACACACTTAATTGAACTTCACACAGAGTATACTTTTATTTCCAACTAAGCAAATATTGAATGACGAGTTGCACAAATAGCACTGGGTACACATAACACATTTGATTCTTAGCACAAAACAAATACACTGGCACTGATTTTATACTTTCTGCAATATCACACAATCTCTCACTATTAGAAACACATTTTCAGCACATCACAACACTAGACACCTCTTTGCACATCATAGCTCTTCTGAGAACAACAACTTGCATAAACTTCAAAATACCAGACTCCTCTTTGAAATTACACCACAATAGGCTAAAGTAGTATCACACTGCATACTATAGATCTGAGAGAATAGATGCCAGATAAAGCTTAACAACATCACTTCCTTCAAAAAAGAAGAAGCTCTATTTAAACCTCAATCGATTACAGATCATCATGAGTATACACTACAGATATCATCACAGTATCGATCACAAGAGACTCATGTATTTTGACCAGATCTACGAGCTAATCTACTTCAAAAGACTTCAATCAACTCAGAAATGCACTAGGATTCTTCATATTAAGCTTGCGAACATGAATCTACAACAATACACTAAGGATCGAAAAAGCTAGGGTTTCGAATAAATAAAAAACTAGTGGAAGCATACTGTAAACTCCATTAATGAGTATAATCAAGCTTGCAGGATCAAGAGCCGCAGCTCTGATACCATATTAACATTAAGCTCATAGCTAATATAGATCTAGAAGCTAAAGATATTCAACAATGGAGGAGAGAGAAAAACCTGGAGCAAAAACTTTCAGATATTTTCAATAGAATTCAGCATAAAGAAAACACAAGACACACAGAATTTATAGTTAGGAAATAATCCTAACAAATTATTACAAGAAAAGGAAAACACGACACGAGAGCATGGAATCCAGCCGTCAACCACAACACTGGTCAATAACCTCATAAGTCAACTATTATGAAAACGACACCGTTTTCAATCATGATATAAAATGATGAGAGATAATTTTATTTTCTATATTAATATACTATTTAGTTGTAAATAAAGATTGGAGACAAAAAATAAGATATAACTGTAAATTGACTCGTTAATAAATTTTGAATTTAATTAACTAATTAAGAGAGAGGATTCTATTTTTATTTTTTTACCATTAAAAGTAAATTATAAAAATTAACCATCTAACAAAAATCAAGAACCAAAAGAAATTTACCCAACAAAAAATTTCTTTGTTTTTGTATTGTTTTTCTCTTCTGACAAAAATAATGAAAATAGAGACTAGACTACACAAGAGAGTAGAGGTTTGCGTGCATGCCAGCACTTCTTGATAACAGAGAGGAAAATCCAGACATATCATTTGCACTGTGTCGGAGCCAAAACTATACTTCTTTCTATAAACTATTACCTGCACAGAAATCATTATCAGCGACCAATTGTGTGTATCATCTTGTATTTGTTTTAACCCGGCCTAAATTTGATTATCTTTTCCTTCTATATTCCTCGAGCAGGTTAAAGGAGCATATACATATATATAGAGATATAGATATGTACAATTATGCAGAGCATATATATGGGGAATAATGCTGCATCTGCAACTTGGAATCTGTAGTGGTCGGGACTCTAAACCCTAGTCTGCTCGCTTTGTTTGTATATATGCAAATCTCTTTGATCTCTTTTCCTGGATTAATTTGGATTATATATACAAAATGCTTTGATGATACCCAGATTCGTATTCAGAGGCTTGCTTTCAAAGGAAACAGGGTTCCAACCTTTCGAATGTCAACCAGATTGCACCATCTAAATTTTCTTGGCTTCCATTCGTTTCCAAGTATATGTAGTTTGTTGGAGAATATGTAGGTTCATAGCATTTCATGATTGGATTACAAACGAAGTAGAAGAATAGGTTGTTTTGGATGTTAATATGAGGACCTGGAGGTCCACTCCCCCACTAACAAAGTGAGAATCGGAGACTGGTGATTCTAGTAGGCATATGCATGTGAGACTCGTCTTTTTAGGGGTTAATGTGATCATATATTGGGTCCATATCTAACTTCAAATGTTTGGGTGGCTTGAGCGTTGTGTACCCCTCCTTTTCTAGGTGCATGCGTTCATGATTTGCAGGCTACCTGTCTGGAGACGGAGGCGATCGGAGCTGGACGAAGAATTGTCTGCGAGAACAAGATGGAACGCGGTGTTAACTTAGGTGACGCGTGGGCATCACCGGCTCATTCTAACCTTGGTCGATATGAAACGCAGACCATACAAGATACACACTCCCGTGTATCTGACTTCAAATATTTGGTTGGCCTGAGTGTTGTGTACCCCTCCTTTTCTACGTGCATGCGTTCGTGATTTACAGACTACCTGTCTGGAGACAGAGGCGATCGGAGCTGGACGAAGAAGTGTTTGCGAGAACAAGATGGAACGCGGTGTTAACCTAGGTGACTCGTGGGCATCACCGACTCATTCTAACCGTGGTCTATATGAAACGCAGACCATACAAGATACTCTCGTGTATATAATACCATTCGGCTTTCAAGAAACAAAATAATGAAGAGAAACATTATCTCATAGTTGAAATAACATATGTCATTCTATTTTTGCTCATTTTAAGTCGGTTTAAAGCATTTCCAATGAAAATTTTACTTGCCTAAATACAAATAAAATGTATTCTATGTCCTTTAAGCTTCTTTGTTTAGAACCTTGATCTAGATATCTGTTAATCCAATCACGTGAATGTGTCACATAGGCACATAGCTATTGTGTTCCACTATCAAATATTGATAGATGAGTGTAGTGGGATAGAGTTCGAGTCACCCAAAAAGACCTTGGTATCTAAATAGATTTAGGTAGATTAGGTATTGGACATTACATAATTTCACTATTTCATCATCATAAGGAGGGAGGAGGGATGGATTGTCACCTCCATATATCAACCTTCTTAAAAGAAGTGACATGACCAACAAAGCCAAAGCTGCAAAGCGAGAGAGCACTAATAATTCATCTACTTCTATTATATATCTGCTCCCACTTTTTGAGAGTTCATGATAGAATTCGAGAAAGGTGGTGGAAGTGTGGAACAAGTACTTGTACAAACTAGAAAGCAAACCTGATCTCCGAAACCACATATTCATCATCAAAATAGAGAAGAGAAAAAGCTCTCTCCGTTATTGATTGTATAATCACCAACTCACGAGTTTCCATTTGCTTTGCTCCAGTATGTCCGGTCAACAATTGACCATTGAACCCAGATCTATCTAAATGAGCGCCTTTGATTGCTTCATTCAAAACTTCAAATCACTACTCCTTTACTTTAAGGGACACACAGCAACAACATCGTTCTACGAACTATCTCCAGCACATGTTAATGATGCATGTTATCTTATAGCATATAAAGTCGTTTTTGTAAGGGCCAAATATATATTTGCTAGATACATTTCATCAACTTAGCTTTTCTAGCATTTGTTATATTTGTACAATAGCCGATTGCGGTTACCCTTAATCTTGAGAAGGTATGCTTAAACCCCATGTATCTCTACAAAAATTATGTGTTGTGACATGCACTAGTTAAGTAGCGAAGAATGTTTTTTTGACTTAAGACATGAAATGAGAAAATAAATACAAAAACGACACCATGCGCTTACAAGTTATAACATCCATTTGAAATTTACTTTTGCGAAACATGGGAAGTTCAGCCAAAGATATTGGAGCTAAGATCACTCAAAGAAAGCATGCACTAAGATTTGAGGGTGGGCTCATGATCATGATTAATAATGATAGAAAAGGAAGGCATTGCAGAAAGGAAGAACAATTAACTGACTAAGGGTCAAAAAGGATCTTTATAGATTCAATATTATTAGTACAAATTGACTGAGTGACTAATCTATTTATTGTTGATGATGATGATCAAGGAAAGACAAGCAATTAGCTTCCCGCTGCTTAATTTTGACCTTTTTTCCCTACTCAAATCTGATATTGTCGAAAGTATGTCTGTGTGTACATGCATACGCTGTCTTTATGCATATACGCTTATTGATATGTAGAAAGATGTATTCAAGTTTCTTGGGATTTAGAAGTCCCGTTTTTATTTGATAGAACTGGTATTCTTCTAATTCTTCTGGCTTACTTCTGAGCTTTTGGATCTTGTATGATTTTTGTAACTGCAAAACCTTTAACAAATGGAAAATATGCTAGTGAGCAGCTAATTAGCAGAAATAGAAATCTAGCATATGAATCGATGCGCAGAAAATGCTATAGTAGAGACGGTATGGTTTTTCGAGTACTATAATTAGTTTGAGTACCTGTTGAATTGGTGCTGTGTACGGTCCCTGCCAACAGATTGTTTGAGACATCCCTGCATTACAATTTGCACATAACTCTTTTATCAGAGAATGAAGGTAAGTGCATGCAACATATGAGGAAATGAGAAGTGCTCAATTCGAACCGAGTGTACTCACAAAAAGGTCAAGTTGCCAAAACGAACAAGTTCAATGACCTCTAATGGTAAAGCACCAGTTAGACTGTTCTTGTTTAATTTCCTGCAAAATTTAAGCTTTAGGAAAACTGGTCAACTGATATAAACGATTTGAAGGGTAATGCAGCATAGAATCCGCAAATTTTGTATAGGGTGACCTACAGAATTTGTATACTAGTCAAATTGCCAAGAGATGAAGGAATAGCCCCAGTTAGATTATTGTGAAAGACCCTCCTGCAAGTAGAAGAATAACGTACAGTTAATTATTCGGAAACACAAAATATACATAAGCAAAGCCGAGCTTGAAATGAAGAGAAGGCATATATGTACTTACAAATATCTTAATGAATTCAAGTGACCTAAGGTCTCTGGAATTGGTCCCGAGAGTTGGTTCCGGTACAAGTCCAAGCTGATTAGTTCTTTTAAGTGACCAAGTTCCGAAGGAATAGATCCATAAAATTTGTTCTGGTATAACTCCCTGCAGTGCTAATGGTTAACTAACATGCACATCTTGAATTCACATCTTTGTAGTTTCAGAGGATAAGCAGAAAATGAAGTTGATCGTACAAGTATTGGAGGTTGGTTAAGTTTGCAAGCGCAGGGATAATAGGTCCTGATAGTCCAGCATTTCCAAGGTCCCTTCATATTTACACATATATAGACAATTTCCATTTTTAACTACAAAACTTCCAATTTTTTAGGCTAATCAGTGAAATTTAACTAATGAGCTCATATAAATGTTGCTAAAACCACTTACACCCTTGTAACGATGTTTTGATTGTTGCAGGTAACATGAAACCAGGGGCATGGATTGGGGGATGTCAGGTTCCAGCTAGCAAGGACATTGTTAGGATCCACCAATAAGGTCTTCCAGGAATAAAGAATATCACCTGCTCATAATAAGCAATCAAAACATCCTCAAGCCAACGAAAAATCGCATGTTTAACTAGCACGTCCAACCAGTACTGATGCTCAAGTTGAAAGGTACATTTGCTTACCTTCCAAGTTACAATCCACAGATGCAATGGCAACTGCAAACAGAATACAAAGCAAAACTCGAGAAATCATCTTGCACAACTATAAGATCGATGGGAGTACAGAAGAATAACCGAGGATCTCTATAAATAGTACAATAAACCATCACTGAAATATGATAGACAATGTGTTCTTGTGAGTATGGTCAAATGAAATGATCCAGTGAAGGTTCTGTGTGGTGAAAAGTCCACAATTAACTCAGGACTAGTCTAACGAATACAAGTCTCAGTGAGTTAAGGTCAACTAATTCTGTGATAAACTATATGAATGTGTGTGGCTTGTCTGTGCAAATTTCTATCTTGTTCTAGAACAAGTTTATCATATTACGATATCAGAGATTTATTTTATCAAAGTTTGGCAAGGTTCGTTGGGTTTACATTCAAAACTTACCGCCCCTCTCTATTCAACTCGACTACTAGGAAGAATAAAAAAAATAGTTGTATACATTGTGCTAATCTTTTCTCTGGAAAAATGATATAAATATCTGTACTAAGGTAAGAATTGAATCTGTTGCATCGACTTATCCCTGGGCAGAAGCTTCTTCCAACCTACCAATTCCTTACTTGACTTGTTTTTTGTTCATTTCCAATAAAACTCTGTACCAGATTCACCAAGATGGCCGGTCACATTCCAAGTGGGTCTAGAGAGTAAGAGGAACTTTATTTAAGAGCAAAATCAAAATCAAATGAACAATACATAAGCTTACATGTATGCAAAAAGCTTACGTGTACAACTATACAACATGTATTCAGGTTTCCTGGGCGTAAGGAGTCTCAATTTTTATTTGAAAATCTTCTTGTTCTTGTTCTTGTTCTTCTACTGGTTTAGTTCTGAGCTCTTTTATCTTGTACTATTTTCGTAACAACAAAACCTATACCAAAAACAGAAATGAAAATTGACAAGAAAGTAATAAGTAAACAGCCTATTGCAAAATTAGCATTCAAGTTAAACATGTCAATAAACTAGAAAGTATAATTGTGTAGGTGTAGAATGTTTACAAGTACCTGTTGAATTGGTGCGGTGCACAGTCCCTACCAACAGATTGCTTGAGACGTCCCTGCATTGCACATAAATATACGATTAGACAAGGATGCCTGTATGTAGAATATGTAAAAGTGTGACCTGAAGAAATGAGAGGCCCCCAATAATTCCAACCAAGTATACTCACAAAATGGATAACTTGCCAAAACGAATGAGTCCAATGACCTCCACCGGTAGCGCACCAGTGAGCTTGTTACTGTTTAATTGCCTAGAAAATCAAGCGTGGACGCTAGCTGATCAGTAAGTGAACAAAATAATTAAAATATAATTTACAAAGAATTATTGGAAACTTACAGAATTTCTGGACTTTTCAGATTTCCAAGAGTAGAAGGAATAGCTCCTGTTAGATTATTGCGGAATACCCTCCTGCAAATAGAGACCACATATCAGAGTTCAAAATAGCAAACCTAATGTTGTTTTTTCAGTGTAGATCATAACATTCATAGCTAAAGTTGATTCTTAAATAAAGGCATATTCACTTACAGAAACGTCAAGGAACTCAAGTGTCCCAAAGTTTGTGGAATTGTTCCGGAGAGTTTATTCTTGTACAAGTCCAAGCTGACTAGTTTACTCAAGTGACCAATTGCGGATGGAATAGGTCCAAAGAATTTGTTTTCATACAACTCCCTGCATTGCCATTTGCCGATGATTAGTTTACGCCTACTATTTTACTAATATGTGATTCATAGTTCAGCTCATTGAAGTTTCTGACATAGACAGAAAGGATGGCCTTACATGTATTGCAGGTTAGTCAAGATTCCGAGCTCAGCGACAATACGTCCTGAAAGTCCAGCATTGCCAAGGTCCCTTCATGTTATAGACAGATAAATGCTTTCAAACTTAAGATACCAAATTGCCAATCACGTCTAAATAGTGAAACTAGTCTCTACCAACAAGCTCAGATCAATGTAGATAAAACCACTTACAGTATTGTAACGCTGTTTTGACTGTCGCAGGTAACGTGAAACCAGAGGCATGGATTGACCAAAGTCGGGTCCCAGCTCTGAAGAACATTGTTAGGGTCGACCAATTGGGTTTTCCAGAAATAAAGAGCATCCCCGTGCATGATTAAAGCAAATCAAAACATTATTCAACCAGAACAAACCACATTCTAATTTCTGAGTCCGATCTTTACCGATGCTGAAGTTTACAGCTCAGTTTGCTTACCTTCCGAGTTGCAATGCACAGATGCAATGGCCGCTGCAAACAGAAAATAAAGCAAAGCTCGTGAATGCATCTTGCACAACAACAAGGTCAGAATAGAGGTAGCTCAACAGCCTCAACTCGTTATTCTTAGCAGAGGAACTGAGATGCAGAGAAGATAAACTAGCATTGACTTATAGTTATAAACTGGTAGTCAACTGAGTATTAAATTTGTGATCACATGAAATAATAATTGACTTGCGAGGCTGCGAGAAAAAGTCCAAGGTCAAGTTAGGATTAGTCTGATAAAAATAAAAAATATTTATAAAAAAACTACCATTTAACGTCGAATAATTCTGACTTTCTGAGCTAATCCAAACAGAACTCCAATCCAGCCAGCACTCGACCTCTGGAAAAAAACTTATATGATGAATCTTGAGAAACGAAGATTAGATGGAAAGGTTCGGGAAGAATCAATCTCCTATGAGGAATTTGAAGTATTCAGAATCATATAACTAGAAATGAATATATTTTTTCGTCTATTACTCCTCGTTTGTTGAAACTTGAAACGACATAGAATAGGCCAGCTCTGTTTTCGGAGGTCAAACAGATGCCTCCGAACAAGCTATTCTTGAACGCTAGAGGCATCATGTTCTATAGAAACTCTCTTTCCCATTTCCCTTTTTAATTTTGGGAGATCAAAAGGGGTTGTGTATATTCACAACTGAATAACACAGAAATAATAGAAGAAACAAATAACATTGGACTTCCATGGAATAAAGACTTTGCAGAATTTATACATTTGCCTTGCATAGAAAGTAAAAGAAATATTTACAGACAACAAGCTAGGAGAGAACCCACCCATCGCAACATTATCTAACCATCAGGGGCTTCAGTAGCCTTGACAAATCGACCCTTGACTCGCTTCCTAGTATCAGCTCTCGCCTTCCTGGATTCGTATCTTATGTGCTTGTCGTATCTATTCAGAAAATGATAAAAGTCAGTATATGGTGACGGTGGGGAAGCGATAGAGAGAAAAAGGATGCCAAAAGACCAGTCACATACCTTCGGTTTTTCTTCTTCTCTTTGTAACGCAGCATAGCATTGCCCCTGTTTTGCGCAAGCAGCTCCATGCTAGCCTTTGTTCCTACCGTCCGCAGACTGTCACTTCCCATTAGGAAAGGTTGTTCCGTAGTGGCAATGTTGCCTTTGTCTTCACCAAAAGCTGACCCTGATGATGGCCGGCCAATAGAGATGTTGTTGCTCTCAGATGTTGCTGGCCCCTGACTCACTGCTGGGTTATTTGAGTTGATCTGCATTTTCAAATAAAGAATGTCAGGCTATTCAGCTTTCCTTCACTATGAAAACACAGTAAACGACCAAAGACATGAAGGATGATTGTGTTACAGATGGATTGATGATATCCACTGTCAATAAAAAGTTTCTTTTTCTTTTTTTCACTTTACACCAATGCCAATTTGTATTGATCTGTTCAGTCCAAAACCAAAGCCATTAGATACTACAACGCTGTGAAGATTGATTGAGCGAACTAGATACTTGAACTCGACAAAAGGTTACATAAGGCTGTCAATACTCAATAGTATATACAATGCCTAAGGGAAATGAAAAGGAAAAAGAACTGAATACATGAACAAACAAAGGAAAGGGGACTTACATTGAATTTGATATCCACTTGTCCAATAGAACCATTCATCTGGTACATATCTCCAAACACTTTTGTATCAGTCAAAGATGCTTCTTTCAGAAGATCACTAAAATTCTTAATCATGAATCCTGAACCACCTGAACCATATGAGACATCCAATGGAACTGTTTCGTCATGACCCCTCAACTTTCCTAGATTAAAATCCCATATCTGCAAGCCAGTAGCAAGTTATCATGATTATCATGGTTGCACCCATAAGTTAATGTTTCTGAAGTCTACATGAGACACGAAGGCCCTATAAGCATGGATGAATAACCTCAGACTATACAATCTATACACACGAGACCTAACTAGTACACAACTGTATCGACTCTTAATAGGCTATGTTTGTTTGCTCTTATACACGCCACTACACCAAAGCTTCAAAAATGGTAGTATACAGAGCATTGTGTTGCCTATACTACCTAATACCAATTGTTCACTAAAATTGAAGGAGTTCAGTTCCCTATCATTATCTGAATTAACAATGTACTTGGTGGCCTAGTGTAGATCTTACTGTCACCAAATTACCATTTGTCGGAATTGTCAAACTCTACATTCAGTCTAGCAATAGTGTATAATTAACCATCAAAACTTGGCGGAACTGGTAAACTGAGTCGAAAAGCTACCTGTGCGCTTTGAGTGTTCTGAGTGTTGTGGCCACCATGGGGGTTGGTATCCCACAACATATCTCGATCAACAATGCCTTCAGCCATCATAAGCAGAGATGTAAACGGCGCCGCTTGTTGCTGCAGCAACGGCTGCGAAACGGCGGCAGCAGCAGCAGAACCTACATTCACTCCATCAACTCTTCCATTCTCCACATCAAACCCTTCCGCATTCACATTCACATCAACATTATTCTCATCATCATTTCCCTCCCAGCCATTATCACTATTCCTCGCCGGCGCCTCCAAATTCTCTCCGCCGCCATCGAAGTCTCTCTTGAGCAGCTCCACCAGCTGCTTCTGAATCCCCTGCTTGTGCTTCCCCAAGCTCCCACCAGAGCCCTGCCTCTTCGCCGGAGCCGCCTCCCCGGAGCTCCGGTACACGCCGCCGTTCTGGTTCGGCACAATCAGGTCCTGGAAGTTCACCCCGTTCCACGACGAGTCCATCTCCCCCCAGCGGTCCGGGTCGTTGACCCGACCCGGACTCTTGCGGAGATCTATCCCCCAAATCTCGGCGAGCTCCAGCGGCGTGGGGCAGCCGTCGAAGCCCTTGACCGGGGTGCGATCGTGTGCGGCGGAGACGGAGCAGTTGCCGTGGGCGTCCCAGTCGCAGTCCTGGCAGAGGACCAAGTTGTCGGTGGCGCAGCGGAAGGCGACGGCGTCGGAGGCGCAGTTGTCGCAGATCTGAGACCGCACGTGCTTCTGGGACAGCAAGTTGGCGCCGTGCACTTGCTGGTCGCAGAACAAGCACAGCTTGGCCGAGTCGGCCTTGCAGTACAGCACCGCCGGCTGCTCGCTGCAGAAATCGCACGGAGTGCTCTCCCCCGTTGCCGGCTTCGAACTCACCATCTCTCTCCCCGAAATCCAATTCCGGCGTCCGAAAAATTCAGAGTTTTCTTCACGGAGATAGAAGATCGCCGAAACGGAAACCCTCGGAAGAAATGAGTAAAAGAGAGAGTGGAGTTTATTTTATTTTATATAATTTGTGTGCGCCTTAAAAGGGAAAAAGGTGGATTAGAAGAGTGAGAAGGAAATCTTTCTTACCATGTTGGGGAAGCTTTTAATTTAAAAAGTGGTTACTGTAAAAATATACATGGTGACCTTTTTTGCTGCGGTGGCAGTCACATCTGGCAGTGGCCATGTTGGTAATTTACGTGTTCTAAATGCTAACCCAATCTTTGATTTTGTTTTGATTTGGAGGTGGGGATTTTAACTTTACGCGGGGAGAGATTTAATGTGGCGGGACCGGGTTAGTTAGGTTGAGTTGTTTGACGAGTCGTGGCTGATCGGACGGTGGTGGTTTGGTCGTCGTACGGGTTTTAGGTCGGCCGGGGGATGTGAGGTCGGGATTGATGATATTGAGAATGCATCAAGCACGTGATTATATTATCGGAATTTTTACTTTATTATTTATGGTTATTGTCATTTAGATTTGAGGTTTTCCGGCAGTCGTTTGTTTCATTAACAGCAGGCTTACGGTAGCGCTGAGTTTTCTCACTCTAGATATTGAAACGATTCTAAGTAGGTGATTGACGTGAATAGAGTTTTCATCCTATTTTAAAGGCTGTTAAATTTGTTTAAGAAATTAAGACTTTAAGCATTTTTTTTTAATTTATTAACTTTAAACATGTCTTTAAATAAGTAAATTTTGTGGCTAATATGTTGGCCATTATGGGACATAGGCTTTCACCATATAAGTCTTTGGTATTGTTAACATTGGGTGCGCTATCTATTTAATGTCATTTTCTTTAACTATATTAAGTGTTATTTCATAAAATAAAAGAAATACAAACAAAATAAACTTGTTAAAGTACATATTTTTGTTGATGCAGTGTCGAGGAAAAAATATTGTGTGGCATTCAACTCTTGGATGACCAGATAGAACTCATTATATATGGGAGAAGAAACTACATGTTTACAACACATGGATTGCAATGATCGCGGCAATCTCACTCACTAGACCTTTTGTAACGTACAATTATTTCTCAATGTATAATCAACCAAATAATTAATGATACACAAATCATAATTTTACACTACATTGACCGCGACAATTGTTTCTTGACTAACTCACTAGATTATGTGAACTCACGGCACCTTCTAATATGTTTACAAATTGATGCAACTCAAAACACTCGGTGACACAATAAACTATGTACGCAAAAGTTCTTCTTGAGATGATACATTAACTTGTAGCTTGCAATACCCAAATGAACTCAAGAGATGAATCTATACAGGCTGCATCACTGCATGTATTCTCAAAAGTGCTTTCAACATGGAATAAAATACCTGAAAATAAAAGACCAGAGATGTTATCTTAAACAGTTCGTCCTAGTCTCACAGATGAAGTCGTCGATCAGGGAGTATCCCTTCACTAAAACTATTATTGGTACCAATCTTTCGCGTTGTTCAGTAGGAAAAGTCTAAATGCATCTTCTCGATAGATTTGGAAGAATGATGAGCTAGCTCTCCTAATTAAAGAAAGAGCATGTTGCCCAGAATGATAAGTAATTAGAAAACATGACACCCCATATCGTCATATTATGTGCGCCGCTTCCTCTAAAATGCTTGAGGGTGTTAGTAATTAGAAAACATCAAGTACGTGTGTGTCTATATATATAAGAGAGAGTTGGAGAGGCGGAGGCTCGGCTTAACAGAATTAGGTGGAGAGAAGAAGATTGGGCGAGAGAGAGTTTGAAAAAAGTTCACGAAGACATCAATCTGTTTGTGCTATGTCATGGGGGTTAAACGCTGCTCTCTTTTCTCTCAATTTTTTTTTGGTTGATTTTCTCTCAGATTCTCTAGAATCTTCTTTTCTCTCACAGGGTTCCTGGAAACTGAGAGAAACTTTGAATGTGTCAACAGGGGCAGAAGCGGAATTACTCAGACCCAGATCAAGGGCAAAACCCGAAAAGTTTCGATCAATTTCCTTACCCTAACCCGGTTCATGGTCGATGGAATCGCATGCACAATTCTTATTGAATCGTGACTAACCAAGTAATATGATGACTCTTTAAGTGAGGTGCTTCACCGATTCCTAATAAATACCTTGTTCCGGCAATAATGAACAAAAGCAAACTACTTAAGATTAAACCAAACTCTCTCAATACCAAATTTAATTTCGTGTATGGCTGATAGCTAGCTTTTCCTACACTGAATTCTTGGACTCAAAATAAGAATCCAAAAGATAAGGAACAAAATGATATATTATCAGTATATATATCAAGTTGCGGGGCCTTTCCCCTCAGAAGATATGTGCTCGATATCAGCATGCATGCAGCTGACACGTCCATGCGCCACAGCTATCTGTGGTACTGTAATTTTCTTTATTCGAAATCAAAAGGCAACAGCCACAAACATGAAATAGATAAACATGAAGGATCTGATCGAGCTTAAGAGTCGACATAGCCAGTGGTGTGCTTTTTATGCGTTGAAATTGCGATGGAAGAAGAACTTGAAGGATTCGAATCGATACTGTATAAGATGAGTGTGACAGCCCTTTACAAGTCAAAAGACCTCTCTCCCATTGTCGACACTACACATGCTGCTACCACTCCTCGATTGAGGATGTGATCTTTCATGGTTTTTGCTTTTGGTTGATGCGAAAGATTGCAAGACGTGGACTCATGGTTTTCTAGTTAGCGGACATGCGTGGCTCCGGTTGAGATTCACTGCTCTTTCAGAATTGGAATAATAATCTGACCAATGTGGTGGGAGAAATTATCACAACTCGACCTTCCCTTTTATCTATCAACTTGATCAAGAAACCAAATCAAAATCTTTCAAGATTTTGTTCCTAGCTCTTTTCACTTCTCAGTCTCTCGAACCCTTAAGCAAGGTCAACGTGTTTTCCATCCACGAGCTACATGTTAATTTATATCTAAATTATATTAAAGAATACACGTGATAAAATTTAAAGTTAAAGATAATTGACGTACATTAAATTTAATGGTTCCATATAAAATGGTTTCAAATATTATACAAATGACGGAAAGTTTATATTCGTTGCATTAACATTAAGATGCAGAGTCGACACAAAATGACATGAAATCAATTTCCCAGGCAAAAAGCCTTTGGGAATAGGCAAGAGGCAGACATGGAGATCTGAGCAATGGCGGTACGACATGTGTGGATTGCCTTTTCTTGTTTCAGATCAAATGGAATGGTGGGGATTTTCATGAGGCTAGTAGAGAGAAAAACCCTATCTGATGTGAAATATTATCATCATCAACTGGACCAGACCGACCCATCATGGAACATGGGCGACCTCCCTCCTCCTCCATGAAATTCAAAATCCCCGAGAATATATTCCACGACAACAACTTTGATGATTGAAATCATTTCAATGTCAGAACTCACTGTGGATAATGGGAAAGAATACCAAATCCTTAGTCATTTTAGGGTGTGATGTGATGAATATCTAATGGAAAATGCAAGAAGCTCATCGGCTATAAATAGAGTCTCTGGGACTCCGAAACTTGCAGTGAAGTGAGTGAGATCAGTAATAGTATTACTGAGAAGGGTTTCTGGTTTCATATCCCTTGTTAGTATTTTATAATGAGGATGAAAGGTCCTACATGAGGATAAAGAGCTTGTTTTGTAGCCAAGGATGACTTGCCTGCAGCCTCCCAAGGGGTCTCGAAATATTATTTATATGATACTAACATAGGTATCAGAAGCGATCCTTAGGTGGTATACAGGCAGTCTCCTTGGCTATCATGACAGGCTCTTCTCTCTCATGCTGGACTTATTCTTCCATGGCTTCAGGGCAACAAGCGTTCCCCCGTCGGGATAAGTTTCTAAAGCGAATAGAAGAACAGGTACATTCTTTTGTTTCAAATTCATTTGTTGATATTTCTGAACGTGAAGATAGGTTTGGTTAAAACTGATATAGGAATCTGAAGCTTCTTTGATAACTGTTGTGCATTTTGTGTCATTCAGTCAAGTGGATGAACTATCCTTTGCTGCATTACAGCAGCCGTGGATGAATTTCATAGGAACTGTCATCCTCGTTTCCAGATGAATAACAGAAGCAATGTGGTAGATATATTATAGTTTCCTGTTAGTATAGAAACAATGTACCATATGATCTAAACTCGTGAAGTTGGACAGTTTGTTATACTCTGAAATCCATATCCCAGAGTAGCGCTTGCCCTCAGACGTAGCAAACTAACCTCAAAGTCCAGTTGCCGTGGGTAAATGATCATATTATCTATACAAAAGAGCAGTATCGATACTGCACGATGAGGTGAGGGAGGAAGGGAAGAAGCTATGAGGTAGACGGCAAAGCGTAAGCAACGATAGGTGGTGTCTGTGAAGAGTGGACTACAGATTTACAATAAGCAAGGAAAAGGGTTTAATCCATTCTAATGCAACAAAAAAAAGAATGGTAACTATCATTAAAATGCAGAAGTGTGTTTGATTCCATCATGATGTAAGTTCTGTTCTAAGAGAACGCGACGCTTCAATCATCATAATTAGCCACAATATTACAGTACAACAGTCCCAAACACAATATTAGGTGGTTATGTGTTTATGACTTACGAGGGGTTGGACTTCAGGTTTACAATTGAGCAAAATAGACAGTTTCATCCCCTCTAATGTAGCAAAAGAAGAAGCGGCAACAGTCATCAAAATGCAGGTGTGTTTAATTCTGTCATGCTCAAACCTTACTCTTGTAAGAGAACCTGGCGCAATCACAATCAGGCTACGAACTCTTACACTACTCCAACAGTACCAAATGCAATATCCCAAGTTATTCTAGGATAATGTATAATGTAGACTGGTAGAAGAACTTCTGAGTTTAACTTACTCTATCAGTCCTTATCCAACTGTTCTACTGCATTTTGGATCGTTTGCGAAATCTAAGCATTTCAAATTTTGAGGTACTAAGCAGGTAACAGATTCATTCGCACAAGCAGAAGAACAGCATAACCATGCTGCTATTAGACCTCAAAGCACAGATTCTAGGTTAAAACAGCACTAAAGTGCTAAAAGGGTATCCATGTTTTTTATAAGTTCTCTGACGACTAAACTTTGGGACCTTATTGAAACCCTCAAACTCAAGCAACTAAGGTGCTTAGTGCAACCGAAACTGCATGCATTTTATTGATTCGAAATTTATTATCAATCTATAAGTTTACACAGCATTGTCCAGCTACCATTTCAACTTTCAAAATCCATATATTATGTCACATAAAAAAGATTTACACAGCAATCTCAGAAACATAGAGTGAAACAGAGAGTAAGGTGACAATGCGAGTAAGAAGAAGACACTTATCATGCAGGCACTGCAAAGCTGGCTTCTGTCCAGTTAGGAGGGTCCATCACAATACAAGGATCAGATTTCTCAAAATCAGCAACCTAACAACAAAACAAAACACAACAACCCATCAATCTTCAATTCCTAGCCGAAAATCATACTAAGAAAAATCTACTGTCACAAGCCAAGTACCTTTTGGTGGCAATGTGAGCAATAATGCTGCTTATGCCAGAGACAGTCCATGGAACGCAAAAGAAAGCAAAACCCACAACCACAGAACGTCAAACACCCCACAACAGATGCCAGACTCGGCTTTGATCTAAAGAGTTTTCAACACAAAAATTGCATCATAAACCAAATTCCAACTATCGATCACGTCAAACCACCTAGGAACTCGGAATTTTACCTGACGGTGGTGAGACCGGTGTCGCCGCAGTGAAGGCAGTTGAAAGGAGCGGGAGTGTCCCTGTAGATGGTTTGCTGAAGCGGAACTCCCTTGGGGTCGCCGTAAATGGCGTTGGGGGGAATCATGCCGGCCTGGTAGGGATTCTGACGAACGTAGTAAGGGACTCCCATCACCGGCTCTCCCATCACCAGTTGCTGCTGCTGCTGCGGCGGCATCTTCGACATCTCTGCTTGTTGCGGCGGGTATCCTTGCATCTTCTGAGGGTGTGGTCTATCGATCGAAACTGGAATTTGTTGGAATTAACAAGGAAAATTGAGGATTGAGCCAGGTCAATTGGAAATTTGCTTATTTATAAAGTCAGGGATTGATGACTTTTCTGTTTTCACCTATTTCCACGAAGGTTTCTATGAATTTTCCCAGTTTCCTTTTACGCGTCGACGTCGCTTTCCTTGAATTTTTGGGCTTTTAATTTCTGTACGCGGGACTGCTCGATATGGAAGGTTGGGCCGTGTTTGGCCCGGATCAGTCTTTTCCATATAGAGAGCCCTTTGTCCATATATCAAGACATTTCCATTTTCATTTGTTCTTAATTTCTCTTTGAATTTCTTAGGCGAGCTTGCTTAGGATTTTTCTTAAGTTTTTAGGTAGTTTTGCATGGTTCGAATCTTTTTGTTGCCTGTGAGGGCAAATCATGTCCATATTGTACCCATACATTCAGGTTTCTAATGGTACGACATGACGTCCTTTGATAAAAAAAAAAGAAACAAAAAAAAAAAATTTAATATCTTGTGTTTAGCTGTTATACGAACACGTTTGTGTTCTACGTTTTAATATTCTTGTGAAGATAATTACTTATGAATACTATGTAAAATGACTCTTTATGACGATCATGCAAAATGTTTTGTTTTCGTAATGTTTGCCCGATCTATAAATCGTCACCTCGCACTCATCGATTCAAAATATAAAGTAACAAGTCATACTTGTGTTATGTGTGATTGTATATATTTGCTCATAAGTTTCTATTTTGTTGCTGATTCAGAATGTGTTATAGTAGCAATGGTATGGCAATGGTACAAGTCATTTCACCATAAAGAATAAAATCATCTAATGTCGTAACGAGTACATCACTACATGGAATTTTTTATTTATTTATAATACAGAATAGAGCAATTTTGATGCCGTGCAAGAAGTTTTATTGAGCTTCCCTTCCCATAAACACGAATATTGACGAAGACATAAACAATAATAAGATCGATAAACTGCGATATAGTCTAGTACTGAAAGATCAGAATCAGCAGCAAGATCGATATAAGGGCACGCTCAGCTCCACTACCACCACTTATTAAGCAGAGCATTAGATTTATAGGCCATGTTTCCTTTCCCTAATTCCCAGCTAATTCTTGTGCAAAGCAGAATGAATTGGAACTCTCGCTCCTGCTCAAACATACCCTGCTGCAATATCCATCTGCTCCATTTCTTAATCTTTAGTCTCAACTCTCATGCATAAAGAATTAGTTTTCCCCGTTCTTTGAGCATTGCTTAATTAACAAATTAACCAGGGCGAGCATGCTTAATTAACTAGTTGGCTAATTTTCTTTCTCAGAGGGCCAACATGTACCCAGATAAAACGTGGTGTTGCAGAGAGTGTGGTACTGTTGAATTGACTGAGAGGTCATGAAGGAGTAATCTTTCTGCTTCTAAATTTTTAAGTTGAAGCCATGTTTGACCATTTATACGTACATGTAACATGCACGCATGTACGACAATGGACAAACAGTGTGGTACCAGTGAGTTCTGTTTGTTTTTGGCCACTGTGTTCAATAACCCATCATACTCTAATAATTCAAGAGTGTTCATTGCACTAGACTAAAACCCAAAAAAAAAAAAAAATTGGAGCATTATTCATTATGAGTACTAAAATCGAAAATCAAAGGTGAGGATACGTTAATCATAAGAGAGTTTTTTGAATAACGACATTTAAAATGAGAATTTGATGTGTAGGTTTAGTCTATACAGTATTGTTCACCTGATCAGCAATTAACCAAACCAGTTATGCTCAATCATCTTTAGATTATACCCGAGTGTGAAGAATAAAACAACTAAACTTTTTGATAATTCTTTCTACCGTTAGATTTACATCTAAGAGTGATTGAACAATGTTTTTTTGGTTAAACATTGTTTTCTTAGTCAATTGATGACCAAGTGAACATCTTGGTTATATTTCACCTAATAACCAACCACACATGATGTTTGAGTTTGTGAGTAAAAGAGAATATACGTTGATGAAGTGGGAGAATCGGTATTGATAGTTTTTTTTTTTTTTTTGGATACAATCGGTATTGACATATTTCAATAACTGAAAACGAAAATAAAAGGTAGGTGAGAATATGTTAATCATATGAGTATACGAATACAATTATATATATGATTTGATACATAAAACACAAACGTAAACACAAATAATTAATTTTAGTATATGAATTATGAAATCAATAAGTGAAATTGGAAATCCATGCCATACCCAGATCCCATTTCAATATTTCAGCACTTGCGCGTACTCCATTTTGAAGTAGATGACAAAAACAAGGGTTCTGCTTCCTCACACATACACGGAGAGGAGATTGAATTTGAAATTTTTAATTGGTGTGTGTGTATATATATATATATATTGTCAGCTAATCATACTCAACTCTAGCCCTTCATAGAACGGAACCGTGTTGTTAATCACAAGAACATAACGGTTCGGATCATGACACAACATTAACAACAGGAGAAAGATCCGTGAATATGAAATATTGGTGTAGTCGGTTGTGCATAAAACAACCCCTCAAGCACGTAAACTAGCAGACATTCCACCATAACCATGGCCGTTTTAAGGTTTCCGTTTATAAGCTGGATGAGCCGGGCTTAACTATGGTCGTAATACTGGGCTTGGAACGACTATAGAAGGCATAGGAGAAGTCCACATTTGAAATTGTACATGGTTAAGTATTCCACATCGGTTTCCTAGCAGATAAAACTCACGTTGGACTATAAATACAGCTTAACCATCAGCTTGTCAGGTATCAATAACTACGTTATTAATTACATTCAAACCAACAGATATTGACATAACTATCGGAGGAGGAAAGACCGGAACCATCCGATCATTCTTTTTGCTTGCAGGTCAGCGGGATGATAGACCATTCAACCTATCAGACCCACATTCAGCTTATGCAACCCTATCCAGAATTTTACAGAAACAATTGATAAAACGGAATGAATTCGAAGTTGAATTCGGATTCGCTTGTGATGATGATGATCAAGATGAATCCGTGATGGAATTTCTGAAATTACTCAGCAAGACAAACACCGTGGAACATCCCAAAGACACAGCTGCTTTGTTGCTTGCAGCAGAGGGAATATTATTGCAGACCAGACCAGAGAAGAAAACTATTTCAATTCATTTTTTCAGAGAGAGAGAGAGACTGGGGAGGAGTGTCAGGCTAGTCTGGTAAAAGTAGTACTTGGGGAATAGATTCCCACAATCCGGAAAAGTCCGAGACCGACTCCGACCTTTTTTCCCGAACACCATAGCACGTCAGAGTGAAGTTACCAAACTAACCAAAACCCAGATTCACCATTGCTGCCCTAGCTTAATTAGCTTCCTTCCTCCTCCTCTGCAACTGTGAACCGTGCATGGCTTATTTACTTTGCCTGTTAATTCCTAATTTGACCACCTTCACTTTCCTCCGACGACGACGGAGCCAACGCGCGCGCATGCAGCTCCCCCAATACATTTGACATTGCTCTCTGCAGTCACTGTTTCCTCGTCCCTTTCTTTCTTTCTTTCTTTCTTTCTTCTCTGCAACCATTTTCAATTCCTCTCCCTTGATTTGCTTACAATTAAAATATATCAAATAGTTCAACTCCCGGTAGAATGTTATAACGATTCTACATTCTCTCTTCCCCGGCCAAGAATCGAAACCTGAATTAAACAATTTAAACGTCCGATCTCTGTAAACTAAAGTCCAACTGTACTAGCTATAATCTAACGAGCTTAGAATAATTTAAAACCCTGCTAAAATTATAATTTGTTGATATTAAAACATATTGGTGGTCAGTATTTTCTTATCTATCATATGATTTGTTTTGACACACGATATGTGTAAAGTAATGACCGTTATTATGTTATTGAAGTTTCTACTTTATATAACCAATAAAAACAATTATGACACACTATTGTGATATTCAAGTTTCTAGCTACTTAATCACAACAAAATTAAAATAATAAAGAACTCTCGTTATAGTCGTGACTCGTGAGTGGTGACATTCAAATTTATACTCGATGCACGTCAAAACAACTTGAAATAATGATGAACACACATTATAGTTGTGATGTCCAGATTTCTACTCAATTCCACAACTAATGTGATGCATATATGCATGATGAGCTCAACTTAACAACAATTAAGAATATTTCATAGAAAAAGAAACATGTAAAATTAATTAAGGAATTAATGTGAGTTTAGTTCATTCTAGATCTAAGCAAGTTTCAACAAATAGTAAGAATTGTTGAGCTCTATCGATCAATACCAGTGGTCGGATCCTACGCTCCTCCTAATTGTCCTTAATTAGTTAGTTACCACATGGTTCAACTGGTGTTATAATAGGTAAATACGCTGAAAATTTTTATCGTAAACTTACACGGTTCTTAGTGAATAATTAAATATCTTAAACAAGGATCATCTTCATAAGAGTTTACAAACTAGCTTCTTCATATGTTGCCAAACCGACCATACTCTATATATACACATCATTGGAAGTAGACTTAACATTGCTTTAAAAATGAAAATAAAACGCTTATTTCGCCTAATTCATATATATTAAACATCTATACCTCGATCATGATTGTATATTGAAAAAAAAGTAAAAGAAAAATAGAATAATTTATCATCTTCCGTTACTAGTTTTTAGCTAACGTGATTGTGCACGCACGACACCACTGTTAAGAGGGTTTTCGCTCGGCAAATATGTGTTCAACCGGAAACGGCTTCAAACGGTTATAGAAATTATACTAATGAGTAACGATTAAGTATATGAAATCAGAAATTATATATAAGACACATAAATAAGGTTTTAAAATCAAGATTAGTGAGCTACACAACACTTTTTGGAAGTGCGGTAGAATTTGAACGGTCTCCTCCAACTTCTTAACCGGCAAATCAATAGTGTAACAACTTCCGGCATTCAGTTTCGGTAATCGCTTTTTTACTGGGTCACTGCTATTTCAAAAAAAAAATATTGAAATTCAATCCTCCCAAGGTTAATATTCTCTGCCAAAAAGACTTAAATCAACTTTTTCAGCAATTAGGGAAACACAACACAACACCTGTTCCATTCTCTCTTCACGCGCCTCGACGGTGTCCGTGAGACAAAGTGAGAATTGCAATTCCATTGCTGGTCCCACCCTCTCCACGCGCCATCCTATCGCGCGTGTTAGATTCTCTACTCCCTTTCTTCAGTTTCTCATCTCATTTCAGAGCTGGGAATTGGGGAATTGAAATGACCCTTTTATCTGTCTCTTTCTGTTTCTCTTCCCTTGTTATACTTTCCCTTCCAAAATCCCACCTCTAATCTCTCTCTCTCTTCTCGCTAGTCTCACTCAGCTCCAAAGCCTCTCTCTCTCTCTCTCTCTCTCTCTCTCTCTGTTTGTGGCACTAGAAATTGTGTAAGATATAGTCGATGACAGCTCCGAACATGGCGACGATCGCCGCATCTCTGGAGCGGTCTATGCAAAACTGCTCCTTAAACCACCACCGCCAGACCACCATCGGTAACGGCGGTAACGGCAGCCAAAGCAGTCAAGGGTCGAGTCATGTTGGGATGAGAGGAAGGTCGTCGTCAACCTCATCAACCTCAGACGATGCTGCGCAGCAGAACCAATTCACACCTAACAACAACAACAACGAGGACACGGCTCTGGAACTCAACTCAAATGTCTCGCTCCCCTACCGTTGGGAACAATGCCTCGATTTAAAGGTAACCAAATTAGTTTATTAGTCTGGGAAAATCGGGAACCCATTTATAGATTTTGGGTTGTTTTTCGTTTCCATTTAAAGGGTTCCATAAATGCAGAAACAACATAGGTAGATCTTGTTCATTAAATTTCTGAAATCTTCAGGGAGCTAGCTTTCAATCAATATTGGGTTTGTTGTATTTAATGCTATCTGCTTCTCCTTCCCTTACCTTGTTATGTACCGGTCTCTCTACCAGAACAAAATTCTCAGAAACAGAGAAAGTTTTTATTTATTTAATTTTTTTTTCCTTTGTTCTTGTTTACCCTTTACGTTCACCCTTTTTATTTCTTACTTTAGACTTCAGAGGAAAGCCAAAAAAAAAAACTTCAATGGGTTTGACCCATATCTAGTTGGTACATTTCTTAAACAAGAGAGAAACTTTATTCTTTTCTGTGTTTGATCATCTAGGTAGCTACATTTTGTTTAAGAAACCTTTCTGGCGGGTTTGTTGTTGATTAGAAAAGGTGGTGGTTAAAAATCTGTGTTTTATATATCTTTTCTGGGTCTTTATTGTTTGTGCTGCTAAGTGCTAAATGTGGTTTAATTAATTTCAGACGGGTGAGATTTACTACATAAATTGGAGGAACGGAATGAAAGCGAAAGAAGATCCAAGAACAACAGCACAATCCAGCGGAGATTGTTACTACTCGGATGATGATGATGATGATAATAGCTCCTATGATAGCGAAGAGTCTTCGACTGAGTCGTCTCCATCTTCTTCAAGAGAGAGAGAGCCCTATAATAATCAGCAGAAGGAATCAGATCAGAACAATAAGCAGGACCATGTTCTGGTTGTGGCTGGCTGCAAATCGTGTCTCATGTATTACATGGTCCCCAAACAGCACGAGGATTGCCCCAAATGCAGTGGCCAGCTTCTCCACTTTGATCGATCCGACACTGGCTCACCATGAACCACATCCCTCCCATTAGTTTCCTCTAGCCATATCTATCGTTTTGTTTAATCCGAAATGTGAGAGTGTGGTGGTGGTGATGGTACGTTGTTGTTGTTGTTCGTTTTTTCTGGGCCTAGCTAGCTTGTTTTGTCAATTTGGGTCACCGTTTGTTTTGGGAAGAAGCCATGGGAGAGGCAAGAGATGAGTCCTACACAGTGCCAGCAGCTGCAGCAGGATGAGGAAGAAGAAGAAGAAGATCGAAGATGAGCAAGGTCAATGGGATTGGTAGAAGTAGAGGAATTATTTGGTAATGATTGCGACGTGTAGGTTTCTTCTCTTTTGTTCCATGATCATTCTCCATAATTCATTTTTAACATGTTTCTCTCTAAATATTGAACTATATGATTCTTCCTTGTTATATATTTTATTTTCATGGCCAACTAGCTAGCTAGCTAGCTCCCAATATTTCCGTTTAGGATTTACAGTGAACCTCTGCATCTTTTTTCCGAAGAAGACAGCAGGCACTCATCACCAATGTCAATCAGTGTTTGTTTTTCTTGTCGATTAGAGTTTCATATGAAATTGATATCTATAGGGATCATGTAATTCATGCATGTTCTGCAATCAATACGAATGGGATAAAATAGAAGGAAAATAGATTATCTTTCCCATCATCTTCGAATTTATGAGCAGTTTGAAGAAACCCCGGAAATTAATGGATCGCAATATTGTTCAACATGCCTCTTCCATCATCGTCGCTCCACTTTTATTTTATTGTTTCCTAAATTGAAGATGTCAATGGATTAATGGACTGATTATGTACTTAAGTTGTATGTAGAAATGAAACATAATCGACCGAAAAGGGTAATTCTCAAAGTCGAAATAACGAGACATACAAAAACGTCATTCTATATGAAGGTGAACAAACCATAGAATTCGATAACAAAACATAAAATTCGATAACTCTAATTTTAATTTAATGTTATGTCTCATCCAAGTCAGAAAACGATTAGGAAAAAAGAAAATAGTAGGCGCCAACCTTGTTCCAAATTGCTTAATTGCACGCGTGGTTTGGGGTTGACTTGGTGGAGTGGGGTTGGTGGCTGTACAGGTTTTGTTTAAGCAGTGCCTTATAGCTCGCTCAACCTTAAAGCTAATCAGAATGGTCAAAATCCAGGTGTGGTTTTTATACAAATAAAACCAAATAATTGAGAGCACCACTACCTTTCATCATCTAGACCGGTCGAGGTGCATGTTTTTGTTTAATTTGGTCAACTACATATAATAGCGACGTTCATATAATTAAAATAGCTATGAAGATACGTACATGAAATTCTTATACGTACATGAAATACATGATCTTCGTTGAATAAGAGTTTGCAACTCATAATATATGATATCCATTATTGGACAGCTGAGATTTGCATTGATGAGGTGCCGATGTTGATGATTTATAATCTTTCTAATTGATTGGTAAGAATGTGTGCAAATTAGTGATTTGATGCTGAGAAAAATATGCATAAATATTTCGTATTGGATCCGGTTGGGTTTGTTGGGCACAAGTGTTACAGCTGCCGCAGTATACTGGTTCGCATTTCGTTTACTTGAAATGCATACATAGAAACTGAATCAAACTATGAATTATCACTTCTTTCATGTAACTTACAAGTTTCGTCCCATGATTTCCTATAACTTACAAGTTTTGTCCCATAATTTGAGGCACTAGCTTCAAAATGGTGTCTTCCTGATGTGGATCTCTTTGTTGTTTTCCTTTTGGAAAGGATTTTGTTTTCACCTGGAAAAAAGAAAAAGGAATCAAAGACAAAGATGAAGTAACGTTTAGAATAGGGTCGAGAAATAAAATGTTGAACGTATCGCAGATCAGCTTTTTATTTTTCCTGGCTCTAGCTTTGGGAATGCCAAGTACAAGAATCAAAGTGTTGCTCATCGGCCTTTCTTCGAATTCTTTTTGAACTACATCGAGCTAATTATCTACTTGACTAATTGAATATATCACTACAAAAAATAATTGCAGACTGGATGCAGAATCTGAGAATCATATAGAGAGAGAGAGAGAGTGTGGTGCCTGTCGGTGCAGTACGTACGTAGTTGGTCAAGAAAGGTGATGCCCGGCCTCCGTCCTAAAAGATTCGAATTACAGAGATTAAGAGACAGAGAGCTCGATGTGTGGCTCCTTTGATGGCACATAGGAGAAGTAGATATGACGGTCCACGGCTTTAAGCTAAGCATGGATAGCTGAACTACTGTGTAGAGAACTAGAATCTAATTAATCATCCATTGAATTCAACTGATAATGGAAGAGGAGGGCAGTGCAGTACCTTACGTACATGCAATACTGTAGAAATAAATAGTAATAATAATAGATGATATATATATGTAGGTCGACATCCATGAACAACAGGCATACAGTGACTTGGTGTGATATTGATCAAGGGAAAGGACACGATAACTCTCTCTCTCTCTCTCACACACACACACACACTCACATCTCTCACAAGGAACTGATACTGGTGAACTGGAAAGCATGGAGATTGGAGGAGGAGAAGAGATAAGGACCCGGCCTCCTAATTAAGCCTCAAACATAGCTACTGGCTACTGCCTTTTTACTATAAGCCAGCTCGGGTCTCTCTCTCTCTCTCTCTATAATGCATGCATGATCCAGCAGACGAATCTCTGCATGCAATCTGCAAATGGAATCTCTGTCAATCTAATTGTCCTTTTCTCTCAAGCCAACCGACCCCCACTAGTAACAAGTCATTGCGTCTTTCTTCCCTTTTGCATCTTTTACCATTACTGTTTCTCCCTAAAGTTCAGAATTCCAACGTTTACCTTCACTTATTGTGAATGAGGTCGGTTCTTTTTGTTAGAGATTTGTTGTGATCGTCTCGATCATAGATTCGACTGAACTTCTGGGTCAGATGAAAACGCAACGGTAGTTCTTCATTGTTCAAAAAATTGAAACCCGATGTGATCGATGTCTGACTGTAATTACATCCAGCCTTTTGTTTTTCACCCTCAAAGGACGACGACACCTATGAGACGGTCCAAATCATCCTACAGTTGAGATAAACGTTAAGAGAGGGAGATTAGACTAAAACCTCTCGTAACAAAATAACAACGAAATAAAACTAGGAATACTAAAATTAAGAAATATACTCATAAGATTATTACTACAATACGACAAAATAAAATGAGGATGTGAACAATAAATCTATTAGCAACGAGATCTTGCAGATTAAAGTCCAGAGAGCCTGATGATACTTCGCCTCGTGAGTTGAGGCATAGATGGTGCATGTCTTTTGTCCAGCTGATGTAGATCAAATCGATTTCTACCCTATTTTATCTTTACACTTTTGGATTGAATAAATACATAGGCAAATTTCTTCTGCCTAGACCAGATTTTTTAATACGTAAATAGGCTTCAACTATTATTCAACGTAATAGTAGCCTCGATTGTTATTCTAAGAGACATCGTTTAGTGCTTGCATACGTGTATATTCTCTAAGATTTTTCGTAGAATGATACTCGATTCTTTAAGTGATACGGTTAAGAACTTAAGATATGATTTTCGATTAAGTACTATTAAATTAAATTTACTTCAATATGAGTTGTATCCTAAACCATGCACATTTTGTAGAGAGATTCATATATAATTATGGATGCTTCGGAGGACTGTGATGGTCCAATAAGCATTACAGTGGGTAACTTGTAACAATGTTAATGGCTGCAGGCAGTAGGCAGATAGAAGTCACAATGCTAGATCAGTATAGCTAGGGAATCTAAGCATGCAACAAATTCAAATGAAAGAGCAGAGGTACAGAGTGAGACGAAATCGATATCGTATGCGGCCTATGAACAGCGACTTGGCTAAGTGAGAAAGAAAGGGAAATGGTAAGCCTGGTCTGCTTGTTGGTCTTGGTGAGTTGGTGAAGGATGACGATTCGAGGAACTGGCACTACTGGAATGGCTTGGCCTGGACTGGCATGGATAAGGAAGAAGATAAGGACATTCAAACAAGTTAAGTTTAGCAGTTTCACTTACTCCTCCCTACTCGTTTTTGATGAGTACGTTTCCCTGCAAATGGAATCTCTGTCATTGAGTTTGTCCCCTTCTCTATCCCCACTACTTGTGTCCTTCTTCCCTTTTGCATCTTTTACCACTACTACTTTGGTTCTTCCAAGCTCCAACCATTGCTCATTTGTTGTTCCTATAGACCACCCACTAACGGTAGAAACTCAAACAGGTAGATCATCATCGGATTTTCACAACCAGAAATTATATATCAGGACTTATTTCCTCTATAATTTTTCAAATGAAGATGCATAGATGTGCCACTTCCATTTTCAAATCTAGAAGGCATTTTTTTTTCTTTCTTTCTAGGTTTATTATTAAGGCTACATACATTGAAAACATGACATACATACAAAAACATTTCTAGATGTACACCTTAAAAAACAAACAAGTAACAAAGTTACTGATCGAGTACACTGGTAAGAAGTAATCCCTATTAGTTGAAATGCGACAAAAGACTGACCAAGATCCTTTAGATGTTGTTCTTGTTATAAAATTGTTGTTAGACAGAAATAGTCGAATCGATATGAATTTCAAGGAAACTACACATAACGACCCGCTTTGTAGGGATGTCAAATAGAGTCGTTACCTAAGCAAAATTCAACTTTTTTTTTAACAGTTTCTGCACGGGTGTGGTTCTAATGAGAACTACTAAGTTGAGAACTTATTCGTTTCACCCATTTTTTGATTGCATATATACATCTCGATCATTTAGTTTGTAGATATATATGAGTAGATTATCTCTACTAATTTTTATCCAAATCGAAAATAGTTAAGGCATTCATTAATGTGATTTACCAATTATAAATTTGAATCGCTCCTGTTTGACAAATCTGACAGATTTTGATCGTCTATTAATTTGATTTAGTTTACTTAACGATTAATAATCACCGATGTTAGTACATAGCCAAAATACTTGGCTGAGCCGAGAATAAGGTACAAATACCCGGTCGTGATAGCCCTGGTGAGCCCTTCACGGGCATCCAAAGAGTGAAGGACCGGTAACAAACTGCTTGCCAAAGTCACTCTAGCGGCAAAACACCCCCAAAAGGGGAGACACTCCAAAGGATAGCAAGTAGTCCCACATTGGAGACTAAGGCTAAGGTACCCAAGCTTGGCCTATAAAACAAGCTCAACCTATCATAAAAGATACACACTTTCTCTCTTTCACACTCCTCTACCTTGCAAGTGCTCAAAGCTAACTTAAGCATCGGAGAGTCGAAGACTGGGCCACCCCAGTCCCGACCCCGTGACCCTGTCACTTGTGCAGGTTCCGTGTGAAGGACCCAAGGATTCTACTTCGCTTCGCCTCGCGACCCCTTCCCGGCTCGGGACGAAGCAGGTAGAAACAATTGGCGCCAAGGCAACGGCCCGCAACGCTCAATAGCGAGTCTCCCCAACCAAGCGCGGACTGACTCGCCACGCAGCGGTCACAACGCCACATAGCGACAGTCCCCAACCAAGCGCGGACTGACTCGCCAAGGCAAAGGCCCGCAACACTCAATAGCGAGTCTCCCCAACCAAGCGCGGACTGACTCGCCACGCAGCGACCGTAACGCCACATAGCGACAGTCGCCAATCTAGCGCGCACTGACTCGCCACAAAGAGACAGTCCCTAACCAAGCGCGGACTGACTCGCCAAGGCAACGGCCCGCAACGCCCAATGGCGAGTCTCCCCAACCAAGCGCGGACTGACTCGCCACGCAGCGGCCGCAACGCCACATAGCGACAGTCGCCAATCAAGCGCGCACTGACTCGCCACATAGCGACAGTCCCCAACCAAGCGCGGACTGACTCGCCAAGGCAACGGCCCGCAACGCCCAATGGCGAGTCTCCTCAACCAAGCGCGGACTGACTCGCCACGCAGCGGCCGCAACGCCACATAGCAACAGTCGCCAATCAAGCGCGCACTGACTCGCGACATAGCGACAGTCCCCAACCAAGCGCGAACTGACTCGCCAAGGCAACGGCCCGCAACGCCCAATGGCGAGTCTCCCCAACCAAGCGCGGACTGACTCGTCACGCAGCGGCCGCAACGCCACATAGCGACAATCGCCAATCAAGCGTGCACCGACTCGCCACATAGCGACAGTCCCCAACCAAGCGCGGACTGACTCGCCAGGGCAGCGTCAAACGTTTCTTCTCGCCAACCTGTTTTTGGAACATCACCCCCGTCACCTCGCGACTCTCGCTTGGGGACTCGGCACCATGCCTCCTGCACCCGGGTAAAACCTATTCTCGGCATCTCTAGAATAACTCCCCACCCAAGAACTCTCTCGGACTGGGGACTTGGGGACTTGTTAGTACATAGCCAAAATACTTGGCTGAGCCGAGAATAAGGTACAAATACCCGGTCGTGATAGCCCTGGTGAGCCCTTCACGGGCATCCAAAGAGTGAAGGACCTGTAACAAATCGCTTGTCAAAGTCACTCTAGCGGCAAAACACCCCCAAAAGGGGAGACACTCCAAAGGATAGCAAGTAGTCCCACATTGGAGACTAAGGCCAAGGTACCCAAGCTTGGCCTATATAAAACAAACTCAACCTATCATAAAAGGTACACACTTTCTCTCTTTCACACTCCTCTACCTTGCAAGTGCTCAAAGCTAACTTAAGCATCGGAGTCGAAGACTGGGCCACCCCAGTCTCGATCCCGTGACGCTGTCACTTGTGCAGGTTCCGTGTGAAGGACCCAAGGATTCTACTTCGCTCCGCCTCGCGACCCCTTCCCGGCTCGGGATGAAGCAGGTAGAAACAACCGATCTGGCAGAAAATTTGTAAAAGTGATATATATATATATATATACACACTTAAAAATTGAACGGTTGAGATGCAAAAATGTGATTGAAAATTGGGTGCAATAAACGATTTGATGAGAAAATCCTCAACTTAGTTGTCCTTATTAGAACCACTCCTCTTTATGCACATCCGGAAACTAACCCTACATGCTACCAACATAAAGAAGAAAAAGGTTGTAGGTGTGTGTCGAGTCATGGCATCTTTTTCTCAACGTACTCTTGTTCTATGCCAACACCTCCTAATGAGATTCAGTAGTAGCCTCCGCCTGCTCGCCTGCTCCATGATACATACCCCTTCTACCGTATCCATCACGACTCACTCCTCCATTGCTCCCTCCGATACCGATCGATCCCTTCTTCTTCTTTTTTCTTCTGTTGTTATAACTTACGACTTAGTTAAAACATAGAAATACATACATTTCTAGGGGAATAGTGCTCAAGTTGAAGTACTCGGTGAAACGAGAATTCACTTAACCTTGCCGGTAAGCTATATATTGCACGTTGGACATCACAGCCGGTGTTATAATGTTTGAGAGTACTTTGTTTGAGAGACGAAAACAAAACAGAAAACCACTTTTTATCTTGTTCCATGACGACGTCCATTTTCCATAGATACAGACACCCCTCATATAGCTCTCAAAGTCTCAACATACTGCCGGACGGGCCTTAAGTATCTTGGCCCAAAAAATGTGTTGTATGTTTATATTTTCTTTAATTTGTTTTTTATTCACCATACCAAGGTCCTTGTGATTTGTGAATGTGTTTCAAGTGTTGAGAGAATATGAGATATTGTCTGTGGGTTTATATGGATTTGAGCCTCTTTATTTATTGTCAATTGATTTTGAATGTAAACCACAGACTACTTTATCATCTTCACTTTATGATGATAACAAGGAGGGAGAGAGTGAATCCAAAAGGATGATTACACTCCTAGGACTTGGTGGCCATAACTTGGTTGAAAGGAAGATAGAATTCTGACCCTCAGTTAGCTATTTAGCCTCATTCTTTCTCAAAAATTCTAGAAATTTTGATAAAGGAGTTTCGAGTGTCAAATGGTGGATTGTTAGGTGGAGAGGTTAGGAGGCCAGCCCGCTTTGTGCAAATTAGCTTTGTTCTTGAGCATTTATTCTGGGAATGGAAGGAGCTTGTTGTTGACGGTTAGTTGGTTCAATGACCATAAGCACTTGTTGGAAAAGCTAGTGACACTCGTGGGTAACGTTTACAAATTTCCACACCTTTTTAGTTTCCACCGGAATTGAAGCACTGCAAAACTCTTTTGAGTGTTACAGACTTGGAACTATCTAAGCCATGAGCTACCACCCTGTTCCCGGAGAGCCTCCACCTCCACCTCCACCTCCACCTCCACCTCCACCTCCACATCCACCGGGCAAGTTACGAGCCCTGCATTGATCTCTTTGTCTGTGTTGGTAGTGATTTAGTTTGGTTTTGTTATTTTAACTGGTTTTGCTTATGTTCTGTGATAAATGAAAACCTCAGGGTTTGCGCCTCCACCGCCACTCGACTTTGGGATGCCGCCGCCGCCACCAGAATACCCTGGTCCTCCTCCTCCCGGCCCACCTCCACCAGGGTTCCCGCATCCTGCACCTCCCGGACCTCCTCCTCCACCAGGGTTCCCTCATCCCCCGCCTCATGGACCGCGGCCACCAGGCTATCAAGACTACTTTTATCCACCTCCACCACCACCACCGTCAACCTTACCCCCGCCCCAACCCCCTGCGCGGGATGACGATGACTGCCTTTCATGCTTCAGAGGCTGGTATGTATCCCAACTTAACTATGTAGAACCTTTAGACGTTGAAGGCGTTTAAAGAGCAAATCTTAGCATGCAACTAACTATCAGCTAAGCTCATTATAGAGAATTTGACTACTACTTGTATGAAATGTGAGCAGGCTTGAAACTTCTTTGCCAAATGAACCTATGAACTGGTTAAATCATGTAAACTAGTATTTTATGAAACAATGAACTATCGGCTTCTCCTTAAACTACTTCTTACTAATCCCCTGTCTCTCATGTACATATTTTGCAGTTTAGCTGCACTTTGTTGCTGCTTCCTGTTGGACTCGTGCTGCTTCTAATAAAAGCATTAGCTCTAAAACATCTATGCTCAATGATTTTGGTTGTTCTGGGATGTAAGCGCATCATTACAAAAGAATTTAGATAAATAAGGGGAAGAGTTCCTGTACCGATGAACATTAGTATTGAAAATTTTATCATGCCTCTCATGTACATATTTTGCAGTTTAGCTGCACTTTGTTGCTGCTTCCTGTTGGACTCGTGCTGCTTCTAATAAAAGCATTAGCTCTAAAACATCTATGATCAATGATTTTGGTTGTTCTGGGATGTAAGCGCATCATTACAAAAGAATTTAGATAAATAAGGGGAAGAGTTCCTGTACCGATGAACATTAGTATTGAAAATTTTATCATGTGCTTCCTTCGAATCTTATGAAAATTCACTTTATATACGGAAGTAAAGTTTACGATGAAAACTTACATAAGGATGTGTATACAACAATATAAATCTGTATTGACATACAAAAGCCAAGCAGCAGCAATAAGAATTACAGGGATCAGATTAAACCATGACTACTATATATGGCACTACAGCATCATAAAGATCAAAGCAAACCTAGCAAACTCAAGCAACAAGATAATCAACATACAGATTCAAAACGAAAACTCGTCTTCTACACAGCAGGAGGTTGCACTTGTTGCACTTCATTGGTCCCAGCAGCCCCAGCTGCTCTCAAATTCGACACACTTTCCAGTACGTGATGGGAAGCTTTCTCGAAATTAACAAACCCCATAAACCAGAAATCATGTCCGTCGGTGGTGACAATCTGAAGGTACCTCTCCGGCATCGGATTCGCCGTAATCACTACAGGGTTCACTCTCCCAACATTCGTCAAAGGTATCATCACCTGTTCATCAACACAAAGAAACTTCTATCAATTCACTCAAACATCACATGCAAACTAATACCCCAAACATCAATCAATTACTATTTACTATTTAGTAGTTTACCTTGTAGTAGCTCCAAGCTGATTGTCCAGACGGAGTAGTAAAGGTCAATGGCCGGTCGCTGCAAAAAGCGACTCTAGCAGTGGACAGATACAGAGTTCCGGCCACAGGTCCGGTAGAAGTGGAAAGATAGCAAGCGAAAGTCTTCTTCAACTTCTCGTTGGGATCAGTACCGAAAATCTGCTTAAACAGAGCCTCGAACCCTCCTTCCGTTACAGCCTTGGCCGTCAGGTTCAGTTTTCCCCAGGCAGCCTCGGAAACAGAGGGCCCTATTTTCAGGTTGTGCCAGATGTTCCGGGCGATGGTCTCGGCCTTGTTACCCCAAGAATTGAAGAGGTTGATCACCGGCTCGAAGGGGTTATTGGTCGGCTTGTTGATCGGAGAGTACTGAACGTACGGCGGTTGTGTTTCGAGCGGTTGCTGCGGGATTTGCTGGTGATCTTCGGCGTTCCATAGAGCTGCTTTTTGGTTGTCAGGGTGGACGTTCGGAGCTGCGGGAGCTCCCATTATGTGGGTCCCATATTTCTTGTTGTCCTCGTCCGATGGCGGAGGCGGCGGTGGAGGTTGGGAGGCGTGGATATCGGGGACGGTTGTGGTGGGGGGATTAGACTCCCGGGGAGAAAGCTGGTCTTCTGGTCTGCTTGACATGGCTTAAACTTATCCAAAGGTTGAAGGTTTGATTGATGAAATGAAAGGGATGATGATTAGTTACTCGAAAACAAAAACAACGGGTTTTATACGGAAGAATACTTAGGAGATGAACGCGGCTTTGTTTCTTTGTAACGAAGCGAAAATAAAATCTTCGGTGCAGGACGGCGGCGTGTAGATACACAATACCATGGGAATGAGTTTGGTTTATACAAGCAGAGTGGATTAGGAAGGAGTTGCAGGTATTTGGGATAATATAGGGAAGTTTCAGAAGGGTTATTTAGGTAATTGCGATTCAAAGGTCGACGAAGGTTCCATTTCTGGCTAGTACCAGGAGGTTTAGGATATGTATGGAACCAAAGAGTCCATCTTTTTCATACCAACTAACCGTCACGATAAGAAAGCTCTGTTTTTGATAACCAGGTGTCGCTGCGTTTTCGATAACCAGGTGTCGGATATGAGCCCCTCCACGCGTATGGTCACTGATGACACTTCTACTAGCCGTTAAAACTGCCACAGTATGGATTTGGTAACCTCTGTCTAAACCGACGCTATTTTTTATCTGCGATATATTTTGGATAGGTCAAAACGAAGTTCCTTCCTCTTTCAAATTCATATATCAGTTCTGATTGAGTGATTTGTTGACGCGAGAATGAGTTACCACAACGTCGTTCATGTTGCTCACCAGTCTAATGATCCCCCACCAGGTGAGTATAATGGTTTTGATTTTGGCTCTTTGATTTGTTTATGGTTTGATTCAATAAGTTGTGATTGATATCAATTGGATTGATGATCAGGGTATCCATCGGAATATCCTCCACGGCCTGATTTTCTTCCACCGCAGCAGCCGGGGTTTCCAAACCCTTATGAGTATCCTGGCCCTCCTCCGCCTCAGCCACCGCATCAACACCATCAGCACTATCAGGATTACTTCTATGAAGGCTACCCGCCGCCGCATTCAGCTCAGCCCTTCAACCGCCATCATTACCAGAACAATCCATACGAGTATGACAATGGCTGCTCTGCTTTCCTCAATACTTGGTATGCGTTTGCTGTCCCACATATTCATCTTTTAATTGTTTAGGGTTTCAATTGGATTTCGATTATGTATTCATCATATCAGCTGCCTTATATGTGCCCTTCTCGGTTAATAATCTGGCTCATTGATCTTTGATCCAGTTCGTCTAACATGAATGAGTGGTGTCTTTTAGCTATATGCATGTGTAACTTGCATACATTTTACCCTGAATTGAATTGTATTGCTTGAGAATTGTAGGAAACGACAGTAACTTGTCTGAATGATCCTATTCAGAATTAGCTTTGACTGTTTTTGTTTTCCAATACTTAAAGCTCGGCTGATAAGTGATAACTACTTCCTCTTTGTTGTTTCAATGGGCAGTTTTGGTGCACTCTGCTGCTGCTGCATTTTGGAGCGCTACTGCTGCTGCTTGTGGTAATTGTCTCTGAAGCCTCTCCACTGCCCTCAAGTATCATATGATTCTGCAAAGACTTTGTTCTGCCCTTCCGAATCAATGTATGATTCGAGAGCATCAACATCAATTCTGTGTAGGATTGGATCATAAATGTTTCATTTTTTTGAATACATATTTCCACATCTTTTTAGACTTCTTCGTCCCTTTCGATCATATGGTCTTGTCTCACTTGAACAAGAATTATAAAGGGATGAGTGCTACAGAGATGTAAGGCCTCAAAGACGAACATGATTAGTGTCTGATCATATGTAGAACTGTAGAAGCCCAGGCTGCACTTCCAATCCTTACTTAACAACACCCTAAGACTGTATTAACTACATAGCGCATGGGTGATTCGTGATCCTTACTGTTATAATACCTTCCAGTCACCCAGGCATCGACGTCTACTGATGAAGTTGGTCGTGTGACTCGATAAACAGAGCCTGTTCGCGGCTATATTGGCTCTTCGTCGGTTGTGTGACTCGGTAAAGAGCGTCTGTTATAAGTTTAGACTCATAAGTTGGGTCGAAACACCAACCTCAGTTATATTGGATCTATATAGGTTGGTTCAATGATGCTGATTGAAATTAAATCTTAATATATTTTTAATGACTATGAAATATAGTTAATTCTCAATCTATAGTAATTAAAGAGTATAAAACGTTCGGACAAGATCTTCCGACGTCCGACCCAGTTTACTCTCTGAGCTTTAAAAACTGTTTAAAATAATTGAATAATCTGGATTAAAATACTGTCACAAGTCATAACTCGTAAGTAGGTACCAAACAGGTTTTGATGGGTCGACCCGGGACGATCCAAATAATATCCATGCTGATTTCGGACTCGTTTCGTACTTTGCGTATGTTAGAATCCAATAAAAAAAGTTTTGACGCTTGCAGTAATCTTCCTGGATCGCCAACACCATATCCCGCTCGATCATCTTCCAAACTTGGAATATAGCTACGGAACGCGATGACTCACCACCACCACTACGACCACAGCCATCACGTTATCCATGTCCGTCACGAGTCTAACTGTCCACCACCGCCGCCTCCGACCGGCTCAATCGTACCAGGCAAGTCAAGTCCCTACCTGCAATTGTTTTAGGGTCTTGGGTTTTATCCTCTTCTCAGCTAGAGCACTGGGTTTTCGATCGATTTCTTGCTTTAATGCGTTTATGTGATAATGAAATTTTGCAGGGTATCCGACGGAGTGTCCTCCACCGGTACGTACACATCACACACATAATCAACATCATACGTATCAGGATTACTGCCGTACACAACCACCATATTCCAATCGACCGGTGCATTCAGATCTGAACCATCATCATCATTCAACGTCTGGTGATTACTTTGTATTGTATGTTCTTCTTTTCTCACCTATCAATCGAATCTATGGCATAGAACATCTTATCTATTTATTTAGGGGTTCTTTTTGAATAATTTTTTTTTTCTATTGGAATAGTTTTTCTTTTTCTTCAATAAATGAAATTGAACTATTGGTTCAACCTTGTTGTTGATTTCTCTCTATCTTCTTGTTTGATTTTGCAGCTTGGTACTGATTGGGGTGCTGGTGCTCATCTGGTATTTTTCATGAAATTGATCTGCTCAATGATATCGATAATTTTCTTACATATTTGTTTTGTTTTTCAACTGAATTACTATCTTCAAATTATGGGCTCCAAAAGCTTTTGCATATGTGATATGCGTTACCGTACTATGTAATGTATAGTACTTTGTATATGGTACCTCAAAGGCTAAAGCATGCCATGTATAAGTCCCAATGTAGCTCATTATGGTTTTTTCTTTCTTTTTTGAACATATGTATGTGGTTCTTGGCTAGTCATATGGTTGCTGTTCTAATTTTCGGCTTCGTACTAGCTATAAGTTTCCATCACGCAACGTTGGAAACAGAAATATGGGATGTTACATAATGAGCCTTCAGTACTTCGTGATCGATCAATTTTTACAGTCTAATAAGCTCTGTAGTACTAGCTCAATTCTCTTTCATTCATCTCAATATAAATGGACGGGAAGTCTGAAATGGAGATGGGTCTTATTGATCGATATGTTGGTGAATGGTGATAAAAAAAGGGGTTAATAGATGAGTTGGGAGAGATGCAATCTCCTTCCGTCTCATATTGATCGTTCAAATTTTTTTTTAGGCGTCTGGTTATAGTAACTAGGTATGGGATCGATGTCACTGTAGTTCTTCTCTTGAATATCCTAGAACACTTTCCCTTGTGCTGCACGCTGATATGCCGATGGTGCTGATTTGTTGTCTCGTCAAAAACCTCGTCAAGTTACAAAAACCCTGTGGGAGAAAAACTGAATCTTGATCGTAGGAGAAAAAATACAACACACCCTTCACATTTGATAGTGACATGTATGTATGTGCTAGACTCCCTCTGAAGTTCGCATCTCCCCCTGATCTTGACATCAATGAAGTAAACGAAGACTACTCCACAATGGGTAAGTTCACACATTTTTGTTGTTTCTTAAAAATATGTCTTTTTTTTATTTTTTATAAATCGATACGTGTGAAATTATGATTCATCATTTAAATCCTAACTAAAATTCATATGAAACTTTTTTATAAATCAATACGTGTGAAATTGTGATTCATCATTTAAGTCCTAACTAAAATTCACATGAAAACCGCAAGCACAAAACATTTATGAATCCTGATAGATATACAATAATGCTGTTGTGCAAATATGAATCTCACTCAGTATAACAATTTATCCACCCAAAATTTTCAGTAAGCAAACAGTAAACACTAATATATTCAAACATTTTCAGTAGGGTGCATTAGTGCATATCCAAATGGTAAACGCTAATATATTCACCAGAATAATCCAAAAGTATGAGGAAGGGTAAAAAAAAATTTACTTACCCCACTAGCAATGATGACTCCGGCAACGACCGGAATAAGGGTGCTGTACGTAACCCACTCCTCCCTCTGAAGTTCGCACTTCCTCCTGATCTTGACATCAATCATAGGGCTCTTCCTGATTTTTAGTAATCACGGAAGTTTCAATAACTTAGCATGTCAATGCTCTTTAACATTTCTTCAAATGTGGCATTGGGCAATGATTATCCAAATCATGCCGTATTATCCTCAAACATGATCTTTTACACTTAGATCTTGAGGAGAAGGCCGCTTGTGAACTCAAAACATAAGTCCGTGCAGGAAATCAGATTTCTGCGCAGCATGACCTTTAGTTACTAGAACAGCCGTAACTTCCTCTAGGAAATACATATGAATCAACCGTAAACGGTTTTGGAAACTAGACTCATTTAGTTTTCCAACCGTATATTACACATATTATGGTTCGTCAGGAGCTGTTCACAAAGTCCAGTTAAAGTTGACTGTTTTGCCAAAATCAGATTCTCGGACAGATTCATCATACTTTACGAAAACGGCCATAACTCACTCAATATGATAGCTATGATCAAATGGTTGATGTACCTGGAAAGTAGACACATAGATCTTTCCAATGGTACCAATTTCACCATTTTCCAATGAGTGAGATTTCTTATAGGTCCCGTTGAAGTTGACCTACGAAACTTGACAGATTCTGATTTCGTTTTTGATGTGTCTTTCTTATGTAGGGATAAAATAAGTCTCTACCTTTCATACCATTAAGTATTAAAATATAGGTATGGTTAGTACCTTTTTTTGTTCGAGGAACGCATATGCTAAAGTCTAAAATGCAAATGTAGTAAATTTGGAGACAAATGTTAATAAAGTAGTCTGAGGTTCACATCCAAAACTAATTGGTAATAGGTGGAGTGACCCAAACCCTTATAAACTCATATATACAATGTCTCATATTCCCGATATGAGATTGATATCTCAACACGTCTCCGCATGTGTATTTTCAAGTCTAACACGTGGACAACTATTTGGATGACGTGAAGTTCGTGTCGCATTTGGACATCACGTGGATGTGGGTAACCCCGCTCTGATACCATGATCAAGTATTCTAGGATTCACATTCAAAACCAATTGGCAATAAATGAAGTGACTTAAACCCTTATAAACCCATAGGTAAGATCACATATTTCCGATATGAGATTTATATCTCAACACACTCATGCACGTGTGGCGAAATTCACATTAAAATACAATTGGCAATGGATGAAGTAACTCAAACCTTTATAAACTCATAGACAATGTCTCATATTCCTGGATAAACCTTTATACAATTAGCGATTCTAATGAGACTTATCGCCGGATATTCGTCGAAAAACATCGACGACAGTCGCACTCTCGCTCGCTGAATTGATCTCTCTCTCTCTCTCTCTCTCTCTCTCTCTCTCTCTCTCTTTCGCTCTGTAGCTTTCTCACTTTGTTACTCAAGTCAAAAACTTGAAGTTTAACTCTACATTGAGATACTAGATAGGCTAAAAGTTTTTCAAATATGGATCAAAACCGAAACCGACCTGAACCGATCCGAAAATTCAAATGCACCGAATATTCAGGTCAAAGGTTTTAAAATCCGGATTCGGTTAGAAAAAACCTTAAACCGAATAATTCGGATTGGTTTTGGTTTTGTCCTAAAACCGACCCAAACCGAAAATGCCCAGCCCTATAAATTATTAGTAAAGGGTTTATAAAAAAAATTGGGCTTATAAAAAAAATTGTCATTGAAATAGGCAATGAAAGACTAAAATTAGTATTAAATGGATATTTTCTCTAATTAATATATTGACCTAATTAATGTCCTTACTTTAAGAATTTTTAAAAATGGCAATAACACATTGTTTCGGTGTGATCTCTGGGGGGGGGGGGGGGGTGGATCACACAGATGCAAGAACACCATCTTCAAGCTCTCATATAACCTGTCAATCATGAATGAAGAGCATCAGAGAGAAGACCGGGTGTTCCGGCCTTCGACCCTCCGATGCCTAAGTCAGCCATATATGAGTAGAAATAAGGAGAGGATAGGGTGAAGATGGAGAGTCCCCAAATGAGGGATGGAGAGTGGTATTTATAGGGATATGGTGGATGCACCCTAAAAATACCACTTTGCCCTTATTAGAGAGTGTATTACCATTATGCCCTGAAGGGATAGTGTATGTTTCTTGGGCTTAACTAAGGCCTAAGCCCATTTTATGTGGAGACACACGTCTTCTTAGGTGAGTATGACCGATGTTCTACTAAGTACTAACAAGTCCCCAAGTCCGCGGTCAAGAGACTCCCTTGGATGGGGACTTTATATGATAGAATATTGAGAGTACGAGTCTTACTAGTAGCGACATAACCAGTCCCCCAAGTCCCCACGCAAGGGAGGGGATGAACCGGCTCCCTCCGAGTGGGGTATGCCTTGTGTCGCTATATTTGATTGAGACACTGGGTCGTTGCTCCCATGTAGTGTTTAGAGATTGCAGGGCGATCGAGGGTAGAAGTTGAGGTACCGCTGGCCAGCGTCTCGCGAGGGCCACGGGTACCGGCATGTTTGTATGCCTTGGCATTTTAGTAGCCTTTGATATGTACCAGCTATATGCTTGAGCTAGCTGAGTTATTCCAGTATACGTTCGAGGGTTAGATTGTGGTGACATATTTTGTGGTTGCCTATAGGTGAGTGCTAGAGTGCCTACGTACCCGTTTATGGGATCAAACCAAACATAGTTCACCATTTCGCCATTGAGGCAAGTGTGCTGTCAAGGTGTGGCCAGGAGTGCCGCTGAGGTATGACGATGGGTGCCGCTAGGGCATAATGATGTTGCCGATAAGGCTTATGTAGAGCTGTCAAAAGGTACGCTAGGGAGCGTAGCCAAGATGCCGATGGGGTAAGGCGGGTGGTGCCAAAGTGTACCGAGAGCACGTCATGAGGGGTGGTAAATGTCGGCCTATAAGGCTGTTGCCCAAGTCCCCCAGTGCCGGGAGAGATTATGGTGGCGGGACACCGAAACGAGGACTGAGTTGGCATGGGGGATTTCATATGGCGTGTTCGAGAGTTAAGGATAATATCATGTGCCGGGAAGTGTCTTAAACATGTTGGTGACTGGTGTAACGCGCCGGGGAGTGTTTATTGACTTGTCCCGGGTGGCTAATAGATGATAGATGTCATGTGCCAAGAGTGTTGCTCGTCACAAGGTGTCAGAACCTCACCTTATGAGGGGCACGTGGAGTAACGGTTCGCGCTGTTAAGCGTAACAGCTCACGTTGGTGGCGTAACAGCTCACGTGGTGGCGTAAGGGTTCGCGCTGATGGCACAACGAGGTGTCGGAATCTCTGTGACTCTGTATTTGGAGTAACAAGGTGTCAGAACCTCACACTTGGAGAAGCAATTCTAGAGAGCAATCACAGAGAGTCGCTACGCCGAGTCCCCGAGTCCCCACGCGAGGGTCGTGAGGTGACGGGGAAAAGTACCGAGTTAAGGTCGTAACGATTTGCGAATGGTCCACCCTGGTGACGTAACAATCCGCGCTAGTAGCGTGACAGTTCGCGCTATTGAGCGGAATGGTTCGCGCTGGCGGGCGGAATGGCCCGCATGTGGCGTAACAGGCCACTCTAGTGGCGTGTCCGTTCACGTTAGTGGCATAACGGTTCGCACTAGTGACATAACGAGGTGTCAGAACCTCACACTTGGAGAAACGATTCTGGAGAGCAATCACTAAGAGTCGCTGCGTGGAGTGAGTGAGATGTGCAACTTTTGAGAACGTATCGCGACTATACTAGAGGACTTTGAAACATCATGGTGGCACTATATAGATCGTATGGAGTTGTCATGAGATGTTATCATGGCGGAAGTGGTTCCCTGAAAGATCATGATGAGGTACCTTTCCTCAAGGTGATGGTTGTTGTATACGCTTGTGGCGTGTGTAGCTGGAGATTGCATGTTTGAATGCTAGCTGTTTACACATGTTATATGTGTAGCGTGAGATTGCATGTTTGAATGCTAGCTGTTTACATATGTTGTGTGTGTAGCCTGAGATTGCATGTAGTCGAGATAGATATAGATAGATGTCTAGCAATGTTTGGCTTGTAATCATGTGAAGTATGTATATGAGAGTATATGTAACATGTGTACGTGGTAAAGAGTCTTTGCTAACTCTATAACATGAGAATATATTATGATGCATGAGGCATGTTATTTGTATGATAATAACTCAATTGAATAGTGTAAAGTAAGACTTATCTAGAGCCGTGTAGAGTCACTATAGACATTGTAGAAAAATTGGAGTTGTTGATCTAAGTCTCGATGTCGACAAAAAAGCGTGGTGGTATAAGAATCCCAATGGAGTAGTCATGGTGGCCAAGAAGATAATATTGGAGTGCATCATTGAAGATAATATTGTTTGACCAAGGAGTAATGTATATGTACCGACGTAGGGAAGAGAAGCCATGATGACAAATATGATAGTCTGTAGCTTGTGCCTGTCATATTTGACAAGCAGATAGGTAGACGAGGCGTGGCCATTGATAGGGGCATGACTCATGAGAGTTTATTGTTATGTTGCACACTGATAAATCATAGAGAAGTATGTATAACTGTAGGCGAAGTGTTGTTGTTGTTGGAGCTTGACTTGATATGATTATATAGTACCGAGGGGCATGACAATTGAAGACATTGAACTAGGTAGTGAGCTAGGCATAGCAATTGGTCAAGCTTTGTGTGAACATGTGTCTAAGATGTAACAACCTCTTCCATGCGTTGTAGGATCAAGTCGGTGGTAATATAACATGATCTTGTGTAGTATATACATGACGAACTTCATGTGTGAAGTGAGTGCGAACTGGAGTATCAAGGGGTTGAAGATTGAGCCTTCAGATACATAGCCAAAATACTTGGCTAAGCCGAGAATAGGGCTAGCTGAGTCGAGCGGAGTGTGCGGGGACTCTGGCGAGACCAGCGGAGTCCGCGACCACTCTGGCGAGACAAGCGGAGTTCGCAAGGGGTTGGCTCTTTGGTAGTGAGTGTGCTGCTGCCGTTGCTGGGGGAGCATTAATTTAGAGAATAGAGGCCATAGGCGAGGCCGTGATAGTCCATTATAAGTGGCTGGAGTTGCTGCTAAGATGTGGGATTGTAACCAATTGCCTGAGAATTGGGCGATTTATTGAGGTGAACTATGGGTGCTAAGAGTAAGTGGCTGGGTGCAGGATGCCAGCTCTGTGTCAGCGTGGTCTCAGGATCCCGGAATGGGTGGGGCTGTACGGATGGTCCCGGGAGGGAGGAAGAGAGGTATGACCTCGGGAGAGGCACTGAGACCCGGGAGAGGGGTGTCAAGAGGTTCACATGTGCTTGCATGTTTCGAGAGCAAGGTAAGCAAGGGAGGGGTGGGGGGGGGGCCTTGAGAGCTCGGGGGGCCATGGGGGAAGGGCACCGGGAGCTCGGGATGGAGCCAATTGTTTCTTGTTCCGGGATCACGAGTCGGGACAATATCACGAGTCGGGACGAGACCACGAGTCGGGAGGTCGAATCCTTGGTTCCGGGTTCTGTACTAGGGATGGCAGGGAGGTTCGTCTGGAAACTAGGGTGACCAAGGGAGTCCGGGGGGGGAACTGTCGAGGCCAGGGGAGTCCACAGGGGAACTCGCGGGACCAGGAGAGTCTACGGGGACTGGCGCTAACCAAGGGAGGGTGTCCCCGGGAGAGGGGTGTCAAGCGAGCCCCGAAGGTGAATTCATGTCCACGTGGCAGGGACCCGGGGGGAGGATTTTGAAATTGGGGTCGCGAGACCAAGAGCATATCCCTGCCTGGACCGTGTCGCCGTCGCGACTGTCGCAGCTGGTCTCGCTACTGGGATGGGCGTCTAGAATTTGTATCCTACGACCTGGAGGGAGGAGTCTCGGGAGGCCGTGGAGGTTCTGGGTGTCCAGATCAGTTCTGGGTGGATGGGGGCTGCTCATGGAACTGGATTGGATACGAACTTGGTTAACATACGAACCAAATATTGGACAGCGCCTATAGTCACGTGGTCTCGGAGGGAAGTATTCAGCCAGAGCCCAGAGGCATAGATGTGTCGGCAGAAGGACTCCTCTGTTGTGCTGGGTTGCTGAGACCACAACTCTTTCTTTGTTTGAGTTGTTGTGGCGGGAACCAGGAATGGGAGGTGCCGGGAGAGAGGCTACTGGTTTGCTGAGACCTCAGGTGCCGGAAGAGATGTTTTTTTTATCCTTCTGCCGGGAGATGGAAAGCTGTGTGTGGGAGTCCGCCAGGGGAACTATCAGGGAAGTCCCCACGCGAGGGTCGAGACCAGGGGAGTCCGCGAGGGGGACTGGCGAGACCAGTGGAGTCCGCGAGGACTCTGGCGAGACAAGAGGAGTCCACGAGACCCGCGAAGACTGGCGAGACAAGCGGAGTCCGCGACCAGTGGAGTCCGTGAGGACTGACGAGACAAGAGGAATCCGCGAGGGGTTGGCGAGACCCGCGAAGACTGGCGAGACAAGGGGAGTCTGCGGAGACTCTGGCGAGATCAACGGAGTCTGCGACCAGTGGAGTCCGCGAGGACAAGCGAGACAAGAGGAGTTCGCGAGGGGTTGGTGAGACCCGCGGAGACTGGCGAGATAAGCGGAGCCCACGACCAGTGGAGTCCACGAGGACTGGCCTGACAAGAGGAGTCCGCGAGTGGCTGGGGAGACCAGCGGAGTTCGGGTGGGAGGGCTCGGGAGAGAGGCACCGAGACATGTGTGGCCGTCCCCGGGAGAGAAGTATCAAGAGGGTGCCAAAGGCGAAGGCATGTCCCAGGAGGTCGGTGCCCGAGGGGAGGGTGCCGAGATTGGGGTCGCGAGACCGAGAGCATATCCCTACTTCGGTTGAGGGAAGCTGGGTGTCCTGATCAATTTTTTGGGCGCTACTCATCGGCGCATGGTCCTTGACCGAAGGTCGGGGAGGCCACGTTGGATTCATTGGAAGACAGCGAGTATGATGGCTGGGAATGTGAGCTACCTTGCAGTGGTACGCACAAGCGAAGGAGAGAGAAAAAGTCAGATCTACTTTCTCTCTCCTCGGGATTTCTCTAAAACCAAGTCAGAAGGACTTGTTTTGATAATCATCTGTGAGGAGTGAAAATTAAGATGTAAAGAAGGCGGGCTTCTTGTACACGGGCGGGGAGAAGCTCGAGAAAAGGAGGAGGTTTGCGACCGGAAAGAGAAAATTTTCAGAGGGAAATCTGGGCAGATTATGGATATGCTCATGGTGAGCTATGTGAGGGTTTCCACTTGAGGCCCCTCCTTCTAGCGCCATTGTTTCGGCGTGATCTCTGAGGGGGGGGGGGGTGGATCACACAGATGCAGGAACATCATCTTCAAGTTCTCATATAACCTGTCAATCATGAATGAAGAGCGTCAGAGGGAAGACCGGGTGTTTCGGCCTTCAACCCTCCGATGCCTAAGTCAGCCATATGTGAGTAGAAATAAGGAGAGAATAGGGTGAAGATGGAGAGTCCCCAAATGAGGGGTGTAGAGTGGTATTTATAGGGATATGGTGAATGCACCCTAAAAATACTACTTTACCCTTATTATAGAGTGTATTACCATTATAAGCCCATTGTAAGGGATAATGTAGGTTTCTTAGGCTTAACTAAGGCCTAAGCCCATTTTATGTGGTGACACACGTCTTCTTAGGCGAGTATGACCGATGTTCTACTATGTACTAACACACACAAATAAGGAACATACGTAATTAATATATTGACCTAATCAATATCATTTATATCCTTACTTAAACTTTAAGAATTCTTAAAAATGGCAATAACACACAAATAAGGGACAAGAAATAACAATGGCATTTCCCATTTATCCAAAATTTCAATAAACCCCGCTAAAGGAAGAACATGAACACAAAGAAAGAATGGCGTGACTCGTCGCCACAGGAAACAAACAAAACCAAGGATAGAGACGAAAGAAAAATTCTTGCAGGACAAGTAAGACACCAACGGCCTCTCTATAAAACCGCCACGTCGCTCTCCACCAAATTCGCAATTCCCATTTAATTTTCTTCTCACACAAATCACATTTCTCACTCTCTCTCACTCCACCCAAACCAGCCATGGCTCCTCCTAGTCTTCTCGGTCCTCCAGAGCTCCACAAACTCTCACCCACCACCGCTCCGCCGCCCCAACCCGACTCCAATCCCGCCACCGGCGAACCCTTCGTCGACCTTATGGTGGAGAATTTCAACGAATTGGACACCAACAAGAAGCACGACCTCCCTATGGGCCTGTGACGGAGAACAACTCGGCGACGTTTCTCTCCACCGGAAACCCCTGCCTCGACCTCTTCTTCCACGTCGTCCCGGACACTCCGCCGACGACCTCCGCGAGCAGCTCCCCAAGGCGTGGGAGCGCGACGCGCTCACCACGCTCAAGCTCATCTGCAACCTCCGCGGCGTTCGCGGCACCGGAAAATCCTACAAGGAAGGCTTCCACACGGCGGCGGTGTGGCTCCACAACCACCACCCCAAAACCCTCGCCTGCAACCTCGCCACCTTCGCCGAGTTCGGCTACTTCAAGGACCTCCCGGAGTTCCTTTACTGCCTCCTGGAGGGCGAGGACGTGAGGAAGAAACAGAAAGAAGAGTGGCGGCAGAAGAAACGCGCCTCCGGGTCGAAGCGGCGCAAGTCGGGTCGGGAAGAAGGATCCGACGGCGAAACCGGGTGGAGGTCGACCGAGAAGAAGAGAATCAAGAGCGAGGTGCCGAAAGAGGAGAGGGAGAAGAAAGCCAAGGAGTGGCAGATGAACGAGAAGGCCAAGGCGAGCATTCTGAAGAAGGAAAAGAACCTCGCCATGGCCAAGAAGGCCGTCGGCCGTTACGACCGCGACCCGGATTTCCGGTTCCTCCACGACCGGGTCTCGGATCTTTTTGCCGAGTGCTTGAAATCCGATATGGAGAATCTCAACTCCAATAACCTCAAGAACATAGCCCTCCCCGCGAAATGGTGCCCTTCCACTGACTCGTTGTTCGATCGGGCCACTCTGATCTGCGAGAGCATCGCCAAGAAGATTTTCCCGTGCGAATCGAATAAAGAGTACGAAGGAATGGAGGAGTCGCATTATGCTTACAGAGTGAGGGACCGGCTGAGGAAGGAGGTGCTGGTGCCGCTGAGGAAGGCGTTGGAGCTGCCAGAGATTTACATGGGGGCAAACGAGTGGGGGAAGATTCTGTACAACAGGGTGGCCTCGGTGGCGATGAAACTCTACAAGGACAAGTTCAAGAAGCACGATGAGGAGAGGTTTAGTAAGTACTTGGAGGATGTGAAAGCCGGGAAGGCCAAGATCGCCGCCGGAGCTCTGCTTCCGCATGGGATCATAGGGTCTGTGAACGACGGTGAGGATGACAAGGGGGAGGTGGCGGAGCTGCAGTGGAAGAGAATGGTGGATGATATGTTGAAATTGGGGAAGATGAAGAATTGTTTGGCTGTTTGTGATGTGAGTGGGAGCATGAGTGGGACGCCGATGGAGGTTTCGGTTGCGCTGGGGCTGCTGGTTTTGGAGTTGAGTGAGGACCCTTGGAAAGGGCTGGTGGTGACTTTCAGTGAGAGTCCGCAGCTGCATTTGGTGCAGGGGGAGAGTCTGAAGGAGAAGACTGATTTGATAAGGGAGATGGACTGGGGGATGAACACTGATTTCCAGAAGGTGTTTGATTTGGTTCTCAAAGTGGCTGTCAAGGGGTGTTTGAAGCCGGAGCATATGGTGAAGAGGGTGTTTGTGTTTAGTGACATGGAGTTTGATGAGGCCTCGGCGAATAACTGGGAGACGGATTATGAGATGATTGAGAAGAAGTTTAAGCAGGCCGGGTATGGGGATGCGATTCCGCAGTTGGTGTTTTGGAATCTGAGGCACTCCAGGTCTATTCCTGTGCCTGGGAATCAGAAAGGGACTGCTCTGCCGAGTGGCTTCTCTAAGAACTTGCTCAAGGTTTTTATGGATAATGATGGGGAGGTTCAGCCGGATAAGTTCATGGATTTGGCCATTGCTGGACCTGAGTATCAGAAGCTGGTTGTGCTGGACTGAGAAGTCCATGAGGATCATAAGTTTGCCCTGCTAGTGAAGGATGATCGAGTGTAGTTAATGCTTTCATTGCTTTGTTTAGTTTTCATACAGTTTAAGGACAAAAAAGTGAGAAGAAATGAAATTTTTGATGTTTTTGCTCCATCTCGATTCAGCTTTGCACCTGTTTGTTATACTCTTTGCACCATCCATAGTTTTTGCATTATCACTCTTTGTTCTATTCTGATGAAATATTGTGTTTTGAGTTAGATGGAACAACTCTAATTTCCAATGGCAATCGTCTTGGGAATCATAGAACAGAAGTGAAAAGGGCTTAGCAATTGCTTCAATGTCCTAATTCCATGGTTTTGATGTTTGAGAACGACTCCTAGATATTAACTATGAAGTTTTTGGACTAGTAATATGAAGCTTACTAGCACAGTGCCTCTGAACTTGGTAAATGCAGTGTGTTCATTCAGTTCTGGTGTAGCTACTACTAACACAGTGCATGGAGCGAACTTCAAATTCTCCCACAGGTTTGCTTTGAAGCTTCAGTGACTAAACTATTTATCTGTTTGAAATCCTGTACAATTGCTTGATACTTCAGAATCTAGATTGAGCTCTAGTTGCTTTCTCGATGATACATGTTCTTGATTTGTGTTCTTTCTTATTCAGAATTTAGAAGGCTTAACGTGGTCAGTTTAGGCTTCTTGTGATCTTTCTCATACTCGCTATGTATTGTCAATTCTGAAAGATTGCAGTTTCGGATATTTGGTGACACAAACGATTTTTCTCAATGATTTAGTCATAATACGCTTCTATCTTGTATGTTCTCTATTCCATGCTTCAAATTTAAGGATTATAGGTACTGGTCTGTTCTGTATATACGTGTCATTTGGTTTAATTCCGTTCTCCTGGATTTTGGTAGTTAAACTTTAACATTAGATGGAAAAATAGGGCTCCAAGATGGATGAGACCTGGATTTTAGCCATAGTTGTATTTTTAACACCAGATTGGTTATCTAAAGAACCTAAACCCATCAAGAAAAAGCCCTAAACAGTTTATTGAGCTATGTAAAAGCCTGAAAGATTATAGCTTTTTGTGTGTTGTGTGAAATATGTGATATTCTTTCGAATCTAACTTGTAATGAAGAAAATGTAGTGGTTTTATGGAGAATATTGCTTGTATGTGTTATTTTGTTGCAGATTTGATTGATTCTGCCCGCTACATATATATATATAGGTTTTGGTGTATGTTGGTACTGCTGTTTGATTTATTGTAATCTTTACATTTTATGTGCAATGTGTTCGATGAAATGTCTATCTAGTGTTGTTTATTCTCTTCGTGGGTCGAAAATGAGGCACTGTTCATGTGCTTGAAGACCATGGCTTACCATTCCACATTTTCTTTCTCTATGCACTGGGATGACAGCTTCCATTTCCAGAGGAGGTTGATATTCATGAAAGGTAATTCCACCAACTGAAGTTGATAGTATTCTTGAATTATTTCGGTTCCAAAATTGTAGATGTTTGATGTTTCAATGCCAGTGTTAAAAAAAACACCATGAAAGAAAATTGACTACTGTGCTTGAGAAATGCAGAGTACATATTCATAGAAAGACTTAGCAGAATCTGTGACAAACAAACAAACTAAATAAGAGAGAGACTTGGAGGCTATAGCTCTAGTAACACCAGTAGTAGCGAAAATCATCGAGGAGGTTCTTCACAATGTAGCAGGAGGGCAGTTTAGAATCACTTTACCTCTATTTTGGCAAGCATATCAGCGATACTGTTAACTTAATTCCCTGTATATGAGCTTTGGGTTGCAATATCTAGAGGGTTCCCAAAGGGTGGAGCTCTGCGTTTTCCTGCAGGACCAAGTTTCATCACCAAAATATAATCACCTTCCACAGTTCCACCTCCAAATGTTCATTGTTCAAGATGAATGGGCAAGTTGAAGACCAGTGCAGAAGCCCCAAGTCACCCAAAGCAGGCTTTTTTCATGAGCATAACATTTTGAAGGAACTCTGTATTTGATTTTGAGATGGTTAAATTGTGAAAAAAAAAATTGTAAAAATAGATTTCCGGGGCCCAAGAGATGTTTCACGAGCTACACCGGATGTGGTGTTAACGCTGGCCACAACAACATATTTAATTATTTCCCGGTCTCGTTGCCAGACTGAGCCGAAGGCTCTTGGGCCTGTAATCTCTTGCCCATATCGTTTTAGGTTCCCCGGTCACCCCATCCCCAACACCAAAACGTCAATTCCAAATTTCCAAGTTCCAACCACCTTGCTTCTAAAGTTCTAATATTATTGAAGCAATTATTGAAGCTTAAACGTTAAAGAATGGATATTTTCAAGATACTGACATTATCGAGTGACAATTAAAACATGTGTATAATAAGCTTAGAACCATTTGGTTTAGCGGCACACAATAAAGAAAAACATTTTATCTCATTCTTTTCTATTTGGTTCATGTTATTTTGCCCCATGTAGTCAATTTTCATTAATTCTATTCAATTTCGTGTGCTTGCATATAAGTTTATGTTTATAGATCCTATTAAAAAAGTAAGTTTATTGAATGCGCATCATCAATAAATATATGATCGATAACAGGTCCAAATGACACATGAATGAATCTTAGTTGAGTTTAGCCTGAATTTAGATGCAAGTATCTAAAAGTTAATGGCAAACTAACACCTAATAAGGGATGAATCACCACAAAGAAAGAAAAAATATATAATACAATTAAATAGTTAATCGAAAGAAAAAACGACACAATTCACTCGACATGCATAAAAAAAACAAAACATTGAGACACAAGTTAACTATTCATCAGACAAAGAGATAATGGCTTATGAGTTATGATAGTGCGCTCCCATAACCTCAACTTTTCGGAGCTGCATAAACCAAAATCCTAGGCTTTTGGCACAGTGCGGCGGCGATCTCCGAGTCGGTTGCCTGCTTGTTTTGATCACTGGAGAGGTAAGAGGTGGAGACTGAAGATCGAGAGCGAGGTTTCTTGAAGACGAGAGCGGCGATATTGTGGCTTAGTAATAGTAAGTTGGGTCTCTAGCCTTATACTTTTTTTCCATCTTCATCTCAAATAGGTTAGGCATGTGATGTGTTTTTCATGCGAGTGACATCTTTATCTTATATTGCTACTATATCGAAGTAGTTTACTGGTCTGTTGATTGGAAACATACACCGTTGGGTCTCTAGGCGTCAAACTTACAAAGATAAATGCTTTGTTCTAAGGATCGTATATGAGTAGAGGTTAAATTAATTGCTTTCTAATGTAATCGTCCATTTTTATGGACGGTTTTTAAGGTTTTTCCCTATCAGTTTTAATTGTAAAAGAATAAGGAGCTTACTCTTAATCTTAAACAAGAGTTTACTCCTGCCTGACCTAGCAATAATTAGTCGAATGGTTTAATCTCAATGAAATTATTCATTTACCTCAAAAAAAAAATTAAGAACAGTACATGAACTTTGTTCAACTGAGAATTATGGTTGCTCAACTTTCAAAACTATCACATAAGTACATGAATTATTAAACGTGACCCAGTATGATACATACCATTAACTCCTCCATTAATGAGTATGTCATTAGTAAATAAACCAAGGGTAAAAGTGTACTATCACATAACAAATTCTTATTATCCTTCACCATTTATGCTCTCTCTCTCTCTCTGATGACACAGTGGGGACGAAGAAGGGTCGGCGGCGACGAATAAGTGGTAAGGTCATAGTCAGGGGCGGATCTAGGCTTCCTGGCCTGGGACTCAAGTCCCACTCAAATTGTTTGGGAAAAGAATTACTACATGTAGTTAGCTTATAAAATAAATATTATATATATTGAATATTGTTATGTCCAGGCAGTTCAACCTAGGTATCACTCACTAAGAGATATATCTCTACAAGTTCTTCACTCTTCCGTGTGTTCCATCCCACCCAATCAATCATTCTCATTATCACAGTTTGTTACCACATAATTACTCTTCATCTTAATTGTATGCGATTATTTATTATTGTTTGATTATAATTAACTAAATTAAGATTGGAGGAAAATTAAATCAACGTTGATAATTGGTTAGTTGGTTGACGGATTTCTATGAAAGAACATGTTATTGATTTCTATATATAGTTAGTCGAGCTAGGTTTTATATTGACATATTTTGTATTGCATTTGATGTGTTTATTTAGTCTCTTGTGTGTTACATCTAAAGAGTTTTATAAATCTTGTTAATGTATTTGAGGGTAAAGGCTCACTACATTCCCCATGTCTAGGTATATTTTTCATTTCAATATCTAAATTACTCACGCACTGTCGAGGTTTTTTTCTTTTTCTGTGGTGGAAAGTCTAAGTCCCACCCGGTTTCCATTTCTGGATCTGCCCCTGGTCATAGTTCTTTGGTAAGTTTTAGAGAAGGTTAAACTTGCGGCAGTGATGGGATTCAGATCGGATCGTGCTGAACTAGATGAACAAACCACATTTTTGCTTTGGATACTTTTATTGATCTCTCATTCGCTTGATTCCTCATTATGGACGTTGCTCGACGTGCCCAGTATTCAGCAAGACCGCCACCTTCAAGGTCACCAACACCGACCCCTAACCTTCTTCCTCCTCAATGTGCTCGGCAAGATCCAGCACAATCCTCAACTCTGTGTCTTCGATTCTGGCTACATCATCTATCTCTTTAATTTATTATCTGTCTATTCATTTTTTTATTGTTTTTGTTTCTCTTTGAGATTATATGCAGTTGGAGAAGAGAGTTTATATATGGGCTTTTGATTTTGGGTTGATTATATATGGGCTTTTCATTTTGGGTTGATTATATGGGCTTTTGATTTTGCCTTTTGTTTCTCTTTGAGATTATATGTTGGTTTTGGTTGAAATCATCAATTATGGAGATGCAAAAAGGGTCTTTGTGTCCAGATTTTCGCAGAAACGATAGTTGGTTATACTGGAGTTTTTTTTTTTTTGAAAGAGGTTATACTGGTGTTTAGGTATTTGAGAGGATCAACCTATTCTTTGGTGGATGCTTACATCCCAAGAACCTTAGATTGGAGTCTATCCTCTATCTTGTTAATCCTTTAGCGCATCAATGGTTGAGTAGCTTTACCTATCTAATTTGATAATGTAGGGGTCTGGGCAAGAATGGAATCCAATTCTATAGTTAATTGGGAGATGGTTTGGCTAACGAGAAAGGAGATGACTTGTTTTGGCCACGATCCTCAGTAGGGGCAGAGAGATAACTTAGCAATACAAAAAGTAAACGAGGGTTGGGGGCGCGAAATGTGAACTGGGCGTGTACTTGACTTATAATCAAACGAAAAGGCTCTGGTGCCACCTGGCGGATGAGGGATTATGAGTAGCTCACATATTCGTTTGCAATCAATACTCACTATGGATAGCGAGCAGAGCAACTAAATGAAAAAGTAACCAGGGGCGAGATCGAACGAGTTCTGTAAACTAAGGCGAGATGCGCTTAGCATTAGGGTTTCGAGAAGCTCGAAGAATTTTGTTGTAGTTGTATGATTTGATTGTGTGTGTCAATGATCTTTGAACCCTCCTTATATAAGACTCGCAACTAGTTAGTAGAGATGTAATCATAATCTGATTCAGACTCAGCAATTAGAATAACAAAAGGACACGTCTCTCTTGCGAACTAACGTCTAGATGACATGCGTCGAGTCACATAGCCAGATTCCGCTTAGGTCACAAATGATGCCTCCGCATTATCCAACTGTAGTCTCTTACACGAACTTAAATAACGAGCACCTTTATCTCTCGAGGTGTTACAGTCCTTGTAGAAAACTATCTCGCGTGCCTCCGAAGCTCGCGCTCCTTCGCAGGTTTTATATTAGAAAGGGCCACAAGTATTGACTCAAATATTATTCAATACTTACTTGGACCAAAATATTAACTGGGCTCAAACATGACTATTGTGGAATCTTTCAATACAGGGTGAGGGTGTTTCTATTGCTTGTTATATTATTATATTAATTTTTGTTAATGCTTGAAGAGACGAAATTGTCCTTAAAAATATGACGGAGATCACCAGAACTAGCGGAAGAGATAACAGTGTGTACCTATATTAAGTCGGGTTTAATAATTCATGTACTTATATGATAGTTATGGAAATTGAGCAACCATAATTATTAGAAGAACAAAATTCATGTACTGTTCTTAATTTAAAAAAAAAATAAAAAATTTATTCGTTGAGGTTTCAGTTATTGGTACTAATTTTATTACATTTTGCATGATTGGGAAATCAATATCTTTCGGTGAGTGGATCACTATTACTATCTAGTTTGTTGTCTTTGCTCCGAGAGTAGTTGAAAATTTACACCCATTATGAAACACTTTTCAGAAGAGCTTGTGAAACCAGAACTCTGTAGGGTATCAAGCTTAGTAAGCATGGTCCAACTTTGTCACACCTATTCTTTGCTGATGACTCTCTTTTCTTCCTTTCGGCCACAACTGCTAATTGCTATGAGATTATGCATATTACTGAAGTGTATCGTGTTGCCTCTGGTCAACTTGTTAACCATAACAAGTCAACTCTCTATTGTACGCCTAACATGTCTGATGCTTGCGTACATGATCTTTGTCAAATTCTGGGAATTCCTGCCACTATCAATCCTGGGCGATACCTTGGTCTCCCTACCATTTGGGGCAGATCTAAAAAATCTTCCCTCTCTTTTATTAAATCAAAGTTGGCTGACAAGATCCAGAACTGGAAACTTTGTACTCTATCTATGGCTGGGAGGGAAACCTTGATCAAGGCTGTGGCTCAAACTGTTCATACTTTTCCCATGCATTGTTTCAAATTTCGGGTCACCTTATGTAATGATCTGGATGCTATGTTGGCTAAATTTTGGTGGGGTCAGAAGAAAGAGGAGCATAAAATTCATTAGAGGAGCTGGGATTTTCTAAGTCAGCCAAAGGACCGGGGTGGCATGGGCTTTAGAAATATGAAGGAGTTTAACATCTCCCTCCTAGCAAAGTAGGTTTGGCGACTGCATTCTGATCCTACCTCTCTATGTGCTCGAATTCTAAAAGGAATTTACTACCCTAGTTCTGATATCCTAAATGCCGGAAAGTGATCACGTGCATCGTGGGTGTGGAGTAGTCTTTTAGAGGGTAAAGATCTAATTGTTGATGGGGCTAGATGGCATGTTGGGAATGGGGAGCTCATTATCATTTGGGCTGACAAGTGGATTCCTAACCCCACTGAGGGTTTCCTGTGCCCTATGCTTCCAGTGAATTGTTCTAGACCCCATATGGTGAAGGATCTGATTGATTGGGGTGCTAGATGTTGGAAGCTGGAATTGATAAATGACCTGATTTTAAAGGATGATCAGTCAGACATTAAATTGATAGTCTTGGGTGACCAATCTATATTGGATAGAATTATTTGGCCCGAGACAAAGAGTGGCATGTACTCTGTGAAGTCAGGTTATCATTTTCTTCATTCCCAAAACTGCAAGCCTACTACGCAGCATGCTCATTCATCTCACAGAGTAAATCACATTGTGTGGAAGACGGTTTGGTCTACTCAAACTACTCCTAAGTTTCGTAATTTCCTATGGAGAATTTTGGCTAATGCTCTACCATCTTATCTAAATCTCCACAAAAGAAAAATAATCCCTTCCCCTTTGTGCCCTGTGTGTGATATGTTTCCGGAGTCTACTGAACATATATTCCTTCAGTGCTCGGGTGCAGTGTGTGTTTGGTTTGCTTCTGATTTGCACTACAAGATCAATTTGCAAACAATCAGTACATTTGATTTGTGGTTTGAAAACATTATTCTCATGATGAAAGACAACAAAACAATCAAAGAGGAGTTTTTCACCAAAGTTGCTTTTCTTCTGTGGGAGATTTGGAAAGTTGCTACAATTGACCCAAGCTCAATCGCCAGGAAAGCTAGTCTGGCTGCGGCTGAATTCATCACCTGCAAAAACCACAAGGTCATTTCAAATTCAATTTCGGTGTCTCATTTGCACTCTTGGCAGTATCAGGTACGTAATTTCCCTCTCCCCCTCCCCCCCCCCATCACTCTTCTAGTATCACCCCCACTCCTTATTCTCACCTTTCTATTTCTCTTATCCCTTTTGGATATAACCCTAGTGTTTCTATTAGAACAGACTCGGCTCTCTCACATAACTCCTTACCATCCATAAACCCTGACCAAAGCTTCCCCATCTCTAACCTCCCATCCACTCCTAACCACTCCATCCCAAATGAGCATCAATACACCAATCCTTTTTCAGCTCCCTCTCTTCATCATGCCACTCTTTAGCCTGCTCTTTCCCAAACTAATTTGCAACATCCAAATTACGACCAACACCATTTGAATCTAGTCCCACATAATAATTCTCAATCTCAAAACCAAAGTATCCACCATAACCATAGCATGACTCTTATCTCTCTCTCCCCCACTGTGAGTAATGTGACACAAATTTGGAGCCTCCCTCCTCCTGGTCATATTAAAATAAATTGTCATGCAGCATGGATAGAGAGTTCGAAGCTTACTGGTATCAGTGCTTTAGCGCGTGATTGCCAATGTAAACTCTTTGATGGAGCTACTCTGTTGTGCCGAACGGGATCAGTGTTAGAGGCGGAAGCAACAGCTGCGGCGGTGGCTATTGAGGTGGCCAAGCGTCTCGCTCCCTCACTGATCATCCTCGAATCAGACTCAAAAGCCTCAGTGGACCAGATAAACAATTCAAAGCTTCCATGTAATTGGAAAATTGCTCCTGTTGTGACTATGATTCGGAATTCAGTCACCTTGAACCCACGTCTAGCTTGGTTTTGGATTTCAAGAAAAGCGAACTCTGCAGCCGATTTGGTTGCCTCGCTAGTAGTGAGGAAGAAGTGCCCGGAGGTCTGGATTGATCGTCCGCCTTCTTCCCTTGTGTTTGTTCTTTCTCGCGATGGTTTGCGGTGTCCTCCGTCTTCTAACTTGGAGTTTGGAAGCCCATGACTCTGCCGAGGTCTTGGTTGTGCTGTTTCATCGGTGTCGGAGTTTTTCTTTTGCTTTGTCGTCCTGTTCCTCTTTTCTCCCAGTTTCGCTTGCTTTTCTTGTTCAAATTTCCTTGTCTTTCCGTTTTTAGTTGGCTTTGATTTGGTCTGTTTTGTTTAGGCTTTGTTCTTGACCTTTTTGTGTTTGTTTTTCTAGCCTTGGGCTTTTTATTGAAATTCTTGTTGACCAAAAAAGAAAGAAAGACAAGATGATAATAAAAGCAACAAAGCAATCCAATCAATCCAGTCGGCCTTCTTCACACATTTCACCGATTACATTGAGATCCATTACCAACCTCACAACCCCATCAAGTCACGTTGTTTTACTGTTTGCTTTCTTTTTCGTTTTGTTGGAATTCAAATCCACCGTACCGTTTTAATGGTTAGTCAATTTCCAGCTAAACCTGTTGCTGTTCAACTTGACGGTGGAGAAGACGCCGACGGCCGACGACCGACGACGACGACTTTTGCCGTGTCGAAAACTTTATAGGTGAAAAGTGAAAGCTAGGGTTTCGATCTAAACATGGCATACAGTTCATTATCGCCGGATATTTCAGTCACGTTATTGTCGATCGAGCTAGTTTATGTTTGGTTAGACGTGACCGGCCTTTGTACTGGTGCATATGAGAAATATCTTGTTCCTTACTCCCCCACTTTCCCAGCATCCACTGCCCCTTGTCTTAACGTTACCTTTAAACTTCCTTTCATTTTTCACGTTGATAAGGACAGATCGATATACAGGGTAGTATTGTATTCGTACGTCGACGTGATTCAATCTGCTCACACCTAAAGACCTACTGCACCCCTTTCATATTTTCTTGATAATTTGATATATGGGATTGACGACGAATTTGTTATTATGATGACCTAATGAGCAAAGAAATGATACAAACACTACATCATTAATAGGATTTTAGTTCCATGGACACTAGTTGTTAGAGCTAATCCCCACCCGCAACTGATATAAACACTACCAATCTACCATTTTGGGCGGTCGATCTAGACCTACCCTCAACGATTTTTATGATAACCAACCGAAGTGTTACGCCATCACTTTTCATTGTTAAAAAATGTATTGCTTGTCATGATAATCACATTTTTCTAGCTAGCTTATCTTTTATTTTATTTGTATATGATCGTTGTAGTAAGAAATGTCTCGAGAATTTGAAATACTAGTTTGATATTCCAAGAAACTTAATTATATTCATTAGACGAGAATACTAACTAACTCTCGATGCCTTTAAAACTTAACTATCGTGAAGATTTAGATGTAAATATATCCAGGATTCTCTTTTCTTTGCCAGTTAAGAATCCGAGAGCTGAAAATAGTAAATGGCATTAGGTAAAGCTTAGGCTGCAGGAGGCTAGGAGGCGTCCAAGTTCCCAACTGCCTATGACCACATGATCAACCTACTACTTTTAATCACAATGACCACGTGACTACATGAGCATTACTCCTACTGTGCTTCCAGATCGTACTAATAATTTTATTCAAATCGACTGGGGCTTTTACCTAATTTTGGTCCTTCCAAACTCTTCGTAAGTTATTGTTAATTGAACCTAGCTAGGGTGTTTTAGCCTCCCAAAACACCTTAATTTAATCCATCTACTTTGTAATCAACCTGTTCTTAGAAGTATTAAACTATGGATGTATCGGTCTCCCTCGGGTAGATCATTCTTGCTGCCCAAGTCTCCGACCATAATCGTAACAAACTTGGTTACTCTTACTCAACTTGAAAATAATCAAGTAATTAACAAGCATAGTTTGGCAAGACAAGTAGAAGAGCATAATAACATTCAAAAGCATAGAAAAGTTTTGAAAAATAAGGGTGGTCATACAGTGATGAATGATCGATCTTGGTAAAGAAGAAGAACATCTAGAGAAGAAAGGCCGTGGTGGAAACTAGCTAGTTCAACAAGTTTAAAACGTCGAGCATAAGTCGAACCCGAAGGTCAAGCCAATCCATCGAAGGGTGCAGGCTAAGCATTAGGGGGTTCATAGCAAAATAAGGTTAATTAGATCGATGTTTCAGATAAGTATAGCTCCAAATTAACCGCTAAAAATCAACTAACACTCTTCAATTGAACTAAAAAAAAAGACTAGGGATTTGAATTTTCATACTTGACCAAATAGAAAAAGAAAAGCAAGCCCTTGAGATTATGAGAGTTGTCAGTTGTGCGCCAAATTTAAAACGTTGGAGCTATAATATTCCTCTCTCTCTCTCTCAACACATCATGGACTATATCAATGTTTGGTGGTGCCACAATAAAATCAATTCAAAATGATATTCAAAATCATCGTTGGAAATAAGACACAAGAGTTTGAACTCAAAGTACACATGTCAAGCCTAGAATTGGGATGATATGTTTTCTTTGCATGTATGGACCAGTTCCTCTGTTTCTGTAATTTCTGTGTTTCCTCCTCGTGGAAGACGTGTGCCCTGAAAAAAGACTCAGACAAACACAGTCTTCTCTCTCCCTCTCACCTTCCTCGATCTTCTACATGAATCTCGTGCTCCTTTTAATCCTAGCTCGTTCCTCACACCACTTAGTATTCTAGACCCACACAACAGTTTCTTCCCGCCTCCCCATTTAAGAGAGACCTCTATCCAACTCACCTTTCATCCTTCTTCATCTTACAACTCCAAGTCTCCAAACCGGAACCATCAACCAAACATGTACAGACCCGCCGCGGCAACCGTCGAGCTCGATTTCTTGGGAGTCGGGAAGACGACGGCTATGGATCACCACCCCCACAACAACCAGCGAGGCGGTGGTGACAACTTCCCTACGGCCTTGCCCAAATCTCCCTTCCAGAAGTTCCTCGAACGCGGGAGAAGCTTCCGAGGAGTCCAGGCCCGAGAAGTGAATATTCCAAATCTTCTAAGCTCTGAGGTTCTGAAATCCGTGATTGCGAAATCCATGGCTGCGTCTCCGGTGAATGCCCCTGAAAAACCAAAAGCAAAGCCTATGACGGTTTTCTACGGCGGAAGCGTCGCTGTTTTTGAAGTCACTCCGGAGAAGGTTGGTGAATTACATTCTTTTTCTTAGATCGGTTTTTGTCACTGGGAAATTTTAAAGGTTCTCAACTTCTCATGCATAGATACTTACCATTGCAATTGTTTGGTTTGCTTAGTTTGAGAGCATAGTGAAGCTTGCCATGGAAGAAAAATTCAAAGATGCTAGAGCTACAGATCGCCCACAGGAGTCAAAACAACAACAGCTGGTGAATGTTGACGGTCCTCTCAACGAAGGTAGGTAATTAGTATGGTTTCTGTCTTCTTTTTTTCGCGATTATTCATAGGAAAATATGATTAATTCTGATATTAGTACATCGGATACATTTTCTTTTGTTTTTTTTTTTCCTAATCTGTGATTTTATGTTTCAGATCTGCCAATTGCTCGAAGAAAATCACTTCAGAGGTTCTTGGAGAAACGTAAAGAGAGGTAAAAACCCGGCCACACGAAATCATTGCTTCCTTAGACATACACTATGCTACTTTAGTTCCAACACCAAATTTGAATAACCTGCAAAAACTGTAATGAACCTAACTTTGGATACAGATGATGAGCATGTGACCACCTGATATTATGATAGCTAACTAACGCGTTATGTTTCATATGATATCATTGCAGGTTGAACACTGTGTCCCCCTATGGTTGTCACACCAACAACTACTAACAGTTCATCCCACGCCAAACGCGTTTCGCGACTGACTGAAGTCACGAGACTCTTAAAAATCTAAATAGAACAATGGAGACGAAAGTAGTAGTAATAGCGTTCTATGTTTATGCTTGATATGTGAAAGCGGGCCAAAGAAAAGGAGTGTTCCCTCACTTGGCTATAGCCTTGGTAGGCTTTTTTTTTTTGACGTGAATGCCGTACAAAAGCTTTTTCACGTTTTGGTTTTGGGGGGCTTTGCTTTGCTTTTGGCCATAGTAGCATTATTGCCTTATTGGTAGTATTCTCCATGTCGATCGACTCGTCTCCTTCCTCACAATTTCCTCAGTGGTCTTTATGTGACCATTATTTCATTAATCTAAAAATATGTAAGCATATATATGACTTTAATATATTATGTATAGATTATCAGTATTATAAGCTATTCCCATGTTACATTTTCTTTTCGACCTAAATTGTACTATTGTTTAATGTGATAAGTTATGTAGAGCCATGCCGTTACGGACAACGGGTTGAAATTTAGAAACATGTACTATTGTTTGCTCAATATATAAAAAACACATGACCACGTTTGATGACCCTGTGACAACTTTCTAAATCTTAACTTTGAAAGATAAATTCAGGTTATTATTAGTTTGAACATGATACTAGCTAGTTAGTCGTGATGAATCTCCTCCCCTCTATCTTGACTGGTACTACTTGGTGTCTCCTGCAATTTAGTCACATTTTCTTTGCCGTCTCGAGTTTCCATTTCCTTTCGGAGTTTGCGTTTACTTGGATTCCAGGTCTTCTGTCTTGGATCCCCTTGGCACTTACGAGGCTATGACCGACCAAAGTCGAGTATCCTCCAACGTCGGTTTTACCTTTCAGATTTGAAAGATCTTTTCAGATTCATCCGTCTACAAAACGTTTTCCACGAGCAACAAGACTCAATAATATCTTTTGTTTAGGTGCCATATCAAATTCACATAGCTGATTTAACGTTAGTGGGTAGGTTGAGCACCTTTGCAATTTTTTTTTTTGGAAACTATCAAAAATTTTATTAAACATAAATCAAAAGTTACAAAACGCTGAAAACAATGGTGGTGGATACAATATCCCCACTCCCTTCCCTATCACTAGCCTGAGTTACGGGTCTGACATCCATGAGCCAATTGGGTCTAACCTCTAACCACGAATAACGCCTCTCAGAACGGACTACAAACTGAGTTACCTCATATGCTGCGCCAGTTTTGTAACTTGATACGCCACGAACATGCTTGAAAACAACATTCTAAAAATGCTAAACTAGCTGCGAAATATCTTAGAGTACTAGCACCTTGATATGCCACGGACATTCTGTGATTTCTTGTAGAACATCTATCAAAAGTATGAGTCTCCTTCTATGAACAGAGGTTGTGAAGCAAACTGCTTTAATTGGATAAGGCCTTTCCTCATAGCCCGAGCCTCAACAACTAACACAGTAGTGAGCCCAAGATTCTTAGAACCATCAAGGATGGGATCACCATTAGTCTCTGACTATGGAACCTGCTGCAGTATGTGAGTCTGTGTCTGACAGAACCATCATAGTTGATGATAGGAGATAATTGGGATTTTTGTTGAGTAGGTGGAGGGTTAGCTAAATTATATGGGTAAGGTTGTCGTATTTTTCCTAATGTCTTGGAAATGAGGTGTTATTTATTTTTATATTTTTGGAAAAGATGAGGTGTTCTTATTTGTTTGCAAGGAAATGATTCTAAGTTTTTTTCTGGGTTTTTTTTAGTTCAACAGCTTTTTAGTTTTAGCTAGATGAGTTTTTCTGTTTTTTATTTGTCATTAGGGTGCTTCTAAATGTATTTAGCAAATTTCTAAGTAGACCGAGCAAACTATTTACCCAGCAAAATTATAGAACAATAAACTACATATAATTAGTTGTTGACCAAATTTCAGTTTACAAATACATTATTTACATATTATCTTATACATTTAAGGATAAAAATTAACAAATTAGGACAAACTAATGTCCACATGTCATCTGTCACCACATATTTTACCAAACTACATATTTCTATACCATCCCGGATGAGGCTGCAGAAGCTGAAGGTGCGTCTGCTGCGTGGAAATCTTCCTTCCTGAGGACCTGCGAATAAAAGGATGATCGGGGCTTTCTGGTTTTTTCTCCTCCGATGGCAAAGTCAGTTGTTTGTAGTTGAAGAACAATTACTGAAAGGAGCACAAAATGCAACGTTTAGAATGTATTTCCGACCTTATTTAACTATGTAATTTTCTTAAAAATATTCATATTAATTAAGTTTATTTTTTTAGGTCATAAATAAAGCCGAAAAGCCCAAAAGAGATGAAAGATGATACATCTTAAAGGAAAATGAATTCATGTCATGCAAGGATTGAAATCAGAAAATCTACCAAAAATTATTAGTCAACTTCGACAAAATATTGTGATCAGATCACAACGATCCAGGAGATGTGCCATATATCAATGGAAAACTACAAGAGTTTACTTTCCAGAACGTTTTACGGATCTTCAATACCTATTTTGAAGAAGAAGTTATGACCGTTTGAGAAGCCGAAGGTCAGTCTGCCTGAATTTCTGATTTGGACCAAGATTTCTATTTTGAGGCCCAGACCACATTAGCAAGCCCATGGATGAGTTTTGAGGGTTTCATAACCCTAATCACAGCAGAAAAGAAGAAGACGACGTGAAGATTAGAGAAGACCAGCGATCTCACATCATCATAACCTCCATAGTTGCAGACTGGCATAAGGAAGCCGCTAAGCCATCATTGATCTCTCTATCATCCACGGTTTACCTTTCCTTTGTCATCTTTTATTCTCCTTGTGTGATTTTTATAACCACGTGTGGTTGATTTCTCTTAGTTAGGGGCAAGGTTTGAAGCCCCAAGAATGTTTTAGATATTATTTTGAACCTTGGTTTCAAATTATTGAGTCTTTCAAATTGTTTATTTAGTTTTGGTTTATGAGGAACTCTTGCTTGTTTATGTTCATGTATGCGTAACATAGAACATTATGAACTTGTGAGTAGGGCTAGAAATAAGTTGATTAATGTCCTAAATGGTTAATACAGCTTAATTCAAGATAGTAAAACCTATAAGACAATAGGTGAAACCAAATAAAAGGATTGCATGCTAAGTAGGCGTTCCACACTAGTTTTGCATACTTGTTCAATCAAATTTTCATTGATCTTAATGCTTAGAATAATTTGTTGATAGGTTAACGTCTATACCTGGATTGATTATTCTAAAGGCTTAGTAATGGTGCGTTCATCTTGTTTAAGTATCCAAGAGAAGTAATAAGGAGTTACGCAGTGCGTTCACGGTTTGTTCTTGATTGATGCAGATTTGCGACTTAATGATTGAAGCTTTGGTTGTTAACATGTCTTAAAACATACTTGGTGGTGGATTTACAAGTCTCTAAAGTCTCATCCATTTGATTTTTTCTGCTTTATTTTGTTTTTTTGTTTTCTCTTGTTTATAATCACAAAACCTCATATCTCTAGTACTAATTGTTTCTACCTCTCCCAAGATCATGGGACAGGAGGTCAAATTCTTGGCCTCTAGGTTCTATAACTGCACAATCAACAACGCGTCAAGAATCAGGACTGGGGTGGCCCAGTCTTCAACTCTCCGATGCTTAAGCCAGCGCTCAATTGCTACTTGTATAATACGGGAGTTGAGTCGTGACAACGACCCGGAAGAGGAAAGAAATGGTTGAGTCGTCATGTGAAGGCCGATCCAAGAAATCTCACAAGGAGGGGTGTTTCGGGAGCTTAGGGAGCCTGGCGGAGATCACTCAAGCGCTAGAGGGGACTGGGGAGGTGCAGCCTTACCTAGCTCAGATGGCGTATGACATGCGCTACCGCTCCCATGACATACATGCTTTGGAGGAGGTGGATCCTTTGGCTGGCGTGGCTCTCGCCAAGGAAAAGTTGACTCGGGTAAGTGCACATAATGTTCAATTTGCTCCTTTTCGCTCCCTGGGTTTTTTCTTATGCTTTTGGCTTTTGTCTACAGGCGACGTTGCTTATGTATGTTGCAAGTGAGAGAGTTGTTACCCACTTGCAGGAGGATGCCGAGGCGAAATGTCAGCAACTGAAGGAGGCAAAAGAGAACAACTGTGCCCTCTCGCAACGTCTGGAGCAGGATGTTGCTGTCTTCCGAGACCAGACTGCTGCATTAGGGAAAGAGGTGGCTGAGCTGAAGGAGGCTATGCGGAAAAAGGACGAGCAAGTGGAGGTTGGAGAGGTGGCCATCGCCAAGGCGACGTCCTTGGAGACTGAGGTGGCGAAGCTGACCCAAGCGTTGGCATAGCAAGAGAAATCTTGGAAGGCCAAGTGTGGGAGAGCTGCCAGGGCGAGGGAGAGGGTGTTTCGCGAGAGCGAGGTGTATAAGCAGCAGCTGAGCAGAACAGGCTGCCAGGCGGGCTGGATAAGTGGTATGATGAGAGGGATGCCGCGAAGAAGGCCTGGGAGCGGATTACGCCGGAGTAAAAGAAGCAAGCCGAGATCTCGCCGTCTCTGGCGAAGCAGCATGAAGCTTGGCGTGCGACGTTGTCTGTTGTGATTGTTACTCAAGTGTCCCAAGGGGTCCCCTTCTACTCAAGTGCCAGTGTCTCAGGTTGCATCCTCTGTTATTGAACCCCCTAACCCTCGAGCACCTAGGCTTATGGCGCCGTCGCGTACCGAAAGGCAGAAGATTCCAGCGAGCAAGTCTCCTATCACTGAAGTGCAACAGGTGAGCTCTTTGGTGCATCCTAATGTGTCAATGAGGCCACCACCTGTGTCATGTGACCGCTCTAAGCATGCTTTTGGGCACAGGGTTTCGGTGAACATTAGCCAGAGTCGCGGACGTGGTAGCTGTTCAAAGAGTGTTGGAAGTGTGAACAAGTCAAGTGGGGCATCCTCCGGGGAGAAATGATTGTTTTGATTTTGTAATTAGTTGTTTGGTTAGGTTTCAATTTTTTGTTTGTTTTTGAAACAATGTAGGTGGCGTGGTTAGCCATTTGAACAAATTATAATTTATAAATTGTCTGGGAGTCTAGGTTGATACTTGGCGTTATTTCTTTTGCTCTTAGATGAATGTTTTTGTTTGTGATTCATCTGTGTTTTTGGTTCCGTGTTCATGATACGGTATGTTGAGAAATTATGGGAGAAAATATTGCATCTTCATTTAGGATTGGCCGCTGATGGGCAAGGTGTACATATGATTTAAGCCGTTACTTGGCTGAAGTACACGAAAATGAAGTGCTAGCTACTGTGCCGGGTCTGTGAGACATTAAATGGGGGTAGAGGTGGAGGTGGCGAGCGTTTCAGAGGCAGGGTAGCACTCAACCATCAGTGTCTTGGAGATAGAATGTGGCTGGCCCTCGGGCGTTGACTATCTCAAGTGGGCCTTCCCACTTTGCTTTGAGTCCAGTGGGGTGGGGGATGACTTCTTTCATGACCCAATCACCTACTTTCAGGGGGCAGGGGACGACTTTCTTGTTGTAGTGTTAAGCAAACTTTTGCTTGTTGTTGACATTCCTGAGGTGTGCCTTGTCCCAACGCTCTTCCAGGAGGTCCATGTTAAGTCGTAACCCCATGGCATTCGTCGTGGGATCATATGTCGTGACACGTTCGCTCAGGACCTCCATTTCTACAGGAATCACTACCTTAGTGTCATAGGATAAGAGGTATGGAGATTCTCTTGTGGCTGTTGTTGGGGTGATGCGAAGTGTCCATAGGACTTCTGGGAGCTTGGCAGCCCACAACCCTTTGGCATCTTCTAAGCGTTTCTTCAAGTTTTGCTTGATGAGCTTGTTTATGGCTTCCACCTGGCCATTGGTCTGAGGGTGTGCTGGGGAGGAATAAAAGATTGTCGTTCCTTGCTCTGACAGGAACTTCTGGAATGTGTCATTGTCAAATGGTGACCCATTGTCTGTGATGATGGTCTGTGGTACCCCAAACCGACAATATAAGTTATGCCATAGGAAGTTTATCACCTTGTCAATTGTGATTGTAGCAAGGGGTTCTGCCTCTATCCACTTTGTGTTTTAATCTACAATGATTATTGCAAATTTGAATTGTTCCAGGGCTGTTGGTAGCTGTCCCACAAAATCGAGTCCCCACTGACTGAAAGGGATTAAAGAGATGATAACAGACAGTGGCACTGGTGAGTGATGAGCAAAATTAGCAAATTTGTGGCATTAAAGACATGCTTGGACAATTTCTTTTGCATCTTTTTCTAATGTTGCCTAGTAATACCCAGCTTGGAGTGCCTTGAACATGAGGTTCCGAGCTCCCGCATGATTTCTGCAAACTCCATTGTGAAGTGATTTCAACACTTTATGCCTTTCTTCTGTGGGTTAGCACTTCAGGAAGGGACACGATTGACCACGATGATATAGCTTACCGCCTCTAAGCATGTAGAGTGAAGCCTTGTGGCCCAACTGTTGTGCTTCTCTTTTGTCTCGGGGCAAGGTGCCAGTAGAAAGGAAGGCCACATATGGGTCCATCCACGAGGGCTGGCTAGTTGCTTTGAGGGCAAAGATTTCTGAATAAGCCTTCGAGATACTAGGTTTGTCCAAGATTTCTATGTGCACATCCGGTGGTGTGGACTCGGGAGGAGCTGTGGCGAGTCTCTCAAGAGCATCTGCCTTAGAGTTCTTGGCCCTTGGGATTTGTGTGAGTTTGTAAGATTTGAAGTACTGTAGGAGAGCGCCTGCTAGACTTTTGTAGGATCCCAGGTTATTATGATTGGCCTTGAAGTCCCCTGCCACTTGATTGACCACAAGCTGAGAATCACTGTGTCACGCCCCGACCCATAATTTTTACCTTTATTACTGACATAATGGTAATAAGAATTTTACCGTGTTCGTCATTAAGTGTAAAATATAATTGATCCCCAGAGAGGTGTAGGAGACGATTATTTTGTGGAATTATTCTAAGGAAGAAATTTTGACGACAGTAAAAAATGGTATTTTTTGCTAGTAAAAGGTAATTTTATTGGGGTATTATTTTTGGGGTGTTAAATTTTGGATTGGGTTTATAGAGGAGTAAGTGGACCGGGCTTTGTTTTTGGTCAAAGCCCGAAAGCCTTTTTCTTTCTCTCTCTATCTCTCCCACTCCCGCTCCCGAGTCCGTTTCTGCCCAATTCTTCCGGCCGCCCGACCGCCGCCTTCCGGCCGCCCTAGACCACTGCACCGGTCCTGTTCGATCGGTCTCCATCCCAGCTTCAATTCTAGACCGATGGCAGCCTCCCTAGCGCCGCCGATCGGGAGAAACACCTGCCGAAAGCTCCGGCTGCCCGAAGCTTCTTTTCACCGAAACTCCTTCCTCCGGTCACCATAGCCGGCGATCCATAGATCAAAAAGAAGCCCTCCTCCCGTGCTTCAATCCCTCCAAAAGGCTCGCTCCATCTCGAGCTAGGTAAGGAGAAATCGGTTTGAGAAATTCTAGGGTTTTATTGTGTGTTTGTGCTTGATTGGCTTGGTTAGGCTTAGAATTGGAGTTTGTGGTAGTTAGGAATGTTGTAGAGGAGGTTGAGATGAAGATGCTGCCAAATTTTAGTGACCATCGGAGGTCGCCGGAGTTGGTCGCCGGCCGCCGCCGCCAAGAAAATGTTTTTGGTGGAGAAAAATGTGAGGAGTTTAATGAAATAAGTTTTAGAATTTTTGAAGGAGTTTTGAATAGGTTTAAGAATTGTTGAAGTTTGGTATTTTGGCGGATTATTAAGTTAGAATCCGGCCATTGGTTTTTATTTGGTGGAATGTGTTTTTGAGGATGTCGATAAAATTTGTGGAGTTTTGAAGTTGGCAGTGGATTTAAGATTTTGGAGTGTTAGGCTTGGTTGAGCGCGCGAAGCATATTTAATTATGCATGTTTTGCTGTAAGCGTCGGTATTTTATTTATTTGGAACAGGACGTGAGGAGGCTCGAGCGGAAGAGACCTCCGACCGACATCAGGCTTAGGCCTAACCTGTGAGTGGACCTTTATTTTAAATATTGTGTTCGAAATGCTTTATCGTTTTGAATGATTTTTCTGTTGTTGGATATTTCCCGAAATTGAGAATTTCGATGATTATACTCTTATATGAGAATAGTATGTATATGATTAAATGCTATCTAGCTATACGTGATTTCCCCCATACCGAGGTACAATTCCGGTATGGGTGACGTGAGCGTTAAATGCGAGCGTCATAGCCTTGTGCGACTTTCTAATTTCGTATTTAATTATTCAAAGATTTCGTACAAGGAGTAAACACATATATATTACCACTCGGCCGCTTTCCCCCAGCCTGAGGTACAATTCCAGTGTGGAGTGATGTGAGCGTTAGACGCAAACATAGTAGCTTTGTATGATATATGCTTTATTCAAGTTGTTCATAGATATCGTACAAAGGGTCAGGCGAGTGTGCATACATATTATATATATAATATCCTAGCCTGAGAGGCAATTTCTTAAAGTTTGGGAGTCTAGCCAGGCTGGACCCCAGTTCAGAATCTTTCTAGTGGAGCTCTTGTCTTGCCGTTGATGAAACGTTTTCTTGGAAAGCATTTTTTGGGTAATATTTAGTTGTTGTCAGAATCGTTTTGTCCACTCACTCTAACGTGTTGAATATTTTCCCCTGGGCTCTTCGTTTTAAAAAAAATGCCCAGTCTGCAGAGTTCGCGTGAGGTCTAGCAGGAGACGTCGAGGCATAGTGACCCATCTATCCGCTACATTTCGCCAGTAGGTTACCTGTTTAATCTATTTGGGGTTTGTTAGCTTCTGCTGTATTTTATTTTATTTTTAGTAGCTCTGAATACTTTTGGAATTCTTCTATGTAATTTCTTATTCTGACTACTTTTGGGTTGTAGCGGAGGATTTATTTATTTTGGAATAAAAAGGTGGTTCTTAAATTCTTAAGTTAGGGTTGTCCATTTTCGAGGGAGGTTTGTCGAGTCTTCGGTAAATTTTTCTTGGAGGTGGTCCCCGCAGGACTCATCTCGGGTTTCAGGGTGAAATTCGGGGCGGGTCCTAACACACTGAATATGTGGATGTGCAAGGCTCCGAGTTCCCGACAGAGCTAAATGCCAGCTATGAGAGCTTCGTATTCAGTTATGTTGTTGGATGCTTTGAATTTAAACTGGTAAATACTCATATGAATTTCTCTCTTGGTCTGTGATTATTATTTCTGCTCCACTTAGCCTGTTGTTTAAGGATCCATCAACATGGAGTTCCCTGATGGCGTCCCGAGGGGGGGGGGGCTTCTGGGTCTGGATTGCCATTGTCCAATGGGATGAACTCAGCAATGAAATCTGCAACCCTTTTATGGCTGTTATGGGCTTGAAATGTAGGTCAAACTCTCCCAATTCAATTACCTATTTCACCATGCGCCCTGAAGTTTCAGGCTTTTGAAGTATTTGCCGCAAGGGATGATTGGTTAGGACATGGATGGTGTGACCTTGAAATATTGCCTGAGTTTTCTTGCTGCAGTGACGAGGGCTAGAGCTAGTTTCTCGATGTTAGGGTAACGGGTCTCGGGATCTGCGAATCCTCTGCCACAGTAATATACTGGGAGCTCATTGTCATGTTCATGGCACGTGAGGGCAGCACTGATGGCAGTGGGGGAAACAACCAAATAGAGATAGAGCACTTCTCCCGGGACAGGCTTGGAGAGGAGAGGGACTGCTGCAAGGTAAGCTTTGATATTGTTGAAGGCATCGTCATGTTCCGGGCCCCATGTTACATTCTCCTTATACTGGGTTTTTAGCAGTTGAAAAAATGGGTTGCATTTGTCTGTGAGGCGGGAGATGAAACGAGCCAAAGCTACCAAGCGTCCGGTGAGGCATTGGACCTCGTTTCGTGTAGTCAGGACAGTCATGTCAAGTATGGCTTGTACTTTTTCTGGGTTGGCTTCAATTCCCCTTTCACTGACCATGAAGCCTAAAAACTTTCCTCCCCTAACAGCCAAGATACACTTTTGCGGGTTGAGACGCATCCCGTGAGCCAGGAACTTAGTGAAGACTTTGTCTAGGTTGACAATGTGGTCGTCATCTGCCTTGTTTTTGACCAGTATGTCATCTACATACACTTCCATGACCTCTTCAATTTCTTCTTCAAACATTGCATTGATTAGCTTTTGATAGGTTGCCCCCGCGTTCTTGAGGCCAAAGGGCATGACCTCGTAACAATAGTCCATTTTCCGTAACAAAAGTAGTGTGGGTTTGCTCTGTGGAGTGCATTTTGATTTGGTTATATCCCTAGTAGGCATTTAGAAAGTTAATCATCTTGTAGCCAGTTGTGGAATCAACCAACTGGTCAATCCGAGGCAAGGGGAAGCTATCCATGGGGCATGCTCTATTGAGGTTAGTGTAGTCAACGCACATTCACCACTTGCCATTAGGCTTGGGGACCATGACTACGTTAGAAACCAATGTTAGGTAGGAAATCTCACGTATGAACTTAATTTCTTTTAGCCGATGGACCTTGGCTTGGATAGCTCGATACTTCTCTGGGTTAAAGGCACGTCTTTTTTTCTTAACATGGGGACAGTCTTTGAGGATGTTAAGTTTGTGTGTGATGACATCAGGGGAGATGTCTGGCATGTCGGCATAGGACCAAGCAAAGACTGGTTGTTTATTCTGGAGAAAGGTAATGAGCTTTTGGAGGAGTTCCGGGTTAAGGTTGTGCCGATGCAGACTTTTTTCTCGGGAGCACTAGGTGACAAGGATACCCACTCTGTTTCCTCTGCCGGGTTAGGTCTCGGGACCTGTTTCTTGTCTTTCCCTTCAGGATCATCTCGTGGGTCATCAATGGACTCCAAGGGGTTAAGTGGCAACATTTCATAGGCACCACGCCCTTGCTGGATAGCATTAAGGTGAAAATGTTCAATGACTGCTCTATCTCCATGAATTGTAAGGATGCCTCCCGGGGTGGGCACTTTCATGAGTAGCGTGTGACCTGCAATAAAGCATTGCAGTCCCCAGATGATGTCACGACCCAAGATGAGGTTTTAGGATTAGGGACAATCGACTATGAGAAAGCATGTCATGGTGGAAGAACGATAGGGATTGGTTCCCACTGAAACTGTCAAGCTGTCTGAGCCTAAGGGTTGTACAATCTCTCCCGAGAAGCTGACAAGGGGTTCATGGTTGTTGTATAACTTAGCTCGGTCCCGCTAGAGCCCTCTATAACAATCAGCAAACATTACATTGACTGCTGCCCCCGTGTCCACAAGGGCTATATGGCACCTGTAGTGATCCACTTGGACATTGATTATGAATGGCTCATTGTGGTGGCAACTTATTGTATCTTCCCTCTTGTAAAATGATATTTGATCCCATGCTGATGGGGTAGTTGTGACACCTCTTTGTATTTCTAAATTTCCCAAGGGTTCAGACATCGCCTTTTTGCATAAGGCTGACGAGGGGGGAGTCACGGGGCCCCACTATGTATGGTTAGGATCTAGTCATGAACCTCAATGGCATTAGCTCCCATTACGGGAATGCAATACTGGTGGAGTTGCCCGTTACGAATCAAGTGCTCTATTGCATTGCAGAGGCGGCCATGGTACATCTCAGTGGTATGGTCATTGTCATCATGATAAGCACAATATTTGTTCCTTGTTGCGTATTAGGGCTTTTTTGGATACTTGCTCTTAGGTGGCGGGGGAATGAGATCTTTGTGCTTGGCCTATATGTCTTCGTACGTAGTTGTTAGAGTAGTGTGGACCTTGTAATGAGATGGCGGGGAACAACGACGTTGCTGCTGTTGGGGGCTCTGCTCTCGGGACCGATAAGGGTGGTCCCGTCCCTGCTGTCCACTATGACGACAGTCTGAACCGCGTCCCTCGTTGTTATCCTTAGAGGTTCCATGTTGTTTTCCCTTGTCTTGTCTTTGGCCATAATACTCATATTTCTGTTGGGATTATTGCTTTGGGGAAGGGGTTGGGAGTGCTAATGTGATGGTGGGATTAGAATGCTTAAATGTGGCAAACTCGGCACGTGCCCATCGGACAACAAGGTCCATCAAGGCATTGTATGACCTTGGATGGTTCCTATTAATCTCCATTAAGAAGCTGCCAGGAAGCAAGGCTTGGAGAAAAGCTTGTTCAGCAACTCGGGGCTCCAAGTTGTGATATCGGGCGGTGGCCGGTTGCCACCGAGACAGTAATTCATGGAGTCCTTCCTCTTCCTTTTGTTTGATGTGGAACAAGGCATCCACACTGTGGTAAATGTTGGCATGGAGTATGAAGCGGTTGAGGAAGCGTTCCGAGAGCTGATCAAAATTATTAACGGAGTTGGGTGGCAGATTGAGGAACCAACTGAGTACTTCATCTGAGAGGGTTTCTTGGAAGGCATGACAAGCCATGGCGTCTGTGTATCGAGTGGAACTACACAACGAAAAGAATATTTCGAGATGGAGATGAGGGTCCCCGGTTCCCTTATATTTGTCTACTTTGAAAGGCTTGGCCTTGGGTGGCCTTTTTTCCATCTGCATCTGTGGCGTGAAGGGACTTGAGCCATGCCCATATCTTGAGAATAGAGGTCACTGGCTCCCGCGACTCTCAACGTCTTCAATTCATGAAGCCAACTAAGTGACAGAATGGCTGAGCTGGAAGAGAAGTCAGGTTTATGGCATTGACAGAGTTGAGATCGGGGACGGGTGGATCAGATGGCTCGGAGTAGGCTATCAGGGGAATGGATTCATTATTCATTGTAAATGGTTGAGGGGCTGGGAGTGGAAAAGAAGGGTGGGTGAGTGAGTGAGTTACGTAGATGATTTGGTTGGGACCTCCCGGGATCACGGAACTGCTCTGGCCTTTGCTAGGAAAAAGAGATGTTGAGGTGAGGTCCGGGGTGCTAGTGACCCTTGCCGCTCGTTTTAGGGTGTCATTATAGACGTTACGATGGTCCAGCGTGGCCGCAGTAAGAATTGTTCTTTTTCCAGCTCGGCAATACGTACTCGGTACGCTTCAGCCTCTGCTTTATCTTTAGCGGCTTTCTCTCGGAACGAATGGAAGTCTCTCTTCAAAATTTTCAGGGCTGTAGCAGCATCGAGGTGGTTAATAGGGGCCACAGTTATGGTGGCTTGGTTAAGGGATGTGCCTCCAAATTGAAATAGTTCTTTTTCTATCTGAGTTCTGGGGTCATTTGGGTTATCCACAATTTCAACCATCTTTCCAAGTCAAATGGGAGTTCCACAAAAGGGGCCCTCCTCCTAGCGCCAATTTTTTCTACCTCTCCCGAGATCACAGGATGGGAGGGCGAATTCTTGGGCTTTAGGTCCTGTAACTGCACAAGCAACAATGCATCAAGAGTCGGGACTGGGGTGGCCTAGTCTTCGACTCTCCGATGCTTAAGTCAACGCTCAATTGCTACTTGTATAGTACGGGGGTATAGGTGGAATAATGAAATTACTTCTTTTGGGAGTTCGTGCCTGTTTAATAGGCTAGTATCAGAGGCTTTGTCATTAGTTCCCGATGTAGGAATGTTTCATCGTGCTGTTCAGTCTCACCCCTTTCGGGGAAGTTTAGCCGTCCTAGAGTGGGTCTGACATGTGTATTGTTGTTATGCCTCCACTCTTTAGGTACCCCCAGAGGTCTTGTTGGTGGAGTCTTGGCCGAAATGATCTCCGGCGAGTGGGTAATGACGTCGCATTCTCGGCATGGTCAAGTGTTTTGGTTATGTATTAACACTATTATCTTTTGTTTTCTCTTGTTTTGTAAATAACGTAAATTGTAAAGGTACAATTAACCCCCGGTTTTTATAACGATACTCTTATTTGCTATATACTACAATTGACACAAAAGAGTTTTTAGTTGAAACGTCCGGTTTCGGTCGTTATTAATTTTGACGCCGTTTCTGGGGATTGAAAATTCCCTAGCAATTTGCGTTAATTCTTGTATATGTTTTTCTGTTTTTTTATATAGTTTTTCACATTATATTTTATTTTGTTTTAGGATTTGTGAATTAGTTTGGTATATATCACTAACTCTAGTTTCTGTTTTGTTTTTCAATGTGGCATCAACCTTACGAGATGTGATGCTCCATGGTAGGTCATTCAATGGAGACATGCCCAAGCATCCAATATCAAAGATACTATGATCAAAATATGCTTGGACGATTTCAAGACAACCAAGAGCAATGGAATAATTATTATTCACCTCTACATAATACAGAGACGTGCTAATGTCGTGTCGACGAGAGCCATGCTATTGATGTGTCGACGAGAGCCGAGCTATTGCCGTGTCATAATACTTTAGTCATTTTGCCTATAAAAATCTAGATCAGATCTGGTATTATTAGTTTGGGTCTGGGTTTATGTCTTAATTTGTACAGAAAATATTGAAAGTGAGATTTTTGTATTTTTAAATTTGGTCATGTGCTATTATATAATTTTCTCATTATAGAATCTCTAAGTACACCCAACGACTTTCCAATAATGCTCTTTCTTTATTAAACCCAGCAAAACTCACACCTGAAACTCACCGTCTCACACCTAGCGAAACCCAATTTCTTTCTCGACTGAAGAAAAAGGAAGAATAAGCTTCAAGAAGTTCTTCAACATTTTTCAATAAAAGTATCGACAATGATGTTGAGCCAGGCCAGCCAACCGGTGGCAACCTACTCGACCTCGACGTACCTCTGCAAATTCAACCAGAAACTCAACAGCATAATTGATCTTCTTCTCATTATTCAAATTGGAACTCACTCTCCCGGACTCTCCCAACTTGCTCACTCCCACTCAATTCAAACTTGCTCACTCCCACTCAATTCAACCAGTCCTTTCTTTTTATTCACCACCTTCCTACCCCAGCTCAAACCGGATGCTCCAGCAATGTAGAGTACTGGGAATCTAGAGGGCGCACCATAAATGATGATGGGTTTATGTGTAAACTCACAGGGTGTATTAATTTTGATGATGGGTTATAACTTTTGTTTAACTTTGATGATGGGTCTGTTTGATTTGCTTTGCTTCCTCAGTAGAAGCTTCAAATAGAGAAAGCAATTCAATCTTTGATACGAAGGAATTCAATGAGTTTTTGACTGCTAGGTTCAAGAGTCTCATATTTCATGGTTTGTTTTGTTATTATCTTACATATCATGATTATTAATGTCATTTTGTATGAGGATAAAAGTGTATTTTTAAATAAAATTGTTTTGTTAGGTCTACATAATAGTTTGTTCGGTACATTTAGCAGCACTCTTTATGACCTTTCGGTCTTCTCCCCAGTTGTACTCGGTGACTCCCTTCTCAATGAATTTAGTTTCTGTTAGTACATAGCCAAAATACTTGGCTAAACCGAGAATACGGTACAATTACCCGGTCGAGATAGCCCTGGTGGGCCCTCCACATACATCCAAGGAAGGAAGGGCCGGTAACAAACCGCTTGCCAAAGTCACTCTAGCGGCAAAACACCCCCAAAAGGGGAGACACTCCAAAGGAGGGCAAAGAATCCCACATTGGAGATCAAAGCAAAGGTACACAAACCTTGCCTTATAAAACAAGCTCAAGGTACATACATCTATACTCACATACATTCTCTCCCACTTTCATTCCTCTACCCGTACAAGTGCTCAAAGCTAACTTAAGCATCGGAGAGTCGAAGACTGGGCCACCCCAGTCCCGACCCCGTGACGCTGTCATTTGTGCAGGTACCGAGTGAAAGCCCCTCAATAAATTCTACTTCGTTCCGCCCCGCGACCACTTCCCGGCTCCCGTGAGCAATGTAAGTGGAAATGAGGGGTATGTTAGGGGATGGGACATGTATACAATCTGGCTAGGCCCTCCCGGGAGCATGGAACCAGTCCTGCCACTGTCCCCCAACAAGGAAGCATTTGCGCCTCCAGGTTTCACTTGTTGAGGTGGGCAAATCTTCCACCAAAACTTTGAACTTCCCCCGTGACTTCATCGTCACGCAGCCCCGGCTGCCCTTTTTTGCGCACCACCCCATATGCCAGCACGCATTGAACTCGTCACAGTTCGGGAACTCCTGCTTCAGCAGGCGGAATAGCACGCCCGTTCCCAATATTTGCTTCAGCATATTGGGGGTAACTTGCCTTGGGGTGACATGCAGACACGCTAAGGTGTACTGCACAAACGGGGGAAGCGGGAACATTAACCCGCACTTCAGTTGGTACTCGTACACCAACGTAAAGTTACCCGGGGGATCCCAAAACTTCACCCCCGGCCCAGCGGCCGCAACAAAACCTCCTCCGAGATGCTCCAATTTTGGCGAAGCACTTCAAGCTCCGACGACGTCAAACTCTCGCCAGGGGGTTCCCAGAACGAGTCATCCTCCTCATGCGATGTCGCCATGATCAACTCCTCTACCTCCTGCAATAGAGGGTCATACGAGGACACATGAGACCCGGCATCCACCACAGGAATGCCTTCCCCCAAGTCAAGGGCAACCTCTGCCATAAGGTTAGCCAATCCCTCCATTCGATGCAAAGTGTCCGAATCAGCACTAAGTGAACTAGAGACCTCCACGATCTCTTCGCTGGACACCCACACCGGATCTGCCATACCCCGCTACCTTAACCCTAACCAGCCCGACAACAAATCCCTCACCCTAGAATTCCTACCAACACCACAAAAATGTGAACAATCCCACACCCCAAATAACCCGGAACAACGCCGCCACCACATACAAAATCAAAGACAGAGGAAATGACGAGTTCATATCTGGAAATACTGGGTTCGTGTAGTGGCAGTGAAGCAGATTACAATCAGCTGAGCACTCGCACCCAATCGATTGAGGATGAAATTGAACGTTTCCCAGTCTGAAACTTGTAGAATAGCCGAAACCCTAAAACACAAATCGCGCCTCCACAGTTTCCAGTTTCAAAACACGAACTCCCCCTTCAGTTCTCTCCAACCCTATTTATAGGCATCCCCCTGGACCCCACAAAACTGAACGGTCAGGGTAAAGCCACGTCACCGTTGGCCACTCCTAAAAAAAAAAAAGTGGACTGCCTCATCAAGGCAACTGCCCGCAATGCTCAGTAGCGAGTCTCCCCAACCAAGCGTGGACTGACTCACCACGCAGCGTCCCGCAACGCCACTTCGCGACAGTCCCCAATCAAGCGCGAACTGACTCGCCACATAGCCACAGTCCCCAATCAAGCGCGGACTGACTGGCCACTTCGCGATAGTCCACAATCAAGCGCGGACTGACTCGCCACATAGCCACAGTCCCCAATCAAGCGCGGACTGACTGGCCACTTCGCGACAGTCCCCAATCAAGCGCGGACTGACTCACCACATAGCCACAGTCCTCAATCAAGCGCGGACTGACTGGCCACTTCGCGACAGTCCCCAATCAAGCGCGGACTGACTCGCCACATAGCCACAGTCCCCAATCAAGCGCGGACTGACTGGCCACTTCGCGACAATCCCCAATCAAGCGCGGACTAACTCGCCACATAGCCATAGTCCCCAATCAAGCGCGGACTGACTGGCCACTTCGCGACAGTCCCCAATCAAGCGCAGACAGCCTCGCCACATAGCCATAGTCCCCAATCAAGAGCGGACTGACTGGCCACTTCGCGACAGTCCCCAATCAAGCGCGGACTGCCTCGCCACATAGCCACAGTCCCCAATCAAGCGCGGACTGACTGGCCACTTCGCGACAGTCCCCAATCAAGCGCGGACTGCCTCGCCACATAGCCACAGTCCCCAATCAAGCGCGGACTGACTGGCCACTTCGCGACAGTCCCCAATCAAGCGCGGACTGACTGGCCACCTCGCGACAGTCCCCAACCAAGCGCAGACTGACTCGCTAGAGCATCATTAAACTTTTCTTCTTGCCAACAGGTTTCTGGAACATCACCCCCGTCACCTCGCGACTCTCGCGTGGGGACTCGGCACCATGCCTCTTGCACCCGGGTAAAACCTATCCTCAGCATCTCTAGAATAACTCCCCACCCAAGAACTCTCTCGGACTGGGGACTTGGGGACTTGTTAGTACATAGCCAAAATACTTAGCTAAGCCGAGAATACGGTACAATTACCCGGTCAAGATAGCCCTGGTGGGCCCTCCACAGACATCCAAGGAAAGAAGGGCCGGTAACAAACCGCTTGCCAAAGTCACTCTAGCGGCAAAACACCCCCAAAAGGGGAGACACTCCAAAGGAGGGCAAAGAGTCCCACATTGGATATCAAAGCAAAGGTACACAAACCTTGCCTTATAAAACAAGCTCAAGGTACATACATCTATACTCACATACATTCTCTCCCACTTTCATTCCTCTACCCGTACAAGTGTTCAAAGCTAACTTAAGCATCAGAGAGTCGAAGACTGGGCCACCCCAGTCCCGACCCCGTGACGCTGTCATTTGTGCAGGTACCGAGTGAAAGCCCCTCAAGAATTCTACTTCGTTCCGCCCCGCGACCACTTCCCGGCTCGGGACGTAACAGGTAGAAACAGTTTCCTTTGACCAAAAAAAGAAAGAAAAGGAAGTGATTATATTGATCCGCAATAGCAGGCATTACCGTGCAGATCATTGATTTGTATAATGAGTTTGGTTTGCCTTAGAGCAACTTTAATCATGTTGTCAAAATTTATTGTCAAATTTAAATTTTGACATGTGACATGGCAAATTTAAATTTTGCATATCTTGGCTAATCTCATCCCCAATGAAGATGTCAAACTTGAATTTAATTTAACATGTATCAAAATCAATAATGAATAATGATGAGAATTTGAGGATGCTTGCTACTGAAGAGTAGTGCTACTACAAAAGAAGTACATTCAACACACAACTCACATATTGCATCAATTCAAAAGAAGTACATTCAAACCAGTTTAATAGAAGATCAGTTCAATGTGACACAACAACATTCAAAACAACCAACTGAGAAATAACATCATTCCTTAAATATAAGATAACAAGGTCAGTACATAATGAATAAACCAAAAGGAACACATAGTGCTCTAAACATTACATTGCCAAACAAATAAACACCAAAAGGAAAAACATCAAACAAAAAATATATAAGATAGTCTTCATACTTCTAGTTGTCACCCTACAAAATCTTCATTTGTAGTTTGGAATAGTTTGCTTTTTCCTTATCTTAGAAGTATCCATAGACATTATTCTTATCTCTGCTTCAAACTTCCTATTATCAGTCTCAAATTTTCTAACCCTCAATTTCTCTTTATCAACTTTAACTTTCTCCTTCATAATAGCTAGTTTCTTTTCATCTCTTTCTTTTTTCTCTAGATACAATTTTTCAATTAGAACCAACTGATAACTTGTTTCTTTCAGCTTTCTTTTCTCAATTTTCTTACCTGGTGGTTTAGCTACTGGATTGCAAATGTTAATTTCTTCCTCAATGTCTATATCACTGTCTATAGTTGAAGATGTTGAGATATAAGGTTTAGATTTTTTCTTACTGTTTTTGTTGTTCAGCTCTGGATTTAGTTGTATCCACTTTGGTTGGTGCCTCAACAAAATCCAAGCATGATCAAGGTTCCACTTACACTCTTCTTGTGCTTCAAACATTTTTTTGATCTGCAATCTGAATATAATATAACGTGAGTAATACCAGTAATGATTTTGAATACCTGAAAACTAAGTAATGGCTGCAAAAATAGTTTACCATGCCTTGTTCAGTCTTGCCGCATTCATTTAATGTATTTATAGCAACTACACATCTTGAATACTTGTTCACCAGCCTTTATATGTTTATTCATCGTTGGCTCAACATTAGTTGTGAACGATCATTATCAAAAAATTTGTACTCATGATAGTAATCGTGTAACTTTCCCCAAAAAATTTGAAGTTTCGACTCATTACCTTGAATAGGATCCAAACCAATGTTCAACCAAGCACTGAGAAGGAGTCGATCCTAGTCTGTGTTAAAGCTTGGACCTCTTGCAGACCTTTTGAAAGCTGTTTGAGAGGATTCTTCAACAAATTCATGCTCTGAGTTTTGTGTAGAAAAACTGAAGTATTGAGAATCCATTACTATGCACCAATAAGAAGAAGAGAAAGTAGGTAGAGAAAGAAACTAAGATAATAAGATATATAGGGGAGACAAAAGAAGAGTCAAATGGGAAACTGATGAAAATTCAATACATAGATACTTATTGCAGGTATAATTACTAATGAAGTTTGTTAAGGGACAACACATTTTAATTTAGTTGCTGGTAGAAAGACAGTTAAATAGTAAGCTCTTTCTACATCTTTTCGGCATGCCTCTTGAGCTTTAGCAAAATTCTTTGATTTCTCTCCTTGTGGACATGGAATGGTTTTGACGAAAGTGGACCACGATGGATATATGCCATCAGCCAAATAATATAGTCATGATCATTCACCCTAAAATTGACTGGAGCAGATCGGCCTTCACGGAGGTGGGCGAATAAAGGTGAATGCTCCAACACATTGATATCATTGTGGGAACCATTTAAACCAAAAAATGAATGTCATATCCAAAGATCGTTTGATGCAACAACTTCAAGAATTAAAGAAGGTTCACAATGATCTCCACGAGAAAACATACATTTCTAAGCAACTAGACAATTCTTCCACTTCCAATGCATACAATCTATACTACCAAGTATTCCTTGAAACTCACGACTCTCACTGACTGATAACAATATGCAAATATCTTCAGCAATGGGTCTTCTCAAGTATTGAGCACCAAAAACATCAATAACCGCTTGGACAAACCTTCTCAAAGTTTCAATTGCAGTGCTTTCACCGATTCTAATGTAGTCATCAACAACGTCTGCCCCAACTCCATAGACAAGCATTCTCATCGAAGCTGTACACTTTTATAGAGAAGACAATCCAAGAAGGCTTGCCCCATCTCTTTTTTGGACAAAGTAGGAGTCATGATCTGTTACCCCATCTACAATTCAAAGAAACAGAGCTTGATGCATCCAAAACCTCCTCCAAAAGATATATTCTCCATGAATTGAATTTTCAGAATGGTAATCTTTGAATAATCTTTGGTGTCCTTCAAGACGTTCCCTATCTTTATACAGCCGACCCGTAATAGAGCCTCAACATCTTCTCCTTCCCTTCTCTTCTTATAGAGCCCTAATTTGTAAATTGAGCAATTCTTTACCTGATGATGAATTTGCAAGATCCTAAAATTCTTCGTCTGATGAAGAATCGGATAATTGATAATCCTTACTCATGAAGAAAACCCACAAAAAGAAGCAGGAAGTTGAAAGAAAAGATGAAGGACAGACGAGAACTGGGTTATGGTGATAGACGAGAATTGAGTTTCTAAAGGATAAGAGAGAACGAACGATGAAGGAGTGTTGGACGAAAATTGTAAACACATATATACCCAACATGATTTCCCTCCATCTTATTAACTAAGATAGAGTTTTAATTTAAGTCTGGTTCGACCCATTCAGAATAAGATAAATTCCTTAATTATAACCCCTGTTTTTTTCAGGAGAAAACCCTTTGATTCTAATTACAAAGTACTAACTGAAAAATGTGTATGTTTGAGGGTGATTGACTTGGAGAAAAGTGAGAATTTGGTTTTTGGTGTGGTTGTATCCAGATTTGAATCCAGACTGCCTACATACCTTTGTAAAGGGATCAAACCATTGTAGTTCTTAAGTTTTGGTTATGGATTTGATTCTCTGGTGCTCTTGGAATTTGGCCAGAGTTATTTGGATTGGACGAATTTGACTGGTGGTGTCAGGGATTCTGTTTTGAATTGTGGTTGCATTTAGTGGGTTACTAGACTGCCTACGTACCCCCTTGTGGGATCAAACCGACCGTAGTTCATAAGAGATTTGTAATTTTGGGCTTGACAGATGTATTTTTAGATCTGTCAACTGTATTTCTTGTGGACACCCAATTTGGTAGAGTGTCCGTTGATTTGACTTGGGCACCCGGAACGGGTGATGCAGCAGTGTGACAAAAGGCTTGAATGGTTTTGGCCATAGTCCTTGTTTGGGGCGTAGGTGATTCCTGCAATTTTAGTCTCGGTATGTAAGCGGACTCCTCCTTCATGCGGACTCCGCGCGTATGTTGGTGAGCGGGCTCCGCGTGTATACTTGTGAGCGGACTCAGCGTGTATTTCTGTGAGCGGACTCCGCGGACTCGCTTCATCTTTTTCATGAATGGATCTCGCCTCGCCTGTGTTGTCATCTTGCCTAGCCTGGGCTTAAGGCTTCTGTTTTGACGCCAATATTAGCTCGCCACCTCTTAGGGCCTCTGCTTTGATGTGAAGTCACCTCGCCACCCCTTAGGGCTTCTGCTTTGGCGCGAATGTCACCTCGCCGCCCCTTAGGGCTTATGCCTTGGTGCGAATGTCACCTCGCCACTCCTTAGGGATTCTGCCTTGGCGCGAATGTCACCTCGTCACCCCTTAGGGCTTCTGCCTTGGCGCAAATGTCACCTCGCCGCTTCTTAGGGCTTCTGCCTTGGCGCGAATGTCACCTCGCCACTTCTTAGGGCTTCTGCCTTGGCGCGAATGTCACATCGCCACTCCTTAGGGCTTCTGCCTTGGCGCGAATGTCACATAGTCACCCCTTAGGGATTCTGCCTTGGCGCGAATGTCACCTCGCCGCCCCTTAGGATTTCTGCTTTGATGTGAAATCACCTCGCCACCCCTTAGGGCTTCCGCTTTGGCGCGAATGTCACCTCGCCATCCCTTAGGGTTCATGCTTTAACGCGAATGTCATCTCGCCTTTGCTTCAGGGGCTTTAGCCATCTCGCGAGGTCTTCTTTACACACGAACTCTACTTGGCAGGACTTCGTCGTCTTTTCCTTGATGAAGTTGATGAGATCGTATGGACCACATAACTCAAGATGTCTATCCCTGTCTGTTTGGGAGTTGGACTTGAGGAAACTGCTCTTCTATAAATTGAGATATATCGCCTCCTTTTCTTTGATCTGCCCAAGGATTCTCCGAGTCGTCAAGGGTAAGTTCATGTTCTTCAGATTCACGTTACTTGTTTGTTTCCTTCCCTTTGCATGGCTTTGTATGCGAGATGCAAGGCCATATGTTTGTTGTAACAAGAGGGAGAGGGGGCGAGGTCATCTTGCCTTCTTTTTGGTGACTACCTTGCGTGGTCATCTCGCCTTCTTTTGATGACTACCTCACGAGGTCATCTCGCGTTAGGGGAGATGGCTTTGCTTCCGGCGGAGTGACACAGAAAGATATAGACGTTGCAAAAAAAAAATAGTTAGAATGGGGCTCCACCTTTGTTTGGTACGTCGCTCTTCTTCTACTCTGCTTTCTTCTTCTCCGTTTCGCCTTCTTTCTCTCTCTGGTTCGCTCCGATCTCGCCTTCTATCCCTTCCGCTCTGGTTTCTCTCTCGCGCTCTGCGTGTGTCGTTCTTCTTCTCTGTGTCTCTTTATATAGAGTGCACGATTTGGAAGATTGAGTTCGTATTGGGCTTTGTTGTCCAGCTGTTTGCAAAAGTCACAATTGAACTCAAAAGCATTATGCATGTAGCACAAGAAAAATATTTATATATTTTTTTAAAATCCTTTTTCCCTTTTTTATTGTTATATTTTTTTTGCCGATCAACAAGGAGGCGGACAAAAATTAGTTTTTTTAATGAATACACTCTCATGCTGGGTCAAATTTGACAACCTCTTGCCAAATTCATGTAGGAATTCACTCTTTCCTTAGAAAGCCCATTGGGCTGTCAAAAATAGTTGTTAGTGTCTAGGTTTTTTCTGCCGGCCAGAGATCGACTTTCGATAGGTTGTACTTGATTTGATTTAAATCAATTCCTATTCAAGAACAAAATTTGCCAAAATTCCTCCAAAAACATGTTTCTCCCAGCGCTCTATTTGAATCAATTAGAAAGGGGAGTTAATAGAAGGTTGGTCTTTAGATCTGCTTTTTTTTTTTCCGAAACACTTCAGTTCTTCTTGTTGTGCAGCCTCATAAACATGGTTCAATAACCTTTAAATTTTAACTGATAAACTTTAACTGGGTGATGGTGGGGCTTTAAATTTTCACTTGAACCGTCTCCAAGTTAGGTTGTAAATTCAGTTTAGCAAGGCCATCGAACAAACCGGGTTCATGTTGGCAGCATTTCAACTATCTGTTTACAGAGTTAATGCAAACCCAGAACTCCCAAATTAGTTTGATTCTCTGGATTCATTCATCGACATAGACATCAAACGAGCAAGAACACATATTTGGGATCGGGCAAACAAAGACAACAGAAAACACTAAAGATAGTCATCTGATTAGATATGTACAAGACCTTTCTTTCAATGTAGAAGAGAATACTACAATCTTTCTTACAATCCAGAAAGGAATTATGTTTCTTTATGCCCGCAACGGAACACGATCGACACTATGCTAGTTCGCTCGGTTCTCTCAAGGCAATTACCAACACACCTGAAACTAGATTCATATCAAACCCAGAAAACAAAGCCTAAACCTTCAACGAACACCGAACACAACTCGAGTGAAGACAGAGCAGAGCATCAGTTTTAAAAAGCTCGAATTTTGGAAGCTTCATGGTTATTCACCAATCAGTTTTTCAATCCCAAATGTTTCTCATCATTTGCTCTCTCATCTCTTCACCAAAATTTTGAAAATTTAGAGGGCAGAAGATAAAAATCACCATAGAAACAATGAATGAAAAACAGAGGCGGAGACTAAAGAGAGTACCACTCACAGCTTTATATAGAAGGATAACCCCCAAAAACCCTAACATCACAAATGGCGTCGTTTGGTGATAATTAAACTAAAATGACGAGAATAACCTTAGATGATCGAACGGCCCACGTTTCTCGACTCTAATCATATAAGAACCCTGTTTCTTCGTTCTGATTAGGTCTTCCTCTTCTGCTCTGTTGTGTTAGGTTTTTCTTTCTGAAGCTCCTGCCGCCGAAGCCAACAGCGACCTGTTCAAGATGGTGAGCAGAGCCAAATATTGTTATTGTTTCACGTATTTGATAACCCTTTTCTCCGATCTGAAGTTTTGTGGTTTTGTAATACAGGTGCTTCAGAACGATATCGATTTGCTTCACCCACCGGCTGAGCTCGAGAAGAGGAAGCACAAGCTCAAGCGTCTCGTGCAGACCCCCAACTCTTTCTTCATGGTAAACCCCAATATCCACCCTTTACTTTTCTTTTTCGTTTTATCTGTTCAAGATTTGATTTTTAAAGTTTGATTTGTGTTAATTACGCGCAGGATGTCAAGTGCCAAGGTTGCTTCAACATGTAAGTGATGATGTTAACTTTTAAATGTTTCAATTTTATTGATGTTGTTGGTTTCTTTGTGTGAGTTTAACGGAGATAAAATAAATAAAAAAAATTGTGCAGTACGACTGTCTTCAGTCACTCCCAAACAGTTGTGGTGTGCGGTAATTGCCAGACTGTGCTGTGCCAGCCGACCGGTGGCCGTGCCAGACTCACTGAGGGTTGCTCTTTCCGAAAGAAGGGAGATTGATTTGTGCTGATCGAAACACATTTTCAAGAGGTTTAATTGTGAGGATCTTCTCATTTTTGCATTGGGGTTTTAGTTTTATTTGAAGTGTAACTGTTCTGCACATTTGCCATGAGATCGGTATGGAAGTTTAGTGGTTTATGTTAGTATTGTTGAATATATGCTTTGAAATGAAGTTCAGTGGTTAATGTTATCCGTTACTTTTAGTTGGTATTGGTGGACATGTTATTAGAAGTAATTGAATCCTTACATGGTGATCTTAACGCTGCTATTTCTCAATTGTCCAGCGCTACTTGTTCTGGTATAGTTTTGTTTGTCTTCTGCTGAGTATCAGATGATCTTATTTATTGTAGGATGCAGTGTCTCTCTTTGTCAAGAATCTCTTGTACTTATTGTGTGATATTAGGAGTTTGTCATTAGTTGTTTCCAGGGCAACGAAACATGTCTAGGTGACGTGGTGATTCAGTAATTGAAAGAACTTTATAACCTTATGGATCATCTCTTTGACTAATAAAATCAACTATGGATCTCCTAGTTCCTGCATTGGTTCATTAGTTTGTGCATTTTCTTCTTTTATAGTACTGTGGTATGAGTTAATTTAAAGAACTAGCTTTACTGAGTTGGTCATTGTGAATCAGTTTATGGGACTGGCTTCACATTTAGTTTGTCATATTGTAAAGCTATCAGTTAATAGGACCAGCTTCACATTCTGAATGTTGTGCAGTGGTTAGTGGTCATTCGAGATCACTAAATGTTTTTGGCCTTGTTATTGTGGTCTGCGTGGTCATTCGAGATCTTAGTTTTTCTCAAGTTTCCAAGTTTCAATATCAAAAATTTATGGTGAGGTTATATTCCTGGTGCTTGAATACCAGTGGTCTCCCTAAACAGTGCGCAAGTGCTGAGAATTAGATATTATGGTCCACGACTTGGACATGGACCTTGTACGAAGACGTGTTTAGTATTCCTCTCGGTTTAAGATTACATCCACATTTACGGGTTGGACATTTCCAGGCTTCCAACTATATCACCTGTTCTACTAAAATGTGTGCAAGATCTATAACCTTTTGAGTTTTGATACACCATGAACAATATCATTAGTGATAATTGCTTATTGCTTTGGTGACGAGTTCAGTAGTGTGAGAGACATCTGCTTCATCCTTGAACAACACCCATGCCCGCTTGTGGTGCACTAGTATATCATCAGCAACATATATAAACTTCTCTCTTCTGTTATTTGATTGATTCCTCCCATGTGTTGCCACCAAAGATACATCGACTCAATTCCTCGACCACCTTTGGAAACGGCATACCCATAAACTACATTCTGCTCCATTCTGCTTAATGAAACAGCTAAAAAACCTTTCCGCGCTTTACTGTATTGTCTTCCTCCAAAGAACAAATCACAGACTGCAAAATATGTTGAACCTAACATCCATTAGTTCATTGAAGAATCTATGAACATATGAACAAATACTTCAAGTTAAGCTGTTGAATACCTGAACTGGAAATCCATCTGAGGCCTTCTGGTTGACCAATCTACATTTTCCCAGTTGACTGTAGGACGAAACATCTTATAATCCCTTTGCGTACAAAATCCCTGTTCCAGAATAAAATGATGTGGTTTTCACCCATTTATGTGTAAAATCAGTATGTCATGTTACATGAAGGAAAACCAAGGCATTTATTTTCAAGAATATTGATGGAACTAAGCCATTTTACAGATCGAGCACCAATCACACCAGGAACAATTATGCACAGAGGATAGCGATGATCACTGTTTAGAGGCTTTAACATAAGAAGAATTAGAAGAGATCGCATATGACAATTGAAAAGCTGTTCATAATTTACCTCTCCAATCATTTCATATACAAGTATAACCTCAGCATCCACATTTGTGGCTTGAATTAATGTAATTTTAGACTTGTAAGGTCCCTTGTTTCTTCGTAATCAAGACACATTGGATTTTAGCGAAGATCATCCTCAATCGGGAAAAGAACAATGTTTGTTATATGTATATAAATACTGAACCTCTTTCATGCTGTTTGTTATATCTACACTAACAAACTCAACATGCTTGCCTCCCAACATGTTAACTTCGAGATACCCACAAGTCCAAGAACATCCGCAACTTTAGCTTTCATAGTGGAGATATTAAGTAGAAGTTGATTTATGAATGAAAGAAATTAATAAGCTAGCATAGGAGGACATATCAATTGCAGATACATCCCATCCAACACTACTTAGCTAGAAAGAAATTACCAAAACAAGCTCATTACTTGTGACAAAAGTATACAGTTACTGTTAGAGCATCACTAGACAGTCGATAACTATCTAGCAGCGGCTGAATTCTCTATCAGATGATACCATGTTGTGGCCAAGCTAGGATTCTAACACCATACCAGGCAACATTTCTCGTTGGTCCACCCAATGCTAGCTTCACCACCAGCCCATTTCCCTTCATTTTCTCCATAATTTCCAAACCACGCACCCTCTTCTTCCTCTCTATCAACAAGCTTCTCCTTCACCAACCCCCCCAACCCCCCCCCCCCCCCCCCCCCCCAAAAATTTCACCAAGCTCTTTGCTTTGGTCTCTTGACAAAAGCTGAGTCAAACAGAACACAAAATGTTGGGAATTTTTTAATATATTGAACAAACTATAAGTCGGGTATATATACAAACACAGTTCTAACCCTAGAATAAAACTAATTACACGAAAATATTTACATAATCCTAGTTGATTACAGAATATACATATTCCCAATATACTAGGATTGAGACTCATATTAACGCTCCTCCTCAAGTTGACGCATACAAATCTTGAATGCCCAACTTGTCAAGTGAGTCGTTGAACGCTCTGGACGACACAGCTAGTTGTTCCTCTGAATGAACAAATGAGAACGAGATTATGCGAGCATCTAGTTTTTCCTTAATGAAATGTCTGTCAATCTCTACATGCTTTGTCCAATCATGCTGAACAGGATTATGTGCAATTTCAACCGCAGCAGTATTGTCACAGTGAAGAGGCATTGATCATTCATGCTTAAAACCCAAACTCTTTAACAAACTTCTCAACCAAAACAACTCACAGACTCCTTGAGTCATACCTCTGTACTCAGCTTCTGCACTAGAACGGGCCACCACATTTTGTTTCTTGTTTCTCCAAGTGACTAAGTTTCCACCAACAAACGTAAAATAGCCAGAAATAGAACGCATATCAGTGATGTTCCTTGCCCAGTCCGCATCAGTGTAACCACAAGTCCTCAAATGTCCATGCATACGAAACACCAAGCCTTTTCCAGGAGCAGACTTTAAGTATCTCAAGATTCTTATCACAACATTCATATGATCTTCACTAGAATTGTGCATATACTCACTCACCACACTAACCGCATAAGCAAGGTCAGGTCTAGTATGTGATAAGTAAATTAACCTTCCAACTAACCTTTGATATTGAGATTTGTCAGTCAGAATTTGATCAGGATACTCTGCAATCTGATGGTTTTGTTCTATCGGTGTATCAACTGGTTGACAATCAAGCATATCAGTCTCTGCTAGCAAATCTAGAACATATTTTCTTTGACTCAGCATGATACAGTCCTTGTTCCTAGCTACCTCAATTCCCAAAAAAATACTTTAAATTCCCAAGGTCCTTCATCTCAAATTCAGAAGACAACTGATCTTTCAATCTTCTATTTTCACCACTATCATCACATGTCACTACCATGTCATCTACATAAATGATCAAGGCAGTAAGCTTACCTTGTCAGTGCTTCAAGAACAAAGTATGATCTGAGTTACTCTGCCTATACCCAATCTTCTTCATGAAAGACGTGAACCTTCCAAACCAAGCTCTTGGAGATTTCTTCAATCCGTACATGGACTTTTTCAATCTGCACACCACCTTCTCGCTCATAGAAGTATTATATCCTAGAGGAAGATCCATGTAAATTTATTCATTCAAAATCTCCATGAAGAAATACATTCTTCACATCAAACTACTGCAGAGGCCAATCTAGATTAGCTGCCAAAAACATGAGACTCGAATGGTATTGATCTTTGCCACAGGTGCGAACGTCTCATCATAATCCACCCCATATTTTTGAGTGTATCCTTTTGCAACCAACATTGCCTTATATCTGTCAACTAAGCCATCTGTATTATGCTTCACAGTATAAACCTATCTACAACCAACGGTCTTCTTTCCAGGTGGTAATGGCACCAAATCCCAAGTACCATTCTTCTTGAGAGCATCCATCTCAATCTCCATTGTTTTGGCCCACTTCTCCTCCTTGATTGCATCCTACACTTTACTAGTAAGAGACACAACAGATAATTGATTCACAAAGACTACATAAGGTTTAAATAATCTATGAGTTGACACGTAGTTGGCTACATGATATTTGGCTTTAGCTGACAAGAGAGACTCATATTATTTAAGAGGTTGGCCACGGGTTGACCTAGTAAGCAAGACTCTATTAGATTCAGGGACATTAGAGGATGACAACGGAATAATACTACATACCTCAGGTGATGACAAGCCAGGAGAGATCATTGATGTAGGGGAGAGACTGAATTTGCATGTACATCTTCAACAACTGGCGGCTGATTACTATTCAATTCTCTTCTTTTTGACATGTCGGACAGTTGTTCGTCATGTCGAACACTTTCAGAATAGGGAACAGACGCCTCAACCTGGGCAAGTTCAACAGATTGAACCATTTTTTGAGGTTTCAGAGTATTATCTCTCAGATTCTGGATCTAGTCGGTGACAGGCCGAATATCCTTTTCAAAGGGGTTACTGTCAACAATTAAACAATCTTCTAGTTCTCCAAATTGATCTTCATAAAAAGCATGCTTCTCTTCCTCACTCGGAGATACCGTAAGAGAAAAATAGCACAGATCTTCACTAAATGTGACATCCATGGTGACATAGAATCGTTGAGACGGAGGATGGTGGCACTTATATCATTTCTGATGGGATCTGTATCCAACAAACACACACTTAAGGGAACGAGCCTCAAACTTAGATCTCTGATTTTTGTAAAGATGAACATAGGCCGCACAACCAAAGACACGAGCATGAAGTTTGTTGAGAGATGAAATAGTAACATGTTTAGACAATACCTCAAAGGAAACCTGATTCTGAAGAGCTGCAGATGGTAGATGGTTGATAAAGTGAGAGATACACAACACAGCTTCACCCCAGAGATATTTAGGTAGATTGGCACTGAGTAAGAGGGTTCTTCTAATATCCAAGAGGTGTCGATTTTTCCTCTCAGATACCCTATTATGTTCTGGTGTCTGAGGACAAGTAGTCTGATGAACAATTCCATGTTACTAAAAATAGTCTCGGAAAGAGTGGTTAACAAACTCTCATCCATTGTCAGATCGAAATATTTTCACACAAGCATCATACTGAGTTCGGATGAGACTACGAAAAACAGTGAAAGCCGAAAACATAGCATCCTTCTTTTTCAATAACACAACCTAAGTTAATCTTGTAAAGTCATCAATAAACAAAACAAAGTACTTCATTCATGTCAATGTCAAATTCTTCGAAATCCCCCATACATCAGAATGAATCAACTCGAATGGTGAAGAACTAAAAGAAAAACTAGGAGAATAACTGGACTTATGACTCTTAGCAAAAACACAAGTTTCACAATGGAGACTGGACTCTTTTATTCCAAAAAAACAAAGATGACATCGACTTCTTTATGACTCCAAAGATGGATGATCCATTCGGCGATGCCAGAGCCAAATTTTTTTTACTCGATCAGAATTCAATGTCAGGGCAACGGTTGGTGATGATGCTCTTGTTTTCCCGCTGTACATGCAATCCAAGTGAAACAGTCTCCCCCGCAGATCCCCCTTGCCTATTATCGCCTAAGATGACAGGTCCTAGAAGATAACATACATAGGAAAAAAGGTTGCAGAGCATTTGTTTTGTGAATTCAATTCAGAAATAGACAATAAATAATGTGATAGAGCAGGAACATAAAAGACTTTGTTTAATACAATTGTTGGAGTAACTTGAATTTACCCTATACCTAGGACCAGGAAGAACACCCCATTTGCATTAGACATTTCAAGTATGAGAGATAGGGATAGACTCGAAAAAAATGATTTATTAAATGTCATATGATCAGACGCACCAGAATCAATTATTCATGTATCACTACTAGTAAAGTCAGAAATTTTTAATACAATATCAATTTTACCTTTTTTCTCCTGAGAACACATACATGTGGTGAGGTCTTGTCCTCCTACTCTATAGAAATCAAGTTCTTGGACCAACTGAATGGCAGCCTTGCCACCGCGGCTTTTATCATAGGTAGCTCCTTGATTTGTTTTCTTAGGACACGAGTTCTTGAAGTGTCCAAACTCTTTACAATAGAAGCATTGCACCTTAGCAAGATCTGGTCCATGAGCAGGCTGGATTCGAAGTTCACTATCTTGGTTCTTTGGTTTCCAACCTTGTTGAGGTTTAGATTGGAAAGTTATGCTGGATACCTCGGTATGCAACTCCTTTGCTCTAGACTGATTGGATTCATCTTTGCTTGCATAAGCATAAGCTTGTTCCAGACTTGGTGGTGTGGCTTGTTGAAGCAGTTCTCCCTTAGCAGTAGCAAATTTTGAATCCAATCCATTCAAGAAGATGTGGACTCGCATCTTGTCTTGGGACTTGTTGTGTGTAGCAATATCCAAATCACACACCATAGGATTGGGGTCCCTTTCATCCAACTCTTGCCAGATAGCCTTCAAGCCGGCATAATATTCTGCAAGAGGCTTACCAGCTTGAGTGGTTGCAAAAGCTTGATAGGTCAACTCATGAACTCTTGCAAAATCACTCCCATCATAGTATGTGGTTGCAACTGCATCCCAGATTGTCTTTGGTGTCGTATAGTTTGAAAACAACAGCATGATTGGTCTGATCATGGATTTGAGAAGAAGCACCATCGTATTAGAATTTGCAGCATCCCACATAGCTTGTACCTTGCCAACTTCTTCAGGTCGTTGGAGAGTACCAACGACATATTCCCACTTGCCCACACCGCCAAGATGCATCTTCATAAGTCGTTGCCATATTGGATAGTTTGTGCCATCCAGTTTCACTCCAAAGCCTGAGCTCTCGTTTTGAACAGCCATCAATTATTCATGGGAAACTTCAGGTTGATCACCAAAGATTTCAAGATCCATTGCAAAGAGGATTTAATGACAGAGGAACAGAACAAGTACAACATAATTAGATGAAATCGAAAGCTTCCTTCGACACGTCGAACAAATCAAATTGGGACAGGTTTAGAACAAATTTGCAGCGGAAAACAACAGGGTCAGATCACCAAGATTGTCAGGATTGACTTAGGCTCTGATGTCAAATCAAACAGAACACAAAAGGTTGAGAATTTTCTAATATATTGAACAAACCCCAAGTCAGGTATATATACAAGCACAGTTCTAACTTTAGAATGAAACTAATTATATGGAAAGATTTACATAATTCTAGTTGATTAAAGAATATACATCTTCTCAATATACTAGAAATCCTATCTTGCTAGTCTAGGATTGTGACTCACGTTAACAAACTATCTTGCTCCAAAACTCACATACCCTTCGCCCTTGTCATCAAGCCATTTCAACACTTCGTGCATTTCTCAATTGATCATATCATCATCAACCTTCTCAAATTCACAGGGCACACAAATAGTGGAGGCAACCCTTTGGTTTACTTTCACCAACTCAACGACTAATTCGATCAGATCACAAAAGGTGGGACCCTCTAGCGCACGTAGGCCCACCACTTACTTCCACCTAGACGTACCCGGACTCCGCCTAGCCCGCTTTGGCCCAATTCGCTTATGTTTTTCTTTTCTTTTTGCCTTTAATACAAAATAATATATAGAAATTAGATTAGCCTTTCCCGCTGAAACACACAGGCTTTGAATTTGGTGGCCATGCTCAGACTGATCTCGTCTGCAAATTACGCTACCCATTATTGCAAATCCAATTCTTTCTTAACCTTTCAACGATGTGGCTACTTTACCCAATTGACCCAACACTTCACATCCCACTCACAACCTCCCAACCCAGGATTCGACTCTCACGTCTACGCAGCCACGCTCCAACATCACATCCAAAACACCGACTTCACTTCCGCAACGGCTCTTCACTCCCACATTTTGAGGAAAGGCGGATGCTTGGACCTGTTCGCTTACAACATTCTCGCCAACATGTATGTGAAAGCTGGTTCAGTCAACGATGCACTCAAGGTGTTCGACGAAATGCCCCACAGAAATGTGATTTCTTTTGTCACCTTAATCCAGGGGTTTTCGGAGTCTCAGCGTTTCTCTGAGGCTTTAGAGTTTTTCATCAGGTTGCATAGAGAGGGCCACGAGCTGAACCCGTTTGTGTTTACTACGGTTTTGAAGTTGCTTGTGAGGATGGGATTGGGTGAGCTGGTTTGGACTGTCCATGCTTGTGTTTATAAGCTCGGACACGGCACCAATGCCTTTGTCGGCACTGCTCTTATTGATGCTTACTCTGTTTGCGGCGATGTTGGTATTACTAGGGATGTGTTTGATGGGATTGTTTGTAAGGATATGGTAGCTTGGTCCGGGATGATAGGGTGTTATGCTGAGAATGGCGGTTTTGGAGAGGCGGTTGAGCTCTTCTGTCAAATGAGGGTGGTTGGGTTCAGGCCTAATAATTATACTTTTAGCGGTGTGCTTAAGGCCTGTCTCGGGTTAAAGGCGCTGGATCACGGGAAGTGTGTTCATGGATGTGTGATAAAATCATGTTACGAAAAGGACCTGTATGTGGGGATTTCTTTGCTTGATTTGTACACCACATGTGGAGATGTTGATGATGCTCGGAGGGTGTTTCAAGAGGTGCCCAAAAATGAAGTGATTCCTTGGACTCTCATGGTTTCGCGGTATGCTCAGAGTAACCACTGTGAAAAGGCGCTGGACATGTTCTGTCGGATGAGGCAAGCTTTTGTTCCTCCCAATGAGTTTACATATGCTAGTGTGCTGCAAGTTTGTGCAACCATGGAGAGTTTAGTTTTGGGGAAGCAAATCCATTGTCATGTAGTCAAGGTTGGTCTTGACTCAGTTGTGTATGTTTCAAATGCCCTCATGGATGTCTATGCTAAATGTGGACAGATAGAAAACTCGATGGACCTTTTTCTTAAATCATCAAACAGAAATGATGTATCTTGGAACACAATGATTGTTGGTTATGTCCAGTTAGGTGATGGGGAGAAGGCGTTGACTTTGTTTTCAGATATGCTTAGATGCCAAGTGCAAGCCACAGAAGTGACGTACTCCAGTGCTCTCTGTGCTTCCGCTAGCCTAGCAGCGTTGGAGCCAGGACATCAGATTCATTCAGTGACAATCAAAACCATATATGACAAGGATACTGTAGTTGGTAATTCTTTGATAGACATGTATGCCAAGTGTGGGAGCATCAAAAATGCCCGCTTGGTGTTCGATAAGTTGAAGCAACAAGATGAAGTTTCATGGAATGCAATGATCTCAGGATATTCTATGCATGGTCTTGGTAAGGACGCTCTAAAACTTTTTGAAATGATGCAGGAAACAAAGTGCAAACCAAACAAGTTAACCTTTGTTGGTGTCCTATCGGCATGCAGCAATGCAGGACTGTTAGACCAAGGACATGCTTATTTTAATTCTATGGTAGGGGACTACAACATAGAACCATGCATGGAGCACTATACTTGTATGGTTTGGCTACTGGGGAGGTCAGGCCAGTTTGATAAGGCTGTGAAGTTGATTGACAAAATCCCATTTGAACCTAGCGCTATGGTATGGCGTGCTTTGCTTGGAGCTTGTGTTATCCATAATAATGTTGAGCTTGGAAGGATTTCTGCCCAGCATGTGCTCGAATTGGATCCACAAGATGAGGCTACACATGTGTTGTTGTCAAACTTATATGCCACTGCAAAGAGGTGGGATAATGTGGCTTCTGTTAGAAAAAATATGAAAAGGAAAGGAGTAAAGAAGGAGCCGGGCCTAAGTTGGATTGAGAACCAGGGCAGAGTTCATTATTTCACCGTGGGTGATATTTCACATCCTGACATGAGACTGATCAATGGGATGCTGGAATGGTTGAAAATGAGAATCTTGAAGGCAGGTCATGTTCCCAATTGTAATGTTGTTATGCTTGATGTTGAGGATGATGAAAAGGTGCACCTCTTGTGGGTACACAGTGAAAGATTAGCTCTAGCATTTGCGCTTGTTAGAACTCCATCTGGGAGCCTCATTCGTATCATTAAAAATCTACGGATATGTGTAGATTGCCATGCCACAGTGAAGTTAATATCAAAGGTCGTGCAGCGTGAAATTATTGTTAGAGATATGAATCGGTTCCATCACTTTCACGATGGGATTTGCTCCTGTGGCGATTACTGGTGATTGATTTTTGTTGAGATCTGGTACTTCGAAGGTGATTTCATGAAGTCTTACTGTCCTAAACACGGAGAAATAGAATGGGATGCATTCTCTTGCAGGTAATTCCATTTATAACCAGCAACATGAGCAAATTATACCGTGAATACATGTTTTATCTACATGTTTTGTGTAGTGTTTGAAAAGTTGGCTAAGCCACAGAAAACAAAGAAGAGGGAAAAAAAAAAAACATGCCATATTTTATACAATTACAGACAGGATTATAACTTATAAGTTACCTGACATGAGCTCTTGTGCTTCAATATAGTTCAGTTTGTAGAAATGGACACACACACACACACATGCTGGCAACATTTGTTTCAACAATGCATTACATTTTTCTTTGTATGTCTTTGGCCTTCTAGCAGGGTTAAACTAGATCTTTTGAATACCATGATGAAGTTTGCACCTCTATAGCTAATTAGCATTTCCCAACATTCTTTCTGGACCCCAAACTCCAAAACGTGCAAATGTGAACCACAATTTCTACTGATCTTGTAAAATGCTGTCTTGTTGATAATTCAAAATTCTTCTCTGTTACTTTACTTATTTTTACTCTGGCAACTTCTTTGTTCCCATTACCATTTCTTTTTTCATTTTGTAAGTTCAGAAAGATGAAATGAAAAAGATGATCCACTTTTTCTAGAGATCAGCCTGCCAATTATGACCATGTGAAATAATAGCATAGCCATTTGATTAAATGATGTCATTCATTATCAATCCGTGGTCATGTCATGGAAGTTTAGCAGCACCCAGTTACATGAATTTGTCGGCATAAATTATCACTGTTGTTGTCAATATGCAGCTCGAGTAAATTGCACATCTTTGCATCCCTATTCTGCAAGGATCAGAGTCGATCTTGGATGATTATGCACGGAACTTGACCCTGGAATCTCTAGCCTTTTATTTTGGCCTTTGCGGCATCATCTTGCTAAGAAAAAATTGCTGATATATTGCATACATAATCCTGTCATTTATGTGCAAGGATGCATGCGTGTTTTTATTTAGAATCTACCTATTTATATGCTGTATATGAAGAGTATGGTGCGTTTGAAATCAAGTACATTGGTATAACATAGAATTCTTCTCCATGTGTCATGGTCTTCCCTCTCACATTTATTGGAGAACATGCTGGATAGACGTGTTAATCACTGACTTAATGCCAAAGCACTCCTTAAATTAAAAAAATCTGAGAGTGGATAATCATAGTCAAGTAAGTCATTTGCTATATGATAACTGCCATCAAATATCTGCTATATACTGTGTATCACATCATAGCTTCAGTCATTTGTGGCATTAGACACATCATATCGCACCAAGTGTTCCGTATTGGCACTTTAGCAAATTATTCATTCAAAGTTACGATTGTGATCTTTAGTTTTTGACTTTCAAGTCTTAACTTTTGCACAATGTTGTAGGTGCTAGTGGATTAGAACAGTGGTGGAATAGGCAAGTTTATTGCAACACCAGGAGTCAAAGTTTGCTTTTCTTCAAAAATTTCTGCAAATAGGTTCGTGGCTAGGAGTGCAAATTCTAGTCTTTGGGTTATAAGTTTCTGTTTTGATGATAGACGTACATTATCTCTAACTAGTCTGAATATTTCGATGATCTCTGCATGACTTATGACATCAAGCCTTACATAATATGAATGTCCTTTCACTTGGTTGCTGCCTACATTTTAACAGCTGCTCAGTTCATGTCTCACCAGGGAAATGACTATACTGGCCAAGCTTGTGACTACTGTGCGGGCACAAGTCTTTGCACGCATCTATATTACTAGAGCTAGCGAGTATGGTAAGGTATTAAATGTTGAAAATGTATATGGATAAATCGTGCATAAATAGTTATTTGTTTTTGCAAGCCTGAACCATGAGTTCGCTTCCTTTTTGTTTTGTTTTTTGCAGGAAACTTCAGCTGCCACTTTTCATTTTCTTCAGAGAAAAGTACGAATTAGGTATACCTTGAGTTTCTACAGAAGAAAATATATCGGGAATTTATCTATAGTTGATCGCTTTCCGTTAATTACAAAAAATCATTTAATGCTTCCCCTTTGAGAGAGACTTGGCTCTTGAGAAAGTAACAGTTCATCTTGCTGACAAAACCTTGTTCATAGCTCTGCTTCAAAAGAGAATTGACAAACCAGCTACATAGTCCCCACTATCACTAGGAGTACTCAAATTAATCCAATTAATGTTGAATTTCTATTTGACTTTGTTTTCATTATGTTCCACTGAGACTCTATACAAGTTATATATCCAACTCCAAATGAAGCACTAAATTAGGTTGCACAATGGAAATGATACAACTTAAATTTCTATTATGTTTATCATTTCCAAGTATATATCATCTATTTATAATTATATACATGTCAAGGTGTCATCTAAAGAATGTTGCGTTTGTGTAAATTGTCTGATACAAGTAGCCTTGTTGGACACCAAATGTGATGGACTCAACTTGCTTCTAAGATCAGCAAGACCAAACAAATATCTAAAATTACTTAACTTGGGGAAAGACCGTGTTTTCTCCTTTTCCGATGCCCTTCGATCAGATTCTCACTGTTGCCCAATGAATTAGTTACTGGTACGTTCTCGTCCTCTTTTCCAAAATTAGTACTTTTGCCACGGTGTATTGGTGTTTATTCTTTCTGGTTCATGTTACTGATAATAACCATGGCTGGGACTTCTTATGTGTTTTATTCAAGTATAACTAAGAGCTGGAGAGAAAGGGAATGTGGTTCTTCAGTAGCAATTTGTAAGGGTTAAGCAGGGTGTTCTGTTGCCAAATCCAGAGTACATTAAGGTGCCTCTTTTTGACATCGCTAATCATCAAATCCGAAACCAGTCCTGATACTACAGCTTTTGTAAACCCTGTGATTCTGAAACGTTTGTAGGTGAGGAGGGTCTGGATTTACAGTAGGCTACACTCATAAATCTTCTGCATCAATTTTTTGGTAACAGGTTTGAATATGGCTTTGGGTAATATGTATACATATTTCAAGTCACATATTTTCCAGAATTCTTGCACAATAGTTGTTCTTTGCCGAAGGGTAGGGGCATCATGCTATGAATATGTATTCTCATACTCAAAATTGTGATTATCGATCTGACTACCCTATTTCATAACTCATTGCATAAGCCAGTCATTTGACTTGCTTCATCCTGTAAATCAAATTATTGTAACATGAAGTAAAAGTCATCTGATGGTTGAGAGATGAGCTATCTACCAGATTGAGAGTTATTTGTCTAAAATTCCATATATGTTGATTCCGGAGGTTCGTTCACAGTTCACTGTTTCCCTTGTATAGAAAATTGCCTAAACCTATACTTGGGCCATGTCTTAATTTGTACGCGAGGCCGAATCTATATAGTGATCATTGCTTTGGAAGCTGGCATCTCACAACCAAACGTGAGGGGCTCATTATCAATCTTTCCAATGCGTGAAGGTTTAGTATTAGCAAATCACTTGACAAAGAATTGCCAGGAGGAGTTATGAAAATGGAAACGGTACTTTTTTCTGTTCTTCAAATTCAGCTGTGGCAATTAGGGCATTGCACCGCTAGGAAAGTTTTTCAGGTTCACAAATGGTTTCTCAAACTTGAACATTATGCTCAATGCCGATGAATCTTATGTGCAAATAGAATATGAGAATTGTTTTTGGCTTAAAATTATTACTGGATAGAGGGCAGAGAGAATTCTAGTGCATGCGTTAGAAGGCATTGAGCAACATGGAGGTCTTATTCAGAAGGTGTGCCTGGTTATAAAATAACAAGTTCAGATCACATATTCACATGGGAGAGGGGAGGCAAAAGTGTAAAGGTAGATCAGAGACATGCATGCACCCATAACACACCAAACCTGTCCCAATGAAATTGGAACTCTATTCCATTAGGAACATATTTAGGGTTCCTATAAGTTTCAAATCAAAACTAAGAAAGAATCTGAAAGGAAAATAACAATATTATATTCCCATATTTGGTTCTTGTAAATGGTTGATTTGCTAGTTGTTTTTATGATGGTTTACGAGCATGCTTATCGTGACTTGATTATTATTTTTTGTAACAGAAAAATCATATTTTGATCCGACTAAACAGCTAGCATTAACCAGTTACTATTTCTCCCTACAAAACTAATTATATATAGGACAAGCTTGCTTTGGCTAACGAGTTTAAATATGAAACTTTGGAGGAAGTATAAGATCTTCGACAATAAGAGTAAATGAAGAGAAATAGTATAAACGTTGATGAAAATTTAAGTGAAAATTTTGAAACATTGTCCAACAAGCATGCGCTAAATCAAAATTTCGAGAAGGTTGTTATGAAATATGGGCAATTATCAAAACTATATGCGCTTTGGGAACATGCAGTAACCTTTACAATGGATAATGGAACCTAAATAAACAAGAATTAATCATAAAACATCATATAGATATGATTCATTAGCTTTATCAACAAGAGAATATGAACACGAACATGATGATCGAGATTGTCTTATATGACAATTGACATGTGCAGCACTCATCATTCATCACTACTCTCCCACTCGATTTTGTTTGTAGTAATTTGCACACCCTAGCTAGCTATAAAGCCTAAACCTAGCGAAGCTATACTACAAAAGGATTAACCAGAATTTTGAACCTAGCTAGTAACATTGCAGCTATGCAAGCAGTAGAAGAAACCATGATTAAAGTCATGAAAGAAAAAAGCCAGCAATTTTTTCGAGCTACCTCTTCGCTCTGTGCCTCTATCCTTCTCATGATTCCACTGGCATACCACGAAAGAACAAGCAACCAAAAAGTTTAACGATCGAAAAGACATTTTTGTTTAGGCAGTTGAGCTATGGTTCGAGTTGATTGATAAAATATACGATCTATCTTGTCAAGATCTTTTAGTGAATTTCCCAGGACAACACGAGAGAGATGGAAAAAGCTAATATGATCATGATGATCATTTTGTAATTTTCCAGTGGCAAAGGGCATTGATCTATCTCATCATCTGCTGAATCATCGAGTCGATTTAGTAGCAGCTATTATTCAGTTAACTGTTCAAATCGATCGCTACTTTTCATCGCTAATCCAACGTCCACGTGACTCAACCATGACAACGCAAACCAAAACAATCTCCTATTTCTTTTTTCTTTTCAAATGGAACCCAATAGCTGCTACGCTGTTGTATTATAAAAGAAAAACCCTAGTAGCTGCTGAGAGAATATAAAAGCATATAGTTCTGGGTTTTCAGCTAACGTAATGATGATTAGCTGGGTTATAAAATAATTAAGCAATCAGAGGACAATTGAAACAGTAGGGGATTAATATCTGAATATATCCATCCATCGATCACATCTCAAATTCTAATATCAGATCTTATTATTTAGTAAATGTTAGTTATTAATTAAATTTAAGTTTACAAATACATCATTTACACCTTATTTTATCTATTTAATGACAAAAATTAATAAATTAGGACAAATTGATATTCACATTTCATATTTTACTACATATTTTACCAAATTACCATTCAGTACATATATTATTGCTACTGTCTATGAAAAATGTGATACTGCCGAGTTAGAAGGTGCTACTGTCGGGTCAAAAGGTGCTATTGTCGGCACTATTACATTTTTTTCCGGCAGTTCTTTGATGCTGGTGCGCTACTACGTATTGTCAACTCTAATGCTAGCGGCTACATATTCAATTGCTAGTTAGCTACTGCAGACTCAATACCTAATGTTGCCTGTTGGTCTGTTATTGCTGAATGAACAGTAGCAACACTCATTATCACACCCCATCCGATCCAATTTTGAACTTGGAGGAGATCAGTGTCTTTGATTTTACAGGCTGATTTATATGCAAAACAATAAACTATTACATTTTCATGAACTCACAGATTAATTACTCAAACAGATTCAATCCTCAATCCCACATACCGGATCCATATATACAAGATATAGCAAGCTTACCTCAAATGTCATTGAATCACTGATGAGGTGTCGTTGTTGTTTTGGACACGAACCTTGAGACGGCAACAAAGGACTCCTTGTTTGGATCTGTATGTGTTGCAAGACATCTTCAAGGTGATGGGGTCGGGCATCGAGAGACCTCTTTGTCATCTTCGAGCTGCCCCGTCGTCTTCAAGGCATCGAGGATTAGATTGGCGAAGGACAGAGACAGATGTTCGGGCGACATTGGGAGACCTCAGTGTCGTCATTGAGTTGCGCCATCGTCGATCTTCAAGGCTTCGAGGATTAGATCGGCTGAGGAAGTCGATGAGGCCAGGGCGTCGTCGGCGGAGAGAGAGAGAGATGAGAGTAGATCGTGATCTAAAAAGAAAAAGCGAAAAGGGAAAATAGTGAGAGAAAAGTTAGGAATCAGAATATTATTGTCATTTGATATGTTAAATTCGGATCAAGACTTGATGTTATTAATTTTAGGCTTGAGTTTAAGTCTTACATGGTATAAAAATAAGTTTTTTATGTTTTTAAATTTAATCATATTTAATTTTCTCTTAAAATTATTAATAATCTCAGAAAATTCTCAGCAATATAATTCGTAAAAAATAAAAAAATGAAGATGATGATGATGATGGCTGGGCGGGAATAGAATATGAGCGGGGCTGCGGGGGAGTAAGAGAGAATGTTTGGCGGGCCCGTGTGAGGCCCAGAGGAGAGCCCCCACGAAGTCCGGCTTTGCACGCGCAGTCAGGGAGGTGGGGACCACGGATTGCATTCCACGCCTCTGTCCATGCAAAAAAAAAATTAAAATTATTGATAATCAAGAAAAAAAAATTAAAATTATTTTTCCGAAAAAGAAAATGAAAAAACAGAAAGGGTGGGAAGGCGTGGAATTTTATGGCCCCCATGGAAAGAGGAGAGAGTGTGGTCTTGTCGGGAATATCGAGGGCGTACGCTGTTATAGTGAACCAGCATGCACCCTATAACAGGAGGCTTTCTTCTCTTCCATCGACTACCATGCGCATGCTGCATCTGCATGGCTATGGCTGCCTTTTTGTAATCAATTATTTCTTTAGAAAACACGACGTCGTGGAAAAGAGAATGAGAAAAGAAGAAGAACGAAAACGAAGGCTAGCTTGTGTTTTTTTAGCCTGAGACCAAATGAATGTGGAAATGCATGTACTGAGATGATCGATGGACATGGTGGTCGATCTGTGCATACTGAGAGAGAAAGATTTAGAATAATAGAGAGGGAGGAGGACGTCTCTCACAATCAGAGCAATATATAATGGATCCAAACCTACCTTAGCTTAGCCTCTGCTACTTTTTATCACGAATTTTGGGGCGTATACGTAGCCATATATATGACTATCAACTTGGTGCTGTGAATCTTTGATATGTTGCTGTGATAGGAATGTAGATATATAAGGTAAAGCTTTAAGCATGCGAAAATGGTAGATATATAAGGTAAAGCTTTAAGCATGCGAAAATGTCTCAAAATAGATTTTTATGTAATTAGCCCAAAGTACTTTAGGTATCGATCTCTCTAATGTACGTACCTATGCCTTCTCCATTTCCAAGGTCAAAACTAGCCAAATCCAATTGATGGAATCAAACTAATGATATCTGTGACTCTGTGTGCTAGCTATGTACTATACATATTCCAAATGTGAAAATATGAACATATGAACCGATTTTACAGCTAACAAACGTATTAAAGTTCACAAAACACATCACAACGTATGATTGAATTTTACAAGGATTCAAAACGAGGCGTGAAATTGCACTAAACAGATCGAGTAGTACGTCAATGGATATATAATGAGTTCATCATGCATGTCACATGTACTTTAATTAGAATGTTCGCAACACATTTGTTTATGAGCTGGCTAGCAGCCAAGAAAACTACCATCATCAACTCTAATATGACTTATATGAGTAAAGGAAAAGGAAAGCGAATAGGTTTGATTACCTTCCAAGCCCCATTATTTGACATGCAAAATTAAGTCTCACTCTGGATAATTAATATATACGTAATTAATACTACGTACTGTATATGCATCTGTATACGGTAATTCCATAGTACTGCTATATTCCTCGGAACCTAATCCTTGGATAAGTTCTTCTAGGTGCTTGAGTTATTGTTACGCCACGATCCATAATTTTTACCTTTATTACGTACTGACATAGTGGTAATAAGAATTTTACCGTGTTCGTCATTAAGTGAAAAATATAATTGATCCCCAGAGAGGTGTAAGGGACGATTATTTTGTGGGATTATTCTAAGGAAGAAATTTTGACGACGGTAAAAAGTGGTAATTTTTGTTAGTAAAAGATAATTTTATTGGGGTATTATTTTTGGGGTGTTAATTTTTTGTTTGGGTTTATAGAGGAGTAAGTGGACTGGGCCTTTATTTTTGGTCAAAGCCCGTTCTTTTCTCTCTCTCTCTTCCTCCTGGTTTCTCTCTCCTCGAGCCCGTTTCTGTCGAATTCTTCCTGCCGCCCCAGCCCGCCGCACCTGTCCCAAACGGTCGGTCTCCGACCCAGCTGTCGTTCTAGACCGGTGGCCGCCTCCCTAGCACCGCCGATCGGGAGAAAAGCCGCTCGAAAGCTCCGGCTGCCCGAAGCTTCTTTTCGCCGAAACTCCTTCCTCCGACCGCCATAGCCGGCGAGCCGTAGCTCAAAAGGAAGCCCTCCTCCCGTGCTTCAATCCCTCCAAAGGGCTCGCTCCATCTCAAGCTAGGTAAAGAGAAATCGGTTTGTGAAATTTTTAGGGCTTTTTGTGTGTTTGTGTCCAATTGGCTTGGTTAGGCTTAAAATTGGAGTTTGTGGTAGTTAGGAATGTTGTAGAGGTGGTTGAGAGGAAGATGCTGCCAAATTTTGGTGACCATCAGAGGTCGCTGGAGTTGGTCGCCGGCCGCCGCTGCCGGCGGAGCTGCCATCGAGAAAATGTTTTTGGTGGGAAAAAATGTGAAGAGTTTAATGGAATAAGTTTTAGAATTTTTGGAGGAGTTTTGGATAGGTTTGAGAATTGTTGAAGTTAGGTATTTTTTGCGGATTATTAATTTATAATCCGGCCATTGGATTTTATTTGGTGGAAGGTGATTTTGAGGTTGTCGGTAAAATTTGTGAAGTTTTGAGGTTGGCAGTGGATTTAAGATTTTGGAGTATTAGGCTTGGTTGAGCGCGAAACATATTTAATTATGTCTATTTTGCTTTAAGCGTCGGTGTTTTATTTAAGGTTTTATTTATTTGGAACAGGACGTGAGGAGGCTCGAGCGGAAGAGACTTTGACCGACATCAGGCTTAGGCCTAACCTGTGAGTGGACCTTTGTTTTAAAGATTGTGTTCGAAATGCTTTATCGTTTTGAATGATTTTCTGTTGTTGGATATTTTTCCGAAATTGAGAATTTCGGTGATTATACTCTTATATGAGAATAGTATGTATATGATTAAATGCTAGCTAGCTAGCTATACGTGATTTCCCCCATACGCGAGGTACAATTCTGGTATGGGTGACGTGAGCATTAGACGCGAGCGTTGTAGCCCTGTGCGACTTTCTAATTTCGCATTTAATTATTCAAAGATTTCGTACAAGGAGTAAGCACGTATATATTACCACTCGGCCTCTTTCCCCCATACGCGAGGTACAATTCTGGTGTGGGGTGATGTGAGCGTTAGACACAAGCATAGTAGCTTTGTATGATATCTACCTTATTTCAAATTGTTCATAGATATCGTACAAAGGGTCAGACGAGCGTGCATACATACTATATATATAATATCCAGGCCTGAGAGGCAATTTCTTAAAGTTTGGGAGTCTAACCAGGCTGGACACCAGTTCAGAATCGTTCTAGTGGAGCTCGTGTTTTTGCCGTTGATGAAAGCATTTTTTTTGGGAAATATTTATTTGTTGTCGGAATCGTTTTGTCCACTCACTTTGGCGTGTTGAATATTTTCCCCTGGGCTATTCGTTTTTAAAAATGTCCAGTCTGCAGAGTTCGCGTGAGGTCTAGCAGGAGACGTCGAGGCATAGTGACTCGTCTATCAGCTACATTTCGCTAGTAGGTTATCTGTTTAAGCCACTAGGGGTTTGTTAGCTTTCGCTGTATTTTATTTTATTTTTAGTAGCCCTGAATACTTTTGAAATTCTTCTGTGTAATTTTGTATTCTTGCTACTTTTGGTTTGTAGTTGAAGAAATTCTTTTGGAGTAAAAAGGTGATTTTTAAATTCTTATAAGTTAGGGTTGTTCATTTTCGAAGGAGGTTTGCCGAGTCTCCGGTAAGTTTTCCTTGGAGGTGGTCCCCGCATCACTCATCTCGGGTTTCGGGGTGAAATTCGGGACGGGTCTTGACAGTTATGGCGGGAAATATAGTACGTATACTCTAAACAGTTCGAAAGGCCGGAGTAGATAAACTGAAAAGTAATCAACTAATTGGTCTGTTTGAACTTCGATGCAGACTTATAGCAAATGGTTGAATTTGATCTGGTAGGTAACATTACTCGGAAAAGTTGTTCTTGTTCTTGTTCTTGTTCTTGTTCATATTCATGTTCATGTTGAGAGAGAGAGAGATGGGAAAAAGGAAGAAAGAATACGAGAAAGAAAACGCAAGAGGTGATCATGTCCTAGTCAATTTGAATGTAATCGCAAGAACCTTTTGGTAGTAAAACTATCAATCAGTACAGAAGAAGGGAGATGTGTAAACAATGATAAAAGGAAGAAAGTGGTGTGGCTAGGTTTTGTAATAAAGAAACCCACATCTCTAAAAACCCAGCCGGACAAGGAAAAAGAGCAAAGTATTAATCGTTGTATATAAAGAGAGTCGGGAAATGATGAGCTTTCTGTGACGATGGTGAGTGGGAAGCAGTGAACAAGAAAAAGGGAATAGAAAGAAGAAGAAAAAACAGAAAAAAGGAATATTTAGGGTTGGGTGACATGCAGAGATCAGCAACTTGCTGTTTCATCAGTTTCTGTTAGTTATTACTTAATCAGCTGGGTTATTATAAACCATTACTCACTGTTCTTTATTCTCTTTTTATTCGTAGTTTAGTCCCATGCATGTGTGCTTAAGTGCTTTGATCAAATCACCAAGCGTGCTCTGTATGTTCTGAGCTCTCTCGAGTCACACATGAAAGAACAGCACCAGAAGTTCTCTAGCTGTTTCATTGGGTTACAGCACCATTATTTAGCTATTTTGATAGCTATCTTAGTACAAATCCAATTGCATAGCCAATAATATATCCGCGAGCTAGTTAGTAATGAGCTCGATCGCACTTGATATAACAAAAGGCTACCCCAATTTCCAAAATAAAAAGGATTTCTGAATATGATGAAACGGAGAATGAGGATATGAATATCCTGTAGAGTGTAGACGTCGTGAGAGGGTTTGCTTACAGTTAAAGGGGACATGCAATGCAAAGTGGTAAATCCAAAACAAAGGGGGGAATATGTAGAAAGTTGGCCCCCTTTTTCACTTTGGAATTATGGGAATGGAATTATGGCGGAATGAATGAATGAATATTTGTGAATAAAATGATCGATAGCTCTCGCCCCACAGGCCAACATCCCATTTACAGAAGGCATCTCCTCGATCGCACAATACAACAATACATGATTGTTTGTATCCACTACGCACCAAAAAAATCTAGAGTATACACAACCCTAGCTTGCTACCTTTTCTCTTCAAGACTAGTACGTCTCTGTCACCAGATTGCAAAAGAAAGGATGTTGTATATATGCTTTCGTGCTTTGTTTGTGCGATGAGTAGAGAGAGAGAGAGAGAGAGAGAGAGACCTAATTTCAAAGTTTCAACTTCATGAACATTATAAAGTAACATAGCAACTTCATGATTAGTGGTATATGATAAACAATATGTCAATGTAATGTGACTAACTAGCACCGTGTTTAAGGTAGATGATTTACTCGTGGATATATAAGATATTGACAAATCTAGCTAACTTAGTGATGACTGTTGTTTCTTTACTTTACACATTTTTTTTGGACGAAATTACTTTACACATACTGGAAGCGAACTTCTACAAAGAGACAAGTTCAATCTTAGGCTTCCAGCTAAAATTTTGAATCAAAATCTAAATGGTTACTAACCACTCATGCCCAATTCTAACTTGCAGGGGAGGACACGAAGAAAGACGATTCTGTGTGTGTATAATTAATACTGATAAATTTGAAGGTAATGGGGTCTGTGTGCCTCATTACGGCACATAATTCCAATAACAGCTAAAATCTGAATTTCAGACCAAAAAAATCGATCTCAATAAAGAAAAAAATATATGATTGAATCTTTAAAAGCTAGCTCCATATAACGATCCTCGAATTGAATCTACTCCACTATACTAGCTAATTGGATAGAATGAATCATGCAGCTCGATCGATTCAAGTTTCTCAGTATTAGCCTGGGTTTCTTTCAGCATGATTATTAATATATAGTCTAGGCTTCTAGCATAAATCATACTAATATTGCAACCTTAATATATGCTATGTTCCTCCTGATGAAGAACGACCATCCACTTTTGTTCTATTTCTTTTTTCTCAACCTCATGATTTTTTCATGTAAATGATTAAGGACCTACATTTTTACATATATAATGCATGTGGTCCTTAATTGGAGGTGGTTTTCAGGAGAAAGAATTTATTTGCGTACCAAGAATTTACTCTCTCTTCTTTCCTTTCTGTATGAAAAATTTGAAGATGACCTTCTCTTCTGTACGCACAGTGCGTAAATGTTCTTCCCAAGTACTCCCAATGCCCCAATACAAGTTAACAAACCAAACCCTAAGCAAAAAAAGATTATATTAACAATAACAGCGATATTTTAGTGTAGTTTGTATAATTTTCTCAACTTTTTACTTCGATGAAAAAGTAAATCTAACAATGAAAAATGAAATAACAACTTAAATTTATCCTCATTCTGATTTTAGTTAGACTTGATGTCGATATGTTCGTCCAAACTATCACTTTTTTTTTTTTTTTTTCTTTTTGGTAGAGAAACTATCAAAACCCAAAGCACTTGAAAAGCTGAAGCTGAACTACTTCTGTCCAAGATATCACTTCGTTGGGCAGCTAGCTTTAAAGAGTACTCGAACAATTAACAGAAGAGTACAGCTAGCTAGACTCATGGAGCATATAAATTGCAGATGCAGAAGAATCTAATTCTGAGAGTAGTACTGTTGCCTAAACTTCACCAACATGACTCTGAATGTAATCAAACTAATCAGTACATAGGAGTTCATCGAGTCGTAACTCACAGGAAGAACTGATCGACTAGTCACTGCTCACATCACATCCTTCCAGTCCCTAAAGCAGAACTACGTGCTCTGATTCGATCAGTAGTAGCAAGCTCAGCTGGTGTGTACTTGTACGACGTGCTCCTTCATCAGTCTCAGATATACGTGCGTGTATAATTATACATCATACCTGACAAAACTTGGCGCTATACGCCATGCACTCACTCACTCTTGGTCTCAGGCTCGCTGAGCAAAGCTCGCAATCACATGCATGCACAGAGCGCCACTGACATTGGCACTCATTGCTCCACATGCACCATGCAGACTCACACAACCAAACAAATCATTCAAACCCTAGCTACCAAACCCAGAAGGAAACCCCTCGATCATTTGAAGCGCACAAGAGGGAAAAAAAAAAACCTTTATGCATCATCGAACTAATGATGATGCCATTGATGATGCTATGATGACGAGATTAAAACCCCTCTCCTCGGCGGCCTCCTACCTATTTATTTCCCTCCTTTTCTAAATTTTATTTTGTCGTGGAGGTCTTTCTCTCTATATATAAATCTCAAATCGAATTACAACTTCCACTAATAATCTCAAACCCACTTATTCTCCCAATTGGAACATGAATATTATTGCAAAGGGCTATGATCGTGATGATTGTTTGGTCCCACTAACTTATTTGGTACGGCATTACTAGCTAGTATCAAATCCAATTCTTTCATGAAATCATTTCTTTCTCTCTAACGTCAGACTATACCCAGAAATGAAGTGCATCCCATGCATTTTACATGATTATTACGTATACACCAAACCATATATATGTGTGTGCTTTCATTTCATACTCCTCTCTCTTTTCTCTCTGAAGATCGAGAATTCGAAGTGATTGATCGATGCTTCTCAGAGATATATAGGATGATCATCGATATATACATATGGTCAGGGGCGGAAGATACACAAGAGCTATATGGGCCTATAGCCTAGACAACATTTTTCAGTCATTTCTACTTTTACATGTGTATATCATCTCACCGAATGATTTTTTAATAAACAGCCCAGTCAAATTTTATACAAAAAAAGAAAAAAAATTCATTGATTATTTATAATTTATGCTTGGTCATCCCACAATTAATTCCCCACCACTTATGTCTGTCTTATTTATACCATAATCATGCTATAAAAATGTTGATAATTAGGTATCTATCTATATTTTCTACTACTATTATATATGAATACCAATAAGAGTTTAAATTGTCAATTTATGTTTATTATTAATTGGAAATAAACAATTACTGTTGGTAATTTTTTTTAAGAATATTTCATATGGTAAATTTAACTCAAGGTATTTTGAAATGCTGGCTCCGTCGACCTTGCATATGGTCCTATGTATGTGTTGCACCTTTAATCAGTAGTCAGTACTACTCCCATTTTTTCGATTTTCATTTGCACCTTTATTTACATCTCTGTGAATTTGGCTAATATTCTTAGTTGAGCTCATAGTGACTAATTTAACGAGTCTAAGCCAAATGCAAAACCTGGATTTCCATAAAAGGCCAGGCCAATTGCTTGAAAAAGTACTGCAGGTTGATCTAAGCATGCAATTGACTAATTGAGATTTTTTTTCCTTGATTAATTCAGAATGTGTTTGCGGCGGCTACCAAAATCATGAAGTTCATCCCAAACTAACAAAAGCTATCTCAAGGATTACAATAGATCAAGTCATTTCTGCACTACTAGCTACTGGTATATTTTCTCTATGAAGTGTCCCCAAAAAGAGATCGAGTAGAGACGTAGGACCATCGACGAGCACTAGGAGATTGAAAATCTTGCGGAAGAATGATCTGGGTAGAAAGATATCAGCATCAGTGGCCTTTGCTTTCATTTCATGCTTTTATTCCAAGCTTAAGTCATTCCGTGTTATCCATGCCCATGCACTACTCTTTCTGTCACTCAAAAGCCACAAAGCTAGCCAGGCATGCCCATCACACACACACACACACACAGCTTCCTAATAGTGCCACCTATATCCATATATAAAATACTCCTTCAGTCCTTCTCGTCGACAAATCAAGCGGATGAGATACTTCCCATACTGATCTCGATCTCTCTATGTGGATGTGGCAACAACTTTTGTATACTAAGAATAAAGTCACAACATCCCATTGCATCTTCCATCCAGTAATCGAAAGAGAAAGATTAAAAGATCAATGGAAACAAGCTAGTAACAAATTTCAAACCTGAGGAGCGGAAGAGAGAGAGAGATGAGATATTTTATCTCCGTCGTTGTTCTCAACTTTCTCATCGTTCACATACTTTCGAATAACTCTAATCACTTGAGATAACCTATATATTTTACACTTCCGATTCGGATGAAACTGCAACACTGTTTAGTTTAGGACTTCAGTATATGTTATAACCAGTACATACATAGTTCTTTAAAAGGAGGGAGAAGGTCCTGAAGTTTATAGCAGTAGAATAGTATGGCAGGTGATAAATTAGTCCCGGCCATCACCTGGAATCCTATATGCATGTATTAGTACGCCATGCATGATCATCAGCCGTCCAAAGAACAAAAAGTACTGCATAAGGGCGCTCAACTCCGATCAATTGAATTTGAACTGCGTGCTCCTCCATTGCATGCCATGTTTTTCTTTTCAGTGCTGATTTTCACTTCGTTGATTGACCCGTCTTCGAAAAGTCTCTTTGCCCTCAACAATTTAATAAATGTGTGAGAGCTCGAGATAGAGACCATTTGGATGGGTTGCCAAAAAAAAATGGTCAGCTTTTCGGCAATAACAACCTAAAATGTGGCCTTGTTTCCTTGTGAAGATTTAACAAGTATATAACATTTTCTTTAACCAAAGTTTACACAACCGATTAGGGGCGTGAATAGCTAGAGCATAGTAATGACATCATCATAACAGAAACATAAACATGCAAGTAAGATGTATTAGACACACCTAAATGACCTAATCATACCTTAAACCAAGAGGACTACGTGAGTTTTCCCATATCATTCCCGAGTTAATCGTAAAAACTAAATACAAGTAATTAAAATGCTGTTTGATATGATGAAGGAAACACCATTGCTACCACCATGTTTAAAAGGCAAACGAGCTCGAACGAGAGGCCGTTCGATAAATATGTGCAGGGAGGGTGGGAGGCACATGGCTTTTGGAACCAATATATGTTCTAGTGTTCTACTAGTACAAAATAAAACCTGGGTGGGCACGTCGCAGTGTTCCAATTCTTGGGTTGTGGGGAAACACCATCATGCATGCCCGAGTCTCTAATTCATTTGTTTATAAGTACCTCTTAATTAACTCCATAATCAATCTAAGTCCAATGTGCTCTCTTCTCAATTCTCATATAATATCTTAAGCTTTATTCAGAGACACTCAGACACAGACAGGTAATGTCATTATGCCCTGCCACTCCCCCTTTCTCAATTTCAGGCAAGCAGGCATTTCAGCTAGCTTACTTAATTGCTTCAGGGCTTATAAAACTAACTACAGCTTAATTGTTTTGTCTAAAATAAACCTAGACAATTGTCACCAGGACAATTCCATGGGCCATGACATATATATGTTTGATCGATCTGGAAGTGAGTTTCCTGCATGTCATGAACTAATTGCAGAAAATATTCTCAATACGATTAATTAAGATCGAAGACTGATCCAAATATGCTTAGCGGATCCTTGCTCTTCTCTCCAACATAATAAATATGTCTTATATATGGATTGTGATGGAACACCAAATTCAATTATTCGATCAAAAGCATATATTTGTACATTAATTTACTATTATATGGGTCCTAATATAAATCCAGTACTACTGTTAGTCCTAAAAAGGGATCTTTTAGAGATATATCAAAAGGAGAGAGGGATCTGTTTTGTCAATTTTTCACTTTGGAATATGTATGGCAAAGTCTCGCCCATGCACTAACATATGTGTCATGTGTGCAAAAAACTTAGAAAAATGAAAAACCCAGATGTGTGGATTGCTAAGCTATAGTATGTAATCTAACAGTTTCCAATTCACTTTTCCACAAAGATACTTTTTATTTGTAGTTCTTATTAATTATCAAATAGCAAATACTAATTTCTTATATGCATGCATCCAACTGATGGAATTTACTTTCATGTAAAATCATATACATATAACCAACACAATACAGGAATGCATGTTTGATTTCTTGAAAGTTAGTATATGCTCATATATAAAATGAAGCACAATAGAGGAACACGTACTTCCAACCAAATAAGCTTTCATTACTTGGATCATATATACTTATAATTTCGGCTACAAAATTAAAAGATGCGACAACATTTGTACTATGATTAGTGTGATATATATACAAAACTAATCAAATTGTTTGGAAGATAACAGACTGAAGAGTTATTTCCTTACAATAAAGATTAAAAGATGCGACAGCAGTTGAGTGATATAATAGTCTTGATGAGCTCGATCCCAAAGTACTTATTCTTTATACATGCGAATACAGATGGAAATTATCCCAAAAAAAAAAAAAAACAAAGAAACAAAGAATACAGATGGAACGTATATTTCTTGTTAATAAAGTCAATAAAAGAAAAATACAGAACGCTGTTGGACCTCTCCTTGAGCAGAAATATTTAATTGAAGAACAACATAAATATCCCAATTCATGGATATAATATGTATATAACTGACTGACCACCATCTCTTCCCTCTCTCTCTCTCTCTCTCCCTCTCCCTCTCCCTCTGCAACTATTTCATCTATCTCTCCACAAGCTTCCAAAAAAATAGAATTAATGGAAAGTGAGATTTGCAAGGTTTATTCTTCTCCTTGTGGACGATGAAACAGAAATTCTTCTTCTCCCTGACGTTAATGGGTGTCTCTCTAGTAGTCTTTCTCGGCCGCTCATCCCCTGGATCATTATCATTCCTATGGCACCAATATTAGGAGATCCCACTTCCCCATATAAACACCAGAATCCAGATCACTCTGAAAGATTTAGTTTCTTTATTATAAATCCATGGCTCATCAACTAGTTGAGACGACCAAGCAGTACTACTACAGTCAATACGGGTCGACGAAATGACCATGGTTCCTTCTGCACATCATCAAAACTTATCCAGACAACAACAACAACACCCTCATCTCTACGGTGGTTATGGTGGCTGGGGTGCCACTTATTACAACAATACGGCGCCGGACGACGAGAGCGTTGGTGGTCTTCTTATGAGTCAAGTAGAGAAAGGTGGTTATGATCAGTATAGTTATAATAATACTATTACTGATCAATCTTACTTATTAGCATCTTCCGATCTAGTAGTGGTTAATGGTCCAATGGCAGAAGATGAATCAAGAACTAACAGTCTTAACAACGAAGCCGAAGCCGAAGCTGGGTCAAGTTCTAAAGCTCACGTAGATGAAGATCAGAGAGACGAGAGATGGCTCCAATTGAGTATAGGAGGCCACACCGCTACCAGTGCAGACGTCCAAGCTCCGGAAAGAAGAAGCTCGTTAAGGGGTTCGTCATCGGCATCGGGATTGATTGAGCTTGATCTGTTATCAGCAAATATATCGTCGCCGTCGTCTTCATCGTCACGGCAGTTTCAGTTGCAACAAGCAGCAGCCAGGTCTTCTATGACTCCCATGTTTCATGTTCCCGATCATCATCATCATCAAATTCGTGTTCCTAATTTCGGCATGAGCACTACGTCTAATTTATATTTTCAACACCCGGGTTTCGGAATGGGAATGGGAATGACTAGTTCTATGCCGCCGAGCTTTCATCAACACCAGCACCAGGAGGTTAACTGGGGATTTAGGCCATTGATCCCTCATCATCATAATAATCATATAGGGAATAGTAGTGCTTCTACTTCTACCTCTTCGTCTTCTTTTATTCAACTGGGACCATCCTCCTCCACCTCCTATTTTGCACGCCCATTTCAACTTCAACATCATCATCTTCATCATGGTGGTGGTGCTGCCCCAAGCTTAGATTTCAGAGTTGTTGATCCTCCGAGGCGTCCCCAGTCCGGCATCTGGTTTATGCTACAAGCCTTACAAAATCAGTAAGTATTCATCATAACCGACCCCATTGTCCCCCCCCCCCCCCCTTCTATTTCTTCTTCTGCCCCTTGATTAGTTTCTTCGTTATGAACTCTAGCCAGTAATAATTTTCATGAATGCAGAGAAAAAGAGTCGTTCTTGCCCCAGATACCTAAAAGCTACCTCAGAATCAAGTAACATTTCCATCTTTGTAAACTCCATCTAGTTATTGAATTTAGAAAATTTTAAAAAGAAAAAACTTTCCTTGCACTTATGAATTACATTACTTTCTTTCTTTGAAAATTTAGGGATGGAAGGATGACAGTTCGATTGATAAAGAAGTATCTGGTTAACAAGCTAAGTCTTGACAGCGAATCAGAGGTACGTATCCTCATAACTTCCTCTTTCTGAATAAATTGCTTACTGATATAGTGGATTGATGGTTACCTTTGAATGACCACCTTAAGAACACAGTAACAGAAAAAGAAAAAAAATCATGCTGTGGTTTTCGTTGAGTAATGTAGCCTCGTTAGTGTTAGAGACATGATAGAAACAGCAGAACTAAAATGGGTGTCTCTCTAGTAGTGTTTGTTTCTTCTGTTGAAAACCATTTTAGGTGGTGCGTACATCTCCTGGCACTGGTGTATTCCTCTCTTTAGTTTTGTATTATGTTTATGTGTGTCTTTCCCTATGGGATGAGCTTGTTTTTAGTCAGTTTAGTCATGGATCGCAATTCTTAATTGCAAATTAAGTTGGAATATTGGTAGATAACATACTGAGAGGTTTACCTACCACCCTTTCCCTGAAACTCAAAATCGATAGTAGAGAAATGAATGGCCTTTCCCTCTCTGCATAAAAGGGGTTTCCTGTTTCGGTTTTAAACATCAATGAAAGTAACATTCATTGAACTGGCAATACCTGCATGCATAGAAAGCAGGTTAATTAAAAAAGCACAACCAAAAATTCAAAAATAAAAAAGAAACATATTACTGAAAATAGAAGCACCAGTACTGCGAGAAAGACATTGTGAGAGAAATACCGCTAATAGAAGTTCCTATACGACATTTAAACTACAAGCATAGTATTCATCCATACCCCATTTCAGAAAAATCTGTTAATTACAAGCGCATTCATGTGTGTGTGTAAATTTTAACTTTCAAGGATGAAATGGTTATAGTACGTATAATTTGGTACCATATATAGCTGCTGTTTTGATCAAGTTTATACCTTTTACCAAATCCTCTACTCTTTCTAGCTAGATGATTTTTGGGGTGTTAGAAATTGACATATTGTCCTAGATGATGTTTGAAGTATACTAGATTATGCATGTTCCTAATTCTTTAAGAAATAGAACCGTACACCTGTTTTAGACTAAGCTTTTCAATAAACATTAGAGGTTTAGAGGTTATAATTCATATGACCAAATTTGGTTCTTTTCTACTATATATATATGTATATATACGTATATATATGTATATATACGTATATATGCGAGTACAGTAAAAATTCATGTTTATGTATGCAAGAGGGTACGTACTATTTGAGATTTTAGTTAACATGCAAGATCAGTTGCATGTTATTGCCGCACCATCATTTTATCAATTCTTCTGGTACACAGCTCAACATGAAATTCCACTATCGATCTGTTCTCCAATAATTGTGCTCAAGTAATAACAAAAGATCTAAAACATCTAATTCATGTTTAAAGTGATATCGATTGAGCTTTGCACTATGAAGTCATGGTTTTCGTAACCTCTTCATCAATTTTACAATGTGTAGATTAGAATATGACTAATGTGGCTAAATTGGGAAGAAAATAAAATAAATGGTTTGATTAACAATTTATATATATATATATATATATATATATATTTTGAAGTGATTACTGCAACATGTGTAGAAAAATTACAGATGTTTATGTAGATATATATGTTTCGTGAAGGCTTAAATCATGATAAATTAGCTATAAAGTCAGCATACTATATATTTTTGTAAGTAAATGTAGAAAATGCATAATGATCCATATATATCTTTAGGTATATATAAATTAATTCCAAGCAGCTAGGGTGAATTTAGAAACCGATTTACCTATGATTATATAGCAATTCCTATGTGACTAGGTTCCAAACAAAAGTACATTAATCATGGGATCCTGATGCTAGCTAATAGCAAATGAGTAAACAGTTCATGTTCAGATGATCTGTGAGAAGCTAGTTTCATGTTAAATAAGCTAGCTAGTAAATGAGTTTCCTATGCATGTTGATCAAACTAGCAAAGTAGCAATAACCCTTTGTGCTGAAGCGTATAAGCTAATACGAAGAAGTAAGAAGAAATCTGTACATAGGCAACATTGCCTACACAAGAAGAAAACAATTATATATCTTCCTAAATTAATTATATCAGCTATAAAATTATTATGCGTCCATCAGCTATATACGATGTTTACTACTTGAACACGTATAACAGAATAACATATCAAAATATATAAGAAAGAACTTCAAAACTGACTGGCTACGTATATAGGAAAACACGTAGTGCTGGTAGTTGAATCTGTCTTTGCTTGGCCTGAACCGTATGCAAGCTATCATCTACCTAGAAAAAAAAACTGACATGCATGTACTATATGTTGTAGTATATACGTAGCCTATGTATTTTATAGATCAAATGTTTTGAGATGAATTATATACATATATATGTATTTAATCATTCCCTAACAACAAACAGCTATACAGAAAGAAAGAATCAAAGTCTGCGCGCAGTTAGTGTTCACCATGCACCAGAAGATATATGTTTATACCTAATCACAATCAAAACAGTCATCATATTCGATAATGCATATCATGTTAAATTGGTAATATATAGCAATTATTTAGGATGTGTGACAGACTAAACATTCCTTCTTGATTTTCTATGCAACACTCAATGTTTGTTTAATTTTCACGTACACCCTTCCTTGAATTCGACAAGTCAACCTCCCTAATCGGCAATTGCTTCAATCTTTCATTTTGGGATCCAACCAGGTGATCGATGTGAATCACTTGTTGGTTGCATAATTTTTCTACGGAGAAGAGAATAATTCCATGCCGTCCGGAAAGCCAACTCGCACCCTTCACACCTGGCAATGGCATGCAAACTAAAACACCCCCAATCATTTGGTTCATAATTTTAATCTCCATCATACTAATTAGTCTCTTCTGATCTTAATTAGCGTAAATTTAGGACTTTAATTACCTTCTCTCTCTCTCTCTTGAATCTTGTTGCATATGATTTGATTTGTTTCACACGAGCTAGCATAGCGCACCTCCCCACATATATAACCTAATATATTGTGATGATTAGCCATGCATGCACAATCCATGAGAAAGCTTTAAAATGGTGGGATTAGTTTCCATGCTTCTTTTGTGTTTGTGAATTGACTTTAAGTGTTTGTGAATCAAACATGTTCTTCGATCAGCTTGGCCAGTTTCGAAAGTAACACATACCCGTCGTTCTTTCCATATTATACTAGTGCGGGGACTAAACGTGGATCACCATGTCATTCTCATCCTCAATATACATATACCCTATTGCTTTGCCTTCGATCAACTAGTTCATTTTCTTTGCTTCCGTTTCATGATCGTCATGCTTTCGTTCCTCGCAATTCATCATATATATATACTTTCATATTTGTTTTCCAAATCGACAGCTAATGTAGGCCCTTGTAATTTGGCCTCCTTTTCCTATTTTATGCATCCGTTTGTGCTTAAAAAAGACCCATCAAGACCTTAAGTGCTGCACTTTGATATGCATATATGGATGGAATTTAAAACAAAAACATCATCATCATCTTCATCATCATCACCTCTTCCATACAAAGTTGAAGCTATACATGCTTTAGGTCTTAATTGGGGATTAAACAATTGCATGAGGGGGGTAAATCTACGACAGAAAACATTCCAAGTTGTTGGATAAAAGAACAAGCCATAACAAAAACAAAAGCGTGAAGGATACATATATATATTTAAGGATAATCCCAGTTAGCTTAATATACTAGGGTTTCGCCAGCACTGCCTTTGGGGTTTGTTATTATAGTAAGCATTATAGTAAGCAAAGGGAATATAATAGGGGTGGAAGGCTGGAAGGTTGTTCATTAAGGAACATTGACCTTTTGGAAATTAGGGTTTTCAGAAGCAACGTGAAAGAGACGTGCATGAAGTTGGAGAGAGATAGGAATAGTTAGGAGGAAGAAGACGATCGAGGAGGCTATTGGCCCTTTTTTGAAAAAAAAAAAAAAGAAAAAAAAAAGAAAGGCTTAATTATATATATATTTATAGTGCATAGTCGTCGCCGTGTTTTTTGGATCCATTACGTGATTTTTTTTTTTTTTTTTTTTTAGCTTTTTGTATAATTATTCTGTGGATTATAGTATAATCTGGAAAATAGAATAATGAAAGTCCAAAGCATCAGGGCTTATCAGCAAAGTCTGGGCTGGGGTCCGTCTCCTAATCATTGAAGCCGGGAAGTTTAACATCGTGGGGAGCTAACGGCGGGGAGCCACCCTAGCTACTCTGTTTTCGTATCACAAATTACAACATTATTACGCAATAATACCAGAAGCATATATAATTTTACGTAATTATGTATTACACAAATGCTTTTATTTTTCTTTTGTGTAATTGAAACTATTTATGTAGTGTGGAGTCGTGAGTGTGGGATGTGGGGCTTAAAGAATATGTTAGAGTAACAGGCAAAAGGTGAGAGAGATTTATGGGTAAAGTAGACGTTACAAGGATTTATATGGAGCATATATAGCATGGGAAAGACGTAAGCTAAGCTAGCTAGTCACCAAGCCATTGCCAAAAAAAAAAACTAGTGACAAAGCATGACATCATCACCACATAATTAATCGTAAGTTACTTGGAGAATTAGAAAGAAGAAAAATCTTCAAGTCTCCTAAGGTAGCTCAATTGGCGAGAAATGTAAGCAAATGTACCATATAAGACGTATAAGTGAGACGTTCGACTCTGTTTGAAATGTCCAAAGTGTTTTGGACTTGGGAGTAACTAGTTCTTAATTAGCTAGAAAGATCTGAAAATATTGTTTGTTGTTTCATGGTTTAACCCCAATTGCATTCTTGTTAATTTCCTTGCTTATAGAAGCTGCATGGCTATCAGCTATCAAGTACGCTTAATTAGCTAAAGGAAAGAAAAGAAAGGCAGTTGATGATTCAAGTGCATGATAATGTTTGTTCTAACATGCACAATTATTAAAACAGTCACGTACGAAATCATTGTCTGCACTCATCATACATCAACTTTCTCTTCCATGCATGTCGCAGCTAATTAGCTTAGCTATCCCATCACTGATTAATTTGTTTCTTTCTCCTCTATCGTCTGTCATGATATACGTGGTAATCTTACAGTAATCTTGCTTCGTTAATTATGACGATCAAATTCAAAAACTGAGGAGATAAATGATATGAATATGCAGGTAGAGATAACATGTAGAGGACAGCAGCTTCTACCTTTCTTGACGTTGCAGCATGTAAGAGATAATATATGGACTCTAAGGAACGCAGCAGCATCACTCACTTTGCTTCCACTTCCAGACTTGTACTCCTGCACCTCCACATCAACAACCACAGATGACCATGTCATGGTGCTGCACTATGCTAGGACGTCTTCGTCTTCTACAACTGCTTGATTAATTAATTCAAACTTAATTTTTCCCCATAATTTATTGATTAATCTGGTCCCCATGATGTATCATTGTTTAATTATGCAAACCCCTCATCTTTTTTTTTTTGGCATTCATTTTCTTTTTCTAAGTTATAATTAGTCGTGTTCTTCTTCTTTTCATGTTTTTGGTTCATTTCTCTTTAATTGATGGAGAAATAGTTTGGAATACCGAATACCCCAAATCAGTGTTTAATATGGTTTTGGGGTTGGTCGCGCTTAACTCAAATCAATGTATCTCTAAGTACAACTACCTGCTTGATATATATTTCTTATCCATTGATGCGTAAACTGGTTACTAGTATAAGCGCGCTCCATGCCAATGAATATTATGATTGATTGACTAAATTTTCGTTCCATGATTACCATGAATATTATGATCATCTTCCAGTTGATTAAAATTGAAGAGTTAAGATAAAACGATACTATTTCAACTATTACAATCTCAATCTTAATATGCAAGAATTATTCGGTGGCTTTCAGCATGAGAATCATAAAGATGAGGCCTAGTTTGAAGCTGAACCTAGTAAAGAAATTAAGCCCGAGTACGGCAGCTACTTATCAAATGCTGAAGAAAAAAAAACACATGGTATAAGCAGATAGACCTCCCATTCCGACCAGATAATGCTGCACAATGAGCTTGCTTGAGCTCTAAAATTTAGTGGCAGTGACTGTGAGATCATGGTAACACAGTATTAAAGATGAGTAAAGGCTTTAGGACAAGTTCAACAAGAGAAGTATAGGCAACTTGGCGCACAAGGGAAATGCAGCAAGAAAGTTTAATGGACCTAGCTTATTCCACTTATATATTGCTGCAAAGTAGAAAAAAAGATAGCAGAGTGATAGCAGATAAGACATTTTCAGAATATGCTAAATCTGTTGGGGATTCTCAAGACTTTTAATCCTTAAACTGAGTACACATTAAATTGTATAGTTCAGACTAACTAGAGTTCGTTGTAAACTGGCTACAACCAGGAATTATAATGAACTACTGAAAACTCTCAAAACATACGAAGATGAGAGATTACAACGAATCGAAAACTGTTATTAAGGCACACAATTCCTGTTCTCTCCCTAATTCTCCCCTCGATTTTCCCTATAGAATTTTGATCCCGCTGAATATGGTTCCCATTCAATTCCCTTGTGAAAAACTGCAGAAACTCCCAAAATCAAGTCACGCCTCAATATGCATTTGTTTCCAAATTCTTTCTTTGCATACACCTCAGAGTGTGAAAAGCTGTAGAAACAACCAACCAACAGTTTTCATATCCACACTTGTACGTTATAAGAAATGAAGACTAAGACATTTTATAGTCAAGTACCCTGTTTGTTTCTTTCGGGGTTACTCAACTTATAACCAAGAAACTGTTGTAAATAGTTTATTTAATTGACATTCTTATAATTACCTGGTAATGTTTTGACGAGGTAACACTTGAGCACATATAAGAGGAAGCTAATAACAGAAAATATCCTAAGGAGAGTGTTGTAAATAATTTATTTAATAGGCATTCTTGTAATTAGCTCACTAGGGATATTCATGTAATTTACTATTGATTACATCTCTATATAAGAGATGGTTCCCTACTGAATAATACACAAATATTCCCTCATTCTTATTCGATAAGTGTTGTTCATCTTCTCTCTCAATCTCTTGTATTTTATGTTTTACAACATAAACAGACTTATTTTAACTGAAACCTTTCCTCAGATAACCATTGAACTCATAAATAGAAGAAACTAAGAACAAGGTATACGGAAGTATACGGAAGTATTGTACAATTAATACCTTTTGCAAGTTTTATTATATTTGACAATCAGATACGAGATCAACTTCTGGTTTCTGGCAGGACATGTTTCATTTGATGCAGTTGATTAATCATCATCTTGAAGGATCTAAAAGATGTAGATGAAAACAAGAAGGACAAGGACGAAGTTCAATCAGCATGATAATGCAAGTTCAATCATAACTGGTTGTAAGCTGTTTCTGAAATCATATGTACCTAGAATTACTGAAGGCACAAAAGAAGAGAAGGCTGGGAGCCTGCGACACTGCTATTGCAAGTAAATCAATCAGTATCCTTCAACACATCCACAAGTTGGTCGTCCTCATCCTTATACATTTGGATGTTCAACTATCAAATCAAATCAGATTTGAAGATTAAATGCCATAACATAGATCTAATGGGATAGCTAAATTAAAAGCTATTTATTTTCTTTATTCTCTTGTAAATTTGTCGATTGTAATATAGAAAAATAAAGGTCTCCCGCAAAGGATTAAATTAAACTAAAAGCTTCAACAAATGTCACAAAATGTGGCTTGACAGCGACCGAAACCGGGCGTTTCAATTAAAAACAATTTGTGTCAATTGTAGAATATAACAAATAAGAGTATCGTTATAAAAGCCGGGGATTGAGGGTACCTTTACAATTTATGTTATTTACAAAACAAGATAAAAAAAAATAATAGCACTAGAGATATGAGGTTTTGTGATTATAAACAAGAGAAAATAAAGAAACAAAATAAAGCAGAAAAATCAAATGGATGAGACGTTAGAGACTTGGAAATCCACCACCAAGTATGTTTCAAGACATGTTAACAACCAAAGTTTCAATCATTAAGTTAGAAATCAGTATCAATCAAGATCAAACCGTAAACGCACTGCGTAAGTCCTTATTATTTCCCTTGAATACTTAAACAAGATGAACGCACCATTACTAAGCCTTTAGAATAACCGATCAAGGTATAGACGCTATCATATCAGCAAATTATTTTAAGCATTAAGATCAATGAAAGTTTGATTGAACAAGTATGCAAAACTAGTGTGGAACGCCTACCTAGCATGCAATCCTTTTTTTTTTGTTTCACCTATTGCCTATATGTTTTACTACTTTGAAACATACATTTTAACCGTTTAGGAGATTAATCAACCTATTTCTAACCTCATTCACAAGTTCATAATGTTCTATGTTGCGCATATATATATGAACATAAATAAGCAAGAGTTTCCCATAAATCAAAACCAAATAAACAACTTGAAATATTCAATAATTTGAAACCAAAGATCAAAACAATAATTAAAACATTCTTGGGGCTTCGAACCTTGCCCCTAACTAAGAGAATTCAGCCACACATGGCTGCAAAATCACACAAGGAGAATAAAAGATGACAAAGGAAAAGTAAACTGTGGATGATGGAGATCGATGATGGCTTAATGGCTTCCTTGTGCGAGTCCACAACTATGAAGGTTCTGATGATATGAGATCGCTGGCCTCCTCTAATCTTCCCGTCCTCTTCTTTTTTTTTCTTTTTTTCTTCCGTCCTCTTCTTTTCTGCTGTGGTTAGGGTTATGAAACCCTCAAAACTCGTCCATGGGCTTGCCAATGAGGTTTGAGCCTCAAAATAGAAGTTTTGGTCCAAATCAGAAATTCGGGCAGACTAACCTTCGGCCACTCAAATGTTCATAACGTCTTCTCCAAAATAGATATTGACGATCCGTAAAAAGTTCTGAAAAGTAGACTCTTGTAGCTTTCCATTGATATATGACACATCTCCTGGATCGTTGTGAGCTGATCACAATATTCTGTCGAAGTTGACTGACGATTTCTGACAGATTTTCTGATTTCAATCCTTGCACGACATGAATTCTTTTTTCTTCAAGATTTCTCCTCTTTCGTCTCTTTTGAGCTCCTCGGCTTTATTTATGACTTAAAAACACAAACTTAATTAATATAAGTATTGTTAAAGAAATTACATAGCTAAATAAGGTCGGAAATACATTATAAACGTAACACTTTATGCTCCTATCATGGCTGCAGCTCCTATTGAATAATAGTCGAAAAATAAAAGTAAAACCTAACCTAGATTGCTTAGAAAAATACGATAATTTACAAAAGTGTACTAGACACACAGAGCGTCTAGCACACAAAATTTGAGATAATTTGGAATTGATTTTATAGGGAAATAAAATACGGAAAGATGACGGACATAAGATAAAAAAACTGAAAACTGATTTTAAATTAGTTGAGAATCAAGATGATAAGATTAGCTAAGGAGGAAGTATCCATCCCCGACAATCACACACAACATACTTTTTCCAATTTTTGACCAACTAACTCAATTGAAGATGCTCAGATTGACTCGGTACGCTTGAGCACAATCTATTACTCTTTCTTACTTTATACGTTAGGCAGGAAGTACTCTACACATAAACTATTCTCAAACATTGTAACCTAAAAGTACATTTATTAGGTTAAACAAGCAGAGATCAATGAGCAAGAAAAGAGTTTGAGCAATCACTAGGCATCGCAATTGTTTTGGCCACGATCCTCAGAGTGCGGAGCAGAGATGAATATCGAACAAAGAGAAGGGGAAGTGTTGCGAGCGTGCCACCTCACGGACGAGGAAAGGGTTGTATGCGTGAGCTTGAATTCTTGATCAGGCGGAAGGGGTTTCCAGGTGCCACCTCAGATGAGGAATTTATGAGCACAAGGCGATCGATACTCACGGCAGCGCGAGCAGAGCAACTATAGGGAAATAAAAGGGGTTGTGTGTGTGTTGCTTCAACAGGGAAGCGAAGGCAAAGCTCCGGGGAGCGTTGGAGATTTTAACAAGGTTGAAGGTTGTTTTGTATTTGAGTAATTGATTGTGTTGAGAGAGAGAGTGAGTGAGCTTCAACAGGGAATCGAAAGCAAAGCTCCGGGGAGCGTCTGGAGGTTTCAACTGGGTTGAAGATTATATTGTATTTTGTTTGAATAAGTTGTGTGTTGAGAGTCACATTGTGTTAGCTTTCGAGTCCTTTATATAGTGGGAGCTCGACTTGCTGCAGAAGAAAGATAATCAGAATCCAAGTCGGACTCTGCAACGTAAAACATAAGGGCACTGTTCCTCCCATGCAAACCAACCATCATGTGACACATGTCCAGTTTGCACACTCCACATAGGACACTGTTACCGTGTTGCTCAATTATAGACTCCTATGTGATTTAGAATTAGGAGCAATCTTATCCCGCGGGGTGTCCATGTAGAAAACTAATAACTCGCGCGGACCACAGACTTAAGCCATCTCGCGGGCCTTTGAAGCTCGATTCCATCTCGCGGGCTAAAATAAGGCTTTTTATATTAAAAGGGTCACAGAGATTGGCCCGAATCATGTCAAAGACTTGTAAAAAAATCTTCAACGAATAATGTGTGCGCGCGGACTCCGCATGTGTCTTCCTCGCGAAGTAGCGAGCCAGTTCGCCCTGATGTATTCCGCCTCGCCTAAGCGAAGTGCCAAAGCTTTGAACAATGAAGCAAATCCCAACTCCATTGCTAACTAAATACAAAATTGAACTAATAACAAAAGAGTTGGGGTGAGAAAATACTCGGTTCATTTCTTCCAAAGATTGCTATCTTTTCAAACAATTTCCAGCTTTCATCATCAGTTAATGATCGAGGTTGGTGGATGAAACCATTTCTATCTGAATGCAAGGCTACTTCTTTGTTCCGAGTGGTGAGTAATATTCTGCTCTTAGTTTCCTCAGCTGCGTACCGTTTCATCATCCCGTTGCCTTGCATCTGCATCTGTCAGAAAGCCCTTCACTAACTGTAGCTCAGTTTGTGCAAGCTCAACTTGATCCCTGACTCCATATAAGAACTTCCCTTCTTGAATGGTGAAGTCCCCGAGCCTTCTGGCCACAAAGGAAATCACACCTTCAGCCATACTCTCTTCTCTAAAAGGAAACCAGCCGAGCTTGAACTAGATTTTCATTGGATTCTGATCTTTGAGATTGGTCTGGCTTTCCTACCGGTGGAGCAGTCTCTTCTCTAATGTATAAACTGTAAACTCCAATCAACTATTTCAGCATGGTCAACTTTGTCTTTCACTACCTAGCTTCCTGCAATAACACCTTTCTTTAGTTATTGCTTACTGGACTAGTACAGGTATAACACCTAAATTTCTTGAACCATGGCAACTCGTATACCGACGTGCAATTATATCCGCTTAAAAATTGCTGATAAACTATTATAACCTGCAAATGATCTTCTTCGGATATGACCTTTCTATTTCCTATATTTTTGTAACAATTTTTTTAATGAAGGCTCATTCTCAAGGTTCCACCTGTTCTTGACATTGTCTGAAGCCCTCGGAGATTAGTGCAATACATTATGGAATGATTCAAATGCTACTAAACATTGTTTGATTCTTGTCTATTATGAAAATGATGCAGCACCCACTCACTAGCTTAGTACTGTAATTTATTCTTTCTTTGGCCAATTAGTTTGCTATTTTCCAAAACCAAACTCTTACCTTCAGTAATCACCAATTCACCATAGGTCCATGATTGATACAATACGTATCACGTTGGTCTGGAATTTCTGCGTTCAGTTGTATCAAGTAAAATGTCTAATACTTAGTTGACTGAAAGGGCAAGGGTAATTGGCCTTACTTTTCTCCTTTTTGAAATGGCTAATTGGTCTCATTCATGCCAAAGGTTTGTTAGACTAGCAGAAATTAAGGCCCCATTCCTATTTAAGCAATGAGCAGCATTGCCAATAAGCCACTAAATGGGACTTGATTAACATGTTTATGAATTGTTCAACAGCTACTTTCAACATTTTTTTTTTTTTTTTTAGTCTGATACTTTCAACAGTTTGATACATCCCTGTTGCCACTGCATTCCAACATTCTTTTCCCACTGTTACTCAAGTGCCCTACACATTTCACCAGCTGCTGACATATATAACATCAACTTGTGTGTGATCATAAATCATGCAACTTGTGTGTAATTTATTCTTTCTTTACCCCTGCATCTTTCTTAATACAGGATTAGGACCAGTTCAAATGCTTAGTAGCAAGTGAACCATCTAATATTCCATCTTCTTAGAGATCAAATACAGAGACATTTTTCAAGGGAAAATTTTCAAATACAGAGACATCTTTCTTAGTGAAATGTTGATTACAAACCTACTGGTGGTTCTCAACATAAGTATTAGCCTATTAGGCCTATTAACTCCCACTACTATTCTTATATCCTATATTAAATCCACTTCACTATTGTTGTGTACTTGTGTGCCTTATCTTTCTTCATGAAACCACCCCCTCTCATCTTACCAAGTATTTTCTATCAGGTCTACCTCATTATTCCACACTCCCCATTCAGGCCAACACTATCAGTCGCCAGTTTAGAAATAACATTCTACGGTTCTACCACAGGATCAGTTCAGAAGACAACAAAGACGGAACCTCAAATTAATTTCATGAGAAAAACCCCATCATTTTAGCCATGTATCTTTAACAACGGCCTAAGTGGTACACTATGAAACATGCTGCTAATCTACCAACATGCTTATAGCACAGAAGCCTTCATATTTGCAAACCAGGAAAACTAGAATTCACATGCACCAATAATTTGTTTCCCTCTATAGAAGCTTGTGTGTGTTACATTAACAAACTACATACTAGTAAGTATCAAGCTTTGAACAATGAAGCAAATCCCAACTCCATGAGCGGGGAGGAAAAAAACAAGAGTACCAAAAAATGGACAAAGAATTAAACTGCAAAGCAAACTAAGGTTATCATTGTTATGTGATCGAAAACAGGGCAAGGCCCTCTTGGACAAGCACTTCCTCCGCCATCTCTTCAATGGCCGAGAGTTTATGATATGGTTACACTATTTCTCTAAACAACAAAACCAAGAAAAGAAAGAAAAAAAGGCAAAAAAGAAATGAGAGCAGGAAAGCCAAGACTCACAGGAATTTTATTCTACTGAATGCTGTTCCCTATGTGAGAAACTACATGCAGAAAATCCAAGTTCAAGCCCCACCACAACAAAGCATCTTGTTCTGATGTTCTGATCTAGCTGAGTATAAGACGAAGCCAGTATTTTGCCATTAGTGAAACCCAGTAACACAAGATGAACACTGAAGCTTTGTGGGAAAACAAATATAGTGCTTCGAACTAGTTAAAGAGGGTGCCTACATCAGGCATATGTCCTGTCCTAATTGAAATTAGTAATCTATAAGACATTTAATCATGAAAGAATCTTGAAACTGAACTGAATTTTATTCGTTTTTGGACTTCAGAAGAATGCAAGTCACCAGTCACAGAAGCGGCAGACAATGAAATATAGAATATAGTTCAAGCAAGACAGGAGAACCATCAATTCTAAAACACACACACAAACACAGAATTCTAGAATGTTACACACACGCACAGACACATATTAAGAAATCTAACGTAATGAAATCAAACGAAGAACACCTCAATGAATTAAGAAGTACCTAGTCCAAACTCTTAAGGATAACAGAAGGCACGTGCTTGATTTTATAGTAATCCTCTCCTCCAACTTGAAGCCTGCTAACAAATGAGCTAGGCATCACTACGGTTAGTTTCTTGAGGGTGGAAACATATCTCAGCCCATCTGGAATTGTCTTCAATCCCCAGCAACATTTTATGTACAAACGGCAGAGACTAGGCAGGGCCCCTTCTTCCACCTTCAAGTCCTCTGCTTCTCCTTCTCGTATGCAAACAAGTCAAAGACATTCAAGATGAGGAAAGCCACCTTTGGAGAAGACAAGTGTTTTTGTATTCTTGTACTCTAAAGTCATTTCCATCACGCAAAGAGTTTTGAGGTTTGGCAACTTCTCTAGCACTGCCATTTGGTTGTCCTTGAGATCACACCTAACCAACGTTAACTTGCTGAGGTTTTGGTAGTCACGAAGAAAATTTGGCAACTCTACAGTTCGTCCATTCAAATTCAACTTGCATACATTACGACAACTTGAGAGTATTTCCGTAACCTCTGTACCACTATCATTTCCAAGTTTGAACACAGAGAGAGAGAGAGAGAGAGAGAGAGAGAGAGAGATTGAATGCCATCAAGTGTGCTGCTTATTGATTTCAAAGTTTCCTCCAGATTTTCAAAGCTGCTTGTCACTCGTATCCCCAGTTTCCTCAGGTTTCTCAGTTCAGACAGATCATTCAGGTCGCAACAGAGACTTGAAACATGATCTAGAGTCTGCAAATTGTGAAGAGTAGACAGTTGCAGTTTAGGATGCGACCTCCAATACAAGGGTAAATATAAATGCCTCAGTTGTTCCATTTTCCAAATGACATCTGGAATTACATAAGATTCACAAAACTTTAAATCAAGAGTTTGCAAACAGATCAATTTACCCAAGGAGGGTGGAAAACTTGTTATGCGAGTACGATGCAGACTCAAAAATCTCAAGTGGACCATGTTGCCAATCTCATTCGGCAATTCTACCAGGCAATTCAACCATTCAAGCTTCAAAACTCGAAGCAATTTGAACTTCTTAAACAACGATCCTACTAACTTCTCATTTCTGAGAATCCAATAATATCCTGGGCCAAAGTACAGTAGTGACCGAAGGTGGCTGTCTTTGTGGTTTCTCAACGGAACCAATTCATCGGCATTCTCATCCAAGTAGATTGCAAGTCTTCGAACTTTAACCGTTGCTGCAGCATTGGCTACCATGGAAGAAGAAATAGGAGTCATGTTTTGATGTGAAAAATTGACATTCTGGAGAAAGTTCTCCTGTTTCGCCTTTTCTAAGCACAAGTCCGCATGAGATCATGAAAATGACAAGATTTAATCTTTCTAACAGAACCCTGTTCTGAAATTTGTAGCACACATCTTTCTACCAACTCATTCAAATAGCCATAAGCTACATCTCCATTGTCTCCTCCACTGTCATTCTTTCTTGTGATGCAGATATAAAACCTTCTGCTATCCATAATTGAGTCAATCTCTTCACTGGTATCTCAAAATCTTCAGGAAAATTGCTGAAGTACAGAAAGCAGGGCTTTAAGTGATACGGTAAATCATCATAACTTAATGCCAAAACCCACAATGCTCCTTTGTATTCTTGTTTATGGCCTTTCCCTCTTCTAATGTATACACAAACATTTTTATGCACCATATCCCACTCATCAATTGTCTCCTTTCTTGCTAGAAGTCCTGCGAGAACAGTAATGGCTAATGGGAGACCCACACATTCTTGAAGCATCTTTTCTCCTAGTTCTTTCATCCTTATGAAAATTCTGGAATCTGCATAAAAAGACCAAAGCACAAATAGTCTTAATCATAGCAACGATGTCAATTACAATTTCAAGATGAAAGTTCAATAGTTAAGTTACAAAATTATTCAGTACGAAGAAAAAGCATCAAGTTATTCAAGCGAACACTATTGTATGATACCAAGAGTTCAAGGCAGTATAAACATTGCGAGTATTTACAAAAGAAATGTTAATTGAGACTGGAAAATGATACTGTCAAGTTAATCTGTTAGGCATAATTACTAATCAGTGAATCAAAGAAAATTCAAAGTGGATGGAATGAAAACATACCTATTTCCTCTCTACCAAATATTGCTATCTTCTCCAATAGTTGCCAACTTTCATCGTCATTTAGTGGTTGAGGTTGGAAGAGGAAACTATTTCTGTCTGAACGCAGAGCTACCTCTTCATTCCGCGTGGTGAGTAATATTCTGCTCTTAGTTTCCTCACACAATGGAAATGCAGCTTTCAGGGAGACCCAGGTCTCGACACTCCATATGTCATCGAGTACTACCAAACATCTTGCTGTACAAGATAAAGCTTCTTGGCTATTTCATCATCCTTCATTTGAGCAATCTCTGTTCTTTGCACAGCAGAAATTTTGACTAAGATTTCTTCCCAAACATCTTGTCCTTTACATTGTTGAGATATACACACCCAAGCAAAACAGCCGAAGTGTTGTCTGACTTCACTGTCATGATAAACCTGTTTTGCAAGAGTTGTTTTCCCCAAACCGCCCATCCCCCCAATAGAAACAACTCGATGGCTGCCTCCACTTCTGACCAAATGCATCACCAATTCTTCCACGCTATGCTCCAGCCCAACAACATCACGTTCAACGATGTGAGAGTAAGTTCGCCTTAGTTGTTGCTGCCTCTCATACGCAGAAGTGTCACCTCTAGTGTCCCTGATCTGTCTGATGTTGTAAGTTTCCAAACGAGACCTCAAAGTAGAAATATTGGTTGTAATGTTCTGAATTTCCGACCCAATTTTGTGAAGATCAACTCCTTCCTTGAACATGCAACCAAACCTTTTCAGTATACTCTTAAAACCACCTTCCCTCTTGGACACCACTTTCAGCACATAGATTTCAACCACATCTTCCAAATCATAAGCAGCATCTCTAATTTTCGCAACCCAGACACGAACAGTTTCATCATCTCCTTGTCTTGCATCAGCATCTTCGAGGAAACCCTGCATCAACTGTAGCTCAGTTTGTGCAAGCTCAACTTGATCGTTGACTCCATACAAGAACTCCCCTTCTTGGATGATGAAGTCTCCGAGCCTTTCAACCACAAAAGAAACAACCGCCTCAGCCATACTCTCTTCGCCAAATGCAATAGAGTTCTTTGGTAGTTCAGATTGGTGAGATGTTGTTACCGGTAGAGCAGTCTCTTCCTCCTATGTAGTATATGCACGAAAGTCCAAGTCAACCAATTCAGCACAGTAGACTTGGTCTTTCTCTATCCACCTTCCTGCCTTCCATAGCTTTTGTTTGATAATAACAACAGACCTTCATAAGCAAATCCCACTTGTATAACAACTTGAGGTTATATGCTCTTAGACAATTCCAGACTACATATATTCAACTTACATTCTTGGCATATGTACTTCATAGTATAATCTTAGAGAATTGCATATGAGATATTATAGTTTGTAGCTGACCTTTGCACATCTACTTCATAATTTAGTCTTTCTTAACCTAATCAAAGATTTTTGGCTCAAGAAGCTGTACAACTCACATATCTACTTTATAATTTAGTTTTGTTGTATAGATTCATAGGAAGATCCAGTGAGATTGGCCTTTTAATAATGAGGCCAACACAGATGAAAATTATGAGATTATGGGTCCGATAGCCACAGAAGGCCAACCTTTATCATCCGCCTAGAGATTAATTTTTACTTCCAACCTATGTTGCACGGATACTCCACCCTAGTAGAGTGTCGGAGTGTCGGACACTCCGACACGCCGACACGGCGCCCGACACAGCAAAATAAGTATTTGACACACCACGTAGCGTGCCCGAAAAAGTTGACTTTTCGGACACATCTCGGACACGTTGACCGGCCCCGACATGGCATTGTGATACCCCACGTTAGCGTTTCAGACTCAGAGGTCGCTAGAAAACATCAAACATTCGCCGGAAAATCTCAAAACTTCTACTCTTTAACTCTCCCTCCTCAGAGCTCGTCGTGGACAACCAAAGACATAGATAGGTTCTCCAAGTCGAGGTGAAGCTACAAGCACCATTCATGCTCACCCGCCGTGGCCGGATTTGAAAAATCGCCAATGAACCCAGAAAAACTCCTTCTTCTTTAAATCTCTCTCTCTCTTCTCAGCTTCCCATGGAAATCCAATACTAAAGCGACGTTGGGGAGGACGAGAAGAAACTATCCATACCAGTCGTGCTCGTCGTCGTGGCCGAAATCTGAAGATCGCCGGCAAACCCATATTTTCTTCCTTTACTTCTTTTCTCTCTCGCCGGAGCTCCTCTTCGCAATCCAACATCACAACCACTTTGGAGACAATGTGACGAAGCCGTTGTTTACGCCCAAATTAATATTTTACTGGACAATAATTGTTTATGTGAATATTAATTAAATTCTTGGTCTATGTTAGCCGACAAGCCCAAGTTCTTTCAGTTTACAAATTATGGCATGTCAGTAAGATCACGCGAGATGAATTATATGGTCCGCGCGCGGAATGACTCCGCGCGGACTAACAGATCTCGCGCGCTTTCAGACATAAAAATAGCTCGCGCGGGGTGGCTTCGCGCGTAAGGGGATAGCTCGAACTCGCGCGTTTCGGGCTGAACACACAGTTCGCGCGGAATGCCTTCGCGCGAGATGAATTACCTGTTGACTTCGCTTAGGCGAGGCAGAATGTATTTAGGCGAGCTGGCGAACTGATTCGCTAGTTCGCGAGGTAGACATACGCGGAGTCTGCGCGAGCCCTTTTGATCGTTTTAGACTTTTACCAGTCTTTAACATGCTTTGAGCCAATCTATGTGGCCCTTATTAATTAAAAGCCTTATTTTGGCCCTCGAAATGGAATCGAGCTGGTTTGAGTCTGCGGCCCGCGCGAGACTAGTTTTCTACATGGACTGTGGCACCCCGCGGGATAAGATTGCTCATAATTTCAGTCTGCATATGACTCTACAGTTGAGAGGCGCGCCGGAAGCAGTGTCCTATTCTAAATGGAGTGTGCGAACTGGACATGTGTCACGTGAAGATTGGTCTGCATGTGTGGAATAGTTCCTTTATGCTTCACGTTGCAGAGTTCAACTTGGGTTCTATAATTATCGTTCTTCTGCTGCAAGTCGAGCTCCCACTATATAAAGGGCTCTACGCTCTACAACCCAACAACAACACACAACTTATTCAAACAAAATACAATCTTCAACCCAGTCAAAACCTCCAACGCTCCCCAGAGCTCTGTCTGCCTTCGTCGGCTCTTCGCCACCTAGGGCTGTAGTATGTTCCAAGGCTTAGCCAACTCCATGTGTCTAACCAAAAAATCCTTGTTGAAGCAAAACAATACAAAACAAACTGCAACCCAGTTTCTTTCGAGCTACCTCGAAACCCTAATTTTAAGTGCACCGCCGCCTAGGATTCTTCAGAGCTCTCCGGACTCTACCCCGATTCCTCTGAATCTTCCCTATAGTTGCTCTGCTCACGCCGCCGTGAGTATCGACAGCCTTGTGCTCGTAAATTCCTCATCTGAGGTGGCACCTGGAACCCCTTTCTGCCTGATTCAAGAAGTCAAGACATTTTCCTCGTCCGCGAGGTGGCACGCCACCAACACTCCCCCTTTCTCTTTGTTCGCTATTCACCTCCGTTCCGTGCGCTGATGATCATGGCCAAAACAGCCGTAGCCACCGGTTGGGCATCGGGAGACGGCCGAACGACGGAGAACTCCTTCGACCTCCTCCGCTGCAGAGCAACTCAAGACCAAGTCGGTCTGGGCTCAAACTGATTGAGTCTAAACTGATCCACATTCGTATATACTCTAAAATATACGACCTAGATCTTGCGGCCTAATAAATCCAATGATCCATATCAAGCCACCTTTAAAATCTATTTTTAATAAAATTTTAGATAATACAAACTTCTAAAAATCATTAAAAATAGCTCCGAAAAATCTTATGAACTCGTAACGATGTCTAGATTAATCCTATGGGTTCGAAAGACAAAATTCGACAAACTAAAAATTTGAATAATTTTCGAAAGCCACAAAAAATTTGAAGAATAATAAAAATCGAAATAAAAATAGCTCGAAAATAATTTTCCTTTTAAAAAATAGAAAATCGAAATTCTGAGATATTACAGATGATATGAAGGAAACCTAAGATTTCTGTTATTCAAATAGTCGCAAGAAGTAGAAAGCCCTTCGTTTGTTTCAATGTGTGACATTCGTCTGTTTCAGTGTGTGATTTCATGCTATGGTTATAATATCATGTGTGCAAATAAGAGAATTTCTGAAATCAAATTATGTGGTTTCAAATTTCTATGATGAAAGGCATTAATGTTTTCTTTCCTGATGTTGAGCTCAAACTGATTACATATATCTTCCTTGTTGCTCAAACTGCTTATTCTATATTCAATCAATTGCTCAAACTGATTACATATTTCTTATGGTTATGAAATAGATTGAATTTAGAACTTTATTTGGTAATGTAATGAACTTATTTCATATTTTAGTATATTTTTTATTTATTAAAAATACATAAATATATAATTATGTTTGCCGTGTCCAAACTGTGTCGGAAACTCAGTTTTTGAGTTTTGTCGTGTCGGCGTGTCATGTTGCCGTGTTCGTGCAACATAGGTTCCAACTGATGGCTTCTCTTTCATGTAGTCATAATTGCTAAAAAATAATATTTGATTATCCAGGAGCTAGGACAGGAAGTTTTGAATTGGGACTAGTATCATGCTTAGAAAAATCAGTTCAGATTTCAGAACAGCAACAAGGTCAAACAAGAAGCAATATAATCAGCGTTGCAGACCATACATGTGTTGGGTGGCGATAGCAAGTTGCACAATTAACTTGAGAAGCTCAACATTAGGAGCAGCATACTACCATCTATAGGGACTAACTGGCTACCAATCCTCACACGCAGAACAAATAGTAATGCTTTATATGATGCTGTATAGGGGTGAAATGAGAAATGAGATTAACACTTGATAGCGCTTTACAATAAGAAATGTGAAAATAAAGGGATTGAATGGGAAGAGATTATAGAAATTAACTTGAAAGTTGTATGCCTCAAATAAATAGAAAGGTTAGCTCAGATGAGAGAACACAGTAACAATAGAAAAACGGGCAACCAAGTGATGTTACAGACTATAAAGCAAACTACGGTTGTTATTGTTATTATGAAAGGGTTTATGCTAAGAATGTGCTACTGCAAACTTGTGAAGCTTCTGGATGGCACTGTACATTGAGCGCCGCCAGTGTCAACAGTGTGTTTTCCTTGTTGTTGACCTAATGTTTCTCAGACACTGGTTTGTACCGATTCAAAACGAGCCAACCCTAATAGTCTTAGCCACAACCTTACTCTGTTTCAATCCAATTCAGCTATATCATCTACCTCAATGGCATCATTTTCTCTATTCACAGGGGCGGGTTTAGGTCCTAGATTAAGTTCTTGCCAGACTAACGTTATACCACACAGCATCTGCTCGAGTCGTTCAGATCCTATGTGGCCCTGCACCCTTCAACTGCTAAGATACAAGCAATCCATCTAATGCACTCTTCATAGAGAAGTAATTTAGACATGTTGCTGACACTCCAATATTACCCGACTTTCTTGAGAAAACCATCTTCCAAACTATTTCTTGCTATTTCTTGTTACGTAAGATCACTATCCCACACCTAAGGTTTAAGCCAAAACTATCAGTTACACTAGTTCACAACATGTATTGTGGACAGAACCTAAATTTTTTTTCAGTTGAACAAATCCATCATTTGAGAAATGTATGCCCCTAGCCACCTAAAACCAAATCGGTACAGTATGAAACATGCTGCACAACTCTCAGCATTCTTATAGCACCAATACCGTTGTATGTACCGCACTAATGGAGATGATATGGACACTGTTAAGAAATTACTTGGTTCACTAGGTTAACGAAAGCAAATTTCAATCCCACATGTGTGAAAGAGCAATTGAATACCCAAAAAAGGACAAACAAGAGATGCTAGCGAAGACTGCAATGCAAACTAAGGTTATCATTGTTATTGAGATCGAAAACAGGGCAAAGCCCCTCTCAGACAAGCACTTCCTCCGCCATTTCTTCCATGGCCTGAGGGTTTATGATAATGTTACACTATTTCTCTAATCAACAAAAACAAGAAAAAAAAAAAAACGAGAGCAGGAAAAGTCAAGACTCACGAGAACCCTTTGCGAAGCTTCTGGATCGCACTGTACATTTTCCGCCGTGATCCGACGGCGTTGATCCCCATTTCTTTAAGATCCTCCAACGTCAGCATCGGCAACACCTCGTCATCCACCTCATGTATCTCAAACACCGGCGTATACCGACTCAACCCCAATTCAATTAGCCACGTCCTCACCCCGCTCCAATTCGACTCCGGCATCTCAACGGCGTCGTTTTCCCTGCTCTCCGATCCCCTCCCCCAAACCCTCCTCTGCTCCTCCGCCTCCCAATTATCGTTCTCCTCCGCCGACTGCACAGGACTCTCGTCCCTCACCGGACTCGGATCCGCGCTCATCCACCCCTCCCCTTCCTCCCGGCTATCCCCTCCCTCGTCGATCTTCGAGTTCGCTATCCAATTCGACCGGACTCTCTTCGTCGTCGCCGCCCGCTTCGATTTGATCTTCCGGTTCCCGAACTCGAATCCGTTCTCCGCCGCGTCGTGGCCGTTGACCAGGTTCGTGATCGACCTGGCCTTGACGGATTTACTTGAGTCCTTCGGAAGCTTCCAGGGGTACCTGGCCCGCCGCATGTGCGAGTCGATTGAGACGGTGGCGGCGGGCTGGTCGCCGATCTCGCCTAGGCGGACGCTGGGACGGCGCTGGCGTTTCTGGCCCGGTTGGAATTGCGGGCCTGGATTCTCAGCCGAGTGTAGGGCCGTCGTTGGTGGTGGTGGTGCGGTTGTGGTTGTGAGTGGTGCGGTGGCAGGTGTGGGTATATGAGGTGAGGGTGTCGACGTGGCGGTGGTGGTTGGGGCGGCGGGGATTGTGGCTTCCAGTGGCTGTAGCTCAGCTGCCATGAGAGTGTGACTGACAAGGGCACAGAGAGTGCGCGTAGGATAAGGGATCGGGTCAATTCTAGTTGATAAGCCATCGGTGCTGCGATGTGGGCCGTTGGATTAGTAATTACTTTTTGGGTTTTTTTCATTTTATGGGTAATGGACGGCCGAAAGTGTATAATGGTAGGAGTAAGGAATTTGTGGGTTTCAATTTTGTTGGGTCGTTTGGGCTCATGGCTCGGGCTCTGGATTCCTTTCGGCTTGCCCGCCCGGTGGAGTTTCGTTGAGTGCTTTATATTTTTTTTATATGAAATAAACAACTTAAATGTTACGACTAATAAAACAAACGAAAGAGAAAGAGAGTTGGCTGATCAGATTTATAGTGCTATTGAGCTTGTAGTGTGACAAAACGATACACCCACACCTCATAGCTCATGTAAAGATGTCGAAAATGTAAATGATCGAAGATAGTTTTGTTACTGTACATTTATTGGGTGTCTAGCTAATCACTGTAAATTCCTTACATTATATAAGAACCATGCATCAACAAATTAATTAAGGGCAAGTAGTAAAATGTGGTACTGATTGTACTGCAGGAGTTTCAAATCTATCATCAGGATCCATCAGATAGTTGGTAATTATGAGAGGCGCGGGACATTAGGGACAGCAAGTGTAGCTTTACCATGCGCATAAGGATTTGACGAATCAGCCAGCTCTCTTTCTCTCTCGCTTTATTATTATTTTTGTACTAGATAGGTTTCATACGGTGGTATGGTAGATATGCCAAGGACGATCCGTGTGGTTGTATTGCTTTCCGTATTAGATTATGACACTATAACAGTGGTTCACATAGGAATCATGGTTAATCATCGTTAAATAAAATAATTTAATTTTAAAATAATTTACATATAAGAGTGATTGACCATGATTTCTTTAATCACTAGGTGACTATGTAAACACTACTGCAGACTATGGATCCGGCTTCAGCTCCTTGGCTACCCACAAAATGGCCGGTTTTTCCCACATTAATGTACAGGGTGATAATAACCAGCTGATGATTCCTGAGGGAACTAGATGGGAAAACATTAACGTTTCTCCTCCCATGACGATGTTCGCCATGAAAAGCCAAGGGGAAGGCAGTAGTTCTAGGAAGCGTAGGCGAAAATCGAAAAGAAATGATGACTTCCTAGCTCGACTTCATCTGCTTGCGCCAAGAATTCCAAAACGACCACTGCCATCTCCGGTAGTACCTTTCCGTGTAAGTTTAGATCATTTTCTGGTGGAGATTTTCATATACGAGTGTTTATCTAATGGGTTTTCAGCCTTGACAGGATCGATGATATACTATACGCATATGCATGCAGCCGCTCATATATAAATTTTAAGTATAGTATGAATGGAGATTAACCAATCTTAGTCATTTCCGGACCCCAAATTGACATTTATGTGATCCTATTGCCTCGCCCAAAAATGTTTTACAGAGATCATCTTCATAGATCATATTTGACTTCTCATTGTGTGAAGTGCAAAGCCTAAACAATTAACTTTTTTTTCTTTTTTTTTTGGAAAATCCTTGCTTGATGTGAAGTTCCATGTTATTAAGATCAACCGATCAAGTAAATTCATTTTCCATGCATACCTTAATTTATATATACGATGTAATTAAACGGTTGTGGCGCGTAATTTTTTCAAATATCTACGAATTATTTTGTGACTCGTGTCCGTTAAAGTACGTATAATGTTTGCTTCGATAATTTATTTTATCCCTCGTGTCGATTCTACAATCGTGTATGCTAGCTTTTATTAACTGATTCCTTGTGTCAATCTTATAGTAATCGGCTTCAGTTACATATTCTTCGTATCAATTTTGAATTGATTAGTGTATAGTGGCGTCTACTTCAATTATTTCATTTTACGTGTATCATTTATTCATTATCATTCGTAGTTCATAATTTGTTTTTCTTATCCACCCCGAACACTTACAGGAGATTATTGATAGATCTTTGCATGCAATTGATTTCAGGTTCTCAATCCAACGACGTCGAAGTTTCTCTTCAAGAAACAGTTGCATCGAAGCGATGTGGGAAGTGTGACTTGTATCTTGTTGCCAAAGGTTTGAACACCAATTTGCCAAGCTAGCTAACTAGTAAATAATGAGATGCGCTCTATATTTGGTCATAATAAAACTGCAATAAGAACACAGAAAGACGGGTGATATGAACCAAAGCATGTTGATGATAAACAAAACTAGTGTCATATATAGTGTTAAACAAAAGGAAAAAAAGAAACATATTCAGCAACTAAAAGGGCGATTGTAAAGAAAATTTATCAAACTTAAAACTTAGACTAAACGCATATACAGTAAGTTAAAATTTTAATCTCACGTACACTGTTCATGAACTTCTATATATCTTCAGTACGAGGTAGAAGAGCATCACCATACCTCGTCTTCACAGAGGGAATATGGATGCATATGGATGACCTGGACTATTATAAAGTCTGGACTATCAAATTCAGGTTCGAATCACAGTTATATATCTGACAACCAGAGCTGGCCCTGTATCCGTGGAGGCTCAAGGTGGAAAATATTTCGAGACCCTTAAAATAAACGCTTGAAAAAAAAACTTGATCGTTCATTGTTGTTAAAAGGACGATTTGAAATCTCTAAAACACAACGATGAAACAAATTCATTGTTTATTGTTCTACAAAGTACAAACATATTATTAGCTCACAAGTCACAAATTTTCAATGTTTTTGTAAAAAAATTACGATCTCATAATTACATGCGCTCCAAACAAAATAAAGTAGGAATATTATACTTCTTAATTTCATCACAAACACATGGAGAAGGAAAACCAAACAAATTGAAGTGAGAAGGCTTTTATGCAATGAATTGAGAATGAAAAAATATATATTTAAAGTGAGAAAGATCCTTGACTAAAAACAAAAGAAGTGAGAAAGATAGACCCAGAGATGATCACACTCTTTCTTCTTCTAATTTTTTTTTAAAATTACACGTCTACATTAAATGAAAAAAATTAAATAAATTGAGGCCCCCCTAGAAATTGTGGCCCAGGCTTGCGTCTGCCTGGTCTTGCCTCTGACAACCATTTTCTGTTTAACATTAAAAAAATTAAAAAAAAAAAACCATAACATTCATATTTTTAGTAATTTGATCAAATTTTAACATCGATCTCTCATTATGTACAGGTTTTGGAACAACATCAACTCTGGCAGGATATACATTTTCGAAAACACGAGTGAGCCCTAGCTCTAACTTAATCTCGATCACCATCCATGCCTATTAATTTTTTTTTTTTTCACAATGATTCATGCCTAGAAATTTGAGATCAATTGCGAACACGTATATATTGATTTTCATTATGATCTTAATATTTCTATTTCAGAGGAAATCCTTACAAGCCATGGCTTAGGCGTTGGAGATGTTTAAAGATATCATCAGGCCCGGACCTGAGATTTTGAGACCCGAGTCGAACTCTCAAAATTGGGCCCTCAAATCGTAGTTTGCATTATTATTTTTATTTATTTAAAGAATTTAAGAAACTAAATATAAACTCAAGATTTAACTATGTATAAAACAATATCAAAAAATATTTGGATTATAATTAATATTTTAATACTTTAAATTACATTATAAACCTTACGTTTTATTTTCTTTCAAAGTTTACCTTTTGTTTTAGGTACAAATTTTGAATAGTAATTAAATGGTATAGACTTTTAATACTATTTCCTTGTTTCTTTGACTCGAAATATATTATTTTATATATATTGTATAGTTAAACCAAGTTTGTTTGGGCCCATTCAGTACCTCTTTTAATTCTTTATTTGCTGTAAGAAAATGGAGCTATGTGGTTGTACTTTCTTTTCGATGGGAACAGTAATTGTACTTTTTTTTGCATTATTTAACTGTTGTTTATCATGTAAAGAGCTGTAATTTTCTTTTTCTGGGTCTCTTGAACTCCGGGCCCTGAGTCGACCGGCTCATCAGACTCGCATCAAGTCTGGCCCTGGATATCATGTCAGGATCCTTTGTAAGTAATCAATTATAGAATTTGCCGTATACCTTAATACGTATAGACCACCATGAGCGCACTCTCGATGAGCTACTTAAGCGCATGGCCAGTGTTTTTCACATCATTAACTCGATCCTGAAATGCAGATAATAAGGGCTTCCAACACTTCAGGTGATCCCGGTTTGATTGATGAACAATGCTTAAGAAGGTCGAGGGAGAACGACAAGCACATGTTTCTGAATCAAGTAAGTGGATGTAACAACAAAGAGCAACCACAATCTGCGAAGAACAAGTCCGAACAAGTAGGGCAAGGCAGCTCAGATGTCCCCAACAACCTACTCCCAATGGAGAACAATGCAGACGTTGTTCTAAATCAAGATCAGGCTGATGAGATCATTAGTACTGATGAAGAAGTACTACACAACCAGCACAGCCGGCAGAATCGGCACAACCGGTACAACCATCACAAGCGGCGTCACCAGCACAAGATTGTGGTGGACAACAAGAAGAGAACACCATTGATAACGTCTTGAATGAAAGTTTTCCAACTCTTGATGACTTTGACTACTTGTATGCACTATTGGAATGGTAGATCCGATGGGGCAGCCCTTGGATTTATAACAATAACAGCCGACATCTTCACTCTTCAGCGATCCAAATGTAAGAGAGACCATAACTGTTTCGCGCTCTGATTGAAAATCTCAAATATGGCTGGTACTATATATATATATGTAATTATACATCTGCTGTAATGTGCTTAGAGGAGTTTGTATTATACGACAAATGTAATAATGTATAAAGCTTTAGCATGTGGACAACAAGCCCGTCTAGCTAAGTTGGTAGAGCGCAAGGCTCTTAACCTTGTGGTCGTGGGTTCGAGCCCCACGGTGGGCGCTTGTTTTCTCAATTTTACTTTTTACCGGATTCATTCCTCAATTTTGTTTTCTCACTTTGATGGACTTAACTTATAAATATGCTTTGGAACACTTGTTATTGCATGGTATCACGAAATTGGTATCACATGCCTTGAGACATTTCACGGTGCCTCCATCTCTTTGGCCGTTGACGTGTGCTCAGCAGGATATATAGCAACACCAGTAGTGCTACTAATAGAAGAACAAGTGCCTTATTTCCTGACATCGCCATGAATGCATATTAGAGATGGCAGTGCTAAACAGTCTTCATAAAGTATAAGATTTATGACCTTAATCTTATATGACATATCATGTTACATAGACACATCATCAATTTATTAAATCATGATACTTCATTCTTACATAAAAATACAATCTTAACTCTAACAATTAATAAATGCTACATACTAATATGAAATATTTTCTTACAATCTTAAGAGCAACTTTAACAGACTCTATTTTAACTTTTAGCTATTTTAGAGAGCGTGTTTAGCTTTTCTGGATGTTTTAGGAACTCCAGCAGACTAGCCAAACTTAAGCTAATATAACGATTAGCTATCTCGCTAGCTACATTTAGTTAGTGAGATAACTCAAATGAGGCTAGCTATAATTCATTACATTATTTGTAAGATATTTTTTGTGATATATAAATATATTTAAACTATTTAATTTATATTTGAAAAATAATGTTGACGTAATGCTAGCTAAGACAGAGAGCATTGATGCAGCCACATTTCTAAAATGGTTAGCCAAAATGACATTTTAGCTAATTTGACTAAAATTTAACTTTAAAATAGCTAGCATTGCTAAAGATGCTCTAATATGGATGCGTATTACCAAATTTAGTTAATAATGACCAAGTTAATAATCATACCAAATTAGGCTTTTATACCATAAATTAATTTCATAAGTTTATTAAAATTTCTTTCTATCTTTGTGAATCGAAATTTAGTTCTAGACTTTTAACTTATCAATTTTAATATTTTATTTTTGCACAATAAAATTATGATATTTATAGGGTACAGCTATTGCCACCCCACCAAATACTTTGTTCACCCCACATTTCAATTTTAAACTAAATATTCCAATACTAACCCCACAATTAAGATTTTTTGTGAAAATATAATATTAAACTAAAATTTATAAAATCCAAACAACAACAATTCTCTACATCTTTACATCAGAGAAAAAAAATTCTCTACATCTTTCAAATCAGATTTGAGAATCACTTCAATCTTCAACAATGTGGTTATACAGTGTAATATGATTGTTTGTTCTTATTTTTATTTTATTTTTAGCTTCAAATGTAGTCTTTCATATACACACATACAGTCCGGATCAGAAACGGACGTCTGCACGCCCTTAAAGTGTGGACGTCCCTTCGTTCTGCACCGTCAAGCGCCGACGATGACGGACACCAGAGGTGTCTCCGATCACTTTCTCTCACAGGCGAGTCCGCCGAATTCCAGTTTTCCGGCGAGATCGATCTTGTCTGAAGTTTTGGGTGGAGGTTGCTGCCCAGACCTTTAAATCGATCTCGCCGGGAAGAGAAAGTGATCAGGGATGCCGTTGTAGTCCGCTCGGATGGAGGCGCACAGACGCCTCTAAAGAAAGAGAGATCAAGGAGAACATATATAGGATGTGGTTTGAGAAGAATGGAGGTCTGCGTCAAATATATTGATACAATATTTGTATATATTTTTAGATTTTACCAAATTGAGGAAAATAAAAAAAAAGAAAATAAAAACAAGATTTTCTCAAAATTTTAAGTGTAGAATTGAAACGTTAAAGGTAAAAAATAAAGAATGTGGTGAACTAAGCATTTAGTGGGGTGAAAATAGCTGCACCCTATCTATATGTCATATTCTATATCAAATTTTAAAAATAAAATAAAAAATTAAAAAATCTCTACGAACTTCTTTTGGATGATTACGTATAGATAAACTTTATTTTGGACGAATTATAAATATATATATGTAATTCTTTTCTTCTGTACGAAATTGTTTTTTCTTGGATTATATATAGGAAAAATGCTCATTTGATACTAATTTTATCCCCGCTTAGACCATTTCAATGACAATATTTTTTAAGAGCCCATTCCAATATAAGGTACCTCTATTTGTGCCCAAATGAACAAATCTTTACTTAAAGTCTTAATAAGCAATATTATTTTATGATCATTTTGCCCTCACCTCTTAAACATGCATAGAGAGAGAAAATTTGGCCGGAACCTCACCGGACTCTGGTCATCGAAATTTCGCCGGTCGCCGAAAATCTCGCCTGACCTTGTAGGAAGTATACCTCACCATCGCTGAAGTTTAATTAAGGGCAATAATGATGAATTTTTTTTTACTGGGAGCAATAAATTTCTACTGAGATTTTACTGGGGAGCAGTAAACTTCTACTAAGGTCAATAAAACCTTATTGAGGGGCAGTAATGATGAAAAATGTTTTAATGGGGGCAATAAACTTTTACTGAGGGAGCAGTAAACTTTTATTGAGATTTTACTAGGGGACAATAAACTTCTACTGAGGTCAATAAAACCTTATTGAGGGACAGTAATGATGAAAAATGTTTTAATGGGGGCAGTAAACTTTTACTGAGGGAGCAGTAAACTTCTACTGAGATTTTATTGGAGGACAGTAAACTTCTACTAAGGTCAATAAAACCTTATTGAGGGACAGTAATGATGAAAAATGTTTTACTGGGGGCAATAAACTTCTACTGAGGGAGCAGTAAACTTATACTGAGATTTTACTGGGGACAATAAACTTTTACTAAGAGGCAGTAAACTTCTACTAATGTCAATAAATACTTATTAAGGGGCAGCAGTGATGTTTATTGACACTAATAAATGTTAGAAAAGGAAACGTTGACTTTTTTACTATCGTAAATCTTCATATAAAAATTTACTAGGGGGCAATAATGTTTAAAAAAATTTACCCCTAGTAAAATGTTCAAACATTATTATCAGTTTATAAAGGCAACCAAACCTACCAGAAAAATTGTCCTTACCACACAAAGCTTACACACAGACCACTCTTCGACTGTCGCCGACGTCGACCTCGGCGGACAAGCTTGCGCAACAACCAGCAACTAACCTAGAGCAACATCGTCATCTCCGACCGGTCATACCAGTCACGCCGCCTCCTAGAGGATGTGATTGTCCTCAACATCGTCATCGTCATCTCCGATCGGCTTAGGTGCTCTATAACTAGTGAGACTTACATATACTCTCATGATTAGTCAAAGTCTTTACTATAAAGAGAGATCCATTGTTTTGTCTAAAGCAAGATAACAAATATGTGTTAAGAGATGAAATTCTCATCTAAGTACAATAAGACGCATCAATGTACTCAACACAATACGAAAGACTTGACATCTCGTTCGCTATGAAAAGTTGTAAAGCTAAGTGTAGCTATGTGCCCACGCAATGCCAATGTAATGGAAATAACTCTTTTTTTCAATACTTAATGGTATGAAAGGTTGAAGCTTATTCTATCTACATAAGAAAGACACATCAATTGCGAAATCAGAATCTGCCAAGTTTCGTAGGTCAAGTTCCATGGGACCTGTAAGAAATCTCACTCATTGAAAAATGGTTACATTGGTACCATTGGAAAGATCTATGTGTCTACTTTCAAGGAAAATCAACCATTTGATCATACCTATCATATTGAGTGAGTTATGGCCGTTTTTGTAAAGTATGACGAATCTGTCCGAGAATCTGATTCTGGCAAAACAGTCAACTTGACTGGACTTTGTGAACAGTTCCTAACGAACCAGAATGTGTGTTATACACGGTTGGAAATATAAATGAGTCTAGTTTCCAACACCGTTTACGGTTCGTACATATGTATGTCCTAAAGGAAGTTATTGCTGTTTTAGTACCCGAAGGTCATGCTGCGCGAAAATCTGATTTCCTGCACGAACTTATGTTTTGAGTTCACAAACGGCCTTCTCCTCAAGATTTAAGTGTAAAAGATCATGTTTGAGGACAATACGGCATGATCTGGATAATCATTGCCCGATGCCACATTTAAAGACATGTAGAGAGCATTGACATGCTAAGTTATTGAAATTTTCGTGATTAGTAAGAATCAGGAAGAGCCCTATGATTGATGTAAAGATGAGGGGGAGGTGCGAACTTCAAGGGGAGCCTAGCACATGCATACATGTCACTATCAAATGTGAAGGGTGCGTTGTACTTTTTTTCTCCTACGATCAAGGTTCATTTTTTCTCCCACAAGGTTTTTATGACTTGACGAAGTTTTTAACAAGGCAACAAATCAGCACCATCGGCATATCAGCGCGCGACACAAGGGGGAGTGTTCTGAGATATTCTGTATCTTTCTAGATGTTCTTTATGTGTGCCTTGGCCTTATTTTATCAATAAATAAAATAATGATTTCTCTATTCTCTTCCTATCTCTCTTTGTCTCTACACTTTATCTTTCATCAAAAATGAATATATTTGGTTTCACATGCGGTAACAGATTCTTTGTTTTTCGTAATAGTCACACTCTGGTGGATCGAATAAAGCCTCTACTTGATCAATATTACCACCACTAGGTTTTGGAGACCTTCTTTGATTCCGATCCACACGCAGTCACTCACCATACTCGTACATACAAATAATTAAATTTTAGTAAAAAAAAGTTAAAAATTACCAAAACTTGAGAAGCTTGTGACCCCATACATTATTTGATAAGGGTGTCTTTTAAAGCAATATCTTCAAAATGTATGTACGTGTGTATACTTTAAGTAACTTCTGTTCAAAATGTTATTGCTAAAAGAGCGAGTATTGATTAATAATCATTTCAGAACAAAATTTAGAAAAAAATCTCCTATGTATACCGTTAGAGAATTGTTTTGGCCCACGTCCTCAGCGAAGGGTAGAGAGGGAACAAATGTAAAACTGGTGCGTGCGGGGCGTGCCACCTCACGGATGAGGAAAGAGAACGGTGCGCGTCCTGACTTCTTGACCAGGCGAATGAGGGCTCCGGCGTCACCTGATGAGGAAATATTTCCGAGCTTACTCTTCTGAATCACCTGTCGATCGATACTCACTGTGAGAGCGAGCAGAGCAACAATTGGGAAGTTGGAGACGAGTCCTGACGGGCTCCGGGATCTAAAGCGGGATGCGCTTAGAACGTTAGGGTTTCGAGAAGACTCGAAGGTTTCGACTGTGTACGTCTGTTTGAGAGAAATTTGTTGATTGATTGATTGATTGTGTGTTTAGAGAGAGAACATGGAGCTCCCTTATATATCTATCCGTAAGCAACTCGTGGAGACTACCCACAATCCAATGCGGACTCTGCAATTAGAATCCCACAAGGATACGTTTAACTCGCCAGTCATGCGCCCCATGCAACACGTGTCAAACCTATCTCGCTTAGGTTTCGTTCCCTGCCTCGCCGCATTTCATTTGTCGTGTAGTAAGCGAACTCAAACACTAAGCGACCTTATCCAGAGGGTGTTATTGGTCATTTCAACCCATCCTCGCAAGAACTATAGAGTCCCATGCGAACTGGAGATAAGGATCCCGTGTAGACACCGCATCTCGCAAGGTATCAGAATAAAAGCCACGTCACGTGCTGCCAAACCTCGCTACCCTTGATGGGCTAAAAAGGCCACAGGCATTGGCCCAAATGATATCCAAGTCTTTCTCGAGTCTTGGACCGAAAATGCCCACTGGGCTCAAACATTGCCCCCTAGGCCTTGAGTTTAATCCGTTTCGCAATGGATAAGCGAAAAGGCCTAATTAAGCTTTTTTATGGGAACTCGTACTTCAAAAGGTGCTGACGTTTCGGCGCTATCGCTTCCCTTCATCATTACGGCTTTTCGAATTTTGAAACGCGCTGACGTTTCGGTCGTCATTGCGTCTTTTCGTTGCGACCATTGATTGAAAGGGACGTTACGGTTCGTCTCCTTTATAAACCTCGACGCGGGTCCCCACATCTTACCATCGCTTTCAAAACAATCTCCGCCTTCTGCAAACAACCAAACCCCAGCACCAAACAGACTTTTAATCCGGAAACAATGCCTCCTAAACCTTTTGCCAATGACCCGAACCTGAACCTTACGGCGGCGACCTCTTGGTCGACCAGCCTTGCACGCCGCTTCGCCACCAACCCGCCTCAAGGAACACCAATCTATTTCCTTGATACAGGGGCGGCTCTGCTTGGCCCGACTCCTTCAAAGCCCCTGTCCGACGCCGACCTTAACCATTACAACTCCTCCGTGCGTCGGCCAATCTTGGCCCAGCGGCGCGAACCGGGAAACTTTTCCACCTGGCAAGCCCGCTCTCATGTAAATGTCCGGGTCGGGGAATGGCCCAGCGCAACCGCGGAGGAGCGAACGTGGTACGAGGAGCGCCTCCAGACCGATCAGACGATCTGGGAAGCCACCGGAATTCATGAGGCCATTGCCTTGAGCTTCTCGCTGCCCTCTCACACCGATCGAGCGCCTATCGCTGCCATGGCCTGTTTGTGGAACAGCGCCACCAACACCTTCGACTTCCCTTTCGGGCAGATGGGCATTACTCTGCTGGACATCCTCGCCATCACCGGGCTGCCAATCCACGCCAAGCCGTATGTGCCAGGCGACTTTGCGTCGACCGAGTTCCCATACGCCTGCAACTTGGGAGCCCGCCGCGCCCTGAGAATTTCATACGGGGCATGGCGGAAATTTTACATGGGCCACGCGGAGCCGCATGAAGGAGGCATCGCTTTCTTGGAGTACTGGCTCGACAAGTTTGTCTTCTGCGGCAGCGCTCACAAACCAACCGGGAGATGGACCAAGTTGGCTGAAGCGCTATACAATGGGATTGAAGTCGGGTTAGGGCAACCTGTATTAGGCGCACTCTACCGGACCCTGCATCTGCTGTCGCTGAAGCCTTTTCACCTTTCTGGCGGCCCTCTGTGGATCCTGGACCTGTGGACGCAGTTGTACTTTCCGCTCTTCCGGCGAGCCCCGGTGGAATACCTGCCTGAAGATCGGCTGCTTGGCTTTGCGGTGTGCAGGAATGACGCGAATCGGACTCCTCTGTCCTTCTTCGCTAGCCTGTCCATCCTTTACAACCACATCGAGCCACCACCGACTATGGATATGATGGTTCGCCGGCGCCACCCTGAGGTCCTATCGACGGGTTTCTTCCCCCGCCAAGAGTCTGACAACGATGCGAGGACTGCCTTCGTAAGAGCAACCTCATGCTGCGACCTCCAACTCGCTGAGGATGAGCAAGGCTTCGAGCTATATGCTCCCAATCACTTCGCAAGGCAACTTGGTTTTCATCAAGGGATTCCTTATCCGCTTCTCCATTCAGTCAACAAGTACACCTCGTGGAGGAAGATTGGCGAGTCTGATCGAGTCACCCCGCTGCAAAATCTCTACCCTCTTTCTCCCAACCTGCTGGAGATCGAGCCTTCGCTGGGTATTGACCCCGCTTACCTTGCTTGGTGGCGGTCCTTATCTGACAACCATTGGGAGTTCCCAGACGACGCTGTCTTCGCTGCCGTTTTTCGTCCTCTTTACGATACTTTGGGCGAGTCAGACCGCACCATCCTCGATGGCCAGCGCGACCATGCGGAAAGGAGTTCAGGGGCTGCGACAAGAACTAGGCTCGCGCCTCCGCCAGTTCCTACTGCTCGCCGCCCGACGGGGATCGTCATTAGAGAACGCGATCCCACACCTTCGGTATGTCACTAAATGTGTGCATTTTGAACTTCTTTCGACATGTTGATAAAATGCTCTTTTCTAATCCTCTTTTTCTCTTCTCAGTCTACCTCCCGCCGGAGAAACGTTGACAGGTCCGAAGTTGCCAGAGGAAAGGCACCTGTCCAGAGGGAAACTGTAGCGGGCCACGACAGCGAGGCTGCTCCTGTCGTTCCTCGGCCAACGAGCGGCGAGAGCTCGCGGAAGCGTCCTATCGAGGACGAAGAGGACTTGCTGGAGGACGTGCAGTACCAGCGAGAGTATGGCTTGGTAAGCGACCCGGTAAGCGGACCACTTTGAATTAAATTTTCCTAAGCCAGTCAACAAACTCGCTAACTTCGCTTTTGACAGGTTCGCCGCACTCGACCTCGCCTCGCTGTCGTAGAAGAGGCACCCGAGACAACGGATGTCCCATCTCCAGAACCATTCAGCGTGGATTTGGCCCTGCAGAGGGTTACTGAGGCAAGCGCGGAGATGGATTTCGAGGTAACTGCCGAAGCCGGCGAAGAGATGGTCATTGAGGAATTTGCAGTGGCAGGCGCGGAAACGGTTGCCGAAGAGTCTGCTGAATCTAGCGAGGAGGTGACCCTTGAGGAGACTGTCGAAGCGGCTGCGGAGGAGACTACTACGGTCATCGAGGGGGCCGACAAAGCTAGCGAGGAAGTCATACAGCCCTCCTCTCCAACTGCCGCTTCTGGCGAAGCTGGTCCAATCCCAGAACCATCCTTGGCTCTGGTTGAAAATGCAGCCCTCGACCAGTCCAACCAAGTCTCTGATCCTACTGCCCCCTTGGCGACTCCGCCCGAAGGCCTTCAACTGATACTTTGGGCTCCTCCTCTGCGATTGGGCCGCGCGGGACATACCGGTGAAGTGCCTCCGGCGGTTCCAACGAAGGCCTTTACTGCCCCCTTGGTGGAGATAGAGACAGCTCGTGGCACTCCGCCACCCTCTCCAGAAATTGAAGCGGCTGCCGAAGTTGAACCAGTCACTCCGGTCCCAACAAGGAAACCTGGCGAGGAGTCTTCTTCCTTCAGTACCCGGGCCGCTCGTCTTTGGGCCCGAACTACTCCGCCTACTGATCCAGAACCCATCCGCTTAGCTCGGTCTTTCCTTCATGGGTTGTTCCATCACGGCTCTCGCCCGAACGTCTTTGACTTGGTAGGACGTATTCGCGAGGCCCATGAAGCTCTGGATCGACACCTCGCTGGCGGCAATCCTGTTCTGGACCAAGCGCTGGAGTTGGCCGATGCTGTCGAGTCGCAGGCTCGCCGAGTTTTGGATATCGGTGCTCAATCGGCCTTTCGTGAGCAAGCTCGCCGCAACTTGGACAACCAGATGGCGAACCTCTTGGCCGAGCTTGGTGAAGCTGGCATTCCTGGAGCGTCTTCAGAGAATCCAAGTGCTGGCCATGCTCGGCGAGTGGAAGCCCTGGAGGCTCAGATAGCAGAGTTGCAGGCTCAACTTGCTCGGGCTCGCCAAGACTTGGCCCGCGCTTTGGAAGTGGAAGCTCGTTTGCAGGCCGCGGAGGAGGCCCAGGAGGCTTTGGACTCGGCCGTGGCCGCTGCTGAAGAAGTTCAAGCCCAAGCCTATGAAGAAGAGATAGCCTTAGAAGGCATGCTCTTAGAGTTGTATAGGGTTTGTAGGCGTGCGTAGGTTTAACTGTATTTGCCCCCTTATGTACGAACTTTAATGATAATATCAAAGTTGAAATTTTCCCGCCCTTTGCCAACTGTTCTGTAATAACTGTCGGAAAAAAAAAAAAAAAAAATCCTTTTCCGAGATTCAGCGACGGTTTCCAATGTAACTACTCGCTCGGAACTCGGGCAATCATTATTGAAAAACGCGTCTGACCTTATCTCCAAAGCCCGTATCTCGGAGCAAATATTGCATGGGGGACAACTGTCAAGCGCATAATCGCCCCTTCCGCCTATAAAAAGAAACGTTTGGCCGGGGTGAAGTATCAGTGAAGTCTTCTGCCCCCTCACCATGATTTCTTATTCCCTTCTGTTCATCCTTCTGTCCCTGCTTAGAGCAAAGCCCTCAACCATATATTCCCCTTCTTTGCTGATTCTGAAAATCTACTCTCAGGCCTAGAGTGATTCTGAGAATCTACTCTCAGGCCAAGCCTTTGTTCGGCCTGACCAAAGGTCGGGTACCCTCTGCCTTGCGCCTGCTGTTCTATCAGCGCGTGAGGCTCTGCCGGCCATTCAAACGGAAGACTGGTGGTAGCATGAGGGATCCTGACCCGCTGGACCTGTAGCTTCCCAACACTTTCTGTTGGGTCCAGGCCGGCGTCAGGGTTTTGGCTGATCTAAGGCTGCGAGGCGTTTGCCAACTTTGAGCGAAGGACGCCGCGGCAGACTTCTCTTTAGCCAAGCGAGCCGGGACGAGGCTCCAGTATCTGTAGATCTATGCTTTTTTTGAAATGTAAACATAGTCTAATTTACCTTTTCTGATCAATGTAATTGCTTTGGCCGCAAAGCCATAATTCGAAACATGTATTGAACAAAGTCAAAAAGGGCAAAAATAAATGAATTTATTTTTTAGGCCTCTGGAATAGGCCCCAATCTTGTACTAGTCTTTGTGTTTAGACTTTGCACGTTTACAGAGAATAAAGAAAATAATAGAAATTTTTAGGGCCTCTGGAATAGGCCCCAATCTAATACAGGCCTTTTTAGGCTGGTACGTTACAATGTATTCTATTAGTCTTCTGTCCCGAGTTGCCCCCTAGTGTTAGGCGGCGGAGCGAGTACGCGATGGCGCGTAGCACTATTGACCGTGGTGGCGGGATCTGGTGGAGGTGTAGGATCCTCGCGTTCCCAGACCCCCGCAATGTGGCGCTTGAGGAAGCGGCCATTAATAGGGTTGCGATGAATAGTACCGTCCAAGTCGCGCAAGTGGTATGCCCCCTTGGGAAGTATTCGGTGAATAATAAAGGGTCCATCCCAGCGAGCGGACCACTTGCCCCGACCATCTGTTTTGTCCCCAAGCGGGAGGACTGCTCGCCACACCTTCTGGCCCTCAGCATAGCTCTGCCCGCGCGTGATTTTATCATAGGAGCGGGCGATGCGCTGTTTTTCCAGGACCAGGTTGTTGAAGGCGGCGACACGATGCTCGTCTAAATCTTCAAGCTCCTGCCACATGGCTTGGACGTAATCCTCGCCAAGTAGTTGATGCTGTTCCTGGACGCGGAGCGAAGCGATATTGATCTCAAGGGGAAGGACGGCGTCGTGACCGTACATGAGAGCGTACGGTGTGGTATCCGTTGGGCCTCGCTTGGAGGTGCGGTAGGCCCACAAAGTGTGGTAGAGTTCCTGGTGCCAGACGCGAGGGTTCAACTCCAACATCTTGCGGAGGATGCCAAGGATGACCTTATTACTAGCCTCCGCTTGGCCATTGGATTGAGCATAGTATGGTGTGGAGTGTAAAAGCTTGATGCCGTAATCGTTTAAGTACGTAACAACTGAATCGGCCATGAAAGCTGCCCCCCTGTCCGTAACGATGCACTCCGGGATACCAAAGCGTGAGATGATGTTGCGGAAAATGAAGTTGCGCACCGAGTTAGCAGAGGCGACTTTGAGTGGTTCGGCCTCGACCCATTTGGTAAAGAAATCGGTGGCAACAATAATGAACTTGTGCTGCTCAGAGGAATGGGGATGAATGATGCCCACGAAATCCATTGCCCATCCGCGACACGGCCAAGGTTTGATGATAGGCTGCAATGGGATGTTAGGAATATGTTGCACTGGTCCGTGAGCTTGGCAGTCTTGGCAACCTCTGGCGAAGGCAATACAATCTTTCAGCATTGTTGGCCAGTAGTATCCATGGCGGCGGATCAGCCATCGCATTTTGGGCCCGGCCTGGTGCGAGCCGCAAACGCCACAATGGACTTCGCGCATGAGACGTTTAGCTTCGTTTCCGTATACACAGCGGAAGTCGTTGCCGTCTTCCCCACGCCGCCGGAGTTCGCCATTGCGTAGTACAAAGTTTAAGGCGAGGAAGCGGATTTGCCTGGAATGAGCAGCGTCGTTAGGGTTCTGGAGGTAGGCGATGAATGGTAGCCGCCAATCCTCGTCGATGGGGTCCAAGGCTGCAACTTCTGGGATGACGTCCCGAAATTGCCCCCTGGCGATGAAAGAGGGAAGAGTGCGGCGTTCGACCTTGAGCAGGCGTTCGCGCACTCCGTCTCTCAGGCTGAGGCCAGACGCTATCTGGGCGAGCTCGTTGGCAGCGAAGTTAAATTCACGTGGTATGTGTTCGATGTACACGTCGTCGAATCGATCCAGTACCTCGAATGCCTTGCGCAGGTATGGCTCTATAGACAAGCTTAAACATTTGAACTTTTCCACAAGCTGGTTAACGACCAACAAAGAATCACCAAAGATCTGGACCTCGCGGACTCCTAAGTCCAACAAGATCTCTAAGCCGATGATTAATGCTTCGTACTCGGCCTGGTTGTTGGTGCATTTGAAGTCGAGCTGGAACGAATAGGAGAAGCGATCTCCAGCGGGATTAGTGATGGCTATCCCGGCTCCAGCTGCTATGTCAGTCCGTGAACCATCAAAGTACAAGGTCCAAGGAGCGAGTGTCACTGTGGCGAAGTCCAACTCGCGAAACGCTGTGAGCTCTGATGGTGGGTGATGGGCAAGAAAATCCGCTATTGCCTGTCCTTTTACTGCCTTTTGCGGAACATATTGCAACGAGAATTCGGACATGGCGAGGATCCACTTGCCGATGCGTCCCCGCAAGATAGGGCGAGAAAGCATGTATTTGACCAGGTCGGATTGAGCGATGACGACCGTGGTAAAGGCAAGCATGTAATGGCGCAGCTTGCATCCTGCAAAGTAGAGAGCGAGACATAACTTCTCCATGGGCGAGTAGCGTGTCTCACAGTCTGTTAACACCCTGCTGAGGTAATAGACGGCATGTTCTACCCCGTTTTCATCATCCTGGGCCAGGAGTCCACCGATGGATAGATCGGCGGCGGCGATATAAAGCTTGAGCGGGGCGCCGTCGCGAGGCGGGATTAGGACAGGTGGGTTCGTAAGGTAGTCCTTGATTCGATCAAAGGCCTGTTGATGTTGTGGTTCCCATACGAACTCGGTTGCCCCCTGGAGCTTAAGTAAAGGGGAAAAGGGTTGGACCTTCCCTGCCGCGTTTGATATGAAGCGGCGGAGAAAGTTGATTCGCCCTAGTAGCTGTTGTAGCTCCTTCTTGGTAGTGGGAGGCGAAGCGGTGATAACCGCCTGTGCTTTGTCCTTTGGGATCTCGATGCCTCTTTGATGTACGAGGAAACCAAGGAAATCACCGGCCTCGGCGAAGAAAACGCACTTGGCGGGATTCATCTTTAGGTTATGTCTGCGCATCCGTGTGAACACCTGCCGGAGGTCTTCCACGTGGGTTGCTCGCGATTTGGTTTTGACTACCACATCGTCGATGTAGACTTCGATCAACTTGCCCAAGATGTCGTGGAAGATGAGGTTCATGGCGCGCTGGTATGTTGCCCCCGCGTTCTTAAGGCCGAAGGGCATGACAACATACTCGAACGTGCCAGCGAAACCAGGGCAACGGAAGGCGGTCTTGTGTCGATCCTCCTCGGCGACGGGAATTTGATGGTACCCGGCCGTGCCGTCCATAAAGGATAACACCTCGTGCCCTGCGGCGGCATCAATAAGTAGGTCAGCCACAGGCATGGGGTATATGTCTTTTGGTGTTGCGTTGTTTAGATCTCGGTAATCAACACAGACACGCATTTTGCCATTTTTCTTGCGGACGGGGACGACGTTAGACAACCACTCGTTATATTTGGCTACGCGAATGATTCCCGATCGGTGCATGCTTTCGATCTCTTCTTTAACCACGATCTGGGTTTCAGTTCGCATGAAGCGGCCGTCCTGTCGAACTGGGCGCCGGTCGGGATAGGTTGGCAACCGGTGGCAGACCAAGTCTGGGGACAAGCCTGGCATATCTTCGTACTTGTCGGCGAAGCAATCCCTGTATTCGCGTAATAGGTCAAGGAGGGCTTCCTTTTCTTCCTCCGCCAACTTTGCACTGATGGAAATAAGTAAGGGCTTTTCTGCAGTCCCTACATCAACTTGTAAAGTGGGGTCGCGGACTTGAGGTGGAGTGTCGTCCAAGGCAGCAGGAGCTAACTGAATAACTTCTTCCTTGGTATCGGAATAATCCACTACTTCATCGACATATTCCATAGTCGCGACCTTGTCGTAGGCTTCGCGTTCTGCCCAGTACGAAAGGAGTCTTTCGCACAAGGACTCGCCAGCCTCGCGTGCCTCTTCGGAAAGGGCACTATCCATCGAAATGGGGTGTGAGAGTCGCGATGGTGTGAGGACGTTGCAGATCGTCCTTCGCCTGGGTAAGCCCCCATCGCGTTAGATTGGAGGCCGTTACTCCGTATGGGCGGCCCTTGTGGTCGACGCCTTGAACATCCAACGGGCCCAAGTCTGTATTATAGTATCGGGCATCGTTGAGGTTGGCGGAAATGGAGAAAGGCCGCGGGTCGGCCTTGATGATGACGGACTCGCGTTTCTCGGTGTCCCAGATCATGAGTTCTTGGTGCATGGAGGAAGGCACGCAAAAACTTCTGTGGATCCAGTCGCGGCCGAGGATCATGCTGTAAGAGGAAACGCACTCGGCAACGAAAAAGGTATAAACCCGCGATGCTGGCCCGACCTTGACCCGTAGGAACAGCAAACCTAGGGTCCTGGACACCTGTCCTGTAAAGTTTTTCACCGTTAAGGACGTTGTCTGGATCATTGAGCGCGGGATGTCGAGGAGCCCCATGGTGCGGGTTGTGACGACATTAACCGCGGCACCGGTGTCGATCATGACCTTGTTGATCAGTTTCCCTTGGACCTCTGCTGTGATATACAGTGGTCGCATGTGGGTGGCCATGTCCAGGGTTGGTGTAGAAAAGGTCATGGTTGGCCTTGGTGCGAAGCTACTCGAACTTTCCTCTTGCGGAATGCCATCGGCTGGGGCCAGTACTGGGCCCATTTCGCTGCTGCATGGCGGGGGTATGCTGTCATCCTCGCTAAGGATGGTGATGTCCGCCGCACTGCAGGTTGTGTTTGGTGGAAGGGCGTATCGTTCCGAAATGAAGAACACCATCCCGACCTGAAACGAGAACCGTTCGGAGACTGGGACCAGAGGTGTGTCAATGATCCCATGTTCCCCTTCGAGAACTGCAAAGGCGTCTGCTTCTCGGCTGAACCCTTCCTCAGCTTCCCAACCGGAGACCTCTATCATATTGCAGGTGAATGACTCAGCCTGCTCTTCGTCTTGCTCTTCCTCTAGGTTAAGCCGAGGTTCTGAATGTGCCTCGTCGGCTTCCTCATTCTCGCGGAAACGTTGGGCCATTTGCTCGGCGAGGTTAGGACTGGAGGGTGCCGGTGTCTCCGCTGGTGGCTCTGAAGCTTGAGTTTGCCGCGGACGCCATACTGGCTTGGGTGAAGGCTGAGGATCCCTGGCTGGCTGCCTGTCTGCTGCCGCGGGAGCCTTACCGCTGTCTTCTTTCCCTAACTGCTGCAGGGCAGATACTCGGGGAACCATCCTAGTCTCGGGTTCCGGGGTACGCCGTGGCCGAGGCTGTTGTGGCGATGGTGGCTCCCTTCTGGCGTCAGCCTCTGGATTTTGACGTTCTTGTCGTCGTGAGGGCTGAGGCGGCTCGCGTTTAGACTCTGAGTCCGGAGTCATGAACAACTTTCGCCTAGGGCCGGTAGGTGGAGCCTTGCCTTGATCGGGCTCCGGTGACGGCCTACGTCTGGAAGGCTGCTGATCCCTCCTCCTGGTAGGCTCCGGTGATGGATTGGGCCTAGCAGGCTGTGGATCCCTCCTCCTGTCAGGTACGGGTGATGGATTGGGCCTAGCAGGCTGTGGATCCCTCCTCCTGTCAGGCACGGGTGACGGCCTGCGTCTGGAAGGCTGCTGGTCTCTTCTCCTTTCAGGTGCTGGGGATGGCCTGCGTCTAGGAGGCTGCGGATCCCTTCTTTGTTCAGGTGGTGGTGATTGCCTGCGCCTGGGAGGTTGCGAATCCGGCTTTGGTGGAACCGTGAGTCGGCAGAAAACATTTGGCTTGGGCGCAGGATCGTCACTGAACTGCTCGCAGATCCTTGGAGGTGCGACTGGCGGCATTTGAAGGACTGCGCGCAGACCTTCTGCTTCCCGCCACATCCGCTCAGGCGTCTGTGCGAGCTGCGAGGGGCGTATAGCGCCCTCGTCGACAGCCCGCAAGGCGCGCAGGATGCTGCCGTACCGCTTCTGGAGCTTGCGCTTCTTGGACTTGCTGATGGTCACCGCCTTGCCCCCTTGCTGCGTGTACCAGACCCCTTCCTTGATCGCTGATTTAGACGTCGGGGGAATGTAAGGGTTGGTTAAGACGCCGTCACGAGGGCTTGGGGCGCCGCTGCTGTGACTTCCACTGCTGGACTCTGAAATGTCCATCTCGCTTGCGGTAGGGGATGGAGGTATTGCGGCTGCCCAATGTGCGGCAACGTATGTCTCGAGACGCGCTATCCTTTTCTCCAGCTCTTCGCGAGTCCTGGGACTCGTAGGCTGGGAGCCTTTGGCGGGAGACGGTCTGTCGTCCCTCATGATTGCTTTGCCCTTATCCTTGTAGGAGGGGCGGTCTGGTTCGAGTCTTGCGACCAACTGTCGAGCTGGGTCGTTTGTGCTCCTCGTCTGGTTATCCGGGAGCATGTAGTTGTTCGCCGGCCGTTTGCGGTTTCGGCCTGGCGGATCGGATGGTCCTGCATTTGGTGACAGGTCTAGTGTGATCATTCGCTGGCCGACGCGAGGCCAAGCGAAACCAGCAGTTGCGATTGTAAAGCCGCCCTCGTCCTTGAAGCAGATGTATCCAAGGTCAAGCCAGTCTTGGATCTGGTCTCGGAGCTGGCGACATTCGCAGGTCCTGTGCCCCCAACTGTCATGGAAACTGCAATGGACGCGCCCGTCCCTATACTCGCTGTATGGCAAGGAGCGGAGTGTGACGAGTCCAGCCTCTCTGAGATCTTCTAAGACCTCGTGTGCCAGACTTTCATTGTAGGTGTACTGGCGGCGCGGCTGGCGGGTATTATCGTCTCCTTCCTCGCGGCCCCTTTTAGGCGCGCGACGTCGCTCGTCGTCCTGGGCCTGATCAGCCCAGTTGACCTCGACCATACCTACTACGGGCGGGAAAGGGTCTACATCGACCAATGAGGCCGTGCTACCCGGTGCCTTCATCCTTAGCTCGCCTGAGTTTAACCAAGTCTGCAGCTGGTCTCGGAGCTTGACACAATCCTTGGTGTCATGATTGTAGACGTTGTGGAAGGCACAGTATTTCTTGTCCTTCAGCTCCTCCTTAGGCGGAATTTTGTGGTCCAGGCGCACGTACTTCGCCTCGATTAGGTCATTGAAGACCAAATGGGCGTTCTTGGCGTCGTAAGTGTACGACTCATATTCTGGTTTGGTCCAAGCAAAGGACTGGATGGTGATCGGCTCGCGGGTCATCTTCAGGTTCTTCAGTTTGTGAGCCACTTGCTTGCCGGTCAGCTCTACCGCGCCAATGTCGTCCAAGTCCTGATCTGCATGGGTTGGCTCCGGCCTCTGATAGTAGGGATCGTGAGCAGGGGTTTGCATGCTGAGTGCCCCCACGATCCGGTTCTTCCCTGGCACATAGGTTCCCTTGGAAGCGTTGGCCTTATCGTCCAGCTCGTTCAGGATGAGCTCATAGCTGCCAACCTTGTTGATTAGGTCGCCCATGGAGCTGAAACGCTCTCCATGGTGCTTCAGCCGCTGGCGGTGCTCCAGACCCCGGATAGCCAATTTGATGGCTTCCTGCTCAGGCAGCAGGTAATCGCATTTGGCCTGCTGGATCTTGAAGCGCTGGAGGAAAGACACTCCGGACTCCATGATCTGCTGGCTCATCTGCGTGAGGGAGTCGAGGCCGACTTCGGGCTCAATTGTGCCGTATGTCTCCCGGAAGAGACGTTCCATGGTGGGCCAGTCTGGAATTGACCCTGGCTTCAGTCTGGAATACCAGGTGAAGGCGGCTCCGGACAGAGAAGTCCCGAAGAGCTTGAGCTTCAGCATATCATCATTCCCGTATTGGCCGCATTGGACCTTGAAACGGGCCATGTGAGTTGCTGCGTCTTCCCTTGTCTCCCCAGAGAATGTGGTGAAGACGATGTTCTTGAACCCGTGGGGGAAAGGATATTGTGCCACGCTATCTGGATAGGGGTCACGGTAGTGCAAGCTAGCATCACCCTTTCCGGTGTGCTCCTTGACAATGCTTGAGATGAGTTGGCGCCAGTCGGCCGCCGTTACTGGTGCAGAATCTGCCCCCTGGTCATGGCCATGCCATGCGGAGAAACTAGGGGCCTGTCCGACGTTCTTATGAGTCGAACTGGAATAAGCCACGATCGGGTCGTCTGGCGTCCCCATTCCTTGCGGCGCAAGAGCATCGGTGCCCTTGAGTGTGATCCTAGGGCTGCATGGCGAGGGTAGACGGGGTGGTGTCTTTGATGAGCTGGCCCCCAATGTAAATTGGGGAGCCTTCTGGCCCCCGACCCTCGGATTTGCCCTAGGACGTTCGTTTGGCGGGATATACCTCGAGCCCTCCGCTGCGCTTGAACTGGTGGAGTTCAGAGCGTGATTCTTCGGCCCTTGGGCCCGAATCCAGTCTTCCATCTGCAGGACCCTCGTACTCAGGGTATCATGGCGCTCTTTGTAGTCTTCGAGCTTTTCCATGCTGTTTTTGCTCCCGAAGAAGGAAGCGTCCTGCTGCTGCTGCAGCTTGGTGTCATGGTCGTTCAGACGATGGGTTTGGGCTTCTAGGGCCTGTGTAAAGGCCACCTTGCTCTGATCCAGTTCAGTCTGGATCCTTTGCAGAGAGCCGGACATTATGTCCTTGTCCTCCCTGATTGTGCCAACCACATAGTTGAACTCCTCGCTGAGCTTGGCGTGGTTTTCCTGGTTTGCGAGCCAGATCTCTTTGTCCTTAGCGACCTTCGCAGAGAGGTCCTGGACAATTTGCTGAGTTTCTTCAGCCTTCAAGCCGCACTCTCTTCTGAGCGCGCCGATCTCATTCTTGAAATCGCTCCTCAGTTCTTCGAACATTCTGCGGACCTCCTCTGTGGACAGAGCAGGTCCCGCCTCTGGGATTGGTTGTGAGTTTGCCATTGTGGACTTAGTAAGGTCGGGGTTGCCGAACAGATTGAGAATCTCTTCTTTAGCGAGAGATCTGCAAGCCGCGCTGTTATGGGGCTTGTATTGTGGAGCCTTGTGTTTCAAGCAAGAAAGCGAAGGTCTCCGGTAGGGGGAGTTGTCAAACTTCCCAATGATTGCTGGAAAAATAAACTCCCTGTCCCACTGGGCGTGCCAATGTTTTGGCCCACGTCCTCAGCGAAGGGTAGAGAGGGAACAAATGTAAAACTGGTGCGTGCGGGGCGTGCCACCTCACGGATGAGGAAAGAGAACGGTGCGCGTCCTGACTTCTTGACCAGGCGAATGAGGGCTCCGGCGTCACCTGATGAGGAAATATTTCCGAGCTTACTCTTCTGAATCACCTGTCGATCGATACTCACTGTGAGAGCGAGCAGAGCAACAATTGGGAAGTTGGAGACGAGTCCTGACGGGCTCCGGGATCTAAAGCGGGATGCGCTTAGAACGTTAGGGTTTCGAGAAGACTCGAAGGTTTCGACTGTGTACGTCTGTTTGAGAGAAATTTGTTGATTGATTGATTGATTGTGTGTTTAGAGAGAGAACATGGAGCTCCCTTATATATCTATCCGTAAGCAACTCGTGGAGACTACCCACAATCCAATGCGGACTCTGCAATTAGAATCCCACAAGGATACGTTTAACTCGCCAGTCATGCGCCCCATGCAACACGTGTCAAACCTATCTCGCTTAGGTTTCGTTCCCTGCCTCGCCGCATTTCATTTGTCGTGTAGTAAGCGAACTCAAACACTAAGCGACCTTATCCAGAGGGTGTTATTGGTCATTTCAACCCATCCTCGCAAGAACTATAGAGTCCCATGCGAACTGGAGATAAGGATCCCGTGTAGACACCGCATCTCGCAAGGTATCAGAATAAAAGCCACGTCACGTGCTGCCAAACCTCGCTACCCTTGATGGGCTAAAAAGGCCACAGGCATTGGCCCAAATGATATCCAAGTCTTTCTCGAGTCTTGGACCGAAAATGCCCACTGGGCTCAAACAAGAATAAAGGGCTCTTTTGCATCATAAATACTCAAATATCTACTCACTTCCTACAAATGCATACTAGGGCAGCCTTCCTACCCAAGTTCTTCCTCCACCAAATGAAGAAATTATCCATAATCGTCAAAAAAGAATATTTCTTGCGAGTACTTAAAACAGAAAGCAGAAGAACCAATTTGTTACTGCTAAGAAAGACTTGGCACATGGCTGTCGCTGGTGGACTATGACATTGAGGGTTAAAATGGCCTTTGGTGATCAGTCGTGTATTGCCTTACATTAGAGGTGGCAAACTGGCCGGGCTGGCTGCCTAATCGGGCTTCGAGCCTTGTTTGGGTCGGCCCACACGGGCCACTTCTTAACGGGCTCGAGCTTGGGCGGGCTAATTTACTCAAATGTAAGGCTCAACCCGACCCACGGCCCAAGCCCATAACGTGGTGGGCCGTGCTCGAGCCGTGTCTGACCCATTTCGTGCTGAAAATTGAAAATGGTCGAGGTGAATGTCCTATACCGCCGCTTCTACTCTCATAATTTCAATTTTTAATTATACATGATACGATCACAAACCAAAACTAATTCACACAATCTATTGATCATTTTTTTCTTTGTCAACTGCTTATTGTTCAAAACTATAAAAAAATTAGGCAAAAATTCAAAATTCATACTCAAATAAATAATTATTAGTATATAAGTATATTATTCAAATTCACACTCAAAACTAAGTTTATTATTTATAAATATGTTATCTTCATATTAGAAATGAAAAAAAAAGATATTTTATAGTGGGTCAGGCCGGGCCGTGGGCCTCAAATTATCGTGCTCAGGCCGGGCTTGACCCATGGGCTCATTTTTCTAGGCCCAGCCCGACCCATTAGAATAATGTGCTTGTGCTTGACCGGGCCGTCAACGGACTTGGGCCGTGCCGGGCCGTTTTTTAACTTACCGTGCCCGTGCTTAGCTACCCGTTTGCCATCTCTACCTTACATTAATTACGTACTTGGTACTTTGGGGGAATTGGGGGTCTGTCATCCTTCTCACTTCTCAATTGTGTATATGTAGCTTTCTATTTCCATCCTTCGTATTAATTAGCTCCACAAGGCTAAATCAATCTTTCACACTATTTTTGTTTGCAATATACTTTTCCACTATTTTTATCGTCGTGATCATATAAACAACTACGACAATTAGACCACTTCTACACTTCTCTTTACCTTCACTAGCCTTCATACCCGCACGATGCACAAGTAAACGATGTGCTTCGAATTTATATAGAAACATAAACAAATTAGAGAATGGAGAATCAAGTACAATGGAAGAAGAAAAAGAGATATCAGTGTTACAAACTAATTTTTATACCGTGAACTTGATCAGGAAGGATTGTAATAAAACAAGGATGCGTTGTTATCCCTGATGTGCATTCTTGCTTCCATCTATGATTTTTCTGATCACCAACTTCGTTTTTTATTTGTTCTAATCTCCTCAATTATCCTTTCTCTTTCTCTTTTACACAAACTATGTGGGGGTGGTTATCTATCCACTATTTTTACGTTTAGTCAGTTATTTCCACAATCTCATATCTCTTTAAGTAATTATCTTATACATTTTTTTTTGTAATATGTCTTTTACTACAATAACCATCTTCTTTGCTTTACAAAATCAGCTTAATTGAGACAGTTTTAGTAGTTTACATTTTGGTGAATTTTTATACCTCATGCATTTATAGTAGTAAATGTAAAGATTACTCTATAAAACCACCATAAAAAAGACAACCAATCACTTATCTTCATGCCTTAATCCAACTCCTAATTAAAATTAAAAAAAAAAACGAGCAGGGCTAGGGCGGCCATGTCATGAGCCACAACGAGCCCAGTGACTCACAACTCGCAAACATCAACCGCACCCAGAAATTTTATAATGTCATAAAAAGCTCACCAGATCCGTGACGTGTACGGTCCGGATTTAAAGTCCTCCCCCCCAGCACTAGATTCCCTCGTCCGTATAACCCTTTTCTTTCTCTCTCTTCAATCTCTGGTGTACTCTCTCTATCGTCGTCTTTCTTCCTCTTCTTCTTCTCGATCCGAAGCAGCGCCAATAATCCCCAGATCGCGATCTCAATCCAACTTCAATAAATCTCCCCTCTTTTTTCTCTTCTCTTTGAATCCGTGGCGCTAAATTTCAGATCTTTGGCAAAAAATTAAAGGAGGCAAATCAACCTAAAAGATTAAACCACCAATTGACGATTTTTTAAATATTTTTTTGCAGTGTTTGCTGGGAGTGGAAAGATTTTTGTATATATGATCGTTGGTGGATCGAATTGTTTTGGGTGGAACAATTGCATAGAAATCGAGGCAGAAGAAACCCCGGGGGGTATGATGGAAAGAGATGAGAGTAGCAGAGAAGTTGTGGATGTTGAAGAAGGTGAAATTCCCGATTCGAATTCAGTGGAGGAGATCAGTGAGGAGGATTTTGTGCAGCAGGAATCCAAGGCTGTATCCAATGGAGGAACTGGAGATGGAGCTAGGTTTTGGACGTTTCACGAAGTCCTCGCCCATCCACACTTTCGCGGCATCGGCGGCGGTGGTCTGGCTAACCTGGCTTGGGCTCAGGCCGTGCAGAATAAACCGTTCAATGACCTCCTTGTGAAGTTGGATTCCGACGAGAAATCGAAGCAGCAGAGGCTGCCGGTGAGCTCCGGCAATGAGAAAGTGGTGATTCTTGACAGTGGCGATGAGATGGATGTGGAGAAGGAGGAGGAGGAGGAGTTGGAGGAGGGGGAGATTGGTTTGGATTCGGAGTGCGGCGATAACGACAAGGCAGCTGGTAGTGTGGGGAATGAGGTGTGGGAGAAGCGTGTGAACTTGCTAAGGGAAGCATTGGAGTCTCTGACTATTACTGAGGCCGAGAAGTAAGTGAAGTGACTGTTTTTTTTTCGAATCTGTTTGGAGTGGATTGAGAGGGAAATGTATTGTCTGAGGTTGATTATTGTTGGTTGATGTTTTTGCAGATCATTTGGGGATGTATGTCACCGGTTTCTTGACAGTTTGGAAAGCTTGCGAGGAGTGCTTTCAGAGATAAGTGTGTCGACTAAAGAAGCTCTTGTTCAGCAGTTGTTCAATGCTGTACGAGCTATTAGCTCTGTAAGCTTCCCAAGATTTTATCACGTTGTTAGTGCTTTCTCTAAATATTTCGGAAGTCTGGTTATTGAAGTTGTTGCTGTTTCTTGCAGGTGTTCCGCTCCATGAGCGCGGACCAGAAGGAGCAGAATAAGAATGTTCTATCAAGGTTTGTGTTAGTGTTTATGCTCATTAGTTTGTCATCAATATATATTTTTTATAAAAGCCATGTTTCATGTAGTTTCTTGCTTCGTCTTGTTTCTGTTAACAGGATACTTTCTTCTGCAAAGAGTGATCCTTCTCCTTTTCCTGCAGAGCAGCTAAAAGAGGTGTGCGTTTATGTTAACGTAGTTCAGGAACATTTCACAGTCCTTGTTTGCAATCAGTTTAGCTGATTGTTGGTATGCTGGGAAGTACTGACGTTGAACATTTTTATTTTCCAGATTGAGGTGATGAGTTCCTCTATGGATTCCCCTCAAACTAAAGCAGGTACTATGGGGAATGGGATACAGAGTATCAATGGGGTTTATAAAACGGATTCTGATACTTCAGGTGCAAATGCCAGTCATGTGTTCACTTATGCGGCTAATACCGCGTCAGATACACAGGTATCAGTGGTCCATAGCAATCCAAATATATCATCTGAAGTTCCAAGATCAGGAACATCTAGTTTTAAGGGTAGGGGACTGATGCTACCCCTCTTAGACCTTCACATGGATCATGATGAAGATAGCCTTCCATCTCCTACACGAGAACCACCAGCATGTTTTCCTGTCCAGAAACCATTGGTTGTTGAGAATGGGATGGTAAAAAAATCAGGGTTGGAGACAGCTTGGGCGGCCCTAGATGTAGAAGGTTCAAAAATGCATGTTTATGAAACTGAGGCTCTTAAGGCTGTTTCTAGCTATCAACAAAAGTTTAGTCGCAATTCTTTTTTGACTAGTGAACTTCCAAGCCCGACTCCTTCAGAAGAGGAAGGTGATAATGGGGATGATGCTGCTGTTGGGGAGGTATCTAGTTCTTCTGCGTCTATTAATGTGAGAACTCCACAACCCCCCGTTTCAGGTCGTCAAGTTGCTTCTTATGTTCCTGCTACCACCCTCCCGGGTAGCTCTGGCATGCATGGACTAATTACTGCAAAAACTGCTTCACCTGTGAGTTCGGGGTCTAATATGCCCAATAAATCTTCAGCTAAGAGTAGAGACCCTAGGCTTCGATTTGCCAATTCTGATGCTGGTGCTTTGACCCTTAACCAACAGTCCTCAATTCAAGTGCATAATGCACCTAAAGTGGATTCTGTTATCACATTAAGCTCAAGAAAGCATAAATCCCCTGAGGATTTGAATTTTGATGGTCCTGAGTCAAAAAGACAAAGGGGTGCAAACTCAGTGGTTGGTTGGGGTGCAAAAACTTCTTTTGGAAGTGGTGGCTGGTTAGAAGACTGCAGTAGTGTCGGACCTCATTTAATTAACAGGAATCAGACCGTGGAGAAGAAAGAAGCTGATCCCAGAAAAATGGTTAATGTTTCAAGTTCTCCTGATACTGTAGAGGGCAATTCCAATGCCCAAAATACTGCCAATGAGAAGGTGCCGTTAGTGGCCCCAAGCTTTGTTTCCTTGCCTGCAATATTTAAAGATATTGCTGTCAATCCGACCATGTTGGTTAACATACTTAAGTTAGCAGAAGCTCAGCAGAACGCTGCTGCTCCTGCTCGTAAAGAAAGTTTGACATATCCTCCAAACTCAAGTTCAATCCCTGGAACTGCTGCATCAGTGAATGATCCATCAAAGACATCTGGAGCTTTGCTGATGCCAACCATTTGTTCACAAAAAACTCCAACGGTGTGTGCTTAATTGTATCCCTTTGATATGCATACACTTCTTTTGCTATAATCCTATTAGTTCATAATCTCTCGGATACAATTTAAGTTACTGTTCACTAGTTAGGTGAGGAAAGTTCTTTGGTCAGTAGTTTGGTGAAAGACCCCTTTTCTGTTATAATGTCTTTCCTTTGGCAGAGTTATTCGATATCTTTTTTTTTTTGCTAATTAATTTCTCAAATCCTTTTATAGGTTACATATTTATTTATTTACAAATCTTGCAGGATGAGACAGGAAAAATCCGCATGAAACTTCGGGATCCTCGTCGACTTCTTCATGGTAATGCACTTCTAATTCAAAACAGTGGAAGCGTGGGACATGAACAGGCAAGAAATATTGTACCCCCATCGTCAAGCAGTCAGGCAAACAATGATGATGTGAATGGAAAAAAGCAAGATAGTCAGGCAGATAAGAATTCAGTAACTTCACAGTCAGAGGCTCTAGGAGCCCCTGATATTGCTAGCCAATTCACCAAGAATCTTAAAAATATTGCTGATATTGTCTCTGTTTCCCAAGTCTCAACAAGTCCAGCAACACCTTCTCAGAATCTATCTACGGAACTGATTTCAATCAACCCAGACAAAGTTGATCTGAAAGCTGAGGAACAGCATACTGGAAGTGTTTCTGCATCCGTACCAACTGCAGGTGGTGCATCTCGTTCACCGGCCTCGTGGGGAGATGTTGAACATCTATTTGAAGGATATGATGACAAGCAAAAAGCAGCTATCCAAAGAGAGAGAGCAAGAAGGATAGAAGAACAGAAGAAAATGTTTGCAGCACGCAAGCTGTGCCTTGTGCTGGATCTAGATCACACCCTTCTTAATTCAGCTAAGGTAATGTCGTCGTGACGTATGGAAATGGTCTTTTGTGACCAATTGTTCTGAAGGGTTGTTACTTACATAATTTTGTTGTCACTCAGTTTGTAGAAGTCGATTCAGTGCATGATGAAATTTTGAGAAAGAAAGAGGAACAGGATCGTAAAGAGCCAGAAAGACATCTCTTCCGGTTTCAACATATGGGAATGTGGACCAAATTGCGGCCTGGGGTGTGGAAATTTTTAGAGAAGGTAAGTTTGTCTTTATATTGGTCTTGACATAAATCCTCGTTTTTATATTATCTTTGAAAGTTGAGCAATTTTTGCCGCCTTGGACATCAGGCTAGTCATCTTTTTGAGATGCATCTTTACACTATGGGGAACAAGCTATATGCTACAGAAATGGCAAAAGTGTTAGATCCAACAGGCGTTCTTTTTGCTGGAAGAGTTATTTCTAGAGGTGATGATGGGGATCCTTATGATGGTGATGAAAGGGTTCCTAAGAGTAAGGATCTGGAAGGAGTTTTGGGTATGGAATCAGCCGTAGTAATTATAGATGATTCTGTGAGGGTCTGGCTGCATAACAAACTGAATTTGATAGTTGTAGAAAGGTAACTGTGCTCTTAAATTAAATTGAAGATTTAGTTTCTGAGTGATAGCATGTTGGATGGCATCCTTTCTTGCATCGGAGTCTTATGCATTTGTGCATTGATGGTGTACAGGTATACCTACTTTCCTTGTAGCAGACGGCAGTTTGGGCTTCTAGGTCCTTCCCTTCTTGAGATAGATCATGATGAGAGACATGAAGATGGAACCCTGGCATCCTCATTGGCGGTGATGGCTGCTTCCAACTTTTTCTGATATTGCAAAAATTTGGCGACTTCGTTGCTGATTACATGTTTTTGTGCTTCTCTAGGTTATTGAAAAGATACACCAGATCTTTTTCTCCCATCCTTCCCTAGATGAAGCAGATGTTAGAAATATTCTGGCTTCTGAGCAGCAAAAGATTTTGGGTGGTTGTCGTATAGTATTTAGCAGGGTGTTTCCAGTTGGTGAGGTAAATCCCCACCTACATCCTTTGTGGCAAACAGCTGAACAGTTTGGTGCTGTGTGCACCAACCAGATAGATGATCAGGTTACCCATGTAGTTGCCAATTCCCTTGGGACTGACAAGGTAGGTGTTTCTAATACTCTGATATCAGAACTGTACCTAATGCTTTGAACTTTGGTGTGTTGCCCTCTCTGCCGCTTTCTCTATGTATGACATTAATTGGTTTGAGCAGGTGAATTGGGCTCTTTCTTCAGGGAAATATGTTGTGCATCCTGGCTGGTGAGCATGATATGCTTTATTTGTTTCTGTTTTATATAAAATCACATTGTATTTTGGTTCTGACGTTCTCTTTTCCCATTTTTATCTGTCCAGGGTGGAAGCTTCAGCTTTGCTTTATCGGAGGGCAAATGAGCAAGATTTTGCCATTAAATCGTAAAGAACCACATTCTAACCCTTTCGGTAAAACTAAAACTGATGTGAACATAGGCTCACGAATCACCTTGGAGTCGTGACAGAACTCCAACCTTAGGTCTGATCATGCGGGAGTTGAGTTGGGCTTGACCTGACACTGCTTGGCCTTGTTTTGATTCGTATGTCCACCCATTAATTGGCAATTGCACCCTAAAATTGCCTTACCAATCCTCCCAAGCATATGAAACAGCCCCGAGCCTAAAATATTGCTTTGACGGTGGGCTGTCTCCTGAAGAAGAATGAAGTAGTAATCGGGGTGGTTTGAGCATGGTGATTGTGATTTGGCTCGGAGCATTGTTCCCTTAACGGGTTTCTTCTTGAAAAATCTTGAGAGACCAGATTCCCTTGACAACTTCCAGCCATTAGATGTATATAGCCAGTGAGTTTGTGTGGATCCAAAACGTAAAAATAAGAGACTGAAATCCAGTGAGAAATCCGGTACTGCTCGGAGACGATGCGGAGGGAGGGATAAGGAAGTGCCTACGTACTTGGAAGAGGGACTGTGGTTTGGATTTGAACTTGGTGTGGTGGAATCATAGTTGACTGGGGCTGGTTGGCTAACTTTCTATTCAACTCTAGTCCCAACCTAACTAAATTGGTTTTGCAAAAAGAAAACATGGGGAATAAGTTGGTAAAAGAAATTTACTACACATAGAATAGTATCTTTGATGGTTTTGACCTTCGGTTTCTTATGTTTTTACCATGTAGTCGATAATGACAAGTTTTTTTTTTACTGAAGACAGAAAAGTTGTTGCCGGTCTTCGACCTTGACCGTTGCTTAAGCTAGTTAAACTTCTTACATATATCACTTGAATAGAGAGATCTGGAAGGAATTTTCCTTTTAACAACTGGAGTTCAAGGCAAGGGTATCCTACGAGGTCTTCTAATCCAATCGATTTCAAATGATGATGACACATATAAGGGTTAAGGGGGGTTTATGAAGCTACTGGAAGTACTTGATAGGAGCTACAATGAATAAACTGATTTCGAAGTTATAGGGCCAGAGGAAAATTGGCAGTTTATTTGTTCAGATTTGACATCCGCATTAACAGGAAACATTTGAATGACATTGATTAAATATCAGAATTCAGAAGTAGAGGCTACCAGTGTCACTGATACTGAAACTTCAAAGATACATGACCAGTAGCAGATTTCTGGTAATTGCGAGAGTCAGCAATGCCAGTCTCCATCTCTCATGGAAATCATCCATCCCCCTCCTCGCTGTCGAATCACAACACCCTCTAAACCTCAATCTCCTACCTTAATTGTTACTGCAATCCCATGCTCATTGTTTGTGTTGCGGTTGGTGGCAACTGGCAAGTAACATTTGTAGTTGGTGCCATGATGGAAGGTTTTTGACACTACTACAATGGATGGTTCTGGAACTCTGGTCATAGTGTCGACTAGAAATGTAACTGGTCACCAACTATTTGACAACAAGATGGAGCATATACAGAACATTTGGGGTGATAGGAATGTGAAGCAAAGCTTGCTGGAGTTGCCTCGAATGACTTTTTATCTTAAATTCTTCCGGCTCAATAGTGCAGAACAACCCTATTGCTTGCCAGGTAACCTGACTTCGGTAACAAGGGTTGGTTACCTTAAAGTGACCACAACCAATGAATATGAGACACATATCCATTTTAAAATGCTTAGTTGCAATATTAAGGACATAACAAAGGGGTTTTGGGTATTTGACATGTTTGTTTATAATTATTATTAACATTTATCTATCTCTCATTGGTGTTTGTCACCCAAGTTATTTCCATTGCCAAAACAACTCATTCTTGTCTAAAAGCTTATTTTCAGAGGACAAATGATTTTGAAGATCAATAACAAATTTAGGCTCAAGTGTTAGTATGTCAACCTCTAGTTCTAATGTATATCGAATTACCATTCTTGCACAAGTGTTAGTATATCGAAGTTCCAAAATTTACTAGTGATTGACCTTCTAAACTTTTTTTTCGTTGTTGTTGGTGAGTTGTAGCGTGTTGATATAGCTGATTATTCAGAACTCAAATTACATGTTCAAATTTTATTAGCATCGTGGATGGGTGAGGTGTATGTGATATTACTCATGCATATTAGTTGTCATATACGATACTGAGAAAAATTAAAGTTTTGGTCACTTAAACTAACTTGTTTAAATGATACCGGAGAGACTTTCCTAAATCATTAAAGCGAGAAGAACATTTACTGGGATTTACATAAATAATGCATTAAGTTTTTGACTTCCAAGATAACACATTCGAACGGTTTTTATACTTTGAATACAAACCTTCAAAAGAAAACTTCTTGGTTCCAGTCTTCCTGATATAATTCCATCAAAATTGACCATATATTTATTTCAGAGAAGATTCAAAGCACCAAGGTGCACTTAAACCAAGATGAATAGACCGTTGGATTACATTTATCCTATTATTTAATATTTAAATAAAAAGTTAAATATAAATATCAACGGTTAAGATTTTCTAATAAATACTTGGTTCACTTGTACCTTGGTGTATGCAAGAATTTTCGTATTTACAAGGTGCATGAATGGATACAATGCATAATCGATCTCAAACATTTTGTTGGATTAGAACGAATTGATCATGTGAGATGTTCGAGTTGCAACTAATTGATCATTTCGCCAAATTCTAGTATTTATTTCTTATTGATGGTAATAAAGGGTATTTACTTGTATTAAAGGATGATTTTTTCCCTTTTATTGCTATATATATATATATAGGCAACAATTAAAATCTCACAAGATGTTAGCCAAGATTTAATCCTTTGTTTTTTTTTTTCCCAAGTCAACAGTCCACGTACAGTAAGTAGAGATTCAAAAGGAATTACAATTCACAAAGGCTGTCAAGTTTTGGCAAGTACTTTGTTTTGTCCTCGAATTTAGGCCGTGATTGTCCAAATAAAAGTACCAAATAGGGTTTCTTATCTGATCAATATATAGGAGGAGATCGATTACTGAGAAAGACAATGGCGAACTCAAAAGAGAGGTCTACCATGGACAAAGAAGACCACGCTGCGTCTTTTACATGGTGGAGGGACAGTCATAATCGTCCTCATCATTCTCAGTGGCTTCAAGCTACCCTCTCAGGTTTGTACTTATCTTTCTGAGTGCTCGGATTTAGGGTTTAGATCACAAGCTGAGTTTTGTCTAGTTGATTTGTTGATTTTGTTCACTATACGTTTATGCTTCTCTCCTTTCTTCCATGCCTGGATTTGCCCTAGACTTTCCAGCACGCTAAGAATTTGATGATTTCTGATCCTTAGCAATATTGAGTTTATGGATGCAACCCTCATTCCCATTACTTTTTTTTCATGGATTAATATTAGCTCGCTTCAATGCTCGTCATGATTGATATGAAAAACTGGGGGCGTTATAAGCAAAAAATAATAATAATAAATAAATAATTTGTCTCAAATAATAGTCAGACATGATTTAATTCCCCAGTTTTGATTGAAAACTTGGGGACTCGAAGCTGCTGCCACACTTACTCCTTAGCAAGAATATTTGATTTTGTTCCTGTTGTCTTGTGGCATTCCAAGACATTTGTGTGAGTAATTAAGTGTATTTACATATATGATTCGTTATTTATACGAGTTGAAATTGAATTGCATGTTACGGATATGAAGAAGTGAATTATTACATGGAAACATGGTTATGGTGATGAAATATTATTGCAGATTTGGATGAGAAGACTCAACTGATGCTGGATATTATTCAAGAAGATGGAGATTCATTTGCAAGGAGAGCTGAGATGTTTTTCAAAAAAAAACCTGAGCTGATAACCAGGTTGGAAGATTTGTACAAATCGTACCGTTCTCTAGCTGAGAACTACGATCAGCTAAGATCTGAACTGATTCAAGCTGCTCAGCTGAGATCCTTGTCTACATTAGACTCCATCAAAGTGCAAACCATCCAAAAATGCGAGAAGGAAATCTCGGGATACTGGAAACTCAAGGCAATACCAAACAGTACCATTGAAACTGAAACCACATGCAGCTCTGATGACGCTAACTTTCATGAGTACCTGCCTAGAAGGCTGGATGATAGGTTGGTGTTGATGAGTAGTGAACGGAAGGACTCCTCAGCTAGCAGTGATAAGGCTATGGAGGCAGGAGGACTGAATGGCAACATGGACGAGACATTACGCAGTTTAGAGAAGGCGAAAATATTGGAGGAAAGGGTGTCAGAACTGATTGATGAAAACACGCATCAGCAGGAGAAACTGATATCGAATATTAAGGATAAGAGTGAAACAATCAAGAAGCTAAAGGAAGAGAACAGGATTTTGAGAGCTCAGACGGCAAGAGCAATCGATACGAAGAAAAACGAACTTCCAAGGTCCAAGTCCAAATTAGGGCCTTCTTTCATCGGAAGGCTTACAGGATGCACTCGATCTCCTTAACTTGTTTTAATTGACTTTGAATGTATTATCTACTATCATCCCGGTAGAATTGTTTGGTAAATTTATCACATAAGTTTTCGTTCACAGTTTGTTGACAAACATTGAACATCTTTTTCTGGGTTACACAAACTTACGATTGTTCTTGTTTCCCTCTTTAATACTCTAGACGAATGCACGAACCACTTTCAGTTAAGACAAGGGTGTTTAGTAATTAAAAGACTAGGCCTTGTTCGCATCCATTGTGCTTTTGCTTGTTCTCGATCGGTTAGTTTTTTCTTTCTTGCCGCCGGTTAATGATAGTGGTTTTTGAAAATGATAGTTTTTAATCCATGTACAAAAATCTAACAAGTGTTAAACAATTAAGTTAAGTTGGAAGTTTATTGTTAGATATTCAATCATTGAGATAAAACGAAAATCTAAAATAAGAGACCTTACGTTTATCAAACATTCTAAAAAGTATTTAAAAAAAATAAGTTTCAATGTGTTTTACTTATGTGTACGACATGTTAAGAGATCGTTGTACGTATGTATAAGATGTGTCGAGAGTTTGTTGTACACGATTCATGCCTAGTGACACGATCAAATTACCAAAAAGAAACAAAAAAAAAACTCAAATCACCAAATAAAAAGAAGGCAAACTAAACAAATGCCTGGTGTCAATAAGGAAATTTCCAAAAATCACCGTCTTTCTTATTCGCGGTAAACAGAAAATGACCGCCACGCAAATATAACCACATCTTCAACAGTCACTCAGAGACTGCGGTCTCTTTAATCCAAATCTCTTTCTCTCAGTCTGAGTCTAATAAAGGCTCCGAGCATCGAGCATACGTGTCCTCGACGATCTAGCTCCACCAGATTCTCCCCCACACAAGTGACATCACTACTCCGATGGACCGGACTCGCCGGACCGATAGCCCGGTCTACACTCGACAATGGACCACCGACTCCCCCACCGCCACATCACCCGCAATGTCTCCGGTGCGTGGCCACCACGCTCGCTCCTCCTCCGCCAGCGGCATCTCCAACATCAAACGCACTCAGAACTTCGCCGCCAAGGCCGCTGCTCAGCGCCTCGCGCAGGTCATGGCCTCGCAGAACACCGGTGACGACGACGACGAAGATGACGATGATCTCGGTTTCCGCTACAGTGCTCCGCCGCCGTTATCTCTCGCCAGAAATGCCAACAGTCCCGGCACTAATCCCGCCGTCCCCTCCGGGAGAACCACTTCTACTAGATCGGCTTCTCCCGCGGTAAATTCTCACTTCGATTTTAGTTTTTTACTTTTTACTGTGGTGATAGTTAGGATCGAAATGCATTTGAGTTCTGGTAGTACATTGCTCTGTGTTTTCTGATTTAAACTGGCATTATGATAGATTCTGCTGTGTTCAGTTTGATAATGTTGATTTTTGGTACAGTAGTATATGTACAACTCTGCTATTGTTAATTTGATTGTTGAAGAATGGATGTGTGCCGTGTGATTAGTTGGCTCGGAACTTGGATGAAGCTGTATCGGTTCGCTCAACCTCGGCTGGAAGGGCTCTTCGTACAGCAGCACCTCCGTTGGTGCCACCTCGAACAACCTTGAGGACCGCAACGTCTATGCCACCGTTGGACCCTCCTACCATAACTAGGAAAAAAGAGAACAGGTAACAGAAGAATTATACAATGACATTTTGATAATGGTTTTCGAGCATTTTGAACACATGCCTGCGATGTAAAAGGCTAATGTCTTGCTAATAGGATCTTTTTAGGCCTGATACAATGACCCTGATTTTAGATGGAAAAGTAGATTTCTTATGGCTTTTGGAAAAACTTATGCAGTTTGCCCTGCCAGCTATAGCCGACACCTTTAGGATTAGGTGATACTACGATTTGAACGTAATTGATGGGTTTATTGCAGATTCTTATCCGAAGCAGGAAATAACAAATCAAAAGATTCAGGAGATCTACGTGAGCCTTCTGCATTGCGTGATGAAGTACGAAAACAAATCGCATTTATTTGAGTACTTCTGCGTCAAAAATGTCTCATTGTATCTATTTTTTAAAGATATTAGAAGGCTATCATTTTTTTTCCTTTCCTTGAATTGAATTTTGGGTAACTATTTCATTGCAGGTGGAAGTGCTACTAGAAGAGAAGGAAAATAATCTTGACAAGGTGCACAAATTTCCCCTTGCTTTCTCTGCACTTAGTAATCAAGTGTAGTTGAGCTTATTTTTAACTTGTTGCAAAATCTCCTATAGCTCCGGCATGAAGAAGAGAGATGTGAGGAAGCAGAAGCCAGAGTTAGGGAACTTGAAAAACAGGTAATTGCCTCACATTAAGCTCCGTCATAATTTTTTGATGGGGCTTTGATAATGAATGACAGCTGTCTGCAAATCTTCAGGTTGCTGCTCTTGAAGAAGGAGTGTCATTGGAAGCTAAACTTTTAAGCAGGTATGCTTATGTTCAATTAACATTCATGCATGCCTTTTATCTCTCAGTCATTTTCTTTATTGATAGTACTTATACTTACTTTGTAGGAAAGAAGCCGACTTGCGAAAAAAAGAGGTAATTAAGGAATAATTTTTTTTTTTCGTATTTCAAATTTCCTTGTTCATAACTCAAATATGGGTATGACTGTATGAGTTAGCCACTTTTAGTTGTTCATAGGACGCTCCGAGCACATTCCTTTCCTTTTAACACTTTAAGGAGGCTTTTTCCTCTTTATAGGCTGCTCTCAAAGATTTAAAACAACAACCAAAGGGTGGAGTTTCTGCACAGGCCGCATCTCTTCGGTCTGAAGTGGAGGTAACTATGCCATGATACCTTTCCAGCCTAGTTAAAGAATTGCTGAATCTGAAGCATAACTGAATGTTGTTTGATTCAGAAAGCAAAAGAAGCAAATGCAGCTATTATGGAACAACTACATGGAGCTGAATCTGAAGTTAAAGCCCTTCGATCCATGACTCAAAGAATGGTGCTGACTCAAAAAGAGATGGTAATGCCTCTGGGTACCTGCCTGGAACCTATTAGTAGTCATCTAAGGTTTAATTGTTAAATCTGCTTTTCAGGAAGAAGTAGTTCTGAAGCGATGTTGGTTAGCACGTAACTGGGGCTTGGCTGCAAGATACGGTATTCTACATCTTTATTTCTAGTAGAGAAAGCTATGTCATCTATGGATGATTCTTAAAATATTATTCGGACAAATCATTGCCTATCAATAGCATAAGTTTAACTACTTGTTTCTTTTCAAAAAAACAAAAAACATAAGTTTAACTACTAACCATCTTTACAAGACAACTAAAAGAAAGCTACCTTAAGTAATGAAAGCTTCTTTTTTTTTTGTATCATTGGACTTTATGGTTATCAGCTACAGTGTTTCACTCTATCTTACACAAATTTTATTATGTCTTTAGGTATTTGTGCAGATATTGCAGTATCCAAGTACGAACGTTGGTCTTCCTTAGCTCCTCTACCATTTGAGGTTGTTGTATCTGCCGGACAAAAAGCCAAGGAGGAATCATGGGAAAAAGGTGAGTAACTATCTTGTGCTTTCAGTTGGCTTATGTTTTTCTGGTTTTCAGTAGTGATAGGAGTAGTTTAGCAGGGTTTAATACTACTTTAATTGAAACAGGTGATGATGATCCTGACAAAAGAAACAAACTTGTTCAGGACTTGAATGATTTAACTGGAGAAGGAAACATTGAGAGTATGCTTGCAGTTGAGATGGGATTGAAGGAGCTTGCTTTCCTGAAGGTAATACATTGCTCTCCTTTCATTTATATATTGTTCTCTCTTTGCAGTTTTCCAAATAAAACATCAGGCATTAACAATATCATGTGTCTTTACATTGCTGTTATGTTCTCTTTTGGTAATGTAGTGCCTTGTTGTTAATATGTGTGATGGTTAATATAATGAAGGTCGAGGAGAATATTGTGCTTGCATTAGCCCAACAGCGACGATCAAACTCTGCTCGGCTATCCTTCTCGGGTATGCATTCTACTTCTACCTCTTGGGCATGTGTGGTTCAATATTCTAATGATTGCTAGCCAATCCAACTGTCCTGATACATGACTGATATTTTCAGATATGAAATCACCATCCGATCCAAAGTCTATGGAGGCAATTGGTATGTCTTTCTTATTCCTCTATATCAAACGGACTGTATTCCGATAACAAAGAAATGAACATAAGAATCTGTGTAGTTCATTCTAGAACAACAATTAATAACCATGCATCAGCATGCAATAAATTTACCTCGACAGAATGTGCATTTATGGAAAGATCATGTGCTGACTGTTGTTAATGTGCCATGATGCAATTCTAAGCACTAACTTCTCCACTGAGTGATAATGACCTGAATGTGTTCAATTGTTTTGTTGCAGAGTTGAGTCCAGAGGAGTCTGAAGATGTTCTATTCAAGGAGGTATGAAATTTCATTTGAGCTGAATTGGTATCTCATTCAGTTAATAACATTCCTGTGTATACAATTAAATCTGCGGTATAATTGCAATAAGTGCGACTTTCATGGTTGAAAGAACATTTTGTTCCAGGTGAGTCCTTTGTCCTAATTGGGTCTTATAAATGAGCTTGATTTCATCAGCCTTTGCCGTACACTGTTTAAGCACTATATTGACCATATTCTTTTTCCATACATGTCACTTCATAACACGGCTCCTCTTAATAGAATAAAGCTAACTATTTCAAGCCTTACAGTGTGGTTCAAAGAGTCTCTCGTCATAACATGGTTTAAAGTCACTAGTCCTTTAATAATGTTTTAAGTCACGAACATCCTAGTTCACATACATCTTATGATCTATTTTCCACATTGAATTTCTGCAATGGAATTTCTTATAACATTCAGCTTTAACAGGCTTGGCTTACTTACTTTTGGAGAAGAGCCAAAGTTCTTGGAATAGAGGAGAACATTGCCAAAGAAAGAGTTCAGTTTTGGATTAACCGCAGCGGGCATGCACCATCTTCACATGATGCTGTTGATGGTAATATTACTAATATATATCCTAGTGTCATATGCTTAACTTCCCTGTTTAGTAATGCTCAACTCCCCAACTCCCTCTTTGGGGCCTTTTCACTGGTTGAGCATGCTCAGTCAATCAGTTGTTTGTCCCGTCCTTGAAATGTCACTGATTCAATCTTTAAGATAGTCTGAGCAGAATAGGTTCACTGATTTTCACTAGTCATCACAAAAATTCATGCTCTATATTTTTAGGTCTGATTGGATTCTTGCTTCTGTGTGTTGACAGTTGAGGAAGGGCTTATGGAACTCAGGAAACTGGGGATTGAGCACAGGCTTTGGGAAGAATCGCGCAAGACAATTGACCAAGACTCTTCCACGGTAAAAGTGGCTTCATAGTTGAGATCCATTGGTACAAATGAAAACTGGAGTTCTTTCTTTCTTTTTATATATCTTTTTTCCATTCACTGGGGCCTGATGGTACACCTTTTCGGTCATTAATTTGTGCCTTCAAAGGGCATCTGTAAGTCCTTGATACAAATGTATATAATGTATTCGAATATACCAATTTTGTGTGACTTCCACTCTAATTGTACCATATACAATCCACAAGGTTAATTATCATTAATGTGGCATTGAACTAGTTTGAAACAGCATAACCACCGAAGACTCATTTCTAATACTTAACCACCGAAAGTCTGAAACAATAACTTGGTATATAACTGTATGTTGCTGGTCCGTGTGGTTTGTTGGCCTTAAGCAACTCTCTAGGTCTCTTCAGTTCGACTAGCATAAAGAGGTTTAACCGGGTGTGTGTTTTTTTTATGAATAAATGTAACGTCAAGAAAGAGGAAATACTCTATCCGAAACCAAAGAGCAAAAGCTTTTGGTAACATGAAAGACAAAGCTAAAGGGGATATACAAATCTATGCTTCAATAAACATTTATTCAAATATATCCAAGTTAATTAGTTCGAACCTGAAGGCGTCGAGCTCCTTGCCCACATTAACACCTCCAGGGTCTCGCGTGTATGGTTGTCAAGGACTGGGTGCTCGTTCAAACTCAATTGGCGTAATATTAACCATGTAAATCAGACAGATCATATTAGGTGCTATGCGTTCCTCACGGATGATGCGATTTTCCATTACCCGGGGGTAAACCTAAATGAGGAGTCGAAGGCGACGATCATGAAGAGCAAACCATCATTTCCATATCAATTCTTTATTCTCCTCATCCACAAACTCAGCTGTTTCGACTCCTTGGACGAGAGAGACAAACTAGTTCGATCAGATAAAAGAGATTTACATGTTCATAATGCACAAAAGGAACTTAATTAGCATTTATTTTATTCACTTTAGTACGTACCATCCGTTTCATTGCAGCATTTCATTATGTTTTTTTTTGCATATTGAGGCTCGATGTGCTATACCCTAACATGTCGACACATAATCTAAAAAACATAAACAGACACAACTAACATGTTTTGACTCATCAGAAAAATTTGAGTTTTCAGGCTGTAGAGCCTCTATCACTCTATATATACTTTATATATGTATATATGACTTATGAGGTCCAATGTCACTTACCTCACCTCTGTTGCACCGCATGATCAGATTGTTCTCTTATTATCAATCTTGTTTAAGTTTTGTCTCTTTAACCACTTCGAAACTCTAAACTTCAAAAGGTTTAACTTTTTTTTGTCTTCGTCCTTCTGTGCAGACAATTCTTATAGGAAGACCGTTGTTTGGGCCTAAGATTACAAAGATGGATTTGAGGCAGGTGATAATGGACAAGGCAGTGCCAAGCAATGTCATAGATTGCTTCGGTGCCTTTATAATGGACGGAATTTCTCAAAAACATGACATGGGTAAGGACTGGAACTATTTTCATTCTAAATATAATTGATAAATGTTTCAGCTTCAATAACCTGGTTACTGTTTATATTTCATTTAAATAGCATTTAACAGAAAACCTAAATAGAATGAACATCCATAACTACTTTCTTGAAATATTGTTCAACTATTTGGGAGAAGCAACAATGATATTCTTTCCAATGACAAGTGAGGCGAAGTTTCACAACACACTGGTTGTCTTCCAAATTCAACCCCCTCATTTTTACCACCTTGATTCAATGATAGCAACAAGAGGAAATGGGGATAGTGGACAAACATAGGAAGATGCAAAAAAGACTGTAAACAACTCTTGCTACGTATTTGTTGTGAAACTATTATGTCGGTGTTGTGTAGCTATAGAGAAACTGTTATGTAGCTGCTGTGAAACTATTGTATGCTGTTGTGTAGAGGTATGTAACTCTATTTAATCTTAAGAAATTGATTTTTTGTTTAATGATTCTGTTGTGCAAGCAACCATGGTTGACTTATGGATGGCCGTAGTAAGAAAGCAAGCTGATAACATGCTAAAGTAAGGGTATCGTAGAAAATTTGACATAAACATGAGCACTTTAGAGAAACTGGTAATGAAAGCAGATTAACTCACAGAAAAAGAGATAAACACTATAAATTGGGTTAAGACAAACTATATCGGAAAGATTCCGATCATTCATGAAATCGACGGACCACTACCTCAACAAGATCTTGAATCGTAAGTTTTAAAAGTTTTCAGTTGTTCATTTAATGTATAAGGTTTGGTTAGGTAACTAGTAATGTAACTAGTTGTGTAGATGTTCATGTAACTGTTGATATATCATGTTACGAACTGGTCACTTGAGTTATTTGACTTGAATTTTTATTAAAAAATATAGGCACATATGCCTAACTGACGCACTTTAACAACACTTAGACCGGTCATAACGGCCAAACTCACCTAAAACAGAATCGCCAAAGACACGACAGTAGCACCTGCTACAAGTTACAGCAAACCAATCGTCAAACGGAGCCAGAACGTGCCCGCACGCACGGCCCTTGTACCGCTCGGTAAGACAATATTAAGGACATCAAGTCCCACATCGAAGATGAGGAAGAATCACCCACATCCTCAGCTGATAAATAGTAACTATCTCTCTCTTCATTAACTATGAAAATTACTTCTTACCTACTTTTATTTTGTCAACATCAACACTGACTTAAGCATCGGAGTGTAGAAGACCGCGCCACAGTGGTCTTTTCCTCTAAGCAATATGTTATGTTTTAGCAGATCTTCCTGATAAGGAGCGACGTATATCTCGCTACTCATAACTAGGTACAGGTAAGCAAACCGCTAATCTATTGTACCAACAAAAAACATTTTAGATTGTGGGATTTTTGTTATGTACTACATGAACAAACTTTCTAAGGAGTAAAAGTTTAAGAGGACATTGAGGAAAGACGATGTTCTGAAATATAAAACAAAAGTGATGAAGAGGTTTCTTAATCATCGGCAAAGTTGGAACTTAATACATCAGGAGCAATAGGTTCAGAAAGTTGAGAGCAAAGTGATCAAATCATTTATAGAAAACATACATGATTGTTTAATCTATTTGATTTTTCGTTACCCCATAAACCTCAATGAGCAGTTGACGGCGAAGATCATGAATATCAAACTATCCTTACACTATCAATTCTTTCTTCCCATCCACAAACTTAGCTGGTTTCGACTCCTTAGACGAGAGACAAGCTAGTTCAATCAAATAAAAAATATATTTAATTACATGTTCATAATACACAAAAGAGCTTGATTAGCATTGATTTTGTTCGAAAATTATACACTTTAGTACGTACCATCCATTTCCTTGCAACATTTCATCATGTTTTTTGTCATATTGAGGTTCGATGTGGTATACCCGAACATGTCGACACCAAATCTGAATAACATAAACAGACAATCAATATGTTAACTTATCAGAAAAATTTGAGCTTTCAGGCTCGGCTTATAAAGCCTCTCTATTACTCTATATATACTTTATATGTATGTGTGTGTACACACATATATATGAGGTCCAATGACACCTCACCTTTGTTCCACCGCATGATCGGATCGTCTTCTCATTGTCAATCTTGTTTAAGTTTTTTTTTTCTTTAACTAGTCTGGAACCCTAAACTTCAAAGGGTTTAACAACGTTTTTCTGTCTTCAACACTTCATAGGGTTTAGCCACCTTTGGAAGTCTTCTCTATTTAACCACTTCTCGGCCAACCCTAAACTTCAAAGGGTTTAACGAATTCAGAAAGTTTTCTCTCTTTAACAAATTTAAAGGGTTTAACCATCTCCGGAAGCCTTCTCTCTTTGACCAATTAACTATACTCAGTGCCTTCATGATTCTAATGTACTCGATATCCGCAACTTCGCGCATGCTTTCTTTCTCTCTTCACTTGTGTTGTCTTGATCTAAGACTACATGTAGACCTCTGTAAGACTAATTATCTGTCATTAAAGATTCTCAGTCTTAATTGAACTAGAACTTTGTAAACCTAAGAACATGTTCCTCTATTTTTGCTTTGATATTTCTAGTGTCGTACTAGAGATGGGTTTCACTGGATTTAAGTTGGCGCTTGCCCTTGCCTCATATGTGTTTGCAGGTCGCATCATGGCTTTTGTTTGTTCGTTCTTATGCTAGGGTTGGATGTCCCAAGAAATGCCAACTTCTGCAGGGAGGGATATTGTTCAGTCTCTCCTTTTAATGACGACGATGATGGTTGCCTGACTAGACGTGGCGATTATGGTTTCAGATCGCTACTGCAGGCCAGGGATTGGGTTGCTTGGGTTTCTACTCTGAAGCGTGTGGTAGCGTCAGGGCCATTCCTTTAGGTTCTAAGGCGAACTTTTGTAGTTTTGTTAGTCATTTAGTGTCTCGCATATTTACAAATTTTTTTTAATGAAGACAGGCGGATGCAGCTGTCATCAAGACTTGATTAATGAAATAATAAATGAGTCTCTACAATAAGCATATATGTGATACAGGCACCAACTTAATAAGCATATGTGCTTGATTAACCAGACACCAACTAACAAAAAATGTTCTAATTGCTACTTTATTTTTTTTGATGTAGCGATGACATAATGAGAATATAACTCAACTACTGCGAAGCATTATTGCAAAAAAACATTATTTTCCTATTATGTTGCCGCAAGAGTATACATCTGATAACAGTCAAAACACTTACTACTAGACTATGAGGATGCAACAATTTGACAACACTTAGCTTCATTCTACTACTAGGAAGATACAACCATTTAACAATGGAACGACGCCTCGCTAGGCCAAATAAGGCACTTAGTGTGCAAACATATGCATTCCACCCAACTAGCCATTGCAAAACTATATATGTAGTGTAATGTCTCGTACCCAGTTTTACCTATTTACTGGGTATTTTACGAGTTACTGAGAAATTTAACCATGTTTGGTAACTTAGTAAGTTAACGTTCAAGTTTATTTTCGGGTTTTTCTTAAAATGTCAAATTCTTCTATTAAGGTCTCGATGTCGTAGTTCGTGTTAACACGAGTTCACCGGTGTTTTCGGATTATTATCGGAGCTTCGAGGTATTTTTTTTACGATTTGTCGAAGGTTGGTAAAAAGAAATTAATTTTCTCAAATTTGAAAATTTTGGATTAATCTGGGCTGTCAGACCAAGTAGAGTTTCAATCTTAACCGTTGGTTCGGGTATAAAGGGAAAAGAGGGGGTTGACTCGATCAAGCACCCAAACTAGGGTGTTGACCCGAGCTCCGGCCTCTCCCTTCTCTCTCTTTCTTCTCTGTCATCTCCCGCATCGGAGCGCTGCCGTCCGGCCACCCTTGGCGGTGAGACCACCAACAATCGTAGTTTTCTGGTGACGTGTTCTGGGAGCTCCACCGAGCCCTATGATCTTCATATGAGGCTTAGACGCCATTTGGAGGAGTTGTTGGAGCAGCTATGTTGATTTGGGATCGAGGCAGAAGCTTAAGATGTTGCTGCTACGGTGTTGGAGGCGTTGGTGAGATCGGGTGTTGTTGAAGGCCATGGATAGCAACGACGGTTTAGGCTGAGAGTGAACTCAGTTCGGTGAGGTTTATAGCAAGGTGAGGGATCTCTAGGTTTCTGCTCGGTTTGGTGATTGAAATGCTACTGTGTTTTGTGGTATGGTTGATTGTTGATTAATCTTGGGTTTTGGTTGCATGAATGTCGAGAACTAGGTGCTTTGAAGAATACGGGTAGGCTATGGCCATTTTCTGGCAAGTGGCCAGAATCTGGCAGAATGTTCCGGTAAGTCGCCGAAATCTGGCAAAGACAATTATTCTAGCAGAAGCGGTGGAGGTAGTGATTGATGTTTCCTATTCGTTTTATGTCACTTCGGAAATAAGGAAGTTTAGGTTGTAATCGGAAAAGTTACAAAGTTAGGAAAGTTTCTATTTTGGGAAACTTTCTGTTTTTGGAAACCCTTTTTAGGTGTCCTTAGTAATTTAATGGTTTTTCAGATTATGAAGGTTCGTATGTTTTTGAATTAACGAAATTACATTAGTTTGATTAATCAAAATTGAGGTCCACCATAATGAATTATTAAGCAATGCCTAAGGGTCTAATGGTTAGTAGGACGTATAGTTCAAATTGGATCAAATTGTTAAGTAAAAGATTGAATTGGAAAAAGTTGAGCATCGTTAGTTGGTCAATCTTGGTCAACCTAGGAAACCCTAGTCAAACTTGGAAAGAAGATGAGGCAATGGTTATTTTTAAAATTCGGTCTGACCGATTTATCCTACAACTTATGGTCAGGCGTGGGATTGACTTAAAGACTTAGATATTTAGAGGCGGCGCTCGATGAGTGTCCCGAGTAATGGAAAACTTAAGCCTAATACTGTGAGTGGACTTTTACTTTGAATAAAATAGCATGCGACTATCGCCTTATTTATATCCTTTCTATAATTATCGTTCTCAACAAAGAAAGTGTTTCTACCTGTTACGTCCCGGACCGGGAAGTGGTCGCGGGGCGGAACTGCACAAATGACAATGTCACGGGGTCGGGACTGGGGTGGCCCAGTCTTCGACTCTCCGATGCTTAAGTTAGCTTTGAGCACTTGTACGGGTAGAGGAATGAAAGTGGGAGAGAATATATGTGAGTATATAGATGTGTGTACCTTGAGCTTGTTTTATAGGCTAAGCTTGTGTACCTTGAGCTTGTTTCCAATGTGGGACACTTTGGCCTCCTTTGGAGTGCCTCCCCTTTTGGGGGTGTTTTGTCGCTAGAGTGACTTTGACAAGCGGTTTGTTATCGGTCCTTCCTTCTTTGGATGTCTGTGAAGGGCCCACCAGGGCTATCTCGACCGGGTAATTGTACCATATTCTCGGCTTAGCCAAGTGTTTTGGCTATGTACTAACAAGTCCCCAAGTCCCCAGTCCGAGAGAGTTCTTGGGTGGGGAGTTATTCTAGAGATGCCGAGGATAGGTTTTACCCGGGTACAGGAGGCATGGTGCCGAGTCCCCAAGTCCCCATGCGAGAGTCGCGAGGTGACGGGGGTGATGTTCCGGAAACCTGTTGGTAAGAAAAAAAGTTTAATGTTGCTCTGGCGAGTCAGTCCGCGCTTGGGTGGGGACTGTCGCGAAGTGGCCAGTCAGTCCGCGCTTAATTGGGGACTGTGGCGATGTGGTGAGGCAGTCCGCGCTTGATTGGGGACTGTCGCGAAGTGGCCAGTCAATCCGCGCTTGATTGGGGACTGTGGCTATGTGGCGAGGCAGTCCGCGCTTGGTTGGGGACTGTCGCTATGTGGCGTTGCGGCCGCTGCGTGGCGAGTCAGTCCGCGCTTGATTGGGGAGACTCGCCATTGAGCGTTGCGGGCCGTTGCCTTAGCGAGTCAGTCCGCGCTTGATTGGGGACTGTCGCGAGGTGGCCAGTTAGTCCGCGCTTGGTTGGGGACTGTGGCTATGTGGCGAGTCAGTCCGCGCTTGGTTGGAGACTGTCGCGAAGTGGCCAGTCAGTCCTCGCTTGATTGGGGACTGTGGCTATGTAGCGAGGCAGTCCGCGCTTGATTGGGGACTGTCGCGAAGTGGCCAGTCAGTCCGCGCTTGATTGGGGACTGTGGCTATGTGGCGAGGCAGTCCGCGTTTGGTTGGGGACTGTCGCTATGTGGCGTTGCGGCCGCTGCGTGGCGAGTCAGTCCGCGCTTGATTGAGGAGACTCGCCATTGAGCGTTGCGGGCCGTTGCCTTGGCGAGTCAATGTATGCATGGGGTTGGGGATAGCTGGAGGGGGGAGTTCGTGTTTTGCAAACTGAAAATTGGGCGAGCTGCAATTTGTGCTTTAGAGTTTCGGTGGTTTGACAAACCTCAGATTGGGGAGCGTCCCACTTCACCCTCGATCGAGTGGGCGCGAGCGCTTGGCTGTTTGCAACCAGCTTCATTGTCACTACGCGGATCCACTGTTTCACGGTATGAATTGGTGGCGTTCTTTGTCTTTGGATTTGTATGTGGTGGCGGCGGCGCTTCGGGTTATGTGGGGTGTGAGATTGTTCACATGTTGGTGGTGTTGGTAGGAATTCTAGGGTAAGGGTGTTACTGTTGGGTTGGCTAGGAATAAGGGGTCTTCCTGTCTTGTCCCGAGGTCCCGAGCCGGGAAGGGATGGCGGGACAGGTCGCGCTAAGGGCGTGTGTAGCTAGAGGATGCATGTTTGAATGCTGGCTGTTTACACATGGTGTGTGTGTGTAGCTTGTGATTGATAGAGACATGTACAGCAATGTTTGGTTTGTAATCATGTGAAGCAAGTGTATGTGGTTTGCACATGGTTGTGTAAAGCCGCTACGCGGTGCGCGGGGACTCTGGCAAGACCAGTGAAGTCAGCGAGGAATGGCGAGACAAGAGGAGTCCGCGGAGTCTAGCGTGGCGAGCGGTGTCCGCGGTGAGAAATAGATGGTCCCGGGAGGGAGGAAGAGAGGAAGGCAGATGTGTGATGCGGGTCACTTGTGTTGGCACGTTCCGAGAGCGTGGTAAGCAAGGGAGGGGGGCCTCGGGAACTCGGGGGCCATCTGGGAAGGGCTCCCGGAGCTCTGGGCGGAGCCGCTTGTTTCTTGTCACGGGTTCCATGGTCGGGACTATATCTTGAGTCGGGACCAGACGCCGTGTCGGGAAGGGTTTTTTTTTTTTTTTTGCATCCTTCTGTCTGGATAGAGGAGTCCCGGGAGGTCGGGATGGAGAGCTGGGGGTGTCTGCCAGGGGAACTACTAGGGATGTCCCCACGTGAGGTTTAAGAACTCTGGCGAGATCAGGAAATGCCGCGAGGAGCTGGCGAGGCGAGACCAGGGGAGTCCGCGAGGGTTGGCGAGGTCAGCGGAGTCCGCGAATGGATGGCGGGACCAGCGGAGTCCGCGAATGGATGGCGGGACCTGGGGAGTCCGCGAATGTTTCAGGAGAGCAGCACCGGGACATGGGCGGGCGTCCCCGGGAGAGAAATATCAAATGGGTGCCAAAAGCGAAGGCATGTCCCGGGGGGAGGGTGCCGAGGTTGGGGTCGCGAGACCAAGAGCGTATCCCTGCTTCGGCTGAGGGAAGAGTGTCCAGATCAGTTTCTGGGCGCTGCTCTCCGGTGCGTGGGCCTTGGCCGGAGGTTGGGGTGGCCATGCTGGATTCATTGGAAGACTGTGTACCTGATGGCTGTGAAGGTGAGCTACCTTGCTGCGGCACGCCCAAGCGAAGGAGAGAGAGAAAGTCAGATCTACTTTCTCTCTCCTCGGGATTTCTGGGAAGATGCTGGCCATGGCCATGGCGAGCGACGTGAGGGTCTCCACTTGAGGACCCCCTCCTTCTAGCGCCAATTGTTTCTACCTGTTACGTCCCGGGCCGGGAAGTGGTCGCGGGGCGGAACAAAGTAGAATTCTTGAGGGGCTTTCACTCGGTACCTGCACAAATGACAATGTCACGGGGTCGGGACTGGGGTGGCCCAGTCTTCGACTCTCCGATGCTTAAGTTAGCTTTGAGCACTTGTACGGGTAGAGGAATGAAAATGAGAGAGAATATATGTGAGTATATAGATGTGTGTACCTTGAGCTTGTTTTATAGGCTAAGCTTGTGTACCTTGAGCTTGTTTCCAATGTGGGACTCTTTGGCCTCCTTTGGAGTGCCTCCCCTTTTGGGGGTGTTTTGCCGCTAGAGTGACTTTGGCAAGCGGTTTGTTACCGGCCCTTCCTTCTTTGGATGTCTGTGAAGGGCCCACCAGAGCTATCTCGACCGGGTAATTGTACCGTATTCTCAGCTTAGCCAAGTGTTTTGGCTATGTACTAACAGAAAGAAAGTTTGATTTTTATTTTGGCTTATCATTTCTATGATTTTAGAGTTGACATGGGAATTATCTTTCCGGATTGATTTTCAAAAACGATGTGGATTTCTTATTGGGACTTATGTTTTAAGTTGAGTATAATGGTTTATGTTTTGAGATGATTCCGGATTTAATTATTATTGTTTTATTTGTTGACTTTGAGATTTTTTAAAAAGATTACCGAAAATGAGATTTTTGGTAGTTCTCCATCATAATTTACTCGTTTATTTGTGGCATAATGTTTTGACATTGAGAATATTTTAGCGAGTATTTCAAGTGGAGATATTATTTACGATTTATATTTGATAATGAAATCTCACTTATAATTATGGATTTGAGACTATTTTGACGTGTGAGACACGTCATTTAGTTTTATTTTAATTTCTTATGATAATTTCTAAGTACGATTAGGAACCGTACCATTCATATGACCTTGGGAAAGTTTTATGGATTTAAGTGATTTCTTATGTTTTAGTCACCATACTATAGGGTCGCTCATATTTCATTACTAGCTAGCATTTATTAGCGGTTTTCACCCTAGGTGAGTCGAACACTTAGCGTGAGACGCTATTATAGCCTCCCGAGCCCAGGAGGCTCATTTTACATAGTGATAACTCTTCTCCATTTTTAAGTGATTATGGATTTAAAGTTAAATGTTCAATCAAAGCTGCGTACAACGAGGTTTTAAAATTTAAACATGAAAAAATATTTAAATTACGTTTGTAAATTATTTAATTTATTTTTGTTCATTCACTCTAACTTTTTAAATTACTTTCCCCTGGGCCCTTGGGTTTTAAATGCCCAATTTGCAGGCTAAGTTTATTTGAGATCGAGCGTACATAGAGTCGAGACATAGTCAAATAGTCAGATGTTGCTCCCGCTTATTCCTTATTCATTGTTTTTCTTTCAATATTAGAGATGCTCTGAGTTAGTAAACTTATTGGATGTAGTTGTTATTGGAAGTGGGATTCTTCTAGATTAATATTTGTTATTGTGAGAGATGTGATGAACTTGGGGAGCAGGAAGACTCCAGGAGTATAAGGTTGAATTATGATTTTAGAAGTGTGTTTGCAGGTGTTTTTAGGAAGAGTTGTCTATTTTCAAGGGATGTTATGCTGAATTTCCGGTAATATCTCCTTTGGAGGTGGTCCCTGCATGGTTCATTCTGGTTCTGAAATCCGGGATGGGTCCTGATGTGTAGTGACTTATTACTCATCAAATGCGAGACACTACTGAATAATCGACAAAAGACAAAACAAAAAATAGAGTATAAAGTAGCAAATCAAGTATGACCCAAGGAAAAGGCCTAAGCACAAATCTCCCTCAAGGAAACAAAATAAGCCACAACCGCCAGCAAGATATTCAAGCATGCTCCGCCCTACTGAATTCGTCTGACCATCCACGTTCCTCGACTACAACCTGGCCGGAGTCAATCTATATAGAGCTATGTTTTTCCCCATATCAATTGCCTTTTTATAGCCAATCTAAATTACAATAATGTACCGGTCACGGTGTTTAAAACATTTGTTTTTTTTAGAACAACTTAAAATTTCAAGACTCACCATAAATTTCATCTTGAAACCTGAAGTAAGTCTTGCGGGGACCACCTCCAACGAAAATTTACCGAAGAACTCGGCAAACCTCCCTTAAAAATAGACAACCCTAACCCGAAAAATTAAAGAACTACCCTCTTAACATTTGCATCACTCTCCAAATCAACCCATAATTATGCAGATAATAAAACATCGGTCTTAGCACACCACCAAAAATATTATACAATAATCCCAAGAGTATTCAGAGCTACTAAAAATAACGGAAGCAGAAAAATATCCTAATAGGTTAAGCAGGTAACCTACTGGTGAAAAGTGGCTGAGAGATGAGTAACTATGCCTCGTCACCTCCTACTAGTTCCAACCCGAACTCTGTAGATTAGACATTTTTAAAACGAATGGCCCAGGGGAAAACATCCGGAAATGTTAGAGTGAGTGGATAAAAATAAAATAAGAAAAACAAGTATCAACGCTTATTCTTTCCCAAATTAAATTTTTCAAAGAAAAATCGAATGCATGCTTCAAATGAGAAATCTTTTATCTCATAAATATCGAGCTTATTCAGCTCAAAATTATATATCAATATGTGTATGTATTTACACATGCTCATACTCCCAATATAAATTAATAGATTTAAAATAATCTATATAAGGCTATTACACTTGCGTCCAATGCTCAAGTCACGTCTTAATGCGGTGATACACTACGTCATTAAGGTGGACAGATATGTGTATAAATATGTGTCCATACCTCCTATATGGATTAAACACTCATATAGGGTTATTACGCTTACGTACAACGCTCACGTCACACCATAATGCAGTTATATATTATGTCATTAAGGTGGACACACATATGGCTAGCTAGCATTTATATACATACTCTCCTCATAAAAATATTTATAATTTACCGAAAATCTCATTTTCGGTAACTCTCCACAATAAATAAAATAGTCAATTAAAAATGATGTCAAAGACTCCAACAAAATAAATTACTTAACAGTAAATAATTACATGTATTTTAATTAAAACAAAAATTCACTCACAAATTAAGCCTAAGTTTGATGTCGGTTAGAGACCTCTTTCGCTCGAGCCTCCTGTTCCAAAAATATAATTAAATCATCAATTAAATTTTGTTGAATTGATCTAAATACCTCTCTCTCTCTCTCTCTCCACCGTCTATGCCCTCAATCTCTTCTCTCTCCTCCTCCACCTCCTCACTGCAACAACATCACCCGCCGGACCTTCATCAACATCATCATCATAAACAGGGTCTGTCACTGCGGCCTCGACCACATACTCGAGCGCAAGAAAAACTTCCGGCGAGTTTTCAACATTAAAAACCTAATAAAATCATAGCCTTTGAAATCTCTCCCCATTTCCACCCTCACTAAATCCCCAGCTTCTCAACATCGACGTCAAGGAGCAGGTCATGTACTAGAGCCACTAAACCCACTTACCCCGCATCTCTCTCCCGACGCCCAAAACTCAAACCCACACCACAATCTTCTTCCTTCGCCGCCAACCAAACCCTAAACACCACCACCAATGAAGCCCCTCCTTTTTCCGGTTCAGACCCGAGCTAGATTTGCAATCTCAACCACTTCGAATCCCCAACCAACAACCTCTTCTCGCCTCCCGTTCTTCTATATGAAATTCAAAGCCATTTGGGAACATTTCTGTTTCAATTTGATGAGAATTGACCACTTAATTGAGGATTTCAATCCCTAGAGTTTCAGATTTAGGAATTGAAAGGTTGTTTGACGGCCATGAGCTCGGCGGCGCTGGTGGATTTTGGAGGTGAAGAAAGAAAGAAAAGAAGCCGTTAAAAGAAGTTAAAAGGAAAAAGAAAGAAGATAAAAAAAAAAGGTAAACAAAGCTGGTGGTATTCTCGTTTATACAATTTTTTTTGAGTCTTTGACTGCCGCAAGTGACGAAACGAACCTTTGAATTGGGATAAAAAAACAGTGACCACTAAATCAATGATGAGCCCATACTGTAAGGATTAAACAATATTTAACCATATAAAAAATGTAACATGACTTTTGACAATTAAGGAAGCAACATTATTACTATTTTACTGAAGAAGAAAAAAAAACCAACAAATTAATCCGGATCCAACAAGCCGGATGACTATACTTTATAGTGAAAACAAAGGCTTGAATTATTTGGATATGTATCATGTATGATGGTATGTAGCTCAGCGATCTAATCCACCAAGGCATAGATGGAGCCTTGTCAAAATAGCCGTTGGAAAGCTTGTAGACCGTGCAAGCACACATTGCTGTAGACTGTAGAGCTCGATCTCCTTCTCTATCTCTGTCCCCTTCCCCTTCTCAAATGAAAACTCCCCCTCTGTCTCTCTCTTTGTCCAGTCTCTTTCACCTGGTCCATGCCTCCATGGGCACATTAGCACGCGTTGCAGACTTGCAGGTCCTGTTGCTGCCACTACTGCGCATAGTTCACTAGGGAGACCCAAACAAACTTACCCTAAAGTATCGGCCAACTGGGTAAGATCAGAACATTGAACCGGCCAAACAAACCATTTGGATGATCGAATGAGCTAGATAGAGGCATGTGCAGGTTGAATATAATAGCGCCCATTTGGCCCTTCTTGGTGCTCACTACTCTCACCCCACCCCAGTAATTGTAAAATGAGAAAGGAGAGCTTTAGTTCTTGGTGAAAAGGAACGCCTGGGGAAGGGTCGAAAGGACTTGGAAAAAGACACCCAACACCCATTACCAATCGGTTTTTCCCTTTATGTGTTCTAGAGGATGTGAAGCTTCCTATACACACCTACCTGCTTGCATTATGTTGAGTCGTCATCCACTCCACTATAGTAATTATAAATTAGTAATGGTCTCTCACTAAAAGCTAATTGATCAATTTGTTATCCTCTTCAAAGATGTGAACTTAAGGATACTTGTTGAAATGCCTCAAACAATCTAGCTAGCCACGTATAGATCGATGTGTTATTTCATCTTATATTTATCGTAAGTTTTTTTTTTTTTTTTTTCAGAATATATGTAGTTGTAAAATCGCTCTAAATTAATCAAGTTACCCTCGAGTTAGGCGTTTCTATCAAGTTTCTAATTATCACATTTGGAAACTTGGAATCATGATGTAGGTTGGATTATGCTTTGGGTGAGGCTTGGTGTGGAGTGTTCTAAATGCACTTTTCTCTTTGGCTGTGAAAGTTTGTATTGGGGTTAGTTGAGATGAGGACCCTAAAAAAGAAAAAGGCAAAGGTGGTGGAGGAGGTTTCCAAGATGAAAAATTGAAGCAATGTGCTAGCTAGGCGCAAGTACCCTTTTGATAGGGCTTAGCTTTTGTCTCTGCAAATGAGAGGTTTCTTTCTACCCCTCTAAGCTTTTGGGTAAAAAGATAATAAATGTCACATTATAGAGCTTGTCATGCCACGCATGGACCGAAATGTCTTCTCCAACATGCTCAAGTGAAAATCATTCCCCTGTTGACTCCATCATAGCCACACACAACTTACACACAGAGTTTCAAAGCCTCGGGTCTTTATCTTGATTTCAATAGTTAATCATGTCTATAATTCTTCCATTTTGTCAAGTTAAAGTTGGTCTGACTTCTGTGAGATTACCCGGCCAGATTTCCTTATGATTTCACCAAAATCCTCGTTTATGACTTCTATGTTCTAAAGTAACCAACAAAGCATTAGGATGGATATAAAAACTGGAAGTGTCATAAAAATCTTCATGGAAAAGAGGCTCAATCTATTCCTCACACCTTAATCACGTTCACGTTCACGTTCACGTTCACATGCTTGAATATACTACCATGCATCTTCCTTTGTCCACAGTCCACACGCATACCTGCTCTCGATAGTTATCTCCAAATAAGAAGTCTAGTCTGATACAAACTGAGTTCAGAAATCTAAAGGCAATGTAAGCTGATTAGAGACAAGGCTATAATATTGCAACCCCGAGTACCCAGTGACGAGCGACGAGCAAATTATACATTTTTAGGGTTCTAAACTTTCGGCACGGAGCCCCCTCATCACTTGAGGAAGCTAGCTGATGGAAAGCATTCGTTTATGGGTTGTAGCATGCGTGTCTATGTCAAAATGCCAAATACCTTAAAGAAAATATCACCATTATTAATTTAGAAAGCTATCCAGCTTTCCCCTGTAAACAATTGACCATAATCAAAAGAACCCATCAAACCAAAATTTGAAAGAAAAAAAAAGCTGGAGAAGGAAAAGGTGCAAGATTTGCTTCTATTCCAAGATTCAGAGTAAACGATAGCACAGTGGTTATGCTCATTGCTCTCCACCTTTGTTTGCTGGGCACTCTTCCCAACCTTCTGTCTCTCTCTCTTGCTTCAAAACTGAGCCAAAATGCAGAAATGCTGCAATATTCCAGGCAAGTATATTTTGTGTTGGTGGAGTTCTTTGGTGGAGATGGAAACAAAAAATTTGCATGCGGAATTAGGCTGTAAAAGTGTGTATAAAAAACGACACACGAGTTGGGGTAGTCCAAGCCACTGTGTTGAACAAAGGAAGATGCTTTTTTCAGTAGATCAGCAGAATAGGGTTTGAAACTTTCCAAGTTGCCATGAGGAAGATGGAGACTTTACCTGGCTCACTATAAAACAAGATATGGAGTAACGGACTCTGTCTTGTCGTATTTTGGAGTAAGATGAACCAAACCATGGAAGAAAAGGTTTTAGGCCAATTAGTGCTAACTGCCAATCAAGGTTGATCAATGCAGCAATGGTAATCTGTTTTACTCTTGTGAATATGTCAAGTCCTCTTTTTACAAATAGTAGATCAAAATCAAATAATCTACCATTGGTTTTTCCCCTAGGGTAAATTTTTTGCCACTGCCCAGTGCCCGGTCACCTTCAACTATTTCCTGATCAAAATCCAAAACCTTTTTCCTGTCCCAGTTGTAGATTTTGTCATCCTTCTTGGTCCTTACTCTCTACCGTAAGAAGAAAACGAATACAGTACTCCCATCTCTGTTACTGTGTGTATACATCAACACAGTAACTTTAACTTGCACATTCTCTCTTTTCATTTTCCATGAACAGAACACCCATATGCTGCTGACTCATCATTGTCACCCCTAAATTTTCAACCTACCCAAATTTTCCACTCTCTCTCTCTCTCACATGATCATCACACACATCTATTTCAGGGTCCAGAGTTTCTGTAATGCCCCAAAGAAAACAGCATGGAAACAATAGTAATAATCAATTACAAAAAACAAGATATACCCAACTTTATATAGAGCCCCCACACTACGCAGTATCCTCATTTCTCAGCAGACCCCCCCCCCCCCCCCCCCCCAAAACCCAATTCAATCCTTCTCTCAAGGTTGTTTTGCTCTCATTCTTCTTCTCTGCACTAAACCCATGATTTCTCTACCATGGAAAACCATTGCAATGGCTTTGGTTTTGCTTCAAATCACAGAAGCCTCTCCTATTTCTAGACTTGATAGAATTACCCGGTTGCCTGGTCAACCCCAAGTCGGGTTCCAGCACTACTCGGGTTATGTGACCGTTGATGAGAAGAAACAGAGAGCTCTGTTTTACTACTTTGCTGAAGCTGAAGTTGAACCAGCTTCAAAGCCTCTGGTTCTCTGGCTCAATGGAGGTCACTAATTCTTACTCACTAGTCTAAAGTTTGAATCTTTTTCTAGTTTTGTTTTCTGGGTCTTGATGTGTTTTTGATTTTGGTGTGTACAGGGCCTGGTTGTTCTTCTCTGGGAGTTGGAGCATTTTCTGAAAATGGACCATTTAGGCCTAGTGGAGAGGTACTGGTTAGAAATGAATATAGTTGGAACAGAGGTATGTACTCTTTTGGAGTTTGGTGATTTTCACTAAGAAGTGTAGTTTCAGAACAAGCCAAGGACTCTGAGACATTCTCATTGATTTGATTTGCAGAAGCAAACATGCTGTACTTGGAGACACCAATTGGAGTTGGGTTTTCTTATTCAACTGATACCGCATCTTATGAGTCTGTAAATGACCGTATCACAGGTAATGTGTTATCCATTCTTCTATTTTTGTGTATATCAGATTTTTGGTCATTTTATTGACTGTTCTATTTTATTGACATGTTCTGCATTTGAGTTTTCTTCCAAATTTTTCCCAGAAAGTAGAAGTCTTGCAAGATGAGAAAGAAAAAGAACTATTTTCTTGTCTCTGTACCGAACGTTCAAGTCAACTTCTGTTCCTATTTTTCTTATTTTTCCAGAAATTAGAAAAGTGCATACATTTCTGCCTCCGCAGAATATCATATATACTGTATATTCGTTTTCTTCTTTTACCCCAAAGTTCCATTTTAAATCTTTTGATTTCTTTTTTACACTGAAGATTCAGAAGAATATATCATGATGGGTATGCACTAGGTTATTTTTGGGTTCACTTTACAGATGTGCCATGTTTGATGATCACTATAGATGTTTTGGATTTTTCCTTCTGAGTTGACAAAAGCTAACCTTTACAGGCTACCTCTAATTTCTAAATATGTGTTTGTTCATCTATCTATAGCCAGGGACAATCTGATGTTCTTACAAAAGTGGCTGGACAAATTCCCTCAATATAGAAACAGAAGCTTGTTTATTGCTGGAGAAAGCTATGCTGGTATGATTATCTTGATTCCTATGAAGAATTAGTATATCCATAATCAGTATGACTATAATAAACCTTTTTCTTATACCTTTTTTTCTTATCAACTACTAGGACATTACGTTCCCCAGCTAGCAGAACTCATGCTCCAATTCAGCAAGGAATATCACTTCAATCTAAAAGGAATTGCTGTGAGTACTAAAATCTGAAATAAACCAAATTTCTAACTTAGAACTTTGTCCATCTCTATACTTTTGGACTAATATTCTTGTTCATATTGCAGTTGGGTAATCCAGTCCTTGAATATGCTACCGACTTCAATTCAAGATCCGAGTTCTTTTGGTCTCATGGATTGATATCAGATTCAACATACAAAATGTTCACTTCAGTTTGTAACTATTCAAGATATGTGAGTGAATACTATAGAGGCTCGGTTTCGCCTATTTGTTCCAAGGTGATGAGTCAAGTCAGCAGAGAAACTAGTAAATTTGTTGACAAGTATGATGTCACACTTGATGTTTGTATATCATCTGTGTTCTCCCAATCCAAAGTCCTCAGTCCCCAGGTGAATACCCTTGATCACAACATGAAAACTCGGCATTCATTTTCACATCAGTGGTATAACTGGTATCTGTGTTCTAATTGATTTGACTCGTTTGTTCATGCAGCAAGTTACTGAGTCGATAGATGTATGCGTGGAAGATGAAACAGTAAATTATTTAAACAGGCTGGATGTGCAGAAGGCACTTCATGCTCGCCTTGTTGGTGTTCGGAAATGGGCAGTTTGCAGCAAGTACTTCTCGTCACCTATATAAATTTGAAAGAAGCTTGAACTGATAGCTTGATTGCTTATTATTGATCTTATGTGTTCATGACAGTGTATTGGATTATGAGCTGCTGGATTTGGAGATACCAACAATCAGCATCGTAGGCAAACTCATTAAGGCAGGAATTTCAGTCTTGGTTTACAGGTATATGCATGCTTGCTAAGTATTTCTCCATACTTTTATGCATTTAGACAACATCACTCTAGTTTGAATTCTTCTAAAGGTCATGGAAGGTCACTAAAATTTGAGCTTTTCTTTTTGTTTTCACTTGCAGTGGGGACCAAGATTCTGTTATTCCATTGACAGGTAGTCGGACATTAGTTCATGGACTTGCAGAGGAACTAAAACTAAATACTACTGTTCCTTATAGAGTCTGGTTCGAGGGGCAGCAGGTTAATATAATTTCATATCACTAGAACTGAAGAACTTTCAGGTGGTTGTGTTAGGAACTATGACCTGATAAAAGGTTTTTCACTGTTTTCAGGTTGGTGGGTGGACTCAAGTATATGGTAATATGCTTTCCTTTGCCACAATTAGAGGAGCATCACATGAAGCACCATTCTCGCAGCCTGAGCGGTCACTTGTTTTGTTTAAATCATTTCTGGAGGGCCGACCGCTACCAGAAGCATTCTGATCTACTGATCAGTTAGATAGGGTCCAGAGGAGATTGTAAGAAGTTTGGTTGCTATCTAAGCATGGAAATTGCATTTGTTTGTTATTCGTTTCTTGTTACGTGGGTTATCCATGCTGTGGAAACCGGAAAGTAGAAGGGCTTTGTAAACATCAGAAGGAAAAAGAAATGGAAAGAAAAAAAGTGTTTTATTTGTCAGTCTTCAAGTTTCCCTTTGTACATCAGTTTCAAATAGTTGATGAGTTTCAAAATGACACTAATCTAGAACTTCTATTTAAAGAAGCTGAATGTAAAATTCGCACCAGATATTATGCCAAATGAAAGAATATGGAACTTTATATATATATATGCTTACCAAACTGACATAACATGACCAAAAAATCAAGAAGTTGCTAAAGAGTTGTTCTTTAAGTATTTGGAAATTACAACTGGAGCTTCAACCTGCATTTTCATAGAACTGAACTCCAATGCCAATATCGGTTTTGATAGCATCACGGCTCTTGTAAGGTTCTGCACATTGTCCGTGATTTCTTTTTGATTCTGCGTATGGTAACAATGACTGTCTGAAGATTGTTCGTTCTCATTTGTTGACACAGGAGATGGCCCTGAGACTTTGGCTGGATGCACTGCTCGTACCCTAAACAAGAATCATGAAGCAAAGATCATTTGATCCTTCACTGGCAATAGATAAAGAATGAAAGACAGCATATTTCAACCAAATAAGCATATTATTTAACGCTTGAGGAGCATAACCTGCAGTCGATCATGCAAGAGTACTTGAGAAGGTCTGGATAATACTTTGTGCGACCGCTGCAATTTCACAACACAATGTACTAATTAAGAAAAACCAATTCTAATATCCTAGAGAATTAGAAAGAGACTCAGCCACAAAAGAACTTGCCTAAAACTTGGAAGTGGCATTTTGATTGCTGGTCCCATCCACTTGTTACCGTCCAATGCAGGCACTGCCATCACCATAAACCACGATGGACATTGATGATCCAATTATCAGCAGGATGAAAACCAGAAAGAAGTATCTAATAATTAGTTCTTCAAAAAATGTCAGCATAACCTATATGGTATAAGAAAAGATGTAACTCACTGGAAGTGGTAAGGTTGACATTACAGGCATCGTTTGAAGCATGATCCATGATTTCAGTCACTTGAACATGTATCTGCTCTTCTTGATTAGAGATACCACCATTCATGCCAATTACATTTAGAAATTTTCTTTGTTTTGTCTGTGGTTGTCTTGAAACTGCTGTAATTCTCTGTTATGCAGCAACCTATTGATTTTAGGAAACAATAACGGATTTCTTGCAAGTACTTTTGTAGAATGGTTAACAATACATAAACATTAAGCAGTGCAGTCACTTTTTTGGTTTCATGATTGTATGCAGCGGTCTACAAATGCTAGTAAACCAAAAGAAGAAGAAAATGCCACTTACCTTAGAAAACCTCGCAACTTGACTTGGTAGGCCTACTTCCTGCACGCAATTAACATGGAATTGATTTATAGATGCCATAGCTAAAACAAGTTTGATGTAAAATAAGATCGAAAGTTGCTCTGAGAAAAATGCAGTTACCCACCTTTCGCCCATGATCACAAGCTTCATTGCTATTAACAAGCACCTTTGCTGCCCATCTATTTGACAAAACAAGTCAAAACGGCGCTAAAATGAAGTACTGCATTCTATCATTCATTCATAACCAACCTATATATTTCTGCAACAATCTATATCAACTTTTTTTTTCTTTTTCTTTTGAGAAATTTATATCAACTCTAAAAAAGAGAAAACAACGAACGAGCTGTGACTTACCGCATTGTAAACACAGGTTTCTTCCTAACAAATTGTACACTCATCAACTCAGTATAAACAAAACAAGAGAAAGTTGAGCCAAACATACGCGCAAGATGTTGGAGGGCTCCATACAAGTCCAGCAATCACAACAAGCTGATTGGAGAAAATAAATGGACATGTCCTGTTAGTAACTAGTTGCATAACCTTGACAATTATTGCGAAATCAAATACCGGACCAAAACTGATGTATGTGCCAACCTCATCAAAGACTCCAGCTGGGCTTTCATCATAGTTAGCAAGAAAAAACCCGCCAAGAGTATAACTGCAAACCATAAGTATACATCATTTGGTGATCCAACTCCCAAAATCAAGATATAAAAGTGAATGTGAGCCGTACAGAATCGATAATGTAGTATTTACCCAAATGCTTCAACTAATCTTAACTCTTTAGGGATGCATGCTCGAACAGTCGCTGCCTTGACAAGATGGAGTTGATACAATGCTCTGATTGGCCAAATCAAACCAAGGCAATGTGCATAGTCTGTCTTTCAAGATTGAGAAGGCAATAAACACCAAGTGTCGTTAGGAGTTAGGATAACTCACCTGCCTTTGAAAATCCATGGAGGCTTGCCGTAGTTGATGGAACCTTTTGTTTCTCCCACATCCATGAGCTTAGATCACTAGAACAAAGTACTTAACCCAAAAACACCTCAAAAGTGATTTTATGTCTGAACTGCAGACAGAGAGTTCCAGAACAAGAAAAGCTATATGTTACACAACCCAGAAGAGAAAGATTCGAAAATGAGAATAATGGATGGAAGCAAAGGCTGTCTTTGTTGCTTGAATTATGAGAGGAGGGAGATGTGTAACCCAGAAGGGTATTGAGTGAAAGCAATGAATGGCTGTGGCCTGTGAGAGTGAGTGAAAGGTGAACTCTTTCTACATATTTATAGGGGAAGAGAAAGCAACAGAAGAAGTGTGACAGACTGACAGTGATTGGTTAGCTGAAGCATCAGTAGCCTTAGGAGAGGATAGGACGTTATCCGAACCACCACATGATATATCATTTGGCGCCAATTGAATTGATTACCGAAACCGAAAACCAAACCCCAATACCAATACCTTGTTTGTTTTTCTTTTTCACTTTCAGTAACGTGGTTTAATTTGTTTATATTTATCCATGCTGATCATGACGCAATCCAATGAGATATGATTTCTATTTGTTTCTCATTTCTTAATTCTTTGATCTAAACCAATCCCAAGCTCTATTATTATACTGGTTGTTGCCTTGAGAAAGTTGGATTCTTCTGAATAGTAAAATACCTAAATGCTTCTTCCGTTTCCTTTTTCCATCTTTTGTGGATGAAATTATTTACCCCATTGCGGCTTAACTCTTTACCAGAGCCATTGCTAATTTGGCACCACCCAGCCACCACCCCTGAACCACTTGCTTTGTGGAGGAGCCAATCAAGAGAAATCTTTCGCCATTACAAAACCATACCAGAAAACAGTCTACTAGTAATGCAAAACTATCAAAGCCCGAGGCTTCAAATACCAAGTTGTGCCCAGAAACTTTGAATTTACCCAGTGCTACTACTTTAGGTGGTTTCATCCACAGTTATGCAAGTATGGTTCTCATTAATTTATGATGATGACATATTCTTGGGAGCCCCACGAGAGAAAGCGGAAACAATATCACTCACACAAAATCTTGAGATTCTCATACACGGACGTGTCGACAGACTCGTCACATATACTGTCACTCTGCCTTTCATAAATTATTGGAAGTATGAAGGAAAAGAGGTCACTGCTATTCTTACCAATGGCTTCACTGATTTTTGTACTACAGGGTACTCTGGCACCCTCTGGTTCGTTCTTCGTGAACTCGCAGCTGACTCAAGCTTCATCTTAATGCAGCAACCAGAAAGCGACACGTCTGAGTAACACATGATAGCGCAACTCATGTATCGAATTTCAACTTATGTGTCGAGTTTCAATATTACGGAGCACTGTCATAGACTCGTAGCCATTGTCGCATAGGCTTCCATGGAATTGCAAAAGTTACCAATAATCTCTGCAAGAACACTCGCCCGACTTAAAGTGATGGAATCTGTTGGAGTCTCTCACAATGATTACACGCCTTGTTACCATGGAGACATGTTTTGCAAACTCATGACAGTCTTTGCAGGCCCTGATGTTCTTAAAGACCACAATAGGGGCATTACTTGGTGTGGAAATGAGCCCGAATGCTATAGCTAGTCTCTCACTGTGGTCAAGAAGCTGTTCTTTCCTTTCAGGAAAACCAGCCAGTACATCCTCCTCGGTTAGAAGTGAATCTTCATCACCCTTCAAAGAAATGCTTAGCTCATTTAGCTTTGAGTGTATCTGGTTTATTTGAGAATGGTGCTTATCGCCCACTATAAACCGGTGTGTTTCGCCCTTGACAGTGATCCAGCTGCAACCTGTTTCTTTCCTCAAGTTTTTTTCAACCATCATTCTTCTAAAACGTGCAGCTTCTTCCCATTTTCCCAATGATGCATACAAATTGAACATGATTATGTAACTAGCAGTGTCCTCTGGGTCCATCTGGAGGAGATTTTCAGCTGCAAACTTTCCGAGCTCAAGATTTTGATGTATCCAGCATCCACCTAATAAGCTTTTCCAGCTCATTGCATCAGGCTCAAATGGCATACTCTTTATCAGTTCAAATGCCTCCTGTAGCCGTCCAGCACGAGAGTACACATCGATCATACAATCATAATGATCCACGGTTGGTTCCACATTATATACACTATACATCGAATCCAAATACTGCTTTGCCTCTGTCACCAAACCTGAATGGCTACAAGCAGTTAGAACAGCTATAAATGTAACTGAATTTGGCTTTATGCCAGAGTTCTGCATTCTACTGAAAAGACGCAGAGATTCAGAGGCATTTCCATGATACGCATAACCACAAATTATAGCAGTCCAGGCCACAGTATCAGGTTTGTCTATGATTCAAATGCTTGATAGGCATAGTCCAATCTGCCACATTTTGAGTACATAGTAATCATTGCACTTGCTCCATACAAGAATGCAACAAAGCCTCTTTTTATTGCATCCGCATGAACTTGAGCACCCAAATTTATATCTGCAACTGCAGAGCATGCTTGAAATATACTTGTATGTATGTACGGATTCAATGCAACACCTTTACCAATTAAAGTTTGAAAAATCTCAAGACACTCCTCAAATTGGCCATTCTGGCAATAGCCAGAGATTATGGCACTCCATGAAACATCATTCGGTTCATCTATGCTCTTAAATGCTCGGCGAGCAGATTCAAATTCACCACATTTCACATAGAAGTCCACTAGAGGAGTTCCAACAGAAACCTCAGAATCCAATCCAAGCTTAACACTGTAACCATGGATTTGCCTTCCTGCATTCAACTCCTCCAAACCAGCACATGCCTTGAGAACAATCGAAAAAACAAAATCATCAACCTCTACACTCTCCCTAACCATCTCAGCAAACAACTCCAAAACCTCCCCCAGCTTCCCATCTTCAGTATACCCCACCATCAACCCAGTCCAAGCCACCACACTCTTCTTCTCCCCCATCTGATCAAACACAAGTTTAGCACCATCCAACCACCCACACTTGACATACATGTTCCCAATCGCCGTCTCAACCGAACCACCACCATTCCCACTTCTTATAACATAAGAATGCATCTGCTTCCCAAACTCCAGATGCAAATCCTCATCCAACTTCTTCAACAACCCCGTAAAAATCGACGCATTCAGCCTCACCCCACACTCCAGCATATCCAAAAACAGCCCAACAGCCTTGCTCAAAACACCGCTCTCCACATAAGCAGAGATCATTATAACCCAAGAAACCAAATCCCTGTGACGCATTTCATCAAACATCTTCTGTGCATCCCTCAAACTCCCGCAATCGCAGTACATTCTAAGCGCATCGTTCTCAAGAAACTCGGCTGGACTCTTCACTGAACTCCGCAACCATTCATGAATGAATTTGCCGTCAGATAAAGAACCCATCAGTCCACACTTGCCGAACAAACACCGGTACGACTGAGCAGTCACGGCCACGCCGGCCTCGTTCATTTGCTTCAGAAACTCGCGCGCTTCTTTCATCTTCCCCTGTTTCGATAACGAAACCAGGTGGACGTTTTCGACTTGCCCTGTCTGAATGTGCTGGGTGCTCAACAATGGAGCTGAGGTGGATTTTAACGAGACCCATGATGGGATTTGGGAAAAGTTTACAGATTTTATATGGGAAGGTTTGTCATTGTGATGACTTGTGGAGCAAGAAAGCAGCAGAGAAGACTGGACTGTGGTTAAACAAGAAGAAGACATTCAAACCCAGATAACCCCAATCCAATATTTCCAGCTCTCTTTTGTATCTGTTGCAGATTTTATAGGAAAGCCTTGACCTCTTGGACTTGGGTTTAAGGGGGAGCCAAAACGCACCGTTTTGCAATACAAAAGTTTGTTTCTTTAGAGAAACAAAACCGATGAAGGCTTAACCCTAGATCTGATCTTAACCGGAGCAACTCCACAATGAAGGCTTCACTGCAATTCCGCGGCGTTAGCTATTGTGTGACTCCGAGGCTGTCACACTCGCGGCGCGTGGGGTGGGTCGCCGCAGCGGAGGCGGCGAATCCGAGGTGGTTCAATGCCTGTAGAGGCGGAGGATGAGGATCGAGGCTGTGGTGAGGGGAGAGGGAGAGAGAGGTGAGGAAACGGCGGCGTTTAGCTGCGTGATGAAATTCGGAGGGTCGTCGGTGGGGACGGCGGAGAGGATAAGGGAGATTGCTCAGCTGGTTGTGAGTTTTCCGGAGGAGAAGCCGGTGGTGGTGCTCTCTGCAATGGGGAAGACTACTAATAACCTCTTACTTGTAATGCACTTTTTTCACTAGTGTCTCTAATTAATTTAATTTTAGTTTAGTTTATGTGATTGTGATTAGTTGTTGATTGTGAAACTTTGTGGATGCTAGGCTGGGGAGAAGGCGGTCAGTTGCGGTGTTTTGAATGCTTCTGAAATCGAAGAATTGAGCATTGTAAAACAGCTTCATCTCAAGTAAGCTCTAAAGTTTTTTTCCACCTGTGTTTGTCCTTTTAATTTTCGGTTGTATGTTAGTGGTGTTCTGAACGGCTCTTTGATTCGGTTCATGTGACCAGGACTGTTTCTGAACTTGGAGTTGATCCTTCTGTAGTTACAGGTAAGCAGCTTCCTAGTTGAAGGGGGAAAATGTGTGCATTTTGTCTCTTGAGCAATTTTTTGAAGGATGGTGTTTGATTGGAGAATTTTGATGTTTTGCTTTTGTATGAAACAATGTGCAGGACACTTGGAAGAACTTGGGCAACTGCTGAAGGGAATAGCGATGATGAAAGAGTTGACTCTACGCACAAGAGACTATCTAGTTTCATTTGGAGAGTGCATGTCCACACGAATCGTTGCAGCTTATCTGAACAAGATTGGTGTTAAGGCGCGCCAAGTATGTATACCCATGTTTAGCAATTTTTTGTTTTGACATATCTATGATAGCTTTGTCCTCTTATTGTTTGTTTGCCGCTTAAGATCGTCTTTTGATTGTTGTTGCTACTTAATGTATTGCAGTATGATGCATTTGACATTGGCTTCCTAACAACAGATGACTTCACCAATGCTGAAATCTTGGAGGAAACTTACCCATCTGTTGCTAAAAGATTAAATGATGACTGGATTAAGGATCCTGCAATTCCCATTGTTACTGGATTTCTCGGAAAGGTCTTTCTCTTGGCTATAGCTACCGGATAGGATTCCGGCTGAAATGCTTTAAGGAGTCTCAATTTCTAATTAAGATATCATTATGAGCTGAGATTCTTAACATTACATATGTTGTATTAATCGTAGGCTTCAAAATCTTGTGCAGTTACTACCCTGGGTAGGGGTGGTAGTGATTTGACAGCCACAGCCATTGGTAAAGCCCTAGGCTTGCGAGAAGTCCAGGTGAGATTAGACTTCGAAACATGTGTCACTCATGTTTATGCTAAATCTTTGTCTGGTTGTTTATGGATGTAGCTAAATGGCAAGCATTTTAGTGGTGATTTGTGCATCTATGTTGTTAGTATACAGAAACAAATATAGAAGTTAATTTGACAGTTTTAGCAGGTGTGGAAGGATGTTGATGGTGTTTTGACCTGCGATCCTAGCATATATTCTAATGCACAACCTGTTCCTCATTTGACTTTCAAAGAGGCGGCTGAGCTTGCATATTTTGGTGCTCAGGTTCGACGTTCTCCATGAATGCTTAATGTTAATTTGTATTCAAACAGATATTTGACTTGGCTAAAACTTAAATCTACATCTTGTGTTTTGGAGATAAATTAGAGCTGGATACTGAAACTTTTGGACTAACTCTGTCCATGAAGACTGTTACTAAGTCTAGTTATTTTTCAGATAAAAAGCATGACATCCATCATGGCCAATTCCTGTTACTTTGTATACCATTTTTTATTAGACAAATCATTGCTTCAGTAATTAGTATGGTAACTAGACATGTAGCTTTTAATTGGTACTGAATAAAACTAAGATTGAATGCGGTGAGCAGGTTCTACATCCACAATCTATGAGACCAGCTAGAGATGGCGACATTCCTGTTAGGGTCAAGAACTCGTATAACCCTAAAGCTCCTGGCACCCTCATAACTAAAGCAAGAGATATGAGTAAGGTTTGTATCAGCTTAAATCTTTTTTCGAAAATGAAGTGTGAAAGAATTCAAAGTCTCTATGATTTATTACTCCCACCTATTCTAACACATATCAAACTTAGGCTGTTCTAACCAGCATAGTCCTGAAGCAAAATATTACTCTGTTGGATATTGTCAGCACACGCATGCTTGGTCAAGTTGGTTTTCTTGCAAAGGTGAGAAGCTTATTGTTGGCATGTTTTGTATATTCCGATTGGTGACCAGTCCCCCTTTTATTTTTTTGGTTGTAAATTCTGATTGTAACTGGTGTGATTTCCTCATCTAAGTAGGTGTTTTCAACCTTTGAAGATTTGGGCATATCTGTGGATGTTGTTGCAACAAGTGAAGTTAGTTTATCTTTAACATTGGATCCATCAAAATTCTGGAGTAGGGAACTGATTCAGCAGGCAAGGTCACAAACTTATGTTCTTTGTTAATGATTTACTGTTTGCCTACTTGTAATTCGTGTTAGGCTATGTGTATTATTTTCCAAGGTTCCTCTGAATTAATCCTAAACAGGCCCTAGCCCTTGTGCAGATTATGACCTCTTGATAACATGAAGCTACCATTGTTTTTAAAATCTTAACGCCCTCTATCTTCCATATATAACAGGAACTTGACAAAATGGAGGAAGAACTTGAAAAAATTGCATTCGTAAATCTTCTGCAGCAGAGATCAATCATCTCACTCATTGGAAATGTTCAGTATTCTTCGTTGATTCTAGAGAAGGTGTTGTATTTCTCTCTGTCATACTCTAGAATCTGTTGCACTAGTCACTCTGCCATAATCTAGAATCTGTTACACTAGTGTTGCTTTCTTTCGTTGTCTTGGTATTTTCCTCTTCTTTCTCATCTCCTACAATGACTATCTTCTCACAGGCATTTCAAATTCTTCGAACCAATCAAGTTAATGTCCAAATGATCTCACAAGGGGCATCTAAGGTTTCTTCATATCTTAATTGTTTGCAGTTCCACTCATTATTGTTATTAGTTTATTACATTTTCTTTTTGCTTGCATTCTTCTTGCAGTCTAATACGTGATTTGTTATAAACCAGGTGAACATCTCATTGATAGTAAATGACAGTGAAGCTGAAATCTGCGTGAAAGCGCTTCACCATGCCTTCTTTGAAAGCGGTGACCTGTCTGAATTAGTATTCGAAGGTGGATTTGGAAATGGCGCAGCTTCACCTTTGCCAGCAGAAACTCGATGATGAAGCTCTCAGTTGTCCTTTTTAGAGCCATGCCCACTGGAATTCCTTGAAAACCTGTGAATTCTGTGTATCATATTTTCTTTCATAAATGGTCCGAAAACTGTTGATCCTGACTGCCAACTTATGAGCCATCACCATTTGAATCCCTTAAAAGCTCGTGTGTTGTTTCCAATGTGTTGAAAAGGTATGAAAGGGTGTTTTAGATCAAAGATCATTTGTGCAACATACATAGGGTCTAGGTTTTAAGAAGAAAAGGTAAAATGGGAAGTTCAAAGCCAAAACATAATGGGGATGAGGTAGGGAGATGAAATTGACCCGAACCATAAAACCTTAAATTTGTTGCCCATTAGTCCATTTACTTCTTGCGACACACCACCTACTGATCTAACTCGACCACAGCGTGTGGGTATCAGCAAATAGAATACCATTTCGGCTACGAATGTAACTTCTGGACAACTCGGTTAGTAAAGCTCTGTAGTCTTGAGCTTCAACAATGGTGCAGAGATTCTTCTCAGTTTGGCAAATTGACATCCAACAAAACCATCCAACCAACCCTCTTTACCTCAGAGATTCTTTCCCAGGTACATTTTCTCTCTTTACCTCGTTTATATGATTGTGTCATGTAACGTGTAGTATATATCTTCCAAGTTTTCAATGGTAAAATGTTTCAGGGCGTTGATTCGTCCTGTGAGACCTTTCGGCGCGTAAAAATGAAGTGAGCTACTGACCCTTGAATGTTTGGGACCTTCTTGATCATAATGATGTATGCAGCTTCTGAGTAAGTGCTCGTGTAAATAGGTATGTGGATGATGATGAAGGGATTAAGAAGTTCTTTGCTGCATTCCACCTGTATGATGAATTTCCTGTGTCGGTTGTTATTGATGATTTTGGAGATTTCTTTGAGGAAAGGTACTTCCTTTTCTTCATGGACAGAATCTGTGATTTTATGTTGGTCTTTGATTTGATTTTCCGTATTTTCCATTCAAGGCTCTGCCAACAGAGATTTGGCAATCCAAGGGGAAAAGACATGGCAATGGTGAGGACACTAGCTTTGTGTCACAATGCCATGGTTCATGCAAAGTGAGTAGCCTATTTTCTTTGCTTATAATAGGTGACTTAATTTGCTGTTTCAATCCTGTTGTATGATTCCATTTTGATGGTAGTGAAACAAGGCCTTGCAAGCTTCTGTTATCAGATACACACCATGGAGACTCCCCACGGTTTCTGTTCATCTACAAACGGTGGGTTTCAACCATCTTCACGATTCAAGGTTGGTTTTGCAGTGTGATAGTTATGCACTTTAACAATTGCCTGTTGTATTGGTGCATGTGAAGCCTGAAGAACATTCTCAAATAAGCTTATTTTGGTTTGTCTTGCGAAAGGTGATGGCTCTGGATCGTTTCTTCTAAAGGACTATAACCATTCCGCAAGTAGCAGCTCAAGGAAAAGAAAGACTGCCAAGTACTCCATAGCTCTCCAGAAACTGGTTTTAGAGAAGATTGATGAAGATGGTAGATATAGTAAGGATATCGCATTTACAAATTAGTTAAAGCCCAATGACAACACAATCACACTGTCAGTGTCCATATTCTGTTTCATGCCCTTTGGTTGTTCTATAACTTCTATTATCACAATGTTAGTTCTGTACAAAATCCTTGAACCATGTGAACTGATCAGAATTCCTGGCTAGCATAGCAACTACCCCAGAAACTACATTTCATCTTCTATAGTTTTCAACTTCTAATCATGATTCTCATTGATTCATGATCAATATCCCTTATGTTTCTGAATTTTTGAATATTGACTACTTGCAAGTTGCAACTGATATAAGAATTAGTAACTGCTGAATCTTCCCAAGTAGGCTATAACAACAAGTTCAGGTACCTTATTATTCAGGAAAGTTGTTCATGGTATTCATGGTACACTTCATAAGTTCCAAGTAATTATTATTCACAAAACTATAGAAGTCGGCAATGAAAGTGAGAAGACAAGAGCAAAGGATCATGAGCCTCCCTGCTTATATCTATCTATCTAAACATCTAGTATACTCCTTTCTGATAATCCGGCTCGCAGAACTCTCCTCCAAGATCATCACAAGCCTCTGCAGGGAAGACCCTGCAACAATTATGAGGACAGACCGGTTTATTTACCATCATAGAAGAAGTTACAGATGAGTAGGTTCAACATTGTTACTGTGATCTTACGTCTTGGGACTATCATACTCTAGATAATCTCTATCCTCCAGCTCTTTACCAGGCGTGGCTGCGGTGCTCTTCCCTTGTGGTTCAAGCTTCACCTCAGGATACATTTCGACATCACAAGCTTCTCCTCCGATCGTTTCACAAGCCTCTGCTGGAAAAACCCTGCAAAATTCACCATTAACTTTGCTTCATGCTTGATGCAACAATTAGGAAAAGTAAAAACCAGGGAGAGAACATCGCTTACGAAGTTGCATTGGAGCAGTAATCAACTGTTGAAGGATCAGAGGTCACATTGTTGGTTGCCTTGAGCTGGGGGAATCTCGAAGATTGTGCCCTTGGAGTAGCTAACCTAAACGGCAAGACCAGGGACTTGGTCGGGGTGGTCGGTGTTAGAAGGGAAAGGAGTGATGGTGGCGAGAGCTGTAGAGTGGCCTGCATTGTAGGAGCTATGAGAAACTGGAATGCTGATTTTGGATGAACTGAGTTGAAGAGGCTGTAATATATGATCAGCTTGACCAGTGACTTGTATGGATAAGGTAACAAGATATTTTTCAGTGAGGATAAGGTTTGAATTATCTGCTGGTGGCATCAATTTGGATTTTTCTCCCAACTTACCATCTCAACTTGGAAGTACTCTAAACTAGCTTCACTGTGTTCTTATCCATATATGCTCTTCCAACCATTTGGGAACTAACTCAGGTTTTTTCTCGATAAAAAAAATGAATATATCCAATGACATGATTTTACATCAAAGTTAGGAGACTAACACAGATCATGTTTCACTTGTATCGTTGTAGAATTTCAATAAAAGAAAGTATTAACAACATCTTAGCATGTCATGGCACATCACGAGAGGGCCCTGCACAACATGCTTCCAAATTCTTTTTCACCGTAAACTCCATTTAGAGAAGGGAGTGAAAGAGGAATCAGCTGTGCCAGGAATTGAGTTCACAAACAAGAAGAATAAAGCCTCCTTTAATTAAAAAAAACACACTTCCGGACTTCCATACTACTGTTTTCTTGAAGATCTAGCTATACCAAAAAAACACAAGGATTAGCACAAGCTCATTACACTTGACTCTCCAAGTGCAGGGTTTCACCGTTTTTACTTCATTGCAAAACTTTGTTCATCAAGTCTCGATTTTATCCTCGTATATTGAGGGACATGAACTGGGGTCAAAATAGTTACAGTAATTTTCAGTTCCATAATTCCATTTTCACATGTCTAAAATTCCTGGTCAATCCATTCTCTGAATTTGTAAGACTAATCAGAAGTAACAGGCCAGGAAAAAAATTAAATAAATAAAAAAGGAGACTAATAAGAAGCCAAGAACACCGGTCACACCAACAATACTTGGCATCAGGGCAATGGGGTCAAAAGCATGGCAGCATTCACAGCTGGAAGTGGTTACCTCATCACTTTTTTACTCCCCTCATGCTTTTTACCCCTTTTTCCCCAAGCATGCTAAGCTTTGGCCCCTGATGCATGAGCTGCCTGGTTCCTCAATTACCATGGCCACCACATACTTTTCCCTCCAGACTTTTCCTGGTACAATCACATGTGGCGATTGATTCATTTGACAGTACTTTAGGCGAAGACAAACTATATTAATACTGCCTTCCACAACAGAATCATGAGGATCACAGCAAGAAAGTGAAAAAGAGACTTGCAAAGATGATTATGAATCACATAAGTATAGGGTTATCCTAGTGATGACAAATGAAGCAGTTAAAAACATAAGAAGCTGGATGCTATGCTTTAGAAGTTGTGCATTTACACAGAGTAATGGTGACTGCGGCAGAAGTGTGGTGAATCGTCTAATCTCGGGTTAAAAGGGCCCGAAAAGTTTTGTCTGGAAAAAGCCACCGGATAAACCCTACCATCATTAGGAGGTGAAAACACAATAATGGAGAAGCGTCCCACATGGGTTCATCTGGTCATTCTTAATTTAAAGTTGAAAGTGTCCTCAACTGACTTGCAGCTTCTTCACTCACAGCTAATATACACATGCTACACCAGGAAGCATACAATTTCTAAAAGAAATGTGCAGATTTCGGACCAAAACCTGAAACAAATATTTCAGGAGTCTAATTCCCCCAAAATCTTCATAAACAGGAGCTTCAATCGAAGTACTTACATTTGCTTTAAAAACTGTGCAGTTGGGTTAGCATGTGAACAAGTTCATCACTTGAGGGTCTTTCTGCTGGCACATCTGATAAGCATACGACAGCAATTCTCACCGCCATTAGCATTTCGTCTTCCTCTCCTTCTTCCCCAATAAGGCTCTTATCTAATGCTTCCCTTGCCTCCCCTGCATGCTGCAAGTGCCGCAACCACCGTCCTAAACTTCCTCCACTAGATGTTTCCCCAAAGAAGGGATCAGTTGGGTCTCTACCAGTTAATAAAACTCCCAATATCATCCCAAAGCTGAAAATGTCACTCTTATCAGTGTACCTGTTGAAATAGAATATACATGACTTCAGTAAAAGAGCATATCTGATTCAACAGAGAACGCCTCAATTTAATTGGTTTCTCCATCCAACTATCAATAGGTAAATCTTCATTAAGAAGAGGAATGTTCCTTCATAATTAGCAATTTAGCACACTAAAACCCAGGAAGTTCATAAATGTAGTATGATGAAAGATGCAAAGCAGCTAAGTTCTTACATAGCATGATAAACTGCTACAAACAAACCACAGCCCCAAGTTTTAGAAGGCCTTGAATCCTAACAAATTATAAAATTCATTGTGAACCTGAAGTTATGCAATTGATATTGACTTATTGAGAAAAATATTTATCAGAAGATAGCAGTCTGTTCTCCAGCACAAAGTACAACAAACACAAAGCGAGTAAAAGTAAGAGGGGATTCAATCCTGAGCTATCTAAATTTATCCCCCAACTTCAACCTCCCATCAACATTGTGAGAAGTGGAATACCAAACTCTTGCAAGTATTCTAAAAGCAAAGAACCTGGTGGGGAGATAGGGACACATGCTATCAGAAAAACTTATATCTCCAGATATATCAGCACAGCTACCGGAACAAATTAGCACAGGAATTGTAGAGAACATTAAAATTACCAACTTTGTGACATTCAGAGTTCGAAGAGTGTACCTGTCATTCTGGAAACACTCTGGAGCAGTGTAACCAGATAATGCCCCATCCAAATGGGGAGTGAGCTTAGCCAACCCATAATCACCCAACCTCGGTTCAAATTCAGCATCCAACATAACATTTCTCGGCTTCAAGTTGTAATGCATAATCTGAGGCACATATGCATGAAGATACTGAAGCCCCTTAATCACCCCAACTGCAATCCGAAGCCGAACCTCCCAGCTGAGCTGCAGCTGATTCTCCCTAACTCTATTCATAGCATCCTCCAGGCTCCCATTGGGCACAAAATCATAAACCAAAGAGAACCTGTCATGCTCGCGAACATAAGCCCTCAAGCTCATCAAATGCCTATGTCTGAGGCCAGCAAGCACTTCCAGCTCCTGCTGTATCCTTCTCTTGGCCGACTTTCTCTGCGCCTCGGGGGAGCCACACTCCGGAAAGGGCTCCAGCTGCTTCACCGCAATAATGAGGCCATTGTCAAGCACAGTCCTGTAGTACTTCCCAATGGGGCTGGAACCAAGCAGCTGGTTCTCATTGGCCAGTGCCAATTGGAGCGTTTTCGGAGCGATTTTGGGGGAGAAAATCACAGGGCCCTTGAGAATTGGGGCTCTGCTAATGTAGCGAACAAAGCAGCGGACTATGAAAGCAGAGATGAGGGCAAGTATGAGTCCAGTCAATACTCCCAACACAAGACTAAGTAGGATTCTTTCAAGGTTGTTCTTGGAGCGAGGGTGCTTTGACGGCGATGGAGGCTCAGTTTCTTGGCACTGAACAGTTGAGCAGAACAAGACTAGCAAAAGCAAAAGCAGAAGCAGGCTTGTTAATCTACACTTCAAATTAGAAGTACTTGTTCCTCTACCCATTTGGAGTCCAAAAACAAAAGCCAAAAATCTCTCAAAAGTAAGCAACTTCACTAAAAGCTAAACTAAAACCCACATGTTGTAGAGCTTGAAGCTCAACACAAATAAAACCCAGATGAAAATGAACACCACCACCACTAAAGCTCCCAACTTTTCTCTCTTAAACATAAAAAGGTGAAATCATTGGGGTTGGTTCTTTCAAGGCTTTAGCCTAGGAGGCGCAGAAAATGCAAACCAATCCACGAGTGCTTAAAAGTGCAGAGAGAACCCATGAGAGACAGAAGCTTCAAGGAGACTTGAAATAAGGGAATATCACATAAAAATGGATTTTTTTTTTTCTGGAAAATCTTGAAGGCAAAGACGCAAAGAATCATATTTCGTCACCTATTCACTCTTTCACCATAGCAACAAAAATACCAAGTACCAAAAACCCAAAATGGTCGCCTAAACTAAGAAAGAAAAAAGAGAGTAGAGCTCCAAAACTCGCCGAGGTCTTAAACCCACACTATTATTGTTTCCTCAAAATTTCGAAATCAAAAAAATGAAAAATCCCTATACACAAACGAACACACTCTCTCTCTCTCTCTCTCTCATCAGAAGTGAGAACCGGGGGCTTCCCGCCTCTGGGACACTACATACTGAAGTGGGGCCCACCTGCCACGTTGGCACTGTGTCGCTATCACGAGGCCGAAAGCGAAACATCGAGCTGCGTGCGAGACAAGGAGAGGGAGGAGTGGACATCCCACCGTTGGTTTTGGGGTGTGGGAAGAGATTGTGGCCGTGGAGAGAGAACCAATGTGGGAATTTATTCTGGTTTTGTTCAAATGGATATTGAGGGGTTAAGAAATTGATATGTGGAAATGGAATAATCTTTTACAGGTTTGCTGGGTTCCCTCCATGGATATGGTTGGTTTTCTAATACTCGCGACCAGTGAAAGACCTAGCACGCGTGCACGTGTGACCAAGGCTATCCTATTTCAAGTTTTCAACAATAAAAACCCTAAATTACTATTCAAAATATGAACTATAAACCCTAGTACCCAACGAATTCTTCCAAGTGTCTTGGAAGCTGTTCATGATATTTGAGTTTTAACTAGCCATTTCACTTCAATCAGCTTCACTCATATACGGAGAGAAGAAAACACAATAGCCAATCTTGGCCACCACGTTGGAACTGTTAGTTTGATTAATACACTACCATCTACTCATTTTAAAGGTTTTTGTTTGTAATTTATTTCTTTTACGAAAAAGAAAAAAAATGAATTCTTCAAAGTTTTTGTGTTTTAGTTTTTGTATGGATTATTGACGTGTTGAGAAGCTCATTTTAAACAGAGTTGTTTCAGAATATGATTAAAAAGCACATACATGATTGGCCGGGACGTACCACGTGAATTGTACGCATGTCCTACCTACTAATTTCTCGTATTGCTGATCCTTGTGCAAGTTGAATTTACTCCCTTCGAGCAAGTTGTCTTTGTTTTCAGTTGTACAATGTTTTTAGAAATTTTACGTATTTTGCGTAGGGATTCATTTGTGCAAAAGTATACGAAGTGCCTTTTAGGAAGCACAAGCACATCCTAGTACATAAAAAATCGCTATAGAGCACTTGTAATTGTTTTTGTCAAACGCTATCACAGTGACTCAGATGGATAAGATTATAACTAGATAGTTTAGAAGTGTCATAATCGATTTCAGAAAGCACCAATTCCATATGGAGAGATTCATAGCTTCCGTTTTTTTGTCCATGAATGAGAGAGAACAAAATCATTTGTAGCAGTTGAGTGAAGACCAACACTACCACCATCTTCCCAATTTTGAAAACAAATTGCCGAAAGAGAGTACCCTTTGACTTGCAGGGAAACAAAGCACATACCAACCACGCGATAGTTTGCTTGCTACATTTGAAATATAAGCAGTGACTCAGATGGATAAGATTATAACTAGATAGTTTAGAAGTGTCATAATCGATTTCAGAAAGCACCAATTCCATATGGAGAGATTCATAGCTTCCGTTTTTTTGTCCATGAATGAGAGAGAACAAAATCATTTGTAGCAGTTGAGTGAAGACCAACACTACCACCATCTTCCCAATTTTGAAAACAAATTGCCGAAAGAGAGTACCCTTTGACTTGCAGGGAAACAAAGCACATACCAACCACGCGATAGTTTGCTTGCTACATTTGAAATATAAGCCAAGAACGTAACATCACATGATTCACATCTTGACTTGCAGAGATGTCACTGCAGACATTTCATTGATTCATTTTGTTGTCCAGTTCGCAGTTGGCAGGACTTCATAATTGAATTCCTTTGCCTTGTATATCTGAATAGCGATTTTTATCTTCGATTGTGCAAACGTAATGAAGAATACCAAAAATCAAAAAGTGGTAGACAGAGTTGATCATTTGTGCATTCAAACACAGCCAGGAAAAAGAAAAAAAGGAAGGAAAAAGCTTCACTAAAACAAATAATGTACAAATACACAATGGCCTAAACTAAATCGGGTAAATCCTCACAACTTCACAAAGGAAGCAGAAAACTGAACAAACAAAAGACAACACCATTACAGGCCCCTTGCCTGAAAGCTACCGGAGGCCTTCCGCTCAGACAACCAGAGCCATCTTAATTTCCAACCCTTGACAATCATTTTCAAGTATGCCCTTACCATTTTCAAGTATGCTCTCATTGCCCATAGGGCAGGCATGCCATCCTACCACTCTAGACACCCATAAAACACTGACATTTCATACAAAGGAGAACCATCTCTCAAGTTTATGAACTATAATTATACAAATGCAATACCTTTGTTTTCATTCGATGGGACCATTCAGCATCAATGTAATTTCCATTTGGGTGGTTCCTAATTTGATTACTTATCCACGGGAGTCTGATAATATAGAAAGGACCTCACCATCATCAAAGTTTGACTCCACTGCCAGCTCAAGAGGGGTTTTACCTTCCCCATTTAGTGCTCGTGGATCCGCTCCCCTGTAAATGGAGTGAAACCCTCAGTAGCAAATCATAAACAAGAGGTCCTTTAAAAAAATCATAAAGAAGAGGTAAAAACACAGCATTCTAAAGAAAAACTAAACAAGAAACATCAGAACTGGGTAATGTGCACAAATGGTATAAATGAATAATAAAATTTGCTTTGTAAACATGAAATATAGGCACCTTGTAAGAAGCAATTTTGCAAATGTGTTTCTGCCCTTGAGCATACATCGGTCAAGTGGTGTATGACCTCTTGAATCAGTCGCATTTACATTTGCTCCATATTGTAGGAGCAGTTCAAGCATACCAATGTCTGCAGTTTCACAAGCAAGGTGGAGAAGGGTGCACCCATCTAGATCCTCCATACCCTGAACTTCACTGGTAACACTCAAGTTCGAAGAGCTACCAGAAGACCTCTCCAATGAATCCCCAGCTATGCAGCTAGAGCTTTGTTCATGGCTAGTCTGCTCTTGCATCAGCATTACTTTTGCAAGGGTCAAGGAAGACCCACAAGAAGCTTGCTCATACACCGCATTCACATCTGGTTCAGAATTAACAATGTGACGATATACAGCTTTCTTGTCATTTGCACGAACGCCCTCCCAAATTTGTTGTGCCACTACATGAGTATATTGTGCATCCTTTGGCCTCCTGACAAAAAGCTTGTCTGCGTACTATGATCAAAATAAAGCGTCCATATAAGTCAGTAGTTCAACATAGGAGGTAATATTGCAAAGATGTCAGTGATTGCTTATGGTCTGAAATCATCCACTGTCGAGAAAGAAGCATGATTAAGTTGGAGGACATACCTTTGCATGAATGAATTTCTCCTTCACCGGTATTGAATCAGTCTGATTGGGTTTGCTGATAAAAACAAGCTGTGTTTTATCAGACTTGTGTGACCTGAACATGAAGAATAGAGTGAGTGTTTACAATTGAAGTAAAGAAGAGTTATATAAGATTACTTGCAAGAACTGTAAAGGAGAATCCCTACCCTGTGGCTATAAGATCAAGCTGAAAAGCACTTCTTGATTGCAAAAGTTCCTCCCAGACAGAGTTTGCAAAGGCATTACCCAATGACTGGAACAAATTAATGACAGAAGGCTCCCATACTTTGACATCCAGTGTTAGAGACCTTACCTGCAGTAAAAAACACCAAGAACAAGTTCCCAGATATAAGCAACCAGTCTGTATCTCTGTTTTCCAAAGGACAGTCATAAAAATGATTACCATGCCCACTTTACCCAGTTGCAAACAAAATTCATCAAATCAGGACTCTCTACCATGTTATACAAGTCCGTCACACAAAATCGTTATTCCCAACCTAACATAGTTTTCTTTTACCAAGTCTATTTGTATACAAAATGAATAATGTATTTTAACATGCCACCTGAACGTTTGCACTCCATTCTAACTTTAAAGCCATATTTAGATGAAATCTAATTATGTCAATATCAAACCAAATTACTGAATGTTTTACGAGGAAGGGTTCTTTAAATTCCCAACTATGCATAACTAATCATGTAACAAGAGCACACACAACATTTTAGTTATTTGACAATCAAATGACAAAATAATTTGTTTAAAGAGAGCATGCCCAAGATCATGAAAGGGAAAATTGTGCTATTAACCTTTGAGATATGAACACCAAGATTACGATGAACCCCAGAACATTCGATGCAAACAAGAACGCCAAGATTTAATGATGCCCAATCTGGCTCAGGGGCACCACAATCAGCACATTTATCATTCCCACAAACTCGCCGAAGAGTGTCAATTGTCTTCTCACTTCTTAAAGATGACCGTTGCTGTTGTGAACTTCTTAATTGGCGGTGGTCAGCATTATTTAGGCTCCTGTCCGATGCAAGTTCTTCAACTCCAGTGTGATCAAAATCAGAACTCTCAAACGAACTACTCTCACTAGCAGACCGACGATGACTTCCCATGGGACTAGCAGGCAGAAACTGAAACACAATTGAATCAAAACATCAACACGACCATGAAATCAATGGCCACATATTTGACCATGTGAAAACTTCAGAATAATTACCCTCTCAGGAGCCTGAGAACTCAGTAATGACGCAATAACCCCGGTTATCTTTTCGATCCAATCCATTTGATCAAGTGCACTCTCTGCCTGCACTGACAAGCATAAATAAATATCATTGAGGAACTACAATAACCATCGATTATTCACCTTACAGGCAGAATCACAATCAAAACATTGGTTAAAAACCATATAAGAATCATGTCTAAGTCCGTAAGGCCAGTTAAAGTGAATCAAACCTGCAAGGTATAGTTCTTTGATGGTGAAATGATTCTGAAACAAAACCTGAGGTCTGACTGGTCGGCGTCAACTTTGATTGTTGATGTAAGCAGATTTACTGTGTGATGCGCAACAGATTTCTCATCATGCACTCCACCATGATAATGAGAAGAGAGCCACCGACTCAACAGTCCAGAACCAAGCTCGGAACTATTCCTCTGACCAGAATGTTGACTACCAGAGCCCTAAAAGGTAGAGACAAAACAAACCAAAATTTAATATCAAGCCCAGGAAAAACTTCAGCCCATCTGCCTCTTGAGAAAATGACTTACAGATGATTTGCTAATTTGTTTCCGATAGTAATAGAGCATTCCTCGGCTATCAAGAACAAAAAATCTTCTTTTCCAGTCACCTCTCAAGTTTGAGGACCTCTTTGAAAGATAACCTTGCCTGATGGTTTGAACCTGATCAATGATAATTGTTAGATTTTCTTATTATATTCTATGTACAGATAAAAAACTAAATAAATAAAACTGATATGAAACTAATCAAGAAGGGCAGTGCATAAACCTTTCCCTTTGCAGCAGATTGCATAACGGCCTCTATCATTTTATGTGAACTTCTACCAATAGCTTGTATCCCATCTCCATTAGGAGACCCATTAGAACCATTGGACGACCACCTGCTCTCTCTATCGACTTGTCTTTGGTAATCTTGCATCCTTTCATTAAGAGCTGCCTGTTCATAGTTGGATCTTTCTCTTGACTGTTGAGCATAAGTTAAGACCTGAGAGATAATACAAATCCCAATTTTCATTGATTCTCATTGCAAACAGAAGAGCATTCAAATTTGACACAATATACACACATATGTCCAACAAACCTGATTAATATAGGGTTCCATTTGATGCAACAACTCGTAACCCTACAGATGGAAAAAGGCTTCAGGACAACAGTACTAGTAGAAAACATGTGAATGTGACAAAACCTGCCTTCAATCCACACCTGTTTGAAGTAACGAAGATGGGCATCCATCGTCCCACTGACAGCTTCCAGAAATTCAAACCTCTTTTTTGCTTCAACAGTAGAAAGAGCAGTCACCTGTAGATAAAATATTCCTCATAAGGTCTCAATCCATGGAATCATTGATTCCCACGACGACAGGAACATCAAGTACTTACAAGACTAAAGCGAGCTTGCTCAAATGTAGACCTTGCATTATGAAGCTCCTGGAATATTTGTTATTCGTTTTAGATACTGAATAATGAAGAATTTCTAATACTATGGAGGAATACAGATTAAAACTATCAGTTCATAGTACCTCTTCTACCATGGTGGCTACATCATTCCTTGTTCCTTTTCTTAGTGAGAGAAATTTCTCGCGAGCCTGCAGTAATATAAGCATCAAACTACATACCAAGTACTCTACATTAATCTCATATTGCTAATCTAAATATAGCAGCAACATCTATCACATGTCAAGTTAAATTCTTAAAACCATAGGCCATTGTTGCAGACTTGTACTCTTGTATCAAGGTATAGAATTCCCATACTATCCATCAATAAACAATGTCACCAGAGGTCTGTTATCTGATCGCACAAAAACACAAATGTTTCTGGTGGATTTCTGCGGAATGTTAACCAACCTCATGAACTATCTTACAGTAGGCCCTAATGGATTAGTACTCAGGTATACCTCAGACTTTATCAGAGCATTAAGAGGTTAAAAAGAATGTATTCCTACAATTGTTGGAGATCCCAAACTCATGTGAATGTTGACTATTTTCTTCTACAACTGCTCATGCCAAATTAAATTTTTTGAAAAACAGGAAAATGCTCCTTCTATACAGGGAGATCACACAAGAAAGGGGGTAAATTAGTTCATGACAAGAACCACACACCTGGTCATAAAGAAGGCTAGCCTTGTCAAATCGTTTCCGCGTTTCCTGCACAATTAGATACATTCAACAGTAAGGCACGGATGATATAAACAAAAGCAGAAGATAGACAAAGATTGGTTATACAGAAAATTTGCACGAACCTTGACCTCATGCAAATCTAAATTCACAAATTGTAACAATCTGTCATTTAGCATATGCTCAACCTGGAAGAAGAAGAAAGACAAACAAGTCATACAAGATAACTCAGGACTTGGATTAAAACAATTCGTCAAACAGAGTAACTAACACAGAGAATGGAACAAGAGGAGCAACACTTCTTTTATTGAAAATAAACAAGGAGGGGCATGAAAAACATTTAAGATATGGAAGGACTACGGAATGCACCAATAATATAACACAAGCCACTATATAAGTAACATAACATGAATTAAGTTTAGTTCCTGTCAAAAGCTAAGTAAGCGATCAAAGGCAAAAGGTTTAAAAGATAAAAATGATGTTGATCCCTTAAAAGGGCATTAATTGCAAGTCCAATATATGAAGTAAGCATTTCAACTTGATTTAATTCATTTTCTGGAACTGCACCCGAAATGTTGTGACCGGGAAAAACGCAGGAATCCCAAAATGATTAGCTTTCAGGAAGGATTTGACATGTATATTACCAATACATTAAAGTTATTACCTGGGACCGAAGAACTTCCTTGTATGTCCCAATTTCTCTCAATGCGATAGTAAATTTGGTCATAACAGGGCCTAAAGGATAGAACAGATGTTCAATCAATAAAAGTCAATGTGTAATACGCTTCAATGAAATGAAGTGTGTATGTAAATGAGCATCTTATAAAATAATCAATCAAGTTACTTAAGATGCTAACAAGTCAGCTTACCTCCAAAAGCCACACTAATTGGATCATTATGCCCCCCACCAAACATCTCTAGGGCACTAGCAAAAGCAATGTCCCCATCGTAAGCTTCCCCAAGACCTTCACTGCAAGCAAGGAAATGTAAGTACTTCCCACTTAAACTCAAATGTATAGTCTGGCAACAGCTCACATACCGCAAAAGATAAAAAGAAATGAAAAGGATGCAGAGATATCACAAACAAGTAGACATACGTGTATTTTCGACATCCTTTGTAAAACTTTAAACTTCTCTCCCTCAATGACTCGGCACTATCCTCCATGCCCTGGATCTGCTTACGACAACAAAAGAAGCAATCAAGGACTGCAGAAATCCTGTACAGTTTATAACTGGAAACAATGTGTACATAACAAATATCTGTTAACAAAATTCCCCTCTCCATAACAAATTCTCCTTTCATTGAATAACCATACAACTATATCACATGTGACACAAAGTACATATGATAAGAATGGGAAGGGGGGACAATATAAAATCCTCTACATTGACATAATGAGTGTGAGTCGTACGAACTCCGCGCAGAACATAAGCATATCTATAAAATTTGAGGCACATGATTTCGAATGCTATAAAAATTCAGTCTTGCACACAACAGGGAATACAATACTTCCAATTTCTTCTACCGTCTATCGAAATAATCTAAAAGCAATCAGCAATGGGTATAAATATTTGATTCATTACTTATAACATTTCACTCATGTCTTCAAAATCAGAAACAAACACTCTAATCCAGTAAAACATAACATAAAGGAAAACCAAGCAATCTAATTCGAAAAGAAGAAATCTACTCACCTGCTTGCGGAACATGGGAGAATCATCTAGCTTTGCGAAATGCATTTTCAAACACCTTTGATTTATCCCCAACCGTCAATTAGCCTCACACCAATGCTCAATTAACCTTTTCAACCAGCTGCATCAACTTCACCCCATTCAAACCAAACCTGCTTCAATCACTGAAATTTCTCCACTACTTTTATTCCGGCTCCAAAACCCTAGAAACCAGCACAGAGAAGAAAGAAACACACCACAAACAAACAGAGAGAGAGAAGAAGATGAATTTTTCTTTTTCTTTTTCTTTTGGGGGTTTGATTTAGCAGCTCATGGCCCTTGGGAATTGAGTGTGTGTGGGATCGATTTGATTAACCTGAAAATGTTGTGAGACAGTAAGACAGACAGTCTCTTTGATAAATGCGAACAACAATAATAGCAACCAGCCCTTCTCTCCTCTCTTCCCCAAAGCCCTTCTCTCTCTCTCTCTCTCTCTCTTCTTTCACTTTCCTTTTCTTTTTTTCCTTTTTTAATTTCTACCTCTTTATTTAATCTATCTCCTTAACTTTTTATTTAACTCGTAGATTAATTAACCGCAGGTGAAACTACGTCGTTTCGGGAGTCAAGTCATCATCGACTGCATCGTGTTTAAAGGCCGTCGATCAAGTTCTGTGTAACTTTATAGGGTACGAGAAACGAAGACGACCGTTGGCATCGACGCGTCTCAATCAGCACGTGAAGAAGACATCACAGACGATTGGGGCGGTTTTGTTCATTCGAACGTGCAGAGTGGGGAGCGTGGGTGTGAGAGAGAGATGCTTCTGGCACGCACGCTCTAAGCACTTCACGGATTAAATTTCCCTCCATATAATCATGCCCAACACACAAAACTGGAGTTTCAAATTTAATTATGATGAAATTATATAAAAAAATGTAAAATGGCTGACAACGAAATTGCCTCTCCGTTTTTTTTATTTTTCAGATCTGTAAACTAAAGAAATTAAGGGGAAAATATGGAAAATGATCTATCCCTTTTCTCAAGTGCCTAAATCAGGTGGACCATGGACCACTAGGGTGGTCCTAAATAGCTACTCCGATTGATGCTCCGGCTCAAGTACAGCATTGGAGGTCAAGCAACACTGGCAAGATTACGATGACCAGTAAGACTGATTGAATCAATTCCTTATCATATTCTACGCGTATTCAAAATAGATATCAAGATACCCATGCCCTATAAGTTTTAAGTAACATGATTTTATGGATGTTTGAGTTGAATATTAAGAAAGTCTTAATCTCTAAGTTTAACGGATTCATAGTTTACAAATATTCAAATTAAATTTTCGGGTGGACTTATTTTGTAAGATTAACCAAATATGTAATAAAAGAGTGCGGCTATTAAGACTTCCAAATTTATTCATTTGACCTCACTTTATTATGAGTTATTGAATGTCGAATAACTCATCTTACATAGTAACTATTAAGGACAATAATAATACTAAAATAAGTAATGGATTTATTCACTCTGGACTTTCTAATTCAATAATATATATTGTATTCTTTATTATTTTTCTTATATATTTTAATTTCCTAATTTCATTACATATATATTATTACTCATGCATTTACATATTTGATAAGAGCTAAACTATGATTAATATCGATCATGTGACATAAATTTATATCATCATATATACTATTGAAAAAAATATACACGGTGAAGTAATTTATATGAACAAAAAACATTTTAGAAAAATGAAAAATCAAATAATTGTTGAAATAATCTATCATGAGTTACATAAAATAGAGAGAGAAAATAAAAAAAGTGAACTTTTATAGAGAAAAAATGGTTATCCTTGATCGTTATTTAGCAGGTAAAATATAAAATGAAAAGCTAATTCATGTTAAAACATTTTCTTGTTGAGTAAAAATAATTTTTTAAAATCCGATACCTTGTATTATTTGATTTTTAAGAGATTTTCGTTCTTAAATTAAATTTTAATTAAAACATTTAGAGTGAAAAATAAATATAATGAGTATTTTTTTATTTTAGAGATATTGAGTTTTTGATGATCGATAAATAAAAAAAAAGAATGGGAGGTCTAATGAGTGAATAAGAGGTGTAATGAGACATATATTGAAATATATGTGAATAATATAAACAAGGTTATTTTAAAAATTTGAATGGAGATCTAGTAAGTAGATGCTTGTATTTAAAAATATGAATACCTGCTAAATAAATAACCACATATATTTCTGATTATTCATGCTTTTGATTATTCATCTTTCTATGACTGGTTTCTTTCCTAGTTCAGGAAGGAAAAAGATAAAGAAACAGCTGAAAACTGCATTCTCCTTTGCTGGAAATTATGGGAGGCTCGAATCAATTATATCTTTAAAGGATGCACGCCCAACCCCAACTTTGTTGTGCATGCTGCTGCTTCTTATGGTAATGCTTATAAAAGCCATAATTTGACTTCTGGAGGCCACAAGACCAACTCCAATGGTTCCGCCGTTCTAGCAAGTTCCTCCATCAAATGGCTCCTGCCTCCGTGTAATCTTGTCAAGCTCAACTTTGATGGTTCCGTCTTCCACAACAAGAAGGCTGCTGCTGGGTTTGTAGTCAGAGACCATGAGGGCAATCCAATTTTAGTTGGCTCTCATTGTGTGGGTAACTCTAGTGTTCCTATTACTGAATGTAGTGCTCTTCGAGATGGTTTGTTCCATGTGTTATGCAATGACATCCGACGAGTCCAAGTTGAGGGTGATTCTAAGCTTATTATTAACCTTATTAACAACAGGTCCCCCCCCTCCTTGGAGACTTCGTACTCTTTTTAGTGATGTTGGCTGGATGGCTTCTAAGTTTGAAGAGATCATTTTCAAGTATGTCCCTCGGGAAGCAAATTTTGTGGCCGATGCAATGGCTAGCTTGGGGCATCAGGTCCTAAATCCAACTCTTTGGAATCGCAAGCTCCCGCTCTCCGCGCTTAATGCCTTTAATTTTGATCGTTTTAGTATAGGCTGTTGTAGAGGTTTCTCCTTGTAATTTATTTTCTCTCATAAAAAAAAGGCTTGTATTTAAAAGTAAAATAGAGGTGCGGAGAGCATGAGAGGTACACTGAGCCAATTTAAAGGTCTCAATAACCGCACTTATAATAAAATGAGTCATATTACATGCACCGTAACGTATCATTGAGTGGTGTGACGATTAAATGATAATTGAGTTGAATATCGGTCGGTCTTACTGTGTACGTTTAACAGAAGTTGTATTAATTAGAGTCACATAATATGTTTTGTGATGTTTAGTTTAATGGTGTGACAACAAGAGTCTCGTAGAAATAGTAAAGTACATGAGTAAGTAAGATGAAAAGTCCTGATAACGAAAAGAAAGGCGTAAAAGATCTAGCATAAGCTCTTATCACATTCAAACTTGTAAAATCACGAACCATGCAGATATTATATCTTCAAGAATAATGATCGTTAGTGGATAATTGTTCTTAAAAATCACTTCAACTTAACGATGGAGACGAACGTATTGTAGCACATTTTAGCCTGATGGTTCTCACGAATTTGATTAAAGGACCCTAAATACTATTAACGAGATACAACATCATACCCAGTCGGACGAAGTTGTCAGCCACGGTTCTTCATCTAATGAGAAACCATGATTCTAACAGCTCAAATCAATCTCACCTATCACGTGAAACCAAAAACCACACAGTTAGAATTTCATACATCGTGATTCTCAACACCTCAGTTACACAACATTTAACTACCCAAATTGACACATTACATCAAATTGTCAGTTTACCAAAATAATGTATGATAGTCACGTTTTACAGTTCATCAGAATGCAACATTTTACAATTAGAAAGACAATCTTCGTCGTATTTTATAAATGGTTAATACTGAAGTAATGTTGTAATGATACATCTGTATTGTCTTTAAGTTATTTGTTATGAAGATACATGAAATCATAATATGTGTTAAGAGTTAGTTGTGTCATTGTATGAAATTGTGATTCAACTCTACCTTTGTCTTCATAGAAAATCATAATCCTTGCCATTACAAACTCGAGATTATTGTCCCTTGGCAGCATGTTATGTATTGATACCTATAGATGGGGAGTTGTCACCTAAATTGCCAATCTTATCAGTGTGGTTTTGTTCTAATTTCATGGTGACCGGAGCAAAACCGTATCTATGTATTGTTATACACTAAATAACGACGTCTAAGTTAAAAAGAGAAGAAAACATATTAGTCCGCAAGCGAAGACTGTGCGAAGTTAATGCTTACACAATGAGTGACATTTTTCTTCGTGAAAAGAAGAAAAAAGCAAAAGAATGTGCGAATATGTATATCAGTGTGGAGATGGAACTACCTAGACTTTTGGCTTTGTGATCTTCGACCATGGCCTAGCAACGTTGTTCACCTTTTGACCATTTCCGACTCTTTTCTGCTTCTCTCTTTCACAGTTGAAGCCCTCACTTTAGCAGCACGATGATTAACCAAGGTAAATTACCCAGGTAAATTACTGATAGTAAATAAATTTACCCATTTTGCTAGGGTCGGCGGACAAGAAATTGAACTTAACCAAGCTTGTGCAATATGACACAGTAGGGGGAATCTTTGTACCAGGAATTCAGGGTTTGTGTGTATATATGGACATAATATATAGTCATGTAGTGCAGTCATGATTGATGAAAAATCATAGAGATGGTCATGGATGGAAGTTCTTGTTTGGCTAGACTGTATTATTTTACCTTGACTTGACTTTGTTTTGAAATTGGCTAGATTGCTAGAGTGGTCTCTTGCAGTTATGTGTTGGTGAAGCATTTAGTTGCAGACTTGCAGTAGTGTTTCCAGGACAGAATCCGATGCTTCTTCTTCAAGAGATAGGAAAATGCAAACAGTTGTCTCACTTGTATGCCTTCAGTTTTTCAAAGACGTTTCATCCAACATGTGGTGACATTTAATCTTCAGACTATATATATATAAAGAAAGAACGAAACCTACCAAGTTACTAAAGTATGAAACATATATTAGTGTGTGATTTTCTTCTCATCAACCTCCAATCCTGAATCCGCCAATGCTTGTGTTTTGGTGATTAGCTTGGTCAACAAGATAAGCTGACATTGAAAATTTTAATATTTTGAATAAAATGTCCAAAGTTCAACAAGTTTACTATTTTTACGTAAATCTCTTTGAGACATTTTGTAGAACATTCATCTTTTTTTAGAATTCATACATTTACCTCTAAAATAAAGAAAGCAAGAAATAAAGAGTTGTCCAACTCTTCTTACGTGACCATAATTAGCGTGACGATTGTTCTCCTTAATATGCTGATATCGCTTATCTTCATTTTTGAGCTTAATCTATGAACTATCGAGGTAAGTTTTCAAATTGTAAGAACTCGATGAAAAGAGAATCGAACTGTCTCCTTAGATCAACTTAGGGTTTTGCTATTGCTTGGCCAAAAGAGAAGATATTGCAATGATGGATCAACAAACAGTCTCTTTTGGTTGAGACATGGGGAAGAGAGAGGAGAAGCCATAATTTCAATCAAATCAAACACGTGTGATGCAGTTAGTGACAACCAAGAACTAGAGGAGGATGCACACTCAAAAGGCCATAGATCATCGAAACAGCAATGAGAAGGATTTACACACATAAAAAAGAGAAAGTTAGGAAGAAAAATAAGGCAAAGAGAAGGAAAAAAGGAGCTAAAGAACCGACAGACGAGGACATCCCATATGAAGATGGAGCTAAAGTGAAAACATTGTGTTGCTTTTTTGCTCTTGTATATCATCAACTAGTTTGCTTTTGGGTTTAAACTATTAATCCCCGCTTAATCAGGCTGTAATATTTCAATGTCTTCCTACTTAAACCTGCATTATCTAGCTGCATATCTTTATTGAGATGATGATACTAATAAACAAATTATTACCTTCTTAAAACAAGTTAAACTTACCCGAAGAGCTAATGAGCATTGATCTGGTTCATTGAAGGACGAGTCTGGCATCCAAACCGATTACGTACGAATCACTTTGAATGAATTGAGGAAAGTTCCAAATTATTTAGTGCGGATCTGTACTATGAGATTCGTTTGTTATCCTTTCTCTTAGTGAAGTAAATAGAATCACTTATACCACTGTTGAATGAATCAAAAGTGTTAGTAGGGGATGGTATAGTAACTAGTTAGTGTATCTGCTTAATTTAGCACAGTACCCCATTTGGGCAATCTCAATATACAAAATATTGAAGTATCAAGCATATGGTAGTAGGAGGGTTGTGTTGAATATGGCCACATCATATGAGGGTCCTAAAGAATCCCACTTGTCTTTCAATTCTATCTAGAGGTAGGAGAGCTGAGGTCCATTTAGGTCTGTCAAATCCCAGTTGGGATAATAGCATTTGGATAAATTGTGGCTTTGAGGCAATTATAGTGTGTAACCGAATAGCCTAATTGTCCTTACTGAAATTGCAGAAGAGTCTGGTTGCATAGCTCCAAATCCCAGCATTATCTCTTACCTGGAGGTCGCATTCTCTGTTTGTCATTTCTGGGTTCTCAAAATCATGGAGACTTTGTTGTTTGGATATGCCGAATAGAAAAAAATTCTCACATTCTATGTACACATCTTATTTCCTATATTTGGTAAGTCATGGAAAAAAAACGAGGTCCGTTATATTTGTAAAGGCAATAGATATTTTCTTACCAGACTAAAGTACAAATGAAAGTAAGCATATGGACCCTGGGTTCGAGTTCATTTTCTCATCCTTCTAATAAGACGCATGAATTGATCTTCCAAACTTGCTTTCCCGACTGGGAGCGTGCAAAGGTCACAACCATTGATCGGTATCAGATTAAACTAGCTCATCAAAACCGATATCTGATTCTGACATAAAACACTTTAATTAGCAGAACCATCATATGAAATATACGAGACAAATTTTCAATTTTTATCTCAAAATTCTTTTCACCCTTATAATTCAATTCTTATCTCAAATGGTGAACCAAATCGTAAATCATTACCACCGTAACCCTAGTAGAACTCACCCAAATGGCCAAATAAGAAAAGCGAATCACTCTCAAGTCTCAAGTCTTATAGTACTACCCGAACCAGCCCAGATACATACATTTTGGTGCTAACCGGCCCAAATAATTTCCCTCCTCAAAGCTTACGATTCTGCATTATTTACAAAGGATTATACACCGACCTTATAGCCAGAGCTACATATATTAAACCCTGAATAATTTGTCTTGTATTCCAACACCTTTTCCGTACGGTGTCCGGCGTCGTTCCATGGTCACATGCTCCGCTTGTGCCAAATTTTCGGGTTTCCCCTGAGTCCCCATATCCTATATAAACCACCACACACACTTCAGCAGAGATCCGCAGAACGGCACACTATCTAGGGTTTCCTCAGAACCAAAATCCCCTCCATACCAAGCAAGCTCGATCGAGACCCCAAAGGTTTTGAAACTCATCACTCTGCTTTCGTATATATGAGCACTACTATGATCTTCTTTTTACTTTATTTTCTTCTTTTAATCTGCACCTAATTATTTAAGTTGATGCCTGTTTTGCTTGAGTGAATGTATCCGGCACTTGATTTCGGGAAACTAACTAGGCCGATTTTGCATGATCTAGGAATCTAGGGTTTGTATAAGCTAAGTTTTGATAGGAATCTCGGGTTTATATAAGCTAAGTTTTGATATTCATTGATTTAATCTAGGAAAATTCCTTGCTAGGTTTTTATTGCTGGATTCTGCAAAATTGGAAAGCAGAATTTTGTGATATTGGAATATTTGGAAACTTGAACAGAGAAGCTTTATTCGTATTCTGGTTGGGTGAACTGCATGAGGTGTTTATTTGTAATTTGATTCAGGTTTGTTACTTTTGGCATGGATGAACTATAAGAATAAGAGCTTCTGTTGCTATGTAGTTTTAGTGATCTATGCAATCAAGTTCCTAGAGTTTATTATTTAGAATTGAAATGAAGGAATTATGGTTGATTTAAATGATCTGTATTGTATCTCATGGAATATTGATGAATGATTATGGTACTTTCTTTTTTGCACTCAAGAAGCAGGTGAATCATGTCTGTCTCTCGCAATGACATAGAGTTTTCGGATAAGGACTTGATTGGACTTGAAGTCCCGCACAACGATGCACTTGTTGTGAGCATGATGGTGGCTAACACTAAGCTGGACAAGATTTTCTGTACCACAGGCTTCTCCCACAGTATCATTTACCTTTCCACTCTTGAGCGATTGGGGATCAGCAAGAAAGATATTCGCCCCCAGAAAGAGACTCTGAGGGGCAACTTGGGGGAAGAACTCAAGTCAGTGGGAAAAATAACTCTCAATGTCACAGCTGGTGAAAGGCCCCGATTTCGTACACTCGTGGTGGATTTTTTGGCGATGGACACCCCTTCAGTATATGACATCATTTTTGGGGCAAAAGGGTTAGCTGATATGAGGGCAATAGCCTCAACATACTATCTAGTCATCCGGTTCTGGACTGAAGCTGGAGTTGGAGAGGTCAGAGGAAGTTAGAAGATAGCTAGAGAATGTGAGAAGGCTCTCTTGGAAGAAGCAAGGCGCAAGGACCCTTCAATCAAAAAGGTGGCAGTGGTTATGTAGCTGCACAGCAGAAACACTCCTTGGTTTGGACCTAGTTATGTTAGAATCCTAGCAAGTTCAGAACTTCTATCTTATGTTTTCATCCTAACTTTAGTGGCTTATGTGCTGGTCCGAATTGCAACATCATTTTAATTTGTGAACCATGTTATTGGATATTTGTGCCACTTAACTATCTATGTCCGTATGTGCTCTAGATCCTTATGAATTGCTTATGCTTCATGCCAGGGAAGTTTTTCTTAAAAAATATTTGTCTAGTATTTAAAGCCTTATATTCTGTGAACCGAACATGAAGATTTGGCAGGGAAAGTGTTTGAGTAAATGGGTTAAATTCAGGCCCTTTGTTGGTGCCTGTTAATGCAACCACTCAAATGCTTCATAAGATACCTTCCTGATCAGGAATCATTTCTCAGGATTAAATAATTTAGCATGTTTAACTGTTGCTGTTTTTATACTTTCTGTCACAACCAAATGGAAGTAGCTTTGATATTTGGCAATTTCTTTGGTTAATGCAGCATCTATCGTTTTCTGCTTACGAACTGTTTGAGATATGTTCTTTCTTGGTTTACAAAGATTATGAACACTCTATTTTTCCATTTAGTGTAACATAAAACAGGGGTCTTACCTACTTCCCCTTTAAGTTTTTCTTTGGCCAATAATCTATCAACTGATCAGCGACAGCTCTGTTGAGGCTTCAGACATTAGTATAGGCAAATGCTGGCTAAATGATGAGGTTTTCGTTCCCAACAATCATGTCATCACTACAATCATGAGGTTTTGGTATAAGTATTGCTGCTATTGCATAAGACTTTACATCCTATGTTTTCTCAATTTTGTTATATTTGAAAGATAATCCAACTAGTAATATCTGGTATTTTCCCGATCCAAATAGACAACTGCAATTGCATGCTGTAGACTAGAATTACTTGCACAGTAGTAAAAAGACCAGATCAAAGTGCCGTCTAAGCCTTGTAAATGCTTGCAAAGCAGTACTCAAACATGTAGGCAGCTAAAAAATTAACACACTATTTAACAAGTGGCAAGTGAATTTGATGGATGGATTATGATTTATAAAGATAAAACTTGCAAAATAAAGGTATTCATAATTTCATATCAAGCTACAGACCAAACGCAGAGATATACACTAGGACTGAGCAGACAAGTAACATTACAAACTAAAAATTAAGTAACTGGAATCATTGTTGAGCGCATTGGGGCACACCACCATGCACATGTTCATGTTCCTTATCTTCTTCCTCATATGCCTGTTGAGACTTCTTTGCTTTCTTTCTTCGCATTTCATCCTCCATGTTCACATCATGCAGCGTAGTCTCCTCGCAGTCATCTAGTTCCTTATCACTAAGCTGCGACGAACCAGACCCGCTAGGAAGCACAGCCTCTAGTCCTTTGCACAGCGCTGGGTTCAGGGAATTTGGGAACTCAACAATGAAGTGGACATACAACTTACCCTTCGTAAATCCATTCGAGTAGATTGGCATGCCTTCATCATTTATAGCTTTGTGCTGATCAGGCTTGACAACTTGTCCTGGTTCAGACTTAATCAGAAGTTGCCTGCCGTCCAAATGCTTCAACTTAAATTGGAACCCACATAGTGCCTCCTTTAGGGACAAGGTATGCTCAAATATTAGGTCATCCCCCTCTCTCTTAAACTTGGGGTGTTCCTTCTGTTGGACAAGAATGACAATATCTCCTGTGATGGTGCCAGGCGCTTCGTCTGCCTCACTGCGGAATGTGATCTTATGGCCGTTTCGCATCCCCTTCTCGACATTGACCTCCAATGTTTTCTTTTCCGGTACAACCTTGTCACCCTTGCACTGCTGGCAGCGGTCCTGGGCTCTAAGGGTGCGCCCAGCGCCGTTGCACTCATTGCAACACTCCTGCATTTGCTGCACCATACTCGGGCCCAATCGGCGTATAGTAACTTTCCTACCACTCCCTTGGCAACCACCGCAGGTTGTCGATGAAGCACCTGCCTTTGACCCTTTGCCCTTGCACTTGGTGCATATCCTGTTGCGTGAGACAGCAAGGTTCCTGGTTGTGCCATTGTAGAGATCTTCAAGAGAGACCTTGAGGGGATAGGCCACATCCTTCCCCCTTGTCTCCCTTGTCTCCCTCGGGCCGCGATTAAAGAAGTGAGCGAAAATATCAAAAGGGTCCTGTTGATGAGGATGCCCGCCAGGTCCTTCATTCATGAGGCCCTCCTCTCCAAACTGGTCATAGATTTCACGTTTCTTTGGATCACTCAGAACCTCGTACGCTTGCCCTAACTCTTTGAACTTTTCGGGATCGCCGCCCTTATCAGGGTGGGTCTTGATGGCGGCTTTCTTGTAAGCCTTTTTCACATCGTCCTGCGAAGCGTTCTTAGACACTCCCAGGATCTTGTAGTACTTGTCGTTGTTCCCCGTCATCTTCAAATTTCTTGTACTGTATATATAATTTTGATTGATTTCGCCCTAAGCAGTCCTCAATGGTACTTGTTGAGTTTGTTATTCCGAAGGAAAGCCGGTATGTAACTATTTATAGAGAATAGGATGAAGTAGCTAGGCTGGCTAGACCTAGGAATTCTAATCCAAGTAGGAATCCGATTAGGAAAACTTTCGTTGGGGTTGGAATTGCACATATTCAGGAAGAACACTGCCCTGTGCTGAACCCATGCCAGATATATCTCTCCTTGATCGTTAAGGGTTTCCATTTCGAAAGCAAAAGGAAAAGGGTTACTTAACTGGAAATTCTTGTATGCACGACGTGTATTTACACGACACAATCTTAACCGTTCATAACAATTCATATGTTTAACCACCATGTTTCTATATTATTTCTTCTAATCCTAACCATCTATGTATGTATGTGAAGATACACGCCGTGTACTAAAGATACTCTCTTACTTAACCGACTTGACTCCTTTTCATCATACATGCATGAAGCATATCGATCATCTCGCCAGTTTTCATCATATCAATATGGCAATATGCTACTCACACTACAAAAGAAGTGGGCTAAGGTCACATTGTTTTCGTGAGATTAAAACAATTGTGGGATAGAATATAACACGATAGGTTTTTATGGTAATTTACTCCAGAGTCGCCACATGAGAAGCCCAGAATTTTTTATTCTTCTTTCGTCAGATCGTCACTATTCTTGACCATTTCTTTAATGGTACAGAGCAACAAGCAATTTTATATCATTATTTTTCTTTACGATATCTATCTTTTTTAAATTCTTTTTCGATGAATCTCGCAGCAATGACTTGAAGCCAATTTTTTTTTTTTTGGGTCAGCTTGACGCCAAGTTGAATTTGTAGAAGACAAATGAGCAGAACAGATCCAGACCTTGGCTAACTCAGGAACCCCAAAAATCCCAATTCCGAACCCGAAAATCCTCATGCATTCTTCATTACCGACGAAGATATAATGATCGATGGAGACCGTACCTCCTTCACCGTCAACACCAAGCCTCGACTTAAGGAGATCACTATCGCCATCGCTCTTCTCGTTGACCGTAGGTAACAATTTACTCTTTATCATCGTCAGTTTTGTGTCATGGTGGCGGAACACTTGATTGGAATAAATAATGTGGTAATTTTAAAAGTTGGGTAATGGCAGGGTCAGCTGACCTTGATGTGTTAAACTCCTTCAAGTTTGGATTTCTGAGACATGGCTGGCATAGGTTCGTATCTAATTTGGTCATGTTAGATGTGTATTTATATGTATATATTCAATTGTTAATGGTTGATTATTGTAGAGGCTGGATACTTCACCAAATGAATTTAATCTTGATCTTCATCATTTTATGTATCATGCTCATTTGCCTTACTAATTGCTTACAGTTCCACTATAATTGTGCAGCATGAGTTGCAGCAATCCGAGTCACTGGGCAATTTTAAATATGAAGAACTACCAGGAGAATATCAAATTTGCCTGAAGAACTTGTTAATAAATTTACCAGTAAGGAGCCGTAAACTTCCTATATTTACCATTTCATATTGGCTTCTGTTCTTCCTTGCTTAGAATATGTTTATGGGAATAAACTGAGAAATTTCTACTATTGATTAGGTGGGAGTTATGAGTTGAATGCAAATTACTTGAATAACTTTTTTCTTTGTCTGTAGACTCTTGTTATATATATTGTTTTGGAGAGGAATATATATAGTTGTTCATGAAAGATCATACGCATTAATCTATAGTTAGTTATGTAGTGTTCAATTGTCTACAGTGACAGATAGAGAAGATTGATTGCTAGTTGCGTATTTCATGTACGTACACTACAGCTAAATTTTCCTATGCATCTGTGTAGGTATATATTTTGGATGGATGACTCCACTCATGCAGCTAGGGTACAGAAAATCCCTCTTTGAAATAGATATTCTGGAAGTTGGAATCATGGGATCATAATCAATAGGTTGGAAATTTCATTATTATTTCTCCTTCTTAATGGTGGCTGTGAAGAACATTGAGATTATGACAATCTTATGTAATAGTGAAGGAATTATGTACAAGTGATTACTCTTTTCAACATGTAGCTTTGAATTATTGTATTTTTGAATCTTCTCAATGGTTTTCCTTTCAGTTTAATGTGCTTTTTTTTTCTTATTGCACAGAAGCTATAGAGAAATTGAAATTAAATGTAAATATATATAATTTGTATCGAAGAGAAAAGATAACAAGAATAACGGTCTACGTATTCATTGATAGAAAAGCTTATTTATAGGCATCACATAGAGTTTCTCGAATGATCTAGAAGATCTATTAACTGTAATATATTCTAATAAGGAAACCAGATTAACCAATTATACGTGTATTAGGGCAATACACATAACAGAAGGACGAAAATATAATTTCCTTAAACACTTCCCCTTGTGTTCCGTCTCTAATACGTCACAATGCTTATAATGTTGTCTCGGTAAAAACTTTGCCAAGTAAAACAAAAACCTCGTGGGTAAAACAAATGACTTGGACGAAGGGAAAAAGAGCACAACGCACCAACTACAATTGAAGATAACATGTGATGCATGTAGACTTCCCCTGATGTCTACACAACGACTCCCCTTGATTGGTAACTCAATCTCAGAGTACAGATAAACGGTGTAAGCCAATGCACTTCACATACTTCAAAAGTAGACTTGGGCAACGATTTAGCTATTAAATCCAGCCTCAACATTCTTAGATCAAACTTTCTATGTTTAACATTACTTTGATCTTTAAGGAGAAGGTTGCCTAACAACTTAAAACATAAGTTCGCGTTGAAAATCATATTCACCCATGACATGACCTTAGTGTACTTAAACAGTCATAACGTCTTTAATATAATAGGTATGGACGAACCGTATAAAGTTCTGGAAACTAGACACACGTAGCTTCCTAACCATATCAGATCCATAACCAAATTCATCTTGAGCTGATCACAAAGCTTTGTCAAAGTTGATTGTTATGCAAAAGCAGATTCTCAGACAGATCTGTCATACTTTATGAAAATAGCCATAACTCACTCAATATTATAGGTGTGATCAAATGGTTGGTGTTCTTGAAAATTAGACACATAGACATTTCTAATGGTACCAATTTCACCATTTTACAACGAGTGGGCTATCATGTAGGTCTCGTGGAAGTTGACCTATGAAACTGGATAGATTCTGATTTCGTTGTTAATGTGTCTTTATATAGGGATGAATAAGCCACAATCTTTCATAGAATGAATCACTATCATTACATTGGCGTTGCGTGGGCGCATCTGGCCATTATCTTGATATTCCTTCACACTCATCTAAAAATGGAGCGAAGTTGCTCGACCGCTAGAAAGAGAGTTGAAAGACTAAGAAAAACTTGGCCTTACAAGTTTGTAGTGAATGAGATGTCGAGTTGAGCATATGTAATAAGTATATGAATGTGCTAGAATACTTAGATGAAGAATTTCTCCCAAGACTTCTTCGTCATATGGACGAAACGAGTCTTCTCAAGACATCGACCGATCAAACGATACATATAGGCATACTTCATCGTTATTTACCTTGATATTCCTTCACACTCATCTAAAAGGGAGCGAAGTTGCTCGACCGGTAGGAAGAGAGTTGAAAGACTAAGGAGAACTTGGCCTTACAAGTTTAGCTTGCCTTAAGCCGACAGATGAATAAGCTTCATCAATAACGGTTATCACTTTCGAGACCAAGTATTCCCAAGATCCTTTCATTCTTAAGTTTGGATCAGTGGCATCTCTTAGTTTAACAAGAGTTCATCACGATTCATCCAAAATTTACACGTAAATAGGCATAATTCTTCATATCCCATCCCTAATCAAGTAGATACTTAGCAAATACCTTGCAAACGTGCTCCGTGGTCAGGAGCCACTTGATTTGGGTGAAAACCGATCTATTTAAGATCTTTATGTACATCTCTTAGTTCCCAACAGAGATAAGTTGTGACCACAAGCTGCATGTTCAGTTTTTCAAAAAATACCAAACTGACAAGGCAGTGGAGTGCAATGACATCCATTACGAGAGTATATCTCATCGTAGTCGATTCCAGGGCATTTGTGAAAGAATTTGCACCAGAAGGTGAGTCTAAACTATTTTTCTCACTACGCTTTCTAACTAAAACATAACTGATAGGGTTTACATTTGGGGTGTCAGCGTCACCTAACCAAAGCACTATCTCTTTGTTTAAACTGGATCACATCTTTCCATTTAGGCCAATCTACAACGTTGGTATTTTCTCAACAAAGTATGGTTCGATATCAAACTCATTAAACCACGTCATCATGTACACCGGTATAATTTCTAAGTGTAGAGATCTCTATATGGATTGGTATTGATATTGAGGCGTCCCTCAATGATAACCATAATCCAGTATTAACAGACGAATGAATATCATTGATTAAATGATCAAGTTGTGCCAAACTCGCATTTTTCCTTGGCGAGTATGTATCGAACCAAGTGGCATCCCCCTAAACCATAGGAGTCACGGCCTAGCGACATCATCTACCACATTTATGGTGTCACCATGCCACCATCTATGGGTGACAACATGTCCTTTTATCCAGACATCAACATGTCCTTTTATCCATACATCAACATGTCTTTATCCGGACATTAATCTTTGCAGGCATGTTTGCATCATGTATATGTGATCTTGTCACTTTAGGGAATTTGATGAGACATAGTAGGGACAAACCACGACAATTTCAAGTCGTTCTACTTGAACATTTTTGTTCTTATCTCCCCCTAACGACGGGAAGACTGGCTCATCAAAGTGACATAAAAGAAATCGCCTGTGAAGGTCCTTATATAAGCGGATTATAGTCGGAAGCTCATGTATTATTTAAAGGCAATATCCATCATAAATAACCCATCATTGTGTGTTTGTAGTGGCGCAATATGGCACATACAACATGTGGACGATGTAGATGGGAAAACGTTAACTCAATCTGTTAACAAATATGTATACCGTTACAACCGTAACATAAAGATTTAAATGATGGTGGACAAAGATGAATAAGTAAAACTATGACTCTGCTACAACCCGTAGTCATTGGTCTTACAAGTCTAAAAAATCGCTGGGATCACTGCCATGACTGGTTGAACCGACCGCTAGCGTTACCGGACCTGTGTTTTATGCTTCCTTTAACGGTTCACTATTCTCCAATGCTCCAAACGCTACCAAATTTTGTAAGCAGGTAGAAATAGAAGTTAGGATTACAAAACCACCAGCCTCAACGACTGAACTGGCCTAAAACCTGCCAAACTGTCCGTCGGAGTCACTGGACATCCGTGAACACGGTTCACTACCTTCCACTTCTCCAAATGCTACAAAATTTTATGCATAGGGAGGTTTGGATGTTAGGAATCCGTGGCAGCAAACAGAACCTCAAGAACCTGTCTAAAAGTTGTTGAACCGGATCTCAAAATGACTAGTCCGCAAACTGAAAAACCGAAAATTCTAGGTTTTTTCAACTTTTCAACCATTGTTAAGGTTTCCCATAACAGTTAATTGTTATGGCTTGAGATAAACCATTGTGAACATCAACATAGCATAATTATGCCTCAAAGTGAACAGTGACAAGTCATTAAGCCAACATGTTATGTATCATTCTTATAAAATCACTCATAGACATTATAATTAATGTCTTACTTAGTGAACAACGACTTAGCATTTTGTTTATATGATAGTCTCTACATTTTAGTGAACAACGACTTAGCATTTTGTTTATATGATAGTACCCAACCCCTCCGAAGCCGCTGAGCCACCAAAAGGTCTCGTGTTAGATTGGAGGTGGACATGTACATATACAGCATATAACCCCTCTCCGTTTGGCCGATGTGGGATATTACACATAGTCCATATAGAAAACTAATAACTCACGCGGACCGCGAACTCAAGCCATCTCGCAGGCCTTCCTAGCTTGCGGGCCAAAAGAAGACTTTTTATATTAAAAGGGCCACATGGATTGGCCGGAAGCATGTCGAAGACTGGTGAAAGTCTAAAACGATTAAAAGGGTTCGCGTGGACTCCGCATGCGTCTCGCGAAGTCTCTTACGCGAACTGGATAACTAGTTCGCCAGCTCGCCTAGATGTATTCCGCCTCGCCTAAGCGAAGTGCCAAAGTCATTCCGCGCGAGCTATGTTTTGCGCGAAGTCGCTATACGCGCGAGATCCGTACTCCGTGCGAAGACCTTGAGTGCGCGATCTTTGTGTTCCGTGCGAGCTCCTTATCCGCGCGAGATCTGTAGTCCGCGCTAAGTCATTCCGCATGAGCTATGTGTTGTGTCTAAGTCTAAGCGCGCGAGATCTATAGTCCGCGCTGAGTCATTTTGAGGCCCGAACGATAAAAAAGAATGAAACATTTTGATAAATAAAAAAAAGTTTTTGATGATGAAAAAGAAAGAAAAGTTGAGACAAGGTATAATGGAGCATAATTCTTGTCGAAAAAAAAAATGGAGCATAATTAATCAAAAAAGTGGAAAAGGGGCAATACGTGGCTCTATAATTACCGATTAATCAAGTATTTATTGTCCACGTGTGGCACCAGCATCAATCATCTCTCCCAGACTCACAGTATCTCATTCTTCCCTACCATTCGAAATTTGGAACAAACCCAGGCTGGGCAACAGTGCAACACACAGTCAGATACGGCGGAGCTCTCCTCCTCTAAAAGAGAGTGACACGGCGAGAGTCGAGGTAATAGAGATGGGCGCCGACCTGCTCAGCCGCCAAATTTTGAATCAAATTTTTCAGCGACAAATCCTTAATCGGGGCGGCCATCCACCTCCCACCGCGTAGGCAGGCGATGGATAAGAAGTACTGGGTCGACGATGAACTTTTATATTGGGGGCAATGGCGGGATTGAAACAGTGGGTAGGAGGCGAGAGAGAAACTGCTCGTGGTAAGTCTGGCTTTTACTGTATTTCCATTTTTTTGTGTGTTCAACGATCGACTAACGTTGGTATTAAATCCGTCAAAGCACGTGACTTGCACAGACATGGTTCACTTGAACCAAGTGCATGGAATCTGCTCCGATGTATTATACCCGGTTTGTCGCAGCAACATGCTAACTACTTTTGGTACTGCTGCCCGCTCTTCCTCTTATATACATTGTTAGCTAGGAAATTCCGGTACGTGCCCTCTTTTGTTAGCTATGGTACCGTACATGACCGAACAAGCTTTCAAACTGGGTGTAATACATTTCTTATTTGTGGGCATGGACACATTTACCCACATTTTTTCGTGGGGAACGCTGTTTGTGGCAGGGAACACGGGCATTACTGCCGTGGGTATTGCCCCAAGAAAGTCACAAAATTCCCTTGTATTCGTGAGGCTCTTCACAATGGGCCCACCACTGTGAAAATATCAGAACTGTCTCACGTTTGTAGCCTGGAGTTTAGGGTTTAGCCCTGAGCTAATTACTTTGGATGTAGCAGAGTAATGATACCGATCGGTCGGTAATGAAAGGGATTAGGATCCTCCTCCTTATTGGCTTTCTATCTCAGCTGTAGCCTGTAGATGAGATATCCTAAGGCTCCTACGACTCCACATTAGCGAACTCTATATTAATTACAAAAAATTAATGCTGCACTGCTAACAGCACTTAAACGCCATCCACAATCTCCTTCTTTTGGCCCTTCACCGGCTTCCTCCTTCATCTCTGCAACGACCTCTGCAACACCCAAAATCTGCACTTTCCATTGAATCCATCAAACTTGAAACAATGAATTGAAGACCAAAAGAATATAACAGAGACATCCAACCAGAAGGCTCGAACCCGTCGTAGGCGATGGGTTCGGACTCATTTCAACAGATTCAGAAGCTCATCATCCGGATCCACTATGCTTGTATATGTGGAGGGAGATTATGAATTTGGGTATAGCTCGATTGGGTGTGGACTGGGTTAATTATGTTTGTACAAGACTACAAACATGCTTTCCATATGCTCCGCACAAATGCAATACCTCACACAGACCTTAATCTAATCACTTACCCAGTTTTCCTTTTACCAGTTCACTTAAATCTCACCAAGGATGCCAACAATAATAATTGATAAAACTCGAAGAAGCAAACTGCAATGATAAGAAACTAAAACAACCAAGTCGCACATAAACATGATGAAGATATATGGATGAAAAGATTCAATTTGGCAGACCAAAACAGCCCATAGAGTAGTTTAACTTTTGCTGTGAATCTTCTTAATATTATAAATCCCACCATTATGTCCAATTAAACCCATATATTTTCAACTGTAAATATGCATCGAAGAAAGAATGAATCCCGGAGGAACCCTAGTTGAGGGTGAGGTTGTCGTTTGGATATCTGGGAATTGAGGCCTCTTGAGACCTTCGAAACCCCAGAAATACGAGGGATGAAGAAGCCAAGACGAAGGAGAAGATAGAGAGGCTTAACATTTCGTCCAAAAAAAAAAAACGTTGTTTCTAAACGACGTTTTTCATTAAATGAGTTTTAATGGAGTTTTGTTGAGGTGTCATGTTTAGGACCTTCAGATATTGACTGAACGGATAGGATTTCAAGTCAAGGACAAATAAGGAGAAGAGGCAGCCAAGGAGAGCATTCTCGAAAGACATGGGCAAAATGCTCACACTTGCTGAAACGTCGTCTAGGCCGGGTACTCTAGGGTTTGTTTTTTGCCCCTTTCATTAATTTGGAATTATTTCATGACTAGAATATCACAGTTCGATTTTCCAATTAGTTAAACACCTTTGACTGTTCGTTGGTTCCAATATTTAATCAAAGGTTCTCTAATCTCTAGGTATATAATATACAGAAATGAACCTGCAGATCTTCTATAAAGAGCTAGCTGCATAGACTGGCAATCGAAGTCACCAACAAGTAGAGCTAGCCAGTGCCTGAGTAGAGGAGAGTCGGGAAAATGATATCCCAAAAAGGCCAAAATACCATACCTCCATTGACAAAGATTTTAGGGCTTCTTTTTCTTACTGTTCTATTCTTGTTGGTGGTTCATGGCGAGATGCATCACTATGAATTTGTTGTAAGTAGACACTAGACGAGTTCAATACTCAATCTCGCACTCGTATATGATTTAGTAGCTAGCTGTTTATGTGTGCTAATTGGTGTACATTTTCATGTTTAGGTTAGGGAGAAAAACTTCACCAGGCTATGTGAAACAAAGAGCATGCTAGTCGTGAATGACAGCTTTCCAGGTCCGGAGATACGAGTTCACAGAGGAGACACAGTTTATGTTAATGTACATAACCAAGGATATTATGGTTTCACTATTCACTGGTATATACTATATACTATATATATACTGTGCAACTCTCTGCTTCTTGCATCCATGCATCACCTGTTACTTATACATATTGCTTCTGTAGCCTGCACTTTACAAGTTCCAATATATTTTACGCAATTTTTTATACTTTTTTTCTGACCATTAGATCTACTTAAATTCGATGCCCTTGATTAGTTTCCCTCATGATGTAGAAATGATATGGAATTAGTTTTGATTTCTCAACCAAAAAAATATAAAATTATAGTCATTTTATAAACATAAGAGAAATTTTATTAAAAAAATATAAAATTATAGTTATTAAATACATATCTCATTCTTAATATATCACCTTAACTTTATTATTTTAACATTTTACTAAATACACATACCCAACTTTCCTATAATACCCTCATTTGAAATACATAACTTATTCATTAAATACACAATCCATTTACTAAATACACATACTTTTCTAGATCTGCTACTCAATTCATTCAAAAATAAAAATGAGTATATATATAGCATACCTTGATAATTTAATATTTGATAAATTAATAACCTCTATTAAATAATATTTTTCGGCAGTCCCGAAATAAAGAATATATATATATATATATATATATATATATATGTGTGTGTGTGTGTGATATCACATGGTTCTTAGTTCCTTTCAGATGACCTTAGTAACTCCTCACTATTGCAATGCATCGATGAAATAATTAAACTTAACTGAAAAGGTTAATTATATGAAATATGCTACAGGCATGGAGTGAGACAGCCGAGAAATCCATGGTCAGATGGTCCAGAATATATAACACAATGTCCAATTTCTCCCGGGACTAATTTTACTTATGAAGTCATATTGTCTGAAGAAGAGGGAACTCTATGGTGGCATGCTCATAGTGATTGGACAAGAGCGTCAGTTCATGGTGCCATTGTTATCTTACCTGCTCTTGGAACCACATTTCCATTTCCTTTACCAGATGAAGATGAAACCATTGTGTTGGGTATGTAAAACCAATCAAAGTTCAGACTTATATAACTACTTTGATTTATATGTATATATTTGGTGTTTGTCAGCCTCTTGGTACAAGGGAGATTTGAAAGCAGTGGTTGATACGGCTATGGAAACTGGTAGCGATTTACCCTCTTCTGATGCTTACACTATAAATGGCCAACCAGGGGATCTTTGTCCATGCTCCAGTGGTATATATATTACTCTACTCACAATCTAGTTATATAATTGCAATTAGAATGAATTGTGAAAAACAGTGTAGTACGTAGTACGTACCTTCTTAGAAAACTATTTCATCCTCTGGCGACGCACATGTCTTGCCGGTCTTTGTTGCATATGCATGTTTGAGTAAAACTGAAATCCATTGCTAAAATTGATCACTGTTTGCATGCATATTGCAGAAACAACTTATCGCCGTAAGATAGATTACGGCAAGACCTACCTTCTTCGGATAGTGAATGCAAACTTGAATGCAGAAGTCTTCTTTGCAATTGCTCAACACAATCTTACTGTGGTAGGCCTTGATGGAGCTTATATAAAACCCATAAGCACATCCTACATAATCACACTTCCAGGACAAACAATGGATGTCCTATTCGAAGCGAAACAGCCTCTTGGCCAATATTACATGGCTGCTCGGATATATTGGACTGAGGATGCTGAAGTTGATAATTTTGACCATGAAAATGCTACTGCCATCTTTGAATACAACGGCAACTATACCTCCCCAACATGTCCTTCTTTTCCAAGTACCCTTCCCTCATATTTGGATTATTTTGGAGCATTGAAGTTTACTGACCAAATTAAAAGCCTAGCGACTCCAGCATACCCTGTCAATGTACCAGTGAACATTTCAACCAAAATGTATATAGTAGTGTCGATGAATTCCCTATCCTGCGAACATTCTGGATGCGATTCTGAACAACAAATCGCTACAAGCCTTAACAATATCAGTTGGGCAAACCCCGGAATAGATGTTTTGCAGGCATACTACAGGTTTTCCCACTTCCACTCTCGTTCTTCTATGTATATTATGGTTTGCTATAGCTTATACAATCGTGTAGTTTGTGAAATTACTAATCTGAATTAACATTCTGATGCAGAAACCTAAGTGGAGTTTATACAACAGATTTTCCAGAGCAGCCGCTTTCGTACTATAACTTCACAGATGTAAGTTTTGATCCAGAAATTGTGTTCACAGACCAAGCGAGGAGAGTAAAGGTGTTGAATTACAACGAATCGGTTGAGATTGTGTTTCAAGGCACCAATGTGCTAGATCATTCCATGAGTCATCCCATGCATCTGCATGGCTATAGCTTCTACGTGGTCGGATATGGTTTTGGGAATTATGACAATGTGACTGACCCGAAACGATTTAACCTGGTTGATCCTCCTCAAGTAACTACTTTCGCGATTCCAAGGAAGGGATGGTTGGCCATCAGATTTACTGCAAATAATCCTGGTATGTGTCTCTTCGATCGTACCATTTGTACCATTTCAAATGACTTTTGCGAAATTTAGTGTGGAATAGTTGCACAAATGCATGCATATTACATCATAAACTTTGAAGAAGCTTTACAATACATTATATAACCAATGATACAAACTACTAGAAGTTATGATTATTCATGGTTATATATGTTCAAGACTAATTTTCTTTTCTTTTTATAGGTGTTTGGTTTTGGCATTGTCATTTCGAAAAACACTTAAATTGGGGAATGGATGCTGCGTTTATAGTGAAGAATGGGGGAACTCCGGAGACTAGCATCCGCGATCCCCCAACCTACATGCCTCCATGCAGAGTTTCGTTAAATTCTCACGTCCAAGATTTTGATGCAAATACGGTGAAGCAGTAAAGTCATGTCGGAATAAAAACTTGTTGGTGTTCTAATTTCTGTAGTCTCTATAGATATGCTGGGTTTGGCCACTTCTTCGAAGTTGATTCATCCTAGCCGGTCATGACCATGTGTCGGTTCCAAGTAGAATTGGGCATTTGAGCTCAAGAAGTATGAAAGTATTGAAATGGATTAAACACCACAGATAAAACAAGTAGTTTCAATGGTTTGGTGCAAAAGCTCAATCAGGGAAAAAGCACCAAGCAAAATTATTCCTTTAATCTTCAAACAAGTTGTACAAGTTGAAATTCTCACACAATTTCACAACCTACACAATGTTGCTCTCTTCTTACTTCTCATACAAGTAACTTAATTCAAGTAGCTCTAACAAGAGGAACTGAATTTAAATTCTGAGATCTCACACGCTCAGCTATATATATTAGTTCTCACACAACTAATACATACTGCAACCGATTCTTACACAATCGGTCTTTATGCGGCAACAACTAAAATATCCTGATGAACAGCTTGGTTCTTTAACACAATCAGTTTATCAGCTTCTTCTAGACTTGACTTCTTAGTAAGCTTTTGTTCCTAAAAACTCAAATGCAACCTGTATGCAAGTAAGAAAAGAGAAACTCAGTCTATCTCAGATACACCAATCAGTTTATCAGCTTCTTCTAGACTTGGCTTCTTAGTAAGCTTTTGTTCTTAAAAACTCAAATGCAACCTGTATGCAAGTAAGAAAAGAGAAACTCAGTCTATCTCAGATACACACAAGCAGTTTTGTAAGATGAGCATGAACACACAATCTTCTTCCCTCTGCTTGTCCTTCTTCTTCCCTCTGCTTGTCCTTCTTCTTCCCTCTGCCTCTCCTTCTTCGCTTCATGCCTCTCCTGGGCGCCCTTCTCTTCCAGCGGAGTCCACACACCTTTGTGCCAGCGAACTCCGTGCCCTTCTTTGCCAAGGGAGTCTGCGCGCCCTTCCCTGCCAGCGGAGTCCGCCCGCCCTTCCCTGCCAATGGACTCCGCGCACCTTTGTGCCAGCTGACTTCTCGCCCTTCATTACAACGGAGTCTGCGAGCCTTCTGTGCTAGCGGACTTCGCGCCCTTCTCTGTCAGCAGAGTCCGCTCACTCTTTGTGCTAGCGGACTCCGCGCCCATGTTATTGTTTTTAAATTTTTTTTTCACTTTAGCGACGGAATCTAATTATTTCGTCGTCTAGGGGAAAAATAAATTTTTTTGTCATTAAACAATATCAGTTGCCTAAGTAATTTTGACTCGACGGAAATCAATTTTTCGTCGCCCAGACCTACCTCACTCTACTTAGGCGAAAGAAATTTCGTCACCTAAGTACTTAGGAAACGAATTTTGTTACTTAGGCAACGAAATAGTTCCGTCACCTAAGAACTTTTTTCCAATAGTGATCAACTCAGAAGCAATGTTTAACACTATCTATTCTTGTATTGCGCGCTTTTTATTTGTAATTTATAGGCAAACAACGCTATGATTATGAAGCATGTTGATTGATGATAATATTTAGTTTGCATACATTAACGAGTCAATTGTGAGTTGAACTTACGATCTCCCACTTACAAAGGAAGATTTATGTCACTAAACAAAATGGTATTGCGCGCTTGCCTCATAGTGACAATTACTCCTTGGTTAATATGCAATTTCTAATATGAAAAGATTCTTAGCTGATCTAAATAAAACGTTGGAGACATATAGAGAATAAAGTAATGAAACCAAACTAGAGATGAAGAAGCCGAATGCCCTAAAGACTGCAATTGCACCTGCAACAAAATTAGCCTCACGATGGATATGCCAAAATTTATAGATTTGCATTCTTTCACGAGTATATAAAACTGGAATTTTCAGCCAAATCAATTATTTTCATTAATGAAATAAATTAAAACGTTGAGTGTACAAAACAAAAGAACTCCCGTTTGGGCCCTTTAATTCTCGATTACCCGGCCCAAACCCGTTCTTACCAGGAAAAGGAATGGGACTACAAGGCGGTGCTCCGCCTCCGATTCCAAATATAACGAGACCTTGCAGCTTCAAGCTCCCTCAAAATCAAATCCATGGACGACAGCTTCAGTCTCCGCGCCGACAAGATCTTCGGATCCCTCTCCGGCTCGCTCTCTTCTTCTCTCCAACCACCGCCGCCCGCTCCCTGGTCCGTTGCCGCCGCCGAGGTCGAGCGCCGCCAATGGAGGCGCCCCTCGGACGCCCCCGACCGAGACGAAACGCCCTGTGCGTCGTCGTTTCAGGGCGAATTCGGAATCGGATCTTCCATCGGCATGGATCCTACTCTCGATTTCGAGGTCAGTTAAATTCGAAATCTTATTTCTCTGATTGTTCATAGAAAGTTAACCTAAATAGAAATTGATGGCGTATGCTGATTTGGTTAAGAAAGACTAGAGCTTGGTTAATATGATGAGATTATTAGTTGTTTTATGAGAAATTTAGTTAGATTATGATTTTTGGTGCAGGATGGGGAAGATGAATATGACAAGGTGGCATCGGGTGCCGAAGCTGCTGATGATGATCGTTTGTTTATGGACGATGTTACTCGTCACGGCTCTTATTTGAATTCCTACAATGTGTTGGTTGGTAAGGATTCGCGTGCGAATCACCTGGCTGCAAGGCACCGCCTGAGAGAAGATGATGCTGATGCTCAGAACCCTGGTTCCACACCCATGGATTTTACTGCACCAGTTAATGACCGCTGCGCGAAATCACCTGAAGATGGTGGTCAGCCGAAGCCTATACTGAAAAGGAAGGACAGTTCCTCGGATAGCAAGTCTCGGAAACGTGTTAGGTTTGACCCTGCTTTTGTAGGTCAGAGTGATGATGAAGAATCGTCGGGGAGACTTCAGAAGTTGGTTTCGGATAATGGTTCTGGATTGAATAAGACTGCTTCTCAGGTTCCGGATTATTTGGTGAATCCTTTGAGGTATACGTGTTATAGTTTTGATTCAACAAGTGAAGTCGATGAAGGTGGCAACACCAAGGTGTTTATGGACTACATTACCAAGACGGATAAGGACTGCATTACTCAGGTTGAAAGCTCAGGGTTGGAGATGGAGGATGCTTCTCCTCAACTTCCCAAGTCTGTGACTTTTGTTCCAAAGAAGAAGACTGTTGATGGTAGCACTAGAACGTTACAGGATGAGGAAGATGACAATAAGCAATCCTTGAATAAAAAAGGCTTCGCTGTTGGTATTGCGGCTATGGTAGAAAGTGAAATCAGTGCGGCAAAGGAGGGAGACATGTCGGTGCAAAATGCAGCCGTTTTGAGTGATAGTTCATCAAAAAGTGGTCGGGAGTTTCGAACCAAGTCAATGTCAGATGATGAGTCTGATTCTTGAGCTTCTCTTAGACTCACACAGACTGCTAGCTGCAAATCTGTTTTTATTATGTTTTTAAACCATGATAATGTGTATGTCAAGTTATTAACACCCATCCTCATTCCTGAGAAGGTTTTCCTTGCATTGTATTTGGTGGAAATTTCAAATTTTCTGCTAATCTTAGATACCTTTCTCCATACACACACCTCTCAATAGTACATTCAGTGAGTTGAACCTTCAGTTGGATATATGAACCTGAACCTGAACCTTCAGTTGGATATATGAACCTCACTCGGCAAACTTACAGTGCTCCGCAAAATGATGATGGCACAGCAGTAGACGTAACAACTGACAATGTAAAGTTCTTATTGATATCAAGGGCCTGTACGGTCAACCAAGACATTTGACAGGGAAATTCAAATTTCATCACGTTGTATTTGGATGAAGTAATTTTAATTTCTATAGAAATTTCAAAATCATAGGAATTACAATGCCATGAATTTAAATTCTATTAATTGAGAATTCCGTTGTTTGGATTTCATGATGTAGAGTTTTAAAATAACAAGAATTTGTATTTAGACTAACCTCAATTAAGAGAATTAACAAATGACACATATTTTATAAGGAATTCAAGTCGGGAATTTAAACTTCTAAATTCCACGATTATTTTCCCGTGGAAATTGCTAATTCAACGGGATAAAAATCCAAACAAGGAAAACAGTCTTAAGAAATCGGAAATTCCTTATTTTTTATTAAATTTCCGGGAATTCACTCGCATCCAAACACACCATTAGAGCTGGATATCTAAAAGAAAAGCATCACAATGCGCTAAATCTTTGAAATTCTAAACATTAAGTAAAAGCAGCCGAAATGTGCTAAACCTTTGAAATTTCTAGACATCATCTGTGTATTCATCCTACGCATTTTTGATGGTGAAACTACGTCACAAACGTAGGCAGGAGAAAATTTAAGTAAATAAATAGTAAGTAGAACATGTGTACGCCCTTCCACAAGATAAATGATCAAATTTGATCCACCAATTCCCAGCCCCGCTAACATCTATGAGTATGTACACTGGTTTCTGATTGCCTTTCTACAACTTATCGGCGATTCTCATGAAAGCATCTGCAAGCTTGTTAAGAACAGCAATTAAGCTATCAGAATGTTCTTTTCTCTGCTCCCTATCCAGTTGTGAATGCGAATTCTGAGCCTCAAAGTAGTCAGCCAGCATTTTACCATTTCTTTCCATGACCTCAATCAACTGATTCTGCAAACTGAATGTTTCCTCCTCTCCATCTATTGCAAAGCGCTTCCTTTTCCGGTCTTGAGAAGTAGAACCCATCTCAGGAATTGAAGGTGGCTGTTTTTGGCCTGCTGCACCTGAAGACAACAATCAGATCCATACACCACATTTAACAAAAATCAAATCTGTTTCTTGATCTATTTGAAAATATATACGAGACCAGAACTCTATCCCTGGGACAATGAACTAACAGATTCTTGGTAGTAACTAAGCTAGAAAAGATACAAATTAAGATGCAGGTGAAATAGAATATTTCATAACAAAGACGATTTCTGTTGTTCTCTCATGATAGAACCTTAAAATTTGTTATATATCCCTTTCAAAAACGAAACAGTACAAAATGCTCCTGATAATGTGAAATAATCAATTGAGTGTCAACCGCGCATTTTAGGCTCCAATGGAGTAAGTTCAACACCCAACCAAAAACCTAGGCCGACTACAACACATGCTACATAAGACTGTGACAAGCAGACTTAACAGCTAATTGAAAGACAGACACTTGATCAGAGATTGGTGCAGTCATTTAATACTGAGAACCTGGCAAACAGCCCTAAAATGTAATGAAACTTGATTGTGCTATCTAACTTGCAAGTTCCAGAAACGTTTACAAGCATATCAATACCTTAAACAGTTTTGATAAGAACTGAGTGAAACAACATTACCTTGTACTGGGCACAGGTGTACTGGTTTGAACAGCTTCTCTGTAAATCACAAGTCACATTTCGAAATGTCAGCAACCGTACCAAATAGACAACTAAAAGTATTTTCCTTTCCTTATTATTACTGTGCCAGCAAAATTCCCCTAAATGGAAACTCCAAAGCACACTATTTAGTATTTATCACCCCGAATGCTTAAGAAGAAAATAAAAAAACCCTCATTGATTTCCAACCCACCCCAGCATGGCCCTCAGCCCCTGCTTCACCAAATCCCTGATACAATTTCCTTCACCAACTAAAATCTCACTCTCCCCCTAAAAATCTTCCCTTTTTCAATAAACTAATATACAAAATTTCACGCAATACCAAACACGAATAAATCCAAAAAAAAGCCACAACATTTCAAGGATTCACATTTCAATCACCCAAAAAGATTAAAACTTTTCTTTATATGAGTCTGTGAATTACCCGATATTGGCAAAGGCGCCGGAATCCCGGTGTTACTCCCCGGACTTTTCCCCCGGGTCACTTCCTTATCGGGGCTCCGACCCGACTCCTCCTGCTCGTAATCCGAAAACAACCCGTCGTCAGTGGGCCCCTGCCTGCTGTCAAACAGCTTCTCCACCTCATCGTTCATCCCCTCCATCAACGGCGGCGCCAACGCGATCGTAACCGGCGCCGCCCCTCCCGCCGCAACAGCCTCCATAATATCATAAACCTCCTTATCAAAAAAGCCGGGAAGCTTCCTCTCCCTCCTCAAATCATTCCTCATCACCCAAAACGACTCCGTTTCGTCTTTCCTCTGCGCCTCCCACTCCCTGATCTTCTTAAAGTCTCCGGCCAGGTTGCTCCACCTCTTCCGGCACTGCACCGGCCCACGGTTCACCCCGTGCTTCTTGCAGTACGTCGACACCGCCGCCCATTTCGGCTCCACCTGACCCGACCCGAACTCCGACCTCGCCGTCCTCCCCCCTCCTCCGCCGCGGCTCTCCGCCGCCCTCTTCCCCCTTATCAGCACCAGAATCTCCTGCCGCGTCCACCGCGGCAGCCTCGGCGCCTTGCCGCCGTCTTCCCCGCCGTTAGCGTCGCCGTCAACGCTGACGGCGAGACCCAACTGCTGCTGGCTATGGTGCTGCTCGAACTCCAAGGCCATTGGCATAAATAAAACAGACGGAGAAGAAATAAAAAGGAATTAAAATTTGAAACCGCACGTGACTTAAAACCTCTAAACGGCGTTTTGGGAATGGGGCACCGTCCGTCCCTCTACGCCGTTTAGCCCCAAAGAGAAGGGCTTTGTTGTTTATCTATGAAATTAGAGAGGGAGAGGAACAAGAGGAGAAGGAAGAAGAGGTTTTTGGGTTTAGTATGAGTGAGAAAGATAAGAGATGGAGATAATTAGGGTCTGTTTTTTTTTCTTTTTACCGCTACTTAATCCCCTAATTAATTGGGTCAAATTTTTATCAAATCTCAATTAATTTTGTTACTATATAGAGGTTAATGAATTTTCCTTTATGACTAGGAGGGCATGGAATCTCTAAGCACACCCTTTAGGTCAATTTCTTTTTGTGTTTAAAATATTATCATACTAAACGCGTTTTGTTTTAAGGAGGGTCCCAAATTCTATCTTTAAGTTTTGGATTATCAACCTTGCTTGTTTCTAATTTGTCCATGGATTGAATTTTAGGAGAGGGGACTTCTTTTGATCAATGTTTTTTAATATTTCGATTTCGGGTTCGATTTTGATTTCGATCTCATAGAGACATGAAATATATGAGTTTTTTTTTAATAAATATTTTATGACAAAATTATAGAAAGGAAGGGGGCTTAAGGACAATTTGATGGAGCGGAAGATACAAACACTTGTGTATATAAGGTGATAAGGGCATGCTACCCTACCACTTAAGTACAATTTTCTCCACCTCTCCTTTCGTTCTCAACCTCTCTTAAGAGTCTTATCCCATTGCATCATTTGCTCTAATCTTTACTTAATCGCTAATGCTTAATTATGATAATGGTGTGATATGGACCCTCCCATTCCAAAGCCACCTATTCTTTTTCCTCTCTCTTTTGTTGTTTTGGACAATAATTTTGAGGAGGGTGGTACCACTAATGACCTATCCCCCTCTCCTTCCTACAACAATAAACATGCCCCCACTTATATTATTAATTGTCGCTAATGACAGATTAGCAACGTAATTATCAGTTTTTGTAAATGGGGATTTGGTGTGTGGTTTTTAGGGTTGTCCATATTAGGGGAGGGTTATATAGGACTAATAGGACCGGGTCGTCTTCAACCAACTTGCATAGTGTGGGGTTCAAATGTGATCCGATTAGTCCTTATACGGCAAAGGCCTAGCCAATTCTTTTGCTATCTTTCTTGCGCCACAAGGCTACCTAGTGGCAATTATTATTTCAGAATTTAGGGTATTTGTTTCCCATCGCCATCCATGGTATTCTCCTTTTTGTGTCTTTCTAATTGTCTATGGTATGGTGGCTAGCCATATCTTTGCTCGTGAGCCCTAAGAAATATATGAACCCCTTGAGCATGGAGACTTGCTGATTCGTATCGATGAAGAAGACGAAGATGATTGTGGAATTATGGGTGTTTTTGATCTTTGTTATATGAAATATATGGTTGTTGGTTTATGAAAAAAACGAAAAATATTATTAGAGAACACTAAATGCAAGTATCTTGATGAAACTGCGTTAGACACAAAATGTTTGAATATTAAAGTGAAAAACATTTCAAATCGAACCGTGAATGAGTCATTGTTAATGTTATGTTACACAACTACACAAGGACAAGTACCCATCGAACTCTTATATGTCCTGACTCCTAAATTACTTCTTTCTTTTCTTGTTTTAGTGTTCTTTGATCTAATCACAAGATCAAGGGTTTACCTGACTATATGCCCATCAACAAAACATGATTAGTAAAACTGTAAACCCTTAGTTTAAGGGTTACCCTAAACCAGATCCTCCCATTCGAATTAATAAACTCATTAACCCATTTTTAATACGTGATTCATTTTCAAAATCAAAATTAACAACATATTGTAATATCAGATACTGCACTTTGTAGTCTCCAAACAGTTGCAAAATGGCTTCCAAGCAATGCATTATAACAATTTCAGAAGAAAAGAGCAAGGCTATCCAACTTTTCATCATCATCATCATCATCATCTTCTTCTTCTTCTTCTTCTTCTTCTTCTTCTTCTCTATAATAAGAAATGGAAAGGAAATCACTTGGTGCTTTTGAGGCATAATTATGCAGATATTGGGTGATTAGGTAGAGTAAGACTTTGGGTCATCTGTACATCATCCCGATAATGACTAAAATTTCACCTGAAAGATAGAAGGAATATAAAACTCATTAGCGATCGAAAATGTGAAAACTGTCATATAGAAGTTGCCCTGGATTTCAAAGTTACACACAGACCTCTCTGCAATCTCAAACAAGATTGACTTCATTAGTTGAAATTATGAAAGTAATAATGAATTCAACTCCTCCTTAGAAGGCACTCAGTACAATTGTCTTGCTTCTGTAATTATACCATCCAATGGAATTTCGACAAGGATTTGATTTCTTTTACGAGAAGTGCATCATTGCTACTCTTATGACTTTTAGTAAGACTCAATTTGTATATCCAGACACTACCATTGATGAACTTGGAAGTGTAACCAGTAGACCGTCTCCATGTTGAAGTGTTTTAAAATCGTCCATTGTATCCTTATGATGATCCTGAGTTTTTTATGAATGATGTTTGGCAGATAACATAAAAGTTGAGAGTGTTATGTTATAATGTTGTAAGCACGAAAATATTTGTAACAAATAACAGAACAACACGTGTACAAAGAATAATTTAATTTAATCAATACGAATGTGAGTTACAATCTTTGTGAACTCCTCTGATTCTATCTCCGAATGTAGTTTTAACTCAAAGGTGACAAACACTTGTTCTTGAGAGTTACGCGGGTTGGTCACGTAACAAGTATTTGGGATTTGGGTTTGGATTTGGTGAAGAACTGGTTGTTTAGGGAGCTTGATAGTTCTTCAAGGATTTTGGGGAGACTTCTGAGCTCGCGGGAGGGATTTTGCTCTCTCTCTCTCTCTCTAGTCTGCTGCTTCTGTTTTTTTTTTTTGGCTCCTCTGTCTGTCTTTTGTCTCTGCCCCACCTCTTGATATGAGAGGGGGTATTTATAGTGTTAATATTCATCCACTTAAGGCAAGTAATGAAGATTCTGAATCAATAATATTTCCTTAATCGAATCAATGAATCTTGATTGATTGATTTACTTGCCAGATTTAACATAATCAAATCAATCACATGTTAAGATTTAGATATGCCCAGATTGCTTTGGATTGAATGTCCTGTTTTGATCAAGATCTTTAGTAATAAGGGGTGAGCCATCTCGCGGATATGGAAAGTATCTCGCGAGGAACCTTGATCTCCAACCAAGCGGTGATTTCTGATTCCACTTCGCGGACTCCCCTATGCGAGGCCATCTCGCCTCGCCTTCATGTAAATCCACGCGCGCGGAGCCATAATCAAATCAATCACATGTTAAGATTTAGATATGCCCAGATTGCTTTGGATTGAATGTCCTGTTTTGATCAAGATCTTTAGTAATAAGGGGCGAGCCATCTCGCGGATATGGAAAGTATCTCGCGAGGAACCTTGATCTCCAACCAAGCAGTGATTTCTGATCCCACTTCGCGGACTCCCCTATGCGAGGCCATCTCGCCTCGCCTTCATGTAAATCCACGCGCGCGGAGCCATTTCGCTTCGCTTTCATGTAAATCTACATGAAGTGTTGTCCGCCTCGTGAAGTTTGGTTCGCCTCGCCAAGTCTTATTCGCCTCGCGAAGTGTTGTTCGCCTCGCGAAGTTCGGTTCGCCTCGCCTTCATTTATTTCTATGCGAAGTGCGGTTTGCCTCGTCTGACTTCTTGCGAGCCATCACTTATAAACCCAATTATTTTGTTAAATTTTTGTTGATACCCAAAAAATCACACGACTCATTAATACTTCGTCACGCGATAATTTCATGCAATCTTAGGTTAAACCCTCAATTTAACTCAAGCAAACACGCACATGCATTCATGTGGGCCCAAGTCGCATACACGCATCATTGGGGATTGTAGAAGTGGGTATGGTTTGGACGGTTACGGAGGCACGTAACGCTCGTCCACCGATTTAATGTCGTTAAAAATGTGTCGGTCTTGGGCCCGAAACTCAGGCCTAACGACTTAAGTCGGTAACGAATTGGTAAAAAGTGTGAAGATTAGACTGCTCATCTTTTAAGCCCAAAATACATTTAATCTAAAGCCCAACACCTTTTTTTACTTTATAAACTCCTTTTTTTACTTTACAAACTCCTTTCCTTCTCCTTCACCGATTACACGGTCAGTTATTTCATCTCCCCCTCCTCGCAACAGTATGGCAACAAGCTTTGCACAACAGAAAAAATGACATTCGCCCCCAATCCCAGGAAGGAGAAGGTCAGCAACTGGTTGCAAGATAGCTCTTTCATCCTTGGGCGGTGAGATCACGAAATTCAAGTTATTTGGTTCGTCCTGTCCTTAGATTTCAGTCCCCGCAGTCGTCCTCGCGGCCTCACCGTAGTGAGATGTCTCCTCCACTCCGTAAAGTCAACTTCTCTCTGCTAGCTCGCGGGGTATTCGAGGAAAGTGATCCTTTTACATGGAAGGAGAAGGTCGGCAACTGGTTGCAAGGGAGCTATTTCGTCCTTGGACGGCGAGATCACGAGATTCAAGTTATGTGGTTCGTCCTGTCTCTGGATTTCCGTCTGCAATCGTCCTCGCGGCCTCCCCGCGGTGAGTTGTCTCCTCCATTCCACGAAATCAACTTCTCTCTGCTAGCTCGCGGGGTATTCGAGGAAAGTGATCATTTTACATGGCGGACTAGGCGTCGCGACCCATAGCAAAACCCTCCAATCTCGTTCTATAAAAAGGGGGGTTTGGGGAGCTGCAAGGGATCAAGCAACACAAACCCAGTAATCCCCCAAAAACACTCAAGCATTCATGCTTCCAAATCTTCAAGCCAAAAAACCCCTCTCCAGCCATCCTCCAAATCTCTGTCTTTGAAAACCAGATCCCTTCCCAGAAATTACTCCCCAAAACGCAGTTCAATTTCCGCCATTGCAGTGTGCCTTCAGCTCCCACGCCAGCTCATACTACAAGCCTCTCTCTAGTCTTGAATCACACCCAAAGTTAATTCAATAAATCAATCATTTGAGATTAACTTTGGCTTAGTTACTTCCAAAACAAAAAGAAACCCTCACAATTTTACATGTCTATAATCTGATCATCAATCGACACTTGATAATCGATTTCAATCAGGATTTAAGTTTATGTTGTCAGCCGACTATTTCCATGTTGCCACGTGTTATTTCCGACGGCTTTCCAATTTTGTTGACTCACGAGCTACGTATTTGCTTGGATTATTTAACGACTATTATTATCGTTAAATTTTATATGTCTACAAATGTAATGTAATATGTTGTAGTGTATTATGAAGTGTTAACTATTTGTAATATTCTGATCATTGCAAAACGGTGTGGCTAAGTGAGCTACCATTATTCTAAGGCTATGTAACTTAGGTATGGTTCCTTCTCACTCCTCAATAGATGTTTTTTACAAGTTGTGGTTCAAACCAAGTAACGTTCGTCGGCTTGTAGCCTAACATGCTTCTAGTAGACCAATGAGTCTTACTCTTAAAAATTTGGTTTTGTTTAATTCATAGAGATTATGTATATTTTGTTAAATACCATAGATTTTGATATGTTAAACATTTCTCAGTTATATCAGAATACCCAATTGGGGAAGGACAAATGGTACAAAAAGGTAGCATAAAGTCTTGAGAAGAAAGAATATCAGCATTTGGTAGCATGTCAAACTTCATTAGGATACTCCTTCATCATTCTCAAGTACAACAATTCAACTCAATTAATCCAGGAGAGTGAGATACAAAATAGTTGGTGGACAATGAAACGTATAAGAACACTTGTTGATTTTCTAGTGCTTATTTTGCATAATATTATGTATTATGCTTAAAAAATTCACAGTAGGATTGATGAATCTTCTCTTTCACCATTTTATAACAAAAATATTTCACTGGAAGTTTATTATACGAATCAACTTTGAAGATCATAGTCATATCCGAAAATGATCGGTTAAGTTGATCCAGTTATGCATGTTCACACCCCATAATCTACAAAGAAATGCGTAAAAAGTTGTATAAACATCATTAGAGCATCTTTAGCAATGTTAGTTATTTTGCAGTTAAATTGTAGTCAAATAGATAAAAAGTCATTTTGGCTAGCCACTTTAGAAATACCTCTACACCAGTACTCTCTGTTTCAACTAAAGTTTGATTTACATTATTGATTAAATAAAGAAAAATTAATTTAAATGTATTTTAATATTACATAAAATGACTTGAAAATAATACATTTAATGAACATAAATTATAGTGAGCCTCATTTCGCTAGCTAATAAGAGATAACTAAAAGTTAAAATAGCTAGTCACTTGCTAGTCTACTGAAGCTGGTAAAATAGATTAAAAAAAACTAAATTTTCTCTCTAAAATGATTAAGAATACATTTAATTAACATAAATTATAGAGAGCCTCATTTCGCTAGCTAATCATCTCGCTAGTTAATTAGCTAACAAGATAACTAAAAGTTAAAATAGCTAGCCACTTGCTAATCTATTGAAGCTGATAAAATTGATTAAAAAAAAACTAAACTTGCTCTATAAAATAACTAAGAAGTCAATATTAGCATTATAGAAATTGATCAGCCTTATTCTTCTTGCTTGGGATGAAGCGTTAGGTTAAAATAGGTTCACGTCAATGGTCTGACCATATGGTTTAGAACTTAGAAGGCCATAAGTAATTAAGTATAAAACTTGTATAAAATTAATTAATAGAGAAAATTGGGGTCGTCTACGGTACTGGGATATATAGCATACACTCATTTACCACTAATTAGACAAAAATTACAAGTTAATTGATTGAGTAAAATTTACAACATTGATAGCAAAATTACTACATTTGTTTTACACATTTACATATAATTGAACAAAGTTACTACATCGATAACAAGTTGTTCATAAACTTCTAAATTGTTATAAATTGAGTAATTACATCTACTAGAACAAAATTTAGTTAAGTAATAACTATCTTTACCAAAACGACAACAACAAATTGAAATTAGTCATATATTTTAACTCAAAGGGTTTTATGTGAATGACTGTAACCAATGTATGAGATTTAATAGTCAATTCGTTTGTGCATATAAGAATAGGATTGTTTAATGCACATTTCCAATGAGATACATGAGTGTTTTTCGGTAAGGTTAAGATGTTTAACTGATAACTTTAAGGTCATGGGTTCAAAAATCATTGACATATGTAGGGTGTGTGAGTTATTAATAAAAAGTTTAAAAAAAAAAGGATACATGAGTGTTTCGTGGACTAAAGATTATTAGACAATATGAAACAAAATAAATTGGCTCTTTGACCCTCAAGTCTTTCAAGTGATAATTACATTTGGTAACATGAATTTCTTGATCAGTAAGAAATATGTAGACATGGTTGTTAAATACTATACAGGCCAAAACAAACCCAAAAATCCGATGTATTTGTAATTGTAGTAATCCAAGTTCGATTCTCACTGACTCCAAGACTGAGACTGAGACTGAGGAGTAGTACTTTACCCTGGATACTCAAAAACAATAGGGCAAAACTCCAAAGCACAGGTTGTGTCAAAAGAACGTAAAGGGCACTAAGCTATAACTTTAGCTATCTTTCCCAATTGGGTTTATACTTCTATCTTACGCTAACCACGTTTTACTCCATTACTTTAATTACCACTTGGCCTCGGTCTAAACTACAGTGTTTCAAAGTGGCAGACAAACTAATCACCGATATTAAGAAAGAACGACAGACTAATATGCTCACTGACTCACTGACAGGCTAGATAGAATCTTGACCTTCCTCACAAAACAGACATGAATGATCTGGTTAAACATAATCTGGGTCTAGTACTATCATAACTGGTTTCTAACTAACCAATTCTTCTTTTAAGATAATAACATATTGTTTAAGAATTGAGACCATATAAGATCATCATCGGCCTCAATCGCTTCAATGTCATCCATGGAAACAAAATCCCACAAAGAAGAATTGTTCTTGATACAAAAATCCTATCTCAACAACCCGGACCATTTTTTTTCACCACTCGCTCCACAGAAACCTTATCCAGCCTTTTGGCCAGTACGCAATATGCAAAATGCAACTGACTTCCAACTGAGCATTCAGAAAAAATACAGGGTTTAATTTAGTGTTTTCACTAGTAAGGGATGGGTCAGAGGGTAAAATGCACACCATGTCGATCCCTAGTACAAACGCTTTCTACAGCCGGCTGCACCACAACGGCAAAATAACTTCTTTATTTCTCCATCAGGACCAACCACGCTGTTGAGTTCATATCCATAGTCATATGAAAGTTCCTGCATTTATCACACAAAATAACCCTTTGTCAATATCTCTCTGGTGTTGTTGGAGAAGTGATTTAAGGCGCAAAGAGATGGTCACCTGCAATGGAGGTATGTTATCTGCAGCGAATAGCACAATTCTAGCAAGCCTAACATCATGATGCTCCCTCAAAACACACTGTACAAAGAGGTTTGGCTCACAACTATGATTGATATATCTAGCTACATTGCCACGTGAACCCGCATCATAGCAATACTCGGGATCACTTTCTGATATGGCATCACTATTTCGAATAGCCACATTCCCCATTCGTTTCTGCATTCAGAAGAATTCAAAAGCATGAACACAGCATATCCAAATAAATCAGTATGACAGAATAATTACTTGAAGAACATCTGAATTAGAAGTGAACAGAATATAAGTATTGGAAGTTCAATGATTCCATATCAAAGAGTTAAGAGTTAAGACAGTACCTCTCTTCTCCCAATTCCGTTCATTGTCTGCCAGCAATCAATTTCAAATACATACTCATTCTCTTTCTCTGAGATATTGTCTATTTAGTCATTCCTCCTGAGAACTGCAATGTATTCACATACTGGTGCACCAGAAGGAATAAAGTCCCAAGATCTAACAGCCCAGCCTTTGTCATGTGTCCGAAATACCTGTTCAATGAAAAAGCAAGTTTGTCAAATCCACCATAGTATCAAATAAATAAAATACTCCACTGACACTTGGTTTGAAATTACAAGACCTCAAGTCGATATTTCAATCCTCGTTGAGATGTCCGATTCACACAACTTGGTCCACAGCCACACTGTGGACCGCACTCAAACACAACAGCCTTTGCTTCAACCAATCTAAAACAATGAGATAGAGAGTGTTTCATCAAAACATTTACGTTGTACAAAAACAAGGATGGGCAAAAAAACTCAAACAATTTAAAGCAGTAGATGGAAGCAGGCAAAAAAAATATTGGATCAAGAAGTTTTATGCCATTATTCAAACAATACCTTCCACCATCTCTGCTAACGTAAGGGACGTCACCACCGTTGAGTTGAGCACAGGAACAAGTCCTTGAATTAGTACAATTTCCCTCACAATCACACCCACGAGCACGTGGTGGAATGCATACACCTTTAGCAACTTCACTAGTTGTGATATATGTAAGGCCTGCATGGTTTAGTTTTACCAAGTTAACACCAGTTATACAACTGATAACTGTGGAGAAGTAAAATAGTTTGCCAAAATTTAAGAAGTTGTAGCATACCTTCGGGCGCTACAGGAGGTATATCAACTATATTGGTAACTGGAACTTTTATATTTTCTAGACCATTGCAAATGTCCTTGCACACCAACCTTAAAAGTATATATGTCGTTAGGTCAACATGTGGGAGGAAATTAGAAAATCATGTACATACCAGTTTACTGATTTCATACCCAGGTAATTCAGACTGAGCTTTAGACCCAGGTAATTCAGACTGAGCTTCAGACTGAGCTTTAAACCTGAAAATAAAGCAGTTCCAATTATCCTGTTAGAGATCTCGCAAAGTTTCTGAAAAAGAAGTATATTGCTACTCGCTGTATAGTATCCATAAGCTGCATAATGCGATACTAGCAAAAACAGAGTATAAAATGGAACATCTTAAATTCAATACCTGATTACTGATCAATTTAGGTTGACCTGGAAGTCGCTTCAAACGGTACTTAAATACGGTAAACCCAGCTACACCCTTCTCTGCCCAATAATGGTGAACCTGAACAATACCAGTAGTCAGTAGAAGACATTTCAGCCACTTTGTCAAATTGTTGCACTTTTCAATAGTCAATTACAGCTATACCATATCGAATATGAGGGCCAAGAGTTTAACAGTACCAGAACATAATGACCTAGCTAGTTTACTACAACTAATTGGGGCAGTTCCTATGCTCTTAGTCAAGGTTGGTTGTTTAACTCTAGGATGCTAACAAGCAAAATATATTTATTTAAATTCTTGATCCATTTTATGTAATTTGTAAAAGAACCTCATACACAAGATCACTTGATTATAAATATGCTTTTGATTTACAAGCATGTACATGAGAGGATATCTAACCTGGTACAATCCATCATATGTATAAACTTTCTTAGTATAGCTAGTGTCACATTTATGGCCACGGATGACTCTGACGGGAATGAACTGCTCCATATTATTCTGCAAGAGAATACATGAAACCCATAAAGTAAGCAACATGAACATCCAAAATACATCACCTGGGCAAAGTTAGCAACAAGATATTGTAAAGTTTATACTTCCACAGCTTGAACTGATAAAGGATGCATTGTTACAAAAGAGCAACTTTTCATTGATGCTCATAGCTGATTTCTATTTTCAATACATAGAAGAAGGCACATGGCAAAATAACTATTATAGTGCAAGAAAAAACTCAACGTTCCAGTAGTCAGTGCTGCAGGATAATCTTTCGGGAAAAAAAAGTAGGAACCATGATCTAGATGATGTACCTTAAGAGCCAAATTACCCGCACGCATTACTTGATCTTGGATTTGACGTTTATTACCAAGTAAGTCATTTCCACCTTGGCCAGTGTACACAATTTCATCTGAGTTATCAACATCATCTTCATACTGACCGGACAACACAATCGCTACTGCAATTGGTAAGGTATAGCCTTTAAATTTGTCCTGTAAAATTCAGAAATTTAATAAGATAAATAAACTATCCATAAAAGATCAAACTTAAGCATTAGACTACTAGAAGATTTACACCAATAGTCAGAACTTAAGATAGACTTCACTAGATAGAATTCCTGTAAAGATCGCTTATGTTCTATGTATTATTCCCCGTTATTGCCTTCAATCACCTAGCTCAACTTTGTTAGTCACTACAACAGGTGAAAACTATAACTACATCCATCAACAGTATATTCTACAGTCAACAAGGACACTTCATTAAACCACCAGGTTTAGATTGATAGCTACATGCAATACTACAGTTAGGTTAGAATAGTTACAGCATCAAAAGCAAATATCACTGAAGCCTTACAGACAGTCATCACACTCGACCCTCTATGTCTTAAGCAAAATCATCATTCCTAAATCAAGAGAACGTTTTGAGATCTACATGCAAGCATTGAGTTCAAGAGATTGAGGGCATGTCACAGACACATATAGAAAGAGATGCATTGTTGAACACTTTAGTCTTTATCACTAGAGTACAAGTAAAGATAGTATGAGCTTCATCCATGTATGAATAATTAGTCAAAGTGTGAATTGTAAATATAAATGTATCCAATCTTTCCATTGATATTGACCTTTCCTTTAGATTTTCCAATGATATCAGTTCCATTCAACCAGTGGCTATGAAACCCTACAACCACCATTTCGGCTCGAGAGAAAAACTATTGCCCGACTTCAATACCTGCAGCATTTATATGGAAAGACAGCAAATTTCTTTTAAAACATGATGCTCCTAAAATGTTAACATATCACCCAACAGTAAACTACAATTACCGACCCGGTAGATGACCAACTGTTTTTTCAGGGTATAGAATTTCTTTGTTGATCAACATCTGTTAAGAATTCAAGAAAAACAAAAAATAAAACAGCTGTCACATACTGATTTAGGAATAAAATCAGAATTACTATTTACTAAAAGGGTCTGGATTGCTACTCAAATAGAAGATAGTTAACCTTTGTCTGAACCAGATCCACTCGAGACGGGGTGGAAACCAAATACTGACAGTATATTACCTTCCAACCAAAATTAAAAACAAACAAAATGAGATGCAATGGGGGGACTCCTACATGCTCATCCACATGTCGATATGCAAAGGATATCTCAGCTATAGTTTTAATTGGACACAACAAACGCTTGTATAACACATAAATATGAAAAACGACATCACCACCATTTTAAACACCAAATTACATTGAAATGAACATTAACATCACTGCAGGGGTTAGGCTACAGTATATTAACATTTCTCATACATCAACTAATTTACCACTTTGAGGACTCATTACCACTTTAAGGACTCATTTTACAACCTTATGGTAAATGTATGCATGTCATACATTAACACCTTGCATAATTTCCCTAATAGCAGTACCAGAGCATGGATTTCTAATGGTTAAACTATGAAGTTATCTCTATGACGTAGTCTGATCAATAGTAATTAAAAAATACTAGCTCTTCTTGTAGACTGGTATATGTATCCAATCTACATGTAGAACTCAACTTGCCTGTGAAATTGCCTTAAGATCAGGTCTCTTGGACTGCTTCTTAAGAACACCAAGACTTCCACTCCCATTCTGCAGTAGAATTTAGTATCCAATTCAGTTTGTACAGTTCCTAGAAAACTATATGTTGTATCAAAGCACAGTGCATCAAAACTTGCCTCGGAAATTGCCTTCTTAGCAGCTCCATTGTATCAAAGCACAGTGCATCAAAACTTCTGACATTTTTAATGTTGAAGCCATAGGACAAAGTTAAACAAGGCACAAATTGAGTCTTGAAATTCATAAAACAACAAAAGAGAAACTTAACAGGCATTTCCTCTCCCAACAATAAACATTTCCAGCAAAATTGAAGTCGAAACAATTTGCGAAAAGTATCTAAGGTGCTAACAATCAAAGCATAGGCGGTCGATATGAGTGCATTATTCACCTGAACAAAGTGAAGGTAATGCAGATTGAAACGTCGAAGCGTCTCCTCCAATTTCGCAACATAGCTTTTGCCTTGGTCATCGATTCTAGCTCCCGAAGGAGCATACACACTCATATCACGCTCCTTCACACTCACACTCTTGTTCTCACCCTCACCCTCACAATCCTTATCCTCTTCAGATTCAACTTTAGCATCCTCCAATTCTTCAGATTCACAATTTCCAGCTTCATCAAAATCGACTTTGTGTCTCCCCAATTTCCTGGTCTTAATCTCACTCTTCTTTGCCGGTGAAGAGAGTTTAACCTTGGCCTTGTTGCTCAAAACGACGCCGTTTCGACCGGCTGCCTCCGGTTGCTGCTGCGTCCTCTTCCTAGTACCATAGAAAGGTTACTGCTGGGAGTACTGAAGCCGGAGACTGACGCGGCGCTCGAGAAGTGAATCTGAATGATGAAGAGTTTGATTAGTCGTAATGATGAAGAGTTTACCCACCAAAATGTACTTGGATTTAGTATGGGGTTTAATATTTTGGATTGTGTAAAGGTGTGGCTATTACCACCGATCAAATATTTTGTTCATCTCATATTTCAATTTTAAATTAAATATTTTAATACTAACTTTATAATCAAGAATTTTTATGAAAATATAATATTAAACTAAAATCTATAAATCCAAACACCAACAATTCTCTACATCTTTACATCGACAAAAAAAAAAATAATTCTCTACATCTTTCAAATAGGATTTGAAAATCACTTCGATCTTCAACAAGGTGGTTATACAGTGTGGTGAGATTGTTCGTTCTTATTTTAATTTTATTTATGGCTTCTAATATAGTCTTTCATGTGTGTGTGTGTGTGTGTATATTCATAATCGTAAAGAATGAACTCAAGAAAGAGATCAAAGAGAACATATATAGGATGCGGTTTGAGAAGAATTGACGTCTGCAACAAATATATTAATGAGATATTTGTATATATTTTTAGATTTTATCATATTCACCAAAATAAAAGAAAGAAAATAAAAACCATAAAATTTAAGGGCAGAATTGAAACATTAAAAGTAAAATATAAGGCGTGGGGTGAACTGAGCATTTAGTGGGGTGGAAATAGCCGCACCTTTTTGTAAATTACACTTCGGAGTAGTATTTTTGAATTTTGGAAAATACATAGCATCTCACCTTAGAGCAATTTTGGTGGATGAACTTTCTTTACGTAAAAATTTTGGTCGTCATATAAGGTTTGTTTGAAATTAAACGAAGTTTACATTTATGTGTTTAGCGATTGTTTTATTGATAAAGCCCATGTTTTGTGGGTTCAAAATTGTTTTGTGTTTGACAGCTAGCTCATGTTTGCATTTAGATGTGTATTAATAAAACTACATCAAAATAAGAAAATGTTGGAATATATGTTGATATCGTTATGGATGAGGAGAGTCTGGTATAGCATGCGGACCATATAGACTATAGTTAAATTCGTCGCATGAGCAACATAACTAGTTTTTAATTAAATTGTGAACGTTAATAAATAACCAGTTACCCATACTCTCAATAAATTTCACTCCATAAGTTCAGCTTCAAGCAACATCTCGACGCATCAATGTCTTTCAACAATTTAACTCACTTTCTCATCGCCTATCTCCGTCAACTCTTGATTCATTGCATCTCCAAACGAGAAAAGAGAATCGGAGCTCCAAATTTCCGGCTTTTAATGGCCAATAAAAATCCGACTTTCGGATTGATGACTAATATTTTCCGGCAACTCCTGCAATACTTAGCATGTTTACCTTCAACTATTTGGTGACCACGAGCTATATACATCTTGGTATGGTTGGTTTTGAATTTCAGTGAAGTTATGAAGATTTGGGAAAGGAGATATAAGAGGAGCAGAGGAATTAAAGTAACGTAACCATGGCAAACTTCATATCACGTGTGTTTCTTTGTTGGACGGTTGTAACGGGATTCCATCCTCCGCCCCATTCTGCAAACATATATCGCGCATTCCCATCTTTTGATATCTCCACGAGCACGACTGGGTATCTCTCCACCACCATCGTCTGACACAAGTCGCAAGACCACCAAAGAAACCCATGTCAGAGTTCGACTAATCACATATGTATTATTTATTAAGTGTTTTACAACTAAACTGTTACGACGAATCTTTCGTAAGTCGAATTCACGACCTTTTACGTACTAAAAATAGAATATGCCTTCATATCAAATGATATTGACCAAGTAGAGATGTTTTCATGTTCTTTACCCTGCCAATTGCAGATTTAATACCTGATGAAGGAATAGACAATCAGATGACATTTCGAAAAAGAGGAAGCGTTAGGCAATTAGGCCTCACATATGTTTTAATTTCAAATCTCATTCCCTCATAGTCACTCGATTATACTTTCAAAGTCTGATAATTATTCATTTGACATGACAAACTATTAGACCATCCATGACGACACAACCTTCATTCATTTCATAACGAAGGGTTGTGGGAAAAACACAACTTTGCTCCACTTTTCCCTGAGCCTTATACCAAAGCCTAGGTTTCCCTAGGTTTTGTGTAGTACGGCTGTGGCGGCCCAACGGATTATTCATCTGCTACAAGACGTCTTTGGCGTTGTGTTCTTACCGGTGAGCGGAAGAGATCATGAAGTTGATCAGTTCTTTGGTTTTTTAGGAGGTGAAGCTGGGTCTTCCCGGATTTGTTTTCGCAAGGAAGCGAAGGCGAAAGGCAAGCAAAGGGTTGTGAAGGAGAGGAAGGCTCTTTCAAGGCAGAGGTTTCTGATCAACGACGGCTGAGGGGTAGTAAAAGAAGGCGAAGGAAGGTCTGCGGCTCAACGGTGGTGGTAGTTTGTGAGGTTGAGTTTGTCTGTGATTGGTGACATTTGAGAGCAGCAGCTAACAGGTTGCTCTAGACTTGTTCTAGGGTGTTGCAACCTCCTTGCGGCGGCGTTATGGCATCATAGCCAAGCAAGCCACTAGATTGACCCAACGGCGGTGGATCCTAGAAGTCCTTTGGTGGCCGAGGCTGGATGAACGAAGGGAGAAAGGTGGGCCTTTGGGCCTGGCTCTTGTTTGAGATGGGCCTATATGGACCTTCTCTCTTTTTTTCTTACAGGCTGGGCTTCAGTTAGGGCTTTTGGGGTTAAGACCCCTACCATACTCTAGCAAAAATTATCTCTCTAATCGTTGATGAAAGGTACACCATTGGGTCTTAGGCCTCTAATAATTGAGAGTGAAGTTTCTGTTTGGGTGTGGTAGGTTCATTGTTTTTTAATATTCATGTCCACTTTTTTTGACGTAGTTTTGAGACTGTTTTTTCAATTTCTAACAGTAGTTTGATTTAACATAGCTATGTATTTGTATTGTCTTCGGACTATTCATGTTTGACCTTTTGGTCGTCATGATCTTTAATCAATGGATATTTCTCTTTTACCCTATAAAAAAAACCTTCATTCATTTCAAACGTGAATGCATTATGAAAGGTTATGACACATCTTATGTGTGTGACGCCATTCTCAATTTGACTCTTGGTAATTTTAGGATTAGAGACAAAATTAAGCCCAACACTAGATCCAAGTCCGTATGACAAACTCTCTTTCTCCAATTAAGCTCTCCTAATACACTATGGAAACTCTTTCACCCTTTTGGCTTCAATTAGAAATCAAACATGTCGAAGAACCTGTCATTCATATTGAGCAAAAACTTGTTTAGACTTTCCTCAACGCCCATCCTACCGCCCGAACTATTGAGTTTTAGATCGGCCCCCTCCCGAATCATGGATCTCCTACCAAAGCACACTAATTTATATCTATAGACGTTTTTCCACATCAATCACTCCTCTCACTCAAATAGTGGATGGAATCCAGTTGCAGAATTTCCATATCATGGTAGGTGGGCAACATAGTATGAAATTTGCACTATTTGTTATGATGTTTGTCATTAGTACAGTTACTTTTCATGTCACTATTATAATTTGCAAATCAAATAAAGTAATCAATGAAGCACTCTTTGTTAATTGGTGCAAATCAAATAAATACATTACTTATTATAATATCAGGTTAAAGCTCTATTTTCCATATATTTTATAGTTTCACCGATCAAGACTTAATTAAGAACATCAACACTGGCCCTTCATACAAAAAAGTAGTAGTAGTTGGAAATCGAAGTGAGAAATCTGATCATGGTGTTATTTTGCATCCAAATATACGAGAATTTATTCTTTTTCTCTCGATTAAGAGATTTTTTTCCCATCCGATTAAGACACACTTTTCATTGGTCGATGGCAAGTTAGCAACTTTTGCACACCAAAAAAAAAAAAATAGTAGCATGAATGAAGGGAAGGAGAAGGGAATAGTAAAGATAACGCACGTGAAAATTTGATAGAGGAGAATCTGGGTGGGTCAAACCAAGTGGGAACAAGACCGTGACCAATCTATCATTGCATCCACAAGACCATTTAATTATTCTGAAACAGAAATCATTCTTTTCTATTTTATTTTCTCCTTTCTTGTCTGAAATTATCTTTCGCATATCGTTGGTTTGATACTTGATACTAACCTTCCTCTTAATTGTTGATTATCACTGTTAAGTTTTCTAGTTTGTTGTTGAACATTATGAGATATGGATTTTAGATTATGGATGTTTTTTAGTTTGTTTGCTGAATATTATGAGAATATGAGACATTATGGATATCAGATTATGGATGTTATATTGTTATGTATTTGTGTTAATGCAGACCTAGGTATTAGGATTTGTGAATTTGAGATTGATGTAGAACCAACAAACCCATCAACCAGACCCTTTTTCTTTTTTTGGAATTAAGTCGGGACGGTTGGATTGCTGGGCCCGTCCCATTCTGTGTGCAATGTTTGGGACGAGTCACGGGATTAGTCCAATCCCGTCACATCTCGTTTCATGCCTAGCCCTATATACAATGCCTGCATCCTACGCATGAACATAGAAAAATTATAAACTGCATTAAACACTGTTTAATTTATATGGACTATTAACGAAATGAAGGAAATTATGAAACAATCTAGTTTTGGTCCTATTGTGGGATTGATCGAGTTAAAGTTTGATGGAGCGGACCATATATTAACTCAATAAGTAGTGTGCACTCTTCCCCTTCTTTGTCTAGCTATAAACAAAAAAGATATATAAATTGTGTTTATGAATACATAAATGAAGTGAATGCATGTATCTCGAACATAGTTTTTTGTTTTTTAAGGAATGACGTACGGTCTTGTATTCAATAAAAATGGAATGCATGAATTGGCCATGCTAAAATTTATTCAAAAACACAAATTGTGTTTATGAATACATAAATTGGCCTTGTATACTTTACTACGTTCGTTGTGTTTATGAAATACATAAATTGTGTTTTTGAATAGAAGTTAAATGCAATAGATCAATAGCCAAATCACTATATTCTACAAGACTTACAAAAGAGTAATCCAGCAATGTTGAATTAAATCATAGTAAAGTATATTAATATATAATGTCACTGGTACGCTTGTAATTAAGCTAGCCTCTAATCGAAACATAATCTTGCCTCTTAATAACATTGTGTATTAGATTTTTTACACCAACAATGTCTAGAGACTTGGGTGATTGATAATGTGCCCGAATTTACAAAGTCATCAAAGTAGTACTTATACTTAATTTTTTATACATTTGTAATTAATTTATGTTATGTGTTCCTTAATTTTTTAAAAAACCTTCGTTTGCAAAACGAAAATGGGCATTACCGTAATTCCTGGATGTGAATGATAGGGATTCCAATAATCGGCCACGCGTCCTTGTGAAGGGACGCTTCACGTTTTACATTACGTCACCAATTCGTACCCCTGCCACTTATGATTGCCGCCAGGTAATCGGGTAAAGCGAACCCTCGACTGCATCACTACAGCAAAACCATTAAACCAATAAAATACCACCGCGTGGACAAAAGTCCAAATCCTCCTCCGCAAAACAAAATAACACCGTGTTCCTGGCAACACCAGATTATATTCCTCAGATAAAAGTACTTATTTGAACAGTGCACGCATCCCAACGCAAAACCAACCCAGACTTTCTGTTAAATCCCTTTACCCCACCTAGCCCTTTACCGTTTCCAGTTTTCTCTCTCTTTTAATAACTGCTTACACGGAAGGGCACTCTCGTGATTTTCACCGACTCCGTTGCCAGCTCGGCTTTGTTCGGACACAAAACCCGGATTTGGGGAAGTGAGCGTAACGACGTCAAGGCAGTTTTAACGGCAAACTCCCATTTTTGTAGGGAGTCTGTCAGAATTTAATATTCCTCTCCTCCGTTTGTGCAGAACAAAAAAGAAGAAGAAAAAACCAGAAAAGAAATCTCTCTCTCCCTCTGGCGAGGCCTCGGCATCTCGCCGGAGAATCTCATAGATTCCGACGCCGGAAATCCGAAGGAGAAAGAGGGAAGCAGAGGAGAAGCATAAAAAACTTGCGGGAGGAGAAATTTGAAAGAAAGAAACAAAGGAAGGAAGGAAATGAAGGTTAACGTGCAATACAGGGAAGAAAGGGCATCGGCTTAAAGAGGATCTTGCACGGCACAGATTCCTAGACGATGATCCCTTCTCCAATCCCCTTGCCTTATGCCGTAATTTATTCCTTTGTTTTTTATATCTCCTCCTTGTCTTGGTTTTAAATTCTCTCCTTCCTCTCTTTGTTTCCCCATCTCCATTTCCCTTTCTCTCTCTCTCTCTGGTGGTTGTTATTCGGTTACAATTCGTCATCTTCATTGCCGGAGCTCCGGCGCTGATTTCCCACCTGCCAGTTTGTAAGGTGAGCTGAATTTGCCGGAATTGTTAATCCCTCTATGTCTGCAATTCTGGCTTTAGTTTGTTCATTTTCCGGTGATCTTGCTGATCTTCGTTGGAATTGTGCTCAGATTTGCTGCTAGACCAATTCTGGTGATTGTTTAGGCATTGCTGGCGTTTTAAATGTTAATTGTTTCTTTTAATTTCTCCAAATCCATCATAATTGAGTTGCTTAATTTCGAGATCTTGTGCTCGTTCTACTGGTGGATTTTTTGGCTTTTTAAGTTCTAGCTGATATAATTTTCTCGTGCCTTTTTATTAAGCATTTAATTACTAATTTTGGCATGCATTTTTCTGTTTAATGCTGGGAGCACGAATTTAAATTGTGTATAGAGGTTTGCAAGTTGCCGCTGAGATTGAGCTGTTTTAGTTTTGGTTTTATTCTGCAGTCAAAGTTTCGTCATGCCATCTGAAGTAATGGACGTAAAGGGCTTGTCATCTTCTTCATTCTTCTCTGAGGATGCATTTTTCCCCAACGAGGTACCAATACATTTGTTTTCTTAATCTCCAGTTCGATGAATATATGTTTCTATTAAAAATGCGGATGCTGTTGCAGTGTATACATCAATATGAATTTCAGATTCGTTAACCATTTTGTGTTCTGAACTCTTTGGCAGCGACAGGTTGGGTTTTGGAAGTCAGATAACATGCCAGATGAACATGGTCAGTACCATCAATCTATAACTGGTCTTACCTTCTTCTTCTTTTTCTCTCTCTTTTTTGTAAACAGCATGCCCTTCCAGTGTTACTTTTTGATTGTTTATCAACTTGTCATGAAACCGTTGCATTATTAGGCATTTATGACTAAATCAAAGAATATTATAGAACTAAGATTTCATTGCAATTAATCCTCCTCTTTGAGAGAGTGCCAAACCAACTGAACAACTATTATCTGCTCTTTCTTTTTCGTATCCATCCAAACCGTTATCTCTCTGTCACCTTTAACTTGAATTGGCTATAAATTACAGTAATAATTAATATAGGCTTTATATCGAGTTGGTTCTGTAGCATAAGCTTGTATATTTTTAGCAAGCTACGTATTACTTAACATATCCAAGTTGTCAATTTAATAGTCAACACACTAGCAAGCATAAATCAGAGTCGTTTCTCAGCAAACGCTGGCACAAAGCTTGAGAAGTGCCAGTAACTTTTCTATTCTGTCAAACTCATACTAAAAAGAATTTGTAATTTCTTACAGAAAAGGTATCATGGTTAAGAAGTCTAGGCCATATCAGAATATATTGTGTTTAGCATATTAAATCTTTACCACCACCTGTAGTGGACGATCTATCTTGAGATTTTAGAAGTCTAACTTACCTTCCTGAAAAGAGATGTTGGTAGGATATTCATTTTTGTTGTTGATTTATCATCAAGAAAAGATTGAAATCTTGAGTAGGTGATACGAATGATGATGAACGCAACCTGATGCTTATTCATATTATGATAGGTTAATGGTTATGAATCTAAAATGGTAAGGAAATTCACCAACCAGGATCTTGGTGTGCTTAATATTAATTTTATGCAGACTCATTTCCTTATATGTTGTCTATCGCCATGAGTATTAGATCAGTATAAATTATAAAATAAAGTTGGCTGTCAAGCATCGGCATGGCCGCTTGATTCTAACTTCCACTTAAAGTAATGAAGATGTTGTAATAGGGATATGTAGTACATAATTGTAAATTTTGCTGGTATAAATTTCATGTGGTACAAGAAGTTCAAACAAATTAATTGAATAAGTTATGCCATTTTTTATCGTGGTAGTTAATATTGTTTGTATTAAGAAGCAACTCTTGATTTTAATGTTGTGAAACAGCTGGTAAGAAGTCACTTGCATCATCATCCTTGGAGAAGTGTCGGACGGTGAAATCCCTAGACCACCCTGATTTTTTCTCAATGCGAGAAAAAAAGGTGCACCCCGGTTTCAATAGACAAGCAGTTGGGGCAGAGAGAGCCTTAAGTCATTCCTTGAATTTATCAAGAACCGTGAGCCTTGACTCAGTAACAAAATCTAATGTAAATGTTGAAACAGCATCTTACTATGCAGAAGGTGACAGAGTCAATTTGATGGGAACACAGTATGAGAGTAGCCTTTTCTCGAGTTCATTATCTGAATTGTTTAGTATGAAGTGTAAGTCTTCTGAATTCATTCACCCCTTTGTAAATATGGTTGACCTTTGAAAGAAGTGACATTCAGTTCTTAAAGAACACTGCTCTGGCTGCAGTTCAATTATAGATTCAGTTGATTGATTATTTTTCCTGTTAATTCATTTGAAAATGAACAACTTCCTGCAGTGAGACTATCGTCAAACAATACAAAATATGGGCAGTCAGTTGATAGTGTTGCCTCAAACTATGAGGAAGAGGAAGTTTTTGAATCCCTTGAAGTAATGGAAGCCCAAACCATTGGAAACCTTCTCCCCAATGACGATGAGTTGCTTTCTGGAGTTACTGATGGGCTTGAATATAATGTTCCACTCACTGCTGGTGATGATACTGAGGAGTTAGATATTTTTAGCTGTAGTGGAGGGATGGATTTGGGAGACGATGGTTTGTCAGCTGGACTGAACAATTTTGATCGCCCTGGAGGAGTTTCTAATGGCCTTCAATGCAATGGTTCAGTACTGGGAGAACACCCTCATGGTGAACACCCTTCGAGGACATTGTTTGTGAGAAATATAAATAGTAACATTGAAGACTCGGAGTTGAGAACCCTGTTTGAGGTGTGTGTTATCTCTTGTATTTTAGGTGTGTAGGTTTTGGTTTAGATTCATTTCATTTATATGTTTAAGGCCATCCATCATTGACATTTTTGTAACTCAATTCAGCATTATGGAGACATTCGGACTCTTTATACAGCCTGCAAACATCGTGGGTTTGTCATGATATCATATTATGATATCAGAGCAGCCTGGAATGCGATGAAAGCACTCCAGAGCAAACCCTTGAGGCGCCGGAAGCTTGATATTCACTACTCAATTCCAAAGGTGAGTTTCCTATGATGTTTACTCTCCAGATAGTATAGTATTGCTCTGTTAATGTAATTGTCATGGTTGTTTCAAAATGTCATTTTATCTCGACTTATTGTGCATGGACTATCTCTTATCAGGACAATCCTTCTGAGAAAGATGTTAATCAGGGCACTCTTGTGGTATTCAACCTTGATTCTTCTGTTTCTAATGATGAACTTCGTGAGCTTTTTGGTGTCTATGGTGAAATCAAAGAGGTGAGCTTGTTTTCCAAATTTTATAGTAGTGCATAGGAGAAGCATATGCTCTAACGTATTTTCATTCCTGGTCTGCAGATCCGTGAAACACCAAATAGAATTCATCACAAGTTTATCGAATTTTATGATGTTAGAGCTGCAGAATCTGCTCTTAATGCCCTGAACAGGAGTGATATAGCCGGGAAGAGAATAAAGCTTGAGCCAAGTCGTCCTGGAGGTGCAAAAAGGAGGTATTGTCCTGGAAAATGACTTGGCTTTCTTTGCTTGTACATTATATTCCAATGTTTCTTTTAGGGTTTCTCTGTGTGGGCAATCAAATTATTTGAGGCACAAAACCTATTAAACTTTATACTCTTTTCACTTTTGTGGTGAAAAGTTCATTAGTCTAGATAGCAGTGCTGACTGCTGAGTATTATGTGCTCAACTGAGCTTTAGGTTAAATCTTGCTTTTGATATATTAATAAGTTTCTCTCCTTGTATATTCGTTTTTCACTGCAGCTCGGGGTTAGAGCAGGATGATTGTGGCCTTTATTTGCAGCAGAGTAGCCCTCCTAGTAACTCTGTTACTGGTTTCTCTGGTAAAGAATTTGCCTTGAAAACGCTTATTGTATATAGTAATAAGCATATATTTCTTTCCTAACTGTATTTTGTCTCATAAAGAGTTGCTAACAGGTGCAGTTACATCCTCTGGCACAGATAATGGATCTGTTATGGCTGTACACTCTGCAGCTCCGTCTTTTGAGAACATGTTCCATCATGGGATCTCATCTAGTGTACCCAACAGCCTATCATCTGTAATGAGAGTTGAGTCAGCAGTCAGTCAGTCTGGCTTTAATGAGTCCATTCATTCAGCAAGCCTGCTGAAATTCGACATCCACGGCTCACCAGCTTTTCATCCTCATTCACTTCCAGATTATCACAATGGTTCCCCTAATTGTGCCAACTGCGGTTCAACAGGCAGTGTATCTGCAGGTATCAATGTCAGACAACCAGAAAGAATTGATAACAGGCACTTCCCCAGAGTCTCTAGTGGGCACTCACTTGAACTTAATGATAGTGGTTAGTGGAATGACTACCTAGTGTACAGTTGTTTGTTTTGCTTCAGCTTGATCATTGCTTTCTTATTTTTGATTATCTGTTTTTGCTATCTTCCTCAGTTTTTGGATCGTCGGGTAATGTGAACGGCCCTAATCCTGGACATCATTATGCATGGAACAATTCCTTTCAGCCTCAGGGTCCAGGAATGATGTGGTCAAATTCACCATCATATGCTAATGGAATCTCGGCAGCCCATTCCCCACAGCAGATGCATGGACTTCCTAGAGCACCATCTCATATGTTAAACCCAGCAATGCCCATAAATAACCATCATGTGGGTTCAGCCCTAGGGCCTAACTCAATCTGGGACCGGAGACAAGCATATGCAGGGGAATCCCCCGATGCATCTGGATTTCATCCAGGCTCTCTTGGGAATATGAGAATGCCAAATAAATCACCGCATTCGTTGGACTATGTTTCTCATAACATGTTTCCTCATGTTAATGGAAACGGCATGGACCTATCAGTTCCCCAGAAAAATGTAGGACTCCAGGCTCATCATCAAAGGTGCATGATGTATCCTGGAAGAAGCCAGATGGGTCCTGTTATGAATTCATTTGATCAACCTACTGAACGTCCAAGAAATCGTAGAAATGAAGGCAGCTCAAATCTGGATAACAAGAAACAGTTCGAACTTGATATTGACCGCATCATGCGAGGGGATGACACCAGAACAACACTTATGATAAAGAATATTCCCAACAAGTAAGTGACTCTGCACATCCTTTCTGGTAGCTTTAAGAATTTACATGTTGTAATTAGAGTCAAGTAATCAATATTAGCTTGATACTTGAGAGGACTCATACAAAACCTTTGGAACTTCCAATTCTAGCATGCTTGATATGTTCCAGAAAATAATAGGTGCATCTGCAGTGCCCAGTGGGTACCAGCAGATGCATCCTATTTAAGCATTCCAAGTGGTATCAGTTGAATTATAGTTTACTCTTGTAGACAATGCCTACATTCGCCAACCGAGTAGAAATAGTTATTCTATATACGCTATTTTTCTTTTTGAGATACTAAGTCCTGACTCAATGCGTCTTTATCAACAGGTATACCTCAAAGATGCTATTGGCTGCAATTGATGAGCGTCATCGTGGAACATATGATTTCATCTATCTGCCAATTGATTTTAAGGTTCGGTTATATCCTTTGACATTGTCAAGAAAGGAACCTGATTTAGAATTCAATTTAAATCTTTGGCTGTATGATGAAACATGGTCTTCTTATGTATTGCAGAACAAATGCAATGTGGGGTATGCATTCATCAATATGACTGATCCCAGACAGATTGTTCCATTTTATCAGGTTTGTTTTCTGTAGGCTATACAAATTATAAATGAGATGTGGAAGTACAAGCAAAAAGAAATATCCATTTTTTTGCAGTCATTCAATGGGAAGAAATGGGAGAAGTTTAATAGTGAGAAGGTGGCATCACTTGCTTATGCTCGAATTCAAGGCAAATCTGCTCTGATTGCACATTTTCAGAACTCAAGCCTGATGAATGAGGACAAGCGATGCCGTCCAATTCTCTTCAACACTGATGGCCCCAATGCAGGTGATCAGGTATGAGAACAGTAACTGAACCGTGCACTTTAAATTCGAAAAACAGAAAAAGGTGAAACTTCTAGTTTACATACTTTGGAAATAATAATGAGAACAGACAGAAATACAGTTATTGTCGTGACGTAAAGATTGCATGCTGAGCTTTCTTGGTCTACAGGTGCCCTTCCCGATGGGTGTTAATGTTCGTACGAGACCTGGAAAGTCTCGAACAACCACCAATGAGGAGAACAATGGAGGGAGTCCACCAAACTCAGGAGATGGGGAACATTCTTGGAATGGAGGTTCATCTGCAGGTTCTAAGGACTCGGACTAAGAAGCCCGATATTTTTTTGGGTTACTAACCATATAGGACTGAAAATCTAATTTGCTTCCACTCTGAATCATGGTGAAATATACTTGGGTGGAGAGGAGCCAACAAAAGTACCTATCCGAGTTTCTTACCAGCCTGCCTAAACTTTAGAGGACTGCTTAGCCAATACCAAGCAATTTTCAGTTTTCTCTACTACTTTTGTGTTTAATTCTAAAGCAGTTTAGGACAAAAACCAAAAAAAAAAAGAGAGAGAGAGAGAAAGAAGTTTTGGAGCTTCAAAAATTTTGGATGGACTTGAGACTATTACTTTTTAAGAGGAAACAAGAAGTATATGTATAGAGGAGTTACTGTGCAGAGAAGAGATTGTTTGTTTTGGATTGATGAGGAGGCTTACAACTGCTCTATCTTTTTTCCCCCAATTCTGCAAAGTTTTCTTTTGGGGTTATCTGTAATTTAGTTCATGGGGTTGGAACCCATCTGTAACTATAAAGATGTAAGAGTGAAAATTTTTGACATGTCATTGTAACTTGTATGCGTTGTATATTTTGTTTTGGTTACATGTATGTGTTGTTTATTGATTATCAATAAATCGTTTTTTCTGGATATTATCATGAGAGGTGTTTATGGGTTTTTGTCTATTTCTTGTGGATGCTCACCTTTGCATTTTGTGGTTCGAGACTTGGAGAATATTGAAAGCTAAGACTACACTGCTTGTGACCAGTTACAGAAAGACATAGACCTCAAGAGCTAAGACTAGCAACAGTACGTAGTAGCACTACTGAGAACTCTCATAGATCTCAGGCATTGGTGTTTTTTCATATCCAAATGAATTACATGTCTCTAACACCAGTAGTCGATCTAGATCTTCGTCAATCCTCTCTTCAGCTTGAAATTTGCCGATTTTTGTAGAGGGATGGGTTCTACTGCACTGCACATGAAGCAGAGAAATTATGAACCGACTGAAGCAAAGGAGCATGACCAAAAGAGCCAAGTTGATATACTCAAACGGAAGGCTCAGAACGTTGAGCAGATCCATGCAAACGTTTCAAGGAGAGTCTCTCCAAAAATGGCTGCTCAAAATCTGATTGTATTGCACTCTTCATAGTTGATAATGCTTGATGATACAGAACCTAAAGCAAAAACCAAACAAAAAATGAGGAAGATGAAAGGCATTCACAATTAAATACACCCAAACAAAGCACCAAGGGTTGGTAAACATACGAGTAGTGGCATCTGACTTGGAGCTATGAAACAGTCCCCATATATCTTTAGATTTGTGCAGGATTCATTGCAGCTTCCCCAACACTTGCACTCTGGAATTTACTTTCAATTTAGATTTTGGTGGGTTTGTTTGGAGCTATATATGACCGGTAATCTATGGCTACAAATTGACAGAGAGAACAAACGTATAAAAGTAGAGGCAGGATGAACATCATAAGGTTCTTCATTCCATGCTCATAAGGCAAGACAAAGCCGAATCTTATGCTACTTCTTCAAGCACAAATCCACGAACAAAACTCAAAATATATTCAGGCACGCTTTCTAATGGTGTATGACTCCATGGCCTCCACGATGTAAAGAAATGCCAGGATTTAGGGCGAATGTTAGTACTTGGTACAATGCCACTTCCGTTCTTCGTTTGCAGTTGTTTAGTTACAGAAGCTAGAAAAACTTTTTCTCCTTTGAAGCACAATCTACTGCAAATGTTTTATCCAGTCCCAAAATATAATTCCAAACTAGCATGGATGGATGTTTCTTGTTCCAGCGATCGGTTATTGGGTTGTTTTCCCTGCATTACGCATGTGCTTTTTAGGAGCCTCGTAAAACCCTTCCTAAAGGTGAAATTCTTGAGAGAGGAATACCACACCCCCTACCACTTCCGCATAACAGAGACCTACTCGAATAGGAGAAAACTACTAGTTAGTTAGCAACAGAGAAGGCAAGAAAAGAAGAACACGAGAAAATGATCATATTATGCAAATACCATCAAGGGGGGAAACAATCAGCAAATAGTCAAATACCATCAGAATGTATCAAATCTAAAAGGCCTTGAATTCCCTTGAAAAGATGAGGACATAAAATCAACATTCAAGCGCTACAATTACAGAAGAAATAGTTCAATTCAAGTTGCAATCTCTTATGGACAATGACCTGCTCAATAACACTTGGAAGCATTTCCTAAATTGATAATTCTATTCTGTTTACTTTTTCTTCTTCTTTTTCTTTTTCTTTTCAGGCAATGTTGTGCAATGGCCACACTCAAAAGATTACACATACTTTTAACAGTCTGGAACAGAGTTGCATCCTCCAAATGAAAGAGAGATTTGGCCATCATCGTCTTGATCACCAACCCAGAATTTTACAATTGCCTGAAACAAATATATACACCTCCAATTAACACCATATAAACATATATTGGCAAAATATAACACTTGAAAAAAAGGATTGCAAGCCTATCACTGATCACAAGTGGAGGTTACTCTTCACATGCATTTTTTTTGTTAAAAATAAATAGATTCTGAGAGACCAATTTCATCTTTGACAACATCATTATAAAGGAAACCCTTTACAATATGGTCGCAGTGCAATGTGATTGGCAGGAGGTCAACAGAATAGGAAAGCAAACATTAATGAACACCGTAAAGCAGTCAGATCCTAGTAGTTCTAAGTCATAACATCGCCTTGTTTGAGAAGCTATAGCATAGAATTTAATGGCACTTAAAGAATTTGTAGGAGTAACCTACTTACAGGAAGAGGCAAGAGCATCACTTTGGGTAGAGAATATCAGTGACCTGGGCGATATAGCAAGGTAATAAAAGGACAAACTTTCTCAGAGCTATCACTAGCATTTGGCAGATCATTGCCAGTAGAAACGAAATTGTGATGATTCACGCTAACTCCACCAGAATCACATAAGCTACGGTCAAGATACACAACACGGATTGGCACACCGAGTGCATCTGACAGGGCAGAGATGTAGACGTGGTCACTTTCTTCACCTATTGGTTCCACTGATGACTTGTAAAACTGTATCAAGACAAATCATGGGAAAAGGTCAGAGAGATAATTGCTTCTCACATTTACAGTTATAAGGAATTGACTTGCAACCACACAGAATTTAATTCAAAAAACCAACTTAGCAAAATGTCCATGGAGTGAAGATCCATCATTTTCTTGAAAAGATTACCCTCATAACAGTAAAGAAGATATCAAGTTTATCTTATGTTCAGTGTGAGTCAATCATCTTGATTATGGAGTTATTATGCATGATATTTCAAAAAACAAAAACTTGGTTTGATTTGCAGCTACTAAAATTATGTGATGAAGGATTCCTGAATACGTTTAATTGAACCAACCTGCTCTACAGTTGCATTGGTTAATCCCGATATAAAGGGTTTGAAAAACTCTGAGCTCTTCCTTATTTCACCAGAGGAAACAAATCTGAAAAACATCACAACTAAGAAAACCTAACACGTCAGTAACAGAGGGAGACAAACAGGCATGGAGAACTTTGTGTCATTTGAATTCACTCACCATAGTCGGATACTGACTGATCCCGGCTCCTTAGTATGAGCTCATCATGACTGCAAAAATATTAGAAGTTAGGCATAGGATTTCATTTTTGAAGTGTGAATAGAAAGAAGGTCAAGCGACCATCAGTACCTTATGGATTCTTCACTTCCTTGAAGAACACAATCCAACTGCTCAAGGAATAACTGAAACAATTTCCACATCGAAGATACATTTATATGACTTGATCTTCATATAAAATTAAAATAAAAGGGGATGATCAAAACTCTTGTTTCAGCAGAGAAAAACGTTATGGGCAACAAGAAATTTGAATGGAAGAAACTTTAACAATGCAATGATAATTACTTTCTCCATGTGAACCACATCTTTTAATATGTTCATATCTAGCTTCCCCTGAAGTCCTAAACCTACGGTTGTATCATCTGACCTATTTATAAAAAGATGTGCTTCGCAGTTCATATGCAAGAAATAATGGTGCAGATATATCAATATGATGTTCATATAGGAAACATATTTCATCTACTGATATATAGGAACCATATCATGTGCTCATATCAAAGCTGCCTAACAAGGAGAATCCATGGCATTATTCAATACCAGAATTGCATCTAATAGAATAGAAATTAAAAGATAAAGGTACCAACTATTCAGAGTCTACAAGTGAAGACAATTACCGAAAAGAAGTCCTCAAATGTAAAGTCTGTGTGACCCAAGCTCTGAAGTGTCTTTCTACATTGTTCAACATTAGCCTTGATACGATCAACTTCAGTAACATCTTGTGATACCAAAATATGCTCCTGTATAGAGATCCCAACCTTCTTTTAGCAGCTAGACTAGAATAGTACTTTTATCCAACAGGAAGCTTAAAAGGCAGACGTGATTATGCAAAAAGACATGAAGACATACCAGGTATGAAAACATGAAGCTTCGAAAGAAGCAATTCCCATCTCCCCGGGTTCTCCTAAAGGCAGCATATTGTTCACCAAGAACCTGCATGATCGTAAAAATCTGTTCGTCAAGAATCTCATATCACAACTAATGAAACAAGCACTACACAACACAGCATAAAAACCAACATTTATCTTCTCCAACCAGATAGCGCTGCCTGATTGATACTCAGCCACCAGAGACGATAGTGGCTCCTGCTCATTCAACCACAACAAAACCAAAACTTCATTCCTCAATACAAACAAATGCAAGAACTTGAAACAAACCAGTGGATTGATCTCAAGTCCCCAAGGAAGGGAATTTTCTCAGCCTCCTCGGCACAAATGGCAGAGGGCTGCTGCATGATATCTTGGTCACCAAAGCTAGGCCACTCATCATACTCAGGTGTTGTAACCGAGGGGTCCACTTCCCCATCAATTTGCACTTGAGGCCCTTCCTGATTCTGCATTGCCTATTCCCCCAAACAACAACAACAAACCCATTTCAAACCCCTAGTTCCTCTTCTTCATATAAACCCCAATTTCAACATAAAACCCGAGAAACTAAACTAACCCACAAAAATTAAGTGTAAATTTCAACTAGCATTATGATAAAGATGCAATCTTCAATCCATTGATTCATGTAAGAAGCAAAGAAAATTGAGAATTAAAGAGCAAAGAAGCGAAATTTAGGTTAAAAAGGAAAGAGGGAGGGGGGTTGCCTGAGGTGGCGCTCTATCTGGAGGAGGAGGCAACGGTATTACTTTAGGCCTACATTGTATTCTCTTCGTGCTCGCTCCAGGCAATTTACATATTTGCTGCATCAGCTCCCTTGAGCTTCTCCCCACATACACTCCCGTTTACCATCAAATCAAAAGGGATTAATCCACCAAGGCCGAGGGAACCCGCATTGCATACAGCTCTCCTAATGTGGTCAATTAAGCCAAGAGCCGCTTTCTCGGATTTACAAATGACTCGATGTAAGTAATAATCCTTGCAAGATAAAGGATTAAGCCGCACCAAATATATATACACACACGTCCCTCAATTCTCCACCCGACAACTCCGACGACGGCGCGCCTCCACCAGAGCGGACTCCAACGGCAACCCTGATCACCTTTTCTTATCGGCGAGATCGATTTGAAGGTCTGGGCAACAACCTCCACCCAAACTTCAGACAATATCGATCTCGCCCGAAAACTGAAATTCGGCAGACTTACCGGGGAGAGAAAGTGATCGGGGACACCGTTAATGTTCGCTCGGGTAGAGGCACGTCATCGTCAGAACCATCCGGTGAAGAACGAAGGGACGGCGGCGCGCCTCTACCCGAGCGAACATTAACGGTATCCCCGATCACTTTCTCTCCCCGGTAAGTCCGCCGAATTTCAGTTTTCGGGCGAAATCGATCTTGTCTAAAGTTTGGGTGGAGGTTGTTACCCAGACCTTCAAATATGTATATATAGACACACAGTAAGATTATATAGCTTAAGATAGCCGTTTATACACTTAAACATTTCTTCGTCTTCGATCTTCTTCTAGCTAGCTAGTTTCTTTATATATGAGAGCATATTATGACAGGCAATGGATTCACCAAAAAGGGGGTAAAACAATTAGCAAATACTATCAGAATGTACAAAATCTAAGGCATTGAATTCCCTTGCAAAGATGAGGGCATAAAGTCAAACATTCAAGTACTACAATTACAGAAGAAATAGTTCATTTTAAATTGCAACCTCTTATGGACGGTGACCTGCTCATTTACACTAGGAAGCATTTCCTGAATTGATAGTTTTAACTGTTCTGTTCTTTTTTCTTTTCAGGCAATGTTGTGCTATGGCCACACTCAACAGATTACAAATACTTTTAACAGATTGGAACAGAGTTGCATCCTCCAAATGAAAGAGAGCTTTGGCCTTCATCGTCTTGATCACCAATCCAGACATTCACAATTGCCTGAAACAAATATATAAACACCTCCAATTAACACCATATAAACATATATTGGCATAATATAACACTTGAGAAAACAATTGCAAGCCTAGCACCAATCACAAGTGGAGATGCTGCCATCAAACACTCTTCACATGCAATATTTTGTTAAAAAGAAAAAATAATAATTCTCATTATAAAGGGAACCCTTTACAAGGAAGGTCATAGTGCAATGTGATTGACAAGAGGCGGTCAACAGAAAACGAAAGCAAAACATTAATGAAAACTCTAAAGCAGTTGGCATCCTTGTAGTTCTAAGTTATAACATTGACTGGTTCGGGAAGCTATAGCATATAATTTAATGGCACTTAAAGATTGTGTAAGATCAACCTACTTACAGGAACAAGGTGAGAGCATCACTTCGGGTAGAGAATATCATAGTGACCTGGGCGATATAGCAAGGTAATAAAAGGACTAACTTTCTCAGAGCTACCACTAGCATTTGGCAGATCATTGCCAGTAGGAACGAAATCGTGATGATTCACGCTAACACCACCAGAATCACATGAGCTACGATCAAGATACACAACACGGATTGGCACGCCCAGTGCATCTGACAGGGCAGTGATGTGCACGTGGTCACTTTCTTCACCCATTGGTTCCACAGATGACTTGCAAAACTATATTAAGACAAATCATGGGAGAAAGCAAAAAACAAAAGAAACAAACTTACGGCTATGAAGAAACAAAAATCAAAAGAAACAAATATCAGAGAGATAATAGCTTCTCACATTTACGGCTATGAAGAATTGACTCGCAACCACACAGGATTTAATTCAAAAAACAAACTTAGCAAAATGTCCATGGAGTGAAGATCCATCATTTTCTTAAAAGATAACAGTAAGATGATATCAAGTTTATCTTATATTCAGTGTGAGTCAATCATCTTGATTATGGAGTTATTTTGCACAATATTTCAAAGAAAAATAGTTGGTTTGACTTGCAGATACTAAAATAATGTGAAAAAGGATTCCTTAACATGTTTTACTGAACCAACCTGCTCTACGGTTGCATTGGTTAATCCCAATATAAAGGGTTCGAAAAACTCTGAGCGCTTCCTTATTTCACCGGAGGTAACAAATCTGAAAAACATCACAACTATGAAAACCTAACGAGTCAGTAACAGAAGGAGACAAACAGGACATGAAAAACTTTGTGTCATTTGAATTCGCTCACCATAGTCGGATACTAACTGATCACGGCTCCTTAGTATGAGCTCATCATGACTGCAAAAATATTAGAAGTAGGCATACAACTCAAATGTAGGATAGGATTTCAATTTTGAAGTATGGATAGAAAGAAAAGGTCAAGCAGCCATCAATACCTTATGGATTCTTCACTTCCTTGAAGAACACTATCCAGCTGCTCAAGGAATAACTGAAATAATTTCCACATGGAAGAAAGATTTATATGACTTAGTCTTCATATAAAATAAAAGGGAATAGATAATCAAAACTCTTGTTTCAGTAGTGAAAAACGTTATGGTCAACAAGAAATTTGAATGGAACAAACTTTAACAATGCAATGATCAATTATGTTCTCCATGTGAAAACACAGCTTTTACTATGTTCATAGCTAGCTTTCCCTAAACCCACGGTTGTATCATCTGACCTATTTATAAAAGATGTGCTTCGCAGTGATTATGATATATAGGGAACATATCAATGTGCTCATATCAAAGCTGACTATCAAGGAGAGTCAGTGGCTTTACTCGACACCAGAGTTGCATCTAAAAGATTAGTAGATGAAATAAAGGTACCAATGGTTCAGTGTGTACGAGTGAAGATAATTACCGAAAAGAAGTCCTCAAAAGTAAAGTCTGCATAACCCAAGCTCTGAAGGGTTTTTCTACATTGTTCAACATTACCCTTGATACGATCGACTTCACTTACATCTTGTGATTCCAAAATATGCTCCTGCATAGAGATCCCAAACGTCTTTTAGCAGCAAGGCCAGAATAGTACTTCCATCCAACAGGAAGCTAAAAGGCAGACATCCATTGCAAAACCCAAAACTGTTCCAAGAAGAACATACAATGACATACCAGGTATGAAAACATAAAGCTTCGAAAGAAGCAGTTCCCATCTCCCCGGGTTCTCCGAATAGCAGCATATTGTTCACCAAGAACCTGCATGACCGTAAAAACTGTTCGTCAAGAAACTCATATCACAACTAATGAAACAAGCACCACACAACACACAGCATAAAGACTGACCTTTATCTTCTCCAACAAGATAGCGCTGCCTGATTGATACTCAGCCGCCAGCGACGATAGTGGCTCCTGCTCATTCAATCAAAACAACAAAAGCAACCAAAACTTCATTCCACAAGACACCCAAATGCAAGAATTTGAATTGAAACAAGCCAGCGCGGTTGATCTCAAGTTTGAGTCTAACCTTGTCCCCGAGGAAGGGAATTTTCTCAGCCTCCTCGGCACGAATGGCAGAGTGCTGCTGCATGATATCCTGGTCACCAAAGCTTGGCCACTCATCAACCTCAGGTGTAGCAACCGAGGGGGCCGGCCCAGATTCCACTTCCCCATCCACTTGTACTTGAAGCCCTTCCTGATTCTGCATTGCCTAATTCAAACCACAAACCACAACAGCAACAAACCCAATTCAAACCCCTAATTCCTCTTCTTCATATAAACCCCAATTTCAACACAAAACCCAAGAAACCAAACTAACCCACAAAAATTTAGCGTAAATTTAAACTAGCATTATGAAAAAGATTCAATCTTTAATCCATTGATTCATGTAAGAAGCAAATAAAATTGACAGTGTTGAGAATTGAAGAGTAAAGAAGCGAAATTTAGGTTTAAAAGGGAAGGGAGGAAAGATACCTGGGGATGAAACGGCGTCGTCTGGTGTGGGGATCGAATTGAAAACTGGGGAGGCGCTCTCTCTGGGATTATTTTGCGATGAAGACCAGGGTATAGCAGCGCAGTGAATGTGTCAGTTTTATACTTGCTCAGTCATTTCCATATTTTACCTTCTTTTACACGTGCGTAATAATTCTTCATCCAATTCACTGTCCAGTAATTTTACTTTTTTTTTTATTAACCAAATGTGACTTTGAAATGATTTGTCATTTGTAAGCTTCACAATGCATCGTATTTATGGTTATGTTTTTGAGCTATCAGTTAGAATCGAAACCAAAACTCGTTCAAATTATAATTTCATAAAATGTTTATTGAATTGGTTCAAGTTGAGAATACCAAACTCATTTCCGTAGTCCTCTACTCTTCTAGACTTTAGTGGTCTATTCCCGACCGGTTTTCGAGGCCGATCTCTGCCCTGACGGTGGCAGGCTTGATTTCCCTTTGCTTTTCCTTCCTTTTCCCATCATTGATGCCCAGATCTTCTTACTCCTTCAACCTCAAATAACCTATCCCTCTCTTTCTCCTCTTTTTCCATTCTCAAATTCTTCACATGGGTGCACATCTTTCTCATCAATTAGTATTCTCAACGAAAGTTCACCGATTTGGTACTCCAAATTCGGCATTGTATAGTATATCATACAACGGCATGCCTGCGATTCTACGGCTGCCGCTCTCGTTTCCTCTTTCTCTTTTTGGCTTTCTTTGGTTATAGTTCTGTCTGGAAATTCGTTGCCAGGCGTTATGTTGATGATGTTGCATGATGTTTTGTATGGTTTTGAGGTTGGGCAATCACAGTTTGGATGGGATTTGGTTTGTTCAAGTCTCTTGGTTGCAATAGTCGTGACGTCTCTGTGTCACATAAGGAATCTGTTTGTAGCGTTGTTAGCACAAGCTTTTTTCTTCTCCTGTTTTGCAATCGAGTTGAACCTGGTGCGATGTTCTCGTGTTAGGAAGTTTTCGACGCTCTCGGAGATTCCGTTGTCCTATGTATGTAACATACTACTGTATGTCACTAGTTCTATTATTTCAAATATGTAACGTGACAGTTCGATAGAATGTCAGTTGTATGGTCAGACCCGTACCTGAATAGAGTCCTAAGAGTCGATGGACTCAGGGCCCGGAGCCTTAAGGGGCCCAAAATTTTATTTTCTCTTTGTGTGATCACATTAGTTTAGTTAAAAACAATAAAAAATAATTAAGAGCATCCAATTAGGGTGGTGTTAAATTACAAAAGAGAAAAATAAAGATAAAATCTTACCCTTATATTACTATTATTAGTTGCTATTTTAGAAAAAATGAGGAGTCTAAGTAAGAGATTTGTTGTATTAATAAGATTTTTAATATAAATAGAATATATAATTTTTTTGTGGTTAGATTTTGAGTTTATAGTTTTAGTTTGTGAAAATTTTTGTGTGTTTTTTAAAAAGAGAAAATAAAATTGAATGAATACTATATTTTGAGGGCCCAAATTTGAAAGTTCGACTCAGGTCTAAAAATCTCAGGTCCGGGCCTGCATTCAACTCTAACAAGTTTAACTGCATTATCAATAATAATAAGGGGATAATAATAATAATGCAACTACACCTAGTTTGTGTTTCTTCAACTCCTTACGGCCGAGCAACCCTTCATGCACACGTGTATAATGTGAGCTGGGGATAGAATCAAAGAAGAAGAAGAAGAAGAAGAAGAAGAAGAAGAAGAAGAAGAAGAAGAAGAAGAAGAAGAAGGAAGAGGTCAAGATGAAGAATGGAATGTAGTCATTACGCGACCAAGGTAGTAATGTTCAATAATGATATGATTAAGACATTGTCATGTAGGACGATGGCTTCTACCAAGTGCTCTCTCCTATCCGGAGTCGGACTTTGAGATTTTGCAAGTCTAAGAGACGAACAAAGGTCATACGCAGCCGCCTAATTAAAGGGATTATACATCCACGGTGTTTGTCTTAAGGTACGTAACAAGTTCTATAAGATGCAACGAAAATGTTTCGACGATATTCTTCAAACTGATTACCTAAAAGACTTTAATTAATTATGTAAATTATTTCACTTCACTCGCTCTTGAAAAGAGATGTTATAGAATTCACATCGCATGGTGGTGGATTTCCATATATAGATAATATATTTGGATTTACTGATTTGCTTGGACTTTAGAGAAAGAATATATACGGGTTAAGATGAGTGTAGAACGACCAGAAGCTATAGAAATAGCATGTGTACGCGTGAAGAGATGACAAGGATCACATGAGGATCGATCAAAAAGACCCCCAAATATATATTCGATCCCTATTTCTAAGTGAACATGCATGCATGTCAGTCCCCCTCAGACATGTTTTACCTTCCTGCAGCCTCACTGCTAGCTAGTACTGCTACTACTACTACTACTCCATTGATGTCCTTCTAGTCCATCTAGCTCTCGTGCTTCTTCTGGGGTTGATGGAGGAGGAGGAGGATCTCAGACTCGGCAGAAAATGATAGATCAGTATCATTGTGATTTGGACGGTTGAATTCGCATGCATATGCATGTACATCATTATGAAGATATATATATTCAAGTAGTTTAAAGCTAGATAAAAGCATGGAAGAGGGGCTTTTTCTGGCTTTGAAAATGAGAATACATGTGAAAGAATTGTCTGTATCTGCAACTGCATGTGCAGAAAATCTTCCCCCCTGTATAACTAATAATTGTACACAGCTTCCTGGGAAGGAGGCTTAATTTATAAATATATATATATATATATATATAGGTTTCTCAAGTGTGACGGTCTGTGTTTATTCTCAATTTTCAATCAAATTTTCACATCTTCATCTTCTAGTCTTTAGATACTAATGAATAGATCATATCTGTAAAATTTCAGTCAATTTGGTCATCATTAAGACACTCAAAACCGTGTTTTTCTATTATAAACATGAACGGTTCAAGTTCGACATAATTATGTTCATCAATTAGTTTAATCGAGTTTGAAAGTCTTAATGATAACCAAATTGACTGAAATTTTACAAAGATAATCTATACATTATTATCTAAAGACTAGACGATGAAGATGTGAAAATTCGATTGAAAAGTGAGTGTAAAATGAAAATCTGCACTGTAAAAATAAATACGGATATATATATATATATATATCAAATCTTATTCAGAGCATACCGTGCACTATCTATACATGGATCAATTGTAAATTAATTTTATATATTACCGTGCGGTACATAAACCTGTGTACGTGTTAATCGCAAGACTAAATTGGACATTATACATCATTCAAGTTCAAAAAAATGCTAAGAAACTAACGATTCATTTGCAGAATAAGCATGCAAGCCAGTAACTTAATTAAATTACTTGATTTTTTTGTATCCAAATGGTTAAGGTAGGAAACGTCTTGGCTATCAAGCAAAGTGTAAACCTAGTCTACATTACCTGATAATGATTCTAATAATCACGAACTAATTGTTTATCACCAACCTATTAGGTTGATGGAGTCAAATAAAACACACTTAAAAGAGCATATGTTCTTGATCCTGACCTACACAATAAATGAAACACGATCACATAATAATAATAATAATAATAATAATAATAATAATAATAATATAGAAGGTATTTCCATTTCGACGGTGAAGAAAGGTCCAAGTCCAACTTAATAAATCAATACCAGTAGCAATAGTTGTAGTAGTAGTGGACAATAGCTAGCTAGCCATGTGAAAATTGGGATCATCCTCCTCCTTGCACAAACGTGAAAACCTAAAACAGTGACACGTACGGCGTGACGATCATTAAGGTTGGAAAATCCCTAATTAACTATACAGGATTAGTTTAATTAATTGAGATTAGCTTCCTAACACTGTTTCAGGGTGCCAATTTTATATTACTCGTGGCATATTTATTACGTATCTTGATTGGCTTGATGTATATGCAGAAATGGAATACTACCCAAAACGATTCTCTAGCTAGGTTGATTAGAAGTGGGAAAGGCAAGTCCAATTTTGGTACAGCACCAACATCCTACAAGATATCATATTCGTGAAATGAACCATAAGTTACAAATCAAATAGATTTAAATTGGGATAAAGAAAGTTAGATAATAGAACACTTTCTTTGAAATGGTTTGCTTGGTCTTCGATTAGCTAGCTAGCTTTGAAATTATTATGTACAATATTGAAAGTAAAGTTATAGTTTTAAATATATATACACACACATATCAATCAGTCTCACGGTTATCGTCGTTTTCTATAACCGTTATAGCACCAAATTTAAGTAATATCAAATAATCGAGTCAAATTGTCAGTCTGAATAGATACTAACATCAAAATTGTATATACAGAAGATAAACATAAATGTTATCAAATAAATCAAATATGACGTTATTATAAGTTACCAAAATTATATGGATCAAATTTTAAGAAAAGGGTCAAAAACGTTTCCTTTTTTGAATTTGAGGGGATGAACACAAGTTTCATCTCCTCGTATATATTAACCAAACCAAAAGAAGATAAACCAAAAGAATCAGACCAATGAAAGCCTTCCTTTCTTAACCCAATTTTCCTCTCTCTCTCTCTCTCACTTCTGCTTTTCTTTTCAATACCACCCTCTCCCCACAACACTTATATACTCTCGGATCTGATAGATCCTTGGTCTTGAAACCTTGATGTCCTAATCTTCTTCACACCAAGCAGGAAATTACAAATCTAGACCATCCTATATATACCATCTTTGCCGAGTAGAGTTACTTCGAGCTAGAAAAGGTGGATCATAACCGGAGACATGGAAAGCGGCCACTTCCTTCGGAAACGTCGGAGGAGAAAGAGAGGCACGATGACTTCCCTCCTCCTTCTAGCTACGAATCTTCGTGGACAGAAGCAGACATGTCAGCCATGGTTTCTGCTCTCACTCAAGTTATCGGAAACCCCGAAGAAGATAACAAGCAGGTGCAATCAAGCCCTGCTTCAGTGAAAGATGAACCGGACCGCTCACAACCGGTTCAACCTCAAGGTACATAGATCATCATAGCTACAAGCTTCTAGTATCTTTGATTTACTTCTTTCTTCCTTTTGATTTCCTTTTCCTTTTTTTTTTTTTTTTGCTTTATTTTAGTTCATATGATGATACTGACATCTGCTATTGGATTTGTGTGTGTAAGGTGTTCTTCACAATTTGGTTTCTGATTTCGATCCCTTTGTTTGTTTTCACACTTGCATTTGCAGTGTCAAAGTGGTCATGATCTTACACTTGTCCATCTTCAAATTCCTTTTTGGACACAAGGATAACACACACATAAACTTAGTCATCACCAGCTAGCTAGTTTGCTCTTTCTTCCTTAACCCTATCAAAGATTTCAAGCCTGTTGTTCCAGCTGTGTAGAGTACTATATGTGTAGGACTTATATATATACCCAGATGCAGATTTGGCTAGAACTCTAAGAGAAATCATATATGGTCCATTGATAATCTAGACAATCAAGTTCAATGTTATCCTTAGCCTAAGCTACTTTCCGTGAAGAACCTTCTTTCTATATACCTCACCCAACTAGCTAAAATAGTAAAATTGGTTCTTGTTTCTTCTAAAAACATTTATTCTTTCATGTTTTTATCATTTCTCACTGCTACAAGATCTTGTGTGTTTGTCCTCATTACCTAGTTTAATTACAAACCACACCGTGGGGTCTTATCCTTTTTGCTATATTCCTAATTCTAGTCCATCTTGTCTTAGCATTATGTAATCTTGATAATGACATGCATCTAATCTTTTAGAGGCTTTTGTGTATACATTTTGGTAGCTCAAGTTTTCTGGAAGATTTGGTAAACTAGTTTTGTGCGCAATAAGTTGTTTATCTAAAAGAGGGTTTACCTACATTTTAGAATGATATACAAATGAGATTATGTTATTCTCATTTTCAGTAGTGCATCTTACATTCCAAAATTAGGTACTCGATTATACGAAATTGAGAGTGAAGGTTGATTTGAAAATAGAAAAAAAAAAAAATATATATATATATATATATATATATATATATATATATAGTAAGATTATATAGTTGAAGCTAGCTGTTTATACACTTTAACATGTACAGTAATAGTAATGTATAGGGCGCACTTGCAACTGACACTCTTTCTTCATTTCTTCATCTTCTTCTTCTTCTAGGATTTCTAGCTAGTTTCCTTATGAGTTATGACATGTTTTGTTAATATATGCCTTGAACCAGCCATCCGGGAGTACCAGCTATTCGGGGATCTCGCTATGCTGGACTATGGTTTCCTGTTGGGCTTAGTATATCGGGTTTAGGGTTTAGTATATAAACGTCAAACCCTAATTGTATTCTGTGCGCAGTTCTGTATTTCCTCAAGATAATAAAACTGTTCTCCTTCTGCCCGTGGACGTAGCTAGCTAACACATCGTTAGTGCACTACGTAAATCTGTGTTCTTTCTTATATTTGTTACAACATGTTTTGTCCAACTTTGACATATATAATACTAAGCTATGAACATTTGTGTTTGTGAAGAGAGTACTGTGAGAAGAAGGCACTATAGAGGAGTGAGGCAAAGGCCTTGGGGCAAATGGGCAGCCGAAATCCGAGACCCTAAGAAAGCAGCTCGAGTTTGGCTAGGAACTTTTGAGACAGCTGAGGATGCAGCCATTGCATATGATAATGCAGCTCTCAAGTTCAAAGGCACAAAAGCCAAGCTCAACTTTCCTGAGCGAGTTCAAGGTAACTCCAGCATCCTTATTCAGGGTTCTTATTCGGGCACAACAAGTAGCGGCAGCAGTGTCTCCACGGAACGAAATCGGAGCCGACCAGCCTTAACCGTTCCTCATCATGATGCTCCCTATGTTGCACCGTCCCAGCCGCAGCAGGAAAGTAGTAGCTTCCCTGATCTATATCAATATGCGCAGCTTCTTCAAAGCAATGATAATGATTTCAGCTCGAATTATCAGTACCCTCCTAATAATCCATTCAATCAAGATTATCATCCGCAGTTTCCACCATCAACATATTATCCTTCGCATCAGCAACAAGGACAGCAAGACGATCATGGTCAGGAAGATCATGAGCATGAGAACAAGAACTGGAATAGGCGTAATCCGAGCGAGTAGTAGCTTGTACGTGGTAGTGTACTGCATAAGTGCTATTTAATTTTGAGGTTCTTCTCTCGATCTATATATATTATTGAGAGCATTTATTTGTTTTTTCAAGTTCTAGCTAGCTAGTAGTGTTAATTATCTTCAAGCTGTTCATTTCCCATTACTATATTTCGCAGACTCAGTTGGTAAGTTTGCCAGAACTTACGTATGTATTGTTGGAGCCATGCATTTAAAGAAGCAGAGACTAATGCGGTCTATCTCGGCCATATATCTCTGTGGGTGAGTTTTCTCGTGTTGAGTTTATTATCATAAGGGTACTTGGATCTTAGAATCTCATATAAGACGTCCTGCAGTTGGGTAAAGGTGTTTGCCTTGCCAAATAATATAGGGTTTGTCCGTTCGTAAATAGATTTTCATCCAAATATGAGGAAAAGAAAAAAAAAGAATAGTTTTACACTACCACGTTCGAAATTTTTTGTTTCGATCGTTTGGAAATTAAGAATGGATCACAGCCAAATTTTTGTTCGTGCTAAAAGAAGTGAAGAACAATCTCAAAATGAAATGCATCCTCATTAGTGCACAAAGAACGAGTGTATATTGAGCTTACGCTCAAACAGTAGGTTTGACATATTCTGTAGTAACAGAACGTTCACTATTAATTCTACCAAGTACCAACTAGTTTTTGCATTAGTAATTAAGCATGAAGCTCATCTTAGAGCACAAAAAACACCGAATCCACTATTACAAGTTTGTAAATGATATTATCGATCCTATAGGATTATATACATATTATGAGAAAAAGCTAGTACACCATCGATCATCACGTCTTCAATCAACCTCATATATTCGATCGACTACTCATCCTTTGTATGAGAAACGAATCTAAGCATGACAAAGAACATCACGTTACTCGATCATGAAGTGTTCATAAGTCCCAGATATCCATCACCTCTCTATTCCTTTCACACACTTCTGAAACCATAAACGCTCTACCTAGTCTACAACAATCACCATCACGATGCTACCTGTTCATATCGATAGTTCTCACCAAAAATAATCATCAGAAAAGCTTTAAAGTGGAATAATATCACAGCTTTCCGATACGCTTTTATTGCATGCCAAATTGCCAACTTTTCTAAATGCACGAACTATAGGTTTTCCATCATCATGAGCCATCATCATATCACTTCTTAGCCTCTGGTATCGACTTCATCCACGTCAAAAAATGCAAGTCCGATCCTTAAAGTTGGAGAAAACCCAAAAAACCTTAATTACCCTAGAGTGGCACACAATTATTAAAGTGTAGTTGCAATTTGTATTTTGTAACATTCACATTTAGAACCAGAAATGTAGGGAAACATGTTTGATCATGCTTTTGAACTTTGGCTCCCAGAACCTTTAAACGTGTCATACGGTACAATTTAACCCTTTATCTCCAGTTGCTTAGATAGATACTTAGTACGTCTAGTTAAGTAAAATTAAGAGTATCAACTGAACCGAGCATTGTACTGTATAAAGCAGATAATGATAATACTTAAAAAGTTTGTCTATCATACATATTGCAAATATGTCTAATTGTATAACACATGAGGGTTTTTGAAGGGGTAAATGGTATGATATGACATACCTATTACAAATGTATCTAATTGTATAACATATGAGGACGTCTAATCGTATAACACATGAGAGTTTTTGAAGAAGTAAATGGTCATTTCATGGTCATTTAGTTACTTATTCAATTAATGATAATCATATATTTTATGAGACGTGTTATATTATACAGTAGTATAATACTTCAAAAAGAATTAGCCGAGTCGACTATCATCCGTATACCAATCGGAATATATATAGTGATGTTTAAACTAGATATGTACCATCGATCTGATGTATAGATACACCACTAAAACCCTAAAAGCATGACTCTTTCTGTCATGACGATTAGTACACTAAGGACAAACTGCTCAACTCATTGCTCAAAACCGCTAAACGATGCGCATGCTACGAGCTCCAGTGGGCCTTTACCCAACTTGCCTCCCCCCTCCCCAGAAAAGGTTAGGCCGAAGTGGGCCCAGCCGCAAACCGTCCATAAAAAGCCCAAAATAGAAAAACGGCAAAAGGAAAAGCGGAGGCAGAAGCTTCCTTAATCCTCACGCTTATTCTTGAAGAGCATGAGTAATGAAGTGGGCGCGTGTATCGAGGAAGAGAGACCGAGCATGGGATTAGGGCAATATCTGAAAACGACATGTAGGCCGGGGGATCGGGAGCGGGACCTTGTCGTTTGATTTTGACAAGAAGGGGAAGGGGGAAAGGGAAAAGGGAATGCTCTGGTTTTTCTGGACGCTTTCGGTTCACTATGTCAAGTTTTGCGGCTACTGGCTCATCTTTCTTCTTACACACCGTGATATTTTTCGACATGAAAACCCTAAATCGTGTTGAGCACAAAAGCAAGAAGCACTTGGGAGTGCCATTTACATTTGAGAGATGATCTGTCATAGTTCCCCTCCTTTTTGTTTTGAATGTGTGAGTTTAAATTCGTGCAAGTACGGTTTATACCCATTGGGTGTAGCCGCTTAGAGAACTAATATCATTTTTGTTTTGTTTTGAGGGAAGTAAAATGAGGTAAATGTGTAAGTTTGAACTCGTGTAAGTATACCATCGAATGTGGTAGTTTAAAGGTCATAATATATGAGATTTTGTTTGTAACCATCTCATTATAGTGTGTTGGATGCTTCTTTATGTTCTTGGCTTCTTACAATGAGGTATTATTGATAAACTAATAATGTAAATTTAGTTCGAGATTGTGTTTGGCTTGACTGTACAAATTGAATGGCTTGTATTATGAAGAAACCCGTTTTGAAATTTGTCAAAACTAAAACATGTTACTTACAAATCTCCCAAGCGAAACTGACTTTAAGCCATCCTTTGAATTCTCACATATGAATTAGGAATAGCTAAGCAGGAAGAACTTATATTCAGGACAATGCATTATGGACTGGGATAGTCGGCCCAGACATGAAAAGCCTAAAAGTTGGCCCAAAGCTAGAGCAAAATAAAACGAAAAATGAATGTTGACAGTGGGATTTGAACCCACGCCCTTTCGGACCAGAACCTTAATCTGGCGCCTTAGACCAACTCGGCCATATCAACTTGTTGAACATAATCTGAAGAAGTACATATTTATTATTTAATACATCCTCTCATGTAATGTCAGGAACACAGCCGAACTTGCACTGCACTTGTAACATCCATACAAAGCCAACACGATTTCTATTATCGACTAAAAACACCAAAATTAACAACCAGTTCGTTTCTGCTGGATTGAAGTTTGTAGCTTTCTGTCTTCTGGGTCCGGCCATGGCTTCTCATATGCTATACGCATCCATCATCACTCCTCATCCTTCATCAAACCTCCCAAAGCTTCCAAGGCCTTCTTCTTCTTCATCACCCAGACTTCCAACTCGACTCAAGTCTTTCAAGTGCAAAGCTCAAAGCTCAAGCTCTCAGTCCCAGACTGTCTATCAGGGCGTCTATGGCCCTTGGTCTGTTGACTCCACCGACGTTAAAGAGGTTTGATAACCAATCCCATTAAACCCAGATTGAGTTTTCCATCTTTATTGTTAAAACTGAACCTTTTTTTGGTGCGGCAGGTCATTCTGTACAGGTCAGGATTGGTCACTGCTGCTACATCGTTTGTAATTGCAGCTTCTACTGCTTTTTTGCCTGACAGTTTCTTAGCTAACGAGGTTATTAGGCCTTATCTTGATTACTTATACGCAATTGGAGCCGGTGGGTTGGGTTTGTCATTGGTTCTGATTCACATTTATGTGACTGAGATTAAGCGCACTTTGCAAGCATTTTGGGGGCTTGGTGTTGTTGGGTCTTTGGCGACGTATATATGCTTGGCTCAACCAGCTGGAGAGGGCTTGGTTCAGTATGTGGTTGATAACCCAAGTGCTGTTTGGTTTGTTGGTCCTTTGTTTGCAGCCCTCACAGGACTGGTTTTCAAGGAAGGTAATTGTAAATTATGCAAAATAAGAAGTAGAATATTGCTTTGTTATCTAAATTCAGTATTGAACTTACTTTAGGTCTTTGCTATGGAAAGTTGGAGGCTGGACTACTCACATTCATAATACCTATTGTTCTTCTTGGGCACCTGGTATATTGCTCTTGCACATGTCTTGTTCAACTTGATCACTTCTCTTATATTGTGTTTCATCGAGGCACTGATGAAATTTGCATTTGAAATACAGAGTGGCTTGATGGATGATGGAGTGAAACTTTCTCTGCTGGGTTCATGGATGGCCTTGTTTGTATTATTTGCTGGAAGGAAGTTCACACAACCGATTAAGGTAGTCTTCTTATTGACTTGGTTGTAATGATGATTCCTATTTAGTTTCTGTTATCATTTGAGATCAATGTGCATTTGCTAATTAACTGACTGTGTTTTCACTTTCAAGGATGACATTGGTGACAAGTCTGTCTTCATATTCCAATCTTTGCCTGAAGATGAGAAGAAGGCCTTGGTTAAGAAACTTGAGCAACAGGAGTTTAGTCAGAATCCTAATTAGTATGATGCGCAATGGCAGTTTAGTCTATAGTTCTACTGAACAAGAATTTTGTGCTAAACATACTGTACAAGCCTAGTGTAAAGCTAATTACAAAATATAGAATTGTTCTTCGCGTTTCTTATGGTCTTTTGGTGCTTGGTTATCTTCAATTGATAGGAGCTAGAACTAATCATCCTACATATGAGATCATAAAATCTGCAAGACATTCATTTTGACATCAAATTGAGATATGAAATTTATTACTCTCAGAAGCAACACTATAAGCCAAGTAAAAAGTTTGCAACCACTGAATTCAAATGCATAACATAGGAGAAAAACTTTGAGCTGCAGACCAGCTTTCTTATTGAAGATGATAAATTTTGTAAACGGATTGATAGGCCAATTGGTGAAGAAAACTTGATAGGATGACCAGGAGGAGAAACTTGATCACGGATCAATCAGACTGCCGCTGCCACTGCCATTTTACCTTTCTTGCTCCTCACTGCTACCCCAGCATCCACCACAATTTCGGTGTTGTTCGACATCTTTCGCTTACGAGTTGGTTTTTTCTCACAAGCTTGTTGCGGTGTAGTTTCAGTAGTCTCGGGTGCTGGTGAGATGCTTTCTTTGGCTTCATCCACAGTCTCTTTTCCAGCATTGTCAATTTCTCCCGATTCCTGAGCTTCTACTTCTTCATCTCTCCTTTCCTCTTCCATATCTTTCAATTTTTGCTGCATTTCTTCTATAGCATTCATAAGGTCCGTATTTACCTGTCAAATGAGGAATTTATACAATAAATCATATATGCTTGTATCAACAGAATTGTAAATTTTTTTAACTATTTGAAGCTCAAATTTGATTTATCATTATCGACTCCATCAGTTAAAGTGATGAACACATAAGTCATTACAATTGACCTTGCGAACAAAGCTGCCAACCATACCTCTAAATTTTGGAGAAACTCAGCTATGTCAGTCGAACATAGCGGGCAATTCATGACATTCTTCCGTGGTCGCAGTGTTCTTCTACCTTGGCAGGTCCTCTCTTTTATATGACTCATACCAGCAAAGACACCTTCCAAGCAAGCTTTGCAGAAGTTATGAGCACATGGTGTCGTAACTGGGGAAGTCAAAACCTTTTTACATATATGGCAGCCAAACTCTGCATTTTTGTTCCGTAAACACATCAATAGGCATAATGCATGATAGCAAAACAAGACATCACATACATAATGCGCTCAGAAATTTATATACCAGTCCGAATCTCTTCTTCCATGTTCTGTCTCCGGCAATAAACTCTCTTCACTTTCACTTTCTTCTCATCCTCTATAACCCCGCTATCCTTAACTCGTTGCTTGCTAGGTGGTGGAGGCTTTTTCCACATCCAGCACTCCTTCTCCTCCTGAGACACAGAAATGACATGTTCAGCCACATTTATGAAAGGCAAAGCTATATCCTATTGAAGTAGCATCAGAAAAATCTTACATCGTAGTCCCATGACGGAGATCCTTCTCTTTCTGATATATCAGTTGCATCTTTCAACCCCTTGATAGCTGGTAGAGGCCTCGGACGGTCCCCAAGAACATCACTACAGAATGAGTTTCCAAGAGTTAATTAGTTGTGCACACAGAAACCGCAAGGTTTGAACGGCAGATGGTTAAGAATTCATTATAACGTACCATGTCCAAGGGGCAGGCTCATTTTCACACCTCACGAAAAGATATCTACATACCTTGAAACCCTGCCACCAGAACAAAACTGTCACTAAACATATTGAGAGCCTAAGCCTAAATTTTGTAAATTATTTGATTGAATTTGAATCATGAGTGATTGTTCACCTGGGCTCCCTTCTTCAGCCAACATTTCTCAATTCTGTAAAACCCATCGTATCTCAATCCTTTTTCTCTAGGCGCATATGATGACCTCTCGTCCTTGTGGGTTCTGCCCAAAAAGAATAACCAAAATAATTGAGAAAATGCTACCTATAGAACTATTACAGCGACACTGTAATCTATAATTCTATATCTGAGTCTATGCTTAGCTTTTCATCAGCAGAAAAAGTATATACATGTATCGCATATGCCGCATATATAACAGAACTCACCTGACTACTCGCACGGGATAACCCATCCAGCAACTTATCCTCAGCGACTCATTCCTGTAAACAAACTTCTGGTCACTACTGTGCTCTTTATTCGTCCGCTTATTTCCTCCTAAATCTTTTCCACCGCTGTACATTCAGCCATAGAATGAAATGAAACAAACAAGATCAGTACGTACAAGAAAACAGACCATGCATTAGCATCCAGTGTAAATGAACCACTCCCCGTGATCCTCATCGTCTTCGTAACCGCCGGACAGCACAATAGACTGAGCGCCATGATTACTCTGCCCGCAAATCCCAGCAACGGGGGCCCGATGAACGCCCCATTGCACGCATTCCAGCCGATTCTCCCATGTCCTCCCCACCAGTACACCCTCATTCCTCTCCGGGTCATGCTCGGCCGTTATGGGCCCGAAATGGTCCTTAGGAACCGTTACGAAGACTCTTCCGGCCGAGGCATTGGCATTAATTTCCAGCCTTCTTAGCCCTGTCGGTTCTGAAAGCTCGGTCCGGACGGTCCTGGTTGTGAAGGTAATGGACCATGCGGCTTTGGCTGTCCCCTGCGACCTGGGTTCTGTCTACTATCGCCCTACGTATCGCCCTCACCAGAATCTCGTTGATTTTCAGATGCTCTGTAATCGTTCCGCGGCAATTTGCACATTGTAGTTTTCCTCCTTTTCGTTTGCATTCTGCAACGTGTTTGTTATAGCATTTCAGGCAGAAATTATGGCCGCATGGTGTCTGTAAAACCAATTATACAATTGCGTCACATCTCCAATAAGTTCTATCATATTCAATTCGGTCAACCGCTAATTTCCACTTCCCAAATATTAATAATAATAATAATAATAATAATAATAATTCTAAAAAAATAATAATAATAAAGATAAAATATTATATAGTCATTATGGTTTGAAGTCGACATCAGTTTAGTCTTTATGGTTTTATTTTAATCTGAATAATTCTTAAAATCACGATTTTTCATCCAAATAGTCCTTATGGTTTTATTTTAATCTGAATAATCTATAAAATCATGATTTTTCATCTAAATAGTCCTTATGACATTTAATTGAGAAAATTGTTGGAATGATTATTTAGATGATAAAAAATTATGACTTTAAGGACTATTCAAATTAAAATAAAACCATATATAAGAACTAAACAGATGTAGACTTTAAACCACAAGGACTAAACAAATTTTAATTCTAATAATAATGACAAATTTGTGCGACAAAGAAAGAAAATTGTATTTCCTATTGAATACCCGCGTCAATAGATTTGGTAAAATATTTTTAGATTTACAATTTCATTCTCGACTATCTTGTGAAAGGAGATTCTGACTCTTGACTCGATCTACAATGTTACTTTGATTTCTAACTAGTTTCATCTTGGGTTAATAACGTGATCTGACATGTTATCTTTAATTTCGGTCTAGAAATGTAGAAGATTAATGATGATATATAACATTTCAACAACTTCGTTCTCAAGTGTTCTGTAAGAGGCTAACCGAAATCCATATTTAATATGATTGAATTTCTCATCGATTTTATCAATTGAGTTAACAACCGACAATTTATTTCAGATAAGGCCAGGGGATATGGTTTGAACATCTTCATTCTTAAAAGAATAATTGAACTTCTCGGTCTAATATTATGTTCATTCAATTTCTAACCGGTTTCGTCACTTGAATTAACCACCTACAAATCATTCTTAAAAGAATAATTGAATTCCGACTCTAATTTAATGTTAATTCAATTTCTAACCGGTTTCATTACTCGAATCAACCACCAAACATAATTAGGTCATTTATAAATGAATCGATGGGATCATGAAAATCTATAACAAATTTGATTAATCATAAAGCACAAATTAAGCCGAGAATTATCCAAAACAAAAATATAGTTGAGTTAGAGAAGACATGTAGAATTGTGTTGAGGGTGGTGTACTAACCGTAACAGGTCTCTCGGGAATTCCCATGCAGATGGTGCAGCGAAACCTCCGCTTCAGTGCGTCGTCATTACCACCGTTCATCTTCGTCTCGTCATCGGACGGCATCGACGCTGTTTTGGACAGCAGCGCCTGTCGTTTCTTCGCCTTCTCGCTCTCCGTCAATGACTCGTTCGTCTCTAAAGCTTTAATCGCCGCAACCAGACCTCCATCTCCTCCGATGTCACCGACAGAATTCACGTGACCAGGCGACTCCTCCGCCGGAGAAGCACAGTCCGGACACTCCCAGTCCAGAGCCTCGGCCACGGTGTGGGGCTGGAAGGGGAGGCAGGACACGTGCCAGGGGGAGGTGCACGTCTTGCAGTGGAGAATCTCCTCCGGCGACGGCTTCTGCTTGCACATCATGTAAATGCCGTCGTTGCAGGGAAGAACGGGGACGGTGCCGCCGGCATCAGCCATGTGAGGGAGGAGGAGGAGGAGGAGGTCGTGGATTTCGTGAGTTTGTGGGGCCAGCACAAAAATTGAGAGTAACAGAAGACTTGCTCTGTGTCTGTGAAAGTGATGGTGAAGATGTCAAGGTGTGAGTGCCCTTTTATAGCAAAGGCAAGGTTTGAAAATGTTCGAGTTGTTTGGTTTGGATCGATTTGAGTTTTGGGAGTATTTGCATCTGCCTGGGTTTTGAGTCGGGCGATATATATTAGGAAAAATATCAAGGAAAATGTTCAAAGGTCACGCTCCAAAATTATAATGCATGACCAAAATGAGATGGCTACGAAAATGTTGTGATATTTTACCAAAACAGGAAGGATGCAGATGAGGAGAATGTGGTAGTTACCGCATGTTGTTTTTGGTATTTCAGCAGAAATCACGGGTGATTCTAAAGTTTAACGATGTTTAACTTTCGAATTTTAGTGTTATATTGAATGAACCGTGAAATTAGGCTCGCAATTTCATTTGTTGTATTGTTCATTCGAGCCGTACAGTTAGATACATCGACATTTTTTGTTTGTATATTTGTTTCTTTCCTTACTCAGCGGAATTATCTACGTTAATTGGATATGCTGTTATTTCACTAGTTTGTTTCCTCTTTTGCATCTTACTATGCGCCGACATTTTGTTTTTATATTTGCTTCTTATTTAGTGTAATCATCTAAGTAAATTAGATACGCTGTAATTGTGTTTTGTTTGTCTTTTCCTAGTTTGAAAATAAGAACTTTTTTGGCAGCGCCGCAATTTGGTTAGTTTGTTGATTTCGATCAAATAGTCAACGCAATACACATTTATGGCAAGAAAACAATAATCGTAAAGACGTAAGATTTCCATGAGCTTAATAGTGACTCTATGACAATTGTAATATTATGTAAGGGCATGGCATTTAGGATGTAATGGCTGGGTAGCCGTTGTTTCTTACAGGCCGGATCAGGTTTAGGTTTACAAGGAAAAACTTTAAAATTATTATTTTTAAGTGAATTCGATACCAATGTCATATGATTTAATTAATTTCAAAGTAAGGTTCCGCTCTGGATATAATCTGTATATACATATACACACATATATAGTATTTGAGTACTAGTTAAAATTTGACTATGTATTTTAATATCATTCACCCATGTAAATTTAGTCATATTTATATTTTCTTATTTATTTGAATAAATAGTCAACCTTTGTATTGATCAGACATATAGTACATATAACGATTTAGTCCAACGAGCAAGGATGATAAAGAAAAATAATTACCTAAGTACGAACATCATTTACAACTATTATGCCCATCGAGAAAATCCCTAGCAATTCCCATGAAAATTCAAAGGCGCAAGAACTTGGGACTGACTGACCACATCTTTACCCCAAAAGGGAGAGAGGTTCCCGCCCCATCCATCATGATGGAGTAAAAAGCTAAGTAAAGATAAAAATCGAAACCCTCTTACCAAGCCTAAAAATCGATTTGGACTTATGCTTTCTTACAGGAGGACGACCTTTCGCAACTTCGCAGCAGTGACGTGCTCCACTCATACACAGGCCAGTCAACCTTGGCTCTATCAACCCGACCTTCCAACCGCTAGAGTTTCCCGTCGAAAATAGCGGAACCCTAACCATATCACTGGATGCCGCACTCTGTTTTGCCCCGACCTCCAGCATATTACCCACCGCCTCCTGTAGCTGCTCTAGAGACCAAGCAACCTCACGAGCCGGTGTTCCAACGACAAGGCTGACGCACCCGAGCGTCCCCGATCCGACAGCAAACCTCAACGCCACCTCTGGCTCAATCTTCGTTGTCTCCCGCATCACCATAAGAGCTTTGTCACACCTGCCGCTGCCGTGGTCGAAGAAATAACCACATGCCTTGCACAGCCGCAAACACTTCTCGAATTCGAGTTCGAGATCCACAGTCAAATCCAGCGAGAACGAGAAAGTTCTTCACGTCGTGAACCAGCCGGATCAGTGGTACATGAGCTTTCTGTCACACCGCCGCCTTGTCAGGTCAGATGTAGGAACCCAATATATCGCCGATCCGGTTCAAAACCTTCGCAGTGGGCATGGCAATTCAAAGTCCTCTCATAGAAACCCAGACCTCTCGAGAATCCAACGTCGTCAAAGCCATTTTAATCAGCCAAAAGCAGCGATGAGTTGTTGAAAAACCACGGGCCACCATGAAGGGTCCAGTGTTTCTCATCCTGCTTCGTGTATCAGAACAACGAAATAAATGGAAACTAGTTTTACACAAACAGAAAAATAATCAAGCACTACAAAAAAAAAAAAAATCGAAAACAAATGGACATAACTTTATACGTCTACGAACTATAAACCTGATATGCTCGACATTAGTTTAACATTAATCCATATGTATAATCAGTTTTATCTTTCCAGATGTAGTTTAAAAGTTTGTTTTTTCTTATTTGTAATCGGTTTGCTGGTATTGTTTTTGTTACGTTTTCGGATTATCTTTAAGCGCCAAATGAAATCCATAGTTAATTCAAGTGAACCAATTGAAGTTCAGACAATCAGATCATATTACAAATGAAAATAAGATTGCAATTCAGGTGATGGCATGATCATATTTGATTGAAGTGAAGAATACAGTTGAAGGTACGTGACAATGTAAATGGATTATAAGATCAAAAACGAGATTGCTTAACCTAGTCTGATTTCAATATGATTACAATCGTTTTGTTTTCATGCACGTGTACTGGTTTTCGTCGTTGTGTTGTTGTTTATATATTCTCAAGTTAGAGGTTCTAGATTTGTTAACATAAGAATATTTTAGTTTCAGATTGTCCGTATTGGAAATTGATAAGAAACATACAACGAAATCAAATAAATTCAAATCGAACAAAACCAAAATAAAAGTTGAAAACCTTAATATATGACGGAGTTGATCTCGAATGGTAAAATCGCAACGAGGCCTCGGTTCACTACCTAGAAATGAACTCGAATGCCACAAGAGAGGACGACAAACGATTTCAGATACAAAATCAAAAAACACGATCGTATAATACCCTAAGTAAGGGTAAAATATTAAACTAGGTATACGATTACAACAAAGTGAAGATATATAGATTACGTGTATCCTTAATTTCAATACACGAGACTTGTTTCCTTGTTACGTTATACATGGATCGCACGTATGACTTGATGTAATCATAAATTATTCTCACCCCTCCACACCACTTGGGTTAATCTGAGACTTGTACTCATAGCTTTCTCTAGAGCTACAACTCCACACATCATATAACTTTGTCTCATCATAGGAAAAATTACTAAATTTGACAATCACGTTTTAAATCAACTACTAAAATTAAAACGTGAGAATTATGAATCGCGTAAAATCATTAAATTCAAATGACAGTAAACACCCAATGCTATTTAATCTAGCAGTATAATCTTTCTTTAGTAAGTGAGAGACTGAGAGGTTGTGAGTTTGACTCATAAAATTGTAATATTTAAACTGTTTACCTGATAAAAAAAAATAGTAATCATTGTCGATTGTATGAGTTATCTCTCGAAAAAGAATTTCATAATAGTAAAAAATAAAAAATCGCGTTGGCACGAATTATGCGGCACCCAGCTGACTAGAGTGGGCTCTGATTAGCGGGTCGATACCACGTTTGGCTCAAACGAAGTCGTTTGTACCGAACGGTAAAGATCCTCAATCCTCAAACGACGTCGTTTGTGGGTTTAACACCCCTCTTGAAACCCTACAACAGTCATTCTCACTATCCTCTACTCTTCGCATGCGCATCCTCAATTTCCTAACCTCATCGATTCCACTTGGCCACGCTCTCTTCACTCGTCTCACTCCTTCCTCGCCGTCCTTCTCTCTCCTCCGCCGCTTCACATCAACCATGGCCGCTGAGGATAATCTCCGCCAAGCCCTCTCCGCTAAGCTCTCGGAGGTCGAGAGGCAGGGCAACCAGGTCCGCGCTCTCAAGCAATCCGGCGCCGCCAAGCCCGAGCTCGACGCCGCCATTGAGGCTTTGAACGCGCTCAAGCTCGAGAAGGCAACGATCGAGAAGGACCTCCAGGCAACCATCAGCGTCGGCGACGGGGGTGGCTCCGTGAACAAGGAGGCGTTACGTCAGGCTGTGGTGAACACTCTGGAGCGGCGGTTGTTTTATATTCCGTCTTTTAAGATCTACGGCGGTGTTGCGGGTTTGTATGACTACGGTCCTCCTGGCTGCGCCGTCAAGTCCAATGTCCTAGGGTTTTGGCGTCAGGTACTGTTCTTCTCTGAAATCCTGCTTGCAAATCTGTGATTAGTAGCTGTCACTTGAATTGTTATGAACTGAATTGGCTTTTGATGGTGCTCTACCCTTGCAATTCAAGCTGTTCATCGAAATCATTATATTGCTAATACTTGTTTTGAGCATTCGAATGATGAATGAGTTCATGTTTTACTTGCAATTCAAGCTGTTCATCGAAATCATTATATTGCGAATACTTGTTTTGAGCATTCGAATGATGAATGAGTTCATGTTTTACAATGGATTGAGGAAAAGCAAAATGTTTTACTTTGATAAGAGTCTATCGTTACTAAATGCTAGAGTCTTTCATTACTAGATGCTAGAGGCTACTTGTTTGGTGAATTTTAATCATGTTGCCTTTTGTGATGATTCTATCGTGCTACTTTGATATGGATTCCTGTATTCGGTTCTGGTCATGCTTTTGAGAAAATATTTGTTGCTTTGTGAGATGAAATTGAAACAATTAAATAACAAAGAGAACTAGATAGAGATCAGATGCATTTTTTTCCCTCCAAATGTCATGTCTCAGTTTGCTCGTACCTTGGTATTTGCTCCTACCTGTGTTTGTTATCTTGATGTCTTTGTAAAATTTACTCTCACTGGCAATTGAAACCTAAGAGTAGTATGGTGATTCATTTTGCAGCATTTTGTTCTTGAAGAGAACATGCTGGAAGTTGACTGCCCTTGTGTCACACCTGAGGTTGTGTTGAAAGCATCTGGTCATGTAGACAAATTCACCGATCTTATGGTTAAGGATGAGGTATCTGGGACTTGCTACAGAGCTGATCACCTTCTCAAGGATTACTGTAAAGATAAGCTTGAAAAGGACCTCAGAATTACCTCAGAGATGGCAATGGAGTTGAAGGAAGTACTTTCAAAATTAGATGTCCTCTCTGCTGAAGAGCTGGGTCAATGTATTAAGAAATATGGTATTACAGCCCCTGACACAAAGAATCCTCTCTCGGATCCATATCCGTTCAACCTGATGTTTCAAACATCAATTGGTCCTTCTGGTGTGAGCACTGGGTGAGTATTTAATAACTCATGAATTATATTATTCTTCCTCTATTTATGTATTTAGTTCCCTACATGATGTATGAAAGCTTCCCTTTTCCATTAATGTATTTAGTTTCTTATAATGTATATGATGTTGCAGGTATATGCGTCCAGAAACTGCCCAAGGGATTTTTGTGAATTTCAGGGACTTGTACTATTACAATGGGAACAAGCTCCCTTTTGCTGCAGCCCAAATTGGGCAGGCTTTCAGAAATGAGGTCGTACTTTTTTTCTTTTGATTTTGTGATACTGCTTTCCTTGTGGGCAGATATTTGTTTATATATAAAAATGGTTTGTAATTTGTGGATTCTCCTACTAGCCAGTGGTTCTATGTTTGTTCTTCTTGTTGCTCATATTCTGCTTTTTGTGGACTCATATTTTATTCCTGATGCAGATATCACCTCGCCAAGGTCTTTTGAGAGTCCGTGAGTTTACTCTGGCAGAGATTGAGCACTTCGTTGACCCTGAAGACAAGTCTCACCCAAAATTCTCTGATGTTGCACATTTGGAGTTTCTGATGTTCCCAAGGGACGAGCAGAAGCCTGGCCAGTCTGCAAGGGTAATATCACTACGTGAAGCTGTTTCTTCTAAGGTTGGTTTTTCTCACATTTTACCTTACCTTGGTTTTGGTCTTCTCGCTGTTTTATTGACACTGTTGTTTTTTTAATGTCATGTAGGATTCAAAAGTTGTCGACAACGAAACCCTTGGCTACTTTATTGGGAGAGTATACCTCTTCCTCACTAGTCTGGGTATTGACAAGAACCGGTTAAGGTTCCGGCAGCACCTGGCAAATGAAATGGCTCACTATGCCCAGGACTGTTGGGATGCTGAGATTGAGACGTCATACGGCTGGATCGAGTGTGTTGGCATTGCAGATAGATCTGCATACGACTTGAAGGCTCATTCGGTAAGGACATGTTAACTATTGTTAATGGACTTTAACAACTAAAGTATATGTTTGCAATAAAAAAGTTAAACATGCAAGCAAGCAGATGGTAGGATTGAAAATCATGAAAGCAGTTGTTATTGTTTTTATTTATTTAATACTTGTCTGGTTCAGTGGTTTTTTGAATTTGTAACTCTAATTTCACATTTTAGAATAAATTCATATACCCTCAAAATAGAAGATTACATTTACAGCATAAACTGTTCCTTTGAGGGTTGATGTGATATCTATATGCTTATTGTTTTTTTTTCTTTGTTTCGTGGCAGGAGAAAAGTAGAGTTGATCTTGAGGCACAGGAAAAGTATTCTGAACCAAGAGAAGTTGAGGTACTGCTATATCATCGTGTGAACCGCCACTGTGTTTAGTAAACAAACTTTTTCATTAACTGATTTGTTTTTTTAATTTCAGAAATTGGTTATTTCTCCTTTGAAGAAAGCGATCGGTCTTGCTTTCAAGGGGGACCAAAAGAAAGTACTTGAAGCTTTGGAGGTGAACTCACACTACTGATTTGTCATTTCATGACTTGATTGAATGTGAGGTTTTGTGTTTATGCAATTATTGTCTTGTGCATTTCAGGCCATGAAAGAAGAAGAAGCTTTGAAAATGAAGACAGATTTAGCATCAAAAGGGGAGGTGGAGTTTTATGTATGCACTCTGGGGAAAACCGTTACTGTTAATTCAAGTATGGTCACAATCTCAAAAGAGAAAAAGAAAGAACACCAGAGAGTTTTCACGCCCTCGGTAATTGAACCATCTTTCGGTATCGGTCGGATAATCTACTGCCTCTATGAGCACTCATACTACATGAGGCCAAGTAAAGATGGGAATGAACAGTTTAACGTGTTCCGCTTCCCCCCTCTTGTGGCACCCATCAAGTGTACAGTTTTCCCGTTGGTTCAGAAGCAAGAGTACGAGGAAGTTTCGAAAGTCATTTCAAAGTCATTGACCGCATCTGGTATATCACATAAAATTGATATTACAGGTATGTGAAATTATGCCATCTTATGCTTGTAGTAGGAGTTAATGACCTTAATTTGTTATGAGTTTGTCAATTGTTTGATTTTGGATTTTCCTCAGGTACCTCCATTGGGAAGCGATACGCCCGAACTGATGAACTTGGTGTACCATTTGCTATTACCGTTGATTCCACTTCTTCCGTAACAATCCGCGAAAGAGATAGCAAGGACCAAATCCGGGTCGATGTCAGTGAAGCAGCATCTGTTGTCAAGGATATAGCTGAGGGGGTGAGGACATGGGCAGATGTGTGGTCGACTTTCCCACACCATTCTTCTGGTTCAGCAGACGAGTAGATTTTGGGTTAATCAAAAACCATCATAATCAACATAAGCTGTAGCTTTTCATTTTTTTGGTGTGAAATATTGTTACAGTACAAAGCATACTTGGTTGCTAGTTGGATACATAGTTGTTCTGAAATTTGTGCGCCAGTGTTGTACTGTCATTTTGTTTTACTTTTAACATTGCATCACAAAGTTGTGCAACAACGAAGCATCCCGCTAAACACAGCAAATTCTGGATAATCTTCAAGCTATCTTAGCTAATGAGGTTATGTTAGGTTTTATTACACGATATGAAAGGTTCATGTTTCTTGCGACTCCCGGACTTACTTGGGTTCGTACACCTATGGTCGGAGATTAGTCGAATTATACTCATATTTAAGATTTTATTAGCATACTGTTCAAGACCTCGATCCAAATTCTGACGACATGGTGTATTCTGTGGTCGGAGATTAGTCGAATTATACTCGTATTCAAGATTTTATTAGAATACTCTTCGATCCGAATTCTGACGACATGGTGTATTAAGTACAACTCACCCTGAGAAAAAGAAAAGGAAAAAGAAAAAGAAAAAAATAAAATAAAAGCTCACCTCACTATATTATTTGGGTAATTGAAATTTTGCTGAGAGGTAATAAAACGGTGTCGTATCATAAGAACCTTAATGCTGGAGCTGGACTTTGCGAACAAATAGAAGAGCTTTTTCGGGTGTGCGCAGCGATTAGAAGAACGAGATGCTGAGAGTCGCCGGAAAAAGGCTTTCATCCTCTGTGGGCGGCGCGTGGAGGTCGTCACAGGCAGCCCCTGCTTTTCTCTCTCGATCTCATCATCCACTTTCCTTCAACAACGACGAGTCCTCCTCTGATGTCCCTTCCAGATCCCCCATTCACTCTCTCCTCAATTCCCAATCTCCATTTCTCATCAGAGGTCAGCCCCCTAGGGTTTGCTTACATGTATTATATTTGATCACGATTCGAGATCCATTTGTTTTCTGTTTGGTATTGGTTTTTGATTTGGAACCCTAGCTCCATTGTTCTATTATTTCTGAATATAAATCACCAGGGTCTGCTTGAAATTTGGCTTCAAATGTCTCTTTAGGGATGTTCCTCTATGAGCTTCAATGATGCTTACAATTGAACAGAAAGGACTGAAGTCGTTTCTTTGTAATTAAGCTTTTGTTTGTTTTTATCTATTGCCTCGAATATGCAATCAATCTTATTATGTGTCAGTTGTGGTTAATTTCACTAGCTCGGTCGATACGGCGAGCGGCAGGTGCTATGGTGCATTGTGTTAAATGTTAGCTGTTGTTTGGAACAAATAATGACAGTCGCTTTGTCTAGGTGGGTTGGAACTTTAGTAAGGTTTTGATATCTTCCTTCTAGCGTAGAAATGCCTTTGCCAAATACACCTGTCTTGTTAGCAGTGGAATCAAACAATGTTATGTCTCTCTTCGGTTTAGAACTGAAAAGTATGTGCATTGAGTTGGTAGCTTATGGAACTTTGATTTCTCTCTACAGGATTTTCCTCTGATGCCCTCGCTCCTGGTCATGATGTTGGTAGTATGATCTCAGACGTCCCAGCTACTGTGGCAGCAGTGAAGAATCCTTCTTCAAAGATTGTATACGATGAGTACAACCATGAGAGATACCCACCTGGTGATCCCAGCAAGCGTGCATTTGCTTATTTTGTCTTGACCGGTGGAAGGTTCGTGTATGCGTCCTTGATCCGTCTTCTGGTCCTCAAGTTTGTTCTGAGTATGTCTGCCAGCAAAGATGTCCTTGCTCTTGCGTCCCTTGAGGTTGACGTATCCAGCATTGAGCCTGGCACAACTGTTACTGTCAAGTGGAGGGGGAAGCCAGTTTTTATTAGGCGTAGAACTGAAGACGACATCAAGTTGGCTAATAGTATTGATGTTCAGTCTCTTCGTGATCCTCAACAGGACGCAGAGAGGGTTAAGGATCCAGAGTGGCTGATTGTTATTGGGGTCTGCACTCACTTGGGGTGCATCCCCTTGCCAAATGCTGGTGACTTTGGTGGATGGTTTTGCCCATGCCATGGTTCGCACTATGATATTTCTGGTAGGATCCGTAAGGGGCCTGCACCCTACAATCTTGAGGTACCTACTTACAGTTTTTTGACAGAGAACAAGTTGCTCATTGGCTGAGAGTTGCTGGGCAGTGTTTCTGAAATTTACATGAGGTCTCATTATTCATAGTTCCTTTACATCAGGGAAAAAGTGATGTTTGCAACCTTAAATTGTTCTTTTTGTCCATTTCAGTTATGATTTATACTTGAATTTTGTACCTCGTCTGTACTGGATTGAGTTCAGATGTTCGAATAACAAAAACAAATTTTTGTTGACCATGTTCAGTGTTTTTGGTATTTAGTCATTCAATTGAGTTGAGTTTCGTATACTGTTAGCTTTTCATCAGAGATAGTTGATTTACTTGTAGATCGACTAGTTTGGGGTTTCCTTACTGTAGGTCATGTTAATATTGGCTTTTGAGAGGAAAAATCTTTAGCTCTTTGCATGTGAGGACCGAAGTAAAGTTCTTTAATACACATAGCCTGTATACTAAGGCATAGGAACTGACTTCTTTCCGAACTGAGATGTTACTTGTAAGGCCGTGGAATCCTAGTACATCAAACTATGCAAGCTTAGTTTCCATTTTAATTTGAATTTGCTCTTATGCAATTTCTGTGGAGAAGGATAATGAAAGCAACAAAATGTCCTTGGTTGCTTGTTACCGGTTAAGCAAATTCTGCATCTGCTTGGATCATATTCAAATCCTAATACTGGAATAGACAGATAGAGAGAGACATATTCAAGGAGTATAATTGGAAAAAATTAAGTGTAAAAACAAGAGGGCATGAGCCTAAATCCGTAGCAATAACTCATCATGGTAATACAATATATGACCCTTTCAAGTGGCAGATATCCAAGGGTTAAGAATGTGGAATCTGTTATCAAGTTGAGCGTACAAGTAGTAAAACATAAACCAGAAAATGGAACTTCTAAACAATGAAGAAGTCCTACATAAGAAATAATGAGAGTTTGCTTCTATATGTATTTGTTTTTCATCAATATCATTGAACGAGGGTGTGAAGGTATTCCGTTAGCAATCTTGGATTGGAACTAATGGCAACTTGCCGCCATATGCATCCGGCAGCTGGCTCTCATCAATATCACCAAGTAATGTGGAGTTCAGCTTTTTGTTCTCAACAAAAATGATCTGCAAGGATAAATGGTAAAAGACCTGATGAGTTGAACTAGGCTGAAAGACGATGATGATAGTAACAATTGCTATGTGCTTCTTTTGTTCATTCTAGATAACTCATATAACTAATTACAAAATAGAAATATCCCTCGGATGCAAAATGTTTCAAGTCATGCCATAGTCACTATATCATGATATGTCTTTCCTCCCTACTTTCAGTACATCACCCTTATTTCCAGACCATGTTCACACATTCAAATCTTGGCCATCCCCTAACTGCTTTAGCTGATTGAGAGATTTACCTCCTGTTTTCCTGGCCTAAATGTACGATGGCTCTCTTTAACTTATTTAAATCTTAGCAGTTAGTATCTTATCAATCCGAAGAGTTTTCCCCAGTTGTATAGGTTGGGAATTGTTCAGTGTCTCCATTCAGTTTCAATATGGCAGCAAATATGCGAATGGGAATGATCATGTAGTTCCTAATACAAAGTACTTCACCTTTTTTTTGGTTTTGTCATCGATAAAAGGGTAAACCATCTTCCAAGCAGTCATGAATAGGTAAGGTGCATGGACGATGAATAACTTGCCAAGCCTCTCCGGATAGCAATCCTGTCCAATTTACCAATATCCGTTATTTTCTTATCTGTGAGATTAAATGTTCATATATTACCTAACCAATTAATGAAATCATCTGGCATCTTATTTGATGAAAGGGAGCAAGCAACATCGAACCTGTAAGATCGTTAGAGCAGCTAAGTATCCACGAATGTCACTATTGACATACCCCCATCCTTCGAGATCTGCAATGGATAAAAACTTTTCCTGCCCTGATGGCATTCTGAAAGATAAATGCAACATGGTGAATATCATGGAGCTGCCACCTGGGAGATAAACTGACTAAAGATTCAAACCTAATCTCAGCCATATTAACTTCAGCACACAATTTCTTGAATAATTCTAAAACTTCAGTAACCCCTTTCCTTTTTTCTTTTGGTGTTTACCTCTTCACATATCTGATTGACCTGATTGAACTACAAATAATGATGTGTGAGTTACCAATGCCATATTTACAAATAGTGAGTGACTTACCTGGCACATATCTTTTCAAGAGTGTAGACTACAAAACCTGCAAAGGAAAGGAACAAAATTATAGCTGAATGCAAATGAGAAGGATAACTGAATGCAAGTTTTAATGTTTGATACTCTCGTATCAAAGCCACATTATATGCAGGTCTTACTAATACCGCATATTTCCCTCAATACTGTAATTTCTTGGTTTCTTATGAAAACAAACTCAGAGGACCTAATGGCACATACGTTTAAACTCCTCTAGCTTGGTGTGCTTATGCCTCCCACCATAGACAACAACAATGGGGCGCCCCTTCTTGTCCACACCTTGCACAAACAGCTTGTTATGTGCTAGTTCTCTTGGAATCTCTGACTCTGAGATTGAACCATTTGGCATAAATGCTTTCCTCCAGCTCAGGTACTTGAGGAATAGGTTAGAAGCCTTCTCGATGTCATGATCACGAGCCCGTAGAAATCTCCGAATCATGAAATCATCCACTTCCTGCACACCAGGCATAATGCACACAGATGGAAGTATATCAAGTTATCAACAATGTGAGCAATCAATATACATCCAAGTCCTTACTGTGAACTGTATGCAGAATCTATTCATTAAACACTAATTTCATTTCACTTACGTAGTGGACTGATGAATTGTATATAAAAAAATTATGATTTTATCAGCATTCCCCTCTGACAAGTCACCATTACATTCTATATCTGTTGGCAAATTGAACTCAAACCAATTAAGAAAAGAACCACTTTCGATTCCTTCCAACCCAATTAACCATATAATAAGCTGAATCACAGTCAAAGCTCTAAACCTTAAGCAATAATAGCAGTAAGGGATACAGTGATCAACCAAATTCAGCATCAAAATTAATTCTTTAACTTGACTTAAATCTCCCAACAAGATTTTGAACAAACACAAAAGTAGCAAGAACAAAAAGAGGCAAGAGAATCAAGTTTCAACCTTGGAGGAGGGATCTTCTCTTTCCACAAGGGCTCTCATGTTACCCACTTTGCTCTTCTCAATCTCATTGCTTTCCAAACCCTGTTGCTCTTCCACACCCTCATTTGCTTCCACACCAATCACACTGTCTTTCTCATTTGATCCCATTCTTCCTTTCTGACCAAAGCTCCCTTCTTTTTCTTCCCCACAACAAAACCCAGCTCTCCAAATTCTTGTTAAATATGAAGAAAGTGAAAGATGTGGATGCCTTTAAATGCCGGCAGTTGAGGGAAAAGGGAGAGTTAAGAGATGGATAAGCTGGGTTGCCGACCCATGGAAATTAACGGATCCTCTGGGAAGTTAGGAGTGACCATCCGTTAAAGGCAAACACAGAGTCGTCGTCATCGTTTCATGTCGCTTTTGAAAGACTTGAATGCGATTCATATATTCAACTGCAAACTCCATTATTGACTAAAACTCCATCATTGACTGTTCCTTCTCCTCCGTTTCTAGATTGATCAAAAACTTGGGCTGTGACTCAAAATCCTTGGGCCTGTAAAGAGTTGGAGCATAAGAACACAGGGCGCTTGTTTTGAAATGAAGTGAACGCAGTAAGGAACGAAAATCGTTCCTCCGTGCATTTTACGCGTATCTGGGCGCGTCCCTGACGCAGCTGCCTTTGATTGCAACGTGGGTGACATCAGGTTCGTGGATGGGCTCGGGCTGAGTTGGCAGGGAAGACCTGGGTAAGACCCGGGTCATAAAAAGTGGTAACCTGGGTCATTGGTCTGACCCAGATGAAGGCCCAATGCTCATTTGGGTGCTTTTTTTCATGGGTGGAAACAAGTTTTTTAGGTTGGGTCTTCATTCCTACGTGGATCATGACCTGGACTTTTAAAAAGGGAACCTGACTTCGGTGATAAGGATTGGTCACCTCAATGTGACAACAACCAATGAACATTTGACACGTGTCCATTTAAAAAGGTTTGACTGCAATTTAAGGACATAACATAGAAGTTTTGTGTATTTTACATATTTGTTTATAAATATTAGGTTCACTTGTCCATCTCTTATTGATGTTTATTACTTATAAATGACCATAGTTTGTCACCCAAGTTATTTCCTTAAAAAGGGCATGGGTGGACTTGCTCTAAACGTACTTGGAATTCTGTGAGAGTTTGAAACTGTCACGCCCCGAACCTTAATTTTTACCTTTATTACTGGCATAGTGGTAATAAGAGTTTTTACCGTGTTTCGTCACTAAGTGTGTAATTTAATTAGTCCCCAGAGGGTGTTGAGGGACTAATATTTTGAGGGAATTATTCTAAGGAAGAATTTTTGACAACGGTAAAAAATGGTAATTTTTGCTAGTAAAAAGTAATTTTTTGGGGGTATTATTTTGGGGTGTTGAATTTTTGGAGTTGGGTTATTTAAGGACTTGGACCGGATCGGGCCCAAGCCCAGTCTCTCTTTTCTTTCTTTTTTTCTTTCTCTCTCCCGGTTCCTCCCCGAGCCCGTTTTTTTTTTCAGAAACTTTCCGGCCGCCGTCCGGCCGCCCTAGCCCGCCGCACCGGTCCCATTCGATCGGTCTCCCTCCCAGCTGTCGTTCTAGACCGGTGGCAGCCTCCCTAGCGCCGCCGATCGGGAGAAAAGCCGCCCGAAAGCTCCGGCTGCCGAAACCGATTTCTCGCCGGAACTCCTTCCTCCGGCCACCATAGCCGGCGAGCCATAGCTCAAAAGGAAACCCTCTTTCCGTGCTTCAATCCCTCCAAAGGGCTCGCTCCGTCGTGAGCTAGGTAAGGAGAAATCAGAATTTCAATTTCTAGGGCTTTATTGTGTATTTCCGTTCGATTGATGTGATTAGGCTTAGAATTGGAGTTTGAGGTAGTTAGGAATGTTGTAGAGAAGGTTGAGAGGAAGATGCTACCAAAATTTGGTGACCATCGGAGGTCGTCGGAGTTGGTCGCCGGCCGCCGCCGAGAAAATGTTTTTGGTGGAGAAAAATGTGAGGAGTTTAATGGAATAATTTTTAGAATTTTTGGAGGAGTTTTGGATAGGTTTGAGATTTGTTGAAGTTTGGTATTTTTGGCAGATTATTAATTTATAATCCGGCCATTATATTTTATTTGGTGGAAGGTGATTTTGAGGATGTCAGTAAAATTTGTGGAGTTTTGAGGTTGACAGTGGATTTAAGATTTTGGAGTGTTAGGCTTGGTTGAGCGCGAATCATATTTAATTATGCATGTTTTGTCGGTGTTTTATTTTAAGGAATTAATTATGTTTGGAACATGACGCGAGGAGGCTCGAGCAGAGGAGACCTCCGACCGACATCAGGCTTAGGCCTAAGTTGTGAGTGGACTTTTGTTTTATATAATGTGTTTGAATTGTTTATTGTTGAGTATTTTCCTTTGTTGGATATTTTTCCCAAAATTGAGAATTTCTGCGATTATACTCGAGGCAAAATTCCGAGAATAGTATGTATGAGAGAGAATGCTAGCTAGCTATACGTGGCAGCCCCCATTCTGAGGACGAATGCCAGTTGGGGTGACGTGAGCGTTAGACGCGAGCGTAGTAGCCTTGTACGATTTTCTACTTGTTGAGATTATTCTATGTTTTTACATTTATTCATAGAAATCGTACAAGGAGTAAGCACGTATTTATAACCACTCGGTCTTTATCCCCCATTCTGAGGAAAAATGCCAGTATGGAGTGACGTGAGCGTTAGACGCAATCGTATTAGCCTGGTGTGACTATCTAATTTAAAGCTTATTCATAGATAGCATACATGGAGCATACGAGTGGTTAATACATACTGATATATATTTATAAATTGAGCCTGAGAGGCTGTTTTGTTTATGATTTGGGGACTAGCCAGAACTAGTCGTTTGCATTGTTAAATTTATTGGGGAAATATTATTGATGTTGTGATTATTTTTGTCCACTCACTCTGATGTGATGAAATATTTTCCCCTGGGCTTTTCCTTCGTTTTTAATTGCCCAGTCTGCAGAGTTCGGGTGAGGTCTAGAAGGAGGCGTCGAGGCATAGTCACTCATTTCTCCACTACTGTTCACCAGTAGGTCATCTGTTTAACCATTAGGATTTCTAGTAGCTTCCGCTGTATTTCTTGTAGTAGCTCTGAATACTTTCGGAAAAATAACTGTGTATTATTTTATTTGGATTAAGTTGAAGAATTCATATTATTGGTTAGAAGTGTTCTTTAATTTTTCCGGGTTAGGGTTGTCTATTTTCAAGGGAGGTTTGCCGAGTCATTCGGTAAGTTTTCCTTGGAGGTGGTCCCCGCATGACTCACCTCGGGTTTCAGGGTGAAATTCGGGGCGGGTCTTGACAGAAACACACCAAATTAACCTGAACGTGTTGTTTGTAGCTTGCTTTTGCATGTTTTCTTCAAAACTGTTTATGTACAATTCAGTTCTTAGATTTTAAAATCAGTCGTTATGACATGAACCTTCAGGTGTGCCAAATCGAACCACTTTCCACTTTTTATTGTAATTTACTCAAATAGATAAAATGACTTCCTGACTCATGAAAAATTACGCACTCAACTTTAAAATAATATTTCTCACAACTAAATTTATATCATAATGTGATTGACCATGATTCATTTAGTTAGTAAACGAGCGTATGAACACTTGTGATGGTTACCAATTGGTCATCAGATTACCCTACCCGAGCAATCGTGTTAAGAAAATTGTGCACAAGCGGCAAATCATTCTCACACACATGTCGAGTAGTGTAACAGTGACACTCTTTCCAGTTGGGTGGAGAATAAGTATAAAGATTTAATACAAAATGACTCTACATTAGTGTATTATGGTTCTATTTATAATGAAATAATGACTCTTTACTTTTCTAATATGAAATATGGAAGAAATTCTAATCTAAGTCACATTTCCCAACCAAAATGGGTTCAAACATCTATCATAGCCCTCAAAATTCATTACCGATCACATCAATTTAGTCGCAATATCAACGTTATTAGTAAATTGACATGGGCCAGACGGATTTAAGTCTCAGGTCCACTCCTGTAACTTAAAACTTAACCAACTCGTGTCTTTTTGAATCATTTGTCGAGGAAAAGTTCACCCTCTACCTCTAAAAGCTATCCTTTTTTGGCCATGCCACCATAGATTTTGCTATGTTCTCACTTTTTCATGTCACTAGTGTAGTTGTGTGTACAGCTTCCGGAGGTATCAGCATATATGCACAACTTTGGTGGCGGGAAATCAACGACAGAGGTGGCCTGGCTTCTATTTTCTATATAAACACAAACAAGTTTGGCGCTTAGTTGATTCATTCATGAAATGGACTGGTGATCAAACTAGCAAAACAAATGAAGCTTTCATTAACCCACGTACGATTTGTTACGTGTTTGCTGCAAATCCCATTTTCAAGAGAAAATGGACCTTCACTGTTTCTTCAAGCAATTCCTCCTCAATTTCTCTATCAACTCTCACCTGAAATCACACATATTATTTATTTTCAAAAACCTAGAGTCTAAGAAAGCTTCCCAACTACTACCCCACACGACGTCCCAACCATATGGCCTTGTTCATATATACCGCCTTCCCGGTTTCTCTGACATGAAATCCGGCAGGCCCCTCTGGATTTTCAGTCTAATCAGGTCTCCAAGATGCGAATGGGAATGTTGGTTCTTGCTCTTCTTTGTGTTTATGGGTTTGCTTGGGGAGTTGGTGCTGATAAGAATGTAAGAACTGAGCGCATTTCAGGTATGCTATTTCTCTTTGTTCATTTCAGTTTTGTTTCCAAGAAGCTGTAGTACTTGTTTCTATTAATCCCTAGTTTTGAATAAGTAATTTTGAAACTTGAATATGTGTGGTTATGTAATTCTGCTTCTCTAAAGGAAAAGGTTCAGTCTTTTGGCATTTGATGACCTTATTTGTAGGATAGAATTGGGTTTTATACAGTAACTTGCATATGAGCTATGATCATTAGTAGATTATAAATAATCATTGGAAGATGGGAAGAAGTTACTTCATTTGAGAGAGGCTTTAAATTTGTCATAGCATTTTTATGTTTGATGCAAATGTTTTATACAATGCAGGAAGTGCTGGTGATGTGTTAGAGGATAATCCAGTTGGGAGGTTGAAAGTTTATGTGTATGAGCTGCCTAGCAAATACAACAAGAAACTCCTACAAAAAGAACCAAGATGTCTCAACCATATGTTTGCAGCCGAGATCTTTATGCATAGGTTTCTCTTATCCAGCGCGGTTAGAACTCACAATCCGAACGAAGCAGATTGGTTCTATACTCCTATATACACAACTTGTGACCTTACCCCTACTGGCTTGCCATTACCCTTCAAATCTCCACGGATGATGAGAAGTGCAGTGCAGCTCATATCTAGGAACTGGCCTTATTGGAACAGAACAGAAGGAGCTGATCACTTCTTTGTTGTGCCCCATGACTTTGGAGCCTGCTTTCATTACCAGGTAACAATTTATAGTTGTAGCTAGCCATCAAATGTTGGGTTAAAATAAAGCAGCATCTGAAGTTTAGATACTTGTTAGTTTAATAAATTTGGAGTCTTGTCACTGCTAAAGAGAAGTAAACAAAAATCACACTTGAAAATTGACGTAGTTGGAAATTACTAAAATTTCTCATTATGGCACGGTTCAGCTGTGTCATGCTTGCTGTGTTATGAGTCTCCTGGTTTAATTTTATCACCAATACTTCAGTATACCCCTATGCCAATCATCATTTTCAAAGAAGGATTTATGTGGAATGCATAGTTGGAAAAGAATGAAAATGGCTTCCGGTTCTTTTATCTGTAAGTCTGTGAGTCTGTGACTACACCGAAATGTGGAGTGTAGTTTATAGTTATACAATACAATTTGACCATATATAGATGCATACTTAAACACATTAGGCTACTTAAATGGAAATGTGCATGGTGTTTGTGTTATACTTTGGTTTTTCATCAAAACCATGAGGAATTGCCAAGACTAAAAAAGTTTACTACTACTAGTACTGGCCATAACTTAGATTATGCTGGCATTCTGTAGGAGGAGAAAGCTATTGACAGGGGGATTCTTCCATTACTTCAGCGTGCAACATTGGTTCAAACCTTCGGACAGCGAAACCATGTATGTTTGAAAGAGGGTTCAATCACAATTCCTCCATATGCTCCACCGCAAAAGATGCAGACCCACCTGATTCCCCAGGAAACTCCGAGGTCCATCTTTGTCTACTTCCGCGGCCTGTTTTATGACATTAATAATGATCCTGAAGGTGGTTACTATGCAAGGTATGTAATATGTTTGCACTAAACTTTCAGACATAATATTAAAGAACATTGTTTTGTCCCTTTAAATTAGATTTAAGCTGTTTTATGAGATGGCAACAAACATGGATTTGAAAGTCTGTCTGTGTATCTAGCCTCGATGCTTAATCTTCTTGACTCAATTGTAAGTCTCTTTTGACTGGCAGAGGTGCAAGGGCAGCTGTTTGGGAGAATTTCAAGAACAACCCTCTCTTTGACATCTCAACTGACCACCCTACAACATATTATGAAGACATGCAACGATCTATATTCTGTTTATGCCCCCTCGGATGGGCTCCATGGAGTCCGAGGCTAGTTGAAGCAGTGGTATTTGGTTGCATTCCTGTTATTATAGCTGATGACATTGTGTTACCCTTTGCTGATGCCATACCATGGGAAGAAATCGGAGTTTTTGTAGCCGAGGATGATGTCCCTAACTTGGATACTATTCTCACTTCTATTCCACCAGAAGTGATCTTAAGGAAACAAAGATTGCTTGCAAATCCTTCAATGAAATGGGCCATGATGTTCCCACAACCAGCACAACCAGGAGATGCTTTCCACCAAATACTTAACGGGCTGGCTCGAAAACTCCCCCAAGCCAAGAATGTTTACTTAAAAGCTGATCAAAAGGTTTTGAATTGGACAGCAGGTCCAATGGGAGACTTGAAACCTTGGTAATCAAAGCGCTATAGTTTTCGAGCAAGGGGATTTTGCATTGTCTACTGTCCATTCCCAAGTAATGGAACTGAAAATATGCTGCAGTGTACTAAAAATGTAAAAGTTTCTTCTTCTTTGCTGATTTTTGTATAGGAGTTGTTGGCATTAAGAAGATCCTTTCTGTTGCAATAGTTGATGCATTGGATTTACCTTCTACCTTTGTCCTGTGTTTTTGTCTAGTCCCCATTATCAAACTGAGAATATGCTGCCATGTGCTGTTATGCTGTAACTGTAAACTTGTTTATTCTAGTACTGAGTTTTGTATAGGTTACCATATCAGCTTCTTCTTCTTTTTTTGGCAGATTGTATCTTGGTGTGGAATGGTAGATGCCAGGGATATGCTTCAAGCTATGTAGTAAAAATTTGTACTAAAAATTAATAATCTGACCCAAGACTGCATGTCGACATTGATGTCAATTGTAAGGGTCAGTCAAATTGATGGGGTTGTGCACTCCCTAGCAGTGAGATCACTTAGCCCTTGAGCTAACATAAAGGTCAGATAATAATACATTTGATTAAATGGATGATCCAAGCTTTGAAGTAAGTCCCAATTCATATTTCTTTGGCTTCTCTAATTTCTGAAATTGTGTTTTATTAGTTTTATAATAACTATCCTACTTTCAAGGTTGTTTTCTATCCCACCTACCACCACCTTGCTTACCTATGCCTCTGTCTATGCATGACTTCAAAACTATGTTGCCATTAGATGTGCATAGTATCCTCATATTAATATAATCTAGATCCAAAGCACAATAATTCTTTTGAATATGATAAGGTGAGGGAGGATTTGACTAGGATTTGGTACTCAATTGACCTGTAGCTTAGATCCACTCTAACTTATAATGATGGTGAATATAAAGCAAATATTTTCTAGTGGCTGAACCAGTGAGCTATAATAATGTTACGCTCTTCTTTCCTTTTCAATGCTTGAACATTCAATGAACAAAACCCAGATTTGCACTAGCACTGTAAGCAGCCCACTGTGGGATATACCAGAAAGTCTTTCTTGAAAACTTTTAACTGTTTGTCAAGTTAGTCATGCTCTCAATCTTGAAGAGTTCATTACATCAACTCACACTCTCCCATGACATCTCACATCTGTATTAAATATGAAGGGGAGATGTATATGTTGAGGCTGCATAATGTGATGTCTAGCTGTGTTTTTCTTCCGGTGCTTAGATTGCCACATATACATTTTTAGTGTATTAGATAGGTTGAACTAGCTTTCCCCGACACTTATATCCGATGCAATATCCGTTTATTTGCAGATAAAACAGTTTTCGAAACAAAACTGTATTTTTCTTCGATACTTAGATTGTCACATAGATATTTTTATACATCTTAATCAAGCATTGAGCTCATATTTGCGTCCAAATTAAGGTAAAGCAAGTGGTGAACAAATGCAACTTTGCAAGTCAAGGTTGACGTATAGAAGCATGTTTCCAACTTTCAGTATTCGGTTCAACAAGTACGTTTACATGAATGTCGCATATAACAAATCTCGAAATCAAATAAGTTGCACCAGATTCTTTCTACACATATTATGAAGCCATCCAAACATTGAAACATACAAAACCATCTGCTGATCTATACAGATTGCGTTCAACATAAGGATTTCTAATCTGAGGTTTACATTTAGGTGTTCAACCATATTTCAAAATAGCAAGTGATTATTTTTTGAACAAGTATAGAAACAAACTAATTGTAATATTTCAAAATACTTTGGTTAGTACATACCAAAAAGATGTATTTTCACTTGAGAAATACATATACTAAAGATTACCTAGCCTCAAAAATCGACATATGTGTTTGAGACTTTAGATGAAGGAAAAGAGATTAAAGTTCTATTTCAAAACACAAACAATTTGGTTGATATCTTGACTCGAAAATTACAAATTTCTCACATGAATCTCATTTACTTCAATCCGACCAAATATTGTGTGTTTCATCTCTAAACTCTTTGTAAAATTCTTTTCTTTTTAAAGCTCGTTATGCATTTTCAAAAAAGAAAATCCAAAAGAAAGTTCTTCCCAATCAATAATGTTGGTCATCGCGTCCTTATTGGAACGATTTTCATCATCACCAATATCTGAAATGATTTCACGACAAATTCTATCCGAATTAAAATAATTTTTGAATCCAAACAAGGAATATGACATCAGAATTGAGTAGGTGTTTCTTCTATCTCTATATGCGAAGTGAAAACCGCGCAGCTACCAAAAGCCAAAGCGCAAGTGTGACCAACTGTTCGCATCGACCGATCATCCTAAGGAGTCACTGTCTTCACCTGCCGTTTGGACTCTACCAAGAACCAATCTTGCTCTCTCTCTCTTCCCACACCAAAACCCAAATAACTCAATTCATCGTTTATATCGCGTATATTGCAATATATAAAGCTCAAGAGCGTAAACCCTCTTCTGTCTTCTGCTCTCTCTCTCTCTCTCTCTCTCTCTCTCACCAACCCTCCCATTTGCTTCACTTTGTTGATCTCATACTAATCATGGGTTCCATTTCCAAGCTCTCCCGTCCCTGCCCTGCTTCTTCTCTCTCCTCAACCTTCAATAACCCCAAAGCTTCCAACCCCAAGTGCTTGATCGGCCTCCTCACCACCTCCAACAACACCTTCACCTCCAAACTCTCCTCTTCCAAACTCTCCCTACGAAGCAAGCCCTCCCTCAGAGCCTCCTTGATGTAAAGTTTCAATCTTTATCTTATTACTTCTTATACTTATTCTTAAAGTTTTGATCTTTATGCTTTTGATCTCGGAAAAAGCTGTATTTTTTTATTATTATGTAAAGGTTTTCTTATTGCGTTTGGTTTGGCAGAGTGAGATGTGCTCAGGGTGAAGGTAATGGAAGCCCCACAAAGAAGACTTATCTCCATGAGCTCTATGACAAGGAAGGACAGAGTCCATGGTATGATAACCTCTGCAGACCAGTTACAGATCTGCTTCCGCTCATTGCTAGCGGTGTTAGAGGTGTTACTAGTAACCCAGCGGTAAATTTTCATCTCTCTTTTGTTTTCTGAATGAGCTGAGATGCATGGAATATATATTTGTTGAGTTAAAGTTGAATGGGAAGTGGGGATGGAAGTAAAATTCTTTGTTGAAAATTGTTTACTTGGATATGTTGTTTGGTTTTCATGTAGTCCTCGATCTAAATAGTACTTAGTAATGTGTGATTGCAGATTTTCCAGAAGGCAATATCAACTTCGAATGCTTACAATGATCAATTCAGGTAGTCCTCTGAGTAATTACTTATCCCAAGTGTACATGTTGTTTTTTTGGAGAAGTAGAGTCAGTTGTTTAGTCTTGGTTTTATTAAAATCAAAAAACAAAAGATGATGTTGTGTACTTGTATAGGAGATGGAGTGGCTAAGGTTGGAAAAGAGTCCATCGGACCGTACTAAGCTAGAACAAGAGGAATTAAGGCCAAACTAAGTGTGCTTGGAGCTATTCTAAGTGTCATAAGAATATTGTTCTTTTTTATTTGTTGGGAGGGGTTGTGGTTGGAGATTCTTTAGTTGGATTACATGTATGTATTAGGATCTTAACAAGCTATTGGACTCCAGTGGCATTCTTAGTTCTTCTAGTAGAGGGTCATACTTTATCACAATTAATTTGTCGCATGATCTGCCGGTTGTAGGTTCTTGGCATCTATTACTACGAAGTTGGATATATTATTCCGATGCTTATCCCAAAATTTTGCAGGGAACTCGTACAGTCAGGCAAAGACATTGAAACTGCATATTGGGAACTTGTGGTGAAGGACATTCAAGACGCGTCCAAGCTTTTTGAGTCGATCTATGATCAAACTGATGCTGCTGATGGCTATGTGTCTGTTGAAGTTTCTCCCAGACTTGCTGATGACACTGAAGGGACTGTGGAGGCTGCAAAATGGCTACACAAAGTTGTTTCCCGGCCCAATGTCTACATTAAGATTCCCGCTACTGCCCCATGCATCCCTTCTATTAAGGAAGTTATAGCAAATGGCATAAGTGTCAATGTGACTGTAAGTCAACTCTATGCATCTTTCATTCCTTTTTACTTTTAATTTTTTTCCCTATGCATCTTTGCTTAGCTAGTTAGCTCAGAATAGATTACCATTAGAATAAACTTTTAACACTGTTTGATGATATAAAATTATATTGATGAGTAGTTGCTTAGGATATTGTGAATGATATTTTTAACACTGTTTGATGATCTAAAAATATATTCATGAGTAGTTGCTTAGGATATTGTGAATGATATCTCCTTCCACCATAGTTGTCATAAACTCATGCTGTCTGACTGATCTCTGAGTGGCACTCTCTCTTATTCAACCGAACTCTTTTGTATTTTCACATGTTCCATAATCAGATTCCAGTACCCATACAGCAGTCTTTAACTGTTACTATTTCCCATGTGCAGCTTATCTTCTCTCTCAGTAGATATGAGGCAGTCATTGATGCGTATTTGGATGGCCTTGAGGCTTCCGGCCTAAATGACCTCTCCAGGGTCACAAGTGTTGCTTCCTTCTTTGTCAGTAGGGTTGACACCCTTATTGACAAGTTGCTTGAAAAGATTGGAACTCCAGAGGCCCTTGACCTTCGAGGAAAGGTAAATCAGATACTTCTATTAGATTGCTAATTAAAGAACCTAGATGTTCGAGACCTGCTCATCCTGTGAGTTAAATGTTTTAGGCTGCAGTAGCTCAAGCCGCTTTAGCGTACCAACTATACCAGAAGAAATTCTCGGGTCCCAGATGGGAGGCTTTGGTGAAGAAGGGTGCTAAGAAACAGAGGCTGCTGTGGGCCTCAACCAGTGTCAAGAATCCCGCCTACCCTGATACTTTATATGTCGCTCCTCTCATTGGTCCTGACACGGTGAGTCGTTTCCAATCTGATATTTAGTGCGTGATGTTTATAACTTATCATGGTCATATGTCAGTGATGGTGATGTTGCTAATAGCTTCAATAGATTCCAGAATTAAAATTGTACTTTTCAATGTTAATATGTTGATTAAAGTTGTTTAACGTTTGATTCCAAATTTCCTTTTGTAGGTATCAACCATGCCAGACCAAGCTCTGCAAGCCTTCCTTGATCATGGAACTGTTTCAAGGACAATTGATTCCAATGTATCAGAGGCTGAAGGCATCTACAGTGCACTTGAACATCTTGGAATTGACTGGAGCTATGTCGGTGACCAACTCGAACTTGAAGGAGTGGACTCTTTCAAGAAGAGTTTCGACAGCCTGCTTGATACACTGCAAGAGAAGGCCAACTCTCTTAAATTGGTTAGTCTGTAAGATGTGATGATTCCTTTATCCAAGTCAATAAAGCTGCTGGGGGTTCTATCTTCTTGTAAATTTAGACCGAGTGCTTTGTAAGAGGATCATTATGTTTGAGGGGTTCATTCCAGCTTCTTAGTCGCGAGATGCTTTATTTGCTCTTGCTTCAATATATGGCAATGTTCTTTTTATTTGCTTTCATACCCTCAAATGCTTCAAGTTGTTAGGTTCTTTCTTCATGAGTGTGTGATAGTATTCAGAGAGCAGATGAAATTTTCGTGGGGCATTTTTCATCTGGAATTGAGAATTATTGCCCATTGTTATCTAATGCTGGTGTTCTTTATGAAGAGCATAAACAGAAAATATTGAAGCCGGCCTATAAACATTCAGTGAGTCATTTTCCTGGTGACAAGCTTCAGTCTCGCTACTTTTATTTTCCGGCATTTAAAATAGGGGATCACAGCAACAGTAGATATGAAACATTGGGTAAAAATATGTGGACTAGCTGGTAAAATAAATAAGACGATATGCATCCTCAGTTCTCCTATAAAATGCATCCTCAGCCTTGACTTAATTTGCTTAGCAAGAGAGAAAAATGGTGATGTTAGCTCTTACGCTTTTCTTCATAGCGTAGTTCATGTTCAAAACCATTACTAGAGCTCAGTAGCAGGCATCAAAGTAAATGGAGAAATTGGCCAATTGTTTCGGAAGCTCTGACAACTCGAAACCGAAGCTAACAATTGATCAGCAAATTTCCCGGTTCATCAAATACTTATCTTTGGTAATTCAAAACCAAAGATATGAATAAAATCTGGTTGGAACTCTCAAATTATGAGTAAAATAGACCCAGGAAGGTTTTACTGTTTCTGGCTAGCACCGGTGAAAACGGTGCTTTGTTCCATAAAAGCCATGAAGTCCTTCATGTTCACCATGAACTCTCCGTCTCTTCTGATCTGCGATTTGGCCTTCCAAAATTCTAATGTGTTGGCGCGTTACCTCAAGATATTTGACCAATTGCTTCTGTAAGTTAGCGAAGTATATAAGATCACAGAAGCAACATAATCAAATTCAAAACATAAAAGAGTATCACTACAATGAAGCTTCTACGTACTCGCCGCCTGTTTTGGTGACTTCACGGCTGGAATGCCCCGGAATTCCCCTTCCCATATCCAGATGCAAGCACGAACTAGAGAATACATCGATCAGGACATTCAACTCAAAGCTATGCTTATGTTTATGCCCGATTTCTCTTCTAAAAGCTCTCCAAGAGATTCTGACCTTATATCATTCTCAGAACCATCCATACATATAAGAAGCTCGTTTCAATATAAACGGTCTTCCACGTACTCTTCCCTCTAAGTCTCACAATGTTTGCATCCAGCAACAGTACTGTTACTTAAACATGTGTGAGAACTGAACCACCGGAGCAGAGCATTTCATCTTATCTTCATACTACTCTTTAAAGCCACGGTACAAAGATGGCTTCACCTCTCTCTCTCTCTCTCTCTCTCTCTAACCACCTACAAAGATGGCTTCAATCTCAGCCATTGGATCTCCACACCGTCCTCTAACCTCATCTGCCGGAATCTCTCGAACCCCGGTTCGGCGCGGACCCCACTCTCTTCTTCCCCCGGAAGCCGAGAAAGTTCCTGATTCAGGCGCAGGCGGTTAGTATATTCAGCCTGATGGAATATACTTACCTCTATATATTGATTCGTAAATGTTAAGATTGAAAATGTTTCAAACTTGTTTGATAGGTGGAAGCACCAATGTTGTCGATCGAAGAAAGATGCTGTTGTCATCGATTGGAGTGGTGGCTGCAGCTTTCTGTAATAAAGAAGCAGCCTTGGCATCTCAATTTGCGGACAGTGAGTAATTTTTTCTTGGTTTTCCGAGTTTTGTGATTTTGGTTTGTGAAATCACTAAAATGTTTGCATTACTGGTTACAGTGCCGGCACTTAGGGGGAAGGACTACGGAAAGTCGAAAATGAGTTATCCCGACTATACAGAAACTGAATCAGGTCTTCAGTATAAGGTTATCTTATGGAAGATCATAGACTTGTTTTGGTTCAAAATTTTGTGTTACTTTGTGTGTGACACTAATGCAGGACTTGCGAGCTGGAAATGGCCCCAAGCCGAAGGTTGGGGATACAGTGGTGGTAAGCCACACATTGCTCGAGTTGCATGCTTATATTAATTGTGGTTTTAGCTTTGCATCACAATGTCTGTATTTGCAGTTAGGGTGAATTTGCTATCGACTAGCTTCCATTAGTTGAACTCAACATAGGAAGTCAAGATAGGAAGTTAGGAACCTCTAGGAAAAGTGGTTGTTAGATATGTTCCCTTTCTGTTTTCTTCGTAAAGCATATAGCTTTAAACAGATTTTCATGGACTCTTGCAATTCTTTTGATGCTATTGATCTATCTTTGAGATGGGTTGGTTATTGATTAATGATCTCTGGGTGATTCAGGTTGATTGGGATGGTTATACCATTGGATACTATGGTCGCATATTTGAAGCTCGAAATAAGACAAAAGGTGGTTCATTTGAGGTACGGAGTACTGCTGATGTATTTACTGGGGGACTTATATTGTGTTGCATAGGCCTATTTCATAGTTTGTGTTTCATGGGTTCTTGGATGCAGGGTGATGACAAGGCTTTTTTCAAATTCAGAGTAGGATCTCAAGAGGTGAGAAATTCGTAACACAACTCAAAGAACAAACTTTGTTTGTTGCAGTTGATTTTTTGTATATTTTGGTTGTTGTCTGTGCTTCTAAAGTGTTTTATGTGTTTCTGTTGTCCTCTAAGATCTATGAGATTACACAAGGCAGTGTTTTATGTTAACATAGTATAGATTAGGATTCAGTTAGGACAATAAGGAGAAACTACTGCATACCATACCGTACTCGTATTGCACTTTGCTTTGTCAGCATGTTATTACTTAGTACTCGATCAGCGACTTTAATGGCACTGTGTGTTTCTTAAATCTTCAGGTGATACCAGCTTTTGAGGAAGCTATTATAGGCATGTCGCTTGGTGGTGTTAGAAGGTGCTGCATCTTGCTTTCTGTAGCTTATAGCTTTTGCTTATTGAATTTTCAAGCTGTTCGGTTGATGCTCTAAATTTTTTTGTCACATTTATGTGCAAATTTCACATTCTAGGTCACAGTGATGCAGGATTATAGTGCCTCCAGAATTGGGATATCCGGACAATGATTAAAACAAGAGCGGTCCAAAACCTACTACATTTTCGGTAATCTTTGTGTTCTTTTGGTGATTCTTGTAATGCAATCATGCTAACTCTTATAAAGCGGCAATTCTGATATTTCACAGGGACAACGAGCCTTGGATTTTGTGCTGGGAAACCAAGGGCTGATAGACAAGACTCTTCTGTTTGATATTGAGCTGATTAAGATCATACCAAACTGATTTTCATATCAAACTCAAGATCTTTCAGGAACCACATTGTTGGCCAACAATACTTGCTTCCCTATCAAGAGTTCCTTGTTCAATTCGGAATGCCGAATGATACTAATTTGCTTAAGAAGCCGGATTGTTGAATCTAGACAAACATAGAGCTGCTTTTTCTATGAAGCCGAGCTTTGCTCGTTACTTTTCTGATTGCTTGAAATTTCCCATGAATCATGAGAGAATATAATAAAATGTGTAGTATTACCCACGTGTGTCAACTTTTCAGTTCATATATAATTTATACTCAATAATTTTTGTGGCAGCATATTTGTATAGTCAAGGATTGCAATTGTAACATGTAAGCTATAATGACTTGCCGTTTTTTTCTTTTTTCTTTTCTGATTGAACTATAATGACTTGCCGTCGTGATTGATGCATTACTTCTTTACATGTAGCATAATGTTTTCACTACCACCAACTACCCAGAAAGATACATGCTTACAGCTATAACATTCATCATAAATTTAGAACTAACAAAACAGGATCCACAATCCAATAAAAGCAAGCAAGACAACATCAACAATTAATTGGAAAGGAGGAAGAAAATCAACACATACACGACGGACTAAAAACATCCTAACAAAGAACATAAATTTAACCACGGCAACCACCAAATGGCCATTGCCATCAATTAGCTGAAAGCTCCCTTCGCTTGTACCGCACCATCACCTTTCCTTTCACACCAACAACCATGGCATTCCAATCAGTCTCTGGAAATGGTGAAATTAGCTCCATTTCAAAGTTCCTCAGCAAATGACTCCATATTGCCTTTATCTGCAGGTATGCAAAAGGCTCTCCAAGGCATCCATGCCTGCCACCTCCGAATGAGATATACGAGAAAGCCCCTGCAGCCTTGTCTTCCTCTCTCCCAACAGCAAATCTATCAGGATCGTAGCTGTCTGGGTTCGTGAATATATGAGGAAGTCGGTTGGCAAATGCTGGTGATGTGGCAACTATGTGGCCCTTCGGGATGTCATATTCTTTCCCATCACGAGTTTGTACGCTGAAATCGCTATGCGAGTGTCGTAGCAACATGATCAGTGGAGGGTGCAGTCTCAGAGCTTCCTTGATGCTACGATACAATGTGTCCATCTCGGACAATATATCATGATCAATCTTCTTCCCATGCTTAGCCATAAGCTTTTTCTGCTCCTCTGACACGGCAGATAGATACTGTTTGTTCTGGAGGAGGTAAGCCCCAGTCCAAGTGGAAGTGATAGAACTTGTATGTTGCCCAGCAAAGAGAGCAGCAATGAGCAAGCCAGTGATCTCAGAATCAGTTGTTTTTCGGCCATTTTTGTACTTAGACTCGATGAAATATTGCAACATGTCATTCTCAGACACCTTAGCACATCTGCGGGAGTTTATGATGTTTGAAAAGATTGCTGTAAGCTTCTTGCGTGCCTGATCACGGCGGCGGTGAGCTGGGATGGGCAGGTATGGGGCAATGACACTAATGGGAAGCATGCCATTGTCAAGTTCATGGAATAAAGACGAAACATCATCAAAGAGCTTATCACGCACTTCACGGCCCAAGAGGCATCTACTGGCTGTCAGGATAATCAGATGCTCCAGCTCATACTTCAAGTCTACCTCTCCACTGTCTCCCCACTTAGAAAAGTAATCCTGTCCAGTACAGTTTGAAGACATGAGTTTACCAACATTTTGTATAAGTATTCTCCCACAAGGTACCATGCACAAATTAAATGTTCAAAGTTTATAAGTATCTTGAACCAAATACAAGCAGGTTTGCGGGAGTCTGCGAGTGCTTAGACTGTATGTTAGTAAAGAGAAAGTAACTGATGAAATCCATTTTTTCCCTGAGTCATGTGCATCAATTTGATGCTTCGTGATGAATGACAATCATTGTGACTCTTAAAGATAAAAGAATATGGCCTGTATCTTCTGAGTTGCATATATCAGAAGTTTAGTTAACCTTTTTTTAACAGTGAGGGGAGGGACTGTCGAAATCCAGTTACCAAATATTAGAGAACTCTATATTGTTATCCTTCTAAATACAGACAACCCTCAATACACATGCTGCACCTGTCTTCCCTCTTTACTCATGAATATATGCACTGGTATATACATTTTATAGTGTATTTTCTGGGGCAAATACTTTAAGCACCAGCCTTAAAGGCTACTCTACTCCTTGCATGTAGTAGTCTATAGTGAATAGAAAACCCCGCCAATGATTGCTAATGTTTCTCCCATAAAAGCAACAATCACACATTTGACTCATACCAACCACACAAGTGAGACTCTTCTTGTCAAACATTGACTAACATTCAATCAATCTAGTACTTCCCTAGACCTCAGCACACGTAAACTAGTTACTAAACACATCGAAGCAAACAATCAATAAAAGAAAAAAAAAACACATCGAAGCAGATCAAACAAACAATGCAATGACAACCCAACCAAAGTAACCAGCATAAGCATCGAAACGTACCTCTGCTTCCGTAACCATCTGATCCACATACCCCTTGAGCTTATTCACCCTCAAAGCCTCCGTAAAGAACCTAAACTGCTCCTGCCTCACAGTATAATCCACATCAAACACAACTCCCGGTCCGAAAGTGGGCACATTGAACTGGTACACCTCCTGCTGGCTAAGATCAGACTCCGGCGCCTTGAAAAAGTGCGCCGAAACCTCAGGACCAATCAAGAAAGTAATCTTCTTGTGAAACAAGTTCAATGTGAACACACTCCCAAGCTTAGGGTACTCCTCCCTGATCATCACAATGGGACCCTTCAAGAACCTCATCAACCCTCCAATCAAAGGCAAGGCCTTTACAGTCGGAGGTAGCCGGTGTCCGGATCGGCGCCGGAGTATAGTAACTCCGATAAGGACAGCCAACACCAGAGCCGCCACAACCGGCAGAGCCCCATCTAGAAGCTTGGTGTCCACATCCATTGTGAACTTGCTGCAAAACCCACAAAGAAATCAGTGACCTTTTTTCAATGACCACAATAAAAAAGGTTGCAACTTTCACACAGAGATGAGTTTGAAAATGGAAAAAGTTTGAAACTTTGAGTATGAGATCTAAGATTAAGCAAAAGTGTGGAATTGGGTAGTGAAAAATTGAAGAGAAAAATTGATTTTTGATGGGAATTGAAAACAATGAGACAATGCAGTAGGGAAAGAAGAGTGGGATTCGGATTTGTGTGTGTACCAGATTAGCGAATGGAGCGGAGGAAAGATCGGAGGAGAGAAAGAGGAGGAGGTAGACGGCAATATAGTAGTCAAAAGCTGAAAAGGCAAAGCCAAAGTAGTAGTGGAGTGAGAGATTAAGCTAATCGCTATCAGGGTGGCTATTTAAAGGGGCTTAATTACAGCCGAGCCGTGAGATTAACCTTAATCTAATCCCAATTTGGGTTAGTCCGATTCGACTGTGAGTTTAAAAATCTGGGGAGATATTGGAAATCATAGAACAGAGACGTAGTTACAAGTGTAAGGCTGCGCTCGTTGGATCCAGATAAACGGTGGGTTATGTCACGTGAGGTGGTATTGTCGTAGACGTGTAGGGCTGTGATTGGGAGTTGAGAGTTGTTTATGATTCTAAGCACGTGACAAGTTGGGGGATCTACAAAGGGGAACGACAAAAATTCATAGGCGGATGATACGTGACGCCCATATTTTCTTAAATAAGGCAGGCCGATGCTAAACCGGCGTTTTACCCTGGTTTGCTGTGACTTCGACTCAAGAAAATGAAACAAATTCGTTGTTATGAGTTCGACTCAAGAAAAAGAAACAAACTCACAATAATGAGTTTGACTCATGAAAAATAAAGGGAAAAGGAGTGACAAAAGAGACACGTACACCCCCACCGGTTCGCCAAATAAAACTAGTTGTGTATTAAACAAGCCAAATCACTAATTGATCCCTGAATACACGAAAGCAATAATGCAATGAGCATCACAACAAACTCACACCTTCTGCATGCGAAAGCAATAATGCAAGCACTAATTGATCCCTGAATACACGAAAGCCATAATGCAATGAGCATCACAACAAACTCACACCTTCTGCATGCGAGCTAATCACTAGGTAATTCTGAAGTGGCTTTGACCGAAAAATGAAACTTACTTCAAGGAATTCATACTGTGTTTTCTCCTTGCATCAATAACTTTGGCGGCAAAAAATTATGGCACTCGGTGGTATTGCTTGAAGTGACTAGCAAAACCTTAGGAGAAACATAGAGGACTGATTACTTCATCCGCCATCAAAATTCATACTATGCATTCTGAGGAAAACCTAAGAGATGTCAATTCTCATCTTTTATGTTTTTCCTTATGTTTCTTTGATGACGTTTCTCCTGAAGAAGTAGTAGTTGTGCTACGACCCTGTACTGATGAAGTAACGCCACTATGACTTCGACCTGGGGGCGTATGCCTTTGCTTTTTGTTTTGGAGATGTGACGACTCCCCAGCTTCTCCATTTATTGGTCGTGAACTTCTCTGAAACGTACTTTGAGTAGGAGTTGAAGTAGTTGTAGTTCTTGTACTGCGTGAAGGAGTTTTCTGGGAAGAATGGGTCAATGCCATTGAGGATGATATCTGACTCTTTTTTCGGGATTTTGCCATTTGAAGCTCTTGACGCTCTTTAAGCTCACTAGGCTCGGGGTAATGCACCAGAGAAACTCGCCGTGAAATCTTCCCAGCTGCAAAGGCATAACAGAATATGAGCAAACTGAGGCCAGAACCAGTAAAGTGGTAGCAATAGTTGTAATATGAACAACAAGCAAAGGGGAGAAAGGTCCATATTAAAACTAGACCCTGTAAACATAGCATCACATGACCAGATAAAAAACCTAGCTATTGGTCTCCTGACCTGTAGTAAAAGATCGGATACATAAAAAACTTCTAAAATAAAATCTGCATCACTACCTTCATAAAAGAAAACCACATGACCAAATAACAAAACAAGCTGTATACGACTGGTAATATACATCACCGTTTTTATGAAAGGTAACTGGTAATATACAACATTTGATACCTGAAGAATTCTAAGAGAAAACATGTTCAGCTAGGACGTGAGCAAATGTCAAGTCTCTACAAACACATGGAGCCTAGGGTCATAAGAATTATAACAACTAAAAGCAACTAACCTAAACTGTGAATAACAATGTAAAACTAGGTTCATAATGTGTTCTAAATGCAACACTGTAAAACGAAAAAACTAGACCTTACCAACAGAACGTCAAAAGACAAACTAACAAAGAAAGCTACCAATGACCTAGAGTTTACAAAACTGAATACATGAAGAATTGCAAAAGCAACAGCCAGCGCATGAGCCAAATGTTTAATCTTTAGGATCACATAGCAAACTAATGCTTACAAACGATGCAACTAAGCTTGCGTTTATTGGTGAACAATCTCAAAACATAATCTGTAGCCATCAATGCAAAATTTGGTAAAATAAGAAGCTCAAAAGTAGACATCACAACTGACGTTGAGATTGATATCTGATTATCTTCTGTGCAAATTCTTAATTTGATAGGTTTACAGCTTACCAATTTTGGTGCCTGAGGCAGAAGATACAAAAACGGTTGCATTTGACTCTTGAATTGAAGAACTGATCAGGTCATATTCTTTCCCTACCAAAATCAGAAACATAATGTCATGTCTCAGAAGTAAAGTTTATACATTGCGAAGTTAAACAGCTTCTTTGTATACTGAAAACACCTTGACAAAAGAAAACGGGTATTCAAATGGAGTTTGCCACGTCTACTACTAGAGTTTGATGTATAATTACCAGATGCACCTTCAAAAGTGCTCAACTTTCCATTCCCATGCAGTTTAAGTGACAGCTCTTTGCCATCATAATCTGGATTCTGCAATACAAAGGATGAGTTAATCCAATGACCGGAAAAAAAAAAAATTCATGTTTCAAATAATAACAGCAACGCTGGACTCAAATGCAGACACCTAGTTAAAGCGTAGCTTTCGTTGCTCAACGAACTTGTGTATAGCTTATGCACAATCATATCAATAGTCCTAATGACACGGCCTTTCCTTTTCTACCATGAAAGCCAATTCGAGACGGCTAGTAAAGGTTTCAAGTTGTTCTGGCTCATTAAACAAAAGATAACAAGTTGTAAAAATTGGGTGTTCAAGAGTATAAACCTTCTTCCCAAACCAAAAAACACAGTATTGTAATCTCCTAATCATTCTTCCTAATAATTTGCATTGAAGCCAAAGTACTAGGAAAAAAAAAGAAAAAAAGCAACATACTTGATTTTTAGGCCACTGAATGAGCCAAAGCTCAGTAGAATCGTCGACGTTGATATCAAGCAATGGGTCTTTTGCATTTTCTTCAAAATCTGCCGGAGGCTTATAGCCTTGTTCCTCATCCATCACAGCCTCTTCTCTCTTTCCCACTTCCAAACAAAACACTATCTCTTCAAACAAAACAAACAACAATCAGACAAACATATTCTCAGTTGGAGTTGAGCCCAGTTCAGATTGAACAAAATATAAACCCACATACATATAATTATAGCAATCGAAGAAAGACATACATATAATTATGAAATTAGGGAAGACAAAAAGGATGAAACTCGAAGAAGAAGAAGAAGAAGAAGAAGAAGAAGAGTACCTGTTGTGTTTGGAAACAACACCCTTGTTGCTTTGCTAGCTGCTCTCTCTCTGTTGTCACCCGCCCTACGCGGCTGCGGTCTAAGAATTAGGAATTTGCTAAACCCCGATTCATGCTTTTACCAAATCACCCCTTTACCCACCTTCGTTTGTGTATTGGGCCCTATATGGGCTCTCAAGTGATGAACCCAAACTATTGTTGGTGGGTCCACGCCGAAACGGGAAACTTTCCCTTCTCAGAACAAAGGTTTATGTCACTAGACTATTTTGTTTTAGAGAGTTGAGAGTATTTGCTAACAAAAGTACAAACAGCTTGATGTAGAAGTTGAAACTTCTCACATCAGTTTATGAGAGGTAGCTTTTTTTGTATACCAAACTATTTGTTTGGTCACTATATCAACAATTCATTATAGTGTTTGAGCTAAAGACATTTTTGTCTAAGTAATAATACTTTACTGGACTGTAAAATGTCTATGTGAATATTAATTACGTCCCTGGCCCGAGTCACAGCCGGCGAGCCCAAGTTCTTTAAGTTTACAAATAATGGCCCGCCAACAAAGCCACACGGGCTGAATTACATGGTCCGCGCGCAGAATGACTCTGCGCGGACTACAGATCTCGCGTGCCTTCAGGCACAAAACAAAGCTGGTGCGCGGAATGACTTCGCGCGGAGTGGGGATCTCGCTTGCTCGCGCGCGGAGTTACTTGCGAGGAATTACTTGTTGACTTCGCTTAGGCGAGGCGAAATGCATCTAGGCGAGTTGGCGAACTTGTCAAGACCCGCCCCGAATTTCACTCCGAAACCCTCCTGGACTCACCTCGATTCATCTGAATCTCCCCTATAGTTGCTCTGCTCGCGCTGCCATGAGTATCGACCGCCTTGTGGTCGTAAATTCCTCATCTGAGGTGGCACCTGGAACCCCCCGCCTGACTAAGAAGTTTAGATCTCGCACTCACATCTGTCCCTCTTTCCTCATTCGCGATGTGGCACGCTCGCATCATTAGAAGCATTGACTGCTATCATCCCTCTGCTCCGTGCGCTGAGGATCGTTGCCAAAACATTGGCACACCCGGTGGGACAAGGGAGTACAAGCGTAACAATATAGGGAAATCGGAGGAGACACCATACAGGAAGCATCAGCCTTCTTGTCTCAAGCACAGATCACTACGGTACAAGCCCCATAATAGCGCGGCTTGCCGTTCCCTTACTCAAAAATAGGTTCTCTCTCAGTTTGGAAATCCAGACTTCAGCGAAACCGCTATGGCAGGCTCTCAGCCTACCCAAGACATAGGTTCCCCCCCATCTATGGAGCGAATCTCCCAGATGTTCGAGCACTTGACGAGTCAGAATCTGGTCATTCAACAAAGCGTTGCTGACTTAACTGAGCAGGTCAAGCAAGACAGAGCCCTCTGGAAGGCCAACCATGACAAACTCACCACACTCAGTGAGGATTATGGCCAACTAGCGGGCGAATTCATAGAAACCAAGGGTCTCGTCAAAGGTAGCCTCCAGTGGATCTGCATGGATATAGACCAGAACGCGGAGGCCGTGAAGCAAAATACAGAGATCTTGTCTCGCACTAGCGCGATAGTGGATGAGCAAACTCGCCGCTTAGACGGTCATGATACCAAGCTGCAGGACCAGCAAAATGCTTCATTCTTTGGAAGCAAGAATAGTCTAGAAAAGCTTGACGAATTCAAGGAGAAACAGGACCGCCTAAGCTTACGGGTCCTTGAAGTTGAAGATTGGATGAGGGTGCAAGCGCCAAAGAATCTCACCCTAGAACCTACTGGCGCAAGCGCGAACGAGGGGACATCTAAGTATATCCCTCCAAATGAGTGCGCCAGGGGAAATCCAAAAATCGGGGCTCAGAAGACCCCGCAGCTCGCGCTAGAGGTAGGCACTTCAAAGAATCCGCCCCCGTGTGGCTCTTTTGTTCCTTTCAAGGGATTCAACAACGCGCCACGCCAAAGAAGCGGGACACTAGAAGACCCGTTTATTGCTTATCCTAGCCCAACTCCCAAGAACGTTGGTCAGGCCGCCAGTTTTTCTGCATGGCCTAACCATGAAGAAGGGGGCGAATCTGTGCCTGTGACTACGGCCGACTGGCGCCAGCTTATATCATCCATCATCAAAGAGCAAACCGGAAAAGGCAATGCTGACCTCCAGTATCGTGACCCCTACCCAGACAGTGTGATGCAGTATCCTTTTCCCTATGGCTTCAAGAATATTGTCTTCACTGCCAACAAAGGAGGATGCAACAACTCATATGGCGCGCTTTAAAGTTCAGTGCGGCCAATATGGGAACAATGACATCCTCAAGCTCAAGCTCTTCGGGACTTCTCTGTCCGGAGCTGCTTTTAGTTAGTACTCCAGGTTGAAGTCAGGGTCCATTGCAGACTGGCCCACCATGGAGAGATTGTTTCGGGAAACCTACGGTACCATTGAGCCAGAGGTCGGCCTTGACTCTCTCACTCAAATGAGCCAGCAGAGCATGGAGTCAGGAGTCTCTTTCCTCCAGTGTTTCAAAATCCAACAAGCTAAGTGTGACTTCCTCCTACCTGAGCAAGAAGCCATTAAATTGGCTGTCCGTGGACTCGAGCACCGCCAAAGGCTGAAGCACCATGGGGAGCGCTTCACATCCATGGGCGACCTGATCAACAAGGTCGGCAGTTATGAGCTGATACTCAATGAAATGGATGAGAAGGCAAATGCCTCCAAGGGGACATACGTACCAAGAAGAAACAGGACAGTGGGGGCAGTCAGCCTCCAACCCTCCACGTACGATCCTTACTACCAGAGGTAGGAAGAGTCAGAGCCCGTGCAGGACTATGAAGATGTCAGAGCGGTTGAACTAACTGGGAAGCCATTGGCTCACAAACTGAAGAATCTCAAAATGACCCGCGAGCCAATCACCATTCAATCTTTTGCATGGACCAAGCCCGAATACGAGTCGTACACGTACGACGTGAAAAACACCCATCTTGTCTTTAATGACTTGATCGAGGCGAAGTACGTGCGCTTGGATCACAAGATCCCATCTAAAGAGGAGCTGAAGGATAAGAAGTATCGTGCATTCCATAACATCCACAATCACGACACCAAAGACTGTGTCAAGCTCCGCGACCGGCTACAAACCTAGCTGAACTCTGGTGCCTTGAAACTGCAGACGCCAGGGAGTTTGGCCTCTCTGGTGGATGTGGATCCTTTTCCATCCATGGTCGGTATGGTCGAAGTAAATTGGAACGACCACCCAGAGGAGAAAAGTCGCCGCCACGCGCCAAAGCCAAACCAGCGAAGTATCACCTTGAACTTGTCTGACCACCCAGGGGATGAAAATCCGCGTCGAGCATCTAAGAGATGCTGCGAGGAGGACAATGCTGATATAGCTCGACCATCTCGCCAGTACACATATAACGTCAACCTTGCGCATGAGGTTCTAGACGACCTTATCGATGATGGACTTGTTACAGTGGTCGGGGCCTTGCCTTACATTGAATACAAAGAGGGCCGCATGTACTGCAAGTTCCATAATAGATGGGGAGACAGAACCCGCGAGTGCTACCAACTTCACGAACAAGTCCAGGACTGGCTCGACCTCAAATATATTCGCTTTGAAGACAAAGGCGGATTTATGATCGCAACTGCTAACATTGCTTGGCCTTGTGTCGGCCATCACGTGATCACATTGGATATCTCTCCAAATGCAGGCCTGCGCGAACCACCAGGTCGAAACCGCAAAAGACCAGCGAATGACTATACCGTGCTGGTGAACCAGAGTGGGAATCGTGACCCGGTGAGGCAGTCAGTCACCAGATCGCAGCCCGATCTCCTTTCAAGAAAAAATAAGGGCAAAACTATCATGCAAGACGATGAATCGTCCCCCGCTGAGATTTTCTAGCCTATGAGCCCCAAGACTAGCGAAGAGCTGGAACAAAGGATCAAGCGCTTAGAGACGTTCATCCAATCACATTGGACAGAGGAAGTATCTTCCGCTCCAGCCTCAAGCGAAATGGACATATCAGATTCCAGCAGCGAATGCCATGAAAATGAGGCTCCAAGCCCTCGTCAAGGTATCTTGTCCGATCCCTACATTCCACTGGCATCCAAATCGGCAATCAAGGAAGGGATATGGTACACCCAGCAAGGGGGAAGGCCAGTTACCATCTCCAAATCCAGGAAACGGAAGCTCCAAAAGAAGTATGGCAGCATCCTACGTGCCTTGCAAGCTGTCGACAATGGCATCATCTGACCCTCGCAACTTGAACAAACACCTGAAAGGATGTGGAGAGAAGCCGAAGGCTTACGAGCTATACTCCAAAGACCACATGTCACGCCTCCACGAGTGTGTGCGCATGTAGCAGATAACCCTGCCCCAAAGGCAAGTGTTTTCTGTCGCCTCACCGTACCACCAAGGCAGGATCTCCACCCTATAAGGAAAAGACCATCTCCAGAGCCAGAAAGGAGAAGGGATCCACAACCTTCTCGGCGCAGACCATCATCAGAGTCTGACCAAAGAAGGGAACCGCCTCTTCCAGTAAAGAGAAGATTGTTCGCTACCTCGGAGCCAGAACCAAAGCGCGAGTTGCCTCAGTCATCACGGCCCCAGGAACTTCTTCGTCAGGAACTTGAAGCAAGGAGGGCACTACCACGATCACATCAGCTCCGACCACAACCTGACCCTGAGTTGGAGGCCAAGAGGGAAACACAAGTCCCAGTCTCTCCTAAAACAAGGGAAGATGGTACTACTGCCAAGGTTCCTCTAGCCGTGGGTAAGCAGATAGTCGAAGGAAAACAGTCCCCAGCCAAGCTCTTGTGGCGGCCACGGCAGCCAGAGACCGAAGCGCCACCAGTCGCTAATAATACTCCTGCTAGCCCTAACTTCACCTAGCAGATGGCCCGACTTCTCGACGAAAAATCACCGGACATCGAGGCCCACTCCGAGCCTCATGTTCATTTAGATGAAGACCAAGAAGAAGGGCAAGAGGAATCATTCACTTGCAACATGGTTGAAGTCTCTGCATGGCCTGAGAACGAAGATGTCAACTCCACGAAGAGCGCATTCGCAATTCTCGAAGGCGAATGTGGGATAGTTGAAGCTCCGCTGATCCCAGTCCGCGAGCAATTCTCTTTTCAGGTTGAAATGGTGTTTTTCATATTTGAGAGATATGCTCTCCGCCGAACACAACATGCAATGCGGCAGATATTCCAAACAGCAGCAACAATGTCTGCGATATGTCCCCGCCTTGCAGTAGCGAGATGGGTCAAGTCCTAGCAGAACCCGCGAATGCTCCACCATTGGAGGCTACAAGCAACGACACACGCGTACTGACTCTGACCTTCTCTACACCGACTCTAGACATGGCCACTCACATGAGGCCATTATACATTTCGGCTAAAGTAGAAGGGATTATGGTTAACAAGGTCATGGTCGATACCGGAGCTGCGGTAAATGTCGTTACCACCCGCACCATGGGACTCTTTGGTATCCCGCGTACAATGATCCAAACCACGTCCTTGATAGTCAAGAACTTCACCGGACAAGTCTCTAGAACTCTAGGCTTGTTATTTCTACGAGTCAAGGTGGGACCAGCATCACGGGTCTATACATTCTTCATGGCCGAGTGCTCTGCATCCTACAACATGATTCTTGGCCGCGATTGGATCCATAGAAGTTTTTGCATGCCTTCCTCTATGCACCAAGAACTCATGGTTTGGGATACTGAGACATGCGAGGAGGTCCTTATCAAAGCAGACCCGCGTCTTTTTTTCGTCTCCGCCAACTTCAACGATGCTTGCTATTACAACGCTGACTTGGGCCCACTGGATGTTCAAGGCATTGACTCCAAAGGTCGCCCGTATGGGGTCACGGCCTCCAACTTAACGAGATGGGGACTCACCCAGGCGAGGGACGATTTACAACGTCCTCACACCATCGTGGATTCCCTTTAACCCTCTAATGTCTAGTGCATCCTCAAAAGAAGCACGCAAGGCTGGCGAGTCCTTGTGTGAAAGACTCATTTCATACTGGGCGGAACGCGAAGCTTACGATAAGGTCGCGACCATGGAATACGTGGATGAAATAATGGATTATACCGACACCAAGGAGGAAGTTATTCAGTTAGCTCCCGCCGCCTTGGATGACTCACCACCTCAAGTCCGCGACCCCATCTCACAAGTCGATGTCGGGACTGTAGAGAAGCCCCTCCTCATTTCCATCAGTGCTAAACTGGTGAAGGAAGAACGAGAAGAACTGCTCGCCTTACTAAGCGAACATAGGGATTGCTTCGCTGAAAAGTACGAAGACATGCCTGGTTTGTCTCCAGGCTTGGTTTGTCACCGGCTGCCTATTTATCCAGAGAGACGTCCAGTCCGCCAGGATGGGAGATTCATACGAACTGAGACCCAGATCGCGGTCAAGGAGGAGATTGCAAACATGCATCGATCGGGTATCATTCGCGTGGCCAAATACAACGAATGGCTATCCAATGTAGTTCCTGTCTCCAAGAAGAACGGCAAAATGCATGTCTGTGTTGATTACCGGGACCTCAACAACGCAACGCTTAAGGATATATACCCTATGCCCGTTGCTGACCTCCTCATTGATGCGGCTGCGGGGCATGAACTGATGGATCACGTACTGAACTCGCCGGAGGTGCCAGAATCGCCATTAAAAACCCTGCAGGCGATCGTTTCTCTTACTCTTTCCAGCTGGACTTCAAATGTATGAATAACCAGGCGGAGTACGAGGCGCTCATCATCGGACTAGAGATTTTGCTAGACTTAGGGGTCTGCGAGGTTCAAGTCTTTGGCGACTCTTTATTGGTCGTCAACCAGTTGGTGGAGAAGTTCAAGTGCTTGAGTTTGTCCATTGAACCCTACCTACGGAAAGCATTTGAAGTATTGAACCGCTTCGATGACGTCCACATTGAACACATTCTGCGTGAGTTCAACTTCGCAGCGAATGAGCTCGCATAGATTGCCTCTGGCCTCAGCTTGCGAGACGGAGTACACGAACGGCTGCTCAAGGTCAAGCGACGCACTATCTCGTCTTTTATTGCTAAGGGGAAATATCAAGAAGACTCTCCTGACGTCGCTGCCTTAGACCTTATCGATGATGATTGACGTCTACCGTTCATCGCCTACCTCACAAACCCTCATGATGCCACTCATTCCCAGCAAATGCGGTTCCTCGCCCTCAATTTTGTGCTGCGCAACGGCGAGCTCCGCCGGAGCGACGAAGACGGTAATGACTTCCGCTGCGTGTTTGACAATAAAGCGAAACGACTAATGCGCGAGGTTCATTCCGAGGTTTGTGGTTCGCATCAGGCAGGCCCAAAGATGCGTTGGTTAATTCGTCGCCACGACTACTATTGGCCTACAATTCTCAAGGACTGTATTACTTTCACGAAAGGGTGTTAGGATTGCCAAGCTCACAGACCAGTGCAACATATTCCCAACATTTCGTTGCAACCGATTATCAAGCTATGGCCAAGTCGAAGATGGGCGATAGACTTCGTAGGCATCATTCATCTCCATTCCTCAGAGCAGCACAAATTCATCATTGTGGCCACCGATTTCTTTATCAAGTGGGTTGAAGTCGAGCCACTCAAGGTTGCCTCTGCGACCTCGGTTCGTAACTTTATCTTCTGCAATATTATCTCCCGCTTTGGTATTCTGGAGTGCATTGTGACGGACCGGGGGGCTGCTTTCATGACCAATTCTGTAGTCACATTCCTTACCGGTTATGGTATCAAGCTCTTGCATTCCACCCCTTACTATGCATAGTCTAATGGTCAGGCAGAGGCAAGCAATAAGGTTATCCTTAGTATCTTGCGCAAGATGCTAGAGTTGAACCCTCACGTCTGGCATTTAGAGTTTTATCATACTTTATGGGCCTACCGGACTTCCAAGAAAGATCCGACAGCTACTACCTCATATGCTCTCATGTTTGGTCATGATGCCGTCCTTCCTCTCGAGGTTCACGTCGCCTCGCTTCGGGTCTAGGAACAATATCAGTTGCTAGGTGACGATTACATCCAAGCGATGTGGCAAGAACTTGAAGACCTCGATGAACACCGTATCACTGCATTCAACAATCTCATCCTTGAGAAGCAGCGCATTGCGTGGTCCTATGACAAAGTTACCCGCGGTCGGAGCTTTGTCGAAGGCCAAGCGGTGTGGCGAGTCGTGTTACCGTTGGGAGAGAAGACCGAAGGCCGCGGGAAGTGGTCTGCGCGGTGGGAAAGACCCTTAATTATTCATCGCATATTGCCCAAGGGGGCATTCCATCTGCGCGACCTTAATGGAACACTCCATCCCAATCCTATCAACGGTCTTTTCTTGAAACGCCATATTGCTAGCGTATGGGAGCGCGCCGATCTTTCACCTCCTGCCCCGCGCTAACTGATCATAGTACTCCGCGCCATCGCGCTAGCCCTCCGCCGCCTCCCACTAGGGGGCAACCCAAGAAAAAAGCACATAATTAGTTCATTTCTTTGTAAACGTACGAGGTCTAACCAACAGACTAGTACATGATAAGGGCCTATTCCAGGGGCCCTAAAATTAGATTTTACATGCAATTTAGTCATGCTAATTTTTTTTGGTTTCCTTGCTTCATTTCAATATAAACGTGCAAAGTCTAACCAACAGACTAGTACAAGATTGTGGCCTATTCCAGAGGCCCTAAATTGAATTTTACATCTTTTTCCCCTTCTTACACTCTGATACAGGATTACATAAATGGCTTTGCGGCCGAAGCAAACATGTTTACAATGACTTCTGGCTACCCTACAGTTACAGGCATAAATAGATCTGGGGAGGTTAGAAGCGCCTTGAGCTTTCAGGTCGGGCGGTTCATTGGAACAGAGTCCCTCATGCCACCGCGCAAGTTTCAAGAGGTGCTTCAAGGATACTAGCAAAGTCTCGGAACATGTACGGACAAGGAGCCTCCAGACCCTCACGCATGGACAGAGCATAAGGCACAAGGCAAGGGTGCCCAGACCGTTTATTCTTTCAAGCGGAGGTCTGACCTAAGAGTGGATTTCGAAACTCACCTTCGGCCTAAGAGTGGATTTCGAAATTCATTGGAACAAGCGATGAGCAGGAGAAATGGTGGCTTTGCTTTAAGCAGAGACAGAAGGATGAGCAGAAAAGAAAAAGGAGCCATGGAGAGGGGATAGCAAGGCTTAATTGCTGTTCAAACCCCAGCCAGCAGATTCTTTTATAGAAAGAAGGGACTAACTCCATGTGACATGTGTCTTGCGAGCAGAGTTTTGTTCCGAGATCTGAGCCTTAGAGATAAGGTGAATGCGTGATTTTACAGTGACTTCCTGCTTTCCAAGCAAACAGTTGCGTAGAGACCTTTACCCAATCTTAATGGAAGGTTTGTCGCCTACTGAAGGAAGTTCATACATGGGGGGCAGCATGACATGCGAAGTGAAGTCGACCAGAGTCTCTTAATTCTCCCTTGCAGCCTATACACGCGGGGCGTCAAGGCTGGCGAAGTCCGTTTCTCTCAATGGTTCGCCAATATTTTATTCATCAACGAGATGACTCAGTTCACTTTGCCAGTTTTACATTGGGATACAGACCCGCTCGCGACATGTTCAACAAGGCATTTTCGCTTAGACAATCCGAAACTCAAGGCCTAGGGCAATGTTTGAGCCAAGGACATTTTTGTTCAAGTAATAATACTTTACTGGACTGTAAAATGTTTATGTGAATATTAATTACGTCCTTAGCCCGAGTCATAGCCGGCGAGCCTAAGTTCTTTAAGTTTACAAATAATGGCCCGCCAGCAAAGCCACGCGAGCTGAATTACATGGTCCGTGCGTGAAATGACTTCGCTCGGACTACAGATCTCGCGCGCCTTCAGGCACAAAACAAAGCTCGCGCGCGGAATGACTTTGCGCGGAGTAGGGATCTCACTTGCTCGCGCTTCACGCGGAACACATAGCTCGCGCGCGGAATTACTTGTTGACTTCTCTTAGGCGAGGCGGAATGCATCTAGGCGAGTTGGCGAACTGGTTCGCCAGTTCGCGTGAGAGATTTTGCAAGGGAGACACATGAGGAGTCCGCGCGCATTACAATAATCGTTTTAGACTTTTACCAGTCTTTGATATGCTTTAGGCCAATCCATGTGACCCTTTTAATATAAAAAGCCTTATTTTGGCCCGCGAGTTGCAATAGCCCGCGAAATGGGATCGAGCTTCAAGAGCTCGCGGGATTGTTTGAGTTAGCGGCCCACGCGAGTTATTAGTTTTCTACATGAACTGTGACACCCTGCGGGATAAGGATTGCTCCTAATTCTAATTCGCATGAGAGTCTATAATTGAGCAACACGGTAGCAATGTCCTATGTGGAGTGTGCGAACTAGACATGTGTCACATGAAGATTGGTCTGCATGGGTGGAATAGTGCCTTTATGCTTCACGTTGCAGAGTCCAACTTGGATTATGATTATTCTTTCTTCTAACAGAAGTCGGGCTCCCACTATATAAAGAGGCTCGAAGGCTTAAAGAAAGCTCTCTCTCTCTCTCTACACAATTACTCAAATACAAACAAACTGCAACCCAGTTCCCTTCGAGCTACCTCAAAATCCTAAACTTAACTAAGTGCACCGCCGTCTTAGTTACATAGCCCTCTTGGACTTATCCCGATTCCTCTGAATCTCCCCTATAGTTGCTTTGCTCGCGCTGCCGTGAGTATCGACCATCTTGTGCTCATAGATTCCTCATCTGAGGTGGCACCTAGAACCCCCCGCCTGACTAAGAAGTTTAGATCTCGCACTCACATCCGTCCCTCTTTCCTCGTCCGCGAGGTGGCACGCCCGCATCATTAGAAACATTGACTGCTATCATCCCTCTGCTCCGCGCGCTGAGGATCGTGGCCAAAACACATATCACTTTGATTGTTTAGTTCACTCAACACCCATCCTAATATTTCGAAATACTCAACGTACCGAGCGTGACATTTAACAATTCATTATGACGATTGTTTTAATCACGTGGAATAACATCTAAGACGTGAAACAAGTCAATCAAAATTAATCTTTTTTAAAAGTAAGCGAGATTAATATTGTTACTTATCAGTATGATTTAAAAAATTACCTACTTTTAACTGAGATTATCATCCTTCATTCTTCATTCTAGCACACATGACACTTGGTATTCTTGTACAAAGTTTCTGAATTTAAACTAAATTCAATTAGACTCGAGTTTAGACTTTGAACCATGAGTCTGTTAATCCAACTTGGTTCATGTTTCTCAATTTTAATGAAATTGAATTAGGCTCGAGTTTAAACTCTGAACCATGTGAGTAGGTTAATCCAAACTCGATCCAACTTTACCTTCAAGCAATGATGCTATATATGCACTCAAACCTTCAATTTGCCACTCTGTGATAGAACATCCAAAATAATTAGCATATACACAACCAAAACCTACTTTGACAACGGTAGCTAGGCTTCAACGAAACTACAAAAGGAGATAAAGATTGTAATAATTTTCTCAACCACTATATTCGCATAATCGCATTGCATTATTGATATAGATATAGAAGATATGACATTCCCAATTCATAACTACTACGTACTTCCGTGTTCTTTTCATAGGTGGCGCACTTCTTAAACTGGGATTACAACCATCTTACCTTCACACCTTTCATCATCATCATCATCCTCTTCCATTCCTTTCTTTAATATCAATGTCACCACTCTACTTGAACTCAGCTGACCCATCACACCCACTCTTTGACAGAAGAGAACAACACACAACGGTAAGAGTCGTAAGACTATCCCTCCCCACCATTTCTTTCACCAACCCAATTCAGCAAGATATATAGCACATCCTCATTGGCATTCAACTCACTAACCTACCATTAGTAAAAATGGTTGCTAGGTTCAGTAAGTACTGACAATAAAAATGTAACTGCACCGACTTAAATCCGTTATTGGTTTGTATATTGATCAATCCAATAAGGCAATAACAATAGCAGTAAGTATGGTTCTACTTTTTGGACACACAACCTCCAGCACTGGTGGACATTAATGTCTCTGCGTCTGTATTGTTCTTCATTTTTCACTACTAAGTCTTGAAACACCATTTATTGTTGGATCCACTTCCAGTTCCGATTCACGTGTATGTTGGATCTCCTTTTATTGTTGAAATCATGTCACTCAATAACTATGAACTACCAAGAAATATTATTTCATTCTTTCTTCTTATCGTCTTAAAGTTTTGAATTTTAAGTTTTAGTCTTTTTCAGAGGAGGGTGTAGTGCTCCATCCTCCCACTTTTGAGCTCCATGCTCTCTTGAAGTTCAAAGCCTGCAAAGTTCAGTGTATGATTCTTATGTAAAGTTCAGTAGGTCAGTATTAATAGCTTTCTTTTAATTGTTTGTGCACTGAGTTCATGATTTATTGAGCATAGACAATATAGAACTTTTATAATGGTTGTTGTAAGTCTCAGATTGTTTATGAAGCTCTGGTTTTCGGTTAGTTACTAGAGTTTGGGTAGGAAGAAATTGCCTTGTCTTAGGTACTTAAGAGTTTTCAGGTTGTCATCTTTGTTTATGGTTTATCAAGTTTTCATTTCTTTTCATAGTTCTTAGTTTTGGGTAAAGATACTAATGAGTTTGATGCTCATGTTATATGACAGACCAGAAAATCTCGTAAATTTTGGAATTTGAGGAAGTTAAACAATGGGAAGCAGAGAAATCAAGTCCCCTGAAGGAGGGATAGAGACTCCAGCTAATTTGGAGGAACAATATTCAGACACAAATCCAAGGAAGAAGCTTGGTTTTTACTTCATAGAATCCGATGACAGGAGGACAGCTTTTGGAAGGGGATATACCGGAGGAACCACACCGGTTAATATCCACGGCAAACTGTAGAAAATGAGACTGATATGAAGAAGAAGGTTTTCTGTATATAATCTTAAGGAAACGATTACAAGCCTACCTCTATTTATATAAAGAGAGAAAACAAGCTAAGAACCAACTATACAGAGTAAGAACCATCAGTCCCTAATAACCTTCCATGAATTGTGGATCTGAACAACTCTAAACTGTAGAGATTGAACCAAAACTGTTTCACAGTTTTGACCAGAAGACATGGAAGAGAGAAGTAAGGGAAGAGACGTGTGACACACAAGTAAGCTATCTCAATACTCCCCCTCAAGCTGGATCGAGGGAATTCCTTGAGCCAAGCTTGGACAGCAGACGCTCAAACTGAGCGGAAGCAAGAATCTTAGTGAACACGTCTGCAAGTTGATCACAAGATCTTGTGTACATAGTCTCAATGAGCTTTGACTGCACTTGATTTCGAATGAAGTGGCAGTCAACTTCGATATGTTTTGTGCGCTCATGGAACACTGGATTTGCTGCAATGTGCATGGCAGCTTGGTTGTCACAATGCAGAGGAATTGGAGATGAATGCTTGATGCCTAAATCTTGGAGAAGAGCTTTAAGCCAAATAAGTTCACAAGCAATGGATGCCATTGCTCGATATTCTGCCTCAGCACTGCTTCTAGCCACCACTGACTGCTTCTTGCTCTTCCAAGTGACGAGATTGCCTCCTACAAATGTGCAGTAGCCTGTTATGGATTTCCTATCAAGGGCATTGCCTGCCCAATCGGAATCAGAGTAGCCTTCAATCTTGAAGTGATCATTTTTGCACATCAAAATTCCACGACTTATGGTTCCTTTCAAGTAGCGCAATATTCTCTTGACAATGCTCAGATGATAAACAGTTGGAGAGTGCATAAACTGACTAATCAAGCTGACTGAGTATGTAAGGTCTGGTCTGGTGATGGTAAGATAAATCAACTTACCAACCAGTTTCTGATAAGTGCTAGGATCAGTGAGAGTTGTACTTGGTGAGTCCAGCTTCAACTTGCTGTGCAATGGAGTTCGAGCAGGTTTACATGCAGTCATGTTTGATTCATCAAGAAGATCAAGGATGTATTTGCGTTGATTTAGAAACAGACCTTGAGTTGAGAGGTCCATCTCTATCCCCAAGAAATACTTTAGAGAACCAAGATCCTTGATGGCAAAAGCTTTATGTAGAGAAGCTTTTAGATTCTGAATTTCTTCTGTGTTGCTGCCAGCAATGATAAGATCATCTACATATACTAATACCACCAATTTTCCAACTTGACTGTTTCTAACAAACAATGAAGAGTCTGAATGGCTTCTTGTAAAACCTGATGCTACAAGAACTGAACTCAATTTAGAGTACCAAGCACGAGGAGATTGCTTCAATCCATATAAGGCCTTGTGAAGCTTACAAACCATGCCAGCTTCATGTTCACGAGGATGTCCTGGAGGCAGTTTCATGTACACATCCTCCTCTAAATCACCATGCAAAAACGCATTCTTTACATCCATTTGACACAAAGTCCAACCATGATTCATTGCAACTGAGAGTAGGACTCTAACTGTATTCATTTTAGCTACAGGGGCAAACGTTTCTTTATAATCAACACCAAACGTTTGAGTAAAGCCACGAGCAACTAACCTTGCTTTGTGTCGTTCGAGAGTGCCATCTGAATGATATTTGAGTTTATAAATCCATCTAGCTCCAACCAGTTTCTGTCCTTTAGGAAGAGGGACAATACTCCACGTCTTGTTCTCATCAAGAGCATTCAATTCATCTTTCATTGCTTGTTGCCATGCTACTGATCTGTTGGCTTCTGCATAGGTACGAGGCTCATATTCTGTGAGAATCTTGCTTACAAAGGCACTGTAAGCATGCTGAGTGTCACTCAATCCGAGCTCAATGGGATACCGTGAAGAGTAAGTAACATAATCTTGCAGCTTTGGAGGAGGATTCCGATCTCGTGGAGGATTCCTTCGAGGTAAAGATGGAACTTGTTGAACTGTCTCAGGATCTACTTCCTGGTCACTTGTTTCTGCACATGGCTGCTCAGTGTCACTACTGTGAATGACTTCATCATGAGTTGGAGTTGATGTGGTTGAAGTGGGGGTTGGAAGAACCTCAGTCATAGGAAACACTTCAGTTAAACACTCCCCCTGAAGATCACCAGCTGTGCACTGATAAAAGGACTCATTCTCATGAAACACAACATCTCTAGACACAAAAAATTTTCGTGTCAAGGGATTGTAACATTTATATCCCTTTTGTGTAGAGGAATAACCAAGGAACATGCACTTAATTGATCTGGGATCCAGCTTGTCTCGTTTATCAGATTGAACATGCACAAAACATGTGCATCCAAATGTTCGAAGATGAGAAATGTCAATTTTCCTACCCTTGAGCAGCTCAAATGGTGACTTAAAATCCAGAACACTACTTGGCAGCCTGTTGATCAGGTATGCTGCTGATTGAACACTTTGGGACCAAAATCTCTTTGGAACATGGGATTGCAGCATAAGAGCTCTTGCTTTTTCCAGTAAATCTCTATTTTTGCGCTCAGCTATCCCATTTTGTTGTGGAGTTCCCACACAGCTTGTTTGGTGTATGATGCCATGATCACTAAGATACTGTTTCATGATTTTAGAAGTGTACTCGGTCCCATTGTCAGACCTTAGAGTTCCCAATTTTGAAGAAAATTGATTCATGATCAAATTATGGAAGTCTTGAAAACATTTAAACACTTCACTTTTGAGTTTGAGCAGATAAACAAAAGTAGATCGAGAGAAATCATCAATGAAAGTAACATAAAATCGATAACCATCAAAAGAGTCAATAGAGGCTGGACCCCATACATCAGAATGCACTAGTTCAAAAGGCTTAGTTGATCTTGAGTGTGAGAGTTTAAAAGGAAGCCTAGTCTGCTTAGATAAATGGCAGATCTCACACTCATGAGCAACTTTACAAAAATTTGGAAATAGCCTAGACAAAACAGGAAAAGAAGGGTGTGCAAGTCGTCTGTGCCACAGCTTTTGTTGAGAAGCATTGGAGTTGAGCAGAAAACACTTTGAAAGACTTGAGTTGGTGGAAATGAAGTAAAGTCCATTTAGGAAGAAGCCTTCACCAATCTTCATCTTTGTGACTCGATCCTGAAAAATGATATTGTCAGCAGAGAAAATAGCAAGACAATGCAGGATTCGAGTCAATTTTCCAACAGACAACAATTTAAAAGGGAAAGAAGGCACAAACAATGCAGAAGACTCAATGACGTCTGAGAAAATTTTAATTTTGCCTTTTCCAGAGATGGGAACATTACTGCCATTAGCAATAGAGACATGAGAAGGTGTTTTTGATTTTTCAAAAAAAGAAAGATCTTTGAAATCATTTGTGATATGCTCGGAAGCACCAGAGTCTACAATCCAAAACTCTCCATTTTTACTCAAATCAATAGCTGTTGAGAGAGCGCAAATGATACCTGGGATGTCATCAGTAGAAGCAAAGCTTGTTTCTTCAAGGAAGCCTGCAAACTTCCCAAGTAGAGCAGTTGAGTTTCCTCCATTCCTTTCCAGACTTCCCTTTTTGCTTTGAAGAAAGTTTGCAAACTCATTTATGAGTGTGATAGGATTGGAGGTGAAATTGCTCATTTCTTCTGATGTGGTGCTCAACTTTGCTCTAGGATTGGATGGGTAAGAGTTTCTGCTAGTTCTTGGGTCATCATTCCACTTTGGCTTCAGATCAGGGTGAAGTATCCAGCAAGTTTCTTTCTTGTGTCCTACGCCAGTTCTTCCAATGCTCTCACAATGAGTGCATTTTAAGTCTGGCCTCTTCCCTCGATAAGGTCTGTTGCTGGAGAATGCTCTAGGCTCAAAGTTAGTTGCATCAGTCTCTCCAACTGCAACATTAGCATTCATGACCTTTCTTCTTACTTCTTCTCTATGAATAGTGCTACACACCATTTCAAGGCTGGGAAGCTCTGGTGTCATCAACAGGTAACCTTTGAGATCTTCATATTCAGATCCAAGACCAGCTAGGAGCTGAAAGACTTTATCCTCCTCAGCACGTTTGAGAAGAGTTACAGAATCAGTTGTATGAGGCCTGTACAGATTTAACTCGTTCCACTTTGTTTTCAAAGTTCCCAAATATTGAACAAAGTTCGAGTTACCTTGCTGAAGTTCTCCCAACTCCTTTTTTAGCTGAAAGATTCTAGCAGCATTGTTCAGATCTCCATACATATCTTTAACAGCTTTCCACAAGTGTAGAGAAGATTCGGAGAAGTTGAAAATTTCTGCAATCTTTGGCTCCATGGAATTAAGCAGCCAAGACATCACCAGCTGATCTTGAGATTGCCATGCTTCAAAGTCAGGTGATGAAGATGCAGGAACTTTACTCTTTTCACTAATAAAGCTAAGTTTGGATCTTCCTCCAAGTGCCAGAGTAATGGCTCTTGCCCAGGAGATGTAGTTGAACTCATTCAGAAGGGTTGAGCTGAGACGTTGATTTGGGTTAGTATCAACCATCTCAGGCCTGGAAGAGGATGAAGACGAAACTTTCTCACCGCCTTCAGACATGATGCAGGCCTTTTATGAACGAAGAGTCTATGAAATGAAACAGAAGCAGGTCCTATGAGGATCACTGCTCTGATACCATGTAGAAAATGAGACTGATATGAAGAAGAAGGTTTTCTGTATATAATCTTAAGGAAACGATTACAAGCCTACCTCTATTTATATAAAGAGAGAAAACAAGCTAAGAACCAACTATACAGAGTAAGAACCATCAGTCCCTAATAACCTTCCATGAATTGTGGATCTGAACAACTCTAAACTGTAGAGATTGAACCAAAACTGTTTCACAGTTTTGACCAGAAGACATGGAAGAGAGAAGTAAGGGAAGAGACGTGTGACACACAAGTAAGCTATCTCAATACAAACCAATCGCTGATCTTTCCAAAACCGGTGGTTGGTTTGCTGCCTTCTTCATATTTGGTAACCACAAAGCCTATTTTATATGACATGTTGTGTGAAATGTGATTACTTTATACTGTGAAGTTTAGTTTTAAATTTTTGTGCAGGAAATGAAATGGCCGAGAGAATGGCTTATTTTGGACTCTCAGTCAATATGGTGGCCTTCATGTTCTATGTAATGCATAGACCCTTTAGCAGTTCATCAAATGCAGTTAACAATTTCTTGGGGATATCACAAGCTTCTTCTGTTCTTGGTGGTTTTCTAGCTGATGCATATCTTGGTCGATATTGGACTATAGCAATCTTCACAACTATCTATCTTGCAGTAAGTAGCCAAATATGAATTGCATATGAAATTTTAAACCAGTGATTACAAGTGAGCTGATAGTTTCTATGTTTGTTTTCATGGAGGGTTTGACAGGGATAACTTTATGTGCAACAATGGACATTTTGACACCGAACCAAGATCAATGTGATCAGCTATCCCTTCTTTTAGGCAATTGTGAGCCAGCAAAATCATGGCAGATGCTTTATCTCTATTCTGTTTTGTACTTAACTGGATTTGGAGCTGCCGGTATAAGGCCATGTGTGTCATCTTTTGGGGCTGATCAATTTGACGAAACAAGCCTGGATTACAAGTCTCACTTGGATAGGTTTTTCAACTTCTTTTATCTGTCTGTCACCATTGGAGCTATTATAGCCTTCACTGCAGTAGTGTACATTCAAATGGAACATGGTTGGGGACTTGCCTTTGGGTCACTGGCCATAGCTATGGGCATATCAAACTTTGTGTTCTTTCTTGGTACACCTCTCTACCGGCATAGACTACCCGGAGGAAGCCCTCTGACACGTGTTGCACAAGTATTGGTTGCTGCCTACAGGAAAAGGAAGGCTGCATTTTCTAGCAGTGAGTTGATAGGCTTGTATGAGGTTCCTGGAAAACAATCTGCTATAAAGGGTAGTAGAAAGATCGCTTACACCAATGATTTTAGGTATCTCTTTCTTTAAATTTTACTGCTCACCTAGAATTATATATATGACATCGGCTTTAATGTCTTGCTCTCCAAGCAAAATCCTGATTTTTGGCATTACAGATGTTTAGACAAAGCAGCTCTGCAGCTTAAGGAAGACGGTGTAGACCCAAGTCCTTGGAGGCTTTGCACTGTGACTCAAGTAGAGGAAGTAAAGATTCTACTAAAACTTGTTCCAATCCCGGCTTGCACAATAATGCTGAGTGTAGTCTTAACTGAGTATCTGACTCTCTCAGTTCAGCAAGCTTACACTTTAAATACCCATATGGGTCACCTCAAGCTTCCAGTAACATGCATGCCAGTATTTCCAGGCCTCAGCATATTTCTCATACTATCCCTCTATTACTCTACATTTGTCCCCTTGTCGCGGCGCATCACAGGTCATCCTCACGGTGCTTCTCAGCTTCAGAGGGTAGGCATAGGTCTGGCAGTTTCCATCCTATCCGTGGCATGGGCCGCGGTTTTTGAGAGGTACCGAAGAAACTATGCAATAAAGCACAAGTATGAGGCTAGTTTCCTAACCGCAATGCCTGATCTAAGCGCATACTGGTTGTTGATCCAGTACTGCCTCATTGGCGTAGCTGAAGTGTTTTGCATAGTGGGGTTACTAGAATTCCTCTATGAGGAAGCCCCAGATGCTATGAAAAGTATAGGATCTGCTTATGCCGCACTAGCCGGGGGTTTAGGGTGCTTTGCAGCCAGCATATTGAACAGCATCATCAAATCTGTCACAGGCAGCACAGAGAAGCCATCTTGGCTGTCACAGAATATCAATACTGGTAGATTTGATTATTTCTACTGGCTACTTACAGTTTTGAGTGTCATCAATTTCTGCGTATTTCTGTATTCGGCACATAGGTACAAATACAGGGCAGAGCAGCAAATTGTAACCAAGATTAAAGAAGACCTCATCCAAGGATAACATATTGGAACCCTTCAGTAAGAAGTGTACTAGTTAGAAGGAAAAGCACAAGCAGTAAGCAAAACAAAAATTACTGTGTTTAGCATTATAGATTGATAGATGGAAAGAAGCTTGATTGTAGCTCTTTGTCATTGGAGCAATAGAAGGAACATCAATTGGTTTAATGAACTATTTACGAGAAAACTCTGTATTCTCCCTTCTAATCTAGAGATTGCAAAGTCAATTACTATATGGGAAAACAACTACCCGGTTTGTTCATGCTAGCTAAATTCATAAAATGGTGCGTAGTCTTGAGATCTTGCTATCAGGCGAAGAAAAAGAGTTGGTGTCTGCCATTCATATGTTTTCTTAACAATTATGTTTACAGTAACTGAATATGGTGCCACACTGATTTGTGGAGTTCTATACAAGTAAGATGGGTCATTCAAACTTATGAAAGCCTGAAGAAACACAACAAAGTATTACAAACTAGTGGCACAAATAACAATTGGTTCCAACTTTGCAAGCCTTATAAACAACACGACTTTTATTTACAGAAACTCATAGCCGCTCCATATGTATTTGCTCTATTGCTTTGAAATCAGATACTAAAAGTTAGGGGCTTTCACAGAATTCCATCTCCTGACATTCCAGAATTAACAGTCAAAATATGATCAACCGAGAAAATATACTCACAAGTAACAGATGAAAGAACTGTTGCACAATACCATGCAATATAAATTATCTTGATATATAGCTCGAATGTTATAGCCTAATATTAATTTAGATGGTTGGGAAATTGACTTATGGGCTAAAGGCACCAGTCCTCCAGCTCCCAAGGGTTCAGAAAAATTCACATAAATTCAGAACTTAAGATGATGCTTTGAACTAAAAGAGGGAACTTTATTCTCTAACATAGAACATTAGAACGTACCTTCCCACAAATTGGGCAACTTTCACTTCTTTCCAACCACTCATAAATACAGCCAAGGTGAAAATGGTGAGAACATTTTGTTGTGATTTTAGGATTTTCGGTGGTATAATCTGCAAGCATGTAAGTGAACTATTTCAGTACAGAGAACAATTGAGGAAAGTCACTTTTTATATTTTGCACTACAGCATATTCCATGATTTTGGTAGTACAATGATAAATTAAAGCACTTACCATCAAGACATGTAGGGCAGACATCATCATCTTCTGAAGCTGGCAGGACATAAGTTAATCCATATGCGACTTTTGATGCTAGTTCCTTTTCCAAGGTCTCTGAATGCCCTGACTTACAATCTTCTTCAGCTTCAACTCCATTCCGTTTCTTCCCCGAACCAAGGGACTCTGTCGCTGAACTGCTTCTTCTCACTTGTTGTGCATCTTCCTGCAAATGTGTCATGGACTTCTCACGCCTAGAAATTAAGCCGTCACGCTGCAGACGTGAGTACCTCTGATCGGCATCAAAGGGTGATGGCCTGGCCACTGAAAACGGAGTATCATTTGAGGAGTTATTTGCTACTGTTGTGCCAGTTCCAGATGGGACAGAAGAAGTAGCCGCTTGGTTAGGTGATGGAACTGATCGCCCATCAAGCCTTTGAAACGGTGCACTATACTGCACAAACATAGGGAACACGGAAAATCAAACAAAATACTAAATAAAACTGGAATCACCTTCATAAACTAATCTATCTGGAAGAAAAGTTTAATTACAATAACTTTTTACAATTCTTTCTAGTCAATTATATTAGGCCTAGTATTGCAAATGATGCAATGAATTGGGACTTCTTAATTTAAAACATTATCGAAATGACAAACTTCTAGCACTCGGTCAAAATGGGTTGTTGATCACTTCTCCTCATTTTCTTGTCCATTCATTTTCATATTATCAGCTTTAGTGTCACAAAATGTATCCAATGTTAAAGAAATGTGAACTCCCTAACTTTACGCAAGAAGAGTTGCTCGATGGAAGAACTACACCGGTATTGAGCTATTGAGTTGCTAATGGCTTTATGCTTACCCCGCTGAATAGCTGGTGGAAGAAGTATCTGAGACACGCGCAGTGCCTGTATACTGGATTGCTGGGAAGAGAATACTCTTCAAATTCATCACCACATGGACAGCAGCAAAGAGAACCCATCTCAATGCTTTTAAAAAGTACTAACAAACTGCAAAGAAAAACACTACTCTTCCCTCACCAAGGCTCCTCCTTTAATCCAAATAACTTCCTGGAATCCAATATTTTTCCAATGTCAGTAAAAACTAGAATCAAGACAAAAACTTATACCAGCCTATTAGCATTGCTGGGTTCATGTCAAATTGTCAGATTGTGAGGAACCCCCAATTGAGACACACTATCACCGACAATGTGAATCACATATGAAACAGTAAAGCTTCGATTTTTACACTGACCCATGATCAAGACTTGCAACCTGAACAATTATTTCTATATTTAACTGATGAAATTTCTGAAGCCAAGCACAATAACATTCAAGAATTATAGTAAAAACCCAGAAAAAATTAGGGATTTAATTGGAAAAAGCAGTGAAAGGTTTGAAATTTTGAAGCTGGGAAGTGGGATTGAAACGTACCTTGTGGATAAGCGACTAGATGAGGAAGAGAGTGAAAAGAGGAGGAGGGTGTTGTTGAAAGCAAAGACTATGAGAGAGTCCACAAAAGGGGTTCTGGTTTTTGGGAAGTTTCAAGAGTAAGGTGGGTGGGCTCAATCAGAGAGGATTATTATTATTATTTTTTTTTTTTTGATTGAGAAAGAATTTATTAACTTCAAAGAAAGTACAACAGAGGAGTTCAACATAACCCCAAATAAAACAACTAGTTTCCAGCTATTACATCATGAAGCCATGGTGGCCCATCCTCCTTGCAAAACCAAGTTTGTGACAAAGAAAGCGCCGATCTTGCCAAACTATGGGCAATGCTGTTACGGCGTTTCTTCACATGCTTCCAGGACATCCAATCAAACTCACTCATTAGCAATCTTATTGCATCAAGGATTCCTCCAATCTCGCTCAAATCCCAACTATGGACTTTTAGACCATTTAAAACATTAAGAGCATCTCCCTTGATCATAAGCCTTTCCACGTTCAACTCCTTGCAAAACTTAAGACCATGCCAAAGAGCAAGAGCCTCAGTGGCAATTGGAGAGAGAGGAAGATTCAGAGGGACTGATAAAGCTCCGACAAGGCTTTTATCAGGCTTTAGCAGAACAGCCCCTAGCCCAACTTTGGTGTCTTTATTCACTGCTCCATCAAAAAACATAATTGGACACAAGGAATCACTAACCTGGATGATATCTTCAAGCTGCTCACCATCTGAGATATGAGTTGAACTTGTTGCCGAGTAATAATGGTTCTTACCAACTTTTAAAAGCTCCACTTGCCAATCCAAGCACTTATTCACAATCATCTGTGGCCCAACCTCCTGTTTCCCATGGAGGACCTCATTTCTGCATTTCCAAATCCACCAGGCTACTAATGCAAATAACTCCAATTCCTTACCAGTACCTTCCTCAGCAACCCTGTGAAAGAGGTCCGAGAATGATAAAGGTTTCCAGCATTTCACAACCCCGCTTAACCAAGTTATTCATAGCCTGTGGGAGTGTCCTTCGGCAGAGAGGATTATTTTAGATGACAAAGGTTGAAGCTTTACTCTATACTCCCTCACATCCTATTTGTCTGCATACACAGAGCTTACGGAGTAAGAACCGGTTTAGTTTTTCTTTGTTCCGGTCAATTTGAACCGGCTCATGATTATTATTATTATTTCTCTAAAAAAGAAAATTAAATATTAATTTGTGAGTTTGTTACTTGGAGTAATGGTTCAAAGTCCAAACATTGTCTTATCTTTTATCTTTTACAGAAGCTAACTTTTAATATTTCACATTTAAAAAACTTTAAAACAATATCTGACGTTGTTATCCTGATTTAAGTTTGGTATCTGAAACCGTTAACTCCGTTATAAAACTAGGGTAAAAACCTAAAATAGTACCTAAACTATTACGAAATGTATTTTTTAGTACTTACGATTTTTTTTTTACTTGAAATGGTACCTACAATATTGCTCTGTTACTTTATATGGTACATCCGTTAGTTTTTCTGTTAAAATCGCCTACGTGACATATATTTAAATGGTATGAATATTCAAAATGACACCTAATCTACTACCACTACAGGAAATACAGTCTTAGCCGACGAAATCGAAAATATTATGTCGGCTAAGTCCTTCTTGGTCAACGGAAACATAACTGTTGTATATGACAACAAAACTGTAGCTTAAGATCTTACTAGGCAACGGAAAATGACTGTTGGGAATTTCCGTTGGTAAATTTTCGTCGGCATAGTAAATCTTAGGCGACAAAAACTGGCTTCAGACACTGTCTGTTGACTAAGATTTTCCTAGACGACGACATATTTCTGTCGGTAGGGACAGTTTTAGGCGACAAAAATTTTTCCGTCGGCGTAATACGTCTTGGGCGACGAATACTGTTCCGTCGGCGTAGTGGGTCTTGGGTGACGAATATTCCCTCTTAGCTGACAAATTTTTCCGTCGACTAAGAAAAGACATTATTGCTGCTTGACATAACGCATAACAAATATTTTCTATTGATGCCTTTTGTCTTAGGCGATGGAATATTCCGTCGGCTAAGTAAACACATCATTTATACACCATCTGCCCAGAAGAGAACGCAGAAGAAACCCATATCACAAAACTCCTCCCCCCCCTCACATATCCTATCTAAATTTAGTTTTGGAAGATTTTCTTCATGAATTTGATCGATCTTTAAGAGCTGCTTCTCTCCTAATTAATTGGTATGTAACTACTTTAATTAATTCAGTTTTTTTCTTCATTTAGACATATTTTCCTGCGACTTTACGAGCGGTCCAATTACTGGATTCCTTGATGCATGTATGATATATATATATATATATATATATATATATATATATATATATATAACTTTGATAGAGTATATACATCTTGAATATGTTTGTACGTATGTACGTATATGTTTTTGTGTACGTGTTCGTATATATATTAATATGTTAATTTGTATGTATAATCTGTGTGAATTAATACGTATAATATGTTTGTATATATGTGTGTATAATATGTTTGTATGTATGTGTGTATAATATGTTTGTTCGTATAATATGTGTGTATAATATTAAGTTTTTGTGTGTGTGTGTATATATACACAAAAATATATCTTTAACTTTTGTGTGTGTATATGATTAATAGTTATTATGTGAATAATATGTTTATCAAATTTTTGTTTTCATGGAAATCATTTGTGTATTCAAATGATGATAAAAAATAAAATGATGAATCATGTAATTAAGAATTATAATATTCTTATACGTACATTCATCAACATATTAATTGTACGTTACCTTTAGAAATCTCATTCGAGAACCATTATATTACGACTGTGTCTAACAAAATGGTTTTCGAATTGTCTCATATTTGGACAGTTTGAGAGCATATATGACATTGAGATTCCATTTGTTGTTGGTGCATTTCGTTTTCGGTTGTGAGTATATATATTTCGATAGGATCTTCCTTTACTGTTCCTCGAGTGCATATTAGGTATATAGATATTCGTGCACTTGGGGAATTGTAGGGAGATGCTGCTGAAATTTTCTCACATACGCGAATTCGAAACACCCCAACAACAAACAAAATCACAATGTTATGTGCTCTCAAACGGGATTAGGGCCCTAACCATGGACATAAGGTGAAGATTGTAGGTGTGAACAACTTACATTAATATATCTCATATATATATATATATATAATAGTTAAGTATATATTTATATTTCCCATTTATTATTAACGATTTTTTGACGATTATATTTTTGTTTCCTGTTATTATAGTGTATAACATGGACAAGAGTTGGATGCAATTAGGGAGAAGGTCCTCTCTTTATACGAAAAACATTTTTGATTTTCTTGAGTTCGTGCGTCTACATAGTCCCCCAGACAAAGTTATTCACATATGTCCCTGCAACAAATGTTTCAATCAGAAACCAGTAACATATAAAGATATATATTCTCACTTGGCACTAAACGATATTTGTTTTAGTTATACCACATGGACATGGCATGGCGAAAATCAAGTTCAAATGCTTACACTTGTAGAAATTCTAGCACAACATAATCAGCAGGCAAGACTTTCAATGCAAGTTACGGGGACCCTGCTATGATGAACCTCTTAAACGATGCCTTCCCGTTCACCGCCTCATGATATCAGGAAAATATTGTTTATGACAACGCCCCTGACAACGCCCCTGACACCTTCCCTAATGTCTCACACGTTGACTACAACAGTGATTATGATAAGTACAACAGACTTTTACGGGAAGTATAAACCCCATTGTATCCTGGCAGTGAGCATACTGTGTTAGGTACCGTCATGGAGTAAATGAAGATAAAAAACAAGCGGGAAAAGAGTAACGTATGTTTTGATGACGATATTACACTTATGAAGAAAATGCTTCCCAAAGGTAACAGTTGTTCGGAAAATTTCGACCAGGTAAAAAGCATGTTGGCTGACCTTGGTCTTGATCACCATAAGATAGATGCTTGCATCAATAACTGCATGTTGTGTTACAAAGATATAATTGATGAAGTTGAGTGTTCACACTGCTACGAGCCAAGGTATAAAACAGCTTCCACTTCATCTAAACAGAAAAACCGGCCCATTCCTAGAAGGTTCTTCGTTACTTCCCGTTGGGTCCTAGTCTGCAGCGTCTGTACATGTCTTCACATACGGCCAACCATATGAGATGACACCAGGCAAGACACTAAAGATAGGAGAGGATGGATCAGGATAATCTCACACATCCTGTAGACGGGGAGGCTTGGAAGCACTTTGAAGGTTCTTTTCCTGAATTTGCTAGAGACTATCGAAATGTCAGACTCAGACTTGCAACAGACATATTCAATCCTACTGGAAACATGAATTTGTCTTATAGCATTTGGCATGTGATAATATTTTCGCACAATCTACCTTCCAACATGTATATGAGGAAGGAGTACAATTTTCTTATGCTTATGGTTCCAGGGCCGTATTCTCTAGGAAAATGTTTGGATATGTACATGAGACCATTAATTGATGAGCTGCATGAGTTATGGGAAAATAGACTCCCTACTTTTGACAAGCATGGTCAAACTTCTTTCATGATGAAAACAGCTGTTATTTGGACCATCAGTTATTATCCAGCTTACGGGATGTTGTCTAGCCAACAAACTAAGGGGTACAAGGCTTGCCTGATATGCTTAGATGACATCAATTCTAGTCGCCACGCCGACAAAATGTGTTTCTTGGGATCTCATAGGTGGCTTGACTAGGATCACGAGTGGCGGTGGGATGCTGAGGCATTTGATAAGACTGAGGCGCATAATTCGAAACCCCTAGGGAGATTTGGTGAGTGGATTTTAGAGAGGCTTAACCAGCACTGGTTTGGATATTTGAGCACCAGTAAAGATGTAACCAACTTGAATCCTCCCACGCCTAATGAGATTAAGTACTGGACACACAAAAATGTATTCTTTGAATTGCCTTAGTGGTCGACTTTGAAAATCAAACACAATTTGGACGTCATGCACATAAAGAAGAATGTTTGTGACAACGTTCTTGGAACAATTCTGAATCTCAAAGATAAGAACAAAGACACCCTCAAAGCCCGTGTTGATCTTAAGAAAATGGGTATATGCTCTAAGCTATGGCTAGTAGAGAACAAAAGAACAAAAAAAGCCATAATTCCTCAGGCTACACAGTCCATCCTCAGAAGAAGGCAGAAGTGTTTCAGTGGCTTCATAACGTTAAGTATCCTCATGGGTATGCAGGGAATATCGCTCGATGTGTTAAGACGAGGAAAAATAAGAGTACTAGGTTGAAGACTCATAACTGTCATGTTTTGCTGCAACGTCTTCCCGTGGTCATTAGACCGTATTTGCAGAGTGATGTGGTTGACACGTTAGTGGCTTTGTCAAAGTTCTTTTAGAGGATATGCACTAAAGAGCTTAAAAAGTCTGATGTTCGGTCATTGCAAGAAGACATTGTGTACATCATGTGCAAGCTGGAGATGATCTTTCCCCCTAACTTTCTTTTACATCATGATCCACCTTCCCAAACAAGTGTTGCTTACTGGTCCAGTACAATATACCTGGTACTATCCAAATGAGAGGTATATATGCACTCATTCTCTAATTAATCATCCTTTCAAATTAAGATAATTTTTTAAATATTTATTGTAAGAGAATAAATATATGTTTTGCAGGCAACTGAGGGATTTCAAGAAGTCGAACAGAAACAAACGTTTCCTTGAAGGGTCGATCACGACGGCATACATTCAAGCTGAGTGTGTAACGTACTGCAACACATATCTCAATAATGAAGACACAGTGGGGGAATCATCTGGAGCGGGTAGTAGCCAGCAATTTAATCTATCAGTTGTTTCCAACGATGTTCAACCGTATGGCAAATTAAGTAATTCTGAAAGATTAAATAATGTTGAGATCAAAGAGGCTCATTGGTATGTCCTTCAATATTGCGACGAAACCGAGCGGTACTTTAAGTCCTATTTGGAAAGGCAAGATAGTAACGAAGTCATACACAAGAGAGATTATCCTGATTACTTCCTTATTTGGGTACCTTATATATATATGATGTAAATATATGTTGCTTTTTGATGTTACATAATGTAACAACGTTGTTCTTAAAATTGTTACAGATGATGCACATTCAACAACAGTTTTCTGTTTCTTACGACCCGGAGTTGCACTTGTTGGCTGGAGGACCCCAAAGCCACAGAGTTCGTGCTGGATGTTTTGTGAGCGGTGTTAAGTTTGTGACGTCAGAACGAGATGAATGTCATGTCACCCAAAACAATGGAGTTATGGTTGAGGGTCTGGGTTTCAACTACTACGGGATTCTTGTCAGTGTCATCGAACTAATCTACGACAAGGGTATGCTAGTCGTGTTGTTTAAGTGCAAATGGTTCAATACTGACCTAACCAAACGAAGGAGTACAATTCTGGATCGTGGCTTGTTATCAGTGGACTCAAATAATGTATGGTATGAGAATGAGCCGTTTATTCTTGCCACCATGGCGAAACAAGAGTTTTATCTTGATGATCTGGCTATGGGTGAGGGTTGGAAAGTGGTGCAGGTGATGTCACATAGGAATTCAAAGCTTTGATAACTATTTCTGAAATGGCTCAATGGTTGGTGAAGACTAGAAGATCAGTGACGTACCAACTAGTTTATAAGGTGGTTTTGTTAGTGCTCACTCTTCCTGTATCAACGGCAACAACAAAGCGAGCATTCTCATCTATGAAAATAGTGAAAACTTCGGAACAAAATGGAGGATGATTTTCTTACAGATTCTTTGATTATGTACATTGAAAAAAGAAATCGTTGAAAAGTTTGACATAGACTCGATTATTGATAATTTTTCGCGATATGCAGGAGCGACGAGTCCCTTTTTAATGTATAACGCTATTTAAAAACTTTATTATATTATAGACCATGTTTTTTTTTCTTTCAATAACCTCTTTTATATCGGCCCCCCTCACTTGTATTTCCTGGTTCCGCCACTGCTCTTGTGGAGGCAAACCTTATTAACCTTTTGTGGTCAATCAGCCATGGAGGTGGTGGACAAAATGCCGCCGAGCATGGATGTGAGGTGGAGGGTTACCTGCTAACGTCGGCGATCACTGTACCGACGAAAGAAATTTGGTAGCCGTCGGACATGGCTGCGAGCAAGAATTGGAATCTCCCAATTTGGTTCTAGGTTTGGACTCTGATTAGTGAGACTGAGTCTGAACTTGAATCCAAGAGAGCTATGCTTCTTCAACTAGAAGATCTGATGATTATGTCGGCGGGGGCAGGGACGCCGGTGACGAAGCCATCTTGACTGCCATTAGTGCAATCGGAGATTGTCGGCAAGTGACAATGCAAATCTGCTAGGGTTTGAGAATGGACTCGGGTGTTTCATCAAAAGTCAAATTTAGAATTGGGTTATTATGCCTGATTTCAAACTGCTTGTGGCTTAAGTCGCATGTTTGGATATCTTGGCAGACTGAATTAAATGGATTCATGAGGCTTGGAGTACCGCAATTGAGCGTCTTGGCTCTAGTTTTTATGTTTCTTTGATATCTTGTTTTGTATCTAGTTTAATCCTTTGTTAATAAGTGAGTTAATTGTCTAATGTAATGGTGCTTTGATGTCATTCTGGTATGAGTTTATCAATGAAATATTTGGAGCTGCTGTCTTTTTTCCCTTAAAAAAAATATCTCAAAGTCAATAATCGAAAAAATCATCGATTCAAGTTTTAAACTAGACTACATGATGAGGTAGGTGATGTGCTCCATAAGTTAACTATTGCCTAATCATACATATTCCTCTCACATTTTTTCATCAAAATTGCACTTATGTGGTGAATCAGTGATCATTCGGTTTGTGTGAGCTGAAAGGTCACATCGGGTGGCTACGATTCCAGAAAGTGAATATTAGTGAAGTATTTTGTTACTGCCATTCTAAGCTAAATTGCGTGCGGCGTTTTATAGAAGTTGCTTCAGCTTGTGTTGGACCAGTCTGAATTATATAAATTTAGCTTATACCCAATATGAATCTCTTTAGCTTCAGCTTGTACAGAAGCGCTTCCTTACACTAACATAGATTTGATGTTCTCTCTCTCTCTCTCTCTCTCTCTCTCTCTCTCTCTCTCTCTCTCTTGAATCGTCACCAAGGATGTAGAATCAGCAGCGATTGCAAAGGGTAAACCGAGTTCATCAGTTCGTGCTTAATAATTCTCCATAGAGGTACGTAGCTAGGCTAGCTGAACAAAATTGATGCAGTTGAGCTCAAGACTCATAACCAACTGATTGGTAATATGCACATCACTGCTTACTGTAATTACCGCATCTGCAATCCACGCACCATTCAATTGCTTACTAGCTATTACATTCACCTCTCCTCCATTATGTGGCGGCGACACTGTGGAACAGTTTAACACTCTGCAGGATTCAACTGTGAGCCCTAGTATTAAGGTAGATGACAATGACGACGTGAATGATCAACGAAAGGAAAAGAAGATATATAATGACCTGAGTATAGGTACAAGGTTGTAAGAATTCTTCCTCCCTGTAATCGGAGAGAAACTTGTTTGGGAATCGACATTTTGTTCATCTCTACTGAGACTGGTAAGTGAAGAGGATCAGTTGTATTGTGTCCACCAGTCTATCAGTTTAAGAACCTCCAGCTCTTATGGGATCCGCTAGCAACAGAAAATATATATAAACAGCCCCCTTCCGTTGAGGGATCCCTATTTTTGACCACTTTCTAGGGATAGGGCATTACACCACTTCCCAATTGAATTTTTACATCTCCACCGTTCATATCTTAGGTCTATATGAGTAGATCACCTCTACAAAATTTCATATGATTTGGTGATCGTTAAGGTTTTCAAAAGTTTGATTTAGTTTTAATGATCTTGAACGGTCCAGCTTATGTCAAACTAAAACCGTTGAAGGTCATTAAAACTAAATTGAACTTTTGAAAGCCTTAACGATCATCAAATCATATGAAATTTTGTAGAGGTGATCTACTCATATAGACCTAAGATATGAACGGTGGAGATATAAAATTATAATAGGGAAGTTGGTGTAATGTCATATCCCTATAAATGGCTTAAAATAAGGATCCCTCATTAGAAGTGCCATGTATGTATATATATATATATATATATATATATATATTGGCATGGTTGCTTGATATTCTTGTGTTGGTTGGATCTACATCGTCATCTCACTTTAGCACATTTTGTTCTCTAGGTTGTTTCTTTCAAACCTAGTTATAGTTTCCTCATGATGATTATTTCAACAGTATGGAGATATCTTGCTTGCCCTCTCCACCTTATGTCTTCCTAAGGACCTATACGAAGTTAGGGACTGGTGTGCAACTAGGGAGGATGAAAGAATTGGGATCTGAATCAAATGTTTTGCCCCCCCTTTTTCGAGGTCCGGGCATACAATCTTCTCCAGAAAATGGTTGCCGGATTGAGCAAGATGCCAAGTCCAAGACAACAATGTTATCAAAGCAAAGTGTCCTGAAATAGCTAGGAATACTTTTATATAATGTCAACTAGTTTAGGCCAATAAACTAAACAATAATTTATTCTTAACAGTATCATAAGATCACATGAATAGAAAACAAACAACACACTAAAGAAATCACATCACGCTTCGAAACGGACCTCTTAGCAATCCATCCACAGAAGCACCAGTGATCGAAAACTCTCCTCCCTTGTTATCATTTTCAGCTTTCTGATCAAAACAGTACACAGGAGCTTGCCACTTTGCATCTTCAAGCACTGCCCCAACCTCAAATGTCATCACATGTGCCTCTCTCCCTGCAGCATTGAAACAAACAAAATCGTTTCCAAATTCGACTCCCATAAACCCTAATGCTAAAACCCAGAATCCGAATTTCGCAAATGTAAACCACAAAGCCATTGATAAGTAGTGAAACTATTAACATTTACCAGTGTAAAAGGCCCAATGAACAGGTCTCTTGGTGACAACGTCCTCATAGTACAGAAGAAAATCGACCTTGTTCCAAACGTTGCAGAGGAACCCATCCACGTGGCGCTGACCCAGATACTCAGCTCCGTCGAGCCAATTAGGCCGGAGAATACCCACCTCAAGCTGAGAGCTTGTGCACGTTTTGGATGAGTCCAAGCTGTAGAAGAAGGAGGTCCCATTGTTCCACTCGAGGTCGTAGAGGATTGAACCCAGCTGGTGCTGTATGATGTTGAAGTTTTGACCGTTGGGCCAGTCGTACCAGAGGTTGATAATTTCGAGGGTGCCGGTGTAGTTCATCATCAGAATTGAGTGGAACTGGTGTGGCCATGGAGTTGGTCTTGGGTCTTGTTCGTGAGGGAGGGATGAGGAGGAGGAGAGATGAGAGGTGAGGAGGATGAGGATTGTGATGAAGGAGGTGATGATGGCTTTGGCAATGGAAGAAGACATTGATGTGGTGAAGTTGGTAGCTCAGTTGTGACAGTGGATTGTGTGAGGGTTTAACGAAGGACACTTGGATTTGATGATACCGTGTTGGTCGAAATGGATCGGGTGGCTCTAAATGGATACGTGCAAGGCCCGTTTGGTTTTCCTTTTTGGCAAGGACAAAGAAAAAAAGAAATTGTGGGCGAAATTGTAGGAAGAATATTCTGTGCGCGGCAACACGACACCACGTGGATGATCACGATTTATGACTTTATTAGACATGCAAGGGCCCCTCAGGTTAAGATTGCACAGTCTATTTGCACGTCGTGCGTATAAGATTTTCCTGAAATTGTATAAATAAATTTTTAGGTTCATTCTCAACGTTAATTCCGAAATCAACTATGTTGCGGTGTGTGTTGACTAAAAACTCGACAAGTACAACAAACGAGAAACTTGGTGAAAACGTTAAAGTGTGTATATATTGTTTAACAAACTATACAATGAGTTAAACCGTCAAAAGAAGTCATTACATAAAGTGTGTAAAATATTTCCTTCACATGAGTATATATACGACACATGCCTCACAGACCAACATTTATGAAAACAAAAAAGAAGACAAGCAAAAAGAAAAGAAGACGCACAATATGAACCCAGATACGCAACAGACTCGTGGAAGCAGCCAACGTAGCCACACAACAACAACCAAGAACACCTGGCAAGTGGTGGCAATAACCTAAATAAACGCAAAATAGGGGCAAGACCGTAAAAGCACGCGGTCCTTGGCTACAAGAACCCAAACATAGTATATAGTAATAGTAAACTGCATATTAATTACTGATTAAATTTCGTTTATAAATATATCTTTTACACATTATCTTATACATTTAAGGACAAAAATTAACAAATTAGGACAAACTAATGTCCACATGTCATCTGTCACTACATATTTTACCAAACTACCATTCACTTCATATTCTACTGCTACTATAGACGTGCTATTGCCGTGTTGACGAGAGACATGGTACTGTTGTGTCGACGAGAGACGTGCTACTCTCGTGTTGACGAGGGATGTGCTACTGCCGTGTCGATATGAGACGTGCTACTGTTGTGTCTACGAGAGATGTGTTACTGCCGTGTCGACAAGAGACGTGTTACTGCCGTGTCGACAAGAGACGTGCTACTACCATGTTGACATGAGACGTGTTATTGCCGTGTTGACCGTAGACGTGCTACTGTCGTGTCGATGAGAGACGTGTTACTGCCGTGTCGATGAGAGACGTGTTATTGCCGTGTCGGCGAGGGACGTGCTACTCTCGCGTCGACGAGAGACGTGTTATTGTCGTGTCGGCGAGGGACGTGCTACTGCCGTGTCGACGAGAGACGTGTTATTGTCGTGTCAACCGCAGACATGTTACTGTCGTGTTGATGAGAGATGTGCTATTGTCGTGTCGACCGGATACGTGCTACTGTCATGTTGACCAAATACGTGCTACTGCCGTGTCGACGAGAGACGTGCTACTGCCGTGTCGACATGAGACGTGCTACTGCCGTGTCGACATGAGACGTGCTACTGCCGTGTCGACATGAGACGTGCTACTGCCGTATCGACCACAGACGTGCTACTGCCGTGTCGACGAGAGACGTACTACTACCGTATCAACCGGAGACGTGCTACTACCGTGTAAGAAGGTGCTACTACCGTGTTGACGAGAGACGGGCTACTGCCGTGTCATTTTGCGTAAATTTATTTGCAAAATGAGTATTTTAGTCATTTTGTCTATGAAAATCTAGATCAGATCTGGTACCATTAGTTTGAATCTAGACTTATGTCTTAATTTGTTTAAAAAATATTGAAAATGAGGTTTTTGTGTTTTTAAATTTAGTCATGCATGTGCTACTATATAATTTTCTCATATTATAAATTTATGAATAAAATAGAATAATAAAATTCTATTTTGCTAGTTGACCCTTCGATTCGTGATAAACGAAGTAAATAATTTAATCACCATCCCTTGTGCAAAAAGATGGAACACCAAAGTTAATATGTCAATGTAAATTTACTGAAAACGGAGATGCCATCATCCCTATGTATCCATATTGTTGTATCCAATATGACACCAACATAAAGATTCTACAAGTGATTTAGTTTTCTTCTTCTACTTTTTTTTTTTTTTTTTTTTCCGGTGATGTCCACAAATGAGGTGTTGAAATTGAATATCAAAGACTAGACTACAGGATGAAGAAGCTGGTGTGCCCCTTAGAGTTAACTATTGTCTAGTCATACATATTTTGTAGCATCAAAATTACACTGATGATCATGCGTTTTGTGTGAGCTGAAAGGTCCCGGGCACGTATATATCGACAATCGGGTGGCTACGATTCAAGAAAGTAAATATTACTGAATTATTTTGTTACTGCCATTCAAAACGTACGAAATTTCTTGCGGCCTCTTAAATTTACAGAAGTTGCTTCAGCTGGTGTTGGACCAGTAAGTATAGCTTGTACACGATATGAATCTAAGGAAAGATATATCCAAGCAGGAATGCCAGAATCTCGATCTTCCCATTTCCCAAGTTCTCAATCCCTCGCTGAGCTCCCTCACAAGTCACAATAGATGCTGCTTCGTCTCTCTCTCTCTCTCTCTCTCTCTCTCTCTCTCTCTCATCGTCATCAAGGATGAAGAATCAGCCGTGATTTCAAAGGGTACACCAAATTCATCAGTTCGTGCTTAATGTTTACCAGTGGAGGTAGCTAAACAGAGTCAATTAATACAGTATAATTACTTAAGACTCATAATCAAGTCCAACGTGCTGCTTGGTAATTATATTCACATCACTACGTACTGTAACTACCAATAATCACGCATCATGCAATTGCTTACTATATTCCTTTCGCTCCTCCTCCATTATGTGGCGGCGACATTGTGGAACACTATGTATTCAAATGTGAGCCCTAGTATAAAAGATGACGATGATCAGCAAAAAGAAAATAAGATAGATAACACTACAGACGAGCTCGAGTAAATGTGAAAGGTTGTGACTCACATTTGTATCCCTGTAATCCAAGAGAAACTTGTTTCAAATTCGACAGTTTGTTCTTCTCTGCTGAGATTGGTAAGTGAAGATCCATGATGTAAAGTGTTTCGATGTTGAGGCTCAGCCAACATGACCAGTTTTGCTTCCCTTGGTGGCCCACACCAACTCCTAATTAACTGCCACAGGGTGCTCATGGCTTCACTTGGTGCTGGACTGCTGGTAGCAATATATGGTCATTTCACTTGTGAATTGTTGAAGGATCTAGGATTAGACTAAATTAAATATTCACCAAGTTGGGTTACATATATTTGATGTAATTTCTTTGTCAACTTCTGTTTTGAAGGTTTTACCAAGTTATACTTTCCCATATGAACATTCTACACTTATCCAGTAATTTATTGCTTGGCATTTATCTTTGTGACTATATATTTCTTTTTCATTGGTGGCTGCAGGTGCTTAAGAACCAGTAGCGCAACTAAAGCAAGCAGTAGTTAAGAGTTGGGATTATGGATGAAGTATTCTAGATCATCAGAAGAAAAGATGAACCAGGGTGCCCTAGGTTTGGGATCATCTGAATAACCTATACATGTACGGATGTACCAGATTCAAAGACTGAAAGACATCTGATGCAGATTCAACAAATGAGTTGTTGAACAAGGTACCAAGACTGGATCCATCAGAAGAAAAGATGAAGCAGGTGGTAGCACCCCATAGTTTAATTATTGTCTAATCACACAAATTTCTCTTAGTTAATGTCTAGTTTTCTATCATTAAATAAATTCTCTGTAACATGTATTGATGAATATGCTTTGTGTGAGTTGAAGAGTTGCATAAACTTGAGTCACATTTTATGGTTCAAACTTCAAAGAAGTAATTAACAGACTGAAAGTATGAACACATTGTGACTTTGTTATTAGCATCCAGAATAAAAGCTTATGCTCTGTCAATTCTGTTAGGGGCTGAGTTTTCACTTTTGTCAAGTTTCATCATTGTGAGATTGGATATGACAGTTGACAATTTCATTGCTTCTTTGAAGTCTAATGGATCATGCATGGGTTTCTCGTTTCTGTCCAACTTTGATGGATGTGAATTGAAGGGTCGTGCAACTTGATAGATTAGTTAAACTTGTAATCTTGATGTGGGAATGATATTATTGTTATCGTTACATCAAACGTCATCGAGCAGAATTGCAAAACATAACAATAACTAACAACATTCACCAAAACTCTATATATGTGACAAGTCGTAAAGAATGTTGTTATCTCTAAATATCGTCCAGAAGGGTCAATAGCAGAGGCATACAAGGCACATGAGTGTGTAACCTATAATGAAAATTATCTCTATCAAGAAACAGAACATGTCAGCAGTGAGAATACACCTAGGTTTAACCTTTTAGTTGTTTCTGATGATATCCGTTTGTTGGGAAATTACCAATTTTTAAAAGATTAACCGATGATGAGATTGTTGAAGCTCATTGGTGGGTATTGCGACACTGTGACCAAGTCGACATGTTTAGACATCCACATGAACAACTTTGCAAAATTAAATATGGTGACAGATGGGAAGAGATGCAAAAGAAGACATTTCCTAAATACTTCACAAAATGGGTGCATTTAAGTTTCATGTTTTTACACGAGAATTTCATGTGTTTGTGATTCCAAAAATTAATATGTTTTGATGTTTTTTCAGGTTGCAAAGTTGCAAGAAGAAAATAGTGTACACTACAAACCCGAGTTGTCGTATTTGGCTGGTAAGCCGCAACATGTGAATATATATGCTGCTTGTGTAGTTAACGACATTAAGTTTTTGACATTGCATCGAGATTATGGTCGAAAGACATAAAATAGTGGCGTGATGTGTGTGGGTACGGAAGACGGAGCTGAATATTACGGGGTCATTATATCTGTTGTCGAGCTAGTCTACGTAACTGGTATGCCAGTTGTGTTATTGAAGTGTAGATGGTTGAACGACCCAAATATACCGAGGAGTACCAAGATGGATCATGGTCTGTTATCAGTGAATACATGCACAAGCTGCTATGAGAATCAACCGTTTATTGTTGCCACAATGGCAAGACTAGTTTTTTTTTTATCTTGATGATCCAAAATAGGGTGGGGGTTGGAAAATTGTTAACGTGATGTCACATAGAGGTATTTACACTGCAACTACACTTAAGATGGGTATTGCAAATTTAGATATTGAGAATGTCACTCTTGAACCATATCAAGAAGCCTCGACGTCTAATATCCCCGACACGAAGACTATTCGCATCAACAACGACATCCACTTCCAACCCTGCGAGTACGTTCCCATTTCTAATTTAGAGTTTGACTTTGGTTCACTTCCATTCATCCGGCTAGATGACGAAGAGGAATACTTAGACCATCATTCATATGAAGTGAGTAAGGATGATTTAGAAAATAGAAACTATGTTGATAGCGATTGAAAACTCATGGTGTGTTAAAACGTCAAATTTTCGATTTAATTATGTCATGAATTTATTATATATGTAATGAATTTATTCTATTAGTTGTGATATGTATTAATTTCCGATTGATTTAGTTTTATAATTTACTAACATTTTGGATGCAGCGGAAATATAAACATTGGAATCCACAAACTATTGGAAAAAATCTCTTAAGAGACCGGATCGTAGCCTAAGTCCCCGCCAAAAATTTTGAACCAAATTTTTGAAAGTTTCGTTACCGGCGCCCTCTGCCTGACTTATCATTTCTCTATATTTGAACTCTTCTTCAGACCCTCAGTCATCTCCACGGTATTCAAACTCTCTTCTCTCTCTTCTCTTCTTCAGACTCTCTTCTCTCCCTCCTCTCATCTACCCCAGTTTAGAAGACTGAGAGACCCCTAGCTACTCTAGTTGTCCCAGTTCTGCCTCTCCTTCTTCCCTCTGCCTCTCCTTCTTCTTCCCTCTACCTCTCCTTCTTCCCTCTACCTCTCCTTCTTCTTCCCTCTACCTCTTGCCCATCTCGCCACCGTCGCATCTCCTTCTTCCTTCAGCCTCTCCTCTTTCTTCTTCCATCTACCTCTCCTTCTTCTTCCCTCTGCTTCTCCTCCTTCTTCCCTCTACCTCTCCTCTTTCTTCCCTCTGCCTCTCGCCCATCTCGCCATTATCGCCTCTCTTTCTTCCCTCTGCCTCTCCTCCTTCTTCCCTCTTTGGTTCACTCATGTCACCAGCAAACTCCGTGCTATAGGAACCCCAGCGGACTCCACACTATCTCGCCAGAAACGTATTTTCAACCTTAAGGGACGGATTTTTTTATTTTCGTCGCTTCAAACCGTATATTCTTTGGCGGAAAGCTCAAAAATTGAAGTCACTTAGGTGAAGAAAAATAAACATATCGTCGCCTAAGTCCCAAAATATTTGGCGGATTCCAGGACTCTGCGCCATCTCTTCGATCTCTATATGTTCTATATCACAGATTATGAGTATTAATTAGCAGAAAGTGTAATATAAATGATTCCAACTTAAGCGACGGATTTTGTTATTGTCGTCGCTTTAAAACGTATATTCTTTGGCGGAAAGTCAAAAATTTAAGTCACTTAGGCAACGAAAAATAGACATATCGTCACCTAAGTCCCAAATATATGGCGGGTTGCATTCGAGGACCAAAATTTGGCCCAAATTTAAACAAACTTAAGCGACAGAAATGTTAAATGTTTTCGTCGCTTAAGTTTTACTATGTATATTGTTTCAGCGCGCACTTCTCAATCCTTAACATTGAAAAAAAAATCCCCAAATCCCTCCCTTCACTCCTGGCCCTCTTCCTCCTTACTTGTCCCCAAATCTCTTCACTCCCGGCTCTCTTCCTCCTTACCGGTCCCCAAATCCCTTCACTCCCCTCTTCCTCTTTACCGGCCCTCTTCATCCTTACCGGTCCCTAAATCCCTTCACTCCCGGCCCTCATCCTCTTCTCACTATTTAGATGCCACCGGCGCTCGGGAAAAGGAAAGCCCGAGAGGAGGAGGAGGAGCGTCTGCGGCTAGAGTGTGCGCAGCAATACGGCTCCTCTTCTACTGGATCCAACCCAGCCACTGCGAGTACGGCACCTGCAGGATCCCTTGCTCCGTCAGCTCCCCCTCTAACCGACGATGATGAGGAGTCAACAACAGTAGCATAAACATCGGCTGAGGGTGCACCCAGGGTTTGCAGCGCTCGCCGAAAACCGAAGAAAATCGGAGGAAGAAGATCGACTTGGACTTTGATTGGGAAGTTATTGATGGACCAAGAAATTCTGATGTATGTAGTCTCTTTGTCAATAGTCTTGGAAGCATCATACGAAAAAAAATGGCAATGAAAAAGGAATCATGGTATGATTTAGACAAGGAAGAGAGGAAGAAGCTTTTTGACAGTCTCACTATAAGTTATGATAACTTTCAGTTAATTTTTTTGGTATTTTGACTCCCTGCATCATGGTATTTTGATTCCTTGCATCATTGCAACTTAATGGTTTCATGTTTTCTATGTCTTACAGTGTTTTTTTATCATTGATTTCAATGATGTAAAAGCCATTAAATGGATCAATAAAAGGGCGACAAGTGTATTTCGTGAATGGAAGCACGACTTGTCCGAGATTCACAAGCTCGGGGGGAGAGACGTAATTCCGGAAGAGCTTTTGCACATGCGAGATGAGTGGGAGTGGCTTTGCACACATTTTGAATCAGACAAGTACAATGTATAAATTAAGTTTTGGTTATGAGATATAAGGACAAGTACAAGATGATTCATGGTGATTTTCTAAGGATAAGTGTATTGTGCTATAATTGAATTACGATTATGTTGTACAGCTTGGAGTTTGAATTTGATCATGATTTATAAATGATTTTATTCTGAAACTTTGCATGTTTCATCTTCTATATGTGAACACTTGATCTGGAGAGTTTGGTGTTATTTGATAGGGTAGGTGATTTGTGACGATTTTCTAAAGTTTGATGCTCTGTTCTGAATATACTGTGTTCTAGTTATATATGTAATGCAGCTGATTTGAATTTGAGTTTAAGTGGGATTTAGGAGTGGCAATGACTTGAAAATATGTGGACTATGATCTTCTTTATGTGCATATACGCTTAAACTAAGAAGTATATGAGGCTTTGATCCTAGTTCTAGTTGCTCAACTTAGTTTCATAGAGCCACTTGATGAGTAGTATTACTGCAATGTAATTTTTTGTTTACTTTTCTTCTCTTTGTCTACCAAGTGCTAGAAGAGAAAACTTGCAGCTAGTTTAGGAAGCTTTGTGGTAGGTGTTTACAATATTTTTGGGTTGTAAAAAAACATAGAGATTTTTAGAGAGTTATTTTTACACCCTCTTTTGATCATGTACTTGGTCTTGTGCAAAGACAATCGGCAACTCCAACGACAGTGGTAAGGAGTTGGAGCACCACTCAGGGAGGAAACCTATCATTTACCGGGTGGTCGAGCTAAGGGATAAGGGTGTTTCATTACCGGTGGTTGACGTGTACCCGGTGACATATGACATCAACCAGCCTAAAGCTGCTGAGCATTATGTAAGTATCAATACCTAATACCTAATGTCTTAAGGATAATGGTTTAGTTTTGGCTGCTTACTGTATGTATCAGATCACGTCTTCGATTAAGCTCTCGCTTTCTCTACATTCAAATACAACGTTCCAGAGATTTCATCAATGTTCTATATATAGGAAAATAGGAGATAGAAAGATCGAGGTACTTTTATAGGTATGTTTACTGCTTCTAACTGAGTTACCCTTATAATCCATAAAATCTAATTAGAGAGTTTATGTGCGAAATAGCTTGCAGATCGTGTTAGGTGATTGTGTTTGATCTAACATTGATCAAGACGTAATTAAGTCTGCTCATTCTATTGAATTGAGTCAATGAGTTAAGACTAAAACATCAAAATTTTGCATAGCGATGTCTTTTTTCCTCCCTTTATACTAATGTTCTCTCTTTCTGTCTCTTCGACAAGTTATGATCGGACTCAGCTTTTGAGAATAAGCTCTCGGGTTCTCTGCTTCGAGAGATTTTGTCAACGAGCCGAGAGATAGGAAAGAGAGGGATAATGAGATCAAGGTATTTCTCTAGGTATGCTTATTGCTTCTTACATTCACTTCTTTCTTTCTTTTTTAATCGAGTTTTGCATCTGATTTAGCATTTTTTCGATTCAGGTCTTTCTCGGAGTTGGTACTATATATTACTTTCTAATACTGTTTTTATTTTTCCAATTGGCTCTGCGTACACTGTTTATCTTTAATTTTCATGAAGATGAATGATAAACTGGATTTAAATATAGCAAAGTATGAGACTTAGATATGGTGAGTATTCGATATCTTTTGGATGTGTTTTGGTCATGTTTTCATTTTAACCAAAATGAATTGGGTCTTTGGCTTCTTACTTCCTGTTTTTAGTTAGGATTATATTGTATACTTTCACATTCTCAATTCAGTAGATAAACTTTGGTTATGTGAGAATGTATATAAAGAGTTAATATGTGTCTATAATTACATATTGGTGCTTTTGGGAAACCTCTGTGATTTAAAGAGGAATTTTACTGTTGTCAATGTGGAGAGGCACAATGTAAGCAGTTTCAAATGAAAGATCTAAAAGGTTAGAGTCTTGTCACTTTTCAGTTACTATTTGCTTCGTAACAATTATAAATTATTTTAGATTTAGCTATATCACTCTATTCTTGCTTTTCTCTAGGTTTTCATTTGTTGATGATCTTTTGGTCATGTTTATGTTTATCTGCTTTACATAGCTGAGTAGTGTTTGTTTGTTTTTTTTCTTTGAAATCTCCACTGAGATGCTTCAATATTGAATTTCAGGTTAGAATTTTCACCAGAATTGATGTCGTCCAAGGCTAGTCCAACCAGTCCTGCAATGCTTTCCTCCAATGGAGTTATCGGTTTGTAAGAGATGAACGAGTTCTCTTGATTTGTCTACGTCAATTTTTGTTATGGACAACTATATAAGTTTTTTTTTTTGCTTATTTTCATTGTATTCTTGGGATTCAAGTCAAGAGAGATTAGAGAATAACTAAGCTGAAAACAACAAAACCAAACCTCATAAATGAAATAAAATCCTAAAAGTTTGTTTGCCCAAATGAGATATGTTTTTGCATTCAATATAACACAAGGGTGCAATAAAGTTAGTATTGTTAAAATATTTTATTTTTATCTGATCTAAGTTCAAATCTGCTTTTATAAACTATGCCTCAGAGTAAAGAAGACTTCAATTAGTTATAAGTAATGATGTATGCTTTGAACAGTAAACACATGGTTCAGTATACTAAGCAATTAATAAAGAAGAAATACAGTAATAGCTTTCAAAAGAAAACAAATAATGTAAATGGTACATCTTATGTTTTTATGAGACGAATAACAGTATTGCAGTCTGCTTATTCTTTGCCTCTTTGCTTATGATAGAGAACTCTACGGTTTTTTTTTTCTCAAGCTCTATATTGTTGTTTTAATACTAAATTTTTTTTCTCTTTCGTTTACAACTCCAAGTTATCTATATGCGATGTAATAATTTTTTCTTTATCATTTTGCAGATTTGCATAGTAGTTAGTTGTTGAATTCATGAGCTAATTTAAGGAACATTGAGCTCTCATATTCAGGTATATTACAACTCTTTTGTATATTCAAGTTGAAATCGCAATCAAACTTTTTGATGATATACTAGAACATAAGAATCATCATTTGAAAAAGTTCGATGACACTTTTACAAGTTAGCTTTTCTGTTATGGTTATGGACTTATCATTTTTTCTGCTTATGAATTTTGAGTTATTGCTATTTTTTGGATTTTAGCATTCTTCAATGATTATGGAGGCTAGCTAAGGTCTGCTGTTGAATAATATTAACATATATTGAAAATTGTCAAGTGCTTTTTTGACCCGATAGTAGCTCAAGTAAAGTGCAAAACATGTCCCTTAAAAAATAGTGGCTTTGGATAGTTCATATTGCATAGTCTTTGATTCAAGGCTTGAATGAACTTGACTAATTCTCTAATTTCTCAACTTTGAGTTGAACTGAATCAATACCACATCCGCAGCAAAGCGCGGGTATACTGCCTAGTCTTAAAAGAAGGGATGTAAAAGAAGCGCCGTTCAAGAGTGTTGACTAGAGCTCGCCGGGAGCTTTCTGTATTCTCAGTCATGATTCTGGTGGAACTGAAGTCCAGACACGTCGTCTCTATGTAAGACTAATGGTCTTACAGAAATTGACCGAGTCTCACAAACGATTGTTTGACAATGGAGGTCTGTATATAGAATTATATATAAGTCTTTCCTAGTCAGGAATACTTGAGGTTCAAGTATCCCAGAATCTTAATAGCGAGTTGGACATCTGTTTTTATGGGGAATTATTATTTGTAAAAAGGAAACTGGGATTTATATTCCAGTCTTGAGACTCCTCTCATCTGAAGTCATCACTATGCAGGGGACTGCTTCAGAGGCTCTACACCGTTGTCAATCATGCACCAGAGGCAGAGGGTTCTAGACCAGATCCTCTGTATCCAGCACTTCGTCTTCAAAGGGGGAGGAGACTATGGTTGGAGTAATCACAGATGATCCTACGAGTTTGTAAGTAGGGATTGGAGTAGTTGCTATTGGAGAAGAGGGGCAGAATGGAGGACCAGTCATTCCAGAATGGCAACACCAACTGGTGCAACAGTGGTGCAGGCTAGAAGGGGCAATTGGCATTATCACTGGTTTGGTGTATGACATAGTTCAGCTCTTAGGTTCATTTGAGACTGGGTTTTCACATTAGATTAGCTTAGCTTGTACCAATAATCCTTCTATTTGTTCTGAAACTATCAAGGAATATGGGAACATTCAAGACCGACTGATCCAACAATTACTCAGTAATTTTAGCCAAACACAGTAGCAACTGAAACCAGTAAACATGGATTTTGAAGCTCGCCAAAGTCTAGGCCAGAGTCTAGGCCAGAGAGAAGGTGAAACTATAACCTTAGCAAAAGAATAATTTCCCTGGGACAAAATTCATGTTTAAACTAGTAACAAGTACAACAGAAGTCACAGTGCACAATATAACAGTTTACCCAAGATGGTAATTGGGACAAAATATCCCCAGTCATTTTGGAATTCTAAGTGCATGTGACAGTCTATAAGCTATATGAGATGACCAAGTAAAATTAGCAATTCCTGTATGGCCAAATTCGGAAAGCCTGATCTTTGCTTGGACCGTTAACTCAAATACTGTAAGGTCTTGGTATGATTACTTGCTGCAATGGCTCAAAAGGCAGCTTACAGTTCAGGCATTCCAGGGCAAGCAATAGCCTAAAGAAGGGTAAGAACACTCGGGACAAAGGAACAAACCTGAACTTTTTCACTCCTGATCTGAAAATTGCCAAAACATATAGTACAAAGTATGTTTTTGTCTAAATATACTTCAATCCTGAGATGTACTGTTGTCTAGATACTAGATACTGGGCTAGGGAATAAATAATTCCTAAGAGACCTAATATCCTAACCTTCAGCACATCTGTTATTATTACAGATGGCAGATTGAGGGGCATAGTTATCAATGGAGTTGAGTCTGTCTGCTTTGTTAAACTCCACACGTACCTGTTGAAAAGGATATGGCTCGGGAATGTAAGAATAAGGAGCGCCAAATTCTTCACAGCAAAGAACCAATCCGGCCCACCAATCTCCATTCCCCAACCAACATTCCCGTGCCAGATTTCTTCCCATATGCTGTACACAGCAGTGATGACTAGGTAGGATGATATAACTACTGTAACAGGGAAATACCTCTGCTTGTCCCCAAACCCAGCAACAAAATCTGAATCCTGGTTGAGTAGCAGCAAAATTGGTGCCAGGAAGAATATGGCACGATTTGAGCCACCTGTGAGATTGACATTTAAGATGATGCATATGGCAAAGCACATCACAGTAGCAACATTACCAACTGCTGGCATCCAAGCTCCCTCAGCAGTCATTTTCTTGATTGTGAAGGATGAGATACTAGAAGCCCGGCGCTGTTGCATGAATCTCATTCTTGACGGAAAGCTAGTAGATGTGCTTTGACCAGAAAGACTATGTCTAATTCCGCTTCTTTCAGTAGCCTTTTCCCTCAATAATGAGGCAAGTTCATACTTTACCTCTAGGGCTACTAGCATGAAAATCGCTGCATAAAGACCAAGAAGAGATGTCCTTGCCCCCTCAACAGCAAATAGAGTTGTAAGCTTCCTCTCTTCTTCTCCCAGATCTCCAAATCCACCATCCCCAAGCATGCTTTTGATTCTCACTTGGCCCTCCAAAAGATATGTCACAGGAAAGAGAGCTACTAGTAAAGCAAAAATCCATGGAAGCAGCTTTGTACTTGAGGCAGATGGGAAATGAGTGAAAACCACAAACACAGAGGTACAAACCATGGTCACAACAATGAGGACATGCAGGACAGCTGCCTGAAGGAAGAACTCGGTAGATATGTAGATACCTAGAGCAAGTCCCATGGCTATGGAGTAAAACACTCTCAATTCAACCATGTATTTGATGGGTATCACAGATGTAACAGCAGCTAGAGTAAGCAGGATAGCAACAATTAGCAGCCATGATGGCCACATAGGCTTTGGTGCAATGAACCCATATATGGAGACGTCATCAACAGACTGCCGAGCAGCTTTAATTAGGTCAGACCGGTAAGTCCATGATACTGGGATAGGTGGTTGCATAAGGATAAACAGCAAACCAGTAGCCACCACCAGCACTAAGCATCTCTTGGCAGGCTGCATAAAGGCGTACAAAACAATCAGTTATACACGAAATTTCAGTAATTGAACATTTCAAAAATTAACTAGCTCAGTTTGGTTTCTAATAATCATTATGAATTCACCCAACTAAAATAGGAATTGATAAGGAGAAGTCATGATTTTTTTTATTATATGTTCAACGATCACTGATAAAAGAAAATAAAAAACATAATCCATACCAAGACATGAGAGAAGTGGAGAGCCACAATAGGAATACAAGCCAAGCCCATCAAGACAATACAGGAGCCCAAGAGTAAGCCATCAGAGGGAGCTCTTCCATTCCACCACTGCAGGGCTTCAAAGATTGTTTCACGACAAAACCAAACTGATAAAGATACCACACCTGCATGTGCATAACCTTGCCATGTTTGCATCTTTGAGGCTGTTCTTGACTTATCCCTGAAACCCCAGCAAGCAAAGAATTAACATTAGCTATTTACAGATCAAAGACCTATGAAACTTGAAAAACTAAGTTAAGAAATGGTAATTACTTGTAGAGAAGCAATGGTGGTGTTACAGCCAATAACAGGACAGCTGACATCCATACAACAGACTTTGATGAAATTACTAGCATACCCAGCTTTGCAGAATAAAGACAAGTCAAAATCCAAACTGCCTTTGCACCGATTCGATTATCCGCAGACAGTCTTCTCACCAAAGCTAAACCCACAAATGTTGTCACGAGAACCATGTAGCTTGGATACATTACATCATCCTCAAACCCATAATAGTACATGCCAGAGTAACTAAAAAATCGGTTCTCCAGGTGAGAAATAAGCAATGCATGGCCAACTAAACCAATCTCTGTCAAAAAGTGGAGTTTTGAAGGAAGTAGAGCTAGACCAGGAACAGTCAAGGCCAAGACAACATTCAAAATTACAAGTTTGCAGAAAGACTTCAGGGACATGCCAGCCATCCAAATATTTAGATCCCAGAAATTATGCATAATGAACCATGTAACCATCAAGCTCCCAAGCACAACAAAAGCAAAGTATGATTGAATGCTCTTCTTTGTAAAAAAGCGAGCCAAATAGAAGCCAGCAACTGCAGGCAGTGGAAGGAACTGTAGGACAAAGGGAAGTGACAGTTATTACTTCTTCAACATCAATAATTTTAAGAAAAAATAAACACATATCATGATGCATTTTCTCATCTGTTCCACTTTCCTTTAACAAAGCTGATAGGCAACTACATACAATAATTAATATCAAGTTCAGTTTGGCAATTTTGCCTACAAAACATTACTATAATATGGTGCCTAAGATAACAACCACAAAGGCAATTAGAGTTTCCACAACAGAACGAATCACCGAATTAATATGGCCCAACACACTTCATTTTCAATGAAATATCAGAAAGATAATATATTGAATCTTTAGTGATTTATACACCTACAGAGGCAATTCACACTTCAGTTTCAGTGAAATATCAGAAAGATAATATACTGAATCTTTAGTAATTTACACACCTACACACTAATAAAGTATAAGCAGAAAGCAAGCTCATGAATACCAACCTCCCAAAAAGACGACAACGTGATTAGTGTGTTTTCTGCTACATTGACAATGTTACAAGTACAGTATAACTTGGAGTGAACATTCACAGAAACCAAGTGCACTGCAGAACCATTATTTACTGGGTGAATAATGATTCCTCATCCAGTCTAAGGGCTTAAATTCAACTTTAGGTCATTTTAGAAGATTGTAAGATATATAATGAACACGTAATGATCACCAGTTCGACAAAAACCTCTTAAACCATCAAATAAACCTGGACTACTGAATATGCGGCAAAAAATTGTGCCCAAAGACAAATTTATAGCAGCTACCTTTGGCATATCTAAGTGAACCAATACCTATAACTAACATAAATGATAAATTACAACACCTACCTACCTAATGTAACAGATAAAGATTGATTCTTCACAAAACATTCAATAGAAATCTTAGGAGGTGAATTGCATACCAAAACAGGAAATCCGACAACAATAGCTCCAGCTGCACTAACAACAACAGCCAGAGCAGTGAAAGCCAGGGAGCTGAAAGCATCAGATATCACACCAAGAGCGTACGCACCAGCTCCAGCTGCCCCTCCAAGCATAGTAGTAGTCACCAAAAGGTAATTCAGCGGCGGAGGCACCTGAATGTACCGCCCAAACGAATGGAAAATAACTCTAATCTCCAAACAGATCACAACAACAACCAAAGCAATGGCGCCATTCATGACTTGAATCCCCCGCAGCTGGCTTGGATTCTTCGTGACCCACCAGAGTGCTCCCCTGGTAGATGCAAGGAGCTGGAACAAGAACGGAACAAAGAAGAGGAGGAACAAATCCGAAACCGATGCGGCGGATGAGAACATGATGGAGTAGTGCGAGGCAATGTGGAAGAGCAGCGGGAAGAAGAGCAGGTACAGAGTGTGGATGCAGCTTTCCAGGGGGCTGAGGATGAGATTCTCGTCGGGGACCTCGCCGCCGTGGTACTTAGAGTCCTGCTTGGTCTTGAAAGACGAAATGCGAGGAATGGAGTAGAACCAATAGAAAATGCAGCTGAAGGCCATGAGGTAGTAGGAAGCGTTGTTCATACCGACGGCGGAGACGGTGGCCCAGGTGAAGAGCGAAGAGGCGGCGAAGGAACACAGGCGAAGAGGAGGCGCTCCAGGGCGAGCACAATCGATGGATTCTCGATTTGAATCCACCTGAATTGGAGGGAGACCCAAACGCCGATCAGGAAATTCGTCTCGGCGCAGAGGAACGCGGCGAGGCCGGCGAGCATCCATGAGTTGAATGACGTCAGCAGGGAGGAGCTGAAGAAGAAGGCGATCTGGGAGAAGACGAGGGAGAACCAGACGCCGAAGAAGGCACCGGACTTGAAGTTGAGGGCGTCGATGATGTATGAGATCATGAGGCCTAGGGTTAGGGTTGCGGCGACGGGAGTGCCGCCGAGGTCGAGGAGGAAGGCGGCGCAGGGGACGAGCGCGACGGCGATTCTGGTGTTGTGCGCGAAGGCGGCGGGGGTGAACCGCGAGTTGTGGAGAGATCTAGAAGGGCCGTTGCTGAAGCGAGAATCGATTGGGCTAGGGTTTGGGGAGCCATTGCTGAAGGAGGAGGAGGCGCTTGTCGCCGAGGTGGAGATGTAGGGGCGGAACAGCCGCGGCTGCAGCTCCGGCGGCATCATTGTTGACCGGCGGGCCTGAGGGTTTTGACTTGTGACTCAGCAGGAGTGTCCCGTGAGGACTGGACTCTCGGTGAGGTCAGTCGTGAAGAGGAGAGTGTGTGTCTGTGCTGCTCTAAGAGTGAAGGAGACTTTTCCGGCGATGATTTCTTCTTTGTTAGGTTTGAGGAGGAGATGGAAATGCCGTGACGTGTATTGGGCGGGTTCTGGCCGTTGGATATTGATCCAACGGGTTCTGATTGCCAGTGCAGGCTACGAATGGTAGGTGACCTTATGGCTGTTCTACTTTGCGGCGTGTTCTCTGTTTTCTTTCGTAATTTTACTAAATTACATTGGATTATCCCAAAACTGTAATTTTTAATTCAGGGTCTAATGTAACCATTTATGTTTAGAGTTTGAGTCTCAACTCTTATAATGTCTGTGGCTGAAAATCAGTCTGGCTTACTCGGATACGCTTGTGATATTGTCTAAATGTGTTTTGGCCGCTGTCCTCAGCTGGGGTAGAGAGGTAACTTGTGCTACCAAAAGTAAATTGAGGTTTGCAGGGCGTGCCACCGCGCGGACGCGGAACGAGAACGGTGCGCGTTTTTGACTTCTAACCAGGCGAAATAGAGCTCTGGTGCCACCTCGCGGGCAAGGAATTACGAGCAAACTATCTAGTCACCTGTGAATCGATACTCACTGCTAGGGTGAGCAGAGCAACAAATGGGAAAGAAAGGCGAGTCCAGACGGGCTCTGAGATCTAAGGCGAGGTGCACTTAGAACTTAGGGTTTCGAGGATGCTCGAAGATTTGCAGTTGTATTGTGTATGATTGATTGTGTGTGTTTGTTTGTTGGGTCGAGCTTCCTTATATAGCGATCCGCCAGCAATTCGCAGAGACCTAATCACAACCCATTTCGAACTCAGCAATTAGAATTCCACAAGGATACGACCAGCTCGCGAGCCGCGCGATCCATGCAACACGTGTCCAAAACACACCTCGCTTAGGTCTTGCTCACCGCCCCGCATCATCTCACTGTAGCATCGTACGCGAACTCGAACACTAAGCGATTCGATCCTGCGGGTACTATAGTCCATTTCCAACTCTACCTCGCCATGCACTGTAGAATCCCACACGAACTGGAACAAAGGATCCCGCGAGGACATCGAATCCCGCGGGGTATCAGAATCCTTGGACAACTCCAACTCGTGTGCTGCCAGACTTCGCCACAGGTACTGGCCCAAATGTTATCCAAAACGTACCTCGAGTCTTGGACCAAAAAATACTCACTAGGCTCAAACATTGCCCCCTAGGCCTTGAGCTTAACCCACTTCGCAACGGATAAGCGAAAAGGCCTAAATGAGTCGTTTACGGGAATTCTTATTTCAAAAGGTGCTGACGTTTCGGCATCATCGCCTCTCTTCATCATTACGATTGTTTGAAATTTGAAACGTGCTGACGTTTCGGTCGTCATCGCGTCTCCTCATTACGGCCACTGATTGAAAAAGACGTTGCGGTCCGTCTCCTTTATAAACCTCGATACGGTCCCCACATCTCAACACCGCTTTCCAACCAGCCTTTTCCTTTTCTTCTGCAACCAACCAAACTTCACCACCGGACTCTCTCCGACCAAAAACAATGGCTCCCAAACCAACTGCTAACGACCCAAACCTTAACCTCACGGCGGCGAGCTCTTGGTCAACCGGCCTCGCTCGCCGTTTTGCCAACAACCCTCCTCAAGGAACACCCATTTATTTCCTTGAAATAGGGGCAGCCATGCTCGGTCCAACTCCTTCACAATCTTCGTCCGCCGCTGATCTGAACCACTACACTGCCTCCGTGCGCCGACCAATCCTTGTCCAACGTCGCGAACCGGGGAACTTCGTCTCCTGGTTCCACCAAGCCCGCTCTCACACAAATATCCGGGTCGGGGAGTGGCCCAGCGTCACCGCGGAGGACCGGGCGTGGTATGCGGCCCGCCTCCAGACCGACCAAGCGATCTGGGAAGCAACTGGCATCAGCGAAGCCATTGCCTTGAGTTTCTCACTGCCCCCCCACGCTGATCGAGCACCCCTCGCTGTCGCGGCCTGCTTATGGAACAATGCCACCAACACCTTCAATTTCTCCTTCGGGCAAATGGGCATCTCTCTGCTGGACATCCTTGCCATCACCGGGCTGCCGATTTACGCAAAGCCATATGCACCAGGCGACTTTGCATCGACCGAGTTTACGCAATCCTGCAACCTGGGGGCCCGCCGCGCCTTGAAAGGCTCATATGGAGCATGGAGGAAGTTCTACATCGGCCACGCAGAGCAACACGAAGGAGGTATCGCCTTCCATGAGTATTGGCTTGATAAATTTATATTCTGCGGCAGTGCTCACAAGCCTACAGGGAAATGGACAAAGCTGGCCGAAGCACTCTACAATGGGATCGAAGTAGGGCTAGGGCAGCCCGTACTGGGCGCGCTCTACCGGACCCTGCACATGTTGTCCCTAAGACCCTTCCATCTCTCCGCTGGCCCTCTGTGGATCCTGGATTTATGGACGCAGTTGTACTTCCCGCTCTTCCGGCGAGCCCCGCTGGAATTCCTACCCGAGGACCAGCTGCTTGGCTTCACGGTATGCAGGAACGCTGCGAACCGGACTCCCCTGTCCTTCTTCGCCAGCCTCTCCATCCTGTACAACCAACTCGAACCGCCCCTACCATAGACATGATGGTTTGCCGGCGCCATCTTGAAGTCTTATCAACGGGCTTCTTCCCTCGCTCTGATTCGGACCCTGACGCCAGGACCGTTTTCATGAGAGCATCCTCATGCTGCGACCTTCAGCTCGCCGAGGACGAACAAGGCTTCGAGCTGTATGCCCCCAACCACTTCGCCAGACAACTCGGCTTCTGTCAATGGATCCCCTATCCACTTTTCCATTCGGTGAACAAGTACACCTCCTGGGGGAAGATTGGCGAGTCCGACCGGGTCACCCCGCTGCAGAACATTTTCCCTCTCACTCCTGACTTGCTAGAGATTGAGCCTTCGCTGGGTGTTGACCCCGCCTATCTCTCTTGGTGGCGATCCTTGTCCGACAACCATTGGGGGTTCCCAGATGATGTTGTCTTCGCTGCCATCTTTCATCCTTTATACGACACTCTGGGCGAGTCAGACCACATTATTCTTGACGCCCAGCGCGATCGTGAAGAGAGGGTTTCAAGGGCTGCGACGGGAACTAGGCTTGCGCTCCCACCTGTTCCTGCTACTCGCCGCCCGACGGGGATCGTCATTCGAGAACGCGATCCCGCACCCGAGGTATGTCACTAAGTGTGTAAATTTCATACCGCCTTTTACCACCTCGACAAAACGCTTCTTCCTAACTCTCCTGTCTACCTTTACAGTCTGCCCCCCGCCGGAGAACTATCAGAAGACCTGAGGGTGTCAGAGACAAAGGAAAAGCACCTGCCCAAAAGGAACCCGCGGCGGACCATGACGATGAGACTGCTCCCGTCGTTCCCCAGCCAACGAGCGGCGAAAGCTCGCGGAAGCGTCCTATCGAGGACGAAGAAGAGCTGCTAGAGGATGAATGGTATCGGCGAGAGCACGCCTTGGTAAGTGACCCTTCTTCGGACTAAACTTCTTAAAGCCAACAAACGACTTGCTAACCTTGCCTTTGACAGGTTCACCGCCGCATCCGACCTCCCCTCGCTGTCATTGAAGGAGCAACATCGATAGTTGAAGTCCCAGCCCCGGAACCAAACGTCGGGGGTCAAACTATGGCCACCGAGGAAGTCGCCATGCAACCCTCTTCTCCAACCGACGCTCCAGGCGAAACTGGCCAAACTCCAGAGCCTATCTCGGCTCCTGCTCAAGATGAAGATCTCGGCCAGTCCACCCGGCTTTCTGACTTTGCTGCCCCTTCGGAGGTTCCGCCAAAGGACTTCCAACCGATGCTTGAGCTCTCTCCTCTGCAACCAGACCCAACGGCTCAAACCAACGAAGAACCGATAGGACCGATAGTCCCTACTCGCTCCGAGGTCCCGCCACCCGTTCCAGAGATTGAGGTAGTTGCTGAGGTTGAACCAACCACTCCAGCCCCAACGAGAATATCTGGCGAGGCGGCTTCTTCTTTGGGTACCCGGACCGCTCGTCTTCAGGCCCGGACTACCCCGCCTGCTGATCCAGAGCCCATTCGCCTAGCCCGGGCTTTCTTTCACGGGCTACTGCGCTAAGGCTCCTGCATGAACGTATTTGACTTGGTGGGGCGCGCCCGCGAGGCCCATGAAGCTCTGAGTCGGCACCTCGCTGGCGGCAACCCTGCTCTAGACCATGTGTTGGAACTTAGTGACGCTGTCGAGCTGCAGGCTCACCGAGTTCAAGACGTCGGTGCCCAATCGGCTGCTCACGAGCAAGTCCGCCAAGCCTTAGACAATCAGATGGCAGCCCTTTTAGCCGAGCTTGGTGACGCTGAAATCCCTGAGGCATCGTCAGAGAATCCAAGCACTATCTATGCTCGGCAAGTGGAGGCCCTGGAGGCTCAGATAGTGGAGCTGCAAGCTCAGCTTGCTCAAGCTCGCCAGAACTTGGCCCGAGCTGAAGAAGTGGAAACCCTCGTGCAGGCCGCGGAAGAGACCCAGGAAGCTTTGGACTCGGCTATTGCTGCTGCCGACGAAGCCCAAGCCCAGGCGGATGTTGAAGAGTTGGCCTTAGAAGGCCTTCTCATAGATTTGTATAAGGCTTTTAGGCGGGTTTAGGTCCGATCAGTGCTTTGCCCCTTTTGTATGAACCTTTATGATAATATTATTAAATCAAATCTTTCCCACTCTTGTCAAATGTTGTGTAAGAACTGCCAAGAAAAAAATCTTCTTCCAAGATTTGGTGGGGGTTTCCAATGCAACTACTCGCTTGGAACGCGGGTAGTCATTATGGAACAACGTGTCCGACCTTATCTCCAAAGCTCATATCTCGGAGCAAATATTGCATGGAGGACATCTGTTGAAAGTAAAATCACCCTTTTCGCCTATAAAAAGAAACGCTTGGCCGGGGCGAAGTATCAGTTAAGTCTTTGCCCCCTTGCCATGGTTTCTTATACCCTTCTGTACATCCTTTTGTCCTTGCTTAAAGCAAAGCCCCCACCTCACATTTTCACTCTTCGTTCTTGCTGATTCTGAAAATCTACTCTCAAGCCAGGAGTGATTCTGAAAATCTACTCTCAGGTCAAGCCTTTGTTTGGACTAACTAATGGTTGGGTACATTCTGCCTTGCACCGGCTTTTCTGTCCGAACGTGAGGCTCTGCTTGCCCTTCAGGATCTCTCATGCTTGTCCACTGGACCTCTAGCTTCCCAACAACTTGCCTTAGGTCCAGGCCGGTGTCAAGGCTCGTGCTGGTCTAAAGAAGCGGGACGTTTGTCAACTTTGAACGAAAGACGCGGCGGCAGCCTCTTCTTTAACCTTGCGAAATATGTGGTCGAGGCTTCCACTATCTGTAGATCTATACTTTTTGAATGTAAACATAGTCTAATTTCACCTTTTCCATCAATGTAGTTGCTTTGGCCGCAAAGCCAATGTAGTTATTGAACAACGTCAAAAAGGCAAAATAAATAAATTTATTGTTTTTTAGGGCCTCTGGAATAGGCCCCAATCTTGTACTGGTCTTTGCTTTTAGACTTTGCACGTTTACAGAAAATGAAGAAAACATAGAGTTATCCTTTTTTAGGGCCTCTAGAATAGGCCCCAATCTTATACTGGCATTTTTAGGCTGGTATGTTACAACGTACTCTATCAGTCTTCTATCCCAGATTGCCCCCTAGTGTTAGGCGGCGGAGCGAGAACGCGATGGCGCGTAGCACTATTGACTGTGGTGACGGGGTCCGGGGGAGGTGGAGGATCCTCGCGTTTCCAAACTCCTGCAATGTGGCGCTTGAGGAAGCGGCCATTAATAGGATTACGATGAATGGTACCGTCCAAGTCGAGCAGGTGGTATGCCCCCTTGGGGAGTATACGATGAATAATAAAGGGGCCATCCCATCGAGCTGACCACTTGCCCTGACCGTCGGTTTTGTCCCCAAGTGGGAGTGCCGCACGCCACACTTTCTGGCCCTCAGCATAGCTCCGTCCGCGCGTGACCTTTTCATACGAACAGGCGATGCGTTGTTTCTCGAGGACGAGATTGTTGAAAGCGGTGACGCGGTGCTCGTCCAGATCTTCAAGCTCCTGCCACATGGCTTGAACGTAATCCTCGCCAAGTAGTTGATGCTGTTCCTGAACGCGGAGTGAAGTGATATTGATCTCAAGGGGAAGGACGGCATCATGACCGTACATGAGAGCGTACGGGGTGGTATCCGTCGGGCCGCGCTTTGAAGTGCGGTAAGCCCACAATGTGTGGTAGAGTTCCTCGTACCAGACGTGCGGGTTCAACTCCAACATCTTGCGGAGGATGCCAAGGATGACCTTATTACTAGCCTCCGCTTGGCCGTTGGACTGGGCATAATATGGCGTAGAGTGGAGAAGCTTGATTCCGTAATCATTTAAGTACTTAACAACCGAATCGGCCATGAAAGCTGCCCCCCTGTCGGTAACGATGCACTCCGGGATACCAAAGCGGGAGATGATATTGCAGAAAATAAAGTTGCGCACCGAGTTGGTGGAGGCAACCTTGAGTGGTTCGGCCTCGACCCATTTGGTAAAGAAATCGGTGGCAACGATAATGAATTTATGCTGCTCAGAAGAATGGGGATGAATGATGCCCACGAAATCCATTGCCCATCCGCGACCCGACCAAGGTTTAATGATAGGCTGCAATGGGATGTTAGGAATATGTTGCACTGGTCCGTGAGCCTGGCAGTCTTGGCAACCTCTGGCGAAGGCAATATAGTCTTTCAGAATGGTTGGCCAGTAGTACCCATGGCGACGGATCAACCATCGCATTTTTGGCCCGGCCTGGTGCGAACCACAAACTCCACAATGTACTTCGCGCATGAGATGTTTAGCTTCGTTCCCATATACACAGCGGAAGTCGTTTCCATCTTCCTCACGCCGCCGGAGTTCGCCATTGCGTAAAACAAAGTTTAAGGCAAGGAAACATATTTGCCTGGAGTGAGCGGCGTTGTTGGGGTTCTGGAGGTAGGCGATAAATGGTAGCCACCAATCCTCGTTGATATGGTCCAAGGCTGCAACTTCGGTGGTGGCGGCCTGAAACTGCCCCCTAGCGATGAAAGAGGGAAGAGTACGGTGTTCGACCTTGAGCAAACGTTTACGCACTCCGTCGCGCAGGCTAAGGCCAGACGCTACCTGGGCGAGCTCGTTAGCGGCGAAGTTGAACTCGCGTGGTATGTGCTCGATGTAAACGTCATCAAATCGATCCAACACCTCAAATGCCTTGCGCATGTATGGCTCAATTGACAAGCTTAAGCATTTAAACTTTTCCACCAGCTGGTTAACGACCAACAAAGAATCGCCAAAGATCTGAACCTCGCAGACTCCTAAATCCAACAAAATCTCTAGGCCGATGATCAGTGCCTCGTACTCAGCCTGATTGTTGGTGCATTTGAAATCGAGCTGGAACGAGTAGGAGAAGCGATCTCCAGTGGGATTGGCTATGGCTATCCCGGCTCCGGCTGCGGTATCAGTCCGTGAACCATCAAAGTACAGGGTCCATGGAGCGAGTGTCACGGTAACGAAGTCCAACTCGCGAAACGCCGTGAGCTCTGATGGTGGGTGATGAGCGAGAAAGTCTGCTATTGCCTGTCCTTTTACTGCCTTTTGCGGAACATATTGCAACGAGAATTTGGACATGGCTAGGATCCACTTGCCGATGCGTCCCCGCAAGATAGGGCGAGAGAGCATGTATTTGACCAGGTCTGATTGAGCGATCACAACTGTGGTAAAGGCAAGCATGTAATGGCGCGGCTTGCACCCTGCAAAATATAAGGCGAGACACAACTTCTCCATAGGTGAGTATCGTGTCTCACACTCAGTTAAAACCCTGCTAAGGTAATAGACAGCGTGTTCTACCCCGTTCACATTGTCTTGGGCCAGGAGTCCGCAGATGGACAAGTCGGCAGCGGCGATATAAAGTTTAAGCGGGGCACCGTCGCGAGGTGGGATCAGGACTGGTGGGTTCGTAAGGTAGTCCTTGATTCGATCGAAGGCCTGTTGATGTTGTGGTTCCCAGACGAACTCGGTTGCCCCTAGGAGCTTGAGGAGGGGTGAAAAAGGTTGGACCTTCCCTGCCGCGTTTGATATGAAACGGCGGAGAAAGTTGATTCGCCCGAGCAGCTGTTGGAGCTCCTTTTTGGTGGTGGGGGGCGAAGCGGTGATTACCGCCTGTGCCTTGTCCTTTGGGATTTCGATGCCTCCTTGATGCACTAGGAAACCAAGGAAATCGCCGGCCTCCGCGAAGAAAACACACTTGGCGGGGTTCATCTTTTGCTTATGTCGGCGCATCCGTGTAAACACTTGCCGCAGGTCTTCAACGTGGGTTGCCCGTGTTTGGTTTTGACTACCACATCGTCGATCTATACTTCGATCAACTTTCCCAAGATGTCATGAAAGATGAGGTTCATGGCGCGCTGGTACGTTGCCCCCGCGTTTTTAAGTCCGAAAGGCATGACAACATACTCGAACGCGCCAGCAAAACCAGGGCAGCGGAAAGCGGTCTTGTGTCGATCCTCCTCGGCGACGGGAATCTGATGGTATCCGGCCGTTCCATCCATAAAGGATAACACCTCGTGCCCCGCGACGACATCAATGAGTAGGTCAGCCACAAGCATGGGGTATATATCCTTCGGTGTTGCGTTGTTTAGGTCTCGGTAATCAACACAGACACGCATCTTGCCATTTTTCTTGCGGACGGGGACAACATTGGACAACCACTCGTTATACTTTGCCACGCGAATGATGCCCGATCGGTGCATGCTTTCGATCTCTTCCTTGACTACGATCTGAGTCTCAGTTCGCATGAATCGGCCGTCCTGCCGTACTGGACGTCGGTCGGGATAAGTTGGTAGCCGGTGGCAGACCAAGTCCGGGGACAAGCCGGGTATATCTTCGTATTTGTCGGCGAAGCATTCCCTGTACTCGCGTAACAGGGCAAGAAGGGCTTCCTTTTCGTCCTCCGCCAACTTAGCGCTGATGGAAATGAGTAAGGGCTTTTCTGCAGTCCCTACGTCAACTTGTAAAATGGGGTCACGGACTTGAGGTGGTGTGTCGTCCAAGGCGGCGGGAGCTAACTGAATAACTTCCTCCTTGGTATCGGAATAATCCACCACTTCATCTACATATTCCATAGTCGCGACCTTGTCGTAGGCTTCGCGTTCTGCCCAGTACGAAATGAGTCTTTCGCACAAGGACTCGCCAGCCTCGCGTGCCTCCTCAGAAAAGACATTATCCATCAGAACGGGGTGTGAGATTCGCGATGGTGTGAGGACGTTGCAAATCGTCCTTCGCCTGGGTAAGTCCCCATCGCGTTAGATTGGAGGCTGTTATTCCATATGGGCGGCCCTTGTTATCGACGCCTTGAACGTCCAACGAACCCAAGTCTGTAGTATAATATCGGGCATCGTTGAAGTTAGCAGAAATAGAGAATGGCCGCGGGTCGGCTTTGATGATGACTGCTTCACGGTTCTCGGTGTCCCAAATCATGAGTTCTTGGTGCATTGAGGAAGGCACGCAAAAACTTATGTGGATCCAATCTCGGCCAAGAATCATGCTGTAAGAGGAAACGCATTCGGCGACGAAAAAGGTGTAAACCCATGATGCCGGCCCGACCTTGACCCGTAGAAATAGCAAGCCTAGGGTTCTGGACACCTGCCCGGTGAAGTTCTTTACTGTTAAGGACGTGGTTTGGATCATCGAGCGCGGGATGTCGAGGAGTCCCATGGTACGGGTTGTGACAACATTGACCGCGGCACTGGTGTCGACCATGACCTTGTTGATCATTTTTCCTTGGACTTCGGCTGTGATATACAGTGGCCGCATGTGAGTGGCCATGTCCAAAGTTGGCGTGGAAAATGTTAGAGTTTGCCTATGTGTGATGCTGCTCGTAATTTCCACCTGTGGGGTGTCGTCGGCCGGGGCCGGAACTGGGCCCATTTCGCTGCTGCATGACGGGGGTATGCTACTAACATCCTCGCTGCTGACGGGGATATCCGCCGCACTGCAGGTTGTGTTTGGTGGGAGAGCGTATCTTTCCGAAATGAAGAACACCATCCCGACCTGAAAGGAGAATTGTTCAGAAACTAGGACCAGAGGAGTGTCAATGATCCCGTGTTCCCCTTCGAGCACCACGAAAGCGTCTGCTTCGCGGCTAAACCCTTCATCAGCATCCCATCCTGAGACCTCTACCATATTACAGGTGAATGATTCTGCCTGCTCTTTGTCCCGGTCTTCCACTAGGTTAAGTCGAGGTTCTGAATGTGCCTCGTCGTCTTCTTCATTCTCGCAGAAACGCTGGGCCATTTGTTAGGCGAGGTTAGGACTGGAGGGCGCCGGTGTCGCTATTGGTGGCTCTGGAGCCTCGGGTTGCCGCGGAAGCCATACTGACTTGGTTGAAGGCTGATGGTCCTTGGCTGGCTGTTTGTTTGTTGCCAAAGGAGCCTTATCGTTGTCTTCTTTTGTCAATCGCTATAGGGCGGATACTCAGGGAACCATCCGAGTCTCGGGTTCCAGGGTGTACCGTGGCCGAGGCTGGTGTGGCGGTGGTGGCTCCCTTCTGACATTGGCCTCCGGATTTTGACGTTCCTGTTGTCGTGAGGGCTGAGACGGTTCACGTTTGGACTCTGAGTCCGGGGTCATGAACAGCTTACGCCTAGGACCGGTAGGCGGAGCCTTGCTTCGCTCGGGCTCCGGTGACGGCATGTGCCTGGAAGGCGTTTGATCCCTCCTCCTTTCAGGCTCTGGTGACGGTTTGGGCCTAGCAGGCTGTGGATCCTTTTTTTCTATCAGGTGCTGGTGATGGCCTGCGCCTAGAAGGCTGTGGATCCCTTTTTCTGTCAGGTGCTGGTGATGGCCTGCGCCTGGAAGGCTGTGAATCCTGCTTTGGTGGAACCGTGAGTCGGCAGAAGACGTTTGCCTTGGGTGCAGGCTCGTCGCTGAACTGCTCGCAAATCCTTGGGGGTGTGACTGGCGGCATTTGAAGGACTGCACGCAAACCTCTGCTTCCCGCCACATCCGCTCAGACGTATGTGCGAGCTGTGAGGGGCGTACAACGCCCTCTTCGACAGCCCGTAAGGCACGTAGGATACTACCTTATCGCTTTTGGAGCTTTCGCTTCTTAGACCTGCTGATGGTAACTGCCTTGCCCCCTTGCTGTGTGTACCAGACCCCCTCCTTGATCGCCGATTTGGACGTCGGGGGAATGTAGGGGTTGGTTAGGACGCCTTTACGAGGGCTCGAGGCCTCGTTGCTGTGACGCTCACCGCTGGAGTCTGACATGTCTATCTCGCTTATGGCAGGGGATGTAGGTACCGCCTCTACCCAATGTGTATAGACGAACGTCTCGAGACGTTCTATCCTTCTTTCCAGCTCTTCTCAAGTCCTAGGACTCACAGGCTGGGAATCTGCAACGGGGAACGGTCTATCGTCCCTCATGACTGCTTTGCCCTTATCCTTGCGGGAGGGGCGGTTTGTTTCGAGCTTAGCGACCAACTGTCGTGCTGGGTCGTCTGCGTTCCCCTTCTGGTTATTCAGGACCGTATAGTTATTTGCCGGCCGTTTGCGATTTTGGCCCGGTGGTTCACGTAAACCTGCATTTGGCGACAAGTCTAATGTGATTCTTCGCTGGCCGACTCGAGGCCAAGCGAAGTCAGCCGTTGCGATCATGAAGTCACCCTTATTCTCAAAGCGAATATACCCGAGGTCGAGCCAGGCTTGAACATGGTCTCTAAGCTGCTGGCATTCGCTGGTTCTGTGCGCCCAGCTGTTATGAAACTTGCAGTGAATGCGCCCCTCCTTGTATTCTATGTAGGGCAAGGAATTGGCCATTGTGACGAGCCCGTCATCAATGAGATTGTCCAAAACCTCATGTGCAAGATCTTCGTTGTAGGTGTATTGGCGACGTGGCCGGCGGGCACATTCGTCTCCTTCCTCGCGGCTCCTTTTAGGTGCCCGACGTCGATCGTCGTCCTGGGTCTGATTGGCCCAGTTGACCTCGACCATACCAACTACAGGCGTGAACGGGTCTATATCAACCAATGTGGCCGTACTACCCGGTGTTTTCATCTTTAGCTCGCCCGAGTTCAGCCATGTCTGCAGCTGGTCTCGAAGCTTGACACAATCTTTGGTGTCATGATTGTATACATTGTGAAAGGCACAGTACTTCTTGTCTTTCAGCTCCTCCTTGGCGGTATCTTGTGATCCAAGCGCACGTATCTTGCCTCGATTAGGTCATTAAAGACCAGATGAGCGTTTTTAGCATCATAGGTGTACGACTCGTACTCCGGCTTGGTCCATGCAAAGGACTGGATGGTGATTGGCTCACGTGTCATCTTCAGATTTTTCAACTTATGAGCTAATTGTTTGCCAGTCAATTCTACTGCGCCAATATCATCCAGGTCCTGATCCGTATGAACTCCCTCCGGTCTTTGATAATATGGATCATGAGTAGAGGTTTGCATGTTTAGTGCCCCCACTATCCGGATCTTCCCTGGTATGTAAGTTCCTTTGGAAGCATTGGTTTTGTCGTCCAACTCGTTCAGGATTAGCTTGTAGCTGCCGACTTTGTTAATTAGGTCACCCATGGAACTGAAACGCTCTCCATGATGCTTCAACCGCTGGCGGTGTTCCAGACCTCTAATAGCCAACTTAATGGCTTCCTGCTCAGGTAGCAGGTAATCACACTTGGCTTGCTAGATCTTGAAGCGTTGGAGGAAAGAAACTCCGGACTCCATGCTCTGCTGGCTCATCTGTGTGAGGGAGTCGAGGCCAACTTCGGGCTCAATTGTGCCGTACGTCTCTCGGAATAGTCTTTCCATAGTGGGCCAATCTGCTATTGACCCAGGCTTCAATCTGGAGTACCAGGTGAAAGCGGCCTCAGATAGAGAAGTCCCGAAGAGTTTGAGTTTGAGCATATCATCATTCCCGTATTGGCCGCATTGGACCTTAAAACGGGCCATGTGTGTTGCTGCATCTTCCCTTGTCTCCCCGGAGAATGTGGTGAAGACAATATTCTTAAATCTATGAGGGAAGGGATATTGTGTCACGCTATCAGGATAGGGGTCACGATAATGTAAGCTAGCGTCACCTTTTCCGGTTTGCTCTTTGACTATGCTCGAGATGAGCTGGCGCCAATCAGCCGCCATCACTGGTGTGGATTCTGTCCCCTGATCGTGGTCGTGCCATGCAGAGAGGCTAGGGGCCTGCCCGACGTTCTTAGAGGTCGAACTGGAATAAGCTATAATTGGGTCATCTAGTGTCCCGATCCCTTGAGATGGGAAAACACCGGCGCCCCTGAGTGTGACCCCAGGGCCCCCCGATGAGGGTAGACGGGGTGGCGTCTTTGAAGAACTGGCCCCCAATGTGAATTGGGGAGCTTTCTGGGCCCCGACCCTCGGATTTCCTCTAGGGCGTTCATTAGGTGGAATGTACCTTGAGCCCTCAGTTGCACTTGAACTAGCTAAGTTCACGGCATAATTTTTTGGCGCCTGAGCCCATATCCAGTCTTCCACTTGCAGGACCCTTATGTTCAGAGTATCATGGCGCTCTCTGTAGTCCTCAAGCTTCTCCATGCTATTCTTACTTCCAAAGAAAGAAGCGTCCTGCTGTTGTTGTAACTTGGTGTCATGTTCGTCCAAGCGACGGGTTTGCACATCCAGGGTTTTTGTGAAAGCAGCCTTGCTCTGATCCATTTCTTTCTGGATCCTTTGAAGGGAGCCGGTCACCAAGTCTTTGTCCTCCCTCACTTTACCAGCAACGTAGTTAAACTCCTCGCTGAGCCTAGCATGGTTCTCTTGGTTCGCGAGCCAGATAGTCCTATCCTTAGTGACCTGTGCAGAGAGGTCTTGGACGTTTTGCTGGGTGGTGTCGACTTTCAAGCTGAGCGAGTCAATGTTTTGCTGGGTGGTGTCAACTTTCGAGCCGAGCTCATTCTTGAGCGAGTCGAACTCATTCTTGAGCGAGTCGAACTCATTCTTGAGCGAGCCGAGCTCATTCTTCAGTTTCTCAAACATCTGGCAGACTTCATCCGCGGGCAGAGTAGGTCCTGCATCTGGGGTTGGTCGTGAACCTGTCATTGTAGTTTCGGTATGGTCGGGGTTGCCAAACCGAGCGAGAACCTCTTCTTGGGTGAGAGATCGGCAAGCCGCACTGTTATGGGGCTTGTATTGCGGAGATTTATGTTTCAAACAAGAAATCGAGGGTCTTCCGTATGGGGATCCGCCTGATTTCCCAATGATGACGAGAATGTTATACTCCCGGTCCCACTGGGCGTGCCAATGTTTTGGCCGCTGTCCTCAGCTGGGGTAGAGAGGTAACTTGTGCTACCAAAAGTAAATTAAGGTTTGCAGGGCGTGCCACCACGCGGACGCGGAACGAGAACGGTGCGCGTTTTTGACTTCTAATCAGGCGAAATAGAGCTCCGGTGCCACCTCGCGGGCGAGGAATTACGAGCAAACTATCTAGTCACCTGTGAATCGATACTCACTGCTGGGGTGAGCAGAGCAACAAATGGGAAAGAAAGGCGAGTCCAGACGGGCTCTGAGATCTAAGGCGAGGTGCACTTAGAACTTAGGGTTTCGAGAATGCTCGAAGATTTGCAGTTGTATTGTGTATGATTGATTGTGTGTGTTTATTTGTTGTGTCGAGCTTCCTTATATAGCGATCCGCCAGCAATTCGCAGAGACCTAATCACAACCCATTTCGGACTCAGCAATTAGAATTCCACAAGGATACGACCAGCTCGCGAGCCGCGCGATCCATGCAACACGTGTCCAAAACACATCTCGCTTAGGTCTTGCTCACCGCCCCGCATCATCTCACTGTAGCGTCGTACGCGAACTCGAACACTAAGCGATCCGATCCCGCGGGTACTATAGTCCATTTCCAACTCTACCTCGCCATGCACTGTAGAATCCCACACGAACTGGAACAAAGAATCCCGCGAGGACATCGAATCCCGCGGGGTATCAGAATCCTTGGACACTCCAACTCGTGTGCTGCTAGACTACGCCACCCTTCGTAGGCTTCGTATTAAAAAAGGGCCACAGGTACTGGCTTAAATGTTATCCAAAACGTACCTCGAGTCTTGGACCAAAAAATACCTACTGGGCTCAAACAAAATGAGTGTGTTATTAACTTACTAACGTAAATGATATGACTTTTAAAAGGTTATAAAAAAAACGTTATATCCTTAAGTATTCTAAACTGTTTTCTAGGGTTTGCAAACTCACCCTCATCCAGTGAGGGTATATGCAACGTAGGCCTAGTCTCTTCGTCTCCGTGATCTTGTCAAAGGGGCGAACGCCGCTCTAATAAAGAGTTGTGGTTAGTCTTGCTCATGGGTTTCAGTCGGGCTTTGGCTTGGTTTTTAGTTTCTGTTCATGCTTGGCAACAATCTTGTATTCCTATGGCTGGCAACCATGGTGTTGCATCGACAGTGGCTTGCGGTACAACGCTTGGTTTTTTTTTCCAGCTGGTTCGTCTTTACGTTGATGTGAATGCAGATTTGTGTTGTGGTGTCTTGGTGGTCTGTGGTGCGAGTGTGCGACTATTCGAGTCGAGGTAGAAGACTATTCGACTATGCTTGGTTTTTCAACGATCTTACGCTCGTGTTTTTTTTATTAAGTGAGCATTGAAGTAAATGTGTGGTTGCTAGAATACCAACCAGGTCTAACTCCATTCTAAATTGGGCCATCACTATTTCACTTCTATCAATAATGATTTATAATATATGTTGGGCTTAGAGCTGAGGCCGTCATACCTTGTTGAAATTTGTGTGGATCATTATTTTCACTTTGGTGGAATGAAATTGTTGAGCTGGGCCTATCATAACTGTTCAACTTTTGTTGGAAGGCATGTTGGGATGTCTGTCGGAGCAACGGAGCAACGGGTAAGAACTTCCGCATCCTCTTTTTTCTTTGGTCGAATGCGACTACGCCGAAGCCAAGTGCATAGAGCGCAGCTATACCTAGATTACTATGAGCAGCATACTACGTGCATTAGTCAAAATATCCGCACGAACTCACCTATATATAACGGGAATCAAACCCTTGAGGTAAGAATTTAACCAACCCAATAGAAGATAGAACACTTTCTGCAACTCGAGCTATTGTGTAGGTGAGGAAACTTTCTTTTTCCGCACCAACAGAGGCCGAGAAATGTATGCTTCACACTTCTGTTATGCATCTTACTTCATACTGAACTATCCCTCTCTCTTGCTTCATAGATCGCCCACCGATGTGGAATGCTTTCTTGTAAATTAGCCTCTATTACAACCGAAAATCAAATATAGAGAATCAGATCGATACAATATTGTGAATCTAGAATTTGATCGAGTACATCAGCTTCTTCACTTTGAAGCTGCACTAAATCTGCATCATTGTTTGATATTTTGTTCTAAATAATACACTGAATTGACGCCTAAATAGTAGTAGCAACTCACACCCCCGCCCAAAGCTCTAGGGTTCACAATGATCAATCTGTAGATACATATACGGAACTCGACTACAGGGCCATAGTAGCATTCGAGTTTGTGAACAATTTGATATGCAAAGGCAAAGTTAACTACACGTAACATATGGTACGAAAACCCCCCTGTAGTTCGATTGCGAAAACTCTTCTCAATAAAGATCAAACTTGCATGCCTTCAAAAAAAAAAAGATCAAACTCCCAAGTTTGTATAGAATAAATTTGCTGTTGAAGGAGAACATATAACGAGAATAATAGTCTACTCATTTATTGATAGAAATGCATATTTATAGACATTACATAGAGTCTCCCAAAGAATCTAGAAGATCTATAATCTATAAAAATAAGGAAATGATTAGGTCAAGACACATAACAGAAGGACAAGAAAATAATTTTCTTAAACACCTCCCCTTGTGCGCGTGCCTAATACGATATAGTGTATGATATGTTGTCTCATTAAAAACCTTGCCACGTAAAACAAAAATCTCGTGGGCAAAACAAAAAACTTGAACGAAGAGAAAAAGAGCATAACACACCAATTACAATTGAAGATAACATGTAATATAGACTCCCAATGATGTCTACATAACGACTCCCCCTGATTGGTAACTCAATCTTGGAGTTTTGATAAACGACGCATATCAATGCTCTTCACATGTTTCTCAAAAGTAGATTTGGGTAGAGACTTGGTGAACATATTTGCTACATTGTCCTCAGAACTCACCTGGTTCACATGGATATTCAAAAACTGTTACTGCTGCTGATTGTAAAAGAACTTCAGCGAGATATGTTTAGTATTATCACCCTTAATGTAACCTAACTTCATCTAACTAATGCAAGCCGCATTATCCTCATAGATGCAAGTTGGTTCAGCCGTAGTAGAAGGTAATCCACTAAACTCTCGAATATGAGACACTACAGACCGAAATCAAACACACTCTTTAACTGCTTCATGTAGTGTAATAATCTCAGCATGATTCGAGAAAGTAGCAATAAGAGTTTGCTTGGTTGATCTCCAAGTTATCGCCGTATTCATAATTGTGAACACATATCCAGTTTAGGAACGTCCTTTATGTGGGTCAGAGAGATACCCAACAGCAGCAAATCATTGTTTTGGCCACATTCCTCAGTGAGGGGTCGAGCGGTAACTAGTGAACAAAGAAAAAAGAGGGGATGCGGGTGTGTCACCTTGCGGACGAGGAAAAGGAGCTTGCGTGAGATCTTGACTTCTTGATCAGGCGGAGGGTTCCAGGTGCCACCTCGCGGACGAGGAATTACGAGCACTTGCAATTCGATACTCATGGTATATCGTGAGCAGAGTAACAATAGGGATCAGAGTGATCGGTGACGAGTCCGAGAAGGCTTTGAACTAGGCGTGGACGTGCTTCGGATTAAGGTTTCGAGCGGCTCGAAGGAATCAACTGGATTACAGTTTGTTTGTATTGTGTTTTTTGAGTTGTGTGTAGAGAGATAGATTGTGTAAGCCTTCGAGCTCCTTATATAGTAGCTCGCCTTCTGCAAGAAGAAAGATAATCAGAATCCAAGTCGGACTCTGAAACAAAATAACATAAGGACACTGCTTCATCCATGCGGACCAACCATCTTGTGACACATGTCCACTTTGCACACTCCGCATAGGACACTGCCTCCGCGCTACTCAACCCTATGCGGACTGAAATTAGGAATATCATTATCACGCGGGGTGTCACAGTCCTTGTGGAAGACTAACTCGTGAGCCACGGACTCAACCCATCCCTCGAGCTCCTAAAACTCGCTTCCATCTTGTGGGCCTTTCAAGGGTTTCTTTATTAAAAAGGCCACAAGAATTGGCCCAAAGCATATCAAAAACTTGTAGGAGTCTTCAACGATAAACGTGGTTGATCACGTGATGCAGACTCCGCCTGTTGCTTCTTCGCGAAGTCTCCTACGCGAAGCCATCTCGCCTCGCCTTCTTCACGAAGTCTCCTACGCGGATCCATTTCGCCTCGCCTAGCCTTAATGTACTTCGCCTCGTCTCAATTTCTACGCGAAGCCATCTCGCCTTGCTTATGTGAAGTCTGTTTCATGTTTCCATGTGAAGTCCATTCCGCATACGAACTCTGCTATCCAGCTCACATGAGCTCACTGGCGGGCCATTACTTGTAAACCCAAAGAATTTGGGCTCGCCAGTGTGACGTGGACAAAAAATTCAATTAATATTCATAGAGACATTTACTGTCCATTAAAATATTAATTTGGGCGTAAATATTCCCCCCAGCCTCGAAGTCATAAATGTCAAGAATGATTGAAGATGTTTATGTTCATGTTGCTCCAAAGCCACTGGTATTAGCTCAGCTCATACATTAAATGACTGAGTAACAAGCCTGTGAATAGGCTTTAAAACTCAAGTACCAAACATCAAAGCAATGCAGCGAAACCATTGTACGATTCAGCTAGTACCATGTAAAACTAATGATCATGAACTTAACAAAGCTAGGTACCTTGGCCTTAGAATCATTACGAATGATACCACGCATTTCGCCTGCTCTACTCTTCAAGACAATGTACCATGCAAGCACCTCGACTAGATAATGTCCTCGAAGAAATGTGTCTTGAATAGATGTACCTCGAGTGGATGTAACTTGAGAGAATGTAACCTGAGTAGATATTTTTGAAAGAGAACCGTCTGACTTTGAAAGGAAGTACCTTGAGTAGATGTAGCTCAAGGGGATGTATCTTGAGTAGGCATTCACTTTGACTGAATTCAAACTTGCCCTTCGCTTGAGCTCTTGGCGATGGCGAACCATCTTTTTGACATTAGCCATGTACTTCACTGCCCCCCCCCCCCCCCCCCGTGCGAACCAATGAGAGGCAAACAAAAAGGGTGGCGAAATGGCCGCATAATCTTGAAATTTTTTTTAAAGGCCACAGGGATTGGCCTAAATAATGACTAAGACACTTAAAGAAGGTCTAAAGTCTGAAATAACTGGAACATATATCTACCCCAATGTGCACCCCAGTTTTGATGTATTTTCGCCGATGCTTAAGAAGAATGAAGGGTATCAAAACTTTAGCATGCCCTCCAGGGACAGAGTTGTGGTACCATGCAACATTGAAAATGGCAAACACAAAAAAAAAGGTCGTGGATCGGCCTTGAGTAGATCCTGGTGTATGAACAAAGGTACACCAGACTGCTATGGATGCCCCCCAGTGAGGAAAGCATGCTACAAGGTCATGAAAACACATTGAAAAATACATATTGCAAATCTCCGCGTATCTTGACCTTTCTATATTCAAACTGTCATAAGTCTCTCCAAGAATGTCGAAATGACGAACCGTAAAATCCTCTGGAATATAGACATCCACGGATTTCTGTTGATATAAGGCACGCCGACTAATTCTTCCTGGATCATTCCAGTTTAATCAGCAAAGTCGACTGTCCATTAGTGTTTGCTGTAACCTTCAGCATTGTAATCTAGTTGTATTTGCTCTCTGACTTGACTTCGTTGGCAGCAATTCAAGACATTTGGAATACATATAGTCGTTAAGCCTCAGGGATAGACTTCTAAGTAAAGTTTAAGTTTTTTGTAGGAAAAAACGTTGTCTTACATTTCAGCAAAACCAATGATCTATTTTTGTGTTTTTTGTTGTTTGATTTTTTTGTATTTTTCTTTTTTCAAAGCGAGAATAAAGAAAATGAAAGAAAACGGAAGTAAAAGCTGAATTAAAAACTAAAGTAAAAGCTAGGAGCAAAGGAAAGAAGGGGTTATAGTATGATTAGTTACCCTTCGTTAGGCCACGGGAGAGGCCACCAATGCTTCACTCCAAGTCTCGACGCTGTTATGTTTTTGGCATGAGACTCTTGTTAAGAATTTCCAAGCGTTGAGAAGAGCTGCTTCGCGTCAACAACTTGAAAATTTGGGCAAGGTAGTTCGTAGGGTACATCTCGTTGTCCCCCACGTATCTTTGTTGTTTGACCAAGGATGATCTTCAACTGCATTCTCGCAGATCGTATGGTGTTGAGATTTGCCTTGTCGCCAACTATCATGTCATAATGCATGGTCTCATTGGGAATAGCCATGCATTGGTCATGGAAAAGGACCATATCAATAGCTTCACTAGAATTGAACTCTTGTGGAATATGATTATGAGACAGACGCACCAACATATAGTCTTAATCATATTCATCATAAATTGGCTCTGTGTCAAAATCAAATTTGCAGTCATCATAACCCAGCGAATCCACCTCTGCCTCTGATGAAGATATATGAAATACATGAGCATCACGTTTATATGCCGTCAAGTTCCTGTTGCACACTAGAGTGAGATGACATGGAGAGTACTCGACTTTACACCCATGTATAATAAATTTGCAATTCTAGGTGTAAAAACGTTTTCCACATACAATACTAAAGCCATAATTTGGCCTTTGAACTTACATGCAAAGACTCCAATTATATTGGAATGTGAAGCCATATATTGGCCTAGGTATACCACCACACCATAAATAATTAAGCTTGTCATGACTTGGGGCAACTTCCTGATAACTCCTAGTAATTGGACAATACTTGAATTGATCATCCCCTTGATCATGGTGGTTAATTAAAGGATGAATGCGAGCTACGTCTTCCCCCCATGCATCTGACCAGTGTCCACATATACGTCTTGCATAGGAAAGCTGGCTCCTTGGTCACCTTTCATGCGAAATTATGGTTCGCCACCAGTGTTCGAACCGATGTCTTCTTCTAAGATGGATTGTTCTATCCTATATTCAAGCTCATTTTTCTGAGGAACACTGTCATTTTTTGAGATATGATGATTATTGATAATCTCAGCGGCCTCGACCTCAGGTTCTTTGTTATTGATTCACAAAGTAGTTTCTTCTTTGGACGTAGGTTCGTCCAAAGGAAAATCTTCGCTAGTAGATTGGCTGCTAGGCAGTTCAATCTTTTTGGCAAGGACATGCTCATTGAGTATGGCGAGGTTGTCCTGGTCAGCTTTCCAGAGGACCTTGTCCCTTTTAACCTGTTCAACGAGGTCTGTGACGCTCTGTTGAGTGGCCAGACCTTTTATCTGACCTTTGAGCTCTGCGAACATCTAGAGGATTTGTTCCATAAGAGGAGCAGATCCCGTGTCTTGGGTTGGCTGCGAGCCTACTATGGTGGTTTCGCTAAAGTCTGGGTTTCCAAACTGAGTAACAACTTGTTCTTGAGTGAGAGAACAGCAAACTGTGCTATTATGAGGCTTATACCGTAATGATATTTGCTTGAGATAAGAAAGTTGAGGTTTCCGATATGGCGATTCCACTGGTTTCCCTATGGTGAATTGCTTGTGCTCCCTGTCCCACTAAGCGTGCCAATATTTTGGCCACATTCCTCAGCGAGGGGTCGAGAGGTAACTAGTGAACAAAGAAAAAAGAGGGGATACGGGCCTGCCACATCGCGGACGAGGAAAAGGAGGTTGCGCGAGATCTTGACTTCTTGATCAGGCAGAGGGTTTCAGGTGTCACCTCGCGGACAAAGAATTACGAGCACTTGCAATTCGATACTCACGGTATATCGCGAGCAGAGCAACAATAGGGATCAGTGTGATCGGTGACGAGTCCGAAAGGGCTCTGAACTAGGCGCGGACGCACTTAGGATTAGGCTTTCGAGCGGCTCAAAGGAATCAACTGAATTGCAGTTTTTTTGTATTATTTTTTTTAGTTGTGTGTAGAGAGATAGATTGTGTAAGCCTTCGAGCCCCTTATATAATAGCTCGCCTTCTGCTAGAAGATAGATAATCACAATCCAAGTCGGACTCTGAAACAGAATTACACAAGGACACTGCTTCACCCACACGGACCAACCATATTGTGACATATGTCCAGTTTACACACTCCGCATAGGACACTGCCTCCGCGCTACTCATCCCTATGCAGACTGAAATTAGGAACATCTTTATCTCGCGGGGTGTCACAGTCCTTGTGGAAGACTAACTCACGAGCCGCGAACTAAACCCATCCCGCGAGCTCCTAAAGCTTGTTTCCATCTCGCGGGCTTTTCAAGGGCTTCTTTATTAAAAGGGCCATAGAGATTGGCCGAAAGCATGTCAAAGACTTGTAGGAGTCTTCAACGATAAACGTGGTTAATCACGTGCATGCGGACTCCGCCTGTAGCTTCTTCTCGAAGTCTCCTACGCGGAGCCATCTCACCTCGCCTTCTTGGCGAAGTTTCCTACGCGGATCAATTTCGCCTCGCCTAGCCTCAATGTACTTCGCCTCGTCTCAACTTCTATGCGAAGCCATCTCGCCTTGCTTACGCGAAGTCCATTTTATGTTTCTATGCAAAGTCCATTTCATGTTTCCATGCAAAGTCCATTCCGCATGCGAACTTTGCTATCCAGCTCGCATGATCTCACTGGCGGGCCATTATTTGTAAACCTAAAGAATTTGGGCTCGTCGATGTGACGTGGACCAAAAATTTTATTAATATTCACATAGACATTTAGTGTCCAGTAAAATATTAATTTGGGCGTAAACACACATTATTCAGTGTTTCAAGATAAGGGACTATTCTACCATGTGCATGGAATGCGACTATGGCAGCGTCGGACACAGTCTCTTGGTGGGAGGCTGAGAGCTGTGATCCACCAATCCTAGACATGATCTTTTGCTCTCTTTTTTCATTATAGGGAAAGAATAGACATAAGTCAATGGAACCCTTTAAATACCTGAATATGTGTTTAACATCATTCCAATGACGATGCGTTGGCGCAGAGCTAAATCTAGCTAACAAGTTCACAGAGAATGTAATGTTTGGTCGAGTGCACTGAGCCAAATATAACAGAACTCCAATCGCACTAAGATATGAAGTTTCAACTCCTAGGATCTCTTCATCGTCTTCTTTCGGACGGAACATATCTTTTTTAATATCTAGACTTCGGGTAATCATGGGAGTGCCAAGAGGATGTGCTTTGTCTATATTAAATCGCCTGAGCATCTTTTGGACATAAACCGACTGGTTTATTAAGATTCCAGTCCCTTGATGCTCTAGTTCAATGCCTAGGCAAAATCGAGTGTTCCCAATCTCAAACTCGGACTTCAAGTAGCTAACCGTCTCATTGATCTCATTGAGATTTTCGATGATATTCATATCATCAACATAGACTGCTACAATTGCAAATCTGGAACTTGTTCTTTTTATGAACACACATGAGCACAAATCATTGTTCTTGTATCCCTTCCCAATCAAGTAATCACTTACACGAGTATACCACATTGGTCCGGATTGTTTCAATCCATACAGTGAACACTTCAATCTGATGGCATAAGTACTCCGTGGTTTAGAGTCACTTGATTTGGGCAACGAAAGGTCGTCGGGTACTTTCATATATATATATATATATATATATATATATATCAAGATCCCTATAGAGATATGCGGTAACCACATCCATAAACTGCATATTCAGTTTTCCGGACACTACTAAACTGACCAAGTAGCGGAAAGTAATGACGTCCATAACAGGAGAATATGTCTCCTCGTAATCAATGCTAGGGCGTTGCGATAATCATTACACCACAATTATAGCTTTATATCTCATGACTTCATTCTTCTCGTTACGCTTCTGAACAAAGACTCATTTATGTCCAACAAGCTTAACATTTGGTGGGCATGGCACAACCAGACCAAAAACTTACATTTTCGATAGGGGGTCTAGTTTTGCCTGGATTGCATCTTTCTATTTCGGTCAATCTGCTTTATGTTGACAATCTACAATTGTTAGTACATAGCCAAAATACTTGGCTGAGCCGAGAATAAAGTACAAATACCCGATCGAGATAGCCCTGGTGAGCCCTTCACGGGTATCCAAAGAATGAAGGCCCGGTAACAAACCGCTTGCTAAAATCACTCTAGCGACAAAACACCCCCAAAAGGGAAGACACCACAAGACTAGCAAGTAGTCCCACATTGGAGACTAAGGCCAAGGTACCCAAGCTTGGCCTATAAAACAAGCTCAAGCTACCATAAAAGGTACACACTCTCTCTCTTTCACACTCCTCTACCTTGCAAGTGCTCAAAGCTAACTTAAGCATCGGAGAGTCGAAGACTGAGCCATCCCAGTCCCGACCCCGTGACGCTGTCACTTGTGCAGGTTCCGAGTGAAAGACCCAAAGAATTCTACTTCGCTCCGCCTCGCGACCCCTTCCCGGCTCGGGACGAAGCAGGTAGAAACAACAATAGAGCGAGGTTCTATTTCATCGTCGTCAATAATCTCCTAAGCGACGGAATAAGCAAAAACATCATCAATAAACATGGAAGACCTATCCATAAGAATGCTCGCACTTGTGTAATTTAACGAGATTTCTTTGTTCTGTAACATCAACATTGATTCTGAGGTGTCCCCAGAGGTTTCAATATCGATTCATGGACATAGCTATATTCAGAGATAATCTCATGTGATGGATTCATAGTATTGATGATGAGCGGATCATTTTGTGTCTTGATGTCTTGTTTTTTTCACGGCAAAACATCGATTGAACCTTGCTTTGGTCTCCCCCTCTTTTAGGTGGGAGCCGAGGCTGCAGTCACCCCTCCACCGTGGGCATCAGGTATGCCAGTGGTGCCTAGCCCGGGTGTGGCATTAACTTGCCCAGTTTTCGAGACTTCCAACCTTGCAGGAATGTTTACAGCAGGGATAGTTGATCTCGTCACTTTCGTGATATTAGTAAATGAGTCAGACATCGAATCTGCAACTTTCTGAAGATTAAGAATTCTTTACACTTCAATCTCGCTCTAAGATGTGCGGGGATCATAATGACATAGTAGGGACAGACCACGACAATTCCTGTCGTTCAACCGGAACATTACCGTTACTTTCTCCCCCTAACAACAGGAAATATGTCTCATCAAAGTGACAATCTGCATATCTTGCAATAAAGAGATCTCATGTCAAAGGTTTTAAATAGCTGACAATCATTGGTGCTTCAAAGCCAACATATATACCCAATCGTCTCTGAGGACTCATTTTAGTACGCAGTGGAGGCATAATACGCACATAGATCGCGCAATCAAATATGCGTAAATATGAAATGTTAGGCTCATATCTAGTTACCAACTAATACGCACTAAATGGTTGGTTGGAGGTGGGTCTGAAATGAATAAGTACAGCTGCATGTAAAATTGCATAATCCCATGCAGATACGGGTAGATTGGTGTGCATCACCAATGCCCGAACCACAAACTGTAACCACTTGATTGTTGCTTCTGCAAGATCCATCTGTGAATGAACATGGGGAACAGGATGTTCAACATCAATCCCAATAGACATGCAATAATTATCAAAAGATTTTGATGAAAACTCTCCTGCATTATCCAATCGAATAGACTTGATCGGATGATCAGGGTGGTGAGCCCTGATTTTTATAATTTGAGCCAGGAGTTTGGCAAATGCAGCATTCCTTGTGGATAGCAAAGCGACGTGTGACCAATGCGTTGATGCATCAACCAGAACCATAAAGTATCGAAATGGTCCGCATTCTGGTTTCATAGGTTCACAAATATCATCTTGGATTCTCTATAAAAATGAAATGTTTTGTTTTGTGTCTACAACAAAAGAGGGTCGTGCCTGCAACTTTGCTAATGAACAAGCTTTGCAAAATGAGCGGTGAGCGTTAGAGATTGCCATAGAGGCATCAGGAGTGGAACCATGCGGCACAAGAGCCTGTGAAGGCTGTGACTACATTTAGGACGTCATTAAGGTCAAGCCCTGACCATGAGCAGTGCTCAAGGCACTGCCACCATTTTCGGTGGCCATGTGTGTTCTCATACGCCTCTGTACTCTGAAAAACGGATGACTGTGTGAATTTTTAAGAATACGGATTATCATATTACATTCAGGATGCCCCAGACGATCATGCCAAAGCTTATATGAGTCAGATTCGCAGAAGTTGCGAGCAACTGCATATGATTCAATAATTCGAACTGTAGTAAGATATAAACCACTACTTTGACTCAAAAGTTTCTCTAAGATGCGCTTATGGCCACATTCATTAGAGGTAATACACAAAAACTCTTTATCATTCTCACGATGAGTTTCCAAATGGAAACCGTTGGCGCAAATGTCCTTAAAACTTAGCAAGGTTAGATTGGCCTTTGGCGCATATAAGGAATCAGTGACATGAATCTTTGTGCCATGCGGCAACAAGAATTGTGCAATACCTCGCCCTTGTATAACCGGTGATGAACCAATCATGGTTATCACTGAGGATTTTTAAGGCACAAAATCCGTAAACAATTGCCTATTCCGCAGAATAGTGTAGATAGTCCCATTGTCAGCTAAACACCTAATTTCGCCGCGAGACATCTACAAAAAAAATGTAAATCAATTAATCTTGAACTCAAGACATGGCGAACACTCTAAATAACATAGAGGAATTGCAGAAAATTGTGATCAAGTTGTGATCCCTTATTAAGTGCATAAGAATTTCTGCACAAAATGACCTTTACTCACTAAAACGGTCATAACTTCGTCATAAAAATAGATATGGATGAACCGTGAGAAGATCTAGAGACTACTCATAGAGCTTTCCAGACATATGTCGCTCACATTCTAGTTTATCCTGAGCTATTCACAAAGCTCGTACGAAGTTGGTGAACATATTGCTATTTGCGCAAAGTAACTTTTGCAATTCGAACCATTCATGCATTATTAAGGGAAATAAAATTCTCAACCATTTTTTAAACCAGAAAACTAAGAGAAATTTTATTAATGTCAACTTAATACATTAAGGATGTTCTAATTTCAAAACGACTAAGAAAAACTGAAGTCTTAAAACATGGCTATTGCCAAACAAAAAAAAACACTTGAATAACATAGCAGAAGAACCGTCTAATACATAAACTAATCAAAATTCAGAGTTTCAACATTCTCTGAAGAGACACTCTTCTTGGTCTCAAAATATGCTATAGTGAGATTAGTGGTGAGCTCTACGTCTTCGTTATCCATCTCATAATCTCCACCAGTAAAATTAGCCTCTTGAGTCAAATATTGTTTATGCCTCTTGTAGATATCTTGAATTTCTTTGCTTGCACGACATTGTTTGTGCATATGCATAGTTGAACCGCATTTGAAGCAACAAAATCGATCGTGTTTGACAGAGTTAGATGGAGGATTTACACCTCTACTAGAGCTAGGGCCGGACCAGTCCCCTCTTTGGTTGTTGGCGGTGGCGCCGCCGTCCCTCTTCCATGTGAGGCTGCGGTTTGGACCGCGTTGCTGGTTCTCTTTGCTGCCCCATGTGGGGCAAATTTCCCACGTGCATAAGGGGCAACCCGATAGTTTTGCTTTTCCACCACTAGCCTGATAAGTTTCAAGGATTTTCTTGGTCTCAACCGGCCTTGTATTGTTGTTGGGAATAATCTCATGATGCCTCTCTTTTATCTAAAGTATATTCATGAGGTCACTGAAAGTCTTAACTCTTTCGTTTTCATACTCAAGGCGGTATTGATGAGCAAGTAAGCTTATGGATGAGAGAAAGGTGTTCAAGGTCTTCTCGATCATATCTTACTCGAATTTATCAACTCCGCAAAAACTAAGCTTTGCCTGGAGGTCCAACATAGTTTGGTTGTAGTCCTCAACCTTGGAAAATCCAGCAAACGAATGGTTTCCTATCGCGCAGTTAATTCTGGGAGCTGTACATCATGTAAATTGTTGAAGCGTTGCTTTAGAACGTCATATAAATCCTTGAGATCCTCTTTTTTCAAACAATGCTTCTTCAGAATTGGGTGGATATGACGCCTCAAAAACATGAGGGTTTGAGCTTTGGTCTCCAAAATGGGAGAAGGAGTATTAGGAACATCCGAAGGGAAAATCGTGGTGGTGTATCGTTTACCGACGAACGTATAAGTCACGTCTGACATCCACCTATGATATTCTTTTCCTTGAGCATCAAGGATTTTAAACTCTAGCCTATATGACTCGGTCATCTACAAAAGACAAGGGAGATAGTTAGTATGGAGAATTTGAATACTAAAATCAAGTATATGGAATTAGAACGTGAACCAAGATGTATTGGTCACAATATCGATGCGAAAAATCGTGACTGTTAGACAGTCACAATTGATTTTTTCCCTCTTTATTTTTTGAGTTGTACCGTGACAAAGTCGTCACTAATCAAACTTGATATGAGGGGTCTCATTCCCTCAATATCGTCTCACGTTATAAAGAAAGGTGAGATGGAGAAGAAGGCTCCGAAGCCCAACTATGAAATTAAAAACTAAAAAACAGTAACTTTTAGAAAAAAAAAATTATCTTCGTTTGATTGGAACCTTGGGGATTTGTTGTTAACAAGGTGTAGCAAAAGACCGCCTAAAACGACGTGTACGAAGGCACACAATTGTGATGTTGTGATGTTAGGGTTTTGAGAACTTTTTCCTTTTTCTTCTTATGCGTTACCGTCGGTATGTTGAGCGGTTCACCTACTTCTTGACCGGTTCTTGTAGTGAAATTTTGACAAAGTAATCCTGACAATGATGCGCTGCTGGTGACAAAATTTGAAGGCGATCAGACTCCGGGAAGGGCGTGAACCGGCGGCGTTAGTGAGACAGACGGTTTGGGTATTCCGGTGACCGGTTAGGTACTATTCCGGTGGCCGGTTAGATACTTTTCCGGTCGGTTCTTGGGGTGAGGCCGGCGACTTTGGAATCCTGAGAACAATGACCATATGATGAGTTTCGGATTCGGCCAAGTACTGAAAGTTTCGTCGGCCAATATTGGGTTTTGGTTTTCTAGGGTTAGGGTTTTCTTTTGGCTATGAACTCAGGTTAGAACAACGGGCTGATGACGTGTTAAAGAAGAACATATAACGAGAATAATGTTTTACTCATTTGTTGATAAAAAAATCTATTTATAAACATTATATAAAGTCTCCCGAAAAATCTAGAAGATCTATAATCTATTCTAATAAAAAAATGATAGTCAAAACACATAAGAATGACAGAAAACAAGAAAGTAATTTCTTTAAACATTTGCAACATTTTTTTTTTGTTCAGCCTCACTCCGATCCCTCCCCGGACCCCTACCATTGATTCTCCCATCTACACGTACGCATGATCAGTATCACAGATCCTCCGGTTAACGGGTCAGCTTTGTTTTTCAGTCGCTTTTACATGTATGGCCTATTTGGAAAAGCAGTGTCCTAACCCCATGCCTATAATGATCAACTCGCAGTACTGCAGCATTTGTAGACTAGTACTACTACTACTCTATCTCTCCAGCAATCGATTCGAGAGGACAACATTGATCGGGATCCAAAAGCATCAAGGTCCCAGTCTCATAGTCCTTTCGTTTTCCTCGACATGGCAGAACGACATGACCTTATCCCCGAAACAGAGCAACCAGGAGAAGTCTCTATCCCAATTCTATTTGCATGCATGGCTATTCGTCCAAGTTCATATCAATGAGCTAGGGCTAGCTAGGGCAAAGTGTGGGACTGTGGATGAGCTAGGGCTCTTGTAAAAAGGACACACAACCTTCCGAAAATTCTGAGTCAAAACGACAACTACAGCTACAGAGATTGTCGTCTTCGATCTGGAAATCCAATCGAGTCCACCACACGTGTGCTCTGTGATCATCCATCTTTTGAACCAAGTGCCGAATGCCAACAACCTTGAGAATACATGGGGACTCAGACAGATGACAGATCCGTTGGTTTCAGCTTTAGACATTGATCGCTACCTCCAGCTTTTTTGGTTTTCTTCTCTGATCGATACCCCATCCTGACTTAATTTCTGCAACAATATCAACTCCATTTTCTGATATCTGAAAATGGAGATCATTTCTACCGTTTCTGAATTTGAAGCTTTTTTCGGTTAATCCTGGTTAATATATAACATGACTTACTAGAATGAATCAAGAATTTATATTTTCGTATTTAAATTCAAAAGTTTTCATTTGTAAATTACAATTACACATTCATGAGTCGTGATAGACGAGTAATTATCCACAATTTCAAAGAGCCTCAGATAACGATGTGAGCTCGGGGATGTAAATGTTTTTACTTTGTTAAACATATGAATTGTGACGGTGACAATGTAAAATAGAACTGTGATTTTTTTGATTTTTTGATTTTTTTTTGAGTCTGTCGTGCAAGTGAGAACTGTGGAATTCAAAATGTTATAAGTTATAACAACTGCCAGCCGGCAAATTTTTAGAAGAAAAGCCACATTTCTCTTCATATATAACATTTTGTTTGAGAAAGCTTCATATATAACATTTTATGCATGATGTACGCATTTTTCATAGAGCAGTCACTTTGTCCCATTCAAGAAAACAAAATCAATTTGTCATGTCATATCATGTCAATCTGGTAGTATTCATGCTGCCATACAAATAATATGCATGAAAGATTGAGTCCTAAAGAATGACACGTTAAATCAAGTAAATCAAACTTCCATTTATGCCTAAGCAAGTACAATAATCAAGTAAATCAAACTTCCATTTCAGTCATCTATTTTGCTTCATTGTTCCAAGGTCTGCTGCAACTTTGTCTAGAGACTCAAATTGGTTACTTTGGTACAAAGACGGTTTGAGCTCTAAACCAAACCCAACCATGTGGAGTACTGTCACAAGATTCCGCTAGGCCCCTGACATCTAAGTAGAATGTTCACGGGATGGCTTTCGGTTAACTACCATATCTTATCTTGATGACTTAATAATGATAATAATATGGACGAGGCTACCCCTGATAGAGCGAGTCTTGGCACCTATATATTAAAAAAAAATATACACTTTAATTGTTGAACAACATAATAACGTTGAATGTTGAAGGACATAATAGAATCCTTTTTAAGAGATCGATGTATTTATGTAATACATGTATTCACAAACTTGGATAACTAGTTTTTGAATGAAAAGAGAGCAAGGATATATACATGCATAATTTAGAAATGAATTGAATGATCGGTGGGAGCCATATATTGAAAAACAGAAGGAGGACATTGTCCAGGCTAGGAGGCCCTTACCCAGATTCTCTTCCCGGGTTCTAAATGCAGATGGCATGGGGTAGAGCTGGTGGTGGTTAAGACCACATGTTCCCATAAATGCCTGCCTCTCTTTCTTATGGCTTTGAGAAAATGCCCAAGGAGCAAGATGGCTTGGCTTGTTCAGACTCTATAATGGCCTATGCCCCCCTTCTTGCTTGTCCGGTTTCTCATGTCTCCCTTGAGTTGCTCTCATTGTCCCCTTCTGCCTGTCTATCTATCCCATTACTAAGCTTCATTGCTCCTCAGTCTCTTCTTTCCCTAAGCTTTTTCCCACAGGTGTGGCTCAATCTTAGCCTTAAATTGCCCTTCACCCTCAGTCAGTATTGGAGCACATTCACCGCCTCAATTAAGAGAGTGATTCACTCAATCTCAGATTCAATCACAAGAGTGATTTCCTCCATTATTCAGAATTGAGTCCTAACTTATATGTATAGTTTTGGATAGTTTTGATTCTGTAATTATAGGCATTACTATTCCTTATTTCCTTCTGTAAATGTCAAACACACTACCCTATATTATGTAAGCTTTGTAATCAGTTTCGATTAAGGAGAAATATATTAATTTCTACATGGTATCAGATTTTTGGTTGAAGAAATTAGCGAGACAGTCCCAAATTCCTTTGGATGTTGTCTCTCCAAGGCACAATCGTCTCGGTCACCCTTCGTCTTCGGTCTTATCTCGCCTTGCGTCATCTCTTGGTTCAAAGTGTTCGTTTACTTCTTTTTGTAATGAATGTGCGCTTAGTAAGTCGCATCAATTACATTTTCCATCAAATAAAGAATGTGCCTCTTCTCCTTTCTTTATCATACATAGCGATGTTTGGATGTCCTCTACGTTGTCTACTAGTGGATTTAAATATTATGTCCTTTTTGTAGATGAGTACTCTCGTTATACTTGGATATACCCCATGAGCCGTAAAAATGAAGTACTGACACATTTTCAAAACCTTGTTGCTCTCATTCAAACTCAATTTCAGGGGTCCATAAAATATCTCCAAAGTGACAATGGTACAGAATATGTTAACAACGCTTTCTCCAATTTTTGTTCTACAAGAGGCATCCAACAACGTTTCTCGTGTCCTCACACTCCCCAACAAAACGGTCTGGCTAAGCGTAAGCATCGTCATATTGTTTCTACAATCCGTTCTCTTCTCATCACTTCTCACTCTCCACAGTATCTTTGGGTGGAAGCCGCCCTCACTGCTGTATTTCTCATTAATCTTATTCCCACATCCACTCTTGATTGGGATACTCCTTACTCACGTCTTTACCAACATTCTCCTTCCTATTCACCCCTTCGTGTTTTCGGTTGTTCATGTTTCCCTTACCTTGGTGATTATGTGTCTAACAAGTTGTCGAGTCGTAGCCTTGAATGTGTTTTCATCGGCTATAGTCCTCATCATAAAGGATACAAGTGTCTTCATCCTTCCTCCGGTCATGTCTATATATCTCGTAATGTTATCTTTAACGAAACAAATTTCCCTTTTAAATCTTTGCAGGTACAATCTCCCGGACCTCTTGAGTTTGTGCAACTCACCTCCACTGTTTCGGCCCAATCCTCCAGGCCCAGTCCACCTCTCCCTCAGCCCAATCCTTCCCCTACATCTACAGCGTCTCTTACCGAAACCACCAATGCTGGTTCCTCCCATCTTCTCACCCAAACACAGACCACTCCTCCCCCACCACCAAAAACCACAGCTCCCGCACCCCCACCGCTCCCTGCCCTGCCCTCCTTGCGCGTCTACCGGCGCCGCGCTACCAACCCGCCCCCACCTCCCTCTAATCCCTGTTCATCTCCCTCTGAAATTCCGAAGTCAAATCTGCCTGATCCGGCTGCTCCGCCTGTCTCCGTCACATCCATATCCGATCCGACAGACTCCACCGAACCGACAGCGCCACCTCTGCTGGCGCACCCACCAGACGCATAACCATCTGCTCCTGTCATCTCCAATCACATCCAAACCCGCTCTCGTTCCGGCATCTCCAAACCAAGAACTCTCACTGATGGAACTGTCAGGTATCCGGTTTCTCGAGCTCTTCTATCTGTCATTGATGATATGGAACCCACTTGTTATACTCAGGCATCTCAATCCAAGGAATGGCGTTTGGCTATGGCTGACGAAATCAACGCCCTCTTGAAGAATCAAACCTCGTCCCTTGTTCCCCCATCTCCTTCACAAAATACAGTTGGCTGCAAGTGGGTTTTCCGGATTAAACGACTCCCTGATGGTACCGTGGATCGATATAAAGCTCGACTTGTTGCCAAGGGATTCCATCAGCGTCCAGGCATCGACTATCACGAAACCTTCAGTCCAGTCATTAAACCGGCCACTATTCGTACAGTCCTTGCCATTGCGGTCTCTCGAGGGTGGAAGCTTCGCCAACTTGATGTCAAAAATGCCTTTCTCAATGGTTTTCTTGCTGAAGATGTGTTCATGACTCAGCCCCCTGGCTTTGTTGATCCTGATCATCCCACACATGTTTGCAAGCTTCACAAGTCCCTCTATGGTCTCAAACAAGCTCCTCGTGCCTGGTTCCATCGAATCACTGGTTTTCTTCTCTCTGCAGGCTTTCACCAAAGTAAAGCCGATCACTCTCTATTTATCTTTCACTACGGGCCTCACACCATATACCTCCTGTTATACGTCGATGACATTATTATGACTGGTAGTAGTGATGGAATTGTTGAGAGCTTTATTCGAGCTATTGGTCGCGGCTTTGATATAAAAGATATGGGGTCTCTACACTATTTTCTTGGGTTACAGGTCTCTTCCTCTCCAGCTGGCCTTCACATTAACCAACTTAAGTATGCTCATGACATACTTAAGAAGCATGACCTTCTCCTCAGCCAACCTATGAGCACTCCGTTAGCAGCCAAGCCAATTCTAACAGCAACCGACGGTGATCTCCTTGACAATCCAACAGTTTTTCGTGAACTTGTTGGGTCCCTTCAGTATCTCACGATCACGCGTCCAGATATAAGCTTCGCTGTGAACTCAGTTGGTCAGTTCCTGAGTCAGCCACGTACCTCTCATCTAATAGCAGCCAAGCGCATTCTCCGCTATGTCAAAGGAACTCTTGACCATGGTCTTTTCTTTAGTCCTCAACGCCAACCTGTTCTCCTCTCTGCTTACTCGGACGCTGATTGGGCCGGCTGCCCTGACTCACGCCGCTCCACCACAGGCTATCTTGTGTACCTTGGCTCTAATCTCATTTCCTGGTGCTCCAAGAAACAGCCTACAGTGGCTCGCTCTAGTGCTGAAGCCGAATATCGCTCTCTAGCTCATGCCTCTGCTGAAACTACCTGGTTAGGCTATCTCCTCTTTGAACTTGGTGTCCGCATAAATCTTCCCATTATGCTTCATTATGACAACCTCAGTGCTACTTACATGGCCTCCAACCCAGTCTTTCATTCCCGTACCAAACACATTGAGCTCGACTATCATTTTGTTCATGAAAAAGTGGCCCTTGGCAGTCATCGTGTTTGTTACATTCCTTCAGTTGATCAGCCTGCTGACCTCCTAACCAAACCCCTGCATAAACACCGGCATAACACCTTGTGTCTCAAACTTGTCCGCCCACGGCCGCCATGTTTGCCGGGGGGGGGGGGGGGTATTGGAGCACATTCACAGCCTCAATTAAGAGAGTGATTCACTCAATCTCAGATTCAATCACAAGAGTGATTTCCTCCATTATTCAGAATTGAGTCCTAACTTATGTATAGTTTTGGATAGTTTTGATTCTGTAATTATAGGCATTACTATTCCTTATTTCCTTCTGTAAATGTCAAACACACTACCCTATATTATGTAAGCTTTGTAATCAGTTTCGATTAAGGAGAAATATATTTCTACAGTCAGTAACACACATATAGAGGGCTACCTCAGCTCCATTTTATGTGGATGTCATTAGAGATCCAGCAACTGGTTACCAGCACACCATCCTTGATCAACTTCCATGAGTGCCTGCCAATTTTCCAAACCTTCTCTAACATACACAACCTAACGTAATGCCGGTGATCTTTGACCTCTTGGTAATTGTAAAACCGATACCGGGATGTCGATCATGTACGTGTTCGAATATGAATGACATATAGAGAATGATTAACTGAAGATATCAGTATGTGAGATTGTGGTTAGGGTTAGGGAGGTGTTAAGATATTAGTCATAGAAGAGAACACCTGAATTAGTACTGAAAATGATAGTCGTACATTGTCTGGTTGAAAGCTATAACTATACTGTATAGGGATACTTCGTAATCAGCATGTGATATCAGAAGCAGTGGAACTACTTGATTAGGACTAGCATTGATCCCATTTAATCTTCATAGTCATGAATAATGATCCTATTATTCAGTGAACGAGGAGCAAAAATGTGAATCAAAGACCAGAGAGACACAAGCCTTCTGAACAGTTATCTAAATTTTAATCATCCAAATCCAGCATACACAATGAGAGGGAAAGCACAGAACATATAAGACAAGTACTTTTACAAATCAAATCATATAAATATGGTTCTTGGTACATAATCCAGGAAGAAATGAATCCCCTAATGGCCCATGTTGCCATTAGTCCGGAAAGAGGACCATGCAAATCTTCAACATGGATTTTTATTTAGTCTCCATTCTAAATGGCTCCCAGAAAGGAGTTGTTTTACTGAAATATCTTCCCACCACCCTTGAATCCAATATCTTGATGGCTTCCTCAGATTTAATGCACCTTGGGGTCTTGTACTGGTTCAATGAAGATCCCTCAGACACAGCAAAATCCATGAGTACATCAAAAGTTCCATGCTTCACAATTCTGATCTCCAATGGCCCAATAGAGTGGTCCTTTCTCCTGCATCTCCTATACACAGAATCGAGTGACTCTTCCACTGTGGAGCAGCATTGCTCCATTATACTGGGGTGTATTAGCTCTTCTAAGTCATTGTTTCCTTTCACTTTAAGCTCCCAAAACAGCACATAGTGACCAGGGATCGAAGAAGTGTCAGCGTAGCTGGTGTACTCGATCAGGAGGAAGCCGAGGGGCTCCAGGAGTAGCTTTGCTTGTGTCACTGCATTTAACAGGTCTTCTTCATTGGTTTTGTCAGTGTCGATGCTTAACACTACATTTTTCCTGTGCATAAAACGGAACTGAGGAGCATTGTTGTGGAAACCAGTCACCATTAAAATGTCACCAACTCTGTACCTGTATAGCCCTGTAGAGAATGAAGAAAAGCTAATAAACAAAACTGTCCGACATCTGGGGCTTTTTCATCAGAGAATAATAATAAGTTAAATAATGCAACTATGACTAATTGTTCATATAGGAAAAATGGCTTTGGCCATTCAGTGAGTGGTATTTTGGTGTTGAATTGTAGCATCACATAAGCAACAAGTTTAAGTTTTACTTCTACACATGCATGCTTAAGAAACAAAACAGAAAATACTTGAAGCATGTGGGTCAGATCTGAAGATGGAAGTAAAATACCTGTGAAAGTTGTGACAACAAGTTCATAGTAGTGACCAAGCTTCACATCCACCAGATCAACTGTTTCTAGTTTCTCTGTTTCATCTTCCTTGAGCGCGCAATTTTGATCCGAAACACCGTTGCACAAGACTACATCTTCATGGTTTCTCTCCACAGGTAGGAACTCAAAGTAGGCCATATTTGGAAGGAGGGTGTAAGCCACATCATGTGGCTTGCTCAGCGGTTTGAAATTGATCCCAAAATAGCATTCAGAAGAAGCATACATTGTTGAAATCAGAGGCAGCCCTCCAGAGTAGAACTCAAGTGTTGGGATATATTGAGCCATAGACCCTGTGACTATAACCTCAATGTACTTTGTTCTAGGCCAAAGCTTCTTAATAATACCCTCCCATGACTTGGTAGCAAACTCATGCTCAACTAAATCAGCCAAATCCGGACTTGGTTTCCCAAGGATTAAGGATGCAGCATTTCTGCAACTTTCTTCAGTAATCCAATCACTGACTTGACCTGATCTTATGTTTGAGCACAACTCCTTCCAGTGATCCTCTAAGAATTTGATGGCCCTCAGAAAAGCAGAAGCAAAAACAGCACCAACCCTCAGGACCTGATCCCTCTGTACTAAACCACAGAGTAATTGACAGTACATACTCTGCTTACTATCTGAGCACAAGATAGTCTCATCGGGGCTTGTGTAAACGTTATACCGGTTAAAAGACCGGTTTCTGAAGTTACTGCTCTTGTAGTAGCTGGTTAGGACTGGCCTGGCCACCAAACCAGAAGGAGTACTAATTTCTGGTTTAATAAACAAGAGGTACATTCCTTTTCCTTGGTCCAAGCCATCCACATACCTGAAATTGGAGTAACAAAATTGATCATGTTACTTTTCTGTCACTGCTACATGAATTTAGAACCATCAATGAAACTTAACATAATACAAATGACGAAAAATAAAACAGGCTTCTCACTTGTTCATCACAGGCACAAGGAGATTATAAAAGAATGTCTTCCTCTCTAAGTCTTCAGCAGTTGAAGGCATCATCTTTGGCTGTCCTCCTGAAGTTCCCGAGCTGTGATCAAGGAAAATTATACATTTTAGACAAGCATTCTGGGAAAGAGTATGAAAAAAATTACGCTATTGATAATAATTTTCATACCTTGTGAGAAGCTCAGTGATTGGTTGAGCTGAAATGATCTCCGATGGCTCTCCATTGGCAATTCGCTGGATAAATGGCTTGACATCTTCATAACTCACAACAGGAACCTTCTGCTTGAAAAGCTTCTTATCGTAGTGACCATTGAGAAAGCTTTTAAGATATTCTGTTTGAGCATTCTTTGCTAGTATCTCTTCTAACACCTTTTGCTGCACTTCATATGCATTTGTTGTCAGGTCCTCCAATAGCTTCAGACCATATTCACTATCATGTGGATCATAACTGGGAATCATCTTTGGAAAAATAAGGAAAAGAAACAACTAATATACGAGCTTTGGTATAGAGCTGGCTCTAGGACATGTCATTTGCTAATTTCAATCTTCTTTGATCAAATAAGACCCTGAAACTTTTAGAAAGGCAGAATCTCTGCCTTTTGAACTGAACTATTGTAATCTGTAAAGCTGACTTAACAGAAAATCATAGCAAGAACGTTGAAAATGCTTTAAGAACAAAGGAAGAGAAAGGGGTGTACATAATGCAAGAGACATTGTCTTATACTAGAAGACTTCTCTTCTCTGAATGTGTTTCTGCATAGCTTATGATAAGACATGAGAGGGGTGGAGGGAAATGATTAAATAACAGATTCTGGAGGGGATTTTGGGAAATGATGGATATTCAAAAAGCTTAAAATTAGAAAAAGGAAATGTAAAGGAAGATGAGGCTATGGAGGTCCTACACACGTGGCCCTGTCTGGTAAGCTGTGAATATATTAGAAAACGGATGGTCAAAACTTCCTTCAATTACCTCTTTTTCCTACAGACCATATTATATGATACAATTCTTTCAGCATTGCAGGCTCAAACTAATAGCTGCTTAAGATAAGCTTGGTCTGCAATTAATCATTCAACCATACCTGCCAGTGCTGCCAAGAACCTATAGCTATTTTGAATACCACTCATTATAGACAGATAGAATGAGAAATAAAAACAAAAACAACAACTCCCTTAGCAAAAGGAGAAGAACAATCACAAAGAGGCCCTGCAAGACATCCAAATGTTAATGCCAGAATAGGACAATTCTATCAAAACAGCAATCATGGAGAAGTTGCTTTACAGCTTCTGCTACTGCACTACTGCAGACATGGAGATTATAACAGGAAACATCTTTCTAAATCATGGTCTACTAAGTTTAGTAGACACATTTGGTGGTATTACACATGATCATATGCATTACAGCATAGCATGATAGATTGCACAACTCGCACGGCCACATTACGACATTTAAGCGTTTGTTGTCACAATCTCAACCAAAATGTGTGCTCCAAAACCAAAACAATAGGGTTTATTAGGCTGATACTATGACTGAATCAATCAGACAGAAGCTGCCCCTAAGGTCAATCAGATGTTCAACACCAGGCATGTACTAGACCCACATAAAGACTTATGTGGCTCTCAGAAAATGAAATCTTTGCAAGCTAATGATTTCTTTTCATCATTGTCTAAACTCTTAAATCAGAAATCGTATTCTTAATCCAATACAAGGAGATGTTAAGTCACAGAGTTTCAAAATCACAGCAAGTGTATAGAAATTATAGTCTTAAAATATAATGAATGTATGCCCCATAAGCCACACGCTACGACTTGGAGTCACAATCTTAATTTCACATGAATTATATCTCCACTTGCATAGACAGAAAATGTCACAATCTTGAAAGACTAATCAATATCAGACCCCCTTTTCCATTGCAATCACTAAACAGTGGCCCTTTTCACAGTATTGTTTAAGCCATTAACGCAGTATATCATATGCAGTTCACATCAGTTATATTATGAATGGTTTCACTCAAGGCAAGAATTAGTACTGTGTAGGAAGAAGAACTATCAAGATGAATAAATGGTGACTCTTTTTCTGCGTTTTGTTTTGTGTGGTAAATAATGAAAATATTTTTGATGTGTATATGTGTGTGTGTGTATACACAGAGAGAGAGAGAGAGAGAGAGAGAGAGAGAGAGAGAGACAATGTTTGTCATGCTAGTGAGTAGTGAATCATCTGTCATTTCGAGGACCCTACTGTGTAATCATGAAAATTATGATTGGACCAACCCATGAGGAACAAAAGTTTTCGGGATCCAAACCAGTGAAAAGCCCTGTGGTATTATAAATTTCAGGACTATCAAGTCAAGCAAAGTGTTGGCTTGCATCTGAGCTCAGCTTCCTGGTAATTGAATGATCTGAGGAAAAAAAGAGACTACTATCATTGAGTAAATTATCAGCCACACTAAAACAAACGCACGCACGCCTCACATACAGCTAAAGTTCCAATCTTTCCAGAGGCTCCACTCATCTCCCAAGAAAAGCCATTTTCTTTTCCAATACACTCAATCAAGATCGTTAACAACTTAACACAGAACGAAATCGTTTAGTCGGGAGAACTGTTGAGTATCATAAATTATGAAAGGTGAAAAAGATGCAATAGTTTCTGCAAGAAAAAGATGCAGACATGCAGCAGACAGATATTTACTATAAGTTAGACCAGAAATGGAATTGAATTTCCTTTCTGGTGTGGAGACACCCATGACTTCAGAAAGAATGGCCCTATCAAAACTAACCAATTTGGCCTAAACAAGATGAACTGGCCGGCATGCGACTCTCTAGCACCAACCCTGTACTTTTTTCCTGAAGTTTTGAATTCTAGACAAGATTCGACTTCAGTTTGTTAGGTTAGAAACAACAAAGATTTATGCGATTGATAGGGACTATGACACAAATGGTAGAGACTTTTAAAATGCATGTGATGTAGAAGCTTATGGAATTAAACACCACAATGGTTTATTATAACTTTCCCTAGCTCATGTTAGTAACCATTGAAGATGACATTTGATCGAATATCTTATCTGTATTTGAACAACAACAATACAAACAAAGTAAATAAGTAATGAAACATGGAAAAATCAAAAACAAAGGAGAAGGCGACGTTACCAAGACATCCGTTGGTTTATGCAGTAACTCTTTGAGACATTTTATCGAATCCCTCACATGCAATTATGGAGGTAGAAAGTGAATAAACAACAAAATCAAATTTCTGCGTTGGGATCAAGTGAATTGGACCTTGACTGTGCCTAGTTTACTATTGGGTTTCGCGCCTATGATGCAAATTGGGCTGCTAAGCTCGTCGGGGATCTCCTCCCTGATGTAGATCGTTCTGCTTCTCTCGGGTTTAAGTTAGTTAGTTCTTCGAATAAATGAGGTTTTTCTAGGACTTTGTTAGGTTTGCTTCTGTTTTGTCTTTTGGTTTTCTTGGTTCTCTGGTTCTGGTTCTCTTGAGAGGTGCAATGCTTATGGGTTGCAGCATATAGGAATTACTTAGGATGATTTTGTTTTCTTAGGTATTTTTGCATGATTCTTTTCTAACGTTTGCCTGCGAGGGTGTGTCATGTTCATGTTGTAATCCAATTTTCAGTTATCAATATATCTATGGCTAACGTCCATTTATCAAAAAAAAATGAAAAAAGAAATGTAGGTCAAATAAGCTATGTGGGTTGAGGTTGCTTCAAATAAAAGACTAGGGCGTCACTCTGGCACTGTTGTATTTCGGATTTGAAAATAGAAAACCGTTGTTCGGTAAGCAGATTGATAAAGGATAATACGCAAAAATAATGGCTAATGAGCAGTATTAGGACATATTGATCGGGATTTGCTAGATTTGGTTTGCTTAGGTCTTCATGTTTAAGCATAGAACAAAGGAGGTGTCTTAAGGGGGGACAGACCGCCCTTGAAATGGGCAGGGGAAGAGGAGCAAACTAAGGATGGGGGAGTGATCAGGATAATAATACAGAGGAGAGAAGGAAGAGTGAGATCGTCCTCTACTTTCCCATAGTTATAGTATATCATTGTTTGATCAGAATGAAAGCTCCACCCTCAACCAACTTCTTCAAATTATTTGGAGTCAGTGAGACTCAGCAAGCAGAAGTGACCTTATAAAAGTTCGTAACACATCATACAGCCATGCAAAATGTAGGCCAAATTTTTAAGTGAATAAATATAGAATACAATGATGGGATTTAGAAATTTTCATATTTATAAAAGTATTGAAAGAGATGAACGAGTAAGTTTAAGTTAGCGTCACACAAGTTTTCACACTTGTTGTTGTGTTTGTTTAGTCGATTTGATACATGATGCAAGGAGTTTACATCTTACATGAGTGATCACATTCAACTAATTTTGTGTGAAGTGACAAGCATAGCAGATCAGATGATGAGGGTATTTTTAGTTTGTTTCCTACCCCTAATTAACTAAGTTGGACATGTGAATCATAATCTATATACAATAGTGTTCACCATTCACTGCTATGTTCTTAATCAATATCACACCATTTGAACCACTAAATTCAACCTATAAATTATATGAGTAAGATTTATATGTTTGTCACTAGCTAGTAGACATCGATCTTCGATCTCTCTCATTTCAAAGCAAGAGATTGGGTTCGCAACCACAAATATATCATATCATTGCATGTGATTGTACTAAAAGGAAACACACACACATTGTCATTCACATTTTCAAGTTTATATATATATATATATATATATATATATATATATATATATATGAACCAGGTTTAGCCTTAGCACCCGTTATTAAACCAAGTTTATAATAATTACTAATTTAGTATAAACAAGTGTTGCTTAAGCCCGGGTTCAGTCACGGTTTTCGTAACAGCAGAGACTCAAATAACGCAAAAGTAGGAGGAAGAGTTTTTAGGGTTTGGTTTCGTTGCTTGTTCGGCGGCGCCCCTACGCCGACGTTGGTTTCTAACCTCGTCGGTGTGGCTTGGGTCGCTGCCGGACGGGCGTTGTGGTGCCGGTTGATTCAAAGGGAGGAGGCTATCTTGGGGGCTGCCTATGAAGGTGGTGGCACTGTGTTGTAGATCGGTGCTGCCTTGACTAGGAGGCTTCGTCGGCGTCCCTGAGAGGCGTGTCAAGGTTAGGCCTGGCTGAGGCGAGGAGCGGTGGTTGGGACGACGGGGAGAACATGGTGGCGGCGGACTACCCGGCTGTCAAGCCTCGTTCTGCAGCGAATCGTGGAGGAAGAATGGAGGCTGCCTCGCAAGGGTAGGTCGCTGATGATGATGCTCTTCTGGCGGTGGCCGGCGTCGATGTCAGGGCGACGGTTCTGCTCCAGGTTGCACCAGTCTTCAATGGGCCGGGCCTTAGGTAGACTGTTTCTTAGAGGTCCACTGGCTGGTCGGGCCTAGGCTTTTAGGTTTTGTTTGTTTGGTTTTTTTGGTTGGTTAGTTGTCCCTCCTCTATGTGAGCGAGGGTTTGGGTTTTTAGGTAGTTTGGTGTTGTTGGTCGTGTCGTGGGGTGAGCCATGGTTATGGTGTCGTTTCCAGGGACTAAATTAATGTCGGTTTGTTCTTGTTGTCAATGTAATGGGGAGGTTACCTATGCATATATGCTGGTAAGTTTGGCATGTAGTGTTTGAAATTGTTGTTTCTTCTTGAGGTTGACTGTAAGGATGTATCGATACTTCTGGAGTAGGTTAGGTTACGGGTGAACCCATTTCGGTTCTTAGCTATTGTAATCGCTGGTGTTTTGGGTAGGGAGGTGGGTGGGGAATTTATTTCCACCACCGATATCTCTCATGGTTGTAATATTGTTTTCCCGTTAAATGAAATTCTTGATATTTCTCTCAAAAAAAAGTGTTGCTTAAGCCCAAATAAAAACATGTTTGTCTGCTGTTTACTGTAGCAAAAAGCAGGCCATTGATTAGAACTAACTGAAAAACCTCATCGATTAGCTAGTTGATCAACTAGATTAGTGGGTAGAACATGTAACATAATCCTTAATTGTTTAACCTAATCTTATGTTGGATTTCGAAAAAAAAAAAAAAAAAAAGAGCCGGCCTCAAGTCCGACCTAGCTATAATACTAGATTATTATTAGTATTTCTTGACGTCAAGAAATGGTTTGACGCCAATATTGTTTTTAATATCTTAAGATGAAGACATTGACGGAAAGTACCAGATCCAAGACCAAGTAGGATGATCATTATTAAGATTATTGAAGGGAGCTAGGGATTAACGTACGTTATATTAGTTAAGTATGCATATTATATAGTTTGGGTCAGGGTTAAAAAACCATTCTGTTAAAATGGGTCACATGTGCTCACGGCGGCCCAATTATATATAAATGGGCATCGGACGTCGGACGGTGATGGTCAATGCAGTCTCTCCTTTTATTTTTGTCCTCTCCTCGACTCCTCCTTATTCTTTTAAAAATTTTAGAGCAAGATAATAGGTTTCATCGAGACCAAATCATAAATAAAAACAGTCAAATATATCTAAATAAGATAAAATATTGTTGACAGAGAGGTTCATATTAGTATAAACCTAAGTATATTATCTCCTTTTAAAGAAATATTGATGAGTTTCTACGTTCAAATCTTGTCATATACTTAGAATCTATCTCTCAAGACGTTTAGAAATACAACATTTCTGAACATTTTGCATAGCAAAAATCTTATTCTAGTAAGTAGCAACTAACACAGTTTATTAAAAATCAAGTAGTAACTAACACGATTTGAGATAAAATCAAAAGGTTGTATATATTTTGCTCCATCGATCGATCTTAGCTTGACTGAAACATATAATGATACAAATAGTTGTATTCCTCCATTAGAATTCTAAAAGAAATCAGGAAATCGATCAGTTCTAAACCTAACGTTGTGTTTAGATGAAGTAATTTTAATTTTCATAGAAATTTTAAAATCATGGGAATTACAATTTCATGGATTTGAATTCCATTAATTGAGAATTCCATTGTATGGATTTCATGATGTAAAGTTTTAAAATAACAAGAATTTGTATTTAGACTAACTTCAGTTGAGGGAATTGACAAATGACACATATTTTGTGAAGAATTTAAGTAGGAAATTTAAGCTCCTAAATTTCACGATTATTTTTCCGTGGAAATTGTTAATTCCACGGGATAAGAATCCAAACGGGAGAAAATTCCACGGGATAAGAATCCAAACGGGAGAAACAGTTCTAAGAAATTGAGAATTCCTTATTTTTGATTAAATTCTTAAGAATTCACCGGCTCAAAAACCATTTTCAGGTGGCTATCAAAACGAAGAACCATTTTCATGTCCAAGACTCGTGAAACTCCATACTATTCCTCGCACCAAAGGGCAAACCATACCTGGCACTAAAATCTGGCTATAATACACATACGCGCGTGGTTGGTTATACATAGGGAGGTCATTTTACAAATAAATCTAAGGCTCGTATCAGGAATTGCAAGACGAAGAACCATTTTCGGGTGGCTATCATATCATACATTATAATTTTGTGGCAGTGCTAATTAATTTATTTTCATTTGAATTTTTAATCCATCATACGATATACTTATGAGTTCATGTTAATCCATCATATGGACACTATTGCATGTGATTATATATCATATGATAGAGGCCGATAAGCTAAGTGTAAAAGGGAAGATATATATGTTCATACAGATCATATATAAGAGAAAAAGAAATAGTGTGTACATACATATATATATATATATGGCCGATAAGCTAAGTGTAAAAGGGAAGATATATATGTTCATACAGATCATATATAAGAGAAAAAGAAATAGTGTGTACATACATATATATATATATATATATATATATATATATCTGAACTGTGTTCATCATGTTCTCTAGTACGTCCTGCTAGATTGAACTTTGCATGTTCAATTTGTTGAACCGTAACGATCGATTCGATTTCATTCTTCATCATAAAGGAACAAAGAAAGCTCATGCATGAAGTTCGTTTGTAATTGTTATAAAACTTAATGTGCAATTGATGCACATGGAAATGGTGATCTACCGGAGGAACAAGTGCATTTTAAACTCAAAGAAATGAAGGACCTTTCATCAGGGTGGAAGGGTCATCACCAACTAATTAGAAGTATTCTTTTTGGGGTTTTGAGTTTATTTCTTCATTCCTTTGTACTTGCATCGATCAGTTGCATCGGCCAATTGTCCACAGGATTGACATACAAGTGATTTGCTTGGAGATTAACACTTACATCTGATTAAGTCATTAAGAATAATGTTGGATTTGGGAAATATATATAGATATAATGCAAGTTGTATTAATTCATCATCAATATCGCAGCGTACGTAGTTCACATGCCATTGATCGAGCTTGATATAGCTAGCTAAAGTTTCATATAAAGTCTCACTTCATTTGATCAATTTTTCATTCATAATTGATTCAGAGCTAGTTTCGAGCACAGCTATGCAAACTTTCTCTTATATATACCACACAGTACGTATACGTACACCAATATTTTTAGTGCAGCATATCAATATGCAAATTAATATAGATAAACAGACTGTTTTTCATTCATCATGGATGCTCTATAGATACGCGATCGTAGCAATCGGCCACGCATTCACCGTATTCTTCGTAACAGTTATCATCACATTTTCCTCTAGAACACCGATCCTGGCATGACGTGAAGGCAGTGTAACAGTCGTAGGGGCAGCTCTGTAAGGCTCCTGAGTCAGTTTGGCCGTGAACTTGTGCTGCAGGCCAACCTAGCAAGAGTACTGCTATTGCCAGAAGATAAAGTACAAGAGTCACTCTTGACCTCATTGCGATCAGTTGATTAGTGGTAGTATAATTAAGCTGGCGGTACCAGCAGCTAATTATATAGCTAGCTAGCTAAACAGAAGATCATGCATATATTGTTTAGCCAAAAGTGAGCATCTCCCATGGAGGATGATTGTATCGCATTCCGGAAGCATGTGTAAACATTATTAATTAGTTCATGACGGTTTAGGGGTAAACAAAACGGATTCCTAAATTAAACCCCTAACTAAACATATATAGTTTAATTACCTTTGTATCAGACTCATCATATATACAGATACGTAAATTCCATCAAAGATCGAATGCTCTTGTAACTAATACGTACATTCCAGCCACTTGATGAATGCATGAGTTATAAACTTTATTAAGAGTTTAGGGTGATAACATTCATGGATTTATTGAAAAGAAATAGTAATGAAGAAGAAGACGGAAAGAAAAGAACTTAGGGAGAGATATCGACGTGAATGATCTGATTAATCCAAACAGTATTACAATTCCTACATATATAGGAGAATTATGCTAAAGACTGAAATACCCTTCTAAATATATATCCCTATATATATTCCTAACATAGGGCCGGGTTTAATCTCTGTATGCCATGAGCTTGAATAATATATATTTCTGCTGCTGTACTATTTGATGGATATATATATATGAGATAGCAAATACTCCAAAATCCAAATAGTTTCTTCAGATAAAAGGGAGCACTTCAAAGTTCATGTTAGCTTGATTCAAGCGATAAGCTTTTATTCCCGCATATATATAGATGAAAGGGGTATACATACGTAGCTATTTAGTAAAAGCATAAATCTCTGGCCCTGCAGCTGGTATATATATAAATTAGCCATGGCTGCACTGATCATGGATGTGGAGAAACACTGTTTGGTGATCCCGGGCAACGGTTTGTGCATGCTGCTGAATCAGCATAGCATCCATCAGCACATTTGACTGTAATTGCCCCCATGGCATTGTCAGCACACCGATTCCAGCATGCCTTGAAGGCTGGGACGCACCCTTCCAGACATTGTTCGCGATCAGCTCCTGATTCTTGGCCGTGGACTTGTGCCGCTGGCGAAGCTAGGAAGAGTAGTAGTAGTACTGCCGTTGCCACAAAGTAAAGTATAAGAAGCACAGTAGACCTCATTGTTGATCACCAAAGCTAATAATAATCAAGGAGAATGGTTTTGCTTTGACAGAATTAACGAGCACTAGCTACAAGCGAGGGCCAAGGGATTAACCTGCTAATTATATACTTGATTAAACGAAAGATCATGCATATATTGTTAACCAAATGCTTATAATTAAGCACTTCTCTTATAGGATATGGTTGCATCACATCTTTGGCGCTTGTTTAATTAGTTGGGTTCCAGATAACGCATGTTTGTACTTCACCTAATGTTGAATTGTTCATAAACCCTAATTATAAAAGCCAATGAATTCCAGTCTGATCAATATTATGTTCATATTTCACCTAATGCATGTATGTACTTCACCTGATGAGAATAATCAATATTACAAATTAAAATATAAAAAAATTAGCATAAATCATCTTCTTTTTGGGAAATTTCAAATAAACCCAAATTAACATACCAAAACTACTAGGCTAGAACATCTTTTTATTTAATATACGTACGTACGATACATTTATATATGAACTTATAATGGATTTGGCATAGAGCATCGAATGGTAAGTTGGTTGCACCATTTCATGCAACCGTCGAAGGACTTGTTGCAGCGCTTAACGCATTGCTCGAGGGCTCTTAGTTCCTGCAACTCGGCAGCGCTCCCACTGACGTCGGAACACCAGCTCACGCATGACAGTAACAAATTGTTGCAACCCTCTGCACATATAACGACTTGGCCGTGAACTGTTTGTGTCGCAGGTGGCCATGCCATCAACAGTACTCCTATCACAAAGATAGTTAGTATGCTAATATTCGGATTACTACTACGCATTTTAGCAGAATGTAGCAGAATGTAAACCGTAGTTGAGATTGGACAGGAATGACGCATGCAATAAGGAGTATTTATATAAGAGAAGTTCACGCCGGAATTAAGCATCACATTACGAACGCATGATCAGTGATCGGTTATAAGTTTGAAGCAAATTCCGTACTGTAACGATTCTGTGGCAGTGTTTCAAATTACCAATCCATTTCGATTCTTGGTAGCTTAATTATACACGAATAGAAATTGCAAGGTTAATTATGTCTCCATCTGTCCATTGCGTATGATATCATACATAGAAGTTAACATGACCAGGCAATGACCACAAAGTATTGAAAGAGAGAAGATGTTCATGACAAAAAGTTAGAAACAAATGCATTCTAACAACTAAATGCACAGAAGGATAACATGCATACGAATATGCGATTATATATATGATTGGGGGACTATCCCAACTCCGATCAGTCCAATTGACCTCTCTTCATATAGGACCTTGGTAAGTAGACCTCCTGCAGCTCGATCTGTGCACGGACACGCTTCAATCTTCATGCAAGTAAAAACCGTGCTTTTGAAAACGTACACAGATACATAATATGGAAACTATACTAATTGTGGTATTGCTGTTCATGCAGAATGGTCTAAAACAAGACAGAGCAGGTGCACTTTGATTGTGCATTATATGCGCAAACAGGTGCCCTTTATAATAAAGGCCTGGAGTTGCACAACTACAAAAAGTATGAAATTGCAGAACTGCCCCCCTTACATGGTATGTAAACCTCCAAATTGTGTATTTGAACTAGTTTCAGACCTCATTGAGACAAGCTCGGGTCAATGGAATCCTGCAGCTTTACATGATGCTTTTCCAACTGAAATTGCACAACGTACAGATCATATGCATCTCACTTGGTAGTCGAAACCGTGAGGACAAGTTGTGTTGGAGTCCGGAAAAACGAGGCTTTTACTCGGTCAAGACAGCATATTGGATAGCTCGAACAAAGGTTATGGGTGATGTGCTTTCTAATTCTTCTCGTGGTTACCCTTTTAAAGATCTATGGAAGCATGTGTGGGAGGAAAATGTACCAGGAAAGGTACGCATCTGCATATGGAGAGCATGCACCAATACTCTGCCAACTAGAGCCGCCCTATGCATGAAAGGCTACACAGGTGATACCAGGTGTTTGCTATGCCCCTGCCCCTCTGAAGATACCTCACATATTCTAATAAAATGCCCTTTTGCTCAAGCTGTGTTGGCTGCACCTCCACTCCAAATTCAATTCTGAACCTCACATGACATTTAAAGAGTGGCTACTGGATAAAGATGCAAATTTGCAAAAAGGGACAAGTTCGACAAACTTCTGGTAATTTTATGGTCACTGTGGAACAATAGAAATAATGTGCTGTGGAATGACAAACATCAACAACCACAAGTACTTATGTTGAGAGCAATAGCATGGTTAAAAGAATACCAGAAGGCTCTAGCAAAAACAGTGAAAACAAAACACGTCGCCACACCAAGAAGTGGAAGCCTGCTGCAGGTGGTAAGTGGAAAATGAATGTGGATGGTAGTTTCATTACTCCTATTCGACATGGTGGAACTGGGGGCATATTGAGAGACGACCAAGGGAACTTCAAGGAAGCTTTTGCCATCCTTCTCTCTACAGTAGCTTCAGCAAAACAAATAGACCTAAACAAATAGACCTATGTGCTATCAAGGAAGGTTTGAGACTGGTGAGAACTTTGAATTTGGTTAATGGTATAATTAATTGAGACAGATTGTCTAGAAGCTGTGGCATGTATCTAGGATTTGCAGGGCTCATATGTGGGACTGGAGGGAGTCCTACATGACATCAGGGATGCTATGTCCTCCATGCCTACGATATCCATTCAACACACCAACAGATGTGCCGACAGAATTGCACACAGACTTACAAGTGTAGCATATGAAGGTCAAAATGCTGTAGTGTGGCTTAGCAGCCCTCCAGGCTCTATTATAGACCTTCTAACCTATGATGTAACCCATATGAGTGACTAATTTGCACTCTTGTTTCTAATGCAGGTGCACTTTTCACAAAAATAAAAAATAAAAAAAAAGTCTCGGTCAGTAGACTTTTTTTCTTTTTTCTTTCTTGAGTCTGCCCTTTATACGAACAGGCCAGTTTTTAGAAGAAGTGGTTGTTCCGAATTCAAACACGCCCAAAATGTGCTAAAGTCATATGCAAACATGTCACATTTCCTGATACGTACATATGCTATAGTACAATTCCGATTCCGCAAGAAATTAAAGTGCTTTATAAACTATGATGATGCCATGGAGGGGATGGGATGGGTAGTATCCAACTCCTATTAAGAAAACTAAAGACGAGGGAGGAATGAGACTGAACCAAAATACGGGTGACATTTCATTCTAAATTCAAACCATTACAGTGTCCACAAGTATTTCTCCTACACCAAAAAACCAATATTGGACCTAGTCACTATTTCAAATCGGTCTCCGCACCAACTGCTATAGAATCATCAGTAATTCAATTTTTACCTGGTTTTGTTACCTCAGATGTAGTGTCACAATTTTTTCAAGGAAATCAGCAAGCCTCCAATAAAGCTGTAGATACTCCTAAATCTTCCGCTCATATATTTTATGGAGTTGTTTCTAAGATCCAGAAAGTAGCACATACGACCGTTATGGAATGCTATTCCGTGCTCCCATTCATAACAACTATGACTTCGTAATCCACCTTTTGAATATCCTGCAAGTGCTTGGGTATTGATTCGGTAATCTAAAGTCCATTCTTTCTTGAGGTAACTTTTCACTACCCAAATGTCAATATATTCTTTAGATGAATTAGTATCCACCATAGCCATAGATCCTTTCATATTAAGCAAGTGCAAGTCTTCAAGCAAACGAGAGTTTCCAAATCCGGGTCTCAACCTTTTTAAGGTGGGATGAGGAGTCCAGCAGAACTCTTCTTTCTTGAAGTCGAAAGAAATTATGTGGCTTCCCCCTGCAACATTAACATGACCTCCTGCTTCTTCGACCAACCAATGCATGTCTCCATATGCACACACATTTTTTCTGCTTAAAGGACGAGGAGCAACTGACCATATCTCTCGCCATGAGGACGATTCAGTGCCTAATACATAAATATGAGTCGTCGCATGGTGATTTTCGAGACTCCCCGAAACGCAAACAATTTTGTAAGTGTTGGTTGTATTATCAAAACCCATACCAAACTGATGCACCAAGTCCTTATGATTAGTAGGACAGTGTGGGATTCTTAGACCTTCTCTCCTTAGGGGGTCGATTAAGTAGTAAGAATTGGGGTTGATGCTCTCCATATATTCCCGTACGTTTCTCTGAAAGAAAAACAAGTTGCAGAAAACAAAATCTAATGCGTTGAACATCTTTGAGACATGGAGAGGATATTTCGTCTCCGTCAAACGGCACTCGTCATCAATTTCCAGTGGCTGCCATGTTATAGATGGGTAATTATACTGAAGCTGTATAAGTTGAGGTACTTCCGAAGAAGCTGCAGCAACATAGTCGTTGGAAGACATCTTCAGTAAACGTTCCCTGTGCAATGTAGTGAAACTGGGGGAATCAACCATATCCAAACAAGCCTTGGAGACACATCGAAGACAACAGAGTGATCTCAAGGGCAGTCTCATTAGGATATCCATAATGATATCATCTGGCATGTTGAACAACTTAAACGTTCCAGGAGGATTTGCTTCTCTCTGCTTCTTCTCCAGCCCTAATAAACACCCAAACAGAAAACAAAAGGAGCATATATAGAATCAGTATCAAACCAAGTAATCTTCAAAAATCTTCCCGTAATATTCAGTTAAGTTAATATGTGCAAAGGTAACAAGAATCATTGAAACTTACATTCGATTGAGAAGACTAGAAGAAGATGGGGCATTATGTACTTTGAGACATCGACGCATACGGTTAAAAAATCTCTTCCTACACCTGCCATGATCGATAACTAGTTTTTTTAGAAGTCCTACGTTCATCTGTGTCCACGTTTATGGACTTAACATATATACAGCCCAGGGTATGCTCTCTATCTATAATGCCTCGTCGGGATGGGAAAGATAAACAAAGCAGTAATTCGTCTTTTATTAGGAAACAAACTAAAAAGCGGATATCTCTTACATAAAAACTTCGGTTAATTACAAAAATAATTGGGCTGGGATTCAGCTAAGTAACGACTATGATTTTCCGAGAGAGAGCTTTTCGTTTCCTTGTTAAAGATTTGCCAATAATGGTTGATAACAAGCATAATGGTTTATGGTTTAGGGAAAGAGAGAGAGAGGCTAACTGTAAATATTTCTCTCTTTTCGTTTCCTTATCAAAGATTTGCTAATAATGGTTGGTAACAAGCATAATGGTTGCCTGCAAACTACACAGCTATAGCCCAAAAAATACAAGATAACACCCAATTCAATTGCCCAACAACTTGATATGATAAGATCCACTAGCTTCCCTCTTGACTTGCAGCTCATTTGGTAAAAGAGGAGAGGGAGCTTGTAGTTCACATGGAGATAGCAAAGGCAGTAGTGCAGCATTTTAGTAAAAGCATCCTCGGCAGCATATGATGAAAAGGAACTGAAAAATCTCTTCAAATTGACTAAATTCTGATATATAGAAAAACTGAAAACTGCATATATCAGCCATAAATTGTGACAAACTCATTGATGTCGATCTTGTTATATGCATACTACCAGCAACCATTTTTGAACTCTGTTGTACTATGCAATAGCCTATGCACATGTCTATAACCAGCAGCTCCACACATGTATATCAGCTACATAATAGCACCTTAACTCCTCACCGCTTTGTCTAAGAAGAAACAGTATAACATCGCCTCACCATTTCAGGCACTTTCAGCAGCAATACAATCATAAAATATTCAACACATCAAAGTTGCAGCAATCATGGAACCATCCTTAAAAAACGAACACAACTTGCACACAAACCATACATTCAGACCATAATCCAACAAAACTGGAAAACTGATGAATTTCTCATAACAGCCCAGACTAGAGAGAAAATCCATGATTCGTGTGAAAGAGATGCCAAATCAGAGAGAAACTACAAACATTGTTGAAAAATTTGATGCTAGCTGAGTGTGATGCAAGAGAATAAGGCTGGCAGTAAATGGAAGCCCAAAGTCATCAAATTTGCAAAGTAATAAGCAGCCATTCCATCGTCAGAATTCCATCAATCAAGTCATTATCCCATTTTTCTATACACCCTCCATAACAACTTGCTGCCAATATCTATTGTTATAGTATTGTGGCACTGACATTGACTTTTAAGCTTCATTCAAGGCAAGACAACAAGGACCAAAGAGATGCACAGCAGTATCACCAATAAACCAGTCCAACAGATATCATGAAACCATCTCCCAAGAATACACAACTAGCACATGAAGCCACACAATCAAACCGATATCCAATTCATCTAGCCAGAATCACCAGTCCAAAACAAATATAAACTTCTTCTTCAAACTTTAAACTTCAACTTCGAATTCAATTAAGAAAAACGGACAAATGATGATGCTAGGCAAAACAAACAAGACAACATCAACTTCAATTACATGCATGTCGTATATATGATACCATACATCATACATGGAAGTAGTTAACAACACCAGCCATCTCCAGCGAAAAGATAAATGTCCTTCCCCTCACTTTTACAATCTTTTATATTAATGTGTATCTGGTTCTGTTATTATCACAATTTCTTAAAGGAAATTAAGCTTCCGGTCCTATATATAACTCTCAATATAGATGGTCAACTCTCAATATATATAGATGAGCATGTTACGGAGTCACATCTTAGATCCAAAAGTTTGCACACAATTAAGACTATTTATGCTTTGTGCAAAGAAAATTGAGACCGTACTCCCATCCAGAAAAAGATGGAAACCGGAACTATACTATGACAGTGACTCTAGTACACCGCCGGTTGAGGACTGGATTCCATTTTGCAACCAATTAGTTATACGATCGATGTGAAAATATATTTCATGAAAATATACCTCTCTGTCTCTCTCTCTCTCTCTATTTTCTCCCTTACTGCTTTCCTTCCAGATCTCTTCTCCCCCTCTCTTTTCCTATTCTTTCCTTACTGCTCACCCTCCCCACCGCCTCATTTCCCCAAACCTTTATCCTTTCCCCAACCAAACATCAAAAACACCATACTACTAAACAAAAAAAAAACGAAGGAATAAAGTAAAACACCTCAGTAAATAAGATAGAGAAAAATAAAAAGTAATAACAATACATGTTTACTTTAGTAACGGGATATCACAATATTTTCCCCTTAAAAAATTTCAACTGCGAAATTTGAAAAACAGTCCACAAAATTCTCACAAAAGCCGGTTCAAGTAACAATCACAAGAGCCAAATTTCAGAAATACAAATACGTGACTAAACAAATAAGTTCTAGTTGTCTAAAATGACAAGGCACTTCCAGGTAACGAGTCGAAATGCTTGTGAACAAAGCTGTAAGCTTAAATAAAGAAAAGCAAAGAAACACTACCAAAATCACAGTTAGCAATACAAATAAAAAGAACAACCCTTCACACCATAACACCATATCTCAAACCAATCATCCCAATTAAAACCAAACCAGAAGCATAGTGCAAGCTAACACAAATAAAAATAACACAAACAATTACATCATAACATACAAGTACTAAACACGGTATTTTAAATGAACACAAGATACTACACTAATATCACAAACTTTAGACATTATACGAACAATCGCCAGAGGACTCTTGTTTACCATGCATAACAGAACAAGCCAACAAGGTAATCAATACTAGTTATCTCATCTGCCACAAATCACAAGAACATCTTAGCAAGGCTCATAGTTTGCCTACTCTAATATCACCTATTAGGGAAATAGTCATTTGTACAAGCAGAAAATGAATAGTTTGAAATTGAAAGAAAACTACTCTTTGATATTGGTGGATGTACTTTCCCTTGCTATGAGGTTGGAGAGTCAGAATCTACAGGCTATGTCACCACATCTACTGCTCAGTCCCAGCTTCACCTGGACAAGAAAACAGGAATAAACCATGTTAAAAACATATTCAGACTCCTTTTTTCTCTTCATTTCTCGTATTATCAAGGCTATCAGACCAGAATATTACCATTACCATCACCACCCTCCAAACCGAGTCCCTTAAGTACATCATGCAATGCTTTATTCTCTTCCAGCAGAGATCCTAATTCACATAACCAATCATCAGTTTTATTCATCAAGTAAAAATTAACAAGTTAGAAAACAAGAAAACACTCACCGATCGTTCCTCCGGTGACCTTTTGCAGTCCCCGAGTGAAGAGCAATTCTGTGCCGAATCCGAGAGTCCGATCAAGGCAACTTGTAGCATGTTTCCCAATAACAAATCCTCTGGCTCTAAGCCACTCAGCAACCGAAACCGGCTCTTCATTCGAAACCCTAGGCTTCTTCGGCTCCGGCTCTTCATTGAACTGGGAAACCACCGTAGGCTTCTTCGGCTTCTTCTTCTTCTTGACCTCTTCTTTCTCCTTTTCTTTCTCCTCTTCTTCCGAATCATCGTCGATCAGGGACATCCCATCCGCCTGCAGCACCTTCTCGTCCATCTCACAGTGTGGAATCTTGAGAGCAATGCTCTTCACTCCACCAGAGACGAGGAGAGCTTTTAGCAAAAGCCGGTATTCAAACATGAGGGCTTCCTTCACCTTCTTGAGATACCGATCCGCTCCGGTCTCAAAATCCAAAGTCATTTGGCTCAGATCCTTGCCGGCCACCTGCGCAACCGGATCCGGACTCCGGCCCGGATTTGGATCCGGATTCTCGATTTCAAATGCCTGCAGGAGATCCTGGTTCACATGAGGAACTGCCATCCCCTTGAGATGCTCCAATTTTGCTTCCAATTCATCAATTAGCTGCAGAAGCTCTAACACATTGGTGATTTTTGGGGAGAGTGTAGTGTTTTGGAGCAAAGGAGCCATGGTGGGATCGGGTCGGGTCGTTTTCTCTTGGCGTCTCCAAGAAGATTAATTTCAGAATTGGGTCTCGTTTGCCAAAATTTTACGAGATTATATATACGGTAAAGATGATGTTGTCCGAAAATTAAAGAGAAAATGATATATTACTACCTTAAATAATACCATACACAAAAAACCCACTTGTAAAACAGTTTAGACAAATAAGGACGGAAACTCACGACCAAAACCAGAAGAGTAGGCCTTAACCCGAATTTTCATAATCAAATAACCAAAATGTCCACAATTACCAGCATGCTTTCTTTTCAAGGAAATCAGCAAGCCTCCAATGAAGCTGTAGATATCCCCAAATCTTCCGCTCATACATTTTATGGAGTTGCTTCTAAGATCCAGAAAGTAGCACATACGGCCGTTATGGAATGTTATTCCGTGCTCCCATTCATACAACCATGACTTCGTAATCCACCTTTTGGATATCTTGCAAGTGTTTGGGTATTGATTCGGTAATCAAAAGTCCATTCTTTCTTGAGGTAACTTTTCACTACCCAAATGGAAATATATTCTTTTGCCAATTACATATAAGTTTATTTGGAGACATTTTCTTTCATATAGGTCCATCTAAACATTTTTACTTATATAAGTCTACTCAAGCATAAATAGAGTCTTATATTAGGTATTAACATTTAACAAAATTACAGACTGACATTCAACTAAAAAAATTAGATTTTCTCTCTTATATTTACAAAAATATCACTAATGTAAAAAGTCAACAACTACAAATGGTCTCCGGTTGACCTCCGGCCGATCTCCGGCGAACTTTCCGGCAGACCTTCGGCGAACTTTCCTACCGACCATCTGTGAGGATTCTAGCGACCACAAAAGTTACTATCACTGACAACAAAAGATACTACCACCAACAAAGGAAGCTACTACCACTGACAACAAAAGATACTACCGATAGAAAAAAAAAACTACTGCCACCAACAAAGAAAACTACTACCGATAGCAACAAAAACTACTACCACTAACAACAAAATATACTACCGATAGCAAAAGAGGCTACTGCCACCAGCAAAGAAAGCTACTACCGATAGCAACAAAAGCTACTACCGATAGCAACAAAAGCTACTACCGCCAGCAAAGAAAGATTGCAAAAGATTGCAAAAGATACTGTCACTAGCAACAAAAGCTACTACCACAAGCTATAAAAGCTACTACCACAAGCTATAAAAGCTACTACCACAGGCTATAAAAGCTACTACCACCGGCTATAAAAGCTACTATGGTGAGATTTCCGACAACCTCCGGCAAGGTCACAAAAGATACTATCGCTAGTAACAAAAAATACTACCGAACATAACAAAAGCTACTACCACCAGCTACAAAAGCTACTATGCTGAGATTCCGACGACCTTCAGCGATGTCACAAAAGATATTGTCACCAGCTATAAAAGATACTACCGAGTATATGAAAAGTTACTGTCACCAACAAAAAAAGCTACTATTTCTAGCTATAAAAGATACTACCGAGCAAATGAAAAACTATTACAAGGTAGAACAAAAGCTACTGCCACCACCTATAAAAGATACTACCGAACTTATGAAAAACTACTACCAAGCAGAACATAAGCTACTGTCACCAACAAAAAAAACTACTATCACCAACTATAAAAGCTACTACCCCTAGCTACAAAAGTTTCTACAATGAGATTTCCAATGACCTTTGACGAAGTCATAAAAGATATTGTCGTCAGCAACAAAAACTACTACCGTAAGTAACAAAAGCTACTACCACCATCAACAAAAACTACTACCACAATCAACAAAAACTATTACCTCCAAACAAAACCAATAGCTAATGTTTTCGGCAACAAAATCTACTACCAAGCATAATGAAAGCTATTACCAATGTGTCAAAAATAGACAATCACAGTGGGGAAAATATACTATCACAATGATGAAAATGTACTATCGCATTATTCAAAATATACTATCATACAATGAGGCCGAAACATACTTATGAATCTCATTTCATTCATCTCCTACATTATCAGAACATGATTCTGTGCATGATTTCTCACACTCACTATCAAATTAACAAAAAACATCATCCTAATCTTTGTTTACATTTTCTCAAAACCAAAGAAACGAATTGTAGCAAATTTACACTCAGAATTTTACCAGAACAGTCACCTCCAGACGACATCTTTGAAGCGGCGTCGTCCATGACTTGTCATCGAGTCAGCGGCGGCGTCCAAGCTGTAAGGATCTCGAATCGCTGGCGGAAGGCGATCATAGCCGTCAAGGACCAGACGAGCCACGGGATGAGCCGGCGAGCCATCTGGTTTCAGAGATCCCGTCAAGGTCAAATCAGAAGTTGTCATCAATGGAATTGGACGCAATAGATGTCGAGGTCGAGGCGTCGTCGTCGAGCCGGCGACGTCGAGATCGAGGTCAAGGAGTCGTCGTTGATCTGGCAACATCGAGGTCGAGGCGTCGTCGATCTGGCAACGTCGAGGTCGAGGCGTCATTGTCGAGGTCGAGGTCAAGGCTTTGTCATCGATCTGGCGACTGATGGATTTCCTGCAAGTATACAAGGTAGATGTAGTATAGTGAAATGGAAGAGTAGGGGTTGTCGTTTCCACGAGGATATTAGTTCAATTCAAATTATGAAATACTTAAACTAACTATACTAAAACACACAAATCACGATAAAAATTTAAAGAAACAAAGAAACAATAAAATAAGTAAACAAATAATGATAAATGAATCTAGGGCGTCAGAATCAACCACTAACAATCCTATTTATGCTTTGATGCAACTGACAAACTCTTTTGTTTATCTAGATGACAATTCTCGTATCTAAGTCATTCTTAGGTACTCTAGACCATAATTTTCCTTAAGTGTATGATGCTCTCCCTCTCGAGTAAAGGTCGTATATCCTAGCTATGCAGTCTATCCTTCTCAGATATAAATTTAACATGCAGGACTCATTACGTACTAGAAAATAAGGGAATCAAGCAAACCATTATTCTTTCTCAATCAACAATGTAATTCACCACACTTAACCACAAGAAGCTATATAAATTATATAGCATCTCTGCTTCAAATTTATCTTCCAATTACTAAATGCAAAGCCCTAAGGTGATCAATCAAAGAAATTAAACATCAAGCATAAAATCAAACAGTGATCAAACATTCATCATTAAGAAACTATAAATCTATTAATTAATCATCAAAAACATAAACAATCATGCTAGGACATCATCTTAACCCTATAAAAGGTTTAACTAAACATGACTAAATAAAACATAACAAAAACATAAAAAGAACGAAAATGTGAAGAGTGGATGAATGAATGGATGGATGGTCTCTGCTCCTTTAGGTGTCTACAACGTGCTTCCGAGACCTCCCTCAATGTGTAATTCGTGCTCCCTTATATAGAGAAGTTTCCTACTCATCTTTGGCTTCATATTTCCTTGTAAGACTTGGATTCAGACTCCTTTCTTGATATGGAATGAGAAAACCTTGAGATATCTCTTGTAGAATTAGGAATACATGTACTCCTTGAATCCTCATTTTAATTATTGTCCTTGAAGCACTAGGATTAAGAGATCTTGTGACACGAAACTTGAGTTCTCCACAAAAGCTTGTAATTCCGAGCAGATTTTCTGATCTGACCTATCTTCATTCAAATGATCATAACTCAGTCCATAAGTATCGAGATCGAGATCCGTAAAATTCTACAGAAAGTAGGCCTCCATAGCTTTCCAATGATATAAGGCTCATAGTCTGATTCAATCCGAGTAATTCCCTGTAATTCGGCAAAGTTGGTTGTTCTGCAGAGGCAGATTCTGGCACTTGGGATTGTAGTCGCCTTTCAATCCTTATTTGCTCGTTTTAGCTTATTTTCTTCTCTTTACGACACAAACCTAGAAAAGCACTAAATTAACATAAATAAGTCATAAAGAAGAGAACTAAACACAAATATCAAGATTAAAGGGCTTAGAAATATAGGATAATATGAGCACATCAGCGACGTCGAGGTTGAGCCTGCTTCCTCGTCATCTATCAAGCGGTCCTGAGCCATCGTCGTCGAGCTGGTGTTGGCCTGAGACGCCGCCATGGCCGGATATTCGAGACTGGAGAAGAAAGGGTGGAGGAACACGAAGAGAGAGAGAGAGAGAGAGAGAGAGAGAGAGAGAGAGAGAGAGAAGTGAAAAGGACGTGAGAAGAAGAGAGAAAAATTGATTTGCAGGGAAATAGGGTATTTTAGGAACATCGTAAAAATAAAATGACAGGTTTAGGTTCAAAAGTGGATTTATATAGGTAAAAATCATAAGGTGGACTTGTATTACAAAAAATGTTGCGAAAGTGACTTTAGTGAAATTTTCTATATATTCTTAATATATTCTTCAGATGAATTGGTATCCACCATAGCCAGAGATCCTTTCATATTAAGCAAGTGCAAGTCTTCAAGCAAACGAGAGTTTGCAAATCCAGGTCTCAACCTTTTTAAGGTGGGATGGGGAGTCCAGCAGAACTCTTCTTTCTTGAAGTCGAAAGAAATTATGTGGCTTCCTCCTGCAACATTAACATGACTTCCTGCTTCTTCCCCAGTGAACTGAGTATGCTTTGGGTAAAGTGACGAGGAAGAGAAACAAGAACTAAACTGAGTATGCTTTGGTTGAAGTGAACTGAGTATGCTTTGGTTGAAGTGAACTGAGTATGTTTTGGTTTAAAACTATTTTCAGTTGGAGGTCCGGCCAAAATACGTAATTTAGACTGTCGAACGACCTTTTCCGTGCGTTTAGGGGTTTGACTTACGAGATTGACCGTCCGGATCAAGCCCTTATTCTTTTCGGATCAAGTTGAATTTTTTCCCATACATGTATTTTATCATGATGGTCAGATCTGACGGTCGGATTTTTGTTTCTCAAGTTTGATCATCACAATCACAACATGCATACTAATGTTGTATAACTTGTTTACCAAGTGTTATGTAAATGTTCCGTTTCAAAAACAAACTATACGTAAAACCTTCAAACGCCAAAAAGTCATGAAATAAGATATGACGAGAATGTTGAAATACATCCACGGTTGAAAAATCACACTATTCCGGTAAATATTCGGTGCCGATAGTTGCGGTCAATGCAATTTTTCATTTTTTCCCCCTATGAGTAGCCCTATATTCGGTGGTTATTTTGCATAAAATTTTTATACGACTTGTTGCGTGTCATTGGTTTAAAACTATTTTCAGTTGGAGGTCTGGCCAAAATACGTAATTTAGACGGTCGAACGACCTTTTCCGTGCGTTTAGGGGTTTGACTTACGAGATTGACTGTCCGGATCGAGCCCTTATTCTTTTCGGATCAAGTTGAATTTTTTCCCATACATGTATTTTATCATGATGGTCAGATCTGACGGTCGGATTTCTGTTTCTCAAGTTTGATCATCACAATCACAATATGCCAAATGTATAAAAATACTTTTAGCCGACGAATTTCAAAGGTTTAGCCGACGAATTTCAAAGGTTTAGCCGACGAATTTATAAAGTTTAGCCTACATTTATAACAATCAGGGAACTCAATCTTTATTTTAGTTCCATAATCAAGTTCCTCGATCATTTTATGCAGTGCAAAGCTTCAAATCGAAATCTTTTATTTCAGTTCCATAACATTATTTAGATATTGTACGTCTGAGCACGTACAAAGATAGTCCCTGAGATACCGCGCGCATGGATGATTTGAACTAGCTCTGCAGATATGATTGATTATGGACATGCTGCAGCAACGGATCGTGGATTTGTTTCGTTGTTGCTGCAGCGGTTCCAGCACTTGGCTTGTATTTTGTTTACGCATTTCTCCCAACAGGCAGCTGCTGCTAGTCTGGGGTCGAGTGCTGCTGCATCAGGAAAAGTTAGCACCTGGAGTAGTGCTATCACAAAAACAAGCGAATGGTTTCTTGATGTAGCCATGAAAATGCAAATTAGCTAGGGAGAAATGATTAAGAAGCTAGCTCGATCGATGAGAGTGTGAGTGGTTCTGCAATACAAGAGGAGCTACCGAGCTAGCTAGTTATATATAGAGAGGCCACTCATGTATATTTGTTTAACAAATGAAGCACCTTTTTTAATGGACAATGATCGGTTTCTACTTATATCAGAGTTCCAGACGCATGCGTGAATGTATGAGACAGGCAAAAGGAAGTCATGTACGTAACCCTTCTCTCCTTTAAGTCTTAATATAAGAATGATTGACTTCGAAACCATGTTCGATCGTATGTTACATCAATACTATGTTTTACTTCAATGACCTTATCCCACTGCTAGAGATGAATCTAAACCAAAATACAGTTAAAGGTAACACCCAAACAAACGTTTTCACAAAAAGAAGAATAGAAAGTTGGAATGCATCCCGCCTCGAATAAAAACTACAAACAATGGAAATATGATTGATGATTTGAGTTCATTGTTTGATTGCTTTCTTGAAAGATATGAGAAACTCAAAAATGCATATACTTAAGTGGAAAGATGCAATCTGTAGAATTTGTATTTCCTTGACAAAATTGCCCAGCTATTAAACTTAATTATGATATATGGTCAGCTTTCCAAAGCTTCTAACAGACAGAGCTTCCATATCCATTCTTTTATTTTATGTAAATGTGCTGGGGCATTTTTATTTAGTTATATTAAAACACGCACAGTATAGACTGCTTGTACATTTTGGCATATAAACTGACTGCTGGCTATATTAATTGATCGATAATTTGGTGCGCCAAGTAATCAATCAGCAACCATGGTAGCATCCTATAACGTCTTTCTCGCATGCATCCGAGCACTGTTGCGAAGGTTTTCGCTTACCGTTGTCGGAACACTGCTCTATGCATTTCTCATAAGCTCTACCGCATTTCACAAGACATCCTCCCCCTGATTCGATCTGTCTATCACTTCTAACCAGTGTCGCAGGCCCTGCTAGCAAGAGCACCACCACGAGAACAACCACCAGAAGCGCACTTGACATCTTTCGAAGAGACGCCATGCATTCGTGAACTCTTAAAATCTGTAACTAAGTACCTTGTTTGAGATTTAGTTTAACATATGTACATGTTGCATTTAAGGTGATTCTATAGAACATAATCACGCAGAAATGCATGTTGAACCAGAAATTCAGCGCAGTTTAGGGAGATGGTTGCATCACATTCCGGATGCATGATCAAAACACATTCCACCGGCCGTCTCTTGGTGCAAATCTGAGAATCAAAATTAAAATACAAAAGCTAGATTCAAAGGACGAGAATATCCCGAAAGGCTGAGCCTTCACAAATATAAAACTCTAATTCTCCCTCTCACATTACCAGACTATCTAATATCTATTGTAAGGTCGCACTCTCGCTCTCTAGAAACTCTGTCTTCGTTCGCCGCCGTCTTCACCGATCTCCGTTCGTCGATCAAAATGGCGAGTCTCACAAATATATTCCTTCGTCTAATATGAAACGTCAGCTTCACTTATAAAGTCGATATGTGTTTAGATTGAACGCTATGTACTCAATGGATCAGTTTGGAAACGTAATTTAGGGTTTGGAATTAGCTAGCTAGGGCTTGGATGTATAGGCGTACGTATTGGTAAAATTTGTTGGAAATCAGATCAGTAGAACTTTTCATAACAGAGTTCAATTAACTGAGTCGAGTTCAAGCTCGCATGGTTTATGCATCACCAAAGTTAAACCTCCTTTTATTTCACAAAATGATCGTACATAATGTTATTTGGATCATAGTCATCGTAAACGAGTACATTGACGCGAAGGAATGAATTAAGGAAATGCAGGCGTGTAGGATAATCCCTCTCATTATCATACGCCTGCAATTTTATTAACGATCGACTATGAAAGTACTACCGCTGTCCATGGCACTTGCGCGCGCACTCGGCTTGGAGCTTGAGGCATCCCTCCCAACATGCATCTGTTTGTGGATGTCTTCCTCCCTCGGTACACCGATAAGCGCATGGTATCAGCAAGACGACGCTATCGCAGGCCACGAGACATTGTTTCACGGTAAGTCCATCTCTTTGGCTGTTTACCTGTGCTGAAAAAGGCCAGGACAGCAACACCAGCATTGCTGCTAACAGAAGAACAAGTGCATTGTTTCCAGCTGACATCGCCATGGATATGCAAACCAGAAACAAATGAGTTTTATAATTATTCCTAGCTTGTTGAGACCTGAGAATATGATATTATATATATATATATATATATATATATATATATATTAGATGGCGTTTCTTTTTCAATAAATGTTGTTGAGTGTTACATGTAAAAGAAACTCACGATGATTATGCATCTTGAACATTTCATATCTAAAACGCCATATATATGTCGACCATGCTCGTCTTAATTCCACATCTTAATGCTTCGGTTTTCAAGAGGTTCATGATAATTTATATCCCAACAAAACCATCCCAAAATCATATCAGTTATCTTTCCGATCCTTTTCTCAATTTGTCGATCTAACAGGCATCTCTTGATATAATGCTTGCATACTTCAATTCCCGGCCCGCATGAATATGAAAATCGAATAACGGACTCTAAGGAAATATATATATATATTTTCCAATCAAGGAAATAATTTATATTGAAATAAGGAAATAATATACATTGAAACCTAAGTTTTGCACAAGAGTAACACTCCATAATCGCAGTACGTACCACACTAGCTACCACTTGTATGGTTGTATATAGCTATATATAATAGCTATACTACTGAATCATTCAATCATAGCAATGTGCATGCAATAAGATCAAACAGTAATAATTTAAACTTGTCGACGTACGTACATGTATAACAATCAGGGAAGAACTCGATCAATTTTTATACATGCAGTTCCATAATTAATCCTTTCGCCTGCGGTGATTTAACGAAACTTTTTTGTTGGCCGCTCTATCTTCATAGCTTAATTTCTGGATACAGATCGATAAGGGTATTCGAGAGATGGATAGATTTTGCAAAGTCGCCGCATTCATAGGGTTTGAGAATTTTCCGCATTAATGAGAAGAGAGGGAACCCTAGCGCCCCCACCTCGAATAGAAACAATGGAATTATGATATCCATATATGATATGTATCCATTGTTTGATTATTGCTTTCCCGAAAGATATGAGAAACTCAAAAATACATCTACGTACTTAAGTGGAAAGATGCCATCCTGCCCAACCATTAAACTTAAATATATATTAAATTATGGGAGGGGTTCTAACGAGGACCATTTAGTTGAGAACTAGTTCATGATTTTTCTATTAATGGTTCATTACACCCATTTTTTAATCACATTTTTCTAGTGTCACAGACCGTGCTAGCAAGAGCGCAACCACGAGAACAACCACCAGAAACACACTCGACATCTTTCGAACAGCCGCCATATCCTTGGGAATTGTTAAAATCTTTAGCCACGCTTCTTGTTTGAGATTTGATTTGCTACTTATACGTTGCATTCAAGGCGTTTATATAGCAAAATATCACGCAGAAATTAAGCGCAGTTGCATCACATTCAGGATGGATGATTAAACGACCTTGGGCCATGAACTATAAACAACGGCCCAATAAGTAAAGCTCATGCTTTAGCCCACCCGTCTCCTGGTGCAAATCTGATAATAATAATGAACACTAAAGGGGGCCAAAATCAAAAATACAAAAGCTAGATTCAAAGACGAAAATATCCCTAAAGGAGGAGATCAACCATCCAACGGCCAGCATCGCTCTGCCTTTCGTTTATATAGACGAATATAAACCCTAATACTCTCCCTCTCACACTATCTACCGCCGCGCTCTCTGGAGACTCGTCTGCTTTCGCCGCCGTCTTCTTCGATCTCCGTTCGTCAATCAAGATGGTGAGTCTCACAGATCTCTTCCTCGCTCTAATATGAATCGTCAGCTTCGCTTTGTATTGTAGTATACAAAGCACCTATGTTACAGTATAGGTTTAGATTTAGTGTTACTTACTCTCTGTAGATCGGTTTCGAAACTTAATTTAGGGTTTGGATTTAGCTAGGGTTTGAATTTATGTACTGTGATGGAATAGAATAGTGTTATCTTTGTTCTGTGATGGTAAAATTGATAGAGGAGAAGGTAATTTGGATGATTAATTTTGGTTTGAAATGAGAGTTTGAGGTGTGATTGGTGTTGGTTTTTGTGGTGGGGAACAGGTGCTCCAGAATGATATTGATTTGCTTCACCCACCAGCTGACCTCGAGAAGAGGAAGCACAAGCTCAAGAGGCTCGTGCAGACCCCCAACTCGTTCTTCATGGTAAAAGTTGTGATGGTTCGATGAGTTTTTCATGTTTTTCGAGCTGTTTGTTAGGGTTGGGGTAATCTGATTGTTGTGGTTTTTGCGCAGGACGTGAAGTGCCAGGGATGCTTCAACATGTAAGTTAATTTTCCCTTTGGTGCGGGTTTTGTTAATAATATGATTTGAGTTCAAAGAAGTTAATTCGTTTATTATGTGTGCAGTACCACCGTGTTCAGCCACTCACAAACAGTTGTGGTGTGCGGAAACTGCCAGACAGTTTTGTGCCAGCCAACTGGTGGGCGTGCCAGGCTCACAGAAGGGTGCTCTTTCAGGAAGAAGGGAGACTGATGCTGCTACATTAGTACACTTTTGACTCTAAATTATGTGCAAGAGGGCGTTTGAGCCTTGATTTCATGGAAGGAGAGAAATGGATGCTTGCTGTTATGTTTTATTATCTAGAAGTGGATTTTTGGTTTTTAATTTTGTTAAAATTGTTTAATGTGATACTGGTGCATTTCGGATCTTCCTTAATTAAGTTAGATGTTTGATGTTATCCGTTATCAATCTCATCTTCAAACTTAATTACCTTTTGTGCTTTGTTTACTCCGTACTATCAGTTATCTTTTGTCTATGTATGCTATTTTTTATCATCCATCTATATCTTTCCCATGTCTATAGCTGTCATGAACTTCTCCTTGTATAGGGCAGATTATTGTTTGTTGAATAGTGATTATACAGATGGCTACTTTCTTACTATTTGCTTCTAGTTTGATTCTTTTGTTTTTCAGTATTTGAGTTAGTTTTCTTAGACTTGTGTAATTGTTTTTACTTCGAAGGTGTTTGATGTGGTCTTAGTTGTAAGTTTGGTCTAGCAGGGGGAAGGATGGGGGATGTAGGAAGGCAATCTTATTGTTGTAAGTCCGGATTGAATCTTGTTGGGAAAGTTTTTACTTCGGTAATACTGGGCTTGCTGTCATGGTTTATAGTGAATTGTGGGAGGGGGATGGCGAGGAATGTAGGAGGGAAAACAATCTTTTGTTTTTCAGTATTTGAGTTAGTATTTTAGACTTGTGTAATTGATTTTACTTAGGTGTTTGACTTTTAACTTTGTTATTGGGAATGTGGTTCAGCCTGGAGTTGGTGCCATGATTTGGAGTAAGTGGATCATTGGATCATGGGTGGGCGAGGGAGTAGTCTTGGAGAATTAGTGGGCCTCTCATTCTGTGGGTTTGAAGGAAGTGAGACTTGAAACTTATTAATGATACTGGGCCTTTCCTTGAATCAGGAGGTATAGATGGCTTCTTGTCATGGTTATGAGTAAATATTGCTGTGGATGTGAAACAAGTGAGACTTGAATCTTATTAAAGATATCGGGAAGTGTTATTCTATCGGGGAGAGTTGGCTTATCATGGTTAGAATTAATTGATGGTAGAAGTCTTGTTGTGGTGGGTGTGGTACTGCTTTACAGTTGTGGATGGGTGGCCTCAAGTGGAGTTTAATCATACCAAGAGGTTGGGTCAGTGCTTTACAACCACAGATAGGTTAGGCATTGTCTTGGATTTTGAGTGATGTAAGAGAGCTTATGATGGATGGGATGTTATATTCTCTACTATTAGCGAATCAGCAATAAAGTTTGGAGTCTGCTTATCATGCAGTTGATGAGAGTTTAAATGATACCAAAATGTTGAAGTGTTTTACAGATTAGAATCAGAGATAGGTTATGTGTATAGTTGTATTGCCTTGGATTTTGAGTGGTGTAAGAGAGATAGATGTGGTGTAATATTCTCTACTATTAGTGAATCATGAATAAAGTTTGGAGTCTGCTTATCAGAGTTTAAATGATACCGAGTTTACAAGCAGAGATAGGTCTTGTGTTGCCTTGGATTTTGAATGGAACAAGAGAGCTCAAGGTGGATGGGGTGTTATCTTCTCTACTGCCATGTTTGGTTCATGGAATCAAGTCATTGGGAAAGGAAAGTAATTACTTTCTATTGTTTGGAAACCAAAGAGAAAAGAGTGGGAAAGAAAAGTAATTACTTTCTATTGTTTGGAAACCAAAGGGAAAAAAGTGGGAAAAGAAAGTGGTTTCCACATGAGAAGAGAAGAGCATTGGGTGGAAAATGGTTATCTCCTCCCACCTCAAGATTAACTTTCTTTTCCTTTGTCAAAGTTTTTCTTCCTTGTTCATGTTGGAAGTGGTCAGTTTTCTCTTTACAAGTCCTGTGAACTTTCCTTCTCAAATTTTGCCTTCCTATTTGCAATTAACACCTACAAGTGCCTTGACGTGGGGGTTTCAATCATTTAAAAATGTAGAAAATTTTGATGCTACATCCTATGTCATCGACAATCTTATCTTGATATTAATGATATCATATGGGGACATTGACCCAAGTAAACGGTTTTTGGCGTTTTGGGTTTGTAACTGTCCCAGATTCCTGAGATAGCAATAATTCATGTGACATCTTCCTCAGCTCCACTAGCCAGTTTATGTGGCAATCATATCTGCTAAGCATAACGAAGCCGAAACAAGTTAAAATTAGAACCGTCCGTCACTTTTGGCTTCTGTTTTCTGCGGCGTAACTCGGTTCTTCAATCAAATATTCTCTTTTCCCTGTTCCTTGTGCGTCCGTCATTGCCGAGTGGTTTGTAGCTGTCGTGATTACGAGTGCTGGTTTGCAGTTTCAATAGTTTCGAGCACCTACCGCTATCAGTTAAGCATCAAGGTAAGATTTTAATGGTTATGAATATTTGAAACTCGAATTTGGTTATCTCCTCTTTTATATAATTGTTGATAAATTGAATAAAATTATACTTGATGAATTAATGCAAGATCGTGACATATAAAAAGAGGTTTGGTCGGCCAATTATTTGTAGGGGCTCTACTCAACGGTATATTAAAATCTAATGACATTTTCCATCGTTGCATCTTTCCAAGTCCATTTTAGGTCTGAGTTGCACTCATCTTTGATTTTTCTCCTGTGTGTGTGAACTCCATTTTCTGTCTTCGATTGTGCCGACATTGGAACCCAAATTGAGTGTTCAATTGGTACATCACGTCCTGCAAATGTGAACCATTTTACTACGACGTAAGATTCTCATTTCGCCAAAAACCAAACAAACAAGACCCAGGTCAGGTCAGGGTTTGAGTTTGACATGTAATATTTAAGTGGGTTATAGTTGATTTGGTCTTCCCGCTATAACTTATATATTTATAACCCATCTATATCTATATGTTTTATGGCATTATATGTAGAGCTAGGGACTAGTAGGAAAGGAGTGCAGCTTCTATGAAGGAGCATCCCAACATTTGTCCAGACAAGTTCAATAACTTAGATTTTTAGAACTTTCGAAGAGCGCCGAAAAGATTATAAAGCGTGTTGTCATCGTTGCCCTTATTGACCCTTTTTATCTTTTGCTCGTTAAATTCGAGGTCTTTGTTTGGCTCTCTATGGAGTATCCTTTGGGTTTGTGATCTTGGTTTGCTCTCAATGTCGAAACTTTAGTCCTAGTTAGTTACCCTTCACTTGTGGAAGTCATAACCTCGGAGGTTTCAACAATTCCAGCACAACCCAGGTTTCTGATTCCATCTTTCTGCAGATTGTCAAGGTTGTTGGTTCTGCAGATTATCAAAAATCATGTCTTGTTTGACAGCAAGAACAGGAAGGCAGAGACAGCGGTACGAGGATCAATTGAGGCTTGTTTCAGGGTGAGCACTTCTTTTTGTTCTATCAATTTGGGTTTCCATTTTTGTGAACACTGTTCTTGGATTGTTGTTAACTTACATTTCTTACGCTTAGAGGAATCCATTTCTGGTCTACACAAGTCTGCATTTTATCTTTGGCTGTTATGATTAAGGAGTATAATAGGGTTTAGTGTGTAAGCAAGATTGGAATCTTGTGTTTGGAAAAAAGTGGTATGATGAAAAGCTTTTGTCTTTTGGGTCCCTAGGTAGTTAACAAGTTGCTTGAGGTCCATTGTTAGTGGGCAAAGGTACTTGCAGAGCTGAGCCTGAGGATTGACTTAACTTTAGCTCATGACTTGTTCTAATAATGTGCACCATATACATTTGCAAAACCCTCTTTTAGTTTCTTTTACAGTAAAATTTTGTTTACTGTGAGTTTGTATGATTGTATTTATACAACTGCATAAGCACACATGGAAGTTAATTTTCTACTGAAGTCAAGATAAGAACATATTTTAAAGTGTTGATATAGTTAGATGTGGAAATGCAGAATGAGTAGACGTAAGCGCTGATGTAGGATGAAATTGATTGTTCGATATGTATAAATAGATAAGAGAAAGGAATTTCTAAGAGTATATTTGGATAAAAATATGTTAGTCAAGTGTTTGATACATCTCAACTGTCAATATATCTACTGACTAAGAAACATGTAATATCAAATTCTTAAGCCGTTATGATTTTACAATTTACACAGAACATCATGTATGGAGAGCAAGGAGTTGAATAATATATCAGCTTTTACTTCATTCTGAGTTGACATCACAAGATATGAATATACTTACAAAACTACAGTTTCATAATCTCTTCTTATGCTAATTAAAGCAGTTTGAAAAGTTGATTACTTACGGTACTGATCTTTTATATTTGCAGTCTAGATTTTACTCTGATTTCTTACTTTGTTGTTTGACAGTTTTGGTGTTGTCAACATGACATTACACAGTTGTTAACCGGTAATCATATATAAGTTTCTAAGTAGGTTGTGCCAGACTAAATTCTTCTCCATAAATAGCATAGTTGTGGATCAAGAACAACAGTTACAAGTAATGCAACAGTATTTGTTAGTTTTTCATTGACAGTGCTGCAAAATTTGCAATCTTTTCTTTCTGACCTAATTGATTTAGTACCTCCATTTGGCGTTTCAGTTTCATAAACTAGTATAAAGTATTTGGTTAGTGGATTTGCATTTTCACCAATTGGCATCAACATAGTGATAGAAGCATAAAATGACATCTGCTGAGGGATATGCTTGAATGGATGCCTTCTTCTCATGATTTGCCTAAGCATAACTACGCCAGGCAGATTGTGTGATGGATTGAATCTTAATTTCAAGATTAAACCTTCTTTCGCTTGTTAAATGTAAGGTGACATGTGGAAGCATGGTTTAGTATCATGTCACCATAACTAGTGCATTATTGGTGTTACTTCTGCCCTTTCTTTTTTCTGGATATCAATGTGTTGATTATGTTCTTCTAGAGCACCACCGTCTCTCTCTGACAGCAATGTGGAATTGTTCAATTTTGTATTCCATTTCAATCAGCTATTGACGGAACTTTGGATCTAACTTTACTCTTTTGGTGGAAAAATATAGGTGTATACCTTATAGGTTTGAAGAGACGGTAGGGAGTAGCAATTGCAATGTAGAGAAAAAGTTGCTTGTTCTCATGATTTCTTCACCAAATCGAGATGACCTTGTCTTTCCAAAGGTATCTATCTGCCCAATTTATTTGTTTCATACTTGAAGCACTGCTATCACAAGAGTATTGATCACAGCGACACCTTGTTCATGATCAGGGTGGATGGGAGAATGACGAAACTATGCATGAAGCTGCATGTCGTGAGGCCTTAGAAGAAGCAGGAGTGAAGGGAGTTCTTGGTGTAGGTTTCTCTTCCCTGCTTGGTAACAGGCATGACTCCTTGTCACTGTAATGTTCATTAAGACTAGAAATTCGTATTAAATAAATGTAAGGATTTTCTGCCTTACTATTTCCACCTGTAACTCTAGCTGTGTGGAATTTCACTTCATATTGCCTAGTGGAGTAGCAGAGAGTGGGGTTAATTGCATAATTTTTTAAAGTTTCCTATGTTTTGGAATCTGTTTGTGGTTTTATAATATTTTCAAGTGATTACAAACCGTCTCATGCATCTGCTGAAACTGAATTGCTTCTCTACACAGAATAATAACACCTGGTCACCTAAACAAATCAATTTTATGTTTGTTTCAGGAAACTCCACTAGGACAATGGGAGTTCAGAAGCAAGAGCAAACAGAACAATGGCAGCCTGCAAGGTGGTTGTAGAGGTTACATGTTTGCGCTAAGGGTTACTGAAGAGCTCGACTCCTGGCCCGAGCAGGCCATCTACGGAAGGAAATGGGTGAGTTGTAACTGATGTATATCTTCATTCACCATAGGAACTACATGAAATAAGAAAGAAGCATGAAAGTAATAAAATTTGAAACTTGAAAGGCACCCACGTACTACTGATATTTGAGCGATAACGTCACCATTGAATCTTGAAACATGACATCAGTTTAGCTTACAAGTTCCATGCTTTGGTAATTATAATTGTGGACTTGAATGAAAAGAGTTCATTATCATTATCGTCTCTGCAACTTCAGACATATCATCTACTATTGAAACTTGAAAAACAATTCTAGTTCTGCAATTGTGATTCAATTATTATACGTGAGGGCTTGATTTTGAACATATTGGTTGGTTTCTTTTTCAGGTTTCCATAGAAGACGCATTCAGATTCTGTCGGTATGACTGGATGCGAGAAGCGCTTAGAAAGCTTTTGACATCGCTCTCAGAGAACACAGAATATGGCCCGAGAGAAGAACTGGACGCACTTCCTCTGAGGCCAGTTATCTCAGAAGTAGGATCAGAGCATCAAATATCATCACCATCCAGCTGCTTTTCTAGTCATTCTAGTGTTCAGCAGCTTGCAGCTTGAAAAATTCATGTAGCAAATGCATTGTACACAGGGTTATCGAATCATGTCTAAATCAAATCAAAACCCTTTGTACTGCGAGTTCCCATTGTAGCATGTTTTAGACATTCGTTTGTTGTATTTCTTTGGTAATTCTGCTTAACCTGTAAATAAATCGAGGTTAATAGAAGGAACAGTTGGTTTCTCTTGTACATTTTCGTGACTTTAACATTCTTTTAAGCTTGGACAAAGACACAGCTGCTTCTGGGGATAACTATTCCCACATTAACCAAAGCAGAACAAAGCACAATCTCAAAGTCCGGGAACGATCTACATACCACGACAAGAAAATTCAAACCCCCATACGCTCCTCCCTCGAAAACATTCACTCTTTTGCTGGTTTTAATATTCCGTCTGGTTTAGTTTAACCTTGAAGGCTATGACTTAGAGAGACTAAGAGAGCATCAGATCGAGGCAAGGTGGCATTGAAAATGTGGGAGAAGAGAAAAGAATATACGACCAAATGGGAAAGGATCACGTTTGGACGACCGTGTGCTTAGTTAACTTTGCATTGTCTAGATTGCTGAACTTGTTCTGCCACTTTTATTATGAATTAGCATTCAAACTATTAGCTAGAGATTAGCTTAGCTTAGCAGCCTCCATGTTACACGGGGAGGGTTGGTCCTTTGACTACCCTATATTCTATGACCCTTTTCTTTCCAAATACATCTTTTTACTCAAATGATCTGTTTTTATTTGAACCTGGGAAGTGGAGATTCATGGGATTCACAAATGCTTTGGCCATTGTTGGAGTTTTCTTGACTTTTGGTACTTTTTCTTTCGTCAAAGACTCAAAGTACTATTCGTCGTCTTGGTTATTTGATCAAGAAGATTAGACTGAGTTGTTTCCTTAATTTGATCTCTTCTTAACTCTTGTACTTGGCTTTTTTGTTACCATTGTACCAGAGATGGTAATAGTATAGAATTGTAGTGTTTCTCCTATTTGGACTAGGAAGTTAAATTTTTTTTTTTTTTTACCTATAACTCTCTAAGCATACACGCATGTCAATCTAGCAATCAAGACTCTAATTAATATCATTATACATTGAAATGTAAACCCTAAAACTGAAAAGTAAAAACACAGGTTTACTGTGATATATATAGTCTCACAAACTGCTTATATCACACAGTAAGCGGAACACAAGGGTTGGTCTTTTGTGCCTGGATTTCATATGGTTTGTTTTGACGCTTAATCATTGAGAAAACGATGGAAGTACCTGTTAGTTTAAGACCATGTAGCTTAGCCTATGATCAATGATACTGACTAGACTGTAATTTTTTTTCACAAAACCATCCATTTCAGATTGGAGAAAGCTTCTCTGGAGGGAATCTCTTTCTCAGTACCTGTCTGAATGAGTGAGTTGTTTAGATGAGATGGGAATTGAAGATATACTACTTCTGTCACTCATGAGTCAATAGAGATCATATCACAGTCAAATAGCAGCACATAGCTAGAATAAAATTTGCCAAATGTCTAAAAAGAATACACTGTTAGATTTTTAATGCTTGATATCTTTGAATAATGGTACTACTAAATCACCAATAAAGCCTGCTGAATTTGGCCAATATCACAGACCCACCTACTTAAATTCAGAGTTCTGTCCATCACCGAGGGCCAATTTCTAGCTCTACTTGGAGCTTTTGATGACTTTGTTGATCATGATCTTTCATGCACTGTAGTATTTTAATTATTTTTAAGTAGGTTATTTATCTATAACATACATATATGTGCTGTAGATGATATATATATAATGGCACATAATATAATGTATAACGTGAAAAGGTTCATGTTAGATTTTGAAGTCTCTCGGAAGGCCATTGTGATTGCCTCTAGACCATTAGGCCATTGAATTTTCAGGACCTGGAAGAAAGCTAGGTAGACATGAATATACCTATAGATTACAGAAGCCAACGTGTTAACCCACTCCAAGTCTTCAAACTTTTTATCAACTTGCAGTGTTTGTTTTCATAAAACAATTCGTGACCTTCAGGGCTTGATGAGAAAATAGTAAGAGTGTATGAGTATGATTGTAGTGAAGTTTTACATAGTTTGATCTCAGTTTTATTTACATTGTCGATTCATTTCAAATGGTATAAATTTACACCATTGATTTAGTTGATTTACATCGAATATGGAATACGAATTATATATAGTTAGCCATATATTATGTTGGTGGGAAGACATCAAATTTTGATTGTTTGGAAATGAAACTATAACGCTTTTTGGAAATGAAAATATAACGTACAAGGTATCCAAATAAAATGGGTTAATTGATACCTATTTTCTATTTCGTACGTATGTGTCTTAATTTCATGTTACAACAAGGCCATGCATGCAAAAGAAAAGAGGTTCCGGATTTGTATTTGAAGTTTTGAAGGATGAGATGGAAGACAAGAAAGATGCTTGGATCTAAACTACCACCTTAAATCCTTAATAATCTACACTAAGCTGACTATTTGTCTTCATTGATTAAGGTTATGAGGTGTATAGAATCTTTTAGTACCTTTCTTTCTAGTTTTTTTGTTGTTGTCCACAACTGGAATCAACTAATTGAGTTGATATTCATCTTGAACATTCTTGTATTTCATCGATCGATCTTTGTATTGAAATGGTATGATTCATAATAAGACTTAGAGAATCTCACGTATTCATCTTTGACATTTTTGTATTTCACCTTTATGTTTAAATGATAGGATTCCTAATAACGCTTCGAGAGCTTTATCTTTAACATTGTAAACATTGGTTGTCCTAAAGAATTCTAAATAAAATTTCTTTCCCCTCCCAAAATTCTGTCAAATGGATTTACATATTCTGTGTAGCGAAAGGACAATTAGCAATGCACGGGGTCCTCCATTTGGTCAAGTCTCACTAGCTTAGCTTAAATGTAAAATTAACAAAAACCGTCTAATATCTAGTAGTTTGTTTATTAAGTAGATAGGTCTTTATAGTGATTGTTTTGTTCAAAAAAAGCAAGGTCCTTTGTGTCCCAATCTCACATGCAACCCAACATGGCTTTCCCTCGCTCATTTGGAGGTCTATATGTTCATATTCATGAGCAACAAACGATGCTCCTCCAATTCTTCAAGGGAAAAAGCCATTTCCATGGAATTAAACAAGTTAGAAAACGAAGCCTTTTGGTTTCAAAGTTTGGGAAAGGGGTGTGGAACATATCATTATATTAAGCTCAAAATTTGGATGCACGTGGGTTGAGATAATTATATTCCAAGTACGTAAAAGTCTCCATATGCATTGTATTAAGAGTAACATGATGATCTATACGTTTGTTTCCCAATTTCTATCTTTTATATATATATAAAGGTAAAAAATATGTTATCCTATCCAAGGATTAAAATATCGGTATCGGTAGATATATCGGTCCGTTGAAAAAGGGAGATTTCGGATATATCGGGGATATATCAAGGAAACCCGGGAAAAAAATATCGGTATTTTGGGAAGAATTTTTTTTTCTGAAATATATAATTTATTAGATTTATATATAAATATTACAAATATCAACTTCATCTACATCCAGAATGAGAATCTAGGTTATTGATAAGAGTCATAAGACACACGCTGATCCACAAAAGTACAATAATCAGACCAAGACATATGACTCATATAGTACAAATTGTAGTGTTGAATATGATAATTATATATATGTCTTTGGAGCTGCCAACTGTTTCCCCTATAAGTGGATAGTAAGGATGATGAAAACTGGATGACTGATCACTGACTTCCGTGCATTGATTATAGCCATAAACCTTATAGCCATATTGATTGTTGCCTTCTTGGGATTCATTTGAGGTTCAAGTCCCACTACCTAAACTGATAGAATCAAAACTTAGCGCAACTGAAACAACATCTTGATCATCATTTGGACCTCTAGTCCTCCTCCCATACATGGTATCCTCTTGCGCTCCATACCTAATACTTCTATAGCCATGATCATGGGAGGCATGATCGTAATTTTCTTCAGATGAAAAATTGTTCAATCCACCAACTGTAGAAGATTGTCCATATACAAACCCGCTGCCAGTATTTCCATCACCTTTTCCGCTTCCACCATCTTCATCATCATCTGAACTATCTGGAGTTGCTATGCCGCCCCATGCATCATCACTGTCTAAATTATCTTCTGGGTTTCCAACAACTTCTTCAGATAATACCCTTTGTACGTTGATTCCATTGGCAGTTGCAGTTTCAAGTCGAGACCACCACTCGTCATTGGGATACACCTCGAGGGAATTAGTTACTTCTCTTCCGGATAACATTTCAATTTTTTACAGATATTTTTTTAATATGTCAGTGATATATCGAAAATATCATAAATGTAGGAGATATTTCCTAAATATCGGAGATATTTCCTAAATATCGGTGATATTTGAGGATATTTCCTAAATATTGGGGAAATATCGTAGATACGGTGGAAGATAAGATATTGACCCCTAAAGATATATCGGTCCTTCAAAAAAGGGAGATATCGGAGGATATATCGGATATATCGCAGAGATTTTAATCCTTGATCCTATCATCATATCATATTTTAGAGCAAAATTTATAATTGAATGGCAAGATTATATATAGAGAGACTCATTTCTAATATTAGCCATCATCCAAAGAATTCTACATTCTAGCCGATATAATTAAGCTTATATCGAAGATATCGTAAATCTCTATCATCAAAATGTTTGTTTTAATTTAAGAAAAAAGTGTCAAATTACGAGTTGATGAGATTTGTTGAGTAGTTTAATTGATATATACATTGTTGAATTAATGCATGAAATCATATTTAATTTGTTTTTCTATAAATCAAATATAGATATATATCAAAATATAATCGATCTAAGTGATACATCTAACTAACTGACGATATTAATTTAGTTAAATTCTTACAACACAAGTGTCGCCGATCTTCTCTTAATGAAACTTTTTAATTTTCAAACCGTTTTTCATTATTTTAAAATTACATGCAATATGCATAAAACTCAGTCAATTGATATTAGTGCATGCACCATATGGTGATTAAAAATGAGAAAGGTGGTGTTAAAATGCCTGTACGTATAATTGCATAGGGATGACCAATGATGGGTACTGACAGTTTGAATGATCATATGCGAATGAATATTGATAATTAGATTTTTTTTTTTTCTCATGTATTGAGCAATCATATGGTGCATGCAGCAGGTTAGTCTTCTTTTAATTTGCAGAGAATGCAGCAGAGCTTTTCGATCGGGGTTTGGATTAAAGCTCTTCTCATGACGCGTGCATGCTCATAATATACCGGTGATTTGATTACTACCACAATAATCCATGATTAAATTGATTAACTAGTACTACATGATGATCATATATTCAACTGCTTGAGACTTCTCTCTAACTTCCTCTCAAGCTCACATGCGAGCAAACTTTAGCGGTTAGATATGATGCTCAGAACTTTTGGTCACTACCTACTATTTAATCCTAATTATAATCAACTTCATAATTAACTACATTAGCTTGCAAAAAGTTATATATTGAATCACCCAATTAATAATAATGGCAATTAGTTGCTAATCATGCATCCTACATATGTAAACTTGAACTAATAATATTGTAATACTCGTATCTCTTGTTCCACAGATCAGAAACCTAATCAAGAATTTCCAGGAAAAGGAATGAGATCCTGTGATGATGATTTTTATTTCCTATGTTGACATTGTGATCATTTGTTTTCAAACTGCAGGTTAGCATTTTTGGTTTTAAGAATATCGATTTTAGAGTTTCGTATTAAAATGATATGTTTCTGGAGCTAGCGAACGTTGTGGACTTGTGTAATTGTCACAATATATATCTTATTCATTTTGGTTGAGTTTGCAAGTTCATATATCTCTAACCTAAAGCATGTTTAATGAGTATAAATTTTTGTATGCTCAAAAGGTAAGCGCACAACCAACAAATCCAACATCAATCAAAAGGATGAAGACGAATCAAACAATATTGAAGGAGCTAGGAGATTAAGGTTTTTGCGTTCTGCGAGCTAGTTAGGGAGTCTTGCAAATTAAACAAACCATGAAGGAGGAGATCACAGTCAGCAGCTTGAGCAACAAAGAAGAGGTGAACTGTGAATTCGAAGGCCATGGCCAGGGTGCCCTCAGCCATGGATGATTCGATTATGGCATGAGTTTATGATGTCAAGCACAGAATATGGTCCCAATAATTTCATGCGTGAGTGACTCATGAGATTGCTCATCATTTGCGCGCTGATGAGAAATTATACTTTGTTTCTCCCCTCCAGGGCAACCCTGGTAATTAATAATCAATACTCTAACATCTTAATCAAACATAATTAATTAGTCGATAAATCTCCTTATTTAAACCCCCTAACATGCAACACCCTACAATCATTCCCTTACTTACTACTACTACTACTACTGCTCTATCCAAATTCCGGACAAACCAAACTAAGACTACTGTCCTTTTCTCCAACCCCAACCTCTCTCTCTTATTTTCCATCATGGAGTACTTCATGACCAACTCACCGTCAAAAGGCGGCAACTCACCCTCCTCCTCTTCCTCAAAGTCCAAGAAGAAACCTCAGCAACAACAACCTCAGCAGCAACAGCAACAACAACAGGAGACGAGGTTCCTCGGAGTGAGGAGGAGGCCATGGGGCAGATACGCCGCCGAAATAAGAGACCCTTCCACCAAGGAAAGGCATTGGCTCGGAACCTTCGACACCGCCGAGGAAGCTGCCTTGGCCTACGATCGAGCCGCCCGCTCCATGCGTGGCTCCAAAGCCAGAACCAACTTCGTCTACTCCGACATGCCTCACGGCTCCTCCGTCACCTCCATTATCTCACCGGACGAATCACAGCGCGACATGTCTGCCTTCTTCACCGCTCCTCTCCAACCCCAAACGCAGATGATCACCACCCACAACAACAACAACAACAACAACCACCACCACCACCACCAGCCATTTTTCACTCAGGACCCGTTTGAAGCCTACCCGTTTTCTGGCGGGTCGTATGGCTCTTATGGACCCGGGTCGGGCTGTGGTAATGGTGATGGAGCCGGGTCTCATGACAATGAGCTGCCACCTTTGCCTCCAAGTGTCTCCTCCACTTGTTATGGGCCTGGGGAAGTTATGGGCTCAGACTTTTACGGGTTCTCCGAGCCCACTACTACACAAGGCTTTGATTCCATTGCCAGTGGGTCGTACATGGGCTTTGACTCGAATGAGTTTGTGCAGCACAGCCCACTCTTTGGGAGCATGCCGCCGGTAACGGATTCCGGTATCGATGGGTTTGATCTAGGCTCATCATCTGCCTATTTCTATTGACCATGTTGTTATACTTTTCAATCACTTAGTCGTCTAATCTTCAAGTGTGCTATTTTGTTTTCCTAATGTCTCTTACTTGCTTTGTGTCGTGTTGGGGGCTAAAGCCTAAACCCTAAAGGCAATGGTGTCATGATAATATATATTGTACTGGATATGACCGTTATATAAATTTTGAGAATTTGAGTTTCTTGGAAAGTGAAAATCTTGATTTTTGACTAATGTATTGTTTTTGTAAGAAATTTTGATGGTACCGGAATTTCATGCATAACTTGTATGGCTAAAAGACAACCAAATGGTAATAATCTTTACATGGTCTACGATGCATATTTTTGTGATCCTTTTGATCCGCTCTAAACTGCAAACATATTTTCCGGTTATAAAATAACTTATGTAACTTATGCAGGAATCGAATATGTAACTCGTTTTGAATGACTTTAAGGACTTTACAATGCAAACCATAGCCTTTTTCCTTACCCTGTATGGTAGCCTAACATGCAATAAGAGTATAGGTGTTTCTCCCCGTTACATCAACAACAAGAAAACATCAAACGATTCGAGCTCAAAAGAATAGTGACATATTAAACCTTGATATAGCCTAAAACCAAAACAAAACCCTAATAATAATAAAAATTGAGAACAATTCATCACAAACCACTGAACATGCAATAAGAGAGTAAAGAGAAAGAAAAACTGCAAATAAATCAACACAATTTTGGTCATATTCTATCAAATCAGTAATCTTTTGGTTCGATAACAGTTGCACCCCTTAAACTTACATTGTAGCATGTTTCTTTTTACAATGGATTGCCCCTAATGGCCGGCAAATGCGTCAAAGCGAAAGAAAGACTGACGACGTCCCGGTGTTCCTCATCAGTCCTGGTCAAAATTCAAAAGTAAAACACGTACAAACACAGGTAGCTCTCAACTCCCCAGTCCCAACAGAGAGATGATTCTGACGACGCAATCCAATGTGCACATGTCGCAGTCGTCGTCGTCGTCGTTGCCACCGCAGAGACGCAAACACGGCAATTGGAAAATGTAAGTCAGCCCCCAGCAAATTTAATAATAAATCACAATGAAATTGGAATCAGTCTTTGCCCATGAATATTTCAAAGCAAATGCATGCTCAACCTTTCACCACATTCTTACTTTGACTACTTCTTAATCGATTTCTCAAGCTAAATTGTATGTAATTGTACTGTACTGGGGTCAAGTCAAACTGAAGACCCAGGTACCACATATGAAAGCTGCAGGGTTTAAGCTTCTTGGGTTTTCAATGTTTCAGTAAAAGAATATGAAAGTTTTGAGCTTTTCTCTGATTGTCACCTGTGTGAGAAAAATTCGACTGGGGCCATAATAAATACAAGGATATCGTAAATACAAAATAGAAGGACCATTAGGAGGACTATCAAAGTCTTCAACTTGGCGTTTCTGGTTTCACTTGCAATCTCTTCCTTCTTCTGACGTTGTCAGAGAACCAAAGCTGTGCTCTCTTGCCGTTTGGTTGATGAAACCTAGAGATCAGAGTAGTTATATTTTCCATCTTCTTGCCACAGTGTGGAGAACTCAAACAGAGGCTCTAAGAGGAATTTGAAAGATACAACTGGGGATATCAATTTCCAGTGTCATAAATTTGGTCAACAAATGAGGTCAGGAACTCACTTGGAACTTTCTCTCTGATTTAGTTTTGTGTATTAGTACTTTGGGATTTGTTTAAATAGTGTGTTTCTGAAATTGAAGTTTTCGATTATATACATGCTTGAAAGTACTGTCTAAATTCTGCTAATTGTGATGTAACTATGTAAGACATGATCGATTTGTGTGGATGAAGGAAATATAAAGAACTGGTTATTAAGAAGCGGACTAGAGTGGATTAGCTTTTAGTCTGGAACTCATTTTAGTTTCTAGGCAGATTTTGGGTTTTCCCAACAGCCATTACTATTCAATTTATCTTGTTTAAGTCGATCATATGAAACATCAATGTAGTGCATTAGATTTACTTCCGAGTTCTTATGTATGTAAATTACTTCATATTTGTAGGATTGCTCGTCTGATACCAATATAACTGTGTGGGGGCTATGTCATAATAATGAGAACCTAGTGACACTTGGAATAGATATCATACATTTAGCAGAAACTTGAAAATGTCTGGACTGGACTTCAGTATCGAAATGGGGGACGTAGGAATTGCAGTACTACAGGAATTATGGAATAAGGTGGCGTTTCAGACCATGGGGCTTGTCAGCGAAACAAGGGATGTGTTGTTTGAAAAGGACAGTTTTTTGGAGTTCTCCAGGAGCATTTCCGAGCTGAATATCCTCCTCAGCAGCTTAAATGCCCAGAAGGTTGAGAATGCACTAGGTTTAGAGTCCACGAGAGAGGTTTTGACAACATTGAACCAGCAATTGAAGAAAGCAAGCAAGATCATCAAGAATTACAAATATGGAAGCCGCCTCCGTCTCTTGCTTAAATCTCACTCTATTCTCTTGCAGATGGAGCATTTAGCTAAAGATATTGCCAAGACTATCTCCTCATTTCAGCTGGTCAATCTTGATACTGCAATGAACTTGAATACTATGACTAGCCAGATCATCAACAATCTGGGATCTATGGAATTCAGGTCAGCAGCTGCAACAGAAAAAATTGCTTCCGAGATGGAGAGTTCATTATCAGAAAATATGAAGAATAGAGAGAATGCTAAAAAGCTCCTGGAGAAGATTGCCGAAGCTGTTGGTGCTAGGCCAAGTGCATCTTTGGTACAAAATGAGTTGGCACTTCTGAAGCAAGAGAAAGAAGAGATGGAAGCTCTAAAAATGCAGGCAGAGGCGCTTCAGCTATCTCAACTGATTGAGTTCCTTTACAGTACCGATGTCGTCACAAGGCCAGTTGATGAGGAAACAGCTTCTACTCACCACCAGTTATACCCGATTGGTTCATTCATATGCCAATTGTGCACCAAGATGATGACAGACCCAGTAGCAATTCACTGTGGCCACAGCTTTGAGAGGGAGGCGATTCAGGAACACTTTAGACGAGGAGAGAGGAACTGCCCCACCTGCAGACAGGAACTTTCATCTCTAGATCTCACTCCTAACCTTTTGCTTCGGAACTCTATAGAAGAATGGAATGAGAGAGACATGGACTTCAAATTCCAAGCTGCAGTGGCTGGAATCAAATCTAGTGACCATTCACAACAGGATATAGCCTTGGAGGATCTGCAAATTTTCCTGGAAAGGCCTAGATATGTGACCAAAGCTGCAGAGGAAGGACTTGCAACAAAGTTGGTGGTAATCTTAAAAGATGATAGGGTAAATGCTGGTGCAGCATTGAAATGTCTATACTATCTAGCTAACAATGATGATCAAAAGGTAGAAGAAAAAAAATATTGGATATCTTGTTGCTTAACCCAAATCCATTTCAATATTTAATATATTCTAAATGTATGTGGTCTTGTTGCTTCAACTTTCAGGAAACTATTGTCTTAGCAGGAGGAATTCGCAGAATAGTGAAACATATCTGTAAAGGTGGAAATGAATGCTATGCCCTCGCAGTCTTGTTGAAGTTGTCTGAAAAGGAAAGCCTTGCAGAAAAGATGGGAAATACAAAAGATTGTATTCCCCTTGTGGTTTCTTTACTCCATATAGATAACCCAGATGTGTCTCAAAAAGCTAGTAAGGTGCTGCAGAACCTCTCCTCCAACGTCCATTTTGTTGTTAAGATGGCTGAAGCAGGACACTTCCAACCTTTTGTAGCTTGCTTCAACAATGGTAAATGATATGCTTGATGTCAACCCTAAATTATGTTCCTTTCTACTCTTGCACACACAGTCATCCACAAGTTGTGTCATAACGACAATAATCTCCTTTTGTTTTATCAGTGCATTTTTAATTTTGTCTCATTTTGCAGCGGCAGGGGAGACCAGAACTCTTATGGCTGCGGCCTTGGTGAAAATGCAACTGAAAGAGAATAACATTGATGACTTAAGAGAACAGCAATTCATCCGCAATCTAATTCAGATGCTCTCTTCCAGCTCCCCAGCGTCCAAATCGGCTTGCCTAAAATGTATCAAGAAACTTGTAGCCCACCACAAGATTGTAGAACGCCTTCTGGAAGACGCTGTCACCATACCACATTTGCTTGGTCTCATCTCATTTAACAGGTTTGATCCACAATTGAAACAAGGAGCTGCTGAGATTCTTGCTAAACTGATTGGAGACAGTGAACAATTTGAGCAACCAAAGTATCAGGGCTTGCAAGAGCTGCAATCCAAGCACAATGTTAGTTTACTGTTGGAGATTATAACCAGTGCTGAAGATCAGACCAAGATTCAGTTTTTACACCTACTCGTTGAGCTAAGCTCTAAATCAGAGATAGCCCGTGATTTGATACGAACAGACAACGATGCAATTGTTCAACTCTTTTCATCCCTTTACAGTGACCATCCCGAGGTGAGAAGGTGCGCAATGAAACTTATATACTGCATATCCGAAGGTCATCCTGATGCAGTTCCACTACCGACATCCCCTGAAAAAGAAACAGCCATTACCAACCTAGCATCCATCCTCATAAATTCACCAGATACTGAAGAAAGGTCTGCGGCTGCAGGTATTATCAGCCAGCTTCCTCGGAATGATAGTAGCATTGATGAGATACTCCGAAAATCGGATGCACTGAAAGCCATTCATGGGGTAATTTGCAGCATGGATGATGATATTAGTGGGAACATAGGATCTTCCGACCTAGGCACATCTCTACTAGAGAATGCTCTAGCAGCCCTGTTGCGCTACACAGAACCCTCCAAACCTGATCTCCAGAGGCAATTGGGAAAGCTTGAACTATACCCATCACTAGTTCGTGTACTGACACGTGGCAGCTCACTAGCTAAGCGGAGAACAGCAACTGCACTTGCTCAGCTATCCCTATCCACTAGCCGGTCATTCTCTGACGAAAACATCATGTCACAACAAACCAAGCCCTCCATGCCCTTCTTTCTCAAGAATGTCTCCAGTATGTGGTGCTGCTCAGCATCATCACATAATTACAGTTCATGTTCTGTTCATGGTGATGCTTGTTCACCAAGAGATGCCTTCTGCCTGGTCAAGGCTGATGCTGTGAGGCCACTAGTGATGACTTTGAGTGACACAGAGTCGGGTGTGGCAGAGGCAGCTCTAATGGCACTTGAAACTATGCTAATCGATCACAGCAGACGACCACAGTCAACTGCTGCGATTGTGGATAGCCAGGGTGTGGCAGCCATTCTACAAGTCTTGGACAAGGGATCTGTATCTGCCAAAACCAAAGCCTTAGAGCTCTTTCAGAAGATTCTATTACATACAAAGATTGGTGGACCTCTAATGCAGAAGTTTGAGAGGATACTTATCCAACTTCTCAGCGATGATGACCTCAAGAAAAAAGCAGCTTTGACACTGAGGCAAATGGAAATCATCCCAGAGCAGTCGTCATACTTCTGATCTAGTAATTTAACATGGTTGTTGCTAGAGAATTTCTATCCCAAGATGCGAGCTTCTTGCCAGCAACCGGGGACAGATTGTAGATACATGTATAATACCATTGATTTGATTCTTTTGCCAGTTTTGTCTTGTGCAGAAGCTGCACCCGGTATGTAGATCAACCCAAGTATAGCATAGCAATTCTCATGATAGGCTTTAGCCATAAATGTTGAAAAGGCACGAGTTGTGATAGCAATAGCTTTAGCTAGTGTACTTTCTCATACTTCTGAATACAGTTTCATTCAATACATTTGCTCTATCTTGTCATGGATTCACGTCTCTTGTTATTACCACACATTTTCTGTTACATAAATATTTAGATTGTATTACCATTACCTGTAATATGGAGAAGTAGTATTTTGAGGAGACGCAAAATTTTATAAAATGTTATGTTCTTTGAGGTAAGGTTATAATACCAGTAGGATTATAGGCGATTTACATTTTCAAAGAGATAGATATTGAGAGGCTGTACTGAATATTAGGAATTGAAGGAACAAAGGTGACTGATTCTCAGAGAAACATTGCTATATTTGTCATGAGGGGCAAATAACACTCGGATATATATAGCTAGGACTGGATTTGGCTGTTGACCATTATACGGTGAAGCAAGGGCCACGAAAAAGCCTACCTGATTCCTATATAAGTTCAGCGAAAGCAGATTCATCGATCTTGAAAGACAAAAATCTCGAAGTATTATCCATAATCCATCCCTATAGTACCTGAAGCAAAATGGCTTCAAGATTAGCGGTACTACTTTCTTATTATCATATCTATATAGTGCATTTCCTTGTTTCTTTTGCCTAAGTTTTTTTTTTTGGGCTGATTTCTGAAATGATGTATCTGTTGATGCATGCAGAACTACTGCAGATCAGTGGTGACCCAGTTGGGAGAAAAGCGGTCGTTTGCAACCTCATCCATTCCCAAGATGAAACCAGCAACCGTACCTATTTCTTCTCTATCAGACACAGAAAAAAAGTTACTTGACAAAGTGGAAAGAAGGTATTCGACCCTAATTCCTTGGATAAATGCAACATATCTATTGTTTGGGAAAAAAAACTTTTATCAAAAGTAACTAAATAAAAAATTAATACACAAAAACGAAAAGCACAACAGAGATCCCATCTAACCCCAATTAAATTCAAAAACAGGTTATATTTTTTTAATTATGTATTAACACACCGTAGCCTTACCCTATATTAATGTGATACCCTATATTAATGTGATAATATGTATATAGCTGTCCTTATGAGGGGTGAGTTGGCACCCATTTGGATATTAGCCGGAATGCTCATGGCGGCAGTGGGAATGGCGGGTCACAGTGCAAAACAACAACTGGTGCATGCCCCCGCCGTCAACGTACGTAAGAGTAAGAGGGAATCGGTACCGGAGGTGGAAGATCCCTATGCTGTCGTCGGCTCTGCTGATAAGTTCATCAACAAGTCTTTCCTCAGGAAAGTCGCTCATAGCCAGGACGCTAGCAAAGCAGTCCACGACCCCTCCCGCCCTAACCCTTTTACTGCGTACGTCCATTTCTACCTAGCTAGCTACCTCAGTTCCAGTGCTACAATATGTTTCTTTTTACATTTGTAACTTACTGCTGGTTCATAAGCTTTATATATGGAGGGTGTTGGTTGATGCTTGCAGGCCACGCAAGGCGGAGACGCTCAAGTCCGTTGGGGTGGAGCCACGCAGTCGCATCTAATTGACATGATTCAGAACTCTCCGTCCTTCTATCTGACCGATATGATTATATATATACGTCTTCATTTCTCGAGTCTCTGAGAGTCAAAGCATAATTTTTTTTTTTCCTAATTTTGATGGGAGTAATTTGTATATAGCATTTCCAATGATTGGTTCTCCTTTGTCCATAGTTTTCTGTTTGATATGTATAAATTTGTATGTCTTGATCACGAGGCCTCCCTGATCACTACAATGATATCAGAGACGAGAGCCCTAGTTCAATTTTGCTATGTTTCCATGGTTTGTGATTCTAATAAAACAGAGACCCCATTCCTTGATATTGTAGTTATATAATGTATGCTTGTCTCCATGACCTAAGTACTATCTCTATACAAACAGGTAATGGAAATAAAGACAAAACACAAGTCACTAATAACCAGCAGTTGAGATAAGCATACGTTATTATGACTGGATGATCTGCACAGATCTCAACTCATAATTCTATAACTAGCAGCTTATGAATTTAGCTAGAATTAGTCCATAGCAAAGGAAGTTTCAAGTTATATAGATAAGTTTCAAATGCTAGCTATCTGATATAAGTCATGACACTGCTGAGTGATTTACAAATAGAGTCGCCAGAACCAGTTCAGAGGAAGAAAAGAAGCAGTCTGAGAAAACTTGGTAAAGAGAAGTCTCAGAGTTCACAGTTGAAATATTGAAAAGTCCGCTCAAATAAGTAACCGATAATGGCATAATGCTACAGACCCTCTAATCTAAACCTAATGAACCCTATATAGACCTTCCAAACTAAACATAATCATTTCGAAGTTCCACACACCCAAACAAACAAAACCACAAATTGCGCTACTGATTGATTTTTTTTTTTTTTAAACACAAGAACTGAAAAGTACTTTTATTGCTTGAACTGACCTTGAATTAAATCCAGTTATCATCAGAAACTGAAATCTGTCGTAATTGTAATCCGGGTAATCCCACATTTTCAACAAAGCTCTCTCAGCACCTGCCGCATGAACCAGAAGGGTGGCAACACTGTTTGCCTTGCCCGCCTGGATACATCCTTATGCTACAATTAGTCACAGCATATCTTACAGATAATACAAGACATTAAATTTCATCTATCTCATCAATCTGAAGCAAAGCACAAAAGTCAAATAAAATTTTTAGATCAGATTAACGCCCTTATCATACTGCTAATTAACATTAATCATACAGTTCCATTCATTCAATAATATACAATTCCAGTCTGCAGATGATGAACTACTACAACAAGAAAGAGCTACGTAGAGATTATAGAGTCCTGAAACAAGAAAGAGCTACGTAGGATAACATAGCAGTCCTGAAACAAGCATTGGATAACTGATGCATATCCTGATTCAAACAATCTCCTGAATCTGCTCTGATGCAGCATCCTCATAGTTGGCATTTTCGATATGGTGAACAACTGTTAGTACAAAACCACAACAATATATTACCCAAACATACAGTAGGAGAGATCCTCTGCAAGAATTAGTTATAAAGTGGACTATGGATAATTCACGAGTTTAGGACAGATATTAACTTTGGACACAGTTTCAAATTTCCAAGTGAAATTGAAAAATATCTATTTCAAATAGTCATTTCACTTCGGGCTGAATCTTTCAGCCACGCTAATAATACAGGATCAACTTTATCCTTCGACAACAAATCAACAATCAATTCCATTGTTGATGCATCTCCAGAGAAACCCCTCTCACACATTTCTTCAATAAGACTTGTAGCCCTCGATGTCTCTTTGTTATTGATAAAACCTCGGATAATTGTGTTATAGGTACAGTTATTCGGAGAACAGCCTTTTTGTTCCGTTTCTCTAAGCAACTCTTCTGCTTCAACTAAGGCTATGTTTGGCGCAGCTGAACTTTTAACATAAGCTGGCTTCTGCTTATTTTTTAGAATAAGCAGCTGAAAAGCAATGAAGCTGTGTGTTTGGTAATCTGGCTTTTTATAAGTGCTGTGAGTGGTAAAAGCAGTGGTAACGCGTTTGGTAAAATGTGAATGAGTTTGTGCTTTTAATTGCAGAATGACCAATTTGGACATGAAATATTATATTGGGTTTAGGATTGATTGTTTGATAATAAAATTTGAGATTGCATAAAGATCTTGCGGACTAAATACAGAGTCATTGAAACAGTACAATGCAGGTTGCAGCTCCCCAACTCTATTCAAAACCTGCTGCTTATAGAAGTGTGCCTTCCCCATTCTTTCAATACCATAGTATCTTAACAGAATCTGCAGCTCAGTATCTGAGCTAATAAGGAACTCAGCTCCAAGGAAGCACTCAGGAATGTCCAATGGTGGCAAGTACTTTCGCGGATTCTCAAGATCTGAAAATTGGAAACAAGAATATTCCATGGCTCTTCAAAAGAACCGCTTGGCCATAAGGAATAGTACAGCTTCCTGGACTCTAGCAGTCCTCGTATGCCAAGAAGAAGCTGTGTAAATGCAGGCGCCACAACATCTTCTAGAAGAAGCCTGTTCCAGACAGAACGAATTTTCCCACTTCTGTCCATATCAGCCCCATACCAGATGCCACGACAATTTGACGAAACCTCAAAGTAACCATTAACTTGTACACTCAAACCAGTTCTTACAGGCAGCGGAAGGAAACAGAATGCCTGACCAACCCTAAGTGCATCGTTCTGTTTAAAATCAAATTTCACTAGCATCAGTTCATTTGGATCTTACACAGATGAAAACAACATAACAACTAGAAAAGGCATAGACGAATTTCTTATGGCAACTGACCTGTTCTGAATTATCTGTGATGCAAGCAGCAACTGATGCCCACGGCAGCAAGTGCATATCATATTCCTTAGAAGCAGTAGCTGCAAATTTGCCAATCCTACTGGATGTGGATGCCAGTGCTTGTACAAGATAAAAACTATCTGTCCTCTTCTCCGCTTGGGTCCCTGTCAATGCCTCCCTTACAAAGTCCACTGAATAGCAGTCCACCTGAGACTCTGTAGAATTTACCGACTTGGGAAATCTCAACACTGCCTGCCGATGACGAACAATATCATCACTCGCAGAACTGACTGAGCAAAAGAGTAAAAGAAACCAAAAACACACCCAAACCGGCCGGTCTTGGAGGCTTGACCGTGCTTGCTGCTCCCTCCGATCCTCGAAATGCTAACGAAATCCTCCTCGGTGAAAACGGCGTCGTTGTAGGCCAAAAGCGAAGGTCCCTGCCAGGGCGCCAATGCCTTGGATAGAAGCGAGTCGGAACCGTGGAGGCGGCGGTCGAGGCAGAGACGGACAGTGGTGGCGCCGGCATCGTCAGCGTTCTGAATCAGCTCTTTGAGCACGGTGGTGCCCTCCGGATAGTTGAGTAGAACCTCCCGGATTCGCCTCGTCAGGTCAACCTTTTGACCGAAGTCTTCGAGAAATATCGACTCCGGCGACGGAGACAGAGAGAGAGACTCCATTGCTGGCTTAGCTATAGAACCATCGGCTTTGAAATAGGAAACCGGAGAGTGAAGCAAGCTGTGAATGGAGAATTGTGATGAAATTGGGATTAATCGACGTGTAGGGGGATTTTGAGTTGGGTTTTGTTGAGGTTTGGTGAATTGGGTATGGGAGAGAGTGAAAGTGAATAGCAGCTGTAAGTGGAAGCCATGGAAACAGAGCAAGTTGGAGAGTTCAGAGGAAGAGAGAAAGGAATAGAGAGGTTTGCTTAGATTTGCTCAATGAGAAGGAATCAGAGAAGACGCGCTTCATTAAACTGTAGCCGCAGAAGCTGTGCTTCTGGCTTTTAAAAAGAGGGGTCGAGCTGCTTCGGCTTTTTAGGAGAAAAAGCAGGTGATTAAAAGCAGAGCAGACAATTTTTCTTAACCAAACGTGTTGGCGTGGCTTTGCTTATAATCAGGGGAGCTAATAAGCCCCCCCAAACGCAGCCTAAGAGGCCTGCTTTGCAAACTCCACTGATCATTATGTTATATGTCTTTACATTAGGCTGAACTCCTTTTGGTGATAAACCACGGAAAAGATCTTTGGCAGACTGAACTTCACCAGCTTTGCACAACCCTTCAATGATAATATTGTAAGCTACAATATCTGGTTTCAACTTGTTCCCTTCCATCTCTCTAAGCAATTCAATTGCATTAGAAAGTTGGTTGTAACAGAGGCCATCAAGTATAATACAATAAGTTTGAACATCTGGAAATTGGCCACAATCTTGCATCTCAGAGAACAACTTTTCTGCTTCTTGTAGCCTTCCCGTTTTATTTAAACCATCAATTAGAGTGCTATAACTAACGGTATTAGGAACAAGTCCCCTGAGAGGCATTTCCTTGAAAATCTTGTAAGCCTTATTGATCTTTTTCTGCTTGCAATATCCGTTAATCAATATGTTACAGCTTTGAACATTAACCATGGAGCCCTTGGAAACCATTAGATCAAAAACTTGTTTCGCCTCGTCCATTTCTCCTCGCAAACAGTGACCATCCATAAGGGAACTGTATGTAATAGTGTTAGGTTCAATTCCTCTTTGAACCATAATCTGAACTACACTTTTGGCTTGCACGACCCTCCCTTCCTTACAAAGTGCATCAATCAGGACACTAAAGATGAATACATCTGGAAAGATACCCTGACTCGCCATTTCATTCAACAACCTCGTAGCTTCTTTCCAGTTGCCTATATTGCAAACTCCTTGAATCAATGAGGTGTAAGTAACAACGTTGGGAGCAATGCCTCTACCAATCATCTCTGCAAAGAGGTTCTTTGCTTGGTCAACTAGTGTATCTTTGCCCAGGCTGTCAATGATGGTGCTATAGGTAAATATGTTAGGCTCGCATCCATTTTCTTCCATCTTGCCAAGTAACTGAATAGCTGCAGTGTTGTTTCCGATCGCGCAAAAGCCCTTGATTAGTGTGCTGAAAGTAACCACATTGGGCTGGCAATGACCCCCCACCACCATTTTGTCAGCCACTCGATTTCGGAGAACAAAGCCGTGGATAAGAGTGTTGAAGGTAGGCACAGTTATATGAAGACCCAACTTGAAGAAGTGGGCCAAGACAGACAATGTATACTCCATTTGGTTCAAATGACAGTAGCAATTCATGGTAATGTTGAGAGTATAAGCATCAGAAGCGATTCCGACGAGACCCATTTGTCTATTTAAAGAGAGGACTACTTCAAATTGTTTCAATTTGACAAGTTTGCCCGATACCTGATTGAAACGGACAACAGACGGCAGAGGACGTCACTGAAGCATTTCGTCGAACACGTTCAAGGCATCCTCAACATTACTCACTCTAGGCTCTAAAGGTCGATTTCCTAGATGGGTTTCTCTAGAGTTGCTTGGCTTTGTGGATTTGGAATGAAACAAAGCACCAACAAGGGTAAAGTGAAGAAATGGCATACCTCTTGTGCTACTGTTGCTGCTAGAAGAGTCCCAACAAGAGAAACCCAGAACTGATTTGCGCATCATCTTCATCAATTCTTCACTCAAATCAACAAACAGCTTGGAATTTTGGATTTTGCTAGAAAGAAAGACAAGAAGAAGATTCAGTTCCTACAATTTTCTTTTTGAGAATGAATCCAAGGCTTTGTTTTGTTCCGTCTATCAAAACAAACACAAAGCAAACGTTTCCTCGATTGCTAAATGCTAGAGGAAGTGTTAGTTGGCCCAAATAACCATAAGCCCCAAACTTTTTAACCTCAGTTAAACTTTTTTGGGTAAAAGTAACTTTTTTGTTCGGAACCTTTCGCTGAACAAAAAAGAACATGAACATGAACACTCACGGGCCGGGGTGTCTCTGTGATGGCCCTCGTAGGTAATCGAATAAGTCGGGAGGGCGCTTGGTTTTAGTCCGGCCGGTTCTTCTCTTGGTATGGTCAGGAAATGCTCTAGGGTTTTCTTCTTTTATTTTTATTTTTATCTAGTTTTGTTGCATGTAAGGCAGCTTTTTTATGTTTCTATGTGGTATTAGGCCGCCAATAGCTTCCTTCGGATAGCTCATTTTCGTCGATGCTCTAGGGCTGAGATATGTTAATGTAACATTACTATGTTTTAATGGATTGACCCTCAATTTCTTTTAAAACAAAAAATTAGTCTGTGCGGAACACCTTTACAAGTTCTAGAAGTATGCTGAATAATGTTTGCTCTTTCTTTATTAAGGATTCAAATATGATTTTGTGATATAACAAATTTAACTTGGAAAATAATTATCAGCAAGAAATTGAAGATGTTTTCAGTGGAATGTTTCACCGAAAAGTAGGAAAGGGAAAATCTACATCATAGCAGCTGAGGAGTGAGCGAGGAAGGTGTGCGTGTATCGTAGTTGTGCAAGAAGAGAGAGAGAGAGAGAGAGAGAGAGAGAGAGACCTAATTTGGCAAGAGACTATTTTAGACACAGTGAAACCTGCGTTCAACAAATGTCATGGGAAAGTCTCTTACGAGTTTGTGGCATGGCTTCCCCCAAAGCCAAACTAGGCGTGGAGAGACTTTCGTGCCAAGTATTGACAGTTTGACACAGTTCAACACGCACAAAACTCTGAGTGAACGCGTAGGTAGTTAGTTACTTGCTACACTTAATGCTTACCTCTTATAAAACCAAATTACCATGACCATTGGTGAAAGCTGCATTTGAAAATTAATACCTTCGTCGACATTGATCTATCTGTGAAAGACCTGGTTGAATTGAATTGACAAGTGAAGGTTTGATGGGAGAGAAAGCAGTGAGGACGGAGGATGCGGCGGCCGGAGATAAGATGGGAGCAGAGATGCGCCGGATAGACTCCCTTAATATCGAGGCCGGAAAAGTTTCCACTTATGATGGGTTTCATCGAGCAAAGGTACCCAGAACAATCGAATCTATGCTGCTTCATCAACTAGTCCATGCATGTCTCCATCAAGAAAACAAAAAAACTAGTCCATGCATGTTCTTGTTTCTTCTTTTTAGGTCATAGCGACGGAGAATGGTGGAAAATCGAAATATGTTAAATCACTCTCTCATTTTTATCACGCTCCATTGTTTTAATGATTTACCGTGGAATTTAAGTTAGAGTCTGCATTCCCTTATGTCCTCCACCTGAATACAAAAATAATTGTAAATTTATCACCTGTATTCCTTTTGATGGGAGACTAGAAATTCTACTGAAAATTTTCCTTCTTTTTTTGTCTGCAGCATAGTTGGAAGACCACGTTGAGTTTAGCAATACAAAGCGTGGGGGTTGTGTATGGGGACATTGGGACTTCTCCACTCTATGTGTACTCGAGCACTTTCCCAAATGGTATTAAAGAAAAGGATGACATTCTAGGGGTGTTGTCTATCATCATATATACCATTTTCTTCGTGCCTATGCTGAAGTATGTCTTCATCGTCTTGCAGGCGAATGACAATGGGGAAGGTAATTACTTAATCAAGTTAGCTGATTTTCATGTCCTTCATTTCATTTAGGGTTTACCTAATTGGCTATCTGCAGGTGGAACATTTGCAATGTATTCTTTGATCTGCCGGCATGCAAAAGTGAGCTTAATTCCTAATAACCAGCCAGAGGATACGGAGCTATCCAATTACAAACTGGACACCCCCTCGAGCGAGTTGAAACGTTCCCAAGCGATCAAGAAGAAGCTGGAGACAAGTAGACTTGCCCAGTATGTTCTTTTTGTAATCACCATTACCGGAACGTCCATGGTAATCGGAGATGGTGTTCTTACTCCATGCATTTCCGGTAATCGATCGATCATTAGCTATAAGCTCCATTTTAATCACTTAAAATAAATTTTTTTGGAGCACAACAAACTAATTCTGATTATTTTGATTGTGTTTGAGCAGTTCTTTCAGCGGTGAGCGGATTGCAGCAGAGCGGGATCAAGTCACTAGACCAAAGTATGTATCATGTATTTCATACCCTAGCCTATATTGCTAAAGTCATCAAATTTATAAGAATTTTAGGTTAAAAGAATACATGTTTATGCTCTTGACGTATATTAATCGAGTGAAAAACTGGTGGATGATGATCAGGTGCTATTGTGTGGATTTCAGTAGCAATCTTGATCCTTCTTTTTGTCGTTCAACAATTTGGGACTGATAAAGTGGGCTTCACATTTGCTCCTATTATCTTGTTGTGGTTTTTGTTCTTGACTGGGATTGGAATTTACAACTTGATCAAATACGATATTACTGTATTGAAAGCTTTCAATCCATGGTACATCGTGAAATATTTCCAAAGAAATGGAAAAGCTGCTTGGATTTCCCTTGGGGGGGCAGTTCTCTGCATCACCGGTAATTAAGAATTCCAATATGTCCTAAAACCATAACTGTATTTATGTCATTATGCTTATAAATTTGACTGATTAATGACATATATACTTGTCCAGGGACTGAAGCCATGTTTGCTGATCTGGGTCACTTCAGTGTGCGAGCAATCCAAGTAAGTTGTAGACTTGAGTACCATGCATATACTTTTGTAGCTTAATTTGTTCTTCAAATTTCAAACACGTACTCAAAATTTCAATTTGTTCTTCACTTGAGCACAGGTCAGTTTTACTTTTTTCACATTTCCCACTATACTCTTCGCGTATCTTGGGCAATCGGCATACCTCACCAAGAACCCAGGAGATGTGGCCACCACTTTCTACGCCTCAATACCAAGTAAGTTTTAGAGTAAAAGTTTCCTCATCAGACAATCTAACATGCTTTGTTGTGCTTGTTGTCTCGTACTTGCACGCCGTGTAAGAATTAATTTCTGGTATTTCCCTAGTAATATCCAAGACTTATTTTACATGCAGAACCTTTGTACTGGCCAACATTCGTTGTAGCCGTACTTGCTGCCATCATTGCCAGCCAAGCTTTGATTACCGGAACATTCTCAATCATTGCACAGTCCTTAGGCATGGGTTGCTTCCCTAGAGTCAAGATTGTCCACACCTCTGAAAAGAACCAGGGTCAAGTCTATATTCCTGAGATCAACTACATGCTTATGATAGCCTGCGTGCTCATCACCTTCTTTTTCAGAACCACTGAGCAAATTGGCAATGCTTATGGAATCGCGGTGGTCAGTGTTATGTGTATCACAACGTGTATGATCACCCTAATCATGTTAGTCATATGGAAGACCAGCATCTTTCTGATTGCCATCTTCTTCCTGGTGTTCATTTCAATCGAAGGGATTTACTTATCTTCGGTCCTGTTCAAATTCGTGGAAGGCGGTTACCTTCCTTTGTTCTTCGCTGCCGTTCTCATGGTGATTATGGCAACTTGGCATTACGTGCACAAACAAAGTTACATGTTTGAGGTCAAGAACAAGGTCTCTACCGAATACGTGAAGCAATTGGCCTTAAACCCCGACGTACATCGCATCCCTGGAATGGGGTTTTTGTATTCGGATCTCGTTCAAGGCGTTCCTCCCATATTTTCTCACTTTGTTTCCAACATACCTTCAGTACACTCGGTTGTGGTTATAGTGACCATCAAGCCGCTCCCGGTGAGCAAAGTTCTAGCGGAGGAGAGGTTTGTTTTTCGACAGTTGGAACCGAAGGAATACAGAATGTTCCGTTGCGTGGCTCGGTATGGCTACAATGACTTGGTAGAGGGACCGGGAGAGTTCGAGCAGATGCTGGTGGACAATCTGAAGGAGTTCATTAGAAATAAACATGTGATGAGCGAAGGGAATTCGAAAAACAGTTATGAGGAGGAAATACAGTTCATACAAGAGGCAATGGACAAAGGGGTTGTGTATCTGATGGGAGAGGCACAAGTAGTGGCAGAAGAGAAGTCGAGTTGGTTCAAGAAAATTGTGATCAACTACTTGTACGATTTCTTGAGGAAAAACTCGAGGCAAAGTGGCAAAATCATGTCAATCCCACGAAGCAAGCTTCTTATGGTTGGAATGACCTATGACATATAATCCTCGATCTGATTAAGGTTCTTGTCTATATAATTTCTTTTCGAAATCAATCTCAGCCCGGCAAAACCAGCCGTACGTACTTACAGTCTTAGCATGGTAATAAAATGCTACGTAGCTAGCTTTTCCTCTAATAGTGTTTACCATATGTACGTACCCTAGGTATATTCAGCTCTGAGCATTTTCGTTTTTGGCTCGAATAAAATCAATGTAGTGATTAGAAAACCCTAAAGTTTAGCAACTTGCGAATTTGTTGTGTTTCATAGTCTTTTTTTAGATTGCTGCATCTATTGTTGAAGTTTATCTTATGAACTTTAATAGCTAGGATAAAAAAAATTCGGACAAAATTGTTGCAGGCTGAAATTACTTGTTGAAACTGGTCATTGTAAAGTTCTGATGAAGTCTGTATGTACTCCAAATAAAGTTTTGATGTGTAGAAGATTGTTCAATCATAAATTTTGTAATATGACGTGCGTCAAAAGTAAGATACGCAACTTTCTCACATTACTTACAAATATACTTGAAGTGAGCTTTGCACTTAATTATGCACATATATTTGATCGGTATGTTTTAATTAGGAGCTGATTTTTAGTAGAGGCAAGGTGTTATTGAGGATGGTTAGTTATATATGTGCAAATATAGAGCATTGTGAACAATCCAATTTTAATGTTGTGATATTTTTGAGGGGTAAAGCTGTGGCTATATATGCTATGTTATTGTACAATATTTCTCATAGATCAGCTATTTTTATCACTTTGCTGATTTATTTTACTATTTTAATGACCCTTTTATCAATTGATGACTCGTTGTGTATGCTAAAAAAAGGATAGACCTTGGGTGACAAGGACCAATAACAATGCGCCACCTGTCATTCTTAACAAAACAAATGCTTAAAATGGTTAACAGAGAGACTGGACGTCTTCTGTAAGATTAAGCTGTGACTAGCTCTTTTTACCCAAATTCCTCACAGAGCCAAACCCTTGCTTTTGCGGAGGCGAACTCTCCTTTCCCAAATCCCACTTCTCTCGTGGAGTCTCGGAGATCCAAACCCTCGCGTTTTCCGATCTGCTTCTCTTCGTCCTCCTCATGTCTCTCTCTGAGTTCGACTCGATCCCGACTCGGTCTTGAGCTACAAGTTGATGGGTAGGTATGATTGAGCCATTGTTATCCTCCATTGCCGATTCTATATTTGATTTTTATTTCAACTGCGTTTAAATTTCTTTTATCTGTCAATTTTCAGTTCTTTTTATTTCTTTGGTTAAAATATCAATTGTTGTAATTGGGTTCAAGATACTTGTTGTCAGTCTCGGTGCATGTATACATTGAGCACATACTAAATGATCAAATCTCTTATTTATCCCACTCGTCTGTATGAGAAAAGATTCCAAGTGCAATACTTCCATCAGAGGAATACTGAAAGCCATTCTCTTTATGAGAGTTAATTTGACTTTGAGAAACGTTCACAAAAAACATACATTAAGGAAGGACTAATATCTGTCTTTGGAACCATATTCTTCTGTTTCATCTTTTAGGTATATTTGTCCATGAAAGAATGGTAATCATTATTCCCTTATGATATGCATACATACTTGAATTTGTTGTGTTGTTATTCCCAAGCCTTTACAAGTTTATATAGCAGTAATTTGGTTCAAGATTTCGAATACCAGTGAAATGAAACTAAGGTAAGGAACAAAATCTTATGAACTAAAATACCCTGGACTCCTAGTATCTAATTTTTACGAATTAAAATATCCTTGTACATTCTAGGTATCTAATTTTGCTCCATGTCTTGTACTTCAGTTAAATAGGACCAGTTTGTGCTTTTGAATATATTTTTACTGTTATACTGCTAACTTTATCTTTTATCTTATTGGAATCTGTTGGTCTTTGTGTAGCTTTTAACTAAAAGTTCCCAGTATTTGATTACAGAAGTTGGTTACTTGGTTATAATTTATAAGTTACTCTATTGCAGGTTAATGGATAATGCAGATTGTACAAACTTAGGCAATCAGCCAACAAGTGATTTGAAAGACTTAAAAGGTGAAGAGCAGTTTGAGCATTCTAATCATAGAGAGGAGGCGATTGAAGAGGTAATTCTTGGAAAAGAGTTTCTGGATGTTAAGAGTGCAAGGAAGTTTTATATCAATTATTGTGGCAAAAATGGCTTCAATGTGAGTAATTGAATTGGTATTTTGTAGGAACTGTTGACATAATTTAGTTCATTATCGCAAGAGAAAGAACACAACATACACTGAGGAGATTGAGTTCAAGATTATATTTGGAAATTTTTTGATCATTGAAAGATCGGACAAATAGAGATTGTCATTGTTATTTTGTTAGTCCATTTTTGCAAGAGATGAGATTTTGTCATTTTTGAGAAAGAAAGGGATTCTGTAACTCATCATTGACATGAAAAAAGAAAAATTCATGACACTGCTTTCTCTAGAAAAAATTGGTATTTGAGGACTTATTTGCTCTTCCAGACTGTTTAACAGCTATTGCTATTAACACTAAAGAGTTTACTGTAAGTAGAGATAGTTTGAGCTTCAAGTTTGTGTTCACAATATATTGTTTTACTGGTAAACAGTAATGGTCATTAATCTCTTATATGATAGCACGAAGCAATTCTCAGATTTGTAATTCTCATTGATAGAAGGGAGAAATACAATTTAGTACCTGACAACATTTCATTTAGCAATTCAATCCACAACAATTTCACTTAAAAAATTTAGTCCTAATCCAATAAATTTTTTTTAATTTTTTTTTTTATTTTTTATTTTTATTTTTTTACTTTACCTTACCTAGTAATTTTTTTATTTTTTTACTTTACCTTACCTAGTGAGACCAAGACTTACTATCTTAAGAACTAGCCTTCAACATGCCATTTTTTTTTCGCCTAACGACACCTTGTCTTTCTGGTTACTATTCTGACGGAATCATTGCTGCCTTAGTATAGCAAAGCTTCTTAAGCACTTACTAGCAAAGTAAATTAACATACAAAACATAGGAATATACACACATGCAAACTTAAATATGTAGATAATGATATTTTTGTGACGGATTATAGAGCACAAGATAAAATTCATTTATTCAAACATAAATACAAATATACAACCCAGAGCCTCGCTCTCAGGTAAACAGCTAAAGGCTGTTTAGTTATTCATGATTACAAGATAAACACTTGTATATACAGTACTCCACACTACATGATTACAGCATACACACAATAAACACTCTATTATTCTCACATTATACTAGAAGACTATATTATAGCTATCTTACTTCTTGAGAAAGATTGAGAGAACTTCGAACTTCTATCAAGTTTATGATCGATGCCTTCCTACTGAAGCCTAAGGCTCCTTATATAGGGAGCGGACTCTAAACTAGAATTAAAACACACCTATACTTAGTGGAGGACAGGAGGAATCCTTATCTTGATAACTTTACTTTTGAAAAAGTAAAGTCTTTGGTCTTCATGCGTCGGCAGCCACTAACTTGTATCAAAAGAAAAAGTTGCTTGTCCTGATGCGTCGGCAACCGTTTATTTTTCCAACATATTTACTATGTTGTGATATTCTTCTGGATCTTCCTCATATCCTGCTGAAGAATTGGGACTACTGTTTTCCCAATCATGTGCAGTGTCATCTTCTTCATTGTCAAGATTTGAATCAAAAGGATAAGAATTCTTATACTTTTCATCCTTCTCAACTTTTTCTAACCATACAGTAGTAGCCAGAGTGCAATCAACTTCTTTCCTCATAAGAGCTGTGAAAAAGTCACAATTCTTTAGTGGAGGATGATTATAGCAAGTGACCATTATTTTTTCTCCACTTGCCAACAGACGAATCATAGTCTCTTAGAACCACATCTTTGATAATAGCTATAGCCATAGCTTTCATCCATGGGATGCTTTGATTTGATCTACCATTGCCACCTACAAAAGCTGGTTTTTGCGCTGGACTTTGAATTAACTTGACATAGTGATATGGAGAGATGTAATTTGTCTGTCCATCAACCACTGTCCACTCTGGAGGAGTAGAAATAAACTTTAATATCAAAATACATCCGTCAGGCCTAATGTTCTTGATAGCTTCAGATATTATATCTGGAAATTCTTTCAAATCTTCATTAGTTTTTGTCCAAAGGTTATGAACAAAACCATTTTCTACAAGCCACAACTTGTGCTTTTGGGGATGCTTTGCTTGAACATCAACCAAATATCTCCCATAATATGGGCCAGAGACTATTGATAATGTTTTTGGAAGAACATCTTTACCTTCTCCTAAGAGATTATGAAAATTATACCATTCAGATTCTTTTAGTGCTAGTATTAGAATTTTAGCACTTTCAGGATTTTCAAGGTAGACATCATTAGAATTTTCTGCTTGATTTTCTGCTTATACATCTTTGTCCTTTGTATGGAATCCATACAATTCTTATGTTAAAGCTTTAAGTGTCTGAAGCAAGTGAGCTTCATTCTCTTCATATAACACATGCAGAATATTATCAATAATAATCTTCTGTTTAAAGGCTAATAGTCTTTCTGTCATGAATACTGGTTTTTGAAAGATCTTCAAAGGCTGATCATAACCAACATTCTTTCCAGTAACCAAAGTGATGCAGCCTGCATTGCAGACAACTATCTCTTTCGTCTGGATGGTCGAAAGAGCAAGGGTCGTAACTGATATGTTAAATGCATTTAATGTTTTGTCTTAATTAGTTGAGTCTTTTATTTTCCTCTAAATCAGTTGTGGTTTACTGGAAGCTTTAAAGCTTCTGTAACTGATTTAGATTTCTGTTTAAAAGCTATGGTATAGCTTTTGGTATGTAGTTTTTTGGAGATTAAAATAAACAGAGAAACTTTCTCTTCTATCAACTTGGTATTCCTTAGGAATCAACAAGGCATAGTTCTCTTATTCTTGGCTATTCTCTTCTGTGAGAATCAACAAGAGTAAGAATCAACTCTATTTCATAGAGTTTGTCATCTTTCCTATACCATATTATGACCACCATCTGGAGGGACCTGCCTTTCTCCATCTGTTTCCATAGACGATGAACTTGACGGCTCTTCTTTTGCCGCTTGATAAGAAAGAATCTTACTCTCATCCTTTCCAAGTTGAACTTGAGAGATTTCATTCATGATTCTCTCTAATTCTTCTATGGATTCACAAGTTTCAGCTTGTGTATACAATCTTTTTAGTTCTCTTGCTCTAAGCATTTTCATAGGTCTTTTAGTATCTTCTTCAAATGCCTCTTCATGAAAAACTGACTTAGTACTAGAGGAACTAGCTTCTTCATAATTGGCAAATGAATGCCTATGAAATTATAGAATTATCTTTCCTCTTATGTCTTCATAGATTGAAGCATTGGTACTTTCAAGTTGTTTGACAGGAGGGGTTAAATTTCATTCTCTTAGGAACGTTACTTCATGTCATTTTGTGACATGTTTTTGCTGAGAATTATTTTTTTGGTTGGTGAGCACAGATGTAGTAATTCCAGGGCTATTTAGAAACCTGGTATTGGGAGTTACGTTTAAGCTCATCAACTTATAATAGATTCGATAATCTATCGCAAGTTCCATCATTTCTTTTTTCATAGAAATCTCATCTGTCTTAATTCTCAATCTTAGACAGTGAGTAGCATCTCTGACATGTGTTGTAAATTTTAGAAACACATTGAAATATGCAACTTGGTTGCACAAGGAAGCTTCTACTGTTCCTAATAGACTTTTCTTAAAATCTGTTATTTTATCGTCTTGGAAGACGCATAGAACAGAACAGTCAATACCATCTCTGGCTAAGAGTTTTATTCCTACTTGGACTGCTCCAATATGCATATAGGAATATTTTTTCTGGAAAGCTTCACTTACTTCTTTTAGAGTTATTAACCTGATGTCTGTTTCTCCACCTGTGGCTGGAACAGTTAATTCAAGAATCTTGAATCTATGAGAATCCATAATGAAAGATCCTTTCTTATAGATCTCATTGAATTTAAATCTAGGAGCAGATGCCTCTCGCACATTAGATTCAATTTCATTATACTCAAATTCTTGAGCATTTATTAATTGTACCGGAACAATGTTTCTTTTACTGAAAATTCTACTCAGCATCTTCATATCTCTCTTAGTTGTAGATTTTGATGTTTTTGCTGCTTTCCATTCTAGAAGCTTTGGTTCACTAAATCTTAGTCTTCATTCTTCCATTGGTGAGGATGGAGGAGGGATAATGATTTTACTAGCCATATTTTCAGCTAGAGCTTCATTTATCTTTTCATAACCTTCTCTTTCCTTCATCTTTTCTACAATCTTTTGTAGAGCTGAGATCTTGTTATGTAACTCTCGAAATTGAACTTCGAGGTCAATACTTATCTCTTGGAGATAAGCGATACTATAATTCTGCTGATGAATTAATGCTTCTACATTTTCAGCAAGTTTTTCCGTAGGACGATGAAAGCCAATAACTTTAACATCTTCCTTTTTTACTTTTAGATCTACTCTATGATTCATCCTATTCAAGAGATAAGAGTTTCTAAAAGCTTTTTCAAGTTTTCTTGTGTTTCTCTTAGTTCTGCAACTTGCTGTGTTTCTCTTGTGTTTTTCAAGTTTTCTTGTGTTTCTCTAAATGGGAAAATGCCCATTTAGTACTAATTTGAACCCCTCATTCCCCATTCCAATGATAATCTTTTTCATTAGCCCATTCCAATATAAGGTAACTTTTTTTATGCCCAAATGCACAAATCTTTATTAAAGTCTTAATAAACCATATTATTTTAAGACTATTTTGCCCTCATCCTTTAAACATGCATTGAGAGAGAAAATAAAAGAGAGAATACTTGGTCGGAATCTCACCGGACTCCGACTTCGGTCACCGGCCGCCGGACTCCGGTCACCGGAATTTTCCCAACCGCCTGAATTTTCAATTACTGACCCCCAGTAATCGGTTACTGGCCAGTTATTGACACCTAGTAACCAGTTACTGACACCCAGTAACCAATTACTGACCCCCAGTAATCGGTTACTGACCAGTTATTAACACCCAATAACCAGTTACTGACCCCCAGTAACCAGTTACTAACACCCAGTAACTAATTACTGACCCCCAGTAATCGGTTACTGACCAGTTATTAACACCCAATAACCAGTTACTGACCCCCAGTAACCAGTTACTGACTCTCACTAACCAGTTACTGACACCCAATAACTGACTTATTACTCTCTAATATACATGTTTGTTGTCTTCCCGTTGATAGATACATCAATAACTGGGCACCCAGATTTCTTCTATGGGCACCCACCTTCACCAAAGAGAACAAGTTGCAGTCCCCGGCGGCCTCCTCCACCGAAGAGAACGAGTTGCAGTCCCCGACGACCTCCTCCAACGAAGAGAATGAGAACACCGGCCTCCTCCACAGACCCCGGCGCACGTCGGCAAGCAACGCCATTCCCCAGCCACGATCCAGCCCCGATCGAACTCCAGCCGAGCCCTGAGCGCGCCTCGGCAGCACCATCATCGATCTTGGCACAAACCCAGCCCAACCCTGACGCACTCCTGCCCAGTCTAAACGAAGACGGAAGAGGAGCTAGGTAGCAGAGGCAAACGGCGAGAACCAGACTAGCTCGTCGGTGCAAGAGGACGGCGGCGAATCTCTGGCTGACTTGGCTGCACAGAGAGAGAGAGAGAGAGAGAGAGAGAGAGAGAGAGTGAGATAGGAAAATCGAGGTGAGGACGAGGGCGGCCATGAGAGACGACGAGTGCAGGTGGCGCTCATGATCGGAAGGGGAAGAGAGAGAGAGGAAAACCAGATCGGGAAAAATTGAAGGAGAAAGAGATAATATTTGTGTGGTGTAGTTACACAGGGTATTATAGTCTTTTTCTCAAGAATCATTGGAATGGGCACAAGGATAAGATTTTAATTGGAATGGGCTTTAGTTTTTAAATATTTGGGCATTAGGGCATTTTCCCTATTGTTTGTAAGATTCTCAATGCGAACTAATTTTCTTTCAATATTTATTAAATATTATTTTTCTTTCAGATAATCTAGCTTGACTTCAAGCTGAACAATCTTTGAATATATTTCCTCAAATGGATTAATCTGTAGATTAAATCTCTTGAGTTGTTTTATAATTTTTTCAGAAGTCTTATCCCTAGATAAATGATCTAGGAACTCGATTAAGCTTGGTCTTGAAGAATCAAGCTCTTCTACTCCGATCTCTCTTTGGAGATGAATATGTTCGTCGTAGAGAGTATTTAATACTCTACAAACGTATTTAATGGAGTATTGATTTTCTTGAATATGCCTTGTATGAAAGCACACTTCCCACTTATCAGTTCCTTTTGCAGTACAATAGGACTGATAATTTTTAAGTTTGGATTCTCTCTTGTTAGTCAAGAGAAGCCAACTCTGTGGCATAAGCCTTTTCTCCCATGCTTTGAGCTAAGTAGGCTCTAATACCAGCTAAGACGGATCTAACAGATGCTCAAATAATTAAGGGGCCTTTGGTCTTGCATGTTCAAAAGTTTCTTGAACAACTTCGATTTCTTCTCTTGATTCGTATATCCTTCTAATTTGTAACAGAAAAATAATATCCCGGTAATTTTTGGTACTTTTAGGAAGCTTATCTCTTCTTTCTTTTAGTTTTCTAAATTTTTCTCTTTCCTCATGCAACTTTTTATATGATTGTTTAGATTCTGTTAAATATTCTAACCTTATAGCAATATATTCTCCAATGATAAAAAATTAACTGTCTACATTTGAGTATAGAGGATAGATTTATATATTTACATTATGATAAATAAACAAATTCATAGGCCCACCATATTTCGTCAAAATTTATTACTGAAAATAATACAAAAGAAATTAATATAGCATAAGAGACAAAAAGTACTGGAATAATGCAAATTTTTGTCCTAAAATGTTAAAGAAATTATGCCTAGGACTAATTTGTTATTTGAAATGTTGTTGGGTAGTTTTTTTGTAGTTTGGCTTTGATAGAAAACGTCCAGTCTCCTGTTTAATCTCTCTATCAACCACTTTAAGCTTTGATTTTTCTTTTGTTAAGATTGCCAGGTGGCGCATTGTTATTAACCCTTGGCACCTGTCACCCAAGTTCTGTCCCTAAAAAAATGTTATTACTTTAAAACTTATTTTTATTATTACAAGACAAATACACGCATATCATTTGCATTAATGTATTGTATAATTACTCATTTTCAAGCAGCCCATGCCAAATGACACAGCCACCGCTTGGCTTTCGACTTTCTCTTGTTTATGAGTTAATTACTAAGAACATGCAGAATATGGATCGTCTCTTAATGAGAGGCTTTGTAATATTGCCTAATAAACGAATCTGAGCCATCCAATCTTAATGGATGGTCAGGACTTCTCATACAATATTCATTAGGGAGCCTGTCATTAGGAGAGGATCCGGGTTCAAACATATATATATATATATATATGACATTGACTGTTTTTTTTTTTTTGGGGGGAGGGGGATATGACATTGACTGTTAAGTCGGTTATGGTGTCATTAATTTGACAATACAGAAGAAGCCAAAAACCTAGTATTAATCAACAACTTAATATAATTCTTGAATCATTGGATTAACAATCTAGCTAGTGTCGCTTGTATGGTAGGTGATTATATATATGACTACATTAGTGTGTGTGTGTATGTGTAGCCAGGTTAGAGAGGTGTTTGTTGGGGAGCACTAATTAATATATAGCTTGTTGGAATATATCATCAATCAGTGTTTAAGAGTCAACTTAAAATGTTGGCCGGGCTGCCCAGATGGAGAGGAACAACACAGATAATGATATTGATGCCAAAAAATGAGTGAGTACGGAAAGTCAGATTTAGTCGAGGCTAGCTAGCTCAAGCCTCAAAGTTATCTGGTATACTGTAGTTGTCAAGAACAATTGACATTGACAACATCTAATTTCTTAGAGAGAGAGAGAGAGAAAAAAAAAAATCTTGTAATTCAGGTTGATTACCATTCGATCAGTTATGTAGCGTTCAAGGTTGTTAAAGGAAAAAAAAAAAAAAACCCCCTCTTCTGTCTTCTATTAATTCCGATCCCCTCCGATCCTTAAATTTGCGCATGCAGCTCTTCTAGGTCCAGCTTTCTATCTATATATATGTATTTTTTGACTCTTTAACAAAACTTCGAGTAAGGAGATCGATCGCTAGCTAGATTACTTCCGTTTATATACCTCGCTTAATTTGTAATTCTGCTTGCTTATTATCTGAAACTCACAAACCACAATGATATATGGAGCTAGCTTTTAATAAACCCTAACACCAGTTAGAAAACCGATCAGCATCGGAACTTGTGGGACTTGTTCTGGTACGTAAAGTTTACAATATTAGTCATTTAGTTGGATAAATTTCATACCAATTAAGGACGTACTAATGGTACTATTGCTACGTCTCTCTCTTCAAACATTGGATGAGATTCCAAATTTAACTCAATCTTCCTCCTCAAATTATATATCAAAGAATATAATTACAGCACATTGGGCGCTATTGCTTACTGTTGCTTCCACTACATAGCTAGCCAACCTTGGTAACCATGGCCGGACTGCTATATGCGACTTAATGCCTGATTGAAACAACCAGAAATGAAGGTGTCGACAGATTGAACCAGCTTACATTTGTTGTTTTATTTATGCGATCATTGTTTCCTTTTGGTAAATATTATGCTTGTGGCATGGTCCTCGATCCGAATTGCCTTCCCTAATCCGGCCGGCTTGTAAATGTAATTGGTTATATCCCCATGCTTAACTTTTTCATTTACCATATATATCTTTCCAGATTAGGGTTTTTGTGTATTATATATAGACCTGTATCTCACTACAACCTTGTTTCACATTGGGAAAAGTCTTTTGGCATACGTGCGAGTATACAATTTAAAACTGTGTTAATCTTCCAACTTATTACGTACACCGGCCGGGTTGTAATTGGCTGGCTGGTTTATATATTGAACTCATTTCCAAATCACAAAATAATTCAAAGAAAGCCTAAGGCGTCACTTTGCACGTTCAGCGAACTCAAGATTATTAGAGTTGAAATCTTCCAACTCCAGGTGGTTAATTTAATTAATCATAACTAATTAAGATATTATTGGCTTACATTTCACCATGCCCTTATTTTGGTGTATAATATTGGTAATAATGCTTGATAAACTAGGAGTACTGACATAGCTTTCAAGATCCATCAGAGCTAAAATATCCATCTATTATTGCGGAATATCAAATAGAATATGTCATCATCCCAACTTGATCTCATTTTGTTATATATAAAACTGTACATCCGTGTTTCATACGCGTACTATCATTTCCTTAAAATTATGAATTTTTTAACTTCCATACACATGAAAATTAGGCAAAAGCATTTGTCAACTTCAAATAAAATATGAATTTGTCAAAAAGAAAAAGAAAAAAAAGGGTATAATGTTAAGTGTTAGAATATAGCCTTATTATTTGTTTCGAGAAAAACCATATAGTGCGGTAAAGTTGGTTAGGCTACCCAGTATAAAACCTTTATATTTAGAGTTTGAGTCCTGACTCGACCAGCTTATTACCAACAAGTTTGAGAGGCCATGAGATTTGTACGCCTACAGCAGGAAATTAGTCTTGTTTTATAGAAGATAAGTTCCAAACAGTGAGTCAAGGTACTTAATCTTATTGTACAAAGAAAATAACTTTCTATAATTGCGAAGGCCGCCATCTCTTGCGTATAGGCCAAAAGTAAGATCTCAAATCCTAAATTCTTAATGAACTGAATTTCACTCTAAAACAATATATTTATCAATTCATAAATTAATGGGAAGATAATCAATTAATCATAATTGAATATCACAGACTGGAATAATATGGGAATATGCGACTCCGACCTACCGGAAACCTATTCCAATGTTCAGTGAATATCAAAACACGCGGTATCCACACTTGTCTCTTTGCCAAATTTTCATAGGAACACTAGACACGTACGTAAGTACTAAACCAATTTCCAAAGAAAAAAAATGCCAAATCATGGATTTAGAATAAAGAAAGATAATCATGGATGGAGAAGAAAAAACTAAGCAAACAAGTCAAAATTTACTAGGTATTTCTTGCCTATAAATCCAAGGCATCCAATTAGTTTTCAGAGAAGCAAGCAAGTGATCATCATCATCAACAAGATGGCGGAGAAAGTGGAGAGCATGAGGGAACCGGCAGAGACAGAACTCACAGAAGGAGAAGAGTTGGGGAAAAAGAATGAGCAGATGAAGGAGAGAAAGGTCTCATGGGCAAAGCTCAGGCGTGTAGACTCCCTCAATTTGGAGGCCGGAAGAGTTACCATGTCTCACCACCACGGCTCACAGGTTAGCTATGGCACTGTGTTATTTCTACTCCTAGAGTTTGTCATATCTATTCTCAGTCATTGATTTGTTGTACTGAAATTACCTGCTATTCTTATACTTCTGCACCAGGTGAACTGGAGGAGGACGTTGAGTTTGGCATTTCAGAGCATTGGGATTGTGTACGGAGACATAGGAACTTCTCCTCTCTATGTGTATTCTAGCACTTTCACTGATGGCATCGATCACACCGACGACATTATAGGGGTCTTGTCACTCATCATCTACACCATGCACTCTTGCCCATGCTCAAGTATGTGTTCATCGTCTTGTTCGCTAATGACAACGGCGATGGTAAGTTATCGGAAATATGAACTTTTCTTGCATCACAAGATATATGTGTTCTAGGTTATGGGTCAGATTCTGTGATCTAAATTCTATATGACGGTGCATATTATTCATCATCTTGTAGGAGGGACATTTGCGCTGTACTCTTTGATATGCCGGTATGCGAAGGTGAGCTTGATTCCGAATAACCAGCCGGAAGACAGGCAGCTATCCAACTACAAGCTCGACATACCATCCAATGAGTTGAAACGAGCCCAAACGAGAAGCTGGAAAATAGTAAAATGGCTCAATACATACTCTTCATTGTCACCATTATGGGAACTTCCATGGTAATCGGAGATGGGGTTCTTACTCCATCCATTTCAGGTAATTCATGTACCCAACTCAGATATGATGAATGATATCCAATACATAGAGAAGAACTAGTTTCTGGGTTCATGTTAATTTTTTACTATTATATTTCCTGCAACCATGCACTAACAGAAGCTTCCGATGTTCAATCTGCATGCAGTTCTTTCTGCAGTGAGTGGAATCGATTCCTTAGGCAAAAGTATGTTATAATTAACGTTGAGCAATTTGATTTGGATAGATCAATACTATACTGTGTTTCTTATTATGTCCTATATATTTGATCATTAATTAACGAAATTGTTTCTCCCTCTCTCTCTGATCAAATATATCAGATACTGTGGTGGGGGTTTCGGTATTGATCTTGGTCGCTCTCTTCTCTGTTCAACGATTCGGTACCGATAAAGTGGGGTTTGCCTTTGCTCCTATAATCACGGTGTGGTTCCTCTTCATCAGTGGCATTGGTCTCTACAACCTGTTCGTGCATGACATCGGTGTTCTTCGTGCTTTCAATCCCATGTACATGGTCCAGTACTTTCAAAGGAATGGAAAAAAAGGATGGGTTTCGCTTGGGGGAATATTTCTCTGCATTACTGGTACATTTTCTTTGAAGTCCGTAAGTCCTTGTTTATCACCATTTACTTCAATTAGTTTGATAGTAATTAACATTGTAAGCAAAATAACCTGCAGGCACCGAGGCCATGTTTGCTGATCTGGGTCACTTCAATGTCAAAGCAATTCAAGTAAGTAGTCTTTACACTACAGCCTGCTCATCATAGTAAATACCGTATGGCTTTTTCATTCGTCGATCTTCATTTATTTTCTAGCTAGCTAGAGCATAATGTTGGAGAATCCAACCTAGTTTTTTCTTTGGGTTATAGAGAAAACAAAAGCAATCAAATCGTTTGTTTTTAATACAATGACTTAGATATCAATACTCGGGATACTCGGGAGAGCTTCCAATGAGGACCTTATAATGAGGACCAAGTGAGGACTTTCAAATGAACGGTTGGATCAAGGTTTTGACTTTTAATTGATATTTTTTAATTCCCATGTGCATATCATCCAACCATTTATTTGAAAGTCCTCACTTGGTCCTCATTATAAGGTCCTCATTAGAAGCTATTCCATCAATACTCAGTTGACATTGTCCAAATTAAGAACATTATTAATTAACTAACATGAGGAGGGCATCAACATGCATATAAGAAAAAAATTTCGATCATAAAAAACATTTAGTACTATGAATCTCCTCGTTCGCATCACTAACTCACTATGAGAGAGCTAGGTAGCTTGAGATTTTAGTCTTCCTTAAAGTCAATTCCCATCCTTATTGTAGAATAATCCTTCAAAAACTAACATGGACTTAAGGGTTTGATTTGGTCAAATAATGCAAGCATATGCAATGGGCCCTATTAGCAAAACAACATTTCACACAAATTTTAATCAGTAAGAAATATGGTTATTTCACACGAATTTCAGTGTGAACAAGCTATTAGTCACGTTACACTCACGAATGACTATTTGTGCTCTCTGCAAAGAAATTGGGGGGGGGGGCAATGCTTATTACACACGGATAAAAAAATCCGTGTGAGATGTTGACGTGAGTCCCATTACATATTCATTGACATAATTAATCTTAATGTAATATCGTCCATGTGAACAATTTCTTACCTCACACGGATATCTGTGAGAAATACGTACCCTACCATTCTTTGACCCACTTCTGTGCGGAAGACATTTGACACTGATTTTTGTGTGGAAAAGTGATGGAATTCAAAAAAAAATTTATTCTGCAAAATATTGATGTTCCTCTTAATCTTCCTTGGACTACAATCTACAAGCAATACATACGTGATAGGGTAGAGTCCTTAATCATGTATAAATTTTGCAGGTTAGTTTCTCCTGCATTACATTTCCTGCGTTAATCACTGCGTATTGTGGCCAAGCAGCATACCTCCGCAAGTTCCCTCACGAAGTCGAGAAAACGTTCTACAGCTCCATCCCAGGTAACTCGATCGATCACTTTCCTTCAAGCAAAATTGCTTAAGTTTTACCATAGATCGGTGTTTGCTTATTAACTCATTTACGTATGCAGATCCTTTGTACTGGCCAACCTTTGTTGTGGCCGTAGCCGCTGCCATTATTGCCAGCCAAGCTATGATTTCGGGGGCGTTCGCAATAATCTCTCAGTCCCTTTCTCTCGGTTGTTTCCCACGAGTTAAGGTCGTTCACACCTCTGCTAAGTACGAAGGCCAAGTATACATACCTGAGGTTAACTATATGCTCATGATCGCTTGCGTGGTGGTCACCGCAGCCTTCCAGACAACAGAGAAGATCGGAAACGCTTACGGGATCGCAGTGGTCAGTGTGATGGTGATCACTACAGGTTTACTTACTCTAATCATGCTGGTGATATGGAAGACCAGCATATGGTTGATTGCTCTCTTCCTCGTCGGGTTTCTTTCGATTGAGGTCATCTATTTATCTTCAGTTCTGTACAAATTCGTTCAAGGCGGGTTCCTTCCTCTGGTGTTTGCTTCATTCCTCATGGCAATCATGGCGATTTGGCATTATGTACACAAGAAACGGTACATGTTTGAGCTCAACAACAAGGTTTCAAGCGAATACATGAGACAATTGGCCTCAAATCCCAACATTAACCGCGTCCCTGGAATTGGACTTCTCTATTCTGAGCTTGTCCAAGGAATTCCACCTATATTTTCTCATTTTATTTCTAATATACCCTCCATTCACTCGGTTGTGGTAATTGTTTCTATCAAGCCCATTCCCCTGAGCAAAGTTGCAGTGGAGGAGAGGTTTCTGTTCCGACAGTTGGAGCCAAGAGAGTACCGCATGTTCCGTTGTGTAGCAAGATACGGTTACAATGACAGAATGGAGGAGCCAAAAGAGTTTGAGCAACAACTAATTGAGAACTTGAATGAGTTCATTCGCCATGAACACTTTGTACTTGAAGGAGAAGCACCCGGGAATGTAGAAGTGGAAGCAGTGCAACAGCCTAACCCTTCGTCTGGTTCCTCACCCTCCATTCAGTCATTCAATGCCGCTAGGTCGGCAAATTCGTCTAACCGGATTGTGTCGAGCCGGATTGTCTCTGTTCCTATCCGAGGGGCCGAAGAGGAAATGCAGTTTGTGCGAGCAGAAATGGAAAAAGGAATAGTGTATCTGCTGGGAGAGACAGAAGTGGTTGCAGCTGAAAACGCATCTTTCTTCAAGAAGCTCATTGTCAACTATGTCTACGATTTCTTGAGGAAAAACTTTAGGCAAGGGGAGACTATAATGGCAATTCCAAGGTCTAGGCTTCTCAGGGTTGGAATGACCTATGAGATTTGAGACTTGAGGTGACAATTTCTACAATCAAAATAAATGTGTCCAACCAAGGACAGTTGGAGCCAAATTGTACAAGCAATTGAGTGATAGATTGCATAACGTGCTTGTCTATATGCTAACTAGTGAATCCCAGATGATTGTGGAAGTGTGGAAGTAGAGGTGATTATGTGAAGTTTGGATGTAAAGGGTGTTTTTACAAGCTTTTTTATTTATGTTCTGATCGACTACAGCATACTACCTTTCTAGAGTAAATTAGCTTAGATCAAATCTTAATGTACGAGGGATTGAGGGTTATACATGTTAATTCTTATGACTTTATGAGTAACATCGACAAACTTCTCAGCCGTTTGATTAAACCATAAAGTAGGGAAGGTGATGTGTGTTACTGGTGTTGGTATGTTTCATCAGTAGGGAAATGAACTAATTCCTTAAGGGTGAAAGCCTTGGCCAAGAAATTAAGGGTGAAAGCCTAAAAGGAAGGTCATAATAGGATGACTGAGTATATGCTGCAAAGATAACTCAGAATCTAGTCGTAAAGTTTGCTTCACGATAAATATGGTTGAAAACTAACTGAAATAGACAGCAAAGTTATCACATCTTCATGTGGATCATCTCTCCACTTATATTTGGGTTGTCTCCAGCCCTTTGGTGGTGTTAGTTAATCTTAATTGATTCTTCATGACACGACTCATACAGTAAAACCTTTTGTGGAACAGATCGTACAAGGGATTTGGCAGTAAATTCAAACTTGAAAAGTTGAAAGTGAAATGGATCTAGTAGAGTATTGACTATTGAATATATATGCATTCCAAGTGCCAATATAGTCCCTTGCCAGCAATGAATTTCATTATTTTAAGGGGCAGTTAAGAATGTTTAACTAAATAGGCAAACAAGGACAGCAACAAATTATTTCAGAAACACCCTCAAATTCAATATCAGAATCCAGGCTTGAAATTGGGACCTCCACTACCTGCCACCCTAAAACTGATTCTCGATACTTTAGTTTTAATTAAACATTTGATAGGGTTATGTTCTTTTCAAACAATTCTAAATTCATGTCAGTATCTAAGAATCTAAGATGGTCCATAGACTTCTCTCGATTGAAAAATTTGTACTAAGAAACATGAAGTGAGTGATAAGATCACTGACAATTCAATGGTCCAAATGCTCAGGATTTACTAGATACCCTTTAGCATTTTTTTGGTTTTGTTTGTTTGTTTTATTGTATTTTGTACCCAAAGGAAATGACTTTTATTAACAGCTTCATCCTAAATTACATTAAATCTTCTAACAAAGCATCCTCTATACTATCAGGAGACACTCAACACAAACACATAATCTGGCAAGAAAAATAGAAAGGCAAAAAAAAAATAAAAAATCAAGAGCCAACCTATGGAGTAAACTATTTGCCTCAGAAAAATGCTGACCTATAAAGATGGCTTGTAAAGTGCAATAATGGCATTGATGTAACTCCCTAGCTCTGTAGCAGCAAAGGCTTCAGCATTTCAGCAGACTACACGAAGAATGTGCCTACAAGTTTGTGCTTCTTACGCCTCTCTATCCTTCACCTACAGTCCTCACTGTCTCAATGTTTTAAGAGATAAACTGGTGCATGTAATAAACAAAATATAATAGAAGAGATCCTTTACATACAATTCATTTCTAGGCGAACAATTAGTTTCCCCGAGTCCTTTTACTTTCTTTTTCAACTCAAATCTAAAACAACTCACATATATATCCCATGGATGTCAATTTCTGGCATGAATCAAAGCCACCTCCAGAACTGCACCGCATTTTATAAGCTCTTCTGTGATTCAATCAGGAATAATGAATATGTGATGATGACCATGGTTTCCAGAAGAAAACTACACTTCAATCCAGGTATCCATAAATGCAGTTTGATTTATGGAAAATTGCCTCTTTACTGTTTCAACTGAACCGCAGCTCTCATTCTGAATCAATCCTACCATTGAGAATTTGAGTGTGATAACATCCTTCAAATAGCGTGGGAGTTCAGCACTATGTCAATATCCAAGTCCCATCATCTAGGTTAGCAACTACTATCAAACTTGGCTGTAAGATCAACATAAATTAATCTACTTTAGGTCATTAGGTCCTCCAATCTTCTGCCTGCTTGTCGTTGAACCGTCTTCCATTCCGAACTCAGCAGCCAACATTTGTATATCAGGTGAGGATGGCCAGTTGGCTTTCTGATCCCAGTTTGAATTTGAATGTCTCGGCTGAGTTCCACACCTCTCCAACCTATCCAATCCAACAACAGTTTCAATCTGACTCTGTAGATCCTCAAGATCTTCAGCCGCCACAGCTTGACGTTTTCCCATCTCTATGTCATATCTTGTTTTAGGCATCTCAGGGCTCATGGGATGACCTAATGAAACTGTTGAATTGGTGTAGACAGAATCGACCTTAACCTTTTCCCCGAAGTTATGTTTAGATGGAGGAATCCTAGAGCAGAAGACTTCCGCAATATTTTCAAAACACCCACGATTATACGGGTTCATCTTGATAGTGTACCGATACCGGAAGTTCTCATATGTTGTCTGCAAGGATAAAAATAAATAAAAATAGCAAAATTTTAGTGAGAGAGAGAGTGGGAACACCAAACAGTGATAAATGTCAAGAATAAGGAACCTGATTGGTGCAGATCAAATATAGATGGAAGCCGCTGAGACCTCCAACAAACCAAGCAGCTCCAAATGTATACAGAATTAGAATTCCTGAAACTGGTGACTTCAATAAAGCACTCCAGAGATTGCAATGGTTAGCATCCATTATTTTCATGATGTTTACCCAGCAGAAGGCAAAGACATAGATGCACAGCATGGCTGTGGAGACCACAAACATGAAAAAGAATCGATAATTCCTCTGTAAAAAAGTAAAAAAATAAAAATCAATTGAACCGTGTTAGGCCAATGTTTTTAACAAAGAGAAGCATGATAAAAAAAAATAACCCCTTGAACTCAAACAAGGAGAGAGTAATGATGCAGCTACATGCATATACTCAGGGTATGTCCTTCACAAGGAATGAGTACTGGAAATTTACAACCCTAGTTACTGACTTCATGAAGGAACCAATGCAGGATTCATAATGTCATATATGCAGGGTTTTTTTCAAAATTACTTGAAGATCTTATCCTATAAGGTTTGATTTCACATTACAAAGATAATTCATAAACTTTAAAAGCAGAGTTTAGATTCATGCTAATATAAGAGAGAAATCAACATGTCAAAGAGAAACATACTCTCCCAATACATTGCCCCACCCATGGGCAATGGTGATCAAAACGCTCCACACAATTGTTGCATATAGAGCAGTGCGAGCATCGGGGCGGACGATATAGCATGCATGTATGGCAGTATTTGACCTTGACAATTGAGCCATTAACCATCACATCTTTTGTGGGTGGTACAGTCGGTGGTCCATTCTGACTTCCCGGCCACTCAGATGACATACTAGACATATAACCATCATCTTCTGGTTCAGGAGGATGCAGACTTCGAGGAATAACACCAGGATCTCTTGAAGCTGTAATGAAGAGAAGACTAACAACCTGCAGAAGACAGTATTTCCAAAACATTCAATACTAATATAGTAGGCAGCATACAAACAATATGCAAGATCTTTAACGGAAAGTCACGCAAACAAACTTATTATCACTGATGATACTACACATCAGAATCATGTATCAACGGCAATATTATTTCAGAAAATGCTATAATAGGGCTCTTATCTCACAAAATCTCATCCAAGCTGAACGCTAACAGATCATTACGTGTATCTGCCTAAGAAGAAACAAAATTATGTAGGTCATATGCCACATTTGAGGTTTAAACATTAAAATTTCTATATTCTGGTTTTCCAAAAACTGACAACTGAAAGTTAACTCTACTAAATCCTCTGTGCTTGCTTAACAGATTAAGTGAAAAATTACATATCACACATAACAATGCTGCGAATGTATGTGTGTACATTTCTACTCATTCTATTTAGCTTCCTCATACTATATACCTATATACATTAGATGGGAATTGAAACCAGTCATGTAAAGTAAAGAACGTAGAACTCACATAGATTGTGCATACGACAGCTATAGCCACAATACAATTGCCAATATGGTGGGGGTACATATGAACTAGTCCACTAGAAACGAAAGAACAAAACAAGATCACCGGAACCACAATCAGCGACATAGTAAGAATCAATGACTTGCCATCCGGACCAAACATCAGTCTGCCATTAAAGCAAAATTTCTGCACACCAAAAAAACAAATGAGACACATTGTACATTTCTCCAAATCAAAACACCAATCCCAGCTTACTGAAGAAAACATATACACAACGCATTAGTTTTTGAATCTAAATAGGAAAATAGACCTACATTGTTTCCTTTCCAAACTTGATAAACTCTGAGGGACGGGCCAGGGGTGTCCATAATCCGGCGGTCGGAGTTGGAATGCTGAGCATGCACGTATATTCCGTCCGGCAAGTCGTCGCCGTCGTCTTTTCTCATATTGGGCCCGCACCCTAAAAATTCCTGAGCTCAATGCATCTGATTCTGAATCCCAAAAAAAAAAAAAAACAACACGCCGTCTTCCCTAAACGATTGAGCCCCTAACAAAATTCTCACAACTCTATAATACAACAAAAAGGGTATCAAATTAACAATCTTTCATGAAATGGGTACCCAACATTTGGATTAAAAATCAAATCTTTGATGCGTACCTTGTGATTTTATCGAATTCCGGTTTCTGGGTCCGGCGGAACCGACCGAATCCGGAGCTGGGTGAGTTGAAAAGAATGGGGGATTTGTGGGTTTAGGATTCCGGTGAGAAATTTGGAGACGGTGAAGCTCAGGAAAGTGGAGGAGGATCGGAAACCGGGGTGTGTCCAAACCCGAACAGGACTTTGAAGATGGGATAGTGATTTCAACAAGTCCGAGAGAGACAGAGAGAGAGGAACACAATGCGTTTTGCCACCGTGGCGATGACCTTTCCCGATGACTCGGATCGCCGGTTTTTTCGAATATTTTTGGCTCCGTTTAGTTTAACTATATGTTTAAAGAAAAAGAAAAAAAAGGGAAAGGAAATTCTGACAAGTATGTGAGCCGAAGACTTCGCCGGAGCTTTCTGTTTTACTCAGTTGTAGCTCTCAAGTGCGGGAATATGAGCTTAGTTTACGCACTAATGTCTCTCCCTCTCAAATTTCTGGTCTTTATTTGTTAGTTTTTGGGTTAAAATCACTTTGATTAAAGTGTTTTCTATGAATTATGGCGCTTTGGCTTTGGAGGGCCTCGCCTGCCTCCCCCCACGCAATTGAAATTCTAGGCGCCCATTCCTTTTGCTTTCCTCTTTTCTTTTTTATGTCTTTTTTCTTTTCTCTCCTTATTTGTACAGAACTAGAGATTAGGAAGATTCATTATGGCAAGTTGATAAGTTGAATTCACCTAATACATGATTATCAATGAAATATATTTCATATATATTTTATGCACGACTTCTGTATAGGCGTAAATGATGCATCCTCTGTTTAAAACTTCTTTTTGTTTTTTGAACACGGGACATCAGACTTTATATTAAATACTAATATAGGAAACAACATGAACATGGTCCACTCGCAAATGCTACAAAATAAAATAATCATGCAAAATCACCTAGAACCTAGACGATTTCTATGTTGAAAACCATGAAATGAAACCAAAAGTACCCAGTCACCTGTTAGGATATCCCAACTTATTCTTAACGTCGGAACAACCTTACGTAAAAGGGGCCTCCCCGAACAAGGATGCAAACATAATAGCCTCACTAGCTACCTCAGCAGCCATTTCCACCTCAAAGTTATCTGTCACAACCTCGAGCTCAGATACTTCACCACCAAGATCATCAACAGGACCAAAAGAAGTCAAAAATAAGGACAAAATGTGCTTTGAGGGGAAAAAAAAAAGAAGGAAGAAAAGACACATAGCAAGAATTTTTTCTCTTGGCCAAAACAAGAGTTGTCAAATTGTTACGTCTTGGTCCAAGAGAGACGATAAGTTTAGTGACTTTGGTCAAGTGTGTGTTGGTTTAATTGGATTTCAACATCTAAATGTTTTTGGGGATTGGCGATCGTATATGAAAAAAGGATGAAGATGACTAGAGTGGCATGTCCATGTAATACCGGTGAGGGAGAGTCTCTTTGAACTTGAGAATTTATGTTCGAGCTCGTTGCTCTGTCAAACATTACGAGCATTTAGTGACACTCCTTGTAACAACTTATTTCATGTAAAACAATAAAATTGAGAAATTAATTGTGTCGGATACAAATCACATGTCATCATGCACTTGAACAGAGAAGTAAAAATTGTGATGTAAATCAAACGTTGAACATTATCATTAGTAAGAAAGTTAGCTTTTAGCAAGTAAAAAGAATGCAAATTTAAAAAAAAAAAATCCGACCTACCGGATTCGAACCAGTGACCTAAGGATATCTGACGGTTTAACCAACTACAGTCCTCCGCTCTACCAACTGAGCTAAGGTCGGTTTGTTGATGTATCATGACATAATATATTTAAGCAAATATCAGCTTCCTAAAAGAGAGAGGATAGTCAGAGAAAGCAAAAGCAACAAAGTTGCCCAATCCATCTCTCTCAAGCAAGATTGCATCCACCAAAATGTTTTCTTTGCTTCTTGATTGGCTTATTACTATTTTTCGGTATCTGTTGTTTTCTTATGTATATATCACTTCATTGATGAGAAAGATCCCCACTTTTGATATTCTGAGTAAAGTTCTATAGACACAGGTCCGGCGGTCCCTAATTCAGTACTGTCTAGCATCAGTGGGATTTCTCTTTAGTTTATGTATAATATCTTTTTCTTTTCTTCTGAAAGAGGAACAAGTTCCCCATCATCTTTATTCCAAGCTGTGGAAGCTTTTGAAAATTCCTTATCATGTTTGGATTCTTATAATCTCAATAGAATCAACTGTTTTTGCACAGACTATATATGGATTTTATTAGTTGAAGAGTGTTGAATAACTGTGAACATAATCATAATATGGGCACAGAGGATTTAACTGTTCAAGTTCTCAACCTTTCTCCAAGGGTGACCCTCAGAGACCTGATTACCTTCTTCTCCTATTGTGGAACTGTTCAGAATGTCCAGCTCTTGAGGTAAAAAAAACTCTTCACTGGCTTAATCTCTTCAATTATATTTACATTTGATTATGATCTTGTTTCATCAATGGCAGAGACAAAGAGCAATCACCCTATGCCTTAGTGACTTTTTGGCAGCCTTATGCTTTCCAAACTGTTCTTCTCCTTGATGTAAGTCATAATATGATAATATCTGTTATAAGTTAAAGCTGTTTTATGTTTGATATCTTATGAATGAAAGCAATAATTTGTATGCAGGATGCTGTGTTTGGAGGGAACCCCATTTGCATATTACCTGCATGTGTTATAAAAATTCCTATAGAATCAGATGAAGACATTGATGAGTCCCAGGTTCTCTTTTGACATTCTTTTTACCTGAAATTAGGACTAGGTAACTGTATGATTGGTATGCCTGCCCTGTCATTCAAAAGTTCTCTTAGTACATACTATTGACAAGCACAACCCCTTTTCCTTCTTTCAGCTCTTCTAAGTTGATCTATTTTGCTAGGGTACATGAAGCCGAAAACAACGAGGCAGTAAGAATTTGAGTTTTCGCTTGTTGTTTCAGAGCAAAAGCCAAGGGCACTACATTTCAGTGAATAAAACTATGGAGCGTATGGCTACATCGAAAGGCCTCGAAGTAATGTTGAAGGAAAGCAGGGATGAGTTGGAGGATAGCTTGAAGCTTTCGGCCGAGAAAGGAAGAAAAGTGGTAATGGAACAAGCAAGATCAGTCATTTATGCAATTGAGCAAGCAGCAGGTCGCATGGTGTTTTGGCCCACGTCCTCAGCGGAGAGCGATGAGGTGTCTGTGCTTCCAAAAGTAAAACAATGTGTGCGGGGCGTGCCACCTCGCGGACGAGGAAAGAGAACGGTGCGTGTTCTTGACTTCTAACCAGGCGAAAGAGAGTTCTGGTGCCACCTCGCGGACGAGGAATTTACGAGCCTAATCTTCTCGGTCACCTGTCGATCGATACTCACTGTTAGAGCGAGCAGAGCAACAAAGGGAAATCGGGGACGAGTCCTGACGGGCTCTGAGATCTAAGGCAGGGTGCGCTTAGAACGTTAGGGTTTTCGAGGACGCTCGAAGGTTTGACTGTGTTTGTCTGTTTGTTTGATTGATTGTGTTGAGAGTGCGTGTGTGTTTTCTGTAAGCCGTGGAGCTTCTTTATATAATCATCTGCAAGCAACCCGCGGAGACCTAATCACAATCCACTTCGGACTCGGCAATCAGAATCCCACAAGGATACGATCAACTCGCTAGCCGTGCGCTCCATGCAACACGTGTCAAACCAACCTTGCTTAGGTCTTATTTACCGCCTCGCATCATTTCACTGTAGTGTCATACGCAAACTCAAACACTAAGCGATCTTATCCCGAGGGTATCATCGTCCATTTCCAACACTACCTCGCCATGCACTGTAGAGTCCCACGCGGACTGGAAATAAGGATCCCGCGAGGACATCGAATCTCGCGGGGTATCGGACTCTCTAGACAAAATCCTCGTCATGTGCTGCCAGACCTCGCCACCCTTCGTGGGCTAAAAAGGCCACAGGTATTGGCCCAAATGCTATCCAAAACCTATCTCGAGTCTCGGACCGAAAATACCTACTGGGCTCAAACATTGCCCCCTAGGCCTTGAGCTTAAACCACTTCACAACGGATAAGCGAAAAGGCCTAAATAAGCTTTTTTATGGGAATTCGTATTTTAAAAGGTACTGACGTTTCGGCGTCATCGCCTCCCTTCATCATTACGGCTTTTTGAATTTTGAAACGCGCTGACGTTTCGGTCGTCATTGCGTCTTTTCGTTGCGGCCACTGATTGATAGGGACGTTACAGTTCGTCCTCTTTATAAACCTCGATGCGGGTCCCCACATCTCACCATCGCTTTCCAATCAGCCTTTGCCTTCTGCAACCAGCCAAACTCCAGCACCGAACTCACTCCGACCAGAAACAATGGCTCCCAAACCTGCTACTAATGATCCGAACCTTAGCCTCACGGCGGCGACCTCCTGGTCGACCAGCCTTGCTCGCCGTTTCGCCAGCAACCCGCCTCAAGGAACACCCATTTACTTCCTTGAAACAGGGGCAGCCCTGCTCGATCTGACTCCCTCACAGACTCCGTCCGCCGCTGATCTCAATCACTACACCGCCTCCGTGCGTCGACCAATCTTGGCCCAACGGCGCGAACCGGGGAACTTCACCTCTTGGCAAGCCCGTTCTCATACAAACATCCGGGTCGGGGAGTGGCCCAGCGCCACTACGGAGGATCGGGCGTGGTACGCGGAACGCCTCCAGACTGACCAAACGATCTGGGAAGCAACCGGCATCCGCGAAGCCATTGCCTTGAGCTTCTCACTACCCCCTCACACCGACCGAGCACCCATCGCTGCCATGGCCTGTTTATGGAGCAGTGCCACTAACACCTTCGACTTCCCCTTCGGGCAGATGGGCATCTCTCTGTTGGACATCCTTGCCATCGCCGGGCTGCCGATTCACGCAAAGCCATATGCGCCAGGCGACTTTGCGTCGACCGAGTTCACATACGCCTGCAACCTAGGAGCCCGCCGCGCCTTGAAAGGTTCATATGGGGCGTGGAGGAAGTTTTACATTGGCCACGCGGAGCAGCATGAAGGAGGCATCGCCTTCCTTGAGTATTGGCTCGACAAATTTATCTTCTGCGGCAGTGCTCACAAGCCCACAGGGAAATGGACCAGGCTGGCCGAAGCACTGTATAATGGGGTCGAAGTAGGGCTAGGGCAACCCGTACTGGGCGCACTCTATCGGACCTTGCACCTGCTGTCCCTGAGGCCCTTCCATCTCTCTGGTGGCCCTCTATGGATCCTAGATTTGTGGACGCAGCTGTACTTCCCGCTCTTCCGGCGAGCCCCGCTGGAATTCCTGCCTGATGACCGGCTGCTTGGCTTTGTGGTGTGCAGGAATGCTGCGAATCGAACTCCTCTGTCCTTCTTCGCCAGCCTTTCCATCCTGTACAACCACCTTGAGCCGCCTCCTTCCATGGATATGATGGTTCGCCGGCGTCACCCTGAAATCCTATCAACGGGCTTCTTCCCCCGCCCTGGTTTGGACAACGATGCCAGGACTGCCTTCGTGAGAGCAACTTCGTGCTGCGACCTTCAGCTCGCCGAGGATGAACAATGCTTTGAGCTGTATGCCCCCAATCACTTCGCGAGGCAACTCGGCTTCCACCAAGGGATTCCCTATCCACTTCTCCACTCGGTTAATAAGTACACCTCGTGGAGGAAGGTTGGCGAGTCTGACCGGGTCACCCCGCTGCAAAACATCTTCCCTCTCTCTCCCAACTTGCTGGAGATTGAGCCTTCGCAGGGCGTCGACCCCGCCTACCTCACTTGGTGGCGGTCCTTATCCGACAACCACTGGGAGTTCCCGGATGACGCGGTCTTCACCGCCATCTTTCGCCCTTTATACGACACTCTGGGCGAATCAGACCGCGACATCCTCGATGCCCAGCGCGACCGTGTGGAGAGGGGTTCAGAGGCTGCGATGGGAACTAGGCTTGCGCTCCCGCCGCGAGGTGAACGTAAATATTGTGTGGAGGACAATATCTCAGAGCAAATATTGTGTGGAGGACAACTGTTGAACGTACGATCGCCCTTTTCGCCTATAAAGAGAAACGCTTGGCCGGGGTGAAGTATCAGTGAAGTCTTTGCCCCCTCGCCATGATTTCTTACTCCCTTCTGTTCATCCTTTTGTCCCTGCTTAAAGCAAAGCCCCCAACCACACATTCTCACTCTTAGCTCTTGCTGATTCTGAAAATCTACTCTCAGGCCGTGAGTGATTTTGGAAATCTACTCTCAGGCCAAGCCTTCGTCTGGCCTGACTAATGGTTGGGTGCCTTCTGCCTTGCGCCGGCTGTTCTGTCCACGCATGAGGCTCTGCCTGCCCTTCAAACAAAGACCGATCGGTAGGAAGAGGGACCTTGGTCCACTGGACCTCTAGCTTCCCAACACTTTGTCTTAGGTCCAGGCCGGCGTCAAGGCTCATGCTGGTCTAAAGAAGCGAGACGTTTGTCAACTTTGAGCGAAGGACGCGACGGTAGCCTTTTCTTTAGCCTTGCGAGACATGCGGGACGAGGCTTCCAGTATCTGTAGATCTATGCTTTTTGAATGTAAACATAGTCTAATTTCACCTTCTCTGTCAATGTAATTGCTTTGGCCGCAAAGCCACAGTTTGAAACTTGTACTGAATCACATCAAAAAGGCGAAATGAATGAATTTATTTTTTAGGGCCTCTGGAATAGGCCCCAATCTTGTACTAGTCTTTGTGTTTAGACTTTGCACGTTTACAGAGAATGAAGAAAACAAAAGAGTTATCCTTTTTTAGGGCCTCTGGAATAGGCCCAAATCTTATACTGGCATTTTTTGGCGGGTATGTTACAATGTACTCTAGTCTTTCGTCCCGGGTTGCCCCCTAGTGTTAGGCGGCGGAGCGAGAACGCGATGGCGCGTAACACTATTGACTGTGGTGGCGGGATCCGGTGGAGGTGAAGGATCCTCGCGTTCCTAAACTCCTGCAATGTGGCGCTTGAGGAAGCGGCCATTAATAGGGTTGCGATGAATAGTACCGTCCAAGTCGCGCAGGTGGTATGCCCCCTTGGGAAGTATACGGTGAATAATAAAGGGTCCATCCCAACGAGTGGACCACTTGCCCCGACCGTCGGTTTTGTCCCCAAGTGGGAGTATTGCACGCCACACCTTCTGGCCCTCAGCATAGCTCTTGCCGCGCGTAATCTTATCATAAGAGCGGGCGATGCGTTGTTTTTCGAGGACGAGATTGTTGAAAGCGGCGACGCGGTGCTCATCCAGATCTTCAAGCTCCTGCCACATGGCTTGGACGTAATCCTCGCCAAGTAGTTGATGTTGTTCCTGAACGCGGAGCGAAGCGATATTGATCTCAAGGGGCAGGACGGCATCGTGACCGTACATGAGAGCGTACGGGGTGGTATCCGTCGGGCCGTGCTTTGAGGTGCGGTAGGCCCACAATGTGTGGTAGAGTTCTTCGTGCCAGACGCGTGGGTTCAACTCCAACATCTTGCGAAGGATGCCAAGGATGACCTTATTACTAGCCTCCGCTTGGCCATTGGACTGGGCATAATATGGCGTAGAGTGGAGAAGCTTGATGCCGTAATCGTTTAAGTATGTAACAACTGAATCGGCCATGAAAGCTGCCCCCCTGTCCGTAACGATGCACTCTGGGATACCAAAGCGTGAGATGATATTGCGGAAAATGAAGTTGTGCACCGAGTTAGCAGAGGCGACTTTGAGAGGTTCGGCCTCGACCCATTTGGTAAAGAAATCAGTGGCAACGATTATGAACTTATGTTGCTCAGAGGAATGGGGATGAATGATGCCCACGAAATCCATTGCCCATCCGCGACACGGCCAAGGTTTGATGATGGGCTGCAGCGGGATGTTGGGGATATGTTGCACTGGTCCGTGAGCCTGGCAGTCTTGGCAACCTCTGCCGAAGGCAATACAGTCTTTCAGAATGGTTGGCCAGTAGTATCCATGGCGGAGGATCAGCCATCGCATTTTGGGCCCGGCCTGGTGCGAGCCGCAAACTCTGCAATGTACTTCGCGCATGAGACGTTTAGCTTCGTTCCCGTATACGCGGCGGAAGTCGTTTCCGTCTTCCCCACGCCGCCGGAGTTCGCCATTGCGTAAGACAAAGTTTAAGGCGAGGAAACGGATTTGTCTGGAATGGGCCGCGTCGTTGGGGTTCTGGAGGTAGGCGATAAATGGCAGCCGCCAATCCTCGTCGATGGGGTCCAAGGCTGCAACTTCGGGGATGGCGGCCTGAAATTGCCCCCTGGCGATGAAAGAGGGAAGAGTACGGCGTTCGACCTTAAGCAAGCGTTCGCGCACTCCGTCTCTCAGGCTAAGGCCAGACGCTACCTGGGCGAGCTCGTTGGCGGCAAAGTTAAATTCACGTGGTATGTGCTCGATGTAAATGTCGTCAAATCGATCCAACACCTCAAATGCCTTGCGCAGGTATGGCTCAATTGACAAGCTTAAACACTTGAACTTTTCTACCAGCTGGTTAACGACCAACAAAGAATCGCCAAAGATCTGAACCTCGCGGACTCCTAAGTCCAACAAAATCTCTAGGCCGATGATCAGCGCCTCGTACTCAGCCTGGTTGTTGGTGCATTTGAAATCGACCTGGAACGAGTAGGAGAAGCGATCTCCAGCGGGATTGGCTATGGCTATCCCGGCTCCGGCTGCGGTATCAGTCCGTGAACCATCAAAGTACAGGGTCCAGGGAGCGAGTGTCACGGTAGCGAAGTCCAACTCGCGAAACGCCGTGAGCTCTGATGGTGGGTGATGGGCAAGAAAATCCGTTATTTCCTGTCCTTTTACTGCCTTTTGCGGAACATATTGCAACGAGAATTCGGACATGGCGAGGATCCACTTGCTGATGCGTCCCTGCAAGATAGGGCGAGAAAGCATGTATTTGACCAGGTCGGATTGAGCGATTACGACCGTGGTGAAGGCAAGCATGTAATGGCGCAGCTTGCACCCTGCAAAGTATAGGGCGAGACATAACTTCTCCATGGGCGAGTAGCGTGTCTCACAGTCCGTTAAAACTCTGCTAAGGTAATAGACAGGGTGTTCTACCCCGTTCACATCGTCCTGGGCCAGAAGTCCGCCGATGGACAAATCGGCGGCGGCGATATAAAGTTTAAGCGGGGCGCCGTCGCGAGGCGGGATCAGGACTGGTGGGTTCGTAAGGTAGTTCTTGATTCGATCGAAGGCCTGTTGATGTTGCGGTTCCTATACGAACTCGGTTGCCCCCTGGAGCTTAAGGAGGGGTGAAAAAGGTTGGACCTTCCCTGCCGCGTTTGATATGAAGCGGCGGAGAAAGTTGATTCGCCCGAGCAGCTGTTGGAGCTCCTTCTTGGTGGTGGGGGGCGAAGCGGTGATTACCGCCTGTGCCTTGTCCTTTGGGATCTCGATGCCTCTTTGATGCACTAGGAAACCAAGGAAGTCCCCGGCCTCCGCGAAGAAAACACACTTGGCGGGGTTCATCTTGAGGTTATGTCTGCGCATCTGTGTGAACACCTGCCGTAGGTCTTCCACGTGGGTTGCTCGCGATTTGGTTTTGACTACCACATCGTCAATGTATACTTCGATCAGCTTTCCCAAGATGTCGTGGAAGATCAGGTTCATGGCGCGCTGGTACGTTGCCCCCGCGTTTTTAAGTCCGAAGGGCATGACTACGTACTCGAACGCGCCAGCAAAACCCGGGCAGCGGAAAGCGGTCTTGTGTCGATCCTCCTCGGCTAAGGGAATCTGATGGTACCCGGCCGTTCTATCCATAAAGGATAACACCTCGTCCCCCGCTGCGGCATCAATGAGTAGGTCAGCCACAGGCATGGGGTAGATGTCCTTCGGTGTTGCGTTGTTTAGATCTCGGTAATCAACACAGACACGCATCTTGCCATTTTTCTTGCGGACGGGGACGACGTTGGACAACCACTCGTTATATTTTGCCACGCGAATGATACCCGATATGTGCATGCTCTCGATCTCTTCCTTGACGACGATCTGAGTTTCAGTTCGCATGAATCGGCCGTCCTGCCGGACTGGACGCCGGTCAGGATAGGTTGGTAACCGGTGGCAGACCAAGTCCGGGGACAAGCCGGGCATATCTTCGTATTTGTCGGCGAAGCAATCCCCGACCAAGTCCGGGGACAAGCCGGTGGCAGAGCTTCCTTTTCGTCCTCCGCCAACTTAGCGCTGATGGAAATGAGTAAGGGCTTTTCTGCAGTCCCTACGTCAACTTGTAAAATGGGGTCGCGGACTTGAGGTGGAGTGTCGTCCAAGGCGGCAGGAGCTAACTGAATAACTTTCTCCTTGGTATCGGAATAATCCACCACTTTATCGACATATTCCATGGTCGCGACCTTGTCGTAGGCTTCGCGTTCTGCCCAGTACGAAAGGAGTCTTTCGCACAAGGACTCGCCAGCCTCGCGTGCCTCCTCTGAGAATGTACTATCCATCAAAGTGGGGTGTGAGAGTCGCGATGGTGTGAGGACGTTGCAAATCATCCTTCGCCTGGGTAAGTCCCCATCGCGTTAGATTGGAGGCCGTTACTCCGTATGGGCGGCCTTTGTTATCGACGCCTTGAACGTTCAACGGGCCCAAGTCCGTAGTATAGTATCGAGCATCGTTGAAGTTGGCGGAAATAGAGAAAGGCCGCAGGTCGGCTTTGACGATGACTGCCTCACGTTTCTCGGTGTCCCAAATCATGAGTTCTTGGTGCATTGAGGAAGGCACGCAAAAACTTCTGTGGATCCAATCTCGGCCAAGAATCATGCTGTAAGAGGAAACGCACTCGGCGACGAAGAAGGTGTAAACCCGTGATGCCGGCCCGACCTTGACCCGTAGAAACAACAAACCTAGGGTTCTGGACACCTGCCCTGTGAAGTTCTTCACTGTTAAGGACGTGGTTTGGATCATCGAGCGCGGGATGTCGAGGAGTCCCATGGTACGGGTTGTGACAACATTGACCGCGGCACCGGTGTCGACCATGACCTTGTTGATCAGTCTTCCTTGGACTTCTGCTGTGATATACAGTGGCCGCATGTGGATGGCCATGTCCAAAGTTGGCGTGGAAAAGGTTAGAGTCGGCCTTTGTGTGAGGCTGCTCGTACTTTCCACTTGTGGGGCGTCATCGGCTGGGGCCGGAACTGGGCCCATTTCTCTGCTGCATGGCGGGGGTATGGTGTTGTCATCCTCGCTGCTGATGGTGATATCCGCCGCGCTGCAGGTTGTGTTTGGTGGAAGAGCGTATCTTTCCGAAATGAAGAACACCATCCCGACCTGAAAAGAGAATTGTTCAGGAACTGGGACCAAAGGTGTGTCAATGATCCCGTGTTCTCCTTCGAGCACTGCGAAAGCATCTGCTTCGCGGCTAAACCCTTCATCAGCATCCCATCCTGAGACCTCGACCATATTGCAGGTGAATGATTCTGCCTGCTCTTCGTCCTGGTCTTCCTCTAGGTTGAGCCGAGGTTCTGAGTGCGCCTCGTCGGTTTCCTCATTCTCGCGGAAACGTCGGGCCATTTGTTCGGCAAGGTTAGGACTGGAGGGTGCCGGTGTCGCTGCTGGTGGTTCTGGAGCCTCGGGTTGCCGCGGACGCCATACTGGCTTGGTTGAAGGCTGATGGTCCCTGGCTGGCTGTTTGTCTGCTGCCGCAGGAGCCTTATCGTTGTCTTCTTTCGCCAACCGCTGCAGGGTAGATACTCGGGGAACCATTCGAGTCTCGGGTTTCGGGGTGCGCCATGGCCGAGGCTGTTGTGGCGGTGGCGGCTCCCTCCTTGCGTCAGCCTCTGGATTTTGACATTCTTGTTGTCGTGGGGGCTGAGAGGGTTCACGTTTGGACTCTGAGTCCGGAGTCATGAACAACTTGCGCCTAGGACCAGAAGGCGGAGCCTTGCGTTGCTCGGGCTCCGGTGATGGCCTGTGTCTGGAAGGCTGCTGATCCCTCCTCCTGTTAGACTCTGGTGACGGATTGGGCCTAGCAGGCTGTGGATCCCTCCTCCTGTCAGGTACGGGTGACGGCCTGCGCCTGGAAGATTGCGGGTCCCTTCTTCTTTCAGATGTTGGGGATGGCCCGCGCCTGGAAGGCTTTGGATCCCTCCTTCGTTCAGGTGGTGGTGATGGCCCGCGCCTGGAAGGCTGCGAATTCGGCTTCGGCAGAACCGTGAGTCGGCAGAAGACGTTTGCCTTGGGTGCAGGCTCGTCGCTGAACTGCTCGCAGATCCTTAGAGGTGTGACTGGCGGCATTTGAAGGATTGCGCGCAGACCCTCTGCTTCCCGCCACATCCGTTCAGGCGTCTGTGCGAGCTGTGAGGGGCGGACGGCGCCCTCGTCGACAACCCGTAAGGCGCGTAGGATGCTGCCGTATCGCTTCTGGAGCTTGCGCTTCTTAGACCTGCTGATGGTAACTGCCTTGCCCCCTTGCTGCGTGTACCAGACCCCTTCCTTGATTGCCGATTTGGACGTCGGGGGAATGTAGGGGTTGGTTAAGACGCCTTCACGAGGGCTCAGGGCCTCGCTGCTGTTACGCTCACTGCTGGAGTCTGACATGTCCATCTCGCTTGCGGCAGGGGATGCAGGTATCGCTGCCGCCCAATGCGCAGTAACGTACGTCTCGAGACGTGCTATCTTTTTTTCCAGCTCTTCGCGAGTCCTAGGGCTCATAGGCTGGGAATCTTTGACGGAGAACGGTCTATCGTCCCTCATGACTGCTTTGCCCTTATCCTTGCGGGAGGGGCGGTCGAGTTCGAGCTTGGCGACCAACTGGTGAGCTGGGTCGTCTGCATTCCCCTTCTGGTTAGTCGGGACCGTATAGTTATTCGTCGGCCGTTTGCGGTTTCGGCCCGGCGGTTCGCGTGAACCTGCATTTGGCGACAGGTCTAATGTGATCCTTCGCTGGCCGACTCAAGGCCAAGCGAAACCAGCCGTTGCGATCATGAAGTCGCTCTTGTCCTTAAAGTGGATGTACCCGAGGTCGAGCCAGTCTTGAACCTGGTCCCTAAGCTGCTGGCATTCACTGGTTCTGTGCCCCCAACTGTTATGGAACTTGCAGTGGATGCGCCCTTCCTTGTATTCGATGTAGGGCAAGACACCGGCCACTGTGACGAGCCCGTCATCAATGAGATCATCTAAAATCTCATGTGCAAGGTTCTCGTTATAGGTATACTGGCGACGCGGCCGGCGGGCGCTGTCGTCTCCTTCCTCACGGCCCCTTTTAGGCTCGCGGCGTCGATCGTCGTCCTGGGTCTGATCGGCCCAGTTAACCTCGACCATGCCCACTACGGGCGGGAAAGGGTCTATATCGACCAATGAGGCCGTACTACCCGGCGTCTTCATCTTCAGCTCGCCTGAGTTTAACCATGTCTGCAGCTGGTCTCGGAGCTTGACACAATCTTTGGTGTCATGATTGTAGACGTTATGGAAGGCACAATACTTCTTGTCCTTCAGCTCCTCCTTGGGCGGTATCTTGTGATCCAGGCGCACGTACCTCGCCTCGATTAGGTCATTAAAGACCAAATGGGCATTTTTGGCATCGTAGGTGTACGACTCGTACTCCGGCTTGGTCCAGGCAAAGGACTGGATGGTGATTGGCTCACGGGTCATCTTCAGGTTCTTCAGCTTATAAGCTACCTGCTTGCCAGTCAGCTCTACCGCGCCAATATCCTGCTCCGCGTGAACTCCCTCCGGCCTTTGATAGTACGGATCATGAGTAGGGGTTTGCATGCTGAGTGCCCCCACTATCCGGTTCTTTCCTGGTACGTAGGTTCCCTTGGAAGCGTTGGCTTTGTCGTCCAACTCGTTCAGGATGAGCTCGTAGCTACCGACCTTGTTAATTAGGTCGCCCATGGAGCTGAAACGCTCTCCATGATGCTTCAGCCACTGGCGATGCTCCAGCCCCCGGATAGCCAGCTTAATGGCTTCCTGCTCAGGTAGCAGGTAGTCGCATTTGGCTTGCTGGATCTTGAAGCGTTGGAGGAAGGATACCCCGGACTCCATGCTCTGCTGGCTCATCTGTGTGAGGGAGTCGAGGCCAACCTCCGGCTCAATCGTGTCATATGTCTCCCGGAAGAGGCGTTCCATGGTGGGCCAATCTGCTATTGACCCCGGCTTCAATCTGGAGTACCAGGTGAAAGCGGCCCCGGACAGAGAAGTCCCGAAGAGCTTGAGCTTGAGCATGTCATCATTCCCATATTGGCCGCATTGGACCTTAAAACGGGCCATGTGAGTTGCTGCATCTTCCCTTGTCTCCCCAGAGAATGTGGTGAAGACGATATTCTTGAACTCGTGGGGGAAGGGATATTGTGCCACGCTATCAGGATAGGGGTCACGATAGTGCAAGTTAGCATCACCTTTTCCGGTGTGCTCCTTGACTATGCTCGAGATGAGCTGGCGCCAGTCGGCTGCCGTCACTGGTGTGGATTCTGTCCCCTGGTCATGGCCGTGCCATGGAGAGAGGCTAGGGGCATGCCCGACGTTCTTAGGGGTTGAACTGGAGTAAGCGATAACTGGGTCATCTGGTGTCCTAATTCCTTGAGACGGGCAGACACCGGCGCCCCTGAGTGTGACCCCAGGGCTGCTCGGCGAGGGTAGACGGGGTGGCGTCTTCGATGAACTGGCTCCTAGTGTGAATTGGGGAGCTTTCTGGGCCCCGACCCTCGGATTTCCTCTAGGGCACTCATTAGGCGGGATGTACCTAGAGCCCTCAGCTGCGCTTGAACTAACATAGTTCATAGCATGATTCTTTGGCGCTTGGGCCCGAATCCAGTCTTCCACTTGCAGGACCCTTGTGTTCAGGGTATCATGGCGCTCCTTGTAGTCCTCAAGCTTTTCCATGCTATTCTTGCTTCCGAAGAAGGAAGCGTCCTGCTGCTGTTGCAGCTTGGTGTCGTGGTCGTCCAGGCGATGGGTTTGGACCTCCAAGGCTTTTGTAAAGGCCACCTTGCTCTGATCCAGTTCTGTCTGGATCCTTTGCAGAGAGCCGGTCAACATATCCTTGTCTTCCCTGACTGTGCCAGCCACGTAGTTGAATTCCTCGCTGAGCCTAGCGTGGTTCTCCTGGTTCGCAAGCCAGATCTTCTTATCCTTAGCGACCTGCGCGGAGAGGTCTTGGACGTTTTGCTGGGTGGCTTCGACTTTCAAGCCGAGCTCACTCCTGAGCGAGCCGATCTCATTCTTGAGATCGCTCCTTAGTTCTTCAAACATCTTGCGGACTTCCTCTGTGGACAGAGTAGGTCCTGCGTCCGAGGTTGGTTGTGAATCTGTCATTGTTTTCTTGGTATGGTAGGGGTTGTCAAACCGAGCGAGGATCTCTTCTTTGGTGAGAGATCTGCAAGCCGCGCTATTATGGGGCTTGTATTGCGGAGACTTGTGCTTCAAACAAGAAATCGAAGGTCTCCGGTATGGGGAGTCGTCTGACTTCCCTATGATTACTAGAAAATTAAACTCCCAGTCCCACTGGGCGTGCCAATGTTTTGGCCCACGTCCTCAGCAGGGAGCGATGAGGTGTCTGTGCTTCCAAAAGTAAAACAATGTGTGCGGGGCGTGCCACCTCGCGGACGAGGAAAGAGAACGGTGCGCGTTTTTGACTTCTAACCAGGCGAAAGAGAGTTCCGGTGCCACCTCGCGGACGAGGAATTTACGAGCCTAATCTTCTCGGTCACCTGTCGATCGATACTCACTGTTAGAGCGAGCAGAGCAACAAAGGGAAATCGGGGACGAGTCCTGACGGGCTCTGAGATCTAAGGCAGGGTGCGCTTAGAACGTTAGGGTTTTCGAGGACGCTCGAAGGTTTGACTGTGTTTGTCTGTTTGTTTGATTGATTGTGTTGAGAGTGCGTGTGTGTTTTCTGTAAGCCGTGAAGCTTCTTTATATAATCATCTGCAAGCAACCCGCGGAGACCTAATCACAATCCACTTCGGACTCGGCAATCAGAATCCCAAAAGGATACGATCAACTCGCCAGCCGTGCGCTCCATGCAACACGTGTCAAACCAACCTTGCTTAGGTCTTGTTTACCGCCTCGCATCATTTCACTGTAGTGTCATACGCAAACTCAAACACTAAGCGATCTTATCCCGAGGGTATCATCGTCCATTTCCAACTCTACCTCACCATGCACTGTAGAGTCTCACGCGGACTGGAAATAAGGATCCCGCGAGGACATCGAATCTCGTGGGGTATCGGACTCTCTGGACAAAATCCTCGTCACGTGCTGCCAGACCTCGCCACCCTTCGTGGGCTAAAAAGGCCACAGGTATTGGCCCAAATGCTATCCAAAACCTATCTCGAGTCTCGGACCGAAAATACCCACTGGGCTCAAACACATGGTAAGTGCCATCATAAACAAAAACTTCGTGTCAAATGTAATTGACAAAGCCTCAAGATCTGCCTCAGACTTTGGAAACAGGAAAATGCAATAAAATTGAACTTATTCTTAAGATGTTATAAAAATGTAACAGATATTTTGCAATAAGCTACTGCTGCAAATTTGTAAAAGAATCACATTACAAATTTACCCCCCCCCCCCCCCCCCCCCCCCCCCCCCCCCCCCCCATGCAATGCAGTACGTACTCAATTTCAGACCCAACATTTTTGAGGAAAAAAGAAAAAGAAAAAATCGATCATTAGTATACACAACAGAGACACAGAGTTTATACTACTTCGCACAGCTTGCAGCCCTCTCATCAGTTTCATCTTCTTTCTCTTGGATTATAGTCTCTGCAACGTTCAAAACTTCAGATCTTATAGTGCTGATATTCAATACATTCATGTTTATTTGTTTTCATCGGTTGTTTGGTGATTTTAGTCATTATTATAAATGCATATTTGACATTAAATACTAATGTTTTGAATGAACCGGAGCGGATTCTACGCATCAAGGTGCACATATACCATTAATGTACAATTTCTCAAATCATTGTATGGGAGGATATAATGGAGACTAGATACCTTAAATTCTTTTTTTTTCATCTTCATTTTTGATCCAATCAAATTAATAAAAGTACATATTATTCTACCTCGGATCATCACCTCCTGGACTATTTTTTAGGTTTTAATTTTGTTAACGGAATCAGTATATATGCATGATAGTGTGACGTGGATGTCTGAATTAAAATATTACATATTAGTTACTCAGTTTACTTGTACTTTGGCCCGTTTCGCAAACAAAACCGACTTACATCACATAACTCTTCACAATTTCTCGTTTTATTATGTGAATGAATCATGATTTGGAAAAGCACAACACATATACTTATGGCTTCATTGCCTCAACGGTAGTGTTAAGTAGCTCAAAACATATATACGTAATTCTTAGAGCCTACTTCTCAGGTGTAAAGAACTGTGTTCGTAGTCACTAAGATTGTTGGCATTCAAGTGACCAAGTAAATTTTATGCTTCTCGACGAGATTGATTAAAATTAAATCTCAATTTGTGCTTGATCGTCAGGACGAAGGAAGCCTGACATGATTTGATTAGTTCATGAGTATAAATAATCAGATATGTGGACACCCACGTGTTAATGCATCTGTTTGGTTGGGCCAAATCTTAACTTGGCCCACCAGCATTAGCGAGATCCCAAAAGAATATTAAAGGGGGCTATCGTTGTACAGTTGTTTGAGTTTGACTTACTTCAGAGTGTTGTGCTTCTTTCGAAATCTCAAAGGAAGGCGAAAATGGAGGGATCTGACTCTGCTCTGAACCATCCGTACTCGCCTCAAAATGTAAAGCTGCCGGGATATGTACCGGGGTTCCTCTCACAAGCCACCATTCTCGGCGTTTATGGCCTCGCTTCCCTATTCGTCGTTTTCGTTACTTGGCTCATCTCTGGTACACACTGCTTCATCAGATCCAACTTTGTTCAATTTGATTCGTTAAACCCACCAATTTACTAGTCTATTGGATGCATAAAGCGGGTCATAGATTCATGTGACCTAGAAAGATCTTTAGACAATTAAACTTGCAAATTCATCTTCTTGAATGCTGATATTATTATTCTAGAACTCTGCAAATGTTGAAACAATTGCACTGGATCATGAAAGTAGTGAAATTCATTTTGTACATATGATGATTGATGTAGTGCCCTGTTTGCCTTCTTGGGCGTTCAACTGCTGCACTTAAATGATGCAAAGCTTTAGTCTTGAATACTAGAGAAATTTTTACTCTATTGTTCAGGTTTTGTGTCAGACAGAAATGTTCTGATACATATTTTATACTTCTTGCTATGTACCAGGACGAGCCCCGAAGAAATCAAAACTTGATAGATGGCTTATGTGCTGGTGGGCTTTCACCGGCCTCACACATATAATACTTGAAGGTTATTTTGCGTTCTCGCCCGAGTTTTACAAGGATAAGACTGCTTGTTACCTGGCTGAAGTCTGTAAGTTCTGCTTCATATTGTCCCCTCTATTTAGGACAATCAGCATAATGCTGTACTTTTGGTGACTTTAGAATTGCTATGACTTTTACTTGGTTAGATATCTGTACTGATATAGATAAAAATTGGCAGGGAAAGAATACAGCAAAGGTGATTCAAGATACGCATTTAGGGATGCAGGAGTTGTTGCTGTAGAAGGATTAACTGCAGTTATAGAGGGTCCGGCTTGCCTTCTTGCAGTGTAAGATTTGAGTAGGACTATTTGAAGTTTCATGTTGTAATATCAAAATAAAATGCTTTGTGAATTTCAGTCCACAAAAGCAAAACTATGTGCAAGTAATGATCTTCTCGTTTCTCAATGCTAACGTTTCTGCTATGCTGTTGTTTTCTGATTCTTTCCAGGTATGCAATAGCTAAAGGCAAGTCATATAGCTACGTGCTCCAGCTCGCTATTTCTTTGGGGCAGCTCTACGGAACCGCTGTATATTTCATTACAGCCCTCTTGGAAGGTGACCACTTTGCTGCAAGTCCATTTTACTACAACGCATACTACATTGCTGCCAATGCGTCCTGGATCGTTATACCTACGCTCATTTCAATCCGGAGTTGGAAGAGGATCTGTGCAGCAGTACAGGCTCAAGGCCAGAAGAAGAACAAAACTCACTGAGGTTGACTTTAGATTTTCACGGTTTACAATTTTTGTATTTCTGCATTGTGCCAGTTATAATGTTTTTCAAACAATAGTTTGATTGGTTTGTAGATTCATTGTTTGAAACAGTTACCAAACAATGAATGGTTTAGAAAGCTTTACAGACAATGAATGGTTTCTTTCACTGAGATTGATTATGGGTTTGATTGTCCCTACTGCAGTATTTGAATTATTTTTTTCTAGCTGATACAGCTCATCTTCTTGTGTGAATTTGTAGCTATGCTTTCTTGAGCGTCATTATTTAGGCCCAATAAACTCAGATTCTTTTTGAGGATTTGCAAGTCTTTGCCGTCTTTATCGGATACTCACTAGTCACAACTACTGGTCAATGATGCAAACCCAGACCTCATTTGTCTCCTCCTTTGTGTTTTGATTTATTGGTAACATAAGCTTCTATTTTCAATACTTGCTCCGTACGTAGTAACGCGTTTAATCTACGCTTACAAGCCAAAAGAAATCTCTGCTTCCTCTCTGCTTCTTCTGTTAAGCACAGCTGAAACAAACTAGAAATTTGGATGGATTGCAGTGCTCTAGAACTGAAGGTTATATCCTGTCAGGATCTCAAAGCCTTCAATTTCTTCCAGAAGCTTTCCGTCTATGCAGACGTCTCCATCTTCAATGAAGACTTGAAGAAAGAGCAGCAACAGCAAGAACATCTACAGCAGCGCCAGAAAACGCCAGTCGACAGAGATGGAGATGGTAACCCGGAGTGGAATCACATGATGAGCTTCGATATGAAAGCCATGTCAGCTCTTGATGATCAATGGAATCACTGGTTTATCAAGTTCGACATGCGCAATGATGGTGCAGTTCTGGGGAAGAGCCTTGGCAAAGTGCAGGTACGGTTTAAGGAGTTGATTGAGGAGTTCAATGGAGCAGTCAGGTTTATGAGTTATCAAGTGAAGACAAGTGATGGTAAGTCTAACGGGGTCTTGGATTTTTCATACCAGGTAATTAGGAAGAACACCAGCAATGGAATTCCTGATTCCGTTGTATCTGAAAAGACCAATGTTGTTGATCCTACTGATAAAGTTCAGGTTCAACCTCTTTACCCTACTTTAGAAGTAGAATCCTTGTCCCGTGATCTGTTCTATCCTTCACTAGTTGAGGTCTCCAGTCCTGTACCAAAAATTCCAATCCCTTCTCCAATGCTCAACACTCAGTTTTCGCTTCCTCCTCATCATCATCGTCATCATCATCATCATCATCTTCACCATCAAGCATTCTCGCCATTTGTTCAACCTCCGACTATGTACTGGCATCCATCAGAGTTCACAAATCATGGCTGCAATTTCTGTGGCAACCCTGCAGGGTTAGGACAAGTTGGGATGGTGGATTATAAGGGTCCGTGGAGGACTAATTGTCCAGGGAATAGAAGTGGTCTTCTTCAAGCTCCAGATCCGGAAACAACTACCAATGGCAGATGCTACTGAGTTTTGCTCAGCTGGGTTGTATTATTGTATTAGCACAGCTACATATCATGTGCTAAATCTTCATATTCCTATCAGTCCTATGACATGCCCGGTTTCATGAGCTAGATATTATAAGTTCACATACCAAATATGTTGCTTTTTAGAATTCATTTTAAGGTGTGGAAGCTGGGTTTGTAAATACTGGAAACCCGTTGAGTTTGGATTATTTGAAGTTCATTTTGTGTCTGCAGTGTCTTAAGGCTGCAAATGTAGCCACCTAAATTGTTTCTTCACGTTTCTGGAACAAGCTTGAAGAAGCCCTTCAATAATAGAATCCAAATGTTGACCTGCAACCATACACTCGATCAAGTCAAGCACTCAACCACTTATCTTCGTAGCCTTTCAACCATGAGATCTCTTCAACCATGTCACTACCCTTAAAATTAAGTTTCAGATCTTTTCTTAATTTTTTTGCAAGTCCTGCTTCTATAAATTTTAACACATTTTCATACGATAACGACTCCTACATCTATCACATCGATCATCCTTTGAATTCTACAACATAGTCTTGTCAAGATGTTTACGATAAACTTAGTCTTACCAAAATTACAACATAAATATGTACCTATAAATAACATGTCACGAATTACGTAAAATGACTAAGCTTACTGCACATTAAGTTTGTATATCTGAGTTGTTATCCTTATCTATATGGCGTCCTAATGTGTAAAAATGGGGTTGAATGAAACCTTCCCCGTATCATTAGCAAAAATCAGTATAAAATTAACATGACTAGTCACTTAACTCGAATCTTAACAAGTGTTGAGCATAGAAGTTTAGCTAAGAATACTAATTAAATCAAGTGTAACATCAACGGTAGCGTTTGTGTTGTACTCACAGTACCCACACGGTGATGGTCCTTGATGAAGCACACGATGACGTTCCATGCTTGACCGTAATTTCATTAATCTAATGGACCAAGTCACTACTCACTAATACGGTAAAATTACTTAATCATTTTGTTTGACACCTCAAGCTAGTCTTTAACACAATCCTCTGACTCATTCGCATTCCCAGTTCACTTTCGAGCTTTCAACCACGATAATCTCAACTAATGAGTATGACCTTGTACAACAAGACCCATTGATTTGATACAACGATAAAAATAATTATGGAAATGTATTCCTAGCCTAGACTGTTGATTTGATGGAGTTATAGATCACTTTGGCTTGTTTCTGTTAAATAGTAGATCATATTATATCGGTATTGTCCTAACTTAACCACTTTTAAGATGTTAGGTTTTAATCATAAAAAATCTCAGTACAATTGGATAAGATTCATCAACCTATAATTCATATTTTATTTGTCATTTTTTTTATGTATGATCTATTCCTCTCTAATACTTCTAACAGTATACTCGATCTCTTCACTTGTTCATCATATTCTCAATATTCTTTGCTTCTGCTTTTATTTGTTTCAATGGCATCATGTCATGTCTCCATTTTCTTTGACTCACTAACCTTTACGGACATAGTTGTTGACATTAGTGTTACACATATAAATGATATAATGCAATACGATCTTGCCAATACCGATGAGTTTTCTTACAAAAGATCGATCTCATCTCTTTTATCTAATCCAAGTCTAGAGCCCGAGGGCTTCCAAAATTTTCTAACTGCATTTTACAGTTCACACGAGGATTGTGCCATTTTTGGCATGGCACTACAGTCAGAACACGAGGCAGACTTGAAGGGATGACTTCATGTTAGATAACTAAGATAGAGTGTGATCGAAGTTGTAATCTTGCTGATTAGTTAGCGGCAATAGTAATCTCAAGTTGTGGTATTTTATAGGAAAATATCAAAGCTATGGCATTTGCTTTTAACCCTATTATGAATGACAACCAATAAAGCTTCTCTGGTCTTGTGTCTTTTTCTTAGTAAAGAAGAAAAGCTGCAAGCTAGCCTCGCTAGCTAGTTTGGAACTTTGCATATTCTACCATCTCCATTATTTTCCAGAGTACCAAAAGCTAGAGTCACAAACAGTGATCAATTCATGTATGTCATTCTGAATATATTTACATGTTTTGTATATGAGATGCATATGATCTAAAACCAGATCTCAATTAAAGAAGAAAAGGACTGAATTATGATCTATATATGTATAAAGAGGTGACTATGGAATTGGATTGTGATAAATAGTATCATCAAACATGATCTGTTTGGACGGAAGTGGTCATTGGCCTCTGAAACCCGGCCCCTTCGTCTTAATAAACGTTTTCAAACATCGATGTCATGGAATGCAAATTAGACTCCCTTGGATCCAAAATTTTACACTTAGAACACCACTTAATGTTAACGAGTAGGTTAATTAACATGATGTCATGATCTAGTGGATCCAAAACGCGTTCACTGTCGATCACACCGGTAACCACCATGCCAATTATGCATTCAGACGACAGGCATTGCTCGTCGTCTGATCAATTTTCTGACTGTTTTGCTGAAGGCATGGTATAGTGAAAACATTTTGGCAATGATTAACATGGCTAAACGATTCAAGATTTGTTTATCTCCAAATGACGATTACCTAGCTATTTGATCGATAGACCGTATAGAGTATATATATTGAGTAGTGCATTGTGAATTTGTGAGGGATGGACTGATATACGAACAGAAACAGTTCAAACAATCAAACATGATTATTAGGCAGTAGGCATGAACAATATAACCGTTGAAAGGAGTGTTACTTAATCTGCAGGAAACTACCTTATCTTAGTACATAGGCAAAGAATTATTCACTCTGTTTTCTTTCTTGTCCAAATTCACTCTTAACTGCTAGTAGTACTGGCTTCGACTTTCACCGGCCAACGGTCCAAATTTCCTTTTTAACACACCTTTCCTTAGTGGCAAAGGTAAACTAATATAATGTGCTCCCAACCCAGAGAAGAAACCCTTTACCACCTGCATGCCATGATTCCAGGGCACAATCGTCTTTCCCACCAGCAAACCCAGAATACTGTGTGCACCCATAATCAGCTATCACCATGCTTTTTAGGGTTTGTCCTGGAGTCGTGTACGGCGAGGATTCATCAGAATAAAGATGAAAGGCATGTGCCCACTGTGCTAAGAAAGAAGCTTCCGTATCCAAATACATATTTGTTGCTTTCACAGAAGCACTTTCCCCCCACCACTTCACACCCAAAAGCCAGAAGCTAAGCTGCTCTTGCTTTTGCTATATAAACCCCCCAAAGCCTCTTGTTTTCCTTCATGCAAAGCTTCCATTAATCAAACACTATTCATCAGCATTGCGTCTCCTACATCTCTCTAATTTCTTGCCTTCCTTGTTCGAATCGAGTTTTAATTTCTCGTTCACTTCAGTCGGGAATTTCCTTTTCAAAGTTTTCAGTGTACGTTTTCATCATGAAGAACAAGGCTTCAGTTTTCTTGAAGCAGATCATCACCTTGCTGAGCTCCATAGCCAAAGCCAAGACAATGGCGATCAAGAACAAAACCAGTGCGGCCAAGGCTCGCCTCATAATGTTCTCTTTGGTCAAGAACAAGAAGGTCTTGATGGACACAGTCTCCCACAAGATTCATAACCTCCTCGGCCACCACGACAAGGACAGCAACCAAGGCGACGACGACCGGGCCATTGTGCTCTACGCCAACCAGTACTCGCATGCCGCTGGCTCGAGCCGCCTGCACACCATTGAAGACGAGGAGGAGGATGACAATGACAAGTACCCCGATCTGAGGCACTGCCTCTTCGACGAGGACGAAAACTTTGATGACATCAAGGCTGGTGGGTCTGTGGTTGATATTGTCAAGAATTCAAGAGTGCAAGGACAGGATTTCAAGCTGGAAGATGAGATAGATCAAGTTGCGGACTTGTTCATCACGAGGTTTCATAAACAGATCCGCTTGCAGAAGCTTGAGTCCTTCAAGAGGTACAAAGACATGCTCGAGAGAAGCACCTAGACTGAACCAATTTCCTCAGTCAGATATTTTACATACATCTTGGGGGGGGGGGGGGGGGGGGGGGATTCAATCCAACCCACCTACATTACTATCTACTGTCTAGAACTCCAGCAGCAAGCTTCTTGCGGGTTCTGTGGCTTGTTTCTAGTCTTTGACTTTCTTCTTTCTGTTCGACATTTGTCTCTCTTTTTTTCTCCTCAGACATTTGTTGCCTTGTAATTTGCATACATGGCCGTGGCGCAAAGCTACTTCTAGTACTGGTATTGATGTATGGTGCTGAATATGAATAAAATGTTGGTATTGGTACAAGTTTCCAATAGCTATCAGCTTAAATTCCAATATTCCATCATGGCATCATGCATGACAGATCTGTGACTCTTGTTTGGAAAGCATATATTGGTGCAATTAGTGACGCTGATATGAAACTGATATGGCCGGGGACCCAAACATGGGACTCGAATTCCATATCTTCAACCAAACACCTCGAACACGGGACCATAAACTAGGGATGAGGGATAGACTAAACTAATGGTCACAAAGTTACTTAGAAACGAAGGAACAGTATGAGAGAAGAAGACAGATGAAGCTTTGTAATTAAGTGACTCCTATAAAAGGCTGTGTTTTTGTTTTAAACAACATTTCTGAATAGAGTTAATATTCATTTATTTTATGTACCCAGAACACCACGTCGATCTGAATAAATAAGGGGAAAATGTAACACATAATAAACAATTGGATTAAGGACTGCGATGGGCCGTAAGAATCTTACTTTTATTTTGTAGTTCATCTTTAAAACGTACAATGTGATGGATAAGCAAATTAATTAATAACAAAAACAACATAAACATGGTCAGTATATCAGCATTTCTCTAATATTTCAACCAACTTTTCATCTATTATTGATTTATATTCATCTATTATTGATGTCCAATCATATATATATATCCGTAAACTCTAAAAGAATTTATATATAGTTGTAAATGCGTTCAACACCAAAGATGTACGTGTTTAACTGATCATTACCTGACCAAATAAACAATGTGAAATTATCCTTAAATTTAAATCTAAGAGTATGATTTCTTGATCATTTAGTAAGGATCGGAGGTGAACATGGCCGATGACTGTCTTTTAGCAGCACGGTCTTATCAATTACCACACACTCGCCCTCACCATGAAATTGTTTTATGAGTCCAAGTTCAGGCCCAAACATTCGGGTCAACCCGATATGGAGTATGGTCCCAGCGGCCCAGCCACTAAAGCAATGTGGCATCCCACGTGAGCCAACATAGCGGGAAAGATTCGCGCCAAAAATGTAAACCCTTAAAACCCTAAATCCCCAATCTCTCTATTCAACTTCCGCCGGTTTCAGCTATACAAAGCGAGAGTGAAAGCAACTCAGAAATGGCAGATAACTCCGGCAACCCTCCGTCGACGCCGGAATCGCCGACGTCGGCAGGGTTCAACACCGATCAGCTCCCGCACACGAGCCGCACCTCCGAGAATTTCTCCTCCTCCGGCGACGAGGCCGACGTCGATCCCAATATCCTCCAAGATGACGTGGAGGACGATCTCCTTGTTGAAGAGGAGCCGGAGGGGGAGGATCTGTTGGAAGGAAACTACATGGAGTAAGTGGTTTGATTTTTTGTGTTTTGTGAATTTAGGGATTTGAAATTGATTTTGACTGGAATTTGGGGAATTGGATTTAGTGACTACCGGAGAATGGATGAGATGGATCAGTATGAGTCGGTGGGGCTGGATGACTCGGCTGAGGACGAGAGGGATTTGGATCAGATCATGGCGGATCGCCGGGCGGCTGAGCTTGAGCTTGATAAGCGCGATGGCGTGCCGGCCTCTCGGAAGCTTCCTCATCTTCTTCATGACCAAGGTACTCTCGTCAAACTCTTGTCGCAGTCGATTTTGGGCTTCGGTACAATTAGGAAAGATGAATTGAATTTAAGTAGGAAATGGGAATGGAATGATGATGATATGATGATGGCAGTACCGGTGTTAATGTAATTTTGGAGATATGATTAGGTCCATTTAGGATATTGGAATTGTATGAAACTGTGTTTGGTGGTGGTGGTGATGATGTTGATGTTATGTTGCAGATACTGATGAGGACAACTACAGGCCTTCGAAGAGGGCCAGGGCTGATTTCAGGCCTCCGAGGAGCGCAGATGATGCCGATGGAATGGCGAGTTCACCTGGAAGATCACAGCCTGGACAATCCAGAGAGGATGTCCCCATGACTGATCAGACTGATGATCAATACGAGGTTTACCACTTTGCTTATATAACTACTGTAGTGAATTTCTCAAGCTGCATCATCAAGCTTTCTCGTTTCTCAATTCTCATAACCGTTATTGGGTTTTGTGTATAGGATGATGAAGACGAAGATGGGTTTGACATGTATCGTGTCCAGGGAACACTCCGAGAGTGGGTTACTAGAGATGAAGTACGAAGATTTATTGCCAAGAAATTCAAAGAGTTTCTACTCACCTATACAAATCAGAATGATCATGGTGACATTGAATATGTGCGCCTCATTAATGAAATGGTGTTAGGTAAATGCATAGCTCATTTCGACTGACTATCTGTGTCTGGTCAAGTATTCCTTTTGTCTTAAGGGATGTGTAAGCTACAGAAAGTATTACATCATTTCCTATATTGACCAATTCACTATTGCATTTGCAGCAAACAAGTGTAGTCTGGAGATTGATTACAAGCAATTTATCTATGTTCATCCCAATATTGCTATTTGGCTGGCTGATGCACCCCAGTCTGTCCTGGAAGTCATGGAAGATGTTGCGAAGAATGTTGTGTTTAATTTACACCCCAATTACAAACTTATCCATCAAAAGATCTATGTTCGCATAACTAACTTACCTGTTTATGATCAGATTCGTAACATTAGGTATGGTGGAGATTCATTTATGCGGCAGTATATATCCTTCATTTTTCTTTCTCAACATATTCTCATCATACTGTAATGCTGTGCAGGCAGATTCATTTGAATACCATGATTCGTATCGGAGGGGTTGTGACCCGACGCACTGGAGTGTTTCCCCAGTTGCAACAAGTAAAGTATGATTGCAATAAATGTGGAGCAATTTTGGGGCCATTCTTTCAGAATTCTTATTCGGAAGTTAAAGTTGGTTCTTGCCCTGAATGTCAATCAAAAGGACCATTTACCGTCAATATTGAGCAGGTAAATGTCATACTAACCTACATGTGGCCTGGTGTTGTGGAAAATCTGAAGAGAAGAAAGAGAGTTACCATTGAATTGTACAATGCTTTTGCACTTCACATTTTCACTGTAAAAAGAAATTGAGACTGGATATCAGCTTCTTTCCCTTTCCATACATTTCTCTTAGAAATTTCTTTGTATTACAAAGCTAATAATATATCCTTTCTTCTTATTCAGACAATATACAGGAACTATCAAAAGCTTACGCTACAGGAAAGCCCAGGAATAGTGCCTGCAGGTCGGCTTCCAAGATACAAGGAGGTTATATTATTGAATGATCTAATTGATTGTGCTCGTCCAGGGGAAGAGATTGTAAGTTCCTTTTCTTGGTCTTGCTGATTTTTCTTTATACCTGTTTTGGTGAATGCTTGCTGATATTTTTTTTTGTTAATTCCAGGAGGTCACTGGTATTTATTCAAATAATTTTGACCTGTCTTTGAATACAAAGAATGGGTTTCCTGTATTTGCTACTGTGGTTGAAGCAAATTATATCACAAAGAAGCAAGACCTCTTTTCTGCTTACAAACTTACTCAGGAAGACAAAGAACAGATTGAAGCGTTAGCTAAAGACCCAAGAATCGGGGAAAAGGTTTGTTAGCTAGACCCTCTTCGTCAACGCCTCTTCTAATATATTATCATGAATCAAAGTAAAGTTGTTACAAATCAACAGATTGTCAAGTCCATTGCTCCATCTATTTATGGCCATGAGGACATGAAGACTGCAATAGCTCTTGCCATGTTTGGAGGCCAAGAGAAAAATGTTGAGGGAAAACACCGATTGCGAGGTGATATAAACGTACTTCTCCTTGGTGATCCAGGCACAGCAAAATCACAGTTTCTTAAGTAAGAGCTACTATCATTGGCTGAATGTGATTCGAATGTACCAGGGTGAACTTGTGTTTAAAGTACAAATCTTTTCTCTCATTAGGTATGTCGAAAAGACTGGGCAGAGGGCTGTGTATACCACAGGTAAAGGAGCATCTGCTGTGGGGCTTACAGCAGCTGTGCACAAGGATCCTGTTACAAAGGAGTGGACCCTTGAAGGAGGAGCCCTTGTTCTAGCAGACAAGGGAATATGCCTTATTGATGAATTTGACAAAATGAATGATCAGGACAGGTATGCAAATCCTCCCAGTAGGAAAGCTGACAAGCCCGCCCACACCCAACACACACACACACACACACACACACACCTTTTGATGCTTGAGAATTAATTTCTTTCTCCTTTTTCTTACTTTTTGTCATCTGCATTTTAGAGTGAGTATTCATGAAGCAATGGAGCAGCAAAGTATTAGCATATCGAAAGCTGGGATTGTCACCTCTCTCCAAGCACGCTGCTCTGTCATTGCAGCTGCAAACCCTGTTGGAGGAAGGTATGTTAGTAGATAAATTATGAGTAGTGTACAACTTGATATACATATCTAAAATGTGCAATTACAGTTTAAAACCATCAATTTTTTTTGTCCTCATCCAGCCATCAACTAGGATTTCTATGAATAAAATTAACCTATATTTCTATTTTCCAGATATGATTCCTCAAAAACATTTACACAAAATGTTGAGTTGACAGATCCGATCATCTCTCGTTTTGATATCCTTTGTGTTGTGAAGGTCAGAAATTAGCGAACTCTATCCTTCTTTCCCACATTTTTTTTTCTTCAGTTTTTGACAGGTGGAAATTGTTAACATGCAGGATGTGGTTGACCCCGTCACTGATGAAATGCTTGCAAAGTTTGTAGTTGATAGTCATTTCAAGTCACAACCCAAGGGAGCCAATATGGATGATATAACCTTAGACGAGTCTCAAGAAGATATCCAAGCCTCCACCAGTCCAGTAGATCCTGATGTAAATACCATATCCTACTCCGTCTCTCATCCTGTTGCTTCTGAACTTTTGTCTCTTTCTGAATCTCACTTTGGTTTTCCTTCTTTTCAGATACTTCCTCAAGACTTGCTAAAGAAGTACTTGACTTATGCAAAGTTAAATGTATTCCCAAGGTTGCATGATGCTGATTTGGATAAACTCTCAAATGTTTATGCTGAACTGCGGCGAGAATCTTCGGTTAGTTTTTCTCATGTTTCTGTTGAAGAGTGACGCTTTTAGGTTATTATAGGAGGCTTACTATTTTGTTTTCCCTGTTTAGCATGGACAAGGTGTACCAATAGCTGTAAGGCACATAGAATCAATGATACGAATGTCTGAAGCACATGCAAGAATGCACCTTAGACAACAAGTTACCGGAGATGATGTGGACATGGCAATTCGTGTGGCACTTGATTCATTCATCTCCACCCAAAAATTCGGGGTGCAGAAAGCTCTACAGAAGGTATCAAAAGACTGGCACACTTTTTCTTTTTTTATTTCTTTTTCCACAATAGTGTTTACAAATTGCTCTGGAGCTTCTGTTATACTGAGTTGATGGCAAGTCTAGTTGCCACATTGAACGGTTCTGATCTTAACTAATACTTCTCATAACAATGGAAATTTTACATTGTAATTTGCATGATCAGTGTTTCTAAACACCCTGCTGCCAGCTTGCTATTCATATTATTCTGTACTTGTTACTGGTTTCAATGCTCACAGATCAATCAATTGACGTACAATGACATCTGTATGTGGGCTGAATAGGCCTTTAACTTTTGAAGATCAGAACTATGTTAAGCGTGATTAAACACCTGATCGTATCCCTTTTATAAAACCACGATTTTTTGATAATTCTCCTATACTCATTTGTATTAGACTATAGACTACTTGGTAACAAGTGTGAAGTTCTTTATTAGTTGATTCTCAAAGATTTGGTTTTTAGAATTTGCTTTGTATTTGCAGAGTTTCAAAAGGCATATCACTTACAAGAAAGATAGGCATGAACTGGTCCTCTTTCTTCTCAAAGATCTGGTGAGGAATGCATTGCATTTTGAAGAAATCGTGTCCGGCTCTTCTTTAGGGCTCACCCATATTGATGTTAAAGTGTCAGATTTGCTGAACAAGGTAATGCAACTTGAACAGTGGATACGAAAACTTTCTTTACAAGCATATACAAATTAGGCACTAGGCTTTATCTCTTTGGTTCAGAACAAATTAAGCACTTGCCATTAGCTGACTGCATTTATTTTGCTTTGTGCAGGCAAATGAGCATGAAATCTATGATCTGAACCCCTTCTTTACTAGTGCTATTTTCACACGTGCCAATTTTGTGTTGGATGAGGAGAAGGGATTGATAAGGCATCGCCTATCAGGATGATGTGGAATTGAAGAGCAAGAGTTTCTCATAGAACTCCTCTTTTTGATGGGCAATGAACTACATAAGTAGCTAGCACGAAGATCTCAAAATTTCCATGTCCTTTGTTGAATGCTACCATATTCTCTCGTCTTTGAATGCTGCCATATTATCTCTAGTCTTACTGTCCATCCCAGATTGTATAATTTGCTTTGGTAAAATATGCTTACATTAATTGGACTCCAAGGTATGGTGAATCTTACAATTTTTCGTTACACACTTTAGCGATGCATCTGAGATTACATGTGTATGACACCAGAAGAGTGTTATGCCAAAATCAGCACAAGCTATTTTTGCAAAAGATTTAACAGTGGAAGGTAAAGTTCGACTTACCAAAGCCAGGTTAGACTAGAGTCTAGACCACACCCCTTTGGTTACTAGTTTTCGTTGGCTAGGGAATAAATAGTTTCTAAAATTAAAAGCCTTCTCTCCCAAGAGAGTGAAGTGTTTAACATAATCACTAGATCCCCATCTTTCTCTCGGTTTGCTGTTGATGGAAGGGAGGCCTAAGATCACTGAGCTTCGGCCAGTACTACTGTTTCTCATCGCAGCTTCCTTTGCCTTTCAGATCCACGCTTCTTCTCAAGACCATGACCTCAATGCGGTAACACTCCTTTCACTTTCACTCTTCTCGCTCCCTCTCTCTTTCATTACTCTGAAACACAATCGATGTTCATCTCCAGATCTTTCACGAGCCCTTCAACGAGTCATTCCAAGGCCGCTGGATCGCTTCTGCCAAAGATGAGTACAAAGGTTAGGGTTCACCTTATTGCGTTTTGCATGTTACGCTGCATGTAACGTGATAGATTTGTTTTGTGCTCATCAATCAAGGTAGGGCTATCTTAGTTTCACTGTGATTTGTGTATGTAATTGTGTATTGATGTGACCGTGATTTAGGTGTGTGGAAGCTATCAAAGAGTGAGGGGCATGATGATTACGGGCTTCTGGTGAGTGAGAAAGCGAGGAAGTATGCTCTAGTGAAAGAGCTAGATGAGGCTGTGAGCCTTAAGGGTAGAACTATTGTGTTGCAGTTCGAGGTTCGGCTACAGAAGAGCCTTGAATGTGGTGGTGCATACTTGAAGTATCTCCGGCCACAGGAGGCTGGGTGGAGACCAGAAGGGTTTGATAACGATTCTCCCTATTCCATTATGTTTGGACCTGACAAATGTAGCACCACAAATAGGGTTCATTTCATTTTTAAGCACAAGAACCCTAGGAGTGGAGAGTATGTTGAGCACCATCTTAAGAACACTCCAACCGTGCCTGATGACAAACTCACCCATGTTTACACTGCAATAGTGAAAGCAGATAGTGAGGTTAGAATTTTGGTGGACGGGGAGGAGAAGAAGAAAGCAAGGTTCCTTTCTGCTCAAGATTTTGAACCTACATTGGTTCCAAGCAAGACTATTCCTGATCCAAATGATAAGAAGCCGGCGGATTGGGATGATCGCCCAACGATTCCTGATCCAAATGCTGTAAAGCCTGATTATTGGGATGAAAATGCTCCAATAGAGATTGAAGATGAGGAAGCTGTGAAACCAGAAGGGTGGTTGGATGATGAGCCTTACGAGATTGATGACCCTGAGGCGACAAAGCCAGAGGTTTGGGATGATGAAGAGGATGGTGAATGGGAACCACCAAAGCTAGAAAACCCCAAGTGCTCCTTGGCACCTGGTTGTGGAAAATGGAAGAGGCCAATGAAGAGAAATCCTGCTTATAAAGGGAAATGGCACCGTCCTCTGATTAAGAATCCCAGTTACAAGAGTGTCTGGAAACCTCAACAAATCCCAAACCCTCATTACTTTAAGACTGATAAGCCCGACTTTGAGCCCATAGCTGCCATTGGCATTGAAATTTGGACAATGCAGGATGGCATTTTGTTTGACAACATTCTAATAGCCGATAGTGAGAAGGTTGCCAAATCTTATAGGAGAACAACATGGAAGCCAAAGTTCAAGGTTGAGAAAGAGAAGCAAAGGGCTGAGGAAGCAGCTACAGGTCTTTCATTTGGACTTTACAGCATCCATGTAATATGTCGTCTTCTTCCTCTTTATATTTGAGTTTACTTCATTGGTATTAATCTTTGGTACTTCACAGCTAATAATCTTATGGACTAATACTTGCAGAAAATAATATTTGACCTTCTCTACAAGATAGCAGGTGTTTCATTCTTGGATGCATACAACCCCAAGATCATTGTAAGTTCACGTCTAGTCATCTTTTGTTATCCTGCAAATGCACTTCTCAGTTGAGCTAGCAAAATGTGTTGACCATTGGTATATATCATGCCCTACTCATGCAGGATCTTATTGACAAAGCAGAAAAACAGCCCAATATCACAACTGGTGTCATTGTATCCGTCCTGGTCATTCTTTTGACAGTTCTCTTCAAAATCCTTTTTGGTGGCAAAAAACCTACGGTATGCTATTACACATTCCATATATTTGCAGTTCTCTGTATTTCTGATGTAGTCGTACTGGAACATTACACTTGTAAACTCTTTTGGCGCTGCACTTTGCAGGTTGCTGCTCATGAACCTAACAGGGGAGCAGCCGCAGAGACTGCCACCAATCCGGGAACCAGAAGCAGCGAGGTGAAGGCAGATGAGAGTGAGAAGGAAGATGCAGCTCTCCGCAGGAGATCTACCAGAAGGGAAACTTGAGCTTGCCATATAACTAGTCTGGTTATGATGCAAAATTTTGAGAGAGCCTATATGGGTGGATTTATTGCTAGTAGGTTTCCAGGATTTTCTTTTCTACTTACTTGAACACTACATGAGTATGGATTGGCTTGTGCTGATCGCTATTTCTGCTAGCTATATGTGTTTTTTGGATGCGTTGTGCTTGAGGTAGATGTTCCACTATACATACAGAATTGGACCATTTGGACCTTCATTTCTCCCACAGTTCTTCATCCCTAGTCTTGGAATGCTTCATGTTCCTATCTCTCTCATTTTTGCAAATAGCCCTGTCATTATAAGTACTGATCATCAGCTTGTTCCTGCTTTCTATATTTGTAGACAAGAAAACATGTAATGCCATAATCGTGTGAATCCTGAGGACATACCCAACTTCATAGAAAGAATGTAATATACAATTTTATTGGGAAGGTTCACATGATCAATAAAATCTGAGGGCGAATGCATGCTACTTTTTCTGGTACATTTGGAAGAAAATTTAGCTCTCTACTATCTTAACCGGCCTTGTTTCTACCCTTCTCACTACTCTTTGCTAATTCCAAAGGCTTGCCTTACAGCTTCATTGTGCTCCAATGCCCATGTTTCTAATCAACATGATGCCCAGTTCTATCATCTATCACATCATCAGAAGCAGAAAACGCCCAGGATCATTTGCCTCGGCAGTTCAAGAATCCGTGCAGGTCCGCAGGAAGCTAAATAGCTTATTCACCAAAAATCACCACATGAACAATAGCCATCCTTAAAATGGTGGAAACATTTTGGGTCCTTGAGTATTATTTCTCGTCCTACCATCTTGGATATAGCTTTGGCAGAAGCATGACAGTTGCGACACACCCGGAGGTTCTTAGTTACACGTATTGTTGTTCCAGTTTGTGAACTGATGAGACCAAAAGAAATTGCCAACATTTCACTGTGCCCAATTTGAATGCACTCCCGCTCTTCATAAACATCGTGGAGACTATAATCCAAATCAGGTATGATATCTTCATCTTCCATTTTCTTCATCAGAGACTGCAGCTCCCAGTATAGTCTCTCTGATCTTGGGTGAGCTGCATCTCTCGTCCCAAACACATGAATTTTGTTTCTGAATTCTATCCAAGAAAAAGCTTCCTTCGGTTTCAAACCCATGTCTGTAATCATTTCTCTCAGTGAAAAGACCGTGTCCCATTTTTCATTGTCCGCATACAAATTGGAGAGTAACACATAATTATCAGGATTAAGAGGTTCCAAATCACAGAGCTGTTCAGCAAGCCGCTTACCTAATATCAATTGCTTGTGGATCCTACAGCCATCTAGCAGTGCTCTCAGTACCTCAGCATGTCCTTCAATTCTTTTCTCTGATATGAAGCTCCTTGCCTCATCAAAGAGTCCAGAATGGGATAAAAGAGCTACTAACAAAGCACAATGAGCAACTGTAGGTGTCTTGATACAGTTGAAGTAACACTTTCCTTCCTTAACCATTCGTGCAGCAACACAAGCATGAAGAACAGCAGCATATGTTAATTCATCAATCTTTATGCTCAAGTCTTTCTCCATTTGTCGGAATAAATCAACTCCAAGGGGTCCTTGTCCATGTAAGCTGTACCCCAATATCATCACAGTATATGAAATAACATCTTTGTGTTTCAGCCCAGCAAAAATTTTCAAAGCAGATTCAATAAATCCTGATTTGATATACATGTCCATAAGAGCATTCTGGACAGTAAGATTCATATGGATTCCATTTCGGAGCAAGTATCCATGAATTTCCTTACCTTGTTTATAGGCAGACACTCTTGCACAGGCCGGGAGGACGCTAGATACCGAGAGTTGATCCGGTTTCAGTCCATCTGCAGCCATCTGCCGAAACAATTTAAGTCCCTCATTGAACCCTCCCTTCTTCACATAAACACGAATCATCTCTGTCCACAAAATGACATCTTTAGCAGGCCTCTGATCGAAAATTGCTCGAGCATCCTCTAGACAGCCACCATCAATGTACATTTTCGAGAGACTATTGCTCACCAACACATCAAACTCCAACCCCTGCTCCTTAGCAACCCGGTGGACTTTCACTCCATCAGTCATTGACTTCATCATCCCACAAGCTCCAGCAGCCGTAGCCAGCGCCACCGCATCCATCTTAGCCCCAGACTCAACCATCCCATCAAACATATCAAGCGCCATTCTCGGCTTACCTTCCACAATGTACAACCTAGCTATCATAGTCCACGACACCAAGTCCTTCACACTAGCCTTATCAAACACACATTTCGCCGTGTCAGCGCTCTGCAGCCTCCCATAAAGCTCAATCAGAGCAGCAATGACATAACGGTCATTCGCACAACCAAACTTCACAGCATGGCAATGTAGTTGCTTGCCGAGAGAGAGATCATCCGAGAGGCGAGAAGCGGATAAGGCCCGAGGCAGAGTGTGCCTATCTGGGCGAACGCCGCGGTGGAGCATTTGGTCATAAGTAGAAACGGCGTAGTGGAAGTCATTGTTCGCAATGTGGGTTTGTATGAGCTTGTTCCAAGCGTAGGTGTCTGAGTGAGACATTCCGTCGAACACTCGGTGTGCCAAGGCGACCTTCCTGGGTGTCTGGACATTTCGGGAATGTCTTTGCTGGGAAGCGCAGTTGATTGGGTTGTCCTTGATGAGGAGACGCTGGGTTTGTAGGGATGGAAGGGCTTCCATTAGGGATCAAATTTGGTTCTGCATTGTGGGTAGTGGAGGAGGGGTGGTGGAACAAGACAAAGATTTTTGCTATGTTATCACCGAGGACTGGTTTCTATTTTGTGAGCAGCCGAGCTTTGTTATCGTATAAAATTCTATAATAGAACAGTAGAACATGAATCAAAAATGATATTTTGTAAATTGTTTTCCTCGTATCAACAAGTGTACTACATAAATTTTAACAAACATATAATGTTTCATGAACTTTAAGTATACTATATAAATTTTAATAAACATATAATGTTTCATGTATTTCAAAAAGTGAAATGTTAGTATTGAAGATAAAATTTTTTTGTAGTACTGATATGTATCTCATACAAATTTTATTTCTAGGTAAAATCTCTAACCTCACTCATCTCCTGCTAGCACATGTTCTTCTTTAGCTGTATGTATGAGATACACATCAGTATAACAAACAAATTCTAAAAAATAAAGTTGAAAATGAAAAAAAAAAACACACGCACACACATGAAACTTTAGATGCTACATTATGTTCATTACAAAAAAGTTTAGATTACAAGCTCAGTGATACTCTAATTAATGTAACAACTTAAAAATGAAAATTGTCAAACCAATACCTCTATAAGTTGAGAGTAATATGAGTATGTGTCACTGCGGTTTGATAGTGTCACTAATAGGAAGGGACACAATATTAACATGGTTGCGAATGAAAGTTTGATTTAGTAAATCAATAAAGACGTATTGTGTTGTAATACCCCAAAAATTTATCAAGCTTATTACATCAAGATCGTTCGAGGATTAGTTTATGATTCCGGTTATTAAGTTAGTACTCGAGAATATTTTTCATAAATTTCTACAAAGTGAAAATCTTGATATTAGAGTTTGATATTAAAGTACGTGTTACGATAAATTCGTGAAAAATATGTTGGTCGTGAGTATTTAAGGAGGCTGACTCGGTTAATTAGTCAGACTGTCTCAGTTTCTCTTTCTTGATACCGCCTCGACGCCGACCACTGAACGCCGACGCCACCTTGCCATCCGACCACCATCCAATGACTGACTACCACCAATGGAATCGTCTCAACGTTGCCAAGAGCCCTCTGGCCAAGGTTTTCTCAATTGACAACCGTAAGAAGAGAAACGACGGTGAGAAGTTTATGCTCCTCCGCAGAAAATCTGGGTTTTCTGGCCACGAATCTGATTTCTTTTAGTATGGTTTTCTTCCTCTCGTCGTCCTCATCATTCTAGGATAATTAATATTTGGTTTAGACTTTAGACTGAAGATTAACAATTTGGTTTTTGGGGCGTTACATGTGTCACTAAAGCATTGGGGAAAAACTAATATAAGCTAAGTGATGATGGAAACATCAAGTTACACATGTATAGACACGGACGTATCTATGTAGAAGGCTTGGGCTGTAACCTAAGAAAAATTTCTTCTAAAAACCTACAATATACACAACAATGACGCAATTTTTAAACATGCGAGTTGGTTAAAGTTTTAGTCTCCCATGTTAGAAGTCATTGGTTTGAACCACTAAGGTGTAGGTTTCATTTAAGTTTTTGTTGTAAATATGGATGTCCACATATTTTGGGTTGTACTATTATCTAGAAAGTTTGTACCAAACAAGCTATCTTGTGAGTATCAAGCAAGCTAAGTTGTGTGTGATCGCCAAGTTACTTGAGAGTGGCCACCAAGCTTCATATGAGTAGTCACTAAGTATTTCCAACCCTATATAAAGGGGTTAGTGAAAGATGAATGAAACACACCACATTTATCTCATCTATTCTTTCTTGGTTTTTCTACCATCTCTTACTAATATTTTCTTATTACCATGCTTGTAAATTTTTTTCATTACATTATAACAATTTTTCAGTTTTTCTTTTTGTTTCCCTTTCATTTTTGCCTTCTTTTACTAATTTTTTTTTTCAAATTTATCACAGTTTACCATTTTATTTTATTATACTTTGATCTTCTCATATCCTTTCCAAAATCCAAATGTTTTTTTTCCTTTCAAGTTTTCACCTTAGCTTGAATGCTATCTAAATGATCCAATCGTTCACAGTTTGACTTTGACATACAGTTTCTATTTGGGAATTCCCACAGGGCTCCAGACTAAAATTTGATTCAAATTTGCCAACCACTTTTTACTTGACCATCTTAATTACCACCATTTAGATTGGTGACACATTATTATTTTTTTATCAACAATAAAATAAAACAATTTAAAGAGATATGTGTGACTAATCTAAATAATAGTCATTAAGATGGTCAAATAAAAAATAATTGATAAATTTAAATCCATTAAAATTCACCCTAAATGATCGGTCAATACAAATATAAGAGCGCACTCCATTTAATAAACCACCAGAAATAAGGGACAGACTGTTGCAGAAGACCAGTCCCAGTCTCTGTAACAAAATCCAGGGGATAATTTTGACCCCAAAAAAGCACCAACACCAAATTTTGACCATTGTTTAGAAAATTGGTTAATTTCAAATTAATCCATGTTTAATTAATCTGCAAAAAAATAATAATAATAATAACGTGTGTAAGATTGAAACGGAAAAGAAGACCTTTTTTGACTGCTAATTTGTCCATCTTCTCCATCGTCCCAATCTCCAATAGCAGAAAACCAGAACATGTTAAAGGTATCACTGTTCTTTCTCCATCAAAAGCTAGACAGTCAGTCCAACTTATCCAGCTCTTCTCTGCCTAACCCATCATCACAAAATACAAATACCGCTGTTCATGTTTAACATCCACCTGGATTTGGAATCCATCCAAACCAATAATTTGCAGAACCAAAAAGATGAGACCTTTAGCATGGAGATTAAGAGAAAGTAATAACAAGTTAACAACTGTATTCAAACTTAGGGGAAGGAAATATAGTCATGTATGTACAAAATTCATATATTCATTTCAATTCTATCCTAACTCCTAAAAGTAATCCTAACTAAAACTGGGTCATCATTTCTTCGATGATTTGATCTTAGTCTTGGCTTTCGAATGGTGCTCAGATTTTACTGAAGTAGCAGTCTTTGGACTCTTTGAACTCTTTGTTGCTTTTGATGATGAATTGGGTTGAGATTTCTTCTTTGATCTTCTCATCCCAAACGAAGAAAGTCTTGATCTTCTCTTGGTTTCCCGGGTCTCTCTAATTGGCTCTAGCCTCGGCTTCCATTGTCTTGTCCCAACCAGTTGTGAGTAGTCTTTCTTCAACTGCGGTGTGGTGCAGACTTTGTTGTTTGCCTCAAAACTCTTACTATGTTCATCTTCTTCCTCGACTTTAGCTTCGTTCCCGAGCGTGCCTTCCTCCAACAACTGCGATATAAACTCGTCGGAGACACGTATTCTCAGGCAGCCGGTTTCCGATTTCTGTATATGAAACGGCTCGCAAGTCGCGGCCTTTCTTAGAAAGGCATTCTTGGAGTTGGCGGAGGGAACCGGCGAGGGCTTCTGTTCGGGTTCGGATTCCGGTCCAGAAGAGGCGAACGAGGCAATGGTGACGAAGGAGAGCACGGACTGGAACAAGTGCTTTGGTAGCAGAAAGTACTTTTGGCCGAGCTGGAGTTGATCGTGTTCCGAAAGAGCTGGGATTTTCTGGCCGATGTAAAACGAGTCGGAAGCACACACTAGGTGTTTAGGAAACTGCCTCATAAGCTCTGATACATCAACCGGCTTGTCGTAAATCTTCACAAGGCCGTCGGACTTAACAACCTTAATATTACCAGCCACCGCCCGCTTAGCACCAACCTTAGCCCGCGGTGGTTGGTACTCCTCCTCATCGTCGTCCGGCTGAAGCTGAACGCGAGAGGAGACATTAGTGACATGAAAACACATGGGGATCATTTGGAGAGTGAAGAACCTCACACCCATTTTGCTCAACACCAAGAAAACAACCAATGTGAGAAGAAAGATTGGTATGAGAGGGCAAAAGGGTTTCTGTATTTTATGGAAAGGGGAAGGGGAGGTGGGTTTGAGAATTGAATACAAAGCTATCTAACAAGATTGGGTTAGAGTATTTTGGGGTTTATATATTGAATGAAGTGTGTATAAAGTATAGGAGAGAGCTTGGATTTTAGGGAGTAGAGGAAGGAAGACTGACTGAGAGGAGAGGAGGGTAGAGAGGACTAGAGGAGATGGGCGTGAGACCCGGGTAAAGCTTTGCTTTCTTTGTAGGCAACAACAACAACCACATAGTACTTTGTAGCATCTATCTACCTTTAGTTTATTCACAAATTTTGAAACTTTGACTAGAGCTACAGTCTTCTCGAACGCCAATTGAGGCCAGGAGCTGGGTTTGCTTAGCTAAGGGAGGAGACCCATTTTAAAAAAAAAAGAACCGTCTCTCAGATCCCGCCTTTCATTTCTGAAATTTTTGGTGGTCCAAGACTCAAAGTGGGTTTAATATTTGGCATACGAAATCTTCAGGATTGATTAATAGAGGAGGAGGAGGAGGAGGAGGAGGAGGAGTCTTTATCCAAATATATGCACGAGGGGAACAGAGATTTATTGGAGTCAGAGGAGAGGACCATATACAATCAAAGATGCCAAAGGCATCGATTGTAATATCCAGGACAGATTTCTTCTTTAATGTTTGGACCGGAAAATCTGCTATTAACAGTGACTGTGTGCTAACCCTTGTACATGGTAACCGTGTTGCCAAGGCAATTGCAGCCCTCCTCGAGTTTATAACGGACCATGGGACTAGCAATACCCAAAAGATAATATAAAAACGGAAGAAGAAGAGAACTGCACGTTGTTAACTGCATACGATCTGTAATATGTAAAAGAAAGAATAACTGCAAGGTGCACAAACAACATAAACTAGAGACTAAGACGACGTGGGTAATTATTGGAATACATATAGTATCAAACTCAGAAGAGAAGAACAAAACCAGTCTCAAAAGGAGGTGGCTCAATTATGAGATAGTTAAGGATTCGGGGAATAAGTTCACTCAAGATCATCAGTTGTTTTCTTAATGCATCCAATTTATGTATGGGTGTGTGTCGTTGTGTGTAGTTGTTCTTCTTCTACAAGGAGAAAGAGGGGTGCAGCAAGTGGAAAAGAATAGCATCAAAGGTAGTCGGGTATATGCTACCCCAAATTTCATTGGGTAATTGTATGCAACTATATCAGTTACCATCTCCTCTATTCTTTCTGTTTCGAGTAATCAGTTTGTATATATGCAATTTGGGTGGGAAGCAAGTACTTCAATCTCACAGTTTTTGTTTTTTTTGTTTTTCATGTTTATGCTTTTAGTTTTGGTTTTCTTTAGGATTGGCTTTTGGACACATGTTAAACAATTGGCCTAATTTTGCATTATTAGAAAAGTGTGAGCCCGGGTAAAAGGCTAGTGATTTAGTAATTGGAATAATTCAATATACATTTTAGAGTCATTCTTAAAAGAGAAATAATTAGCTAATTTAGACAATACGTCTTCACAATGATATCAATTTTATTGGTATACGAGAGGATTGTGAAAGATAATTTTGCAAATGCTTGTGTGAAAATGAAGGTTGTGAAACTTTTTCAAGCTATAAGTTGGTGTATCTATTAGAAGGCGTAAATTAGTGAGCTATATGCTGCAAACCATCATTCTTACAAGCACACTGCTAGCAAAAGTAATTAAGTTTTCCTTTCATAAACAAGTTTATTTATTGCTTCCAAACAATCCGACTCAATTGTAACTGAATATGCTTATACGTATATGCATTACTTTTAACTCGCTTGTATTGATCACATTCAGCTGACATGACCGTATGGAGGAGCAATTCTCTACTAGATTAAGCTTCAGACGATATAATACTAAATTTGTTGCGTGGAAACAAAAGAATATCTCTTTTTTCCCTACGTTTCTTCCTTCATGTGTTGCATGGTCTAAGGAAAGGGTGACAATCACATTACATTCCCCAAAGATGCCTAACAATAACACCACCCCCATCCCATACGTGACGCACACACCACCATTCCCAACTTCAAGTTCTTCATCGATGGCATATTTATAAATCAAAACCAGTTCAGAGATTCTCATTCAATATTCTATCCAATCACAAAGCTTTTGTTTGGTTTCATAAATTAACAATACAGAGATCTTGATTGGTCCCAGCTGGGTTCATTCTGCTCAGTCAAACCTGCATCCTTGAATATATATGTATACATATTCATATTCATTATTGTATACGCACGTCAGAATTCTGCAGCATATTTCTACAGCTAGGGCACAAGCCCAGATGTGTTTGAGAAGGAGCTTCGTTCATTGGCCAAATAAACCATTAAGTATTCTTCGAACAACGTATTTCATTTTCAACTAAGGAGGGAGGAATCGAATTGCAGAAGACTGAGAGGTTCAAAGTTCAAACTGGGTTCCCCATATGAGATTCACTTCCACCAACACACAAGAACTGCTATTGTTAATGTGCAAAGCCCCAGCTTATTCATAGAAATCAGAATTAGGGTTGCGTACGACAAAGATTTGTGTCTTTTAGTTGCCACTAATCACACTGACACCATAAAACAACATTATCGCTAACCATTTGTATGTTCACACTAAACACACGAATGCGCGCTCAAACTAGGCTGATTTAGCTCAGCTGATCGAGATAGCCAAGTTAAATTGAGTGCTTGACTGATGGTGTTTGATATTATTTTTGGTCTTAATAAGACCTAAGATTTATGACGTTAATTATATCACCTAGACACATCACCAATTTAAAAAAATTATGTCATGTCATTCTTAAGTAAAAATACAATTTTATCCTTAAAAATCTAATGGTTTTAAATTATTTTGTCTTTTTTTTTAAGCAAAAGAAAATTGTCTTTCTTTTATAATTAAAAATATATATTTCTAGCATTTTCTTTCTCTTTTCCTTTTCACTTATCATGTTTAGATTGAATGTAACATCACTACGTCCTTTTTGGCTTCAGACGACTGGGTTCAGACAACAGAAGACGTTTAGTCTATCATCCTGAATATTGTAACGACAGACATTTAAAAGAGTGTTGTCTGAAAATAGCAACTCAATAGTAGTTAAAATTAACGTGTTTTTGAGACGACATACGTTTGTCGTTCAAAAAACAAGGAAAAATGTACCCTAATGTTACACTTATAAGACGACAGAAAACTGTGTATAGTGAATAAACTTAAATGTGTCTGAAGCTGTTTTTTTTTGGCATAATTGGAGGAGTTTTTTTTACACTTAAAACCAACTCTCATTCTCTCAACTCCCCCGATACTTTTCTTTACTTTTCTCAACTCTCTTTTCTCTCTCTCAGTGTTCCTCACCCACATAACCAAAACCTCTCTTCCTCCTCCCTAAAAACCAAATTCTCTCCTCTTCACATTCTCAAATTGATCGAATCCTCTCCTCTATCTAATACCCTAAAACCAATTTCTCTCATCTAGATCTGGAGACCCAGATCTGCCCCAATTTCAACCTCCCAAACCCTAAATCTCCAAACCCTCGCAAACCATGTTCACCGTCAAGACCACCACCCGGAAGAGGCGCGCGGCCAAGCCCGAGCTCGCCAAGTTGGCCAACGTCAATCTCAATCTCGACATTTCCAGATTTTTTTCCTCCGCCATAACGACAGCGCCGTGGTGAGAGGAGAGTCCAGGATGGACGGGGTGGAGGAGGACCTTGGTGACGATCTCGTTGGTGGTGGGATCGGCGAGGAAGTCGACAGCTGCGATGCGGCAGAGAATGAGGGGCTTGGAGAGAACACGAGGGGAGAGAAGAAGCCGAGTTGGTGGAGTGTTCAAGGTGGCCTTGGGGGAAGTAGTAAACCCTAGTATGGAGGGTGGGGATGGTGACGGAGTTGCCGGCGCAGGCTAGCCAGATTTTGGGGTTGATGGAGACGAGCTGCAGGGGAGGCGGCGGCGTGTGGGAGTGAGAGAGACGCTGAGAATTAGGAGACATGGTGATTGGGATTTAGAGATTGGAGGAAGAAGAGGAATGGAATCTCTCTCTTTCTCTCTCTTTCTTCTCTAGGTTTTGCTAGGTTTCCAATGGCCACCGTTCCAGGACAGCTGATCTGGGAGATCACCAAGGAGGAACAAGCCTGCGAGCTTGGTTCACAAGTCTGTGATGAGGAAGGAATTCCCTCGCATGGCCAAGGCTGTTACCAATTAGGTACCAACATGCTCGATTTACAATTCGTTGTTTTGTTGATGCATATGTGTTTTGTGGAATGTTATGAATGAGGATAGGTCGACTTGAGTTTTGTGGAATTCATCTTCCACCACGACTGTTGGTTTCTCCATCTATATCGTTGGCTATGTAACCCAGACAAGGCTCCAAAGGTCAAGATTCTTAAATTCTTTGTTATGAGTTTGTTTCTAGTAACATAATCTATATTTTATGTAAACACATTAATTAATTTTCATTATCCAAAGTTCCAAACCATTACGTATACATTTCTCTGATTCCCTAACATATTCATTTGAACTTTGTTAGAATGATATATATGAATGGCTAGCGGCTACGTACATTCTTCCTCCGGTTCGCATTGGCTATCTACTTCGGTAATATCATCCCAAATGTATCTGGTGTGAGGAAGTCAGTGTTCTACTTTTTAAAGCCAGGATACTGGATAGGGAAAAGTGGAAACAAAGTGGAAGGTAAAAATACTGAAATTCAGTATCTGCTCAACTTTCCTTTCTAAGTTGTACTTATGAGTTGTACTTGTGAGTTGTGACTTGATACTTTTGTGTTCCTCTAGCTCTCTTTGGGTAGAGGGTGGTGTTTGTAGTTAGATAGGTTCAATTCCACCACCTGAGCATACTGGTCCTGATGATGAAGATGTCCTAGAAGAGGAGAACATTGTCAAGGAGCAAGCTAAGGAAGGCACAGTTGGTCCAAACCTTGCAGTTTAGATACGCGTTCTTGTAAAAACATATCCTAGCAAAAAACACGGTCGTTTTTGTTCCAAGAGCAAGAGGACTCCACCATACCATGCTCTTAAGGTACATAACCTATTTTGACTCGTTAAGAGAATGTGGATTTTATTATGAACCTGTTGTTCGTGTGGAGCAAAATCTGGTGAAATAGTTTATTTAGATTATTCATTCGATGCATCTTTGTTTAGCGTTTTGTACCTAGACTATGAGATCCTCTAGCAGAATATTATGTCTTCATCAGATAGTTGCTCAGGCATATATACCTCTTTGCTAATTTTTGGGTGGATAGGTCGACTTAAGTTTAGTTATTTGTTCTTCTTTGGACTTGCTTTGTTGGCCATAATGTTTGTCGGTCTTAATGACTTTATGCAAGTATATGCAGTGCCATATAGTGGGATGCCTCTTCTTTTTGACCTCTGCTAGTTGCTCTCTACATATAATATGACCTGGACTAGAAAATTGAGGTATTTCTTAATCGTGGTATATTGGTATTTCTCTGCATATAATATAACCTGGATGCCTAGTGTAATTTTATGATTGCTGCTATTATCATCGACCTCAACTCCATTGGTTTATTTGGGTGAGTTTATTTTACTGCTATTGCCTTTATGATCATCATTTAATTTAACTGTATGTAACTTTGGTTCTTATATTCACTGTCATAGAAGTACATGGGTCTCATCAAGTTAAGATCCAACATTGGATATTGTAGGTACTGTATCATAAATATTCTTTGCATGAATGCATCATAATGTTCAGATCTTACTTAACTTCTTATTGCTGACATTTAATTGTTTATTGACATATACTCATATTAAGTTAAGATCCAGCATTGGATATTGTAGGTACTGTATCATAAATATTCTTTGCATGAATGCATCATAAATGTTCAGATCTTACTTACTTCTTATTGCTGAAATTTAATTATTTATTGACATATACTCATATTGATTCACTAAAGTTCTTTGTCTTCAATGTTGCAGGTGACACTTGAATGAATGGTGCATATTGAAGTTGATGAGTATGATGAAAGTATCAGAGTGCCTTAGTGCAGTTAGGACTTAGGAGGACTTTTTGCACACCACCATATTGTAGTTGCTATTATTTGGTTTGATATATTTTTTATTTTATAGCTTATGGGTCCCTTTATAACAAATAACTCTTTGTAATTTGATTAGTTTTGGCAATGAGAATAAATTTGAGATTTCTGAATCATGTTGTGCAAATGTTTTATTAAATTTTCATCCAAATTAAAATCAGACAATAGATATCCCCATGGACATCGACGTCTCTACATATTTCAAACGACATTTATATGTCGTCTTAAAGTAAAAGATGACTATAGTGTATGTCGTCTGAGGTAAGTATCAGACGACAGATAAGTGACGTTTGAATGCATTTGAGTCGAAAGAAGAGGTTTGACGTATGTCGTCTGAGATATATTTAGACGACAAAATAGTAACGTGTGAATAAGTTTGAGACGAGAGACGACTGCTCACATCTTTAGTATTACTTTAGTTTCGACGATACTTTTATGTCGTTAAGAAGCTTTCTAACGACAGAAACTTTAATTTTGTTACGAATGTAGGTGCATATAGACGACAATTGCTTATATACAATCTGTCGTCGAAGTTGTATCAGACGTCTAACGAGGTCTGTCGACTGAATGCTTATCAGATGACTGCTTGATAGATGACAGCCGAAAAAACATTCAGACGACCAACTTGGCAGGTCGTCTGAAGCCAAAATTGACGTAGTGCATAAAGTGTGAAAATACATATATTTTTAAGAATATACTTGTTCAAAAACATGAATTCTTATGAAATATATATATATATATATATACATAGAGTGCGGCTATTAGGACCTCCAAATTTGCTCACTAGACCTCACTCTATTTTGAATTATTAAATGACATATATATCCTCATATACAATGACTATTAAGGACAATAATTATACAAAAAGAAATATTATATTTATTCTATTTAGACTTTCCAATTCAATATTAACTGATTACATTCTTTATTATTTTCCTTATATATTTTTGTTTTCTAATTTCTTTTTATTAAAACATATATATAATATATATATATATATCTATTGATTATAGAAAATATGTATTTATTAAAATAATTTATTATGAGGTATAAAATAAAGATCAAATTATTCAAAATAAAAAACAGAGAAAAAATAACACATACAAAAGAGAAAAACAAAAGTTAAAAAAATATATAGAATAGTTCATGATAAAACATTTTTTTGCATGAAAATAATAATAATCAGAAAATGAATGTAGGGATAATGGATGTTCAAAAACAAAAAGGTAAAACGAAATAAAAATAAATGAGAGGTCTATTGAGTGAATAAGAGTTAAAGTAAGTAATTAATTGAAATATATGTCAATAAATAACTAAGGTTATGTTAGGAATTTGAAATGAGGTCTAGTGAGAAAATGTTTATATTAAAAAGCAAAAAAGAGGTGTAGAGAGAATGAGAGGTAAACTGAGCAAATTTGGAGGTCCCAATAGCCGCACTCATATACATATATAATTTGTCCAAGAAAAAAACAATTTCGTCTAGGAAATTTTTTTCACATATATATAATTCGTCCAAAATAAAGTGTGTATTACATAATACATAATTCGATAGAGATTTTTCTGTTTTTTTTATTCTAAAAATCCAATACAAAATATGAGCTTATATATAGATATCATAATTTTAAACTGTAAAAATAAAATATTAAAATGGAACTAAATTTTGATTCACAAAGATAGAAGGAAATTTTAATAAATTTACGAAATTTATTTATGGTATAAAAGCCTAATTTGGTATGATTATTAACTTGGTCATTATTATTAATAAATTAATTAAATTTGGTATATACGCATCCATATTAAAAGGGTAAGAAATTTTTTATATTAGTATGTAACATCCATTAATTATTAAGGTTAATATTGTATTTTTACTTAAAAATGAAATGTCATGATTTATTAAATTGATGATGTGTCTATGTGACATGACATGCCATATAGGATTAAGACCATAAATTTTAGGCCTTATTAAGACCCTCTAACACTATCATTTCCTAAATGAGAACGTACGAAAGAGAGTTTGTGGGGATGCATATACGTTATGAATTTTCTTCTTTTTTGGTTAAGCTGCAGGGTGGTACGAAGTTGTCACATCAGGAGTTGTATGCATGTTAGTTGTGTATGAAAATATACTAGTGTTACTAGGTTAAACTCTCTCTTTGACTCAAACAAGCTAGCTAGCGAAGTGCACGTCTTGGATACTCTTTACAAAAATGTCAAAGAAAGGTAGGTGTTAGTGACTTAGTGTTACACAACCTCACAGCCTTGCTAAAATACAATTGATCCATCACAAGAGAATTACAAATGATCAACATCTTGTTGGTAGGCCAATTCGAACTATAAAGATGGGGTATCAAGCAAGGCTCTTAATTTCTAACCAAACTCAAAGGGATTATATACAAATTCCATTGTATATTATCCCAAAAGACATATTTCAATGTATTAGTAACATTACAAGAGCATATATTATTTCTCTTTATTGTGTGCTTGAGATGGCTTAATTTAACTGACGCATACGCAGTTTTTTAGAGGATTTGTGATCCTTCTCGATCGCTTTATGCAGAGATATCGTAATGATATGAGTTTAATTCTGTTTTCTTAAAAAAGAAAAAAGAAAAATGCATGTAAGAGAAACATATAAAATATATTAACTTATAACTTGAATCAAATTAGATATCAATTTAAATAAATCAACATAACAAGACGGATCGATATATATAGGAAAACAATAGTGCAACATCCATATCACATAAACCTACTACTACTGTATATGGTTGAAATCACAAAATCACAAATGGTTAGTCACCAAAAGCGCACTCCCGCATATATATACTCCATGGATCCAAAGATTGAATAGTTCATCCACCAATTCTTGTTGGTGCTAACCTCATCCACCCGTACTTTAAAAAGCAATTCATTCAAACAATTGAACAGACCAGACGTTTTGAATGTCTTTGTTATCACTCGTTCAAGGTCGACATTATTCGTTCAAGGATCGATGCAATGAGGAGGATAAAGTTCATTCTATTCTGTTCCTCTTATCTCTTTGACCAAGCACACGTGTTTACGTTTACGTGTTAAAAGGAAAATGGACATGAAAATGACTCGAAGATAATTTAGCAATCAGATATATGTCGGTGTCAAAGTTCATTTATAATTTTATACCATGTGATTCATGAAAATGACATGGAACTTGGAACAGAATGGGAATTCAAAGTAGGGGAATTTTGAAAACAAACCAGCTGTTTTAAAGTCTATGGGTCCTTTTGTGCTCTAGATCTCATGATGATGACTGCTTCAAACATCTCATCTCATGACATGTTTACTTATTTAAAATATAATTAAATATGTGAGAATGATTACGGGATCAGAAAATTCATGTGTTTACTTGCTTATGGTAGAATATGAGTTGTTGTGGGTCCCACATTCCAACCCGAAATTGATTATTTGATAACCCGGATTTGTAATACCAAGAAAGAACAGGTTTAGGAATGATCTATCCGGAATGAACTTTGTACCAAAAGTATCCTCACATAATTATAATAACACCAAATTTCCATACTTTTTTAAAATGTAATTTAGTAATCGTACTAGTTTAACTGTAAGTCCCTATGGTAAGTAAACAACATCAATCGCAATTAGTTTCATTCCTATTACAATTCCATGTGATAAGTAAACAACTCAATAGAATTGAAATTTTCACATACTATTAAATTTCGTCTCTCATTCATTTCATCTCTCATTTATGATGAATTTCATTCCAAGTAAGTAAACGTATCATCAAAATAATGCTCTCGACTCATTTAAAGAGTAATTCTGATTGATAAAGTATCGCATTTTCAAAATACTTCTAAATGTACCTAGTAAATTGCTAATTACACTCGACACTTACATTTTTATCACATTCTTTCATGTTTTACCCCTATATCTATCTACACCTAACACTTCATCTAAAATGTAAAACCCATCACGGTAGCATCTCTTTATCAAATCTAGGTTCATCTCAGAAGTGCTTCCATCATGATTGTTTCACCTTGGCTTAATTTGTAATCATGATATCCACTAAAGAGTTTTTCACATGAACAAGCATCATGTTCTTTTACATTAGCATCATATTCTTATATGATATGACAATCTTGATTTGAGAGCAATGGTTTTCACATGTAAAGCTCTAATTCTCAGTGTTTCTACTTGACCTTCTTCCACTCTGCAACTCTGCTCTATGGGCATTGCTACTTCTCACTCTCTCTTGTCCTCCACTCTCTCCCATCAAAAAATCTTTTTGCACCCATCATTCGTGCTACTACTCCGGGACTGACCAAACCATATCTCTCCCAATCAATTCGTAAGTAAAACTTAGAATATAACAACTTACTCAAACTATGGAACCATGGATGACGATTATGATTGGGATTAATTTTGATGATTATGTTTATAATTATCAATATTCAAATGCCCTCTATCTACTCTTGTTACTCTTGTCTGGGAAGAAGTTTTTTTTTTTTTCGATACTATTCTGGAAAGAAATTTGCTGGGTGTGTGAATTGAGCCATAATTTTTGTTGGGTTTCTTCAAGGGTAAATTTGGAATATTTAACATAATTTGCTAGGGCTAGGTCTATTAAGGAGTTTGGTAGCTACATTTAGCAGCACCCTTTCAAGATAGTATATAACGAACATCCTTGTTTCTGGAACCAATCACTTAAAAAGATGCGCGCTCTCTCTCGAAACCCTAGCATGGGGGTTCTTGGCGGCGAAACGAGATCGGCACTCGAGGTGGCCTCTTTGACTTCCTCTTGGAGTTCTATTGAGGGTGGTGGGATTGGCTTTGCCCGTCAACCATCCCTGGCATGGAGAAGTTTCAGCTTCTCCCTTTTGGTTTATGGTGTTGTCTTCGGGGCCATGGCTGTGTTCCAGTCGGCTTTGATTTGGGATGGAGTGGTATGTGTGGGTAGCCACGCTGACGGGAGAGAAGGTGGTCGTTGTGTGGTGATGGACTCCAAATCTAAGGTATGTGATTATGTTTTCGGGTGGCTTTGTTGACGACAACAATGGTGGCTGGGATGTTGATAGCTTGCCGGCGGCTACCCTGGCAAAGAGGTGTGCGACGGCAGGAACACAAACTTGGGCTAGAGCTGCCTTGGATTAGATTGGGCTCTTTCTCGGGTCTGTTGCTTTAGGGCCTAAGTGGAGCATGTCAGAGCGTTCTACTGGCTCTCTTGCAAATGAAAGGTATGAGATGGTGGCAAGGGAGGATCCTAAGGTAACCTCCTCTGTGTAGGATGGTTCCTAAATGATCAGCTTTTACAAGTTTAGGGCATGCCCATTCCTGTTGCATTTGCTTAACTATGGTTTTTGTTTCTTTAGTTTTGCTTTCTGTTTGATTGAACTCCATAGTAGTTTCATTTAAGTTGCTTTCGAGTTATTTAGCATTGGTTTTTTCTATCGTTACTATTGCGGGTAAGTCATGTAGTAACTGTTATTTTTTGTTACAATATTAAAGGCTTCACGTCCATGTTTCAAAAAAAAAAAAGATAGTATGTAACCACTACTAGGACAAACACTTAGGGCATGTTTACTAACCTGGAATGGAATTAAAAGTGGCGGAATTGATTCCGGGATTGGTGAATTCCGGTGTTTACTAACCTGTCAAGGTATTGGAATGAGTGTGGGTCCCACTTGCTTATCAGGAATCAATTCCTTATAGACCCCCTAATCTGATACCCATCTCCCCCCTTGGGTATCAGAATCAAGCTTATGGAATCAACTTTTGCTTCCAAAAATATCCTCTCATAATTATAATATTTCCAAAATACCCAACCCTAGATATATATTTTGAGTTATTTGGAATATTATGGAACTTTGTTATTGTTATATTATGCTGAATGATGTTGGTGCATCAACTTCCGGTGTTTTGCTTCTTTTTTTTTTTTCCGGTGGTTACTAATGAATGATATCACAACCTGGTGATTGATGAAGTAGATTGTTAGTTGGTTCAGGTGATTAGTTATGCAAAACTTTGAACACGTGCACTTGAAAAGAAGAATAATAAAATTGCAAACATCTAGCTTCCTTTCTTGTAGGGGTATTTTAGTAATCAAACTAGTTTTAATTCCGATTCCATATGGTAAGTAAACAACATCAATCGTAATTTAATTTCATTCTTGTTTTGATTCCTGATGGTAAGTAAACAGTAGAATGGAATGAAATATTCCGATACCGATTCTAGTTGATACCGATTCTTGTTGATACCAATTCATGATAAGTTCCATTCCAAGTTAGTAAACGTGCCCTTAGCTTAATTCGTCGGCTAAGATTTCGTCAGGAAAAGGTCGTCGGCGATGACTTTAGCCGACGAAAAAAGAAGACGTCGTCGACTATAGTCCCACAGTTTAGCCGACGAAAAACATGTCGTCAGTTTTTTTTCCCAGACTTTAGCCGACGAAACAATTAAGATATTCGTCGGCTAAACCTTATAAAAAAAATTAAAAAAATAACTATAGCCGACGAAACATGCCATAATTCGTCGGCTAAACCTTATAAAAAAAATTAAAAAATACTATAGCCGACGAATACAATATTTAAATATCGTCAGCTAAAGTTGCTGGTTTTTGAAAAAAAAACTGCAGAAACTTTCGGCCACCTCCAATCACCACCAAAATTTGATAGAATCTTCCTCTCAACATTTCAAACAACTTTCTAGAAGAAGTCAAAGCCTAATTCTAAGCCTAAACAGGTCAATTGAATCAAAATATAAAAATCCCCAATTTTAAACCCTATAAACTTCAAATCTTTGATTCTCCTCACACACACCGAATCGAGCTACCAAATTCTAGAGGAATGTAGTACTAATCAAACTCAACTTATCTATATATAGAACTCACCAAATGGTGACCTGAGGAAGGAGAAATTCGATCGACACCGAATCCGAACCGGCGGAGTTTTGGAGCTTGATTTATCCCTCACGGCGGCGCCACTCGATGCACCACCTGTCCAACAATGAAGTAAAGACGACGACGAAGCTTTTGGGACAAGTGTGGCTGTCTCCGGTGGCTTAACAGCGAAGCTAGGCCGAGAAGAAAATCCGGTATTTTTCTGATTTTCTGACTTCTTACCATCCACCTCCGGTAAAACTCCTATATAAAGAACTTTACCCGACGAAATTCTTTATTTTCATCGGCTAAACTCTTTTGAAAATTTTGGTTAACCGCCAAAAAATTTTGGTTGAAAATTTTGAAAATTTTTCGACTTTAGCCGACGACTTTTCATATATTTTCGTCGGCTAAAGTCCTTTGAAAATTTTCCTCCAAATTTTTACCGCCAAAAAAATTTTGACCTTAGCCGACTACTTTTTTGATATCTCATCGGCTAAAGTTTATAAATTCATGAAAACGCTCATACCTCCCTCTATATTACGTAGTTTGGTCAAACATTCCACACGAAAAACTTTCACATAGATGAGACGCAACCGCCTATATAAAATTTTGAGATATTTATCTTCCAACGATAAGGCTCCCCATAGGGAATAACAACTGTAAATAGGGTTGACCGCTACTATCGGCACCGAGACGTTACCCGATTTACGTGATTTTTGAACCATAGCCGTATTTCACCATTTTGAACACATCTTATTTCACGAGATTTTTGATAATTTTGCTTCCTATGTAGAGTTGGTTCACAAAGTTGTATAACCTACTAAACAAGTTATACAACATTAGCAGACACGTTGTGATTCCGATGACTAAAATTCACAAACCAAAATTCGACCGTCAGATATGATCATTATGACGAAAGATGTTTGTGGTAAAAAATTCAACTGGATCCAACAACGTTAAGGGCTCGATCGAAACGGTCAATCCTAATCCATCGTCACTTATCACATAAAAACGCTCATATCTCCCTCTATATTACGTAGTTTGGTCAAACCTTCCACACAAAAAACTCTCATGTAGATGAGACGCAACTGTCCATATAAAAAATTTGAGACATTTACCTTTCGACGATAGAGCTCCACATAGAGAATAATAATGGTAAATAGTACACGTTGTGATTCCGATGACTAAAATTTACAAACCAAAATTCGACCGTCAGATATGATCATTATGACGAAAGATGTCTATGTGATGGTAAAAGGTTGTTGGCAATCCTTATATAGAATAAAACACAACCTATGAAGCCTAAAGCAATGAAGCCTAAAACAATTGGGAGATTGGTCTTCCACATCTGAAGAACAAGTTGAAGAAGTAGAAGAACCAACATGATCTCATGGAACTCAGGTAAAATCATGCATATGCATTTCATGGTTTTTCATAGAGGATAGCAGTATCACTTGCCATCCTAAAAATCTGGGTTTCCAGTTTTTTGATCTTTTGTTCTGTTGTCTTATGTTTAAGTTTCTTTACCCTTGTTCCATAAGAACTATGTTTGGGGGAGATCCTAATTTGAATTTCAAATTGACAACTAGAATATATAAAGATCTTGCCTTTGTGGTCAATTTAGTTTTGGGTTTGATGCCTTTGTTCCAACCCGTGACTCATGGTTTAAGAGCTCTAAGGCTACAGCTGTGTTTGTGATACACAAACCAATATAACAGCTGTCTTTGTATGTCCTCTCCCTTTCAGAGTTTGGCCAAAGACAAAAGTCCAAAACTCCTTCCTTTCTTTGGCCCTTGTGCTTGACCTCTTGTGGCATCTCTTTGGCTTATGTCTCTCTCTTGTTAGAGCACTCCATCAGCCTATATATACTGAGCAAGGCAGCCTTTGCTTAGTGGTTGTCAAAATGTAGTTTCTACATTTGCTTTGTTGGGTTTCTCCCTTTGTTGGGTTTTTGGTTTTACTTTGCATTGTTCATTAGTCTCTAAGTCTTCCTTTTGTGATTATAAACCTTAGAGCTGAACAAAACATCTTCTCATAAACTCATTGCATTCTGCATACCATAAGATCAGTTGGTAGTGCAGCAACCCAGAAAGTGTTCATGAAAGAAGCAGCTGAGGATAGCTGAGTTCTGATGTATCCTGCTGAGGTAGTTGGGTTCATGAAAGAATCAGTTTAAGATAGCTGAATTTCTGAGAGTGAAACTTCTTAGAAGTCTTCAAGAAGAATCAGTTAAGTGATAGCTGAGTTCTTAGTTGAAACTTCTTATACCTTCATGTGTAGCTACTTAGAGACAAGAGAGGTAGATCTAGACTAGTTTGGGACTAGGTAGGATAGCAAGTCGTTGCTGTATCATATACTGTAATCTTGTAAGGAGTGAGGTACTCAGAAACAAGAGAGAAAATATAGATCTAGACTAGTGGGTAGTTTAGGCAGGATAGCAAGTGGTTCATGTATCCCTAGACTATAATATTGTAAGAAGTGAGTTTTACATAGTGGAAATGTTTGTCCCTCAAGAGTTAGGGGCACGCAGTTTTTCTCCTTGGTTTCAGGGTTTCTGCGAGTAAAAAACATCTTGGTGTTCATTGTTATTTTACTGCAACTTTTATTTATTGTCATTGTGTATTTGTTATTCAAGATAGCTATAACCATTGCTATCCCTGAGAACGAATTTATACGAAAAAAGTTGTTAAGGGCCTATTCACCCCCCCCCCTCTAGGACCTTTACTACGATAAAAAATTCAACTGGATTTGACAACATTAAGGGCTCGATCAAAACGGTCAACTCTAATCGGAAATAAGAAAACTACATTTTGATGCCCTAAACGGACTCAGATGGCCAAAAAGGCCCATATGTCATAGCATAAAAATGAGTTTGACTTGTAGGGCCGTTACGCTTCCAGAAAGGTATCACAATAGTCAATCGGACACCAAACGCCAAATCTGCAGTATAGTGAATAATAAGGATAAATTGCATTGACCGCAACTATCTGCATCGAGACTTTATCGGAATACCGTGATTTTTTAACCGTAGACGTATTTCACCATTCTGGTCATATCTTATTTCACGACTTTTTTGCGTTTGAAGGTTCTACGTATAGTTTTTTTTTCCCAGATGAGTTGTTGTCCAGATCTGCAAATATAAGGCACTTTAGCCGACAAAATTATATTTTTCGTCGGCTAAACTTTTAAAAATTGCGTCGGCTAAAGTTCACAGATTATAGCCGACGAAAAAAATTATTCAGACGACGAAATTTTAATTTCGTCGTCTAAAGTTGGCCAAAGCCGACGAAAATTTAAATTAGCCGACGAAAGAAAATTTCGTTGGCTAAAGTCCACGTTAGCCGACGAAAAAATAATTCGTCAGCCTGATTTTTTTATTTTCGTTGGCTAAAACCTTTCTTCTGGTAGTGAACAGTTGTTTACCAAATTTTTATATCTTAGAAACTTTAGATACAAACATTTACATATAATCTTATCGACGACCTTTGTCACGAAACACTTGTAGAAGTACATCATTGAGCTATATTCTTGAAACTAGAGTATGGTTTTAGTTGGGGATTTTAAGTCTGCATACCATTTTCCTAAATCATTTCGTACTACAATAGAAGGAAATGAAAGACTAAAATGTTTTGTGAACCATTTTTTATCCTTTCATGTATAATCTATTTTACATGTTAGTTGATGTGGCACAACCCCGTCATTTATTGGTTGAGCGATGTATATGTCACATAAACCGACACATAAGATGGTCTACTTATGTAATTTACCTGACCCAGCATTGCTTGAAAGAAAACAATCTCACAATAAAAAAGAAGTGATGTGTGGGCCGTTTGTTAAACCCAAAGCCTACTATACTTAAACCCAGATCCGACTGTGGAGAATCGAGAGAGTTGACATTGAGAGAGAGGGAGAAGCGAAATGGGGAAGAAATGGTGGGCGATCGGAGTGGCGGTGGCGATACTGGGAACGGTGAGGGAAGTGAGCAAGCAATACGGTTGGGACAAGGACGTTTTGATCAAGGTCTTTTCTGAGTTGTCTGATCGGTTAGGGATATGGGCAATCCCTCTCTACGTTGCCATCCACACTCTCACTCTCGCTCTCTGTTTGCCCTACGCCGTCTTCTTCGAGGCCGCCGCTTCTATGCTCTTTGGGTTCTTCCCCGCCGTGCTCTGCGTCTTCGCTGCCAAGCTCCTCGGCGCTTCCCTCTCATTCTGGATCGGCAGGTACTGAATAGTTAGGGGTTTGGTTTTGTAGCATCAATAATAGCTCAGTGGGATGAAGCTAACTATGAAGCCTAATACCCTTTTGTAATGTTAGCTAGCTTAATAGGTAGTGTTGTTGAGGACTGCTTTATGCTTTTGTGGTAGAGCTTAGTTGTCTCTGAGATGTGATTCTTTGGCTGGATGTGTTACGAGTATGAGAAAGCAAGGGTTATAGAGTGAAGGGTTCTTTGTTTTGTAACAGAGGATCAGATAGAGTGATAGTCTGTTGGCTTTGTTTGTTTAATGATGGATTACATCAGTATATAGGAGTTGTTTAGTTTTTGAGGGAAGGGCAGGTTTCAATTGCATATCCATTTAGATGAGGGCTTATGCATACATTTTAATTTGGACAAATAGGGAGATTGTTAATCTATCAGAATCAGTGTGAAATGCATAGATATCATGGATGAGGATGATGACCCGGACTTAGAATCAGGTACAAGTCTTGGTATCATGAATATGATTGGCACTAGGCTAATATATGAGCAGCATTGCTCCTTCGACCCTGCTTTCTTTATATTAAGTGAAATGCATTGTAATACGATGGATGAGGATGATGATCCAGACTTAGAATCAAGTTCAAGTCTTAGTTTCATGAATATGATGAGAGGTATACTAATCTGTGGGCAGCTTTTTTTCATTAAACCCTGCTTTCTTTATATAATGTGACTAACTCCATAAGCTTCAATATTCACTCAACTTCAATTTTCAGGGGAGTAGAGTTCTGTTTGATTAGGTTTCACTTTCTGTGTGTTTTTCTGTGATTGCTTTTGGAAGTACTGTAATGCTTTTGTTACATTCAGGTTGATATTTAAGAGTTCAACTTCAGCAATGGATTGGGTACAAAAGAACAAGTATTTCGCTGTACTTTCCAGAGGAGTTGAGCGAGATGGTTGGAGATTTGTGCTTCTCGCCCGCTTCTCGCCAATGCCTTCCTATATTATAAACTATGCCCTAGCTGCGACAAAAGTTCGGTTTCTTGTGGATTTCTTGCTTCCGACAGTTATTGGATGCATGCCGATGATTTTACAGAACACGTCGATTGGCAGCTTGGCTGGTGCTGCTGTTTCTTCAGGCGCTGGCTCCCAGAAATCTAAAGTTTGGTCTTACCTTTTCCCTTTGTTAGGAATTATATCGAGCATTCTTATTTCCTTGAGAATTAAGAAGTACTCTACTGAAAAATTAGTGACTGAATCCTCTCCCATCCCCAGCGAGCATTCGCAGGACTCTAATAACAGCAACGACTCAAATAACAAGGACCTGAAAAAGGGTCAATAGTTGACACTGGTCTTTCTGCCAGTAATAACAGATAAACCTTGAAACTCGATGTAGTGTTTCGATCTTCTCTCATTGATTGATATTATGCTAGCGAGATTGCTTGTAGCTAGTCTGTACCATTGGATGATCTGCTATTTTGATTGTTATCATGACTAGTTAAACTGCACTATGGGTGATATCGTGTGCTCTCTCGTCCCTGCACTCTAGCGTAGGAAGAGGAGTGTACCATTACAATGTTCACTGCGGAGTAAGATGAAAGATCTCTTCACATACATGGTGCGTTTGCTGCATCAGTTATCTTTGTTTGCTATCTTTGTTCGCTGGAATTTTAAACTTTTCCCCTATCTATCATGTGGCAGAATTCGGCCCCAATAATGCTTTTTCATAATCATCTAAATGTTGGAAACAATCCCACCTTTGCTTCCATATTCAAAAATCAAAATAGTCTCAAACAATCCCATCTTTATTAGTAATTTGGCTATGGTATCGTTTACAACCCTCTTTATCAACATAATCCACTTCCCACCCTGGCAGTGTTGAATAGAATTTGTGCTAGTGTGAAGCATCATAAACGATTATACTCACTTGCATTCGATAAATCAAAATGAGGCTTAAAACTTGTAAACAAAGTAAAATAGCATCATGAATGAGAAATGAATAGAATGTATTTACTCAATTTTAAACTAATCCGATTCCTTGCTAAATTTATCCTACGGTTTTGATCTGCAATGATCGCAAAGAAAGCTCCATGTGTAACAACTAATGATGATTGATCAACACGGCCAATTTTGTGGAGAGAGATACTTGTTAGCATACACCACGGGTAGACACAGAGAGACATGGCACATTCCCCCCCCCCCCCCCCCCCCCAATTTATGTTTAAGTCCTCTATTTATCAAAAAAAAAACTTATAAATATAAAAGTTTGGATATATAGTATATTTTGTGATTGATAGAGAAAAAATCGTCTATAAATAACAGCAATTGCCATCTGTACGTTGGATTTTGGATAGTATCATAAACTTGGTTGTTACTCTCTGTAACCCAGCTCACTTTACCACCTAAGCTTGAGCTACCAGTTAACCCTTCCTTAATAATCCCTTTAAGCTTTTATTCAAAAAAAAAAAAAAAAAAAGACCCTTTTGAGTTCTCTCCCCTCCTTCCATGGTTGTATGCCCAGAAACATAAACCAGAGGAAAATGGTTAAGCTCTTAACCATTTTCTTAGCCCTTTCGCTCCCCTGCGCAGGCATGCTCGCTGTGTTCGTTCTCTACAGCTGTCTGGTATGGTTCGCCACATATACTACTACTCAGGCAGAGCCGCCTCCGGTACCGGTCAAGGGCTTTTCGGCCTCCGATCTCAAGAAGCTGCCGAAAACTATCGGGAAAGAGCTAACCAGGGCGGTGGAGTGCGCGCTGTGTCTGGACGATATCGAAGCGGAGCAACTGGCGCGGGTGATTCCAGGTTGTAAGTTGTAACCACGCGTTCCACCTCCAGTGTGGGGATACCTGGCTTTCGAAGCAGTCATTCTGTCCGAATTGTAGAGCCAAACTCCAGCCTCATCAGTTTCTCATTTCCTCTGATGAAAATCCATGCTAGAAAATTGGTTGGTATATATATTAGTATCAGCAGTCAGATGTAGTCATGTAGAAACAGTAGAATAATGGTACGTATGTAGCTAGGGTTTTGACTTTGATCGAATTAATCATGTACAATCTCGGTTAATCATATTTTCATTATTAGATTAAAATGATCGTTTCGATCTTTACATTTTTATTAGAGAACTGTCGAATAGGATACTGGATTTCAGTTTCCATTTGAATAAAATGTTCTTATTCTTAGCAGTAACTTGCAGCACTGGATCCTCGATTTAAGATAAATGTTCATTTTCGTTTTGCTGTTGTCAACTGGTCTACCATATTACCCTTCTTCCCGGAAGCTAAGCTTTGATATTAGCTAAACAAGTGGCCGGTATTTTCAGAAGTTTTGTGGATTTAGTGTTGAACGTACTCTGGCCATTTGGGTATCTATTTTTGCCTCTCTGTGTGTCTCTGCACTGTTTTTGTAGATTATGGTAAGTAGAATTTTCATCTGATTGTGTGATTTTCCTTCATTGCTCATTTAATTGGAAAATGGTGGCCTGGATGTATTGTTCAATATCATGCTCTATCTGAACAGTACGTTGAAATCTAAAAGCCAGCCAGCTGAAAATAGAAGCAGAAGCTTCTCTTCACCTCTTTCACTATAGTGCATTTGCTTAGTGCAATTGAGCGAGGTACAAACATAACAGCAAGCACCATAGTAAAATTTCAAGAGTTTTAATTATTTGCTCTCCTAGCTCACAACTCACAAGTGCTCTCTGCGATATCCCTACAATCACGCCATATTACACTCATAGACACATAATTAATCTGATGGAGACATGCAATAGTATCATAGAATTATTTTGGAAAAACCAATTACAGTTACTATGCTATATATAGGTTGTAATTATTTTAGAATCATGGCCAATTACAATATTTACAATGCCATATAGATAGAGGTTGTAATTATTTTGGACCTCACACTGCACATGGTTCATCAGATTTCAGTTGAAGGCTAGCTAGATCACCCGAAGCATCAACATCCACCATCTCCACCACGCACTTCTCATGTTCATCCCCATCACTCTCCTTGCTTCCATCTTTCCCGTCATAATCATAGCACTGCTTAGCATCCACCGATTGAACTTCGGATGTTGCTATATATACTCAGAATCACAGTATCCGTTACGTGCTCCGGTGCAGGAAGCTTATTCCGCTGATCAACTGGACCTGCTTGCGGTTTCTGTATATGGCGTAGAACAGCATCTGAAGGAGACCCAAGACAAAACCTAACCCATTCGGAAGCTATATGAAAAGACAAAGGGCGATCTTGTTATTCTGCAAGTAATTATTACTGGGAATGTAAATGTAATTTTTGGTTAAAATTACTACTTTTTTTTTTTTTTTGAAATAACAAAATTACTGCTTACTGCTATGAATATATCTTTGAGGAGCATTCCATAAGAGAACCACAACACGCCACTCAAGGTAAGGAAGAATGATAAGGTGAACGGCATAAACTCAACGTACAGTACTTCCTGTGCGGATCACCTGTGCCTGCATTTACAGAAGAGACACTAATTAAGTAAATAATTATGTAACTAGAAGAGAGAAATTCATTACTTCTATATAGGAAAATTGTTTCTCGCCACAAATACTATATTTTGCTTAGTAATACTTAGTATATATAGATTTGAAAACATTATCGATATATAAAGGGACCTTACCACAATACTCAAGGGCGCTGCAGATGCACAGATGGTAACGGCAACATTGATTCATCCGAGAACCAACGCACGGTATTCACTATGAACTGCATAGCTTATACAGACAACGATTAAGGAGAAGAGTCCCAAGTTCATAAACCCGAATAACTTGATAGTTAATTTCTGTACTTTGATCAAATTTAAGAAATTGTAAATCAGCGTTAATTAGAACAGGAATATTAACAGGTAAGCTATATATTCAAACTCGATACTTTTATGTAATTTACGTACCCTTGAAGCGTTTGTTGCATAAACAATGTACATGGCGATGTACAAAGTCTCCATTACACTTCCGAAAGTGTTGATTGTGATTAAAAGCACCATATTTTGCTTTACTATGCCATAGTAGAGCCAAAGCGTGGAACCAAACAGAGCTACCAAATAGGGCAGCGATTGGAAACCCTCCGTCGTTTTCTTTTTGTAAATCCGGTAAAATGTTGGCCTGGAAGTAAACAAAATTGAAGCAAATTATATTTTTGTACTACATAATGCATGCACCTGAAGAGAAGAGATACGTTGTTCGATCATCAGTTACTTACACTGTGGCTAGGTAAACCATAAAGGAGATCACATCACCTGTCATGAAACGCTAAATTGTATAAGAATTTAGAAATCAAGGAACTCATTCAAATGAAGTATAGATGGCATGATAACAAACAATGCGTAACTGATAGACATTGTAAAACCCGTTCGTGTTCGAAAATTGACATATCTTACCTATGACGCCAAAGATAAACGCCAAATGATGTTGGCTATCTGCAGCAGCCATATCTGGAAGAAGATGGTCCTTCTTAGCAAGCAATAAAATCAGAGACAATAACATAGGAGACAGAAAACTATATAGCTTCATCTTTGAGGAGATAGAAACACACTCCTTTATAAACACACCAAGAGACAAAATGACTATCTTGTCGCATTACATGCACGTAGAAGATTAGAAGTCTAGTAGGTGGTATATGGCGGCCATATTAATGGGATGCAAATCAGTCCATTTTTACTAAATGAAAGAGAATTGGCTTACCCCAAAAGGCAGGGCAAAAGAAAATATCTCCCTACACGTCATGAGCATTGATATGCTCCTGGCCTCATCTTGTTTGAAGATCCTTCCATTCATGTTGCATGTTGCTGATGCTTATTTAGATGATTTAACTGGTGTTTCTAGAATTAGAAGAACCGGGAACACTGTTGTTCTTTTTTTAGGGTAAAGGAGATAATTTTATTGATCAAAAATCATAATGACCATAACAGTCAAACAAGAATAGTCTGAAGACCATACAAACAGCTACCAACTATGAGTTGAAAAAACAACCTCAAATATATGGTCCAAAAAGGTGGACATTAATAAACTAGAAAACAAATAAAAATAACTTCTAAACCTATACAACTTTGAAGCGAAGCCACTGCCCTTGTGACTATGACGCCTAAGACCTAATGGTGTACCTTTCCACCCAGCGGTCTAGCAAACCAACTTCACTCAAAACCAATATAGGCTAGAAATTATCACTCCTCCATAACTCAACGCAGGTTAATCCAAAAGGAAGAACGAAGAAAAGTAACGCCCTAAGGCCCAGCCCACCCAGGCCCATTGCTGTAGCCAGGGAAAACCCAAGCCTCGCGGCCCAAACTTCTCCTCTTCCCCTCTAGATTTTCTAACGCCGGGCTCATCGTCGGAGCCACCTACCTTCAGTCTGGTGGTCTCCATCGACCTTCTGCCATAGAACCCCTTAAAAGGCAACTCGGCCTCTGTCGCCGCCACGCTCAATCACCTTTCAAAACCCTAACCACGCCGAACTCGCCTACAAACAACGTCGCTCACCTCCAAGCAACATACACTATCCAACAACTCACAACCACCCTCACCCATCAAACAACCACAGTAAAATCGATATGGCTTCGGTAATTCACCGCTGATGGAACAAATCGACAGCCCCATTAAAGAGATTCGCGAGCACAGCCGAAACCAAAATGCCTCTGCCTTGATAAAGATCAGACTCGAGAACACTGCGATCAAGAGGTCTTCCTCCTCACCAAAGTTGTCGCCGCAACCGCTGCACCTAATTTCAGAGCAAGAACCTAATGTCGCCTTGACGATCTGTGCACAAGAAGCCCTCTGCACCGCCCCTGTTGTGATCAGACAGCAACTCCTCCCCAAGATAGAGAAAAGGGGCGATGTCGCCGCTGTTGAAACCCTAGGGTTTCTCCTTCAGAGTTGCTCCGTGAAAGATGGAGGCACTCCCAAAACTTTGTATCAGTAGGCCAAAAGTTAGTTGGGAACACTGTTGTTCTTTAGTTAGTCTTTTATCTGTTTTTTCTTAGGCCTTTGTTCCCCTAGTGTAAGAAAAAAAAAACACATAAGCCCTACCGCAACCATTACAAAACAATGCGGCTATAATCTCCAAAACAGGATCTACTTTTCATCAAGAACTTAATTGTACACATAAAACCCTAAATCCTATGGAATACCTAACTACCCTGAGTTATATTACATTATTTATTTGATGTGGGACGAGAATTTAAGCTGCGTCATCATCGGAAAAAAAGGCAATATGTCGTCTTAATTATCTTATTCGTATTTTAATTTTTTTTTTTCGTTTTATGATTCTTTTATTTAGCGTTATTTGTTTCCTTTATATTTGGGTTTAGCATCCATTAATGTTAGATTATGATTGTGTTAAGTATGGATGCATAAATAAGCTTCATAGATTCATAATTCATACACTTTTATACCTTTAAATGTAGGATTCTATGCTTATTTTTTGTCAATTGTGAGTCATTTATTTGGTTTTTGTGTTTTGTAGGTCGAGTTGGAGAAAATGAGATTTTGGAGCTAAAAGTCAAACAAAGGATAACAACCGTGCTTTTATCTTGAGTTACCTAGAAACTACTCTGATGTGCGTCAACTTTAAGGTATAAACTGTACATGCTCATAAGGAATTAGGAGGCAAGCCATATACCATTAGAAATATACGGTTACATTTCTCAGGAATTTTACGGAAGTATATTTGCATTATTTTAAAGCAAGTTATGAAGATTTGAATGAACGCAACTCAGGGAGGCAGATTCTGACGAGTTTTGCATATCTCCTCATGATTCCAATTTGTAAAACCCAAGTTCATCAATCTTAACACTACAAGGAAGATTGTTGAACATGTCTACATATATGGAAGGTTACTCTTGCATTGACTATAATAACCTATTGTGTTATTTGAAGAGAAGAAAACTATTCCATATTGGACAAGGAGAGTTTGAAAAGCCCAAACAAAAGAGGATTTCAAGAGGCATAAAAGGCAGAAAACCAAAGGACGAAAAAAGACACATATAACACAGCAATATTTCCAGAAGAAGAGAAGAGAGAGAGCCTCACCATTGTTGGACCTAAGTTCCATAATTCTTCCATTGTCTGTTTCATGCTTTATTTATTTTTTTAGTCATGTATGTTTTCTTTGATTATTGATTTCTAAACTTCTAGTTAGGGCTAAGATAAAACTCTAGTATGATTACTCTATTTCTTTAGTTGATGTGTTTTTGGATTCAATGGATTGCCATGTTAAACTCTTAATCACCATTTCAATAATAATTTTATACAAAATCTTTTTTCTGGCTCAATAAGACTTAGGTTTTGTTTATTAGTTATTTGGTTGAAGAACATGAGGCTATTGAGTTTATTTAATTTTGTGATTAGAGAGTTATGAATTAAAGAATGCAAGTATTTGATCATAGTCGATATTCTTGTTTGCATGATTTCCTAGTTCTTTTGTGCTTAATGGAGTTGAACATGTTTGCTTGAACCTGATCATAATGTGAAGTAAATTATAGTTTGGCTACTTGAGTTCTATACGAGATTAATAAGTTAATTAAAATTTATTGGTTAGAAGAACTTTAATTGTATGTTAGTGATCAATAATGCTTATGTACGAAAATCTTTAGCATGCAATCTAGAAAATTCAATTGCTATCAACTAAAGATGAGGTAGGAGTATTAGGTGGTGGATTCAATACTTTAGCATCTTCATAATTTGTTTTTCAATTCTTAGATATTTCATTGTTCTCTTGTCTTTAATTTCAGTTTTTATTACTTTAGTTTTCTGGTTTCAATCCAAAAACATCATAAAATCGGTTTGTCATCTTATTAAGTTTAGCATAGTTGTCAGAGTAACTTGTTTTAATCAATCCTTGAGGAACGACCTCATGATTGCATTTTTATTCTACATGCAATTGATTCGTGCACTTAAGAGTACTACATCAAAATTTACAATGTAACAAAGCTCCATCATCACGTTCTGTGTAGGATCATGGAACTTTCATATCAATAAAAAAACCACATATTAGAGAAGTTTCTCTATGGTTATTTTGTACTGCTCCCCCCATCCCCCCCCCCCCCCCCCCCCCAAATTGTTACTGGATTCTAGCTTATCTCATATGAGTTTCAATGCTTGACGGAATCTCTTTCTATCATGTTCACGCTTCCCATATCATTTGCTTACAATAATAACTAACTTAAACCCTAGTGTTTTAATGCGGCAATTTAGTAAAATTTAAAGCAACGTACTCCTGCTCAAGTGCTGAATACACACAAAACCTCGATTGAAAGTTTTTTTTTTTATTATTGTGGTTAATGGTAGTTGAAATATTGCCCGTTTCGGGTTGATGCCATATTATCAAAGACATAATATGATACTCATACATAGGAATATGCGTAGAGATATTAGTTCTGAAGTATGTGGGCATCATAGTTATTGGGTCCAAGCGAACAATGGAAAACATTGAATTAGTTCTTAATTAAAACTTAACAGTCATGAATGTCAAAAATAGAGAGTTTATATCTTACTTGTTGTAATGTATATACCATATGTGAAGAATCCAGCCCCTAATACGTAAATACATTATCAGTTAAAGATATGTGGCCACCTTTATTTATATCACTTTTAGGTTAGGTTTGATCCATAGTTTTGCTCACGCATGCACACAGTATAAATATCAAGAGTGGTTAATTGTTAATGTTTGGCGGGTAGGTTAATACTTAAGCATGAAGTGGTGTTATTCGTATGATATGCAATTTGGTAAGAGACAATTTTGGTGCCTGATCTTGCAGCTAAGGGTCGATCTCTAGGTTCATGCTTATATATAATGGAAAGATTTGTGTTTGCAGTTGTCATCCTCCACATGGTTTTTGTATTTCCAGAATTGATAGTCTGATAGTAAGTGCTCTTAGTTATCATCAGAGTAAACTAGCTGGTTTCTTTTGTGAATTTGGATCGTATGGAATCAGGGTAGCAGGGGGAATGCATTTACTAGGACATATAAGACCTGCTTCCATTTTAACAAGGTGTCAAAAATCACATAACTAAACTTCCGCTTGTATAGCCAATTATATTTCACTGAACTTCTATTATTCCAAAATCACAATGTTTCATTAGATGCATATGTGGGGGCACGGCTCGCAAGTACAGGAAGGGACCTGAATCGTTGAGGGGAACGAAGCCATAATCGTCATCAATACTGCGTCTTCCATGTTACTGTTGGGCAGAGGACTGCGGTAACAACATATATGTACTAGAAAAAATATAGACCACCCTAGGTCACGGCCCTTGAAAGACTTAAGGACTCTGCAGACACTTTACAAGAGGAAGCACGACACGAAGCGGTTTGGTTGTCGCAATGCGGCAAGCCGTTTGCAGTGAGAGGAGACTGGAGGACGTACACAAGAAGTAAACCAGAACTTTCAGCAGCATCAAGGGAAGCTTGGTGCTATAAATGGTGCATTCGGGTTCTTGTGTTTGGCTCAAAGCCAGGACATTGCGGGTTACGTAAGCCAATATTAGGTCAGCTACGAATTAGTTAAAATCATAGCATTAAGTCTTATGACAATTCTAAATGACAACTTCTATTAGTTAAGGATGTCAAAAAGATAGATCTTAGATCTTACCTTTTGAAGAAAGAAAGAAGAAAGATCTTACCTTTTGAAATGTATTCATAATGTGGAAATACAAAATCGTACCAACGGACATGTAGGAAAATACGATCCCAGCTAAGTTTGAAGCTTACAATTCAAAAGTGTATTTGACTATATTCCTGTATTGCACCTAGATCGCTGAGGCAAATAGGCAATATACGAATGGCGCGGTTCAGAATACCACTTTTCGATTTCTCATATTCTGTGTATATATACATGCATATTCGAAAGGCCTAATCTGTTTAATTAGTGTTTGAAGGACTTCAACATGATGTGCAGACTCGAGCATCGTACGTTGTATTGATAGAAATTAAATACAAACAATGAAAAGATAGAAATGTTATTATTCCAAGGAAAAAAAAGGAAATGCTCTCGAACTATGTTTACTAGGGTTTAGGATTTAGGATCCATAAAATGGAAGTTGAAAAATTCATCCTAATATGATTCATAGACATATACATACAAATATTAGTTCCGAAGTATGCATGTGAGCATCATAGTTCTTTGGTCCAAGCGAGCAATGAAAAACATTGAATTAGCTAGCTCTTAAAACTTGACAATCATGAATGTCAAAAATAGAGATTTTAGAACTTACTTGTTGTTGTGTATATATCTTATGTACGTGACGAATCCAGCCCCTAGCTATACTGCTATAGTATACGTGAATACATAATCTATACCAACCACATGTTGAAAAATATATAGTCCATCCCCCTAGCAGCATCACTGCATGCTGTCTCCCACCTAATAAGCCTAAGCTTGCCAATTCAAATTGGTTTTTTCTAACAAAATGATTCTGTATGCAAAAATAATTGACCACCTAGCTAGATATCGCTATGACAGGTTGCGTATATTCAGTTCAAGATATCAGATATGTGGCTAGCTTTTAGCTAGGTTAGGTTTGAGATCAGTGATTTTGCTCACGAATGCAAAGTTGCAAACAGTAATACACAGTATGAATATCAAGAGTGTGGTTGTTAATGTTGGCGGGTAGGTTAAGACTTAAGCATGAAGTGATATCGTAGACTCGAGCATGTTTGAATTGACCATGGAACAGAAGTGTAGTATATTTGTTCAACTTCAACGGCAGAAATCTCATTGACAAAATATAGTATTCTTCGACGTATGGGGTGTCAAATCAGTTATATATAAGACGCTCGATCTAGTTGTTTAGTAGAAGATGCATGTCAAGACTCATGCGGAACCAAAATGTTTTGTTCAAACCAAGAGGGAGTAATTAACAAGGTCGTTTCATGGCCTTGCTAAATTCAATTTGTGTGAAAATGTTCTCTGTTTGTTTAAAGGAATATCCGAAATGGTTTATGAAGTATCAACGTAACAATATGGCATAATCTTTTATTATTTAAAAAAAATAAAAAAATATCAACGTAACGTATCCTATTGATATATTTTGATTTTAACGTATTCACATATTATAACTTGTTGGATACCGATCTCGTACCCGTATCTGTAAAATATAAGAGGTTCCTATGACTCGTGATCGACCTATTTCATTCTTTCTCTCCAATCCCACTACAACACACATTGTGATTTCCGACAATGGAAATTGTCGGTAAAAGCCGTATTCTCGTCGGAAATACTGGTTCCGACGAAATATTCCTCGTCGGAAGGCGTCGCTAATACTCCCGTGGGAAATACCATCTTTCTGACGAATTGTCGGAAATTCTTCCTTATTTCCGACAAAAGTACTCGTCGGATATTGGTCGGAACTTATTATTTGTTTCGTCCAAAAATAAATCGTCGATAACTCGTCAGGAATAATTCTAGTTTCGACGGGTTAGTTTCGACCATACATTTGTCGTGATCATATATACTTCTGACAACTTAGTTTCGACTAATCTCTTAATTGATCCCAATTTTAGTTGTTGGTAACATCAGTGGCAAAATTTCAAGAATATATAAAATAAAATAAAAGCCAGGTACAACCCACTTATTTCTGAAATTTTTTTTCGATTCATTAAAGAATGTATCATACAATTAGTATACAATATTGTATAATTTGTATACAATTTCAAATAAACTACAACAAAAGAAAAAATATAAATCTATTCTTGTCCTGTTTCCTCTCCAAGGCTGGATCTGCTGCCCTCAATATTGACCAAACAGTAAGCCTTTTTTCTGCAAGGTAGATGATTGATGAACAAATTAGTCAACAACACAAGAACAGTTTATATTCTTACTCTGCTTTCTTAAGTTTAACAGAGTGGGTTTATACTAGTTTGGTAAGAGAAAGCTTTCTATATAACATATATATGATCTCTTGATAAAGTTTTATGCTATGAGAATCTAATGACTGAGAGTAAACATCCTTCTATAAACTCAGTCACAAATTCTTCAGTGACACACAATAGATAACAAATTTATACCGATGCCTATCAAGACCATGCCACTTAATTCCAATGACTTCCATGTAAGCACTAGCAATCCCCATTATGATACCAAACAAAAAAAGAGCAAACTTTATTTCTGCTCAACCCGTACTTAACAAAGTACTACTTGTAGCTATTTAACTTTCTTGTTGAACAATAGGAATAGGATTTAAACACGGTATGAAACTACCTGTGTAAAGCATTCCATCATCACAGAGCTAATTCCCCTATTGATCACTAACATGAAACACTGCAAAACACACAATTCAAACCAAGAAACTTAGCCACAACTAAACAAAAAATAAGAGGTCAAGCACAACAATTGGAACTCCAAATGCTTGATTAACATATTAATTAGCTTTGCTGCAGTAACAAATTACCAAAATCCAATACCGTCCTCCGTGCATAACCCCAAAAGCAATAAGAAGAAACACCAAACCTCGTTTCGAAACCATATTTCACTATCAAAACCAAGTTAATCACAGAAAATTAGGACTACCCAGATTATCGTATAAGAAAGATCGAGCATTACCAAATTTGATTCACAGCCGTGAAGTCGATCAATCGCCGGCCTCCCAAATCCCGATCACCATCCCTCCCGACCAGTGTTACCGGAAACAGTGGTATTGCCCGCGAACCGCACCCAATCACGATGCGTTCACGACCCGAATCGCCATGTTTATCGATCCCGTGCTGTTAATGATACTTACACAAGTCGATTGATCGAGTTGATTTTTACCCAGCATCATGTATGGGCAGGCGGATTGAAGGGAAGGATATTTTTACTCAGAAACTTCTATCTGTAACTGTAATCCGAATAAGGGAGGATGAAGAATAGTGATGTTGTCTTCTCTTTATTTAATCTACTTACCCAAACGACAGCGGTTGCCCAGGAGAATAATATTCCTTTTCCTTTGTTAAATTACATGTTTATCCCCCTCAAAAAGGTTGTCATCGTATGTTAATAAGGGGCATTTAGGTAATGAATATTTCTTTTGTTATTGTTGAGATTTTGTGTATAGTATGATTCATCTATGTATGTATAAGTCTGTTTTGATAAACAGCCGTAGGATGTGATAGGTATAGTGAAATACAGCTATGGTAGAAAAATCACACATTTTCGATAACGTTTGGGCTCCGATCAAGGCGGTCAACCTTATTTACATTTATTATCTCTTATGGGGAGCCTTATTGTCGGGAGGTAAACTTCCCCAAATTTTTACATGGGCTGCTTCATCTCATCTACGCGAGAGTGTGTGCGTGGAAGAATCGACCAAAATTAGTCACAAGGGGGTTGGTGAGAGCGTTTTCATGTGATAAGGGACGTTGATTTAGGGTTGACCTTGTAGATCGAGACCCAAACGTTATAAAAAATGGGTGAATTTTTTCCCATAGCCATATTTAACTACGCTGATCACATCTGACAATCAAAATTTAATTTTATGAATTTTAGTCATCGGAGCCCTAACATGTCTACTGATGTGGTATAACTTGTTTAGTAAGTTTTATGCAAGTGTACATCTTTGTGAAGCAACTATATATTGCAAATACAGTTTTGAAAAATCAGCCGTAGGATGTGATATGTATAGTGAAATACGGTTATGGTAGAAAATTCACATATTTTTGATAACGCTTGGGGCCCGATCAATGCGGTCAACCCTATTTACGCTTATTATCTCTTATGGGAAGACCTATCGTTGGGAGGTAAATTTTCCTAAATTTTTTACATAGATTGCTACATCTCATCTACGTGAGAGTGTGTGCGCGGAAAAATCGATCAAAATAAGTCACAAGGGGGTAGATGATAATGTTTTCGTGTGCTAGTTAGGGTTGACTCTTTTACTTTTTTACATTCCCAACAATGTATGTGTGGTTGGAATTAAACCTTTTGTTTTTCGACGACCTTACGACAAAACAAAAATCTCGTTGGAAAATGACCAGTTCTTTTACGACCACATTAGACCTCGTCGGAAAAGTAATTAGCGGGAACTTCTGCCGCCAAATTATAATTGTTTCCGACGACATTTTCCGACATATTGATTTTTGTCGGAAATAATTTTCATCAAAAGATTGTATTTCCGACCATTTCCGACGACTCGTCAGAAATAATGTTATTTCCAACCAATAATTTGTTTGGTCGGAAAATGTTCGTCGCAAAAAAGGATATGTGTTGTAGTGTCCCCTTTCCCTTCATATTCGAAGTTTGTAACTGTAAGCATGTCATCAGCATAATGAAATCAAGTAATAGAAAGGAGACTCAAATCTGCTTTGGCTCTTCATTTTAATCAAAGAAATGACATACACAATAGTAAAGAATTCACTAAAATGTGGAAAAAGCTCCAAAGGAACACAAAAAAAGAAGTGTATTGTTATATAAATCAATATATGCAATTGGGTACATTATCTTGCTGTGGCTGCTGGTGTGGTGATATACAGATATTTCAAGATGACACAGCATCACCATATCTCCATTATTTGGTGGTCACTCTCTGCGGCGGGTCCGTTCCTTCTTGGCCACTTTCCTCAAACTTCTTCCTCAAATTATGGTACTACTCGTGGGCAGGCACTCACCCACCACCTAGTAGGGGAGTGGTCCTTTTATTTCCCACTTTGGCTGCAATACAATTTACAAAGAATCTCCCCCCCCCCCCCCTCCCCAATCTAAATAATCCTTAATCTCTATCCAAAACCAAACTGTTTGATTCAGTTACATAGGCATTAGGCCATCTAAGCATATACAAAACCTCATCATCTAATACTAGCTCGTCTAGAAATTCTCTTTGTGAAACTCGAACTTGGTGGAGGTCCTGTGAGAAAAGTCCAGCGCCAATTGCTTCAGCTCCTTTGTTAGTGCCGGTGCCCCACAGTAAAACACACCTGCAGATTATAATACACAAAAGCAACAAAAAAAAATCAATGATTTTGCTTACTGGGACCTTGCACTAGAGCAAAAATGTCTTCGGCGACAACTTAAAGTTGGCAATGCTACTTACCGACTCGGCTATCAGGATGATGCAGTGCGATCTTCTTGTAGACTTGGCGCCAATTGGGTTTGGCGAAATGGGATTTGACGCGCGTCCCTGAGACTACATCTACGCCATTCTTGGCATGGTGGAGATTCTGAAGCATGGCTATCAGTGCTGACCTAGCGTCACCTTCCTCGTACACACTGGTGCAGTAGTTATGCAACTCAATCACACCCTTTTCGTCCATCTCAGCCACCTCATTGAGGATCCCTTTGAACCATTCAAACGAGCCTTGTTCCCTCGTCACCCAATAGTAATACGCTTTCTGGGTCCTGAACCCTTTATTGCTCTTGTTGCTCTTGCCATTACTGCTGCTGTTGTTGTTAGTATTATTACCAGCCCTCCCACTCTCCAGTACATCGTCCAAAACTGCGTACTCGTCTAGTTCCTTGTTCTTCAAGAAATTCATGTTGTTGATGATGTCTTTCACAATGCTAACCATGGGCGTGGCCCCGATTCCGAGGCCGACCAGCAACACGACGTCGTACTTCTTGTAGTCTTGTGCTGGTGCTCCGTATGGACCGTCGATTAGGATCTTGGGAAAGCTGGGGTTATTTTCTTCTTGCATGTCAGCTCTGAGTAACCCGCTTTTACCAGCAGCTGAAGGCTGACATACCTATAGCGACCAATTCATATAGAAAAATATAACAGTGAGATCATGCAAATTACAAAAGAAAAAGTTGCAACATTAAAGGTCAGATGTGGATGAATTACCGATGAGAAAACGGTCTTGAGCTGCCGAGTCCAATCCCCAAGTGTTCGAATGTGGACGCTTAGGTAGTCATCTCCCGGTGCAGAGGTAATCGAAAATGGATGCCTGTTTCAGTTCATTAGTTTAGTTATGGCCACAATGTGTAGTTGTGAACTAAATTCCGTAACAACAAATTTGTGTTACCTACCATTCGAATGGAGAAACTGCGGCGCAGTTGACGAACATGTACTGCCCGCTCTTGTATTTGAAGCCTTGCGGCTTAGACATGTGCAATGCAAGCACATTCCCCGGATAAACAGCAACCTTCAATGATTTAATATCACAATGTGTCACCAACACTAATGATTTACACAAGAGTAACGGAACAAGTTGGACTAAGAATTAGTTTTTACCTTAAGAATCTTAACTGGCTTGATGCTTGATCTGAAAAACCTGATCAGCCTTTCACAAGCGTAGAGGAAAACGGGCACTGCCAAATACATCCATGTCTGCAAATCCGCAGAAGTAGAGTCATTGTCATCATAATGCAACATCAACCTCTCATATACGTACATTCACGTGAAATAATACAAACACAAGGTACCTATTCAAAATAATTGAATTTATAGCCAATTAAATGAAGGAGAGGAATTCGAACTTACCGTTTTGTAGTACCATTTCTTAGTGAGGTAGAGTCTAATGCCATGGAGTATGAGGAGAGCGTAGACTATAACAAATAGATGGTGTGAATACCAAAAGGCATTGAAACCTGTGAGTTTCTTCAGCGGCTTTGGCAAGTTTAACTTGTTTCTTCTAAACCAAGGAGTGGCCAAAGTGAATGCTATGGTCATCAACACCACCATCCCAATCCCAGTCAATCCTTCCACCCCCTTCACAAACCACCAATAATTGTCAGGCTGGTCTTCACCGAAGTAGGGTATCATGCTCTCGTACTGTTCTTCCGTGGCATGAATCAGCCTCGGAAAATCACACGTCAAATGTGCTCCGGCGTGTAATCCAACCCCGACGATTATTCCTACTGCAATCACCTTATGAAAGTTCAGATTATCATCGAACGGGACTACCACCCCCAATTTGGTCTTGTTTCTCAGCCAAGTAATCGTGTTTCGACAAACCGGTAACAAAATCAGCGCCATGTTGAACTTCAAAGTCTCTGCTCCACCTTTGGCGACGCAAACACAATACCCCATCACTTCAAATGCTTCCTTATTCTTGTACTGAATAAACTTGTACACAAACAAAGCCGACACTATGCTAATCCATAGCATCAAGACCCAAACTCTTTTCCAATTATCTAACAAGAAGTACTTAGTCTTATGGTAACATCTTTTAATTGGGTTGTTTTCTTGCGTTGGCTTCAGCTTCTGACTCAGTAGCTGACTCAGAACTCGGCTGTCGCTTACCGTCACCGAGTGGTGCACCGGAGCTTGCAGCAACAAAGTTTCCAAGTTTTCAACCTGTTAATCAATTATTTCCGAGTCAAATTAAACAAGACAATCAAAGACTTATATAAAACACTTAATAATTGTACTTGTGGAGCTAAACATACCATAATGTAGCCAACATTGTCTGGGTCAAGCTCTTCCATAATGAGCGCTGCATATTCCTGAGCTTGCTTTTGAATGTTGGAAAGTTTGTTCGCAGAAGCACTGAGACTAATAATCTGCATCCAAATTTTCATGCGCAATTAACATAAAGTAAGAACACATTAATTACATTGGACCAATTGTAATTAACAAAAAAATCAAACTAGCCGGCCAGGGTCACCTACCTCTCTGACTTCTTCTTCTGTGATTCTTCCGTCGGCGTCTTTATCCACCCTGCATGGAAAGCAATAATCGAAACGATTAGCTAATATAAAAACATCTTGATTTGCTGGAGATTAGAAATTAAGATCAAAACCACATGATGCTTAATTGAAAAAAGAAAAAAGCATTAAAAATTGTACATGTCAAAGAAAGTCTGGAGCCTAGAGTCGAAGCTTTCGTCAGAAATCTGCTCCCAGAACTCTCTAAGCTGTGCCTTATTGATGGCATCACCGCTAATGTTGCGTCTCCGAGCAATCGCCCGGAAAAGCTCTCCGGCGAACTCCTTAGACTCCTTGTTCATTCCTACGTACGTCATCAAAACCAAATTTAATTGGTTAATAACCAAAATTACGTGGAGATTATTTGGTTAGCTAATTAATAATGATTAAGTGATAAGTTATGTACCTATGCATTCACCGAAGAGAGAAGAGTTGAGGAGGCCATTGGAGTTGGCGGTGAGGTCGTCGAAACGTTTCTCGACCGAGGCCCAGCCGTTGGCGGCAGAGGCCTTGGCGGTGATGAACTTGAGGCTCTTCAAGGCATGCGCGGTGGCTGACCTAGTCCTGTCGATGCGTCTGCCGGCGCCGGAGTTTCGCTTCGAGAATGAAGCCAGACGCTTCAGCTCCTGCGAGACCTGCCTTATGTGCGACGACGTGCTTCGGAGGAGCGACGACCGGAACGACGCCGACTTCTTGCCTTCCAGAGTCTTCTTGGCCAGCAAGGCAAGCTGGGGATCCTCGTGGCCACCACCTCCGGCGGCCTGAACACTGTGCACGGCCACCGAGTCGTCGAGGATGTCGAGAGTTATCTCGACGTAAGCCTCGTCGTCATCGTTTTCGGTGCTAGTACTAGTCCTCTTCCTATCCAAGCTCTTAATCCTCCTCCAAGCCCTGAAGGAGGAGCTCGGGCCGAGAGGACCGCTGAAAGCTTTCCTCTCGGCTCTCGCCATCACCTCAGAGTCGGAGGAAAGCTCTTGATCCTCCTGACGGCTTCCCATTTCTCAAATCCTAATCAGAAACTCAACCAAACGGACAAAGTTGATACCAAAAAAATCCAAGTACATGAAACAGCTTCGAAAAAGATAGAATGTGCGACTTGAGTCAGAAATGGAAAGAATGTGGAGGAGGAAGAATTGGGGTTTGGTGATTCTGCTTTGAAATTAGAGGAGTGTATATATAAGCTATGGAGTGAGAATGGACAAAAGAGAGAGATAGAGAGGATTGGAAACACGGAGTTTGATTTTCAGAACAGAAAAGTCAATCGAGCATGAGAAAAACTTTGAAAAGTATAAAGGAAAATGGAAAGGAGGAGGGACACTCGGCGGGTATTGCTGTCTCAAATCAACACAGTGACTGAGATCGATTAGATTTATATATACACACACGTTATCGTTTTTGGAATCATTGTATGTTTTTTTATATGACGTTGTAGACGTTGAAATAAAAAGATATTACGTGGTTGGCATCCCAATTTAGTTCCTGTTATTTCTGTTTCGTTCATAAAGAGGTAAATTCTGTTGCAGACAGATTAGCTTCTTTAGGCCTTACTTATGTTTCTCACCTGGTTTGGTTATTTTGCTTACCCTTTCTGTGTGTCCAGTGTTCCAGTTGGATCAGGTAGGAATAGGTGTTAGGCGTGGTTTCCGGTTGTAGTTTTGTTTTCTTTTGTTGTTGTTTAATGTCATCGGAAGGGAAAAAAAAACCACTTTAAATAAAAATTAAGTGGTAGGAAAGCTCTCTGTAAATTTGAGAAGGTGGTAGGAAAAGCAAGCACCGAGCGCCGGTCAACTGCGTTGTACAACAATAGAGTTCAGGGCTAGCGCTTCCATTTCTTGCCATTTTCACCTTCTCATGATGTTATGTTCTTGTTGATTTCTTGTATTCGATTCTTAGAGGTTTAATTAAATCCACAACGAATAAGTCACCTTCTTTTTAACATAATTTTTCAACTTTGCAATTTCATGCATTTGATTTTCCCGTACTCTAATAGACAACGAAAAAGTTGCAAAATAAGTAGAAAGAAAATAGAAATTGGTAGACGTGGCGAAGCCGCTTGTGCTATATATAGTTTTAGACATGTAGGGTTGTGTAATTGGGGATCGCAGAGAGAGAGAGAGAGGGATGACGAGATTCTCGTTAGGCGGTGATGAAGATGGAGAAGGACCGAGCAGCCCCATTCTAGATTAGACATTAAAAACAAGCCAGAAAAAAATACTTCGAATTCGCTCTTTGTGTGAGTACGTTGTTGAAATTTTATAACTACAAAGCTAGATATATATTATTCTTTCCTCAATTTTATGTAGTAGCTTGCTGAAATGAAAATGCGTGGAAAAAATTGAATACTTTGCTCTTTGTGTTTATATCTAACCGTATAATCGTATAATTACCCATTTTTAATTAGCATGCATGCCGTAGTTTGAAGTGAAAGTGAAAAAATATGATTGACCGACACACCCGACTTGACTTCAGACCGATATGCATCCAATCACGTTAGGGCTTTTGTTAGTTACAAACTACATCTTTCTTGGTGGTAGAAGTGGAGTAACTATGAGTCTATGACTACTAAACTTCCTCGGGGGCCTTTTCTAGGATTCCAAATAAGAAGTAGTCTTTGTCATGGTTTGAATCATTATAAGACTTACGAACTAAATTAAGGACAAATTCTTCATTATTTTGTACATGTTTTGTGAGAGATATGATGACGTTAATAGTTGATAACCAGTGCTGGTGGAGCTAATACGGCAGGTGAATTGGTGAGAATAAACCAAACTAAAAGATATGAACGTGGATATTACAGAGACAATGACATTACGACTACATGTAGCAGTCGTCTTCATCGTGTGTGTACGTGTATATATATATTACATTCATACACAGTCCCTGGTTTTGATTTACTGTTCGTCACACCAATAAATCACCAATGCGATCTTCATCCACGTTTTGCTCGATACCTTTTTGAGTTTTGAAATACTTATTTCACGCTTAAAGAAAGGTTTACCAAAGGAAGCCAAAGTTCTATTTTCTAAAGTAGCACTAGAAGCTCAGTAAGTCAGTATATACTTTTCTTTGGGTCTGATTCTTTGCTTAGAACGACTACATTTGCTTTCTTTAGACCACGCATATTGGAGTACGTGGTGGTTCCTATTCCTTAAACGACAATCATATATATTCTAGACTGTCTTGTATACTTGTATGTATAACTAAAGCTATCTAGGTTGGGTAAAGTAGTATTAATCACTAATTATAACATACGCCAGCATCTAAATGTTACTAAATATTAGTTGTATGCACGTAAGACCGTTTCTTACAAGAATCAAATGGGGGCAGAAGGGCGACTGTTGACTGTGGCATATATGGGAATTTCTACATTCCTTGGGTGATCACAAACGTACTTCGCTAGGCTACGTACGTGATTAGTATTCATAAACATACTTAGACTACGTACGTGGTTAGTCTCTAAATAAAATGGCGTAATTTGGGTCGGTCATCCGTGTGTACGTAGAACGATATACGAGGCCAAGTGGTTGACATCCAAAAATGTACTGATTAACAAACCAATTAAGTATGATAATTAAGCTCAACCTTTGCATAAGGAATTACAATCTAACAAGTTTAGCTTCACACGGAACTAATGGTATAACTCAAGTACGTATAAACCTCTTGTAGTTTCCAACATCGATTATTCGATTCCTAGTCAAAGAAAAAAAAACATCCATTAAGCCAAGCTTGTGAACGCTAGGTAGTCCTTGATTATGGCCATTTGGTCCATTTCCAATTAAGTTTATATATATATTTTGGTGTACAAACTAGATGTGTACTGGAGTCTATATCATGCGTGTGAAAGTGCTTAAGCAATAAGTCAAGCAATTTATACATGATTACTTCTCTCATCATCTCATCGATCGTCACTATGATTGAGAACGAAAAGAAGAGATTATATATTGGAACCCTTAATTGGTTGTTGGTGATCTTCGTAATTATATATGTTATTGTTAATAGCACAGATGATTAATCCTATTTGTTAAAGAAGAACTGATCGATTAGTGCATATATATGTCTTCTTTACAAGGTGATGCGTACAATCACTATAAATTGAGAATGTATCAATTGATTTAGTAAGATGAACTAAGAATTGTTCATGCATGTTGAATTATTGTAAAGAGAAATAGCTTATGCGCACATAAGGTATTGGGCACTTTCAGAATCATTCATAACGTACGTATAAGGTACTATATATGCATGATTTCCTATTGAGCTAGTCAATTGCAGATATAATACTTGAGAAAATAATCTTATGAATAATTGAAATTATAATAATCTGAGTTACAATGCAAATTGAACCGTCAAATGAATAGCTCTTCATTTTGTAATTAGTATTATGGAAAAGTGGGGAAAAGACATTTGAAGAATAAACTTCAAAATTCAAATAATTGAAAATCAATCTCAATTACAAGCAATCTGAGAAGTTCTTTTAGGTGTTATGAACAAGCTAGCTTGCTAGCATGTTACTATATCTTATTGATCATGAAGCTTCATCTAGGGTTCTATAATATAGAGATTGATGATTTACATTTTTTTAGTCGTTTTACATAATTCGATTTTTACATAGTAACATGCGAGAATAAGTTGTGTTCTTGTTGTTATCAATTTATGTACTGCGTTTTATAAAAAAAAAAATATTAAAAAATAAAATAAAATAAAAAAACACGATTACATGCAAATGCTTGAGGACTTCTCTTTAATACTCTATGCCAGAATCATAGGATGAGAATATATCCAAATAAGGATATATATATATGCATGTAATAACGAAATATAGTCCCAACAAGAAGTGGATTGACTTCCCGACCAAAGCACACAGAGAAGATGGCCGGAGGAATCCGATTGACGACTGAGTGGGACGGATGGGTCAAGATCATCCTCCGGTCTCCAGTCTCCAGTCTCCTCCAAACCGCGGCTGGAAGTTGGAATTTGCTTCAATGTTATTACATACAAACGCGGCCTCACAATCACAAAGATATATGTTCACAACGAGTCAACGACCTCTTTATGCTGTACAAGCAAACCAGAGAAACATAAAACGTATCTCTCATATTCGTAGCTAGCTAGTTATATATATAATTATACATGGAGACAATCAGTACCTTTCCTTAGACCGGTTTTACATGCATGATGAATCAGTATTATATCGCTATATATGCTCTTCACTTTGTATGTATAAAACCTTGCTATAAGACGTAGAACTCGTTATTAATTTTCAGAATATCAATGGTGGCAAGATTCGCAGCAGCTAACTACTGCCTGATTAGTTAAGTAGCAAAATTTAGACCAACAAAATGAACAAATAAATAAAGGACGTATTAGACTTTTAGGTTTGTAAAGACGTACATGTTTGAATCCAAGTATTCTAGCTAGCAATAACAACAAGAAACAACAATCAATCAAACTCATGCTGTTGAGAAAGAAAAAAAATAGAAAGAAGAAAAACATATAAACATCTAGAAAACTTGGTAACATTTTCTAGCTCATTCTGTTGTTGGTCTTTTAAAAAGATGGAAAAAGGGAGGGGAAAAGTAGTTCTTTTATAGCAAGGTTATTAGACTTAAGATCATTCGATGCATTTTTTTCATGGGCATGCACTTTTAATTAATTAAACGACATTTTATGTCGATATATTGATTTCACTGACTATTTTTAGTTTTTTTACACTCTCCTTACACTGGACAAAATAACAAGAGTCTGCACTAAGCTCTGCTGGACCTTCAATTCAGATTGTAGAAATTTGAAAGAAATGAAATAAGGGAAGAAATCTTGAGACTGCATTATTTCTCTATTCACAGTAGTTACACTCTTTTTAAAAGAACATAACCAATCTTCAGCATAAACTTCGTTAGGTCTTCAACTAGCTATGTCGTTTAATTAAAACATAAAGAAAGACGTACTATAACACGAAGCAAAACATTAATCTCTTTGAATACAATTATACACTCTTTATGTAGAGGAAAACCAGAATTCAGTGTCAGCTCCGCTAGATCTTATTCTACTAAAATTAGTAGAAGAGAAGGACAATAGTGAAAATAATGTGAAGAAATTTTGATACGATATATTGTGATAGGTTTTGTGACTTTTCTTTGATTCTAGTTACGATTTGTAACTGGAATGTAAAGAAATTCGTTTGCTCAGCTGATTGCATTAAACAAATAACAGTTGTGGTGAAGAATTTTGTTTAAATTGATTTTTCACAAAGATGACCTTTATTAGATTTTGATTTGTATTATTAAAAGTATGTAAATAAGAAAGAGATCGGACACACACTATATACAAGCAAGCCTGGACGCAAATATTTTCCTCTTCGTGACTAAAACCAGGTAGAGATTGAGGATGTACGACTGACTGTACTAATACATCGTTTTAAGACTGAGGAATAAAGTAATTAGATTAACATGGCCTGCCACCTGCTACAAAGCCCAAATGACTATTGGTGCGAAGGATCAAAATACCAAAATCAAAATGGAGAAGATAATCAACTACTAATTAATTAAGAGAGAAGGAAGGTCCAGTATGATTTATTATTGGGGTCTTTTGCGCAGCCCATATATATTGTTATATCTCAATTTGAGTCCTGACCTTGCACAATTGAATTGGAGTTCACCAAAAAATTAGTTAAGCAGCCTATACTATACTTCGTTAAGCAACAAAATATGAATGAATCCGTGACAGTATGTCTTATATGATTTCATTGATGAACTATGGGCCGACTAACAAAAGTTATAAACACTTCTCACATCTTCGCTGGGAATTTAGATTTCATATATTCGTCAGAAGAACTTTTTGTTTTTTTGGTCGAGGAGTAGAGGTGGAGCGGAATATTGCAAATATTTTCTTATTATTATTATTATTTTGTTTTTCGAAATGAGGGGTTAAACATGGCCCAAGTAAGGATTTTAGACCCTTATACCAACCCGACCTAATATCAACACCTAGAGAATTCAATTTAGTCCATACATTTGATACCAGTTTCACGATTCCAAGTGAGCGTGTGTGTGTTTTTTTTTTTTCCAGCAAAAGTTCACCTATGAATTTGAGTTAAATTATATATCAAGTTGTTGATATATTCGAGCCGGCCTTGCAAATAACTTTACCAAATTATCGATTGTGATGAAAGAGTTTGATCCTCACATTGTTTTTTTTTAGAATGAAATGAGATAATTTTATTGATCAACGATCATAACGATTAAACATGAATAATCTAAAGATCATACAAACAGCTTAACAACTACGAAATGAAAAGATAACCTTAAAACTACTATCTAAAAGCAGGATGGACATTAACATTGTTTAAATTCTTTCTTACGTTACAAATGTGAGGTTCAATAGTGATAAATTTAGAGGGGATTAATGGTTTCCATGTACACATGCTAGTTAGAAACTAGAAATTTTTCATTACATTGCACGTAGCTTGTATTGTCGAGTAATGAAGCAAATAATAAGATTGGCCAAACATAAATAGAGTTGGGGCTACAAAAATGGTGGTTGGCATCACATGTAAACACAAGATCGACATGGTGCGTGAAACTGGTCTATTATGAAGCTGGCTGGCCTCTCTCAAGTCTCGAGTCTCAACATTATACATGCACATATGCAGTGCAATTATATACCTAGATTTCTGTATTATTGAGAGTCATATGTCATATCATCCATCAAATCATACGATGCTAGCTACTTCGACCACATCAAGTTAGCAACCACCAAATCGAAAATTTGGGACAGCTAATAACACCCAACTTATGAACGATGATCGGATCATCATTATCACTATCAGTATTAGACCATATATAATGTGACAGATTTCTGGGTTTCGTTAATAATATTCGTTTTGTGAGGACGCTTAATTAATGGGATTGCTAGCTAAGAATAATACTTTATGTACGTGGACTAATCTCTGGAAATCGAAACCAAATTGCACGACGAAACATTGATTAATCTCACATGTTTTGGCTCAAAGTTTGCTACGAACTGACTTATCAAAAACTAACTCAGAGTAAGAGCAGCATTTCAATTTGATTATTTGCAGGGAGGAGAGTGTAATCTTAATGACCCAGATGTCTAAATTCATATAGTAACAGTTATACTGAATTTTCCAATATATAACAAGTACTATAGATCCTGTAAAATATGTTGAATATTAAAATATCATTTCTGCAGTAATTAGGATCAGAAATAAGCTAGGGTTTAGGGCATCCAATTATATTAAACACAGTGAATAATAAAAATGAGAAAAAAGAAAACATAAACATTTGAGCGAGGTCAAATTATTTGAACTACTAGTAAAAATGAGAAAACAAAACATACCACGAGATATTTGAAAATAAATAAATATACCATGATCGAGTCAGTACTCGTGAGATTTCATGAAAAGTGTTTGATTTTAGATTATGATCTTTTGAAGTTTATTTGACATGTTTGATGACTTTGATCTTTATTATTTAGCTACAAAATCCAATTGAGGTTTGCAAACAAAAAAAGAAAAGAAATGAGAGAGCTTCACATGGAGAACTAGAGCAACTCACAAAACCAGGTGTTGGACTCGATCGTAGAAACTGATTGACCTCGATCACAAGCTACATTCGTTGATAAGTGATTGCAATTATTCAAATTAATTCCTTGTATCTATATAAAATGAAGTCAACCGCATGGCTTAATTGGAAGCTCCTCATGCATTTGGAAGTTGGAACATACAGTTATCTGGTTCGGGTATTATCTTATTAATCAAATCAATTTATACGTGATTTGAGGATAACATCCCTAGCTAGAGATGCTCGATCAGTAAATTAATCAGTGATTAATTTCCGAATTAAGGAGGCAATTAGAGGAGGAACCTTTGATTCCAATTAACAACCGACTTCTAATTATTCGAAAGAGATTAATTATCCTGGAAAAAGAAATTATTCTATTCCTATTCTAGCTTCTCGTAAAACGAAAGTGAAATGAAACCAAAAGAAAAACAGAAAAATACAAATAGCAACCGATCGTGCGTTTGATGCTTTACTTGATGACATTGTTTTGAGTTTGTTTCACGTATTGGAAATGACATACTACCAAAATAGTCGATCAAGGATTTCCATGTTCGAATCAGAAAAGTGTTACGTTGGCCAAAATTGATGGAAGAAGAAGCCAAAGCCTCGCTACTTGTAGCTGTTAGTGGTAGAGAGAAGAATACAAAAAATGTATATGTAGCGCACTACGCAAGTGAATCAACTAGCAAGAAATAAGTGCAAACAGTGATCCAGTTTAATGATATTTTCGATCAGTGAACGAATGAGTGGGTTGGCAATACCAGAAAATCTGACAAAATAATACAACTGTAGGAGAAGAGAAGACAGCTGCATGGGGTTTTGGATAGAGCTGAAAATTTGATTCCTTCCAAAAAGCCTATCATCATGCAGCTCGAAATTTCCTACCTTACACGGGTGGGGAGGCTTTCGATTCATCTTCCCCATCACATCACTCTACAGTCTGCACTCTGCAGTGCCGGAACCAAGTCTTTATTCCGACGGGGAAGTGATGCTTGTATGAACCAAGTAAAGATAAACAAGGGTCTCATGTTGGTTTACTAGTTTCACCATGGTGATTTTCGTGTTCCTGTGTGTTATTGCTCTCTACTTTTGTGTGCCTTATATGTGTAGTATTAGCTGTAAGGAACTATGTATTCGTTATACTCTTAATAAGATTCATAAGTTTCTCCGGTGTTAAGATCAAACGATGAAGAAATTGTAAGATCAAAGAGCTTATAACGAACAAATAAGTAGTGAACTTGTTGTACTATAAGAAGATCATATATGATTTCTTTAAGATAATTAAAATCAATGAATAAATCGTCAAAATAAACATAAAGATATGCTTGCTTAATTAGCTAATAATCTCTATATTATTTTTGTTCCGACATTTTGTTACAGTATTTTACAAGTCGATCGCTTACTTTCTTATTGTCGTTTGTCTTATTCTAAATCTCTCTTGACTATTTTAACAAACGTTTTTTTTAACAATACACCTGAATGCAATGATGTGTCGAGTATATGAAATAGGACGATTGGGTTCACGGACAACTTCTGACTACTAATAAATTCAAGTTCCATTAAGTTTTAGTTATTTCTAGAATCAAATGCGGTTGTTCGAGCTCGCGACTATGAATGAAGTTGGCAAAGAACAAAAAAGACGAGAGGATCCATTTTGATGTCAATTCGGTGCATGAATCGACCCTTTAAGGCATTAGGCAAGAGGTCATTTCTCTATCAAAGCTAGAATAGAGAGTGGGATATCAAAGGCTCAAAGCATATATACAGAAGCAGTTTATATTATTAATTCGGGGCATTTGGATTGAGTATAGTCATGTGCATGTGCTCAGGTTTCCAACTGTTGCTAAGTCGGCAGACCTGTCCACATGTTTGTGTTCAAAGTCGTCAACTTGTTATAGAAAGACTCATGTGCACCCACCCTTGATATGTAATCTTATTATCCGATCCTCCTCTTGCTGTGTCCAGAGAGCCATTCACTCACAAGTTTAATTAAACCTTTCTCCTCCTTTAACTTTGATCATTTTTCTTGTCCCTCCCAAGATCTCAATCCTGGCACATCTATCTATAGAGACGGCAGCGTCTTTGGTAGGCTCCTCCCGTTACTAAATAGTCCGACCACCCAATAACTTATCGCCACATATATCGATTTCATATTTTGCATTAGATGAAAGCATGATAGAAAGCATTGAAATTGAGAACTTACAAACAAAAAGAAGCTGCACAGAAGACAGTCACATTGCCGTGACGATGAGCGCTATACCATGATAGAAACTATGGATTATTGAAAGGAAATGCATAAAATGAGAGGAAATCAAGAAACAGAAAATTAGATTATAACAATTACATATAAGGGCTCAAGATGTAAAATGATGTAAACGACTATGTGACTTAATTGTTATAAACCTGATATGATTAACATGTATTATATATAAAGATATTGATTTTGAAATTTAGGTGGTAAACTGAACAATAATGTTAACCTTTCAAAAGAGATTTGATCTCATATCAATATTGTCATAGCCGTAGGAATAATCTTACAAGTGTCATCTAAACTCCGTCTCAAAAACGAGCAAAGAAGCATAAAGAATTAAACATTCGTTCAAATGTTTAAAAGAAATTTTAATAAAGAATATCTCAAAGAAAGAAAAATGATAAATTAAGACCAACATATTCAATGAATTACCTCAAATATGGGCAAACAAAATGGTCGAGTACTTGAACATATCATTCCTTCATGACCTTCATCTGTCTCCCAGGAGGAAAAGCTTATGTATCATCCAGACTCCAGTACGACCTCAAATATGCACACCATTTTCTACCATATTTTCAAGTTTCCATTTCCAATCAAACCAATACGACCTCGCATGGTCCATGCAATAGGATGATAAAACTAATTTCGTGAGTAAAATAAACGAGAGCTCAAATATTTTCTGGATAGGGTGGCTTGCTTTCACCATTGTTCAGGGGTTACCATTATTAACTGTATATTATGTGTTACCCTCCTGAAAGGGAAAGCATCGAACAGAGCTCTCCACGTGCAGTACTGGAATAGTCAATTATCTGGGCTGCTGCTCCTTCTTCTTAATTCCATAACCAATTCCTGCTCTGCAACTCTGCAACCCAACCCTCACTTTTTTCCCATTTACTTTCATCGGTAAGAATTAAAGAACGCTAGTTAATATGGAGGCAACTGTACTAATGGAATTTACCCAACAAGATCTATGGCAGCAGTCACTGAATATTGTACCAATCCTAAACTAACATGTTTAATTTTCCATATTGGTGCAAGTTTTCTCATAATCCCCATTTATACCGTTTGATTTATTCATTGTAAGCTTAGATTCTGGTCTCAGAGCAACATTTTACAGAAACATTTTACCAAGGGAGGATGATCCAAACAATCTAGTTCGATGGTGTATATGCTACAAAAGCTGAAGTATAATGTGACTTTCAAGTGGTTCTTTGAAATGTGATTCACATATCATCATTCAGTAAGAGCACGATGTTGGCTTGTTACTTAGTATTAGTTGAGTTAGAGAGGAGGTGGTAAATTTCTTTTGGTGTCATGAATTCAGATAGCTACATATTGATCCACAACTGGCCAACTTACCAAACCATGATGGATGTGCTGAACTCTTTTCAGATATTTGCTTCTTTGCAGAGAACAGTTCCTTAGCTAGCTGTGTCCAAATGCAGAATCCCAAAGAAAAGAAGACAAAAGTCTGGTTCTTTATCCATGACCATATTTTTGCCCGGTTCCACCGCAAAAGATTAAAACACAGCGACAATAAAACAAATATAGAACGACCAATAATTGAAATGCTAAAATTGTAAGAGTTTTACAACGCTTCGAAGTATTGAAACTATGAAATCGAAAACCCAAGAACTGTCAAATTTCACGAGCAATAAGCTAATCTAACGATTCAAGACTAGAAATCTAGAATTCAGTTTTGTGTAGTACCGGGGAGAACCTCAAAACTTGTTTTCTCAAAACGTTTTTTGTAGGATTCCATAAGCACATTTGCTTCCTCTGTTTCGAAGCCAGAAATAATTGAACAGCTGTCCTGCTGCTACTGATATAATAATCACATCATAAAATAATTGAATAACAATGACATTGGTTAAAGATTATTTGCACACAGCCCCCCATCAATTATGTAATGTGGATGAAATCATACCCCTATTAAAGGACCCTCCTCTCCTCCCCATTTCCTCATCACAACTCGAACCATTCTATCTCACTCCCTCTCTGTGTTGCAGAGGTAAGGCTTTCACATTCTCTAGTCCCATTATCATCTGAAAGTTTCAAGCTTTTCTAGTTTTGAATCTAAATTTGGGAGCTTTTTTGTTTTGTTTTTGCAGAGAAAAATGGCTTCTTCCAAGCAATGTACTCTGCTCTTGAGCATAGTGCTTATGGTCTCTGTAACAATGGCAGCTCCCCCAAAAAGGCCCGTGTCTGTACCATTCGGAAGAAACTACATGCCCACCTGGGCTTTTGACCACATCAAGTACTTCAATGGTGGCAATGAGATTCAGCTCCACCTTGACAAATACACAGGTACAAGAAACCAGCACAAATGTGAAGAAAGCTTTTTGAGTTTTTTCATATTCTCTAAATGTTACTGAAATCTGTCATTCATTTTGGAAATAGGTACTGGTTTCCAATCCAAAGGCTCATACTTGTTTGGCCATTTCCATATGCAAATCAAATTGCCCCCTGGTGATTCTGCTGGAACTGTTACTGCTTTCTATGTGAGCATTTATAACTCATCTCACTTCCACACATTGTTCGTCAGCTTATTTCATTCTGCTAAAAATGGAAACTTTCTTTTTATGTTGCAGCTGTCTTCTACAAACGCAGAGCACGATGAGATCGACTTCGAGTTCTTGGGGAACAGAACAGGGCAGCCCTTCATTTTGCAGACCAATGTCTTCACCGGAGGTAAAGGTGACCGTGAACAGAGGATCTTCCTCTGGTTCGACCCAACCAAAGAGTACCACTCCTACTCTGTCCTCTGGAATCTCTACCAGATTGTGTAAGTCCTTCAAAAAATAAATTTACTCCGAGTAAATCTAACACTCCCAAATTCAAACTCAGCACTACCCAACAAAATTTAAAAAGGGTTTTTAGGCAAAAGCTTGTTGACTGGCTTGTCCATTTTTTCAACCGACAAAGCTTGAAACTTTGCATATCCCACAAAATAATTGAAATGGCGTAGTCTTCCCCTTTTCCATTTTCCACAAACTTTGTTCGACATTATTAGTCATGATTGAGTCTTGTCTCTAATTTTATAACAAAGCTAACGAGGTGAGGTTGATGATGTGTGCTGACTGTTTTGATGCTCAAATCTCTCAGATTCTTCGTGGATGACATCCCAATCCGAGTGTTCAAGAACAGCAAAGACTTGGGAGTGAAATTCCCATTCAACCAACCCATGAAGCTCTACTCTAGTCTGTGGAACGCCGACGATTGGGCCACCAGGGGAGGACTCGAGAAAACCGACTGGTCCAAGGCTCCCTTCATTGCCACCTACAGAGGCTTCCACATCGACGGCTGCGAGGCCTCAGTACAAGCCAGGTTCTGTGCCACACAGGGTAAGAGGTGGTGGGATCAGAAGGAGTTCCAGGACCTTGATGCTTATCAATGGAGGAGGCTTAGGTGGGTTAGACAGAAGTTCACCATCTACAACTACTGCACTGACAGGACTAGGTATCCTACTCTCCCTGCAGAGTGCAAGAGAGACAGAGACATATGAAGATGATGATGAACAAGAAGAAGAAGGAGAAGGCATACATTATATTATATGATTCTTGAATTGGGTTTTTCTATGTTGAATCAAAAGCTAGCTCTCATGCCTTGTGAGTGTTAATCCCTACTGTCTTTTGTTATTGTGATTTGTATCTCCTATCATAATCATAATTATTGGATTTAATCTTATATAGTATCCTCTGTATTGTATGTAATTTGATCATGATCCGCGTATTGTGGATTCATGTGTGCACATGCGAAAAATAGATTGAGGATTCCAATTTGGTGCAACATGATGGTATCTGAGTAAAGGGCAAAAAATTATTGGTCTGCCAATAGCCAAGAGGTCGGTGGCTTTTTGGCCTCACCCCGTAAGGGAGTTTGAATTGAAATGTTTTGGAAGCACATTTTGGATGATCTATTGTGTTAGGGAATAATTGGATAAAAATGATTTATTAGGTTAAGAAAGAAATTTGGTGATATGTTTAGAATGCTTCCAAGGTTTTCTCATGCTTCTAAGGGATGGGATCATCTTGGAGGGCACAACAACAAAACAAAATTATCCCATCCGAGATTGTTTCTTGTTGAATTTTGATCAGAAAAGATGAAGGAGAGGTTAGGTTGTAAAGATAATATGCATGGGGAAGTATATTTTTTAAATGCGAGTCTGTAGACAAAAAAAAGTGTTATTAATCAACCGTTTTCTTGTGTTCATTAAAACAAATGAAATATGGAAGTTTCAGAATTCTAAGTGTCGATTTTGAAACAATTACTTTCAATAAGTTTTTGTGAAGCAAATTTTGTTGTAAACGTTGTAGCTTTGCTCAGGTCACAGTTCTCACTCTATGCTTTCTTGGGACTTTGGCTTCCCTCCTGGTGTCATTGCTGCTGTTAACTTTGATCTCCTTGACACCGGACACCTTATAGCTCGACTTTGTAGTTTGTTTTAGTCGATAATAAAATTTAAAAAATATAAGGAGTTTGTTTACATGGTTAGTTGCCGCATCCCAGTTAAATAAAAAAAACTCATAACAGATTGCGAGTTTTTTGTGTGTTGCCTATCGAAATGAAGCAAAAACAAATAGAATTGTATAATAATACCCAATAGACATTTAGTTGGACTAAACCTTACTGAAGGTTGTTTTCAAAGGGTAAGAGGGAGTAGTTAATTCACTTAATTGTTATACATCTACTTTGAAACTTTCATGTCTCTCAAGATTGGCGACTCTGCATTATATAAATCCAACCCAAAAGACAATGTGAAACAGTGAAAGGAGGGAGGAAGAGGCCTGGAAAATGACACGAGTCACTCACTTGAAAATGGTAAAGTAGGAAGCAGATTTTGCGGATCAAATTGGCAAAACATGGGAGAAGCAGGGCATCGGGGGAAGCAAGAAATTTGGTAGTGATAGACTGAAGAACTCAAACTCTAGTGGAGGGGTGGAGGCATCACCACCATTCGAGCAGTTTTCGTTCTTTTGAATGGAGACGTCTGGAATGCTCCGGAGCGTCTGTGCTCCGCATATGTTTTTTGATGGAAGTAAAAAGTAAATAAATCTGTTTAACCCGTCGATTGTAAGCACGCCGTTGCCAGACGCGTCGTGCGTTGTTTTTTTCCTTTCATAAGTGTTATTCCTCAGATCTGAGGACTTGGGTAGCGCGAAACACAGTTTGGGTCTGGGTATCTCTCCACCATTTGTCATCGTTCTTCGTTTTCTGGGTTGGATCCGACATTAGGCGGCGGCGTGTTGAGATCATCTATAACTGGATCCTATTTCATTGTGCTGTTTTGGTATATCTGGAAACGGGCTGTCTCGAATCCGTTCTGATCGATCTCCCATTCGAGCGTAAATTGAAGCGGTCTTCTTCAGATCTCATTCTCCCAATTTATATTCCTCACTCTCACTCGTTGTATAACCGCCCGCTCTTACGAAGTTCAATAGATACGATTTGGCGATACAGTGTTTCCCATCAAAAACCTTCATCAACACAACACACTTGCGATGTATAGATAAACCAGTCTCAATCAGAATTCGAGGTTCTCGTCGATCTTCTGTTTTTTGCCTTTTCCAGTTCTCCATCTGTTTGTGGCTGCTAATATAGTGCCTCCCAATTGAAGCTTCTTCAACACAACTCGACGTTGTTCCCCAAATTCGTCTCTAAATTGCGCTTCAAAAACTTACCGATGATGTGCATATCACGCGCTCAAAAACCCGAGGAAGACTAACGGTGGACACACGCCTGTTTTTTACAAGCGCCAATGGACGAGCGACACGTAAGGCAGACAAACGCGGAGCACGGACGCTCAGGAGCATTCCAGAACTCACCCTTTTGAATAGGGAGGTGTGGGGGATAGAGTAAACAAGTCAGTGAAGTACTCACAGGTGTCAGATGAATTGGTAAAGCGATTGATGCCTGAAGCCCTGAAACAAAGTTCTGTCCAGTAATATGTCATGTGAATTGACAGAGAATGATGGCCACTACAGATTACAGTGGGGTGAAAGCTGGATTATATGGGATTTGTCTTGTGCAGGGTTTTTTTTTTTTTTTTTCTGGCAAGGGTGATGCCTGAAGCCCTGAAACAAAGTTCTCTCCAGTAATATGTCATGTGAATTGACAGAGAATGATGGCCACTACAGATTACAGTGGGGTGAAAGCTGGATTATATGGGATTTGTCTTGTGCAGGGTTTTTTTTTTTTTTTTTTTTTTTTTTTTTTTTTTTTTTCTGGCAAGGGTGATGCAAGTGACGAGTTGGAGAGCCAAGAAACCCATGATTTTGACTATGTATTCCACATCAATCTGAATATGCAACAAAATGTTCAATCCTAGAATGAACTGGAACCCAAAACCATATTCGAGGGTCGATTTACCATAGCATACTAGCATAGTGATAGTACCGCGACAATATGAGGACTAAATTGTGAAATGCACCTCTTTGGATAGGTGCATGTACACATTACACTTCTCTCCCACAAAGTAAGAATGTGAAACCATTTCTTTCCGCATGAATCATCTAGTGATAATATCTATTTTGAGCTTCTTTGAAATTCCAGTTTAGAAATCTCAAAACGGTTTGAAATAAGAAATCTATTAAGTTATAAATAAACTTAATATTTAAAACCTTAAAACTGTGTCTCCAATGAGAGTAGTAGTTGAAAGTGTGTTTGAGAAACACATCTCATATACTTCTTCATAGCTGAAAACATGAGCGGATTCCACATACCAATGTACACTTGCACCACCAATGTGTAAATCACCCAATTAGATATGCGAAGATAGAATGAAGACTGGAAATCCTCAATTCCTTCCTCTCACCTTTTCATTTATGATCTGATCAAATTAAGCGCTCGTAACGTCTTCGATTTTGGGTTCTTACCTTATTTGTTTGAAACACTTAGACTAGTTTTTTGGGTTTCAATTTTGTTTACGACATTTGCATACATATATAGTGTCACATAGATGGTTGGCTCAAATAAAAGACTGAAATTGCATAATAGTTATTCGGTTCGCCTGCACTTGCTGCGTATAAGAATTTTCGGCCAAAATGTGTGTTTTTTCAACTTCTCAAATTGAACAGCTAGCTTAGTTGTGGCATGGGTCTGATTGACCCAAAATTATAGTGAACCGGGCAATCGAAAATTGGAAATTTACTGGACTGGGCCATAAGGCCTTAAAGCCCAAGCTGACTAGACCCAATCCAAATGAACGGATATAAAACCCTGAAGAGGTTTCAGCCGTCTAGGGTTTAAGGGAAAAGAGGGAAAAGAGAGTAGTGAAGCAGCAATACCGGCCGGTCACGGACTCCGATCCCGCACCCGGGACCTCTTTGCCCGCGGCTTCAGGAAGAAAGGTTACATCCCTCTCTCCACCTACCTCAAAACCGACCGGACCGGCCAGTACGTCGACGTCAAGGTCAACGGCGCCGTCCACAAGGGCATGCCCCACAAGTTCTACCACGGGCGGACGGGTCGGGTCTGGAACGTCACCAAACGGGCCATCGGCGTCGAGATCAACAAGCAGGTCGGGAACCGGATCATCCGCAAGCGCATCCAGGTGCGCGTGGAGCACGTGCAGCCGTCGAGATGTGAGGAGGAGTTGAAGGCGAGGAAGGTGAGGAATGATGAGATGAAGGCGGCGGCGAAGGCGCGTGGGGAAGTGATCAGCACGAAGAGGCAGCCGGAGGGGCCCAAGCCGGGGTTTATGGTTGAAGGGGCTTCTTTGGAGACTGTCACTCCTATTCCTTATGATGTTGTCAACGACCTCAAGGGAGGGTACTGAGGGTGAGTTGTGTTGGGGTTTAGGGTTTAGGGTTTATGAATTTCGCTATGTTTCGGAGTCGATTACATTGGAGGACTATGTCGCTTGTTTCAGTGATTCTGTCTCTGGGTAACTATTTTTCTTATAATATTGCAATTTTGGAGATTGGTCTGTTGTGTTTTGTGTTTTGAGATTTTGTTAAATTAACATTACCTTAATGATTTTTCCATTGAAACTAATCAAACTATAACTTTGCATCAACAAAGGTTATAGTTTATGGAAATTGCACAGAACCCATGAACATGGGCAAGTCTGTGTACGTATTGGACGTGTACAGAAGAGCCTGCTTCAGGAAGTTCCCAACCAGAAAATAGTTCACCACAGAGCACGGTCTCAGTCTGTGAATGGCAATGAGATCATCTGCTTTGCAACATAGCTTAAAATCAGATTCAAGAAAACCGAATTTGTAAGCCTCAAAGACATCTCATTCTCTGGCGGAATCCTGATGCAACTCATGGTTGTGGATGATTCAACCGAGTCCATGTTCTTAAATATGATACATTCAGAGAGATGTGGGGACCAGGAAATGAGGTGACCACGTCTTGCATATTCTTCATGGACAGCATCATAAGCAATCGCAGAGATATATGTTGGCCTCCTGCAATCAAAAGGCATCATCCACAGCTTTCAAGGAAGTGACGATGCCTTGGCTAAACTTTTGAATTCACTCTCCTAGGATTAACTCTTGACCCACTGCTGCAGCTTTCAACTTCATAAGAGCGTCTATTACTACTGCAAGAAGCCTTGGAACGAGCGGTGCGCTAATCTTGTTCAGATTTACTTCAGAAATCCTTAAGCTGTTATATTTCTTTTTGCTGCAATATTACTTTTTGTGCTCAGTATACCAGAAACTGTTGCATAGCTTCTCGATTTGTTGGTTTCTTGTGACAATTTTGATTGACCACAATCAACCAAGTATTTATAATTTAGGGTAAATGCAATCAAGTAAATTCCAGCAAAGAGAACGCTAGCCAAACCAGCTGGTAACATATCCCACTAAGTGAATGTGTAAAGAGCTAGCCTTGTTGCTTTCATGCATGCCTTGAAAACAAAGGAAAGATACGATTTCAGGAAACTGTAAAAATATCATTAAAAATAATTTTACAGAGGGTGTGATAGTCCGGTGCCGAATTCTATTCTAGCATCCTCTGAATGGACAATAGTAATGTGCTATCTGCAGATCTGCAATATTATCTGGGCAACTTTATTCTATGTTTTCTTGTATTAGAAGCTATCTGAATAATTCCTCAAAGGGTCACTATTGGGGCTAGTGTTTGCTATAATAGTATTGTATTAGGAATCAGTGGTTTGAGCTTCAAGCCGATATGAAGAATGTTCTGAATTTGTAAATCAACTGAATAGAAACTTTGTTTCCAGCAAGGAATCAGCTACTTACCTTGATGATTTGGAAAGGAATTTTCATATAGTTTATTGAACCCCTGACCACTTTAGCTTTAACAATGCTAGTCATGACATATGTGTATGCTTCTTTTGGTGCCGTGACATGTGTTTGGTTTGCTTCTAAAGTAAGAAAAAACATTGTACACGCTGAAACTTCACAATTTGATTCTGATTTTGAGGGAAGTATAAAAAGAACAGATTGAGTTATTTGTCTCAAGCCAGTAGAATTGTTTAGCATTAACATGTCGCGCCTGATGTATGGCACGACATGGAGCCTACCGTGATCACTGAAAATGGGATCATTAGGAGCGTAATCATCCAGTGCATGAGCAGCAGTCCTTAGGATTTCCAGCATGAAACAGCCATCTAAAATCCTCATTTGTAGGAATATGTCTGTAATTCCTAATTGGTATTGAGGCTAATGTTTGCTTTAAAAGTATTGTATTAGGAATCAGTGGATTGAGATTCAAGCCGATATGAAGAATGTTCTGAATAGTAAATCAATTGAATAGAAACTTTGTTTTCAATAAGGAATCAGCTACTTACCTTGATGTTTTAGTAGTAGTGAAACTTCCCTTGCATGAAGAAAGGAATTTTCATCTAGTTTATTGAACCCCTGACCACTTTAGCTTTAAGAATGCTAGAAATGACATATGTGTATGCTTCTTTTGGTGCATGAGCATGTGTGTTTGGTTTTGCTTCTGAAGTAAGAAAAAACATTGTACACACTTAAACTTCACATTTTGATTCTGATTTTCAGGGAAGTATAAAAATAACAGATTGAGTTAGTTGTTTCAAGCCAGTAGAATTGTTAGCAAACCAGAAGACGATAATGGCTGGCACAGGTTGCATTGTTCAAATTAATGAAGATGTCAAGAACATGGAAGGTCTTTCAACAGAAAAGGATCATTGGATTGTTCAAATTAATGAAGATCTCGAGAACATGGAAGGTCTTTCAACAGAAAAGGATCATTGGAATAAGGGGTCGATCTACAAACTACCAGCCAGCCTCACAGACACAAATAAGAAGGCCTACAAGCCTCAAACAGTCTCCTTCGGGCCTTACCATTACGATCCTTAACATCCAATGGAGGCGCACAAGCACCGAGCGCTGCTTCATTTCCTCAAAAGATGTGGAAAGTCTGTTGAGTTGTTTGTAGATGCATTGGCGGAAGTGGAGAATGATTTGAAGGATTCATATACTCTTCTTCATTCTGTGCCAAAAGAAGTTACAGACATATTCCTACAAATGATGATTTTAGATGGCTGTTTCATGCTGGAAATCATGAGGACCGCTGCTCATGTACTGGATGATTATGCTCCTAATGATCCCATCTTCAGCGATCACGGTAGGGTGCATGTCGTGCCATTTATCAAGCGCGACATGTTAATGCTTGAGAATCAGTTGCCAATGCTTGTTCTTGAAAAGCTGGTCGCAGTTGAACATGATAAAGCTAAGGTAAAATATGTCAATCATGAGACTTGATTTTTTGAATAGTTAGTCTGTCGAAAGTTATATTCTAAGTATGCAAGCACTAATGGCTACATTGTTTTGGACAGGATGCAGGGTTTGTGACCAAGCTCATAGTCAAGTTCCTTTTCTCCCGCAATGTTTCTGTAAACATGGGCAAATGTGTGCATGTGTTGGACTTGTACAGGAAGAGTCTGCTTCAGCATGAGCCTGATCCCAAATATATTCGACACAAAATACGGTCCATGGAACAAGAAGAAGAGATCATATGGTCCGCAACAGAGCTCAACGAAGCAGGAATCAGGTTCAAGAAAAGTGCAACTACAAGCCTCAAAGACATCACATTTGCCCGGGGATTGTTGAGGCTCCCTGTCGTTGTTGTGGATGACACCACCGAGTCATTGTTCTTGAATCTGATGGCATTTGAGAGATTCCATGTAGGAGCAGGAAATGAGGTGACATCTTATTTACTCTTCATGGACAACATCATAGACAATGCTAGGGATGTCGCCCTCTTACACTCGAAAGGGATCATCCTTAATGGTCTAGGGAGTGACAAAGCAGTGGCTAACCTGTTCAATTCACTCTCTAAGGATGTGATACAGGACCCGGATAGCAGCCTCCAAATTGTGCATAAAAGGGTGTATCACTACTGCAACAAGCCATGGAATGAGTGGCGCGCCAATCTTATTCACACTTACTTCAGAAATCCATGGGCTATTATTTCTTTCATTGCGGCTGTCTTCCTCTTTGTGTTCACTATAGGTCAGACGGGGTACTCCATATATCCCTATTACTATCCACGAGGTGATTCTTCTCCTTCCGAAGTCATTGTGGTTCCGGTGCCTCCTCCTCCACACCATTCATCCTCCGACTCCACCTCCCCATCAGCACTTGTCATTTCTTTCGTTCTTGCTTCCATTGTATGCATGTTTACCAATTGATGGATTCAATAAATTGCCAGTGGCGTTTCCCATTGTTTTGTTCAGCTATTTCTTTCATCTCATTTGTTTGATTTCTTTTTGTTTCTTGATACCAGCAGTTGAAAGTTGAAACATGTTCATTTATGCCGTCTCTTTTACCATTACTATTCCTGTAGATTAAACTTTCTTAAATTTTGAAACTATTAAAACGTAAAGAGTAAATACATTCTGAAACAAGCTAGCTGGGACTAATCTGTATCCAGACACATTCATCACTGGGGGATAATGCATGTGGTACCAAAGCAATCGATATAATCGTTTGAATAATAAATATATCTTGAAAATCTTCCTATTTACAGATACTGCAGGCAATTTCATATCTTTCCATGTGTTTTTTTTCATGCAAGCCTAATTCGTAAAATGTTAGGCCTGCACCATTTTATGTACAGAAGCTCCAATACATACATGGAAGAGAGTGAGCAGGAGAGAGAATGTGACGCCGCCTCTACAAAAAGACCAAACTCCAAATTGTCTCTCTTCGTCTCCAAATGCAACAAAATTAGTCGAACTGAAACTTGTATAAACCCAAGCAACTAGACTCCATCTTCATTTTCCAATTCCAATTAAGGTGAGCTGCAAGAGGATGTAGATTATCAGATATTCATGTTGCACTACACTACTAGACAACTGACACAAAAGACGTAGAAAAAGGAACTTACAACGTTATTCTGAGGCTTGCCCCAATAGAATCCATGGAGAATAACTGGCAAGAGATTGCAAGCTATAAGAACAAAAATTGCCAATGCATGCTTCCCCATCCACTCCAGCACAATAGTTGGACGCCGGTAGCCACAAACATCAACCTGCAGTAACATCCAATTCCTCAGGTAAAGGAGAATCAAGAAAAATTGTGAAGTAACATTACAATACTAGAAAGATTCCTACCATTAAGTAAATTCCAGAAAAGATAATGCCGGCAGAACCAGCTGTCATACACATGTAACTGAAAGTGTAGAGAGCCTTGTTTATATGCATACCTGAAAAGATAAAAGCAGATATTTTAGTCAAAAACAAAACACAGCAACTTCGTCTGTTGCTATTGTAAACAAGAAACTTCTGAACAGATCCCTTACCAAATAAGTCCAAGGCGAGGCCTAGGACTACAAGAGATGTGGATGAGATAGTCCAGTGTAGAACCCTGTTCCAGTGATCTTTAAAATGGTTAATGATGTGACCATAGTGCAAACCAACCAAGCAGGTAACAATGGCCATTAATGAACTTAAAACTCCTTCAGGATCAAAAGGGGCTTGGCACCAAGACGGAGCATGAGCAGGTAATCGTCCATAATCTGGGGAGTTTATACTGCATTGCTGTTAACAAACATATTTTAAATCAGTAAAGACAATGTGGAACACCAAAAATAAATGAATTTCAAAGTACATATATTTACCGCTGTTCTTGAATAGATTGGTCTTCTATATAAATGCTGAAGACCCAATAACTTGCGATCAATCATCCCAACAGCATTACATGCCGGTCCTGTGTCACCCCTTACTCCACATTTCACCTTCAAGATAGATAGACAGAAAAAGGCCAAGTCACATTTCTGAAATATTAGTAGAGCATATATAAGTTATGAAAGATATTGTTAAAGCTTACGGAAAATGTTTTTGGTGCAGAGGAAGGTCCAGTAGAAACTTGGTACTCCCAATCAGGAACGTGCAAGCCGTATAACAACGATAGATATGTCACAGTTATCATCACTGCCATAACCCTGAGAAAGAGGTCGCACACATTCAAGATTGAACATGTAGATATGACAAGAAATGAAACAGAAAACTGAAATAAGGAAAAGGTTTATAAGCTACTTACAACTGAAGTTTATACTTCCTGAGCAGAGATGATCCTGAAGTAACAGTTTCATCACCCTTCAGCCAAATCTCGCACAATGCAGCTACTAAATATCCAATTGCAATTCTCTGTGGGAAACAGCTAGCGTGTTAAATGTGATATGGAGTATGAAGAACTTAGACTAGTAACACTAATGATACAGCATACACACCTGTAGAATGCCCATCCATCTCATCTTTGCAATATCAACCCCAAAAGTTAGTTCCTTGATGCCATGGAAAAATCCACCTTGAAGAAACAGGCCTAATGCGAGAAGCTTCAACCCCCTCAATAACGCTTTCTTAGTTGCAATGGCCCTGCATGACAATTTCTGTACACAAATATTTTCAAGAATGACAAAGATTAGTATTTTGAACATTGTACAGGTGTAGATGCAAATAAAAGGTAAAAAAGAAAATGTGGGGAGAGCGATAGTTAGGTACCTTGTAGACAAGGGAAAGTGAAACACCAACCATAAAGAGGAAGAATGGCATGACTAAATCTGCAAGTGTCAAACCATTCCAGGGTGCATGGTTAATTGCAGGCACAAGTCCACCAGCTTCGTCCACCAATATCATCAGCTGCATCATCAAGAATTACTTGGTTAAGTAATCATGGAAATGAACATCTCGTCCCGAAGAAAACAACTATGGCACAGGCCTTTAGCATCAAAAAAATTTCGCAACTGGCGCTCGTTTATCATAATTTCTAAAGCTTATTTTCGATGAAACATAATTTCTAAGGTTAATAAGAAGTGTTTTTAGACAATCAAAGGTGCTCGTATTAGCAGTGATAAAACAGAAAAAAGAAAAACGGGTTTAGATCATAGAAGCACTTTTTGTTATTTCAAAGTTCATTTAGACAATCAAATGAACATGAAAGAAAATAGAGTGTTATAGAAGCATTTTTAAGTGTTTTCGAAACTAAGTTATATTGTTCCATTTTTCTACGAAAACATCATAATCTACCTAAAGGTGCGTTCAGCAAAAGCCCTATGTTACCCTTCATTGTCCTTCAACTTCAAGAAAGTGATCTACGCGTTAAATCAGAAGACTATGGTTTGCACTGGTCTCAAAGTGAAGGGTGTTAAATGCCAGTGACAAGACTTCTTGGCAATTTCAAAGCCCCAGCTGCATTTGCCAGTGACTACCCTGACTCACTGATTCTGATCTAACCTGTGACCTCTCTATATAGGTAATGTAAATGGAGAGGCACTATGATGCCATTGATCACATTCCTCAAGGAGGAGTTATAATAAGTATAAACCAGAAACCAACCCATAATACATTGTCAGATCACATAGTGCTGACCCATCATATCATATTAAAGATCAAAGGAAGCAGAAGCAGATTGCTTGCTTTGTGGGCAAAATGGAACCATAATAATACCAGAGCACTGTGTTTGGTTGGTGCCACACTGCCACCCCCATAACTATCATTTCTTTTTGGGGAAAGCATTCTAATGGTCCTTTCCCATTTCTGAACCCAAAAGGAATCAGAAAAATCATTAAGATTGAATTGGCATGAAAGGAAAGAACATAGACCTCAAAATTTCTGATTTATCAATGGAAACGTTACTTTTAAAAGAACAAATATCAGACAAAAAAAACCCTATTCATCAAAATGATTATTCTTTTCTTCTTAATTTCTTCCGGATTAAGATGCATTAACTGTTTTAATAATTGTGACTACCGTGATTCAATCTAATACGTTAACCTAAATCCATAAGGAAAAAAAAAAAAAAGGAGGGAAACAGAAACGATGTTGGTCAAAGGAAAAGAAGTTTAACGGCGTCATCTCCGCCGTAAACAATTTTGTTAACAATTAACTAGAGGAGTTACGACGGTACGAAACGACGCGAAACATAAGAGCGAGAGAGAGAGATAGAGGGGCAAAAGGGACATTACCACAACCGTAAGTCCGCGAAAGACGTCGAGAGAAACGAGCCGTTGCTGTTGGGGTTGCTGCTGCTGGTGGTGGCGCACCTTGGAAAGAGGCAATGCGGTTGCCTCCAGGTGACTGTATGCGGTGGCGTCGGAAACGGCGTCGTTCGGAGGGGCGGAGGATGTGAATTTGCAGATCCGAACAGCCATCTCAACATCGTTTACATTCTTGTTGGTGTTGTTGATGATCACGGAATCCGCCATTCCGTGTTCTTCATCAACTTCGTGAACTTTGATAGGCTCGTACAGCGCCATCTCCCTAGTTATTAAACGTAATGATATTACAAATCAAATGTAATGCATATTTCCAAACCAATGGTAATGATGATGAACCTGATTAGGGAGGGCAGAACGAGCAAAGGAGAAGGGAGATATGATGATGAAGTCTATCTACTTCTTCTTCCTCCTCCTTGACTCCTCCTTCGCTGCGGCGCTTGATTGCTGCTGGGAGAAAGAACCGGATTGATTATCTGTAATGTGGGATTTTGTTTCTTGGCTTTTTTGGGTTGGTATTTTCTGCTATTTTGAGATAGGAAAGAACGGGACCTGTGTTGTCTCTCACTTTCTATATTGCTCCCAAAAGCCGATCAATGACAACCCTTCTTTCTCTCTCTATATCTATCTACTTCTGGTGTCTCTGGCTCCTCGATCGGTCTATATCCTTGGGTTGTGTATATATATATATATATGGGAAACGTACAACGGAATAGAATACCTATTTATAGATATTAATTGTTTCTTTTTTTTCTTTCTCATGACTGATATTTGGTGTCTTTGGAGCATCCCGTTTCTACCCCTAACCATTTCCCAGTGAAACACTGCAACTAAAACCCGTCTCCGAATAAAACTCCGACTGGTGGGATGTGCTCTTTGATTCGCACACGGAGTACGTGGAGGTTTCTAGTTGGGCCTCGAATATGGAGGTGTACATCTGGGAAAATATCTTGGCTCTCCAGATGTGGATGGTGAGTGGTGGATTGACATGCGATGCGCCGCATAGTGTTGGAACATGAAATGCATGGGCTGGCGGGACGAGGATGGAGCTCTGCTATCGCCTTTGGATTTCTTTTGCTTTTAGCATGGGTTCGCACTACTATAGCTTTATGTTTGTTAATAGAGATGGAAATGGTAACTTCGGAAGGAATCGAAACAGAGATAGATATACGTTGCAATATTTGTTTGTTTAACTATACTATTCAAGATTTAGTGATTTCATCCAAAATTTCTCTATCGGATGTTGCATGGTGTGATATATAATTCAGCTTGCTTGTTCTTTCTCATCATTTCCTGATCATTTTTCGAAAGATATAAAGCTAGTGTCACGAGTTGCTCATTTTAGTAGACAACGAGTAAGTTTATATTAAGTTTCAACTAGAGGAAGTCTCTTGTATGAAAGTTACTTTGCAAAATAATACCATTTCCATGAACAGTCTATAGTTGAAAGTTAAGATTGCCGAATCTCATATGCCGCTTAACTATTTATATTGAATTAACAAAATAAATTGAAGGATTAATTACAAAACACCACCCGAACTATGATGTTATTTTCATTTTCATACCTAACTATCAAAATTTTACATTTTCATACCCGAAGTTTCATTCCGTTAGCATTTTGATACCTTGACCACCAACACCGTTAAATTTTGAGGGCATTTTCGTCATTTCAATTAATATATCATTTTTTACATTTATTTTAACAAAATAATTTATTTTTTGAGGTTATCAAATACAAATAAAAAAAATTTACTTTAGCAAAAATATTATATAAAAAAACTCCAAAATTAAATATTTATTTTTGCAACAATGGTATATATTTAACCAACAATAGATTAAACATGTTTATATAAAATTTGATAAAATTTTCATCGATATTCGATATTTTCTCGATATAATTTATTTTAATTATATAGTTTACTTTGTTTTGTTTTGCTTTGCTTAACATGTAACTCCAAAAATTAATATACATACAAGAGTTCTACTAACTTTTATCACTATTGTTGCAAAAATATATATTTAATTTTGGAGTTTTTTTGAATATTTTTACTAAAGTAAATTGTTTTATTTGTATTTGATTACCTGAAAAAATAAATTATTTTGTTAAAGTAAATGTAAAAAATGATATATTTATTGAAATGACAAAAATGCCCTCAAAATTTAACGGTGTTAGTGGTCAGGGTATCAAAATGCTAACGGAATGAAACTTCGGGTATGAAAATGTAAATTTTTGATAGTTAGGTATGAAAATAAAAATAGCATCATAGTTCGAGTTATGTTTTGTAATTAATCATTAATTGAACGAAGAATGAGTTCTGAATATGAATCATGTCGTCCACTACAATAGTTAAACTATTGGTTTTCGGTTCTAAAAAGAAAAAAAAAGTTAAATCTACTGGAGCAATTGCGGCAGTCGGTATTGGGAATCTACTGCCCCACTTCAAAAGAAGTATATATAGCTTGCATGTCCTCCATTATATTCGAATTCATGTTGGGTTCCTTTTGACCTCTTTCCCTTGGCCACAGGACAATCTTCTTGTCCACTCGTGGTGGTTCTTTCGTGCTGGGTGGTAGAGGAAGGTGAGGAAGGGGAGGAAGGTGAGGAAAGGGAGGAAAGAAAAAATGATTCGAATATTCCCGAAGTCCTTATATAAAGTATATATACAGAACACACGAGAGCGTATTCAGCGCACCCGGGTGCGCCGTGCACCCGTCCATCTCTGCCGTCCATTTGACGCTGACTTTTGACTTTTTCAAAATGAACGGCGGAGATGGACGGGTGCGCGGCGCACCCGTGTGCGCTGTATAATTTTCGCAGAACACACACAAGGGTAAAGGTAAAGCGCCCATAAAAAACAAAAAGACATTTTCATGGTTCTCATCTCTCTAATGACTACTCCAAACGCGGATTTCACATACAAGGAGGAAAAGGATGATGATAATCGATGCTCCATTTCCACCGTACGTCTAAACAATAACCACATGCCAAACACAACCAAGCTAGATTAGGTATAATATTGCAAACACCATTTCCATGAACACGTACCATCTGTGACGTCCTGATCGATACTCGAATCATCTTCATTTTTTGTGCTAGGGCATTACGCACACCATGACAAACACACATTTAGGGTTACCTCTCCTAGTTAGGTTTTTGTGGTTCCATATTATCTAACACGTCAATGCCACCGGCAAAATGTCTTTGCATGTTATAGTTGAAAGCAATGCATACCAATATACCATGCGACTCATGAGTTTGGATGTGCTTAATTTATAATCTAGAAAGCGATCATGCATGAAGCCTTGAAAGAGCACTAGAGCAGTGATCAAATTCCATTACATAACATGTGCTTTTTGAACGATTTAAACAAGAAGTGGTATACGAAAATGATGCCCACGTTTATAAGCATGCAAAGTTGTTACTCTTTCATGAGTAGGATGCAACTGTCTTAAGGCTAAATGTTTCATTTGTGTGAGCCTAGCTAAATCTTTCAAGATTCATGGACATTCCTGATTTGAATTCCTTTTCTTCTTCTTTCCAATTCCTGATTTATGGACTACTATTCATCTTCTAAGCAAACCATTGTCTCAGCCAGGATGAAAGGTAGAGTTTGCTTATCCTTATATATGCTAGGCACAGCTCCATTAACAAGTGAAGTGGTAGGTTCTTCAAATGGCTTGTGGTATGGTTTTTGTTCGAGGAGTTTTGATTCGTGTTCTCTCTCTTGTTATAAGAATACACCTTTAAGGTTGTGCTGAGATTGGTACTTGTTTCTGTTTTTTATTTAATAAGTGATCGAGGGATTGAATAAAAGGATTTTGTGGCCAAAATCTGTGATAATGTGAGCACGTTTTGTGCTATCCTCTTTCTCTGTTGTAAACTATGAAGTTGTTCGACCAAAAAAACTATATATGAAGTTGGTTTTTTTTTTTGAAACTATATATGAAGTTGGTATTGATGCTAATGATGCATATGAAGTTGTCCAGATGAGACCCAAAAAAAGAAGAAGTGGTCCAAAGAGAAAGTGTGCTGATTCACAGTGTCACCATTTACGTGATTAGTGATTAGGAAAGCATCTCCTTACGTATTACATTCGGTAAGGTTGGAGCAGTTAAAAGAACTAACTAATCGATTAACAAAACCAAAAATAACTAGCTTATAATGAAAAATCCATATCTATGGGTTGTCATCAGCTTTAACAAACTGGTAGTGCTTTCTCCACTGTCACCCTCCATTGATGCCTACGTTTCCTTTGAGTAAAGCAACATTTACCGCCTAAAACCCATAGTTGAAATGATTGCTGTTTGTGATGGCCAACCCAGTGTACTTCCCCAATGTATCTCTGCAAACCAAAAACAAGATCAACTTCTAGTTAGGACTTAGGAGTAAGATAAATCAGAATAAAATCAGAACAAGAAAACGGTTGGTTTTAATTCGAAAAAATGTCTAAGCTTAAGCAGCAATCTTAGAATACAGGCAAGTGCATATGTATACGTACAGGCAATGCTAGCTGACCTAGCTCTATATATGCAGTTTTCACATTGCTAATTACGATGGTTGATGGAAATTTGGAACATGGGCGAGACTTTGTATAGAAATAGGCATGGCCAAGGGGTGAGGAGAATAATGTTCACTTGAACTACCGTCTCAACATTTGATATATATGGTTCTAAACGACTAAACCCACCAGGTTATAGCATAAAAAACATATATTTGAATGATTCAAGCAGTTCAATTCTTTCCCTATGGCAATTCAATGTCTCTCTTGCTAAACATTGCAATTATTTCGTTCTTACATTTTCAATTACAGTCTAAACAGGAAGCCTATTCTACAAAATTCGCTTACACACACAGGCGAGGTACTGATATTGCTACCACTGAAGAAGGTTATTGGTTTCAAAAACAGGCTCTTATATACAAAAAGAAGAAAATTATGTTCATCAAGGATGACCAGAACAATGTTGTGACTGACCCTATCTAGATAGCCTCTGTTTTTTGACTCGGTTTCAAAAAAATATTTACTCCCTCTATTTAACCAGTTGTTTAGAGCACCCGGCCAAACCACAACATCACCACAAATGGTAGCCATTAAAGTGGCCTGCCTCATCTGAAAAGGCTTCTGCGCCCGTACTGGAGCCTGGGAAATATTCAGATTTAAGGTAAACCATTCAGCTAAACTTACAGTAGATGCATTTGAATAAGATCATATAACCGTATCACAGTGTTACCCCGAGTGTTACCCTCATATGCTTTTATGCGATATAAAGATCCAGTGTACAAAGAGAAACCTAATAGTGGAGCAACAAATTTCTTACTTCCACTCCTTTGTGAGGCAACTTGGAGGAAACTTGTATTGCAAGTGAAGAATCCAACATAAGGAGCCTAGTTTTCAAACATTACAATACACATTAACGTTATAGGTTAACGCATAGTTCCTTTTGAACGCCTGGGGTTTCAAGAATAGTTTTACAATTATGAAGTCCTAAATGAATTTTAAGAACCTTATTTTCCCTAAACATTGTTGATCCTATCAAAAAAATGTGGAATTTCTAATTTTTGATAGTCTTCAAATTGTCTCTTTGTATCAACTATACTCGGATAATCTATCAATCACTCATAGCTATTCCCTTTTGCTGCTCTTTTGTTGTTAGCATCAGTAAATTAGGGCACAAGATTAGTTGCCATGTCTAATGTAACAGTCACAAAATTCCTCATATATTGAACAACATAGTTCCGGGCATCACAATTTCGTAGCACTATAATTTTCCAAGGTATTCAAATAGGACAAGCTTAAGATACTGGAATTCGAACACGTCCCTTCTATGCAAGGAAAAAGAAACACATTACTTAGGAGCTACAGAAGCAATAACAGAAGTGCATAATACATGCCCGGACAATACTAGTTTACAAGTAAAGGCAATCTTGAAATGCCTTAATCATGAAACAGAGTAGGAACTGACATATCACAGAATCTGCACAACATTATCAAACTGAACAATGGAATCCTCCTAACTGTATCAAGGAAAAAGTACCAAGTGATAAATTATAGGTATGTCAGCAAGGGAACTAACAACTTTGAGGTCATGAGTTCGTGTGTGAGTTATTTAATAATTTTTTTTTTTTTTTTTTTAAAAAAAAGGTATGTCAGCAAGGGAACTACGCCAAAGCATAACTGACAAGGTCAGCAGGAAGATGCAGGGTTTTTGGCTGTGACATCAAAAACTAAATAACGCAGAGCTCAATCCATTTACTTTACTTAATCGCTATGCATTACTCTTAATCTGCGTAAATGCTACTGAACTTTAATATCATTCATGCAAAAGAACATGGATGATGTAGTGCAAATTTCTTGTTCAGTGGCTGGGGGTGTAGGAGAGGATACTGAACAAAAGGTAATCCCGGATAAATGAACTCCATCTTTAATGTTATTCTTCTTATATACAAAAGGACACCCACACCCTTGCTGATATTGTTCTAAACAATTGCAAGCTAATAGAGCGACAAAATGATCCTAAAGACATAATAGATGGTTAAGCCTTAAATAAATTGAATTGACAAAAACAAACTACATTTCATAGAGCAAAGTTATATTAAAAGCAGATGCAGTACAACACTGAGAGAATTAATAATGAAAACTGAGAGAATTAATAATGGAAAATAAACTGAAGAGAAAGCTCAAAATCCCTCAAATCATGAGAATTTAAAGGTGGCAACATCTATAATTAGACACAAACCAGTCGAAGATAACGAAACCTTTGGCAAAGTAGTTCATAATAGTTGAGACGGAAATGAACACTAATTACGATTACACAAAGTAACACCTTGACCTGTTTTCTCATAATCCTGGTACCCTACCTCATTATAATTTGAGTAGCATTCTAGAACCTTGAACAGTGTTAAACATTGCCAAATAGTGTGACTTGCTAACGTTCGACAACTACCCCTAGATCTTATTGCTGTTGGGGTTTTCAAGGCATTACTGGAAAGAAGCCAAAACCTAAGCTACACTCGAACCTGATGGTAGCGGGTAGCCAATAGTCTATAATTATATATCTACCACAAGAGAGTTCCAACCACTACAAAATATAGAGACAAAAGCTCAAAATGGAGACGTCTGGAATGTACTCTCTCTCCATGCACTCTGTTGGTCTGGTAACGGAAGTAACTCACTCTTTTTACTGTCGGTTGGAAGCACGCGCTCTCCGTCGTGCTTGGGTTTTTGTTTTTATTTTTATTTTTAAACTAATGTAGTCCTCGACGACACAACGATCGGAGGATAGATTCCTTGTTTTCAGATTATTGAAAGTGTTGTGCCTGGGAGAGAGATCATTCTTGTTTTCAGATTGTTGTAGAACTCGATCGGCCGCCTTTTTCATACCAGGGCCATCGAATTAGTTCCCCGAACCACCACATACCACCACAATTCCCAACTCCAAACGGCGCAATCCGACTTGTCTCTGCAAACTGTAGGAGTTTGCCCAATTTCCCAGATCCATCAATATTAAAGAAAAGAGTAACCAAGAAGAAGAAGAAAAACCGCCGTCGGAAACCTTGATCCTCGTCGGAGACGAAGCTGCCAAAACCCACGATTTCAGAGACTTCATCGATCAATAAAACTGAATAGTTGTGGAACTTGTTGAGAGGAGTAAGAAACTCACAACATGTAGAGAAAAGGGCCGTCGGAGGCCGGAAAGACGTCGCCGGAAAAGTAGAGGTCAAATCGGGTTTTCGATCAAACCTTAATGCATGCGTGATTTGAAAAGCCTAGGAGGTACCCAGAGAAGAAAGGATTCGATCTGGGCTGGTGGGATGTCCTCAGGAGGCCGGAATCGGACGGAGTGTGCAGGTCGAGTGGGTGGCAGAGACTCGGGTCGAAGACTGGTCTTCGGCTCGTGTTCAGGTCTGACCAAGCGCTGACGTTTCCCCAAATATATAGAAAAATGGAACGGTCCAGATCTCCTCAACTAAAATCTACGGCTGAGATTAAAAGTGATTTTCTGATTATCTAAAAATGTAAAACTTTTCGAAAATCGTAGAAATTAACCCGAGCATCCAAAAAATATTATGAATTCGTGTCAATATTCTCTTCATCATCGGGACCTTAAACCAGACACTTGACCTTTTGGTGAAAACTCGAAACTTAAACTAAACACATATTTTGAAATTTTCGAGCGTTGTTATTAATCCCCAGTAACTCAACTATACCCAAACGATACCGAAAATTTATAATTTTTCAACCCTAGTCGTATTTTACTATTTCTATCACATCCTATTTCATAAAATTTTCAAAAATTTTACTTCTTATGTATAGTTGGTTCACAATGAGGAACACGTGTATAGAACCAACTAAACAAGTTATATTGCTTAAGTAGGCACGTGGCGATCCAAGGTCATAAGTATGTGAAAATAAAAATTTCACCATCAGATGTAGTCATCATAATCAAATAGGTCTACTGAAAAAAAATCAATCACATTTCGAATTCGTTACGTTCCCCATCAAATCGGTCAACCTTAATTTAACCCTACTTTTTACACGAAACGCAGTTGACCGACATTAAACCAACGCCACTTATTACACGAAAACGCTTACATACCCCTATATGACCTAGTTTGTTTGATTCTTCCACATAAAAAACTCTCACATTGATGAGATTTAACCACCCATTTAAAAATTTAGAGACGTCCACCTCCCGACGATAAGGCTCCCCATAAGGAAGCATAAACGTAAATAGAGTTGACCGCTTCTATAAGGGATCAAACTTTACTGGAAATATGTGATTTTTCAACCATAGCCGTATTTCACCATACCGATCACATCCTATTTTACAAGATTTTTGAAAATATTGCTTCCTCCCTATAACCTTGCATATCTGAAACCTAGACATAAATCCTAAACGTCTGGAATGTACAAATGTTGCATGTACTTCGTCTGTTTGTTGACGGAGGCAACTAAGTTAGTAATTTTTTTCACTAGCGGTTGGAAAGACGCAACTCTAGAGCGAGTTGTACGTGGGTTTGCGTCGTATGTGGGGTATTTATTTATTTATTTTTTGCGTCGTGTGTTTTTTAAGTGTTTCAGTTTTGTTTCTTATTTATGTACAAGTTAAATTTCAGAACTGAGTGTTGGCTTTGTATAATCACTCTGTTACGCTCTGGATAATCTCTCTACGCAACCTGCGCGGCGAGTCAGTTTTGTTACTTTGATCCTTCTTTGCACGGCCACATATACACATCACTTCACGCAATTCATCACATCGCATAATTCGGTCTTATTGGATATCCTTCAATTTAGTGATCCTCACGGAAACCTAATGACCTTCAAGTCCTATACCTTTGTGTGTCACATCCTTACTTCGGCATAACCAATCAAGAAGTTCATATTTTCCATGACTAGTCAAACAGCAAATTCAACAGATAATTATATATAAACACCACACATTTCGCAAATAGACATGCTTCACTTGAAATAGAGAGATATTTTTGTAATAGATCAAAATTATGCTTTTAGACTATTTTAATAGCAAATAAGAATATTTTAAAACATATTACACAAATCCACTCACCTCGATATCATCGAATCCCCACCAAGAACATCGATCGTAAACCAAGCCTCCTAAAACGAGTCATCTAGAAGTCACCGTTGGATCCAACCCAAACTTCAAGGATAGAAAGAGGACATCAAGACGAACCCGTTGCCCTTTACGGATTCAAAATCGGAGTTCTCAAAACCATATCATAAACTGAAATTTTCATATAAGCTTGGAAAATAGAACGATAATTTCCAAAAGAATTCATGCAAGCATATTCCTTTAAAAACAAAGTGTCCACTCACAGATATGGGTCTAAGCCTGACGAAACCCGAATCGCCACTCAAGTGAGGTCTCCTCGTATCTTGGCACAATAATTATGTTTAAAACCAAACTTCAATTCCGGAAAAAAATAAATACTTAAATATAAACACCCAAAACTCTTCCGCTTAACACACTACCCTTACTAGAGTTAAACTTACGGGATTCACACCAAACTCCACCACAACCTTAATTCATCGATTCTAACATTCTAGAATTGATAGAAAGGAAATCCAACAGTTGGATCTTCTTAAATTACATACTGATAAACCAACTTTAAAAATTCTTAAACTTCAACCAACTTCAACCCAAATTCACAAACTTAACATCAATGGACTCCTCCTATCATACTCTACATAATTAGCTTGAAAAACCTCCCAAAAGAGGCGGTCGGCCAACCACTACTCCAGCCACCTTGGCCGGCCACCTCCAATACTTACCAAATTTTTGCACAATCAACCTCTCAACATTTTAAACAACTTTCATAACTACCACATTGATCTATTTCAAGCGGAAACATGCCAATCGAATCAAAACATAAAAATCCCAAATTCAAAACCCTAGAATTTCAAAACTTCAAATCTCCTTACCTAGATCGAAATAGGTCAAATCCTTTAGAGGTTTTGTTGTACAAGATGAGAGCTTCCAAACGAGACAAAAAGCTCCGGCTATGGCGGCCGGAGAAATGAGTTCCTGTGAAACACCACCATGTTGCAGCCGTGACTTCACGGCGAGCTTCCTCTCTCTCATGTCGGCACGACACTATCTGCAACCTACCCAGATCGATAGAGGATGGTTCAAGCTTCGTTTTGATACCCACCTTGCTGCCCAACTCGACCGAATGGCAGCGAACGGAGGTGTGGAAGTTCGGCGGAGGAGAGAGACGTGGGGAGAGGAGAGAGAGAGAAATAAAATAATTTCTGATTTTCTACCTTACCCCATACGGTAAGTTTCACTTTTTATACTCCCGACTAAAATAGTAACTTTACATTTTATACCAAAACTTTTACATACGAACTCTGATTTTAACGAATAGCATTCATATTATCGTCTTCTACGACTTCCTTTAAGAAATTTTCCCAAAATAGTTTTCCTACAAAAAGTCAACTCTATGGTCCTTAAATAGTAAATGGTTACTTAAAACAGTAAAAGGTCAAAGTAACACAAAAGTAAATACCCGCAAATTAACTTAAGAACCAGGATGTGACACTTGCAACGGCTAGTTTTAGAGGAGTTGATATGAATTTTAACTTTATGATACATCCATCAGGTGTAATGTTCTTGACAGCTTTATATATTATATCTGGGACATCATTCAAATCCTCATTAGTTTTTGTCCAAAGGTTATGAACAAAACCATTTTCCACAAACCACAACTTGTGTTTCTGAAGATGCTCTACTTGAACATCCGCCAAATATCTCTCATAATATGGGCCAAAAACTACTGATAACGTCTTTAGAAGGACATCTTTATTTTCAAAACCTTCTAAGAGATCATGGAAGCTATACCATTCGGACTCCTTTAGCGCTAGAATAAGGACTTTAGCACTTTCAGGATTTTCAAGGTATGAAACCTTGGAGTTTTCAATTGGAACACATTTATCCTTTGTATGAAATCCATACAATTCTTTAGTTAATGCCTTAAGGGTTTGAAGCAAGTGAGCTTCATTTTCCTCGTAGAATGCATGTAGAATATTATCCGTAATAATCTTCTACTTAAAGGCCAATAGCCTATCTGTCCTGAATACTGGTTTTTGAAAAATCTTTAACGGTTAATCATGAATAACCTTCTTCCCAGTAACCACATGTAGTTTATTTGCCCTGAAATGGCTATTCTGCTTTTTGACAAAGCAACAGCCATAAACGGACTTGATATGCCTTTACCGTCCACCCTTTGAGATGGGCTAGCCGATCTTTTACCCTGAGATCGGTCAGTTGAAGCTGTATCTTTAGGATACAACAAGAATTCTTTTGCAAGTTTTTCCCCGTTGGATGAACTAGATCGACCTTCATCTTGCAGTATGTGTTTAGAATTGTCTAAACGTTCATCCCAACCATAATTCGGTTTTGGCTTGACTCTTTCAGAATACTGACTTGACTCTGCAGCTCCATAAGACATAATGTATTGATAACTTGGTCCGTCATGGAGAGGTCCTACGGTTTTGTCACCGCTCTAATATATTTCCCAAAGACTCTTTTCTTCTGACTCTGATTTCCGGTTTCTCGAATTGCGACATTCTCTTTCAAACATCGCAATTTCTCTTGTAAGAGCATCAGGCAGATAATTCTTGTCACTTGCAACCATTTCAACATCATATTCATACTGAGTTAAAAACATCTGCCATCTTGAAACTCTTTCTCTATCAGCAACATCAGTTAATTTGTAGTTTTGAAATTTTTTACTCTTTTATTATCAGTTCTAACTACAAATCTTTCAGAATACTGACTTGACTCTGCAGCTCCATAAGACATAATGTATTGATAACTTGGTCCGTCATGGAGAGGTCCTACGGTTTTGTCACCGCTCTAATATATTTCCCAAAGACTCTTTTCTTCTGACTCTGATTTCCGGTTTCTCGAATTGCGACATTCTCTTTCAAACATCGCAATTTCTCTTGTAAGAGCATCAGGCAGATAATTCTTGTCACTTGCAACCATTTCAACATCATATTCATACTGAGTTAAAAACATCTGCCATCTTGAAACTCTTTCTCTATCAGCAACATCAGTTAATTTGTAGTTTTGAAATTTTTTACTCTTTTATTATCAGTTCTAACTACAAATTTGTTTCCTAAGAATGCCTCTGCACCCTTAATGCTTTTTATTAAGGCAATGACTTCCTTATCTCCAGTAGAATAGTTTAACTCTGCTACGTTAAACTTTCTTGATAGAAATTTACAAATCTTTTCATGATTTGTATCTGGAGCAACGGTTAAAACAACTCATGCCCAGTAATAATCAGTTGCATCAGTTTGCAAGATGATCAAATCTTTTTCTTCAGGTAATTGTAATGGAGGAAGATTTTTTGTTAATTCTTTAATCTTTCTGACAATATTACTGTCATCTTCTGTAAAATACCATTTCTTTTTAGAACTTGTTTTTGGAGAGAGAAGTGTAGTGAGGCCACTAACTTGAGGAATAAAGTCTCTCGCAAAATAAACAACTTCTAAAAATCTTTGCAGAGATTTTGCATTTGGGATATAGTCTGGAAACTGACTGATTTTCTTGACAATGTGTTCTTGGAGACGAATCTCTCCATGCTTAACATAAATGCCAACGAAATAAATTTCTCCCTTTATGAGGTGAATCTTCTTTTGTCCAAGGATGATTCTCTTCTGGACAATAAGTTTACACACCTGTTCTAGGTGCTTTAGATATTTATTCATAGTTCTAGAGAAGATCTCGTTGAATTTAAATCTAGGAGCAATGCTTCTCGCCCACTAAGTCTAAATCAGTACGTGCTATCCTAAGCCGTCAGAGAGTGCAAAATTCATAATTAAGGTCAAAACCATTCAGTTGAGTTCATAGCAAATGCATTTAAGATAGATCATATAACACATTCAGAGTTACCCTGAAGCAAAAATAGATGCCAATACAGAAATAAGATATGTCCACTCACATAAAGCAGCAAGAAAGAGCAGCTAGCCATCCAAAGAGATCCCATTTTGTCCATGACCACTAATCTCCTCATCTTGCTTAAGGCTTCCACACACATTGCATTCCATAGCATCCGAAGAAGTTCCATCATCTTTCGGGGGCAAAGGGGCTAGCGTGCCCCAGCAATTGGTTCTACTACACATAAATCTCACAAAGAAATAGGCATGTGGAAAATCAGCCTCTCCTTGCGCTTCAGCTTCAATGTCACTCCCACTCCCACCTTCTGGTTCCAAATCTCCTCCCATTTCCTGGTCTTGGTCCTCATCCATCCCCTCAGCCGAACCACCTTTCTCCTCAGCCACCTCCTCATTGTCAGACCAATTCGCTTCAACCTTGCACCGATCACATTGGCACACAAATCCATAGTCCTCAGCCAAAGTCCTCTGCCGGCTCGAATAAGGCTCATTAACAGGGAAATAGCTCAAGCAAATCTCCCTCCCCTCCGGAACATCATGAATCATCCTCACAGTAATCTCCGTGCTACCTTCATCGACGTAATCAAATCGGCACGCATTGGGGAGACAATCATGGTTGAAGAACGAGGCCTTGGGATAAATCCCATAAGCTCTGCTCGACCTCAGCCCAGTTTCCGAAGGAGGCTCCATCAATCCAAACGCATTGAGCTTATCCTTAGCCAGCAGCGCCGCCGTGAGCTCCACCGAGAACAGCTGTGGAGGAGGGCAGAGAGTCGAAATCAGCGAATGCAGGAACTGAGCTTCGGCGGAGTCCTGCGGTTCGCCCTGGAGAGTTAGCAGCAGCTGGAAACTCGACGGCGAGAGGTTGTAAGCAGCGATCAAGAAGCGAGCTTGGACTTGGCGATCGGCGGGGTGGGCGGAGAGAGGGGAGGGGCAGTTTCGTAATTTGGCGAGGGATTGGCAGACCCATGGAGTGTGGGAGGAGGAGAGGGCGGCGGAGAGGCAGTTGGGGCTGCAGAAGCGGTGGTGGGAGCAGGAGGGGCAGAGGGAGATTGGGGTTTGGGGGTTTAGGGTTTTGAAGCAGTGGTCGCAGTAAGGGGGAGGGGAGGGAGTGAGGAGAGGAAGAGCGGAGTAGAGGAGTATTGGAGAATCGCGGAGAACGATTTGGCCGCTCTTGAGTGGCTGCGCCGCCACTAATGACCTTCCTCTGCCTTGTAACTCCGTTAGCCTCAGCTCCTTTGTCATTGCCATTTTGCTTATTGCAATGTTCTCAATGTCTCAGATTCGTAGGGTTTTGGTCAAAGGTTACTCTTTTTCACCTTCCTGTATCACTCGGAAACTTTTATACTGTCTGTTTGTGGAGTAAATTAGCTATGAATTATTTGTGGTTTTATGCTACAAAATATTGGAATTTTCACTCTCAAGTCTAGTTAACTAATATTGTCATATTTTTTTGTACAAACCATTAAATGACCACGAAACCGTCATATTTTAAATGTTAAATCATTTGTATTTCATATTTTTATATGTTGTTTTGTTGTCTGTGATTATTGCAAAAAACAAGACATTAGTTTGCCACCGAATCCAAGATTCTCATATGTAATTTTGCCCATTGATGTCAGATGCATTTACTATCCTCGACTTCGTCTCCATATTTTAGCAGAGAGGATTCAAAGCACCAAGGTGTACTTAAACCAAGATGAATAGACCGTTGGATTATATTTATCCTATTATTTAATATTTAAATAAAAAGTTAAGTATAAATATCAATAGTTAAGATTTTCTAATAAATACTTGATTCACTTGTATCTTGGTGCATGCAAGAATTTTCGATATTTTAGAATCCAAACTTGAATCGAATTCGTACTCGAAATGAATATGAGCCGAGCTTGATCATCGTCCCACTACTTTCGTAGAACAACAAATTTAATTATCATTGGGCTTGGCTAATGACACAAAATGTCTGACTAGATCTCGGACTCTCAAATCGTATCGTAGCCGTTGAAGTAGAGTCGGTTTCACGGTAACCCGGGTTAATATCTAACCCGGCCAGGTTAGGGTTAGGCTCAGCCCGCCACGCATATAAAAGCCGCGCCTTCCTCGTTCTCCACCCCTAATACCAAAATATCATCTCTTCTTTCTCTTTGCTGCGTTCGTTCTCCATCAGGTGCCGATTCCCTTCCTCCTTTTTTCTATTTCGATTTCTCTGTTTCTATTCACGACTGTTTATTATGATCGAGTAATCATTCTGTGTTGTAATCTCCTCTGAATTTTGTTGCGGATCTGTTATCTGATGCTTGGTTTCTGCTTGATGGTTTGTGGATTTGTGTTGTTTGATATCACTGCTGTGAATTTTTATAGCTCGATTATCATTTTTCGGCGAATCTGTACTGTTTGTTAGCTTTTCGGATTAGATTCGCTGCGGATTTTGATTTACTGTTTTGTAATTTGGTATCAAAAGAGAAAATGAATCTTAGTAGTGTTAGATTTTGGTTATGAGGAGCTGAGCCTCGGTTTTTAATCTAAAACTTGTTATATAGGGGGAAAATTTGTGTTCTTGATGTTGATAGTGTGTTGATCGACTCCTGATGACGAACTTCATCTATTAAAGTTTCAGCCTTGTCTGAATGTTTCATGTTGAAACTAGATTATCGTGTTCTGAAGGAGTTTTTTGTTTTTCTATCTACCTGAGTGTTGCTGTGGTGAATTCTGCTTCCGAGTGTTTGTTAGGGGTGACTTTTAAATTATCGCGAAGCTTTGCTGTAGTCTTATGTGGATACGCACAAGGTTGCTATGGGTTGTTATTTGGCTTGCTTACAGTTTGCTTTGTTATGTTTATTTGTGATCGCTCTCAATGCGGCATGGTGCTGAACTTAGGGCTGATATGTATGTTGTCTTGCAGGCATCTATTGTGGTTTCAGCTGTTGCTGTAATTCTTCAAAATGTCGGATGGTCAGGAGACTGATAAGAACATTGAGATATGGAAGATTAAGAAGCTGATTAAGGCTCTTGAAGCTGCAAGGGGTAATGGCACCAGCATGATTTCTCTCATCATGCCTCCCCGCGATCAGATATCTCGTGTTACTAAGATGCTCGGTGATGAGTTTGGAACTGCTTCAAATATCAAGAGTAGGGTGAATCGTCAGTCAGTTCTGGGGGCGATTACATCTGCTCAGCAGAGACTCAAGCTTTACAACAAGGTTCCTCCAAATGGGCTTGTTCTATATACCGGAACAATTGTTACCGACGATGGTAAGGAAAAGAAGGTGACAATTGATTTTGAGCCTTTCAGGCCTATCAATGCGTCTCTTTACCTCTGTGATAACAAGTTCCATATTGAAGCTCTGAATGAACTCTTGGAATCTGATGACAAATTTGGTTTCATTGTCATGGATGGTAATGGGACTCTTTTTGGGACACTAAGTGGCAACACAAGAGAGGTGCTGCATAAGTTTAGTGTTGACCTGCCAAAGAAACACGGAAGAGGAGGACAATCTGCTCTTCGTTTTGCTCGTCTTCGAATGGAGAAGCGTCACAACTATGTTAGGAAGACTGCAGAGCTTGCCACACAGTTTTATATTAATCCTGCCACCAGCCAGCCCAATGTTTCAGGATTGATACTTGCTGGATCTGCTGACTTCAAAACTGAGCTCAGTCAGTCAGATATGTTTGATCCCCGCCTGCAGGCCAAAATACTCAATGTGGTGGATGTTTCTTATGGAGGAGAGAATGGCTTTAATCAGGCTATTGAGTTGTCTGCAGAAATCCTGTCCAATGTGAAGTTCATACAGGAGAAGAAGTTGATCGGAAAATACTTCGAGGAGATCAGTCAGGATACTGGGAAGTATGTTTTTGGTGTAGATGACACACTTAAAGCTTTGGAGATGGGTGCTGTTGAGATACTAATTGTGTGGGAAAGTCTTGACATCAATAGGTATGTGCTAAAACATAGCAGTACTGGCGAGTTGATTGTGAAGCATTTGAACAAGGAGCAGGAAAACAATCAGAGCAACTTCCGGGATCCTGAGACCAATGCTGAGTTGGAGGTTCAGGAAAAGATCTCATTATTGGAGTGGTTTGCTAATGAGTACCGGCGGTTTGGGTGTTCTCTGGAGTTTGTGACCAACAAATCACAAGAGGGGTCACAGTTCTGCCGAGGTTTTGGAGGGATTGGAGGAATTCTCCGCTACCAGCTTGACATGAGGTCTTTTGATGAGTTTTCTGATGATGGTGAAGTGTATGATGATTCTGAATAGCAATCAATCATCTATTCCCCAGTGCTGGTGCAGGAAGTTGGGGGTAGAAAATCCTGCACCAGTGCGCGCGGAGTTGCTACTGCGGCTCCAGAGTTGGTGCTCAAAAGTTTATCAGGCTTGATCAAGGTATATACTTTCTTGTATCAAAATCTTATACTTCATATAACGATGATCAGTCCATTGACAAGTATTTTATTTCTCTTAGGAGGTTGCATTATCTGATCCTGAAAAGCTTGATGTGGTGATTTCATCTGGATCATCAAAGGGGCTTGACAGATCGGCTGCATGGAACGAGGACATTAAGCCACAAGCTGCTTCCTTTGGATCAAGACCTATCAAATGTACGCACCAATACCCCCAGAAGGATTGTGGATTTGCTGTTGGTTAAAGTATTACTTGGTGTATTTGTTTACTATCTCGGTCTGTTCTATCAAACTGTATGCCGTAGCATTCTACCCTTAGAATTGTGGCTACATCTACATCTTTGAGATGTAGCCGAGCTTAAATAACGGGTAGTGCTTTTGGTGTTCAAATGCTATGTATGGTTGCTTTTTAAGCATCAATTTACTTGTAGCTTAGCTCTTCTTCTTTTGAGGTGGGAGCTGGGCTGAATAATTATTTTCCAACTATGTATTTTTATGTAGTAGCTTTACACCTATTTTTGAATTGGTTTGTGTTTTCTTATGCATGACGGTAAGAGTATATCTAATATTGCACCGGTTACGGGCTTGGGGTTGATTTTACTTTGTCCTATGATAACTTCTACTACAAATAATGACTAGATCTCACACTATTTTGAATTATTAATTAACATATACATCCTCATACACGATAACTATTACGGATAATAATCATACAAAGGAAATATTGTATTTATTCTCTTTAGACTTTCCAATGTAATAATAATTGAATATTGATCATATGACATACAATTTTGTATTATCATACATGTTGAAAGTATATACTTGCAAGATGCATAAATATTTTAGCAGTTTTTTTTTTTAATATCTATCAATTATAGAAAATATGTATTTATTGAAATTTATTGTAAGGTACAAAATAGAGATCAAATTATTCAAAAGAAAAAAAATGGAGAAAAAATAACACGTACAAGTGAGAAAAACAATTAAAAAGATATATAGAGTAGTTTCTGATAGAATATTTTCTTGCATGAAAAAAATAATAAAAAAATGAAGGTAGGGATAATAGATGTTGACAAACAAAAAGGAAAAAAGAAAAGAAAGAATGAGAGGTCTATTGATTAAATAAGAGGTAATTAATTGATTGAAATATATGTCAATAAATAACTAAGGTTATGTTAGAAATTTGAAATGAGGTCTAGTGAGCAAATACTTATATTGAAAAATAAAAGAGAGGTGTAGAGAGAATAAGAGATATAGTGAGCAAATTCGGAGGTCCCAATAGTCATACTCATTTTTTATACTTGGCTAACCAATATAATTAAATCGGAAAGTATCATCTTCTGATTTAGATATATAAAGGCCAGCTGTCACTCCTATAGGTAGATGTTAGGGTTAAAATGACCAGAGGTCCAGAGTTAGAAGGAGGTTTAGGGTTTTAGGTCTATATAAAGGTTGTACTGTTCATTTGGGAACAGGCATCTCTCAGCCGCCCTCATACTGAAAGTCTTAAGTTCTACAAAATTCTTTGCTTTGAAGCTTGATTCCTATATTTGCTTAGCTTCCAATCCATCTTTATTCCGATAGTTGGTTCATCTCTGTGCACAAAGTCTGATGCTTATTCCAACTAGTGTGGTGTAGCCGTGTAGTGTCTTTCGCCGGAAAAATTAATTCGATGTGTTTGTGCTTTCTCATAATGACCGGTCCAAGTCTATAATCATATGAATTTTGATACAAAGCTGCTGGCTCCCAATGATGAACGCTCTACAATATAAGTTTCAGCCTTGTCTGAAAAATATAATGTTGATTACAAGTGTTCTGAGCGAGCTAGCTACTTGTTATTTTCTGTGTTTGCCTACTCTAAACTATGAACTCTCTATTGCTTGTGCTTGTGGGTTTTGGTTCTGGCATGCGTTTTCATCCGCTTCAACTTGAGGAATGTGATACATGATTGTCGATGGTGAAGCCGGAAGCTTTGTTGTAATGTGTGCCATAATTGCATAGTATGAAGGGGATTCATCATTTGCCTTTTCCATATTGTAGATCTGAACTCCCAGATGTAGTTTCTTTACCATGTTCCACATTCCTGCCCTGACGCCCATTTTGACAACCTCTTGTGGAAGACCTATGTCTTCATAGTGAAACAGAAGCACTTCTGATCCTGTTTGCTGATCTGCATTCCTGGATTTCACTGATAGATAGGTATTCGGTGAAATGCTAGAGGCATAGAGACTAATACTAGGTAGGGAACATAAATTGTGACAAAACTGAAGTGTAATTCACAAATACCTGGCCTTATACACCAACTTGAATGATACACATCTACTCGTTTCGGTCTTCTTAGCCTTGGTAGAGATGGATATGGTGTTCCCTGATATAATGACATCGAGACCAGATTTTAGCTCTCGACAGTCTTAAAACTATATTGGTGAAGCCACAATTTCGGTATCTCATTTAAACGGAACTGGAAACAAAGCTACTGCAGCATCTAGTGTGTTACAAGTTTACAAGCAACAACTTCTGCAAATAAACCTTCATCAATTGATGTTGGAGATATTGGATATGTTTTTTTTTTTTTTTTTTTTTTTCTGAGAAAGATATTGGACATGTTCATACATACCTTTGTTACACAATAATATCCTGTTGCAGACTCCCAAATGCGACGGATGATGATATATTCTCGAGCACTGCAGAAGAGTGGTAGCTGCGAATTTACAGAACACAATTGCAGTTAAAAGATCCAATCAAAGAGAAGCTCAATTATTCATGCAACTGAATAGACTAGGAATTGTCACCTTCCTAATCCAATGGACAATCATGGTACCAGTTTGGAGGCAAGTGCTTAGAACCTTGGAGTGAATGAGCATCTTATCCCACCTGGGTCTAAATTCATCATCCCAGAAGAAATCCCTCAATATCTCCGGTGATACGTTTTCAAAAACTGTTCTAGTACGGTACTGAGGGGGGCCTGTCTGAAATTTCAGATCAATATTAGAATTGAGTTTGCATTGGTTATGTGTAACTTTCATGCTTGTTAGGCTTACCGGTGGATCACGGTACCAAGCTTTGTATGTCAATGAAGGAATAGACTGCTCCATCATGAGTTTCCAAGGTGGACCGCCATCAGTCTCCTCAATATGAGAAATCAATACTCTCAAATCTTCTTCATTCAATTCACTAGGTTCTTGTTCCTGATCAGAAGAAGGATAAGTGTCGCTGACTAACTCCGATATTATTCTCTTTCTGTGGCTATTGAAGCAAGAGAGCAGTCTTCCCAGAGCAGAATCATGAAGGGAGAGAGTCGGAAACGGTAGGCGCCATGAACTCGACCATGTCCATGAGCATGAGGTCCATGACCATGTCCAAGAACATCCCTTGATAAGGCTTAAGCTCACAAGTGGTATCAGTGCTGTTGCTATAACATAGACTACCGTCAATACTAATTCGGCTATCATATTCATGGGATAGCTCTATACTAACCAGCTTTTCTGCTATATAAAAATCCAGTCTGGTTTGTTCTTCAACAAACCACAATATACACGAAGAGAATTGACCCCCAACTGGAGCAAAGAATTTCTTGCTTTCACTCCTTTGAGGGCAGCTTGTGGAGGAAACAACTTGTATTGTAGGTGAAGAATCAAACATGGGACCGTAGTTTCCGAACATTATGCCTTAGTTTAGCTGCAGAGTTGAGCCATGAATTATAATAACATTATTTTCCTAAAACATTTTATGATAGAAATCATGTAAGAAAATCAACAGTAGACCTGTGTGATTGTTGATGTATGTTTCTGTTTTTATCTCTTCTTTGTATCAACTGAGCTCAGAGGATCTATAACACTCATAGCTAAAACGGGAAATTACAATCAGTTAATCAGGGCACAAGATTAGTTGTCATGTCTGATAACACGAGTCACAAAATTCCTCATATATTGAACAAAATAGTTCCGCGTACATCACAATATTGTAACAAAAAAATTTCCAGTTGCCACCAAGGTATTCAAATAGGACAAGCTTTAAGATACTGGAATTTGAATAGATCCCTTTTATTCCTGCAAGGAGAAAGGATCACATTACTAACAGTCCATTGGAGCTAAAAAAACCATAACAAAATTGCATAAAACATGCCAGTACAATGCTGGCTTACAAGTAAAGATGAACCTCAAAATGCCTTAATAATTAAACAGAGTAGGAACTGACAATATCACAGAATTTGCACAACATTGTCAAATTAAACAATGCAATCCTCCTAACTGGATCAAGGAAAAGAACTACTTTAAAAAAATTGCTTAAAAATTATAAGTATGTCAGTAAGGAGCTACGCCAAAGCATAACTGACAAGTCGGCAGGAAGATACAGGGTGTTTTGGCTGTGGACAATCCAAGAACTAGATTTGTCAAAATTCATTAATAACATTCTAATGCGGAGCTCAATCCATTAAGTTTACGTAATTGCTATGCATTACTCTAATCTCCAGAAATGCTACAGAACTTTAGTATCATCAATGCAAAAGAACAAGGATGATGTACCGACATTTCTTGTTCAGTGGTTGGAGGTGTAGGAAAGAAAGGATACTGAACAAAAGGTAGGCCGGGTGAAATGAACTACAGGATCAGTTATTCTCCATTGTAAGGTGTAAACCGTGTAGTGGTAGTTTACTATACCATCTGTAATCTTACTTGACTTGTATACAAAACAACACCCGCACCCTTGCTGATATTGCTCTAAAAGATTGTGAGCTAATATAAGAGCAATGGAATGATCCTAAGACAACAGATGGATAAGCCTTAAATAAATTGAACTGACATACTATACTTCATACAGCATAGTTATGCTAAGAGCAGATGTACTACAATACTGAGAGAATTAATAATGGAAAATGAAAAAAAGAGGAAGCTCAAATAAAGAGAAATTAAACTTGCCCACATCTATCAAATAATACGCATAACAGTTATAACAAAACCTTTAGAAATTCAGTTCCTTGAGAGTTGAGACGAACATGAACACTAATAATTAATACACTATGTAACAACTTAACCTGGTTTTACTAATGAATTAATAAGAACCCTAACTCAGTATAATTTGAGAAGCATTCTGTGTTCAGCTGTGCCACATATTGCGATTTGCTGACTGCTCAACAACTACCCCTAGATCTTAATGTTGTTGAAATTTTCAAGATACCACTGTAATGAAGCCAAAAAGTACCACAACCTAAGCTACACTCAAACCTGATGAGTGTAATATTCCTATAATTATACATCTAGGACAAGAGCGTTCTAACCACTACGAAATAGAGAGACAAAAGCTCAAAATTACTTAACCTACCTATGCCCATTCTCAAAGCTCTTGCTTAAATCACCACTTCCTAATCCAAGAACAACCTCCCTGCTATAGGGGTCTCTTTGTACAGGAAAAGTACGTGGCAGCAATACTAGAATTTGAATAAAAAAAATGTTCTTTATTGATATTTGATAGAAATGAGTTGTTAAAGCCATCAAAGTGAATGCACTTTTTCTAGAGAAAACAAAACCTCTCTGAATACTCCTTAGAGACGAACAATGAAATAAAGCAATAGGAGAAAAAGAAACCTCTCTGAATACTCCAGAGACAAACAATAAAGCAATAGGTAAAGTTCAGCAATTATAGGTAACGTAATAATACCTGATCCATTGGTTCTGATTCATTGTTCTTCTGTTCCTCCACATCTTTTACTTCAGCATTGGCCTCATTTTCGTTGGTAACAACCATTTCATCATCCTTGTCTTTACCAGTATCGGTTGGAGTATCATCATCCATAATTTTCAAATCTGCAGGAAGCTGGCCTGACTTCAGTGCCTGTACATGCAAAACAAGTATATGTCAAAATCCAAAAAAAAAAATAACAAAAAAGAAGAGAAGACATCAAAATTTTATGAGGTTCTATCTGCAGCGAGCAAAAGCACCTGTTCAAGTCTTGCAACCTCTTCAAGAGTCTGGGAGTTCACAATAGCAGCCTGCATTGACAACATAATAAATATAAAGACAACATATAATCAGCAATGGTTGAGAAAATGTAAAATCTTCGTACCCATGATTACCTTGATAGCATTAATTTGATCCTGAGTGGGCACAACCACTTTCGGAGTCTGTTGTTCCTCAGCCATTTCCGTATCCTCAGCTGGCACAAATTTCTTAGGGGATACCTTCCTAGTCTCCTCCTCAACTTCTTTTGATGAAAACAAAGTTTTTGCTTCCAGTCTCTCCTGCAATCCACGGAGAACAGTTTAATTTCCAGTTCAATTGGAAAAACAGTGTCAGGAAAATGACGGTTTAAACTATTGTAACAGTTTTACCATATTGCTCTGTAAAGCTAGCTGTTTAATCATACAGCTGATAATCAACTATAGCATCATTGAGGCACATGGTTGTGGTGTTTCATAAGTATGTTATACCTACTTTACTAGGCAATCTAAGCCAGTTCATTCTAGTAATTTGTAACTATAGAGAAAGGCAGAAACATGCCAAAAAAGACAAACATGAGGTTGGCACCTTCAAAAACTCACCTTATCTTTCACCTTCTTAAAATCCAGAACCCGAAGCGACTTTAATTTGTGAATCACGTACAGCCTATAATTGGGTTTCTTTGTGATGTTGTTATCCAACAGGCTAAGATACTGCAACTTCGAGAGTGACGCAAGAGGATCAATCTCAACCAAGTTGACTAGCCTGTTGTTAGTAAGCACTAAAGTATGTAACTTCGGCAAGAACTCTGCAATGAAAAAAAAACTACGCATTAAGCACACACAGCAACAAACAGAGCACAAAAGATAACACTACATACACAGTTTAATAATTGAATTTACCTCCAATGTTGGGATTGATGCGGGTAATTCTATTGTTATTGATAATCAAAGTACCCAATCGATTAAGATAGGGCAAATTTTCCAGCTTAACAATCTCATTGTCAGACATATCAATGGTGTCAAATTGGTCCTGTTCAGATTTTTAAAACCAAAACACACTCAGTAACTTCAATCAGCTCAACATAAAACCCTAATAATCCAAACGGCCATTATTAAGTAATTCCCATACCTCTGTAGCTCCCAAGTTTTCGATTACCGGTATCTTATTACCTAAGAACAAAAACCCCAATTAGATAAATTCACCAAACCCTAAAACACAAATGCGGAATTGGAATTTCAGAATTTCGAATAGTGATTACCTCGAAGATCGAGCTCTCTCTCCTTAAGGGCATTGAAAAAGTGAGGGCTTTTCCATATCAAATCCGCAGTGAGCCTCACCATCTCCTTCTCTTTTCCTCCTCGCAGTTGCCACCTTCCTTTACTCTCCCAAAACCCTAACCCTAAAACCCCAAAACCTCTCTACTACTCCACTGCCTCTGTAAGTTTTTAGTCGGAGCTCCAAGTTGAAAACCTAATTCTAATTTGCTACCGCTCTCAAGAGTCTGTTATTTGTGCGCCTATTCCTCCCACGACGTCGTTTCGACACCGTCATTTTGTATTTCTTTTACCAAGTTTTAAATTTGTACTTTTTATCGCGAACCGAAATTCATAAGGGTATTTCTAGTAATTTTCACCGTAAGTGCACAAACACAAATGTTTATTTTATGAGATATGAGGTAGTAACTAGTAAGTCACTCTTGTTTAAGTTAATAGTTACTAACACAAGAGCATCTTGACAAAGTCGGTCTAATTTCTGTATCGTAAGTGCACGAATCTAAAAACCCTTCAAACTAACTGTCCACGAACTTGTGGGAGTTACAACTCGAACGTTTCTATTATATGCGTCACTCGACCAATTTTATCGATCCACATATATTTTTCAATTACAACAACTTTCAAAATTTCAAATTAAAACTACGATTAGCTCTTTTTTTAGTTGATATAAATAAAAGACAGTAGAGACAAAGAAGAGAATGCAATTCAATATGCAACAAAATTAGCCTCCTCTGTCTTGGTTTTGTCGAAAAACGTTCTCTCTTTTTCGAAGAGTATCCAGAACATCACAAAACTAAAAAAAAATATTGCCACGCGGTCAAGCTCATATCCGCCGTCGGATATTTGATCTGCGGTGCACAGTCCAGGAGGTGACGTATTATTTCTTTTCAGATTATAAGGGGAAAGAGAAGCAAGGTCTTCGTTCCACAGTCCACTGAAGAAGACGAAGATGGAGCTTCGGAGTTCATGGATGCTCATAGCGTTAACGGCGACGGCGATTATGCTTACGGCCGTTACGGCGGACCGTACTAACAACAAGTCGGGAGGTCTATACTGGTCAACGGCGGAGGAGGAGGCTCAGGCTCAGCTCCAGCCTAGGGTTGACGATTCCGCCGACGGAGGCTTCTCTTCGCTCGATTCGATGTTGCAGTGGGCCTTAGGTCACTCCGATCCCGATCAATTGAAAGAGGCGGCGAAAGAGGTGCAGGGATTGAGCCCTTCCGACCTGAACAAGAAGCGGCTGGAGATTAAGCAGCTCATGGAGGAGCTCAAGACGCCGTCGGATGCTCAGCTGATGAAGGTGGCCATACTCGACCTGAAGAACTCGTCGTTGTCGCTCGAAGATCGGCACCGGGCTCTGGAGGAGCTGTTGGAGCTTGTGGAGCCGATTGACAATGCCAACGGTGAGGTTTGGTTTGCGAGGTTTTGATTTGTGATTGGAATTTTAGGGTTTAGGTGTTTGAGATTTGTGTAGGGATTTGAGTTAGTGACATTGTGTTAATTTTGTGGTTGTGTTAGATTTGAACAAGCTTGGAGGATTAGCTGTGGTGATTGGAGAGCTTGATCATTCTGATTCCGAGACGAGGAAAATGGCTGCATGGATTATTGGGAAGGCTAGTCAGAACAATCCACTTGTTCAGAAGCAGGTATGGAAGTTTTTACATTTGGAGTATGTTAAGTTAGATGCTTGCGAATGCTAATGATTGACTGAATTGGAATCGTCTTAGGTTTTGGAACTTGGGGCACTGTCTAAGCTAATGGAGATGGTAAAATCGAGCTCTGTGGAAGAGGCCATTAAGGCAATTTATGCTGTTTCGGCCTTGCTAAGGAACAATATGGCCGGTCAGGAAATGTTCTATGAGGAAGCTGGGGAAAAGCTGCTTCAGGTAACAGATTAAAATGAGTAAAGAAATGCATTTGAAGTTGATGTTGCTGTTTTTAGTGTGACTGAACTGGAAATTGTTTTTAGGACATTGTGAGTGATTCGAGCATTGGTAACAGACTGCGGATAAGAGCGGTGGTTCTTCTGGGAGATCTTGCAGAGTTTCAGTTAGGAAATACAGAGAAGGATGAGCTGCCCTTTTTCAGTAATCGCATTTTTTTGAAGTCTGTGATTGATCTAACATCAGCTGTTGACCTTCACCTACAGGAAAAGGTGAATCTTTAGCACTACTTGATGGCTAGAATATGCTTATGGTTTAAGAGATGCCTCAAGTATTATTTGGTGGGTGTGCTTATTGTATTGGTTTGGAAGTAGATCTCATTTCACTTCATTTTTGTTTGCAATGGTATGCAGGCCCTCATTGCCATTAAGAATCTACTGCGACTCAAGACAACTGAAGCTCTGGTGTTTAAGGACTTCTGTGGTTTGGATGTTGCATTGGAGAGAATGAGGCAGCAGCTGCAGGACCTAATGGTAGAGGAATACCACAAAGATTATGCAATGGATGTAGAGAGCCTCCGCAATGAAGTGCAGCTGATTTTCCAAAGAAAGCTAGAAAAGGTATTAACTGGACTTACGGGTTTCGGAGTGTAATCTATTCGCTAATTCTGATTTTGCTAGCATCCTGCAATTTTTTTTAATATCATTTGCAAATGACAGGTAACACGGATGACTGCATGATGTGAATGCAATCCACTCGATGAAGGGCACCTTAGTACACAAGTGCAAAGATTCACTACTGCTTAATCACAGCCATTACTCATCGACACACAAAGCTGGACTGCCGTGGTTTAGTTATTGTCATAGATAGTTAGATTACTTGGTTGATATGTCATTGACGAAGGTGTGGAAGTATCAAATGTGTTAGTCAGCAAAAAATGAGAATATTTACACAGATCTGGTATTGCTCGACTTTGACGCATCTGGTGCTCTTGTAATTATGTGATGCTCTTGTCCATGTATCTGTACATGGCAAACCATTTGTTATGTTCCTAGTGGGAGTTGTGGACTAGGTTACGCTTTGCTTGTAGTCGTAGTTTGATCCATGAAACATTTCTCACACGCCAACTACTCGGGCGCGTAATACCGTAAATGTCTAAATCAGCTCAGCCTTGGTTTATGAGTTTGCTGAGTGATTGGCTTCGGGGTCAGATACTTTCTAGGTATCAATTTCGTACCTAATATGAAGTAGGTGGCGTCAGTGACTGATACATGTGCATTTAGTTGGAGATTTAGGTCAACAACCATGTTTATATTCTTGTTCCAACTGTTACTAGGCTAGGTAATATACTCGATTCTGTTCTTTGCGAAGGAACTGCAATCTGCTGCGCAAACTGTCCACCATGGAATTTGCAAGAACAAGGCTTCATTTTTGAGATTTCTAAGAGCGGATTAAACTCTCGATCTTGTTTTCGGCGCATCCACCAATCACAATGTGAACTCTAATTTGATCTTTTCCCTTGCAAATGTGAAACTTATGTCACTCATCACTATATTAATAGTTGAATGGTTGAGAATATACAACTAGTCATCCATGAATAAAAAAAGGAGTAAATACTTGTGACACCCTGTGGTTTACACCTAAAATCAGTTTTGTCCCTCGTTTTTTTTTTTAAACTGGTATACCCCTATATTTTAAATTCTCGACTGATTTGCCCTTGTCGTCAAGTGAACCCGTTATGTAGCTGACGTGGCTAACATGTTGACACATGTATGAGACCAAGGTATTGAGATGACAATTTTACCCACAGAGCAATTCCAAACCCATTTTGAATCATCAACTTCTAAATCAGTCCACCAAAACAAAACCCCAGATCGAAACTTAGCCCCTAAACCCAGTTTCCTAACCTTAGTTCTGCAAGTAGAAGAGATCAGATCCAATTCTCCAATTGCCTATCCTCTCCGGCCTCTCACTCTCTCTCCCACTTCTTCTCCCTCATCTCCCCACTTCCCCACCGCCCAAACAAAATGGAGGAGAAGAAGACCCCCATCTCTTCTTTTTCACTCTCCTCCTCTCCCTCTCCTCTGCCGCCCTTGACCACCACACCCTCCTCCTCTCCCCCCTCTCCTCCACCCCCTCTCTCTCCCAACCCGAATCCTTTTCAGAAACATCTGAACCCGACTCCGACCCATCTTCCCTCTCCCTCCCTCTCCACCACCTCGACGCCTTCTCCTTCAACCAAACCCCCTCCCAACTCTTCCACCTCCGCCTCCGCCGCGACTCCTTCCGCTTTACCGTTTGTTTGTTACAGCAGATATTGAATAGGAATGGAATAGTTTCTTTTTCAGAGAAACCAAAGCAAAATTATTGTTAAAAAAGAAAAAGCCCAAGAGACTCTGACTTCTCTTTCAACGCCTAGAATCTGTAATCTCAAACCTCGCCGCCGCTGCAACTCTTAGCCGTCATGGGCAGTACGGAGGTGAAATGAAGCTGGATCTATCTCGTCACTACTTGACGCCGCTTCGATCAAAACTGGAAGAACCAGAAGAAGAGAGTCGAGATATGAAGATGGATGATGGTAGATGAAATTCACTCTTGAAATCCCACAGTAAGTTGGTTGCAATTGCAGCGGGGCGCCGATCGAGTACTTCGTCAGTTGAGATGTACACAGAGAACTATTAGAAATTGAATGGAATAGAAGAAGATATCAGCTGAAAAATTGATGATTTAGAAGAGGTAGTAGATTGAGGTTTGGAGGTTGAAGAGGATGGTGGCTGAAGGTTGGAGTCTTGGAGATTGAAGATGATGACGATATCTTTGCCTGAAAAACAGTGAGATAGTCGCAGTCTCGCTGAGGAAGAGAAGCTGTTTTAGTTTCGGCCTTTCTCGAAACGAAGTTGGATAATTGGACATATTATGTCAATGTTGGATAGTCAGGGGTATATTGGACATATTATGTCAATGTTGCAGGTTTCTAGCTGAGTTGGAATCGCAAGACCGGTCATCTCAGCAACTTAACAGTCTTTTTTAACGGTCAATTGACGACAAGGGCAAATCAGTCGAGAATTCAAAGTATAGGGGTATACCAGTTTAAAAAAAAAAGTGAGAGACAAAACCGATTTTAGATATAAACTACAGGGTGTCACAAGCATTTACTCCATAAAAAAAATACATTTGAACAAGTCATTCAGATTCCACCATCTTCTACGTTATTAAGGGGGAGAGATAATAGCATTACTAAACAATACCGGACATCTATATTGGTAATGGCAGAGAATACACAACAACCGTCACATCTATATTGGTACATAGTACATAGAATACTAAATGCCACCTATCTATCAGTAACTCTTGCAATGAATACTGTCGTCCTCTTCAATTTTTGAACAGTTTGGAAATAAACACAATTCTAGGGTGAGAAATGGTGTGCACCAGTTAACCGTGGTTGGTGCGCAAAGGACATGGCGGGTAGGTAGGACTCGTTCCCTGAAGTTGACACCAAAAACGATTAATAACAATAAGAAACAAGAAGTAGGTGATCACATTCACATCCATTTCCGGGTCACTGTCACACACTCTGATCACATCTCCGGTCACACAGTACAACTAGTACTAATACTAAAACTTACCCCTTTAACCAAACCCAAAACCTCAAAAAAGCTCTCACCTTTGCCCACACGCCTCTCCCATTTTCGTCAAACCAAACCCTCCAATCAAAACCCACCTGAGTTTTTGATCGGAAAACCCACCAAAGGTCAAACCTTTTAACCCACAATGGCTCTCCACACCACCAATGCCCTGCTCCCAAAACCGCTTCTTTGCGTCAACTCGCCGAGGATCGAGGTCGGGAAAGTCGCCGGAGCCGCAATCTGGGGGAGAAATCGAGGTGGGTTGTGGGTGTGTAAGAGCAGCAGCGATGGTGGGAAGAAGGGAGGAGGGGTGCCCAACTCGAATTACGTGGTGCCCTTAGACAAGTCCTTCTCTTATTCCAACTCGTCGTGTATCACTCGCCCTCTGGCTGAGATTCTCAGGGATTTGAATAAGAGGATTCCTGATAACATTATCAGTATACCTCCAGGGAATCAGTCCACCTTCATTCCTTGGTGATTTTCTTTATCTATGTTTAAAGTTATGGTTTTTTTTTTTCTTTCGGGTTTTTGACTTTTGAGTTGCGATTTTGGGCTGATTTTGTGTGGATTTTGGGGGTTTTTGTAGGTACCATGCGAACCGGATGCTGAGTTTCTATGCTCCTGGTGTGTTTCTTTACTTCAATTTGCAATTCATAAGCACTGATCATGAGTTTATTGTTAGAGTTTTCGGCTAAGATTGTATTGCTGTCGAAAGGCTAGAGCTTGTTAGATAAATGGTGTCGATGTCTGATTTTAACAAAGCTATAGATACCTGAATTGTGATCATTCCAACAATACAATGCTGGTTGCAGGCTGTGTTTTTTTTTTTTTGGCTTAGTATCTTTTTGTTTTTTACTTGTTCTGTTACTCTGGTATGTTGTTATCTTGACATGATGAGTACTCTGTCTGTGGACTGGGGTGTCATCTTAGCATCCACTTGTTTGCTTTCCTTTCACAACACACATGTTAAGTGTCTGCAACCACCAACCAGTTACAATTACATGTATGTCCTAATGCCTGGCCCCCTCTAGTGGCGGGTAGTGAGTCATTATGTAGTTATTGCACTCATTCAAGACTGGTTTTCAGTTTGCGAAACCCTGATCCAGCAATATGAATTGACCAACACTCTATTCAGATTTGTTAGCAGGCAGTTTTCAAACAATCATGTTTTCTACTTTTCTTTCAGCAATGCCATGTATTTACATCACTCTTAGATATTGTAAGCATCCACATTTTATTAGTTATTAACACTCTTCTTGGCAGGATGGTGTGGAGAAATCAGGGATGTAATATTTTCTGACAATGGAAGTGTGACTGTGGTATACCGTGTCACTGTACGAGGATCTGATGGAGAGGTCTGGTCTACTATCCTTTATGTAGTTATTTTTATATCGCAAAATCATGAGTTTCAACTAATAATAATATTCAACAATAGTCATACCTCTAACTGTAAGATCCTTCTTTCCTATCATATTCTAGCGTACATTCCCTTAGAAACATTTACTATTCTAGCTGGAAAGTCAATTTCATTTTATGTTCTGTCATTTGTTAGTTCTCTCTGCCAAACACTATACAGTCAGGGTCCATGTCACCCACTTTAGCTACTGTTCTCAACAGTCATATAGAACAATTAGATATTGAAGTCAGGGTCCTTGTCACCCACCTTAGCTACTGTTCTCAACAATCATATAGAACAATTAGATATTGAAGCACTGGCAAGACTGTAATTTGCTGGCCAGTTAAAAAATTGTGCATCTGGTATAACAGATTGGCGTCTTTACATTGAGAGTTTAGCCGTAATATAGGATGTCATTAAGTTAAAACGAACAGATTCCGACAGAAATTGTCATTTGCATTCTCCATGAGATTTTAGTTTATGCCTCCAACTAACATTAGGTTGAAAGAAGTTGCTGTGTTACCACTGTCAAGTCATGGGGACTTGATCTGGAAAAAAAAAACCAGAAGATTCAAGTACAAAAAAACTTTTGGAGCTTAAGCTAGTCACTATTAAATAATAGGGATGGCGTACTCGTCTGTGTCTATGTCTATTTGTTCTGTCAAGATGGAAACAGTTTTCAGGTGGTTGTTCAGTACTATGAATGTTTAATTTTATGAAACATCCGGTTGGCATATATTAGTTCTTATACAATACAAGTGGGAAGGATATTTGGTAGTAGACTGGTAGTGCAGGTTAGAGACCTATGAAGTTTAATTTGCTGCATGCCAGGATAGTGAAATCAAGTAGAGCTTGGGCTTGTGGAAGATGCTAAGCGTGTTGAAAATGAGATTTTTAGTACATGTAGCCAACTAACTAGAGGGAGGCCTGGATAGTGAAGTCAAGTTGAGCTTGGGCTTGTGGAAGATGCTAAGCGTGTTGAAACTGAGATTTTTAGTTCATGTAGGCAACTAATGAGAGGGAGGACTCACACAAGTTGTGAACTTCCTGGATGTGAATCAAGTTGTGCTTGGGCTTGTGGAAGATGCTAAGTGTGTAACTAATATTTTTGGTTCATGTAGCCTACTGATTTGAGGGAGGCTCTCACACAAGTTGTGAACTTATATTTAATGAAGAGAATCTGTTTGCACTATTTGGTAGCTGAAGTGCTTTTTAGAATTTCATTGAGTCTGTTTAAGTCTTTAAGATGGTGACTTAGTGAATGGAATATGTTTTGCACGTTTGCATTAGCCTACTGATTTTTTGTTTTAGAAAGTTGAGTATTATGTGCTGGAGAGGCACAGGCCTTTTACAACAGACAACACACTACAGAAACAAAGAAACCAAATGAACCTAAATACTTAAAGTAGAAGCATCTCTTTCTCTCCTGTATACAAATAATGGTAGTGTGGAAACTACGTGTAATTATATCTTTGATACTCTATTATCAGTTACTGTACTGACAATATTAAATGTGATTCCTCAGCAATGGAATCTTTTCATATTCTTTAGATGCACAAGCTCATATTGTGTATCCTGTTAACTCAGGTTCTAATCTCTTATATGTTCATCTAACAATACAGGCACACCGTGAGTCAACCGGAACAGTATCACCCCGTGATGGCAACAATGTTGATCCAGTTGCTGCAGCAGAGGAAATAGCTTTCTGCAGGGCATGTGCCCGGTTTGGCCTCGGTCTGTATCTGTATCATGAGGATTAGAGATGCCAAATAGCAGGAGGCTGGACCTTGACCTTCCCCATGTGTCAACTTTTTTGTTAGTTCATTAAGTCGGTTAGATTGTGCTTTCTTCTGCAGTTCTGCCCGTTGATGTATATATCTGACAAAGCAGTTGTCGTATATATGGTCTCATATTTATTTGGTTCGGATTGTGGCAAACAAATAATTGATCATATACATGCAAAGACAGAATGTTCATGCCTTGTGCTATGAAATATAGATACTACATTGAGAGAATATGATCTTATTTATGTATCAAAGGGAACAGTGAACTAGTATGTACATTTACACTATAAAACATGTTGATTTGTATTGTACAAACCTTTTCTCTGTTTTTTGTTTTCTTTCCCAATAACATACAAACTTCACATTCACAAGGATTCCTATACCAATCAACACTTAACTCGTGTTCCTATATGTAGGAAAGAAAGAACAAGAAACAATATTCCAACCCAAATAACAAAAAGCAAGACCAAACGAATGAAGGTCAAAAGTGACATCAAAGCCAAAAGTGCAACTGAAACAGAGTAAAAGCCAACTGAAGTTAAGGTTGCTGCACAATCATCCTATGCACTCCAAGTTAAAAACACAGCGAACCAATCATTAGTTTGTCCAAATTGAACAGGAACCATGCTTGCAGGTTTGTCCCTCTCTCTCTCGCTCTCCAAATTACGCGCTCAGCTCTCGGGTGCACTCCAACTGTTCGATGAAATGCTCCAAAGAGACGCTTTTGTAATTTGATTGTTACCTTTTATTCTTTGCTTCTAAGACACATTGTGAATGAGTTTGGTAGCCATGAAACCCAGTGTTTGCATCAAATGGCTGTTTCATTTCACTTCTCTAATTTCATGTGTTATTTGTAACGCACTTGACATATGCAAAAAAGCTCTTGAAAATGGGATTGTTGGGTTTGATTATTGTTCGCTTTGTTGTCAGGATTCGCTACTGGAAGCCACTTTCAGCCTGGAGTTGTCAAAATCAGCGGCAGAAGACAAATTCTTGGTATCTCTACTAATGGCATCGTTGTCGAAACTTATATAAAATCATTAGTACAAGTTTGCAACATTGTCAGTCGTGTTATGTGTTTTGTAGGCTTGAAGCCGGGCTCATTGTACTTGTCAAGTGTCGAGTTTTCTAGAAAGAATAGAATTGCTTGCAAAGTTGTCAAAGAGGAAGATGATGTCTCGTATAAGCTTGAGGAAGTCAGAAAGAATCGGCCTTTGGTTAAGATGTGTGGCATTACTTCTGCAAGAGATGCGGCGATGGCTGCAGAAGCTGGTGCCGATTTTATTGGGATGATCATTTGGTCAAACTCTAAACGGTCCGTTTCACTTTCAGTTGCAAAAGAGATTTCGAGAGCTGCAAGGGAGTATGGGGCACAGCCTGTTGGGGTGTTTGTGGATGACGATGTGGACACAATACTAAGAGCCTCTGATGCAGCAGACCTTGAGTTTGTTCAGGTATACATCTTTTGGCCAAGAATTTGATTAACTTGCACATAGTTGGTAAAAAAAAAAAAAAAATCTTTGGAAGGTAATGTTTTGAGGTTCTGCAGCTTCTTGGAGATGGTTCTCGTGCTGCTTTTCCAGCATTAGTCCAAGAGAACCGTATAATATATGTCCTTCATGCTAATGAAGATGGAACTCTCTTGAACCAAATTTCTGCCGAAGAGTGTTCTCTAGTTGATTGGGTTCTTGTGGATAGTGCAAAGGGTGGCAGGTAATGAAACCTTTTCTACTTAATCTAGTCACAAAAATAAACTTCATCTTTTCATGGTTTACTTAATATGATCTTCTTTTGATTTATTCCACCATTGAATTGCCTGATGCAGTGGCAAGGGATTCAATTGGACTCGGTTTAAGCTACCAAGTATTAGAAGCAAGCACGGATGGCTTTTGGCGGGAGGAATAAAACCAGAGAATGCTTCTGAGGCTCTTTCTACTCTCAAACCCCAAGGAATTGATGTTAGTAGTGGCATTTGTGGCCAAGACGGCATCCAGAAAGATCCATTGCGAATATCTTCATTCATGAGTGCAGTTCATTCAGTAACATATTGATCCGTCAAGGTTAGACGGTGAGGAAACGATTTAAGATATCAAGTTATATCAACAATGTAGAACTTTTTTGTTGTGACAACCATCGGACTAGGTATCTGGAGATCTGTCAAACGGACTTGGTACCTAGATTATGTTCAGGGGAGGGTCGATTTCTCGGCCACTGAAGAACCTGTTATGGTATACTTGTATTTGGTGATATCATAATAATGCTATTGTAAAATCAGTATCAAAAAAATTTGTGCCCCCATTTATATGCTTTCCTGCCTCCGCCACTGGTCAAGCCCCTCTGTAGAATTTAACAGACTGCAAATCATATACAGACTCCAAGCACTTGTCCTCTTGATATGATAAGGGCATGCAAACTTGACGACTTGATAGGCTTAGCCAGGCCAAATGGGGATAATGGATGCAGGGGCAAACATAATCCTTTTGTTTTGCGACGTGGCAGATAGAGTTCTAGTTCACCATCACTAAACAGAGACATTATTGAGATGATATGAGAACAAACAGGTCATATATCCGCACTAGACAGCTATACATTGATTATGACTCTCGACCAATAATTGAATCAAATTCCGACCCACCAAGAAAAGATAATACATCTCATCCTGTTCTAGGTGATCATGATAATTATAGAAATATTAAGGCAGAAATATTATAGAAATATTAAGGTGGAGGTGTTATGTCCTCCTCGCGTGAACACAATTTTATTAATAATAACGGACGTGGGGCTGAGCCTCTCAGTGGGTTCCAAATCCCTTTTTAAAAAAAAAAAAAAAAAACAGTAATCAGTTAACTTTTAAGTTGCAACCTTTTCTGCTCTACTACCTGCTCCTCCATTCAAAGCCAGAAATCAAAGGAGAATGGGTACACACGTCTCCAAACAGGTCGAAAGGCGCAAGGCGATTTCGACTGAGAAGAAAACTCTGTGTGGTCTGCATGAAAAATGTGGCGTGGACTTTCCAGAATGTTCATACAAGCCTGCAGACAGGAAAAACTGGATGGCTGGGATCAACCCTGATAAGGTTCACATAAACCAGATTGTCTGGCCCGGAACTCATGACTCTGCAACTAACAGGATTGGAGTCCCTTGCATCACTAGGCCTTTTGCTCAGTGCCAGAACCTCTCCATCTACAAACAGCTAGTCAAAGGCACCAGAGTTCTTGACATTCGAGTTCAGGAGGATCGCCGAGTCTGTCATGGAATTCTCAAAGCTTACAACGTTGATGTTGTGATCAATGACGTCAAGAAGTTTTTATCCGAAACGGAGAAGGAGATCATCATCCTTGAAATTCGAACTGAGTTTGGACATGAAGACCCTGCTGAGTTTGACAAGTATCTGGTGGAGCAGTTTGGAGAGCTTTTGATCCACCAGGATGACAATGTGTTTCACAAGACCATTTCAGAACTGCTGCCGAAAAGGATCATATGTGTGTGGAAGCCAAGGAAGTCTCCTCAGGCCAAGGCAGGGAGTCCATTATGGAACTCCGGGCATTTGAAGGATAATTGGATTGATACGGATTTGCCATCCACAAAATTCGAGAGCAATATGAAACATTTGAGTGAGCAGCCACCGGTGACATCAAGGAAATACTTTTACAGGGTGGAGAACACTGTGACACCCCAGGCTGATAACCCTATCTTGTGTGTCAAGCCTGTGACAGGGCGGATTCATGGATATGCAAGGCTGTTTATAACTCAGTGCTTCTCTAGAGGATGTGCAGATAGGTTGCAGATCTTCTCCACAGATTTTATTGATGAGGATTTCGTTGATGCGTGCGTTGCAGTTACATATTCTAGAATTGAAGGGAAGGCATGACTTTTATTAATGGAATCAAGCTTGGAGTGCCATACTTTGTCCCCAGTTTGAAGGTAATTTGTTTAAAGGGATGAACTCTCTGTTTCCATCTAGTAAATAAATCTCTGTGTAGTGTGCCTTTACCTAGATTTTCCATAAAGGCTGATTGTTCTTAATATAGTTAATTTTAATCTTTTTAATAAGTTAACAGGCTGTGTCTGTAAGGAATTTTAAATGAAGAACAACTCCTTCTGGCTGCTATACTATGTGCCATAGTCATATAAACTGTCATCTGTGATCATATACTTGTCACAAGAAGTGATGCTAAGGAATAATATACAAAGGATACTCTAACTTACAAAATGCCTGCTCATCATAAGTCTGTCATTATTGTTTGTAGGTGCATGAGATACTAGTCTATTATAATTTCCTTTTCTTTTATAACAGATATGAGTTCTAATAAGCTATTTGCTGGCAGATAGGCTCTATTGATTACAAGAACAGTAAATATTGTACCCAAGTGTGAAGATCTTCTGAAAGTTGCAGCAGCAGGACCTTTGGTTGGATTTATATTTATTCCTCAAGTTGATTGGGTTTAGACTTAAAGGAAAGACTTGTGTATTTGTATTTGTGCAAGTCTTTCTGCAGATATGGATTGTATATTGATTTATTTTATGAATTTGAGTTTCTTGGAATACTGTTTTGGATGTTGTGTAATATGTTTTTCATGTTTTGAGTAGTCTATGAAGGGATCGAGTTCAAAATGCATGAGCCACTGTTATTGAGTAAAGAATATGGTTCAATTTGTGTTTTGTTTATACAAGTTTCTTTCATGTCATTGTATTAGTAACTTTGGTTATTTTTCTTGGACATCATGCCTGAGAAAGATTTCCAAAAAATTTGAGCACAAACATGCTGTTTGTTCTCAGTATTTATATTGCTGCGCTCTTCTTGGCTCAACCAATGTTGTGCATATAGATGGTTGTAATACTCCAAGGCCTTCTGGTAGGCTAGCTACTTAGGCTTATTACTGCTCCAAGTTTAATGCGAATTATCTCTTAAGGGTTTAAGGGATCACCACACTGATAGTTATACAACTTGGAGTCTGAGGAGGAATTAGATGACCTATAGCTAAACTGTGGAAAAAAAATGTTCTGGAATACTTATAATTCGGTACTGTTTTCAAGTTCTTATGTTGGTCGGTCTGAAGTTATAAATATCCATATCAAGGCAGCAGTTATATACATTGATTCCAAACATTCTGGCAATGGACTTGAACGACTATATATTGCGTTTTATGTACTGTAAATCACTTGTAGATTTGTATACCTCATGAAAGAAGTTGATTTAGACAGGTATGGTTCCTTAATTTATAGCCATGTAGAACTGGTTTATAGCAAAAGTTTATTTCTGGTCATTGTGTTTGTAACTTTGGTTACGGTTATGTTAAATCCTATTTGCACCTTTGACCTTGTCTGTTTATATTGTATGGAACTCAACTCCATTGTTCTCAGTTCCTGTGAAGTTTCGATTGATGCTTTATTTCTAATCTACTGCAATATAATAGTTGCTTTATTTCTAATCATACTGCAGAATGCAAATAGTGGAAGTCTTAGTAGTTGGAAGTTGGAACAAGTTGCAATGGGATGAGTTGGTCTCCCATAATTGCTGCTACTGCTCTTTCTGATTAGAGGATCATGTTTGTTTTTTCTTTCTTTCTGTAGTTGAGAAAATAATCAAAAATCTTCAATTGTATTCACCGGGTAAAGATTTACTTCAAATTGTATCAGTGCTTTTTTGTTTTGTTTTGTGCAGACTTTTGATATTATAATCTTAATGGAAGCTTTTAAGTGACGTCCAAAAATATGTATTCACAAGACTGCCAAACACAAACAAGTAGGGAGCTGACGCAGAATTGAACATGAAGAACTATGAACATGAAATCTGAGTTGCCCATGACTTCTCTTTTTTATCTTTTTAGGTGTTTGAGAGATTAAGCTGCTGTGCACTTGCAATTTACAAACACAATACCTACATGACAAGGCTATTGAGGAAACAAACTAAAATAACCATGTATTAATTCAGAACAAGTAATAGAGAAACTCCAAGTAGAGAAACTCCAAGCACAAGCAAAACAGTAGTTACTATTACAAGAACTCTTTCTAAAGAGTCTACATATGTAGTTCAAGTGCTACCTCCTTTCATGTTACAGCTCTGGGTTTCTGACTTTCATGTTACACTTTTGCTCCTGTCCAGTCTTCCAAATTCCAATTGCCTTGTTGATGATCTTCACTATATTCCTAAATTGAACTTGTTGAAAAAAAAAAAAAATTTAAAAAAAGCGGCCGAAAGGACCTCTTACACTACCAGCATACACTACACTTTTCACAACAGAAGCTCTTACAAGAAGTAGATGAATCTACATAAAAAAACGAGCTCAGCAACAAGCATGGAAGCAAAATGCAAAACATTGTTGAGACTGCTATTGACCCCTCCATCGCGGACTTGAAATGGGAAAGAATCCGGAAGGAGATAAAGGATACAAAAATCCTGGAGAAGGTGGGCCTTGAGGCCCTGGACCTAAAATCCCTGATTGTGAAAACTGAAAATTGGGGGTCAGTGGAGGAAACTGTGTCCCAGGTGAAAGCAATGGATAAGGTGACCGTGGAGATAACATGTAGTTGTAACTGGTTGGGGATGGCAATAGGAACTGGGAAGTAGGAGAGGGTAAAAGTGGAGGACCATTCATTTGCGGGGATGGGAGATTAGGAGCAGGTGGTATAGGGCCATTCATTCTTGGAGGCGGCTGCGCAGGCATGGATGGGTGGGGAAGTAGACCAGTTGATGCTGGCTGCCCTTGAATTTGACCTGGACCTTGTGGTTGATGCTGAGGCTGGTTTCCCCTTGGAGTTGGATCTAGCATTGAAGTTTGAAGGTACCGCATATATGCTGAGATTGGAGACTCAGCGGTATTTGGCCACATTTCTCCAGGAGGAAATGGTGGCATCAGTGTTGGAGATGGTTGTCCGAAATGGGGAGGCCTAACAAAGCCATTGTTGTAAGGAACTGGTGGTGGGGCTGCCTGTACAGGGGCAGGAGATGGGACTACAGGTCTGTTGATAGGTGTCAATGGAGGAGGCCGAATCTTCTGCAGCCGCATACTTTGGGGTTTGGGCGGACCCTGCGGAGGCCTTGGCAAAGGATCTTGTGATGGGGAACCAGTAAGCTGCTGAACAATGTTCCTAAAGTCATTCTTGCTTATGTTGTACACCTGAGGCTGAGGCTGCTGCCTAGCAGCAGCATTAGCAGCGCCAGCAGTACCATTACCGAAATTGGGTTGATGCAAAGGACTCTTCCTTATATTTTTCCCCATCTTATTCACCCCCAAATGATCAGTATGCCTATTTGTGGAATTATCCATCTTGTACAACAACACAAACAAACTTACACGCCAACCAATCTACCTTCTGTAAATGCCTCCACAAAGTCACAAACAAACTTACACGGCCAACCAATCTCCCTTCTGTGAATGCCTCCACAAAGTCAAACCACTCCTAAGCAGCTTCAACAACAATAGCACACAACTTGAAAGATTCAAACTTGAAGCCCAAAACTAGACAACTTCACCAAGCAAACCTTCAAGGAGCACAAAACCAAGCTCAAAAACCAAGCACAAGAGCTACCCTCTTCTCAGCTCAGTTCAACACACAAATCCCAGACACAATTAAAGCTTCAACAACCACCAAACAACAAATCTGACTTTCTTCCTTCCCTGTAGCTCTAACCCTCAAAACAGAAAAGACCTAAAACCCAAATCAGGCAGCAGAGAACAACCCAACCAAGATTCGAAACACAAAACACGAAACCCAATTGGGAAAACTCCCCAACACAACCAACCCTCTTAGGTTTGAAAACAAGAGAAAGCCAAGTTAAGTAAGAGACGGAATTGACAGAGAAAGAGAGGTAATAGAAAATTACGCTTGACTTGAGAGCAAGTGATACGGCAAAACATGAGACGGTCAACCCTCGATCTCAATCTCCGGGAGAAGAAGCAAAGGGGGTTTTGTTTGGTCTGGTTTGGTTTTGCAAAGACTTTTCAATATCTTCGTTTTGCGGACTTGTCTACTAGAAGAGAGTTTTTGCACGTGCTTTGCACGGGGCCTTGCAATGGACTATTTGAGGTTGCGTTTTATGTACTGTAAATCATGAGACAAGTTGATTTAGAGTTTTCATACAAATGCAAAGACAGCATGCTCATGCCTTGTGCTATGAAAAACAGATATTACATTACACTGAAGAGAGTACGATCTTATTCATGTATCAAAAGGAATAGTGAACTAGTATATACATTTACGCTACAACAAATGTGTATAAACACGTTTGATTTGTACATCCCTGAAACGACATCAAAGCGAAAAGTACAGCTGAGAGACAAAGTAAAAGCGATTCTTTTAGTCACGAAAAATACCATATTCCTGTAAACCTTGTATAAGGGAGTACTTTCTATCGTTTTTATGGTATTCTTTTTGGCTTTATCATGGCTTCAGAAGCCTTGGACCTGTATTGGAAGCCATCCAAGATGCAACAACATCCACAAGAAGGTCTAGGTCTTTGGCCACTTCTGCACGAAGGATCTTCGTTGAATCTACGCCTAATGAGTTGCCTACTTCTTTAGCAACAGACTCCCATGGCGTTCCTACAGTAAGATTGGCCAACATCTCACTCCCGCGATTTACTGCATCTGCCATTGCTGGAGGCACATCTGGTATAGCCTGCAAGATATAAATGTCATCTACTGACTCTTATGGATCCAACTGGAAGTCTGGAACTTGCAAAGTTGCAATCACACAGTACAAACATGTATTTGAACTGTGAATAGTTTTAAGTCATAGATATCTATTTCAACCAAACAGTTAGTACAAGGATCACCTGTTGCAAAGGAAGCGCATGATCTCCAGGCAATAGGCGAGTTGACATGTCTAGCATAGAACTGATGGCTGAATCTGAACTCAGCACCTGTGCTAATATTGAAGTCTCGTCAATTGTATCATCCTTGAACCTCACTAGAAGATTCCTGGAAATACCGTAGTATGATTTTATCTGGAGAAAGCATCAATAGGTGGATATTATAAGTGGGAAACCTAAAGAAGTTGCAGTTGAAAAAGTCACTGTTTTCCACACACCAAAAAAAAAGGAGGAAAACAGCTTTGTAAATTAAAGTCAAAAAGTACAAGAATGGTGAACGAACAGCCACTTATGTGATTTAAATGTCAAATACCAGTTAGCTACTAGACTAAAACAGCAATGTCAGCAGATAGACCATACATAAGCACAAAAATATTAAGACACTGTTGCTCTCTTCCACATGAATGAAAAAAAAAAAAAAAAGCATATCTGTAACCAGCTGCCTGGAGTTAAAAACCGTATCTCTCCCAGAAGGTTGCTGCATGATCATCCTATGCACGTTGTCATCAATCAACGGAAAAATTCTTCACATTAAGCAGTTATAGTAACATGTATTCAACTCATAACAAAGGTCACCATGATGTAGCCTTACTAGCATCTCCTAATGGTCATTTCCCTCATTGGTGGCATAAAATCTGTTAAGTTGTGCGTAAATGGCCTCTCTTTTGATTACCATGAACATTTCCTGATGGAGTAAAACCTCATTTACAGACTTTGGTAAACAGGCTAACTTTTCGGCTTTCAGAGAGAATATGTATTTTCTAACAAGCTATATTCAAATTCTTACAGAAGCAGAATAGCTTTAGGTATGGATCATAAATGCAAACAAGTAAATAAAATGGCTAATTAAATACAATCATAAAATCTAAGCAAGTGGTTAAACGTCACCAATTGGTTAATCACTGTACAATATCATAAAGAGAAGCTATCCATGAATGTTTATACTGCTAACAGATAAAAGTTTGCTTACAAGTCGGCGAGTCTCTTCAGGTTTTGGGACAAAATCTTCTCTTCCATTGACTAGCTCCATATACAAGGGTGGAAGCTGCTCCACTAAAGGCAGAACTTGCTTCATGATCGGAGGGCTAAGGTTTTCAAAATTCCGCATAGTCATTTCAGCCTGCAGGCATTTCCATGAGAATTCATGAGACACTTGTTTAGGAGTCTTCAATGTGACTCAACAATTACTATCAATAGAGAAGAAAAAGACAAATATGAAAACACAGACCAGTGTCCACCTCTATGGAAGGGATGCTTTAGTAAAATATTTAAATTCAGGGGCCAGAACAGAAATAAACGACTTACAGATTCACAGTATATGCTTCTGTAGTGCAATTGGTGGATTGGATTACAAGTATAGTGATATATCTTATTTATATTGAGTGTTTGACTCATCTATCACTATCTTTAAACTCATTTTGAAAAAGTTTGACATATATGTAGGGGTCTTGGAATACATATTATATGAACAGATTCATATGTTGGAGCTTCATGTTTACTAACAACGAATACATGCAATCACTTCATGAGAGGATAAGATGAAATCAATCTTTACGTAGTATACTTCAAAACCTTGTGTATATACCTATTAATAAATAATCATCTTACCCCAAGGCGAAATGTTGGTGATGATGCAATCTGTGATAAAATTGGTCCAAGGCGTTGGGCGACTGGAACAAGAACAGGTGAGAACAGAGGAACAGCATAGCTCGCCTCCTGTTAAATTGCAGAAGAACAATATTTGTGGATTAAAACTGTGTTATAGAAATAGTTTTACAAAACATATGTCTTGTTGTGATCTGTTTGTCTCTGTGTCCTTTCTGTTAGTTAGGTTCTTGTTGAGGAGTTCTGACATGTCCGCTAATGATTTCAGAAGGTAAATACCCTATTGTTGAATGCCATCAATACATTCCCGTTTCTTTGAACAGCATATCTTGAACCTGGCCAACCATTGTGCAATGTAAGGAACTTCTAAATTACCAATCACATGCAACCTCAAAAGTAATTTGTCAGGAGAAAAAAAAAATGGCTGTACCAATCAAGAGGTGGATGACAGATCCCAAAGAATGCCCAAGGCCAAAGATAGGCAGATCTTCAATCTGCACAATCAAGCATCTTAGGTATTGTTCACCTCCGGAAGAAAATAAAGCTGGTAGAGATGAAGATCTTATTAACATAACAACTCACTGTGTCTTTAAAAAACCTATAACATCGATCAAATTTGAATTGAACTTGATCTGCAATGAAGAAGTGATCAAACCCACTAGGATATGGTGTTGCAATCACCAAAATTCCCCTACAGCAAACAAAAAAGAAACGCATTTCATATATCTGTACTCTTCTAAGAAGCAAAAAGTTCAGCTTAGCAATAGCAGATTGACGAGCATCAATTAAAACAGGAGTATATTAGACAGCGGCATAGCCACATTGAACTTTCTAATCCCCACAATGACCACCACTACTCTCTGAACTAAAAAAAATGAAAAATCAGTCCACAATGACCACCACTACTCTCTGAACTAAAAAAAAATGAAAAATCAGTTTACGTAATGCAACTGGGGATGTAAATCACTGACAAACACAAGAGTATAAGATCACACAAGTCATTAACCAATCAATCTATATATTAACAGTCAGCGCATCAACAAGCACTAAATCTCACTTCTCGGCCAGACGCTCAAGAAAGAACCGGTAGGTGAGCTGAGGGGCAGCTCCAACAAATATACCACCGATAAAATGTACAACTGCCGTCGGTTTCAAGGTTTTCGGTTTCAGAACCCATGCCCCCTGAAATACACAATGACACTATCCTTTACTAGAAGGAACAAACAAAAGTTCCATGTGAAGATCCATACAAGCTGAATGAAAGTGAAATGCTACCTCTACTTGACTCCAGTCACTGGAATCATTCCAACCACCCTGTGATTGCCTCACAGTCTCAGTAAGCAACCTGAAACAAAGCAACACGACAAGGATTGAATTAGAAAACACAACGCTATGGACCCACAATCAAACAAGACTTCAACACGAAACTAATCAGCCCAAAACAGAAACAAAAACCTCTCAATCTCAGAGTAGAGCTGAACCCCAGTTGGTTGTGGCTGCGATTCTTTCTTGGCAAGTTCATCATCAAAGTTACAGAAGACTCTCCCCCGGAGATGACCCCTATGAGAATTGGGTAACCTCAGAAACTGACCCTGCTGCTGAATCTCAATCCTCTTCTTCAAAGATTGATGATGATGAACACCAGGATAAGAATGAAGCTGTGCACTCCTAACCCAGCTAGCCATTCTTGAACAAAAGCTTCAATCTTTCTCTCCAAATTCAAATGGGGAATGTCATCATCAAGAGAATGAAGTTCCTTCTACGTATAGCTCAACCCCAAAACGCCGTCGTTTTGTTTCTTACCAAAAAGTCATACAAGCCAAAACAAGTAATAAACGCAAAACGAAGACGGCAGCTTTGTAACTTCGGTTCGTTTACATTAACTCCACTTCCTTTTTTCTCTCCACTATTCACTCTTCTCTTATGCATAGCTTGGATCTAAGAACAAGAAGAAGAAACCCCAAGATGAATGCTTTGTTCTTGTACCTGAAGAAAAGACCCAAATTGAAGCAATGGGTCTTCATCACAATCGTGTTCTTGGCTGCCTCATCTTTCTTATGGGTCGCAACCTCTCTCCTCCAAAACAGCCATTACACCTCAAACTTGGGTCTCTCAGCTCCATCCTCACTCTCTGATTCAACCCCTTATCACAACTTCAAGCTCTTCTCTGCCGACTTCAAAGACATGATCCAAACCTTCAAGATCTATGTCTACCCAACTAACTCATCTGACTTTGCTCAGATTTTCGATCCCCACCCAAACCCATTTGACCCCAAATTGGGTAACTACTTCAGTGAACACATGTTCAAGCTCTCTCTACTCCAAAGCTCATTCATTACCTCCAACCCTGAAGAAGCCCATCTCTATTTCTTGCCATTTTCGGTTAATCTTCTCCGAAACGACCCCAGGGTCCATTCAGAGGAAGCCATTTCCGACTTTGTGGCGCATTATACTGATGGGATTAGCCAGGAGTTTCCTTTCTGGAATGCCTCAATGGGTTTGGATCATTTCTATGCCTGCTGCCACTCTGTTTGCAGAGAAGCTATGTCGAAACACAATGACTTGCATAACAATGCCATTCAGCTCACTTGCTCGTCTAGCTACTTCCAGAGGTTTTATATTGCCCACAAAGATGTCTCCATGCCTCAAGTCTGGCCTCGGCCGCCTCAGCTGACACTGAATCCCCCGAAATCCAGGTACATTTGGTTTGTGCAATTGCGCTGTTGGGGTTTTGATATTGACAATGAGTGCATGATAATGTGACAATGTATGTGTGCAGGGATATGCTTGTGTTCTTTGCCGGACGGGTTCAAAACTCGAATGTGAGGCAGCAGCTGGTGGATTTATGGGGCAATGATACTCGAATGGACATCTACTCTGAGAATCCGGGGTATCCTTATGAAGAAGGGTTTAAGAGGAGCAAGTATTGCCTCCATGTTAAGGGCTATGAGGTGAACACTGCCAGGGTCAGTGATGCCATACACTATGGGTGTGTGCCTGTTATAATGTCGAATTACTATGAGCTTCCTTTCGCTAATGTGTTGAACTGGACTACATTTTCGGTTATTATTAACCACAATGAGCCTGCTTCGTTGAAGAAGACGCTGCTGTCGATAACAAAGAAGAGTTACCTGAAGATGTACCGGAATTTGTTGGCAGTTAGGAGGCACTTCATTTGGCACAAGACTCCTAAGGGATATGACTCCTTCCATATGACTGCTTATCAGTTGTGGCTCAAAAGAGGGTCGCAGCGTCCATCTTTCTAGTTCGTGCTTTGTGATTCTGGGTTTTGGATGTGTGCAAATTGCCACTGTGTAAGAAAATGAAGAAGGTTTTTTATGGAGTTTACAATTCTGAAGCAGAAACTCACCCTTGTATTGTATGCCATGTAAGGTTTGCAACCATATTTCGTTATACCTGGTGTGTATGTAACATGGATTTGAAAACACGTTCTATGTCCACAACACAAAATTGATCACTGCAGTCTTTAGAGGAGGATTACATGACATTGTGCACTGGAAAGAATAATTTACATTGTGCAATGCCCTGAACTGTTTGTCTCTTTCTGGAATTAGAAACCCATTTCTATATTTCACAAAAGCAACGGGAATCTTGACACCTTTGCTTTGGATCTGTGGAGAAAGCTACTCTCAACCCTTTGGCCTTACCCGTTATTGAATAGAAGCCAGTGAATAGAAGCTCAGAGTTGATAGTAAGGAGATGATAAATAGGCAACGGGATACAAACTTGAGCAGAAACAACCACGATGCAAATCCATCATAATAAACATTCAACACTTTTATCCAGAATATATCCGACTGTTAATACTTAATATACAAGTACAAACCTTCTTAGCATTATCAAGTATCTATCATATATAAATCCAAATACACAGCACACTTGTATGTGTTTCTCAAAACATGTACTTTCATTCACTATTCAATTCACATCTAGTGATTGGCAGCTTGTGGCTGATACGTACGCCGCCTCAGCTGAGACTCTGGAGTAGGCTGCTGCAAGAAGATCCTCGTTGGATCATTAGGATCAACATACCTGCAAAATTAGTAAAACATAAGTTAACCAACTATTCCTCTCTTCATCCACTTGCCTTCAAGCATACATAGCAAAGACGTTTAGGGCAAATATGTCACTTACGCATGTCTCATCATCTCATCAACTGGAGTTTGTGCTGCCTGTAAAGGATCCACATGAGCCTGTGGGGTATTGGCTTGTTGAAATTGCTGATTATATTGCCTCACTGAGGATATCAAGTTGAAAAACAGTGGAACAAAAGTCCCACAACCCCCATCTTTGAACAAAATCTTAAATGAGTGGACAGAATAAAGAGCCGCAGGCTGGTTTTCTGGAACCACCTGAGATTGTTCATACAAACAATTAGGATCCCAAAAATCAGAAGGGGTTTATTGCTAATCATTGGATAACCGGTATACTTACAGGCTCCACCTGGCCAGCTATGTTGTTGCAGAAAAAGACCGGTTGGTTAAATTTTTCTCCATGGACAAAAAGCTGCAAATGAAAAGATCAGTGACATGCAAGCACGTGAATACTTATAAGAACCACAATAGGTCAAAAATAAGTCTTAAACTGCCCTAGTACTCTGTGACCAAGCATACCATTCATAACACACCACAGCACCATTTAGCCTTACTATCTCAAAACAATTTAACAACATAAGAACCTTTAAGGAGAAATATTCTAGGAGTAAAACATTAGCAAAACAGGATTTACAACATAATGAAAAGGATTGGCACGTCTCCAAGAACTTAAACCTTCCCATAGATTCAATAATATATCATACTTAAGTGAACAATGTGTGGTGGCTTACCTTGGAACCAGGGCAGACAAATTAGCCGCCCTATATAAAATGCAAGAAAATGAAGATCAAAGCTTACCCCTAATATTTCTTATCTACATACAACATACATATGTGTGTGCACGGTGCACATGCATGTAAACAAGGAGGAGAGTAATATATGGGGTACTGGTATGGAGGAGACATTTAGATGTAAAATCAGCTAGTCCAAGATCTTCACCAGTGTCTGGTGATCGAAAATTTAGCTAAAAATCATATCCAGACATGGTCGCATGTAAAATGCCAGCAATGTGGAAGCAACTACACTACTCACAAGCGTATATTGCATCGAAATCAACAGTAAGTAATTCCTAGATATGTTTAATTTTTCCTGATAATAGGTTATGTATTTATGGCTGGCTCTAGTTGATCTATAACTCGCTTATGGGAAAAACCCGTATTTAATATGATTACTTCACCTGGGGATCCATACCCATATGGGTGCTATGGAGTTTTCTCCAAGAGTTATGCTCAAAGATGGAATATTCCAAATCATGAATGGTGTGACTCCGACGATGACCGGGACTTCCAATCTGAACAAGACCAATGGTTCTCATACTTCTTCAGTCTCATGGAATGTGACGAGTGCTGGACCTGACACCTAGACCTCTGAAGTTGATGAACTTTTTGAAGGTAGAGTTCAGATTTCTGAAGGAATAGCTCAAGTCAAATAGATGGAGTTACGATCTGGCAGGCAATTACCTCCTGTTCCTAATGGTAATAGACAGATGTGTCGGGGGCACCCTCTCGAGTCAAAACACAGTTACCCAACAATGGAGACCACAAGAGCTTGCAAGTCAAACATTAGCGCTATGACATATTAGCTCATCTCAAAAAGATTCCTGCACTCCTTAGCGTATAGGATGCATTGAAGATGTCTGCAGAACTAAGGATGTCCGTAGTATATGCATTAACGAACCCATAGGACTTATCTAATGATGTTAACCAAGTTGAGATGAGGATTAGCAAATCAACTTATGCTGAGTGTTTGGCTTTGATCACGTTTACAAACGATTATTTGCAACCATGACTCACTAAACATAACAGGCCTCTGTTCATTTCAGGATACCTTTATGGACTGGTGATAACAAAAATCACCATAGACGAGGGGTCGGCTGGCTGTTGATTCCACCTTTGAGGATGCTATAACGTCTCAGGGGCTCGCTATTCATCAATTGGCCCCAAGCAATGTACTTATCTAGAGTTACACATTACAGAAACTAATGGGATGTAATTGCCATAAGCCAGAGGAAACTTTTTTCTTTTGGGACAGGGGCAATGAAGGTATGATTATACTACTCCTTTATGTTTTAGTAGGAAAAGAAGTCCTGTCTAACATCTACGGTATCAGCTAGACCTGTAACCCTAATCTACGATCGTCCCCCTTGTAAGATTATTCAGATAGGCAACTCTTTCATCCTAAATGTTTTTTTTTTTTGCCAAAAATACAAATATCATTGTGAGAAAAAAAAAAAAGGACTTTAAGATCTCTGAACCCGACTACTGGTGGGCTTATACCTGCCTGGACAGAACTTTCTAAATGAGTCGATTCCCAAAAAACCAGCCGAAGTGCTTTCTTCAGATTGATGTGGAAGCTACAGGGAAAAGATTGACTCAAATTATAGCTGCGCCTTGATTCCTAGTTTAAATTTGTCCTGAAAATAGATTATATACTTACGGCTGGCTCTAGGTTGATCTATTGTGCAGCAGAAATTTGTGGCAAAGAAATTGATTAACTGGAACATAATATCAAATTCATTGCTGCTACTGTTTGTTAGATAAAGCAACCGTAGACGTAGGGTTGTCAAACAGAGGGCCCTTGAAATAAAGTCAAAAGAGCATATCAGAAATATAACAAAGAATGTTAATAGTCCAAAATAGCACACTCACCATAGGGACAGATGAAAGGGGGGAAAGTTCTTAAGAGTGAAATACATAAAAGAAAGTCTTAATGTTGTTGAATATTCTCATCCCGAACCTAAATAACCTTTCTTTCTGTTCCCATAATCAAAAGTACAACACAGGAAATGCACAACTGTCACAAATAGTTAACTCAGCAATGAAAGCATTCAGAGTTCAGTATGTGCATCAGACATTATACTTCTCAAACAGAAAAAGTCCAGCAAAAGGATGCAGGGAAGGGTAAACCCCATCGCCTAACGAAGGTTAAGTCTTTGGAACAGTCCTCCACAAGTACATGGATAATACAAGCACCAATTGAGAGGACTGGAAGGATACCTAATCTTTGAACCACCTTTATCTGAGTTTCTCTAAATTCTATATTTTCAAGTTAGTATTAGTCTCGTAATCCTCTTAACAGACTTTTGGTCAAAAATTTGAGTCTTGTAAACCTAATAATTTTATACAACGAATTTCTGCATAGATTCCTAGTTTCTCTGTCGTGTAAGGTTCTGTGTTTCAACATTATTTATCCAGGGAAAATGTATCTTAGTCTTGACTTGCTAACTAAAACTAAATGCAAGTCTGCAGAGTCACACCATAGAACAAAGAATGTAAAAGACTCCTTCTCAAAACGTTTATTTTTCCATCAAACAAAAGCTCAGAAGCTCCGGTCTACAATCTAAATACATTCCCAATACCGTGGCAACAAACATCAACCAATACCTAAACCGTTAACTACAAACATGTCTCATAGACATTGCATAATCATCATATGTAGTTAAAAGCAAAGAACAATCGACATATCGAAAGCAGTAAAACCATACCAGGGGCATATCAAAAGCAACGAAATCACCAACAGGCTTCTTGGAAACAAAGACCATGCGGATATTTGACAGGTAAATTGTCCCCTTTGCTTTGAGCCGACCTCCATCGGATCTGAAATTCGAAAACCAAGTCTCAGTTCAACACCAAATTCACAGAAAACCACTCAAGAATTGGATAACAACATCTTCACTTACAAGTTGCAAAACACTTGAAATTATTAAACAATTTACTCATATTGCAATTCCAGCAAAAACCCTGGAAAAACAAACAAGGCAATACCCGGGAATCTTATCGACTTCGAACTCGACGCCGTCTCTGATCAAGACGAACATCTCGTTGACGAAAGGAACCGGCATGCCGTTTGGTAAGAGCTGAGGATTCAACGCCATTGCTCTCAGGGTTTCTCTTCGTTTCTTTGTGATGAGACCGACTGTGCGTCGGGAACGAATCGGACACGTCGTTAAAATTTGTTGCCACGCTCTACCGGTTTCCAAAGCCTTCCAGAATATTACTATATTGATTTCTTTTTTAAATAATAATTAAAGAAATTTTATTAACACTACACATTTATTTTTTTATACAAATTATATAAAAGTTTGTGGGTACGTAAAATTACTAAAAAAGACATTCATATTAAAAATAAAGGAACTTGTTCAAATAAAATATTCGCTTAAAAATTTTATTCTTCTATACAAGAACAACGTATGTGAAGATACTAAGCCTTATAATTTAAACCTCTATAAATTAATAATGTCGGGACAGGAAAAAAATATTATTTAATCAAGATTTAATTTATCGACATCAATTTTGCTAATTCTTTATTTCGGAGATGGCAAAAAAATATTATTTAATCGAGGTTATTAATTTATTAAATATTAAATTATCAAGGTTTTACTATCGATAATGCAAATTAAAGTTTGAAATTTAGATTAAACGGTTCACGCATGCTAGGTCGTTCAAACTGAACACTAAACTAGAACTTGAGATGATGCTATATATATACTCATCAATTTTTCTTTTTTTTCTTTTTTTGAATAAATTGAGTAGCAGATCTAGAAAAGTACGTGTATTTAGTGAATAAATTATGTATTTAATGAATAAGTGATGTATTTTAAATGAGAGTATTGTAGGGAGGTTGGGTATGTGTATCTAGTAAAATCTTAAAATAATAAAGTCAATAGGTAGTGTATTAAGAATGAGATGTATATCTAGTAATTAAGGATGTGTTAGTAAAATATATCTAATGATTATTATCTTGTAATAAACTAGTGTACCCAACAACCAAAAAAAACTAGTGTACTCGTCTTGATATATATACATACATGCAGGTGTTGGAAATATTGTGTCACAAAACATACATTAAAATATAATCAAATAATCAAATCATATAAGCATGTCATATAATTATAAATAATATAAAAAAAGGGATTTGAGAGTTTCTCATAGGATCTACAAAGGAGGAACATGAATGTTGTCCTTAAGCCGTAGACACCTCCCCACGTGCGGGTTATATGATGGTCGTCTACAAACTCAAAGATACAACCCTTATAGTCACACATGATGTCTAATTCGCTTTGTATGACTAACAGTAGACAGGGTGTCAAGTGTTTATCGAATTGCCTAAAAGATAGGAAATAGGAATAGAATGAGGAAGATGAAGAGTAAGTATAAGAGCAATATAGAGTACTTTTTCTCTTGGACTAATTTCAGTTTACCCATATCAACTTTAGGTCGATCATCATGTTAGTCATTCTTCTTTCAATTTCATCAAAAACACCCATCAACTCCCAATTTTCATCAGCTGCGCATGTCCAAACCTCAAATCTCTATCCAATTCATTTGTCAAGTGATAACTTGATATCAAGAAGAAAATCAAATTCTGAAAGTTACCTTTTGGATCATTTTTCCCCCGTATCAATACACACCTTCGTTCCCATCACAACCCCCTAACCTTAGTGAATGTAGGAACGTGACATTAGAATAGACGACAACATTGTGCAATTAATGTTCATGAAAAAGGAGATCGAGAGCGTTTACAATAACTTCCGCTATAACTCGGGGTTGTCGGAGAGGTTTAAGAATATATGCAAGACACCTAGTGAACACAACGACCAAGATGATCTGAAGGAAGAGTAATGGAAGAGCGTAATCAAGTGGACTATCGCCCTGGAAAGATCCATTCGACGTGGCCTTCATGGGCTTTGATGGCGGTGGCGATGCCATCTTGAGGCCGACTTAGTTATCTGAGATGCGCAGAGTACCAATGGATCAGAAAATTATCTCAGAAATATGTGTTCTTCCTGTTGTGTAACATGAGCAACTGTCGTGTAACTAACTGTAATTTTGGGATCTCTTAATGTATGGACTGTGGAGGAACACAAGGCTAGCTGTGGAGCAAGGGTGGAGAGTTTAAATAAAACTAACTTACTTAATTTTAGAAAAGTATGACTACACATGTCCAACGCTTTCTCTGCTTTAGTTATGGGTCTGGTTCGGTCTGATTCCTTCTTCCTTCTTCCTCTCCTATGTATGGTCATTCTTAGTTTGAAAGACTTAAGACTTGTGTGAGTCTCTTTAATTTCACCCGTAAATTTTACTCAAAATGGAACTTTACAACAATATTTTTTTTTACCTATAGACATAAGAAAGAAGTAACATAGCTAACAAACCCTACGTTATCACAAATGCAGCCACGAACGAAAAAAACAAGGAACAAATCAATTTTCTCTATTTGTATGCAAAAACGTTATTGCTTACCAGCTCCAAAATCTACATAGCTCCTCTTAACAAACTAAAAAGTCCCTTATAACTGTTCTGGTTTCTTAGCAAATACTGCTAAATTGTCACTTTTAAAATGGGGAAAATGAGATGAAAGAACCAGCAACATTCCCTAATCTAAGCATTTCATCTTCCATGCTTTAATATACCAAACTCACAGCTTCTCTGTATCAAATCATGAACTTCAGTTAACTAGGAAAGAGCAACAACTTTGTTTACAAAATTATGCATTCTTCCATCTCAAGATTTTACAAAAATGAAAGGAAATGAGAGGGTACAACAATTCAAAATGAAATAATTTCCCACCTAGGTTTTAGAATTGAAGACCGCTCTCTCTAGCTGCATTAGCAAGGGCTTCCACACGTCCATGATACGGATAGCCACCTCGGTCAAAGGCTACCTTCGTGATCCCTTTCTCCAAACAAGACTTTGCAATGACTTCTCCCACCTTCTTTGCTACTTCCTGGTACCAGAAAGCTTAAAGTGATCAGGACTTACAGTTTGATCAAAGTTAAGACATAGCTTTTCTCAAATAGAAGGTAAATGTGCAACCAACCAATCAAAATCTGCACTGAAAGAACAAAAACAAAATTTATCCAAATGTTGTTTTTACTATTATCATTTATTCATTTTGTCTATTTACGATTTTACAGCAAGACTAGACATTCTAATAATATAAGTATCTTGTAAAATGAACTATGCAATAGTTTAAGGGGGCAATAGGTTTGAGGTATTACAAAACTATTTTGAACGCTCTTAAACATGTATTGACCACAGCCATATAGATATGTACATCAGAATGAACTCTCATACAAATGCACCTCACAGTCTAGCATCAAAATTGACAGGTCATTTAGTCGTATCCTTGAACTTACCATGGTTGGACCAGAAGTGTAGTCAAACTCCTCAGAGATGGGCTTCTGCATTGTTGAAGCTGAAGCAAGTGTATGCATCTTGGTGTCATCAATCACTTGGACATAGAGATGCTTGTTGGAGCGGAAGACACATAGTCTTGGCCTTTCAGTAGTTCCTTCAACCTGAAAAACCAAGAAATGATCCTATCCATCATCAGAGCCAGCAACTCTCATTTTCATCAAATACCTTCCAACAAATTACACGACTGAAGTACTTAGAACCTTGAAAACAAGCAAACCAAACACATGTTCTCTAGATGAACCACTTATCACTAGCATACTTCAATGCAAAAGGAACCAATTAAAGCTTCAGGCTTTGGCTTTGCGCATTTGAGGAAACACACTAAAATTACCATACCACCTAATGCCAAGACCTCGAAGGAACTTGTCCAATTAACAGTATCACTAAACAGTACATACATGTTTACTCGCTCTAAATAAATTCTTCTAAATTTTAATAACTAAAACAGGGCAACCCAGTTCATGTACATGTTAAACGTTTCCATCACACATAAAACTGAACACCCATTTCTCTATTCTTGTAAGCTAAGAACTAAGAAGGGACTTCACCCACCACTAAAAGATAAGGTAAAGTTCCAAACTTTCATAGTCTAAAACATAATATCTCATCTGGGTTGAAACTGTGTGGTAAATTAAAGTGACCAATATGCATTGCAGGTAAAACGAACCAAAATTCGGAAATTGGGTTTCTTGATAGATGGTTGTTACCTTCTTTCTGATACGAATATGGCGAGCGGTCCTGTCTTCTCTTTTGGTAGTGGCCTTGGCTTCGATAACTAGAGACTGAGATTGAGGCTTTGGAGCAGATACTCCTACAAACTTAGGACGCATCCAAAGCTGTTGTGAAGACCCAACAAACGAAAGAGACGCTGACATTTTTTTTCTATCTCTCTATCCTTCTGTGTCTCACTCTCAGACTTGCATCTGTATTTCTGAACTAAAGCCCCTTTCGTTTATTTGCCACCTTATCCACCCCAAAACGCTGCGTTTCGACAATTACCCACTATTTATGTTTTTCATTTTTATCATAAAAAACTTGAAAGAAAAAGAGTTGCCAAAGGCCAAAGCATCAAATTTGATAGTTTTTGATGAAGTTGTAATGTTGCAATGCTGCTGAGCGTGAGCTGCTTCGAGTTTCTATTTTTAAATAACAAAAAATTAGATTTGATGATTAATTGAAGTTAGAACATCACATACTCTAAAGCATGGTAGAAACACACATTATTATTATTTATGTTAAAATAAGTTTATATATCGGTTTAATTACATTTTTACATGCTCGAACATATGATAGAGTCATGTTGGTTGTGACATTAGCCAAGTTTAGTGAATCAAATAACAGGTTCATCCGTTTTCAACTTCAAGCCAAAGGACGCAGATTTTATGCGTATTGATGTACTGCGGATGTGTTGTGTACCAAGTTTCCCAGGTCTATCTAAAGATCTCACTTCAGTATATTTCGAAAATGATCAAGCCACATTAGTATGCTGGCTATGTGGCAAAGCAAGTTACATGAACGACATTAGCCAATCTGTGTAGTTTGGTTTTATTTGCCAACAAATGTGAAGCAAACTCGGATCAAATAATAGAAGTCATTTTTCCCAAGACCAGCCTTGCACTATGCTTCATTTAAGAGTCCCAGGGCGCATACAAAAAGGTTGTATGAGGTTCAGAAAGAATCAGATACTATCTGTTGGCTCTTCGGCAATTCGCTACTCATCTATTTTACAATCAGGTCTGTGGGGGTATTAATACAAAAGCTCATATGCAGCTGGTACATCATGCACTGGGTGACCTTTTTGGTTCCTGTCCATTATTCTTCGTGCAAGAGAGACTTGCTTGCCAACGACAAAGATGAATGCCTTGCCCACTCCTCCAGCACCCCTGGCAGTTCTTCCAACACGCCGCACGTACTCACTTGGATCACGTGGGAAGTCGAAGAGTATAACATGATCCACACCAGGAAAGTCGATTCCTCGTGATGCCCTGTCAGATTTTTTGTAATCATCAACTTTGATATTAGAACTATAAGATTAATTGTGAGGGAACAGATATTGATCAAACCATTCGTATCTGTCAACACAGTATTACTACCTATCGGTGCAGACCAAAAACTGTGCTACTTTCTCTGAACGAGAACTAGTGAACTCCTTCATGTTTGCAAGCCGTGATTCTTGAGCCAGAGCAGAATGAAATGGCAGAACTTGAACACGAGTTCCACTTCTGTCGAAGCGTGATAATACATTCTCAACCTTTCTGCATGTCTCAATCTGCAAAATAGGATGAAAGATGTTTCTATTTTCAAATGACTAGTGAAATAAGTTGAGTCAAAACTCAATGTTGTACTTCTCCAAAAAAAGAACAAAAGTAGGACTGCTTGTAAATAGCACACACGGACTACCAGTGTAAACCACAAAGGTAAATACTCCACCTTACCTTGTTACAAAACACTATTGTTTTGGGTACTGGACTTCCCTCCACAAGCTGCAGAAGAGCAGATTTCTTATTTGTGAACGCCATCTCTGGAGATTTTTCACTCCGATCATCTCCACTGCAATCTACAAGCACCTGGACATGAATCCTGATGATTAAAAATCCATAAATTTGGTATATATAAATGTCTTCAATTCTAACATACACAATTTAGACAAGTGAGGAAAAAAACTAGTCAAACCCCAGATCCTAATGCAGCTATCATAAGGCATGAAACACTTCTCTCTTTTTTCCAAAGCATCAGAGTAAAATTGATATAAACTAAGAGTATGATTTGGGAGAAGTTACGATTGTCAAATCAGATATGTATAGGATGAGGAAGTTCTTAATGACACTGCTATTGGAATTTGCTTAAAGATGGCAATGAGCAAATATCAGTAATCAAATCAACTTTGGTCTATAATACAGAATGATAAATTGGTTAGTCTTTGTGGATTTTACTAACTAATATACAATATTCAGAATCAGATTACAGTAATAAACATAAAAGAAGTGCCTTCATATTGACCTCCTAATTACCATGACCACAGTCTAAAATCCACAATCTAAGTAAACCAACCTCTTCAAGGCCAGGGCTTATCCGGTGCATTCCAGGTGCCATGACCACTTGACAATCAGGAAAATCTTCAACCAATTTGTTGTAAATGCCAAGTGGTAAAGTTGCAGTCACAAAAAGATATTGTGTGGTAACAGGTGCAGAATTCATCAAACTTTGCAGTGCTGCTTCAAAATCTTCATCATTAAAGAGAATATCTACCTCATCCAGAACAGCACTGCAACAAGAGGTTCTAATGATATATAGATGTGCCATGTAGGTAAATAGACATACAGAAGCACAAATACATGCACACACCCCCGCTCACCCACAAACATTAGTGACAGATGAGTCAACAGCATCTCCAAGAACTTCTATACACTATTATATATACTTGCATCTAGATTAATTTTGGCTAACTAATTTTGGCTAACCTGTCAAATTGGAAGAAGCATAATGAGGTACAACAGTTAAAGCAAGAGTTTTGCTTTCTTCTTTTTATTCTTTATTTCTTAGCTGGAAAGATAAGTACCACATATGCAAGTGGATAGCAAGCTAGCAAAGGAATATACAAATATAGACAACGAAATGAAGGCCCATAGTTTTCAAACCCCCTCCAGAAATTTTAGATACATTTATCACTCCTTGACTAGACAGATTATGAGAACACATTCCAGAAGTTTCTCATCTTCTGGCTGTATCTAGAATATATGGGTTTGGCAGATTTGTTGTCAAAGTTGCTCACGACAACAATAACATACTATAAACTGTTGTTAAAGGAAACTGGCTTACCATCTCAGACTTGACAATTGCAAGAAACCCTCCTTAATTAGATATATAAATCGACCAGGTGTTGCAATTAGAACATCAACACCTTCTTGTAAACTTTCAAGCTGAGTTTTTTGTCGATGACCGCCTGTTACAACCATAGACCTGACAGGAACTCCAGATTTTGATATTGATCGGCAATTACTCAAAACCTGCAAAAGTTACATTTATATTAAGTAATGATTAAAAGACTAACCAGAAGGATACAGTTCTTTTCAGTTTATACAGATAAAATAATTGTATTAAGGAATAGCTTTTCTGTCAAAAAAAAACCAAGTTTGTGGTTGGTAAATGCCTTCCTGCCTCTTGGTTCTCTAATCGTTTTCCGTAAACAACTCAGCAAGGAAGTATAAGCAACTAAGCAAGGCTCTTAAGCATGTAGAAAACTAAGCATGTAGATCAGAAAAGGTAAAATAGATGTAACTGTTACTGCAAACAACATCAACTGACCACACACACACACACACATGACAACAAAAACTAATCATGTAGATCAGAAAAGGTAAATAGTAATGTAACTGTTACCGCAAACAACATCAACTGACCTGAGAAGCCAATTCAGCAGTCGGAACTAATACAACTAATCGAGGACTCTGAGATGAGGACTTGCTCAGTCCTTGAAGTTCTTCTTCCCGTAAACGCTGAATTACAGGAGCAAGATAAGCTAATGTCTTGCCAGATCCACTTTGGTCAGCAATAATTGAGCTTTTTCCAGCAAGAACTGGAGCAAACGCCATGGCCTGCGGTTATCCAAGATGTGCAGCACAAGTATAAAGGGTTAATTATGAGTATGCCACTCTTTCAAGTTTACCTATAGGAAACTGTTTATATCAGTATATTAGGAACACAAGTTACTAAGCACGCACTTCATATTCCCATTTATTAGCTAGATATTGCATTTTTTCTGATTGTTATAATGCGTGATCATTATTAGGAACTGAACCTATCAAATTGTTAGCTCATTCTCTTTACATGGAATTCCTTAAGTCCAATTTAAAGACTATTTAAGTACACCATGGTGACTACAGTATCTCTAAGATGCAAGATGGCCTACAAGTGGACATATAGGAATATTCTTTTAAGTGCATACATTTCAAAGAACACTCCAAATCAAATGCTTTGCATATGTCTTTCCATGTACCTGAATATGTGATGGGCGCTGGAAAAGCTGCTTCCTCAGACATTCGATCATATACTCACTGCATCCGACATCCCTAAAGGATTTTCGACTAAAAAAGCCACCATCATTGGTCACTCTCCTTTGATCTAGGTCTGGATACTCCGATGATTCACGTGCAGACCCTCCACTACCCCATCCTTTTCTTGAAACTGAAACCCTTCTTCTGTCGACAATGGTATTAGGCTTATGACGCACATAAGGTTTATGCCTACTCTCAGGGAGTGGCTCAAAAAAATCTTTTGTAGTTACTCTAGAATTTTCCTCGTAATCTGCCGGTTCCTTCTTACGCAATGCATCCCTAAATTCATGTGAGTTGGAAGGATTCGAAACTCTCCCTCCACGACTCACGGCATTTGCTTTCTTATTCTTCCCCATACCTTCAATTGTAGAGAGAAATGGTGATGCATCCTGAACATCTAGTTCATTGTCACTTTCATTCATGTCTCGCCTCACCCGAGAAGCTTTCTCCACTACAGCTTTCACTCTCTGGACTTTCAATCTTCCGAAATTTCCAGCACCTCTGGCAATTCTCCTCGGAGGTGCCCCCTGTTGACGATCATTATCTGTAGATGGTAACTCATACTTAATGAGTCAATCTTCTCAAAAGTTAAACAGATTTGACATATATGCAATCTGGACTTTAAAAAAAAAGTGTTATATATGCATGCTCAACCAATACTTGATTATCAGGACAATGTGCCTCAAGTTCACAGCTTTCATGTAAAATAGTAGATAACCTGGTCTAGCATGTGAAACTTCAAAACAAGGATATCCCATTTCATTGGTATGATAGATAAAGTTCCAATCTTTCATTTGGTATAACAGAAATAGTTCCAAACTTTATAACTTAAGCAAAAAGAGATAAAACCCAGAATTGAAATGAATTATAGTAAAGAGAGGGAGGGAGATAGAAGAGGGACCTCTATGAGTGGTATTGGTTTTGGGAGAGTCATGGACCAGAGAAGAGTCATTATTCTTGGTATTAGCTCCCAACACAATGAAATCATCCATGAGGTCATAAGCAGCTGCAGACTTATCCTTTGCTTTCTGACCAAGACTACAACTTATTCCCCATTTCCTAATCTGATGTGGGTGGAGATTACACCTGCAGTGGTGCTGTGCCACAATCCATTCTGGGTCAATGCGTTTTGGCCATAGGTGGTTCACTACTGGTGCAGGAGCTTTGCCCAGCATTTCAGTATTTCTACAATTTGGGCAATTGGGTTTGGATAAGAAACACTCTTGTCTTATTTGCTGAGCTTCAAAACTCAGAAGTGATGGTGTTGCCCAAGTACAGGTAGAGTGAAGAAGATGAAGGAAACAACCGTCTATCTATCTATTCCCTCTTATCATTTATCGACAGTCTCTCCTATACTGGGTGTCTGGGTCTTTCTTCGGGTCATGGGCAAGAACAAATATGTTACTGACCCGGCCCAAAGTTTTTTTTTTTTTCTGAAAACTCAAAATATTACTTCTGTTCTTTTGAAAATGGTAATTACATTGCTTACAATAACCAGATGGCCACGTTACATCATTTACTGTAATATTGTTACTTGTTATTATATGATCAACATCAATGGGTTACTGGTGTAAAGAAAACCTCAGTACTCTTGTTTTTTTTTTTTTTTTTGGATAATAATTGAGTACTCTTGTTGCCTTCTTGGTTAAGTACCCTAAAGGGCCTAAAAGTCATACTGATTACTGAATATTCAACATTCGACATGCAGAAACCCTAGTTTGATCGACAACTTCTCAATCTGCTGAGAAGTTAGGTGGTCAGTTTGATCACCATGGATACCCTTAACTCGGACAAAGAAGGTAGGATACTTTTGTACTGGAACTCCCTATTTACCTGATGTTTTACCTTAAGTAACTTTTGCTATTCTTAATATTATTTCATCGCAGGCCTTTTCAGATCACTTTCAGATTCACTGCCAACTCATTGCAGACTTAATATAGAGTCGTTTTCGTTGCTAACCGAGTATCATGGAGTCGATGGTTATGAATCAAAAAAGTTCGAAGCCGGAGGATACGTATGGTAATTTGATATCCTGCTAAGCTTGTGTATATCATGAATCGATAATTGCTGGTTTATACCCTACAACCTATTTGAATGAACTCTTAAAATCAAATGTCACATTGTTTACAGAACGTTTTTCAAGCACTTATGGTTTATACTTGATGTGGCACAGGAAACTGGTGCTGTACCCAAATGGAAACAAGAAGAAGAATGTAGAAGACTACATCTCTGTCTACTTGCGCATAGTAAAAAAAGATACACTTCGGACTGATTGGGGAGTATCTGTTGATTTCAGATTGTTTCTGCTTGATCAGAACAAGGGAAGGTACTTGGTTCTTGAAGGTACAATCTTCACTCTAGCAAATATATTGATGTGCATGCATAACGTTTTAATTTCATAAGCAAACTAGCAGATACATGTATTTGCCTGTCTTCTGATCCATTTTTTTCTTTTTCGTATTTGTGTGCAATGTTCAGATGCTTATACAAAGCAGAAGTGCATTCACGCGGGGATGCTTGATGTAGGTTTTGATAAGCTAATCAGTCTTAAAGAATTTAGTGATGTTTCCAATGGATATCTCATCGATGACAAGTGTGTCTTTGGAGCTGAGGTCTTTGTTTGCGAAGAAATAAAAACAGGCCAAGCAGAGGGTATATCAAGGTTAAAGAGCCCTAATATGTACAAGCATGTTTGGGAGATTCAGAATTATTCTATCTTACCTCCTCCATGCCACCGGTCAGAACCATTCACTGTTGAAGGACAGAAGTGGTATTTGGTTCATCCTTGCTATCTTTTCTTTTTCTTAGTTTGACAAGAAATCACTCCCTGATTAATCAAAGAAGAAGAACAGCACGAATGGCTTAGGGTGATCACCAATTCACCAAACTAACCAAAACACAATGCACATCATTATCAACATACTCTTTGGAATGGTAATACTTCTCTTAAGTTTAGTCTCGAAAGTAAGACATTGCTTATTGTTCATGTGATGTTGCAGGATGATAGAACTCTATCCCGAGGGACATCCTCGCTCGGGGAAACATACTCATCTTTCTCTTTACTTGGGATTGGCTGATAAACAAAAAACTCCTGACATCACTGGAGTATATGCAAAGTATACCTTACGCCTCAACCCCAACAAGAACAATGCTGGCTATCATGGTTCAGGCAAGTTATCTATTACTGAAGATAGATGGCTATCAGGAACAAAACTGTAATGGTATCATAGTCAAGCACAACTGGTTTCTTTTCCATAACGGCTGGTTGTTTCTTCATCTGTAGGTAAGGGTTGTTTTACCACAACCAGTGGCAAATATGTTTGGCACAAATTCATTCCATTGAGCGATTTACATCATTTTGTGAGGGACGATACTCTCAGAGTGGAAGCAGAGATCACTGTTGTTGGAATCGCTAAAGAATTTCCAAAGGCAAAGGACATTGTCCATACAACTGGGGAGGGTTTTTTCTCCTTCAATTCGACTGCACTTGTCATATCCTTGTCCACCGTTGTCATTGTAACTGCAACGTCAATCTTCTTCAAGTGGCGAGGTTGAGCAATGCAATGATCATGAGGGTCTAGGTTTGCACCAAGTAAAAGCCGATTGATCCTAGAAAGGTCTTGATACGTTGTGCCCTTTTCACCTTTTTCATAGATCATTATGTGCGAGTCTGTATATTTATCAGAAATAAAAACAAGACAATCTTCACTGATTTTTATCCCTTACAAAACACAAGAAATTAGCTGCATAAAAATTGTTCCAGGACGCACAGTTGCTATAAACGTTCATCTTTTTTTCTGATTCAAGGGATTTGAGATTTGACAATTGATGCTCCTAAGTTATTTGGTTTTACAACTTCTGACCAAATCTCGACTGTACGAGTGTTTGATGATCTTGCTTTCTTTTGCTACTCATGGACTCCAGAAATCACGCAACCCAAATTCAAACACAGCTAAAAGGCCATTGTGAGTGATCAACATTTAAAACATTGAAAGTTCACCAAATTGTTTGAACAACAACAATTTAGCTACACTGATAAGTCCAAGACAATGATTATATTGTTAAGATTTCTAACCAAATGACTTGATACAAACATCATATGAGCATCAGCAGTGATGACAGACCTTATGACAACTGTCTTTTATTCACTCTCTGCTATGTTTGACTACTTAATGCAACACTCTGGAGTTGGAGAGCCTGTCATCTACCAAATCTTTCCAACCTTAGCTGCCTTAATTGTTCCAAAGTAAGGTCGCGCGAATAATGTGGCAAAGGACGCGACGCCATGGTGTTGCCACTGCCACTGTCATTCCTATTTGTGTTACACATTTCACATGCATCCAACCAACCAGAATTCTCATACGTACAAGCATTGCACCTCCAATCCGCCACAGCTATTCCTCTACGTCTCCCACCAACTGGGCCTCTACCAGATATTTGCCTCCTTCTGAATGGAAACACTCGTCTTAAAAACCTCATGGGCAATTTCAGTACATCAGTAACACCTCTGATGACCAAAGTAAGTGGGTCTGAACCCGAATATGCACCCCTCAACCGCAGATACAGTAACCCGGCAAGTATTCCACCCAAATGACCAATAAAAGACACACCAGGCACCAACATCTGGATAAGAACCAACTCCGCCCAAGCAGCATAACGCGATGGCATGGGAATCCCATGCACATAACTATAGTTCCCAGACTGATTATTAAGAACCACCTTCATCGCAAATATCACCCCAGAAAACCCGACAGCATACTCCGAATAATAAGCCTTCTCATAGTCAAACAAAACCAGCAGCGCTTTCGAAAGCATCAATGTGATTCCTTGGGACATGCCAAGTAACACAGCAACCATGGATGCAAATTCGGCACTATCCATCGAAGACTCCAACTTAATTCCCTTCCACAACAGCGAGAGCATATTGTAAACCAGATGAGACTCTCCCACATGGTAAAACGGTGACAAGAAGAACCTCTTCAAGTCATTGTTCTGTTCCACAATTCCAAAAAAAAAAAAAACCACTAATTCAATTCCAAACCCGAATCACCAAAACGACATCGTATTATTGCAAATTTGAGACCACGAGACTACCGATTATGCAAGTGATAATTTTTGCCATAAAAATAAGAACTTTGAAATCGAAACAGCGAAAATGGATTGAGAATTACCTTGAGGATGAGGTGAGGGTTGAACCAGACGTCATGGATGGAAGGGAGGATGGGTTCGAGGAACGCCGGGCGTAGGTAGACGAGAGAATTGGCGGCAATGAGAGCGGCGGTGACCGGAGGCTTCCTTTCGAGCCGGTAATACTCGCTGGCGGCGTGGAGTGCGAGCAGCGGGAGCATTCCGTTGGATCGGGATCCTCTTCTCTCCATCGTGGATTTAGGGTTAGGGTTTGGGATTTGATCTTCGATTGGATTTTGCCCTCCTTGTTAAGACAAGCACATTCCAGAGCTCCAGAGCCTTCGCGGTTTTTCTTTCTTTCTCTTTTATGTTAATTTTCTTCCACTGTCAGTTGGCACCAAGTTCTATTATAGGTTGTACAACACTACAACCCTGACCCGACCCGTTCTCATATGGGCCAATCTGCTAAACATCTTTAATTTATTGTGGAAATTTCTGATAATACTTTAGCCTTTAGGTCTTGTACCGTTCGTTTGTGCCTGCCCATTTACACAAAAAAATAAAAGTTAAATCTTATTTCATTGATAATAAGACTTATGATCTCAATAGAATGAGATATTAGTTTATTTGTGTCTAAATACACAAATTTTTATTAAATTCATAATAAAATAATATTTTTGAGACATTTTTACCCTTGTGTCTTATACACATTTAGAGAGAGAAAATGGAAGAGAGAGAGGACTTTGCCGGAGCCTTGTCGGACTCCAGTCACCGGTAGCCGGAATCCGATCACTAGAAAATTATTGATTCCTAGTAAACTTGTTATCCACCTCACCAGATATTACTGACCCTCAATAAACTTATTATCCACCCCAATAACATATTACTGACCCTAGTAAACTTGTTATCCACCCCACCAGAATATTACTGACCCCCAGTAAACTTGTTATCCACCTCATAACATAATACTGACCCTCAGTAAACTTGTTAACCACCCCAATAACATATTACTGACCTCTAGTAAACTTGTTATCCACATCAAAACCGATTCACCTTCACCAATTCATCTGCACCAAGCCCAGTCTTCATGTGAAGTTTCCAGATCGCCGTGGCGGAGATCGGAGATCGAACTAAAGGCGGAGATCAGAGATCGGAGATTGAACTTGTTTGGCTAAGATCGGAGATCGGAGACAGCCGTGGTGGAGATTGGAGGCAGCCGTGGTGCGTGGCGGAGCTCGGCTTATCGGTGTCGTCGACTTCAGATCTTCAAATTTGCCAGCGAGGAAGAGGCTAAGGCAGTAAGCGAAGACGAGGAGGCCGGGGCAGTAGGCAGAGGTGAGGAGGCCGGGGCAGTAGGCGAAGGCGAGGAGGCCGGGGTAATAGGCAGAGGCGAGGAGGCCGGGGTAGTAGGTGGAGGTGAGGACGAGGTTGTCTAAGTCGGTGGAGGCGAGGTGAGGTCGCCGGTGACAGATTTGTGAGAGAGAGAGAGAGAGAGAACATAGCGTGAATGAATGAGAGGTGGAGGGAGAGGTGTGAGATAGGTAGGTTAGGATTAAAGAAGTAATTTTGGTAAAATTAATTGAAATTAGCAATAAATAAAGTTTTTCATTGGAATGGGCAACAAGGCCCAATAATTAGTACCAAATGGGCATTATTCATTTACAATAAATATCTATATGTCCCAGTTGCACCATCTCTTTATTTAGGCATAATTGTCACTTTGCTACACTAACTTTCACTTTAGTGTCAATTTACTACCCTAGCTTTCATTTCAACCAATTTGTTACTCTAACTATTAAATCTGTCAATTTGCTACCAAATGAATTTTGATAAATAACCAACTTTAGGCCTCAAAATTGATTTTTAACCTTGTCTTGTTAAATAGATGAAAGAGTAAAAACTTAAAACGGTACCTGAACTATTGCGAAAAGTACTTTTTGGTACCTACGAATTTTTATTACATGAAATGGTACCCAACTATCATACCGTTACCAAATATAGTACATACTGTTAATTTTGCCGTTAAATCGATGATGTGGCAAATGTTTGGACTCTTTTTGCTTAGTAAGCTATATATGGGTGAAACAATAATTTTAAAAATTAATTTTGTTATTATTGCTCTACACATTATACACTTTATTTTTTATATAGTATTTTCTTTATTAAAATATAGGTATGGTAAATAGTAGATGTGTCTTATGTTAAATGTAGACTTTGCATCTTTTACCTTCGGTTGATTCAATCTCAAGAACAATTTTGATTTCCAGAAAGTCTACTTTTCTTTGATTTAGCTTATCTTAATGGTAGACATTTCTAATGCAAATAGTAGATGTGTCTTATGTTAAATGTAGATTTTGCATCTTTTACCTTCGGTTGATTCAATCTCAAGAACAATTTTGATTTCCAGAAAGTCTATTTTTCTGTGATTTAACTCATCTTAATGGTAGATATTTATAATCAAAATAGTAGATGTGTCTTATGTTAAATGTAGACTAACACTTTTACCTTCGGTTGATTCAATTTCAATAACCATTTTAATTTCTAGAAAGTCTACTTTTCTGTGATTTAACTTATCTCAATGGTAGAGATTTCTAATGAAATAGTAGATGTGTCTTATGTCAAATGTAGACTTGCAACTTTTACCTTCGGTTGGTTCAATCTCAAGAGCAATTTTGATTTCTAGAAAGTCTACTTTTCTAATGAAAACAGTAGATGTGTCTTATGTGTCTTTTGACTTGCAACATTTTCTGTGATATTTTTCATGATAGGAGTAGCTGTTTTTTATGATAGTTGTAGACAGTCTCAAAAATCATTTTGATTTCTAGAAAGTTTACTTTTGTGTGATTTAGCTCATCTAAATGGTAGATTTTTCTAATGAAAATTGTAGATATAGAGAGACTTAATAGAGAGTTAACGACATTAGTTTGATTTAATCTGCTATAGCAAGTCAAAACTGGTTGGGTATGTACACCCTAAGGCACACAAGTGGAACCCTAAAATATATACTTTAGTTTTTATTTTAAGTTTGCTACTAATACATATCATATGTTTTGTAGCTTAATTTTGTACAAGAAAAAAACGGTGATGAAAAATATGTAAATAAATGAAGATGTACTAAATTTATAAATCAATTCTACTTATCCTCGATTCGCAGCCTTATGCAATTGGTGGGTTTATGAGAATTTTGAGGGAAAATAAAAGTTGTAAGAATTTGCAGGAAATTTTTAAAAGGGAAAAAACGTGCATAGACCATTTTGCCCCTCTAAATACATGCCACGTCATTAATTTAACAGAAAAACTAACGGCATGTACCATATTTGATAACGACACAATAGTTCAGGTATCATTTCAAGTAGTCGCAACATCTCTTTTTTGAATAAAAGGCTGGTGCGACTGTCCTCAAGTCTTCATTAATGAAACTGTCGAATATAAGAGAGGACATGAAGCCTAAACCCCCTGATTATAATAAGCATCTAGAAGTTCCAGTCGCACCATCTTTTTCTTTTTTTAGGGAAAAAAGGAAAAAGCTCCATTGATTAAAGATCATGACGACCAAAACGGTCAAACATGAGTGGTCCGAAGACCATACAAATGCAAGTGAAAGTCACTAATGCTAGCTAGGAACTATAAATTGAAAAAACAACCTCAAAACTACAATCCAAAAAGGTGGACCCTAAACGACTAGAAAACAAATGCTAAATAACCTCTAAATCTATACAACCTTGAAATAAAGCAGCCGTCATGTTGAATGTGACGTCTAAGACCCAATGGTGTACGTTTCCACTCAAACAATCTAGTGCAATAGCTTCACTCAAAGCAGTATAGACTTATAGGTGTCACTCTTCTAGAAGCCCAAAACATAGGCCAACCCAAATAAGAAAAGGAAAAAGATAAAACCCTGAGGCCCAGCCCGCCTAGGCCACATTGTTGCAGCCTAAGATGACATAGGCCCATGAGCCCAATCTTCCCTTCCTCTCTTCCTTTCGGAATCGACCATCACTGGGACTCACCGGATGAGCCTCCTGCCGCCTATTCAATCTGGCGAGTTCCCTCTCCTCCAACCCATTGATACTTGCTTACTCGGAGCCTTCAGTAAGAAAATGAGAAGAACCCTAGCCTCCCTTTGCTTAAATTGTTCAGTTATCACCCACCGACTCCCGGAGATCATCGCCTTGTTGTCCCAAATCAAAGCCTATCCCTTCTGTTGACGTCGCCGCCCTGCTGATCCAAAACTTGGGTCGCACTTAAATCGTCCTCCCTGATCTGTATCTCCACCGCACCTCGTCAATAACGAAAGCCAGATCAACCAAATCGGTCCTCCTTTTCACCAATGGTAAAGATCGACACTGCTGGTAAAGATCGACACCGAGATGCCCTGTAGCAGACAGAATCCACCAAACGCCGCCGCCGCTAAACTACCTGAAACCTAGGGTTTCATCTATAGGACCTTCAGCTTCGATATTAGTGGAACGAATATATATATGGAGAATTTAGATGTCAATCACACCATCTCTTTATTTAAGAAGATAAGAGAAAATGTCTTTTTGTATAAAAACATTTCGCTAATGATTTTTGAGTTTGGCTTGTTTTTGCTTATCTCAAAGCTCAAACATAAAATTTCGAGTTAATATAGATGATTCGAGTTTTAGCTTCGCTCGTCAATTCTTTTAATATATATTTTTAATATATATGCACTTTGTCGAAATCAAAGCGTTGTTAATATCAAGAATTCTATGGGACAAAAGAGCAAGGTAGGTGGTTCCACGCTAGTTTTCGACATCAATGAATATTTTGTTATTAAAGTTAGGTTCATACATGTTCCTTTCTTTAATCCATTACCTACTTCATTATCCAAATTCCAAATCTACAAATTTTAAATTCTCAATCATAGATAAATTTAAACTAATTAAAGAAAATGTCACTTTACGTTTTTACTTATTTTAAATAATAGTAACCGAATGAGTTATTGTTCGGTGAATAATTTTAGATATGACCCACCTTAAATAAATATTTTTCACAAACGGAGATTCAAACCAAACACCTCCTGTTAGTGGGCTTCCACTAGACCAACTCTATTATGTCACTTTACTTTATTTTTATTTTTTTATTTTTTTTATCCGAATGTAGAATATTTCACAACAGAAAAATATAAAATTTATTTATTTTATTTTTTTGTGTGCGCTAATTATCACAGTTTCCTCGCTTTAAAAAAAGTGATTCATCCCCCTCTTCAGACACATTTCTCTACCTCTACCTCTACCTCTCTCTCTCTCTCTCTCTCTCTCTCAACATAGATTTGACTGATAACCTAAGGGCACTCAAGGCTGCTCAAATGCCAAACAAATCCTAGGCTTGGGCTTGGTTTCCACTTTCCACCACCTAATCGAAGACAGATTCCACAACACAGTTCCATTCCTGTATTAGGTTTGTTCCCCAGGATTCTCTACCGTTTTCTTTTTATGTATACTTTCCCATTTTCATAGCATTATCTCCTTGTCTGAACCTGATTTCAATCTGCAGGAAATTCATCATATTTTGGTGCAAGTTATCCCCTTTTCCTTTTGGGTTCGGTTCTTCATTTGTGAAGGAGACATATCAGATTCATAAAGGAAATCATTTCCTCCCTATACATGTAAGAAAGTTCATCTCTTTAAGTAACCATCTATGCTTCTCATTAAGAATGCAATAATGCTCCAGTTATAGAAGCCATTCGATATTTAGATAATGAAGAACTCGCATATGATAGTTAATGCTCATTTGTGAATTGTTGTTGGGTTTTGTTGCTGTCGTGATTATTGCTTTTTCGATGGTTAGACTGTGCATATAGATTTACCATTTTTGGTTTTAAGCAGTGGGTTGGGTTTAAAGTTTTAATCTTTGGCGTATAGGGAATCTCTGCATCAAGCTATCATTCCTGGGTTGCCTGATGACTTGGCATTGAGGTGCCTGACAAAGCTGTCTCATGGATACCATGGACTGGTTGAAACTGTTTCAAAGAAATGGAAAGATTTGATCCGAAGCTCGGACTTTGCCAACTATAAAGCGAGAGAGGGATTGTGTGGAAACTGGTTGTTTGTTCTGACTGAAGGCTCTGACAATGAGTGGGTTGCTTATGATCCTGAGGCTGATAGGTGGCATCCTCTGCCTAAGATTCCCTCTGTCCATGCTGAGGGGAGACACTATGGGTTTTCATGTATTAGTGTTTGCAATCAGTTTTTTGTAATTGGAGGGTCCTATTCTCGGGTAAATCCTGCATTTCCTCATCATAGGCCTTTGGTAACAAAAGAGGTCATGCAGTTTGATCCATTTAAGAAACAATGGACCAATGTGGCAAGCATGATTACTCCCCGCTCTCACTTTGCATGTAGTGTTGTATCTGGTAAAATTTATGTTGCTGGGGGACGTAACTTATCTTGCACCAGAGGGCTTGCTCTTGCCGAGGTCTATGATCCAGTGGCTGACAAGTATGTTTTTATCATTTGCCCTTTAAACATTAACATCAATTGGTTATTCCATTTTTACTTCGTGAAAAATGCTTTTCATGTTTTCGTGCTTGATATGGGTTTTCTGAACATTCTTTTTGAGGGGAGAAGCAAGGTTTGGTAACTTGCATTTCTGATTTTGCTGGCCTCTTTTGTGAGAAGTTTGTCTTGATCTTGCTGACTGCAAATAACATAGCATGCCTTGTATAAATATTGCTTTTATATATGTTCATGATCTATCTTACATAGTGATTTTGTTCCTAATTTGGCAGTTCTATTTTAATAATAAACGTGTAAAATTGCAGATGGGAGGAGTTGCCACCAATGCCTCATGCCCAGATGGACTGCCTAGGCTTATCATACAAAGGGAAATTTCATGTTCTTAGCAACCAAGTAGGCCTGCGAGACCAAAATACGTCTGAGGTGTTTAGCCTATCTGATGGAACATGGTGTACAATGGAAGACATTTGGCCTTTTTCAAGGTCAATGCAATTTGCAGTTCAGGTGATAGGAGATAATCAAGTGTATACTGTTGTAGATTGGGGTGAGAGCTTGATTAAAACAAGAGACACTGAAAAAGGAGAGTGGTACAACTTAGGCTCAGTTCCATCTGTGGTTCTTCCTGATCATTGTCGGCAAGTGGAGGCCTTTGGTTATGGTTTTGCTGCCTTACAACATGAATTATATGTCCTAGGAGGAAAGGCTCTCAAGTGGGAACAATCAGGTGCTGGGAGGTTTGACATTGTGAAGTTGGATTTGGTGAGGGTTTGTAACCCCTTGGTTAAGCCATTGAAATGGAGGGAAACTAGACCCATGATTGGGTCAGCTCGTGGCGCTGTCATAGGGTGTGCATCCATGGAAGAATAATCTTTAGGTGACCAAGGTAAAGTATTATGCTTGAAAAATTGATGCATATCTTATGCATTTGGGTACCTGTAAGATTGACACTGACTGAATTTTGATTACAGTAATATAGTGCATGTGAAAAACATAGTGGAATGATGCTTGTGGATGATATAATGTAATATACATTTATACTCAACTGTTCCCCCTCCCTTTTGGATATGTAGCTCTTGAAAAGATTAAACACAGTATAAAATGGAGCTAAAATGAAACAATGTTTGTGGATAGGAAGATCATCGATAACTTTAGAATGTCAGGTTAACGGGAATACTTGCACTCTTCCATTCTGAATGGTTGTCATGTCAATCCGATCCTCTAGAGGAATAAATAAATAAACTCTGCTGTGGAGTGAATCACCAGTTATTTAGTAAATAAGTAGTGAAACCTCATAATGTGACATAATTTTATGTGGAGTGAGCAACAAGAAATTCTTAGTCTAGAGGAGATAGAAATCATAGAACACACTTGTATTATTAGAACTCTTACCGTAATAATAAGTCCGGTGCTTTATACTGATTTGAAGCATGTGTTTAATCTCTTGCATGCTGTTCATATTCATGACATGCTTATAGGGTCACAGTCCCAGTGTTTTCTCTCATTTTCCATTTCTGCGTTTGTCTGATATCATTTTCATAATATGGTTAACCATACTGTTAATAGTGTTAGTGATTAGAAACTGGTATTGTATACGTCGTCTTATTCTTTCCAGGCTTTATTCTGTTGGGGAAGTCATCCTTTCCTGTTCAGCCCTACCAAATGCGTACCATGTCATAGTCGAAACCAGGATCATCACCTTGCTTTGAGGAGTCACTAGCACAAACTCCATTCATCAAAGAGGAGAGAATGCATACACAGCAGGTGTTCCAGAAGAACAATGAAATCTTTGTCCAAAAGCCGACTATCCAAAATTTGACAAAGAAGGCTGTCTATCCTTGTCCACGGATACCCCTAGGTAGCACAACCTTGCTGGTAGTTCCCAGTCCATAGAGGTACTGGGCAAAGTAAAGCTTCCAAAACACCGAAGACCAAGATTGAAGGAGCAGTTGCGCACTTACAGCGCTCCACCCTCGCCAGGAGATGTATGAAAAGAATCTTGTAGTCTACTCTTTCCCACAGGAACATGCTTGGCTTCAATTCTTCCTTATTGTAGCATCACTCTCTTTTGTCACCATATTTGCAATCAAGTGTAATATCCATGAACAATGATTGTATCAGAAATGAAAAACAACTGAGCATCTTTTGATGAGATGCAATTCTGGTAACTAGATTCTACTCATTCTTGATGAAATGCTTTCTCTTGCAACCCTCCTGCTCTCATTTCATCAGAACATAACCAACAAAGACACAGCTGTTTTTTTGTCTTTGTTTAAGGTAACCCAAAAAACTTTCAGCTTATTTGTTGATCGGATAACAACGTAAATGCTACAAACTAGCTTATCGTGACAGAGGAGTTGAACCTACGAAAGAGAAACTATGTCATTGAACTAAATGACAACCCGAGAAACAATGTCACTAAACTAAATGAAAACGGCCTTCTGGGCCTATATTCGGATTTTCTTTTTCAAATGTATATTCAAAACTAAAAGAAAATTAAATTATAAATATAAATAATTTTTTTTAGAGCAGAAAAAATGAGAAAGAAGCAGTTGAAGAAAGGCGCGCTACTCACTCTAACCTGAAATAAAGGAATCTGAGATACAGCCTCTCAACCAAACCCAGTCTTTCTTCTTCTTGGTCAGTAGCGCTGTGAAAAATGGGGAAAGGAATATGGGTGCACTGGGTGATGATGCTCCTCCACCTCGTCGCCGTAGTCATATTCACCAGAGGCTTCCTCCTCACCCGAACCGAGCTCCCTAACTTCAGCCAATGCGACGACGTTTCACAATCCCCTTGCTTCTTCCAAAACCAGAGCCACAATCAGAAGCGCTGCTGGAGCAAACCTGCCATTGATAAACTCGTCATAATCGTCTTCGACGCCCTCCGGTACATAATCGTCTCCCATTTTCTTATAATCAGTCTCAATTTTGGTTTTGATCTCTTGGTTTTGGTTTTGTTCCAGGTTTGATTTTGTAGCTCCAAGTACTTTTTTTCAAGGTTAGCTTTGTGAATTGGTTTAATTGTTTATGATTTTCGATTCGATTTGAGTCAAGTGCTTGATAGAGGGTAATGTTGCAGAGAAGAAGCCATGGATGAATAAATTGAAGCTTATTCAAGACCTGGCTGCTACAAATGCATCGTCGGCTCGGATCTTCAAAGCCATTGCTGATCCACCTACCACTAGTTTGCAGCGTTTGAAGGTCAGTCACCTCTCTCTTGCTATGTTGTTCTAATCAGAGTTTCAATAGTGTTCTAAATGGTGTTTACCGTTTTAAGCCTTGTATAAATAGTGTGACTGTTGCTCTATCTTAGTTCAGCAATGTGATTTGATTTTCCAACTTTTAAATATGAGTACTACTTTGTGATGTAATTTCGTAGTTGAATTTGGAGGATTCTTATGCCAAGGATGAATTTTGAACTCTAGGGATTGACAACCGGTGGACTGCCGACTTTCATTGATGTTGGGAATAGCTTTGGTGCTCCAGCGATTGTTGAAGATAACTTGTTACATCAGGTTACTCTCTCTCTCTCTCTCTGGTTTTATATTCACTTGTAAAGATGATTCCTTTTTCAAGCTATAGACGTCTTTTTCTTGTTTGTCTGAAATGTGGGCTCACCTGCAGTTCGCTCAAAATGGAAAGAGAGTTGTCATGATGGGGGATGATACATGGACGCAGTTGTTTCCTCATCATTTTCAGAAAGCTTTTCCTTACCCGTCTTTTAATGTTAGAGATCTTGACACGGTATGTATTGCATAAGTTTTTGCACTTTTCATAACTTGAATGTAGTCATATTTTTGACTATTTTCTTGGCTAATTGGCTAGAAATAATTTGTCTTTCATTTTTCAGGTGGACAACGGATGCATTGAACACCTTCTTCCATACTTGCATCGAGGTGATTGGGATGTCCTTATAGCACACTTTCTTGGTGTGGTAAGATTCATTTGCTTGATTAGTGTGGTGTTAGATAACTTGGATAGTTTTGTTTGAAGATGTCAGTCGGTTTTATGATTATTCAATTTGGTATGATCTTGTTGTGCTAGCTTCTTATACTAATTGATTATCAAATGAAACTTGGGTCTTTGTAGTTTTCGGTACCTGCATCAAGTCATCGAGTTACTGAACTTTTTATTTAAATCTTCTTTTTTGGCTCAGGATCATGCAGGTCACATATTTGGGGTTGATTCTGGGCAAATGATAGAGAAGTTGGAGCAATACAACACCGTTTTGCAAGTAATTCCTTGAACTTAGACATAAGAAAATTGCACATTGAGAGTATTCTTCTCACTAGACTTGCTTTCTTGGATTACTCCCTCAATGATTGGCTTGTTGAGAAAGTTTAATTTAGAACAGAATGGTGAAGCCAAATACATGGGAGACATTATTGGAATTACAGTTTCCAAATTCTTTTTAAAACCGGTTTCTTTCTTTCTAAACATTTGGCTATGCTTGAATATTAATATTGACCAATCAAGGTAATGTTATTGTATTTATGGGTATGTTGGGTATACTTTACCCAGTACATTGTTCTAGGCGCATACATGTGTTTGGTATCATTGATAGTTTGATACTTTATTTTTAATTTATCCTTACATGGCTACTTCAACAACCTGATCAGTTTTCTTTAGAATGTAGTTGAAGCACTGGAGAGCCAGTCTGCACCGGGGGGATTACACGAGAATACTTTACTACTTGTGATGGGTGATCATGGGCAGACTGTAAATGGAGATCATGGTGGGGGGACTGCTGAAGAGGTATAATGAATATATTTTCTTTATTGATTACTTAAGCATCTGTTCATGCTAACTGGAATAGCATAGTGCAGGTTGAGACATCCATGTTTGCTCTGAGCTTTAAGAATCCCCCATCCTCCATACCAGCAGAATTTGATACTTCATCTTGTGGACTAGATTCGGTACTCTCTCTCTCTCTCTCGTGGCTTATGCTTTGCATGGAGATGTTCTACGTCGGAATCAGTTGCTCCCCTCTATTAGCCTTTGGATATATTAAGAAATATCTCCGTGTTCTCTCTCTCTCTCTCTCTCTCTCTCTTGTGGCTTATGCTTTGCATGGAGATTTTCTACGTCCGAATCAGTTGCTCCCCTCTATTACCCTATGGATATATTAAGAAATATCTCTGTGTTCAATTGCAATACTGAATTGTTATTTTCAGTCATAAATCAATCTGTTTTATGCTGATCATATTATTTACTGTCCCGTTCCAGGATAAGAGGAATATCTGCATCAGTTCCGTCCAACAGGTTAAAACATGCTTCTTCTTCTTCTTCTATTTTTTTCCCTGGCTTGCTGTAAAACTTATATTGCCACTACCCATACTTAGTCACGTCACTGCCTGCAGCTGGACTTTGCAGCGACGATATCAGCGCTGCTTGGTATTCCCTTTCCTTTTGGAAGGTGTAGTGTAAGAGCCTTGTCAATTTAACTTTTCCCATGATATGTGGCACATATGATGTATTTGGATTAATGTGATCATGAAATGAGTATCTCCGCTTCTTAAGTCCTAAAATCTATGATACGATGTTATGAAGTATTCTCCATTGATGTCATAATTGACTTTGTTGATTCAAATCAGTGTTTGTACTTGCAATACGGTTTTACTAGGTTGCTGTTTAGTAGTAGGTGATTAGTAGATGAAGCTGCTGCTGTAGGAAACTTTATCAAGTTGATGGACACTCGATATGGAATAGAACATGTGCTTTTTTATCGTCTCTTTTAGGAGGTCAAATGTTCATATGGTTAATTTATATGGATTCTTTGGCAGTGAGATCAATGTACTCTGCTTATGAGAGCAATATGTACTGATGTTGCCAAACACTTTGGGTCCAATTTTCAATGTCTAGTGTGAATCTTAGAAGATTAACTTGCATGAAAACTTGATTTGAGACATTTATGGGCTCTGATAATTATCTGTGTCAACATGCATCTCATGTAGTTTGGAAAGGTTACCTAATACAGTTGTCATTACTTTAGCTTCTTGTTGAACTACAATTTTATGTTACAAACTTACAAATAAACATCACTTATGAGTGACATCATTCTGTTTCAGTATTGGGCGTGTTAATCCTCAGCTATATGCCTTAGGCGGTGGAACATGGAATTTCGAAGACAGTTTGGGAAATTGCCAGAATCAGCCAAAGTTAAATGAGTGGATGCTGAATTATGTCAATGTACTCTGTACCAATTCTTGGCAGGTACTTTAATAGCATATATACTGCCAATGTACTTGATAAATTTTTCAAATAAGCTAGAGTCTTTAGGTGTGTAGCCTTTTTTGATCAAGCACTTGACTAGTTGCATTAGGTTAAACAGGAAACGTATAACATTTTTACTACATCCCGGTCCACTGAAGGCGGCAAAGGTAGTGACTACCATGTTAACTAGATTTGGTGTCCTTTTTGCTGTCTTACTTTCATTTAGAAAAAAAGAAAAATGAAAGCTCATTATTTTGTTGGCATCCTGAAATAATAACAGAAGCTGTTAGAAGCCAAGAGATCAAAATTTATTAAAAAGGTTTAATGCCCAATAGCCCTAAGTTTGGGAATTTTATGTTAACGAATTTTTTTTTAACTGATGTACAAATTTTAAATGATGTACTGGTTTTCTAGAAGTAGACTTGGAAGTGGACATTGTAGCTCCCCTACATAATATGACTTGTCAACTGTCATCATTCATTTATTTGTATTATTTTATTTTAAAAGGAAATTTTTATCGCGTCTGTACATGTATTTAACATTAAGATGAATTATTCATGTCAGGTAAAACGATATATAGATATTTATTCAGCTTCTTCAGTTGTTGGATTTTCCCATGAAGATTTGTTGCACATAGGAAACATATATGCTAAAGCAGAGGAGAGATGGTCACAAACTACAAAGAAGTTGTTGTCACATAAAAAGGAAAGCTGCACTGAATTGTTGCCTGCTCTTAAGAGACAAGTTGAGGAGTATTCTACTTTCCTAGCAAGTGTTGCTGAACTTGCACGGTCCAAATGGACTGAGTTTAATTTAAAGTTGATGGGTACAGGACTTGGTATTATGTTGATATCACTCAATATCCATTTCCTTGCAATTAAGAAAGTGAAGGAGCAATATGGTTTTTCTTTCACATCATCTGGAGATTCTGGAATTTCCTTTGGGTTAATTTTTGCTTGTTTTGTTGGGGTGATACGTGCATGCAGCTTCCTCTCGAATAGTTTCATCTGTAAGTTCTTGGGTAGTTTTCAGTACTTGTGAATGCAACCCATAGTTGATGCTCAGATTAGAAAATTAATCTCATTTATATTCTTTTTCCTTCATGGGAACCTTGAGATCAGTGGAAGAAGGAAAAGTGGCATGCTTTCTTTTGGCTACAACTGGATTTGTTAAGTTGCGATCTTCATTCATGAAGAAGAAGATGATATTAGAAGTAAGAAGTCTGCCTTGGGTTTCTATTACTTTGGGGATGAGATTTTACAAACTTTTTGTAGGAATAAAATTGCAATGACATGCCTGTTTCTTCATAATGCTAATTTTTTCTAATGTGATTGCAGGCATTTGTTTTTCTTCTATTGGTCACCATTTGCAGATTTACTATTCAATTTGGATTGTCAAAGCAGGCTCCTAGTTCTGAAGATATGAGTGCATATCCTTCGTGGATGCTTGGAATCACCTCTCTTTGGAGTTTTGTTGCTGAAGTTTTGCCAGTGCTTGCGCTGATTTTATTGGCACTCTTGCTAAACAAGGCCATTACTAGAAGCTCTCCTGAGGGGATGTGGAAGTATATTATTATGGGAACCGGTTTAAGTTACATTCTGATAGCAGTGCATTGGGCATTAGAAAGTAACCTACTGGATCTGGCTTGGGTGCTTAAAGATGTTGGAAGCAATTGTATTCCTCGACTAGTATATGCCATCGGAGTTGGACAACTGTTATTAGTGGCAATTAATCAGCTTTTTATTAAACAGAAATCCTCAGAAGGCAGCAAAATCTTATCTACTAAAGCAGTAGCCATGTTTTCTGTATGGAGTTCAACAGTTATTATTCTGCTAGGAAAACAAGGACCTTTCATTGCGTTAGTATTCATAATTGGAGGTGGGGAAATTATTACTTTATACTTAATGGTGCTCTTTATTTAAAATTATTATGTTGGCCAATAGGGCTGGCCTTTATTCTTTAGCATTTGACAATTAGTAAGGCTTTTTATTATTATTATTATTATTATTTTTTGTAATTGTTCTTCTTAGAAATTTGTTTTCACAATTTCACAGTGTATCATGTTTTATATCCCAATTCGTTCTCTCTGTTAATGAAAATGTTGGTTCATGTAAGAGTCTGTTTTCACAGGTTATTGCATAATGCGGTTGGATAATGTAGAACTGGATGGCAAAGATGGAGGTAGTTGGAATTTGATGCTTGATCCAGTTCCTGTAACACAATGGAGCCTTTTTGCTGTGTGCCTTTTTTTCTGCACTGGCCACTGGTTTGTCATTTGCTCCCTACCTTTAGGTTTCTGTTTTCTTCTGTGAGAATACTTTGTGCTACTGCTAGATTTTCTGATCTCTTTTGTTTAGTCCCTAAAATCTATAATATGGCTTCATCATCACTGGACAATACTGGACAGTTTTATCAATGAATACTACTGCTTTGCCTTCTCTGTGGACAATACTTGACATTATTTTGGCATCTTTTGCACTCTAATGTTTCATAACCTTAAACAAACTTATCTTCAGGTGTGCTTTTGATGGCCTCCGATATGGTGCTGCATTTACAGGGTAAGTCATTGGTATGCACAGACATGTTTGTCTCGAACTTTTTGCATTATCCATGAGACTTACTGCTAGGCATCCAAAATCAATCTGTGTTGAACATATGGGCAGTAGAATATAGAGGCCTCATCACTAACTTTCATAATTATATTTTGTAAGGTCACGAACAATAGTGATTGTCTCTTTCTATTTTCAGCTTTGAGGAGTTCGTCCTGGTTCCCCAAGCAATCCTTCTTACAATGGATACTTATGGTTTTTCCCTCATCCTTCCAATATTTGGAATTCCATTTCTTGTTGCATGCCGGGGGCAGACTGAGAAAGGAAAGCAACCCATTCTCGGGCGGTTATCTCTGGTAAGTTTACTGCTATTAGATATATGCTTGCTAATTAATAAATCAGTTATATTCCTTTTAGTAAGATCATGTGAGGTTTGGCTTTTCTAGCCAACTCTGATTAGTAATTGGTTATTGTTAATGTGTTAGGTGTATATGATTTATGGACTCATTGTGGCCACTTCAGTTACAGCCACTATACTATGTGTCACAATTCATAGGCGGCATTTGATGGTAAAGTCCGTCTTTCTGCGACATTGTTGTCATCTGTGTAACAATCTTGGCACGTTCAATGTCCTAACTATATGTTATCTTGCAGGTATGGGGTTTATTTGCTCCTAAGTTTGTTTTTGATGTGGTGGGTCTTATCCTTACAGACGGTTTCATTTGTTTAGCCTCAGTTTACTATTTCAGTCGAGTGGAAGATCATGCCCTATACGATCCATTAAAGTAGAAAACATACATGCTAGCTAACATACCCTATAAGAGCTGCCAGTTTTGCCGATATGTTATTTGATTATTGTAGTGATTCTTGTGAAAGTTACAGATAACATCTTCATTGACAATCTGAGATGATTATGAGGTTCTAGCCACAGCTGCATATGATGTTTGTGGCATGAATTCGAAGAACATCACTACAAAGTGATTAGTCTCATCCATGAATCAAACTTTTTGGCCCCACACCGTTTGCCGTTCAAACGGTATTCGTATATAATGTATGGTTTTCATCCTTGTATATGGAAGAATACAATGTGATAATAACGGGATGCAATATCAATGATGCATAAGTTTGTGTGATCTTTGGAGGCAAAAGTGTTGGAACATCCGCCTGTAATTATTGAGAACCTCACACACTTGTAGAACAATCAAAGCCGGATTTTGACGTTTTGTTGTGCAGCTCATCTTCACCAGTCAAGCCACCACAGCATCTACAATTTCTAATGCCTAAGCCGTTTGTCACCACCCAGAATCTCACACCCAGAAACAAACGCAAAGCAAGACTTAAACTTTTATACGCAAAGCCGTTAGTCTCTCCTTTGTCGTGTTCCCTCTCTTGGTTCTACCCTTCATATTACTCGGGGTATTTGTCATCTAATGTATCCCTTCTGGTTCCCACATTCACATGCTTAATACGACCTCTGGTTAATTATATTGCATTTTCTGTATGATTGGGAGTATATTAGAGCTGAAGTTGCTGTCAAAGGCTACGAGAGTGGATATCAGTGTTATTGGATTGATCTCTCAAGGCCGGTTGCGTCGGCTTTTGCTGGGTTGTCACTGGAACTTTTGAATGTCACTGTTTTTGTATTCTTTCACTTATACTTGAGGTGATGGCATAATATATTGGGTTTGGCTGCTATACATGTATATAACGTACATTAATCCGTGAACCGTCCGATCATTTAACAAGTTAAAATTCAAGACGATTGGACGGTTCACGGCTTGATGTATGCTTATATATATGTATATGTATAGTAGAAAAGTCCTAATATATTATGCATTGTACATTAGTATGATATATTATGCTGCCTGGTACCTACCCCTTTTATAGGTATAAATACTCGGAACCTCGTTCATCATTTGCACAAAACATATCTTCTCCTATCTAGCACCTTCTGCCATCCTACACCATGGTAATTACATTTAGTCTTCTACAACTAACTCAGAGTTTTACTATATTGAGCAAAAGAAATGAAAGTAACATGGTAGTGTTAACATTTAGAACTGCTACTTTTTGTATGTCAGTTCTCATATCAGTTCATGTTTTTGTAGGGGCTGGACAGTGAAATTGGAAATGGATCGAACAAAGAGCTAGCGTATGAATCTATGAAGAAACAAGAAAGGCAAGGAGGATTTAAGGCCAACTATTTCATCTTTGGTGAGTTATTGATGAACATAAGAACTATATATCATGTTTAAGGCACAATAATTTACTGACCTTTTATTGTAACTTCTGTGTATGTGCAGCAATGATGTTTCTGGATAACATAGGGTTTGTGGCTAACATGGTAAACCTGGTTCTGTACTTCATGTTTGTGATACACTTTGACATCTCTGGCTCTGCTACCACCACAACAAATTACTTGGGTACTGCATTCTTGCTTACAATAGTTGGAGGATTCATCTCGGATGCCTACATGAATCGACTCAACACAACTCTACTCTTCGGTGTGACAGAACTGCTGGTAAACATTGTTCCAACCTTGCAAGTATACTTTGGTTCATCACATGGCAATTTATTAATGCATATCATGTTGTCATTTGCAGGGATATATGTTGTTGATTATTCAGTCCCATTATAAAAAACTGCAACCTTTACCATGTGAAGAATCAACCTGTGTTCATGGCACAAAAGCCTTGCTGTTTTATGCTTCAATATCCTTAATTGGACTAGGAGGTGGTGGAATTAGAGGAGCGATTCCTGCTTTAGGTGCTGATCAGTTCAACTACAAGAAACCCGAGGAGCGCAAGCATATAGCCAGCTTCTTTAACTGGCTATTGCTTAGTATAACCGTTGGCGCTGTGGTTGGAGTCACATTTGTGGTGTATGTCAGCACTAGGGTTGGATGGGACATAGGATTTATAATTTCCTTATCTTGTGCTGCTGCTGGTCTTTTCATTGTTGCTTTAGGAAAACCATATTATCGTGTTCGAGTTGCAGGAGAAAGTCCTTTGCTAAGGGTTTTACAGGTCTTTGATCTCTCCCTCTTCTCTCTGGCCTAGCTTTCCTAGCAAGTCATTAGTAATACTAATACCAGAACTGAAAGTGCTGATGTGAGATTACTCTTTCTGCAGGTTTTGGTGGCCAGTGTAAAGAACTGGAAGGTGGATATGCCTCAAAGTTCTGATGAACTACATGAATCCACTAAAAAGAGAGAGCGAATCCCCCACACCGACCAATTCAGGCAAGTTTCTCTTAATGTTCTGCTAAAATATTTTGCATAATGATTTTTACAAATCAATAATCCAGTGTGACAATTTCACAATATAACATGTCGTTTTCTCTTTTAACGTTCTCTTACGAATTTTTTAGCATATAATTATTTGGCATATTGAGTGTCAAATTCTCAAATGTAGAACACAAATTAAACACGATTTTACCTAACAATAGGTCTGTAGATTTATAGTTCGACACAATATCTTTCTGTGCCTTACGTATGCTATATTCTAGCAATTTGTTTGACACATAATTTACATCTCTCTGTGCAGATTACTAGACAAGGCAGCCATTCTCCCTAAAGGTGTTGATGCTGCAACAACATCAAAATGGAAAGTTTGCACAGTAACACAGGTGGAGGAAGTGAAGATCCTTACAAGGATGATGCCGATCCTTCTAAGCACAATCCTCATGAACACATGCTTAGCACAACTGCAAACTCTTTCCGTCCAACAAGGAATCCTCATGAACACACGCATTGGCAGTTTTGATGTTCCTGCAGCCACAATTCCAGTCATTCCTTTGCTATTCATGTCTTTTCTTATCCCCATCTATGAGTTCACTTTCGTTCCCCTTTTGCGCAAGTTCACTGGTAACCCCAATGGCATAACCCACCTCCAGAGAGTTGGTGTTGGTCTTGTGCTCTCAGCTATCTCCATGACTATAGCAGGGTTTGTGGAGGTGAAGAGAAAACATGAGTTCATTCACCACAATCACAATATCAGCCTCTTTTGGCTGGCATTTCACTATGCAATTTTCGGCATTGCAGACATGTTCACACTTGTAGGGTTGATGGAGTTCTTCTATAGAGAAGCTCCTACTGGCATGAGGTCTCTGTCTACTTCATTTTCCTGGCTTTCACTTTCCATTGGGTACTACCTGAGCTCAGCTTTTGTAGAGCTCGTCAACTCTATCACTGGCAACTTTACAGACAGCAAGTTAGGGTGGCTCGAGGGGCGTGACATGAACAAGAACCACATAGACTATTTCTACTGGTTTTTGGCGATTCTCAGCGTGCTTAACTTTGCAAATTATCTTTTCTGGGCCAACTGGTACACATATAAGAACGATGTTACAGTCGATGAGGAGATGGTAATCAAAGCAGACCAAGTTGGAGCTGATACATCTCAGTCTGCAAGTGCAACTTGTGCAAGTGTAAGCTTTGTGTCCAAAAACTAAGTTGAATAGAAACAGCACAAGTGGATCAGAGGATGTGTAAGAACTATGGATGCATAGAGAAAATTTTGGGACCCAAGTAAACGCAGCATATAAGATAAAGACTGAAAATTTTCAAGTCCTAAAATTGGAGATAGTCATATAGGTGTATATTAATGCATGAATTGTAGTAGTGTTATATGCTGATGAGTCGCATAAGAAATCCTAAATTTATAGTTCACAATCTAGCAAGAGACATTAAGATTGATAGGTTATCTTTAAAAATTTATTATATTTCAGAGTATGTGATGTTTCGAGTTTTCAACTAATAAATTAAACAGACGATCTAATATAAACAAATCGAAACATCACATATTCGGAAGCATAAGTGAAGATCTCTAGCTAATTGATCATCCATAATCAAAGATCAAATTCATGTGATTGTCAACAGAGATTCGAATGTGTGGGAAGCAATGGCATGTGTCTTTTAGCAATGAAGGTCATCAACTCATCATGATGATGGTTCTATATGATATTGACATGCATATGGAAGTGGGTATTGATAACGATAATGTTAGATATATTGGCAAGGATGGGGTCGTGATTGGCGATGGATGTTGAGATACCGAAACCAAATGAGTGAGTTAAGGTGTGGTACAGCTCTATAGTTCATCATACTATGTAGTGTCGGCGGAATGTAGCTGGATTCAGCTAGTTAGTTAATCAGTGTGTTCTTACCACTTTGGATTTTGAGTTCAGGAAACCCTATTGGCTTCAAACTTTTAAAGTAAAAAATCCAAGAGAATCATCATTTCAAGGTTTCCAATGTATATTCAACCTTATTCACTCTTTTGTTTTATCATCTGACAAAAGAAATAGAAGTTTTATGAAAATGACAAAGACAGAAAACACTATTGTCAATGTCATATTGTCATTGGTATTGTGAATTGTGAAACCAAAACCCCTGAGAAAGAATCCAAAATGGCATTCAATAATGTTATTCACTCCATTAGTCCATTTGATCTTCCATATTATTGTCTCCAGTTTTCTTGATGATTCCTCTGTGCCACAATGAGACACTGAGATAACTAAAACCTATTTTAATAAGAAAATCTGGGAACAAATATGGGGCAGTGTAATATTTTTCCTATATATTAGTCACCGCCGTCATGCAAAGTTTATTAGTCACCTAAAAGATCTAGAGGAACAATTATGCTGGACTTGAATTCCCTTCATTAAAAGCAAAAGCCCATTTCATTATTCTCCATCTTCTCCATCATTATTATCTTTTGCTTTATTTAGTAAATCACTGTGTTTTGTCCGTTCTTGTGTCGCTCGCTTACTTACTTGGTTTACATCAGCATTTCCTCTTCATATTTCCAAAGTTGTTCTTCATCCACTTTCCCTCTTAATCTGTGTCTCTCTTTCTCTGTTCATGATCTTCACTTTCTTCAGCTAAAACCAAGTGAAAGAACACTAACCCAGCTCTGATTCAGCTCTCAATCTGCATTTGATTGTATGAGTGACGGCTGAGTCAGAAAAAAATGATGAAGCTGTTCTGGGTTTTTGGGGGGTTTATGGGGTTGATGTTTTGCAGACAAACATATGGTATTGCAGATTGGAATGTGACTCAAGATGAAGACTTGCATTATAGTGAGATTAATGTGTTTGGTTTTAGAAATGGGTTTTCCAGCACACCCTTGATGGTGGGTCTAACTCTCATTAGTGGAGCTGCTGCTAAAGGAGCAGGTTTGCCCCTATCTCTAATTGTAATTCCACGCCTGATTGCCTGATTGGTTTTTATTGATGTTATTGTTATGATATTACAGTTTTAATGGTTGAGAACATCTCAACTTTTTTTTTTTTTTCTCATCAAGTTTGATTCTTTCTATATATAATCTGAGTCTTATGATTAGTTTCAGATGAACAAAAAATAGGCTTTATTCAATATTTCAGATTAAGTGTAGCAGATTATGTGATACAGTAGTTGCAGACTGGTGGTAAAAGGATCAAAGCTATGGTAATGTCATGATTCTATGTTATTTATGTGCAGTCTGCCTAGATGGAACATTACCTGCTTACCATATCCACCGGGGATATGGATCAGGTGCAAACAGTTGGCTCATTGACCTGGAGGTAGGTTTGAAGCTATGATAGCTCTTCTTTTACCATCATAATCAATGTCATGGTCATTGGATTAGATTTCTGTTGTTACTAATTATTGATACTGATCTGCCATTAGTAAAATAGTAATCTCTGATACACGTACCATTCAGAGTTTCTTGTTTGGCAAAAGCTTGTTATTTAACGAGATGTAGGAATAGATGACATTCTTACCTTTTAGGAAGACCTGGCTAATGTTAAACAGTTAAGGATAATTTCTTTTCTCCTTCATTGTGTGTGATAAAGTAGTCTAGGGTTCACATCCAAAACCAATTGGCAATGGGTGGAGTGGCCCAAACCCTTATAAACCCACAGGCAAGGTCCCAATTCCCGATGTGGGATATATATCTCAACACGCCGCTGCACGTGTGGCGAATCTTCAAGCCTAACACGTGGACAACATTTAGGGTGACGTGGAGTTCGTGTGGCCTTTGGGCTTCACACGTGGACGTGGGTAACCCGCTCTGATACCATGATAAAGTAGTCTAGGGTTCACATCCAAAACCAATTGACAATTGGTGGAGTGGCCCAAACCCTTATAAACCCACAGGCAAGGTCCCAATTCCCGATTTGGGATATATATCTCAACAGTGTGGCTAGCCTACTACGAGTTTGGTGCTATATATCTTACTCCTGAGGGAGAAGAAGAGCCTGGGTTAATATGTTTTCACAAAAAAAAAAAAAAAAAACCTGAGTTTATATGGTTTTGTGCTCAAATGTGTCTCATCAAACACACACACACCCACCCCCTTTGAGGCCGAACTTATGTATTTGATTTTCTTTTGTTTAAAGGGAGGAGGATGGTGTGATACAATCAGAAATTGTATCTATCGCAAGAAGACCCGTTGCGGTTCATCAGCATATATGGAGAAGCAGATACCATTCACAGGGATATTGAGCAACAAAGCTAGTGAAAACCCTGGTATATATTTGGCTGTGCTGCCTGTACATAAAGCATAAAGCACTACTTCTCCCACAGGTTTCTTAGTTATTAGTATTCTGATATTCTGAAGGGCTTATAAATATGTGCAGACTTTTTCAACTGGAATAGAGTCAAGATTCGATATTGTGATGGTGCATCTTTTGCTGGAGACAGTGAAATTAAGGTCAGTGGGAATAATTGATAATTGATCATTTGCTTATTTACTTCCTATCATAGAAGTTGCCACAGTTTGCTTACGGCCAAACCATGGCCTTTTAATCATGTTCTCAGATGGTGTTCACTTGCTTTCTAACACCAACATTTTTTCCTGCTAATTTTTTTTTTCTGGCATCATTCTATTGGACAAGTTAAGAATTAAAGACAATGTTAAGTTTGAGGGAACACCAGGTTGTTAGTCATAAATGACAATGTGATGATATTACTCTCTAGAGGACATCTCTCAGATTGGTCAGGTCAACCTTGCCTTGCTTATGACTGAAATATATGGCTTCTTTGGGCTCAGGCAGCACAATTGCATTTTCGAGGGCAACGCATATGGAAAGCTGCTATGGAAGATCTGATGTCCAAGGGAATGCGCTATGCTAATCAGGTTATTGTTATTGATTTTCTAGAGATTAGATACTTTTGTTCTTCTACTACTAACAAGTTATAGTCTGTTTTCTTTATATCTAGGCTCTTCTTTCTGGATGTTCTGCTGGTGCTGTAGCAACTGTCCTCCACTGTGATGAATTCCGTGAAATGTTTTCTGGAACAACTAGAGTCAAGTGCCTCAGTGATGCTGGATTATTTCTTGATGCGTAATGACCCTTCTTTAAATTTGCTACATGTCTTTTGGTTCTTATATATTAACATTGTCAACTAAATTTGCAGATTTGATGTATCTGGTAGCCGCACTTTGAGAAATATGTTTAGACGAGTGGTTAACCTACAGGTACATTCCATTTCCAGTACGTAGATCTTTAATCCGTAGATTTATGAGTCTCCCATTTAATGCTAAAAGATAATATGGTAACTAAAAGCCAATTGGTTACATTAAACAGATAGGTAACACAGAATGATGAAAACTATATATCTGAAATTTAAATGTCAATCTGAAGTTGTTGGATATGATTTAATATGAACTATCTTGGTCATCACACATTAAACAGATAGGTAACACAAAATGATGTAAACTTTATGTCTGAAAGGATTTAATATGTCGATCTGAAATTGTTGGATATGATGAATAGTATGAACTATTTTTTTTTTCTTTTTCTTTTGAGAAGATAATTTGAACTATCTTGGTCATAAGCAGTTAGGAGCAGATGCAGTTTATCCATACCCTTTGAACTCCTAGGAGTTTCAACTGATTTGATATTGGGAACTCCTTTAAATAATTAATATAATTACATTGCAGGGAGCAAAGAAGAACCTTCCATGGACTTGTACTAATCGGCTCAACCCAAATTTGGTATTTCACTTTCCTGCTTAATCCTTAGAGAAACATGGGAAAAGTTTAAAACTTCGGAAATTAAGTTCTGTTCTGTTGTTTGGTGAATCATTAACTTTACTCCGTTTTCAGTGCTTTTTCCCTCAGCACGTAATTGCAAGTATCAAGACCCCCCTCTTTCTAGTCAATGCAGCTTATGATACATGGCAGGTGAGTTCATTTCCTCATCATCATTTTCAGCTGAAGGTATACATGCACAAATAACTAGTTATATGTAGTTAGCACGTTTCTTCTAAAATGATATCCCGGCCCTCACTAATATGTATATCACTAATGTGCATCCTTCATATGCTGAGTAACTAATTTGTTAAAGATCGTGACAATCTAAATCCTACATGCCGGGCATGTGACTCCATATGGCTCATCTTATGTTGGAAGAGTGATCCCTTGGCCTTTCTTATTCATCTGGTGGATGAATATATGACGCTTGTATTCTCATGCTGCATAAATGACCTGATGACTTCAGTAGAATTGTGATATCCTGATGACTAAATGATACAATTGTTCCTTTTTGCCCATTAATAGATCCAGGCAAGTTTAGCTCCGCCAACAGCAGATCCTAGTGGCAGATGGAATGAATGCAAAAAGAATCATGCACGTTGCACTTCGCGGCAAATTAACTTTTTTCAAAGTAATCTAAACTTTATTTAGTCTCTTTATGCTGTGTTCAAAATGAGGATTTGAGTAATTAACTTCACTCATTTCATAAACAGGCTTCCGGAATCAAATGCTCAAAGCTGTAAGTGGCTTCTCAAGGGCTGGTAAAAATGGTTTGTTCATAAACTCATGTTTTTCGCATTGCCAAACCGAGAGACAGGACACATGGTTTGCTCAAGATTCTCCTCATATTGGAAATAAGGTATGTCCTGTTGCACTGATTATTGTGTTAAGTTACACAAGGTGGAACCGTGAAATCACGCAATTTATATATGCAGGGGATAGCAAAGTCTGTGGGGAACTGGTACTTTGATAGAGTTAATATCAAGGCAATAGATTGTCCTTACCCTTGTGACCACAGCTGCCATAATCTGGTGTTCAAGTGATCAAAAATGCTGTATCATCTATCTATCTATGTTTTCAGTCTCCAATTATATAGCCAATTAAGGCTTGTAAGGTTTATTGTTTACTGCAAGTCATTGCTGTGAAGCTCAAAGAGTGATCAGCAAGCCTAAGCTCATGTGCTCTGATCTTGGGCGTCGATTTATTGATTGTTTAGCAAGGAAAATGGCTACTTCTGTTTCATGTATGGTTTTCATTCATCAAGTTGATATCTATGTGCTCTATTTTTGATGAGAAACTTATACCAACTTCGGAACTTCCTCTAGGCAGGCATAGAGAGGGGTCCAGCTGGGTACGTATGGTATTCTCCCAATAGAGGGATGTCCTTGCATGTATCTTGCTCAAGGCAATAGAATGTCCTTGGACGTGTTCGACTTTTAGTACGTATTTGAACTCGTGGAAACAATGGTAACTCCAGTATGCACCCAAATCCTACTAAACGTTCCACATTTTAATTGTCGAGTCCAGTAATTTGGACTTGTAACCATCCAGGGTAAACTGGTTGGTCAAGTAATTTGTTTGGTTAAGTGTGGTAGTCTTTAGGTTGTTCACTTTGGTGGTGAATCAATACTAAGCACACAACAAGGATCGGTAGCTAATATAAATTCCAAACCCTTTAGACTACCCAGCTTTATAGTGCTACCGGAGTTCATCTCCAACTATCACTTCGATCTGTCTTCTATTTTCCTTGACAAGGCTAGTTACAAGCTGCTGATGTACTTGACCCTTGGGTTTGAAGGCTCGCATGTTAACCCACCATTAGAACTAAAGAGCTTGCAGTGGTGATAAACAAAAGCAGAAAGTTTATCATTGTTCCTTAAAAGCAGAAAGTTTATCGACCATCACCCTTCGAAGCATATGTATATATGGTGTTTTTGTTGATCAGTGTCAGCAGAATTAGCATCCTCCAATTCTTTCTCTTAATTCCAGGACTTGTGTGAGCTAACTGCTAGGATCACTAGATGACTATATCATACATCCCAAATTGGAGCGTATTAGTACGTAATGGCAATTTACTTAACTCCCCACATTGATAGCGTAGGAAAAATTCTCATAGGATTTGCATCTTACCTTTTAATCGCCAAATCTAGTTTGTAACTCACTTTAATTCCTTGTTCAGTTGCAAACTCACAGCGGTTTATGAGTTAATTTCACCAAAGTATGAGTTAATTAATTCACACTTGAATTCAGTGTACGATTTTCACTGAGTTTGGAAACTATGCTGTTGTATTTTGATGAGATTAGTGAGAGCACTCAACTATGCTGTTCGTAAGGATCACATTAGTTTGAGGCTAAAATTTGAAGCATGAATGATGCTAAGATTTGGACGGACTGATCAGATTAATTAGAGCACATAGTTGAGTGCTCTAACTAATTCGCGTTTTATCTACAGAATCAATGTCCAACTGCTAGGGTTATACATTCGTTTATCTTGAATTGGTGAGTATACGAACGATACAAGAGATGATAATTTAACTCCCCATGACCCAATCAAAAAAGACTTAGCTAGTAGATCGACAAGGACCAAGATTGGTTGCATGCTTCATGGGACCTCATCGTACATTCACTTAATTCTTTTTAATTTCTCAAGTTAACCATTTTTCTTCCATTGATTGAGAAATTAGCCTGCCTTCCAAATTTCAGGGGATTCAAGCACGTACGTAGTTTTGAGGAGAATAAATGGAATACACAAGAATCACCCAGAAAATGCAATTGTAGTTCCATCCGAAGAAGTACATATATAGAATAGGAGATGAAAGTGCAATAAAATGCGAGTCTTCGTATATAGACTACAAATAACTAGGGGGATTTGAAGGCCCTAATTCACAGTTTGTCCTAAAAGGTCTCTATAATGTCCAATATATTGCTCTGAAATCCAAAACATCTCATTTATGCTTCAATCTGAGCTCTTGCATACCTGGTCGATCCTACTTTTGCTCTATGCTGTCATCAACTTTTGGCCTTGTATTCATAAGAACCTGCATGATACAGAATGATTTCAAATGTTAACAAACCATTTACAAACAGCTTGCACACTGATGATTAGAAGTTCTACAAAGCTTATCGATCACCACCTTTCGCAGCATGGTGTTTTCGTTGATGAGGGTCGAGATCTTTTCTTCCAAGTTAGAATTGGCATCCTCCAACTCCTTGGCTCTTGATTCCAGGTCATTGACGTATACCTTTTTCCTCTCACGGGCTTGTTGAGCAGACACTCTATTTCTTAGCAATCTGCTAGTTTAGGGCAATGGAGGAGAGTTCATGATCAGTACTGTTAGTTGGAACTTGGAAACGTATACGAATTTTGTTAATCTTATGAGACTACATCCATGTTCAACTGAGAATACGCGAGCACAAAAGCTTTGAGTCTTTGACAAGCAGCTAGTATAGGTAATTAGGTATAGTTCGAGACCCATAAAGCTAGCTAAACCCTTCAAGTAGCTAGCTATGAAGATTATGATCATTCCAATGCAGAGAGCCATAACAAGGAAACAAGGATAATTCTATAATGCCAACCAGGTAGCTAACATAAATTCCAGGTGACATCAAAATTCGGGATAATGATGCATTGTAAATCATCTTCTGACAATTAAGGTGAATCGAAGAAACCATTAGACAACTCATCAACCCCATTTGGGTGACAATTATGCAATACGTTTTTTTTAAAGCTATTTTGTTCTGCTGATTACCTATGAATTCAAAAGCATACTCTATAACTTGCAACAAATTAGACGATGGTAATGTTCTCTTGCTAGATTTTCTAGCACATTATATTGTAGTCTAACAACATGTACATTATAAATAAATAAGTATTGTACAAAAATAAAGGACTAATTAGTAGTACTATCAGTCTCATAATACCTTTTGAGTCGTCGATACTCCTTATCTACCGGGTTCCGCCCTCTGCGGCGTTTACCGGAAAAGCCAGTTTCCGCAGGATCGTTCTTGCTCGTGGCATTGTTGTTGGTGACTGTGGATGTGCTAATGGGATTATCATCAGGCCGTATAGCCTCGACGTCTGGAACTGTGAACATATCTTCATCGCTATCTTCTGGATTAACATCATCATCATCATCATCACCATCATCCCGTGACCAAAATGAATCAACGTCTAATTAAGACATAAGATGAGACGAGTGGTACATACTACGTACATACATATATTCAAACCCCAGAAAACAGAAATTTAAGAAACTAGCAGCTAGTACGGAGTTGAGATCTGCAAATGAACTGAAGCTAACCTAGTTTATGCTTCTTGTCATGATCATGGAGAGAGTGAGGAGAGCTAGAAGAGTTGTTGGCATTGAATCTTCTCCATGAAGACGAGGAAGACCCAGCTTGCTGCTGATTCTCCACACTGGAAGACATTGCAGTTTCTTCTCTCTCGACCCTGATGATGAGCTAAGCTAGGTAGGTAGGTTATATGAGTTCTGAAATGTTGTACTGATGGGGGTGACGTAGCAACTGGTGTAGTCAAGTGAGTTGGGAATGGTGTGTGTGTAAACGTACGCAGGGGGATGATGAGCAAAGCTTTGGTTTGAGAAGAAACACGTTGATGTATAAACAGCCGCCCGAGACTTTTTCTCCATACGACACACAGCCAACCATTTTCCCACACTTCTTTCAATGTCCAAGAGAAAAATTAAATTTGCAAGAGTACCAAAACAAAAAGGACATTAATATTGGAGTCAAAAGTTTGTACTTTGTAGAATTATCCTAGTTTGTAATACCAAATATAATCTCCCATAAAAGAAGGGATCATGTCCATTAACTAGGTTAATAAGCACTTCTAATCTTTATTTTTGGTTGTCCTTAACTTCTAATTTTCTAATCTGGTCCATTAAGTCGAAATCTAAAGGTCAATAAGTATAGCTTTGTTTAGCAAAACGAAAAAAGAAAAAAGAAAAAAAAAAACCAGCTTCTAACTGAACTTCATATTTTACAGTGTTTGGTATAGAAAAACGGTTTTTTTTCCTTTGAAAATTACAGGTCATAGACAGTAGATTTTTTTTTTAAAGTAATAAATCGATCTTTTATATAAAACGAAAGCCAAAATACCAAGTTTACAATGATCTCAAGGATCACAATAATTAATGTCATTAAATTAGACATTTAACTCACTTATTGTAAGCTTAGCAGATGATGAAACTAGTCACACATAAGATACTAGAGAAAACATAAAACATAGCCAAGACGCTCAATTGTGGTACTCCAAGCTTCATGAATTCATCTCATTGCAGCTAATTTGCTCAGTCTGCCAAGCTATCAAACACCACAGCGAATTAAGCCACATCCAATTTGAAATCAGGTCTAATAACCTAATTCCAAATCTGACTTTTTTAGAGGTTTAGATCCAGGCCCAATCCCAAACCCTAACATTTTGGTTCTGCTTCATTACAACAGTCTTGGTCTCCACCGGCAACCAAATCAGGCAAGTTGCCAGCCACTGCATATTACTCTCATGCTGCAGCCTATCCTTCCACGGCAGCGCCACCGACAGCAGCCAACCCAGAATTCGTTCAGCAGCCCAAACTCAATCAGACGAAGCAATCCCACCTCCCATAGCTCTCGGGTTCACCATCTGCTTCGAACCCGCCTTCCACTCGCTGAGTCATCGATCCATCTCGAATTCAAGTGGAAACGAGCACTGGCGGAGACCGCTGAAACACTCCTAGAAAGATACTCCTCCGCCGCCTTTGTAACATCCCGATTTTCAAAATTTCTCAAAATTGATTTTTCTTCTTCGAAATAGAAAGTAGAAGTCGTCACGAGTTCGCCGTATTTTTCGGTGAATTTTTCGGAGTCCTGAGCTATTTTTAACGACTTTTCAAAGTTTCATCGAACTTTCATCGAAACTTATCGAACTGTTGACGTGGCAGCTTTCTATTTGTCCAAAGGCTTACTTAGTGACCAAGAAAAGCTGACCAACATGTCAGATCAGTTTCCTTAGTCATCAAAAACGTGTCACTTGGTGGGAGAAATGTGATGTCATCTAACCAATTAGATGATGACAAGTGTCTTTTGCCATGAGCAAAACCCACTTGACCGACTTGGTAATGTCGGCTTCACTCTTATATATATAGCTGATGATCAGCTGTTCGTACATAGTTACTTTCTCTCCTCTTTTCTTCATCACTCTAGATTTACGATTTAAAACTTCGACGGATCATAACTTTTGATCCGTAACTCTTATTCTGAATCCATAAAGTGCTACGGGTTCGTCTCGATGTCCTTTTTCTATCCTAAAAGTTTGAACTAGATCCAACGGTGATTTTTAGATGGCTCGTTTTAGGAGGCTCGGTATATGATCGGTACTCGTGGTGGGATTTCGATTTGTGTAATATGTTTCAAATATTCTTATTTGCTATCAAATTAGTCGAAAAACATGATTTTGATCTATTTACGAAATATCTCTTTGTTTTAAAGTGAAGCATGCATGTCGATTTGTGAAATATGCGGTGTTTATATATATATGCATGTGTTGGATCTATTGTTTGATTAGTCATGGAACATGTGAATTTCTTGATTGGTTATGCTGAAGTAAGGATGTGACACACGGAGGTATAGGACATGAAAGTCATTAGGTTCCCGTGGGGATCACTAAATTGAAGGATATCCAATAAGAAGAGATTGTGCGATGTGATGAATTGCGTGAAGTGATGTGTATACGATATACGTATTTTGTAGTGTGTGTAAAATAACATGGCTTTGCGGGCATATTACATTGGTCTACTCACTAAGCGCGTGGTTATGCTCACCCACCCATCTCTGATATTTTTTGCAGAGAAGTACTTAGATTTGATCGAGCCGGGAAATGGTAGCCGACGAGCCTAGAAACCCACCGACGAGCCGGGAAATAGTGTTTTTGTTTTATTCTGCTTTGTAACACTCATTCATGTCTCGGGATCGACGTCCGGTGCTTAAAACCCACCGATGTCGGGACCGGGGTGTGACAGCCTTAGAGAACGATAGAAGACTTCTCGTGCGAGGTTCCACCGTCAATGCCTGAGAAGACATGGCTTCTATGAGCGTTCACTGTTGGAATTGAAGCCGATTGCTTGGTCGGGGGAGTAGAATGCTCGCCGCCACTGTGGTCTTGAAGCCTAGGTTTCACGACTTAAGGTTGCTTTGCATAAGGCGCATGCGCAGCATTTTCATCCTCCTCTTGTCGAATCAGTATGCGCTCGTTCATTCCTTAGAAGTTGGAGATGACCACCGCGAACGACACCACGTCCTAGCTGGCGACCACACATATAGAAGGATAGAAGGAGTAGTAAATGGCATCTTCTCCTCCAACAAGCCTCACCAGGACCTCATCTAATATTGTGGAGGCATAATCACCGCCGCCATCACGTTGTATTGCTTGATCAATTGTTCGGCTAAAGAAATCCTAGCAGAGTCAAGTCGACATTTTATCTTGTGATGATATGATATATTTGAATTAAGACTACCGAAAACTTGTTGCTACATTGAATTGGTAAAATGGACTTAATGTTTGGAAATGGACACTTTTAATGTGAGAAATTTTTCATGGTGGCATAAATCCCCATGCTAAGATTTTTTTTTCAACAATATGTGAGTAAAAGCCAGATTTGATGGTTGTTGTTTTTCAGTTGAAGCTGTTTGCAGGCTAATATCAGGTCATATAAGAGTCACTAGTCATTTTACAACGGGTCATATGCATAATAGTGTCTAGGTGATAAGAATTTTAAAATGTTTTGGATCCCCATGTCGTCCTCGTGCCACTCTTAGAGTGGTTGGAGTTAATTGGCTTCCTCCTTCTTTTGGTTGGGTGAAGATAAATTCTGATGGCTCTTGGAAGCATGAAGAGGGAGTGGGTGGTTATGGCGCTATTTTTAGAGATTACAAGTGTCAGGACCCACCCCGAATTTCACCTTGAAACCCAAAGTAAATCCTGCGGGGACCACCTCCAAGGAAAATTTATCGAAAATTCGGCATAACCTCCCTTGAAAATGGACAACCCTTCTTAGAAATACCTGCATACACTTCAAAAGAATCCATCTATAATCCTCTACTCCTAGAGCCTTCGTGCTCCCCAAATCACAACACCACCCAAAATTTACTAATTTAAACAAATCTCATATCCAACCATTTATAGGTTCAGAGCAACTCTAATAGGAAGAAAGGAAACAAAATAAATTAACAAGCGGAAGCTATATGATGACTATGCCTCATCTCTATGTACGCCCGACCTTAACTAAGCTAACCTGCAAGCTGGACATTTTTAAAACGAAAGGCCTATGGGAAAACATTTGAACACGTTAGAGTGAGTGGACAAAAATAAATTTGAAAAGAAATAAATCTTTATGCTTTCCCGATTTAACTTCTGTGGAAAAAATAATTAACGGCATGCAACAAGCTCAAAAGCTTTTAAAAATTACCGAAATGTGACTAGCTGCGCTAGTCCCCAACACCTCATGAAAATAAGAGCCTCTCAGGCTAAAATAAAATATGTATGTATTACACTCGTCATATCCCTTGTATGAATTTTCTTGAAACAACAAAGATAAATAGAAAATTCACACAAGGCTACGACGTTTGCGTCTAACGCTCACGTCGCACCATAATGGCATTTTACCTCATTATGGTGGAAAAGACGGTGAATATATATATACGCGCATATCCCCTATATAAATTTTTATATTTATATAGGGCTACGACGATTGCGTTTAACGCTCACGTCGCACCATAATAGAATTTTTACCTCAGTATGGTGGAAAAGCACGTATAGCTAGCTAGCATTTCTTTATATACATACTATTCTCATAATCATCCATATACATATCCACCGAAAATCTCATTTTCGGTAACTCTCCAAAAATAATGAAAATTGTTAATTATCATAAAAAACAATATGCACACGATTCCACCGAAAATTTCATTTTCAATAACTTTCCAAATAACATGATAGCCATTTAAAATAAGAACATTTACTTCTGAAAATGACTTCGCGAAAATAAACAATTTCACAAATTGATATTCAATAAAAATCAATCATTTAATATAGAATCACCGCATGCATATATTTTAAAACAAAAGTCCACTCACAACTTTAGGCCTGACGTCGATCTGAGGTCTCTTCTGTTTGAGCCTCCTCGCGTCATGTTTCCAAATGTAAAATTAATTTCCCAACTAAAAATCCAATATTTAAACAAAATAGGCAAAATTAACCGAGAGCCATAATCACGCTTATCATTGCCTAACTTCGATACGGTCCACACCTCAACACTAAAACCAGCAGCCTTAACTACACCCTTCCACAGATTATATGACTTTAATCCAACAGCCGGATTCTACCTTATTAATCCGCCAAAATTACCAAACTTCGGAAATTCACAAACCTATCCAAAACTCATCCAAAAATTCCATAATTCACATCAATAAACTCCCTTTAATATTCCACATTTAAAACCATAAAAATCTCCCAAACAGCGGCGGCACCGCCGCCAGCTCCGCCGGCGACCTCCAATGCTTATGAAATTTTGACAGCATGTTCCTCTCAATCCCCTCTTCAACTTTCTTAACTAACACAAACATCAATTCCAAGCCTAACTAGGGTAATCGACTAAAAACAACAAAAGAGCCCTAGAAATTTCAACTCCATATTTCTCCTCACCTGAAGCGAACCGGAGTGAGTCATTTTAGGGGAAGGCCACTGGGTTGAAGACCTTCAAAACCATATAAAGCTTGCCCGGATTGGTGGCCGGAGGAGGAAGTTCCGGCGATGAAGGACTTTGGGCAGTAGGACCTTTCGGGCCCGATATCTCTCTCACGGCGGTGCTAGGGAGCCTCTCATTGGTCCAGAAAGGAAGCTAGGTCGACGGCCGACCGTTTGGGACCGGTGCTGCGGCGAACGATGGCCGGACGAGCTGCTGCAAGCCAACGGGTCAGGGACAGCTCGGGGGAGAGGGAGAAAAGAAAATGGGTTGGGCTTTCCAACCAGTTCCACCATCCCAAATCATTTAAACCCAACATCAAAATAACACCACAAAATACATACCCAAAAAAAATTACCTTTTACTAGCTAAGATTACCATTTTTACCGTCGTCACATTTTTCTCCTACGAATAAATCCTCCGAAATAATCGTCCCTTAAAACCCCTCTAAGGACCAAATAAACTATAACCTCATTGACGGAGACGGTAAAATTCTTATTAAATTCCAAACTAGTAAATAAGGTAAAAATTTACGGGTCGGGATGTGACAACAAGGGCCACTTTCTTAGTGCTTTTGCCTCGAATCTTGAAATTCCTAGTTCAATTTCAACGGAGATAATGGTTCTTATTAAATTTATTGAGCTTGCTTGGGTTCGAGATTGGAAACATATTTGGTTGGAAGTTGACTCATCTTTGGTACTTGATTATATTCGCAAACCTTCTCTTGTTCCTTGTCCTTTTCGAATTCGATTGCTGAATTGCTTATATCGAATCTCTTAGATGAATCTCAAAGCTACCCATATTTTTTGTGAAGGGAATAAAGTAGCTGATGCTCTGGCAAATCAAGGTACGTCATGTTCTGAATTGATGTGGTGGGATGAGCCTTCACCTTTCATATTATTGTCTTATAATAATGATGTTAAATGCATGCCTCAATTTCGTTTCAGCTAGTCTGTCTTTTGTTTTAGGAGGTTTTGGTTTTAATCCCCCTTCTTTATTTCTTTTTTCTTTCATTAATAAAATAGAGTGATAGACGATTTATTTGTCTATCCTCGATCATTCAGCACACACACACACAAAAAACTTTGTACTTGGTGGCAAAAACTCCCATGGGGATCTCTGCTAGGCTGAAATTTCAAACTTTTTTTTGGGTGCATTTTCGACGATGTGTGAGTAAACCTAATACTAAGACTACCGAAAACTAGTCACTACATTGAATTGGTAATTTAGACTTAATGTTTTGAAATTGACACTTTTATTGTGAGAAATTTTTCATGCTAAATCCTTTTTTCTTGCATTTTCGATCGATTTTTTAGTAAACTTCATACAATATTAAGACTACCGAAGACTTGTTAGTGCATCTCCAACAGCTTCCCCATTTTCTTGATTTTATCAATTTTGGGGAATATTAGGTTGTTTTATGATCCAACAGCTTCCTCATTTCATTCCCCAAAATGGGGATAGAGAAGAAAGAGAAACACTCATTCCGTAAATTTGCAGCAAAGCCTTCTTTCCTCAAATATTAATTATTCACATGCTCTAATGATAAGAACAAAAATCTAGAATATTTTATTGGGTAATTTATGTTATAATGAAATATATGAATTTTTTTTTGTTATTATTAATAATCTTATAGCATTTTTTATTGTTTTAATAAATGCCGAAATCTCTAAAGTGGAGAAGCTGTTGGAGTTGGAGCATAAAATTTTTAGAGACTTTAGCTTTTTCTTTCCTATTTTAAAGAAATTTTGAAAAAGCTGTTGAAGATGTTTTTACAAAGGCATATTCCCCTTGCAGACTAGCTTAATAACCACTTCCGGTTTTTCTTTGGGTGATTATAACGTGATTATAGATTCAGATAAAAGGAGCAGAGAGTGGTCCATTTCAATTTGCTTAAAAGTTCAACAGAAGGTATGGTGGTTCTGCCTCTCCACATGCCCTTGGATCAGTTAACAACGTGGGATTCTTGGTTTTCCTTGCCTTTCTTTCTGTCTAGCCTGCTCCCACAGCCCTCCTCACATATCTTTCATCCACCACCCCAAACAATAATGTGTTCACCAAGTTTCTGCAATTTCCATATATCTGCTTTTGTTCTGGTTATATGTCATAAAATTTATAATTATAGCAGATGCTAAGACACTTATATCATCAATCATGATTCCCAAATTGTTTAGACAACAAAAGCTTGATCAAGCAGATATACCTCCCATAAGTCTACCTGTTTATGCTCTGTCAAGCCAATGACCACATCAAATTCTCTGTGCATGTATAAGAATAATAATGTTATCGGTTGCTTTGATCAGTTCTAGACTTCCAAAAGGAGACTAGTTTATCATTTATTTATGACTTTGGATATGATTAATCTTTGGGATGGGGAGAAAAAAAATTCATTAAGGTAGAGGGGAGTCGTTAACATGCCAAGGACTAACCTTTTTCTTCTATTCTTAATCCCAACTCTGCACTTCTATAACTTTATGGTCAAAACCAACATTCTGTCCTGTCCGGATTGAGTAGGCCAGGTAGGAGTGCATGCTAGATTGATGTTGAGCGACCCAAAAATTTTATAATGGTACGGAGTATTGAAACTCTAAAAATGTAAGCAGCTAACTTGTTAATGTTTACGAAGTTTTGTAAAACAGTAAAACACCCCACAAAACTGTATGCTAGTAGCTTGTAGTTTTACAGCACGTTTGGTACCTTGGACTAATAAGGACCTCCTTATTTTTTAAGGCTCCCTTGGACTAAGCTCCCTTACCTTAAGTTACACTAAATTTGTCCCACGTTTGGTGTTGCAAGGGATTAAGCTCCCTTACCTCTTTTTTTTTTTTTTTTTTTTTTCAACAAACATGGTTGATTTCATTCTTACTCTTGAACCTTTACAAACGTCTAAAATAAGTAAATATCAGAGCATACAATCTTGTTGTTTTGACAAACAAAATAGAGAAATCTAGACGTTTCATCTATGATACAATAATAGATTCAGTAAGGATTAGTTTCAGTCCAATTGAATATCAGTTATTCAACAACATGAATAAAGAACAAGATCAGTTCAGTCTCAGAAAATTCAAGTTGATGTTCTGTCACTTCGGAAAATCATAATTAATTGTACAAACATTTTTTTTAGGAGATTCAAACTCTGAAATGATCTTTAAGAAGTCTACTCCAACTTTCATGAAGACACCAAGTTGAAATAACCAACGAAAGTATACAGTTTTCATTAAAAATGTTAACTGGTTTAAAATCAGTAAATACAGTATCAGATGTAATACTTCCAGAAAATTCAAGTTCCTGTCATGTAACTTCGGAAAATCATAATTAATTCTAGAAAAATCGTTTTCAGGAGATTCAAACTCTGAAATGATCTTTAAGAAGTCTACTCCAACTTTCATGAAGACACCAAGTTGAAATAACCAACGAAAGTGTACAGTTTTCAGTAAAAATGGTAACTGGTTTAAAATCACAAATGAATGCTGTAGATATGCTGCTGTTACGATCCTACTGATATGCTGCTGTTATACAAACACTTCTCAACACAAATTCAAGAACACAAATATCAAACTATGATCAAAGTCAATGCAAACCCAACTGCCAAAAGAAAACAACTTTTCCACTATACACTGTTCTAAATCACAAAATAATTGAAACCCAGAAACCAAACTGATATGCTGCTGTTATACAAACACTTCTCAACACAAATTCAAGAACACAAATATCAAACTATGATCAAAGTCAATGCAAACCCAACTGCCAAAAGAAAACAACTTTTCCACTATACACTGTTCTAAATCACAAAATAATTGAAACCCAGAAACCAAATCAGTTCAACAACAATAAGTAATGACAACGAGGATTTAGAGAAGTCACCAATTAGAGAGAAGAAGACCAATAAGACCTGGACACAAATCAATAGCAGAACAAGGCTCTGGAGTATGTAAATAGTATTCAGTGTGCTAAGCGAGCATTGGCCTATATATATTTACATCTCACGGATGAATTGGAGAAATTGTTTATGCAATGGCTTTGATTAGACCGATGCAACAACTGAAAAACAGAAATCGAACTGCAATGGGTTTTTCGATTTGGGACTGCTCGACTTAGATTCAACAAGATTGGGCACTATCAAGAGGATTGAGGCTTGCAATTTGGGAAAAAAAACACAACCGAACGCAACTGGAAATTGAATCAAGAGATGTACCTGCGCTGTATTGAGCGAACTAGAGAGAAAATTGGCGAAGAGAAGAGCAGGCTGAGTAGCGAACTGGAGAGAAATTGAGCGTGATTTTCTGAGGAGGAGGCTGCGTTGTTTGAGCGTTGTTAAGGGAGCCAACCTTAGATAAGGGACAGAGTTTGGAGTCCCTTATTTAGGGAAGGTTAAGAAGGTCGTTAAGGAAACGGGGATTAGATAAGGCTAGTTAATGTTAATACTGAAGAGCACCAAACGTGGGTTTGCCTTATTTTTAGGCCTTATTTAGTGTAATACTGGTTAGTACCGGAAAACAAACGTGCACTTAGTGTATACCAATTCACACAATATTATCTCGCATCTGTAAAGATGATTGAAATCTTGTTGGGGCTTTGTGCGTGCCACCATGTCTGTATTGAGCAGTTCATGTGTCACCTAATATATATCAGGTGTCTGGCTGGAGGAGTGAGTTGTCTTCTGAAAATATAGGTGTTAATCCCATAATTGTATATGTTCTCTTGCATGACATATATGCCTTAACCAGCTCATGTGACCACCCTTCTGTCTAGTTCTGCTGCTTTGTATTGGGATATATAGGAGGCTACGTGCTCTTTATCCTTCTTCACTCTTTTCTATTTGCTTCTCTGTTTCTTCTTCTTCTTCTTCTTCCTTCTTTGATTCACATCTCATTACATAGCCATGTCTACTGAGACTACTAATGTTGTATGTGTCCCAACTGCTAAAAAATATCAGGTAACTAACTCAGCCTATTTGATTTCGGCAGCTTTGATTTGCTCTTTCTTTAGTTGCTAGAGACCGTGTACAGCTATCTGGTAAATTCAATTTTAACCTGTTTATGTAGTACTAGTATGTATATCAATTGACTTGTGGAATGAAGCATAAATGTTCAAACTGTCAATAGTTTTGCTTGCAACTGGTTCAAGCTTTGATTATTTGATGAAAACATCTCGAATTTTCGGCAAAAGGCTCTCTGAAATTTGCAATACCTAGTTCTGCTTGGCGTATGTTTCTGTATGATGATCATATAGTTACTTTGTATGTTTTGCTTCTACACATTCAATTATTCATCTACGTAAGTCAGAATCTGTAACAAGTTAAAATGTTACAAAATATATATATATTTTTTTGTCGTGAAACATATTTATAAATGTCCAAAGACAAATAGAAGGCCCAAACAAAGTCATGGGCAGACTCATAAAACAAGTCACTCATAGTCTGATTCATAAAGAAATCAAGACAAGAAACATAAATTAAACTACAATAAAAAAAGCCTACAAAATAAAAAACCCAAAACACCAACCCTAAACTAGATTTTTTCTTCATCTCCATCTCGCAGCCGCCGGTGAGAACTCGTCGCCGAAGCTCCGACGGAAGTCGCAAGCGTGGATAGAGAACCAAGGTGGTCTGCAAAGATGAGGATACAGCCGGAGCCGCCATACATTCTCCAATTGACCGATTACAAGAAAATCTCGTATAGAGGAACACCCACAACCAAACCAAAAAAGATCTCAGCCGAGAAATTAAACCCAGATCTGTAGAGGTAGTTGCAGAAGACTACGAAATCCTCCATGGCATGGCAAGGTAGAGAAGAAGAAGGAGCTTTGTTCGTGGTTTAAAGATCTTGAGCAACAAAGGAAGACAAAAGCCTGCAAATCATCTTAAGAACGGATCTGTGGTTATATCCTAGAGTTTTAGATCTAAGAGATGACCACAGATTTGATCTTCAATGACCGAAATCAAAGGCAAAACAAAGAGAAATCACCACTTAGGGTGAGAAATCACCACTAGGGGTGAGGAATCACTAGAAGGATGAGGAATCACCACCTAGGTGAAGGAGATCAAAGCAAAGATCTAAGCAAAAGGAAGGCCGGAAGATGAGAGAGTTTGAAGTTTTAACGAGAGAAACAGAAGGTTTACATATTTGTTACAGAATATTTGGCTCTAAATTTTTCTTCATTGCACATAACTCGTTCAATCATTAGTACTGGAGCTATACGTTTTGATTCATTAGTTCATTACTATGCTTTAACCCTCAGAACTCATAGGTTCCCCTAATTTAATTTGTTAATGTTGTTTTTCAATTTTACTTCTTATAATGCTTCAGAATTCGTTTGTCATGGATAGTACTTGCAGCTGATATGATTTTGTGTTATGGCAGCAACATGAGAAAATAGTAAAGGAAGAAGATCATGCAGTTGAACAATGTGATACTCCTCCATCCAAGAACGACACCGAAAAGCACGAAAAGGATAATTGTGAAGCAGACAATTTTGAAGGTTCGGAGACTTCTATCACTAAATCTGAAGAAACACAGGTGCTCAACCAGGTCTGAGCCTCCTGTTGTTGTTGAGGCTGAGAAGGCTGATCATGTTCCAGTCCAAAATGAGGAAGCAGATCATGAGTGTCAACCCCTTGAAGCGGTTGAAAATGTGCCGGAGGGGGAGAAACCATCAGTTGAAGCAGTTGAAAAGGAGGAGAAAATAGCAATTGAAGCAGTTGAGAAGGTGGAGCAGACACAAACTATTGAAGCAATTGAGAATGAAGAATCAGAGAAGGCACAGACTACTGAAGCAGTAGTTGAAAGTGAACCAGAGATGACAAAACCTATTGAAGATGACAAGAATAAACCAGTGGAGGAAATAACAATTGCAGTGGTTGACAAAGAAGCAGACCAACCACCTGTAGAGAAAGTAGCAATTGAAGCTGTTGACAATGAGCCAGAAACCCAAGCTAGTGAAGCATGTGAGCAAAAAGAAGTGAAGAACATAGCAATTGAAGCAGTTGAGAAAGAATCAGAGAAACAGGCTACTGAAGCTTGTGAGGATAAAGCAGTGGAGAAAATAGCAATTGAAGCAGTTGAGAAAGAATCAGAGAAGACAGAAGCCCTTGAAGCAGATGAAAATAAACATGAAGAGACACCAACCATTGAAGAACAGATAGATGAGAAGGCAGAAGTTGAATCTGTTGAGTCTATTCCATCAAGTGCAATAGTCAAGCCTGCCGAAGAAAATGTTGAGGGTGAGAAGGAGACTACTACTGATGAGGGAAAGACTGCTTGCGAGTTAACAACGAATGAGGAAGCTCAAACGGTGGAGAAAGATGCAGATGTGGTTGATAATGTTAAGGAGGAGACAATGCAGTGTGAAAAAGATGCAGAGAAGGAAGAAGAGAGTTTGAAAGAAGCACAAGCAACTAAAGAGAGTGATGAAAAAACTGAAGAAGCATCATTGGAACACGAAGTAGAGAAAACCGGGGATACTACTAATGAGCTTAAAGATGCAACAGATCAAGTTATTGAAAAAACAATAGAGGGGGAGCAGAAGAGTGATAGAGATTTAGTTGAGGGATTAGTCAAAGAAGATGAGTATAAGGACATTAAGGTGAATGGAGAAGAAGCAAAAAACGATTCCAAAACTGATGCGACCCCAACTCCTGAGTCATGCAAAGATGGTGATCATGAGATTCAAACATCGAAAGACCAAGTACAAGATGTTTCAGCTAAACCAGCACAGAAGCAATCAGGTAACAATATCATATCAAAGGTGAAGCAATCTTTAGTGAAGGTGAAGAAAGCTATAATTGGGAAATCTCCCAGCTCAAAAGTCCTTTCACCAGAAATCAAAGGAGATCAAGAAAATGTGAAATAGTTCTCAAGGTGGCTGATTGAATTGGTGTGCCTCATTTGGTGTACACAGGAGGCCAAGGACCATGCTTTCTTTTTGTTTGGTGTGGGATTTTGCAAGATTTTGTAGTAATTACTTGTGTTTGTTTTGGGTCAGAACAATGTGATTTTTGAAATGTAATTACATTGTACTCTGTAATGAATTGTTTTGTTCTTCTATTTCATTTTTAAGTTATAGTCATTGTTAATTACATGAAACTGTAATAATATATTATCACCTCATGATATAAAGGAATTTCATTTTCTTTGTTAGAAAACAGAAGAATGAGCAAGCCTGGAAAAGGGATCCTGCCCCACATTCCCAGCAAAGGATGCAACTCACTCAAATGCCTTCCTATATTTGACTGAGAATGAAAAGTAGCATCAGATTAACCTTTCTATATAGATTGGGGAATTTAGTAAAAGAATAAAGTATAAAGGAGACTGAAGAGGCTCTTCAATACAATGGGGGCAATGCCTTATTGGGTTCACAAATTCTGAGAGATAGGAAAGAAAGAAGGAACATGAACACAATAAAATAGAAAATGACCTGTGGGTGAGAATGGGGGGCAGTACTAATTACATGTTGGGAGCTTAGGTTGGTCCTAATCAACCAGAATCCAAGGCCAAAGCAAAAACCTATGGTACCCTGACTACCCTCAAAATCTCTTAATTTCAATGTCTTTTGTTAGCTAATTAAGCTAGGCTGGAGGAAACGGAAACATATATAGATCAAAAGGTGACAGTAGCATATGTATAAGAAATTGAAATTAAGAATACATATATGGCAAGCTAGGCTTGAGTTGTACACAAAGTGCACAAGAAGATCAATGTCATTGGAGTAAGAGAAAGACATGCCAGAAGAGCCACTAGCTAGGGAGGAGGAGGCTGAGCCAGACCGAAGCAACATTGGGGGAACAACCTTTTCTTTTACCCTTCTGATTCTAAAATCTTCTTCTACCTTTCTTGAGGATCAAGCTTGCCTACTTGTCCCCCCTGTATTTCTCTTTCAACTTTCTAAGTATATATCCCTACAAATAAACCCACAAAACTATATCATTTACATGCCAATTTCATCCCAACATTTTGAGTGGGAGGCAAATTTGGGGGATGAACCCACCTCGACCTTGCACCACTGCACGTCTCAGCGAGGCAAAGAAAAAATTGGATGCTTCTTCTCCGAAACCCACATAGTTAATTTGAATAAATGAACAACCTGTTACTATTGGGGGGAAATTATCCAGTCCGAGGTCAGATCATATATACCTAAGACGTATAAAAAGACTAAATTGTTGGAATGTTGGAACAAACCGCATGAATAATAAAGGTGTTTGTCCTGCAGGGACATTTCAACATGTCTTGTGCAATATGCATGACGATTCAAGATTGACCAAACCAGGAATGAATGTTGGGAAGTTACTAGTAATCCACATGATGATCGGTGAGCCTCCCTTGTTTGGCAATTCATCGAATACTTTATTTGCATATTTTTAATGATAAAAGTAAACACATAATCATGTAGAATAAAACGAATAAAATTACAGTTAAACGTTTGCTTTCACATAACCACAAATTATAAACTAAAATTTTTCAGTTTACACGCAGAAACAAATTATATAAGAGTTCTATATTCTCTCATCGTATCATTAGTTCAAGTCAAGTCATGGGCACATCTTGAAGACTAGAGCGAATGGAATGATTAAACTCACATAACGACATAGCTAAAGTTTGTAAGTGATCCTAAAGTGGTAACAATGAGATCCAAATATGGCATTTGTAATTTTTGGCTTCCAAAAACTAATTATAAGTCGATGAAGAAGTCATGCGTGGTGGGGGAGCCTATTCGGCGCACCCGGGTGCGCGGCGCACCCGTCATCTCCACCGTTAATTTTTACTTTTTATTTTTTTGACGGGTCAAAATGGACGATGTTGTGGGTTGATACTAAGTAGTAAGGCGTTGGGTGCTGAAATTAGTTGATTGCATGTTTCATAAAGTTGGGGTCATGTCTTTGCTTTCGAGAGACGTTGTAGTCTTGGATTAGTTCTAAAGTCTTTGAAACAATTTCTTCAAAACACCTCATCGTCATCGAACCCTCCCACGACTTTTTATTAGTTTCAAACCTTATGTCTATCTTTGTCTCCCTTCTATTCCATTCTTTGCTTTAATCTCTCCTTCTTTGCTTCCTACGTTTTTCCTCGATTTTCAATGGATATAGTAAAGTCCCAATTAATTTCATGACACTATTGCATGTCTCATGATACTAATGTTTTCATATGTGTAATTCTAGCCATTTTCACATACCTGAAACCAGAATAATAATAATCATAACGAGTATGGACATAGGAAAAACAATCGACACTTTTTTCTTAAGCCGAGATTATTAGAACGCACATTTTAACCTAGCTACAACACTCAACCCTTGATGTGTTTTCTTTTTAATTATCTCCGGCCGGCTTTTCATATTTAATTTCACGAAAAAATTACTCTCTTCTTATATATAGTTTTTTTTTAATTAAATAAAAAATTAGACGATATTAGCTCCTCTTATATATAATTAATTATATATAAAGAAACACATATATACATAAACATTCGACTTATAACCGTTTTCGAATTACACTCATTCATGATGATTTCATAAGAGAGTGACTTCACCAATCCCGTGAGGAGTATAAACATTATTTTTCAACTAGCTTCTCAAAATCATTTACCTCGAATCATCCCTCTATTCGATCATGGTAAGTTCATTTTCTCACGTGAGGTATGTAATCAAATGAAAGCGTGTTGCCAACATGATACATGATTTTATATCTTGTCTGATGGGGTGGTGGGAAAGCAATCACTTGCTCACTTTACAAACCCCATATATTGTTCATCCAATTGATTAATCAAAAGTTTAATACATACTCATTTCAGAAATCTAATAAGAATTAAACTTAGGGTTCAGAATATGACTATGAGGGAGAAATGTGAAGGGACAAGGAATGTGCATGGCTGAAGGTTGTCCTGGTTTGCTGGTTAAGCTTGGTTTTATTTAAAGACCTGTGTAGGCTAATGTGACCATCTTTGCTTTGTGATTTGATCCCTATTGAGCTCATTTTCTGTAACAAACATAAAGCCTATTGAGTTGTTTAGTCTTAAAAAGACAATTAAGAAAAAAAGAGAGAAAAAAGAGAGCCAAGGCAGATCATCTGCCCTCCAAAGAAGAGAATGTGAACTTTAGTATCTGCTTCTTTGTCTCCACTAGCCAACTCTCCCTAACTTCCTCATCTTCCCTCCATGCATGAATTGTTTAATTATCAAAAAAGTTGTCAAAATTAAAAGTTGTTTTGGTAATCAAGTTCCTAAGTTTGTTGGACCCTGTGTGTTTAGAACTATATATTAAGGAGTCTGGAAACTGGTTTAACATATGCTAAACACAATTATCATTGAACAGAGCAGACTAACACGTACACTAACATAATTACTTAGTACACCATTCTCAGTAATCTAATATATTGGGGTATCAGAAGTTCTGGACCATTGTTGTATATATGTGTTTTCTTTGGTTTATTTCCTTGAATTTGCAATCATCATCAGTTTCTTTAACTATTGAAATATGCTAGTTAGCTAGCAAACAATCAAATCTTAATCTAGAAAGAAAATTGATAATACATTGGTCATGCCCTTCTGCTCTTGTCGTTTTCATGGATGGATTGTCCTTGACTATTATTAAGCAAAAATAAATAAATAAAATGAATTCAGCTACATGGAAGCTTATGATTTAATTAACAATTCGTGGTTACATCTGATGTCATTCACTTTGTAGAGTCGAAACTCAAAACCATACAACGTGAGAGTTCAATTGGTCAACATTTCTCAAAAACCCTAAATCCTAAACAGCAAAAAGCAAACCAAGTATATGACATAAACTTGACTTCTAGATTTGTACAATTTCGAAAAATCATCTATCTAATGAATCTGATTTGTTAACTCGTCAAATTATTACATATAAATATGATAAGATTATAAGAATGTAGATTTCGACCCTAAAATCCTCTTCTAAACAATTGTCATACTAATACATGCGACTACAATAATGTATATCGAATTATCATTCAATACGATAGAGAGAGGAGGACTCAGAAAAACAAGAAAGATGCTAAAAAAGATTTTAAAAAAAAAGAAGAAGAAAAAAAAAAAAGTGGACATGTGGACCAACCCGGGTAACAAATCGGTTGTCAAATTGACTTAGAGTCTTCTTCCTCTGTTGTTGAAGGAATGAGTTGCTCAGTTGTGTGTATATATTAGTCATGTAGAGACTGTAGAGTATTATATTTCTCTCAGGGTTTCCTGGCCTGAGTTATCGGCTTATTTTCATCCCATTTTAACACATCCTATATCTTCACTCTCAAGTCTCACAATATCCTCTGATCTGAGTACAAAAATGGGATTAAGGGCTGCTGCACATTCATCATCTTCTTCCATAGACAGCAGCAACCATCCTGATCTTGATGGTCTTCTGATTCCTAAGCCTTCCGGGTCGTCGTCTTCTTCCTCTCTCTCTCACAAAATCAAAATCTTCAATGGTGGTACTAATTCTCGTAACAGTCGCAGAAGCAGTCATACCAGAACAGATTTGAGCACTGATCTCAGACTTGGCCTCAGCATCTCACCTTATCATCACTCTGACTTGTCTTCCACTACTTCAAGCCCAAGGTATGTGTTTCTAGGCTTGTAGCTCTATTACTCTGTTATTCCCAAATGGATATTGCTTAGTGTTGTTGGCTAATAAATCCTCTGTATTGTTCTGTTCAAAATTCTTCTTCAGGGAAGAAGCATTGTTAAGCTGGCCGCCGATCAAATCGATCTTGAGGAGCAAACTTTCAGGCAAAGCAGAGAATTTCCATCATCAAAATTCTTCTCTATTTGTGAAGGTGTACATGGAGGGAATCCCAATTGGTAGAAAATTAAATCTGTTTGCTCATGATGGTTATGATGCTTTGATCACATCTCTGAGCCTCATGTTCAAGACCACCATTCTTTGTAAGTTGACACAAACACATATTGTTATATAGGAACTCGAATTTTTGGATCAAAAATAATATTTGGGTTAATATTAATTTCTCTTTCTTGCTTTTTGGTTAAATGCAGGTCCTGATAATAATCATGTTCATTCAGAGAAATATCATGTCTTAACGTATGAAGATCAAGAAGGGGATTGGATGCTAGTGGGTGATGTGCCTTGGGAGTAAGCACCTAAAACCCAACTCTAATTCTTTTACCTAGTTCATAAATTTTCAAAGGCTAGCGACTTTCTGCATCAATTTTAGCATTATCCAATTTGGAGTGCAGAAATTAATCGCCTTCCTTTCCTAAATAACACAAATTGTGTTTTTAAAATGTGGTTCACCTAGCATTTCTCTAACACATATTGTGTCTCTAATTTTATTTCTTGAAACAGGATATTCTTGACTACGGTGAAAAGACTGAAGATCACTAGAGCAGACAGATGTTAGCTACATTATATTGATTTGTTCATCTTTACTTACTATCAGACTCAGAGTTGTCTGCCCTAATCCAGTTTTTGCCTTATTGGTGGTTCAAACTTCATACTCAAACACTGTGTACAGCATTAATATCATAACAGAGATTATACTTGTTTCCCTCTTTCTGGGTTTTTCTTTTTCCCCCATCAAAACCAATCATTGCAGAGTAGGCAAGGTTGTTACAAAGGGGCCATACAAGGGCTTCATTTTTTTCATTTTTCTTCTGTGTTCCTTTCGCATTGTTAGGTGAGAGATCGATGTTGTCACTACAAGAAAGATTGCTGCCATTGAAATCTCTGTTATAATTCGGAAACTATGATCGCTCTTCATCAAGAAAGGACTTGGTACACGTGTTTTCTTGTCTCCCATGGGAGCTTTAGACGTGCACACCATCCAAAAGGATTTCGATTCATTCAAACTTGGACAATAACATTGATCATGTATACTTGATCTGTAATCATAATGTAGAGGACTGCGTGAATATATACAATGAATTTGATCGCCCAATTTCTTGAAATGTGGGGGTGGCTGTGGTGGTGTCTTGAAAGGCAAGATGAATAGCTGTGCTTCATCATACGTAAACTTGGAAGAGCATAGGTGTTACTTATTATTTCTAGTAATTTTTGGCAGGCCATTTTGATTAGTGCTGAATAGAAGAGGAATCTTAGTAGGTAAACCAACCACTAAAGTTGTGATTAGTGCAAAAATGGAAAATGGTGCATTGCCATTTCCTATTTGAATGTTTTGCATGACTACAGGTTTGAATTGAAATTAAGGTTTAGCTACCAAGTTTAGCCTCCACATCAATGATGTATAGTGGTGAGTGTCACTGTTAGGTATCTGATCACTATAGGAATAGGAACCTCTTGGGGTATTTTCTTTTTTCTTTTTTTAGGAGTGAACTTCACACTCTACTAAAGTTTCAAGTACAATTTAGCCTCTTCTTTTTCTGGTTGTGCTTTCTTTATTTGTTATAATCCAGATTCTTACTCCATCTCTTTGTGTCTCTCACCAAGTCACCATCTTGGGAGGAAGATTGGCAATTGTTGGGTTGTAGACTTGTTAGTGAGTCAGATATCACTTTTATCGATCTAAACTTGGATCAAACCGATTATAGATAAAAAAAAAATTAATCTTGGTACGTGGGTAAACTAGCTTGAAAAATCAACTAACTACTCGAAACACATTATAAGAGATAAGAGACCTTAATGAACTAAAAGAAAAAACTTATCTAATTATGGCTGGTCAGTTAGAACGACATTTGTTCAGAAAAATAATAAACAAATAAACTAAATATTGAAAAAAACCTCATGTTATATCCTTCTTAAATTGTAATTAAATTTTTTTTAAATAAACACGTGTCTATTTGTTATTGGCTTTGGTTAGCTTGACATGGTCTGGCGCCTGAACTAAAACATATTACATATTCCAATGTTCATGATCACTTACATCTAGAGCATAGGCTGCTAGTTGATGTGCTACACGAGTACAATAACAAGGTTTATAATGTCAAACAAACATGGATAAAGACTTTACTAATTTACTTAGTAGCTGGGTGCAGGTGCCCATTTGGGACCAAACTAGATTTCCCTTCTTAAGCATCAGATTCTAAAAAGATAGAATAGAGTTTCACTCATATGTCAATTTAAACGCCGACGAGATTACAACAATCTCAACATACATAAGAGAGATAATGCTAGACACATCTTGTAACACAAAGAATAATTCCAGCCTGCAAAACAAAAAAAAAATACCATCTACATGACTACATTCATGTTGAGGAACCAACAAAAAGGAGGAGACATGGTTAACAGACAAATTTGTATTAGAAAAAAAAAGGATTATTTAGTGAGGGATTGTCAAACTAAATTCATGAGTTTGAAACCAAAGTGTTAGTATAGACTTAGTTCAACCATAGTTTGATCCTCACCATAGTAGTCTTGTGTAGCGGTCGAGCCATATGTGAATCTCTTGTAAAAATCTATACTTGGAGGCTATGAAGACAGGTTTGTGTCATATGTTCAAATTCTTTGTAGTTGTGGTTATAGATCTCCTGTTTTACGAAGGTTTAAGATAGCATTCCTTTCTCCTAATTGTTTTTTTTTTCAACCCAAAAAAAAGAAAAAGAAAATAATCACTATAAGGGCCGATCCAAATAAATGAGGGCACCCAATACCCACAATATCCAAAATAGATCCGCTCTAAAACTTCGACCCGAAACTACTACAACATCTGTGACAGGTTCTGAAACAAAACAGGGAATCGGGTCGGGCATAAAAGCGCCAGCCGCGTAGGAAGAAGAAGAAAAAATTCAAACTTTGCTCTCAAACCATGAAAGGCCACGCTCCCAAAGGCACTGTCAAGAAGTTCAGAATGTAAGCTTCTTCTTCTTCTTGTTCTATCCCTCTATTCGTTTCGGTCCTTTAATTCTTGGTCACAATTCGCAGGCCCACTTCCCAGAATCTAGTCCCAATTCGTGTCGATTTCGAAGTCGAAGGCCAGAGGTTCAAAGACACCTTCACTTGGAACCCATCTGGTAAAAATTATAAAGTTTCATTCTGTATCTGCTGTTCTTCATCTTTGTGTTTTTTAAAGTTTTGGGTGTGGAGAATTTGTTGAGTTTATGATGATTGGCGACAGACCATGATAGCGAGATTGTCAAGTTTGCGAAAGCAACAGTTAAAGACTTGAAGCTGTCTTCCAATTACGAGAAAGCCATTGTTAATTCCATTCAGGTTTGGTATTGGTTCAATTCTTTTAAATTGTGTCAATTTAAGTTTGTAGTGGTAATAATAATGGATTGATTATGACTATGGTATGTGGTATCAGAGCCAAATTGAGATTTTCCGATCGTTCCAAGGCCAAGATATGTACACCGGCGAGAGGATTGTTCCGATTAAGGTCACTCTTATCATATTTTAGATTATGCAGAATTTGTTACTGCAGTGGAAAGTTGCTAAATTTTGATGCTTTTGGGTTTAGTAGCGAATTATGATGATGTTTTGTTCTCAGCTTGATCTTCGTGTGAACCATACTCTCATCAGGGACCAGTTTTTATGGGTAAAGCTTCAACAATTTCTTGTTTCTTCATAGCATTAGAATACCTCTTGTTGTTGGCTTGAGTTTCAGATGTATTTTGGTTGGTTTCAGGACTTGAACAACTTTGAAAGTGATCCGGAGGAGTTTGCTAAAACCTTGTGTGCAGATTTAGGTGTTCATGACCCTGAAGTTGGTGTAAGTCCTTGCATTCTTTATCATTTTTCGTATAACAAAGGTAATTTTTTTCATTAGTAAGCGCAAGGCATTGTGATTAAGACTTAAGGTTTGTGTTAAAGTTGGAACCTTGATCACTTTCAGTGTGCTAAAAGAAGTAATTCTCTTATTGCAGCCTGCAATTGCTTTTGCTATTAGAGAACAGCTGTATGAGGTTAGATTGTATTGCTTCTTTTGTACCTCACATGAGGTACATAGTATGTTCAAATAATCTAATTGTAGTCGCAAGTCAGTTATTTTTGTATTTCATATTGTAGATTGCAGTCCAAAATGTAGCTTCAGCAAGAGAAAGCAGACTAGCCAAGAAAGGGCGTCGAGGGGGTGATCATACTCCACTCAGGTATGTGATGATCTTTTTGGTTTTTGTTTGTTTTTTTAAGAACACATTTTCTTTCCTCCTCCTGGATGACAATTTATTTTACGCCATTAATAGGGAATATACACTGTAACACTTACGTGATGATACATTTTTCATTATCTCTTTCTCAGTAAAGCAAGTAGTACCGGATTGGACCTGGTCAAGTCATTTGGTCACAAATCTACTGTCATTCGGTATGTCATCTCACTCCACTAAGTTTTAGAAATTTATTTGCTTGTGAAGTCGGAAAGTTCCATTATCTTTTTGTTAATGAAACTGAATATACACTATTTGTCCGTTCGTGGGAGTGTTTATGGTTCCTGTGCTATTTACATTTAAAATACCTTTTCATTCAATAAGCTTGCGCTTCCAGTTGCAAATATAATGTCTTCATTACAGATACCTGTCTAAAGGCCTTTGGAAGACCACAACAATGTACTTTGTGTACTTCTCTTTGGCCATTAGATCGGCCAGGGCTAGCTATACTATTGAAGCTACTGTCTCTGTCTTGAACGAACAGTTTCTGTTTTATCATAAATATATGAAATGGTGATGCTAAATTATTATCGACTGGGATATAATACGGCCAAACTATCTGGAACAGAAGGCTGAAAGATATAATAGCATGATATATGCACTCACAATCATGTTTGTGCCATTTACAGACTTTCTTCACACAGCTTATTTTGTATGAATTGTTCCACTTAAAGAAAGAAAATGCTTGACGAAAGGCAGTGGGCCTGTATTTTGAACCTCCAAAGTGATTCATTTTAATGAATAAATAAATGATTGAACCACCTGAGTATAGAAGTACCCATAACACTGGAAAAAGCAAAACCTTTATGGTCATGCTTTAGAGTTTAGCCTTCATAGCTAGTGAAAAAACCATGGTGAATACTTTGTTTGGCACGGCTATTTACACCTAGGAAGATATGTAATAGATATTCAATTCCTACATGCCTCTTCAAAACCATCCCAAGTAGATTGATAGTGCAGGGTTGAGCTTAATTGCGAAACCAACTTTATGACTACTTTTCCCATCGAGTCGTTTGCGTGTTTTTCCCCACCAGAATTTCCACATCTTTTTTTAAGCCATAGCCATCTGATTGTTATAGTTGATTCAGTTGCTTATGTTTAACACTTGTAGATAAGAATTGGCAATTAACAAAAATTTACTGATAGTGGTTTTCCCAAATGTATCAGGAAAAGAAAGGAGTGGGATGTGTATGAACCCATTGTTGATCTTCTATCTAGTGAGGAAGTTGATGCTCTCGAAGCAAAAGAAGAAAGGAATGCTCGGTAAACTGATAAAGTTGAGGGGTAAGGTTTTATGTCCAACCCACCCCCCCCCCCCCCCCCTCTCTTGTTTGTACTTCTAGTTATTTTTCTTTCCCAAGTTGGTAAGGTGCTTATTTTCACCCCTTCCTTTGTATTTTTAGTGATTTTCTCTTCTTAGAGGGGTGGGGTGTATGCTCCTCCGACTAGGTGTACTATCTGTACTACTTTTGTCAATTAATAAAATGGCCCTCGCTCTGTTGAGTTGAGGTTTTGCTAAACAAAGAAATAGCTGTGAGGAAAATTTAATAGTTGTGTATGCATGTTGAATAGCTTGGAGTCTCACTGTTGAAATGTCATGCACCTATAATCGACTGGCTAAGAGTCTGAATTCTCTGACTAGTGAAACTTTGCCGTCTTTTTGACACCAAGTTTAGTTCTTCTAATTCACTGTAGAAATGCCCTTGGTAGAAAATGTCATTCAGAATCATGCATAAGATAGATTATTTCTCTACATATGTAAAACTGTATCCTTTCCAGTATAGTGTTCTTGCTAAGTTTAACTCCACAAAAATGCACTTGCTTCTTTGAGTGAAAATTTTGCTGTCATTTGAAACCAAGTCTGGGTCTTTTAGTTCATTATACAAGCTCTGCCAAGTTCCCTTGAAAGAAAATATCCCTTGAACTGTGTATAAGGAAGATTATCTCCCAGCATTTTACATATGCAACTGTATCCTTGCCAGTATAGTTCACATTCCGATTTTTATCTCCACAAAAGGCACTTGCTTTTCCTATTGGTCACTCATTTCCAATCTTGGATTCTTTTCATATCATCTTCATTTGTCTACTTACAATAAGTCATTGATAGTATTGGACCAGTATTGAAGGTGGTGACAATCCAAATCTAATCATGCATGGATATGGGTCATGGAGCCTGCCCATAACTCTGTTTTTTTTTTCCTTGCTTTTGACTTCTAAAATTGAACCTATAAATAATTCTCTGCAATTTGAGTCCATTTGTGTGACCTCGTAAAAAGGCACCGACTGTGAGTGATTGGTTCCAAAAGGATCAAATGTTGTGACTTCACAACTTGGAGGACGGTATTCTGTACTCCATGTACTTTTAATATATAGATCCCAACTGCATTATTGTTCTAGCTCCATTATTTGCTTTGGACAAGCTATAGATGTACTCTCTGCTGTTTGCTTTTAAAAAATATGTTTCAGTTTCAGTGCGATTGCATGGCAAATGGTTTTGTGAAAAGGTTTTCATGACTCATCTCTTCATACATGACTCATCTTCTTCATGATCTTTTTCTTATTCTCTCCACCATCTCTACCTGTTATCCAAAACTTAACAATGCTTCAAAATCCTCTGTATTAATGCATATTAGACCATTATGGACTTTCATAAACTTCCTGATATTGAATTTGAATCATCAAAATGAAATTCTACACACTCATATTTTACGACTTATTTGTATGTAAAGTTGTTTGTACGATATTTAGAGATTTCCTCATACCTCATAATAGAAAGGTATTATACTTGTACAAGTAAAAGCTAGTCTGTAGTAATCATTTGGTACACAATGTAGTGTCTTGTCTCAAAACTAAAATCCAAGGCGTTTCATTCGATTTTTAATGCTAAACTGTTCTCTTCTCAAGAAAATTTTTGCAAAGTGTTATGCATCTTGATATTCAGATAATTAGTGGGGTATAAGGAAGAGGAAGAAGTAGAAGAACTACATTGAGAAGAAAAATTTGAAAACCTTCCTAGTCATTTAGACATGTCTCTTCACCTAAACAATCTGCAATGTGCACCATATTTACATGTTTGGCATTATGAGTTGACAGGACATTTTTATGAATCAAACTAACTTATGAATGATTGGTTCTCTAGCAGCTAGATGAAGCACATCATATTTAATAGAAAACTAATATGTCTGATTTTTTATTACACAGCTTAAAAAAGTAGTTGGGAACTTTGTGATATTTTTATGGTGGTAAAAGAAATCATTTGAGGACCAGAAAGAAGAGAAAGAGATAAAGAGATAAGGTGAAACCAGAAAACTGAAACAGGCAGATGAGTGAGAACAATCCTTCTAAATTCCCATTAATAATCTCACTGTAATCTTTCATTTAATCACAGGGATTCCCTATTTTTGGACAATTACAATCTAAAAAACTTCCAGGCAATGGGGGCAATATCACAATCACTCCTCACAAACCCTTCTTTAGTTCTGTGTGCTCTCTTTTCCCTCAGTTGGGTTCCTTCTTGCCACCACAGTTTTTGAAGCACAAGATCATCATCCCAACACAAATCACTATCTACAAGTAACACTTGCACACTCACCAGTGTGATATGCAAGCAAAACTATGATGACCCAATTGGCATACACAGAAATACATGCCAATTGCTGAAGTGGATCTTCTCTTTTTTGGGTAATTTTCTTTTTTTGGGGGTAACTAGAATACTAGATAGATACTAGGCTAAACTGGGTGATAGCTTAGCTCCTATTTTATGTTAAGAAGTGATGTTGCAGGCTGAGGAGTTGGACTTGTCCAGAATAGACCACATGACCTGAACATCTTCATAACCACAAGCCATCACTTCACATTGCAGAGCAGTCACACTGTTCTCATTCCCTGTTCCACATAATATTAATGGAATACGATTACTCAATGACTCATTGAATCTATATATAGTTATACACACATATATCTACCATGAAGATGTACAATATGATGATACACATGTATGCATACCTTGAAGCTGAGACTTCTTCTGGTCTCTGGTGCTTGGCTGCTGGTTGAAGACCTTGGCAGCTTTCCTGAATGGGGTTGTGATGGTCTTCTTCCAAGAAGCCATATAGATGATGATGATGATGATGATGCTTTTGAACTGGTATTGTATTGTATTGTATGAATGTTTTGTGTTGCACAGCCTTTCTGTCTGAGCCTTATTCAGCTTTTGCTGTAGAAGATGATGCTGAGGATTTGTATATATAGTGGGGAGGGTGAAGAAAGAGAGGGGCAAGATCCGTGAGATGGGGTACGATTAGAATAGAGGAACATCACTCACTTGGTTAAATTTTCTTTTCGTTTTTTTTCTTATCTTCATTGAAGGTCGCCGACTGCACCAAAGCACATGGCGCACGCTCCCACAAGGCTTAGAATTGGAGGGAAGGGGGAGACCCTCAACACGTGAAACCCTTTACTTTTGTGAATGTGACGTATATTATGGGATTTGCATAATCATCACATATATATGCCCATCTTACTCTTCTTTCTCTTTCAGTGTTTGTCACATAAGTTACAAACTTGCCTTTTCACCAAGACAAACACTACCCCATCTCTCATCATCATAGACACCCTTCACCTAATTGTGGAGATCATTTGGTCGCTTTTGTTCAAATTGTGTGGCTTTGAGCTTAATTTGACAAAGTTATTTCCAAACGTTTGAAACGAAATCCACATAGAATAATATTACTGTGGTGTCAAGCATTGTAGTAACAAGTGTTGAAGGTGAGTACAAGGTCGATGTCTCCTTGATAGTGAGGTGAGAAGAATATCGATGTGAGATTATATCATTCGTAATCATTACTCAGTGGTCGGTAGTAGAACAATTGAGATTGTAGTCAATGCATGTGATTGTTCAAATAAAAGTAATAGCAGGTAAAGAAGGGTTACAATCAAAGAAAACAAGTTACAAAGGTCTTTTGTCAAAGTGAATTGGATGATGTGTGAGACCATTATGTCAAAGTGTAGATTGTTGAAGTTCATCCGTCAACAATGGCAACGAATATGTGACTCAATATGGGTGGGAAAGTGGAAGGGGGAAAACTTAATTAGATTATTTAGATACGTTTGTCGTTTGATTTATGTTTTTTTATACGTGATTTTGAAAACAGATGTAATCATGTAATATTTTGACTTATCCTCAAATTACCTTACAAAGATTGAAACATATAAGAGCATGTGTTCATCATCATTTTCACTTCATTATCTCACCCATGAAGAAAAGATCGGATATAACACTGGTGCCATTGTTAAAACATAATATACAGGAAGAGCTAGCCTTTACTCTTATACGACTACCTTCCAATGTTCTCGTTGGATGCTTTAATGCCCTATCCATGTATGTTTGCAATTGGCCAATTTCCTTGATCTATTTTAAGGTATGTCAGTCTGCACTCACATGCATTTTGAAGTCTCAACCCTAACACTCCCAGCTCCCATTGGTTCCCCCTTCTTCCCCAGGGACATTTTGAATCCTGGCTAGCTCCCACTCATTCATTACTGACTACTCGATCCCCCAACCCAGTGCTTCTGCAAATTATTCCTGCCCTAGCTTCCCCTCAACTTAATAGGAGAAAAGAAGGAATCCCAGAATAGAAATACATGAGTAACATGACCAGAGGTCCACAAGCAGAGGCCTAATTATCCATTTCACAGGGTATGTGATTCCCACATGTTGTGCTAGGGCACATAGAGCGATATCCAAGACAGCAAAATCTACCGCAGCAGTGTCTGTTATATATATGTTCAGCTATACCCTAAAACCAACCATATTGCAACTTGCGTTGTATAGTTTAGAACTAATCAGTAATCTAATGATTATAATCCATAGATCTATGGTTTGTGCAGAACTAGTGCTACATAGATCAAAGGATCCGCATCAAAACTTGGACTGGATATAAAATTGAAGCTTAACACATGAATTTGTGGAAACGTTGATTCTAATCATGGGTTGACAAAACAAAGCATTTACACATTTTGAAGATACTTGTATAATATACAAGCCAAAGTTTTAGTGTTTTGGTCTTTTAATTGGTTATTTATTTTGTTACAATGTGATTAAACATTAAGTATGTTTGAACGTACGTTCTTGGTTCTTTACGTTTCAATTTTTTGATTAATCATCTCCCCCTATAGATACGTGACTTGATTCATATGCTTCACGAGTTCAAGTTATGGGCTGTTGCAAATTGCAATAATTGGTGGAAATAGGGAGAGAAATTATGGCTTTGATTAAAGATTAAAGGTTGATGAAAGATTGAAAGGTCAAGACAGTTAATTACCAACTAGATGTTAATACAAGAGAATCATACCAGTATAATGTTACTGCATGTATGTTAATTTAGAGAAACCATCATTGATCATTGATGATCGAGTTAGTAAGAGCCTAGTTAGGTGGAGAACCTCATATTCAAGTTGAATCCCTCAAAGTTTATTGGATTCTTGGTGACCAAATTAAGAGAAGGAAACGTTCTAGCATACCCAGGTTCGAATCATGTCGTAGTTGATTGAAGTTAAATCACATGCAATCTATTCTTGGTGGTGAGGAGAAAGAAACGTTTTGACATTCTCAGGTTTGAGTAATGTTGAAGTTGGTCGGAGTACTTAAATTAAATCACAATCTATTCTTGGTGGTCAAGGGTTAGGAAATTTATTAGCATGACTTTCTGACACGGACTAGTCTTTCGGTCTAAAAAAATCTTTAAGAAAACTGTGTTCTAAGAAAAAAAAAATTATTTAAAGAATTTTATCATTTCCTAGAATGTGTACGTGATAAACAATATTTTGTAATCATTACATTTACTTATTTTCAATGAAAATATTGCCATTTTTCTTCTAGCTAGTAATGTAATAAGAAAACATAAATCTAATGACTGAAAAACTCAAGACATTGTCTCGGTATCATACTTAAATTTTTCGGTTAGTTTATAATGCTATCATGCAACTCGAAGTCTCCAACTCTCAAGGCAATTGTTAGATTATTATTGCCATTAACATGCACATATTGATATATCTTCTTTGCAATGTGAATTCTTTTCTAGCAAAACGAGAGGGTCATGTTGCCAACATTGTAAGAAAGATCGAGAAGAATTATAAAACCAAGTCAATCAAGGTCTACCTTACCCTCATTGGGCTCTTAAAATAAACTGTTATAGAAACTCAAAAATGCTCTGTGATGTCTGACATGGTCTGAACACTTCTCATGATAATGTATAGTTCATGCAGTGAAATGTGAAATGCATCCCCCTTCCATCTTATTCCTAGCTCATTCTCTCTTCTCCTCCATATATCTTTTCTGTCATTTCAAGTTAACTCATTAGTTAATTTAGCTTGTGTATTATTCCAACCCACATGCTCGATCAATGGCAGTTTGTATATATGAGATAAATGATTGAATTGTTTAGATGAATGGATCTTTGATCTGTGATTCAATAATAACTAACAAGGAGGCAAGTATGGTGGTGGATAGTTTCACATGTAGACAGTCTGCGTGTTATTTGGGCACTCATCAATTTATTATGGTCGGTTTTATTTAGAATCTTACTGATAAAGACGTAAATTATTGAAGATCCAACAGTACAAGTATAATGCTACGCATAATGCTTGTGTCCTAGCGCGCACTGGCTAGAAAAGAAAATGCCACGATTGAAAAACTTAACAAACATATAAGAAAAACTCATATCATTGGTTCTACGATGAAAAATACGATAAAAATAATCAAAACTTAACACGTAATATGATTAATATCATATCGAGTCGTTAGAATAAACTTAATGAAATTTTAATCATGCATGGTACTTAATTAAGTATAAGAAATAATAGCATTCGAAGACCTTTGGAGACATAGGAGAGTACCGATTACTAGTGTTCTTAACCTTATTGGAAACAACAGAAGTAATCGATCGCAACCCCCACTTGGAACAGAAACCCTATATTCAGTATGGTGTGGTTCAGTTGGTTAAATCATAGCATGGGCATTTTATAAGCTTCAACTCTTTTCATTTTTTTGGCCTCTATCTTTAAATTTACGTCCATTGTTTCCTTGGTCTTTCTTGCAATAAGAACACCAGAGATGACCCACTTAATAATTGAATTAAAAAACACAAATATTATGGTGATAATGAGTGGTGAATGAGATTTGCTGTGATCCATCAGATTCAGTGGGAGATAGATTGGAGATTTGGATCTTGTTCGAGTGCCGATGAATAATTATACGTACAACCAAACCAGTACCCGAAAGCAACCCAAGCCAAACTTGGTCACCCATTTTTGTTTTGTCCAAAATATAAGTGTGTACTAGTTTCTAGTTGGTTCATTGCCTTAACTTTTAGGCTATCAGACTCTGTGGTTCGAAGCTGCTCCACACATTTCTGTTTGTTTGTCTCTAAAGCCACGAAGAGTGTTCCCCAGAATTTGTCAACATAGTGAGATTATATTTCACCAAAAGTTTGTCATCAGATTTTCATGATCATCAGTTCTGCAAGTTCATGAAACCATGCATGTTTGCATTACGAAATAGAGGAATCTGAATACGTTGTATGTAATGGAAATATATCATCTTCAAGTAATTCATGAACCGACAACATTCAGACAATCAATTGATGATAATCGTTCAAGGACACAGGACAAGTTTACAAAGAAATCGATCTATATATTGTCACATCACCATCGTCAAGAAACTGATCTTGGATACTTGAAACCATTGCTGATAAGCGCTGAGTTGGAGATTCATACTGGCCCGGTATGAATTGCTGCTAGATGGAGGATTCAGGATCACCTTTCGGGTTTTTGACAAAGATCGGAATCCGGGTTCCGGCCTGGAAGATAAACCTGAACCCTAATTGATGACAGTATATATTACGTGGTATATATAGTCAAGTGGTGTATATGCATGTATGCCCAATATACAAGACAATTAATTCCTAGCCTCCGATCCTCTCATCAGACATGAACACCCAATTCGAAATATGGGACACAAGGTTAACTCAGATCAGAAGGAACCGTTTCTGGTACATATAATAAAACTAATTATCTAGTTAATGCCTAGTATATTGGAGCAGAAGGTTAATATATTGAGTTACATACTGATACTAAACTAATCAGCTGGTTTCATTGATTTAATTAGTCATATGTAACTGAATAATTTTTTTTTTCTTGAGAATAAATTAGTTGCCTACGGATGTAAATTATGCAGCTTAGGACTATATATCTGATAATTAACCATATGGAGAACAAAAAATGGAACAAGAACAGGTGCTAATAAGTGTGAGCTATTAATAATTCAATAAAAATATCATTAGAGAATATATATGGGGTTGCATTACTTGCATAGACTATTTTTTATTTTTTTTTGGGTTAATACTTGCATAGACTATAAACTTCTTCATCTACATATATTTGCATGCATGTTGATGTTGTCCCAGAATGGTGCATGTGATCGATCTTATGATTCTCTTTCTCTATATCTATAATTTTGCTTAAGAAAACGATTGGAAAAGAAATGAACACCAATAAGTGTAAAATAAAGAATTTTGGGGGATCATATATAATTGGCCCCTGGAAACAACTTGGATATATTCCCCTATTTTCTGGAGGAGTTTTTGGCTAATCAAGTAGCATATATATATAGGTCTTGCTGTGTTGTCTTGTTAACATTACCAACCAAATATATATCTTTGGTGGGTCTTCAAGACTCAAAAGTATCCGATAATTTCTCAATATATAAGTTAGGCCTAATATGGTGCTGTTCATTTTTTTTTTCCAGTCGCCGTGCTGTGGATTTTGGTAGTGTTGCTGTTTAGTTTTCTAATCTTGGTGTTTATCCAACATTTCAAAGCTTAACAGATTTGAATTATGGAATAATACCAACTTGCACGACTAGACTAGACGAGTAGTAAAAAGCCGAGGACTGGATTCTCTTCAAACGTTCAAACTTTGAAATTTGAAGCCTCATTGTTTAAATAAATGAAGAATCTTTGGCATGCAAGTCTCCAGATTAACTAATTCATGGTTCTGAGTAACTGATCTGACCTTATCGATCGATTAATCGCAGCTTGATTGTAGAGTACTATAGACCAAATTGTCTGGGATTTAGAACCCCGACAGAATTAAACTAATATAAACCAAACTAGGTTGAGCATATTACTGTGAATGCGAACCATGAATTAAGGCCTAGTAGTGTTTCATGCATGCAGGTGCATGGTCTCACTTCGACATTATATATATACTCTACTAACAAAACTACTGTGGGAATCCTATTCTAGTTAGCAATAATTTATTTCATTTTTGTATAGCTAAAGAGCGTTGCGTTCAAAAGAAAGCTTCTAAATTAACTAAGGACTAAATGACGAAGCATGTAAATTGATATGCATGCTAAAATTTAAAATATCATTTATCTAACCGTTTGTTTAAAAGTTTATATGATGATGAGTTTTTACTTTAAGATCTTTATTAATTAGAAAGAGCCCGTAACTTTATAAACACAAATATAACATTATGAGACGTGTAGAGACTGTTCGAGATATTTTAGTAAACGGTAATATTCATATATAGTTAGATATAGATGATCTACTTTTTTTTAAATTTTTTTTATATTGAAATAGATGATCTACTTTGATACTTTTGCATAGCATATGAATTAAAATAATTGTTTGGGTAAAATATTGTATAGTTCTTAAGGTTTAAAATTAATATATGTTTAGTCCTTATGATTTTATTTTAATTTGAATAGTCCTTAAAGTCATGATTTTTCATCCAAATAATATTTATGATTTTATTTTAATCTGAATAGTCCTTAAAATCATGATTTTTCATCCAAATAGTCCCCTTATGGCTTTTAACTGAGAAAATTATTGGAATGATTATTTGGATGAAAAATCATGAGTTTAAGGACTATTCAGATTAAAATAAAACAATATTTATTTTAAGGACTATTCATATTTACTTTAAGGACTATTCAGATTAAAATAAAACCATAAATACTATTTATATGAAAAATTATGACTTCAAGAACTATTCAGATTAAAATAAAATCACAAAGACTAAACAGATATCGACTGCAAACCACAAGTACTAAACAAATTTCAATTCTAATTGTTTTGACACTCCAATTAACCAGCTCCAAAGAACTAGTTGCATGGTGGAATATTAGAAAGGTAGCTAGCTAGTCACAAAAGCTCGGAGGGTTCGAGTCCATCGATCACTAATATAATGTTTATATATGCACATGGTGCATGTAGAAGTAGAACCACCAAAGGGACTTGCGAAAAGGGATAGGATCTGTCCATTCATATATACATTTAGATGGTTCACCTTCACTAATGAGTTAGAAAAGAAACAGAACCCGGCCAGGTGAGAATCGAAAGAGAGAAAGAAGTTACTTTTAGCCTGCAGTGTTTCACTGAAATGGACAGAGAGAAACTCAGAAACAAATTAGAATCCTTAAAGAGTTAGTTAATTTTAGCAATAAGCTGGCTTCTTCAGCAATACTGGTTCTTCAGTCTTTACAATAGCATTTATATATAATAGGTTTTGGGTTTAGGGTTTAGAGTCACTTTTTAATGTGTCTATTTTGCTTGATTCAGTAGCCATGAGTTGGAGGCCATAAGCATTAGGTTCCTTTACCATTAACTTTAAGAAACAAAACCAGGGGCACTGTTATTCTTTCTTGAATTGAGAGTAGCCATTTTTTTTGAGAAGAAAAAGAAATTTACAACTAGGCGCCTCTAGGACAGTCAATATTAATAGTATCTAAATGTAACGCTTGCGCAGCTTGAGGAGGAAGCGCACCCAGCCAAATCTTCAGAGATTGCAAACTGTGCCCGAGAATTGCAAGAGCATCAGCCAAGAAATTGGCTTATCGGAAGGCATGACCAAAGTTGATATTATCAAACTCACTAGCAACATGAATGACATCTCTGACATGGGATTTGAGACGCCAAGAGACTTCGCAAACATTCTTAACGCAATTGATCGTTAAGAGAGAATCTCCTTCAACCACAATAGACTTGAAGTTGAACATTTTCGCAATAGCGAGACCATCTTTAAAGGCAAATTGAGAGTAGCCATTGTAAGCAAACAAAGTGGTTGATTTCTGGGTTTGACAGCAAGTTAGTGAAAAGATATGAAAACACTTTGTGTTACACTTAAAACTATTTCAAGTAAAATTGCGATATATAAAGCCATGAGCCAGGTATATGAGTAGAAATTACGGTTCTCTCTACTCTCTACTCATGCTAATTAATCAAGCCTCGCTCATTCGATGAATCTGTAACATCCCAACATTTTTGATTGATATATAGAATATGCTTGAATGGTATTCTTGCACACGTACTGTGTGGCATATATATATCATTACGAACTGAAAAAGAAAATTGAATCGGCATTCTCTTATTGGAAAAGAAAATTGATCGTGCGCCAAAATGTTGATTCTGATTGATTTTCATAGATAAAGACAAATGAGCATGAATCTGCTGCTGATGTCTGCTTCTTTTTCATGTATTAATATGCTTCATTTTAGACTCAAATTAATTTCTGGTCATTATTGTAATAACAATCTTATGAACACACTAAACTTTAAACAAAATCGCTTAGCCCCTAACAAACGTTAGATGCAAGCACTTTGGATGTAAGCACATATAAGCACTTACGCATTTCCATTCCCCCTCTATATATAGACTGGCAGCTTAATTAACATCATTAAGAAGCTGAAACTACATAAACTCAAAAACATAGAGCATGAAAGTGGTGTTCCAGCCGCTTTTTCTACATTAGTTGGAACTATTCGTGTGGCTTTAACTTTGAGAATATAAATAAGCATGGAGCATCAAACTCAAAAAGAAAGACAAAAAGGGATATATGTATATGTAAGAGTAGGGATGTTTGCCACCAAAAGGAGTAAAAGGAAAAAAGATCACAACAAGGTTATGTATATTTATGCTGATGTCGTAGTGTAGTACATCTTTTACGGTAAAACTTTAGTCCATTGATTATCTAGCTAGGGATGTGTTGATTAATGGGTTAAGTTATACAAGTTTACTACAATATTTGTCGACAGTTCTCGCATGATTCTCAGATCACAATCGCTACGAACTTCCTGCATGATGACCGATTCACTTCAAGAAAGAATAACAAACTAATCATCAAACCAAGAAAGAATCTTTAATCACATAGTCTACTTAAGTACTGTTTAATTAGTGCTTGTTTCAGTTGGTGATTAAATGCATGTATTTCTCCAGTAAATGTGCTGGTTTATGATTTAATCAGTTACTAACTTTTACGTTTTGATTGATCGCTGTTTGATCTAAAGATTTAACAGAATGAAAACCAACAACATCAAAAGAGAACATATTTAAGTACGTACAAAGAGAAACTATTCTTTGCGTTTTATTGTCTGCATTATGGAAATTAACTCACAGATTACTGCACACTTCCAAGAAAATTACAAGAGATCGAAGAAGAAGAAGGGGCTGAAGGAAGGAAGCATGACAAAAAATAATGGAAAGTACAATTAACCAGCTGCTCCAATCAATCAAACAGTGTACTACATTAATCTCTAGCTTAACTGATTGATCAAACAGCATGGTACTCAGGATCCGAAACATGCCTCTCGTAGAACCTTGCAATGAAAGCAGTGGCCTTGCGGTCGATCCCAGGCTCAGCAGTCCAACCGCCTCTGTCCTCATCACTCGGACATATTCTTCTTCTGTAACCACCACCATCATCAGAGTAAGTATCGTCGCGGCTTCCACCAGAAAAGCAAGCCTTGAACATGTTGCAGAAGGAGAACAAGGACGTCTTTCCCATGATGATGATCTTCTGCGCTAGCTTCAATTTCCCTAGCTGGTTTTGTTGGCTGGTTTTCTTAACAAGCAAATGTTTACAAGCCTGTAGTACGACGCAATGGAGTGGAATATATGTGTCTATTTATAGTGCAAGGAAAACCACTAGATCATAACATATAGGAGTCCAGCTAATTAGATTGCCTTTTTTTTTTTTTTGAACAGGAGCTAATGAGATTGCTTAAGGTTAAGATTTACACGGACGGCTGGGATTGAATGATCTGATGGTCGTGAAACTGAAGAGAAAGCTAGAGAAGCATCAGTGTTATTGTCCTCTGCTTTTGAATTGACCCAAACTGTTCTCTTTGGTGGTACAGTACCCAACCTTTTCTTTTCTTCTTACCGGTTTAATTTCTTTATCACCCAAAAGATGCTCTCTAACTCTTATATAAAATAATGCCTACGGGAAACTAGATTGCAACTCCTTCTAGTTCTGAAGAATCTCTTTAGGTAGAATATGTATATGAACTTTAAAAAAAATACTAATTACTGAGGTACAAAGCAGATCAGAACATGCTGCATAAACCCAATTAAGCAACCAAAAGATATATAGTAACATGCTGAACAAACCCAATTAAGAAACCAAAAGATAGTCGATCTTATCTAATCTTCTGATATTATTATCTCAGGAAAATGTGTGTTCTCGGTCATGTTAGCTTGATATACTTGCATGTTTTGACTCATTTCAAACCATTTTAATTTGTGCTAATAGGAAGTCATGTTTACAAATTAGTTAATTTCTATCTGCAGTTAGGGTTTGAATTTCCCAACCCTGGTCTAATTCTATGTCTGAATGTGTATCTGCTTCTCATTCTCTGTTGTCTGAACACCATGCAAAGGAATACTAAACCATAGGATTGTTGATCAATTAAGACCAATTGCTAATACATGCCTCTATATTAGAAATAATTGATGAGAACCAAACTAAGACTTACGCGGAGAATAGTTGAAATTAACTGCTACATGCATATACTAGTTCATTCAATGGTGTTTGAAATTTGAATGGCATAATTGGGCACCATAAAATATTTGGAAGCTAAGTAAAGTTGCACCGTATGCTCTGTATCTAGCTAAGTACTTCCCTTGCAAGAAAACGAATGAAGAAGATTGCAGGAAGATATATATCAGAGATATTTAAGCAATGGAAAAATTCAAAAGAAAGCTTTTTCTGTTTGCAGAGTGATAGTTTTCAGCTTTCTCTTAATTTACTTATTTCTTGGGTACTTTTGGGATAAGCATCGGCTGTTTACAATAGCTGGGAGGTTGCTGAGAAAGCAGCTAGCTACTGAGCAGTGCATTCAAGCTGTCTAGCTTTGTGGCATCTCATCAAAGTTAGAAACCCACAACAGGTTAGAACCAGAGAGTTTGGTATGCAACATCTTCTTTTCTATTCAAAATTCAGGGCACAAGATCTTCTTCTTTTTCTCCTTTAGCTATTGTTTGATTAATAACCAATTCAGTATTAGATGATTCCTTGTTGCAATCACATCTGTGATATATATCATTGTATATGTTTCATAAAGAAGGGAGAGATTGTATCTGAGATATTTGATCAAAACCTTTGACCTAAACCCTAACTCAGACACGTGGCAGACTGGCAGTGATCGAATATATGTACAGACTAGAGCCTTAGAGGGTAAGTACTCCTACAAACATGAAAGGGCAGAAAGGCTGAGGACCCTGGTGTGTAAACTATTCAGATGAATTCCTCCCTACACACAGCTACATCTAAACGGAATGCGCAGCATTCTGATTTCTGACTTAACAATATTATACCTCACCTAAAACCTCTTGACCACTACGTACTCTTCAAGAACTGGATTGCAATTATAGTATTGAGCTTCAATTACTTGGAGTGAAAATGTCCAAATTTTAATCAAAAGGGTTTGGTACGTACGTACGACTATTATTAGTCTAGTATTGATCATCCCTCCACAAGGCGGCCAGGAGATCAAAGTTTAAATCTCCCCTGCTAATGGTTAAAAACTAAAACATTACGTATATATTGTCATTACAATCAGCTTGCTGGGTGAAGTAGTATAAGAAATCTTCGAGTAAAAAAAAAAGTAGTATAAGAAATCTATAGTGCTTTTAATTAGCTTGTGTCTCAGGCCCGGTCAGTTTAGGATAGTTCAAGTTGAACTAAAGCAGCTACAACTTTTAGTTTATGAGAACTGCATTTTACTTACCAACTTCTATCAGTAGTGATATAATTAACTGCCTTATTATAACAAAAAAATAAGGGTCCGATTCAAGAGACATCAAATTTGACATTATTTCCTACTCATTAGATTTAAAAAAAAAAGTTTTATTAATAACTCACACACCCTACATATGTTAGTGAAGTTTGAACTCATGACCTCAAAGTTGTCAGTTAAACACCTCAAAGTTGTCAGTTGTCCATTAGATTTTAAAACCTTTAAGAGTTCAGATCAATTGTTAATATGATGTCATCAAATTTGACACAAATTTTGACATCAGTTCCTAGCCATAATTTTAAAACATTTAAGAGTTTTGATCAATTGTTAATATATATAATGTCAACATATAAATAATTGACGTGCCAAGTGACATCATATTGTTTAATTTGAGTAATTTCATAATAAATCAAATTAAAAGAAATCAGCTAAATGAGTCTTCTCCAAACCCTAAGGATGTTGCTCAGTAGCGCAGCCACCAAAACCCTAAGGCCACCGCACAATTGTGCAACCACCATGCCGGAGTCTCTCCGACACCAAGCCTCTCATGGCCGCCTGCACGTACAAGGCTCTCACACCCCTGTCGTCTATGCTTGGGGATCCAACTTTGGTGATCGATGCCAACCACCATTTCAAATGGAGAAACGTACCTCCTCCACACCTTGGTCTCCAAGCAGATTCTCGTTCAAAGATCTGGATTATGGAAGTGGGGCTTCGCAGCCTCTCACATGCTCATGGAGGAACATGAAGCTCCGGATCGGATCCCACCCAGTCAGGCGCGACTCAAGAGAACGATGAAACATGGAGCAGATTTGGTGTCTATGGTAACCAGGCGATGCGAAAGGTTCATTGCGGTGATGGGAGATGCTAACGTAGTGAATCCCAATGGCGAATCATGGAATGGCTGCATATGGCACGACAGACTACGAGTATGATGCAAGACGACACAACGATGATGGGAGATGCTGATCGACGTAGTGATTTCAAACCTGAATCTTGAATTGGAACAATCATGGAATGGCTGCATATGGCACGACAGACTACGAGTACGATGCAAGACGACGCGGCGGCGATGACCAATTTCAGGCAGGAGGTGGCTCCTTTTCGGTAGGGTGCGCATATCAGTTTCGTGGCCTAAGCTCAACATAAGGCCCATATCAGGCTGGGTGTCTGAAGCCCAATGGAGGTTTGGCACCAAAATGGGAGTGGCTGAAATATGGACCCATCTTGAAGCTTTAATTTGGACTTTAGCTCACTTATGGGCGATGTTGATGAGCCTTGGCCTACTAGGGTTCCAAATTTGGAATCCCGATGTAATACCCTAGATTTTCAAATCATTTTTCCTTGTATTATTTCTTTAATTAATGAAGGATTATTTATGGAAATTCTTTGGTTTACGCGAAGTTGAAGTTTCGAGAGTTTATTTTAAGGTGCCTCGACAATGTTTAACCGGGCCCGGCAATATAGCTCTAGTCCGGCTGCACTTAACCGGGCCGGGCTTTCACCTTAAAACTTCAGGGATCGGCCAAAGCCCGGACCGACCAAAAACCGGCCGGTCCCTCAGGCCTTCGGTCCTTCAAACCTTGATAAGAAATTATGTAGTCAACTGAAATGCAAAATGCAATGAAACTGATAATCACATCTACAATCTTCCAAATTGTAAGAAGCCAATCATATTCTACAATCAAATTCACAAATCATAGAACACACATCGCATTGAAACTAATAAAAGAGATTACTCATATTAGATCGTGCTTTCTTCTCTGATGATGCCCATATCGAATCCTACCCATATCAAATTCGTGTTCTATCAGATGAAGAAGATCAGAATTGATGGGTTTTAGTAGGACATCGGAGGATGACGATTTTAGACTCACCTTGTACATCGGCGCAGGCTTAAAGGAGTCGAACACTAAAAATTCATGGCGAGCTTCTCAAAATTCATGGCGAGCTTCGCAACCCAGATCTCGATCCCTTTGACAACGAGCTTTTCAGATTCACTGTGTTCTTGATCGTCCCTTTGATGCCTTGACAGATGACGGAGGCTGCTGGAGTAGTCAAAGATGAAGGTGGAGTCTCGAAAGGGGAGACGGAGATTGATCGACGATGGTTGCTTGAAGGGGGCTGCTCTGGAGTAGTCAAAGATGAAGGTGGAGTCTCAAAGGGGGAGACAGAGATTGATCAACGATGGCTGCTCGAAGGGGGACGCTCTGCCTGCTCGTCGTTTAAGAAGAAAATTGGCTGCTCGAAGGGGTCTAAAAAAGTGAGATGTGAGAATTGAGTCTAGGTCTAGGTTTCAGGTCTTTAGTTTGTAGTATTCCAGTGTGGTTAAGTGTATACTATTAGTATAGGATTGCTATAAAACCTAATCATAGCATGACACATGTAGAAGTCGGGTATTCTAGGGCCCGGGACTGGCCCGTGTACAACAAGCCCGACCCGAATAAGTCAAAAACTAACAAGGGCCCGTTAAAAAGCCCGGCCCAGCCCGGTCGGTCGGGTCGTCCGGTCCAGTCTGGTTTTTTTTTCCTCCTCGGGTTTTTTGCCCAGCCCTACTCATCGGGGTTTGGGTTGTATGTTGATGCATCTTGGTGGGTGTTATGGCTTATGGCTCTAGACAGTTGAAGGTTCATGAGAAGAATTACCCCACTCATGACAGTTGAAGATTTGGAGGCATTACTTGTATGGAGAGAAGTTCAAACTCTTTTCCGATCATAAGAGTTTGAAGTATTTATTCTCTCAGAAAGATTTGAATATGAGGCAAAGGAGATGGATGGAGCTCTTTAAGGACTATGACTTCACTTTAAAGTATCACCCTAGGAAAGCCAATGTAGTGGCGAATGCATTGAGCAGGAAGCCCAGGGGTATAGTCGCCTCTATGTTGGTGCAGGAGTGGCTCATGTTGGAGACTGCATCTGATTTTGGCATTCTGCCTTCAGGCAGGGAACAAGGGATCTTCCTTGGAAGCGCCTCTGTGCAGCCCACCTTGATTTCCAGGATCATCCAGGGCCAAGCACATGACGAGTTGTCACGTGCTAAGGTGGTGGAGTTAGTGGTGGACTTGGTGAATGATTGTCCTACCGAGTAGTCGGTTGGATCAGATGGTGGATTGAGGTATAAATTGAGATTGTGTGTTTCCGATAGTAATGATCTCAAAAGGGAGATCTTTTGGGAGGCACATCGATCTCGTTATACGGTGCACCCAAGGAGCACCAAGATATATAAAGATTTGCGAAGGTAGTTTTGGTGGAATGGGATGAAGAAAGATGTAGCAGAATATGTGTCCAAGTGCCTCACTTGTCAGCAGGTGAAGGTGGAGCATCAGAGGCCCGGAGGCATGTTGCAGCCATTATCTATTCTTACTTGGAAGTGGGAGCAGATTTATATGGACTTTGTGACTGGACTGCCTAAGTCCAAGCTTGGACATAATGCTATATGGGTGATTGTGGACCATTTGACGAAGTCAGCACATTTCCTTCCCTTGTCGATGTCGTACACGGTAGATGCTTTGTGCAAGTTGTATGTGAATGAGATAGTGAGACTTCATGGAGTGCCTACTTCGATTGTTTCAGATTGAGACCCCCGATTCACTTCAAAGTTTTGGGGTGGTTTTCAGAAAGCCATGGGTACTACCTTAGACATGAGTACAACATTTCACCCTCAGACTGATGGGCAAACTGAACGAGTGAATCAGGTGTTAGAAGATATATGCTGAGGGCTTGTGTCATGGACTTCAAGGGAAGTTGGGAGGATCACCTCCAATTGATTGAGTTTGCCTACAATAATAGCTATCACTCTAGTATCGGCATGACACCATATGAAGCACTCTATGGGAGGCCGTGTAGATCACCTATTTGTTGGACGAAAGTGGGTGATAGTGAGCTGTTGGGTCCTAATATTGTTCAAGAGACGACTGAGAAGGTCTCTATTATCCGAGATATGATCCGAACGGCGCAAAGCAGGCAAAAGAGCTATGCCGACTTGAAGAGGAGGCAAGTAGAGTTTGATGTTGGGCATCATGTGTTCTTGAAGGTCTCACCTACTAAAGGGGTGGTGAGATTTGGCAAGAAGGGGAAGTTGGCTCCTAGGTATGTGGGGCCTTTTGAGAGTTTGGAGAAAATAGGAGATTTGGCTTATCGACTTGCCTTACCTCCTATCATGTCCGGGGTACACAATGTGTTCCATGTGTCTTTGTTGAGGAAGTATATTCCGGATGCGTCACATGTGATTGACTATAGTTCTATCAAGGTGAATGCGGATGCAACCTTTGTTGTTGAACCGGTTCAAATCTTAGATAGATCAACCAAGAGGCTTCGAAGGAAGGAAGTCGATTTGGTTAAGGTGTGTTGGAGTCACCATGATGAGGGTAATGCATCTTGGGAGTTAGAGTCGGACATGAGGGCTAAGTACCCTAAGTTGTTTTTGGGTAAGTATCTTTGAATTTCGGGGCGAAATTCCTTTAAGGAGGTAGATTGTAATACCCTAAATTTTCATATCATTTTTCCTTGCATTATTTCCTTAATTAATGAAGGATTATTTATAAAAATTCTTTGGTTTATGCAAAGTTGAAGTTTCGGGAGTTTATTTTAAGGTGCCTTGACTTTTAAGAGGCCAAAAGTTGATTTTATTTTCTGTAAGTTATCTTCAAAAACTTACTTCTTGAAAGTTGTAGAGTTTGTCGATACCAGTTCGTAGACATGAGACACGCCTAAAACGGATATCGTATGAGAAAGTTATGGTCAAATGAAGTTAGTTTCCGGGTGTGGAAAATGTTTAAGTAGAAAATTGTGTGTGGGTTATTTTGGAAACCCTAACACAAATAAGCTCTCTCTCTTCTCTCTCTTCTCTCTCTTCTCTTTCTCCCTCTCCCGAACTCACCCGCACAGCAAACTTCCGCCAGAGCTAGCTCTGTCGTCCGGCCACCACTTGGACCACCACTGGTCCCATTCGAATCCCACAAGTGCTCTCTTCAAGGCTGGGCAGCTGCTGCTTGGTGTGGCACGCCGGAATCAGAGCCTTGTTGCCGGAAAGAGGGCTGCTGCGTTTCCGGTCGGTTTTGCCGTTTCCGACGGCGACGAGGGGCATCCTTAGGTGAGTCTTGATCCTCTCCTCCTTCTAGTGGTGGCTAGGCATAGATTGAAGCAAGTTTTGAGGTTTTGAGGCCGGTTTTGCAGGTTTTGTAGTTTGATTTTCTGGTTACTGTTCGGGGCAATTTCCGGCCAAAATTGGTTGAAGTCTCAGGAATGAAAGTTGTTCCCCTTGCTTCAAGCTTCAACTTTGCTGTTGAGAGTTTTCTCAAATTCGAAAGTTTATGGTGGCGCGTGGGGCCACTCACCGCCGCCTATGGTGGTGCTTGGCAACGCATCCGGCAATGTTTGTGGCTTAGGTTGCTGTGTTTTAGCCAGCTCTTGTTGTTATGAGCTTGTTGAGATGTAGAATTCCTAGGTTGTGAGCAAAGTTTGCATGTTAGAACTTTAAGTGTAATATTAGGCTTCACTACTACACAGGACCCCTTCAATGACACACATAAAACGTCATTGAAGACCTTCCATGACGTTTTCTGTGTGTCGTTAGAAACGTCGTCTTAGCTTGTGTCATGGAAAGGGTACCCTTCAATGACGTTTTTCAAACGTCATTGAAAATCTTTTGATGACACTTCGTTCTCGTCATAGAAACATTTTAATGACGTTTGTAAACTGTTATAATAAGGTTTTCAATGACGTTTTTCAATTGCTATAGAAAAGGCTTACACGACGTTTTCCCAACGTTATTAATTGTTTTTCATATTATAAAAAAGGGTAAAATATTGTATAGTTCTTGTGGTTTGAAGTCGACATCTGTTTAGTCCTTATGGTTTTATTTTAATCTGAATGGTCCTTAAAATCACAATTTTAATATGTTTAGTCTTTTTGGTTTTATTTTAATCTGAATGGTCCTTAAAGTCACAATTTTTCATCCAAATGGTCCTAGACCACGTCAGCAATTTAACTAAGAAAATTGACGGAATGACCATTTGAATGAAAAATTGTGATTTTAAAGACCATTCAGGTTAAAATAAAACCACAAGGACTAAACAAATGTCGACTTCAAACCACAAGGACTAAACAAATTTCAATTCTATAAAAAAAAATTTTGATTTATGATTAAATTCAGAAATCAAATATGTTTGTATTCACACAGTCACCATAGACACAAAGTACTAATTGTTTCATTAAGACCAAGTCCTCTAGTTTCCACTATATCAAAGAATATATATACAAGTGTAATTTTCTAGCTAGTCTTGTTCAAAACCTCCTCCAATTAAAGTTCAGCCTAGCCTTTGTGCAGCAGCTTCCGCAACTCGTATTCAGCTTCAATCCTTGCCTTCTCAATAACCCTATAACTCAAACCATATAAAAATCAGACTATATTTGATATAGGCTCTATGTGATCAATGTAGACAACACAATTACTTTTCTCAATGCATTAATCAATGTAAATAAAACTTGTTCAGATAATTGGGGTAGAGGATCAATGTAAACGACAAACTGCAAACGTAGAACTTTGCTACTTTTCTAAAATTCCACTACGCATATAAGAAGACAAGACCATACCTGAACATGTATATTGCACCCTTTTTCACATTATCTCTTACATTCAAAAGCATCTGAAACAAAACAAATAATACAGCTATAAAAAACTCATGACTAATTTTTCTACCTTGTAGCTGCTTCAGAAAAACATCCCCCAAAACCTATTACTTTATTAAACCAATAATCTGTTATCTGTCATAGGAGTTCAAGGAAACAAATTGTCCCTTAAAAACTTATCAAGATCATGTTGAATTAAGAAACTAACAGACATCATATACATTAACAGCTAGTGCAAAGCAAGGTAAATGAGTAATAGAAGAAAAACTTACACTAAAATATTCAGTTAGCTCCCAGATTTCATTGTCCGAACTAGCAACCTTCCTTCCTGTCAAAGCCATCATATGGAGAACCAAATCAAATGAACTTAAACAAGGAATCCCAAGATGCATATTTTACTACTTTGCAGTATTAAAGGTCATCTTAGTAAAAATGAAAGATATGACCATGTCATACTCAGTCTCTTACCTGAGCCGTAGCAAGCTTAAAATTCAGCAACCCACTAAACAGAAGTAAAGAAACACAAAAACTCAGATTTTGGATGTCAAATTTGAAAAAAGTAAAAGCTGGGACCTGGGAACTTGATGAAACAATTGAAATAAAGTCTTCCATTGATCAGTGATACTAAAATCCGTCTCATGAAGTCTGAATTGTGATTATCGTTGGGGGACGCCTCAATGTTAAATCCAATCCATATAGAGATTTCTACAAGTATTACACTAGTGTACATGAGAACGTGCTATAATGAGTCTACTATCGAACCACCCTTCGTTGATGGATATCAACTTAGTTGATTGGCCTAATGGAAATACACGATCCAGCATTAACAAAGAGATAGGTCCTTGGGCAGGTGATGCCGACACCGCAAGCTAAACCCTATCAACTGTGCATTTGTTAGATAGCGTAGTGAGAGTAAGAGCTTAGACTCACCTTATGGCGCAAGCTCTTTCACTAACACGCACTGGGATCAACTACGATGAGATATGCTCTCGTAATGGATGTCATTGAACTCCACTACTTTGTCAGTTTGGTAGTTTCCGAATAACTGAACATGCAGCCTATGAATGTGGTCATAATAACATCTCTATGGGATCAGAGATATACATGAAGATCTTAAACGGACTTCATTCATCCGAATCAAGTGGCTCCAAACCACAGGAGCATGCGTTTGCTAAATGTATTGAAACGCACATAGACTCTACTTGATTTGGAAGGGATATGGTGAATTATGCATTTGCGTGTTCATTCCGGATTTACATGGACTCTTGATGGATCAAGAGATGCCAATATGTATTAACATCCGAAGAAAAAGATCTTGGGAAGACATGGTCTCGATAAGGCACTCGATGACTGTATTGATGATGATTTTCCATCAATCGGCTTAGGCGCTCTATAACTAGTGAGGCCTACATATACTCCCATGATTAGTCAAGGTCTTTGCTCTAAAGAGAGATCCGTTGTTTTGTCTAAAGCAAGATGACAAATATGTGTTAAGAGATGGAGTTCCCATCTAAGTACAATAAGACGCATCAATGTACTCAACACAATACGAAAGACTTGACATCTCATTCGCTATGAAAAGTTGTAAAGCTAAGTGTAGCTATGCGCCCACGCAATGCCAATGTAATGACAGTAACTCCTTTTTCAATACTTAATGGTATGAAAGGTTTAGGCTTATTCTATCCCTACATAAGAAAAACACATCAATAGCGAAATCAGAATCTGCTAAGTTTTGTAGGTTAAGCTCCACGGGACTTACAGGAAACCTTACTCACTGGAATATGGTAAAATTGGTACCATTGGAAAGGTCTATGTGTCTAATTTTCAGAGACACCAACCATTTGATCATACCTATCATATTGAGTGAGTTATGGCCGTTTTCGTAAAGTAGGACGAATCTGTCCGAGAATCTGATTTTGGCAAAACAGTCAACTTCGACGGGACTTTGTGAACAACTCCTGATGAACCAGAATGTGTGTAATATACGGTTGGAAAGCTAAATGAGTCCAGTTTCCAAAACCGTTTACGGTTCATTCATATGTATTTCCTAGAGGAAGTTACGACTGTTCTAGTAATTGAATGTCATGCTGTGCAGAAATATGATTTCATGCACGAACTTATGTTTTGAGTTCACAAGTGACCTTCTCCTCAAGATCTAAGTGTAAAAGATCATTTGAGGACAATACGGCATGATTTAGTTAATCATTGCCCAATGCCACATTTGAAGACATGTTAAAAAGCATTGACATGCTAAGTTGTTGAAACTTCCGTGATTAGTAAGAATCAGGAAGAGCCCTATGATTGATGTAAAGATCAGGAGGGGTGCGAACTTCAGGGGGAGTCTAACACATACATACATGTCACTATCAAATGTGAAGGGTGCGTTGTACTCTTTTTCTCATACGATCAAGGTTCAGTTTTTCTCCCACAGGGTTTTTGTGACTTGACAAGGTTTTTGACGAGGCAACAGATCAGCACCATCGGCATATCAGCGCGCGGCATAAGAGAGAGTGTTCTAGGATATTCTCTATGTGTGCCTTGGCCTTATGTCAATAGGATATGTAGTTAGACTAGATCTATGTATTCATATCCTTACCATATTGGTATTGTGTAATTCCATATATAAATGGCTCCTATCAATGAATAAGATGATGATTCTCTTGGTATCTCTTTGTCTCTACCATTAATCCTTCATCATAATGTGATTTGTAGCTATGCCAAACTGGTTGGCTTCTACGTCGATTCTTTTGTGGTTTCATTAGACGAGAGTACGTGGACTTTGATTCAACCTCCCCAAGTTCCCAACTCATTTTCCAGAGTACCCTTTTGCTTATCACTTGGGCTACCATAATTGACTTTGTCTTTGCTGATTCTAAACCAAGATTATGGTAAATGAAATAGAGTATTTCCTATATGCGCAATGAATTGTGTGCGTTATCGCGTAGTTCAACATGACAACATCTAAATATGTTGCAAGCATATCTAGAGATCACGTATCTTGTGTAATATAATTAACATAAATCCTGGTGTGTCCCAAAACTGAGATGGCAAGGGTAAAAGACTTTGAATATATAAGGACTGGGCAGATTATTCGAATTGGATATGATTCCTACTTATAATGAGCTTTTACAGATAACTGATAAGCTTCATTGGATGGTGTGCCCAGAAGAGGATGGTGAACTTGGTGAAGGGTTTTGGAAAAATGCATGTCTTGCCTGCCTGCCTTCTTGAGATGAACTTGTGGATGTTTAGGACGAGGATATGATAGGTACGTGAGGGTCGCGAGCTAGCTTTAGCGTTTTGGGAAGACTTTTACCGTTTTACGTTCAACGCCTACAAGCACACACGGGGAGGCCCTAGATCAACAGAAATGTTCAGTGCATAAATCGGAGGAATCGCATTCCCAGTAGATGTGTCCATAAAGCTTAACTCAAAATTCAAATCTTGTAAATGCATCAGCGTAACAATACATGTAAAGAAAGAAAAATGATTTTAGGTATTAATTTGCCGAATCACATAGACACATCGCATATTATATATATATATATATATATATATATATATCTTATGTCATGTAATATTACCTCTCTAAACTATATACATAACTTCTTTATTCATGCTCATCAACGATTTAGTTTGATCACCTCTACGTACTCTTTATACTCTCTGATTTGACAATTTTACAATTATTTGTAAACAACTTATAAACTCACACATATGGCGAGTCATACATGCCAATTGTTAACCTTAAACAACAAGTACTCCAAAAATTATTTGAATTGAACCTGATTAAGATATTCTAAATGAAAAAACCTATTAAGATGGCAGATAATTCCACAAAACAATGAATATAGAAAGAAGATAGAAAGTGATAATGAGAGTGGCATGCATATTATTGAAAGGGGCTTACAGAAATTCAGAAAGCTACAAGGTGAGAGAGAAGGACCCCGGGTGAGTGAGGAAGGTGGAGAACACCACCGAGGAAAACGGACAAATCACAAGGCCGGTAGCCACCTAATCCTCCTCCTTCACGGTTTACCTCACCCCCACCAACCACCTCCCGACACCGTTAAGTGAATTGACTAAACTGCCCCTCAATGCTAGTACCAAAACCTCCATCAAACAGATGAACAATGCCCTTGATTGCAGCCACCACCAACCAAGTTGATAACGTATGATGAAACATATAGAATATGACCAAACGAAGAATAGTAGCAGAGAAGATAAAAGTCTTCTCATCTGTCACCCACTCTCACCCAGGAAAAGGCCACACAATCATATTGATTCTGTTAGAATTGGTTTTGTATGATTGTTTCATAATCTAGACACGAAGCAAAACAAGCCAATTTAGAATTAAGGAACACACATACCAATTCTTTCATTGCAAATATTCTGATCATTTCTCTGGTACACTGACATAGTCATGGCTCCCCAGTCGTCTCAGTCCCAGCCGCCGCCACCGTCACCGGAGGACAAGACCGGGGCTATTGATGCTCCACTTCATGCAGTTGGGTTCGTGATTGAAGAAGTCACACCACAGAAGGTCTGCGGTCACCTCAGAGTCACCGAAAGGAGCTGTCAGGTATCAATATCATCGTTTTCTTTGCTTCTTTGTTCCTTGGTTTCTTCATACATGCGATGAAAGTCGAACAGAAGAAATTGATCATGGAATATTACTCATCATTTGGAAATAACCCAGTGCAGCCATTCAAGGTGTTACATGGAGGGGTGTCAGCTCTAGTATCTGAGGCTCTGGCTAGCATAGGAGCTCACCTGGCTTCTGGTTTACAAAGGGTGGCTGGAATTCACCTCAGCATCAACCACATGAAGCGAGCTGAGCTCGGTGATCTTATCTATGGGGAAGCCGTACCCATCAGCGTTGGCAAAACCATTCAGGTTCATCTTCCACATTCATACCCTCTAGTAATTAGTACTTGATTTTCCACATTTACAACTAATGACTTGTAATGGTAGTTGACTAATTGCTCATACAACCAGTAAGTTTAAGTTGAAGAAACAGATGACATTATAAATCTGCATATATAATACTGGTTTTGCATTATCAATAACATTATCCATTTGAGGCAAAACATAATGTGTGGACTCCAGTTCACATGCCAATTTCCCAGCATTATAAGAATCTATTGGCACCATCCTGTCTTTCTGAAACTATGGAAATGTGAATGCCAAAACGAAATGATCCAAGAATGGGGGTTCCCTCCACTTTGGGGATTAATGTACTTAAGTACCAATAATTTATCAATGACTTCTATAATCACATCCCACAAACAGATTACACGATTCTGAATTCTACTGATATGGTAATTTTGATTAGGTTTGGGAAGTGCGACTTTCAAAGATTGATCCTTCGAACTCAGACATCAAATCCCTTGTATCATCAGCAAGAGTCACTCTTCTGTGCAACATGCCTGTACCACAACATGCAAAAGATGCAGGTGAAGCCCTCAAGAAGTATGCCAAATTATAGAACTCTTGTATCCCTGTTTATGTTTCTACAATTGTCACTGAACCTAATGAAGAAACTAAAGAATCTATTACAAGCATATAAACCTCTATTTCAGTGTTGCATTCGCAGACAAGTGTGAGCGTCAAACAAGCATGAAGTACGCATCTTTTTTGTTTGTTGTTGCTGTCTTTCCTTTTTCAAGATATGAACAAAACAGAAGGGAGTGCCTAGACCTGGCTCTGGTATCTGAATATATTTAGGGATGAAATGCATTAGTGCATTACCTTGATGATCGGAACACCTACTAGGCAGTTTCAGTTTTCTATCAAAGAATCAGTTAAAGGAAAATCTTCCATGATTATCCCAATCCAAAGCTACAATCATTGACATGATAAAGTGCACTAGTTCTAACTGTTTATGAATCAATATTATCCCCACACTAAAGAGATCAACTTTATCACTCCAATCATCGTCCCCAACAACTAAAGTTGTAACTTCATAAATCATACTAGCTGAACGGGCCCTAGTTGACATTGTTGTTGAAATCGAACTTGAGTAACTGACTAAGAAACCATTAATACAGAGCATACTGCATGCCGACACTAAGCTGGAGTGAAGTTACTAACTTTGCACCTTAATTCTACATGTGTACAAATCGATTCGACAGCAAACTGTCACTTTGAATTCTTCCCCGAGCCAGTTGCAGAAATCATTTGCCTTTAAAACACATAGTATCAAATTAGTATGAGCAAAAGGGTCTGCTATGCAAGCAGAATTGGGAAAGCAAATCATGCTAGTACCTGATACTAGTAAGCTGTTTGGTTAAATCATTGACCTCAAGGCCAGAGAGTTTCAAAGAAAGCAGAGTTCCAGGTACCTCCTGGGAGACTACATGGGATAGCTTCTCCATTGAAGTTGCCAATTTTCTCAAAGCCTGAATTCCCATTAAACTTGATTGGTATATGCAATGATCCAATGACCTTATTGCTCAATGCTCAAAGAAAAAGTAACTTACATTGATAGTTGGAATGGAAAATATAGCAAGGGAGAGAAGCGCAGCAAAAGCCTAGAAATTACAGACAGTGAAACGTTAATCAGAAGTTACTAATAACTGTGTGTTTGGTCATTGTGATGTAAATGGAGGATTGAGTTTACCGTGGAGAGGACGAAGAGCAGTGAGGCAAGGCCCAATTCGGGAGAAGGTCGAATCCGTAGGGTTCTGACGGGTTGTACGGACGGAGCAGTTTCAGAGGAAGAAGAAGAAGAAGAAGAAAGCAGAGGTTGTGTTTGGGAGGGTGGGATATCGATATTTGATAGTTGCAACTTCGATAGAGATGGATTATTCAATTTTCGTGACACGACGGAGGAAGCTTTCCGGCTGCCGGGGAAAGGGATTGCCGGTTTTAACGGCACGGCCACCGGAACCATTTGACCCCACATGATGTATCAACTGTAGGCCTGAAGCTCTATTATCGTCGAGGACCAAAATGAGCGACGTTTTGTTTGAGAAATTTTTCTATGCTACCGAGGACCATGTCAGTATGTCCGATGGTTTTTCTTAACCAATATCAAGTCGACACATCGTTATTTTTAAAACAACCCCCCATATCAAGATATATCTAATCATTAATTTAACACTTAAAATACTTTCATATATTGTTATTATTTCTTAAACCAAAATACCAAATGTCTAAATCCTCTTCATCAAAAAGAAAAAAAATACCATAGTGCTCTTCATTGAAAAGAAAAACAGTCCTGTAAATATCCACTCCTCTTTATCGAAAAGAAAAAAAATACTAATTTCTGCAAATATTTGTATACTCATAATGATGACGATGAGGCGGTGAAGAAATAAATAAAAATGGTCATGAGTATCAACTATTTGAACAAAAGCACAAGTTCCTTCGTGATTCAGAATACATAGCAATATTGAGTGAATTCAAGATTACTGGTGAATGGCATCGGTGCCAAACTCAAGTACGCAAGCTAGCATAGTAATCTAGAGTAAATTCATTGGTTATGGAATATGGATTATACAATTGAGCAACTATTGTTATGGATTTGCATGACTCAATGATCTTTTTTTTTATGAACAAGAGGAGTGGATTTATTGGAAGAGAACTCGGTGTTTTTTTCTTTTTGATGAAGAGGATTTGGACATTTGGTATTTTGGTTTAAGAAATAATAACAATATATGAAGGTATCTTAAGTGTTAAATTAATAACTAGATATATCTTGATATGGATTGTTTTAAAAATAACCATGTGTCGACTTTATATTGGTCAAGGAGGACCACTGGACATGCTGAAGTGATCCTCCCGTAGCACAGAAAAATTTCTCGTTTTGTTTTCAGAAAATGGCAACGAAAATTTCTCAGTAAAAAAAATAATCTTAAAATGGAGCTTTTATTCGTACCTCCTAAATTAGTACTTGCATTTTTTATTCTTATATATACACAAAACTTTTAACATTACCCTTTTATCTATACTATTTTTTTCCTTTTACATATCCTTAGAACCCAGACTCGTATCCATGACAACATAAATCGTCTTCTAAAGTTTATAACAACATAAATCGTCTTTTAGGACCATTTTTTAAAGATTTCATGCTAGCATTTAACGTCCAATTTGGATGAAATTTTAGCAATTGAGATTGATATATGAAAATTAAAAACTTTAGGAATAAATTTTCAGAATTAAGAGTATATGGACTGAAATGATGTTAACCCCAAACCTTAGAGGGGTAAACTGAAATTAATCCTAGAAATAATACTGAACCAATCCTGCAAAGGCTTCTATTTTGCTCTTAGTGCACATGCACGTTAAAATATTATTCAAAAAATCTCGGTTGGGCAACCTACTACTTGGCTCGCTCCGTGCCTGGCTTTGGCAACTTCTACTCATGAACTGGTGTCGAACACCTTGCAGAACCCTACAAGAACCCTACAGACTGCACATTTTCATAACAATGCATGTCACATCCCGAATTTTGAAAACATAATTTTTAAAAATTTGGACATAAAAATTCCCAAAAATATACCTAAAACGCTGTCATTAATTCCAAAAACCAAACTCAATGACTGGAAATATAAATGTCAATATAAGCTTAACACGAAGTTAAATATTAGATATCTATATTTACATTAAACTTGAAATGTCAAGTAAAATGAAACGCTCACTAAGAGCTTAATACAATCCGAAAATTAATAATAAACAAAAAGTCTAACTCCTAGGAAGCAGCTACTAAGCTTCTAGATCCCAACTTTGTATTGTCCTCACCTGCAAGATCAAACCCTTACACCATGGAATGGTGCACCGGGTTGAAAGAACAAACCCGATAAGCTTTTGCAAGCCTATATGAGTAACCTTAAATTCTACATGCACTCTTAACTAACTACAACTAGAAACCTTGCATTGGTCCAATCCAGTGAAAGGCACATAAACAATCATTATAATCAATTCATATGAATTAAATCATAAAATTACTTTAAACAAACAATTGAAAGTATAATAATTAGTTCAGGTGAGTACATTGAGATCAAACAAATATGAAAATAGTGATCACTGCTTAGTTCAGGAGATCACAAGAAACACTAAGATATTCAAATTAGAATAACAATAATTCAATACGAAACACATCATTAACAAAATACCATTAGCAATACCGATCGCTTGACTACAAATCTCAACATCAATCCACAACAGCTACACAAAATCATCACACGTATCATCACACAAATCATCTACATAGATTCATCACACATATCATCTACACATATTCATCACACAGATCATCACACCACACAAGTTCATCACACAAATCACCACACAGGTTCATCACTCAGATCACCACACAGGTCCTCCCACATATCACCACACAGGTCGTCACCAAACACCGGTTACTCTTCTCTAAATAAACTCAAGGTCCTGATCACAAACCTTTCCAAATTACGTGTTCTAATAACCCACCGATTCTCAACAAATGACACACGCTTCAATCAAGCCCCTAGCCAAGTATACTCCCCAAATCATTTCTTTAAACGATCAATACATTATACGACAAAAGTGGACATAACACATAATTTCACCAAGCACATATACTTCCATGAACATATATAAATGCCACTAATATCAAATATAGCTACAATCGGGAAAGGCTCAAGAAAGCTGATATATATTAAAAGAACCATTTTACTTACTCGTGAACCGTGAACGATTAAGTTCACTTTCGAGAGCACAATTCCACAATTTAGTAAATCAACACAATATGTAAGAAAGTCGGTTCCTACTTGAACCTTAGGAAGGTTACTCACCTTGAACTCACGTTGCTTCTTCTATTGCCACACGTAAAGCACAAGCACGCTCTCGTCAACACCTAAGTAGTGAAATCGTTATCTTAGTAACAATTGAACTAATGTAAATTTCATACTCAGGCCGAAACTCTAATCTTAGCCCAAGGTCTTGTCACTCGGGACAATACTTCATCTGAGACCTCCCAAGATCACCGGAACGTCCGACATAACCTGTAGGACAACTAATAATGATTCTACTGTTCAGATGCACTCTAATTTAAAACCAGAACTAGGCTAACACTGAGGGGGAAACCCTATCATGCTCATTCAACATCTGAATCATACAATCTATACACCCGCACGCTCATATCGATGAGTACATGATGATGGGACAGACTACTGCCCTAAGTGAAGCTGTATGCGCCGCCACACGGCTGCACGTGGGCCCCATGCGCCACCCTACTACCTGTAAATTGGCACAACCCATTACACCCAACTTGTACATCAAGGCAATGAGAGCAACTTTCGTACCTGGAGTGACCTCTAATTCAGCCGGAGTACGCCGAAAACTCACTTGAAAGTTTGAAACCCAACTCTGCAACACCAAGCTTCGAATCGAGCTTCAAGACTACCAGTAGTCGAACCAAGACGCAAAAGAGCTTCTATCTTGATCGGTTTCAAGCCTCAACACTGCCGCCAGTTGTGGAAATTCTGATTGGGTTGAAAACCGGGTCGCCACCCTCACTATGGTGCTCGATTTGCACATATCAGCTTGAGTCGTCCTCACTCACCAACACAGGGAGGATTGCGCCGAGGAGAGGAAAATTTTTTGACCGGTGCCGCCTTCTGAGTCGACCGGAAAAACCGGGTCGGGTCGGGTCAGAAAGAATTCTCAGATAGTGAGGGAGAGGTGCGAGAGAGAAAAGAAGAAGAGAAAAGTGTGTCGTGCAAAATAAGGGAAACCCACTTTCCTATTTATACCCAAGTTTCCACAAAGCCACGAACTTCCGTTGACCATAACTGTTCGTACGATGTCCGTTTTATGCGTGCCACGTGTCTACGAACTTGTATCATTGTGATTTATAACTTTCATGAATGAAGTTTCTCGAGAAACCCAACAAATAAAAAGTTAACTCTATGACCCTTAAATTAAAACATTTTCGGGTAATTTATGCGTTCGAACACTTCCGTTCTTCCTTCGAACCTCAAAAACACACTAACTTCTAACTCAAAAATTCTCAAATAATATTAGAAACTAATATCGAATTTCCGGGTATTACAATGCATAGACCTCAAAATCAAGAGTCAGGGGCACCTTCATCTTTACATGGAGGCGAACATCCAAGGCAAGGAATCCGCTCATGCAGACGGTAGAACACCTTTCTTCAGAGTGTATACTGAACACTGAATCCAATGAAGTAAGCAAGTATAAAACAAGAATTTTAAGAACAGATTAAAACTATTAAGAATCTATGCATATATGTCATCCAGTCTGAAGTATCTTACTTCTTGTTCCCTTGATACTTGTTTTCCAAAGTACATAAACTGCTGCAGAATTATAAATTTTCATTTGGTTATTGCCATTTAGATGAAGTATACCGAATCAACTCTTCTCTACCACCCAAACAAAAGCAGACCAAGGTAAAACACCAACTACAAGAAAAAGAAAGAGAGCTCCCTTCCACGATGGGATACACATATATACGAACATAGGCTGATGTGAAATCCACACACAGAATCAGTCACCTCATCACCACCACCTACCACCGCCCAACATCGTAGAATGAATCGACTAAAATGCCCTTCCATTAACAGGACCACCTCCAATCAAACGACACGATTCCCACCACCAACCAAGAAAATACCAGATGATGAAGTGATGATATCATATTAAATCACCAAACGCAGAAGAGTATAAGGAGAGGCATCTCACCAACTCCCACATTGGAAAACCCACAAAAACGTAGAATTGAGTTGGCATTGTTTGGTTTGTTAACTTTGTATCGATCATCTATATACATAAAGGAAAATAAGCCGAAACAAGAAGAAGGAATAAAGAACACGTACATACCATTGCTTCTCAGAAGTCAGAACAAACAACCTGGTAATCTGACATAGTCATGGCTCTCCAGTCTCATCCCCAACCGCCACCACCGTCATCGGAGGACAAGACGGAGGCTCTAGATCCTCTGCTTCATGCATTCGGGTTCAAGGTTGAAGAAGTGACACCACATAAGGTCTGTGGTCACCTCAGAGTCACCGAAAAGAGCTGCCAGGTATCATCTATTTCTTTGTTTCTTCAAACATGAATTCTTTCATGATGAAAGTCGATCAAAGAGAAGAAATTAATCATGGAATATATTACTAACAATTTGCAAATAACTGCATGTGATCAGCCATTCAAGGTGTTACATGGAGGTGTCTCAGCTCTGATATCCGAGTCTCTGGCAAGCATGGGAGCTCACCTGGCTTCTGGTTTACAAAGGGTGGCTGGAATTCACCTCAGCATCAATCACATGAAGCGAGCTGAGCTCGGTGATCTTATCTTTTGTGAAGCCTCACCTATCAGCGTTGGCAAAACCATTCAGGTTCATCTTCCACACTCGTACCCTCTAGTAATAACTACTTGATTTTCTATAATAATAGCTAATTATCACTCGTAATGGTAATCGACTAATTGGTGTCAAGAAACAAGATGGCACATTCCAAAATTGCATACTAGTTTTAACATTATCATTTATCAACAACATTATCCACATAGGTCATAATGTATGCGTAATCCATTTCCATTCTCAGTTTCCCAGCTAATATCTAGTCTATTTACAGATAATTTCTATTGGAATATAAAAATATATTGGCACCATCCCTCATCCAAGTTGGTTGTCAATCTACCAATATAATTTATCAATAGATTATACAATTATGAATTCTATTGATATGATAATTTTGATTAGGTATGGGAGGTCCGACTTTGGAAGATTGATCCTTCAAACTCAGGCTTAAAGTCCTTAGTATCATCATCAAGAGTTACTCTTCTATGCAACATGCCTGTGCCAGAGCATGCAAAAGATGCAAGTCAAGCCCTCAAGAAGTATGCCAAATTATAGAGCTCATGTACTCTATTTTGGTTTCACGACTTTCGTGGATGTTGTTCTGCAATCAGATTTTCATTCTTGACCATTGGCGGATCCTTTAAGGGGCATGACCCTCCCTCGGTGATTTCAAAATTTTCTCATAATTATGGCATAATAGTGTATTTATTAGTGTAAAATTCAAAAATTTAGGGAGCATAGACATTGACACAATGACACTGAGTTGGGATTGTCACTTTAAAATTATACAAACAAATGTTATTGAAGTAAATTAAAAATCAAGAAATATAAATCCACTTGAGCGGTCATTTTAAAAACTTTTGCAACCACGCAATACTGGACCTTGCGTTGACATTACTAAGCTCCTCATTGATCAATTAGATTTCTTATGCTCAAGAATAATAACTAGCTGGTTGTCAAAAAAAAAGAAGAAAAAAAAAAAGAATAATAACTAGCTAGCTTTCTCCGGTGCCTTCAGACCAAAAGAAATAACCTGCTATGCTCCTCATATTCTTCATATTCTAATCCAACTCATGTCTAGGAGGCTCCAAATAAACCATGCTTTATAATCCAGCAGGACGAGAAACCAAGAGCTCCAATATTCCAAGCAATCCAAAATGAAGCTGGGCGTTTTCTTGTTCTTATGGAGCAATTTTGCAGTACCAAAGAGCAAATTAAACAGTTTCTAGAATCTAGTATATTATTCATGTAAGACGATGAGAATCAAATATTGCTATTACTTACAGACAATTCATAGTATGAATCAGATGGGATGTACTTTATTTATGGACAATTATAAAATGCCCTGCATATCAGATTGGATACCAGAAACACTTGATCCATGATATCTTTATACTTTCATTAGGAAGTTCGAGTTTGAGGCTAGAAAATACAGAAGTGGGAATCAAAGGATTGCAGCTTTGGCAAATCCTACCCTGAGATTACCAAAGTCAAACACAGTGTGGTATGCACCCAGGAACAGAGCTCCAAGAACCCTGCAGGATGCAGTAATGTCATAACAATGCATAGACGAGAGACCTCAAAACCAAGAATTGGGGCACTGTCATCTGTAAATGGAGGCGCATAATCACATGAATGCATTACGTTGAGACGTCAAGGAGGATGATAGTGACTTACCATAGTGGACCTTGTGGAGGAGGCACATCCAAGGCAACAAATCCGCTAAGGCAGACAGTAGAACACCTTTCTTCAACTTTAAGTATATACTGATTATTGAATACAAAGATGTTAGGAACTATAAAAGAAGGAGAAACTGTGACAATAAGCTAAACAAAATCCACCTGTTCTGGAGTGAGGGTGAAGGTTTTGTTTCCAATCACGAAGGAAACATCTGGCATGGCTGCAAGGTTATCGCAGTTGACAAACGATCTTCGCACAGGATTTGGAAGCTTCTCACACAGCTTTTAGACACAAACAAATAAATAAAATTTAGAATCTTTACACTATAAATATATGCTATCTGGTGATCTAGTCTGGTACTTTCAAGAAGCATTCACCTCATTTACATGCTTAAATACTTGTTCCCTCGATACTTGTTTTCTAAGTTGAAGTTGAATCCAGTAGGCAATCATCTCACACAAAGTACATAAAGGAGTTTCGTTCACAGATGCCTCCTTCTGAGTTCTATTTCGAACTACTGTCTCAATATAATTGCTGCAGGATGTTGAATATGCATTTGGTTATTGTCATTTAGATACAGTTACTGAATCAATTCCTCTCCCCACAAAAAGTAAAATTAACTAAATAAACTCTGGGATATAATTGAAGGGAAACTGAACCTTTAAACAATAACTATAAGAAAAAGGACTCACTCTACATGATGAGGTCCATCATATGAACAAAGGCTGATATCCACACACAGTACATCAGGCCGTACCTGCACATATGTGAGGAAAATTCTAATATATATCTTCATTTCCTAAATGGAAATGCTATTATGCTATAGATAATCAGAAAATCTACAGGGAAAAAGTACAAACCCCAGATACTAAATAATCCCACATCAGGTTTCCATAAGTGTAAACTACATTTTTACATTCCAAGCTGGCCAAACCTTCTGCTCCGATGGCATGGTTGATCTGAGCCACAACAGTCTTAAAAAAAAATAAAAATGAATGAGCTAACTAAGGATGGAGTTGAAGGTCTTGACTGAAAATACATAAGATCAATTAATTTAAATATGAAGCTTTAGGCAGGATTCGATACAGTTGGACCAGCAAGTAAGGATGTCCCTGAGTCCACAATGGCAGCACAGCCACCCTTGCAGAATCCTGAAAATTTTGAACTGTGATGTATTAGTCAAGTGAAACTATTTCGCTCCTTTTACATATAAAAGGCGAAAATATTTGAATTCCCACACTCCATCATACACTTAAGAAACTTCATCTGTCAACAAAGAAAGGAAGATGGCTAAACCATAGGGACTGGATATGTAATAGGACCTGTTGAGAAGTCGGCAACAATGATATCTCCCACCTCAATCTGGGAAAATTAACATTAGTTTGAGTTAAATGTATACAACTTGTTAAGGAATATATATCCTACAGAGGAACATCATTTTCCTTTTATCATAAACCTGCCAGTATCCCTTATGTGAAATCGGGACATAAGTGTGATCACCCGTAAAGTGCTTCCAATCATATCCTCCAAAGACGATTTCACCTCCCACTGGTGATTTTGGATCATGATTGAGCCAAATAGAGAAAATCTTCTGGCTCATACGACCTTGTTGCACCATGTTATACCTGTACCACTGAAAAGACATAAATCCAATATATCCCTTTGGATTTCCTTTTCCTTGACTAATATAGTAATATAAGGTATGTTAAAGCAAAACAATTTTAGATGGCTTTTAGATTTTCTTCCTCTTCTAATTCACATCTACCTCTTTCATTTCTCCCTTTTCGTTCTTAATAAACTTTACTAAAAAGGTAGCGCGCTCATCTGTTGTTTCCCTGTCACTATGACCTAGACACCTAGCTAGGTACAATATCTAGAAGTTCCACCTATTTTGTGGCAGTTCCTAAAGAAACCTATAAAGAGATTGTTGAAACAATGTGAGTTGGTGGTGTTAACTTTGGCTATAGGGTTAATGATTCATTTTTTCAGCCGAGGAGGTTGTCAACTTTGGGTTAGACTGCTCTGTGCTGGATAGTGTTCCTCCCACTATTCTTAGCTAATGTAGCTAAACTCGTAGCACCTTTGTGTCGGTTATGTGTTGTGTTGTACCATAAGTCCTCAGTTCACTAGAAAAGAGGTGTGTATAACATATCAAGATGATGGTATAGGAAGACACATATCATAGAAATAAAGCAAAAAAAAAAAGCAAAAAAGAAAAAAGAAGACAAAAGCATGCATTGGAAGTAATAAATCAGCAGCCTATGCTCAGAGCCTCAGACTATACCACACTGGTGTGGCTTCACCAACAGAAATGTCTTGAAATCCAAGTCCAAAAACCCCATCAAACCGTGCAGCTAAGAATGCTACAAACCCTTCCCTTGTAACCTCAACAAATTCCTACGGTATGGGAACAGATATAGCATCAGATATTTTGAATGTAAGAAAAATGCTTATCGAAAACTTGTTATAATCATACAACCCAAAAAGGAAGGAGATAAAACACACTTGATCTTTAACGATGATATCCCCAACTTTAACATTATCCCCACTGAAGTAGCCGGAAACAGAACCAGAGCCATAAGGAATTTTGCAATGTATTCCTAAATAATAGACACACCACTAGATTTGAGTTTAATTCAAACATATACCACAAGCAATATTTGTGCCAACATAACAGTAAAGGGTCATTTACCAATTTTGGTATAGGTACTTGACATTGTTGCCCTGTACTTAGAATGAAAATAGCAACCAACCTGCATACAGCCATTCTTAACAAGAAACTCAAACAATGGAAAAGCATCATTACACATCACACTCATCACAAAACTTACAGAAAGGATGCATCTCGACGAGGGGACCCAAAGATTGGAGCTTCCAGTATCAAAGATAACAGCAAAGGTTTGTGTGGGTGACCCAATACCAATTTCTCCATAAAATTGGATATCAAGATAATTCTTCAAATACACAATGTTAGCTTTGAGATTATCCCCATTATCACTCTGTTGATAAGCTACTCTATTGGTGATCCTTGCAGCATTTATCCTACTTAAGTCTAAAGGATGCTTCTTTAGACTAATCCTCACTAACCCATCAACGGATTGCGTAGCAGCCAAGTAAGCTGCCCAAACCCATATCCAAATTACAACTAGAACCCACTTAAACGCCATGATCATAGAGCTTTCTAGCTGTTAATCACACAAAAGAAACAGTTTTTAAGAACAATGAAACTCTAACAGACATTTCCACAAACCATTGTAATGCAACTTTTCAATATCACATTGCAAAGACAGTGATATGATTAAAGGAAACAACTTTCAGAAACTTCGTACCTGAGAGCAGTTTCAGAGAGTTGAACAACGTATGAGGCGCACAAAGTTCATGGCTTTACGTGGTGAATTGTTGAGTGAGTGAGTGATGCAGTAGCTGCTTTTAGTTTAAGTAGCTTTCTGCTTCTGTTGTGCTTCTGGGATGGTCGTACTCGATTTAGAAAAGAGAGAGTTTGAGGAAAGCACGAGGTAGTTTCCAGGTTCACGTATGGATTGGGAAATGGTGAAGTAGCCAAGCGACGCAGAGAGATAGAGATAGAGACAGAGATGGGTTATGAGCAGTCTTGCTAAGCTCGTTATACTGATATTAATCATATTATGTATACCAAAACAAAACGATACAATCGATCTTTTCCTTTTTTTTTTCATAAAAAGTGCGGCTATTGGGACTTCAAAATTTACTCATTATACATTTCATTCTCTTTACACCTCTCTTTTATTTTTCAATATAAGCATTTGCTCATTAGACCTTATTTCAAATTCCTAACATAACTTTAGTTATTTATTGACATATATTTCAATCAATTAATTACCTCTTATTCACTTAATAGACCTCTCATTCTTTGTTTTGTTTTTTTCCACATCCATTATCCCTACTTTCATTTTTTGATTATTTTTTTCATGCAAGAAAATATATATATTCTATCATGAACTACTCTATAATGAGCTCTTCTGGTGAGGACTCATAAGTTGAGAACTTAGTGAGGACTTTTCGGTTTATCATACTTTTCGATCTTATATCTACATCTTGACCGTTCAGTTTATAGGTATTTATGAGTAGATCATTTCTCCAAATTTTCAGCTATATTGAAAATTGTTAAGACATTCATAAGTGTGATTTATAAATTATAAACTTGAACGGTTCATATTTGACATATTTGGTTCGTCCACTAATTTGATCTAGTTTGTTATCTTAACGAACATCAATTTGGCTGAAAATTTGTATAAATGATCTACTCATATAAACCTAAAAACTGAACGGATGAGATGTCAAAATGTGATCGAAAATTGGGTATTTTAAACCATAAATCGAAAAGTCATCAATAAATCCTCAACTTAAGGGTCCTCACTAGAATGACTCCCCTACTCTATATATCTTTTTAATTGTTTTTCTCTTTTGTACGTGTTATTTTTTTCTCTATTTTTTTCTTTTGAATAATGTGATCTTTATTTTGTACCTTATAATAAATTATTTCAATAAATATATATTTTCTATAATCGATAGATATTATTATTATTATTATTATTTACCAAAATATTTATGCATCTTGCAAATATATGCATTCAACATGTATGATAATACAAAATTTTATGTCACATGATCGATATTGATTTTTTTTTTAGCTCTTATAAACTATATATATGCTTTAATAGAAAGAAATTGGAAAGTCTAAAGAGAATAAATACAATATTTCTTTTTGTATAGTTATTGTCCTTAATAGTCATTGTGTATGAGGATGTATATGTCATTTAATAATTCAAAATAGAGTGAGGTCTAGTGAGCAAATTTAGAGGTTCCAATAGCCGCACTCTTTATAAAATCTTTGATGGACATTATTGACAAAAGTTACAAGATGATTATGCTTTCTTTTTTTCTTTTTTTTTTTCCAAATTGATCTGCATGCCCTAAGGTTTGTGCAAGAGTTGAGGACTTTTCGGTTTATGGTTTAAAAGACATATGTTTTCATCACATCTTGGCATCTCATCTGTTCAGTTTTTAGGTCTATATGTGTAGATCAACCCTACAAATTTTCAGCCAAATCGGTGATCGTTTAGGTAACAAACTAGATCAAATTAATGGACAAACTAAATCTGTCAAACTTGAACCGTTCAAGTTCATAATTGGTAAATCACACTTATAAATGTCTTAACGATTTTCAATATGGCTGAAAATTTACAAAAATGATCTACTCATAAATACTTATAAACTGAACGGTCAAGATGTGGATATAAAATCAAAAAGTGGGATAAACCGAAAAGTCCTCAACTTAAGGGTCCTCATTAGAATGGCTTCTTAGAAAATAGTATATAGTGAAAATTTACTACATTAAAGACCCATGTAACCATTTAGAAGACTAATATTACTACTTCATTGACTCATTTTATAACTTTACGATAATTGTATGCATATCATGCATTAACACGTCGTTGAACTTCTAGTATGGTAAGGCCGGCTATGGTGTGTTAATGTTTTTCACTTTTGACAATTTTAAATACCTTTTATGACTGCTCTGAATACAAACCTAGCTTACTGCAGACTACGCAATAAGGTTCTAATTAGCAAATCCTACATCTACTAGGAAAAGATATACGAGTCTAGCTAATCAGCAAATCCTACACCTACTAGGAAAAGATATACGAGTCGATCTGGATATATATGGATGGCTTGAAGTTTAGTACTATTTAAGGAGAACTACAAGACTTAAGTATCGATTCCTTAAACCGTTAGCCAACACAGACCATATTGTTTTGTTAGAGCTCCCGGTTTTAATCTTGATTAATTTTGATTTCGACTACAACCAAAGTGACAATAATTTGGGCAGAGAGAGGTGGTGGCTAGTGGTACATAGGTGAAGTGAGTTGGTAGATTTTGCTATATCTAGTTGTCGATTGAACTCGTTTGTCGTTTTGGGCTGTTTGGTGCCTTTGCATGCATGGCGTCGTCTCTCGCATTCAAACCATTTCTGGGATCTTCAAGGACTGAAGGGCTTTCTGGGTTGTGTTCCCGTCGGTCTGATCTTCGAAACCTGTCGTCCTCCTCGGTGCAATTCTCGGTCCGCCCTCCAACCTTCAAGAAACTCAAAGTGCAGGCAGCTGGGAATACTTCTGGAAACTACTTTCGTGTAACAACTTATGGAGAATTTCGTCGTGCTGGTGTTAGTTTTGTAATGGATGGAGTTCCTCCTCGGAGTCAACTATCTGTAGCTGATTTGCAAGCGGACCTCAACAGAATAAGGAGGCCAGGTAATAACAAAGATGAGACATGCATGATACTCTCGGGAGTCCATGAAGGACTGACTCTTGGTACACCAATTCATGTGTTTATACCCAATCCTGATCAGAGAGGCCGATGTGGTTATGAAGATTTCTCCGTAGCTTATAGGCCTTTACATGCAGAACTAACATACGACATGAAGTATGGTATCAGATCAATGCTGAAGGGTGGTGGTATATTTTCAGCAAGGAAAACCATAGGAAGAGTTGCTGCAGGAGCAGCTGCCAAGAAAATCCTTAAGGACTTGGCCGGAATCGAGGTTCTTGGCTATGTTTCACAAGTTCACAAGGTTGTCCTCCCAGAGGACTTGGTTGATCATGACACACTTACACTAGATCAGATAGAGAGAAATAGAGTTAGGTGTCCAGATCATGAATACGCAGAGAAGATGATAGCTGCCATCGATGCTGTTAGGTCTAGAGGGGAGGATCGATCTATTGGTGGTGCTGTTACATGCATCGTTAGGAATTTCCAACCGGGTCTTCTCAATTCGCCTTTCCTTGACAAACTTGGAGCTGAACTTGCCAAAGCTTGTCTGTCATTACCTGCAACAAAGGGATTTGAATTGGGAAGAGGGCTTGGATCGAGTACCTTAAACATGAGGACAGCTTTCAAGCTAACAGCTGCAAATGCAAGAAACCAGAATGCAGCGACTACAGATAAGGAGAGTGAACTAATGGATGCTTGTGTTGTCCCCCGAGCGGTTCCAGTGGTGGAGGCTCAAGTGGCGCTGGTGCTCATGGATGAATTAATGGCTCAATACACCTAAATCCATCCTTTTCCTTGTACATGTACTCTTGATGTATGAATCATTGGACGAACCATGGCTTTACTGCATGTACTTTTGTAACAAGCATGAGTTAGTTTTGGACTTGAGAATGACAAAACAAAATCAAATTTATGTTTCCTAGTTGAAAACTTGAATGATATGATCCTAGCAATACGTAGAATAAACATTAGAACTTAGAAGCGAGAGAGATCGATCAATGAAATTGTGGAAAAGAAAGCAGGCATACGAGATTGTAGGAATACCATCCCGACTCCACTCCACTCATTGAGGATAAAAACAAGATTGCAGGAAAATCTGGGCAACTTCTACATTTTCTTGCAGTAGAATTATATACATCAGTCTGCAACTCTGCATGTACATGGTTATACAATTTAAGAAGCCCGCATCTTCTTCCATATGGTAGAGGAAAAGCTGGGTCGCTTAACATGGAATTCCCCCATTTCTTGAAGCGTATCCATTTGAGCAATTTCGCAAGCATCCAACTAGTGGATATACAAGTCGATGCTTGTCACCCAACTTGCAACCCCATTTTCTTTCTCGATCCAAAACCCGAATGCTTCTCTATATCAACTAATTCTCATTATGAAACTAGCATCCTGTAGTCTGTTACAGCCTTGGGTTTTTAGTTTTAGGCTCAATTTCATGATCTTCACTGTTGTTGCAGCGCTTCAGGAAGGAATCAAGTGTTTTCTGCTTTCCTGGGCTGGTTTCTGCCTGGGTGGTTGAACCTTTTAAGAAAGAGTCGAGTGTTTTCTGCTTGGCAGGGCTACTTCGCATTTTCTGCTTGGCAGGGCTACTTCGCGTTTTCTGCTTGGCAGGGCTACTTCGTGGCAGGCTGTCAGAAACTTCCAATGAATTCTCATGGCCATCCAGCATCTGATTGCCAAAAACCAGAGATCAGTTACAAGTAGAATACAATCTCATGAGACATCAAACCATTGTGACGTCATGTTAAGTGTGCATGTATGTGCCGTGCTTGGTCTTTATTTATGGAGCTACGCAACAAGGGTTTACGTTACCTGTCCCAGATTTTCCAACTTGCTCTGAACAACATCCCTAAAGAGAGAATGGTTAGATTACAAAAGATGTCAAACCAATCAGAAAACAGTCAAGTGCTTAAGAGTGTACCATATGATGTCATCAACTGTGTCGTTCGCTAGAAGGTAGTATGCATTGACCGAAGATACCTAAGACATGAACAAAGCTTCTTAAAAAGAAAGAAAACTTTTTATTAAACATTCTATAATCTATTTATGCAAGCACAAATAAAGAATCATACTGACAGTTTTTTAAAGAAAAATGATAATTATAAACCTTAACTGGGTAGATAATTCGTAACTTCTATTTAACAGGCAAATCTGTATCATTTATTCATTTTAGATTTTAAAGATGCACAGATCTAATATCATCAAACCTACCAATTCACAGAAAAAGTAACAAGGACAAAACGAACCAAGCTGACCAATAATATATATAGTTACTCATCATCGTATAAAGCTTAAGAACAGACAAGTTATGAGACCACCAAACCCATAGGAAGGCACAGACCAACGTAACCCTGGCCAAACATGATTTTTAATGAAATTAATTAATTTGAATTAGTGCAATAATTTCACCTGGCCAATTCTGTGAGCACGATCTTCAGCTTGAATTAGGTCACCAGGAGTCCACGACAATTCTGCAAATAATACCGTGCTTGCAGCTGTTAAAGTTAATCCCACACCTCCGGCTTTGATAGATAGCTGCATGATATTCAGAAAGATGAATATTAGCTTCTCAAGGCATACAGCCACACCGAGCTATAGAATATTAAATTTCGTTGAACTTCTCTTAACAATTTCAACTTGCAACAAGAAACAGGTTCATATAAACACTGCAAACTAGCATATCAATGCAAACTGGCATACCACTGCTGCCTTGACCGAATCTTTTTCTTGAAATTGCGTAACATATGCTTGCCTCTCTACTGTAGGTATACTTCCATCAATTCGAATGCAACTCACTTTCTTCTTCTGAAATTTTTTCAGTTCTTATCAGCATCTGCCTAAACCAATATCATGGCAAAGTATGAATTCATGTGTCCTTACCAGAAGAAACTGATATATTGCATCGATCATGGATTGATGATGTGCAAATACTAGAAACTTGCAACCAGCCTACATGAACCATTATATAACAATGTTCAAACACGCAAAAAGGAATATCTGTACACCAAACTAATGAAGATGATACGAAAGCATAATTCAAAGAAGAAATGGACATAACAGAATATAATAATAAAGTCGTAAAGTAAATAAAATAAATAGAAAGAAACTCTTGTCTAGAAGAACATCAAGAGTGCCAGAGCAGGAATCCAAGACTTCAAGCAAGGCTTTGACAGATGAACCCCAAAAAGTTATAAGGAAAAGAAAACTTTAGGTCACTGCATAAATGAGCTTCACATGAACTGTAGAGCTAATCTTGGAGAAATGGAAACCTTAGTCTCACATCAAGAACTCAGATGGCAAGCAACCAAAAAATAGATAATCTGCTTATAAAGCACATAATGAATAAAGATGAATGATAGTCATGATACATACAGGTTCCAAATTGACAACTGATCTTATTCTGTAAGAGCTTAGTATTCATTTTAACATAAAAAGAACACAAGTACTGAGGAAATAAACCTCAATTTTAAAATTTACTAGCTGTGCATATGATTTCATTCATGTAACGCAGTACAAAATAAACTAGAAAAACACTAAATCCACTAAGCTCAATCAGCATGCCAGTAGAGTTGGAATATAAGCACATTGCCACATAAACTCATTCATATCAAAACCGAGTGTTGTCTATAGTTTTTCTTTCAGACCCGTTTTCCATCAATTGGTTCATACAAAAACATGCAGTTGAGCATTTCAGGAGAGAAACAAAACACGTTGGCTTAAGTACCTCGATGACAGTTCCCAGGTAATCCAGAACTGCTGGGATCTTGGCCACAGCTGAATCAGTATAAATCTAGAGAGAAAAATTGAAGTTGTCAGAGAATTCAAAGTTAGCTATCTCATAATAAAGCAGAAGATAAAATAAGAAATGTCATCGCTATTTCAGCATTCCCAGTACGAGAACAGAGACATGTGCGCCAACCCCATGTGTGCTCCTCTACACAGCGGGCATACCTTATTAATAAGATTCTTCTCCATAAATTTTAGCAAATCAACTTCTTCTTTCGATTTGCAGGCCTTAATTTTCAGCTTTACCACCTCCAACTACAACAGTGAATACAAAGATTAGCTCTGCACTTGAGAAACAAACTTGATATAAACTTTACGAGGGACATATAGATAAATTTTGTCTTGAATAGCACCACTGAGAACAGTAGTTACGCAGTCTCGAATTATGACTTGATTAAAGAGATTTCATATATAACCAAACTACCTCACGAAATAAAGCGTTAATTTGTTTCATGTCCTTTTCAGCCAAATTTGGTGGATAGATCTCACTTCATGAATTATATATCTACTATTTTCTTCTCCTTCTATTTCTTTCTTTTTTTTGTTGTCATCTGATCTGTAGATAAAAAGAAAGAACAAAGTTTTGAATTTTGCACTTTGGGCCTTTTTAAAGAACAAAAGAAAAAGATGGGGCTTTGTAGTTTTGGTGGAGATCCATTAAGCAAATGAAGGTCACTCATTACTCAAGGAATGAGTTCTCTTTCCAGTAATCAACTCCAATAGCTTTACATTGGCAGCATGCATGTTCAAGACAAGAGCTAATTAGATTTAAGCTTCTACTAGACCTAATTTAAGACCCCAAAGTGTTTATTCTGTTAGACTTTTATTGACGGAAAACAAAAAAACAAAACTGTGCTTCTTCTTTTCGCTGCAAAAATTGTTCTTCTTCTGTCTGTAATGGGTAAAGGACTTGAAAGAGTGGAAGATAAAGAGAGAGAATGAAAGAGAAATAGAGTGATTTCAGGCCATCGGATCATGCAGATACATGTGTCATCATCTCATACAAAGCTCAGGTGGTTTGAAAGGTTAGGAGAGGATCCGGATCCGTTTTGGAATCTCAGGCGAAGGTAAGTGGCTACTCCCATCATCACTGGTAGCGCTGAACAAATTAAAACAAGAACGCCGCATATAGACTGAAAATCACATTAAAACACCAGACCAATATAACCACAAGTGCTTGGTGCCTAGATAACACATTGCACGATACAGATAACAATGTCATAATGTCTACATGTCTAGTATAGAGCTTGTGTATTTGTTCAATATAAACTACAAAAAGTAATACTCAAGCGAGTTTCAAAGTTCACCCAAATTTCAAACGTCTGACAAATAACAGACGGCGTAAGTGGAGAAGTGCATTTAGTAGCTCCTGCCCCAATAAGTCCACTTCTTTGCTGGCTTTCCAGATGCAAAGCAAAGTGTTCCTGCATGGAATTTGAATTATTAATTTGTAAACAACACCAATGACCAGAAATTACAATGATGACAAAAAAATATATACAAGTATATTAACCTAAAACTGTACCTTCAGGGAGTTCAGGCTGGTCAAATGGCGAGCATAACGACTTTGCTGCTCCAATTTCACCCTTTGTTCGCGCTTTTACATCCTCTTCTACCGCCTAATGAAACACGATACAGAAAGGACAATATGATGAGTTGGTGACAGCAGAATTAAAAGGTTTGTGGAAATGCAAAACAAATAGGATAGACTAATTAAAAACAAACAAACATTGGTGCATATTCTAACCAGAGTTATCAGCTCACAGCTGAAAGTAACTAAAAGGTCAGGGCTCTAGAATTAGTTTAGTGCTGACTGTAAATTACCGATTAGTCAAAGCCAAGATGATACACAGAGCATCTACTAGTCAAACATATAAAATGAGAAATTGATATAAAGTATAAACACAGATTATTGTACCATTCCCAATACATCATATTATTCTTTTCAACAGAAGCATTGCTATACCAATTATGCCAGCTCAAAAAATTGACAACGGTGATTACCTGTTCATCACACCAAGGTGCCAGAATCAGTTTCTTTTCACCCAAGGCTGCCGTGAACTCATCCCATGTCTTGGCAAGCTGAATAGACGCATCTCTCTTTTGTTTTGCAACATCAAAGAGATTTTGTTGAATCTTCTCAAGGGTCTCTTTGACTTCCTTGACCAAGTCAACCATAGGAATGTCCACTTTCGAAGAATTGTCACGCCGAACCAAGCGTACCTATTTTTTAAAATATATGAAAAACCGATCAGACCAACATACTTGCATTACACGATCAGGCCCAAAAACAAACCAAGAGAAGAGTTGGAAGTTCTCTAGGTGTGATTACACATTTACTACACAAAATTAAAGAACAAACATGTGCCTCAGTGCCTGTACATCAAAAATGGAAATGTGAGGAAATAAAGACTTACTTGTTTCTTCTCCAAATCCTTTGGTCCAATTTCAATCCGTAGAGGAACACCTTTCAGTTCCCAGTGCGAATATTTCCAACCAGGTGAGTAGTTGTCCCTCAAATCAGCCTCGACACGAAGTCCAGCTTCAGTCAACTCCTCCACAGTTTTCAAGCAGGCATCAAATATAGCTTGTGTATCAGCATCCTTGAAAGGCACTGGAATCACTACGGCCTGGACAGATGCTACCTTTGGTGGCAATACTAAGCCTTTGTCATCTCCGTGCACCATTACCATCACTCCAATCTGATTTTTTAAGGGGTGATAAATTAAGAAAAGCAGGCATATGGAAATAATCATACAGAATAATATGATGTATGATGAGCTAAAAATTAATTTTCGCTTTGTTCTCAATAGCATAAGAGAGTGGGCAAAACATAAAGAAACCCCCCACAGAGTTACTTATGGAAGGTATAATACGTAATTATAATGCAACCAAGGATTCGTAGATTGGAACCAAATTGAAAACATAGCCCAGCACAGATGTCACACTATCTGAAAGTTAATTTTTTTTTTTTAAGCAAAAATATATGTTCTCTCTCTGGGGATAGATAAACAGACTCACAGGAAAAGAAAAAATGATTACCGAAAGCAGCACAATGAATATATTCGTAGATCGGAACCAAATTGAAAACATAGCCCAGCACAGATGTCACACTATCTGAAAGTTAATTTTTTTTTTTTAAAGCAAAAATATATGTTCTCTCTCTGGGGATAGATAAACAGACTCGCACGAAAAGAAAAAATGATTACCAAAAGAAGCACAATGAATATAGTACCCTGAGATGCTGAGCATATATTGACAAACCTAACTGCATTTTTGGGCCATGATCCAAACAGTACATTTGGTCCATGCCAACAGTGACTAATACATACACATAAATATACTGGAATCTGAAACAAGCATTCAACTATGAAAAGAAGAGCAAGGAAAGTTACCGTTCGGGTACTATACGCCCAAGAGTTTTGCCAAATCATCGCTTTTTCTCCCTTTTCATTTTCAAAAGTAATGTCAAACATTTTAGCAAAGTTTTGACCCAGACAATGTGAAGTGGCACCTTGGACACCACGGCCAGTATTTGGAACAAAAGCCTGCACATATGAAATAATTTGAATCCCACCATTGAGCAGAAACATTAATCTAAAACCATTATAATGGACATATCAAGTACCTCAACACTTGTGGTGTAAAGACCACCAGCAAATTTCTCATTCTCACTCTTCTTCCCCTTCACAACTGGAATTGCCAAAAATTCCTCATATATCCTTCTGTACAGTTCCAATATCTCAAGGACCTACAACAAGATTGATAATCAGAAACCAATCTTCACAGATTTACTTTCCCTTATTTTGTACCAGCAACCTAAGAAAACATATCAAGTCAATACCAACTATTCGGGTACATTATCCTTCTGTGACAAGCACCCACAAACAGAGCAATAAATAGAAACCATTCTCCAGTAGATTAAAAAAAATATCATGTAATAAGCAGCTAATTTCCTGTCCAAATGTAGCCTTAGGCTGACATAATAAAATATAAATCCGATTTTATTTAAGTCAAATCATTCATGTTGTAGTTGAGATTGTTTAGTAGAAGAATGTTCCTAGAATTTACACTCGAGAGAATGATACAGGCAAAACTTCTTGACCAGGTGGACTAAAAATACTAAAGAAAGTGCCCCAGATATAAGTAAATGCTAGATTTATACAAGTTACAGTAAGATGCACAAACAGGGCTGAGATTTGGACTATCATAGATTTAAAGGACAGCAAGAACGTTACTAATACAAATTGGACTGGCTACATTCATCTCCTTACCTCTTTATCCGCCTCTTCCTTTGTTGCAAAAGCTGTATGGCCTTCTTGCCAAAGAAACTCCCGACTCCTGAAATCATATGGAAAAAATAAGTTTAATAGAACAAAAATTTAGCGCACTTGTCCAACAAAGATAAAGTGTCAGAACATGGGATTGTGACTTAATATAGTAGTAATTAAAATGGAATCGAGAAAGATCATTTTACACTGTCATTGTCAACGGACTAAACCAGTTATGTTCAGACAGATACATAAGCATAACAGATGCATAAAGACAAGGAATTACCTGATAAATGGAGTGGGATTGCTAAACTCCCATCGAACAACATTGCACCACTGATTTAACTTCAATGGTAAGTCACGGTGTCCTCTAATCCACTTCGAGTAATAAGGATACATAACAGTCTCACTCGTAGGACGGATTGCAATAGGCACTTCTAATTCAGATTTTCCAGACTTTGTAACCCAAGCAACCTGTTATATATCAGTCATGAAAAGAGGGTTATCATAAAAGAAATAAAATACATAACAAATAACTAGTGGTGAGGCATGTTTGTATTAGCAATGTGCAGGAATGTGTGTGAACACATGTATATATGTAATAATTAAACGAAGCATACCAGTATTGCTTTCAAACTCTATCATTACAAACAGGAGAAGAAAAAAGAGAGTATGATGGACACTAGATTCGAAAGTGTCACTTAAACCGTATAGATAAATCGTTCTATCATGCCAAAACAGCATTATGTCTCACCTCTGGAGCAAACCCCTCTATATGATCCTTCTCTTTTTCCAGAACTGCAGGGGAGACGAACAAAGGAAAGTAGCAATTTTTAATCTTCATTTTCTTTATTTCAGCATCGAAGAATGCCTACATATCAACAGCACCAAGAGGTAAGCAACTGTACTAGATTTATGATGACAAAATGTCAAATGATTAGATAAATTAGCTAGCGAAAGCTAAGGAAAATACTCAATTAGAAGCTACTGGCTAAAATTCATAACTTTGACACTGGGGATCGACTTATTAAGAAATTGGAACCAATACTAGTTTATACAGCTATAATGTGTGGTACTCCAAAAACAGGTGGTCACATGAGGATGCCAATAAAAAGTAGCACTTGGTAAGACTGCTAGAAATAACATTAGGGAAAAAGAGTCATCCAGCCCCCTAAAAACTAGACAAGCGCATATCACAATGCAGATACCAAGTAGTTGTTTTTTAGTTATACTAGCACAAGAAGACACAACTAAAACATACAATTACTGTCACTGAAAAAGATAGTTATGCTTACTTGCATGATCTCCCATATCGCCATTGTCCATGGCCTCAATATATAACATCCAGAGATGTCATAGTACTCAATCATCTCACCGTGAACAACAACCTGCACCGAACAAAACAACACCCAAACATCTCACTGATCACTTATTCAAATAAATTCCTAAACACAACCTTGTTCAAAGAAAACCATACCTCCGAATACCACTCCCCGAAATTCTCATCCTTCTTCTTGGTCAAACCGAGGCCGGTTTCCTTCTTCACCTCCTTCTTCTTCCCACCTAACAATCAGTAACAAATTCCAACCTTAGCTCACAGCAAAATAAAATCAAAGTAAAACCCCGAAAAACCGAGAGACGTAAAGCCAAACTCACCACCGCCACCACCTCCTCCACCTCCACCTTTGGCCTTCTTCACCTTGGCATTGACATTAGGCTTCTTGTCAGCAATGTCAGCCATGTCCTGATTCTTCTAACCTAAAATTGAACAATATCACAGCACAATTAGGGCTCATTCAAATTCTTTACGGCAATTAAAATCAGACCCCAGGCTCGAAACATTCGAACAACTCAGGGTTGAAATACGAAACAAGCAAAACAATGCAGAATCCGGTACCGGAAAATTGGAACGAGGCAAATAAAGAGAATTTTCAGGGAGTCGGTTATTCTTACCGCGAGGAATCTAGTGGCTGCGTTCGGAAAGAGAAGGGTTTAGAGAGAGAGAGAGAGGGGCAGAAGACTTGTGCTCTACTGTGGTAGTAAAACTAAACCTAGAAAGCTTAGATAGGATGTGCCTCTATTTGTCCGAACCCTTTTGGGCTTCTGGGCCCAACTTTCCAACGCTTGCCTATCAAGAAATTAGGACTATAGCTTTGCCAAATTCGTTCCCTCTTTTTTTTTCCACAATAAATAAGGTATGAAATTTCGGCACTTTAATGTGGAAAGTTTTATACGAATCGGTATCCGGAAGATTTTGAAGATATTTTGAGTGTCACACGAAATTGGTAAGGTTAAATTACGGGAATTTCGTTAGTTCTAAAGAAATTTAAATTCGTAATATTTCATTTCTTGATCCTAAAACTCGTTATTCATTTCATTAAGTGAGTATGCACGAATTAATCGTACCAGTGATAAAAGGCGTATTTAGTGCCCATTTCAGTTAATTCTCCATCATCTTTTTTTTTTTTTAATAATTCTCCATCATCTTTATTCACTGAGTGGTATGTATTTATACTATACTCATGTTTTTTTCAAATATGAAGCATGATTCTGAATTTTTTACTAGTTTATATAAGGTATATTGTAATCCGGGTGAGTTTAATAGAGATCAATCTACATAGTATAGTCATATTGGTGTACATGAACATAGAAGGTTTTGGTTTTTGCACCCCTCTTAAACTTAGGCCTTTTAATTAGGTCAAGGATTCGATACTTACATTACCAAAAATCAAATAACTACAATCAATTTCGGGATCGAAATCTTGATCATTTTGATATTGCTACTTGAGCTAGAGTAGTTGAACTTGTCCTCTAACTTTGGATGAAGCGTCAATTATAAACTAATTTGCAGACCGTCGTGCCAAGTGATGGAAGAAATTCTGATAAAAAGAAAGAAGGTGGATCGTGGAAACTTAACTTATGCATTGACTTGCAATTAAATGAACAAAACCAGCTCATAACCAACAAAGCCAACTTCATGTATGCCAAGTTTTCAACAGTGTCAAAGCATAGCTTAGTGTTAATTTCACGTGCAAATAGCTGCAGTACTTGACTGTACTTCTGCTCTCTTTCTTCTTCAAATTCTTTTCTCTATTAATTCCTGACTTGAAAGTTAGCTGCGTGATCCAGACTGAACATAAAATATATAGCTGCATAAACTGCAATATATCCAAATACAAAGAAAACGTAGATGGTTCTCATTATTTAGTTTACATGGGGATCCCATTATTTAGATTTACAAGGGCCCTCCCATTATTTAGATTTACAAGAGTGACACAGTTCATGACCAATGCCAACTTATTTGTTATATGACATACACAAGAAGAGAACCATTTCAATTGCATAGCTAGTACGTAGGTGATTTTTACTCTAACTTGTAGTAACAAGCCCCATATCCTTCTTGACTTCTCCCTTTAAGTTGGCCACAATGAGGCTCCCATCTTCCAGGCCACCTCCGATCCTTAACCCTCCTCCTCAGAAGAAGACAAAGAAGATGAAGATGAAGATGACGATGCACGGTCCTTCATGGTTGTCATCAGCTCCGCTTTAATCTTTGCCTTCTCTTCCTTCTTCTTTTTCTTCAACTCCTTCTCCTCAGCTCTAACCTTTTCCAAGTGCTGTAGCAATGCCTCAGCACCTTCCTGCATGCATCCAATTCCAATCATACATTTAGCTCATAAAGTCCAACAAACCGTCACAACCAAAATCTGATTTCTAAAACTAAAGCGTATTGAATCATTCTCCAGTATACCCTAATTCATAAGATACACATGCACAATTGCACAAAAGGCTTAAGCTTTAACATACTAATGATCATGCCATGATTTTAAAAATTATCTACAATATGCAAGAATTTGAACAAGTCGGTGCATTTTGGCAATGAACAAATCAACAAGTACTGAAACCCAATTAGAATCAGAAGAACAGAAATGAATCAGAATCATACAGAAATCAGCTTCCCCTGAACTTGAGCTGCCAAATCCTCCTTCGAATCCCACCCAGTACTAATCTAAGAAGGCGAGGACAGCTCCGCCAGTGCTTTAAGCAACTTCAACTTCTTCGTGATTTCCTTCTTCATCTTAATAACAACACATCTCGGAGCCGAATCATAATACTCCACATGGCCGTTATCGCAAAAACCAGAACTCATATCCCTTCTTGTCCTCAAACTTGCGCCAAATTCATTCCGACCCGGAAAGTGGACGTCGCCGGATAACAATGGCTTTGAAGACCGGGTATCAATACTAGCACCGGAAAGGTACGGAAATTGGTGGGAAACTAAGCCGGAGAGCTCCATGGGAAGCTGAATTTGAATCGACACATAGCGGGTAGCCTTCTTTTATAGGGAGGGAGCAAAGAGGGAACGCCCGTTGTCAACATGGGCGTGTTTGATTGGAGTTGGTACTCAGTAATTTCGTGTAGATAACTTTCTTGTATTAATGAGAACGACTGAAAGAGAAGAAGAGACGTAGAAAGCTAGATTATAACTTACCGTCAATGTGCACGTGCCAACGAGCAATGAGGGGTGGTGACTGGTAAGAATGACAAGACATTGCTCACGTCGAACCATATTTAAGTTCGAGCCTCGATATTCACAAGTCCTTATTTGTACGTGTTTGAGTAGTTAGGATCCGCAAGACCTATATGACCTCAGTAATTCTGCCTTTTTTTCATGATAAGGTATGTACCTTCATTCATAATAAGGAATGGAAAATCTTTTGGAATTTCAAACGGACACATCAAGAGGTAGCCGAGGTTATTTCTTCTCTTTCTTTACCAACTTTTGATATGCCGGACCAGCCACTTTGGGCTATGGAGACGTCAGGCATACTCACAGCTTGATCTGCATATTGCACGTTAGGAGAAGACTTACCAGTTGTGAATTAGGGACGTAAAATATGGCATGGTAACGTGGAAAGTTCTGTTGAATAGAATTCCTACTGATGAGTTCCTTCAGCGTAAGGGTTCAATTATCTGCTCGCGTTGTCAGCTATGCAAAAAGAGTTTCGAAAGCACAAATCACCTTTTTGTCACATGTGAAGTTTTTTTATTTGCATGGAATTGGGTTGCTTCTATGTTCAGGCCTCATTTTGACCTAGGTATACCACTAGTTGATCTTTTTGGTGATTATTATACTGCTACCTTTTCAGTTTCTTCTAAGCTCTTATGGTACATATTGATATGTAATTTATTTTCGAGCTTATGGATGGAGCGAAATAGATTAAAGCATGATGGGGATGAGTGTAATGAGGTTCTCTTCAAACAGAAACTAATATTGGCACTCAAAGAATCAGTTTCCTTGGCTTTTGTTTCTACTCTCAACCCCCAGTCTATTCCTATATTTGATTTGTTGGGTCTTTCACCTTTAAGGCCTACGGCCCCTAGAGTTGTTCATGTTTTATGACAGCCTCCTCCTATACACTGGGTGAAGGTGAACACAGACGGATCATTTTGTGACCAGGCTCACTCAGGTTATGGCGGTATTTTCAGAAATCATAAGGCATCTTTTCTAGGTGCTTTTGCAGCTCGTGCTCATGTGTCTAGTGCGATTGATGTTGAGATGTTAGCAGTCATCGAGGCAATGCACATTGCCTGGGCTAATCTGTGGCACAATCTTTGGTTAGAGGTTGATTCGTTGTTATTGTTAACGTACCTCAATATGCCCTTGTCAGTTCCATGGTGATTGCGTATAGCTTGGGGAAATTGTATGCATACTGCTCTCCAAATGAATGTTCACATCTCACATATATACAGGGAAGGTAACTCGGTTGCCGATAAGCTAGCTAATTATGGTGCAAATTCATAGGGTTCTTCTTGGTGGGATTCTTTACCTCCTTTCCTGCATTTGCCTTTCGGTCATGACCTCTCAGGTCGGCCTACCTACAGGTTTTCATAGTTCTAAAGTCTCGTTTTTAGGGGCCATTTTTGTATTTCAATTAAGACTCTTGTCAATTTTGTACTCTCTGTTAACAAGGTTTTAGTGTAGTCCCCCTTGCTTTGTATCTCTCTTTTTCATATAAATAAATTTTCAGGTAAGTGCGATGAGTGAGCTCTTAACCCGCTTACCAAAAAAAAAATATGAACTTAGTAAAACGTGTCAGCATTTAAAGAGTTTAGGTCATCACGAGGCCCTACTATAAAATGTGAGCATATAAGATGAAAAATCTTGACCAGCAAGGTCTTACTGCTCTAATGTGGAAATTGGCTTTTAGCCATATTTTAGTTGAGACCTTGAAGGCCACATGAGGATCATAAAGTTTATGCGTTCATGTGCTGCCTCTTCGGACCTACATACTCACTTCGGAAAAACAAACATGGATGCATTTGATTGGTGGACCTCTATAATAAAGAATTAATACAAGAGCTGTTGAAGATGCTCTAAATGTGCAACTTTCGTACCCGGGTCAGAATCTTGCAAACACTAATTGCAATAACTACTATTATAACTTACTATAAACGTGGACGTATTTGATTGATAGGCCCAGAAGTTTTGTGTGGGTAATTTTCTTGTATTACACAGGAGGAGCCAACACATGTGGTCATGTTAGTAAGAGATTAGGTGTGGACCATGTATATCCAGGTCAGCGTACTATCTCGCGGACGTTAATTGGAGTTAAATTTTAATTTATTTTTGATGACTAAGGGCAAACGAAGCGTTCTAATACTGATTAGTTTGTGGGCCGAAAAAGGTTTTAAGGAAACTCATGAACCCGATAAAAAAAAGTAATACAAAGACGAAAGATGAAGACGGGGAAGGCCAGACTATAATAGACTGTTAACATGGACATGTTTGATTGGTGGACCCAGAGGTTTCGTGTGAGTATATTTCTTGAATTACAGGGGAGGGAGAAGAAGAGACATGCAAAGTAAGATAATGAATGACTATCACATTGATGTGTTTAATTGGTGGATCATGGGGTTTCGTGTGAGTACGTAGCTTTGTTGTATTAATGGGGAGGAACAAGAAGAGACGTGGAAGGCTAGATTATAACATACTGTTGTTGGTACTCAAAAAAGCAAGAACATGGTTGCGCACATTACAGACCCAATAAGAAAATACACATGCATACTGCAATCGAAATGACAAACTTTACATATTTGTTCGAACAGTAATGCTACGCAGGTGGCCAATGAACTAAAGCCACAATCATGTCAAAGGGCTTAAAAGATTGGGTGTCGTGGGAAAGTGATGGAAGTACATACACCATTATAGATTTTGAACTAAAATTCAAGCCCTATAGTTTTAAAATCTTTACTCAGGGATGTAAAGATGAAAGAACCCATAAACTTAGGACTTGTTTGTTGTGCAGCGTTGCATGGCATACATACACTAATAGAAATAATTGCACGTGCTTTGCACAGGGTGGTGGTATTGAAAAATTGCCGCTTGAAAGCAAGTTGCATGCTATGCAAACCTGTATAGTAGAACTTTCCATAAGCTTAAACACAGTTACTTACTCTAACCAAATCAATACTTGTTTGAGCCACACATATAATAGTACTTGCTTTTATCCCACAATAATCATCTTCTACTACATTGAATGCAGTATCAATCACATTTTCCCTTTCTTTGTTTTTAGTTCTTGCTTTGCTACAATATATTCTGAAGTAGCATGTAACTCTTCGCATATAACTACACAATAACTCTTCTTTATTTCTTTTATCTTTTTTTAAGTGAAAGAAGTAATATTTAGGGGTTTTGAGATCTCGAGGTGGTGATGTCTTTACCGCTACTAGAGACCTAATTTATAGGCTAGAGGGAGGTGATGTCAATAGGGAGAAAGCTATTAGACTTGAAAGAGAACTACAATGCTAAAGCCAAATCTAGATAATAATGCCCTAATTGTAATTTCAATTCTCACATCGGCCACATGTTTTTTTTTTGAACACATGACGTAAAGTTTTATTGATCATCAAATGTAGGAAACAACATGAACACAACTCACCCATGTGGGCTACGTAAAAATCTAATTATGCAAAATGACTAAGGAAATCAAAGCCATCTCTATGTTGGCAAACCCTAAATGAAGCGACATGATAAATAAAATTGTAACATGTAACATGCTAGCAAGCTAGCTTATTAGAAGTTCAAAAAATTAAATCAACTACTCGATAGTGTCCTCTGAGGATGGAGAAACTGAAGAGTCGCCACCTACACCCTCAACATCCATTGCCACCATCACCTGACCAGCAGTAGCAAAATCATTATCAAGAGAACCAGCAACCACATCTTTCAGCATCTCAACACTACTAGATTTGGACCCAATAGCAAGATTAGAGTTTACAAACAACATGTTAGCCAAAAAGTCACCCTCAAGTATAAGAGATACAAGTAATAGTATAGGGATTAAGAAAGGTTGTCGAACCCACGAGGATTTGATTGCTTTCACTAGCTAGGGTATTAACCTTAAGAGAGCTAGAATGTGCAAATGTACAATCACAAGCCTAAAGACACAAGGAACTCTAGGCTCACGGTGAGTATGCGTAAATGGAGTAGTGATTTGATTTTAGTTTTTGATGTGGTGACTAAATTAAACTAAGTGCTCAAATGTAAACTAAATTACTCTAAACTAAACTTGTGGTCTAATGGATGATGTTAGGATTCGAATTATCTACCACTAATCTCTCTTGCAAGTATGGATGCAAATCAATGTGAATGTTGCTAAGCTAAACAACCAATTTCTCTCCTTGCATCTCTTTCGGGTATGATAAGGGATATGCTTCTTTCGTGTATCAAGCAACCCTTCTCGGGTGTAGTATTTGACTACTTAAGTCATGTATTTCAATTCGGTTAGGCATCTAGTGCATTACTCTAAGTGCATAAAGTTTGGAGATGAAAAAACTATGCAAACCAACCAAGTTTATCTCTAAGTGATTATAATTCACAACCCCTACATGCATACCTAGTGTGTTTTCATGCTTTAACATTTTCATGTTTTAACATTCAAAAGTTATCAAGCTCTACACATTATCATATCATGGCCAACACACATACTCAAAATGGTAAATTCTAAGCATATGCATTCAACTTTTGAACTAGCATGTAGAAATGTTAACTAAAATTACATCACATCATATTATAGTATCAACCCATACAAAATTGGTTAGGGCTTTCAACCCGGCCTAACCCTAACAAAATACTATTGAAGCATAATAATACAAAGTAACACCAAATCAATGTACATCAAAGGAAATTAAAGAGTTTAAGGAAAGAGTGAACTAGTTGAAGCTTGACAAATTGATAGCTAGCTCCTCCATGTGTTTCCTCAATCAATGCTCCTTGGATCCTCCTAGATGGTGGAATGAATATAATATGGAGTTCTTGTTGATGATGAATGGAATGGAGATGAAAAGATGGTGCTTCTTTGAACTAATTTTGAGTGGTAGTGATGATGTAGTGGTGGTGGTTATGGAGTTTATAGTGGTGGAAGATGGTAGTTGTGGTGGTGGTGATGGAGGAGATGGAGTTTTGTGGGTGAGATAGAGGAAGAAGATGAGTTTGGATTTGGGAGATGGAGATGGGGGTTTGTGGTAGAAAAAGAGATAAAAGGTGAAAATGGGTGAATGGGTGGATGATTGATATATAAGGAAAAAAGATGAGTAGAAAGGTGAGAGAGAGAGAGAGAGAATTGGGGCACTCCTCTTGTTCTATCCGGATGGAGCAAAGGGGAAGAGTGAAGAGAGAGTAACAGAAGTCAATAAAGGAAAGTAGAGTTAGAGAAGAGAAACAAGAAGAGAAAGAGAGAGTGATGGGCTATGAGAGAGTAGAGTAGAAAAAGATGACTAAAGAGAGAGTGAACAAGAAGAGAAAATGTGTAGAGATGGTTTGAGTCACCCAAATCAAGTGGACAAACATGAGAAAACATGTGTGCATGGTGATGCCTATCATCTAAAGAATTATAGCATGGATTTTATGTTGTTACTCAATCATCATTTTTCTCCTTACTCCTCCTTTATGATGACCGGAAAAGTTATGACACCACCCAAAGTGGGGTGGTGCGCCACTACTTGTGCCGTCAATAGTGGTGGTTCTTCGAAATTCGGAATTTACATTTTTGCTCCACAATTGATCTGTTATTCTTCCTATCTCCAATTCTCCACTTCTAAGCCAAAAATGCATGTTTCCTTCACTCTTACAATATTCCTAGACAATTAAACAAATGATTTAGTGATAGCTAAAATGAACTCAAAAACAAGTTAAAGTCAATCTTTAGGGGAATATAAATGTGTAAATTATGGTCCAACACATCACTGTTGTCACGCCCCGAATTTTGGATAAATAAAAATTCCAAATTCAAGGCATGATAATTAAAAGAAAAACAAACTTTACAACACTTTAGTTTTACAACTTGTGAAAGAATAATTTGAAACAGGTAAACCTCCCTCAATACTCACAAAAATCTAGAAGTAAACCAAAACGAACAAAGCTTATCTGTCGCAGCCACAACTCTACTAAACCTGACCTGCAAAAACAACTTCTACACCATGGAATGGTACACCGGGTTGTAAACAACAAACCCGGTAAGCTTTAAAAGCTCGTATGAGTAAATCTACAACAACAGACTCAACCCATAAGATAAAAACAAGAGTTCATGCATTAAAAATAAATAAATTCAAGAGATCACTTACAAGCAAGAGAAATCAAGAAGAAATTAAGAAAACACAACAATTCAAAATCACTCAGAATCATAAATGAAATCCTGCAAAAAGGAGGTAGTTCAGGATTCCAAAAATCACACAAATAAAATTAAAGAATCTCCTGCGGATAAGCATAGTTCAGGAGATACTCAAAGCAAGGAATTTAAATAACATCACATAAGAATAGCACCCAAACATTTCTCTACTCTTACTTATGGGTTCGTCAACGCATAGTCATCCCCCATAAGTAACTAGACAAACACGTACTCATGGGTTCGTCAACACATAGTCATCCCCCATGAAGTACCGACAGACTAGAGCTCTAAAACTGACCGTAACCAATCACCCGGCCAAGGCTTGGTTCCCGGTCCACCACGAAGGCTCCTATTCTAATACTCAAAACCACCACACAGGCACACAACCACAACTAATGCAAACATTCGCCACTAAGACAATAATTCCACAACGAATGCACTCACTCACCACTAAGGCACACATATTCACTACTAATGCAACATTCACCACTAAGGCAACAAATCCACAACGAATGCACTCACTCACCACTAAGGCACACATATTCACAACTAATGCAATATTCACCACTAAGGCAACAAATCCACAACGAATGCACTCACTCACCACTAAGGCACACATATTCACAACTAATGCAACATTCACCACTAAAGCACCATAAACACATGGGTATAAATATTTATACCAAGAATAATTCTACCAACTCTAATTATTACTCATGATCGGAAGTCCTTTTGAAAGATTATTTTATTAACAGAAAACTTGTTTTCACTTACCATGAGTCGTTGACGATCAAACTCATTTATATTTAAAAAACAAATCATTTTCTTTCAAGGACAACTTCACAATCAGCAATAATTATCATTATCATCAACAAAATCATCATCATCAAGACCACCATCATATTCATCATCCTAATAATTATCATAATAATTATCATCAACATCAACAAAATCATCATCAAAATCATCATCATCAAGACCACCATCACATTCATCATCATAAAATCACATAATAATTATCATCATATCATCAACATTTCCATCAACATCATCATAAATCTCATCATCATAACAATTATCATCATCAAAATCAACATCACAATCATCATCAAATCATGATCAAAATCAACATCACAATCATCATCAAATCATGATCAAAATCAACATCACAATCAACATCAAAATAAATAGGCCACAAAGTGGACCTTAGTGCGATTTTACTCACCTTAACTCCCGCTGCATCTTCACAATCACAAACGCAAGCGTCTAGCTCAAAAGCAAACTCCACAAGTCACCCTAATTAAAACAAATATTAACCTTAGTAACCAAACAAACTAAGAGTAACATTTGCCCTCTTAACCCAAAACTAAGATCCGAGGGTTTGCCCAAAGGAGGGCAACTCTCCTTCAAGACCTCCCAAGGTCCTCGATCACCCAAAACTAAACCTCTTACAACTGCCAAAACGGCTCCTACTTTTGAAAACACAAAATCAACACACCTCATCGAAAACAACTCCAACATTAAGCATCACAAGATCTCAACCTAGTCTTATAATATATCAACGTGCTCACAACAACAAGAACTAGCTAACCCTTGCAACTAAGCCTACACATCCTGCCCGACGCGCCACCACAGGCGGCGGCGAGTGGGCCCCACGCGCCACCACAAAATTTCCGAATTAGGGCAAACTTCAAACACAAAACTTGTAGAATACTACAAGAGGGACACTTTTCATACCTGAAGGTCCAACCAAATCGGCCGGAAACGGCCGGAAAACACCCCAAAACTCCAACACGGTCTCAAGCTTCAATCTGCAATTTTTGGCACTCAAAACCTCAATATCTTGCTTCAAACTATGCCTAGCCACAACCAGAAGGAAGAGATGATCAAAACTCACCTAAGGGTGTTCCTCATCGCCGCCGCAAACGGCGGCTCCGATCAACGGCACGGCGGCAGTGGCTTTCGGGCTAGGCTGCGCCTTATACACCGGTCACCGGCGTCAAAGACCAACACGGTTGGGTAGGTGAGGACGAGACCAATCGAATGGAACCGGTCACGGCCAAAACGATGGCCGGACGACCGACCTCTGCTCCAGCGATATGCAGCCGCTCCTCCACCTCGTGACGGCGTCAGGCGGAGCGATGGCGAGCGGCAGTGGTCCAGGAATGGAGAGGGCACCCGTGCGGACCGAACGGGACCGGCGACGTCCAGTTTGGTGGCCGGACGGCCGAGTTCCATGCCGGCGAAGGTTCGGCTGTGAGTGCAGCTCGGGGAGAGAGGAGAGAGAAAATGGAGGCTTTTCTGAATTCTAGGGTTCCCTCTTTCTATTTATACACTTTCCATACCCGGAAACTAACTTCCTCTGACCATAACTTTCGCATACAAAGTCCGTTTTACGCGTGCCACGTGTCTACGAACTCGTATCGTCGTGCTCTACAACTTCCGTGAAGGAAGTTTCCCGAGAAACCCAACCGATTAAAAAGTCAACTCTTAACCCTTCAAAACCATAAAACCGTTTTCGGGTAAAAACGCGTCCGAACACTTCCGCTCTTTCTTCGAACCTCCAAAACACACTAACTTCTAACTCAAAAACCCCCAAATAATATTAAAAACTAATATCAAATTTTCGGGGTATTACACTCTACCCTCCTTAAAGAAATTTCGTCCCCGAAATTTAAACACACTAATCCACACTCCACCTAGTGGAAAATGACCCACCAGAGACACACTTCTCTATAAAATACAGTACCACTACTCTGCTAATTGTTAGAACCTACCTCGGATTTTCTCCTTGAAATCCGGCATAAACCTTACGGGACCCACCTCAAGGGAAATTCTACCAAAATTTTGGCATAACCTCCCTAAAAAAAATGGGTAACCCTGCCTGAAAGAAAATTCACCAAAACCCAACACTTCGAAAACAAATTAACCCACATCTCCTGGAGCCACCCGCTCCCCCAAATAAACATCTACCACCTCAACAAAAGTAATAAATCAAAATAAATTCATGAATTTAAATTCTCATACTAACAAGCCAAACTTAACACTCCTAAGTTAAGTCGCAAGCCATAACACAACACACAAACTACAGAAGACTGTGAACTCAAAACAAAACAATATCTGCATTGCATCATTGTCAACTCACTATGACACTAAGAGCTCAACAACACCAAAACACTCATCCCACAAGGATCAAACCTCAACCAACACACATAAGATAAACAATTGAAAGAATAGTAATCCCTGCGCATAGCTTAGTTCAGGTGATTACTAGCAACACTAAGATAATCAAATTAGAATCACAAAAATTAAATACGAAGCACACCAGAAAGAACATACAAGAAAACAAATAGTGAATCCTGCAGGTAAACATAGTTCAGGAAATCACTAAACATACAAAAAGTCTAAGAAAATAAGAAACCTACACCACAACCATTTAACATAGTCTTTAACCATTAACCCTTTTTAAAATCATCTTAATAAATTCCGTTTTACTTACCCATGGACCGTAGTCGATCAAGTCCATTTATTTTGAAAATAAAACATAATTTAACAAGATTTAGGTGGCTAATGGCCCTGGACTATGTTAACACCCTCACTACATATTCCCCACCACAAAACAAATAACACAAAACAACCCTAAATTAACACGGCCCTCCTATCCAACAACCTTCTAAAACATTTAATTAAAATCTTTTTTTTTTTTACCCATGGACCGTTGAGATTCAAGTCCATATATATAAACAAAACATTTATAATTTTAGAATGTTTTAAAAGTGTTGGATCAAGAACCATGCTAACAGGCTCGTCAACACTATCACACACCCACACTCATAAACATTTCCCAAATGGCCACCGCCATGCAAAACACAAACTCACACGTCATTTGCCAAATGACCACCGCCAAAGCAAAACACAATAATTAATATGAAACACACCATTAACAAAAGACCATTAGCAATACCAATTGCTTGTCTAAAAATCTCAACATCAAACCACAACAATCTACTCAAGATCATCACATAGATCATCTACACAAATCACCACACAGGTCATCACACAATTTTCATCACACAGATCACCACACAGGTCACCACACAGGTTCATCACACAGATCGTCACTAACACAAATTACTCTTCTCCAAATAAACTTAAGATCCAGATCACAAACATTTCCAATTACATGATCTAATAACCCACTGATCCTTAACATTGACACACGCATCAAACAAACTCAAAGACAAGTATCATTCCCAAATCATTTCTTTAAATGATCAAAACATTATACGACAAATATGAACATGTCACATAATTTCACCAAGCACAAAAACTTCCATGAACATATATATAAATGCCATTAACATCAAGATAGCTACAATCGGGAAAGGCTCAAGAAAATTAATAAATACTAAAAGAAACCTTTTTCTTACCTGTGAACCGTGGACGATCAAGTTCACATGATTTTAAAACAAAACATTTCACTTTCGAGAGCACAATTCCACAATTTAGCAAGTCAACAAAATATGTAAGGAAGTCGGTTCCTACTTGAACCTGAGGAAAGTTACTCACAAACGTTTTTCTGCCAACACGGCCGCCACCAACGTGGACACACTCTTTGCACACCACATGCCACTCGGGCAACATCACACACAACAGAAAACAACTTCTTAAAATGCATAACAATGCTCACACATAAGACAAACACACAAATCGCATGTAGAAACACTCTACCATCATAAGAAAATGATGTATGAGCCACAAACTACAAAGACATCACATCTACAACAGAAGTCAAACACAAGACCTTAACTGCATAACTAAATCGAAACACCACACCACCACAACATCACAGAAAATGACACACCAAAATCACTGCTCACTCTCATGAAGAAGAAAGGAGAACAAAGTACCCTTCACTCCTAAACTTTGCTCACTAATCACAAATCCTCCAGCTTACCAAGGGCAGCTGAAGAGAAATTAATCTAGTGATTTTCAATCCTCAAAAGACTAATCCTCAAGAAACGCTACCCAACACTCGCACTCCTTACTTACAGAGCAAACCTATGCTCTAGAAACCTAACACTCGAGACAACATCCTTGCCTCCCGCATACCCAATGACAAATCAGTACCTAAGAGTGATGGTGATCCGCTGCAGTCGGGCCATCACTCAAAGATATTGATTATCACCAAATATGCAACAAGGCTCTGATACCAAACTGTCACGCCCCGAATTTTGGATAAATAAAAATTCCAAATTCAAGGCATGATAATTAAAAGAAAAACAAACTTTACAACACTTTAGTTTTACAACTTGTGAAAGAATAATTTGAAACAGGTAAACCTCCCTCAATACTCACAAAAATCTAGAAGTAAACCAAAACGAACAAAGCTTATCTGTCGCAGCCACAACTCTACTAAACCTGACCTACAAAAACAACCTCTACACCATGGAATGGTGCACCGGGTTGTAAACAACAAACCCGGTAAGCTTTAAAAGCTCGTATGAGTAAATCTACAACAACAGACTCAACCCATAAGATAAAAACAAGAGTTCATGCATTAAAAATAAATAAATTCAAGAGATCACTTACAAGCAAGCGAAATCAAGAAGAAATTAAGAAAACACAACAATTCAAAATCACTCAGAATCATAAATGAAATCCTGTAAAAACGGGGTAGTTCAGGATTCCAAAAATCACACAAATAAAATTAAAGAATCTCCTGCGGATATGCATAGTTCAGGAGATACTCAAAGCAAGGAATTTAAATAACATCACATAAGAATAGCACCCAAACATTTCTCTACTCTTACTTATGGGTTCGTCAACGCATAGTCATCCCCCATAAGTAACTAGACAAACACGTACTCATGGGTTCGTCAACACATAGTCATCCCCCATGAAGTACCGACAGACTAGAGCTCTAAAACTGACCGTAACCAATCACCCGGCCAAGGCTTGGTTCCCGGTCCACCACGAAGGCTCCTATTCTAATACTCAAAACCACCACACAGGCACACAACCACAACTAATGCAAACATTCGCCACTAAGACAACAATTCCACAACGAATGCACTCACTCACCACTAAGGCACACATATTCACTACTAATGCAACATTCACCACTAAGGCAACAAATCCACAACGAATGCACTCACTCACCACTAAGACACACATATTCACAACTAATGCAACATTCACCACTAAGGCAACAAATCCACAACGAATGCACTCACTCACCACTAAGGCACACATATTCACAACTAATGCAACATTCACCACTAAAGCACCATAAACACGTGGATATAAATATTTATACCAAGAATAATTCTACCAACTCTAATTATTACTCATGATCGGAAGTCCTTTTGAAAGATTATTTTATTAACAGAAAACTTGTTTTCACTTACCATGAGTCGTTGACGATCAAACTCATTTATATTTAAAAAACAAATTATTTTCTTTCAAGGACAACTTCACAATCAGCAATAATTATCATTATCATCAACAAAATCATCATCATCCAGACCACCATCATATTCATCATCCTAATAATTATCATAATAATTATCATCAACATCAACAAAATCATCATCAAGACCACCATCACATTCATCATCATAAAATCACATAATAATTATCATCATATCATCAACATTTCCATCAACATCATCATAAATCTCATCATCATAATCATCATCATAACAATTATCATCATCAAAATCAACATCACAATCATCATCAAATCATGATCAAAATCAACATCACAATCATCATCAAATCATGATCAAAATCAACATCACAATCAACATCAAAATAAATAGGCCACAAAGTGGACCTTAGTGAGATTTTACTCACCTTAACTCCCGCTGCGTCTTCACAATCACAAACGCAAGCGTCTAGCTCAAAGGCAAACTCCACAAGTCACCCTAATTAAAACAAATATTAACCTTAGTAACCAAACAAACTAAGAGTAACATTTGCCCTCTTAACCCAAAACTAAGATCCGAGGGTTTGCCCAAAGGAGGGCAACTCTCCTTCAAGACCTCCCAAGGTCCTCGATCACCCAAAACTAAACCTCTTACAACTGCCAAAACGGCTCCTACTTTTGAAAACACAAAATCAACACACCTCATCGAAAACAACTCCAACATTAAGCATCACAAGATCTCAACCTAATCTTATAATATATCAACGTGCTCACAACAACAAGAACTAGCTAACCCTTGCAACTAAGCCTACACATCCTGCCCGACGCGCCACCACAGGCGGCGGCGAGTGGGCCCCACGTGCCACCACAAAATTTCCGAATTAGGGCAAACTCCAAACACAAAACTTGTAGAATACTACAAGGGGGACACTTTTCATACCTGAAGGTCCAACCAAATCGGCCGGAAACGGCCGGAAAACACCCCAAAACTCCAACACAGTCCCAAGCTTCAATCTGCAATTTTTGGCACTCAAAACCTCAATATCTTGCTTCAAACTATGCCTAGCCACAACCAGAAGGAAGAGATGATCAAAACTCACCTAAGGGTGTTCCTCATCGCCGCCGCAAACGGCGGCTCCGATCAACGGCACGGCGGCAGTGGCTTTCGGGCTAGGCTGCGCCTTATACGCCGGTCATCGGCGTCAAAGACCAACACGGTTGGGTAGGTGAGGACGAGACCAATCGAATGGAACCGGTCACGGCCAAAACGATGGCCGGATGACCGACCTCTGCTCCAGCGATATGCAGCCGCTCCTCCACCTCGTGACGGCGTCAGGCGGAGCGATGGCGAGCGGCAGTGGTCCAGAAATGGAGAGGGCACCCGTGCGGACCGAACGGGACCGGCGACGTCCAGTTTGGTGGCCGGACGGCCGAGTTCCATGCCGGCGAAGGTTCGGCTGTGAGTGCAGCTCGGGGAGAGAGGAGAGAGAAAATGGAGGCTTTTCTGAATTCTAGGGTTCCCTCTTTCTATTTATACACTTTCCATACCCAGAAACTAACTTCCTCTGACCATAACTTTCGCATACGAAGTCCGTTTTATGCGTGCCACGTGTCTACGAACTCGTATCATCGTGCTCTACAACTTCCGTGAAGGAAGTTTCCCGAGAAACCCAACCGATTAAAAAGTCAACTCTTAACCCTTCAAAATCATAAAACCGTTTTCGGGTAAAAACGCGTCCGAACACTTCCGCTCTTTCTTCGAACCTCCAAAACACACTAACTTCTAACTCAAAAACCCCCAAATAATATTAGAAACTAATATCAAATTTTCGGGGTATTACAACTGTGCCCTTCTTCTTTCCAAAGCTTTGCTTCTAGGATTTCTTTGGACCGGTGGACACCCCTAACTTCCAGGGATACACATCCTACAGCTTTGGCCGATTCTGGGATCCAATTGGCCTACCCATCTTGCACTTTTTTACTGGTGACACCTTTATCTTACCAAGGGCAAAGCAAGCTCAGTAATGAAAGGTAGCTCAAAGGGAACTAGAGCCACATCATATCGGTCTCAAATTGACCCCTCTTTCCCATGCCTCCCAAATCCATCGATACATCTCTCTTGACACCAGAGAGCATTGAAGATGAAGTAAAATCCTTACACAACGACACTAATACACTGACAGCGACCGAGGGAGGAGTCCGGAATTTCTGAAGCTGAAAAGCAAGATCCGTTGCCAAAATCTCTGGAATAGAGAAGGAAAGAGCAGACTTGGACAACACATGTTTGAATGGATTCAGAAGCTCCACTACAGGACCCTTGCCTTTGTCAAAACCAAGGGGAACTGAAACCTTCCCAATCTCCAAGGGTTTGAGAAATTAGGGTTAGGGTTTGGAACCCTAATTTGAGGAGCAGGGAGCATCACCAAACGATGTTCATTGGAAGAGGATCCAAAATCGACCTCATTCTGGATCCCACCTCGCCCTGGTGCCTGATGGCCACCACCAGTGATCTGGATCGGTGACAAATCTATTGGATTGAGGCAACACGTTTTAGGGTGAACCAGCATACCACAAACACAACAGTAACCCATAGTCCTCTCATATTTGAAACTCAGTAAAGTTGTTACCTAATCTAAGCCAAACTTGTAAATCATAGGGGGAAAGCCTCACGGATCGGATCGGTAACACTGTGAATGACCTTAAACTTTGCTATGGTACAATTTTGATTACCTATCTTGTCAACCTACTCTATTGTTCCCAAAGTAACGCCAATTAGTTCCATGACGTCGTCAGTGAACAATGCTGGCTTCAGCGACAGGCCCTGAATTTCAATCCAAACTGAGAATGAGGTAATTGGGACTTTATCAGTGTCACTGAGTCCATCAAATCCCTTAGCCAGAAACATAGCCCGCGCAAAGAACTAGGGAGCGTTGTTGAGGATGTTGCGCCGCCCCTTTTCTTTGGTGAATTGAAGAACAAAAGAGTCTCCTTGCGCACGCATTTAGAGGCGATTTTGGAGATCCCAAACGTAAGTTAGGGTTCCAATGACAGCCCCTAGGTTCTGGTTTGGGTCGTTTACCGAGAAAAGCCGTCCAACCGTAAAGTGATGCAGCGAGACCACCGCAACTCCAACCGCTCCAAGAGACTCTGCCGTTACCACAGATAGCGAGAGCAGCAACAAATCGGGATGAGACCTCATTGGACATGATGAGACGTAAGAAGAGATGAGGAGAGGGTGCAAAACGGCCGATAAGGTGAAAACCTAGAAACCCTAGGTTAAACGAGAGCGGCTGCTTTCTGTCTAGAGCGGTTGCCACATGCTTTCTTGCACTATATGGCTATAAGCCAACATTACTATAAGAGATCTTGAAACATATTATGCATTTGATTGTAACCAAATTAAATCAACTCATACACAATAAAGCCGCGTTGAATGATCAATGATCCATTCAACAATGTCAGGCAGAGCAATGACATAAACAAATATCATTTTTTGTAGTGTTAATTTCATGTGCAAATAGCTGTGGTCTCCTTTCTTCTTCAATTCCTTTATTTTATTTTATTTCCTTTCCTTTTCTTTGTAATGCCTTTTGGCTATTCCTTTGACTTGAAAGTTAGCTGCGATCCAGGTCGAATTTTTAGCAGCATGATTTGCAATACAAATAGAATAATGGGAAGGAGCACCATCCATTATAATGTAGAGGATCGTAATATTCATTATTCAACCCAAATACAAGAAAAACGTACAGGACTTGGGGTATGTAAGGAATGAATACGACTAGGTACATGAAAAATTAAGCTAGTATATCTAGATTTACAAGTGTAACATAAGAAAAGAATTCAATTGCAGGTGATTCTAGAATGCTTCTCTAAATTGCAGTGGCAACCCCCAAATCCTCCTTGACTTCCCCCATTAAGTTGGCCACAATGAGGCTCACATCTTCCAGGCCAACTCCAATGTACAAAGGATTAGTGGGATTCCTTACAGAATCCTCTGTTCCTTCTTCGGATTTGATCCCATTTACGGAATTCACAACCCTGACATTCGGACCATTTTTGCATTTTCCCAAACACTTACACCCAACAACACTGCCTTGGACACCCATCAACCTCTCGAATTCCTCCAACAATTCTACACCTCCTGATGTCTTGCACTTCTTGCCCATGCAAACTTCAACCTTCGCCACGATAGATGCTTCTGTAGCTGAGCTAGAAGAAGCATTGTTAAGATCAATACTATCACTGCTGCCAAAACTAGTACTAGTTCCATTGCAGCATTTATCTTCTTGAAGTGTGGTTACCAAACTCGGTTGGGTCAACAATGCCACCCGTTCTTGAGCCAATGGCTTCACACCCTCTAGCATCGCTTGCTTGGGAACTTCACTTCTCACCCTGTTCATGTCAATCACCTCCCCACATTCACTCTCGCTCGACTCAGATGAAGACGACGACTCACAGTCCTTCATGGTCTTCATCCGCTCGGCTTTAAGCCTCGCCTTCTCTTCTTTCTTCTTTTTCTTCATCTCCTTCTCCTCAGCTCTCACCTGTTCCAATTGCAGCAGCAATGCCTCTGCACCCTCCTACACACCAACCAAATCATACATTTAACTCATAAAGTACAACAAAACCATCACAACCAAAACTCAATTTCGATACAACCAAGTTCTTATCTCACACAATCTATACACACAAAAAAGGCTTAGGCTTTAACTACCATGATCCCAAAAATATATAAATTTTTTGAACAAGTCAATGAAAGTTACCGAAATCAGCTTCCTCTGGACTTGAGCTGCCGAACCCTCCTCGGAATCCAACCCTGTACTGATCTGAGTCGACGAAGACAGCTCCGCTAATCCTTTAAGCAACTTCAACTTCTTCTTGATCTCCTTCTCCTTCTTATTACCACCACCGCATCTGGGACCCGAATAATAATATTCCACATGCCCGTTATCGCAAAACCCAGAATTCATATCAACCCTTCTGCTCCTCAAACTCGCCCCATATTCATTCCGGCCCGGAAAATGGACCTCGCCGGAAAACGATCCGGAAGACCGGGTATCAATTCCCGCGCCGGAAAAGCACGGAATTTGGCGGGAAACCAAGCCGGAGACCTCCATGGAGTTTAGGATTCGATGCTCTGAATTTTGAAATCGTTTTTATGATTTAGAGAGTGGAAGATGAAAGAGATGGTGTTTCTAAAAGTTGAACCGACGCAGAGGTTTTGTGTGGGTAGCTTTCTTATGTTACATGGGCGTGGAAGGCTAGATTGTAACGAACTGTCAACGTGGGCGTGTTTGATTGGTTTCTGGTGACGTGGCTCCTGCTCGTGGTGAGCATCCGGAGGCTTGTGACCGTTTTCAATTAACACACGAATTGGGTGAAGATCCGCCGTCCGTCCAATTTGACGCTGTAGATGTAGACCAAGTGGGTGCCACGCATGTTGCCTAGTAGGCATTATAAGTTTTCCAAGTGAATCTAGGAGCAAGTCTTCTTGTCTAATTTGCTCAACTGTGTTATAGATCAGTTCTTAGCTTTGATCTGGAGCACAGTGTAAAAAGTTTATTAAGAGGACTCGTGGGACAAATTAACATAGTATTTTCTAAACGTTGTCACTATCAAACACGTAAACAAAATTTGAAATTGTCGATTTATTATCGAATCAGCAAATAATTTTAAAGTTATTACGGAGTTACTTCTCTTTCATGTAACCAAACAAAGACCCTATAACATGTGCATGGTAATGCCAACTAGTTACCCTTGGAACACTTTCTCATAGTGTTTTCTATGTGATGCATAGATAGAAACTTGGCAGAAAGTTAAGCGGTGGAGGACAAAGTTCAATCTCGTGCAGCTCAGCAACAAAGTGTCAATGCCGTGAACGCACAAAGAAAGTTGAGCAGCAGGCCAACTAACATTCTTGCCAGGAATGACTGAAGCTTTTGTAACGTGCTGCTGAAGTTAAATTACATTTACAAGAAAGGTACCTATGAACCAAGGCAGTTGAGCAAGGATTTTATTCAATGCGCCGTAGAACTAGTTGGACTAGCACAATCGGTTGTACTGTCTTATTACATAAGAAAATTAAATACAGTGTGAACATTGGTTTACTCTAAGTATAATTAATATACCATCCTTTACAGCAACCGCTAGTTGACAGTAGGAGCTTTAATTGGTGGTGAAGAAGCCACTTAATTCGTTCGCCCAACTGGTACAGTTTTAAAGCGAGATTCTGCGTGCTTTGCTTCCAGTTGGGAGATGAGGCTCTTGCAAACGCGACAGATGCACTGAAAGGATTGGAAAATTAGATGAATAAAGCACTTAGTTTTCTTTAAGCGCCTAAAAGTGGCAGCAAGAAGTCTCTGATTGTAGCTTGTTAGGATGATGCTATGCCGGCCAATAGCTCTTGCGAACCTCCTAAATGTCTTGGTACTCGCTGTCTTATCTCTTCAAAAGCGCATAATGTTTCAGAGTCAAGACCTCCAGCAAACTGCACACAATATACACCAGGAGAAAACCAAAAGGGATATCAAGAACATGTTAGACAAGATCATGATCAAATAGTGTCTCACTGTTTTAAAGTCAGCTTAGAAGAGTTGTCCCCCATTTACTGATCTTTTGAAGTATTAGCATTCAGAAATTGGGCTTCTCATATGATCAGCTCGCTTGTTGTTAAAAGGAAAATGGGAACCCCATGAATCGATAAGAATCTATTCAGAGGTAATTACTTTCAGTTACTCCCATAGAAAAAAAAATATATATTGCGTGAGAATGATGCCATTTTGTCAAAAACACCCCCAAAGAGGCCACAGGTGAGTACGATGTCATAATTGAGATGTTTCACAGCAAAGAAAGAAAATTCTGCTTTCCATGGTCATACAGAGGTGTTGTTTAGCTTCTCATTAAAAGAGAGGTACGGAGACTCAGTCAATTTAGGAGGGATATAGAAGCATTGATATTATGACATTGATTTTATCTGTCAAGTTGAAACAGGACGACAGTGCATATTCAGCGCAACCCAACTTAATTCTCCATCTCCAATAACTTATTATGACTCCTTTGTTAACTGTACAGAGCGTCAGTCCTACCCATACCATAGCAGAAGTACTAATGGCTGAAGGATTACCTGGTGTGCCCTGTATGCAAAATTTACACCTTGAACCAGAAGAGATTCTTGACTTGATTCTCTATCTGAATACCGAACGGATTCAAGCTCCGATGTAACCCTCTTCATGTAAATTTTAGCCAAATTTATGGAAGCCTGCTTTATCTGCACATTTTGGTAATAACTCCATTTCAATTCAATGACAATGTAATATAAGCATATTCTGTTGAGCTGAAAAAGAGAGTGCATAAGGGTTTAAAAATTTTTCGCACATCAACTGACAGGTGATGAGATAAAGCAGAGTTAAGGCAGTAAGAAATGTAGACCTATGCTAAAATACCCATAAAGTAGAGATACTATGAAAGGTCTGTGTCAATGTGAAATATCATTTTCCACTCCAATCATAGAATGCACAAAGGGATCATACCTTACTCCCAATCCCTGAATCAAGCATCCAGTCAGTTGGAATTTTGCATTCTTGATAAGAACGCATAACTGAATTTCTCATTTTGACTAATCTTTGAATGCTTCGCTCCGACCTTAACAATAACATGAGAGAGGGAAAGGTTAACATTATGCACCTAGAAGTGGTAGACCTTTAAATTTCACATCACAACTACACAAGATACATTACATAGTTCTTACTTGTCTAATAAGCCAGCCATCTTCTTCAAGGCAGCTGCACATTGAATGGTGGTGTCATCCTTATAAGAAGAAATTTCACTTTCCAACAATTTAAGGTCACGATATTCTATTGCAGCTTCTCGCATGGCATCAGCTTTTCTCTCCGGCCACTTAAAGTGCTTTAATACAGCACGTTCATCAGCCTGTAGAAAACATGAGAACTAAAGTTCATCCATCTACTTCATGTATGTGAATCTTTGGACAATAATCTGCCAAATCCATAAAGTAGTTGGACCATGTACATAGTTCTCAAGGTTTCCAAACTCTAGGTGACTAATAGATGATTACTACATATATGGCAACTGCAAGATAAACTGACTTGTGGTGAGAGACTACCAATCTACCATCAGACGAAGAAAAAAAGATTACAGCTATATACAATACCAGTTTGTTATACTTCTATGTTTGGCTAGCAATTCTCTCAATAGCATATCCTTTAGTTGAAATTCCCTATAAATCATATACATTCGGAATGGTAAAGAATATATGATTCTTGATTGATTTGGTACAAATATAGTAGCACAGGCATTTGAAATTACCAAAGATGCAAGTTCTCCATCAAGCCAATCCACAAATTTCAGAACGTCCTCAATATCTTTATAGGCAGCAGCCAGAACCTTCTGGATGAGGCCATTGATGAACTCTCCTTTTGTTTCAACATCTGCTTTAATCTGGAAACAAAATAAATGCACTCGTTAAGTTTGTTCAAGCCAATAAGCAAAAACACACGAAGCAAATTAGATATTAAAATCTTAAGATCTTACGGCAATCAGATGTGCTGATCGATTTTGAATTTCACCAACTATGCTATTATGTGCACTAATAGCTCCTGGTTTCTGATGGCTTCTAGATTCTGGAGAGTCCCTCTTCACCTCTCGCTTTCTCAATGAGTGATAGATCTGTACAAGCTCTGGAGCCTTCTGAGTGGTTGACACCCTCACTGAGGGCTGAGGTGGAGGTGGTGGTGGCGGCAGGAGTGATGGCGGTGGAGGAGGTGGAGGTGGTGAAAAGGTAGCTGCAACTCTAGGAATTACAGGTGGTGGTGGTGGTGGTGGTGGTGGTGGAGGTGATGCTGCTTTAATAGGACTTGGTTCATTTAATGCCTCTTTCTTTACTACTGAGCATTCTAATTTGTTGGCAATGAGTTTCTGCAGGTCTTTGAATTTAGGACTCTGGTAACCATTTGACTCTCTCTACATCCAGCCAAAAGAAAATTACTTAAAATTAAAGATAAAGATAATAGAACAACCAAACTGAATTTTATGCCACAATCATCGTATAAGAACATGAAGACTAGAAGAAAAAAGAAAAAAAAAAAAAAAGGAGAAGAACATGAAGCACAAACACACCAAACTTGCTGAAATTAAAATTGACACAATAATAGAACTGCATTTTAGAGAAACCAAATTGAATCTATAGCCACAATCAAATATTAAGAACATATTGTCCAAAAAAAAAAATTAAGAACATGTACCAAAAAAATTTAACAAAAATAAAATAAAAACTAAGAACATGAAGAACAAAGACACCACCTTTTACATGCAAAACAATTAAAGACTCATCAAAGCTCAAATCTTTACCTGTTGAGGAGTGGTTAAAGCTGCAATCTTTGCTTCAGCGGCAGTAAGATTCTCACTAAGCTTTTTATTCTTTGCCTGCAGCTCCAAATTCAATCCATGTTCCTTGTCCAACTCTACCTTCAATCCCAAAACCTCGGCCTGCAATTTCATGATCATACTCTCACTCATTTCGATCTTTTCCTGCATTTCCTTCATATTCCTATGTGGGTCATCTTCATTTCTCTTACAATTGGCCTCCACAACAGGCCTCTGCCTTCTTGGCTTAGCAAATTGCTCAACAACTTGGGGCTTTCTACTACTACCCACAACTTTAAACTCCTCAAAATCCTTACTTTTCTGAGATCCCAACACCAATTCTCCAGATTTAGGCTTGTTTTGCAAGAGAGCCCTCCTAACACTCCTGGAATCACTGCTATGATTCACATCTGGAGTCACAGATTTTGCTCTGGAGGGTCTTTGAGTTGGAGATTGAGACTCCTTTGCTTTAGAGGAAGCTCTGAGCTGAGACATGTTAGTGGAATGTTTGCTCTGAATCTTTGTTGAAGCTCCTTGCTTTGTACTCATGGCTTACAGATGGTGTCTTTTTCAATGAACCTGCAACAAAGATTTTAATTAGGAAAAAGCTTCTGTTAGATTCTGTCGAACCCGCCGAGCTGCTTTTAGTCGTAAATAAAGAGTAATTAAACAATATAACTTAATGAAATTAATTTTTTTATTTCATGACATTTAATTGACAGACCAAATTTAGGGAAAAAAATTACAATAATTTGAAATTTGCTAATAACTATCTAATTATCGGGATTATTATCCTCATTATAAAAGAAATTGGTGTTTGAAGGATCATTGTCATCAATGGGGTTTGTAGATTCATCGGTGAAAGGTGGTTGGGGATAATAGTAACCGAGAAAAGATGGTTGGTAACTTATTATGTTTGGCATAGCCAACGGCTACTTATTATGAGCCGTCAGATTGCATAACGGATGGCCCAGATTTGTGGACCGTTGCATTCAAACAGACGAGTCAAGCCGTGCAAGTGACGACGCGTGTCGTGGGGAAGACGCAGCTCGCATGTCGCGACAAAAGATGGCTGGACACGCGCAACGGGCTGGCGCTTGTTCGTCCGTGGGAGAGACGCAAGCAGCAGGCGCGTCGAAGAAACAGAGGCAGGGCGCTGACGTCAGCCACGTGGTGTGGGCTGGGCTGAGCTGGCTGCTTCTCGCCTGGGTTAGTCTGCTCCTCTCACCAGGGTTAGTTTTCTCCCCAACAAAGCAACCCGGGCTAGAAAATGGGAGAACCCATTTTATGGGTGGAAGCACATAAATTTAGGCTGGGTTAGTTTGCTTATGTGGATCCAGCCTGGGTTGAATTTTTTTCCCACCGGTGGACTTGCTCTTATGAGGTCTGCAGTTGACTTAATAAAGCTCTCATCTTTTCCATTAATGGCCCTCAAAAACCCACAACAGACTAGCCCCCAATCTCAAATTCTCAAGCAAGTTAGTGAAAGATAGCAGCCTAGCAAAAACCCAAATGGGTCAATGCCAAAACATTTCTAGTTTCCTACCCTTTGAGATTCAGAGAAGAACAACTAGAAGTTATGTACCAATGTGATTGTGTGTGTTGCTCTTGTAGACTTGTGAGGCTTTTCTTTTATAGAATCCAACAAACCAGTCTTTGTTACACAATTTTGGCCTCATTATTCCTGAATTTAAGTGGTCAAAACAAGGTCATTTTGTATTGGTGCTTCTTATAAATGGGTGATGTGCCAATGATGCTCAGGTTGTTTGTACCACTGATAATACTAAATGGGTCCGTGACACATGAGACAAGAACACATTTTGGTTACTTATGAATGCTGATACTGATTGGAAATTGACGACCAGTTACTGCAGGAATGAAACACTTTCTAAATTTGAGTGCAAGGTTTTTCAAAATTATAGCAAAATGGTGATGATATTTCTTGATGCGTAAAGACCAATCGTAAATGGGACTATGGGAGACATTTTGAATATTCATTCCAAGATGTCTTCTAAGCACAAACTGCTCCCCTCTCCAAATGGGGGTTGGTTGGTTGCGAGGTCACAATAATGGCCATTATTATAGTGTAAAACTCTCAAATCTCAATGATGGACAAATTAAATTCCTCTGGATTGATTATGATGGGGTTGGTGCTTCTTGCGTCTCTTATCCATGTCATCCTTCTGAAAACAATGTGTTTCTATCTCTGTTTTATTTTATTTAAGGGTAAAGTTCTGTGCTTTCAAATAGTATATACTATATAGTTGGGGTTGTGTATGAGTTTGTTGGAGAGCATTTGATATTGTATGGTTTTTGTGATGTCCACCATGCAATCTTTGCTTTATAGGGTCGGATTTCCCTTTTGATGTAAAGGAAGAGATGTAGCAGAAAGTATACTCTGATAGGATGTTGGTCCATATTAATTTTTTTCCCGCAAAAGTAATGATCACGTACGTACTGGGATATTTTCAGTAGTTGGGATGATCTACAAAATAAGTTAGAAGCAATACAGTAACTACGTGAGGATATATACATACAAAATTCATGTAACTTCGTTTATATATCTTGACCAAAAAAAAAAAAAACAAACTTCGTTTATATATATCCTAATAACTTCGAATGTACTGGATCTATATCCAAGAGTGGTAGGCTGATCTGTATCTTCGTACATATCCTCCATGTTCCAAAGTCCAAACCCAAATAAGCTGAATTTGCTACCTCTACAAGACATCCTAATATTAACATTCTTAATTATTGTTTAAGTAACCACAAGGTTATAATCTTGTTCGTCCATATTATGCTTCTAATGATTTACATGCTATGGTTTGGCAGAATTTATTCCATCTCGGTTCTTCATTCTTCTTTGGGCGTCTTCTCTATAACAAGTTACCAACAGATGACCAACTTCAACAACGAGAAATTCCTTTGGTTTTAGTATGTCAACTTTCCTCTTTTTGCACAGTGGAGGACTCATGTATTTGTTACTTGTTCATTTGCTCAACATGTATGGCAATGGTTGTCTTGTTGTTTTGGTACTTCTTTACCATCTCAAGGCTCAATTGATAACTTATGGGGCGCTATCGTTGGTAAGTCCTTCTCTCCTCAATCAAAGAATGTTTGGCTATTTGGAGAACACGTAATAAGTTGTGCTTTGATAATAAGAAGCCTTTGCTTATGCGTGTTTTTCGATCTATTAAATCTTGGTTGCGGTTTGCTGCTCCTCATTTCCCCAGCTATTCTCGTAGTGTTTTGTATTCTCAATTGTTGTTGAGCTTGAGAATCCAACCAGTTTCTCGTAAATTCGTTGCTCAACAATTAGTTATTTGGCATTTGCTGGTATTTCCTTAGATTAAGTTCAACACTACTGACGGGTTAGTTAAGGGTAATTCAGGCCATGCAGCTTGTGGTGGCGTTTTTCGGGTTGAGAATGGTCATTACTTTGGATCAAGGTTATTGTCTGGGCTTGGGTTAGCAATCAACTTTCTTTGCTGAGTTAATGGGGGTTATAATTGGGATTGAGATTGCTTTTCAAATGGGTTGGCATTGTTTATGGTTGGAGTGTGATTCAACAAATGTTCTAAATTTTATTACATCTTCCTCTTTTGCTCCGCCTTGGCCGCTGTGCATTGCTTGGTTAAACTGTTTATCTCACATTCGGTTAATGACATTTCACTACACTCATGTCCTTCGTGAAGGCAACTCAGTCGCGGATAGGTTAAGAAATTTAGGTTTGGCTTCTTCTTCTCTGATTTGGCATGCCTCTCCTCCACCTGAGATCTCTTCATACTTGTGAATGGATGAACAAGGGTTCCCTTACTCCCGTGCATAATATTGTTTTGGGACTCTGGTGTCTCTTTCCTTGTTTCACAGATGGTGTTGTATTATCTCCATCTTTTCTTTCATGTTTTGGTTTGTACTTGGACTCTGTGTGTGTCTTTTTCTTCTATTTTAATAAAATATTTAAATGAGGGAATGGGCGGTGGGTTCCTTGATAATGGGGTAGACCCTTCATCTTCGGATTTGAGCCTAAATCGTCTACATCCGAGGAACTAATATCGCCTAATCTTTTTTTTAATATATATATATATAAAATAAAATAAAACATATCCGGTCTATCCCAAAACCAATGGTTTCACAATCATCAAATCCACCATTTGGCTATCATATATGGATCAAGATATGTTACATGAATTATGAACCTATGGATTGGAGATAAAAGAAAATTTGCAGTGCATGAAAAGACACAAAAAAGCAAAAGTAGTAGTCTGAGGGAGTTAAAAGCCATCATGATCATAGAACCTTACTTAACCCTCAAATCATCAAATGAAAAATGAAATCAAAGGACTAACAGATACTCTTTCTCCTGTGCCTTTTCCCCCGTATAACTGTCATGAATTTGATTACTTGATGAATCATAAACAAGCAACTCAAAGTTAAACAATAAGAAGTTAAACCCACTTTGATATGATCAATGCATTAAGTCAAAACTATGTGACAACAGATAGAGCGGAGCGGATTTAGTGCACCATGGTGCACTTGAACTATTAACCGAGCTGTTACGATCGTTAGTGAGATGAAGACAAAAAAAAACTGTAGTAAATTACCTTTTAGATCAGTGTGGGAGGCAGACAACCCAAACCTTAAAAAAGCTCGGTTTATAGTTTCTTGTTGTCCTCCTATTCATTGTTTAATTCTAGCTATGGATTGATATGGCTTTCGATCGATCTCTTTGTTATAGCTTTTTAATCAACCAAGCGGCCACCTTAATCGATCTCTCCGCCGAATCCCACGACGGCTCTGACGAACAAACCCATTCACAACCGGGTCAACATCCAAACCCGGCCAATGCTCTGATTTCTTTTACCGTGAATCTGCGCCCACGACGAATTTAGGTACAGTTCTTTGCCGATAGAAGTCATTTCTATTGCTTCGATTGTGTGATCAACTACGTAGCAAAACTGCAAAAGACTTGTTACAAAAGTGGGAACCTCCATCACTGATGATGTACCTGGGAGTGCCAAATCTAACAAACAGTGATTTCAAAAATTTCAAAACAACAGCAGCATCGTTAGTACGAGTGGCCACTGCCTCCACCCACTTTGAAACATAATCAACTGCAAGTAGAATATAAAGATTTTGCTGAGAGCTAGGAAAAGGACCCATAAAGTCAATACCCCACACATCAAAAATCTCAACAACAAAAATTGGGTGCTGAGGCATCTGATCTCTAGGACCTAAGTTACCTGTGAGCTGACATCTGGCACATGATTTATGGAACTTATGCGCATCTTTGAACAAAGTTGGCCAGAAGAAGCCACTTTCAAGAACCTTCATTGCAGTCTTCTTTCCAGCAAAGTGACCGCCCTCTACATGTGAGTGACAAAAAGTGAGTATAGATTGAAATTCAGTTTCAGGAACGCACATTCTTATCAACAAATCTGGACAATGTTTCCATAGATAAGGCTCATCCCACACATAATACTTAGCTGTCTTCACCAACTTGTCCTTTTGAGCTCTACTGTAGTCGCTTGGTACTCTTCCTGACACAAGATAGTTAACAATATCTGCATACCAAGGCTCGGAAACGTTGAGAGCAAAAAGTTGCTCATCCGGGAAGCTATCACGCAGAGGTAATGAGTCATCCTCTGTGTTAGATCCATGTGTGATCCTGCTCATGTGATCTGCCACCACATTCTCAGTGCCTTTCTTGTCTTTGATCTCAATATCAAACTCCTGAAGTAGTAACATCCATCTAATCAACCTGGGTTTTGCATCCTGTTTACTCATCAAGTATCTCAAAGCAGTATGGTCAGAGAAAACAATAACTTTAGTTCCTAACAAGTAAGACCTAAACTTTTCTAAAGCAAAGACCACAGCTAAGAGTTCCTTTTCTGTAGTTGAGTAATTTAACTGTGCATCATTTAAAGTCCTGGAAGCATAATAGATGACATGGGGAAACTTAGCTGGACGTTGACCCAAAACAGCACCAACCGCATAATTAGAAGCGTCACACATTAATTCAAAAGGTAAGTTTCAATCAGGTGCTTGTATGATGGGTGCGGTTGTCAGAAGCTCCTTGAGCTTGTTGAATGCCTTCAAGCACTCATCCGTAAAGTTGAAAGCTACATCTTTATGGAGCAGTGCACATAATGGTCAGGCTATCTTAGAAAAGTCCTTGATAAACCTGCGATAAAATTCTGCATGTCCAAGAAAAGATCTCACCTCCTTCACAGTTGAAGGAGGAGGTAAAGTACGCACAATATCAACCTTGGCCTTATCAACCTCAATCCCCCTAGCAGATATCACATGTCCTAAAACTATACCTTGTTCGACCATAAAATGACACTTTTCCCAATTCAAAACAAGGTTAGTCTCAACACAACGTTTCAAAACCATGGATAAATGATGCAAACACATGTCAAAAGAATCACCAAAAACAGAAAAATCATCCATAAATACCTCAATGATTTTTTCAACCATGTCTGAAAAAATACTCATCATGCATCTTTGAAACGTTGCAGGCGCATTGCATAGGCCAAAGGGCATCCGCCGATAAGCAAAAGTGTCATAGGGGCATGTAAAGGTGGTCATCTCCTGATCATCCTTGTGTATGGCTATCTGGTTGTACCCTGAATAACCATCCAAAAAACAATAATATGCATGACCTGCCAACCTTTCCAACATCTGATCAATGAACGGGAGGGGGAAGTGATCTTTGCGTGTGGTGGCATTGAGCTTGCAGTAGTCAATACACACTCTCCATCCCGTTTGCACACGTTGAGGCACCAACACGTTCTCATCATTCTTTACCACTGTAATTCCTGAACGTTTGGGAACTACCTGCACAGGACTAACCCACTTGCTGTCAGAAATAGCATAAATTATACCTGCATCGCGGAGTTTAATCACTTCTTTCTTGACAACTTCCAACATGGGAGGGTTCAGTCGACGTTGAGCTTCTCTTGTTGGCTTAACTCCCTCCTCCAAATGTATCCTGTGAGTACACAAAGTGGGGCATATTCCCTTGATATCTGCTACTGTCCATCCAATTGCTTGCTTGTACTCCCTAAGAATAGACAATAGCTTATCCTCTTGCAACTGCGAGAGCTTTGAAGAAATTATGACCGGTAAAGTTTCACCGTCTCTGAGAAAAACATACTTCAAATGCTCAGGTAGAGGTTTGAGCTCTAACTCGGGCGCTTTCTGAATAGATGGAGCAAGCACGTTAGTTGAAACCGGAAGAGGAATGAGTTTACGAGGCATACCTGTCATGTATGGCAAAGATTCAAATGCCTCCTCCATTGCATAATACTCCTCCTCCATCTCAAGGTCGTCAGTTGAAGCAATCTCAAATACAGGCTCAAATTCGACAGGTTGAGGAATTTCCTCAGCAAATTGAACCGGTTGTGCTGGAACTTTCTTTTTACCAGCCATTTCGATGACTTTTCGCACGGGATCCTCCCCCAATGAGTACTGAATGAACTCCTGCACAAAACTCTCAAAAACATCAATAGAACAACAAGAGTACATATCATCAGTATTTGGGTGCTTGAGGGATTCAAAGATGTTGAACTGGATCTTTTCTCCAGCTACTTCCATGCTAAGTGAACCTTCATAACAATCAATTGTGGTACGAGCTGTTCTTAAGAATGGTCTATCAAGAATCAATGGTATCTCAGAGGGCATCTGTTCACCTTCCATCTCTAATACAAATAAATCTGCTGGAAAAATCAAATCACCAACCTGCACTAACACATCTTCTATAATACCTCTAGGGTAACAGTTAGATCGATCAGCAAGTTTAATGGTTATCCTAGTAGGTAAAAGTTCTCCCATATTCATTCTATCATACACAACATATGACATTAAATTTATGGAAGCATCTAAATCAAGAAGAGCACTAGCAAACCTGTGATCACCAATAGTGCATGGAATAGTGAAACGTCCCGGATCACCTAACTTTGGTGGCAACTTTCATTGTAGTACAGCGGACACTCTCTCACTCAAGGCAACTGTTTCGGTTCCTTTGATTTTTCTCTTTGTAGTGCACAAGTCCTTGAGGAATTTTGCATACTGAGGAATCTGCTTGATCACATCCAACAATGGAATATTCACCCCAACCTTCTTGAAGACGTCGAGGATCTCCTTGTCTTTTTCCTCTTTCACCTGTGTCTGTAACCTGCTAGGAAAAGGCACATTAGTGATAATCAAAGGTGAGGTTACGGGACATGCCGTGGCTGGTTTCGATCTTGACTCAATTTTTGTTCTAGGTGCATTCTCAATAGGTTGAGAGAATTCCTCAACAGATTGGGTTGGGGTTCCCAGACTGACTTTTGATGGCTCCTCAGGCACAATCTGCTCTAATACAGGCTCTTCCCACTTTCCTCTTGGCTTCTTGACCACTGGAACTGCATCCACCACCTTCCCACTTTTCAGAACCATTGCATTGACTTCATGTTGACCTTTAGGATTAGGAAGAGTGTTGCTGGGAAGACGTCCTGGGTTGACTTGAGCAAGAGTTTGTTGGATTTGGCTCACTTGGCGCTCTAACAAGTCAATTGCCTTCCCTTGTTGCTGAATGGTGGACTTGATCTCTTGGCGGAAGGCACTGCTTTCCTCTCTTTCCTTTTTGCTATCAAACATCATTTGTTGCATCATAGCTTCCAAAGTTAAAGTTCATGTTGATGTCTGAGCTGGAGCCTGTTGTTGTTGTGGCACACGTCTTTGGCCAAATTGCTGCCCATCCCCAACAGGTTGTCTTTGTTGGAATCTAGGTGGAGTAGTTGGAGGATTGAGCACATTATTGCTTCGGTAGCTAAGGAAGGGATGATCTTTATTCCCATTATATGTGTTGGGCTGCCGATAAACAAAATTCAAATCCTCCTATTGGGTGTCTTCCTCAACTGCTCTACACTTAGGACAATCTTCTGCAAGGTGGTTCTTAGCTGAACAAATAGTACACACCATAGCACTAGCAATTAAAGCAATGTCATTCTCCATAGAACTCAATCTCTTCTCTATGGCTCCATCTATGGTAATGGCATTCAAGGATCTTCTACTGGCACCCATAGATCGGTCTCTGGACTGAAACTGTCTTGAATTCTCTGCTTGATTCTCCACAATTTCCTTAGCTTCAGCTCCAGTCTGATTCCACCAATTTTCTCCACAAGCCGAATCAAGTTTTTGCCTGTTGAGTGAATCAAGTCCTTCATAGAAGTACTCCATTTGAGTGTTGAGATCAAACTTGTGATGGGGGCACTGGCATAGTAGACCCTTGAATTGACTCCACACTTCATGTAATTCATCCCCATCTCTCTGCCTGAATGTACTGATCTGCTTCTTTAAATTCTTGGTGCGAGAGGCTGAATAGAATTCCTTCATAAATGCAGCACACATTTTGTCCCATGAGTCAATAGATTGGGAAGCCAATGAGTTGTACCATGTCTTTGCTTGCTCTTTCAAGGAAAAAGAAAACAGAATAAGTTTCACAACATTCTCATCCACCGCCGCTGACTTCTGTATTCTGCACAGTGTTGTAAACTCATTAAGATGGTCTTGTGGGTCTTCAGTCTGAGTGCCACTAAAGTGTGGTAGATTCGAAATCAGAGATGGGGGAATTGAGTAAGCCCCTAAATCGTCTGGTAGCACAATTGGTGAATCTGCTGCACTTGTTCCCGGAATAAATGACTCCTTAAGTTTCGCAGCCATTGGTCTTGGTGATGGTGGAGATGTTGGAATATGTTTCTCTTCCAGTTCCTCGATCTCTGAATCAGAATGGTGTTCAGGCTCAGAATTCTCACCACCACTGTTACTCGTGTTCACCTGTAGTCTCTGCTGTTTCCTGTTTTGTTTTGCTGCTCTCTCAATCTCTTGATCAAATAACAGTGGTTCAGAGCTTGTAGAGTGACGATTATGCATACACAATGCTTCTGCACACAAGTATAGACGTAAGACTCAAAAGAAAAATAAAGTAAACAAAGCAAAACTAAAAACAAAAGACACTTTTAAGACTTAGAATTAAATAATCCCCGGCGATACGGTGCCAAAATTTGATAGGCGCAAAAGCACCTACAAAGATACCCTATTATCAATTCAATTATATCAATGTAGTAAACGGCAAATAGGGGTCAATACCCGCAGAGGATTGGTGATACTAAGACTTAAACACACAAGAAACACAAACAGACACGTAAACCAGAAATCTGGCAGACTCGACGTAGGAGCAGAAACCTAATTAATTAGCTAATCTAGACTCAACCAAAAATTATGAAATTAAATACACAGTAACTATACACAGTGGCAGACTACCACACAAATTTTGAGGGTATTCGGAGTTGGTTTGATTGGTGAACAAAAATAGATAAAACAGAAGTACTGCTGAAAACAGAATATTAAAAAGTGAATATGGATGTAAATATGAGAGAAACAATAGCTAGGAACTTCTCTCCACCACTAGATACGCTTCAATCACCCCAAAACAATGTCAATGACTAAAGATGAATGCACTCACAGTTAAGCCAATGTCGTTAGGTCATTAACCGTATTACGTTCTTTTACTTGCCATGTTAAGTGAAATGTCGGTATCGACTTAACTATATTCCCAATTAATTGATCTATGAAATGTCGGTATCTAGACCAAAATAACTGAAATCATAAAGATCTAAGAACGTTTGAGTAGCAACAAAGAATCTAAGGTCAATGTCGGTAGCCTTAGATTACCAAGAAATCAGTTCACACAAGTACCTGGAAAGAACTTGTTATCTCTCATAGAATATGCAACGATATGTCAGTCATAAACACATTCAAAATAATAAACCCTAAAACATGCATCAAAGTGTCGACTCAATGAAACATGCAATAGAATTATCAATGAACAATCAGTGAAGAAATTCTCATATAAAATTATATAAATCAATTGGGATTCGAAATCAAAGACATATCTAGGGCTTTGATCAGCCCCTAACTATTAAGGAGTCTAGTTACACATAATTTTGATTAAGAACATCAGAGAATACATGGAAGATGAACTAAAGGTGGAGAAGAAGAAAACTTGATTTGAAGAAGATCTTTGCCGATCGAATTCTTTTTCCTCCCTTTCTTCTCTTTCTCTTTTTTTTCTTCTTCTCTTTCTCTCTTTTTTTTTTTTCTTCTTTCTGGTTCGGCTCCCCCTCCCCGTAGAAATAGGTTAGTTAACCTAGCTATATGTCTCACGTCCATCACCAACCCAACTAGGATTAGGGATCCTAATTAACCCCAATTATCTCCTTTTCTTTGTTTGACTTCAAAACACCTAAAAATAAATAAAGTTAATTAAAAATAGGAAAACATCACAAAATAACTAAGTAATAAGAATAATTAGCATGATAAAAGTCGCACAAATATGCGACTATCAGAGCCTTTTGTTTGTCCCTTGGCCCTCTCACTTTATGAGTTTGGACAAGGACTAAAGTCCAAAAGTTGCCTCTCATTTTGGTAAACGGGCATGCTCTCCTTTAGATTGCACTTTGCCTATATATATGGAGCAAGTCTCTTCTTGCTTTTTGGTTGTTCAAAATGTAGTTTTCTACATTGTTTTAGCTGGGTCTAGGTTTTACCTTGCATTGCTCATTTGCCTCTAAGTCTTCCCTTGGTGATTGTAAATCTTAGAGCAAGAGCAGCAAAAACTCTTTTCATAAACCCATTAGCATTATGCATATCATGAGTGTTGGTAGTGCAGCAACCCCAGAAGTATTCAAGAAAGATCAGTTGATCGAGGGGAGCTGAGTTCTAGAGAGTCAGTTAAAGGTGTTAGCTGAGGTCTGAAGAATCCCTCTCATTAGGATAGCTGAGTTCTGAGTTGAGTATTCTGAGAAGTGTTCAAGAAGAATCAGTTAAAGGCATTAGCTGAGTCCTAAGTTGAAACTTCTTTTTATACCTTCATATGTAAACACTTGAGAGACAAGAGAGGTAGGTCTAGACTAGTAGGTAGACTAGGTAGGATAACAAGTCGTTGTTGTATCCTTAGAACTATAATCTTGTGAGGAGTGAGGTGAGTCACTCAGAGACGGGAGAGATAGATCTAAACTAGTGGGTAGACTAGGTAGGATTGCAAATCGTCGTTGTATCCCTAGACTATAATCTTGTAAGAAGTGAGTTTTACATAGTGGAAGGTTTGTCCCTCAAGAGTTAGAGACACGCAATTTTTCTCCATGGTGCAGGGTTTCTGCGAATAAAAAACGTACTGGTGTTATTTCTTTTACTTTCAAGTACTTGTTCTTTTATTTATTACTACGTTTCCCTGTTATCAGATAGCTAAAGGTTTGCTATCCTTGTGAACGGAATTGGACGAAAAAGTAATAAAAGCCTATTCACTCCCCCTCTAGGACCTTCACAGTCATATATTGGTGAAGTCACAAGCCTCCATGCCAAACACTCCAGAAGCTGTGGATTTCAGCCAATATAGGAATGGTATGCCAACTGTGTCTGAATATGGCCGGAAAATTGTTAACATAGCCGGAATATTGGGCGGTGTGCAGAGGGGGGTGGGGGATGGGGAATCATCATAACATATATATAAAATTTAGGGCAAGGAAGTGGGTGAGAATGTGAGATACCCAATGTGTGGACTAGTTTATGCTAGGTTAGACCTTGACTAAATGTTATTCCACTGATCTGTTGTACATTGTAGGCAAAGGGGTTTGTTGCAAAACCTTCAATCCTTCGAAATTGTTAAGTATGTAAACGCAAGAAAAGGAATGAGAGCTTTTTATACAGGAAATTTCTATCACATATAGGATTTGGATAGCAAACAACTACTCAACTCACTCACTGTTGTGGTCATAGTGTCATACTTCTCATATTGCTGCACAACTGCAGCTTTCACAGAAATGAAGAAACAAAAAAAAATGAATGATCTATATGTGCCTCTTGCTGGTTTACTTCTCGGAAGAGAATCACATGACCTATTTGCTTTGCCTTCGATATTAATATGCTGCATCTTCTCAGTAAGAAAAACATAGAAGCTAGCGCTCTAAGATGAGGCACTTGCATGTAATGCCACCAATGAAGCATAAGTGCCATCCTTAATATTGATCAAAGTCTCATGCTTTCCTTTTTCTGCAATGACTCCATTCTTTACCACTGCTATCAAATCTGCACTTCTAATCGTCGATAACCGATGTGCCACCACCACTGTTGTTCGATCCACCATAACTCTGTCCAGTGCATCTTGAACGACTCGTTCAGATTCAGCATCAAGTGCACTGGTGGCCTCATCGAGTAGCAATATCTTTGGCGCCTTTATAATTGCTCGTGCAATTGCCACCCTTTGCTTCTGTCCACCTGACAATTGGACCCCCCGCTCTCCTACTATTGTATCATAACCCTGCATCAATTTCCAAAACTACATCAACATTCTGAATATGTATCCCAATCTCTATCATACTACATGTAGCTGATGTGACAAACTTTGGTATATTATCACATAAACATGATGATATGATCCTATAAACGGTGACTAGCTATCAACTACCTTCTCATTTATGTAGCACATTGATAAAAGATCATTATATATAGCACTCTCAGTCAAAAGAAATTGAGACTAATAAGTGTAGATTCAGTGGACCTGTTGTAAGCTACTAATGAACTTGTGGGCATTTGCCAATTCTGCTGCAGCTATAATTTCAGCTTCGGTTGCATTTCCATCTTTTCCATATGCAATGTTGGCTCTGATAGTGTCATTGAACAGCACAGGCTCTTGGCTCACCAGCCCCATTTGCTGTCTCAACCACTTCAGTTGTAGCTTTTGGATTTCGATTCCATCTAATGTAATGTGACCAGAATCAGGGTCATAAAATCTCTGCAACAATGAGATCACTGTCGACTTCCCACTACCACTTTCTCCAACCAGAGCAACCGTCTGAAATATGAAACTCAAATGGTAAGTTCCACATATCTTAGTACAGAGCTCCAACTCTTGTATGTTGCATGGAATTGGATAACAAAATAGTACACAAAGTTACCTTGCCATGACGAATGGTCAAGCAAAGATCCTGGAAGATTGGCACGTTGGGCCTAGTCGGATACTTGAAACTGACATGGCGTAGTTCAATATCACCCTTCACATTTTCTATAGTAGTTCCAGAGTCGTCGCTAGAGTCTATTTTTGACTTGCCATCAAGAATTGCAAATATGGAAGAAGCAGAACTCTTTCCTTTACTTACATCAGGAGCTAGGGAGCCCGACTGAGATATTCCCACTGCTGTCATAGTGAGAGCAAAGAAAACCTGTAGACCAGGAGAGCGAAGTTTTAATGGTGAACTCGATAAGCTAATTAAATTAAATTAACTTAATGTCTTAGCCGCAGCTGAACTCCTTCATATGCAGATCTCCTAAAGTAAAGCTTTGTATGACAAAGAAAAAGAGCTCACCCGAAACACGTCAGAGAATTCTGTCTTGCCTGCTGCAACAAGTCGGGCTCCAGCATAGAAACTGCAGGCATACACAGAAAATAGGAAAAAAAACGATAGTCCAAAACCAGTTCCGCTAACTATGCCTTGTCTTATCCCATTTTTAATAGGACCTTCACATTTTTTCTTGTATAGTTCCATCACCTTCTCTTCAGCACAAAAGGATGCAATTGTTCTAATACTCCCAACAGCATCATTCGCTACTTGGCTTGCATCCTCGTACATTTTCTGCAACCAAATAACACTTTAGCATTGATAAAAAAGACTACTCTCAAACATATCAATACAAATATATATGGTTAGATAGCTAAATGATTAACTTCTTCAATAATTTTCCACTTATTAGAGAGCATTACCTTTGCATCTGCGCTGAACCCTTTCATTATCTTGACTTGAATGTATCCACTTAATCCTATCATTGGCAGCAGGACAAGGACTATAAGAGCCAATTGCCAATTTGCTACGAAAGCAATAACTAGGCCTGCAACTGCAGTTGCTAAATTCTGAACCAATAAACCTAGGGCGTCTCCAACCAACCCTCTTAGAGAAGCCGCATCTGTAGAAAGCCTTGCCCCAATTGCACCACTTGAATGATCAGACTCGTCAAACCAACCTATGTCCATGTAAACCACCTTCTCAAAGCACTTTGATCGAACTCTTCTTATCAACTGACATCCAGCCACACCAAACAGGTACCCTCTTGATGGTTGTGCCAAGAATGATGCAACTCCAAGAACAACAAAGATTAATGCCCAAAACTTTGAATCTTTACTCAGTTGGTCAGGTGGCTCAAAGAAGGTCTTGATTGCACTGGATATTAGTATCCCAAAAACAGGTAAGATCACCCCATTGGCTGCTGCAGCTAAAGTACCAAGAAGCAGCACTGGGATCTCTGGCTTGTTCAGGGCGGCTAGGCGGCTAAGTGAGACTTCTGGATGCCCTATTGATGATGTTGGAGCATCAGTATCAGGTTCAACAGGATTTGTTTCAACGATGTCGATTGCAGTAGGTGCACCACCATGTGAGATTGACAACGAGTGACGACTACTATTTGCTCTTCCAGATGAGATATCTGGCCTATCCTGATCATTTAGACCAGTATGTTCCGACACAGTTCTCGTTTCTTGTAATCTTATAAGCTGGCTATATGCTCCCTCAGGATCCTTAACTAGCTCAGAATGTGGTCCTGTTCCATCAGTTAAAAGGATCAATATCTGCAGTAGTCATTAATTGACATGGACAGCATGCATGTTTAACAATTGCAAGTAATTATAAGCATGAAAAAGGCTAACAAGATAATATTAACATTTTTTTTTTTGGCTGAAAGATGAGTGAGAGAGGAATGACCCCCTAACACTCTTATGATAATATTAACATATTCATTACCTTGTTCAACAATTGTTCCTCGATGTATGACAGCAATGGTATCAGCATTCCTTACTGTGCTTAAGCGATGGGCTACTATGACAGTAGTCCGGTTAACCATAATCCTATCGAGTGCGTCCTGCACAACTCTCTCAGATTCTGTGTCAAGAGCACTTGTTGCTTCATCTAGAAGTAGAATTCTTGGGTCTTTTAGAATTGCTCGAGCTATAGCAACTCTCTGCTTTTGGCCCCCAGATAGTTGAGTTCCATGCTCACCCACCATTGTATCTAGTCCCTGGATGAACAATTCAGAAAAACCACAAATCAAAACAAAACAATTGAAAGTGTTGCTTCCATATTTAAAGTAACAATATGAAAGATTGTCTGAGTAAGCTCAAGTCCTGGTAGAATCTAAAACGACTGGAGAAAAAATTAAGAGAACAAAGAAGAATTATAATAGAGAGTATAAATGAAAGTTGAGTTTTAACCTGAGGAAGTTTGTCTATGAATTTAGCAGCATTGGCAAGCTCAGAAGCGGCCCTGATTTCTTCAGTAGTTGCACCATCCTTCCCATAGCCAATATTATCTCTAATGCTGCAAGTAAATAAAACAGGTTCCTGGCTGACAAGCCCTATCTTCTGTCTGATCCATTTTAGCTGGAACTCTTTCAGATTGACTCCGTCAATAAGAACTTCACCGGCTTGTGGGTCGTAAAATCTCTCAATCAAACTTATTACAGTCGATTTACCACTTCCACTCTGTCCTACCAAAGCTGCAGTTACCCCACTAGCTATTGTGAGAGAAAATCCACTGAATATATGTTCATCTGGTCTTGCAGGATAACTAAAATGAACATCCCTCAGTTCTATGTCTCCTCTAATATCTTTTAATTGTTTCCCTTTAGTATCAGAAGCATCTATCTCCGGGTTTCTTTTAATTGTCTCAAACATCTTATACGCTGCAGCTTTCCCAGAAGCAAATGCGGCCAAGGATGGAGATGTTTGCCCAAGAGACCTGAAATTTATAAAAAAAAAAAAGTTCAAATATCATCATCATTAATGTTTAACATATTTTGAATACTAGAAAACCATCATGTATATCGTGAATTTTTAGAAAGTGCAACTTACATGGAGCCAGTCAACACAGCAAAAATTACATTTATAACATCTCCTCCATTATATCCCTTTTCAAGTATCATTTTTCCGCCATACCATATAGCTAAACCATAACTACAGAAGATGATGAGCATAACTGCACCGATACCCAACCCAGATGCCAAACCCTGTTGCACACCAGACTTGTAAGCTTTAGTTAAAGAGTTGTTATACTTAGTTATAGCTTGTTTCTCCCCTGTAAATGATGCAACCTGCACAAGAAACGCTCATCTGTATGAGTTCAGGATAGAGAAAAAAACAATACTTTTTTAGTTTTTATACTAAAGAAAGACTACTCACAGTTCTTATTGAACCAATCGTCTGCTCAACCACAGTTGCTCCCACTGAATAAGCATCTTGTCCACGAGATGCCAACTTTGATACGATGAGGCTCAAGACAGCACCAGAAATGACAAGAGCGGGGATAGAAGAAAGCATGACCAGCGTAAGAAGCCATCCCTTAACAAATGCTATGATAAAGCCTCCAAAGAATGTTGCAACTAACTGGATACAAGTTCCTACCTGAAATAATAGTGTAAGAAACGATAACCGGTTTTAAAAAAAATTAGCAATAACTTGACGCTATTTCGTGTCATGTAAATACAATAATACATACTTTCTCTCCCATGGCCTCCTGAATGAGCACAGTGTCACCTGACATTCTCCCAATAACTTCTCCGGTTCTAGTTTCTTTATCAAAAAAGCCTACATCTTGCTTCAATATTGTTTTCAAGTATAAAAATCTTATTCTCGCAGCTTGTCTCTCTCCGGTGATCATCCAACAAGATATCTCTGGAATAAGTGTTCAAGACTATTAATTTATAATGACCAAGAGTTCAAGACTATTTTTAACCGAGGTATCAGTTTTATATACTCACGTAGAAATGAAGCAGCTGCCGCTCCCAAACCCAAGTAGACGTACTTGAGAGCCACCTGAAGATATGGGACTGACCAAATCAGCTTCGATTGATCCAGTTAGTTCAAGTTTACATGTAGCAATTTTAATGACAAATTCTTACATTTGACACTGTATCAACCACTTTATTGGAATTCGCAGATTCCCCAAAAGAATTAATCACATCTCCCAAGATTATGGTCATTAGAGGCATACATATTCCATTCCCAATAGCGCCAATCGTACCAACCGACATTAACAAGTAATCCAAGGAATCAGCAAATGAGAAGAGCTTGAAAAAGGGTACTGTCTGGGTGCCACCCTCCTTACTCTTGCTTGCATCTTCCTTGTTACTACTACTTTCCGGTCCATTCTGGGATTCCGGCACTGCTGAGTGGCTGTTCGACGCTTTAGCTTCCTCTTTGACCACATGATCTCCATCCAAAGGATTTTCCTGGTCACCCATCTCTGTCACAGCAGATGTTGAGTTGCTTATACTTGACAGCAAGCGCCTCAAACAATAAGCTTGCTGCTGTTGTGTGACAAAAAGCAACACAGAGAACTTGGTTTATAAGATCAGAGCTGCAAAAGAAACACATTTTAAAACATGAATCAGCAAACCAGACTAGCTAGTTATGCTTTCTGGGTAACAAATTGCCTAGCCAACTAACCAAAGAGCATATGCCTACTACTCTTTCCAATAGAAAACAATACAGAGTACATTCATCATTGTACCCAAAAACAAATACAAAATCCATGTATTCCAATATTCTTGATTTGTATGATGGTGTTGTGTTCAACGTGTCAGCCCAAGAAAGCAGAAAACCGCAGTCAAAGCAAATAGTATGCAGAGAATAAGAACACACCATATTGATTCAACAAACAGAGGCATAACAAGAAAGTAATGGCTCAAATCAATCAAAGAAATGCTGGGAATAATCTTCACAACCAAAGCAGACGATTTGTTAGTTCAGAATAAGAATCAAAAGAGAAAGAAGCCAAGTGGGGACTGTGGGGAAGTCCATGCATGCTAAGATAGGCAATTCCACAAGCATTTGATAGATTAATATCACCAATAACATGGAGAAAGAAAGTACTGGGGATTCAAGATTACCAGTTATGACGAAATGGGTGGATGAATTTGGTTGGGTTTTTCAGCAAGAACGTTGCTTTATATAGAAGCCAAGCCTCCTACCACCTAAGAGGAGTCGGGCCCTTGAAAATGGAATAGTCAAACACTCTTGTTATCCAAGAAAACAAAAATGGGTAATAATAATTAGAAATTTTTGTATGCACGACGTGTATTTACACGACATAATCTTAACCGTTCATAACAATTCATATGTTTGATCACCATGTTTCTATATTATTTCTTCTAATCCTGACCATCCATGTATGTATGTGAAGATACACGCCGTGTACTAAACATACTCTCCATTTAGGTTTGAAACTCTATTTGGCATTTTGGCTCGGTGCAAATGCAATGCTGCCCCCCTTCCTTTCAATCTCGGCCTGCTTGATCACAGTGACCCACCTTTCACTTTGCTTTTTGGTGGAAAAGTGGGAGAGGGGAACTCATTTTCGTCACATATTCGTTAGCAAAATACATCATTGTCGTCACATATTGTATTTTAGGGTGAAATTATTGTCTTTTTCTTTGGGGTTTTAGTGTCGTTTCTTTGTTAAGATTCTAATATCTTTTGTGGATTATGAGTTTGAAATTTGGAATTTAAAACTAAGCTAAAATTGTGATTCTTTTTTTATTTTATTTTTGATACAAAAATGGTGGCTAAGTAATTAAGCTTCCATTCCAAACTCATTGGGTCTTGTTTCTTTTATTCTTTTATTATTTCACAATGTTACGGTCTTTTTGAAACATTATTTGATTGGCAAAACGATCGGTTAGGTAATTTGGGTGGAATATCCGCATGTAAACTTGGATAAGTATTAGACGTGTGCTGATAATTACGGTTACATAAAGAAGCTTAGCTAGTATTAGTATATGCTGGATTTATGCTCATAATTTAGGCAATGTTTTGTGGAATATATTTCTTTCAAACATGGTATATGATTAAGTAGATTTTTATATCAATGGATGAAAAACCATGGAATGCGACACAACAAGCAGAATACACAAACCAGTGCTGTGTTTATGACACCTTGGCTTATATTAATTAGTACGTACGTGTGTATATGTTTGACATTACAATAAAATTACGTACATGATGTTTATATGTACGTTTGACATTACAATAAAATTACGTACATGATGTTGATATATATATATATTTGTATGAAATGATGATGACATATAAATCAGTCAAGTCCCGATCCACAACTAAAGTTAATCAGGGCAGGTCATGTATATATGTGGCTTTTATAATATTGCATGCCCATATATAATTCTTTTTTGGAAATGTTGGTCTCTATGTGCAGCCGAAGTTGGACGATGAAGGAGCTCGAGGATTAATTTAAAAACTTGAACGAAAGAGAAAGAAAGGATCTGACATCACTCATGACATTGCAATCTTCTCAGCTAAGTTAGGGTTTTTCACTTTTTCTGTTGGATTGATCTGTGAATGTTTGTTTATTATTGGGTTGATTAGTTGTTTAATTAACGAAAAGGATATTGAGCAGCTCGCTCTACGATCAAGTTCAGAAAGTGTCGACCCTAGCTATCTGGTTATAATATGGCCAAGTATCCTAGCTTGTTTTATAATCATAATATAGTTTCTTATCAATCTTCATTACATGTAACTGATGTAAGGAAAATTCTAAATGGATATGCATCGATCACTCTCATTAATTTGTTTAGTGAGGAGCCCTTGTCCTAAGAACCATAGATGCATTTGAACTAAGATAGGTATTTTTGCAATATTTAGTGTAGAGCATCTCTTGCAGCAGTGTAACTAAAATAATAGTTAAATATAGTAATAATTATGAGATTTAGTTATTGATATAAAAATTTGGTTCTAGCAGTTATTGTTATGTGTAAGTTAAGTAATATTTTTAATGAATTATAAACTGACACGTGGAGAAAAAAAAATATATATATATATGTATTCTTTTAGCAATTAATGGACAAATTTATCAATTTTGTTTAGCAATCCTTAAATTTAGTAACCATTTAAGTATATTGTTGGAGCTCCTATTTATCCGAAAAGTTGACAAATTTGAAAAAAAAAATTTGATTTAACAATACTGCTAGAGATGCTCGTCAAAATTAGAGACGATTCAATTCGTATAACACTAATTTAACAAAGTCAAATTATTATTTAAACTAACAAATTGTTGGTTTACTACACTACCAGAAAATGGATCTTGGGCGACGAAAAAAAATCGTCGCCCTGTTAAAAAAATTCGTCGCCTAAGTACTTAGGCGACGACATGTCGTCGGCCAAGACGTCGTCGCCAGAAGTGCGTCGGCCAAGAACTTAGGGGTGACGAAAATTCAGTCCGTCGTCGCCTAAGAGTAATTCTCTTAGGCGACGACACGAATTTCGTCGCCTAAGACCTATATTAGGCGACGACAACTTTCTCGTCGCCCAACAATATTCGTCGCCTAAGATTTAACACCTTGGCCGACGAGAAAATAAAATCGTCGCCTAAGATCACTACATCTTAGGCGATGATAATTTTTTTCGTCGTCTTATATGTAAGTCCTTGACCGACGATTTAGCAATTTCGTCGTCTAAGATATATTTAAATTTTTTTTAAAATATTTAAATAATTTGTTTAAATATATAAATAATGTTTTTTTAATTTTTGCTGGAATTTTTTTTCGGCATTTCTTTAAATTTTTCTAATACTAAAATTTAATTAAAAATAACACAAATTTATAAATTTATAAATAATTTATTACAAAATTAATTTAAATTGATTTTCCTAGTTACAGTAGTACTGCTACAAATTACAACAGCTGCTAACTAATTAAAATCAAGGCCGGAGGAACGAGCATTGATGAACAATGATCAACTGAACTCATCAGCACTTGAATTACTATAGTGTAGAATGATGATTAATGCCCATTAAGCTGAGGCACTTTGTTGTTTTGATCATGGTAATTGTCTGCGCCATCGTTGTAAGCTTGTACGTTGGAGCTGCTAACAGGAATATCCACCTGCTCGTGTGGTATAATTTCTGGCATGTTTGAGCTTACCATTGCCTGCTGCAGTTAATTTGTTCAGCTCATTAAGTTAACTAAAATTATTAATGTATGTTATTCAACATAAAATTCATGCGATACAACTCCTATCACAACTACTCGTTTAAGACAACTACTCGCCAAATTTGTCGTTTGATAGCATAGCATGCACGATATCATAAATTACCTGATATTGAGGCATCAGTGATGGTTGCATAAGATTGGAATGATGTTCGGAGGATGTGTAAGGCTGCGGCCAAGGAGGAAGCTCTCCATCACTGCCGTTTGTAACACTCACATGACACTCTCCCATGCTACTCGGATCTGCGCCACCATTTGAACTCGTTCCTTGTGAAAACGGATCATACAGTGACGACGACAAGTTCCTATCCGTACATACAAGCACATCAGGCTATTATAAAGTTGAGTAATTCAATTGAGATTAGGGTTTGATGGCAATGTACCTAAGTTGGTGATCCAAAGGAGCAGAAGCATCGTATATTTGGGTGTGGTTGTGGCCTCCGTTAGCCAACCAACCTGCCACCTCATTCTCAAACGAACCTGGCAACACTTGCTGCATGCATGTTTCTCCAAAATCAAGATCTATATATGCTAATCTATAGCACATGCATTCAATTATCAAAGAAAAAAAAAACTTGTATCTTAGTTAATAGGTTGTATTGTTACCAAGATTTCCGGAAAAAAAAAACCCCTTCTTTCTTCAATAAAAGGAATTAGGTGATTTAGGGTTTACATATTGGGATTCAATCCGCATTTTTAATACCTGTATTCCAGATGAATCAAAAGAGGATAGCTGGTTACTCAACAAATATTCCTGCACAATGAAAACAGATCAGATCATCCATCAGAAACCGAAAGACATTTCATACCCATAAAAGCTGCTTGTAAGCAGATTTGCTGACCCAGTTACTTGAAAATTGAAAAACAATGAATAATATCCAAAGGATAAAATCTGAGGTTCTCTACCTTTCTCTGCATAACACGAGACAAGGGGTCGGGGTCGGGGTCGGGGTCGGCGTCGGCGTCGGCGTCGGGTTGCGGGGTCGGGGTCGGAGAGAGGGAGAGAGAGAGGGCTTGGATTTGAGAGCGGCTGCGCGAATGGCTAGGGTTCCGAATTTTTGCCTTTTATATTGGCGTTCTTGGGCGACGATTTTATAAAAATCGTCGCCCTGTTTTTTAAAATCGTCGCCTAAGATAATCTTGGGCGACGATTTTTCAATGTCGTCGCCTAAGAGACCCTACTTGGGCGACGATGTTCTTCGCTATAAATCTCGTCGCCCAAGATGAAGAAAATCGTCGGCCAAGAGTTCTATCATAAAATTCAGAATATCGTGATTTTGGTGATCGGAGAAGAGGAACTGAAAACCGACCGTCAGATATGACCAGCATAACGAATTACGTGGGTGGGCAAAAATTCAGCTCCATCGGACAACGATAAGGGCTCGATCCGTCCGGTCAATCGGCGCGGTCAAACCCCTAAACGGACGGAAACGGCTATTCGACCCTCCAAATCACGTAATCTGGCCGGCCAATATGACACTGAGAATATTTTCCAATCGACGAGACGCTTACGGGGCTATTTGGTAAAAAATAAATACCCGGAATAGGGCTATCACTAGGTAGAAATAAGAAAAAAATTCGTTAACCGGAACAACCGGCACCGAAATTTTACCGGAATATCTTCATTTTTCACGGGTTGACGTATTTCACCGTTCCGGTGATATCTTATTTCACGACTTTTTTGCGTTTGAGGCCTCTACGTATACGTTGTCTTCAAAACGAAACTTAAACTCAACACTTGTATAAAAAAGTTATACAACATTAGTACATATATCGTGAGTTTGGTGATCGGAGAAGAGGAACTGAAAACCGACCGTCAGATATGACCAGCGTACTGTAGATACCTATCAACAGCCGTCACGGTCGATTTTGTGTCAACCTTGATATGCATCACCTCCATCACACACTGAAGAACGGTCTTCTCATGACCTGGGCACAGAGGGGTCTGTTGGAAAGCAATAAGTCTGTTGCACTTGGCTATACCGGCAGTGTTGACACCTCTAGGGACGGCCTGCATCGGCGCCTGCGGAATGTGCTGTCGTTCAAGGCATACACCGCTGTCATGAGGAAACATGTCGTTGATGAAGGTCGTTGTTGGATCGTTGGATGTACTGCCCGTCTCATAAAACTGTCCATGATCATGCGAGCGTGATGAGGTTTCACCGTGATATATCCAACATGTGTAACGTTCCCAGAATCCGTTACTCTTCAGGTGGTCCCATACTGTATCAATCGGAAATCGATGCATATCACTGCGACACTTACACATCTTGCACGGGCAATAGAACATGCCACTCCCGTCAGCATTGGCCTGCGCATATTGCATAAAATCTCAAACTCCTTCAGCATATTTTCTGTGATATCTTGGAAGAGAAATCCAACTCTTATCCATATCCTGAAAATAACACATATATATATATATATCAATATTTAATGAACATATCTTTTATATATATATATATATTAATGTAATACAACATACTAATTATTAATTATATATATCTAGTTCGAGCGGATTCCGTGGTTTCAGAAGGCAAGTGTCAATGTCACGGAGGGCGAACCCCCTACAGGAACCAGGCAGGACTCGTTTGTGATCATGGAGGCGAACCCCTATCGACCCCTTCACCGAGAAGAGTGGTCAGTTTGTGATCTTGAGATCCAGTTAAACAAACCTGTGAACCATATCTATGACAGAACGGCCCCTTACTCAGCTTGGAACAAACTCTATGCATATATATATATATATATATCATTAATTCAACTCAAATAAAACTGAAAATCAATATATATATATATATGCATATATATATATATATATATATATATATATATATATATATATATGTGTGCATATATATGCACATGTACGTACCTGGGAGTAGCTCCACAAACTATGTATGGACAGATTTCCACAACACCGAACGATTTGAAGAACTAGAGAAATTTATGTTTCAAATTTTCAAAATTCTCATTCTTCTATCCCGGCCTCTCAATATATAGAAGAATCTTGGGCGACGAAATATTTGAGTTTCGTCGCCTAAGATTTAAAAAATCTTGGGCGACGAAATATTTGAGTTTCGTCGCCTAAGGATTAAAAAATCTTGGGCGACGAAATATTTGACTTTCGTCGCCTAAGATTTAAAAAAATCTTGGGCGACGAAATATTTGAGTTTCGTCGCCTAAGGATAAAAACACTAAGGCGACGACAAAATATAGTTGTCACCGAAGAATAAAAACTTAGGCGACGATATAAATATCTTAGGCGACGAAATATTGTTTCGTTGCCCTAGTTTCTATATTAGGCGACGAAATTTATTCTTAGGCGACGATTTTTTTTTTCGTCGCCTAAGAGGAAACTTAGGCGACGATTTTTTTCCTTAGGCGACGAAAAAAAAAATCGTCGCCCGGTTTTTTTTGTTTCGTCGCCTAAAACTTTATTTTTGGTAGTGCTAGCTAGCTACTGCTGTTAGCCTCCAATAATATTGGTACATATATGCATAGTATTGCGTCATCCGACATGATATATTGACAATCTGGATGGGTCTCATTTTCCTGTTGCTCCTTTCATCATCCCCAGAGAAAAATATATCGATCAGTTTTCAGTTACATTCATTGATTAAAAAGGGTCAGTGTTATAACCCTAAAGATCTAGCCGAACGCATCAGTATGCCAGCCAACAATATTTCTAGATGCACCTCTTGGTTTGTTTAGTGAAATCTTGTCTTAATTAGAACCGGCCGGGGTGTGTTTGAATTAAGCTTCAAAATTTTGTGATACTTAGCTATCAAGTATCATAGAATACGAGTATTCTTCCTATATATAATATCAATTTGACAAGAATGTAGTCGTCAAATTATTTTAACAGATCGTCAAGTTTTGTCAAAACATAGCATAACAAAAATGCTCGCTTCCTAGCTAGCTTGTTTACTTGCTTCATAAGATTCATATATCTGTTGTTAGTCTCCAATTTTGGGGTACGTATACATGACAAGTCAGAATATGCCATTACCTACCCTTCTAGTTGTTACTAATTCCCTTCTTCTGCTTTTTCGTTCATACTTCCTAGATGAACCAAAACTATTCTCTATAACCCGAAGATGCGAAGAAAATATGGATCCGTTTGCATGCATGGATGAAAATGATGTTATAAACTCTAAGTCGCCAATAATGTTTCTAGATGTTCCAGCTAGCTTTGACCGATTGACATTTGAATGATTTGATGAAAAGATGGATGGGGGGCACTTACTTGTGGGAACGTAGGCTACAAGAAAAGTGTATATATGCAGATCCCCTATTTATGTCTCGTCGAGAGAATTTGTTCATACTTCACTGTCAGATTAACGATGGCGCGCTATGGGCATTCTATTCTTCCTTTGGCCAATTTAAGGGCTCAAATAATATTGATTAGCACAGAAGACTTGAATTACAGATTCTTTTTAGGGATAATGGGGGGTTTAGGGTTGGCAGGAGAATGTTTTGCTTGCAGCCCAAAACAGTATGCCAACCATTATATTCTCCCGTTGATAACAATTCGTCACCGTACCAATGGACTCCATTCCATATCTGCCTAGCTCTCTTCTGAGTTTGATGTGATCACAAAGTTAATTGCATGTTGTCGATAACTGTCATAAGAGCATGAATTTTATCTTCGCTATCATAAACTTTTTACTTTTGAGTATTGAAGACAAATCTCTCTTATAAACTTTAAAGCCTCGGAAAATCTCAAGTACAAATTAGGTAAACTTTGATCACACATATCCACGCGCCCCTGACTCATGCGGTGTAACTCCACTAGCTGTCTAGCTAGCACCCTTTAGCTTCGATTCTTTTGTTGTTAACGGAATTCAAACTATAAGTGGCAATCGAACTTTAACTCTCATTTCTCAAACTGGTACAGTCAGGTAAAAAAAGGAGAGGTAAGTTTTGCAAGGTAACCAAAATGTTGACCTCTAGGATAATAAAAAACGTTGACTTTCGACCCAAAAAAAGAAGAAAAAGAAACATACATCTTTTACAAGCAGGAGTAGGCAGAGTAGCAATGGCCAAAATCGAAAAGCACCATACCTTATCATTATGGCTGCTGCTGCAACATTACGGATAGACCAAACTCTCAGAGAGTGAGAGAGAGCTAGAGACGAATAGTGGATAGATAAGCAGAGCTCAGCGACAAATCAAATACCAACCAAAAAGCTAACCTTCACATTCAGTAGTGTCGTCAACTCGTTATTTTCACTCAGATATTTTTAGATTCCCACTCTTCATCTTCTTCTGCTTTTAGAAAGAACCCAACTTTGAGGTTGGGAGATGTATGCAGCAGAGGCCTCAATGGCTGCCACCAACTTCCTTAGGAACCCAGTTCGGATCAGACCCACTTGGTCCCATAACATTCTCATCACCAAGTCACTGGTTTGGCACCACAGCATGAAATGGCAGTGCAGCAGTAGCAGTAACGTCAGCGTTGACGACAAGTCTCTGTTTTCTGTGACGCCGGCGACAAAGTACGACGTGGATTACTTGGGAGAGAAGACCAAAGGGGATTTGAATGTCAAGCTGGAGAGTCTTGAGGCTTTTGGTAAGTAACTCAGTTTGAATTCCCAAATGAAGCATTGCTTCTGTGTTTGTAAAGTTTTGATCTTTTGAGTTGATTATGATGAACCCATGTAGGAATTGATGGCCAGGCAACTTTGGAAGGTCCAATTGAGGAAGTGGCTAGGATGGAGGCTGAAGAAGCTGAAAGGTTGCTTAAAGATTTGGGTATTCCGGTACTGTTTACTTGTTCTTTTCCTGAGGGTACAATTTGGTTTCATTAGTTTTGGTTTGATTTGGTTGAGTACTAAGTGTGTGTATGTATTAACAATAGAATATCCCATTAATCATTTTGTAAAAGTAGAGTAGCACTTTGTGCGGTAATCTTCTTAGACTGAGTAATCATAGTTCTTTTTGGTTGTATCGATTTGGTTTGGCTGAGTACTAGTCTGTTATGTTGTCTGTTTTCTAATGGGAATTGTACTTGATCACTGTTTTATGGCAGAATAGTACTTATGCAGCAGTCTCACTGTGTTGAATATTTGTGTACAGAGTCCTTTTTCATCAAGGCAATCGCCTCGTGGTATCTTTTGTAGCCGGACATTGAATCTTCGATCAATTAGTGCCATCGGTTATGATATGGACTACACCTTGATGCATTATAATGTGATTGTAAGTATCAGTTCAATATATTTGCATAATGAATATGTTGAAATTTTTATTCTGCAGAATGGGATTGTCTGTTGTCTGAAATGGATTTTTATTTCTCAGGCTTGGGAAGGGAGGGCGTATGACTACTGTATGGACAATTTAAGGAAAGTGGGGTTCCCAGTCGATGGTCTTGCATTCGACCCTGACCTGGTAACATCTATAAATCAGTTCAAAGATTTAAAAATATCGACATATATGCAATTCATAACATGATTAACATCTGTTGACATTGCTGTCCTTGCCTATCTTGTTCCATATTTTCATATAGGTTATTAGAGGCCTCGTCATAGACAAAGAGAAAGGCAACTTGGTGAAGGCTGATCGATTTGGTTATGTAAAGAGGGCTATGCATGGCACAACCATGCTATCTAATCGAGCTGTAAGGTACATTGTGAACCTTATTATTGGGATTTTATGAACAGTGATGATTACAACATACTCAAACATGCTTTTCATGTGCTCATTGACAATTAAATATCAGGATCAGATATTTACTTTGTTCTACCCGTGTTGTGTCCTACTTAGTTTTTTCCGATATGCAGCATTTTAAGGTACCGTTTTCAGAAGAGAATAAAAAGGAGTAATATATTCAGCAGTTCTACTTATGTTTCTTACTTTCTTTTCATTGAAGAGAGATGTACGGGAGGGAATTGGTGGACCTCCGGAAGGAAAGTCGATGGGAATTCCTAAACACTTTGTTCTCTGTCTCAGAAGCTGTGGCGTATATGCAGGTATCATATTCTCTTGGTTAGGTCACTGCATTACTGTTGTAGATGTTATTTTTGCTTTATTTCCAGTAAAATTTACCTCTAAAGCTGCTTCAACTTAAACACAAATGTAATGCAGTAAAGAAAACCCAGTCTTTTGACCATAATGAAATACTGTTGATCATTCTAGGCGGAGTACTGCACCTAATCCCAAGTATTGTCAATTTTGATCCTTTGATCATATCTTGTTGCTAAACGTTCTTTAGTCAACAACATATTGACTATGTTTATGAAAATGTTTATTTGCAGATGGTTGATAGATTGGATGATGGAACCATTGCAGCACAACTTGGTCCACTCGATTATAAAGGGCTCTATAAGGCAATAAGCTGTGGAACAATTTTATATAGCACTGGTGTTACTTTTTTCATCTCCTTTTTAACCCTTGACATCATTTCAGGCTGTTGGAAGAGCCCTCTTCAGGGCACATGTAGAGGGTCAACTGAAGGTTAGCATATCTTAATGATTTGTTCAGTAAATTAGATATCAATTCATGAGTTGAATCTGATTGTGGCATTGATGCAGAGTGAGATAATGGCTAAGCCTGAACTCTTTGTGACACCTGATCCAGAATTGCCTCTAGCACTTTTGGACCAAAAGGAGGTATGTCTTCCAAGATGTTATCTTTGCACGAAATTTTACTTCATTTACTTCTTATTTACCTTGATCTATTCTTGCTTTAGGCTGGTAAAAAGCTTCTCCTCATTACCAACTCGGATTATCATTATACAGACACAATGATGCAACATTCCTTTAACAGATTTCTTCCTAATGATATGGGTTGGCGGGGTCTATTTGACATTGTAAGTGAATATCGTCCATCTACTTAACTTGGTCATGGCATAGTATTCTCTAGATTCTATGTTAGAATTGTCTGAGGATCATTCTTTCATTGTTGATGTTGAAATTAACGGTGTAATACAATTTGCAGTGGTAGTCTAACTTCATACTAAATCATAAGGCATTCAGTTTTTCCTAAACACGAAATTGAAGACAAATTCTTTCTTTTTTCTTTTTTCTTTTTTCACTGGCCAGAGGTTTGCTTGAGGTTATATGATCTGAGAATTGCTACCAAACTTCTACAGCAGCAAGTATAACTTTATGCTTTTTGTGTTTATGTGCAGGTAATAGTCTCTGCAAGGAAGCCAGAGTTCTTCCAAATGTCACACCCAATGTATGAGGTAGTGACGGGTGAGGGGCTAATGCGTCCATGCTTCAAGGCTGTAACAGGTAATAATGATTTGAGTTCTTGTGCTTGTTTACCTGCCACTGACTACCTTAAGTTCGTGACATCAAGGGGAATAGAATGAAAATGGTACTTCTAATGTGCTTAAATCTGGTTGTAGTAGCTGTGATTGTCTATCGAATTTACAGTTTTAGACACTTGTGTGGACAATATTTCTTTTGTCTTGATAGCTAATAATTGTTTTAAGGACTCATGACTTATAATAAATTTCGTCTGCATTTGGGAATACACAGTAACAACTTGAGCAGGTATAATACCTGTTCTGGGTACCACCTGGGTATCATGGTTATAGGCTTATAGCAGAAGAAGAGATTGTATTTTTACAACTTCTAAATTATACTTAATATGGGCACTGCTTGCCTGAATTGCTTGACTAACTGGCTCAGAAAGTGAATCCTCAAAAGGCAAAATGCTATCTCAGTTTCTAAATTTCTCTATGCACCTTGTCTGTATTGTAGCTGAGGTGAAATAATCAAATCTGATCAATCGCCATAATACTACATTTACTAAATAGTTATTTTGTTTGTTCTCCTCACCATTTTTCCATGCCAGGATAGTCAAATTCTTCTGAGCTTCTGAGCTATGTGCTCGTCAAAGCATTTGATTATCATTCCATGTTTGATATTGAATTATCAATCTCATATTCATTTAAATGATCTGTTTCTGTAGGGGGCTTGTATTCAGGGGGAAGTGCTCAGATGGTTGAGAATTCCCTAAATATCCATGGAGATGAGATACTCTATGTTGGTGATCATATCTACACTGATGTAAGTCAATCCAAAGTTCATCTGCGGTGGCGAACAGCATTGATTCTTCGAGAATTGGAAGAAGAGGTTTGTTTAATGGATTCTCTTTTTATATGATGAGCTATGCAATTCCAGATCTTGCAATATAAAGAACTGCAAGTGTTGACCTCATGAATAATAAGTATTTGCTACGAAAAGAGTCCAAGGCCACAATTGAACTCAAATAACCTGCTTTCCGTTTGCCTTGTATTCTATTCAGCAGACTGATCACGTACAAACTATTTATGGAAATTTGGTGCTGAACTTAATATGTTCGTATCATTGAAGTTTCGAATGCTGATGACGGTTTTATGAAAATTTTGACACTGCAGTATACTGCTCTGATCCGTGGCAGGGGTCATAGAGAATCACTAATCGAGCTTACAAATCAAAAGGAGGTCGTAGGGGATCTTTTCAACCAACTTCGACTTGCTTCTCAAAGACGAACAAAAGGGCGTCCTGCGCAAGTAAGATTTATCTACAACCAGTAATTTCTCAATAAAATTCTCCAGTGGCACCTGAGTGACAAAGTAGCGTTTTCCTGGCAAGCAATTTTTGTTCCTTTCAAATGCTCGAGTCTGTTTCCTCATGAAACAAACATGTAATCTTGCTCCTTTAGCTTTAATAAATAGAAGTAATGGTGACCCTGGTTATCTCTTGAACGGTGATTTATACTAATCAATGCGACTATTAAGTGTCTGGTGTTACCTCTAAATCAATGCTACAGAACTTTTCTATTCATAATTCTATGGATCACATGATATCATAAGCATTCAGCAAGCAATACAATTTCCTAGGCCAGGAGTGTGGGTCAAAAGATGTTAAGACTGAAAAAAGGAAAGAGCACGTGCTATTTATTGGATCTCAAGTGTTACTATACTTACAGACCATTGCTGCGACACATTTGGATGATCAAGAACTCTCAGAAAGCATGCAGAAGCTACTTATTGTTATGCAGAGGCTAGACCAGAAGATTGCTCTGCTGCTAGAATCAGATGGAGAGCTTTTCAACAAAAGGTAAGAGGAAATTAGAAAGATATGAAATTGAGTTTCCAGTACTAGTGTTGAACTTTGAAATGGATGTGTAATCATGAACATCAAGTTGATCTTATGAATATGTTGTCCATAGGTGGGGATTTCTTTCCCGTGCAGGATTCTGGGATAAAAGCCATTTGATGAGACAAATTGAGAAGTATGTAATTTTTTACATGTTCATATTTCAGTATAAACTTCCAAAGATCTCTAGGCATGGCTGTGATAGTATTTAAATTTTAAACTTCCAATGTCCTCATCCATGATGTCCCCTCAATTCCTTTTCATCTTGCAGGTATGCTGATATATATACCTCGAGGGTGTCCAATTTCTTACATTATACGCCTTTCATGTATTTCCGCTCACAGGAACAGGTAACTAGAGTATCATGACTTTTTTTTTCTTTAAAAAAAAAAACGTTTTATTAATAACTCATACACCCTACATATGTCAGTGAGGTTTGAACCTATGATCTCAAAGTTGTCAGTTAAACACCTTAACCAACTAAGCCACGGCTCACCGACTTATCATGACTTTCTCTATGATGTTTTGCATTAGAGAACCATTCAACATAAAAAGTTTAAACTGCTAGGTTAGCGTGTCAAACTAATACCTTCCTTGCTTACAATCTTACTCATTGAAACATCAAGAGGACAAACATGCATTGCCGCTCCACTCTGCACCTATACACTAAATGGGAGTGGAATGAGGATTAAGATTTCAAAGAAGACATGATATTTGATAACAGTAAAAAAGAGAAGGAAGATTAGTATTGCATCTGATTTCATTTCTGACTTTCTGTGGAACAAAGACTAAATGTTTAAATGTTTTACCTCTGCAGACTCTTGCTCATGATTCATACTCATACTACTGTTCGAAGATTTATGGCTCTGCTGTGGATGACGAAATCAATTCCATCTTGTAAACATGCAATTCCCTTGTATATATTGCCTGCTGATTCTTTAGAGTATCCCCTTTGTCAATGATGATCCAGCGGGTTACATATAGAAGGTTTTGTCGAATAATCTGTAATTTGAGCCATAATGCCTCTCCAATATGTTGGTCACAGATTAACTACTTCCACTCATTTCAGCTATATTCACTAATGCCACATCATGAACTATTCAAAGCTAATCACCCAAATTACCTTTTCCCTCGTACATTGAAAACAACATCATTCACCTTTATCTCACATGGTGGTTACTTCACCGGAAAAGTTTACGGTTTCAACTTTTACGTATGAGCTACTCGCAGCAGTAGTTGTAACCTAGACTACGACTTACCGGAATTACTCCATTATAACAAGTTGCTGTACGTTGGTGTCTAGAAACTTCATGTACAGTAAACTAACACTCATTATACAAACAACTATCAACAGAGTCGCAACTCCATCATCTCCCTTATATATTGGTTTTTCTTAATTTTAGGGAAAACTTTGGTTGTATAACGTGTATTGCTCCAAACTATAACCTAGGAAGCACGGAAGCGCGCCACTGCCCACGTTTCCCGCTTCCGAAGCGGAAGCGCGCCGGAAGCGTCTCGGAATCGTCCGGAAGCGCAAGGAATCGCGCTTCTAAGAAAAGTCTGTTTGGAAGCACAGCGGAAGCGCGTGCTTCCTAAATGGAAGCGCCATGGTGACAGTGATCGGAAGCGCGATGGCCAGATCGGCAGCCTTCAAGTTCTCCCAGAGTCCCGGATGGCCAGATCAGAGTTGAAAGACTAGATCAGAATTGAAACCAACTACTGTATTACTCTTCTTCCATTGATTCCAATACACTCTCTAAGATTTCAAGAGTACTACTCGAAGTTCAAAAAGACTACCTGGGTTTGTAGAGATACACGATGAGATACAGGGGAGCGATAAGAGAAATAATAGATGAGAGTTGCTGGGTGAGAGACGCACCAGAGGAGAGAGAATAGACCACAAAAGATGAGAGCACGTGTTTTGGTCTAAGTCAGACACTATAGCTCATTCCATAAGCACAAGTCTAGGTTAGGTGATTAGTAATCATTTAATATTAAGTGTATAATAATTGCTTGTTATATTAATTATAAGCCTTATAAGACATATTTTTATTAATATTACTATATGATTTATATTTATTTTATTTAATATATATATATATATATTATTTTATTTCGACGCTTCCAGAACGCTTCCGCGTTTCCAAATTTTAAAAAATCGCGCTTCCGCTTCCATGCAACCTAGACTATAACTATCTTCAAATTACGGCCAGTGATGAGGGAGAAAATAAAATTCTAGATGCACTAACTTAAATATTACCACAGTATGGAACGACATGTCGTTTAAAGCTGGTTTTAAAGAGAAGCAAAAGCTCTCAGTATCTGTGAAAATGGAGATGAAGAAGCTGAGATGGGCAATGGACGGAGCCTTCTGGGACCTGGACATCTCAACTCCGAGGACCCTCGACGGCCTGAGCCGCCCTGTTCCTGGCGACCCACTTCCTCTGGGGATTTCCCGAGGCGCCAGGCTCTCCCGTCCCAAACAAATTGACTTCATGCAGCGCTTCATGGCGGCCCCCTTCGTCCCTTCCTACGCCGCCGCCCACGGCTTCTCCATCCAGCGCGTCCTCACCATCCCCGTCGCTGAAAACTGGTAACCCATCTCCGCAATTCCATCAAGTTTTGATCTTTATAACTTTTCCGATGTGGGTTTTGGTTTTGAAGTTTGAGTCTTTATGATTGATTGGTGGGTTTTAAAGCTCTGTAGGTTTGGGACTTTACTGGGTCAGTTCAATTTGCAGAGGTTTTTGTCCTCTGTGAAGAAGAGTGAGGGCCCACCACCGGACTCTGCTTCTTCATGGATGCAAATGCTGGGGAAGCACTTGCAGGATAAGTCACTGTATGCTCTTTCTTTCTGCTCTGACTTGCTGTTGACGCCGAATGACACGTTGCTTTTGAGTGTGGAGAGTTATGGTGATGAGAAGAAGCCGAGGAATAAAGCACTGTTTCAGCACAGGGTAAGGGGCTTTTGGTTTATGAGATTGTTGTCTATAATGTGGTTCTTGTTATTGTTGAAGAGTTTAGTATAACATTTGGAACGGACTTTTGCAGTTTCCTAAACATAATTTGTCAGTGGAGGCGGTTTGGCCGGGGCTTTTTGTGGATAATGGTGGTGATTATTGGGATGTGCCGTTGTCAATGTCACTTGATTTGGCTACGGTTGCTTCGGATTCTGGTGCCAGTTATCATGTGTGCGTGCATCATAATTCGGGGTCACCTGAGCGCGTTGATGGTGGTCCGAGTGAAGGAATACCTGCCAGTTTGCTTCCTGGTTTGGCTGTCAAGGGTGCTATTTCCTTTAGGAAGAATATTGATCTATGGAGAAGCAACGCTCCAAAGTTGAAAATGGTGCAACCGTTTGATATTTTCCTTTCGAATCCTCATGTTTCGACTTCAGGGATTATTGGTAAGACTACCCTTTTCATTTGCTGAGTTTATAGGAGTTCCAAGATAGAAATGACCATTGGGGATAAGATATGGATTTTTTTTTTTTTTAAATTTTTTTTTTTTTTTGCATTAGTCAGACACCCTCTGCCTTCCATGAAAGGAAGTGCTTTGTTGGACGTATTAGAAAAGAAATTGTTCTACATTGTCTTTGAATATAAACTACTTCCCCTGTTGGTATAATAATAATCTCTACCTGTTTGCACAATAACTGATACTGAATCCCAGTCAAGTATATATATTGTCAGGGTTGTCAGGTGGCTTGCATGCTTAAGTTATAGACAAGTAGGAGATGAATGTTGCGATACTGTAGCTTAAATCTGTTCATTCTTGTGTGATTTTTTTGTAAATTCTGCTTTAGCTTAGCCACTCTTGGATAGTGCGAGTAAGATTAGTTTAGTTCAATAGCCTTATGTTTCAGCATACTGACCGTTGTGGATGCATATGCTTAATACATGGAACTCTCATTAACTGAGACTTCGAATTCATGCTTCCATATATAGGTGCTGCTATGACTGCCTGTTTTGGTGACGGTGTGGCTAGGTCACAAATTGAGGATGATGATCCTCAGGGTTTTAGAGGCTTTAGTCTTCAGGCTCCTGCAGTAAAATCTGCCCTTCTAGCAGATGTTTTTGCGTCTGCATCAATTTCGGCACAGCATGGAAACTTCCAAAGGCTATTTCTAGATCTTACTCGTTTTCATGCTCGCCTGGATTTTCCTTCTGGAGCTAAATTTCTGTCGGGTGCCACACATCTAGCAGAAGATTATTTCAATTCTCAAAAGCCAAATTTGGAAGCTATTCAAGATATTTGCCCCAATGCCACCCTTTCTCTTCAGCAGCAGGTAACTATATATCTTATCTTAATTTCAATTTTAGCAAAATACTTTCTATGAATTCAAGTTTGATCATAGATGAAATAGATAATTTGCTTATAAGCAACTAGTTCTTTTAACACTTGTATTATATATCTCTGGCTTTTTAGCCAAATTGCTACCCTACTTTTTACCTTAGTGTCAATTTGCTACCCTAGCTTTCATTTCAGCTATTTGATACCCGAACTTTTCATAATTAGCCAATTTGCTACCCTAACTATTATTTCTGCCAATTTGCTACCTTATATTTTCAAAATTAGCCAACTTGCTACCTTTTTGTCATTTTATTTTGTTCATTTCTTCATCCAAACATGAATTAATTCTAAAAATCGAAGGTTAAAGTTGGTCGATATTGAAATTTTGATAAGTAAATTGATGGAAGGGTAGCAAATTGGCAGATTTAATAGTTAGGGTAGCAAATTTGCCAAGTATAAAAAGCTAGGGTAGCAAATTGACACCAAGGTGAAAGTTAGGGTAGCAAATTGGCAATTATGCCTATATCTCTCTTGTGGTTGAACTTAGGCAATGCCATGATAGTAAATTGTTTCAATAATAACCTAGCTCAGGTTGTCTATTCTTTATATGGTGTTGGGATGATTAATACCTTTATACTATATGTAACAATTTCCAAATTTATTTGCAGATTGCTGGACCTTTCAGTTTCAGGGTTGACTCAAAAGTTGCAGTTGAACTAGGGAACCAAAACTGGAATATACGTGTGGATGAGCCCGTATTTGCCATTGAGTATGCACTGCAAGTCCTTGGTTCAGCTAAAGCCGTTGCTTGGTATTCCCCAAAGCACCAAGAAGGCATGATAGAGCTTCGTTTTTACGAGACATAAATTCATGTAACTTTAGTCTTGTAGAGTCATTTTTGGGTCACATTGGCTCCAATCCAGAAAAAACTTCTTTCACCATTTCTGAGGTGATGTATTATTGGAGATTTTATTACTGAGAAATGTAATGATATTTCTGGCCATTGCGAGTTTGTCTGAGCTTCAAGCATTGTCTTCTGAATATAGCATCACTCACTAAAATCAATTGGTACAAGAACTGAAATCTTTAGTAGAATGGAAGCTTACAAGAGTTTATAGTATAATGCCTACCAAAACTGGTGTTAGGAGAACCAGTTGGAAGCTGTAGATGGTCCTCGTTATACTTGACTGTCATAAGACAAAGCCCTTGAGGTGGAGCTAACAAGGTATATTTAGCAAGCTCCCTTCTATCTCGAGTTGCCAATATCTTGGGTACAATGTCAGGAGGAACTGCTTCCCTTCCGATTTGAAGTAGCAGAGCAACCTGTGGTAGTGTATGAACAAAAAAAATGCTGATAGTTGAAAAGAGCAAATTGGTATCGAGTATTGACAATCATTTTGATCAGATATAAGTGTATGATGCAAAGCACAGTGCTAAAACAATAAATTGTGATGAAATATGTGGGGATAAATGTCTCACCATGTTCCGGACTTGTCTATATAAGAATCCCGAGCCTTCAACTTCAAACTGTAAAAGAGCTCCCTAAACAGTGATGGAATGGATAATCAGTTATGAATCATTTTGTTCACAAACAAACTGGAAAAGAGCACAGGCCCTAATCTGGTAGATGATTAGAGAAATGCTTAAATTGGACAATACATGGAACTGAATTAGCAATCCATGAACAGCTAATGAGCAAGTGCAACACCTAAAATTCAGATACTCTGGTCGAGGGTCTGAGTATTACCTTTTGAACAAGATCACAACGGAATATATCCTTTACTGGATCCCGCACTCGCTCCTTCTGGGATGCATTTACAAAAGCAGAGAAATCATGATTTCCAATAAAATACTTTGCAGCTTCTCTCATAACAGCAGGATTCAATTTATGAGCACTATGGTAAGCATTGTGACGCTGAAATGGATCCATGAATGTGTCATTATATATTCTGTAATGGTACACCTTCCTTTGGGCTGAAAATCGAGCATGAAACTCAGGCACAGCCGGGATAATTTCCCTAACACGGATATCCTCTGGAAGAGTACCATTGAGAGCTGCATGAATTCGTTCTATTCTGTCGTAGTTGAATGGCGTGATAAAGTGTGCAACCTGAAAGCTGAAATGATAGTGAGTCTGTGTAATGTGGGTGCATATCCTTGCAGAAGCATGAAGAGAGCAAGAAACCTAGTCAGACCTGACCCCAAGCATGCACACCCTTATCTGTCCTACTTGCACCAACCAAATGAAGATCGTTCCTTTCCAGCTGCGTTGCTACCATTAGAGCTTTCTCCACATAGCGCTGAATGGTAGGTGGTGAACTCTGATATTGCCATCCTGAAAGATTCATTCAGATGTTGGAGATAGTACAAAGGTGAATGAAGCTCAACATTTCTTAAACTATTTCACTAAAATATTCAAATGGCATCTCCAAAACTCATAATGTGAGCAAACAACAACCTCCATTGCTATAATCATTCATAGAAACATTTCATCAAACACCAGTCAAGCACATTAGCTAGCAGAGCTAATTTTCACCTGAAACATTCACTCAGGTATTGGAGAAAGTATAGAAAGTTAAAGCTTAAAACTTTCTCACACTATTTCATTAAATATTCAACTGGGCATCAAAAGAACTCAAATTGAGAGCAAACATCCTCCAGCTATATACTCATTCATATAGGCATTATATCAAACACCATTAATCACATTTCCTAGCTCAGCTAATTTTGATCACCATCTCGGCATTAAAATTAGAAACCCACTTTCCTTCAAAATAAGCAAGTGGGTTTCACCACTCTGAATCAGCAATTTGGTTCCAACTTCCAAGCAAACATCTTTATCACCAAAACCCAGAAAGTAGCCATAGATAACAAAGCAAAGCACAATGCTTTAATGGAAGCAAATCAGAAAGAGGATAAGAACCTGCATAACGGGTGCCGTCGTAAGCTATGACCAAACGCCACTTAAACCCGTCAGCCTTCATCACCAAATTGTCTCCATCCTTTGTGTTCTGCTCCAAAACTAAAACATTAATTCATACCATCAAAAATTCATAACAAAGTGAAAAACAGAGAGAAAGAGATAGAGGATTACCGATGTATTAGTGGGAGTTGGAGAAGAAATAGTAGCGTTAAGGTTTGGATGACAGGGAAGGCCTGCAGCTAATACACTAGTGCTACTCATCTTCTAAACCCTCCATTCAAAACCCACAAACGCTCGTTTTGCAAATTGAAACCAAGACGTTGCCTATGTGCTACCCTTTTTGTGAACAAAGTTGATAAAAACGGTGCGTTTCTGATGCTTTAGCTTAAGTAGTTCCATCTTACTTTTTTTTTTTAGCTGCAAAAAAAAAAAAAAAAAAAAAACACTTGTTAATGGAGGTGAAAAGTGAAAACACTTAGGACGATGCTGACGTTTTGTACAATGTTTTGTTGGTTTGTATCTTTCAACCGTTGCGTTTATGTAACGAGAAAGACCTGTTGAGCATTTCTCTAGTTCACGATCTTGTATAAATATTGTGATATTTTCATATTGATAACACTACAAAATTATTTTTGTATTGGTAGAACTACAAAACTATTATTTTCTTACTATTTGGTTGTTTGCTTGATGACATAGTTGATTAGTTGCATTTTTATTCTCTTGTAAATTATTTCAACCTCAAAGTTGCTCAGATCTTTTAATCTAGTATGAAAAGAGGACACACAAGTGTCTATCACTAAATCATACACATTTTCATCAACATTTTTATATTACTTACATTTCGTTAATGACAGGTTTACCATGCCCGGTCCTGTCTAGTATGGAACTCACTTGCCTCCCCATGAATTTTTTGTCCATAACATGTCCATTATTCTCAAATCCAATTCATTCCAGATTAGGAAACTGTTTTTGTGTCAGTGTCCTCATGGATCAAACTCAAAAGTCTGCAGTAATCATCACCAAATCCAGGGTCTCCCAAAAACGCGAGGCCCACGTTGATTCTCACCTGACTGGACAACAACTCTTATGATCTTATCAAATCTCCACCATCCAAATCCTCATAAAACCACCCAACTACATCTTCAACCGTATAAAAACTCAAAACGGAAAATCCAACGGCTCAAACCCACGGGTGCACCGTAATTAACCTACACTCGAACACACAGTGACCAAGTCAAAAGCCTAGTGTAAAATCTTTGGCGTCCCTCTGCGCCAAACACACCCCTCTCCCTGTAAACACAGACAAAAACAAAACTGAAGGAAGTGAAGAGCCTCGTGTAGATTGACCAACCCAATTCATCTCAGTCTGGCTTCAAGGTTCGATTTTTCGCTTTCCCCCCAATAAAATCCAGGGTTTATTTCTATACTACTTTGCCTTGTTTGTTTTCAATTAGGGTTTTTGTGTTTATTTGCCTTCTGGGTTTTTTCTATTGACAGCAATACAAAAGAATTGATTTTGACAATTGGGAATTGCTTGAATTACACTGATTGGTTTAGAATTCAGGATTTTTGTTATTTTGATTATGTTTGGGAATTGGGTTTGTGTGATTATGCAATTTGGGAGCTAAAGTTTGGAACTTTAGGATTAGTTTTGTGAATGTGACTGAAATTTTAGTCTATTATCAACTGTGAAATTCGGCTTGCCTCTGTGAATTTGGTTTTGTTATGTTTTTGGGTTAGTAAAGATTGTGCATTTGTGTTTTGGGTGAGTAGGCCATGGCTGCAAAGAAGGTTATAGCAATATGTCAGTCTGGAGGAAACTTTGTGACGGATAAGGATGGGAGCTTATCGTACAGTGGCGGAGACGCGTATGCGGTTGACATTGATCAGCAAACGCTGCTGAGTGATTTTAAGTCGGAGATAGCGGAGATGTTTAGCTGTAATGCTGATACAATGTCGCTCAAGTATTTCCTTCCAGGAAATAAGAGGACTCTGATTACGATTTCTAAAGACAAGGACTTGCAGCGGATGGTCAATTTCCTGGGGGATTCGGTCAATGTTGATGTTTTTGTGATATCGGAGGAAACTGCTGCTCGAAATACATCCAACATGCCTGCTAGTAGGTAGTTTTTGTTTTGTTCATCTAATTTCTTGCTCTTTTGATACTGTGTTTTCTGTTTGGTTCACTGGATGCTTGACCTTTGTGGATTGGATTTGGTTCACAATCACAGCCATTGCAATGTGGAACAGAGCGCATGCATCTGCTTATGTGTCATTGTTGTCATTAGTGGATTCTGACACTTGCATGCCTCTTTGTACCTCATTGTGGAATGAGACCATATTGTGCTTGTTTTCCCAAAAATAGCATTTAACAGAGTGACATGTATCCTGCATGTGTTTGGCGTAAAATTCTCATGTAACATCTAACTATGCAGGTCAAGCAGGACAACTGTGTCAGAAGCAGTAGTTCCTGTTGCCGAGCAGCTTGGAATTGTTGATGTGCCAGTTGATACTAGCATTGCCATTGATCAAATGGATACAAAACCACCCCATGAGATACCTATGTGTTCTTTTCCCAGTTCTTCCCATGATGAAAAGCATCAAAAAGCTGCACAACAGTGGGAAAACACCATCACTGGAGTGGACCAACGATTTAATAGTTTCAGTGAATTCAGAGAAGCGTTGCATAAGTATTCAATTGCACATGGGTTCGCTTATAGATATAAGAAGAATGACAGTCATCGTGTCACTGTGAAATGCAAATCCCAAGGTTGCCCATGGAGGATATATGCATCAAGGTTGGCCACTACACAGTTAATTTGTATCAAGAAAATGAACACTGATCATACATGTGAAGGGGCCGCTGTGAAAGCTGGATATCGGGCAACTAGAGGTTGGGTGGGAAGTATCATAAAGGAGAAATTAAAAGTTTCCCCAAACTACAAGCCAAAGGATATAGCAGATGACATCAAGCGAGAATATGGCATTCAGTTGAACTATTCTCAGGCATGGCGTGCGAAAGAGATTGCGAGGGAACAGCTTCAAGGTTCCTATAAAGAGGCCTATAATCAGTTGCCGTATTTTTGTGAGAAGATAAAGGAAACTAATCCAGGGAGTGTTGCTACATTTGCCACTAAGGAGGACTCAAGCTTCCATCGCTTCTTTGTATCTTTCCATGCATCAATATCCGGTTTCCAACAAGGTTGCCGCCCTCTCCTTTTCCTTGATAGCACTCCCTTGAACTCAAAATATCAAGGGGATTTGTTGTCAGCAACAGCTGCAGATGGTGATGATGGTATCTTTCCTGTAGCATTTGCTGTCGTGGATGCTGAGACTAGTGAAAACTGGCATTGGTTCTTATTAGAACTTAAATCTGCAGTGTCATCATCTCAGCCGATTACATTTGTTGCAGATTTTCAGAATGGTTTGAAAGAGTCATTGGCGGAGGTATTTGATAAATGCTACCACTGCTTTTGTTTGAGGCATCTTGCTGAGAAACTGAACAAGGACGTGAAGGGGCAATTTTCTCACGAGGCAAGACGGTTTTTGATTAATGATTTTTATTCTGCTGCTTATGCACCTAAACTGGAGGATTTCCAGCGTAGTGCTGCAAATATTAAAAGTATTTCACCTGATGCATACAATTGGGTTGTACAAAGTGGCCCAGAGCACTGGGCTAATGCGTTCAATTTAGGCACCAGGTACAACCACATGACTTCAAACTTTGGACAGCAGTTCTATAGTTGGGTCTCAGAAGCACATGAGTTACCAATTACACAGATGATTGATGTGTTACGAGGTAAGATGATGGAAACAATCTATTCGAGAAGGGTAGAGTCCAACCAATGGGTGACAAGATTAACACCATCGAAGGAAGAAAAGCTTCAACTAGAAATGGAAACTGCTAGATCACTTCAAGTGTTACTCTCACACAGTAGCACATTTGAGGTTCGTGGAGACTCTGTTGATACCGTTGATATCGACCATTGGAATTGTTCCTGTAAGGGATGGCAACTTACTGGTCTGCCTTGCTGCCATGCCATTGCAGTATTTGAATGCATTGGTAGGAACTCATATGATTACTGCTCCAGATACTTCACAGTTGAGAGTTACCGTTTAACATATGCAGAATCAATTAATCCTGTTCCGAATGTAGACAGGCCTCTAGCAATCCCAGGTTCTGAATCAAGCAAGGCAGTGGCAGGGGTTACCGTTACCCCACCACCAACCAAACGGCCGCCAGGGCGGCCGAAGCTGAAGTCAGCCGAAACAATAGACATAATAAAACGCCAGCTCCAGTGCAGCAAGTGCAAGGGCCTTGGCCACAATAAGAAGACATGTAAAGACCCTAGTGTTATCTTAGAACTTCCGGGGTAGGTTGCTTCAGCTTTCATCCTGTATATTTTTGACATTTTTTGATGAACAGTTTTAGAATTTTGAGTTTCAAGCTTAAGATAGTTCAGGAACTTCATTTTGGTAATAGAAACTTCACATATTAATTTTGCAGTCTCCATTAATCCCATTATCACATTTGATCTAGGTGTACTTTTTGAATTGTTCTTAATCTCTCTTACCAAGTCTGCATATGAGGTTAGTAGTTTACTTGTTGCAGGGGTTACTCGTTTACTGCTCAGTAACCCTACTTGGTAAAGTTAAATCCAACATTTTTTCGATGAAGAGTTAAATCCAACCTTGGTCGGCGAATAAGTGATAAGATTATAGTCAGGTCGTCAAGATTAAGCTATGTCTGTTCGGATTGGGAAGTGCAAAAGCAGAGATTGGTGTTCCAAAGAGAAAGAGACACGATGACCTGAGTTCTGTAACCCAGCAACCGACTCTAACATGTCGACACCTGTGACGTCCATTCAACACGTGGCGTACTCATATATCCTAAGTCATTCTGCTTTTGCCACCTTTTGTTCCACCTGTCCTTTGCTCCCTACCATGCGCCCTCACTTTGTTCTTCTTAAAACCCCATCTCCATCATCCATATTCCACTCACCGTTGTACAGTTCACATCTTCTGCATTTTGCAAACATCTTCCATAGTTGAATCTCTACACTGCGGTGTAATTCTTATTAGTTAGTGATCATGGCTTCAAACAGATCTTATTACTTAGTGTTGTTGGTTATAGCAGTGGCGGTTATGCTGGCCAACTTCTGCAGCGGTTCTGGGGTTGGCCACATGCCCTCGACGGAGGAGGAAGGCCGAGACTTTGAGGAGTTTACAGACCAGACAGGGAGAGCGAAAGTGGTGGTGGATGAGAAAGGTGGTATAGAAGGTTCAGAGTCTTGGACAGAATGGGCCAAGGAGAAAATTGGGTTGAAGAGCGATGAGCATGAGGGTGATAGTACCACCAAGAAAGCTTCTGATGCTGCGTATGATACCGCTAAGAAGACCAAGGACACCGCCTCTGGTTAGTACTCTCAGCATTGCTTATATAATTGGTTGCTATCATTAGAAAAGTTACTATGCTCGATTCATGTTAAATTGGTAATGCTAATTAGTCTAGACTAGAGTCTTACACATGTAATTTGTGTTGCATAATGGGGAGAACTTGGTTAAGTTTTGAGTAAGTAGTAACTAATCAGATATTCAATTTAGGTTGAGATTAGAATCCCCTTTTTAACAATGCTGATTGGAAATTTTTGTACCTATGAATTTAACATATCTATAACAATGATCAGGAGCTGGTCAATACTCGACGGAGAAAGACAACGAGGGGGCAGAGAAGGCGAAAGGGATGAAAGACATGGCTGTTGATAAAGCCGGTAAAATGGTAGGCGCAGTGAAGGAGAAGGCAGGTAAGACATACGAGTATGCGACAGACAAGGCTTATGATATCACGAATGTGGCGAAAGAGAAAACCTATGAAGCGGAAAATGCTGCAAAAGAGAAGGCATATGATGCTGGAAGGACGGTGAAGGACAAGACTTTTGAGACAACAAATGCCGCTAAAGAAAAGGCAGCTAAGGATGCCGAGAAGACTGATGAGGCGAAGGAGAAAGCGAAGCAAGAGGCAGAGGAGTTGAAAGACAAGGCCTATGAGACCACAAAGGGGGCAAAGGACAAGACTTATAAGTCCACCGATGCAGCCAAAGACAAGGCATATGAGGCAGCTGAGGCCGCAAAAGACAAGACTTACGAGACGACAAATGCAGCTAAAGATGATAAGGCGGCCAGGGCTGGAGAGACGGCTAGTGAGGCAAAGGAAAGAGCTGAGCAAGAGGCGGGGAAGTTGAAGGACGAGACTTATGAGACCACTTACCAAACCGGAAATGTAGCAAAAGACAAGGCCTCGAAGGCTACAGAGAAGGTAAAAAAGACACACTCTGGTGGAGGACGTGATGAGGAGCTTTGAGCTGTTCATGTTATAGCTATTTCACACTTTTGTTATTAGTCGGATACCTGATTTTACAAGTTTGCTCCTGCTGTATAGCACTGTAGTTGGCTTGTGTTTCTATGTACTGCGTTTAGTGTTTGTATGATCACAATGTGTTTTGATTTAACAGTTATGATTTTGCATATTGGTTGGTGTCTAGTTTATAATTTAAGAGCTCTTCATTTGTTTGTCTTCAAAATTTGTGTCAGGGTACTAGCCCAATTCTGATATGAACGGTGTCATCTAAAGCTGCAGAAAGATTGTTCTTTTACCTTTTCAAATGTTACATGATCTGGTAGCAGTTCTGAACAAATCGTACCCCATTATTAAGAACTGCTTGCACATTGCACACAGCAACACTAAAAGATATATACAGAACACTTGTATGTATCAGTATATCACATCTTTCTGAAGGAGGGTTTTAACGTACCTTTAACTACTTAGCGTGCAATATCACATTTAACCTTTTGGCAGAATTGAGATTAACATGAACCAGCTGAGGCAACAATGTTAGGCACCAACCAAGAGCTCTTTTGTGCTTTTCTGCTAAAATAAGCTGGTGACATAGAAGCAAAGCTAAGGTTTACAGCAGTAGTTATTCTGATGCATTTTGTACTAATCATGAATTCAAAAAACCATTAGATGAGTGCATGAGGAGTTCAAAAGCTGTTTGGTAATAAAATGAAACTTACCATTTCATCAATCATCATCTGCTGATTCTGCACTTTCTGTATATAATCAACTTGGTCGATCAAATATTCTAGGTTTTGGAATGCCAATTTTTTGGGCCATTCTTTGGTTATGTTCTGCTGTTTGGGTCCATTAGATCTAGTATGGAAGATTGGTGAGAATGGTGGGTGTGAGCTTGTGACAAGTAGGTGCAGGACAGCAGAATCATGACATCTTTGGACTTTGGAGTAGGATTGTCCAACTAAAAGGACTAAAAGACTGGATAATTGTAGGCTACATATCTACACCATCATTAGGTGAACTAATGAGTACTCCTGTCAACTCATGAACAATGAACAATAAAACCTGAAAGGATTGGGATATCATCACTCCTTTCGTCATAGCAGCACAACCAGAAAAAGGCTCCCCAGTATATGGGCCTTTACTTTTCAGAGCAACTTCATGTGACACAATATGCAGCAATATTTACAGTGTGTGGCTCTTTATCTTCTTTCTTTCTTATCTAGAAAACTGAATGTTAGAACTCGTGAGACACGATTGAGTTGATTATCGGCCTATGCAAACTCGAAATGAAACAATTCACGTGTGACATGAATGTTAACCAAACTCCAACCGGAAATTAAGTCGAACCCTCGTATTTGGTATATGAAATTAGTAATAAAACAAAATAAATGTTTTTGTGTATACTTTACTTGTAAGGGTGTTATTCTACCATCCAAGAAAGGCCCTCCTCAAGGAGAAATTTTTCCTCAAGAATGTCATGCACAAGATGGATAACATATATAAATGATTTTGTTCTTATCCAATTCATTGCTGAGTCGTGTAGAAAATGATGTTTTGCCATATATACTAGTCTATTATACATGTATGTGTGTAATATACGTATGGTATACGACAGGCAAAAGATGCTATAAAAAGAAAAATGTACGTAATTTGGAATAAAAGAAGCCCTTTCGTTTTGAATCTTTTGATAATTTGATCGAGGCAACAGATGCTTCATGTAGTACTCAAGTTTCTTTGTTTTGGCTTCTCCAAACCAAACCTTTGTAGGGGAAATTGATAAGAGTTGTGGTCCTTTGAATTTGATTGAAAAACAAGAATAGAAGGAAGAAATGACAACACACTTTGGATTGTCGTGTTTTCATTGATGTTATATATCATTGGATTTGTAACCATAACATTATACTAACATTTCGAAGTGGGAAAAATATGTTAGGACATAAGGATTAGCGTCTGACGACCTAAACGTCGTTCACTCTTTCGAGAAGGTGCATACAAATTGACTTTTGATGTGCATATACTTACTAACTAAATTTTTTTTTTCAAGAAATTCCTACTTACATCACTCAATTATATATTTTCATACATCATAGCTAATTTTTTTTTATCAAACACAAACAATTGAAATGGTTACAACGAGTCTATCATGAGTCGAACTCACGACCTTCCACTTACAAAGGGTACATCGTATCTATTCTAAGAAACTACAAATACATCCTTGAAAAAGATTGGATACACAAAAACATCCACTTACATTGATTTTAGACAAATAATGACAGTTTTTAACAAATAAAGACAAATTCTTCTCACCATGCCATGTGTCATGAGGTAGTTTTATCAAATTAAACCTGCCTAATTTAAACCAACTACACTTGAGATTTAGGGCTGAGAACGAAAAATACAGAAAACTAGGGGAGAAGAAAAATAAACGAGGCAACACTATTTTCAGCCACCACAGTAGCACCTTTTTCAGTTTGCTCACTAGCTGCTACTGTCGAAGGTAAAGCTAACTGCTATTATCCGGTCGTCTGTAAAGCTAATTGTTACTGCCGACGGTGATGCTAGCTGCTACTGGCGAAGGCGAAGTTAGCTGCTACTGTCCCGGCATCTGTGAAGCTAGTTGCTACTGTCCCATCGTTTGTGAAGCTCGCTGCTACTGTCCAGTCGTCAGTGAAGCTAGCTGCTACTGTCCCGCCGTCTGTGAAGCTAACTTCTACTTCTCAACGTGAAGTTAGCAAAATTCACACTTAGTCGTTATATTTAGCTGCTACTACCTTCACTTTCAGATCTCCGATCTATCTAGCTGCTACTATCTCGTCATCACTAGCTGCTATTGTCCCGTCATCGCTAGCTGCTACTGCTCGCCGTCTTAGCCATCTAAAAATTTTAATTTAAACTTATCGCACAATCTAACCACCATTTGCATATCAAGTAACCTCATCTCCTTTATGATACTACCTTCTCGCTTAAACCAAAAGCCTCAAAAACTCCAAAATATTTAATCACATTACCTCAATTCAAAAACCATAAGATCAACATGTTAAATCTCCCAATTCTAAAGCCCGCATAACTAGAAAAGACACTCATTCTTAAAGCTGCTCATATCCCTAGATCGAACACGACAACTTCCATTACCTTAGCCAAAAGCTCCTTGGCGGCAAACCTGAATGACAAGACGTCGTCGTACCAGTGCGAACCTAGATATATTGATTCGGAGGGGGAATGGTTGGGCATGGCAGATCGGAGATCGAGTCCACCTCAGATGTCTACGTTGAGGAGATACGTTGTGATTGGAAGGTCAACGCTGCCATGGAGAGAGAGAGAGAGAGAGATATATATATATATATATATATATATATACAGAAAGGATAGAGAGCGGACGTCCGCACTCTAGCTTAAAGTGCAGACTTCGTCCGTTCTCTGCCGTCTCACGCCGGCGACGGCTTCTCTCCTTCCCGGACGACAACACAGGCTTCTAGGACGATTTCTCTCCTTCCAGGACTGGCCAGCGACAAGATTTCAGGCCGGATTGAAGCTCTGGACGAAAAACACCATGATTGATCAAGGTTGGCCGGAAAACTTGCCGCCGGCTAGTCTTGGAAGGAGAGAAGCCATCCTGGAAGCCTGTGCTGTCGTCCGGGAAGGAGAGAAGCCATCGCCGGTGTGAGACGGCAGAGAACGGACGAAGTCCGCACTTTAAGCCGGAGTGCGGACGTCCGCTCTACATCCGGCCTGTATATATATATATATATATATATATATATAAAGATGACCTCCTTACTTTAAGAATTTGAGGATTTCTACTATTTTACGTTAGTAGATGACTGATCTCAACCGTTGATCCTCTAGATTCATATGCAAGAAACATGTCTACAAAATTTCAACTAATTCCATAATCATTTGGTCATTCAAATTGATGTAAACAATTGTAGGCTGTTAGATAAAATTAAAACGAATATTGTGCTAATCAAATGGTTAAACATTTTTCATTTTGGCTAATTTTTTGTAGGATTCATATGTGGGTAAGTAACTAGTAGGGGTGGGCCTAAAAAACCGCAATCCCGAACCTGTCCTGGGCCCATCCCGAAATTTGCCGAGACGGGACGAGATTTAAATCTAAAAACGTTAGGCCCGTCTCGTCCCGTACTGTTTATATATAACGGGACATGACACATGACGGATAGTTCAAATCTCGTTTAAGCTCGTCCCATCCCGACTATTTTAATAATTAATTTTTTATTGATTAAGATGTGATTTGAGCATTTCATTTAAGTGTTTTGATCTTAGCTCTTTGTATTTTAAGTTACTAGGTTGTCTCTAATTCAATAACAGTGATATTTAATACTTTAATTTGTTGATTGTTGTAGACTCTCTTCTTGAACCCTAACAGTGATGACAAGTTTAGAGAAAATAAGTAGTATAAACTCTCTTATTATACCGTGTTGTACTTGTAAATATGTTACAAGTACTTGTTAATACATAATAGAGTAGAGAACATTATAAAACTGTGGAACTCTTTCTTTTGCTTACAAGTTTATTTTCAACTTTTTTTTATCCGGGATTGAGCCCGTTCTGTCCAGTCCCACCTCGTCCCAACTGGGATAGGACCCGGGTGGGATGAAATCTAAAAAACGTAAAGCCCGTCCCGTCCCGATTTCAATGTCTAGGATAGGCCGTGGGATTAGCTCTATCCCGTCTCATGCCCAACCCTAGTAAATAGAGAATATGTGACTTTAATTGTCAAAATACATGCTATAACTAAAAATATCCTTACTTTACCTAATCTAATGACAGTTTGGTAAATATTGGAGAAAATGACAGTATTTTTGTTATTTCTTGAAAACAAATTATTCAAGTTTGTTTTATTTTAGGATGCATCTGGGTTGTGTGTCCTTATTTGTCTAAATATTTTAGAACATCGATTTTTTGTTTTTTTAATTATTTTTTAGTAGTTGTATGTCATTTTCTCTTTTATTGTAGAAGGATATGCATGGTGGGTTAACAAAGGTCAGCAATATTATTGTCCACTTGTTCTTAGTATCATGATGGAATATTCATCTCCCTAATTATCCTTTCAAGCCTTTGAAAAGCTTATGAGCTTGTTCTCCATCCCCTCAACATCCCGATATGACTAATCTTAGTCAAGGATTCTTCAGGGGGTCGTTTGCAATGAATAGAAATCTAGACTGCAATACAATGCACTGGAAATAATTAGATATGCATGATCCACACCATTGTACCTAATGATCTTTAATATAGTTGCTTTCATCTGAACATTTTTGACATGATTGTTAGCTAATAATGTTGCATCAATGAGATTACAAAATTAAAATTAACCCTAATATGTTAGAAAAATGTGTAAGATTTCAAAGCCATTGCACAATGGATTCAAACAAAGATGAAGCCAGATATAGAGAAAAAGGGTAACCTCTCGTCCCTTGTCCAGTGGTATATCTTAAAAGCCATCACACAATGGATTAGAACAAAGATGAGGCCATATAGAGCAAAACGATAATCTCTCGTCCAATGGCACATCTTAAAAGATATGTAGCTAAAGAAGGAACAAGAACATAACATAAAACAAGATTTGTTTTGATACCATAACATAAAACAAGATGCAATTAGCCATCATACAAGTTATAAAAATGCCTAAGATTCTAAAGTGATCGCGCAATGGATTAGAACAAGGATTAGGGCCACAGAGGAAAGCAACTTATTCTTAATCACATTTGCACTTGTATATATACAACATGTCATATAAACTCATTTCTTTCTCACAATGGTTCATATCATATTCGTTTCTTTCACTAGAGGTTAAGCAAAACTAAAAATATGATTGAGATTTTGGACTATCATGGAGTACATGTAACCTACAATTTAGGCAGCAGTATTTCAGACATATAGTCAGGGAGAAGGGACCCTAAAATTTCTAATCATTGAGATGAACTTATTGTATACCCACATGTGTTTGGACTCTTTCCAAGCAAAAGTGGATTGTCTCGAGGCGTGTTTGATATTCTTGTGTCAAACGGGGTTGAGTGCACCGTTAAGACATGCTATAATTATTTAGAGCGAGACTTTTTATTTGGTTCACGTTTAGATCACATTTTTACATCCTCATAATTCAGTGTTTAGAACGTAGTGTGTAGATCATTTCTGTAAAATTTTATTTAATTTAGATATCATTTAGGTACCAAATTAGATGAAGTGAATTAATATAACAAAATCTGTCAAAAAAGAACCATTCGTTTAAATTGTGATTACGGAAGCTCAAATGATCTCTAAATTGGATGAAACTTTGCAGGAATGATCTACACACTACGTTCTAGACATTGAGCGGTGGTGATGTGGAAATGTGACCTAAAAATGAGCAAAATAAGGAGTCTCACACTTTAATTTCAAAACGGTGTCCCATTCTGGATAAAACTGTTATTCTGGATAATGAGTCTCACACTTTATTCTCTTGTCTCTTCATATATAAAATTGTTTTGAAGAAAAAGGGATGGATTGTATAATTCCTTGTATAATATAGACTTATATTTGATCATTACTTTTCCTATGTTAGTGCCATGGTCATGGCTACCTAACCATGTCGGTGTTGGAAGTGGTCGTTTCTTCTTAAGGTCGGCTGTAAAGATGTATCGAGACTTTTGGAATATGTTAGGTTGCAGTTGAACCCTATTGGTTGTATCGGTTCTTATCTCATGTAATCGTTGATATTATAGGTAGAGAGAAGAGTAAGAAATTTATATCCACCACCGTTATCTTTCATAGTTGTAATTTATCATCCTACATACTTCTACCAAGCGGAGTAACCACGGCAGCACAATTGGTCTCTCAGGCATTCACGGCCCTCACCACTCCATATGCATTCTAACGGTTCCAAGTGATAGAGATCGCCCGCTTACGAAGGAGAAATGCAGACTCCTAGAGACCTAGACCATATGATAAAAGAGTGTTCAACAATCTATCATTTCTGCTAATGCTACTAATGACATTTTATATTTAGATAAAAGAGTGTTCAACAATCTAGCTACCATAGCAAGTCAAATATTTTCATACTGAATGCAAATTCAAAACTAAAATGAAAGTCGCTTTTACATAATACTTGCTATTTTTTATTTTTTATAAAACTTTATATAAGATCATACGGGTCGTTGTAGTTTGATTTAAATGTCTTACAAGCAAAAAAGGAAAATACTTGTCCCTCTCGCAAGCAATGAAACGGTCAAAATAAATATGTACGTCAATATGACAACATCTCCTATAGATAGATTGATATAACATGTTTATCTATTTAGTTCCCTCCTTTTTACATCATTCATTCTTACCTTTTAACGTCAACACTTGATGAATTTGACAATAAATAATATATGGAAGAGGTCGGTACAAATGAAGAAGAGAAATGACGCCACTGTTCAACATACACAGCAACATCCAATGTGTGCCCTATTTCTTATGTAATCCGTCGTGTTTTAATAATAGAGTTGGTTTTCTTGGACAAACTTTTCGTGTAGCTTGTTGGTTTTACCTTCTGAGATATCGTTATCTTATAGTTGTGTATCGTTTAAAATTGTGGTTACAAACCAAAGAGATTGGACTGTGGTGCACGAGGAACATGGGGATTGATTAATTGATTGATTGGTAACCCCCAAAATATTGTGGCGCAAAACTAAAGTAAGAGGATCTGGCTAAGCATTATTTATGGCGATGATGATGTTAATTTCCAGTGTGGCGTACAAGGATTAGTGTAGTGATTAGTGAACCAATAATCTTCAAACAAGGCATGATTATTTGCTTGGTTATCATCTCCGGCCATAAAGCTAAAGTTCTTGTAATATTTACATGATATGTTGTATTCTTAATGATGATGTGTTCTATCATGTGAGATCATTGGTACGAGGAGTTTTTCTACAGTTAACTTTGACGATATCTTATTTTGAGTTTCGATTTAATTTTCTAGACTCAAAACATTGTATTGCTATTGAGATAGGAACTGTGAAAGTTGACATAAACTAGTCAAAATTTAACCCGAAATGTTGTTTTTGCTTATATCCATTGGTTCTCACCATTTTGAACGGTAATTAGTTTCTCATTTTTCATGGATTATTTCGACCTAAAACTAATTTGACATTCACGTACAATCAAAATGAAAGCTCACGGTTCATATTTTCATCTAATTCTAACCAATTTATTCAAGTTTTATTCGACAACATCGATCAGTACGAGCATATGATTTCAAGCAACAAAAAATATATTATAATCTTATTCTTAATTCGAGAGTCATATTTACAACTATACGTAGTTCAAAATATGAGATATCGCTTTCAAATAAATAAATAAATGACCCGAGATCAAAATGTTACCATGGCCAAACTTCACACACACAAAACAGAGAAGCAAAAGCAAATTTTTTTGCTCTAAATATCAAAACAATTTCAACACGTTTAATGGAAGAAAATAACCGAAAATAATATAAATTTTCTATCTGTTACGGTGTTACACTTCTAGGAAGGCTTCTAGGAAGGTTTCTGTCCACCACGTTTATAGGGTGTCCATGGTTGAACCAATCTATTTAATCCAATTTTCCAAGCCAAGCATCATCCATTTACTCCACCTGTGTTTATATAAATAATAAGTGGCATTGAAGTAGGGCTGGGATCGGTACGGGACGGGTCGGGATTTGACCTATCCCGATCCCGATTCCGAAAGTAAAATCGGGATCGGGACGGGTCGGGATTCGACCTAATACCGAATCATCCCGATCCCGATCGGTTCGGGACGGGTTCGGGACCAATCGGGACTAAGCATCCCTGAATTTCCATTGCTACGAGAATCACAAGCATAGTCTCCTAAAGGACCCTTAGGATAGTATCTACACTTGGCCCTCTGAGATTCATGTACAATATCTTTCTTACCCTTCACCTTAGTGACTTTCCTGTCTGTATATTCATCAAAATGCTTCCATACCCAACTGCGTTTCCTACTATTCCGAGTATCTTGACTAACATCAGAAGCTTCTTCACTAATTTGGGGCAATGAATTAGAGAGAGAAGGAGTTGTACCAGAAGAAGAATTGACCGGAGTCGTCTGAGCAGAGAGAGACATAGTTGTACCAGGTCCAGATGTAATGATTGCTTCGGCTGCTTCCTCCGGCCTAAGTCTCTTCTTACTCTTTCTAATCTGTAAGAGAATGAAACTTGCAGTAAGAATTAAAATATTCCCAACCCAGAACAATGAAATCTAAATGTAATCCTTAACAATGAAAACCATAAACTTACTCCCAGTTTTCCCATTGAAGATTGGCGAGAGCAGAGAGGCGTCTGAGAGCAGAGACGCGACTGAGAGAGAGTAGAGAGTCGGGAGAAGAGAGTCGCGAGAGCAGACTAGCTAGTAGAGAGTCGACTGAGAGCAGAGAGTCGACTGAGAGCAGACTAGCTAGCAGAGATGCGATTGAGAGAGAGCAGAGAGGCGAGAGCTGAGAGTGACAGAGAGCATCAGAGAAGAGAGGCGACTGAAGAATGTTAGAAATCTAGGTTTCCGTTTCTCTGCTTTAGTCTCTCTCTCTCTTAAGTTTTGGACTGGGCTTCGAGAATTTGGACTGGGCTTAGATATTCGGGACGGGTCGGGATTTTCGGTATCTATTCGGCCCATCCCGATCCGACCCGTTTACTTTAATTCGGGGTCGGGACGGGTCGGGACGACATAATTTTAGAGGTGTATCCCGACCCGATCGGGACGGGATCGAGACGGGTCGGGTTCGGTATCGGGATTTCGGTATTGGATTCTCAGCCCTACATTGAAGCAGTTATAATATTCAGATTCCAATTCATATTTGAGAAGCAAACACAGAGCGAGAGAGATAAATAGCCTCAGCCACGTCTCTCTCCTCTGCCCTTCTGGACTTTGCTGTTTGAACCCTTCTCCAGTTCAACCCCTTTCAATCTTAGACCAGACATAATCACACGCACGTAGATATATATAAAACTAGTATCTGTCATATGCCACATAGGACTTGTACAAATCATAATCATCGTACTATCCCAAGGCCTTGGTAGAAAGCAAAAACAGAAAGAGCATTTGAAATTTTCATGGTGATCATAAGCAAGGGGCAGGAGAAGAGCAGTGATCAGAGTAAGAAGGGAATGCGACTTGGGAAATACGAGTTGGGGAAGACTTTGGGTGAGGGCAATTTCGGCAAAGTCAAGTTTGCTAAGGACGTCGGCTCCGGCCAACCTTTCGCCGTTAAGATTCTTGAGAAGAAGAGAATCACTGATCTCAATATCGCCGACCAGGTTCTTGTTTTTTTTTTTTTGGTTTTCAAAGTTTGATCTTTTTCTTTGTAAAGTTTCAATCTTTCATTTGATGGGTTTTCTGGGTAGTGTTGATGATTGGAAAAAGTTTCAATTTTTTTTCTATCTTTTAAGTAATGGGGTTGTTTTGGTTAAGTTTCTTGATTGTTTTTGCTTTCATCTTTATCTTTTGGTTCAGAAGTTTTCATCTTTTTGTTTTTTTAGCTGGAATGTTTTGATCTTTCATCAATGGGATTTCTGGGAGGGGCTTTAGTTTTGATGTTCTAAATGGTTTTGCGTGCAAGATGTGTTTTGCGATGTCATTTGGCTGTATACGAGTTAATGTACAAACAATTTAGAAACTGAAACTGGCATATTTGGCTCTGGTAAAAAAATAAAAATAAAACTGCCACATTTGGCATTCATGACGTTTATAGTCGTCTATTATGATCTGACTTTTCTGCAACAAGAAACTGAGAATTGGCATTCATTGTTTATGGTTCAACATAATACTACTTCAATTTTCGTTTCTGTTTTAGTTTTGTGTTTATTGGTTCAATAGTAACAAAATTCTTCATTGCAGATAAAGAGGGAGATTGGCACTTTGAAGCTTCTAAAACATCCAAACGTAGTCCGATTACATGAGGTATTCTTCAGGATATGCTAAACTTGAACTGTGCCAACACTACTGTCTTGGTTTATGTCCGTTATTTTTCATGAACCTCAATCATCAGCAGCATAATCTTTGTGATTTTCCACGAATTTCTCATATGATAATGATCCCATTTTTTAATGGTCCATAAACAGCATCAGCACCAATCTGGGATTTCCGGTAGAGCTTAATGTTCTTTATTAGAGCACATGCTGAGTTCTTACTACTAATCAATACGATTACGCGTTTGACATAATCTTTGGTAGATTAGGTAGCCAAAACTGCGTGGCGTACAGTAACTGTATCCTATTAGCTTCCTAAATAGGATTATCACTATATCAGCTACTTTTACAATTACCCTGAACTTTAAACAGTCTCCATTCTTCGATCTGATTAATCCACCTAATACGACCTTCACCGGATCAAATGACTTCTCTGAGATGGCGATAGATCTCAGCTTGATAAACATGTGCAACTACTCTCCACAGATTTGTTTGTTGGTTGCAAATTATAATGATGAGCTGGACCACTGAATTATTTTCTTGGGGCTCAGTTTCAATCAACCACAGTACCACACCAAGTGAGCCAACTGTCATATTGGCTCCTTGAGAGAAACCTTTGCCCCCATTCTGATGGATAAGATCATCAACACTGGTTGTGTCTACCAGTATCTTCCCAGACATTAAAATCCAAGCATGATTGTCCAACTTGGATATATGATATGTTGTTTTCAGGGTATAGTTTTACTTAATGTAGCATAGGATATATCATAGATTCTTGGATACGTCCTTTTGGGACTAATATGAAACGAAAAGTATTTAACAGAAAATAAATACTAGGATGATGCTGTGATTAATGACTGGCCTTTTAGAATATGAATTTGTTGAGGTAGAACTGGTCTTTTGAATTACCAGCCACTTGCTTTGCCTTGTGCAAATGTGGCATAGGTATCCATTTGTTCAAGTAGCTGTATTTAAACATTGTTCCTTTTGAATGCTTTCCCATTGGTCAGCCTATGCATGGGATCAAGTACTAAACCATTCTATGCAATTGAGACATATTTGTTAGCAACTTAGCACCAATAGTTTGTCGAAAAGCTTGGTTGCACATATGATTGAGAAAGCACAAAAAATATTCCAACCATTCACATATTTTTACATGTTGAATAGATTCTTCCCTTGATCTCAATAGAGTGCTTTAGACTAGTTTTTAAACATCAAAGCGATGGCCAACAATGCTTCTACTAAATCTGCTAATTTTACTTATCGTGGAAACTATGCAGGTCGTGGCAAGCAAAACCAAGATTTACATGGTCTTAGAATATGTTACTGGCGGGGAATTGTTTGATAAAATTGTAAGGAGCTCTTAGTTTGAATTTTATATTCAGAGGCAGGAAGTTGATTATGCTAATAAGTATTTTATGTTAGCAGGCACAAAAGGGAAGACTTAAAGAGTCCGAAGGTAGAAAGCTTTTTCAACAGTTAATTGATGGTGTGAGCTACTGCCACAACCAAGGTGTTTTCCATCGGGATCTTAAGGTACTTTCTACTTTCGGCAGGATACTTAATGTTGTATAGGTTTCTAATTTGCTCACATCTTATATTGGATGTTTTGATGGCAGCTGGAGAATATTCTTGTTGATTCCAAAGGAAACATAAAGATATCTGACTTTGGCCTTAGTGCTTTGCCGCAGCATTTTAGGGTACATTATTCTTCCCTTCCAATCTAAGCATTAAAGTTTAACATTTTTGAGTCCTGTAAACCCTTGCATTATGTCTGAATATCAGGAAGATGGTTTGCTGCATACAACCTGTGGAAGCCCCAATTATGTTGCTCCTGAGATCCTTGCTAATAGAGGGTATGATGGTGGCACCTCTGATATATGGTCATGTGGTGTCATCTTATATGTCATTCTAACAGGGTATCTCCCGTTCGATGATAGGAATCTTGCAGTTCTCTATCAAAAGGTATTGACACCTTCTCTTTGGTCTTTCCAAGTTATATAGCCGGGTAACCAAAAATCTTGTATCATCTGATATTCATTAAAATGAAGTTATCGTTTTTGGATGGATTTCAGATCTTGAAGGGGGATGTTCAGATACCCAAATGGTTATCACCTGGTGCACAAAACTTGATAAGAAGGGTTCTCGATCCCAGTCCTCTCACCAGAATAAACATGACAGACATCAAGTCAGATGAATGGTTCAAGCAGGATTACTTTCCTGCAAAAGCTGACGAAGAAGAAGAAGATATAAACGTTGATACCGAAGCTTATTCAATAAAAGAAGTGGTATGAACCAACATTTTATGTGAACTGCTCACTCTTTATGTACATCATAGTTTTCTTATCTGCTATAGCTGAGACAATTGTTTGTTTCTGTATCAGCCATCTGAAGGGGAAAAGAGTCCAGATTTGCGGCACTCACCCACCCTTATCAATGCCTTTCAGTTGATTGGAATGTCTTCATGTCTAGACCTCTCTGGATTCTTTGAGAAAGAGGTGAGTGTAAAACTAATCATATAACACATCTCTGAAATGATTTCTTCATATTGAATAACCCATGTCCGCGAAGTTGATATCTGTATTCTTTCTAAATTAATATAGGATGTGTCTGAGAGGAAGATCAGATTTACTTCCAACCACTCTGCAAAGGATTTGCTAGAGAGGATTGAAGAAATTGTAATAGAGATGGGATATGCTGTCCAGAAGAAAAATGGAAGGGTAAGTATTTTGTAACACGTTATCTTCCCTTCACACAGAACCCAGAAATAGCTCTTTTTAAACGATATATACAAACTGGTTTTTTGCTGCAATATTAGGCTAAAATAATGTTGTTACCTTCAACATTTCAGTTAAAGGTGATGCAAGAGAACAAGGGGCAGAGAAATCTGGGCAGTCTCTCAGTTGCAGCAGAGGTATTTCATTTAAACCCAGAAACTTGTGCATGTTGTAATGTTTACTTGTTTCTCAAGTAACATGTTTGTTACTTTAGCGGTGAACTCATAGTTGTCCCTGTAATTGCATCAGGTGTTTGAGTTAAGCCCAACATTACACGTAGTTGAATTAAGAAAATCATACGGAGATCCGTCTGCATATAGACAGGTATATACTCCATTACTCCCTCTCTCTACAACCTTACTGTCTCTTGCTCTCCTTCCTTTTCTCTCTCAGATTTCAGGCACTGACATCAACTTTTGGGTATGTGCAGTTGTGTAAAAAGCTATCAAATGAGTTAGGTGTTCCATCGAGCCAAGAATTGTTGGCCAGCGAGGTATTGAAGTCCAGTTCTTTGCAGAGTCAAACGGCGTAGTATTTAAGCCTCAGGAGAGATGTACATAGTATTACAGTTTGTGTAAATTCATTTTTTTTCAGATTTAAGGTTACCATGTAAGACTCGATAAAGTTTGAAATACATTAAGAATGCAAGAAGATATTCTTCTGAAGTATCAGACCCTCAAACTCCCAAGGCCTTAACCTGTCTTAGAAACTGAAAGAGCTGACTATCATCCTCCAGTGGACTGATTATGCAAATATCCATTGCTAGGGTTTATCGTTAAAGTCAGAATCCCAACAGGTTAAAATGTGTGGTTGTTCATGGTCTTGGACTTGGAACTCTTGCTCGTCATAACAAGCTGGAATTGTAATACAACTCTGGGGTTGTGATTTGAAATAGGATTACCCTGTAGTAGGAGTCTGCTTTATAGGTTTCATGATTTGCGTCAATCATTAGGTCTACTATTCCAAAGCACACTATATATTCTCTTAGTTTTCTTTGCCTGTCCTTGGTTTGGACCGACATGGCTTCTGAAAGGACAAAAGGAGACGCCTGCTTCTCTGATTCTGGATGAATTGTCTGAACTCGTAGACTTTGTTCATTTTGTCGTAGTCTGCAAGGAATGGTGTTCTCATGCAAAACACTACTATCATACCACGCAGCGCTGGTGGCCTAATAAGTTACTTCCCATGCTCTTGATCCCTTCTGGTTTCAAAGAAGTTCATAATACTACAACCAAGGGAAAAATCTTTCCTAGTTCACTGTACAGCATATCCGAAAGAAGAGTCTGCATCAAGAATCTCGAGTCACCGGTACTGCCTTATGGAACCAACAGGCTAGTCTTTGGCTGCAGCCATGGTTGGGTGGCTGCACTAGACGAACATCGAGATGTTATAATTCTTGTTTACCCTTTCCGAAAATCAGTTGCTCCCATTTTTCTCCCTCCCTTACCAACCGGAACCATATTTCGTCTCAAGAAGGTTATCATGTCTACAGATCCTGCTTTGGACCGAAATAGTTGTGTTGTTGTAGCAAAGTTCTATATCGGTGGGTGGGTGGCTTCCTTGAAATTAAGTGAACAGCAGGATCAGGAAAAACAACGTTGGAGTCACATCCCAGTAGCTTTTAGTCCTTCAGATATCATGTTCTATAAGAGCAGACTCTACCTATGTTATCTTGATGGAAGCATTACGTCAATCGGTGATGTCAGTAACAACTTCTCTGCTTCATGTCTTATATTATATGCACCATTACCAGAGCCTCTGTTCATTCATGATTCATATCTTGTGGAATCAACGAAGGGAGACCTATGGCATATCCCAAGGTTCAGAAGCAACAAAACCCAAAGCTTCAAGGTTTTCAAGGTGGTGTTGATTGAAACAGGCCGTAATTTAGTTATGCAGCAGATTGAGGTAAAAAGTATTGGGGACGAGGCTCTTTTCCTAGGCTACAATTCAATATCTGTTTTGGCTTCAAAAACTTCTGGGTGTCGGGCCAAATTCCATATACTATCGGGTTGACCATGCTATGGGCATGTTCAATCTACACGATGAAACAAGTACGACAGGAAATGGTTCTCATATTATTTGGCTCTGTGAACCTACATTTTAGGTTACCCCACCATTCAACTCAGCCAGCTTAAGTCTATGTGCATGAGGCATCCCTTCCTTTGTGATCTAAGGCTATTCCAAACCGAAAAAGACTACATTACTTGCTCAATTTTTCACATTGTATAATACTTGCTCGATATCTGGTTAATGTTCCATCATATTGTAAAAGGAGGGTAGTGTGTAACTCTCTGCTCTATGTATTATAATCACAAATGAGAATGTCATGTTAAATATCTAATTACAGATGCATGACATCTTGAGTACAATTTAGAGAACAGCTACCAGACCTATTAACAATGATATGGTATATGTACAGTTGTAATAACTTGTATACATGGTGAATGAGATGACTATATGATGCAAGTAAATTTAGTTTGCCATGGTGCCACTAAGATCTTCAGCATATACCTGGATCAAGCTGTTGTTTTCTGCAATCTTAAGTTTCTCATTCAATTCTGTCTTGTACTGCTCATCTCTGTCCACAAAATTACGCATAAACTCGACCTGCCACCAGAATCGATGCTCTCAGTAAGTGTGTCAAAAAGCAAAATTTAGTGCATCTTTATACATGAAAATGGTTATGTTGTGTAGGTAGGCTATCAATGTGACCGTCATTGTCATTGTCACGCCATAAAAAATACATCCGTCTTTAACTCACCTGTTTCTGAAACAAATCAAATTCGTCTGAGCTAAGAGAACCATCGCTATTAGCATCAAGCAGTTGCATCATTTCGCATGCATCTTCCCCAGGGGCACCGAGCTCTTCCATAACTTCCTTAAGTTCCTCAAAGTTGATTCTTCCATCACCATTCTTGTCAAGAAGGCGGAACACTCTATCACTCTTACTTTGCTCAGTCTCAATGCCTCCATGATTGGCTGACGGAAGATCCTTAAGGCGAAATGCTGCAAGTTCAGCTGCAGCCATCATTATTGCCTTGAGCCGCTTTGCCTGATCATCAATCAAGTCATCATATAAGTCTCTGACAAAACAAGTTAAACTTAAAAGAAATCACATGTTTAATCAGAAGACAAAACCTTCAAAATTAACGGGTATCAAGTGCATATTTCAACAAACCTCTTCTGGGTTTGTAAGACCACTCTTGTACAATGAGTGAGATGCAGTGCCAGCATCCGCCAACATGTCCATCTCCTGAGTCCTAATTTGTATTTCCATTAAAGGCCTACTCTTGCCACTGTCACTCACATCAACTGCCATATGCAAACTCCTATACCCATTCGCCTTAGGCCTAGCAATGTAATCCTTTGTCCTGTGAGGCATCTCTTTCCACAATGACCGAACCACTTCACGAGTCCTGTAACAAGCTCTTTCCCCCATTTTGGCCTCATCTTCTCCAGACTTCGGCTCCAATATAACCCTCAACCCCAACACATCATTCACCTGCTCCGGCTTCCTCCCATCCTTCAACAGCTTCTTCATGGTGCTATACCGACTCTTATACCTACCATTCACCGAAACACCTACAATCAGCCCCGCCAACAAAGGATCCTCTCTCAACGACTGCAAAAGTTGCTCCTTGTACACATCCACCAACGGCCTACTTCCACTCTCATGACTCCTCAACCACTCATCCACATAAAAATACGAATTCGGAAACAAGTACTGAAACGACAAATCCTCAAGCTCCAACGACAACCAGTTGGCCCCAACAGCATGAGCTAAAGGTGCATGAATCTTCATAACCTCCAAAGCAACCAAATGCTGCTGATACCTCGGAAGATAACCAAGATGCCTCATCATATCGAGCCGCAAAACCAAGTCCAGAATCACAGCCCTCATGTCATAATACGTCAAGCAAAACTTCCTCAATGCAGCTGCACTGTCATCATCCAACACATCAACCTTGGAAGGAACTTTCATCACACGCAAGCTCTCGTGTAACAAGTGAGCCGTTCCGGTACCAATCTGGTCCCTCACCTCCTGTATCGAAATCGCTCCGGCTTCCAAAACCGGTCTCAGCATCCCAGCTGAAATCACCTCCGCGTCCATCTACACATAAACAATTTGATCAGCAACCCCGTGAATAGTGTGAAAATGAGCTATGTTAAAATGAGCTTACCTGGAGGTCAGCGAGAATTAAGGCGAAAGACAAGGCCTTGGAGAGTGAGGAGCGGCCGTCCGGGGTTATAGGCAAGGCGTAGAGCAAGGGGATGGAGAGCTTGAGAGCTTTGAAGAGTAGGTGGGACCCGCTGCTGGAGAGCATGCCCATTCTTTCTGTGAGCTCGTTGAAAGCTCCGACCAGCTCCACCACCATTTTCCCGCCCGTCTGTTCCAGCAGAGCCGCCGTGGTTTTTGAGGAGCGCCGTCGTCGAAGCTGACGGTGGCATCTCTGTGGAGGTAGGGTGCTGTGGAAGATGGGTAGGGTACGGAGGAGCAATCTGGGTATTGGGTCCTGATGACGGAGAAGATGGTGGTGGTGGTGAGCGGAGTAGAGCTCCATGGTTGAAAATGGTTCTATGGTTTCTTTCGTGGTGGAGAAATAGAGACGACTTTAGATATGAAATGCTTACACGACAAGTCGTTTATTTTAACTTGGAGTGACGATATTCTATCAGTTCTATGGAGCGTATTCTACGCGCAGATATATACTCGTACCATTATGGTACGTACTCAGGGTGATTCTTGTTAGTTTTACTGGGACCTATGGTGATTGATCGGAAAAGATAACGGTTTATCGAGGAACCGAGATCTCTAATAACACTAGGTTATTAAATATAATTCTTGATGATCTTTATTGAATGAATTCCCTCATCTTAAATAGATGGGTGTACAACTGACTTTCCAAATAACAAGGACACTGCCCACCTAAACTACCACAAAGGATAAGGCTAATCCCATTATCCTTGTACTTAGGAAACAACAAAACAAACTCAACGTTAACTAAGAACAATAAACATTGACCAGTTCATAACAATTCCCTCCTCCTTAAAAAACAGTCTTGTCCCCAAGGCAATAATCTGGAAATTGTTGCTTCATAGACTTCAAATCTTCCCAAGTTGCTTCAGCTGGAGATAGGCCTTGCCAATGTATCAAAACTTGTTCTCTTCTTCGACAAATTCGACGATCAAGAACAGCTTGAGGCTTTGGAAAAAAAATCTCCTGAGGACTCAACTGAATAGGAAGCTCAGTTTGAACTTGAATATCATCACCAATCTTCTTTTTAAGCAAAGAAACATGGAACACCGGATGAATCTGGGATTCCTTTGGCAAAGCAAGCTTATAAGCAACAACACCAATTCTTTGAAGAACTTGAAATGGCCCATAAAACCTTGGAGCTAGCTTGACATTCTTTCTTAAAGACAATGAAGACTGACGATAGGGTTGAAGTCGCAAATACACCCAGTCTCCTTCTGCAAACTCCCTTTCTCGATGGTGCCTATCATACACGTGCTTCATTCGAGCTTGAGCTTCTTTAATATTGACCCTCAGGTCCTTAACAACCTCATCACGTCTCATTAGTTGTTTCTCCACAGCTTCAACCTTAGCTAAGCCTGGAACATAAGACAACAATGTTGGTGGGGGTTTGCCATAAACAACCTCAAACGGAGTAGTTTTGATTGTAGAGTGCCAACTAGTGTTGTAGCAGTATTCAGCCCATGACAACCATTTACTCCATTCCCTCAGCTGGGAACTTGTAAAACATCTCAAATACATCTCAACAGTACGGTTTACAACTTCACTTTGACCGTCAGTTTGCGGGTGGTATGCCGAACTATAATTGAAAGCCGTGCCCTGCAACTTGAATAACTCTGCCCAAAATAAACTTGTAAATATGGGATCCCTGTCACAGACAATGGACTCTAGCATTCCGTGTAATTTGAAGACATTATCAAAGAAAATCTGAGCAACTCCCACAGCTGTGTATGGATGTGATAACGGAATGAAATGGGCATACTTGGATAGTCTATCAACCACAACAAATATTGTCGTCTTCCCAGTCGATTTTGGAAGACCATCAATAAAATCCATTGAAATACATGCCCATACCTTATTAGGAATCGGCAGCGGTTGGAGCAGTCCTTGTGGAGATAGCTGTTCATACTTATGGCGTTGGCATACATCACAAGAAGCTACAAAATCACGAACTTGCTTTCGCATTCCCATCTAATAAAAATTAGCTCTAATTCTCTGGAGGGTCTTGTGGTACCCTTCATGGGTACTGTTATGAATTTGCCCCACGATGTCTGGAATTAAAGAAGAATTTGCAACAAGATAAATTCTGTCCTTGAAAAGAATGAGCCCATCTATGAACTTCCAAGGACCTACTGCTTCATCACTCTGAATACGCTCGAGCACACCTTGCAAGTCTGAATTAGAACTCACCTCTTCCTTAATCGTTTCCACCCAATTAGAAATTGGTTGACTAATAGCTGCCAACCGTCCCACTTGTTCATCATTCTTTTCTTCTCTCCTGGAAAGAACATCTGCCACTATATTTTCCTTCCCCTTTTTATACTCAATAATGAAGTCAAAACCCATAAGCTTGTAAAGCCACCTCTGTTGAGCTGTGGTTGTAATTTTCTGGTTCCACAGATATCTCAAACTATGTTGGTCAGTTCGCACCCGAAATTGATGCCCCAATAAGTATGGACGCCATCTCTGCACAGACAACACCAAAGCGAGCATCTCCTTTTCATAAGTGGACAGCAATAAGTTCTTACCATGTAGTGCTTGACTAAAAAATGCAATAGGTCTCTCTTGCATTAAGACAGCTCCAATTCTAGACCCACTAGCATCACATTCCACTATAAAAACCTTTGAGAAATCAGGTAAAGCTAGCACCGGTGCCTTAGTCATCACTTCCTTTAATTGTAAGAACGATTGTTCAGCTGCAGGTGTCCACAAGAACGAATCCTTCTTCAACATATGTGTGAGGGGAGCAGCAATTTTACCAAAATGTTGAATGAACTTTCTGTAATAGCCAGTTAACCCCAAAAATCCCCTGAGTGCCTTCAAGGAAGTTGGTTTAGGCCAATTCATCATCACATCAATTTTGTCAGGATCCACCGCAACTCCAGAACCTGAGATTACATGACCCAGGTATTGCACCTCACCTTGGCCAAATCGGCATTTTTCTTTTTTTACAAACAACTTGTGAGTTCTTAACACTGCGAATGTAAGCTGCAAGTGCTGAACATGCTCATCCCATGTTTTTCTATAAATAAGAATATCATCAAAAAATACTAAGATGAATTTCCGCAGATAACTTTGAAATACCTCATTCATCAAAGCTTGGAAGGTGGATGGTGCATTCGTGAGACCAAATGGCATGACTGAAAATTCATAATGCCCATGATGTGTTCGAAATGTTGTCTTTGGTCTATCTTCTGGCACTACCAGAATCTGATGATACCCACTGCGCAAGTCCAACTTTGTAAGACCTTTGCCCCATGTAACTCATCTAGTAGCTCATCAATGACTGGAATAGGAAACTTATCCTTGATAGTGATTTGATTGAGGGCCCTGTAGTCAACACACATACGCCAGGATCCATCATGTTTTTTAACCAAAATGACAGGGGACGAGTAAGGGCTGTTGCTGGACTTGATGACCCCTGAAGTAAGCATCTCCTTCACTATTTTCTCTATCTCCGATTTCTGATATTGCGGGTACCGATATGGCTTGACACAAACCGGATCAGCTCCTTGCTTTAAGGGAATTCGGTGTTCATGAACTCTTGAGGGAGGTAGCCCTTTGGGCTCTTGAAATATATCATTATACTCACCCAAAATTTGTCGCAATTGGTGAGGTGGGGGCTCAAGTTTTCTTGTCTGCTTCTCCATACAATTCAATCTCAAAAATACTCCTCTGATGCTTTTTTTAATCTCTCTGTTAAATCCCAAGTCTCCAACCCACTTATTTTTAGGAGTGGAGAGACCTTGAAGACTTACCACCTTGCCAGCCAACTTAAACTTCATCGTCAACTTTTCAAAGTCCCACAAAATAGGCCCAAGTGTACGCAGCCATTGAGTCCCCAAAACCACATCATATCCCTCCAATGGAAGCAAATATAGGTCAACAAAAATGGTGAGTCCTTGCAATTTCAACTGGATATTAGTACATTTACCTTGACTAGACAATCTCTCACCCGAAGCTACCATAACTTGAAACTTTTTGGAGTTTTCAGGTTGCAAGCCAATTTGTTTAGCAAGGTTCTCATTCATGAAATTATGAGTACTACCCGAATCCACCAGAATGGTAGTTGTATTATGCCCAATGCCTCCCTCCATCCGCATAGTATCTGCGGCACTAGAGCCTAAAATAGCATGTAAGGAGATTTCTGGCACAGTCTCTTCAAACACAGTTTCTCCTTCATCCATTGTAACATCTCCATCTTCTTCTTCAGTAATGGCATCAATTAAGAACAACTTTTTGCATCTATGTCCAGGGACAAACCTCTCATTACAATTGTAGCATAGTCCTTTGGCTCGTCTCTCTTGTAACTCGGCTTGGGACATTCGTCGTACAGGTGGAGTGCGAGTTGTTGTTTCTGTACGAGCAGGATTTTGGTTCTTTTTTGGTTCCATGACTGCTGGCACCGTACGCCGCTGGGAATCATATCGAGCCTCAAACAACAGCGCCAACCCGATAGCATCCGAGAGAGAAGTAGGACGACTAGCCAGGACATCAGTTTTCAGGGTTGTTTTCAACCCACTAATGAAAAGACTCACCTGCCTCTCTTGTGAAAGAGGCCCAACTTTAGGCAGTACCTTTCAAAGCGGGACTGAAACTCACGAACAGAACCATGTTGTTCAAGTTTTGCTAACTCAGCGAAAAAATCTTGGAACTGATTAGGGTCGTACCTTACATGTAGCTCATCACAAAACTTACGCCAAGACACCTCTCCACCACCTTGAATCAAAAGTTGAAACCATAATTGAGCGTCTCCCTCCAAATGGAATGATGCGAGTTCCACACGTTCATTGTCGGGAGTGTGATGGAAGCGAAAAAACTGTTCAGCCTTGCAAACCCAACTTGTTGTGTCCTCGTCACCCCTGAAACGAGGAAAGTCGAGCTTGACTGTCTTGGGATTGTAGGCTGGTCCACCATTACGACCTTCTTCAGATCGGTTGTCGAAAACTTGCCTTGATTTGATGGATTTCTCCCCCTCTTCATTAACGGGTCTAGACCTGAGCTGTAGAACCACTTCAGCTAATTGGTCCATGATATTCTTTTGGTCCATGGCAAGCGCATTAATGCCAGTGGTGAGCGAACTAACATCAGCTTCGAGCTTCTCCACCCGAGAATCCATGCCCTTGCTCTGATACCAATTTGGTACGTACTCAGGGTGATTCTTGTTGGTTTTACTGGGACCTATGGTGATTGATTGGAAAAGATAACGGTTTATCGAGGAACCGAGACCTCTAATAACACTAGGTTATTAAATATAATTCTTGATGATCTTTATTGAATGAATTCCCTCATCTTAAATAGATGGGTGTACAACTGACTTTCCAAATAACAAGGACACTGCCCACCTAAACTACCACAAAGGATAAGGCTAATCCCATTATCCTTATACTTAGGAAACAACAAAACAAACTCAACGTTAACTAAGAACAATAAACATTGACCAGTTCATAACACATTACCATCAATATGCAAGTCACGACGATTAAAGCTGTGAATATAAAATGATAACCGAAGATGTACTTTTTTTTATATTTTTTATTTTTATCCGATCAAATTAAAAATTTATAATAAGAGAAACATTTATGTAACCTCCCGTTCGCACCTTTTGTGTTAGAAACTCTTGTACCATGTTTTTTGGATTAAATTTTGTTAACAATGTCAATAAATATGCATGATAGCATGCGGATGACTGAATCAAATAAAATATATTAGTTGCTCGATTCAATACACTATAGAGAAAATGTTTAAAACCGAAAAATTGAATTAAATCACATCGAACTAAACCGATGAAACTTTAACAGCAATAAAATTGACCCGGCCATCCGGTTATTAGAATCAAACTGAATCGATTTCTGTTTCATCAGACACCAAGTATAGAGGGGTCTGAGTGTACGGCAAGTCGTTTATTAAAATTGGATTGACCCCATCTCACTCCCTCCCACTCTCTTCCCTAAAGTCCTAAACCCTAAAACACACTGTAACTTCCACAAAGGCCATGCCATCAAGCCCGTCGCTCTAACCCTCCTCCGTCGCCATGTCCGCCTTATCCAGGGGCCTCATTTCCCGCCTCCGCCTCCTCTCCCTCAACCCCGCCACCTCTTCTTCTTCTTCTACTACTCTACCCGCTACGACGTCGTATTCCCATTTCTTCCGATGCTTCGCCTCCGAGGCCCTGGTCGACGGCGCCGAGATCGCCGAGGATCGGGGCCGGATCATCGTGGCCAAGCCCGGAGTTATGACCCCGCAGTCGAAGCGGACCGGGGTCATCGCCGTCAAGTGTGGGATGTCGGCGCGCTGGGACAAATGGGGTGCTAGGGTTCCAATCACCGTGCTTTGGGTCGATGATAATATCGTCTCTCAGGTTAAAACCCCCGAGAAAGAAGGAATCACTGCCTTACAGGTAATGCTTTTTCTCTCTCCATTTTGGATTTGTTAATCACTAATTGAGTTTGATTAGTTTGATTGTAAGAATAGATCACTAATTCAGTTTGATTAGTTTAGGGTGTTAGAATATGAGTATATATAGGTGGTGAAGTTTGTAAAGTTTTGATTTTTGGGTATTTGTAGGAGTCAGGAATCCAACTTCTGAGTACTGTTTGATTGGGGGAGAGTGGGTTTTAGCTATGATTTGATTTGGGGACAATGAAAAATGAGTTCTTGCTGTTTATAATCTTTGAAAGCTTTGGACTTTTAATCTTGGTATGCCAGTTGGGCATGTATCAATTTTAGTTCAGTATGACTAATCCTTCTTATCGCTAGAGAAGGACAATCAACAGAGAGTTGTAGTTGTTCAAAATCCACGAAAGCTTAGGTGTTTATCTTAGTTAGGAAAGCACTGTGTGAGTGTGTTTCTTCTTTGGTTGATTCGATTAAGTGGAACCAATGATGGAAGGAGAGTTTTTGTTGGGAAGCATTACGGTTGTTTTGGCACGTACATCTTGGTGTTGTTGCTAGTCCACTGTTTGTCAATTTGATTTTTATTGGAAAGTTTTCAAGAGCAAGGATTTAACTATGGGATGACATTCTGTTGTGCTAGTTAGATTGGTTGCGGGCAGAAAAAGGCAAAACATCTGACAAAGCCTGAAGTGGGCCATTTCAGAGCTCAAGGTGTTCCACTTAAGAGAAAACTGAGGGAGTTTCCTGTAACAGAAGATGCGCTTCTCCCTGTTGGTATGTCAATTGGTGTTCGCCATTTTGTTCCAGGCCAATATGTTGATGTTACAGGAATTACGAGAGGGCATGGTTTTCAGGTGAACTATTATTCTCTTTAGCTCCTGCCATTTCTTCTGTTAGTCTTCCTTTTCAGAGTTGTTGTATAAATTCTTCAAGCCTAATGAATGCTTTTATACGAGGATTTACAGGGCGTATTTGCTAATCTTTGTTTTCCAAAATTCGTTTGACTGGAGTGATAAACAGAATACTTTGATGATCATTATGTCTGATGCGTATTTTCTGTGCCCAGGGTGTGATGAAAAGGTATGGACACCGTGGAGGGCCAGCAAGTCATGGTGCTTCTAAGTCGCACCGAAGTATTGGTTCTACAGGTCAGAGAGATGATGCTGGAAGGGTATGTATGGCTTCATTTGAGTGCTATATCTTGTCTCTTAAGCTTTTATTATTTCCTTTCTTTGTTTTTGTACTTGTTTTGGTGGTTAATAAACAACACAACAGAGGAAGAGTACAGCCCACAACATCTTGAAAGATTCTGGAAACTTTATATGCTTGACTATTCTGCTTTTGAATGTAAATGAGATGTTTTAGTTGGGTTAAATAATCTTCTTCCTTATTAGTTTGTTGACAACGTCTGTATACTTCTTAGTTGTCTATATATTGTTTTACTTTACCTGCTATAGCTTTTTCCTGTACAGGTAAACACAATAACAGTTGTGTGATGTACAAGGTTTAATAACTTATAATTCATTTTATATTCACACAAAATCATGTTCAGAAATGGTTGAACGGTTTTCTGTGACTACTCTTCACAAATTAAAATATGGATTCTTAAACTATATTCCCCAATGCATTAAGTTCCTTTGGGTTGTGAATTTTGAATTTCTGACACATTGTTGTCTGAACAGGTATTTAAGGCCAAAAAGATGCCCGGGCGCATGGGTGGAAAACAGAGAACGGTTAAGAATGTATGGATCTACAAAATTGACCCTGCAAGGAACTTGATATGGGTGAGGGGCCAGGTATGTTTTTCTCATAAATTTAGAATAGATGATTGAACCGAAAAGGGAGAAGGTCATCCACGGTATACTTTAATTGCCTATACATAGATGGTGCAAAATTGAATCTTTCCCAGCAATAGCTTTCTGACCATGAACAATCTTAGAAGTGTTCAGTACCTGGAGGAGGGAACAAAATGAACATGAATGATTATGTGCTGGGTAGATTTTGTTTAAATGAAAATGTTGAGAAACTTGCTAGAAACCTTGTCCCAAAAAAGTACAGAAAAGTAGCACACTAGAAACTCCATTGTTTCAAATCCGCATTTGGTCATTGGTGTACCCTTCAGAGAAGGGACTACGTTGTACCATTGATGTTGGGTTTTGGTCATTCTTGAACTTTTTATATATACCTCGATTAAAGTTGTTGGCTATTCTTACAGGTCCCAGGTGCTGAAGGAAACTTTGTGTTTATAAAGGATGCTTTTTACAAGAAACCCGATGTGTCGATCTTACCATTTCCAACTTACTTTGCTCCAGAGGATGAAGATCCAAGCAAGCTAGAACCGCTTGTTGCTGATCTTGGAGAAGTAGATCCATTTATGGTGGCAGATTAGTAGACGGTGGCTGAATTCAAAACAACCACTTCAAAGTGAACTCTGTTTTTGAGTTCCACCAAATCGAGCATGGTGGCACTTCAGGTGTACAAGACCCGTCTGAGGCTGTTGATTTGATACTTTTTCCAAAATTGTTTTTGTTATAGGAACACAGTTGCCGAGGTTGTAATAGCATAATCGAGTCTCGTTCATTCAACCTCAGATTTCAATACTGACCAACAATGTTGTCATCTTGAATCCATGTTTTGAAATAAATATGGCCGACTTTCAGAAATTTTCCTCTGATAACCACACATTCCATGCCTGTGCCTTTGCGCGATTATTTTGCGACACCAATGTGGACGATGCACTGAGATGGCCATGCCAGTCTTTGCTTCAGCTGTAGACCTGGTAATGTGCTTGGGCATCAGTCTCTCCAAGGCATAAAGAACAGAGGGGAAAAGCTAAACGAAAGAAACAAAAAAAAGTTCCCCTTCTGATCCAAAACCCAGAATACATGGTCAAAAGTCAAACCCCGACTTTATATTACATTGCCAAACAAGTCTGCACCTTTATCATTTATTTGACCTAATTTTGCAAAACCCTAATTTTTCATTTCCCCCAGCTCCCCTCACCCCTTCTAGGGTTACCGTTACCCAACCAACCCCACGATCTCAAATGCTCGTCGGATGGCCATGAAGCGAGACTTCCCGGAATCGGAGAAGCGCCTCTGCGGCGGGTGCGGCTCATCCGAGCGGTGGCTCCTCCACTACATCCGCCTCCGCGGAACCTTCCAGCGTCTCTGCACCAACTGCCTCCTCAAGAATCACCCGGGCCTCTTCTGCCCCGTCTGCCTCGACGTCTTCGACTTCGACCACCCGCCGCCGCCGCGCGACCGCGTCATGTGCGTCAAGTGCCCCTCCATCGCCCACAACGCCTGCGCCAACTGCGCCTCCTTCGAGTGCCCTCCCTGCTCCCAGTCCTCCACCTTCTCCTTCTTCAACTTCGACCGCGACGCCACCGCATCCGGCGGCGGCGCCGCGGCGCAGCTCCTCGGGAGGGAGTCCGCCAAGGCGTTCGTGGCCGCGGCGAAAATCGCGGCGAATTCGATGAAGAAGGCCGCCGCCGCCGCCAGGAGCGACGCCGAGCGCCGCGTCAAGGAGGCGGTGTCGGCGAAGAAGCGGGCCAGGGAGGCGCTGGAGGTGCTGGCGTTTCTGGTGAGTAAAGAGAAGGTGGAGAAAGGTGAGATGAATTCCGGTAGAGTGGAGCAGCAGAAGGCGAAATCGGAGACGACGAATCCGGCTGCAATGCAGGTTCTGGCCAGTCTGGCTACTTCTATGGCGGCAGAGGGAACCAATGGGGTGCGACCGAATCAGTTGCAGAGCAATGATATGGAGGAAGGAGGTGATCGAGTCAAGGAAGGAGCTTGAGCAGGTTTGGCATGTGCATTGTGTAGGATGATGATGATGCTCAGTTTCAGCTATTGCCTAGTTGGTGAGTCTCTTTCTTAGTTGCATTTGTTTTTATTCAAATTTGATGCGGTGCCTGGGAATTTTTCCGGTGACATTAGAGATCGTTTGTTGTTGTGTACTCGTTTTTCCAATACAGTTTTGTGTAGCTGATTATCATCAATGTGAGTCTCTGGTCCGCTCTGTATCTACTCTGCTTTTGACCTGTTTAGCATGAAAGGTTTTGTGGTGCATTGGCTATGAATTTCTACATGAACTCCGTGTGATGGCCTTTTGCTTGTTATGTATTATCTTTTGCTTTAAAAGTTAATATGAGGAGAAGCTAGTAGTATGGCAATCTGGCATTCATCCGGGAGAAATTTTGTTTTCATTACTTTGAATTTATTTTCTCTTGCTACTTCATCGTGTCCATTTCATGGCCTTCTTTTAAATCACATTGGAACTCCCAACTATATAATGTTACATGGAGTCAAGTTACATTGTGGAGTAGGTATTTCTGATAACAAATGCTGTGTTCATATGATACTGGATTTCGGTAATTCTACTATTGTCCCTAATGACTAATGCTAATTGGGAACTTCTGAAGGGTAGAGGCATTCATTGATCTATACACAATTCTCAAAATAATTACTATTATTGTCAACTGCATCTGCAAACCCATTGTAGCCTGTTTTAAGAAAGGATATGTTATTGGGTTGAAATGATATTTCAAAATGCTGTTATTTTAAGTTGTTTTCTTGTTGTTGACTTCATTACTGTATATGTCGTCAGTCTAGAGCTCGAAAACAAGAAAAGAAGGGGTGAGAATATATATAAAAGAAAGGATGAATAAGAGGGACAGAAATATGCTTTGGTTGGGTTTTGAGTGTTTGACAATGCATATTTCATCTCATGGTTTTAGTTTGTGACTAAAGCTCAGTGTTCTCTTTTCAAACCCGGATGGGCTATGGTGTATATGATGTGCGTTCATTAAATGGATGGATCATGAAGTGCTCATTTCATGTCCCAGATGGGGATTATAAGCAAATAATGCACATCAACTCATGGTAAGGCCAAATGAATTTACAGCTTTGGTCATTGGGTGAATAGGAATGCCATGCAAGAGTAACACAAAAAGTTACTAATCAGAAAACTGTACAGATAGATAGAACTATATCTATATGTACACAGCAGTGCAGGGAAGGTATCACTAAGTGGGGTGGCAATCAACAGAGCCATCCTCTCATCCTAATTATCTATCCTATGTTCAGAGTGAGTTGAACATTCTTTGTTTTACAACGAAATCAGGTGATAGTTGATCTTCTGGTGTCACTAGTTTGGGTTGAAATGAGACCACGAGTTAATTTTTTAAACCCAGGAAGTAGGGTGCACCGGTGCCTTTCAACCAAAGGCCTCCTGCTAGGAAGTTACCAGGAGTGAATTGAAGAGCCACATTCCTGTCCGTAATCACATGAAATCCTTTCCATTTTACCCTTCCTGTGGTTACAGCACCCGGACCCCGATTTGCATACTCTGCATAATACAGTGTATCTAGTGCAAAATTTCCTTGCCATTCTAGCCAACCTGCTGGTTAGATAAAGTCCCCAAATTCGGATTCCATGATAACTGTTCTCGAGTACATCTTCCATGGCCGGCCCAAGTATGACATAATCTGGAATCTCAATGGGAACAAAGCCTCTTCCGGGACTATCCTGCAGTTCTGGATAACTAGACCAGTGCTTTCCCGCTGGTCTTTTCTTCCATTAGCAGTCACCGTGTTCTTTTGGTTAGCCAGAGGCTTCCTCACTATGATCAAACTGTTCTGGATGACTGTTGTTGAGTCACCAAAAATGAAGTCAACGGTGCCGGATATGACACAGTTGCGATAAAATTGGCGATAGGCTTGCACGTACAATGTGTCTTGGTAGCCGTCCATTCTGCAGTTGAAGAAGGCTGACATATCCGACTGGACTCGGAGCGCCACTGCCTGATGCTTTTCGGGGCCGGCTGTGTTCTGAAATCCCATTCCTCTCGCTATGAACCCGTGTCCCACTACGACTGTGATAATGAAACATGATTATATAGTTAGCGTTACTTGTTCTTTCATTCAAGAACGAAAAGAAAATGGATAGAATCTAAGTGGGAGGATAATTAACAGAGACTCACTGAATGTGGCAGTGTCCTGGGTGGTGATGCCATCAGCAAAGCTTTTACGGCCGGTGACCATTGTCTCCCGGGGTCCATCTCCATACATGAACACATTGTTCTGATTCTTGGCCACAGTGACATACTCATTATAAATCCCAGCCTTCACATATGTAACATATTTTCCCTGAAATCCTTTTGGGTATGCAGCAAGAGCTGCACCAATTGTTTTGTATTGTCCACTCCCATCTTTTGCCACTTCTGCATTGGGTTTAACAGCTTGTCCGTTGCCGGCGTTGTTGTTTTTCTTGTTCTGTTTGGCTATAAGCTTTCTGTCTGCAGCCGAAAACCATGTCGGAAAAGTGCCATGTTCATCTGTTTCCATTTCCACATCCAGGAGACGACGAGCGGTTGAAGTGTTATTGTTAGGTTTCAAAGGGATGTTGAAGTTGCCTAGGATATTAGAAAGGGAGGACACAATTGCTAAGGCGTTGCTGGTCAGTTGTTCAGCATTCTGCATCGCCTCGCTCATTTGTTTCTTAAGGTCTTCGTAAGGAATCCCATCAATGCATGATTCCTGAAATGACATCGCAGCACTGAACCAGTTCTTAAGATCAGCCTCTTTCTCATTGATTTTGGGCATATCAGCATCCACCAGCGTCAGAAGCGAATACTGAAGACTCTCGATTGCTGATTCCAACAATTCGTTGCAATCATCGAAGGCCATTTTCCCAGTGGAATTCACATCTTTAGCTTCTTTGATAATGATCCCTGATTTCTCTATTGCCGCTTTCACCTGCTGGACTGTGTATTCAACGGCGGATCGGATGAGGTCTTTCGGGCTGGCGCTTTGATTCTTGGCAGCGCCGGCCAGGCTATCAACGCATGCTTCTTTGTAATCAGTTGGTTCACACATTGCAATGACGGCCTTGGAACTCGACGAGAGCTTGTCCTTGCCTTTGTTGCGAGTAGAAACAACAACTACACAGCCAACCACCGCTCCAATGACAAGGATAATTGAAATCCCTCATACTATTGCCTTTCCCTTCCTTTCCATGGTTTACTTTCTTCTCTGTATTTGATCCTGAAGAATGGCTACGGAGCCTAAAGAAAACGAAGCTGCAGAGCATGATTGGACGTAGTTTTATATATAGAGCTAAGATGGATTGCATGCATGGACGCCCAAATTTAGGGTTTAGGGTAGTGTGTGGCATAGGAAATGAAATCTGAAGAGAGGTTGAGGGTAGTTGGAGGGAATGATGGCGGTTAAGAGATAAGTTAATTTAGTGTAGATTTCATCTCCAATAATATCTCCGGAATTTGAGTTCTTTTGCTTACCAGTGCCTGTGATCTATCTTTGGATCACTTCATACCAAAACCTGCAAATTATAAGATTTGAGTTCACTTTCTCTATTCTGCCTTAAACATAGAAATCACAAACTATATATTTGGAGACGTTAATGGCATTCCCTATGTCTCTGTTGTGTCCCAGGAAACAAATACCAGCAGCTATATGAGTAGATATCAAAGAATACTGCAAGGGGAAACCAAACATAAACCACAAATTTTTACCTAAGGTTTGTTATAATAGGTGTGTCAATTAATCGTCAAACCTAGTTAGAGTCGAACATTATGCAATATATGTGTTCGAGGTCTCATTTGTTAATGGCAATTCATGGTCCAAGTCAGAGGTAATGGATTTGGGAATACAACTATAGTTTTGGACATTAACAATTCTTCATTCTCTGATCTATGAAATAGATGCATGGTACTTATTATATGGAGGATCGATGAAAAAATTGAGAGGACAAGCGGAGTACATTTTGATGTTACCAAACATCGAAACATAAAGTAATAGTGAAATTTCACTTTTCTTTTTCATTTTCTTACCGTTAAGAGGTCACAAAGGACTTACTTTTTTTTCGACCAAACGAAGCCAAAATTCTCGACTTTTGACCCGCACTTTCCATTCTATTCCAAGAATTTCAAGAACTGTTGTTTGATGGTTGTCTACATATGCAATTATGCATTATAGAGGCAGTAAATCAAGCTTCCGTAATTGATACGTGGATTCAATTTTGCATTTCATGTGGTTGGACGGTTTATTAAGAGACAATTCACTAAGTATCACTTTAATTTGTTAGAAATTAAGGTGATGAAGATACAAATTACTGTGATATATAATTTATTAGAAAGAAAACCTGAAATAAGAGACCGTTTCACTAAGTATCACTTTAATTTGTTTAGTTTATTCCACTATCTCAATCACACTTCCACACTAAGCTTAACAGCTGATGAAGATCTTATATATTGTTATTAGATATTTCTTACTCGTTACCAACTGTTCCTGAGGTAGTGAGGTGCATGGTACTTAAACATATAACTTGGCATTTCATTCAAAAGACATGTTAAAACATCTCAGTGATATGAAAAAACCAAACAACAACTATTTTATGACAAGGCTGAGTGAATGAGTGATCGAATTCTGTATAGCGCTAGGCTCCTCGAAAGACGTCGGTTTGGGTTCTGCCCCAGCTAGGGTTGATTAGTTAAAATGAAAATCCCAACCCGGATGCATTTGTTGAATTAGTGAGAGGTTTTCTACTTTGCTTCAATATGTCAAGTACGTATCCACAAGACACCAGTTGCATATTCTTTTCGACAATTGTACTCACAGATCGATGTTGCAAGACTCCCAATAGCTACGTGCACATTCCATTTCTGTTGTTGCCTCGATGGTGCTGTCGAAGAATGGAAGCAAAGTCCACAACTGTGGAAGTTCATCACAGATCGATCAGTTTGATCAACATGTATGTAAAGCTAGAAAGATGGATGTAGTTCCATGGACAACTTCGATTACTGGAATACTGGGACTCCCCGTACGTGGGGGATCCTTCGTCGATGAGTTTGGTTTTTGAATTGACGCCTTAAGAAGTAGTCAGTTTCTAATTGCAATGAGATGGTTTGCCTCCGTTGGTATAAGATTTGTTGGCTATCCCTTATGGTCAAAACACACAAGACACAAGCTGCACTTCATATCCTGAATGCATAGGACAACTCAAGTGAAGATTGAAGACCTGACCGTTCTCAAGTGCATCAGGTAGTTCATATGCATATGCATCACATATCCTCCACTGAGGATGGTAGTTTCACTTGGCATCCTAGATTTGGATGATACCCCAGTTTGTATATGTCCTAATCTCTAAGTCTGACTTCGTGCATATTTAAATGTATTTGCTTTAACTTAATTTTCAAGTATTTGAATTTCAAATCTCTTTTAGCAAAACATTTTTCGTTGTGCTTGAGCTCCAAGTTAGTCTAGGGTTGTGTTGTTCTTCCAACCCATAAGCACATGACTAAAACACTTTTACGTCGGCTCCTTTTTAGTCTAACTGGGTTTTTGTGATACACAAACCAAGTCAGTTGTTGACCCATGTGAGGCACCGCCCAAGCTATATAGCTAGTCTAAGTGTCCTCTTAGAGTTAGTGGTTTTGTGATGTCTTTGTCATCTATTTAAAACTAATTTAGTTTTTAAAACCCTTGACTCTTTCTCTTGGCTTCATCCCATTTGGGAACATCTCACTTTGCTTTTGTCTTAGGCATGATGGATCCATCAGATCCTATCTATCCTACTTTTGGTGAGATCAAAACACTACAGTCCAAAATGAAGCCATCTTGATTTGGCAATTGTGCTTGCCCATTCATGGCTGGTCCTTTGCCTATATATATGAGACTCTGCTCCTCATACTCTTTGGTTGTTGAAAATTGTCATTTGCATTTTCTCCCTTTGAGTCTTAGCATTATTGCTTCTTTACTTCTTTGCTCTAAGTTTTTCTCGTTGATTATAAATCTTAGAGCTGAGCTCCAAAACATTTTTAAAACCATATCATTGTTCATTGTTCATACATACCTTGAGAGCAATCTAGGTGATGCAACCTGGTGAAGTCTTCATAGAGAATTAGCTAAGGAGTTAGTTGAGTTCGTGTGAAGCAAATTGTAAGTTGTCTTATAGAATTAGCTAAATGTGTTAGTTAAGTTCTGCTTTGAAGTTTAGCATAGTCCTATGTGTAAAACACTTGAGAGACAAAAGAGTAAGTTCAGTTGAGTGCTAGCAGTTAGACTAGGCAGTATGGCTAGGCGTGGTGTCATCCTCTGAGTTGTGAGTCTTGTAAAGAAGTGTGTTTACAATAGTGGAAAAATTTATCCCTCAAGAGTTAGGGGCACGCAGTTTTTCTCCCAGGTTGCAGGATTTCTGCGAATAAAAAACGTACTAGTGTTATATCTTTACTTTCCAGTATTTACATATTTACATTCATAACTTAGTCTCACAGCAAACAGGATAGCCTAACCTTTGTTATCCTTGTGCGCGTGATAGAGCAAAAAGTTGTCAAGGCCTATTCAACCCCCCTCTAGGACCTTCAGCCGCTTAATGTTTGCAATGATCGTTTTCGTAAGGCGCTTTTGTTCTTCCTATTCTTATGTTTCAAGTTTCAACAAACACATTTGCAACCTACATTATTTTAGAAGTTATAATCACTTCTAGGCTAAATTGAGCCTTAGTTACTTGTCATCTAGCTAGATTATATATCCCACTTTCTCAATCGAGGATAATATGCAATGAATTCCGTGGTTAGCAGTAGTTTACAAGGGTAGCAGCTAAAAATATATAAAATGTAAGTGTACTAATTATGCAATTTAATTTATCATCCAATAAGTTACACATATTTTTAGTAATTTTTATTTTTTGGTTACATGATGAACATTCGCCTCTTAATGAAGTTTATTTGACAAAAAAAAAAAAAAGGAACATTCGCAGAAAACTAGGACCCCATCCCATTTGGGTGTTAGCTCATTCTACTATCAATCTCTGTCTTGTCAGTGAGCTGTGGCTTGGTTGGTTAATGTGTTTAACTGACAACTTTGAGGCAAACCTCACGACATATGTAGGGTGTGTGAGTTATTAATAAAAGTTTTTTTTTTTAATTCTACTATCAAATTGATTTACTGAAAAAAAGAGGAGTGGTTTCTTTCTTTGCTCTTTTACTCATTTACTTTATGTAAGTAAAAACATAACACTTTAATTAGTTTCTTCCATTATCTTATTACGTACATATGTTTTTACACTACCAGCCTAACAGGTCTTGAATATGTCATTGTTATCATGTATGTTTTTACACATGATAGTTTCTTCCATTATCAGGTCTTGAATATTTGAATATGTCTTGAATAGTTTCTTCCATTATCTTATTACATATGTTTTTACACTATCATATATAACTTCCTAGTCTTACGACATTAACAATTGTTCCGAAATATAACTCTACAATTCATTCATATTAAAGATATGCCAAAGATTAGTCCCTACAATATATATGAAAGAACAAATAGCAACTATTTCATGTCTTGAAACATCAAAGTGTTATGAAAAAGACCAAACAGCGACTATTTCATGACGGGGCTGGCATGGGTGATGGATCAAGTTCTGTATACGGTATACCACCTCAAATAATGGGTTATGCCCTTCAAGTGTTACTTAGATGAAATCTCCCACCCGAAAGCATTTGTTTAGATGAGATCGATGTTTTCTTCACTGCAGACTGAGATTAATTCAAAGGAGATGAAAGGAGAGACATGTAGATTTGCAAATGGGTGATCGACACCATGACGTACTTTCGTTAACGCATTTGCTTATAGAGGGACTGAGAGTACTTCTGGTATTCTGGTAATTCATCATGCATCTTCTGTTTAATTACTGAACCAATTAATAACAATGCAAAGGTCGATCTCTTCGATCGGAAGAGCCGGGATGCTCTGAGGAAGCATGCATGATAGCTCAAAACTGATCAGTGACATGTATGTGTGTATTGGCAACCCTGCTCGGAGCTAGATAGTAAGATCCATGCATGGAAACGTTGAACTACGAGAGCAGTGATAACTGATAATTAAGACTTGAGAGAATAGTTGAAATGGAAGCCAAATCCCATAGCCTGCATGCTAATATTGATAGAAATGTACTTGTTTCAAGTACCAAGGTTTGTGCATGGATTTCCCAATGCTGCTATTTGTGTCTTGCTTCTGTGTAACTGAGAATCTAAATGCTTCACCTAATTCAATTTCTCAACATTTAGATTTGCATTCTTGTTGGAAGCCTCATTAGATCAAGTCGAAAATATTTTAGGGTATTTTGTTTTTCTAGTGTTTGGAACCTTGCTTAACTAGGGAAACTAGGAGACCGAGCCCTACATGTTCTTAGTTTCTTACAGGTCAAGTAACAAAAAATTGATAAAAATATATATATTATAAAAGGACAGGTGTTTAAAACTGAGTGAGCAATTGACTCACTGAGTCAAACTCACACATATTTTCTGAATAAATAAAAAGAATATAAAAACTATTTTCCCCAAGCTCAATCAAAAAAAAAAAAAAAGTTTTACATTTTTGCCTTCACCAATAAGAGGTAGTAAGAATTAAAAATTGAAATGTATAAGCTTTTATTTTGGCCAACGAAATTAATGTGATCCACAAAAAGAATAAGAGCCCTAAAATCGGAGCGGGTTGAGCAGTCGAGTCGAAACCCATCCCACTCGCGAACTCACGATTCCGAACGATCCCACCTCGTTCTTCTTCCTTTTCCCTCTAATTTCAATTTTTCCCACCAATCTCACCCTTTAAAACCCTAATTCTCCTTCCAATTTCTCCATTTCCGAACCCAATTGAATGTCCCCAATTCCAAATTTCACACCCAGGAACTCCCAGATACGTTGCAATTCGCTGTCTCAGGTATGCAAAATCTGATCAATTGCCTATTATACTACTCTGTCTGAAATTTTCAGTCTAGAATTTGTGTGTTTGGAAATGAAAGATTAGATTTTTTTTTCAGGTGCTTTATAGTAGAAATTGAGTGCAATTGGGTTTAATATGTTCTTAGCTAGCTACCCACATGCAAAGTTTGCTTCTTTTTAGCTTAATAAGTTGGTTCAATTCTTTGGGTTTGTTTAGTTTGCAAACATTGTATATTTGGAGTGATTGGTTGAGATTTTGAGTAAAGTAAACCAATTTTGCTGCTTCCCCAGCTCAAAAGGAGTTGTTTTTTCTTGTGAAGTTTTGGTTTTGTGTTAGTAGATGACATTGTTTTTGGGCAGAAGTTAGATGGCATGTTGGTACCAAGTACCAACTACTAGTATAAAATAGTGATACCTCATTCTGTTTATGAGTGGATTCTGTTCAGTTTTACATTAGTTATCGACTGAGTCAATTCAGGATGTATTAGTGATTACGGCGAGTCCCATTAGCAGATCGTTTTCAGATGTCTGTGTTGATGTAGAAAGCTCCTCCCCGGAGTTGGGACAGCTAAATGTGAGTTTACAGCTTAAGTGGTTTTATCCTTGTTTGGACAGGATTTCTTGTGTATTTCTCTTTTTGCTTGATATACCTTATGATGCCCTTTTAACTTAAACTAGTAACCCGCATGCATAACCTCATTTCTGCATGCTTCTCGTGCAGATTCTTACTTCCCAGTTGCCTAACTCTTGCTGTGGTAGACACCAACATCCTTTTTGCATGCATTGTTGTAAGATAAAGATATTGACTCCTGTTACTGGTGATTTTTTTTGGTGTAAATTCTTAAATTGTTGAAACTGAAGTCCCAATGCGCTCCTCTGGACTTGTTGACCCGGGATGGGACCATGGTGTTGCTCAGGATGAGAGGAAGAAAAAGGTTAAATGCAATTACTGTGGAAAAATAGTTAGTGGCGGAATATACAGATTGAAGCAGCATTTAGCCAGACTTTCTGGAGAAGTGACATATTGTGATAAGGCTCCACAGGATGTATACATGAGTATGAAAGCAAACATGGAAGGATGTCGTTCTAATAAAAGACCTAGGCAATCTGAGGATATTGGACAAGCATATTTGAATTTCCATCCTAAGAATGATGAAGATGTTGGTTATCGAAGCAAGGGAAAACAGTTGATGGGTGAGAGGAATTTAGTTGTGTCATTGGCTCCTCTAAGGTCATTAGGATATGTTGACCCTGGATGGGACCATGGTGTGGCTCAGGATGAGAAAAAGAAAAAGGTGAAATGCAGTTATTGCGAAAAAATAGTTAGTGGTGGTATTAACCGATTTAAACAACATTTAGCTAGAATTCCTGGAGAAGTAGCACCTTGTAAACACGCACCCGAGGAAGTATATCTTAGAATGAAGGAGAATATGAAATGGCATCGTACTGGGAGGAGACAGAGACAGCCTGATGGAAAGGATTTCTCACCTGTTGATATGCAGTCAGATAATGAAGACCAAGAGGATGATCAAGTGGAATCTTCTCTGCATCATATAAGCACAGAAAGATTAATGGATGGTGATAAACGATTGGGCCAAAATTTTAGAAAGATTTTCAACGGACCTCCCTGTACTGGTTCTGAGCCATTATACAAACGATCGAGGCTAGATTCCCTTTTCTTGAATGCACCTAAGAATTTGTCTCCGCAATATAGACAAGCAAAGGTCAGAACAATGTCAAACAGAATATCCCGCAAGGAAGTTATTTCTGGAATTTGCAAATTCTTTTACCATTCAGGAGTTCCTCTACAAGCGGCGAACTCCATATACTTCCATAAGATGCTTGAGTTGGTTGGCCAATATGGGCCGGGTGTGGTAGCACCTACAAGCCAATTAATATCAGGTCAGTGTCTGGAGGAAGAAATTGCAACCATCAAAAATTACCTTGCTGAGTATAAGGCATCCTGGGCAGTCACTGGTTGTTCTATAATGGCGGACAGTTGGCTAGACACAGAGGGTAGAACACTGATCAATTTCTTAGCTTCTGGCCCAAATGGTGTATACTTTGTTTCGTCAATTGATGCCACTGAAATAGTTAAAGATGCTTCTGAGTTGTTTGAGCTGCTCGACAAAGTGGTAGAAGAGATGGGAGAGGAAAATGTAGTTCAGGTATTTGGTTTCATTATTTTGTTAATCTAATTCCCCATCCCAAGCTGTAATCTCTTGCTACTAACTTTTCTTGCTTCTAATCCCTCTTCTGCAGGTAATCACTCCAAATACTCCTAGTTATAAAGCTGCTGGGAAGATGCTCGAGGAGAAGAGAAAGAATTTATTCTGGACACCATGTGCCACCAATTGTATTGATCAAATTCTTAAGCATTTGTCGGACATACCTTGTGTGGCAGAGTGCATTAAGAAGAGCCAAAAGATTACAAAGCTCATCTACAGCCAAATTTGGTTGTTAAATTTTATGAAGAATGGCTTTACTCAGGGGAAGGAACTTTTGAGGCCTTCTATTACCCAGTTTGCCTCTAGCTTTGCTACCTTACAGAGCTTGGTGGACCATAGGATTGGTCTTAGAAGAATGTTTCGATCAAACAAATGGATTTCATCTCAGTGCTCCAGAGCACCTGAGGGGAAAGAGGTGGCAAATATTGTATCAGATGCAGGATTTTGGAAGAATTTACAGGTTGTTAAGAATTCTGCGGACCCAATGATGCAAATTCTTCAAAAGGTTGAGAGTGGTGACTGCATGTCCGTGTCGTCTATCTACAGTGATAAGTCCACTGCAAGTCTTGCTATTAAATCCATTTATGGTGAAAATGAGCCTAACTGTGAACCAATTTGGGATGCCATCCAAAATCATTGGGACTCGTTAAACCACCCTGTATTTGAGGCAGCTTACTTCTTAAATCCATCTTACAGATATCGACCTGATTTTATGGCGGTAGGAGAACACCGACTCTTTGTCAATTTCACTGTCATGCTGATTTCTTTCCTAACCCGCATTCTATTTGTGTAGCATAATATTCGCGGGCTTACTGAATGCATTACTCGTATGGAGCCAGACAACGCAAGAAGGATTTCTGCTTGTGCACAGGTAATATTTTTTTCATTTTAATGTTCTTTTATCTCAAGTTGTTCTGTTATTATATTCACTCATTGTGTGGCACAATGTCCAGATTGCTGATTATAGTTCTGCAAAAGCTGATTTTGGAACTGAATTGGCTATTAGTACAAGAACAGAACTTGATCCGGGTAATACATTAGACTGCCATGTACTCATTTGAGAGTTCCACATATGGATGCATGCCTATTTATCTCAATCATGATTCCTTTTGCCGATGCCTTTTCTTTTATGTTGTATTAGCTGCATGGTGGCAACAACATGGGATATGCTGCTTAGAGCTGCAGCGGATAGCTGTTCGTATATTAAGTCAGACATGCTCATCAATGGGATGTGAGCATAACTGGAGTATATTTGATCAAATGTACAGTCTAAGAAGTAGTCGTTTATCTCAAAACAGATCGAGTGACCTCATGTACGTTCACTACAATTTGCGCCTTAGAGAACTACAAGTAAGAAGGGGAAACAGTTCAGTCTCCCTTGAAAATATTCTGTTGGAGCATTTTCTAAAAGATTGGATTGTAGACACAGGGAGAACCAACTTTCCAGAAACTGAGGTATCGTGTGCTTCTACTCGACTTATTCCTCAAAATGATATAATTACATCGATTTGAGTTTGATTGTTGTGAAGACATGGTAGCTAGGAATCCTTAATATTCTATGAATCGATTCCTTTTTGTCTGCCTCTGTAGGAAGTTCTATATAGTGAAATGGAACAAGTTGATGCATATGAGAACGACATGATTGACTACGAAGGTGGAACCTCAATTGCAGATACTAGAAACGGATCAGTTGAACTGTTACACTTTGATGATCCAGATGTTGATCCTGTTGCCACTGATGATGATTGCGAAAATGATGATGATGATAATGGTGAATTGAACTACTATGATAATGACACGAGTTATTAGTCCGATGATATTCGGTCACACTAACACAACAGTAATGGTGTTAGGCACCTGTTTTAGTTCTGTAATTGTATTCGAATGTATTAGCTTTGAAGTACAATACGACGTGAGTGAGGCGTCGTCACATGTAAAATTGAGCAGGTTATAGATGCATCAGCGTTTACTAACTCGAGTGTTTTCATTCATAACGGTGAGGCTTTGCGTAGACAAGCCCTTGTTGTATGTGTGGAAATGAAAAGAGGAGAACAATCCTGAGTTCCCGCCTATTGAGTTCAGAATCTCACTAGCTATCAATCTTCTCTCTTATTTGTTGGAGTTCTGTATTCCTGGCTTTGGCTCGATTATTCTTATTTTGTCTGGTCTGAATTCTGAAACATGAAGAAAAGAGTCATCTCTTACTGAACCAAAGGGGGCTTCAAACAACATCAAAAACTCAATTAATAAAAATTTCATTAATTTTTGGTGTGAAACAAGATCAAAAGGTCAAAATTTATTCATTTCCTCAAGACATCAAGAGCCTTTTTTCATGTCATTCAATAAAACTTTCAGCTTGAGAAGAAGTAAAACATGGACTTTTATGAAATCCAACGTTAATTTGTTTGTGGCGAATCACAAAGCACAGTTTAAACTTTTCATGTAACTGATGTGAAATATTTCCATAAATTGTCTTTCTTGCATCTCAATTTCCTCTTAAGTCACTAAATTAAACATTTTGATAACCAAGTTTTGTTGGTGTACCATGAGATTCTTCTATTTTTCTTAGTTTCTTCTAATATCTTAAATTCATTTGTTGTAACCGATTATTCTAAACGTTCTAAGTTGTTTCTTAAATTTTTGAAATCCATAACCAAACATATATATATATATATATATGCCTTGTGTATTTTCATTTAAATGATATGCAAAGTCATACATCTCTACCTGCACATTATCCTCATGAAAGCTTATGACAAACAGAAAACATGTTTTGAATGAGAAAAATTATGTGTAAATGGGAATGAAAATGCCTCATTGGACATATCACGTAACATGATTGTCGTTCTGAAAATCAAAAATACAAAACAACAATAAATTCATAAACTTCAAAAAACAAAAAAACCCTTTAAATATGAAAAGCCCAAAATACCCTCATTCACCCCGTTTTACCTAAACCTTATGCTTGTTTCTTCTTCCACGTTAACCCCCTCCGCCTCTCCAGAATTAACGATTTCTCTCAGCTCGCCGCCGCTGCTCTCTCTTCTCCTTCTATTCCAGTCCTTCGCGAAGCAGCGCCGCTGGCCGTTCACTGATTCAGTATGTTTCTTCTGATACCTCTGTGCGTTTAGTGTTCCATGAAATGGACTTGAAAAGTTGAATACTTGTTAATACTTTTGTATATGATTGGTATGTTTGATTTGATTGCATGAATTGTGTTTCTAGAATGACAGAAGCCAAAGCAGTAGTGGGTCTCTCATGGGAACCAAACATTCCGAACTTTTCAGCAATAACTGGACTTAAAGTCGATGCTAAACCCCAAGAAACCAATCACCGTTGGAAACCCGCCTCCCAGCTTGTGGATGGCCTCTTTGTGCCACCCAATAACCCGAAAACACTGAACAAGTTGCAGAGGAAGCAACTCAAAGACACTACTGGCTCCAATTGGTATGTCAGCTCTTTATTGTGATTCGGTTTTTGTGTTGTGTTAGAAATTGTTAAGGAATGCAGTGATTGAGTTTGTTTTGTGGTTCAGGTTTGACATGCCTGCGCCGACTATGACCCCGGAGTTGCAGAAAGATCTCAAGTTGCTCAAGGTATGTTAGCTGCTGTTTTGTTTTCTGTCATTAGTTTTGATTGTGAACATTAGTTGTTACTTGGCTTTGCTGTCTTTGCGCTTGCATTGTGATGTGTTTTCTCATTATCAAACTGTTAAGCTTCATCAGTTGACTAGTTGTGATTGTACTATTATAGATATACGTGTGTTCTGAGGTATTCACATCGGATAGTCTGTCAATGTCATCAGTAGTATTGTGAATCTGATAATAGCCAATATCAACTTGAAGTTTGCATTTGATGTTAAAAACACGGGGTCACTTTTGGTGTCATTCCTTGTCCTTTGTATTTGATCAAGTTTCAGGTTTAACCAAAATGAACAAGTACTAAACACCGTCCTTCACTTTTTGCATTCTTCCACGAATCCGGTGTCAAATTCATCACACTATTGATATTTCTTTGAACTTGCACTTTCCCATGACTCCAGTGTTCAAATTCATCATACTATTAATATCTCTTTGAACTTACTGATAATATACACCTTTAAAGGCTTGTTGAGATAAGTGATTCCTTTGTTGACTTATTTGCAATAATATTCCATTTTATCTTGTGCACATTTGCTTCAAATTGCTGTTGAAATGAAGTTTAGTCTTGATATTTTGATTGGCTATTTGTTTCAGTTAAGGAGTGTCATGGATCCAAAAAGACATTACAAGAAGGGTGATTCGCAAACTGCCAAGTATTTCCAGGTTAGAATCAATAAATAACATTGCAATAAGCCAGTTGCAGTAATGTATTAGTAAATTTGTCTATTTAGTTTTCTTCTTTTTTTATAGTAAATTAAGCTTCTTAATAATTTTTGAGATATGAATCCTTTGTATTCATCAGGTGGGAACAGTGGTAGAGTCGGCATCAGATTTCTTCTCGGGTAGACTAACAAAGAAGGAAAGGAAGGCAACTGTTGCCGAGGAGCTGCTTTCTGATCCTGTGCTTGCGACCTACAGGTGAGATAGCAATATACATATGAAGATGATACTACTTGCTCTCGAAATTTGCTTTCTAGAGTTTGGGCCCCCCAAAATTAAATGATATCCTCTTTTTTTTTGTGTTGTCTGTTTGACATAATTTATGTAATTTGGCTGGTGGAAATTCTCAATAGGTTAGGTAGTAATTTAGATGATGAAGCCTATATTACTTTGATACATGAGGATAATTATTGAAGTTTTTAACATGCTGCTTTTGATCTGTTATAAGGTATACTAGATAATATAACTGAACAAAACAAGAGAAAAATGGTTGCTAATGCTTTCATGAGTTTATTCATGTAGTAATGTGACTAGATGAAGTTGGGAGAACTATTGTAATACCGGACTTATAGCCTCCATAAATGTCTGACAGAATTATTTGATGTGCGGCTTATGTCACTGTTTTTTAATGATGCTATTTATGTTTTGGATCCACTTTTCAGGAAGCGGAAGGTTCGTGAGATTGAAGAGAAGAATCGACCAGCTGATAATGAAAAATGGAAGAATAAAGGGAAGACGTCCTATAAGCGTGCAAAGCAAAGAAGGCACTAATGTATCTCAAATTTACCAGATTTTGGAATTTATCGAGAGATTTTGTGACCCGAACAGACACTTGCAGTTGAAAGCTTGTATGGACTAGCATTTAAGTTGTAATGATCATATGTGTGATTCAATTGCCATTACCAACCTATTGCACTCTTGGTTCTATACAAGAGGAAATTTCTGGCTGGAGGGAGAAATCCTGCGACAGTCGTAGGCTTGGTGAAGGCACATGGTCATGCATCTTTTTAGCCTAAAGTGATTTCACTAGAATGTGTGCAATTGGTCACTAGACAACAATTTCTTTTCTTAAAAATTAGATTTTGTTGGTTGAGTTGGGTAACCAGTTTTATAATTGGGATGTGTTTTTATTCGGATTCTCTTATATGTTTATTTTGTGGGTTAGATATGGGGTTATGGCCTTATAGGTAACTCTTCTAATGAAAACTTTTAAAATGAGGACTAGTTATAGTGAAAACCGTTAAAATGAGGACTAGTTGAAGAATTTACGATTAATGGTTTAGAAGAATCACATTTTCAATTATATTTCGGTATCTTAACTCTTGAGTTTTATACCTTTAAGGTGTTAAACTAGATCAAATGAATAGACTAATTAAGTCAAATAAACATGAACTGTCTTAAGTTTATAATTTAATAAATTGCAATTATGAACGCTAAAAAGATCATCAAATAATACTTAATTTGGTGGTCATATTAAGAAGACTCCCATAAAGGCATCAGGATTGGATATTCCAACACTACAAATATTTTGACGACTGAACTCCCAGAACTTGAATCATTGACAGCCCCGGACTGCCGTCATGCTACGCTTTGTTGTCATATTGTTGCCATTTTGCAGTTTCATGTCAATTCACACTATCGTTTCATTGCTAAGACGTTTTCTTGGGCGTAGTTGGTGTTCTTCTCAGTCATCAAATTTGTATGTGAATCATGCATAAGAATGAGAAGACAAATTTTTTTATAATTGTTCAATAATAGTATCAAACTTTATCCAATGAAAAATGCTTCCGGAACATCTTTCGTTTATTCTGTAGTAATTTCACAACCAAGATATTAGAAGAAATTGAAAAATGTGCATCTTTCTTACAGATAGTAACATTTATTTGATTATACTCACATCTCCAACGTAACCTTAATTTATTTATCAAAGAAGAAAACGATATATACAAATTGAGAAAGAAGCTAATTATTCTAGCTGTGATAACCATTAATACGTACACATAGGATAATTTACTTCTTCTTACTATTTTAAAAGCTTGAATCTTATGTTTGGTGATTGCTTAATTTTTTCCAACACATCTCATACTGTTGCTAAGCATATTCTGCATACTCTTTTTAGTTTCTCGATCTGAGGCTTGAGACCAACAAATTACTTAACCATCATAAAAAAATTAAAAAAAAAAAACAAATCCTGATTTGGCTGCATGCTTAGGTATCCAATACAAATCTAATATTGGCAGATATCTAGGGGTGCAAAATATCATTTGTTGGAAGGATCCAATTAATTTTAGTGATATTGTTAAGAAATGCAACGTAAGCTTGCAGGCAGAAAGACTAACACTCAACTCTTAAGAGGTGGTAAGTTAATACTCGTTAAAGCGAACCTTAAATGTATGTCTAATCGTACTCTTTCTTGTTTCAAATGCCCTAAATGTTACCTTGATCGTTTTAACAAGGAGATCGAGTAGATAGTTTTTCTGAGGCAATGATCCTATTCTAATTCGAGTTGCTTGATCACACACCACCCTCCTAGCTGGAAGAATTTGGTTGCTTGGCTTCTATTCGGTAACCGGTTGAAAACTAGAGATTTGTTATCTACATACTCTAACATGGACACCCTCTTGGTGAAAACGCCGAGGAAACTACTTCCTATTTGTGTTCCGGTCGCTCTTTTGATCACAGGCCAGGCTAGCTTGGTCATTGTCTCCTATTACTTACTACCCTGCTTCAACGACAGGGAACTATAGTCTGTTAGCTCAAACATATCTTCACCACTGCAGGCTCTCATGAACAACTGCCGCTTATTTTAAACTCAATTATGATGGATCCGTTCGGAATGAAGTAGCTAGAATGCGATTCGTTCTTCGTGATCCTCATGGCAATCCTATCTTATCGGCTTCCGAAGCCATTGGAGCAACAAGACTGCTTGTTGCCAAATCTATCTAACGATTTAACGATTATAAATGCGTTAACTATTTTCAATTTGGTTGAAAAATTGCATAGATGATGTAAATTTAAACATCTTACAGCTGATATTGATTTGAGAAAATGTGATCACAAAATAAGGGGAAACAAAAAAGGTCATCATACTAATCCTCAGTTTGGTGGTCATATTAAAAAAAGCTCCCCTTAAGGCATGGATTATATATTCCAACACTTCAAATATTTTGACGACTGATCTCGCAGTATTTGACTCATTTGCAGCCCAGGACTGCCGTCATGCTACTCATGCAGCAAATGATACGCTTCATATTGTTGTCATTTTTCAGTTGCTGTGAGTGTTGATCACTTTCATGTCAATTCACCCTAATATTGTTTCATTGCTAAGACATTTTTTCTTTCTTACGGGTTTAGTTGGTGGTCTTATCAGTCATCAAGTTTGTATGTGCGCCATACATAAGAATGATAAGACAAATTTGGTATAAATGTTCACTAATGATACCAAATTATATCAAGTGAGGATGCCCGGAACATATTATACAACCTTCAATATCGGTTTAGGGTTGGAACCAAGATATTGGAAGAAACTGAAAAGATGTGTAATTTTCGAGTTAAAAGAGACACCCACAATCTATGTAATTGAAATTTCATGCGGCGTTGTACATTAATAGGTTGTTGGATGTTGTTGATAAATAGAGAACAAGAATTACTAGTTTGTTCAATATTACCTATCAGGAATATATATGTTGGGGGCAATTAGTTGGCATTTCAGTATTTCACTATGAAAATAGTATAATCTACATTATGTGATTCGACTTTAAGACAACACTAGAAATCCCTCTAACGGCTTCGGTACATTTCATTATAAATTAATATTGAAAAAAGAATGATCTACACAGCAACATAACCAGTAAGTTTGAGAAAAGTCTAGCTCTAGCCTTTAGCATGACGAACATTCAAGGGTGTAATGACTAAGCCATCTCCCAAATTTTTTTATTCTCTTTTTAAATGTAATATTTTTGTAACAATAAAATCGTATTGAGAATTAAAATAACAAATAAATAAGTTACAGTTTCAAATAGATAACTAGTTCAGCTATGGAGTTGAGCTACTTTCTCCAACTCTCCTCAAACTTGAGAGCTCGCAGCAACTTTCCTAATCTAGGAGTAGTCAAAAACATGGTTTGAGCTCTTCATTTGAGTTTTTCTCTAAATTTGGTCTAACGAGCTCAAATAGAAAGCTTACTAATACTAGAGATGTGTTAACTTTTACCAATTAGTAGGCTAATACGAGATGAAAACTTGTTTTCGATCTTCCCTGTTAATTTGCTTGTTTCTCATTCTTCATTCACTTAGGACATGGAGTTTTTTATCAACACCAATGGCATCGTCAACCCTTAACTTCAAAACTGTTGAGCTTGGAGCACAACATTTTCCCTTATTAAGAACTGAAAACTCATTCTAATTGATACTTAACCTCTGTCACAGAATCTACTAAGTTTCCCGGTGAATTTTTCTGCAGTGTTCATCAAGGGAAGTAACTAAGATAGTTTTCCAGTGGGGGTGTGCGTGTTCAAAACAGTTTGTTGTTAAAGGAAACACACCAGAAAAATGTCACACAATAATGCTTGATACTAAAGCACCTATAAAAGGACTAGGATGGGCATTTTCTGGTATCGGGAGTGGTTTCAATCCTCGTCGTACTGGCAACAAAAAATAAAGAACGAACACAACAGTTTGTTTACCCAGTGCAACCTCAATTTAAGAAAAAACATTGTCGGGACTTTAACTCTTGAAAGCCCTATTGAAAAGAAAATTTACTAGGAATCAAGAATGAGTCAATTACAAACTTTGTAGCACTAACCGCGGCTACTATCTCTAGAACCCTAACATATATGTTTGAAGCACTCTTCTTCTTCAAGAAATCTTCTTCTTCAATCTCCAAGGAACTAACCACGTCCTTGATCCTTTAATCACATAAACAAGTTCAACTCAACACGGAACAGTTGAACTTGTGACCTTACAAAGTATTGCAGTGGAAATACTATCTCTCAAACGCTATGCGTGCAAAAATAGTTCTCTAAGAATAATTGTACAAAAGGTAGTCTTCAAACAAGATGCTACGTCTCCTTTATAGACATCCAAAACTCTTGTGCAAGACATCTTCTCATCATCAACGTCATAAATCCATTTGGTCTCTTAAAAGGAAATCTTTTAAATTGTACAATCACCAAATCAATCAAATATATCTCATATATCAAATCTGATAATTAAAGGAATAGAAAACCTAATCAAATTAAGTTTCATTCCTTTCACGCATCAATAAACCCTAATCATATTAGGTTACATTCATTCTCAAGTGAATCTGATTCAATAAGATCAACATCCTAATCAAATATATCTCATATATCAAATCTGATAATTAAAGGAATAGAAAACCTAATCAAATTAAGTTTCGTTCCTTTCACGCATCAATAAACCCTAATCATCTAGGTTACATTCATTCTCAAGTGAATCTGATTCAATAAGATCAACATCCTAATCAAATTAGGATCCTTGTCTATCAACGTAATAACCAAATCAAATATACTTAAGACTTCTTCCCATGTGCATATCCATATCCAATATACATAGATATATCAATGCTCATCAATCAAATATTTAACCAAATATATAAGTACTTCTTTGCTCGCACTTCTTCTATTTTATATAAGGATGTCAATAAATCATATACCAATAACCTATCAGGCTATCAGGGTAATCCATCCTTCTTAGTCGACTGGCCATGGTGCAATTACTTAGTTGCATGAGTTCTGCGATCGTTTTCAGTTCTCAGTTCTCACGGTATAGTTATTTTCAGTGCCAAATGAATATGAACTTTCGTCATCCAAACCTTTTCTTTCTTTTTCTATTCTATTTGTATATCGTCATATTTGGTGTTCTCATCACATTTGTATTGAATTATAGGTAAGAAAGAGAGAACAGACTTGACATATTTTCTGAATGAAAATAAATATCAATATATATATATATACACACACACAATGTTAATTAGGTGCGGACGTCCGCACCAAAGTTTTTGGTGCGGATTTCTATTTTTGCACCACTTCCCGATCGAATTTCCTCAAACTTCCTTCTAGACATATCTAGATCATCTTGTGTAGATCATCTCTGCAAAATTTCAGCCAATTTGGTGATGGTTAAGGTCCTTAAACTCGAGTTTTTCTTATATGAACACAACTAGACAGAATTCAGTCCGTCCATTTGTATATATATATATATATATATATATATACAATGCTGATCAGGTGCGGATTTCCATTTTTACACCACTTCCCGATCGAATTTTCTCAAACTTCCTTCTAGATATATCTAGATCATCTTGTGTAGATCATCTCTGCAAAATTTCAGCCAATTTTGTGATAGTTAAGGCCCTCAAAATTGAAAAACAAATCGACGGCCTGTATTTTGTCCGGTTCAGGTATATAACAAAAAAACGCAAGTTTAGGGTCTTAACGATCACCAAATTGGCTGAAATTTTACAGAGATGATCTACACAAGATGATCTAGATATGTCTAGAAGGAAGTTTGAGGAAATTCGATCGGGAAGTGGTGCAAAAAATGAAAATCCGCACCAAAGTCCACACCTGAACAGCTTTGTATATATATATATATATATATATATATATATATTTTCTCAGCTGCGGACGTCCGCACCGATTTTTTGGTGCGGATTTCCATTTTTGCACCACTTCCCGATCGAATTTCCTCAAACTTCCTTCTAGACATATCTAGATCATCTTGTGTAGATCATCTCTGTAAAATTTCAGCCAATTTGGTGATCGTTAAGACCCTCAAAATCGAAAAACAAATTTGACGGACTGAATTCTGTCCGGTTCAGGTATATAACAGATAAACGCAAGTTTGAGGGCCTTAACGATCACCAAATTGGCTGAAATTTTACAGAGATGATCTAGATATGTCTAGAAGGAAGTTTGAAGAAATTCGATCGGGAAGTGGTGCAAAAATAGAAATCCACACCAAAAACTTTGGTGCGGACGTCCGCAGCCGAGAAGGCATATATATATATATATATATATATATATATATATATATATATATATATATATATATATATATATATATATATATATATATATATAACTGCTTAATTATGTACTAGGTGAGAACATTTGTTGGAGAAGGAATGAATTCAAGATATTGATATCCACTATTGTTTTGTCTAAATAGAATTAAGATATTGGAAGATATTAAAGTAAATGAAAGTTTTCTTTTCATTGGAATGAAAGTTGAGAATTACAAAGATAAGCGACTGCAAGCTGTTGTGGATGTAACATACGGTATCCAAACGAGCCTCGGGAGTCCATTATGTGGTCTCCGTCTGATTAAGCATATCCGTGTTCCCATGACAGGAGAGTGGATGAACCTCTCCGAGATGGGAAATCGTGATGGTGGTGAGTCGATATATGGGCACAGTCAGTCTATTACTGACTTGAGGGGTGAGAGAAAGACGTTTGAATGTCTAACTTATTAATGTTCAGATAAGTTTGGAGGAGGAAGTGAGATAAAAAAAAAAAACTAACTCGATTGATTACAATCCATGTATAATTTTGATGGAGGAAGTTAAATCCAACAACTGTCAACTTTGCACAACACATCCATATAATGTTTTCTATATATGATAAGAACACTAGTTGAGTTTATATCTACAACATTGTTTTGGCACTGACTATAAGTTTTTGTTTCCTATCAACTTCTGAAATAAATCTAGCCAATTCAAAATAATTAAAATAAATGATGTCATGCATGCTATTTCTAGTTCTTGCACTTTCAAGCATAAATCCGATACGCATTTAAACCGAAAATATTAATATTCAAGTAGAGAATGCTAACGAAATGATGGAGGAAATTGAAATCCTCCATCTCTCCTACTATTTTATGTTGTTTTCATGAGAAAAGCACTTGATACCATAACATTTACTATGCAAGTTATATATGCTTACGGACACAAAACATAGAGAGATTAACAACTTACCATGCTCAAACCCTTGGATAGCTAGGCCAGTAAAACTACTTTTAGTAATTGAACAGTCTTATCTATGACTGCCACATGACTTCCTATACGGCCGGATTAATCCTCATAAACCTAGTAAGGTTGCCAGACTACATAGAAAATACACAAGAAAACTGCCAACTTAAATTAGCATAGAGAACAATTGACAGCTACTTATCCTCTATAATACTAAGTATGCACTTCTGCATATAATTCCCCAAGAATATTTAATTTGACAATTCAACGGTATCTTTCACATAGAATGGAATCACAGGCCGCTCATCATGGCAAAGGTTCCTGTGAATCTCCCAACCTAGACAAATGGAGGTATGCATCGGTCCCTGTATGATAGAGGATGCAAATATATAAACTTAAGAAAAATCTCGATGGATGAAGTAAAATAAAATAAAAGTGATTTGAAAGAGAGATCATGAGGCAAGTAAACCTCGCGATAATAGAATTCGTGATAGAGACAGGTAAATCTATATTTGAAAGAAGAAACAAGTACAAACAAACATATGATGAACAAATGACACAGACAAATTCTGTCATTATATTAGCTTCTGCCTATTACCAGAAGATACCCCTTCAAAGTTCAAAGCGGAAAGCTGGTAATTAATAATAGTTAATAGGACTTCGATTGAACCATTGCTAATCAAAGTCCAAATGGTAGAAAATGTGGATGAAGCAAAAGAAAATGACATGCAATTCTAAGAGTTATCAAGAGGCAAGTAAAATCCATTAACATAAATCTAATAGTAAAAAAATAAAAAAATAAAAGAAACATCCCTCAAACTCAACAGAAAAAGATGCAAGGAAGATGTCAAGAACTGTGAAGTACATGTGTAGAAAAATATGAGTGCAACCAGATTGAAAAATACTCAACTCACCGTATCCTTCCATAGAGATTATTTGCAGATCTCCTCCAAAATATCTTGCATACAAGCGGCTTATAGGAAGCCCGTACCCATATCCAGCCATTATAACTGAATCACCAGTTCCAAGATCTGTCTGCTCATCCACATGGTTCGCCGCAGTGCTATAAAGATATGTGAAAATTTTTGGGAGACCACTTCTTGGTATGCCACCCCCCTCATCTGAGACCTATGAATTTGGCCACACAACTTGATAAGCATTCTGGTCAAGTGTAAAATGAACAAATAAAGAAATTCTGCTACACAAGAACAATACCTTGATCGTAACATCTTCAATTCCATCAGCAACTATTATTCTAATAGGAGGTGCAACTTTGTCTGAGTCCATAAAACGCTCTTGGACAGCACGCAGAGAGTTCTTAACCAACTCAAAGACCATAAGATGCAAGTGTGTAGGAACATATCTGTTGAGAAAACCACTAGAAATTGTTACTCTTGAGCCTTCACAATATTATTTTGGCAGCTGGTCAGTTACTACTGTACGTTCAAAGTGAAGAAGTGGTCACATCATGGCATAGGTTACATGATACTATCAATCAAGTAGATGGGAACGATAATGATGACGCTTAGTCTGACCCAAGTAAGAAATATACTTACGGGAAAGTAAAATCAGGATCCCCATAGATGTTAACGTTCGGTGCGCTGCCATACTCATGAAAGCAAATCGAGCGAGCATCCTCACTGGCATTTCGTGCTACCTCCAGTGGGGACATTTTTGTATGTATGTAACCCACACAATGAGGAGGAGGATTGGGATTGTGCAATTCAACGTGCTGGCCTGAGTTAAACTAGATTTTAGAACCCATTAACAAAAAATTTGAAAAACAACTGAGAAAACCAACTTGAGGATCACAGTAAGAAGAAAAACTTACCGATCAGCATTCGAATTCCAATTCTGGACATGTAGAAGCGATCCAAAAAATGGTGAATCTCATCGTGATCCTCATAGAAAATCTTTGGATTTATGCCCTTCTTCAACTGCTGAACACCTAAAGCCATCATGGGAACGACATTGTTGTGCCTCACCTTGATTGCCTTGATCATTTGCGTAAAATCCCTCTCATCATTTTCATCCTTGATGTCGGGAAAGGATCTCAGGTCTCGAAACGAATCCAAATACCAGTCCCTTACCTAGAACAAACAAAATAAATTCACCCAGCTTCAGTACATGCCTCATATCCATCCAAGTTGATGCAAACTACACCATTTTGTCTCCTTCCAATTCCAAACAAGTACATTCAAAGGAAATTTCCCCTAATAGTCCATTATTTGAAAGATCACACCACAATCACAACACTGAGACCTCAGACAATCAAATAAAACAGTATTTTGTACAAGAATTAGCATCATGATGAAAACAATTCGAGAGCTAAACATTCATCCCTTTTTAAAGGTAAACAGACATTCTAGCCTAGTTTTAATTCCCATTGTCCCCTAAAATTCGAAGCACAGAAGAAGAAAAAAAACAAACAAACCATACAACAAAGTACTGTAATGAATATTCCCCACATACTCAGATTGAAAGAAAACTAAACGAAAACAGAGCATATAACATTAAAGGTACATAATTTAGAAGCAAAAGAGAGAGAGGACCTTCAAGACAGCAGGCTTCTCAGACAAACCATAAGGCAGAGACTCGAGCTCAATAGCCCTTCTGGCAATCCGAATAGGCAACTCCTTATGCAGAAACTGGGCCGAAATCAGCAGATTCCTTAAAGTAGGCTCCGACCCGAACTCCATCATGTACCTCAAGCTTACCCCCGTCTGCTTCATACACCCCCATCTCTGCACCTCGTCTATCAAGCTCTTCGAGAACGACTCGCACGCCTTCTTCACCGCCATCGATAACAACAAGAACCAATATGTATATCACCCACATGCAAACCTCACCTCACCTCACTCTGGAAAACAATGCCACACTGATGACATAGAAAGAAAGACCAAATAATGTGATTTTAAAGACGAAACACGAATTGGGGGAGGTTTGGGATTCCGAGCCTTAAAGGTTTAGATGATATTAGGATGCATCATCAGTGCTTTGGTTTTTCTGTGGTCTTTGTTTTCTCCTCCTTTTCAACAGTGGTTTTGGTTTTCTGGTGGTGAGGTTTTGACGTGGGCTGGTAAGGCGACACGTGGCAGGTTGCGTCGGGGGTGGTGAAGAAGGAAAACGTATGGACCCGTTTTCTGCGCTGGAGGATAAATTTGGGGCAAAAGATATTTTCTTTAATTATTATTTATTTAAGATTTTAAGGTTTCTTTTTATTTTATTTTATATTTTTCATTTCTGTTGTTTCTATTTGCAATGTTATGGTTTGCCTATGTATAATCGTTTGTTTTGGAGCAAAACTAGGAACAATGCAACTTCTAATTGTAACATTGCATAAGGACAGCGCACATCCCTTGATCTTTTTGTCCATTAGCCTTGGAATGTTTGTAATAATTTGGTATGGTAGCCATAGAAAAACACGTTACATAGGAATATGATCGTGGCTTACTAGATATTCAACAAAAACAGGTGAACGTATTACACTATTTTTAAATTGCTCATAATATGCATCGTAGAAAAATTGAACGAGATTGACGTGAGGACTTAGATGAGAATATTAACATTAAGGTCATCAATGTTAGTGAGAACGAATTGGTGAAGGTATTTTACTATGTTTTTTGTAGTAATTAATTCGCGATGATTATTTTCAAATTTTAAATTAATCTGATTTTAAATCCATTTTTGTACTTTCATCACTCTAATTAATTTGTAATATTTAACATCTTTTTATTACTAAAATTCGCCTCTATACAATTGCTTTGGGTCACCAATTCAAATAATATAATACTATTACATTTCCTTATTGGCCGAAAATATATGGAGCTCCATCGTAGGGAACCCGTGGTCCTGTTGTAATGACCAAAAGTGAATCCAATGTGTGGCCATAGATTTCAAAGAAGATAAGTATCAAAAAAAGAAGAAGAAGAAGATAGGGGTGTCACCTTTCTCCATTGCGTAACGGCACGATGAGATGGGTAAGATCAAAGACCAAGACATCATCGCATGCCTCATTTGCGACGTATTCCTTGACATACCAATATTGATACACCTTGTTGATTCTTTTCCAGTTTGCTTGTTGAAATTTATGGCATTTGTATTAGGATGACCCTAAAAACATATATGGATTGGTAATACATTCAAGTTCACAACCTTTCTTTATTTGGTGAATGATATCTAGATTGGAAGAAGACAACTCACTACGTTATGAACCGACAAGTTCACAATTTTAAAACACATTCAATTAGGGCACATTTAACCCCTAGCTACTCACACAATAGCCCTAACTACCCAATCCCTAATCATTAATAGTCCGAATAACTAAACCCGTAATCACTAACCTAAAAGTAGGAAAGTTTTAGGATATGCCTCATGCGTTTGTGGCTCTACTTGGAGCTTGTTTCTCAGTTTTTGTCTGTTGGGAAAATGTGGGATAGTCTCCCACATCAAAGGAATTGTGATTTTGATTGCCCTTATATGTATTCATGTAGGACACCTGTATACATATATATGTATATGAGGACCTTTTCACTAAGAGATCCTATTTTTTGACATATATGAGGGATTGGAGATTACACCAACTTTTCGATTATATTTTTGAATCTCCACCATTCAGTTTGTTAGTCCTTATATATAGATCAATTCTACAAATTTTCAGCCAATTTGGTGATCGTTAAGGAGATTAAATCAATGAACGAACCAAATCTGCAAAACCTAAACCGTTCATGCTTATAATTATAAATCGCAGTTTTGAATGCCTTAATGAGCACCAAAATTTCTGAAAATTTACATAAGTGATCTACTCATATAGAACTATATATTGAACGGTGGAGATGTGATTTTGTGATCGAAAAGTTGATGTAATCCCCCATCCCTCATATATGTCAAAAAAAGAGATTTCTTAGTGGAAGGGCCCTGATATTTATATATATATATATATAGGATGCAGAGCGGATGTCTGCACTCTGCTTAAAGTGCGGACGTCCGCACTCGGCTTAAAGTGCAGACGTCTGTCCGTTCTCCACCCTCCGGCGCCGGCGACGGCGCGCCTCCGCCCCAGAAAACTCCAACAGCGTCCCCGACCACTTTTCCTCCCCGGCGAGTTAGTTTTTTTCCAGTTTCCGGTGAGATCAACTTTGTTTGAAGTTTTGGGTGATCTCGCCGGAAAACTGGAAAAGAACGGACTCGCCGGGGAAGGAAAGTGGTCGGGGACGCTGCTGGAGTCTTTTGAGGTGAAGGCGCGCCGTTGCCGGCGCCAGAGGGTGGAGAACGGGCAGACGTCCGCACTTTAAGACCGGTGCGGACGTTCGCTCCACATCTGGCCTCTATATATATATATTTATATCAAAAGATGGGCCTTGGGCCTTGTAAATTACAAATCTGGAAATTCCATAAATTATCAACGGATGGAAAGAGTTTTAATTCGAATGAATGTGACTTTTGGGACTGATCAAACCAATGCATCTGCTCATTCATATTGAACAAACGCATCTGTTGGTTTTTCGTCCATATAAGGACGTGCAATGGAAGCAGAAAGAAAGACAATCTTCTCCCTTCTTCTCTTCTTCTTCTTTATTTCTGAGAAACACAAATTAGAGTTTGTCAGGGGTTCAATTGTAGTGCATCAATTGAACTCGATAGTTGTATATATCCTGTAAGATAGACGTCCAAGAACTACGTGCACAATAGTAGGGGCGAATTTCTGTCTTAGGAGATTGCAGTGCGCAAGCCTCTATCATCAAAACAAGTTAGTCTTTTATTAAAGCTTTCTTATTTCAATTTGTTGCTGTTCTTAGATACATAACAAATAAGTTGTATATTATTGTTTAAATTCGTATTTTAGTTATCAGAAATCAAGTTCACTGCTGTAGAAACAACATCTTGTTTCAATAATTATTGGTCAATATCTATCTGTTCTAACACTGTCTACTAATTACTCAGATTAATTGTGACGTCTAACATTAGTAGCTTGGAGAGGATCATACAGATACTAATATGAGTAGCCAGCATGCCAAACCCAGAATATATAGACGATGTCGATCGGTGAATATATATTCATCCTCGTCAAGCTAGCTGAAAAGCGAGAAATGAAAACAAGCTCGATCGTGGATCAGAAATGCCTACTACGTACGATTGCGATGTTCGCCTACTCAGAATCGGATAACTTGATCGATCTTAATTTGCCTGCAATAATATATATCCTATCGATCTTCTGTGTTTCAGTTTGACACTGCTTTAGAATCGATCACACTACCAGAAAATAGTTCTTGGGCGACGAAAAAAAATCGTCGCCCTGTTAAAAAATTTCGTCGCCTAAGTACTTAGGCGACGACATGTCGTCGGCCAAGACATCGTCGCCAGAAGTGCGTCGGCCAAGAACTTGGGCGACGAAAATTCATTCTGTCGTCGCCTAAAAGTAATTCTTAGGTGACGAAACAAATTTTGTCGCCTAAAATATACTTCTCGTCGCCCAAGATTTAACACCTTGGCCGACGGAAAATATTTTCGTCGCTTAAGATCTTATAACCTTGGGCGACGAAAATAAATATTTCGTCGCCTAAGATCACTACATCTTAGGCGACGATATTTTTTTTTCGTCGGCCAAGGTGTTAAATCTTGGGCGACGATTTTTAAATTTCGTCGCCTAAGATATATTTAAATTTTTTTTTAAAATAATTAAATAATTTTTTTAAATATATAAATAATGTTTTTTTAATTTTTGCTGGAATTTTTTTTTTCGACATTTCTTTAAATTTTTCTAATACTAAAATTTAATTAAAAATAACACAAATTTATAAATATTTTATTACAAAAATTCTGCCTATGGATCGAGAAACCCGAAATCTAACTCATCATTCCCGTTCGGAAGGTCCTGAGGCGGCGGCTGGTCAGGCTGAGGAGGCTGCTGCTGAGGCTGGGGCCACTGAGGTAATGGTATAGGCGTAGGCATGGGCGGAAACGGCTGTCCGGCCGCAAGTGCAGCCATGCAGGCAGTCATCCACTGTCCCATAGCCGCCTGGTTGGCAGTGGTGACTTCATTCACCCGCTCCATATGTGCAGCCGTGGAAGCCGCATATGATTCCGCCATCGCCGCCATCTCCCTCGCTCTTTGGGCTTCCAGCTCAGACTCCCTCGCTCTTTGGGCTTCCAGCTCAGACTGTAGACTTGCGAACTGATCTGCTAGCCGAGTGGTCTGGCTGTTGCTGCTTGAGGCTCCGGCCGCTCCCTTGCGCTGAAATCCTGGCGTCGTCTTCAGGATCCCCTTTCCAGCGTCTCCCATACCCCGGCAGTAGTAGGTGTTGGAACGCTGCGCGAAGGCAGTGGCCATAATCCGCGCCCCAACGGTAGGATCTGAAGTGTCGATCCTGGACATGGCCTCTGACATGTCATCCTCTGCCGTGCCCGGCCATGCGTCGTTCACCATGCCTCTGATGACCTCTTGCTCCGCCTCCCTCACCCTCGCCTAATTGGATATATTATAAAAATATATTAATATACATTTAATAAAATGTAATTAAAATTAAAAATTAGAAAATATAAGGAACTTACAAGATCCTCCTCAGAATGAGGATATGCCCTCTGAAAGGTCCCCACATAGGGGTTCTCCTCTGGCCGCTCTCGCCGCACGTCGTCCATGATGGCCGAAAACGGCCTCGAACCGGCACGATGGTTGGTTGTGTTATGTTGCCGGTTCTCAGCGTTCACCCGGGCGAGGTGCTTCAAAAAAAAATTATCGTTAGTAAATATTTAAAAACATACAATTATAATTAATTCACTAATTAAATATTCAAATTTGTTTACGAATTACCTGTTTGTGAGGGTCGTTGAACTGCGTGACAAGAAGCCACCGCCACTCGTACTCCCGATACTCGAACTCCTTCGGGGTACCCGAACGGTCGCTCCCGTACTTCTTCCAGTGTTTCCGGAGGTCGTGCTTCCACTCCTTGAACCTACATATACAAAAAAAATATTAAATATATTATTAAAAAAATAAAATTTAATAAATTATTAAATAGAGGTACCTCTCCCTATGGGCCTTGTCCGCCCAGTCACGTCCCTCCTCCGGAACCACAAACCATTGCTGCATTACCACTTGTTAGTATTTTTTTCGATAATTAAATAATTTATTAGTTAAAAAAATAGTAATTGATCGAGTAAACTCACCGACATCGACTGATGGAGCATCTCCTTCACTCCATCAGGAACCTGGCTCCAGACTCCCCACAACATAGGGAGTCTGGAGCGGATGGTGCCTCCCGCGGCGCGCGTGTACCGGTTTCCCAACGCAGCGTCCACCGGTTTCCCGTTGGAAAACGGGATGGCGATCCGTCCAGCGGACTCGACCGCCCTATCGAGTCCCTTGTTGCTGACGGTGCCTCTCCTGTTCCGCCTTCTCGTTCCGGCGGCTGTGACATTGTGAATCAAATTTAATATTAATAATACATTTTTACAAAAAAAAAATTTAAAATCGACAAAAAAGTAATAATAAATTACCTGAGGATGAGGCTGAGCCGACTGATTCGTCTCCGTCCGCCTGCAAATAATTTAATCATTTAATCATAAATAATTTAAATAATTTAATTATTTAATTATAATTTATTTTTTATATTATTTAATTATTTAATCATAAATAATTTAATCATTTACAATATAATTACAAATTATTTAATCATTTACAATATATTTACAAATTATTTAATCATTTATAATTTATATTATTTAATTATTTAATCATTTACAATCCTAAACCCTAAACTCTAAACCGTAAACCCCAATATTTTACAATTATCATTTACATCACAATTTACCATAATTTATATCACAATTTACAATTATCACAACAACAACAATTTACAATTATCACAACAACAAACGGGAACAATTTACAATTTACAATTTACAATTATCACAACAACAACAACAACAATTTACAATTATCACAACAACAACAACAATTAAAACCAATTTAGGGTTTTAGGGTTATACCTAAAATTTTGGGTCGGCGTCGGGGCGGGGTTCCGAATTGGGGTCGGGGTCGGGGTCGAAGAGAGGGAGAGAGAGAGGGCAGAGAGAGGATTTTCGGAGAGAGAGAGAGAGAGAGGGCTTGGCGGCTGAAGAAATGGTTAGGGTTCCGAATTTTTGACTTTTATACTGGCGTTCTTGGGCGACGATTCTGTAAAAATCGTCGGCCTGTTTTTTAAAAATCGTCGGCCAAGACAATCTTGGCCGACGATTTTTGAAGTCGTCGCCCTGTTTTTTTAAAATCGTCGGCCAAGATAGTCTACTTGGGCGACGAGATTCTTCACTATAAATCTCGTCGCCCAAGATGAAGAAAATCGTCGGCCAAGAGTTCTATCATAAAATTCAGACTATTCGACCATCCAAATCACGTAATCTGGCCGGACCTTCAATTGAGAATAGTTTCCAATCGACGAGACTCTTACGGGGCTATAAAAATTTGGTAAAAAATAAATAACCGGGATAGGGCTACCACTAGGTAGAAATAAGAGAAAAATTCGTTAACCGAAACAACCGGCACCGAAATTTTACCGGAATATCTTCATTTTTCACGGGTTGACGTATTTCACCGTTCCGGTCATATCTTATTTCACGAATTTTTTGCGTTTGAGGCATCTACGTATACGTTGTCTTCAAAACGAAACTTAAACTCAACACTTGTATAAAAAAGTTATACAACATTAGTACATATAACGTGAGTTTGGTGATCGGAGAAGAGGAACTGAAAACCGACCGTCAGATATGACGAGCATAACTAATTACGTAGGTGGAAAAAAATTCAGCTCCATCTGACAAAGATAAGGGCTCGATCCGTCCGGTCAATCGGCGCGGTCAAACCCCTAAACGGACGGAAACGGCTATTCGACCCTCCAAATCACGTAATCTGGCCAGACCTTCAACTGAGAATAGTTTCCAATCGACGAGACTCTTACGGGGCTATAAAAATTTGGTAAAAAATAAATACCCGGGATAGGGCTGCCACTAGGTAGAAATAAGAGAATTTCGTTGACCGGAACAACCGGCACCGAAATTTTACCGGAATATCTTCATTTTTCACGGGTTGACGTATTTCACCGTTCCGGTCATATCTTATTTCACGACTTTTTTGCGTTTGAGGCCTCTACGTATACGTTGTATTCAAAACGAAACTAAAACTCAACACTTATATAAAAAAGTTATACAACATTAGTACATATAACGTGAGTTTGGTGATCGGAGAAGAGGAACTGAAAACCGACCGTCAGATATGACGAGCATAACGAATTACGTAGGTGGAAAAAAATTCAGCTCCATCTGACAAAGATAAGGGCTCGATCCGTCCGGTCAATCGGCGCGGTCAAACCCCTAAACGGACGGAAACGGCTATTAACCCTCCAAATCACGTAATCTGGCCGGACCTTCAACTGAGAATAGTTTCCAATCGACGAGACTCTTATGGGGCTATAAAAATCCTGTAAAAAATAAATACCCGGGATATTTATTTTAATTATTCAAATGAAATTTAAATGTGTTTTATCTTATTTTAATTATTCGGATTACTCTTGGCCGACGATTTTAGGCTAATTCGTCGGCCAAGATACTACTTGGGCGACGATATTTGTTAAAATCGTCGCCCAAGAGTAAAAATAAAAAATCCTGTACAATGAAATTTAAATGTGTTTTATCTTATTTTAATTATTCGGATTACTCTTGGCCGACGATTTTAGGCTAATTCGTCGGCCAAGATAATACTTGGCCGACGATATTTGTTAAAATCGTCGGCCAAGAGTAACAATAAAAAATCCTGTACAATGAAATTTAAATGTGTTTTATCTTATTTTAATTATTCGGATTACTCTTGGCCGACGATTTTAACAAATATCGTCGGCCAAGATACTACTTGGCCGACGAATTAGCCTACAATCGTCGGCCAAGAGTAAAAATAAAAAATCCTTACAATGAAATTTAAATGTGCTTTATTTATTTTAGTACAAACATATTGTTTTAGTATACAAACAATTACAAAGCTAAGGCTCAATTATAACTAAGCTAAGGCTCGTAATCTGAGTCATCCGATGAGTCTTCTTCGGTATCGGAATTAATATCTGGTAATCTATGCCTTAATTCGTCGTCAGAGTCGTCGTCTGTTTCTTCATTTGGATCAACATCAATAAAGGTTGAATTTTCGTCACGAATTCTGAGCACTCGACCATGTTTAACATTATTTTGACGAACAGTAGCTACATCATGAATACCTACTGCGTTCGGCTCCTGATACGCATCAGCCTCTGGCCCTGGAATGGTCACTCCAAGTGTAGCCGCCCGGTAAATGTTTCGAGGATGCACAATGTTCGACGAAATATTTGAGTTTCGTCGCCTAAGAATTAAAAATCTTGGCCGACGAAATATCTCAGTTTCGTCGCCTAAGGATAAAAAACTTAGGCGACGAAATAAATATCTTAGGCGACGACATATTGTTTCGTCGCCCTAGTTTCTATCTTGGCCGACGAAATTTATTTTTAGGTGACGATTTTTTTTTTTGTTGCCTAAGATGAAACTTAGGCGACGATTTTTTTTACTTAGGCGATGAAAAAAAAAATCGTCGGCCGGTTTTTTTTGTTTCGTCGCCCAAGACCCATTTTCTGGTAGTGTCAAGAACATGCATACGTACGTATAGATCGAATTGCCTAGCTATAAACGTGCTTGCATGGGAGACTTAAACAAATTGATCGAGTTGATTATTTAACAAGCTAGCTAGCTACTAATTTGGTTTGAGGATTGATCGTGGCTTTAAGCATTCACTTGCTGTATAAGTAAATCCACCGGTGGAGTAATGTAAAAGATAAAGAACAAAAACACCAGATGAGTGTTCTTATCGTCTCTACGTATAACTAGATAGACTCGATAAAAACGCACCCATATATCAATGAGACAATCATCAATCACATTAGTAGACTAGCTTGCTAGATGAACCACCATCCCCTTGATGACTAAATCCCAAAAGGCATGCATGTTTCTGTCTGATCCGATTAACGTTTCTACAAGCTATTATGGTAGAGCCAGCAGGCTTACTCCTGCAACTAAATCATCCATCGATGGTATACGTACGTTGAGAAGTTTGGAAGCTATGTGGTACGTATTTGTAAGGATCGGAGGGCCTTGATCACTTTGATGATGACAATGCACGCAGATTGAAGTGTAGAACAAGGGATCGATGATAATCACCGGCTCGATAATTACTCGTCTGGCCGTGTTTATTTGCATCTTTATCATCGAGCAGACATTGTGAAATGGCGCTAGCTAGAGAAGAGTCACTTAGCTTGAGGTGGTGGGTGAACCATCGGAACCCTCGTCATCCGGCGGCAGTTAGTGATGGCTGCAGTGGCCTCTGGTTCTCAGTTCTCGCTGTACTTATGTGCGGCATGGCATAATAACTGCTACGTTCATATAAATGCAGACTATTGAGTATTGAAGCAAAGACAATGAAATTATAATATATATATGGAGTGGAAGCTAACCAATTTTATGGTACAATTTTAACTATCTAGAGAAAGAATACATAGACCACATTGGTATGAGTATGACGAGTGGTACGTCATAATGTAAGCAGGTATATATATACCATATGGTATAATAATAAAAATGTGACCTAAGAAGCTCAGACAGAGAAAGAGAGAACATATGAAAGAGATAGAGCGCGTAGCTGTGCTTTGTTTAAATTCCAGTTGTACACACAGTGAAGGACCCAACCTGACAGCGCATTCTCCATTCTCAACTCAGCTGCTCTCTCTCTCTCTCTTAAATAAACAATTCCATTCACTCAACAAATGTTGTTCTTTTGCTGTTCTGCTATCTCTAAGCCACGTCATACACGTTCATTGTCTCCCGATAAATTCAATATATCCTATCGTTTTCTCTTCTCTTCTTTTAACAGTTTAATTATTAGCTACACGTACACAAAGTACTGAAAAAATTGCCACCATATTTATGCAAATAAAGAAAGTCAAGCCATTTGAATGCGCATGGTGTTGCCTTCCTACCCTACTTTATTACCACGCTTATATGACATGATGGTACTAAAAGCGATGACATGTTTTTACTAAAAATATACATTTATGAAGATCACATTTTTGTCACCCATTTAAATATTACAAAGAAATTATGTAGGTGTTGTACATGTCTTTGTTTTCATGATCTTTACGTGTGAGACCTAACCAAAACACATATTACAAATCCAAACACTATAATAACCAGAAGCACTAATGACAAGTACCCCTTAGAAATTGTTACAACAAGATTGCAATGGATCATTTGGCTAACCTCCATTACCTTGTTGCTACAATTCAAGTAGTTGAATCACATGGACCAATAGAAAGGACTAAATCTCATTAGTTTGCAATAAGTCAACTGATCAAGCCAGATCTCGCGATATTTTGTTATCTCGGTCCATCATTTTACCGTCTCATTTCATTTCGCGAGAAAATCATATCGCTTTTGCTTCATCGGAAAGAAATAATTACCAGAGACAGCGATTCTCTCTCAAATCAGCGCTCTTTCTCCCCCAAAATTTCCTTTCCCAAATTCTCCCTTTAATTTTCAGTATCACCTTTTCACCCCAAACCAGAGATCCTTCTAAAGTTTCTATCCAATTTCGGAGTTTTGAATTTTGTTGTGTGTGAAGAAATTTGCAGTTAGGGTTCTGTAGTGGACAGCCAATCACATTGCAGATGCTGCGGAGGTCTTTGGAATCGTAGACAAAGGCGAAAAGGGGGCTTTAGGGTTTCGTATCTCGCCGATTCGATTGCGGTGGTGGAGTTCAGTCTCCGGCGACAATGGCCACTAACTTGCCGATGAGTCCTCAGTTGGAGCAGATCCATGGCGAAATCCACGACAATTTTCGAGCTCTCGCGTATGTGGATTTCGTTTAACTTCGCATTCTCGATTTTTAATCCTTTTCTGGAATAAAGGAATTACCTTTTGCTTTGTTTGAATTATCAGAGTTGATTTTGTCGGAATATGGTGGTAGAATGACTAGTGAGGATCATAGTTTGATTTGAATTTTGAAGAATTATTAGTTTGATTGAGGATATTAGGATATGTTAGCTGGCTTTTGCTCTAGAATCGAATTGTTTGTTTTGTAATACAGTAATCTGTGTTTGCCATTTGATGGAATTACTTAGTCGACTTTCATAGCGTATTTTGGAGTGGTTTTTATCTAGTGTTGAGTGACATTGGTTGCTCTTTTAGTGTTGGATAAGTTGTTGTTACTTGTGTGTGGATTACTAATAAGTTCTGGAGGAAGAATGAAGGCGAACATAGGTCAAAGTTGTCAGTCCTTGAAGTTCTATTGACTGCAGGCATAATGCGTTTAAGTTAGTTGTTCATGGAGACCAAAGTGCTGAGAAGTGAACTCTTTTTTTTTTTCTTTTTTTTTTTTTTTTCCTTTTTTCAATTTTTTGGAATGTTCTTGATGATTCATTAGTACCTCAAGGGTATCCACAGTGCTGCTGAAATGATTTTTGACCTCCCTTACTTGAAAACCCATTGCAGCAACAGATTATATAAATTCCACAGAATGATGAACTAGGGAGATCACCATATTGGCATTTATTTTTAAGCGTAGAGTTCAGATAGCTTCTAGTTATTAGGTGGCTACTCTCTCATGGTTGTATCTCAATTCTTCTCTACTTCCGAGTGACACTTGCACTATTTATTACCGGAAACTAGAGTGCATATATATGATCTTTATTCTTTATGTGCTGCCAAGTCCATGTGATCCTTGTTATAATGAGTATATTGTAATTACATTCTCTTTTGTTTTCAGAAATGGCTTCCAGAAGCTTGATAAGATCAAAGACTCCAATAGACAAAGTAAACAGCTGGAGGATCTTACAGGAAAGATGAGAGAATGTAAAAGGTATGCCACATGGGTTTCCTTTCACCTAATGTTTCTCTGATTATTTCCAGTAGCTAGGGATGTTGGAAAATCCTAATTTAGACAGAGAGATGGGGTGTTACCACATCAAATGCACTTTTCAGGACCAAATAATCAACAATTGCATGAGATAACTCTAGCATATTACAATTTTAGGTACTGATGAAAAGAGAAAAACTAGGTTTTAAACCATGAGAGCTTCCTCAGTATAAAGATATTGAGATGTGAGACTTTTATTTATGGATTGTATACAAGTTATACGTCCTTTAGAGTCCCATTAACTTTTGGGGATGATTAAATAATTCTGCTATTGGTGGATTCTCACCACGACATGATTGGACCGGGGAATCTCACGTCATTAAAGCTTATTATTTCATCTATTTGGTTTGATCTGCAGTTTGAATCTTCGAAAAGCAGTTTCAAAAATCTAAAAAATAAGGAGTTACTTTATTCTTCTTTCTTCAGATTTTCTCTTTCACTAAATCAGAGAGTATGATCTCTTAATTCATTGCCTCAGATTGATCAAAGAGTTTGATCGCGAAATGAAGGATGAGGAGGGCCGAAATACTCCTGACGTGAATAAGCAACTCAATGAAGAGAAGCAATCAATGGTCAGTTCTTATGAACTCTGTACTTTGTAGCATCACATAATGTGTACATGTACAATGAGTGCATGCATGCTCTTCATCACTTTTGAACTGAGAATGTTATGAGAGCAATAAGTGTTCAGATTCTTATTTGACATTTTTAAGTAATGGAATACCGTCCCTGCAAACTAGCCCCTGCATTTTGCTAGTCATCAATACTTTCAATATTTTTTTAGTCCTTTTTAATTGTAAAGCTATAAACTTCTGTAGAGTTCATGACAATCTACGTGATTCTGACATAATAATAGTAGTGATAGGAGGATATAATTTGGTCAGTTGTCTATTAATGCACAAGATCTCTCTTGGCACATGCTCATTCTTCTTTTTAATTGCTTTGCTGCTGTAGTAACTGCAGTTTTTTTTAATGCTTTGTTTTGCAGATCAAAGAGCTGAATTCATATGTACAGTTGAGAAAAACGTAAGTCCATCGATCCATGTTGTACCAATATCCATTAGTTAAACTTGCTCATGCTGGGAGCGTAGGTGTTGTCTAGCCTGCAGCCATGAGGACATTATATATATATATATATATATATATATATATATATTAAACTAACATTTGAATCCACGAGTTTAGTATCAGTATGAGAGCCGGTGGTTTCAAAAACCTTTTCGGTCTTCATGTTCTGGGAACCTAAAGTTTGAAAGTAGATCTCATATTCTGGCTGATCTGCAGGTATATGAACAGCCTTGGAAACAAGAAGGTTGAGCTCTTTGATATGGGAGCAGGAGTTAGTGAACCAACAGCTGATGACAATGTTCAAATGGCATCAAGTGAGATCATCTGTCTCTACATATCCATGAGCTTGTTTTGATATATTTACGGAATTGCTTTTGCCTATATACTTCTCTTGCCTGTCACCGTTGATCATTTTATGCTATTCAGCCATGCCCTTTTTGTAAATCAGTCTGGCTGCTTTAATTAGTGGCTTTCTGTAAAAATAAGCTATTTGTGTGACCACATTTTTCTGTCATATTTTTCTGATAGCTATGTCAAATCAAGAACTGATCAATTCCGGGATGAAAACAATGGATGAGACGGACCAGGTCATTGAACGGTCTAAAAAGGTGAGTAGCTAGCTTTTTACTAAGAACTTATACTTTAAATTTGCCTATTGTCTCCCTTGCCAGCATTCTGAACTCTGGTTGTGCTATAGACTGTTCAACAGACAATCGAAGTGGGAACTCAAACTGCTGTTACCTTGAAGGGCCAAGTAAGTATGCTCACTTTTACCTCTGTAATGTTTTATTCAAAGAGTTTACCCTAATATGGTTTGAGTTAAATCCTGCAGACTGACCAAATGGGCCGCATTGTCAATGAGCTGGACACAATTCAGTTCTCAATCAAGAAGGCCACCCAGCTTGTGAAAGAGATTGGCCGGCAGGTCAGTTGAGATTTTACCCCCTTGTATATGCTCTCGTTTGACGTATTCCATCCAAAACTGATGTTCTGTTGTTTTTTCTTTTTCAATATTTTCAGGTGGCAACAGATAAATGTATCATGCTTTTCCTTCTGCTTATAGTTTGTGGTGTAATAGCAATTATTATTGTGAAGGTATGTTGGATTCTTTTACTAATTACGATAAACCAATACAGCACCTGTCTCTGTACTTAACTGTAAGGTGTGGTGAACATTTCAGGTTGTAAACCCGAACAACAAGGACATCAGGGACATCCCTGGATTGGCACCGCCAGCTGCAAGGAGGCTTTTGTCTCTGAGTACTCGGGTACAGTTCAAGTAGATTCCTTCTGTTATACAAGAATTCAATTTTTCCAATCCGGCTACTACGATTCGTACTCTAGAGGATGGAGAGGAAGCTCAGAGGAATGAGTTTGTGGGCATTGATCGGTCTTTTTATTTAATTTATACTTTTATTCTTGCCTGAGTTGTGCATATTGTTTGTGATTCTCTATGTAAATCACATGCGAGTCATTTTTTTCTCTTTGTTTTGCATGCCACCACGGTTCTTTCTGTAATCTTTCCAAGATTATCTTAGTTAATAGAGAGAAGATGATGTACTTTACTCTGTCCAGTTACATAGCTCTTTCAATGTGTATGCACACTATTGTAATTCCAATTTCTACCTGGTGAATGGGGATGTGATGTTGCCAAATTTACTAGACTCTACCTCTTGAAATCTATCATGAGTCAAACGATGAATCAAACGATCTATAGCATATAAGCTCAGGTTTATCTTCCTTTTTCTGAACTGAGAAATGGCAAGATTTTAAGTGTTGGAATGCTCCTCTCTGTAATGGAAATGGAGGGTAATCTTGTGTATGACTTCTTATGGTTACAATGTCAGACTAGTTCATCATACTATACTACAATAATTGAAATGCCAATGCCATGTCTCCCGAAGTATACAAGGTTTTTCGATTCATGAAACATAAAAACACCAAACTGCAACAAAAACCCTGTTACAACACCCCCTCCCAGCTGCTCCAAATGGAACGCTGGGGACATGAAAAAGGGAAGGTAATGAAACCAAACAGCATAAGTGGTAGCACCATGAGCTAAAGCAGCAAATTCATCGGCAACAAAATTTGCTTCGAATAGTGACTCCAGCAAAACCTAGAGCACAAGTGCACAACTGATGTTCTTATATAGTACATAGCATTCTATATTAGTCTAATATCCAGGAGAAGCCAATGCACTCGGTTTTCTTTCAAAGAGCACGATATCTGTTAGTAAATTGTATGACCAGTTCTTTCTAAAATAACCGAGTCCGGAATTTTTTTGTAGTTCTGAGAAACTAAAATACACGTCTGATCAAAACCTTTGCGGTACAATACTATGAAAGTATGAATATTGAAATGCCAATGCAATGTCTCCAAAACATCCAGGGTTTAACACACATCACATCTTGGTTCATTAGTAGAATGATTTTATTGTCTGAAATTACTAGAAGAATCATGGCACTAGTAAAACCTAGTCTAATATCCCCGATATCTAACAAGCAAACTCAAATGTCACTGAGCAGGATATGCTTTAGGAAATTGCATTCACTAGTTTACCTAATAAGAGTTCTTGACTTGGTGAAGTGTGGGAAAAAAAAAGATTACAACACCCTGGTGTCCAAAAATAAGTGTTTCCCTGCTCAAGCGGGAGATAGTTGTTTGCAATGAAGCAGCTTATGCTATTGTTGTCTGCTTAGTCTCGACGAATTCAAACCTCGAAAGCAGAAATCTCATCTAATTCCGTCCAACAGTTTAAGCAAAGAATATAATTTTCATATAAATAGCAATCATAATTTACTGTTCATGTTTTAACCACCAAACCCCCAAGAAAAAGAACCAACGGAAAAGAACGAACCGTAGGATAATGTTTGATTTCTACTTTACTGCCCAGAGAAAACTGTATCATTTGTCAAGACATAAAAACCTAGGCTTTCTCATCAAGAGCCTCGACAAAACAATGGTGAGCTTCTTCACCCGACAACTATGGGTCCTAAGCTACCAACTGGAATTTGAACAGGCCAATCATGGATACATCTCCCTATAAATGAATGTAAACCAATGAATTGCCCCAGCAAATCGTGTTAAATCTTCCCTGAAAAGAATAAAGTGCAAAAAGAACCCCCATACTGTGACTCCGGATTTTCCTCTCCAAACATTAATCTCCTGGCTTAATGAGTCATGCACCATGGCTGCCAATTGATGAACGTCCCACATGAGACAACCTTGATGATTGAGTTAGGGGTGTTTCTTCATCCACATTCATATCAGAGGATAAACCCCCTCCGTTATTAGGCACATAAATATCAGAAGACTTTTTCTCCAACTTCCAATCCTGGCCAGCATGGAGAATACAAGTGTTAGATGATATACTAGGAGTCAAGAACACTAGACATTTTAATAATATTGGCATGTCAGGGAAGCAAATCAATTTTTGAGAAAATTAACCTTTGAGATTCTCTCTGGAATAGCATCAATAGGCAGCTGAGATGCAGTTGCACGCACATCCTTAACCTTTATGTAGTTGTACATAACAACACCACACAAGGCTGCAGAAGAAATTGACCAACCTCATTAACTGAAATTTTAAAATCTTCCAGTGCAGTAGATTTCAAATTTATATGAATGGAGGACTACCTATTGCATAACCAATTATGTTCAGCCTGGTTATGATAGACTCTGGAAATATAACAGTTGAAAGGGCAATCAAAATCCAGTCTTTTAAAACACCAGCAACTCGGATGGTAACTGCTCCAGTTCTACCGATTACTAAGAATATGGAGAAGTTCAAAGCCAAAGCACATAGAGCATTCGAGAAAAATATCCAGAAGTTGAACTGAATTTGTGAAACTTCCATAGCAGGCTTCTCAAGTAATAACCAAGGCACGGACAGGAATACAAAACTGCAATATTAAGATTAAGAAAATAATAATGAGAAGCTGAAGTGATGGACTGCCTGTCATTTTCCCTTTTTCATTTTCACATGCATCAATGTAAAATCACCTTGGCAATAAAACTGTTAAATCTCACGCATCAGTTAAGACTGCAATGCAGAACTCGTCATGAGTGTGTCAAAATAAAGAAACAGTGTTCCCATTGCAAAGATGGACCATGCATATATAAAGTGCTAGTAGAAAACCCTATTTACATCCAGTAAACTATGAATCTCAGCCAAATGATGCTAGTTATAGATTCAGAATTCAAGATTTACAACACTAATAAACTCAAGAATAGCCGAAAAATGCCAACGGAATAAACTTCCACTTCCTGTGTTCTTCTCCATTACCAACTAATGTAAGCCTTGGTCAATATCTTATATCAAGAATGCAATGGATGTTATATGATTGAAGTGTCACTTCATATGTTGTTCTCCTCAAAAGAGTGTGCAATAAGGGAACTCGTAATAGTTCAATGCATATAAATGTGAGCGTCAAAATATGATACCTGCATGGAGCTATGTAGTATAAGCTGGTGATTGGATTTAAAGTCAAACCCTTCTTCTGCAGAAGGACTTGTGTTAAGACCAGCCTAAGGGCTTCTGCAAAGATGCCCGTAACCTGGTAAAGTGTACCAACTACGTTAAAATGAATCTCCCCGTACGAGGAAACGACAACTCCAACACTGACCAGCAACATGTTTGAGAACACGTCGCACCTTGGTTTATCAGTGCCACATAAAACAGCCATGATGAAAGTAGCCACAGGCACTGCAATGTGATATTTAGACACGAGTTAGATTCTATCAGCAATATTATTGTAGTAAGATGCATGTGATGAGTCTCTGTACATGTGCCACATACTTAGAGCTTTGAGCATTTGGATGAAGGCCACAGAAATATGCAAGTAAGCAGTGTTTCCAAACCTGAAATCAAGAAGAAGAATGTTACAATAAAGCCTGAACTTCATATATTCAAATAAAGCTTGAAGCTCCTTGTGTCGACTCTTGAAAGGTAGAACAAATCACAAATCAAAGTATCTGTTATTTGACTATTTCTAAAGCGGGTTGTGTAGTTATGCCTAAATATAAACTCAAAGTCAACATCTAAGGGACACTGCTCAACAAATCCAAACAAAAGCTTCTTGTTTGACCACAAAATGAAAGATGAAATTGCTTATTGAAGTTCTAAACAAATTCACACAAGTTTGCACGCATTCTCTGAGAAATTTAATAGTGTTATCCATAAGAAGCATAAGACCGGATAAAGTTAAAACAACATGACTGCAAGCCTTAATCAAATATGACAAGAACTATCAAGGTCTTTTCCCCTCAGTTTTAAAAGTGAAGAAGATTAGATGCATGATATTCATGCTCCTTATAGATATATTACCCAAACCAAGGTCCAATTGTTACCACATTTCGGCACTTACCAAAGACTTGAAGCAAAGAAAGCACTTATTGGTATTACACACGTTGCATATCTGCCACATGAAGAAACAATTAGCTACACAAAATTGGACTCGCATTCAAACATTCAAACCCAAATAAAACCAAAGTCACTTACATTTCGAATGTCATTTTGACAGGAGCTACAACCTGCAAAGTTAAAAAAGGAGTAAGAATTGACCAACAATAATGAAATAACTAGCCACTGATGCAATGTTTCATAATGCACAACAAAAACAGATGGCAGATGCCAACAAACTGAGCACAGCACATGTAGCTATGCAAATCAACAACATTGAGCTTGAGATCCAACACAAACAAGCACGCAGAGCCTGTATGCTCACTGAAGAGCTTAAATAAGCAGCTTATAAAACTTCCAAGTTTTATAGAAATTCAATAAATCATCTCATTCTAGCAACTCACAAAGTCTTAAAATGACTTGTTGCACCACAGACTAACTTCGTCCAGTACCTGTTCGGCAGCCCCCCTCTATCATTCTAAGGGGGAAATGTTTAAACTTGATATAGACGCAACTGTTTTAAGATCATTCAAGTATTAGCTACTTGAATAATAAATACTGTTGATAGGATCCTAATGGTCAGAACAAAACATAACATCAACAGATGCAAACCACATAAAATTTGAAGCTCAGACACTATCATGGGGTACTGAAAGTGATGTGAACTATTAAACAGTCACGGAGATAAGAAACTCAGAATAAGTGGCGAGAGTATGAGTGTATTTTCAATGTTTATAGTTTGGCAGTGGGCAGAAGTGAATGGCAGGAAGCAATACATCAGAAGAACACCACAGCATCACTGTAAATGATAGAATAGAATAATTTTACCTGTCTACATGCTAATCTACCTACATAGAGGTATCCACTATCAACTACTATAACAAAAAGTGATTAACACATATAAGAGAGCATATATGTTATATCAAAAGTAAGAGATCAGCCGTACCTTGAAAACACGAACAAGAAAAAATGCTACCAATCCAGAAAACCCCATATGAATCATCGTAAGTGTTATGGGCAATGGAAAATTGAAGTATTTCGGAGACAGAACCCACTGCAAAGAAATAAATACAGACGATCATCACCAAAACAAGGAGATTATAGCTCAGGGCTTCTGTTTGGCTCTTTAGAACATTGTTGGGTGTGTAACAGATAATCGACTACGACATAGATAATACAAACATGCAAAAAAGTAGTGACAAGATGTATCAAACCAATTGACGAGGAGGCCTTACCTTGTTGTATAATATAACTCCAGACGAAAGCAGAACATACATCAGTAGGTAAAAATAAGTCAGTAGCAACGGTCTGTTGATCATCTTGCCTGAGATTTGCTTTCGACAAATGAGTAATGTATGAGTGTCTCTTGCCTTCAGACCATTTTACACTAATCTCAATCCTCAGACTACCAATGCTACCAGGTGATCCAATCCCAGGAGAGGGCGCATGCCCTCAATTACACAACTCGTAAGAAGATCAAATCTTGCAATGGCTGCTCCGATTCAGATACCTACAATGCTCCAAACCTGGAATCAAAGTCACAGTGAGCAAAGTGTTCTTGTTTGAACGTAAATCAAAATGCCTCAACCTAAACCAAACAACAAGGAAAGCACCAAACACATTTACTGATATAATCAACAATGGTACAAAATCAGCATAAATTTGAAGCAAGTATAAGATTGACCAAATGGGCACGTCATTCTCATCAAGAACTTAAAATAGCAACCTTTTCCCAATCAAACAAACAAAATGGCAGATCTGAAACAGACCCAAACAAACGAAATGAGACCAACCCAATTCAGATTATAATACAGCAAGCAAAACCCACATCAAATTCAAGACCTTTACCTCTGAATCTGAGCAAAGAACGCTTCTTTTAAGAGATCGAAGACAACCCACTTGGGAAAAACCAGAGTCAAATATATAGAGGAAAGGTCGAATCAGGGGGAAGCTGCACAGTTTGAAAGAGCTGAAGAGAGAGTGGTGGGTGAAAATGGCAGCAATAAATATGGTGTTGGGAAAACTAAAGAAGAAGAAGAAAGAAGAGAAATTGGTTTGTGGGGTAATCGATGAATCAGAGAGAACGTGGGTACTGGGGTTGCCTGAATTAGAAGAAAGAGGTATACAGAAATTTAACACTGACAAAACTAAAAAGGCCTTCTCAGTTGTGTAAGAAGACCAGACCAAACTCCATAGCCAAATAAAAACGTAATCTGGGCCTTGTGATGAGCTCCTTATATGTATCTTACTACCAGTACTGTCTCTGTCTGTGACTGCCTACGGATTATTAGGGTGAGTTCTTTTTCTTTCTTTTTCTACTACTAGAAGGCCGCGAATCGTTCTTCCTTCTCCGTAGCCCATGTGAATTGTATTTCCATTTTCGTAAGTTTTTCTAGTGAGAATTTTTAAATTAAGAACTTGGTGAGGACTTTTTGGTTTATCTTACCTTTTGATCTTATATCTATATCTTGATCATTCAGTTTATAAGTATTTATAATTATATTATTTATTCAAATTTTCAGATATATTGAAAATTGTTAAGACATTCATAAGTGTGATTTATCAATTATGAACTTAAACGGTTCAAAAATAAGGTCATTTATCAATTATGTATAGATCATAGATGAGAAGAGTAAAACGCATGTGATATTTTTTGCTCATTTGTATATCTCAAAGAGGAAAACAAGTTCAGAAAGGTCACTCGTGAACTCGTGAAAATAATGGTAAAATGTTTAATTGACGATAATAGAGTTTGTAATCTTAGTAGTTAGATAACATTTATGCAAAGTGGAATAACATCTAAAATGAGTTAAAAATAATAATATAATCATAAGTTTTTGTTTATTTGATGATAATGGTTTTCTAATTTACTTGTTTTTATGGCTACCTTACAAGTTATGAAAATGAAGGGTGATTGACAACTATGTTTGCTTGAAATTTCAATTCTAACTCTCCTATAGAACGTGGATTATCAAAAATATGTTCACTTCACCTTTCTCTTTCCATATTGATATCCCAATTTATCATCATTAGAATAAAGCCAAGCTTAAGCCTTAGCATTATCCCTTAATCCAAGTCGCCAAGTTGGATAAGTAAACTAGACCATCCATATTGAACATCTAGTGCAATCAGCAAACTGTGGTTGGTACATATTTTGGGTTTTGCTGTGGCTGTATATGACTTGTGACATAATGACATCCTAACTACTCCAGGACAGATCACAACAAATCCCAAATGGTCAAAATGCATGGTCATCATTCATCATTGAGCTACAGAGGCTGGGTCTCCATCTTCTTCTTGGGCTCACAGTACAAACGTTTTTGATCTCTCACCACTTCTTCCACACTGCACCGACTCCTTCCATGTCTAGTCAATCTTCTTCATCACTAGTACAATTGATTCATCATCATCTCTGTAATTAATTCACTTCACCTGTACACCTGCACACCAGTATCTGTAATGGAGGGCCAAAGACTATCTACTTTAGACTCGAAAATCTGTAAATTTCATGTGGAACAGAAGATGATGATGTCATTTAGACCTTGGTTTAGCCTATGTCAAAGACTATAAATCTACTTTAAAACCGAAAATTTTATAATTTTATCTCGAACAAAAGAATTATGTCATTGTAGTCGAGGGTTTACACTTTAGACCTTAGTTTAGCATATGTAGAAACAACATGCTAGTTGTTAAGATATCAATCCTACATCAGGAATATGATCGGGAATATGAGACATTGTTTGTAGGTTTATAAGGGTTTGGGCCACTCCACTCATTACCAATTGGTTTTGGATATGAACCCCAAACTACTTTACCATGGTATTAAAGCGGGTTACCCACTTTCATGTGAAGCCCAATGGCCACACGAACTTCACGTCACCCAAATATTGTCCACGTGTTAGGCTTGAAAATTGGTCACACGTGCGGAGACATGTTGAGATATCAATGCAATCTCATATCAGGAATATAAGACATTGCATGTGAGTTATAAGGGTCTGAAATTCCCATACTACTTTATCACTAGTTCATAAGAGACCGGGGGTTATAAAATGAATGATCGGAGATAGATCGATGATAGCTTTTACTAGTTGAATGGAAGTAACTTTTAAGGTTCTAAAATCTAGCTTGGAAACTATTCTAGCGTCTCGTTGCTTCAATTGGTGGCTTGTGTTTATACCATCAAATCTTGGAGCTTTAAATCAGATTCAATCTGTGGATGATAAAGCGGTGGAATTACATGAGAAATGCATGGGTTTTGCTTCAAGAAATGAATGGTCATTAAGAGGATACGATTTAGAATCTTTGGTTGGACCATGAAACATCAAATATCATTAAACAAACAAATGATAATATTGGAATCATCCCTACGCCAACTTTTCACTGGTTGTATTACAAGGTTGTTCTCAGATTCCAGCCGAAGTGTTTTTTGAAATGTAGCTTCATGGATGGTCTAAGAATCTAAGATACCCCATACGAGTTTGACACTGTATTCTTGTAATCTCTTCAAGTTAATAAGCAATGCAGGTAAATACACTAATACAGTAATGTAGAGACATGATAGTCTGTTTTAATGTTGATCCAGCAAAGTGAAGATATCCATCGCATTGATGATGGGTCGACGGGCATAGAAGTATCCCGTCTTTCAAACATGTTACATGCATTATCGCGATTAAGCATCACGAGTTAATGAGTAAGCGTTCATATTCATGAACTAAGTAAGCTAATCGAATATGATAGCTTTCTATCTTTTTAATCAAAGTAGCCAGAAGATTGCTTGACCGTCAAGCATCCAACTCAAGAGACGATTGAATTGATGGAAAGCAAATCTATCCTTCATAAAATTGGCCAAATCCTACATTCGACGTTGACACACTGGCTTTCCCAACATGCAATGGAAAACATGGGATGCCAAAACCAAAAGAAACAAAGAAAAATGGAACCTTGAAGGCCCTTTATTTGATTTGGGCCTTTCTACATATGCCTACTGAATTCATTTCATAACTTTAGCCTCACTAACTTCACACAGACACAAATTCATGTGTGTTCAGAAAGTTTTCTGGGGGGTCATCAGAAATTGTTCAATAACTTTGATCTAAAGAGAAGAGATAACTTCACCTTTAATTCTTAAGGTGCTAGCTCCAAGTTCTGGACAAGATATGCAACCATAAAATAAGTGATTATATCAATGGAAGTGGGTTTTTCACTGTGGTTTCTAATGGGAATGGAATGAATCCCTTGAACAAGAATTTCTGAGGGTGACAGGTCTCAAAGGATTAATACAGTTAGGTGCATATAGTTTATCTGATATATCAGATTCTAGATACTCAGTTAGCAGCTTGAAGGAGACAATACAAAAAGAAAAAAGGAGGATTATGCAATAATTATATCATCATTATACAACTTGATGCCACCCCCTAACAACCAGAAACAGATTGTGCTGTTTCAACAACTGATATGCAAATTTCTCAGCACTGTACAGATGTTTCCGCAGCGCAATAATCATTCGAATGTTTTCATCGATCCACGGCCGCATCTTTCAGTCTGGTGCATGCAATTTAGGGTTAAAAATCGGATAATCGTACTTGATACTTGCTGTGAATCGAATAACTATATAATTAAGAACATGAGTGTAACTTTCTGAACACACATGAATTGGGGTGTCTGTGAAGTTAGCGAGGCTATAGTTCTGAAATGAATTCAGTAGAGGCATATGTAGAAAGGCCCAAATCAAATAAAGGGTTTAGGGTATTGGTTCTGGCAAATCAAATAAAAGATTCTTGTTACAAATCATTTGGCTTCTCAACTTTGGCTCCATAACATAATTGGAGGCAAATTTATATGTGCAGCGGGTATAGTATACATAATTATTTTAGTAATCCAAACCAACCTGTATATTTTTGTATTCTTTTGATCAAATAGAACAAACATGTATACAATGTTTTTGACCATTGTCTACATGACATTTCTACACCTTAATTATTGAACTTTGGAATATATTTGGGTCCATATATATATCACGCTTGCCCTCAAAATATAGGACATGAGGACCCTTTGTAGAGGGTAGAGGGAAGGGGAAGGAATCTATATAGCACATTCTATATCATACTTTTGGTTAGATACAAGTTCATGTCCTTGGAAGTTGACTTTGGTTTTGTTGGAGCTTGGTAGCACGAACAGAAAGACAATGCAAAGTTTGAGTGGAAATTTCTCTTATTACTTGTATAAATTGTGTATCTAACAACTTCTTCGGTGAATTGTTTCTCAACATCTGAAATATCACATACTCCAAAACATAGTATATATTCTCTGCAGAGATCATCCACCATTACATTATTTCTTATAAATAGTTTAACTTGCATATATTTACTTTGGTTAATATATATTAGATTTTGGTTAATTGTTTAGTACTTTAGGACTCTCAGAGGGTATGGTTATATTATTGAAACCCATGACCGACACTATCTGCTAAATGACAACAACTTAAACACTAACCAGTACTATTTTTAGGTAAAAGGTAGATTGAAAATGCATTTGTTCTTTGATCTTTGATCTTTGGACATGGAATGTATTTGTTGTTTTCTTCAACTAAGCATTACCGACTTGTGGATCAAAAGCATAAAGGCAAAAGTCACCAAATTATATATGGGTGTGGGGAAGAAGACAACTAGGGTTTATCTTTCTTTTGCTGTATAAACCCAAACTAAAAGAGAATTGTCTAGTCATTTGAAGCTCAACCTGATAATATAGAACATTTGAGTTAATCAATGAGATTATGTGGGTCGTATCAAAAAGAATGAGCTTTGTGGGTATTGGTTGAGAGATTATTTCAGGTTTAGTCGTTTTGAGTTGACATGCTAATGAAATTTTCTGATTAGATTTGTAAGCAGATTTTGATTCTTGTAACCATCATATTCCAATATAAGGTTAAGTTTCCTCCTCAAAAAATATAAGGTTAAGTTTGAATCAAATTGCTATACATGCTTAATTTTTCACTATCCAGTATCCACTTTATGCCATACTTGCATTTCTTACTCGTGAGCAAGGCCAATAAACTTATTATATATACATGAAGAAAAAAGAAAAAGCTAGGTTTATGCTTTTAGCTTAATTCACACTCAAAATGATGGAAAAGGGTTTTGGTTACTGTTCTTTTTCCCCAAGAGATCTTAGGTGGGGTGTTTAATGATGGTAATTAATCACTTTGAATTTCAATTGGTTATTTTCTCTGCTTTGATGACTAATCTCACCTTTCCAACTTTCAAAGTAGTGTATAAGTCCAAAGGTTAATATTCCAAATCACTGTTGTTTTTCTCTTTAATCTTTTGGAATGCTCAAAGAACTAAATACAGAACAGATGAGAATAATGCAAGACTAGACATATATTATCTTATGACACGTTTATTTATTTGAAATGAAATTAAAATGTGTGGGAATGATTACGGATACGAGAATTCATGTGTTTACTTGCTCATGGTGGAATAAGAGTTGTTATGGGTCCCACCTTCAAACCCGAAATTGATTCCTTGATAACCCGGATTTGTAATACCAATGGGGGAGGTGGGTTTGGGAATGATCCATTCGGAATAAACTTTTTGTATCCAAAATATCCTCACATAATTATAATAACCTTGAATTCTCATACTATTTTAAAAAATAATTTAGTAATCATACTAGTTTAATTCTAATTCCTTATGGTAAGTAAACAACATCAATCGCAATTAGTTTCATTCATATTCCAATTCTATGAGATAAGTAAACAACTCAATGAAATTGAAATCTTGACATACTATTTCATTCCGTCTTCCATTTTTTCCATCTCCCATTCCTGATAAATTTATTCCAAGTAAGTAAACGTGTCATTAATTTATTAAAACAAAACTTGAGATTTATCGAATTTTCATGTAACTTCTAAAGTTTGAAATTCATACGAGTAATTTTGTATTTAGAAGTTAAATTATTAGAGTGGATTGATAATTTAGTTTTGGTTTTTCAATAGCTCCTATCATGAGAAGAATTGCCAATTATAATGTTTGGTACTTCCATACCGGCATACCTTCATCATGATACCATTGATACATATACACACAGACACAGACTATCTTAAAACCATGATGAATATAGGGACTCAACTGCAGCAGTAAATTGTAGGCATGAGCTCTCTTTCATAATGAAGTATTGCAATAGATGATATTGGTGAGTTTGAGACCTCAAGATTGCAGCATACATAGGTTAAGCTCAACAAAAACAATAAATGGTCAACATGAGTAGCATGTGAAGTCATGCCCTAGGACTGTAGAGCAGGGAGAGCTGATCAAGATAATGGAGTACGAACACCAAGGCCTATGATGTAATATGACATAGTCGTTATGATTGTTATCTGATTCTAACCTAGAGCATGTTCTCTTTGCAAGCCTGCTGTAGACCAATCAAGCAACCTAGCTAGTAAGAATTCAGTTCATCCTAGTTGAATATGTTAGGCACATGCATATGTTATTCCTAAATCTTAGTTATCCAACTTCTTTGTTATGTTAGAAAACTCTTTTTTTTTTTTGTCAAAATGTTAGAAAACTCTTTGAGATTATAAAATCTGGGAGGGGTTCTAATGAGGACCACTAAGTTAAGGACTAGTTGAGGACTTTCTCATTAATCGTTTATTACACTCACTTTTCAATTACATTTTTCCATCTCAATCGTTCAAATTTTAGGTCTATATAAGTAGATCACTTCCACAAATTTTCAGCAAAATTGGTGATCATTAAGGGATCAAACTAAATCAAATCAATGGACAATCCAAATCTATCAAACAAGAGCCGTTCAAGTTTATAATTGGTAAATCATATTTATGAATGCCTTAACGATTTTCAATTTGGATGAAAATTTTGTAGAGATGATCACTCATATATATCTACAAACTAGACGGTCGAGATGTGAATATGCGATCGAAAAATGGGTGAAACGAAGAAGTCCTTAACTAGTCCTTAACTTAGTGGTCCTCATTAGAACCCCTCCCTATAAAATCTATTATGTATTCCGTAGAGTGTATAATAACTCGTAATAAGATGAGAATATAAACAATAATGTATTCATAGAGTTTTTGTTTTTGCTGTTAAAGATCTTCCTCTGAACACATTACTTCAGTTAAGTAAGATTCTCCAAATGCAGAAGTACCTCCAAAGAAGTGGGTGGTGTGGTCTTCATTGATGCCCATACAGCAGATCACATTTTCCTCTGAGTTCAAATATTATAAAATCCAGAATATGAACAAGGGGTTGATATGGGTATTCTGTCCTATAAAAATTGGTTTGGGGTCCAGTCTGTTTCCTTGACTATTCCAACCTACTAAACTTGGATATCTCAACCTCAATAAACAAATGAAAATAGAAACTCACAAAACTCGAGTGGAATTGCACATTTTCATGAAAATGAGTAAATTCTCATTTGTGAGGGCGTAGGATTGGTTTTTGTTTTTTGCTTTGGTTAATTTGTTGGTCTGTGTCTTCATTAACCTTTCAACCTTTTTTAATCTCACAAATTTTGTGTTTACCATTTCCTTCAAGAGCACACTGATCACTTGTCCCCCCTATAATCATAATCAGAAATCACTTTTATATTTTACTAATCCAAATTAGATGTTTGACTAACAAACCCCAAACAGGGTCTTGTTTTTCTTTAATATTGCTGTGATTTTCTGATTATCTGTCACCCTCGGACCACATTTAGACATCCCTATAGTGAGTTAAGAAAATCACTAAACAAATAAAAAGAGAGAAATTTGAAGAAACAGCAAAGAAAGCTTGAAAATTTCTGATGCTTGTGTTTTACTGTATGTGAAGGAAGGAAGGGCATTTGCCTCAATACCTACCACTGACAACTCCACCCCTTCTTCTCTTATTAACCCCACCACCACCTCCATTTGCTCCTCCCAGAATTACATGTGCCTCTCTCTCTCTTCTCCATTCTCCTTGGACTCTGCACAAACACACATACATTAGGCTCTGTGCTTTGTGAGTTTCTCAATAACAGAGACAGTGTTGTGCGGTCTGTCTGAGCTTTGATTCAGGTACCCATTTGCCCAATTGGGAAAACCCAGAAAGCTGAGCCCAAGATATCACATTTTGTCTTTTGGAGATTTTTGGCAATGTGGTTGATTTGGGTGTGTGGAAAGTGCCTCATTTCCAAGTTGGGTTCTTTCTGGGTTCTTTCAGTGAAAGAGATCTAGGGGTTTGATTTTGGTTCTTACCTGTGGAGGAGGCTGAGGAGAGCTTTCAGTTTCAGTTTAAGGAAAGGTATCAATTTTGAAAGCTTTCAGTATCTGGAGCTCTTAGTGTTTGGTTAATTCCTTGTTACTGTTGGATAAGTTTTTTCTTCTATATCAGGAAGATAAAAGGAAGTGAAAATCTGGAAATATTTACTGTTTCTGTTGTTGTTGTTGTCTAGCATAGATATTGAAAATCTCATCACATTTTAACTTTTATATGGTAATGTAGAACTGGACTGGACTAAGCCAATGGGTGTTATTTAGGGTAGTAAGTTTCTACAATACTGCTGGTTTGCTTTGGAACAAAGTGATCAAAGTTTTAGTCTTTAGTGGTTGTATTTGAATTGGCTAATGTGAAATGTTTACAGAAAATGTACTAGTTAGTTATGATGGTAGTATGTCTTCAAGCCGGCTGAAAGGAGAAAACTTTAAGCATTTTTCTTGCTTTTCCTTTGGTTTGTGCTTTGCTGTGTGCCAATTTCCATCCGGGTTGTCTTTGGGAGATTTCATATTGGGGTTGAGTCTGTTTGCCTAATCACTTTGGTTTCTGCTCTCTCTGAGGTATTGCTTTGGTTCTTTCCCTCTCTACAGTTTGTTTGATTGATGGTCTCAGTCACTGCTTTCGTTGTTGTACTTATGCTTTGATTTCTGGATATGCATATTTATGTTTGTAAGGGAAAAATTCATTGGCATTACTGTGTAGAACTCGGGCTTCTAAGTTTCTCTGAATATGAACTTGAAGGAGATGAAACATTAGTGGCATGAGCAATTAAACTCGTGAACAAAATGCTGAAAATGAAACCGTTGGATCTTGAGTACAAAATTGGGAGTTTCTTATCTGTTTTGCTTTGATCTTTGCAGGGAGCTTTATATCGGCAAAGAAATGGCATCTGATCTTAATGCTGAACTGGCCAAGAAGACATTTGTTTTTGGCTTAAAAGTTTGGGTATTAACAGGGATCCTTGTGGGAGTATTTATTGTGATGATTCTACTGGTGCTATCAATTTGTCTTACTTCACGAAAGAAATCCAGAAAGTCGAATGACATGCTTCCTCTTAACCAAATTCCAAATGTTTCAAGGGAAATCAAAGAGATTAGGGTCGATCAAGCTTCAGCGAATAACCACCGTGGTGCTTTCCTCACCCTTAATGAGAAATTCAGTGACAGAGAATCAGAGAAAGTTTTGATTCATAAAAATGGAGATAGTAGCAGTCGATCAGGCTCATTTAACAAAACAGAGAAGGAAAATGTTGGCTCTCAATCTGGAGATGAGAGTGGTGCAGGGTCGGTTTATGCGCAGAAGCCATCTTCACATCCTATAACTGCCCCTTCACCTCTTTGTGGTCTACCCGAGTTCTCTCACCTTGGTTGGGGTCACTGGTTTACACTAAGGGATCTTGAATTTGCAACAAACCGGTTTTCGAAGGAAAATGTCATTGGTGAGGGTGGATATGGAGTTGTTTATCGCGGTAATCTGATTAATGGAACTCCTGTGGCTGTGAAGAAGCTACTCAACAACCTGTAAGATGATTGTTTCACTAGCTCCTTATTTTTCTGTTCTTCTAAATTTGCTTTTTTATTATAGTTTTGTGATTTTTGGTCATAACATATGTTTTTTTTTTTATTCACTCATATCGCAGAGGACAAGCAGAGAAGGAATTTAGAGTGGAAGTTGAGGCCATTGGGCATGTGAGACACAAAAACTTGGTTCGCCTTCTGGGATACTGCATCGAAGGCACCCATAGGTACCATCTTTTTTAATTTTATTAACATAATATTCACTGTAGCATCTCATATGACATATTTATAGGTACTTTTGGTCATATATCTATATAATGAATTCAAACTGATATGCATGTTCAATATACCTATATACATGCAAATTCAATTTGTTTGAGAGAGAGAGAGCGAGGGAGCCGATACCGAGAGAAGTGGTTTAGTTCTTTACATGAGACATTATGGCCCTGATAACAAATTAAACCCGTGTTATTTCAGGATGCTGGTTTATGAGTATGTCAACAATGGAAATTTGGAGCAATGGCTTCATGGAGCTATGCGACATCATGGATATCTAACATGGGAGGCGCGCATGAAAGTTCTCCTTGGCACTGCTAAAGCGTAAGTCTGCATGCCCCTTATTTTGAATTGGTTGTCTTTGTTTCCCATCAAAAAAATTGTTTTGCCTTTGTCGATTATCTCCATCTGAATCATTTCTGTGTTGCAGGCTGGCTTATTTGCATGAGGCCATTGAGCCAAAAGTAGTGCATCGAGATATCAAATCAAGTAATATCTTGCTTGATGATGACTTCAATGCTAAGATATCTGACTTTGGTCTGGCAAAGATGCTAATGGCTGGAAAGAGCCATATCACGACTAGAGTTATGGGTACCTTCGGGTTAGTAACTCTTTACTGACCAACTACTTGCAGACTATTTGTTCGAAGATTTTTTATATTGGTAGGAATTATTGCCACAAGTTAAGAGGCATGAAAATCTCATATGTTCCTTTCCCTACTTTATTTCAGATATGTGGCCCCCGAATATGCCAATTCTGGACTTTTAAATGAGAAGAGTGACGTTTATAGCTTTGGGGTTGTGATTTTGGAAGCAATTACTGGAAGAGATCCAGTGGATTATGGTCGGCAAGCACAAGAGGTATACAATAAATGTTACTTTTTTCAAGTGAGAACTTTTTTTGTTCTGTTTCCTTTTGAAATGTGAAAGTGAGAACTTTGATATTATGAAATTAATGCACTTTATTTCTGTTATATTTTAGTCGGTAGTCACGGTTATTCTGAAACCCATTGGGTGGCTGATGCAGGTAAATTTGGTAGACTGGCTCAAGATGATGGTTGGAAGTCGGCGTTCAGAGGAGGTGGTGGATCCAAATATTGAGACCAGGCCATCGACAAGCGCCCTTAAACGAGCCCTCTTGACTGCATTGAGGTGTGTAGATCCTGATTCTGATAAAAGACCAAAGATGGGTCAAGTTGTTCGCATGCTTGAATCCGAGGAATATCCTGTACTTCGAGAGGTACGTTTGTGAAATTATATTTAAACTCACAAGGGCCTGATTATTTGCCATGTTTCTGAGTTTTTACTTTCCACCATGGAAATAATGGACAAACAATGAGAGCAGACCTTACTTACAATGTGAAACATAATGTTTTTATTTAGAGTCCTTCTGTCCTTGGGTTTTTGCTTTTTGGTACCGACTTTCCATCTTTATACTTCTAAGCTTTACTAGAAGAGTTCATAAGTTGATTTATCTACTGTGACTTGGTAGGATCGAAGACGCCGAAAGAGTCAAGCAAGCAATGTGGAGGGCGAGTCTCAGAAAGAGAATTCTGATACAGACAGGAGTGACAATCCAGATACAAGGGCCGACACCAAAAAAAACAATCGAGCATAGGCAATTGGACAAATCAATGATAAATCACAGGGGAGTACAAGCAAACATGTTACGTTCTTGTCGAGCATTCATACTCTTGGACCTGCCTGAGATGAGGGAAATGAAGCAGAAAGAGGAATTTTTTTTTCCCTATTAAATATATAAACCTACTTATAGATATTGGAGAGATGATGATTGTGTATCGAGTCGCGATAGAAGGGACATCTTGGCTACTCGGGGTGTACAGTTCGGATTTTTCTTTGTTTTTGCTCTCAGGTGATTGTAGTTCATGAGATATTTGTATGTTTTGCCCTTTGTTGAAGGAAAAGATTTGGAGACAAAGTTTACATATATTGTTAGCATTCCCCGAAGTTGCTTCTCAAACAATGCTGAAGGAAAATAAAAACCATAGAAATGCCATACAATTGCCAACTTCATGTGAGGGTTGCATGTGATGTGGATTTGAAGGCTGAGGTTGCAGATCATGTGACTCGAATTCATGTTAAGCACGGGAAGGTTTCTTCAGATCCATGACCTGAACAACTTCATAACCTCAAAATAAAGGATTTCTATTAAAAAGGTCACAGACTCAGCATACTATGTTTTGCTATTAAATGATTCACTTGTTTCAGAATCTGTAAAGCTTCTACGGCCATCAACTTACATGCTGATTTTTTAAAAATAGACAATTTAGTATGGTCTGATGCAGCGCTGTCGAATAAGCAAGGCCAAATCTGTAGTCGAATCAATGTGAATAACAATGTTGAAGGCTTTGATGACTGATAGGAGTAATATGATAGTACATGATCTCTACAGAACTATGTTAAAGCTGGCAACAAATATTGTCCGCTAGACAGATTGACAAGTTGGGGAATACACAAGTTTCTTGTTTCAATGGGCAGGACCAGACCGAGCATTCAATAGAGGCTGTAGAGCCTTGACCACAATGCTCATGTTTGGCCGAAAATCAGCTTCATATTGGACGCACAAGGCAGCAACAGCAGCCAACTGGTTCAAACACATACAAATAAAAAGCTCAGTACCACCAAGATTTATTAATTTTCATCATACAGTATTAAAGATCCGAACATAACAAATCATGTGTATTTAAGTATGTGTGTGTTCCCCATTACCTTTGCAACTGCCTTGGGAGGGTAATCACCATTGAGTCTAGCATCAGCGCACTGCTTCACCTTGTCCTCACTCAGTTTAGGTGTAGCCTAATAGAATCAAAGCCATAAAATCAGCTTGAATGAAAAATGCAAGGATCAACAAAGAAGAACTAGAATGAAATTAGTACCCAAGTCACAAGGCTCTGTTGGCCACGTGGCAATGTATGATCAACAGGTTTACGGCCAGTTAGGAGTTCAAGCAAGACAACACCAAAGCTGTAGACGTCACTTTTTGAACTCAAATGTCCAGTCATTGCATACCTGCCAACCATTCAAAATCATATAAAAGAATTACGCGCAGTTTCAGTGTCTTTTAAGGTGTCTACTATCAAATGGCAATTGCAAGAGAGAATATGCCACATCATAATTTTGAGCATACATGAAGTGATTTCATAAGCACATCAAGGAAGAACTTACTCTGGAGCATGATAACCAAATGTCCCAAGAACACGAGTGGAATGAAGACGAGCTGCCATATCAGGGGCTTGATTTGACAGATCAAAATCAGCAATCTTTGCAATGTCATCTTCAAAAAGCAATATATTGCAGGACTTAATATCACGATGGATTATATGGGGCTGAGCCTTTTCATGTAGATATTCAAGTCCTCTTGCTGCTCCAACCGCGATTTTAACCCTTTGTGTCCATGACAGAACTGGACCTGGAACTGACCCTTTGACACCTTTCCGTCCTGAAGCGCCAGATTAAGGAACAAAGTTTTATTATTAGAGAGGAGAAGGAATATATCATACAATCAACTTCAGAAGAAATATATGGATATACCACCTAAGAGCACTTTTAAGAGGCCAAACAACTAGTTTAGTAGAGTCTTGTTTATGAGACATGCAAAAAGCAAGAGGTAGAAAGCACTTGTGCTCACTAAAAGCACTAGGCTTCATTGTACACTAAGTTATCATCACAGCGACTCTAAAACTTCTATTAATCGATCAAAATTTTCAAAACATAAAAATCTCAGCAAACATGCAATTTTAGTCAATTTTAGAAAAAGTGAATCGTGTGGTCCTCTCGAATTTCAAGATTAAAGGAGGGTATACACAAATTCAAACAAGAGGAAACAGTGGTACGTTGACAATATATGACGTTCGAATAGCATTGGACAATATCACTTACCATGAAGAATATCATGAAGGGACCCATTAGGAGCATACTCATAGGCAAGGAGACGCAGAGGGCCATCAATACAATAACCAACAAGCTCAACAACATTTTCATGTTTTAGTCTTGATACCATGGAGACCTATAAAAATACGCTCCAAGCTTTAGAGAAAATAAAAATAAAATTGCATACCATATTCAAATACCAAACAAGAAGCATTACCATAGAACTAACCTGTGACAAAAATTCTTGGTGTGGTTGTTTACTGGCATCCAGCTTTTTAATAGCAGCAGCAGGCCCACTTTTAAGAACACCGTAATATACTCTTCCATATGAACCCTCACCAATTAAGGCCTTCGTGCCAAAATTATCAGTCAGATCTTTCAATTCATCTACTGGAATGGCAGCAACAGCAATGGGTTGTATATTAACAATCTGAGTATCCCTCTGTTCAGCTTCTCTGGGATGGTAGCCATTGCCTAGAGTATAATCATGTCGTTTTGTATCAATCAAATAAGAAGCCACAAATGACTAACAGCTAAACAGAGATAAAAAAAAAGGGTGATAACTTCCAACGCACTCGTGATCAAAAGCTTGCAAATTTACTAAAATATGGAACAATATATGTTCCTCAACACTCAAGCCAATGAAATGTGAAAGAGTGGCTTCACAACCTGCACGTCACCCCCCTAATATAAAGCTATAAACCCTCCAATATAACTTACCTGCTGAGCCATGCGGTACAAATGGTCCATGATCCGCAGCTGTATTGGTATCATCTTGTACACAACAACTGAAGCAGCCCATGATATTATCTTCTGAAAAAAAGCAGTTGAAGATCAATTATTACCATTTTCTCAGATAAACAGTGCATGATAACATTCTTAAAGGGATCATGTACAAGGTCAATCTGATAGTGGTCTAAATTCTCAATCAAATCAAGAGGCTTTGACTAGAAGCAAAGTCATTTGCAATAACTTCCAGTAGCGATGTCACGGAAAAAATATATATATATACACACACACAAAACTTAGTTTGAAACCCCTTTTATGTACATAATCAAAACATGAAAAATACTTCACCCAGTTTCTTCTTGATAAAGTAGTCTGGGGTTCACATCCAAAACCAATTGGCAATGGGTGGAGTGGCCCAAACTCTTATTAACCCACAGGCAAGGTCCCATATTCCTGATGTGGGATATATATCTCAACACACCCCCGCACGTGTGGCGAATCTTCAAGCCTAACACGTGGACAACATTTGGGTGACGTGGAGTTCGTGCGGCCATTAGGCTTCACACGCGGACGTGGGTAACCCGCTCTGATACCATGATAAAGTAGTCTGGGGTTCACATCCAAAACCAATTGGCAATGGGTGGAGTGGCCCAAACTCTTATTAACCCACAGGCAAGGTCCCATATTCCCGATGTGGGATATATATCTCAACACTTCCTTTAACTATACATGTCAGGCTTGCCAATGACCCAAAACAATAAGAAAAGGAAATCTTCATCTAAAAACTCAAATCCATCAACAAGTTCAATACTTGATCAAAGTTTGGAATTCAGAATTCTCACACATTTTCATAAAACAACTACACAACACAAAATCCGACTTTTTTGGTTCCTCCATGCTTCTCTTCCATCAACAAAAAGCATACACAAAACAATCAACAAGTAAAACAAGTCACAAATGAAAAAGATGCATCCAAGTACAAACTCAAGACATGATAAGCAGCAAACCAAATTCAGGGTCTGTATGCAAACAAACAGAGAGAACAGTATTCAAAGAGAAGAAAGATCTCACCTTTGGTGTGTTCAGATGGTTCTGGGAATTGGGATTTGACTACAAGTGTTGGATTGAAGTGAGGAAAGTGAAGCAGGCTTTGGTTTCGCAGAGGAAGAAGGGTCTGAGTCAGCAGTTAAAAGCAGGATGACATGCAAATAGGAAGAAGCGTTCTGTGTCTGTTTTCCTTCATCGACTAATATGTAAAGGGAACAAGACAGCCTTGAGATATTTGCGTTTTTCACTTTACTTTGTAATAAAGTCTTCCTTCATCTTCAACCAACTTGGTAACTGTCAAAACCACCCAACCCAAGCAAGATTTTGTAAACTTTTACCATCTCAGGTTTTTTGTTTTACTTTTTTTTACTGTTAAAAGCACATTTTTCCTTTTCAAATAACAAATTTTTTCCTTTATGAGTTCCGCACTAAGATACGTATTTCCGTTCAGTAATAGAGCTAGAAGCATCTGTTAATAATTGTGGAGATCACTTATTGTAAATCTCAAGCCTGTGACATTTTACAAGCATAATCGCTTCAAATCTCAAAGATTAGAGAAAAAATTTCCAAGAAGAAAATGTCATAACTTAATAACTTTGACAACAACAGAACAACAGAGTGGAAAAAAAGGGTGTTTAGTTGCTGGAAGTGGTTGGAAAGCTGGGCAATTATTCCAAATTCTTTGCTCATGTCCTTGGCCTCTGTCTCCTACTATGCACATGTGAGTTCTTTAGTCATCATCATATATTCAATGGTTTTGAATGAAACTTTGAGTTGCAAGGGTGTCCCTAATTCTCTGTTCTCTCATAATTTTGCATCTATGTTCATCCCAGATCCAATAAACCCTCTTCAAGTCTTCATGTCCTTTGTTTGTAACTCTTCTTTACATTTTTATTTGCACCTCTTGTCTTGTGTCATCCCAAGTGAGTGTATGCAAATAAATTTCTGATGTGAAAATACTACCCTGCTTGCTGCTCATGCACGGATGTCTCGGGTTTTTGGTTCTTCTAATCTTGTACCAAGTTTGACCCTTGAATTTGTGGAGGGTCTCACTTCATTGGTCGTGCATGTCTAAAATTACAGATAAGAAAACTTAAAAACAAATTTTTAAGAGTTACACCATTCGAAATGGAACCGAACAGTTAATTTTTTTTTCTTCAAAAGATCTTAATTGTGCACAATGTACGGAGTCGTATTTGGGTTTGCCGAATGTTATCGTTTACTGCAGAGGTCACACTGGAATTAGAATTTCACCTTGTAAAATACCATGGCATTTGTCTCTTCGATAACGACTTGAACAAGGGTGATGAGGCCCTCATCGTGCCGGAATGGAAACTAGATGTGGTCACTTGGGAGTCCAAAGTGAGCCCAAAGCCAACCTTTAGCCCAACTTGGGCCCAAAAGCAATCTCCAAGCCCAATTCAGCAGCCCGACTTGAGTGATTGGGCGAAGTTGGCAGACAAAGACAGCAGGCTTTTATATAGTCAGGACTTTGTTTAGAGACTGAAAAAGACAAAGATTGAAAAAGTGGCACGGAGAAAAGGGAGCATCTGTAATGGCTACCGGATGAGTAATTATCCAAAAAAAAAAACCATTTCGGATGAGTAAAAAGACTTTTCACTGACGCCAGTGAGGGCCACACTCTTTTTATATATATTAGCCTTTATATCCGTGAAACTCACATGTAGAAGACGTCGTTAGTAGGTGGTTATTTTTTTTTTTCTCATTTGTAGCTGTTTTTTATTTTTATGAAGTCAGTGGGTAGTGGTGAGTTTCTTGTTGCAAAAAAGTTTTTTGTTGCGGTTAGAACTCTTAACTTCACAATTTCCACAATAATCTACTCTATTTTTGATATTTTATTTTCTTTTTGCTTTTTACTATAATGTCCAATTTATGTAATTTTTTTAATCAAGCACAATAAAGATAATTTAAGAAGAATATAATTTGGTGAAACTTTTGAGGGCTTCCTTTTATAGTAGTAGAGAACTAGAGATACAATATACAAGGGAAAAATGGACTAAAATGGGACCAACTTAGTATTAAATAGGTATTTTCTCTATATAAGATCCTCCAATCCAATCACAGCAATTCAGGTGACCACATACACCTTTTGTAACAGATAGATCGTAGTGGTCAACGTTAACGTTTAAAAAGCCAGGTTTAAGGGGTAAATAAATGGTTCTATTTGGTTGAAGGGTTGTAAACCAAAAAAAAGAAGGGTAAAAAAATTCTGAAATGCGAGGCCGCTTGCTCTCACAACCGATGATTTTAGCCCTTGGTTTTGAATCATGAAGATTACCTAGCTGAATATTTGTCAATTATGGGTGATGCAATGGGCTAGAGGCAAGGAGTAAAATATCGACGATCATGAAAATTTCGATGGTTCGAAAAAAGAAAATCTCGATGGATATATCGAGATAATATCGAATATCGATAGAAATTTTACCAAATTTTATCTAAAAGTTGTATATTTGACCAAAAATAGACTAAATATAAAATATCAGAAAGATATAAAAATTAATATCGATAATTATAAAAAACAGAAATTTCGAGAAAATATTAAGGATATTTTAGATAATTTACTCCTTGGCCAGAGTTAGCAAATCCATCTCAAGGTGGTGAACTCATCTTTAGTGTGGTCATGTTCTAGGAATATGCGACATACAGAGTGGTCAAAGCCTCAAAGGCACATGAACTGGATCTAGGCATTCTTTGCTCCAACTTCCAAGAACGGCGTCGTTCGTTTTCAATTTTGTAATTCAATATTTCTTTTGCTTTTTGTTGTTTTGCTGTTTTAATTTATATAGTATACTTAGTTCGGTACGTATATATTGACACATACGAAAGAGATCAAGAAAAATATGATAGTCCAACTCCTATACCGTTTCAAAAATTGATGTTAATCCTCTAACCATAATACCATATTACATGAGAGCGTTTGTGAAGACAAGAGTTTATGTTAATCATTTCAATGTGTAATATGTGGACAAAGAGTTTCTAAGTCCATCATATCATGATTCATATTGCACCGGAAACAAAGAAATTTGAGACCCTAATAAGAACAACTTAATTGGGATTAGTTTTATAAGCACCACTAAATAATAAAGAGTAAAATGCAGCGTCGATACCCCAACTTTTGTGGCACGGTCAAAGTGGTACCCAGACTTTAAAAACTATCAATGTGATACCCAAATTTCTATTTCGCTACCAAGGAAAGGCCTGAGACCAATTTCCGTAACTGTGTCGTTAGTTTGTTGACGTGGCCGACATGGGGCCCACCAAAAAAAGGTGCAATGACAAAAATAACCTTCTAACTCTCACCAGAACCGTTTTCCCTCCAAAAGCTCTAAATTTGAATTTTCCTGGGTATCACATTGATCAGTTCAGCAGAGTTTAGGCACTGCTGCTGTGTTTATCTGCTGACAAGGAATATTATACAATAGCTAGAAATGTAACATAGAAATCAAACATATAACCAAAAAGGGCTGCCAATATCACTGAATTAAAACCAACATAAGAAACATACTATGCATCATAATTCAAGCTTAATTGGTTTCCAAAAAATCAAGGAACCACATTGTTTACAAAAAATTGATTACAAACCATGAAGAAGTACACATTATGTTTCTCTAATTTAAAAACCAACACATTCACTTTGTAGAACCCCTTGCTGCATGATTTTGACTGCTTTGAGTAGGAGGTTGTGTTGAAGCTGATGCACTACCATTTCTAGCAGAATTACCCTCCATTGCCAACTTCATTTTCTCCCATCCCTTTTTAGACTTTATGACCTGGTCGTTGATAAGCTTTTATTCCTTGGGTGGGGCTGGTGCCCTTTGGACCGCTGGAACACAAACAAGACATTTCTAACACAATTCAACAACCATTTTTTGGCTTCACACTTCAACAAGATATTTCCAACACAATTCAACAACAACATTATTTTCAACAGTTAACAAAGCATTTCAGCAATAGTTGGCTTCACAACAAGAACAACAATCAACAATCAGCAATCAACAATCACCACCACCAGATAAATACTTTTGCTCTCACTCTTTTCTTAGTGCTTACTCCACCAGCATATGTTCATTCTCCCTGTTTGAACAAAAAGAAAAAACAAGTTAAGAATTATACAGATTCATAAACAAATAAATTTCATATTAAATTCATAAACAAGTTGAGACTTTACTAGACACTTACTGTTTTAGCTGCTTTCTTGGCTTTTGTTATAGAACATCCAACCTTGTTGTGTCCTTGTTGGCCATAAAGTTTGCAAGTCATGGTAACACCAGTTTTAGGCAACTTCCCCTCAGTTGGAGCTACTGGTGCTAGGTTACCATTTTCTCTTTGTGATGGGATCCTATTTTTCTTGGGCCTTCCAGGCAGCTTGTTAAATAAAGGAGGTGCAATTGGGTAGTCAACTGGTTCTCAATCATCCTCCCCGATAATGAGATTTATAACTGGGGTATAGGATTGCATATAGATGGTACACATGAGGCTGGTAATCATGACAATACAAGGCAACCTCTTGTTTCTTGAATCTTATGCAGCAAATGGCATGTATGCCACTAAGCTGCCACCTCTTGCAAGTACATGTATGAAGACCCAAATCCACTGCATGTTGGTTGTCATTCTCACCAAAACCAGTGACTTGGAATACAAACTCACCACCTCTATGTGTTTTATATTGTGTTGCTCTTTGTCCAACCTTATCCAACATCTTCTTAATCCTTGGACCAACCACATCCTTCCACTTCTCACAAGTTACCCTTCTATTTGCATTCCTAACCATCATATCCATCCTAATCCTCTCTAACATAGCCAAAATAGGCTTATCCCTAGCAAGTAAAATGGAGGAGTTAAAAGACTCACACAAATTGTTGAGAAGTATGTCACACTTGGTTTCCTCCTTAAAGAATGCTCTGCTCCAATGGCTTGGATTCTTGTCATCAAACTAGTCAATTGCTTTATCTTTTACCATCTTCATTTCATCCATGTGCTTGTTGAACGAAAGGACAGTGGTGCTCCTAGCTGCATTCCACATCAACTGTTTTAGGACCTCTCCCGGGTGCTTTTGCTTGAAATTGTTGTGGAGATGTCTCACACAGTGTCGATGCTCTGCATTGGGAAATAAAACTGTGCAATAACAAATGGCATGTTGGTTAGAAAAAATAGATAACAAAATTTTTTTGAGAACAAAACAGTTACCTTTGAGTGCATTATCCAATCCCTTTTGTTTGTCAGTCATAAACACATAGCTACTATCTCTCTCAATCTTTACATCTTGCTGTCCAGGTTTCCTCGCTCTCTTTTTCAACCATAGAATATGCAATCAGAAAGATCTCATTGTTTGCATCTATGCCAATTGCTGTTAGAAGCTGTCCAGGATGGTGCCTTTTGATGTGACATCCATCCAGCCCTATAAGAGGCCTGCATCTCTTCATCCACCCCTCTTTGCAAGCTTGGAAGCATATGTACATCCTTTTGAATCTTCTTATTGGTCCATCAATCTCTGTCATAATCTCCATAGTGGATCCAGGATTGCTTCTCAAAAGCACTTTTCTATATGCAGCCAATTTGTTGTATTGTTCTATGTAATAACCTTCAATCATCTTCCTTGCTGCCCTCTTACCCTTTGTGATGGTTTGCATGGGAATATCCATGTTATAGGTGTCCTCTATATGCTTATGTATCCCCTTCCTAGACCGGTCCTCATCCACCAACAATTTGTCATTTACCTCCTGAGCTACCCTTCTATAAGTCCAGAAATGACTGGTTACCATAGGAGAGCAAATGTGATGGGGATTCAATGTCTTCACAACCATGTTATCTGGACCAAGATTTTTGACATTGTTTGCATACATGTAAAAAGGGCATCCCCATTGACATTTCACCTGCATCTTCGTCTTGGTATTTTTCTCAAACCACATGCATATTTAATTCCTAATTGCACACTCCCTGACAGCTTCTCTTAGTTGCTCAACATTAGGAAATAAAAACCCTAGCCTAAAACTTGGATTTTTAATCTCCACAGATCTAATATAAGGGTAGAGTTTCATCTTATCCAACCTTGTAGGCATCTTGATTGGGTTCCCTTCCTCATCTTCTTCAGTCTCACTACCAGCTAAGTTTTCCAACCAAGGTTCTAAAAAATGTTGGGCACTAGTCGGGCGGACAACGCCCAAAAGATTAATCTCAAAATTTTTTTGACATTGTTTGCATACATGTAAAAAGGGCATCCCTATTGACATTTCACCTGCATCTCCGTCTTGATATTTTTCTCAAACCACATGCATAATTTATTTCTAATTGCACACTCCCTCACAACTTCTCTTAGTTGCTTAACATTAGGAAATAAAAGCCCTAGCCTAAAACTTGGATTTTTAATCTCCACAGATTTAATATAAGGGTAGAGTTTCATCTTACCCAACCTTGTGGGCATCTTGATTGGGTTACCTTCCTCATCTTCTTCAGTCTCACTGCCAGCTAAGCTTTCCAATCAAGGTTCTAAAAAATGCTGGGCGTTAGTCGGGTAGACAACACCCAAAAGATTAATCAGGGATTAGTCAGGGATTACTCGGGGATTAATCGGATTTGAATTTTTGTGTTTATTTTATTTTTTAATAACAAATAATTATATAAATACAATTATAATATAGTTTGCTCTCTTCACACGTGCACATGTCCCGTGCACCACACCACCACTTTTTTTTTTTTGAAAAGCACCACGCCACCTCTTGCTCCATCTTATCCCGTTCTCTCTCTCAATGAGACCACACAGTTTCTTTTCTTTCATTTTGTAACCCTGAATTTATCTGACAATCTTCAAGGTCTTTTTTTTTTTTTTTCAATTTCATTGTAATCCCTTTTCTCTCTCTTTGAATGTTCCCTATCCTGTTCATTCTATTCTCTTCTTGCGAAACTCTATGCAAAAACCCAAAAACTGAGATACTTGAAGATTGTCAGATAACTTAGATTGAAGACTTGCTAGATGTTGGGGGTTTACGACGAAACCTAGAAATCGATCACTGATCCGAGTTGAGTACCTCTACAGGATAGACCTCAACAGAAAACTGAAGAGTAACGAGATAGAGATTGTGCAGAGAAACTCGAGTGCAACCCAGATCCATAACTGGAGAGAGAGGGAGACAGAGGAAGAGAGGTGCAGCATATCTAGTTTAGCGTTTTAGGTTTGAGTCAAGACTAATCAGCCGGCCGTCCAGACCGCCTAGGCCGCCTGAGCGGCCGACTTTCTCTCAGCCTCCTAGCCTGGACGATTACACTGAAATCGGAACGGCTTGATGATGCCTAGCACCTAGGCGGCCGACTTATCCGATTTTTAGAACCATGTTTCCAACCCATCTGAATTACAAACCTCATCTGAACAATAACCTTCATATCATATTTCTTCAAATTCTGGAACATCATCTGGGTTTGCAACTTTTTCATCAAACTCTGCATCATCAAATTCATCATGCTCCAATTCATAATCTAAATCAGTATACCAGTCACTTAGCTCTGAATCATCAATGTCTTCTTCCTCTCCAGGCTAAAAGTGTTTTTTTTTTCCCTTATTCCTTGTGTTGTACCTTGTAGCTTCAGGCTTCCTCCCATATCCACTCTTGTTTGATTTTTTTCCTACAACATGTTGCTTCCCCTTTTTTTTTCTCCTTTTCAACCTCTCCTCCAACTCATCAGCTAACTGCTGCCTCACTTTAAATGCCTCAGATACCCTCTTTTCAGCAGCTTCTCTCTCTCTCTCTCTCTCTCTTTTCAGCCTCTTCTCTAACTGCTTTCTCTCTCTCTCTTCTCGTTTCTTCTTCTCTTTTGCTTCTCTTGCAATTGTCTCAATTTCTTCTCTGCTAAGTCCATTTTCAGCTTGGCTTTCTCTCAACTCAGTCTCTACTCTAGCTAAATCATCCAGCTCTTCTCTTTCTCTCCTATTAGCTTCATCTCTATCTCTTTCTGTCTTATCTCTTCAAGTTCCCTTGCCAGGTCATCTTTAAAACCAGGAGGCCAAGGTCTTCTGACACAATGTTTCACCCTTCTTCCTCTTTTCTTAGCTACTTTCTCACTGGACTGCTTAAATGTTATTTCTTCACCCATGTGCAAATCACTCACAATATCAGACAAACCTGCAATGATTCCTTGACTTGGTCCATACCCATTTACTTCCTCACCAGCCCTATTTACATCCTTAACATGCCAATTTAATTCCTCACCAGCCCCATATACCTCCTCACCATCCCCATTTACATCATCCCTATCCCCATCTAAGTCCACAACATCATCCAACTCAATTGTTGACCCTAAAATTTCCTGTAGTGGCACAACATCTACAACCACATCAAAATTTTGAAATCTTAGAGGCATTCCCTCTTTACTGCTATATAACTGACTTGCCATCAAATTAGCTTCAAAAGCAGCTCTCTCCTTATCTCTAGCAGTTTGGCTATTCAAAGGATTGTCCCAATCTAGGTCATCAGGCTTACAAAATCAGCTAGAGCTTCATGATACTTCATTTTCCCTCCACCTGTGATGTACACAGAAATCTACCTCTTCTTCTTTGGTATCACATTCACCATCTCTATTTCATCACCATCACTTTTTATATGAATAAACCCCATATTTGCAGGGGTTTTTGGAACTTTGAAGTGATAGGATATTGACTGCTCCCTATACCCTAATGTATATGCGATGTTGTTCATCTCCACCCATGAAATTTTCTCTGGATCCAACCCATCCAAATAAATCTTCCCCCCTGTTTTGTTGAACCTGGGTACCTTGTACTTCTTCGTGCCATCCAATTACTTGTTGAAATAACCTCCATGGAAAATCTCTGTGGTATACAAGTGTACTGGAACTGAAATTCAAACAATGCAGAGTATTGTAAGCATCACCTTTTTGAATTGGTTTTCCAGATTAAAAAAAAAAAACTGAAAAAAACCCTAATTTGAAGTCTTCAACAATAGTCCAAGAAAAAAACCATTTAAAAACCCAGAACACATTGATCGATTACCTTCAATCTATTCTTTATTAACCATTAACCCGAAAATCCCTAAACTAAATAAATCTCTAATTCGAAGTTAACCAATTTTTAACCCCAAATTTGATGAACGTTTTGATTATACCAAGAGAAACAATACACGACGAAGACTAAGACAAGAGCTGGAAGAATACAAAAGAGAGATTCGAAAAGAGAGAAGAAACTTACTGTCTTGTATTGGGGGACCAGATTCTGTGAAAATCCCAAACATCTTTCTACTCTCCATGACTCTCTGCAGTCGAATCTCTTCAAAAGTAGTGAATCTCTACTTCCCCTCCCTTGATCGAATATTTATGAGAAAATGTGGTGAACATGCAGGTGTGATTTAGATTAGGTTTCAGAGAAGGGAAGAGAAAAGGGAGTTCAAGAGGAGATGGGGGAGGGAAGTCGAGTTTTGACTCGATTTGGGTGCAGACTGTGTAAAATGTTGTTTTTGCCCTTTCTTTGGTGGACCTGATGCTGGCCACGTCAGCAAACAAACGACACTGTGACGGAAATTGGCCTCAGGCATTTCCTTGGTAGCAAAAACAAAGTTTGGGTATCACATTAATAGTTTTTAAAATTTAGGCACCACTTTAACCGTGCCACAAAAGTTGGGGTACCAGTGGTGTCAAAACTTCAATAATAAATAATCAAAGTAATCCTGAGTTAGAGTTTTTATCTTTTAGTAAAAACAACATTTACAGACAAATTACATATGGAACTTAACCCACCAAAGATTCTTAGAGAGAAACATGTTCAAAGCTAACTAGAATATGTGTATGAAACTTTAGAGCAAGAAAGGTCAGCCTCTTGGGATTAGTAATTGAGACCCCAATAAGAACAGCTTAATTGGGATCAACAAAAAATTTATTTTTATTTTTATTTAATTATTTATTTATATTGATACAACAGGGACTCCTTACAAGAATTTTGTATTAACCAAACATACAAATTATAATAACAAAAAGAAATGGCAATAATTATATTTTTGCTCTGAAGTATAATGTTGTGGCCGAAAATGCCCACAACCAAACATGCAAAATATATATGGTGTCCTTTATTCAAAAAAAAATTGTCCTCCTATATTTAATTTTTTCGACAGGGTTGGTTGGTTGCTTTGAAAGGACTTTACACATATGTGTATAACATACATCAAAAATGATCAAATTAAGCTGGAAATAGTCTGATCGTCTTAAATTTTAATCGTTAACAATCGTACAGTCACGACTTGATGTATGTATAGTAGCCAAATCCGCTGTGAAAGGGATCCGGCCCGTTGCAGCCTATATAAAAATCCAAACAAAACACACACAGAGTAACCCACCAGTTCATCACACAAAAACACACCATGATGCCTCCTCTCCCATTTTTGGTCGTGTTTTTGCTTGCTTTCGCCGGTCCGGCTCTAACACCAACCGTCGGTCCGGCTCAACCACCATCAACCACTCCACCTCCCCACGATCCACCACCACCTCGACCTCCACCTCCCTACGGCGGTCCACCACCACCTCCACCTCCCCACGGCGGTCCACCACCACTTCCACCTCATCACGGTCCACCACCACCTCCTCACGGTCCACCACCACCTTCACCTCATCACGGTCCACGGCCACCGCCACCCACTTGACCTTAGCACGGTCTGCCATCACCACCCACTCGACCTCCCCCCAAACGTCTTCTTCCTCCGCCACCGTTCGCCACCTTTTCGGGTTTGCTCTACTCATGGCTTTTGTGGTTCCTCGTTGGTATTTGTGTTATTCTTCTTGTCTTGGTTGTTGTTACAAATTTCTGGAGTCTGGCAGCTCATGTAGGGTTCTTGCCTGAGGTGGATGTAGATGGGGAGGCGGTGGCGGCCAAGCGGTCAACCGTGTTGGTGAGGGAAAATAGGAAGATCTTGCAGTAGATAATCAGTGAGAGGCGAAAGCTAGAAGCAGAGAGTAAAAGATTGTCCCTCCTTAAAGCCGCAGAAGCAGCTGCCCAACCATAAAACCCCGAACCCAGGTTTGAGGCAGCCGCCCAACCACAAAACCCTAAACCCTAATCCTAGAAGGACTATAAGGAAGAACCTTGGGTTCATATGGAACTTTATAGGAAAGCCAAGACAAGCACTAAACTCAGACACTTTGTCAAGTCTGGGGGCACAAATAGTACTAGTGGGCAGTACTCAAACTCAGGAACTCCTCATACTGATGAGTCAATTGGAGGTGATCTCCTCCAAGGCGGTGGTGACCGGCCAACAGCCTCAAGGTCCCAATGATACAACTTTCTTGGAATTGTCATGGGTTGGGGCGTGCCATGACTAGCTAAGCTCTTAAGGAGTTAATTTTCAAATTCCGCCCTATTTTTGTTTTCCTTTCTGAAACTAGAATGAATCAGAAAAAAACTAAAAAAAAAAGCGAATGGAATGCAAATTTTCTCACAGAATCTTTGTTAATCCAATAGGTACCAAAGGAGGTTTGGCTCTATGGTGGAGTGATTGTGTTTCAGTTCAAGTACTCTCAAAATTTGTAAACCTCATTGACACAATTGTCACGTTCAAATCAGATGGGTCCAGTGTCAGGGTGTCTTGGTTTTATGGTCCACCGAAGAAGGAAAATAAACCAGCATTCTGGAATAGCATAATGAGTCTTGAAGGAGCTATCGACTTGCCCTGGATTTGCTTAGAAGGCTTTAATGAATTCATCTGGCCTCATGAAAAAGAAGGGGGAAATCCTTGGAATCCAGGCAAAAGAAAATACCTAAGAGACTTTATGCAAGCTAACAATCTAATTGATATCCAGTTTAAGGGGCAGCAATTCACATGGAGCAACAATTAGCCAAATGGGGAACTAATAAAAATCAAGCTTGATCGAAGTGTTGTTAATGCTAATTGGCTTGAGCGATGGCCTGCCTCATGCATTTTTCATTTCCCTATGATTGGCTTTGATCATTGCCCACTAGTTATTGACACTGATCCCCTAAGTAAGAAAGGTCCCAAGCCTTTCAAATTTGAGCCTAGTTGGATTGAAGATCCTGAGTGCTTGGATATTATCTCAGAAGCATGGTCTAACCAAGCTGCAGACAATCTTGCACAACAACAATGGACAACAAATCTCCATCAGTGCAATAAAAGCTTAAAGCAATGGAGCAAAAAGTTTTCAAACAATATAAGAGAGATCGATTCCAATATTGAGAAGCTTCAAGTTTTACAGCAAAGTCCCAATCCGGAAGCCGGTCAGCTTGCTACCAGTGTCACCGATAAACTTGCATCCCTTTGGGACAAAAAGGAAAAGTATTGGGCTCAAAGATCTCGGATTAAATGGCTGAAAACGGGAGACTCTAACTTAAGATTTTCTCGCCTTACCACCATCCATTGGACGCAGAGAAATAAGGTGGTAAAGTTAAAAATTTGTGAGAGTGCTTGGATGGAGAAGGAAGAGAGCGTTAGAGATGAATTTGAGGGATATTTTAAAAGCTTATTTACTGGAGTTGGGCCAAGAATCTGGACAGAAGCTCTTGAGGCAATTAATCCAATTATTTCGGAGGACACAAATATCAATCTGACCCAACCAATCTCAATTGAAGAGATCAAGGACCAGACGGTTTTCACGGCATATTTTACCAAAGTTTTTGGAGGAATGTGAACGAGATTATTGATAGGGCAGCAAAAGAGTTTTTCAGCTCGGGGGAAATTCTGGAAGACCTGGATCGTACAAACATTTTACTGATCCTAAAGGTGCCGAACCCGGAATCAGTTAGTCAATTTTGTCTTATCTCTCTGTGTAATTATATTCTCTCCAAGGTTTTGACAAACCGTCTCAAACTTGTTCTGCCATATATTATATCTCCCATCCAAGGGGCTTTTGTTCCTGGTCGACAGATCCAAGATAACATCCTAGTTGCCCATGGAGCCTACCACTATCTAAAGTTGAGAAAAAGTGGAGACATCCATGAACTAGCCTTCAAGCTTGACATGAGCAAAACTTATGATAAGGTTGAGTGGGACTTTCTAGCGGCAATCATGTTGAAATTAGGATTTGGAAGAGGGTGGGTATCCTTGATTTGGGTTGTGTCAAATTTGTCACTTTTGCAGTCACCATCAATGGAAAGACAGGAGAGTACTTCAAACCTTCAAGGGGGCTCAGTCAAGGAGACCCCATATCTCCTTACCTTTTCCTCTTCACTACCGAGGTCTTCTCTTCTCTCATTCAAAGAGCTGGTGATCAATGAACTCTAAATGGTATCTATCTAAGTAGATTCACACCCCCCCTTTTACCCACCTTTTTTTTGCCGATGACTCATTGTCTTTTCTAAGGGCTACAAAAGAAGATTGTGAGGAGTTAATGAGAATCATAAATCTCTATTGTGATGCTTCTAGTTAAATGGTCAACCTAGAAAAGTCAAGTCTTTTTTGTATGTCAAACACCCCTGACAATCTAGTTGAAATGTTAAGAGAAATCCTACAGGTGCCCTTGACTTTGAACCCAGGAAAATATCTTGGACTTCCGACAGTGTGGGGTCACTCAAAGCTTCTTTGTTCTTCATCAAAGACAAACTATTAAATAAGTTGCAAGGTTGGAAGATGGGGAATTTATCTACAGCGGGAAGGGAGGTTCTAATCAAATCAGTGGCATTGGCGGTTCCTAACTATCTGATGCACTGCTTCAAATTCCCGGTTACTCTATGCAAGGAGATTGATGTTGTAATAGCAAAGTTCTGGTGGGGTCAGAAGAAGGATGAAAACAAAATTCACTGGAAAAGCTGGGATTATTTGGGTATGCGCAAAATCAAGTAGAGGAATGGGCTTTAAAAACTTAGAAAATTTCAACACTGCACTCCTAGCAAAGCAAATATGGAGGTTACACATAGAACTGAATTGTTTTTGGGCAAAGATGATGAAGGGCGTATATTTTCCCTATTCAGACGTGCTACAAGCTAGGAAAGGATCCAGAGCTTCTTGGGCATGGAGCAGTCTCCTTGAAGGTAAGGCTCTCATTGAAGAAGGAGCTAGGTGGATGATCGAAAATGATTGTTCCATTGACATTTGGAAAGACAAATGGATCATGAATTCTGATTTGGGTTTCATTCATCCAATTATGCCCGTTTCCCAATCTGTGCCTACCAAAGTTTCTAATCTTATTGATTGAGAATCCTATTCTTGGAAGCTTCAACTAATTAATGGTCTAGTTACTGAGAGAGATATGCAAGACATTGAGATGTAGATGTTTAGTGATGTTCTTGTTGAAGACAAGTTGATTTGGCCCATAACTAAGAATGCCAGTAACTAAGAATGGCTATTATTCTGTGAAATCCGGGTATAATCTCTTCCACTTCCTAAAGTCTATGCCCACTGGACAGTTGAGTCACTCATCTCACAAGGTAAACCAGATTGTTTGGAATGCTATATGGTCTGTCAAAACCCTCCCCAAGATCAAACATTTTTTATGGCAAGCTGTTAGCAATGCAATCTCTACTTATGCTAATCTATTCCACAGGAAAATTGTTTTCTCCCCTATTTGTCCAAGGTGTGCCCTAGCTCCAAAAACAATTGAGCATATCATCCTGCTCTGCCTTACTGCTATATGCACTTGGTTTGCATGCTCTTTAATTTATAAAATCAATGTTCAAGAAGTTACATCTTTTGATAGATGGATTGAACAAATTTTCAAGCTAGCAGGCCCTAATAAGAAGCTTCAAAGTAATTGTCTTACCATGATTTCCTTCATCTGTTGGGAGCTTCAGAAGAGTAGATGTCTGTCCATTTACCAGGCCACCACTATCCATCCTTTGTTGATTGCATCTCGAGCAGGAAAAGCCACTATGGAATTTCTGAAAGCAAACAATCATGGTGATCATCATGAATGAGGTATGACTTCTAACTGTACACACACTTCTTCCTTCCCTACTCCTACCTCCCCGTTCCCCATTCATAATCCAATTTATTGTTCCCCACAAACCCTAGCTGTTACCAATATGTCACTCTCCTTCTCACAACTACTACATCCCTCACCAATTCCCCTCTCCACCAACACTCAAGTTCAACAAGCCTCAGAGCATCCAACCTCACACACCAACAAAAACAATCATCACACCCCCCTGCAAGACCCAAACCATTCTCTTACCCACTCGTGCACTACCCCAAATCCATCCCACCAAATCCAAGCATCTCAAATTCATAACCACACCTTAACTAATTCCAACCCTGCCAACCTTCCTTCAAACCTTCATGCATCTCACAATCAAACCCCACCACAAAAAACCCATCATCCACATTCCCAAATTCCTAACACAAACCTTAACCCTCAAAATCCAAAATTCACTTGGACAAAGCCACCTATTAGGGGCATCAAAATCAATTTCGATGCAGCTTGGGATAGTAAAACCAACCTGGCTGGTCTTGGTGTTGTAGTGCGTAATGACAATGAAGCTCTTGTTGATGGTGTATCTCTTTACTGCCATTCAAGTTCGGCAATCGAAGCTGAAGGAAAAGCCGCTATCGTTGCTCTCTCTTGTGCCCAGAAGTATATTCACCTCCTTGTTCAAATTGAATCAGACTGTGAAGATTTAGTGAAAGGCATTAATGGTATCAACTCTGATAGGGATTGGAGAATCTCACCTATGATTGCTCGGATTCGAGCAGCTCCCCCTCCATGCAGGCTAATCTCTTGGTCTTGGATTCCCAGAAAAGCGAACTGCGCAGCCCATCACGTTGCATCGCTTAGTGTGAGGAAGACGTGCCCGGATGTCTGGATTGATAAGCCCCCGTCTTCCCTGGTCCATGTTCTCTCTCGTGACGGCTTGCCGTGTCCACCACCGGCGTCAATGGCAGAGCAAAGACCGTAGTTTTCTAACGGGTTAGTAATTGAGATCCCAATAAGAATAGCTTAATTGGGATCAGTAAAAAATTTATTTTTATTTTTATTTAATTATTTATTTATATTGATACAACATGGACTCCTTATGAGAATTTTGTATTAACCAAACATGCAAACTATAATAACAAAAAGGAATGGCAGTAATTATACTTTTACTCTGAAGTATAATGTTATGGCCGAAAATGCATGCCCACAACCAAACATGCAAATTATATATGGTGTCTTTTATTCAAAAAATATTTGTCCTCCTATATTTAATTTTTTCAGCAGGGTTGGTTGGTTGGTTTGAAAGGACTTCTTTACACATATGTCTATAATATACATCAAAATGATCAAATTAAGCTGGAAATTGCCTGATCATCTTAAATTTTAAATCATTAACAATCGTACGGTCACGATTGTGAAAGAGATCCGGCCCGTTGCAGCCTATATAAAAATCCAAACAGAACACACACAGAGTAACTCATCAGTTCATCACACAAAAACACACCATGATGCCTCCTCTCCCATTATTGGTCATGTTTTTGCTTGCTTCCGCCGGTCCGGCTCTAACACCAACCGCCAGTCCGGCTCAACCACCATCAACCACTCCACCGCCCCACGGTCCACCACTACCTCCACCTCTATCTCATTACATTCCACCACCACCTCCACATCATCACATTCCACCACCACCTCCACCTCCCCACGGCGGTCCAGCACCACTCCACCTCATCACGGTCCACCACCACCTCCACCCACGTCCACCTCATCACATTCCACCACCACCTCTACCTCCTCACGGTCCACCACCACCTCCACCTCATCACGGTCCACGGCCACCACCACCCACTCGACCTCACCACGGTCTACCATTACCACCCACTCGACCTCCCCCCAAATGTCTTCTTCCACCACCGTCTGCCACCTCTTCGGGTTTGCTCTACTCATGGCTTATGTGGTTCCTCGTTGGTACTTGTGTTATTCTTCTTGTCTTGGTTGTTGTTACAAATTTCCGGAGTCTGGCGGCTCGTTTAGGGTTCTCTCCTGAGGTGGATGTGGATGGGGAGGCGGCGGCGGCCAGGCAGTCAACCGTGTTGGTGAGGAAAACAGGAAGATGTTGCAGCAGATAATCAATGAAATGTGAAAGCTAGAAGCAGAGAGTAAGAGATTGTCCCTCCTCAAAGCCGCGAAGGCAGCCGCCCAGCCACAAAACCCTAAACCCAAGTCTGAGGCAGCCGCCCAGTCACAAAACTCTAAACCCAAGTCTAAGGTGGACTATAAGGAAGAACCTTGGGTTGATATGAAACTTTATAAGAAGCAAGCAGCTGCGAAGTACTGGGCCGAAAGGCAAAGACAGTGAATAAAGGCTTGATATTGTTGGGGTTTGATAGAGCCTTGAATTTGGTAACTGAGTTTTGATCAAAATTCTGGCTTTTGATGTTAATCTATCTGTTTTGATTTTGTTTAAATGTAGGGAAGTGTGGATTTGGTGAGAAAGATTGAAAATCTGAAATGTAGGGATGATAATCTATCCGTTTTGAATCTATCTGTTTCGATTTTGTTTAAATGTCGGGATGTTAAATATTTGGTGAATTTGGTCATCAAAGAGATAGAAAATGCACATATGGTAGAATACAATACATGCATAGTCTTGCAGCAACGCAATTTGATCACACTAGAAACTTAATCACACATGGTAACAATATACACTGTACGTCACACTATATATGTAAGTAAACATGGATTGGGAAATTGTATCATATAGCTTATAATAGCAGTATGGAAATCTTGTTGCCCTCCTAATGACTGCAAGACTTATGTAGCAAAGTATTCAGACTCAACACACACCTTTGCAGTGCAGCAATTCAATAGCCCAAGCATATATGTTTAGATTAGTATGTTGAGGAGGTTACTGCTTTTCATTGCTATGCTAGGAGATGGAATTCTTACACCTGCAATATCTGGTGCTTATTTCCCTCTGTTGTTGTATTACATTGACAAAGTAAATTCAATTCTTTTAGACTTTTACACTGAATGTGTTTCCAGTTTTGTCAGCAATGTTTCCATCTGTCAAGTCATGTAAGTATCTGTCATTGGAAATGTGATTCAAATATGGGAGGGCAATAATCCTTAGATGTCCAAGTTGGTTAGAAATGCTAATTTAGTTCAACGTATAAGTATTGGGAAGGGAATCGTATTTGCTATGCAGTAGAATCAGTATATGTTGGTAACAACAATCTTAAGCTAGATATAAAGAACAAAGAGATAAAAGAGAAACTATCTAGTGTTCCTCAATCCCAACTACACATCCAAAACTGGACTAGTTGAAAATGATCCCACTGATACTATTTCATGTACATGGCATTGTAAAGTGTTAATCTAATTATGGAAAGCTAGGCAATTATTCCTCTCCTAAAAATTCTTTGCTCATGTCCTTGGCCTCTGTTCGCAAGGAAAAATACCTACAAGGAACTTTGGGTTGTTATTTAGTCATCATCATTTTCAATGGTTTTGAATGGAACTTTGAGTTGCAGGGGTGTCCCTCGTTCTATTGCTTAATTGAGTTAATTCTCTTTTCTCTCATGATTTTGCATCTATGACCATTCCAGAGCCAACAAACCCTCTTCAAGTCTTCATGTCCTTTTTTTTTCGGATACGAAGTCTTCATGTCCTTTGTTTGCAACTCTGCTTTACATTTTTATTTGCACCTCTTGTTTATCCCAAGTGTGTATGCAAATAATTTTCTGATGAGAATATTACCCTGCTTACTGCTCATTCACGGATGTCTCGGGTTTTTGGTTCTTCCAGTCTTGTCTTGTATCAAAACTTTGATCCTTGAATTCACTGTTGTGCAGGTTAAAGATAAGAACAATTTTAAAGTGAATTTCTTTTCACCATGCTCTAACTTTTGTACCACTCTTAACATTTCATAGATGACAATGGTAGAATGGAACTGAACTTTTATCTCTCTTTTTTCAACTAGTTATTTAGTTATGAGCCCTGTCATGGTCCTCCTAAGAATATAGGGACTCAAAAGCAATGTAAATATATTCACAACAAGTTCAAGACATTTCAACATATTAAACTTTTGTTTTTTTTTACAAAATTTGTCTCTTTATATCATTTTTATTTCACAATTGAGCAACATGATCTGACTCCGTTGAACCGAAAGAACCTAGTTCGAATGATCTAAAATTGTGTTCGAATAAGTGAGCACTAAACTGTAAATGAGTTGTGCTAGTATACCACATCAAAAACTTTGTCTTAAAATTGACAATAAAATACCGTGTCTTTTTTTTATTGAATGAAAGGAGATCAGACGATTTTATTCAATAAACACAAGCCATATTACACAGTGATCCGCCCTTCCAAGGCCATCAGAAAGAGACACCGCTAAAACGTAATACAACTCACCTATTGAGTGAAGCTCAGGGGGGAGTAAACTAATAAAGTACTCTGGCTTGAGTTGAATGAAACGTGATCTTCATAATTCTGGAAAAAAATAAAAACACACCAAACCTGGTCCAATATTCTTCTCATCACAAGAGTGGATGAGGTTTTGAAGTATCTTAAAGGAAAAAATATATATATGGCAAAAACTGGGAGTGATTCTAACGAGGACTATTTCGTTGAGGACTAGTTGAAGACTTTTTTGTTTCACCCCCTTTTCGATCGCATATTCATATCTCGACCGTGTAACTTGTAGATATGTATGATTAGATCATCTCTACAAATTTTCATCCAAATGAAAAATCGTTAAGAAATTCATAAATGTGATTTACCGATTATAAACTTGAACGGTTCTTGTTTGACATATTTAGATCGTCCATTGATTTGATTTAGTTCGATTATTTAACGATCACCAATTTCGTCAAAAATTTGTAGACGTGATCTTCTTATATAAATCTAAAAACTAAACAGTTAAGATAACAAAATATAATTAAAAATAGGTATAATAAACTATTAATGAGAAGGTCCCCGGCAAAAACTATTTAGCCTGAGAATGAGAGGTGGACTGGACCCAAAGGAGTAAAAGTTTAGTGTGTTGGGCTACGATCTGGGCCTTGGGTTGCAGAACTAATGAGTTTGGAGACTTCTTCTGCAACTTCTTCTGGAACTTGGGATATTGTGATACATGAATATTTTATTCAACCTTTGACATCTGCACTATAACTTGGACCAAGTCTTTGCTAACAACTAAGAAGTAAGAACTAGTTCATTGTTCTAAATTCTAACAGAAAAAAGGAAGAAGACTGAAAGCACCTTTTCTAACATCTTGGACTATAAAAATGCAACATCAGAGCTGAAATCCTTAAATTATTTCCAAAACATGAAAATGGTTGTGTGATGTTGATATAGAAGATGCCTTCCTCATATCCTCACCTCAAAAAATAAACACTTTCCGTTGCGAATAGTTTTCCACGACGACGGCTTCTCTCATTCTTTTTTTTAATATAATTTTTAGTTTTTATTATATTAAACTTTAATTTTTTTTGAAATATTCCGGATTTTCTTTTCTAAATACAGAAAAGCAAAAAAGAAAAGGAAAATTGCGGTGGAGACGACGAGACGTTACGTCGTTACCCGTAACGGTCAAGATGGAGCCCAGAACGTAATTCTAAGCTATAGCAGAAATGACAGATCTGCCCTTCCGAGTTTCGCAAGTTGCCAAATAAGGCAACGTCTTTGCTTCTGGAATATCGAACAGTTGGGGTCCACGAGTCACTGCATGGATCCAAAACCTCATTGAGCCCAAAATTCAGTTCATCTTGACCAAAAAAAACATTTGAGAATTATTTTATGAATTTTCCAATTGAATATGAAGCAAAATTAGATTAATAATTAGAGCATAAATGTAGGGCACATGAAAAAAAAATATGTATATATTTTTTTCTCTCAAAGATTTGGGACGAAATTCTGTCTATTTGTTGGCCGGGCATGTAGTGTCAGTGTTAACATTCTTGAAAATAATGCAATCACTTTCTATGAGTAGCACCATCTCTCCTAGATATGAAGCATATACCCTTAAGCTCATTGATAAGAAGAAGTTGAAAAAGCACTCGTTTTACCGACTCATTTCTTTTCTGCAGAAGAATCGTGGAATATATGCATGTTCAAAATGAGTTTAAAACCAAAGAATATCATCCGTTAATTAAGTAAAGTCAGTTTCAATCTTTGTCTAGTCTATTTTACATAGACGAATTTCTATTTAATTAATTGTCTGTAGATAATCGTGAACCGTTGATATACATATTGTAATGTGTGATGATGATAAAAAAATTCTCCAGAACAAAATAATTGAAGCTAAATATTTTCCAAATACTGAATATCTTGGCCCATGTGAACTGTGAAGTATTGAGCATTTCTTAATTAAAGTGTAACCAACATTTGAAGCTTGATGGAAATTTTCATTTTAAATAGAAGAGGTTTGGATTCCTAATAGGTTATGGGGACATAGCAGGTTCTTCTTTGGATCCTCACCCACACACAAAGGAATTTGACTCATTTTAAAAAGAACAATGTCAATAATCTTCTTCATGGACATTTTGCTTCCATATTTGAATCAATTTTATTGTTTTATGTTATTGAGATTATTGTGTAAAGTTGATCCTACAATAACTCAAGAACAATTCACAAAATCATATATGGAGCCCTAGATATAAAACAAGTACATCTTCCTCCTACTCTCATTTTCTTGTTGGGAAATTTCACCAATTTTTTGCAAAGTAGAAAGATCGGAACATAAAATAGATATGTTCTTTTTTTCTTTTAGTCCAGTTTTACTACTTTATCTAATTTGACTAGAATAAATTTCTGAGACTTAAAAAAAAAAAAAACTACTTTATCTAATTTCATCTTCAACGAGTTGAACCGCTAGCTTTGCAAGAAAATGTTTCACCCATCATTATTTGTCATTTTTCTAATATTGTTGTTGGGGTGTCTTATTTAAGCTAATTTTTGATTCAATGTGGTTGTCTATTTGACGAGTAACATCATAATTCCAATTCAATATTTAAGGGAAAAAATTCCAAGTTTTGCATAGAAAATGAAGGTTCAAAGTGTAAAAATATACAGCAAAAACAGGACTGATGAAAGGAAGAAAGGAATTGCTTGAAATCTTGTTTCAAAAGACTTATGAAGTATCATCAATTGGATGACAAGCACCAACATTTGGTCCACACTTGGGTAAGAAGCTCCAATATCCTCCATAACATGCACATGAGCTGCCAACCAATTGGTCTCATTTCTGGGACCAGCATCCATCCATCCTCATATGCACAAGTTATCATTTGGATTCTCACATCATAGACAGCAAGGGTTTCTGATCTTGAATATCATCATCATCCTTGAGTGAGAATCCATGAGACCATGTTTTGGTCTTCTTCTCTTCTTCTATTGGTTTTCTAAACCCAAGTTCTAATCACATGCCTGCACTGCACATTTTTATAGCACTACTACTCCTTCACCCTAAACCTCATTGTCTGGTTAATTGGTTATCTGCTATCTTCATCTTCCAAATAAATACAAGATGCAGGGTGAACAATCTCTTAATTGCAAAAAGCCAACCTGCTTACTGTTCAACACAATAGTAGCCTCATCTAACCTAATGGCCTTCTTGATTCAATGGGGGGTCTCTCAATTTAGAAGAGGTTTCAATGGAGGGTCTCTCAGTTTAGAAGAGACAAGAGTTTAAGTTGGAAGTTAGTGAGAGGAATAGTTATCTTGGTGCGCATCAGAATCACAATGTACCTTTGTTTGGGCGAAACTGCTAGGTAGAAGTAAGGCCATATCAAAATCCAGCGCTGTTAGGTAGAAGTAAAACTTCGAATCAGTACTTGAAAGGGAACGTATACGGATATAATTCACAGACATGAGTTCATCACCTCTCGTACTGGTTTGGTTGAGAAGTGCCTATCACATGGTGGCTTTCCAAACGAAAGAAAAAGAGTACCTATGTGGTAAATTAACGTGGTCCAAATTCCAAAAGATGGAGGGTTTCCAAACTCTTGTCGAGGACTAAACACCAATTCAATTTCTAAGAACTTGAGGTGAAGTTAGCTCAATACTATAGCTACGTACACAGGTCTAGATCGAGCAGAAGGAGAAGAACCCCACTGTACTAAGCTACTATACGTTCTTGTCGATCTCGATCTCGATCATCTTCCTTTGTCCTATACAAAAGTTGATCAAACTCAATTATTTTCGGTCGAGTCCACCAAGTTGCCAAGCTAGCACAGTGACAGTAGCACTACTGTGCATCGATAATCAGTCGTATGACAACTTTGGGTTGTCGCCGATTCCCTTTTCTATCTTGGTGCCTCCGGTAGCAACTTGCGGCAAAATTCTAAAATTTCTTGACAAATTAGGATTCACCACACGAGAACATGAACTACTAAAGTAAAGTCGAACATCTTTGTTAAATGTATAATTTTAATAATCCTTCTAGTAAAACAATATGGCTCGGAGTAGTTTGTGCGGTAAAAGGTCTTCTACTATTACTACATGAGTCCATGACCATCAATGTACATGGTACAATTTTGTTTTACTGTTACCCTGTGAGGTTAACCATTGTAATAATCTTCCTACACATGAACAAGAGAGAGAACCTCATAGTTGAATGCAGTTTAAAACCCTTTATAAAAACAAAGCAAGTCCTATGTCTTTCTCAGTAATACTTTTGTCTCTTTCAAGATGTCAGTTAGTGTTTTATAATTTTTATATCATGCTTGCAGACAAAAAAGAAGAAGAAAGGTTTGCGCAGGGGAGGCTGTTACCAGAAAAAACTAAAAACCAAGTCCAAAACAAAGACTGGCAGTAAATCAAAGTCAGTGGCATTTGCACGCCGCCGTAACTAGTTAAAGCAATCTTACCCCAACACAACTGAAGTCAGAAAGGTTGAGCTATTAGCTACCTCTGAGGTACAGAGAGAGATGCCATAAAGGATGAAAGAGACTGTTTTTATTGTTTGTGAAGTACAAAGTTGATCTCTTTTACTGCAGTTATGGGAAGGCGTTAGATTCCCTGTGTCATAGAATTTGTTATTAATGAAAAGAAGCTGATACACTTCTCTCTATCTCCACATTATAGAGAGAGGGTCTCTCCTGACCTTTTCCTAATATTCATGTGCTTCTGTTTTGCCTCGAGGACCCTATATTCTCTCTGCCGGCGATCTCACCTCTCTGACACTCCTGGCCGTGTGGTACACTCTTCCGGCAAGTGGGTTCTTTTCTCTTTGTCATATTGGTTTCATTTCTGCTGAAAAGTTTTGATCTTTGGTGTTGGGTTTTATGTAAAGTTGGAATCTTTGGTTGTGATGGAGTCAAGGGCTTTGTGGGTTTGTTCATGTGGAGAAATTGATTGATTTGGTTTGGCTTCAATGGATTTCTGGGGTGGAAGTTATCAGAAACTTTGTGGGGTTGTGTTGTTGGGTGAGTTTGATTGAGTTTTAGTGAGCTGGGGGTGGTTGTTGTTCAATTGGGGATAGTTTTATTTGGTGGAGTTTGAGTATAGGTGTTGGAGAGTTTGTGGGTTTTGAGGGGAGTTGTGATTTATGGAGGCTTTTGGAGGCAAGCCTCGGAGTTTGTATGGTCCTGTGGTGCCGGATATGGAGGCAGTTGGGAAGAGGAGTTTGGAGTGGGATTTGAATGATTGGAGATGGGATGGCCATGTTTTTACTGCCACTCCTTTGAATTCTGTGCCCTCTGATTGTAGGAGTAGGCAGTTGTTTCCGATTGGGCCGGAGACTCCATCCAATGCTGGTTGGTCTAACAGTAGTTCTTCTGGTTCGGATGAGATTGGTCTGGGGAATGAGAAAGGTAAAAGAGAATTGGAGAAGAGGAGAAGGGGTGTGATTGTAGAAAACGAAGAGGTTGATGATGAAGCTGGGTCTCTTAATCTCAAGCTTGGTGGGCAAGTTTACCCAATTTTGGAAGAGGATGTTAAGACTGGGAAGAAGATGAAGACAAAGATTGTTGGGACTACTTCCAACCGTGCAGTTTGTCAGGTGGAGGACTGCAAGGCTGATCTTAGCCATGCCAAGGATTACCACCGACGGCATAAGGTCTGTCATATGCATGCCAGGGCAACCAGAGCTATGGTGGGGAATATTTTGCAGCGGTTTTGTCAACAGTGTAGCAGGTTTGTCTCTAGTCTCTTCCATTTATGGTGATTCTTCTTTGGTGGAAAAAAAATATCCATCCACATCAATTGTGTGTTCCTTATAGGGATTCCTTTTAGAAATATGATATACATACAGAAGTGTGGCCTTAGTGATTGAGCTCCAGGAATAGAGTTTGGTTGTTTAAGTTCCTAATTATGATATACAAAGTTTAGAAATATGATATACAGAGATTTGGGCATATACCTGTTCATCACTGTGAGATACTCATGTGCAGGTTTCATGTTCTTCAAGAGTTTGATGAAGGGAAGAGAAGTTGTCGTAAACGTTTGGCTGGCCATAATAGGAGGAGAAGAAAAACACATCCTGACACTGTTGTTAATGGAGGCTCCATGAATGATGAAAGAGGAAGCAGTTATATATTGGTTACTTTGCTGAGAATACTCTCCAATATGCAATGTAAGTCCTTTTATTGTTGCACATTCGTATATTAGCATGCATAAAGGGTGTCTTTTATGTTGGGCCATCCTTCTGTTTCTTTTCTATCATTTTTGCAACATCATTATTAAGACTAATTTGATTTGATGATATTTACAAAATGCAGCTAATAGCTCTGATCAAACAAAGGATCAGGATCTGCTTTCTCATCTGTTGAAGAACCTAGACAATAATAATGGTACTACTGATGGAAGGAACGTATCTGCATTGCTGCAGGGATATCAAGTTTTACTTAATGGTGGGGCGTCTGTTCAGACTGTTCAGAAGGTGCCACATTTGGACTTCAATGGTAGCGAGCCCGGTAGGCCATCTGTTTCAACCTCTAAGATGGATGATTGTATTAATCTTGATGGTCGTTTGAGACCTACAGGACAGTGTCCGACAGGACCTGCATCAGATAAGTTACTGAACACGATATCTCCAGCTGGAGGTGATCTTGGAAGTCAAGCTCTTTCTGGTGTACAGACCACCAAGTCATTGTCCTCAAGATACAGTCTTCCATCTAAACCAGTTGCACAGGAGTATGGGAGGATCCAGTTAAATGAGATCGATTTAAATAATACATATGACGATTCACAGGAGTATTTAGAGAACCTAGGGCGTTCTCATTTCCCTGTAAATCCAGGGAGCGAGTCTCATGGAGATCCCTTTTCAATACAGCGTGATTCTCAAAAGTCAAGCCCACCTCAGACAAGTGGGAATTCAGACTCAACTGCTACTCAGTCACCATCAAGTTCTAGTGGAGAAGCTCAGGTATGTACTTGTTGTAATTGCATTTCATTTCCTATAAATTTGCCTTGTATGCTGCCGAATCCATTGCTCCAGTTATGTGTCTCTTTGTTCACTGAATTCTAGTGAATGACCGCAATAATTTGGTGTTTCCTTTATGAGTGTACACTTATTGTAGTTTATTATTATTCATCATTGGCAGGCCTGTATGTTTAGTAAAATGCAGTGCTTGAGGTTCTGAACCTGTACATAATCTTTTTTAACAACTGATGTCAAATGATGGCAAGATGAAGTACTCCGTCATGGCATCATAAAAATACAAAATTTTGACGTAAAAGTTGAGATGGGATGTTCTCCTTTATTAAACATAAAGGGGTGTTTATATCTAAACTCCTGTGTATTTATGTGCTTGAATTAATAGACTTGTAAGTTAAAAGTCATAAATGGTTACAGAAGTTAAGGAGTATGTGTTTTTGTTTTCTTTTTAATGTGAAAGATGTGGATGTAAAATGTGTTCGAGTATCATATGTCTTGCCACTCTGTTTATGCCAAATATCAGAGTTGCACGGATCGGATTGTTTTTAAACTATTTGGAAAAGACCCGAGTGATCTTCCATTTGGTCTGCGATCACAGGTAATTTTGTTCCTGACGTTGCTTCTTTTTTAAGTGTAATTTAGTGTTTCATTCCACTGACTATGATTTTATAAATTGTTTTGCCTATCCAGATCCTCGGCTGGCTATCCAGCACTCCTACAGACATTGAGAGCTACATAAGGCCGGGCTGTATAATTTTGACAATTTACCTCCGTCTAGAAAAATCCACATGGGAAGAGGTATACTTCTGCTCATGCCAGATATTGAAGCTTATCTTTGTATTGTTAAGATCTCCCTTTCATCTCCTTGATTGTTCCGTGTTTTTTTTCACAGCTCTGCTATCATCTGGGATCCAGTTTGGTAAAACTTCTAGATGCTTCCAGTGATCCTTTATGGAGAACAGGATGGGTGTATACTAGGGTGCAACATGTTGTAGCATTTGTGTACAATGGTTTGTTCTCTCTCATTCTCTATCTCATCAACATTTATAGTTTGTATAAGCATATTTGTCAACTGTGTGTACAGAATCTTGCGTTATTTAGGTAATCAGTTATTTCTTGGTTAATCCATGTAGCATTGACAAAAGTCACAAAACACTAGTCCTCTGATAGAGAAGGCATTTTGATTAGTTATTTCTGTCTTGCAGGTCAGGTTGTCTTAGACACACCCTTACCTTTAAGAAGCCATAAAACATGCAGGATCTCATGCATCAAACCAATTGCTGTTTCTTTATCTGAGGGAGCTGAATTTGTAGTGAAAGGTTTTAATCTTTCTAGTTCCACTACAAGGTATTCTTCACGTTTCACTGTTTCAATAATACCTCTTTACTTTGCAGATCTCTCTTGTATTAAAAGTTGTTCAGAATTAATACCTATTAGCAATTCAGCACCAGTAGGCAATACTAAATTCTAGATTTTGTCAGGTTACTCTGTGCTCTAGAAGGGAAGTATTTGGCCCAAGAAACTTGTCATGATTTGATGGAAGGTACTGATACAACTAGTGAGCATGATGAGCTACAGTGCCTCAGATTCTCTTGCTCTATCCCAGATGTTACTGGCCGAGGATTCATTGAGGTGCGGCCATGTCTTATTTATTATATTTTTATCATTATATGAAATTCTGTGAATCGAGCACTATGACTGAAAAATATATATAGTTCTAGCAGTGACATGGCCTTTAACTTCTTCAGCGTACTGATGTTGTGGCCTATAGTACATTGTATGCCAGCCATCACTTCTTGCATGAACAACTTCTGTTGATATATAGTCCTACATAGGCCATTACTACTGTGAAGTTCACTCTGGATAGTCACATAATTTTTACAGAAATTGCCTTCGGCTACTTTAAAATTGCTCTTGATTTTGTGGAAGTTCCAGGACTTTCAGAGCAACTGGACCTTGGTTATGAAGCACAAATCTTTTTTTTTTTTTTTTTTTCATTATTGCTACTATTGACCCAGCAAGGATATTTGGATCTCTCTGCAATTCCCTTGCCCTTCTCTCTTTGTAAACTTCTTGAAACCATCCGTTATTTGCAAAGTATGTCCAAATTTTTTGTCATGAAAGCATTTCCATTTAAAATAATCAAAGTGCATTAGAAACTGGGGCAGTCAAATGAAGTCTGAAAAGAATCTGTCACCGAAGTTGGAATTCCAATAAAAAAAGGGGAGAAGTATCAGAAGGCTTCAAAGGAGAAAGAGAGTGCATTAATAGAAGAATGCTCTTCATAAACCATTTGGTTTAGTAATTCAAAAATTCATGAAATCTGTAGTCTGGTTCTTATAATCAAATTTTGATATCAGGTTGAAGATCATGGTCTCAGTAGCAGCTTCTTTCCATTCATAGTTGCAGAGCAGGAAGTATGCTCAGAGATTTGCATGCTGGAGGCTGCAATAGAAGTTGCCGATTCTGCCAATGACTTGCAGACAGATCCCGAAATAATGGAAGCCAAGAACCAGGCCATGGACTTCATACATGAATTGGGTTGGCTCCTTCATAAAAGTCGAGTTAAATTTAGACTTGGTCAGACAGATCCGAAACTAGATCTATTTTCTTTTCAACGGTTTAGATTACTTATGGAGTTCTCCATGGAACGTGATTGGTGTGCTGTAGTGAAGAAACTCTTAGGCATTCTGTATGAGGGTACTGTTGACGCTGGAGAGCATCTTTCCATTGAGCTTGCGTTATTGGATATGGGCCTCCTCCATAGAGCTGTGCAAAGAAATTGCAAGCCTATGGTGGAATTCTTGTTAAGATTTGTCCCAGATAAAGGTTTAGATAAAGCAGAATTGGAGGAGAAGCAACAAGTTGACAGGAACATCAACAGGTTCTTATTTAAACCGGATGTAGTCGGTCCCATGGGGTTGACTCCTCTTCATGTTGCAGCCAGTACAGATGGCTGTGAGTACATTTTGGATGCCTTAACTAATGATCCTGGAAAGGTAATTTCTTCTTATACATGGCTTTTTATTGGTAATTTGCATGTAAAACTATCCACCTTTTGCTCAAGATAATCCCTAGGCCAAAAACATTAAAACTAAACCATTGCAGCCTTCCAGTCCAGAAAAGTGGAGGAAATCCCACAATATGAAATTGTATTTTGTTAGATAATCAATTCTTATGTTGATGTGCCTCAGGTGGGAATTAAAGCTTGGAAAACTGCCCGAGACAGCACAGGATTGACACCATATGATTATGCATGCCTACGGGGCTGCTACTCATATCTGCATATTGTCCAGAGAAAAATCAGCAAAGCAGAAAGCGGCCATGTGGTGCTTGACATCCCTGGCACGATTTTAGACAAGAACACCAAGCAGAAACAAATAGACGGGCATAAATCATCAAAAATATCCAGCTTCCACACCGAAAAGATTGCAATGAAAGAAATACAGGGAGACTGCAAGTTATGCTGCCAGAAACTGGCATATGGAGGAAGCACAAGGTCACGGTTGTACAGGCCAGCAATGCTGTCAATGGTGGCCATTGCTGCTGTCTGTGTTTGTGTGGCCTTGCTATTTAAGAGCTCGCCGGAAGTTGTTTTTGTGTTCCAGCCCTTCAGGTGGGAACTCTTGAAGTATGGTCCAAGCTAAGCTAGTGCCCTATATTCATTCTCGGTGACTCTGGCTCCTAGCTCATTTCTTTCGATTCTATAAGCCTATATTGGTCTAGATTTCAAAGGAAACTGCAGTGTCTGTATCAATTATAGTTCATGTGAAATTGTGAAGTATACAGAGAAAGCTGATAGTAAATAGGAGTATCGACAGATGAACAGACATGAATTTAGCCCCTTTTTTTTACTCGAAGTTTTATGTGTAAATCTGAGCTTATGAAAGTAACATGAACTTCTTGCTCACCAGATTTTAATGTATACCGTTCTTGCACTATAATCATCGACACCGCCATGTGTTTTGCTTCAAAGGCATCAAGTTCAGTCCAACTTGTATGGCTTAGCCAATGTCATGTTCAACAAACCTTAAATTTGACGTGTCAATCAATATTCTGAGAAATCAATATCATAACTAACCATTGAATTAGCTTTAGTCACTAGATACGTTATGGATAAATTCAAAACAGTTATTTACACTTTAAAAGTTGGAATGATAAAATTATTCAGATAATTTTAATAACAACAACCAACACCTCACTCTCAAGTCCTTTAAGAAGATCATAAAATTTTCCCTTCATGATTTTCAATTGTTATTCATAAAAATGCAGCTTCCTTTGCAATTAATTTTTTTGCTATTATTATTTAAGGATAGCAAAAAAGCTAATTTTTTTGAGACGCAATTATTAAGAGCAGTAGTTCCACTCATTTCCCTTTCCAGTCTCTGCATGTACTTTTTGGCACTGATTTCGGTGGTGGGTTGATGATCCCAAGGACAAAAACGTCAATTCCTCACGCCCATCATCATCATCATCATCATCATCAACAACTCTCTCCACTGAAACCGCATTTACGCAGAGTCTTTTCCTAATTCTCATGTGTTTCTGTTTCTCTTCTATATTCTCTCTCTCTTTCTCCTCCGGCGATCTTCCCCAGCTCTCAGTATTCACTCCACCGGCAAGTTTCTCTCTCAAGTTTCAACCTTTTTCCATTTCTGTACATAAAGTTTCAAACTTTAATTATGTTCATGATTTTGAGGGATCCTGAATTGGGCCCTTAGTGGTTTCTGAGGTGTTAGTTCTGTAATTCATGGGGTTTTAGAATCTGGGCAGCTACTGTTTTAGCTTCATGGGTACAGATGCACTGTGTTTTGGGTTAATTGGGTCCCTAGAGAGACAGCAGTTGCTACCAGTTTGATCTGTTTTGTTGAAAGTCTGAAGTTTTATTGATCTGAATTAGCTGAAATTGGGTTGATTTGTGTGTGGTGGAGTTTGTGCTAATTGGGATTGTGGAAATTTGATCTATGGAGGCTTTTGGAGCCAAAGGTAGAGGTTTTTATGGCCCGGTGGCGACGGAGATGAGGGGAGTTGGGAAGAGGAGTTTGGAGTGGGATTTGAATGATTGGAAATGGGATGGTGATCTTTTTGCTGCTAGTCCTTTGAATTCTGTGCTGTCTGATTGTAGGAGTAGGCAGTTGTTTCCGGCTGCTCCGGGGACTCCTTCCAATGCTGGCTTGTCTAACAGTTGTTCATCGGGTTCGGATGATGTTAGTCCTGGGGGGAACGAGAAGGGTAAGAGAGAAGTGGAGAAGAGGAGGCGCGGTGGCGCTGTGGAGAATGGACAGTTGAATGATGAAGCTAGGTCACTTAATCTTAACCTTGGAGGGCAGGCTTATCCTATTGTTGAAGGAGAGGGGAATGCTGGGAAGAAGACAAAGATAACTGGGAATTCAAATCGCGCAGCTTGTCAGGTGGAGGACTGTAGGGCTGATCTCAGCAATGCCAAGGATTACCACCGACGGCATAAGGTCTGTGTCATGCATTCTAAGGCGAGTGAAGCACTGGTTGGAAATGTTATGCAGCGGTTCTGTCAACAGTGTAGCAGGTCAGTTCATTTTATGGTTATTATTGTTTTGTGGAAACATATCCAAGTTTTTGTAATTCAGGTTGTGGTGTTTTAGTTTACTTAACCATACTGTCTTTAGGCATAGTTGAACTTTTCTGAAACTTTTTGTCATTTTTTGTTGATTTAGTTGTAAAGTATTTATCCTCATGGGCAGGTTTCATGTTCTTAAAGAGTTTGATGAAGGGAAGAGAAGCTGTCGTAGGCGTTTGGCTGGCCATAATAAGAGGAGAAGAAAAACACTTCCTGATACAGCTGTTAATGCAGGCTCCTTGAGTGATGAAATTGGAAGCAGTTATCTATTAATTAGTTTGCTGAGAATCCTGTCCAATATGAACTGTAAGTCTTTTTCATATCTACACGATTGTTTGTTGCTTTACTGAGGCATTCAAATTGATGTTTAGTGGTCATATGATTGATTGATCTTGTGCCAAATGTCGATAAACATATGCTCTGCTCTTATGTTCAGTCATTATGTGTGATATATCATTTAGGATTGTTGGAAAATGGCTTTTTCAATCAAATTTTTATTTTTATAACTCTGCAAAGTCCCCTTAGCAGCTATGGGGAGGAACTGGTAAATCAGTTCATGGAGTCCATTAACTACTTAAGTCTGTACAATAGATGAGCTAATAGTTTCTCTGAGGTTAATTTGATGTAACACTTGAGTTGCGTTGCCTGAGCATGAGAATAAATTATGCAACCTTTTTGAGTTGAATGTATGGGTATACCTTAAAGTTGAAGATTGCAAATTTCTTATTCCAGATTACTCCTACTCTTGAAGTTGAGTCTTCGGGACTGGGGCAATTGCTTTTAGTTACTGAGTGTCACTTATTGCCACGTCTGAACCTAATTTCCCTGGGCATGGGAACCCCTAAATCTATGACCTTTTCTGTCAGTTAAATTTGTGTAGATGTGGCGCGGGGGGGGGGGGGGGGGGGGGTAAGTTTGAACTAATTGCAAAATTTCTTAGTCCAGATTCTTATTCATATGATCCTTTGATGTCAAGGGGCTGAACTTTCTGTATCATACATAATATAATTAGCCTTCTCATTCGTGACGCTATTCATTAAGAGTTTTTAGGAGGTCAAGTAGCCGAAAGTTTTACAGGCTTCTTACTCGAAATTGCTCGTTTGTATCTTCGTACTCCAAATTACTTCTATGCTTGAACTGGAGGCAAGGGTGTCCAATTATCACGTCCATAAATGGAATCATTGATGAGACAGTTATTTTTCTAGATATATATATATATATATATATATATATATATATACAGTCCGTCTTTGCTACGGACGTCCGGACTGTTTTACGGTGCGGATTTTCGTCCGTACGGTGCCGCGCGAGGGCGCGCCTCCACCCCAGCCGACTCCAGCATCTTCCCCGACCACTTTCCATCCCTGGCGAGTCCGCCGAATTCCAGTTTTCCGGCCAAATCACCCAAGTTTGAAGTTTTGGGTGATCTGGCCGGAAAACTGGAATTCGGCGGACTCGCCGGGGATGGAAAGTGGTCGGAGAAGCTGCTGGAGTCGGCTGGGGTGGAGGCGCGCCCTCACCGGCGCCGTACGGTGGCGAACGGACGAAAATCCGCACCGTTTTACGGTGCGGACGTCCGCAGCTGAGAAAAATTATATATATATATATATATATATATATATATATATATAGGGCCCTTCCAATGAGGGATCCCTTTTTTTGTTCATTTCTAGGGATAGGGATTTGACAAACTTCCCGATCACTAAATCACATATGTACCGTTCAGTTTGTAGGTGTATATGAGTAGATCACTTATGCAAATTTTCAGAAAATTTGGTGATCGTTAAGTCATCCAAATGTTTGATTTATTTTTAATGATCTTGAACGGTGTAGGTTTGACATAACTGTTAAGTTTTTTGTTTTAATCTCAGTCATCCAAGCCCATTAAAAAATAGATCTAATGGTGTGGACCTATCCCTAAAAGTGACAAAAAATAGGGATCCCTCATTGGAAGGGCCCTGTGTATATATATACAGGCCTTCTCAGCTGCGGACGTCTGCACCGCTTTACGGTGCGGATTTCCGTCTGTTCGCCACCGTACGGCGCCGGCGAGGGCGCGTCTCCACCCCAGCGGACTCCAGCAGCTTCCCCGACCACTTTCCATGCCCGGCGAGTCCGCCGAATTGCAGTTTTCTGGCCAGATTGACTTGTTTGAAGTTTTGGGTGATCTGGTTGGAAAACTGCAATTCGGCGGACTCGCCGGGGGATGGAAAGTGGTCGGGGAAGCTGCTGGAGTCCGCTGGGGTGGAGACGCGCCCTCGCCGGCGCCGTACGGTGGCGAACGGACGAAAATCCGCACCTGAGAAAAATTCTACATATATATATACGCACATATATCCTTTTTTTGTTTAGGGATAGGAAGAGTTAGTGTTTTCTATACTCTTGATGCTGTTATTGTGATACCTCAATCTTTTGATTGCCTTTTTTTGAACTTGGATGTATAAACAGTGGACCTATTTTAGCAAATTGACTGAATTCTAATTTCTAGCATAAGTTCTGAGATAAATTATATTTCACTGCTGGTATTATAATTATTTTTTTGATAGAATATGCTTCTGTCAGTTATCTCTACTCATCTTATGTGTGGCATGTTTCAAATTAGCTTACTCAACATATTATGCCTTCTCAAATTGCAGCTAATAGTTCTGATCAAGCTAAGGATCAGGATCTGCTATCTCACCTGTTGAAGAGCCTAGCAAGTCTTGCTGGTACAGTTGATGGGAGAAACATATCTGCATTACTTCAGGCATCTCAAGGTTTACCCAACACTGGGTCTTCTGTCAAGACTGCACAGCAGGTGCCAGACACAGTTTCCAATGTCTACGAACCCAGTAGGCCTTCTGTTTCTGCCTCGAGTATGGATGATTGCGTTATTATTGAGGAACCTCTAAGGCCTGTAGGACAGTGCCTGAAATCACCAGCATCAGATATGCAAAAGAGAGGATTTTCAGTTGATGGTGATCTTGGAAGTCAAATTTTTTCAGGTCTACAGGGCAGCAAGCCACTCCCCTCAAGAGAAAGTGCTCTGACCAAAGCAGTTACACCAGATTATGGGAGGATCCAGTTACTTGAGATTGATTTAAATAGTCCATACGATGATTCACATGATGATCTAGAGAACCTAGGGAGTTGTCACGTCCCTATAAATCCAGGGATACACCACGACTCTCACAAGTCAAGCCCACCTCAGACCAGTGGGAATTCAGACTCAACTTTTACTCAGTCCCCATCAAGTTCTAGTGGAGAGTCTCAGGTATATTCTTGTTGTAATTTTATCCCATTCTCTATTAAATTGCTTAGTTATAATTGGTTTAATTCCATTTGGTGGATGAATGTAAGCCTGTGTTACATATGTGACGTTTGTTGAAGGACCATATGGATGCGTCTCATTCTCAATTGAATCGCTTCGTTATAATTCTTCTAATGCTAATTTTATCTCATTCATCAGTCTATGTTGAAGGACCTCCATCATTTATTTATCCCTTTCCTTGTGTGCTCAACTCTGATTTTGAACCTCTTGATTGGTGTGTGTGTGTGTGTGTGCTTTTGTTTTTGTTTTTGTTTTTGTGTGGTGTAAGAAACGGCTTTTATTGAAAGATCAAGAAAAACAAACTACAAAAGGTGGACAAGAAGTCCACTTAATAGAAATATAGGCAAACAGTCTAGGCTCAATTTACAGTTGTGTTCCAATTTAATAAGATAGAAGATAAGCTACAGTTCATAAATTCCCCAGAACTAGAAGCCTGTAGAGACGCCCAAAACTTAATACTCTCCCATAGCAGTTCCACCTCTTTACCACTATAAACTTCAAAGGTTCTTTTATTTCTTTCCATCCAAATGACCCAGATCTCACAGCTAACCCGCCACAACCCCAAGGACCTTCACCTTTCTTCTCTTGCCAGAAGCGGAAGGTCTATGGCTCAGCAAAACAATCTTCCCTGATGAATTCTCCCACAGCACTCCAGCATCCATAAAGAGCTTTTTCCACAAAGACACAACTTCAGTCTCCCTCTGCGACTTGCACAAAACACACTAGTGGGTAGGGGAGAGAAGCAATAATTTGGTCTCCATCTTTGTAAAACATTGCAAGTGTTCACTACAACTGTTGGTTGTTTGATAATCACTACATGGCCCATAACGGTTTTTGTTGTGGTTGTTGTTGTAGGATACCTTTTTGTCCTTTATTCACTCTAGGGGTTTCTTGACTTCTCCATTTGTCTCATCTATTGATTGTTAGATTGATGGCATAGTGATTGGTTATGGAATACCTAATGTTGTGATATAAAAGTTGAGATGCACTGTTCTCTTTTAATTTATGTGTTTATGCGTGTGTGTGTGTACATCGTTTGTTTTTTAGATTGAAAGGCTAGTATGTGGAAGTGTCTGGACTATTATGTCTATTAACTTCTCCCTTTTCTGCAGAATCGCACAGACCGCATTGTTTTTAAACTCTTTGGAAAAGACCCGAATGAACTTCCTTATGTTCTGCGATCACAGGTAATTTTGTGTGCCTTGATTAGGCTGCTATTCAATGTATGTTGGTTTGTAATTGCATATATAGCACAGATTTATGATTACTTTGATTATGCAGATTATCGACTGGTTATCCCATAGTCCTACAGAGATTGAAAGCTATATAAGGCCAGGATGCATCGTTTTGACAATTTACCTCCGTCTTGAAAAATCCATGTGGGAGGAGGTATGCTTCCATTGTGATGCCAGAATGATTGCTGAATTGAATATCAGGAAGGTCTCTGTTTCATCTCTTCCTTATTTGTTTTGTGTGTATGCAGCTCTGCTGTCATCTGGGATCAAATTTGCAAAAGCTTCTAGATGCTGCCAATGATCCTTTCTGGAGAACAGGATGGATATACACTAGGATGCAACATTTTGTTGCGTTTATGTACAATGGTTTGTTCTCTTAACCTCTCTCACTGACACTTATGTTTTCACGTATATAAACACTAATAATACATACATATACACATGTGTTTAGTGGGATTTAAGTTCTTTTTTCTTTAGCAGTTCAGTTCTGTACTTCTGTTATTTTCTTTTCTGATGTGTGTTATTTTCTGAAAGATGAAGCATTTTGATTTCTTATGTCTGGCCTGCAGGTCAAGTTGTATTAGACGCACCCTTACCTCTTAAAAACCATAAAAGTAGCAGGATATCAAGCATCAAACCAATTGCAGTTTCTTCTTCTGAGAGAGCTCAGTTTGTTGTGAAAGGCTTTAACCTGCCTCATTCCACAAGGTATTCCTCATCTTTCGTTAATGCCTCTTGACTTTGTTTCTGATAAGCCTACTGATGATGCAGACGTTCTCATTTAGATGCTGTTTCAGATAAATGGGCGGTATACTAAATTTTAGTATCTTGACAGGTTACTCTGTGCTCTAGAAGGGAAGTATCTGGCACAAGAAGCTTGTGATGACTTGATGGATGGTGCTGATACAACTGTTGAGCATGATGAGCTACAGTGCCTCAAATTCTCCTGTTCTATACCAAATGTTACTGGGCGAGGTTTCATTGAGGTATATTAAATTATATGAAACTCCTTGAAAAGAAAAACATGATTAGTAACAGATCTTGAATTCTATGAGGGAGAGATTTACTGTTCTTAAGTTCCTCAGACTAATGATTTGATATGTATTACATTAAATGGTATTTAGTTGGCTTCTCTCAAGCAATAGCTCATGTTTATATTGGGTCCTACATTGGCCATTTGTTTATATGGGGATGAAAAAGGTCCAAGAAATACTGAACGTGCAGCAAAAGCCATTTGTTTCAGTTATGGAGAATGGATGAAACTTGTTACTGATTCTTGTGATCAAATTTTTGTTGTCAGGTTGAAGATCTTGGTCTCAGTAGCAACTTCTTTCCATTTATAGTTGCAGAGCAGGAAGTGTGTTCAGAGATTTGTATGTTGGAGGATGTGATTGAGGCAGCTGAGACTGCTGACGATATCCAGGCAGAGCCTGAAATATTAGAAACCAAGAACCGAGCAATGGATTTCATACATGAATTGGGTTGGCTTCTCCATAGAAGTCATGTTAAGTTTAGACTTGGTCACCTGGATCCCAATCTAGATCTATTTCCTTTTGGACGGTTCAAGTTACTCATGGAGTTTTCCGTGGATCATGACTGGTGTGCTGTAGTGAAGAAACTTTTGAAACTTCTGTTTGACAGAACTGTTGATGCTGGAGAACATTCATCTGTTGAGCTTGCGTTACTGGATATGGCCCTCCTTCACAGGGCTGTTCAAAGAAACTCCAGACCTATGGTAGAACTCTTGTTAAGATTTGTTCCAGATAAAGGTTTAGAATCTGAACAGAAGAAACAAGTTGAAGGGGAAGGCAACAATTTCCTATTTAAACCTGATGGTGTTGGTCCTCTGGGTTTGACTCCTCTTCATGTTGCAGCTAGTATTGATGGTTGCGAGCATGTATTGGACGCTTTAACTGATGATCCTGGAAAGGTGAGTTCTGGACACATTGTAATTTATATTTTTATTTATTTATTTCTAACTATATGACAATCATGTTGAGTCTGACAACATTGATCTCATTACTACCATGTGTTTGACCTTCTGTTCATACAATTGCATGCATCTTTGCTCATCATGGACGACCCATGATCTCTTTTCTTGGGGATCCTGGATCTGAAACTATTCTTTCATTTGTCCTTTTGAAATTTCTCGCTGTCTACATATTCGTTGGCACACAGTCCACACATGGTTGTAGGAAAGTTCAGTTCTATCCTTATTTTGAAAATGCTGTGTAGGACTGCTGTTTTAATAATTTTTTGGCATTTTGAGTTCTGGATTGTTAGATAATACATACGAGTCTGCCCTTTGTAGGTGGGAATCGAAGCTTGGAAAAATGCTCGAGACAGTACAGGAATGACTCCGTATGATTATGCATCCATGCAAGGCCACTATTCCTATATCAATCTTATTCAGAGGAAAATCAGCAAGAAACTAGAGAGTGGGCATGTGGTTGTTGATATCCCTGGTACTATTTTAGAGAGCAACAGCAAGCAGAAGCAATCAGATGGGCATAGATCATCAAAAGTAGCTAGCTTTGACACTGAAAAGTTTGATATAAAAGCATTAATGCGGGGAGATTGCAAGTTATGTAGCCAGAAACTAGCTTATGGCAGCAGAAGATCACTGGTGTACAGGCCAGCAATGCTGTCAATGGTGGCCATTGCTGCCGTCTGTGTTTGTGTGGCCTTGCTTTTTAAGAGCACACCTGAAGTTGTTTTCATCTTCCACCCCTTCCGGTGGGAGCACTTGAAGTATGGCTCAAGCTAAAGCTCGTTCACGTATTACTAATTTGTTGTAATTCTTAGGGTTTTCTGGTGTTTGTATGTATGTATATCTGGAGCTTCCAAAATAATATAGGCTTTTGGGGATTGCTCACCGGTTTGTATTCTTATATTTGTGAAGACAATATTGCTTCCCCTCTGGCTTATCATTGTAGCATGTACGTGTAATTGTAAACACTATCATAAAGTGGATAAAGCAAGTATTTATTTGTTATATTTTACTTGTCAAAATAAAGCGGTGGCTCCAATTGATTTAGTTAACTGCCTCTCCAATTTTACCTTCTTTTTTCTTGATGAATGGACAATGAGAAGGGAATTAAACGGTACAATGAGAAGCCAAGAATGCTTGAAGCTCTGCCGGAATAGAAAACCGGATCAAGAACTAGCAAAACTAGTTCGCCGGTCATGCTTTGCTAATCTATCAGCAGCTGGGTGTGTTAGTTTCCCTGTACACATGGGAAAAGTAGGAACCTGGAAGTAAAGCTAAATGAGAGGACATATCATCTAGAATGTGTCCCGTATCCCTCTGCACTGCCGGAACAAGCTGAAGATAGTTAGATTCAAAGGTAACCGGCCCCGGACCTCTTCCACACAACAATGCAGTTGCCGTACGAGCAGCTAGTGTTTCTACCATCAATGGAGAAGAAACACGATACCATCTCAGAGTTGAGAAATATAAGACCTATGCCTCCCAAGCCTCGGTCCTCATCATAGCACTACCAAGTTGCCTTGAGCCAACCCACTGCCGGTGCTCTCCAGGGCACTTTCTGTCCGCCTCTTTTCACACCCACCGCAGTTTTGCTAATAGCAAATAGGCTCAGCTGTGACCGTGCTTGAGAAGCAACATCTTGAAAGAATGAGCTCGGGAACATAGAGAAGCAAACCAAAGTGTGCCTTGGTTAAAATGTGTGAACACTCTAGCAGCCAATCATGAGGACTATGTGACCCTGCCATAACCTTCAAAATGTTCCCAAGTTCTTGGAAGCTACTGAGCACATCATGAGCACATCCAAAACATACATCCATCCTCCAAAAAAACTCTCTTAGTCTGGACCTGCGAGCCAGTAGGCAGAGTTGGTATGGATCATATCATGTCAAACTGTAGTACTCTAATTCTCCGTTTGCATCAAAGTGCCAGATTAATCGATCTCTGGTGCTCAACTGAATGGAAAGAATCTGCCTCATCGCAGTGTTGTAACACCAAGTCAACAAATCGGTATAAAAATAATAGGTCTCTGGGGAAACTTTTCCGTTTAATGGATCTCTGGAGTGTGTTGTTATTGGGTATGGCAAAATAAACCGAAATGGGTTTTTGCATGAAAAGTACAAGAACAACACGAGATCATTAGAAATAATAAACAACAAATTCACTCGGGGAAAAACACGAAAAAAAAAGCCATGCCCTGTCAGCATTCTTACAAATTTCCTTACAATTTCAATTTTGCATGCTAGTTTAAAGAGCGCCTCAAATTTGCAGAGAGGTTCTGTATTTACAGTCACGTCCTCTGAAGTTTCTCCGAACAGAGATGTAACAGCTCTTGCAGTCCTTTACAACCAGGAATGTCACAAAGTGTCCACTGCTGTAATAGAAGCACCGTGATGGCAAACACAAGATTAGGGTAATGTTGAAGCAAACTGGTGCCTGCTAAGATCTTGATTGAACAACAATGCCGACTCAACTCCCAAGGCCTAATCGGTTTGAATACCACCAGCACTAATCTCCTGCTCCAAATAGTAGATCTTGTCGTTCATACCTTCCTTTCTATATGCCTCGACCATGACGGCATATGTTGAGGAATCTGGCGAGATTTGCTTTTCTTTCATCCGGTTAAAAACTCTCTCCATTTCCATCAAATCATCTGCCTTTGCACATGCAGATATGACTGCATTATAAAACGTGGTATTTTCGGGTATCTCAAACTTCCCAGCCAACTGAACACTGCTAATCACCTTATGGAACAGACCTGCATTGGCATACCCATTTATAAGGCAGCAGAATGTTTTCGTGTCTGCTTTCATGTTCTCGGCACGCATCTGATCAAAAGTGTATTCCATGTTTTTTGCATCTCCCACATCCGCAAAAGCCTCAATAACATTGTTGTAAGTTGCGGTTGTCCAGGGGAAGTGAAGCTTTCGCATGTACTCCATCACAGCTGACATTTTATCATACATTCTCTTCTTCCCATAAGCACCAATCAGAATATTAAGAGTGCGAGTTTCTGGCTCAATCCCAAAATCACGGAATTTCTGATACCATCTCTCCATCATCTCTATCTGACCCTTGTTACCAAAAATAGTAAGGATAACATTCATCGTCCAAACATCCGGCTTGCAACTCTCACCCTCCAGCATTCCCGACAACACCCTCTCCATCTGGTCATACATCCCAGCCTTACCATATCCACTCAGCACCACATTTTGAGTCACTGTGTTTGGACTAATCGACCGTGCATCCATTTCCTCATACAACGACTCCACCATTTCAAACTGCAAATTATCAATGCACGCCTTTATCAACGTACTGTAAGTAAAAACATCCGGCTGGCACTGCGCCAACGTTTTCATCTGGTTAAGTACACCAAACGCCTCGTGAATAAGATTGCTCCGACAGTAAGCTGTAAGCAACGCCGTGTACAGTTCAGCAGTCGGCTGACACCCTTCCTCAACCATCTCGTCGAAAAGACTCTGCGCACGCTGCGGCTGGCCGGATCGCCCCAGCAGCAGCAGCAGCCTCATGTAAGTTCCTTCTTTTGGCTGATAAAACGGCTGCTCTTTCAGCATTTCAAACACCTGAAAACACACAGTTAACAGCACATTTTCACTATCACATCGAAACAAGCCCACATTATTTTGCTCAGTACACAATGGCATCATAAATTACATTCAATTAGGAAACCCTAAATTAGAATCAGAAAACTTGAAAAATAAACCTGAAGGGCTCGGAGCCATTGCTTTTTCTCGATGGAAGTAGAGAATTCTTCAGTGACGGTGTTGACCCAAGCCTTGGCCTTTTCTTTCCGGTCGAGTTTCTTCTTGATATTCTTGAGAGGGGTTCTTCTGGGAGCTGAAGACTCTGAAACACCGGGGAATTCGCCTTGCTTCCAGTGCTTCTTTCTGGTCTGAGAAGAGGAGGAGGAGGAAGAAGGTGACCTGGTTTTGGAAGGAGGTGCGTAGGCGCAGCGGGTCGGGTTGAAGTTCGGGTCTTGGGCTCTGTGGGTGGTGGGGGTTTTGAGGGGATGAGGGTGGAGGGAAGAAGAGAAGGAGAGTGAGACTGAAGAAGCCATGGATTTTGGGGAAGTGTTTGAGATTTGGGGAAAGGTGGGTTTTAGAAGCCGGAGTAAGAAAATGACTTCTTTGTCCTTGGTTCATCTTTTGTTTTTTGTTTTCCTTATCCACACACAATTTTTCTTTTTTAAGCAGATGACAACGAAATTTTAAATACACACCTCTAATATATTAATACACATCCTTTATTTATATACCACTTATCAAGTTTTTCATTTTAGTATTATACTTAATACACATCTTAAACTACCTAAAATGCCCTTAATTTATGAAATATTCCATTATTTAATATAATTAATATATATTTACTATTTGGTACCTCTTTTTACATATTTATTTTGTCTAATTTTTGTTAGAAATTTTTGATTATCATCATTCAATTTATGATCAAATGATTATTGTTATATCCCAACTCTAAATCACCAATATAAGTTTTCAAAATTCACAAACTAGTAGAATTGTAGAAGTACAGTAGCTATTAAACATATATAGCTAGTTATTCGATAAAACATGTCATGATAAATATGCATTACTTGACAACATGATATGTAAGATCAAACTAAAACTGATACAGATAAAAAAATAAAAAATAAAAAATAAAAGAAGAAGAAAAAAGACAACCCAAATGAATTGTGGAGAATAGTTGGGGTTAGGGGAGAAGACGTGTTTTCGATGATTTTAGGGTAGAAGATGTTGAAAAGAATACTTCTAGCGCGATTTTTATTTATTTTTTTAATAACAGATGTTTATTTTGGTCATTTAGCTTACCTATAAAATCTCAATAGAAACATAAAATAATAGAGATGTGTATTAAGAGATTAGGGGTGTATATTTAAAATTTCTTTTCAATAAAAAACAGATGAATGTCAAATCTATTGATCATATATAGATCATTACAATCAGATAAAAAAACTGAAAAGAAGTCAAGATTTAAACCACCTAATAATCTCCTGAGCCGAGAACGAAGCTACACGAGATTTTGAAGTTTGGACAAGCAAGGTTATTAAAGAAAGATAAAATATCTAATGAAAATGCATAGAAAAATCGGGAACGAGGCGTTAGAAATGTTTGAGAGAAAAATGGAGACTTTACTTATAGGTATATAGAAATTTGAGTTTATTACCAAATAGAGTAATGTCTGGATATATATAATTTGATCGTCAGCTTCATACTCAATCGTCTGATCTCTGTATCATCCAAATTATATTCAGTTATGAGTGTTTGTCTTGGTTCATATAGATAAAAACCTATATGATTAGAGGAGTCCCTAACCTACAAAAGGGCCAACATGGTTGAAAAGTTTCACATAGAAAAAAAAAAATTGAATTACATGGTTGAGAAGTTGAAGAATTTGGTCACTACGTATGTACCTGCAATATCAATGCATGTATACTCGAATACTCGATTCTTCTTCTTCTACTTCCTCTTCATTTTTTTTTCTTTAATTTTTTAAGAGTGTCGAGAATTGAAAAATGAAGGAAATCGGTTTGATACCATGTTTATTTTATATAAATATGTCAAACTATCTCATCACTGCTGAAATTCATCAGGTTCATGAATCCTTCCTAGGCTGCTACACTGTTGGTATCTGCCATTCTGCCTCCCTCTGCAAACTTTGAGGTAATCTTCAAATTTATCCGGAATGATTTGTTGGGTTATGCGGAAGAATAAACTGTAGAATGGAATCTGAAATAAAATGATAAGAACATCGAGAATTAATGTGGTTTGACAAAGTGTTTACGTCCACGGAGCAACAATAACAAAGAATCCTCCATTATACGAATAAATGTCACACGGAGAGAAACACTACGTCAAGACTCACATTTGAAGGGATACACTCTCACACACACACACACACACTTTGTTTTGCAACACACACAAACTCTCTACTTAGGAGTTTTCTATCTCACTCTTGTACCATTGCAAATGCCTCTATATATAGGCAAATATATGCATGCATTCTTCATGCACGTCCATCACTTGGAAGACAATTCCACAAGTCTTCCTTATTTCATGCTCAATGTTTCCATATGCCACATTAATGCATGCTCTTCCATTTCAATCTTTACAGCCGGCTACCACACCTATATATATATATAGGTGTTGCTCTCTTGCATTTCAATAAATGCACACCAACTATGCTAGCTATAGAATAACAATTTGCCTCATTATAGATTGATGAGCATGACACAATTGACTTCTCCTCCAAATAAGGAGCGATGTTTTTACCCATCATGATCAGTTGAACAAATTTGATACTAATGCTTTCAATCCGAGCAATAAGATAACACATATACACCTCAAACTTGCAAAACAATTCAGTCAATTCTTCACTGCCGGTCTCCTTCACAGTTGTAGTCAGCAGTTGCATGTTAAAGCTGCTATTTAAAAATCGAAGATGTGATATGATGTGTCTCACTGTCTCATATGATTGGGATAAAGTCAATGGCATCTTTCATATCATATTCATATGAATGAACCATCCCGCTGTGGTTTTAACTTTTAATAATCATTTTGGCCTATGTCATGCTTCACATCTTCCCGTTTGTTCATAATTCTTTGTCACTTCTGGCATGAGTAACGAGTTACGTGATTATGTGTTAAAAATGTAATAAGAAATCATTCATTTTGAGGTTGGTTTCAAAGATGATGTGGTAAACCAGCAGGTACAGTTGCCATTTCCTTGCTGCTGTAACACATGACGCACTGCATTACCTCAGGCTTTAGGTGAGAGTTGTGTGTATTAGTACTCCGAGTTACATTTATCTATTTTCTTTATCTAATCATGGCTCAGTTGGCAGGAGCAGATGAAATTGAGTCTTTCAGGATAGAGCTGGCAGAGATTGGGAGGAGCATAAGAGCCTCCTTTCGAAGCCATGCCTCAAGTTTCAGAAGCACCTCTACTGTCAATGCCACAGACAGTAGAATCGAGGATGATGAAGAATTTTATGACTTGCAGTGGGCTGCGGTTGAGAGATTACCCACTTTCGAGAGGATCACATCGGCTTTGTTTGATGATCATGATGGCGCATCGGCAAAAGGAGATGTTAAGGGGACAAGGGTGATTGATGTTACAAAGATTGGAGCTCAAGAACGGCGTGTTTTCATTGAGAAGCTCATCAAACACATTGAGAATGATAATCTTCAGTTGTTGCAGAAAATCAAAAGAAGAATAGACAAGTAACAGTTTCCCCCTCTCTTTTGGGGTTCATTTAGACATTCTATTGAGCACAAGCACATACTAGTGTTAACATATTTCATTACAAGCATAAGCACATACTAGTGTTAACATATCTGCACATGCCTTGCAGGGTTGGTGTGAAGTCGCCTACTGTTGAAGTAAGATACAAGAATCTTTGTGTGGAAGCAGACTGTAAGGTAGTTCACGGCAAGCCCCTACCGACTCTTTGGAATTCTCTAAAGAGTATGATTTCAGTAAGTGTCTTGATTTGTAGTACTAACCTTCTGGAGCTTCTAAATTGGAAATGAAACTTGATTTTCATAGATATTAAGTGCAGATGAAATTCAAGCATTCCCTTGTGAAGTGCTTCATTCATAGATGATACTAAAATGCCATGAGATCATACTTTTGTTATATTCTTCAATTAATTAGTCATCTGTGCTATCTTTATGATAGGACATCACTGAACTAGCAGGTTCAAAAAAACGTGAAGCGAAGATAAGCATCATCAAAGATGTCAGTGGCATTATTAAGCCCGGAAGGTTAGTTTCTCTTTCCTATGTTTATAGTGTGTGGCTATTATACAATTTGATGAAATGTATCTCTTCTTTGTAAGAAATTTTTTATGATTAGCTTAATTTTGATAATGTTGACAGTAATGAGCCATCAAAAGAGACATTTTCCACGTTCTTAGGAAAATTTAAGGAGGATATTTGAAAGTTATAAGCCAAGAATGTTAAGTAACTTTGGCCTCTCTTAATTGCAGAATGACCTTATTGCTTGGCCCTCCGGGTTGTGGCAAAACCACATTACTGATGGCACTCTCAGGGAAGCTAAGCCATTCTCTCAAGGTGTGTACAAGTTTGAATTGAGTTCCTTGTATGATGTGAACAGTCCATAATTTAAGGAATCAGAACAAGTGGAGAAGCTTTAGACCAGCTTTTCTTCACAGAATTGAAGATTGGTCATGTTCTCACAAGAATGGGTCCATATTATTTACTTAGTAATATACATTTACCATAATCTAAGCTAAAATTTGAAAATACTTGTCATTCTGTTTTAACAGGTTTCTGGTGAAATTAGTTACAATGGTTATAAACTGGAAGAATTTGTTCCGGAGAAAACCTCAGCCTATGTAAGCCAATATGATATGCATATTCCAGAGATCACTGTGAGGGAAACACTAGATTTCTCAGCAGGATGTCAAGGTGTAGGAAGCCGACCGGGTAGGCATTCTTTGTTGCTATAAAATATGACTTTGGAATTAGTTATCAAGTAGCATTTGCATAATAACTACATTTTTTATGCATAAAGAGATTATGATGGAAGTTAGCAGAAGAGAAAAGCAGGCAGGAATAGTCCCGGATCCTGATGTAGATGCTTACATGAAGGTATACCTGAGATGCCTTAGTGCAATTTCTTGGTGTATGTATTCCATTAGTCCAAATGTGATGAACAATTTCTCTTGCAGGCCATATCGGTAAACGGACTGAAAAGTACACTTCAGACTGACTATATTCTAAAGGTATTCTAGTTCCTTACAAGTGTGCTTTCTATCAGGAAATTTGTAAGTGTTTTGTATGTTCACATCATTTTTACTAATGAATGTCTTGCAGATACTTGGCCTTGATATATGTGCTGACACGCTAGTTGGAGATCCCATAAGAAGAGGAATTTCTGGTGGTCAAAAGAAAAGGTTAACTACAGGTAGCGTTGATTTTGATTTAACAGTAAACAAGTTCTCTTACCAATGTAACAATATATGCATGCACTTCAGATTCCTTGAGTCAAATCAAATATGACTCGGTATATTTTCTACAATGCAGGGGAGATGATTGTTGGACCTGCAAAAGCTGTGTTCATGGATGAAATATCTAATGGCTTAGATAGTTCCACAACTTTCCAAATTGTTTCTTGTCTTCAACATTTTGTGCATTTAACAGATGCTACAGCATTGATCTCACTTCTTCAGCCTGCACCAGAGGCATTCGATCTCTTTGATGATGTTCTCTTAATGGCAGAAGGGAAGATTGTGTATCATGGACCAAGAACTTCTACTCTCCAATTTTTTGAGGAGTGTGGATTTAAGTGTCCAGAAAGAAAAGGTGTTGCTGACTTCCTTCAAGAGGTAGGCTATTATCATACTCATTTCTTAAGCGGTAAATATCCTAATACTTCTAGTGTTGAATCAATGTACGTTGTCTTGTTTTGCTTCAGGTCATCTCTAGAAAAGATCAAGCACAGTTTTGGGATGACACTGCAAAACCATATAGCTATGTTTCTGTTGAGCAGTTCATTCAGAAATTCAAGGATTGCCATCTTGGCAGGAAGTTAGATGTGGATCTTTCAGAGCCATTCGATAAGTCTCAAAGTCACAAAGATGCTCTATCATTTAAAACATACTCATTACCTAAATGGGAACTGTTCAAAGCATGCACAAGGAGGGAATTTCTTTTAATGAAAAGGAATTCTTTCATTTATGTTTTCAAATCAGTTCAGGTAGCCTTTTATTTTCTTTCATTTTCTTTTGCTGCCCTTTTGTATAAGTAATTTCTTTTGCATCTTTTCATTTTTACTTTTTTCTATCTGCTCTACATTTTTTAAGATGCATTTTTGTGTTCTTTCTTCTGCAGCTAGTCATCATTGCTTCAATAACGATGACTGTTTTCCTTCGAACTCAAATGGCTATTGACATGATCCATGGAAATTATTATATGGGTTCTTTGTTCTATGGACTACTGATACTTCTTGTTGATGGGTTTCCAGAGTTGTCAATGACTGTCTCAAGAATTCCGGTTTTCTACAAACAGAAAGAGTTATGTTTCTACCCTGCTTGGGCTTATGCCATCCCAGCTGCCATCCTAAAGGTTCCACTTTCGTTCTTGGAGGCTTTTGTTTGGACTGCTCTTACATATTATGTTATTGGTTACACCCCTGAGGTTGGAAGGTCAGTCTCAGATTGAACATTCAATTCCTAATAAGATTATTACATACTTACAGTTAAAATGTAATCATGTTCCTATGTGTTCCTGCTTATTGCTTTGATTTACTAGTGTTAGATACTTTGGACATCATTTCAGTTCTTACATCTTGCTTATATGTTTTACAGGTTCTTCCGCCATTTCCTTCTACTATTTGCTACGCACCTGACATCTATATCCATGTTTCGATTCATTGCTTCAGTTTTCCAAACTGTTGGTCCTTCTATGACAGCTGGTGTTTCATCTATACTGTTTGTTATGTTATTTGGTGGCTTTGTTATGCCAAAGTGTAAGATCTCCATTAGCTTTTCTCAAGGTTATCATGAACGATATTTGTCGCACTAGTCGTGCTTAGAAGTTCTTTTTGTTTCAGCTTATATGCCAGTTTGGTTGAAGTGGGGATATTGGTTGTCTCCTTTGACATATGGAGAAATAGGCATAACAGTTAATGAATTTCGGGCACCTAGGTGGGAAAAGGTGATAATTATTCTCAGCTTCTGTACTATTACAGTATAACTCCACATGATCATTGAACAATTTGGATTTTGAAGAGGACTTATGAAATTGTATTCAATCATAGATGTCTGGAAATACAACTCTTGGGAATCAAGTTCTGGAAAGCCGCGGATTGCATTTCGATGACTATTTTTATTGGATATCATTTGGTGCTTTAATAGGATTCACATTACTATTCAACATTGGTTTCACCTTGGCTTTAACTTTCCTAAAGTGTAAGTGTGTTGTATTCATTACTTTGTCTTCTATGCAAAAATGTATGCCAAGCTTTTGTTAACCCTGCTTATGCTTTATGTTCAGCTCCTGCAAAGTCCCTTTCGTTTATTTCTTATGAAAAGTACCATCAATTACAAGGTAAAAGAGACGACAGAGGCATTTTAGATGCAGAAGGAAAATCTTTTGGTGAACCTAAGGCTAGTGTAGAACCTAAGAAGGGTGAGGATGATCTTGTTCTTATTGATTATTTATTTCTATTGAAAATGGGGTCACTAGTCACTAGGCTTTTGATGTTTAAGTTTACATTTTCGTTCTTTTCCAGGAAGGATGGTTTTACCTTTTGAGCCCCTAACTGTTTCATTTCAAGATGTACAATACTATGTTGACACCCCTTTGGTAATCTTCTTAGAAATTTTCCTTCTCTCACTTTAGGTTCTAATTAGAAAACTATATCAGCTGACCTTGTGAATAATTCTACCATCTTTATACTGCAGGAAATGAGAAAGGGAGGCTATGAGCATGACAAGCTCCAGCTCCTATCTGATATTACAGGTGCATTCAGGCCAGGTATTCTGACAGCATTGATGGGTGTCAGCGGAGCTGGCAAAACAACTCTTATGGATGTTCTTTGTGGAAGAAAAACCGGTGGTACAATTGAAGGAGAAATAAGAATCGGTGGGTATCCTAAGGTTCAAGACACATTTGCAAGGATATCAGGCTACTGTGAGCAAAATGACATACATTCTCCACAAATAACTGTGGAAGAATCAGTGGTATATTCGGCTTGGTTGCGACTCCCGTCTCAGATTGATTCAAGGACCAAAGCAGTATGATATCTTTTCAATTAAGAAAATGATTATTTTAATGACCCTGGACTTGAATATTTGGGTTAAAAGTTAAAACACTTGAAACTGAATGATACTTTTTCCTTCTTCCACAGGAATTTGTAAATGAGGTTCTTGAAACTATTGAACTTGATGGGATTAAAGATTCCTTGGTAGGCATGGCAGGAGTTGGTGGTTTATCCACTGAGCAACGTAAACGGTTGACCCTAGCTGTGGAACTTGTAGCCAATCCATCTATCATGTTCATGGATGAACCAACTTCTGGTTTAGATGCACGAGCAGCTGCTATCGTTATGAGAGCAGTGAAGAATGTTGTTGCAACAGGAAGAACAGTCGTTTGCACCATCCACCAACCAAGTATTGACATTTTTGAGGCATTTGATGAGGTAAACTGTTTTTTTATATTTTTTTTTAAGAAAATTAGATGACATAATCAATATGTGCAAGTTCTTGAATCGAGTTACTCTCACTGCAGTTGATTCTCATGAAAACAGGAGGACGCATAATCTATTCTGGCCAACTTGGACAGCACTCAAGAATGGTTATCGACTATCTTGAGGTAGTTTGATGAACAATCTACTACCATATCAATCTCTTTTGACTCCTTGTAAGATTCATCTCTGATAAACATGTAATCATCTAGTCCTCATGCACTTTCCTTTATTCTAGAGTATCCCTGGGGTGCCCTCAATCAAAGACAATTACAATCCGGCAACATGGATGTTAGAAGTTACTTCAAAATTTGCAGAAGCTGACCTTGGTATAGATTTTGCACAAATTTATAGGGAATCTGCCTTGTATAAGTAAGTGTATACTTAGGTCATTTCATGTATGTATGATTCAACAATAGAATATAGCATGTACATGCACATATGAGAACTTAGTTAGACATGACTCCTGCTTTTTTGCCTGCAGGAAGAACAATGAGTTAGTCAAGCAAGCGAGTTCACCATCTCCTGGTTCAAAGGATTTGGAGTTTCCTACACGGTATCCACAAAATGGTTGGGAGCAGTTCAAGGCATGCTTTTGGAAACAGAATTTGTCTTACTGGAGAAGTCCCTCGTATAATCTGGCACGGATCCTTTTCATGTGTTTCTCAGCTGTATTGTTTGGAGCACTGTTCTGGGATCAAGGACAGAAAATGTAAGTCAGATTTATTTTTTTAATTTTTAATTTTAATTTGACTCATTTTTAGCGTATTATGTGGAAGGGTGTCATTTGAATTTGTACTGCACGCCTCTCCTTTGAACTAGCGGAGCTGGTATTTTCTTGTTGAAAGAAGTTTCATTGACCATATGTATGTTTCTTTTCCTTTATAGACATAGCCAGCAGGAGCTCTTCAATATGATTGGTTTAATGTTCACGGCAATAATCTTCTATGGCATTAACAACTGCTCAACTGTTCTACCGTTTGTTGCAACAGAACGGAATGTTCTGTATCGAGAAAGATATGCAGGAATGTTTTCTTCATGGGCTTACTCATTCGCGCAGGTTCAGATATCTTCATACTAAATGTTATTATAAATTCATCCAGAAACTCTGGTCATGATATCTTAAGTTCACTTTAAGAAAGTTTGCCAACTAGTAGAGTTCATTCTGCAGGTCCTGGTTGAGGTTCCCTACTCGTTCACTCAAGCAGTTCTTTACGTGGTCATCACATACCCGATGATTGGCTACCACTGGTCTGCCTATAAGATATTTTGGTCATTCTATAGCATGTTCTGCACATTACTGTACTTCAACTACCTAGGAATGCTGCTCGTGTCCTTGACACCAAATGCTCAAGTGGCTGCAATTGTGGCATCATCTTCCTACACAATGGTGAACTTGTTTTCAGGGTTCATTGTTCCGAGACCAGTAAGTTTATGGATGATCAAGTTATTATACTTTTCTGTTAAGTAATTTCCTTCCACTGCTATAGAAATGGTATAAGTAAAACCGTTATACTTTTTAAGCACTACTCTCGTTTACTGAAATATATTTTTCTTTGGTTGATGCAGCAAATCCCAAAGTGGTGGCTCTGGTTATATTATTTGTCTCCTACATCATGGGCGCTAAACGGGATGCTTACTTCTCAGTATGGAGATGTGCAGAAAAAAATTGTGGTGTTTGGAGAGACGAAAACTGTTGCTGCTTTTTTAGAAGATTACTTTGGGTATGACCACAACCTGTTAGGCCTTGTTGCTGTTGTTCAGCTTCTCTTCCCCATTGTGTTTGCTTCTCTGTTTGCATACTTCATTGGAAAACTGAACTTCCAAAAGAGATAGTAGACCTTTCAAAGCTTTTTGTGGATATTGCAATAACTCCTTCAATATTTTTGACTGATACCAAAGTTATACTGGTTCGATTCTTTGTGTGATACATTATCTTTCAAGTACCCCATGACCAGGGGCGTAGCTACATGGGTGCGAGGAGGTTCAAATGAGCCTCCTCAGTTTCTGAAAAACCAGCTCCCATAGGTCCATTTGTTCATTAGTTATAAAGTATACTATAGTGGTATAGTTCATATATCACTTGAACCCTCTCTGTCCCCTTGTTCTTTAGTTCTTTGTAGATATAGTTTATAAACTTTGAAATTACTTCAATCGATTTAGGATGATTTTCTGAATTGGAAGATTCCTAGAGAACAAATTAAGCTGTCGGTATGCTACTGTTTTTTTGGAATTTTGGTGGATTTCTGAAACAAGGCATCATCGATAAATTAATCTGTAGCTATAACTCATGAATATATGCAATACTAGAATTATACTCGCGTCTTGGCGCGGTGTATACATTTACGGTGTGTTTGGATGTAGGTGAATTCCTGAGAATTTAATCAAACATAAGGAATTCCTAATTTCTTAGGACGGTTTCCCTCGTTTGGATACTTATCCCGTGGAATTAGCAATTTTCACGGGAAAATAATCGTGAAATTTAGGAGCTTAAATTCCAGACTTGAATTCCTCACAAAATAAGCGTTATTTGTCAATTCCCTTAACTAAGATTAGTCTGAATACAAATTCTTGTCATTTTAAAACTCTACGTCATGAAATTCAAATAACAATGGAATTCTTAATTAATAGGATTTAAATTCATGAAATTGTAATTTTCATGATTTTGAAATTTCTATGGACACATCATGAAATTCAAACAATGAAATTCTCAATTAATAGGATTTAAATTCATGGAATTGTAATTCCCATGACTTTAAAATTTCTATGGACATTAAAATTATTTTATCCAAAAACAACGTTATGAAGCTGGTCAATGGGTTAATTGATTGATAGAAATATTTATGATATATACTTTATAGAATGTTATACATGCAAATTATACTCAGCTGTTATACTGATTATATATATAGGGTTAATGACAATATTGTGGTTTCTTAAAAATAACAGGGGCAAAAGGGTTAGTATACCCACGTCTTGGCGCGATGTAGTATTCACATTATGCATATTCCACATATGAATAAGAGTTATCACAAAATTCATGGAAATGGAATTGTAATTCCCATAATTTTAAAATTTCTATGGACATTAAAATTATTTTATCCAAAAACAATGTTATAAGGCTGGTCAATAGGGTAATTGATTGATAAAAACGTTTCTGATATGTACTTCATAGAATATTATTAATACAAATTATACCCAGCTGTTATACAGATTGTATATATAAGGTTAATGACAATATTATGGTTTTTTAAAAATAACTGGGGCAAAATGGTCAGTATACCCGCCCCTTGGCGTGGTGTAATATCCACATTATGCATATTTTACATATGTATAAGAGCTATCACAAAAACAACTTTTATATAACAAAACATTTAGTTTTGTATTATACCCAAAATATAAATGCTATAATTGTTTTGATTTGTAAGATTCAGGATGTAGAAGAAAAATAAAAAATGGAGGGCAAAAAAATATTTGCCGAAAGAGTCTATCTAAAAAAATCTAAATTACATATTTCAAAAAAAAAAAAATCACTGTTCATATGCTTATGATATGAACAGTTAACCATGCTTTGTTATATAGTTAAATTTCCAGAAGAAATGTAGTAGAAAGGAATGGAATGATCACTTTGGCTTGCGATGATTAAAATTTCACCTGATTTGTTATTGATTAATTCCAAAAAAATACAATACAAGCAATATATACGTTACTTGAAATTTTGAATATAATCATTGTTATATACAATAAATTATGACTTGTTGTAAAACAAAAGGAATAGATTGAGAAAGAAGAGAAACAACCAAGAGAATTAAAGAATATGTGTGTGTTATTGAGTAGGGAACCATCTCTTATATAGAGATGAGGCCATGGGTGTATTCTCTGTCATTAGCTTCCCCTAATATGTGTTTTGGTGTTGCCTCGTCAAAACCTTGCTAGGTAATAAAAACCCTATAGGACAAAAACAATCTCGGTCGAAGGAGAAAAGAGTTCAACGTACAAGTAGCAGTGATAGTCAAAACCCTTGATTTCAGTGAAGCGGTTTAGTCTGGATCATAAGATGTGAGTATGTGGAAGATAGATGCATAATAGTTGCTACACCAAAACTTTGCCCGGTAAACCCAGTGGGACAAACCCGCGGTCGAAGGGAAAATATGAGCAAATGCATATATTTCAAATAAAGGATCTGCAAGATGCAGCATGAGCAAGGTGACCAATTACATGTGTGTCTCATGAAAACCTTGCCAGGTAACAAAACCTAGTGGGACAAAATAACCCTGGACAAAGGATAAAAAGAGTACACAATGGTCAAGAGTATGCTTCAGGATACTCCCTCTAATATTGACTCCCCCTGAAAACTACACACTAGGTAAAACTACTACATTGATCATGCTTCTTGAATAACTTATTACTCAGCATGATTTAGAGAGGTTTTTGTTTGATATACCTCTAAGATTATTGTATTCCCTATAATAAAGACATAACCAGTTGGGAATAACCCTTGTGTGGGTTTACATAAGTCGTGTCAGCATATTTAACAAGGCAAACATCATTATAAAGATAATAGGCAGTTGATCTATTCCATGATGCCTAGGATAGAACGAGCCCTTTTCCGTCATACATTTAAAGTAACGAAAAATTATCTTTTATGCCATTTGCGGAGGCGGCGTGTTGGCGCAGAGCTATATCTAGCTGACAAATTCACATAAGATGAGATGCCCGGTCAAGACCATTTAACTAAGTACAATAATGCGCTTATTGTACTTAGATATGAGTCTTCTGGTCTCAATATCTCTTCGTTATTATCTACACGATAATACGGGTGTCTTTAGACCTCGGACGACTATAGGTGTGCTTAAATACTTTGTGTTATCCTCATCAAAGTATCTTAACATCTTCTAGATTTAATTTGATTAATGAACCAAAATTCCATCTGCACTTTGCACGACTTCAAGTCGACAAAATAATATTTGGTCTCCTAAAGTCATTCATCTCAAACTCCGATTTCAGGTGTTTTGCAGTTTCCTTAATTTTCTTCAAGAGTATCAGTCAAATTCATATTATTGACATAAATTACCACAAATTACAAACCCGGAATTTGTTTCCTTAAAACACGCATGGGCATAGTCCATTTGTTTAGATATCCCACCCCAAGCAAATATTCACTTAGACGGTTCCGTCTGGATTGTTTGATAAAGTGAATTACTCTAGTAAATGGAGAGCATGTTCTGTGGTCTAGAACTATTTGCATTGGGTAACAGAAGTCCTTCAGAAAACTTCATGTATATCTCTATATTCAGATCCCCATAGAGATAAGTTGTTACCGTATTCATATGCTGCTTATTCAGTTATTTGGAAACTAACAAACTAATAAGGTAGTAGAACGTTACGACATCCATTACGGAAAGTACGTCTCCTCGTAATCAATCGCAGGGTGTTGAGAAAATCTTTGCGCCACTAAACGAGACTTATATCACAATCTCGTTTTTCTCATTACGCTTCCTTACAAATACCCATTTAAACAATATAGGTTTAACATAGGTAGGTGTGGGAACAACAGACCCATAACACATTTCTCTTAGTTAAGGAATCTGATTTGACCTGGATTATTTCTTTCCTTTTTAGCCAGTCGTCTCTTCGTTGAGATCTATCAACGAAGCAAGGTTCGACATCATCGCTTATTATAAATTCGGTGGCCACCGCAAATACAAACATATCATCGATGAACTCTCATTCCGATTCAATATCTCACAAAATTTACCGAGATTTTCTGTTCTTGGGAGTGGGTTTAAATGTTGGAGCGTCCCCCAACTTCGTCTATTCTAGGACGAACCCATAATCCGGATTTATCTCGTGAGTTGAATTGGTTTGAGATTGCGACGGCAAGAAGATTCATTTGTGCCAAGCTTACCTTATTCTAGGGATAAGAATCGTTCGAACCTAATGGTCTACCTCGCTTATGGGCAGGGACTATGACTGGTTAGCCGCCATGGCTGTACCTCATCCAACTGGGATGATATGTTATACAGGGACATTTATCCTTATAGGTTTGCAACAGGTATATATGATCTCGTCACTTTAACTAGATCTAGTGAAGTGTGTAGCATATTATGGGCCACACTACGTAGATCTAGGATTCTTTGCACTTTAACTAGAAGTAGAATTCTTCGCACTTTAATTTCACATGTGCGGTTTGGGGATCAAGATGAGGCATTCTACACGTCATTCATAAGGAACGCTCACATTCTTATCTCCCCATAACGGCGGGAAGACTGTCTCATCAAAGTGACGACCGCAAATCTAGCGTTATAGAGATCTCATGTCAAGGGCTCTAAGGAGCACATAATGGATAGGGTTCATAATCGACATATATGCCCATCTTTTGTTGAGGACCCAATTTTATACGTTGTGGCGGCACAATTGGCACAGAGACTGCAAACCTAAATGCGTGTAAGTGCAAAAACATCAGGTTCACACCTAGTCACCAACTGTAACATGAAGTAAGACGAGTAGCAGTGGGCCTCAACTGGACCGACATGGCTGCATGCAAGATTGCATAGCCCGACACAAATAGTAGAAGCTTGGTGCGCATTACCAAGGTTCTATATGCGAGACCATCTTAGGTTTGAACATAGGAAACTATATATTTTACAAAACCCAAGGGATATGCAATAATCATCGAAAACCTTCGATGTAAACGTCTTATAGACTTTATGGGATAATCCGAGTGGTGTACCCTCTATTTCATGAGTGAGAGTTTAGCAAACACAACATTTTCATGTGGACAATAATGTGACATCTGATCAACCAAAACCATTAATATTTAACTAGTCTGTATGGTGGTTGGATAGGTCCACGTATTTTCCCTTGCATTCTGTGCATAAAGAGATAATATATATTCTAGTCTTTGCATGTGATGGTCTAGTATTCAACATTCTTAACGAGCAGCTTGATATAATGTGTCATTAAAAACAAGACCCTTATTCTGAGGGGATGCCCGTGTGATAATTGAGTTGAGGATACGGTGCATCATATGTTTTTCCTAGGTGCATCAAACACCAATACTATAGCTAGTATTTGCTCGAATCATTTAGCTGCTAGCTAATAAATTTGAATATATTCAATGTACGCTTTTGGCCACACATTCGAAGGTTATGCAAAGATATCACACCATTTTTTTGGTGGTTTCAACGTTTAAGCATTGGTTTCAATAAACTTACCTTTCGATAACGTTCTTCTGAAACGTAGAGGTATTTTGCCTCATCAGCCAGACGAGAATGCTCAGTTCCTTAATATTGATAACACATATCAATTTTGATTTAGATTCTAGAGCATTAAGCATTTTCATTTCAATATTTTCTAATTATGATTTGCTTCAGGCAAGGAAGATGTCTACTTCAAATAGTTTCTTCTGGAGACTACCAATTAATATGATAAAAGCTACTGATGTTATCATGTCTGGTGAATTTTGGAATGAAACTTCAAGTTCTTAAAGGGTTATTATCGAAACTACATGTTCGATTTATACATGAACTACTGGTTTATTTCTGAACTACCGGTTCATTTTTGAACTACCAATTCATTAGGTACATGTATTTTCAAATTATCATCATGTAGCAATTGATGATATTAATTCCACGCTACTAATTTAGCATAGTGAATATGTCACGTAATTATGTGTAAATGCTTCTGGCAATTAACTACACATTAAATATGGTGAATATATTAACAACCAATATGAAAAAATATTTGGAGAGTCTTATAGACATACATAATGACTAGGTAAGAAAAACCAGTGTCATTAGAGCATCTCCAACAGCTTCTCTATAATTTCTCTATTATAGGGAAGCAAAAGTCAATGCTTCAAGCAATATTTCTTCTACAACTCCAACAGATTCTCTATTTTGGAGATTTTAAGATGATTCCCCAAATCCTTCTATAAAATTTGGAGAATGCTACAGATTTGGGGAATTTGGGTTTCTCTTTCATCACATTCCCCTTTTTGGAGAAAGTTTTAGGGAATCTGTTGGAGCAAAACACCCAAAATCTTCTCCAAATTAGAGAATTTCAAGAATTTGGGGAAGCTGTTGGAGATGCTCTTAGATTATTTTCCTTTTGTTTGATTCTGTTGGACCAAAGGAATTGACTGTAATTAAAGTGAAATAAATAAACCTAGCCTCTACATACTTTACAAGCCTACGGGGCATAATCTGAGAGGTATGCTGGGCTTTTAGGTCCTGTAGAGGGAGAGTAGGCCTATTAGGCTAAGACTGGTCTATCAAGAAATGCAATGTTATTAATCAACCCTTTCGGTAACTCTAATTGTATATGACCAGGTAAGCCATGATGAGGTGGTGGAGCGAGGCTCACTTAAGTACACATCATCAAAAGTACTTGCCTAAACATCGCATCTAACTGGGTGAGCCTAGTTTGAGAAGAGTTATAATCATTGTCATGGACTTCAAGGCGACACATGACGAGCTTATGTTTTAGCCTTGCAGCTTACGTCGAGCTTCTGGCTCAATTTCATATATATTCATGTTTGATTTAAGCTTCTGACTAAACATCATTAATATTCACCAATGTAACATAAACCAGTGCAATATATGTTATTAAATCATAACAGACAAACTTAATGTGAAAGTAATTATATGAAACCGAAATAAATTAAATTATAACGGAAACAATTTAATTCTCATTGACATAATGTATATGCAATAAAATTGGTATTTACTAAACCAATAAATGTCAATACACTACCAGAAAATAGGTCTTGGGCGACGAAAAAAAATCGTCGCCCTATTTAAAAATTTCGTCGCCTAAGTACTTAGGCGACGACATGTCGTCGGCCAAGAAGTCGTCGCCAGAAGTCCGTCGGTCAAGAACTTGGGCGACGAAATTTAATTCCGTCGTCGCCTAAGAGTAATTCTTAGGCGACGATACTAATTTCGTCGCCTAAAATATACCTCTCGTTGCCCAAAATTATTCGTCGCCCAAGATTTAACACCTTGGCCGACGAAATTTTTTTTCGTCGCTTAAGATCTTCTAACCTTGGGCGACGAAAATAAATATTTCGTCGCCTAAGATCACTACATCTTAGGCGACGATATTATTTTTTCGTCGGCCAAGGTGTTAAATCTTGGGCGACGATTTAGAAATTTCGTCGCCTAAGATATATTTAAATTTTTTTAAAAAAATAATTAAATAATTTTTTTAAATATATAAATAATGTTTTTTTAATTTTTGCTGGAATTTTTTTTTCGGCATTTCTTTAAAGTTTTCTAATACTAAAATTTAATTAAAAATAACACAAATTTATAAATTTATAAATAATTTATTACAAAAATTCTGCCTATGGATCGAGAAACCCGAAATCTAACTCATCATTCCCGTTCGGAGGGTCCTGAGGCGGCGGCTGGTCAGGCTGAGGAGGCTGCTGCTGAGGCTGGGGCCACTGAGGATGGGGCCACTGAGGTAATGGTATAGGCGTAGGCATGGGCGGAAACGGCTGTCCGGCCGCAAGTGCAGACATGCAGGCAGTCATCCACTGTCCCATAGCCGCCTGGTTGGCATTGGTGACTTCATTCACCTGCTCCATATGCGCAGCATTGGAAGCCGCATATGATTCCGCCATCGCCGCCATCTCCCTCGCTCTTTGGGCTTCCAGCTCAGACTCTCTCGCTCTTTGGGCTTCCAGCTCAGACTGTAGACTTGCGAACTGATCCTGTAGCCGAGTGGTCTGGCTGTTGCTGCTTGAGGCTCCGGCGGCTCCCTTGCGCTGAAATCCTGGCGTCGTCTTCAGGATCCCCTTTCCAGCGTCTCCCATACCCCGGCAGTAGTAGGTGTTGGAACGCTGCGCGAAGACAGTGGCCATAATCCGCGCCCCAACGGTAGGATCTGAAGTGTCGATCCTGGACATGGCCTCTGACATGTCATCCTCTGCCGTGCCCGGCCATGTGTCGTTCACCATGCCTCTGATGACCTCTTGCTCCGCCTCCCTCACCCTCGCCTAATTGGATATATTATAAAAATATATTAATATACATTTAATAAATTGTAATTAAAATTAAAAATTAGAAAATATAAGGAACTTACAAGATCCTCCTCAGAATGAGGATATGCCCTCTGAAAGGTCCCCACATAGGGGTTCTCCTCTGGCCGCTCTCGCCGCACGTCGTCCATGATGGCCGAAAACGGCCTCGAACCGGCACGATGGTTGGTTGTGTTCTGTTGCCGGTTCTCAGCGTTCACCCGGGCGAGGTGCTTCAAAAAAAAATTATCGTTAGTAAATATTTAAAAACATACAATTATAATTAATTCACTAATTAAATATTCAAATTTGTTTACGAATTACCTGTTTGTGAGGGTCGTTGAACTGCGTGACAAGAAGCCACCGCCACTCGTACTCCCGATACTCGAACTCCTTCGGGGTACCCGAACGGTCGCTCCCGTACTTCTTCCAGTGTTCCCGGAGGTCGTGCTTCCACTCCTTGAACCTACATATACAAAAAAAATATTAATAATTTTATTAAAAAAATAAAATTTAATAAATTATTAAATAGCTAGAGGTACCTCTCCCTATGGGCCTTGTCCGCCCAGTCACGTCCCTCCTCGGGAACCACAAACCATTGCTGCATTACCACTTGTTAGTATTTTTTCGATAATTAAATAATTTATTAGTTAAAAAAATAGTAATTGATCGAGTAAACTCACCGACATCGACTGATGGAGCATCTCCTTCACTCCATCAGGAACCTGGCTCCAGACTCCCCACAACATAGGGAGTCTGGAGCGGATGGTGCCTCCCGCGGCGCGCGTGTACCGGTTTCCCAACACGGCGTCCACCGGTTTCCCGTTGGAAAACGGGATGGCGATCCGTCCAGCGGACTCGACCGCCCTATCGAGTCCCTTGTTGCTGACGGTGCCTCTCCTGTTCCGCCTTCTCGTTCCGGCGGCTGTGACATTGTGAATCAAATTTAATATTAATAATACATTTTTACAAAAAAAAAATGTAAATCGACAAAAAAGTAATAATAAATTACCTGAGGATGAGGCTGAGCCGACGGATTCGTCTCCGTCCGCCTGCTCGGAGACCCTCACGGGATGAAGAGGCGTGGGAAACTCCCGGTAGATATAGGCCTCGTGCGGTGCCACATACGGGAGCTGCTCCCGAATCGGTCGACCCTCCTCATCGACGCGAGGTATCGCCGGTATCGTCGGAGGAAGGAAGAGGCCGGACGGCACCATAGGGACCCCGGATGACCCGCCATCACCGTCGGTCGGGGACGACTGTGTGGGGGCGTCGCTGCGGGATCGCGACCGGCGAAGTATAGGTGGATGACGAGGAGCCGTCGCTGCGGGACCCGACTGCCCAGCAGAACCCGAGCCGCTCGCGCCACCCCTAAGCGCCTCACGTCGGGCCGTCAACTGCCACGGAAACCCGATCGATGGTGATTCTGACGGGTTGTTTGAGGTACCGTCCGAGCCGTCTTGTCCAGAAGTTCTCCTCTTGGCCATCCTGTTTAAAATAACCATAAATTTATTAAAAATATTTTACCGTCTTATAATTAAGTTCACAAAAAATAACCATAAACTTCGAAAAATTTATCAACAATAATAGCACAAATAAAATTTAATAATTATTATAGGATTTATTATTTTTTTTATTCACATAACAAATTATTTACATTAATTCGCAATTATTACATCACAAAAATTAATTTACGAATATTTACATCCTTACTCAAAAATAATCCATTATTTCTTACAAAATTTCCACAATATATTTACAATTATAATTTATATTATTTAATTATTTAATCAAAAATTATTTAATCATTTACAATATAATTACAAATTATTTAATCATTTACAATCCTAAACCCTAAACCGTAAACCCTAAACCGTAAACCTTAAACAACAACCCTAAACCGTAAGCCCTAAACCCTAAATAAACCCTAAATTTAAATGTTTTACAATCCTAAACCCTAAACCCTAAACCGTAAACCGTAAACCCTAAACCGTACATCACAATTTACAATTATCACAACAACAACCATTTACAATTATCACAACAACAACAATTTACAATTATCACAACAACAACAACAATAATTTACAATTTACAATTATCACAACAACAACAACAACAATTTACAATTATCACAACAACAAAAACAATTAAAACCAATTTAGGGTTTTAGGGTTATACCTTAAATTGTGGGTCGACGTCGGGGTCGGGGTTCCGAATTGGGGTCGGGGTCGGGGTCGGAGAGAGGGAGAGAGAGAGGGCAGAGAGAGGATTTTCGGAGAGAGAGAGAGAGAGAGGGCTTGGCGGCTGAAGAAATGGTTAGGGTTTCCGAATTTTTGCCTTTTATACTGGCGTTCTTGGGCGACGATTCTGTAAAAATCGTCGGCCTGTTTTGTAAAAATCGTCGGCCAAGAGCATCTTGGCCGACGATTTTTGAAGTCGTCGCCCTGTTTTTTTAAAATCGTCGGCCAAGATAGTATATTTGGGCGACGACATTCTTCACTATAAATATCGTCGCCCAAGATGAAGAAAATCGTCGGCCAAGATAGTCTACTTGGGCGACGACATTCTTCACTATAAACATCGTCGCCCAAGATGAAGAAAATCGTCGGCCAAGAGTTCTATCATAAAATTCAGACTATTTGACCATCCAAATCACGTAATCTGGCCGGACCTTCAACTGAGAATAGTTTCCAATCGATGAGACTCTTACGGGGCTATAAAAATTTGGTAAAAAATAAATAACCGGGATAGGGCTACCACTAGGTAGAAATAAGAGAAAAATTCGTTAACCGAAACAACCGGCACCGAAATTTTACCGGAATATCTTTATTTTTCACGGGTTGACGTATTTCACCGTTCCGGTCATATCTTATTTCACAACTTTTTTGCGTTTGAGGCATCTACGTATACGTTGTCTTCAAAACGAATCTTAAACTCAACACTTGTATAAAAAAGTTATACAATATTAGTACATATAACGTGAGTTTGCTGATCAGAGAAAAGGAACTGAAAACCGACCGTCAGATTTGACCAGCATAACGAATTACGTAGGTGGAAAAAAATTCAGCTCCATCTGACAAAGATAAGGGCTCGATCCGTCCGGTCAATCGGCGCGGTCAAACCCCTAAACGGACGGAAACGGCTATTCGACCCTCCAAATCACGTAATCTGGCCGGACCTTCAACTGAGAATGGTTTCCGATCGACGAGACTCTTACGGGGCTATGAAAATTTGGTAAAAAATAAATACCCGGGATAGGCCTACCACTAGGTAGAAATAAATGTGTTTCGTGCGACCGGAACAACCGGCACCGAAATTTTACCGGAATATCTTCATTTTTCACGGGTTGACGTATTTCACCGTTCCGGTCATATCTTATTTCACGACTTTTTTGCGTTTGAGGCCTCTACGTATACGTTGTCTTCATAACGACACTTAAACTAAACACTTGTATAAAAAAGTTATACAACATTAGTACATATAACGTGAGTTTGGTGATCGGAGAAGAGGAACTGAAAACCGACCGTCAGATTTGACTAGCATAACGAATTACGTAGGTGGAAAAAAATTCAGCTCCATCTGACAAAGATAAGGGCTTGATCCGTCCGGTCAATCGGCGCGGTCAAACCCCTAAACGGACGGAAACGGCTATTCGACCCTCCAAATCACGTAATCTGGCCGGACCTTCAACTGAGAATAGTTTCCAATCGAGGAGACACTTACGGGGCTATAAAAATTTGGTAAAAAATAAATACCCGGGATATTTATTTTAATTATTCAAATGAAATTTAAATGTGTTTTATTTTATTTTAATTATTCGGATTACTCTTGGCCGACGAAATTAGGCTAATTCGTCGGCCAAGATAATACTTGGGCGACGATATTTGTTAAAATCGTCGCCCAAGAGTAAAAATAAAAATCATGTACAATGAAATTTAAATGTGTTTTATTTTATTTTAATTATTTGGATTACTCTTGGCCGACGAAATTAGGCTAATTCGTCGGCCAAGATAATACTTGGGCGACGATATTTGTTAAAATCGTCGCCCAAGAGTAAAAATAAAAAATCCTTTACAATGAAATTTAAATGTGTTTTATTTTATTTTAATTATTCGGATTACTCTTGGCCGACGAAATTAGTCTAATTCGTCGGCCAAGATAATACTTGGGCGACGATATTTGTTAAAATCGTCGCCCAAGAGTAAAAATAAAAAATCCTTTACAATGAAATTTAAATGTGTTTTATTTTATTTTAATTATTCGGATTACTATTGGCCGACGAAATTAGTCTAATTCGTCGGCCAAGATAATACTTGGGCGACGATATTTGTTAAAATCGTCGCCCAAGAGTAAAAATAAAAAAATCTGTATAATGAAATTTAAATGTGCTTTATTTATTTTAGTACAAACATATTCTTTTAGTATACAAACAATTACAAAGCTAAGGCTCAATTATAACTAAGCTAAGGCTCGTAATCTGAGTCATCCGATGAGTCTTCTTCGGTATCGGAATTAATATCTGGTAATCTATGCCTTAATTCGTCGTCAGAGTCGTCGTCTGTTTCTTCATTTGGATCAACATCAATAAAGGTTGAATCTTCGTCACGAATTCTGAGCACTCGACCATGTTTAACATTATTTTAACGAACAGTAGCTACATCATGAATACCTACTGCGTTCAGCTCCTGATACGCATCAGCCTCTGGCCCTGGAATGGTCACTCCAAGTGTAGCCGCCCGGTAAATGTTTCGAGGATGCACAATGTTCGCTATTTTCCACGCATCACCCCTGGCAAGGTCACCAAGATAAAACACTTGTTTTACCGATGTCGCAAAAACAAACGGGTCATCTTCGTAGGCGCTTGTAGCAGTGTTGACCGATAAATTGCCGTACTGATCCATCTTCATGCTCTGTGCGCCTGTATCAAACCATCTACACTTGAACAGATGCACTTTCATGCCTTCCGCATAAACCAGTTCGACCACTGAATGGAGAACACCGTAATAGTCAAGGCCATGACCTTTCGCCATCACCCCAGAATTCTGTGTTCTTCGTCTGCTGTCTCTCTCTTCAGATACAAATTTGACGCCATTCACTGTGCAAGTGGGATAAACTCTAGCCCGTTGCGGTTGCATCGCAAGAAGTAATAGTTTGTGCGACCAGTTTGGATTATCATCAGATTTAATCATGTCCATCTGTAACGGATATTGAACTGTAAATATCCGAAAATATATGCAATAGAAAATAATTACATATATATATATAACAGGGAAGATTAAATTACGTACCCAGGTACGAAAATAATTTGCGAACGTCATGTTGTGGTACTCGAGATCACCATCAACTTCCGGAAAATTTAGGTGCAACTCTTTCCAATATTTAACTTCTTCACAATTGATTAGTACCCACCAGTGCGCTATGGCTATCTCTTCATCCGACAATGCATACTCGGCGGACAGTCGTGCTCCACCAACTTCGACATCACTGGAAACTATAGAGAGATTGAACCGCGGCGCATGTTCCTCCATGGCTTGCGGAGCTCCCAACGACGCTCCTAAATACAACTTCATGTAGGTGACGCATTCATGCGCAATATATGCTTCAGCTATACATCCTTCAGGCGCGGATTTATTAGTGACATAATCTTTGTACTCACCAAGTTGCCTGTAAATATAAGATTGCAAACTATACGTTATGGTTATTGAACATGTACGTACATATATGTATTCTGGAGATGTAAGTGAATAAAACATACCTTTCCATGGGATACATCCAAGTGAAGTGTACTGGACCGGTAAGCAACAATTGCTGGGGAAGATGGATCATCAGGTGAGGCATGATATCGAAAAAATTTGGCGGAAAGATCCTCTCGAATTTACACATGATGTATATGATGTCTGCCTGCATTTCCCGGAGATCGGATTTTCTCACTTCCCTTGTGCATAACTTCATGAAGAATCTTAACAGCGCTACTAACGGCTCCACAACCTAGCCAACCACACATCACAAATTTAATATAAAATCCAACAACGACAGGTTAACCGTAATTTTAACCACAAATTCACCTGACGGTGAAGGAACGGTCGAATGAAAACAGGGAAGAGACGTTGTAGCAGAATATGACAGTCATGACTCTTCAAGCCGTATATCTTATTCTCCCGCAAGTTCACACACCGGGCTATATTTCCTGCAACGCCTGAGGGATACGTCACACAACTCATCCACCTGAAGATCTGGGTCTTCTGATCAGGCTTCACGGTGTAAGGAGCCCAAGACATCTTTTTCTTCCCCTCTTTCAGCCAAAGATGTTTTCTGATTCCCATTTTCTTAAGATCAACGCGTGCCTTAGGACCGTCTTTCGTCTTCCCCTCCAAGTTGAGCACTGTACCTACCACACTGTCGCAGACATTCTTCTCTATGTGCATCACATCTAGGTAGTGCCTGATCAACAGCGTACTCCAGTACGGGAGTTCCCAAAATATGCTCTTATGTGTCCAGAATTTGTACCTGTCTGGTCTTTTAGGTATTCTGGCCACAATATCGGGATGATTGCTGAGCTGCCCAAAATCATACTCATCCAGCACTGCTAAAATCTCTTCCCCCGACCATCTATGCGGCTCCACACCTCTCTCTTCGGTCCCATCAAATGCCCCGGTATCTATCCGCCAGGGGTGATCATGTGGTAGGTAAGCACGGTGACCCATCCGGACTATCTTGTTGCAATGATTGCTGCACCCCTGGGAGCTAAGGCACTCAGGACAAGCCTTGTATCCCCTAACAACGTTGCCGGACAACATCCCACGTGCAGGAAAATCACTGATGGTACCAACAATCATGGCATGCATCTGGAACATCTCCTTTTTGTGGGAGTCATAAGTGGGATGACCAACCTCCCAAAGCAATTTACACTCTTCAATCAGCGGTCTCATATACACATCGAGACACTTCCCTGGATAACAACAACAACAACAACAACAACAACCACAACAAATTCAGATAACGACTATATATGACCAACAATATAGAACAAAAACAATAAATGGAGAGGTGTTGAACCAACAGCAATATATACAATATGAAGGGAAAGTAGATACCTGGATAACTGGGCCCCGGAATCAACAAGGTCAACATGTTGTATTCCTTCTTCATGCACATCCATGGAGGAAGGTTGTAAGGCACCAAAATGACCGGCCATATACTGTACGAAAGACTCATGGTCCCAAAAGGGTTGAACCCGTCGGATGACAGCCCGAGCCTCACATTCCTCACCTCTGAAGCAAAATGAGGAAACTCCCTGTCTATATGCTTCCACGCCTCCCCGTCAGCAGGGTGTACCATGAGGTCTTCGTCATGCACCTCCCTCACAGCGTGCCATCTCATAGCTTCGGCCGTCTTTGAAGACATGTACAACCGCTCCAGCCTATCCCTCAACAGGAAATAGCGAAGTACCTTAACAGGTTTCCTGTTGCCTGCGGGAGTCCGCTTATACCTGTCGGTCCCACATACCGGACAACGATGAAGGCCTTCAAGGTCATTACCGTCTGCATCTTTACCCCAGAATAGAACGCAGTCATATCTGCATGCATGGATCTTGATGTAGGAAAGTCCGAGATCTCTCAAGATACGACGGACCTTATGATGCGTGGTGGGATGACGATGACCGTCGGGCTGGAGCGAAGCAGCGTACTGTAGATACCTATCAACAGCCGTCACGGTCGATTTTGTGTCAACCTTGATATGCATCACCTCCATCACACACTGAAGAACGGTCTTCTCATGACCTGGGCACAGAGGGGTCTGTTGGAAAGCAATAAGTCAGTTGTACTTGGCTATACCGGCAGTGTTGACACCTCTAGGGACGGCCTGCATCGGCGCCTGAGGAATGTGCTGTCGTTCAGGGCATACACCGCTGTCATGAGGAAACATGTCGTTGATGAAGGTCGTTGTTGGATCGTTGGATGTACTGCCCGTCTCATAAAACTGTCCATGATCATGTGGGCATGATGAGGTTTCACCGTGATATATCCAACATGTGTAACGTTCCCAGAATCCGTTACTCTTCAGGTGGTCCCATACTGTCCCCAACGGAAATCGATGCATATCACTGCGACACTTACACATCTTGCACGGGCAATAGAACATGCCACTCCCGTCAGCATTGCCCTGCGCATATTGCATAAAATCCCAAACTCCTTCAGCATATTTTCTGTGATATCTTGGAAGAGAAATCCAACTCTTATCCATATCCTGAAAATAACACATATATATATATCAATATTTAATGAACATATCTTTTATATATATATATATTAATGTAATACAACATACTAATTATTAATTATATATATCTAGTTCGAGCGGATTCCGTGGTTTCAGAAGGCAAGTGTCAATGTCACGGAGGGCGAACCCCCTACAGGAACCAGGCAGGACTCGTTTGTGATCACGGAGGCGAACCCTTATCGACCCCTTCACCGAGAAGAGTGGTCAGTTTGTGATCTTGAGATCCAGTTAAACAAACCTGTGAACCATATCTATGACAGAACGGCCCCTTACTCAGCTTGGAACAAACTCTATGCATATATATATATATATATATATCATTAATTCAACTCAAATAAAACTGAAAATCAATATATATATATGCACATATATATATATATGTGCATATATATATGCATATGTACGTACCTGGGAGTAGCTCCACAAACTATGTATGGACAGATTTCCACAACACCGAACGATTTGAAGAACTAGAGAAATTTATGTTTAAAATTTTCAAAGTTCTCATTCTTCTATCCCGGCCTCTCAATATATAGAAGAATCTTGGGCGACGAAATATTTGAGTTTCGTCGCCTAAGAATTAAAAATCTTGGGCGACGAAATATCTCAGTTTCGTCGCCTAAGGATAAAAACTTAGGCGACGAAATAAATATCTTAGGCGACGAAATATTGTTTCGTCGCCCTAGTTTCTATCTTGGCCGACGAAATTTATTCTTAGGCGACGATTTTATTTTCGTCGCCTAAAGTTGAACTTTAGGCGACGATTTTTTTTCCTTGGGCGACAAAAAAAAAATCGTCGCCTAAGTTCCCTCTTAGGCGACGAAAGAAAAAATCGTCGCCCGGTTTTTTTTGTTTCGTCGCCCAAGACCCATTTTCTGGTAGTGATAACGTAGCGGTTACTTGCAAAACTAACTTATTTGCATCACCAATTGCTTCTGGCATTAATGTGTCATTACATACTCATAATAATTATCGATATAAACGATAACATAATTGAGAACTAATTGAATAAAACTGATGCGATTTGAATTTGGTAACCGACATTAAATTTATGGCATAAATTACTAAATTTTCATCATTTATGCAGCGGTTAAGTACCAAATGCAATGAGTTCAAATCTCATTAATACTTCTAGTATTACACATAAATATTAAATTATATAAATGCTTCTGGCATAACGTTTATGTAACAATCGCGTAATTAAAACCCAAAATTCATGCTTCTAGCATAATGAATTATAATGACATTATTCAAATTGGTGTAACCACAACGTTTCTATCATAAATTGTGCAATAATTTGGCCCATAATCTTGTAGCATAATCTATATGTGCTATAACTTGGTAAATGCTTCTGGCATTAATTACATGTCCTTTAATGACATTGAATTTAACATAATTCAAATCTGTAACTGACAAAACGTATATGTTAATTTATACGTAAATAACATAATTAGTGTTATGCGTCATTATTCAAATGACGTTACATTTCTAAATAGATTTTATTCAAATCTCGTTAAGAGCAATATTAATTCATTTGTATTACTAAATGCTTCAGGCATAAATATTCTATATATGTAACGTCTAGCATAAACGACTAAATTAATGGTTATGGGCGTTACTTCTAGAACGCATGCATATACTTGATTTTGACGGTGATCTTGAATTTGATACATGTACTTGTTGATCCATACGTCTTTTGGTTTGCACTACTAGGCAGGTGGCGGTGGCTAATTACGAAAGCTACTGGCCGTTCAATGATTTTCAATGCCAATTTTTCTTTCCAAAATAGAAACATGAACATAAATAGATCAATAATATGAATTTGGTGGTTCATGCATCAAATGAAATTTTCTATATGCTACACAAATTAATAAGCATATATATATATATACAAATTTTGAATGGATAAACAAAATATGGTTTATGCTTCGTGGTGTAGCTTTTCATATAATCATGACTTGAAGAAATGAATTAGAATTAAGATTTGGAAAACTTTACTCAATACAGAGCGAGAATGATCTTCATCTTAGTTAATGTGCAAAGCTTGCCAGCCAATCCAATTGCTTCTTTATGATGATCCTGAACCAAGTTGAATGATCGTCCTTTGCTTGGTTGATCAACAATTTCAGAGCTTTTTGTGCAACAACAAATTAAACTCAACGTTAGAACTATTCGTGCTGATAACATGTTGTAAAACAAAAGGAATAGATTGAGAAAGGAGAGAAACAACCAAGAGAATGAGAGAATATGTATGTATTATTGAGTATGGAACCATCTCTTATATAGAGATGAGGCCATGATGTAAATTATAATAACAACCCTAGTCGGCTAATTACAAGAATGCCTATTAAGTAATAACTATTTACAACATGACCCCTCCTATTTAAGATTGCTGGCTACGCCACTGTACGCATGGCTTCCATGCCATTTCTCCAATATAATAACATACAAAAGGCCTCGATGATGATTTCTTTTAAGCATGAGCAAAACATAGTTTAACCAAGATTATTGTTAGTCTTACTGACAGGCAAACTACAATGTTACACATAGACTAGCTACTATATCTGTAATTTGCCAATTAATAATTTTACATCTGCTACACCATCTTCATCAACCATTATCTGGAAAAACTGAGCAAGTTCTTTTTTTGTTATTAGTATCAAATTGACTAAGTTGCGTTTATAACTGTTTCTAGCTTGTTAGGATTGCGGCTCAAAACTAATTTCTTGTCTGTTTTGGATTCTTTACTTCTGAAGGTTTTGGGTAAGTTATTCTAGTGTATCTAGGATTCTTAGAGTTTATCCTTAGGAGTAAAAGTTTAGGATTCACTCTATGGTTCTAAATCCTATTGTAAGTCGGACTAATTAAGAGTCTATAATTAGGACTTTAGAGACATAGTTTTAGTGGTGGATCAATTGAGAGTTTAAAGTATTCAAGAGTTGCAAGCTTTGAAAGTTTGGGTGATTTAAGAGTTCTCTGTTGAGAATCAAGAGTGTGAGGAGAGAGGTTATTTGAGGGTGGAAGAACCGTATTGTTCTTCAGTTATAATCTTCTTCTCGTTTAGTGGATCCACCATCACCATCACCGGAGAGGACGTAGGTCAACTGTTTTGACCGAACCTCGTTAATATCTTGTGTTCGCTTGCATTGATTTTGGTTATTGTCTTCATTCAGTTACGATCTTGGGCTAGGGAATTCGGAGGGTGACCCGGATTTCCTATCATAGCTTGCAGCTTGATCTCATATATCTTGCTATCCAAGTATTCTTAGTTGCTTCTGTTCAAAAATATATCTTGCAGTTCAATTACTGTTGTTCAAACATGGCTGGATCACAAAGAACAGTCAGATGGAGATGCATTAAAAGAGCCAGCCATGGAATTATTGCAGGACACAGACAAGAGCAAGGATGATGTTTTGTAAGATGAAGGACTTCCATTTGATGCATCTGAAGAAGCATAGAGTATAGAGATGTAGAAAGGTTGTCATAGAAGTAGCAAAAAAACCTCGGAAGCAGTCCCATATATAGTAGCCTTATGGCTACCTACATCATTTCTGTTACAACCAAGATAGAAACGAGAGTGTATATGGTAGTGATATACAAGATTACTGAACCTGTTCAAAGGAATAAGCCTTTGATGAGTAATTCTCAGAAAATCTTTCATGATACAAAATGGTGCGCAAAGTTGACGCATAGGGAAGAACTGTTAAGTAATTGTTTATGCCCAGGAATAGCTTGACCAAGATTACTATATACAATAATACCGTGAACTCTGGAAGTACAAATAATTTGATGATGATTGCTTGCCAGTTGCCATTATATGTAATAGTAACAAAAAGGGACCGGCAACTCTGGTGATGTACACTCTTCTATATATATGTAGCTTGCCAATCAATAGTTTCATATGGGATTATTGGCAACACCATCTTCATCAACCATTCAAAAATTGGCAAGTTCCTTTTCTCTTATTCATATTTATTTTGTGTGTTATTGACTAAATTGTAAAACTTGTTCTCCTGCAGATCTTATCTTATTATGCACTGTAGGTGCCTGCCTAGCACATCTCTATTCCTTCCTAAACGGGTACTCATATTATCTTAGAAAGTATGCAACAACAGGTGTATTTCTTAAAGGTGCAGATTTAATAGCAGTTGTGAAAAATGGAGTCATTGCTGAGAAAGGAAAGCATGAGACTTTGATCAGTATCGAAGGTGGAACTTATGCTTCTTTGGTAGCACTACATGCAAGTACGTCATCTTAGAGTGCTTTCTGTTCCCTCGTTGTAAATCAAATCCAATAATTTGTTGCTGTAAACAGATATTTATAGATGTCAACAAAGAAAGAAGGATATATGCCTCTTGCTTATCTCTGTCCAGAAAAATTGCATTTCGTATTACTACAATATATCAGCTTTGTAAGATGTGGGACTTCCATTTGATGCATTTGAAGAAGCATAGAGTATAGAAGACCATCGATCTTTAAGGGTTGGGACACTGGCGCTATGAATAATTCCTTCTCTTTCGGGGGAGGAATTCATAGATTCTCTCTAAGATTTCTTTACCCCTTTCATTTTTAAGATGTTCTAAGGTACATTTTTGATGTGTTTCATGGTCTTTCTAAATGTGGAATTACTTAAATAGTGACCCTTTTGATAATCGCACTCCGATGGATCATTTATGCATTGCATTTATATTTTTTTAGGAAAGTGAAATATACACGTCTTAAATTGTAATCTACACGTTTTTCTATTTTTAGTAACTTAAATTTTGTCTTTAATGTTTTAAATTTTGTTTTCATATGAAAATGATTACTAAAAATAAAAAATATGTACGACGTAGATTACTGTTTAAGGTTAGTGAATTTCACATCTTTTTTTTAATAAAAAAACTAAATCTTAGCATTTTAATAGTCAAATCATAGTGATGTAGAACTTGGAGAACAAGTATCACGCTTGGAACTTTTTTATAGTCAAATCATAGTGATGTAGAACTTGGAGAACAAGTATCATGATACTTCGTGAGAAAGCAATACGCCAGACGTGGAACTTTCTTGGTGCTCATTGGTCAAGAAAAAAAAAATGTTGATGACCAAGAAATTATTGTATGTAGCAAAGAAGGACCCGCAACCAAGTGTTGCACAGACTCCCTATACATATGTAATTTGGCGCCCGATAGTTTCATAAGGGGTTAGCTTACCGCATCTTCATCAACCAATTAATATCTGGGAAAAGTGGTGAGTTCTTGTTCTCCAGCTCGTATTGATCTTTTGTTTCACTGACTAAACTTGCACAACTGTTTCTCCTGCAGCTCTGATCTTACATAGCAACTATAGTAGTGCTACTACTGTCGAAAACAATGGCTGATGATCACGAAAACCAGTTGGGTAGCAGAAATAATGTAGCCGCAGAGCCAGCAGAAACAGCATCAGCAAACGCAGGAGAATTCAAGAACAACCAATTAGAAGATACTTCTGGCAATAAGAGCAAGGAGGAGGAAGCAACCAACACAGTACCATACTACAAGCTTTTCTCATTTGCTGATTCCACGGATTACATGTTAATGTCTTTTGGTACGATCGGCGCAATTGGAAATGGAATGTGTCTGCCTCTAATGACAGTGATCATGGGAGAAGTGATTAACTCCTTTGGAGAAGCTACGGATACCAAAGATGTAGTTCATCTTGTTTCCAAGGTAAGATCAGTCGTAAAAAAATTTCCCACTAATTTACAATGTGTTATGTGCAGTACAGATCTAATAGTATGTCTAATTTAAAAATTCGTGTATGCACGACGTGTATTTGAACGACATAATCTTAACCGTAACGTCTATATATCATATTATGTATGATATTTGTTTTTACCAACTAAACATGTAATAATACGTAGTCTGTAATTTGGTGCAACTTATATATATATATATATATATATATATATATATATATAGTCAACTATGGAGAAAGAACTGTCCATATACTTTTGGTTCCCTGCGCTGTTATTAATGAGGACAGAAACAACAGTACAGGACCATATAAGTTGCAAATTAAGCAATATGTGGTGCTTGTTACTTGTAAAACCGTGCGACATGTAATTAAGTAAATGTATTACTAACTTTGATTACTGTGGTTGATGAACCATTACCATCCTCACCAGGTAGCGCTAAAGTTCATTTACTTGGCTATTGGGGCAGCTGCTGCTGCATTTTTACGTAAGCATTCACATTCGCTTCCCTGCTGGCGTCAAACTTAATTACCTCATCTGGCTAATATTCTTGCTTTTTCGAAACTGATGACATTACTTGTGATTTTGTACGTGACAGAAATGTCTTGTTGGATGATCACTGGAGAGAGACAGGCTGCACGAATAAGAAGTTTATATTTGAAAACAATATTGCGGCAAGATGTTGGTTATTTTGATAAAGAAGCGAACACTGGGGAAATTGTTGGGAGAATGTCAGGTGATACTGTGCTTATTCAAGAGGCCATGGGGGAGAAGGTACGAATTTGACTACAAACCACGTAAAAAAACCTTAAGTTACAACCTCTGCAATTAACAATCCTTATATATCTTTCATTCTCCTACGTACTATTGCAGGTAGGAACTTTTATCCAGTTATTTGCAACATTTATAGGAGGCTTTGTCATAGCATTTGCCAAGGGATGGCTTCTCACCCTTGTCATGCTCACCTCTCTTCCCCCTCTTGTCTTTTCTGGTGCTGTCATGAGCCTCACTATAAGGAAGTTGGCATCCCGCGGACAAGCTGCCTATTCGGTTGGAGCAAGTGTGGTAGAGCAGACAATCGGCTCAATCAAAACTGTATGCATTTCAATCTTCAAAGAAATTATTTTATGACTTTTTCTTTCTATTGGAATAACATTAGCTTTTTGTACCTTGTATAGGTTGCTTCATTTACGGGGGAGAAGCAAGCTATAACAAAGTATAACAACTCCTTAACTAAAGCTTACAACTCTGGTGTGCAAGAAGGTTTAGCATCAGGGGTGGGTCTTGGTACGGTTATTTTTACTATATTCTGCAGTTATGCATTGGCAATCTGGTATGGCGGCAAAATGATACTTGAAAAGGGTTACAATGGAGGAGATGTCATCAATGTGATTTTTGCTGTCTTGACTGGCTCTTTGTAAGATTCATTTATAAAATTTTATATTACTTCCTATCCCATGCACTCTAAATTTTATGCATGATTTAGACGTCATATGAACAATGTATTTCTTGTTAAATTTTCAGCTCTCTGGGGCAAGCATCTCCATGCGTGAGTGCATTTTCCGCTGGACAAGCTGCTGCTTATAAGATGTTCGAGACAATTAACAGAAAGCCAACTATAGATGTGTATGACACCAGAGGACTAAAAGCAGAAGAGATCCGTGGAGATATTGAACTGAGGGATGTTCATTTTAGTTATCCAGCAAGACCAGATGAGCAAATATTCATTGGATTTTCTCTTTCAATACCTAGTGGTGCAACTGCTGCTTTAGTTGGACAAAGTGGAAGTGGTAAATCAACTGTCATCAGTTTGATTGAGAGATTTTATGACCCTCAGGCTGGTGAAGTTCTTATTGATGGGATTAATCTAAAGGAGTTCCAACTGAAATGGATCAGAGAAAAAATAGGCCTTGTAAGCCAGGAACCGGTTTTGTTTAGTGGCAGCATTAAAGATAATATTTCATATGGAAAGGATGGTGCAACAATTGAAGAAATGAGGGCTGCTGCTGAGCTGGCCAATGCTGCGAAATTCATAGACAAACTACCTCAGGTCAATTTCGATTCTGACTTTCTTCTATTTAAGTTTTCTCCTCTATCGTTAGTTAGCACATTCCAGTCTTTGAGTTTCGTTTCTTTTGTTTCTAATTATATTGTTTCCTTTTTCAGGGACTAGATACAATGGTTGGTGAGCATGGAACTCAGCTATCCGGGGGCCAAAAGCAGAGAGTTGCCATTGCAAGAGCAATTCTGAAGAACCCGAGAATTCTGCTTTTAGATGAAGCCACAAGTGCTCTTGACGCAGAATCTGAGAGAGTTGTACAAGAGGCATTGGATAGAATTATGGTTAACAGGACTACTGTCATTGTAGCTCACCGATTGAGCACAGTGAGGAATGCTGATACCATTGCAGTAATACATCGGGGAAAAATTGTTGAGAAAGGTAAATACATCTGTTAACACTCACTCATCTAACTAACTGATTGAATGCATATGCCTTACAATCATAATTTTATAAACACTTCTTTGTCATAGTTCAACATGTCACATCAAATGCTCCCATCAAATACTAATGTAAAGGATCAATTGACAGGACCACATATTGAGCTAGTTAAGGATCCAGATGGTGCATATAGCCAACTTATAAGGTTGCAAGAGATTAGTAATGTGTCAGAACATCATGTGAAAAATGATCAGGAAAGGCTAGAGCTTTCCTCAAGTTTTCGGAAACTTTCTTCTTTCAAATCCTTAAGTAGGGAATCAGAAATAGGAAATAGTAGTCGCCGTAGTCACTCATTTTCAATCTCACATGGTGCTCCTACTGTGACTGGTATCCATGAAACAACACCTATTGAACCTGATATTCCAGCTATATCATCAGAAGTTCATCCAGAAGTCTCACTTAGCCGCTTGGCTTACCTGAACAAGACAGAAATCCCAGTGCTACTTTTTGGTACTATGCTGCAGCAGTCTGTGGAGTACTCTTTCCTGTTTTTGGAGTGCTAATATCCAGTGTAATCAAGAGCTTCTTTGATACACCACATCAGCTAAGGAAGGACTCAAAGTTTTGGGCATTAATCTTTGTAGTTATAGGAGTGGTATCGCTCTTGGCACATCCAATTAGAGCATACTTTTTTGCTGTGGCCGGGTGTAAGTTAATAAGACGAGTACGATCAATGTGCTTTGAGAAAGTTGTTTATATGGAAGCAAGTTGGTTTGATGAAGCTGAGCACTCGAGTGGTGCAATTGGTGCAAGGCTGTCAGGAAATGCAGCTTCTCTTCGAGGGCTGGTTGGTGATGCTCTCAGTTTAGCTGTTATGAATGCATCAACTACGATTGCTGGCTTGGTTATTGCTTTTCTGGCAAACTGGCAACTTGCTTTTATCATCCTTGTTATGCTGCCTCTACTAGCAATCAGTGGATATTTTCAAATTGAGGTCATTAAAGGATTAAGTGCAAATGCAAAGGTATTTCTACAACTTCTATTTTGGTTTTCTGTTATGAAGTTTATCATCCTTATATGAAGCTTTTTCACAAATGACTTGATGAATACTACTTTATAAACATGACCAGTCTTTTATTCACTGATAACGTAAATGCTGCAGAAAATGTACGAAGGTGCAAGCCAAGTAGCCACTGATGCTGTGGGGAGTATTAGAACAATTGCTTCCTTTTGTGCTGAAGAAAAGATTATCAAGTTGTACCAAACAAAATGTGAAGGTCCTATCAAGGCAGGGATAAGGCAAGGTATAGTTAGTGGAATAGGCTTTGGGCTATCATTCTTCTTGCTCTTTTCTGTATATGCATGCAGTTTCTATGCTGGGGCTCGACTTGTTGAAGCAGGCAAGACAACATTCCAAGATGTTTTTCGGGTAAGTTGTTTAGCATTGTATGCAGTAGTTGAAAAGATATACCCCAGTCCACAACTAACATTTTTCCTTCCTGGATTGCAGGTTTTCTTTGCTCTCACTATGACAGCTATGGCTCTGTCTCAACAAGGTTCCATGGCCCCTGATGCAAGTAAAGGAAAGAGCTCTGCTGCTTCCATATTTGCAATTCTTGACCGAAAATCAAAAATAGATGCAAGTGATGATTCTGGAACAACTATAGAAAATTTGAAGGGAGAAATTGAATTTTCCCATGTTAGCTTCAAGTATCCAAATAGACCTAATGTACCAATCTTCCAGGATCTGTGCTTGACCATTCGCTATGGGAAGGTAACTTTAGTGTACTGTATTATAAACTATTTTTTAAAACGTATCCTCAAGACAAGAAAGAAATATTTAACTTACCAATTTGAGTTATAATATCAGACAGTTGCTCTGGTTGGAGAAAGTGGAAGTGGGAAATCAACAGTGGTCTCACTGCTGCAGAGATTTTACGATCCTGATTCTGGTCACATTACATTAGATGGTACCAAATTGCAAACATTACAGCTGAAGTGGTTGAGGCAGCAAATGGGGCTGGTGAGCCAGGAGCCTATACTTTTCAATGACACCATCCGAGCCAACATTGCATATGGAAAAGAAGGTAGTGTAACCGAGGCTGAAATTATAGCAGCAGCAGAATTGGCAAATGCTCACAAGTTCATTAGTAGTTTACAAAAGGTGAGTACTGAATTAACCAATTTTCAATATAATGAGAATGTTACGTAGTCGATTAAAATTAGAAATGTCAGATTCTGAATGTTCAAGCATTATATGTCTGCCAAAAAATATAGGGCTATGATACACTAGTAGGAGAGCGAGGGGTCCAACTTTCTGGTGGGCAGAAGCAGAGGGTAGCTATTGCAAGAGCTATAATGAAGGCACCAAAGATATTACTTCTAGATGAAGCCACCAGTGCTCTTGATGCTGAATCCGAAAGAGTGGTTCAAGATGCACTAGATCGAGTTATGGTGAATCGAACTACAGTGGTGGTTGCGCATCGGCTATCCACGATTAAAGGTGCAGATTTAATAGCAGTGGTGAAAAATGGAGTCATTGCAGAGAAAGGAAAGCATGAGACTTTAATCAGTATCAAGGGTGGAACTTATGCTTCTTTAGTTGCACTACATGCAAGTGCCACATCTTAGCTAGACAGCTCTGGCCTTTTTGTATACCAAATTCAATAATGTGTTGTACTTCTTTATAAATCGAGGGCACGTTTACTAATTTAGAATGAAAATTATCATAAATCGGTATCAACAATAATCGATATCAACAAGAATCAGTATGAGAAAATTTCATATCATTCTACTGTTTACTTACCATAAGGAATCAAAACATAAATGAAATTAATTATGGTTGATGTTGTTTACTTACCATATGGAATCAGAATTAAAACTAGTCTGATTACTAAAATACCCCTACAAGAAATGAATTTAAAATACCCTTAAAATACAATATATATTTTTAAGGTTAGGTAATTTAGAAATATTATAATTATGTGAGGATATTTTGAGAAGAAAAAATTGATTTCATTACCTTGATTTTGATACCTATCTCCCCCTTTGGGTATCGAATAAAGGGTTTCGTCAGGAATTGATTCTTGATAAGTAAGTAGAACTCACATTCATTCCAATATATTGACATGTTAGTAAACGTCAGAATTCACCCATTACAGAATCAATTATACTGCTCTCAATTTCATTCCAGGTTATTAAACATGCCCTAAAGTTAACTTTTTTGGTGAACTCAAAGTTAATAATACTAATTTTCAGTAGTAAACCACTATACATTGGTTCAGGTTCATTGTGCTTCTAAATTAAAGCTGCATCGCTTACTGGAATCTAATGGCCAGAATTACTGACTTTAATAAACATGTTAATGACCTATAACAATAAATTACTGACCCAGTAAACATGATATTTTGTTTTCTATTTTTTCAGTTTTTTAGTCTAATAATTCTCTTCCATTTTTTCAATTGGGTGCAATGGGCCTCGATCTTGTTTTCCTTGTTCTTCAGTCGTTACACGATTTAACCCAATTACACCAGTATTGATGTACACCATGAGGTCTTATGCGGATATACTGATGGATTAAATTTGTAATTTTTGTAGTTCAAGGTGTAGAAGTCTATAGGCTAGGAAATTTTGGTTGGGAGTCATGGTTTCATGTGTAGTCGGTGCACTACCTATGTAGTAAATATAATAGCTGATCTTCGGATCCTTTAGGTTGAGCGAGAGAGCTCGTGTATGATCTTTTTAATCAATGAAGTTATTTCATTCCCTTAAAAAAAGTGTTAGTATGATAAATTATATTAATTTATAATGTTTTTAATGACAATAGTTCAAGATTGTTTTTAAAAGCTGTTGTTAGATCTAAAAATCTAAATAATTAATTAAAAAAAAATGAAGCTATACCAAACGGGGTTTAAGCTATGATTATGTCAATGGCCTAATGTCCACGGACTTATTTGGGATAATGGTCAGCTTTAGCTAACCCTTTAAAAACAAAAAACAAAAACAAAAACTTATTTTAATTACTACCTAATCAAGGTGGGAGGGAGCAACTCAAATCAAGTCCCATCACTCAAATTCTCAGCAACGTTTGATGGAAGAACACTTGCAGGTTCCTTGAATCCAGTTTCTGAGCTTTCAAGATGTTGCTTGTGGGTATGCAAGGGGACCCTAAAGAGATTTGGGAAGCCCTGACTTGGTTTTGTTCTCTACCACGATTCATTTATCGACGACAAGTTTGCATCATGATTTCTCCGATTCAGATGAGATTTGATGATCTGAGAATTAACTTGCTCCTCTATGGATTTTCTAAGATGTAGCATGATGTTTTACTTCCCAAAGAGGCCAGGAGAAATCGTTGTTAGTCTTGCTTATGTGACCCTATTGTTCTTCTAATCAGCCGCCATATATACTCTAGCTTTTGCTAGTTTTGATGGGTATTATTTCTCAATTTCAGTGTATTGCTCTTACATTTTTCCTTCATTATTATTTTATACTTATACATAATTATATATATATATATAATTCCAAATTTTGGAATCTTATCTTACAGGTTGTAGATGACATAATAGGTGGCATCATAGAAAATGTAGGGGTTGACTAAACTTTTGGAATGGTTCTTCATTTCTTTGGTTAGGTGATGATAATCATAAAATCTGGAGTTTATATCCTTTTTGCCCACACATAATTCAAAGGATTCGTGCATTATTGTTCATACACTATATATTTTTTTTCACGTTTTTTATTTTATAAATTTAATATTTGGTGTAGCGTGTTCTCCACTTATATATTAACCGATTATTATTCTCACGTTTGATTTGTGCCGTACTCAAGAGCTTTTTTTTATCACAACATGCATGACTTCCATGTCATTGACGTCATTGCTCCCATATAATAACGAACAAGAGAAATTCTTCGGTGCGATAGCCGTGTCACCGTGTCCGTGCGACCGGCCAACGGTCGTGCAACATATGTTTTTTTTTTCACAGCAACAGTTACAAATTCTCCGGCAAAGCAAGTCACCCTCGCCAACCACGACGATCTCCTCTCACAAATCCTCCTCCGTCTCGAAGCCAAGTCCCTCTTCCGCTGCTCTCCCTCATTTCCAACCCCAAATTCCGCGACCGCTACACCCTCCGAAACCTTACCCCTACTCTCTCCGCCTTTTTCTTCCTCTCCACCTTTCTGGATCCCTCTCCTCTCCCCTTCATTCTCTCACGGAGCTCCGACGAGTCAAGATTTTCTAGAGAAAGGAAGAAGAAGCTTTGCTAGAGAACGCAAGGTTGCTGTGAAAAAAAAACACGTGTCACACGACTGTCGGTAGATCGCACGAACACATGGCATAGCCATCGCACCGAAGAATTTCTCAAAGTACAAAGGGCTTCGACGATGTGATATCAAACATAAGCTAAAACATAGTTTAACCAAGGATATTGTTAATTAGTTATAGTCTTAATCGGAATGTTATCCACATACTTGCTATATATGTAATTTACCAATTTATTATTTCACATCTGCTGCACCATCTTCTTCAGTTATTGTCCGGAAATAGTAAAGCAAGTTGTTTTTGTTTAACATACTGATTATTTGTTTCGGCTAGTTGAGAGCTTTTCAGTTTTCTCATTTTTTAATCTTATATCTACATCTTGACCGTTCAGTTTATAGGTATTTATGAGTATATCATTTCTGTAAATTTTTAGCTATATTAAAAATCGTTAAAACATTCATAAGTGTGATTTACCAATTATGAACTTGAACAGTTCATGTTTGACAGATTTGATTTGTACATTAATTTGATTTAGTTTGTTACCTTAACGATCACCGATTTGACTGAAAATTTGTAAGATTGATCTACACATATAGACCTAAAAATTAAACGGATGAGATGTCAAAATGTGATCGAAAAATAGATCTTTTAAACCATAAACTAAAAGGTCCTCAACTAGTGCTCAACTTAAGGTTCCTTAATAAAAGAGCTCCCTTGACAAAGTTGCATATATATATATATATATATATAAATGTTTCTCTTTGCAGCTCTCATCTTACTATCCGTGTACTCAGTTGCTTCTGTTCAACAATATATCTTGCAGCTCAGTTTCTGCTGTCCAAGAAATGGCTGATCAGAAAGATCAGTCAGATGGAGATGTATTAAAAGAGCAAGCCATGGCATCAACAAAGGCAGCAGATTCAACAAATAACAAGCACGGCGGCACAGACAAGAGCAAGGAGGATGCAACCAATAACCGTATACCATATTACAAGCTTTTCTCGTTTGCTGATATCATGGATTACCTGTATATGTCTGTTGGTACCATCAGTGCCATTGGAAATGGACTATGCATGCCTCTAATGACGGTGATCATGGGCGAGGTGATCAATTCTTTCGGAGATACTATATCGATAAAGTGGTCGGTATAGTTTCTAAGGTAAGATCATATATATATTTACATGTGTATATTGTACAGAATAGTATGTATAGAATGTCAAGATCTAGTACGGCTATATATAGTTGATATATACACTTATGCATAGTACTTTTTATTTGCAAAGTATATTTTCTGTTATCTTTAGTTTGTCTATGAGCAGGAGTATTCTTGAAAAATAAGTCGCCGCCTAATTAACTAGCTCGTAAGATGTAAGTGTCAAGAATAGGTTTATGGTATAATTCCCAGATATATTCTTTTCCAAGCTGGAGGATATTTATACTAGTACAGATTAACATATAGCTAAGTATGAAAGGAGAATACAATAGTAGAGCTATGTATAAAAGATAAATACAAAGGTCATGCAATACTGCTGCATTAATTACACAAGTAATTCTGGAGCAGTAGTCCAGATTTGCTGCTTGAATGGAGCAGCTCACTCAACACTCCCCTTTAAGTTGGGGAATAGATGTCTCGCATACCCAACTTGTCTAGTGAGCTGTGGAACACTTTTGCATAAACGGCTTTCGTCAGAATATCAGCAAGTTGATCTTCAGTAGGTATATGTGGCATGCTAATGATTTCTGACTCCAACTTCTCCTTGATGAAATGTCGATCAACTTCGACATGTTTTGTTCTGTCATGTTGAACTGGATTGTGCGCTATATCAATGGCTGCTTTATTGACACAATACAAATTCATAGCATACTTGGATTTGAATCCCAAGTCCTTCATTAAATGACGAAGCCATAACATTTCACATACTCCATGAGCCATTCCTCTATATTCGGCTTCTATACTAGATCTAGCAACCACTTTTTGCTTCTTACTTCTCCATGTGACTAAGTTACCTCCCACAAAGGTAAAGTTGTAATACCCTAGGTTTTTATTTTACTTTCCTTATGTTATTTCCATATTTAATGAAGGATTATTTATGGAAATTCTCTAGTTTGTGCGAAATTGAAGTTTCGGAAGTATTGTTAAGGTACTTTGACTTTTAAGAGACCCAAAAGTTGACTTTATTTTTTGTAAGTTATCTTCGAAAACTTCCTTCATGAAAGTTGTAGAGCTCGTCGATACGAGTTCGTATATATGCGGCACGCCCAAAACGGAGGTAGTATGAGAACGTTATGGTCAGAAGAAGTTAGTTTCCGGGTTTGGAAACAGTATAAATAGAAAAATGTGGGGGAGTTATTTTTGGAAACCTAAAAATCGGATCGGATCACTTTCTCTCTCCTCTCTCCCGACCTCCTCCCTCACTCCGATTTTCTCCAACCGTTTTCTTCGCCATCTGGCTACCAAACCGGTCGCCACCAGTCCCGTTCGAACCGCACGGACCCCCTCTCCATTTCTGGAGCAGTCCCGCCTGCCGTCGCGCCGCCTGGAAGCCGCCACGGGGCGGCGGAGCTGTTGCGGTATCGCCGGAAAACCGGCGATTTCGGCGGCGTTTCGGGTAAGAGTTAGGTGAGTCTTGCTCCTTTCCTTCCTCTGGTGACGTTTTTACATGTTTGGTGATCTGAAAACCATGTTTTGGTGCCGGTTTTGTAGCTTTTAGTTTTAGCTCCGATCTGAGTTTTTCAGGACGTTTTCCGGCCGATCCCGGCCGAACCAGTCAAAACCCCAGGTATTAAAGTTGTTCACCATACTTCAATATACAAGTTTCATTTTGTGAGTTTCTCCTAATTCAGAAGTTTAAGGGTGGTGCGTGGGGCTCACTCGTCGCCGCTTGTGGCGGCGCGTGGCGACGCGTCCGGCCGAGTTGTGGCCTTAGTTTCTTGTGGTTAGCTAGTCCTTGCTGCTGTGATCATGTTGAGTGATAGTTTGGTTTAGTTTTGAGCAAGGTTTGCATGTTAGGACTTATGTTTATTTGTTTTGGCTTAGTTGAGTTTGAGTTTAGGTTTTAAAGATTTGAGGTAGCTCAATTGTGTCGTTGAGTTCAATGATCTTGGGAAATTGTTCTCCCTTGAGCTAAGGGTTAGTTAAAGGGTATTGTGTTATCCTTTAGTATTTTGGTTTCTAAGGTTTTTAATTATGCGATTTTAGGTGAATTGTGATTTTGTGTTGGCTTGCCTTCATTGTGTTGGGGGCTTTGCAGCAGGATTTCAAGGTGAGTAAATCTCACCAAGGTTCATGTTTGAACCAAATTTTATTATGGTTATGTGATGATGATAATGATTATGATGTTTAAATTAATATTATGCTTTTAATTGTTTTAAAATATATGAGCTTGATCGTCAACGGCTCATAGGTAAGATAAAACAAGTTTTCCTATTTATTGATTATTTATAAGTTATTCCTGTGGAATAATATTTTTATTGTTCATAATATTATATCCTTGTGAAGGATATAATCATAAGATGTGATCTTGTGTTATGATGATTGTTGGATAAATAGCCTAGCCGGGTTCCAAGCCTTTAATCGGGTGATTGGTTGCGGTTAAGATGCTATTTATTATTTTTATGTTTTGATATTAAATAGTTAAACCGGGTTCCAAGCCTTTAATCAGGTGATTGGTTGCGGTTCTGATGCTATTTATTGTTGTGTTTTGGTATTGGACAGTCAAACCGGGTTCCAAGCCTTTGGCCGGGTGATTGGTTACGGTTAGAAATAAAGCTTTAGTCCGTCTGTCAGTGTACGGCATGGGGGATACCTTATTGTATCTGGGTCCCATGAGTACACAATTGTGATGTTGTAGGTCATGAGGGGTATTACATCAATACAGAGACTCATGGGTACACATTATCTGAAAAAGTGTTGGAATTGTGGATATATTCATTGATGAAATTGCTTTTGTGAATTTCTAGATGTGAGAAATGTTGTTTTAATTTTGAGTTTACTCATACGGGCTGTTTAGCTTACCGGGTTTGTTATTTTACAATCTCGGTACACCAATTATTGGTGTAGGGGTTAGATCTGCAGGTGTTGATCAGCAGGGTTGAGGAGGAGACATAGCACCAGGTTTCAATTTTGGCTTTTGTTGTACGTACTCTGTATAGTTTTGTAATCGGGTAGATAATTTTAAGCTCATAAGGTTGTTCTCATGTTCTTGTATTTCAAGTTTTTTGTAATTATGGAAGTGTAATATTTAACTCAGTGATGGGTTGTATAATATTACTTTTCCGTTATTGAGTTCTAGTTGTTTGGTTTTGTTTTTAAAACCGGTTGGGTTATTTAATTAAGTTAGATCATGCCACAATTTTTGAAAATTTATCATTCTGAAATTGGGGTGTGACAAAAGTAACCTGAAGTGGACCTTCTATCGGTGATGGAACCAGCCCAATTTGCATCTGTGTATCTTTCTATCTTCGTATGGTTATTTTTGGAAAACATGATCCCTTTGCCTGATTTGTCTTCAACTACCTCAAAATTATGTATACTGCTTCCATGTGATCTTCACTTGGTGCATGCATGAATTGACTTAAAACGCTTACAGCATATGCAATATCAGGTCGGGTATGTGAGAGATAAATCAGCTTACCTGCTAACTTTTGATATCTCTCCTTGTTAGTAGGCACTTGGTCTGGATATTCAGCTAACTTGTGATTTTGCTCCATCGGTGTATCTGCAGGTTTGCATGTAAGCAAGCCGGTCTCTACGAGTAAGTCAACCACATACTTCCTCTGAGATAGACTAATGCCTTCATTTGATCTAGCCACTTCTATCCCCAAGAAGTATTTGAGTCCGCCAAGGTCTTTCATCTCAAAAGTAGAAGAAAGATGTTCTTGGAGTCTCTTCACTTCTTCTGGGTCATTACCTGTCACGATCATATCATCAACATAAATGATAAGTGCAATAAGTTTGTCTTTCCTTCGTTTCAGAAACAATGTATGGTCAGAGTTGCTTTGTTTGTAACCAAACTGTTTCATAGATTGGCTAAATCTTTCAAACAACGCCCTCGGGGACTGTTTTAGTCCATACAAAGACTTCTTCAACTTGCACACCATTCCTACTTGTGAAGGTAGAGAGTAGCCTGGAGGTAGATCCATGTAGACTTCTCCCTTCAAGTCTCCATGCAAGAAAGCATTCTTCGTATCAAACTGCTTCAGAGGCCAGTCTAAGTTAGCTGCTAATGACAGTAATACTCAAACAATATTCATCTTGGCCACTGGTGTAAAAGTCTCCTGATAGTCAATACCATATGTCTGGGTATATCCTTTTACAACCAATCTGGCTTTGTATCTATCCAGTGTACCATCAACCGCATACTTCAATGTATAGATCCATTTGCACCCTACTGTTCTCTTCCCTGCGAGTTTTGGCATTAGTTCCCATGTGTGATTCTTTTGCAAAGCTTCCATTTCATCCTCCATAGCTTTAGTCCACTTAGGATCAGCTAGAGCTTCCTGCACTTTATTTGGAATGACAATAGCAAATAAATGATATACAAAAGACGCATATGACTTGGATAACCTATGGGAGGACATGTAATTGCTTATGGGATATTTGGCCTTGGCTTTTGGATCTGGTTCATATTGAGCCTTTGGTTGACCTCAATTTTTTCGAAATGGTAACTTATGGATCCCTGTGATGCTACTTGGTTCTGTTTCAGAGTTAGACTCAGAATTTATATTATCATGAAATTCAAACACAGGGTTATTAGTTACCTCTTGGTCATCCTCAGGGAGCATTGGTGTTGATGGGGTAGTAGAAGGGGAAGAAGTATCTATCTCTGCTGATTCTGGAGTTGGCAACTAATTGACATTTTCACCGAGTACAGAATCTTCTGGTAACTGGTTACTCCTTTCAGTAGCTCCATGCTCAATTCTTCTCACTTCACTATTCCCATGTATTTGGTTATCCACTTGATCAAAGGGACCCAAACAATCCCCTAAAGACTGCTCTTCCTCAACATGGCTGATCCCTCATGCTTTGTGTCAGACATCATCTTTTGGAGTCTATTATGCTCAGCACTAACTTGAGAATACGCCTCTTCTATAGAAGGCAACGGCTTTGTGTTTAGAATTCTACTCCGGACTCCATCAAGGTGAGGGTCTAGCCAGGCCAAAAAGAAATAGACACGAAGCTTGGTGACCTTATTAGCCATGTAGGTGATAGAGTCTGCATCCTTGAGTCTGAGTGGATCCAATATGTCAAGCTCTTGCCATATTTTCTTCATATTGCTGTAGTAGCCATGAAAAGGAGCTCCATTTTGTTTGGTGGAAACTGAAGCTATTTGTAGCTCATAGTTTCGTGTATCATCTTGGGCTACTGAAAAAGTAGTTTTAACAGCATCCCAAATTTCTTTAGCTGTCTCCAAACCTTCATAATTTTCTCTGACCTCCTTAGAAGCCATGCTTGAACAAGACTGTCTTCTTCAACCCAAACTTCGTAACTCTCTTCATCTTCTTCTTCGAATGGTGCTTTCTTCTTGCCGGTGAGATAACCAAGTTTACCTCGGTTAGTGATGTTCAACTTGACATGTTTAGACCAAGAAATAAAATTGGTGCTATCCAATTTTTCTGGAACAATAGGGCCATGATCATTAGATGACGATCGCCCTTTATGTTGAGAAGAAGATTCAGAGTTGATTGCTGATGTTTGGGATGAACTGATTGGTACTTCATCGAGAACCATGGTTCAGAATTTACCAAGTAAAGAGAAGAGAAATTTGATCATTGGGTGTTGCCTACCACGTTGTGTTAAACAAGTAAGCTCGACGGTACAAAGATAAAATTTCTAATCTTATTACCTCTTTTTTTTTTTTTAATCTGACCAACTTACCAAAAAAATGGTTGGAGATACTGGGTTTGGGCCTTGAGCAAGGATGTCAGCCCAAAGCAGTTGGGTATTACTTGGTGCACTGAAGGGTGCAATCGTTGACACACTCGTGAATTTTTTATTTTTTTTCTGCGATGGCGTCTGCTCGCCGAATCTGATGCCGCCAGTGATTCTCTTCCTTCTAGCACTAGCAGCCTAGCTGATTGGAATGATCGGAGGAAGTTGCAGGCACGTCTTCAGGCGTCTGAGTTCGCCCCGGCAATGGAACAAGGTCTGAGAATCAACGGCTCGGCGGTCTATTGAAGTCGACGGAGCTGCAGTCAGATGAGCGACGCCGAGGCAGTATGGAGGTTGAAGCAGCTGCGGTTGCTCTGGTCCCGGCAATGGAACCAGTTGCAGATGGTGCAAGGTCTGAATCAGCGATAGAAGTCCGAGTCTTGGCTGAAGTTGGGATTCGATCACCGCTTGTATGGTTCAGGTAAGTGAAGAACAAAATTTGTTCTTTGGTATTATGGGTATTGGATAAGTTGAAGAAACAGAGTTCTTGGTTTATGGATAATGGGTAATCAGAATTGGATATGATCTGGGTAGGTGAAGAAACATAGATATGATAATTGGGTAAGATGAAGAAACAAAGTTCTTCTCTTGGTATTTTGGCAGCGGAATGTGGGTATGGGTATCGGTCTCAAGAGCAGAATTGCTCTGATATCATGTCAAGAATAGGTTTATGGTATAATTCCCAGATGTATTCTTCTCCAAACTGGAGGATATTTATACTAGTACAGATTAACCTATAGCTAAGTATGAAAGGAGAATACAATAGTAGAGCTATGTATGAAAGATAAATACAAAGGTCATGCAATACAGCTGCATTAATTATACAAGTGATTCTGGAGCAGTAGTCCAGATTTGCTGCTTGAATGGAGCAGCTCACTCAACAGTAAGAACACAGTAAGATAGTATATGAGAATTAAATATGGTCAGCTGTGTTGTTGCAGGTTGTATATATTTTACAGTAGATACGAACTGAACTTAGTCAACTAGTATTTGCGAACACTAAGAACAAAGTTTCAGCTTCAATTTTCCCCTACTTATTTTTGTTTCCTGGTGTCCGTAATCTAGTTGGTTAGTTGCTAAAATAGGCTAGATACTCCACCAGATGAGTTGAGAACTTGGGATGCAATTGTCCGGTGTTTATAATTTGTCAAACTGTGCGTACAAGTAACTATATTAAACTGTGTGTACAAAATAACTATGTTACGTATTAACTCTGTTTAATCACATCTAATTTGGTTAGCTAAACTATTATCAGGTGTCTCTCAAGTTCGTTTTCTTGGCTTTGGGGGCTGCTGCTGCTGCATTTTTACGTGTGTACTATGTACATTAGGTTCTTTGCTGATCGACATAAAAACTTATTACCATTTAGCTTTGCTTGAATGAAACTGATGCAATTTTTGATTTTCCATGTGACAGACATGTCATACTGGATGATCACTGGAGAGAGACAGGCAGCAAGAATAAGAAGTTTATACTTGAAAACAATACTAAGGCAGGACGTTGGCTTTTTTGATACAGAGGTCAACACTGGGGAAATTGTTGGCAGGATGTCGGGCGACACTGCGCTCATTCAGGAAGCGATGGGCGAGAAAGTATGCATTTAGATTCTACATAGAAAGGCGCCTCAAGTTGTTTCCATTTTGCCAATAACCCTTTATTTATATCATTCTCCTATTGCAGGTAGGAAGTTTTATCCAGTTAGTTGCTACATTCATAGCAGGCTTTGTTATAGCATTTGCCAAGGGATGGGGTCTCACTCTTGTCATGCTAACCTCTATTCCCCCTCTAATCATCTCTGGTGCTGCCATGAGCTTCACTATAAGGAAATTGTCATCCCGTGGACAGGAGGCTTATTCAATGGGAGCAACAGTTGTTGAGCAAACAATTGGTTCTATCAAAACTGTATGAAATCGTGTCCAGAAACATTGTGCCTTCATTTTCTTTCTTCTGTAGATATAAATCGATTGGTTTTTCCTGATGCAGGTTGCATCATTTACTGGGGAGAAGCAAGCTATAATCAAGTACAACAACTTCTTAAGTAAAGCTTACAAGTCTGGTGGGCACGAGGGTTTGGCATCAGGGTTGGGTATGGGTACGGCTGTGTTTATTTTTTTCAGCAGTTATGCTCTGGCTGTATGGTATGGTGGAAAAATGATACTTGAACAAGGGTATAAAGCAGGAGATGTCATGAATGTGATTTTCGCTGTATTGACCGGTGATTTGTAAGTTATATTTATCATTTTACTACTTTGACATATTGATATATTTGCACCATCGCCTTTACCCCAAATTTTATGTATGCTTTTTTCAAGATCAATATTTAACAACATTTAACAACATTTTCTACTACATATTTGATCAGCTCTCTGGGGCAAGCCTCTCCATGCATAAGTGTATTTTCTGCAGGACAAGCTGCAGCTTATAAGATGTTTGAGACAATTAGCAGAAAGCCGGAGATAGATGTTTCTGATACTAATGGGAAGCAACTGGAAGACATCCGAGGAGACATATAATTTAAGGATGTTTGTTTTAGTTATCCTGCAAGACCAGATGAACAAATATTCCAATGATTCTCACTCTCAATATCTAGTGGTGCAACTGTTGCTTTGGTAGGACAGAGCGGAAGTGGTAAATCGACTATAATCAGTTTAATTGAGAGATTTTATGACCCACAAGCTGGTGAACTTCTTATTGATGGCATTAATCTCAAAGAGTTTCAGCTGAAATGGATCAGAGAGAAAATAGGACTTGTCAGCCAAGAACCTGTTTTGTTTACTTGCAGCATTATAGATAATATTACCTATGGGAAGGACGGAGCAACTTTTGAAGAAATAAAGGCTGCTGCTGAGCTTGCCAATGCTGCTAAATTCATAGACAAATTACCACAGGTGATCTTCAATTATAATCTCTTGTATTTGAATTTATTTCGTTGCTTAACACACCTTGATGGAAGTATATATTGACATCTCAAATTAACTTGTGGAAAACCTCAGGTTATTTCAAAATTAGTTTAGCTAGCACAACTTCACTCTTTTGAGGTCTTTTAGAATTATGATTTTTGGGTTTAGGGACTAGATACAATGGTTGGTGAGCATGGTACTCAGCTATCTGGGGGACAAAAGCAGAGAGTTGCCATAACTAGAGCAATTCTTAAGAACCCAAGAATTCTGCTTTTAGATGAAGCCACAAGTGCTCTTGATGCAGAATCTGAGATGGTTGTGCAAGAGGCATTGGGCAGAATTATGGTTAACCGGACTACTGTCATTGTAGCCCACCGCTTGAGTACAGTTAGGAATGCTGATACGATTGCAGTATTAAGTCGCGGGAAGGTTGTTGAACAAAGTAATAAATTTGTTAACATTGTCCTCATATATGCTCCATTTCTGTCTCTATACCCCTTAATCACCATTGTGTTCATATTTTCCTGGCACTAGTTCCACATGATATAATTATACCATCATATTCTTGATTTGATCATAAGTATTGATTTTTTATTTTTTTTTTCAATTGAGCAGGAACACATTCTGAACTAGTTAAGGTTTTTGATGGAGCATATAGCCAGCTTATAGGGTTGAAACAAATTAGTAGTGTGTCAGAACAAAATTCTCAATACGTTCCGGAAATTAGGCCAGTATCAGACTTTCGAAGAGACACAATAAGTCCAAGACTTTCTCCATTACAATCCATAACTCGGGGACCATCCGGAAATAATAGTCCCCTCTCATTTTCAATCTCACCAGGTGCGCCTAATTTTGGTGTTCTTGAAATAGAACCAACTGAACCCCACATTCTAGCTGCATCATCAGAAATGCATCCAGAAGTCTCCCTTAGCCGCCTGGCTTACCTGAACAAGACAGAAATTCCAGTGCTACTACTAGGTACTATAGCTGCAGCAATCTGTGGGGTAACCTTACCTATTTTGGGGGTACTAATATCCAGCGTGATCAAGACCTTCTTTGATCCACCTCATCAGTTGCGGAAGGACTCAAAGTTTTGGGCATTAATCTTTGTTGTTATTGGAGTGGTGTCTCTTTTGGCACATCCAATGAGAGCATACTTTTTTTCAGTGGCAGGGTGTAAGTTAATCATACGTGTCCGATCAATGTGCTCTGAGAAGGTTGTTTATATGGAAGCAAGTTGGTTTGATGAAGCTGAGCACTCGAGTGTGCAATTGGTGCAAGGCTTTCAGGAAATGCAGCTTCTCTGCGAGGTCTGGTTGGTGATGCTCTCAGTTTAGCTGTTATGAATGCATCAACTACAATTGCTGGCTTGGTTATTGCATTTTTGGCAAACTGGCAACTTGCTTTTATTATCCTGGTTATGCTGCCCTTACTAGGGATCAGTGGATATATTCAAATGGAGGTCATCAAAGGATTAAGTGCAAATGCAAAGGTATTACTCCTAGTTTGTTTTCTGTTATGTGTTATATGAATACTACTTTATATACATGACCAGTTCTCTATTCGCTGATAAAGTAAATGCTGCAGAAAATGTACGAAGGTGCAAGCCAAGTAGCCACAGATGCTGTCGGTAGTATTAGGACAATTGCTTCCTTTTGCGCTGAGGAAAAGATTATTAAGTTGTACCAGAAAAAATGTGAAGGTCGTATCAAGGCAGGGATAAGACAAGGTATAGTTAGTGGTATAGGCTTTGGGCTATCATTCTTCTTGCTCTTTTCTGTATATGGATGTAGTTTCTATGCAGGTGCTCGACTTGTTGGAGCTGGTAAGACAACATTCCAGGATGTTTTTCAGGTAAGTTGTTCTACTTTGTACCCATGGCCATTACTTGAGAATAAGTTCACCCCATATGAGTCTATACTTAACAATTTACCATGGAGTGCAGGTTTTCTTTGCTCTCACTATGACAGCTGTGGCACTGTCTCAGCAGGGTTCCATGGCCCCTGATGCAAGTAAAGGAAAGAGCTCTGCTGCTTCTATCTTTGCAATTCTTGACCGAAAAGGAATAACTATAGACAATTTGAAGGGAGAAATTGAATTTCGCCATGTTAGTTTTGAGTATCCAAATAGACCTGATGTACAAATCTTCCAGGATCTGTGTCTGACCATTCACTATGGAAAGGTAACTCTATAGATATATATATATTAACCTACTCCCAAAATAGTAAAGAAATATTGAACTTACCAATTTGAGCTATATTATTCAGACTGTTGCGCTGGTTGGAGAAGGTGGAAGTGGGAAATCAACAGTGATCTCATTGCTGCCTAGATGTGACGATCCTGATTCAGGTCAGATTACATTAGATGGTACGAAACTTCAAACATTACAGCTGAAGTGGTTGAGGTGGAAAATGGGGCTGGTGAGCCAGGAGCCTGTGCTTTTCAATGACACCATCCGAGCCAACATTGCATATGGAAAAGAAGGGATTGCAACCGAGGCTGAAATTATAGCTGCAGCAGAATTGGCAAATGCTCACAAGTTTATTAGCAGTTTACAACAGGTAGGTACTGCATGAATTACCAAGGTGTCAATTTAGTAAACGAGAATGGATAGGCGAAGAAAATTAGAAATGTCAAATTCTGAATGTTGAAGTATTGTATGTATGCCAAACAATGTAGGGTTATGAGACACTTGTAGGAGAGCGAGGGGTCCAACTTTCTGGTGGACAGAAGCAAAGGGTAGCTATTGCACGAGCTATAATGAAGGCACCAAAGATACTACTGCTAGATGAAGCCACCAGTGCTCTTGATGCTGAATCCGAAAGAGTGGTTCAAGATGCACTGGACCGAGTTATGGTGGATCGAACAACAGTGGTAGTTGCTCATCAGCTATCCACTATTAAGGGTGCAGATTTAATAGCAGTGGTGACAAATGGAGTCATTGCAGAGAAAGGAAAGCATGAGGCTTTGATCCGTATCAAGGGTGGAACTTATGCTTCTCTTGTTGCACTACATGCAAGTGCTTCGTCTTAGAGAGATCTCTCATGTCTTTAAATCAAATTTAATAATGTGATGTAGTGTTGTATGAACTTTAGTTATCATTGCTTGTCATCTTAATGTATAAAATAATTTTTAGGGGTATATATATTCCTTCAGGTCCATTGTGCTGGATGGCTCCAAACTAAGGCTTCTTTGCTTTGCCTAGCACATTTACACCCATTAATCAGGCCTAGCTCATTAACTTAGTGATGTGAAGCTCTCACAAATATTTATTGTATCCAAAAGAAAATGACAATGGATGGAGAAACACATGTTATACATTGTTGAGATATCAATTCATATCGAGAATATGAGACATTACCTGTGATTTTATAAGGGTTTGGGTTACTCCACCCATTATTAATTGGTTTTGAATGTGAACCCCAGACTACTTTATCATGGTATCAGAGCGGGTTACCCACGTCTATGTGTGAAGCTCAATGGTCACACGAACTCCACGTCACCTAAATAGTTGTCTACGTGTTAGGCTTGAAAATTCGTTACACGTGCGGGGGCATGTTGCGATATCAATCTCATATCGGGAATATTGAGACCTTGCATGTGAGTTTATAAGGGTTTGAGTCACTCCACTCATTGCCAATTAGTTTTGGATGTGAACTCCAGACTACTTTATCATATATCATTATAGTATCAGATCGATCTCCAACTAGGGAAGCTCTTGCAAGTTGTAATGGGACCTCAACAAATAGAACTAAGTTCATAATTCAAGAACGTCTATGGACAAGAAAAAAATGTATTTTCATGAAAACATGAACGGCAAAGACTAGATAATTAACAAGGATGAACAGGAACTATGAAGGAGAGTGCATATGAAAACTTATACCTCCTCGTTTTGAAATGATTGTTTCTACCTCCTTTGGAAATTTAATCTTCCTATGAAATAGGCAAATAGAAAAGCAAAAGCAATTGGGAAGGTAATCAGAGCAATAGCTACAAGGGGTAAAAGATCATGATGAAAACCATAATAATCTTTTAGGAAAGAAGCAACTGTTTTGTGCTCTCCAAAAATCAAAATCTCTTTGTCCATGTCTCCGTACTGTGAAGTCAGGAGGCCATTTAGTGACCATGATGTAGGACAGATCCAGTAGCACCAAACCCACCACTTCGGAATTTTCTGCCCATAACATATTCCCAGCAAAATAGTGTCAGTTTTGTACAGTTCAGAATAGTTTGAATCATCCTTCCAAACAAAGAAGAGTTAGAATCATATATACCGGTCCAGGCATGAGGAAGCCAGAGAAGAGATTCAATAGGGTGTAGATTGCAGTGGCCAATATTGAAGCTACTTCCATGTTTGAGCTCAAAGAAACCAACAACATCCCAAGGTATACAAAGTACAGAAATGTACAGAAGGTTGCATAGAAGTACCAAAAAACCTTGGAAGCAGTCCAATAGTAGCCTATGGTAGGATATGTAATGGCCACATATAGAATTGCCTGCAACATAGTATAAGGTATTTCCATGGCCACCTACAACATTGATCAACATATATAGTTACAAAACTTACAGTGTCGAAATACTAAAGACACTGTATGGTAGTAACGAACCTGAGCAAAGGAATAAGCCTTTGATGAGTACATCCCAGCAAATCTTTCGCGGTACAAAACAGTGCGCTCAGTAGCCACATAGGGAAGAACTGTTGAACAATTGTTTATTCCCAGGAATATTACAGCAATGTACATGGACCCAAGTATGGTCAACAGATCCTGCTCATTATTACTTCAGGAAGAAGGAAAATATTATAGGATTTAGAACTCTGATTTATATTAGCAAAAAAAAACAAAAACAAAAAAGGTTGTTGGAGGAGAAAAGGGTCTTACATTTCCTTCCCTTTCTGCCAGAAGATTGCACCAAACAACGCTGAGGCAACAATCATGAACATGAAACGTGCTAGATTGTATTCAGGACATCTCCAATAGGATAAGTGTTGTTTCCATAAGCATGCCTTAAACTGCACCCAGCTACTTTGTGGAAATTGGGTGGAAAAGTGCAAAGCTCTTGAACCTGGCTTTGGTTCACTTATCTGTCTGACCAACTCAACTGTGTCTCTGCAAATAGAAACACAATTTGTATGTCAAATAAATCTAAATTAAACTCCTAAATTAATACATGATGAACATGTTTAGTTTCTTAACAAAAGTTTGGCCTTTGTAATGTATGCTTAGATACTTACCTATACAGAGTAGATTCTTTATAAATGTTCGCAAAATCAAAGCCAAGTTCTGCTTCTACTGAAGCCGAAGTAACTTCTAACATCCATGTTGCTGGATTATAGTTATCTTTGATCTTTGCGACACCAGGAATACCCTGTCCATAAGATAGTAGTACATATGAAGTAAAGGAACCAAAGAGTGTTAGAATGTAGTGCTAGAATTATAAACATACCTCAAAATATTCAATGAGTTTACTCGAATTATGTCCCAGACTTCCAGAATAGATGATTTGCCCTCCAGTTTTCATCAGAATTAACTGCATGAGATCAATGTGTCTTTCCTTAGTGACAGGATATTTCATCATTTCAACTTACCATTTTAAACAGAAAGAACTCCTAGCCTTGTACTATACTAGCACCTCATCAAAGGCCTCAAATATATCAATGCCAGGTTGGTGAATTGTGCAAATAGTTGTTCTTCCTGTGGCAACAACATTCTTCACAGCACGCATGACAATCGCAGCTGCTCTGGCATCTAATCCTGATGTAGGTTCATCCATAAATATTATTGATGGATTGGAAACAAGCTCAACTGCAATTGTTAGCCTTTTGCGTTGTTCGGTTGACAAGCCACTTTGGCCAGGAATGCCAACTAAAGAATCTCTTATATCCTCCAATTCAATTGTTTCAATAACTTCTTCAACAAATTTCTGCATGATTATAATCAAAGTAAACTCATATCATAAAAGAAAAATCATTTTATTGATGCATTGAAGGAAATTCACAATGATTATATTGTTGGTTAGGTGAGACAATCTCTTACAGCTTTTGTGTCTGGATCAATTTCAGGTGGCAACCTCAACCAAGCTGAAAACATAACTGACTCTCCTACTGTGATGTGTGGAGAATGTATATCAAATTGTTCACAGTAACCTGATATTCTAGCAAATGTCTTCTGGACTTTGGGATAGCCTCCTATTCTTATATCTCCTTCAATAGTACCTCCGGTTTTCCTTCCCGAAAGAACATCCATTAGAGTTGTTTTCCCAGCCCCACTGACTCCAATCAATGCTGTAAGAACTCCTGGCCTAAATGCTCCTGTTATATCTTTTAGCAGCTGAAGGTTTTTCTGATCGAAACCATGCCTTTTCATTTCCTTTGCAGAAGGCATGAAGTAAAACTAATTATTTTCCACAATTAATGAAACCTCAATGATCATTAATATGTGAATAAAATTAAATATCATTTGATTACCGGTGGAATATCAACACTGTACTGCACATCCTTAAATGAGATTGTCAGTGGCTCAAATGGCAGAACCATCTTCCCTGTACAGTAAAACAAGATATTCAACAATCCGGTAACTATCTAGAACTCCTAGTTCAGTGTTTGAATGTAAGAAATGATGTTTCAGGTTGAACAATTTCCAGTACCAATTTCAATCTCACAAAACTTACCTGTTTCTTCAATGGTTTTGTAAAAATCAGCTGGAGTTGACACATTTTCCAACTTTCCACCAGTCTTGTTCCCAGAATCTTGTCCTTTGAGTTGAGATAATCTCTTTTTCGAAATAATAGCACGAGACATCTTTGGAGCTGTATAAGTAGGTAGAACTCAGGTAAACTAACAAAGTTTTAACATAACATGCAAAAATCTATATGATCAGTAAATTCAAATGAACTTACGTTTTAAGTAAGTTAAGGCTATAACAAATCCAAGATCAAAGATTGCTGTGAACCCGAATAAAGCCCCTACTGATATCCAATAGAAGTAGCTATCAAAGTTCAAACCATGACTGGTTAGAATTTCATTTCCCAAGGTTGTGTTTCCCATTGAAACCTAAAAAAGAAGAATGAACTTGAGCTGTTAACATCCATTCTCTGACATGAAAAGTGACTAACTATATCATCTTGAATTCTTGATTTGACTTTTACCTTTTGCCATCGAGGAGCAAGGAACTCATTCAGACTAGTAGCTATTTCCCCATAAGTCATAGGAGAACACCAGAATCCCCACTTCAACCAAACAGGTAATGAGGCTGCAAATTCCACCCTTTAGTAATTTTTGAGTTTTGTCATCAAATATAATCAAATGAAAGAAATGCACTTACGTGGTGGCAGAATGAAGCCTCCAAATATAAACATTAGTACTAAGATTAAAGTGCCAAAAGTTGTTGCAACAACCATGGACCGGAAAATTACTGCAATCAAACGACACATGGATGTTGATGCTTGATGCAGTGCAAACAGCACTAGGAGCTGGCAGAAGAACCTACAAACCATTTGGTGAAAAACAAGGCATTATTGTTTGTTGATCTATACATTACTGTTCTGTTGTCACTTTAGAGTACAGACTGCTCTTACCTTTGTATTTCTGGGCTGTACCCAACACCATAGTAAGTTATAACTGTCCACAACGCCGCATCACTTAGTGAAAAAGGAATTTTAAGAAGAGAGGCTGGAATTGAATATGACCATGCTGGATAAAGGTAGAATGCTAGTTGCTTATCAACCACTGGTAGTCTGGTGATAGTCAGAGACAGCTCTGCAACTCCATTTGTCATAAGTCTCACAAGTGTATAGAACAATGCACCCATAAAATAATTTGCACTTGTCAAATCCACATCCATCTGAGTACGTATGAATACCGTAGTTGTCAAAAGTGCAGTGATGAAAAGCTGTCAAAAAGAGAGTAAGATCGTGTAAGTGGTTAGAATTCAAGAACCCCATATACATTTCCCCAAAACTGACATCAGTAATTAGCACACCTGCACTGTTTTGAATACATAGACAAAGGAATTTCGTTTCATAAGAAGCAGCTCTCTACCCATGCAAGCTTTGAACAAATCCCATTTTCTCACAGAATAGATGCTAAATGATAAAGCCTTATCCTGGCCTTGTGATTTCTCATATGGTTTTGAGAGCTCATCACTTAACTTCTTTCCCAAGCAACTTGCTCTGAAAAGCTGAGTGAATTCATCCACAGAAACATAATTGTAGGGAATGTTATCATGCTTCCAGTATTGTGCTTGATCCTTCTTTGAGATTACCTGTGAAATATATATGATTGGAATGAATATTTTTCATAGTTTTTGTTAGGCATGAAATATTGACTTGAAAGAGAAAATACAGCATGTTCTGTTCTGGCACCTCCTGTAGAAAATCGGCAGCACCCTTTCTTGCAGGGCACTTAAAACCACAATCTTCGAAAAACTGAAGCGCATGACTTCGAGGACCATGGTAAACTATCTTCCCCTCTGCCATTAGTATCACATCATCAAATAAATCAAATGTCTCAGGTGCTGGTTGTAGAAGTGACACCAATGCAGTTGTATCTGTGATGTGCACCAACTGCTGTAGATATGTGACTATCTGAAATGTAGTAGAGCTGTCTAATCCAGTTGATATTTCATCCATAAATAGTGCTTTTGTGGGACCGACAATCATCTCTCCTGAAAATTGAAGATAAAATGAATGTTTGAAATTAATATATCTAACTTGGGAAGTAATGACATTCACTCGTTCTGTACTACCTGTTGTCAGCCTTTTCTTTTGGCCACCTGAAATGCCTCTTTGTAACGCATCACCAACCATAGTATCACTGCAGATATCTAGTCCTAGCATCTAAAGAAATGTTAAATTCTTATGAGCTTGCACACCAAGTTGGGAAGTATATGAAACATCTCACTTCATGTTTAACACTAATCCAATATATAGACGAAAAAAATTTACCTTCAAAACATAGTCAGTTTGGAGATTTTTCTTTTGTCCTTCAGCTGAGATGGCCTGCCAGTATTGTATAAGTTAAAATCTATATGTCTAACAGCATTATTAATTTATCAAAGACAATGCTGTTCTATTGTATATATTCACCTTCATGTAGGTGTCAATATCTGGATCAGGAACAATTCCTGCTTCCTTTTCTCTTCTGCTAACCTCCAGCATTATATCTGCGTGATCAAATTGAGTTCGAACTTCACATGTCGATGATGGAAATGAATAACAAACCCGAAAAACAAAAGCAGATGAGGAATTTACCAGCTCTGCTTCCAACACCTTGACAGCGGGCTGAAAACTCGATTGTTTCCCTAACAGTCATCTGAGGTATGTGAAGGTCGTGTTGGCTTATATACGCTGAAGTTTTTTGAGGAACAAACTCATCTAACTTATAGCCATTGTATGAAATGTCCCCTGCAACCTGAGGCAAACAAAGTCTTCAGATTTCATGACATTTCTATACGGTCATTTTATTGCGGTTGAGCTTTTGTCCATGTATGTCCTCAAATAATCACCTTAAGGGATTTATCCAGTTTTCCAGCAAGTGCCAATAAGAAGGTGGTTTTACCACACCCTGGGGGACCAAGAAGGAGAGTAAGCCTGCATTTAAGTCCATCTTTTATGAGTATATATCTGTCTGTTAGTGGAAATTTGGCTTCAACTACTTGCTATATGTTACTTGAATATAAAACATCCTTTAATTGCAGAAATTAGTTGACTTCGTTGAGTTTGTTCAATAAAAATCAAATGCTGGTTAACTATTCTGTCCTGTTCTAATATACATAATGTGTACTCTTCCTAAAGTTGAGCTTGCTTAGTCTGTCTCTTGTTTTATCTGTTTGTCCTGAGTTTGATATATGTCAGTACAATTACTGAAATAAACTAAATCTGTACAAGATTGCAAGGTAACTACTAACTACTATAATTAGTATGCATCATAAGCAGGTACCTTGAAGGTTTGATGATGCCACTGACATCTGTTAGAATGCTAATCTTTGCTTCTGGATGCTTGCACCACATTACCTCTCGAAAAACCTTTATCAAATTATTGGAAAAATGTCAAGGACTCAGCGCGAAATATTAGCTGAAAGAGTTCTGTGATGAACATGAAGCTAAACAAGAGAAAGACAACTTGTGTATTAGACTGCAGTCGAGGGATGCTTACTGATAACGAGCTTAGAAGAGAGTTCCACAGCGTTGGGAGCGGCTTTCCTTTTACTACTTCACACTTTGCTTCCACACATAAATTCTTGTACCTCACCTCCACAGTTGGCAGTTTCACATTCACTCTACAAGAAATGAAACCCCTTTGGTACTCTATCTACAAAACCTTGATGCGAATTTGAAGCAATACTTACCTGTCTATCCTTTCTCTCATTTTCTGTAGCAGCCTCAGATTATCATGCTCAATGTGCTTGATGATCTTCTCAATGAAAAGATGCCTCTCATCTGCTCCCAACTTGGTAACATCAACCACCTTCTTCCCTGCAGACTCTTTGCCACTGCTTTTTCCATTTTCGCTATCACCAAGGTCGAAAAGTGAGGTCTTCAGCCTTCTGAATGTAGGCAATCTCTCAATGGCAGCCCACTGCAGCTGAGCTTCCTCATCTTCATCTTTGATCCAGTCTGAACCAGCACCAATGGAAGAGCGGACGTCTCTCTCAACTTCTGTAAGCTCCATTGGAATGGAAAATTGGTCTGTGCTCCAAGCACCCCTGCAGTTAAACCAAGTAGACTGCCATGCCTGACTTGTATATATAGGTCCTAAAACAGAAGAAAGACTCAGCAGTTGACATGGATATTCCAAAGTTTGGTGCAGTAATACTTTAATGGTGAAATGTGGATTAGTTGGAATAGTATAACTCTTACAAGGACTAGCTACAGTTCTTGGGAACATATCACATCAACAGAGAATTATTGTTACACTTGGATGTAAAGAAAGTTATATGGCAATGATAGGGCATCAATCAGTTTTTGTGTAAGTAAATAAAAATATATTTTCAATTCAACGTAGATCATGCTATTGCATTTCAGCCATTTCGAGTTTTACCATTTTTATTTCTTTTTAGATTTTAACAGGTAAATAAATGACATTTATGAACTTTATTAGGTAATGAAAACAAATCTTACTAATCAGGTATTAATGTTTGTTACCTTTGTTACCTATTGCATTAGGTGAAGATTATAATTTTTTATTCAAATATAAATTGATTTCGGATTATGTCCAATGCTTACCCAATCAATGTCCTCAAAAACTCATTTGATAATATATTTCAACTTCATTAGTAGAACTTATAACCTCTCACTTACTAAAATGAGACCAAATGGTACTAGGCAAAAAAAAACTCAAAATGAGTTGTTTCCCCTCTCTTTTCTTATATTATTCAGTTCTATTAATGGTTATGACCTGAGGACGGTCGTACTGGGCTAAAAAAAAAAACTGAAATTTCTTAGTGCAACCTGCACTGGAGTTAAAACTCTACTACATATATGTACCGATATCTAGTGTAACCGATACTGGGCTTGTGTGACAGTACGTTTCATGATTGATATTGCTTTTGTTCAGTACTTAAGTAACTCTTTCTTATTTTTAATGCTTTGTTTATTTTTGAATTATGAGGATAGATATTGTCTTCATCACTAGTAGTGTTAACGAATATCTTAGTTGTCCATGTGATGGATTCACTTTCATATCACTTTTGTTAATGACGTGTGCTAAAAGTTAAAACCACACTAGATATCGGTACCGATATCTAGTGTAATCTATCCCGAGTTAAAAACTCTACTAGATATCGGTACCGATATCTAGTGTAACTTGTACTGGGCTTGTGTGACAATACGTTTCATGATTGATATTGTTTTTGTTCAGTACTTCAGTATAGCTATTTCTTATTTTTAATGCTTTGTTTGTTTTCTATTTACGGGGATAGACTTTGTCTTCATCACTAGTAGTGTTAACGAATATCTTAGTTGTCCATGTGATGGATTCACTTTCACATCACTTTTGTTATTGACGTGTGTTGAAAGTTAAAATTCCACTACCGATATCTAGTGTAATATGTCCCTGAGTTAAAACTCTACTAGATATCAGTTCTGATATCTAGTTAACCTGTACTAGGCTTGTGTGACAATACATTTCATGATTGATATTGTTTTTGTTTAGTACTGCAGTAGCTATTTCTTATTTTTTATGCTTTGTTTATTTTCTAATTACGAGGATAGACTTTTTTTTTTTTTTTTTGAGGAAACGAATCGAATTCATTGATCAAATATCATTACAATCGTTGCCAAAAAAAAAAAAATATCATTACAATCAGAAGAAAGCATCCTTCTCACAGCACGAGAAGGATCGGTAGTAAAAACTAAATTAGCAGGACCACTAAAAGCCTCTTTGGCTATAACATGAGCAACTCTGTTTGCTGATCTTCTCACAAACCGAACTGGAGCAGTAATAGTAGACAAGCTTGCCCGCAAGTCTTCAATTAGGAATCCAAGTTCAGAATCATCAAGGGAGCCACTGGTAAGGGCCGAAACCAAAACCAGGCAATCTGTCTCAATGGTAAGAGGATAGAGATTATGCTGGATCGCTACCTGCACTCCTGCTAACAATGCCATTAACTCACTATGATGTGCAGAGTGTGTTGAGAATAATAACCCTTGCATAAAAACTCCCAAACAACTACCAGTATGATCGCGGAAACTCCCAAACTAGCCATACCAGATGCATTGTTGTAGGCTGCATCAACATTCAGTTTGATGTACCCCGAGGAAGGGGTGATCCATCTGTCCCGAGGAGAGACATTGCGACCTCTTCTTTTCACAATTGTAGATTTAAACTCCTCCCACCAACCCAGGGTAAGAGGTACTACCTCAGTAGCCTGCTTTGCATTATTATTCCAGATGGGATCGTTTCGGTTCCTCCAAACCGACCAAATAATCATCATAAGAGTAGCAAAAGTAGAAAGAGAGTTTTCCAAAAAGAGGATACTAACCAGTTAAGAGCATTTGTATCTGCTAGCTGTATAGGAACATCTAGACTTTGTCTCCATCACTAGTAGTGTTAACGAATATCTTAGGTATCCATGTTCTATAATTGCTAAACAGTACAAAGTGACAATCGACTCGGCTGGTAAGTTCTTTTCACCAACTACACCTCTAGCATTGTTTTTTGATAAGACGTATTTGCACACGCATCAATTAACCCTGTCAACAAATCAATCATAGTATAAAGCAAGCATGGATCGTTCTAAACCGGCGATCCAACTACAGGGTAGATCCACTAACCTAATATAAATGTCGAAATAAGCATATAGGGTTTAAAGGTTTGATGATTTCGGAATAGACATTGGAAATAAATCCTAAATTACCTCTATACATATTTACATGTGATCAACCAACAATCATGCAAACACAACCAAACAACCATGCAAGAACAAAGAAGACGATCTCTAATCTCAATTAAGTCCACACCGTGAGCAAATACACAACCTAAATTTGATATGCACATAAGTTCCTACGTGGTTCCTATGACATAGACATATTTTGAATTAGACTACGGGTTTCATTCAACATCGTGACACAAACAAGCTCGGCTACGTGCTCTACTTATAGCTCACACACATAAACTAATCATGCAATTACGTATCAAATAAAGAATCGATGTGTTTAAGCACAAGTCTAAATCAAACATAGGTAGAAAATCGGTGAAATAACAAAGACAATGCAACTTATCAACTACTTGTATCAAAGTCGAACCTTGGATGATTAACACATGCAACATCAACTACTTGTATCAATTACACATGAAAATAGAATAATACACCGAAAATCTTAAAGTACATGGACATAAAACTCATGGCATAAAACCTAAAATCATTGATCATAAATCATAAACTTCAATTCAAAACATGGCTCAAAAGTACTTCTATCTCATAAACAAGAATCGAAACATACTTAAGCAAAAACCTAAAAAAACATCAAAAAGAACGAACACATTCTAATCCGAAAGTAAAAGATGGAATTCACTCTCAAAATATCCCTACTTGTTCTATTCTTCGAGTGAGCGGAACCCTAAGCTACTTGCTTCGGATCAAGGATGATGGTGAGTTCGGATTATGGTGTTTGGAGAATGATGGAGTTTCGGCAAAGCTTTGGTGTAATTTTGCACGGGTTGATGATGATAAACTGCTGCCATGCCGTGCCCTATATATAGAGTAACAAGACTTGATCTCCAAGAATTCCTCAAGCACAAGGAATCCTTATTAAATCGGCAAAACCAAGTCCAAGTTGGATTTAACTTCCTCTCTTGGTCTTCAAGTAATCCTTATGCATTAAGGAATGACAAAACCATCTTGAACTTGGAAAACCTTCTCTCTTGGGCCGCACGGTCTCTTTCCTTGGTGACTTATCTCACGACATCTTCCATACATATCTCGGATTGTACTTCTCCTAGTTCAACCAGGAACTCCTAGCTACCGGCCACCTTTCCCTCATGAGTCAGGAAAATATTTCCTGGTCAACACGGGTTTAGACTTTCCTGAAATAGAAATAAGAAAATTAGAAACTAGGAAAGAGGAAATATGGAATCCTGATCAAGACAGGAATCCTAAGTAAACAAGGATTTCCAACACTTAGCACAATTTCAACACCAAATTATTCAAATCCGAAAATATTATGTATTCTAACACTAAAACCTACATATTTTTACATTAAACAATTATTCTACACTAAACACAAATATAAAGCTAAAACAACTAAATAGGAGTTAACAAAGGGTAAACAAAGGGTATAAACATATTAAGAACGTCACACTTTGTGCTCCTATCATTTTTCTCTGTTAGTGAATCAAACCCCTTCAAGTTAAACCCTTTTGAATTCGTTTGCAGATTGATACAACAACAAGATAAGGATTTGATTTTTTGGAAGTCCAAAATCGTTCAAAACAACTTATATATGTCTCCTCGACCTCAGCCGCAAACCTCCCTGTCGGTGAGGTCTCATCACCAACTACATTTTTAGAATTGTTTTGTCTAAATGAAAGAGTGTTTGAACCAACAAGTTTTAATATCAAATATTTTGAAAAGTTGCCGACTGTTATAAATCATTGTTTGCCTCTTTTATCGGCTCTCTTGGAACATTATAATTCTAGTAAAATTAATATATATGTTTCCTTTTAAGTTCATGATCAGAGTGCAACTACCTCCCTGGGGACAGCCAAGCTTCTATGTCACTTGAGAGCCAAAGACAACATATTACTGCTTGAATCATATCCCCATGTATTCCATAACAGAAGAGACATACAAGTCATTGCATCTTGGTAGATTCATTCTGCTAACCTACATACCCCGTATTTTGCAATTAGAGCTCAATGCAGTAAGTGATGTAGAGGCCAAAATCTATGTCAATTGCAGAGGCTTGAGAGTGGAGAAGTGTGGTATACGTCATCTCTTGTACCGGCAAGAAGAGGTGGAGTTTGAGAACAGAATATGTCACATCCCGACCCTTATATTTTACCTTATTTACTAGCTTGGTTATAATAAGAATTTTACCGTCTCCGTCATGGGGTAATAGTTTAAATTGGTCCCTAGAGGGGTTTCAGGGACGATTATATGCAGAGGATTATTCGTAGGAGAAAATTATGACGACGGTAAAAATGGTAAAATTTTAGCTAGTAAAATGTAATTTTTATTAAGGTATTATTTTTCGGGGTATTTTATTTGTTTGAGTTGGGTTGATATAAGCTTGGACCGGTTTGGGGTGTGAGGCCCAAACCCATTTTCTCTTCTCTCTTTTTCTTCTCGGTTCCCCTCTTCCCCGAGTCTCCCGCAGCCCGGTTTTCTGGCTGTCATTCCGTCGTCGTCCGGCCACCATTCGTCACCGCTCCGGTCCCAAACGGTCGGCCTCGGACCCAGCTATCTCCCAGGACCGGTGACACCCGCCCTAGCTCCGCCATGAAGGAGAGCTCTCCCTCGAAAGGTCCGACTGTGTTAAGCTTCACGTCGCCGGAACTTCCTTCTCCGGCCACCAATCCGGGCAAGCAATATATGGTTTTGAAGGTCTCCAACCCAATTGCCTTGCCCTAGAAGGACTCGGTCCAGTTTGCTTCAGGTGAGGAGAACCGGTGAGTGGAAGCTCTAGGGCTTTTTGTGTTGTTTTCGTTCGATTGACCTAGTTAGGCTTGGATTTTGGGTTTGTGCTAGTTATGAAAGTTGTAGAGCTTGATGAGAGGAAGATGTTGTCAAAATTTTATAAGAATTGGAGGTCGCCGGAATCGGCCTCCGGCCGCCACCGGCGCCACCGCTATTTGGGAGATTTTTTAGGGTTTTAAATGTGGAATATTAAGGGGAGTATATTGATATGAGTTATGGAATTTTCGGATGAGTTTTGGATAGGTTTGTGAATTTCTAAAGTTTGGTATTTTTGGCGGTTAATTAATGTAGAATCCGGCTGTAGGATTTAAGTCATTAATCTGTAGAAGGTTGAATTAAGGCTGCCGGTATGTTCGGTGAAGTTTGAGCCATATTGAGTTAGGAATGGCGAAGTTGGGCAATGATGAGTGTGTGGGAGGCTCACGTTTAATTTTGCCCATTGTGTTTAATTATTGGATTTTTAGTGAGAAATTAATTATATATTTGGAACAGGACGAGAGGAGGCCCGAGCAGAGGAAGCCTCGGAGTGTCATCAGGCTTAAGCCTAATTTGTGAGTGGACCTTTGTTTTAATTGGAAAAACATGCGATGAATTATCTTGTTGATCATTTATTTCTTCTGATGAGACTTATTGATTTCCCGATTATTTGGCAATTTTTCCTCCTTTGGAGAGATCCCGAAAATGAGATTTTCAGTAGATATGTTTATGGATATTATGAGTATAGTATGTATATAAATGCTAGCTAGCCATACGTGCTTGGTCTGTCATAATGAGGTAAAATGTCATTATGGCGTGACGTGAGTGTTAGACACTAGTGTCATAGCCTAATGTGAAAACTACTTTCTTTTCTGGTTTATTTAGGTTTTCATATAGGGAGTCCACACGTATATAAATACACCGTCCTCTTCGGTCATAATGAGGAAAAATATCATTATGGCGCAACGTGAGCGTTAGACGCCAACGTTGTAGCCTTGTATGAATTTCTATTTTTCTAAATTGTTTCTAGGATTCATACAAGGAGTCTGACGGGTGTAAATACATACGAATATATGATTATATATAATTTAGCCTGAGAGGCTCCATTTTATTTGAGTTGGTGACTAGCCGGAGCTAGTCGTGAAATTGTCAGTTTATGAGTTGAGTGCTTTTGAGCTGCCGCATGTAGTATATTTTCTTTGGAAATTAAAATGGGAAAGCATAAATATTTTTTATTAATTTATTTTTGTCCACTCACTCTAACGTTAATAAATGTTTTCCCTTGGGCCTTTCGTTTTAAAATCCTCAGTCTGCAGAGTTCGGGTTGGACCTAGTAGGAGACGAGGCATAGTCACCTGCATTTCCACCACTTTTCACCAGTAGGTTATCTGTTTAACCTACCTATGTTTCCTTATTTCCGCTAGTGTCTAGTAGCTCTGAATGCTTGGGTTTAATGTATATTATTTTGATTGTGAGTGAAGGCATGTTGACATTTTAGAATATTTGTTGGAGGATTTATGTTATCTTTTGGATAATTATATTTTGATGTTTGGATAATGTTGTGTTGTTGTTGGTGGTGGTTGTATTTGGGGAGCATGTAGGCTCCAGGAGTTAAGGTTGGATGAAAATATTGGGAGTGTTTGCAGGTTTTCTTTAGGAAGGGTTGTCCATTTTCAAGAGAGGTTATGCCGAATTTTTCGGTAATATCTTTCTTGGAGATGGTCCCCGCACGACTTATTCCGAGTTTCAGGGTGAAATTCAGGGTGAGTCGTGTCAGAATAACTAAGTGTTGGACCTCTTTCTTCGATAATTTGTCTTTCAACCGTCAAATTGTAGAAGCATATGACCAAAATGATCAACCATGGATAAGGCATGAATCTCCAATGCTTGAAGGCCAAGTAGAGGAAACTTTGAGGGGAGATTCAGAGGTCCAAGTATATCAGTGAAAAAGGATACACTTAATTATAGCATTGTTTTTCTTAGTTAGTGCATTGATTTCGTTTGCATATTGATACAACAACAAGATAAGGATTTGATTATTCGTCTGTCCAAAATGGTTCAAAGTAACTTATATATGTCTCCTCAATCTCAGCCGCAAACCTCTCTGTCGGTGAGTTCTCCTCACCAACTACACTTTTAGAATTGTTTTGTCTAAATGATTGAATCAAACCCTTTTCAATTCTTTTGCAGTTTCGTAGATCATGAGAAAATTTTGGGGAAACCACACTCTTCGATGTCAACCTTAATTCTGGTAACCTCTGAAATCATTTGACTACCCTAAATTTTGTATCAAACAATTTGCACCCAGATGAGAAAATAATTGATAGAGTTGGAAATTGATCAAGTTTTTTGTCAAACTGTTTTTTTGTTAATAATTATATATTTGATTGCGATGAATTCATTTTCACATCATTTTGGTTAATGACGTGTACCAAAAGTTAAAACTCTACTAGATAGATATCCGCGCCACCGATATCTATCCAGGTGCTACCATCAAAAGGAGGGGGTTTACTAGGAAAAAAAATAAATTATTCTAAAGTTTCCAACAATATACGTCAAGCGTTTCTTAGTCGCTTTTTTTCTTCTTGATTTTAACTTAATTACCTTTTGCTAACAAGAGAAAGATCATGTGCCCCACTTCGGAAAGGGATAGGTAACAAGGTGATTGTTATCTGTTAGGTCCATTATTTCTTGTGGCATCTGTAGGACCAGGTCTCAAAGCTTTCATGAATAAAAGTAGAACCCTTAACGATCAGTGTTCACATACTATTGGCCTATTGGGTATATCCAGCAAAGGAAGACGAAGACCTGGTCGATTTCCAGAGCATTCTAAAGCAGTGATCAAATGGCCGGATACATGTTTATGAGCAGTTGGTCATGGATGTTCAAGTCAACTTGGAGATTCTCTGTGATGGTTTGCTTATTTCATTTGAGAGAGACCCCCTGCTGCTGCTGCTTGTTTATTTTTGACATTTTCAAAAATATGTGCTTGATTCGTGGTAGTGATGATTATATGTAAGATGGGTGTATAATATATGATAACCTTTCCTGTATCGTGTGAAAGTGGGTATTCATTATTCACATGAAGATCCGCGTGTGTTACACCATTTTCACAGAGACTGTTTCCGTGTGAAAGAATTTAATTTTCTGGGGGTGTATCTTGTGACCCTAATTTAGTGAAGAATTGATAAAAGTTGTTGTTTGAAATCATATACAATGCTAGCCGCTATGAGTTAGTTGATGAAACAAACCGCGAGTTGGGTGAAATTCCATTATTGATTACTTTCCTATGAAAAATTTCGAGTCTATATCTCCGCAAAGGTATTGAAAAGCTCGCTCCAAAGAAAGAAAAACTGGTGGAAATGCAATGCGGAAGGATGGAATAGCTTTTCTGATGCCACTTTTTGTCTTTGTTTTGCAGCTGTTGGAAGCTGCAACTACCCTCCACAATAGAGAACATGCTATCAGCATATAACTGAATAAGGAACTGATCTGTTCTGATCTGAGATGAGGTGGTTATAACTCAAAGTATAAAGGCTACTAGAGGAGCTAGCTAGCAAAGTACTTTGTATTTTTCTAGCTAAATATATAGTTTATTGCCCTAAGATCTACAAGATACTCAAATGTAATGGGTGACTACTAAATATATAGTTTAGTAGTGGATGAAAGAAAGAAATAAAAAATTGGTTCTGATACCTTGTGCCTGCTTGGGTCCATCACTGATGAATTATTATGTGCATATGCTCATGTAGATGTAGATGGCTACATGTAGATGTAGATGTACATCTTGCTCCTTGCCAACTATCATAGGACAAAAGAGGGACTTGATCTAAAACAGAGTGATACAGAGGACAGTAGATTTAGTGCCTGAGATTCAACCAGAGACCAATTTAGAGTAAACTTGAATACACAAAAACTGAAGTACTTGGAACAGTCCTTTGGTTTCAAGAATTTTCACCATATTTTGTGCCATTCTTGTGTATTACATGTCATATGCGCTTCTATTCTTAGTAGTACACTCATGCATCTTTATTCAATGTGGGACATGATTGCACCCCTTCATATCAACATATTTGTCATATATTTGAGAATGACATGAAACATGTACCCAGCAAGTGTGGGATATGGCAGTACAAGCCTATATTTCAGTGCATGTGCTCATTGTGCTCTATGGAAAAGCCAAGTGGATAGTCATAGTGTCATACTGATGAGAGTGAGCTGCTTCATTGATTGCTCTCGAGTCTTGTAGAAGATCCTCAACTCTTTTAGTACATAAAGCCATTCAGTGACACTGCTCAAGTGGGAAAGCAAGCTTCTTGTAGATCAAATAAACCAGTAGTCTTCAAGGTTGATCACCAGCCTGTCAACAACTCTCTCTCTTTGCTCTTTACAACCAAAAAAGACATAAATCACAGGACCTCTCACAAAAATAATAGTAATGGCAAATACTGATGAAACCCAGAGAACAGGCAGAAACACAGACACACTTCGTTATAAAAATGCCACTTGCATGTGCAACAACAATGTTAAATTGTTGCTACTCCACAGCAAAACCACTCTGCTAAATTTTTCTTTATTAAACTTTGGGAGTAGCAATAGCATACAATTACAGCCTCTGTGAATACATAGTAAGCTACTAACACATTCTTGAAAGAACACAAAAATCAATAGGAAAAAAATAGAATGGCAAAATGCCAGTATAGAGAGCATCAACAGCACATGCTTCAAATTAATTCAATGTTTTGGATTCAAGCTTGAACCTTATCCCACTTGAGTGGCTTCACCACCTCCCAGGTGAAGTCAGCATCATCCCTTCCAAAATGCCCATAAGCAGCAGTCTTCAAAAACCTTCCATTGCCCCTCTTGAGATCAAGGTTGATGGCGATCATACCAGGCCTGAAATCAAAGGTCTCCTTCACAATCTTGAGGATCTCCTTGTCGGGGATCTTCCCGGTGCCGTAAGAGTCAACAAACACAGACAGTGGCTCAGCCACACCAATGGCATAAGACACTTGCACAATGCACCTCCTTGCGAGTCCACTGGCGACGATGGACTTGGCTGCCTGCCTCACAATGTAGGCTCCACTCCTGTCGACCTTGGTTGGGTCCTTGCCGGAGAAGGCACCACCTCCGTGAGCGCCCCATCCTCCGTAGGTGTCGATGATGATCTTGCGGCCGGTGAGACCAGCATCACCATGAGGCCCTCCAATGACGAATCGGCCAGATGGGTTCAAGTGGAAGATGGTCTTCTCATCAAGGTACTTCTCTGGGATCACAGGCTTGATCACATGCTCCTTCAGATCAGCAGCAATCTCATCGTTGGTCACGGTTTCATCGTGCTGGGTCGAAATCAGGACAGTGTGGACACGGATTGGAACCATAGCACCGTTGTCATTGAAGTACTCAACGGTCACTTGGGTCTTGCCATCAGGCCTCAACCATGCGCAAGTACCATTCTTGCGAACTTCAGTGAGCTTAGCACCGAGCTTGGTTGCAAGCACATGGCTGAGAGGCATCAACTCTTCGGTCTCATCAGTGGCATAGCCAAACATGTGACCTTGGTCACCAGCTCCAATCTCCTCCGGCCTCTTGGTCAAATGACCATGGACACCTTGGGCAATGTCAGGGCTCTGCTGCTCAATGTTAACGAGCACCTTGCAGTTGTCGGCATCAAGACCCACATCGGCTGACACGAACCCAATTTCGCGGCAAGTGTCACGGACGATCTTCTCGTAGTCGACATTAGCCTTGGTGGTGATCTCACCGAACACCATGACCATGTTGGTCTTGGTGCAAGTCTCGCAAGCCACCTTGCTGTCGGCGTCCTGAGCTAGGCAGGCGTCGAGCACGGCGTCGGAGATCTGGTCGCAGAGCTTGTCTGGGTGACCCTCATTGACGGATTCGGAGGTGAACAAGAAAGTTTCAAGAGCCATTTCTCAATAAATCTGCATCAACATAACACAAAAATCTAATCAGCAATTCGAATTCGAAAACATAGTTCTCACAGCAATATCATCAAACAGCTGGTGTGCACTTATCAGATCTGATTTCGTAGTTTAAAGATTCAAACTTTATCAAATTCAACAACTACCCAATTCAAGATCTAGTGTCAGAAACAAAACCCAGATCCAATATTTATTTTGTTCAATATGTTTGTCAAATTTGTCAACATAAGTTTCATTTCATTAAGTGTAATCGAGCAAAACTGAAATCAACCCAACAAAGAAGAACCAGAAGCACACCTGAGAGGTAGCGGGGGAGAGAGTTTGGGTAAGCTTGAGAGGAGAAGAAGAAATGACCTTAGAGGAATTGGGGTCTGTTCTCCTATTCAAGCGGTTCGAGGAAGAGTGGAGGTTGAGGTCCCAATTTATAAGGAAATGGGGATGAGATTCCAGAGTGGTGGCCAACCCCCAAGTATCAAAAGTTGGGGTAGATTCATGATCACGTGACAGTAAAATCCAGGGGCGGGTGTAAATCTCGGCCGTCGGTGGGTGAGTCGGTGGGTGAGGCTGGTGATCTGAGATTCTGAGACGTGGGGAGGACGCGTTTTACCGCGCGTTTGGTAATAATTACCTCTAAACAACCCACCTACCCCAGCCTGTCAAGTTTTCTTTTTCTGGGCAGACATGACGTTGACCCATCACCCCACTTGGTCTCTCACTTAACGGAGTGACTTAACTCTGTTTGTTAATAGTGCTTCGTTTCATCCCGACTACAACATAGTTCGTTCCTATGAAATCTATTAATGCGATAACCGCAAGCTTTGTTTCGGTTGTCCTGGCTGAGGCAAGGGCAAGGGTAAATCGTAGAACTCGGGGTATACATAGCATGAGGATTAAACTTTGTCAGCCGATATTGGATTTTGGTTTTCTAGGGTTAAGATTTTCTTTTGGTGATGGACTCAGGGTTAGAACAACGTGTTAATGATGTGTTGAATGAGAACATATAACAAGAATAACGGTCTACTCATTTATTGATAGAAAGACCTATTTATAGGCATTACATAGAGTCTCCCGAATGATCTAAAACATCTATCAATATTGTAATCTATTCTAATAAGAAAACGATTAGGTCAAGACACATAACAGAAGGATAGAAAAATATTTTTCTTAAATAGAGTTTTATTTCTTGATTATTAATTAATTAAGTATACAATAATTGAGGTCTTACGCAGCTGACTTCAATCAGACAACAGTGAGATGACAACGATATGGACTCAAATAAGTGATGTAATATCTTCTCAAGCGGCGAAATCGAGATCCCAACCAAGTTGTTTCAAAGGCTCTAATCATGGTTGTTGTGGTACGTAGCCGAGGGTGTTTTATATTGGAGTGGATCGACGACTAACATCGGGGCTCTACCAGGATCGACGACACTCTTGTTTGCTTGATGCAATGTCTCTAGTGGTTATGCAACCACAGTGTATTACTTACTCGATTGCATGTGTTGTTAACGTTGTTGAGGAGGCTAGCTAGCCCTAATACTAAGGGTAAAGGAAAGACTTAAGTCTCCAGTTAATTCAGCCTAAGAGTTAGACTTAAGATAACCCTAATTATTAAATTTATTAGGTGTACACCAATTGAGTTCATATCTAGCCATTATTTTGTTCTAAGGAATTAGGTAGTAACGTACACAGTTTTTTTTTTTTTTTTTTGCTTCAAACTCTTTATCAGCCTAGTTGTAAATAACGAAGGTACTAATCATGGTGCTTAACAGACCTTGTGGAGCATGTCGTCTGATGTGTCATGTGAACTGTCTTATAATAGTTGATGAAGCAAAAACCCGTTCCTATTTATTCAAAAATAAATAAATAAATTAGTACATCATTAAACTGGTTCTATAGCTTATGGTCTTATTAAGCTGGTACGCTATTAATTTTCAGATCCATATCGGTGGCTTGTGAGCGGTGGGGGACTCTCCTTGTTGTGTCCTGATACATTTTCATCATTTTTGTTATCTCAACCCACTCCCTTAATGTGGTGATTTACTGACCTATCAAATTTGGGGGGCTATGACTACCTTAAAAAATTTATAGATCCACAAACCTCCATGTCTTCCCTCACCCAATCCCACACATAGCTCCCATTTATCTTTGAAGTTCTAACAAGCTGATCCATGAAGGTTTTCATAGCTTTCCCTTAAAAGTGAGAATCACTTTACCTAGGTTTATTGGTGCTCACGCATAGGTATTTCACCCTTCATTCTTTTCTTTGTTGTTGGCTTCTACACCATCTTGGTTTCTTCCCGAATTGAGTCTCTCGCTGGCGGGTGGTTTTGGTTTTAAGCATTCGTCCCCTTAAATATTTGGTTTTGTTTGGATGTGTTTTGTTAGTCATTGGTAGCAGTACTTCGGTTATTATCCCATTTGTATGACACTTTCGACAACATCTTGGCTCTTGATCGATGGCGGCTGGCGGGAAACTTGGGTGGCAGCTGCTATGTTTGTACCATTGTAGGAGATGATGTTTTATATAGTTAAATTTTACGGTTTCACTCTTTTGCCCTATCTATGTGGACTCAGGTCGAGTTATAATTTTTCTTGTTAGGTTTATCTAGTCAGGGCTTATCTTAATGCAGTTTCATTAATTAGCTAAAAAAAAAAAAACCCTTGTCCTATAGTTTGGTTTTGAAGTCTCAAATACAAGTTTTCAAAGCTACAAACGAGAATATAACAAAATTATGTATGTGATTATATTATGTTTGCGTCATTTCTATTAGTGGTTTTGAACTTTTTAGTTTTATATACTTGTACCACGGTTTTTGACTTGGGCCAATTACATATAAGTCCATTTAGAGACATTTTTTCTCACATAGATCCACCTTAACATTTTTATCCACATAAGTCCACCCAAATCTAAATAAGGTTTTGTATTAAGTATTAAAGTTTAACATAATTACATATTGTCATCCAATAAAAAATATTAGATTTTCTCTCTTATATTTACAAGAATGCCACTAGTATAAAAAGTCAACAACCACTCTCATTTTAAAACAGTCTCCGGCCGACCTCCGGCGAGATTTCCGGCTGACCTCCGGCGAGGTTTCCGGCCGACCTCCGGCGAGATTTCCGACCGACCTCCGGCGAGGTTTCCGGCCGACCTCCGACGATGACAAAAATTACTACTACCAGCTATAAAAACTACTACCACCAGCTACAAAAGCTACTACCACCGCCTACAAAAGCTACTACTGTGAGGTTTCCGATGAACACAAAAGCTACTACCACCAGCCACAAAAGCTACAACCACAAGCTACAAAAGCTACTACTGTAAAGTTTCCGACGAACACAAAAACTACTACCACCAGCTACAAAAGCTACTACCACCGCCTACAAAAGCTACTACTGTGAGGTTTTCGACGAACACAAAAACTACTACCACCAGTCATAAAAACTACTACCACCTCCTACAAAAGCTACTATCACCGCCTACAAAAGCTACTACTGTAAGATTTCCGATGAACACAAAAGCTACTACCACTAACCACACAAGCTACTACCACAAGCTATAAAAGATACTACTGAGCATATCAAAAACTACTGTCACCAACAAAAAAAACTATTATCACCAGTTATAAAAAATACTATTAAGCATATGAAAAACTGCTACAAGGTAGAACAAAGCTACTGTCACCAACAAAAAAAACTACTACAACCAACAACAAAAGCTACTATCCGTAGCTAGAAAAGCTACTACAGCCAACAACAAAATCTACTATCACCGACTACAAAAGCTACTACCGTCACTAACAAAAACTACTACTACCAGCAACAAAAACTACTACTACTACCAACAAAAGCTACTACCATCATAAATTAAAACTACTACTGTCAGCAACAAAAACTACCATAATCTGTAATAAAAGCTACTACTAAGCACAATAAAAGATACTACCAAGTATTACCAAATATACTCAATGTGTCAGGAAAATATACTATCACAGTATCGAAAATGTATTATCGCAGTGTCATAAATATACTATCACAGTTTTGAAATTATACTATCATACATAAGCACTGCCGCTGTGATGCATCTACTCCCTTACACATCACTCTACTCCCTTACAGATCCATCATCCAAGCCATACAAAGAATGAAAAACCTTCAATTCCACATTGGACGTTGTTGTCGACGGTACCTAGCTCCGTTTCCATATACTTATTGTTGTGGCTATTGACATTTCAACTCCTGCTTGGCATTAATTTGAAGATTACGACCAGGAAATCCAAGAAGACCTGTACAAGTCGCCGAGGAAGCCGCCTGGCCATGGATCTAGGTGGATCGTGTCAAGGTCGAGAGCTCGTCGGAGATGAATCGAATCAAAAAGAGAGAGACCGGAGCTTCTTCGTCGTCATCAGGCGAGTATCATACAACAAAAACCCCCAAAATCAATCAAAAATAGTCGGATCGGAGCAAATCAGATACGAATTCAAAGACTAAGGAGTAGAAGTACCTCAGATATGGTGTTGATGTGGCTGATGTCGACGGCGAAGGTAGGGTTCCGGCGATATCGTAGAGGAAGAGTTGGAAGACGATGACCATTGCTGCCTAATCGTGGTTGAAATCCAGAAGCGGGGGAGATGCAATCAAGGCCGAAGCGGAGGTCGTCGAGGAGTCGAGCTAGAAGTCGCGTCGAGGCGGCCGATGGCTTCGTCATGGCGGCGGCGTCGGAATGGAGAGAGAGAGAGAGAGAGAGAGAGAGAGAGAGAGAGAAAGAAAGAGAGAGAGAACCAAATGAACGGGTGAGAAGCAGAGAAGGGTAAGATAGTCATGATAAAAAAAATTGAGCTTGCAAAGTGGACTTGTATAGGTAAAAATATTAAGGTGGACTTATGCGGAAGAAAATGTGTCAAGGTAGACTTATATGAAATTTTCTATTTTGACTTTTGTATGTGCAAAATTTTCCTAGATGCAGTTGATCGCATCAACCATCAACGTCTGGAGAATTGAGTATGAGATTATTTTTTTTTTCTAGTTTTGACGTCACATAATAATTGAGAGAGACTCGTAGTATACAAGTTATCAATGCATCACTACCTGATTACCTCCAGACTCCAGAATAAAGAAGCACCAACTCGTTTCGTTCTGCCCCCTAGCTAAATCTTTCCAAAGACGAAAACTTGTGATTCATATACGTGTGCCTGATCGTGCAACCTTAATCTGACTTCATGAATAGTTTGGTAAGAATTATGTAGGAAGATTCTCAGTTGGTTCATCACTAAATCATATCCTATGTAATGGGTTGGTGATCGAGTTGGTGATTTGGTCTTACATCCTCTTCTCCAATCCCTATATGGTATCACCACCCAGCAACCTACCAACATCAGTCAAAATCAGCTTACCAAAGAAGAAAAGTCAGTAAAAACCAATCACAAAACTACCCAAATTCGAAGCTGTTTAAAAGCTAGAGTTTGACCTAAACTCATTATATGATGTGCTTATTCTTCATTGAATCTATGTCCATGGTACATCAATCTCCGTCGACTCGTCGGCCACTCTCTCGTTCTAGTTGCACACGTAAATTTCTTCGGTGAGGACGACACTTAGATGAGTTAGATCTCTCCGGCCAAAACTGTTACTGTATTCTGAAGCAACATTGTTGAACTAGATATTAAATGGAACATGCATAATTAAATGGAACATGCATAATTAAAGCTCTAATGTGAGAGTCACTTCGACGGGTTTGGTGCTGACAAGTGATCTTGATCAATGCAGATCGGATACGATGGTGCTACACCATATTGATCTGTCTTGGCTTTATTACTTTGATAGATCATAGATTCGATTAGATATTATGAATTAATCGAGCTTCATTAAATATAAGAGCTAGCATAACGTCATTGTAAAATTTCAGTCACACCAACAACAGAACTAGCTAGACGTCTCAATAATTTTATGTACATGATGGATTACATGGGACATTCTTGTCATGGTTGAGTTGTTAATCTTGTTACTGAAGTTCTTGCTACAGGATCACCAATGGTACCAAATGCTTCCTTCAAACAAGGGGTAGCAAGATGCTTTGGTCCATGCCGGGTCCGTGGGTCATGCGAATTGAGGACCCGTCTTGTCGAAAGATCGATAGGATAATTGCACACTTCAAAGCGGTTTTGGGAAGTAATTTTCAAGTTTTCACTCGTATAAGAAGAATATTTCTGTCAAATTCAAACATGTTTAGTGTTAGATGCGTGATATCTCGAAAAAATGCTCGAATTATAGATCTTGGACATATAAAGATTATGTGAGAGCAATTACTTGGAACAGTGAAACGTTTGCTATTAATAGTCATGCATCACAAGATACGAACTTAATTTCTTCGTCTAGAGAAAGACACCTTGTCGTGAACATGTTATATGTCTTTGTGTATGTCGTTATTAATAAACCCGACCCGCACACCCGTCTGCTTGTTCCAATTGTGCAGCCGAAGCCCTGTGAAAGCCCAAAGTAAAGGCCCAATGTGAGAAGTCAGCAAACGTGTCGGTGGATAAGTACAAGCTTAAAGCAACCGAAAACGACTTGTGAGGTGCGTTTGTGACTAATCTACGTAACACTTAGCTTTCTTCTCCTCGACACGTCTTTTCACTCCCTATAAATACCCCAAACTAATAATTCTATCATTTTTCCCTTCATTGATTTCGTCCTCTACTTTCTCTCCCTCTCTCACAAGCCAAACAACCAAACGACTTTATGGGCAAGATCACGTCTTTCAAGCAAGAGTTCTCTTTCGGTTTGTTCCCACCCAGCTTTTGTTTTGTTTTGCATGATCGTTCATGTTGATCAAAATATTTCATTTCATGTGGTGCTTATTGGTTTTGTTTATTCTTTGGTGGTTGTTGATTCAGATGACCGTCTTGAAGAATCAAAGAACATCATTGGAAAGTACCCAGATCGAGTTCCGGTGAGTTTTAGCTTTATTCTGACTGAAATATCATATTTTTGCCTGAAAGCTGTGGAATTTAAACAAAGTTTGTTACTTTGCCTGATGATTGTGGGATGTCCTTGGAAATTGGAAATATGAAGATTTGGTCGTGTTGGTGTGTTTTTGATTAATGAGCATCTGTGTAAAGGATTAGAGTATTTCAATGTTGGATTGATTGATATATGATCATGTTTCTGTAGCTGGAGGACCTTGTAATGGGTGTTGACTTTGAAATCGGAAGTTTATGGTTTGCTTTTTGTCCAAGAAATTATGTATGGCATTGCTGTTGATTTGTGATGAAACTCTAGCTTTTCAGAAGATCTTACAGTTTTTTTTTGCAAATTACTTTCATCAGGCAGTTTCAACTTTCGTACCAAGGAATCACATTATTCGTGTGATTAACATTGGAACCTTAGAGAGTTGTGTGTGATTACACATGCTTTTATCATTGCGTTACGTTTTAGAGATCTGGCAAAAGTAAGGAGGAGTTGATGACTGAGCTCTTTTATTTTTATTGCTCACACACAATTATAAGGCTAAACTGTACTAGAAGTAATGTATCTCTAATGGAAGCATTGTTTTCAGAGTGCATAAACTTCCAGAGCTGATTCTGAATTGGGTTTCGTCAATGTTGCTGCAGGTTATTATTGAAAGATATTCAAGGACAGACCTGCCTGAAATGGAAAAGAAAAAGTATGTTGTAGTTGTCTCATTTATATTTTTAAAGTGTGTTAAGGACAAACTTAGTTGCCTGGGTAAATGTCAGTGTCAAATGTTTAGAACATAGTTAGGTGTTAATAACAAGGTAACAACTTTAAGATCGTCACTTCTTTATCTATTTCTGTATTGGTCCACAAAGTTTCCGTCTTTCAGGTTCTTCCTGATTTCTGTACCGTAACTTTTCTGTGAATACAACAACAGTTAATTTTATCAGCCTCTTTGTCATATATGTAGTTACATTTTACAAAATAGAGAACTGTGCATATGCTATTTGCCCCCTGTTTTGAGGATCAGTTGCTTGCTTTTCTGTGCTTTGAAAAACAGATGTATGCTTGGATGAATTACATTATATGCAGTTTGGTAAAGATCCAAAAGTTAGTTGCACTGATTGAAATTCCTAATTTCAGCCATTTTTTTCTGCATTCTCACTTTATGCTGTATTTCCTTGTTTGTTCTAGATACTTGGTTCCTAGAGATATGTCTGTTGGCCAGTTTATCCATATTTTAAGCAGCCGGCTTCAACTGACTTCTGGGAAAGCGCTTTTTGTATTTGTGAAGAACACATTACCTCAAACAGGTGAAAAGCCTTTTTCATTTATTCAGGCTACTTCGTTTGATAAAATTGTGTGAGAACTTGCTAACACATTCTTGTGTGGGTTTCCTGTACAGCAAGTCATATGGATTCCATTTATGAAACTTACAAGGAAGATGATGGATTTCTGTACATGTGTTACAGCAGTGAGAAAACCTTTGGCTAATCACTTCTAATCATCTAATAGTTCACAATTGTAAGTATTTATCGTTCTCACTTGTCCTAAACACATACGCCTGAGTGGCTTGGGCGTTCCCTGTAATTTTATGTTCCTTGAATATTTTAATTTCTTCCCTTTTCTGTAAAGTTCATAACCTGTAATAATAATGCCATATTATCTTTCCCATTACTGAATTAATACATCCATCACATTGGTGGCTTTCACAAAAAAGGTGTAATTCTTTGTGCTCCGGTTTTGTCTTTTTTCCTTGTCCTTTTTAGCTGGGAATAGTTCCGTATTACATTACTACTACATACTAGACTATGCAAGAATAGAAATGGAAAGGCTACACATGTAGGAGAGAAAAGCAAATGAAGGAAGTAATGAGATACTGATAGCAATGGTTATTAGGCCTTCTTATCTTTATTAACACTATATTTTGAAACATTATACCTCATTTGTTACTCGATAGGTGCCAAGTTCTACTATAGTGTATTAGACATTCCATGGACAGTGACCTCTGCCTCCACAATGCAACTGTCCTTTAACAGAAACCCCATGCCTGTCTGACTGAGAAGGCCTAGAGTGATGAATTTATGCCAACCCCGTTCTGGGTTTGAGGCACTAAACCAGAAACTAGCTGCAATTTAAGAAAGTAAGAAAACGTTACACTATAGAACACAAATGAATGCTTCGACTACATACAGTGACAGAAAATGGAGAAAGATTTACATTTTCCATACTGATGCCTCTGATGCATTTGATCAAGGATGCGCAGAGTAAACTCTGTATATATTTTAGTACCAGCAGGTAGAGAAGTAGGATCAGCCAATGCCAAAATAAAGGAAAGATGACTACCCAGTCCATTGCCTTTGCCCTTGGGATAGAGTTGTATCTTCCTGCCAAAACCAAAATATATTTTGATTAGATCATTTCTAAATCACATCTGAATACGAAGCGTACAATCTTTGATAAGGCATATATTTTGATGATCTGCAAACCCCTGCCTCTGAACATTGACAACACAATAAGGCATATATATATGTTAAGCAATAGGCATCTATGATTTTAAGAGTAGCCAGAATATCCTCCAAGAGAGAGTCTCTTACCATCTCTGTTGGAGTCCAGGATAGACATTGAAATAGAGTTGACCTCTCAGTTTTCTGTGATACAGACAGAAGGAATCAAACTTGGGTTTACAGAGGGGTTCTATAAGCTTGAACCCTGGATTACCTTTAACTAGTTTCCGAGGGCTTTCAAGCTTTCAGAAGGTAAGACCAATGGTGGCAACAAGAATTAGTACTCTCGAGGTTGAAACAATCAATGAAGGGTTTGAACCTATTTATGGGTTAGCGAGTCCATGTATTAAATATATGAGTGTAGAGCCATTGTAGTGATAGGGTTCCTAAAATCTTGGAAAAAATTGGCTTAGTAAGCTTTCTTGACTGCCAAGTATTTTACGGGGTTCAACATGAAGTATCATTGTTCAGCTTGGGCCAAACATGACATATTCGAATTCTCTGTGTTTTGATAGCGAATCCCTTGATGTGGGGCGTAGCATAACTCAAAAACAGATGACGAACCGCAATTGGTAAATGAAAATTTCACCTGTCAACTCTCTTAGATATGAAAACAGTCCAAAACAAGTAGACATTTGGCCTAATATATTTTCAGACAATTAAATGTTACTTGCTGTTGTTGGTATATATGCTGCAAGCATAAATAACGACCGAGTAGACCCTTTTTCAGCCACAAAGGGCCCCTTCCTTAACAATAAAATGAAGGCTTCCCATATGTAGAAAGTTCTCTCTGGGAATGATAACTCACTCTATCGCGGAGAACTCTTGTAACACCAAAGACCTATTGGTCATGATAGTAGAATCTTAAGTGGATGTAGCCATGTCCTCCGATGAAATGGTGAACCACTATATATCCTTGTCTCTTGCTTATGATCGTTTGACACGAGATGGTGAACCACTACTGTGTTCTACCATGCTTCTACATAGCCTACAAGATTATGTAGAAACATTTGACACCGTTTGTGGGAATCATTACGAAAAGTCACATTACCTCTGCCTCCAAGAGACAATTCACTCAAGTCCATGAGAGTAATAGGTCCATTGGGACGCACCTAAGCCCAGCAAGGGATAGCTAGTCAGCAGGCCAGCGAGTGCCCTGCCGGGACCAACTGCCATCGGGCCCAAATGTATATGCGAATCCAATTAAGCAATATTTCCGAGAGTTGTGTTCAACCTGTTGCCGATGCATCACTGATGGTTCCTTTCCCAGTGACTACGGCTGCATCGGTTTGATCGATCTCGATGGGTATCGGATCGGCATCGCCGATCAACCAGGCGATATCCACAGGAGAGCTATGAGGTAGCTTCTGGGTGAGTCTCCCGATGAGCTCTCCCGGGTCTTCTGGGTCGAAGGATGGAATGAATAATCAGCGAGATAATCAGCTCTCGTTGGCTTCAGGAAGAGGTGTTATCGGGTCGTCTGGGAGCCCAACAAGTAGGTAGCCAGCCAGCAGGTGCCCGACCAGGTAGTAGTTACCGACGCGTCATCGATGGAGAACCCGGGGATGGCTCACCGAGACCCGGAGTTTAGTCATGTTGACCAGGAGCTTCACCCGTGACGACCTACCCCTCCCGCTGCCGACAGTTTCTTCGCCTCTAGGATAGTGGAATCCAAGTTCAGGCTGAGCTCATGTTCCCGGTTGGTCAAATTCATCAGGAGAGGGAGTTCATGTGGAAGTCGGGATCAATCTCGGTCAAATTGGTAGCCTCACCGGGACCCACTCACGCTTATATAGTTCGCCGGGAGATCCCCTTAGTCGTCAGAGCGTCCGGTTCCGACATTGGTACCTGGAAGGGCATCTCGGGCGATTGGGGATGATTTCAATTACTATTCTGTCTCCAGGATCGATCAGAGAAACTAAGTTTTACTCTACATCTCTTCAAATCTGGGACTTCAGTGACCCGAGGAAAGGAGTGCTCGAGGTTCTTAAAGGATAGGGAAACCTATACAACATGATTGTACTCTACCGGATACCAACATGAAAATCCATTCTACCGTACCTCCTATTGTGCGCACTCACCAGCTATTTTCAAAGATAAGTCCTTTAGTTCATCTCTTTATGGAAGTGCGAAGCATGCTAAACACTTGCATGATATCTCCCTGCTTAGATTCTTATAAGCATATCTGACTCATAGTTGTGAACAATGCATGCTTTAGTGATGATGAACATAGTTGCTAGACAGTGCATGCTGTCAGACATGATTTCACCACTAGGTTTGACTTAGTACCACCTCTTCGATGCTAGTATATACTAGTGTGTTTATGCATACAGAAACCTTGTACGTGATTGGTAATTCATCACCACCACTTGTGGTGTTTATTTGTGGCAGTATTGCATGCAAGTTATAGCACACTATGACAATATAATATGAGTTTATGAAAGAATATGCATGCACATGAAGACATGTTGGTACAACGCTAGCGAGACACTATGGAAATTTGATATGAGTTTGGGGAAGTATACAGGCAAGTTATGACATACTACTAGTATAACACCAATGAGGCACATATTACATAGTTTATGTTGCTGCTCCACGTTTCAATTTGAAAATTTATTTGTTGATTAGGTTTGAAACCATTAAGTCATAATGTCGTTGGTTTACCATGCATTGTTGCAACTAATACGGACTATATAACATGCAGTCCGTGATCAACTATTTGGTTCAAATTTGTTTGGGGAAAATGTACATACCCTGTGTTGATAACTTATTTTGCCTCCTGGACATCATATATGGAAGTCTATTAGACTGAGAAACCACCGAGAGATTGGCATTCCACCGAGAGATGTGTCTTCCACCAAATTCCACCAAGAGATAGATAGGCATTCCACAAAGATTGGTATTCGCCCGAGAGAGATTGACATTCCACCGAGATAGGCATTCCACCAAGAGTTAAGCATTCCACCAAGATTGGTATTCGTCCGAGAGATAGGCACTCCACCGAGATAGGCACACCACCGAGAGACATTAGTCATTAAAATCCCTAGTAAGACTAAGCAGTAAGACTAAGTGGGATTGGCAATCCACAAAGAGGCATAATTTACTGAAATCCCTAGTAACACCAAGCGGGATGGGTGATCCACCGAGAGACATAAGTCATTAAAATCCCTAGTAAGACCAAGTGGGATTGGCAATCCACCAAGAGGCATAATTTATTGAAATCCCTAGTAACACCAAGCGGGGTAGGTAATCTACCGAAAGACATAAGTCATTCAAATCCCCAATAAGACCAAACGGGGTAGGTAATCCACCGAGAGACATAAGTTATTGAAATCCCGAGTAAGACCAAGCGAGATGGGTAATCCACCGAGAGGCATAATTTATTGAAATCCCCAGTAACACTAAGCGGGATGGGTAATCCACCGAAAGACATGTCATTAAAATCTCGAGTAAGTTATTGAAATCCCCAGTAACACCAGGCGAGATAAGTAATCCACCGAAAGACATCTTCCCTTTAAAAACGGAGCAAGTGGCTTGATAAACCACAGACGGCATTAACACCCTGTCATTTAAGTAGTAACACAGGATATAGAATGGGCTCGCTACCTTTGTCCATGGAAAATGTAACACCCGGATGACTGTAAAAGGGTGCTTCAGTTGGCGGGTCATCGAGGTACAAGACCTATCTCGCGTGACACCATTGTTGTCACGCCCCGAACCTTAATTTTTACCTTAATTACTAGCATAGTGGTAATAAGAGTTTTTACCGTGTTCGTCACTAAGTGTGTAATTTAATTAGTCCCCAGAGGGTGTTAAGGGACTAATATTTTGAAGGAATTATTTGAAGGAAGAAAATGTGACTACGGTAAAAATTGTAAATTTTAGCTAGTAAAAGGTAATTTTTATTGGGGTATTATTTTTGGGGTGTTGAATTATTGGATTTTGGGTTTAAAAGGGGACTTGGACCCGGATCGGGCCCAAGCCCAGTTTTTCTTTTCTCTTCTTCTTTCACTCTCTTCCTCCCGGTTTCTCTCCCCGAGCCTCACTGCCCAGAAATTTTCCGTCGCCAGCCCGCCGCAGTCCGACCTCCGTTCGCCGCCGGACCGGTCCCGTTCGGTCGGTCTCCGACCCAACTGCAATCCTAGACCGGTGGCAACCTCCCTAGCGCCGCTGTGAGGGAGAAAAGCTCGCCGGAAGGTCCGATTGCCGAAAGCCATTCTTCGCCGGAACTCCTTCCTCCGGCCGCCATAGCCGGCGAGCCTTGGCTCAAAATGAAGCCCTCCTCCCGTGCTTCAATCCCTCCAAAGGGCTCGCTCCGTCTTGAGCTAGGTAAGGAGAAATCGGAATTTGAATTTCTAGGGCTTTATTGTGTATTTGTGTTCGATTGGCTTGGTTAGGCTTAGAATTGGAGTTTGTGGTAGTTAGGACTATTGTAGAGGAGGTTGAGAGGGAGATGCTGCCAAATTTTGGTGACCATCGGAGGTCGCCGGCGGAGCTGCCGCCGCCGAGAAAATGTTTTTGGTGGAGAAAAATGTGAAGAGTTTAATGGAATAAGTTTTAGAATTTTTGGAGGAGTTTTGGATATGTTTGAGATTTATTGAAGTTTGGTATTTTTGACGGATTATTAATTTATAATCCGGCCATTAGATTTTATTTGGTGGAAGGTGGTTTTGAGGAAGTTGGTATTTTTATGGAGATTTGTGGTTGGCAGTGAAGTTAAGATTTAGGACGATAGGCATGGTTGAGCGCTAGAAGCTCATAGTTAATTATGCCTATTTTATTTAAGCGTCGGTGTTTTATTTTAATGAATTGTTTATGTTTGGAACAGGACGCGAGGAGGCTCGAGCAGAGGAGACCTCCGACCGACGTCAGGCTTAGGCCTAAGTTGTGAGTTGACTTTTGTTTTAAATAATGTGTTTGAATTGTTTTATTGTTGAGTAATTTCCTTTGTTGGATATTTTCCCAAAATTGAGAATTTCGGCGATTATACTCGAGGCACAATTTCGAGAATAGTATGTATGAGAGAGAACGCTAGCTAGCTATACGTGGCAGCCCCCGTCCTGAGGACGAATGCCAGTATGGGGTGACGTGAGCGTTAGACGCGAGCGTAGTAGCCTTGTACGATTTTCTACTTTTTGAGATTATTCTATGTTTTACATTCATTATAGAAATCGTACAAGGAGTAAGCACGTATTTATATCCACTCGGTCATTACCCCCATTCTGAGGAAAAATGCCAGTATGAGGCGACGTGAGCGTCAGACGCAATCGTATTAGCTTGGTGTGACTATCTATTTTAAAGCTTATTCATAGATAGCATATATGGAGTAGACGAGTGGTTAATACATACTGATATATATTTATAATTTGAGCCTGAGAGGCTGTTTTGTTTATGATTTGGAGACTAGCCAGAACTAGTCGTTTGCATTGCTAAATTTCTTGTTGTTGAGATTATTTTGTCCACTCACTCTGACGTGATGAAATATTTTCCCCTGGGCTTTTCCTTCGTTTTTAAATGCCCAGTCTGCAGAGTTCGGGTGTGGTCTAGAAGGAGGCGACGAGGCATAGTCACTCATTTCTCTACTACTGTTCACCAGTAGGTCATCTGTTTAACCCACTAGGATTTCTAGTAGCTTCCGCTGTATTTCTTGTAGTAACTCTGAATACTTTCGGAAAAATATATGTGTATTATTTTATTCGGTTATTTGGATTAAGTTGAAGAATTTATATTATTGGTTAAGAGTGTTCTTTAATTTTTCTGGGTTAGGGTTGTCCATTTTCAAGGGAGGTTTGCCGAGTCCTTCGGTAAGTTTTCCTTGGAGGTGGTCCCCGCAGGACTCACCTCGGGTTTCAAGGTGAAATTCGGGGCAGGTCTTGACAATTGTCCATCTCGCTTGAGTGTCATCGAGATCCATCTCGCGTGAGTGTCACCGAGATCCATCTCGCGTGTGTCACTGAGATCATAACACACTGGTACAAGATGTTTTGGCCACGATCCTCAGCAGGGGTTACGAGGTACATTAGCGTACCAAAAGTAAACAAAGCGTGCGCGAAGCAAACTCTTCAGCTCACCTGACAATTTGAGTCCTCGCGCGCGAAGCGACCTCTTCAGCTTGCCTTATAATTTGAGTCCTCGCGCGTGAAGCTAAACTCTTCAACTCGCCTGTTAATTTCAGCCCTCGCCGCGAACTCCTCGGCTCGCTTGTTAATTTTAGTCCTTGTGCGCGAAGCGATTTCCTTAGCTCGCATGTTAATTTCAGTCCTTGTGCGCGAAGCGATTTCCTTAGCTCGCCTGATAATGTCAGTCCTTTTGTGCGAAGCGAACTCCTCAACTCGCTTGATAATTTCAGTCCTTGTGCGCGAAGTGAATTCCTCAGCTCGCCTAATGATGTCAGCTCTTGTGTGTAAAGCGAACTCCTCAACTCGCCTGATAATGTCAGTCCTTTTGTGAGAAGCGAACTCCTACACAGCTCGCACGCGAACGGTACCAACTAGCTCGCATACTTCATGATAACACTTCGCCCGGCCAAATAAGTTTTGAGGTCGGGGGTCGGGAGGGACAATTCTTGTCTTATCGGCAGACTTAAAGATGTCAAGAAAAGTAAGACCCGGAATCAGCAAGTAAAGACAAGACCCGAGTAGCCCCATTTGTAAAAAGGAGCAAGACCAGGGCATCAAAATAGAGAATATCAACAAGCATGACTCGTGAACCACATTAAGCACTACCCGCCCGAGCGCCAAATTCATTGGCAATTTAACAAAAATAAAGCAATCTTCGAGCAAGACTTGGGGAAACATGATGAATCTTGTCACTCCACTCCAAAAGAGAAAAAAAATCGTGAGAAAGGGGGAGAGGGAAATAATTCCGAGTAAGAGAACTTTCTTCCTCGGATAGCTAGGGGGACAAGGGTTGTATGCCGTTACTCGGTCGTTACTTATGCTTGACGGTATATAATTTATTTTTAACTCTCTAAGTAAGATGATCCTCTTACTCAAGAGTTGGGGGGACATGTTGTTGGTATATATGCCACAAGCATAAGTAACGACCGAATAGACTATTTTCCGGCCACAAAAGGCCCCACCTCCGAGATGCTTCCGATAAACCGACATCCTAGCTACCTCAACATGGTGAAAGATCATCGGTATCACATCGGGAAGGTGCTCCTCCAAGCTCCACAAGAAGGCACCATGATAAGATATATGTATAGTTAGTCTCACATCGGAAATATGTAATAAGAAATAACATTCATTAACTATAAAAGGAAGGCTTCCCATATGTAGAAAGCTCTATCTGGGAATAATAACACTTTGGGAATAATAACTCACTCCATTCCGGAAAACTCTTGTAACACTAAAGGCCTATTGGCCATGATAGTGGAATCTTAAATGGACGTAGCCATGTCATCAGATGACATGGTGAGCCACTATATGTCATTGTCTCTTACTCATGATCGTTTACTGTGTTCTACTGTGCTTCTACATAGTCTACGAGATTATGCAGAAACACTTGCTTTCCTGAGTAGTTTGCAACGGGACACATAATCCAATCACAAATGATCAAAATCTCCCACAAGTTCGCGCTTTCTCAATACCTTGCAATCAAGATAAGATTCTAAGACTTCAGGACCAAATCACCAGATATTGCAAAAACTATGTGCATGATTGCATTCCTGTTAGATATCACAATGCCATACTGAAATACTTTCAAATAGCAACAAAAAATTGATCATCGGTCTCGTACCCCTAACTAGCGCTTGTTCAAAGACAACATTAGTCTGCAAATAGTCGGTTTACAATAGTATCCGCACAGGTTTACAATCCTTGTGATTTTGGCCTTATGTATCCAAGACTGAGAAGCTTCTGAACCAACAATTTTTCAGCATCCAACTGAAATCCCAAAAAGAAGGGGAAATCTGATCAGTGAAACAAATACTGCAAAGCGTACCATACATACTTACATAGTCCAGTCTTGCATATATGCAGATGAGTATGTAAAACACACATCAAATAGTCTCATGCTCAAATGTGTTGCCGAGAGTTGAAATAGATAAATAGAAAAGGCTGAGGGCACACAAACCTCAACCATGGGATTATTCTTAGGAATGTTGCAAGCCAGAATTATGTTTAGTCCAGTCCTCGACACTGCGATAAAACAATTCCCAATGTCAGGACCTTTGTAAACCAAACCCAACTATATCTTAAGAAAGTTCAAAAACTCACCCAATCTCCGAGCAATGCCCGACCCTGTATTATCAGAACTCCCAGCAACTATGGATGTAACACTCACTGTACTCTGTTGTGCAGGTCACCAATCAACAAGACAATGATCACTAATCTCTCACAGTAAAACTTTCAGTCCTAAACGGTAAAAAATGTGACAAAATTACCAACTTACAGGTCGAGTGGGTGCTGCTGCATACAAATGCCCCAATTTTCCAGAGTTGCAACCAATCCATGCATATATCTACACTCAAAAACACAACCCAACTCAAATATCTATCCATGACCACACAATTTCCAATATTATTTCCTAACCCAAAACTTCATCACACGTTAGCTTTAGCAAGTAGCAACTCTTGGTCAATAAAGTCAACAACTTGATCATCTATATTGCCAAAACTTGACTTGGGTAGTTCAATTTCGATGTGAAGAAGAAGAACCGACCTGCTTTGGAAGGCGGATGATTTGGAAGTGGAGGGTAGTGGAATCATGGACGACCTCAGTGAAGCACGTGACTTGCACGCCACCAGCGTCGGCGTCTCCGTTGCTGTAGCTTGGTTGCTTCTCTTTGGACATATGGGAAGAGCTTAAAGCTTGGGTTAGAGCACCCAGGTCCGACTCTCCGCTAGCCATAGTTTACAGAGACGAACCCAAAACGAGGGTTTAAGGGATCCTTTTGCTCTTGACTCAGAGAAAGACGTCGTTTCGCGTCATTTTACTTTTCAATCCCTCCACTTATGCTACAAGCCAACAAGGCACGGCTAAAATTGATATCGCAGTGTTAGTTTTTTTAATTTCTTAGACAACACACCGATGCCGTGATTTACATAGTGCTAGACTGATAGTTATGTCACTAACTAACCAACATTAATTGATATCGCAATGTCCAACAAGGCACTGTTAATGGCAATGAATTTGTTCTCAGGCCTTGTACAAACCTCCCGTCACACTATGAGAGCTGGTCATGCCCGAAGGCGTTACCTTAAGCGCAAGGAGAGGGGATGCCGAAGCAAAGGCTAGTGACTAAAGTCGTAACAAGGTAGCCGTACTAGAAGGTGCAGGCTAGATCACCTCCTTTTCAGGGAGAGGTAATGCTTGTTGGCCAGAATGTTGGTTCTTTTATCCCTAACATACCGATCTCGTGACCTATACAATGTTAGTTATACGCTCACCCAAAATGTTAGCCTAAAAATGAAACCAAAGTTTATAGAAATGTGTTTATACTCTTAGCGGGTAGGATGCATAAAAGAGGCCGTAAATCAGGATTGAAAGAGAAGTACCAATGAATTAAAGCTAAATAAGATTTGTAAAACTTGCTTTGCACAAGTTTACATACAAGAATGGCTTCCAGGTTTGTAATTACAGTATGATGAATTACAAATTTACAATGTGTATCTAGTATTCTAGACTCCCTCACCCCTTCATTCAAACCTAGGAGAATGAATCAAATCAATCAACACAAAGGATACAGAATTTACAGTGTAGTTTCTAATACTATCAATCATCAAAGGCCACTTTGGCAAAGTGGGATTAACAACATAATTTTAAGTAACCATCTTCTGTCCCAACCAGGAACAATCTTGAGAAGGGTAAAATGCTTATGCTTGATAACACTGAGAAGTTTCTTGCTCCGTGATCTGCCATGTAGAGCTTTTGACATGTAACGGCGTGCTGTCCGTCCTGTCGAAATGGAAGTCAGTGGTTGCAAGTGATAATAAGAATAATATTTGAAAATAAATGGTGATGAGTTCGCTGTTGTTTACATCATCAGGGGATATAGATAAAGAAGAGAGTCCAATTTTGTTTCTGGCAATTGAAATAATATCTTGGCCCCATACGGAGAAAGCAGATACACCATCTGTATGACCTCTTAGAATTGTGGGCTGAGATGGCACATTCCTGCACAAGGCATTCATAAGTTTAATGAGAGCATGATTAAGCAATAGCATTTCTGGGATGACAGATAATAGGACAGTACGATCAAAATGTCATATCAACAAATAAGCTATTATTGTAAAGAAAATTCTGCAGATACCTCCTCAAGTCCCAAATCCTTAGAGTCTTGTCAAGAGAGCTGGACAAAACCAAATGGTCTTCCGGTGCAGCCAACTACACAAATATATGTTATATCAGTATCTGAGTACTTCAAAGAGGAAGCGAAGTTAAACTCTAGCGTTTTTGATATACCTTTGTAATATATCCATCATGAGCCCGCCAAGAGGAAATAACATTTCCACTCCTTGCATCAAATAACCTACAATGGCCAGAACTCATTCCAGCTGCAATCCAAGATGGTGAAGAAGCTCCATCTGGTTGCATTTTGTCAGACCCACAAGAGCATATGGTAGAAACAATAGAAGGAAAGCCTGACTCCAGATAATCCCCCCTCCAAAGATGCAGCTTTTGTCCTCCGACAACATCAATGAACCTGTATAATTCAGGAAAACATTAGAAAGGCAAACTGTATCAAACATTTTCTCATTTACATCAGCTTGTAATGGGATAACCGAGCAAAACTATGTATCTACCTCAAAGAACCATTTCCAGTGCCAGCAACAAGCGTTTCACCAAACTCAGTCTGATGCATACAGGTATACAGGCTCCCATCAAATGCACCAGTCAATATTCCACTGGACATTGTATTGGGACTAAGCATATTACTGTGGTCAACATTAGCCCTAGAGGAAGAAGATGGGGGGATTGCAATATGTGCAGAATCCACTGATGGTTCAGAAAATACTGAAATTAATTTCCCTGTTCGGCTATTCCAGACATGTATTGTTCCGTCACAGGATGCAACTCTCCCACTAGACGACAAGACACAAATGTCGTTCACAACCTAATAGTCACAAAAAACAAATAATAGACATGAGAATAACCCTAAGTATTCAAAGCCTTAAACTAATCCAGATCTGAATCATGTACTTCAGAACCTGAAAGTTCCACGTAAAGAAACACAATTTTCAATCTGAATACTAGTAATTATACATACAAAAAATTTCAAATGAAGTGCAACAGCAATAATTATTATTAAAAAAAAACCAACAAAGTAAAAAAAATCTTAGGATAAGTAAACCTCTTCATGGCCGTAGTATCCAGATACACAGTTAATTCTACTCAGCTCCCATTTCTGAACAGTTCCTCTGAAGCCTGCACCGATCCCTGCAGTAAAAACCGTGGATTCATCTGGGCAGACGGCCAAATATCTTAAGGCTCCAGGATGCGCACGGACGGAGTGTATCACAGATGCTCTGATCTTCCATGGATGTTCATCTTTCACACCTCCACTACGCCCAAGAAAATCAGGCCCATCCCAGCTAGCAGCAGGACTAGGGAACCAAAACCAGGGCTCATATTTATAATTTGATGCTGTTGCTGCATGCATTTCGGTTGGACTCTGATGCACTGCGTCAGACCTTTTCTGAGGCATCAAGTTTTTGGCTCCTCTAGTTCCTTGCGATTGCGGAATTGACCATCCAACCCCATTTAGCAACAGCTTAGCAGGACTGTATTCAGGAGTTGAGCCCTTTCTGTATGCTCTGTTATTGAGTATAGTGTCTGAACCACTTCGAGACAATTCTCCTGTGTGTTCCCACTGAATCATGACAGGTTCAGAATATGAAGTGCAAAAGATGAGGGTATTGTGTTGGGTGCTTATATGTCTGTGTATGTGTATGTGTATGTGTATGTGTATCTGCATCTGCTGGGAGGGAGTTGAGAGGGAAGCGAGAGAGAATACATGTGAAAGAAAAACCATCAATACCAAACATTATAGTTAAGAGCATAATCCAAGAGTACCTTCCAATTATGAAATCGTAAAAGATATCGCTCAAGTAATAACCATGTTGCACAACACTGCCGAAGCTTCTCTATCCCAAGAAGGGACGCAAAAGGAGGATACAGAAGCAACCTGTCGACATCCTAGGAAGTTCAACATATATTTAAGGAAGACAACATGTACAACTTAAATTCCAGTGTTTGTAATTAACAATGTGCCATGAATGGTGAAAAGCACTCACGCAAGGTCCATACGACTTTCAATCACAGCCCCATCTTTTAGGTTTAAAATCTTTGACTTTCTGCCAGGGGAAGTAGATGCATTAGCAGTTTCTGGTGAGAAAGCAAGCTCATCAAATAGCTCCTTCAGTTGTGGCAAAACATGTAATGCTGTCATATCTGGTCCTATACGCTGACAAACAGCCATTAGGGTTGTGGCAGCAACCTAAAACACAGAGACCTTTTAGCATAATTGGAAATTAAAACAAACTGGCTAATATGTGATGCATGGAGGGTAACTTGGGAAGCAGTTATGTTTAGAAGTAACTGTGTTTGCATGCCCGTACATCACCTGAACCACTCTATGTTCAAAACTTGTCTGCATAAGAACCGGAACATGCAGGCAACTTTTATCCTGCATCATACAAGCTTCTATTATTTCAGAGAAATACCCCCTATGTTTTGAAATTAAATTTATATGAGAATCAAAATCCATACTTCAATTAGCTCCTTTACAACCACCTCCCTTGGTAAGAATGCAACCAGGCCATCTATTGTCATTAAAGAATCAATAAGAGCGAAAGCGGTCCAGCTGTGGACAGGCTCAGGCTTATTCATACGTGAAATGTCAATGCACAAACGAATTACATGTTTTAGCAACGGTAGCATCTGTCTGACAATGAAGCTTTCCCCCAACAGACCACCTGGATTTTGAAAACATAAACTGCTTAAAAGAACATGAATTCCAGGAAACATCGTATCAGATTATAAGGAACAAGCATACCAATTCGAACCAGCACATCAAGTCCATCAGTACTTAGACCTTTCCCAAAGCATTGGATCAATGGCAGGATTGTCTGGGGAAAGAAAGATGGTTAGCATAATAATCACAGTAATACATTTCTCCAGTGTTTGTTTGTCTGTGTTAAGACAGACACCATGGAAAATTTTAATGTTTATTCTATCAAGTCACAACTCACAACAAACGAATTCTGGGATGAGGTTTAACCTGATGAATAGTAATAGGTATACCAAGCTCTTCACTTGAGCCAAGCAGCAGCACGGAAGCAGCAGCAGCTGAACTCTTATGAGCAGCAGCATTCAAGTTCAATATTACAAGAGGATGTACAGTTTTGAGAAATGCTTGTTTGCCAACTCGATTCCATATCTCTTGAACAAATGAGTCTTGCAGGATAGAAACCTTTAGATGTGAATAACCTGTAGTCTGAAACAAAGACCTCCATAAGTAATAAGTTCAAAAGAAAATTCCATAAAGGTGAACAAAATAAAGCTAAAAAACTAGCCTGTAAAATTCTCTGGATGGCAGGCAAGACTATTGTCTTTACTGCTTTAGGTGTCAAACTTTTAATAAATTCTTTTAAGAGTGTATAAGCCCATTCTGCTTCAGTATCTGACAAAGGAGTCACCACAAGCGATAAGCAGAAAGGAGCACACATTTCAGCTGCAAACGTTCCCATTGCCTTGAGGACTCCTTGCTTCGCAAAGTTTGCAGCATAATGGAGGCAGGATCCATCTTTAGCCCGAAGATGGAGTGGGGCAAGAAACAAGTAGGATGCCTTGACTGTAGAAGGAAAGTACGGTGATTCCAAAAGAGACTTGGCTGATGGCCTCCTAATATAACCACGGACAAATAGAGTAAGCGCTCGATATATTTGTATTCACAAGTCTAAGTAATATATTGTATCATATTTGACAAATGAGAACTAATACCTCATGCTCATGCAATCCTTTTGAATGCATGCTTCAACTAGTAATTTGGTGTGAGGAGGAAGTTCATGCACTGGTCCAGGTAAGAGACCGCTGTCCAAGTACATGGACAATGACGCTGGATTGAAAAGTGGCCTCCTCAAGTGAAGTTCTGCTAAGAGACAACCAATAGAAAATATGTCCCTTGCAACATCTTCAGAAAATGTCTTCGAACAAGATGATTTATGCCTCCAAAGCAATAGCTCTTGATATCCTGTGGAGCCCTCATCCTCCACCTTCATATGCTCAAGAAGATAATTTGTATCAATTTGTAATGGCAACTGCTGGTGTTCCTTAGTGTCAGATGATTGAGGTATAATTTTCTTAACATTCTCACTTGATTGTTCTTCTACAGGAGCAATGGACTTGCCAGATTCAAGATGGTATCCATAGAGGGCACTCAATTCCATAGCATGTTCGCAAAAGGCTGATGCATCTTCTAATACTTGCAAATAAGCCGTATCAGAGAGGACAGAACTTTCACTCCTTAATTCATTAATTTTTCCTAGATACGAAGCTGACTCATTGGTCCTATCACCCGGCTTCCGTATTGCACCTCGACGCATAGGATGAGGTTCAGTAAAAAGCTGACGGCGTCCCGCTGACCTCGGCATCATGGACTCTGAAGAAGGGAGCATTACATTCTTTGCTGCAACAGCTGCCTGACCAGACATTTTGTAACCAAAGGTGATATCAATCCAGTGATGAAGTTGGCATGAGACGCGATCGCTTTCTAATGCTTCACAATGCAATTTGATGAATTCCTCAGGACCACCTGCCCATGAAGGTACAGCCAAGTCAGTCATACCAGCATGAAGTGAACTGAAAACTTGGGGATCGCAGTAAAACTCTGGAATGCACTCATCAGGGGTCCATTGATAGAGTCTTTGCATTGTAGAAGGATATTCATTAGGTTCGTAGACTGAGCGCACAGCCATACGTAGAACACTCAAAGGCAACCTCCTTGCTTTATAGCTGCAGACAGCCAATTCAGAAAGACATTCATCAGAAACATGATGTGGGAATTCTGATGTTGAATAGGTGAAGTCCAACTGTTCATCACCTTTAGCCAACCTCCATTTACTCTTACTCAAATCCCGCCACCCTGTGTCAGAATTCTCATCAGGTTTGGTACTAAAATCTATAACCCATGGCATCACTGTATGAAATGTGTGATCGCCCCACCTTCTCCCAGCTAATCTATTCAAGATGAGTAGATATTCAAAATTACTAATCTCTCCCCTCCACCACTGATTAAAGTCCCGTTGCCAGTCTATAGATGAGGAAAGCTTTAAATCAGCATAAAGACCTTGAGAGGGACAACCTGGTAAAGAACAACCTACCTTTTCGGGCTCAGTAATTGTACACCCATTACCTCTTGAACTTGAATTAAATCCTACCCCAGGCTTATCACATACACACAGCCAAGACCAGCATGACTCAGTAAGCATTACACTGGAAGGACATATGTTTCCATGAGCAGCCCCTAAACCATGAATATAAGCTAGAGCTGAGAGTAACTGATATACTAGAAACCTTATATGCCAATCAGACTTTAGCGCTTCAGGGCTATAATGGAGAATGTTTTCCAAGGTATATGGAGCTTTAGGAAGAACTACATCAACATAACCAGATGTCTTAACCATCCCAAGTATGGGAGCTATATTCGGATGCCTCAAGGAGCCAGGAAACAGATTCTCATCAAACGATGGTACCCCAAGTAAATTAAGAAAGTTGACACTATCTCTTCCCGAAGCTTTCCCCTCAATCAAGAGACTAAGCGAATTCAATATGTGATCTTCCATAGACCCGGACAAAAAGCTGGAAGCAAGCTCCTCAATAGAATCTGAAGAAAAGCCAACTTCAGTAACCGGTGCCAACGCACTGATGACCCTCGAGCAAGAAAACCTACTCGAATGATCACACTTTGAACTCTGCGGCAATGCTTTGCCACCATTTGATAAACCGACATCTTCCTCATCTTGACTCACATCACCATCATCCAGGCTATACTCATTACTGAAAAGAAAACGAAAAAATCCGAATAGGTTCTCTCATCCTCAATTCCTCAAACATCTAATACTAGACATATATTTTCATTCACAACTATGCACAAACAAAATGTAGTACTATTATCATCTTAAACATTAGTATTCTAAAACTGAACAGTTAAAATGAGAAAGCTGAAAAATGTAAGAGGGTCATACACAAATTTAGTCAGGCAATCCTGGTCATCACTTGGTAGATACTTGAGCAAGAACTGAGGAGCTGACGCAGTAGCTTCTCCATTTGAAGCAGACAACTGCAAAAGACAAGACCCAAGTGAATTTAAGCACTGAAAAACCAAAAAAGGATTCAACTTTGATGAGAGAGAGGGATAAAGGAAGGAACTTGGACCTGAACGACGGCGTTTGAGCCGAAGGGGAAAGCGGAATCGGAGAGAGCGTGGATGAAGGCGAGTTTGCCGGAGAATTCGGACTCAACCCGGCGCTGGAGGCAGTCGAAGCACATTTGGTGGGCCATTTTGTGAGGTTGTTCGGATTTTCAAGATTTCAATTTTGGGTTTCTTGATTTTGTTCTTTCCATTGTCTCTCTGGTTTCAACGGGTTTGAACAATGACTAAAATATCCATAACATCCTTGATATTTTTTTGAAATTTTCGTTTTTTACAAGCAACGATATTAATTTTCATATTTTTCTGATATTTTATATTTAGTTTACTTTTAGTCAGATATACAAATTTTGGTAAAATTTCTATCGATAATCGATATTTTTTAGATATATCTATCAAGATTTCCTTTTTTTTGAATCACCGATATTACCATGATTATCGACATTTTAGTCATTCGATAGGAGGATGCTCAGCTGAATTGAAGATTGTGGTGTGTTCATTTTGCTCTTCAGATCGCTTTGTTGTCCAGTATGGGAATGGCAGCACTGGTTCAGTGGTAGGTAGAGGCGATGGCCGACCTTCGTGGGATGAGACCGATGGCCGGAGGCAAGGGTTTGGAGGCGAGATCGAGTGTTGATGTGCTCAGATCAGATTGGCATGCTCAGATCTGGTCAGGGGTAACCAGACCCGATCACAAGAGAGGAAGAGTTTCGTGGTTACGTCGGCGTGCTAGGGTTAAAGGGGAGGAGGGTCGTTCAGCCTTTGTTCATGGCAGTGAGTTTGGCGGCTGGAGGTGGAAATGCTAGGGTTCCGCTTGTGGGATGGCGGAGCGGCGACATCTACAATATGAGATTTTATTTTGGGCTTGGTGGTAATTGGGTCAAGGCCTCGTGAAGCATGTGCGGAAGGAATAAATGTAGAAAGAGTAATTCAAGAAGAGGTTATAAGTCCTGATAGAGAATCTATCGATGCATTAGTGGGTAGAGCTAACATTCGAATTTCCTCTCGTAGCTCACAAGTTCCTTCCAGGACAAACGAAAACTCTAGCACCAGATCAGGAGGCTCATCAAGCATCAGGGGTGATGATAGTGGAAGCTACGACGGTGGTGGAGATGATGTTGGAGTTCAAGATTACAATGGGAGCCAACCTGGTCATATGAGCTCATTCACTTGTGAGCCAAACTTCACACATGCAACACAAGATGGTGATCATGGAAGTAGGAGAGCAGGTTCTGGTATTGGAGCTATAGGAAAACATTATACACCAAGAGAAAGAGGCCAAGGAAGAATGCCAACGCATGAATATGATTTTTTATCCACTTTTGACTCATCTAGTGTGGGAGGAGGCAATGATGGACCATACACTTATGGCCAAAATCTGACAATGCCTTATTCAACTTATTCCATGTCTTACGGGGTGTAATAAACTGAATCAAGTGATACGTCATGGTCACAGTCTGATGTACAATCTTCCAATGATTATGGTTATGGTCAAGGTCAAGCGCTGCCCAATCCTTACAACTTCTAATACGGAAATCCACAGTCAATCCCTCTTGACCCTTATGGTTGGCATGTAAGTCAATATATGCAAAACTGCAAAAGTGAGGTATCATTTAATGACTACTCTTCACAATATACTGAAGACTCTACACAAAGAAACGATGAAGATAGTGAAAATTATGTACATCATAGGTCTTCTATGTGGCTCTAAACCACTCATGTAATTCCATGTTGTATCATATGTATATAAGGCGTGATGGCATAGCCTCCCTTTGGGTATCCAGCCATCAAACAAAAATTAGATGTATAAACTTTACAGTAAAAATTTAAGAATTATCATTGGTTCAGCACTTCAGCACGTAGTTATTCATCTTAAATAACTAAAACTCACTATGATTAATGTTTATTCCAGATTTTTTTGTCAATTATAATAGATAATTGAGATAACAAACATCTCTCAAAGTTTCATTTAAAATTTCCATGTTTTTCTACTAATTTCCGTCAATTTTCTCATTTTTTTTCTGCAATCGATATTTCCTCGAAATTTCCATCGAAATATCCGTTTTTTGGACCGTCGAAATTTCCACGATCGGCGAAATTTTAGTCCTTGGTTTGAACAAGGCTTTGATCGATAGGTGTGAGACTCAGTTTTACTACACACTTGTTAGTTACGTACAGTCTTGTAAATTGTACCACAATAAGTTTAGTAATCTCTACGTAGCTTGTGGCGCGTATCCGATCGTATCCAATACGTAAGTATGAGCTTCTTACATAAATATGCATTCTTGACGCTTTGAGCTTGGATTACTTTGATGTCAGAGAAAGAGATGAACTGAGCTCTAAGCATACTGACCAGAATGAAACCAACAAAATGAACCTCTGATACGGCATCACCTTCTCCTTCAGTGCTCTAATAATTCCACTCAATGCTATACCACCTCCAAAAAAAAGCTCTTTTACGACCCTCTGGATTCGCTGTTGCACACTGCAATATAGGAGAATCAAATTGGCAGTTTGCAAATATGTAACATAAGTCATATAATTGTTGCAACTCACCAATTTGAAAGAGTCATCGAGAACTTCTTACATCAAACTACTCTTGCATATATTGCAACACCTAGCCTCTTACATCAATCACTGCTCTTCTTACATCATCCGCTATTCTCTACATAGTTTCCAAGTTCTGATCCATAACCCAAATCCCCAACCTATTTAGATACAAAACCAGAATATTAGGTTAGCACAACAAGATAGGCACAAATGCACAATGCAGTATTCATATAAAAGAAGTAAGAAACAGCCATGAGTTCACACTTTCATTCACAAATCAGTCTAAAGCATGCATAACAAGCTACTCACGGTATCAGACACCTCTAGCCACCACGGTACAGATCGATCAAAATTGTGAAATTTAAAGGACGCACTTGTCTACCATATATATTTTCGACTAGGCATAATTATCAATTTGCTACCCTAACTTTCATATTGGTGTCAATTTGCTACCCTACCTTTTGTTTCAGCCAATTTGTTACCCTAGTTTTTTATAATTAGCCAATTTGCTACCCTAACTATAAAATTTGTCAATTTGCTACCCTTCTGTCAAATTTGTTATAGAAGAAATGAACAAAATAAAATGACAAAAATGTAGCAAGTTGGTTAATTTTGAAAATATAAGGTAGCAAATTGGTAGAAATAATATAGTGAGGGTAGCAAATTGGTAGAAATAATATAGTGAGGGTAGCAAATTTGGTTAATTATGAAAATTTAGGATAGCAAATTGGCTGAAATGAAAGTTAGGGTAGCAAATTGATACTAAGATAAAACAGTAAAAGGTAGGGTAACAATTTAAAAATTAAAAATTAAAAAAATTAAAAAATTATTAATTTTTAAGCTAAAAACGTACTCCACAACAGCTTAAATAATTAATAAATTTAGAAATTAATAGAAAAAATTAATAAATTTATCAATCTTGGGGAGATAATTAACTAAAACTTAGCTAACGTTTACAACTTAGCAGTAATACTAGAGTAAAAGTTCAAAAATTGTTATTTGAAATCTAAATGTTAATAAATTTAAGGATTAAATTCAGTTTGCCCTTTTGTACTTTAGGTCAATAATCAGTTTAGTCCTATATCTTTTTTTTTAATAACGTTGGTCCTTGTACACTCAAACATCATCAACTAAGTCCAAAATTTTAAAATGGCTTCAAAAATAATATTATTTGCTGACTTGAAACTGACATGGGAATCCACATTTGAGCTTTTTAACCTACAAATAGGGCAAATAAACATTCTAACGATAAAAAAAAAGTCATCTCTCTTTGAGCTTTTTTAATAACGATAAAACATTCTTTAAAAAAAGTAGTTTAAAAGTATTTATAATAACTTAACATGAATGTTTTTAATTAAGATAAATTTTAGAGAGTCTCATCTCTCTATCTCTCTATATTTAGGAGCAAAATATGTAAAAATTCAGTTAGAGATTCACTTAGAGTTTGGTGTAGCTGCTAAAACTGATAAAAAACTACACACTTTTTAAAATAGTTAAAGAGTTAAAATGTAGCTAAGGAGCGAAATAATTTAACATGTTCTACTAAGACAAAAAGTATATGGTACACATATAATGCGTTTTAATACTTTCATTTCATTTTCAGGACGTGCATCTATGGCTACGAATGTGATCGTAGAAGATGGATCAAGCAGTCAAGGGGAACAATATTCCGGCGACGATGATAAAGAGAAAGAAGAACATGTTGATGAAATGGTTAAGGTAGAGAAGCCAGAGAAAATTAGACGGCCTAGACCTGTGCCACTAGATGTACTAAATCGTGTGACTATGAATCAAACTGTTGAGACTCCACGTTCGACGATTAAAGGCTTCCTCAATGTGCCTCAGCAGACTGATCTCAAATTCAGCAGGGGAAATCTCATTAAAGTTGAAGAACAACTTAAGAGGGCTTTCGTCGTATTTTACCATAAACTTTAGGCTTCTAAAGAGCTTTGGGTAAGATAAAGAGTAATGGTTGTATATGGTTGATTAGTTTTCCTCATTTAAGGTAACTGCTGGTAGCTAACTATGATTTTTGATGAATGAAACAGATTCTTGAATACATTGGCATTTTCGAAAATCATGAAGAAGTATGACAAGGTATTTCCGATCCCTCGCCAATATATAGAACTTTTCTTTTTTGAGTAAATTAACCAACCGATTTTTACTATATTTTTTACTTAAACAACGGTAAGAATGAACGTTACATCATATGTCGTCCTCCATCTAAGTCTTAATAGCAAAGGCTACAAGCATCATGACCGTTATCTTCACTATTTACAAATAGGCTCATAGAGAACCTGCAACAAAAGAAGTAAAAACCCCGTTACCTAACTCCCTAAAAACAGTAACTTAGATGTGTAGGATCTCAAATTGTGTACATGCACCTAGTAATTTAGAAATCAAGTAACTAAATTCAATCTAACACTAGGGCAAAAGAAATCTTGCTATCTACGTCTTTCTATTGTCCATTTATTGTCGTTGCACCATCATAGAATATAGGATTAAATTCATAAAGAAAAGTTTAGAAGTAAGTTCGTTTCATTCCCTTTCTCAATTTAAAAATTGACCTCCTAATATTTTTCAATTTTCATCAACTGTGCCAATTTGCTAAGATTTTATAGAATTTAGATGTTAGATGCTGACATGAAATTTTAGCAAAGAGGCCATAAAGTGAGTTTTTGTGAAATGACTGTTTTAGCTAAAGTAAAAATTAACATCCAAATTTGACAAATCTTAGCAAATTAGCCGTTTGATGAAAACTAAAAAACTCAGGGGATAAATTTTTAAAGTTGAGAGATTAGAGGCTTGTAATACTTTGTACTCGTCCGGTCATACCTCATCAATTTTTCAGGTCACTTCAAGAAATACATCAAAACCCTACATGAAGATGGTTGATAACTCCTACCTTGGCAGCTCTGATGAGGTTGGAACAGTTTTCTCCTATATCTATATTGATAAATGATGAAAGATTGTGTTTTATTCAACAACAAAAAAATGATGAAAAGATTGTGTATTTGTAACCATGTTGTTTTGTCCAAATGCCTTGGTTTCTTCTTTTTGGCATAGTGTTCTTTCCAGTCTCATATGAAATATTGTGATACTACGTACAGGTTACCAAGCTTATAGAGAGGGTTGAAAGTACATTCATCAAGCATTTCTCAAACTCAAATCGCCGGAAAGGGATGGCAGTCTTAAGGCCGAAGCGAAAGACAGAAAGACATAGGATAACATTTCTCATGGGTAAGACCTGTAACTAATCAAATCAGTACATATAGAGTTAAAGATTCTTAGACTCTGATCTAAATCTGTTTAATGCAAAACCTTTAGGTTGTTTTGCTGGCTGCACAGTTGCTCTCATATTAGCTCTGATTTTGATTGTACGCGCTCACGATCTTACGCACGAGTCAGGGAGGACCAAGTACATGGATACCTTACTTCCTCTATACAGGTAATGAAACTAAGAGTTTGTTTTGCATCAATTTCATCTGTACACCTTTTAAATAATATGGATAGTTCTTCTTCATTTGGTTGACATGTTAAACTTCCAAATGCAGCTTGTTCGGATTAGTTGTTCTACACATGCTTATGTATGCTGGAAACATATACTTCTGGAGACGCTACAGAGTCAATTACTCTTTCATATTTGGTTTCAAGCAAGGAACTGAGTTGGGGTACAGAGAGGTTCTCCTTGTTAGTTTTGGTCTGGCAGTGCTTGCACTAGCTGCTGTTCTCTCAAATCTTGACATGGAAATGGACCCCAAAACCAAAGACTACAAACAATTCACTGAACTTCTCCCTCTCTTCTTGGTTTTGGTAAGATCATTTAAATTTTAATCTCAGCTGTCATCATACCTCTACCTAGAAGTCTAAACTAAACTAAATTCTTAATGTGCAGTCTGTAATTGTGATATTACTATGCCCATTCAACATCGTCTATCGCTCAAGTCGCTATTTCTTCCTTGTTTGTCTATTTCATTGTATCTGTGTTCCTCTATATAAGGTAAAACCCATCTTCAGACACCTTATTTTAATGATCAAAGTGATAACATTACTTAATCTGGTCGCTGGTGTTAAAATAATTTGGTTGGTTTTACAGGTCACACTGTCAGATTTTCTCTTGGCTGATCAGTTCACTAGCCAGGTTAGTGAAATGCAACCGATCTCCTCCTAGTCTGACATTTCAGTGATATCATTTTTCTTCCTTCACTTCTCACTCTTTGAATCAAAGCTGATTCCTGAATTGATTTTAATGATAATGTAGGTGCAAGCCATTAGAAGCTTGCAGTTCTATATTTGCTACTATGGTTGGGGAGACTATAAACACAGAGAAACTAGTTGTAGATCAAGCGATGTTTTCAACACTTTCAGTTCTATCGTTGCCTGTATTCCATATTGGTCTCGCCTTCTTCAGGTACATCCCATTCTCGTTCCCTAACGGTTTAAGCTTTTTAGGTTGACAAAAGCATCCAGAACTTCATTTCCAGCCTTCAGTCACTTAGTAATATTTGTGATTTCATTAATTTTTTTAGTGCCTCCGACGCCTGTTTGAAGAGAAGGATACACACCAAGGTTACAATGGGCTCAAGTACTTCTTCACAATGGTAGCTGTTACCATGAGGACAGCTTACAGTCTTAATAAGAATGTGAACTGGAAAATTCTTGCCGGGGTATTTTCAGTCATTGCAGCAGTGTCTGGAACATATTGGGATCTTGTTATAGACTGGGGGCTTCTGCAACGCAATTCGAAGAATCGCTGGCTGAGAGACAAACTCCTAGTCCCTTACACAAGTGTATACTTTGGAGCTATGGTGAGTTTTGCATTGACAACTTCCATTGTTAAGAGTTACCATAACATTTTCTAACTGGTTAAGGGAAATGCCGGTGTTGAATGTGTTGCTGAGGTTTGCTTGGTTGCAGACAGTTTTAGATTTCAATGTTTCTTTCATGCATAGACAAACAATGATAGCAGTTGTGGCCAGCTTGGAGATAATCCGTCGAGGTGTGTGGAATTTCTTCAGGTTGGAGAATGAACATTTGAACAATGTTGGCAAGTACAGGGCGTTCAAGTCAGTGCCACTGCCATTCAACTATGATGAAGACCACAACAAGAATACATGAATTTCACCAACAACAATAAAGTCTAGTAGAAATGCTTTCAAGCTGCAACATGTTTGTATATTTTTTTATTCATTATCAGCTGCTATGAGATCTTGTATTCTTCAATGATTTTTGGACGTGTAAAATAATTGAATAAATCGACGTTACATACAATATCCCATCTCTAGGGAATGTGTCATTCTGGCTTTATTATTCAATAAATTCTACATTTTAGTGAAAGAAAAAGAACTATATAGACGATCATCCATATTCAGCTCTAGTTTCATTTTAACTGTTTATTTTCATTTTTTTTCATTGAAAAGATCTAATAATACTGGCCGCATTGCTTGTGACATACATCAAATCAGCTTTCAATCATTTAGAAAAATGCTTTTCATCTTAGAAGGAAAGTTCAGAACCAAATAATAACAGGAAAGACCTTCCAAAACCACAAGCTTGAAATTATTACAAGACGCAGTAAGAGTCAACACAGCAGCAGTAATTATTCGCATTTCATTATCTGCTAGAGGGGGTATCATTGACTCAAACGGCAGTAAAAACATGGTAATTGACCGCTTTCCGCCATTTTCCGAGTCTTCTGCTCATCAAATAACACAAGTAGCAGAAGGAAACCTGTGAAATGCATGTCTTTGGAAAGTTGGGTTTCACTTGCAATCCCATCTTCCCAAGACAAACTCAGAATGCACAATTTTTGTTTTTCCCAAATTACAATACACAATTGTTATACAAAGATTCACAAAAGAAACTTCTTATGATTCACTCATGATGCAATCAATTGCATCCTTGCAAATTCCCGTCATAGTCGCCTCAGGCCCATAAACCTGCATTCAGGAAAAAGAAAAGTCCGGTAAGAAACAATATCATTCTTGAACTTGAGAGCCAGTAGATTATCATTACTTCACCAAATGAATTTTAGAAGTGATATAATAAGCTGAAACCAGAATTCCATCGCATACCTCAAGAGGAACTCCAAGTTCATCTCCCAATGCACGCATCCTTGCCAAACCAGTTTGATAGTTTGGACCACCCCTTCTTACATAAATATGCATTCTTGATGCTTTGAGCTTGGACTCCTTTGATGTCAGAAAAAGAAATTAATTGAGCTACCGTACCAACCAGAATGAAACCAATAAAATGAATCTCTGATATATAAATGTGGCATTACCTTCTCCCTCAGAGCTCTAATTATTCCATTAAATGTAGCAGCAACATCAGTGAAATTGGCTATACCACCTCCAATAAGAAGAGCTCTTTTATGACCGTCTGGATTTGCTGTTGCACACTACAATATAGGAGAATTAAATTGCCAGTTAGCAAATATGTGACATGATTCCTGTAATGGTTGCAACTCATCAAGAGCTTCTTACATCAATCACAACTCTCGCATATTGCAACACCTCTTCTTCATTTGGAGCTCCACTGTACTCTGCATAGTTTCCAAGTTCTGATGCATAACCCAAATCTCCAACCTATTAAGATATAAAACCAGAATATTAGGTTAGCACAACAAGATAAGCACAATGCAATATTCACATAAAAGATGTAAGAAAGAGCCATGAGCTCACAATTTCATTCAGAAATCAGTCTAAAGCATAAGAAGCTACTCACGGTATCAGCATAAATAACACTTGCACCACCTCCGGCTACCATGGTCCAGATGCGTCCTTTTGGGTTCAGAACAGTGAATTTTAAGGACGCACTTGTCTGCAACATATATTTTTGACTAACATTAGTAATACATAATGCTTACTATAAAATTGAACTAGATCATAAATATCTGATGCAGCAAAACTTCTCATGCAAAGACATAAACTTGCACCTTTTCATCCAAAGTATGAATAAATGATTCTGTCGAACTTAAAACTCTGCCAAAAGGCAATGGAAACTCCACATTACCCCATCTGAACAACATTACACATAAATGTAAGAAGAAAAGTCAAAATATGAAGCATAGTAACTAGAAGAATAGTAACAAACAGGTAGAGATAACTGATTTTAGAATCTACACAGAAGCATACTTGTTGAAGTTCTTGAAAGCCGCAGTGTCATCTAGCTCCCCCCTCATATCTAATGGAAAAGGTTCCCCGTTGACCAAGGTAAACGGGTTCATTTCTAGGAAGGTAAAATCCAAATCTGCAGAGGGAAAATAAAATATCAAAAAATTGAGAGTGCCAGTGGAATATCCTGAAACAATCATACTATGACATTCAATCAAAGCGACTAATTTTCTATCCTTAGACATCGCTTACCCTGAAATACAGCAAATACGCCTTTTATGAAATCTCCAATTTTCTCCTTGACCTGTAACAGCAGAGCATATGTTAGGCAGATGTCTTCATTACAACCAAAAAGCTTGATTCAGACAATATATGGGGAAAATACGCTAACCATCATAAAAACACACGAGTTCACTGCTTTACTCTATTAGAAATCGACATACTACAATATCTTAATTAAAAGAACATTGCAAAAGATAAAATTTGAAGTAGTCCAGTGATTTGGTTTGGCCAGGACACTCAAACAGTCCACATTCTAGTATGATCACTAATAGAGCATTATGAAACACACACACCTCTAATGGAAGGGTAGCAATCAGCGGAGCACAAGCCTCATTCGTCAGAGACTTCTCGGTTGGAAGAAAAATAGTCTTGACCTACACAACATCGAAAACACACACAATCACCAACTAACACCTACAGACTACATCTAAAGCAAAAAAAAAACACAATCCCACACTCAAATCAAACAATCTAAGCAACCTTAAATGCATTACCTTGTCCCAATTCTCTTCGATTTCGATACCTCCACACTCCGAAAAGCTTATCGTGCTGCCGAGCCTTTCGGATACAATCGAGAGATAAAACTCCTGATCATGAGGCATAAACGGCTCCACTATAAACGTCGTAATCGGCGCCTTACACCCTCCCATCTCCACCTTTTGATTTCAATTCAATTCAATTCCAAAATTCAAATTTACAGCGACAGTAAAACCCGATCATCGGAGAAATCACGGATGTTTTTACCTCCTTACCGAGCCGCTGCTTGACGAAGTCGGCGACCTGAGCCATGTCCAGATTAAGCGCGACGAGCCCGCTCTTCCCGCGCTTTCCGAACAGCATGTCCGGCTTGACGACGAGCCTCGTCGACGACAGCCACGTCTCCTTGTTCGCCAGCTCGGTGAAGTCCGTCGCCTCCGTCACCTGAGCCGAGTTGATCTGGAGGTCGATTCCGGCGACTCGCTTCAAGTGCTGCTTCAGCAGCCTCTTCGAATCGTACTCTCTGATCTTCTTCCTCGCCATTTTGGTCCGAGTCGGGTCAGGTCGGGTCTGGTAGTGATGAAGTTGAATAAGGACTGGTGACGATTTTATAATTAGACAAGCGCTGGCCTACTGTGTTTTGGATCAGATCGGCGGCCCCCGCACGCGCATTAACAGTGCTGAACCCACACGCGCCGTATTATTGTGCGCATGCTCATGCCACGTGTCTGTCACCAGCCGTGGTAGGTGCACTCCTGGCGGGAACTACAAGGAAGATTGTGTTCTGCAACTTGGGACACAACCCGAGCCCAAATTGTAAAAGATAGGCGGGCTTTTGATTTTGGGCCTTTATCTCCTCCGATCCGAGTAGAAGCATCAAAACTCCGTCTTCAGTCGCCAAAACTCAAAAGCTCGATTTGCAGACACAGAAGCTCAGAGCCCCAAGATCGATTTTGACTCTCTCGTTCTCTTTACCCGGTAAATCTCTTTGACTCTCTTCCTTGCTTTAATAATTGAATTCATGTCCATGGGATTGCTCATTGCTGCAATTTCATAGTTTTTTTGTCGATGTAAAAGAAGCCTTTCGTAGTTTGAGTTTTGCCATTTTGGGTGTCTGAGAACAGCTCCGTTTTTCAATTCTGAAACGGGTTTTGATATCACGGTAATTGGTAATGAATATAGGTATCACTATCATTGTAGGGCAGTATGTCTGTACTCGGATTATATAGATCATAGATATTTTTGTGCCTGGATACTGGAGTCTACTGTGTGTGTTCTGTGTGGAGTTGAGGATGAGACAACACTACATTTATGTCGAGACTGTGAGTATACAAGGGAGTGATTAAGATCAATCCAATTATGGGACATATCTGTTATAGATTGGGTGAAATCCATACAGATGCTATTTCATGGTTGGTTCAATGTGTAACTGATTAGAGTGCTTTGGGGAATTGTTGTTTGTTCTTTGGGGTATTTGGAAGGAGAGAAATGAGCAAGTGTGGAATCAAAAGAGCTTATCTGGTTTGGAATTATGTACTGCCTCTACAGCTCGTCTTCATGAGTACAGGCTGCATAATATTAGTTCTAAACCGAAAGAGAGAAGTTTGTTAACAGTGAGGTGGAAGCCCCTCCCCCAGTTGGAGTTTGGATGGGGCATTCAATCATGCTACAAGATCAGGGGGAGGAAGTTTTGTTCTATTTTCGTCTTTTCTGAATCTGCATTTTGTTGGTTTGGTTTATTTATTCGAAGCTTTTTTAGGCTTCCTATGATCTATATAATCTGATAGGTCTGATAGGGCAGAACTAAAAGGGGAAAAACAATTGAACTAGAATGCTTTCATTGAATTTGAATTTGAATTCTTGGGCATATAACAGAATAGGTAGTCTGTAAAATTTGTTAATCTATGTATTAAATTTGTTTGCGATTCTGATCCTTTGTGTTTGAGAAGAAAAGCAATGTAATGGGTTGGTTTCGGCATGTTGAATTATGTTTTGTAGGGTGTTGTTTATTTATTTGAGAGATGGACAAAGACCTGCCCAGTATAAAGAAATGGGTTGTGCTGTATCCGGTTTATATCAATTCTAAGAAGACTGTGGCTGAAGGGAGGAGAATATCTCTTGAGAAAGCATGTGAGAATCCGACTTGTGCTGAGATTGGGGATTGCTGCAGCCATTTCAAAGTCCCGTTTGCAATTGAGGTTTGCTAGTATTACAATTCCGTGCTTCTTCTTTTTTTGTCATGCCTTATGCAGATTGGTGGGTGTGTGTTGTACTGATTCATGGGTTTTGTGTTTGGGTGTTGTAGATAGACAAGGCTTATCCACGTGATTTCTTTCAAAGAGGGCGAGTGAGGGTATTGCTCAAAAAGGAAGATGGAACTCCATATAATCCAGCCATTGCAACCAGTAAGTGTTACTGCATAAGAACCCATTTGTCCTTGTCTGTCTTTCTCATTAATCCTGGGAAGCATGCTACCACATTTTTGGACTTGGATGCTCCTATGCTTAGTTAAATCAGTGTGTGTTTTTTGTTTCGTCTATTGACAATTGGTTTTCCTTGTGACTGTGTTTTAGGGAAACAGCTGATGCTTCGAGTCGCTGAGTTGGTACCTAGACATCCTGGTAGGACCAAGAAGCAGGAATCAGCATCTGCATCTACTGCTGGGCCTTCCAAATCTGGGAAGCATGGGAAGAAAAAGAGATAGGATCCATTGTAACATCCTAGTTTTCATGTGTTCATTTTTGTCAGCTTAGACATTCAGATGGTAGTTTATGTTGTCCTATTTGTTGAGGATGGTAGTTTATGTTGTCCTATTTGTTGGTTTGTCTAGATACTTTGAAAATTTTTGTGTTTCACCAAGACAAGAATAGAAGAGTGTAACTTGACTACCAACTGTCTCGACTTTTTTGAATGATATTGTTGACATTGTGAAAGGATATTATTTGGTGTCCTGCTACAAATTGTTTCTTGTGTGGTAGTGATGGTTAATTATCATATTGTTCAAGGTTTTGCCGACGTGCTACAATCTTGAATAGGATGAAAGTACAAATACCCTGATCCAAAGCAGATTTTAAGATCATCCTTGTAGCTCGTTAGGATTTTACAATAGATGTTCAGGTTAAAAAGCTTTACTCACTGAGAGGATTTAGTAGCAATCGCAAGCATATCTTTGACAAACTTAGGATTCTGCATTACAAGTTTCTCAAAAGGATCAACTAAATGATGCTTGAAGTTGAAACCGTGGTCCACATCTTCCTCCCCAAGATGATTGGACATAAAAGTCACAGAATTACAAAAGATCTCTGTTATGAATAACTGCTTCTTACACCAGACAACTGATCTTTTCTACCAATGACAGTCTCCTCGGCTCAGCAGGAATGCTAGCTAGTAACCATCTTCATTCTGGTTTCTTCAAGTTCAAACAGTGATCCGCTGCTTGTCCAAACAACTCTCTGACCTCATCCAGTTCCCTCTCTGCCAACCATCAAGTCCAAAATCACCAACACATTAGCGCCCGAAATAGCATTTGACTGTAAAACTAAGTAGAATGATCACACCAAATGAACAAACAAGCTAGCCTAACTGGTCAGATAATACAACAATAAGCTAGTAACACCTTTCCAACTAGAAATTTCAAATCTAGCACCTCTATGCATCAAGAATTGGCACACAGTGCTTGGACATAGCATCATATAAAACCTCCCAAAAGATTATAAATTAGGACTCAGAAAGTTTTGCAATATAAAATCAGAAAATACTACATTTGCATACCTGCAGCTTCGAGTTGCTTCTCAAGTTCTTGGCCTACAAGGCTGTTTTCGGCCTCAAGGTCCGCAATCCTCTTCAGCTGAGCTTCCTCGCCTCCCTCCGACAGCGGCAGTGCCGAAACTAATGCATCAAACTGCACCAGTTCAACCATCAAATCAATTACATCAGCTGAAAACGCAATCAAAAAAAATAGCGCATATACTTGATGTCAATGAGCGGCTGAGAGGACCTGCTTGGCTGCTTTGACTAGATCGGCGCTCATGAGCTTGGGCTGCATCGCGAAATCAGTGGCGTCGTCAGTCGGGTTTGGGTTCGGCGGTGGGGCCGACTCTGATTCGGGGTAATTAGGGGAGATTCGGACGGGAGGGGCGTCCCGCTGGAGGGTTCCGATGGTGGTGAAAGCAATCGTCGCGATTTTGTTCACCTGTTCTTGTAATTGGCTGATTGCGTCCATCTTTGTTTTTGTTTGGTCAAAGCTCGAGCGGACTAGAACTTGAAGAGGAGCCGGCCTGCGACGTCGACGGGGTTAATTACGCTATGGTCCCTGTAGGTTTGGTTTACCTACCCTCACTCTCTCTTCTTCTCCCTCTCTGGCCATAAGGTGCGAATCTCTAATCCCTAACCCTAATCATAATCCACTGTTTGATCATCGTTTCTTTTACCATTTTTACTGCTGGTTCGACTTGGATTGACTGAGTTGGATTTCGGTTTACTTGGTTTCTTACTGTAATGCAGTGATTTCTTTTTCCTTTTTGGGCTAGATTATGATTTACCACCTGGGTCTTCTGAATTTGTGAGTCTTAGTTGTAGTAATCCTAGCTTCTGTGACATGTTTGTCATATTTGATTCATCGACTCATAGTGAATATTTGTTAACTGATAGTACAGTGTAGGCGCGTGTGTGTGTTAGATCGATATCAATAGATTGTTTATTTATCTTTTGCCGATAGAATGGTTACCAATAAGTTCTTCTTCTATCTGGAGGAGGAAAAATCGATCGAATATGGGACATCTCAATATTTTGGTTGTGTTGATTCGAAAAGCGGAGTCTCATAATTTCAATTAATAACATCTATGCATCAAGCTAAAATGATTCAAAACTCGTTCATAATATAAGAGGTGAACAATAGGTCTGCACAAAGCCTAAACACAATAATCTAAGCACAATATACAAGTCACACGAAGCAATCAAATTATTGACTAACCTAAAAAAGAAAACCTAAAGGAGCTGCCTAAGATTTAAAGACCTCTCAAACCCTATGTACAGAACAACTGTTTGATTATTTAAACGGCTAAACGTTTTTGACAAAACCAAATATGGTACCATTTTATTCATGACTAGCAAGAGGCTAGGGCAAGAGAGAGCCAGCGAAGCTAATTTATTCAAAACAAAATAAAAAATAACACTCCGGGGGGCCTTCGAATTGGAATCGTTTTTGGTACGTCCCCTGGCCTCTTCTTAACTAAATGTTAGCTCTTGTTACTTTGCTAGGTTTAAGTTAATTCAGGTATATTCATACAAATTTACCACATCTGCATTGAGATACAATGTCAAGTTTTGTGAAACTGAAAAAATATAATGCGGTGAAGGTGGATCGAACACCTGACCTTCAGATCTTCAGTCTGACGCTCTCCCAACTGAGCTATCCCCGCAACTGTTACGTATTTGAGAAAAATGAATTTTGTTTAATGTGAAAATAATCCAACTTTTCAACAATCTATTGTACAAGAATGGAATTGCTGGTCCTCTTTAGAGTGCCGGCGTTGTTGAATATGCAAAACCCATCAGGTCTAAGGTTCGACTGGCAGAGAGAGAGAGAGAGGTGAACGACTTTTCTAAGTAATACCTCTGTTTTTTTGTTCTTTTTTTTGTTAAAGAAAGACACGAGGAAAAGAATTCTGTACAAGCCGTTGTCTAAGTTGGGGCTCAATGATCTAAACAACTAATACTCATTCCACAATATTCCAACACCGAATCACCGATCAACCATACACAGAGTCACAGACGCTAAGAAGGTACACGAATAAAAGGTCTCATTTATGCATACATACATGTAGAGAGGGATAGATCAGATACTACTAGTTAAAAAAGTACTAATACATAAGCAATTGGTTACCACCAAGACCATAATACACATCCTAGCCAGCTACTAATTAACATTCATACATAAGCTACGTACACACAAGGATAACAACATTAATACGCAATTAGATATATATTGCTCCATGTTCAAACATTTGTAAAGCGCAGGTACCCTTTCTGGGAAGGAAGGTCCTTGGTCTTGTAGCCCTGAGGGAACATCTTCTGGGCCTCCTCCTGCGACACAGTCGGAGATATCACAACATCATCTCCAGGCTTCCAGTTCGCCGGAGTAGCAATTTTGTGATGCTTCGCATTTTGCAGCGACTCCAACACCCTCACCACCTCATCCATGTTCCGGCCAGTGGTCGACGGATACAGAAAGCTCAACACAACCTATTACACAATCACAAAATTTAATCACTACTGCACGCCTCGAAATTAATCATCAATCAACGAAGCACATAAAGAACTAAGTGGCACCTTCTTGTCAGGGCCGACAATATGGAGAGCGCGGGAAGGTAGGCTGTTTCCGGAGGAGTCTTTCTCTTCGGGATCCACCATGTTGAGTTGCTTCATGATCTCTCTCTTGGTATCGGCGATGATCGGATAGTCCACCTTGCACCCGGCCTATAAACATTCATGGATCGATGACAAACAATTGAGATCAGGTCATCAAGTGGAAAGGAAAGCAGAAATTAGGACAGGCCGATCTAGTAGTGAAACTCACACTGTAGGCTTCAATGTCCTTGATCCACTCGTTATGAGACGAGACGTCGTCGCAGGACAAACCGATCAGCTTGACTCCTTTCTCCTTGAACACCTTGGAGTACTCGGCCATCTTTGCAAGCTCCGTGGTGCAGACCGGCGTGAAATCACCTACATCCGAAAACACAAACGTTACTTTACGTCGCCGATTAAATCAACAGAAGCAGAATATCAAGTTAGTGGCAAACCGGGGTGAGAGAAAACGATGGCCCAGCTGTTGCCGATGTAGTCATGGAGTTTGATCTTGCCTTGGGTGGTTTCAGCTTCGAGGTTGGGGATAACGTCTCCAATGGTTAGCCCAGGCATCTTCAGAGAGCAAGAGACCAAGTAGAAGTAACAGTGTTTTTTCTCTTTGATTTTTGTTGCGGTAGAGAGAAGGGTAGAAAAGGAGAGGAGTTATATAAAGAAGTTGTGGGCTGCTGCATGAAGAGAACGTGGCCAGGAGTTGAAGCAGTACTGGCTTCCTGTCATTGGAAATAGGCTCCTTCTTCCTCCACGTGTCCCACCATCTTTTCTCCTTTCTCCACCTTCATCATCATCTCGTTCTAAGTTAGCTGGTAAGCAATGTTCTAAAAGGCGCTAGGCGCTAGGCGGGCGATGACCCGTAGCCTAGAGCCTGGATAGCCTAGGCGGGACTAGGCGATCTACTTTTTTATATTTTTAATTAATAAAAATAAATTATATAATATTTAAAAATGGTTTTAATATGATAAATTAGAAAAAATTTAAGATAACCTTACTCTAAAAATGAGCAAACCAACCTGTAAATTTAGAATATCATCATAATCAAACTAATCAACAATGTTCAACATAGCTAATGATCAAATATTCAACACAACCATCATCACAATTCACAATTCACAAGTTCACAACATTAATCAAATGCAAACTAGTAAATTGTCTCAAGCATTCAAGTTTAGAATTTAATGCATAATTCAACATAGCCAATGTAACCAAAATAACATGCAAACCTAAGAAACCACTTCTTCTTCTTCTTCTCCATATATATCCCTCATTAATGCCTTCGACACTTCTTCTACTATTACACAATCTGCGACATGAAACTTTACTGCTTATATGATGTGTAAATAGTGTTACATACAATAAGCACAAATGCCCACAGTCCCACAAGCAAGCAATAGATGATTGTTGGTAGAGAAGCTTAGAAAACAGAAAATGCATAATGTTAGAAAAACTTAAGGCCTGCAAACCCTACAACATGGAGTGACTGCACTGTGTGAGAAGATATCAGCTCTGCAGCTCTCTTACAAACTAATAATCAGTTCTATAGGACTTAGTGGGCAAAGGGTAGTAAGAGATACACCTAGAAGACACTATGTTGGATTTAGTTATCTGATCTACACCCATAAATTAAAAATTACAAAATGAACTCAATGCCCGACATATTGCACCTAATTGAAACAACAGCTAATCCGGACATTGCCAATTTCCTCAACACTCTATGCTGCTCGTCTCTCAATGTTGTTCCAAATCAACTGATAGCATACATCTAAAATGCCACTATAAGCGCACACATGCATGTTTAGAGCTGAAAAATTCTTGATAGTGAAAGAAAAGTACCATATTATCAAAGTAGTCCTCACACATGACACTCTTTCCGCCTCTAGGAAATTGCAGAGTCAAATACTTGTTCTTCGGAAACACAATGCTCCCAAACAGCTTCATCCGACCCTGCCCAAAAAAAGAAAAGAAAAAAAAAGCTCAATTATTCTCAGAAATCAAATAAAGCCAAATTTGAAAATTAAGAAATTAGAAGTACCTGAGGGAAATGAAGGTAGAGAATGGGGCTCTTGGTGCCCAAACCCTTGAGGTCGCCGATCTTACCGCCGGCGATGGGGGCGAAGAGGCCGGGGAAGGAGAAGAGGAACCTGTTCTTGCGCTGAGATTTCTTGATAATGTCTTTGCCGTGGTGCTTGACGACGGCGTTCGAAGGCCGGAGAGGCGCCTGAGGCCTAGCTGGGATCTCCGATACTAGCTTGTTCGTATAGGCCAGCGTTTTCAGCCTCTTCCGCCAAGTATCAGAAACTATATGACTATATTTATATTTATATTTACTCGCCTCACCCTCGCCTCGCTCGCCTCGCCGTCGCCTGGGCGGTCACTGGGCGATGAATCGCCTGGGTGCAACGACTTGCCCAAAATCGAGGCGGCTTGGCTCCGCCTATAGCCTAGGCGGCGCCTAGGCGGGGCTAGGCGGCGCCTTTTAGAACACTGCTGGTAAGTAATATTATCATCAATAATTAGGCTAATCGAACAAAGGGGATGTAGCTCACACAAGGACTAAAATTTCACCGATCGTGGAAATTTCGACGGTCTAAAAAACAGATATTTTGATGAAAATTTTGAGGAAATATCGATTGCAGAAAAAAAATGAGAAAATTGACGGAAATTAGTAGAAAAACATGGAAATTTTAAATGAAACTTTGAGAGATGTTTGTTATCTCAATTATCTATTATAATTGACAAAAAAATCTTGAATAAACATTAATCATAGTGAGTTTTAGTTATTTAAGGTGAATAACTACGTGCTGAAGTGCTGAACCAATGATAATTCTTAAATTTTTACTGTAAAGTTTATACATCTAATTTTTTTTTATGGCTGGATACCCAAAAGGAGGCTAGGCCATCACGTCTTATATACATATGATACAACATGGAATTACATGAGTGGTTTAGAGCCACATAGAAGACCTATGAGGTACATAATTTTTACTATCTTCATCGTTTCTTTGTGTAGAGTCTTCAGTATATTGTGAAGAGTAGTCATTAAATGATACCTCACCTTTGGAGTTTTGCATATATTGACTTACATGCCAACCATAAGGGTCAAGAGGGATTGATTGTGGATTTCCGTATTGGAAGTTGTAAAGATTTGGCAGCGCTTGACCTTGACCATAACCATAATCATTGGAAGATTGTACATCAGACTGTGACCATGACGTATCACTTGATTCAGTTGATTGCACCCCGTAAGGCATGAAATAAGTTAAATAAGGCATTGTCAGATTTTGGCCATAAGTGTATGGTCCATCATTGCCTCCTCCCACACTAGATGAGTCAAAAGTGGATAAAAAATCATATTCATGCGTTGGCATTCTTCCTTGACCTCTTTCTCTTGGTGTATAATGTTTTCCTATAGCTCCAATACCAGAACCTGCTCTCCTACTTCCATGATCACCATCTTGTGTTGCATGTGTGAAGTTTGGCTCACAAGTGAATGGGCTCATATGACCAGGTTGGCTCCCATTGTAATCTTGAACTCCAACATCATCTCCACCACCGCCGTAGCTTCCACTATCATCACCCCTGATGCTTGATGAGCCTCTTGATCTGGTGCTAGAGTTTTCGTTTGTCCTGGAAGGAACTTGTGAGCTACGAGAGGAAATTAGAATGTTAGCTCTACCCACTAATGCATCGATAGATTCTCTATCAGGACCTATAACCTCTTCTTGAATTACTCTTTCTACATTTATTCCTTCCGCACGTGCTTCACGAGCAACTGTAGGTGATGGATTGCGTTCCTCATCATCAAGATGAAATGGCCTTATCCATTCACAAAGTTGATCTATTGCTTCATCATCAAACTCTGTACCAATATCAAAGACATCTAATGGATCTTTCTGGTCCACATGCGAATAAGCTGCATCTCTGTCTCGAATTTTAAGCCTCATGTTGTAATAGCAAAAAACCAATTTTTCCAAACGACTATACCCTAACCTGTTTCTCTGCTTAGTACGGATTAATGCGAATGTGCTCCAGTTTCTCTCACACGCAGATGCTGATGCTGTTTGTGATAATACTTTGATAGCTAACGTTCTCACAGTTGGGGCACTACTCCCATACATAACCCACCAGTCGGCTGTCATAAAAAAAATAATTACCTAATTTAGAATCAAAAATAGATTAATTACGTGGAATCATATAAAAAAATTATAACATACTCACTTGGAGACATCTCTGATCTTGATGCAATGGCTGCCTACATTCCAAAGTTTAACTTTGCATCTTTAAAATATGTAAGCTAAAAAATTCCACACATAAGTTAAGAACCCTCTGATCTTGATGCAATGGCTGCCTACATTCCAAAGTTTAACTTTGCATCTTTAAAATATGTAAGCTAAAAAATTCCACACATAAGTTAAGAACATGTTAAGGTTTTTAACACATATGATTACAAAATTTTAAAAAATAAAAGTGGCAACAAGAGGTGTTAACAAATCACCTCCTTTCCAAATTGGCCTATTGTTGGACAGTTAGGGTCCAATCATGAAAAAACTTTATGCACAGCTTCAATCAGCTTATAATCGTCTCCCACGCCAGATTTATAGTTGTATCGAGGGTTTAAATAATAACCTACATTAAATATAAGTATAACTGTTAGTAAAGAAACCCTACATTTAATAATTAAAAATGTTAAAGAATTGGTTTACTATATAAAAAATTATAAATATACCTGCCGAATGCAAATCATGCCATAGAGTTTTAAACCACCGATCATCGATAATTTTCACGACCCACTTTGCACCTTGTTTTTGATTCAACTCTTGTCTAACTACACGCATTAGCTCATAAACGACACTCATGGTTGGATATACTTCAGTGTCTACGATGCGTAATACCTTATAAAGGGGCTCAGATATTTGACAAACATGTTCGGCCTGACTCCAAAATTGTGCATCAAATACAATATTTTCAACGACACGCGCATGTTTGGTGCGACGAAAATTGCTACTCTCCCACCAACAGCATTATGGCTTTAACTGATCTTATATTCTTTCTTCAGAATGACTACACACCACCTGAGTGGCTTCCTCTCCTTCAAGTTGTGATTGGTAGAATTGGCCGTAACGAGGAAGAGAACTCCATTTTATTCCAGCTTCTTAGTTCTGTGGTGCAGGCGGGAAATGAAAATGTTGCAGTCCATATCCCATATATTATCTCATCATTGGTTGTGGAAATCTCAAAATGCATGACCCTTGATCTGGAGCCATGGCCTCAAGTATGTCGATCCTTTTAGTCTGTAGGCTGGTATTTTCTTTATTTTCTTTATTAACACGTTAACCATCTAGTGATCGATGCACCTGAATACAGATTGAAACAGTGCCATAGAATACAGATTCACGTCACAAAATCAAATACACTGTGCTTGATCAATTTGAAGCTGGTTTTTTATGCATAGAGTTGATTTTCCCCCTTACATTCATGCTTCCACTTTTATATTGTATGCGCTATACATTTTGTTCAATTTGTTGCTTGCATTAGAATTATTGTCCCCAAGTTATTGTAATTTTTTATAAAGTAATAACCTGTTCACGAAATTTTTCATGAAATTTTTCATGCGAAAACTTTGAAGAACGTGTAGAAAAGTGAGGTGACACTACAATATCTTTATTATAACATAAGTCATGATGATGTATAAGGCTACTTGTTCCTGTCACTTTGTCAAAATATACACGGCTCCACACTTGGTGCATTTTGCACGTTCTATCTGATCATCACCCACAGGTAACTGTTTAAAAGACAACCAACAACAAGAAGTCTTTTTTCACTTTTGAGCAGAAACCTCTGTTGTTCCTCTTTCTACCACAGCGGGTTCTTCTGGTTCCAATGATATTGATATATCATCATCATCCATTCTCACCACTACTCTGAAAACAAAACAATTAATACATTATTATCATCATCATCATCCATTCTCACCACAGTTTGCAAATAATACACACAGTTTGCAAATAATTTTTCTTTACATGGTACATATGAATGAAGAATGAAAACCATGAATATGAGCTAGCCCAACTTGCCCAACTAATATCTACGCATAGTAATCTCTATATCTACCCAGAGTATCACACAGTTTTTATTCTCTATATATACCTCTACAAACTTACATGCTTCCTTATCAAAAACACACTCCTATTTTCTCACCATTTTCCTAGTACTACTCCGATCCTCTCGTTTTCCTAAACAAGAACCACAAAACGATGATTGAAATCAATCTTCATTCATCTAGAATCCATGAATTGATATTGCCCAGATAGCAAACCAAACACAGCAAACTCACAAACACCAAATGCACAAAATTAAGAACCCACAGAACAGACCCAGTTCAAATTAAATCTAGAAGAGTAAAGAAACAAAAACCAACCTGAATTTTGATCCGAAAAGAGAGAGAGACTGGCACGGTTTGTTTCTGAAGAGGGAGAAGACCGAGAGAGTTTGAGGGAGAGTGACTGTTTCGATCTGAAGAGAGAGAGAGAGAGTGCTAACTGCTTTAATTCTTTCCTTCTTTTTTTTTTCCCTTAGCGGGTTGGGCGGGTTCCGTTGGGTAACCCGTTTCCGCCCATTAGTTAACGGGTTCTTAGCAGGTAGTCAACCCGTTAGTGTAAAACTGTAATGAGGCAGAAATGGACGGGTTATTAACGGGCGGTTAACGGGTAATGGGTTAAACTGCCAGGTCTGGATGAACAAAAAAAAAAGAGATGGTGGGACGCAAGGATTCGAACCTTGATCTTCTCAAGATCTTGAGACTTGCATATGCAAGTTACAAGCCTGAGAGCTCTGCCATATTTGAGCTACATCCCATTAACCTAACCTATATGCCTAATTCCTAGTTATCCTACTAATGCATGTTGGTCACCAATTATAGTTTTCCATTTGTTACTTTCAACATGCAAACCAATCCCTACTTGTAGATACATATCCTACAAAACCTAACGAGATGCACATCATTACATAGAAGAACTCCTGTCTTATTTTCCAAGCAGCAAACAAAATCCATGTAGCAACCCCACGTTTCTAAGCCAGAACCAATTCAACAAATTCGGCACGAAGACAATCCACACCCCAAAGAAACCAACTCCATCGATTACAAAACAGTGTAAAGGGAACCAATGAGAAGAAAACTGGAAGAGTAATGCAGCTAACAAGCCATCAATTGGAAAACTACACAACCACATGCACAACATCACCAAGTACAAACACGATCCCCTTGTTGTGACACCATAAACCAACACCAATCCAAGCCAATTCTTCAGTAATGAAACCACAACATCAACCGGTCATCATTTCACAAGTTCTTCCGACACTTGACAAGTACAGACAGTACATCAACCAACACTTTGGACAACAAGACATATCACCAAAGGAAGAATTATGCCACTGTTTCACTAATATACAACAACCAACTCCACAGGCAACCAAAAAGATGCACCATGATCACGCACTATAAAACTATATTCCATCATGCACGCTATCAAGTTGAAAAGACACGATCAAAGTTAAAAAGAGATTTCACCAGGCTCCACATTCAAAATGCTCCACACTGAAAGAACAACCATACCAAAAAGCAGCTTCCCACGTATCAATGATACGAACTGAAAACTTCAAAACTTCGTTCCACCTCTTACAACAGAAGCAAAGAAAACCACAAAGAGATGAAGCTGTGCCAAACTTCAAAACCCAGCAGCTTAACATGTTTAATTAACCCTCTTTAAGATTCAGCAGCATCAGTAGTTAACAGGCAAAAGGATAGATACCATACCTATCTGAACTCCTCTAGCAATAAATTATGTTCCAGAAATAATATTGATAGTTTACATACTAGCATGTCACGAGTTGAAATTTGCATCCATCCTAAATGTGACACATCACAAAGATATCCTTCATCTATTGAATGCCCAAAGAGTAAATGTATGAAATTAAACCGAGACAAAAAGCATCAAACCTTACTGGACAAAAGCTTCAACAGCCTTCTCTAACAACCCTGCAAGGCACAGCCAATAAAAACAAAACACAAATGGATGATATAGTGCCAAACCATTTTTGAAAAATAGTTGGGGAAGGCGAAACAGCAAAACCAGTATAGCAGAAACATACATGATCCAACTCACCAGCCAATATAAACACAGCAGGCGCCAAAATTAGTATGTAGTGGAAAGTAATCTAAAGAAAACAATGAATGAGATGAGTGGTAACCACATTAGGGGCAAAGATTGGACAAAAAACCATACTAGATCTGTACCAGAGCAGACAGCTAAATTAATAATCAAGAAAAAGATCACGACTAGCCTTTCAGCACAAAAAAAAAGACTAAAGGAAAGAACGAAGTTAAGAGAGACAGCCCATTTGGAACACGTAATTGAAGTCCTGCCATCAATTGCAGCCTGGACTCCGCCCCAGCCAAAACCAAGAACACATCTGAAAAATAATAATAATAATAATAATAATAATAATAATAATAATAATAACAATAATAATAATAAACTCACAAAAGGGTTTGGAATAGAATGAAAGAACGAAAAGTTCATCGTGGAAACAAAGGGCACAAGCACATGAAACACCCCACTGGTAGCACAGCCTAAAACGACGCAGATGAAAAACTGTGATTTCTATAGTTACTATAATCCAAAGAGACCAAAACAAGGAATCAATAATGAATAAAATTAAGAAATACTAATATCACAAATGATGAAACCACAAAGCCTCTAACCTTGACCACCGCAGACAGCTCCTTACTCAATACCAACAAATCATCTACAAGAGAATATTATATAAAAAGTAATATAAACAATAGCTGAAAGCAGGATACCAGAAATCAAAAGGAAACCAGTTAATCAGAACTCTGGATGATCATATATGGACCGCATCCTTCACCAGCCCAATCCTAAAGCACTAAAATAAAAAAAACCATAATGCACCACAACCAAGATCTGAACAAATTAATGAATTCTTGAAACCAATGTACTTGTTCAACGACAATTCAGCTATATAGAACATTTAGTAAAATCAAGCAAGCAAAATAACAATAACACCTCTAATATCCACCTATAACCGGAGAACGATAATGACAAAATTTATCTATAATAACAGAATATCAGGACTCAATATTAAAACAATTGAGAACAAACGCAGTTTAAAGGAACATTCTACCACAAAAGTAAGTAATCAGAAAAGATCGTTAAAAAGGAACTGTCTAACAAAGAAATGAGTTGACCCCCAGGATGTCGAGGAGATATTTGATTACTACTTAACCCTGAAATACACATGCAGAACATAATACTATGTATGATATTTGATTACTACTTAACCCTGACTGAAATACACATGCAGAACATAATACCATCGATACATATTACATTCAATACATACCAGAAAAAGCTTTCAAGAACTACTGTAAAATCAAGATGCTCTGTGCGTATGACATCAGAAGATTGACATGTAATGTCCAATGTAAACTAGAAAGGTAACTCAAAACCAGATGTAAGTAATGCCAAACAATTTTAAACCCAGATAGTTTGATTTCTTGGTAGGACCAAGTCGTATGATTTGGACATTGAATCAAATTCAACCAGAAGTATCTGTAGAAAACGAAAAAGAGAACGAAAAAGAATTCACAAAAGTGTATGAAAGATAATAATATAAAGGACCAATAGTCATAAATACATGGGATGAGCCCCAAAAAACAAAAAATCACAGAAATAGACTGAAGATATAAAGAACAAATAGAAACCAGGATCCCAACTAGACAGAACCGCACAAATTCTGACCTTGAGTAAACCAGTCCCTGGGACACGTCAATATAATGTATAGTATTAGTTCATGTAGTCACAAAAAAGCATGCAATTGAGCCCGAAACATAAGATCACAGAAGTAGACTAAATATATGAAGAACAAATAGAAACCAGGAAACCAACTAGACGAAACCTTTAAAACCTCTGACTTGGTGTAAAACAGTCCCTGGACACATCAACAAAAAGTATAGCATGAGGCCAAAAAAAGAAAAAGAAAAAAGGTTAATATGAAAGATGTATAGAGCAAATAGAAAGTCATAAACCTATTAGACCCACACACACTGACTTGGTGTAAAATGTAATTAGACGAACCACACACTCTGACTTGGTGTACACCAGTCTCTAATGTATTGTATTGGCCCACCTTAGAAGTCGCACGAAATAGGAACATGATGATCACAAACAAGTTTAAAAATACAATTAATAATATAACAATAGTAACTACAAAATAGGTTTTGAGAAGAAATTAAATCACAGGGACCACTGAAGCCAGAGCTCATCTCATTAATATAGGTATGGACAGTAACCTTCACCAGCCAAATCCTAACACACATAAAAGAAACATGCATGATGCTGCAGAATTAAAGTTGAAGTCGAAATGAAGTCGAAGGCCAAGAAGGCAAGTAGTTTGGAAGCATGAAAAACAGATTTAACCAATAAAGCCAAAGCTCTGCCCGTTGTATGTCGAGACTCCATCATCCACCAGCCAATCCTAATATATATCAATAGATGCACCACATTCCAAATTGAATCAACAAGAATTCAAGTGATAAAATTAAAAAGAGGGATAGATGCATCACAATCCAAATTGAATCAAAAGGAATTTGAGGATAAAATTAGTAAAGAGTAAATGGATCCATCATCAAACCAATAAACAAGACATCACAATACTCCGCTATAGACTTGGGCAGCCATCACCCTCAAATAAGCCAAATCCTGAACAAAAACCACAACAGAACTGCATTATAACCAAATCATCCAACCACAAAAACAACAAATCAAGGATAGGAAAGGAATTGAGTTAATTGCTGAAACAAAAAACCAAATCACAAGATGGATAGGCATCATCAAAAACAAGATCTCAATAACCACAGAGATATACATCATAAGCCCAGCAGCAACAAAAACCCACTCCTGCATAAATCCTTACTCCTAGCCACATCCAAGTACCAACATATAGGCAAATTAGTATGCTTGCAGTAGCACCGAACTGTTTTTAAGAACTGGAGAACAATTTACAAAATTCAGCCACAAATAGAAATACTAAACAGAAAAAAGCAAAAAAAAAGACACCAATCATTTTCAGAAAAGATGAAAGATTAGAAGGAAAGAACAACTAGCACCAACCGGAGCTACAGCTTGGTAAGCCAATCCCATGAGAGAAAAAGGAATTCAAGTAAAATGACATTACTAACAAATGAGAAAGAAAGGCGGAAAGGTTGACCCAATAAACCAATTGAAACCCCGTATCCTGCTTGTATAGCCACTGCAAACCCTGCAGCCAAAATTGCAAGATTCTCCTAAAAACAATAGCAACTCGATCTGAACCAGTGAACAGAATAGAAACTGAAATAAAGAACATAATTTTTTAGAGAAATAAAAAGTTTCCCAAAGCAATAGAGCCAAATCACGTAAGCACTTCCCAGCACTTGCACCTACCAAGATACCAGCAAAATCCTAAGCTCACAAAGATAGGGATTGGGAAAGAACAAAAGATATGTATTATAAAAAACCAATTGCCAAAACACATGAAGCATCACAGCTCCTTAGATAAAAAAAACAGAAAAGCTTAAAACAGAGATGAAAAGCTTAACCCGCTTAGACCAAAAACATGCAAACAACAAAGTATCAACAACTATTGGAGGAATGAGTTGATCACGCCTGGGAACAGAACTCCTAGCCGCCACCAGCGAGCCATATCCTAAACCAACAGGAACAAAATCCACCCATAAATCCATCACTCAACTTTACAAGACAGCCAGAAAAGCATGCATCACATTATAGTTTTGAGCAGTTTTAAGAGGAGGGTAGTGAAAGCAGATTTAACCCCGGTCAACCGTTAGCCCACGTACAGCAAACAGACTATGAACTGCACACTTTCCCCAGCCAATTCCTGGACACATTAACAAATGGAGAATATGAGGCAGGTTCCGAGAAAAAGAAATCATAATTCAATCTCTGCAACTAATAATTACAATACCATGTCTGCCATATAGAACCTCATCAGCAATCATCATCTACCACCCAAGTCGTAAGTCAGACAACAAAAACCAAAATTGATCTCCATTATGATATAAAGCAAGACGGATTATTTCAACAAAGCAACTGGTTGACCGATGAAACCAGCTGGAAAACCCAACACCCTGCCACCCTGCTCATATAACCAAAATTGATCTCCATTACAATATAAAGCAAGACGGATTATTTCAACAAAGCAACTGGTTGACCGATGAAACCAGCTGGAAAACCCAACACCCTGCCACCCTGCTCATATAGCCATTGCGAACACCGAAGCCAAAATTCCAACATTCTCCTAATGAAACACCAATAACAACTCAAGATAAACCAGAGCAGACATCTAAAGAAACAAAGGCGAAACGATAAATAGAGAAGGAGGAAGAGATGTTGAATGCCAAACCAAATACACCCGAATGGCGTGACTACCCTGCATTTGCACCTAGCGATATACCAACCAAATCATAATGTTAAAAATCAAAGTAAGGTCTGGGAAAGAACTAAAAACAGAATGGAATAACTAGAGTTCAGAAACCAAAAGAGAGCCGAAGCATGATACACCACAGCTGCTTACAAGCCATCGCAAGCACAACCTACACCAGAGCAAGCAAAAACTTGAAAACGTGCCAAAAGCAACTACTACTGAGAAAAGATGAGTCCAAACAAACATTCGTACAAAACCAAAGGTAGAAAGGATGATTCCATCACTGAATACATATAAAGCTGGGAACAAAAACTCCAAGCCGCCACAACCCCTAAACCAATAGAAACCAAAGTCCATCAATAACTCAGACCCGCAGACACAGAGCACAAACTAAATGATTTCAAGAAAGGTAAAGGCAGAAGATAGTCTGTAAACCAATATAACCCGAAGGTCTTCCCATCAATCTGGGTACGGACCGCAGCTTCACACGTCAAATCCTAAAAGCACATCATTAAATCGTGATGCATCCCAATCCATATCAACTTAGGCAGAAGTACATTAAAGGATGATTCAATCTCAGCAACCAATTAACCGATTTACTAAACCATGTTTGCTTATCACAGAGCTCAGCAGCCACCATCAGACATCCTAAAACCACACCAACAAAACCACAATCGATCTCCATCAAAAACTGAAGCATCCAACCACTTAATAATTCTAAATAGGTTTGAAAACTCAAAAGGTAGGAGTTAGCAAATTTGATCCCTGTTAAACCGACTAATGCCGATGTTCTGCCCATCACTAAACATGTACTGCAGCCCTCACCGGCCAAATCCTAAAAACACACATCAATAAAATTCATGTTTCATCAAATCAAATCAGGAAGGTTTTCTGAAGAATGAACCAAATAAAAAAAGCACTATTTCCATCTCTGCAAACAATGAGAACCGAATCGTTTGCTTGGTACCTCTGCAGAGCCATCACCATCAAACCAGTTCAACCCTACATCACACCAACATAAAAAACCACAATTGATCTCCATCAAAACAAGATCCCGACCACAAACACAACCGAATCAATGAGTTGATAAGAAAAGAAAAGAACAAGTTCACCGCCAAGAGCAATAAACCTTGGGCTCAAAACATGGACAGCCGTAACACAAATAAAAACCCTGAGACAGCACAGCAGCAAAAACATAATCAAATTTGAAATCTTAAAAAACCAAAGAAAGAAATCATGGAAGAAGAAAGAAACTCTAAACCTGACAGCACATTTTCTAACACGGGGGACGGATGTAAAGAGGCTACGGGGTTCTCATTATGGGGGACAATATAGAGGCTGGGATAGAAGGAAACAACTAACCAACTGAAATCCCCAGATCATGCTTGTATAGCCATTGCACACACTGCAGCCAAAATTGTAAAATTTTACTGAAGAACACCAATAACAAACTATATCTAATCCAAAGCGGACACCAAACGAAAACAATAAGAGGAAAAACACAAAAAAGAGGGATAATTTGGAAAAAAGAACAGTTGATTATCAAACCAAATACAGCCGGTATCACAAAAGCTATTCCCAGGCAAATGTACCTACCAAAATACCAGAAATCCGAAATTCACAAGTGTTTGGACAAGAATAAAATATAATTGAGAAGAATTACAAAAATAATTGCAAGAACACATGAAGCCCCACAGCTCCTCAGTAGCCACCAGTCCACAACCAACAAACCCACACACCTAAAACAGAGCAATAGAAAACTTGACCCACTCTGAACTAAAAAGTGCCATTAACAAGGTATCAATAAATATTGAGAAGGAATGAGTTGATCACTGAAACCAATTAACCAATTAAGCCTGCGTACAGAACTCCTAGCCACCACCAGCGAGCCATATCCTAAACCAACATGAACAAGATCCATGACTCTATCTTACAAGGCAGCCAGAGAAGCAAACATCACATAATCGATTTGAAAAGTTTTATGAGGAAGGTAGTGGTAGCAGAATTAAGCTGTGTCAACTGACAAAAGCCAACACTGTGCACGTGTATAGACTGCAGGCCTTCACCAGGCAATTCCTAAACACATCAATAAACACAGAATCAGGCAGATTTTGAGAAAAATAACCATCTTTGCAACCAATTAAATAATTTACTAGACCATGTTCACCATATAGGACTCGGCAGCGATCATCAAACCAGCCAAATCCTAAAACCACAATTGATGTTCATTACAATCGTATTTCAGTATACATTAGATTTTTAAAAAGTTGAAAGTTAATAAGAGGGAATGATTTGACCGATGAAAGCAACTGAAAAACCCCGAGATCCGATCCTGCTTGTATAGCCATTGCAAATGCCCGAGATCCGATCCTGCTTGTATAGCCATTGCAAACGCCGCAGCAGCCATATTTCCAATATTATCCTAACGAACACCAATAACAACTCAATCTAAACCAGAGCCTATGTCATAAAAAAAAAAAGAAACAGGGTATAACGAAAAAAAAGGAGAGAGAGAGAGATTTTGAGAGAAAGGACGGTTGATTGCCAAGCCAAATACATCCGAACCATAGGCTTTCCACCTACCAATACACCAATCAAATCCTAAAGTCAAAATCAAAATCAAAACAGGTCTGAGAAGTAAAAAAATGCAACAATTTGAGTTAGGAAACCAAAAGGGGCGAAGGAAACATACACCACAACTGTCTACTAGCATCACCAGCACATCCTATACAGAGCAAGTAAACCCTTGATGATCCATTTGGAAATAACATATACGAACTTAATTTCACTCAACTTAGATATTATGCAGTGAAGCTAGGTCGTGCCAATTAAGCTTGTTAATGAGTGTCCATATATAAATCCCAGTTTATGATCAAATTGATGCAAAGTAAATGGTGCGATTAATCTTGAAAGATGGTAGCTGTAAATGGATGCCAAAACAGATAGAGAAGATATAAGTTGATGACTGCCAAAACCAAGGTACAAAGACCGCTTTGATCACTGAATCCAAATAAAGTTGGGATAGAACTCCTAGCCTCCACCAACCAGCCGTGCCCTAGACCAACAGGGAACAAAATACATCCATCACTCATATAATAGGAGAGAGAAAAAGTTTGATTGTCTAAGGGAAGGTAAAAATAGCAGATTAAACCCGTGTAAGCTGATAAAAGCCAAAGTCGAAGCCTTCACCTCCCAAATCCTAAAATACATCAAAAGGATCGATGCATCAAAATCCATCCCAAACCAGGAAGATTAAGAGAAGAATAAATGACAATTCAATATCTGCAACCAATAACCAAGTAACGAAACCGTGTTTGCTGTATATAAACCCTGGCAGCCACCTCCAAACCACATCCAAATCCTAAATCACACCACAAAATCAACCTCTCCATCAGAATCGAATCATCCACCACAATCCAAATATTTTGAAAGTTTGAAAGGTCGGTAAAATTAGCCGATTTAATCCGTGTCAAACCAAGAAGGAAAGCTGATGCTCTGTCCATGGCTATCGATCTGTACGGTCACCATCAAAATCGGATCATCCAACCACATAATAGTTTTCTCAATTAGTTTTAAAATTCAAAATTAAGGTCAAATTAGCAAATTTAATCCGTGTTAAACCGTTTTAAAGCCGATGCTCTGCTCATCTTTATGTGTACGGACTGCAGCCTTCACCCACCAAATCCTAAAACCACATCAATTAAACCACGATGCATCACAATCTCTATCGAATCAAAGCAGATTCTCAGAAGAACTAAACAAATTAAATTCGATCTCTGCAAACCGATTTAGGGAACCGTTTGATAATATACGTAGCCCTGGGCAGCTATCACCACCAAACCAGTCCAATCCTAAATCACACCAACACAAAATCACAATCGATCTCCATTAAAACCGAATCATCCAACCATTAACGAATTCATAAGAGAAGGAAGGAACGAGTTAACCGCCAAAACCAATACTGTAACGAATAGAAATCCAAACCCTAAGATCACACACAGCAGCAGCAAAAAGCAAAAGGGAATTTGAAAGCTTAAGAAAACCAAAGGAAGGAAATCGTGAAAGAAAAAGGAAGCTCTGAACCTGATAGCTCTGCTATTCCTTCTAGCGCGGGGTGAGAAATGTGAGAGGCTTATGGGGCTATTTATAGTGAGTAGGGGAGAATATGGAGGGCTGAGATTAATCGATGGGGGGACAGGTGGACGGTCAATTTTAGAGTCAAGAACGGTTGCTGGTGAGCTGGCGAGACGCGCTATTTTTGAGGCGGTTTGTTACGACTTGAAACCAACGCAGCGTTTGTTTTCCTTTTCCTAAAAGATAAACATGTTGCTAAGCGCACCGACTTTTGACGCCAGAAACACAAAAATTCAAACTTTTTTTTTCCTAAAAAATAATAAAAAGATTCGTACACCTCTGCGTTTGTCATATGTGTTCCTGGAATCTTCAGCACTAAGTAAAATTACCAGGAATAGAAAATTGAGCAGTACAGTTTGTATTTAGAGGGTTTTGTTTCTTTTAGAATTTGTATGAAAATTCTTGTATGCACGACGTGTATTTACACGACACAATGTTAACCGTTCATAACAATTCATATGTTTGACCACTATGTTTCTATATTATTTCTTCTAATCCTGACCATCCATGTATGTATGTGAAGATACACGCCATGTATTAAAGATACTCTCGAATTTGTATGGGCTGGATCTGCAACGTTAATATATAGCTGGGTTTTCTAATTGTTTAGGGATAGTGGATCTCTACGAGAAGCCAAGATGTAATTTGAAGAGAGTAAAGTTTCACTCCTTATAAACATGTTTTAAACCCATTCTGTAATGTTTCTTCGTTAACAACCTCTCTCAACTGATTCGTTGCTCACCAGTTGGAATCTCTCATTTCTCAGAGGCTAGGATTTGGGTTCCAGATCATCGCTGCTATAACACCATACTACGTAACACCAATGCTGCATTACACGTCCAAAACGATCACAAGCATATATTATCACAATTGTCCTCAACTCAAACTAACTGAGCATTTCCCTACAATGTAAATTTATATGCATGCGCCCTGAATGTACGTACGTGCATCATTTCGTTAATCACTAACCATATTCCACAACACACACTTAGTTTCAGGTTACAACAAATGCATGATCACCTTTCAAGGATTCAACCTCTCTTGGCTCTCTCAACAAATGTATAATGTTTCTTCGTTAACAACCTCTCGGTTCTCGCACTGATTCGTTTCTCACCAATTGGAACCTATCATTTCTCAAAGGTAGGATTTGAAATTCCAGATCATCGTTGTATAACACCATATTACGTAACACCAATGCTGCATTGCACGTTCAAGACGATCACACGCATAAATTATCACAATTTTCCTAAACTCAAACTAACTGAGCAAATAATTTCCTTACTGTAATAATGCATGCGCCCTGAATGTGCACCATTCCGTTAATCACTAACCATAATCCACAACATACGCTTAGTTTCAGGTTACAACAAATGCATGATCACCTTTCAAGGACATTCAATCTATACAGAATTACAGACACACATGCATATATATGTGATATTTGAGCATCTCCCAATTCATATGCACCAGTTTTTTTTTTTTTTTTTTTGAGGAAATTCATATGCACCAGTACGTTCATCTCTAATAGCAAAATCAACTCCCTATCGAGCTAGCTAGCAATGATGTCTACTCCAGGATTTTCAAAAGTACTAATGGTTCTTGTGGCAACTGCACTGTTGTTGCTAGCTTCGCCTGCAGCACAAGTAGTCTACGGGCAAGATTTCGACTGCCTCGAGCGATGCGCAGATGCCTGGAAGCGATGCTTGGATGACTGTAAGAGCAAAGGGAAAGCACACTCTTTCTGTTTTGATAGATGCACCGTCAAAGAAAACAAGTGCATAGCCTTCTGCATTTCGTGTTCTTACCTTCGAACAGTACGTGACTGATCGTCGCATCGCATATGCAAAAGGAAAAACACAACTATATATTCGGTTTAACTAAGAAGCTATACTAATTTTCTTTCAACTTTAGTAATGGTTTTTTTTATTTATGTATGTATTACACAACAAAAACTATCCAACTCGTCATCTGTGAGTTCCACCTCCTACTTCGGTACTCTTGCCAGTTGCAACTGTGAGTTTCAAAAAAACTCAAAACTCTGATCATATTGGATCTCAGAAAATTCAGTGCCAAAGTAGGGACAGAGAGTACATCCTCATTTAAGCGCGAAGTGGATCAACAGATACGACTTACTATTAATATTTGGCTTATCAATTAGTCTAGCTAGAAAATATACTAAAAAAGACCAACTAGAACCCAGATGAGAGGGTTACAGGATAATATATCACATCTGTAACCTGCAGAATCCTTTAAGCCTGAAACAAGGAAAACGGAGGACAGTGAATAACAAAGAACTGGAACAAGGAGTCCAGTAAAAACACACAAAAAAAAAAAAAAAACCATTTTCAAATCCATTAGGTCATCAAAATTTTGAACTGATCAATGCAGCAGTCGTAGACAGAACTAAAACTCCAGAAAAGTTTAACATGCCTTGTTAGCAATGTTGTTTGAAAGCCAGTCTAATCCCTCATACAAGCCTTCACCGGAAGTGGCACATGTACTCTGGATATACCTGGAGAGTATAAATAAAAATGTACATATAATAAGCACATAGGCAAAAAGGAGGATTGAGGTGCTTCTCTTTGCGACTTTGTAAATCGACAGTAGATGGAGGGAGAATGAGAATGCAGGTTTTCTATTTATCAATTATACCAGTGGCGTTGTCGAAGAGAATGAAGGCCAAGCTTATCGGTGATTTCAGCAGCATTCATGGAGTCAAATATAACAAGGTTTGGAGAATGAATTTTCTGATATATTATTCGTCTCACAGAGGAGGCTATATATAGAGGTACAAGTTGTACAAACCCTACGTACTATGTACTACACATACAGAATAGGAAAGTAATAACAAATTAATTTACATTCCTAAACTAACTCCATGACTCACGCTAACACTCCCCCTCAAGTTGGCGCATATACATCAACCATGCCCAACTTGCCAAGTGAGTCATAAAAGGCCTTCTTAGAAACTCCTTTTGTGAGTATATCTGCAAGTTGCTCCTCTGTAGGGACAAAAGGAAAGCTAATGATCTTTGCATCTAGCTTCTCCTTTATAAAGTGACGATCAACCTCCACATGTTTGGTACGATCATGTTGTACAGGATTTTGTGAGATATCAATGGCTGCCTTGTTGTCACAATACAACTGCATAGCACACTTGGGTTTGACCCCCAAATCTTGTAACACATTCTTCAGCCATAACAACTCGCATACTCCATGAGCCATACCTCTATATTCTGCTTCAGCACTAGACCGAGCCACCACCTTTTGCTTCTTACTCTTCCAAGTAACAAGATTACCTCCCACAAAGGTAAAATACCCTGATGTAGACCTCCGGTCTGTAATATTTCCAGCCCAGTCTGCATCTGTAAAACCACAAACCTCAAGAATACTGCTGTGTTTAGAGAACATTACTCCTCTCCCAGGAGCTGACTTCAAGTACCTCAAAATCCTCACTACAGCATCCATGTGATCTACACTGGGATTATGCATGAACTGGCTCACCACACTTACTGCATAAGCAACATCAGGTCTGGTGTGTGTCAAATAAATCAGACGTCCAACTAACCTCTGATAACGAGGCTTGTCGGTAGGTACCTGATCAGGATACTCTGCTAATCGGTGATTCTGCTCAATAGGAGTGTCAATTGGAGTACAATCTAACATACCTGTCTCTGCTAATAGATCAAGTATATACTTCCTTTGACACAGATAAATGCCTTCACTCCCCCTGGCTACCTCAATGCCCAAGAAGTACTTGAGTGTACCTAGGTCTTTCATCTCAAACTCTGTGACTAGCTGTTTTTGCAATCTATCCATCTCAATAGTATCATTACCAGTAACAACCATATCATCAACATATATGATCAGAGCTGTTACCCTCCCCTGTTGATGTCTGAGAAACAATGTGTGGTCTGAGTTACTCTGCTTATAACCAATCTTCCTCATGAACTGTGAAAACCTTCCAAACCAAGCACGAGGTGATTGTTTAAAACCATACAAAGATTTTCTCAATCTGCACACAAAGTTACCTGAAGGAGCAGTTTTATATCCAGGTGGAAGATCCATATACACTTCCTCCACAAGTTCTCCATGAAGAAAAGCATTCTTGACATCAAACTGTTTAAGAGGCCAGTTTAAGTTAGCAGCAAGAGAGAGCAATACCCGGATAGTATTCATCTTTGCAACTGGTGCAAATGTCTCATCATAGTCAATGCCATATGTCTGAGTGAATCCCTTTGCTACCAAGCGTGCTTTATATCGACTCACTGACCCATCTGGATTATGCTTCACTGTAAACACCCAGCGACATCCAACAGCCTTCTTTTCATGTGGTGGGGATACAAGCTCCCAAGTATTGTTCTTCTGTAACGCTTCCATCTCCTCATCCATTGCTTTCCTCCATTTTGGATCTCCCAACGCATCCTGCACTTTGTTAGGTACTGATACAGCAGATATTTGATTCACAAATGATTCATATGACTTAGACAATCTCTTGGTAGACATAAAATTTGTCACTGGATATTTAGCTTTGGCTTGAAGGGTAGGTTCATATGTTTTTGCTGGTTTACCCCTAGTAGACCTATTTGGTAACACATATTGTCTACTATTAGCATCACTAGTATTAACCCCAATAGAATCACTAACCTCAGATGGAAGATCTTCTGTACCAGGGAGACATGAGTCAGGGGTATTAGTAACAGCAGGCGAGGCAGGAGGGGCAGGAACACTTTCAGCTTCTGGTTCCTGAATCTCTGGAGCAATTGCACCAGAATCATCTGGTGGTGCCTGTCTATCATCTTCTGGTCTCTGAACATCTGGAGTGACTAGTGTATGTGAAGCTGATGCATCAGTAACCTCAACTGAATGACCTGTCTCCCCCTCCCCATGATACAGCTCTTCAAAATATGAATGCTCCCCCTAAAGAGCAGTATCAGAAGAGGTATAATAACTCATGTCCTCAAAGAAAGTGACATCCATAGTGACATAATACTTCCCAGTAGGTGGATGATAGCACTTATATCCTTTCTGATGTCCCCCATAACCAACAAACACACATTTCAGCGCCCGGGCATCCAACTTACTTGACCTTTGACTCTTTGATATATGGACAAATGCAACACAACCAAAAACACGAGCAGGGAGATTATGAAAAGAAGGTAAAGAGACATAAGAAGCTAGTACCTCAAATGGTACCTTTCCCAGGAGGACACTAGATGGAAGACGATTAATAAGATGGGTAGATGCGATGATAGCATCACCCCACAGATCCTTAGGACAATGTGCACTGAAGAGAATACAACGAGCCATATCAAGTAAGTGACGATTTTTCCTTTCAGAGACCCCATTTTGTTCAGGTGTGTAAGGACACGTTTTCTGGTGGATAATCCCATGTGTTTGCAGAAAAGATTGAAAGACACGGTTTACATATTCCCCTCCATTATCAGAGCGAAGAACTTTAATTTTGGCATTGTACTGTTTTTGGACTTCGGAAGAAAAAGCTTGAAAAGCCGGAAAAACCTCATCCTTAGTTTTAAGAAGAACAACCCAAGTAAGACGTGTATAATCATCAATAAATGACACATAATATCGCATACCTGACACAGTAGGTTCTTTTGAAGGTCCCCAAACATCAGAATGAATTAATTCAAAAGGAACGACACTTTTATTAGAAATACGAGGTGAATAGGTTGAGCGATGACTCTTGCCCAAAACACATGTTTCACAATGTAAGACTGACTCATCCACACCAATAAACAAAGAAGGCATGGATTTCTTCATAACACTAAAAGATGGATGCCCTAAGCGACGATGCCACAACCAAACTTCACTTAACCTGTCAGAAGTTGATATTAAAGCGGTCCGTGGCTGTGCTCCTGGTTTCGCCCCCACATAAGTCTGGTCCAGACGAAAAAGCCTGCCCCTCAAGTACCCCCGACCGAGTAACTCCCCAGTGAGAAGATCCTGAAAAATCACATACATAGGAAAAAAGGTCACAGAGCATTTGGATTCAACATTTAACTGTGAGACAGATATCAAATGATGAGATAAAGCAGGTACATATAACACATTTTGTAGCACTATTGTGGGAGTGATACAAACTGACCCTTTTCCTAACACAGGGAAGGCTTCACCATTAGCATTAGTAACATATGGTACTGGTGGAGAGGATAATTCAGTAAAGTAAGATTTGTCATAAGTCATATGATCTGAAGCACCTGAATCAATAATCCATGTATCACCACCAACAAAGCTAGAAATATTTAAGGCCATACCTATCTTACCACGACCAGCCACTGATGCTGTGGGTGTGGCGCCTTCTGCTGTATGATGGTCATGTCCGGATACACCATAGATGTCTGGTTCTTGGACCAACTGGATAGCTGCTCTTGCCTTGGGACGATAAGTAGGCCTCTTAGGCCTAAGATGAGGGTACAACTTCCAACAAGACTCACGAGCATGGTCACCCTTGCAATAAGAGCAAGGGGGACGAGGTTGGTCCCCAAAGCCTGGTGGTGGTCCTTGCTTGTTCAGTGGAACTGAACTTGAATGCTGAAGGAGTGGGGCTGGTGCTCTCGCTTGAATAGTGAGACTAGAGACTTCAAGTTGTGCTTGAGTAAGACTTTCCTGCTGAGACTCATCCTTACGGATATATGTGAAAGCTGTAATCAGGTTAGGAGGTTCTGTCATTCTGAGCAGCTCTCCTTTGGCACTGTTGTGTTTTGCATCAAGACCCCTCAGAAAGTGATGAACTCGCTCAAGCTCATTTTCCTTCAAGTACCAAACAAGATCCTCCTGGTTCTTGATCTTGCAAGGACGTTTCGTATCAATTTCAGCCCAAATGTTCCTTAACTTGGTGAAATACTGTGCCACTGGCTGCCCATTCTGTTGCATTGAAGAAGCAGTGCACATTAACTCATGAACCTGTATGAAATCAGACTCATTAGTATATAAATCTTCCAGTGTCTTCCAGATCGCCTGAGCTGTATCACATTGTTCCACCAGGTCGACTATGTCCTCATTCATGGCCTTGTACAAGACTGACATCACAAGACCATCATCATCTTCCCACTTAGTGTAAGCATCAACATCACTTTCACTAGGGGCCTTAATTGTCCCAGTTACATGCCCCATCTTGTGCATCCCTCGAAGATGAGCCGTCATGATTTTCTTCCATTTCCGAAAATTGGTTCCATTGAGTTTGGCACCCCCAAATGAACCACTTTCAGAATTCTTGACGGATACTTCAACTGTCTGAACATCTTTCCCCTGAGAACTTTCAACTCCAGAACCCATTGCAACACAAATACCAAATCAGTAATTTATGGAGCAAAAAACAAGAAAGGGCTGAATAAACCTGCGCCTGGTGCAAAGCAACTGAACCGGGTCGGGTGGAGCACTCGGGTAGCTGAATCGGGTCGGGTCAAGCACGCGGGTCGCTGAACCGGATCGGGTCGAGCACGCGGGTTGATGAACCGGGTCGGGTCGAGCACGCGGGTCGATGAACCGGGTCGAGAAAAACGATTCGGATCGAACGGAGGGAGAACTGTCAGCTTCTGGGCAGAGTTTTCGATGTCCAGGACGGCAGCTTCTGGGCAGAGACCACGTCGGGCTAAACTTTGAGACGGCAGCGTCAAGGTTGGCTGGAACTCACGGCAAGGATCGGGTCAAGCTTGACCTGGGCTTGTCACGGCGGCAGCGTCGACTTGGTCTGGGCACGGCAGCACCGGCAGCACCTTGGGCTTGTCACGGTGGCAACGTCGACTTGGTCTGGGCACGGCAGCACCAGCAGCACCGGACCTGGTCTGGGTTCAATCCGTGACAGAAAAAAACCCGAACGGAAAAACGTCGTCCGGAAAATAATAATAAAAAAAATCGTTGGAAAAACGTCAACGAATTTGCAGCGGAAAAAACAAAGAGACAAAGTCCTTTCGGATCTTTGCTCTGATACCAAGTCAAATATAACAAGGTTTGGAGAATGAATTTTCTGATATATTATTCGTCTCACAGAGGAGGCTATATATAGAGGTACAAGTTGTACAAACCCTACGTACTATGTACTACACATACAGAATAGGAAAGTAATAACAAATTAATTTACATTCCTAAACTAACTCCATGACTCACGCTAACACATGGCATTTGGAAGATCTTGCTTGTTTGCAAAGACAAGAAGCACAGCATCCCTCAACTCGTCCTGGTCAATAAAGAACATAAGATCCCTTTATGATCATAAGTTCATGAACTTGACCACTAAACTAAGAGAACATCGAAAAAAGAAAAAAAACATAAGCCTTCCCAAATACCTCATTCAACATCCTGTGCACACCTCATCTCTAGCCTCAACAGCACGATCTCGGTCATTGCTGTCAACCACAAAGATAAGCCCTTGTGTGTTTTGGAAGTAGTGTCTCCACAGAGGTCGAATCTGAACCCAACCAACAGCCACCAATAATCAAACAAGAACTCTCACCAAGTAATTAGCTTAAAGACCTAGTCTACTTATGTACAATTGTTTTACACGTTCAAACTGAACAAACATGTATACACAACACAATCAGGAAGTGGGATATTGTCCGTCTGAACAAGAAAACTCAATTATCAAAAACAAATGACTAAGAGGCGCAATCTTAAAACAAAATGTAGCTCACCTTATCTTGACCCCCAACATCCCACACAGTGAAGCTGATGTTTTTGTATTCCACTGTTTCCACATTAAATCCTGCTCAAAATCACTAAACAGCATTCATATTCATAGATGATTACAACATCCATTTAAGGTCTCAAAATATAAACCCATTTATCTCTGCCATAGAAGACTTGAATGATCAGAAGCATAATAGGAATCGAATTTGATTCATTTGGGATACAAATGTGCAAGAAATATACCAATGGTAGGAATGGTGGTAACGATTTCGCCTAACTTCAGCTTATACAAAATGGTGGTCTTACCGGCCGCATCAAGACCCACCATAAGAATACGCATCTCTTTCTTAGCAAACAGTCTGCTGAGAAGTTTGGTGAACGACAGCCCCATCTTGAATCTGAAATAATCCAAAACCAAACTGAGGTCAGAAACCCATTGTTTTTCAACAAATGTTCTCACGTTTCGTAGGTCACTATTCACAGACAAATATTGCATCCATGGGAAGACAAAGCTCAGTAGCCGAAAAAAATCAGTTGCGAAAAAACCTCAAAGAACAAACGGCCTATATTTTGTTAAAGTTAAGAAAATGAACAATTAACAGAAAATTTTATAGGCAGCGACCGGTATGGACCTTCTAAGTCAATTCTTCAATCAGGCTTCTGCATAATGCTATGCAGTAAGTCAAGTATTAAACCTATTGTTCCTAAAGTTGTATTACATGACAAGTGAACCAAAACACTTTCGTTTTCATGCACTACCCTCCTCACAACTTCCAACGATGCATATCATATCAGCAAAAAATGTGTACAAAACTTGAATTTCAATTGTTAATCCATCCCGGCCTCTATTTGGTATCCAAGCAAATGTAGGAAGAACAGAAATTAAAGAGATAAAACAATCCGGGCACGATGAGATTGATCATGATCGATGATGGACGTACATTAACCAAACAAATGTTCGTTTCATTCTATAAATTGATCACAACTAACCCAAAGACCCTCATTTTCATTGCACGGTATCGCATCGACCAAATACTACTCTCAGTAGCAAATAAGCATCAAAGGCTCGGCATTGCTATGAAAAAAGTGAGAAATTACCTTGAATTTGATATGCAAGTTTGCAATTCGTTTATGGAGAAATTGATCAAGAACCTTGAATGCCAACAAGAGATGTAAATGCAAAAGGGAAAAGAATGGAGAAACTTACGGTAGGAGAGAGAACGGTGTGTGTGGGTATAATCTGAAAACCAAATGCAGATTCAGATTCGGATTCCACAAAGTCTCTATCTTCGTCCCTAGCGCCATTTATAGGCTACGTGAAAGACGGACGTTAACGGTTTTGTTTAAATTTTGAAATTTTATAACTTTTAGGTTAATCCGCCAATAATGAGACAGTGAAATATTGGAGAAATTTTAAATACACACCTCTAATATCTTAATACACACCCCTTACTTAATACACTATCTATCAAGTTTTTCAATTCAAGTATTATACTTAATACACATCTCAAACTGTCTAAAATGCCCTTAATTTATGAAATATTTCATTATTAATATAATTAATATATATTTACTATTTGGTACCTCATTTTACATATTATTTCGTCTAATTTCTTTTTGAAATTTCTGGTTATCATCGTTCAATTTATAATCAAATGATTATTGTTATATCCCAACTCCAAATCAATAATGCGGTGTCCAGATTCTCGAATGATGATCCCTCGGTAGCCAATCTCAACAAAACCAATATTGTCCTTCTGCCAAAGGTTCCCCATCCAGAATCAATGGGTCAGTTTCGCCCAATCAGTCTCTGCAATAGCTCAATAAAGATCATCTCCAAGCTCTTAGCAAACCGGCTCAAAGCTATTCTTCCTCAGATTATTTCAGAGCATCAGAATGCTTTCGTGCCTGGAAGGCTAATCCAGGACAACCTTATTTTGGCTCACGAGGCTTACCACTACCTCAAGTTAAAGAAATCAAAGTCAGTTCATGAGCTTGCCATTAAGCTTGACATGCACAAGGCATATGATAGAGTCGAATGGGACTTTTTGGAAGCAACTCTAATTCGATTTGGTTTTCACCGAAATTGGGTAAAGTTGGTTTTAAAGATTGTGACTTCTGTGTCTTTTTCTATTCTAATCAATGGCAAACAGGGCAACTCTTTCAACCCTACAAGGGGTCTTCGGCAGGGGGATCCGTTGTCTCCTTATTTGTTTTTATTGATAGGGGAGGTGCTTTCTAGAAATGTGTCAGAGGCTATTCGCAAGGATCAACTGCAATGTATCAAACTCAGTCCAAACTGCCCAGGACTCTCGCATCTGATGTTTGTGGATGACACAATTTTCTTCACCAAGGCAACGACCTCAAATTGTCAAGCCCTGAGAAATATTCTTGATTCTTACTGTGCGGCCTCGGGACAGGCGATTAACTTTGATAAATCTTCGGTCTTTTTCTCAGCTAATACTCCTGATCCGAAGAGATCTGCTATTGCTACTGTTCTTCAAATCCCATGTGTGTCCCAACCTGCAGTCTACTTGGGTTTACCTACTTTGTGGGGTAACTCTAAGCGTAGTGCGATGACTTTTATCAGAGAACGGATTAGGCAGAAGATCGAGGGCTAGAAAGCAAATATTCTCTCCCAAGCTGGAAGGGAAGTCCTTATTAAATCTGTTGCTATGGTTGTGCCCTCCTACCCTATGTCAATCTTTCTTCTGCCCAAGACTCTCTGCAAGGCTATCAACTCCGATCTCTCAAACTTCTGGTGGGGGTATTCAGACGTCAAGACCGAGGTCCACTGGAAAAAATAGGAGGATCTGAGCAAGAGTAAGTTTGATGGTGGTTTGGGCTTCAAGGAGTTGCAGTCTTTCAACCTCGCCCTCCTCGCAAAGCAGTGCTGGAGATTGATTAATAAGCCTGATTCTCTATGGGGGAGGATTCTAAAGGCTAGATACTTTAACCACTCTTCCTTCTTGAAAGCTAAGAAAGGCTCCAGGCCTTCTTGGATCTGGAACAGTTTGCTAGCTGGCAGAGATTCCATCAGTAATCACTCGAGGTGGCAGGTTCATAATGAGAAAAGTATTGATGTCTGGACTGATAGATGAGTTCCAAATAATTCCGGGGGGCTTATTATCCCAACTGACTCCTCAAATCGCTTTACTCCTCTCTTGGTTGCCAATGTTATTGATGCTTCAGGGAATTGGAATATTACTCACTTGGAACCGTTTTTGAATGGTGATGATGCCAAGGCCATCAAATCTATTCCAATTGGCAGTGAGAATGACAGAGATGTTCTCATTTGGCCTTTTTCTAAGAGTGGTGTCTATTCAGCAAAAAGTGGCTACAGAAGGATTGTCAAGGAGCAGGGGGGTAAGGGGTCTTCTAAACCTTCATCGTCGCACATGATAGATGCAAAGCTGTGGAAGGTGGTGTAGAGGCCAACCATGCTGCCAAAAATTTCCAATTTCTTGTGGCGTGCGTTGTCAAATGCTCTTTCTACCAACTGTAATATTTTCAGAAGAAAAATTATTCCAGACCCTTTGTGTGCTATTTGTGGTGAGCATCCGGAAACTACGGAGCATTGCCTACTTCTATGCCCTTGGACTAGCGCTGTATGGTTTGGGAGCTCTTTGGGATACATCCCAGAGAAGGCCTCTATCACAAGCTTGGATGCTTGGCTTCTAGCAGTTTCTGGCAATTCTGGTAAGCTGTCTCATCACAATGAGGAGTTTTTTCAGTTTGTGTGTTTTCATTTGTGGGAGATTTGGAAGCAAAGATGTGTTGCAGTAATGAAGAGGGTCTCCCCTAACCCTATTACTACTATAGAGAACATTCACAGAAGCTTTAAAGAGTGGTCTGAAGCTCAGTCTGATTATGACACTCCCCCAAATGAGCTTCAGAGACCTACTGCAAGCAAATTGTGGCATCCTCCCCCTCCAAATGTGGTAAAAGTTAACATTGATGCAGCTTGGAAGATGAGTAACCAACACAGTGGGATTGGTCTAGTGGTGCGTAACCATAGGGGTTGTTCTATTGCTGGTGCAAGTCTCTTGTGCTCCCATAATTCTGTTGTTGAGGCCGAGGCTGACTCGGTGGTTAAAGGTCTTCAAATTGCAAGGTTTCTGAATTTGAAAAATGTTATCATTGAGGGTGATTGCCAGGAGGTCATTAGGTCTCTCTCTTCCCCAACTTTCACTCCTAATTGGAAAATTCTACCTATTCTCAATAGAGTGAAGTTTCTGTTGCCTGCCTTTGATGAGGTGTTATGGAACTGGGTTCCCCGTGAAGCTAACCGGGTTGCTGACGCAGCGGCGAAGCTTGCCATGGTGAGGTTGTGCTCTTCGGACTGGGCTAATACGCCTCCAACCTCCCTCCTTCATATTCTTAGGAGCGATGGCCCCCCTGACTAAGACTTGTTGTTGATTACAGCAGCTCTTACTCTTTTATCTACTTTTGTCTTTCTTTGCTTTTTGTCTGTAATGGTTTGTAGCAGTGTTTAGTTTCCCTTTTGCTCTTTCAGCTTTGTTAGCTTTCTTTTTGTTGTGTTTTGCTCGACCTTTGAGGTCTGTTCCAATGAAGTTCTATTCTTGACCCAAAAAAAAAAGTTTTCAAATTTCACAAGCTAGTAGAATTGTAGAAGTACAATAGCTATTAAACATAGATAGCTAGTTATTCGATAAAACATGTCATGATAAAAATACAGTACTTGACAATATGATATGCAAGATCAAACTAAAGCTGATACAAATAAAAAAATAAAAAAAAAGACAACCGAAATGAATTGTGGAAAAGAGTTAGAGTTAGGGGAGAAGACGTGCTTTCGACGATTTTAGGATAGAAAACGTTGAAAAGAATACTTCTAGCATGTGATTTTTTTTTATAATAATAGATGTATGTTTTGGTCATTTAGCTTACCTATAAAATCTAAATAGAAACATAAAATCATAAAGGTGTGTATTAAGAGATTAGATGTGTGTATTTAAAATTTCTTGAAATATTGTATCCGTAAATTAAAAAAAAAATTATCTCAAGGAAATGGAATAGCTTTGAAACTCATCAAACATTACAGAGCTTGCTAGCTAAACGAGTGTTGAACTCATTTTCTGTAGCACAAGAGTTTGCACCCGATTTAGCTTCCTCTTAATTAAGGGGTTAGAACTCGACGAGTTCATTTGAGGTGAGATTCTGGTGAAGCTAACTGATGAGTCTAGAGAGCTACTTCAGTTATCATTCCGGAGACAAAAGTACTCTTTCAAAATGGCACAATTGAGGCAGAGGGATTCCAAAGCTAGTACTGATTATTAGGGAGACTAAGTGCACGTTTGGTACCCAGTACTGGGTTAGACCTCCTTAATTCTTAAGATTGTCCTGGACTAGTGTGGACTGCCTTAAATTGTACTAATACGGGGCCACGTTTGGTGTTGCATGGGATTAGGAAAAAAAGTTCTAAATTAGAGATGTCTCATGTTTGGTGATGTATTAGACTGGACTACTCTAACATAACAATCTAACATCTAACAATCTTGGTCATTGAAATTTTGACATGAAATCCAAAAAAAAAAAAATGTGTGATCAAGCATACAACTTTATCAAATGAGTAATATTAAGCAAAGGAAACATAGAAACAAGTATGAGAGCATGGCATCTGACCTCATCCCCTTTTCGTTGAAGCTGCAAAAGCTCTTGACAGTATGAAAGGCACTCAGCATGGTACATAGCAGCTAACTCTTTGATCAAGGACTTTCTTCTAATAATGCCAATCACTTCAAAGAAAAAACAGACAAAGGTTAGAGTCATGAAAATGTTCATTATAAGTCGCACAAAATCTTCTCTGAAGTAGTTACTGGGAAATATCATTAATTGGGTTTGAAGGTTTCAAGTCAGTTTGCATACCGCGTGTTCCATCCTTTATATCAAACCCCATTATATCTGAGAGTCAAATTACAGTGATATAGATGTAGCCATAAAATTTAAAATCAGTTAATGTAAACAAAAAGATGTCCATCTTCTGCTTCCTATCACACATAGACATTACCTTTAGCCACAAATGCTATTTTATGATGAATGCAATCTAGAGCCTAAGACAAAATTCGAAAGGAGACGATACAATGATTCACCTATCCCAAGTCTCATTTATCTTTTTAACCATTAGATTTTCACAGTGTGATAAATCTCCTATAGAAAGTCAAGTCCTTGATACACCCACAAGACATCAGACCCCAAATCCTATCTCAATTGTGAAAAATTTCACATCTTTCAACAAACCCAGAAACGAAAACACAGTCAAAGCCGTAAATGAGAGAGAGAGAGTTACTTCGGCTGGGATCGAATGGAGGATCAGGAACGGGAGGATCATCGGTTTGAGTGGAGGGTGGTGGCTCATCAAAAGGAAGAGCTTCTTCTTCTTCTTCTTGATCTGTGTCTGCTTCTGCTTCTGGTTCAGATTCTCCTTCTCGGTTTGAGTGGAGGGTGGTGGCTCATCAGAAGGAAGAGCTTCTTCTTCTTCTTCTTCTTGATCTGTGTCTGCTTCTGCTTCTGGTTCAGATTCTCCTTCTTCTTCTTCTTCTTCTTGGTGTTGAGCCAAGTTTTATTGTGGTTGGTCCATTTGGGCAAACAAGAGTGTTGCAGAGAGGAGGTGAAGAAGAAGAGAGAAGAGTTGCGGAGGAGGCGATGCGAATTGAGAGAGGTTAGTGAGGTCTTAGTTAAGGGTCTCTCATCGGAGTACCCACGCTAACATCGGCTAAGAGGAGAAATCAGAAAACAGGTCCTAGTTAAGCCCATTAATATTAGTATCGAGAGAGACCAAACATGAGATTAATCTTATTTCACTCCTTATTTAACACTGGCTTAGGTAATACCGGGTACCAAACGTACCCTAAAAAGACATGTCCTACTTCCTCTGATGGTAATAGCAATTTGTATCTCCATCTACTTTCATTATGTAAACCTGAGGACTTCACCATATTTGATCTGTACAATACAGGATATAATCCCGAGCAGGCAAAAGAGAAACCCTACCATCATTTGAGGTAACAATAGCAGAGCATTTTGAAGGACGTCGTCGATAAGAAAGCTTAGTCTGAATGTGATTTTAAACTTGGCCTTTCTAATATTACTTCACTGAGTTCGCTCGCATATCCTGAAACAAAGAATCAAGTGATCGTACATTCATACCATCATTGTAAGTATCTATTTTGAAGTTCCCATATCCATTAAGAGAACAAATGCGGTTCCATCTTGGCTGATCTATTGTCAACTCGCGTCATTGAGAATTCTAGAGGTGGCAAACTAATTCTTTGCAGACCCTTTTTCCTGCTACAGAATTGGAGAGCACCTTTCTTTGGTTGGTTGGTGACTCTTGATGGGATTTCTCTTTTCGTTTTGTCCTGTTTAGGGTTTAGGGTTTAGGGTTCAGGGTTCAGACAAAACTTCAGTGTCGACTTCAGAGAGTAGTTGCATGGCTGTATCAGTGGTCACATAGAAACTTAAAAATCACGTATTTCTCTACTGGTCGACATCTCCTATGTGATGATGGGTAGAAATTGAAGTTAGCATACCTTGTAAAATCTACACATCACAGACTCACGGTCTGTTTACTTTTTTTTTTTTTCTTTCTATATGGCAGTCTGTTTACTTATATGCAACAATTATGTGATTTAGAATGAAATGCCCCATATTGCTAAGGTTGTAAACAATAGTTTTGTTAATTCAGACAGAACGTTTATATGGGAAGACCCGAAACTAAGAAGAGTAACATCATCGATAAGTGTATGATCGTAATCTGAAAATCAAAGCCTTTGGGAGGCGCGTATATGTAAATTTGATATAGATTAGTAGATACATCTAAGCCAACACATAATCTGAGAGTTCAATGAAGTTCTGAGATCTATATATTCAAAAACGTCATTACAAAGTTTGAAATAATGAAATTGCATTCCGGAATCCGGATATATACCACTAAGTTTCTAGCATACTTGATTCTTAAATTTTCCGGATCACTAAGTTTCTAGCTAGCTATACTGCTATAGCATACTTTCTTAAACTCTCCAAGGGCAGGGTATATGACCTCAAAGGCCTTATGGATGTCTTCTCTGCGCTTTGCACCTGTGATGACTAGTTTCCCCGACTCGAATACAAGAAGAGTAATCTTGGGTTCCTTCATGCGGTACCTCAAGCCTGGAAAAAGTTCCGGCTCATAACTCGTACACTGGGGGTTTGCATAAGCCAAACCTTCAAGTCTGATCGGAAATCTGACATCACAGTTTGCAACCATGTTCTGGATCTTGAAATCATTAAACTTGGCGTCGAAACCCATCTTCAGGATGGTTCGTACACACTTCCTAGCTGCCAGTTCCGACTCGGCTTCGCTTTTGGCACCTGTGCACACCATTTTCCCAGAGGCGAAGATCAAAACTGTGGCCTTTGGCTCTCTCGTTCTCATTATCACGGAATGCAAACGCTTGGGATTGTATTCTGCGTTTTGAGCCTGCACAGTGATTTGATGAAGATCTAACTTGCAGCCCAGGTTAACCGTAGAGATCACGTTCTGAATAGTGGGAACGATTTCGCTTGCAGAGGGTTGCTGGGTTTCCATCATATTCTCACAGTTTAGATTGGCAAAACTAGTGAAAGGGGTTTGTGGGTTTTGCTTGGTTTTAACAGTAGTCTAGAATTGGCGAATCTTGTGAAAGAGGTTGTGGGTTTTGCTTGGTGTTAAGAGACGGGAGAAGGGGAGATGATCGAATGATATTTATAAGCAACCTACCATGCGGCTGGGCCCTTTTATAGACATCAGGCTAGCAAGTATTGCAATCAGTTGTTTCCTTTTTGTATTAGGACAGACATTTCCTTTATGGATTTGGAATAGTCGGTTTCCTTTTTGGATTTGGATTAGTCGGTTTCCTCTTTGTATTTGGATTAGAATGGACCCGAGTTGTGGGACCTTAATTTACCTCATTTTTGCTAATCACCTTAATTACCTCATGGATGATCACATAATCACACATGAAATTGTCTAAACTCATAACCCATCAACTTACTCAATTCTTCCACCGCCTTGCTCCTCTTCAATCCGACCTCTGCAGCTGTGTATCCAAACTCCAAAGAATACTTTTGAAGCTCCCCATCTAACTGTCGAATTTTCCCCAGTCGGAGCTCCTTTGGCAACCATCTTCAATTCATGACAGTAACTCAGACCTTCCACGATTCCATAATCAACTGTAAGTGACTCATGGACGTACAATTTCATATATCATCTCATAGACGTATATGAGAGTTCTTTGGGAGCTGACTCTAATGGAAGTACAAATCTGTGAAAGCTCACAAGCTGCATTAGAATTTAGATGAATACTCGAATATAATCAATATATGGCTTGGGAGCAGGTTTCCAATTCATTCCCTTACACTTGAGAACCCTATCAACTTCCCTGACCCGTTAGAACTTGATACTCCAAAGTCCAAAGAATTCAATGAACACACACATTTACAAACTTAAAATAGAATGAAAAAGAAGCCATTCAAGAAATGCACCTAATGTGAGTCGCTGACTAACTAATGTCTGCTCTTAGCAAAATTGGAAGACGACTTGGAATCAACTTCCCCTCAGTTTAGTTCATGAATCAACAGGTAGTACAGAAAACTTGAACCTGTTCCAGCTCGAGAAGTCATTCTTGTCTTATAGATAATCTTTCTGATAATTTGCGAGTGCGAGCACAATACAAGACAATCTCATTAGTTGGCCACATACCAGTACTAAAAGGTAGACATTCAAGTTACAAAATAAAAAACAAAAATATAACAAGTTTAGTTTCATTTTGAAAAACCCTCCTTGCACATATAGAAATATCATTACTTTGCCACTAAGTTGCCGTCTTATCTTAAAAGTGACAACATCTATTTCCTGTTAGTTTTCCAGAAAACCATTTAAGCAGATTCCAACTTCAGGTGTGCACACATTGATGAAGTTCCTAAGATAGATCTAAACCCCTAATTTCATCTGCCAAAATCAGACTTCGAAACTGCAAACTTTAAATACAGAAAAGTAGTCAGGAGGCTAACTTACTTATTAGTTCATAAGTGACTATCATTGTAGTTCCGTAGAGTGACATGTTTAAGAACCGCGGACCAAATCCTCTGTAAAAGCCCCACCATCCATCTTCTTCAAATAGTGTCTTTGCTGTCTTCAATACCGTTGGTCTTCCAGCACCATAGTTATCCATGACCTTTCAGTAGCATATCAAACAATTAGCCTCAGAAAATGTAAAGACAAATGACTGTGTAGATTGAGAAGGAAACAATTTTGAGTCTCACACTTCATTACCTGAAGTCGTGTCTTGATTGTGTCAATAGGAGTAGTGATGACAGAGGACAAAGCACCAGCCATCATACCCGCCGTTGCCTGAACTGTCGCCATCTCCGTATGAGATGGCTTTTGTTGGTCTTTATCGCTATAGCCCAAACTCCTATGATGATATAAATGAGGTATAATAATTAGACACCGCATTAGGCTAAAGTCAAGGAACTGCAATAGAATCGAATTAGATCACTGGAAATTATACACACCTCCAGATCATGTGTTGGACAGAACCATAGGCTCCCCACCAAAGCGCAGATGCTGGCGACTGGCTCAGTGCTGTCAGCCCGAAGCCCCTGTACAGACCACGAAAACCTTCAGCCTGTATAACTTTACGTATGACCTCAAATGGTCGGTTGCAGGATGTAGTCCCAGAAAGTCCTTGAACCATTAGTCTCTGGCAAGTCTGGAAAAATATAAAGTATAGTTATAGTGAAGGGACATTTCAGAAGGTACATTCGACCTTTAGTATTGAAAGATAGAATTGATGTATCAGTATAGTTTTGTGAATGACACTGTTTCCTATCTAATGACAGAAACAAACTAGAGGAATGAGAAGGAACTGGTTCACCTACCACATCCAAGGGTACATAGTATGCACAAGAAATGAGATTTGAGAACATGCCCGCCACTCCATTTGCAATACCAATACGTGTAGCGTCAGGCATCTTTGAACCTTCAGTGTACTTGAACATCATATCCTTTGAAACTTCAAGTGATGTCAAAGCCAAGACCCTACCTGGCAATGATCCAATTGCAGAAGTGCCAAAACCCCTGTAGACTCCAGGTATTCCATCCATCTTTAATATCTGTTTAAATACCGATGTTGCACTCATGTGAGAGAGTCTAGTGTCTACTTGCATTCTGGTTTTCACAACTAATGTTGGGTGTAGTAAGGCTGATTGTGCGGTGAAGAGAATGGCCCCAATTATATGGAACCTCGCCTTGTCCAACCTACATTAATGCAAAAAAGAGAAACACTTGTCATCCACACCCGCCACCACCGCCTATAAGCAAAAAGAGTCTCCATGTCTTCGTTGAGGTTTAACAATAGAATTTAGAAATAGTCATGCACTTGTACTCCTGTGTACTTTGGTTTTTGAGTAGCATTTGGTTATGTTTAAAGCACAATCCAGAATCCAATGAGATTTCCATCCTCATTACTCATTAGCCATTCCTCATTCGCATATTCCACAACGAAGAAGTATAGATTACATTGCAAACCACTCCAAAACCAAACAAAGCAGTATAAAAGAATCTCCTTTACATGGTTTTCGACTACAAATTCTTTAGCCAATGTGTAAATCATAACATCATAGCAGCTGTAATGAGCATTTCTAGCTCAAGACTGAATCTTTACATTGCTCTCAAAACACAACATAAACACAAGTATAATAAACTTGTTGATCTCCAAGTCAGTTAGTTAATCAGCACCCACATGCAAACATCATATCATGATTATCATCGATCATTTGTTAAACCCACTCGAATACAAAAGACCATAAACAAAAACAAGCAAAGGAATAAGCAACCCAACAAAGTCCAAATTGGCCTAAAGCAATCGTCTTTATTCAAAGCATGTAAAGAAAATGTACGCAAAATGGTGAAATGGGCAACGAAATGAACCTGTCCCAGTTCACATCAGTATCAGCAAGAGCCAACTCCGTCGCAGTCTCAACCTTTGCTTCCACCGACATCAGCGTTTTGCTCTTTATTTCTGTTTTCCAGCTCAGGCAGTTGTTAGTTGTTTGTTTCCAACTTTCGAGGGGAGGCTTATGGACTTTGAGGTTACTTTAGTATCGGAGAAATGGGATTTGAGGGCAGGGAAACCAAGGTTCCCGCTTCCCGCTTCCAAGAGTCGTATTAAATTTAGGAAGCGAAGCACGGAATGACTACATACAGTTCCACTGCGACTTCTGGCCTCTTCTCGAATGTAGGTCCTTTTCTGGCATTGTGGGCCTAATTTGACGCATGAATACGCGTATCGTATCCGTATACTAATCGGATACGCACCCAAATAGCCCGTGTTGACTCACGGGATACGTCCACCGGCCAGTATAGTTTGTTTTAGTGTTTTCGATACGAGGAATTATTACCTGGTCCCGGCACATTGCTGAGCTGGTGTTCCCAACCAATGAGCACAAGACACGTATACAATTTTTTAAATCAGAGTTAAATAGATAGCAGAGCTGTTAACTCCGTCCATCTGTAATTCCTCAAACTTACGCAGCACTGGTCTTCTTCTTCTTCACTCTCCATGGCCTTCAATTCCAAAACTCAAATCTTCAATTTCTCATCCATTTTGTTCGGTTGAATCTTCTTTATCAATAATCGATTTGCATATAATGAACTCTATTTTGTTAATTTTCTCAATAATCATGGGTGAGAAGAAGAAGGTTTGGGTGCCCAGAGAAAATTCTGGGTACCTGTATATCCGCGCGTGAGTTGAATTCCGATGTCGTCGGACGACGTGGAGGCAGGAACGGACTCGTCGGAAGCCGATGAGTCTAGTGGTGGTGGAGGTGAGTCATGGTGGCGTTCGGACGTTGGTGGTGTAGGAGAGGGAAACTTAGATCTACTTTCTCTCTCCTCTCAAATCTCATATCTATAAACCAAACCCAGAAGCTTCAATTGGCTTGATTGTGACGGTGAGCAAAGGAATATAGGTTGGTTGGGAAATTTGTCCTACAGTGTTGTAAAGATTGCAGACCAGTAGAACAACAACGTGCTTCTGCAATTTTTCTTTGTTTTTCCTTTTGAGAAGGTTTTAAGGTTTCTTCATTTCATATGAAGGAGAAAGTGACGTTTATGTTTGCCATTAACACCGTTATCTCAATAGTTAACATTTTGGTGATGTGTTTAAAAAAGAACCATGTGTCTTGTGCTCATTGGTTGGGAACACCAGCTCAGCAATGTGCCGGGACCAGGTAATAATTCCTCTTTGAATACCTTGTAGTAGAGACGTTTATCTACACGTCATGTAAATACACAGACACATGAATTGTTAAGATCTAATTTTATTATTTAGATACGTTTTGAATCTTGGTATATTGTTTTACCTTTGGATCCTTCTCAACTGCATTGCATTATTAAAAATGCATGAGAGTCGTCGTCTTTGGCAGAGTAGAAATACAAGATTGGGTGTCAATGTTAACGTAATTTTAGGATTTACGGGTTTTATTTTTTATCTGTTTGAACAATTCATTTAAGATCAAACAATCAAGATAGATTCGTTCCTTTCTATCTATTTAATTATATACCACAAGTGATCGGACCTACAACATACAAATGGCTTACAAGGCGTGCATACAAAATTTGTGAACTTTTTAAGCTTGATTATCAAATAAATTATATGTTCAATCACGGACGGCCGTAAAAGTGCATGGTAAAAATGGAAAGCAGAAAAGTAGAGGTAAATTTATTTATTTATTTTTTAAAACCAAAAATAAATAAATGCTAGCCCAAAGTGAAATCCAACACTAGATATTTTCTGAGGCCTTAGCCTGGACCATCGGTGTAAACCTACAGAATACAACTCTATCATATAAAAGCTTTTTGTTCCCTTTTCGGCTTTTCGGTTCTCGGAGTAGAAAGAGCCACACACAGATTTAGGGTTTGCATTGCTCATCAAATCCCGCTCCGATTGATTATCACACAACTAGTTAATTCAGATACGAAGCTTCAATCGGTATTATCTGGGTATGTCATCGATTTTAGGGTTTTCCAATCCTGAGTAGTCAGTTTTCAAATCTATAAGATTTATATGAATACGATTGTTCGTTGAGCGTTGAAATTTCTGAGAGTTTAGCTCGATTCTAGATTGCCCGTATCTATGTTCAAAGTAAAATTAGAGATTTTTGTACTAGAGCCATACACGATAATTGTTTTAGCTCGAATTTTGATATTCGATTTTTTGATGCGACTGTTTGATTTGATTGTAGATAAGTATGGCGACAGCGGAGGCAGCTTCTGGGCCACGCTATGCCCCGGATGATCCGAGTCTGCCCAAACCTTGGAAGGGATTAATTGATGGCAGCACGGGTGTGTTGTATTATTGGAATCCGGAAACCAACATTACCCAGTATGAGAAGCCGGCTTCTTTGACTCCGCCTTTGCCGCAGGGCCCGCCTCCTGCTAACACCACTCCGAAGATGGCTGCCATTCCCGTTGCGCATTCGATGCAAGGGAATGGGGTGGTGTCTCAGGACGGGCAGCAAGTGAGCCAGTTTCCTCAACAACATGGACATCTAATGGGGCAACAGATGTCGTCCTCGTATTCGCAGAACTCGCAAATGCCACATGCTGGTCATCAGCAGAGTTCGCAGTTAGGACAGGCTATGCAGCAACATGGGCAAGTGCCATCAACACAACAGCATATGATGCAACATCCAAGTCAGCAAATGATGCAGCATCCCAGTCAGCAGATGCCCCAGGCTTCAGCCCAGCAGGCAGGACAGCACATCCCCCACCAACTGGGGCAACAAGCACCACCGAATCAAAGCTCACAGGTGCTTCAAGCACAAGCACATCAATATTCACATCAGCAGCAAATGCAGTATATGGCTTATCAGCAAAGTGGTCCTCCCCAGGGGCAGCAAAGTTCCCAGCAACAGACTGCGCATAGTGCACATGGGCAAGCATCGGCAAATCAACAATCTGCATACCCACCGAGAGAGGAACAAGATTTTCAGCACAGAAACCAAAGTGGTTTTTCTCCATCTCAGTTTCAACAAGTGGGCGTCTCACATCTGCAGAATGTCACTACTGGGACTTCTTCAGTTCAAGTGCCACCGAGAGCTGTTCATCCTACTCAACCCCAACAATTTGGGGCCTCTTTGGGAAATATGCAACAGCCTTCTTCTTTTGGCCACCAGCAACAATCAGGAACTGAATTGGCGCACCATCAACACGGTTCTAGGTTTCACAATCAAATGGAGCCAGCAATGATTCATAGTCAGCAGCCTAATATGCATCCTCTTGGGTTAAGGAGGAGTCTTGAAAATAATTTCCAGGGTAGAGTTGGAAATGAATATTACTCAAATGGTAACAATGAACGGCCAACAGGTACTCAACAGCCTAAGATTGCTGATATCCCAATGACAATCGCAAGAAGTCAGCAGGTATTTCTTAAATACTCAGCTGTCCATTTGTGTATGACTGTATGCTGATTATATTGTATTTCCATGTCCAACTTATCAAACCATGTTATTGTTACTTCTTTCAGGAGATGGGAATCATTGGTGTCCCACTTCAAAACGCTGCACCTGGTCAGGGCATGCATAACATGTACAGTCATGCAACAGGTGGTCCACCATTCTCAAACAATGCTCTGGTGAAGCCTTCATACGTCAGACCAACAAGTGTTCCTAACCTCTCCCCTGTTCAAGCATATCTTCAACAATACGAAGTTACTGCAACGGTCTGTTTTTGTTTCTCAGCTGTTATCGGTCTGTATGAATTTGGAAATGCTCATCTTGTTTTGAAGAGACAAATGGGAAGATAGTTCCCTGAGATTGTTGACTATTAGCTAAAGAGATTGAATGTTTATAGGAAACTAAAGAAATTGGGTTGTACACTGAACAAAATTGGTAAAACTGTATGTATCTGGTGTGATTTATACATGAAGTTTCTGAACGCATCAAAGTAGGCATTGATAACATTCATAACTGTTCATGGAAGTTCTTATGAAGTTCTGGCAAAATAACTGTTTGGAATTGCAATTCGGACATCCTTGTCATGCTGGTCCTGTACTGTTTGTAGTTCTTCAAAATGTAATAGCATGTTTAACTGTTATTGATGCTAATGACTTCAGCATTGATTTTTAATTTTATAGGGTGACAATGTTCCTGCACCATTCATGACATTTGAAGATACTGGATTTCCGCCAGAGATATTGAGAGACGTAAGTTGTACATGATAGAAATTGTTTGTTTTTCTAAGATAATAAATCAGTTATGAGATCCATCCATTCCAATTTTGAATTATCATTTTGCTTTACTACATTTGAACTCATGAGTTCTCACTTGTCGCAGGTGCGATATCTGCTCCGGAGGTGGAGCATATGTCGTACGCTGCATTGCTATTGCCACACTTACACATGCAACAACTGTTCTCATTTTTGGTGGCTGCAAAATGAACTGTTGGAGCCTTTCTTGTGCATCTTCTAAAGGGTGGTTGGCCCTTCATCCAAATCACACCTGATGTGACTGGGATTTCTTGATTAATGGCTCCACCTCTTATGTCTTTATGCCCTCTTTTGTTGCCTCCAGTTGCTTCTGTAAGCAACCACATACCCCATGGGCTTTTATGTTATCTTCCTTTTGTATGATAATATGTAATGATGTCTGCTTGTAGTCCTCTATCATGAAGTACACCCAACTTTTTGCTGACCATAGACCTATGTTATTATTTCAGATATACTCTGCTGGATTTGCATCTCCTACACCAATTCAAGCACAAACATGGCCTATTGCTCTTCAAAGTAGGGATATAGTAGCTATTGCAAAAACTGGTTCTGGCAAGACATTGGGTTATTTGATGCCTGCCTTCATTCTTCTTAGACAGTGCCGTAATGATTCTCGGAATGGGCCAACAGTGTTGGTTTTGGCTCCAACAAGGGAGCTTGCAACACAAATACAGGAGGAGGTTTTGAAATTTGGCAGAGCTTCCAGGGTATCCTGCACGGTGGGTGCTCTTTGCATGATTTCCTTGCACAATAATAGTATTTCTTTGAACTCCATGTGGTGTTGTACTTATTTGTTTCACTATGATTGAATTTCATGTTTAGTGCTTGTATGGTGGAGCACCAAAGGGTCCTCAGCTAAAAGAATTAGATCGTGGAGCAGATATAGTTGTTGCAACTCCTGGTCGGCTCAATGACATACTGGAAATGAAGCAAATTAATTTTGGCCAAGTATCCCTTCTTATACTTGATGAGGCAGATCGGATGCTTGACATGGGATTTGAACCTCAAATTCGTAAAATTGTGAATGAAATACCCCCACGCAGACAAACTCTTATGTACACAGCAACCTGGCCCAAAGAAGTAAAAAAAATAGCAAGTGATCTTCTTGTTAATCCTGTCCAGGTGAATATTGGCAATGTTGATGAGCTTGCTGCAAACAAGTCTATTACACAGGTAAGTTCTTGTATACTGTGTCTTTCTGAGACACTCAATAAGTTAGAAAACTATTCTGATACCATAAATTATAATTTAAAACTTTGAGTTGTCTCATCTTTTATTTCACCAATAGTCTAAATTTATAGATTGTAGGGAACTTAGTATGATGTGGTTCATAACAAATCTCATGTGCAAACTAGCTATATAGCCTTGTCAGTTGTTTTTGTTGTGTTTTTTTTTTAGGTACATGTCTCTTCCTGTAGTGTTAAACCTCAAAGCTATAATGAAGTATGAGAATGATTGTGGTTTATTGGAATAAGGGATGAACAGTTTTTGCCAAGTTTAAACAATAACGAACAATAAGTTGATTGAGTTTTTGATGTACTGCATCGACTGTATTACATTGTAGTAGCTGACCAGATGCAAGTCCTGGCTGTTTGATGCTTTGATCTCCTTTTTCTGCCTTTTAATGCATATAGTTTTGAAAACCCTGTATAGGATAAGATTTACATTGTCTGTAATAGAAAGAACTTTTGTCTGGGACCTCTTACATTTCAGAAGAAGATTAAAATATGTTTTTGGAAAATTCAGTATGTTGAAGTTGTCCCACAAATGGAGAAACAGAGGCGCTTGGAGCAGATCCTTAGAACCCAGGAACGAGGTTCTAAAGTTATTGTTTTTTGTTCCACAAAGAGGTTGTGTGATCAGCTTGCACGTAGTATTGGACGTACCTTTGGGGCGGCTGCAATTCATGGCGACAAATCTCAAGGTGAGAGAGATTATGTCTTGAATCAGTTCCGTAGTGGAAAGTGCCCGATCTTAGTTGCAACAGACGTCGCTGCTCGCGGGCTTGACATTAAAGATATAAGGTAGCTTATCATTTCTTTGCACTTGATGCTGATTTAGAGTAAGCGTATAAGCTAGTTCCTATGTAACCTTGTTATTATTTGAAAAACGTGTACTTATCTTTTGAGTGTCTCATGTTACAGGGTAGTTGTTAACTATGATTTTCCTAACGGGGTTGAAGACTATGTTCACCGAATTGGAAGGACCGGGAGGGCCGGGGCAACTGGGGTCTCGTACACCTTTTTCTCTGAGCAGGATTGGAAATATGCAGCTGATTTGATAAAAGTTCTAGAGGGAGCCAACCAGCAAGTGCCCCCAGAGGTACGAGATATTGCTCTGCGTGGTGGCCCTGGTTTTGGCAAGGACAGGGGCGCAATGAACCGCTTTGATTCTGGTCGTGGTGGCATGAGGGACGGGGGTTTTGGTGGTCGCAGTGGCATGAGGGGCGGGGGTTTTGGTGGTCGCGGTGGCATGAGGGACGGGGGTTTTGGTGGTCGCGGTGGCATGAGGGACGAGGGTTTTGGTGGTCGCGGTGGCATGAGTGAAGGGGATGGCAACTTTGGTGGACGTGGTGGCATGAGGGATGGCAACTTTGGTGGTCCTCGAGATGGTGCTGTTAGCAGCCGTGGCGGGAGAAATGATTTCTTTGGTGGGCGTGGAAACAGGGGGCGGGGATTTGGGGGTCCTGGCGGTAGTCATACTGGTTTTGATAGAAATTACCGTGGCCCAAATGATTGGTACAACAATATGGATGTGCGTGGAAGGGGACGTGGACGTGGAAGATTTGATGATAGAATTGATTCTGCTGACAGGGGCAGAGGCAGAAGTCGGAGCCCTGAAACTGTTCGAACTTGGGGAGGTTATAGCAGTAGTAGAAGCCGAAGCCGAAGCCGAAGCCGTAGCAGAAGCCGAAGCCGCAGTCGTAACCGTCGTCAAAGGAGTCGGAGTTGGACAAGGAGTCGTAGTAGGAGTCGTAGTCGGAGCTATAGCCGTGGTCGTGGGCGTGGGCGTGGGCGTAGCTATAGCCCTAGCCCGAGTCACCGTCGTAACCGCAGTCGTAGTCCTAGTTATGAAAGATACGAGAGGCCCCATGATCAAAGCATAGATAAGAAGGATCCTAATATTCCAGAATCTGAGGCTCCAACTGGACCAGAAATGTCTCCCATGTCCCCTGGTGGACAAGTCAATGCATCTCCAAATAACAAGACTCAAGGGGAACTGCCAGTGGTTAAGGAAATTACCAAGCAGGAGCTGGAGGAGACTCATATCACTCAGTGACTGAACATTCAATTTGTGACCATTTCTTGCTGTGGTACCTAGTGTGATTGGTTGATGTTGGTTTTGCTTCACTGAGTGGCTCACTTGTGGATATATGAATCTGGTTTCTTACTACGACGAAGATATTTGCAGCAAATTGGAGTTGGGGCTGCCTGGATTTCATCCAAAGACGTGATGAGGTGCCCGACAACTTTTGGGGATGTGAGTGAGGTCACGAATAGCTCTAGGGAAAGCTCTTTTACCTGCTATTATGATCATACTACAGTTAATTTGATTACTGCTGGGACAGCAACTTAAGATTATTTGTGCCTCGTTACAAAATTGTACTGGACAGGTAGGGCACCTACATTCTATCCGTGGTGCCTCTTATTTTACTAGACATTGTCATCAGATCATCTTATTCTTTTTCACATAAATGTTTTTATCTTCGACTTATTTCTCACAACATTATTACGATCTTAACAGTAGCTGCACCTTTTTTTTTTTTTCTTCTTCTAGTTTTACCATATACAAGCATCAAACTTTATTGACAGTTCTCATAATTTTTCAAATCCCATTTACTCAAGATGTGAAAGGAACAATAAACGCCTCATTCTCAAGTAGAGGATGTAGAGCAAGGTACCGCGTGTAAACTTCATATATAGACCTATTGGTAGGAAAAGCATTTCATCCTATTCAACTTTCAGCATGATTCTGACTTGTCGCCCTTGTTTAGCGACGAGTCGATAAGCTCTTGTCAAGAACTCTGATCTTAATTATAGGTTTGAGCAATGGATATAGACCTGAAGGTTTCAAATTTTCCAGCATTACTCTCTCTCTCTCTCTATCAATTTTTAATTTGTTATATACTTGATCCAAATTATATTTAAAAAAAAGGATATAAATATGGATCAAGTCTACGATTCTGATAAGAATGTTTGTGTTCTTCTTCCTACAATTAGATGAAAAACTAATTCAACAAAAACATCAAACCCATTGATTATGTCATGAAGCTGAAAGATAAGTGAACTGTATATATAGCAAGAATTGGTAAATGAACTTTAAGGAAATTTTAAGATAACTTATTGTCTAAAGATCTAGTTGTCTAATTTTCACTCCAAATTTGATTGACAAAGTGGGTTACTTTAAATATAGTATAAAAGATAGGGTAAGGCTACGGTATGTTAATGCATGTGATGCATCAACTTTGTCATCAAGTTATAAAATAAGTCCTCAAAGTATTAATATTAGTTCTCAAAGTTGTAATATGAGTTGTTAAAATTGAAAAAAAAAAATTAGTTACAACATCAGTCTTCATTTTTCTTTAAAGTGGTAATTGAGTCATCAAAGTTGTAATATGAATCCTCAAAGTCGTAACAATTTTTTTTTAATCACTTTGAGGACTCAATTACCACTTAAGCACACAATTTACCACTTTAAGGACACATGGTTACTAATGTTGTAATTAGAAAATTTCACAACTTTAAGAACTGATATTACTAACTTCGAGGACTGATATTACTAGTTTGAGGACTTAATTTACAAAGTTGACGTATCACATCATTCACATGCATCAAGACATTGTAGAATTTTCTTAAAAGATAAGATTGTGGAATAGTCAAATAAAAGAACGTTGATAAAAGTTTGACTTGCCAAAAGTGTCCGTAGAGCAATTATCATATATCTTTTTTTTTCAGGAAATTTTTATCAATTTTAGTCGCTTATAACAATTCATATGTGTTTTTTGTTGGACAACAATAATAATTCATATGTTTGACCACCATGTTTCTATATTATGTCATATAATCTTCACCATTCACATATATATGTATAGATACAGGCCGTATACTGAAGATATTCTCTATCTTTTCTTATATCATAATTTCACAATTGACGAAACTTTATCTTTAGAACGTGTATAGTCAATGTACTTTTAAAATAGTTGACCTGATGTTTTCTTAAAAATAATTTATCCAGTATGACAGGAAAGAACTTCAATAAAAAGAGATGTTGACAACGCTTAATATTTCGGAATATCACAAGACTCTTAACAAGTTAAACCATCTCAAATGCCACATTTCACGCATGTCAATTGTACTAAAGCCCAGTTTGGTATTGAGTTTTGGAGATTAAAATCACTTATGATCACCATGTTAGATAGATTTTCTGTTTGGTAAAATCTTAAAACGTGATTATCTAGAACTTTTTAATTTAAATAACCACGATTTTATAAAGCAGGTTGAGAGTTGCTTATTTAAAACTGAGTTTTTAAAAAATTAAGTTTTTAAACCATAATACCAAACTAAACCTAAACAAATCATTCAAGAGATTTCTATGTTAAAGCACTTAATTTACTACTACTGTTAATTGAATCAACTAAACCCAAAATAATGTGTCTTTTTTTTGGTGGACAAGCCTTAAATGGCATTATCTTACTATCAACCTAAAATGGAACTAAAGCCCAATACCATTTGGTCTAGTGCCATAAGTCTCTTTTTTTTGTAAGTGAGAGGTTGTGAGTTCGACTCATAGTATTGTAGCACATTATTGTGCATTTGATGCAAAAAAAAAAATGGTACTAAAGAGTACAGTGCTAAATACTTGATGTAGATTTAACAGAACCCAAAGAAAAATTTAGAAAAAACTAAAGAAAATTTTATGAAAAAATAAACAAAACCCAAAGCGTGGCCCAAATGATTGCGTCTCCGAAAAGTATAAATAGAAGTAAGGCCCTAACTAAACTCTTCTTCCCAAATCAAATCGTAATCATTACCACCTCATTTCTCTGTCTCTCTCTAACCCTCTTTCTCTATCTACCACTGTTACCTTTCTTGTTGATGAAGCCGCCCAGAGTCCAAAAACCATGGAGAAGTATGAACGGGTCAGAACCATGTTGACAACGCTTAATATTTCGGAATAGTCATAGCCAGCAAGTTTCAACAACCATTTTTGTTGTGTAGTGTAGGGGTAGTAATTTTCTGCTCTAGAAAATACTGGATGGTTCTACGGTCTGTGCAGATTGTAAAATGAGCACCCAAGAGATAAGGTCTCCAGTGTTGCACTGCAAACACCACAACAAGCATCTCTTTGTCATAGACTGACAATGCCATGTGTCTTGGAGCCAAGGCTTTACTTAGGAATGCAATGGGATGACCTTCTTGGGATAGCACAGCCCCAATACCAACTCCAGAAGCATCACACTCAACTGTAAATTCTTTGCCAAAATCTGGTAAAGCTAGAACTGGAGTATTCATCAAAGCAAATTTCAGTTCTTCAAATGCTTTAGTAGCTTCATCAGTCCAAATGAATCCTCCTTTCTTCAACATATCAGTGAGTGGTTTTGCAATGCTTCCAAAATGCTGCACATATTTCCTATAGTACCCAGCGAGGCCTAAAAGGCTCCTCAAACCCTTGAGGGTTTGTGGTCTTTCCCAATTCTGTATGCACTCAATCTTTTTAGGATCAACTGCCACACCCTTGTCACTTATAACATGACCTAAATACTCCACCTGATTAACCCCAAAACTACACTTGCTCATCTTAACTTTTAATGCATGCTCCTGTAATCTGCGGAACACTTTCTCCAGGTGAGCTAAATGCTCAGAGAAGCTTGGGCTGTATATCAGTATATCATCAAAAAACACCAGAACACCCCTCCTCAACAAATCCCTCAATACATCATTCATGTTAGATTGGAAGGTTGATGGAGCATTGGTTAATTCAAATGGCATGACAAGGATTTCATAATGACCATTGTGTGTTCTAAAAGCTGTTTTACTCACATCTTCAGGACTCATCCTACTTTGATGGTATCCAGACCTTCAATCCAACTTAGTAAAAATTATGGAACCCTGCACTTCATCTAACAGCTCATCCACCATAGGGATAAGGTACTTATCCTTAACTGTAGTTGCATTAAAGGCTCTATAGTCCACACACATCCTCCATGTGCCATCCTTCTTTTTTACTAACAACACAGGTGAAGAGAAAGGGCTTTTGCTAGGCCTGATCACACCGTTATCTAGTAACTCTTGTACTATCTTCTCAATTTCAGTCTTTTGGAAATGAGGATATCTGTAAGGTCTAACTGAGATTGGGGTTGTGTTTGGAAGCAATTCTATCTTGTGATCATGGTCTCTAACAGGAGGTAGGGAAGTTGGCGGTTTGAAGATGTCCTCATATTTATCAATGAGAGCCTGAATCTATGGTTGTTGTACTTCAATGGACTGAATTCTTAGAGTAGGTCTAACCTGAACCATCATAGCTTCCTTTTCCTTTCTTAACAACCGGGTCATTGCCTTACATCCAATCATGGTGGCCTCAGTTGTAGTTGCCCCTTGCAGCAAATACTCAATCCCTCCTACTGTAAATCTCATCCTCATTGTCTCAAAATTCCATAAAATATCCCCCAAAGACTTCAACCAACCTGCCCCCAACACTATCTCACAACCAGTGATTGGTAACACATAAAAATCTTTAACAAAATCAAACTGTTGGAGCTTAAGAGATGCTCTTACCTCACCCCGAGTTTGCACTTTAGCTCTACTTGCCAGCAACACATTGAGTGGTGCAAAGTACTGTATAGGAGTTTTTGTTCCCTTCAGAACACTAGGATGCACAAAATTATGAGTAACACCTGAATCAATGAGTACATGCACCATTTTTTTACCAAATTTCCCTTTCAACTGCATGGTATTAGAGGTGGAATTTCCATATGCCAAAACCTGCAATCTTATCAATGGTTCTTCAATGTTGATAATGGGAGGAACTTCAACCAACTGTTTATTCACCCCATCATCACTAGTGTCATCGCTATCACTTTGCTCCCCATCATCAGGTACAACCTCCATTACCATTAACTGACCATTCTTCCTACAGTTGTGGCCCTTAGTGTAAGGAGCATCACACCAGTAACATTGATTCCTAGCTCTTCTTGCCTCAAATTCTGAATCTGAAAGTATTTTTCTCCCAGTGGAAGTCCCTGCAACTTTATGATGACCAGCCAATTCCAATCTATTACTAAGAGAGCTTTGCTTAGTGTTATAAGCTGGTGAAGGACTGCTTTTGCTAGAAAACTGATGTGAATTTGAACCAACCAATTTCAGCTGATTTGAGTGTTTGGCAAAATTCCTATGACCATCATTCCTCCGCTCATAGCTCCGAGCTAGATCATATGCCTCATACAAAGTTCTAGGATTCTGAGTTCTGACATCACTTCTAAGATCTTCTGGTAACCCTTCTATGAAAAAAAACACCAGCAATTTAGTTGACAACCCATGAGCTCTTCTTGACATTCTTGTGAATTCCTCCATGTACTGCTCCACTCTACCATTCTGGTTCATCCTTGCCAAAAGAGCCTGATAATCAGTCCTATTGTAACTGCTAAATTCTCTTAATAACAAATCTATCAAGCCTTGCCAAGTATGTGGAAACTCATGCTTGAAAGTATACCACCTATCAGATGCTCTCTCAATTAAGTGCATAGTGGCTAGGCTTAACTTCCTCTCTTCCGGAATTTGATAAAACTCAAAGTACTGTTCAACCTTATTCAACCATTCCACAGGATCACCACCACTGAAAACAGCTAATTCCAATTGCATATGCTTCATCGTAGGGAGGTTAGGATCAATATTAGGATAATAAGGTGGTATTTGGTGTTGGTTCAAGTGAAAGTGATTTGGATCTGGAGGACCAAAAGTTTGCTGGTGTTGCAGGGGAAAGGTTTGGGAAAAATGTTGTTGATGGTGGAATTGAGATTGAAATTTAGGCTGAGGTTGTTGGTGTATAGTGTGTTGTTGTTGTTCAACAGTAGTGATGGTATAAGTAGGGTGAACAATAGTAGGTTTAGCTCCTGCTAGAGAAAAATTTTGAAATGAATCAGACGGCCTTAGAGGTTGTGAACAACTGATGGTTGAAGTTTGGTAAGGACCAGAATAACTCATGTTGAATGAGTCATTAGCCATAGTGACCATAGGTTGTGAACAAACATTCTGAGCAAAGGTAGGTGGAGAGTTACCTCTCGGAGAAAATGGAATAGCATTATAGTCTAACCCCATAGCAACTGCAACATTCTTGCCCCTCTTATTCCTCGATCTCTTGCAAATCCATCTGAGGGCCAAGAGGATTACCAATATTCACATTTAACCCTCCAACAAAAATACTAGACCCATTAACCCCCACCTCATTCTCAAGTACTGCATTAAGAGAGTTATGAAAGGTTTGAGCATCATTACCCCCTGGATGATGAACCCTAGTTGAGGATCTCTCAGATCTGGCCATGGTTGAAGATGAGGCAGAACTCTCAAGCACAAATCTGGCTTGCAACACAGGTGAATCCACTGAACCAAAACTAACAGAGTTCTGGTTATTGAATCCCTGAGAGCTCCGAGGACCCGATTGGTGATGTAAGTACTGGCAAACGAGTTTAGTTGTTGGCGGAACTCTTCCATAAGAACAGATCGAAAATCAGAGAAGTTAGCTTGCATATCAGTATGCAGAGAGGACTGCAAGGATTGTTGCATAGCGTCGAGACGGCTACTAGTCTCATCACGATGGATCTGTAGCTCCAGCTCAAGATGAGCAAGCTCAAGCTCATCGACGTTGGATTTGTCCGCTCCTTTGACCTTCCCCATGGATCGAAAGACTCTTGATACCACTTGTTAGGGTACTAACCCCAACTGCTACTGGACTACACTACTACGAAGAAGAAAGCAAAACACAATTCTATTATCAGATGAAGATGCAGAAGCTTCAACGAGTGCCCTCACCATGAGTGTCGCTCATTTACTGGCCTAACACAAAACAGACCAATTAATTAAACTAAACCCTAATTAAGAGACTAATTAGAGTTCTAAGATAAGCACGTGCAAAACAGCTGCACCTCTCCTCTCCTACTGAACTTGAAAGGTAAAATTTCCTAACACTCTTGTTCCGCAAGTCTTGATTTCTCAGCTCATCTTTTATATATATAACTAGACAAAGCAAAACTTTTACTTGATATGAACATTAATATTTAGGTATGGATATCTAGTAATTTTCTGCACTTCGTAGTATAATTAACCATCAAAATTTTAGAACTCATGAATCATACGTACGTATTGGGTTTCTCATCAAACTTCTTTGTGAATGATTAGAATGTTAATTACAAGTACAATCAAGAAAAAAAAGTTACTACTATATAATTATCTCTGTATCTTCATGTAGCAGAATCTAAATCCTACCAAAGGTATACATACTCTATTAGTTATTTACTTATAAATAAGAGTCCTTAAGGGGAAATAGGTCTAAGAAAGCTAAGCTCATGTGAAATTGGGAAACTTGATCTTAGAAAAATCACACAATGTGATCCTGATCAGGGGCGGATCTCAAGCCCAACCAAGCTTTCTGGGTAAATATACCAGTATATGTTCTACTAGCAAAACAACTAATGTTGCAGGCTTGGTTATGGATATTTACTAACTTCAAGCCCACCCGGGTTCGACTCAGGGCTTTGTAGGTCTTTTTTTTCTTCACAATTTTACATCTTAATTTCTTTCTTTTTTAAAAATTATTTTTTCCATAATTCTCCTAAAGGCACACTGGGCTCAAATTAGACAATAGATATTCTTTCTGTGTGACTTTGAATCTATCAAGTCCTTAGGACCTCAATTTTTTAGGTAATAGCATTCTTTTGTTGATGTTAGGGCGCGTGTTTAATTATAACTCTTGCGATTGTTTTATTTTGAATTTATTTTTGATTAAAACCTTTTCTCAACCCCTTTTGTTTTATTGATAGAAAAGATTCAAAATTTTAGATACTTAATATATTTTAGTTACATAATGATATTTCGGTGAATTTTCTTATCACTTTTAACTAGGGGAGAAAAAAAATTCAAACCCACCCCTGTTCTCAATCCTGGATCCGCCACTGATCCTGATCATGTATTTATGTTATTAAAGACAACTAGGGTTTGGAATCATATACACAGGAACAAACCTTTTGCGATAATTGTTCGATTCTTCCAAAGCCGTGTCTTCAATCAACACTCAAAGTTCTTCAAGTCTTTGGTAAGAATTCTTATGTTGCAATTTTCATTTTTGCTCTTCACGTTAGCAAGTCTAGTTTAGGACACACGATACATTGTGCAATTTTAATCAGGCTTACCATATGGAAAATATTTACGTTCGGACTAGTATGTACGTGTGCGTATGGACTCTCTTTTATTTACATACATTTGTCATTGTAAATCATGATCTTAACCGTTCAAAAGTTGAATTAATCAATGTAGATCACCTTTGCAAAAAACAATGTAAACAGAAATTGTTTGCTTATCCGAATGAATCAAACAAATTGACAGCTGATCATGAGACTGCTAACTTTTACCAGAACTATCCATTCGATTTCTGTTTACATTGATTTTTTTCAGAGGTGATCTTCATTGGTTAATTCAACTTTTAAACGGTTAAGATCATAATTTATATGGTAAATATATGTAAAATAAGAGAAAGTCCGTACACACATATACATACTAATCCGGACATAAGTATTTTTCATACCATATTTCATTAATTTCCCGACAAAAAAAAATTCATTAATTTCGAGTTAAATCTTAAAAATTGAAGAAACGACGTAGTTTGACAACTTTTGATGGGACCGGGACAAACTCCACACTTTCCCGCTACACCTCGCGGCGCTCTCGAGGTTTCCACTACAGGGCACTCTCGACCTTTCACAACCCACTAAATTCCGTCACTAAAACGCACCGTTTTGCCCGAATCTCTTTCTCTTCTTCTACATGCTCACACCCTCACACACCAGAACCGCCTTCGTCCCTTTCACTCTCTCTCTCTCTCTTCTCTTTCTCTCTCTAAAAAAATGGTTAGGGTTTCTTAAGCGCGTCTTCTTCGCGTTATTCTATTTTCTTTTTTTTATAAACAATGTTGCAGAAAAACCCTAATTCTTTCCCCGATTCCCGCCTCTTCGAGCTTTCTAGGTCAACCATGGATTGATTGATTCGTCTTCTTCTTCTTCTTCCTTGGTAATTAGCCTTCACTCCTTCTTTCTCTCTTCTCTTTCGTCTCTTCTAGAATTCAGGTACTTCAATCTTCTTTGAGTTCGTCCCTGTCCTCCTTGTAATTACACGCTTGGATTTATCTTCAAACTTAATCTGGAAGTAGAACTAGGATTTCAATTTTTATACTTTTTTTTTATTTTTTATTTCTTAGTTTTGACGTTATTGTTATTAGAGTTATTGAAGTTTTGGGGATTATTTAGGGTAGGTTTAGGATTTGGAAGTTTAATTTTGTGTGTTTGAGTAGGGTTATTGTTGTCGGTATTGGGTATTTAGCTTGCTGAGTAGCTTTCAGATCTAGTTTTTGTTTCGTAGTACTGGAATGGTTCCATATGATTGCCTTAGCAGCTGAAACTTGGATTCGTAGCTCGGCTACTCGCTTAATTTGCTTTTAGATTTATCTGCTCATGTTATTTGAATGATTTTGTCGAGGTGAATTGATATTCTATTTTGGAATGGTGCTTGTGGCTCTATAGGCTGACATTGTGTGTCGTTGTATTGTGTAGGGTGGCAGTCCTTCAGTCGAAATGTATAATGTTCCTGAACATGCAAATAACGAGGTTTATATGGTAGGTTCTTAGTAAGTTCTTTACCGTTGCTATAGCATTGTTAGCTTGATCGGATTTTGAGTGTTTGGTGAAGTTATAGTCCTCTTGGTGGGTTATTGATTGTTTTGTGACTTGACTTGCAGATCCAAGGGATGGAACCTAATATGCATTTCGCTACCTTTGAACAAGTTGATGCCATGTACAATGAAGGAGCCCCCGAGTATGTTGTTGATCAGGGCATGTATTATCCAACCGCCAACAACTATGGGTACTACGGTACAGGTATCTATCATGGTGTTTCGTTCTGGTAGTTTACAGTGATGAGTAATATGTCTCATACTCTCATTGATGTTATTTAAATTGATTGTGGTCAGGATTTGAATCACCCGGTGAATGGGAGGACCAACGTAGGATTTTTGGTGTAGATGGTCCAGATGTCCAGTACACGGTATGCCACTCATGTTCTCTTTCTTTGATGCGTATAGAATTTAACTTCTTTAGTGACATTATCTGTGGTCATTCTCTAATTTGTCTCTTTGTTTCAGGGTCCGCAAAATGAAAGTTTGCCTTATGCATATTATCCACCTGGCTATGGATATGCACAGACTTCATACAACCCTTACAACCCTTACATACCTGGTGCTATGATAGGTGTTGATGGCCAACAGTATTATACTATCCCCTCTTATCAGAACTCTGTCTCTTCACCCGCTTATGTCCCTTTTGTTCAGCCGGATGTCATTCCCAACAGTTCAGCTGAATCTTTGTATGATACTGGATCATCTATTAACAGACCTGGTGGAAGAGGCCTTCAATATAATTTGAACTCCGCTTCTGGAGCCTTCTCTAACACTTCTAAGACGTCTTCTAATCAGATGAGCCCCTTGACTAGGTTATTAGAAAGGCCAAGAGGCAATGTTGGACCAAACAAGCAAGCTGTAACTCATGGTAGTGTTTCTTCTGGTCGTTTTCCGAACCCTGCTCACCAGGTACATCTCTTTCCCTTGTTTAGGTTTACGCACACACGTACAAATACACACAGACATGTATTTGGTGTTTCTTGTAGCATTTATTGAGGAGGTTTTTAATGTTGATTTCACTTCTTTCATATGTTCAGAGTAGAAGTGCGTCCGGCTCAGTTTCAGCTGTGGATAACCTTTCAAATGGGAAAGTACTGCCTCATCACAATCAATTGAAGGTAGCAATCCCTGTTGGCAATGGCTTATCTGATTTTGGGTCGGGTGCACAAGGACGAGATGCTGTGGCTAAGCCTCGGCCAAAGTTCCATGTTGGCAGGGCCTTGAATGATATACATGGTAATGTAGAGCCGTTGAGTGAGCAGAATTGTGGTCCTAGAATCAATAGGTTGAAAAATCAATTAGCTGTTAAAGCCTACACAACCAAGGCAGGAGATAGTAATGCACAAGGAAATATCATTATTCGCACCGATCAGTATAACAAGGAAAGTCTCCCAGTTGATTATGCGCATGCAAAATTTTTTGTAATAAAATCATACAGCGAGGATGATGTGCATAAGAGTGTTAAATACAATGTGTGGTCATCCACACCCCATGGCAACAAGAAACTAAGCAGTGCTTATGAAGATGCCCAACGAATAGCTGCAGGCAACCCTGGAGGCTGTCCTATTTTCCTCTTCTTTTCGGTGAGTTATACAGTGTTTTGTTTCAGCTATCATGTATGAATCTTCAGGCTTTTCTATTAGTTTGTTTATGAACAGGAGATAAAATGGAAGCGGTACTTTAGTGGTTCATTGATTATGCTAAATTTGAACTTTCTATCTACAGGTAAATGCAAGTGGTCAATTCTGTGGCATGGCAGAGATGGTTGGCCCGGTTGACTTCAACAAGGACATGGACTTTTGGCAGCAAGACAAATGGAGTGGGAGCTTCCCTGTTATTTGGCACATTGTCAAAGATGTGCCCAACACCAGTGTCCGGCACATTGTATTGGAGAACAATGAGAACAAGCCGGTGACTAATAGCAGGGATACACAAGAGGTATATAAGATTCTTTCTAGCTGCATTACCATGATTATCTTCCATTGTTATTTGTCAACCTGCATGATAATGTTTCTAAGTGATATGACTGATATCTGATGCATCTTTGATGGTTGGTTAATCATAGTGGTTGGCAAGAGATGTGTGATTTTTGGTAGAATCTAGACATGTACAACTCATAGCTTCTAACAGTGTTTTGGTTTAGTGATCTTGTTAATGTTTGTCATGAATATGTTCCCCAACTTAGTAGTGTGTGTTTACCTGAACCATTTTTGATATTTGACTTGTATTGTTATGTCTTTATACCCCTTCTTGAGTGGGTATTAAGAATATATCCGAGTTGTTCACTGATTAATATTGTTGTGCAGATCATGTACAAGAAAGGCTTGGAGATGTTGAAAATATTCAAGAATCACACAATGAAGACCTCATTGCTTGATGACTTTATGTACTATGAGGACCGTCAAAAAATCATGCAAGATGAGAGAGGCAGGTATCTTGTTAGAAATTTCGAGACCCCATTCTCAGTAACAGCATTAGGTCCCCCACGCAAGGTGAACCCTGTTCGTGAGCTGCCTCGCAGCAAAGAGGAAAAGGACACCAAACCTAATGATGCAAACAACTTCGAAAAGTCTCTGGTTCCTGTATCTGAGCAGGTTTCCTCAAACTTAGATGTTAAATGTGCGAGTATTAGGGGTGGTAAATCAGAGGAAAAGACACTTGAAGCAGAAGATGATGCTGTATCTACCTTAAAAATTGGTTCTCTCACTATTGATCCCAAGTATGTGGAACTTGATTTTTCAGCTGGTGCTGCTACTGCTACTTCAAAAAATGGTGATGTTGTCACTGTTGGCTCAATTCCTGTTAAAGTTAATGGATTTGCTGAATCCTTGGGTACTTTAACAGTTGGAACGATCCCTCTGGATCCTAGAGCACTAAAACTTGAGAAGGGCAGTTCTCTCAACTAAATGGGTAGCCATGAGAATGATTTGGAAAGTACTCACAGTTTCAATTTTGTGGTGCTTTTTTGTGTGGTCAAAGTTTTCCTTGGATCCTGAGAGTCAAGGTTATAGTCAATGATAGAGTGGACTGGCTATGATGTAGTCTCTATTTTTTGCACCCCCTTATCTAGTTCACTTTCGCTCCAGTTGTTTCTTGTCCACCCTTTTACTTATGGGGGTTATGTTGTTGCTGGAAAGAGAAATACAGATTTACATTCAAGATACCCAAAAAAATGCTGTTACTAGCCAACTCTTTTTTGTGCTGCACTTTTTTTTTTTTTTTTTTTTTTCTTTTTTTTTTTCTGTCTTTACCTTTTTTTTTCAATGGCCAGAATTTGTTCATTTCTTGTGAGCATTTACTTTGATGTCTTCATGGTAGCAGATTTACCACAGCATTCTTTGCGACCTTGAACAAATGTTTCCTACACGCAACTACCAATGCTTTATTTCCGAATTTGATGGCCGACTAACAATGGTCTCAATTTTTAGTGAAATAAGCATAAGCTTGGATTCATATAATAAGCTTGAGAGGGTGGTTTTGATTTCCTTATTTGTTAGAAGCTAGAACATCATCTGTGTTGTTAGAGATGATATTCATTGTTTCTTGAGAAATATCATGCCATTGTATCAGATAACATTCCAATCTTGCAGAAAGATTGCTTACTATGTTGGACATTATAAGAGGGCTAGGTGCAGAGTTTTTTTTTACTATACCTCTCTTGTTTGTAGCTTGTTTGTATTCCTTTCTGTTTAAGAATTCAAGACAGCTCTTCAAACTCTTCTCCTGAATGTAATGCCATGATTCTAGGCATGGAATTTCTGTAATCTGTTAAAGGGTTAACTTGACTTTGGTTGTCGTATTGACACGAGTCACGGTTGGAGCCGCAGACTAGACTGGATAAAAGCACATGAACTCAATCTCCAAACATGCATTATGAACATAGCAGCTGGTATGGAATCAGTCAATGATGAACATTGTGAAAAAAATAGCAGAACTGCTTTTCGTGACATACGGGTGGGTATAGTTTGTCTTTTGCCTCAAGTGTTGATGGCTCAGGTCTAAAGAGTTTGGCTAAAGTTATTGTGCGAGAGACAAAATCATTAACATTGCAATGCCTATGAAGAAGACTTCACAGTTGCAATGGCATCTTGTGCTTGTAGGAACGATTAGGCTAGCTCATTGTGTTGTGGCTACAACTGGAAGGGTAAGAAGTCATCTTGTTTCCGAAGACCCTTCCAATGTTCTTCCCATGGATTGTGTTATGCCATGGTATCCTGTTTGGAAATGGTCATGATCAAGACATTCATGAGTTATCTTCATAGTGTACAAGGTCTTCTGGTATGGTATGGATACCGGATGTGATCTACTTGCAAACCATACGTATCAAATGGCACTAAAGATCCAGCATAACACAATTAGAACAAACCCAGTTGTTTTTGCATCCGTAAAGATTAGTGTGGCATTTATGGATGGACAACAGAATGGCAAAGGTTACACATATACAACTTAACAATAAACTCACAAAATATGGGGTGTTCTAATGTTCTAAAGTATTGAACTCTAGAGCATTGAACTGTTGGATTAGCTCATTGTGAGTAACACCGACTTTGGTAACTAATCCAATAACTCTTGATTTCAAAATTTCAATACCCTGGAACATTATAAAACTTCTAGAAAACGTGGACACATGCATTATGAACAATCGACTTGATGATGAAATGAGTTGTTGTTTAAAAAACTAGAAATTAAAACAAAGGAAAACGAATAAACAAAGAACCGACGTAGACAATAATTGAACTCCAATGCAGACAGTTGAATGGTGCATGAGATTAACATTATGCGAGTCCAGAATTCTATTGTACTCATTTCCGATGAATAAAAGGCTAACTAGTTTATGCTGCGGCTTTATGTTCAGTGCGTATAAATAGCAGCCACAGAGAAATAATGATTGGCAATCGTGACTATTCTGGTCTTAAAAAAGAAGAGATTGAGGATCAAAATCTTAACCTTATTTCAAAAGGCTGATTAGTTTCATTTAGACTTGTGGAGAATTTCAAAATGGATAGCCTGGTTGTTTCTGAGCATTTGATCTTCATTATTGCGGATTTGAAATGATGGATAATAATAGTACTAAGCTAGGGAAGAAAACAAACTTTTTTATTTTACGTCCCCACAGGGCTCCATTAGTTTGATGCACAAGTGCATCATCTATAATTCAAAGTTCCCAACTCTTCTTTATGTTTGATAGTCTATATGTTTGATAGTCTATACATCTGTCTCTCTTTTTTCCTTACAGAATTTATACAAGTTCATTTCAATCACACATGTAATTCTAGTCATTAACAACATTAACCAAGAATCCCAATCAGTTCTTAGGTTGAGAGGAAGGGAAAATGTCACTGCTGATATACTGCTGTGATAGTGTGATTGAAGTTTACTGTTTTGTTTGACCCTGAGAAAAAGTTTTACAGGTTTATCATACTTCATAATTGTTTTATATACTGCTTTTTTGTTTTGGCCAGATTTTACTCATTTTAGAGCCGATCCAATAATACTATGCATCTTTTTTTGGCCAGAAAGATTTGTCACAGACACAATAGGGAAGATAAACAAGAACACAAAATCTTTTTGTGCTCGATAAACGCCAAAGTAAAACAATTACAATGAGCAAACCGACACGTGAAATCGATACTCAACCATCAACTAACCATTAAGATAGGTTAAGAGATTTTAATAAATAAATATATATATATATAAATTTAAATACAGAGATGGGTCCGGATAATGTGCTTACAAAATAAATGAAATATTTAAAGGGATCAATATTTGCTAGGTTAGGACCCTTTAGCTGATTGACACTTTTGGCAAGATAAGGATTTCCAAGATGAGGTGGTGTTAGGTCTGTCACAAATGTAGTTCTTAGGATTTGGACACATACGAACAGAGAGAATGTCTGAATGATTAGATCCGATCGTAACAGTAATATGATAATTCATCTTTACTTATAATTTTATAAATGACCGTATTAGAAGAATAAAATGTACCAAGAAAACATGAAAATAACCCCTTTAGTCTGCCATTTTTATCCGTTACACTCTCATCACCATTTTTCTTGTAATATTAGTGATTCCAGATGTTGGTCCTGGGAGATCTCCATTAATATAAGGAGGAAGAGATTTCCAGGACGCTAACAAGATGTTGGTCCTGAGAGTTAATGCACCACTACATCCCCATTTTGTTCTCCATTCTCCCAATAATGAAACCAGTATAAATATACCTATATTCGTTTCTGTATCTAAAATAATAGATACAACATCAAAAAACATTACAAAACCCAAAATAAAATATAGTCTAGCCGGTACTAGAGAAACAGAGAGAAGCTGCTTGGCTAGTTCTTTACAGGCCAGCTTGTCCTGGATTGGCTTCTTCTTCTCCTCTTTTCTTTCTTTCCCACACTGAAAAGCACTCTCCTTAAAAAAAACCCAGTAAAACTAAAAGAGCCCACATTTCCCCATTATCACTACTTTTCAAGTTTGGCGAGTATTTTCCTATTTGCATCTACTTTGAATCTGCTTTCTTTCTATGTAGTTTTTCACATTTTCTTATTCCTTGTAGTCCCTCAACTTTTTCAAGCATTAGATTTGCAGTTTCATTTTTATTTTTATGGGGTGCCCTTTATTTGCTGTTGTGCGCTGATAGTGATGTTGTTTTCAATCCCTTTTGACCCACATTACTTGCTATCACCATCAAATCTACAATTTGCCTTCTCTGCACTTTTCAAGCTTATATATTTGGACCATTGCTTACTAACATTTCCTGCATATTCATTGTTTGAAGGTAGAACTAACCAAAAGAGTTGTCTTTCATGTAGTTTAAGTTTCTGGGTTTGAAGCTTAGCAGGCTTAAAAGCTTATGGCCAGTACTTATATGAGTAGATGGTATAATGCCCTTTAGATATTTGTTCTGGGTTGTGCTCAAACAGCCAAAGTTCCAATTTTTGATGTTTGAGTCTTCTTATATCAATGGGTTATTTGGTTTAGTTAAAATGCTGGTGTTGCAGCATTGATGCATTTTCTTTTATTTAAATGTAGATTTGATGTTCTCACATTGATTGAGTATTCAAGAAGTTGAAGCATGGAAGAGACATTTGTACCTTTTCGTGGAATCAGGAATGATCTTCGAGAGAGGTTGAGTTGTTACAAGCAAGACTGGACTGGTGGTTTCCGGGCAGGCTACAGGTTATAGTTTGCTTAGTGGCATGTTACAGTCTGCTGATCATATGTAACTGTAACTGTTGCTTGATTTTGGTTTCAGCATTGTTCTAACTTGGTAACTTCTTGTTTCATCGTCTTAGGATTTTGGCTCCCACCACATACATATTTTTCGCTTCAGCTATTCAAGTTATTTCATTTGGAGAACAATTAGAAAGAGAGACGGGTAATATTTTGGTCCTCCAGTATTGTTTAGAGCCTGTTGTCACTTAGAGTTGAATATGGTGCTATTTAATGGCTTATAAGACAAGTCTAAAATCTATGTTATTGCAAACTATGCATTAGCATTTCAAACTTTTGATTCAGCATCATTTCTTCTGTTGACAGAGGGAGTTCTAACAGCAGTTCAAACATTATCATCTACGGCTTTATGTGGAGTTATACACTCAATACTTGGGGGTCAGCCGTTGTTGATTCTTGGAGTTGCAGAGCCAACTGTTATTATGTACACATTCATGTTTAATTTTGCTAAAAATAGGCCGGAGTTGGGATCAAAGCTCTTCTTAGCATGGACTGCATGGTATCATCTTCTCCCTCTATGTTAACAAATGGATTGATTTGGCGATGTCTGTTGTAAAGATTTCTCTATCAATGATCATCTTTCTTTAGCCAAGTTTTTCAACCTTGCGCCTATTTATATGTGTGCAGGGTATGCATGTGGACGGCAGTATTGTTGTTCCTGTTGGCTATATTAGGGGCTTGCTCCATTATAAACAGATTCACTCGTCTTGCTGGAGAGTTATTTGGCCTTCTTATTGCAATGCTCTTCATGCAGGAAGCTATCAAAGTAAGGCATTCTTCTCTTTTTATCCATGCATTTCTGGATGAGTGAAATTTACATGCTTCCTATGCCGGTTCTTTGGAGTTTTGGTAGTTCTATTACTGATGGCTTATGTCCAAATCTATTCTAGACTTGTAGTTATAATTCTGAATTGTGTTTGACAGGGACTTGTTGAGGAGTTTCGCATACCTGAAAGAGAAAACCCAAATTCAATTCAGTTTCAACCTTCATGGAGATTTGCAAATGGGATGTTTGCTCTGGTCCTGTCATTTGGTCTTCTACTCACTTCGTTGAAGAGCAGAAAAGCAAGGTCTTGGCGATATGGGTCTGGTAAGTCTTTGTAACTAGTTGTGCAGATATGATTGTATAACTATTAGTTTGCTGCCAAGGGGCTTAATCCATTTCATTTTTATTTCTTACAGGGTCACTGCGAGGTTTTATAGCAGATTACGGTGTGCCATTGATGGTATTGATCTGGTCCGCTATTTCCTATATACCAACTGGAAGTGGAAGTGTTCCAAAAGAACTTCCAAGGCGCCTCTTCAGTCCAAATCCATGGTCACCTGGAGCTTATGAGAATTGGACTGTCATCAAGGCATTGCTACTTGAATTTTGTGTCTTTTCTCACTTGGTTTTCAGCTTAAAACATGAGGTAGTAATGGTCTGTGGTAACATTACAGGACATGCTAGATGTGCCAGTGCTTTATATAATTGGAGCATTCATTCCAGCAACAATGATCGCTGTGCTCTACTATTTTGACCACAGTGTAGCTTCTCAACTGGCTCAGCAGAAAGAATTTAATTTGAGAAAGCCACCTTCTTTCCATTATGATCTACTTCTCTTGGGGTTCATGGTATGCAATTCCTCTTCTCGATATTCACTTTTGTTAACCTTCCCCCCTTCTAGAAGTTCTGTGAATGCAAAACAAATTGCACTCTTATCCATTTGGTCTGAGATAGAGAGGTTTTTGCTACATTACAGGTCATAATATGTGGTTTGATAGGAATACCTCCAGCGAATGGTGTCATACCACAATCTCCTATGCATACTAGAAGTTTGGCCACACTGAAGCATCAGGTAGGCATATCAAATAAAATTAACAAAGTCTTGTTTTGCTTCGATTTCTGATACTTTCCTACCAGACATGTTAAAGTGGCTCAACGAGTCAACCTAACTGGTCTGTGTGTTGTAATCAGAGATTATAAGTTTAATACCATCTCAATTTCTCTTCAACCACGACCCTTTAAAATCTTAGAAGTGTTCAGAATATGGAGATGCACATACTTACACATTCCAACTCATTCACAGTTGCTATGACGTTCATATTGACTTCACTGCAATATTTGCTTCTGCTGCAGTTGCTTCGCAATCGACTTGTAGCGGCAGCAAGGAAATGTATGAAAAACAATGCAAGCTTGGGTCAAGTATATGGAGGCATGCAAGAAGCATATCAACAGATGCAAACCCCACTAATATATCAGGAACCTTCAGCTCGGGTATAGTGACTTTGATATGCTATCACCACTTTCTTCTTTTGTTCGTTCACATCTGAAACAAGTTTTAAAATGTCAATCATTGCTGAACATATCTTTTACATAAACAAGCACAGGGGCTAAAGGAATTGAAGGTTTCAACTATTCAAATGGCTTCAAGCATGGGAAACATGGATGCTCCAGTTGATGAGACGGTGTTTGATGTTGAGAAAGATATAGATGATTTATTACCTGTTGAGGTGAAAGAACAGCGGCTCAGCAACTTGCTTCAAGCTATACTTGTAGGAGGATGTGTTGGAGCCATGCCTTTTCTTAAAATGATCCCAACTTCAGTACTATGGGGTTATTTTGCCTTCATGGCGGTTGAAAGCTTACCAGGAAACCAGTTCTGGGAGAGGATTCTTTTGCTCTTCACGGCTCCTAGTAGAAGATACAAGTAATCTATTGACTCTATTTTGATGATATATTCTCCATTTTGTTAATTTATCAAAAAAAAAAAATTAACTAAACACATTCAATTTTTGTTCAGAGTCCTTGAGGAATACCATGCCACTTTTGTGGAAACAGTACCATTCAATACGATTGCAGCATTTACAGTTTTCCAGACTGTGTACTTGCTTGTGTGCTTTGGAATTACATGGATTCCTATTGCTGGGGTTCTCTTCCCATTAATGATTATGCTCCTGGTTCCTGTTAGACAATACATATTGCCAAAGTTCTTCAAAGGGGCATTCCTTCAAGATTTAGATGCCTCAGAGTATGAAGAGGCACCTGCTTTACCATTCAACCTCGTACCTGTAAGTTATCAATCTGATTCTCTATTACTTTTATCACACATCCTGTCTTCAAATAATACGGCTGCAATATGCTTGTGAATTAGCTTTGACGATTACAATTTGGTTTATCAGAACCTGAATAAAGCCTTTTAGCAATATTTTCAGACAGTATGTGGCTGGATAGCCTGGATTGCATCCTTTTCTCTTTCAAAACAAGAACAAAACAAAATATTCTTGTAGACTGTAATGTCAGTGGGTTTTAGTATAAGCATATATAAGGATTACTTAGCAACTCATGTTATCTTATATATCCTGAATACTTAATTCATTGTGGCACACCAGGAAAGAGAGATGAGTAGGGCGGCATCATTTGCAGACGATGGAGAAATTTTAGATGGGGTTATGACTAGAAGCCGGGGTGAGATCAGACATGTGTGTAGTCCTAGAGTTACAAGCTCAACTGCAACACCATCCAATTCTTGCGGCCTTAAAAGAGAAAGGGGTCAAGATACAAATACCATTGAAGCTGTCTTCTGTGCAAGAACAAAATCAAAGTATCTGATACCGGCCTAGTCTTCCTTTTAAGAGAAAAGCAAAACCACTTGGTTATCATCCTTCTTGCACAATGGTTGGTGATACTGGTTACTGTCATGCACAGCCTTCTTCTCATTCGGCCATTAGGTCTTGCAACAGTTGTGGTATCACCCACTCGCGTCGACATTGTCCCCTTAACCCTGATCAGGGTGATCCAGAGACAGCGCCAAAATAATGATGCCGGCATCGCCAACAGTTCATGCCAAAGGGATCATGGATGTTATATATTATTTATGCGAACTCTGTTTAGATGCTATATACTATTTATGCCAACTTAGTTAAATCTGTCACTAATGCAGTATTAGATCTTTAATGGATTGTAATATAGACCTTCCCATGAATCCATATCTTCTTATTGTTGTTCTTTATTGCTTGACATATTACTGAAAGGAAGCTTGAATGTCTAGCTTGAATGTTCATGTACACGGTTCATTTGGCAAGTGTCATGAAGACCATTCCAGTGCTTTTGCTTTGTTCATACTTCATACATATGACTTTGCTTTCTGAGCTTGCATCTGCAAGTAACTTGGGTTTTTACCAAAACTGGCAACCATAAGAATCTACGCTTTTCAGATGCTGATGGCTTTCATCAATGCCCTTCGGTAATGAAACTTGGGAAATGATTATAGAAACTGGCCTAGTAATTCCAGAACACAGTAAGTTCAAGCTTCAAGCTCCAATTCATCCCTACATGCCTCAAAGGTGTAGTGCGATACGCATAACACGGCAGCGTGGGCACTCAAACTTCTGCCTGACTACCATGCAGTGCATGCCAAGCCGGGAGTTAAATCGAAGAGAAAAAAGGTGAAGTGGTGCTGCCCTAGAGTGGCCAGCTCAAATTAAATGTGGATGGGGCTGTGTAGCTATGTAGCTCATGTGTGGAGGTGTGAGCGTGGTTGTGAGGGATGCACTCAGGGCAGTGTGTTGCGGCATTAGCCAAGTCCTTTCCGCGCACGCAATCAGCCATGCAGATGGAGGCGGAGGCTCTTTGTGCTGGCATGTTGGTTCCATATGTCAACAATGGAGCCAAGTGGAATCTGAAGGCGGCTGCTACAGTGTTGGCTGCCCTCCCACGAGAAGGGGATGAATTGTCTAAGGTGGATGACACTCTTGAAATTCAGGATGTTCTAATACAAGATGGTTGTATCCTAGCGAATGGTAAGGGCTCTATGTCCTCTCGGCAATATCACTATAAAAAATGAAAATCCAGGAAAGAGCAGCACCAGTCCAACCTCGCAGGTCTCTTGCTCGTGTTCAAAACATTCATAAATGATAAACAGGGATCAGAGCATTGAAGCTTACATTGTTATCACTTATTTTACTGCTGCAACTTTATCCCAATACAACAAAACTGAAATCTCAGACAAAAAAATAAATAAATTAAATCAGCTCTAGGTCTTGCTGAATTTACGACCAGACATCTTCTCCGACTCGAAAAGTATGTGATTTATAAGTCCCCTAGCAGCACTGAAAAACAAGAAGACATTATATACTGCATATGCAGGTTCCATAAAAGTAGAACAAGATGTGTATGCCTGCATGCAAGTGTTTGCATATATTTTGAACTAGTCATCCAATTAGTTAAGTGCCCAAGAAGAATGGGTTGGATTTACAGAAATGAGGAAAGGGCAAAAGACACCAATCAAAAATTAACAAACGGAGGCAAGAGAGAAAGCAGACAGACAGAGTTATCTATTAAAATCATGCACAAAACTGCAAAATACTTACTCATCCTTGCACTGTTGAATCTTATCCGGGTCTGTCTCATTCATGTTCTTTTTGAACTGCTGCCGCACCATATCAACAACAAGTTGTGTATTGTGTTGCTGCATTACAAAACAATACCCGAAAGTCATATCCTTCTCCCAAAGTCTGAGCAGATTCATATATATGTTTAACTTATAGCGTATTTGTTTCATCAAAACTCACTAGATCATTTTGTCTATATCAAGGAACATTCTCTAACAAATGAAAGTAGACAGCGCCATCACAGCCTACACATCGAATTTACTTTTAATACAACCAAATCCTACTCCAAAACCAAGTGAATCGAAGAAAACAATGTCGCCTAAGATTTTGTGTTTCGGGGTTTGATCTTGGTTCACGTAGGGTTACCATATAGTTTGTTTAGTAAATTTCTGGTTTTCTAGTTTCCAGCTTTGTAATTCGAGTAATACAATCACGAAATGCTGCAGAAGCACGCATTACCCATAAAAACTGTATATAAATAGGCATAAACATTATACAGTTGCAACAATAACCCAAACTAGCAACGATTCTATTTGTCTATAGCTGAACCTCAATTGGAACACAACAAACAAACAAAAGAGAGTCCAAGAAGTTTCCGTACCCGATGGCCGACGTATTTAGCTCTTCGAATGCACTCACGGTAAAGCTGCAAAACAATGAAACTCAATCAGAAGATTCAAAATGGTTGATTAATTTAAACGATAGAAGTAAAAAGGAAGTAGTGGGTAGACTGACTCTGATGACATTGTTAGCGAGCTCAGGAGGCAAGGCGGTTTGCAGAGACGGCATATTTTCTTTCAGTTGTTTGCCTGAAACACAAAAAATGGCAACCAAAATTAGCAGTCATTTCGTCCTACACCGAATCGAATGGGAGAAAAGATGGGAATGAAATGGAGGGAGAAAGATAGAATATGATGAAGAGAGAAGTGAGATCACCGAATCGAATCGGAGTGGGTGGTGGCGGCAGGCGGAGTGGTGACTTGGGTATTTCTTCAGTCTGATGTTTTCGGTTCCAGAAATCGTCCCCCTTCCTCATTCAGGCATCGCATCACTAAACTCTACACGACATGTCGTTTTTTTGGAAAAATATTGAACTACTCTTTTTTTTTCTTTTTTTTTGAAAAGATTGAACTAATACTCTACTAGGTTAGCATCGATGTTAAAGAAAAAAAAAATCCATCCATCAAAAAAATGTTTAAAAAAAAACCCTAGCTAAGAGCACAACGCTCACCTCCATCTCATCATCTCGGCTGGCGACGCCTGAGGGGGGCTGCGGTCTCGCCCTCTGAGGTGACTGCGGACTCAAGCTTCTATATTGCTTTCATTGTCGTTGGGTGACTATTGGGTAGGCTTTGCCCAAGATTGTCATCAGATCTGATTTGGTTGGGATGGGCATGAAGGGGGAGTGTGCGTGTTCTCAAGGCTAGCGATCTGTTTGCTGATTTGGATTCTCGCCAACTTTAGCTAGCGAGATAACTAAACGTCATAATAGCTAAACTTTGGCTAGTCTGCAAGGGCTCTGAAAATATTAAAAAAAGTTAAACACGCTCTCTAAAATAGCTAAAAGCTAAAATAGAAAGTATGCTAAAGTTACTCTTAGACACTGTAAGACTAGTGAGAATTTTGAATCCTCATTTTGTTAGTGGGAAAAATTATTTAGATTTAAGGCTAGTGGGCATTTTCCCTAAATCAAGTCAAAAAGAAAAAGGTAAAAGTTTTACGATCTACTCATCTAAGCAGTTTTTGAGAAACAATAGAGATGGTTAAACAAATACAACATCAATTTGTGAATATGATTTTTATTCTTGAAACTAATCACATGTAAATAGAAACAACCCAAAACAACACCCACTTCATATAAATCGCATCACACAATAAGGGGGAATCCCCTAATAGGGATGGAGCCTAGGTAATAATCAAGATCTATCACCATGTAACAGATCACAATGGCTCTAGTTGACTCTATACAGTAATAATATTTCTACTACTATACCAGTGAAAACCAAACCAATCCAAAGTAAATGATATTACTAGCTAGCTAATAACTTATATCCTAGCAAGTATACTGAGCCACCTCTGCCAAAGCCTCAGGCTGACCATCTTGTAAGCACTCAATAGGGGGAATAGTTGGAGTCTCTTGAGTCCCATAGGCATTCCAACAAAAAGGGTCATCCATTAGCTCACCTTCATATGGGTAAAGCTCAACTTCTGAGAGTGTAATGTTGGTGCAAGCCACAGTGTCGCTGCAAGCAAAGTGAATTGGAGGCTTTCTCACATCATATGTGCCCTTGATCATTCGATAGGTCAGGTCGGTGACGTAGACGGCCGAGGTTTGGTTCAAGCAACCCTTGGAGGTGCAGTAGTACTGGTCGACGAGCAAGCAGTTCATCACATTCTCCATGTTGATGTTTTCGAAAAGTATTCCCGAGACGCAGCCCGTTCCGCCTTGCCATGTCTTGATTCGGAGGCCGTTATCCGATTCCCTTATGACGACATTGCGGACTGTGATGTTTGAAACACATGCCTGCGAGTTGTGGACACCAAGGCTCCCAATGCTGCAAGACATAGATCAATAGACATTGCTTAGTGTAGGGCACGAGCAATCTCTCTCGCGTATTAAAAGTGACATGTGTGTAGGCTCGAGCATTGTCTCATTCTCATTAGTTCTCTTTAAAGTAAACATGTTCGATAAGATACCTCAAAAAAGATTAAGACAAATCGAAAGTTATTTTGTTTCGATTTCATAGATTAAGATAACGAATATCAACTGTCACGTCATGGTTTCAATTAACCGAAATTTTATGTAGTTCACGTCTGAAAAAGAAAAGCTGAACTAATCTTCTAGCTTCCAACTGTTAAAGATGGATATATACCCTTTTGGAGGTTGAGAAAAAAAATGACTTGAATGCAAGTGAAGGTTTGGACCCAGTTGGTTGGTGTAGCAGCCAAGAACACAGTTTATATATTAAGAAGAGAATATTGTACCTAATTCCGTGACTTGGACCGCAAGTGACACCCATTATATCAACGTTGGCACATCCTGGACCTATTGAAATGCAGTCATCCCCTGTTCATATCAAATTCGATCATATACCAAATGATCAGATCCTGTAAATACATATAAGCTGGTAAATAGTAACTTTATAACTAAGACAAATCCCTTTGGTTAATTTCTTACCATTGCTTATCATCGAGTCATAAATTCCTACAGATTTTGTGTTCTCTATGTGGATTCCATCTGTGTTAGGGCTAAGTTTCGGGGACGAAATCGACAGCCTTTCGATATGGACTCCTTCGCAGCCGTCGAATTTCATGTGGAACATAGGGCTGTTTTGGATTCTTAACCCTTTCACCACCAGATTTGAGCTCATGAAGAATCGAATCAACTGTAAAGGACGACAAACGAACAGTTATTTTACAGTCGATCATCAACTCAATCAATTACTTCTCGAGTATGGTGAAAGATGATATTGTACTTACAGCAGGGCTATCACATGGTCCTGATGCTGTGGATCCATTGGGACCCTGAAAACAACATAGTTGTTGATACTGGCATTTAGTAACTGAGCTTTTTGCCATCAGCACAAAATAGAGCTTATTGAATTGGTATAGATTATGAAGATTTATTAGAATATGAAGATTTATTAGAACTATTACCCTGTGAGGCTTGCAAGGCAGATCCCACCATTTTTGGCCATTCCCTTCGATGGTTCCACTTCCAGTGAACGTCATTTGGTCAAGTCGATAAAATACAAGCCATTGCTTATTGCTGTCTGCTTTTGGCCAAGCCTTTGGCCCGTCTGGTGTCATCAAAATCCCATCGACCTGTTTTCCCACATTTCAAGGATTTTAGAACTACAGGATACATGTAGTTATGTACATATAGGATATGTATACGTACAAAAATATATCAATATATGTATGTATATACCGATATATATACATTTAATCCTAAAAAACAATATGTTTATAGCTAGGGACTTACACAAGTCCCAAATCTCAATCCATTGCTTATGTTGATATATATCAAAATATATATTAATCCCAAATCAAAAACGATTTGGATATAAGCTCGAATTAAGACATAAAGAACATAATTAACCTGATACTTTGAGGTAAATTACCAGAAATAGTACTTGGATCAAAATATGTGCATTTTCAAGACGATATATAGAAATTTCTTTTAAAGATTTAATTTACTGAAGTGCAATTTTTGTAATCTTGTCAAAATTACAGACCACATTTTGGCGCATTGCCATCTCATCTTTGCGAAATTCCCATAATTCCGTTATTAACTGAGGAACAGAATCAAGAACAACAAACATGGCCGGTAATAAGAAAATTTAGAAATTCTTACTTGGAATACTAGTCCAGGCTTGCAAGGACCTGAAAAAATAGTTGAAGTGATCTTGAAGCAGTAATCCGCCGGAGCCAAAACGACAGCGGATTCAACCGCGCATGCAGCCTTCCAAGCATCCCTGAACGCCTTGGTGTCATCAGCATCACCATCTCCGACGGCTCCGTACGACATGACGTTGAATATACAATCTGTGGGGTCGTCCCCCGGGTAAGGGTCCGACGGAACATTCGGAGGAATGCTTGGTGTAGAAGGAACCACCGGAGTTGAAGGAGCTACCGGAGTACTTGGGGGAGCAACCGGCTCTGGAGATTGAGGGGATTCAGGAGATGGAGTAGGGGATTGTGACCCTTTACTGCTCTTTTTATGGTAGTGATATCTTCCTTGTACATTGCTTGGATTCTGGACTAGAACAAGGATGATTGAAATCCAAAGGATTATTACTGTACGGTGCTCCATGAATGGTACTACCAAGTTTCTGAAACAGAGAAGGAAGGAGTAGTTAACCAAAAATGAGAGAGGCTAGCTAGGAGTACCAGATAGACTGACCAGTTGAAGCAAAGCTAGCAGAGAGGTAAGTCACATTTATACTGAAAATAAAAGATACACGTGTCCGTTTCAGGTTGAAGGACAAAATTTATAAGAGAATTATAGAAAAGCATATATGGGGAAACTAGCTAACTGCTAGGAAGGTTTTATGGGTTTTTGGGGTTTGGCTTTCTGTGGCGATTTTTCTCGTCGACTGTTGATAACAATGTTGTTGTTTAGTGGAGAGAGGTTTCTTTATGGTAATGTCTTGCTATTTGGTTTTGTGTTGGTTATGTTTATGTTGTGTTGTGGTCCAGCAGATGGTAGTGAATATACAGAAAGAGAGAGAGTTCATCCCCCTAGCCTTGGTTTTTAATTTCTGATTTGAAAACCGGGAGGAATTTGAGTCTCTAGGGAGTGGTTGTGAGCTTGTGAACTAGTTTGGGGCTGGAGTTTTCTAGAACAGTGTGCAGCTGAAACCAGATGTGTGTCAAAGATTGAGATATACCAGAAACAAGTAAAAAATGATTTTCTAAAATTAAACTCCTGTCCAGGACTCCAGGGTACAGAAACTAGGAATTCTTCTTTGGGGTCGCTTGGATTTCTCGAGTTGTGTCAGTTCGGTGAAGGTTTAGGGGTTTACTACTTTGGTTTGGCCCTAACCTCGTTTGGTTCGCAGAATTATAGTCATTATACTCAAACAAACAAAGTTAATCGTAAATCAAGGATATATATGTCGATCAAATTTTTGACAGTATCAACAGTTTAACACTAAATATCTGACATCATTTACCATAAGAAACTTATCCTAAGTAGAGATTGATACAGTAATTGGCTAAAGATTTATACATTCCAATACATCAAAGCTATTCCTTTTGACAAACTATGTAACTCCAAGATCAATGCGTACGTGGGACATGTCCACTCAACATGGGACGGTCTTAATTTACTGTCTATGTTTGGGAAAATATATATATACCACTCATGGTAAAGACCTACGTACAGATTAGGTATTTGAAAATAGTTTATCACCTAGCTCAAACACATACATAGTACAAATGATGGTCTGCTATATCCAGAAACATATATGATTCAGATGCATAATAGTACAACTGATCACTCTACTTAGGTACATAAAACAACTCGATCATGATGGTAGAATCAAATGCCGTTCTGGGTGCTATTCAATTCCCTCTGGCAAAATATATTCTACTTTATATAAAAACTAATTCTGGGGCAATAGATAGAACAAACTAAGCCACATACACATTAATCATACTTAAATCCTTTAGTACATTATTCATGTGATACCTTCATACCAGAACTCCACGAGAGAGATCCTCAGCGTTTTGGAACGTAGGGACGAGAAGAGAGAAAGAAAGAGAGAGCTAGGGTGAATGTGGTGATTGATGTAAAAGCAAATATTCTCGTGACTCTTGATTGTTGTTTAGCTAGAAGTTGCTCTCTGTGGCCATAGAAATAGGAAGCGTATCACTAGTAGGTGGACGACAAGAAAAATGAATCATATCACGGGTTTCGGTTCAAAACCCTACAGCTCTAGCTATCTGGTCCATCGACGCATTCATCAGACACTAAGCCCTCTTTCTTTATCATGCACAAGTTAGCTTGATTGGTGTTGAATGTCCTCAATGTCGACCAAACCAGTACGTAATTCTATAACTCAAATGATATCAAACTACACTATGCGTGCAATGATTTAGTTCATCAGTAATCAATCATCACAAGAAAATAAGGTATATATATCCGATTTCGACGTCTACGTTGCAAATCTGTATGCTACAGCAATACGTGCTACAATAACCATCACTACATACGATAGATATCAGTCTTATGTGTAATAATGCATGTACAACTGGTATAGTGGCAAATGCAGCTACAAAGAGTTCAATTCCGGTATGAATGAGCCATCCGTCTTTAGAATAAAGGAATGTTATTACGAAAAAAATGTTTTTATTCACCGTACGTCGACATCACTCAATGCGATAATCCGCGCCGACGTGCACTTTCATAAGAAAATGTGTTTGTTTTGTGATTACATGTACTATCATTCAAAAATCAAACGGATATCAAAACTATCAAGTAAAATAATTCACCTGAATCAATTGGAATGTTGTCGGAATACAAGCTTCTACACGCAATGTAGCTTGATCGTAACTTTTTTTATTGGATGAACTTGATCGTAACTTGGTATGGTAACTAAGCTTGCAAATGTGCATATGAGATCGATCACTTGCTCTTGGTAAAATGCAAGTTCGGAAGAAGCTAGCTTTTATAGAGGGGATGGAGTAGGTAGTGAAGAAATGGCAAAATGTGGAGTACGTGCATTAACAAGTGCATGTGTTAGTCTCAGCCTCTCACGTGCGGGACCCGCCCTCACGGGTCGGACGCTCCAACAAAGAGAAACCGAAAAACGTGACGCAAGCGTATAATTTGGGCCGCAAAATTAGAAAAAACCCTGACAGAAAAGCGTGATTGTTGTCGATCTGTGGCTCAGAGCAACGACACGTTGCAACGACGTTCCTCACGCGCCCCACGCGCTGTGCTGCTAGGGCTAACGAGTGCATGACCGTGCCGCAACGTGTCGAGAATGAAAGGAAGGGTCGAGAAGAAAAGGGGCACGTGGCGGGTGGGAATTCACGGGGTGTGTTTCTGTGTGTCACGGGTGAGAGAGAAGGGTTAGGGTTTTTGATTAGGTTAATTTTAGAGTTTAGTATTGGTTTAGCGGTGTCTTCTGTGCACGGCCGTGAATGTCCACGGCCATGTGCAGTGCATGTGATGGGAAGAAGACGTTGAACATAAGGAAGGCGTTAGTCAAGTAGCGTTAAAAAAAAAAGCCAAAAGCCCTCTAGACGTAGTAAAACAAGATTTACCGGAACTTAAAATGATCTAAGATGTCTCTCACCCGCAGCAATACTAGAACTCCGATCTCTTTTTTAATCTGGTTTCCTGAGGAGCCGAGGAGCAAGGAGAGATGTGGAAGCACATAGCGAGGCATAGTGTGGCGAATTCATTCAGTGCTTCTTCCTTCTCCTCAGAGATAGTCGGACTCACTGGCCACACTCTCAGTCAACATCGCACTCCACGCTCGGCTGCCATATCGCTCCAAGCCTTGGGCAAGAGTTTTTGATTGAATAATTAATGTGTTGAATTGAATGGAGGCCAGGGCAGTAGGGCTTTATTGTGCTGCTTTTGGATATAATAATGTGCTTGATTCTGTGTACGAGAATTGACGTTCAATTTCACGATTTGGTTATCGTTTTTAATTGCTTTGCTCTAGTAAGAGATACTTTGTTCAGTTTCATCATCCGATTGTGTTTCTATATTTTATTGTTTGTTTTAGCATCCGCAACAATCACTGTGATTTTAACACTGTTTAATTGACCAAATGTAGCCAAAATGTGAGGGTTTTTGTAAAATTTAGGATCATAAATGCAAGTTCTGGTGCTTTGTGAGGCAATCAATTGTTCCTTTAGTAATGCTAGGTTTTTTTGTCTGCAATTCTTTAGGTGGATAATGGCAATCAGTTTGCTTTGCTTTAATTGGGACTATATTGTTATATGTTGAACTTTATGTCCTTCAAGAAGTAGGAGAGTTGTTTGTTAACTTAATTACCTGATTAACTAAAAGTGATAAGCATTAGGTTAATTTAGCTGATAAGGACTCAAGTGAATCTTGGACTCTAATAGATGAGTTGAAGATTAATCCTAGGCACCTATATATATATATCCTACTCTCTTCTACTCGGTGAATTGGTATTGCTGTGTGGATTGTCGATCGAGTGTTGCTTCATCGTTTGAGAATTGTTGCCGATTGTTGCTGCTTAGCTTTCTAAAGAAATGGCTAGACAAAATGCTGATATAAACTACCTTACATTTGCATTCTCATTAGATAACTATAGTTCTTCATCTAAATGGATTTTTTGTTACTGTTTCATGATTACATAAGCATAGAACCTAAAGAAGAGTTATTACAAGTGGTTGATCACTTTGAAATGTTGGATAAAGTGAAAGTAATGCAAGGAGTGTTTACTTCTGCAGTTTTGTGATTGAATGCATTTTTAGTTTTTATCTCCTTTATTTGAAGAGTGTCTAACCAACAGTTCCCTTTGAGTGAATAAAATTTGGCATCACTAAGGAAGTAATAGTCCAAACCCCGTATGAATTAATACTTTGCCAAAACAATGTGTCGGCTCCGGTTTAAGAAACCTACAAAAGTGTGCTTCTTTTGTAGTTATCACATTGGATTAATGATCTGTGTGTCTAGAAGATAAGTGTGTATATAGAAGTAGTGCTCAAGTTTGAACAATAACTAGTTCTTGTAAGACAATGATGTTCTATATCTAAGCTCACCTTCATGTACGTATGTCTCAATATTTGGATCAAGAACAATAAATGAGTTTGTATCTTGACAAGTATAAGTGTCACATTTCTATATATCATATTATAAAGACATTTTTACAAGACTTGTACATTTCAGGTAAGAGTTACAATATCTACCTCATGAGCTTCTGTTGTGGGATGGGGTGATGCCTTGAAAGCACAAAGGAAAGCAAGAGAAGTGCATATATTGGTCATTCATTGAGTTTTGGGAAGCCTTGTAAGACTGAAGCATCAAAAAATAACTAGAAACAACTGGTGAGAAGTTCAACTTCATAGCTGATTCGTATCCAATTGAAATCTATCAAACTAGTGACAAGTTCAACTTACCAAATTTGTGTTTTATTTGATTGCTCAAACTTTTGTTTTTGTAAGATACTACTGGACTTCCACTGGTTTTTGGATTTTAAATTATTGGTTGAGTTCTTATTTATTATTATTGTTTTTTTTTCTTCTCAATTGAGTAGAAAAGTAATGCAAGAGGTTTTAATATGTTGTTTAGCTTAGAGGACATTTAGTGTTGCTTGTTAATGCTTCTACGAGCAAAGAATTTTGGAGCAGTACTTTTGTAAATTTTCTCTGAAAGTTTGTGTTGAGTTAGCATGGAATAATTATGTCATACTTGGGAATAATCATGTCTACCAAAACCCTCACATTTTGGCTACATTTGGTCAATTAAACAGTGTTAAAATCACAATGATTGTTGCGGATGCTAAAACAAACAATAAAATATAGAAACACAATCGGATGATGAAACTGAACAAAGTATCTCTTACTAAAGCAAAGCAATTAAAAACGATAACCAAATTGTGAAATTGAACGTCAATTCTCGTACACAGAATCAAACACATTATTATATCCAAAAGCAGCACAATAAAGCCCTACTGCCCTGGCCTCCATTTCAATTCAACACATTAATTATTCAATCAAAAACTCTTGCCCAAGGCTTGGAGCGATATGGCAGCCGAGCGTGGAGTGCGATGTTGACCGAGAGTGTGGCCGGTGAGTCCAACTATCTCTGAGGAGAAGGAAGAAGCACTGAATGAATTCGCCACACTATGCCTCGCTATGTGCTTCCACATCTCTCCTTGCTCTTCGGTTCCTCAGGAAACCAGATTAAAAGAGAGATCGGAGTTCCGGTACTGCTGCGGGTGAGAGACATCTTAGAGCATTTTAAGTTCCGGTAAATCTTGTTTTACTGCGTCTAGAGGGTTTTTGGCTTTTTTTTTTAACGCTACTTGACTAACGCCTTCCTTATGTTCAACGTCTTCTTCCCATCCATGCACTGCCCATGGCCGTGGACATTCACGGCCGTGCACACAAGACACTCCGTTGGTTTAGATGTGATTTTATATGCTTAGGGTTGGGTGTTAAGGTGGATCCAAAGCATAAAACAGATGTTGAGCTGTTTGCCCACCATGTTTAACCAAAAGCAGAAGACATGCAGGGGTTTGGGTGTATTTGTCTTAATCACCTAGAAAGATTTGGTGTACGTTTCTTCATTTGGATTAGTTTATTGGGTTTATTTGAGATTAATTACTATTTGGTGTATACCTAGCTAGTGAACTATGATATAAAGATCGAGTTGAACATAAAGATTTTGGTGTTAACAAGAATGTCGACCTACAATATTTTACAAAGGACTGGCATATATCGTCGATCGTCTTAAATTAGATTGATTTATACAAATTGCGGGAACTTTTTACATATATATGTTAACGAATAGTAGGGAATTGCATGTGTCTCTGTTTGATATTACTCGATCGACTAACACTTGTTATGTTTAAAACTTTTCATGTCTAGCTAATTCATCATACCCAAAAGGCTTAGATTTATGTCTCATACGTACTCTTTTTTTTTTGAAGGCGGGCTGGGTACCCGCTAAGTATTATCACCCATATTATTATTAGCAAGAGAGAGATCATACAACGAGGGGGACATATTGCCTAAACCTCGTGAGATATTACAACCATCCTCCATCAGAACATCCTGAATAATATCAGGAGTCTCGTCAACCCAAAACTCATATAAACTCGATGATCTAGCAAGGTGTGCCAATCTATGCGCCACACCATTTGCTTCTCTATAAATGTGACGAAGTAGTATAAGTCTAAACGTCTCCATATAATGACGACAATCAGACAAAATAGAGCTAACCTCAATCACATCACCATCTGTAGTAGCCAATGCCTTCATAACTATTGCACAATCGCCCTCGATCTCAACTTCATCCCACCCTTGGTGAATTGCAATGAGCAAACTAGCACGTAGTGCCTCCGCCTCCATGTGCATCGCCGAACTAGCATAAAGCACATGTCGAGATAAGGCAGCTACACAATTTCCATATTCATTTCTGACCACTACACCGATTACACCTTTCCTCCCATCTTCCAAATAAGCTCCATCTATATTCAGTTTGAGTCTTCCACTGGGGGGGCAGCACCACTTAGCTCTAGGCCTCTTCATCTTCACTGAAGGTTTGGTGTGAACCTTCTTATATTCCTCCAAGAGTTGCATGGCCCACACTGACATGTTAGAAGGATTGCATGAACCTCCTCTCCATATCATGTTGTTACGTTCTATCCACACTGTCCACAATGCCATAAAAAACCCTTCCAACTGCTGCATAGAAAGGTTATCCATGACCAAAAAAACCCAAACAGCTAGAGTTGATCCCGGGTAAGAATAGCTTCTCAAGTGTAGAGGATTATGCTTCCAAAAAGACTGAACCACCGGGCAATCCCGGAACAAATGCAGTCCAGTTTCTACCTCGTTACCACAGAATATGCACCTCACATCAGGTATGAACAGTCGTCGACTCAAGGCTGCTCTCGTAGGGATCACTTCCATGCATAGTCTCCAAATGAAACTTCTGACTTTTGGGGGAACATTCGCCTGCCATATATATCTTCTTCCAACAACCTCCACTTCCCGGACCAACTGTACCAGACGATGATGCACACCCAACAGTTTGATCTGTGATTCTAGCAATATGGTACCCCGACTTCACCTGGTAAACCCCATGCTTATCATAATGCCAAAACAATTTATCTTGGACTCTCCTCATACTCAATGGAATTCTCAATATGACTTCCGCTTCTTCCTTAGTCTCATACGTACTCTATTTTTGTTTATATTTATCTTGTAAATATATGTTGGTTAATCCAATTCTTTGATTAATTGAAAACATACATTCACTACGTACTTCACTAGTAGTGTTGAAACATTCACCCTATATATACACGAGTCTGCAGAGCAGCAGAGGCAAACTGCTGGCTTACACAGTTACACCCAACAGGCTAACATGATCGATGCTTTACGATTGATTAGTATTACACTTTAACTCTATGATTATACGATGACTTAAACAATTGATTGCACGTTTTGTCATGTGAAGCTATACAATGGTAATTGGAAATGTACTATTTGATACCAATATGCATGCTCGATCTCTCCACTCTCGTGTGTCGTGATCAAAGTATACTCTTGTACCTTTGTAGGAATGTTGATGCTTATGAGATGGATGTAACACAGTAACAGTGTTTTTAGCCAACTAAGTTTTATAGCATGTACGTCTAGCGCCTCAATGGCATTGATACCATATGTCTCGTTAACAAACTGGTAGAACATGATCCAGTATGAACCATGCAACAACAAGATCGATACTGTCAATGCCTATATATATATATATATATATATATATATATATATATATATATATATATATATATATAAAGCTATTTGTAACCACGTGTATGGTTATATACACTAATTTCTTTCTTAATTATTTTGCATGTTATCCCTTTTGATTCGGCTATCGTCGATCTTGAATATTGCCATATATACTGGCCAGAAAATTAAACTATTAATTATATAACGTAATCCCACAATTGACATGCAACTTTGCTTTGTCTTGGCCCTCATGCACATCACGTTCTGTAGATTCACTGAAAAGCTGCCTCTAAAAAAAAAAATATATATATATATATACACTACCAGAAAATAGGTCTTGGGCGACGAAAAAAAATCGTCGCCCTGTTTAAAAATTTCGTCGCCTAAGTACTTAGGCGACGACATGTCGTCGGCCAAGACGTCGTCGCCAGAAGTCCGTCGGTCAAGAACTTGGGCGACGAAATTTAATTCCGTCGTCGCCTAAGAGTAATTCTTAGGCGACGATACGAATTTCGTCGCCTAAAATATACTTCTCGTCGCCCAAAAATATTCGTCGCCCAAGATTTAACACCTTGGCCGACGAAAAATTTTTCGTCGCCCTGTTTAAATATTTCGTCGCCTAAGATCACTACATCTTAGGCGACGATATTTTTTTTCGTCGCCTAAGATCGTAAGTCCTTGACCGACGATTTAGAAATTTCGTCGCCTAAGATATATTTAAATTTTTTTTTAAAATAATTAAATAATTTTTTTAAATATATAAATAATGTTTTTTTAATTTTTGCTGGAATTTTTTTTTTCGGCATTTCTTTAAATTTTTCTAATACTAAAATTTAATTAAAAATAACATAAATTTATAAATTTATAAATAATTTATTACAAAAATTCTGCCTATGGATCGAGAAACCCGAAATCTAACTCATCATTCCCGTTCGGAGGGTCCTGAGGCTGAGGCGGCGGCTGGTCAGGCTGAGGAGGCTGCTGCTGAGGCTGGGGCCACTGAGGGTGGGGCCATTGAGGTAATGGTATAGGCGTAGGCATGGGCGGAAACGGCTATCCGGCCGCATGTGCAGCGATGCAGGCAGTCATCCACTGTCTCATAGCCGCCTGGTTGGCAAATGTGACTTCATTCACCCGCTCCATATGTGCAGCCGTGGAAGCCGCATATGATTCCGCCATCGCCGCCATCTCCCTCGCTCTTTGGGCTTCTAGCTCAGACTCCCTCGCTCTTTGGGCTTCCAGCTCAGACTGTAGACTTGCGAACTGATCCTGTAGCCGAGTGGTCTGGCTGTTGCTGCTTGAGGCTCTGGCGGCTCCCTTGCGCTGAAATCCTAGCGTCGTCTTCAGGATCCCCTTTCCAGCGTCTCCCATACCCCGGCAGTAGTAGGTGTTGGAACGCTGCGTGAAGGCAGTGGCCATAATCCGCGCCCCAACGGTAGGATCTGAAGTGTCGATCCTGGACATGGCCTCTGACATGTCATCCTCTGCCGTGCCCGGCCATGTGTCGTTCACCATGCCTCTCATGACCTCTTGCTCCGCCTCCCTCACCCTCGCCTAATTGGATATATTATAAAAATATATTAATATACATTTAATAAAATGTAATTAAAATTAAAAATTAGAAAATATAAGGAACTTACAAGATCCTCCTCAGAATGAGGATATGCCCTCTGAAAGGTCCCCACATAGGGGTTCTCCTCTGGCCGCTCTCGCCGCACGTCGTCCATGATGGCCGAAAACGGCCTCGAACCGGCACGATGGTTGGTTGTGTTCTGTTGCCGGTTCTCAGCGTTCACCCGGGCGAGGTGCTTCAAAAAAAAATTATCGTTAGTAAATATTTAAAAACATACAATTATAATTAATTCACTAATTAAATTAATTCAAATTTGTTTACAAATTACCTGTTTGTGAGGGTCGTTGAACTGCGTGACAAGAAGCCACCGCCACTCGTACTCCCGATACTCGAACTCCTTTGGGGTACCCGAATGGTCGCTCCCGTACAGCTTCCAGTGTAACCGGAGGTCGTGCTTCCACTCCTTGAACCTACATATACAAAAAAATATTAAATATATTATTAAAAAAATAAAATTTAATAAATTATTAAATAGAGGTACCTCTCCCTATGGGCCTTGTCCGCCCAGTCACGTCCCTCCTCGGGAACCACAAACCATTGCTGCATTACCACTTGTTAGTATTTTTTTCGATAATTAAATAATTTATTAGTTAAAAAAAATAGTAATTGATCGAGTAAACTCACCGACATCGACTGATGGAGCATCTCCTTCACTCCATCAGGAACCTGGCTCCAGACTCCCCACAACATAGGGAGTCTGGAGCGGATGGTGCCTCCCGCAGCGTGCGTGTACCGGTTTCCCAACGCGGCGTCAACCGGTTTCCCGTTGGAAAACGGGATGGCGATCCGTCCAGCGGACTCGACCACCCTATCGAGTCCCTTGTTGCTGACGGTGCCTCTCCTGTTCCGCCTTCTCGTTCCGGCGGCTGTGACATTGTGAATCAAATTTAATATTAATAATACATTTTTACAAAAAAAAAAATTAAAATCGACAAAAAAGTAATAATAAATTACCTGAGGATGAGGCTGAGCCGACCGATTCGTCTCCGTCCGCCTGCTCGAAGACCCTCACGGGATGAAGAGGCGTGGGAAACTCCCTGTAGATATAGGCCTCGTGCGGTGCCACATGCGGGAGCTGCTCCCGAATCGGTCGACCCTCCTCATCGACGCGAGGTATCGCCGGTATCGTCGGAGGAAGGAAGAGGCCGGACGGCACCATAGGGACCCCGGATGACCCGCCATCACCGTCGGTCGGGGACGACTGTGTGGGAGCGTCGCTGCGGGATCGCGACCGGCGAAGTATCTCTGGATGACGAGGAGCCGTCGCTGCGGGACCCGACTGCCCAGCAGAACCCGAGCCGCTCGCGCCACCCCTAAGCGCCGCATGTCGGGCCGTCAACTGCCACGGAAACGAAATCGACGGTGATTCCGACGGGTTGTTTGAGGTACCGTCCGAGCCGTCTTGGCTCCTCGCACCCGAACGTTGTCCAGAAGTTCTCCTCATGGCCATCCTGTTTAAAATAACCATAAATTTATTAAAAATATTTTACCATCTTATAATTAATTTAACAAAAAATAACCATAAATTTCAAAAAATTTATCAACAATAATAGCACAAATAAAAATTAATAGTTATTATAGGATTTATTATTATTTTTATTCACATAACAAATTATTTACATTAATTCGCAATTATTACATCACAAAAATTAATTTACGAATATTTACATCCTTACTCAAAAATAATCCATTATTTTTTACAAAATTTCCACAATATATTTACAATTATAATTTATATTATTTAATTATTTAATCAAAAATTATTTAATCATTTACAATATATTTACAAATTATTTCCACAAATCCTAAACCCTAAACCCTAAACCGTAAACCCTAATATTTTACAATTATCATTTACATCACAATTTACCATAATTTACATCACAATTTACAATTATCACAACAACAACAATTTACAATTATCACAACAACAACAACAACAATTTACAATTTACAATTATCACAACAACAACAACAACAATTTACAATTATCACAACAACAATTAAAACCAATTTAGGGTTTTAGGGTTATACCTTAAATTGTGGGTCGGCGTCGGGGTCGGGGTCGGGGTTCCGAATTGGGGTCGGGGTCGGGGTCGGGGTCGGAGAGAGGGAGAGAGAGAGGGCTTCGGTGTTTAGGGTTTGAGAGAGCGAGAGGGCTTGGCGGCTGAAGAAATGGTTAGGGTTCCGAATTTTTGCCTTTTATACTGGCGTTCTTGGGCGACGATTCTTCAAAAATCGTCGGCCTGTTTTTTGAAAATCGTCGGCCAAGATAATCTTGGGCGACGATTTTTTCAAGTCGTCGCCTAAGATACTCTACTTGGGCGACGATGTTCTTCACTATAAATCTCGTCGCCCAAGATGAAGAAAATCGTCGGCCAAGAGTTCCCCCGACCATAAAATTCAGAATATCGTGATTTTGGTGATCGGAGAAGAGGAACTGAAAACCCACCGTCAGATATGACCAGCATAACGAATTACATAGGTGGGAAAAAATTCAGCTCTATCTGACAAAGATAAGGGCTCGATCCGTCCGGTCAATCGGCGCGGTCAAACCCCTAAACGGACGGAAACGGCTATTCGACCCTCCAAATCACATAATCTGGCCGGACCTTCAACTGAGAATAGTTTCCAATCGACGAGACTTTTACGGGGCTATAAAAATAAAAAACATTTCCTTACAATTTAAATGTGTTTTATTTTATTTTAATTATTCGGATTACTCTTGGCCGACGAAAATAGAGTTATTCGTCAGCTAAGATAATACTTAGGCGACGATATTTCTTAAATTCGTCGCCCAAGAGTAAAAATAAAAAATCCTGTACAATGAAATTTAAATGTGTTTTATTTTATTTTAATTATTCGGATTACTCTTGGCCGACGAAAATAGGGTAATTCGTCGGCCAAGATAATACTTGGGCGACGATATTTGTTAAATTCGTCGCCCAAGAGTAAAAATAAAAAATCCTGTACAATGAAATTTAAATGTGTTTTATTTTATTTTAATTATTCGGATTAATCTTGGCCGACGAAATTCTTTTATTTCGTCGGCCAAGTAAAAATAAAAAAATAAAATACTTAGGCGACGATATATTTGAGTTTCGTCGCCTAAGGATTAAAAAACTTAGGCGACGATATAAATATCTTAGGCGACGAAATATTGTTTCGTCGCCCTAGTTTCTATATTAGGCGACGAAATTTATCCTTAGGTGACGATTTTATTTTCGTCGCCTAAAGTTGAACTTTAGGCGACGATTTTTTTTCCTTGGGCGACGATTTTTTTTTTCGTCTGCCAAGTTTTTTCTTAGGCGACGAAAAAAAAAATCGTCGCCCGGTTTTTTTTGTTTCGTCGCCCAAGACTCATTTTCTGGTAGTGATATATATTATCAGGTTCAAATATCCTTATTTATTTAAAAGGTTCAAATTTTCTTAATTGACCCACTTTTATATCATATTTTCTCATCTTAACCATTCACATTATAGGTATATATAAGTAGATCATCTCTACAAATTTTCAGTCAAATTGATAATCGTTAAGGTATCAAAAGTATATAATTACAATGAACGAACCAAATTTGTTCAACATGAACCGTTTGTGTAATTCACAATTTTGAATACATTAATGATTATCAATTTGACTAAAATTTTGTAGAGATGGTCTACTCATATGTACCTAAAAGATGAATGGTTGAGATGAGAAAATATGATCGAAAAGTATGTCAATTAAGGAAATATATACCTTTTGAATAAATAAGGAGGTCCGTATTTGAAAAGGCATGTATATACACACAGTCACACACAGTTCCCTTTCAGAGCGGGACACCGCTTTGAAATTAAAGTGTGGTGCTCCTCATTTTGCTCACTTTCAAGTCGTTTTTCCACATCTCCACCGTTCAGTGTCTAGAACATAGTGTGTAGATCATTCCTGTAAAGTTTCATCTAATTTGGAAATCATTTAAGCTTCTGTAATCGTGATTTATACGAACGGTTCCGTTTGGACATATTTTGTTCAGTTGATTCATTTAATCTAATTTGGTACCCAAATGATCTCCAAATTGGATGAAACTTTATATGAATGATCTACACAATATGTTCTTTTAGACACTGAAATATGAAGATGTGGAAAAACAACCTGAAAGTGAGCAAAACGAGGAGAACCACACTTTAATTTCAAAGCGGTGTCCCACTCTGGAAGGGAACTGTGTGTGTATATATATATATATATTTGTAGATTGTCTTGTTTTTACTAACTTGCAACTTAATTGGATGGTCACACAACTGGGAAGATCGTAAGAGTATGTTGTCACTCACAGAATCGGGATATATCATATGTACAATGATTCTATCCCATTCCCTTTATAACATGAAAGGATCGTCCAAACTTGTTTTTTTTTTTGTTTCTTTATATCGTTTGGTTTTGGGTTTGAGGAAGAAACAAACTCCACAACCAGAATACCTCCACAACCACCACCGTCGCCATACTAGCTTTCGAACCCCGCCATCTCATGGGGAACGCCTTAACCACAAAGCTGACCGAAAAGACAGTGATCGTCCAAACTTGTTATTTTGTGTTTGTCATAGCATTTTATGCTCGCAATGTGTTGTTAAGCAGGCCAGGAAATTTTGATCTCTTTTCAAACTCAACACATGTATGAGAAAGAAAAACAGGAAAAAAAAAGCCAACTGAAAATAATAATAATAAACAACATATATATAAGTAAAAATTTGATCACCGACCACCTTAAATTTCATTTATATATATATAGAGAAAAATTCACCAACAGTGTTTGGACAACATACAAGAAAAAAAAACCTACAATTGTCATTTTTGTAGTGGGAATGAGGAGAGAGAGCACCAAGTAAAAAGGAGAAGTTAGTCAAATAGAACACAAAAGGTTGGGAATTTTCTGATATCACTACCAGGACAAACACTTTAGCCGAAGAAAAAGTTTTGTCGGCCTGTTAGCTTAATTCGTCGGCTAAGATCTTAGTCAACGAGCCTTCATTGGCTAAGATTTCGTCGGGAAAAGGTCGTCGGCAATGACTTTAGCCGACGAAAAAAGAAGACGTCGTCGGCTATAGTCCCACAGTTTAGCCGACGAAAAACATGTCGTCGGTTTTTTTCCCAGACTTTAATTAGCCGACGAAATAATTAAGATATTCGTCGGCTAAACCTTATAAAAAAAATTAAAAAAATAACTATAGCCGACGAAATATAGTCAGTTTCGTCGGCTAAACCTTATAAAAAAATTTAAAAATAATTATAGCCGACGAAATATAGTCTGTTTCGTCGGCTAAACCTTATAAAAAAATTAAAAAAATAACTATAGCCGACGAAATATAGTATGTTTCGTCGGCTAAACCTTATAAAAAAATTTAAAAATACTATGGCTGACGAATATATTTAAATATCGTCGGCTAAAGTATTTAAATATCGTCGGCTAAAGTTGTTGGTTTTTGAAAAAAAAAACTGCAGAAACTTTCGGCCACCTCCAATCACCACCAAAATTTGACAGAATCTTCCTCTCAACATTTTGAACAACCTTTCTAGAAGAAGTCGAAGCCCAATTCTAAGCCTAAACAGGTCAATTTAATCAAAATATAAAAATCCCCAATTTTAAACCCTAAAAACTTCAAATCTTCGATTCTCCTCACACACACCGAATCGAGCTACCAAATTCTAGGGGAATGTAGTACTAATCAAACTCAACTTATCCATATATAGAACTCACCAAATGGTGGCCTGAGGAAGGAGAAATTCGATCAACACCGAATCCGAACCGGCAGAGTTTTGGAGCTCGATTTATCCCTCACGGCGACGCCACTCGATGCACCACCTGTCCAGCAATGAAGTAGAGACGACGGCAAAGCTTTTGGGACAAGTGTGGCGGTCTCCGGTTACTTGACGGCGGAGCTAGGCCGAGAAGAAAATCCGAAACTTTTTCTGATTTTCTGATTTCTTACCATCCACCTCCGGTAAAACTCCTATATAAAGAACTTTACCCAAAGAAATTCTTTATTTTCGTCGGCTAAACTCTTTTGAAAATTTTGGTTGACCGCAAAAAAATTTGGTTGAAAATTTTTGACAATAGCAGATGAGATTTTAAATATTTTCGTCGGCTAAAGTCCTTTGAAAATTTTCCTCCAAATTTGGTTTACCGCAAAAAAAATTTTGACCTTAGCCGACGACTTTTTTAATATCTCGTCGGTTAAAATCTATAAATTCACGAAAACACTCATATCTCCCTTTATATTACGTAGTTTGGTCAAACCTTTCACACGAAAAACTTTCACGTAGATGAGACGCAACTGCCCATATAAAAATTTTGAGACATTTACCTTCCGACGATAGGGCTCCCCATAGGGAATAATAACTGTAAATAGTAGACACGTGATTCCAATGACTAAAATTCACAAACCAAAATTCTACTGTCAAATATGATCATTATGACGAAAGATGTCTATGGTAAAAAAATTCAACTGGATTCGACAATGTTAAGGGCTCGATCGAAACGGTCAACTCTAATCGGAAATAAGAAAACTGCATTTTGAAGCCCTAAACGGACTCGGATGGCCAAAAAGGCCCATATGTCAGGGCATTAACAATGAGTGTGACTCGTAGGGCCGTTACGCTTCCGGCAAGGTATCACAATAGTCAATCAGACACCAAACGCCAAATCTACAGCATAGTGAATAATAAGGGTAAATTACATTGACCGCAACTATCGGCACCGCGAATTTACCGGAATACCGTGATTTTTCAACCGTAGATGTATTTCACCATTCTGGTCATATCTTATTTCACGACTTTTTTGCGTTTGAAGGTTCTACATATATATTTTTTTTCACAGATGTGTTGTTGTCCAGATCTGCAAATATAAGGCACTTTAGCCGACGAAATTATATTTTTCGTCGGCTAAAATTTTAAAAATTTCGTCGGCTAAAGTTCACAGACTAGCCGACGAAAAAAATTATTCAGACGACGAAATTTTAATTTCGTCGGCTAAAGTTGACCATAGCCGACGAAAATTTTAAATTAGCCGACGAAAAAATAATTTGTCGGCCTGGTTTTTTTATTTTCGTCGGCTAAAACCTTTCTTCTGGTAGTGTATATTGAACAAACCCCAAGTCGGGTATATATACAAGCATAGTTATAATCCTAGAAGGAAACTAATTACACCGAAAGATTTACATAATCCTAGTTGATTACAGAATATACATCTTCTCAATATACTAGGATTGAGACTCACCTTAACACTCCTCCTCAAGTTGGCGCATACAAATCTTGAATGCCCAACTTGTCAAGTGAGTCACTGAACGCCTTGGACGACACTTGGATGACACAACTTTGGTAAGAATGTCAACTAGCTGCTCCTCCGAAGGAGCAAATGAGAACGAGATTATGCGAGCATCTAGCTTTTCCTTGATGAAGTGCCTGTCAATCTCTACATGCTGAACATGATTATGTGCAATTTCAACCGCAGCAGTATTGTCACAGTGAAGAGGCATTGACCATTCCTGCTTGAAACCCAAACTCTTTAATAAACTTCTCAACCATAATAACTCACAGACTCCTTGAGCCATACCTCTGTACTCAGCTTCTGCACTATAACGGGCCACCACATTCTGTTTCTTGCTTCTCCAAGTGACTAAGTTTCCACCAACAAACATAAAATAGCCAGAAGTAGAACGTCTGTCAGTGATGTTCCCTGCCCAATCCGCATCAATGTAGCCACTAGTCCTCAAATGTCCATGCTTACGAAACATCAGGCCTTTTTCAGGAGCAGACTTTAAGTATCTCAAGATTCTCATCACAGCATTCATGTGATCTTCACTAGGATTGTGCATATACTGACTCACCATACTAACCGCATAAGCAAGGTCAGGTCTAGTATGCGACAACTAAATTAATCTTCCAACTAACCTTTGATATCGAGATTTGTCAGTCGGAACTTGATCAGGATACTCTACAATCCGATGGTTCAGTTCTATCGGTGTATCAACTGGTTTACAATCAAGCATACCAGTCTCTGCTAGCAAATCCAGAACATATTTTCTTTGACTCAGCATGATACAGTCCTTGTTCTTGGCTACCTCAATTCCCAAGAAATTCTTTAAATTCCCAAGGTCCTTCATCTTGAATTCAGAAGACAACTGATCTTTCAATCTTCTAATTTCACCAGTGTCATCACCTATCACTACCATGTCATCCACATAAATGATCAAGGCAGTAAGCTTACCCTGTCGGTGTTTCAAGAACAAAGTATGATCTGAGTTACTCTGCTTATACCTAATCTTCTTCATGAAAGACGTGAATCTTCCAAACCAAGCTCTTGGCAATTGCTTCAATCCGTACATGGACTTTTTCGATATGCACACCACCTTCTCGCCCGTAGAAGGATTATATCTTGGAGGAAGAACCATGTAAATTTCTTCATTCAAATCTCTATGAAGAAATGCATTCTTCACATCAAACTGTTGCAGGGGCCAATCCAGATTAGCTACCAAAGACATGAGGACTCGAATGGTATTGATCTTTGTCACAGGTGCGAACGTCTCATCATAATCCACCCCATATTTTTGAGTGTATCCTTTTGCAACCAACCTTGCCATATATCTGTCAACTGAGCCATCTGCATTATGCTTCACAATATAAACCCATCTACAACCAAAAGTCTTCTTTCCAGGTGGTAATAGCACCAAATCCTAAGTACCATTCTTCTTGAGAGCATCCATCTCAACCTCCATTGCTTTGGCCCACTTCTCCTCCTTGATTGCATCCTACACTTTACTAGGAAGATAGGAAGAGACACAACAGATAATTGATTCACAAATGCTACATAAGGTTTAGACAATCTATGAGTTAACACGTAGTTGACTACAAGATACTTGGCTTTAGCTGACAAGAGAGGCTCATATTTTTTAGGAGGTTGACCACGGGTTGATCTAGCAGGCAAGACTCTACTAGATTCAAGGACATTGGAGGATGACAACGAAATAGTACTACATACCTAAGGTGATGACAAGCCAGGAGAGATCGTTGATGTAGGGGGAGAGACTGAACTTGCATGTACATCTTCAACAACTAGTTGCTGATTACTATTTAATTCTCCTCATTTCGATGTGTTGGACAGTTGTTCGTCATGTCGAACACTTTCAGAACAGGGAACAGATGCCTCAACTTGGGCAGGTTCAATAGATTGAACCACTTTTTGAGGTTCTAGAGTATTATCTCTCAGATTCTGGATCTGGTCGGTGACAGGTCGAAGATCTTTTTCAACGGGGTGACTGTCAACAATTACACAATCTTCTAGTTCTCCAAATTGATTTTCGAAAAAAACATGTTTCTCCTCCTCACTCGGAGATACCGTAGGAGAAAATTAGCACAGGTCTTTACCAAATGTGACATCCATGGTGACATAGAATCGTTGAGACGGAGGATGGTAGCACTTATATCTTTTCTGATGGGATCCGTATCCAACAAACACACACTAAAGGGAACGAGCCTCTAACTTAGATCTCTGATTTTTGTAAAGATGAACATAGGCCACATAAATAAAGACATGAGCAGGAAGTTTGTTGAGAGATGGAATAGTAACATGTTAATACAATACCTCAAAGGGAACCCGATTTTGAAAAGCTGCAGATGGTAGACGGTTGATAAGGTGAGAGGCACACAACACAGCTTCACCCTAGAGATATTTGGGTAGATTGGCACTAAGTAAGAAAGCTCTTCCAATATCCAAGAGGTGTCGATTTTTCCTCTCAGATACCCCATTCTGTTCTGGTGTCTGAGGACAAGTAGTCTGATGAACAATTCTATGTTGTTGAAAATAGTCTCGAAAAGAGTACGTGGTTAACAAACTATCCATTGTCAGATTAAAATATTTTCACACAAGCATCATACTGAGTTTGGATGAGACTATGAAAAGCGGTGAAAGCCGAAAACACAACAACCCTCTTTTTCAATAAGACAACCCAAGTTAATCTTGTAAAGTCATCAATAAACAAAACAAAGTACTTCATTCCTATCAATGTCAAATTCTTCAAAGACATACATCAGAATGAATCAACTTGAATGGTGTAGAACTAGAAGAAAATTTAGGGGTGGGCATAAAACCTGTTTGAGAGAAAAAGCCTGATCTAGACCGACAGGCCCGACCGGGTCGGGCTGGGCTTTTTACCGGTCCTAACAATTTTTAATGTCAGTTTGGGCCGGGCCCTATTATAACCGGTCCGGGCTCGGGCCTTGTTTATGGAAATGAAAAAAAGCCCGGAAGCCCGAGTAATATATGTCATACACTCAAACCCCACCCTTTTATACAATTGTTTTGTTTTCTAGTCAATAAGCCTAAATAAACCCCTCCCTTTTGTTTTCTAATGTCAAACCTATCTTCTCTCTTCTTTTGTTTCTCATCTCCTTCTCCAATTATCAATCTATATCTTGTTCTCTTCCACTCCCCACCATTCCCAGTCTCCTTCTCCATCCCAACCCCGACCTCCTTTCTCACCTCCTCTCTCCCTCTCCATCCAATTTGGTAATACCATCTTCCTCGCTTCTCTCAGTCTCTCGAGTCCATCTCCTCTGAGTCCTCTCGACGATGTCGCCTACGCCCATCTGTTCCTCTCGACGCTGATCGGCGCCCATCTCTTCCTCTCGATGACGACGTCGGCGCGCATCTCTTCCTCTCGACGTCGCCTGCGCTCATCTCCTCCTCAGTCGTCCACCGCCTCCGCCCTCCGATAAGCCTTCGCTTCCATCTCTATTGATTATGTCCTTTACTTGATTTATGTCCAATTAGTTGCCTCCGAGAATTGGAATAGTATCGGATTCGGAAACGAAGGAATTGTGCCTCGCCGCCTCTGCCTCAGAAACGAAGTAACGAACTGCGCCTTTGCCATCGTCGACTCGTAGTCGCCATCGTCATCCTTGGTGCAACGGCGCCTCCGACCACAAACCAAGACACCAAGTCGCCCACTTCCTCTGGTACGAATTCTAAATTTCTAATCTATCATTACTTCTCCATTTCAGTTTTCTCTGGGATTCTCAGCTTCTTTCTCCTTTTATTCGAGTTCTCTTTTTTATTCAATTCTAGTTCTTCTTACTCCGTTTCAGTTTGTTTTGATTTCTGTTTCGATTTCATTTAGTTTTTGGTTGTTGTTAGTGCATAGCTAAATCTCTGTTTCGATTTCATATATTGTGATGTATGTGAAATCCGTGAAATGATTTAAATGTATGTGTTATTTATGTTGTTGGTTGTTGTTACAGAGATTGATGTCGATGTGCCTCTATCTCTCGAAGTCATGCGCCTGCGCCTCTGCCTCTCGACGACGCTAGATTTTGTGTTTTACTGAATTTGGGCCTGAAAAACTGGAAGGCCCGACTCGGCCTGCTTGTTCCGGGCTTTTACCGGTCCCTCCTTTTGTAAGAGCAAAGCCCGGTCCTTGTAAATACTATGCCGGTCTGGGCCCGTGCCCAGCCCTAGAAAAACTAGGAGAATAACTGGACTTATGACTCTTAGCAAAAACACAAGTTTCACAATGGAGACTTGACTCTTTTATTTCAAAAAACAAAGATGACATCGACTTCTTTATGACTCCAAAAGATGGATGACCCATTCGGTGATGCCATGGCCAAATTTCTTTTGCTCGATCAGAACTCAATGTCAGGGCAACAGTTGGTGACGATGCTCTTGCTTCCCCACTGTACATGCAATCCAAGTGAAACAGTCTCCCCCGCATATCCCCTTGCCTATTATCGCCTGAGATGACAGGTCCTGGAAGATAACATACATAGGAAAAAAGGTTACAGAGCATTTGTTTTGTGAAATCAATTCAGAAACAAACAATAAGTGATATGATAGAGCGGGAACATAAAGGACTTTGTTTAACACAATTGTTGGAGTAACTTGAATTGACCCTATACCTAGGACCGGGAAGGACACCCCATTTGCATTAGACACTTCAGGTATGGGAGATGGGGACAGACTCGAAAAAAAAGACCTATTAAATTTCATATGATCAGACCCACTAGAATCAATTATCCATGTATCACTACTAGTAAAGTGAGAAATTTTTAATGCAATACCAATTTTACCTCTTTTCTCTTGAGAACACATACCTATGGTGAGGTCTTGAGCTCCTACTCCATAGAAATCAAGTTCTTGGACCAACTGAATGGCAGCCTTGCCACGGCGTCTTTTATCATAGGTAGCTCATTGATTTGTTTTCTTAGGACACGAGTTCTTGTAGTGTCCAAACTCCTTACAATAGAAGCACTGCACCTTAATTAGCAAGATTTGGTCCACGGGCAGGCTGGATTCGAAGTCGTCGCCATATTGGATAGTTTGTGCCATCCAGTTTCACTCCAAAGCCTGAGCTCTCATTTTGAAGAGCCATCAATTGTTCATGGGAAACTTTAGGTTGATCACCAAAGACTGGAAGATGAAGATCCATTGCAAAGAGGATTTGATGACAAAGGAACAACAAGTACGACATAATTCGACGAAATCAAAAGCTTCCTTCAACACGTCGAACAGATCAAATTGGGACATGTTTAGAACAAATTTGCAACGGAAAACAACAGGGTCAGATTACCAAGATTGCCAGGATCGACTTAGGCTTTGATACCAAGTCAAACAGAACATAAAAGATTGAGAATTTTCTGATATATTGAACAAACCCCAAGTCGGGTATATATATAAGCACAGTTCTAACCATAGAAGAAAGCTAATTACACTGAAAGATTTACATAATCCTAGTTGATTACAAAATATACATCTTCCTAATATACTAGGATTGGGACTCACGTAACAAAGTCTAGGGTTAGAAATCACATAGAAACGAGCGAAGCTTGTCCGACGGCGCCTCCGTGTCGGTCATGGCTTCTTGTCGCACCGACTAGTAACAGGTGCTGCCAGACATGCTCTTGGAAGGTCGAACTTATGGGTGCTTACTGTCACACCCCAATTTTTTGGATTTTTTTTTTAGGTGTAACTCATATTCCAACTATGAAATAGATTTTTCATAATTAAAATATGAAAGAAATTAGAAAAGAACAACTTAACAATAAACTGAAATTTATTCTTTATTACATGGTACTCCAAAAAGTAACATTACAAAAATAGACTAAAGCCTACATCTTATTCTACAACACCACACATTTATCACATGTAGATAAAAGATCCTTGCAACAAACCGACTTCAAACTACTTATTCCTCACCTACAAAATATTTAAAGGGGTGAGCACAAACAGCTCAGTAGGAGGCAAAAACCTCTTCAAACAAGAGAACATGAACAACTTTAATAAAATGAATGAATACATTTATTATCAACTCCATATAGTTCATATAGCAGAATAGACTAAGTTTACATGTCTCATACCATGGATTTTACCATAAGGGTGACTTAGGCTACTCAAATATATGAACTATCTCTCACTCAAATCTCACATTCCCCTTTTGCTAGTGATCTTGTCAATTCCTCTGTCGCCAATCTCGCCATTTTCATCAATACTAATTGCGCCATTATTGCGCATTCACACGAGCATCGTGGGATATGGTACCTCCGAGGACAAGGACTCAACTACACAAAAGTTTAATCCTAACTTTTTTACCCCCCAAAGTGCTTTATGCATAGCACTTCCATTCCCTTATATGATAACATGTACATCCAAACAAATCCTACAAATATAAATGGCAACAAAGAAACAAGAATTTCACACAAGCATGTAACCCAATGAAACAATAATTAGAGCAAGCATAGAGGTTCCCCAAGTTTTCCCCTTACCTTTGCCGGATCTCACTTCAAGTTTCAAGCTCCTAATAAAAGATGAATCATTAGTTCAAAAGTCTAAGCTAAAATGCTGAAACAAGAAATAAAGTACTAAAACAGTATTTTACAAAAACATGTTTTTCTGTACTTAAATATGATTTTCTGTACCAGTTACAAACAGACTGAAAACTGTTCATAATTTGACTTCAAGGTCTTCTTATGACTTATAGCAGGCAAACAGAAGAAACTATGAGAGTTGGAATCACCCCAAAACGATTTTTCTAGAATTAGTTATGAATTTCCAAAGTTCAGCTTCAGTTTTGAGTTTTTTTCTGAAAAATTTCTGCTAGAAGCCTATTTAAAGTATCTGAAAGTAAAACCATGGACTATATGCAGAACTATACTTCTAGATATATATTATAGATATTTTGGTGTTAAACAAATATAAATCACAGACTTTTAGTGTAAAGGAACCTACTCAAGCATCACCCAGACTACTACTCAAAGAAGCAATACAAGTAGTTCTAAATCTTATAGCTAGTTTTAAGCATCCTCAACCTTTAGTTTTTACCTTTGATTTCATAAACAAATCACAAACATGATATTATAAATTCAATACATCTATGATTGCATAACAACAAAGATTACAAAGAAACAAAAAGTGCAACTGAAAACAACAAAATTCTGATATCACAAGATAACTTCTTGACTTTCTGTCCAGTAAACTTTCAGGCTAAAAATGACACAGTTTGGCTGGGCATGTAAAGATAATATCTTCACAACATTTGAAATAGATATCCCAAAGAACAATCTGGAACTGGAATCACATAAAAAGGATTTTTCTACAATTACTTATGGAATTTCGAATTTTAGATACAACTCTAGTTTTTTTTTTTTTTTTTAAAAAAAATTGTTGATATAAGTCTATCCCAAAATTTGAGGCAAGTTTTCAAGACCTGGGATCCTAACAACAACAACAACTGCATAACTTGATTTTCTACAATAGAGAACTGATTTGGCTAACCAAGGAATTCAATGATTATGCTTACCACACACAACTTTTCACAATAACAAAATCAGAACCAATGCTCAATTACAACTTTTCAAATCAAATAAACAATCATACACAAGTCTCAAAGTGATCTCAATCTAATTTTACAAACAAACCAAAATAGAATCACACCTGAATTCCTACACTAAGGTATCTCTCCCTCACTCTAATTATGGGGATTGCTAGAAGACCTATCTCCAAAATATTGAACACAGCTATTTATAGAGTCTAGGAACTTAATCCCTAAGATATGAACACATGAAGCAAAATTGATTTGTTCAACTGAGTACTTACCCGTTTAGCTCCTAGACCCGCCATCTCTAAGCTCCTAGGGTTCAAGCTCTTGCAAAATATCTTGAAGGAGTCATCGATCGAGCTCTGAGAATTTGACACCTCCTGCTTGGCAAGGTCGGCTGCTAATATTTAAGATTTTCCTTAGGATGTTTTATGGGTTTGAGGGCGGCTTAGCAAGGTTTCTGATGAGTTTGATCAAAGATTAGAATCAAGAATGTTTTGGGTTGAGAGGAAGACGATGAACAGGAAAAACAAAGGTTGGAGTTCATGTCGCATGTTCTTGTTCTTCCATCTGCGACAAGATTGCTAAAAGAAAGGTTATTAAGTTTGGGCTCGGGTCGGGTCAAATGGTGTTGGGCTAAGTTCTAATTTATGGGCTAAGGATAATTTTCCTAACTAAACAAATCAGACAAAATACACACATATATAGAATCACAATTATACCTTTAAACACATATTTATATATTTATAGTAAACCAGCAATTTAGAGTAAGCAGAAAATTATTTTAGATACTTAATAAAATTTTGGACTAATCTCAGTTTACCCCCATCAACTTTAAGTCGATCATCATGTTAGTCATTATTCTTTCAATTTCATCAAAAACACCCCTCAACTCCCAATTTTCATCAGCTGCGCATGTCCAAACCTCTAATCTCCATCCAATTCCTCTGTCAAATTCTAAAAGTTACCTTTCGGACCATTTTTCCCCATATCGATACACATCTTCGTTCCAATCACAACCCCCTAACCTTAGTCATTTTTGTGGGATTGAATGCAATTTGTTTATTTTTCCTTTTTTCTTTCTTCTTGATATCAAATCATCACTTGAGAGAGGAATTGGATGGAGATTGAAGGCTTGGACATGCGCGGCTGATGAAAATTGGGAGTTGATGGGTGTTTTTGATGAAATTGAAAGAAGAATGACTAACATGATGATCAACTTAAAGTTGATGGGGGTAAACTGAAATTAATCCTAAAATTTTTGACTCGTCACACTTACCCTCTTCCCAGACGGCGGCGCGAGTGTTGAGAATAGGCTACTGGCAAGTGAAGGCAACTCACGTGTGGAGTGGGCGGTCAGCGGATGTTCTGCGTAGTTTGTCGTGGCGGCTATACTTCTCCGGCGTCGGGTGGGATTTGATAGCGGCTCCATGACGACAATATGTAGCGACATGGGATTGGTGGTTGATTGACATTGGTTGCGTCGCGGTGACGACTCTATACTTGGATCGTCTTGTCTCGATCTGGGTTGGTCCGAAGTTGCCTGCGACGGTCAGATGGCGGGTTTGGCGTCGCCCTAATTTCTTGACAAAGTGGGCCGAAACAGTCTTGGGCCTTGATTTTTGGTGGACATCATTTTCTTTTTTCGTAAGGTTTTATCTTAGGTTTAGGTCTTTGTGTTGGGCCTTGCCTGGTTTTGGTTTTAGTTTTAGTTTTTTTTTTGGGTAGGTTTTGCTGTTAGTTGGTTTTGGTCAGGTTTAATAAGTCCCTTCTCTTTTGGGGGAAGGTTGAGGTGTCTTGGTTTGGTTTGTATGCTAGTTTAGTGGCATCAATCCTAAGGATTATGTGTTTCTATTTTTGTGATGTCTGGTTGTCAACATGAGGGTGGATTGCCTTTGCCCGTGGTATGATGGTTTTTAGACACGGTGTTAAAGAAGGATAATTGGCTCGGTTTATTGTTGATGGCAAGGTTGTATCGTTACTCTTATGCTTGGGTAGCTCGTTTCGAACGTAAAATTTGGTTAGGGGTTGATCCCCTTTGGCTCATAGATGTTGTTTTTAGTGACGGACCCGTAACTATGGATATTGGTAGGAATGTGTGTCGTGATGTAGGTATCACAACCAATCATTCTAATGTACTGTAATTTCTTTTGATTATTAATGAATTTCCTTCTAAAATAAAAACGTACAAGAAAAAAATAAAAGGAAACTCAGTTGTACATTCCTTAGACATAAATTCATAAGAAATCCCAAACTGTGAATTTGGTATCTGGAACTCCCAGACATGGCCATTTAATATCACAAACATTTCATTATAAAGAGTAAGGAACAATATGTACAAATTCTATACTCAATCAAATTACCTAATAATCCGTAGCTTGGTATATATACAGAGAAATGTGAACATTAAACTCGTTAGAATGACTTGGAGAATAAAACTCGATGGCTCCTAAATTCCTAATTGCATAAAATGCAAACAAAATGAACATCAAAACAAAACGAACTAACAAAATATGCCAATTCTCTATTCGAAAATTACCATTCTACGGGCAAAATGGATGATTGGAACATTGTTGAGAACACTGGTGGGAACCACGGTAGGATCTTTGATGGGAAATCTGATTAGAACCCTAGTGCATGTATCTTTGTTGGCCACCCAATCATAATATAGAAAGTGATAGGAAAACGAGACCGCCAAGACCAAGACTGGGTATCAGAATAATGGCCTGGCAAAATTACATATATATGCTCAAATCCAATCTCAAATAGCAAAAATGAAGGAGTAGATCACATATATTAAAATCTAACAAGGAAATACCTTAACAACCACTGGGTTGGTTAACCCTCAGGCGTTATTGTCCAAGATTAAGCATTATTTGAAATATCGTTAAAGAATCGAAGCTCGATCAACTTATTCAACATTTGAATAACTTCAATCTTCACTTTTTTGTTTTCCCTTGGATGGAACACAACCATATACAATATTAAATAAATAATGTATTTTACATTTGTCTTTTCATTTGTTAAAGTCGGTTGTTATATAGTTAAGATAAAGTGAGGACAAAGTTGCACATAGAATATTGAAATGAGAAAATAAAATCAAGTTTTTTTTTTTAGTATTTGCAAAACATAGATTTTGCATGTCGTTAGAATCAATGTATGTCATGCTTCATTTTTATGTGACATATGACACATAAATCACCTACTTTTTTAGCTATCAAACGAGTCACCTCCACCTTTATATACCTAAATAATAATAAAAAATAATTGGTAACAACATTTGTAATCAGTTTGTTTTAAAAGATATTTGTAATCAGTTTAAATCAACTAAGCATGTTGATTTAGATAGATCCTTATTGCACACTCAGATTAACAAATGAATCAATTAGGAATAAATGAGCATATTCATTGTTCAATATTAAGCGTCATTTGAAATCTTATCAAAGAAGCTCAATCATCGTATCCTTTTGTATTCCCTTGGATGAAATACAACCATATACAAGAAAATGTATTTTGTATTTGTCTTTTCATTTTTTAAAGTTGGTTACTATATCGTTAGGGTAAGGTGAGGACAAAGTTGCACAGTGAAAATTGAAATGTGAAATTGATGATCGAAGCAAGTTTTTTTTAATATTTGCAAAACATAGTTTTTGCATGTCACGAGAAACAATGTATGTCATTCTACAAATATATGTGACAAAAGACAAATAAATGACCGACCCTTTTACATAGCAAATGAGTTATCTCCGTCTTTAGATACCTAAATAGTAGAAAAGTAATTGATATCAACACTTGAAATCATTTTTTTTAAAGGATATTTAAAAAATTAGTTTAAATCAACTTAGCATGCTGATTTAGTTCATTCCTTTCCCACACTCGAGTTTGACAATTGTTATCAATCAAGAACAAACGAGCATATCCATTTTTCAAGATTAAACATTTTAAAAAAAAAAAAACTCAAATCAGATTTTCATGATAGATACTTGTATACCAATATCAATCATGCTTAACACAAAATAGCAATGAACTTTAGTTATAAAAGAATTGCAAACAACTCATATAATTTTGCATTAGTCCAAAAATTAGACATATCTAACTCTTATCTACGCCTTTATTTACCGCAAAACACTATTGCATTGAGAATACCCAAAACATCAATGCCTAGTGTGAACGGGGGGATCTACTGTTGGGAGGCATCTGCATATGGATCATGCGTTGCAGGAACTGAAATGAACAACCAAATAGCATCTCGAAATAAACAACCCCTAACTTATGTTCCTCAGGTTCTGTGAATCCACCAAATAGCATCTCGAACAATTCATCAAAATCAAACTGCGTTATAGAATCTTCTTTCTGTATGAGTGAACCTATGTAGATAGGTAAAAGCTTTAAACACTGCATCATTCACAGATGTTGCCTCCGCTTTCCCTCAGCCTAGTCTTATCGCAGGTACACGATTTCGGTGTTCAATTGATCATGTTAGTGGCTCACAATGGATTCTATGTTTCTAACTGCTCACATATACTTACTAACGTGGCTCATATAAGTACATTATTTTATATTGCTAAGCCTGAGAACATAGTCTACGACGTAAGGGTATTCTCTACTTATAATTGACTAACTTGAATGCTAAAACAACTTAACTTGGTTTACTTCTTTTGCTGCTAATTTCTGCTATCTTACTTAAATAATTAAAGTTCTTTAGCCTTCTCTCATGTTGTTAAAATAGGTGAATTTACATGTCTAAATACTTTTCCTTCATGAAAAGAAACAAACTTTAATGATCAGTATGCTGATTATATTCATTATGCTTTTTTGGGTCAGATGTCAGAATCATCTATCCTATCATCGAAAACCAGAGGTGGACCCATTGGTAAATGTCGTTTATGTGGCAGCACACTTACTGTGTGTAAAATGAGCAAATCACAAAGTAATCCGAATAGGCTATATTGGTATTGCACGTGTAAGGTTGAAAACGGGGGTTTTGGTTCTTGGGTAGAACCGACTCAGGTCAACCTGTTGGCCGAGTCGTATGTATCATCTGAGGAGTCTTCTTCTGGATGTGGATGTAGACATCTGCATGCAATTATTCAGAAGAATATATCAACCAATGAAGTGTTAGTATTGGAGGTTAAAAGGAGCTTAGAGCTCAAGAAGAGCCGCCAAGCTTTCGGCTGTATTGTTTTGGGATTATTTGTATTACTTGTTGGGTTGATTTTGTATTATTCTTAGGAGTGAGATCGTTTTCTGTGAACTTTATGTAATATATTTATGTAACATACTGTTGGGATTAAATATGCTGTTATGTAACCTATTTGTCTATTGTATACCTATTTCTTCTTCCCCATGTAATATATTTATGTAACATACTGTTGGGATTAAATATGCTGTTATGTAACCTATTTGTCTATTGTATACCTATTTCTTCTTCCCCATACTTGGAGACTGTTCTGTGTTAATGTTCTTCACTGTCCCTTTTACTTCATCCATACGTATTTTCTAATTATCATTCACTTGACTGCTAAGTTTACTCAGTTATTACTGATTGAATATGACTTCGTGTTGTGTTGTTCAGAGATATTTCTCGGTGACAGAAAAAAAAAAACCGAAACGACAAGAGTTGGAAAGAATTCCTATCCTTCCAGGTATCAACTATCCCCGATTTGTGTATACGATTGAAAACATCTTCATTTCCGCCCTTCCTGGTATATGTAATATCAATGTTAGGTCTGTATGTCACATTCCTGTTTATATCAGTTAGGTGGTAAGAGTTATGGAGTCTACCTAGCTGTCAGTTAGGTAGTATGCATGAATTTTAAGGATTACAATGATATACAGAAACTGATAACAACACTTGAAATCAGTTTTTGTTTTTAAAGGATATTTGAAATCAATTTAAATCAACTAAGCTTGCTGATTTAGATCGTTCCTTACTGCACACTCAAGTTTAACAAATATAATCAAGAACAAACGAGTATATCTATTGTCCAAGATTAACCATCGTTTGAAATATCATCAAAGAAGCTCGATCAACTTATTCATTATTTAAATAACTTCAATCTTGTCTTTTGTCTTCCCTTAGATGAAATACAATCATATATAATATTAAATAGAAAATGTGGTTTGCATTTGTATTTCATTTGTAAAATAAGTTATTATATAGTTAAGATTTAATATGTTTAGTTTGCTAGGTTCACATACGTACACAGATATTATAAATTTGAACAAAGTCCAAACTTTTCATACACTCTAAAGAACTCTCCCCACAATCAATGAATTTGATTTACGATTTGTATATTATATCTTTAAAATAAACGTTGGGTGATAATAACTACTCTGTATCCCAAAAGCGCGTTGCCCTCCTAGGCGCCAAACGCTAAGTAATCCAAGCTAACCAACATTATTGATTAACGGTGAATAATCATATTTATTAGAGGTACTAAATACAACTTCATGAATGAGCAAAATGAAGGTTGCATTAATGATAGAGGTCTTTGGGGAAACCACTAAAAAAGATTGAACATGTGGGAGGATCCAAATGAATTTTGTTTTCATTTCTTTTCGTTTGGTTTGCACTAACTAAAAAAACTAACTATGAACAAAGACACCGCAAGAACTTGAGAATGTCGGTGGACCTCGTTTTAAAAAAAAGAAGGTAACTTATAAAATGGTTCATTGTTAACCTAAGTCATTGATTATCCTCACATATTGATAATCAAATTCATTTATGTTTCAAAAGCATTCTAACAAACATGACCAATAGACAATTAGGTTTTTTCTTTTTGCATATGAAACATCGATCTCACCACCTGTGCCAGAAATAGAATTGTCAAACATTGAAGAGCCTTCATCAAAATGCAAAAAAGATTGCCTCTTGCACTGTAGTTGTAACCTTAAGAGAAGGACAATCACTCGCTGCAAAGGGTTTTGGAACCCTTTTTCTTATGATCGATCTTCCTCTTACCCAAATCAATCTAGAGAACTTAAAGTAAATATTCTCGCATTTATTGTTATTGCATTGTTTATTCTGTCTCCTACTAAAATATACGTAAAAACAGTCAGCATAGGTCTTAAAAGAACTCACAGGGTTGTTCTTCCTCCTTGAAAGAGACGTCATAATCTCTTCCTCATGAAATAAGAAACCACCAACACATCATTGACATTACGAAGGAAGATTGTCCTCAAAATTAAGAACCCAGATCCACTTTGATCACAAAGAAAATTTCAAACACACACACACACACATATCCAGAGCGGATCCCCGCTTTGAAATTAAAGTGTTGGCTCCTTATTTGACACACTTTGAGGTTAATTTTTCACATCTCGACCGTTTAATGTTTAGAACATATAGTGTAGATCATTTAAGTGTTGAATTAGATTAAATGAATCAACGGAATAAAATTTGTCCAAACATAACCGTTCGTGTAAATCAAGATTACGAAAGCTCAAATGATCTTCAAATTGGATGAAACTTTGCAGAAATAATTTACAGACTATGTTTTAGACACTGAACGGAGAAGATGTGAACAAATGACCTGAAAGTGTGCTAAATAAGGAGCCCCACACATTTTAATTTCAAAACGGGGCTCTGCTCTAAATAGGAATTGTATATATCTATATAATGATTGATATATATTTACAAGATTTGGATTCTTAACGAGAATAAGCAATCTGATATTCTCTTTGTTGTTAGTCCATATCATTAAACAAAAATCTAATAATATCTGTCTGAATAATGTGAAAACAAGTTCTTTTTGTGAAGCAATATTTCTAATTCATATGAGACCTTGAATATGCTTTGAACATGTATCAATTTCATACTCAAATTAAATCTCATTTTGTAACATTGCACATATGTCTTGTTTGTGGAGGTAAGAAGTGATTTTTTCTTTCTTTCTTTTGTGTCTTTATTGTTACTTTGATATTAGTTGATAAAGTCGACAATAGGGGTGGGAATAAAACCCGAGCAAGCAAAAAAACCCGAGTCGGATCGGCCGACCAGGCTGTTTGTCGTTCCTATGTCTGTGTTTTTTACTTGTCCGGTCCGGGCCTAGTAACAGTTGGTCCAGGCCCGATAACTTATATTAAGAATAAGTTATGACCTAAAAGCCCGAGAGTAGTAGCTAGTAGTTTGTTATCCATTAAAGCCCATAACCACTCATCTCAAGCCCATCACAATTGTTTATTACAATCACATAATAAGGAAGGAATAAAGGATCAGGTCACCAACTCACCGTTTCTCTGCTTGTCGAAAAAAAACTCACTATCTCTCTCTAAATCCATTGAGGCCACTTATCTCTCTCTATTTCTCTCCAATTCTCTACTTTTTTGTGTGCATATCCTAGACGCTTTTCTTAAAGATCATCTTATGTCGGGAAATCCACTGGAGGTTGTGGATATATTCTTATTCCTCACTGTGGTAGAGAGAAGGGAGGGGTGATATGTGAGTTTGTTTATGTTGGTTGGATTACTTGTGTTTGTTGGAGAGATTGCTGAGAGTTTGGGCATTTAGTCTATTCCTATTTGAACAGAGCTGTTGATCGGTGGTGAAAGTGCAATTGGTGTTATTCGGTGATGAGATCAAATATAATGGTTTGGTGATTGACATGGTCAATGAAAGGAATTTGGTGGTGATTGAAATGGGTGGCGTTAAGATCAGATTTGGACTAGAGGATACGAACATGTGAGATTAGATCTCGAAAAGCAAATTTCGTCGTTCATTTTTGCTTGGCTTCTTGTTCGTCGCTTGATGCATTCCTTTCTCTCCTCGGCATTGTCAAGTACATCGACGAAACTTTCAGGCCCCGAAAACTGGCAGAGCCGGTCGTGCTTTTGTTGGTCCGGGCTTTTGCCGGTCCCGACGATTTTGTGTGCAAAAACTGGCTTGGGCTAATTGTTACCTGTCCGGGTCTGGTCCTTCTAGAAAGACGGTCAGTCTGGGCCTGAGCTCAGCCCTAGTCGACAATCACTTAGAGAAACGATAAAGTGAAGAGTCTATTTTGAAGGTATAAATAGAAGCTCTTTTGATTTTTTCAATTCGTGAACACCCACTTTTGAACTATTATATAAATTGATACCATGTTTCTTCCCTTTTTTTTTTTTTTTAGAAAAGTAAAACTTTATATAATAAGTTAATAACTAACCATTGCAGTCATGAGAGATTTCGGAAATGGACAACAAGTCCCCACACTCCTCCATACCCACATACCAACGATTATAATGAACATGAACCGAAAGGGGTCCAAACGTAACCTACTTCTAACCCCCTCCAGAAGCCTCGATACCTCTTTATAGCTAACCTCAAGAAGAAACAACCCCACCAAACACTATGAACCAAAACCGCTAACATATATGCATGAGCAACCTCCTCATTACATTGATAACAAGAAAACACCAATGTTATAAATTAACACCAATAATCCGTTGGATATGACACCAAAACATGACCCTATCAAAACCATCAATGACACCAACCTACCAAACACCTACATACTCGTTCAAAGAGGATGTCAAAACCCTCTCTCAAAGAGGAGGGACAAAATCCAAACCTTATTAAAACCTAAAGAGAAAACAGAAAAAAGCAACCTGGGCCAAACTCCAGGTCCACCAATGGAACCTAGGCACAACGACCGGAGCAGAGCCGCCGATCTCGTCGCCGCATCACCACTCCACCACACTTGCCACCGCTCCATCAAAGTCGGACCTCGAAAAGCCTGTCAGAATGTTTGCTGCACAAAGAGCTACCCACACCACCATCATCCTTAAATTTGATGATCATGGTCGATGTACGTATTGGACCACACTCATTGATGTTGCTCAACATCAATTTCAATCATTTTAGTAAAAAAAAAAAAGAAGCCAAGTATTATTGCAATACACAAACTCACTTTATTATTACTTTTACTTTTACACAAAATAATTAAAAACAAGATAAACACATAAACAATATATTAGAGTAAAATTAAAAATTAAAATAGCGATTTTAACCGACGTTACGTTTCGAGTAAGTTCGCCGGTGGTTGAATTCAAATTACAACAAGAAGTGTCTCGCAGCTCATTAAGCCATGACAACATATCAGAGCATAAAAAATGACATTGTGTAAAATTCACTAATCTGACAAGAAAAAAAGGAAAATGGAAAAAAAAAAAGAACAAAAAAGAGAAAAAAAAGGAGAAAAATAAATGAAGCACCTGAAGGAGAGAGTACAACTGCACAATGTCCGGGTGGCCTAAGCCTTATTCACACGCCTCGTCACCGCTTCTGGGTTTCTTTTCTTCCCCATTTGTCCCTCCTCTTCTTTCTCTCATTTACGTTACACTCTTTCATTTCTTCACAACCGTCTCTCTCTCTCTCTCTCTCTCTCTCTCTCCGGTTTGGAGCTCCATAAAATCCTAATCCCACCGACTTCAGACTGCGCTAAGTTTTCTCACCAATGGCAATGCTTCGCCGCCGATCACCCTCACTTTCCGCATTCCTGAGGTCATAAACCGGCCGATCGTCGCCGGCGACCGTCGGTCCGATTCGCAGCCATGTTCGAAGCTCACGTAAGTCGCTCTCTGATTTTTCCTTCTCTCAATTTCTGATTGTTGAAATTTGATGACCGCCTCGTCGTCACTGGCCTTTGCTTGATTTGATTGTTATCGTTTCTTGTGTTAGTGATTATTTGAAGAATTAGGATCATTACCTTGGAGTATTCACTGTGAAATTGTGAATTTAGATTTACCTGAATATCGACTGGCTTGTTCTGCTGGTTGAGTAAGTAGTGTGGATATATTTAGAGGTTTTATATGGTTATTTCGGTAAACTTTTGATCCTTAGCAGCTAAGAAGTTTCCGTCATTGATTATTGGTTATAGGCGAATTAGTTTGAGTAGGAGTGTTTATAAGGTTAGAATGCAGGTATTAGTTTTCGATTAATGGAGGAGCTAGCCAAGTTTGGGTGCAGGTTCTACACGAATTCGTTGAGGCTTGACTGTTTCTGTTCATGTTTTATATTGCAAATCAAGTGAACTTTTTAGACAAGTTGTTCACAAAGTCAAGTTTGAGAAAGTCCGTGGTTTAGATTTTGAATTCATTTGTTAGAAACTATTTCTTTGAAGCTGTTTAGGTCAAGGGCAGGTTTGGTGAGTTGCTTGTTGTTTCATATTTATGAGGTTTCTAGTAGGTTTTTGTGAGAGCTAGGTTGACTGAGGGTGTTGTTTCTGAAGTATGTTGGATACAGTTTTGCTCGTTTAGTATTTGAGAAGAAAGGACTATTGCACAACAAAAGAGATTGTCAGAACACCTGACAAGAGGTCCATAAACGACAAGGGAAGAGGTCACTATTTTACACCCTGCACCTCTAGAAGTGGACACTAATCTTTCCAAAACACTGATTCTTACCAAACGGTTAAATTTTGATTTAGAAAACAGTGTATTGGACAAGTTCTGTATGGAGTTTTATTTGTTGAGTGAAAAAGGGGCTAATGACCTTTGGCCCCCATTTATCCAAAAAAAAACAGGGGCTTATGCTTTTGGCTGAGGCAAAGAGGCCAAACTCCTTTGGGTTTGCGGGGGTTTGAATGGAAAGAAATAAATGGACTTTTGATGCTTATGGCGGAGCGGAGATGGAAGATATGTGGCAGAGAGTGAAGTTCTGGACCTTTTTTCTAGGCTTCTATATAAACTGAATTTAAAGATTTTACAGTCCCCCCTCTATTATTTTAAATCGGCAAGCTGTTGTGATTTAGGTTTTTTAGTCTTTGCTGCTCTAAGGTCATTTGAGCTGTCTATTCTAATGCTATATACGTCTCTCCTAGCGTCTTCTGTGGACTGCTCTTTTGTATTATACCTTTTGTGCTCCTGTTTTTTTTTTTCTTTTGGGGGGAAAAAAATCCAGGCTAAATGCATTTTATAATTTTTACAACATCACCAAATTAATCCACATTGGAACAAAAAACGATAGTGTCATTGGCAATCTTGTTTGGGACGAACAAATGGCAATCACCTTTTGCCTTTGTGTGAAGTTGACTTCAAGTTGTACTGTTTAGCTGGAATATATAATATATTAGGATAAGTGGATGAAATGGCCTTTATTTTAGACAAGATTAGATTTTTTCAGCTAGATTCTTTTAAGATTTCTTTATTAGAAGATTTTTGAGATATTTCCTTTTGTTTTATTTATATTGATCAAGATGAGTTGAATTTCATATGATTTTTACAAGTTTATATATATATATATATTTATATATTTTATTTAGACGGATTGCTTATCCATGCTCATAAGTTTTCTATATAGATGCAAGAAGTATGATAAAAATCGAAAGCAATACATGTTTAAATATAATTAACATATATGTTTGATCATATCTATTAGACAAAAATGGTTTCTTATACCTATTTTTGGCAGGTCCTGCATTTGCTTAGAAGGTATTTGGGGGAATATGTCGAAGGACTTTCTGTTGAAGCCTTAAGAATAAGTGTCTGGAAAGGTCTGTTAGGACTTTCTCATCCTTCCTACTAATTCTTTAAGTTTAGTACATGCTGCAATATTGCTTGCGGAATTCGTAAGCACTCTACTTTCCATATTATGGAACATACACAAACGCTTTAGATGAATCTTATATGGTTCTATCTCAATAATCTATTTATTTTTCCCATATGAATAGTTGAATACGTATATTCATGTGTTTCTGAAATTAACAGGTGATGTTGTTCTCAAAGATTTGAAATTAAAGGCAGAGGCCCTAAATTCACTAAAACTTCCGGTCACTGTGAAAGCTGGTTTTATAGGTACCATTACATTAAAGGTAGCTGCTTTTTTCTCAATTTGCTCACTTATTGGATTTGGTAATTAATTCTTGTTGATCCTACATTCAGTAAATGTTTTCAATGGTTAATTTTCTTTACTTTTTATTCATAGGTTCCATGGAAAAGTTTGGGCAAAGAACCTGTGATTGTTCTCATTGACCGTGTATTCATCCTTGCTCATCCTGTTACTGATGGCAGCACTCTCAAGGTAGGATGCTTTCTCTCTAATGTGAAGAACTTGTGTATCTGCATTTTGTTATGTCTATTCTCTTTTGTTCTTAGACTATAGGTTTTTACAATTATCATGGCTGCTAATATCACATCAATTGCTTGTAGGAGGACAGGGACAAACTATTTGAAGCTAAACTTCAAGAGATTGAGGTGAAGTTTACATATACACGCTTGCCCTTTATTACATGTATTAGAAGTTGAGAGGGTTCAGTTATCTGTTAAATTTATGACCTTCTAAGTGCACTTTCGTACTAAGACTTCATTGAATGATTGAAGAAAAATGCATGATGATAATGTAAATAATGTAACATAGGTTAAGTTGACAATGTTTTGCGCCTTGCCTTCTCTCTCACTAGGCAGATCCCTTGAAACATGCAACGGGGTATAAAGGATTATATGAAACAGATGTGTAAGATGGGAAGAATGATGGGTCTACATTTGTCATCATATCAATGTTTAAGAACTTAGATATGTCCGCGAGTCTTAAACTGGAAGTAGAAGGCAGATCCCTTTGGTTTGCATTTCCCTTGCACAAAGAAATTAAGGGGTTTAGTTACTGGGTTGGTATGGGGGTGGTGTCAACTTGTGCTTGTCCACGAAGTGTTATCTGTTGGTGGAGGGTCAGGAAATCGCAAAACGGTAATTATGTTTTGAGGTGCACTCCTAGCTTTTGTTATATTGTCAAAGTACTCTGAAGGCTTAAGCTGTTAGGGCATGAGCCAACAAACTATATCAAGCTAACACACTTTTTCCGACACATCAAACCCTCTCTCTTAAAATTCTCAAACTCCGGCCTGGGTTTACTGTACAAACTATTGAAACCAGGGAAGACAGTAAGATTGTATCTTGTCTGGTTCTTAGGTGGTGCTTTTATAGCTAAAGCTACTCATCAGTGCTTTTCACATATTAATTTGTATTAAGCTTCCATTGCCTCTGGAGAATTAAAATTCAGAGTTCCTTTCTTACATTTTGTGCAGGAAGCAGAGTCGGCAACTCTGGAAGCAATATCAAAGTCAAAGATAGGAAGTGTATGTTTCTTCATTTTTGTACTATTTCACTTTGGCGTTATTGTTAGTCAAACTTTTCATGTATCCAAACCATATTTGCGGGAGCTCTCTTCATACATTAGTAATTGTTTCACTGGTTATCGTGATAGGCATACTTGATAAGATCTACCTTCCTCAGGTGTATTTTACCTTTATGTGTTTATATTATGCTCCAGCAAATAAAAAACTAGTTGGTAATATATTCTAATTTTTAAACTTGGTGCTCTTTACTTCTTATCTGTTTTGTTAATGACCACTTCCTGGTCATATTAGGGTTTTGCTGTGAGCTTTTTTCATGGTTACATGTAAGAGATACTCATCCAACCGAAAAGCTCAAGTGGTTAGGTTGAGTGATACATAGTATATATATACTTATACATGTAACATGTTTGGATATCTTGTTCCAGCTGTATTTGGATAGTGCATATGAGTATCGTTTCAGGTTGTGTGGACTGGTTCATAGCCTATAAGTAGTAGTTGTCTGGGCCGTTACTCCATCCTTTTTTTATTTTATTTTAATGTGATAGGTGTAAACAACAACTTATATGACTATTCACTGGTTCCTTGTGCCAAATACTTGATCCTTCTTGTCCTCTATTGTACCATGATCCTTCTTGTCTAAATAAAATATCTGTTTCTTCAAAAAAGAAGGGTTGAGGGATTTGATAAAGACGATATAACATAAGCTACTTCGTTACTTTAAACTATTTTTTTTTTCTTGAACCTGTTGGTTTAGAAATATCACAAATTTTGAGGTAGTGTGCTACATGTAGATAGCACCTGGCTAACGTGCCAGTACGTAAACTACATGTTGTAAAATGTTGTACATTTAGCATTTTCCTTGCGTCACATCACATGACATTATGTATTTTTTTTACCGGCTTACTTTTATGTTGTAAATTTAATATTTGTCTTATTGATATTTATTGCAAGTAGTATAGAAACCATAACTTTCTTTTTATTTTTTGTACTTTTTGTTTAATATATATATATATATATATATATATATATATATATATATATAATGCCATTCCATTGAACTTTCTGTTCGGGGAAAGTAGCAGTTTGGCTGACAAAAGAATCTTTTGCAGCAATCTAATGGAAATTCATGGCTAGGTTCCCTTATTGCTACTATTATTGGGAATCTAAAGATATCAATTAGCAATGTACATATAAGATATGAGGATTCGGTCAGGTTAGTTAAGTTTTCTTCCTTAGCTTCTTTTGAAGACTGAAATGTTGTAACAATTTTATTTCCACTCTTTTTCTCAAGATGAATTGACTTCAGTTGTCGTATTGTGTGTCTGCTTCTGCTCTTAAATCCCTTTTTCTTCTTTCTTTTTTCGATAGTAATCCAGGACATCCTTTTAGTTCGGGTGCCACTTTAGCCAAGCTTGCTGCTGTTACCATGGATGAGGAAGGGAAGGAGACATTTGATACCAGTGGTGCTCTTGATAAGTTGCGAAAGGTTAGCCTTGTCACTGTTTCCTGCTGATTCTGTTTGTTTGACAATGCTGTAGAATTGGCTTCCCATCTTTCTTTTTGTTTTGGCTTTGTTCTTCTGCTCTTCTTGTCCATTTTTGTTTGGCCCTCAGCAGTGGGCTTCTTTTTCCAAGTATTCAAGAGACCCCCATCAACTCTTTACTATCTGATTGGATGTAGTCCTGTATTGAGTACATTTTTCTTGGAATTTCTTGACTTTATTTTGATTGTAGGCTAGGTATGTTTACTGTTTTTATTTTTTTAACGTTTTTATATTGTTCTTTACCTTTATTTGTGGTTGTAGAATGATTTTTTTTTCTTTGTAAGATCCTCTGTCCTATTGTGCGGGATGAGGGTTGTTTCTTTTGTTGACTGCTGGTCAACCTTCTGTTGTACACCCTCGTACTTTTTAATGCAAATTTCTTGTTTTGTTTATAAAGAATTTTTAAATTGATGGAAAATGGACATCGAAGTAATGCATAAAGTTTCATTAAACATTTGGAAGGTCAAGGTACCTTGTACTGCGGTGTGATGATATTTAACAGAGGAGACATATGTTTGTACATGATCAACTTAATGTATGGTTTAAAGAGTCAACTAAAACTGAAGGTCGGCTGTTTCGCCTAGATATTTGAATGTATGTTGCCTAGCTCCATTAGGAGCTTTGACATTGTTTAAATTTGGATAAAAAATTCTTTTTGTTGAGATGTGATAATTGTTCTTGAATGATCTTGTTTTTTGGTTGTGTACTTATAAATGTGTTATATTAGTCTCAGTATTACTTTGGACTTTTGGTTTCAGTCATTGCAACTAGAGAGACTTGCTATGTATCATGATTCTGATAGTGTACCTTGGAAGACAAATAAGGGATGGGAGGAACTCGCTCCGGAGGAATGGGTCGAGGTTTGTTTTAATGCTCTAATAGTACTAGCCAGTGTACTCTTCCTATTTTATGCATTAACTTTTGGTGTTGTCTAGCAAATGCAAATATTCCAAATACTGTATTGCCTGAATCCTGCTTTACTTATTTCTTTGCTTCAATACATTACTAGATTTTTGAAGAAGGAATACGCGAACCTGCGGATGACCATGCAATGACGTCTAAGTGGGCTATGAATCGCAAGTATTTGGTGTCACCTATAAATGGTGTTTTAAAGTATCACCGTGTAGGAAACCAAGAAAGAAATGATCCAGAGGTTCCATTTGAGAACGCTTCCCTTGTCCTAAGTGACGTTTCCTTGACAGTAACAGAGGTGTAATATTTCTTTCACTATGAAACATCAGTTTCAATTTTATTTATATTTATTTACCCTTATTAGTATCTAGAAAACAGTTGAGTGCTACAACTGACTCTTGGTTTTGTTAGGCTCAATATCGTGATTGGATAAAGCTTTTGGAAGTTGTTTCAAGATACAAGAGATATGTTGAATTTTCTCATCTGAGGCCAGCGCTACCAGTATCAGAGGGTCCATATTTGTGGTGGCGTTATGCTTCTCAAGCAGGACTTCAGCAGAAGAAATTGTGGTATTATATATGTTACTGAGTATTATGTTTCTTTCTTGAAAGGGTTACTGTATAGAATTTATGCATCCATATTTCTGTCAGTCGTAAACTAAAACTATTATACTTAGTCGAGAGTGCTTAATTTCTAAAAAAGTGGGTGAACCTATATCAACATGTTGGGTGCATTTGTGAAAGCTATTTTTAACTTCATTCCTGTTTCCTGAATCAGTTATCGGTTCTCGTGGGACCGCATTCGGCTTCTTTGCCAGCTTCGTCGCCGTTACATTCAGTTATATGCTGGTTTCTTACAACACCTGACAAATGTTGATAATGCTGAAATTAGAGAAATTGAGAAAGATTTGGATTCTAAAGTAATTCTTCTGTGGAGGTAAATGATACAGCCTCTTCTTTGTATATTGATATTTTTGCAAAGCAGGTTACTTTCCCTTGAATTAGTTTGCTTAAAATGCAGAGTAATAAGACTATCAATTATGGTTAATCTTGAAATCTAGATGGTATTTTTCTTCAAATTCATCAGGGGGGTAGTCTTTGAAATCATAGTTTTTCTAGAATCCTAGTCTAGGTTCTGTTGGCTCAGGCATTGGAAGTATTCAGATATTTATGAATTCTACTTCCCTTCTGAAGGTGGTATTTGAATTACTAATTACTTGCCCCTAAAAATTGTTAATAATAATTCTGATCAAACGTAAACAATCAGATTTGGCGGGCATACCAAAGCGGCACATAAACATATTTCTTTTCATGGGTTTAGATCTTTTAGCTTTTATATTTTTCACGGGATTCACTTTTTGGTCTACTTTGCTGCAGGACTGCTATCCCTTTTCTTCTAGCCTTCCTCTAATAGTTTAGTTATTATAGAAATATGACGCCCCAATAACATATGGTGCATGTTTCGCTCAGGTTACTTGCGCATGCAAAGGTGGAATCTGTAAAATCGAAGGAAGCGGCTGAACAGAGGATGCTCCAGAAGAAAAGCTGGTTTTCTTTTAGATGGTTAGCTAAAACTCCACCATAATCCTTAAGATTTTCTGATTGTTTTTGGTTGGGATGCTACACTAAATAGTTTAATTATCATTTTGTAAAGTTGTGTAAACTTCTCTTATATGTATACCTACCTCCCAATCAGCGTTGTTTAAGTTTCTTTTCCTACAGGAGAACACCTGATGAATCTGCTGAAATTTCCGAGGGTTCACAGTCCCCAGAAGAAAGACTGACTAAAGAGGAGTGGCAAGCAATAAATAAGTTACTGAGTAACCAGCCAGATGAAACATTGGCATCCCACTCAGGGAAGGATATGCAGAATATGATCCGGTTTATGGTAACTGTGTCTGTTAATCAGGCTGCTGCTAGGATTGTAGATATAAATCAGACCGAGATTCTGTGTTGTAAGTTTGAGCAACTTCAAGTGTCAACGAAGTTTAAACATCAAAGTACATACTGTGATGTGTCATTGAGATTCTATGGTCTATATGCACCTGAAGGGTCGCTTGCTCAGGTATGTGTGTTGAGAGCGTATCCCATTTTTGGAATCTCGTGCAGTACAATTTTACTATATATTATTTTTGGGTATCTTGGCCATTAGCCAGTTGGTGAACATAAACACAAGAACATAAATTAACGTAACGATCCAGCAGTGGTGCCATACAGAGCTTTTTTTCTTTCCCCTATCTTATAAAGTCCCTATGAAATGAAGGGTTCACTCCCTTTTCAAACTGGTTTTCACTTGACTATTTTGTTTTTTTTCATGACAATACCCCATCTGATCAAATATTAGTTGGATTTGATTATCACAATGTTGCTTAACTAAAATAGCTCTAAAATATACAACTTTCCAGATTGCCTTGTGTGTTGCTCAGCACGTTTATTCCTTTCTTGCTTCTTTTTTGGTGGCAGAGTGTATCTAGTGAGCGGAAGGTGAATGCACTGACTGCTAGCTTTGTATACTCTCCAGTTGGAGAGAATGTTGATTGGAGGCTCTCAGCTACCACTTCACCTTGTCATGTCACGGTATGTTCCTATTTTAAATTATACAGGAGTGGAATATGCTTCGAAGAATCTCGTCTTGAAGTGGTTACTTGCATTTACATTATGCATGGATCCCTTTGGCTCTTCAACTATGATTTTCATGGCATGTCTACCCTTCATATCGTCCATCTATAGATGGAGCTTCCTGAAGCCTACTTAACTTGCAGGTTTTAATGGAAAGTTGTGATCGCTTTTTGGATTTTGTGAAAAGGAGTAATGCAGTTAGTCCTACTGTTACATTGGAAACAGCAACTGCTTTGCAGGTAATGGTATCTTATTTTTGTTAGCTTATGTGATACATGTTGGACATGAGATTAAAAATATGTTAATGTGCTGTCATTTATTCTAAGAGCAGATGCAAATTGAGAATTTGACTCGGAGAGCACAAGAGCAATTTCAAATGGTGTTAGAAGAACAAAGCAGGTTAGTACTTGTTGCCCTTGGTTGGAAACAGTGTATATGTTTCCTATCTCTATTTTGTTTCTTTTTGTGTTCAGGAAAAGCAATTGAGTTTCTAAGCACCTGAGTTTTAATGTTACAGCTCCCTGTTTCTTCCTGTTTCAGATTTGCCCTTGATATTGATTTGGATGCTCCAAAAGTTAGAATTCCTATCAGAACCAAGGGCTCTTCCAAATGTGATAGCCATTTTCTGTTGGATCTTGGTCATTTCACTCTGCAAACGAAGGTATGTGATTTTAATTTTCTTTTTGTTTTCTTTTAATGCCCTTTCATTTGTCTCTTGCTGAATTTCCATGGCCTCAAATGATCCTATAATTGTTGCAGGATACTCAGCATGAAGAACAGAAGAAGAGCCTGTATTCTCGTTTTTTCATAACTGGAAGAGATATTGCTGCATTTTTTACTGATTGTGGTTCTGATCGTCAAATTTGCACTTTAGAATCACCTGATTCTGATAACCATCCACCGGTTAGCCCGGAAAATGTTGACAATTTCTATCCTCTCATAGATAGGTGTGGAATGGCTCTACTCGTCGATCAGGTAATTGCTCAAATCTGTAACCTTCACTTAATGATTTGAGGGAAAAGCTCAAGTCTCACTTTTTTAGTCACCGTAGTTGATGCTAATCTTTTATGGTTAAAAAAATTGCAGATCAAAGTACCTCACCCAAGTTTTCCGTCGATGCGTGTTTCAATTCAAGTGCCAAACCTCGGGATGCACTTTTCACCATCAAGATTTCAGAGACTCATGAAATTATTAAACATATTGTATGGTACTCTGGAAACTGTTAGTCAGCCAGCTGTTGATAACTTTCAAGCAGAACGTGCCCCGTGGAGTCCTGCAGATCTTTGCACAGATGCTAGAATTTTAGTATGGAAGGTATGATATGTGCTTATTCTAAGGAAAACAAGCCGGTTCATTTTTAAGTATCTGGTCTTAGTTACTCTTATATTTTTCATACCAGGGGATCGGCAATTCTGTGGCTACATGGCAGCCTTGTTTTCTTGTGTTGTCGGGGACAAATATATTTGTTTTGGAGTCCGAGAAGTCTCAGAGTTATCAGCGATACTCCAGGTATCATCTTATAATATATCCATTTGTCTGGAAGAGATCTTCCAGGAAGCACTGAAGCAGTAGCTGCACCGTTTTGTATGCCAAAAGTATACCCATCTCCATCATGGATATCACTGCAATACCATTGGAGGGGGTCCACTTTTCTGTTTCATCTTTCTTTTGCTTTGCAGATTGTTATCCACTTTTTATTGTTCTTCTCTATTTCAATAAGATGATGTTTCTCTTAAAAATGTAAAAATATAAAATAAATACCGCACCCCAAGTCTCCTCGAAACTACCGCTCCATAAGATTCTATCATGTCGCTTGCTCCCCAGTAATGCTCCCCAGTAATCTCGCACAAGTATTACTAACTCACACTACTTGCCTTTTTCCTTTTATTTAGTCTGATTTGGTATGTTTCTTGGAGAGTTATGAAGTTATTTCGTATTTCATCTGATATTTCTCTCTTGCAAATTGATTTTCTGTGTTTCATAATTGAAATTCTTTTGTTTGGAATGCTGCAGCATGGCTGGTAGACAAGTATGTGAGGTTCCTCGAACAAGTATTGGTGGTTCACCATTTTGCCTTGCTGTTATCCACAGGGGGATGGACACACAAAAGGTATGTCAGATTGGTGGTTCACCAATTCCTGATACAGAAGCGTAATCACGATAGAAACAAGGTTTCGTCAAGCGTCGAAACCTTATGGAGTAAGCTAGAATCCACTAGCAAAACACAGGCACAAGCCTAAAACACAAGAGTTTCTACTCTAATTTTTTTTTTGGGTTTTCTTATTGATAACTTGAATGAAAATACAATTTAGCAGGGGCCTTATATAGGCATAGAAATAAACCTAATCATACTAGAACTAGGAATCCTTTATTCTAAATAAAACTTAAATCCTAATGAAAACATAGAAAGTAAAATAATCCTAATGCTGATAGAAAATATGCAGGAACAAAGCTACTGCTTTGCAGATTCAAAGCTGCTGCTTTGACTTTGTTTTCTTTGCCTTCCTAGCAAGCTGTGTCTTAAATGTTTGTGCAAGCTGTTCTATATCAGTCTCCTCCACTTTAGAAGAACACGACCTCGAGTTTATGTCAGGATAGAAAGCGTCATCATCATCAGCTTGATAGGCATGTATGTCACTAACGTTGAAGGTCTTGGATATTCCCATAGTATCTGGCAGATCAATGACATATGCATTGTCATTGATTTTCTTGATAATTTTGTACGGTCCATACTTCCTGGGCTTGAGCTTGTTGTAGGTGCCGATAGGAAACCTTTCTTTTCGTAAGAAAATCATCACAGTGTCTCCTTCGCTAAAAATCTTCTCACGCCGATGAGAATCTGCAATAGCCTTGTACTTCACATTAGTAACTTTCAGTTTCTGCTTAACTTCATCTTGGACTCCCTGTACCTCTCTTGCCATTGACGCAGCTTCTTCACTAAAGTCCTTAGCCTTTGGAACAGTAGCCAAGTCAACCACAAGCTTAGGAGGTGAAACATACACCACTGAAAATGGTGTCCTTCCAATAGAGCTGTGAACTGAACCGTTATAGGCAAACTCAACCTGAGGCAGAACAACATCCCACTGCTTTGGCTTGTCTCCACAAGTACTCCGAATCGTATTCCCCAATGTTCTATTAGTAACTTCGGTCTGTCCATCGGTTTGTGGATGAGCGGTACTGCTTCGGTTGAGCGTAGTCCCAAATATCTTCCACAAAGTAATCCAAAAGTGGCTTAGAAACTTGGTGTCTCGATCAGAAGTAATAGACTGAGGCACTCCATGCAAACGGACCACTTCTTTAAAGAACAATCTTGCAATGTGAAAAGCGTCAGATGTCTTCTTACATGGTATGAAGTGTGCCATCTTTGAAAACCTATCCACCACCACAAATATAGAGTCAACTCCTCGCTGTGTCCGAGGTAACCCTAATATGAAGTCCATGGTGAGGTCTTCCCAAATTCCCTTAGGTACTGGCAGAGGCATATAGAGTCCTGTATTTTCAGATCGTCCCTTAGAAGATTGGCAGATGTAACACTTACGGACGATGTTTCCCACTTCTCGTTTCAGCTGAGGCCAATAATATCTCTCCTCCAGACTCGCTATAGTTTTATCCCTGCCTAGATGTCCACTTAAGCCTCCTCCATGTAATTTTCGAATCAACATCTCTCTAAGTGAAGACCTTGGTATGCATATTCTGTTTCCTTGAAAAAGATACCCTTCTTTGATGAAGAAGTCGTTGCAGGGTTCTTGCTTCACACACTTGGCCCAAATTTCTTTGAAGTCTTCATCTTCCTCATAAAGCTCTTTCAAAAATTCAAACCCAATAACCTCTTGAGAAAGTGTAACCAATAGTTGGCTTCTTCGACTTAACGCATCTGCAACACGGTTAAGTGTTCCAGACTTGTGCTTGATCGCAAAAGGGAACTTTTGTAGGAAAGTAACCCACCGGATATGCATTTTGTTCACACTTCTTTGACTGTTGATGAATTTCAAGGTTTGATGGTCGGTGTATAGCACAAATTCCCTCTGCACAAGATAATGTTCCCACTGTTTCAAGGCCCGAACAACTGCATAGAACTCTTGGTCATATGTACTCCACTTTTGCCTAGCTTCATTAAGCTTCTCACTAAAATACGCCACTGGCTTCCTTTCTTGAGATAAGACAGCCCCTATTCCTACCCCACAAGCATCAGTTTCTACCTCAAAAATCTTGTCAAAATCAGGCAGAGCTAGTACCGGTGCTGTGCTTAACTTGTACTTAATCATGGCAAAACTCTTTTCCTGTTCTTCACCCCATTGAAATCTGCCTTTCTTCAGACATTCGGTTATTGGTGCAGTGATAGCACTGAAATTTGGCACAAAGCGGCGATAGAAGGTTGCCAATCCATGAAAACTTCGTACGTCACCAACTGTTTTAGGTGTAGGCCATTCCTGAATTGCTTTCACCTTGTCTTGGTCAACATGTATACCTTCTGAGCTAACCACATAACCCAAAAACAGAAGCTTCTTGGTCATGAAACTGCACTTCTTCAAGTTCACGTACAACTTATTTTCTTGGAGAACTTCAAGAACTTTACGCAGATGTTGCAAGTGTTCTTCCTTGCTCTTGCTGTAGATTAGTATGTCGTCAAAGTATACTACCACACACGTTCCAATATAAGGCTTCAGGACTTGATTCATTAATATGCAGGAACAAAGCTACTGCTTTGCAGATTCAAAGCTGCTGCTTTGACTTTGTTTTCTTTGCCTTCCTAGCAAGCTGTGTCTTAAATGTTTGTGCAAGCTGTTCTATATCAATTCCCCTTGCTGTCATTTTTATCTTGTTATGCCTGGGTTAACTATTGCCATAGAAATGAGGCTTGTTTTGCTGTCTTTTTGAGGTGGATTTTTTGCTAGTCTCTGAAATGTTGTAAGTTCTCTCTGTTAGTGTGAGGATGCCTTATCCACTTTCAATAGTTATTTCTTGTCTAATATAATCTTTTGTGCTTGTCCACTTTCAAAGTTGTTCAAATTGATATTTGACTATCCATGAGGCAATTCAAATGCTGAATCTCAATGTGTCTTGATTTAAAAACTGAGAAAACGCCTCAAGTCTTAGCATGTGCCTTTATTTTTCTATAAATATATATACTTTATTTTTCTTCAACAACTCATTCTTGCATCAACTGTTTTGATAAGTATCAGTTAGTATATTCCTCTGCTTTAGACCTGACATCTGGATGATTGGAACTTTGAAATTACTAGTTGGCTTTACTTACTCTAGCCTTGTGGTTGGAGCTGGGATACCTTCCTTTTTCCAGTAATAGAATACTAAGTACTTATCTGTTCCAGGCTCTGGAGTCTTCTAGTAGCTTGATAATTGAGTTCCGTGGGGAGGAGGAGAAGATCGTTTGGTTGAAAGGACTAGTACAAGCAACATATCAAGCTTCTGTATGATACAAAACTCTCTCCCAGTTATAATTTTCTTCAGATACTGTTACTGAAATTTTGTAATTGTTCTGCATATAGGCTCCCCCTTCAGTTGATGTCTTGGGAAAAAAAATTGATCATGTTGCTGAGTTCGGTGAGCCTCAGACCAGCAATTCTAAAACAGCTGACCTTGTCATTAATGGGGCATTGGTGGAGACAAAATTATCTATTTATGGAAAGGTTGGTGTTATATTTTTTTTGTTCGGTCCATTTTGTCAAAGTATCTACAGGTCCCATGTATGCTTCTTTGTAATTGCTTGCTAGCTAACATATGGCTTATTCTACTATATCATGTAGATGGGTGACAAAGATGCTGAAGAACTTAATGAGAATCTGATGCTAGTGGTTCTTGCTAGTGGGGGGCAGGTCTGTTTGGCCAATTCTTACTCCATTATGATTTATGACAGCATGTATGCTCATATAAATATGGGACGTAAAGTGTGAAAATATATATGATAGTGTTGAATTTGTCTTTCTTTGTAATTTTTTTTGTTTCTTAGTTTTTGTATATTCCCAGTCTTAGCTGAAGTGATACAGGCAGTAGGATAAAAATAGTGGTGGAACAGATGTTTCTGTGCCTGGACATATTCCAATTCTTTCATAATTGGTTTGTCAATTTTTTTTCTGTTGATTTAATTTTCAAAGTTTATTTAATCATCACTTTTTGACTTTATGCAAGTTCTAGGGATATTGGGTCATACTATGTTAGCTCTTTCAATAGTGATAATGCTACTGAAGACTAGGCCAACTTTTTACAGGTTCATATGATTCGTTGGGAAGGTGACATGACACTTAAGACAAAGCTTCACTCTTTAAAAATCAAAGATGAGCTTCAAGGTCGTGTCTCTACAACCCCACAGTATTTGGCTTATTCTGTGCTAAAGAGTGACAATTTAGTCTCTTCCCCGGGCATAGTTGATTCACATTGGAAAGAAATGTCTGTTTTACTTCATGAGGAGGATGATGCTTTCACAGATGCTTTGCCAGATTTTATGTCTGTATCAGATGCAGGCTTTGGTTCACCACTTTCAGACACTGTCTCATGTGTGTCAACTGAGGACATCAATGATGCTGCTGGATTCGCATCAGCTGAAGGCTTAGTTCTTGAAAAGAATCTTGTTAAGGCGAAGTGCATTTCTGCTGAGGAATTTTATGAGACAGAGGATAGTGACTATTCCAATTTCGTATCTGTCACCTTCTCGACTCTGAGTTCTAGTTCACCTGATTATAATGGTATCGACACACAGGTACTGCTATCAACATTAATGGTATTGACATGAGCAATCAACTTTTCATCAGAGTTATTTTTTTTCATATATTTTAATTTCCATTGCTACTGCTATGAACTGATTCCAGATGAGCCTCCGTATGTCAAAACTGGAATTCTTCTGCAACAGACCTACTTTGGTTGCTTTAATTGATCTTGGCCTGGACTTAAGCTCTGTGTACAGTGCCGAAAGTACTGCAGACAGCACTGAAGGTTCAGACGAAAAATCTTTACTGAACAAAGAAAAGACCGAAGAAATTGGGCGTGTCAAAGGGTTGCTGGGTTATGGTAAAGGTCGTGTAGTATTCTATTTGAACATGAACGTGGACAGTGTAACTGTTTTTCTCAACAAGGAGGATGCTTCTCTGCTTGCGACGTTTGTGCAAGAAAGTTTTGTGCTAGATCTCAAGGTGATGAGATTAATTTGTTAATAAATAATGATGTTCCATTTTCTATTTGAATATATCACATCCAGGTGGTATTGATAATTGAAATATCATTCTTTTCAAAAAAAAAAAGAAAAAGAAAAGATTGTTGAAATATCACTAGAGTTCATTAAATATTATGTTTCCATATTACTGCATTTTGATTCCGTAATTTCTTTGGTACTTTCAGGGTTGATCTATCTTGAATTAATTACTGACTTCAGTTGTTTGTTTCTAAAGGTCCATCCAAGTTCTCTTTCCATCGATGGCACCCTAGGAAATTTTAGACTCCGTGATATGTCTCTTGGAGAAGATAACTGTTGGGCTTGGCTATGTGATATACGCAATCCGGATGTGGAATCCCTTATAAAGGTAGAGATCACTCAGTTGTTGCAGTCTCTCTCTCTCTCTCTCTCTCTCTCTCTGGTTTTGTGCTCTGACGTTTCCTCAGTCCATGAGCTAATATCATCTTTTAATTGCTTCTCAGTTCAACTTCAAGTCTTACAGTGCTGAAGATGATGACTATGAAGGTTATGATTATAGTTTGTGTGGTCGATTTGCTGCTGTTCGTATTGTCTTCCTTTATAGGTTTATTCAGGAGGTATGTTTGACATCACTAACACTTTTTGATTACAACACTATCAGGGATCTATTTTAATCTTTACTTTAATATTATTTTTATTTGCTGCGGTCTATACTTTTACAGATTACTTTTGTCACCTTGCTTTGAACCTACTATAAATTTTGTGGACATGCAAATGCAGATAACCGCATACTTTATGGAACTTGCTACCCCACATACTGAAGAAGCAATCAAACTTGTTGATAAGGTTGGAGGCTTTGAGTGGCTAATTGAGAAGTATGAAATTGATGGAGCTGCAGCACTTAAGCTTGATCTGTCACTCGATACTCCAATAATCATTGTTCCCCGGAATTCAACAAGCAATGAGTGCGTATATTAAAATGCTGGTTCTAACATCTCACTATATGATGCTTATGTGATATTATTAGGAAGTTGGGGTTTTGTTTTGGACAAGTATTTAGTGGTCACTGGTTACAGTGGATATATTCGTTGGAGGATCATAACTTCATGATGTTATTACTGTATGATTGTATATCAGTATTCACGTGGACATTTCTCTATATGTTTTATGATTGCAGTTTCATTCAACTTGATCTGGGCCAGCTACAAGTCACAAATGAATTTAGTTGGCATGGTTCTCCAGAAAAGGATCCTTCTGCAGTCCACATTGATGTGCTTCATGCTGAGGTAAATATATCTTTTTTTTCTTTGACATCATGATTAAAATGTATTCTTAATTGGGTCTTCCACAATTTGCAGATTCTGGGGATCAACATGTCTGTAGGAATTGAGGGTCGCATGGGTAGATCAATGATACGAGAAGGCCAAGGATTTGATGTTTATGTCCGGAGAAGTTTGAGGGATATCTTCAAAAAAGTCCCAACATTTTCTCTTGAAGTGAAGGTAAAATTTGTATGTTCAATTGTAGCACTCAACTGCGCAGGTGTTGGGTCGTTGGTATTTAATAGGGGGAAGGGGAGCGAATATCGTGTGGTGGCTCATAGTTATTTGTAGATCTTGATATCAAATAATTTTCTGTATTTAGATCTTTCATTCTGCACACTTTAAGGCTTATACGTATACTTGGGTGCACACTTCTTGAATGTATGAAACTTTATGCATTAGCTTGGTCAACAGCTTGACTTGAATTGTTTGTCCCACTTCATATGCTATACACTTTATATTTTATCTTTTGTTCATTATCCTTTTTTTTTTCCCACTTTGCAGAGGATTCTTTAGTTGAATGATTTTGACTTGTTGAATTTCATGTTTGTGTTTAGGATAGATTCTTTGCATTGATTTAGGTGGTTGGATTTTTTATTTTTATTATGCCATACATGAAGACTGTCATAATTCTCTTATATTATTGGTTCCTATTGGTTGCCTTCTTCCAGGTTGGCTTATTGCACTGTGTCATGTCTGACAAAGAATATAAAGTTATTCTGGATTGCGCATACACGAATTTATGTGAAGAACCAAAGCTTCCCCCTAGTTTTCGTGGTGGAAAATCTGATTCAAAGGATAAAATTAGGCTGCTAGTCGATAAGGTCAACACAAATAGTCAAATTCTGCTATCACGGACTGTTACGATAGTGGCAGTTCTGGTTGATCATGCACTGTTGGAGTTGTATAATTGTATTCATGCGGAGTCTCCTTTCGCTCAAATTGCTGTGAGTATTTACTTCATTTATCTCTAATTAGCGTTCAACTTGAATGTTGGGTCTGCTTGAGTTCATGTCCTGTTTTGCGTACTCGTATATCATTTTTCATTTGGTGTGAAATTTAGCCAAAGTACTTTGTTGGTTACTATATTATATTGTGACATTAGTTTACGACTTTTCGTTTCTCTTCTTTGCAGCTTGAAGGTCTGTGGGTGTCGTATCGGATGACTTCATTGTCTGAAACAGATCTGTATATAACAATTTCAAAATTTTCTGTTGTTGACATTCGCCCTGATACAAAACCTGAAATGCGCCTTATGCTTGGATCATCCACTGATGCCTTCAAACAAGTTTCTTCTGGAAGTTTGCCTTTTTTCTTAAAAAGGGGGAGCTTTAGGAGAACCGACTCTGATACTGGATTTTATGGGGACTCACCAATATCAACAATGTTCTTAATGGACTACAGATGCCGCACATCAACCCAATTGTTTGTGATTAGGATTCAGCAGCCTCGAGTTCTAGTTGTAGCAGATTTCCTTCTGGCGGTGGGCGAGTTTTTTGTTCCTGCATTGGGGACAATAACTGGTAGGGAGGAAGTGATGGATCGTAATAATGATCCAATTGGTAAAAACAGTAGCATAGTGTTCACAGAGCCTACATACAAACAGACAGAAGATGTGGTGCATTTGTCTCCAAGTAGACAGTTGGTCGCAGATATTTTAAGCATCGATGAATATACATATGATGGTTGTGGAAAGACCATTCACTTGAGTGAGGAAATTGATGCTAAAGAGCTCCATTCAACTAGACCTCGACCAATAATTATAATTGGACAGGGAAAAAGGTTGCGGTTTATGAATGTCAAAATAGAGGTACTGACCCTTCCATTTTATCTACACCTGTACTATATTACAGAGAAGAATATTTTTACCAAATCTAGTAATGGACATGTGAACATAAGACATTAACTACGTCAGACAACATAACAAGTATAAATGAGAAAATAGGCCAAACTTTCTCTCACCTGTATCCCTTTTCGGTAATTGTCGTTACCACGTGCACACCAAGGTTTCTTGTTTGTAATATTTAAGCAGAATCAACATATCCCCAAAACTTGTTACTATTTAGAAGGTATGCAATGGGGGAGAATGTCTTCCTATAATATTAGCCCAAAAAATTAATACATGAAACAGAAATTGGAAACGTGCTTATAGAGGTACAAAGTGTTCTACTGAGCAGGCAGCGCAGCTGGGGGAACACTAACACAAGTATTAGCAATTTTCTTGTTTGACCATGTCTAGAATTTTATTTTCTTTATTTATTTTTGGGGGTTTGCTTTTGTCTTACACCCATTTCTTATAGTAAATAATGTTCTTGCGCTTTCTGCATTTTGCAACTATTGATTGATATGTCCTTTATGTATATACAGAATGGCTCTCTTTTGCGGAAGTATACATACTTAAATAATGATAGCAGCTACTCAGTATCCTTTGAGGATGGTGTTGACATTGAGTTGCTGGAGACTTCCTCATGTGATGATGATAAGAAGAGTCTAGAATACTTGCATGAATCGCCAGACTCCTCAAATGTTTCAAATTTTGATAGTGATCCAAATAAGATCCCAAGTTTCAGCTTTGAAACACAGGCAAGTTCTTAATAATATAACTGTATGTGGATTAGACTTTCGAATCACAACACAGCTACCAATGATTAAATACATAGGGCAGGCCACAGTTCAAGAAAGTATAATGCCTCGCTGAAATTGGTGATGACAACTGAATTTGTAGGGGGATACTGCAGATATCCGTAGACTCATTTTTCTTCTTCTGTACACCTGTTATAATATTTTTAATACTTGTCACAAGACAGAGCTTTTTGTTTCCAAGTTAGATACAGTATTGTATGGATGTTTGTTTTATTTAAATTTATTTATGTTTTGTTTTTTTTTTTTGAGCCTACTCAGAGTGATAACTTTTCTTTGGACTAATATTCTGATGGTTAGGTTGTTTCTCCTGAGTTTACCTTTTACGATGGTTCAAAGTCGTCTCTGGATGATTCATTCGGTGAAAAGCTTCTCCGTGCAAAGCTGGATTTTAGCTTCATGTAAGAGTTCTCACATTATTTGTCCATAGGGTTCTTTCATTTTTTTCTCCTGAAATGTTTTTAATACAAATAATCTAATTGCAATTGAGTTTGATTTGTTTAGTATATAAGGTGATACATATATCAAAGATATAGTTCAAATAAGGTGAGCAGGTTTAAGACAATACTGGTATCAAGATCAGTAAATTCAATGGAAATGATGCATGATTTAATTCAAATATACAAACTTTTAACTATGGTAAAATGTTAGACCAATCATTATCGCATCAACTATTACCAGTAAAATTTTATCCCAATGCTGAAGTCATCACTGTCTACAGTAGCCAATGCCTTGACTTGCCCCTAATTGTCACAAATGATCATGATTGTTTATTTGTTCTTAATGGATGTTGATCAGTGTATCATGAAAAGTTTCATAATATACACAGATTATGACCCAAATAGTTCTAGTTTCCAATTCATACTTTTGATTCTTTACTTGGCAAGTTAAATGGGTATTGTCCATTTGCCATCAATGTTCCCTTCTAATATTTTCTCCCTCCCATGTGGTGGAGGCTTATATGTCTCTACCATGTGGCGGAGGCTGTATTCGTTCTAATGTACTAAGGTAGACATGTTTGTCAGATTCATGCAAATAAATTATATTATTGAAAGTTTTCATTCCTGTAATTTATGAGATCCGGAGAAGTTACCTTATTTAAGGCAAAATATGAATGGAGTCATTTTGTCACGAAGTGGACTGTATATAACCTCAGAGTTTTCACAGGTATGCATCTAAAGAAAATGATACCTGGATTCGAGCTCTGGTGAAGGATCTCACTATTGAGGCTGGTTCTGGGCTTGTTGTGCTTGATCCAGTGGATATATCTGGGGGATACACTTCCGTTAAGGACAAAACAAGCATGTCCTTGTTATCAACTGATATCTGCTTCCATCTATCACTAAGTGCTATATCTTTGATAAGTAATTTGCAAAGCCAGGCTACAGCGGCACTGCAATATGGAAATTCAGCACCCTTGGCCCCTTGTACCAACTTTGATCGAATTTGGGTATCCCCAAAAGGTCTTTCCTTACTTACATGTAACAGTTCGATATGATGATACTATTTCTCTTAGATTTCTTACTCATGAAGGCTTATATATTTCATATACATATCCAGAAAATGGGTCCTGTTTCAACCTTACGTTTTGGAGGCCACGAGCACCTTCAAATTATGTTATCTTGGGAGATTGCGTGACATCAAAGTAAGACTTTTATGGAATTTAATTAATTTATCAGTCAAATGTTTGGCCATTTGTTTAAACAATAATTAATTTTTATATCGTCAAAGCTTGCACCTTTTATGCTACACTTACGCATAGTAAAATAAACATAAGCAAGATAAAAAAAAATTGTACCAAAACAGTAGTCTACAGTCATTTAAAGCACAAAATGCTCCAATCATACGTATCCTCAACATCAAAAAATTGTACCAAAACAGTAGTATACAGTCATGTAGAGCACAAAATGCTCCAATCATAAAATGTTTCCTGAAGGGTATTGAAGCTTAGAAGATGCCATCTCATAACTGCCTAGTGCCTACCTGCTTACTGGTGTTTTAAACATGAAATTATTCCTTGTCTTATTTGTTTTAATCTTTTCTCTGAGCACTCGATGTATATGCTAATAATCCTTATCTTGGTCGGTAGAGATGGAACTTATTTTAGGAGATACATAAAACTACCACTACCATTACCGTGGCACTAACCTCCACATCTGCCTATAACTTCTTTACATTTCTGGCAACTGCTTATGCATAAAGCAATCTTGCGAGTATTCTTGCCTATAAAAAGTAGTTACTTGATTTACGAACATTATGCATATTATCTTTTGTCTAGCTATTTTGAAAAGAAAGCAAGAAAAAGAAGATGATCTAACTGTCAGTTCATGTTCATTAAGACTGCTCTGTATGGTGAATATTTTCAATATCTTGGCTTCTGCAGTTCTTTTTTGTATCATTTTATGTTTCAATGCTACATGTGGTTTTTCACCTGTTGTTATATGTGTCTTCAGGCCAATTCCTCCCTCACAGGCGGTGATGGCAGTGAGTAATACATATGGGCGTGTGTGTAAACCAACTGGTTTCAATCTCATAGGATTGTTCTCTGCAATTCAAGGATTTACTGGGGGTGATTCTGATAGTAATACAGATTGTTCTCTTTGGATGCCTATAGCACCACCAGGATACACAGCATTGGGCTCTGTAGCAAATATTGGGAATGAACCCCCACCCAAACATATTGTTTATTGCATTCGTTCTGATCTCGTAACATCAACAACCTTTATAGAATCCTTATTCTGTTCTCCATCAAATCCACAATTTACATCTGGATTTAGCATCTGGCGTGTTGAGAATGTGCTTGGATCATTTTATGCTCATTCTTCTACTGAGTGCCCTTCCGGAGACAAGTGTTGTAACCTCAATCATCTTCTTCTTTGGAACTCAAGTCGGCATCGTTCTTCTGCTAAAGAAACTGCCTCAGATCTAGCTGTTGCTGAAAACCGTGAAAGTCAGGAAAGTAGAAATCAGTCACATACTTCTGGATGGGATATTGTCAGATCAATTTCGAAGGCAACTAAATGTTATATGTCTACCCCTAATTTTGAGAGAATCTGGTGGGAAAAGGGTAGTGACATACGCCGACCAGTCTCAATATGGAGACCCATTCCTCGTCGAGGCTATGCCATCTTGGGTGATTGCATTACTGAAGGGTAAGAATTTTTATCTACTATTTTTCTTTATTAGATTGATCGTTTGATTTGTATTTTGTCATTTGACAATTTTATTGATCAGCTTTTTTCTTTGTTCCTTTCAGCTTAGAACCACCAGCTGTTGGCATAATATTTAGATCTGATGATCCTGAAATATCTGCGAAGCCTGTGCAATTTACTAAAGTTGCCCATGTGGTTGGGAAAGGTTTAGATGAAGCTTTCTTCTGGTACCCGATTGCTCCACCGGGTTATGCTTCTGTAGGATGCATAGTCTCCAGAATAGATGAACCCCCAAGTGTAAATTCATTTTGTTGCCCTAGGATGGATCTTGTTAACCAAGCTAATATTCTTGAGGCGCCTATTTCAAGATCTTCAGCTTCAAAAGGTTCTCAGTGCTGGAGCATCTGGAGAGTTGAAAATCAGGTCAGCATTTATTTACAAAAAGAAAAAAAAAGAAAAAAAAAGGAGAAAGTAATAATAGAAGAAAAGGTGGATGGATATGATGGATATCAAAACATAACAGACAGTCTGACTTGATACTAAATCTCTGTGCATTAAAAGAGCGAGCCCTTCCAAATTGTGTGACACCTGAAATAGTACAACTTCTAGAAAAGTGTGTCGAATGACATAGAGAGAATACCCCAGATTGTTTTGACAATTATGTTCATAAAGGAGCTATGTAACAGATTCTCTCCATAGAGATTTCATTTCTACTGCCTTCTCTCCGGTGTCTTCTTACTTCTTTCTATCCAAGCAAGCCTATAAAAAAAATCAAATCAGTCGAAGACAAATATTGAGTTAACTTCTAGTTGCAATTTTTTGTTTAAATATTCAGCTGCTATACACAGTTGGTATGATTGTCCGGGGCAAGATACTTTTATTCCTTCCGTGTCAAGTTCTTTCCTCTCATTTTTGGATTTGTTAACTTTTATCACTTCACAATCTTCATCATTTGCTTTGGTTATATCTTTCTGTAGGCCTGCACTTTTCTTGCACGTGGTGATCTGAAGAAACCATCAAGCAGATTGGCTTATGCTATCGGTGACTCCATGAAGCCTAAGACTAGGGAAAACATAACTGCTGAGGTGAAGCTAAGAAGCTTGTCTGTAACTGTTGTAGACAGCTTGTGTGGAATGGTATGCTCTGTAAACAATAAATTACCCTGATTCCAATCTAAAGATAGTTTTTAGTCTTTTTTGTTTTTTGTTTCTTGTTATTTATCGTATGGGTTAATTTTGGTTCTTCCAGATGACTCCATTATTTGACACAACAATTACCAATATCAAACTTGCAACACATGGTCGAATGGAGGCTATGAATGCAGTACTAATTTCGTCTATTGCTGCATCAACCTTCAATACACAGTTGGAAGCGTGGGAGCCGCTTGTGGAACCTTTTGATGGAATATTCAAGTATTTATATTGGTTCTTTCTAATTTTCTGGTCTATCATTTTCATAAAATGATTGAATTTCTTATTATTTTTTTAATTGGACTTTTTCAAGGTTTGAAACATATGATACTAGTCTACAGTCGCCATCAGAATTTGGGAAGACGGTGCGTATTGCCGCCACAAGTGTTGTTAATATAAATGTCAGCGCTGCAAATCTTGAAACTTTTATAGGGACCATTCTTTCATGGAGAAGACAATTGGACCTTGAACAGAAAGCAAAGAAGATAAATGAGGTGATACATAGAGTTTATATGATGCATTCGTAACTGTCTTTATATGTATATAAGTAGTTTCCCCCTTTTCTTCCATTTGGGAGAAGTTCAATGATCTTTTCCTTACCAGTTTTCACTCTTTCTGCAGGAAGCATGTGGTCTAAATGGTCAAGGGGAGGACCAGACTTTGTCGGCACTGGATGACGACGACTTTCAGACTGTGATAGTAGAGAATAAACTTGGCTGTGATATTTATCTGAAGAAAGTCGAACAAAATTCAGATATGGTGAACCAGTTACGTCATGGTGACTCTGTCTCTCTGTGGGTTCCGCCTCCACGGTTTTCAGACAGGTTAAATGTTGCAGATGAATCCAAGGAAGCTCGTTTATATGTTGCTATACAAATTCATGAAGCTAAGGTTGTAGACGTGGCTAAAACTATCAAGTTTCTTTCCTGAAATAGATTTATCTTTTTATTCTTACTTGGGAATAAAATTGATGTTTTTTTTTAAAAAATTTCTTGCAGGGTTTACCTATTATAGATGATGGTAATAGCCATAACTTCTTATGTGCTTTGAGACTCGCTGTTGATAGCCAGGCAGCAGATCAACAAAAACTTTTTCCTCAAAGTGCAAGGACAAAATGTGTCAAGCCTTCAGTTTTGAAAAATAGTAACCTGAATGAAGGCGCTGCTGAATGGAATGAACTTTTCATATTTGAAGTTCCTCGGAAGGTATTTTTTCAGTTAGTTTGACTTGAATTTACACTTCCCTCCTATCTCATGTTCTTACGCTGATACATCTCTTTAAGAGCTAATGTGTAAGCGTTACATTGGGAAATGTATCCATAGTTACATAGGCGGATACGTGGGTGATATGCACAAGTTGTAGTTTCCAACACATTCTTTTGAACTATACTATGTGTCTAAAAGCATAAAACTTACCTAATAGATTGTTTGTTGTCAATTTTTGGAGGACTCTTAAACTGCTATATCCATGATCCATGTGGTGATTCTGGTCTTGTACTATTATGTTATTTACCTAATGAAAATTCCTGGTGTATATTTCATTATATATACCCACAGCTTAATTTGAAATACATTTCTATTATTTTCGGGGTGAGTAATTAACTAATTATGCAAAACAAATTGTAATTCGCTGCATGTGGCTAATATTGTTGACGAAGATATGAGCAATCTGCTGCATATTTTCTCGTTCTTTTTTTAATGCTGAGTGTGCACTTGCAGGGCCCAGCTAAACTGGAAGTGGAAGTGACAAACCTTGCAGCAAAAGCGGGAAAAGGTAAGTGTTATTGGCATCATCTTCTGGTTTTAGAATTGCGATCTTCTGTTCGCATTTATTGGACTGATTCCTACCCTGGGTAGCTGATTCACATAGATATCTGAGATAAGTAAGCCTTGGATTCAAGAGGTGACTGCATTCCCCCATACTAGTCCATTGATCCTAACCATCTTATAGAAGCTTCTTTATAACTTATCTCTTAGCTCTCAACTAAAGCTCTACTTTGTAGTTGCAGACTTGAATTTTTTGTTAATTTTTTGGGTCGTATGTACCTAACAAACGAATAAGAGTAATTTCTAGTTTGGATATTTTTCACGCAAATACACTAATCATTAATAATTGTTTCCCTGCTTCTTATACCACATTCCACAAAACAAAAACAAAACAAAAAAATTCTACAGTTAGAACTATTGCTGTTATTGTGGTTTCAAATTTGCTGCTTTGATGATATAGGTGAAGTAGTTGGTGCGCTCTCATTTTCTGTTGGGGAAGATGCAAATATGTTGAGGAAGCTAGCGTCAGTGAAGGCTCTCCATCAAGGTCATGATATTCAGAGTATAGTATCCTATCCGCTAAAGGGCACGGTTAGCTTTCTTTGTCATACTATTTATGCATGTGTTGTGACACTAGCCTTGTACATTTTCTGGGTGTGATATAAGATTTATTTTCTATTCATTACTTTGAAGGTTCAACATAACCAACATGAAGACCCGGAGAAATATGGTTGCCTGTTGGTTTCAACTTCATATTTTGAGAGGACAACAACTCCAAGTCTTCAAAGAGATTTGCAGAATGAGAATCTAGTTGATAGAGACATAGGTTTCTATATTGGTATGGGCCCCAAAGGTGTTTGGCAAAGCATACGGGCGTTGCTTCCATTGTCAGTTGTTCCAAAATTGTTTCAAGATGATTATATTGCATTGGAAGTTACACTGAAAAATGGCAAGAAACATGCTATTTTCAGGGGTCTTGCAACAGTTGTAAATGAGACTGATATTAAGCTGAAAATTTCAGTATGTGGTGCTTCTCGGATTCAAGCTTATGATTCCTCTTCTGGAACAAGTGAAAACATAAATCGCCCCAGGATTGATGTCTCTGCCATAAACCCTGGAGGTTCATTTGTTTTACCTTGGAAAAGTACAGCAAGTAATTCTGACCGATGCTTACAAATTTGCCCTTCTGTTGATCATCCTCAGCGTCCATACTCTTGGGGTTCTGTTGTTGCGGTGGGATCTGGTTATGCATCTGGAAAGGACTTGACGGTTATGGATCAGGTTTCACTTTCAAGAGAGTATACTTCAAAGCAAGAAAATAAGATGCCTAATGTTAGTTTCCAATTAAATCAGCTTGAGAAGAAAGATATACTTTTGTGTTGCACTAGTACAATAAATAAGCAACTTTGGCTTAGTGTTGGGGCAGATGCCTCAGTGCTTCATACTGAACTCAATGCACCTGTTTATGATTGGAGAATTTCTGTCAACTCTCCTATGAAGTTAGAAAACAGACTTCCCTGTCCCGCTGAATTCACAATTTGGGAAAAGATGAAAGAAGGAAAGTGTATTGAGCGCGAGAATGGTATGATCTCTTCACGTGGCGGTGTCCATATATATTCAGCGGACATTCAGAAACCGATATATCTCACCTTGTTTGTTCAAGGTGGCTGGGTCATGGAGAAGGTAATCGCTTTTGTCAAATCAAAAACGCCTCTCATATCTTGATATGATCAAGTTATTGTAGTTATTTTTTTGCAGGGCCCCATTCTTGCTTTGAATCTTTATTCTAATGATCATGTCTCATCGTTCTGGATGGTTCACCAGAAAAGTAAAAGGTAAATGGTCCCTGAGAAAACATGTAGTTTTGTTATTTTTTAATTTGGTTTAGGGTATGGGTAAATTATTAATATTCATCACTTCTGCACCTCCCATCACCACTATGGATCCCAATATACGATTACGTGGAGGTTTTCTGTTCTAGGTTTTGAAATCATGATCTCTCATTCTGATGCAACGTTAACTTTTGATGGAATACCATTGTTTCTAAATATTTAATTAGTTAGGACGTAGGCTAATAATCGTTTTAAATTCCAGTGCTAGTGGAACACGATTATCTTGGCTATGCTTGATTGGGCATACAAGGGGGTTCTAAACTTTTTGGATATCCCTCAGCTTCTTATTCCCTCAGCAGGGTTGGAGCCAGGATACCATAGTGAATCATATTCTCAGAATCTCAACATACATACTTTTTGTAAATGCTATCAAGCTTCTATAAAATTACTAGTTATGTAGCTCACGTGGGATTTCGCAACACTAACAATGGTCTCTGTTTTAGACACCAAATTTGGTGTGACCTTTTTGATGAGTAGCATTAAAATTTGAAATATGTACTGAATCACTAGACAGGCTCTTCATTTCCTCCAAAAAAAATTACATAATGTAATTGGTACAATTTTTCCTCTACTCGTATGTACATTTATGTAAGATTCAGGATGATGTCTCCATTGATGTCTGAATTTAGTACTTGTTGGTATAACACATTTCTTGAAGCTCATATTGTCAAAGCTTGTTAGGTTATCATAAACATGACCTCCATTACCATCATATTTGTAGGAGATTGCGAGTGAGTATTGAACGTGACATGGGAGGGACCACTGCGGCACCCAAAATCATAAGGTTTTTTGTTCCTTATTGGATCATTAATGATTCTTCTATTCCTTTGGCGTACCGAGTGGTGGAAGTGGAGCCTTTGGACAATGCAGATCCAGATTCCCCGATTGTTTCTAGAGCAGTCAAGTCTGCAAAAACAGCCTTAAAAAGTCCTACATACTCTATGGAAAGGAAGCATTCTGTTGCAAGGAGAAACATTCAAGTACTTGATGTTATTGAGGATACTAGTCCTGTTCCTAACATGCTTTCTACGCAAGACTACACAAGCCGCAGTGGTGCTATGCTGTTTTCATCTCAGAAAGATGTGTATCCGTCCTCTCGAGTTGGCCTCTCTGTTGCAATTTGCCATTCAGAAGTCTACAGTTCTGGAATTTCCCTTCATGAGCTCGAAAAGAAGGTATTTTGATATATATATATATATATATATATATATATATTTAATTTGGTATTATATGGGGCACTGATTCTAGTTTGTTTTTCTTTCCCAGGAACGGCTTGATGTAAAAGCATTCAGTTCAGATGGATCTTATTACATGCTATCAGCGCGGTTGAACATGACCTCGGACAGAACAAAGGTTGAATATTGATATCTTCTGACTTACAATTCTTTTATTATTTTTCGGGGAAATGCAAGGATGTGAAACCAAGCCAACCAAAACCAAATTAGTCTGGTGAATATTTTCACTAGATCTGTTATATAGAAAATTAGATGAAGCGTAATCAAATTACGAAAACATGAAGATAAATATCCTGGTCATGCCATCACCATGTTTACAAGAACTGTGGAAGTGTTTAGCCTCTATGTCTCCCTTATGTATGTTTCTTCGGTTAATAATAATCAATGCAAGGGATCTAGCTAAGCCTAGGTACTCTGCGTTATCAAAAAGAAAACTGGAGAAGTGCTTGCGAGAGGGCCTTACTAGAATTTATATCTCTAATTCTATTTATTTGTGCATATTTTTATATAGAAAAAGAAACTGAAAACCGTGGTTAAATTTTCAGGTTGTGCACTTCCAACCCCACACATTGTTCGTGAATAGAGTTGGTTACAGCCTGTGCTTGCAGCAGTGTGATTCTCAGGCAGTGACATGGATTCATCCCACTGATTCTCCAAAACCCTTCTGTTGGCAGTCTGGTTCCAAAGTTGAAAGGTTGAAGGTCAGTGATGTCTAATAATTATGCTATCCACTTGATTCTACATGTGTAAAATACATTTTCTGACTTCTAGATGAGGTTTAATTCTGTTTTCAGCTGCGGGTGGATGGTTACAAATGGAGTACACCATTTAGTGTTTGTAATGAAGGTATCATGCGTGTTTGCTTGAGGAAAGATACTGGAAATGATCAACTGCTGTTACGAGTTGGAGTGAGAAGTGGAGCAAAGAACTCAAGCCTAGAAGTTATTTTCCGTCCGAACTCTATCTTGAGTCCTTACAGGTAACAGTTTATTATGACTATGAAACTTTGCATTTCACTTTTAAATATTAGATTATTAGGTGAAGTGCTTGAATGATGCCATGTTTTATCAGAAATTAAGAAAAATAATTTATTTTGCCTTTTCTGTTTTGGTGAATTTTCTTGAACCACCTCATTCTCATGATATGGATGTTCTCTCATTGCAGTATCATTTTTCTGTTTTGCATGTATACATCTGTTTTGTTTTGTTTCTGGGGTTCTTTTCTGATAACTATGTTTCTACTAGCAGGATTGAAAATCGTTCCATGTTTTTACCCATTCGTATTCGGCAAGTGGATGGAACCTCTGATTCATGGACCTTTCTTCTTCCAAATTCAGCAACTTCCTTTTTATGGGAAGATCTTGGTAGAAGACGACTATTAGAAATGCTGGTAGAGGGGGCAGACCCATTGAAATCAGAGATTTATGATATTGATGAGATATCTGATCATCAACCAATTAAAGTGGGAAGTGGACCCTCTAAAGCTCTGCGTGTTACCATAATTAAAGAAGATAAAGTTAATGTTATCAAGATCAGTGACTGGATGCCAGAGAGTGAACCTACTGGAAACTTGAGTAGAAGGCATTCATCATCCCTCTCTCAGCTTTCAAAACAGCAACAAACAGCATCGACCTCTGATTGTGAATTTCATATTATTGTTGAGTTAGCTGAGCTTGGGATATCCCTTATTGACCATACACCTGAAGAAATACTGTACCTTTCGATTCAGAATCTTCTTTTTGCATATTCAACTGGCTTGGGCTCTGGTGTCAGTAGGTAAATTTGCTTTCAATTAATACTTAGTGGTAACTTGCTTATATTTAAATTAAGAAAAGAAAACAGAAAGCAACTTGCTTAACTTATGAGTCTGCAGATACCATAATTTAGCTTTGCAGTCTGTACAATAGCATTTAGCAACAACAAAATCTGGTCCAAGCAAGGACGAGAGTTTGTTAATGTATAGTGGTCTGTATAGATGGTTAATATAATACTAGAGTAACTAGACAGTCTTTTATGGATAGAACACCTCAGGACTGGACATCTGCTAGTGTCAACAGAGAAACAAAACACTGAACAGTCTGCATGGACTCTTTGAGGTGCACATGAACTTTTACATCCCCTCATACAGATGTTTATTCCTGAAGCCTGAAAGCTTTCCATAATGAACTCACATATTTTCAAATTTTATGCTTAAATAAGTTTTCCATCTTATGCAAAATTGGTCACTGATTCGTGCTCTGTCCATATATTTAGTCTCCATAAAAGTGAATGAATTGAACATATATTATTGTTGGCTCACATACCAGTTTTGCTTTGATTTTTTTATTATTATCTTTCTATGATTGAAAGTTGGTGATTCAGGAATTTATGTTCTTGTTCTGTTTACAGGTTAAAACTTAGAATGCGTGGGATACAATTGGACAACCAATTGCCACTAACCCCAATGCCAGTTCTCTTTAGGCCACAAAGAGTTGGAGAGGAGATTGACTATATGTTGAAATTTTCCGTCACAATGCAATCCAATGGGTCACTGGATCTTTGTGTCTATCCGTATATTGGTCTCCATGTGAGTACAACTACATTCTCATTACTGAGTGAAGGGTTTTTACTTGGTGTCCTAATAGGCTAATACTTGTATCTGCACTATTATTCAGGGACCTGAGAATTCTGCCTTTTTGATAAACATTCATGAACCTATTATTTGGCGCCTTCATGAAATGATTCAGCAGGTCAACATTAGTCGGTTGTATGATACTCAAACAACTGCTGTTTCTGTTGATCCAATCGTTGAAATTGGGTATGCAGGGACTGTTTTAGACTTGGCTTTCAAATAATTATTTTTCTATGCATGTAGTTAATTTATAACTATTGTTATTAATGATGTTGCCTTTGCAGGGTTCTTAACATATCAGAGGTTCGATTCAAAATGTCAATGACTATGTCCCCTAGTCAGCGGCCAAGAGGTGTTCTTGGATTTTGGGCATCGTTAATGACTGCATTAGGGAACACTGAGAATATGGCAGTAAGTGCTCACATTTCTTCCTCTGTTTCTTGCTTTAAAGGTCATTTGTTTCTGACCTTGATCATAGAATCTTTTGCCCAGACCCAAGTGCTTGGGAAAGTTTCTGGCTAGAAATCAGATTATTTATGTGTATCTGTGCTATTGTATATCAATATTATTTTTCATAGTATAGTATGTTTAGAGATCTTGAATACAGTATGTTTACATTTGTACTCAGGTGAGGATAAATCAAAGGTTTCTTGAAAACGTGTGCATGAGGCAGAGTTCCATGATTAGTATTGCCATTTCAAACATTCAAAAGGATCTTTTAGGCCAGCCTTTACAACTGCTATCAGGTGTCGATATACTGGGTAACGCAAGTAGTGCACTTGGACATATGAGCAGGGGTGTGGCTGCCTTGTCATTTGATAAGAAGTTCATTCAAAGCCGACAAAAACAGGTTTGCTGCACATGTGTTTAATAAAAGTATATTACTTTCAGATAATTTTAGGACATTGTTTCAACTAGTTTAGCATGCACACACATATGAAAGATTATATTAAAACAACAGTAGAAGAGGTACCCTGCATAGGATTTGATACTAATAGTAAAGCACTAAATGCATTACAGGCTGCATCCATTATAGTATTTACTAAACATGATTGATGGTATTAAAACAGTAGATTCTGACGTTAGATTCTGTAATAACATCTTTCAAAGATAAGTTCAGTTCCACAGGTGGACCCTAATACTGGAGAGATATTCTCATGTAAGGGAAGGTGGTAAACTATAGAAGCAATAACCACCAAAATACATTCTGTGTTTTTATAGAACCAAAACTATAGAATAATGTTGGATAAACACAAGGAAAGTTTCTAATTGAGAGTTTCAGCTTCAACACTTCCATTCTTAGGGCAAACTAATTTGCTCCTTTTTGGAGCTTTGGCATTCAAGAAATTATCTTTAGGTGGGTTATTACATTTGGTGGAAATACTTGCAGTGATACAAGGCATATCGACTGAATTCCGAGGATTATATTATATATACTATAGAGCACAATAGGGATACCAGCATTACAACATTTTAAACTTAATTATGTGGTTATTAGTCATGTCATAGAACTGTGTGTCTGTATTATAATTAGACTCGTCTTGGTGTTATGAGCAGGGAGCATATTTTTTAGTTTATCATTTTCCTGTTATTTGTTCTTATGCTGTCTGGCTCATGGGAAAAGTCAATGCCATTGGGTTGTAATTTTGCATCTATTGCTCGTTGCAATTCCTTGAGGGGCGAAATCTCAGTATTTTAATTGTATAAAGTTTAATCTTGGCAGGAAAGCAAGGGTGTAGAGGACTTGGGTGATGTTATTAGAGAAGGTGGTGGAGCATTGGCAAAAGGGTTCTTCAGAGGGGTCACTGGCATATTGACAAAACCACTTGAGGGTGCTAAATCTTCTGGCGTCGAGGGATTTGTTCAAGGTGTTGGGAAAGGATTAATTGGTGCAGCTGCACAACCGGTGAGCGGGGTTCTGGATCTTTTGTCAAAGACTACTGAAGGTGCTAATGCAATGAGAATGAAGATAGCAGCAGCTATAACTTCTGAAGACCAACTCCTTCGTAGGCGGCTGCCGCGTGTCATTAGCGGTGATAATTTACTTAAACCATATGAGGATTACAAAGCACAAGGACAGGTACTAGTTCTTGACTGGCTTTGATCTCCGATGTTATGCGTTGCATGATCTGGAAAGTCAAGGAACGAAATTCTTTGTTTTGGATACCCAGCTTGGGGGTTTGTTGGGTAATGTTCTGTTGTGATCAGTGACTGAACTGAATTTTTTGTTTTGTGATGAAGGTTATATTGCAGCTGGCAGAATCAGGTTCATTTTTTCTCCAGGTTGATCTATTTAAAGTTCGTGGAAAGTTTGCGTTATCTGATGCCTATGAAGATCACTTTTTAATCCGCAAAGGAAAAGTTCTTATGGTCACTCACCGAAGAGTGCTACTGCTGCAAGTAAATATCATAATTTTTTATGCTATTAATCCTTTCCTACTGGCTTGCTATTCACACCACACTGAAGCTATTCACAGTTTCACACCACACTGACGCTCTTTCTTTTGGTCTCCAGCAACCCTTCAACACTATTTCTCAAAAGAAGTTCAACCCAGCTAGGGATCCCTGTTCGGTATTGTGGGATGTACTTTGGGATGACCTGGTGACAATGGAACTGGCATTTGGAAAAAAAGACCACCCAAAAGCTCCACATTCGCAGCTCATTCTTTATTTACGTGATAGATCGACTGAGATGAGGGAGCAAACTCGTGTAATAAAGTGCATCCGTGACAGGCCCCAGGCTTTTGAAGTGTACACCTCAATTGAACGAGCAATGAGCATTTATGGACCACACAAAACAAAGGTTAGATCCTGATGCTATAACTTTGAGCCATGAACTGCGACATATTGACAATCAACTATAGTCTTTGTTCTCTGTCCAAGTTCACCACAGAATGCTAAATTATCCAGAAAAGGAAAAGTAAAATGGAACAGAGAAATTTATAATTCTTCAATGGCCTTTTCTTGAAGATTTGTCAAAAATGAAATTTTCTAAAACGGAGAATTTAACCAAGCGTAATTATCTGGTATGTTGTATATATTATTGTAGCTGATAAGGACTAATCTGTTAAAACTCATGACAGCCTGCAATGCATCACACAAACTCAGGCCCTGCATTACATCTCATAACTGATGTTTCACTAATCGGATCCTCCTCTTTGCAATATTATGCAGGAAAGGTCCATAAAGAGTGTGACAAAGCCATATTCACCGCTTGCTAACAGCACCGGTGCTGAAGTTAATCCAAAAGAAGGGCTTAGCGCTTTGTCACCCCGACCAATGCCGCTTCCTCCTAGTTCCATCTTTGGCAGAAGCGCCAACTGAGCTTCAATGTCATTTCTCATTTGGGGGAAATATGCTTTTTGGCTACCACAGGATCCAAATTAATAGCGTTTCTTTATCCAGCATCTGAGTCTGGTAGGTATCCTTTTGTTATTGGTTAAATGATCATTCCAGTTAATTTATTTGATTTTTTATATAATCCACTCTTTGATAAAAGATCTATAATTCTAACTTCTCCCAGATCTCTGTCTTTACAGGAACTGAAGAATGAAGCAGTTATGATGTAAGAGCTCATCTGAGGCTTAGTAAACATTGATATGCGACCATGTGATCGCAAACTTGTACAGGTTTTGACATTCCATGTGTATATAGTTGTAGAGTAGTCGATATATACACACAACTTTACTGAAGGCAGTCAGCTAAAATAGATCTGCACACATTGCAGATCAGCTCCTTGTGAACACGATGCAATATTATTGACAGATAGGGTTAGGAGGTAAATCCGTAGATGTTACACCTAGTTTTGTTGACAATGTATGAATTGGTTTTACAGCAGAAGTTTCATCAATTCAATCAAGAGCGGGGTGCTAACTCACCCTCCATCCAACACCACCGAGTTCACCTTAACCCATAACCAAATGGAGTAAATCCCAGAAGAGTAATAGTGTTCCATTAATATGCCAAGGAAAATTATTGTTAGCATCATAACATATGAAAATGGTCACCAACATTTTCAATATATACTGCATTACCGTTCTCTTGCATATAGTCACTACGTACATGATGCATATATAACCGTTACAAGAGGTATTTGTTTTTGATCTCCATCTCACATCAAACTTGTTAGTTGCTTGGAATCTCAAGTCTCTAATTAGGGATGTCAAGGCTCTTGCGACTCTTTTAATAGTATCTCCTTCTCGCATACAATAAGAGAAGCAAACCTTTCGGCTGAGGCCCTTGCGTCGATTGCTCATTTCTTGGATGCTCCGGTGACTTGGTGTGGTAGTCTTTCCCCTCAAGCTCAAATGGCCCTTCTGCTGGACTCGTCCCATGTTGGTCGCCTAAATGAAAATGCTAGTTATCTAAACGAAGGCAAACATGTGAGTAAAATAAGTTCACTGGTGAACTACATTTACTCACTTGAACTGGTTGGTTATGTGGAAAATCACATAAAACAACAGAAGAAACTTGAGGTCTTGAGCTTATTGAGTGTAATAGTAATGGTGTTCTTATTTTGTCTAAGAGAGGTTATTATTTGAATTTCTGGTGATGACAAAGGACTACTCCCTATGAAAGGCGACGAAGAGTTTTTTTTTTTTTTTCCCTATTGTTTTTTTCAACTATGACTCCCTTCAAGATTGGGAATACCATGCCCCAAGTAATTTCTGTTCTTGTTTTGACATAAATCGGCCAAGTAATTTTTTTTAAATTGCCTCTATATTCTACGTATTGATTCAGATTACAACCATTACATGGATATTAGACCATCTCCCACCATAGGCTAAAAACCCAAATTTAGCCTATGTTTACTCCCACCATAAGCTAAATTACATTTTCCAAGATAAAAAATTTGGCTTGAGCTATTTGATAAGCCAAATTTGGCTTATGAAGTTTGTAAGCTAAAATTAAATGTTATTTTATTCAACTTTACATTTCTCCTTTTAATTTACACTATCATCAAAATTAAAAATTCGTTAATCACAATCATCGTGAAGATCTCGACGAGATCTTTCATACGGGCTCCATATCGAATATATTTATATAATATTTTTTTATGAGTAATTATTGATTTAAACAAATATATGAGAAAAGAAAAATAAATGGCTTTACCTTTGGATTTAGCTTATGGTGGGAGTGTTTTTTAAGGACAAAAGGCTATAAATTTGGTTAAGAATTTAGCTTACAGTGGGAGACTCTGGTAAGCTAAAAAAAGATTCCACAAAATATTCTTATTTTATAGGTTAAATTTGGCTAAGAATTTAGCCTACCATGGGAGATGCTCTTAGTAAACTCAAATAAACATAACGACCAAATTAATTACAGAATTGAAGGCGCAGCTATTAATGGAAAATACATAGAATAGAGGACAAATTACTCCGGGACTAAAAAGTGTGAGATGAACGAGGAAAGAAAATGAAAAGACAAATGGTCTATTTTAAAAGTAAGCCACGCATATCTTGAGTGTTTCCAGTTATGCAATTCGTCTCTCTTCAGCTTCAACACTTCTGTGGGCAACTCATCCCAAACCAGGTTTGGCTCCAATTCTTCAACTCGATCATGACTATATATGTTATTATGTACTAGCTAGGTTCTTACACATTCTTCTATAAGAATATATGTTTAATAACAATCACACAACATGTTGTCATTTACTATTCTGGTTTCTTTTTATTTGGATGTGTTTTTAATTTACCAATGTTAAGTACGTGATGAACTGTTGACTATTTTGGTTTTGATCTCTTATGTGTTACATTAGGTTTGAGACTGCTTTGAGTTCTGTTGGAAAGTGATGAAAATAACATTTTTAGATTGAAGAATAAATGATTTTGAAGAATAAATGTAGAATAAATTTGCAAATTTTTAGTATTCGTCATTGCAAGAGTATAAGTTATATGATCCAATTGTGTGTCTCTGTAGTATTTATCTCCATAAATGCAAAACAAACAGACTAAATTAGTTTGTGTTGGTAGTCTAAGGTTCCTGAAACTGATGGAGATACGAGCTCTGGAAAGAAGCAAAATCTTGCTCATGGAAATGCAAGCAATGGTGATAGTATGGATATGATTTCGACTTCGTTAGATTCAGATGGGAAAGTGAAGTGCTTCAATATAATGAGAAGAAAGCTCTGAGGGCTCTTGCAGAATTGATTTGTTCCGGAGAAATCCAACCTAAGATGGTTTTAGATAATGATGTTATACGGTTCACAAGCATCTTTAATCCGCATTTTAAGCCTAGTTTTGAATAGGTTCAGAGTGAATGCATGAAAGTTTACGAGGAAAGGAAAATGGAAACTATAGGATTATTCAAAAATTTTGATGGGAAGATGAGCCTCTCGTTCGAACTATTAAGGTACAAACATGTTAGTGACGGTACTGAGTTTGATGAGAGGGACCATGTTGTATGCCTCTATGCACATTTTATTGATCAGAATTGGAAACTGAGAAAGTGGGCAGTTGACTATTTTAATGCAGATAGCTCAGCTTTCCATGAAGAATGGGTCTTTGGCAACAAGAAATTTACACTCATTTTAAGTGACACAGTCTGTGATGTTCCCTCTGAATTGACTCCTGATGTGGAAACTCGCATCGAAGAACACAAGCTGTTTATTTGTTGCAGTAAAACTATCAGTGTAATGGTTCAGGATGCATTCAACAGGATTGAAGACATCAATGTCGGAGTTCTTGATTTGTATTCTACACAACCAAAGATACCCTCATGGCATTTCAAACATTCTGAGTTAAAACAGGCTGTGAAATTATGGTCTAGGAGAAAAGCCACTTCAGGAGGTGCTGATTGTTATGACGTACCATCCCTTGAGATATGGAAGAAAGTGGAAAGTGTTTGTAAAGTTGTTGACAGCATATATGAAGTATCAAATGCTTTATTTGAAACAAAATACTCAACTGCTAATGTTTATCTTTATCATCTGCATCAGCTTTACAAAATCTTGATCCAGTATACTAAACACTCAGATGGTTTTATTAAAGAAGTGTCCAAGTGCATGCTGAAAAAGTTCATGAGATCCTATTGGAAAAGAATGTTCATATGGTTGGCAATAACTGCAGCACTGGATCCTAGATTTAAGATGAAATATGTAGAATTTATTTGTTCGCAAGAGCCTAAGGACAGAATCTTAAGTGGTGCCGCTGTTTTTGAAGTCATTGAGGAGAAGTTTAGCGAATATGTAATCCGCTTTCCTGAAAAAGAAGGATCCATCAGTGATTCATCTCCTAGTTCTCTTCAACATGTGAATCAAAATTTTAGTGTGTTGCAAGATTACCACCAGTTCATTCAAAACCAATCAGACTTGGTTCGCTATTTTGGAGAACCTGTGTTACCTTGGAGTCAGGACTTTGATGTATTAACCTGGTGGAGTACTGCAAGCCTCAAGTATCCAACTCTTACCAGGATGGCACGGGATTTTTTGGCTGTACCACTCTCTACTGCAACTTCATATGAAGCATTCTATACTAAACCAAAGCCAGTTGATGAACAATTGGTTGGCCTGAAGCAAGACTTGATGCACGCCTTAATGTACACCCAAAGCTGGTCTCTTCAGCAGTGAACGAATGATGCAGGTTTGGAAACCTTCAAACCTATTTTCTTCTAAGAATTGTTTTATAATTTTATGTGTTTCACGTACTTGATGTCTTGAAATGTTACATTTTGCATTTTTGCTGCTGTCACCAGGTCTATCAGTTTATTATTACGTCTCTTCTGGAAGCCTTTGGAATCAGTTTAGTTAAATATCTGTTCTGGAAGTAGCATGGCCAGCAAGGTTTTTTATAAGTGTTGCAACTCCATTAGGAGATTAAATATATATCCATGTACTTTTGTATGTTCTGATACCTTCTTTGGATCTAACTCCTGCTGTGAACTTGGTAGTGATGACGTCAGGAGATGATATTTATCTTATAACCTCTCCATGTGTGTTTGTACTAGCTACTTGTGAGCACTGGCTTTGAAAAATGAAAATTATGGTTGCTTGACTGTTGAAGTAGAAACTGTAGAATGTGGCTTTGTTTGCTACGAATTTATTGCTCTTTTAACAGTTCAGATGGTACAGAACGAACATGGTGGGATTTGTTGCTAAATGTTATGCTATCTGAAGGCCAAGAACAAAGTTTTTCCTCGCTATCGTGTTGAAATATTTTACAAAGTCCCAGAATTATTATCTCTGCTAATTCACTAGTACTCTGCGGCATCCCTACAATCGCATGCATGCTAGCTTGTTGGTTGAACCATGCCATGATCTGTTACAATCATATATATGTAATATTCTGATGGAGTAGCATCATACTTTAAGTTCAGAACACTTCTAGAAATCTTCACAATATCTTTCAGAATTCCTAGTTTGTTAGAGCAAATTATATTGATCTGTGCCCGTTCATGAAACTTATAAGATTCGCAGCAGACAAACATAGGAATGCAAAATGCGCGCATTAGCAACCATAGCAACACATGTAGTACGTTCCAACTGCTGAATACACACTTCCATTAGACCAAACCGAGGCAGCTCTTAGTAGACACGTGGTGATTCTGATGACTAAAATTCACAAACCAAAATTCGACCATCAAATATGATCATTATGACGAAAGATGTCTATGGTAAAAAATTCAACTGGATCCGACAACGTTAAGGACTCGTCGAAATGGGTATCCCTAATCCATCGTCACTTAACACACGAAAACGCTCATATCTCCCTCTATATTACGTGGTTTGGTCAAACCTTCCACACAAAAAACTCTCACGTGGATGAGACACAACTGCCCATATAAAAATTTTGAGACATTTACCTTCCGACGATAAGACTCCCCATAAGGAATAACAACTGTAAATAGTAGACATGTTGTGATTCCGATGACTAAAATTTACAAACCAAAATTTGACCGTCCGATATGATCATTATGAGGAAATATGTCTATGGTAAAAAATTCAACTGGATTCGACAACGTTAAGGGCTCGATCGAAACAGTCAACTCTAATTTGAAATAAGAAAACTGCATTTTGAAGCCCTAAACGGACTCGGATGGCCAAAAAGGCCCATACATCATGGCATTAGCGATGAGTTTGACTCATATGGCCGTTATGCTTCCGGAAAGGTATCACAATAGTCAATCAGACACCAAAAACCAAATCTGCAGCATAGTGAATAATAAGGGTAAATTGCATTGACCGCAACTATCGGCACCAAGACTTTACCAGAATACCATGATTTTTCAACTGTAGACGTATTTCACCATTCTGGTCATATCTTATTTCACGACTTTTTTGCGTTTGAAGGTTCTACGTATAGTTTTTTTTTTCAGATGAGTTGTTGTCTAGATCTGCAAATATAAGACACTTTAGCCGACGAAATTATATTTTTAGTCGGCTAAACTTTTAAAACTTTCGTCGGCTAAAGTTCACAGACTATAGCCGACAAAAAAAATTATTCAGACGACGAAATTTTAATTTCGTCGGCTGAAGTTGACCATAGCCGACGAAAAATTTTAATTAGCCGACAAATGGAAATTTCGTCGGCTAAAGTCCATTTAACCGACGAAAAAATAATTTGTCGGCCTGGTTTTTTTTATTTTTGTCGGCTAAAGTTTTTCTTCTGGTAGTGAATCCATCTCTTCATTCATAGCATTCTTCCATTATCCATTCTCTGGACTTTCACTTGCTTCACAAAAATTTAATGGAATATCTAAATTCACAATAGGAAACGCAAAAGCAACACAATTTATATATATACCTGGCAGGTTTTCTAATTGTTCTCCATGCTCTTCCTGCAGTGATTGTATATGGTGGATCAACATAATCTTCTACTGCGATGGTATTTGGCAAATCATCATCTCTTTCACAGTTTTGTATATTTACATAACCAGTACTAGAAGTAGATTCATCATTCTTATTCACATGCTCTTCAATTCTAGCTTGAACTGACTGTTGTGGGGAATTCAAATTTATTGCACCCAACTCCACCTGTTGCACTTCTTTACCTTTATCTTTAAGATCCACATTATTCTTTTCTCCAGCCAACATGCTCATCTCATTGAAAGTTACATCTTTACTAATCACCAATTTCTTCAATTCTGGACACCACAACCTATAGCCTTTCACACCACTAATAAAACTAATAAAAATAGCCTTCTTAGCCCTTGCAACAAGTTTATATAGACTCAGTAACATGACAGAATACAGGACAACCAAAAATTCGCTATCATAATCAACAAGTTTTCCAGACCACACCTTAATGGGTGTTTTCCCATCAATTGCTGCAGAAGGCAAACGATTTGCGATGTGACTTGCATAAGTAATTGCCTCTGCCTAAAACGACTTCTCCAAACCAGCTTGTAATAGCATGCACCTCACCTTTTCCAACAAAGTTCTATTCAGTCTTTCAGCTACCCCATTTTGCTACCGGGTTCTTGGTACAGTGAAATGCCTCTTTATCCCTTCTTCTCTATACACTTTGTGAAATGGATCATAACTATACTCTCTCGGTTTGGATTTCTACCATATTTTCTTCCAATTCAAGAACAAACTTAACACCTCATCTCCGTCTCATTGTATAAACCCATGACCGTACCTTCTAGAATAGTCATCAATGAAGCTCACAAAATAACGTCTACCACTTATAAATGTTGTCCTTGTTGGTCCCCAAACATCTGAATGCACATAATCTAGAATACCCTTAGTCTGATGCATTGCGGTGCCAAACTTTACTCTTGTTTGCTTGCCCAAAACACAGTACTCACAGAAGTCAATTTTGAAAGTTTTGGCTCCTTTCAATAGCCCTTGTTTCACCAATCTTTGTAGAGTTTTTCTCCAGCATGACCGAGTCTCATGTGCCACAACTTTGTATTATCACCAACTGCAATATCAGAACTCACTGTTGTGGTGCCAATGATATCAAAACTCGATCACTGTTGCAGTGCCAATTATTATTGTTGCCTGCAATACATACATATGATGCTCTCGAGTGCCTTCATCTCAACCAAAGCTCATATTTTACCTTCATAACACCATTAGATGCACAATAGTTGTAACCACTAGCCTCCAAAGCACCCAAAGAAATCTGATTCTTCTTCAATTGAGAAACATACCAAACTTCCTTCAATTCTCTGATCATCCCATCATGATGCTTGAACTTGATTGTTCCAACACCTTCTTTTTCTAAACCACAATCATCACCAACCAAAACTACACCACAACTTTTCAAATCCAAACTTGAGAACCTGTCACATCCCAATTTTTTTTTTTTTTAAGTTGTAGGTGTGACTGGAAAATAAAAATAGGATGGAAAAACAAACCAAGGATAATTTTGAGACTTGCAGAAAAATATGCAGCAGGCTTGTAACTTTGGAAAATCATAACTAATTCTAGAAAACTTATTTTCAAGAGATTCCAGTACGGCAACGATCATTAAGGTCTCTACTCTAATTTTCATAAAGACACCAAGTTCAAACAAGTAATCAATCTATACAGTTTTTTGAAAGAAAGTAACTGGTCCAAAATCTTAGAAACACTGATCTGCAGAATTTCCTGATGCATGCCCTAAACTTTGAAAAATCATAACTTAATCTAGAAAAATCTTTTTCAAGTGATTCAAATTCTGAACCTTAAGATGTCTACTACAACTCTTATGAAGAAACCAACTTCAAATTCTAAACAAAACTGTATGGTTTTCAAACGAAAGCTAACTGATGCAGAATTTGAAGAACACTGTTTCGGATTTGCAGGTTCTATTCCTACTTTGAGTCTAACCTATGAACTCTAAATAAACAAGCTGGAAATTAAAGAACCAATTCGAAGAACTTGGAATCAAGTGAAGGGCATAGCCAATTCAATAAAGATGTCATAGATTACAATACAAACTTCATTATTCCAACTGAAATTAAAATATAAACTTCAAAGGCTAACAACATGCTGCAGCCTTTATTCTTATTCTAAACAGAAATTTAAAAAAAAAACAAGCCACACACTTTCTTCACATCAGCACAAAGCTCTTCAACATAGAAATCTAAACTTCATGTTCAATACCTGAAATTTTCAATATAGGGGTGATCGAGCTTCAATAGCTCAGTAGGAGGCCAAGCCTCTTTATATTACAAAAACCAATAATGATAATAGAAAATTTCATATAAGTCTACCATGACACATAGGGCTGGGCATGGGACAGGATGGGACGGGATTGGGGTCATCCCACATCCCGTCCCGGTTGTTACACACGGGACGGGGTCGGGACGGGCCTTGCATTTTTTAGAATGAATCCCGCCGGGCCCAATCCCGGATGGGACGGGACGGGATCGGGATGGGACGGGCTCAATCCCGCCACAAAACTGAAAACAGAAAAGAAGAAAAACCTGCTTACATTCATAACTTACATGCATCAATCCATGATCTGATTACAATTACACAACCTGCTTACATTCATAAGTCACAATCCATAACCTAATGATACCAAACATAACAAGAATAACATCTATAATCTGTTACACAAGTTCACATATCATAAGTTTAACAAGAAAAGAAGAAAATTAAAAACATAGCAATACAAGATTACAAGCTGCTCCAAAACAGAATTAAACATTGATCACTCCAATTGCAACGGACTTCCCCTTCCCTTTCGCTTTTGGAGCTGGAGGTGGACAATTGTTCTTGCTTGAAGCAGTGCTCTCATGCTCTGCAAGTGAAAAAGAGTTAGTCTGGTGCGCATATAAAAATAGCCAAAATGTGTAAACTATAAACACTTCAATAATTATACCTCGCTCGACATCATAATAAAACTCCATGTTTTCAATTGTTGGTTCATCAATATCCTCAACAACCTCTGCAATATCATCTCCTAGCATCCAGTTCTGCATGCAAATAAGTCCCTCTACTGATTTAAGAGTAATGAACTCCTAAAAGGATCAATAACTCTGCCCCCTGTTGAAAAACACGACTCAGAGGCCACTGTTGAGGTCTGAATGGCAAGAACATCCCTTGCTATTGCTGCTAAGACTGGATACTTGCAGCCATTAACCTTCCACCAACACAGGATGTCAAACTGATCTTCTTCATCAGTTGGATCTAATGGAGCATCCAAGTATTGATCAACTTCATGAGCTGCAACTGCCTCATCATTTTCTTGCACAATCTTCTTCCTATTACTTAGTCGGTTGGATCTACTAGTACTGCTTCTACTTGTGATGGTGCTAGAAGAAGAGGTTGGAGATTGTGGCCTCTGCATGTGTACACCTCCATCTACATGAACAACATACTAAGAAGAGGTTGGATCGGATAACAGCAGCTTGAGGCGAGAAGCGGATGGAGGTTGCAGATCGGGTTGAGGCGAGCAGAGGTCACCGATTGCGTCAGCTTGAGGAGAGCAGCGGGAGGTTGAGAGTGAGGGTCAAAGCAGAGTGAGGAGAGGAGAAGAGAGGAAGCAGAGAGAGGAAAGGAGACTCGAAGCTGAATAAGGAGGCTGAGTAAGTTTTGTTCAATGTTCGGTATTAGGGCACTTCCATCAACGGTGAGATATAATAAATTTAATAATTAACGGTCAAGATTAATTATTCACTGTTTATACGGGACGGGACGGGACGGGCCTGACGGGACGGGAAATTTCAGTCCCGCGTCCCGTCTCATTATTTCTCTAACGGGACGGGACGGGACGGGACGAGTGTTTTTAGATTCAAATCCCGCCGGGATCGGGACGGGACCGGGATTTGCGGGATTTGTGCCCACCCCTAATGACACATATTCTTCCGCATAAGTCCACCCCAACATTTTTACCCACACAAGTGCACTTTGCAAGCTCAATTTTTTTTATCATTACTATCTTACCCTTATGCTTCAAAATATCTCACATCTCTCTCCTCTGCCTCTCACCCGTTCATTTGGTTCTCTCTCTCTCTCTCTCTCTCTCTCTCTCTCTCTCTCTCTCTCTCTCTCTTCTCCATTCTGACGCCGCCGCCATGACGAAGCCATCGCCGTCGCCTCAACGCGACTTCCAGCTCGACTACTCAACAACCTCAGCTTCGGCCTTGATTGCATCTCCCCCGCTTTTGGATTTCAACCACGATTAGGCAGCAATGGTCATCGTCTTCCAACTCTCCCTCTACGATATCGTTGGAACCCTACCTTCGTCGTTGACGTCAGCCACATCAACACCATATCTGAGGTACTTCTACTCCTTAGTCTTTGAATTTGTATCTGATTTGCTCCGATCCGACTGTTTTTGATTGATTTTGGGGGTTTTTGTTGTATGATACTCGCCTGATGACGATGAAGAAGCTCCGGTCTCTCTCTTTTTGATTCACCTCCGACGAGCTCTTGACCTTGACCCGATCCACCTAGATCCATGGCCAGGCGGCTTCCTCGGCGACTTGTACCGGTCTTCTTGGATTTCCTTGTCGTAATCTTCAAATTAATGCCAAGCAGGAGTTGAAATGTCAATAGCCACAACAATAAGTATATGGAAACAGAGCTAGGCACCGTCGACAACAACGTCCAATGTGGAATTGAAGGTTTTTCATTCTTTGTATGGCTTGGATGATGGATCTGTAAGGGAGTAGAGTGATGTGTAAGGGAGTAGATGCATCACAGCGGCAGTGCTTATGTATGATAGTATAATTTCAAAACTGTGATAGTATATTTATGACACTGAGATAGTACATTTTTGATATTGTGATAGTATATTTTCCGACACATTGAGTATATTTGGTAATACTTGGTAGTATCTTTTATTGTACTTAGTAGTAGCTTTTATTACAAATTATAGTAGCTTTTGTTGCTGACAGTAGTAGTTTTAATTTCTGATGGTAGTAGCTTTTGTTGGTGGTAGTAGCAGTTTTTGTTAGTGACTATAGTAGCTTTTGTCGTCGGTGATAGTAGCTTTTGTTGTTGGCTGTAATAGCTTTTCTAGCTACGGATAATAGCTTTTCTAGCTAGCGATTGTAGTTTTTCTTGCTGCCGGTAGTAGCTTTTGTAATCGGTGGTAGTAGCTTTTGTAGCTAGGGATAGTAGCTTTTGTTGTTGGCGTTTTAAAGACAATTGGACTTGGGTTTAAAAACAAAATCAATGGGCCGATTTACAAAATTATATATATATATATTATACTCGATCACACAAATAAATATATATATATATATATTTATATATATAAATTTACAAACCAATATACCCATATTTATGAATACAAATAAATACCAAGTAAAAATAAATAATATTCATTATCTCTTATTTTAAAAATACAGGTCGTCACAGAACCACTCTTTATTTGGACACATGTATGTTAAGAAGCAGCAGCAAAATCCATCAACCACACATTAGAGAAAGATTTTGAAGTTGCAGCCAATACAAATTCTGATACATAATCACCTTCACTAACTACAACATAAGCATTGGAATTAGCAGATTTGCTCCTATGTTATAACCTGGGACAATCTTTCTTCCATTGTCCTTTGTTATGACAAAAGGCACATTCATCCCTTGCAAGACTTCTTCTACTTTTAGATTTTCCTCTTGAACGAGAAAAACTTTTATTTTTACTACTAGAACTTCTTCTTTCAACTGATCTTCCTCTAGAAACAAGACAATCAAACGAACTACTTTCTTGTCTTGGTGTCGGACAACATGATTTATCAACGCATTGGAATTAGCATATTTGTTCCTATGTTGTAACCTGGGACAATCTTTCTTCCAGTGTCCTTTGTTATGATAAAACGCATATTCATCCCTTGCAAGACTTCTTCTACTTTTAAATTTTCCACTTGAACGAGAAAAACTTTTATTTTTACCACTAGAACTTCTTTTAACTGATCTTCCTCTAGAAACAAGACTATCAAACGAACTACTTTCTTTGTCTTGGTGTCGGACCACATGATATATCAATGCATTAGACACTTCATCAAACTTAATTGTTTCTTTCCCATAAATCAAAGCAGTGGCCAAATGATCATAAGAATCATGCAGTGAATTCAACAAAATTAAGGCTTTATCTTCCTCCTTAATTTCTTCATCTAAATTGAGCAGATCAGCAATCAACTTGTTGAAGGCATCAATATGTTGAATCATCTTCAACCCTTCTTTGTATTGAAACATGTACAACCGCTTCTTCAAATACAGACAATTTTCTATATTTTTTGTCATGTATTTATCTTCAAGCTTCTGCCACAATTCCTTAGCAGATGTCTCCCTCATCACCGCATACTTCTGAGGCTTCGCAAGACAAAATCGAATGGTTGAACATGTCATTCGATTCAATTTTTCCCACTTAACATCAGACATAGTTTCATATCTATCTTCCAAAGCAACATTCAAATCTTGTTGAGGCAAAACATCTTTAACTTCACACTGCCACATCCCGAAACTATTTGTCCCATCAAATTTTTCAACTTCAAACTTTGCATTTTGAAAAGTAGTTCTTGCCACTTGAGTTCCACCTCCAGCAAATGGATTGATCTCATCATCTATGTCTCCTATCTATGCCAATTGGATCAAGAGATGAAGCTCTGATACCAATTATTGTATTTTGAATACCAAATAGAAGAAGACAACAAATACAGCGGAACACAACTTCATTGCACTTGATTCATTGCAGTAAGAGAAACACAAAACAATAGCAAGAAGTTAAAGAACACGAGAGATTTACGTGGTAATTGGGTACATGGATTTGTTGCCAGTTTTGGGACAGACTCTGTTCTAGAAGCAGAGGCTAGAGCTCTGTCCATTAGACTAACAATTGCCACTGAGATTGGTATTACAAATCTGAAAATTGAGACTGATTCATCTATACTAGCTTGTACTACAGATGAAAACTCAGATGTTTGTGTCTCACCAGTTGTGTCGTGTAATTGTTGAATGTAAAAATCTATTGAAGTCCTTCCAAGTTTACACATTGGAGCATGTGTACAGGGAGCAGAATATAGTGGCTGATAAACTTGCTGGTAGATTTCAAGAGCAAAAGGAGCTATGAAGGTTTGATGCTTGTCCATTTCATGGTTGAAGTTGTGGCTGGTGATATATAGGGCCGGTCCTGAAGGATGGAAGGCCCGATGTGAAAAAAATCTTTGAGCCCTCTTGTATTAAATTTTTTTTTTTAGAAAACCAAAAAAAAATTCAAATAAAAACAAATTTGATTAATACTGTAATCGTTGGGTCCAATAAAAAATAATAAATAAACCATGGGATATAGGTTAAATAGAAAAATATGAAGACAGCTAGCAATTCTTGGTGTAGTAGGAATGGTTGTATTGTTGGTATCTTTAGTTCATATACTACAAAGAGTATAAAATCACTGATCAACTATCAGATAAATATTTGTTTTGTTTTTATTTTAGGGTATTGCTATTAACACACCCTATCTAGCACCACCCTTATTTTATTATCACATTGTCTTATGACTTAAAAAAGCGTATTACGTCCGAAAGACTAATTTATGTCCGGAAATATCATCGAAATGTTTCTTTTCTCCTAGTTACCAAAAATAGATTGAGATTTTGACTTTAATGAGCATCAACAATATTTGTACACGAATATGAGAGCTCATACTTGATGTTTTTACCAATTATCAGGATTCCCAATCATATTAGGAGTCTAGAATAACATTAACCATAGCCAAAAGATTGTGATTTTTTTTTTTCTTTATGAAGAATGAAAATGTGTTTTTTTTCTGAAAAGAAAAATGTGATTATCATTACCAGAAAGATAAATTTTATTAACAAATCTCTAAATACTAGACACACATTTCATACTTAATACATCACCTATTAACATTATTGTTTTAGTATTTTACTAGATACACATCCTCAAACTTCCTCAAATACCCTTATTAACAGTACACAACCTATTTACTAAAGACAATCGCTTTTCTAAATCTGTTACTTAATTCATTCAAATTAATGAGATTTTCTCAAATGGTTTCATCTTTTCTCGAACTGTTTACCTCATTAACATCTCTCTCGAAGGTTTCACGTTATTAAGATCTCCCTCGAAGGTTTCACGTTATTAAGATCTCCCTCAAAGGGTTTTACTTCATTGATATCTATATCTTTTTCCATGGGTTTTCCTCGACAACATTTCTTTTCACATAGTCTTTTATTCATAATTGATTTCAATAATTTTTGTGCAAAATACTTAACGAAACTTTCAACAAAAGAATGCTCAATCTAGTGTAATACTAAATTAATAATAATCGATTATTGAGAATCATTGCATAATATTCATATGTAGTGTTAAAATATTTGGTAATCAGTTCAAGCTTAACATCAAAAAGTGATAGTAGTACAATATACTAGTTTTGAACAATTAATCGTCGTTAAGATGAATTGCACTGTAGAGGAGAAGAAAACTCTTAAGCGGGGTATTATATTAGTTCTTTAGTTTTGATATGAATATCTCTTATGGTAATTTTATGTATCCATAAATTTTTATATAATTTGTATAAAAAAAATATATATATATTTAGTATTTAGAGATGTGTTAATAAAATTTCTTTATCAGAAATTACCAACAAAAAATTACTAGAAATGAGAAATGCATGGCGTTAGACATTGACCCAACATCTCTCCTAAAAAAAAAAAAGAAGACATTGACCCAAGTTACCCGACGATTCGGACATTTTATCTACACTTTTCCTTCTTTGCTAAAAGAAAAGGTTAATAGTTGACAACGGCGCCGAATAAGTAGCTTCCCCGAAGTCTTTCACAACTGTTTAGTTGCTCAACAATGAAGCTCAGCTGTCGAGCTCAGAAGTTTACATCCTAGATTTCACTGCAAACTGTGAGTGCTTCTGCTTCTGCTTCAGATTCGAAGAACCCAACTCCCATTTAAGAAGTAAGCTTATTCTATAGTGAATATTCAACCACACATTTCTTTGTTTGATACATGCTTGATAGTGACACTAAAACTAGATCCTTACTGAAAAGATTCAAAATTTAAGTGAAGGGTTTGTGTATTTTGTGTAGCTGCAGCATAAAGTTTTGGTCTTTATTGGGTTTTGGGATTATGAGATTCAATTATTGGGATAGGCATTTAGGCTTCAATTTTCCAGTGGATTGGCTATTAATAATGGAAGTAGTTATTCAATGTGTTTGTGTAAGCAGATGGTGGAATATGGTAGTTCAGGAACTGGGTTATTTCCTCACTAGCTTATAGAAAGGCCAAAGAGGAGTAATGTCTTTTTATTGTAAGCTTCAGTTTCGACATTTACCGAAAATGAGGAAGTGGTATGGAGGGTTGTTGATTATTGCTCTTGCTATGATATTGGTTTTTCGTTACGGAAGCATTGCCAAAATTGAACCCCCAAAGCAACCACCATTGCAGTCACCGAAGCAATCGGCTGCTGAATTCTTTGGAAACAGTCCTGACAATGAGTCTCTTGGGACGTTTCCTGAGGTTAAAGTGATAGCACAGCCAAAACCATTCAAGAAACCACATTTCGTAGAGGTTGATGGGCTCGATGATCTGTTTGCTTCACATGATATCTTCGAAGAGTCAAGGGCCTTGCTTGTATGGCGTCACTTGCGTCCCCTACTATGCAGGTCTGATGCTTTGCCTGAAACAGCTCAAGGGGTAAAAGAGGCTTCGATCGCATGGAAGGACTTGCTTTCTATAATTGACAAGGACAAGGCTTCAAAACTGAACAAAAGTGAAGATCAAGAAGACAAACCCTGCCCTTTTTCTGTAAATGCACTCGGCAATATAGCATCAGGAGATGGGAATATTCTTGAAATCCCTTGTGGCCTCATTGATGATTCTTCCATTTCTTTGGTTGGCATTCCTGATGGGCAAAGCTTTCAGATTCAACTTCTTGGCTCACAACTATCGGAAGAGCTCGAGTCTCCTGTCATCTTGCATTACAATGTCAGCCTTCCTGGTGACAACATGACAGTGGAGCCATTTGTTATCCAAAACAGTTGGAATAATGAACTTGGTTGGGGCAAAGAGGAAAGATGTCCTTCTCACAGATCTGCTAGCAATCTGAAAGGTATTGTTTAAATTTAAACTGTATTAGTACAAATGCAATTCTTTCTGTAGCACATTAGCTCTGCTTGCTTAGATAAACATGTTGTTTAGCAATTAAAGAGTTTGCAACTAAAAATCTGACAAAATTTGGCAAATTCAACAGTTGATGGACTTGTTCTTTGCAATGAACAAGTTGTCAGAAGCTCTTTGGATGAATCTCTAAATGTGAGTCAGCCTAGTAGTGACATGTTCACCAATGTTTCCAGGGTAAGTGCTCATGGAGATGCTAATTTCCCATTCATTGAAGGGAATCCATTTACTGCCACATTGTGGGTTGGTGTAGAGGGATTCCACATGACTGTGAACGGTAGGCATGAAACATCGTTTGCTTATAGGGAGGTAAGGTATGAGTTTATGGATAATATCAAATTCATGAATTTAAATTATCAAAAGATCACTCCATATTGAGAAAATATTACTTATGTCCACTCCACTTTTAATGCAGAAACTTGAACCGTGGTCAGTTTCCAAAGTTAGAGTGGCTGGTGGTTTGAATGTCTTATCTGCCTTAGCTAAAGGCTTGCCTGTTTCCGAGGATCATGATTTAGTTGTTGATGTTGAGCACCTGAAAGCTCCGCCCCTTATGAAGAAAAGGCTTTTGTTATTGGTTGGGGTTTTCTCAACAGGAAATAATTTTGAGCGTAGAATGGCATTGAGGAGGACTTGGATGCAGTACAAGGCTGTACGTTCTGGGGATGTGGCTGTCCAATTTTTCATTGGCCTTGTAAGTGAACCATTTCAGAGTAGTACTTGTTTGTTTACTTATACCAATAATATAGTCTGATATTCCTCTACATCCTCTTGTTTTGCCCAGGAAAAGATTAATGTCTGCTAACTTAAGTCATAATCATACTTTCATTAAAAAAGAGTCATAATCATTAATTTCTCTGATCAGTTATTTAGCAATAACTGTCCTGTGTTTGTGGTGCCTCAAGTGTGAGATTTATGTTGGCATTTATTCAAGATCATTAATAGAATCTTTTGCAACTGTTTCTAGAATAGAAATGGGAGGGTAAAAACTGTTTCTAGTACTTAGCTTAGAGAATGTTGCTTTTGTATATGAACCTAGTAGTAGTGGAGGGAGCTCACTGTGTTATTTATTGTACATAGTCCTTTTATTCCAAAAATATTGATGATTTCATTCTGGTCCTGCTACTCATCAACAGATCACTTGGTCAAGAAAAAAGAAATTCTGACCAAGAAACTCAACTTTTTTTTTTCCATACCTGCAGCACAAGAACAGTCCAGTCAATTTTGAACTGTGGCGAGAGGCTCAAGTGTATGGAGATATCCAACTGATGCCATTTGTTGATTATTACAGCTTGATAAGCCTGAAGACAATTGCAATTTGCATTTTTGGTGTATGTTCCTCCGAACTGAACTATTCATGATTCTGCATCTACATATTGTCATGATTCTTTCGTGCAAGTATAGTTTTTTTTTCTTATTTGAATAATTCATGCACGTATTAGAAACTTACAAATGATCTTAATCTCAAAATTGCAGACCAAAATTCTCCCTGCTAAATATATCATGAAAACAGATGATGATGCTTTTGTTAGAATAGACGAGGTCATCTCCAGCCTCAAGGTAAAGGCAAATAAAGGTCTCTTGTATGGTCTCATATCATTTGAATCATCACCTGACAGAGACAAAGACAGCAAATGGTACATTGGTGATGAGGTATATATGCATATGAAAATTATTTCTTATGCATTACATTTGCTTCAATATCACTCTTTGGCTGGGTTCTGATGAGTGTTCATTTTGGGCAGGAATGGCCACATGCTGGTTACCCACCATGGGCACATGGTCCAGGTTACATCATCTCTAGGGACATCGGCAAATTCATTGTTCGTAGCCACCATGAAATGGAACTCAAGGTATACTTGCTTGTAACACATTATCCAGTTTTTAAGTTGTATTTCTTCTAGGATCTGCAACAATTTTGTAGAACTAGTATCATCATATATTTATCTTTCAAAAAAAGTTTATATAGTATCTAAAGAAAAGGACTGTTCAATGAATTGCATTAGGGGTATGAAATGGATCAGGCAGTGTGTTGATCCATCATACTTAAGACTGACCTCTTAGCATTATGTTTCTCCAGCTTTTTAAACTAGAGGATGTTGCAATGGGAATATGGATTGAACAATTCAAGAACAGAGGTCAAGAAGTAAATTATGTCACGGACGAAAGGTTTTACAATGCTGGATGTGAGTCAAACTATATTCTTGCTCATTACCAGACCCCCAGATTGGTGTTATGCCTGTGGGAGAAGCTGCAGAAAGAGCACCAGGCCAACTGCTGTGAGTAACACATCAACACCAGCCTCACAAATTCCTTCCTTCTTGTCAGCTCCAGTCTTAATTTGCAGCAAACTGTACCAAGCAAAGTCGACCCTTAATGGGGTTTTGGGAACGTCAGAGAAAGTTGTCAACTGTACAGTAATTTTGTGCCGAGCTTCTTTTCTTGTTTGATGATTACATGGTATTCTTGATTCATTTACAATAAGACTGACGTGGTTTTGGGTAGAAGTTCTTGTTAGATCAACTTGACCTCTTAATCGTCTGCTCTCGTTAGAAAGCTGGTGGTGCATTTGTCATGATGAAAGAAGATTCGAGGGTTGGTATAAGTTGACCTCTGCACCAATAGTGAGGCCCCATATCAGTGTGTCAAAATCACACGTATCTTCAATTTTATTTTCTGGATGCCAAATTATTGTGAAAGTCACCATTCTGTACTTTTAAGCTGATGTGACTAGTCCAGAACACAATGCCATTGATTGTCAAGCTGAGATTGGTTGAACCAGAAGATGGCATATGATAGAGAATATGAAGCGGAAGATACTCGAAGTTTTGGATGGTATTGAATAGGACTTGGGAGTTAGGACTCTGCAAGGCAAGTGATTGTGGTCGAGGCACGTCCAAACTTCTATGAACAAAAACGAAAGGAGGTATTTCTACGCATGATTGTCATGGTGCCACCTCTTGTAGAAAATAGGTAACAGAGTAACTGAAAAACTGTAGGAACTTTCTAGCTTTGAACTAGCACTCATGAGATAGATACCACTCGAGGTTTTCTTCTGCCTAGTGTATGATGAAATGGCATATATGATTAGGTGTGTAGTGACTGATTGCCACTCACTTAAGATATGGAGATTAAGGGAATCCTCACCAACTCTTTACTCCCTTCCCTCACTCAGTAAGTGCTTATTAGGTTGCTTAATTTGATAGTAATCTTCAACAAGATTACACTGAGGTAAAAAGTAAAGAAATATCTGGATGGTGAAACTGCAGAGTTAGATTCACTCGTTTTAACTAAATTGAAGTAAACCAAGTCAAATTTTGAGTTCACCGGTTCACCCCAATAGGGTTGGGCTTGGTGTGGAACTAGTAACTTCAAGGGCGACCAATATTGATCGTAGTCTTTGGTTAATTTATGCAATGTGAAACGATGTCATCATTACTATTCATTCTAACCAATTTGACACAAATTCGGCAAAATATCACGCATATTTAGCTAGATTCAATCATACCAACATATATTTAATTTTGATGCCGCCGGTAGTTACAAGGCAACCAAACTAACCATCAAACCAAGCCCAACTTCTAACTTCGAAGGGTGTTTTTAAGAGTTTCAGTGCCATCCACCCCTATTCCACATAATCCTTTTTCTTTATCTTTCAATACTCCTTTATGACATTAGTGCTTCCATGCCTTATCTAGGAGTATTTGCACTTTTCCAAACTCAACCTTACAATTGAAGGCAAGAAGATAAATTTCAGCATCATGATCACGGTTAGCTAGTTGATAATCTTTTCTGCTCAAGTTCCTTTACACTTTTCATTGGATATTTGGATAGCAATAACAAAAAAGGACAAGCTTTTGCTGCATAAAACTATAGAAGAAAAGACTTGGGAGGAAAGAAGACTTGTGAGCCAAGTAAATTTGATAAGACTTTGGCCTTGAACAAATAAATGGAATCGAAGTGCTCAAAATGGTGACGGCAGCCACTTTAAAATCCAACAAGGCAACAACTAACAAAAGCTAAACCCCATTAAGCACGCAACCCCTTTGTATATGAATCTAACGTAGTAGCACCAAAATAAAAGTTTCATTGTCACTCATTTCTTTAATCAAAATGGTTTTTCTAGTATGAAAGTCACAGAAAACGTTTAGCATAATTTGATGGCGTTTTGGAAGGAACATTCAAATCAATTAAGCCTGTTGTGAAAATCATGTGGGAAATGAGGGCAGAATTTTCAGCTACATTTCTTCTTCATCATTCTTGAATGATAATGATATACTCTTCCTTAGATTTGAAAACTGGTTTGGTATAATTAAAGAGGCCCCCTCAAAATCAACTGCTAGATCAATTTGAAAGCTACCTATAATCTACACAATGATTTTGCTCATCAAACTTTTTGGTTTATTATAGAACTTGAGTAATATTAATAGTAATGTAGTCATAAAAGGAATACTTTGAACGCTATGTGTTAAATCTTAGAGATGATCATTTTAACGTCTAAATTGATGATAAAGGAGGAATTTGCATGCAAACATTGAATTTCGACCTCAACTCAAACTCCAAAATCAAAGAGATAGACTCATTCTTGAAAGCAGCTCTCGAAATCTTGAACTTAATCATTTCAGGGTTAATGACCTATACTTTGAATTCGAGATCTAAAACTCTATAAAGAGCCTAAGATGCATAGTGTTAACAATGGAGAATCGAGAACCTTGAAATCCAACACCTCCTAACAATATATTCACTTGATTTTGTTTCAGGTTGAGAGTTAAAGAAAACATAACGACATGCAACTCGTTGTTGTTTATTGGAAACCTTGAAATCCAAAACCTCCTACCAATTCATGTTACATCTAACATCCTTCTAACTTGTAAAACCGAACGAACATAACAGCACCATAAGATCAAAATTGCATCAAATGGTTATGTGATTTCTAGAATATAACCCATTGTGTCAATAAAAACACGAAATATCAACAAAAATCCCTAATATTATGGTGAAATAAAAACCCCGTCGACGAGTAACAGACGGCGTGAGGCACAAGCCAGACTGCCCCACACTGTTTAGTTGTCACTCCCGTAAAGGGAAAGCCAAAACCTCACAATTCCATTCCCAAGTAGGATTCGGAAACCAACAGCCGCAAGGCTAACCCCCAAGCCAGGGGCAGAACCGTCAAAACCACCCCAAATACAGCCAATCACGTGCTATTTACCCTCGCGTGTAACTCACGCCTCCCACTGGAACCACCTCAAACCCGCGTCAACCCACGCGCACGTGCCGGTAACGCAGAGGCGGTGCTACTGGCTGCAGCCAGTAATTTCCAAATTCAACCCCTTTAAATAACCCGTCTCTCTCCCATTCGCTTCACATTTGCAACACAAAAAAATCCAGAGCGATTCAGAATTCGAAGAAAAGAGAAAACCCTAATTCCGTTACCGAAGAAAAAACCCTAGAATTTCCGAAGAGTATTTTGAAGATGATTGTGAGTCAGAATATGGTGGCTGAGGCCGAGATTATTTGCCAGCAGAGCCTGCTGGACGTGAAGTACCGGCGCGTGCAGATCGACGTGGGGTCGCCGCCGTCTTCTTCTCCGAGCTTCGGAGAGGTCTGCGTCTCCGAGACGGTTTCGGCCGAGGCGAAGCGCTTCGAATCGGTATGTGACTCTGTTGTTTTAGCTTGGATTTGAGTTTGTGTTAATAATTAGTGAATTTGCTTAATTCTGGTATTGGGTTTTTGTCAGATTTAGTCTTTGATTTTGGTTTTGCTTGTATGTTTATGTTTAGGGTCAGCTTGTTTTTGTAAATTGAATGATAAAAAGTTGAACTTGGTTTTGTGAATCTGATTGGGTTGAATAGAGTCAACTGAATTGCGTGTAGTAGAGGATTGTTTTGGTACCCTGTTTGTTCTGGATTTCATGGTTGTTCTTCCTGGTGATTTCCAAGTGTAAAGTTTTAATCTTTAATGCCTAGCAGACTTTAATTCTGGCTCCCCACACCACCCACCGTAGATTTTATGATACCTAGAAAGACCTGACAAGTTCTGATTATGTGTTGGTGATTTTAAAGTGTGAAATTTGTTGTGGGGCACTTGGTTTTGTATTTGTTTGTTAGAGTTTTGAATCTCTGTGTAGTTTCTTTTGTTTGCTTACATGTTGGCTTGAAATTTTGCGTAGAGGGTGGGCCAGGAAAATTGTTAGAGTTTTGAATCTCTGTGTAGTTTCTTTTGTTTGCTTACATGTTGGCTTGAAATTTTGCGTAGAGGGTGGGCCAGGAAAATCAGTGAGTTTAATGGGTTTCTGGTTTGCCATCTTAATGTGAAGTGATTATGGTTTATCTTACTATATCGAGAAATTGGTTGAGGATTACTTGATGCGTCCAGCAGCTTATTTAATTGTGGTATGTAGGAACAGAGAAATTGTACTGGTGAAACTGTACGAGTCAATTGTCTTAATGGTCTACTAGTTATTTGTTTGTATCTGTATGATCTGTTTTAGGACTCCTGTACTAATATAATTTTGTTCTTTATATCAGGTTGTGAGGTGCTCAGAGACTATTGCTAATGCTGTAATGGAGACCACTGCAGTAAAGTTTGTTCCAAAGATTCACTCAGGAAGCCATAGTGAGATTGGAGTAAGACATTCCATGGATGATGATCACATACGGATCGACGACCTATCTGCCCATGTTGGGCCTCTCTTTAATAGTTCCTTGCCGAGTGCATTTTATGCAGTTTTTGATGGGCATGGCGGGCCTGAAGCAGCTACTTATATCAAGAGGAATGCCATGAGACTATTTTTTGAAGATGCTGATTTTCCGCACACAGTAGATTTTGATGGTGCTTTCTTCAAAGAGTTGGAGAACTCACATAAGAAAGCATTTTTACTGGCAGACCAGGCCTTGGCTGATGAACACAGTGTGGATGCTTCATGTGGAACCACAGCATTGACTGCCCTAGTACTTGGAAGGCAGTTGCTCGTAGCAAATGCTGGTGACTGTCGGGCAGTTCTTTGTAGGAAAGGAGTTGCATTTGATATGTCCCAAGATCATAAGCCTACTTACTTGCCGGAACGTACGCGGGTCGAGCAGTTGGGTGGTTATATTGATGATGGGTATCTTAATGGTTATCTTTCAGTCACCCGAACCCTTGGAAATTGGGACTTCAAATTACCACTTGGCTCCTCGTCACCTCTCATTGCTGAGCCAGATGTTCAACAGATTATGTTAACAGAGGATGACGAGTTTCTGATACTTAGTTGTGATGGCATATGGGATGTCATGTCTAGCCAATATGCGGTGAGTCTTGTAAGGCGTGAGCTGAGGAAGCACAATGATCCAGAACAGTGTGCCAGAGAACTTGTGAAAGAAGCGCTACGTCTGCATGCATCTGACAACCTCACTGTTATTGTTGTATGCCTCTCTTCTCCTGATCGTCCAGTCGAGTCTCGCTCCGAGGGACCAAGATTAAGGAACTGCAGTTTTTCAAAGTTGAGAAGCTTGCTAGAAGGCAATTGAATGTAAAACCAATTGATTCACTATTTACTATTTCCAAATGGAAATGGGCTTCTATCTGTATGTGGCTGTTTCAGATAGTTATTGAACAAAGCGGTCAGCAGTTTTGTAGGATAGAAGTAGTACTCGAGTGGTGAACTATGGAATTGAATTGAGTGAGCTGTAGCTGTGAACATAATTTACAATCATGATTTAAATGGATTGGATTCACCCTGTGTTTCATATTTTGTTGTTCTTCTCATGCGTGTTTTTACCTTCGAGCATTACCTGAAACTGTTCTAAACCTCTGAAGACTGAGTTCTAAACTGAAAAACTGATCTTATGGTATGCCTCATTTCAATCCAAACAAGCGTGAGAATTGTTGTCACTGTCCCTAGTAGGATTGGATTCAGTTGGCAGCAGACAAATAACCTCATCATCTCACACACCTCCTAAACCAAACAATCCCATTTCATGATCTGCTGAGCCTCTATGAGGCTACCATTTTCTACACTTGTCTCTACTTTTTTTTATATAAAAATGTCAACTCCAAAATAAACAAATAAAAATACTGAAAATTGTGCTCTTCTTACCTAAATCAATTGATCTGCCAACTCAATTAGAGTGGTCAAATAAGGTAAGCCCTCATCATGATCACGATCAACGTTCACGATTACGTTTCATTTCTACACCCTCAACGTGGCAAACGATCAACGGTCACACCATGAACCGTATAGTGCACCTTCACACACAAATCATAAAAAAAAAACCAGAAAAATAAATAAATAAATAAACAAAAAAATAAAAATTGTATAAGCAAAGCATCGTAGGCTCACACTGAAAAGCTTGGGTCGTATAATTGAAAGGTCCAGCCTTTGATCGAAGCCAAAAGCTCTCTCTCTCAAATCTTGGACCTGAAAAAACCCTAGAAGCAAAAATGGCGATGGCAAGCTTTGCTCGGCGCAAGGCCTACCTGCTCTCAAGAAATCTCTCCAACACTTCGTCGGAGGCCGTCCGCTACTCCTTCTCCCTCACCTCCTTCTCCCGCGGCTTCGCCTCCTCGGGATCTGAAGAGAACGACGTCGTCGTCATCGGCGGCGGGCCCGGCGGCTACGTGGCCGCCATCAAGGCCGCGCAGCTCGGTCTCAAGACCACCTGCATCGAGAAGCGCGGCGCTCTCGGCGGCACCTGCCTCAATGTCGGTTGCATACCCTCCAAGGTAATCTGTCTATCTCTCTTTACAGTCTTGCTAGGGTTTAGTAATCTATGAGTATCGTCGTGGTTAAATTATGATAATTTTGTTGGTTGATTTTACTGCTGTTAGATCTAATTGTTCAATCAGATGTTAATTTTTCGCTTGATTGTGAATTTAGTTTCATTTTGATTGGATTGAGCTGATTATTCGTTCTAATTGAAGTTACTTTGGGTTAAATTGTGCATATTTACTTGGTTTTGTTCCAATTTCATGCAAGTCTTTGATCAATTAAGTAAATAAGCCATGAAATTGATTTTTTTTTTTGGTAAAAGAGAGACCGCTGCTAAGTATTTGTAGTAAGTTTACTGCTGTTACTGCATCTGTGAAGTAAATGCTGTTCTTTTTGGCTACTTGGTGGTCTTTTTGGCTTCCTTGAGTTAATGTTGGGTGTGAGTTGGTTGTGAAATTTAGCTCTAACTGTTGGTTTTTAATGTCCAGGCGCTTCTTCATTCGTCTCACATGTACCATGAAGCTCTGCATTCGTTTAAAAGTCATGGTGTTAAGTTCGACAATGTTCAGATTGATTTGGCTGCCATGATGGGCCAGAAAGACAAAGCTGTGTCCAATCTGACAAAAGGTATCGAAGGTCTGTTCAAGAAGAATAAGGTTACTTATGTTAAAGGCTATGGAAAGTTCATTTCCCCCAATGAGGTTTCAGTGGACACCATTGATGGTGGGAATACAGTTGTGAAGGGGAAAAATATCATCATTGCCACTGGTTCTGATGTCAAGTCTTTGCCCGGGATTACTATTGATGAGAAGAAAATAGTATCATCAACTGGAGCTCTGGCTCTGTCTGAAATCCCAAAGAAACTTGTGGTTGTTGGAGCTGGATATATTGGTCTTGAGATGGGCTCCGTGTGGGGTAGACTTGGCTCTGAGATAACTGTTGTTGAGTTTGGACCTGATATTGTCCCATCAATGGATTCAGAAATCCGCAAGCAATTCCAGCGTTCCCTTGAGAAGCAAGGGATGAAATTCTTGCTCAAAACAAAGGTGGTAGGAGTTGATGCTTCTGGAGATGGTGTGAAGTTGACCCTTGAACCAGCAGCTGGTGGTGAACAGACCACACTTGAAGCCGATGTTGTTCTTGTATCTGCTGGTAGGAATCCATTTACATCTGGGCTTGATTTGGACAAGATAGGAGTTGAAACTGACAAGATGGGGAGAATTTTAGTGAATGAAAGGTTTGTAACAAATGTTCCTGGTGTTCATGCAATTGGTGATGTTATTCCTGGACCTATGCTCGCCCACAAGGCAGAGGAGGATGGGGTTGCATGTGTGGAGTTCATCGCTGGTAAGGTTGGCCATGTGGACTATGACAAGGTTCCTGGGGTTGTCTATACTCACCCTGAGGTTGCATCTGTTGGAAAGACTGAGGAGCAAGTGAAGGACCTAGGCGTCAAATACCGTGTTGGAAAGTTCCCATTCTTGGCAAACAGCAGAGCCAAGGCAATAGATGATGCTGAAGGACTAGTCAAAATTTTGGCTGAGACGGAAACAGATAAGATCTTGGGAGTACACATCATGGCACCCAACGCCGGAGAGCTCATTCATGAGGCAGCCATAGCATTGCAGTATGATGCATCAAGTGAGGACATTGCTCGTGTTTGCCATGCACATCCAACCATGAGCGAGGCCTTGAAGGAAGCTGCCATGGCTACTTATGACAAGGCCATTCACATCTAGAAAAATTAATTACTTTTACAGTTTTACTCTTGTTTTCACTGTCCTTTATTTTAAAAGAATTTTGGAATGACTTGTGAAGAAGTTTCCATTTAGTTATTTTGGCCTTCATTGAAGGTAGCAGATAAAGTACTTGATTACAAGGTTTTCTGTCCCTATTGGTTACAATAAGGGAATGACTATGCTTTCGCTTCCCAATGTGAATAACAACATAAGCAGAGCTTCGATTTCTTTAAAGAACTAGCGAAGAGATTATTTGTGTCTGATATTTTGATCGTGTACAACTAGTTTGTTGTGTTCATCCAATCTTCCAAATTTGTCGAAGGATGCAGTATATATAAAGGACCTCTGGCGACCAAGTTCTGTAGTAATAATGTAATATACAAGTGTCAGCAATCCCCCTCTTATTTGCCCATTCTGTCTCGACTCCGGGTTTAAATGTTTAATATACTAATATTGCAGGTAATGAGGTAAAGAATGGCCAATGCAGAAGAGAAACCATCATATGATTATTTGAGGTAAAGAATGGCCAATGCAGAAGAGAAACCATCATATGATTATTTGTTTTGCAGTACAAGGACAATAATAAGAAAAAAATTGAGCCTGCAATCCCACCCCTCTTGATCCAAATAAAATAGCTAGTTTACAATTAATGCCTTACTCTCCTCTCTCATAGAGAATCCAGGCTGGTTGAGAACACCTGATGCAAATGATGCCCAGTACCCCCTTACGTAATACTTGTAGGCTTCTGTTTTTACTTTGTTAATAAAATCAAAGCAAAAAATAATACTGAAAATTCAACAACTGTCCATACCCTCTCCAAAATAGTAAGTTCAGCAGTTTCGTACAGGCATTCGGGAGCACCCTGAATTGTGCAGTTATGGACCCTCCCGCATATCAGGCCTCCTTTTGGCCTGCACAGCCAGCCGTGCATCCCTTTCCCGTTCAAACTCCCGGTAATCTGCTCGCTCCAAGAAGGAAACCTTGTCTAGATATTGGTTGGAACTCTTCTTGTAAGCATCCAACTCCTCGTCCAATCCTTTTTCTTCCTTAAACTCTCCCCAGTCCTGTTTGGTCTTGTCGAGCACACTGAGCTTTGGTTTCTTCTTGATCTGTTCAAGCATGGCATCAACAGCTGAAGGTGCATGAGCTTTGACCTTATCAGATGCCTCCTTTGAATCAGCATCAACAAGCTTTTTAACTTCAATTTGTTGACCTGCGAAGTCCCGGACCTCTGTGATCTACAAAAAGGAACAGATGTGTTGGATATGATTTTTACTTTATTACTTCATTTTACAAACTAACCAAGCTGATAAAAGATGGCTTGAAACAAAAATGCAGCTTTACATACAGATAATGATTGATATGGCTGTCTGGTATATATAAAAATTTGGTTTAGATCACTGAGGTCTGGGACTTAGCAGGTCAATTAAAAAGGAAAATTTTGGGCAATCACAAAGACTACTCGAGCCTTTCAAAAAAAAAGAAAAAAAAAGAGACTACTCGAGTAGCAAAAGATGGGCAGGTACTTAAGTACATACCGATAGATTTTATATTATAACTTCAATGGCATGCATCTCATCAAATATATTGTCACTAATCAAAGGGTCCATTTTAGAGAAAAGCCAATTTTATGCAGACAGGCCTCAGAATCCTGTAAGAGCCCACCTATGCCACCAGAGTGCCAAAAAGCAGAACAAAACAATGTACTTACCTCCACTTTCCCTCTACCTGATGCTGCAGCTCCAGCATCCTTAACTTCTACGAGAGCAGCAGCGGCTAGCTTCCTGGCATTTTCACTAGAGCTGTCCTGCATGACAATATCACTAGATTTGTTCTGTAAGACACTTGATCCCTTCTGTGATAGATCTTCTTTTGGGGACTCTGTCTTCTTTGGTGCCAGGCCAAGATATGCCTTCCAACCCTGAGAAATACGTCAGTAAGAGATCAATTCTAGCCATTATAATTCCAACGCAAACAGGGAGCATGAGGAAATCCTCACATCAGATGATGCCTTCTTTGGAGTTTTATTCGCAGGTGAATGCGATTTCTTTAATAAATCCTTGAAATTCTTATTAGATATTCCTTTATTCATTTGCTCCCACACAGCATCTACCCGGGCTTTTACATCTATCAAGACAAGAAAGAACATTAAACCTTCTGATAAACAGAAAGATGTAATATTGTAGAGATAAACCAAACAGAAGAACAGGAATTGAAGTAACACGCGTTTGTGAATGAGAAGAATTTCTGACCAGTTTCGTCAGGTTTGGCATTTGAGCTTGGAAGAGTAGCAGCTCCATTTGCAGACTCAATGCCATCCTTATCACTTGCACTACCTGAAACAAGAAAACAAATAACTGAACCATAAGTAGGGGGAACAGAGAACTGCATCCAAACTGGCTACCAAGAAATTCTGGTAAGAGTATCACTAGTCCTGGCAGTGCCTGCCTCAATGGTAGAAATCTAGGTTGTAGCTTTGAAGGAGCAAATCATCAACAATGATTCAACTAGAAGTAGGAAAACCAGCCCAATTCATAGAATAAACACCTCTCATGTCTAACGATCTTGTATAACAACTTCAAAACATGATAAAACTATAGGTTTTCAATAGTTGTGGACTATCTCCGGACATCAAGCACTGATATCATCTGACAACTATAGGTTTTCAACTATGGGATGCTGATCCTCAAATTTTTGAAATGCTACTCTTACCAATTTTGAGTTAATTAAGACTAAAGACACATAGAGAGGTTATAGCCTCGATTCTTTGTGTTTGAGATGACAAGAATCTACAACAACAAAGGCTTCAAACCCATGAAAGAGTTGATAATGCAGCTGAAAACCCGAAACTTTTCAAGCCAATTTACTATTCTACGAATTGGGTAATCGAGCACACAGTTTTCCACCCCTATACCAAACAGAAAATTAAGCATCTCAATTCATAAATCTACAAAATGCTTCAATGCCACATCAACTTAGCTACTTACAGACTCAATCAACTCATCAATCACTTTGTAAATAAGGATTGAAATAGCGATTCTTGTTAAGAAAACAGAAGCAAAATTACATTAGGGTTCAGTTTTGTGTTTCCGTCGTTGAAAACCAAAGGATTTTCTTAAACCAAAAAGGCAAAAAACCCATTGATTGAACATGCAGAACCCATGTAAAGAAGAGGGTACCTGAGGTAGAGGCGTCGAATGGGTAGGTGGAGGTGGAAGCCATGGAAGACGAAGAAAAGTGCAGTCAGTCTATGAAGAGCTATATTTACAGAGGAGAGGAGTCTGTTATCGGGTTTCGCGGGCATATATTGTATTTGGGCTTCTTTCACATAAAGGCCCAATTCATATAATGAGCTCATTGAGTCTGCTAATTCAGTCTCTCTTTTTTAAACAACTTTGCGGTACCTTAAAGGTTTCATAGGCCTAAAGACTAATCCGCTAGGGGCCCGATCAGCCAGCAGGGCATTGTAGCCCCTTCCTCTGGCCACTTTTGACAATATCGGGGTTCGAACCTAAGTTAGTAGACAAAAAACACTAGACTATCTTGTAGTGGTTGCTAATTCAGTCTTGATGACAATATCAGACTAAAAATTAGGATAAACAATCACATCAGATCCTATTCATGTCCCTTCGGGAACCATTATTCATGGAGTCATATATATGCAAAATTGTAGAAACCCATTTCTTGAAGAACCCATTCTCTAAAACAAACCCTATTCATACACAATCGATCATTCAATTTTGGAAACGGTGTTTCTAAATGAATGACACATTTAACATTGAACATTGAACAACAACAACAACCACGGAGTGGATTTCTTAATGAGCAGTTATGTGAAAAAGATGTGCATGCCTGATAAGTTTCTCTTGCTTCCAGTAACTTTGACCGCTATTAATGAACAATCACATTGACATAAATTTTTGAAAAGAGAAATAAATTACATTATTAAGAAGTCAACCAACGTTCACATTGACATCAATTTGCAAGAAACGTACGTTTATTCATAGATTGTTAGATATTGTATCTGAATATGACGACCCCTAATGTTACCATGCATGGATAAGTATCAAATTATTTAATCTAATTATTAGTTTCCTCCAACATCTGATATGTTCATATGATGAGTAGTAATCAGATACTCTATACATAAAAAAGCTTGTTGGGTTGTAAGAGATGATATGATAAGCCATTTTGATATCATACGCCCTTAGCCATGTGTTAATTAAGCATGTTTTGTTCATGAGTAATTATGTGGTTCTGGTTGATTCCAACCTTTTCCATACAAGGCCACACAGTCTTTTTCATTAAGTTATGCGGTGCATGCTTATAATTGTGTACGTCGTTGCGAATTGTTTTCCTTTGTAAGATGAGCAAGAATTTTCTGAAAACAAACTCACGCAAACTCAAGAACAACTCCACCAGTCTATCTAGGGTAACATTTTCAACTGTAGGAGCTAGCTGGCACAATTCCCATAAGATTTTTAGTCACTTGGTGACAATGTGATCATTACATACTCTCTTATAATGAGTTCATCGATCTTACTCTCTTATTATATGACCACCTCAGTCCGCATGATTCTCCATATGAATGCAGTTGACAAGACAGAACCACCGAATTCAAGCTCTCTATGATCATTCAAGAGGCCACGATGATGATGGAGTCTCAACCTCACACGTACATATCAGCATGCAGTACGTTCAAGACAAGTTTATACAAGTATATATACACACACACCATCTTTGATTCTAGTCTAGAGGACTCTCTATTCATGTATATATAGCAATTTCTGTGCTATTCACTTTGATCATGACAATTCAACATCGATCTCTTTCTCTTAAAAACTTTCATATGAGGACTCTCAATCAGTCGCTAACATTTTCTACAACTTAGGGACAGGTATACCAAATCAGCCATGTGATTTGGAGGACGTACTATCAATCTCTCCGGACCAATATTTACTTGGCTTAAGTCTATACTTAAGAACATAATTAAGTTATGGTATACTAACACCATAACCACAATCAGATGCAACTGAATCAAGTTCATCAGAAGATCCATATAGCTTAGCCGGTATGAAGCTTGAAGTGCAAGTAATCTCCAAGGAGATTATCAAACCCTCTTCTCCGACCCCTGACAATCTTCGCCGTTACCGGCTTTCCTTTCTCGATCAAATCACAACTCCCAATATGTATTCTTTTTTTATCCTCTTTTTTGAATTCAATGGTGAGACACAACCCAACATCACCGGAATTTCCAACCACCTTAAGAAGTCGTTAGCTGACGTCTTGACCCTCTTTTATCCCCTAGCAGGAGTACGTGCCCATGACAACATGTATGTAGACTGCAACGACCAGGGCATTCCTTACCTTAAAGCTCACGTTAGCAACTGCAAACTGTCCGACTTTCTCCGAAATCCAATCCCCGACGAACTCACCAAGTTGGTTCCATTTCAACTTGATGACAGTGATAATCAAATCCGTTTTGGTGTGCAGCTCAACGTGTTTGAGTGCGGAGGGTTTGCTACTGGTCAATGCGTTTCTCACAAGATTGCAGGTGGATTATCAACTCTCATGTTCAGCAAAGCCTGGGCAGCAACTACCCTACGAGCCCTCGGAGATCACCAAGCCGAGATATCTTGTCCGGAATTCGTTTCTGCAACACTCTTCCCACCCAAGTTGGTTGCAGACCCTGAGACCATCTCTGGTCTAGCAAAGAAAAAGTTAGTGACAAAGAGGTTTGTGTTTGATGCATCCAACATAGAGCAGCTTCGAGCAAAATATGAGCAACTCGAACGCCCAACGAGAGTCGAGACCTTGACAGCTTTCATCTGGAGCTGTTTGGTGGCTGATAAAACTGATTATGGTATTCATGACAATCAGAAGTTGCACAAAGTGAGCTAGGTTGTGAACCTGCGTCGCAAGTTAGATCCACCTTTGGCGCCACACATTTTCGGAAATATCATCACTCTTGCCGATTCAATTCCTTCTTTGTTGAATACTGGGGAAGAATGTTATGGCCTAGCAAGGCAGGTTAGAGAAGCAATAAGAAAGATCGATAAGGTCTACATCAGAAAACTACAACAGGGTGAAGATGATCACGGGAGTAGTAGTGAAGGTAGCATTACATCTGTCTTCACTATTTTGTGTAATTTTCCTTTGTATGATAGTGATTTCGGATGGGGAAGACCATTATGGGTGTCGATGGGGATGCCGGGACTTGACTTCAACAATGTAGTTATTTTCACGGACACCAGAGATGCTAATGGAATAGAGGCGTCCATTACTTCAACCAAGGAAGTCTTAATTGGACTTGAAACTGACACCGAGTTCCTCAAACGGGTGCGCCCGAGTTGGGTCAGTTCTGGCCTAAGCTTAACCCCTAAGCGTACCACAACTGCAAACATGTATATCAACACCCGTAACCGAGTGAGTAGTATGGTCAAGGAACCAAGGACATAAACCAAACCACTTACTTGGGGGTCGGGTTCGGTTAAATTATTTGGCTTAGGTCTCAAGCAAATAAAGAGAAGATAGATGTGAAGCTGAGTTAGTTTGAGATTTTCTCTGCATCTACCTTTTCTTTTATCTAGAACTATTTGTTGAAACCAATAATAATTGTTTTCTTTGTCACAAAAATCTATAATAATTGTTCCAATCAAATTTATAGTAGAAAGCTTTAGTACGTGTTTTTCGACCACAAATAACTGTTTGGAGTATTGAAAGATGGGAAGAACAATAATCATCGACATAAGGACACTCGTCAGTGGTGACTGTTAATGCACCTCATAGATTGTGTTTTTATCAGAGTTATAAGTGTTAGCATTTATAACTCCGTTGAAAACACAAGAATTATTAGCTTAGAGCATCTCCAATAGTTTTCCTAAAATTTCTCTAAAATAAGAAAACAAAAGCTAAATCTCAACAAAAAAAAAATTATGCTCAAAATTTAACAGCTTCTCCATTTTGGAAATTTCGGCATTTAAAACAATAATAAAATTTACTATATCATCATTAATTATAGCAAAAAAAACATTATATATTTTACTGTAATAATAAAATACCCAATAAAATATTCTATTGTTGTTTTTTCTTGTTGGAGCACGTGAAAAATTTAATTTTGAACAATGAAGGTTTTCCTGCAAATTTGGGGAATGAAGACTCCTCTCTTTCTTCTTCATCCCAATTTTAGAGAATGAGATGGGGAAGCTGTTGGACCTAAAAAATGTTTAATATTCTTCAAAATCGAGGAAATCGAGAAAATGGAGAAGCTGTTGGAGATATTTAATATATAATATTTTTTTGTTATAATTAATGATGATATAATATATTTTATTGTTGTATTAAATGCCGAAATCTCCAAAATGGAGAAGCTGTTGGATTTTGAGCATAACTTTTTTTTTTTTTGGAGAATTTAGCTTTTGGTTTCCTATTTTAGAGAAATTTTGGGGAAGCTGTTGGAAATGTTCTTAGGGTGTTGAATATAACTAAGTCATTCCGAGGAGACGAAGAAGAGCTATATTCCTATAATGCTGATCGAGCTGCTGTCTGCTGAAGCCCGCCATAAGTATTAGTAATGTATTTGCAAAGAATTTTAAACACTTGCCTGAAATTGAAGTTCACATTTGCAGCTGACAGATTTAAGTCATTTAACATGAATCTAGCTTCTCGATCTTCTAGTATTGCACCAGCTATCGTGTGTGTTTGCATATGCACATGTGTTTCGGTATTGATACTAAACCCACTTTCCTAATTCAATAGTGAACTCATACATATTGCAAATAATTATATGGCACATAGGGGCTTTTGAAGATGTAAATGATCATTACATAGTCATTTAATTACTTTTTTAATCAATAATAGCCACACATTTTGTGAGACATGCTATACCATATGGTATACTAGAATTTTCCAATTCAGATAAGGTATTAAACAAACGAAATCGACAGTGAAATCATGTTAGACCTTTAGTATACGTACGCGTATAATGAGAGAGAAGCTGTGGCACTCGCTCAATAGCTATTCATAATCATCATCACCCTTATGTTTTCATAATCATGACTGGGAAAAGAAAATTAATTAAACATTAGGTCCTTAAACATATGACAAACAGATCGAGCAATAACCAATTAAGCTAGCTAGCTAGTTGAGTCACGCGCGAGATCTGTTCGTTAATAGAAGAAGCTAAAACCGTGATTATTTTAGGGTTGGTAGTATACAGTAACTGCTTAACTAAAGCAAAGCAGTTCATCGATCTGATGTGTTTGATCGATCAATATATTCGAATCCGAAGTGATTAAGCTGATGAATATGGTGTGGCAAAGGCTTTAAGCGGCTGTTTTTTGTGAACTGTTGAACCAAATGTTTCAGTACACTACCAGAACAAGCACTTTAGCCGACGAAAAATTTTCGTCGGCCTGTTAAAAAAATTCGTCGGCTAAGACCTTAGCCGACGAAGGATCGTCAGCTATAGTGTCGTCGGGAAAAGGCCGTCTGTGATAACTTTAGCCAACGAATTTTTTTTTTCGTCGGCTATAGTCCCACTTTAGCCGACGAAAAATATGTCTTCGGCTATAGTCCCAGACTTTAGCCGACGAAATATTCGTCGGCTAAAGTGTGTAATAAATAATAAAAAATAAGGTTTAGCCGACGAAATATTTTATATTTCGTCGGCTAAACGTTGTAAAAAAATTTAAAAAATAACTATAGCCGACGAAATATAAAATATTTCGTCGGCTAAACCTTATAAAAAAATTAAAAAATAACTATAGCCGACGAAATATTAGGTTATTCGTCGGCTAAACCTTATAAAAAAATTAAAAAAAAAACTATAGCCGACGAAATATTAGGTTATTCGTCGGCTAAACCTTTTTAAAAAAATTTAAAAATAACTATAGCCGACGAAATATTAGGTTATTCGTCGGCTAAACCTTTTTAAAAAAATTTAAAAATAACTATAGCCGACGAAATATTAGGTTATTCGTCGGCTAAACCTTTTAAAAAAAATTTAAAAATAACTATAGCCGACGAAATATTAGGTTATTCGTCGGCTAAACCTTATTAAAAAAAATTAAAAAATACTATAGCCAACGAATATAGTGTTTGAATATCGTCAGCTAAAGTTGCTGGGTTTTGAAAAAAAAAACTGTAGAAACTTTCGGCTAAACTCATGGTACATGTAATTATAAGCCATGATTGATTATTAGGAAGCAATCCAAAGTATTATGATCGCGCAAAACACTATAAAAGAAAAAAAAATCCAAAGTATAAGCCATGATTGATTATTAGGCATAATCCAAAGTATTATGCCACCCAAATGCAAATGGCGGAGGTTGGTCATGTGAGCCACCGAAACCGGCAACACGCCGGTGAGGTTGTTGTTGTAGAGGTCGAGAACACGGAGATTAGTGAGGTTGGAGAGCTCTGGCGGGAACATGCGGTTGAAAACGTTGTTGGAGAGGTTGAGGAGGCGGAGAGAGAGGAGATCTCAGGCGGGATGGGACCGGAGAGGTTGTTCTCGGCAAGGGTGAGATTGGAGAGGTAGACAAGGAAGGTTAGTGAGATTGGAGAGGTTTACCATCTTCGGCTATATAAAGAACTTTAGCCGACGAAATTCTTTATTTTCGTCGGCTAAACTCTTTGGTTGACCGTCAAAAAATTTTGGTTCAAAATTTTGAAAATTTTTCGACTTTAGCCGACGACTTTTCATTAATTTCGTCGGCTAAAGTCCTTTGAAAATTTTGGTTGACCGCCAAAAAAATTTGGTTGAAAATTTCGAAAATTTTTCGACTTTAGCCGATGACTTTTCATATATTTTCGTCGGCTAAAGTCCTTTGAAAATTTCGTCGGCTAAAGGTACCAATTTCGTCGGCTAAAACTTGGAAATTCGTCGGCTAAAAGTATTTTTATACATTTGGCATGTTGTGATTGTGATGATCAAACTTGAGAAACAGAAATCCAACCGTCAGATCTGACCATCATGATAAAATACATGTATGGGAAAAAATTCAACTTGATCCGAAAAGAATAAGGGCTCGATCCGGACGGTCAATCTCGTAAGTCAAACCCCTAAACGCACGGAAAAGGTCGTTCGACCGTCTAAATTACGTATTTTGGCCGGACCTCCAACTGAAAATAGTTTTAAACCGATGACACGCAACAAGTCGTATAAAAATTTTACGCAAAATAACCACCGAATATAGGGCTACTCATAGGGGAAAAAATGAAAAATTGCATTGACCGCAACTATCGGCACCGAATATTTACCGGAATAGTGTGATTTTTCAACCGTGGATGTATTTCAACATTCTCTTCATATCTTATTTCATGACTTTTTAGCGTTTGAAGGTTTTACGTATAGTTTGTTTTTGAAACGGAACATTTACATAACACTTGGTAAACAAGTTATACAACATTAGTATGCATGTTGTGATTGTGATGATCAAACTTGAGAAACAGAATTCCGACCGTCAGATCTGTCCATCATGATAAAATACATGTATGGGAAAAAATTCAACTTGATCCGAAAAGAATAAGGGCTCGATCCGGACGGTCAATCTCATAAGTCAAACCCCGAAACGCACGGAAAAAGTCGTTCGACCATCTAAATTACGTATTTTGGCCGGACCTCCAACTGAAAATAGTTTTAAACCGATGACACGCAACAAGTCGTATAAAAATTTTACGCAAAATAACCACCGAATATAGGGCTATAGTAGGTAATAGAGAAATTTTAGGGTTTAGCCGACGAATACCCTAACGTATTCGTCGGCTATAGTATGTAATTAAAAAATAACTATAGCCGACGAAATATTAGGTTATTCGTCGGCAAAAACCATCTTAGCCGATGAATTTTCATATATTTTCGTCGGCTAAAGTCCTTTGAAAATTTTACTCCAACTTTGGTTTACCGCCTAAAAAATTTTGAAATTTTTTGACCTTAGCCGACGACTTTTCATATATTTTCGTCGGCTAAAGTCTATAAATTCACGGAAACACTCATATCTCCCCCTATATTACGTAGTTTGGTCAAATCTTCCACACGAAAAACTCTCACGTAGATGAGACGCAACCACCTATATAAAAATTTTGAAACATTTACCTTTCGACGATAGGGCTCCCCTTAAGAAATAATATCGGTAAATAGGGTTGACCGCTACTATCGGCTCCGAGACTTTACCCGATTTACGTGATTTTTGAACCATGGCCGTATTTCATCATTCTGAACACATCTTATTTCACGTGATTTTTAATAATTTTGCTTCCTATGTAGAGTTGGTTCACAAAGTTGTATAACCTACTAAACAAGTTATACAACATTAGTAGACACGTTGTGATTCCGATGACTAAAATCCACAAACCAAAATTCGACCGTCAGATATGATCATTATGACGAAATACATCTATGGTAAAAAAATCAACTAGATCCGACAAAGTTAAGGGCTCGATCGAAACGGTCAACCATAATCCATCGTCACTTATCACACGAAAACGCTCATATCCCCCCTCTATATTACGTAGTTTGGTCAAACCTTCCACACAAAAAACTCTCACGTAGATGAGACGCAACTGCCCATATAAAAATTTTGAGACATTTACCTTCCGACGATAGGGCTCCTCATAAACCCGAATAACGGAAAATAGTAGACACGTTGTGATTCCGATGACTAAAATTCACAAACCAAAATTCGACTGTCAGATATGATCATTATGATGAAATATGTGTATGATTAAAAATTCAACTGGATTCGACAAAGTTAATGGCTCGATCGAAACGGTCAACTCTAATCGAAAATAAGAAAACTGCATTTTGAAGCCCTAAACGGACTCGGATGGCCAAAAAAGCCTGTACATCATGGCATTAGCAATGAGTTTGACTCGTAGCGCCGTTACGCTTCCGGAAAGGTATCACAATAGTCAATCGGACACCAAAAACCAAATCTACAGCATAGTGAATAATAAGGGTAAGTCAACTATCGGCACCGAGACTTTACCGGAATACCGTCATTTTTCAACTGTAGACGTATTTCACCATTCTGGTCATATCTTATTTCACGACTTTTTTGCATTTGAAGGTTCTACGTATAATTTTTTTTTTCCAGATGAGTTGTTGTCCAAATCTGTAAATATAAGAAACTTTAGCCGACGAAATTATATTTTTCGTAGGCTAAACTCTTAAGAATTTCGTCGGCTAAACTTTTGAAAATTTCGTCGGCTAAACTTTTGAAAATTTCGTCGGCTAAAGTTCACAGACTATAGCCGACGAAATTATATTTTTTGTCGGCTAAACTTTTAAAAATTTCGTCAGCTAAACTCTTAAAAATTTCGTCGGCTAAACTTTTGAAAATTTCGTCGGCTAAAGTTCACAGACTATAGCCGACGAAAAAAATTATTTAGCCGACGAAATATTAATTTCGTCGGCTAAAGTCCACTTTATCCGACGAAAATTTTTAATTAGCCCACGAAGGAAAATTTCGTCGGCCTGGTTTTTTTTTTTTCGTCGGCTAAAGCCTTTCTTCTGGTAGTGGTAATGTCTAGATCCTCGCTTCTTACTCCACCAGGCAATGTCCAATCAAACTTGTGCAGTAAATTTGCTAGAGCGATCTCATTTTTTTTTGATAACAGCTGTAGAAAACTGAATCCCCGGACACCTCCTGCCTGCGCCGAACGGAATCAACTCAAAGTTATTTCCTATATAACTTGTACCAGTACTATTAGGATTCAAGAATCTTTCTGGCTCAAAATCGTGTGGTTTGTAACTGTACGACTTTGGATCTCTACCGATTTGCCAAGCATTTAATATGACTTGTGTGTCGGCTTTAATGTTGTAACCATTTAAGTTAACATCTTGGGTCGTCTGCCTAGGCAATAGTAGGGGAAGTGGAGGATGTAAGCTAAGAGTCTCCTTGATCACTGCCTTTAGGTAGTGCATATCGATCACAACATCCTCTGTTAATATGTCTTCTTTACCTTTGTTGACAGCCCTAATTTCAGTCTGCAATTTGCTCATGACCTTTGGGTGCTTTATGATCTCAGCCATGGTCCATTCTGCGAGTGTAGCTGTGGTATCAGTTCCAGCAAGAAACATATCCTACAGATTAGCAATATTAACAATTAGTATGATGTAAACATATGCTATATATGTAACTCTAGAGAATGAGAAAGAGAGATACGTACCAAGATACGAAAACCTAGAGAGTTTTGCTGCTGAATCTCTAGTAAAACGTCCACAAAATCCTTTTCGTCCTCCGCCTTCTGAACGGTACTATCCATATGCTCTTGAATAACTACATCCAAGAAATCATCAAACCATTTAGCCACTCTGTCTAGTTTCGCGTCCAAACCAGTGACACGGTCCAACCAACCAAGCCATGGAATGTAGTCGCCAACATATAGACTTCCAAGTAACTCCGTATGCTCATTCGAAAGCTCTTTAAAAACCCCATCACTGTAGTAACTCTTCCCTAGAGTCACTCTCGAGACCACATTGTTTGTTAGCGTCATAAGCAAGTCCCTCAAATTCACTACTCCTTTTGAATCCCTTATCTGATGGATCATGGCTTTGGTTTCGTCTTCCCTAACGTCGCGGAATGACCGAACCCTTTTCTTGTTCAAGAGATTCAACACGCAGATGCTCTTCATCTGCCTCCAGTACTCACCGTAAGGCGCCGTGGCCACATCGTTTGCGTTGTAGAGAAGCTTTCCGAGGACGGTGGACTTGGACCTGCTGGAGAACGCGAGGTCATGCGTTTTCACGATTGCCTGAGCAGCCTCGGCGGAGGAGACGACGAGGGGACGCTTCCGAAGTGGAGGAGCATGAGAGGGCCATGGACTTGAGACAAGGCTTGAAGTGAGAGATGTAGGTGAGACCAACGGTGAGCCTAGTTGGTGAAGGTTACCGATGATAGGGAGTTTCGGTGGAGAAGATTATTAGAAATATTGGAGAGGAATAGATCCCACGTCAGAAAAGTGACAAATAAAATATAACTTATATGTGGATGGATCTTATCCAATTATACTGAGGCCTTTTGTGATTAAAACCCAACACCTTAAAGGTGGTTAAGTTGGGTCAGTATCGGTACAATGTGATCCACGGGCCACGTTTGTCACTGTTTAACATGGTATCAGAGCGCGCGGGTCCCTTTCCAATTACTTCTCCAATTCTCATGGGCCCGATTTGGGTTCATTCTCTCATCCGGCCCGAGATTCTATTCTCTCGCTCGGTTCCGGCTTCTTATCTCACCATCAGAATGTTCCGATTGGATTGTCACCAAGTGTCCCTTGGTTCGTTCCGTCCCGATTCATTCCACGTGCGGACCTTGAGTTAGGTTGCACGTGAGGGGGCATATTAGAAGTATTGGAGAGGAATATATCTCACATCAGAAAAGTGACAAATAAAATATAACTTATATGTGGATGGATCTTATCCAATTATACCGAGGCCTTTTGTGATTAAAACCCAACACCTTAAAGGTGGTTAAGTTGGGACAGTATCGGTACAATGTGATCCACGGGCCACGCTTGTCGCTGTTTAACAAAAGTGGTGGGTTTATAGTAGTGGAAGTGGAAGACCACCTGTATAGGAGAATGAAGAAAATGGCAACAAGTATTAGTGATAGGGTTTCATTGTTGATCAGCTCCGCCATTATGAGCAGCAGATTCATTGGTGTATACTTGGATATCTTCTTCCATATATGCGCGCAAGTGATTATATATATATGCCTAGCTATGTACGTGGTTGATCTCAGGTGGGCAACAAAAGAAAAATATAAGCGATGTACGTAATTCAATCAACTTGTAACCACAAATATAATTTCTTGAAGGTAATCGTTGCTGATCGAGCAGTGACAGTGATTAAAGAAAATGATACTATATATTTTGTTCGTTTTAGCCTAATTGATTAGTAACTGACTTAACCTGATGCGTCTACCTCACAAGAGATGCCGTTTTGCTTATAGTGCGATAGAACTCATATAAGTATGTAGAATCTTGAAACTTGTGGAGGAGATCATAGTACAGTAAATTGTTCCGGTGAGATTGAGACCTGCAGTTTCTTCCAGATCTATCATTTACAACAACTGTCCTCGAAACTTTAGCATCCAATCTTTTAAATAATTGAGAGAAAGATATCAGAAAATAACCTATACCCAATATTTCTCGCACTCTGCACTGTCAAAAATGGCAAAAGATGAACGAGGACAGTTCAGATGCTGGTTGGAGTTGCCAGCTTCCCAAGATCATACGAAAGAGAAGTTCGTCATGTAGCCACTCGTTGTTTTCCATCATATGTTAGTTGTGCCGACTGCCGAACTATATATTGCAGTGAATGCAAAGCACAAAATAAGAGATAACATGTGTTACATGTCGGGTCGGCCATGATTGCCAAGATTCGCATGCATGCATGAAAGAGCTTGCAAACAATAACATCTCCCCTCTAGGGTTTTATGTAAGGAAGATGAATCAAACCCTTGCTAGGACAAGAGGAGGTTGAGAAATTCCCAAGCTTTTATGATCAAATGATAATTAAATTCCAAAGGCTTGAACGATCAGAGTCAATATTTGTATCTTCTACTAGGAACTGTGAAGAGCAAAAGAATCCTCTCCCAGAACTGGTTTCCTGGTAAGCTTTCAACCGCCATGAAGGCAAAATAACCCCATAGTACTGAAGATCGTTTTAAGAAAAGGCATGGCTCCAACACATCCTCCTACAAGTATAGCTTGAAGCAAGTTGCTGAGCCGCTGTTCTTTCACCTCAACAGGTAATAAATCATCTATATCTTTCTCAACATCAAACACCGTCTCATCAACTGGAGCATCCATGTTTCCCATGCTTGAAGCCATTTGAATAGTTGAATCCTTCAATTCCTTTAGCCCCTGTGCTTGTTTATGTAAAAGAGATGTTCAGCAATGACTGACATTTTAAAATTTGTTTGAGATGTGAACGAACAAAAGAAGAAAGTGGTGATAGCATATCAAAGTCACTATACCCGAGCTGAAAGTTCCTGATATATTAGTGGGGTTTGCATCTGTTGATATGCTTCTTGCATGCCTCCATGTACTTGACCCAAGCTTGCATTGTTTCTCATACATTTCCTTGCTGCTGCTACAAGCCGATTGCGAGGTAACTGCAGCAGAAGCAAATATTGCAGTGAAGTCAATATGAACGTCATAGCAACTGTGAATGAGTTGGAATGTGTAAATATGTCCATCTCCATATTCTGAACACTTCTAAGATTTTAAAGGGTCGTGGTTGAAGAGAAATTGAGATGGTATTAAACTTATAATCTCTTATTACAACACACAGACCAGTTAGGTCGACTCGTTGAGCCACTTTAACATGTCTGGTAGGAAAGTATCAGAAATCGAAGCAAAACAAGACTTTGTTAATTTTATTTGATATGCCTACCTGATGCTTCAGTGTGGCCAAACTTCTAGTATGCATAAAAGATTGTGGTATGACACCATTCGCTGGAGGTATTCCTATCAGACCACATATTGACCTGTAATGTAGCAAAAACCTCTCAATCTCAGACCAAATGGATAAGAGTGCAATTTGTTTTGCATTCACAGAACTTCTAGAAGGGGGGAAGGTTAACAAAAGTGAATATCGAGAAGAAGATCTGCGTACCATGAACCCCAAGAGAAGTAGATCATAATGGAAAGAAGGTGGCTTTTCTCAAATTAAATTCTTTCTGCTGAGCCAGTTGAGAAGCTACACTGTAGTCAAAATAGTAGAGCACCACGATCATTGTTGCCGGAATGAATGCTCCAATTATATAAAGCACTGGCACATCTAGCATGTCCTGTAATGTTACCACAGACCATTACTACCTCATGTTTCAAGCTGAAAACCAAGTGAGAAAAGATACAAAATTCAAGTAGCAATGCCTTGATGACAGTCCAATTCTCGTAAGCTCCTGATGACCATGGATTTGGACTGAAGAGGCGCCTTGGAAGTTCTTTTGGAACACTTCCACTTCCAGTTGGTATATTGGAAATGGCGGACCAGATCAATACCATCAATTGTACACCGTAATCTGCTATAAAACCTCGCAGTGACCCTGTACGAAATAAAAATGTAATTAGATTAAGCCCCTTGGCAGCAAACTAAAAGTTATACAATCCTGTACAACTAGTTACAAAGACTTACCAGACCCATATCGCCAAGACCTTGCTTTTCTGCTCTTCAACGAAGTGAGTAGAAGACCAAATGACAGGACCAGAGCAAACATCCCATTTGCAAATCTCCATGAAGGTTGAAACTGAATTGAATTTGGGTTTTCTCTTTCAGGTATGCGAAACTCCTCAACAAGTCCCTGTCAAAATTCAGAATTATGACTACAAGTCTAGAATAGATTTGGACATAAGCCATCAGTAATAGAACTAACAAAACTCCAAAGAACCGGGCATAGGAAGCATGTAAATTTCACTCATCCAGAAATGCATGGATAAAAAGAGAAGAATGCCTTACTTTGATAGCTTCCTGCATGAAGAGCATTGCAATAAGCCAAATAACTCTCCAGCAAGACGAGTGAATCTGTTTATAATAGAGCAAGCCCCTAATATAGCCAACAGGAACAACAATACTGCTTTCCACATGCATACCCTGCACACATATAAATAGGCGCAAGGTTGAAAAAGTTGGCTAAAAGAAAGATGATCGATCATTGATAGAGAAATCTTAACAACAGACATCGGTAAATCAATCCATTTGTTAACATCGAGGGAGAAGATGATACTATGCAGTCCATGCTAAGAAGAGCTTTGATCCCAACTCCGGCCTATTTTTAGCAAAATTAAACATGAATGTGTACATAATAACAGTTGGCTTTGCAACTCCAAGAATCAACAACGGCTGACCCCCAAGTATTGAGTATATAACTGCACATAAAGCTGTAGATGATAATGTTTGAACTGCTGTTAGAACCCCCTCTGTCAACAGAAGAAATGATGCTGAATCAAAAGTTTGAAGACGGATGCGCTGTATAATTTTCATTGTTTTTCAGTGCTGCTAGGGGACTTATAAATCACATACTTTTCGAGTCGGAGAAGATGTCTGGCCGTAAATTCAGCAAGATGTAAATCAGCTCTAATTCCTTTTCTTTCTGAGATTTCGGCTTTGTTGTATTGGGATAAAGTTGCGGCAGTAAAATAAGAGATAAGAATGTAAGCTTCAATGCTCTAATCCCTGTTTATCATTTATGAATGTTTTGCTATAGGATAATTAGAAAATTATTGTTCCTGTAAAGTAGATATTTACTTAGTCAGTTGTTTATCTAGTCAATTGTTGACTTAGTCAGTATTGTTATGGTTTGTGGTGGCATGTACCACAAAATGAGGAGAGATTCATGTAATCTTATTATCTGTAATCTCCTATAAAAGGAACTCACTCATTCTGATGAAATATACAGTTTTTCCTAAAACACGTTATCAGCACGAAGCTCTAACATGAGTATTTTTTTTCCAACAAAAAAAAAAACCTTGGTGCTTCGGAGCCACCCTTTACAGCACCCCAGCGTACCCTCTACAGCACCCCAGCGTGCCCCCTACAGCACCCCGGCGTGCCCCCCTGCACCCCAGCGTGCCCCCCCTGCACCACCGATCAGTTATGCAATTTAAAGTTGAAAAGTAAGTTTTATTATTAAAGTTGGTGCTTTCTGCAATTTAAATTAAAATAACATACTCTTTTACTCCTTTTTACCCAGAGAATTTGGAGATTCCTTCCCCCTTCTACCATTATGAGAATTATGGAACTATGTTCCTAAATGAACAACGAAGTCCATGTGAATCAAGAGAATTCACTATCGATTCGAACAAAATAGTTCGTAAATGCATCGATAAAAACGAACCAAGTGAGTTCGTAGACCATATATATGCAAAGGTCTAATCCAGATATTAATCTTAGAAAATTTATAGTTGTCGTGGATATCTTTTAGACTACGAAACTAATACATCTTCTGTTTTATTTTAGGATGTCTGAAACCAAGCTCGATTTTGGGAAATTGGACCCACAAGGCATTGAGTATCACCGATGGGTTACAGATGTGGAAAATGCATTGACTGCTAAGGCTATCATCACCACTATCCAACCACTCAATGAAGACCTTATTAATCAACCAACATCAACCATGAAGGCACAAGCTGTCATCATCATGAGGCGCCATTTGGACCCTGCCCTGCAATGGCAGTATATGAATGTCAAGGACCCTAGAGCTTTATGACTTGCACTTGAAGATCGCTTTGGTAACGTTGCAGACACCTTGCTCCCGGATCTGAAGGAGAAATGGAACAATATTAGGTTCCAAGACTTCAAAACTGTTGCAGATTTCAACTCTGAAATGCTCAAACTTCGATCCATGCTTCAGTACTGTGAACAAAATGTGACTGAAGCTGACATGCTCGAGAAAACTCTCTCCACCTTCCTGGTTCTCGCAAGGATTCTTGCACATCAGTACCGCAATGAGGTTAGAACCGGTAATATCACAAGTTTTAATCAGCTCATTCGGATTATGTCTGTTGCAGAAAAGCATGATAGCATACTTGTGAGCAATAGTTCAAAGCCAATTGGGACAAAGATAATTCCCGAAGCGAACTATACAAGCACTTCAAAGGGGAAGCGCAAGGAGTGGAACCCTATTGGAAAGGGAAGATTGGAAGGACGTCTTGGTCCTCAAAACCACTTCAAGAAGGACCACGCATCGCGTGGAGGCCATGGAGGCTGAGGGAGAGGGACAAGAGAAGGCCGAAGAGGCCGAGGAGGCTATGGAGGCTGAGGTAACCCAAGTGGCCGAGCCACCTATGCTGAAAAAGGCAAGGCTAAGGCTTATGAAACTCGAGATAAGGGAGAAAACCGCGGTAATTGCAACAGATGTGGATCAAAAAATCATTGGTACAAGCATTGCAAAGCTAGCAAGGGACTTGTTGATCAATACAAAGCATACCGCGAGAAGCTTGAGCTAGAAGCTTACAACAATGAAATAGAAGATGAAGATGTAGCTAATACTAATCTCAACATAACAGACTTCAAAATTATTGGCAGAGACTCGATTGATGAGACACCGAATTTTGATTAGAGTTTTCTTTAAATTTCCAAAAATAAAAGGCGTGTGTGCCTAATGTTTGACGATGTTTAGTCAATTTCTTTCTAGATTATCAACTTTGTTATATTTCGTTGGCATTATCAATAAAAGCATTTGTTTGTAAACAAAAACTTGATTATATTCTGTCTACAGTAATTGATTTGTAGTATTTATGAATCTATTGTCTACTAGGGCTCACCTTAGTAGCTCATAATGTCTAGAAAAGGAGACTTTCGATAACAGTGTACTTGAGCGGGTTATGCCCCACCTACATCGATTTCTCCTAGCCTGGTTATGAGTGAAAAGAGCTACCCAAACGATTATAGATGAAATAACTACTAGCAAAGTCATTCATATACTGCTACGTGATCAACTAAAGTGTTTGAATCTTTGAAAATCACCACAAAACGCAGTAAGTACAAAACCAGAATTTGACCGTGTAAATCAGTCAACTTTGACAGAGTACTGGCAACAGACCAGAACGAACCAGATTATCAATTTTATATGGTTGGAAAGCTACAGATGTCAAGTTTCCATAACTATATCCGGTTTATCAATATCTATTTTATAGACAAAGTTATGCTTGTTTGAATACACAAAGGTCAGAAAACGATTTTCTGAAACAAAGTTTTTTTGTAGGTATGTTTCCCGGAGAACTTAAATGTCTCATTGACAGTGGAACCACACACACTATGCTTCGCCATAGACAACTCTTTATCGACTTTATACCTTGTCGAATATCTTTAACCACAATGATGGGAGGATCTACGAAATTGATCCAAGGGCGTGGTAAAGCCCAATTTATGTTGCCAAATGGCACTATCCTCACCATCAAGGACGTTCTCTATGCTCCTAGGGCCCCAAGAACCCTTTTGAGTAGTAGAGACATCCGAGCCAACGGACTCCATACAAATACACATTGTGAGAATGGAATTGAATACTTATGTATTACCTATAATGATTTTGGAAGAAACCGAATATTAGAGAAACTAATGTGTCAGCCAAATGGGCTATGTATAACAACCATTCGAGTTGTTGAATCTAATCATGTCATGAGAAATGACTTATGGGATTCAGACACATATAGGCTTTGGCACGACAGACTGGGACATCCAGGTCGTGATATGATGATCCATATTTTGAAAAACTCAAACGGACATCTCTTCTTCAGAGTGAAAGGAAGCAAGTATAATCAGTTAGATGTTGATGCCGCTACAATCTCCCAGCGGAAAAGAACTAACACCAACAATGGCGCTTTAGTTCCATATCATGCTTCTCAAGTCAATGATGACTTTGAGCTTGAACCAACATCCTCATTGGTCATATCAGATGCTCATCGTTTATTCTGCAAAGCCTGTTCTTTAGCCAAAGTGGGATCGAGACCGTCCTATGCTAAAGACACTAAAAAGAACATTTCATTCTTACAACGTATCCAAGGTGATATTTGTGGATCTATCCACCCATCATGCGGGCCATTCAGATATTTCACGGTATTGGTGGATGCTTCGACACGATGGTCACATGTCGCACTTTTGTCCACAAGAAATGCTGCATATTCTAAACTCCTGGCACAAATTATTCGCTTGAGGGCTCACCACCCAGATCATCCTATTAAGTCAATACGTCTTGACAATACTGGGGAGTTTACGTCGCAAATATTTGATGATTATTGCATGTCCATTGGGATTGATGTTGAGCATTCAGTTCCCCATGTACATACCCAAAACGGTCTCGCAGAAGCCGCCATTAAAAGACTTCAAATGGTTGGACGAGCTTTGGTCATGCGCACCAATCTACCTACTTCTGCTTGGGCTTATGCGATATTACATGCAGCCATGCTTATTCGTTTCAGACCCGCTGCTAGACAACCATTTTCTGCGTACCAGTTGGTTACTGGATATGAGCCGAATATTTCACATCTACGCATTTTTGGTTGTGCAGTTTATGTGCCTATCGCGCCACCATTACGTGAAAAAATGGGTCCTCAGAGACGAATAGGTGTATATGTTGGATATGTGTCACCAACTATAATTCGCTATATAGAACCCTTGACAGGCAATCTATTTACCGCACGATTTGCGGATTGTCACTTTGATGAGACAACCTTCCCGTCGTTAGGGGGAGGAAGGAACAACAATGTTTCACAAAAATGACAGGAATTGTCGTGGTCTGTTCCCACTCTGTCTCACCTTGATCCCCGCTCTGCACTAGCAGATAGTGAAGTTCAGAGAATTATAGAGATTGTAAACGTAGCAGATTCGATGCCTGATGCGTTTACTGACCTTGCCAAAGTGACGAGATCACATATACCTGTTGCAAATGTGTCTGCAAGGATAGACATCCCACAAGGAGGATGTGAGGCCGCTGCTCCAAATATAGGAGGCGGTACCACCACCACACTTGGTGGACGTGTGGTTGATACACCCCGAACCTAGTAAATTATTTTTATGTCGTAATTTCCGATTTAATGGTGGCTAATCAATTCGGAAATTTATTATGTTATTCTTAATAGAGGTGGTTTAGTCGAGTTCATAGAATTTTAGTTACCCGGTTAAGAGTTCGTAAATGAAAGGTAGTTAAATAATAACAGTATCCATTTTTGGGCTTAGGCATTTAAGGGAGACTTACCATTTAGGAAGGGAAAAAGTCAAAATCAGAAAATACAACCCTCTCCACTTCTCTCTCCCCCCGAGCCGACCCCGACCCCGACCCGTCCGGTTCACCTTGGCGGACCGCCACCGTCGGATCACACCAAACCTCCGCGCCGGTCCCGTTCAGCAGCTGGGACCTCGGTCGACCTTCCTAGGGTAGCAGCTGACCCCATCTCGCAGGCGTTAGGGCGCCGGAGACCTTAGAAGAAGCTGTGTCACCGTGTCTTCGTCTTGACGGAATTCCTTCCTCCGGCCATCAATCGGGGAACTAAAGGTAGGGTTTTTATGCCCTCTTGCTGGTTATTCTTTTTCCTAGAGGTAGGAGATCGATTGTGTTCTTGGGCTTGTGAAGTGTTTTCCGGCCAAACCCTTGATTTGTGGGTTTTGTGTTAGTTAGAATTGTTGTTAAGCTTGATGAGAGGAAGAGTTTGGTGTATGGTTTGCTATTTTTGCTCGGAATTGTGGGAGAGATCACTAGTGGAAAAAATCACTTAGCCGACTGAAAAATAATATTTTCGTCGCCTAAGTTCTACTTAGCCGACGGAAAACCTTCCGTAGCCTAAGTTTTTACCTAGGCGACGGAAAAATATTCCGTCGGCTAAGAAAATCTTAGGCGACGGAAATTTTTACCTAGCCGACGGAATATTTATATATAAATATAAATGATTATTTATGATAACTTAGGCGACGAAAAATTATTCCGTCGCTTAGGTTATATCGTAGCCGACGGAAATATCTACTTAGTCGACGGAACCAAATTTAAAAAAAAATTAAAAAAAAAATTTTTGGCGGGATAACTGCCGCTTAAATATTTTGAATTTAGGCGACGGAAAAATATATTCCGTCGACTAAGTTCAAAAATTTTAAGCGGCAGTTATCCCGCCAAAAAATTTGAAATTTTTTTCGGTTCCATTCTATAACTTTCAGCTAGCTCTCTCTCCCTCATCCTCTTCATCTCTCTCTCCCTAGCTCGTCTGCTGCTCTCTCTCTCCCTCGTCTGGTTGCTCCCCCACCACAGCGGCGCCTCCTCCTCCTCCTTCGCCGCGGCACCTCCTCCTCCTCCAAGCAGTGCCGCCTCCTCCTCCTCCTCTTCTCGGCGGCAACTCCTACTCCTCCTCTTCTCGGCGCCTCCTCCTCCTCCTTCGCCGCGGCACCTCCTCCTCCTCCAAGCAGCGCCGCCTCCTTCTCCTCCTCTTCTCGGCGGCAACTCCTCCTCCTCCTCCTCTTCTCGGCGCGCGACACCTCCTCCTCCTCTTCTCGGCGGCACCTCCTCCTCCTCCCGGCGAGTTTAGCGTCGGAGGTGGAGTGGAGTTGTTCGGGAACACGCAAACATAACCGTCGTGGTCGCCGGAGAAGAGGAAGAGAAGGAAAAAAAAAAAAGACCTAAAAAAACGAGAAAAAAAAACCGCGCCAATTATTCTAAAAAAAAAAATTTAAATTTTTACTTCCGTCGACTAAGATCTTAGGAGACGAAATATTCCGTCGGCTAAGAAAAACTTAGTCGACGGAAAAGTAATTTCAGTCGATTAAGTTCCGTCGACTAAAATCTTGGCAGACGGAACTATTCCGTCGACTAAGTCCCATTTAGCCGACGGAATCATCAATTCCGTCGGCTATTGTCTTAGCAGACGAAGCTTAGCCGACGGATCTTAGCCGACGGAAATTCCGTCGACTAAGATCTTTGCAGACGAAATATATGTCTTAACCGACGGAACGGTTCCGTCGGCTTATAGCCATAATCCAGTAGTGGATGGTGGTTGACTGCCACTGCCGGCAGTTGACCGCCACTGCTGGTGGTTGCTGCCATTTGTGGTGGTGGTTGTGAAGAGTTTTATTTGAATTTCTAGAAGGGTATAAAGTTGTTAAAGTGTAGAAGGATTTTTGGTGATAGGTGCTTGGAATTTGGCATAGTTTTGGTTGTTCCATGGAAGAAAAAAGAGTGTATTGAAGTATTAAAAATTATGGTATATGTTGGTAGGAATTTAGAAAATTTTTAAGTTAATTTTGGTGGAAGAGTAGAGGTGAGCCTCATCCTTGGGAATTTCCATATTTGTGCTTAAGTGTTAGAACGTTGAGGAAAAATTGGAGAAGGTTAGTAAAAATGGTTGGAGTTCTCCTTAGTTTTTGGAGAGTGTAGAGTGAGGGTAGATGACATTGCCCTATTTTGTTACTTTGATACTCTTGTATTATTTTTGGTCTCGGACCTTAAATCTCGTTTTGTACAGGACGAGAGGAGACACCACGTGAGGAGGGCTCTGACCGACGTCAGGCTTAGCCGTCTATACTGTGAGTGGACATTTTATTTTTGAAGGAGTATGCATGCATGATTTGTTTAGAAAATCATCACTAATTTTCTGAGTTGATATTATATATTATTTCTTCTATGAAGGGATCTTGAAAAGGATTTGAGTTATTCTATTTTAAGCATGTTAACGTGTGAGACACGTTGAATTTAATTAACTATATTGCTTTTAGAATTTTTCCAAGTACGGTTGGGAATCATACTTATATTTTATTTATGAGTTTTGTGGAAACTCATATGATTTATATTTTTCTTATGCCATATTCTTGGAATATATATGATGTCAATGCTAGCATGTCGTTCCACCTTTCGAGGTGATGTGACACCCATGTTTCAAGTGGGGTCACGCAAGCCCTTTCCACCCTAGTGGTGATGTGATGTGATGTTGCCGGCGACATCACGCAAGCCATGTACCCTATCCGTCAACTCGACGTGAAGGTACAGGGAGTATGGGAGTACTATGTCTGGGAGGCAATCGAGTCTGGGAGACTCACTTATATGGCCTTATAGAATATTTTTCTTATGTTGTTAATTAGACTGGCGGGGCTAGTCTATCATCTTGGAAGTTTCTTATATGAGGAATTCGTTTATTTTTCTTATTGCTTTATGACTAGCGGGGCTAGGGTGAATTTTGTTGAGATTATAATATTTGCATGCATAGAAATTCTTAATTACGTATAAATGGAAAAGCATATAAAAAGTAATTTCGTATTATTTTATTCTTGGATGCATATTAATTAGTTTATTTTCTGTCCACTCACGCTAATGTTTTTAAATGCTTTTCCCTGGGCCCTTTGTTTTCAAATGCCCAGATTGCAGAGCTCCTGTTCGGTTTTACTAGGAGTTGATGCATAGTTTGCCCGCTGCACCTTGCTGACCGTAGGTTACCTGTTAACCTATGTGTAGTGTTATATTTCCTTGTTGTAGAACTCTGATGACCATGGGATTATGTGTATTAAGTTAAAGCGTTTACTTTTCACTTAGGTCTATGACCCACGTAGAGAGAGTTTAATCTTGGTTGATGTTCATGTTTAAGTAATGTCATTGAATACTTGGTTTGAGTTGTTTAATTATTGCTATGACTTGGTTTATGGGGAGTGAAGGACTCCTGGAGTGGTGGTTGATGATTATAGTTGAAGTGTTCAGTTTCATTACAGGATGGGTTGTCCATTTTTAGGGGAGGTTATGCCGAAATTTCGGTATAATCTATTTTAAGAGAGGACCCCGCAAGACTTGCCTATTTTACTGGGTGTTTTCGGGGTGGGTCTTGTCAGTGGTGGCTGAGGTTGCGGCTCCCCAAAGGAAAAGGGTGAGACCTGCAGGTTCAATGGATACTCGCCCTAGAAAGAGGGGGAGTTTGACACAACTTAATCCATTGATCATCAACACTCAAAATCCAACTCATGAAATTATTCCTGACTATAGCTATGTCCGTGAGAATACCAATTTGGAGGAAATTCCAACGGTTGATCCAAGTACAGCGAATAAAGAGATCTCAATGAATTATGCTAGCGTACATGAGATACTGAATAGAGAATATGTGATCCTTGATGATGCATTTGCATTCTCAGTTGCACAGGAAATCATAGAACATGATGATATCGAACCTCGCTTTGTTGAAGAATGTCAACAGCGAGCAGATTGGCCCAAATGGAAAGAAGCAATCTAGGTTGAATTAGATTCACTAACAAAGAGACAGGTATTTGGCCCGGTAGTGCTAACCCCGCCAAATGTAAAGCCTGTGGGACATAAATGAGTTTTTGTTAGAAAGCGAAATGAGAAGAATGAGGTATTAAGATATAAAGCTCGCCTTGTGGCGCAAGGTTTCTCACAACGACCTGGAATTGACTACGAGAAGACATACTCTCCTGTAATGGACGTTATAACTTTCCGCTACCTTGTCAGTTTGGTAGTTTCTGAAAAACTTGACATGCAGCTTATGGATGTGGTTACTGCATATCTCTATGGGGATCTGGATTCAGAGATATATATGAAAGTTCCTAATGGACTTCCATTACCCAAATCAAGTAGCTCTAAACCACGGAGCGCATTCTCAATAAGGTTGAGACGTTCACTATATGGATTAAAGCAATCTAGACGTATGTGGTATAATCGTCTAAGTGAATACTTGTTTGGGAAGGGATATGTGAATAATGAACTATGCCCATGCGTGTTTATTAAGAAAACAAGTTCCGGATTTGCAATTGTTGCTGTCTATGTTGATAACATGAACATTATTGGGACTCTTGATGAGTTAAAAGACACTGCAAAGTATTTGAAATCCGAATTCGAGATGAAAGATCTTGGGAAGACACGGTTTTGCCTAGGACTAGAGCTAGAGCACCGTAGTAGTGGAATATTAGTCCACCAGTCAGCTTATGTCCACAAAATGTTGAGAAGATTTAACATGGACAAAGTTCATTCTGTTAGCACTCCCATGATCGTTCGCAGCCTAGATCCAAAAAAGGATCCATTTCGTCCAAAGGATGAGGACGAAGAAGTCTTGGGGGCTGAAGTGCCTTACCTAAGTGCAGTAGGTGCATTACTGTATTTAGCTCAATGCACAAGACCGGACATCTCATTTGCTGTAAACTTGTTAGCTAGATTTAGCTCAGCTCCCACGCAACGCCATTGGACTGGCATAAAGACAATCTTCCGGTACTTAAAGGGTACGATAGATTTGGGCTTGTTCTATCCCTACAGAGAGGCAAGAAGAAAGGCTTTCATTGCAGGAAGCAAGGAGTCCACCACTTTTTCCTTCACCCCTTACACCAACAATCCATGTGATGTGTTGGTTGGTTTTGCTGATGCTGGGTTCTTTCTGACCCGCACAAAGGTCGTTCCCAGACCGGTTATGTCTTTACCATGGGAAACACCGCGATATCTTGGAGGTCTACAAAACAGACTCTCGTTGCTACATCTTCAAATCATGCTGAGATTATTGCTCTACATGAAGCTGTTAAGGAATGCATATGGTTGAGAGCCATAATTGCACATATTCGAAGATCAAGTGGTCTAGAATCAACCACAGATGAACCTACATGCATTTATGAGGATAATGTTGCATGCATTGAGCAGATGAAGCTAGGTTACATCAAAGGTGACAACACCAAGCATATTTCGCCCAAATTTTTCTATAATCAGCAACAACAACAGTTTCTCAAGATCCAAGTGAATCAAGTTCGATCTGAGAACAATGTGGCAGACTTATTTACTAAGTCACTAGCCAAATCCACATTTGAGAAGCATGTGAAAAGTATAGGATTGCTCAGCTTATCTAAGTTAACCTGATTGCTTGAATCAGAGGGAGATGTAGACTTCAGGGGGAGTTTGACATACACATGAAAGTTTCTAAATGTGAAGGACATGTTGTACTCTTTTTTTTTCCTTGATCAAGGTTGTTTTATCCCAAAAGATTTTTATTACTTGGTAAGGTTTTTTAACGAGGCAACCTAGATAAGTGTCATATTATCGTCTACGATGATCTGCGCTCTTTTACTTGTTCGAGGGCATTTTTTTTCTCTCTTGCCATGGTTTTAACTTGACAAGGATTCTAAGGAGGTATTACAGAAGCATCAAGAAAGCAACAACTACTTTATACGGAACAAGGGGGAGTGCTATAGGATAATTAGAATATTATTGTTCCTGTAAAATAGATATTTACTCAGTCAGCTGTTTATCTAGTCAGTTGTTGACTTAGTCAGTAATATTATGGTTTGTGGTGGCATGTACCACAAAAGAAAGAGAGATTCATGTAATCTTGTTATCTGTAATCTCCTATAAAAAGAGCTCACTCATTCTGATGAAATATACAGTTTTTCCTAAAACATGTTTTGAACTCCCGGCTTGGCATGCACTGTATGGTATGCAACCAGGAGTTTGGGTGCCCACGCTGCCATGTTATGCGTATCGCACTACACCTTTGAGGCATGAAGGGATGAAGCTTGAACTTACTGTGTTCTAGAATTACTAGGCTAGTTTCTATAAGCATTTCCTAAGTTTCATTACCGACGGGCATTGATGAAAGCCATCAGGGAATGAGAATCAACAACCGAGTATCTGAAAAGCGTAGAATCTAACGGTTGCCAATTTTGGTAAAAACCCAAGTTACTTGCAGATGCAAGCACAGAAAGCAAAGTCATATATATGACGTATAAACAAAGCAAAAGCACCGGAATGGTCTTCATGACACTTGCCAAATGAACCATGTACATGAACATTCAAGCTTAAACATTCAAGTTTCCTTTCAGTAATATGTTGTCAAGCAATAAAGAACAACAATAAGAAGATATGGATTGGATTCATGTATGGGAAGGTCCTATATTACAATGCATTAAAAGTCAGAATTTATACAAGCACCATTGACATGACATTAAAGATCTAGTACTGCATTAGTGACAGATTTAACAAAGTTGGCATAAATAATAGGGAAATTCGTCCATATGGTATGTCAACTTTCGGTCTTTATAAGTTTTGGTATACCAACTTTCTTAAACATCAGAATGGTATGTCATGTTTCGCCCCCGACTGAAGATTGGTACTTTTAACCGTCAGCTCCGTTACGACGCGATTCAAAAATCAAAAATGGGGAGTACTGTGGTAAATTTACATGTGACTGATTAAACCTATCTTCCCTGAATTTCGACATTTCTCCTCTTCAACCTCAAAACCAATCCAGACATGGATGATTATCAGGAGATGGATAGGTTCAAAATGGAGAACCAGTGGATTGGGGACGAGTTTTATTACTGCAACCGCAAGACTAAGCACGTGCAGACCAAAGACGATGCTCTCTACAGCTCGTTCGCCGATTCTGACATGCGCATATCTAACTCCTCTCTCCTAAAGTTCAAGCTCGGACCCAGATCACAAAAAGCACCAATTTTTACATGAAATCAATGTACCCAGATGACAAATGAAAGATATAGTACTGGCCCTTAACATCAATACACAGATAATTGTGCATGACCATTTCTATATAGGTGACCAGAATCATGGAAACTAAAGGAAACTAAAGGTATGATTGAAGTAAGGAGTGGATAAGAAACCCAGGTTTTAACATTACAATCAAATGATAAGAAATTGGGGCTTACCATAAATATGGTATAGCTAATAGCTATTGTTGAATTATGAATGTCGAAACCAAAGACGAAGAAAAAGGACTCGATGGGGGCGAGTTATTAGAGCTCTGGCGGTGATCGGAATAAGATGAAGACGACAGAGAGATGGTGAAATGGAAAGAGACGATGAAGAAGAGAGATAGATCTGCTATAACTTTGAGAAGATGGAATGTCCAAGATATTTAGTTTCAGCCATAACGTGTCACGCTCTTCTTAAAATCCAAGCAAATCTAAGCTCTGCTTGTCCAAGCACAGAAGCCAGGTCCTATGAAAAATACTCAGGAAATTGGCGGGATGATTGGAGAGACCAAAATACTCATGACAAATTGACAGCTAGCAACTACTATAACGGAGCTGACGGTCAAAAGTACCAATTTTCAGTCGGGGGCGAAACATGACATACCATTCTGATGTTTATGAAAGTTGGTATACCAAAACTTATAAAGACCGAAAGTTGACATACCATATAGACGAATTTCCCTAAATAATATGTATCTTAACAGAGTTAGCATAAATAATATATAACATCCATGATCCCTTCGGCATGAACTGTTGGCGATGCCGGCATCATTATTTTGGTGCTGTCTCTGGAGCACCCTGATCACGGTCAAGGGGACAATGTCGACGCCAGTGGGTGACACCACAACTGTTGCAAGACCTAACGGCAGAATGAGAAGAAGGCTGTGCATGACAGTAATCAGTATCACCAACCATTGTGCAAGAAGGATAATAACCAAGTGGTTTCGCTTTTCTCTTAAAAGGAAGACTAGGCCGGTACCAGATGCTTTGATTTTGTTCTTGCACAGAAGACAGCTTCAATGGTATTTGTATCTTGAGCCCTTTCTTTTTTAAGGCCGCAAGATGTTCCAAACCTGTAGAGACAGAAAACAAAAAACACAGCTATGATCCCATAAACAAACAGATACACAGGCACAACTCTAGCATAAATGAAAGCAATTACACAAGATCTCTCAACCTTTTTTGACTAGAAACTTTCTGTTTGGTAACTAGGTCCAAATAAAAATAAAAATAAAAAAACATCAAAAAATCCATGTATAGATTGGGAACAATGGCTCATAATAGGATTATCAAACAGCAGTGCTCCTCTCCGAACAACCAAAAACTTATCATCCGAAAACCGAATCAATTCCCATAAACTAAAACTGAACCAAAATAAAACAAAACAGATGAAACCGAAACAATTCACAAATATTAAAACTGAAACAAAACAAAACAACATACATGAAACCGAGACAAAACCCAAAACAGAAAACAAATAAATCATCAATATATTATATGAAACAATGATCACATACCTGAAACGGAGACAAGACCTTTGTCCCAGAATACTTGGTCTTCGGGGTCTGTCGGCCTCAACCACCGTCGGGGATCATCCAGATCCAAATCCTTCTTGTGTATGAAGAATTCGGTCATGGTTGCACCTGGGGGTTTTTAGATCCAGATCAATATGTGGCTTTTCTTCTTTTTGTTGTGAAAGGATATATCTATGGCTTTTATAGACGGAGGGAGAACCGACATATCCTCCACACGTTGCCTAACCTAGCATGCCTGATTTCCGTTCAGGGCCTGGGCCTTTTATTTCCATCTTTCGGGGTCAACTTGGGCGGAAAGGCCCAACATTTTTTTTCTTTTTTTCTTTTTATAAAACTAAAAGACAGGTCGACATGATTTCCTATGCAAATTTTTATCTCCCCCTTCTTTTATCTCCGAAACCCCACCACCCATCCACAAAACATACATAGAGGCTCTTTCACAAAACATGCATTGCCTCTAGGCTCTTTCATGCTCTTTCATCAATGCATCATGAGCAAAATGTAACATTACTATGCTAAAGGAATTACATGTATGCTTAATTGATAGCCCTGATTTGAGCATGAAAGGGTCACAATGATGAGAGTGCAGCCCTCGCTTGAACTGTAAATATGTAAAGCAAGCAAAAGACTTGAGGGGAAAATTCGAATTCCAACATTGATAAGTGCAGGAGGTGGAATGATGGATGATTAAATAAAGAAAAAATGAAGCGGGTTAATGGGACCTTGGATATGAAATGGTGGCTTTCGTAATTGATCACCCAGCTAGCGCAGACAAGTAGTGCTAAATGTTTTGGTTTTGATTATAGCTTCATATTTTGTTCAATAATGCTTGGCGAACTATATTTGTAGGTATCATTAGCATATATATATATATATATATATATATATATATATATATATATATATTTCATTATTCAACACTATATTATCGAGTCTTAATGTAAAACTTGTGGAGGGTACTTTTGATTAAGGATGATACGGCAGTGAGACAAGCATGACCGAGTCTAAAATTTGTTCCCTTTGTTTGAGTTAGCAAAGTCCTAGCAAACGTCGAAGGACTGGGGATCCAAAGAAGTTTACTGTTGTGTTTTGTTAAAAAGCGTAATGAGACGAATGAAGCCCTAAAAGACAAGGCTCGCCTTGTGCGGTAAGGTTTTTCGCAACGCTCTGGTATGAATTAAGACAGTCAATTGTTCCTTTTTTTCTGTAAAAGCCTAAAACAATACAAACAACATCCAAATCCGATTTTCAAAATTTGGTGACTATAAGCTTTATCAATGGCCGAGCTTCAACTATTATTATATAGATTTACGACAATTTGACCTTTGACTAATTGACTATATATTTCCCCGTAGTTATCCTGCTTATTATGAAAAAATCGGCCTTATAGATCGTCATTCCCCCAAATAAATGTGGCAATTATTTATTTAAGCTAATTACATACATGGTTTTTAATTTTCCTTAAAACATAATAATTAAATATATATTAGTTTAAGATTTTGATGGATAAATATAATAGTATTGATGTATACGATTGACCAAGTAAATCAAGATCATAAAAAGAACGGCAATGGTTAAAAATAAATTAATATACGACCTTGGAAAAGTTTGACGAGCTAAATATATTGAAATCATTTGAGAACTAGTTTACAATCTCGGCAAATCAATTAGAGTTCGTGGGTATTTTCGTAGAATTTTTTAGATACTCAACCTATTTTTAGTGATTTTTGAAAGTTTTTAAGAAAATATAATATATGTGGCGTGATCTGGGCCGTTAGTTCTCTCTTGCTTTGATCTGGACCATTCAAGATTGAGGATATAGAGGAAACCATGTGACCAAGTACACTGGATCACGCCTGAAGATCCGTCTATCTGCAACCCAGATCGTCGACCCGACACGACGATCTTCATCGTCTGGTCGTATCACGGCAGCCATCGGCGCCGTTCACTTCGTTCGCCACCGGCCCCAAGATCTATCTGGTAAGCTTTCTAATCTAGATAAGTCAACTGGCATGTCCTTCCCTTCCTCCACCGGCGCCGCTCGTTCTCTCATCCTCCGCTTCCTCTCCTCTCTCTCTTCACGTCCACCTCGTCGGCATGTCCTTCCCATCCTCCTCCGGCATCTCTCTCCTCCTTCTCCGCCTCCGGCTTCCAAACACTTCCCCGTCTTCGGCCTGCACCTCGAAATCACTCACTCACTCCCCTTCCCTCACCTCTAAGCTCTCAAAAAACCTAGCCTCCCCGAGCTCGCTAGATCTCTCAAAGAGCTGCTTGTCTCCGTCGCCTCAATCGACCGGATCCCACTCTCAGGTCAATACAGTAAAATTAAGATACTCTAGGTTTTACTGCATTTTTTTTAGGTAAGTGAGTGGTTCAAGTGCACCATGATGCACTGAATCCGCTCGGATTGATCTATTGGTTTGGATTCAAAGTGAATAACTGTTATATGAGATTTTGATCGTTTTGGGACTATGAAGCGACTGATCATTTTGGGACTTTCAATTCAAAGTTTCAAACCAGTCATTAAGGTAAATGGTAACAATCCTGAACTGAAGAATGCAATTGGTCAGTGTCCAACTCCGTACAATGAGGCCATTGCTGATCTCAAGGAAGCCAAAGAGAAGATCAGATCTGGTGACTATGTTGCACTACAACGTGCAGCAGTTGATGCTTCTATAAAGTTTCATGCATGTGAAGAGAAATTCAAGGACACACCACCTGATACATCGCCATTGTGCGGTACTAGTAGTGAATTTGCTGCTATCTCCAGCATCCTTATAGCTATTTTTGAGATTCTGGCAAAATCATATGGATAATTTTGCAGTATTTTAGACTGCGAATAATTTATGAAGATATGGGTTTCTTTCCAATCATTTTTTTTTACACTCAACCAAAAGCACTAGAAGTGTCTCAGCCTATTAATAGAAACCAATACTAAAATAGTTAACCAAAACAGATCGAAAAATATAAATCATTGGCAGCATCTACAGCAGCCAAATTTCAACTCAGATACAGGGGCTAACACTGCACTGCTAGTAAACAGGGCCTTCAGGGAACCAAGTGCAATCTCTTTCCTTGCACTTTGCACTCTCAACTTAATCACTTCCATGAATGATATGCAAACTCAACAGCAAACTCACCACGGATGGCTCCAGGCCCTCCCAGATCATAACAACAACAGGACCAGAAACAATATAATCAACGGTTTGCAGACAAGTCTGCATAGTGCTTCTCAGCAAATGGACGGTCCAGTGTTAAACTTCAAGCCTTTCAAATAGAAACTCTTTTCAAAGTTCAATGCTAGTGAAGACAAATTCCATAATTGATCCATCACTATTAACTAGTACTAATGATTTAACCACTATGTCTAGCATAATTTTAGTTGTTACAGAGATTCTGGTGAAATCATAATCAATATTTTGGTATATTTGGTTATTGTTAGAAGAGGGTTTTACATATGCTTTATGAGGATCTGGGGCTTCATGGCTCTGTCCAATCCTACATATATTCGCATTGAATTAGGTTTAATGCTGTACTGTCATGATCTTAATTCTTAACATAAGCCTTCCTTAAGTTTTACTATGTGAAACCTAATAGGCATATGTCATTACAGTTAGTTTGGATTAAAATAAAATCACAATGAGCATTTTGATGAGTACAAGAGTGCAAGAACTGCACAAAATACAGTAACTTCAGTTAGACCAATGGCATATTAGAGGATGAAAATATCAAATAAACACAATAGCATCAAAATCATAGATAAGAAATGCAGTGCATAATTGAAACACAACACCAATGACTGGGAATGATATCAGCCCATCTATTTCATTATTGCAATTTGCATGAAGCATATCAAACACACTTGAATGAAGTGTACAATGAAAACAAGTACAATTACATTAAGAACAATAGCAGGATAAAAGGCACCTTTGTTCCTCAGATTCAGACACGAACTGTAGTGGGTTTGTAATCAAACACAATGACTTTCTCCAAATGAGAAAGGAACAAGTTAGCATACTCAACATGGGCAGGATGAGCTATATACTCTGCAACAGCCTCAGTACTCTTAAAGCTGGACTCGAAGATATGAGTGAAACCCTGATGCAGGTTCTCAATGCTCACGTCCTTTCCCCTGATCATAAATCATTCATAAAAATGATATTACATAGAAAACATACGTTGATGCCTGAGACACGCTAATTAACAGAAAGTTGTCTTACTCCTGACAAAACTTCGAGAGTGCATTTAGTTGAGAAACAGTTTTAAGATGCAAGACTTCCTGCCAAGTAAGATAGTCACTCATGTCTAAACTCCCATGAAAAGCTACGGACCTCTATCAGTTTTGAATGATGGACCTTTCAGTTAGAACTACTTGATTAAAATGTTATATGTCAACCTACAATAGCTGGAAATCTGGGTTTATGTAATTCCCACAAAATCATACCAAATATGAAAATAGTGAAACTGGCAGTACCAACAGGAGTCAAACCCAGCATTTGAGTTTCTGGCAAAAACTCAGTTCCCATTTTCAGTACATATTTAGTTATAGGTTGATCCTTCAACCCTTCTAGTAGTTCTTAAATCCCTGTTAAGCATCAAACTTTCAGTGATTTTGTTTTTCTCAGAAAAATAGGGGCTTAATTTTGGCCATTGGTACCAAAAAGTATCGGCTTTTAGGACCCATCAGACTTTAAAAACGAAAGCAAGCCTAGCATTTGATTCATAAATTGGATCAGCAAAACAAGCTAAGCCCAGAAATAAACTCTGATTCACAATAAAGGATTGAACTTCTGAAAATAAATTACAATCTTCATCAACTGAATATCTGAGAACTGAATTTGATATAATCACAAGCGAGATAGTATAGTGGGTACCAGTGGAAGGACTCCATGGGATCAATGAGATTGACGAGGTTGGCATAGTCTTTGATGAGTTGGTCAATCTCAGACTCAGAGACTCCTTCTTTGAACTTGACCAGCAACACATGCTTCACCACTCCCATTGCTTCCTCCATCTCTCTCCACTCTTCCGGGTCTATCTTCCCCTTTTCAGGGTCGATGGCAAACACGTTTTAAAGAAAATGTTTGTTTTTGATTTTTAGATAAGTTTATTATAAGGTGCTTATGCTTCCATGGAATTCAGTCAAATCAGCAACTCATCTAGAAAATAAAATTAAGGTTGTGCTGTTAACGCTTTTTTTTTTTGACAGGTAAAGCCCGGTAAATTCATTAATACTTAAGCTAGAATAACACAGATACATGTTTTTCTTTGCCAAACAATCAGACAAGTTAAGGATTTTGGCATGCTAGCACCACTCATCACATAGATTCCGTTCACTTATTTCGAGCAGCAAAGCAAGAAATACTAGAGAAAAAACAAAAAACAAAACTAGAGTCCACTATGGATCAAAACCATAGTAATCACTACTGGATTATGGCTATAAGCCGACGGAACCGTTCCGTCGGTTAAGACATATATTTCGTCTGCAAAGATCTTAGTCGACGGGAGGAGGAGGAGGTGCCGCCGAGAAGAGGAGGAGGAGGTGTCGCGCGCCGAGAAGAGGAGGAGGAGGAGGAGTTGCCGCCGAGAAGAGGAGGAGAAGGAGGCGGCGCTGCTTGGAGGAGGAGGAGGTGCCGCGGCGAAGGAGGAGGAGGAGGCGCCGAGAAGAGGAGGAGTAGGAGTTGCCGCCGAGAAGAGGAGGAGGAGGAGGCGGCACTGCTTGGAGGAGGAGGAGGTGCCGCGGCGAAGGAGGAGGAGGAGGCGCCGCTGTGGTGGGGGAGCAACCAGACGAGGGAGAGAGAGAGCAGCAGACGAGCTAGGGAGAGAGAGATGAAGAGGATGAGGGAGAGAGAGCTGAAAGTTATAGAATGGAACCGAAAAAAATTTCAAAATTTTTGGCGGGATAACTGCCGCTTAAAATTTTTGAACTTAGTCGACGGAATATATTTTTCCGTCGCCTAAGTTCAAAATATTTAAGCGGCAGTTATCCCGCCAAAAATTTTTTTTTTTTTTTTTTTTTTAAATTTGGTTCCGTCGACTAAGTAGATATTTCCGTCGGCTAAGATATAACCTAAGCGACGGAATAATTTTTCGTCGCCTAAGTTATCATAAATAATCATTTATATTTATATATAAATATTCCGTCGGCTAGGTAAAAATTTCCGTCGCCTAAGATTTTCTTAGCCGACGGAATATTTTTCCGTCGCCTAGGTAAAAACTTAGGCTACGGAAGGTTTTCCGTCGGCTAAGTAGATCTTAGGCGACGAAAATATTATTTTTCCGTCGGCTAAGTGATTTTTCCCACTAGTGAATTATTCAAGATCAAAAACTATAAAATTATTGTTTCTCTTTACCCTTATCAGAAGGGCTTGGAGACCTGGTGAAGGAGCCAAAGATGTCTTCCACTGAGCTAGTATTGGCCGGAGCTTGCGCCCTAGAGGGTTTCTTGTTCTTCGAACCCAAAGGACGTCCTCGCTTCTTCTTCGGAGCAGCTTTCAAGGTGGCATGCTCTCTAGGGATCAACACATTGCCCCTAGCACCCACTAAATTCAGAGATCTTGCAGTAAAACTCGATGTAAATTGTGGCATCTTCAGCTTCTTTAAAGGTACATCATCAAAGCAAGACTTGAACAATGAGGGCAGTGAAGCTGCAAGTTTAACTGGGGACTTTCTGAGAGCAAAAGGCTGCTGCCTCTTCACGACCATCTTCAAACTCATTGGAGCAAGAGGCAATGCCAAGGTAAGACCTTGTTGCTTGTCAGCTTCACTTGTTGGCACCACCGAATCTGCTTCACCTGTTTGCACCACCGAATCTGCTTCATTTGTTGGCATCACAGATTCAGCTTCTAACTCCACTTCATCCTCACGAATCATATCAAGGCAAAGGATTTGTGCGGGTCCCGAGCTAGGGCAAGCAGTGCCCTTCTCTACATTGGCATGTTCCAGACTAAGTTCCCCTGCAGATGAGTCCGCTTCTTCTTGAAATAATTTCTTCTTCAGAATAATTGGGCGCCTAGCCTTTGATGGAGTCGCACCCGCACCGAAAGGCAAGTTGGTAGGGTTAGGGAGTCCTCCTTGAAACCGAAAATTTGTTTCCATGAGATTTCCCAGTCCTCCCACAGGTGTAACTTTCAAAGAAGGTATTTGCAAACCCGGAGCTTTTGGGATTTGTTTTCCCAACGGGCAACGATCCTCAACATGATAAATCAGATTACAACGTTCACAAATTGATGCCATGTTTTCATAGAAAAAGTGAATTTCCTTCTCCACATTGACATCCAATTGCAGCTTCTTTTTCAGAAAGAAAGGTTGTGCAATATCATGAGCAACAAAAACCCTAGCCTTCTTTGTATTACGAAACAATTTATGGTCAGTGTCGATGTACTTACCGGCCACAGGAGCGATGTCTTTGATCATAGGTTTAGTGGAGTACAAAGGAGGGATTTGGAGGATGCGCACCCAAAAGTACAGCAACGTCATCGGGATCTCATCAAATGGTGCAATCCCATCACTCCTGTAAAACAACCTGAGCATAATGAAAATTCCAAGGTCCTCCCCAAATCACTCTGTTCCGATCCTTCTTGAGGTCAAAACTGAGGAGAAAGAGATTCTCTTCACAGGATTGAATGGTGAATTTTCCTTCAAGCACCCAAACATCTCGAAAAAAAACTTTTCAGAGCCGAGAGCTTTGTAGGGTTTTTTGCCAAAGGGCGCACCAGCAGGTAGGATTGTGTGGCTCTATGCTTGGCTCCCGAGCGAGAGAGATCAACAGTGTCGTTTCTAGCAAGGGCCAACGAATGGCTACTTGCCAAACTTCGTCGAGATGTCGATCGAAGACGTTACAAAATCTTTTTTTTATTTTTTATTAACACACTTCTTGAGAACCAATCATCAATTAAATTCAAGTGACAAGTTTTTAAATTAAATAAAAATATGTATATAAAAAAATAGATAGGATGTGTTAATAGCGAAAAGAGATGTGTTAATAGCAAAAAAAGATGTGTTAATAACAATAGCCTAAAATTAAATTCACTTTAAAATTAGAATAATTATACATTTGTACATCTGTGTTGAGAAAGGACAAATTCCTATGGTGTGAGAGTTCATCATTTTCTTTTATTTAACGATGTAATTTGTTCATTAAGAAAGGGACCTATACTACACGTACAGCTGAGAACGGGAAGCTAGCTACTAAATAGGAGGAAATTCTGATGCAATGGCAGCATCTTAATTAAAAACTAAGAGTTGAAAAGAAAAAAAAGGGAGTGTCACCGTGTCAGAGTTGATCATGAATGGATGTATATTGACATCTTCTATTTATATACCTCATATTGTTATTCACTTTTAGCTTTATTTTTCATATCTCGCCGTTGCACGTAACCGCTAGCTATTTATGAAATTGAGGTTATGTACGATGACAATGTCTTGCACAACTTGTTTACATATATGGATTGAATCTTGCCATATTTAATGTATTTTAGTACTAAATGCATATATTTTATTTTTGAAAAAATGTATATCAAGTGTTATTGTAATTTTCTCCAACATCTTATATTTTGATAGATTACCTTGTATATTTTTAGGTGAGGTGAATAATGAAGATTTTTATGGGTGATCACTATGAGCATATAGGGATGAAAAGCATGTTATATGCATTTATCATTGTACGTATTACCCCAATCTGGATGAGCTAGCAAGTCACTGCTATCTCATTTTGATCTTATGGATGTGTATTCCATGTTACATCCCTAGGCATGATTTATTCATTACTTCATTACCAGTTGGTTCAATCGGCTGATGTACACAAATGATAAAAACAGTTCGCAGAAAATCACACAATAGTAAGTAGTACTACTTCAAATTTATTTGCAAACTCATACGTTCACCATATCTCACGACTTATACAAAAGAGTACAATAGCTAGCCAGTGCAGTTTCCTACACAAACTATATATGTAATTTGTTGTACATATGATCATAAGGGCCTATTGCAGGTCATATATAGTTTTATATATATATATATATATAAATAGTAACTCTTATATGAGTATATTTATGGCTATAGAGCTCGCAGCCAAAAGGTTACTATATGTATGATGAGCAACAGTAGTTTCAAGCAGCAGACGGTGCACTTCTCTGCTGATCAACACCAGCATCTGCCAATGCAGCAATGAAAGGTCCAAGCTTTACAGTACGCTCATTCTCAGCCTTCACAATAACATCGTCATTGTAGTTATAATCCAATGAAGGGTCTTCATATATCTCCCACCATTTCTTCACCAGCATCTTTATGTCTTCCCTCTCCATATGCTCTTCCTTGCCAGTGTACCTCCACGGCTTTGAACCCTGTAAATTATATACATGCATGTTAATATATGCCCGAGTATGGCAGATTTGAATGAATTAAGAAGATTAGTGTGATCGCAATGTTTGATATATAGACAATTTTGGTAAAGCAGTAACGTACCGCAGCACAATAATGAACAACCTTCACCCTGTCAAGGTCGACATTTTCAGGGTGGCGCCACAGCATTGCCAAGACAAGGTTGTACACCGGTGGGATAGGCTGGTATATGTCCTTGAAATACATGTTCAAGAAGTCCTGGAACATATCCAAATGAATCATTTTTCAATAAGCTAAATTAGGGTTTATTAAGTTCTAATTTGAAAGTTCTTACTGTATATAAGATAGATCATGAAGTCAAAAACATATATAGTAGAGTTTTTCTGATGAATATATACCTGCTCAGCAAATGAGGAAGGAGGGGTGACTTTGACGGTCTCTAACAGATCATGGTAAGTTTCAAGACCAGGTTCATAGACAAACATGCCGGCGTTGAAGTAACGCGGTGGCGGCGAGCCCATGTCTGCTGGCCACTGCACCTTTTCAGGGCACTGCTGGCAGTATCCAATCTTAAACTGAGGAGAGTGACTCCATGTGTTCTCACAAAAGCAATCCATCACGGCATAAAAGTAGCCGTTGGGCATGTCAAACAGGTGATCAATGTTATCAAACACTTGTATATCTCCATCTAGGTATATCAGCTTCTCATACTCCACAAACTGAAAACAGACAAACCAAATGAGCATATGGCATGCACTAGCGCACAGTTGAAACTGGTTATGATTTTTCACAATGAACCAACACGATACAAAAGTACATATAGATGTGACATGCAAGATAGTTTTGTACCTCCCAAATACGAAGCTTTGAGTAGTTGATGACATAGTAAGCCATGGAAAACTGGGTCTGGCTCTCAGGAGGGTAGACTGGCTCAATCGGGCGCACAATGCATCCCTGAGACTCCAGAATCTGAAGGTGCTCTTCAGGAACATCCGGCAACACAGCCACAATAAGAGGGTAGGCAGATTTGGCCTTCCTGAGTCCCTTGGCCAGACCAACCACACCTTTCACATAGTCACCGTTGCCCGCCAAGAAGGTCACGTATGCCCTCTTTGGTACTCCGTTTGTCAGATCTGTAGGAGACATAGGGGATGCAAGATCTGTAGGAGACATAGTGGATGCAAGAATCCAAAAGGGGTATATGACTATATATGATAGTATAGAGCAAATTTGGGTAGAAGGGGAACAAGCTAGCTTGGAAGTTTGGATTGTTGAAGTTGTTGTATTGAGGAGAAGAGGTGAAGGGTTTATATAGGGGATTGAATGGGGTAGCAAAGTTTTAGACTTTTAGAGTAAGAAGTAAATGGATGAATATTCTGTCCTTCTTTTTAAGCAGCACGTGGCAACACAAATATATGAGAGGTTTCAACTTTTTTCTTGTTTGAGCATTTGTTTAATTACAAAGTTAAATCCCAAATTATCCATAAACTTTCGGTTATATTATCCGAAAATAATATCGTTAGGAGGATATGTTAGTGAGATCACCTTCAATAGCGAAAGAGATAGGAAAGAAATGTGCATGTTATCATCTATCAAGCATTTTAGGATCTTGAGTGCCTAATCTGTTCCAACTTGGACATTCATCATTGATTTCATAATAAGAAAATATTCTTTTTATGGCCTTGATTTTTATTTCTTAATGAGTACTCTTCTATCCATTTATGCCTTAATTTTTGTTTCTTATTGACTCTTCTATCCATTTTAGGCCTTAATTTACAAATTTTCTGAAATGGGGTTGCATCCGTAGATTAAGTAAGAAATTTGCTGTAGTTTTGGAGGCACTCTAGAGAAAAATATCTTTCATCCATGCTTGAATGATTCTAGTTAAAGAATAACTTCACCACTCGTTTTTCCTTGTCAGGGTTCATTTGTAAGACTTGCATAGCTTGTTTATTATGTTTTTTTTTGCATGACTTGTTATGTTGCCGACAACAATAGCACGATTTATAGGTCTGTGTGTGTAATGTATATATGTATATATACTTCTGTGTTAATATATTCTTATCTATTCGATATATGTTGCAGCTTTTCTTAACAGACATATCTCTCGATCATATTTTCTTATCATATATCCAATATTCAGGTATGTATGACTTGATTATGTCTGTTGAGTTTCAACTAACTATATGATCGTTAAAACATCTAAAACTGTGATTTACATTCATAAACAAGTCATTATTATGAAATGATTGTTTCCCATTATCATATGGTTCTCTTTTAAGTTCGTTATTTTGGGTAAAGAATCAAGTACTTTTCAAGTAGTACGTAGCTAGCTAGCTAGCGAAAACAGATATGAGTAACAAAAGAATATGCAACCAAAAAGCAACAAATGAATTTGAATATGTAACCCTTCAGTATTTAGGAAATGTATGACTTGATCATATTAGTGTGAATTTTCAACTAATTTGATAGTCGTTAGGACATTTAACACTGCAATTTACGTTCATAAGTCATTATTATGAAATGATTGTTTCTCATTATGGTAGAATCAAGTTTTTCATGCACACACGAACAACATGTAGCAAAAACAGATATGAGTAGCAAAAGAATATGCAACCAAAAAGCAACAAAAGAATATGTAACCGAAAAAACTCAAAAAAGTAACAAAAGAAGAATCCGATATAGATCGAACATATACAATCTAGAAACCAAATACTAACCAAGAGCTAGAAAGAATACATTTTCTTATGGTTCTTGAAGAACCACACGGTTGAAACACCCTATAGTGGAGATGATGAATGATGAATATGCTGATGAGTTTTGTATTATATGCCCGCCAGAAGAAGCAAAAGACGAAGAACTTTGTGTGTCGTTTACTACAGCTAGCTCGGTATAATATTAGCAGTTATATTCTGGAACAAGTCCTCTTGAACTTGTAATACTCTCTTTAAACTGAAGCACCTTTACATAGCAAATTACACATGCATGGACCGACCAAACTAATTAAACTAGAAAGTGATATATATCGAGCAAATGATCGACACCCAAAGTTAATTAGTTTAGTAACGACTAGGATAATGTACGTTTCAACAGATAACGCAACTAATTTTACATCATTAACCATTTAACCTAAGACGATATATAAAGGATAATTATTTTGTATACTAAATTGGTTTGAATCTAGTTATGATTAGTGGAGTTAGATTGTTAGTGATGTGATGATATTCAAAGAAAACGTCACCATTCATTTTATTCTTAGATTCCAACCCATTTTGCGGACAGGGATATACTACAAGTGTACACAAGCCGGCCAGCTACGTTTAAAGAAGAAGCATAACGAATAAGGAGAGAAAAAGCAACGGTAGCTAGCTGTAGGAGTTTAGGTGTTAAGTGATGTCATTATAGATGAAAGCTATCTCATATGTACCTGGAGAATCGTATTGCTTTAAGCATTGGTAGGTATGTATACTCATGTATGATGTATGATTGAACGGAGTACGCAACGTTGAGAAGATAATGTATAATAAAAACTAAGTAATCGAGAGAAAGAGAAACAAACTATCTACTTCATTCGGGGACCTCAAATAAAAAATAAATAACTAATTTCAGTTTACCCCATCAACTTAGGTCGATTATCATGTTAGTCCTTCTTCTTTCAATTTCATTAAAAACACCCCTCAACTCTCAATTTTCATCAGCCGCGTATGTTCAAACTTCCAATCTTCATCTAATTCCTCTGTCAAGTGATGACTTGATATCAAGAAAAAAGAAAAAAAGAAAAATAGACAAATTGCATTCATTCCCACCAAAATCACTAAGGTTAGAGGGTTGTGATAGGAACGAAGATGTGTATCGATATGGGGGAAAAATGGTCTGAAATGTAACTTTTAGAATTTGATTTTATTCTTGATATCAAGTCATCACTTGACAGAGGGAATTGGATGGAGATTGGAGGTTTAGACATTGGCGGCTGATGAAAATTAGGAGTTGAGGGGTGTTTTTGATGAAATTGAAAGAATAAGGATTAACATGATGATCGACCTAAAGTTGATGGGGGTAAACTGAAATTAGTCCAAAAATAAACTATCTACTTTTTATCGGTTTCAAAAACTGTTAATTATTTTTGTACAATAAAACTAATGCTAAAGATTAGTTTGAGTGTTCAAGAGTTTAAGAGTTCAAAATTTGGCTTGAATCTTAAAATAAATCGGTGGCGAGTTGGAAACGCTTGACAAATGCATCATACAGTTTGTGGAATGAATTGATTGAATTCAGCAGTAACTCGTAAAACCAACACATCGCGTCTTTGGTGAGAGTTCCTTGGAAGAGATGGCATAACATTGCATTGTCATGGTACTTGTCGTGAACCACGGATTCAAAGTACTTGAGATGAGTGTATGGGGCTGTGATCCCAGTGTAAGCGTGGATCTTAGGTGACTTAGAGCAAGTCCACCCTAACCTCCAAAATTAAATGTGACCCAGCTTTCAGCCACCTCAAAGGAAAACCTAGCAAAAAAACACTAAGTCCACCCATGAAAAAAATGATAACCTAGCCTTTATTGGGTCAATTGGGTTAAGACCTAGGTTAGACCCATAACCCAGACAAAGGAAAATGAAAGCCCGGGCCTTCCCTCTCTAGCTCAGCCCACCTACACGGGTTCGCATGACGTCAGCCATGTTAGAAGACTTGGAGAGATGAAAGAAGACTCGTCTTGATGCTAGGTGAAGAACACAGACCAATTGTTGATGAAAGAGGACGCGTGGGGAACACTTTTTTGTCGCCATGCGGTGTTCCAAACCTTCACACACCCATTTGAAATTTTGAATCTAGCATTCTTTCGATCTTGACCATCTATTGCGATTATTATGTGAATCTGATGGTATATAGTTAACAACCAAATATTTTTATTACATAATAAATAGGTAAAATTAATAAATGGAATAAATAAATAAATATGATATGTCATAGTTTTATTTTTTTGGAACTTTAATTTCTTCTACATCCCACAAAAAAGAATTGTGTATTTTAGATCCAATTTTTCATATCCCTAGCATTGCTATTTATTTATAAAATTTTCATAAATTTGTCATATTAAATAATTTCTTGGAATAAATATTCTTAATAAATATTAAACAATCACTGTCACGTAGCGACCCAGAAACTAAAATCATGGGTAGAAACTGCATTCTAAGAGCAATTCCACCCTCTGCGCCTTCGTTGGGAAGGCATGGGTCATAGGTGAGACATACGTCGCCACGTGGCAGTGATTTTGGGCTGCAGTTTTCACCCACGATTTTTGTTTCTAGATTGTCATATGACAATGACTATTTATTAAATTTTATATTAGATATTTTGAGTGTGAATAATGATTTTATATGTTAATAAAATTAAGATATTTATTCCATGACATTAATTGACCGAAAATGCCTAAAAAAAGATATATACAACGATTTAAAATCTAAATAAAAACACACTAATACAACGATTAATTTCTTTCCCATTAATACCCAAGCCATTAAATGGTAACAAACTAATATATAACCCTAAACAAAAAAAACTAATATATAACCCTAATATACAAGCCGTGGGCCCCATCATCCTTGCACAAAAAGACAAAAACGTGGTATCACTTTTTCATGGGTGGACGAGGTCCTTCCGTATCTTACACGCGGCATGCAACGCGTTATCTCTCCCCGCTCCGCGTCAGTGCATGTGGCGGGCCACATATCTCGGGCTGAGTTGGCACGGGAAGGCCCGGCGGGTCTTTAAAAATGGTGACTGGGTCATGGATCTGACCCAGATGAAGACTCAATAAAGGCTGGGTTATCATTTTTTTCATGGGTGGGCTTGAGTTTTTTTTTTTCTGGGTCTTCTTTTGAGGTGGGTTAAGGCCTGGGTCTCATTTTTGCTCTAAGGGTGGGCTTGTTCATATCACTGTCATGTGGCGACTTAGGTCTCACCCATGACCCAGACATTCCCAACGAAGACCCAACGTGTGAACTTGCTCTTAGGTGTTGGTGTGCAGTGTGTCAATCAATTCATTTAATTCCCTCCAATAACTCAACTTAGAAAAAGGTAAACAACACAAACTTTCTACGTATACAATAGCAACTAATTACTTTTTTATATATGCTTGAATAATGAATTGGTAACTGTCATATAGTTCAAACTCATCCATTATACGTTTAAACTTCATCATGTATACATTGTCAATATACCAATAATAATATTTTTCCTCAACACATCATGCAAAAAAACATGTGAATGAATTCTTTCCTCTATACATCATGCAAAACAAACATAAAAACATGTGAATGAATTCTTTCCTCTATACATCATGCAAAACAAACATGTGAGAATAAGCCAAAAAGAAAATGCACCAGCCGGGAATCGAACCCGGGTCTGTACCGTGGCAGGGTACTATTCTACCACTAGACCACTGGTGCCATTTGATGGTTCTGCTCAACCTTAAGCTTATAGAACCGGGTGACGTTTTTACTTCATCCATGAAAGATTGAAAGTAATTCTCTCCTGACTCTCCATAGTCCATATCACACTGCCTTATCTATGTGAGAGACCAAAACCATTTAAACTCATCAAACAGACACAAACACAAACACACAGTGCCTTTGAGCTATACAAGAGGAGACACCCCCAAACCAAAATGGCGTCTTTGGCTCAGCAATTCACAGGCTTGAGATGCTCCCCTCTCTCCACTTCTCGGCTCTCCAAGCCCTTCTCTCCCACCCAAACCAAGACCACTCTCCTCCCCATTGTCTCTGCTTCCGTCATCTCCAACGCTCAGACCAAAGAGCGCCTCAAGCTCAAGGAAATCTTTGAAGAGGCCCAGGAACGGTGCCGTACTGCCCCCATGGAAGGCGTCTCCTTCAACCTCGACTCTTTCTACTCCGCTCTTGAAAAGTACGACTTCAACTCCGAGATTGGCACCAAGGTATACCAGTCCCTTCTTCACTTTTCAATTTCTGCTCAAATCAGCTATTGGGTATCTCAAAGTTTCACTACTGGGTCTGTTGAAAGTTTCCATCTTTATGTAAATTTCACTACTGGGTCTGTTGAAAGTTTCCATCTTTATGTAAAGTTTGTATTTTTATAAGCTAACTAACATTGAGCTTAAAACCCAAAAGAAAGAACTTGGTTTGTATGTGAATTGAGGATGGCATTGGAAATGTGAGTTTTTGAATGTAATGAGGTTAAGTAGATGAATGATAGTTGTGGATTTTTGGGTGTTTACAGGTGAAGGGTGTGATTTTCCATACAGATAACAAGGGGGCATTAGTCGACATTACTGCAAAGTCTTCGGCACATTTGAAAGTGGAAGATGCATGTATGCACAAGATAAAGCATGTTGAAGAAGTGGGGTTAGTTCCCGGTGTGAAAGAGGAGTTTGTCATTATCGGCGAAAATGAGGACGATGACAGCTTGATCTTGAGCTTGAAGACTATACAGTTTGAGCTTGCATGGGAGAGGTGTAGGCAGCTCCAAGCTGAGGATGTTGTTGTCAAGGGTAGGGTGCGTATCTGCTTCTCCGCATGTTATGAGTTGGTTTCACTTACGTTGTGTGTTGGCCTAATTTGTTTTTTTTTTGTTATGCAGGTTGTTGGTGCAAACAAAGGTGGAGTGGTGGCTGTGGTGGAAGGCCTTCGAGGTTTTGTTCCTTTCTCGCAGTTATCAACAGTTAGTTCTTTAACCCTCTAATTTACAAGCTTGTTGTTAGCTTCATACTTATGTTTCTTTCTAAAATGTTGCTCTAAATACTAGCATTGTTCTACATTGTTTTATTTTAGCTCTCTATGCATCAGTTTTTAAATTGCAAATTCACTTTTGTATGTTATAGAAATCAACTGCGGAAGAGCTTATTGAGAAGGATATCCCTCTGAAGTTTGTGGAGGTTGATGAGGAACAGTCTAGGCTTGTTCTCAGTAACCGCAAGGCCATGGCAGACAATCAAGCACAACTTGGAATTGGATCAGTTGTCCTTGGAACTGTCCAGAGTCTGAAGCCATATGGTGCATTTATTGACATTGGTGGAATCAACGGTCTTCTTCACGTTAGTCAGATCAGTCATGACCGAGTCTCTGATATTGCAACAGTTCTCCAACCTGGTGACACTCTCAAGGTATGGATACACTTCATACGTTATTGTCTGAGAGTTTTTGTCTCTGTTAAATGTTTCTAATTAATAACCTTGGTGCAGGTCATGATATTGAGCCATGACCGTGAGAGAGGCCGTGTAAGTCTATCTACTAAGAAGTTAGAACCAACTCCTGGTGACATGATTCGCAATCCTACACTCGTTTTTGAGAAGGTACTTTCTAGATTATAAACTGTGTCTCATGCACAATGGTCCATTTCTTTGTCTGATCTTTCGGCACGAATACTCATGTAGTTTGAGACGGGACAACAAAGCTTAAAATTTGCTATATGTCTTCTCTTCTTTGGAATACTGATATAATAACATATTTGTAGCTGTTATTACCTCTTGTAAACCTTAGAAATAACCATGTCTGTGATTCTGTCACCTCTAGGCTGAGGAGATGGCTCAGACATTCAGGCAGAGAATTGCTCAAGCAGAGGCTATGGCTCGTGCAGATATGCTTCATTTCCAACCAGAGGTACTTGTTCGGTTATTCTTTCCTAATTTCTATGGTTTGGTTCAATTGACATATGAAAAGAAGGATAGATTATCAAACTAGAGAAGGATGCATTCCATTCAGTTTGATTGCATAGCAGAAGTACTTGATATAGGAAGTTCCATTTTATCAAATTAACCTAATGCGTCTGTCCTCACTTTGCAGAGCGGATTAACTCTCAGCTCTGATGGGATCCTAGGCCCAGTTACTTCAGACCTACCAATAGAGGGTTTAGACTTGAGTGATGTGCCTTCAGCTGTGACCGAGTGAGATAATAAAGTTCTTCAGCGTCTGGGATTGTTGTGCTTACATTTTACATTTTCTTGTAGAAATTGTTGTAAAAGCCCCTACCTCGAAAGAAAGATGACAATTCAAATTCGCATTGCTGTGTTCATACTTATGCTTCACTTCAAGTAAATGTAGCTTTTATCGACTATACCGCGAAAGAACGATGTCAATCCTTTGATAATAGAAATCTGTATTAGATGGTGTTTCCCCCAGTCATTAACTCATTATTAGCATTTTGAGACAAGATATTGTGTTGTATGACACATGAACCATAAAGATGCCCTTGATTATCCATAACAATCTAGTTATAACCCACAGAGATATTAGACATTCAAGTTAACTAATATGGGATTAAACTTCTACACGGGGAGACAGTAGAGTATAGTAGAATAACATTTTGGATCGCAACCCCTAGCTGAAAACTACTGTGGTTTGTCTTTAGTCTTTACAAAACTTGATGCAGCACTAAGTTGATCATAGCTTCTACCTATTTTGCTGCATTCTTCTTGACTTTCTTTTGCTTCTGCTTCAATTGAGAGAGACCTGCAGCTGTAATCTTCACATTTCCAATAATTGCAGCAACCAGCTCAGGATCAGTACACGCTTTCATCAACTCTTTCTCTCTAGCAGTTGCGTCCGGCATGTGGCTAAACAAGTTCATGGCAGTTTTTGCACCTGCAAATTTGAAAAGAAAGCACTTCAACATGGTGTATGAAAAAACTAAGTTCACAGAATGCATAAATTAATTTGTTATTCCATGGGACCAATCAAGGAAAAAGATGAATAATTAATGTCCTAGCAAGTAGCAATGCAGTGTATCAGAAACTAATACGCAAGAACATCTGCCTACTGCTGTTACAAAGAGCAAGGGATGAAAGTATGCGGAAAAATTACAAGGGATGATCATTTATTACCTTTTCCTCTCTTCACAGAGCCTGGAATTATCTTCACTCGATATTTGTAAGATTGGACTGCGTTGTAAGGACCACATACAGGCACCGCATACAAGAGAATATCACTGGGCAGTGGATTGCCAGTCAAGTAATCCACATCATTCAATTTTTCTTTCTCCTCTTCACCTATCTCATGAATATCATCCTCCTCGATTGTAACCTTGTCTAGTTCAGAAGTAGCTTTATCCAAGGCATTAGATTCCTCATCAACTCCACCATTTGCATGTCTGTCTGATGTATCAACTTGATGTTCTTGGCAATCTCGAGACAGATGACCTACCTTCTTACATTTATAACATATTTTTGCACCCTCTTCAGGACCTGTTGGTTTTCACAAATTATAAAAGAAAGAGATTAAGTTTAACAGATGCACCCATGGCAGCAGCACTGATAACCAGATGACCAGTTGAAGTTGACCAGAAAGGAAGTACACAAAGACGATGAATTGAAACAAGTACCAGGTTTTTTGTCCACCACTGGAGCTATCTCTCCGTTTTGTGCCTCTCCTTTCTTCTGTACATTTCCAGCAGACTGAAAATCCAAACAGTGTCAGTTTTAGGAATTTAATAAATTCTGATAATCATATTACTATACCACGGGATGTATTTGGGTTTCACGCATTCAATAGAGATGTTGTTATCCCTTTATAGTTCATTCATATGGACATGTTGGTTTAATCTTTTATAATGACTTGTGCACAAATATACATTTAATGTCACAAAAACCAACACAAAAGGAGAGACTCATCATAGATCATATAACTTAAAGGCAAGCAAAGCAATGGTTCTGAAAATCTAATATAAGCGTGATGAAGTTAGTGAGCTCACAGCTAGTAAAGCCATACGAATCCTTCTTTCTTCCTCATCCTGATCGGCATATTTCTCTTTTATCTTCTTGAGTTTACCCTTCTGTCCACGGCTGGTTTTTCCACCACCTGGCTTCTTATCATTAACTTCCTTTTCAGGCGGACAGACAGAAACATTCTCTTTCACTTTTTCTAATTTCGGCTTAACATCTTCAGGAACGCTCTGGCCTTTCTTGAGCTTTCTTCTTTCAGCTTTCGAGATATAAGCTTTCTCTTTTTCTGTAGCCTTATTCTCTTCAACATTATGTTCTACTACCAAATCAACTGGAGATGTCTCAAATTTATACTTATTACCAGACATAGATGCAGATCCAAGCCCAAGAGCTCTATCAATAAGGTCCTCAAGTTGTGGAGTGACAGATGGAACACCATCCATAGCAACATCAACTACGTTCTCTTGATCAACATCATTCAAGATGTTCCTGTTTTTCAAGGAACTTTCATTTGAGTCCACTGGTTTAGTAACAGTTGTCGGTAAGCTATTCAGAGAGGACATATGGTCTGGTTGATGTACGTGTTTAGATGAATCTTGTACACTTTCTAATTCTCCTGGAAGTTTTTCCTCTCTCAAATCCTTCTCCGACTCAGAATCAGAAACCTCACTTAAAGGCCCACTCTCATCAGCATCATTTGTCCCTTCCTCCTCACCTCTTACCCTCCTCTCATTCAGATGTGAACCCAAGGAGCTCTCATCCAACCGAAACAACAGCCCAAAGCCCATAATCAGGGGGTGTGGGGGAAGGAAGTTTTTCTTCCCACGAATCATGAAACTTCCAACTGTAAGATACTCTCCTGTAGGAGCAGTTTTACTGACTTGGTGAGGATAAACCCACCAAGCACTAGTGACCATCTTTGAGTCCCACGCCGCACTTTGGCAAACCTATAACATAATATCATGTAAAGAGTTAAGTCATACACCTCAGTGATATGAAACCCTCTCTATAACACAATAAACTACCACAAATGTGAAAGAATTTTAGGAAGATCATTGACTTACTGTGTAGCATCCAGCTTGATTTAAAGTAAGTGGAGGCACTGGTTGTTCAGGCCTATGGTTCTTTATTACAGTACTAGAAGCACCATGCAAATCTGCATGGACATACCTGTTACATAACCAAATCAATTCCAGAAAGAAGATGCTAAGCCCGGTTTTACAGTAGACTGAAGCATTGAGTAATAGTAAAAACTTTTACAAAAACAATCTAGATTGAAAACGCTACGTTTGAAAAATTAAGAACTTGCGTATCAAATCTACACATCATTTGTTTCTCTTCTATTCCACTGAAGACAAAGGGAAACAAGTGGAGATAACACACAAAGAAGGGGAAAATCAACAATAAGAATGATTGATCTCCAACTACAATGGGAATGGAGTTTAGGAAGTATCAGAAAACTAAGAAAACAACAGGATGATTCACCTAAGCTTACATTCTCTCCCAATGTTACCGTTCAGAACAGTTGTATATTTTAGGTTAAAACTCAAAAGCTGCAGGTCTTCAGCTTTCACCCTAAACTTCCGCATGTTGGAACAAATCTTGGTAACTGTATACTTTACCTATAACTGTCTTTACATGGTACTTGCATATATGATTTATGTAAAAAAAAAAATTAATAATAATAAAAAATAAAAATAAAAAGTTCATGACAACATAACTAGTTCACTTACAGATCTCCTTTCGACATGTAGCGCTTGACTATCATCTCATTTTGTTGAGCATCACGTCCACTGATAACCAAATAGTTTTCACTGCTGATGAACCAGTTAAATTTCTCAAACCAGTGAACCTTGCGCATATGTGAAATGGTAGCAACAGCTTTTTCCTGAGGGTTGTTTGAAGGGAATAACATTAAAACTTGAAAGCAATTTATGTCATGAGATTCAACAGCTATATCAAAATTAGTATCAGATAATAACACCATTTATATAGCGGTAACAGTCTCTACTACTCATAAATCACTTGCTGTATAGATAGGAAAATAAATGATTCACATTCTGGTCATATTGATGTTGATATACTGCTCTTGTTACAAATATACACAAACAAGAGATTTTTTTTTTTGCAACTTTTTTTGTTCGAATAAGAACAAGGATTAAAAGAAAAAATGGGAAACCTGGAAAAGAGTCCACATCACGAAGCAAACAGAAAATAGAACAAGAGCAGCAATAGTGTCTGATCTGCCATTCGTGAGACAACTGACGAGAATATCCATATTTGACCAAGTAACAATATTGTTTTCTACCTACCCCGACTCAAATTTCAATCGTATAGGTATAGAGTTTCTTCTTAAAGATTGAATGAAGATCTTGACCGTCCCCACAGACAATGCTGAAATAAACTATTGATTTGCATACAGCATTAAAGATGTCAGCTTTAAAATCACACGAGAAGCTACCTGTGACAGCTGCAGACGAGTCTTTCTTTCAGCAGCTTTAAACGCTTTTTCATGTGCAGTTACAGTCTTCTCCTGTTTGCTCTCCTTGCTTTTCTTTAGTTCATACCACCGCCGAGCATTGGCATGAGCAGAAAGCGCTATATCAACTTCAACCTATAAGTTGACAAGAAAGTTAACCGAAGTAGAATGTAATGAAGAAAATAATTGTTTCAATCTAAAAAAGCAGGAAATATAAATGCTGGAAAGACACCTTATCTGCAGGGAGAGTCTTCTCATCATCATCCATTTCATCAAGATTGTTGCTCAAAAGCAAAGTCATGCAATTTCTTTCAAGATAAAGTTTGTCAATGAGTCCGGCAATAGGATTTCCAGATTTTTTCTCTTCCTTTACCATACGAGCAAGATCCTCCCAACTCATGCCCTTTGCAAGAGCTACACGAACAGCTAATATAGCGGCATCCACATCTTCTAAATTATATTCTATCAATTCCGCCATTTTAACACATTGGTCAACCTCTTTCCTTAGCATATGCACACGATTTTCCTACACATATGATTGAGATAACTGAGATGGAAGATTTCAATGAGGTGCTATGTAGTTTAACTCAAAACAGAAAGCATGATTTCGACAACTGAAAAACAACTTACTACAAAACAAAACCCTTGTGACACACCCCCTCCCAGCGAGGACTTCTCTAATTGAACTTGTGTGCTAACTTAAATTCACTATAGTTGACTTGAACCTCTCTTTGAAAAGCAAAAGGTATGTGTATAGAAAAAGTACCAAACCTGATCCACGCGGATTTTATTAAGCCTCTGGGTGGCAGAGCTCTCTTTTGCCTTTTGCTGCTGCTCTGACCTTTGACTTTCGATTTTGCTATAGAACTCATCCAAACATGCATCAAATGTTTCAAACTGCACATACTCCCTCGACTTGAATTGGTTCAATAGTAAGGGGCAGAATTCATCATATATCTGCACAACAGATTCAGAAATCCTAGTTAAGATAACAATAATGAAAGCCTTTAAAGATAGATCCTTCATTCAATGGGAAAAAACTCAAAAAAGATAATCCTGTGCGCAAGAAGAAATCATGTGGTAACCTGGACAGAACTTCCTGGTTCAGATGGGGAACCATTCTTCCCTGAATTTTTGTTCTGCATCAAAATGTACCCTTCAGGAACTTTTTCGCCAGATATAACATCATGCAGCCAGTCCTCAAATTTTGCAACAGCTTCGAGCAAAAGCTTTAGTGTATTGTCATCTAGCTTTTCATCTTTACCAACTTTAGCATTTGGAACAAGACCAGCATCCAAAATAATATGCTCAGAAAGAGCAGGCCCATAACCCAGTCCGTCCCCTAGAACATTCTTCAAAGTGGCATGTTTGGCTTTAGCATCACCAGACTTTTTACTTGACTCGACAGGCTTCCCACCTTTCTTGCCCCCCTTTTTTTCTTTCGCCACATCAGATGCCTCATTTCCACCCTCAGAATCTTTAACAGGTTCACTTTTATCTGGTTCTTTGGAATATGTAAGGGCTTCCTGCAACTTTGCAGAAGTTGTTCGCTCAAAAGTTCGACAAATCTCTATTGGGTAACGATGGCGTGACATAATTGCAACCCCTTTATCATCATCCCTATTAAAATGAGATTTACGATCTAATTAATATTTGTCAAAATGAACAAGTGAGCAAAATCAGAAACTAGAACACAGGCTTTAGGATTTCTAGTCATAGTTAAGATAAGCACAAATTCAAATAACAGTCCATCTCTAATCGCGCAAAAGCAAGAGGCCTAACTCATGTCCTTGATTGTTACATGAACAAGTGAGCAAACTTAGATCCTAGCAAACATGATTCTAGACTGCTACTGATATTTCATCTTAAATGGCATTACATCTCCAATGATTTATTCATCATATCCACAAACATTAAATGAAACATGAAATGGATTAACTAACCTATGCGAGCGAAGAAGAGTCATGACCATATACTCCGAATCCGCTAGTATAATATTTCCTTGCGCATACAGCTCCAGTATAACATAGTAGGCATTAGCACCAAGTCCAAACTGAAACATTATAATCTGCCGAAAAAAAATGCCATAAAAAAATAAGACTAAAGCACAAAATTTCAATACAACATTTCGAAACAAAATCGGCACAGCTTTAGTTATATATACCCGATCATATCCGAGCTGCCTCACATCCTCCAGCCTTCTTGTTCGTATATGCTTCCTTATTTTGAGCGTAAATCCAGACGGAGTATTACTCTTGTCCCTAAAATCCAGAGCATAATGAACAACTCTTCAGCACCAAAAAAAATTAAACCTACATGAATTCTGAGCAAAATTACCGAACATAGGCAGTAGTGTGCAATCTGACGCCGCTTTCGATGAGCAAGAAGACCTTCTCGCTCTCGCCGGACTCGGTGACGCCGCTGCTGTTCATGAGCTTCAGCATGTAGGTCTGTGAAATCGGAAACGGAATTAGGAAGGAGAATGAGAAATTGAAATGCGGAATTGATGAGAGGGATAAGGAAGAGAGAGAGGGACCTTGGGAGAGAGATCGTAGACATTGGCGCAGCGCATGCCGATGAGGCGGCGTAAGCACTTGACCTCGGCGGCCACGTCGGCCGTGTTCATCCGCACCTTCACCATCTTCGGCGGCCTGAAGTGGAAAACCTGGTCTGGTTGGAGACTTGGAGGTGTCTTAAACGCAGCGTTTTGAGGTGAGAATCAGGGATTGCTTGGAAACAAGAAGAAGAAAGCTTATGGCGGTAACAACGCCCTATATGACACTTCCGTCTTTCCAATTTTCTCTTGCAAAATATTTCTAAACTCAAAATCTGTTTTTTTTTCTTTTTTTTCTATCAAGTTCATTTTTTTTTTCTCCTCCTCTTTGTAGATGAAAGGTTGTGAGTTTGAATCTCATGACAGGTTATTAGTAATATTTAAGTTGTTACAATAACATTTGAGTTGTTTATCTGTTTCACGATAGCATTTGAGTTGTATATATGTTTAAAAAAAGTTTGTCTCTTTCGAAATAAGGGTTCAATAGACTATCGCTAACATTTGAGTTGTATATCTGTTTAAAAGAGTTTGTCTCTTTGAGGTGAGGGGTAAATAATTTATTGAGCATTACTTTGCTGGTCAAGATAGGAAAATGAGACATTGTTCACCATGTTAACTTGTTAAGTGCGCATATCCTATCGGCTATTCTTAGAACTCAGAAACGAGTACAGTGTTGAACAGCCTATCGGATTAGGTCATTGTAGCATGATATTGTTAGTTCACTCTATTCATCGCTCTTTCGTTCACTATTGATGTCACACAGAGAAGCCGAGAACAGCAATGAGTAGAATTATGTTCAGCCATTGTTATAGCATAGCAAAGTTTGCTTTTCGTTATTTTAAGAGGAAAAGGAAGAACCATATATTTATTCGCATATATGTGCCTTTTTTCTCTTTACAGAAATATATCAACAATGACGGTGAATAATTTTACAAATTCCCCACGCCTATTTATGTTGTGAAGAAAGCCATTGACACTTGACAAAGCTGTTGCACTTTGCAGATCAACCCTGCATATTTACATGTCAAATCGGGAGCTTGCGAGATATATACACGCCACCACTTCACTCCAAGCTTCACTCTGCTTTGGCAGTCCGCAGCTCATGTGGTCCTTGACACTTCCAAGCAAAGAACTTGCTTGGATATAATTAACAGAGCTATAATCATATGCCCAGAAAACAGGGCCGGCGCAATGTGCACAAGTCGAATGCATAGCTTCCATCAGCTCAGATCAAAACCGGCTTCTGAACTTATTGCGTACATCAACTTCGTTTCTAATTGCTCTTTGCTGTATAAAAAATAATAATAAATAAAACTTGTTAATGAATGGGGGTACTATGATGGAAAATTAAGTGTAGAAATTAAGAGATCCATAGAGACAAACCTCCGGTATGGTGGAAGCTTCAGAAGATTCATACATGTAGCCGCAGTTGGCAATCGGTCAAGAGCTTCATCAGTTGCACTACCAGCAGCTCTACAAAAATAAAGTAAGTAAATACAAACAGAAACCAAACATTCTCAGGAATTTTACTAAGATATAGGATTTCTAATCAGATGAATAACTAGTATGAGTTCTTACCTCTGGATGCAAAACAGTGGTTCAAGGTACTTGAATCCAAGCAATGGTCCTCGAGAGCACCCAGTCACAAATCTGGAAGAAAAAAAAGCTGGTGTAGTTAGTACCTTTCCTGAAGTTCATTCAACTTACAGTGGCAAAACAATTTGATTATACACCATTTGAACTTTTGAAGGGCTTTTCAAGCAGATGCTAGTCATGCTACAAACTTACTTCAAAAATTTCTTCTGATTTTCCAGTGAAAAGCTTTTGAGAACTTCCCAGAACATGTCGACGACGTAATGCTCCTGTTGAAACAGATAATGAGAACAATTTTTTTAACAGGGAATATTGAATTTATACAAGAAACCCAAAATAAACTCTGGTATTCAGTTGGGAGAACATATAACGACCAGGTTTAATTACCAAGGACAACTCTATCTGGAACTAGGTTCATCAATTTAAGCAATATCTGTACATGTCCTATAGAGCATTTAAAACAAGTTAACCTCGAGGAACTCACACTGTGATAGCCACCAACATAATTGGTGTTTCTCCGTAGATCATCAATATCCAGGCTGTCAAGTGAGCCTGATATCAGAAGCTGTAAAAGCAAAAATTAGGGAACTTCAGCAAATAAAATCAGATAAAGATCTTGTGAAGCATTACACAATTATAAGCCTGCAATAGCACATTATGTACCACTTCATTAGTGAAGATTCTTTGCAAGCAATACACACCTTATCCCATAAATCAATTTACTTGTCAGAATTTGGCAAACATACAAACTACTTCTCATACATCAGCTTACTTATTGGGAATTTTGCAAGAAATATACACTGTCCAATAAATCACTTAATGTAATACAGTATCAATTCGGCTTTTTAACCAACTTGAAGTCAACAGGACATTCAAAACCTATTATATGGAAAGAAGTGAACAACAATATGAAGGGATCTTTATAGTTTATATTGCTAAATATAAATCATGCCACAATACCTGAAGTTCATGCTCATTAAACATATCGATCCAATCTTTCTGTACAAGCTGCTGAAACCCCCTTAAGAAATGAGAACTTTGTTGACGTATCTGAAAATGAATGTAACCACGTTATGTCCACAAAGAGAACAAAGAAACTCAGATAGTGTCTCGTAAATTCAATATGGAAAGTCACACTACCTGATAATTTAAACGGTGATTGGCAACGAGATGAATGAAAGTAATGACATTTTCATTAGTGACACGAAGATTCTTCCCCCCTGGAAGCAGCTCTTCCTCGGTTTGCTCCCCATACTCGTTATTTACAATCACAAAATATAGTTCTAGTTCTGAAATAACACCTTTGAAATGCTGCACAAAATTAATTGTAAAAGGGTGGGAAACTTGAGCTTTCCAGAAGTAGAAATAATTGCAAGATGATCCCACAAGCAACAAAGGAAGTAGTCATTTCAATTTAAATGCCAATGAGAAATATAAGTGACAGAAGATGACACAACATATATAAATGAATGCCAGCCATAGATTGCAAGTAGAGGAGACTTCTCCTATGATCGAGTCAATACAAGCACAAGCCTACAGTAAAAGCAATTTCAGGAAAAAGATGAAAAAGCTAACTCACCTTCAAGAAAATAAGGTGGCGATACAATTCTGGGTCTAATGAAGGTAAATCATTTAAGTAGTTGTACCTAGCCAACAAAAAGATAAGAAAAGAAATTCAGTATTACAATTGCAGTCAAAGACTAGACAGTTTTATTAATACTAGCAATACAGGATTGCAGTAAAATAGTGAGTGCTTACTTCTGCTTTAATTTGCTCAGGAAGAACGTTGCAAATGGAATATCAACAAGAATTCCCTCAAACAAGGCCTGTATGGAATAAAACATGTCATAAATATGATGAAGCATCATATAGACATCTACATTATAGAGACTATATAGAGACTAGTTACCTTTGCAAGAAGAATTCCCAGAAAGTGGAAAAATTGGAGATGCTGATCATGAATCATTCCTGAACCAGGATTAGGGTAGAGAAGATGGTCGGATGTTTCCTGCATATACGAAGCAGAGGGCAGAGAACAAATGAGATAAATCAGCTGAAACAGATAAATGAGTGGCAAAGGTACCACCTGTTCCGTCTTAATCTCTTGTTGCAGGTGACCTATAGGTGTAGTTGGGAAGTAAAATTCGCTTTCACAATTTAGAGATATGTAACAAGACTTTGTTCTATAAACAGTACAAATTTCAGAAACTTAAGTAAGGCTATGGTATGATAACATTTCTCATACATCAACTACTTTTGTCACTTTGAGGACTCATTTTATCACTTGAGGACTCATATGACCAATTTGAGGGCTAATATTACTACATTGAGGACTCATTTTACCACTTTTAGATAATTGTACGCAAGTCGTACATTAACATATTGTAGAATTTCACAAAACTTAAATTCCAACCAATAAAATATTGTCACCTTAAATAAACCATACTGGACATCAAAGGCTGCTCGAGTAATGTTCTCCATGAAATCTTTAAAAATCCCACCACCATCAATTCCAGCTTCTTCAACCCCAAATTCGTTTACAAATGTTACCCGAATCTGCAATTCACAGCCAAATGAGATTAAATTGTGCAATGGATGGGAACGTATACTAGCAACATTTAAAAGTTGATGCAGGAGCATCCAGAAAGTCCTAAATTAGGATATTATTATTATTTTTTAATGTTTTTATTATTTTTCTTTAAGTCTTTCCTGTTTTGTTAGGGTTTGCTATTGCCTATATATCTAGCCTTTTAGAGTCTTGTAAGACAGCTTTGTTATTTTGAATAAAATTATACATAAGAGTTTCTTTGGGACGTTCTGCCCTAGAACTCAATATATCGTTCCTACTTTAATCCTACAGCAAGTATTTCTCTGCAATTGCTTGTTTCGTTGAGAACTTCCGCTCTCAAGTGTTTTTACCCCTGATCCAGCCGCAAGACAGAAACTTTCAGTTTCTGCCCTGCATCAGCTGGTATCAGAGCCGTGCTCTGGGCCTGCAAAATGGTTGGACGTGGTAGAGGTCGTGGAAGAGGAGCTTTGGAGGATCAACAAACAGAGATGGCTGAGATGCGCCGTATGATTGAAGACCTGACAAGGGCAGTGCAAGCTCTTCAGGGTCAGGAACGTAGGGAAGCCCCGGATGGCGACCCTAACCCCTCGGAGGCTGAACTGGAAGGTAGGTCCGAGGATGAACAGGATGTTCACAACCCTTTTCATGATGTTGCTGGAGAGGGAGAACCTGTTAGTTTCGACTATAAAGGTTCAAATTCTATCTTTACTTTTTCAGTCAATAATAATTCAGAAAAAGAAAAAAAAGATGGTGTTGTGGATTTTAGTAAGCCACCGATTTATGATGATTGTCTGTGTGAGGTTTGTTGTGGCAATTGCGGTGTGGAAGAAGATGAAGACACCAATAAGGATGCAGTCGAGGATGATCTCATATACAGCAGGAAAAGAAACAAAGATGAAGATGACAATGAAGGCACAGTAAAGTCTGTATTTTGGAAAAATACTGGGCACAAACTTGTTGATTTTGTTGGAGTTAATGCAATTCTTAGGGGTAATCCCAAAGGTTTAGTTGAGATTGTTAATCGTATCAAGAGATGTGAGAGCAATTTTGGGTTAGCTAAATTTATTATGAAGAGCAGATCTCCCAAGTCAAGAAAAGGAAGGTATTCCAAGTATTTATTTATTTGGGGAGGAAGAATTCAATTGCAAGCTAATCTCTCAAAAGAAGATCTGAGGCAGTGGAAGATTTTGTCTGGATTTTCTACAATCAAAGGTTCAAATTCGAGGACGAATTCTTTCCAACCAAGGGAGTCTGATGCAGGAGCATCCAGAAAGTCCTAAATTAGGATATTATTATTATTTTTTAATGTTTTTATTATTTTTCTTTAAGTCTTTCCTGTTTTGTTAGGGTTTGCTATTGCCTATATATCTAGCCTTTTAGAGTCTTGTAAGACAGCTTTGTTATTTTGAATAAAATTATACATAAGAGTTTCTTTGGGACGTTCTGCCCTAGAACTCAATATATCGTTCCTACTTTAATCCTACAGCAAGTATTTCTCTGCAATTGCTTGTTTCGTTGAGAACTTCCGCTCTCAAGTGTTTTTACCCCTGATCCAGCCGCAAGACAGAAACTTTCAGTTTCTGCCCTGCATCAAAAGTACTTGCAAACATAACCTCAATCTAGAACATGTACAAAAGCCTGTAAAGACACATTACCGGTCCTCGAAGATCTTCTTCAGACAATGCACTCATCTGATTATAAGCATCTTCCAAGATACGGTCCCGCCGAATTCTGAACCGGTTTCTGGTAAACACAGAATGAGACTCGTGTCTTTGTCTAGCTGCTGTCAATTGAGACTGACAAATTGGTTTGAACAACTTAATTAAAAAAGATGTTTAACATAATAAGGCTCAATAACAGTTTGCACATCATTTTTTGTAAATTTTGCCTCAACGTCAATACCCATTAATTGGACAGTTCCAGGCCTCTAGATAAAGGTTCAGAAAAGATTAATACGTACAGTGAATATTTTAACTCTGCTTGTGAACGGTACTAGGAACGGAGCTTGCTTCAAAATGTCATGGGCTCGGGTATTTTCAATCACGGCCTTAAAGAATAAAAATATACAACAGATTAGAACAAACACAATTAAAACTTTGGTCCTAGAAATAAGATCAATTTACCTGCGAAATGAAGAAATCATTGACACCATCAGCATGAAAGTCACTGGGGGGTGTAAACTCTCGTCTGTTGTTCCAATCTTGCAACTACATATATAACAAATTAAAAGGAAGAAATGGAGGATAAGATTTACTGTTCAACATAACCTGGGCCGCATATCTCAAGGTAAGACTAATAAAGCTCTCAGAACCAATATGAACCAAAGACAACCGCAAAATGCACTACAAAAACTATTTGTTACCTGGGATAGGAGTTCAGATGCTACGATGCCAACCCTCTGTTGAATGAACTCCACAGGGTGCTTCTTATTAGCAGGGGTGCTGGTGACAGATTTTGAAAAGTTACTGGAAGCCGTAGGGTTCACCCAGAGAAGCTGCCACAGAGCCTGCAGATAATAGAAAGTCCAAACAACAATTAAATAAAACAACCAAGTACTTGACGTTGCAAATCAACTGTGTGTGACATAGCAATCAGCAGTTCAGTACAGCACTGTACATCCACTTTGTCATGCATGGTGCACAACCAATTACAGACCTATAAACTAGAACATTCCCTGGCCAAAGGATACCCACAGCTATAATGATCACCATGTTTATAATATCTTAAATACATATATTCAACAGGAGTTCACCTGTCTGAGTATGATAATTAGGGATCTGATATCCTTCAACGATAGGGGCTTCTCCTGTTCATAGAACTCCTCATTATCGACTATTGTAAGCATGTGCCTGATCCATGTAAATAAAGAGTCAAACTAGAGGCGTTTAATTATATATACATTCAGAAAGCACTTATCAATCTAGCAGGAAAAAAAAAATACATAAAACATGAGTAAACAAGGAATAGATACTTCACACAATTGAAAAAAAAGTGTTTAAATGGTGAGCGGGGTAGAGTGTTATTACTTGTACACGGGACAGAAAACTGCCAAAGGTAATAGCCAACCAGGTGCATCTCCTGACAGTAAATATGCCAATTGCTCAGACAATGAAGACCATTTCTGGTTCTCATTGCACCGTTTCATAAAGTTCCATAGAACAGGGACAAGTTCAGTTCTATAAGCTAGGATGGTCATGATTCTCTCAAGAGGTAAGGTGTTGAAAGTGACATGTAGAAAGGCACACGCTGCACCAACAGCTGAGATCTCTTTATCATCCGGTGCTTTGTGTGGATCACTGACAGCTGAAATTCCTCCGAACAAAACATTTGTCTGCTCCAAATCCAACCACACAACAAATTGCAAGAAATCAAAATCCAAAATAATTTACTTACTATTATGAGGTGAAGGGAGATCTATAGTTTATATAGGTTTACATGTAAATAATAACAGTTCAAGATGGCTTACAAATTGCAGGAGAAAGCGTGAATCTATGGCCTCACAAATCTGTCGTTCCAAATCATTATTCAAACATATTTCCATTGCATCACCTCCCTCAGTCATATCATCCTCACCCACCATGGAATCTGAAAGACAGGATACATGTGGATATATGTTGGTTATGAAACAGAAGTAGATAAGTTACACTTTAAAAAAAACGCAATATAATAGAAGGACCTGAAACATATGGAAAGTGGAGCCTAGTACAGCATATATGCGAAAAAGGAATACCTTCTTTGCTTCGTCTATTTAGCGATTTTATAGAAGGAAGTGATTCCAACAAGAATGTTGCAACAGCAGCAAGGTCTACAGCCTGAAATTTACAGAAAGTAAAAGAAAAGAAAAAATTGGCCATCAATAAGGTTGCAGTATTGATACATATTACATAATGTACCTACATAAGTGGATGCATTAAGCAAACAATGCTAAGAAATATGTCAATGACCAGTGTGGATCCTGATTTTAACAAGAGAACAAAATAAGAAAAAAAAAATGAAAATACAAACAAAAAGTTGTCTTCTTTCAATGTTTAGACAGTACAACTGCTACTATAATGGAAGCCGATGTCACTAATATTTTTGAAACTAGGGTATCTGGATCTTTGACCGACTAAATCCTAGGCTTCCCGCCTGACCCTACAACATTTAAGAAACTGGAAATTATTAGCAATTGCTAGGTGGGTACCATGGGAGAGGGTCAAACCCCAGACCACTTGGGAGCGAACCAAGTCTCTGACCGCTAGACCAACAACTCTTTGGTGCCATCACTATTATATATTAAACATATTATCTTACGATTCTCACTGATTTTGTAGTTTCATATACCTGGAGAAATTCATTGAACACTGATCTCAATTCTCACAAAAGACAGAGCAAAGACAATTTTTATTTCATCACAGAAACATTTTAAAACAGAAATATCCTATTGGAAGCCAAAGACTAAACCCAACCCTTTTTGGTCCAAAGGAAAGTCTCCAATGTAGTTTAAGGGCCTTGCATGTTAATTTTGCAGTTTAGGGAAGAAGATTTATGAGTCTAGTGTTTTTAACAATCTATTAAAGTCTGAGTACTCAAGGGTTTTGACTGTGTCTTTAAGTCTATTTAAGTCTTAAGTATTTAAGAGTGTCTTATTATTAATAAGTTTTGTTAGTCTTATGGTATTCTAGGAGTCTAAGGGTTGTATTTGAAGCCTATAGATATGGGTTTCTAATGTAATCCGAATATCAGATTGTAATGAATTGAGATTTTATCTTATTGAAAGCTTGGCCTTGTTTCCTCTCCCCTAACCTCCCTCGTTCTATTTCTCTCTTCTACACAGCTAAGAAACCTCTTTTACCTCTAAAACCCTTCTGTTTTCTTAATCTCTCAACATTCTCCAGCCCACCCTATTGACTCTCACACAATCTGCTGTTCCTCCCTGCATCATCTTTCTTTGGAAATGAATGAAGTTCATTCATCAACACATGATACAGTAAAAGTGGACAACTGGTCCACTAGCAAAGAGGAAGAAAAATAGCAGAAACCAGGTATCTACACCAAACACACTTGCATGCTGGAGACAAAATACCCAAAAAAAAGACACTTAAACTAAAGCTGGCCTATGAGAAATGCTAGTCTCTAATTCTGCCAAAACAGAAGCCCATAAAGCTACCCAAAACTCTATAATAATCCAAAAGCCCCTCCAACCCTGCACCTCGTAAAAAAATAATCCACTTATCATAGCCTGGCACCAATCTTAACTCTTTGTCAAAGGTCTAAACAAGAAATTTTGAATTATGAAAGATCAAGACAAGCTAAAAAAGGGAAAGCCAAGTGCAACTAAGCTACACAGTAGTATTCAAATATGAAATCATTTCATAGAACTGATAAGAATAGAGGCAGGCAAGAGTACAAATTAGGTTCGAATAATAGTTACACCAGTAATGCCTAAAAGAAGATTTGAGCTTTGACAGATCAAAGAAAAAGTACCCAGCTGATTCACAAAACAAGAGACGAATAAATGAGAAGAGGCAAAAGAGAATACACTTCCGAAAAAACTTCATTGGAGAACTCACCAGTTCAAATGAGTGGTCAGGCTGAGATAGAGCAACTCCAGAAGATTCTAGTATATTTCCCAAAAGGCAGGCATAACTGGGTAACTCAACTGATGTATCATTGGGGAGCACATCAGCATGATTATGAACACAGAGTGCCATCTGATGAATATAATGTTGGCTCAACCCACGTGCTGAGAAAACCTAATTGTGAAAGAGGCCACTACATTAGTAAGATAATTGCCTAGGCAATTTGAAACCAGGAAAACGTACTTTAATAAATGATTAAAAAGTAAAAACAATAAACAAAATAAAAAAACAAGAAAGAAGAATGTCAGGGTTCAGCACGATATGGATTTGCATCAAAGCAAAAGTCAGGAAAAAGATAAGTAACTCTATAGTTTTGAGCGCCATCACCATAGGGGTTAACAAGTCATATATTAAAAATGTATTGTCATTGAAAGTTACCTCTTTTAAGTGCGGGAGCAGCCGCCACAAGAAAGGAATTGTAAGAATCTGAGACGAAAAACTCCAGTGTGCACCAACATTTGAGCAGTTACATGGCTCCTGACCAATGTGAGAAATTACAACAGCAAGAGTGCGCTCCAATGAAGATACTCTGCCAACCGAATCATGATTCTCTATACTCGCCTACACCATATTATCATAGGGTTTCAGTGCGCATCCTTCCAGTGCACAACCAAGATATAATACTTGACAAGTCCCCAAAAATAGGAATACAAACTAGAATGGAACAATACAGAAATAATTATAATAGAAAAACAATTGTACACTGTTGTTTTTACAAATGAAAAAGATGTGTAAATTTAAAATGTCCTGATGTCTATAGGAATATTTTTGATCATCTTCTTATTCACTTTACATGTGGGTGTCTTAACTACATAACATGCATAAACCGCAATGTCCTAGAGTCCTCATAGAAAACTAACGCCATTGGAGTGTTTGTTTTCAGAAGTACATAAAAATAGGATATAAAACTTCACATACCATATCCCTCACGGATGTACAGATATCTTTGTTAGCCTTAGCTATAAATTTGGGTTACATATCATGGAGTTGGCAACAATAAACAAAAACAACAGATATGGACAAATAGCTGGAATTAGAAGCATACCCTTCCAGTTAAAATAATCTCTCTAAACAGGGTAAATGCCTTTCTTTCAAGAAGATAGTTTACTGTCCTACAGACCCATGGAAGCTTATGATTGGTCAACAAGACTACTGTTTCCAACAATAAAGTTGTCGACACAGTGGACTCCTTGGGAGATGCAAAAAGTTGATCCTTCATTTGATTTCTGTCCAATAAAAGAGAAGATAAGTAACTCCAGCATAAAGGAGCATTTTACAGAAACTTATATATGTACATAGCATTCATTCTCAAAAAAAAACAAATATATGTACATAGCATTGAAAACCAAAAAGCTTAAACATTTTGATGTTTTAGAATCAAACACTCAGTCAACAATGAAAATCAAAAGAATAATTTTCAGAAAATTAAGGCGTTGATGCAACTAACCTATTTTGATGAACAGCCTTGATACACATATACGTAAGTTTTTTTACTCTGTAATTAACCAAAGCCTGCTTCGATGAATAGTCCATGCCTGCAAATAGGCTCACAATATCCCCTGTTTCAGAAGCAGATATTGTCAGCAACGGATCTTAGCTGGGCAAAACAAGTGATTTCATCAATCATTTTAATATACAAAACCATACTTCTTAAATAATAGTACTAAAGGTTGAAAAACTGCACTTCCTATGGAGATTTCTCATGGTTAAACTTTGAAACAACACAACTACATAAAAGTGATTCAGCAGCTTACTTGAAGCCCGCTCTAACCTTATAAAGATAACAGAACGGATCAGGATCTAATATGAACAAATCCTAATCATGTAATCATAGTCAATTAGCAAAAATTCAAGATCTATCACTAAACATTAAAAGAGCCTCTATAGGTATAAAGAACCCCAAAAAATAAATGCTAATACATTCATGAAACTTTGTGGGGAGGGGGATAAGGATTGGTTTCAGGATTACACTTACGGGAAAGATATATACCATGAAACCATCTAGGACTGGAAACAGAAGTTTCAAACAAAATAAAAATCAAACCATCAGTCGGAATGTCATGAGGCCTATATCAATCATATAATCACTTTAACCATCACCTGTATCTCTGACAAATTTTTGGAGTAACCGGCATGTTTCCACAAGGACGGTGAAGTCGCCAACACTTCGAGCATCAAAGAAAAAAAGCAACTGGCGGAGAAAGTCCGAGTCTGGACCAAAACACGATCTGAATGCACAACAACAATTTGACATAAGAATAATGATGCTTAAAGTTGAGCATCAACTTAATTGGCAACTATTATACTTAGACGAAGTAATACGGAGCTTGACAGTATATATCAGTAAGAACCTGAAGTAAGGATTCAGTTCTTACTTGTCTGCATTCTGGAAGTGTTCCCCGTATGTTCCATAAAACTGTTCCCGCACCTTAGAATATTCAAGTCTTGCTACCTTTCTCCCTCTGAAGCATTTCTGTAGCTAGTAATTAGTCAAACTTGGCAAAACACACGTGGTAGTAATTACACTTCTACCTAGACCAAACTTAACTCAGAACAGCTGAACTGGATGTTTCAATATAAAATGGAATTGAAAAGCATTCCTTGATAGTCAGAAGAGTAACTACAAGCTGAGCTAAGACTATGAAATGCGTAAGTTGTATAATCTTCATTCTTCTTTTCTTTCTTAATCTTTTCTTCTTTTTTGAAGATGTCTGCTAAGAATGTACTTCTAGAGATTCAAGACATGCTCATAGTTTACTCACACTACCATCCCTTTGTAAGGTTGCAGCAAATGAGGAATCAAGAGAGCATGCATAAAGGTCTACTCATATTAGTCAAATTCTTCATTAACTAACAAAGATTTTGTAAATGTGTGAGCAACAACAGTCACAGCCTTACTCCAAAAACCATTATATCCCACTCAATCCTATATAATTAGCCTTTGAACAATTATGAATACAGACTCTCGATTACAAAAATTATTGATTGCAAGCTAGGCACCAGCTCTCCACCAATTCTACTCAAATTGCAAGTTTTCAATCCACAATCTACACTCATTTCGAACAAACAACCATATCAAAAAAAAAACTAATTTTTCATGTCTTTTTCATTCTCAGGTGCTTCACAATCACATTACAGTATAATGTAGGCAAATTAGACTCTAAACACAATCAAACTCTACGCAAATTGATCCAAATTCCACTAAAAACGAGAATGCAAGAGCACGAACCTGAATCTTAGTAGCGGAGGAGTTCTGCTGCCGCAACCACAACCTCCGGTTGCGCTCCAACCTCGTTTGCTCCAGAAGCTTCTGCCTATCCCTCTCCTTCGTACTCCGTCCCCCCAAATCCACCCGCTTCCGATTCGACGAATCGCCGGAGAAGAACATTCCGGAAAAATTGGAATCTCCGGAACTAGGTCACCGACTCTTCCCAGGCTTTCGCGAGTGCTTGATCGGACGGAAACCGAAGTCGAACCCTAGAATCGGAGAAAGTAGAGAGGCGCGATTGGATTGTTGATCGTAGAAGAAGAAGATGAAGAAGGAAGATTAGGGTTTGGTTTGGGAATTATAGAAGCAGAGAGAGCTGAAGAAGAAGAAGAAAGAGTTTGGGCTGGACTGAAGGTAGACGTCGTCGACTGAAAATAATATGCAAAGCAAAATCTGGTTTTTGTTAATCGCGTTTTTTTTTTTTTGTTCTTTCTTTCTTTATAAACCGAGGGCCGGTATGAAGCTTCGTCTCGTTTCGTTTTAGGCGGGTGGTCGAAACGTTGCGTTTTGGCTTTTCTCCTTTTTTCGTGGACTTTGCTTGAACAGTAGGCATCTTCTTTATTTTGGAGTTGGCATGGAATTGATACACTTTGTAGTTTGTACTGAAATAAGATTCCTTGAAGAACTTCTCAAAACAAATATATATATATATATATATATATATATATTCCTTAGACAAAAGAGAAATTATTCGTCATAGAATCAAAATCAAAATTAAAATGAAAATGGTCAAATTGATGTAAGGGATGATAATATGAATAGCTTGTTTTCCTCACAGTGGCTCTGTTTTGCGGGCTGAAACTTGGGGACTTTTACTTTGTCTTCAAATGGCTATCAAGAATCATTGTCAATACATTTTTACTAAGATCGACACTGACATCAGGCCACAAACTATCAAACCAGAAGAGTACGTGTGTGGCACTAAAGAAGCTAATAACTCTCTCCTCTAAAATTCTTTTATGAGCTGTGAGAATCGTCAAATAAACTTCGATGGTAATATGCTTTCTAAACACGGTGTTTGTGCTGATCTTAGAGTGCCTCCATGGAGCAACCTTTGATGCATATTATCAATGTTGTGTTTGATGATTTGTGTGCAAATCATATATTTGTGATTGTATTTCTGATTCGTAGTTAGTAAAACTGCGCAACCAAAGATGAGCGAGGAAAGTCTGAAACTGTCCAATTTATAATTAGTAATTTGTTTCTCCTCGTCGGAGTAGGAATAGTAAGCACACAACTAAAGTAAGTGGACGGATCATACTCAAGAGGGTCTGTTGGGGTCTTAAACCACCCAAAGGCCCACTTTATAGAGTTCCAAACTAATTGGGCTACCCTAGCTCTTAAATGGAGTCCAAAGCCGCAAAAGCCCATGTTTGGATAACAACAAAGACCGAAAGGAAAACAGTCATTCAAGTCCTTGGTTTTCTATTCTCTCGATCTGTTGGTCATTATTCAAAACCGACGACTCAAATCCTTGTGTTTCCACTTCTCAAACACAGTTCATAGGTTCCTCTTTGGGATATTTGATTTGGTCTGAAAGTGGTCCAACCCCAGCTGACAGAGAATGAGAGCCTCCCAATGAAATGAAGATGACAGAATCGAAGAATCTGGACTTTGTATTCAAACATTCAAGAAGAAGACCGTAGAAGAAAAACACAATCCTAACTCATCTTTGCCACAGAACACGCTGAATATATATATATAGAATTATACAAGTTGCCAATTAAGTTGGTTATATCTCCACCTACAAAACCTTTTCAGTTTCAAACACAAGTCTAAGTTCAGCTTATTAGCTAGAACTAATGTTGGTTAAGTGTTGCTCATGCAACTAACTTCATCACCTCCAGAATCTGAGTTACTTTCATCGAGTGCTTCATTCCAATACAGTGAGCCAGATGAACACCTTAATCATGATTAAGAAGTATAGCGCGCTATAAGCTATTATACATTATCTTACTGCGGCAATGCTCAACGAGCTGATTCAGCTGTACGTGTATACAGTTATATTCATGTATACATCCCAAATCGATTGACCTGTTGTGCACTTGTGGTAGTTTAATTTTTAGTTGAAGTTTTTCTTTGACCCTGCTATTTCTGACTTCCTTCTTGGTTTGAAGAAGGGGGGCTTAATTTGGTGGTAAAACTTATCCGTTTCTGACTTCCCTACCTTTGTTTTGATTTTAGGGAGAAAGAGTGTGAAATGATAGTTGAGGAGTTTGAGTTTGTGATATCTGAGTCCAACACCGACAAACAAGTCAAGGCTAGGGATGGTTTCTAACTAGTTCTAATCCAAAACTCAACAATGACAAACCGATCAAAGCTAAGTAAAACCTATATATTTTGAATAATCAGAGCATATCCGCACAATACAATTGAAACTCTTTTTTTTTTTTAAGTATCTCATTGCGAGCTCGAGCATGTCAACTTTGAAAATATCATCCTGCCATACTAGCTAGGCTAGCTAATTCTAGTTTTCGACTGTATATATTTGTAGCTGTTTACAGAATAGAAATGGGAAATGATTACATTTTGCGTTATGTAAATCCCCTTAACTGGGTTAACAAGTTGCTCTTGAGCCTACACTTTAATTTGTGCCTTGGATTATAAGAATACAATGAAATGATGATTAAGGAGCTTGATCTTTCCCTAGCAACATTATTAATTTTCTTGAAGCTTCTATTGTTGACAAGCAACTAATTAGCAAAACCCCATGAATAGTTTGTCACTGCATTGTCTAGTCGATGGCTTCAAAGACTTGTTTGTACACGTACAACATCATTATTAACACGGGGTACTTCAACTTTTGGCCTCTATTATAAAAAGAGGAGCATGATGCGGTCGAGAGCTTAAGCTGATACTATATGTGTGATATATACAATGTGTTACCTTAGGTCCTAGGATATAATAATGGGAAGCCATTAAAGAATTAGGGAAGAAATGAAATTCATGAAGGCTTTCGAATGCGAGGCAGAAAACGGCTTGAAGCATTCACATTCTGGTGGAGTTGGTTTAAGGTTTAATTAATTGGGAACTATTTTTTTAGGGTTTTAAAAACGTTTGCATGAGTATATAATGAATCGATTGTGTTGTGCTGGAGGCCCTATTTGAGTTTGATTTAACATAACGACTCGATTGTGTTGTGCTTTAACCAACAAAATGTTTCTGATCGAAACCAAGCAAAGGGACAAGAAAAGTATATGACATGTTCTTTGCTTTCTCAGTCCGAATGTAAGTGTTTGCTTTCAACGTTAATGTGATTCCAAAGTAAACACAAATTAAGATCATGCATCTGCTTGGTTAGGCACTTAATCCATCTTTGTTTTCAAGTATGTTTTGTTTTTGTCGAAGGGAAAGGAAAAGATTTAACTCACCTCATATCTTTATTCAATTTTGATACAACCACTTGCAAAGAAATCACAAACAAGAACCAGAGTTTAGAAAGAGAATCGAACTATCAGTTGTTTGATACGCTAAGTAAGTTACGATTTCGACTATTTACCACACACTATTAGCAACAATCTTAGATTTCAATATAGATTTAGTGTACATATAAGTAAGTTTTGGATGCTTACGAACATAGAACACTACATAATATGGATCGAGCAAACAGATTCGTTGAGCTTGTGGTAGTTTGAGTAAGGATATATATTTCACTAACTTTTGGACAGGGACTAGGGTTTACTCCTAGACCTTACTAATTAACTTAATTTCCTAACACCATTGAAAATGAAAACTTAGTGGGTTCTGTTAAATCAAAGCATTATGAAGCCAAATGTGACTTTATAAACGGGTGGGTCTAAAGCCAAGAAAAAAGGAGTACCACAAGCTAGTGTTTTTATAGGAAGTACCACAAGCTGTTCATATTTTCCCACAAGTAGGTAGCTATAAGGGTAAAACAAAAAACGAAACAAAAAATATCCCAAAGAGAAGTCGTTTTACAAAGACGACTTGATCAAAGACTTGATGATCTAATAGAATTGAAGTGCCATTGAATCTAGACTTTAAACTTAGAATTGCCATCAAACTCTCGTCAAGTCTTATCGATCACACGCGTCTTGCTACAAATTCATATTTTCTCCGATACAAAACATATCGCATTCGACATTAGGAGCCAGCATTGCCTTCGTTTTCACTTGCACTGTACGTAGCTAGCTACATGACCATATCCCATGATCAGATAGAGTTTATAATCTTCCATATATCATCGTCACTATCCTTCGGCATTTCTATGCTCATCTTTGTTAGATTCTTGCATAGACTCTGTTAACCTGTTAATATCTCGTCACTGTTGATCTTAGTTGACCGTATCTGAATTAATTGGCTTCATTAGCTTTAACCCTAAAACTGTTATACCTAATACAAACCATGGAATATATTCGTTATCGCCAGCTAGCGTGGTAGAGTTAAGTACGGTTAGAGCAAGTTATGTACGTATTAGTGACGCGGTTTTTCAAGTCAGGGAATTGTTTAATTGAAGCGGGGAACGTACGTAGATACAAGAGATAAAATGTTTCTATTTTGACTTTTTTTCTGTTTGATAAAATTTAATAAAAAGGTCTCCGGGACCGTGTGTATTGCGGCAGAAGATTAATCTGGTTTTGTTGTGATCTCGGTCTGACTACTGACTGGATCAGTGTGTTACTAACTTCCTAACGTAACCGAGATGATTTGCTATATATCAACTTAAAAAAGAAAACAAAAATTAACAAACACATACATGCTTTCGAATCTCCTTCATGCATGTATTTGCGTATGTTGTTTGAGTCCATAAATATTTAACCATAAAAACAATCTATAAAATGAGATTTTGTTCTGAAAATAAGGACGAACGTCGATCCAGTGGTTAAAAAGCATAAACGTGGTAGGCATTTCCATTCTTATTCGTGCCATATATCCCCTTCAAAGATGTCATTGTAGCACTAACAGGCAGGGTCAAAGATCAGTTAAAAAAATTGAATTGACGTCGATCTTGATCATACACGTAACCATGGACGGTGAACTAATCGGGTTAGTATCATCGTATCTCACTATTGGGATTCTCCTCTAACCTGAAGATAATAAAAGCTACAATGACGTCACTACTTCTATTCTCGTAAACTAGAGGACAATCCAAGATTGAGTCCGTTCATGAGATCGCATACGTGAACCAATCCCATATTGACACAACCAAATGAAGCTAACTGGCTGGTTCTGCTCACACTTCGATCTCTACCTAGAATAGCAAGGACCAGAACATATAAAAGCTTTTATGTTCATATAATCTTAGCTAAAGACGAATCATATAAGCTAGCATTCAGATGGCCAATTTGAGTGATTGGAAGCCAATGACACATCATGATCATCATCTTCCCCGATTGAGATCGATAGTTTACCAACTCTAAAGTGGAATTCTACTAACAAAACAAAGATTATGAAATCAACTTGTTACATGTGTCAAAATACGAGTTGTCGACGCTTCGAAACTTAAATTTGAAATTAACATAGTTCATGAATAATTAAACTTGTAATTGAGTTGCAACATATATTTTACTTATGAAAATTAACTTAATAAGAAGAAGAAGCCTCAACATTTTTTTTTCTAAATTTACAGAGTATATAGCAAAAAGCTAGCTCCATTACATAATACCAACTTGTCATCCGTCAGACGGGATCTCCTCGGTCAGCCACCAATGTGATCGACTATTGCATCGTAGAAACTAGAACATTGAACAATCAGATCAATCATGATTAATGAACCTAATTAGCAAAGCTTATGATAGATAAAGCTAACCAGACCCACCTTATTTACCCTTGGGGTGCACCAACAAGCTTATTCAATCAAAATAAAGCTATTCTTTAGAGCTAATCGTCTAAATTAAAGCAAGAGACGATCTAGCTAGTTCTAAATATAAAATGATCGAGATGTATGTGAATCCAGAGTTAGAGACCAACATAGTCACGCATACTAACACAAATGAAATTGGGGTGAGAGCTTAGGGAACACAATGACACACACTTTGTGGTTAATTAGAAGCCATAGCTTTAAGTTTTTTAAAACCTTAAAAGGGGGAAGGCGTGCATCAAAGAGATGGGACATTTCATATATATTATTCGTAATCATCTTAGTAGTTTCATGGTTGCTTTGGCGGCTTTTTCATGCTTAGCTACATTATATTGGAGACTATGAGGCGAAGTGACTGGGTTCAATAGTACATATGAGATGTAGTTTATTAGTTTGATGGTCTCTTTTGGACTCATACGAAGATTTAAGACCAGATGAGTGCAATTTTCTTTGCATGAATTATATTAAAAATGCTTGGCGCTAGCTGAGAATAATTGTCATGCTGAATAACTGTAACTATTTATTAATTTATTCAGCTGTGTTTGAACAAATGAAGTCCATAATTGGGGTGCGAACCCTAGTATGGAATAAAGCATTTCCATTTGGATAATGTAATTATTCTTGATACTAGCATAGAAAACATGAATCTGCTAAGCTGGATCTCATACATTCTCTCAATTATTGGCCAAGCCATACAGTTCTAGATGCAACTGCGAAATATATCAAATTAATGGGATTATATATGTGTATGTGTATGTATAACATACATGATCCATCTAGGATTTCTGACCAAGGTTAATTGACCTACGAGGCTAGCTGCGATATTTGGCATGAAGATGATGAACGTTCATCCGATCCATTTGAGTAGGCCTCAGTGCACTGCCGAGTTCATCAGTTTGAGCCTTTAACTGTCTATGAAAACTGTAGTGAAAGGTCAATTTGGGCATGCTATACATACCTTCTCCAAGTAAACCGTTGTTAATTAATTAAGTGGAAGATTAATAGTATACAAGATTGGACTTGCTGAACATGAAGCACTGATGTTCAAGTTCACATTTCGGGGTTAACTGGTTTTGCGGTTTTGCCAAATATAGAACGGACTAAAGCTCTACACTCTTATCCAACTTGAGTATCTTCTTTGATCATGGATTTTTTATGCAACTCGTGATCAAATGGTATATAGAACTATTATAACCCAGTGCAAGCTAGCTAGCTAGTTGATTGAATTAATATACAGTTCTTTACAGATATTCTACTGTGTTTTTCTCTCGGGTTTTTTTTTAAAATGTTGAAGCAGTGCGCTATCTAGTTAGCTAAGATACAATGGATTGGTTTCAGTTTTCAGCTAGCTAGGGCACACCATTTTACCTTTTAAAAGATGTGTGTAATTTTTATACCCTAATTTTTCAAACATTAATGATTAAAATTTGTAAAAATACCTAACAATATTATATGTGTACAGCATATATATATATATATATATATATATATATATATATATATATATATATATATATATATACTTGGTGTGAAGAAAAATACATACGCATGCCTCAGAGAGGGTCCAAAATATCATATATGAGAAGAAAAGGGCAACAAGCTCGATCAGTTTGGGTCAAAGACGCTTCAGATAGAGAGAAGAAAGTTAAATAGATTGATGCTCAGAGCACCTTTGTTAATTAGATTACAACATGTTGAGAAGAAAACGAAGAACACTAGCAGCTGATTAATGGAAATGTCAACCACATTAGTCCTTAATACCCGGCTTGGCTTTTGACAAAAGACCAGGATACTATATATGATGTTCAGTCTGTCACTTTCATCTTGAATATCAAGCTATTCCCTTCACAGAATTCTTGCTTCCCTGTTACCCGATTCCAGTTACAACTTTTCTCTTTTGTTTTGGGGAATGAGTACAGTTTTTGTGTGAATAGTAGAAAGCAGAAAGAAACAAGACCTAGATCGATGTTGTGTTTCAAAGAGGTTATGTTCGAGCTCGAAATCATTGAGATGTGGTCGAGATGATCATGAAAAAGAATTACCCTAAACCAAAACCATGCGCAGGTTAAGATTGAAGCGATAAAGTTCCAGTAATATTATTCAAGAACTTGCTGTTAAAATTCACTTACGTTTCATGAACAACTGTTAATTCTTCTCCAGATTTACTACTCGATCATCATGTACCGCTAATGTTTCGTCTGCCCATATAGTTAAAATAACTAATTAAGTTGACATGGAGATTGATGCAGATGTTTGTGTATACGCAGAAAGAGGGATCGAATTGAACAGAGATTACTGGAGGCAGATCGATGAACAATGCCAAAAAAGGACTTGACTTGATGGGTCAGAATTCACAATATATAATGTTTTAAACCATTTCGAAGCAACTGGAAGAAAGGCAAAGCGCTTAGTTCATGCATATAATTAGAAATTCAAACTTGGTGTGGTGAAGTCGATCAGTGCATCCAATGACAGATCAATTCTGAAATAACATGATTAATTTAGATTGGTATCGATCACAGAAACTAAGATAGACAGCAGAATAGGATAGTGGTTTTAAAGTTCCAGAAGAAAAGGAGAGGGGGGGGTAGTTGCTTTGTTCTCTTATTTTCTTGTTCTGCTTTTATTATTCTGTGGTTTCCTTTTGGGGAGTACGAGCTAGCTGAACCCTAAAGTCCATATAAATCCCCTTCAATCTTTTTCAAACGAGCAAAAGCCCTTTTCACACTACTGTTCTGCAACAGTTTCAAGGCCCCCCGACCTTTATAAAGTTGTAGATTCTAAATTCTGAACGACGATGATGGTGATGAACTCAAATAATCGAACCTTAACTTTAACGTATAAACCAAATGGAATAATTAATGGAGTGTGCGTGTATAGTTCATTAGTTCAACACCAATCTATCAACCCAGCTTTGCTGATTTTTACACATTACACTTTGTCATCAGGTAAAACCTTCCTAAATCCAAACAGTACGGGAATAGTTATATAGAGGAGATCGAGAAGAGACGGAGATCGATTCCAGTTTCATCCATCCTGTGAAGTGACGTCACAGGTATATACAGTAATTTACGAATTACGTACTATCTCATTTGGTTTTCTTTGGTATTTCAGAAGAGATAATGAAAAGAACAGCCATCTGGAATCTCATAGCCTCAACAATTTATGGGATTGTTTCCCTCACTCAGTATATAACTTTATAATATGTTCCTAAACACATACAGTAACCACTCCTTAAAGGGAAAGGAAAGAAAAAAAAAACATACATTTCATACAATGTTTGAACTTTGAAGAATCTCATCAAAAAATAAACACTTCATGAGTAAAGAGTTGCTTGAAAAAAAAAAAAAAAACCCAAGATGCCTCGTTTGATCTCAGTCGACTGTTCGTCTAAATGTTTGTTCTGAGTAACATGAGGGTTCAAAATGATTATAAATTATAGTATAATATATTCATGACATGACATTATAGTCTTAGTGAGAAACACATCACACTCCACAATAAGCCTAGAACACGAAACTTTTAAAGATGCGGAATAAGGCACCTATTTGTACTCGTTTTTTTCTATACGTACAATGTTCTTAATTAGAAATAAAGTTCTACTTCTGTATTCGATCCCTGAAAACGCACTTAATTAAAGAGTGCAACTTGATAAGATCAGATAGGTAACAATGTTCAGATTTCATAGCCTTTAGTGATGTAACGGGATGCTAGTTACCAAAGCGTTTATATATAAGTACCGTGATGATGCAACACGTTTCATACAGTAATACAGTTCACCAGAAAATACAAGCTTAATTATTTTACGGTGAACACAAGTATTCTTTGATCGATGTCCATATATTACCAGTTAAAGACTCATTTTGAATTTCACTATCACTAAACATATCACAGATCGTTTTGCACAACTACTTATGCTGCATCGATCGGTATGATATTCGTTAAACCGAATAAACAGCATCCATTTATTTTGCTCATCTTCTTTGTTTCTTAATAGTGAGATCAGAGAATCATCATGGATGACATAATTGGTACGTATTCTTTGGTTCGACTCCAAAACAGAGATGGCCCTCTAGCTACCATGCGCTATACAAGCAACCTAGCTTGGATCGAAGTGTGTTGAGTTTAAGAGAGAATATGAACATATATACAAATGCCCCAATAGTGTTTGCAGCAAAGGCTTCACACGCACAATCATATTAATAATACTAGCTAATAGGCACTAACAACTAATTGATTACTTATAAGCAAATAACATTGCCATATTTGTGTTGGGTAGGGACTTCCACCATTGTTTTCTTCTTTTATCTTTCTCCATATAGCAGATTCCCATATCCAACCTGGTTGAATTATACAAATTAACCAGCTGATCCTTTTGGATCTAATAAGTTCACACTGCTGCTTAATTATATCATAACCACAAGGGCTAATCCCACTAATTTATAAAGGGTTTCATGAGCTATATATATATGTGCATGATGTTTCATGTGACTCCAGCCAATTCTTTAACCCCTGAACCACTCTAGCTTTTTCATATTTCGGCTAGCTTTGTCTTTCTTATTATGCTTGAGAGGACAACCGTCCTATTAAATTAAGAACCTGAAAATGCATTTTCCGACCAAGCAACGGTAAAGTTTGGAGAAGAAAAAGCCATGTCCCCCAGTAGCCATTTCTAAAGAGACAAATTTATATAAGCAGGGATTGCATTTTGAATAATCAAAACCCTAATTTTGCAAGGTGCATGTACGCATACTAACAGCACGTGTTGATCATGCAGTTAATTAAGTCAATTTATATTAATTTTCCTTCTAATTTTTCTCTCAAATCTGTGTACGCAAGTGTTTAGCTTAGTTAAGTTATTTAATTAAATAAATTTATATATTATCCAGCTTCGAAGGCATGCATGCTGTAATAGCTAGATTCCTAATAATGCATGAATCAGTTCTATTACTTGTATATATTTCTAATGATTATCCCATTGTCCTTTTCTTTCTGTCCGATCCGGTTGTTTTTTTCTTTTTCTTTTTAAAGGGAATTAATTAATGGGTATATGTTCTTTTCGCAATTAGATTTCTCCAATTACAGAAGTTGAAGTTGATACACATAAGTGTCACAGAATTAGAAACTTAATTATATTCCTATAACACATGGTACGCGTACGTCTGTAATTGGAGGCGTCTAGATACTTGTGATAGTGATCTAAATTCCACCACGAAAAATATTTATCCTCGACTTACAAAAGGAATATGCTTAAGTCTACAATTGATCAGCTGATTATTTGTTATATGTGTGTTTAGGTATATATAAAGAGATTTCAGTATACGGCGTATAAATACACAATACCATGTGAAATTGTAGATCGTAAAGATCTATAACTTAAAACACACAGTTACATGGTGGTTTGAAAATATTTAAAGCTGAGAATCTATCGTGCATTTTTTACATGCTGTACATACAAGAATTTTCATATGTAGATATTATAATTTGTTGACCTAGTTTCTAATAATTCAAAAATTTTAAGAGTTTTTCATTTTGCATAGCTAGATTTTCGTTTTGAAACCCAGTGTACACGTATAACTTTAATATCTCTTGCATAATGTGATATGATGTAGTGATCCCTATTTATATATAAAACACGAAATTATTTATATTTTGTTGGATTATTACATCGAATTAGCACGTACGTTTACCTAATTGGATTGAATATCGCGTATTAAGACGTATTGCACCTAGCTACATTCTGTGGATTTGCCTCCATTTTGCCACCGGTATGCTTGTCTTTAAGTACCCAACGCAATGCATCAGACGTCTGCAATTGGAAGATAAATTATTAAGGATGCATGCATGACCAATAATTAAGTAGAGACTAATTCATCTGCTTGATTAATCGGGTTAATTAAAAGAGTAAATGACACTTTAGTACTAATTTAAGCTTCTTTTTGCCCATTTAAATGTTTTTAAAAGAAATGTGCCCACTTCAATATAAGATGTGTGAAATGTGTCTAATTGGACAAAACTTTTCTAATGGGCCCACTTTTAATAGTTTTTTCTGTCGAAAATACCCTCAATTTATTTATTTTTTCTGTTCTTCCCTCCCAAGTAATAAACTTTACTGGGGGTAGTAATGTGTCCAAGCCGTCATATTTACTTGTTCTGCAGCCTAACACATACTTTACTAAGGGTAGTAAAGTTTCCATAACCTTAGTTTTTGTTGTTCTGCACCGTAGAACATACTTTACTAGGGGTAGTAATGTTTCCAGAACATAAAAAAACACAACTAAGGGGTAGTAATGTTGTTCAATTCAGATTATTCCCTTCGATTCCCTCCTTTGTAATCCTTCCTCATCCTCGATCTGATGCTCTGCCCATTCTTCTTGCATCAACTCAATTATTTAAGACTACTATACTGTATTTCCCCCTCCGATTTCACCTGCATCGAAACCAACGCGCCATCCACTTGGATTTGAAGACCAAGGAGACCTCTACAACCCAGTCTTTCTCGGACCTTCAACCATGTGGATGAAGCCGAAGTCGGCGAAGTTGATGAAGCCGGATCCGAAGAGCAGAGCCTAGTCGTCGGTGGACCAGATCTAGTGGGATGGTCAGATTTGATCGTTGTGACAAGAACGGAAGGTGATGGTGGCCAGATCAGGCGGTGACGAACCGACATGAGAGATCTAGCCTCGTCGGCGTCGAGACCTTGTTAGTCGTCACTAATGCTTCGCGTCACCGGTGCTTCAGATCGTAAGTGCTTCGCCGGTGAGAGGATTTGCGGCTGTGAGAGAGAGAGAGAGAGAGAGAGAGAGAGAGAGAGAGTATTCTGAGAGGAGACGAGAGACAGAGAGAGAGGAGGGTAGATTAAAAGGTGCGGGTAATATTGTCTTTTTGATCAAAATAATTGAAATGGGCTGTTCAAATCTATTTTCATTGGAATGGGTTTTAAAAATCTTGTTTTTGTGTAAATGGGCATTATCCCTAATTAAAATAGCATTAACTAACAACATCTACTTCCATTTTATTGATTAATAAGAATGCCCATTGTCAACACTTATTCACCAATTTGCAATTGATACGTACAAATTGTGATGGCAGTCTATACTATAAGGACCATTGGCATTGATCTCTAGCCTATACTATCCACTGTGAGTTCTGTTGAATACAAATTAAGCACATAAAGTAATTACTGGCTCGCTCCAACAATTAATTAAAGGTTTAGCCTTCCTGCTAGGTAAAGAAAAGAATCTAACTAATAGAGGATATCAACTATATAATAATAACTATTAGTCTGCTCAAAGGGGCAAAAGAGTTCGAATTTATGTACCAAAACAGTAGCATATAGTTCAAAGTCGACTGCATGAAGCCTTTTCATGGTTGTAATATATATATGTATTATTTCAAAGTTTTATTAGTATTGAAAACGCAGTTTAAAATGAGACTTTAGTTGTTAGAAATTAACATTCCAACTGTAGTACAAGAGTGATTGTTTTAATCAACAAAACAAAAATTAACAATAATAATTGAGCAAACAATTAAATCTTTCAAACATATAAAAAATATAAGTATGTATGTATTGAATTTGGAGATATTAATTAATTTGTGGTGAGAAAAGGCCGACCTAGAATTATAGATGGGGCCAGGATCGACTGTGGGGACAGATCTCAGAATTAATCTATGATGCAACTAGTTTATGTATCAAGTGAAATAGTTGAAATAGATAATTATTGTATTAGCTAGAAGATGAGGAAGATTAGCTGAAAGAGAGGAGAGGTGTTTTCATGTTCACCGTGAAAGAGGGCAGTGATAAATCAAATGATGTGCCCGGCCGCCTAGTTATAGTTATAGTACTAAGAACATCTCTAACAGCTTTTTTAAAATTTCTCTATAATAGACAGGGCTGGTCCTGAGGAATTTAAGATCTAGTGAGAAATTTTTTTATGTGCCCCTTATATATATATAATTTTTTATTCAAAAAATACCGATTTCTTTTTATAAGGAAGAAATTTTGTGCCCCTTATATGTTTAATGTTTTTGGTGTTTCGAACCTAGCCAAGTGCATTCGGAGATTAAAAATGAAAAATTTGGATATGGAAAACTCATAGCAATGTGCCGTCAAGTCTTAAAAAATTGAAATTTTTAGAGAGAGGAGATGCGAAATGGAGAGATGATGAAAAAATTCAAAAGATTGTGAACAATTTATACAAAGAGCTGACTAACTTTGTTTGATTGAAGAGAAAGTCAATAGTCCAGTGGTCTTATTTATCGCTGTAAATTAATGCAACAAGTATATGAATTTAGAAGAAAATTAAGGGATAAAAGATTACTCCAAATTATCAAAAACGAAGACAATTTAAGTAGTTTTTAGAATATATCAAAACATAATTTATGAATATTAAACGACATAGTATGCCTTTTTGATTGTGTTATTAATATATTTCTTTTTAAATTATATATACTACATAACAAATCAGTAAAAAAGGCCAAAATTTATGTTCCTCTGGTCTTGGGCCCAGTGCAGGTGAACTGTTGGTACTGCGCCAAGGCCGGCAGTGATAATGGGGAAGCAAAAGTCAATGTTTCAAGTTATTTTTCTTCTCCAACTCCAATAGATTCCCCATTTTTGAGATTTTATGATTATTCCCCAAATATTTCTATAAAATTATAGAGTTTACTGCAAATATGCAAAATTTGAATTTCTCTCACATTCTCCATTTTAGAGAAAGTTTTAAAGAATCTATTGGAGCAAAACACCTAAAATCTTCTAAAAAATCAAGAAAATGAGAGTTGTTGGAGATGCTCTCAAAACGTAGGTTGGGGTTAGCGATCGACTAATATCTTCTTCTTAAGGCCGGATCTGAGATGTATAGGTACATGAGGCAATTTCCAAAAATGGTGCCTCAATTTCCAAAAAAGGTGCTTCTCTAATGGTCATTATGAGAAAAAAATAAAATCTTATATTTTATATTTGACAAGTAAGATGGTTATCATTAATCCAAAAACTAATTAATACCTTCCGTCATATCTAATTCATTGGTTTTGACACTTGAAACTTTCTCCTCTTTCTTCTATTTAAAACAAAAAATTTGTGTGCCCCCCAAAGGCTTGGTGTCTGAGGGTGTTGCCTCATTCGGTTCACCTCAGGTCCGGGCCTGCCTTTTCTTCTTCTTCTCAATTTCATTTTTTGGATAAAAAACGATCAACTAGCACTTATATTGTTCATGTAGAGAATTAAGGGATTCTTAATCTCTATTTCCGGTAGATAAGAAGCTGGCTTGATCTTGCAACAAAGACTAATGACGGGATTTGAAACCTATCAAAAGAAATACAAAGCGGTGTTAGAAAAGTAGACCGCGCCTCGTTTAGCAGTCTTTGCTATTCCGATGCATAAGTCAGTTATTGTATTTATTGAGGTCCCGAATGAGATTAGTAAAGATTCTCTCATGCCTCATTAACAACGTGTGCGTGAGGGCGCCTAGCTAGCTGGTGAGGCTTGACAGCTGACGAGAGCTGTTGTTGCTGCCTTGTAGATGGTGTAAGCGCTGAAGGCCTATCGGGCGCTTATGCCCGGCTTAGATGCTGCTGAACATGGTCGTATAGACATATGCATCTATAAGCAATAACCCATATATGATGTCAATCATGTATATATTAATTAATATAAGCAAATCTTAATAATCCCCATGATGCGTAGATACACAATAACTATATATGTATTGAAGACCTTCCTCAATTTTACATCCATGCAACTATAGATACGTATAATTGTTTCCAATGCTCGTTCAAGATATTTCGGTAATACATCTGTGTTTCTTCTTCTCCCAATTCTCTGATATCTTTTCATTTTTTCTCTCTTAAATTTGTTAATTCTTTTCACTCCCATTATATGCGTTTTACCTGTAAGTTTCATCAACATGCATGGTGAGATTACTAGTAAAATATAAGATAAAGAGTCGTGTATTCAAGCCTACCAATAAAGGACAATCGTTTTCTCGATAATATTATGTGGGAATTATACATTTTCTAATGGAAAATGATTCTTGGCCTTAATAAGGCCAGGTGTAAGATTTGTAGCTTTAATCCTAGGTGTTAGATACATCATTAATTTTAAAGATTTTGTTACGTCATTCTTAAGCAAAAATAAAATCTTATCATTCTCAAATCTAATAGTTCTAGATTATTATTATTTTTAAGAAAAAAATGATTATTATGTCTTTTCTTTTCTATAAAAAGTATATAATTTATAGTCTTTTCTCTCTTTTAATATTCATCACGATCATGTTTAGATAATGTTGCCTAGATTAAACACCAAAATATAATATGAAAATACATATATTTTTGATAGTATATATACTTGTTCAAAATGTGAGTTCATACGAATATATATAGATATACATATAATAATTTGTCTAAGAAAAAACAATTTCATCCAATATAAAAGTTTACATATATATAATTCGTCCAAGATAAAGTTTATATATATAATAAAGTTTTATTTTATTTTTATTTTATTTTTCAATTCGATAGAGAATATGACATATATATATATATATTATATTTTAACCTATAAAATAATATAAATAAATTTATGAAAATTTATAAAATTCTAGAACTAGATTTAGATTCACAAAGATAGGAAAGAAATTTTAATAAATTTACGATATTAATAAATTTATGGTATAAAGGCTTCATTTGGTATGTTTACTAATTAGATCATTACTAAGGAAATATTTCATATTAGTTTATATCAACCATTAATTGTTAGGGTTAAAATTGTCTCTTTACTAAAAAATAATTTGGTGTGATTTTTAAAATCGATGAAGTGTTTAGATGATATAACATGTCACCTAAAACTAAAGTCATAAATCTCAAGCTTCATTAAGGCCATCTACCACTACCATTTTCTAATTAGATATTCTATGTAACCGTAATGTGACCTCAAATGCTTTATAGGTCCACAAATTAAGCCATATTGAGAGGTTGTATCAGAACACTTCATTCACCATGACCACTAAGAATAGACTGAGATTTGAACTATTATAATCAGTATCAGCGAGATTCAAATTTGAGTATGGAGATTTCATATGTATACTCTTATCAACTCGATTACATGTGGAGGTAGAAATTATTTCAATTCTATCTATTTACACACAAAAAAGACTAAGCTGGTCTTATAAAAACATGAATCTTCATTCTCTCGAAAACTAAATTAACAAGAGATCGATCCCATCTCTGTTCCTGTAGAAATTTATTTTAAAATCTTTCTATATCTCCTATATTCTAAGTTTTTTTTTTTAAAAAAAAAAAAACTCTATACGTAACTAGCTTCTTTTTCTCTCATATCTCACAAATTCGTAAACCCTTAAACCATAATATTTTATGCAACAGAAGTCCTTTAACAAAAGAAAGCCAACAACAAGCTTCGAGAAGCTGAAAACCCTATTATAAACTCATATGTTCACGCACGCACGCAGAGAATACAAACACACACACACACGGGGCTAAGATAGAAGAACTGAAGAAGCCCATGGAGGGAAAAGTCAAAGCGTCAAACTTGAAAGCCCTCTTTTCTAACTCTAAATAATTACCAACAAGCTTAAGTGTGTGTTTACTTTAATCAACCCTAAATACTTAAATAAAAATGGGTAAATTAAACCCTCCATGGCCCCAAGTCCCCATTGCGGCTTTAATTTGTTCTCCCCCCTCTCCCCTCCAAGTCTAATAGTCCTCCTCCTATATCTAATCCTATCTCTCTCTCTCTCTCTCACATGCTTAACTATACCCGTTTATGCATCTATAAAAGCAAACCCTCTCTCTCTATCTTTCCCGTACATCCATCCAACTACATCTCTCTCTCTCTCTCTCTCTCTCTGTCTTTTCCTCTACCTCTCAAACTCGATCTCTCCCTCTAGTCTCTTTGGGGGAAACAATCTATCAGAGGCTAGCTAGCTCTTTGTTTGAATCAATATATCAGTGTGTCTGTTTAGAGGTGCAAATGATAATGGATGTTAAGCCAGGAAGGGTTTCAGACACCACCAGAAACAGTAGTCATCATGAAGAAGATGAAGATGCTGTGATGATGGACCTGCGAAGAGGGCCGTGGACGGTTGAGGAAGACCTTGCTCTCATGAATTACATTGCTAACCACGGCGAAGGTCGCTGGAACTCCCTTGCTCGCTGTGCAGGTATATATAATGATTTTACTTACAATTTAATCCTACTTTTGGTTGCTTTTCGTTTTGCTTATTATGAGTCTGGGTAGTGCTATTGCTGGGAAAGAGCCAAAGAACAAGTTGACAACGTGAATGAATAATGATCTGACCTCAACTTGGTATTTTTGGGTCACTTTTGATGAGTTTTAGTGCTCTTCTCTTTTGCTTCATCGAGATTTTTATTTTCTTCCATCAAGTGAAAATTTCCAAAGTCCCAATCAAGTAATTAATTCTTCCTTCCCATATATTTATCAGTTTGATTTGCCTTGTGGGTTTCCATGAAAAGGATCAATTACATGGAGTGAAAGCTTCATCTTGCTTGAATTAGAAAGGTATTTCAAAATTAGTTAATTTGGAGGAGGATATGCTTGATTATTCATGATGATGATGGTGCAAGTGAAATATAGATGTCCAAAATAGAATGGAAGCCTATATTGTTTGCAACCCATTAAAGCACATATCAGATAAAAGTAATGAAGAAAATGACATTTCTTTCTTGATCACAAACTTTCCCAAAATTTTGTTTTTCTTTTGCTTCATACACCTGTCTAACAAATTTAAGTTGCAATTTGTAAACCCAGGTCTGAAAAGAACAGGAAAGAGCTGCAGATTAAGGTGGCTCAACTATCTCCGGCCAGACGTTCGACGTGGCAACATCACTCTCGAAGAACAGCTTCTCATTCTTGAGCTTCATTCTCGCTGGGGCAATCGGTAAGTGATAAAGAGTCTTCTTCTTTTGGTTTTCCTTGAAATAAGTTAACCCTAATTTTAGTAAAAACTAAACGTTACTTGCTCTGTAATTTTCAGATGGTCCAAAATCGCACAGCACTTGCCCGGAAGGACTGACAATGAAATCAAAAACTACTGGAGGACTCGCGTGCAAAAACACGCCAAGCAGCTCAAGTGTGACGTCAACAGCAAGCAGTTCAAGGACACCATGCGCTACCTCTGGATGCCGAGACTGGTCGAGAGAATCCAAGCCGCCGCGTCCTCGGCCACTGCCACCACCGGAGCCTCTTCCTCTGTCACAAATTCTGCGGTCAACGCTTATCATTTCAACAACAATAACGGCTTCCAACCCGTGGCTTTACAACAGGCAACGGTCATTGGCAGTAACAATGACTTGGCCGGAAGTTACACCACTCCGGATAACTCGAGCACCGCGGCGTCTTCGGACTCGTTCGGGACTCAGGTGTCGCCGGTGTCGGAGCTGACCGACTATTACAGTACCATGTCGGTTAACAATAATGACGTCCCTAGTAGTCAAGCTACTCTGGATTACTTCCAAGCTACCAATCCTCATCATCAAGTCCGTTATCATGACTCAATGACCAGTCCATCTGGTTACTCATTCAATCAAGGAGGACTAAACAGCCATAGCTTTCAAGCTGCTTCGGCGCCGGAGCAAAACAACAACGGCCAGTGGGGCATGGACGGTGGGGACTTTTCGGACAATCTTTGGAACGTTGAGGAATCCGACATGTGGTTCTTACAGCAGCAACTCGGCAACATTTGATAAACAAAAAAACGTGAAAATACAAAACGGGGGTGAAAGTGATACATTCATTGTAGAGAAATTTACACAAGTGTTAAAAGAGAAATAGAATGAATATGATAGATCTAATTGTGGATTAATATCAGTTTGTATTTTTCTTCCTTTTTTTGGGTGAGGAGATTTGTAATTTTAGATCTTAATTTATATTTTTTTTCATCTTTTATCAGGCTCATTCTTTAGTTAAGTAGACTCTACCGGTAATTATTCTTATTTTATTGTCTCTTCTGTCCAATTGTTTTCAAGGTTAAGCCTCCTAGTTAGGTTGAGTTCCAAACGCCCTTTTAATAGTAAGATCGATGTACTTTTAACTTTACCAATAAGCAAGTTGCTTATTACAACACCGTAACTATTTTTTTTACCCTGCATGTTAACTGTGGTGTGTGATTGCATTATGGAAGCATGTAGGTGTGAGATATTTTTGTATTATAATATAAAAGAAGTGCATAATTGGTTCCACCATCTTTACTTAGTACATGTCCTTATTGCACTGTTACATAGATTTAAGTAAGTGCAAAACTTTTGAAACCCTCTTGTCCATGGGGCCTGAACCAGATTAAAGTGCCCCAATGTTCTAGATTGGCAAAAAAAGGAATTCCGCAATGATTTTCTATACGTGGTATAATAGGATTTGTGAACTTGTAACTTAAGTTAGCCATTAAGGACAACTTTCAAAAGTTAATTACTTGATTAATCGAGCTTTATCTTGTTTAAATCATCAAGGCCACGTCTTAGGCTTAGTACGATTCCAAATCTCCCCATTTGTTTTTTAATTTCCGTCGTACGGAACGGAGACAATGTGCTTAATTAAAACCCATTAAGCTAGCTAGACATATGGTGCGTGACGTGTTTCCATATAGTCCAAATCTTTTAAGATAGATAACCTTGTGGAAAAATATTAATTATTCTCACATTAATCAAATATATTTTTCGAGAAAGTAGGAACATTTTTACTACCTTTATCTAGATACATATATACCGCAACAAATTAACAATAAGAAAACCATTTAGAAAGAAATTTTTTAACCTTTACGATTATAATATTAACACGACACAAACTCGTTATAACATTTGATAGAAAACGTGCACAATTTATTTATATTAATGTAATGTATATGTATTTGTTTGGCCACTGTAACTTTGTACATAGAATCTTAGCATTTCATAGTTGTAGCTATCTTGTTTGATTCTGCACGGTGCAATAGAAAATAGAAAACAATCAGATTCTAAATTATCTTACCATCTAAGTATCCAGAACAAATTAATAACCAATCTCATAACTTGACAATCGAAACAGGGTTGCGAAATTAACATAGTTGAATTATGAGTAGACTTGATGCATAATTGTATTGGTCTAAATGTCGGTGAGCCGTGACTTGGTTGGTTAAGGTGTTTAACTGACAACTTTGATGTCATGGGTTCAAACCTCACTGACATATGTAGGATGTGTGAGTTATTAATAAAAAATTAAAAAAAAAATTGTATTGGTCTAAATGACTAATTAGTTGAGTATTACTATCTAGTATCTAAAACGAAAATAGAAACCGGCCCCTTATCAATGTGCAAGAAAAAGAAATAGGTTTGGCACGTGCGAAAACGATAAATCAACGGAAAGTTGAACTTAAAACGTGATGGAATGGTAAACCAGAAGGGGGGTATGGCGGCGGGGAATCTTTGTAGGCCGCGTGCCCTTACGAGAAGCCATCGTAATGGTCCCATGATAGGGAGGGTGTTAAGGAGCTGCCACGTGTGAATCAAATGAAAACGAACCAAGGCTTCCTGGACAGAAGCACTGACAGCCGCAAGCCTTGAAACAAGTCCTTTACAGAAACCAGGTCCACGTATGACATATAGATATACAGGCGCAATGTATCTAAAGGTTTCTACTGTATTTTCGTACAACGTATTTGAGTGTGTACAACTGGACTCCACAATCGGGGTCTCCGTGACTTATCTTTCCGCCACGTTTGAGTTTACCTGTTTTTTTCCACTTCGATCCGGTTCAGTGTAAGCCGGGGGCTTCTATGATGAGCGGGGCCCACTTGGACTTGTTTAGTCAGGCCGTGGGACCATTTCGATCGGCTTACGTGGCGGCTTGACTACACGTCTTTTCCCGGCTGTTGACTAGGGTTCTTAATCAGTTGGCCTTTCTTCTTCTAAAAGGACTGAAGGACTTTGTTTATGTGTATCGATCTGCAGGAGAACGATTTGCAACTTGTAGCTAGTGCTATTAAGACCTACAAGTTCAAAGTTCTAAATTCAAAAGCTTCGAATTCTGTGCTTCGCTTGAAAACCTGTGTATACGGAGATGTTTGTATATTCGTATGCCGAGTATAATTAAAATATACAAGAGTACGGTTACATTTTCTAATGGAATGATCAATTTTCGCAAATTGTTTTATAGATACAGATGTTTGGTATAAGAAGTGTATAATGTTATGAGCTTCTCTCCGTTTTGACTGGTTGTATTTGGCTTTAAGGCTATCTGAAAAGCCAGGGGGCCGGGGATCAGTAGTGTTGCTTTCAGCTAAGACCATCTAAAACATATGCCTGGGATGAGCTAGGGCCGAAAGTAATTATGTGTGCTGTCATTGTTAACAAGATACATTACATTTCGATTTTGAACTCTCTTTCTTTCTGGGCGGAGCTAGCTAGCGTATAAGATATACAGTTTCTTACACATCACGTTTTTAATAGTGAAAGGAAAAGCTAGCTACGGCGGACTACCCGAAGGAATAGTGAGAAAAGGGAGTGCTACTATTTCAAAGTTTTCAGCTCAGCCCGCCTTTAATTGACCATTCTTGTAAGAAATAGCTCGAGCTCTATTTTCTTCATCCGACTGATTCTTCGTTTAAGGAAACCCTAACCCTATCCCTGTCTAGATTCGACTTGAATACCTAGCTTTGTTCTATGTTGAATTCGAAGTAGGTACACAACCATGCATATATATATATATATATATATATATATATATATATGTTTCTTCTTGCAAGGAGCTGTCATTTCTTAAGTGACCATTTAACTTTGCTTGCATTGTTTTGCTTACTTATTAGCAGTAATTCATGATCAGCGTACTAGTTCATACATACTGCTTACGTATTATTCTCCTACGATCTTGATAGGCAAGTATTACATTCAAATGTTTTAATTTGTTCAAGCTAGCGATCGAGTGAAAACATAGATATTTCGAGCTATCACCCGGAGTAGAAATTCTTTCAAGTTTCGACCATGATAGTTTTAGCTTGCAGCTCATTTTGCGCAATCTAGGGTACTTGGGTGAATAAACAGTTCGATAAATTACTTCAAAGAGGCTAAGATAGTGCTAATCGAATTGATAAGTAAAATCCGACACTTTTTGAAAGTTGAAGATTCATTTTCACTGTGGTCCGAGCAAACCTAGTTAATGAATCTGATTCTATAGCAGCCTGTATGCAGCTTCGGGGAGATTGCAGAATTGAGATTAGAAAATAGATGCTACCTAATTAAGATTAGAAACCCATCACATTTCCTAATGAAAACAAGAAAACAATTTCCTCTCCCTAAAGCAGCTCTTAAAACTTCCACAATTAAAGATATCTTTTTGGGCCACAGACGTTGCTGTTGCTAATCACAATTCATCATAGGCAACCAACCACACGAAACCTTGGCCAAGGATGCTCAAACATATTTCATCATTCCCAGGAAGACGTGCTCTTACAGATGAATGAGATTTGAGAATCCCACATGGGATATTTTAATTCCCAGGAACAACTGGACCACACCTCCCATACGTACACATCGATATATCAATCCAAAAAAAAAAACGGAGCACAAATATATGTCACAGAACACATGAGAGATTTGGTGCGACCTTGAATCTTATCTTTACTATGATTTCCTTGCGTGAAGCTTTTGTGTTGAAAGCGAGGGTTCCTATATGTAATGTAAATGCTGCTCCCAACTTCAAGTTGTCAAAGCCCTAAACACCACTAGTTTTGCTATTAGAGGGATTAATTAGTTTAACTTGTGTGTGATCTCTCTTGCTTATGGATTCATAAGCCTAAAATGTATAGAAGATCTTCCCAATCCGTAACATGTTAAGTAAGAGCCCTTGTTTGTGTTCTGGTTTTGATCTTATATGAGATATACATGTAAGTTGATTGAATGAGAACTACGTATAATAATTGTGTTTCATTATGTCATTGTTCTAATCATGTGTGTTTTATCGAGAACCACATTATCAAGGCCTAATTTGGTAAGATTAACTAAGCGATTGGGGTTCATATTTGATCTAAGGTTCATGTCCATATACATATATACCTTTCAAGGAAAGAATCATAAACCTAGTTATTTTGATGTACGTATAGAGTACGTACTTAGTTTCATGATTATCCGAAAAAATCTAACAAAATCTTAAATTTTTGATGGAAAAATGATATTATGTCATAAAGATACAATATGTTGAAATGTGTTGCTTAGATTAAAGCCATTTAGAATATCACATCAGAAACGTGAATAGTCATCATTGCGTTATAAAGAATGATACAACACAAACTAATGCCGAGACTTTTGTTAAAATCTCATACCCGTTCCCTAGTGGGTGGCTAAAGTAGGGAGAGTATCAGCTTTATTGAACCCGTGTGCATGTGTATCCGTTTTATACTTCTCAACTTCTGCACAACACAATTAACTAGTAAGCCAAACTCTAGGTTTACTATCGGGATTTTTTAAAAAAAATTTATTTTTAGTGATTTCTAATTATTAAAAAAAATGGTTATGTATTTTGTCGCAGTTATTAATTAGCACAGTGTACCAATATGTGTTCAGCTGTTTCCTACAACACTGGTCATACAAAGACGTACAAAGACAAGTGAATTCACCAAGAACATTATTTTTTACTGGGAGTGAGATAGCAAGCCACATCGGTTACATTAACGAGTTAGCTAGTTAGTGAAACATTCACCTAGTCAATGTTCATATCGAGGTCCACACAAGAGTATCCTAGCAAAGCCAAACTAACCTCCAGTTGTAGGCACACGAATCCGAATATCTCTTAAACTTGCTGGCCATAAACCGATGAGAATTAAGACTCAAACTCTAGACATGGGGATACATACTAAGCAGCTTGACCAACCTTACCACCTGGGTGGTTAACAAGAAATGATTACAATTTGAAATTTTTTCTTGTCTAATTAAAAATTAATGTACATTCTATATAATTACAAGGTGTAAGTTTTTCTGATGGAAAATTAAAAAGTGCAAGTTAACCTAAACCCACTATTAGATGCGTGAAGTAGTATATCTATATGGAGCTACTTGTCCAACAAAAATAATATCTGTATGGGGCTATATAATGATCCATTCTCATGACCTCAGTCGTCTATAGTTTGGATATGGCCAAATACAAACTTTTGTTATCTTGAGCAACATGCTATAAACTTTGCCAAATTAAGTGAATTTTCATCCAAGAGCTCTCCTGCTGTCCTATAAGCATTGCCGGCCATGATCCAGAATATGGTGTTTGATTCAGTTGATGTACTTGATTGATTTACCATGCTAAATTGATATTACTGTAGCTACCATCACTTATAAGCGTGTGAATGAATGGTGTCTCATGCCTATAGTTCTTGAACTTGAAAAACGACTAGTGTGGGACACAAAATGTCATATAAATGTTAACTAAATATAAACTTCATTCGCGTGATTTAGTTGAAAAACACATACATCCAAATATGACTATGATCAAAAATCATGTACAAGTAAATTACAATTGTGACTAGCTTATGAAAGCTTATGAATCGTGAATTGATTCGCACGATAAGGTCTTTATCAAACAATGTTCGACTTTTGATCATTTCAGTACTTGAACGAAATTTCACATATGATACGTTGATGATTAAAAAATTAACAAAAAGGATCTAAATTTGATTCAAAAGGCACTTCCGAACGAGTTTCTAGAAATAATATTGTTCCTCAATCGATTGATTATCATGACTTGACTTAACCTAGCAAATTGGGTTAAATGGCAAGTATAATAAGCTTAATTAACCCAATACTTAATACCATGGATTCAAGTCATTCAACAATGCAAGTGTATTAGAAATATTAATCAATGATTATAAGTGAGCTTAGCAGCCAAGTGCCTTGACTGGAATCGCATATTAGAAACTCTAAATTACGTTATAATCACACGTAAAACACGGGGTCAAGCTACTCGGAAACTTTTTCTCGATGGTCTTCTTCTTCGATCAATCTTCATATTATATGCACTTGAGATTAGTGGCTTCCGGCACGAGTGTGACATCATTCTAAGACTCAACGACTTGGCACAAAATCAAAGACCAGAACAGTTCTCGATCGGAAAAGCAGAGTACCTCCGCAGCACTGAACTTCGGACTAACAAGCCACTCTTGTCTAATAGGATTGTAGTATTAGTTTTGGGTTTTCTTTATATAGAATAGACCGGGTTAGTTTTGCAATGACATTGTTCCGGAAATGATTGATATTTATGTTTCAAATATTGTTACCAAGTTTGAGTATCAAAACGTTATGAAGTGACATTTGATCTTCAAGTTGGTTTCGAATTCCTTTTAAATTTGATCGCTCTGAGGATGATATGTGCACTACACTTATACAATATTGCTCGGAAATGTTATCATGGAGTCTTGCAGAATGAAATTGTAACAATGACATACTATAATGATCGAGGTAACTTAAAGTTTGGACACAGTTTTACTTTTCTTCACACTTGTTATATACAAATATGTAATTTTTCAATGTAATGGTGCTTGATTGTGCTCTTGTTTAGGTCTCTTGTATGATGTCATTTTGACCTTTGCTTATCTATAAATATACTTCATTTCCTCACAAAAAAAGTTAACATGGTGAGTGATTTAGTCAGTAAACAAGCTAGATGAACAACTCTTTTTACGGAAATGAGTTGAGTTGCTTTGTTTTCCACCTTCGAGTTTATATCAAATGATGATCGAGCATTTGAGCATAATTTCTTTAGTCAGTTACTGATTACGTGAATGGCACTGCTAATCACAAGGTAACCGAAGTGCTGGATCCGACACGACCCGAGTTGTGGGCCTAAGTCCGGAAGCCGCACATCCAAAAACGTCAAAGACATAAATCTTTTCTAGCCCAAAGTCCAACAGTATACAACAAAAACAGCCGAGCTAGATCCAAGGCCCATACTCAATCCCCACAACCTAAGCAACCGGACTATTTACAATACAATACAACAAAGAGATTCATTTAAAATTTATTCTCCGAGACCAAGTTTGAAAAGTCAAACTATTCCCTGACCCCCTTAGTCGCCGTCAGATACTTCCATCACAAACGTTACAAAAAACGTGTTTGTTGGCATAGTTATCCAGTCCAGGACTCAACACACGCTATGTTTGACCGTTGCTCGCTTCCGATTTTTTTTTGGACCCCAAACAGATTTTTCCCCGTCACTGTTTCAACCTCGCAAACCCACCAACCACACCCCGCCACGTCACACAAAACGCGAACCCCCAACGCGCGCTTTTATTCATTTCCTCTCATTTTTTTACCATGGGCCCCACAACCGACTATCTGATCCATTTTCATAAATGTACAGTTCAAAGACCTTCCCACCCCCGCTCGCCGGTCAGACTTTTTCACCTACCACTTCTCACGTGCAGGGCCATTATCGTACTTCCACCCTTTCATAGCTACCTTTCCCTTTTCCCTCTTGCTTATAAAACACCCAAACGCTGAACCGCAATTCTGCACCTTCATTTTGAAAACCACAACTCTCTCTCTCTCTAAGCTCAGATCAACTGTAAGTAAATCTCCATTTTCTATTTTCCTCAAGCTTTTAATCTTAAATTTTTTTTATTTATCTAGCAATTGTTAGATTTATATACAATTATTTTCCAGCTCTGTTACTTCTAATTTTTCCGAGATTAACAGAAGCAAAATCACCTAAATTTACGATTTAATTTGTTAAAAAAAAAAGAAAAGAAAAGAAAAAAAGGAGAAAATTTGAGTCTGTGTGATATATACTAGGATGAGCAGTAGCAATTGTATTGGAATCTGTACCATGAGGCCCTGTTGTAGAATTCTAATGGGCTATGGCTACAGAAGCTACCGTAGCGCTTCGGTTTTCGGTTCTCAGGGACCGAAATCTAGCGGTGCGGTTGTTGATTTGGTGAAATTACGATCTACGAGTCGGTTGGGTAGCTGTTGTGGTGAGAGTGTAGGGTACATAAGTGGAATTGATCCGAATCGGAGAGGTTTTAATGTTTCTGATTCGGATTGGGGTCGTCAGCCTAGGGTTGGTAATGTTGGTGTAAATAGAGTTAAGAGGGGTGTTTTAGTGATACGGAATGTGGCGTCGGATTTTAGGAACCACTCGACCTCGGTAGATAGTCAGGTTAATGGGAAGTCCTTTGAGAGTATTTATATTCAAGGTGGCTTGAATGTGAAACCTTTGGTGATAGAGAGAATTGAGACGGGGAATGGTGATGTGGTTAAAGAAGAGGAGTCTAGGGTAGAGGTTAATGGCTCAAGTGTGAATGTAAATATAGGTGGTACCGAGGGTTTGAATGACTCCAGAGCTGAGAGAGAGTTGTCCGAAATTGAAAAGGAGGCGTGGGGATTGCTTCGAGATTCGGTCGTTGAGTATTGTGGGAATCCAGTGGGAACTCTTGCTGCTATTGATCTGGCGGACAAGACGCCGCTCAATTATGATCAGGTCTTTATTCGAGATTTCGTCCCATCGGCACTCGCTTTCTTGCTCAATGGAGAAGCTGAGATTGTCAAGAACTTTCTGCTTCACACTTTGCAGTTACAGGTAATGTCTGGCGTCTCAATTTTATATATATAGTTGCTGCAGCTTGGCTATTTACTATGAAATGATTTTCATTTCCCATGTGGATCATATGGTTGTGACAGTTGATGATGTATGATATCTGATAATATCTTGAGAAATCTCGCTGATCAAAATGCCTGATGCAACTGAATGACTTTATCTTTCAGCTGACTTTTGTCCTACAAGAAATGTGCTACACAGAATCTATGTTTTACAAAATGGGATAAAAAGATAAATCTATCTGTTGACATTAATCAAATATCATTGAGCATGTGGAAGTCTCTTTTTGCCTTCGGTATTATGACAATATCAACTTAGTAATATTGACAGTGGTCTGGTTTATCTTTCCTTTTTTTTTGAAAGCACAGCAGCGACATTCAGATGCTGAACACTGTTAAGTATAAAGTATTAGTAGAGATAATGCTGTAAACTCTTTTGCTCCCGAGAAAAGCTGAAAATGTCTTGAATCCAATGCTAATGCAACTTTGTTGCTAGAGTCAGAATTCAATATTTTATAAAATGGGATAAGGAATGTCTGCACTTGGCATCAAATATGTGTTTGTGTGGATGTCTCTTTTTGCCTTCAAAATTTCTTATGGCATTGGCATTGTTCTGGTTTATCCTGTTGTTTACAAGCAAAAGTTAATTGCAGATGATGACCATTGGTAAGTGCTAATTTGGGAATGACATGAATTTTTCTGCTTTCTGGGAAAAGTTCTCCAATCCAATGCTAATTCAACTTTGTTGCTAGAGTAACTTCAGATGTCCATCAATTCTTATAAGGAAATTTTACTAGTTTAAGTATAACATTGTGATATGCTGTGGTGTTGTGAGTAGGACTTACCATGGCCTTGTAGTTTGTTTTAGGTATTATGGTACCTCATTGAGGACTGGACGTTTTCATGACATCTTACTCAAGTACTTGTTTTTGTTGTTTTTTAGAGCTGGGAAAAGACAGTTGACTGTTACAGCCCTGGGCAAGGGTTGATGCCAGCAAGCTTTAAAGTTAAAACTGCTCCTCTTGATGGAAGTGATGGAAAATTTGAGGAAGTATTAGATCCTGACTTTGGTGAATCGGCCATTGGACGTGTTGCACCAGTTGATTCAGGTAACCTCACTGTTTTTTTTTCTTCTAGTTATGATGCATAAGGTACTACTTAAGTTATATTGGATTGCTACACTGTTGCCCACGATTGGTGCTTGAGTGCTGCATATTCATTTTGTTTAGTTATTATTTCACTTCATTGATTACCGGCCAAGTGCGGCATTATATAGGTTAGGAGAAAATTGGCTTCATAGACGACTTATAATTGCACTACTTTGACAGGTTTGTGGTGGATCATTATGTTGAGAGCTTATGGAAAGATCACTGGTGACTATACATTACAAGAACGGGTGGATGTCCAGACAGGCATAAGACTGATTCTTAATCTCTGTTTAACTGATGGATTTGACATGTTTCCTACCCTGCTAGTCACCGATGGTTCCTGTATGATTGACAGACGGATGGGTATTCATGGACACCCCCTTGAAATCCAAGTAAGTTGAAAATGGTTATGTTCTCATACCTTGTTGGTTTTCTTCATAAAATAGTCACCCTGTTTCTAAAATCAAATATTTCTTAGGAGAAAAAGCAATTCATAATTTTTTTTTAGACCACATCAGACGCATTGAATGGATTTGATCAGATGCTTTTGTAAGGATGGTGCTCTAGGAAACTGGATAGAGTATATCTCCCATGCATGTTCCCTTTCTCATTGTTGTGTGTTTGTATGTACTTATAAAATCTTAATTTGCAGGCATTATTTTACTCAGCTCTACGCTGCTCCTGTGAAATGCTCATTGTCAACGATGGAACAAAAAAATTGGTGGCTGCTGTCAACAATCGACTTAGTGCACTTTCTTTCCACATCAGAGAGTATTATTGGGTGGATATGAAGAAGATCAATGAGATTTACCGTTATAAGACAGAGGAGTATTCTACAGATGCCATCAACAAGTTCAATATCTATCCAGATCAAATTCCTTCTTGGTTAGTTGACTGGATTCCTGATGAAGGTGGTTACCTCATTGGCAATTTGCAACCTGCCCATATGGATTTTAGGTTCTTCACTCTTGGAAATCTTTGGTCCATTGTATCATCTCTTGGTACCCAACAACAGAATGAGGGTATTTTGAATTTGATGGAGACCAAATGGGATGATTTCATGGCTCAAATGCCTCTTAAGATCTGTTACCCTGCCATGGAGTATGAAGAATGGCGTATAATTACTGGTGCTGACCCAAAGAATACGTGAGACTCTAAACTTTACATTCTTTATTCCTTTTGGTCAGTTCTCTGATTGTGAGCATAACCTTATTCTCGTGAGTGATATTTTTTGCTTATACACTTATTGTCTTCAATCGCAGGCCATGGTCATATCATAATGGTGGATCTTGGCCAACACTCCTATGGCAGGTGATAATTTACAAAAAGAGTTATTTCATATTGTTTTCGTTCTTTTTTCTTCTTTTTAAGAAGTGGTTTACATAATTGTGAGAGTTATTGGACAAGAAAATATTGAAAGACAATTGTGGGAGTACAGGAATTAGCATAATAACCTATCAAAGTTCCATAGGTTTTAAAATGATTTTCATTTGCTTCTATACATACCATTTGCTTCTACCTAATTACCTGTTTTGTGTTGTCTTAGTTCACATTGGCCTGCATCAAGATGGGAAAGACAGAATTGGCAGAAAAGGCAGTTGCCTTGGCAGAGAAGAGGCTTTCTATAGATCATTGGCCTGAATATTATGATACCAAAAATGGGAGATTTATAGGCAAGCAATCCCGACTTCACCAGACATGGACAATTGCCGGTTACCTAACTTCAAAAATGCTCTTGGAGAACCCGGAGAAGGCATCACTCTTGTTCTGGGAAGAGGATTATGAACTTCTTGAGACTTGTGTCTGTGCCCTCAACAAAACCAGTCGAAAGAAATGTTCACGAAGGTCTCAGATTCAGGTCTAGCCACAAGTACATCTTTATGCTTATCGTGGGCACCTAATCAAACCGCGTAAGTGCATCCCGAAGCTCAAAGACATTGTTTTTTTTTAGCCGACTTAATTCTCTCTAACAGCCAGTATGTGTAAGATAAATAATTGTTGAACATACATCGAAGTAAAGACTGATTGTAATGTATTGATGGAAGGCCGAGTTTTATTAGAGCCTTCAGCCCATCGGAAACTGTAGGGGCTTGACAATTTGTCAATTTCATGTATCACGCATGTTGTTAAAATATTATTTCATTTATCATTGTTACCTTTTATTTCGCTTTCGGGTCAGAAATTTAAACCATATTCTTCAGCTGGAAGATATGTTATCTTTCTGGAAACCACATCAGAAGTTCAGAGCGATGTTCATCCGACCATTTTGATTTTCCATCGTTCGACTACTTTTACTCATTTCTGGTCAAATTCTCAATTCTCCGTCGATATTGATTGAGATCGATCGATGATGGCCTCCTTCAATGTATGATATTTTTCTCAATCATCAGAGTATAACTATCTAGCTTATTAGTGACAATGCAACTCTCAAACTGAGATTACCCAAGTTCAAATAGAAAGTTGAGCTTTGTCTAAACCCGCTTCTCTCGCTCTTTGCCTGGCGTTGCAGGAAGCACTTTGGGGCCACATTCCTGGTTTTTCTAGGAAATTACCCCACTCTAGCTAGGAGTGTCATCTATATGTACACACAATAATGTGTATATACTGTTTATAAAACATTTTCTTCTTGATCTGTACTGTTTGCACATCATATCCCAAATGATCGATTTTGGTTAGGTTCGTGCATCCCTGAATTTTACCATCAAATCTGGGTGCAGTATCAGAGTCAATATAGGGATGTTAGGGCAGTCACAGTTAATATCAGCGTTTTTTTACTTTTCAGTTCTGATTTTATGAAATATGAACGAAAAAAAATTGCCATTTTATAGTTGGTAATAGTGGCGCATTCTGGACACTGGACCATAGAAAGAAGCAGGACAGAGATTTAGTGGCTGGGAAAGAAGGATCGTAGCAAGTACGTCGGCTACCAGATATTGTAATATCATCTTAGGATACCCTGCTCCACAGAAACAACTATATGGGGGTCCATTTTTTTGTACAATGATTTCTTTGATTTGAGAATCCGACCCAGAAGCTATGCACGGTATTAGTTGTATAGGGTCGTGTTGCTTCAACAATTTCGGTAACAACAGCATTTTGAAACCAAGAAAAATGAGAATTTTACCAACCAAGTTTTTGAATCTTTTTTTCTTCTGATCTTTGGTCTGTATTTGCTCCTTGAGCTTTCCTCTTTTATCTGAATATTCATTTACAAAAGAAAATAAATAAATAACGTGCTGCATAGCCATACTCATTACTTCCATTCATGATCAGAATTATATTAACTCTAATGTGTTTGGAGTTTAAACCTCATTCAACTTGTTTCACTTCACACAGAACTTGGCCATTACTATTTGATGTATCATTTCCAGGTCATTTTCATGGGTGTTTATAGTAACAATAGAGAGAGAGAGAGAGAGAGGGAGAGAGAGAGAGTTCAAACACAGATATATAATTCTCTGTTTATTTTTCTTTTCTATTTTGTATTAGCGAGACTAATAAGTACATGCATCTAGCACTAGCTCCCACCCCTAAATACAGACTAACAAAGTCCATGAATTCCATTTGCGCAACAAAAATTAGGGAATAGCTATGTAACTGTAGGCAACGCACAACAATACCAGCTAAAAGGAAATAGAACAGACTCTTCATGACTTAAGAGGTTCTGAAGAGATTAAAGCGACTGTCGCCAAGGCGCAGAGAGCAAGTCTTTTTCTTGTACTCAGCCCAAGTGAATGGTTTGTAGACTAGAGGGTTCTCTGGTGTGACCATTTCTGGGAGAGATTTCAAGGTTGCATTTAGAGGAGGGCCTGAGAAAAGCGCCATTGACATTCTTGACTTGAAGGAGTTGGTTAAGGCTCTGTGTCTTACGCTCACAAATCTTCCATTTGTCATTGCCTTCAATCAAACCACAATTCACCAATTAGGAAGCTATTATCTTTGACAATAAAATTTCTTAAAACGAAAACTGTACAACATACAGATTTATTATTAGGTACTTAGGTGTAGGAAAATTGTACAACAGAAAGCATGAAATTAACCATTCTACCTTACACTTTCCAAGTCTCAACCATATGCTTCCATATTTGAAAAAGGTCCCAATTACTATAAACCCTAATTCAAAGTACCTTGAACCCTAACACTATAATAATACAAACCTCCACCAAGGGAGGTGAAGAAGTTGTTATGATTTTATTCATCAGAGAAGCTTTTACTCAAAGAAAGCCTAAAAAAACAGAAGAAAAAAAATTGCCCTTCTTTTATAAGTTGCTCAAAACGAAATACACCATAAATGTCAACACTCCCTCCCCAACTAACCCAAACCAAAATCACTTTTCAGTAAGTTGCTGCTTCTGCTGCACAAACATGGCTAAGTCATCAATTTACCCTATGGGCCAAGAGAGGCCTCTGGATACTGTGATAAGTTGCAGGCATGCAGACTACACTGATATGGTGGGCTCTCACTTTGCCATGAATACAGAAAAGCTTCTAGCATGCAGTCTTGTGTCCAGCAGTGACTACCAACTCAATAGTCAGCTTTCAATCAACTCAAAAGGACACTGTTATGATTACCATGCATGATGAAGAACACAGAGAGAAAGAGAGAGATGAGGGTTTCAGTTCATTCATAGATGACTAACCTGCAGAGCGTCACCCACATTAACACAGAAGGCAGCGGGGTCGGACGGCACCGGGACCCAAACACCATCTTGCGGTGAGATCTGGAGGCCTCCGACGTCGTTGGATCTGAGGAGAGTCAGAATCTGAGGGTCAGTATGCTCCCCGAACCCGATTTTGGAGGTTGGAGACGATGACGTTGACGGATAGTAATTAAGCCGGAAAACGGAGTCGCTCTCGACGTCAGTGATGAGCCTACTGAACACCGACGTGTCCGGGACCCACAGCCCCTCGGCGATCACCTCCAAAAGCTCACATGCCAATTCCCTAACGGCCTCAATGTAATCACTCACTGCAGAGCTGCACACACAGGCCCCCCCAACAAGATAACACAGTTAAGTTAAGCCAACCAGACCAGTACGCACTCAAACTCACAAGCAGCTACCAGAGGCAGAAGCAGAAGCACAGAGCAACAGTTTCTGTGTAGCTTTATTATTTTAGTTTTTAGGTAAAACCAGCAGTCACATCTATCCCCCCTCTTTTTCCTTCTAGAAAAATATATATATATATATATATATTCTGTATGACATGATTAGACAGTCTTGATGCGCTAGTCTCTCTGACTTGTCATTATACAATTTCCAGTATACTAATTTTTTTTATTTAAAAAAAAACAGTACAGCAATTTATTGGTACTAGCCAAGCCCCTACTAGGTCACCCTTTCTGAATTTCCTTGTTCAATAATGGCACCTTAATTTTATTTTTTCCTTCTTCATATTTTCCCCTCCAAACAAAGAAAAGTGTATTTCACTTTCAGATGAGTTTTCAGATGAGTTTAGGAAAGTGACCATTGAGTGAGTCTGTCAGAGACAGACTATCCCACCATCTAGGAGATTAGAGTACTGCCTCCCCATAAGGCCGTAGTTCCTCCCCATGTGACTTTGAAGCTTTTTAAGATTTTAGATAATTCACATCAAAATCATTGCCCTAAAATTTCTTCTTGTAAATATACGCACATTTTTAACGAAAATCTTATTGTTTTCCAGAAACATACGCCATATTCCCAGTTTTTTTCTAGGATGGAATAACATATCAATGCATGAGTATGATTTGATGCAATAATGCATGACCATATATTGATTTCATACCCGTAAATTATGAGTGTATGAATATGAAGGCATGAAAGAAATTGGTTTTCGTTTTAGACGTGTAAACAGAAGCTATATTTGAATTCAAATGAAGAACAAAAATTGCAAATTAAATCAAAAAAGAAAAGAGGAAACAGAACAACATGGATAAGATTCTAAGAAGACTTGAATGCAGTCCTCAGTGAACAGTTTGTCCCTAGCCCTAGTCTCTTAAATTGTTACCTTCTTCCCCGACCGTCCTTCATTTAATATATTCTACCTAAATTTTACCAGTCATATGTACCACACCCCAACTTAAACATAAAGTACAACAGGTTAACTAATCAGACAGAAACACAGAAAGCTTGAACAAGATCCAGGTATTAATTGCTTAAATGAAACCATGCAAAACCCAGAAAAGAGTTAAGTATGTGTACCTGAATTTGGTTGGATCGTCTGAGATGGTTTTGGACCTTTGAGCAATGGAGGCTTTGTCTGTATTGAACAGAAGGTACTCGACCTCACCCATGTCGCCATTGTGGCCTATGTTCTTGCTTCCGTAGCCGAATGGGTTGGCCGGCCCAGCACGTTGCTTCACCGACGCCGTTTTGGAGAAGAAGGCAAGGCTCTCTTCCTCCATTCTCGATATGGCTTCTTTTGGAACGCCGTGGTTTATCACCATGAAGAAACCAAAGCCCTCACAGGCCTTCACAATGAGCTTCGAGACCACTGATCGAGGGAGGGAAAGATCGATGACGGGGAGATCGACGAGCTGGATCTTCTCGTTTCCATTTGGATTTGGAGAGGCTACCACCATGTTTGTTTGTTCTGCTTTTGGTAGAGAGAAAACAGAGTAAGAACTAAAGAAGATGAAGCAGAAAGATATATGAAAGTACTAGTTTTGATCTTTTATCAAACACTAGAAACGTGTGTATTGAAAGGGAGAAAGACTGTGTTGAAAGAGAGTTTAAGAAGCAAGAGAGGAATGGAGAGGGGGTGTCGAAGCAAAAGCAAGCTGTAATGGGGAATTTATGGGCGAGAGAGAGAGAGAGAATCTATGTAAGCGGTATGAGATTAAAGAAATAAGAATGGGTTACTTGGGGAATCAGGAACGGTAGACTTTTGGGTGAAGTACAACTAAGCAAAGAACGTTGACTTATTCAGTCTTTCTTGACTCTCTTTCCTATTCTATTCTATTGATGGATAATCTCTATCTCGATCTTACCCAAATCGTAAACTTCATTACCAAGTAACCCATTCATACGTACTGCTGTTGTTTTTTTAGTAATCATTTGAATCAGTAGTATTTCCAAGAGAAAATTAGAACTGCAATTTAGACGTTATATTTGTATTAACAAGGATTATATGTGTAATGATCATGACAAGCAACGATAGACAAATTGCTATACATATTGGCAATTATGATGTAATACAAGAAGGAAGAATATGAGTAATACAAGAAGGAAGAAAGATTGAAAGTAGGTTAATACTTACTGACCTGAGGCAATTGATCACAAGCACCGTCTTCCCTACTTAAACTATTCTCAACGTTTGGATACTGTTTGCGGTGAAGAAGTGTTGGAGAGTACGTTGAGACATATATATATATATATATATATATATATATATATATATGTCAAGCAAAACCTCGCATAAAATAATACTGTAGAAATTTTATTCCTGTTCTCCTAAAAGATTACAAAGTATATTCACATCTCCAATTCAAGCACTTTTGCATGCTTTCCCTTAAGAATATAGGTGTCCACGTACATTATGGAAACACATCAAAACTCTACTTATATCTGCAAGATTGTGCTTGTAAAATTAGAGAAACATCAAAACTTTACTTATATCATCAAGATTGATTGTACTTGTAGAACTGTTACACCGTGTTAATTAGGATTTCCCAAACAAGTTGAGAAACGACCACACATACTATCTTCACACTAAGAAAAAATAAGAACATCACCCATGTTTCTAAGGGAGTAAATGCGTCGTCACGTTTCGTATTTTGAAGTGAACTTTTTATTGGGTGACTCCGATCCTCTTATCCAAATATATACCAACTACGTCTCCAATGTCTTAGATATCCTAGGTGGCTATATGTTCAATCACGATAAGGACGCTACCAGATGGGGGTTGTCCTCGATATATATGGTTAACCATTTTAATAGATCATGACATCTAATTCCTTGGTAGCTTTAATTTCTGTTTGCATCATCAAGCAATATATAGATTCATATGGAAGTGTCATCTCCAAAGCCAGCTGGGATGTTCCTTCTTTTTTTCCTTTCAATTTCTTTCTTCTTCTTTCAAACCCATACATAGATCGATTATATGTCATGGAACTCAAGTGTAACTCGAGCTACAAGACACAGTTAATTAATCGTCAACGGGTATCTCTTTCTTTTTCTAATAACTTGTAAGTTGTAAGTCAAGTAGTTAACAATACTTCTGACCGTTCAAAAAAAAAAAACAATACTCGAAGTTTTTCAATTTGAATATTATCTCTTCTATATATGAATTTGATGATTGTGAATGCAATGGAGATCGATCGAGGAAAGGAGAAACCAATGTAGAAATCAAGTAAGCGGAGTTTATAATTATGGGGATCCGGAGGCTGAATATGATCGAGGAAGAGCTAGCTAGAAACTGTGGGTAAGTAGTGTGGTAATACATGCTAATCGATCACTTTCTATCCAGACAAGTCTGATCAAATTGTATTGGCAACAAGAAATTATATACGTTAACATTCAGGGGCGGCCCTGGTCGGGGTAGGGCAACTAGTTCAGAAAATGACACAATATGAGTGAAGACTGAAGATAGAGGCTTGAAATTGAAGGAACTCATTTTCCATACTCGGGAATGACTAATAACACATTGATTCTCACCTCTTACGAGTTACAACGTTATAAACGTTCAAGGCTTCAAGCATATATCCTTCACGGATTCTCAGTAAGGCAGCTTTCAGTCTGTTCCTTTACATTGAAAATTTGCAATTGCAAATGCATGCATGAGATAGAGTTAGCTCGATCACTCACCCCCACCGGTTGAGAAAGCGTGTACAAATTGATCCGAATCGCTTTCAAATCTTGTACAAAGGAAATCTAAAACTCATGGATTATCTATCTTCTGGAATTCACAGTGAGATCGAGATGGGCTAGCTCTTGACTTGTGCAAGAAAACAATGCTAATTTGCATTATTCCCATGCAGCCGTCTCGGTCCTCTCGATGGAGAAGGCCGACTTCCTAACTCACAAGTCTCCAACCATCACTCTCTTCTTTCCATTTGCTTAATGTATTTTCATTTTCATTTCTGATTTAGACACTCGTTGACTGCGTATATTCTTACTTGCTTAGTTTTATCATCTCAATGATTTATCACTTGTCACACTATTATCGTAGAGTCATGTATGTGGTCGGGGTTAGTTATCTCTAATAGGTTTTAGAGACGCGAGAAATAGAGACGATATTAGTTCGTCTCATACTTGTATGGAATATTGATTTGGTACCTCAGTAGTGACGAAACTCAGATGTCCTTGTAACCCATTATTGGTGTAGGGGTTATGTATGTAGAATATAGTTTCCAATATAAATACACGTAAAGCTTTGCAACAAGGTATTAATTTTGTGTTCCAAATTAAGCCTCAAAACCATCTCCATCGTCCATTTGCAGTCATTCTCGATCAGCAATATATTGTTGTTTTGCAACTGGCAATTATTAAGAATTCATCAGATAACGATCCCTCCAAAAGTAATTGTTTACATTGAAATTAATGACTAAAATCTTTTACCAAAAGTAATTTTCTAGACTCCGTGTACCACTTATATTAACGCTCTGTAAGTCTATGTTACTGAACAAGATGATATTGATCGAATGAAATGTGTTGATGAGTGGGGAGGTTCCAGACCATTCAGCCTAATTTACGGTTTTCCCCTGCTTATGCTTATCGATTGCATGCATTCAATTTTGTAATGAACAAATATAACAAATATATTATAAGAGTGGAATTTACACATCCTTAATACAGTCCAAACACCATGACTCTTTTTAAACTTTGGAATTGTCAAAAATGATTATGTCCTATACAATTTTGAGAGAAAAAGAAAACATGAACTTTTGTAAAAAATAGGAAGATGTATGGATTGTATAAAGTGTGTAAATTTCGCTCTCCCTCGTCGTATATTAACATGAAGATGGTTGCTAATTTGTGACCTAATCAACAATTATGAGTTTGTGACATATATATATATATATATATATATAATTATTAGAAAAGGTTGTTCATCTAGACGATAACTATTAACAAAAATGTAGAAGAAGATGACGTCTATCCCGCAGTGAATAGAAGACTGACCGAAGAGCCAATATGCTTTGCTTACGTGAATAAAATTCCAGGTTGACAGTGAGCGAAAGGCGTATGGTAACCTAACTACGTACTGAGAGCTAATTAAACTAACAATAAAAGTTGGTGCTCTTTTGTCACCCATACAAATATGGCAAATTATTTAGCAAATAAGGAAAGTAAACAAGAAAAATGCTTTCTGTATATATATATGTACGTAACAAACGTGCATATATTGTAGTTGTTGATCAGCTGATCGAGTTGTATATGATTATGAAACACTGATATTCTTTGGATCCATGAATATAACGTATTAGATTGATTTAGATATGAATTGGTCTTCAATATTATAGTGCATATATATACACTAGTACGTACTTCTCCCGAGAGCAATATATATACTTCGTTGAAGATCGAAGCATATATAACTTTAGATATTGATATATAGATGGAGGGGATATATTATATATAGTTGGTATAGCTATATAAGAACTCGAATGTTTGCTAGTATTTCTGGTAGAAAATGATAGACAGTGATGGAATCTATATGCACTCGTTAGAAAATGACAGATAGTGATGGAAACCTTTCAAGAAAAAATTGGCAAATTAGATAAGATAATTAATATTCACTAGTGATCGAAATCTATGAAAAGAAAATTGCGATCTAAAATGTAGACGATACATTTCTCAACATGCCGGTATCTAAGGTGGGGCTGAAGAGGCAGCCGCCTCAGCACCAAATATTTAGGGGCACCAAATTTTTCCTTATATATATTTTCATATAAACTTCCGATTTCTAGCGTCTATTCTACTCATCTATCCATTAGTTTGGAGCTAGCTAATTTGTTTTTGTCCATAGTTACTTTCTTCATCTAGTTATCCATAGCTACAAATTTTGAGGAATGACAAATTTTTTATGGTCAATTCATTGTCTTTTTTTTTCCTCGTATAATCATAAGACATTATTCTTAAAACTCGCCTCAGATCTTCAAATCTTAGGTCCGGCCTTGTTTCTCAATTAACCCTAAAATGGTTGACATTGGGTTATTTTCTCCCAATTATTCCCTGACCAAATGACCAACAAAACGATCAAAAGCTATGACTGATTAAACAATTAAGTTAATTAACAAGACCTTTGAGATTGTCTCCAATGGCACTAACTAGAAAAACGATTGCGAGTTAACAACCAAATCGATTGTGAAAATTGTGCACACGATCGATACCAAGATATGCTGATCCATGCGGGTGTCCTTTTCATAGGGATTATCTTGTTATTCAAATGTATGAGCAAATTTAAGATAAACATGATCGAGCCATTTATAATATACACACTCAGGGGCGGAGCCATTTGAAGGTTCAGACCACCTATGATTTCACCACAGCCGATATTAGATAGCTAACGGCTTGAAATCAACAAAGAAAATGGTAAGTTTCTTATTAGTCTATATACTACAAAGGAAACCTATTTTTAACGACATAATTACTGTGAAGGAAATCTTGATTTAGCTACATGCATGAGTACGTAAACAACAACAACAAACTTAATAAATAATAAATAATAAACTTTGGTGGAATATTTTTAAATGTATGTTGTACTTGTGGTTAATAGCTCTATGTATGAACAAATAATTTGTCTATTATATACTAACTTTTTTCTTCATATATATGTATAAAGTTGTTTAGCTTTTTGAAAATAATAATAATATCTTGTGTTAACATAAAAATCACAAGTTTATTCTTGAACTAACAGTTATATATCATACCCCCTAGATGATAAATCATGACTCCGCCACTGTATACACTACGTACTTTGAGCTCTATCCACCAAAAACTTTGCATATTTGACAAGTTAGATCGATTTCGAAGAGTTCTATTACTCTTTACAATTTCCTAATAGATGAAAGAGTTTTTGCATCAATTTCGTGTTGGATTCAATTAACGTACATTACAAAGTATAGTTTGCCTTGGCAATCATCTAAACACTAACCAATCTGAGGTGGTCTATTTTTCCTCGACTTGAAAGGGGAGAGAATATGAATTGTTGAGACTTGAGAGGAATCACAAAACCCTTAGGAGATCTATTTTTTTAACATATATGAGGGATTGGGGATTACACCAACTTTTCGATAACAAATCGTATCTCCACCGTTCAATATGTAGTTCTATATGAGTATATCATTTCTGCAAATTTTTAGAAATTTTGATGATCGTTAAGGCATTTAAAACCACGATTTATAATTATAAGCATGAACGGTTCATGTTTGGCAGATTTGGTTCGTTTATTGATTTAATCTTGTTCGACACCTTAACGATCACCAAATTGGCTGAAAATTTGTAGAATTGATATATATATATATATATAAGAGGACCAACAAACTGAACGGTGAAGATTCAAAAATATAATCAAAAAGTTGGTGTAATCCCTTATCTCTCATATAAACCAAAATAAAGGATCCCTTAGTGGAAGAGGCTTGTATGTGTGTGTGTGTATAAATTTATATAAACTCTGAATATATGCCAGTTATGTTTGAATGAAATGAAATCATATATTGAATTGAGGATAGTTTACAAACATAATGAGTTACTAGTTTGAAATCAACAAGAATTACAAGTTGAAATCAATGCATCAGTGTACTAGGGTAGTTTAACTAAAGGAGAAAGGAAGCTCTGACTTGAGAGAAAGAGAGAAGAGAAAAAATGAAGCAAGCATGCCTGCCTGCCTGCTATGAAACTGAAAGCGTCTATATATAGAAATTACAAAGTGATGAATAGTAAAAAAGTGATTATTCATGAATAGTGAAAAAGTGACTATTCATGAATAATAACTTGTCTGTCACGGATTTTACTGTTGATGAATAGTAATTTGTCTGTCATGAAACTGGAGGCGTCTATATATAGAAATTACAAAGTGATGAATAGTAAAAAAGTGACTATTAATGAATACTATTAATGAATAGTAAAAAAGTGACTATTCATGAATAATAACTTGTCTATCACGGATTTTACTGTTGGTGAATAGTAATTTGTCTGTCACGGGTTTTACTGTTGATGACTAAAGCTTTGTTTGTTCATGGATCCTTCTTTGGACTGGACTTGACTAGAAATCAGCATATGAGTCTTGACTATCTTGATAATCGGCCCATCTGGTTGGTTGTCTGGAAGAACCTTGGTGACTATGGGCTGAAATTTGGTGACTATGGGCTGATGATTCTGAAGGTGAGTGTTCTTCTTCTTCATCTTCAGATGATAGACTAGCTGCCTATTGTAACAATTACTTGGCCAATTCTTTTAATTCATTTGCTTTGGATGATGAGGATGAACTGAAAATGGTTTTCTTAGAAATGGGTGTTGGTTGAGAAATCTGAGATTTTGACTGAGAAATTAGGGATTCCGGCTTATTAGAAGCCAATGTTGCTGAATTGGATGGGATAAATGGAAATTCTTCATAAAATTGGGATAAAACTCTTTCAGTTTTGAACTTGTCCCACCATTTGACTAGAAGTTGTCTTACGACCATATGGTCTTCAGTTTCAATTTTATATTGTCATTTGAAAATCCAAGAAAATTTATATTTGGCCATGAAATGGAGAGTGGGGGGAAACCTTTTCTCATATTCGGAGAAAGCCATGACTGAAGCAAATTTAGTGACTGCATGTTGGAGATCTAATGGGAGAAGGCTATGGGGGCACCCATGATCATTCTACTAATTTCCAAACCACATAGGGAATTGGCGATTGAATTTTCTATCGAAATTGAGGAACCACGAGTGACTAAAATCTTCAGTTTGGTGGAGAAAGATTTTACTCCATGCTTCAATGTAATCATGATAAGTAATTGTTAATGTATCCAATTTGTGGGGAGTAGAGGGGGAATCACCTCATTGAGATAAGGAGATGATACAGATTATGTAAAGAGAATGATATAGTATTTTAGATGGGTCTTTTGGGTCATGAATTGGTTTAATAGATAATGACTGTGTTGAAACAAAATGTCCTTATAGAATGCTAAAGGTTTATTAGGGAGATAATGAGAATTTGGACCGTAACTTTTGACTAAATAGATGAGATTTTTTAAGTGACTTAAAGAAGGTTCAATATAAAACAAAAGATGTTCAGCTATGTCGAAGTAAAGAAATGATTTCGTATAAGTGACTAAAGGGTTGGATGATGAATCTGACTTGTAAGGGTCATATTGGTTTACTAAGGCTGACTGGTAGTTAAGTTTGATTTGACTGAGGGTGCTACCAAGAGCAGTATACCTATTATCTATTGGAATGAGGGGATGACCTGCATAAGGAATTATGCTGGAGGGTGACTTTTTCTTAACTGTGGAAAGTGACTCTTTCTTGACTGGAGAAAGTGACTTAGATATTGATTTTTCTGGATTTCTCCATTTGGATGAGCCAGGCTTCATGGTTTGGTCCCCTGTAGAAATTCACGGATTAGGAAATCTGGGATGTGGTTGTCACTTCCTTTAATAAATGCAATTTCAAAATCAAAAATACATAGGATTGCTTGCCAACGGGCAAAGATTTCACTACCAGGACAAGTACTTTAGCCGACGAAAAATTTTCGTCGGCCTGTTAAAAAAATTCGTCGGCTAAGATCTTAGCCGATGAACCTTAGTCGGCTATAGTGTCGTCGGGAAAGGGTCGTCTGTGATGACTTTAGCCGACGACACACGTAGAAGTCGTCGGCTATAGTCCAGAGTTTAGCCGACGAAATAATGTCGTCTGCTATAGTCCAGACTTTAGCTGACGACATTATTTCGTCGGCTATAGTCCATACTTTAGCCGACGAAATTTTTTGTCGGCTATAGTCCATACTTTAGCCGATGACATTTTTTGTCGTCGGTTATCTTCCAAACTTTAGCCGACGAATAATTTAAAATATTCGTCGGCTAAAGGTTGTAATAAAAAAATAAAAAACATCTATGGCCGACGAAATATAGTATATTTCGTCGGCTAAAACTTATTTAAAAAAAAAAAAACTTTAGCCGACAAATTAAGGCTTTTTTCGTCGGCTATAAATCCATTCCAGTTAAAAAAAAAACCCCCGAAATTTCTGAATTACCATTCCAAGCAAGCTGCAAAATACACCAAAACAATTCCATATAACCAACAACAAGCACATAAAAGTATATAATTCATCAACTACAGAAACTTAATATCCGCTTCTGGGGGCTGCTGCGGAGGTTGCGGCGGAGGTTGCGGCGACTGGGGTAGCGGCATGGGCGGAGGCCGAAGTCCCTGAAGCTGGGCAGCTGTAAAGTCCTGCATGTACTGAAACATCTGCTGCTGCTGGGCCTGCTGGATGGCATGTATCTCGGCAACATAGGCTGCCTGCGCGGCATTATAGGCTGCCTGCGAGGCATTATAGGCTGCCTGCGAGGCATTATAGGCAGCCTGAGCAGCTTGCTGTTCTCGTAGTCTTTGAACTTCCGACTCTAGCTGAGTCGTCCTGGAGATCGTGGACGTGGTCCTGCTGCTGGTCGAGGCTGCCTTTCGTTGAAATCCTGGAGTGGTCTTCAGGACCCCCTCGCCTTTCTTTCCTAGACCCCAGCAGTAGAAGTTGTTTGCTCTCGGTGGGAAGGCTGTGCCCATGATCCTCGCCCCAATCGTTGGATCCGAAGTGTCGATCCGGGACATGGCTTCGGACATCTCTTCCTCCTGCGTGTCCGGCCATGTCTCCCTCACTAAGGCACTCATCACCTCGTCACTAGCCTCTCTCACCTTCGCCTATATGGATAGGAAAAAAATTATTAATTAACATTTTTACATAAATTTAAAAATTTAAAAACGTAAGATGACTTACAATATCCTCCTAGGAGTCAGGATATGCCCTTTCGTACGTATAGATGTACTGGTTGACCTCTGGATGTTCCCTGGCCGCCTCGTCCATGAAGACAGCGAACGGTCTAGAACCGGCATGATGGTTCCTTGTGTTGCGTTGCCGGTTCTGAGCGTTCACCTGGGAAACCGCCTTCAAAGAAAAAAGTAAACTATTAGTAAAATATTTTAAAACGCACGTACTTAATGATAAATTAACTAACTAATTTATTTAAATACCTGTTTACGAGGGTTGTTGAATTCTGATTTCAGAAGCCAACGCCACTCGTACTCCCTGTACTGGAACTCAGTAGGGGTACCAGAACGTGCGTTCCCGTGCGTAGTCCAATGGGTCCGCAACTCGTTCTTCCACTCCTTGTACCTACAGATACAACAAAAATATTAGAAATATTATTAATATCACATACAATTTTGTTTTTCATTAACTTCCCAACGTACCTTCCCCCATGCACAACGTCGGCCCAGCTGTCCCTCAGGTGCTCGGGAACCTCAAACCACACCTGCATTTAACCGTTTATTAGTTTAGCTTTTCGAGAAATCAACAATGTAATACATAATATTATTTTGTAAACTCACCGACATCGCGTTGTGGACCATGTCCTTAACCTCCTGCGGGACCTCGCCCCAGTCTGACCACAACATAGGGACTCTATCCCTAATGAGAGCTCCCACACGGCTGGAGTACGTCCTCGACTTCCCGCCCGATACTATGTGGCCATCCCCGTCAGTATTGATGACGATCCTCCCCACGGTACCCACGATCTTCTCGAGAGCCTTCCCTGTGACGGGGCCTCTCTTCTTCTTTGTGCCTATCACATGATAAACCAAATTGATTATTAAAATCGGAGACCCTTTGAAAATAATCATGCATCACTGATTACCTGAGGAGCTCGCGGCGGATTCCGTCTCTGTCGCCGATGATGATACCCTCGCAGAAATAAGAGGCGTATCAAAAGGCACGAACCGGTACGCCGCTGATGGAGCCACTGGCGGGGGCAGTGGATAAATCGGCGTCCCTGAGCCATCGACTACAGGTAAGGCCGGTATCATCCGCGGAAGGAACAGATAAGGTGGCGGCATCTGTACCCCAGATGACCCACTATCCGAAGAAGTAGGACCCGGAGTGGGCGCCCGGTGTATCTCAGGCATACGGGGTGCAGACACCTCCGTCTGGGTCTGAGGCCACAGCTGCCTCGAGGAACGAGGGACGGCCGCTTGCCTCGATGAAAGGGGCACCTCCGGCGCCGTCTCCAGAAGGCTCGCACGTTTGGCTGTCATCTGGCCCTGAAACGTCGTTTGGGGGTTGCTAGAGGTTCCCTCAGACAATTCGGACCTTTGACCCTTCGAACTCTTCTTCGATCGAAAAAAGCCGCTCATCCTATTTAAAATATTAATTTGAATCAAGGCTGAGGCAACATTGAAAAAGTAAAAATTCAAGCTTATCCTTCCCAAATCTAAGGCTTTAGATTATTTTGTCTTTATTGTATAAAAAATATTTTTGAAACCATATTTTTTCATTATGTTCATGCTTAAATTTAAACACTTAATATAATGTGAAATAGGTTTATGTTTAAAATTATACATATTCAAAAATATGAATTCAATAAAATATATATATATATATATATATAACATATATATGTTTAAAATTATACTTATTCAATAAACGATAATTTATCTCCTAAAAATAAATTAGGCAAATTAAACAGTACATAAAACATAGCCTAAAAATAAATTCGAAATCAAAAGTAAAAAAAAAGAAAAATGCTAACCTTGGAGACCGGGAGAGCGAGGGAGGAGGGAGGAGGTGGAGGTGGAGACCGGGAGAGGGAGGGAGGGAGGGAGGAGGGAGGAGGGAGGAGGGAGGAGGCGGAGACGTTAGAGGGAGGGAGGAGGGAGGAGACCGGCCGGGAGAGGGAGAAGTGGAGGAGGGAGGAGACCGGGAGGGAGGGAGGAGGCTGGGAGAGGGAAAAAATTGAGATAATTAGAAGGGAGGAGGGAGGAGGCTAGGGTTTCGCAGTTAAACCCGAAAACTTTAGCCGACGAAATAATTTTTTCGTCGGCTAAAGATACCAATTTCGTCGGCTATACACCAATTCGTAGGCTAAACCTTTGAAACTCGTCGGCTAAAACTTTGAAATTCGTCGGCTAAACTTTATAAATTCGTCGGCTAAACCTTTGAAACTCGTCGGCTAAACTTTATAAATTCGTCGGCTAAACCTTTGAAATTCGTCGGCTAAACCTTTGAAATCCGTCGGCTAAACCTTTAAACATTTGGCATGTTGTGATTGTGATGATCAAACTTGAGAAATAGAAATCCGGCCGTCAGATCTGACCATCATGATAAAATACATGTATGGGAAAAAATTCATCTTGATCCGAAAAGAATAAGGGCTCGATCCGGACGGTCAATCTCGTAAGTCAAACCCCTAAACGCACGGAAAAGGTCGTTCGACCATCTAAATTTCGTATTTTGGCCGGACCTTCAACTGAAAATATTTTCAAATCGATGAGACACAATAATTCGTATAAAAATTTTACGCAAAATAACCACCGAAGATAGGGCTACCCATAGGGAGAAAGAATGGAAAATTGCATTGACCACAACTATCGGCACCGAGACATGACCGGAATACCGTGATTTTTCAACCGTAGACGTATTTCACCCTTCTGGTCATGTCTTATTTCACGACTTTTTTACGTTTGAAGGTTCTACATATAATTTGTTTTTGAAACGGAACATTTACTTAACACTTGGTAAACAAGTTATACAACATTAGTACGCATGTTGTGATTGTGATGATCAAACTTGAGAAAAGGAAATTCGACGGTCAGATCTGACCATCATGATAAAATACATGTATGGGAAAAAATTCAACTTGATCTGACAAGGTTAAGTGCTCGATCCGGACGGTCAATCCCGTAAGTCAAACCCCTAAATGCACGGAAAAGGTCGTTGGACCGTCTAAATTTCGTATTTTGGCCGGACCTCCAACTGAAAATAGTTTTAAACCGATGACACGCAACAAGTCGTATAAAAATTTTACGCAAAATAACCACCGAATATAGGGCTATAGTAGGTAATAGAAAATTTTTAGGTTTTAGCCGACGAATACCCTAACGTATTCGTCGGCTATAGTATGTAATTAAAAAATTAAAAAATAACTATAACCGACGAAATATTAGGTTATTCGTCGGCAAAAACCATCTTAGCCGACGAATTATAGTGTATTTCGTCGGCTAAAAGAAAAAAATACATTAAAAAAAACAGACGATATTAGTAAACCATACTAACTTCTTGTCATCTTTAGCCGACGAAATTTTAATTTCGTCGGCTAAAGTCTGTGACTATAGCCGACGAAAATATAATTTCGTCGGTTAAAGAAGGTTTAAAGTCGTCAGCTAAAGTCTGACGAAAATAAATTCTTTAGCCGACGAAATTAAAATTTCGTCGGCTAAAGATGACTATAGCCGACGAAAATATAATTTAGCCGACGAAGGAAAATTTCGTCGGCTAAAGTATAGTTTAGCCGACGAAAAATTGATTCGTCGGCCTGGTTTTTTTTTTTTCGTCGGCTAAGGCCTTTCTTCTTGTAGTGTTTGTTTGCTAGCAATGTTTTGAACATCTTTTTCTAAAACATCTTTTGCACTTTTATAATAAACTCGGACTAAAATTTTGTGATTTAATAAATCATCTTGAAATTTACTAATACATAAAACGATTGATAAAATCTCTTTTATAGTACTATAATTTGACTGAGCTGGGTTCCAGACTCCGGAATGAAATCGAACGATTTGTTCTTAATGACTAGGATAAACTTGTTGTTTGAGATTACCTCCATAACCTATTTTAGAGGCATCAGTTTCGACTGTCTTATAGGAAGTAGAAAGAGAGATACCTAAGCATGGTAAAGTTTTAACATAACTCTTAATTTTTTTGACTAAGAATGTATGGACTGAAGTCCAGGGGGGAGGGTTCTTCTGTAATCTATCAAATAAGGGTTTGCATTGTTTCCTAAGATTTTTGTAAAAGTCAGCGACATAATTTAAAGATCCTAGCAATCTCTGTAATTGATTTTTATCTAAAATGACATATGAAAATTTATCAGTAAATTGTATTGCTTTGTTAATAAGTGTAATTTGAAGTTGGTGAATGTTAAATCCTAGAAAACGAATGTTGGTTTGAAATAATTTGATTTTTGTAGCAGAAACAACCAAACCATTATTCTTTATTATGGAAAAGAATTGGTGTAAATGTTTCTAGTGTTGATCAATTAACTATGAAAAGATCAAAACATCATCAATGTAGACGATAAAGAAATGACGTACTATAAAGATTGAATATATCGTTCATTATGTTTTGGAATTCACTAGGAGCATTTTTTAGGCCGAATGACATTACATTCCATTCATAATGACCAAAGGGTGTGACAAATACGGTTTTGTATTTATCAGCGTCATTGATATGTATTTGCCAAAATTCTGATTTCATATCGAATTTGCTAAAGATAATAGATTTATTTAACCTGTTAATGAAATCTCTTTTATTAGGAATGTGATACCTGATCCATTGTAAGACTGTGTTAAGAGGTTTATAGTTAATAACTAACCGAGGGGTTCATCTTTCGAGTTCAGCATTTTTCTGAACGTAGAAAGCATGACAAAACCAAGGGGATTTACTAGGGTGAATAATGTCTTTGTTGAGTAAATCAGTAATTTCTATTTTTACAGAAATCCATAATCTCATGACTCATTTGAATCAGACGCGCTTTAGTGAGGATATTTATTTCATTAAAATCTTTGACGTAGGGAAGGGCAACAATATGTTTTTTCTTATGCCAAAAGGCAGTAGGAATATCAGAACATATTTCTTTGATAATTTTTTTCAAAAATTTTAATTTTTTGCTAAAGAAAAAGGTTTTGGAGTTGATATTCAATTCTTTTGAAATTAATTTCTTCTTGAAAAAAGGTTATTTGTTTATTTTTTGCTTAAATGCAGTTAAGAGTTTTTGAAATATTATTTTCCTGAAATGCTTTCAGAATATGGATTTAAGGTTAGAAAGAAAAGTAAATTTAACTGGTTCATCAAAAGGGTAGGTAAGGATACCATCGTATTCGATTTTGAAGGGGTAGATTAAAGTAATGAAATAAGGCCTAAAATTACTTTATCGTTTAAACTTTTTACCAGGACAAATGGACTTTTGAAACAAATATTGTTTTGGCATATATGAGTTTTAGGAATTTCGTATTTAATATCTATTCTTGTTCCATTGGCTGATAGTAAAGATTATTTTGTTTTTTTTCGAAGTATTTTGAAGGTATCAAGCCTTCTTGGATACAGTTGAGATCTGCACCTGAATCAATAAGGGTTGTTATTGTTAGTTGGAAATCTTTTATTTTGAGTTAGACAGTAATGTACCATTTTTTAAGTTGAATTTGACGTATGGTATTAATAATGTTATTTTTCGAAGTCTCGGCATCTTTGTTTGTGGGGAAAAAATTATCAGGGGGATCTTGTAATTTAAGGAATTGATTATTTGTTTAAAGTAAGTATAATTCTTGTTTAATTTCTTCATGATCATTTATGAGTTTTAAATGTGTTTGTTGTAAAAAATGTATTTGAATTTTGATTGTTTTTACTTTATGCTGCAAATCTTGGATTGTTATTTTACTTTTTTACTAGTAGGAAATTTATCAAAAGTTGTAGTGAGACTAATTTTTTGTGAGGACGGATTGACTAGATTTTCTTGGGTAATTAATTTTTTTTAAATTTTTTAAGGTACCCAGTTTTAAATTCAGGATTATCTATTTTACTTATTAAGTCAATTAATAATTATTCTTGCTCTTCCTGTTTGGAAAGAACATTTATTGACTTACAATTACAGGCATCTTTACATCCAAAAGTAATGTCGGGGGAATAATGTTCATTGGATTCAGAGGAAGAAGATTCCATCAAAGTGATGTCATCTTCGCTTATCTTATTTTCGGAATCAGTATTTTGTAATTCTAGGGTCTGTAGAAATTTTTCTTTTTTTTTTCTTGGGAGAGTTTTAATTGATTAATTGTTTTTTTAACAGGACAATTATTAGCAAAATGGCCAGTCTTATTGCATTTAAAATATTTAGACTTTCCTTTGTCGAATGATTTATTTTTTGGTTGACGATTTGGTTTTTTGAACCAATTGTTGCGAAATTTGTTTTTGGAATAAAATTTGTTTGCCTCAAAGTTACTTTTATAGGGTCCAAATCTCTTTTTTGCATAATGTGTAACAAATTTATTGCTTGCCTTTTTTCTCCTTGAAGGAGGTAGGGAATGTAAGCCATATTGTTCCCAAAAATTTCCTAGTTCATATTTAGCTGTTTTCTTATCTGATTTTACTTGAGAATTTAGTTTCATATCGATGCACATTTTTAATCTTTCTTTTTGGAGAACTGTAATTATATTACCATAAGTTAAAGAATCGTAGTTAATGTGACCAGTTTCTGTACTAAGAACTTGTCTGATTTTGTGAGCAAACAATTATGGAAGACAGAACGGTTGGTTACTATCGTCTCTAAGCATGAATCGAGAAATAAAAGCATCTTTATACCATTTGAAATCACTTAAAGTATGACACTTAAGATTACTGAGTTGATCATGAATTCGGGAAGTAATATGACTAGGGGTTCCTATGAAACGTTGAATAATGGTGTAAAATAAGGTATTAACAGCATCAGAAATGCTCATTCTTGTGCGATTGTCAAAGATGGGTGTCCCATTTTCATCTCATTTGGTGGCATATTTAATGGATGATCTAGCATCAGGAGTGAGATGTTTTTCCCACCAGGAATAAAACATTCTTATAAATTATGTGGAAAGTATATCAATAATTTCAGGTTGGCTGAAATTATAATTATGATTAGTGATATAGCTATTAGCTGCCATAAACATGTGATGTAATTTATTTAATATTTCTTGTTCTGATAAATTATCAATGTTCAATTCATAAGTTTTATCAAAAGAAGCTGAGAATTGATTATTAAGGTGATTACTAGGTTGTATATCTAAAGGGAGAGGACGTTCTGTCCAAGTTTTAAAAGGTTGCTTCTTTGGATGAACTATTTTGTCTAGTTTTAAAGACTGAAATATTTAGTTTAAATCTGTATTTTGGCTAGTGTTACTAGAATCACTATAAGATGAAGAGGTTTGTTGAGTATGAATTATTGCAATTTTACTAGATTTCGGTGTTTCAGTTTTTAAGTTTTTTAATATTTGTTCGATTTTTTGAATTGAAGAAGTAGACCTAAGAGTAGGTTTATTTAGTTCACTTAAATGAATTAAAGGAGTTTCTGGTTTGACTTGAGGTAAGATGTTGACTTTGGAGGATATGTTGTCAACTTTTGTATCTATTTTATCTAACTGGGCTCCTATGGTTACTAGACTTTGGTTTGTGTAGTTATTTTGTTCAACAATTTTCTTAGTTTATGGGTACCTTCTATTGCGATTTTAAAAGGTGATGTTATGATTGAACTGTTAAGATGATCAATTACTATAGTTTTTACTGGATGATAACTAGAAAGGACCGAGTTAGTGGAGGTCTTCCATCTTGCTTTTGTTAAAGTTTGAATATGTTTGTTGCTTAATTGGTCTATAAAATCAAGAAAGAATATTTCAGATTTTGTTTCAAGCATAAATGCTTGTCAATCACGAAATAATTACTTTCGTTGATCTATGAATGTGAACTTTATTCTATAGAGGTTTCTCCTAGGGATATTTTATGTAGATTCAAGATATACACCTAGTCTGGAATAGTTGATTATGAAAGGTTGGGAAAGTGTACTCAATTGAGGATTTATGGGAGGAATGACTAGAAAATCAAAAGCAGTAGGGGAAGTTTAATCATCATTTGTGACTGAAGTATGTTGAGTTTCAGACTTTGTATAATTTAGGTAACTAACTTGGGAAGTGGTTCTAATGTTTTTGATTTTGAGTTTTTCAATTCTTCTTCTAATTCTTTAATCCTAATATTTTTAATTTCTTTATCTAAATCATTATCATGTCTAGATATTATTTCAGATGTAGTGGAACCAGCAAAAGAATGTCTAGCAGTTGCGAAAGAATGCCTAGAGGAATTTCCTATTTCTTGAATTCTTGGATTTTGACTTATTTTGGAGTTTTGAAAATTAATTCTCATTGTGCCATCATTGAATTGTTGAATACAGTCTAAATCAGAAATACTATGTTGTGTATTAGATGGGTAATTTTCACTGGTGAGAGACCACTCAGAAGGAAGATGAATATCTGACCATTTGATTGTATATGGAATACTTATATTGGCGTTTTCTTGACTGCTTTGGATTAAGAGAGTATGATTTTTTGAGACTTTTACTAATAGCTTGGAAATTCATGTTTGTGTCTATGACTTTATAATGGATTCTGTAAATTAAGGCTAAATGTTGTGTTCCTTTAAGAACATGATATCCTGAAGTTTTAATGTTTAAAGTTAAAGCTTTTAGGATATGATGGTCACTAAGGCTAATTGTAAAATCGGAAAAACAATTGAAATGGACTTGACCATTAAACAGACTTGACTCAATTAATCCAAGGGTATTGTCATTAAAATTAGTAAACCTTGCATCTCTTAAGCATAATAGAATAGAGGCATTAAGACCTCTTCTTGTTAAAGGTTTGACACCAATTTGGATTAATCATATATGAAGGAAATTATGACTATCTTTTCTATGTTTCTAGCTTAATTGATTCAGGACTAAAAAGTTGACAAGTTTCATGTTGTTTACTAAAGGCATAAACTTGTTCTACAGATTTAATATGATGTTCACTTTTGAATGAAGAAAGACTTCATTTTTTCTTATAAATTTCATGACTAGAAACTCTGGGAATATTCCACTCATTTATGTCTATGTCTAAGTTGTCGTTTGACTGAAATTCTATTTGTTCTTCATTGACTATGTTTGAGATTCTATTGAGGGAAGATCTAGCCGAACTAGAAGTGACTGAGTTAGATCTAAATAGTCAACTCATTTTGGGAAGAGAAGAGAAAACTCGACCGAAACTTAAACAATGAGAGGTTTTAAGATCCTAAGCTTAAGACCTTAAGGACTAAAACTCACTCCTCACCGCTTATGCAGCATCCGCTCATGCCTCGCTTGAGACTTAGTGTTTGGACCTGGACTTATTGTTTGGTTGGAGAGAATAAAAGTCTTAAAAGTAGATAAGGAAAAGAAAATAAACCCATATTCTTTAAGATTAAGGAACAGCAAACAAAGCACTTCGCAAAATAAGTAAAAATTAGATCAACTCAATATCCATTCCTAGACGGTAGTCCGCCACCTGGGGATTGAGAGTTTTAATATGAATGTTTAAACATAAACACCATATCCAGGTTTGGCTCTGATACCAAAACCACGGAAGCATACATATAAGATAGTCGAAATATATATATATATATATATATATATATATATATATACAGCCCCCTTCCATTGAGGGATCCCTATTTTTGGCCACTTTCTAGGGATAGGGCATTACACCACTTCCCAATTGAATTTTTACATCTCCACCGTTCATATCTTAGGTCTATATGAGTAGATCACCTCTACAAAATTTCATATGATTTGGTGATCGTTAAAACTTTCAAAAGTTTGATTTAGTTTTAATGATTTTGAACGGTCCAGCTTATGTCAAACTAAAACCGTTGAAGGTCATTAAAACTAAATTGAACTTTTGAAAGCCTTAACGATCACCAAATCATATGAAATTTTGTAGAAGTGATCTACTCATATAGACCTAAGATATGAACGGTGGAGATGTAAAATTATAATCGGGAAGTTGGTGTAATGCCCTATCCCTATAAATGGCTTAAAATAGGGATCCCTCATTGGAAGGGCCATATATATATATATATATATATATATATATATATATATAAGGAGAGGACATTCGCACATCCCTTAAAGTGTGCGGACGTCCCTTGTTCTCCACCGTCCGGCGCCGACGACTGCACTCTTCCACCCGAGCGGATACCAGAGGCATCTATGCCGGATCAGGAGAGAACGTCCACACAGCCCTTAAAGTGTGCTGACGTCCCTTGGTTCTCCACCGTCCGTCGCTGATGACTGCGCTTCTCCACCCGAGCGAATACCAGAGGCATCCCCGATGACTTTCTCTTACCGGCGAGTTTTCCGAATGCCAGTTTTCAGCTGAGATCGATCTTGTCTGAAGTTTTGGGTGGAGTTGCTGCCCAAACCTTCAAATCGATCAGGAATGCCTCTGGTGTCCGCTTGGGTGGAAGAGCGCCGTTGTCGGCGCTAGACATTGGAGAACAGAGGGACGTCCGCACTTTAAGGGCAGTTCGGACGTTCGCTTTTGATCGGCTATGTATACAGGCTTTCTCTGCTACATATGTCCGCATTTATTCTTATGGTGCGGATTTTCACTTTACACTCACTTTTCAATCGAATTTTCACATCTCCACCGTCTAGTCTTTAGATACTAATGTATAGATCATCTCTGTAAAATTTCAGCCAATTTGGTTATCATTAAGACACTCAAACTCGATTACACCAATGGATGAACATAATTCTGTCGAACTTGAACCGTTCATGTTTATAACAGAAAAAAGTAATTTTGAGTGTCTTAATGATAACCAAATTGGCTAAAATTTTGCATAGATGATCTATACATTAGTATCTATAGACTAGACGGTGGTGATATGAAAATTCGATTGAAAAGTGAGTGTAAAGTGGAAATCCGCATTGTAAAAACAAATACAGATATCTATACCTGAGAAAGCCTGTATACACACATGTGATTTAGTGAAACTTGACTGACAATGAGAAAAAGGTACGTGCGTGCATGGAAGGAGCAATTGTATAGTCCTAAATGTCCTAATTAACAATAAACGAAACTGCAAAAGAAGTGTGTGGCCGTGTGAATTATATCTATGTGTAAGAAAAGTTGAGACGTGTGAATAATAATCAGTCGTGTGCAAGAGGTTATTTCAACTAGACATGTTTCTTAGCATTGAAATTGGATTCATTTCAATGGATTTTCCAGTGTAAAAATTCATACATTTTCTTTTTCAACTCACCGGAATGGTTGGCGGGTTCCCTTCTACAACACCCCCTCCACTCAGCACAGCACTCCCCCCCCCCCCCCAGTCATAGACCGGGCATTCATTTTCATATGTTAGTAACTATCATTGGAGGCCCAGTGTATACTGATAGTAGATACATTCAAACCATATCAAATGGGTTTATTGTGTTTTTCGGCCTGATTTGTTTCATAACTTAGATTGTTATAGGCTTATAGCTTCAAGAAGCTATTAATTCTCTCATCTTACGGAGGGAATGGTGTCCACTTTGGGAAAAGGTGATGTGTTCATTTTCTTTTTGTGGATAGAAAGATCAAAGATGTTGAACTAGCTAGGCGGCAAGAAGAACTACTTATTTTATGGTCTCGTACTCTCGTTTGTGAACTTAATTGAGCTTAATTTCTGTCAATTTAAATGAAACAAGTGAATAGATTGAAAACCGCATCCTAAGTGAAGCTTTATCATGATAATTAATGTCAAGAGTTCAAGACTATTTGACCATAGACTAAAGCAATAGAAGCACTGGCGGAGCTACTTTGAAGAGCAAAAGATGCCATGTCAGTGTGTCACCTCTCACATTTTGGTTTATATACATGTATTCTTCTTCGTAATCATATATAAGGTTGTTCAAATGATCGAGCTCATGTGTAGTGACTAGTGACGCCCTCTATTTGTAATATTTGGCTCCATCACTGAATATAAGAAGGAAATATTCTCACCACGTAAAGACAATAATAAGGGCGCCACGCAAGCCTAAAAGAAATCATACATAAAACTTGTTTTTTACTACACTAGCTAGCTAATTAATTTTGAAAGTTAAGAAGTTATGTGATATTAGCTCATCTTTTTTTTTTTGGACAAGATTAGTACTAAGTAGTTAACTTAACGTCTCGAACTTTATAATCTTTGGGGCTGATCTCTTACTTTGTTCTAGGTTTGAGAATTGAGAGGATGGAGTAAGTTTATCATTTGGTCAAAGAAAAAAGGCCTAATTAATTAAGAAATATCGATAAAATGCTTTGATTTTTTTTGAAAGTCATGGCATTACTTGTCCACTCACTCTTTATGAAAATGGTAAGCAGATGGCTCAAATTTGCTTGAAGCTAGCATCATTCAAGGCATTATTGAGAGCTCATTCTCTTCTACTTTCCGTTAGTCTTCAAAGAAATGATTTGAGTGAAAGTGAAGAATGCCTAAGGGAAGAGAGAGCCATGTTAGGATGTCACCCAAAGTTGGAAAAAGGGTTGAAGCAAATGGACCCAATGTTGGTCATACCAAACACAAAGAAAGCTCAAGTGGGATATGAGGGAAATCATGAGATTATACCTCTATCCAAGTTCAACTTTTGTGTAGTCACACTCACATTCCTTCACTGCTACTCTCTTCATCTCCAAAAGGCCAAAGAGTGTTTGGTTATAAGGGATTTCAGCTTTTCAATGCCCACTTGTAAACACCATCATTTTGTGCTAGAAAGTCACCACCAGCCTCTGACCTCCCTTTTGAGTCCTCAAACACCTTGTTCAAAAACTTTTGGCAACAATCAAATTTGAGTGGATCTTACGATTACTTTTGACTGAACGTTCAATTCGAATTGCATGACTGCTATACCCAAATTTATATACTTCGTTTCTTAGGTTGAAACTTAGTCTTTATTATGAGTAAGATAACAAACTGATAATATAAAGTAGTATGTAATTCACATTCAAAACCAATTGATAATAGATAAAGTGACCTAAACTCTTATAAACTCACATGCAATGTCTCATATTCTCGATAAACTCACAGGCAATGTCTCACATTCCTGATGTGAGATTCATATCTTAACACGCCCCAGTAAGTGTGGCGAATTTTCAAGCTAAACACGTGGACATCATTTGGGGTGACGTGGAGTTCGTGTGGCTGTTACGCATTCACACGTGGACATGTGCAACTTGCTCTGATACCATGATAAAATAGTCTGAGGTTCATATCTAAAACCAATTGACAATGAATTGAGTGACTCAAACCGTTATAAACTCACATGCAAAGTCTCATATTCGCGATGTGAGATTCATATCTTAACACAAACCATCTCATTTACTTAATCGAAAAAAACCATCTCGTATATGTTAGCAAGGTTGAACTGAGATCCATAAAAGTATCCCAGCAAAGCCTGACCATTCTCACGCCCAAGTACACAAATTTGGAGGCCCTTTAAACCTGTTGGCCGACATAAATTACTTAAAAGCAACTTAATCTTTATTGATCTTCGATAAATAGAGTACTCTACTAACACTAATTTTAGTTTCTTGCTCTCTTTTATGTGGACTTAAACTACTCAGGTGCATAATGTCTTTGAATGATGCTCTCCGGCCATATATACCCAATGTACTCTGTTTATTTTTTGTTTTTTACTTGGTGTATTTGGAACTCTAGGTGAGGCATCTTAATTTCCTGAGATAGGTAGCATACTGCGGTCAATAATGACATTAGAGAAACATCATTTTCTTGACAGACCGATACCAATGGAATAAAATGTACACAAAGAGGGGCTAGCAGAGTATGCAGTTGCCAATGAATGATTAGAATCATTTGATCAATTGGAATTAATTTGCTACATTACCCACACAAGTTATTACAATATGCGGTCTATAAGGCCTACAAAATTTACCATATGAGGCTGACATGTTCCCAATGTAGTATGGGAATTTATATAAAAAATTTCCAAAGTTTGATTTAAGGAATAAGAAATTAATACATATGCAGTGAAAGAAAGAGTGAATGATCATCATTTTGACCACAACATCGATCAGTTAGGTAAAACCTTCAATTTGAACCAGACATTTTTCAGTGTAAGGAATTATATTAACTATGAACTATCAATTAGCTAGCATATATGCGAAGTTTGCGAACTGTACATTTGAGTGAGTTCCACCAAGGTTTTCCATCAATCTTGACTGAGACTTAATTTTTAAGATTTGTGAATAGCTGAATGCCTAAAATTCATGTGAAGGAGTTTAACAGAGCCATGAAGAACATGTGAAACTGCCAAATTACTGTGGTCTTCATCCATTTTTTCACCCTAGCTACTTTGCATGTCTTGATGTTTTCTTGTATGATAGGAAGAAAACAAGTCAATCTTATCGTATAGGAAATTTACCAATCCCCTCTATATCACACACACATATCAGAATGATCATGAAGTATATATACCTCTCTCTTGAGGAAAACAAGAAGAAGAAGAAAAACTATATATTAAACCCTAAAGGGTGATCAGCTTTTGTAAGATCACAAACTTTGTTGAGGTTCAGATTGAGGGTGTCTCCCTCCAATTATAAGTCTTTCCCAGTAAGAACAATAATACAATGGATATTTTCTATTATCTTCGTACAATATTGGAGCAGTCACGAGTGGGGAGGTCTTATACATACAGATCTGAGAGAATATTTATTCTCTCTTACTTTCTCACCCCAACAACATATAAAACAACCAGCACTGTGATATTTTTTCTGCAGCAGCATATTTTCTGCACTGCACACAGTAATAATAACTACAATACAATTCGAAACTCATGATGGCCTTCACAGAACATATAGCAAATAGCAAAGAAAGAAACGAAGCCACATGTCTTTTCTTATTCTGATTTCAATTTATTCTGATAATAACAACAAGATAGAATGATATATATGACATTGATATTCTGCTAGCACTACACCTTTTTTTCCACAGCTCTCTAGCTACTCTGGGAGGACCACATTTACAATTAGCATTTTCATCATCTCAGTCCTTCCCATATTTTACAGGCTAGCACTGGTGCCTAGCTATATCACACCTTTGAATAATTCATACATGTCTCGGTTTCGGGGTGTGATAGAAATCACAGAATCATATACATATATAGTTTCCGAACAGCTCAGGAGGGATAGACAAGGAAGGAGAAGAAGGGTATGGCGGGAACGGGGAGAAGCGGAGGCCAAACTCTACATCGGAGAATTCCGGTGCAGGGTGTGTTAGAAATGAGAAGAGAAAGAAAACAGACGAGGCGTGAGATCTTACAAGGTCAAGAAAAGGTCTTACAAGGTCAAGAAGAAGAAAATGGTTGGATGAAGGAATAACGATGAAAGAAAAGAAAAAGCTCAGGTAGGATACCACCCAATTCACATCAAGTCGAACCCATCACGCACAGATCAACATCAACACCACCAAATTCAAACCCTTCATGCTTCAAGCTTGATGAGACAGAAGATGAGTAGTCACCACCTGCATAGAGAACTAGGTTTTAGCACAAAAATCATATAGACATAGAAAGTGGAAACGAGTATACATAAGAGTTTGGGATGTAGGGTTTGTTTATATACCTGGTAGAAATCTGTGTCGGGCTGCTTTCATAGGCTTGTTCATGTTATGTGAAAGCTCCTGAGCTTCCCACATCGGAAACCAGATAGAGAGAGCTGAAGAGAGAAAAGGGAAAAAGAAGTGTGGTGTTGGAAAAGTGAAGGGGGGAGCGGCGAGGTTTTATGTAGGGAGGAGAGGGAATCGGTTCGGGACTGGCAGTGGGCTGACAGTGACAGGTCGGAAGGCCCAGAAAGAATGTTAAAAAAGAAATAAGAAAAAAAAAAAAGAGGGACTCTGGGGGGCGGGTGACGTCAGCCAGAGGGCGGCTTCTGCCCGGGCTGCCCGGCCAACTGACTTCCGTCACTCCGTGGGAGGTAGAGAGACTGTAAAATGGTACAGAGGGGGGCAGTAAATAACGGTCTCAGTGAATATTTACCACATTGGGAAAGTGCGTGGAGTCGTGTCCGTACGCCATCAACAGAGACAGATTGATTTGGAGCTCTGAGATCACCACGTGGCGTGTTCTTGATCGTATAGTGAAAGTGCTCGTGGGAATCGCTCGAGAGGTTCCTAAGCCACATATCCGTAATATTGAATTACCCTATTTACCCCATTAATGGTTTACCCCCCTCTGCCCCAGACTGCAAGTTGGGCAAAGACTCGATATTGACTAAGAGCTTCCTCATGTATGAGGTACAAACACCCACGGTCAAAACGCATCCCTGGAGGGTTTTACCCAAACGAACTTAAAACACGTTTACTTATTGTCGTGAAATTGAATAATTTCAGTGTAATCAAATTCGTCAATTTACTAATACATAATAGGATAGCATTAACGTGTTTTCTAGCATACGAGTGAATCTGAATTGATCTATGTCTCGCCTTTTAATCAAAAATCAATATCTAAATACTTAGTAATTTGATTATCATTAAGAAGCCGGTTTATGAATCAACCATCCAGAATCGCCACCCTTTCTACTTAATTTCACTTGTATTTGATTTATGATTATTTCTATCTCAAGCAAGTAAAAGTGTCATTAAGATTAAAAAAAAAAAAAAACTAGTTGAGCAATCGTTGTCAAGGTTAAAAAAGACTTGAAAGCGAAACGTATAAGCCAAAGCATTTATTTGATCTGTCTGTGGTGCTAACTATGTCTAAGATTGAGCTAGCTTGATTCAAAAAAGTTATTGAACATCTGAAGTTATTTGAATTGTATACATCTGAAGTTCGAATTATGCTGTTTATATATAATAAATTAACAACGAAAGAAATAGTTATATAAGTACGATTTATACTATCCACCATTAATTATTGAAACAAACACAGCTAGCATTGCGGCCTGTGTAGAAGTTTAAAGTTGGGAAAAGAGTGAGAGGGAACAGGAATCTTGGTAACTACAAGAAAACCTTAATTTGAGCACTATGCATATATTGGACTTGAAAAACTATGTAATTTCCTTTCTCTTCTCTATCTTAAACTAATCAGATGCTTGTAGAGTTGTAGAGAAAGAGCTAATTTTTATTAGGGTTTGTGGGAAATGGAACCTGCAAGGGCGTGCGGGGAAGAAGAAAGCAATACGTACACAACAAAATCACAGTCTCCCAAGATGTGGTCAAAGTAAGGGAACTGGTGAAATAATCACAGCTTCCTTCCCTAGTTTCTTGGCCTGCGTTTTCTTCACTAATATAATCCCCTAATGTTTCACAAAGTTTGACTCCTCTCAGTCGCTTACTGGCTTGTTCTTTCTGGATGTGGCGGCAACTTTGAGCCACATCATTCTGGATTAATGTTCCTGCTGTTAAAAGCAGGCATAAAACCTGCACTGTTTTTGGTTCTTGCATGTACGTATAAGATAGAAACGACTCCATTATCTATTGTTTAAACTCAGAGTTTTTATGAATACTTGAGTTCAGAAAATTAAGTGCATGCCATGAAATTCTGAGCTCAAATCTCTGCTCGCAGTTGCTTTACAACCATGATCAGTGTATTTTGCAATTTTTTCTTTCTATTTCTATAGTATCACCCATGGTTCTTTGTTTTGTTTTCTTTGATTATTTGTTCCTGCATTTAGTTTATAGAATGTTAAATGTAGGCGATCAATCAAATAATTAAATTAAAGTTTCAAAATCACAATCACAAAAATGAAAAAGAATCTAAAACCCTAAACCATCTGTACGAAGATTGTTAATTTGCTGGCCTCTAAGGACGGCATCAGGAAAATGCGATTGACCGGCCTCTTCCATCACCCTTATATTCCTTCTTGGTATCTCATGGATGAACTTTTATGTTTTGGCTTTTAACCCAAATACTAACGCTATAACAGACCTCTCCTAATTGGGTATGGTTGATTATTCAATTTTCATTAGTTACAATCTCAGGGACTTGGTAATCTGCTTATTTTATTATTAATGGCACTAAAACCAGGCACCACTTGTACCCTCTTAGGCTCTTAGCTACAACCCAATTCCCAAACTCTGAAAACTTGGGACGATATGATCCTGTGGTTCTTAGAAGCCCTTCATCGGAAAACTGTGAAAATCTACACCAGGCTAGACATGCCAGCTACCAAGACTGAAAATCGAACTCGAATATCCTCTTTGTGCTTACTGATTACCTTCATTTTTCCCACACGTACCAACGTACAGTTTTACGTCCAATTGGGAAAGTACCTGAAAAATGAATGAGTGGAGAGCCGGAGAGGGCTGAGGCTGCACAAACAGTAGAACTCAGAGAAGGGCCACGAACAGTTGCCTTGCGCTGAAGAGGAAGCTGATATGACCAATGAGTCATATGATCACCATGATTGACGATTTAATGTAGAGACAAGGAATCACAGGAATACTAGGAGACATACACTAGTTTCAGATCATTTTGTCAAACAGTTGTGCCTCGGACAATAATTTAGCTGGTATTATATGGGAGGGTTGTAAATAGTGTGAAGCAGACGAGGCTTTTGTGCCTGTGAGGTGACTTGATAGATATGTTTAACCATTTGAGGAAACTAATCATGTAGGATTTTTGGGGTAAAGGAGATTGTACTGTTCCATATTCATGTCCAAGGTGTGGAGCTGTTTTGGTATAGTATGAGTTTTTGTTAACTTTGGTGAGGAAAGATATGAACAGAACGGCCCTGCAAAGATTCTGCAGATATTGTAAGAGAGTGAATAATTTAAATTTGGGTTCATCCATGGCAGGTCTACCTAGAAATTTCCAGGTAAATGGATGATACCCATTTCGTTTTCAATTTCATTGTGCAGAAGAGTGCTCCCATACTCTTTTGAGATACTTGCATAGTAAATCAAATAATATTACAAGTAACAAGTGGTAGGAGTACCAAGGAAGAAGACAATATATACTTATGCATCCATCAATGGAATAGATTGTCACTATAAGTCCATACATTTGTATGGGAATTGATAATATGATTGATGATTTTGATAGGTCCTTTGAATGTTGTTTTAGCAGGTTTTCCATTCAATAGTGCTTTCGTTTTCTCAAGGGTATTCCAAATTGTTCGTTTAAATGTGAATTCCAAACACTTCCAAGATCATCAAGTTGAAGTTATCATATAGATGATTGTAAATATGAGTTTTATGATGTAGATTTGTGATTCTTCAACAAAAATAAAAATAAAATTTGAGATCTAATTTGATGTCATTGGTTGGTGGATTATGTGTTTTTAATCGATGGTGCGGGATGGTTTGGTTTTTTGTCGATAGCGATTTGCGGCTTGGTGGAGATGGTGGATATATAGTTGGGAGCTGCTCGATCGATTCGCAGAGGGAATAGTACCCTTGCTTGGCAAGGATGATAGTTTAGAAGTGGCTAGGGTTTTAGGGCCGCAGTGGCGACTTCCATTGACATCTATATTTGATGGTGGTAGAGAGCGTCTTATTCTTCTTCCTTTTTTCTTAGAAGAAAATGAAAAATTACAAGGAAATGCCTCTAAGGCCGCCACACTGCGCAAATCAAATAGGAGGGTACTAGCTGCTTGAGAGGGAAAATACCTACTAAACCAAAATCTTCGTACTATTTGTGACGGTGCTCGAGTGACCCACAACAACAATAGCGTTCACAAAAAATCTCTAAACATATGAGAAAACTGAACGGAGGAGACTTTATCAAGTTGTGAACTTCACTTACTAATGATTTGAGTCTCCAAGGGACCGAACACGCCAATGTAACACATTCAATCACCAAGCTGATTCCCCTTCAACAAGTAATTTGCAAAGGTTACTTCTCTTGGTAGCAAGCAAACCATCTCTGAGAGCTGTGCACTCTGCAATTGGACCGAATACCGGTAACAATCAGAATCCTAGAGACATTCCGGATGACAAAGTCGACAACTAACATCCATTCCTGCATTAATTGAGCAATCAAAATTAAAGTTGGCCTACTTCTCCAAAGAAAACGACCATTTGATAACTCCAGAGATTTAGTGGGGTTGTAAGTAGAAGGACTATTTTCACCTCTTTAAGAATCACCAACATCGGTAGCATAAACAATGGAAGCTGAAGTCAATTGAACAAATCAGAAAATGAGGTTGTTTTGGGCTTTTCAAATCTGCCATCACCCTAAAATCTCCATTTGTGTTAACATATTCTATTTCAAACAAAGAATTAAGTCAATTCTCACAGAGTTGAAATTAAGAGGAGAAAGTAAATTGCGGTCCGCCGAACATTACTAGTACTAGAACAAGATTGAAAGAAATGATTAAGGATCTTGAGTTACAAATGACTCAAGGACTATTGAAACCATTTAAAACGGAGAGAAAAACATTTTTACTTTAAGATAGTTTTAAGGCTTTTGATTATATTCATATGCGAGTTTTGTTTCTTCCTAATATATTTTCTAAATTCAGGGTGACCTCTAAAATTTTAGAGACTCTTGGGATATGTGACATTGATGAAATTTTTTACATGATCGAAACTAAACATATTATCATGCAAAAAACCAAAAAAGGAGAAGAAACCAAAACTCGCCCACGCGCTCCCAAGCCATCGCAATCCGCCACTCGAGTTCCGTCACGCCACAGCTAACGTCCGTCTTCGCCACGTGGACAAGTCCTATGGCTACGAAAGGAAGGCCTTCCCTACTGCCCACTCGTTTCAATCAGAAATGGCGGTACTAGCTCTCTTCGTCACGGCGACGAAGCTCGCCGGATTATTGGCCACCGTCACCGTCGCCGCCAATGTCTTCTCTTTCTCTCGCTACCGCAAGCAGAACCTCCGCCCGTTCCGCTCCCCGATCGACGAGTCCAACGACACTCTCGCCGACTTCAAACTCGACGGTACACTCCTATTTTTCACTCTCAAATTTCTCACTACTCACTTCAAATCGCTACCTTAGGGTTACATATACTCATATGAATAAGATTAACATGATCCGAATGATTTGGATTAATATTTACTGAAATAAGTAGAGAAGTAACACAGTTGCTCTAGATTTTATTTTTTATTTTTTGAGATTTTACTTTATCACTGTTTGATATTGGAGTATAGCTGTGGTGTTGTGTATTCCTTCATCCATATATTTGGGAATTAATTACCTAAGCATTCGCTAATAGCGAGTTTTGTAGCTTTTCTTTTGTTGAATGGGGTTTAGAGGCCATGTTTGGTTACTTGAAGCTTGAAATTTGCTTTATAAAGCACCTGAGTTTGATTGAGATAACAAATTTTTTTTTTTGAATTATTATTATCATGACAGTGATTTGTATTGTTTCAAGTTTGGTGGATGAGAAATCGAAACTCAGAAGCACTTGGTGTTTGTGCATTTGTGGATGAATTGAATTTGATAGTAGAAGTGCTTTGTTGTGTTATTATGTGCAGAAGGGGAAGATGGGTTCTTCTTTGGGTTGGCGACGGCTCCAGCGCATGTTGAAGACAAGCTAGATGATGCCTGGCTTCAGTTTGCGCAAGAAAATCCTTGTGACAAAGTAGAGTCGGAAGGTGATCGGCAAACAGCTGATGCTATGATGGGTTCTGCCACTGGCGACGGTGGGTCTCAGGCAGCTCCGCTGTCAGGAAAACCTAAGAAAAAGAAGCCTCTTAAGGTAGCTATGGAAGCCATGATTAGAGGGTATGCAAAGTATGTTGAAGGAGATACAGCAGAAGAAGACGAAGAAAAACCTGCCCCGACTGAAGAATGCCATCATAAAGTAGCTGCATGGCACAATGTTGAGCACCCGTAAGCCTGGATTAATATCTACTTACTTTAAATTTAAGTATGTTGCAAAAAGTTATGTCTCAATTGGATTCTTCTTAAATTGATCACAGAGAGGAGAGGATAAAGTTTTGGTCTGATCCTGATACAGAGCTAAAACTGGCTAAAGATACTGGTGTCAGTGTCTTTCGAATGGGAATTGATTGGTCACGAGTCATGCCAGAGGAGCCGCTCAATGGGCTTGCAGAAACTGTAAGTTTCTAACTGTGTGTACTTGACATGCAATTGGTGTATTGAGATACAATTAAATTAAATCTAGATAGGTAGACATTTGCATTCGTACAGGATTTAACTTAATCTTCAACGTTCTTGCGTTGCTAATATTTTGATATGGATGTGATGTTTAAAGTTACTTTCTCTATTTCTGGAGCTTGTAGCTGAATTCAATTGCATTAATGTGCTTTTCAAGTAGACCACTGCATTGATGAATTCTAAGCGCACCATTAGTTTTGGACTGAGTTTGGATGCTTGATATTATTCTCTAGGTTAACTATGCTGCATTGGAACGATATAAGTGGATCATCAGCAGGGTTCGTTCGTACGGAATGAAGGTGATGTTGACTCTCTTCCATCACTCATTGCCACCATGGGCCGGAGAATATGGAGGGTGGAAATCTGAAAAGACAGTTGGTTATTTCTTGGATTTCACGAGGTGATTCTTTGATTTGGTGGTAGACTTACAGTAGTCTTCTACAGTTCTGATGGCTTGCATTACTTGCCACTGTTGTCTGGGTTCACTAGTAATTGATTTTGTTTTGTGGTCATTTTGTTTATCACGTCATATTTCTTACATTTCACTTTTTGATTAATCTTGTTGTTTTTCTCTTTTTTTGCAGGCTTGTTGTTGACAGTGTATCAGATATGATAGACTATTGGATACCATTCAATGAGCCTCATGTCTTCTGTATGCTTACTTATTGTGCGGGTGCATGGCCTGGTGGCCATCCTGACATGCTGGAGGCTGCGACTTCTGCTCTACCAACTGGTGTTTTCATGCAGGCCATGCATTGGATGGCCATTGCACACTTAAAGGCCTATGACTATATCCATGAGAAAAGGTCTATGCTTCATATAAGTTTATTTAAGAGAGGAAATGCTTAAATAATCTAACATGTATGTGTCTATTACCTGCATTACTGACTAGTCAACATTCAACAATTCATGTCAATAATGCTTTAATCCTTTCTGAGTGGATATGCAGGTGACTTTTTACACTTTAGAAAGTTATGTGTAGAATGTTAAATTGGTTTTTTTTTTCTTCCTGAAATCTTTGTTCCTTCTTATCTTCATCAGTACCTCATCAAAGCCATTAGTTGGAGTGGCACACCATGTCTCATTTATGCGGCCATATGGTCTCTTTGATGTTCCTTCTGTTTTACTGGCTAACTCCATGACCGTCTTCCCATATGTGGATAGTATTTCTGACAAGTTGGACTTTATTGGCATAAACTACTATGGACAGGTTTTCTCTCTGATTGAGTAAAGTGCTATTTTTCATGTTTCATGTATGAGATACAGATCAAGATGACTCTACTGTGACCTTATTATTCTGCCCATTAGGAAGTGGTGTGTGGTGCTGGATTGAAGCTAGTAGAGACTGATGAATATAGTGAATCTGGACGTGGGATATACCCAGATGGCTTGTACCGCATGCTGCTTCAGTTCAATGACAGATACAAACATCTAAATGTACCTTTCATAATCACTGAAAATGGGGTATCTGATGAGACAGATATAATCCGTCGGCCTTACCTGCTAGAGCATTTGCTCGCAGTTCATGCAGCCAAGATCATGGTAATCCCCATCACACTTCTTAGTTGTTTTTCAAATTTAGTTTTTCCTATATTTGGTGATGATGGTTTGGTTTGTAGGGAGTTCGTGTTCTTGGTTATATGTTTTGGACTATATCTGATAACTGGGAGTGGGCAGATGGGTATGGACCCAAGTTTGGACTGGTAGCAGTTGATCGTTCCAAAGATCTTGCCCGGATCCCACGCCCTTCATACCATCTATTTACTAAGGTTAACGATTTCTTCGCTGCTTTGAATCTTCATTTCTCTTCAGCTACCCACCCCAAAACTAGGGCCTTAATTGTACCACATTAAAAGTTTTATCAACTGTTTCCATTTCAGGTGGTAACAACAGGTAAAATTACACGTTATGACCGGGCACGTGCATGGCACCAACTCCAAATAGCTGCTAGAGCAAAGGAAACACGATCCTTTTATCGGGCTGTTAATAAAAATGGTTTGATGTATGCAGGTAAATCATGCAGCTTAAAATTCTTTTGGTTTTAAGTTGCCACCAATTTTTTTTCCACCTTAAATCAAAGAGGATGCATTATTTTGTACAAACAATCCATCAATATAACCTATGACAAACTAAATATTCATACTGAAATGACTATCTCTGGCGAGTATGCACCTCTTTGGTATCCTTCTTTAAATGAGAACCACAACACCTTGCAAGTTAGTTTCACAAAAGATCTACCACTGGTTTGGCCATGCAATGTGGGTCAGGTCTACAGATGATATCACTGATGTGTAGAGCTCTACCCAGTCGGATTTTCATCTATCACTGATGTCAGAAGCTACCCTAGGTTCAAACAGAACCGTTCTAACAGAACCTTGTGGTAGCCACCTAGAAATGATGGTTCAGTTCCTAAGTTAGGGGCTTTAGTCTTCGCACCGTTGATACTGCAAGAAGAAACTTATTGTGATGCATGCAGAAGTTTACTCCTATTCCGCATTGTTTCTTTTTCCTTTTCTTTTTATGTACTTTTGTATCCTCATTTTTCATACCTATAATTTTTTTCCCTTAACAGGAGGCCTTGATGAACCTATACAGAGACCCTATGTTGAAAGAGATTGGCGATTCGGACACTATGAGATGGAAGGTCTTCAGGACCCTCTATGTCGCTTGTGGAGATTCATGACCCGACCTGCGACTGCCACCCTAAATTTTAGGAAAAGGAAACCCCAGATGAATGAGGAGGATGAAGCTCTGTTGGCTATCCAGTAAGGCGTAAACTCCGAACTCAAGTATGAGCATCATCTGTGATTGTGCATATTTGTGATGGTTCCGTATTGTTTATCTTACAAGCCTTTCAGACACTAGGCCTCGCTTGGAAGATCAGCTTTAAGGTAGAAGGATACTGATTAATTAAGTTATCAATGACAAGGACATTGATGCAAATTGTAATGCATGACTATTGCAAAGATTAATCTTCTAGTGAAAAACTCACACTACTGAGATTCATCGTAGGCCGTGGAATGGATTAACTAAATGGTGATCTATTTTAGCCAAAGGTGAGTCGCTAGTAAGAAAAAGAAGACATTCATTCGGTGAGTGACAATTTGTGAGACGATATGACAATTCTAATTCAAACATGGACAGCAGGACAAGTATACCCTTGGTTCATCATACAAGACTAAGAGAAATATACTTTTCAGTTTTCACTGTTCAATGATAGGCCTCTAACACAAATTTACCACTAGTAAATATGGGACTTTGACTATTTGTTTGACCAACTATTCAAATTTCAATTGCTCTTTTCTTTGGCGCGTAGCTTGCAAAGATTTCCAGCTGGAGATCACCAAACCCACCCAAATCCCAAGATGAGTCTTGCTCTCCAAGAAACAAACAATTTCTCAATCTCTCAATTATACTAATCATAAACTAATTTTAGCTTACAAATATTCAAATTTTATTCTTCCAATTTTCTCATCTTACACTAATCTAAACCCTTAAAACCCATCTTTAAGAAAACCAAAACTAATTTACTCCAATTTCATGTTTCGTGTCATGAGTCATATTTCTCACTAATTTGTGACTAATAGGTTTCAGAACTTGTGAAGACGTAAGTTTTCTTTACTTTTATTAGATACCATGGTGGTTTTCAGCATGAACACATTCGTTATCCAACTCGTTAATTTGATTGATGTGACTATCTCATCCTGATACAGAATTAATACATTCGTTACTGACTTGCAAATTTAAATTTGATTGCTGTCATTTTATTAAAAGTGTAAGAAACATGACAAAGCTGCCTGTTTTCCACTCAATCAAAAAAAAAAAAAAGCTGCCTGTTTTCCAAAACAAACATTTATTCTCATTTTCAAAAATAAGGAAAAGGATAAAGAATTCTCTAGGTATTTAAAGCTCTTACTTCGTAGCTGAGCTCAGTAGCTAAAACCCTGATCATCATCACCAATAATGTCACAGACCCATTTCCACAAGGGTGACCAAGTTGAGGTCACAACCTCCGTCCACGGCGGCTCCACCGGCCCCTACTACCCAGCCACCGTGCTCCGTCCCGTCATCAAAGACAAGTCCCACATCTTCGTTGAGTACCAAACCCAAACAGCCCACGGCGGAGCCCCAAAACCCTTGAAGGAGATTGTGCTGCTCACCAATGTACGTCCCACGCCGCCCAGGGAGCTCCACCGGCCCTTCAAAGTCGGCGATGATGTGGACGCTTTCCGAGCAAAGGGGTGGTACCGTGGAACAGTGAGGGAGATTTTGGAGAATTCCAAGTACTTGGTGGTGGTGGATGGTCAAGCTGACCAGGAATTTGAGTGTAACCATTTTGATCTGAGGGTTCATAGGGAGTGGGATGATGGGTCTTGGGTGCCTGCTCTTCCAGAAGAGGTATAATATTTGTGGTTAATGGGTTTCTGTTTTTGGTTTTTTTGTTTTGTTTTTTGCTTATGTTTTTGTAATGAATGTCTGATGCGTTTGTTGTGTGCTTGTGATTTTAGTTCTGGGTTTTGGATGTGCTTGTGTGATTGTAGAAGTTTGGTTTGGAATTGATTCAGGGGAATGCTAGTAAGTGTTTGTTTTTGAGTTCATTTTTAAAATGGTTTGTAGAAATTTACAGGTGAATATTTGATATAATGTGTAGTAGTGAGGGTAGTAGTCCTTCATGTTTGGATTTTGGAAGTAGAAAAGGATTTGGGTTTGAAATTGATGATGATATTGCATTAGGTAATATGCTTTATATATATATATATATATATATATATATATATGTTAGATTATTGCTGCAAGTGGAAGGAATCCAATTAGAATACTAGTATTGTTTTTTCAGGTGATTGACCATCTGCTATTTTGGGTCAACAAGGAAAATGGTTTTAAATATTGGTTTAGTTCATGGTGTTTGCTTCCTGATACTGATGTTTTGGTGATTCAGTGCTTCCAAGTGCTTGATATGTATGTATTTGACTGGTTTGTTGTATGCATTATGTGGGCTTACTTATGGAAGCTTGAATTGCAGAAAAAATCACCTGAGGTGGTGAAATCCAGAAAGATAACTATTAAAATAAGGGATAAGAAGGAAACTATGGGAGCGATCTTTGAAAGCAGGACTCTAGAGGATGATCAGGAATTAGAGTCTGAGCAGCTTAATTTGAGGTGTCACAGAGAGTGGGATGACCGGTCTTCAGTCCCTCCTCTTCCAAAAGAGGTACATTGACCGGTCTTCAGCTCAATGGATAATTTTCTCAATAAAGCTGTTGGTGTTTGCATGGTTGTGAATCTTGTTCTGGATCTTTGATTTACTTGTGAAATTATTGAAGTTTGCTTTGCGATTGTCCTATATCGGTCTAGCTTGTGTTTTAGGGCAATGCCAGCAAGTGTTTGTTGGAGTTCATTATATTTATGGTTGTGGTGTTTTCTGGTAGAAATGTTCTTGCATATACCAAGCACAATGTGTAGTAGTTAGATTGTTCATTCATGTTTGCTAATACAAGATGGAATAGCTTTCTCATAGTCCAATTTACCAATTTAAAATAATGTTTTCCATGCAATTGACAGTCTGCCTAAAAGAAATATGCCTTTGGTCAAGAAGGAAAATGGTTTGGTTGTTGCTAAATGTACCCAGCAAAAATATAAGTACACCCAGCAACATAATTTTTGTTCCTCACATTCCAATTCTACACCTTTAGTACACCCAGCAACAAGAAAATAGAAAACAGATAAAACAGAAAAAAGAAATATATTGGCAGTTCATAAGCGTTTCATGATTTCCAGAGCTTCTCATTCACTTACCTCTGGTCAGAGATTCATACTAACCATTTGTTCGCAGAACCTTCTTTAATCTTCTCAAAGATGGATTGGGTTATCTTTATTATAGAGGAGGTGATCAATGGCCTCTTAATAGAAGCCTATGTTTTGTATTGACTGGAAACTTGTTCTTTAATTCGTTTTAGATACTGTAAACTTCTGAAATTATAAGAATCATCTTATTGATTAGGTTGTCAATAGATTAATATATATGAATTGTTATCACTTCAAAGATTGTCAATATGTCATCGTATGAAAGTAGAACAGATCGAGATGATGAGGGTGAAGGAATTGAAGTTGACTTGATGGCTCCAGAATCTTTGTTGTTTTTTCTTTCATCTTATTAGTTGACATCATCTAAAAGAAACAAATTTAAGAGAATAGACAAGAAATGATGATTGACAAAGAAGAAGAAATACTGAATTGATGATAAAAGAGGTAGAACTGTAGGAGATGCAGATGCGTTCTGGAGTTAAGCGTTGAATGCCGTTACCTTTCTTAATTGTTTTTTATAACTAAAATACTGAATGATAATAGTCTGAGGGGTAATAATGGAAATAAGAGACAAATTTTATGTTGCTGGGTGCACTTAGATTTGTGCTGGGTTCAAATAGCAACATCCAAATGGTTTAAATCAAAAGTCAATTTTAAGTTGCATATGGTGTCAATAAAAGCTTGCTTTATGGTCTATTGATGTTCTGGCAATTTAGTGCTTGATATATAATAGTTGCTATTATGTATTTTCTTGTTATACATGTCTAGGTAATCTATATATGCTCACTTTACGAAATTATGAATTGCTGCTGAAGTCATCTGGGGTGGTGAATAGCAGAAAGATAAGATTCAATTTAAGGGCCAAGAAGGAATCTATGAGGAAGAAATTTGAAAACGGGACTCGTGTGGAGGTTAGCAGCGATGAGGAGGGTTACAAGGGTGCTTGGTACACTGCTACTATAGTTGACTACATTGGGAAAGACAGGTTTCTGGTGGAATATGTATCCCTGGTAACTGAGGATAGAACCCAGCTCTTGAGAGAAGAAGCATTAGCAAGTTACATTAGGCCTTCTCCTCCTCCACTTCCACCAATTGTTCAGTTCAAACTTCTTCAGAAAGTCGATGCATGGTACAATGAGGGATGGTGGGAAGGATCCATTACCAAAGTTCTGACCGGCTCAAAGTACGTTGTGTATTTCAGCTCCAATGAAACATTAGAGTTCAAGCATTCTGATTTGAGGCTTCATCAGGACTGGCTTAATGGGCATTGGATAATGGATCCATGCCAGAACTTCTATGGGAATTAATGGTACGTTTCCTAGCCACACTAAGCAATGCTTCTGAGTTTCGGACTTTTGGCATTCTGGTGTTTGCTTGTTAAGAGTACATTGAATGTGTGTGGTGTAAGATCATGAGATAGCATCACTTATACGAGCTTTCTGAGTCACACAGGTTTCCTGATATCCAAGTTATTGCAAAGATTTTTCTGCTGGGGAAAAAGGAGAGAGCGAAACAATTTGAGGAGATTTGTAGGCTGTTGCGTAGTTATGTAGCTTTGTTCGATATGCTAGTGTTTAGCTGTAGAAAATGGCCAGGAACATCTAACAGCTGCTCTAAATGTTATTATGGAGGTTTGCCATGTGATTAATGTCGTAGCTGCTTTATCGAATTTAAGTTTCTCCTTCTGTAAAATGAAAACTTATTTATCTCTCGTCGATATTAGCTAATGAAACCAGTAGAACCATCATTGCTTTGCATTTTGAGTTACCCTCATGAAAATTAAGAATCAAGAACTCAAATTGACGACAAAGGATAGACCCAAAGCAAGTTAGACATAGTTCCACCGCTTAATTTCTGCTAAGCACAGAACATCCATAATCAATCTATAAAACCATAGAAAATTGATCAGGGAACTCTTTCTGTACATTATAATGGAAGAAGAAACTAGTCTGTGAGATCAAGTTAGATGCGCGCGTGCCATACATTATAATGAAAAGTCCGGAAACACGTCGAGAACGGCCGGAAACGTGTCGGAAACGTCCGGAAACGCGTCTTTGGACCTTGGGGGCAATACTGACCTTTCAGCTTCTGAAACTCAATCACTGCTATAAGATAGCATCAAAGACCATTTTTACTCCACATATCCTTAAGAATTTGCATCCAATTCTCTGTTTTTCGATCCTCTGTAAATCCCCAATCTCTGTTAAACCCATCGATCCCAATCTTCTATATGATAATATTCCCCGAATCGAATCAAAGATGCTCTTTTTTCTCAGCCTTTTTGGGTCAAATCGAACATAAATGGCGCAACTTGGAACTGAAAAGTGAAAACCCAGTTGTTCCCAATGCATCAAACGCGGTTTGATCAGGTACCCACATCGTTTCTCATCTGGGTAAGCAAGTTCATAATCTTTTTCCCCAATTTATGAAACTGGGTACTTTGGATTATGTACATATTGGTTGAAATCTGAGTTATGAATTCACATAGACATGGCTTTTTCCCGGACGAAGTCGTCCTTCAAATTCTTTCTAGGCTGCCGATTAAGTCACTTTTCAGGAGCAAAACTGTGTGCAAGCTTTGGTGTAGATTGGTTTCTGATAAGTATTTCATTCAGTTGTACAATGAATTGGCTGTGAAGAACTCTATGTTGTTGGTTGAGGTCTCTGAGACGTCTGGTTTGAAATCCACTTTGATTTGTGTTGATGATCAGAAGGGTGTTTGTGAATTTGACTTGGGTTTCTTGAAGGACAGGGTTAAGGTCAGAGCATCGTGTAATGGTTTGTTGTGTTGCTCTAGTATTCCTGATAAGGGTGTTTATTATGTTTGTAATCCTATGACTCGTGAGTTTAAGTTGCTTCCGAAGAGTAGGGAGAGGAATGTAACTCGGTTTTATCCTGATGGTGAGGCCACTCTAGTCGGATTGGCTTGCAATTTGGCTTCTCAGAAGTTTAATGTGGTTTTAGCTGGCTATCACCGCACTTTTGGTCATAGGCCGGATGGGACTTTTAAGTGTATGATTTATGATTCTGAGACGAACAAATGGAGGAAGTTTATTACTTTTCAGGATGATCAGTTTAGCCATATGAATAAGAACCAGGTTGTGTTTGTGAATGGCGCGCTTCATTGGTTGACGGGTGGTGGTTGTTCTTGTATACTTGTGCTTGATTTGGAGTATGATATGTGGAGGAAGATGTCGTTGCCTGATGAACTGAACTGTGGAATGGGGACTCGGTTTTACTTGTTGGAGTTGGATGGTTGCTTGTCTGTGATTCAGATTTCGGATACTTGGATGAAGATTTGGGTGTTGAAAGATTATGTGAGAGAGGAATGGCGTTTGGTTGATACTGTGAGTCTGAGATGTATCAAAGGACTTGTTCCGGGGATTTTCCCCATATGCCAGACTGGTGAATATGTTCTCTTAGCAACCCATAAGCAGATATTGGTGTTTCATCGCAAAAGTCGTGTGTGGAAAGAGATGTTCTCAGTGAAGAACAGCTCTACACTCCCACTGTGGTACTCAGCTCATGCATTTCGGAGCACGATTTCTTCTTGCCATTGAGATATGATGTGCTTCTAACGAACTTCTGTATATATGTCTTATGTTATAGCTGGTTTGGTTCTCAAGACTTGTGCTGTATAGAGTTTGGCATGGATCTGTTACTTCAATTTTGTTTTATGAATATGCTGTAAAGTGAATAACCTCATCAATCTTGTTGTTAGTATTATAATACCATAATTCGTGGTTGTTTGGAAAACTGATTCATGTAAGAAATGCATTTTTTCCTGGCTGCAGTTATTCTATACAGTCCGGCAAATATTGCCTCCTTATATATCGATAATTCTTGTAAATTTGTTCTCCAGCATTCTTTGTGAGTTTGTGTAGGAAAAATTTCAACAATAGCACATGAGAAACATGTCACTCCGAATTTTGGTACATCAACTTTAAAAAATATCAAAACAGTACATGAGTTTCAATTTCCGACCCAAGTTTAATACATGGTGTCAGTAACCCTCATGTAATTAATCATTTCTCAAATGGTGGTCTAGTATTTTAACCCTCTTTATCTTCTGATATGTGATCTTCTACGTTTTTTTTCTTATTCGTCAGTTTATTCTCTTTCCTCAACCCCAACCTCCTACTAGCACAACAACGTTTTTTGAGGAACCCCAACCTCCTACTAGTTAATGTATCAAAAATTAGAATAGATCATTTGTCGTGTATCGTTATTAAAATTTTCCCTAACTGTAATATAGAGGTGAAGCAGCCTTGGTTTTCATTTCTTTGTGAGTGAGCAACCACATCACTTTTAGGCAAAACATGTCTTCAAATGATCTCATATTACTAAAAGTACCTAGCTAGACCAAAAGGATCAACAAACTCTAACATGTAAATTAATGAGTTCGTTAAAAAAAAATAAAAAATTCAAGGAGACTTGTATCTCCGATGATAACACAACTCATTCTCTCTAGCGTCCCCTACTGTTAGAACGGCCAATGCTGACCGCTGCTTAAGCCCAACTCCTTGAAATTCCTGCTCATTCATCAACAATACAATCAAGCCAATCTTACAAACAAAAGTTTGCAAAGTTTTGTTTGTATGATCGATTTCCCAAAGCTGTGAATTCGAGTCCATTCATATTTGGACAGATCAAACCGATAATTAAACTTGCCAATAACTTTGGTTATTAATATAAGTTCATTTGTAACTTTTAGCTCAGAACACTTCCCCATCAGTCGACTCAACCAAGCAGTAAAACCTAGAGACATACGTTCATCAAAATCGTTCTGGGCAGTGGCGTAGCCAGAAAACTAACCTAGGAGGGTCATAATTTAATAAGAATTATACTAAACAAAAATAAACTTTTCAATCTTCTTTATTTTTCTCCATTTTACTTTGGGAACATAATTGTTCATTCTTTTTGTATTGTAGGAGTTAGTATCGCCTAAACCCTTAACAGTTTGAATAAAATATATATAATATTCACGACGATTGCTTATATTGTGACATTTTTTTAGATTGTATGAAAGTAATATGTAACATGATTAGTATGAAAGTCAAACTTTATACTAATATTGTAATATAAGTATAGATGTAGTAATTATATCAACCAACAATTGAAAGTATAGAAAAGTGAGAAGGGTCATTTGAACCCTCTCACTCTCATGTGGCTACGCCACTGGTTCTGGGGCCAATCTTGTCTAAATGTACCTAATTTCTGTAACGAACTTCCAGAGTATCTGTAGTTCATAACTGTCCAATCTTGAAGTGTGACATTGCAGGTAGCCAATTTGCAACAAAAACAATGCAAAACGCCATCAATATAGACCACGTCACCAATATTAGCAGCAATACGCCAGTTGTATGTATTCTTCTCCATCTTCCATCTTTGAGACTAGCTACAAATAATTCTTATGTTAACGATTGTTCTCCAGTCACAGAAATCAGTAAAGTTAACTCTACGTCTTTCGGACAATGAAGATAACACAATCAGGAGAAGTAACTCCACGTCTCTCAGACAATGAAGATAACACAATCAGGAGAAGTAACTCCACGTCTCTCAGACAAGGCAGAGCAACATCACTCTAGCTACATATATTCAGTTTCAAATCCATGCAATGAGTACATAGATTCAATTTGTATTGGTAATGAAGGTACTTGGGCTAGTTTGGTATTGTTATGACTTTAAAAATACTGTTGCTGCTATACTGCGAAAATAATCAACTGTGAATTAAAACAATTTTGTGTTTGGTAAATATTAGTTTTAAAAGTGTTTCCGAGATGAAATTTATTAATTTATAGTGTTTTTAGTGACAGCTGCTTTTAAAAATAACTTTCATGTTGTTTCTAAAAGTTACTGCTAGTGACATGTATTCACTAGTGGAAAAAACCTCTTAGGCGACGGAATACGATTCCGTCTTCTAAGTTACCACTTAGGCGACGGAATGGTAACTTAGGAAACGAAAAATATTGTACTAAGGCGACAAATCATTTTTATAAAAAAAATTATTCACTTAGGCGATTCCGTCGGAAACGTATTCACCATTTGGAAACGTATTCCGTCGTCTAAGAATGATATAGACGACGGACAAATTTACTTAGGAGACGGAATTATTATTTTTTATAAAAAATAAAATTTATTCACTTAGGCGATAGAAACGTATTCCGTTGTCTAAGATTGATTTAGACGACGGAAAAATTTACTTCGACGACGGAATTTTTTATTTAAAAAAATAAAATAAAATAATTAATATCATAAGCGACGAATTTTTATTTTTTCGTCGCCTAAGTACCGAAATTTTTAGCGGCTCCTTTTCCGCAAAAAATTTCAGAAAAATTTGAACCAAAATTTTCAAACTTTCCTTATATATTCTCTTTCCCTCCTCTCTTCTACCTAGTTTCCACGCATACCTCTGCCTCTCCTTCTTCTTCCCAGCCTCTGCCTCTCCTTTTTCTTCCCTTTGCCTCACCTTCTTCCCTTTGCCTCTCCTTCTTCTTCGCCTTTTGCCTCACCTTCTTCTTCCCTCTGCCTCTCCTTCTTCTTCACCCTCTGCCTCTCCTTCTTCTTCGCTTCCTGCTTCTCCTTGGCGCCTTCTCTGCCAGCGGACTCCGGAGTCCGCGCGCCTTCTCTTCCACTGGAGTCCGTGCGCCTTTTGTGCCAGAGGACTGCGCACTCTTCTCTACCAGCAGACTCCGCGCCCTTCTCTGCCAGCGGACTCTGCGCGCCCTTTGTGCCAGCGGAGTCCACGCGCTTACACGCCAGCGGACTCTGTGCACATGTTAATTTAATTTTTATTTTCATTTTAGCGACGGAATCTAGTAATTCCGTCGCCTAGGGGAAAAATAAATTTTTTTTATCATTAAACAATATCAGTTGCCTAAGTACTTAGGAGGCGGATCGCTTAAGTAATTTTGACTCGACGGAAATCAATTTTTCATCGCTCAGACACCTACCTCACTCCACTTAGGCGACGTATTTTAGGAGACGAAAATTCCGTCGCCTAAGTACTTAGGACACGAATTTTGTTACTTAGACGACTGAATAGTTCCGTCGCCTAAGAGCTTTTTTCCAGTAGTGAATTTATAAAAAATCTGTTTTTCTTTCATTTACCAAACACTATAAAATCTAAAAAATTTAGATAGAAACTGATTTTTTTTTTTAAATCGAAGCTGTACCAAACTAGGCCTTAGTTCGATAATTGCTTTAAGAAAAGGATTGTGAAAAAAAAAACATTACAGCGCTACAAGGCTTCGTTTTTATGAAAAGCAATGAATCATATCTAGCTCGACGCACAAACGCGTGCAGAACCTAATTGTTTTTCCTCATTACTTGTGACTGTTTCAAAATATGTTTACATCGACAATGCAACGTAGTCTCCTCATTCCTCACATTTGGCGTTCAATCCAACTGTAGTATCCTTTCTCATTGTCCAAATGGAAAGTTGCATATATGTTATCTCCAACGGTGTTGCAGACTTGCAGGTAACACGTACCGGCATCGAGTCCCTTTCAGAGTAACTATTATGCTTGCAAATTTCATTCAGAAAGGGATTGTAAAAATGTACGACACTACTATCCTTCATTTCTAACAAACTAATGCAATCAACCATATGAAGCACAAACGCAAGCAGAATCTAAAAGTTTTACCTCTTTATTACTCACGACCATTTCTTTAAGATACTGGTTTGTTTTCATATACAATTTATCTAGCTAATCAGTAGACTGAGGTTCCAAAATAATGTTGAAGATTGGTCCAATATATGATTATACTTCTCGAAGGATCATGCGAAGTTAGCCATGACATACACCATACACATAAGGGGATGGTGTTAAATAGCTTCAAGAACGATCGGAGTCTTGCATATCATGGTCAGGCGAACAAGGTCCTTAATTAAACGAAATATTTTCAACAATTATAGAGAAGATATCACCTGGAACGAGATCAGACCATGAGTTTAACATCATGAAAATTGGTGATTGGTCTGCTGTTCCCTTCCTCTAGAGTTTAGTATCGGCTGTGTCTGTAGTTTAGGTCTTATATCTGAAATATGCATCTTTAATAATAGATATTGAGTAATGCTGGACAAGTCTCTTCCTGATCATAAAGAGTTGTATCAAGGGACAAACTCTAGCTGGATAAGAGTTATTTTTATTTTCTTTTGTCATCAGAATTGATGAGACACAAGAATATAAGAAAAAAGAAGAAGATTAGTTGTACAGACTACAGATACCTTAAAATTCGTTTAGATAAGCTTGACCTCTATTGATGATAATCACATATTAATGTAATTATAATCGATAGAATGATAACAATGAGAACATCATAGCTCCGAACGAAGATTTTTCTGTTCTGTTCCTACTTCCTCATCAAGTACGTCTACCTTTACCACCATTCTTTCTTTGTAAACACACTGAGACCATCTGAATAGCTTCGCCGAATGCGACCTTTTCTCCATAATCATAAACTCATAATCATAATCTCTGGAAATACGTCGACTTATCAATTTTTTGTTTTCAAGTAAAACAAAGAAAAAAGATGAAAACATCCTCTTCTGATTTATATTTGTTTCAAATTTGAAACATGACAAATTCACCAACAGCAGGGCGTGTATGTCATAGCTGTAGATCTGTATTTCACCATGTTTGAATCAAACCTAGCTAACCAACTCGAAAGCGTTCATGATTTCACTTTCAGTAGTATAATAGCAGAGAGATGCTGTTATTTGTCGGTTACATATATTAGAAGAGAAAAACAGACTTGTTTCTCATCAATTCTGATAACACCTCCAAGCACATTTTAACTTAATTGATCGGGCATTCTGAATTTAGCAAGCAATGACTTACCCTCGACGTCATATCTCTTCGGTAATTTCTTTTTTGGCAAAGAAATAAATGTCTGTCATATTTAGTTGTTTGCCAACCTATAAAATTCCCATTTTTATTTATTTCCTTATAATGGACTCACTTTCCCTCATCTCACCAGCGGAAACCCTATTTATTTAAGCAAAAACCCTTTCCTCTACCCAAAGAAGAAAACCAACGACAGAAAAGAAAACCTCTTTTCCCTTCCCTTTCCTCTCTGGAATTCTAGAGCCGTCCCTTCCCTTCCCTTTCTCTCTACCGAATTGAGTCGATCTCATGGTGGGGAACGATAGAGAACGAAGCAGTTCACATACCAGGAAGATGGGGCGGGGGAAAATTGAGATTAAGAAGATTGAAAATCTCAGTAGCAGGCAAGTCACCTTTTCAAAACGCCGCGGCGGATTGTTCAAGAAAGCAGGAGAATTGGCCGTACTATGCGATGCCGAGGTCGCAGTCATAATTTTTTCTCAAACCGGAAAGCTTTATGAACAATCAAGCACCAGGTGTGTTCTAATTTTTTTTTTCTTGTTTCCTTGATTTTCTGCATTCAACTAGTGAGCGAGGGCATTCCGGCTACAGATATGTCTAGCGATTTATAAGAATCAGATTTTGTGCTCTGCGTACGTTTGTGCTATGATATATTATGTTGATATAGATTATTCATGGTTCTTGACCTAGGTTTTTCTGTTCCTGTTCCCATGTCATTGTCTCCCAGGGACTCTTGTTTCGGGGTTGTACGCACACAGGAAAATGTCTAATTAATCTTCTTTAAAGATTGAGTAATATTATTCTTTGAATGAAACTCAAAAGATCTTCAGTAATTCATCCAATTTGGGTCGTATGACCGAAAATAGATTATTGGTGAAATGCATACAACCCCAAGGAATTACTGACTCCGGATTCTCTCACTTTGGTTTCGAATAGAAGCGATCCCATGCCATTATGTCGGTATCTGAAATTCTGAACTTCTCTCACTGCATTTGGTCTCTCTCTCTCTCTCTCCTTTACTCTCGCTCTACTTCTCTCATCGCGCTTACTCCCCTTAGTCTGTCTCTGTCTCTCATGGTGAATTGGTAATGGCGGCTTAGTCAGACTCTTTGGGAAGAGGTTAGGTTTTGGTCGTCAGAAAGTTTGGGCTGCCCAGAAATAGTGATTAACTGATTATACATAAATAGAAGACTAAAAGTTCTTATTCCAAAACGAAAAAAAATCAGCTTTCTAAAAACCCCAAAAAAAAAATCAGCTTTTTTAGTTAGGGTGGTGCTATTAACACACCAATTTTTGTTATTATAACACACCCCTTATATGATGAAAACCAATCATCAATCAAATTCAAGTGGCAAGTTTATAAATAAAATAAAAATATGTGCATAAGAAAATAAATAAGATGTGTTAATAGCAAAAAACGGTGTGTTAATAGCAATAGTAAAAAGCAGTGTGTTAATAGCAATAGCCTTTTAGTTATTATATATTAATTATCATCAGATATAGTTGTTTATTTAGAAAATATAATTTATAAACTTTCTGATAATTTATTTATTTTATATGATAATGTATATATCTATATATCGTGTACCCTCAATATATATATATTCTAGCGAACCCCAATTCATGTAACACTGCTCTTTTCTTGAAGTTCTTCTACGGTATATATGAAGGATAATTAAACTGGATGTTTAGATGATTATAAACTCATGTTCATCTCTGAATCTAATTCTCGCTCTATTTAACCAAGAAGAATTTTCATGTCATGTCTTAGGGCAGTTCATTTTTCTTCTCCTTTTACGAGTTCCTAGTCGATCACTTTCAATAAAAAGAATTAGGGGATTAATGACTGACCAATACTAATATGAAAATATGAAAAACTGTTTTGGAATTGTCTTTGGTGGAAAGGAAATGCTGCAAATGCATGCTTTGGCAGTAAGTAAAAAAAATTTCCAATTATTTATGGAGGAGCACAAAGGAGAGATTATGTTGTTGCTGGTGCGTTTTGTGTTGTTTTTATTTATTTGCTGGTGCTTTATATTTGTTGCTGGTGCTTTTTGCGTTGAATTTTAATTTTTTTTCATTGACTGTGTTTGTTTCAGAAAGATTAGACCCGGGTTTTAGAAGCAAAATTACTTTTGATACTTTTTAATATAGAAAGTTAACCGAAAGTGGAAAAGTTAGATTGAAGATGATAAATCAAATATAAAGCTTTCCTGTAATAGGTAATTCGACATTGGTTGAAAACTTGAAACCTTATTGTAGCAAAACATGGTTGATTTGGTCAATCAAATTGTTTGTTTTCTTTTTTATAAATTGTTAGGTAAATTATTGACGCGGAAATGTGCTGCTCATGTGAATTGTGAAGGTGCAAGACCTAAATGTTATAGTTATTAATTTTTCAGAAATGATATAGTCAAACATTAGTATATAATTCATTAATAGCATATATATATATATATATATATTATGTTTTAGATTTCTAATTACCTTTTTTCTTTCACTTGCATTATGTAGCATGGAGAAGATTCTCTCAAGGTATCACAATTTTTCAAACAAGCAGGACGTCCCCCAATTAGAGTACTGTTCAGAAGAGCGACCTCATGAATTTGTTAAAGAGGTATGTGCCACTAAAGGACCTGATATGACCACAACCATTTTCAATTTCAAATTACATATTATCTAGAAATTTAGAAATATTACCGGACTTCAGTTACCAATTTCAATAAGATATGTAATGATCTTACATAATATGTCGACTAAAATTAACCTGAAATATAATCACGTGTAACATTCAACTCCACATACGGTAACTTTGTTACTCATATGTGACTTTTTTAATTAAGGGCGAAGGAGGAAATGAGATATCCTCCAACGTTTTTGTTGGAGAAAAACTGCTGCACTAAATTTTTATTACTTCGTTTCTTATATCTCTTTTCTTGTTAGCAGTCATAGTTATAGAATACACAATGACGAATCAAAAAAAAATGGAGACTTAATATTCATTCACTGATCCTCATATGTCACTCAAATGGTTATTTTGTGAATTAGTTATTATCTAAATTGCATGATTTTTGATTTGTTGACCAAAAGCAGGAGCTGAAATTCGATTCAAGTGCACTGAAAAAGTTTGAAGCAATGCAACAAAAGATTGAAGCATTACAGAAGGAACTCTGGTAATTAATTAGTTAGTGTGATGTTTAATAGGCTATTGTGATCATTTCTCTAGTTTCGGTAGTTTAACAATATCGATGCCATATTTATATTTATCATAGGATCCTTATGTATATCTTTGTTGCTCTAAAGTCATTTTAGATGTTATCTCATGTGTGAGCTGACATGCGGGTCGAGAAGAAATTGATCTTTTTTATCATGTGTGATATTATTTATTCATGCTATATATTTTTTGAAGTGTGAATTGTGTTTCAGTCTATTCATTAATAATCTTGTTATTTTATTTCTTTTTGTATATACAGTCGAATGAAGGGTCAGAAACTAGATGGGCTGAGCATAAATGATCTATGTGAGTTGGAGAAACAACAAATCGAAGGGGAATTAGCTGTTAAGAACAAGAAGGAGGAAAAACTCTGGGAGGAGAAACAAAAGACTATGAAGGAGCATGAAATGGCTATGCAAAAGATTGAGAAATTGGAAAGAGAGATAGAGGAACTGAGAAAGCAAAACCATGTGCACCCATCTATCATTGAATCCCATCCTCCTAAGAAGAGGCTTTTGTACTATACAATCTCAGCAAAAGCCATTTCCAATTGTTCAACTGCATCTGAAAACGAAAGTGACGAGCATTCAGACACTTCTTTGCAATTAGGGTACGTATAATCTTAATATATATATCTTTCTAAAAGAAAATATTACATATGTTTATATAGAGAATCTTGCTTGTAATAATCATTGATTGAAGAAATTTGTTTAGAAAGAGAAATCTTTCACATGTTTTTGAGGATTTGTATGTCACTCGTTAACTTATACATCTTAGTCAATATAAATTTGAAACTATAGTTACAATGGGGATACAATAATTTTCTGCATTTCAGGAGGAAACACATTTGATTTTAGTCAGGTTGTTATTGGTCAAATCCTTTTATCTTCTAATGAAAAATTTAGGTCTTAGTCACATCCATGAATAGTCATAGCCACGCAGCTCTACATTTAGAATTGAAATTAAAAACATCTATTAACATTTGTTCAGGTTTAATTTCTCAGGTTGTCATCGTCCATGTGTTGGTCAGAACAAAAGAAAAGAAGCTAGCAATTGTCCAAATTCTAATGATTCAGGAAGTCAAGTAGTCTCAGACTGATTTGAAGAGTTCTCAAAATTGAGAATTTCTTATTATTAGTTGTCGATCAGCTAGACATTGATGTTAATTACTTTTGATTCTCGTTACATTTTCTTTCGAATTGTAGACATTCAATTAATAGTTTTCTTATTACTAATGCAAATGAAACCACAGTTTTGCTTTGCAGTTAGGAATTACTTTTACCAACTTATTCGTGGGATTATAGTCCGGATGAAAGTTATTTATTACAAAAACGATTTGAATTAGTTTTTTTTTCTTATGGCAGCATCTTTCAAACTAGAGGTGGCAAACGGGCTCGCCTAATCGGGTTTTGAGCCGTATTTGGGTTGGCCCATGACGGATCACTTTTTAACGGGCTCGGGCTTGAGCCGGCCCATTTACTCAAATGCAAGGCCCAACCCGTCTCACGGCCCAAGCCCATACGTGGTGGGCCGTTCTTGGGCCGGGCTGGCCCGGGCCGTGTTGGGTCCGTTTCGTGCTGAAAATTGAAAATGGTTGAAGTGAATGTCTTATACCACCGTTTCTACTCTCATAATCTCAACTTTTAATTGTACATTATACGATTATAAATTAAAACTAATTCACACAATCTATCAATTATTTTTTTGGGCCAATGATAAAATGGTACATTTAGAAGTAATAAATGATAAAAATGTTAACAAATGTTCTTTTATGATAAAACAATACACCCATTTAAATTCTTTAAAGCGTAGCCGATAAATTGTTTAAAAATTACATGTCATGTCACTGACCAAAATAACAACACGTTAACCATGATCATCTCTCTCACTCTCAAAAATACACAGTCCAGACCGACCTCGTCGAGACGTTGATGTTTTGCAGCGGGGTGGAGCTGCGAATTGCTCCTCTGTCATCCGGCCACCTCCCGGCGCAAAGCTAGTGTTCACGTCTTCCTATCGCCATCCCCGACATCTCTGTTGTATCAGATTTCATGAAAGAGCGATGTTGAAAAAGAATCGGAGGAGAAAAGTGTTTTCTGGGTTCGCCAGATTAGGGTGAATGAATGCGAGAGAGAGAGAGACAACGTGCGATATGATCGAATGCGAGAGAGCAGTGATCGAATGTGAGCGAGAGAGTGAGAGTGTGAGACAACGAATTAGGATATTAGGGTACGTTATTAAATTTGTGAATTTTTTCACACAACAGAATATATACTCGGAGGGAAACTTTGGAGCCAAAACTATTTTGGCATATAGCACACCAAATCAATATGGGGGCAAACTTTAGAGCCAAAACGACTTTGGCCAGCCTCATGTCACCAGATTTTCCAGTCACACAACAGGATGTTTTAAACTGTTATATATATTTTCTAAACTTGCACTAGGTATTGCCTATATAGTACTATAAATTGTGACAACATCATACAACAAATAAATAAAACTCTATTGTCCAAACAATTTGCATGTTGCACGACTTTCAACAATGAATCCTTCCACCAAAATTTTCATAAATCATGTAACAGAAAATTAGCATCATTGTTGTGTTTTGAACTCTTGAAATATAACCTGACAATTTCGTGTCATCAGACAACAAAACTTTGTAACTTTACGTTGTATATAATAGTTCACTTTATCAGACAAGTAGGGAACCCTAAAAGGTTGTCTGATAACGTTTTTGTAGTAGTGTCAGACTTCAAGCTGGTTGCAACTTTGGGTGAGAAGTACAAAGAAGACTTATGAAAATTGATTTTTTGGCTTGAGGCAGAAGAAAAGAAAGACAAGACTTTTGCAATGTTTCTGGCCCCTTTTTGGAAGCTTTTGCAAAGATCAAACAATCATCTGCTAAACATTAAATTAGAAGTTATAAAACCCAAAAGAGATGAAAGCAGTCCCACATGGGCTAATGATCAACAACAAGTGCATTAAATTGTCTAATGAGTGGTTACATAACAAGGATACAAATGTAAGGGGAAAGATGATCTCCTTCTCTCTGGAAGGTTTAAACCATTCAATAGGAGTGCCATCAACAAGAATGGAAAACGAAACTGAGGAGATGCAGTGCATAACTAAACAAATCCATTTTTCATGAAAGCCAAACCTCTTGAGGCAACACTCAATATAATTCCAATTTTAAAGGTCATAGGCCTTTTCCAAGTCTAGCTTGACAGCTAAAGCACAAGTAGTGCCACTTTTCTTCTGAAAATCAGAAAACAGTTCATGTGCAATAAGAATATTATCATGTATCGATCTACCAAGCACAAAAGCACACTGGTTTTTTGAAATACAGTCTCCAGAAGAGGCTTCAACCTCTTAATCATTATTTTTGTTATGATTTTGTAAGATACATTACACAGACTAATAGGTCTAAAGTCATTTGCCTTTATTTTAGGAATAAGGGTTATGTTTGTGTGGTTTAACAAACCAAAATTTGTATCACTGCTAAAAAGATTTTTAATCATAGGAATGACAGTACCTTTAACCTCTTGCTAGCAATTTTGATAAAAGGAAGCATGGATGCCATCAGGACCAGGAGCTTTCAGATGGCCTATGGATTTAATAGCATCAAGGATTTCTTCATCTGAGACCTGTTTCAAAAGGGCATCATTGCCAGCTTGAGTAATACATGGATCTAAAATTGAGACAAAATCTCTCATTGAGTTCTCATTTGGGTAAGAATCAAGATGAAATCTTTTTTTAAAAATCGTTTACTAAAATGTCAGAAATTTCTTGCTCTGAAGTTGCCCAACTACTAGTTGAGTCCTTCAATTTGCCTATATGGTTAAACTTTCTTCTTATATTTGCTTGTGTCTGAAAGAATTTTGTGTTTCTGTCTCCCAAAGCCAGCTAATTAGCTTTTGCTTTTTGTGCCCAAAACGTTTCTTCTTGTTTGTAGCACTGTGAAAGTTCATCTCTAATTTGGCCATCCCTAACCTGTAGAAAAACAAAATAAGGATTGTTCATTAGTTGAGTTTGAATGATATTACTACACTCATTCAACTCTTTGATTTTTCTGAAAATGTTTCCAAAAACATTTTTGTTCCACTTCTTTGCTTCCGATGCAAACTGTCCTGCAATAGCCAAAAAATTAAAGAGAGGGTTAGAATCTAAATTCTGATTCCAAAGCTTTTCTACCAAGGGTTTAAACTCTTTGTGGGAGAGCCATATAGTTTCAAACCTAAAAGCTTTATGACTTTTTTACTATATATATATGTGTATAGCATTTATCAAGCCATGAGCCGTCCGATTGTTTTGAATTTTGAATTACTAAACGATCAGACGGCTCATGGCTTGATATATGTCATACAATTGTGTATAGCAGCCGAACTTAAAGCTTTAAGCTTTTTCTTTTTTATCAGAACCTATGATGGGGAGATTTTCCAGTTTAATTTCTGGATAGTCATTGAGGCATTTTGCATTAATTCATGCCGTGTCTAATATTTCAAAGATCAAAGTATCATCATCATGCTTGTTGGTCCAAGTAAAACGTAGTCCAGAAGCCTTTAGAGAAAACAAGATTCTCTTTGTTTAAGAAATCACAGAATTTAAGCATATAATTAGTAATTACTTGGTTTCCACCAAGTTTTCATCAAGGCTAACAATGTTGTTAAAGTCACCTATAAGAATCCAGCTTTCATTACTACTAGGCTGGAGTAACGATAACTTATCCCAAAAGTCTGCTTGCTTCTCCTTTTGGGGATAAGCATAAACAAAAGTAACTATGCAAGATTTGTGGGTAGCTAAATCATTAACTTGACAATGGATAAATTTGTCATGGGGTTCGATAATATCAATCTTGACATTCTTAGTGTTCCAGAATAAGAGAATACCACCACATTGACCAATAGAAGGAATTATAAAAACTTCATTACAAGGGAAAAACTTCGAATTCGGTAAAACATTTACTAAAGTCCTTGTATCAAAGTGGTAACTCCTTGTTTCATGGATCCGAATGCAACGGTCAATCTCCTCATGAATTTCCCAGGCATGTGGAATACTTGTTATATTAAACAATATTTTTTACCGGTGGATGTTGACAAAATTTTAGCAGTTCCTCTATGTGATGGTAGTAGAGGATATGTGGCTGTGTGGCATTTTAATGAAAATGACAGATATTCTGTGAAATCCGGTTACTGGTTTGGGATGGAATTGAGGAGGCTGGAGGAGGGATCAAGTAGTGGTAGTGGGTATGATACTTCTAACTCCACAAATATTTGGAGTCTTATTTGGGATCTATCAGTTCCTAATAAAGTCAAGCTTTTCTTATGGAGAGCTTGCCATGCTTTTCTACCCTGTGCTGAGCGTTTGTTTAAACGCAAGATTCGTTCTCATGGTGGGTGTGATAGATGTGGAGACCGGGAGGAATTTGTCATTCATAGTTTGTGGTACTGTCAGGTGGCTAGAAAGTTATGGAAATGTAGCCCATGGAGGGAGGTGCATAAGCAGTGGGTGGTTTATTGTTTTGCGGATTTGCTGAGTTTAGTAGCTATGGATGGGGACATGGAAAAAACAGTATTATTTGTTTTGTTATGCTGGTGGCTCTAGAAGGATAGAAACGAGGTGCTTCATGGAAAAAGAGGTATGGATCCAAGGAAAATTTTTGAGAAGTGCATGGATTGGCAATGTGAAATAGTAAGGGTGGAGCTGGAACGTAAAAACTCCTTGAGAGGTAGTGTTCGTGAGAGGGAGGAGGTAAGTGAGAATGGGGAAGATGGGAACAATAACTTGTCTAAACAGGTGGCCACTCTGTTTTTTGATGGTGCATGTGATAGCAAAGCTGGTATGGCTGGTTTGGGAGCAATAATAATGAGTGGGTCTGGTAATCAGTTGGGAGCTCTAGCCTTTCCCCGTACTGCTGTTCTTAAACCACACATAATTGAAGCTTTGGCTCTTTGGTATGGTTTGAAACTCAGTAAACAGGTTGGTGTTTCTAAACTGACTATTGTTGGGGATGCAATCAATGTAATCCATGCTATTGGTCAAAGTGGCCTTGATTTGAGCGATATTGGAGGAGTTATGGATGCAGTCCGTAGCCTAAAATCAGAGTTTGAATGGATTTCATGGAAGCATGTAAGGAAGCGTAAGAATCAAATTGCGCATACTCTTGCTAGAAGAGCTTTGAAGATGGATCAAGCTTTGCTTTGCTTTGATTCTTGGCCACCCTGGCTCCAGGAGCTTATTTCCAAGTGTCATAGAGTTTAGTTGCGGGTATCTCTTTTGAGATATACCCTTATTGATGTATTTATGATATTTCTTATCAATAAAGTCCATTTCAAATCAAAAAAAAAAAAGATACACAAAATCAGGGCCGGGGGCTCTAGGCGATGTAGAGATTCGGGGCTCCCTATTTTCAAATATAAACTCAAACTATTTTCTCTCTTCTTCGAAAGGATGCGTACAAGTTTAAGCAACAAATGATCAGCAAGAAAATAAGTAACAAAACAATATCTCAACCAAATATCAATCTTTATAATAAAACCTTTCTTACATTCTTACCTGCAAAAGGATGCGTACAAGTTTAAGCAACAAATGATCAGCAAGAAAAGAAGTAACAAAACAATATCGCAACCAAATATCACTCTTTATAAATAGAACCATTCTTACATTCTTACCTGCAAAAGTTTCAATTAAGCTAATCAAGTTTTTAAGCCAAATCTTTTTGAATCGACAACATAGCTAACCATTTGATCGTTCTTATTTGTGTTGCAAAACCGTACTGTTATGACAATATCAAAGAGACAAAACCATTTTTTTATTGAAAATCAAACATATAGCCATACAAATATACAATACCCTTTACCATGACATCAAAACTCATTTTCAAATTAAAAGGGAGAGCTCACGAAAGCAATATACAAAGTTTTTCAAGATGCAAAAGCAATAAGAGAAGGCCATTTCCCCCTTCAAACCCCTTTCTCACTTAGGCACTTAGAATCATTTAAACCCAGCCAGGCACTTAACATTAGTACCTCCAAAAATCAGAATATACATTCATTCAATCATTCAAACCCACCACTTATATTAGCTCATTCCATGGACTTAAATTAGGGAGAGATTTCCCTGGTAACATGGATTCGAAAGTGAGAAAGAGAGATTCAGAGGCTCAGAGCGTGAGAACGCGAGTCAGATACTCAGAGAGATTAGCGGAACCAGATGGAAAAAACGTCAGGAACTCAACATTTAGAGCCAAATAATTGGTTTTTTTCTTCTATTAAATATAAAAAGATGAACATTTTTTGAGGCCCATAGAATTTGGGGCTCTAAGCCTACGCCTTTTGGGCCTATGCTAAGGGCCGGCCCTGCACAAAATATTAACCGAGAAGCAAGAGGTATAGAACTGGGCTTGTGCCACAAAACCATCCCAGGCACTCCCCCTGCTATTCCAACACATAATCTTCATGTATTATGTGTTTTTTGGTTATGAGGTGTTGTCATCCTCAAAATGGTTCCAACAACAACATTCAAGACATTCATTTTTTCTTTGGTTCTAACTTTAATTAGCCAGATTACTTAAAATCTTATCATAAGAATATCTAAAGTAGTTGTAACCTCGATTACCACTACAACAAGAGAATGTTTCAATCAAAGGAAGAATATATAATTCTTCAAGGCATATAAGAGTATAGCAAAGTCTTTTATCTCAAAGTTTTTGCCAACCAACGCAAAACCACGAGGAATTTGGCCTAGTTTTTGTAAAAATAAGCAATTGATAGAATTGTTGAAGGAGAAAAGATAACAAGAATAACGGTCTACTCATTCATTGATATAAATGCCTGTTTATAGGCATTACATAGAGTCTCTCGAAGGATTTAATTTAGAAGATTTATCAACTGTAATATATTCTAATAAGGAAATTGGATTAACCAATCCTACATGTATTAGGGCAGGACACATAACAAAATGACGAAAATATAATTTCTTTAAACACTCCCCCCTTGTGTTGCATCCCTAATACGTCATGGTGCTTATAGTGTTGCCTCGGTAAAAACCTTGCCAAGTAAAATAAAAACCTCGTGGGTAAAACAAAAGACTTGGACAAAAGGAAAAAGAGCACAATGCACCAACTACAATTGAAGATAACATGTGATGTATGTAGACTCCCCTGATATCTACACAACGATTACCCCTGATTGGTAACTCAATCTTGGAGTACAGATAAACAACGCAAGCCAATGCACTTCACATACTTCAAAAGTAGACTTGGGCAACGATTTAGTTATTAGATCCAGTCATAACATCCTTAAATCAGACTTGTTATGCTTAGCATTACTTTAAAATTTAAGGAGAAGGTTGTCTAACAACTCAAAATATAAGTTCATATTAAAAATCATATCCACGCATGGAATGACTTTTGTGTACTTAAACAGTCATAACGTCTTCAATACAATAGGTATGGACGAACCGTATAAAAATCTGGAAACTAGACACACGTAGCTTTCCAACCATACAAGGTCCATAACCTAGTTCATCTTGAACTGATCACAAAGCTCTGTCGTAGTTAACTGTTCTGCAAAAGCAGAGATTCTCGGACATATCCATCCTATTTTACGAAAATAGCCATAACTCACTCAATATGATAGGTGTGAGCAAATGGTTGATGTCCCTGGAAAGTAGACACATATACCTTTCCAATGGTACCAATTTCACCATTTTCCAATGAGTGAGCTATCTTGTAGGTCTCGTGGAAGTTGACTTACGAAACTGGGTAGATTCTGATTTCATTGTTAATGTGTCTTTCTGTAGGGATGAATAAGCCACAACCTTTCATAGAAGGAATCACTGCCATTACATTGGTGTTGTATGGTCGTATTCGGCCACTACCTTGATATTTTTTCACACTCATCTAAGAGGGAACGAAAATGTTCGACCGTTAGGAAGAGAGTTGAAAGACTAAGGAGAACTTGGCCTTACAAGTTTATAGTGAATAAGATGTCGAGTTGAGCATATTGTAACAAGTACATGAATGTGCCAAAGTACTTAGATGGAGGATTTCTCTAAAGACTTCTTCGTCATATGGACGAAACAGGTCTTCTCAACACTTCGACCGATCAAGGGATACATATAGGCATAACTTCATCGTCCTTTAGCTTGCCTTAAGCCGACTAATAAATGATCATCAATAATAATGGTCCTCACTTTCGAGATCAAGTATTCCCAAGATTTTTTCATTGTTAATTTTGGATTAGTGGCATCTCTTAATTTAACAAAAGTTCATCACGATTCATCCAAAATTTACATACAAATATGCATAATTCTTCATATCTCTTCCCTAATCAAGTAGATACTTAGAAAATAACATGCAAACGTGCTCCGTGGTCAGGAGCCACTTGATTTGGGTGAAAACCGATCTATTCAAGATCTTATATATATCTCTTAGTTCCCAACAAAGATAAGTTGTGACCACAAGCTGCTTGTTTAGTTTTTCAGAAACTACCAAACTGACAAGGTAGTGGAGTGCAATGACATCCATTACGAGAGTATATCTCATCGTAGTCGATTCCAGGGCATTTGTGAGAGACCTTGCGTAGAAGGTGAGTCTAAACTCTTTTTCTCACTACGTTTTCTAACAAATACATAACTAATAGAGTTTACATTTGGGGTGTCGACATCACCTAACCAAAGTACTATCTCTTTGTTTAAATTGGATCGCATCTTTCCATTTAGACCAATCTACAACGTTGATATTTTCTCAACGAAGTATGGTTCGATATCAAACTTATTAAACCACATCATCATGTACACCGGTGTAATTTCTAAATGTAGAGATCTCTATATGGATTGGTATTGATATTGAGGCGTCCCTAAATAATAACCATAATCCAGAAAATAACAAACAAATGAGTATCATTGATCAAATGATCAAGTTGTGCCAAACTCGCATTCTTCCTTCCCTCTAAACCGTGGGAGCCACGGCCTAGCGAGACCATTTACCACATTTGTGGTGTCACAATGCCACCATCTATGGGTGACGACATGTCCTCTTATCCGGACATCAACATGTCCTTTTATCCAGACATCAACATGTATTCTTATCCAGACATCAACATGTCCTCTTATCTGAACATCAACATGTCCTTATCCAGACATCAATCTTTGCAGGCATGTTTGAAGCTTGTGTATGTGATCTCATCACTTTAGGAAACTTGATGAGACACAGTAGGGACAAACCACGACAATTCCAAGTTGTTTTACTTGAACATTTTTATTCTTATCTCCCCCTAACGACGGGAAGACTGGCTCATCAAAGTGACATAAAAGAGATTGCCTATCAAGGTCCTTATATAAGCGGACTATAGTCGGAAGCTCATGTCTTATTCAAAGACAATATTCATCAAATAACCCATCATTTTGCGCTTGTGGAGGCGCAATTTGGCACATACAACATGTGGACGATATAGATTATAGAACGTTAACTCAATCTGTTAACAAATATGCATATCGTTACAATCGTAACATAAAGATTTGAATGATTGTGTGTAAAGATGATAAGTAAAACTATGACCCTAGTACAACCCGTAGTCGTTGGTCTTACAAGTCCAAAAAACCGTTGGCCTCATCGCTGGGACCAGTAAAAAAGAAACCGGTTGAACCGACCGCCAGCATCACCGGACCTATGTTTTACACTTTCATTAACGGTTCACTATTCTCCAATGCTCCAAACACTACCAAATTTTGTAAGCAGGTAGAAATAGAAGTTAGCAGTAAAAAATCGCCAGCCTCAACGATGGAACCGGCCTAAAACCTGTCGAACCGCCCGTCGGAGTCGCTGGACATCCGTGAACACTTATATTGAGCGGTTCATCACCTTCCACTTCTCCAAATGCCACAAAATTTTGTACATTGGTAGGTTTGGTGTTAGGAATCTGTGGCTGCAAACAAAACCTCAAGAACCGGTTCAAAAGTTGTTGAACCGGATCTTACAATGACTAGTCCACAAGCTGAAAAACCGAAAATTCTAGGTGTTTTCAACTTTTCACTCATTATTAAGGTTCCTCATAATAGCTAATCGTTATAGCTTGAATTAAACCATTATGAACATTACCATAGCATTATTATGCCTCAAAGTGAACAATAAGAAGTCATTAAGCCAATATCTTATGTATCATTCTTATAAAATCACTCATAGACATTGTAATTAATGTCTTACTTAGTGAACAACAACTTAACATCTTTTTTATATGCTAGTCTCTACATTTTATTGTTTTTAGCATAAGAGGGTGTCGCTCCTAATCTTCGCTAAAGAATAGGCTTTACAAAACAAGTAATGAACACAGCCAATGTGAGATCACATGGGGTCTTTTGCTTCATATTTGTTTATGAAAGCATGAGTGGTGCCTCCATTGTATAAGAGGATGACGCGAATGACTTTGATGTCATCCATAGGCCGTGAGCATTGCTCACAGCTCCACAAAGTGGTATTTTGGTGATCTTTGATCTTAATGATTACTTTGTTCAAAAGAAAGGATGTCTGTGAGAGTCTTTACTCTTTAATATACGGATCATCAAAACACGTCCAAATTGTCCCGGACGATTTATGTTAAAGCCTACATGAGTCGATGTCTTCATCTTCATCATTGGAGACAATAACCGATTTAATTAACCGAATCTTAGTGACTCATGAATGTTGCGCATTCATTATAATGATACATAAGAAATTCTCATCAATTCTCACAATGTGTTTCTAGGTGATAAACGTTGGCATGAATATCATTAAATCATAGCACGGTTCGATTGCTTCTTTTACATGTATAAAGAGCATATGTGACTTGAATCAGAATGCCATTAGACATTGAAACTTGAGCATTAATTTGCTCTTTGATTATTTCTGATGATCTAGTCATCGTAGTCACAACGGATTTATAAAGAACTAAATCCTTGAATAATTATCTATTTCTTGCAGTATTGCAATAAGCTAAGCACTCAATATCGCTACGACACATTCATATACAAGAATGTAGAAACAACAATATTATGTCAAGACATAAAAACCGAAATATGGTAACAATTTCGATGGAGATTGAAAAAATGTATTGGAATCCTTTAGAGTGCAATATATATATGACGTGTAAAACTACATAGATGGACGAAACAAGGCTTAAAACATGTCAAACCTTGGCAAATTGGTTGTGAGCATCCACCGCCCACTGTTGGATCTTGTAGAGAAAGAAGAGGATTTTTCAACATCCAATTTTGGATGACATTTAGCGTAACGCAATTTTCTTTTTACAATAATGAATTCGCTCAAGAGTGTAGAAGACTACTCTTATGTGTAATGTCTTTACAATTGTATAAGTGTGCATTGTGTCACACTTGACATTACAAATCATCTTTTGATCCAAAACCGATGTGCATTGCGCAATATTATGACATGTCGAGTGTGCATTGCGCCACACTTGGTTTAATTATGATGCCTAAATATGCATTGTGTCATACTTGGTGTGATTTCAGCCTTTATAAACGCCACCTTATACTAACTGGTGGTCTTTTTTAGTCCAATGTAGTGTCATGTTGTAATGCGATATATTGCATTAACATATATAGCTTATGTAAATCGAACCATATGTGCCAGACAAAATCTGAATATATATGCCAACAATTGTATCGAGGTCTTGACCATGAATTTAATTCAAAATATAACGACTAAGTAACTTTAGTCAAATATGTGAGGTGTATGCCTTCACAAAACTTGGAAAAATAAATGGATTTGTAGTCACTTAGATTATTAAACCGAAGTCATATGCTTCATATATTCCGCAATATACCTTTTGCTTTTAAAATTCGTAACTGTGAAAATAATATTCTCGTCTTCTTTCATATAGTGAGTTTCTTGTTGCAAAAACTCTATGTATTTTGTATACATTGACCAAAATATTGCTTTCATTAGTGAACCGATGTAGAACCACATCAATAACAAGATTTTTCTTGTACTAGCCCAATTTTTAATAGACATGTAGGGTTCGAGACATTGCCTCTCCCTTTTTTTCAAAACTCATGACATGAAATTTGTTAATTTTTTTATGCCAAATTCAGAGCTCATGTTTCCATTAAATATTTAAACAACAAGATGGAAGATTGACTATTATCGATATACGATAATTAATTCCAAGTGATGAATTATGTCAAGACCAAAGTTTATGGTAACTCAATTCGACGTAAACCATCACAAATCGATGTTAACCGTGACATTTTCGTTACAAATTGATATCAACCATGACAATTTCAGTCGCAAATCGATGTTTGTCCCTTTATTAACCACGACAATATTTCGTCGTATAATACTGTGACTTGTCAAACCGTCACAAATTTCAACTTTGATATGAGGGGTCTCAATCCCTCAATATCGTCCCACGTTTTAACACTACTGGATTATGGCTATAAGCCGACGGAACCGTTCCGTCGGTTAAGACATATATTTCGTCTGCAAAGATCTTAGCTGACGGAATTTCCGTCGGCTAAGATCCGTCGGCTAAGCTTCGTCTGCTAAGACAATAGCCGACGGAATTGATGATTCCGTCGGCTTAGTGGGACTTAGTCAACGGAATAGTTCCGTCTGCCAAGATTTTAGTCGACGGAACTTAATCGACGGAAATTACTTTTCCGTCGACTAAGTTTTTCTTAGCCGACGGAATATTTCGTCTCCTAAGATCTTAGTCGACGGAAGTAAAAATTTAAATTTTTTTTTTAGAATAATTGGCGCGGTTTTTTTTTCTCGTTTTTTTAGGTCTTTTGTTTTTTTTCCTTCTCTTCCTCTTCTCCGGCGACCACGACGGTTATGTTTGCGTGTTCCCGAACAACTCCACTCCACCTCCGACGCTAAACTCGCCGGGAGGAGGAGGAGGTGCCGCCGAGAAGAGGAGGAGGAGGTGTCGCGCGCCGAGAAGAGGAGGAGGAGGAGGAGGAGTTGCCGCCGAGAAGAGGAGGAGAAGGAGGCGGCACTGCTTGGAGGAGGAGGAGGTGCCGCGGCGAAGGAGGAGGAGGAGGCGCCGAGAAGAGGAGGAGTAGGAGTTGCCGCCGAGAAGAGGAGGAGGAGGAGGCGGCACTGCTTGGAGGAGGAGGAGGTGCCGCGGCGAAGGAGGAGGAGGAGGCGCCGCTGTGGTGGGGGAGCAACCAGACGAGGGAGAGAGAGAGCAGCAGACGAGCTAGGGAGAGAGAGATGAAGAGGATGAGGGAGAGAGAGCTGAAAGTTATAGAATGGAACCGAAAAAAATTTCAAAATTTTTGGCGGGATAACTGCCGCTTAAAATTTTTGAACTTAGTCGACGGAATATATTTTTCCGTCGCCTAAGTTCAAAATATTTAAGCGGCAGTTATCCCGCCAAAAATTTTTTTTTTTTATTTTTTTTTAAATTTGGTTCCGTCGACTAAGTAGATATTTCCGTCGGCTAAGATATAACCTAAGCGACGGAATAATTTTTCGTCGCCTAAGTTATCATAAATAATCATTTATATTTATATATAAATATTCCGTCGGCTAGGTAAAAATTTCCGTCGCCTAAGATTTTCCTAGCCGACGGAATATTTTTCCGTCGCCTAGGTAAAAACTTAGGCTACGGAAGGTTTTCCGTCGGCTAAGTAGATCTTAGGCGACGAAAATATTATTTTTCCGTTGGCTAAGTGATTTTTTCCACTAGTGTAAAGAAATGTTGGATGTAGAAGAGGGCTACGAAGCTCGGCTATGAAATTAAAATTTCAAAAGCGGCAACTTTTATAAAAGCTTACGTGCTAGTTTGCCAAATAAACTGCGTTTAACAGAAGTTGCCCTCTCGTAATTCCATCGCGATCCGTCACGCCAAAAGTTTCATGAAATGAAAACATATGGTTAGTAATATTCACCATATAAATAAAAACAGTAAAACTAATTAAATAGTTACTACTGTAAATAAACCGTTTTTACTTTGATGTACTTTTTATTTTACCCGGAGGGCCAAATTTACCGTTTTGCCCCTTGTTCAACCAGTAATGTCACATCCGGAAATATGCAGCAAATCAGATCTTGAAATCCGGATCGAGCAGATCCGGTTCGGATCTAGTCTACATCAGTTGTCGGGGGGCGGACGTGGTGCCGGGCAAGCGATGCCGAGAGACGGGCGCAAGGCTGGTCGCAGATCCGATGTGGCCGAGAGTAGACGCTGGGTTGCTTGGTGATGGTGGAGCGACGGACGTGCGCACGCTAGTGGAGCTCCCAGATCGAGGGGGCTCAGATGGTTGCGGCGTTCGGAGACGGCACGCGGGGCTAAGCTGCCGGATTGGATAGGCTGCAGAGGCTCGCCGGTTTGTGTTCGACCGGAGCTAGGAAAAGAGCGCCGGATCGAGGGCGAGTCGAAGCTGCAAAGCAGAGGTCACTGTGCAAGGTTCTCGGGTCTAAGGTGCGCACTAAGTTCGGAGAAGGTCGGGCCAGCTTGTTCGGCAGGAGCTGGTGTGGTGGTTGCGCGCGCGGGCTTAGGTTGGGTCGTTGGCGCCATCAAGAGTTGCCAGATCGGGGAAGGTGGGTGCCCAGAGAAGAAATCTAGGTGCCAGGGCAGAAATCGATTGGGTAGGGTTTTTTTTTTCTAGGGTTTTTGTTATCAAGCTCGGGGCAGAGCACAGTGCTGATAACGTGTTAAAGGAGAAAAGATAATGAGAATAACGGTCTACTCATTCATTGATAGAAAGACTTATTTATAGGCATTACATAGAGTCTCTCGAATGATTTAGAAGATCTATCAACTGTAATCTATTCTAATAAGGAAACCGGATTAACCAATCCTACGTGTATTAGGACAAGACACATAACAAAAGGACGAAAACATAATTTCCTTAAACAAGAATCACATTATAATAATAACAAAAGAGATATGAACTAAAGAGAATAGCATAAGAAAGAGTAGAGGAGAAACATACCTAATCAAAGGTTCATACCTTAATCAAACCATGAATAGGAGGAGCTGAAGTACATCTTTGACAAACGCAAAGTTCATACTTGAAATAGGCTGGGTGATCAACATACCCAGGCCATAGCAGGGACGGACCCTTATGATCTTAGAACAAGCATAGCACAACGACAGTAGATACAAACGGCCCACGACCTCATGCTTGAATACGTAAATCCAGCCATTTGTTTTGTTTTGTTTTTATTTTTGTTTTTTGTCAACTTATCAATGCAGCTGAGGGATTCATCAACACTAGCCCGGCATTGAGTTCGTATCATCATATGAGCGTGCAAAACTTTCATCCCAAGGTTTCTGCGACCAATATTACCGGCTCAACCGCTCAAGTATATTGATCACACGAACTACGCTATTGACTACATATTGATTGGAACTAGAACCAGTGTAAGTTCATGAGAAAAAAATATTTTGTGGTTTGCTATCGACCCTTGTCGTGTGGGGGGCCCTCTGACCCGAGGGTTTAGGGCGCGCCTGATGCGACTTCAATGAAGTGAACAAACCAAGATAACCACACCTCATCGAGAAAAGAATGACTCACTCTCCAATCATTTTAATGCCCCGTTTGGTTACAAGGCTCCGCTACAAGACTCGGCAAAACCGGTGTAAGTTGCATAGTCAATAGCTAAATCAGTCCATTAAATACCTAGCATAGGCCAAGTAGTGATAAAACAAGCTACCATATTATAGATTGGGAGCTACACCACTCCTAAACAAACAGGGTCTAATCATTGCCTCCTTCCTTAACCTTTCATTAAACTAGTAAACTTCGAACACTTACACCATGTCACATTTTCTTGAAAAAATCACGACTAGTGCTCAAATCGACCGATAACTCCAATGACAGACACCATTTGCACTCATAACTCAATTTAAATCTCTTTCTGCACTCTCCTATATGTTTTGGTTGTAACCTACGATCTCTTTCCCTTAAAGCGTGACCTATAAAATTGAATACTACATTAATACTCTAGTCTGTCTATTACCGTAACCAAATGTTATTAAATGGGTAATGAAATGGGAAGGCCCGTAAAGTCCAGGCCCGATCCGCAATGGGGAACCACGAGAATCCAACCTGTTTCAACGCCTTGCTGGGATGAGAGACGGAGAAACTACGTTGGCTTTAGAGAACAGAAAGAACAGAGAGAACAAGAAAGCGTTAGCTTCCATCAGTGTTGGCTACCCAAATTCTCATATTTCACATGTATTCACATGCTCTTCATTCCCATAAACAATACCCAATTCCCCAAATACCTCAACTCTGATATTTTTTCTCTCTGCTTCACTCTAATCTCTCTCTGCTGTCAGACCTCCAGGTTTGTCTTTTACCCTTGTTTCAATGTTGAATAGGGCTTTAGTACTGATTGTCTTATCTGGGTCTTGTTTGATTTCATCTAATTTTTATTGGTGTGCATTCCATGTTGAAGCTGCCCAATTGGGTTTTGATTCTCATTGAGGCATTTTGGGGGCTTTAAATCTAAAATGGGGGTTTTTTGGTTTTTCTAATTTGGAAGTGATTTTGATTCATGGGTGATAGTCATGGTTTTTGTAATACAGAGTAATTGGTGGTTTCTTAGTGTGAATATTGTTTCTTGCGGTAGGCAAAGAATGCAAGCTTCAGAGACTATACTTTGCATGCTCTTGTTTATGATTCTTGGGTTTTTGTTATGACTCCATTAGCTATGTAGCTTATCAAATGTTGATATTGGTTCAATTTATAGAGCTTTGCATCAGTGTTGCATTCTTACTCATTACAGTGTTTAATAGTAGTCCAAGTAAAGATCTTTTTTAAAGGAAGCTTGAAAATGTTAGAAATTTTGGTGATATATGGGTGTTGTTTTCAGTCCAGTAGGTCTCACTTTGTTTAAATTCTCTAGTAGGTAAGCCTCGTTATGACTTTAGTTTCATTATTTGCAGAGTATGCTTCTCACATGGTGATGTAGAATCTAGCATGCATGGCATGGCTGCTTTGAATATTGCATAACTTGACTTCTCCTTAAGTGTACGTCGAGGGGTAAGTGATGGCTCGGAAGGCTAATCAACCAAAGAATGGGGTTGATCGCCAGACGTCAAAGCAAAAAAAGAAGGGTTCGGATTCAGGGGGTACACCAGCAGAAACAAAAGCGAATGAGAAGCCAAGTGAGGTGAAAGTTTTCCCTGGAGAAGAAATCTCAAATGGTGACCAGCCAATCAGTCCTCTTGCAGCAGGTGTGAGTAATGCCAATCATGCTGGAGATGAGAATAAAAGCAAGCAAAAATCAGGGAAAGTTTTGAGGAAAGAGAAGCAAGGGATGGATCCAATGCCAGGTCAAGGGCAGTCAACGTCTTCAGGAAGTGATATGGGAAATTGCAATGGATATAATGAAGCTCCAAGCGTAAGAGAACATAATGGGCCATTACCTCATAGTGAAATACGTCGCAAGCATGCAAAAAGAAAATCAGGTTACTTACTGAATCGGCATGTAAAAAATCTGATGGGGAAGATAGAGTCTTCAGATAGCGTATTGGTTGGAAATTTGAGGACATCAACATTATCCTTGTTGAAGGTGGCTAATGAATGGTTTCAGAGGCACAAACCAATGATTCTGAGTATAACAAGTAAAGTACAGATTGGTCGTGATTATGTCAAAACAAAGGTTGATCAGGCATATCCTGTAGTTAGGAAGTGGCTTATGCAGCTTGGGAGTGTGCTGCTTATTATATCAATGCTTTGGTTGGATTTTACTTTAAGGGGTATAGATTCCTTTGTACGCATGGGGACGACATCCTTGTTTTCGGTGATATGGTTCAGCATTCTCTCAGTAATTTCTATGGTTGGGATGTTCAAGTTCCTGATTTTCTTGGTAAGCCCTAATATTGCCAATTTGCTGCCGACTGTTGACTACTTAATAATCAGAAAATCATTATGCCTTTTCACTGATTTATGTTGGGTTTTTCCATCTTTTTGGGTGTTCTAAACAATCATGACTTTTTGAGCATCAAGAATTTCCAAGTATATAAATGCTTCCTCGTGAATAATTATTAGTTGCAATAAGGGCATGTTGACTTCACCTTACCATTTCTTAGCTTATTCATATGTCTTAGTCTCCCATGTATTCATACTCATGGATTGATATAACCAGGTCTCAGCAGTTTTAATTGGAGTTTTCATCGGGTTCATGCTTGCAATTTTATTGGTTGCTTTTTCTGGAGCTCTTTTCTTGTGGCTTTATGGAAGCTTTTGGACAACAGTACTTGTAATCTTCTTTGGAGGTGGTTTCCTTTACTGTCTTACAAGTGTAGTTTATTTATTCAAGTTATGCATATTTGATTATCAGATCTTGCTGAGGCTCTTTACATTCTTCAAATTCAGGTTTGGCATTCACTCTGAGCCATGAGCGGGTTGCACTGTTAATTGCAACTGTATATTCCATGTATTGTGCTTGGGCGTATGTTGGATGGCTGGGTGTGCTTTTGGGGTTAAATTTATCTTTTATCTCAAGTGATTGTGTAATATATTTCTTAAAGAACAACACAAATCAGAATTCAAGACCTACTGATTCCCCTGAAGAAACATCTGGAATGCACGATCAACAAGGCTTCTTCAATGGTGAGCATGTGCATGCGTCATCCTCAGAAAATGGCCCATGGTTTTCTGCTGATCGTAGCCCTGGAGTGCCTTCAACCAGTGGGGCAGATTCTGAGTTAACCTCTGAAGATGAAACTTTTCGGCTGCTAAACTGTACTGACCACTATTCAGTGCTGGGATTCTCCCGGTACGAAGGCGTAGACGTTACTTTACTGAAGCGAGAGTATAAGAAAAAGGTAATTCACCTTCTTTGTATTGGGATTTCTTTTCCAAATTCTTCTTAATTTTGTGGTTGTTCTATATAGCTTTAAAATCTGACTATCTAATTATGGTATTTAATGGCTGATTTTGATCCTTCCCGGGATTGATCAGGCAATTCTGGTCTATCCCCATAAAAATACTCATTTGTCACTGAAAATCAATTGTATCATTTGAACTTTCATGTTGCTTATCAGGCAATGTTGGTCCATCCTGATAAAAATAGGGGAAATGAAAAAGCTGCAGAAGCTTTCAAGAAACTACAGAATGCATATGAGGTGATTCTTAATCTCCTTTGATATATTTTTTTTCTGTTTGTTTTCCATTCTGATTGAATTGTTGTCCCATTTTGCTGTATATTATTTTGTAGGTTTTACTTGATTCCTTGAAGCGAAAAGCATATGATGACGAATTAAGGAGCCAGGAATTGCTAAACATTTTCCGCAGGTTTAAAAGCTCTTCACAAAAGGTAATGATCTTGTCCTCAGATGCTATGCATGTATTCAATTTTGTAATCGGTGTGTGAACGTGAAATTGTCTGACCAACTTCTTCAACATCTATGAGGAACCTCAGACTGATACCTGCCACTGGTTCCAAAATCCAAGGAGTTTCTATCCTTAACTTGGATTTGTTAGCAGGAAGTATTCTTTTGATCATTCTAGTATAGCTTCTGCTTTTAAGAATTTGTTTGTTTTAATATTGGTCCTTGGCTTTCATCAGTTGTTCCAAGTTTTCGCGCCTATTTACCTAATCTGAGCTTTGAATGTAATATCTATTCTAGAATGGAGGAAACGGTTTCTTCCCTTCTGGATTTGGAAGCCCAGAGGCTGATGGTGAGGACCCATTAGGAGAGGCAAGGCGAATCTCATGCAATAAGTGCAACAACTTTCATACATGGTTACTTACCAGAAAATCAAAATCTAGAGCAAGATGGTGCCAGGTATTTCATTTATATTCAAAAGCTTTCGTAATGTTCTAATAGCTTGCATTTATCAATGCTATTCTGGTTTTTCAATGATGCTCCTTTTCCCATAAAAAGCTGGCATTTCTTGTTATTGGTGGCAACACTTTTGTTATGGTTTTTTGTTATAAAGGATTGCAAAGATTTTCATCAAGCGAAAGATGGTGATGGATGGGTTGAACAATCTTCAGAACCTTTCTTATTTGGATTATTGCAGAAGGTACCTGCCTTTATGTTGGAAGTTAGTTTTTGGAATTTTATGTTGCACGCGTCTGTTCTGTACTTAATTTCCCACTTTAATTGCTATTGAATGAATCATTGTTTCCTTTTTCCCCAAAGAAAAGAAATCGACTTCTAAAAGAAAATGGGAAAGGGTGATTAGCAATAATGTGAAACCAATATGCTTGTTTAAAAACAATGTTGAATTTGCAGGTAAACACTCCAGCTGCATTTGTTTGTGCAGATAGCAAGATATATAATGCGAGCGAGTGGTATATATGTCAGGTAATCCTATGTTCACATTTTTCTTGATTTGGTTCTCTAGGAGATACCTCATGCACCAACTCAGAGGTATTGCATTTTTTGGAATTAAATTTACAGAAAGCTAAGTTTTTGTTGCAGGGAATGAGATGTCCAGCCAACACTCACAAACCTAGTTTTCATGTGAACACTAGTGTAACCTCTACGAAGCATTCTGGAAAGGGAACAAGTTCAGGACAAAGAGGCGGGCGGATGCCAGCATCTGTAGAAGAGTGCATGACAGAGGAAGAATTTGTTGAGTGGTTACAAAATGCAATGCAAACAGGCATGTATGAGAATTTGAGTGCCGGCACCTCTGCTGAGAGTCCATCTGCAAAACCTGGAAATGGTACCAAGACTAGTGGCAGTGCTAACAAGAGAAAGAAAAAGGGAAAGAAACAATGGTGAGTCTAGAACATATGTGCGCCCCTTGTTTATTATCTCACCAGTCTTTGTGTAAGCATTACTGAATGTGACAAAGAAGGTTCATAATCTATTTCAATGGTGGCCTATTGTCTGTTTTTCAGAAAAAAAGAAGGCTCGGAGGAAAAGTTTGACTCCATTAATATGGCATAAGTATAGAATCAATCACATTTAGCCTGGATACTACAGATCTTCATCAATCCTCTTCTTGTGTTCCATTTATTTTCACTTTAATTAGAATCTAGATGCGGACTGGTCTATCAGATGGGAAATAGACCATTACATCAAATGGGAATTAGGTTATGAAGTATGAACAAGTTATCCAGGATGGCGCAAGGAGATCTTGCACAGTTGCACTGCATACATTCCGCACTTTGTTTTGTGGAGGGATCCAAATGAAACACCGAGTGAAAGGAGTTGTATTACTGAAACTTGTTGTTGGATGTAATCTACTAGATAGCTTTTATCTGATGGGATAAGAGTGACAAATATGGTAGCCGGCATCAGAATCCCGATTACATATCTCTTCTCTCGGTCCTCTTATTTTCGGTTGAAGCTGTTTACCACATTTTGAGAAACGAGGCTGATTGGCTCGGTATCTAATCCGAAATGGTGAAATGATGGAATACATAAAAATTAGCTAAAAGTTATTTAATAGGCTCTGGATTACCTCAGGAAGCCAGGACTAGGAAAGTTATGCTATACGCAGCATCACAGTGATATGCCAGAACAATTGAATCGTATCCCCTATTTTTCAAGTTGTGATACATTGATAATACCAAGAACCAATAAACCAAGGTCCCCAAACTAAATGCAGAATGATGTTCACTATTAGGTGATTCAGTCAAGCACTCCGTTCCTGTGTAATCAAAACTTGAAAACAAGCTTACCATGAGGCTGCCTCTCCTGCCAACACTTGAATCCCTTCTCCTGCTTAAACTAATGTGACAAAACCAAGGAGGGTATATTTACATTCAAAATCAAGTTTAGATACTTTGCACTCGTACCAACATCTGGTTTACGCTTGTACACCCCTCCTCCTCTTCATACATAGAGAATTTGAGGCAGCCATCAAACCCAGCACAACCACTCTATGAGATGTAAGTTTCCAACTCTTAAAATCTTCTTTACTCAGCTGGTTATTTGAGTCTTCTTTACGCAGTTGGTCATTTGAGCCTTCTTTATGCAGTTGGTTGATTGAGCCTCCCTTATGTAGTTGGTTATTTGAGGAAGCCATCAAACCCAGCACAACCACTCTACGAGATGCAAGTTCCGAACCCTCAAAAGCTTTTCCATGCAGTTGGTTAATTTGAGAAGACGAATCTAAAAGATCTTCCCTCGGCCTTTTCTTCTCTGTTGTAGGTTGAACTTTGTCCCCAACTTGGGTTTGTTCCACACTAGTCTTTGTATTGATTGATGATAATGATTTGTCACCCATAACTGACTCATCTTGATTCAATTTCTTGGCTTCGAGAAAAGCATTTGTACCACAGAGAGGAGGAAAGTCCCGAACAGCTTCTACTATCCTTCGAGGATAATATTTAACAGTTGAAGGCACCTCCTGAACAGGTCTTGAATTGTTCAAGTGAGCAAATGGTCCACACCCTGGTGGAAAATCACGAACACAAGAGACTCTGCGTTTCTTATACTTGGGTGACAGTCTTCCCAATTTTTCTTCATCAAGACTAACACTTGACTGTGCAACTATTCTAGGTGATTCCGAATGCTGCAGCCCTTCACCCAGCCCCATTCCAACTACCAACTCGTTGTAATGGAATGCTCAAGAACCTGAAAGCATAGTGATCATCAAAACACACGCATTTGTAATGGTGTCCAACAACAAAAAATAAGTAAAAGTCAGTAAAGACCTAACAACAGCAAAAGAACATCCATTGATTATGCCTATTTTCTGTTAATTACTATATAGCGTCCATACAATGTTAATGAATAGCATGAAAGGGTGTTATCTCAGATTCTCAGGTCATAAAGTTTCAACTTCCACAAGTATAGGAAAGGTTTGTGATGTAGGAGCTGGTGATCAAGTCTGCCTTTCTTCTGCTACAATATATGCCTCCTACTCTAGATCAAGGAGGAATGATTCTGAAACAGCTAAGAAAATATTATACCTAATACTTCTAAGCTACCTAACAACTCTAGTAAATAATGATTCCTAAAACAATCTGGAAACATAAAACATTCCGTAAAAACTATCGCCAATTGCCATCAGTTTGACTGTTTGAGCTCCGATTGCATCTCGTTCAAGTGAGCACTTTGGCACACTTAGATGAAACATTGAAGCACTAACCTAGCCACAAACAATAGCCAAATTAATATAGAAATAGTACCCATTAAGAATCTATTTTCCAGAAAAAGAACAACTGAAAAGAACCCATGGAAAAGTATAATTTACTTACTGTTAAACATGTGAGATTATAAACATGAACATCAAATTAAAGAGCCAAGAATTATTCATAAACTATAGACTGAGGTATGTATTTACCAAATCTAAATTCCCAACCCATTTTCTTTTCACTGCCCATAAAAAAAAATTACCTGTCATGAAAATAGAATAAATAAAAACCCTTTCAGTTCATATGGAATTTGCAGAGAAAGTAAAAAGGAAGAGATGAGGTAAAGAAACTCACCTGAAAATCAAGAGGCAAGAATGTTACCGACACTGAGATCGACTTTTGTATTCACATTGACCTAAATGTTTGACTCGGACCTTATATATAAGAGGCCCAAAAACCCAACCGGACCCGGACATTTCCAAAATACCCTTAAAAATTTGGTTAAATTACCAAAATACCCCATCTCCCTCATATATTCCAGGAACAGTGAGCTCCAAAAACTGGTTCTCAATGGGGGCTCTCTTACACTCTGTAGCTCTCTTCACTCCACCGGCTCTGAAAATGGTCACCGGTAATGGGTCTTCTCGGAATCAGAGTTCTTGCTTGGAATTCTCAACTGGGTGCCCTTCTTTTTCTTTTTCTTGCCGACCATTTAGAGCTCAGAAGCTACCAATTGGGCCCAGAAGGTCAGTGATTGTTGGGGCGAAGAAGAAGAACAACAAGGAGAGGAAGAAGGAAGATAAGCATAGCTTTGTGTCTAGGCCTGATGAGGCTACTGGCCATTTTCCTGAAGCTGTTCTGCTTAGACAGGTTGCCTTTGGATTTTGTGCTCTTAAATTTGTTGGTGCTGTTTTTGGTTGATGAAGTTATGAGAAAATGTTCATGTTTGGTTATGTGAGATTAGAGATAAGTGAATTGTGGTTTCAGTTATGTTTGAATTGTGGGTATAGGGGTTTCATTTCATTTTAGTTCTTGTTGTTTTGGGACTATAATGCTTCAATATTCAAGTACGAAACTTTGGGTTGAGACTAGAAAAAAAACTTCTATTTTTTTCTTGAAAAGTAAATGGAGTTGGATAAGATAAGGTAAATTTGAATGTGTTATTAGAGTGACTAATACAGTTGTGTTATGAGCTGCAGAAGAAAGTTCAGGAAGATGGTGCAGTTCTCCCTGAGTTTGCCGACGAAGACGAAGGTTAGTGATTCTGATTCAAATCTGTTGTAGTTTCTAGCTATAGAGGAAGCAATAGGAATTGAATTTCTTTCAAATAAGTATTTTGGCTGTAATGAAATTGCATTAATATGTTTTCTTTTGATCTTTTGCAGAAAAGGTCTATGAATTTCTGAAGCTTCAGCTGCAAGACGATCTGGATGAGGAGCGACGTAAGTGTGTTTCATATTTATTTTTTGCTAGTAGCATTCTCTTTCGGATTATTACAGGGCAAGATGGTGAACTTACTCGCTTATGCATACAAACTATATCTATTAGTTTACACTGATATGAACTGAATCTACTATTATTTGACCTTGTGTAATTTTTGAGATGTAACATAACTTCACTTGTTTTAGATGAGAAATTCTCTCTTATGTTATTCGTACGTCTGTTCGGTAGTTTAAGGGGCTTGATTACAACTTACTGTTTCCCTTTTTTCAGTGCGCCACTATGAGGTGGTGTATCTAATTCATGAGAAGCATGCAGAAGAGGTGGGGAGTGTAAAGGAGAAAATTGAAGGTTAGCTTTGCACTTCTGCTCTGTTGGTATTGTAACTATTGTCTACAACATTGTTGAACCAAGTATGATAGATTGGCTGCCAATGTATAATTGTATACATTTAACAAAAATAAAACATGTGATTTTGGAGTGCTTCTTCAGTCTTCTTATAATATCTTGTACTATCGTAAAGAGACTTCAAACAGAAGTCGAGTTAAAATGATGGTATTACTTTGCATATTTTTGTATTTCTTTTGCTTCTTAGTGACCGACACTTTGTAATATTTTCCTTTTCAATGAGGTGATAATGTGCCTTTGGGAAAGAATGTAGATAGTGGATCTGAAAGAAACCTGTAGCAGTGTTACTTTAGGTGTCATATTTGAATTATTTTCAAAAAAAGGTGAATATGTTATGTGAATTTGGATAGATATCTTCCGTTAAAACATAAAGATTCTTTATTCAGTTAACATGGTAATCGGCTTGTAGTTGCTTCTTGCAGAAATCTGTTCACCCTGAAAGTTAAAGATTACTTGACAGTTAATAGAATGAAAATCCATCTTGCTAACTTTCTGTTGATACATGCATATGCCTATTGCAATTGTAGCAGAGTGAATTTTCCTTCTGAGTTTCAGTTGACATGTAGCACAACTTCTCATTTTATGCTTGCGAATGGATTTTCTTACAGCTTTTCTAGGGGAGAAGAGAGCCAGGATATGGAGACTGAGTGATTGGGGAATGCGGAGACTGTCATACAAAATACAAAAAGCCAAGAATGCCTACTACGTTCTGATGAACTTTGAGATTGATGCCAAATGGATAAATGATTTCAAGAGTCTGTTGGACAAGGATGAAAGAGTCATTCGGCATCTGGTGATGAAGAGGAATGAGGCTATCACAGAGGATTGCCCTCCTCCCGAGTTTCAGTCCATGAATGCCAGTACAGATTCTGAAGAGGAAGATGAGGATGATATTGAATATGATGATGAAGATTACGATGATGAAGATGGGATTATCATTGTTGATACTGATAATGATGATGTAGAAGATATTAAACTAGTAGAACAACTAGTGTAGGAATATTAGTGAGATGTGAAAACTAATGACAGAAGTAAGTGAGAAAATAGAGAATTTTGAGTATTGGTTTTTGTATAAATATGTTAAATCCCATAGATGTTTTTCCCAGTAATATATGCCATTCCTAGTACCCCGGTTTGGGTTTATGTTTATGTACTTTGGAATGCTTACAAGTTGCTGAACTCCTGAATGTGTCAGAACATGATTGAAATAGTGACCGCTCTCACCAAGTAGAGCTGGTGTGCACACTTGTTCTGTAGATAATACTTGATCTGTTTCTTATTTTTTTGGTCTGATACTTGATCTGTTTCAGTGCTGCATTATGTGTCTGTACTACTATGGGCACCATTTCTAGTAATAAGATCTCCCAAGTGTATAACTCGTATTAAACTGTTCCATTGTAGGTAAATGCTCTTTACCACTATCAATAATAAAATCCTTGCATGAGACCCTGTTTACATTTATAATTGCACGCTTCTACACCTCTGTCGACTACTTTACTTTGTTTTGTGCAATTTCCTTTGCAAAAGGTAGCAATATTTCTGTGAACCAACCTCACTGTTTGCTCTTGCTTAAACTTCTGAGTCTTTAACAGTATATATTTTTTTGAACGTTTGAATACTTGATAACTGATTTTGGTACAACAATCTTTATGAATCACATTTTTTTTTTGTTCCGATCAATTCATCAGTATTACTTCATCTAGGTATCAAAAATCCATCAATCTTAACTCTTTACGACTTTACGTATGGAGAAACGAGCACACTTCTCTTTCAAACAAAATCCAAATATTTCATAACAAATCCAATCCTAGCAACCTTTATACCCGGATCCTCGGTTCGATTTTTCCGAAGTTTCATGCAAAGATAGACTTGCTCTAGAAAGTCTGCACACATTACACATTTCCATCCTAATCATACTGAACTGTTCCCGATCTTCTCAAAGAAAATTAGAAAAAAGAGCAGAAAAAGAAGAAAAGAAGAAAAAGAAGTAACAAACACTGAGCTGGGTGGCAAAACCCAAGATTTGACTCACTCTCCTTCAGCCACATTTCCTAAGCCAAGGGCTATAAATAAGAGTAACCCTTGAATGAGATCACACACACATCTAACTAGCCAACACAGAAAGCAAAACATGTCACATTTTGCTTATACCAGCACCACCGCTATTGTTGCTTTCCTCATCCTCCTCCTTGTTCCACATTCTTACTCCTCTGGTGATGCCATTTTGAGTGACGAGTATGACCTTGAGGCCTCAACTGTTCCAGATTCAGATGTTGATCTCTTGGAGTTTCCTCTGAACCTTGAGTACTTGGAAGCTGAGTTCTTCCTATTTGGCTCTTTGGGTTTTGGCTTGGATAGAGTTGCTCCAAACTTGACGTCCGGTGGTCCAAAACCCATTGGTGCTAGGAAAGCCATGTTAGACCCTTACACTAGGGATGTGATCGAACAATTTGCATGGCAAGAAGTTGGACATTTGAGGTCTCAAATCTTCTATGTTTTCATTTTCTTACCTACTTTTGTGTTCAAGTGTTTATTTATTTATTTAGTAGTTAATGGTATTCGGATAGGGGATTTGAACTGAGGCCCTCGTTTTTGTTTGCAGAGCTATTAAAAGGACAGTGAAAGGGTTCCCAAGGCCACAGTTGGATTTAAGTGCAAAATCATTTGCAAAGGTGTTTGATCTTGCATTTGGACGTCCTTTGAAGCCACCATTTGATCCTTATGCCAATAGCTTGAACTATCTCCTTGCATCCTATTTGATCCCTTATGTTGGTCTTACTGGTTATGTTGGAGCAAACCCCAAACTCCAAGGCCCTACTTCCAAAAGGGTAATTTTCAAACCCAATAATAACCGCGCTCGAAAACATTCTTTGTCAAACAGTTTAGCATTTTATGTTGTTAGACGTCAAATGAGTCATGAATTATAAACCTGATGATTTGATTTTTGTTTATGTATATGTGAGATTGTATTGAAAGTGTGACAACATAACATTCTTCAAGTATCTAACAGCTAGCTCTAATAGTTTGTATTTGCTTTCAGCTTGTTGCAGGTCTTTTAGGTGTGGAATCAGGACAAGATGCAGTGATTAGAACAATGCTGTATAGGCAGGCTCTGGTGAGAGTGCACCCATATGGTATAACAGTAGCTGAGTTCACAAATCGGCTTTCTGATCTGAGGAACAAGCTGGGACAGATGGGTTTGAAAGATGAAGGCCTTCTGATTCCAAAATATAAAGGAGCTGAGGGAAAAATCAGGGGCAATGTTCTTGCTGGAGACTCATATTCAGTTGCATATGACAGGACACCAGAGGAGATACTGAGGATTGTATATGGATCGGGTGATGAACGTGCCCCGGGGGGTTTCTATCCGAAAGGAGCAGATGGTCGTATTGCCAAATCTCATCTACGTTCTGAATAGAACTTGAAGAAATAGTACCAGTTCACATGTAGTTTACCTTGTGTAGACAGTTTGTTCATTCTCCAGAGAGAAATAAATGTTCCTATTGATTATGATCAAGGAATTTGTCTCCAGCTTCATACTGTTTTGACTCCTTGTTTTTCCATTTCAACCACTAATTCTGTGAAACAGAGAACACAAATGAACAAGTAAGATTAGCATGGGTACTAAAAACTTGTCCAATGTCAACTCACTCATAGAATGGGGGTTCATATATTACATAGCAAGAAAACATGTGTATGGAAGGAAGATACAGCAAAATCCATTGTTACATTGTGTTATACAAATTCCCAAGTTTTCTATTATAAACATGATACTATTGATACATGCACAATGAGGAAATCATTTAATCCGAAAGGAGAGAAAGAAAATGTGGACTGGAAGAAAATGTGCATGGGACGGTTCAATCGCGAGTGACATGTTACCGAGGTGAGGTCTGAGGGCTCTCAGATGATTTCCTTGACTTTTACCTATAACCAGTAATTTCAGCTGCCGTAACCATCTTGCGTCACCAAGGTCTCCATGGAGCACTTGCCAATACAAAGTCATCAAAAGCCAATGGTCACAACATTCCGCAGGGAACCACAACAGACATACGAGCTCATACTACAGTGTATGAGCATCTTCCTAGCTTGCCCGGTGCACTGGCCTTTGCACTCATATGTTGTTCAGTGTTACACTGAGCTGGTAGTCCTCGTTGCTTTGTTCAGGAAAGCAACGAGGCTGTGGCGGCATATGCTCAAAGTCAAGATTAGCATCTGTCATTTCAACAATAGTAGGGTAACAGATGATTGTTTATAAGAATACGGGATCTCTCCGTATCACGAAGAATTTCATCCAGTATGTAGATTGGCCCCAAATGACCTAAGCTGCTAAAGAAACACTGCACCAATACATTCCATGTGCCAATGTTGGGGGAGATACCTTCACTTATCATCTTATGAAGATAAACCATGGCCTCATCTAGACCTACCGAGCTACAAATCCCCCATAGAAGACTAGTATAAGTTATCACATCTGGACACCACTCCTTTACTGCACCACTACTGTTGAAAAGCTGAATAGCAGTCTTTATCCTGCCTTGCTTGCAAAAGAAATATATCAGTATGTTATATGTAATGGCATCAGTCTTTGTTCCACATTTCAGCATGTTGCCAAAAACCTGCATAGCCTCGTTGGTCATCCCAGCGCAACAAAAACCATTCAAAATGGTGTTGTACGTTACCAAATTGAGTTTCAAACCCTTATCATGAATCTCCCTGACAAGTCCAAATGCTTCTTTGAATCTGCTCACCTTGAAGAGACCATACAATAACTCATTATATGTTGTAATGTTGGGCAAACTCCCATTGTCCCTCATCTTGTTGAGCACCTTGACAGCCCAATCTACTTCTCCACCTTCACATAACCCTTTGATAAATGTGTTATAGGTAACTGTATTTGGAGGACAGCCTTCTGCAGTCATATTTTCTACAAGACATTGAGCTCGATTAAACATATATTTCCTGCACAGAACATCCACCATACAGGTATATGCTATTACATTAGGACGGCAACCACAGGCCATCATTTTGTTTCAAGTCTCAGATGCCCGAACAAGGTTGCCAGCTTTTACAAACCCATCAATAAGAGTGCTAAATGTGGTCACATTTGGAGAACAACCCATTCTCTCCATCTCATGTAAAACAGATACAGCTTTGCACATATTCCCAACAGAGCAGAGACCATGTATAACAGTAGTATATGCAACAACATTTGGCCCAAATCCTTCACGAACCATGCGGTTCCACAAGTCAAGAGCCTCACTAACTCTACCTTCCATAAAATAACCCTTTAACAAGGAAGTAAAGGTGTGAATGTTAGGCCTACATCCCCTCACAAACATCTTAGCCAAAACTGCAAGAGCTGACTCAACATTCCACACATCAGAAAGGGAACTAATAACCGTCCAGTATGTGATGACATTAGGGTCTAATCCCTTATCTGCATCTCAACCAGCAACCCCAATGCCTCTTCAAATTTGAATTCTTTGCACAACCCATTAACCAAAGCATTATAAACAGACACATTAGGCTCAAACTTACAAGCAAGCTCCCTCGCTTCGTCTACCTTCCCAAGCCTACACAATGCAGACACTACAGTCGTATAGCTCACCGTGTCAGGACAACATCCCTTAGACATTTCACCAAGCAACTTATGTGCACCATCCACCCTATCATTCTTACACAATGCCTTCAACAAAATATTATAAGTAAACACATTCGGCACCATCCCATCTTTCTTCATCTTAACATACACCGGATTAATCATCCAAAACCTATTTTCACAAAGCAACGCATCCAACAAGTGATTGTAAATCTTCACACTCGGTTTGTACCCGAATTCTCTTATCCTATAAAACACCTTCAATGCCTGCTCAGCCAACCCAGCTCTCCTACAAGCCTTCACCACACTTATAAACAAATCCTCAGAGCAACTCACCCCCTCCAGTTTCATTTGGTGCATCAAGTACTGCACACCATCCATTTCACATTGGCTCCCAAGCTTCTCAATCATGGCCTTGTATGTCAATTGGGTGTGTTTGAAATCTCTGGAGTTGGAAATGGACCTGAAATACTCCAATGCCAGACCCAACTGGGGCTCATGCTTCAGCCTCTGCAAGACTTCAGACTCTGCCAAAATGGGTTGGGTGGGTTCAGTTTGGGGTTTAGGGTTTAAGCTGGGAACTAGATTTGGGTTTGAGCTGAGCACCAAGGGTCTTGTGGGTTTGTGGATTTTCAGCAGTAAGGAGCATCCTTCTTTCAGATACATTACAGCAATATGAGCTGAAATTAGGTCTAGAAATCACCAAAATTACAGACCCAGACGAATCAAAGTTTATGAATTCGATCATGGTGAAGTAAGAAACATCTGAAAGATGAGAAATTGGTAATGGGAAAGTGGCTGATCAATCAAAGGTGAAGACTTCGGAGGGTTTTAGGGAAGAGTGTGTTTAAAGTTTTAAACTTTTAACTGAAGAAGGGGTGATTTGTTGAATATAAAAAACACATGGGGTACTAATGTAAATATTGAAAGGTTTTGGGGTGAATGTGAAAATTAATGAGCTATTTGGGACTTTGGGTTGAGACTGAGACCCAGAAACAAAGCTCGTCGTTTCAAACAGAGCAGGACTCTGATCGCTTCTCAGAGTAAAGGTGCGTATCTCTGAAATTTACATCTGCCCAATTCGAATTTCGTATTGGTTGTTCTTGTTTTGACCTAATTCTGTGTTTAAAGCTTTGATTAGTTCAGAAAGTATAGATCTTGGACCATAATCTGTTGTATCTAACACTGAATCCTAGATTTTTTGTTTTTGTTTTTGGGTTTTGATTAGGGAGTTGGGTTTAGTTTATTCAAGATTTCATAGTAAAAAATTCGGATGATATGTGATTCTATTCCTAAGCTCTACTATGCTCATACTAGAATGAACCTCATACCTAAAATCTTCAAGACAAAGAGAACCCAGTTCAAGTTTTACAAAATCATGGAAACCAAAGTTTTGATAAGGATATAGAGCATGAACATAAGCATTACACATATTACGCATGAGTGAGCTAGCTATCTGCTGTTTACATATTGAAGTTTTGATAATTTACTTCGTCATTGTTCTGAAACCGAGTGTTAAATGTAACTGTGTAAACTTCCGTGACATCCCATTTGAGCTTGTTCCCTCTGGTTCTTTCCCCTGTTGTGGAACTTGAAGATATGATATTCTTGTCGGTTTCTGACAAGGAGTTCCATATATGGTGTTCGTTTATCTATATGGTTGCTTCCTATACAGTTTGACATTTACTGACTCCGTCTTGAACCGCTTTTAGCTACCTATTCCATTCTGCAAAATTGAGGGATATTTTGTATTATGTGTCTCACTTTCCACTGATTTTGTTTTCGAGCTTACAGATAGCAGAAGCTATGGCTGGACACAATGAGTCAAGTGCATCTGGGAAGAAATCTGGCGAGGCCTCAAATGATGTACCAACCATCAATGCTGAGAGTTTGCAAAGTAACATGAAGATTGTCTACTACAGGTTTGTTTTGGGAACCTTTTAGGCCCCTTATTTATTTTACGTTACCATCCTCAGAGCTTGATTTGTTGATTTCTACATGGATGCTATTGTTTTTTGGAATCAGAAATCATTCGTTTGTATGAGCAAGAGAGGAAAAATGGGGGGGGGGGGGGGGGGGTAATGTTTTGTTTCACTCTTGGAGTTCATTCAAGTTCACCCACCAGTTGATCATAAAAAAATTTGGGCTCCGGTAGATATTAGGATGGATTGTTGTTCCATGTCTTACATAAGGTTGGTTACTGATGATATCACTTATCAGGCTAGTATAATGCATCATTTAAATACATGGGAAGATGTCACAAATTGTTAAATAACTTTAGTTAGAAAGTACATGCTTATAACGTATGTAGCTCTATTTTAATACAAGTGTTGGTATTCTCCCTTCTGCAGCCGAACATTTATGTCTATCATCGGCGGGGTCATTGCTGGAATTCTAGGGTTCACTGGCCTTTCTGGATTTATTTTGTATTTCCTTATTATGGCCATTACTTCGGTTGGACTGATTGCCAAGGCAGGATTTCAAGTTCATTCGTATTTTGACAGCTGGAACCAGATTATACTTGACGGCTTCCTGGGTGGGCTTTTGTCATTTGTGCTGTTCTGGACGTTTTCTTATGACATTGTGCATATATTCTGAGGAGTATCTGCGGCATCTCAAACAGAAGAAGTCCTGTTTTTCTGGTGATTATTTTCTATAGCGAAAGTTGAGTAAATCTGCTCCTGGTTCCTGCTATGTAGTCTTTTGCTGCTCATTTGGAAATGGCGCAGATTTTTGTGTCAAACCTTGTCGTTGTTTAGATTTTGTCCACTTATATCTTTCCCCATGAATACTGTTTGGCTGAAAGGTTACATTTTTAGGCTTGACAATAGTACTGAGCTCTTCTGTTTAGATAAATGTTTATGGAAGCTACTATTTGATTACAATCACCGTTCTTTAACCAATATAAATGTTGGACAGAGGTAAAGAAATAAAACTTCATATTGAGGCAATTCTGTTGAATAGTTAATTTTAAACTGTGCATATTTCGGAACAACGCACATGCAGCCAGTTCATGTATCACAAGATTGGAGAACAGTGATACACTGGCATGGGTTCGAAATTTTATATCCCATTACCGCTGTGCTTCTGAGAAGAAATGGCTCGAACAAAGCTGATGACTCAAGATCCAAGCATGTTTTAGAAGTGGTGAAGAAGCAGTGCATAGCAACCAAAGCCAAGGACTACTACTACATAGGGGTGGATTGGTAGGTATACCAATTACATTTTCCTAGTACCATGTACCAACCAATATATAATTGGTAGGAAAAATCCACCATTTCTACCAACCAATAATGTTGGTATACCAACTACTTGGTACGGTTGGTACTCGGTTGGTACGGTTGGTACTGGGCTTCTACCAACATATTTATGGCCCAAAAATTTAAAGACCCAATCCAAATAAGTAACAACAAATCACAACACAAATCCATAGTCTTATACAACTTCAACCAAATTACCAAATAAAAAGTCACAAACTGAATGCCAAAGTCCAAATATCCAAACTTCCAAAGTACTAACAAGTCACAAATTCACAAAACGATTGAAAAAAGAAGAAAAGAAATGATAGGTCTAAAAGCGGGACATGTTGACATGTTGTAGGTGGTGATGGTGTTGCTGTTAGGTGGTGGTGATGGTGATGATGCCTAAGCATTTGTCTGACCAGAGCTGTTGCTACTTGGGCCGCCCCTTCCTGCCTCAATGTTTTGCGTAAAAGCATTCTCTACAATAATAACATAGATTGCTATCAGTTAGAAAAGGGGTTAACTGTCCGAATAGTAATAGTATGCTAAGGTTCGACTACAGTATATCAACATTCATAACTAAGATCACCGAAGAGATTAACAAAACAATTTCGATTGTGTTTTTATTGTAATCAGTAAAACAGTCTTGAAAACTTGTTGAGAGCTAGTGAAAAGGAAAAGAAATGTACTAGTAAATACTTAATAATAACTGGGTACAATCTGGAAATCATCCAGAGACAATATCAAAATTGTATTAGTATACTCTGGGAGCCATTGAAGCATTGAGCTGCAAAGAATCCGCAAACCAATTCAAAGTTGTTGAAGAGATGTCCGCTAACTCATATCTCAACTATGTGTGCAAATTTTACTTGCTCTCAATTAAAAAGATCCGTCCTGAAAAAGTCTGTTAAGGATCAACAACAGAATACAAAGAAAATAAAAGACGAGACATAGAGTTGCAAAAAGTTAATAACAGTGGAAGATTCTTGAGTAGAAATTTACATGAACATAACTCTGATACCGTATTATTTTGAATGAGAACTTTTGCTTAAACATGGTTAAATCAAAGGATTAATTCAAAATAACTGAATGCTAATTCTCCCTGGGAACCACAAGAGGATGCAGTGAAGAACTCTAACTTGCAAGCAGAAAAGAAAAAATGAGGTACTCCGTACTCTACTATCTATTTAACTGACCTTGACAGTAACCTATTCCAGAACTCAAAATCTCATATCTAGTACCATATTACCAATACAAATTTGAGCTTGTGATTCAAACAAATTTTCTAAAACAAATTCCCCTAAGTCCTAACATCGTATTCCTCCAATGAAACATCTCAGATAAATAATGAACAATTGAGACAAAATAAAGAAAGCGGATAAAAACATCACCCAACAATACAAAGAGTTGTATTTATCTTCCCCTTTTGCTCTCAGCCGTCATAAACTGCCTGTGCATGTCTACATACAGTCTTAAAGATCAATCCTCCCTTTCCCTATGAAGTATGAACTACTACCGGAACTTCCAACGCTCATTAGTAAGACAGAAACCAGATGAGCACATATACACAACGAGTGTCAACTACAGAAAGAAACATGCTTTATCACGCTCTTTTCCATTCAGACATCGTACACTCTCTGTGCTAACATTTACGCAGTCTTAAACATCTGCAACAAAGCAGTTTTGCCTCTCCCTAAGTCCAGTTACACTTCTTATTCTACAGCCTCTCATTGCAAATGCATCCCCTAACAATCCAAATTTGCTAAGTCAAAATACTAAAATAAACAAACAGTGAGTATGTACTAATCATTTCCAACTTCTAACATCCTCAACCATTCAAATGCAAAGATCAAACTTAGCAGAATGTCACCAAGTATAACAATCGCAATGAATTTGATATCACAACAAAAGGATACACCAAATAAGTGCCATGAGCAAATGCCCCAGCCAGCACAGAAATAAACAGACGGTCCCTTAGAACCGGTTGTTTCCGCAGCGTGAGCCGAACTGGCCAAGAAAACACAAAATCCCAGATGTCAAACACGAACAACATCACAAAACGGAACCACGAAAAAAGCCGAGCAGAATTGGCGAAACTTACTGAGGGGAAGAACGGGGGCGTAGATGAGAGGAATCAGGAACTTAATTTGATCCGACTTGTTTCTCTTCCTTATTGCATCAGGCTGCCTTCCAAATACATTCATGCATGCAACAAATCGATTGTCGAGATGAAAACAGAACATAGAGATAATTTATGGGTGGGTTTGGAAGGACTTACTGATTAGAAGGATCGGAAGAGGAGGGCCAGGTGGCCATGGCTTGAGATCTGGAGGAAGGGAGGGTTAGGGGATTTATTCAGATATATATATATATTTATATTTAATAATTTAATATAGGATAAGTCGGTAGGTACGGTATACCACGGTAGAGGAAAAACTTGTACCACCTACCGTACTGTATTTTGAAGTTGGTACGGTATACTGTACCGTGTACCATGTACCGACTTTCTGGTATACCAAATTATTTGGTACGGTTGGTATAGGAATTGGTTGGAATGGAATTGTGTACCATTGCCAGCCCTACTACTACATGTTCACCATGGTCCACTGGACATCGTCCTTGAGTAGTCGAACCAATCCTCATATTTTGAAGTTCGGTAGGAGAAAACAAGAGCAAATGAGAAAGAGAGGAGGATGCGAGGAAACTATAAGAGAATTCAAAGACGGAGTACCAGTTACTGAGATTGACCAACTCACCACCTCGTTAGTCTCATTGATCCCATGGAATGGAGGCTCATAGATATTCTCATTGTTCCTCTAAATCCATATTCGAAGCACGTATAAGACCGATTTCTAATAGTGATCATGAATATGTTTTCAGCAGGATTTCAGAATCCTAGTACTTGCTAATGGCGACGGATCAAACATGTATTCAAATTGGTCTTCTCACGCATTGAACTTTATAGAGGCCTCAGCTGCTGCAAACCTGACCTTAGTTATACCTTATAGTTACCAAACGTGACCTTCTCTTTGGTATTCTTGAGAGCAGCAATGGCTTCGTTATAGCTTGGCTTGAATCACTGAATGACATGAAAAATTATGAGTTGCTTGTGTGACATTGTTCATACCACCTGAACCATTATTCACTATAGGGTTACAAAAGCTAAAACTAGATTTAGATCACAGACATTTTCATACGGTTTGAAGTGAAAATGATCACTTCCATAAGGCATGACTTCTCGTGCCCATGGGCTTGCATTTCTATATATATATATATATATATATATATATATATATATATATATATATATATATTCAGTGTTACTGAGAAATAATTGAAGAGGATTTAAGTTCTCCATTATCTCCTTTGATTTAGTATGAGTTTGATAAAATTATTTTATGCAGATGTACTTGGACTACAACGAAAATACAATTACTTGAGCAATTGAGGATGATAGAACGAGTTGAAACATCAAACACCAGCATAGGATGATATAGACTTCACCGAGGTTTCTCTGGACATTTTAGTTACTGATGGACAAAGGAATGAACTACTTAATCACATATCTAGAATCTGTCTAAAGTTGGGGATTTGTAGGGTACAAAGAAGAAGAAAAATGATCGAAGAAGGTGAGAATGACAAATAAAATTAACTTGGTCGAACCAGACACATGCTTAATTATAACATGATCGTCAAAATAACATGATCATCCGAATAACATGATATAATGCTTATAACATGATCGTTGATGAATGATAAAGTGTAGAGAGAAAGAGAGATAGCAAGAGAACAGAGAAATTATCATCTTATTCATTGATATGAGTCATTTATATAAGGAATGAAACAAAATCAATATGGTAAAGATAAAGAATACATAAATCTAGTCAAACTACATATCATAATGGCATAAGGCCAAGACACAGATAAAGAATATCTAGAAAGATATAGAATATCCTAGAACACTCCCCCTTGTACCGCAGGCTGTTATGTCGATGGTGCTGATTTGTTGCCTCGTCAAAAACCTCGTCAAGTCACAAAAACCCTGTGGGAGAAAAACTGAACCTTGATTGTAGGAGAAAAAGAGTACAGCGCATCATTCACATTTGATAGTGACATGTATGTATGTGCTAGACTCCTCCTGAAGTTTGCACCTCCCCCTAATCTTTACATCAATCATATGACTTTTCCTAATTCTTTCTAATCACGGAAATTTCAATAACTTAGTATGTCAATGCTCTTTAACATGTCTTCAAATGTGGCATTGGACAATGATTAACTAGATCATGCCGTATTGTCCTCAAACATGATCTTTTACACTTAGATCTTGAGGAGAAGACTACTTGTGAACTCAAAACATAAGTTCGTGCAGGAAATCAGATTTTCCCGCAGCATGCTCTTCAGTTACTAGAACAGCCGTAACTTCCTCTAGGAAATATGTATGAACGAACAGTAAATGGTTTTGGAAACCAGACTCATTTAGCTTTCTAACCATATATTACACACATTCTGGTTCGTCAGGAGCTGTTCACAAAGTCCAGTCAAAGTTGACTGTTTTACCAAAGATTCTCGAACAGATTCGTCCTACTTTACGAAAACGGCCATAAATCACTCAATATGATAGGTATGATCAAATGGTTGGTGTTCCTAGAAATTAGACATATAGACCTTTTCAATGGTACCAGTTTTACCATTTTCTAGTGAGTGAGGTTTCATGTAGGTCCCATGAAAGTTGATCTAGGAAACTTGGCAGATTCTGATTTTTTTATTGATGTGTCTTTCTTATGTAGGGATAGAATAAGCCTCAACCTTTCATATAATTAAGTATTGAAAAAATAGTTACTGCCATTACATTGACATTACGTGGGTATATAGCTACACTTAGCTTTACAACTTTTCATAGCGAATGAGATGTCAAGTCTTTCTTATTGTGTTTTTACAAAAAGAGCGACTCAATACATTGAAGTTGGAGCAAATATCCTTGTTTAGGTCAAAAGCAGAGGAGGGAGTAGTACTCAAAAGAACCATGAAAGACATTGCAGCAAATAAAGCAATTGAGGAGGAAGAAGAGGAAACCATTTTGTGAACTTGTTTTTGGCTTAACTAGCTAGCTTCTGATAAATATGTGGTTGAGTTGAATGGTATGATTTCTGGCACTACCAAATGGTGTTATATAGTACTAGAATTCAAGTTTTATAGTCATTTTTGGAATTAGAAGGTATCTCTCAAAGAGCTAAATTTGCTTAATGCAGTGGGAGTGGGAGCTGTTACCATCTACCTTATTGACTGGCTTTAAACTTTGATCAGCCTAAGTCACACATTTTGTTTTGAGCTTTCAGAGTGTCAAACTATACCATTATAACAGGTAGTCAGGTACCAAAATGATTGACCAAGTTACCAAGTACCACAACCCAAGGATTAAAATCTCTGCGATATATCCGATATATCCTCCGATATCTCCTTTTTTCGAAGGACCGATATATCTTTAGGGGTCAATATCTTATCTTCCACCGTATCTACGATATTTCCCCGATATTTAGGAAATATTGTCAAATATCACCGATATTTAGGAAATATCTCCGACATTTAGGAAATATCTCCGACATTTATGATATTTTCGATATATCACCGACATATTAAAAAAATATTTGTAAAAAATTGAAATGTTATCCGGAAGAAAAGTAATTCTGTTGAGGTGTATCCTAATGAAGAGTGGTGGTCTCGAGTTATAGTACAATAATGTGCTTACACACTCCACATGCAATTGTCAGTTTCAGTGACCACAATAATCTCATCATGCAAGATATTATTTCAAAGACTTGACCCAAGAGAAAGGCTTTTGTTTGAAATTAAACTTGAGAAAATAAAAGAAAAAGAACATAGGAATCACATGTTTATGTGCTGTCAATTTCAAAGGTACTAGTCTCGACTCTCGACTCTCAAGAAGAACATGATTCCTTTCAAGATATATCTGGATGCAGATCGATCTATTACACAATTATCAAACTTGGAGATGAGTAGACAGTGGAGGAATATTTACACTTGAGAAAGAGAATGAGTATAAGATAGAGAACATATGTACTCGTGAGAGTGTGAGACCGTGAGTCCGTGACATAAGATACATAATACAATTATAGAGATGAGAAACAGAGAGAGAGAGAGAGAGAGAGAGAGAGAGAGAAATAGAGAGATATGTGAGTCCGTGACATAAGATACAGAACACAATTATAAAGATGAGAAACAGAGAGAGAGAGATATGTGAGTCATGTGACTCCAACGTCCCACACTCTCACCATATCTTGACTGATTATAGAGATGAGAAACAAACAGAGAGAGAGAGAGATATATGAGTCATGTGACTCCAACGTCCTATCATATCTTGAGTGAAAGATCTCAATGAAGATTTGCAAAATGTGTTGATCCAAAAAAGACGAGACCAACTGAATAAATTTTTCAATTATAGAGATAAGAAAGAGAGAGAGACATAGAGAGATGTGAGAATTATACAGATGAGAGAGAGGACTGAGAATTCTATATAAGAGCTTAGCCCGGCCTTTAGGTACATCATACATGATACATCACATACTTACTCCAAAACATAAATCTCAATTACATAACTTCCCCAAGAGGCAGACATCAACATAGAAGCAATACGTATTGCATTCCTGCAATTATTTTGAAAGAAGTTGTTTTGTTCAGGTATATACTATATATATATATATATATATATATATTGCCATTTTGAACTTACATTCTTTGTTTTAGTAGTTACTCACTAATTTACAATAAATGTGTAATAAAATTTGTATTGTTATGTAATAGATCAAAAATGGCAAGTAGCCGTGGAAATGATCCAGCATGGAAGTATGCAACAGTTATCCCAGGAAATCGTTCTGGCACAAAATGTATATTTTGTGAGAGCATTTTTCAAAGTGGCGGAATTACAAGATTGAAGAGTCATTTATCAGGTTATGATCCACACAAGAGTGTAAAAAAATGTGAAAAGGTGCCAGCAGATATCAAGCATGAGGTGATAGCATGGATAAAAAAAAAAGAATGTATCAAGCAAGATAAGAAAGTCGTTGAAGAGGACATCAAACAAGAGCTCCGAAATGATTATCTTGGGAGTAAAAAAAAATTCTACGATGACGACTAGAGTGATGGTGACGATGGATATCAGTATCCAGCTGATGTGCACCCTGCAGAACAATATGGTTATCGGGAAGCACTAAGACGTTCAACCATATATCGTGATAAAAATTCTCAGTTTACCAAGAGCAAAAGTTTACGAACTCCTACACAATCGAGAGGTGGTAGCAGCAGTCGTCAACAACAACAAGTTGATCGATCAAACTCCTATCACTATTCATTTCCAGAGCCTCCAGTGGAAATGCCACACCAGAAAAGTCGATCAAAGCAAAGCACAATGAAAGGCATACTAAAAGGTGCTAGAGAAAGAGTGGGAAAGGCAGTTTCCAGATTTTTCATATTTGGTGGTGTCCCTGCAAGCAAAGCTAATTGTCCACATTTTAAGAACATGTTTGCTGTAACAGCTGCCTCCGGTAAATAATCTATGCATTTGTGATTTATGGAATCAGAAAATTATGTTATGTTTAATTATTATTTAAATTTTTTATTTTATTATTTGAAGGTCCTGGCGTGAAGCTTCCAACTCCCTATGAGATTCAGGGTCCTTACCTAGAAAATGAGTACATAGAAATGAGAAAGTATGTGGATAGTCATAGAGACATTTGGAAAATATATGGATGCACTATTATGTGTGATGGATGGACAGGACCTACAAAACTGTCTATTTTAAATTTTATGGTGTACTCGAAAGGTTCAACAGTGTTTTTAAAGTCTGTAGATGCTTCTCATAAGAAAAAAACTGCTGAGTACATATATGGTTTGCTTGATGAGATTATCCTAGATGTTGGACCAGAAAATGTTGTCCAGATTGTCACTGATAATGCATCAGCATTTAAAAAGGCCGGAAGAGATTTGGAGGAAAAATATCCACTGTATTGGATCCCATGTGCTGCCCACTGCATTGATTTGATATTTGAAGATATCGGGAAGCACGAAGCAGTAGCTATTGTTGTTAAAAAGGCTCAAAGTGTAACTAACTACATCTACAATCATGGTTGGGTACTAGCAGAAATGAGAAGCATCACCCATGGAGATTTGATTCGACCGGGCAAAACTCGATTTGCAACAAATCACATTGCCATTGATAGCATTTTGAAAAATAAAGCAGGTTTGAGAACATTGTTTACAAGCACCGCTTGGACTCATAATGCAGCAAGCAGAACTAGAGAAGGCAAGAAGGTAGAAGATAATATTCTTGACGGCAGATTTTGGGATGGCATGGAAACAGTCCATAAAATTTATAAACCATTATACGAGATTCTCCGAATCGTTGACACGGAAGTTCAACCAACCATGCCCATTCTATATGATATGTTTGAAAGAGTGAAACAACAAATATCGCAGATGAAAGGAAAGCAATGGGTGCTTAACATCATCAATAACCGATGGGAGAAAACACTAAGTCAACCATTACATGCAGCAGGTATATATAATTATTGTTACTCCATCTTTTTCAATGATGAATTGGTGTACAGTGTACTAATAGATAACTACTCGTTGGTTTCTTATTTGCAGCACATTTCCTGAACCCAAATTTTCAATATCGAAATAAGGTTGGCTATGATAGTACTTTTTCAAAAGTGATTGCACAAGTTTTCGAACAATTTAACAAAAATAACAACAACCTTATGGATTCTTTGGACACTTATGTAGATGAGGTACGTAACTTCTTAATGATGAAAACCTTAAGATATTTGAGATCCTTTTATATTAGTATATAACCATTAAAATCGTTAATGCAGGTTGTATGCTTTAGAGATGCAAAACAATCATTTGGCTCAACCATGGCGAAACACACAAGAAATACTAGGAATTCAGGTTTGTAGTTTACATAGTATAAAATGTTTATGAATTATGACCATTTGGTTCGGGTAGTAAGTGATTGTTTTATTTTTAGCTGATTGGTGGTCACAATGGGGGTATTCGGCACCAAATTTATCAAGAATTGCGATGCGTGTTTTAGCACAAACGGCTTCTTCTTCAGCTTGCGAGAGAAATTGGAGCACATTTGCTCTTATCCATACGAAGCAAAGGAACCGTCTTGCATATCAGAAGTTGGAAAAGCTTGTATACTGCTACTATAATATGAAGTTGCGTCTACATGATAGACAAGCAAAGGATAATGTGATAAATGAAAACAACTATATCAATTTACTTCATGTTGCAAGTGAACCACTTCATGATGGCATTGATCCACTTCAAGCTTGGATTATGCCTACACACCTCGATGATGCTGATGGCAATCCACCTCCTGAAGTGGTTGAAACTGCAACTGTCAATGGAATCAACGTACAAAGGGTATTATCTGAAGAAGTTGTTGGAAACCCAGAATATAATTTAGACAGTGATGATGCATGGGGCGGCACAGCAACTCCGGATAGTTCAGATGATGATGAAGATGGTGGAAGTGGAAAAGGTGGTGGAAATACCGGCACCGGGTTTGTATATGGACAATCTTCTACAGTTGGTGGATTGAACAATTTTTCATCTAAAGAAAATTACGATCATGCCTCCTATGATCATGGCTATAGAAGTACTAGGTATGGAGCGCAAGAGGATACCATATATGGGAGGAGGACTAGAGGTCCAAATGATGATCAAGATGTTGCTTCAGTTGTGCTAAGTTTTGATTCTATCAGTTTAGGTAGTGGGACTGGAACCTCAAATGAATCCCAAGAAGGCAATTAACAATCAATATGGCTATAATCAATGCGCGGAAGTCAGTGATCAGTCATCCAGTTGGATTCATCCTTACTATCCACTGATAGGGGAAACAGTCGGCAGCTCCAAAGACATATATGATTATCATATGCAACACTACAATTTGTACTATATGAGTCATATGTCTTGGTCTGATTATTGTATTTTTGTGGATCAGCGTGTGTCTTATGACTCTTATCAACAACCTAGATTCTCATTTTGGATGTAGATGAAGTTGATATTTGTAATATTTATATATAAATCCAATAAATTAAATATTTCAGAAAAAAAAATTCTTCTCAAAATACCGATATTTTTTCCCGGGTTTTCCCGATATATCCCCGATATATCTGAAATCTCCCTTTTTCAAAGGACCGATATATCTACCGATACCGATATTTTAATCCTTGCCACAACCTACTCCTTGGAACTAAAATAAATTTGTGATAAACTCTTAGAGAATGTATCACGACGAATAATAGACCACCGCAATAATTTTGATGTAATCAGAACATACAAACCACACACACATAAAAACAAAAAACAAAAAACAAAAACAAAAACAAAAAGATTTGAACTTTGAATCAGAAGCCAAAATAACATACATTACCCAACTTAAAGTGTCATCAAACGTTTGACTCAAATGAATTAGGAAATAGGAACGGAAATGGTTCAATGTGTTCGCTATGTTCATCGAAATGTGTTTACATACTCTTTCAAATTATCCTATCACTTCGTACAAGAACGTACCAGGAACTAAATTAATCCTAGGCATTGAATATCAGGAGCTCAATCCTAGGATGAACATCAGCAATGAACAAATCACAGCTTTCATACAATTAATACTGTAATTTATTTGGAATTATGTATATAACTGATCTTATGGATCTAAACAGCAAGCAATCCTGTATATAACAATTTCCATATGAATGAGAAAAGCATCAAGCTTACCTTTCACTTCTGTGTTCTTTCATTTTCAAACCCTTTTGTCTGGCAAAGATGAAGATCGTTTCAATATCTCTGCCGCTGCTCACCATATTTATCATTCAAATCGTGCTTCTTCCAATTAGCCATTGCCGGGCAGATCTCATTGACCAAACGTGCAAACAAACACCCAACTACAATCTATGTGTTTCTTCTCTAAAACCGAACCCTAGTAGCTCCGCTGTTGATGTCAAGGGCCTAGCCACTATAATGGTCGAGGTGCTTACTTCCAAGGCAAACGATACTCTGAACAAAATATGGGCTCAGCTTCTTAGGCATGAAGACCCTGCGATTAGAAATTGCTATGATCATTATGGTTACATGGTGGCAGCCTCCATCCCAGAGATATATGGAGATTTAACTTCGTTTTGGTGGTAGGTTTGTACGTTACAACCCTGCACAGGCGGAGCGACGCTTGCACGATGATGTTATCCGACGAGTTGATCATTGTCGACATGGTTTTGGTAAAGGCCGCCGATCTCCATTAGCAAAGGAAACCAAAGCTACCCGTGAAGCTGCTGTTGTGGCAGCAGCAATTGTTAGGATATTGATTTGATGTACTCGTAAATATATATATTTGTGTCATATTGTATGGTATAATCCATATTAATTTAAGGGTATTGTATGCATTATTATTATTATTAATTGTGTCACATCAACAAAATTCCAGATTCAAGGATGAAATTATGTCTTCAAGCCGAAATTTTAGTTCTAGCAAGTTCACTGTCATAGAAATAGGTTCCAATTTTGCTTGCAAATCAATTAGCGAATAACAACATTACAACATGTAAAGCCAGTAAAGGGCACAGCAATGATTCCCTTTTTTTCCTTTTTTTTTTTTTTTTGTTTACCAGCCTTCTTTCCTTACAAAGTAATTAAGAAGTGATTTTTTCTTAGTCGACCTAGTAAGGATGTATTCCTAGTGTTATTAGGAAAAAGGGAACTGAGGCAGTCAATAGTTCTCTATAATGAACCCGTCAGACTTGTATATCTACATTGCAAATCTATAGCTAGAGAAGCTTTAAACAGACATGGGGTACTGCTTTGATCTTTCAGTTTTCAGTACTGTAATGCTTCTCTCGCTCATCTGCGTAATCATAATTTTCCCTTTGTTCTTGTGTAGAAGCTTCATCACTCCCCTCATCTGCGTAATCATAGTTTTCCCTTTGTTCTTGTGTAGAAGCTTCATCACTCCCCTCGTATTTGTAACGCAAAACTAATGAGATTACATTCGTTAATCCTTCTGTTATTGGCTTGATTAAGAGCCCAACAAAATAAAAGAACACATCAGACAAGCATATATGGCAGGTGTTTTGGAAACACTACGGTGATTTTACTAGTGGTAAAAGTGTAGTAAGAGTATGGCAAATGTAATCCCCCTCAATTTGAGGTCGAATTAATTACCCATTTTTCCTATACAAATTGTCTGAAAGTCTAATACTAATACAAGGATTTCCCAGACCAAAAGAATACAAATACAAGGGGATCTGCTTTTCGATCAATAACCACGTCATAGAAAGCAGATGCATATCCTCTAATTAGAGGCAAACTACGTGCGGTGGAACTGTATTCTCTCTCGCAGCAATTCATAAAGAGCGGCTTATCTATGCTATATCTTGACGTATTTGAAGTCTCAAACCTACAAAAGTTTAGAGTATCAACAAAATTGCAGAATGAGATGACAAACCATATCGCAACTTTCAATAGATGTCAAGGTTATAGCTTAAGTCAGTTCAGATTATACCCTTACCAGCATTTGGGGGATTTTTAGGAAGACAAAGGAGATGAAGTATAATGCACATGAAACAGCTGCAACTGTAACTATGTTGTTCACAAGGCGCTTGTTATCTTTGCTGGGTACAAATGCTATTTTCAGTGTATTTGTCAGGTCAAAAAGTCTGTAAGAGATCTGCAAACAGTAGAACAATGAATAGATCAGACAAACTTTCTTTTCTTTTCTTTTCTTTTCTGGTACAAAATACCAGATATTTTCAAGATTCTATCATATAACAATATCTTTACTTACTGCAACATAGATGGTAGAAGTGAGCATGAAGTTCAACATTGGGTAGTCTGGAATCATCGAAAGCAACAACTTTGGCTGAGCATCAGGAAGTGATGATCTGCGAGGTTCAATAAAAATCATTAAGAAATATATCCTTCCTCTAAAGCTTTTAAAACCATGTCAAAATGGAAATGTTCCTTCAAACCAAACAAAGAAACTTTAGTTCGACAACTTCTTAGTGATTCAATACAAAGCTTTGAGAATATTTTATTTCTTAATAAGATAATAAGCTCCTTCTTAGCATTGAACAGAAGGAGCATATGAAACATCCGCATTGTTGAGTGGAGCATCAATCAGATTAGAAAGTGACTTTACAATTAGAAAATTGATGACCATTTCCACTTTTGCTAACATTAAAGAAATATTTTTTGAAGATAACACGGTTTACCTGTTTGAGTGAGCAGCCAGATCTGTAATTATACATGCTATCTACACGTGTGAGCTAATATCAACTAGTTTGAAATTACGGGGGACTTTGCACGTAATGTCAAACTACTGTAAACTATCTTTAGGTGCTGGAGAAATAATTATGAATTTTAGCATACCTTAACCAGACATGGAACTGCAAGATGTATGTTTCCAGAGTTATCTTTCCAAGCCATCTGGTTGCAGGAAAGAAAAATCACACACAATACACATGACGATGTAATTATAAAGTACAAACTAAAGACTTAAAGCTTCTAAAATCGGTATGACCCAATAGTGTCTGCGGAAAATAATACGTCTCCAATACAGAGAAAATAGGTTAAAATAGATAGATTAACCTAATCACTCACGCAAAAAGGGTCAATGAGTAGCTCCGGAATTGTTGGGTGACATTTCGCAAAGTTATGTAGACCCTGATTGACAAGGAGATTCTACATTAGTAAAGATATAAGGTTCTCAAACAGCCCAACGTTAACATATTCCAGTAAAGATATCATACGTTATAGGAATCCATGAGGTATAAGGATGATATTTATTGTAAGTGAGCTTGTCCATCTTGTAGATATACTCAAACCACAGATATCCCACCTAGGAATTCAAATAGCAATCAGACAGCATATATATATGGCAGTTTTAAAAGCAAGATTTTTCTGAAAATGGGAACTACCATACCGTCAAGGCTACTAAAGAAACAGCTGTTTTGATCGACATTTTACGCTTCCATTCTGCTTCCTCCAATTTCTCCATCCATCGCTCCACCTATACAGATTGAACTCAAAAAAATAATTAAGGAAACAAATGCATCCATACTACACCCAACACCCGCTAAAAGTTACAATTGGACTAGAAAATAGACAGCTTTTGTTTTTTGTTTTAAATCTTACCGTTGGATGATAGTAAGCATAAATCATTCCAATAATCCATATGTAACGATCAAGGCCAGAGCGGAAATGCCACTCATGCAAGACAGGAAGTTTTGGTTTTGCAGGATCTGTGTAAGCTGTAAAACAAAATTGTATGATTTAAGTCGGTGACCAGAAATTTGTTGAAATGATAAATTAACCATAAATAAGAAATAAACTTTAAGAAATTTACCAAGCAGGAAAGTAAATGGGCTCCAAAGCACTTCAAACACTCCCGGTATCTCCCATACCACAATAACAACCAAGAAGCAAGCGATGATTTTCAAAGCTATCACCGACCCAATCTCATTATACTTGTTCAGAATACCAAGCGCCCCATAAACCATAAGAGTGAATAGAGTGTGCATAGGACAGATGTAGTACAGCACGTAACTGTTGTTGAGGACCACACAGCAAAACAATACCAAGAAATTAAGCCGCCACATCATCTGATAAATAAGAAGGAACAAGATATGTTAGATACATAATTTGACAACTCACTGGACATATTTGAGACCTGGGGGATTGCATACCTGTGCAAACCTTGCTAGGCTGAAATCCTTGCGAACATAATAATAAGAAAAGTTTCCAAATCCAGTCATCCAGACGTATCCAGCAATGAATACTCGGATTGCATTATAAAATTCTGCTGCAGCAAAATAGTGGTACAACAAAAATAACACCTGAAACATAGAAGAACACAGAGTAAGACCATATTTTACAAGGCCTACAGGCAATCAGTTTAATACGTTTAGGCACTTTGACAGTCTGGTATTTTATGCTGAAAATAACAGGATTACAAATTGAAAAAAAAAAAAACTGCTCCATAGGTGATAGAAACAGGCTTTGGTCGCTATACACCTTCACTAAAAGTTGCTATCACTGATATAGGTTTTCAATTTTACTAGCGAGTAATACTTCTAAAAGTATTGGATAACCAACGATCTTGTTCATCATACACAAGCCTACATATAATAACACAAACAGAACAAGCAGCATCCATGATCTTAATCCTAATAAACAAGCATTCATTATAAAAAATGTACAAGTACATTACCTGCATCCAGCCCTTCCACTCCTCAGTTTGATGCCGATTCAAATATAGAATGGACTTCCCAGTGAGCGGAGACTTCTCATTATGTATCGTGAAAGAAGTCATGGCTGACACTATGATGAGAAGGAAGTACAGAAATATGAAAAGATCCCGATTGTAACTCTGCACATACAGACTACAGTCAAGAATCAAGAAAATAATTGAATTTCAATATTTTACTGGTTCTATCATATTGTTAATTATTCCATTTGCAATACAACTAAGCCTCCTGTAATCAAACAAGCCCAATGAAGAAGATAAAATAAAAAGATTAAGTCATCAATGTCACCTTTGTTGATGAGTTGAAGAAATCCGTACGATCACATAAGTAGAAGTATGCTAAAAGAGCCCTAAATTCAGATCTGCACCAAAAAAAAAAAACAAAACAAAAGACATAGTTCATCATTCTAATAACCAGAAAAACACATTTTTCTATCTCATCTACTGCACTAAACTCCACTTACATTGCCCTCAACGTCAACCGATTTTCGATCAAGAATGCCTCATCCATCAACATGAACCTAAAACGACAACAACAACAGTAAGCACACAATACAACAATCATGAATTCACCTTACAAGTTAAACGATCACCATTTCCAAACCTGAAAATAGGCGAGGCGGTAGACGGAGTTCGAGCTCTCGGAGAAGCAGATTGGAGACCTCCTCCCTCCAACAACACAGCTCTGTCATCTTCCTTAACCGCATCTTTCTCAACTTCAACCAAATTCACTTCGGAATACCTACTAGTATCAAATTCAAAATCTCATTCAGCCACAAACACTAACTTCACTAAATCACTTTCATACATAATCACAAGCACAAATACTCTAAAAAAAACAATTAGAGCTCACAATTTGGTGGAGAGTGAATTCTTCTTGTGCTCCAAGAACTCGGAGTAAATCCAAGCTCCAAGAATAGGTAAAACTCCAAGCAACAACGAGACCTGCAATGACACACAGAACTAAACCGTTACTGTTTCTGAGCCAAAATCACACCGATTCAGAAACGCAAGCACTCAAATCAGAGAAGGATCCAGAAACGAAGTAGAGGAAAGAGTACCTGGCCGACAGTTATGGGGCTAAAGATCTCCATTTTTGGAGAGGTAGGGATCAATGGCGGAGATCAAAGAGCGAGCATTTCACAGATCTCGGATTTGGCTGAGAAAATCTAAATCGAGATTATTGGCGGAATGTAATTATTAATGTGTGGGAATTATAGAGGAGTGTTGATTGATTGGTGAAGAGGATGTGGGAGTAGAGGGAAAAAAAACGAGCGCGTTTTGCAGAGTGGGATTGAGATGGAAAGAGAGAAGGAGACGGTGAGTTAATGAGTCACAACCATATGAGTAGGATGGAAAATGCTACGCACTTTTTTTTATTTTTCGAAAAAAGTTTTGACAGTACGTATCTCAATTTTTTCGTATGGATAAAAGTGATACCAAAATTTTAAAAATTATTAACGTGGTACATAAATTTTATTTTTATCATCAAACAAATGTGACTAATTTTAGATATGGTGTCGTCTATTTACTGACGTGGCCAGCATCGAATCCACCAAAATATAAAAACGACATTTTACATAGACGACACCCTAATTGAGTCAAAACTCGACTTCTCCACTTCCCCTCTTAATCGTGTAAAATCACAATAAACCTCTCCCTTCTTAGTTATTACCATCCTTTTCTTTCTTAGATCTCTCTCATCTCTCGCGCTCTTCGTTTCTCTATCTCTCTTACTGGATTCACAACCAGCTAGAGATCCGAGCCGTCGATCTGTGCAACCATCGCAGCGGCTAACGTTCTGATCACCATGAAGGATTTGTTGATGGTTAGTTCTCAACTATGATTCGATGCTCTCTTAGTTCGATTAGTTTAATTTGTGTAGTTAAGCTCAGATAGTTGATTTTTCTGGTCAAATTGTGCTCGATTCGTAGCTTCAACTTCGTTTTCGTTACTCGAGCTTTGGATAGATCTGCTAGTCTGTGAAGTTTATAGTCTATATTCAGATATGAGCAGTTATTAGCTCACTAGGAATAGCTGTGACTTTAGCAATTTGAATAGGAGTATATGTAGACTGAGAGGTTTTGACTATATTGGAAAGTGATTGACGAGTTCTCATTGTGATTTGATCTCTGATTGCAGCTTCTGAGTGTCGGGATTAATCCGCAATTCATAACGTTTACACATGTTACTATGGAGAATAAGTACATATGTGTAAGGGAGACAACGCCACAGAATAGTATTGTGATTATTGATATGAGCATGCCGAATCAGCCTTTGAGCAGGCCTATCACCGCAGACTCTACACTTACGAATCCAAACTCCAAACTATTTGGGTGTGGAGGTTTTGCTTGACATCTTGCTGGTTTTGGCATTTGATTCGTAGAAATTTGAGGTAGGGAAAGCAACCTTTCTTTATAGCTTTGATTATTCTGAATTGGTTTGTGTTTGGAATGTCTGGTGATGAGGTTTTCCTGTATATTTTGTTTGATGAAATCTTCTTATATGATTGATCAATATTGAGTTGTGAAATATGGGTTTGATTAATGATAAAAGTGTTTCCCTTGTAGTGTTGATTTAGCTTAATAGATGAAACTTGGAACTTGCCTTCAGATTTTATCAAGTGTAGTTCACGTTTTGAGTACGCCTTCGGATTTTATCAAGTAGCAACAGCAACGTATCCATACCAATGTTCTTGTTCAGTTGCTTTTAAAATTAGTTCCCTTACGGTACAACAGTTCTTGCCATCTTCTTTACATGAACCTGTCATGCTTCGAGTCCTTATAACTTTCAGTTTGTTAAAGAGAAAGTTAAACCCCCTTATTCCTTATAATGAGTTCTAAATACCCTAAGGCCATCTTTCATTTGATACTGAAAGTCTGATCCTTTTTACTATCCTTGATGCATTCTCTCTAGTGTTAAAGAATCTATGCTCTGATCATGTTTATTTAGTTTCAAAACAAAGTAATGATGCATCCTTGCAAATAAAATTTTGTATCGTTATGCTTGAGTCTATTTTTCATTCCATATGTCTTGTTGTCCGTTCATGTATAGAGTTCATTTGACTAAAGTTCTTCTTCAGAACAGTATCTCTCCCACTTTGAATTATATATACATGTTATCTATGATCTGTGGTATATGCTTCTACTCATTTCCATGTTCAGTCGTCCTTCAAACAAAACTTGTACATGAATTGTGTTGGAAATGTCTTATTGAATTGTGTTGGAAATGCTTTGTTAACTGTTGGAAATAATGTTGTTGTTGAATTGTGTTGGAAATGTCTTGTTATAGTATGAAACCAAAAATGGTTGTTGAATTGTGTTGGAAATGTCTTGTTTGTGTTCCAAAGGTCCAAAAGGTACCAGCCCCACCCAAGGAATTAAGATCTATCAAAGACCAGGTCATAAAGTCTAAAAAAGGATGGAAGAAAATGAAATTGGCAATGGAGGGTAGTTCTGCTGGAAATGCTAGTGGATTAGTTTCAACACAACCTCCTACTCAAAGCAGCCAAAATCATGCAGCAAGGGGTGCTCAAAATTGAATGTGTTGGCTTTTAAATTAGAAAAACATAATGTGTACTTCATTATGGTTTAGAATCAATTTTTTTGCAAACAATGTGGTTCTTTAAGTTTTTAAAAACCAATTAAGCTTGAATTATGATGCATGGTATGTTTCTCATGTTAATGTTGGTTTTAATTCAGTGATATTGATAGCCCTTTTTGATTCTATGTTTGAACTTTTATGTTATATTTCCAGCTATTGTATAATATTTCTTGTCAGCAGATAAACACAGCAGCAATGCCTAAACTCTGTTGAACTGATCAATGTGATACTTAACAAAATTCAAATTTTGAGCTTTTGAAGGAAAAACGGTTCCAGTGAGAGTTAGAATGTTATTTTTGTCATTACACCTTTTTTTGGTAGGTCTCATGCCAGCCACATCAGCAAACTAACGGCACAGTTATGGAAATTGGCCTCAGACATTTCCTTGGTAGCGAAATAGAAATTTGGGTACTACAGTGATAGTTTTTAAAGTATGGGTACCACTTTGATTGTGTCACAAAAATTAGGTAATCGGCGGTGCATTTTCCTCGAAAATATGAGACAAGACCCTTGTTTTGGTGTGATAGCGCCATTTCTTTCAACTATATTCGATTAAATCATCAATAAATCAGTAAGTTTTATTGTTTCTGTTCTAAGCTAATAAGTGATGTACGAGAAAAACTAAAGATCTGTATACGGTTCACCGTGATCACTAAGCCGTTCATTGTGGTTACTCTATAACTTTTTTCTTGTACAAAATGTCATAAGAAATAACAATTTTGAATACAAATATAACCATTTCTTATTATATCCAACCAACGACGTTATAATTTGTACTTTTATCTTTCGTCATTCGACGATTCACTCTAAAATGAATGCAGTTTAAAGTGATTCGAATAATCCACTCGTTATCCGATTTAATAGTTTAATTATTTCAATTTATCTTTGTTTGATCCACCTTTTCATTACTTGAGTTGCACTCAATGACCAAGCATATCCCTGTTCTTGCACAAGTTTTTTTCAAAGACAAAAAAAAAGAAATTACAACTAAAATCCACAACGTTCTTGTTTTCTAAGGAAGAATGATTTCAAATTCGAAGTGCTTGTGGAGAGACATGTGACATGCCACGTGCATACTGGCACACGAACTGTATTGTTATTTTTGTTTCGAATGACCAATGGCGGCGAAACTACTATTTTTCATACTACTCCAATGGCTCAAATCGCTTGCACAGAATGAAGGGTATAATGGTAATTGACAATACACCTTCGCGGTGATGAATCGGTGCACCCGTAAATACTCATCTGCTCAGGGCCATCACAGTAAAATTAAGGTCAGGAACAGTGTCACGTCACCGGAATTAATCTTAACATGTAACAGTCATTGCATTTACTACTCACCTGGTGGTGATCAATGAGAGAGAGGAAACGACGACGTCCCCAAGGGACCCTTTGCCCTCCACGTCGTCATCTGTTACATCATATTTACGTAATAATGAGTTTATTTACTGAAACACCAATATTAGCCGACATTACGAAAATAAAATACACCATGACCGACACTGAAGAACGAAGTATCTCCAAGTCGTAATCGACCCGATCCACTCTCATTATTCATTCAATTTTTTAATTACCTTGCCTCACCATTTTTTAATTACCTTGCCTCACCATTTTTTAACATTTTCATTATATTGGTGAAATACCAAACTCCATCCAATTGGTATTTCACCAAACAGGTAAAAATTCGAGCAATGAAGGTATTGGTGATCCTTCCATGGAAGGATTCATTATGCTGAAGCTGAATTCATAATGAGATGAGAACTACCAACCAAAAAATGATGAGCAAAAAGGCCCTACCACAGAAAGCTGCAATCAGCCTAATAGATGATGAAGATAAGAGTAATAAAAGCTACAAAGTTCATCCGACTTCTTTAAAACTCTTACATAAATCCTAAACCACCGGACTCTTTCGAATCATCCACATTAACATAACACTGAAGCATTAACAGATGCTGAATATAAACCTAAAAACTATACTGCACCATGATTTGGATAAAATACAGCAACAAGAACCAGCACAGAATTTAGGAAACACATCCTAATCCTTCTTTCTACAAACAAGACGATCAGATCATGAGTTTTTATGAGATAGACATGATAGTGAGAGTGAGAGTGAGAGAGAGATTGACCTAGTTGTTAACGGTCAGTCAGTCCTCAAACCAAGAACAAGATTGGGACCCAGCCCTATCGCTTGGAGGGTCTCACATCATCCTCACCACCACCATCGTCGTCTGAATCGTCTGAATCGTCCTTGTCTGATCTCTTTCTCTTTGGCGGAGCCTCAACCTTCCCACCAGTGTCATCGTCATCCTCTTCATCTTCAACATCTTCATCCTCTCCATTCCCTTCAGGTTCAAAATCACTTGCATCTTCCTCATCCTCAGCGCGGGCTACTGACCTAACAAGGTATTCAGTCCCAATGTCATCCTGTCAATTTCAAGGTGTCAGTCACGGTTCCAATAGCAGAAAATCATACATATAGAAACAAATGCGTAAACAAGAAATGGAAAAAGGGTACTATCAATCAAGTACACAAGTACTATACAAGGGCCATGTAAGGAGAAACTACCATTCAACCAATTCAATTAAAGGACAAAAACTTGTTCTTCAAAAAGTTGATAATTCACTATGGGTGGACAATTCAATTATAGAGTAATTTACTAAAGATGTTATTCCTTATCAACCATAATTATCTTAAAAATTGAAAATGAAGAAATCTAAACATTTTCCCAATTTATCAAATGAGCTAAAGCAAAAAGGAGCAGCAGTGAACTAAATGACAAATTTGCAGAAAAGTAATATCCAGCTTTCGTCACTTAAAAATAAAGGGGGGTAAACAAGCAACAAAGACAATGAGGAGAGGGGAATTGAAATTAATAAAAGTTGCAGAGTGTTGTGTTAACCTGAACAATTTCAAGAGTTGGTTTCAGATGTTTGCCAAAGGCATAAAAAACAGAAGAAATATCCAGAAGGGGAAATTGAAAAGGTAAACCATCTGCTCTGCAATAACTATTTGTCATCGTCAAAGTAGTATTAGATCTGAAAGCCATAGTCATAAGGTGCTGTATAAAAACAGTTATATTAATACACGAGATACAATTGTTTCAGATCTGAATACAACTACCTGTCAGCTAATTCCAGAAGAAGAAAAAAAAAACGAACCCTAGTAATAGCTATGAACAGTTTCTGAAACACAGAGTATCCAAAAAACTACATCCACATCTATGTAAAACTGACTGCTATAGATCCATAGAAAATAGATCTGGCAAAAAAAAATTGAGAATCAACTACATATTCACCGAATACAGAAAAAAAAAATGAAATTCAATGTTGTTCATGCTCAATTAAACTTTCAGATCAAAAAACAGTGAAATCAGATCAATTAGTTCCATATAATAAAAAATAAAAAATAGTACCAGATCTGAAAATTTCAAACCAGAAAGTACTGAAAGCTACTTTATCAAAGAAAAAAAAGAGGAAGAGGAGGAGAAGATTCGTCTAATTACCTCATCCTCGCCCTCGCCGTCGTCGTCGTCGTCGTCGTCCCCCTCACCGTCGTCGTCGTCGTCGCCGCCTTCAGCATCTTCCTCGTCTTCTTCATCCTCGTCGTCGTCGTCGTCAATTGACTGAACCGGAGGGCCACCGGAGGACTGAACAACCTCCTGGACGTCGTCGTCGTCCTCCTCTTCATCCTCCTCATCGTCGTCGTCGTCCTCATCGTCGTCATCCTCATCTTCGTCGCCGTCCTCTTCCTCGTCTTCGAGGGCGTCGTCGGAGTCAGAGTCGGAGGACTCGGAGACGGACTCGTACTGCTCCAATTCCTCGGCAGTCAAAGGCTTCACTTCGTTTTCCTCCACAACTTCCTCCATAATCTTCATCTCTCACAGTTTCAGAGCAAATTTGCAGAGAATTTTGGTGTTTGTTTTCTGGAAAATAACCGAATTGGAGAGTTGGATTATAGAGAGAGAGAGAGAGAGAGAGAGAGAGAGAGAGGAGAGCTTCTTGGTTCGCTCTACCAGTAGCTCTGCAAGCCGGTAATCTCAGCCGCTCAAACGCGGGTTCACGCGGATCCGTGACGTGGCGGGAGATCGGACGGTTCTCGTTGGCCTGTATGTATTTTTGTGCTTATAGGGCTCCTGCGGCGCTTCATGTTGGTTACCTCATCACACGTGCGAGGGACGCGTGCGACGTTCACCTCTCCAACCCTAGGGTTTTCTTTATCTGGATAGTGGGTCGACATGTAGTTGGGTCGGGTCGGGTCGTCACTTGATAGCCTGTTAAAATCTGACCCAGTAGAATGTAACTATGTGTTGTTTATATGTATAGCTTGAAAATTTGTTAGTGAATCTCATATTGAAAAGCATAGACTTTGCAATTGTGTTATAAGGTTTTAGGCAGCTCTAACTATTGTGAGTGAGAGCAACCTAATTGTGAGGGAGGGTTCAAGATTGAATGGCATGTCCTTCCTATTCAAACTATCAATATCTCAATTGTTACTTACTTCTTACATCTCCCTTCTCAATAGGATTGTTGAATATGAATGAGGAGTGACTCCATATTTTTGAGGATCATTACCATATTATATTTAATGGAAATGACTCAATTTATTTTTATTTTGGTTTACTCTTCATAAGTTTTCTACCGTGATGAAATAGAATACAAGTTACTTCTCAATAGGATTTGCTGTTGATCTTTTTTACCTTTCAAAAAATCAAAAATAAAGAAAAATCTAGTTGCTTTGAGGTCAAGAAAGATGCAATTGTCCATTCAAACTAGAATTTTAAAACTTCACATCATCAAGGACACTAAGCAGCCTAAGCTAACCAATCGAAGAACCCAACACGTTAACAACTTGTTACAAATACCACACTTTATGTACGTTATATAATATTTGCAAGAAAAGTATATATAAGCAACTACAAATCTACAGTCAAATAAACATGGAGATCAATTTGTTCACCTGCAAGTCAGTTACCATATGAGGGCCATCAAAATCGACCTTCCCTTCAAACAGTGATCAGCAACTGTTAATTTACCTCTACCAAAATCCAACCTCTAACTAATAAGATTGCTTCAACTGTATACCTCTAAATTTTTACCATCACTTTCTGCCAGCTCCCAGCATTGGAATTTAGTCATTTTAGTTTCATATAAAATGGGAAATGAGAGAGAGACAGCTAGATGCTTACCCTATCCCCATATCATAGAGTAGAATCTGTATATCACTGTATAACAAGTCAGATTATTTTAGCACCCGATTGGCAACTGGGTCAATCATACTTAGCTGCAACACTTGTCTATGCAGATATATATGCCCTAAATCCACATTTCAGCACATTTCTAACTAAAAGTTTAAAGAGTTGTTGAGGAAACAGTTCTACCCAGTTGGTTTTCTGGAAAAACGATGGAACAGATGGTATAACTTACGACAGAGATTCAATCAGTCCGTACAAGAATATACTACTGAATTCCAGAACCAAGCTATGGTTTTGGACATCGTACTAGAAGATTATTCGGTGTACATGAAGTATGTGTCGGGGTTGAACGAATACATTCGTAAGGAGTTGAGACTGTTCACAGTGGAGTCCATTGTCGAAGCCAGTGTGAAAGCAATTGCTATTGAGAGCAAACTCAGAAAGGGCGAAGCAAAAGGAGAGGCGAAGCTACCTGGGAACAAGACTAACAATTCGGGTGTGAAGGAGGAGCCAAAACGGGGTAAGAACGAGTCAGAAGGGAAGGAGAGTTCGACATGCAGTCACTGTGGTGCAACCAATCATGCAGTAGAGAAGTGCTGGGTGAAATATCCACACCTTAAACCGAGAGGTTTGAGGCAGCAAGAAGCAAAGAAGAAGGCAGCATTGATCACAGGACCAACGGAAGTTCCAGGCATGACTGAACCAAACACCAGACTTAACCTTATGGCAGGAAAGACTCCTATAGCCGAAGAGGAAGATCCTAGGGAACAGCTCTTCGTTGTTAAGCTACAAGTGAAGACCAGTCTAGTTGATGCCATAGTTGATCCGGGAAGTCAGAAAAACTTCATCTCGGAAGCCTTGGTTCAAAAGCTGGGTCTCAAGACGGTCAAGCATCCAAAGCCCTACCCTTTGGGATGGATACAGAAGGAAGCTGGTTTTAGTGTAGTTAATCAGTGTACTTTCAAGTTCGCACTACACGAGTCTTACATCGACGAAGTGACGTGTGACGTGGTTCCTTTGGATGTTTGTCAGGTAATTCTGGGTAATCCTTACTTATGGGATAGGTATGCTATTTATGACAGGCGAGCTCAGAAGTACACATTAACAAAAGATGAACAACAATATGTTGTTCGAGCAACTCCTTATTCGAGAGAGGCAAGTTTGGTAACGGCAACTCAGGCCAAGAGATTGGTCAATGCTTGTGGAAGGTTCGTATTACTGATGGTACGACAACATGAGGAGCATCTGCATCGAGTGAACCTATCATCTCTAACAAAACAGCAGAACAATGATATGGAGGAGTTGAAGTCACAGTTTGCAGATTTGTTTCAAGAATTGCCGGGTTTGCCGCCGAAGAGGAAAGTGGAACATGAGATTATGTTGACAGGGGAGAGTTCTTTGCCAAACACAGGGTTGTATCGTACGACGGTGCAGGAATCTGAGGAGATTAAGAGACAAGTTCAAGAACTTCTTGATAAGGGAGTTATTGTACCAAGTTGTTCACCTTGTGGGTCAGCAGTCTTATTAGTTCCTAAGAAGGATGGTGGTTGGCGAATGTGCGTCGATTACCGAGCACTAAACAGAATTACTGTCAAGAACCAATACCCTTTGCCTAGGATCGATGATTTGATAGATCAGCTGGAGAGTGCTCAATATTTCACCAAACTAGATTTAAAATCTGGGTACCATCAAGTCCGAGTACGGGAAGAGGACACTTGGAAAACAGCCTTCAAAACAAAACAAGGCCTTTTTGAGTGGTTAGTCATGCCCTTTGGTTTGTGCAACGCTCCGGCTACTTTCATGCGCCTCATGTATGAAATACTACGTCATCTAATAGACAACTGTGTAATTGTCTATTTAGATGACATTCTGATATATAGCAAGACGTGGGAGGATCATATGATTCACGTACGAGATGTCTTAAAGTTACTACAAGACAATCAACTATGTTTGAATGCAAAGAAGTGTGAGTTTGCGCAGAAGGAATTGGTGTATCTCGGGTTTATAGTTGGTGGAGGTCAACGGAAGATTGATCCAAGGAAGGTTGAGGTCATCTTCAAGTGGCCTAGACCCAAGACAGTAACAGAAGTCCGAAGTTTCGTGGGAGCTTGCCAGTATGTACGCAAGTTTATTCAAGATTTCTCTACTCATGCAGCACCTTTGCACGGGCTGACAAAAGCTGGACAGAAATTTGAGTGGAGTGAAAAGCATGAAGAAGCTTTCCAGCTTTTAAAGAGGAAAATTTCAAAGCTCCAGTACTAGCCCTGCCGAGTCTACAACGCCCTTTTGAGGTGGAGACTGACGCGTTTACCTATGCTATGGGAGCCGTTTTGTCACAAGATGGAAAGCCAGTAGAATACTACTCTGAGTTATTCACTGGATCCATCAGAAACTATCCAACCTACGACAAGGAGTTTTTTGCACTTTACCAAGCCATCAAGCATTGGAGGGTGTACTTGTTAGGGAAAGAGGTAGTAGTACATTCAGTTATCAATGCTGAGTACTTAAAGTTGTTTGAACCACCATTGCTTGATGATGATGGGGATGACAAGGTTGTTTTACCGCCAGTTGATGACTTGTGGTTTGACAGAGAGGAGCCACCAGTTAACGACTAGAGCTCAAAATATCCATGTATCCAGATTCAAAACATAACGACTAAAACCAGAGAGTGAAACTTCCATAAAGCATAAGTAAATCTTAGGTTTATGAGGAAGGAACTAATTACCAAGCGTCTTATAAATACTGATACGTCTCACACACAAGAACCGAAAATTTAGATGATTAGAAAATTAGAAAATTTGATGAAATGATGAACCACTTCTGGCAAAATGTATATAGACATAGGCAATAGTTGAATATGAATTGGTTTTATTTGCATATACAAACCCTAATTCTCTAAATGTACGTATCCGAAAGTCGTTTCTTATAGTGTTTCATGACCAATTAATATCAATTCAAATTTCATAAAATGGCTCAATGCCGAATAATTAGACTCCGTATCATGACTAGTATCAATTCGAATTTCATGAACGGGACAACTGAAGATGGCACCGGTTATTGGTTGATGAAGAATTCATGGGGTGAGACTTGGGGTGAAAATGGCTACATGAAAATTCTTAGAAATGCTAATTCCCCATATATATGGTCTTTGTGGCATTGCCATCCAAGCTCTCTAGCCGACTGCATATCTAACATATAGCAACATACATAGCCCATTATTCCAGTTCCATACGTGCGTATTATTTCTTAATTTTTCATATTTAATTAGATTGGGTATTATTAGAAAGTCATTAACAAATTAGATATTTCGAACAGTTTCCTAATCTCAAATCTTGGATTCTTTAAAATGAACACCACAAATGGAATTTTTTAAATCAATTCCATTTCATCCTTGAAAGAAAAATTTCTAAAATTCATTTTCCTAGTTCCAGTCAACCAAACGGAGCCTTAAGTACGGTTGAATTCATCCGTATCTTTACATGTCGAAACCATGGAATGAATGCATACGGTTCTTCATGCTATTAAGGTCTAAATTACACAGATTCAATGATTAGTTTCTTCCCTTTTGTAGCTTTGAGGTTGAGGTGTATCAGTCAGTCCTATCATTCATACAAATTATAATGAATTGTTAACAAAAATGGCACATATTATCTTCTATATAATTAACCGAGTACGTATTGATTGTCACAGAACTACATTGGTGAACAATGTTGTCTGTACAAAACCTTTTAACTGTTGCCATATTCATCATCTTGGGTCCTATAGCTTCTCAAGCCACATCTCAGCAGGCACTGTACAAAGCTTCCATTGCTGAAAAACATGAGCAATGGATGTCAAAGTACGGATTGATATACCCGAACATTGAAGAGAAGCAGAGGCGTTATACCATATTCAAAGAGAATGTGGAGTTTGTGGAGAATTTCAACAAGCAAGGGAATAAGACTTACAAGTTAAGCGTCAATAAATTTTCGGATATGACCAACGAAGAATTCCTCAGACAGCGTACTGGAGCCAAGTTGCCAACCAACAGAAGCTCAACCTCATCTGAAAATGGATCTTTCCCGTACGAAAACTCGCGATCGGCTTGGGTTTCACCTCACATTGATTGGAGGAAACATGGAGCTGTTACCCCCATAAAGGATCAAGGAGTATGCAGTAAGTCATGATCGTTGTATTATCCGGTATAAATTTTTCATTGCAGTTTCTTACCTAATTGATTTGTTCATAAAATGCAGATTCGTGTTGGGCATTTTCAGCAGTGGCATCTGTTGAAGGGATTCTAAAACTCAAAACTGGTCGACTGCTCTCTTTGTCCGAGCAACAACTTGTGGATTGTGATCGGTATGTTAACCGTGGCTGCCAACCTAGTCGCGTCGACTCTGCCTATATGTACATAATGGACCATGGAATAGACAGCGAACAAGATTACCAATACCTGGGTACAGACACCGGCAAATGTGACACTACCAAGGCCAATAGGCCTGTTGCGCGGATAAGTGGTTTCACTTTAGCGCCGCCGGATGACGAAGATTATCTACTCAAGTCTGTCAACAGGCAACCGGTCGTGGCTTTTATAGACGCTAGCGGAACAGCCTTCCGGCATTATAAAAGCGGTGTCTTCTCCGGTGAGTGTGGGACGAACCTCGTCCACACTGTTACGGTCATTGGTTACGGGAAGACTAGAGATGGTACCAAGTATTGGTTGGTGAAGAATTCTTGGGGTGAGGGTTGGGGTGAGAAAGGCTACATGAGAATGCTTAGAAATGCTAATCCCCCATATGGTCTTTGTGGCATTGCTATGGCAGTTTTGTTTCCAGTCGCATAGCTCTAATTATACATGAAAAGGTTGAAAACTACTATGCATTAGTTTCGTTAGACTTCTATTCTACGAAAATTCTCTTGACAGATCAGAAGATTAAGAATTGGTTTTACAACAATTATGTCAATTTCAGAATAATTTTTATTAAATATAAAAGTTTACTTTACGTTTATTACCGACTAATACACAAATTTCTCTCTTTGTTCTACGGAAGATTATGTCTTTTACCACAACCAGAGCATGTAATAATTATATATGATTATGATGGATGATTGAAGAGAATATGTTGCACAATAAAGAAAAATCATGAGGAATTCTTGCATAGGGCAAACGCACCACGTGTACTTTGGAACCACCCAATCAGAAGCCACCACGTATACCATTTTTTAACAAATCACCGCTGCTGAAAAGACCATCAAAATCTCAATTGAACTTCCAATATCTCGCAGCCGAGTTATGAAACATTGAAACTTACATCGCCCCAGAAGAAAGTTAAGAACCCATTCATTTCACTTTCAGAAAAAAAAAAAAAAAAAACCTCAATCATTGAACTTTCAATCGAATAAACCCTTCATTGAACTAGAACTCTAGAAGAAACGCATTGCAATAATTGTTCTTTAGCCACAGATTTTCATAACCAAATCTAAACAAACATAAATCCATCTAGAATTCCATATACATAGACGGCGGCTGTGGTGATAGACGGGTTGTAATACTATAACCATGGTGATGAATGAGAGGTAGACAGGTGGGATATGGAGATTTGGATGGTGATAGATGGCGACGGTGGTGATGGTCTGATGTAGGCCTTATCATGGGCCAGGCTAGGACCGGTCTAGGGCCAGTCCTACTCTAAATTTTAAGGCTTAGAATAAGGCTGTGTATGATTTTGACTTGGTTAACAAAATTTAGGGCCAAATAAGACCGGGCCGGCCGGAGCTTAAATATGCAAGCTCTTACCCGTCCTTAAAACCCATTTCGTTAGGGCTAAGAGTAGAGTCGGCATTTTAAATAGGGCTAAATAGAGTCGAATATGACTTTAATAAATGTATTAGTTTTAATTAATTTTTTTCTTAAAAATTACCTTAAGGGATTTATATATAAATATATATCAGCCCCCTTCCATTGAGGGATCCCTATTTTTGGCCACTTTCTAGGGATAGGGCATTACACCACTTCCCAATTGAATTTTTACATCTCCACCGTTCATATCTTAGGTCTATATGAGTAGATCATCTCTACAAAATTTCATATGATTTGGTGATCGTTAAGGCTTTCAAAAGTTTGATTTAGTTTTAATGATCTTGAACGGTCCAGCTTATGTCAAACTAAAACCGTTGAAGGTCATTAAAACTAAATTGAACTTTTGAAAGCCTTAACGATCACCAAATCATATGAAATTTTGTAAAGGTGATCTACTCATATAGACCTAAGATATGAACGGTGGAGATGTAAAATTATAATCGGGAAGTTGGTGTAATGTCATATCCCTATAAATGGCTTAAAATAGGGATCCCTCATTGGAAGGGCCCTGATATATATATATATATATATATATATATATATATATATATATATGATACAAGACCCTATTTTTAGTTGTTTCAAAAGAAAGACCTTATTTTTAGTCATGTTTAACATACATATACATGATATTTAACTTAAGACATCTAAAATTATTAATCTAAGTAGTTATATTTATATATCTCATTAACTATCTCTCTAAATCACCAAAAAATCAATAGTTATTTAACAAAGCAAAATAAAAACTAAAGAAATAAAGCTTACAAAATAAATTATAAAAAAGAAGATTAGCTGTATTGTATAAAAAATAATAAACATATTAAAAACAATAGAAAAATACGAAATTATTAAGGCCTAAAGGCGGGCTTTTAGGGCCGGGCTGGGCTTGGCCATAAATGGCTCAATAGGGTAGGGTCGGGTTTCATTTTCTTGACCCTTGCCTTACCCTAATTGAAAAGGGCTAGGGAAGGCTTGCCCTAACAGAGGGCAAGGTAGGACGTGTTTTAAGGTAGGTTAAGGCCGAAGGGCCAAATGATGAGGCCTAGTCTGATGGACTGACGGTGATGAGAATATGAAGAGGGTTGTAATTTGAATAGGTGAATTGGAGAGGGTGTGATTCGCACGTGAAGAGGTGATGCAAATCGGTGAGATATTGAATCAGTGTGGGATTTGAGAATTTTGTGCTCTTTTCAGCAATGATGATGTGTAAAAAAAGACATTCGTGGTGGCTTTTGATTGGGTGGTAGCAGGGTACACGTGGTACGTTTGCCCCACACAAGAATTCCTCACCAATCATTCATATGAAAATAACCCGTTGTCACGTTCATGTATATAGAACTTAACCGGTCTATGGGGACAATGCTCATTAGCCTTAATTTTAAAAATTTTATTCCTACTAACTAAATCAGATTTTAAAATTCTCAAGAGCCACCTTAAATAGTAGAAAGATAATTATACCTTTAATGAATTAAATAAACTACAATACACCATTATAAAAGTCTATTATAAAATAAAGTTTCTATGACCGGATTCTCACGAAACCACGACCAATGACGTTGACCAGGCTCCGACGAAAGCTAGGAGATCTATTGGGGGCAGTAGGGGGTCTGTCGGGGGTATGTTGGGGGCGGTATGTGGTCTTTTGGAGGCAATATGCATGAGGTCTGTCCGAGGGTCTACTGAGGACAGTAGGAGGGTCTATTGGGGACAGTAGGAGGATCTACTAAGGGTAGTAAGAGCAGACGACCTGCGTTTTCTCCACTTCCCACAAAATAACAAGAAAACTCGAAAGACATACAAAAAAGAAGATCAATATCATAAAAGCACAACTGAGAATTTTATTCATTATAATTTATGGGTTTGTCTTTTCTATACATGCGTTTTCAAGAAAAATTACATCCATCTATCATTACCACATGATCACATTCCAATCAGTTCCCAAAGTCCATATGACAAAAATCAAAAACACACAGCAACATCGTGGAGGAACAAAAGTATAATGTAATTACTCAAAATTAAACACTTTAGCATTTGACGCCCTACATTTTCGTCGATGCAATTGTTGAGCAACTTTCCTATTGGAATCAGGCTAGTAGAGATCTAAACAAATTAGTAATTGTAGCCCCGCATCTCAATTGTCCCAAACCAATACATGGGGAAAAGATTAACCTAGGTGCTAACCTAACTATGTGGGTCCCACATGAGACTCATCTCTATCCCGGATTAATTTTTTTTTATGGATGTCCAACCCATCAAATTAGTCCATTGCTGCGCGTGCTCTTATATACTTCTTAAGCTGCTTCCTCCACAATAATGATGATTTTGTCAAGCGATTAATGGATTTAATGCATATATTCCCCAAATTAATATTGGGTTAGTGATCATTATCCCAAAAAAAAAAAAAGAAGCGGTAATTGGCTCTTATTCTCAATTATCCTGAAGCGGCAAATACCGAGAAAACCTTCATATCTTCAGAGTCCTGCGAGTCTTGTCAATCCTCACACACTGACACAGCGAGACTCAAAACTCAACGCATCGTCTTCTCCCGCCAAAAAGAAGAAATGATGAGAGAGTTCCAAACACCTCACAAGGACCATGCTCGACCTTCTCCCAAGCTCTCCGCTCGCGTCTCCAAGAAGACCGTCAGTCTCCGATCCCCTAATTTCTCTTTTCGGTTTTCAATTTCGGTTTCGAATCCCTAATTTCACTCCGCTTCGTTTCTCTTACAGGTTCCCAAGAAGAGCTTGAACTCCGCGTTTTCTTCAATCTCTGAAGATTTGCAAGTCCAGCACTCGGTGGATTCCACTCCGATCTCTGTGGTTTCTGAGATCGACGAGGTCAATCGCGATGCCGAGGTCACCGAGGTTACCTCCATCTTCAATCTGATTTTGAAAGTGACCATCGCTCTTTTGGATTTCATATTAAAATCGGCTAAAACTACACCTGTGTATGATTTGTTGCTTCGATTAGATTTCGGTTAGTGTTGCTATTGTAAAGCTTTTGACGCATTCATAACGTGCGCCTTTGGTTACTGAGAAAATGCCTGAAAGAGAAGGATTACTGATACTTGATGCTTATATTTGGCTTAAACAGAATTTGAGTCATCTGAATGCGAGTCTGTGGTGATTTTGGATAATTTTTGGTTAAATGTGTTTGCTCAAGTGTTTCTGTTGTAAGGCTTTCGGTTAATTCATAATGTAGGCTTTTTGTTACTGAATAAATGCCTGAAAGAAGTGTGAAAGTGCTGTTTGGTTTGATAAGAGTTCGAGTTCTGTGAGGATTTTGGATACTTTTTACTTCAGGTTACATGTGTTTGCTCAAGTGTTTCTGTCATAAGCTTTCGATTCATTCATAATGTACGCTTTTTGTTACTAAGTAAATGCCTGAAAGAAGTGCAAAGATATCTGATTGTGCTTTTTGGTTTAAATACTTTGATTCTTATGACTGCGAGTCTGAGGATTTTGGTACTTCAGGTTGCAAGTGTTGCTGATGTAAAGCTTTTTATGCATTCAAGTGTGCTTTTTTGTTACTGGGAAATATCTGGAAGAAAGATATGAAGATATCTAATACTAGTGTTTTGTAACTTTGTTTACTAGACTTTGATTATTCTGACTGAATCTTTGGGGACTTTAATCGTGTATTTTGGCTTTCAGAGTCTGATGACCTTGCCAGATCCAGCCCTCTCACCTTCAACAGAAAGCTTGTTTACCTCTGATTTCTCTCCATCTTCAGAGTCTACTACTGATAAGACCGATTCAAGCCATGTCTCTCGGAGTGTTGTTAAATGTGAAATTGATGACTCAAAGTTTGGTTCTATGAGGGCTGAGGTTGTAGCAAGCTTTCTCAAGCAAGCTCGGACTCAGGTCTTAAACTCTGCTGGTGTGGATGCCAAATCCAAGAAGCTTCTGGATGCATTGGTTGAGATTGTGATAGAGGATTTCCACACTGTGCCTGAAGAGAGGGACAGGATTGCTGAACTTCTTTCAGCAAAAGCTAAAATACTGGTTGTGTGTTCTTTGCTATGGATCCTTGCAATGGCTGTGTTTTTGGTGTTCAGCTCTGGAGCACAAGGCACTTTTCCTGGACCACTGCCTACTTGAACTCTTACTCTAAAGGTGCATTAATGGTCTGATCATTAAGATGAATGGTATGCTGGCTTGTCTTGGGATAGTAGGTATGATTTTACCCTCCATTAGATATTGTCCAATGTTTCAGCTGATATAATATTGTTCTCAGACTCTCAGTAGTCAGGACTTTGTCCGTGGTTATGGATCGTTCATTTTACAGTAAATAGCTATTTCAGTGTAATTTTCTGGAAATGGAATGCGATTGTTACTGTTTTCCTCTGTGATTGATATGCTTGTGAGTAGTAAGAGCTGAATCTGATTACTGTATTCCCCTTTTTGGATAACGTGATAATATACTCTGAAATTAGTGAATGTTTCTGTAGAGAAATGTAGACTCAGTGTTGTATGCCTCTAATGCTTGTTAGGTTTTAAGAATGCATGTTCATTTTATTGTTAAGAAATCTGGTTACTCGTTTAAGGAAACAAAATATGTGTGTGCAACTCATGTTCTCGTCATTGCAAGGATGAGACTGAAGAGTTCTTAATTTTTATAAAAGGAAATTTTGTTCTTATATACTGTGGAGAGCAGAAAATTAGTAGTAGGTAACCCACACCCTGTTTGCTCTACATGTTTGAACCAATGGGCTCTTTAGATATTGGTACTTGAAATTGTAGCATTCAGACCACAGGACATCAGGAACTTTATGCTTTAAAGTCATTTTTTCATGCCTTGGATCTACAGATAGAGATTAACATGTCCATGGTTGTGCACTGAGTCGGACCTAGATGTAAAGGGCTACAAAAATCCAGGTGTTCAACATAAAATTCTAGTCAAAATTCCATGTACATCTTAAGTACATAGAGGGTCATGTACATATCGTTCTGAGTATATAGAACCCACATTTGTTTTATTAAAAGATTCATACCTAGTTGTGGTCTATATTTATGCATTCTTTGTTGAAATGCTGTGCATTAACTAGGTGTCTAGGTTGATGCCCCAATAGATTTTTGCTTACTTCAATAGTTTTATGCAAGAAATATGACTCCTGAAGTCTCAATACGATCATCTTGTTTCCCATGTTCAGTTGTTAGCCTTGGTTTTTTTTTTTTTCAATTACTTGTTTTTAGCCTTGTTTGGCACTCATAGGCTATCTGAACACCATTTTGCAAGCTTAACCCATGTTAGATGTTTTATAGCTAATTACAATAGAGTGCTGGGGGCTCTTATTTCTTTTGTTTTGGGCTTCATACAAGGTGGGTGTACTAGGATTACAAGGTTAATTTGCTCTTTGTTGGGTGAGTTTGATGTAGTTTCTACGGAACAGTTCTTTCTATCGCCCCTAATGGGCCGGGGGGGGGGGGGGGGGGATCGTTTTTGTATTGTTTGCTGAGCTAATAAAGTATATAAAAAAAAAACCAACTGGTTGATAATTAGCTCAGTACAATTATCGTATTTACGGATATATCCATGAGTAAGAGAGTAGTGAACCGGCTGACGGCTGTAATCTTATCAATAGTGAACCAACTGGTTGAATCATTTAGCTCAGGGTAAGTACTTAGTACTTGAAGGTATAATCTATGATCTATCTAAACTAGTTCATCAAAGTATACGATCACTAGAGATATGTGGACTACTGGTTACTTAATTTCTGATTGTTTTTCATTTCCTGTTTTCTTTTTGAATGTTGCATTACTTAGATGCATTTGCAAAAGAAATTTTCTTTCATAAAGTGATGCTTCGCTCTCCTAACTTGATAAGCTTATGCCTCTTAAAGAATTTATTGAGCCTCGAATGGATATCTCAATGAGAACACCTGTGTGCTTGGAGCTGAGGTTTTCGTTCGTAAAGAAAGAACAAAAGGCAAGAGAGTGTTTATCAAGGATAAATGATGCCTTTGTAGGCAGGCAGGTTTGGAAGGTTGAGTAGTTTTCGAAGTTGACTGATGAATATTGTATGTCTGAACCATTCGATGCTAGATACCAGAAATGGTATTTCTCTTTAGCCTTCATATATTCGACCTTCTATTTTGTAAAAAACATACGTGTGTTTGTAATTTGACATATAACATTTGCATTACGATAACAACACGAATTGTCCAGTTAATTAGCAATTGCAAAACTGAATAAGAAACGAAAGAGCCTAAACTAACAAGTCCTTCAGGAAAACAAGGCTGTTTGCCTTGACCCAAGGCAGGCTGAAAAGAAATAATGAAAGTACTATCACCTTCTCCATTTGCCTTTTCTCATCATAATCCTAAGCCAACACCCACCATATGTTTGTCCTCCATCACAAAGCCTTAGTACTAATTAGTAATCTGTATGATACCGATCGAATCTGTACCAAGAACATGTATAATACAAAGGTCAATTCACAAGTCACAACAACTAAAGATAGAATTAATAGGAATTATATAATTGTTTATGAATAATGCAAGCTACTCTCTTACTATCATGTGTATATATATATATATATATATATATATATATATTATCTAATTCAAAAAAAAAATCATGTATATATTATCATGTATGAAAAAAATCTTTGTCCAACCACATAAATGCGCCCTTCAAAACCACCCATTTTCTTTAGGTAACTCATCAAGTGTGTGTGTAATTAAGCAAATCCAACTGTTAACTCAATCAATTATTGAGGAATAAGAACCAGCTGGCCAATGAATCGTATATATGGATCGAAATAGCCCAGAGAAGAAAATTATATATAGTAATATTGTTCATCATAATCTTACAAGATTTAGGGAGAGTTAAGAAATACAATGATATCATGCATATATCTCTACTCGACTAAAGTTCCTCAATCGACCACCTAATATCTTTCTCAATCTCAAAGAATCTGTATATTATCTCATTTGGGAATTGGGAGTAAATAATTAAAAAGGTGTTATTAAGGAGGATCCCCTGTGTATTCTAAAATATAAAACCACTACTCTTTGTAACTCATTCTTCTTGAAGAAAAACTCAAACAGATGGAGCAATTTTCTTCTTGTATATTGAATTGTATGTTGATGAATTACATTGCTGAGTTTATATATAGGATTCAAGTCATTATTTGAATCCTACCTAAGACTGAAAATAGTATGGACAAAGCCATATACACCATGCTGTTAAGCCATGCTCTAGTGATTGATAAAGTAAGAAAGCCTATTATAACCCATGCTAGCTAATTAGGCCATGCTGCTGCAACAGTAACACTTGCTTTATCAAACACCATGCTGCAATCATGACAATCATGATGCAGCCATACTCTAAATATCTTCAACACTCCCCCTCAAGCTGGATCAAGGGGATTCATTGATCCAAGCTTGCCAAGAATCAAGAGAAACTGCACTGAAGGAAGAGACTTGGTAAAAATATCAGCAAGTTGATCAGCACTTCTGGTATACACTGTTTCAATTACCTTGGCCTGCACTTGTGATCGAATATAATGACAGTCTACTTCAATGTGTTTGGTTCTTTCATGAAAAACTGGATTGGAAGCAATGTGCATGGCAGCTTGATTGTCACAATGCAGAGACACAACATCATTGACAGGGAAGCCAAGGTCGAACAATAAGCTCTTAAGCCATATTAACTCACAAGAGGCGTCTCCATAGCTCTATATTCAGCTTCTGCACTTGATCTAGCCACAACCCTTTGCTTTTTACTTCGCCATGTAACTAGGTTCCCTCCAACAAATGTGCAAAAACCTGTGGTGCTTTTTCTGTCCACTGCATTCCCTGCCCAATCAGCATCAGCATATCCAACAATGCTAGTATGATGATTTCTTTGGAACAGAATACCTCTACCAATTGACCCTTTCAGATATCTCAGAATTCTCTTGACAATACTCAAATGAAAATCAGTAGGAGAGTGCATAAACTGACTGACAATGCTAACTGCATATGAAATATCAGGTCGAGTGATAGTGAGATATATCAATTTGCCAACTAACCTCTGATAAGAACACACATCAGAGAGATAAGCACCCTCAGTAGCCAGCATAAGTTTACTGTTAAGAGGAGTGCGAGCAGGTTTGCAGTCAAGAACTCCAGCTTCAGACAGAAGTTCAAGAATATATTTTCGCTGACTGAGGAAAAGACCCTTTGAAGATGCAGCCATCTCAATTCCCAGAAAATACTTGAGAGCTCCAAGGTCTTTCATTGCAAACTTGGCTTGCAGAGAACCTTTAAGAGAATTTATCTCAGCAATACTATCACCAGTAATGATGAGATCATCAACATAGATCAAGACCACAAGTTTCATGCCATTCCGCATCCTAACAAACAATGAGGAATCGGCACTACTACTGACAAAACCAATATCTTCAAGGACTGAGCTGAGTTTGGCATACCAGGCTCGAGGAGACTGTTTTAAACCATAAATTGCCTTGTGAAGCTTACAGACCATCTCAGGGTGGTCAGAAAGTTCATGACCAGGAGGGAGTTTCATGTAAACTTCTTCCTCCAGGTCACCATGCAAGAATGCATTCTTTACATCCATTTGATGCAAAGACCAATTTTGATTGACAGCAACAGAGAGTAACACTCTTACAGTGTTCATTTTTGCCACAGGTGCAAACGTTTCCTTATAGTCTTCTCCATAGGTCTGAGTAAAGCCCCGAGCTACAAGTCTTGCTTTATGCCTCTCCAAAGTCCCATCTGCATGGAGCTTTGTTTTATAAATCCATCTGCATCCAACAGCTTTCTTCCCTTTAGGCAACTGCACAAGACTCCAGGTATGATTGTCATCAAGGGCCTTAAGTTCAGTATTCATAGCCTGCCTCCAAGCTTCAACTTGACTAGCCTCTTGAAAGGTTTGAGGATCAATATGACTGTCTATGGCACTTCAATACGCAGCATAAGCAGAAGAAAACTTTCCAATATCCATATACTGTGCAACAGGATACCTAGAAGTGTAGGACACATAATCTTTGTGTAGAACTGGAGGATTTCTAGTGCGGCAGGGATTTCTTCTAGGAAGAGTTGGAACAATGGAAGTATCAACAGCAGCCTCAGGTTGATTCTCTGCAACATCATGACCGAGAAATTCATCAATGGCATCATGAGCCTCAGTACCAGCATCAAAACTAATAGATGGCTCAGGAACACGATCATTCCTGATCAGACTAGGAGATAATTCCATTGCCACATCTGTACCAACATTTGGAACTGGAAATAGATCCGTGTAAAACTCCCCCTGAGTGCTTGTATCCAACTGCTCAGAAAAATAAGGAACAGTCTCATTGAACCTGACATCTCTGGAAACAAATTTCTTCTTACTAACGGGATCATAGCAACAATACCCTTTCTGAGTTGAGGAATATCCCAGAAAAATGCATTTGATAGCTCTGGGATCCAATTTATCTCTATATTTGGCTTGAACATGAACATAGCACACTGAACCAAACACCCTCAGATGAGACAAATCAATTTTTCTATGCTTTAGGACTTCCAGAGGAGACCTTGAATTCAAAATTCTACTGGGAAGGCGATTAATAATATAGGTGGCAGTAAGAACAGCTTGAGACCAAAATCTTTTTGGTACATTAGCATAAAACATCATAGCCCTTGTTTTCTCAAGCAGATCCCTATTTTTTCTTTCTGCAATCCCATTTTGTTGTGGTGTTCCAACACAGCTGGTTTGATGAATGATCTCATTTCCATTTAAAAACTGAGACATTTTATGGGACATATTCTGAGCCATTATCAGATCTGAGAATTTTAATTTTGGATGAAAATTGAGTATGCACCAGATCATGAAAATTTTTAAACACATCAAATACTTCACTCTTAAACTTCAATAGATACAACCATGTAATCCTAGTAAAATCATCAACAAAGGTTACAAAATATCTAAACCCATCAAAGGATTTTAGAACTGGTCCCCAAATATCAGAATGGATGATTTCAAATGGATTACAAGCCCTAGAGGCAGAAGAACTAAACGGTAACCTAGTAAACTTAGAAAAATGGCAAACTTCACAGTTGTGGACTTGTTGACTGAAGGAGGGAAACAAAATGGATAACACCTTCTCTGATGGATGAGCTAGACGGTGATGCCACAACAGATGATCAAAAGAGCTACTGGAAGATGCTTGAAAAGCCAGGAAAGGTTTGGACACATAATACAAACCATTTAGAAAAACTCCTTCACCAATCTTCATCTTGGTGGAGATATCCTGAAAAATTACGTTATGAGGAGAAAAAATGGCTAGACAATGTAGAGTTCTCACAATTCTACCCACAGATAACAACTGGAAAGGAAAAGAAGGAATGTATAAGGCATTTGACTCTATGTTCTTTGAAAAAAGATTAATTTTCCCTTTTCCTAAGACTTCTGCTCCTTTCCCATTAGCAACAGAAACATGAGAAGATAATTTTTCAAAATCGTGCAAATTCTCAATCTTATTTGTCATGTGATCTGTGGCTCCAGAATCAATAACCCAAAAATCACTCTCAGAATTTATAATAAGTGCAGTCTTAAAAGCAGTCAAGATACCTGAAATATCACTGTCCTTGACATGGTCTGCTTCTGCAAGAAATTCTGAGAAGTTACTGAGGAGAGCATTGTGATCATGCTCATTCAACTTCTTTTTCTGTTGGAGAAAAACAGCAAAGTCGTTGATCAAACTACATGGATTGGTGGTAAAGTCCACGGACACAGAGCTTGGACTTGAAGCAACTAGTGCAGCACTAGGACCAGCAACTGAGTTAGAAGAGGAAGACACTGAATACGCCTTGGCACTTCCCTTAGCCTCTCTCTTGGCTTTCTCTTCAAGGAATTTCACCTTGAGTTCTGGAAACAATATCCAGCATTTATCTCGGAAATGATTACCATTGCAATGAGTGCACTTGCCCTTCTTTCCCTTGTACCCTCTGTCATCAGACTGCTTATAGCTAGACACATAGGCACTGGACTCAGCATGATCAGTCCTTATCTCCACATTCATAGCCTCCCTTCTAGTTTCCTCCCTCCTTACAGTAGCACAAACAGATGAGAAGGAGGGAAGCACAGAATTCATGAGGATGTGACTCCTCAGATCTTCATAATCCGGGCTCAAGTTGGCTAGGAGCTGGAAAACCTTGTCTTCATCAGCTCGTTTGCGCAAGATAACTCCATCCGTAGTATGAGGTCTGTACAGATCAAGCTCATTCCACATGCAGGTTAACCGCCCAAGGTAATCAATGAAGGGTTTACCTTCTTGCTCAAACTTAGCAATATCCTTCTTTAGCTGAAAAACGCGAGCAGCATTATTCTGATTCCCACAGAAATCTTCAATCTCCTTCCACATAGAGCCTGCAGATGAAGAATAGCTGAAGATAATTGCCATTGATGGCTCCATGGAGTTGATAAGCCATGCTCTAACAAGTTGATCAGTGCTCAGCCATGAATCGAAACCTTCAGTACCAACTTCTGGAACATCAACTGTCTCATAGATGTAACCAAGCTTCTTCTTGCTTCCAAGAGCTAAGGTCACTGCTCTAGACCAGTGAAGATAATTGAAACGATTCAGCAACACTGAACACAAACGTTGATTCGGGTTCCCATCATGATCAGAAGATCCAGACCCAGAATTAGGAACAGAACCAAAAGGATTTACAGTTGACGAGCCATAGTCCTCCATTGAGAAAGGTAGAAAAGGTAAGGTTTAAGAAAAAAATTGAAAGCAGAAGCAGGATACTAATGATCCTGCTCTGATACCATGAAGAAAAACTCAAACAGATGGAGCAATTTTCTTCTTGTATATTGAATTGTATGTTGATGAATTACATTGCTGAGTTTATATATAGGATTCAAGTCATTATTTGAATCCTACCTAAGACTGAAAATAGTATGGACAAAGCCATATACACCATGCTGTTAAGCCATGCTCTAGTGATTGATAAAGTAAGAAAGCCTATTATAACCCATGCTAGCTAATTAGGCCATGCTGCTGCAACAGTAACACTTGCTTTATCAAACACCATGCTGCAATCATGACAATCATGATGCAGCCATACTCTAAATATCTTCAACACTTCTCTTCAAAAGTATGTTCGCCAAACCCTAGTTTATCTCCCTCCCTATCGATCCCTGGTCGTATCTTGGTATATAGTTCTCAGTCGTCCGAAGAAGAAAGCAAAGCTTTGACCTGCCGTCCAATTTATTTACATGGCTAGCCATGACGTTGACCGAGATGGTAAGAGAAATATATTTTCTCATTCTTCATATGTATCCTAGCTTGTATTTTGAAAGCTTGGTTGAGTGCTGGAGGTTCAGTGCTGGAGGTCACAGATGGTAAATACCCTCAACTATATATATTTTATCTTGTATTACAGAGTAGATGAGTGAGTTATATTTACATGAGGCATGACATGTTTTAGGCAGGAGTTGAGACTTGAATTTTAACAATGGCTTAAAACGGTTTTCCATTTGGCTAATTGTTGCTACTCCTTGAATGTTGTACATATGATGAGGTCATGAAATTTCAAGCTTGAAGGAATTCTCTTAGAACCTCCATGCATGTATGTTTTAAATGGTTTAGCGCACATTATAATGTGTTTAACTTTGCTCGTAGGAAACTGGTGATCTACTCGCAAGGAAACAAGAAAAGAAATGTGACAGACCACATCTCTGTCTACTTGGAACTGGCTCAAGTAACTTCTTTGATTTCAGATTCTTTTTACTTGATCAGAGAAAGGGCAAGTACTTAGTTCTTGAAGGTATTATATCTTTCTTAACCAGTTCAAAGATATATGTCTACTACTAGTACTGGTTACTTTCTGATTGTTCACTCTTTTTTCCTTCTCCAATGTTGAACTACTTAGATGCCTTTGCAAAGGAATTTTGCTTTCATCGGGATATGCTTCGGTCGCGCAGCTTTGATAAGCTTATGCCTCTTAAAGAATTTACTGATGCCACGAATGGATATCTCATTGGGGGCACCTGCGTGCTTGGAGCTGAGATTTTCGTTTGTAAAGAAAGAACTAAAGGCATAAGAGAGTGTTTATCAAGGACAAATGATCTCTATATTGGCAAGCAGGTTTGGAAGGTTGAGAAGTTTTCAATGTTGACTGATGAATATTACATGTCTGAACCATTCGATGCTGGAGACCACAAATGGTATCTCTCGTTAGCCTTCTTATGTTTGACCTTCTATTCCACACAAAAACAGATGAGATGCTTGAATTTTGAACTAGAGATGTGTTTCTGTGTGTGTTTGTAATTTGACACATAACTTTTGCAACAAAACGAACCGTCCAGTTAATTAGCAATTGCAGAACTAATGGATGAAATGGCTCATACAATTGAACTTCTGAATTGCATGTACGTGTTGGTTGTAGGACGAAACAACTCTTTCCCAAGGGATTTTGCGAAGGAAAAGGAACTCATCTTTCAATTTACTTAGCGTTCGCTGATTGGAGAATAACTCCTCCGGTGACCAAAATATATACCTAGTTTACCCTGCGCATCGTAGATCAAAAGCATGGCAAGCACAAGACTTGGACAGGTAAAAATATATGTGACCGTTTTCTTTGTGTACAACTCTACATAATATATATCCCATACCGTGTTTACCCTGCGCATAGTATATTTGCCGCAGAGTCTTAATAACCGTGCAGTAAGTTAATATAGTCTTTTCTGCTTCCAGTTGAGTACTGTTTCACTGCCAATTCGTTGTCGTGTGGTAAGCCTCAGTACATTAGTCTAAGCAACCTGGAGGCGGAAGGGTTTCTGAAGAAGAATACTTGCATTCTGGAGGCAGACGTCTTTGTCTATGGAGTTTCTAAAGAACTGTAGATTATTAGCTAAATAATCTATGAAGTATTTGTGCTGGATCATAGTTTCAGCGTTCATTGTGTCATAAAATGTGTTAGAAGAGACATTGACCTAATATGAACTCTTTCATTGATGCTAGTACCAAGATTTGTTGCTCATCAACAACCAAAAGAATTACTTGTATATAATATGGCAGCTGGTTTTCTATTAGGTTAGAGTAAGCATCCCTTATATAAATTTACAAAAGGTAAACAAAGAGAGTAGGCTCTTTTATGAAAGCACAGATCATACAAAAGGTAAGTAGTGTGAGGTCTGCAGAATCAACATTTCCCTTTGTTACTATATGCACTTAACAACTTCTCACAACATTAGGATCCTCAGGAGAAAATGCATATATCACTATTCTGTTTATCTATCTCATCTCTGACATAAACCAAATTTTGCGAACTCATCTGTCCTGCAAAGATATGACACTCTCCTAGCTAGCTACTCACTTCTCCCCGCGCCCTTCCAGAAAGGAAGTCAAACCCATTTCTCTTGTTTGATCTACTTAGTGTTTGTAGTCGCTAAGTTGTGTTACTTCCAGTGAGCTGTATAACGAATAACGAATATTGTTATAGCTAAAGCAACCACTACTCGCTGAGCTTCTTAAACAAACTTGGCACAGAAGTTCAAGCCTTAATATTTTGCCTCAACAAATGCATTAGAGTTCTGCATGAAATTTCCCAAAAGGTGAAGCTTTAACTTAGTGGTAAGCTTGCAAAGGCAAATAAGCAATAAGCAATAACAGAAACAGGTTTATGTGTTTGTTGAAAGTGGCTTTGGAAACCAAAAGCTAGCTGATGTCTAATAAGTTTTGAAACTAAAACCTTCTTCTTTTTTACCAAATTACAGGTGCTTGTCAATAGAACAAGCAGATCACTCAATGGAAAGTACATACTGATAGAAGTCCTATAGGATCTAGTGTTATTAGGAATCTAAAATAACATGTAGATATTTCTCAACGCAGTGCTTGAGTGTCCCTCTTCGGGTGTTTCTAACGAAGAAGAAACGAAACAGCCTAAACCAACAAGTCTGTTTGATTTGAACCAAGGCAGGCTGCAAAGAATAATTAATGAAAACAAGTGTTTGCTTTACTATCTCCTCCATTTGCCTTCTCTTAAAGTTTCTATCTTTCTGAGCTCATCAAAATCCTAAGCCAATACCCACTATGTGTTTGTCCTCCATCACAAAGCCGTAGTACTAATTAGTAATCTGTGTGATACTGATCAAAATGTGTACCAAGCATATGTATAGTACATCAGAGTCTAACCATTAGTGTGATCTGTTTCTTGTCCACGCGTTACAAGACTGATTAGGGTCTTCTTCATGGCTTCACCTCTTGACAAGAACGTACGGCCTACCCGGTCCAATGTTTTACTTTTGCTTCCCTCCTTTGTTTCTTAGTTTCTGGTTTTTTCTGTTTGTTGTTTTTGCTTCCTCTTTGTCCATGTTCATCTCCATTGATTGCATTTATCCAATTTCATTTCAGTTTGTCCCATTATTCTCACAAAATAGGATCTTCACAGAGTGATGCAACATTTAGTCATGTGAGCACAAAATCAAAATGAAGACGCAAATAAACCTACAGCACATGGTTTTCTTGGCAATGAACAAAGTGGCACTACATGGAGTTTGTATATATATAAAGTTCATCTCCCACCAGAATCAGAATAACCAAACCAAACCCAGTTCAAGTTCTCCAATTTGCTTCCATCTTCCCAATCTTCAACTCCCACAAAATGAAGTACTCAATCCAAACCCCTCTTCTTGTTCTTGTCCATCTTGCTTTCCTCATTGTGCAAACCCAGTCCCAAAGCACTGATCTGCTATCCAAAACATGCAAGAAGACACCCTACTATGACCTTTGTCTCTCATCTCTCCAGTCAAGCCCTCAGAGCTCGAACTCAGACATTGCAGGCCTGGCTCACATAATGGCTGATCTTGTTCTGTCCAATGCAACTGATACACTGGATTACATCCATAGCCTACTCAAGCAATCACCAGAACCAGATTTGCAGAAGCCTTTGGCAAACTGTGCAGAGTTGTACATTCCAGTGGTCAAGTACACTCTCCCACAGTCAATTGATGCTCTCAGCAATGGCCATTACGGGTTTGCCAACTATGGCATTTCTGATGCTGCAAAGGAAGCTCAGGCTTGTGAGAAGGGGTTTTCAGGGTCAACCAAGCCACTGACCGATAGGAACACTCTTGTGAGCTGCCTCTCTGAAGTGACTGTGGCCATCATCAATTTAGTGTAGGGATGATTTTGTTCATGAGTCATCAATAACATGTACTTACTAGTATTTATGGCTTTGCTTGTGTAATCTTAGTTCAGATATTTGTACTTGTAGCAGAAGTTTCAGCCACTGAAATTAGAGTTTCTGATCTCTTTTTATGTTCTACTGTGGACCTGTGCAACTGTTTTCCGAAATGTCGGTAGGGATTATTTCCTGCGCCACATATCAACCTTGTCATATCTTCTTGTTTAGGAAGAAGTCCCAAAATGTCCAAAAGAGGATTCTCTCCCTATTTTTCTCACTCAAAATAGTGTCTTTTTGGTGCTTTAAGGTTAAGATTCTGGGTTCAGGATTTGGTCGTCGGAATTGTAACAACTCAAGGCTATGAATAGAAGTGCTAGCCAAAGTTCGATTTCATTCCAGGAAGACACAAACCTTATTACCAATTTGGAATCACTCTTGTGGTGAAGGAAGCATCCCACCTTTTGTGGGTTGTATATAATCAAGTTCTATCATCTCAGAAACTGTAGAAACTGTTGGGAAGTTAAGAATGCTTAATGTATGCATGTGAGGCATATGTTCGCTTGTGATAAAATGGGGGTCCCTTCATATATAATTACATATATTGAAGGCTCTAGAAAGACAGGTGACATGGGGTGGTCTATTCTCAACTCTCAAGTCAATTATGTATGCTGACTACAATTCTAGAACCATAAGCCAAAACCATGTGAGATCACATGTTAAATTGTTAAAGCCAATGCATCAAAGTGTTAGAAGCACAATCTGGTTTAAAGCATTTTCATAAAGGAAAGATAAAGAAAATGCAGGCACATATCACCTGGGAATGCCCCAACTGGTCCTGCATAACCAGAAAAGAAAAACAGAGAAGACAATTTCTAGCCACAAAGAAATTCTATGCATAGTTAGGAACCCCATTGTAGAACAAAATTTCATTGCAGGAAAGTGGCCTATAGAAAAATGCTGCATATACATTGTATATTACCAACTGGCAATAATTTCCATAAATCAATTCCAAAATGAAAAGAAAAGTGGGTAGCGTCGGGTCACTTGATTTTCTACAGCTTTTATGAAGGGGGATTTCTTTTCTCTCGGCTCTGGAAAGGGAACATACTCAGATTCCAAAATTGGATATTAAACAGGTAAAAACTTATTTGCAAAAGTGTGCATTTGCAAAATTCCTGTATGGTGCTCTCTCTGTCACTATCTCTCTTCCTCACTCTCTCTAGCCTTCTCCCCCATATTTTCATTTTAATGTACAGAGAGGGGATAAACTACCCGGCATGATCAAGCTTCAATAGATGTGTACAAAAAGTGCAAGCAACAATGGTTCCACAAGGATCCAAAGCACCATGGAAAATTGTTCTTCAATGCAGACTAGGCAACAAGATTAGTATATCATTGCGCCCATATTTTCAGCTTCTCATGCTGATCTGAACCAGCAACCTGCTCTACCATACTGCAAGGCGTAAAAAAGTTTATTTTAGAATACCTAACTAATACATTTCAGAAGTAGACAAATATCTAGTAATGAGTAATCCATTATTTTCTCAACTATGAAGATGCATTAGAAAAATAAACGTAATTTCTTAAAGCTCAGATGATTTTAACATACTTGGGAGACTCGGAACCAGGTCCACTCGGGGCAGTTGATGACGGATTTGGAAAGAACTGAATTGAGATCAAACTGCCCTGCGTTCTTCCTGCAGACAAAGGAGAACCCTCAAAGGCTACAGTTGAGCTTCCGCTAGATGAAATTCCTGCAGAAAATGGCAATAGAATATGAATTGACCATTACCAACGAAACACCAGGAGAAACTGGAAGATATAGGAAGTCTTGCGCTAGATATAACTATTAAAGACAACGATGAAGGCATATACTAGTGTGTGTTAACTACAACATGGCGACATTGTGAAATTTATTTTTCAGGATTGACCAGAAGATATGCTAGATCCGATCCCATCCAAAATTGCTAATTTTTCAGTCTGGAAAAGTTCTAACACGTTAAGAACAAACAGTGATAAATAGTTCCGACTTCCTAGCTAAAATAACACAAGGTGAAGTTATTCTGCCTTAAACTAATCACAAAAAAGTTTACCACAATCAATTTGGTAAATGAACTTCAAGCTCAATGACATAAGATATTACCTTGGAAGATCAGCACTACACAAAAGAGAACAGTGAACACCATAGCATATACATTGCTATTGGATGATGATGCCTTGGCAGCTTTCATCTTCTTCAAGGCCTTCATCCTCTCAACCCTTGCCCGTTTCCACATTGCAATCTCAGAGAGTTCCTTGATTAGCTTCTGGTCAGCAGCATCCAAAGACGGGCCTCTTGGAGGCCTGGGAGGTTTAGGAGGTTTTTTATTGCTCGTTTTTTTCCGCTTATCTTTCGACCGAGTCTTCTCTGCATGATCCATACCACCATTTCCATCAAGCGTCTTGTTTGTCGCCGACTTCAAATTCTCAGGGCAGACCCCATTGGAGTTGAAGCCATTGCCACAAAAACCAACCCTATCTTCAGCATTAACTGAACCATCAGAAAAACCACCATACACCTTCGCTAGCAGTGTCTTAGCCTGTTTTTTGACACTTGAAACAGAGCTATCACTTGAATCCTCTTCACTAACTACCACCCCACTTTCAAGATCGATTTCACAATCTTTATCTCTCAGACCCTTATGATCCATAACAACCAACCAAAACCAAGTAAATTTCCAATCCCCTCTCCAGGTTCCTAATGATCAAGGCAACAATAGTTTCACCCAAATTTGAATCTCCCTATTCAACCCATCACACGAAACAACTCTCCTCTTTATATATTTAGATTCACAGGGTGAAACTTGACCACAATTATTTCTAGCTTCATCAAGTAAACAACACTTTCCAGTTTTAACTTGCAATCAAATGGAAGACAGCTTCCTTCAATGCAATCTCCCTTGCTCTACACGGCTCACACCGCTTTCCTCAATCAATAATGGTTCACTATGCACGAAGCTCCCTTCCTTTCTTTTCCCCCCTTCCCCCTGTCAATCAACAAAACCCTCAAACCATTACCACCAACACAAGCTAAAACCAATAGAAATATACACAGAACGTGTCGATAATCAAGAAACAAACTTCGTTACCAAAACAAGAAAAATCGATAATATAGCTATTCACATGCTTAGCACACCAACATAGAGCTGGAAAATAAAAAGAACAAGAATGTAAAACAAAGCAAACCCACAAAAACTTAAAGTTCAAAACTTTACAGAACAGAAACCAAACCTTTAATAAGCAATCACAGGCAAAGCAACATTATTTTAAAGAAAATAAATAAACCCAAATTGAAAAAAGTAATAGAAAACTTGGACCCAAGAAATGAAAGAAAGAAACCTTCAAATAAGCGAGAAAATCCCAGATCCGATGCGGAGAAAGAGCCTTACAGCGAAGCAAGTCAGCGTCAAATACGGAAGATTGGGATTGCTAATTTAAGAGAAGGAGGGGAATGGACACGAGGGGTCTCAGGAGAAAGTGGGATTGATTCAAGTTCAATAATGGAGATTTTGATTTTGGTTTTTGGGTTTTTGTTTAAAAATGGAGAAATGGGTGCTATATCTTCGCCGGATATTGATAAAAAAAGGCACCGGAAATGGTGGGAATCTGAAGTCTGTTGGCTTGGAAGAATGGAAACCAAGGAAGAAGAGGAAGAAGAAGCTTCACCGACACAGGGCAAGGTGGCATGAAGTATTTGACTTTGATAGGTTTTTTATATTTGGTTTTTCTTTGGTTTTGGTTTTCTTTAGTTTGATTTGTCTACTATTTATATTGGCATCGGCCTATTAAGGTTGGCCTAATGGTCTTTTCTGGTTTGTGAGGAAATAGTTTCTTAATTCTCATTTGATGCCTTGAGGGTTTGGAATATACCTTCATTTTGGTCATATTGCGAATATGTGAAAATTGTAAATGTTGAAAATGCATATTGACTGCTATATAAGTTTGGTTTATGTTGGTCATTGTAATAATATTCGTTTTTACCTTACAGTTATAATTGTGAATTTTATAAACTATTATTACGATCATCCATCGTAAGAAAGAAATGCTTGAATATTAAGACATAAATATTGAAACAAACAAATCAACAATAGAAACTAATATTAATAAGGAAAGCTACAAGAACTCTGAAAAAACATATTAGATTGAGTTTTATCTTACAGATGAAGGATAAAGTGTAGAGACAAAGAGATAGCAAAAGAATAGAGAAATCATCATCTTATTTATTGATAGAAGTCATTTATATAGGGAATTACACAATATCAATATAATAAGGATACTGAATACATAGATCTAGTCAAACTACATATCATAATGACATAAGACCAAGACACATAAAAAATATCTAGCAAGATACAAAATATCCTAGAACACTCCCCTTTGTGCCGCGCGCTGATATACCGATGGTGCTGATTTGTTGTCTCGTCAAAAACTTCGTCAAGTCACAAAAATCCTGTGGGAGAAAACCTGAACCTTGATCGTAGGAGAAAAAGAGTACAGCGCACCATTCACATTTGATAGTGACATATATGTATGTGCTAGACTCCCTCTGAAGTTCGCACCTCCCCCTCATCTTTACATCAATCATAGGGCTCTTCCTGATTCTTTCTAATCACAGAAGTTTCAATAACTTAACATGTCAATGCTCTTTAACATGTCTTCAAATGTGACATTAGGCAATGATTAACTATATCATGCCGTATTGTCCTCAAATATGATCATTTACACTTAGATCTTGAGAAGAAGGCCGCTTGCGAACTTAAAACATAAATTTGTGCAGGAAATCAGATTTCCGCACAGCATGACCTTCAGTTACTAGAACAGCCGTAACTTCCTCTAGGAAATACATATCAACGAACCGTAAACGGTTTTGGTAACTAGACTCATTTAGCTTTCCAACCGTATATTAGACACATTCTAGTTCATCAGGAGCTGTTCACAAATTCCAGTCAAATTTGACTGGTTTACCAAAATCAGATTTTCGGACAGATTCGTCATACTTTACCAAAACGGCCATAACTCACTCAATATGATAGATATGATCAAATAGTTGGTGTCACTGGAAAGTAGACATACAGACCTTTCTAATGGTACTGGTTTCACCATTTTTTAGTGAGTGAGGTTTCTTGTAGGTCTCATGGAAGTTGACTTATGAAACTTGACAGATTCTGATTTCGCTATTGATGTGTCTTTCTTATGTAGGGATAGAATAAGCCTCAACCTTTCATACCATTAAGTATTGAAAAAAGAGTTAATGTCATTACATTGGCATTGTGTGGGCGCATAACTACACTTAGCTTTACAACTTTTCATAGCAAATGAGATGTCAAGTTTTTCTTATTGTGTTGAGTACATTGATGCGTCTTATTGTACTTAGATGAGAACTTCATCTCTCAACACATATTTGTCATCTTGTTTTAGACAAAATAATGGATCTCTCTTTAGAGCAAAGACTTTGACTAATCATGAGAGTATATGTAGGCCTTACTAGTTAGAGAGCGCCTAAGCCGATTGATGGAAAATCATCATCAATACAGTCATCGAGTGCCTTATCGAGACCATGTCTTCCCAAGATCTTTTTCTTCGGATGTTGATACATATTGACATCTCTTGTTCAATCAAGAGTCCATGTGAATCCGGAATGAACACGCAAATGCATAATTCATCATATCCCTTCCAAATCAAGTAGAGTCCATATGCGTTTCAATACCTTTAGCAAACGCATGCTCCTGTGGTCTGGAGTCACTTGATTCGGATGAATGAAGTTCATTTATGATCTTCATGTATATCTCTGATCCTATATATATGTTATTATGACCATATTCATAGGCTGTATGTTCAGTTATTCGGAAACTACAAAACTGACAAAGTAGTGGAGTTCAATGACATCTATTATGAGAGCATGTCTCATCATAATCGATCTCAGTGCGTGTTAGTGAAAGACTTTGCGCCATAAGGTAAGTCTAAGCTCTTGTTCTCACTACGCTATCTAACAAATACATAGTTGATAGAGTTTAGCTTACAGTGTCGGCATCACTTGCCTAAGGACATATCTATTTGTTAATGTTGAATCACATCTTTCCATTAGGCCAATCAACTAAATTGATATCTATTAACGAAGGATGGTTCGGTAGAAGCTAATTATCCTACGTCCTCATGTACACTGGTGTAATACTTGTAGAGATCTTTATATGGATTGGATTTGACATTGAGGCGTCCCCCAACGATAATCACAATTTAGACTTCATGAGACGGATTTGAGTATCACTGATCAATGCATCAGGTTGTGCCAAGCTCGCTTTCTTCCTAATGTGAGAAAGTATCGAACCTAAGGGCCTCCCTCATTTTGGGGAGTCACACGGCCTTATGACACCAATTTTGCCATTATATGGCGTCACCATATCACCATCTATAGTGATGGCACCAAGACCAACGACTTTTGGTCGCGCTATGTCCTCTTGATAGGACATCAATACTTGCAGACATATTTGCAACATGTGATCTCGTCACTTTAACACTTTAAGCAATTGAGATCAAAATGAGACTTAGTGGGGACAAACCACAATAATTCACGTCGTTCCACTTGAACACTTGTGTTCTTATCTACCCCTCACGGCGGGAAAATTGTCTCATCAAAGTGACAAACCGCAATTTAGCGGTAAATGAGATCGCCTGACAAGATTTCTACATATGCGGATTATAGGTGAAGGTTCATATCCAAGCTAAACTTATTCATCTCAAATGACCCATCATTATGCGCAGTGTCATTGTGATCTGACACCTAGAAATAACATCTATCCGAGCTTAAAGATTGGAGATCTGTTTCAATCTTGATTGAGCTCAAAGATTGCAATTTTGTGTCAATCTTGGTACACAGTCAAGAGCTGTAGTATAACAATATTCAATGATGGTGGGTCAGAGATGAACAGTAAAGCTGCATGCATATATTGCATAGCCCCAAGACGCAATAGAAAGATTGGTGCGCATCAATAATGTTCAAGCGAAAAGCTAAATTTTCTTGGTCGTAGCCTCGGTGAGACCGTATTGCGTGTGAACATGGGGTACAAAACACTTCAACTTATATCCTGATAAACTTCTTTAAAGAATGGGTAGTGAGCCCGTAGAAGTATAAACAACATAAGTAGTAGATAATAGTGTAACACGTGACCAGTGTGTTGACACTTCAACCAACACCATAAAACATAAAAATGTGTCCGCAAGTTAGTTGTATCTATATAAATAGTTTGATGTAAGAATAGAATATTCATTTTTGTGTCATTTAGTGTATGAGGGTCCCACTCCTAATTTAGCTAAAGAATAAGCTTTCAAAACGAGCAATGAGTAATGCAGGGGGCCAATGCGACATCGGCAAAGGCCGGTGCATCTCAATTGCTTGAGGAATTGACCAGACGGCCTCTGGGAAGTTGGAGCCGTGTTCGGGTGACGTCAATGTCCCCCGGGTGCTGCCATTTACAACTATGGCGTCACCATCATGTTTCATGATGAAGCTAGATCCCGAATGTCTTCGTTTTGAGCGGAAGAATGAATGTCCATAAGAATTTCTCAAAATATGGACCATTATATCTCTTCCAAGATGACCGATTTGGTCAAACCAAAGCCTATATGAGTCGGTGTCCTAAATATCATGTTTGGCGACAACATGTGATTCGATATTTGAATCATAATGACATACAGTCCACTAGATTGACTCATAAACTTCTCTAAGATGCATTTCAGTCTGCATTCATAAGCTATACACAAAAAAACTCTTGTTCATTCTCACAATGTGTTTTCAAATGAAAACTATTAGCGTGAATGTTTTTAAAGCTTAACATGGTTCGGTTGCCTTAGAATGTTATGGATAGTTCCATTATCTGCGAAGCACTCAATGTTTCTATGAGACAGATCTACAAAATGAAGTAGATATGAGAGTAAATAGTTCCACTTGAACCATTTAGAAGGATTGAAAGAAGCTACAAAAAGCTGCAATCCCGAGAGTGCATAAAAATTTCCGGGTAAAATGACATTTGCGCACTAAAATAGTCATAACTTCTTCGTTATGATAGATATGGACGAACCACAAAAATTTCTGAAAACTAGACTCGTAGAGCTTTCCAATGATATAAAGTTCACTATCTGGTTTATTTGGATCTGTTCACAAAGCGCAAACTAAGTTGACTGTCTAGAAGGGACAAATTGCTGTTTTTCGCAGAATTGACATGTGCAAAGCTATAAAGTTTGCTGGTGGCGTGTAGGCTTTTTCCTTAGCCAAAATTGACATGTGTATGATCAAAACCAAGTCCTTTCGGTCGTTCTAAGGTCGTAAACTCCATGACTAGTTAGCAAAAGCTCCCTGACATAAACATAAACTACCTCAGATGACTTAGATGATTCGATCATGATGATAATTTTCTGGTGTTGATAAGCTTTCAACATCTTTTGCAAGACGGCAATTGGTTTAATAGCTTAGAGGGATCCAAAATAAAAAGCTTTCGGTAACTCAAGTTAGTATGACCAGGCATGTCCGTGGAAGGTCGATAGTGTGAGGCACACTTGAAACCATTATCTCCTTAATTTCGAACAATTATAAGACATTACACTGAGTTTGGATTAGCCTAGCTGAACAATTGATGATGGAAAATACGCTATAGGGTAGAAGACTTAACCGGAAACACTATAGGGTAGAAGACTTAACCGGAAACATGTTAGCGATCTTTCTTGAGGATGCAAGGCCGTGCGTCATCTTCACTTGAAAGAGACCAAAACGACACAATCTAACCATGTAGATTGTAAATATGTCATGCTTCTAAGAATGATGTAAAAATGTACATCTTGTTTGTTAATCAATACAAACCATAAGAGGAGAATAGTTTCATAACTTCGAAAAAATTCTCAAAGCATTCATAATTGCTAATGTGAGTACATTGAGGTATTGAGTAATACAAGGACATTGATACGACGTGTTATTACATATAGTTTGGAAAGAAAATCAATGTCTAGCCAATGACGTCAAAGTCTTGGGTAGCTAGAGTAAGATCCAAATCTTTGAAATCCGCTATCATGAGGATGACGTTATTGTCCTCATATTGATTTTTCGTATATTTTTGTATGCATTCAAAATTTCAAGGAGCTTGACAATCTTGAATCAGTGATCCGAAAATGCATAACGGTTGTATTGTCATGAGTTGACATGAGTAGTTTTGACAAATATAATTGGTGTCTAGACCAGGAGTGTCGCCATTAGGGCCAACAACACCTCCCCCTCTTTCCTAAGCATCGACACAGCGTTTTCTGCTGTTGCCGTGACCCATATTATTGTCTCCACATTATGAGACAATTCCAAATACATTGATCTCATTAGTAGGGGTGTAATTTTGAAACCGAAAACCGAAAAAAACCGAGCCGAAAACCAAACCGAAACCAGAAAAAACCAAACCGAATTAAGAAAAACCGAACCGAACCAAATTAGTTTGGTTTGGTTTTTGGTTTCGGCCCATGAAAAACCGAAACGAAACGAAAAACCGAATCTCTCTAAAACGACGTCGTTTTTTGTCTTTATTTTAGTATTAAATATTTGATTTAAACAATATGATTTTAAGTTTTATGTTCTATATAATTATATGTTTGTCTGTTCTAATATTTTGCTTTTTATTTTCGTTTTATGTATATATAGAAATGTTTTAGGTGTCGTGTATGCGAAGTATAGAGAGTAATATGTTACCTTTAAAATCGAAGACCTTATTCTTACGAGCTTTAGATGATAGACTATAATATTTAATTTATTTTTCTCTTCTTTATTCAAATTTATGATTTTTAAACTTTAAAATTCGAAATTTATTTTGATGGACTTTAAACTATGAAGTTTATATTTTCCGTTCAATATGAACTTAGAAGTTTTAAAATTATGGTTTCATGGTGTGCTAGTGTGGTGGTTTATAAATTATTGGTATATTATATGTACTTATAAAAACAAGTAATGGAAGAAAAAAAAAGACCTATAATACGATAATTTTTTACTAAGCCAAAAGCATGCATACAAATTTTAAGAAAAATTTATTTAAAAAAAACAAGAAAAACAAAAAAAAACCGAAACCGAATCGAATCACGGTTTGGTTTGGTTTTCGGTTTAAGGTCTTAAAAAATGCTAAACCGAACCGAACTAAACCAAATTTTTTATTCGGTTTGGTTTCCGATTTTAGGTGAAAACCGAACCCACCCCTAGTCATTAGCGTCTATGCAATTCTCATTTGCAACTTAATGATCAAAACCAAGTCTCATTAGTAATTCCAAACCAACTTGGAAGACCTAGAGAACTTGATGATGATCGAATCAGCTAAAGATTATGGATCATGATGCCACAAAAGATCATCAACAATATGTAGTCTTTTGAAGTGGTAAGCAATTCACTTTAGAGTTATATGAATGTTTCAAGAAACGCTCTATAAATGCATTCCGCAGTACTTTGTGGTCATTACTTTTTGCACATATTGTCGTTGAAGGCTGTTGTCGATGTGGCGCGTCAAAGACTTTGAGCGCATGAGATGTGAAATCTCGGCATCTAGGCTTGTTTGCCTAAGGGTCAAAACATGTGGTTTAATCTTTTCCAAAGAAAGGTTCCACAGATACCAAGCGAAGATTCGCTTTAGGCATTGAGTACGTCAAAATTCAAAGGAGCAGAATGTTACATTGCTCTTGTATACAAAACCAAGTTGTTATAAGACTCGATAGAGGTCACAAACAATTCTTTTAATGGTTTGTCTTACGGATTGATCACACACAATCCGGAAAAGCCACGAATTGATCAAACACAATTCGGAAAAAGGCCTCGGATTGATCAAACACAATTCGAAAAAAGGCCTCGGATTGATCAAACACAATCCGGAGAAATGTCGGGGTTGATCATACACAACCCTGACAAAGAAACAAGAGTGATCAAACACACTCTTAACACGCGAATAAAATTCTGTGATTTTTGGTACATGCTAGTACAAAATCCCAAACATAGAATGTAGATGGAGAATGGAGAAAGCACTTTATCTCCCCCGAGTTTATTGAACTTTGAAGAGTTTAGGGTTTAAAACATACCGTAAAATTTCTTTGAAAAATTCGGATTTCTTGATCTAAATCTCGATTGGTGAAACCAGAAAAGAAGGCGGAGCTGACGGCCGGGAAACAGCGGTCGGGAGCAGCGACAACGTCGAGGCCAAGAACTTTTGGTTTGAGAAAGAATTATTTTTTTAGGTTTTGAAAAACAAATGGTAGACTATTGCCTCTATGGTTAGAACAAAGTGCATGATAACGTGATGAAGGATAAAGTGTAGAGACAAAGAGATAGCAAGAGAATAGAGAAATCATCACCTTATTCATTGATAGGAGTCATTTATATAGGGAATTACACAATACCAATATGGTAAGGATAATGAATATTTAGATCTAGTCAAACTACATATCCTAATGACATAAGACCAAAACACACATAAAAAATATCTAGAAAGATACAAAATATCCTAGAACACTTACAAAATTATAATAGTGCTAGCTATAATTGTTGACATACTCGTTCCTCACTTGTTTACGAAAATAGGAAATGTGGAACAAAGATAAGAAGCAACAACAAAACTAAATTTAGAAAGAAAAGCTGTAAACTCCATTATTTGTTAATTAGAAGTTGGATAATACCCACTGGCAGAACTAGCTTAGGACCAAGGGGTGTCATGGCACCTCCCAGTTTTTAAAAAATGTCAATTAATGTTATGCTATTAGTAAAATTGTATTGTTATTATTATAATTGGCACCCCCAAAGTTTTGAAAAATCTCAATAAATAATATTCTATAAGTATGATTGAATGATTATGATTATAATTGTATAAGTCTAGCTTCATTTCCATGTAATATTATGTCATGTTTTCAATGCCTCTTACCATATGGATCCATCACTACAATTAGTTAGGTATTAACTAATCATTTTACATACATCTAAATTTTCAATACACATATATGTCGTTACATGGACATAAATGAAGTTTTACAACGAACAATTATGTTTAAAGATTATGAAAAAACAATAATAAAACTTTCAATTAAAACATAATTTTGTCAGACGATTTAAAATTATTATATATATTTTTCCGTTCATTAATTATATTTTAGCTCCCTTAAATCTTTGATTTTGGCTCCGCCACTAATAATACCTTATCCATTGTGTATTTTTATGCAACATATTGCCATGTCAAATCTAGGACTCAATCAACTAATCAAGCGTCAGGTAGCAATGCATTTGGCAACACCAGCCTCTTTGAAAATATAGAAATCGGCACATCGTGAGGCCAATGAACATGAGCAGGCTTTTCAATTAGTCCATTTGTTTACATATGCTCGAAAGAACATAACTTCTAATTCTAATATTTCAACAATTGGTGGAGTTCAGTTTATAAAAAACTCATTAGAATGTGGTAGATGACTGTAACAAAAAGACAATCATGGAATGATAATCATGATTTGAAGCACATCATTTATTTTAACCCTAAACCTTTCATGGTACTAATGAAATAAAAGTTGCACATAATAGGATTCCCACGTAATGACTCGGTGAAAGATACAACATATATAGTCATTACATATACATAAGCTGATAAGCAATCTTATCTTTTTGTGGGTTAGAAACGCAACCTTATTATGAATAACTCAACCAAAATAGCTTTAACGTCACCGATGTTCTTTATATTAATAAGATCAAAGATCAATCCACGATATCAACGAGTTCTCTTTCTTGCTTCTCAACCTCTACAATAGCATTACTCTTCACTTTGATGAAGACAGACATAGTTCGTGCAACGATAATTCACCTCTCGAAAATGTTACTGTACAAACAAAATTGGTCAAAAGAAGCTTGTCAAGAAGCACATCAAGGTCTCTATCCTCAATTGTACTGTTCGACACAAGAATTGTCATTGTCTCGCTGGATTGTTACTGCTCCTCCTCTCCCCTGGCCTCCGTATCATTTCAAAATCTCTGTGATCCCAGAAATGCATGAACATAAAAGAAGAAATTGATGGGGTAGGTCCAAACTCACATAGACACTACTCACCCCACATTCCACGTGAATAAAATGGTAGAAGATGTTTACATCTATTTGGAGACTTCGATTTTTGGGTTCTAGTTGCTCGGCTGGTGGGAAACTTGTGTGGGAGTCCACTTATTTATGCATGGAGATTGATATTTGCTTCTTTTTGTGCTTAATAATAGGAAGTTGCTGATGATTCGATTAGCAAAATATGTTGTATTATTGGATTGTGTGTTTCTCTCGGTGGTGCATGTATTTAATTATAATTCGATTGAGGCAAGATTTAAAAATAAATAAATTAAAACATGATTTATGTCGAAGTTACCGCCGTCGACATTGATCAGCATCGTTCAAAATATAATTTTCCTCTATATATAGTAATCTAAATGTAAAATCATAATGTTTAGTCCTATGTTGTGTTAGATCGAACTGCTCAAAGTTCATGGTACCTAATTTAATCGGTTACAAAATCCATTGGTGGACTGAATTCCATGTTTATTAGTTTTTTGGAGTTAGTTACGGCTTTTGGATTTGTATATGACGTGATAAGCTTATAAAACTCATGCAAGTTCTTTAACAAGGAAGCATGGAAACTTAAATTATGAGGGTTATGGATTAGGTACCAATTGAGATAATATATAATTAATAGTGCTGACACCCTAAAGTCCATGTCACCCTTCATCAACAATTACATAGAATAAGAGCATATGATCGTATATTTTATGACGGATAAGTGATAGTTATATACGAAAAACGTAATAAGTTTTGATTTGTGGCTTAAAGAGTTCTTTTGGACCTACCCAAAATGTTCATTGAAGTTTATAACATTTTCTGATTTTCATATGTCACATTTTATACTATACGAGTTGTGATTCTAATGAAAATACGAATGTAAGGACCTAGTTAAGCTAAGCTAGCTAGTTGTGTCTCGGACTCTCGTCTTGAGTGTGTTAACAACCATTCTCAAGCAATTCTTGATAACGTTGATTGTACGCTACGCTTGTATATAACGAGTAAGGTAGAGGTGAAGTGAATCCACGAATTGGAATCAAATTAAGCTGGAAAAAGAGACAGAAATGATATGCCATCCGATCCCAACCCAGCTAACCAAGTTATGTGTGTACTTGGATTGGAGCTGGAATTTGTTAAGAAGAAGCATGAAATGAACTGAATTAGTGATCGAGGCCGTGATGATTGCTCATAAGTAGCGTGTGACTGTGTGTGTCTGATCACATGGGGACCATGATAAGATTCTCGGGGATTAACAATTCACTTGTCATCTACCTGGAGCCTGGACCTTCACTTCACTTTGCTCTGCCAGATTGCCACCAATCCAGTCCTATCATCTTCAAATTTTCTGTTTCTTTTCTTTAATACTACTGTTGCTTTACGCGCTTTCGAGCATACGGAAATATATTTTGAGCCTTTACGATTAATTATTATTTTTGATGCGGTTAATTACTCGCATCGCCTCCTCGCTTTCCTCGTCTCGTCTCGCATCACTCTTCTCGCCTCGTCCCGCCTCACTCCTCTGGCCTTGCATCACTCATCTCGCCTCGTCTCCCTCGTTTCGCCTCGCACCCGCCTCCTCACCACATCACTCGTCTCGCCTCACCACGCCTCACTCCTCTGGCCTTGCATCACTCATCTCGCCTCGTCTCCCTCGTTTCACCTCGTCTCCCTCGTTTCGCCTCGCACCCGCCTCCTCACCACATCACTCGTCTCGCCTCGCCATGCCTCACCTCACTCATCTCACCTCGCCCCCCTCCTCCTCACCTCGCAAAACGCGCCTCACTCGCCCCGCCTCCTCCTCACCCCTCCTCCTAGCCTCGTATCACTCGCCTCACTCGTCTCGCCTCGCCCCCTTTCTGCTCACCTCGCATCACGCGCCTCACTCGTCTTGCCTTGCCCCCTGCCTCCTTGCCTCGCATCACTCGCCTCGCCCCGCCTTACTCGCCTCGCCTCGCCTCACTCGCCTCCTCCTCACCTCACCTCACCCGCCTCCTCGCCTTGCCTCACCTGCCTCACTCGCCTTGCCTCACCCGCCTCACTCGCCTTGCCTCACCCGCCTCACTCGCCTCGCCTTACCTGCCTCCTCGCCTGCATCACGCGCTCACAACAGAAGCACCATAATTTTTTTTAAAAAGGAAAAATATAATCAAAACAGAAAAACTACTGTCCTTTTATGACATACAATGACATCATGGTAAATAAAGTTAAAATAAGAGTACGTCTTTGCAGCCGACCAATGACAACATGATAAATAAATTAGTAGTAGGGGCAGAACAATCATTTTGTTAATTAAAGATAAATCAGTCAATCCATGCTACAATGACACAAATGTAAAAATAAAAATAAAAGTAAAGAAAAAACAGTCGCGTTACTGTTCACGTGAACATTAACTCACCCGCTTCGCTTAATATATAGAGATATGCAATATATCTGGCCGAATCTTCAATTTCTGCTGACTACACAGTAATTTATTTACCAGATCCTAATTTGTAAACCAGGATATATACAGATCATAAAAAATAAAAATAAAAACAAAACTAAAAACATATAAAGCCTGTGAGAAAGGTGTATGAATGTACACACAAGAAAGTTCAAGGGAAAGGTTGACATCTTTATTCGATAAAGGCTGTGTCAAGCCACGGGTGTGATAATATGGCTTTGGCAAACACTTCAACCATGGGGCACTTCCACTCGTCTACCATACATTCAGATACTGAAGGAACATCCCAACTTGACTTGTCAATCTATAAACTCAAATGGCTAAAATGTACACAAATTACATCACAAGCTCCATAATCTCAATGAGAGAATCTGATGTTTCCAGTATGCTACATTAGCTATGAGACATTGGGCATAGCTCCTCCTACCAGAGAGCAGCAGGTTTATTTTTGAAGACAAGTTTCCATACAGTTTGAATACATAAATTAAGCTAAATGGGGAGGGGACCATCTTTACAATAGTTCAGCCCTTGAGTAGGGCTTAACCAGTTGACATACGCTAAAACTTGAAAATAGCAGCGCCACTCGAAGGCTTCGAAGCAAAAACATACAAGCCAAGATCATTATTGTTTATGACACCTCTACTAATCCTCGACTGGTAGAATTTTTCCTGATAAAATAGAAGAATCATAAGTACATTTGTATTCAACAACTCTATTGTTAGTGGTGGAAAGCATACCCCCACGATGATTTACCTTTAAATTAAGGATGAACTGTGGCACAATGCTGTCTTTTACCAAAGCAACTGCACAGCCACCCCATCCGGCTCCTGTCAGCCTTGCTCCAAGAGCACCGTTCTCTTTACAAATATTTACAAGTTCTTCCAACTCCGGACAACTAATAAAGGGAAACAAGGTATTGTCAGTAAATAAAAGAGCAGTTGCCTAGAATTCTAGAAAGAAATGCCAACTAAACTAAATTCAGGAGACAGTATTACAAGCATGATCTATTGGCTTTCAAGTGATAATACAAAAAAGTTTGACATTTTCAATATTCAGAGAGTTCATTTTGTTTAGGTATAGGAATTTATAGCTACATTCAAGTTGCAACTCCACCTATGACATGGATTTAATAATATATGTGTCATTGTCACAGTCATAAAATGCTTATAATAAATTTTACCTGCACTCATATAAAACACTGCAGCTATAATGGCTCGCATTCATAAGATCACCAAGATTCTTCAGCTTATCTTCGTCACTGAAAATATACAATGGCATTAATAAAAACCTTGGATTGTTCTACATCATACAATTTTTTCTTGAAAGAACAAGGCGACAATGCAAATAGTAATATGCCAGAATTATCTATGCAAAATGCAAAAGGAAGACTTGACATAATGCTTGATGCAAAATGAATTAATTGATACAAAATGCCATTGTTAAGAATTCAGCATGTAAAATTGACAAAATAGTAATATGAATTATCTATCCAAAATACAAAAGGAAGACTTGACATAATGCTTGATGCAAAATGAATTGATTTATACAAAATGCAATTGTTAAGAATTCAGCATGTAAAACTGACAAAATAGTAATATGAATTATCTATCCAAAATACAAAAGGAAGACTTGACAGATTGCTTGATGCAAAATGAATTGATTAAATGGAAAATGCCATTGTTAAGACTCCAAGATGTGGTAGTGATGTTACAGAATAATGGATTCACACTTCAAGGGAACATCCAAATAACCTAGTGATCTATGTAAAAGCATACTACAGCAACATGTGAAGTACAAGTTTATTTGTTTTCCGACAGATCAGTTTTTTGAGTTCAACCCCTGAGAGGAGAAAAAAATATTTTCATCCTAAAAACCCTGAAATTACTATTTCCTCAGCTGATAAAAGTACCTTAAATCTGATGATACAGTGTCCTTGAATGCATGTACCCGCTTGGCCTCAGAGTACACGTGGGAGGCTCTCTGGTGATGACTTTGTTAAAATTGAAAGAAATCAACAGAATTAACGATGATTGGATATATAAGAAAACATAACAAGTACCTGATATAACTTGAAGTGTTTAGCAGCCTTCAAAACATCAAGAGACGACGCAGAATTTTGAAAGATAGACTCTAAATTTTCCCCAGTGATTTTCTCAATTTCATCAAGGGTATAAGGTTCTTCCTTCAACAATTCCTGTAACAAAGCCAAAAGTGATATTATGATGCATGCGACAAACTACACGCACCAAACATTAGTTGAAAAAGTAAAACTGAGGGCAGAAAATGAAAGATTTTACCTTCACAGCCAGGTTAGGATCTGAAGACCCATGGTTACTAGCATATGATATGCACAACCCTTCAACATCAGAAAGAGTTTTCACATTTAAAATTGCATCTTGCGGCTTCATTCCCAACTTTATAGCAAGCAGAATCTAAAATAAATTGCAAGATCACAAATGAGTAGAGAGATATCAGGGAAAAAAAAAAGCGTACTTGTATTGTTCAAAAATATATAACATAACACAACCCTGTCTGTACTAGGACACCTCAACAAATTAAAATTCAATGCTCATTTTGGACCGAGTCCATGTTAAACACACATAAAAAGTCATGATACAACTGATATCAAACTTACCGAAGCCAAACGACATTCAACAACTCTATTATTATAATTGGTAGCAGCAGTTACTGCTTTCTGAGATTCTGCCAAGGAATGGGCTACAACAAAAGTTCCACCAGCTGGAAGTTGCACATCAGTAGCACAAATAGGGTTGAAATCAATCAGTTCTGCAAACCCAGTTTTAGCCATTACCGAGATTGCCTGCATATTGAATCAATATTAGGACAGGGATATCCAATTCCAAAGTCATCACTCAAAAAGGAAAATCATCAATCACCTGATCCATTCCACCAGACTGTGTACCAATGTGTCGCTCACACTCACATGTAAGTTGAGCAATTTCTTTCTGTTTGCAAGGAAAACATGTCAGGCATTTAAAAGAGTGATTCACTCAGTCCCCTGAAGTACATTATCTATATAGCCAGCAAGCTATTGGTACAGACATTATACCTTGGGAAAATTCTCCTCAAAAGCAGCCATAATTGCAATTGTAGAAGCACAAACTAATGCAGCAGAGCTTGATAGTCCAGACCCTATATAACACAAATAAATGAATAAACAATTTCTGGGAGTTCACTATACCATATGAGAAGACAGTCACACAAGTGTAATTTACAATGTAGTAAAGTAAATTGATGTGTACTTCACCTGTAGGAACTGTTCCATCAATAAGAACATCAAGTCCCACTGGTGCACCCAAATCTATTCCTCGAGATCTGGAAAATTCATAGAAACCTTTGTACCTGACGAACGCAAACAATCAGTTTCTTTATGCAATAGTAAATAGTTGTTTGAATTCTCCTTTTAAAGGGATTTACCATTCTTTTAACTAATCTAACAGTATCATCAGCGACCAAATCAAACAAAGGACATGCAGCCAATATACAGAGAAGATAAAACAGTACAAAGATGCGTAGCATTGAACAATTTCCCTAGTTAATAACTTAATATGCTACTATTAAGTTATTAAATTTCATGTGCTACCATGTAATTTACTCAATTAAAGTAACATCACACAACACTCAGAAGCATAACAGATTCCCTGCGTTTCGATTCGGCAGTCTGTTTCATTAGATCACAAACAATAATACACTAAATCAAAGTCTCGATTTCTCACCCACAGATGAAATAATGGCCCCATTTATGATTCTTCAAGTCAATTTCCTGTTAAAAACAGTGCAAGATTGGCTATATAAGGCTATGAACAATGATCAAACTTCAAATTAACTTTTGAGCATCACGCCAAATCCAAAAAATTCAAATGTATCGGACCTGGTTAGGATCAGCAGGATAAGTACACATTTGATACTTATCATTTAAGTTCGCAATCCTCAGAACCTTCTCTCCTTCATTCCTCCTAATCGCCACAATAGTATCCTGCCGTATGGCCATCGGCAACACCGAGTATCCCTCATAATCTATATGCTCTCCGATCAAGTTCACTCTCCCTGCCACGTCCAATCCTCAAAAATTCAAAATCAATTCGCAACTAAAACTAAACAATCATCAATCATAGATGAATAACAACCTGGAGAGCGAGCGCAGAGTTGAGGAAGGTGACCGAAGACTTTGTGGAACTTGGTCTTGAGGCGGTGGAAGCGGAGCTGGGCCTCCTCGAGTTGCGAGGACTCGCCGTAGACTTCTTCGAGCGCCGAGTGAATTGGGATCGGAAGTTCTTCGTGCCTCATCATTTGAGCCATCAACGACCTGCTCTGACGAACTAAATCTTCTTATATAACTTTTTCAATCACACACACTCTGGCAAAGCACTGTTTCCGATGATGATGATGACAGGGTGACGACGGCAGTTATATACTAATTCATGAAAATTTGGGCTTTTTTGTTCAGGCCCAGTTGTTAGGATAAGAGGTTCTATCTGTTCTGATCTTGGTTCGGATAATTTTAGTGAAGAAGAGGAAGGGTTTGAGTTGTAGTGCGACGATTATTTCGGGATTGAGAGCTAAATTCGCGGCGGGGTTTTATCCGAGTTTGGATTTTCAGTTACGGCTGTAAATTAACTGTCGTTTTACTGCTTGGGGATATAGTGGCGACGAAAGAGGAGGGGGTGACACGTATGGGGAGGGTTGACGGACACGTCAGGGATTCAAACGGGGTCACGGAACAAGTGTTGGAGAATAAATTCCAACATGGGATTCTCTTTCTCTTTCTCTTTCTCTTTTCGTTGATTGATGGGAGAATCAGAATCACGTTAATTGTACCTTTTTCGCTTTTTTCGGGACGGACGGTCCAGATTTGATGGTGGATTAGGTACACTAAGATGCTCACGACACCTGTACTGTGTACTTCATCCCTGTCAGGCTGTCATGGTCAGTTTTCTTGGGTAAATATTTCCGACTACGGTAAATATTTAGAACACGTGTAGATATCCATGACAGTTTCCCAATACAAGACTCATTGATATGGGAGGTGTATAGTGTGTGATTTGACTCTCTAACACGTATTAACAGATAGTGTATCCGTGTTTTACTGCGGGTTGTCGTGACTAAATATTTAAAAACAATTCAATTTATAAATTGTTTTTATAAACTGAAATTGGGGTTCCGTGTTTTACCTCCGTCCCCAATATCTACCTCAGTAATTGGGAGTGACTTGTCCCGGGGCGACACGCAGACACGCCAGTGTGTACTACACAAACGGGAACAGCGGGAACATTAGCCCGTATCTAAGCTGGTACTCGTATACCAGAGTAAAATTGTCCGGCATGTCCCTAAACTTCACACCCTTGTCAACAAAACCTCATCTGGAATACTCCAATTTTGTCTAAGTTCTTTAAGCTCTGACGAGGTCATACTCTCACCAGGAGACTCCCAGAACGAATCGTCCGCCTCCCGAGATCTCGCCATGCTAAACTTTTCTACCTCCTGCGATAGAGGGTCAGACAAGGACACGTGAGACCCTGCATTTGTAACGGGAATGCCCTCCCTTAAGTCAAATGCAACTTCCGCTATAAGATTATCTAACTCCTCCTCCCACTGGTGCAAGGTGTCCGAATCAGAATCAGGCGAGCTAGAGACGGCCACAATCTTCTCGCTTGACACCCACACCGGATTTGTCATACCCTACATCCTCACGTGTTTGACTTTGGCTACCTTAACCCTAACTAACCCGACAGCAAACCAACCAATCCCTTACTCTAGAACTCCTACCAACATCTCAAAAATGCAAAAACCACAACACAATCCCTATCGACTTTAGATAACCAAAAGCAAAACCCAGCAACAACAAAAAAAAACTGACAAATTCATAACTTGAAAAAGGGGATTCGCGTAGTGGCAGTGAAGCTGGTTGCAAACAGCCGAGCGCTCGCACCCAATCGATATAGGATGAAATTGGATGTTCCCCAGATTTGATTTCATAGCCCAACCAAAACCCTCTGAAGAAATTTGTGAATCGCTCTTTCAGCCCTGGACTCCCTGATTTTGAAACATAAACTCTCTCCTCCATTTTTCTCCAAAACTATTTATAGACGTCCCACCCAGACCTACCAATCTATACGGTCAGGGAACAACCACGTCGACCACAATCGTGCAAGCATTTATGATCCCCCCACGACCCCGCGCATGCTCGTTAAATACGCGCATGTTTCAAAAAAAACCAACAAACAACGCGAATCGTTACGCCACCAGCGCGAACCGTTACGCCTAACAGCGCGAACCGTTACACCAACAGCGCGAAACGTCACGCCAACAGCGTCATGCCACCAACGCGAACCGTTACGACCTTAACACTCGGCATGAATGATTACGTGCCCCTCATAAACTGGCCATTTATGACACATGTGCGACATGGCGAGATGATCTGCCTTGGATTCTCGGAACTTTCCCCAGCCACCTCGCGACCCTCGCGTGGGGACTTGGGGACTCGGGGACTCGGCACCATGCCTCCAGCACTCAGGTAAGACACATTCTCGGCATAACTGAGGAATAACTCCCCACCCAAGAGCTCTCTAGGACTAGGAACTTGGGGACTTGTTAATACATAGCCAAAACACTTTGCCATGCCAAGAATATAGCATAACCACCCGGTCGCCGGAGATCATTCCGGGAAAGACAGCACCGGCAAATCCTTCGTGGGCATCCAAAGAGTGAAGGTCCAGTAGCAATACACATGTCAGACCCACTCTCTAGCAGCTAAACACCCCTAAAAGGGGAGATGCCGTAGATGATCGCAAACAGTCCCACATCGGAGACTGATGCCACAGCTCCCAACATTAGCCTATAAAACAGGCACGAACTTCCAAAAGAGGTAAGTCCATGATTCCTCCCCATACTCCCGTACTATACAAGTAGCGATCGAACGCTGACTTAAGCATTAGAGAGTCGAAGACTGAGTCATCCTAGTCCCGACTCCTGACGCATTGTTGCTTGTGCAGTTACAGGACCTGGACTCAAGAATTCGACCTCTCGTCCCGTGATCTCGGGAGAGGTAGAAACATTATGCATTTGTATAGTCTTCGGACTATTCATGCTTGACAATCTTGGTCGTCATGATCTTTGATTAATGAAGCTTTTTCCTTTTCCTTTAAAAAAAGAGTGAGCCAGAGAGTTAACTTGGTGAAAAATATGAGCAAAATAGTCTAAAATATGTAAGTGATCACTCGTAAAGTCATCATACATATATACATGAGAAATATAATATAAGAATGAGAAATGACCCCTTTGGTAGTTTGTACTTTACGAAAAAAAATGTCTTGAATATTACTAGACGAGCTCATGTTGTAAAACATGTGAGACAACAACCCTCTCCGATGTAGCCTCATATTTTCTTTTTTGATGGAAAATGTAGCCTCATACTATGGTGTTGAAGTCACATTAGAAATCTTTTGTAGAAACAACTCGACAACGACTATAAATATATTTGGTAATGACTTATATGCCACCAATCCAGTTACAATTGTCAAAAGAACCATCAATACAAACCTCTTAACTTACCTTATAACAAGGACTAAGTGAGGGTTTTCGAATGAATGATTGGATAATATGCAAGTTGGAATTTAAAAATATCAGTTAAAGTTTCAAACACTCATGCAACCGTTCATTAAAAATTCAAAAGTCATATTTGTTTTTTTATAAGATCCTCACTAGAAGTTCAACCCCATGCTAAAAATGTAACAAATGATTTACTATTTATTTCTTAATAAAAAAACCATGTAAATCTATTTATACTGGAGAGTACAACTACAAGTATAACATACACTACATGTGTATTTAAGGGTCAGGCCGCCACATATTTAGTCTCTGAACTTATCCCTATGATAGCATATAACAACTTAGAGAATGGAGTACTTCATAACACTACACCAACGCTTCAGCCTACCTTGTAGAAAATCAACCACCAAGTTTCGGTGCGTCGCATAAATCATTCTATAAAACGAATGACTTCAATTTATGTTAACCAAACGAAATTTTTATAGAGTTCAATACGTTTTTTATTTTAATTATGTCGAAATCAAAACACATTAAAAAAGATTAAATTCAATTTAATATCATGAACTATAGGGATAAAATCAGTTTGGTCCCTGACTTTTTTTTAATCACATTAGTCCTTGTACTCTCAAACATCATCAACTAAGTCCAAAAATTTTACATGACTCCAGAGGATCCACGTTTGAATGTTTTAATGTACAAAAAGGGCAAATGAATATTCTAATGATGAAAAAAATCATTATTCAAGGACCAAACTCAGTCATTTTTGGACTAAAATTCAAATTTTGGGAAATTTTTTAAAACAGTACATCAACTTTACGCTACTGATAATTTAGGTTTCTTAAGTTTCTGAAATAGTACATTAGTTCATGAATTAACAAATTTGACATCATTTTTGTATATGACGTTAAGTTTTCCGTTAAGTAGCATGTTAAGTGTCATATTTTAAAGGGCAAATTAGTCAGTTCAACATTTTGATCTAGAACGAGGACACAAATTGATTTTTATTTTTTTTTCGATGAGAGGACACGTAATGATTTGGAGAAATATGTAAGAGGTTTTTTTTCCAATTAATTGTCTTTTTGAATTTTAATTCAAAATTATAGAATATAAGGTAAGGATAGAATTATTGTATCAAAATATCATTTCACCCTTATGTATTTGACCCCGTTACAGAAAACTTAACGACGTGTACAAAAATGATGTTATGTTTGTGTACTGATGTACTATTTTAGAAAGTTAAGAAACTTTAATTATTAATGGTGTAAAATTGATGTACTTATTACAATTTTGGACTCAAATGATGTTGTTTAGGATTATAAGGACAAACATAATTATAGACCAAACTGATTTTAATCATCATTAAAAGGGTAAACTGAATTTTTAGTCTTTAAAAAAATTTCTCGAATCATTCAGGCAGTAAGAGCCTCATCGCTCCCAATACTGGCTCCGTTTTTTAAAACCCGACCCGAAAAACTGGTTCTATCTCAGAGACCCAGGCAATCGTCATGGTCTTTTCTATTTTGGCTTATTAAATAAACACCAACGCCGCGCAGAGAGAGAGAGAGAGCCACACCCAAATTTTACCTCCCTGCCTCTCTCTCTTTCTTCTCCAGACTTCACTTCGTCTTCAACCTCCAAGTCCTTCCCTAACCGAAAACTCAACCCCCTCTCAAATTAGGGTTAGGGTTTCCCAAACTCGGCCAAGCTGGATAGGTACAGAGTCGACCGCTATGGCCACGCCAACGACGACGCCCCTGACTACCGTCGTCCCTCCGTCTTCTCCGATGCCGTCTTCCCCCCTCGCCGCAGCCCCCCTTCCTATCGCTCCGGCGGCGGCTTCGACAGTCCGCCTCGTCACTCTCCCTCTGGCTTCCCGCCTTTGGGCCCCGCCGGTCCCGCTCCCGTTGGCGGAGGGTTTCGCCCGCCCCATCTGGAGCCTCCGCCGCAGCTCTCCGGTCAGAAACGCGGCCATCCTTTCTCTGCCCGTGGTGGCTCACCAGGTCAGTATTTACAGCTAATTTACCTTGTGATAGACATTTATGCATGTAATTTTTTATTGCTTCAGCTGAGTAGTTACTCGAATTCGAAGGATAGTTAATCACATTGACTTATTAATAATACTACTGAATACAATTAGTGCTACAAGTTTGTCTTATGTATTGCATTGCATTACAGATCGTGTAGATAGAGGAAATTTTGCCAAGCTTTTCGTTGGATCAGTTCCGAGGACAGCTACTGAGGGACAGGTAACTCAGTTTGATTATTGCAGTTTACAGAGCTCTTTTTATCAAGGAATTGTATTATGAACTCGAGACTTTTATGTCGTGGTGTTTATGTATGTTTCTTTTATCTGATGTAGATTCGCCCTTTGTTTGAAGAACATGGAGACGTGGTAGAGGTTGCGCTGATCAAAGACAAGAGAACAGGACTGCAGCAAGGTATGTGGACTGTTGTAATTTTGTGATGTAATGATCGGTAATATCTTATTTCAGGTACACTCTGAGAGGCAGATGGGAACAACTGAAAGCTCATCTTTCATCTCAGTTTGTTTTTGCAACAAGTTTCGGACTTGTTGGTTTTGGTTGCAACCTTTTAATCATGTCCTTCCTCTCAAAGACGAAGAAGACGAGACATGTAAACCCACTAAAAACCAGTTTTGGAATAGCAGTTGGGAACTTGGAAGACACTTAGGTCCTGCCCCCTGAGATAGTGGCTGCAGAAATGGGGGCATTACCCAGCAAATTATTTGTAATGGGAGTGTCTGTTGCCAACTGTAGCTTGTTTCTGATTAGGATGTTTAGGGAGTGCTACTGTTGTACAAAAAATGACTCAGAAATAAGCAAATACATGGATTATTGCTTTTGAATAGTATTAATCACAATGTAATTTGGAGCATCATTTTGGTTAGTTCCTTATCTTGGTGAACCTGGGAGAGCTTTGTTTGAATGACTTGGGAATGTCATGTGTCACTTTATGAGATTGACAGTATGTGATGGATCTTAAGTTGGATGGCATGTGAGGGATGGATGATTGTTGGATGAATGGATGTTGTGAGTTTGTTAGTTTTATGTCTTTCACTATCCAAGTTTCACTTATTGTTGTGATTCTCATATAATGGGTATTTCTATATGGTGAATGTATGCCTCTCGTTTACATGCTCAGTTAAGTTATTTTAGTTTTTCTGCATGGCTAGGATGTGGCACTGGTTTTTTTTGTGGTACATGTTCTCAGGATGGTTGAGTTCAGATACTTACATCCTTTCTTTTGGAGCCTAGTCTCCAGCTCACATTTAGACTGTTATGTTGAAAGATTTGGCTCCTTCATGATACTGATGAATGACCAACCATACCACAATTGTGATTGTGTGTTGATCCTACTTGAACCTGAAAGTCCTGAACTTATGCAGAATATGCATTGGATGTAGTGAATGCTGAGTCATTTTCAGTACGAGATTATGCTTGAGTTTTCATGTGCGTGGTCATTGATACATAGAACTTGCACTAGCAAAAGCATTTTGTTTGGGCGTGTCAGTTTTGATATTGGTCTCGTCTATTTTCTCTTGGTGCAACTCAATGGAAGTTTGAGGTATTTCGGGTTAAAGTTCAACCGGGTTCTCTAGGTTCTGGAAATCTGTATGGTTGTATGTTTACAATTCCTGAACTTATTGTGTGTGCCTGATCCCAGGTGGTAGAGGCCACCGACCTAGTATTGTCTGTGTACGTATATACACTGATCAGCATTTCTATAGGTTTCTGGCAGCGACTTCTCTTTTATCTTGATGCTTACATCTCTTGTATAAATGTATGCAAATGTCGATAGAACTTTCTGTGAGTCTTGAATGTTGCTCATATCTTATTGACTTCTCGAGTTGGATGTTTTTTCTTCTTCTTCTTCTCATTATGGGATGTAAAGTGTAGGGAATTATTTTCTCTTCTAGTATGCAAATCTTTAGCTATGTGAATCAGGCTGATTTATGTGAAAGCCTGTAAGATATGTGGTGAAATTGGTGATGGAGATTTAGCTGGTGGTTTCAGTCTTTTACAACGTATCTGAACACTTTTCAAGGTTGAATAGCTGATGGTGGCATCATGCTGTTAAGTTCTTCTCAGGGTTTCTTTTTGGTCTCTCAACTATTGTTGAATGGTTTTAATCATTTTATCATCGATTTTATCTGTCAAGGATTATCACCTAGACTAGTAGGATAGAGGAGCCTTGTTAGCCTTGTTGGCTTAACTCAGAAATCTGACTGGTTATGTGAGCTGGATGTGTAAGTTTCAAAATCCAACCTCATGTTTCTGCTGCATAAGTTTGGCTACCATCAAGTACCCTTTGAGGTAGAATGATGAAAACCTGTGTTTGTTGAGCTCTCGAGGTAGTCTTAGACTTTTTTGTAGTGTGTCTCATCTTGGACCATGACTTGTTCCCCTCAGTTGGGGTATTGTCCATCACTTTTCTCAGTTTATATGTTGATAGATAGTTTTCGGCAAACTAGTGTCATATAAACAATTCCGTTATCGTGCTCATCTGAGGTCAAAATTTTACTGATTTGTTGACTTCAGTCCGGTGTAGTATTGTGTGTCACATGTTACTGCTTGGTGAGATAGCGTAGCTGGAATAGGACAACAAGTGTGGTTCGCTGTTTTCTTAGGATATTCTTTCTGTGGTTGATTTGTGCAGTGAAATGGGTGGGATTTGATGGGGTGTTTTAATTTTACATGTTGGTTGGATGTGTATGATAGTATCTATTGTCACAAGAGGACAATGATCTGGAATCGAAGTGAACTGTACAGTGATTAGTTTAGCATTTTGGTCTTTTCTGCTTCTGGCTCCCCAGCTTCACATCATTATGAGCCAAATATGGAAGCTTATGGTAGAATCTGTTGTCGTCATCCTTGTTTTGTACCCTTTCCATCTAGCTAATACTATCTTTGTTGCTTATTATGTTCCTTTGAGCACAGCAATATAAGGGAATTTTGTTGCCTGATTTTTTGAGTTTAGTTAGATTTGGCATGGTGGGTCAGATGAAGTGTATAGTTTTGAGACATATAATGAGTGTATAGTTTTGAGATGTATAATGAGTAAATAGTTTTGAGACGTATAATGAAAAGCGTGGTCGGCGGTTTTCATTGGATGTTTCTTTATAGGGTTGTTTTTTTACTGTAAAATGGGAATATTCATTCATCTCTGGATTCATGCTACTTTCTGTCTAGTGGTGTGCTTTGATGGTATGTACATGTTGGTTTGGTGTGTATGTGTGAAATTATTCCGTTAGGTTGCACGATCCTGAAATAATAGCTGCACTGTATACTGTTTTCTTTTGATTTCTTGATCATATATTGACTCCTCAAGTCTCCAATCTTTATGAGCCAAATTTGGAAAATTGGAAGCTTTTGGAAAAATCTGATCTATGAAGCTGTGTTTTTCTACTTGTTCCTTGTTATACCCTTGTGAATGAGTAGGCAATATTGTTGAATGTAAATCTTGCTTATAGCCATAGTAATGGTATTTTTCTGGTATTTGAAAAGATAAAAGGGTTAAAGATGACTGTTGTATTCAAAGTGTCATCTAGTAATTTCTTGGGTTCTTGCACTGATGAAAAGTTCACTCCTTACGGAATGTATAGTGGTTCTTTATAGATTTTTATATTCTTGTCTAATAATATGCTCTTATGGATATGGGGTTGTTTCATAGGTGTGTCATAAGGTTTGCGTAGTAATAGCTGGATATAAAATCCATCTGCTCCCTTCTTTTGAGTGTGCAGGTGTTTAGAAATACATAGTATGAGGCTGTCTTGTGGTTATATGGTTATTATAGCTTTGTCTTGAAATGTTTATTTCAAAAGCTCAGTTTTGATTCTTTTTTATGTGAATATATATGTGAACCTAGATGATAATCTGTGACATTCTCATAATGTGTAAGTTGCATATGCAGGCTGTTGTTTTATTAAGTATGCAACCTCAGAAGAAGCTGATAGGGCCATTAGAGCTTTGCATAATCAACATACTCTTCCTGGGGTGAGTTTTCTTACTGTCTGAGTTTCAACGTTAGTGCAACTAGTCTATAGTTGATTCACACACTTCGTGTTCCAGGGAGTCGGTCCTATCCAAGTCAGATATGCTGATGGGGAACGAGAACGCCTTGGTAATTGTCATCTTGTGACTTTGTTTTTATCATTTCATATGCGCAAATTATATCAAGGATAGCTTTCCTATTTCACATATGTTTCTTTCTAAATATTAAATAGGGTAAAATATGTCTCTCAAATGCTGGTCCCCCTCGTAGCATAGTTTATGGTGCTTTATGCAACATCTACTTGTTCATGGGTTCGACTGGCATCAAAATGTTTCCAACAACAAAATATGTCACTCAAATGGTCAACCAAATACCTATCTAGTGTTGTGTCGGTTCACTTCTGAACAGACAGACAATACTGTTGTGCTTTATTCTCCTTGCTCTCTCAAACACGTCCACTATTAGTGATCTTTTCATAGAAAAATTTATTATAGTATGAGGCAAAAAAAATTTATATTTCATTCTCTGGGTTTGCATACATCTATGAACATCTCTTTTGTAGTTTTTCTGTTTTTTGTGATAATTTTTTCTAATGGTAGGTGCAGTTGAGTACAAACTGTTTGTGGGCTCACTAAACAAACAAGCTTCGGAAAAGGAAGTTGAGGAGGTTTGTTGTACGCAAGCTATCAGTTATATTCTAGTGTTAGTATTTTCCGCATACTTTTATAAAGACGAAACAGTTTTTCATTAGTAACATATATTGCGTTCAAGTAACGATAGTATAAACTTCTGCTTTGATGGACACTTCTGGTCAATTTGTGAAACTGCAAGCATGCACTCTTAATTTTATTGGTAATTCTTTTGGAAAAGAAAACATAACTTATAGATACTACTAAAAAGGTCATTAACTGCTTCTTCTTTTTGTCCAGATTTTTTCACCGTATGGTCAAGTTGAAGATGTTTATCTCATGCGTGATGAATTGAAGCAGAGTCGTGGTATGCTTCCTAGTCCTATTTATTTCTACACAAAGAGATAGCGCTTGTAGATTAAAGGAAGGCTTGATGCCCTGGGATATATTCGCATGCTAAATTTTTCCATTTATGTCGTAATCTGGTCCTTATACTATTCATACTCATAAAGAAATGTGCATCATGTTTCACATATATTTATTTTCTGATTACCGAATGATGTGTTCTAATTGAAATACATTCTTGTAGAGAAGTTATGAGTGGATAGATATCTTTGTTTCAAGTACTTTTTCAGGAAATAAGACTGGTTCTTTGAAGTACCTTGGCCTGGATTGTTGATTTTGCAGATACTTCAATTGAATTCTCTTTTCTTTTGTCAGTTCACTATACTCTTACCTAAGCTTATTTTCCAGTTTTAATAATATATGTTTGTCTTTTAGGATGTGGATTTGTTAAGTATTCCCACCGAGACATGGCTTTGTCGGCAATAAATGGTCTAAACGGGCGCTATACTATGAGAGTGAGTATTTTTCTTTTTCCTTTTGGTTTTCTTGAATTTTTTCTCCTTCATAATAACTTAGTAATATTATGCTACATTTTGAGTTATCATAGGCTATTCAATACTAAAGTGACATATTTATTTTCTTGCCCCAGGGTTGTGAGCAACCACTAACTGTCCGGTTTGCTGATCCTAAAAGGCCTAGGCCTGGAGAATCAAGGTTTTTCCCTCTTCATGCCTTTTGTCTTCTTATATTTCCTTGAAGGTTTCTCTATATTCATTGGGCAGTGGATGTGTAAAGTTTGGTATATCTTCAATGTGGCCCAAAAAAGGTCCTTATCGTATCTGGGTTTTCTCTTGTGTAGGGGTCCTGCTTTTGGAGGTCCAGGTTTTGGTCCTCGGTTTCAAAGCCCAGGGGCCAGGTAATATGCCTGGCATTATCTGCATTTTTGGTGAAGTTGGTTCATTCTGGCTGCATTATTATATTTTAGTTGTTTACATACTTTGCTGTTCATTTCCTCCAAGCAGACCAGTACCCAACTTTGGTGATCCTACAAGTGATCAGATTCCAACTAATTCTTGGCATCCAATTAGTCCACCAAACTTGGTGCCATCCCCGAATCCTAATATTCGTGGCTTCGGGGGCCATTTGCTTCCTAGGTCTGGAGACATGGGACCCTTTAATTCGGTAAGACTAATGGAAGCCCATTTGTTTCATGATTCTATTTCTCAAACTGCAGTAGATAAAACTGTTATTTGTTGGTTTTTACTTCCTAGAGGTTTTATGTCTTCGAAGGTGAATGCTATGATTTTGAATATGTAGTGGGGTTCATTAACACACTTATGCATCATCTTGTATTTCGCATATGTTTGTTGATTGATGTGCAAATTATCTGATCTGTTGGCATTCACATGACAAGTTATAGGGTGTGCATGTATTTGTGCCTATTTTTGTTTCATGTTAATCTTAAACATGACGTTATCTTCTTTTATATGTACATGCCTTTTGTTTGTAGTTTTAAAACTCTGCTTATTATTTACCCCCCAAATTTCTAGGGAGGGCATGGCAATTCTGTTGAGGGTCCACATACTGCGATGGCAGTTTCATCTCAAACAACGCAGCAGGTATGGGTGACTGGAGTTTATTTCAAGTAGCATGTTACTCAAAATAATGTACTTTGAACTTACATTGTAATCGCGATTCCAGAATAATGATCTCATATTGTAAACTTTTCAGAGTCTTAACCAGTCAATGCCACATATGGGTCAGCAAATATCCCCATTACAGAAGCATAATCAGTCACCTCAGCATTTGCCACCTTCCCTCCATCAGCACCCTCAAACACCATCACCCTATGCGCACACACAAACAGCACGGCAGGTTGGTCAACCACAGCTTCCTCCTGCTGGCCAAACACCATTTAATCAAGCTTTACCATCACAAAGGTTACATGGTTTGGGCGGACAGCTGTCAATCTCTCAGCCTGAGGTCCAGCAGAATGCATCTTCTGCTCCAACACTTCCGACCCTTTTGAATATCAACTTAAAATCCCATTCGATGTCCGCAACAAATCAACAGCAAGTTCCTTCTGCTCCTGCTCAGCAACAACTTCAAACTCTTCAGCAGGCTCCTTCTCAGTTAGCTCAGATGTTGTCGCAACAGACACAAACTCTGCAGGCAAGCTTTCAATCGTCTCAGCAGGCATTCTCCCAGCTGCAACAACAGTTGCAGCAAATGCAGCCATCAAATCAGAGTCTGGCATTGCATCAGCCTTCCCAGTCCACTAAACAGCAGCAGGTATTTAATTCCAGTCCACTAAACAGCAGCAGGTATTTAATTAGATGCTATGGTTTGAATTTTCTTCTGTATGAATATGTGGTAATTGAATGGTCCAGCTGTGCTACCATGAAGTTGCTGATTTGGAGCTATTCTTTCATGGTCTTGCCTTAGTGGCTTGAGTTGATCAATTGCCTAACTGGTGACTCAACAACTGCTCTAACAGTTATTTTGATTGCATGCATAATTGACTGGATTATGCAATTACCTTGAACTTGAACTTGAACTTGAAAGAATTACCTTGGTGGATTTTGACTGGGGACGGTCTCTGGCTCATAACTGATAGATAATAACTGTTGCATGCATGTCTCCCAAGGACAACAATTTCTGCCTATCAACTTGACAAATATTTAAACCTGGCTGATGCCGATATAAGATAATAAGATATGTTAATAGTTGTCAATCTAGAAATACATTACCATCTTTGCATTTATAGAGGGCTTATCTGTTGTGATATTCTTTTGCTTCTGATCATCTTTACAACTCCTGGGTTTCGCTTCTGATCCTCTCTACCATATATGCTGAATAGTATTTTGTTCATGCAGTCTCAATGGAATGGAATAGTACCACAGACAGTTGCCAATACTCCTGCCACAACACCAGCTGCAGATGTGCCTTCAGCCACATCTGCTGCTCTTGCTATACCTGTAACAAACCAGAATATAACTCCTACAAAATGTGTTTGGACAGAGCATACCTCCCCGGATGGATACAAGTACTATTATAATAGTGCAACTGGTGAAAGCAAGGTAAGATTTTGTCAATAAGATTCCTTGTTCTTGGTCTTTTGACTTCAATGTTAGTGATGCTGCTAATATGCACTTGCAGTGGGAAAAACCTGCCGAACTTGCATTGTTTGAGCAACAGCAGCACCACCAAAAGGCGTCAGTTCAGCAGCCTCATACCCCTTCACTCCCTCAAAGTGTATCTGCGCAGCAAGTTTCTCAAACACAACAGATGCATCTTCAAACTCATCTTCAACCACAGCCTCGGCCCAATCTTCAGTCACAACAGCCATCTTTGTCTTCAACGGTCAGTGTTTCCTTGTGTTTCTGAAATGATAAGATTGATTGCCAAAACTCATTGCTAACTCATTAATTCTGAATTCCAGTACCAGGCTTCTGGAATTGTAGGCCAACAGAATGCTCAGGTAAATTTTTGAATCACTGCAAAATTTCATACTCGGAAGATATTTGCAATGACATAGTGATAGCAGCAGTCAGTCACATTATATGAAATTTGCCTCGGACTTCCAAATATGATACTTCGTCTTCTTTTTGAGTCTGAACAGTAGATATATCTATGCTTACCAAGTAGCACTTACTCTAGGATGGTTGAGTTCCATGATGAAAAATTTCTGTAATCTGTGTATATGAATTCACATAAAATGTACCGAGTCCTGTGTTTTCCGTGTTTTGTGTCTCTAGGACTACGGATATTCAAAGTTACCCCCAACAACTAGTTCAGTTAGTGATCCTCGCTTCCCACAGGTACTAATTTTCTAATTTTATGTTCTCGGTCTCTTCAGTATATCAGAAATTAACTTTTTGTTTGTTTTTGCTCCAGGGGCTTCAGGCTGCTCAGGAATGGATGTGGAAAAACAAACCAACAGGTTGTAATTAATTTTTCTGATCCTTCTGTATATTTCTCTAAAATCCATGGGTTTGCTGCTACATTTTATGTTGTATGTCTCGTATATATTAAGCTGTTTTACTATGGTAAATTAAAGCCAGCTTGACAAATGTTCGAGTAGCTTTATATGCATTGAGGGTTGCCTCTCTTTTTGTTAATCTCCTATTTAATATGGTGAAATTTTGATGTCCAGGTGCACATAGGAATTGATGCTTGGACGCCTTGGAGAGAGATAGAAAGAGAAGTCGTTGTCAACAATCTTGTTAGCAAGGCAGCAAGGTCATTGAGCTCCAATATGCCAAATGGATGTTTGAGGGGAACATTTCCTTCAGGCATTGATCTCTTTTGCATGAGCTTCGACTATTTATAGTTAATAGCTTGCAAAGTTAAACACTTGTGCCATAGTAGTGGGCAAGAAATTGCCCGAAATGAGCTGTAGGATGTAACTATTTGGTGTAACAAATCCAATTTAGCATAGCTGTATTTAGAAGGCGGGTTGACAATTCATTGAAGGGCTGCATGCCTTTCAATTTTTTCCAGACCGAGAATTGCCAGATGCCCCACCCTTTGAGCTTCAGTTAACCTTTTGGTAAGGAAATCCAGTCTCATCCTAATTTCCAAAAAGAAATTCGAATCATGATGACGCTTCTTAGTTTTCCCCATTCAAAGTGCACTGGCAGCTAGTTCTCGAGTTAAATCTTGCGTACGTGAATATGTTGTGGGTGTGTGGGAAAAACGACCAACCAACCAATCCTCCATTGCTGAAACGAAGTTCCTCAAAAACAAGAGCTGCATCTTCAACAGCAATATTTGTCTTCAATGAAAGATTTGCTTTTCATGACTCCCTAATCCGATAGGTTTGATCTTAGATACCAAGGCCAACAAAATGCTTAGGTAATTTCACATTCATTATTACCTAACCCTCGCATGCACAACCAGAAGATGATAATAAGTAATTCCATGCTCACTCGTGGATACCCATGACGGAGTTCCATTAGAAGCTTTTCTAAGTTGGTTCAGGTCTGATGTCAGTGTAGGGGTCTTGTTCATCTGGTATCAATATTGATTGGCATTGCGAGGCCACCAAGTTCTTAGCGATTTATAATGATCCAGAGCCAACGTTTTCTTCATTCATTCGTTTAACTCCGTGATCTTCTAGTATTTTCAGTTGCTGGCTCATTAAGTTAAACACTAATGTTGTCATTGGTATTAGCACAGACAGACTTGAAGGAATTTTAGGATGCAACTCTATTTATAATATAGTCTGATAATGATTAGATAGTGTTAATTCATTTAAGTTGACAATTGCATTATGCCACCAAGGTAAGCAATTCTAACATCATAATCATCATGCTTAACATAGGAGCTTCCTAACTGAAGCGCATAATTGCATACCACAGCCAGCGCTTAGAGATTAATTGACAGCTCTACAATGCCTACGAATCTCCCCATTCATCCCAGTCCCCACCCCCAGGCTTCCCATTTTCATCATGGAGTTTTTAAAGTCCTCAAAGAAGGCAACCACATCCCCTGCATAGGTTTCCACAAGCTCACGAGTCTGATCATCTTCGGTCACCAGATTCTGGTCCGAAGGAAGCAAACCCTGCCCCGAAAGCAGGTTAACATAGTACTGGTTGTCAAATGTTGCCGGGGTTGCAAGGTCAAGGTTGGCCAGTGTGGCATTGCTGCTTGATCCGGAGCACAGTTCTTGCAGGGACTGAATAAACTCAAGGGATGCATCCGGGGTACTTGCGGTGATAGCGCCTTGTAGGCGCCCTCGGAAGGTGGTGCACCTGGCTCTCCCCATTGTGTGTGCACCTAGCAAAGAGCAAAATTGGTAAAACTTTTCTTGTTCTTCAAGTAAGCATATATTGAAACATATTGATTTAAGCATTTGAGACTTTGGTTTTGGCTTTCATGTCACGCCTCTCTTTTGTTTTTTATTTATGTATTAAATCTCCCTCGCTTTTTTAGTGTGAAAGGACTAGTTGAGAGTTTGAGAGTATACCAGAGAGCACAACCATGTCCCTGAGACTAAGGTTTACATTCTGGAACTTTGAGACAAGGTTTGCAACAGTGGAATTTGGTCCTGGTAAATTTTTATTTGCTAATGATTTGCTAGCAGTGAAGCTGTCCTTCCTTCCCATTTGAACAACCCAGCTTGGTCCACCAGACTGAAATTCATCAACTTCTCAAACTGTTAATTAATCAAAATCCCATATGTGAACAATAGCACTACTACTTGAGCTAGAAATACAGACCAGAACAACAGAGTCTCTGGCAGCAGTAGCAAGAATGTCGGCACATGAAACTGTTTCGGGGCAAAAAGCTTCAAGGTCTGCTTTGATAGCATCAATGACATCAAAACCCCTCAGAGAATTCAAGTTAGGTGCTGCTGTTTTTTCACCCACAAAGTTGGCATTGTCATCTAGTAACACAGAAGCATCACACCCCTGCACAAGTAATTCTCTTTATATTACAAACAAAATCAATAGCATATAACTTTATAATGTTGCAAGCAAAACAAGCTAAACAACATACATTGACAAAGCAGTCATGGAAATGGAGCCGAAGTAGAGAGGCTGCCATTCTGGAGTCCTCCAACACTGCCTCTTGTACCCGAGAAAATATTATAGCCTCTGCCTCAGGGCAGAAATTGGACACATTATTCCCTGATTGATCATGATCATAATCATCACCATAACCTCCTCCTTCACTAGTGGTTTTCGGCACAGTTGAAAACACAACTGCGAGGTTGAGCAACAGCGAAACAAGAGCCAAGTACTTCATGGCCATCTTGGATATTATGCACTGTGGTCTGTTAGAATTTGGAGTGAGGAGACTGAACTAGTGTCTCTATTATAGAGTGGTAGATTGGGAGGGTTCAGTAGCGAAGAGCAGACCAGGTCATTGAGGTTTGGTGTTAGTTAAGAAGACATAGTCAAGTAAGCTTTAGAAGAGGTCAGTACTGAACTACTCAGTAGTGATTGATGAGCAAATGTGCATACCTATGTGCTTGCTTCTTTCTTCATACTATCTCTTTCAGTTCCTCTCACTGGTATACTTGAGGTTTGATATGCTTTTGATAAATGCAAGAATCTAAACTATTAATCTGGAAACAAGTATGGATCATTCCAGTTACAATTAAAGCATCCATGAACTAAGAATGAGGGACACACATCACCATTCAAATAATTTGATATTTTTGGGCAATGCCAGTGGCGTGGAGAAAATAACTTCATTCCTAATTAACAGCTAAGATAGTGACTGAACGTTGAGCTTTGCACTCGATGAGTTTGATACTATAAAATAATCAGGATGTAATCTTATGTAAATAGGAAAAAACTGAAAGCCATAATCGGAATCAAATTAAGTGGTGAAAAGAGGTCCATATCTAATTCTTGGCTGGGTTGGAACCTTAATCTATCTATGCTTGTGTAGGAGATACATATGAAATGTCTAAACTTGTTCAAAGTTATCATGTCCACCTTAGACAAACCGAAAGCGCAGCCTCACCCGTGCATTTCATAAACCGAAAGAGCAGTCGAGTTGGTAATTAGGGATCCTGAAAATTGAAAATTAGGGTTGAGTTGGCTAAATATGTGCAGATTACTAAGCAAAGGTGTTGCTAGTTGCTACTAGCCTACTAGCTTCAGAGAGGTTAGAAATGTAGCTAGTATTGTAGGTTTGGGCTCTCATCACGCTGCCTTGGCCCAAACTGATCACTTAAAGAGTGATTTGATTGAAGGAGGGCGAGGGGTATGAGCTGAGATTTTATTCTTTCTATGTATAGGCATAAGCAGAACTGATCACTTTTAGAGTCGATTGGCCCTTGCCAATTTCCGCAAGGTAACTCGAGTATTATGATATGGATTTACATATACGATAAGGGATCTACTTTTGACTTGTAAGTTCAATCACCAACAGAGATATCTGAAGGCCATGCATATCTCTCAAGTCTAATCTCTCCCTTTTATGTTATGTATTTACAGCTAGACTTGGGACTGTGTAGAGCACTCATACAGAACATGATCGAAAAATTCGAGGTTCTAATATGGCAGAAGACAGAAGTAATGGGCATCGAACTAATCATATTGAAGCATATTCCCATGAAGTTTGAATCTTTGTACACAAAGAATCTCCAGCTCACTTCAATTATTTTTGCATGTAAAAAGAGAGAGACCCCCTTCTTGGTGTTTCTTTAGGCATATACATCTGACTACCTGGGTGGCATTATGCTGAAATCTTGAGCTACCTGTGTGAAGACTCCGACGACAAATCATGTTAGAAATCAAAAACGGGCACAAGTTATCTGGAGAAGACTGTAAATAAACTTGTGTGCTACCATGAAGGCATGTTTCTGGGGGATCTGATTTCACATATGAACCCTTAAAGAAATGCTGCAATGCGTGCAGACAATCTAGGACTGTAGCGCAAAGTCAAATATTCTCGATCCAAAACTCGAAACTTAAGAAAAGTAGAAGCTAATATATTAAACTTTGACAAACTTTGAAGCAGTATAGTAGTTTCCCTCGGGCTTTGGACGCTACAGGTAGAAAGAAAGGAACTAGTGCATGAGACATTTGCAGAAGACCTCTATCCTTAAAAGACCTTATTGTTTGAACAAGCTTATCCTGCTACGCGGTTTCGGTTTAACCTTGTCTGGATTTGAAATGGCACTAGGATATGTAAATTAAGGTTAAAATCTAAAGGGGATCATGCGTGTTCTTCGATTGTAACAAGATCGATCACCCAAAGTCTTAAACCCTCATTTCACAGTATGGTTCTTGAAATGTTCCCTTATATAATTATGGCTAAGAATACATGTATATACTTGTATTGTACATCCAACACCATGCTGGTGGCGGTGGCGGAGAGAGGTAAGAGTTGCGGAGGCACCCTGCAGGCTCCAACATGGCAGCTACCGGCCAATGTGTTTGATGAAATATTGCTTCTTAGACATCATCTCTTAGATATGGAGTTGGAATTTATACGATTTTGTATAAGCATGCATAAAGAGTTATATTTCTTCTAGATATTGGACATTTCTAATGACTTGAAGAGGTCAGATATATGATCGACTTCTCGTTTATTATATATGCATAGAGCCCTGACTCGATCTGCTACTAAAAGTCTCTGGTACGTAGCTAGATACGTGTATATATGAATATTCCATAATGCATTAGAAGGATTAGGAATTTAGGATGTAGCTAATACATATATTTGCATGGCGCAATTCAAGTTAATGAGCTGGTTTTCATGCACATAATGATCATCTACCTCTTCCTATAAATAGAGCTTAGACATAATCCATATAGCCGCAAGTCTTGTATGGCTTTAAATAGCAAAAGAATTGAATAACATACCTAGGTTGATATAGACAATGCGATATGGCCAAGTACGTGAAGAACTCCAATAGGTAACAAAACCCATATTATCTTCAACTATACTAAAAGCAATCCAATCTCACACCATATCCCTTCAAAATCAATAACACCCATATTAACTATCCTCTTACTTAATTTACCAAGAAGTTGATCATCATTTCATTCTCCATAACTCTTAACTTTTTAGAGAAAGAATGTCATTAATAAGAAAGTTATATTGCACCTCCATCCATGCATGCTCTCTAAGTAATAGCTTTGTATGTAGACTAAGTTTTCATCACCATATTCCCACCCTTTAGGGTTTTCCCACCATTAATGTCACTGACCCAAAAGTAGGATCAAGTTCCCAAGTTCATTCTACATTCCACCTTTTTCCCATAAAGCTACATGAACAAGATGAAAGGGTGGATTTCCTAATGGACTTAGCCACCTCAGTGTAAAAACCCTAACCTATTCTTTGTCTAACCAATTTACCCACTTGATTATTCAAGCCTGCAACCTAAACACAACCCAGAGGAAGAAGAACAAGGGAGATGAAGACGATGAAGAAGAACCATGGAAAATAGATGATGAAGAAATAATATACAAAAGCCATTAATAAATTAATTAATTAATAACTCCATGAAGATACATATATATCATCTCTAAGTACAAAGAATAACATTAAAAGCTAGCTCAAGATAGAATACGAAAACTTCTAGTCTCTCCAAAAGGCTAGTGAGTACTACTAGAGATTAATTTTACAGAGCGAAAATGGCGATCGATGTGATCATGATCGTGAAGCTAGCAGTGAGCGAGTGCTTAGTCTTTCTAAAGATGAACCCCAACAGAGAAGTGGTCATCATCAGTTAGAGAATTACATACCAGGAATTAATAACACATAAAACAATCATCAATATCCTTCCTTCCCTTTCCCTTCTACTCTTCCTTTGTCTCCTTTCGAATCTGTGATGGCAGCATATCCTGAAGAAGTCCATGGTCTCTAAGCAAATTAGAAGCGGCCAAATTTGAGGAATTATGACCACCAATGTTACCATATCTCTCTTGAAATAAACCAGGAAACGAAGCCGGGTTGAAGCCATAGGATGGCTCTGACGAGGTGGTGGTAGTAATGTTCAAAGAAGGCGAAGAGTTATATATGTAAGAGTGCAAATGCTGCTGCTGATAATGATGAGGAACTACACCATAAACTGCCCCAGAGAACACATGACTGGACAGCTCCGAAGGCAGCGGCGCCATCCCCATGCTGCCGCGAGGAGTAATCGGGATCGGGTGCGTGTGCTGGCCTTCGTAAGTCGTCACAACAATGGAAGGGTCGTCGGAGGACCTCTCGACCCTCTTCTTCACACCGCAACCAGCTGTGGTGCAACGATAGTAGCTCCTGTAACAAACAAAACTCAACCCACATCAAAAACGTGTTGCGTTTATTGACTAGAATTATACTATAACGACTTGACTTGTTTTCGAAGCGGATTTGGGGCTTTCGGTGTTGTACGTTACCTTGGATAAGGGCTGTTCTTGACAGCTTTTTGGCCGTACTTGCGCCATCTGTACCCGTCGTCTAGGTTATCGACCTCGCTCTTCGTCATGAACGCAAATCTCGGCTCCCTCTGCCTCTTCTGGTTCTTCTTCTTCGGTTTCAATCTGATTAGTCAAAAACCCATAAACAAAACACAAACCTGTTAGCAACTTCACTACTACTGCTCTTTTTTTCATCATAAATCGGAAAATGAAACATCAACTACACCAGAGACCCATCATGAAAATCAAAACTCAGCTCTAAATAATGATATTATCATGACTCGATAGATTTGGTTCGACTCATACAACAAAGGGCGTGGAAATGAAGCTTACTGTTTCTGGGTCTTGTCGGGATCTTGGTCAGCATCCTCATCCTCCTCCACTGTTTTCGTCGTTGTTTGCTCCTCATTATTATTCGCCGCATGAGCTTCATTCGAAGACGACGAGATCGAAGACGAGTTGGGCGTCGTAGGAGCAGTAGTGGTGGCGCCGGAGTTCAAAGCCTCAGAGTTAGTCCCACTCTCCGGCACTGTAGACGACACCGGCGACGGTTGTGCTACTCTCTGCTGCTGAGGTGGCATCATCGTCATCGTCATCGAGTCAGACGGCGTCCCGAAATCGAAGAGAGAAGCGTACTCCGGGTTGCCGAGCAGGTCGAGGAAGGAGCCCCTTTCAGCTTCGGAGTCGAAGAAGCCGGAGAGTGAGGAGAAGGTGTTGATCATCGGAATCTCGTGATCGGAGAAAAGGGTTGAGTTGGCCATCGAGGAAGAAGAAGGAGGAGGAAGATCGGTGGCGGTGCTGCTGTTTCTCAGCTCTTGGCTACTGTCCATGGGAGTTTTGAAAATCAAAAGCACATATTCTTCTCTCCCATTTGAACTTGTTCTCCAAGAATAGAGGGAGAGAGAAGAGGAAGAGAGAGATATAGAGGGGAGGGTGTGAAAGTGTTTGATATATTTTTTTTGTTTGGGGGAGTTAATATTATTTGGAGATGGGCATTTTGGGGATTTTGGAGTGAAATGTGAAATGGGGGATTTTGGAGAACAGCTCGGACCAGGGACGTTTCCCACTTCTTATTTGGAGGGAGATGACCGGCGTCTGTCGGTAGGGGTTTTGTACGGACCGTGTCGACGGGTCGGGACGGTGCCGAGCATTAAATGCGGGCGAGGCATGGGACCCCGGTTAGGGTGGGGACCACTGTCTGTTAACGCGGGGTTTTTGACGGGTTTAGCCGGTGCAAGTGTGGAAATGGGGACAGTGTGGACGGGGGTGAGTTTTTGGCTTAACCACGTGGGCCTTCTCTTTCGCGGCTTCGCCATTTAATCTTTAAACTGTGGATTACTAAAATAAATAAAAAATTTGTTTTCTTTAAGGAATAAAAAGATATCTTATGAAAATATATACATTTCGCTAATCAGAGTACCATTTTCTTTGTTATTTACTCGAAATCATGCATGTCAAACCGAGTTGGTAGCTAAGTTGCACGGACACGAATAAGGACACAGACACGGCGACACGACACTACAAAACTTAAAAATTAAGTTTCCGACACAACAAACAAAATTATATATTTATGTATTTTTAATAAAAAAAATATACTAAAATATAAAATAAATTTATTACATTACCAAATAAAGTTCTAAATTCAATATATTTCATAATCATAAGAAATAAATCAAGTTTATAACAAATAACATTAAAAACAGCAGACCTCTAGCACCTAAAACATAACATTAAAGAAAAACAAACTTGAACAGTAGCTTGTTTTCAAACAGAGCAATCTTTAGCACAGTACGTACGTAGCACCTAATAGACAAGAAGATGAAATAATATAATTATCATATCTATAATTCATCCAAACTTGTTATTCTATAAATCCATAATTAATCTAATATAAAATGAATAAAAAAATTTACCTCTCATCTTCAAGACTCCATCTCATGTCAACTAGCTCTCTAGCACAGTAGCACCTAATAGACAAGAAGATGAAGTAATATAATTATCATATTCATAATCCATCCAAATTTGTTATTCCATAAATCCATAATTGATTTAATATAAAATGAATAGAAAATTTACATCTCATCTTCAAGACTCCATCTCATCATTAACTAGCATCCTCTCCAATGCTGGCTCATCAAGAGATAAAGTTGTTAACTCAAGCACATCAATATTGGCTGGTTCCATGAATTCGTTAAAAACAAGTTTACCAATATCCATGTGCATAATCTACTCATCCATTTCATTCATTTTCTCACCAAACAAAAAGGTTACACATCCGTTACAACACCAATACAACTCAATTTCACCATTTTTATAAAAATCATATTCATGAAACAAATGGATAACTACCAGAATTGACCAGATTAGAAAACTAACCTTAGCAACGGCGACGACGGCGGACGGCAAAGAGAAGAGATTAGATCGGTGAAGAGATCGAATGGGTGGCGGACTGGCGACTGACGAACGGTGAGAATGGGTGGCGACTGGCGAACGTCTTCTTTGAATTGGTGAAGAGATGAGAAGAGTCGGCAGAGGGAGGAGAGAAGAGAATCAGTCAAGAGATCAAATGAGACTAAGCTCTACTGCGCGTGCGACATTTAGGTTTTTTTTTTTAAGTCTGAAATGTTGACGTGGTGTGTCGCAATGCTATGTCAGGGCAGGTCAACGTGTCCGAAAAGTCAACTTTTCAGACACGCCACGTGGCGTGTCGAGCGCCGTGTCGGCGTGTCCGAGTGTCCGACACTCCAGAGGTGTGAAGTGTCCGTGCAACATAGGTTGGTAGTAAACTTGCTAAATTATGTATATTTATTTATTATACAATGTTTACATACAAGAGTCTCGTTTAATTGCAATCTATGCCGGCGAGAATAGCCCATGGTTCAAAACAAGTCATCTATGTTGTTAAGGATCCGTTTATAAGATTTTTGAATTTTATAATAGGTAAAACTTGAATTTGAGATTTGAAATATGTTTTAGTGTCTCAAAGAAACGGTGAGAATTGAATTCAATAGATTTGACCATATAGAGTTTTGAGATTTGAAATATGTTTTGGTGTCTCAAAATCAAGGTTAACATTGAATACTATAGTTTTGACGGTGCATATATATAATTTTGTCATTTCCAATGACCAGGACTAGTAATAAAATTACTAATTTTCCCTTTTTTAAGGCAATTAAAAACCTTTTTTGTGATTGCATGTCTTTTTCGTTATGGACTTGATTATTCATTTTCGATGAATGTCTCTTTCTTCATGGCTCATGCCATCGATTCGTATGTGTTTTTTTTAAGCGTTCCACATGACCCATGTGTCTGTCACCTCTTCCCACAATCAAAACACGATTTCGAACCACTTCTTAAACTTAAACCCTAAGGGAATTACTATTTTGCTATATAGATCGAAAATGACTTGGAGAGTTGATGCTAATTATAATCAGGTAAAGATTGTCCTCAAGTAATATGAGTTTGTTTGGGCTATATATGTACTCTGTAAATGAACCCCAATGTTGTCTGGCTTATTAAAGGACAAACCTCAAGATTACCTTGCTCTGTAAGTTTGTGCAAGCTACCTGAGTGCACTGTTTTATTCCTTCTCTCTTTACTTGAAGAAATATAGGGATCGGAGTGTAAGAGTGAAGATCCTTTTCATCAATAGTGTTTCCGAGATAGAGTACGAGAGCATGCGTGGGCATATGTCAACTTATTACATTTCCAATTTATATCATTCAGTTTGATCTTTTCATCCAAAATTATATTTCCATTTTTAGTACTGTTAGTACATAGCCAAAATACTTGGCTGAGCCGATAATAAGGTATAAATACCCGGTCGAGATAGCCCTGGTGAGCCCTTCATGGGCATCCAAAGAGTGAAGGACCGGTAACAAACCGCTTGCCAAAGTCACTCTAGCGACAAAACACCCCCAAAAGAGGAGACACTCCAAAGGATAGCAAGTAGTCCCACATTGGAGACTAAGGCCAAGGTACCCAAGCTTGGCCTATAAAACAAGTTCAACCTACCATAAAAGGTACACACAATCTCTCTCTCACACTCTTCTACCTTTGCAAGTGCTCAAAGCTAACTTAAGCATCGGAGAGTCGAAGACTGGGCCACCCCAGTCCCGACCCCGTGACGCTGTCACTTGTGCAGGTTCCGTGTGAAGGACCCAAGAATTCTACTTCGCTCCGCCTCGCGACCCCTTCCCGGCTCGGGACGAAGCAGGTAGAAACAATTGGCGCTAGAAGGAAGGGCCCTATCTTGTGGAACTTCCATTTGCCTCGGCACTCAGCACCATGGTGGAAATCATTGATGACCCCGTGGACCCTGGCACTCAAGTGGAACTTCAACCCAGCGACACATCCCTTCCCCAAACCAGCAGCCCGGCCCCTATTAGCCATCCTGACCCCGCCACATCCCTTGAAATCCTCAAGCGGGACTTCCATTCGTTCCGCGAGCAAGCGGCGAAAGAGAGGGCAGAAGCGGAAGCGTACCGGGTACGTATTGCTGAGTTGGAGAAAGAGCAATTCTTGCTCCGCGCCACGTTAGAGCATCGTACCGTGTACAACGATAGCTTGGACCGCGCGGCGCGAATTGCCGGAACCCCGGATTCTCTTCAAGGCCAGACTGGTTCCATGCTCCCGGGAAGGCCTAACCAGATCGTATACATGTCCCATCCCCTGACCCACCCCTCATTTCCACTCCCAGCCCCCCAACCATCTCCAATCCTCAATGACTCCCCTCTGCCACATCAACCTAATCCATCTGCCCAACCTATCTCCACTTCAACCACTGCCAACTCTCTCAACCCACCTCTTGACATGCCAACCCGCCTACTACTCCAACTTAGCCAAACTGTCAGGCAGTTAGCCTCACGGGTTGAAGGCGTCGAGAGTCGCAGGGCTCAGCGACCCTTGTTCTCTGGTTATGGACATCGCCCAAGCCCCTTCACATCCCGAGTGCAGATGGAGAAGCGGCCTCCGGGAGCCAAGCCATTCAAGATGGATAAGTATAAAGGCACAGGGGACCCTCATCTCCACCTCGAGACATTCTTCTAGCTCTGTAGCTCCTCTGGCTACAGCGACGCCATAGCCTGCCATGCCTTCCAAGAGACCCTCAGTTGGTTCCTCAGCCTGCCACCCAACTCCATAGACAACTTCGACCAACTCTCGGAACGCTTCCTCAGCCGTTTCATCCTACACACCAGCATTTACCGCAGCGTAGACGCTCTATTCCACATCAAGCAGAAAGAGGGCGAAGGCCTCCATGAACTGCTGTCCCGGTGGCAATCTGCCACAGCGAGATGCCATAACTTGGAACCTCGCGTGGCGGAGCAGGCTTTGCATCAGGCCCTACTCCCCGGCAGTTTCCTGATGGAGATCAATAAGAACCCTCCAGGATCCTACGATGCCTTGATGGACCTAGCGGTGCGGTGGGCCCGTGCTGAATTTGCCACTTTCGGACGTCCCGCCCACGCAACGCTAGCTCTTACCGCCCCGGCATCAGATGAGCACTTTGGTCGCGAGCAAGAAAAAGGGCAATCACATGGCCCATCCCGAGAACAGGGGCGCGGCTCCGACCGTCGCCATGGGGGACAGAGAAACCGCGACCACCCTTACAAGTCGAGGGACCAGAGCCCTCCACAGCAACAGCGTCGTTCCTCCCCGCCGCCTCATTATGAAGTCCACACTACTCTGACCACCACATATGAGGACATATGGGCCAGACATAAAGATCTCATCCCCCCACCTCCCAAAAGCAAGTATCCAAAAAACCCCGGTGAACCACCGGCAACAGGTACTGCGCTTATCATAACAATAACGGCCACACAACAGAGCAGTGCAATGGCCTCCGCAATGCAATCGAGCATCTAATCCAGAAGGGGCAACTCCATCAATATTGTGCTCCCGCTACAGGAGCCAACGCCATTGAAGTGCATGGCCAGATCCTAACCCTGCATGGTGGAGCCCCACGGTTCCCCCTACGCCAGACTTCTATAAAAAGGCAATGCACGGCACCCTCAGAAATCCTAGACATCCAACGCGGTGTCACGATCACCCCATCAGCGTGGGATCAAGTGACATTTCGCAACGATGAGGATACCCTGCATTGCCACCATAGCGAGCCATTCATCATCAATGTGCAGGTGGACCATTACAGGTGCCATAGAGCTCTAGTGGACATAGTCCCCAACTAAGCGCGGACTGACTCGTTAGGGCAACGACCCGCAACACTCAATAGCGAGTCTCCCCAACCAAGCGCGGACTGACTCGCCACGCAGCGGCCGCAACGCCACATAGCGACAGTCCCCAACTAAGCGCGGACTGACTCGCCATGGCAACGGCCGGCAACGCTCAATAGCGAGTCTCCCCAACCAAGCGCGGACTGACTCGCCACGCCACATAGCGACAATCGCCAATCAAGCGCGCACTGACTCGCCACATAGCGACAGTCCCAACTAAGCGCAGACTGACTCTCCATGGCAACGGCCCGCAACCCTCAATAGCGAGTCTCCCCAACCAAGCGCGGACTGACTCGCCACGCAGCGGCCACAACGCCACACAGCGACAGTCGCCAATCAAGCGCGCACTGACTCGCCACATAGCGACAGTCCCCAACTAAGCGCGGACTGACTCGCTATGGCAACGGCCCGCAACGCTCAATAGCGAGTCTCCCCAACCAAGCGTGGACTGACTCGCCACGCCACGGCCGCAACGCCACATAGGGACAGTCGCCAATCAAGCGCGCACTGACTCGCCACATAGCGACAGTCCCCAACTAAGCGCGGACTGACTCGTCATGGCAAAGGCCCGCACCGCTCAATAGCGAGTCTCCCCAACCAAGCGTGGACTGACTCGCCACGCCACGGCCGCAACGCTCAATAGCGAGTCTCCCCAACCAAGCGCGCACTGACTCGCCACATAGCGACAGTCCCCAACTAAGCGCGGACTGACTGGCCATGGCAACGGCCCGCAACGCTCAATAGCGAGTCTCCCCAACCAAGCGCGGACTGACTCGCCACGCAGCGGCCACAACGCCACATAGCGACAGTCCCCAACTAAGCGCGGACTGACTCGCCAGGGCAACGGCCCGCAACGCTCAATAGCGAGTCTCCCCAACCAAGCGCGGACTGACTCGCCACGCAGCGGCCGCAACGCCACATAAAGACAGTCGCCAATCAAACGCGCACTGACTTAGTAAATAACTTATTTGTTACAAAAATCTTAGCAAAACTCGATCTATTTTTTATCTATAGAGTAACAACTGAAATAATGCAACTACTTGCTTCTAAATCAATGTACCTAAGGATTTTCACTTTGCTCGATCTATGTTTTTTTATGACATTAATTAGTCTAGTTTTAGAATAAGTTACTGAATGAATAAGGGCAAGTGACATTAGAAAACTTACCGAAAATATTCTAGGCTTACGAACTTTTACGTCCATATATATCATTTAAGGATTGGATAAATTTTTAAAAATTATTAGGTATACATGTTCATTACAATCATGCTTAAACTGAGAATGATCCTCTTAGTCGGTGACCAAGTAAATACTAATACTTTAGCATATAAAACGGTTTAATTTCCTAATTTTTATTTTAGAAAATTACTGATCGAAGCAAATTGTGTTCGTGAAAACCAGCTTTACGCGGCCCTCCATGGGTCGCCATCGATGCGGGTCATCCACGCCCGGCCCTCACACCAAAATCAGAGACACGTACGTCCAACATAATTTGAATTACAGCTTAAATTTGATTTCATGGAGATAAAGTAATGACAATCAGATGCTTTAGTGATCCCACGTGTCAAATCGAAAGGTAGGCTTTTTTCTCTGATCAGGGGTTTTTAAAAGCACATGCACTTTACGCGGTTTCTGTAAATTTATATTTTGTGTATAAAGATTCTAGCCAACTTTGCTTCCATTACACGCCGTCTAGCTAGTTTTGAATCCCCCAGATATCTGTGTGAGATTTTTCTTCCAGAAATTCATCCTCTTCTTCTTGGAATTTCATTTCTTTCTTTTTCCACAGGAATAATATTCTGGGAAAACACAAGGTGGCAATTGTGGTTAATTGGTTTAGGGTTCACCTAGAGAGGACTTATGGGAAGCAATCAATGTGCTAGCTCTTAATTTGATACTGATGGATCAGGAATTGACTACATTGGAACGCCCGTTCTTAGTATTATCGTTTATTTTCTTTGATTTATTCACATATCTTAAGTCACAAGTCTTAATATAATTTACGTCTATTGACATTGAGTATATGTTCCGAAATGACTACTAATTCGATCATATACATCCTCTCTAAACCCCCGACACCATTTATATGATTGATTCATTTCGTCTGTACATAAATATGCTGAACTCTGAAATAACTTCCGGAAGAAGAAGAAGAAGGGTAGGTTTCGAACTTTCAATGGCTTGCTGGGTTTATATTCCTTTCATATAATGCTCGGGTCAGCACAGGCTAAGACATCCCGGTCTGCGTACGACACCATGCCCTATACAACAGCGCGTGATACTCACGAGATAGACGGCGCGTTAGGCGTCGGTGGTCTGACTTAGACTCCCTAGGACACATCGAAGGCGCGCGTTTGACTAAAAAGAAAGAAGCTAAGAGGGTTTCCATTTTCCGACATCTCCCCGGCCGATATGTCGTGTGTGGGGATCCGGAAAATCCTTCTCTCTCTCTATCTCTCTCAAACGAGTTGAAGAGAAGGCAGAGGTCAACAGTCAAAGGTTTGAATAGCTAGGGTTTTGGTAGTTCAACGACACAAGCACAGGGATTAATTTGTTGGGTTCCTCGATCGGTACTCTTCTTCTTCTCCTTCTTCAGCTGTTTGTTTGTTTGCGTAGCTTAGCTTAGCTTTCTCTCCACACACACAGAAAAGTTCAAAACCAGCAGCTTGATTGGGAAGCCTAGCTTGTGGGGTTGAGGTGGCTCTTTCAATCAATCCTCCAATGATCGATATGTATGTATATGGTAAAAGGCACCGATGTCTTTCGTGCCGTTTATGTATCAAAAGTTCTTTGTATCCGAATATGTGTCATGGTCCGAGTTTATTGCCATTGTTGTGTTCTTTAAGTTTTGTGTGTTGTTATGTGCAAGTCAATGGGCAAATTTAAGAAGAAAATGAAAGAGCTTAATTAAGCTAGGTTGGGGGAGGGTAGAGATCGACAATGGTTTATTATAGGACTTGAAACTTAATGGCTAATTATAACGATCGATATATATATAAGGTCGGCAATTAGTTGGTATATATGAACATATGTAAATCCTTACTTACATAGAAATTACATGTCTCAACCGCTCAGGTTAAAATCCAGTTAGATCGAATAAGACACAAGCAAAATATATATATATATTTTTTGGATAATGTAGCAAAATATATATAGCTAATTCTTTTTTGACTAGATTCTGTAACTGCCCAACATAGTTTTTGTATATATGATATTCCTATGCTAAACTTTAATATATCGATCATAATTAAGTTCATAACTAACATGAGATGTGGCATGAACAATATTCCATATTAGCCTATAATCAAGTTAATAAGTATATCTAATTTATGTATTGGTACAAATATTAATTGTATCTCGAATGTATGTTACTGCAACAAAGTTAACATAGCAGAGTATTCAATCAAGGGCTTGGATTATGCAAATTCTTTTCATTATCTCCAACTAAGGCATCATTGCATGCAGTTGATCTTTTGGATTAATTAGTGGTTTAGTAACTAACCTCCTATACTTGATTAAACTTGTTCATCCCCAATAAACAAAAACCCTAAGATTCTGTTCACAACTTCATCATATACTATTCCTCTGAGGTGGCTTTTTATAGGCAGCACTGATAAGCTTAAGTACTCTATAGATCTAAATCTATAACTTCCAACTGCCTCATTTCAGTTCTATAAATCCAGAACTTCTATCAGAAGTGCCAACGTATATATCACCGACCACTTTATTAATCTAGCATCATATTAAGGTGGGAACTTATTGTATATATATCGTATATATATCTATGTATGAATGCATACCAGCAGATATAAATTTCTCTTTGGACCGAATAATTGAAATCCATGCATATGGTCAACGATGTTTTATATATTTGCCTTAACAAATACGGAAGCTTATGGTTTTGGTTTTTTCTGAGAAACAGTAGCTAGTGATGAGTAGTGAACATGTTACAAAATATATTCAAGTGTGGAATCATTTCACGATTAATATAATTAAGTGATGAAGGTCGATCATCAGCTACCTAATTAGGTTAATTAGTACCCGATCCATCGACGTCCATGATAATTATTAAACTACAGTTTTTTGAATGCCCTTTTGATTCTCATTTTGACAGAAAAAAAAAACTAAATCATAGTGGAGCTTGTTATTAAATCACTAATGCAGATTACTTAGCCCTAATCATATTTTATCTTGGTTTAATTATATGTCACATTCTCGGATTCCTTTTCTAGATTATTGTTGACATCGATCATTTGGGGCTTAATTGTTTTACGGTGAAAGAAAGATAGATTCTAGATAACAACCATATATTCTACCCTCATTATAAATATTGCTTAACTGAGCAGAATCTAGCTCCTCAAAGATTTTCCATTGTTAACATCCATAAGTTAGATTAATCAATTGGTCTCATCAATAATCTATTCTTAGAAACATGAATTCGCGTACGTATATGCTTTGATCACCGCAGGTCATAAAAAAACTAACAAGAATTTCGATCACTTTCCCAAACCCACCACCACCATACAGACGACAGCACAAGAAGAAGACTGTTGTAGTCTAGAGGTCTTGATCGATGATCGACCTAATGACCCTTGACCAACAATATATAATAAATTCTCTGCTCTGATTTAGACATCCACAAGTGAAGTCTTCTCCTCGATCTCCATTTCTGTGACCAATTCATCATTCATTTATGCAATGCTAAAAACTAAAGAACTTGGAAATTAAAAGATATAAAACAATGTCGTTGCTTCCTTAACTGATCCAGAAGTACCGATGCATGCACATATGTGCTCCAAAGTTTCAACCGCAATTTTTTATGCAACGTGTACATATATAGGACACTTTCACTAAAAGATTCTTTATTTGACACTTATATGAGGGACAAGGTTTACACCAACTTTCCGCTCACATTTTTTCATCTCAACCCTTTAACCATGAAGTTAACTCTATGTCAATATGTTAGTCGACCACTAAAAACTGTGAACGCACATATCGATCGATCGATGGGTCTGTAGGTTCTATAGACATGTAACAAAATAATGTGTAAAGTGCAATCGATCACCATGAGTAATATCTATCTAACTATGTGCAAAATTGTTTTTCAATACTGTATACGTTCATTATTATAAATATTGCTTTTAATGACACTTTTCTTATGACGTCTGGTTGAAAACGTCCTTATATACTCTTTCTATGGTGTTTTCGATAACAAACGTCATAAACCTAAATTTAGGTAGCTTGAACCCAAAATGTTTTAGGTTTTAAATTGTGAGTAGTAATTGTAGAATTAACTTGACCTTGAAGTATTGAGGTCGTAAGCTCTCGTCCGTACGTACAGGAACATTTATATACAGAATGGTGTGACACACACAGACACACGTACTTTCTCCCTTTCCATTCTTTCCATTCTAGAGGAGCCTCTCCTAGCTAGTTTCTAACAAGATGTCCTCAATGAGGACCATTGTAACACAACATACTGCTAAGCTTGCTCGGGGTTCAGGTATTACGTCCACCCTCTTCCGTCGGGATGGGACTGAGGCTATCAGTTAGAGACTAGAGTAGCCGAGCTACTAAAAAGTATTATTCAAGATCGTATATATTGTGTGCCGAATTTTGTTAACGGTGGAACAATATTAACTTGATGTATTCATAGTGAGCGGAGGCAAAGGCAAGCAGTTGACTCGTACATGAAAGCTAGCCCTTTCTTCTTTCTAGAAGTATGATCGATGAGAGTGAAAACCTAAACACGATGATTGCGGCAATTTTAAGTTACTCTAATCCCTCTCTGTTAAATTAATCACTCACTTTGAGACCCTCAAATTCCCCCGATTAAAATAGAATCATATTCGTAGACCAGCGTTTTAGGGTTTCTTTTTCTTTTTTACTAATTTTGAAAGATCTTGGCCGCACATGGCAGGTCAAAGTCAACAATTTTCTTGATAAAAATATAAAACAATTACTTTTAAAAAAAGAAAATATAAAACAATTCGTACAAAACTGCAACAATGCAAAAACGCGTAGAGAGCACAAAACGACGAGTCGGATTTTTTTTTTTAAATGGAAGGAGTAGTAACTAAGCTCCAGGCAAATGAGGACAAATATCAGCCTGGGATTGCGTGCACGTCTCTCTCTTATGAAACCTAGAGAATTAAAAGCACCAAGATGTACTTAAATCAAGATGAATAGACCGTTGGATTACATTTATCCTATTATTTAATATTTAAATAAAAAGTTAAGTATAAATATCAACGGTTAAAATTTTCTAATAAATACTTGGTTCACTTGTACCTTGGTGTATTCAAGAATTTTCGCTTATAAAAATGGGTAAACAATTCCCTTTCCCTCTCCTCTCCTCCTCCTCCTCCTCCTCCTCTTTTTCCCGACCAATGATTGCTTCTTACGTAAAAAAACCCTAGTCTTGTTTTCCCGCCCTTCTTCTCTCAACCTGGAATCGGTGAATCTAACCCAGTAAAAAATACATCATTTGAAACTCTTGTGCTTGAGTGCTTGGTAATTAGGAGTATATGATTCAGATGAAGGATACCATGGTACTGTATAGTTTGCCTAGCTTGCTAACTTTGATGATTCTGCCTTTCGTTTTATTAATTACTGTGCTTAGTTTACATTTAGCTAGCTGGGAATCCTTATCGAATTTGAAATGTTTGTGAACTTAGCATTTCGGTTGAGCTTTGTACCTTTAGAGGTCTAAAGAGATAGAGCTAGCGTTGAGGGTGTGTGTCGATCTAAAACTCTAAAGGGTGCTAGTGGAGTGTGATTGTGAACCCCTAAATGCAATAATTGAAACAAGTCGAAAATGACTTCATGAGGGTGACATTCTTTTCCCGAATCCGGTTGCTGCTATAATAGATGGAAGTATCAAACGACGATTGATGTTAAACGCTAACAGCAGAAAGTGGAAGTTTCACTGAGATAATCGACCAGTTTTTGCAACTTGATTTTTCTGAATATGGGCAAAGAAAGAAAAGAAGAAACAAGAAAATCTAAACCCGTGCTGGACTGCGGATTTTCATGGAGTCAAACGGAACCTTCACAACTAGCTAGCAAGTCATCACCTCTTTAATTATTTTCTAATAAAATTACATATAACAAACTAAATGGAAAGAATGTTAGAATAGGATGATGAGCGTGGGAAAGAATGTGAGATTGTTGTGCTGGGTTTGGTTGGTCTCTATATTATTCAAATCAAATGGTAACCAACCATATCTCATTATCTCATTCATAACATAGGGTCCCTCCCTTGCAAGGTCAACTTAAGGGTGATATTAGACCCATCCAAGAGCTAAGATAACACTCCAACTTGGTTTCTTTCATGCTTAATTAGCCAGAGAAAACAACAACGCATATGAAAAAAAAGCTGGGTTTTCTTTTTCATGGACATATATGCATGGAATCTTGACTTGGACTATATATAAAGGCTTGAACATCTTGGAAGAAGAAGAAGATAATTAATTTTTGAGTTGAGTGGTAATGGTGGTTGTTCACGGGAGCTTAAACTGTCTTGGCCCGCTTACTTTGTTGTTTAAAGTTTAAACTACTCAATTTAGACCATAGAAAGATTTCTTCTAAACGATTTCTTTATCAGGGGAAGAAAGTGGGTTTGTCGTTTAATCACTGCTGAATGAAAGCTCAGGCTCAAGTCCTGTATAAAGCTTATTCCAAAAAAAAAAAAAAATCATGTCAGAATCGAACTCAGCTGAAATAGTTTATGGCTTTTCATTTTCTTATCTTCTAGTGAAAGTTTGTGACTAGTTTCAAGTTTTCATTTTCATCATCGATCACCTTGCATTGCTATGAATGATTGAATTCAGATTATTTGTTGTATAACATTTTCATGATATATACGCAGAAAATGTTACAAAACTGAAACACTTGAGCCCTAATTCCCAAATGCAGAACTTACAAGAGAAAGGAACAAAATCGCATCCCTTTTCCAACCTTTTATCATTTATCAAATTCAAACTCATAAAGGCTGTGCTAAAGAAAATGCCAACGCTTTTGCGATTACAGCAAGAAAGTGTTTTGTCATTGAATCATTGCTGACTGTAAGTTGAAGCTAAGATTCAGTTAGAGTATGTGGTTTTTCATCTTCTGCTGAAATTGACAGGAGTTTCATCTGTGTGATTTTATTTACATTTTTGTGAGCTCAAATGTTGTAAAACTACAGCATTAAATGGATAAGACCCTATATAATATGGTACAGAAGTCCAAGCCTGAAAATCCTGATCTCCCAAATGAAGAGCTTAAGAGAACACTAATTCCTAAAAGCAAAAACAAAAATCCCGTCTCTCCTTTTCAACTTCCCCCCAGAGTTTGAGAGAAGCAAGATTAAACAAATTGCTAACGCTTTTGACAATAGGTGCACACTGATATACTTATTTTTTTGGATGCTAAATCCTAAGCTGATAAGAACAGCAGTCTGACTTTAGGCTTTGCTTATTTCATGGTTCAACTTTTGTGTCAAGCTAAAATAACACTATTTTGACCCAAGAACACTAATTAAGTGCATACCCACCAACAAATACTGAACATAGTCAAGAACAGAAACTCTATTATATATCGATTTTGCCAGAGAAGGTAGATTATAAAAAACATTATACACTAGCTGCAAGAGATAAATTTTCCTTTGTTGAAGGGGCAGCAACTATAGGCTTTGTTTCGAGAAAGGAATCATTACAGCAGTTGACTTGATCAACACTCACAACCAGCCATTTAGGTGTGTTAACATCGTGTCATTTCTGACTTAGGACTATGCCAGATTTATTAGGAGAAACAGTCCAGATCTACAGCCCTTTTGAGGAAGGATAAGATGCTGACATCAAAACAGACCGAGCAATATGAGCAATGACTATGAGCAATCAAACACCTAGTTGAAGGTCACCCTCATATAGCTTGGATTTGCCGACAAATTTCTATCACATTGAAGCTTCCTGGGCCCATATCAAAATTTGAAATCTAAAACCATGGCTTAATGCCACCACGATCATCTTAAACTGCCACTATTATTGATCAGGAAACATGAAGGATCAAATTAGATTAAGACAAGAACTGGAGTAACAAATCGCTTACACAACAAATGCATTGCCATCAATCTAAAACTAAAGCAAGTTGCACATGCTAAATAACAAGCTGATCATATTCCATCATGTATCAAAACTGGTCCTATAATGATATAGCATATTCTACCACCACAATAGATGGTATACAGAGCTTGGCGAGCGAATTTTGAAGAGATACAATTCCCACAAATAAGATGATGATCAATATTATGTGGAGAGTTTGGAATTGAAACGTATTGCCAACAAGGAGGTAGTGACGATTCAACTCAGGATTCCATGGCAGAAGGGGAAGCCTGTCGGAGTCTGCGCTGATGAACGTCCCAGTTGTACACCCGAGCAATTGTTACCTGCTCAATAGTAGTCAAAGCGTCAAGGATTTGCAGTAACAGGAATGGAGACATCAAAGAGATACGAGCATATAAAATTTGAAGGGTTGTTTGAATTCTGAATTCTACTGTTAATGAAACCAAATATAATGCATACTGTTTGTACAGAAACGTTTCGAATCAATTGCTTTTAAGCTTTGTCATACTGCTTCACTGTTCGATAAATTTAAATGTGGAAATCATGAATCTATTTATCTAGTTTATGGAGAATAAGTACCTGGGTAATTGTTACTTGATCTCTTAAGAACTGTAGATCAGCAAGAAGAACTTCCAAACTGGCTTTAGCATTATCTAAATTCTTTCGAAGAAGAGCAGTAGCCTGCACCAAAATGTTACAAAAGAACCGAATCAACTGATGCTTCTGTCCTGAACTCGAAAGTAATAAGCTAATATAAGAAGGTGCAGACCTCTTCACATGAATACTCCAGCATGACATTTGCTCCCAGCCATAAACATACTGAATCAGTGTCCTCAATGCTAGCTCGTGAATATATCCCTTCAGAGATCTCAAAATCAGTAATAAGTGCCTGTACAAGAAAAAAGGGCCTGATTAAGTACACTTGTCTTTAACTAATCCTCTAAAATTGGATAGAAAACACTAAGCTGTTGAAAATATATGATCTACAACATTTGTGATCAGTTGCCATTACCACCATTAGTTTAATGACCTAGAGGTTAGAGCTACTGTAACTTCAACCTTCACCTTATGTCTCAATCACAAGACAAATTGCGAAGGCATTATGAAATTTCAGAACTAACCACGTTGTCTTCAGGAAGATTGATAGATTCTACCATATTGATAGTTCTACAGCAGGTTACATTAACTTTAGAAACATCATTCATCTTCTCATCACTACGCTTCATAAATAAAACGACTTATCATTGCACTCTAAGGCACTTCAGTCAAGTTTGAGATACAAAACTCAGACCCTCAGATATACAAGAAAAACCTACAAATTTCTGTATTTCTCTTCTACACAGCATAGTGAATTGCAGCAGAACGCCTATTTGACACGTGTTTGGAGGGAATAAAAGGACAGTATAAAGCACAGTAGGAATACAAAAGAAATGAAAAGTTATTTGGTGATGGAAGACAAACCGTGGTGGTGGTGATCTTCATTTAAAATAAAGAAGATGATATGCCATACAAGAATATAAATAAGCATCAGCATGTTCTTGCTTTTTCCATTTTCTATTTTTCTTGAAAGAAAAAAAGGCATCAATCTTGAGCCAGTCCTTTATTTTATTTTCCTTGGCTTTGCAAACTTCATGTTTACGAATAAAATTCAATTGATGAATCTAGTAAAACTGCAAGTGTTCCGAAGGATACATGCTTTTTCACAAGTTCAATCAGCATATTCGTGAGAATGACAGGCGACTAAACATGATATTATATATGTAATTAAGGAAGATAAAGCAAGCAGACATGCTCCATAATCAAACTACAATGCCAAGGGTGGAGAACCACACAAAAAACGAACCTCACCAGTACCCTTCTTAGCTTGCAAAGTGGAAACAACATCTAAGCACTTCTCAATGTCAGGAATCTTTGCCTGATAATCAAAATGAGGAAAAATCAAAATTCCAAACGTATATATAGGCAGGCAACAGCTGGAGAAACAGCATAAGTGATGTCAAAAGTATGATAAATCATAACTTCAAGGTACAGAGCTACAATTATCTATCAGAGAAGTGACTATCTATCAGATACTGAGTGAGAAAATAATAATAATAATAATAATAAACCATAACTTCTAGGTACAAAGACTGTAACCACTATCTGTCATATCCAATCTCTAGCCTTCAAGACAAACATGAAAAGGAGACAACTTAACTACAACAACTTAATAGTTAGTTCATCTTTACAACTCTAACTTACACGTTACATTGAACCTTTAAAGACAATTTTGCCAACTTATCTCTAATTTTCTATGCCGGGTATCATCACAATTCATAAGTATCAGCAAGAAGCTGTAACTCTATACCAGATAAAACCATGTCGATACACTGATCAATAATCAATACCCAAAGTTGCGGGTAATGTTTGAAAATAGAACAATGAGCCACTCATATTAACTGATCAAATAATAAACACTAATGCCAAGGAATGTGCATGATCAAAAGAAAGGGCTTTGCTAAAACATACCAGAAGTTCCCTTTGTTGAGCCTGAAGCTTCATTTCAACCATTTTGTATTGCTGAAGTCTGCAAACACCAAATTGCCAAAAACAGTACAACCCCATTAGATTTCAACTCCCATCTCTTTCAAAAAAGTGCATCAGCTAATGCCTAACAAGACCAACTCATTTTGGACAAGCTTCAAGTAAGATTCAACCAGAAATTAAAAACAAAAACAAAAAAAACAAAATCTTAAGATTGGATTCATATGTTTATTCATTCCAATCCCAATAATTTAAGCAACTAATTTGTGTAAAGTTTCAAACTTGGGGGATCGATTAGAGCTATAGAAATCAAAACCCAGATGATCAACATGAAAAAGATTAAGACTTTAAGAAAAGGGAAGAAATAAATGTTAAAGGGTAAGACCTTTCTTGGAGAAAAGCGAGGGCAGAGTTACAGTCGAAGCCAGTTTGAGTGAGATAGGTCTGCACATCTTCTACGAACTGAGCTCCAGGTATTCCTCTGCGCTCTGTAACCACCTCGGTTGAAGATGATGACGTGGCCATTCTCAGTGTCCCTCAATCTCTGTAAAGACCAAATTTCGCAATAGAGGAACGACTTGTAGTGTTTGGTGATTCAACTAAGCTCAAAGTACGAGTGCAGAGAGGTTGTAGACGAAGACTCAAATGACGCCGTTTCTGGTTTCTAGGTTTTGTAATTTGGACCCAAGGTTTCTCCTTAGTCCATTCTTTATGTTTGGACCCGATTTGAGCCCAAGACCAAGCCCAAAATAAAAGGTAATTGGGTCGTTGGGATTGATTTGTGAGGATGAATATATATAGTGAATTTGTTCAAGATAATAAGGTAGTACGTAGTTGATCGTAGTGCAGTTGGGGAATGTTAATGTTTTACATGATATATGAATGTCTTCGATTCCTAGCCATCTTGTTGCTTATAATTGGGTTGTTGTGTCTTCTGAATACAATGTGACCCATCGATATGACCAAAATTTGTACAGGAGAGGCTTCATATTTTAGATTTGGGTTAAATTAAGCTAAGGTTGAGGGAAGTTATTTGAGGAGAAATGAGGAATGATAACATCAGTACGTAATAGGGGGTTCCCAAATATCTTTGCAAGAAAATAAGGGATAGAGAAGTTACTGATGGCTTTGGCAAATAGAAACAATAATAACGGGACGTACACTACAGTACTCTCGGATTCATGTGTACGTATTGCCAAGAACGAATATGATACATATATACTCATTCAATATACATATGCTAGCTGCAATATATATATCGACCTCTATGATCTCTCGAGACTGACTACATTGCTGCTAGCTAGCTAGTTTATTCTCACTTGCGCTGTTTAAGTACTATATATAAATAAGTTATGAATGAACTGATCAATGCTGGGGCTTTTCGATCGCTTCGATGATGCAACAGAAGTTCTTCAGTAATCTTTTTACTCTATACAGCAAATTGCATCCATCTCTATGTATACGATGTGGCGAGTCCGATATATGATGCGGCATATAGCTAGCTAGCTGGTTTCTTAAAACTCTACGTCCTTACCGGCCGGCCTTATTACGGTTTGAGATCAATCGATGAGAATATATGCAGCGTGAAGTAGCTTTGGTTGTGCTTCCATTAGGGTTTAGGAGCCTCTTAACCATGACTACGTAACGTACAGCACCTGAAGAAGAAAAATAGAATGATCTTGGCCGGTGGCTATAGATCGATCTTGTCAATACACCACTACCACTACAAGAAATTTAGTATATGACTTGCAACAAAACAACCCACATATCATGTTTGACATTACAAGAGTCTGTTATGAAATCCAGAATACGTCCAGAATGAATGAGCAAAGTTGCCAACTTGCTTGTCTTGCCATCATGAGCAACCACTAAATAATGTACTGTCTTCTCAATTCATATGTAGTTAAGATAAAATTGGTGGAATTTTTCTTATCCGACGTTGTGCCTTATTATATCAATCTATAACATCATATTATCTAGAGATGGAGCAAAGATTTCAAAGGCTAAAAAAATATTATGAACTGAATTATATATTTTTTATTACAAAAAAATTTAGAAAAAAACCTGATCTTGTTGCAAATTTGTTATAAATATGTAATAAATTCGCTACAATTAATTCATAGAACAAGTAAATTTTATTCCTATTGGAAGAATACTGATCATGAATGATTATCAACAGTTGGCTTGATCAATTAGGATTGAGTGGACCATGTTCTCTAGAAAGTGAGTTAATTAAGACTAACTACTATAAAATGAGTTAACGTTGCATAGAAAAAAAAGGGAAATATATAGAGTTTAACTTGTCTGAGATGTTTTTAGAAAAAAGATCCATGAGATTTATCGTTTTAATGAAATTGTAGTTTTAGTTTCTTTATTTTCTTATGCTACAGTTATGATTGGCCATTTGACTTCTTATTTTTTGATTGGGTTAACCTTAATTTCTTTCTCTAATCCATAATAATTGTGCTCGTCTAATTTGAATAAGAAAAAAACTCTATGGGCTATAGCCCAGAGAGCGATGCACTAAGATCCGTCCCTGATATATATATATATATATATATATATATATATATATATATATATAACTGGAATGTATCTATCAAGATATATGTATGTTGTGAAATATAATATATGAGCTAGCAAAGTTAATTTTGTGTATGTCGTAGTATTCGTTTTTGGAAAATTGATATATATTTTTCCTCTAAACTCTCAAGGTTGAAGGCATTGCTTGGAGACCTAAAGTTCCCCATGAATCCATGATTTGCTTCACATTATTTGGTCATTCTAGCTAGGCTGAACCCCTATATTGGCACCTCTTCACACATGAATAATTGATATGCATGATTACACCTCAAACATGCATACCTTCCTAGCTAGCAGCGCCTTCTATCTTTTCATCGACATGCATGGATTATATCATTCCTTCCCTTTCAAATTCAATAAATATTAGTCCCATGTTTGAGCAGGGATTCGTTAGGATGGGAGTGGTACGTAGATGCATCATTGATATATGGTTCCCAGTTTAGCTAGACAAATTGAACATTTTCCGAAATGTTCTATTCACCAAATTTAAACTTATGCAGATAAGGGGGCCTGCGTGTAGCTATAGCTAGTAGCTAGTGTTGTGTCAATAAGGATGGATCAAAAGATAATATGTACTCAATTCATTGCATATCCTATCCGCCCTCGTCACTGATGATACAAATGCTGTTAGTTATTTCTGATTTTGTCAAAGCTAGCTTGCAATTGATGTGTCGGTATATAAGTTTGATCGTGACGATAGAAGACCATAACAATAACATCCTGCTATATATATATATGGGTCAATGGCGGCTTCAGCATTTTGGAAGATGATTTATTTTCTTCTTGATAGGTCACTAATTTGCTGATGAATGTAGGTGATGGAAGATGATCGATGTATCTTCTTCTTTCATTTGCTGGCTCTCGATCGATCTATACAAGAACATATACGTAACTAGTTTCTGATGTCAACATGACCTGATTAGGGAAGGGATGTGAATGACAACACATGCAGACATATGTTTTCAATCAATGATCAAACAATATTAGCGGGATCGATGAATTCGAACTCAAAATTAACCACGTACGGGTGTAGTAATTAAACAAGCTAGCTTGTTGTTAATCAAGTATATACAGTATAGTGAATTTGGTGCCTACACATCTTGTCAATAATACACTACATGAGGTGCAGAACAGCAGAAGGCTAGGGTTTGCAATCTAAGACACTTCTTGATGTACAATATATGTATGCAAATTTGCAGATGCAATGCTAATTGGCATGGCTTAATTTGCTTCTGTTCTTGAAGCAGAGAGGCTTTGGGGATAACCAACTTAATTAAGTGAGCCAATCTATCATCTATGATGATCAGTGGAATTGGATTCTAGTTTTATCATAAAGCCAATCTATCAGCTATCAAATATTTACGTTCCAACTTCCGCAATGATATTTGCTAATGAACTGACTTGTTTTTATGCTGCAGAGATTAGATCGATCAATAGTCTTTGGATTTCTAGATGTCTCATTAATTGTAATTAATTTTCAGATTTTTTTGTTTGATGAACTATACGTTGTTCAATATTGGATCTTTTATGTAAGTGTATTATTTTATAATTCAATTATAATAATTAATTGGGTAGGTCTTAATAAGGCCTAAGATTTATGACATTAATCATATGTGGCATGTCATGTCACATAGACACATCATCAATTTAATAAATCATGTTATTTCATTTTTAAGTAAAAGTACAATCGTAACCTTAATAATTAATGGATGCTACATATTAATATAAAATATTTTCTTACATTTTTAATATGGATGAGTACATACCAATTTTAATTAATTTATTAATAATAAAGACCAAGTTAATAATCATACCAAATTAGGCTTTTATACCATAAATCAATAATGTAAATTTATTAAAATTTCCTTATATCCTTGTGAATCGAAATTTAGTTCCATTTTAATACTTTATTTTGCAGTTTAAAATTATGATATCTATATATAAACTATATTCTATTAAGAATTTTGAAAATAAAATAAAAATAGAAAATCTCTATCGAATTTCTTTTAGATGATTACGTGTGTGTGTCTATATATATAAATATATTTCATAAGAATTCGTGCAAACTATTAAGGGATGCATCATGCATGAATGTCACTGTATTTTTTCTCCTGGAAAAATTATATATATATATATATATATATTTCATAAAAATTCGTGTTTTTGAACAAATATATTCTCATCAATATATGTATTTTCACATTATATTTTACGTTCAATCTAAGCATGATAGTGATGAAAAAAATAGAAAGAAAATGCTAGAAATATATATTTTTTAATTATAAAAGAAAAACAAAAATAATTTTTTTAATATAGAGTCTAATGAAGGATAAAGTGTAGAGACAAAGATAATAAGAGAATGATAATCTTATTCATTGATATGAGCTTTTTATATAGGGAATTACAAAGTAGCAATATGATAATGATAAAGAATACATAGTCATATTCTAACTACATATACTGATAGCATAAGGCCAAATCACACATATAGAATATCCTAAAACACTCCCCCTTATGCCGCGTGCCGGTATGCCTGTGGTGTTGATATGTCGCCTCGTTAAAAACCTCGTCAAGGAACAAAAACTCTGTGAGAGAAAAACTAAACCTTGATCGTAGGAGAAAAAGAGTACAACACACCTTTCACATTTGATAGTGACATGTATGTATGTGCTAGAATCTCCCTGAAGTTTGCACCTCCCTCTGATCTTTATATCAATCATAGGGCTCTTCCTAATTCTTACTAATCACGGAAATTTCAATAACTTAACATGTCAATACTCTTTAACATGTCTTCAAATGTGGCAATGGACAATAATTAACTAGATCATGCCGCATTGTCCTCAAACATGATCTTTTACACTTAGATCTTGAGGAGAAGACCACTTGTGAACTTAAAACATAAGTTCGTCCAGGAAATCAAATTTCCTTGCAGCATGACCTTCAGTTACTAGAACAGCTGTAACTTCCTCTAGAAAATACGTAGGAACAAAACGTAAACGGTTTTGAAAACTACACTCATTTAGCTTTCCAACCATATATTACACACATTCTTGTTCATCAGGAGCTGTTCACAAAGTCCCGTCAAAGTTGACTGTTTTTGCAAAATCAGATTCTCGGATAGATCCGTCATACTTTACAAAAATGGCCATAACTCACTAAATATGATAGGTATGATCAAATGGTTGATGTCCTTGGAAAGTAGACACATAGAAATTTACAATGGTACCAATTTTACCATTTTCCAATGAGTGAGATTTCCTGTAGGTTCCGTGGAAGTTGACCTACAAAACTTGGCAGATTCTAATTTCACTTTTGATGTGTCTTTCTTATGTAGGGATAGAATAAACCTTAACATTTCATACCATTAAGTATTGAAAAATGAGTTACTGCCATTACATTGGCGTTGCATGGGTGCATATAGCTTTACAACATTTCACAGCGAATGAGATGTTAAGTCTTTCGTATTGTGTTGAGTACATTGATGCGTCTTATTGTACTTAGATAAGAACTCTATCTTTTAACACATATTTATCATATTGCTTTAGAAAAAACAACGGATCTCTCTTTAGATCAAAGGCGTTGACTAATCATGAGAGTATATGTAGGCCTCACTAGTTATAGAGCGTCTAAGCCGATTGATGAAAAATCATCATCAATACAGTTATCGAGTGCCTTATCGAGACCGTGTCTTCCCAAGATCTTTTTCATTCTAACTTCGGATGTTGATACATATTGGCATCTCTTGATCCATCAAGAGTCCATGTAAATCCGGAATGAACACACAAAGGCTTAATTCACCATATCTCTTCCAAATCAAGTAGAGTCTATGTGCGTTCCAATACCTTTAGTAAACGCGTGCTCCTGTGGTCTGGAACCACTTAATTCGGATGAATAAAGTCCGTTTAAGACATTCATGGATATCTTTGATCACATAGAGATGTTATTATGACCACATTTATAAGCTGCGTGTTTAGTTATTCGGAAACTACCAAACTGAACAAGTAGCGAAGTGTAATGACATCTATTATGAGAGCATATCTCATCGTAGTCGATCTCAGTGCGTGTTAGTGAGAGACCTTGCGTCATAAGGTGAGTCTAAACTCTTGTTCTCACTACGTTGTCTAACAAAGGCATAGTGATAGGTTTTAGCTTGCGGTATCGGTATTACCTGCCCAAGGACCTATCTCTTTGTTAATGTTAGATCATATTTTTCCATTAAGCCAATCAACTAAGTTGATATCCATCAACGAGGGGTGGTTCAATAGTAGACTCATTATCCTACGTCCTCATGTACACTAATGTAATACTTGTAGATATCTCTATATGGATTGGATTTGACATTGAGGTGTCCCCCAACGATAATCACAATTCAGACTTCATGAGATAGATTTGAGTATCACTGATCAATGGATCAGGTTGTGCTAGAAAATATCGAACTTAAGGGCCTCCCTCCTTTTGGGAAGCCACACAGCCTTATGACACCAATTTTGCCACTATATGGCGTTACCATTTCACCATCTGTGGTGATGGCGCCAAGACCAACTTCTTTGGTCACGCCATGTCCTCTCGATAAGACATTAATTGTTGTAGACATATTTGCAGCATGTGATCTCGTCATGTTGTAAACTTTAAGCATTTGGGATCAAGATGAGACTTACTAGGGACAAACTACGACTATTTACGTCGTTCCACTTAAACATTTATGTTCTTATCTCCCCCTAACGGTGAGAATACTGTTTCATCAAAGTGACAATCTGTAATATAGCAGTGAAAGAGATCACCTGACAAAGTTTCTATATAGGTGGATTAAATAGTTGGAGGTTCATATCCCACCAACCTAAGTACTTATTCATCTCAAATGACCCATCATTATACACAGTGGCAGTGCAATTTGGCACCTATATATAACATCTAGTCGAGCTCAAGGATTGGATATCTGTTTCAATCCTACCGAGCTCAAGGATTTCAATTTCGTGTCAATCCTCGTACACAGTCACGAGCTGTAGTACAAAATATTCAATGATGATGAGTCGTAGATGAATAGTAAAGCTTCATGCAAATATTGCATAGCTTCAAGACGCAATAGAAAGATTGGTGCGCATCAATAATGTTCGAGTGACAAGCTAAAGTTGCTTGGTCGTTGCCTCGGTGAGACCATACTACATGTGAACATGGGGTACAGGTACAATTCAACTTATATCTCGATAAACTTATTTAAAGAATGGGTAGTGAGCCCGTAGAAGTATAAACAACATAAGCGATAGATAATAGTGTAACATGTGACCAGTGTGTTAACGCTTCAACCAACACCATAAAGCATAAAAAGTTGTCCACAAGTTGGTTGTATCTATCTACATAGTTTGATGTAAGAATGAAATGTTCACTTTTGTGTCCTTTAGCGTATGAGTGTCTCACTCCTAATTTAGCTAAAGAATAAGCTTTCAAAACGAGTAATGAGTATTGTAGGGGGCCAATGAGACATCAAAGGAAGACCGGTGTACCTCAATTGCTTGAGGGATTGACCGGACAACCTCCAGGAAGTTAGAGTCATGTTCGGGTGACGTCAATGTCCCCCGGTTGCTGCCATTTACAACCATGGCGTCACCATCATGCTTCATGGAGAAGCTAGATCCTAAATGTCTTCGTTTTAAGCGGAAAAATGGATGTCCATGAGAATTTCTCAAAATTTGGACTATTATATCTCTTCTAAGATGACCGATTTGGTCAAACCAAAGCTTATATGAGTCGATGTCCCAAATATCATGTTTGGCGATAACATGTGATTCGATATTCGAATCATAGTGACATACAGTCCACTAGATTGACTCATAAACTTCTCTAAGATATATTTCAGTCTGCATTCATGAGAATGTATACATAAAAGAACATGTGATAACATGTTCATTCTCAAAATGTTTCTAATATCATGTTTGGTGATAACATGTGATTCGATATTCGAATCATAGTGACATACAGTCAACTAGATTGACTCATAAACTTCTCTAAGTTGCATTTCAGTCTGCATTGATGAGAATGTATACACAAAATAACTCTTGTTCATTCTCAAAATGTGTTTTTAATTGAAAACTATTAGCAGGAATGTATTTAAAGCTCAGCATGGTTCGGTTGCCTCTCAATGCATAGAGGGCATCTGTGACATTGATCATGGTGCCCTGAGACATCAAGATTCAAGCTAAACCACGTCCTTGAATGACTGATATGATTCAATCATTGTAGTCACAGAAGATTTACAAGGCACAAAATCCATAGATAGTTGCCGGTTCCTTAGAATGTTGTGGATAGTTCCACTATTTACGAAGCACACAATGTCTCTATGAGACAGATCTACAAAATGGAGTAGATAGGAGAGTAAATAGTTCTACTTGAACCATTTAAAATGATTGAAAGAAGCTACAAAAAGCTGCAATCCTGAGAGTGCATAAAAATTTCTGCGCAGAATGATTTTTGCGCACTAAAACAGCCATAATTTCTTCGTTAAAGTAGATATGGATAAACCGCAAAAGGTTCTGAAAACTAGACTCATAGAGATTTCCAATGATATAAAGCTCACTGTCTGGTTCGACCAGAGCTGTTCACAAAGCTCAAATGAAGTTGACTGTCCAGAAGGGACAGATTGCTGTTTTTTGCATAATTGACATGTGCGAAGCTGTGAAGCTTGCAGGTGGCGTGTAGGCTTTAGCCAAAAGTGACATGTGTATGATCAAAACCAAGTCCTTTCGATCATTCCATGGTCGTAAACTCCATGACTAGTTAGCAAAAGCTCCTTGACATGAACATAAACTAACTCAAAGGACCTAGAGGATTTGATCATGATGACGATTGTCCGGTTTTGATAAGACTTCAACGTCTTTTACAAGGTGGAAATTGGTTTAATAGAGTATGGGGATCCAAAATCAAAATTTTTCGGTAACTCTAAGTCAGTATGACCAGACATGTCCATGGAGGGTTGGTAGTGCGAGGCACACTTGAAACCACTATTTCCTTAATTTCAAACAATTCTAAGACATCACACTGAGCTTGAATGAGCCTAGTTGAACAATTGATGATGGAAAATCCGTTATAGGGTAGAAGACTTAACCGGAAACACGTTGGCAATCTTCCTTGAGGACGAAAGGCCGTGCGTCATCTTCACTTGGAAGAGACCAAAACGGCACAATTTAACCATGTAGATTGTAAATATGTCATACTTCTAAGGACGATGTAAAAATGTACATCTTTTTTGTAAATCAATACGAACCATAAGAGGAGAATAGTTTCATAACTTCGAAAAAATTCTTAAGACATTCATTATTGCTAATGTGAGTACATCGATGTCTCAAATAGACGAAGGACGTCAATGCGATGCCTTATTACATATAGCTTGGAAAGAAAATCAATGTCTATCCAATGATGTCAAAGTTAGGGGTAGCTAGAGCTAGATCCGAATCTTTGAAATTCGTGATCATGAGAATGACGTTATTGTCCTTATATTGATTTTTCGTACCTTTTGTATGTATTTATAATTTGAAGGAGAGCTCGACAACTCTTGGACCAGTGATCCGGAGATCCACAACGGTTGCATGTCATGAGCTGACATGAGTAGTTTTGACAAATTGATGTCTAGATCGGGAGTGTGGCTATTATTAGGGCCGGCGACACCTCCCTCTCTTTTCTAAACATTGGCACGGCGTTTTCTGCCGTTGTTGTGACCCATATTATTGTTCCCACATTAGGGGACAATTTCAAATACGTTTATCGCATTAGCGTATATACAATTCGCGTTTGCAATTGTATGATCAAAATTAAGTCTCGTTGGTAATTCCAAACCAACTTAGAGGATCTAGAGAATTTGATGATGATCGAATCAGCTAAAGTTTATGGATCATGATGCCACAAAAGATCATCGACAATATGTAGTCATTTAAAGTGATAAGTAATCCACTTGACTAATAACTCAACAAGTAAAATTGTATGAACGTTTTAAGAAACGTTCTATGAGTACATTCCATAGTACATTGTGGTCATTATTTTTTGCACATATTGTCATTGAAGGCTTTTGTCGATGTGGCGCATCAAAGACTGTGAGCACATGAGATGTGAAATATCGACATCTAGGCTTGTTAGCCTGTGGGTCAAAACATGTGGTTTAATCCTTTCCAATGAAATGTTCCATATATATCAAGCGAAGATTCGCTTTAGGCATTAAGTACGTCAAAACTCAAATGAGCATAATGTTATATTGCTCTTACATACAAAACCAAGCTGTTATGAGACTCGATAGAGATCACAAACAATGCTTTTAATGATTTTTCCTACGGATTGATCACACACAATCCAGAAAAACCATGAACTGATCAAACACAATTCGGAAAAAGGCCATGGATTGATCAAACATAATCCGGAGAAAGGTCGGGGTTGATCATACACAACCCTGACAAGGAAACAAGAGTGATCAAACACACTCTTGACCCGCGAATAAAGTTCCGGGATTTTGGTACCTGCACGCATAAAATCCCAAGCATAGAATGAAGATGAAGAAGGGAGGAAATGATTTTATCCTCCCCGAGTTATTGAACTTGGAAAAGTTTAGGGTCTCAAAACATATACCTTTCGAAACTTCAAACACTTGAAGAAGTTGAAAATTGTAGTCGAAGGAAATCAAGAATCGTCGGCAAGCGGCGGCCAAGGGATTGGCAGCCGGTGATGTCGGACGGCGGCCGGGAAAGCGGGCGGCGGTAGTAGTAAGACAGAGGAGCCGAAAAACACTTTTTAGAGTTTCAGAAAACAAATGGTGGGCTATTAGTTCTAGTGTTAGAACAAAGTGCATGATAACGTAATGAATGATAAAGTGTATAGACAAAGATAACAAGAGAATAATTAAATAGGGAATTATAAAGTACTAATATGGTAATGATAAAGAATACATAGGCCTATTCTAACTACATATCATGATGACATAAGACCAAGACACACATATGAAATATCCTATAACAAAGCCATTGAATTTGGAATGATAAGATTGTATTTTTGTTTAAGAAACAACATGACAATTAAGTATGCAAAGATTAACATCTCTATGATATATCTTTCGATATCTCCTTTTTTTGTAGGACTAATATATCTAAAGGGGTCAATATCTTATTTTCCACCGTATCTCAGATATTTCTCTGTTATCGTCAAATATATTTGATACTTATGATATTTACGATATATCTTCGATATATTAAAGAAATATATGTAAAATTTTTGGGCATAAAGAAAAATCACATTCAAAAATATTCAAGAGAGAAATGATTCTCTCAAATTATATCTCAATAAAAAGAGTGAGAGTCTTAATGAAGAGTGAGAGTCTCAAGTGATTTATGAGAAAAGAGTATTTCTCTGAAGGAATATCAGGATGGATGTGGAACGAGGGACCAATATGCATCTTTTCAATCACCTTGAGTCTTTTTCTAGATGTAAATAAAGTTGATGTTTATATTTTTATACTATTTATATGTAAATTTAATAAATTTCAGGAAATAAATTTCTTCTCAAATTTCTGATATATCTCTGATGTACACGATATCTTTTTTATTTAAAGTACCGATAGATACACCGATGTTGATATTTTAATACTTACACATGTGTCATTACGTTCACTATGGATTCCAGTACCATCATCTCTGCAGAGACCATTACTGCTACTAATATATATATATGTTCTCATGCCCGCTGCGTCATATGTATGATGTATCCACATATACGAGCTTCGGAAAAGGAAGTTGAGGAGGTTTGTTGTACGCAAGCTATCAGTTATATTCTAGTGTTAGTATTTTCCGCATACTTTTATAAAGACGAAACAGTTTTTCATTAGTAACATATATTGCGTTCAAGTAACGATAGTATAAACTTCTGCTTTGATGGACACTTCTGGTCAATTTGTGAAACTGCAAGCATGCACTCTTAATTTTATTGGTAATTCTTTTGGAAAAGAAAACATAACTTATAGATACTACTAAAAAGGTCATTAACTGCTTCTTCTTTTTGTCCAGATTTTTTCACCGTATGGTCAAGTTGAAGATGTTTATCTCATGCGTGATGAATTGAAGCAGAGTCGTGGTATGCTTCCTAGTCCTATTTATTTCTACACAAAGAGATAGCGCTTGTAGATTAAAGGAAGGCTTGATGCCCTGGGATATATTCGCATGCTAAATTTTTCCATTTATGTCGTAATCTGGTCCTTATACTATTCATACTCATAAAGAAATGTGCATCATGTTTCACATATATTTATTTTCTGATTACCGAATGATGTGTTCTAATTGAAATACATTCTTGTAGAGAAGTTATGAGTGGATAGATATCTTTGTTTCAAGTACTTTTTCAGGAAATAAGACTGGTTCTTTGAAGTACCTTGGCCTGGATTGTTGATTTTGCAGATACTTCAATTGAATTCTCTTTTCTTTTGTCAGTTCACTATACTCTTACCTAAGCTTATTTTCCAGTTTTAATAATATATGTTTGTCTTTTAGGATGTGGATTTGTTAAGTATTCCCACCGAGACATGGCTTTGTCGGCAATAAATGGTCTAAACGGGCGCTATACTATGAGAGTGAGTATTTTTCTTTTTCCTTTTGGTTTTCTTGAATTTTTTCTCCTTCATAATAACTTAGTAATATTATGCTACATTTTGAGTTATCATAGGCTATTCAATACTAAAGTGACATATTTATTTTCTTGCCCCAGGGTTGTGAGCAACCACTAACTGTCCGGTTTGCTGATCCTAAAAGGCCTAGGCCTGGAGAATCAAGGTTTTTCCCTCTTCATGCCTTTTGTCTTCTTATATTTCCTTGAAGGTTTCTCTATATTCATTGGGCAGTGGATGTGTAAAGTTTGGTATATCTTCAATGTGGCCCAAAAAAGGTCCTTATCGTATCTGGGTTTTCTCTTGTGTAGGGGTCCTGCTTTTGGAGGTCCAGGTTTTGGTCCTCGGTTTCAAAGCCCAGGGGCCAGGTAATATGCCTGGCATTATCTGCATTTTTGGTGAAGTTGGTTCATTCTGGCTGCATTATTATATTTTAGTTGTTTACATACTTTGCTGTTCATTTCCTCCAAGCAGACCAGTACCCAACTTTGGTGATCCTACAAGTGATCAGATTCCAACTAATTCTTGGCATCCAATTAGTCCACCAAACTTGGTGCCATCCCCGAATCCTAATATTCGTGGCTTCGGGGGCCATTTGCTTCCTAGGTCTGGAGACATGGGACCCTTTAATTCGGTAAGACTAATGGAAGCCCATTTGTTTCATGATTCTATTTCTCAAACTGCAGTAGATAAAACTGTTATTTGTTGGTTTTTACTTCCTAGAGGTTTTATGTCTTCGAAGGTGAATGCTATGATTTTGAATATGTAGTGGGGTTCATTAACACACTTATGCATCATCTTGTATTTCGCATATGTTTGTTGATTGATGTGCAAATTATCTGATCTGTTGGCATTCACATGACAAGTTATAGGGTGTGCATGTATTTGTGCCTATTTTTGTTTCATGTTAATCTTAAACATGACGTTATCTTCTTTTATATGTACATGCCTTTTGTTTGTAGTTTTAAAACTCTGCTTATTATTTACCCCCCAAATTTCTAGGGAGGGCATGGCAATTCTGTTGAGGGTCCACATACTGCGATGGCAGTTTCATCTCAAACAACGCAGCAGGTATGGGTGACTGGAGTTTATTTCAAGTAGCATGTTACTCAAAATAATGTACTTTGAACTTACATTGTAATCGCGATTCCAGAATAATGATCTCATATTGTAAACTTTTCAGAGTCTTAACCAGTCAATGCCACATATGGGTCAGCAAATATCCCCATTACAGAAGCATAATCAGTCACCTCAGCATTTGCCACCTTCCCTCCATCAGCACCCTCAAACACCATCACCCTATGCGCACACACAAACAGCACGGCAGGTTGGTCAACCACAGCTTCCTCCTGCTGGCCAAACACCATTTAATCAAGCTTTACCATCACAAAGGTTACATGGTTTGGGCGGACAGCTGTCAATCTCTCAGCCTGAGGTCCAGCAGAATGCATCTTCTGCTCCAACACTTCCGACCCTTTTGAATATCAACTTAAAATCCCATTCGATGTCCGCAACAAATCAACAGCAAGTTCCTTCTGCTCCTGCTCAGCAACAACTTCAAACTCTTCAGCAGGCTCCTTCTCAGTTAGCTCAGATGTTGTCGCAACAGACACAAACTCTGCAGGCAAGCTTTCAATCGTCTCAGCAGGCATTCTCCCAGCTGCAACAACAGTTGCAGCAAATGCAGCCATCAAATCAGAGTCTGGCATTGCATCAGCCTTCCCAGTCCACTAAACAGCAGCAGGTATTTAATTCCAGTCCACTAAACAGCAGCAGGTATTTAATTAGATGCTATGGTTTGAATTTTCTTCTGTATGAATATGTGGTAATTGAATGGTCCAGCTGTGCTACCATGAAGTTGCTGATTTGGAGCTATTCTTTCATGGTCTTGCCTTAGTGGCTTGAGTTGATCAATTGCCTAACTGGTGACTCAACAACTGCTCTAACAGTTATTTTGATTGCATGCATAATTGACTGGATTATGCAATTACCTTGAACTTGAACTTGAACTTGAAAGAATTACCTTGGTGGATTTTGACTGGGGACGGTCTCTGGCTCATAACTGATAGATAATAACTGTTGCATGCATGTCTCCCAAGGACAACAATTTCTGCCTATCAACTTGACAAATATTTAAACCTGGCTGATGCCGATATAAGATAATAAGATATGTTAATAGTTGTCAATCTAGAAATACATTACCATCTTTGCATTTATAGAGGGCTTATCTGTTGTGATATTCTTTTGCTTCTGATCATCTTTACAACTCCTGGGTTTCGCTTCTGATCCTCTCTACCATATATGCTGAATAGTATTTTGTTCATGCAGTCTCAATGGAATGGAATAGTACCACAGACAGTTGCCAATACTCCTGCCACAACACCAGCTGCAGATGTGCCTTCAGCCACATCTGCTGCTCTTGCTATACCTGTAACAAACCAGAATATAACTCCTACAAAATGTGTTTGGACAGAGCATACCTCCCCGGATGGATACAAGTACTATTATAATAGTGCAACTGGTGAAAGCAAGGTAAGATTTTGTCAATAAGATTCCTTGTTCTTGGTCTTTTGACTTCAATGTTAGTGATGCTGCTAATATGCACTTGCAGTGGGAAAAACCTGCCGAACTTGCATTGTTTGAGCAACAGCAGCACCACCAAAAGGCGTCAGTTCAGCAGCCTCATACCCCTTCACTCCCTCAAAGTGTATCTGCGCAGCAAGTTTCTCAAACACAACAGATGCATCTTCAAACTCATCTTCAACCACAGCCTCGGCCCAATCTTCAGTCACAACAGCCATCTTTGTCTTCAACGGTCAGTGTTTCCTTGTGTTTCTGAAATGATAAGATTGATTGCCAAAACTCATTGCTAACTCATTAATTCTGAATTCCAGTACCAGGCTTCTGGAATTGTAGGCCAACAGAATGCTCAGGTAAATTTTTGAATCACTGCAAAATTTCATACTCGGAAGATATTTGCAATGACATAGTGATAGCAGCAGTCAGTCACATTATATGAAATTTGCCTCGGACTTCCAAATATGATACTTCGTCTTCTTTTTGAGTCTGAACAGTAGATATATCTATGCTTACCAAGTAGCACTTACTCTAGGATGGTTGAGTTCCATGATGAAAAATTTCTGTAATCTGTGTATATGAATTCACATAAAATGTACCGAGTCCTGTGTTTTCCGTGTTTTGTGTCTCTAGGACTACGGATATTCAAAGTTACCCCCAACAACTAGTTCAGTTAGTGATCCTCGCTTCCCACAGGTACTAATTTTCTAATTTTATGTTCTCGGTCTCTTCAGTATATCAGAAATTAACTTTTTGTTTGTTTTTGCTCCAGGGGCTTCAGGCTGCTCAGGAATGGATGTGGAAAAACAAACCAACAGGTTGTAATTAATTTTTCTGATCCTTCTGTATATTTCTCTAAAATCCATGGGTTTGCTGCTACATTTTATGTTGTATGTCTCGTATATATTAAGCTGTTTTACTATGGTAAATTAAAGCCAGCTTGACAAATGTTCGAGTAGCTTTATATGCATTGAGGGTTGCCTCTCTTTTTGTTAATCTCCTATTTAATATGGTGAAATTTTGATGTCCAGGTGCACATAGGAATTGATGCTTGGACGCCTTGGAGAGAGATAGAAAGAGAAGTCGTTGTCAACAATCTTGTTAGCAAGGCAGCAAGGTCATTGAGCTCCAATATGCCAAATGGATGTTTGAGGGGAACATTTCCTTCAGGCATTGATCTCTTTTGCATGAGCTTCGACTATTTATAGTTAATAGCTTGCAAAGTTAAACACTTGTGCCATAGTAGTGGGCAAGAAATTGCCCGAAATGAGCTGTAGGATGTAACTATTTGGTGTAACAAATCCAATTTAGCATAGCTGTATTTAGAAGGCGGGTTGACAATTCATTGAAGGGCTGCATGCCTTTCAATTTTTTCCAGACCGAGAATTGCCAGATGCCCCACCCTTTGAGCTTCAGTTAACCTTTTGGTAAGGAAATCCAGTCTCATCCTAATTTCCAAAAAGAAATTCGAATCATGATGACGCTTCTTAGTTTTCCCCATTCAAAGTGCACTGGCAGCTAGTTCTCGAGTTAAATCTTGCGTACGTGAATATGTTGTGGGTGTGTGGGAAAAACGACCAACCAACCAATCCTCCATTGCTGAAACGAAGTTCCTCAAAAACAAGAGCTGCATCTTCAACAGCAATATTTGTCTTCAATGAAAGATTTGCTTTTCATGACTCCCTAATCCGATAGGTTTGATCTTAGATACCAAGGCCAACAAAATGCTTAGGTAATTTCACATTCATTATTACCTAACCCTCGCATGCACAACCAGAAGATGATAATAAGTAATTCCATGCTCACTCGTGGATACCCATGACGGAGTTCCATTAGAAGCTTTTCTAAGTTGGTTCAGGTCTGATGTCAGTGTAGGGGTCTTGTTCATCTGGTATCAATATTGATTGGCATTGCGAGGCCACCAAGTTCTTAGCGATTTATAATGATCCAGAGCCAACGTTTTCTTCATTCATTCGTTTAACTCCGTGATCTTCTAGTATTTTCAGTTGCTGGCTCATTAAGTTAAACACTAATGTTGTCATTGGTATTAGCACAGACAGACTTGAAGGAATTTTAGGATGCAACTCTATTTATAATATAGTCTGATAATGATTAGATAGTGTTAATTCATTTAAGTTGACAATTGCATTATGCCACCAAGGTAAGCAATTCTAACATCATAATCATCATGCTTAACATAGGAGCTTCCTAACTGAAGCGCATAATTGCATACCACAGCCAGCGCTTAGAGATTAATTGACAGCTCTACAATGCCTACGAATCTCCCCATTCATCCCAGTCCCCACCCCCAGGCTTCCCATTTTCATCATGGAGTTTTTAAAGTCCTCAAAGAAGGCAACCACATCCCCTGCATAGGTTTCCACAAGCTCACGAGTCTGATCATCTTCGGTCACCAGATTCTGGTCCGAAGGAAGCAAACCCTGCCCCGAAAGCAGGTTAACATAGTACTGGTTGTCAAATGTTGCCGGGGTTGCAAGGTCAAGGTTGGCCAGTGTGGCATTGCTGCTTGATCCGGAGCACAGTTCTTGCAGGGACTGAATAAACTCAAGGGATGCATCCGGGGTACTTGCGGTGATAGCGCCTTGTAGGCGCCCTCGGAAGGTGGTGCACCTGGCTCTCCCCATTGTGTGTGCACCTAGCAAAGAGCAAAATTGGTAAAACTTTTCTTGTTCTTCAAGTAAGCATATATTGAAACATATTGATTTAAGCATTTGAGACTTTGGTTTTGGCTTTCATGTCACGCCTCTCTTTTGTTTTTTATTTATGTATTAAATCTCCCTCGCTTTTTTAGTGTGAAAGGACTAGTTGAGAGTTTGAGAGTATACCAGAGAGCACAACCATGTCCCTGAGACTAAGGTTTACATTCTGGAACTTTGAGACAAGGTTTGCAACAGTGGAATTTGGTCCTGGTAAATTTTTATTTGCTAATGATTTGCTAGCAGTGAAGCTGTCCTTCCTTCCCATTTGAACAACCCAGCTTGGTCCACCAGACTGAAATTCATCAACTTCTCAAACTGTTAATTAATCAAAATCCCATATGTGAACAATAGCACTACTACTTGAGCTAGAAATACAGACCAGAACAACAGAGTCTCTGGCAGCAGTAGCAAGAATGTCGGCACATGAAACTGTTTCGGGGCAAAAAGCTTCAAGGTCTGCTTTGATAGCATCAATGACATCAAAACCCCTCAGAGAATTCAAGTTAGGTGCTGCTGTTTTTTCACCCACAAAGTTGGCATTGTCATCTAGTAACACAGAAGCATCACACCCCTGCACAAGTAATTCTCTTTATATTACAAACAAAATCAATAGCATATAACTTTATAATGTTGCAAGCAAAACAAGCTAAACAACATACATTGACAAAGCAGTCATGGAAATGGAGCCGAAGTAGAGAGGCTGCCATTCTGGAGTCCTCCAACACTGCCTCTTGTACCCGAGAAAATATTATAGCCTCTGCCTCAGGGCAGAAATTGGACACATTATTCCCTGATTGATCATGATCATAATCATCACCATAACCTCCTCCTTCACTAGTGGTTTTCGGCACAGTTGAAAACACAACTGCGAGGTTGAGCAACAGCGAAACAAGAGCCAAGTACTTCATGGCCATCTTGGATATTATGCACTGTGGTCTGTTAGAATTTGGAGTGAGGAGACTGAACTAGTGTCTCTATTATAGAGTGGTAGATTGGGAGGGTTCAGTAGCGAAGAGCAGACCAGGTCATTGAGGTTTGGTGTTAGTTAAGAAGACATAGTCAAGTAAGCTTTAGAAGAGGTCAGTACTGAACTACTCAGTAGTGATTGATGAGCAAATGTGCATACCTATGTGCTTGCTTCTTTCTTCATACTATCTCTTTCAGTTCCTCTCACTGGTATACTTGAGGTTTGATATGCTTTTGATAAATGCAAGAATCTAAACTATTAATCTGGAAACAAGTATGGATCATTCCAGTTACAATTAAAGCATCCATGAACTAAGAATGAGGGACACACATCACCATTCAAATAATTTGATATTTTTGGGCAATGCCAGTGGCGTGGAGAAAATAACTTCATTCCTAATTAACAGCTAAGATAGTGACTGAACGTTGAGCTTTGCACTCGATGAGTTTGATACTATAAAATAATCAGGATGTAATCTTATGTAAATAGGAAAAAACTGAAAGCCATAATCGGAATCAAATTAAGTGGTGAAAAGAGGTCCATATCTAATTCTTGGCTGGGTTGGAACCTTAATCTATCTATGCTTGTGTAGGAGATACATATGAAATGTCTAAACTTGTTCAAAGTTATCATGTCCACCTTAGACAAACCGAAAGCGCAGCCTCACCCGTGCATTTCATAAACCGAAAGAGCAGTCGAGTTGGTAATTAGGGATCCTGAAAATTGAAAATTAGGGTTGAGTTGGCTAAATATGTGCAGATTACTAAGCAAAGGTGTTGCTAGTTGCTACTAGCCTACTAGCTTCAGAGAGGTTAGAAATGTAGCTAGTATTGTAGGTTTGGGCTCTCATCACGCTGCCTTGGCCCAAACTGATCACTTAAAGAGTGATTTGATTGAAGGAGGGCGAGGGGTATGAGCTGAGATTTTATTCTTTCTATGTATAGGCATAAGCAGAACTGATCACTTTTAGAGTCGATTGGCCCTTGCCAATTTCCGCAAGGTAACTCGAGTATTATGATATGGATTTACATATACGATAAGGGATCTACTTTTGACTTGTAAGTTCAATCACCAACAGAGATATCTGAAGGCCATGCATATCTCTCAAGTCTAATCTCTCCCTTTTATGTTATGTATTTACAGCTAGACTTGGGACTGTGTAGAGCACTCATACAGAACATGATCGAAAAATTCGAGGTTCTAATATGGCAGAAGACAGAAGTAATGGGCATCGAACTAATCATATTGAAGCATATTCCCATGAAGTTTGAATCTTTGTACACAAAGAATCTCCAGCTCACTTCAATTATTTTTGCATGTAAAAAGAGAGAGACCCCCTTCTTGGTGTTTCTTTAGGCATATACATCTGACTACCTGGGTGGCATTATGCTGAAATCTTGAGCTACCTGTGTGAAGACTCCGACGACAAATCATGTTAGAAATCAAAAACGGGCACAAGTTATCTGGAGAAGACTGTAAATAAACTTGTGTGCTACCATGAAGGCATGTTTCTGGGGGATCTGATTTCACATATGAACCCTTAAAGAAATGCTGCAATGCGTGCAGACAATCTAGGACTGTAGCGCAAAGTCAAATATTCTCGATCCAAAACTCGAAACTTAAGAAAAGTAGAAGCTAATATATTAAACTTTGACAAACTTTGAAGCAGTATAGTAGTTTCCCTCGGGCTTTGGACGCTACAGGTAGAAAGAAAGGAACTAGTGCATGAGACATTTGCAGAAGACCTCTATCCTTAAAAGACCTTATTGTTTGAACAAGCTTATCCTGCTACGCGGTTTCGGTTTAACCTTGTCTGGATTTGAAATGGCACTAGGATATGTAAATTAAGGTTAAAATCTAAAGGGGATCATGCGTGTTCTTCGATTGTAACAAGATCGATCACCCAAAGTCTTAAACCCTCATTTCACAGTATGGTTCTTGAAATGTTCCCTTATATAATTATGGCTAAGAATACATGTATATACTTGTATTGTACATCCAACACCATGCTGGTGGCGGTGGCGGAGAGAGGTAAGAGTTGCGGAGGCACCCTGCAGGCTCCAACATGGCAGCTACCGGCCAATGTGTTTGATGAAATATTGCTTCTTAGACATCATCTCTTAGATATGGAGTTGGAATTTATACGATTTTGTATAAGCATGCATAAAGAGTTATATTTCTTCTAGATATTGGACATTTCTAATGACTTGAAGAGGTCAGATATATGATCGACTTCTCGTTTATTATATATGCATAGAGCCCTGACTCGATCTGCTACTAAAAGTCTCTGGTACGTAGCTAGATACGTGTATATATGAATATTCCATAATGCATTAGAAGGATTAGGAATTTAGGATGTAGCTAATACATATATTTGCATGGCGCAATTCAAGTTAATGAGCTGGTTTTCATGCACATAATGATCATCTACCTCTTCCTATAAATAGAGCTTAGACATAATCCATATAGCCGCAAGTCTTGTATGGCTTTAAATAGCAAAAGAATTGAATAACATACCTAGGTTGATATAGACAATGCGATATGGCCAAGTACGTGAAGAACTCCAATAGGTAACAAAACCCATATTATCTTCAACTATACTAAAAGCAATCCAATCTCACACCATATCCCTTCAAAATCAATAACACCCATATTAACTATCCTCTTACTTAATTTACCAAGAAGTTGATCATCATTTCATTCTCCATAACTCTTAACTTTTTAGAGAAAGAATGTCATTAATAAGAAAGTTATATTGCACCTCCATCCATGCATGCTCTCTAAGTAATAGCTTTGTATGTAGACTAAGTTTTCATCACCATATTCCCACCCTTTAGGGTTTTCCCACCATTAATGTCACTGACCCAAAAGTAGGATCAAGTTCCCAAGTTCATTCTACATTCCACCTTTTTCCCATAAAGCTACATGAACAAGATGAAAGGGTGGATTTCCTAATGGACTTAGCCACCTCAGTGTAAAAACCCTAACCTATTCTTTGTCTAACCAATTTACCCACTTGATTATTCAAGCCTGCAACCTAAACACAACCCAGAGGAAGAAGAACAAGGGAGATGAAGACGATGAAGAAGAACCATGGAAAATAGATGATGAAGAAATAATATACAAAAGCCATTAATAAATTAATTAATTAATAACTCCATGAAGATACATATATATCATCTCTAAGTACAAAGAATAACATTAAAAGCTAGCTCAAGATAGAATACGAAAACTTCTAGTCTCTCCAAAAGGCTAGTGAGTACTACTAGAGATTAATTTTACAGAGCGAAAATGGCGATCGATGTGATCATGATCGTGAAGCTAGCAGTGAGCGAGTGCTTAGTCTTTCTAAAGATGAACCCCAACAGAGAAGTGGTCATCATCAGTTAGAGAATTACATACCAGGAATTAATAACACATAAAACAATCATCAATATCCTTCCTTCCCTTTCCCTTCTACTCTTCCTTTGTCTCCTTTCGAATCTGTGATGGCAGCATATCCTGAAGAAGTCCATGGTCTCTAAGCAAATTAGAAGCGGCCAAATTTGAGGAATTATGACCACCAATGTTACCATATCTCTCTTGAAATAAACCAGGAAACGAAGCCGGGTTGAAGCCATAGGATGGCTCTGACGAGGTGGTGGTAGTAATGTTCAAAGAAGGCGAAGAGTTATATATGTAAGAGTGCAAATGCTGCTGCTGATAATGATGAGGAACTACACCATAAACTGCCCCAGAGAACACATGACTGGACAGCTCCGAAGGCAGCGGCGCCATCCCCATGCTGCCGCGAGGAGTAATCGGGATCGGGTGCGTGTGCTGGCCTTCGTAAGTCGTCACAACAATGGAAGGGTCGTCGGAGGACCTCTCGACCCTCTTCTTCACACCGCAACCAGCTGTGGTGCAACGATAGTAGCTCCTGTAACAAACAAAACTCAACCCACATCAAAAACGTGTTGCGTTTATTGACTAGAATTATACTATAACGACTTGACTTGTTTTCGAAGCGGATTTGGGGCTTTCGGTGTTGTACGTTACCTTGGATAAGGGCTGTTCTTGACAGCTTTTTGGCCGTACTTGCGCCATCTGTACCCGTCGTCTAGGTTATCGACCTCGCTCTTCGTCATGAACGCAAATCTCGGCTCCCTCTGCCTCTTCTGGTTCTTCTTCTTCGGTTTCAATCTGATTAGTCAAAAACCCATAAACAAAACACAAACCTGTTAGCAACTTCACTACTACTGCTCTTTTTTTCATCATAAATCGGAAAATGAAACATCAACTACACCAGAGACCCATCATGAAAATCAAAACTCAGCTCTAAATAATGATATTATCATGACTCGATAGATTTGGTTCGACTCATACAACAAAGGGCGTGGAAATGAAGCTTACTGTTTCTGGGTCTTGTCGGGATCTTGGTCAGCATCCTCATCCTCCTCCACTGTTTTCGTCGTTGTTTGCTCCTCATTATTATTCGCCGCATGAGCTTCATTCGAAGACGACGAGATCGAAGACGAGTTGGGCGTCGTAGGAGCAGTAGTGGTGGCGCCGGAGTTCAAAGCCTCAGAGTTAGTCCCACTCTCCGGCACTGTAGACGACACCGGCGACGGTTGTGCTACTCTCTGCTGCTGAGGTGGCATCATCGTCATCGTCATCGAGTCAGACGGCGTCCCGAAATCGAAGAGAGAAGCGTACTCCGGGTTGCCGAGCAGGTCGAGGAAGGAGCCCCTTTCAGCTTCGGAGTCGAAGAAGCCGGAGAGTGAGGAGAAGGTGTTGATCATCGGAATCTCGTGATCGGAGAAAAGGGTTGAGTTGGCCATCGAGGAAGAAGAAGGAGGAGGAAGATCGGTGGCGGTGCTGCTGTTTCTCAGCTCTTGGCTACTGTCCATGGGAGTTTTGAAAATCAAAAGCACATATTCTTCTCTCCCATTTGAACTTGTTCTCCAAGAATAGAGGGAGAGAGAAGAGGAAGAGAGAGATATAGAGGGGAGGGTGTGAAAGTGTTTGATATATTTTTTTTGTTTGGGGGAGTTAATATTATTTGGAGATGGGCATTTTGGGGATTTTGGAGTGAAATGTGAAATGGGGGATTTTGGAGAACAGCTCGGACCAGGGACGTTTCCCACTTCTTATTTGGAGGGAGATGACCGGCGTCTGTCGGTAGGGGTTTTGTACGGACCGTGTCGACGGGTCGGGACGGTGCCGAGCATTAAATGCGGGCGAGGCATGGGACCCCGGTTAGGGTGGGGACCACTGTCTGTTAACGCGGGGTTTTTGACGGGTTTAGCCGGTGCAAGTGTGGAAATGGGGACAGTGTGGACGGGGGTGAGTTTTTGGCTTAACCACGTGGGCCTTCTCTTTCGCGGCTTCGCCATTTAATCTTTAAACTGTGGATTACTAAAATAAATAAAAAATTTGTTTTCTTTAAGGAATAAAAAGATATCTTATGAAAATATATACATTTCGCTAATCAGAGTACCATTTTCTTTGTTATTTACTCGAAATCATGCATGTCAAACCGAGTTGGTAGCTAAGTTGCACGGACACGAATAAGGACACAGACACGGCGACACGACACTACAAAACTTAAAAATTAAGTTTCCGACACAACAAACAAAATTATATATTTATGTATTTTTAATAAAAAAAATATACTAAAATATAAAATAAATTTATTACATTACCAAATAAAGTTCTAAATTCAATATATTTCATAATCATAAGAAATAAATCAAGTTTATAACAAATAACATTAAAAACAGCAGACCTCTAGCACCTAAAACATAACATTAAAGAAAAACAAACTTGAACAGTAGCTTGTTTTCAAACAGAGCAATCTTTAGCACAGTACGTACGTAGCACCTAATAGACAAGAAGATGAAATAATATAATTATCATATCTATAATTCATCCAAACTTGTTATTCTATAAATCCATAATTAATCTAATATAAAATGAATAAAAAAATTTACCTCTCATCTTCAAGACTCCATCTCATGTCAACTAGCTCTCTAGCACAGTAGCACCTAATAGACAAGAAGATGAAGTAATATAATTATCATATTCATAATCCATCCAAATTTGTTATTCCATAAATCCATAATTGATTTAATATAAAATGAATAGAAAATTTACATCTCATCTTCAAGACTCCATCTCATCATTAACTAGCATCCTCTCCAATGCTGGCTCATCAAGAGATAAAGTTGTTAACTCAAGCACATCAATATTGGCTGGTTCCATGAATTCGTTAAAAACAAGTTTACCAATATCCATGTGCATAATCTACTCATCCATTTCATTCATTTTCTCACCAAACAAAAAGGTTACACATCCGTTACAACACCAATACAACTCAATTTCACCATTTTTATAAAAATCATATTCATGAAACAAATGGATAACTACCAGAATTGACCAGATTAGAAAACTAACCTTAGCAACGGCGACGACGGCGGACGGCAAAGAGAAGAGATTAGATCGGTGAAGAGATCGAATGGGTGGCGGACTGGCGACTGACGAACGGTGAGAATGGGTGGCGACTGGCGAACGTCTTCTTTGAATTGGTGAAGAGATGAGAAGAGTCGGCAGAGGGAGGAGAGAAGAGAATCAGTCAAGAGATCAAATGAGACTAAGCTCTACTGCGCGTGCGACATTTAGGTTTTTTTTTTTAAGTCTGAAATGTTGACGTGGTGTGTCGCAATGCTATGTCAGGGCAGGTCAACGTGTCCGAAAAGTCAACTTTTCAGACACGCCACGTGGCGTGTCGAGCGCCGTGTCGGCGTGTCCGAGTGTCCGACACTCCAGAGGTGTGAAGTGTCCGTGCAACATAGGTTGGTAGTAAACTTGCTAAATTATGTATATTTATTTATTATACAATGTTTACATACAAGAGTCTCGTTTAATTGCAATCTATGCCGGCGAGAATAGCCCATGGTTCAAAACAAGTCATCTATGTTGTTAAGGATCCGTTTATAAGATTTTTGAATTTTATAATAGGTAAAACTTGAATTTGAGATTTGAAATATGTTTTAGTGTCTCAAAGAAACGGTGAGAATTGAATTCAATAGATTTGACCATATAGAGTTTTGAGATTTGAAATATGTTTTGGTGTCTCAAAATCAAGGTTAACATTGAATACTATAGTTTTGACGGTGCATATATATAATTTTGTCATTTCCAATGACCAGGACTAGTAATAAAATTACTAATTTTCCCTTTTTTAAGGCAATTAAAAACCTTTTTTGTGATTGCATGTCTTTTTCGTTATGGACTTGATTATTCATTTTCGATGAATGTCTCTTTCTTCATGGCTCATGCCATCGATTCGTATGTGTTTTTTTTAAGCGTTCCACATGACCCATGTGTCTGTCACCTCTTCCCACAATCAAAACACGATTTCGAACCACTTCTTAAACTTAAACCCTAAGGGAATTACTATTTTGCTATATAGATCGAAAATGACTTGGAGAGTTGATGCTAATTATAATCAGGTAAAGATTGTCCTCAAGTAATATGAGTTTGTTTGGGCTATATATGTACTCTGTAAATGAACCCCAATGTTGTCTGGCTTATTAAAGGACAAACCTCAAGATTACCTTGCTCTGTAAGTTTGTGCAAGCTACCTGAGTGCACTGTTTTATTCCTTCTCTCTTTACTTGAAGAAATATAGGGATCGGAGTGTAAGAGTGAAGATCCTTTTCATCAATAGTGTTTCCGAGATAGAGTACGAGAGCATGCGTGGGCATATGTCAACTTATTACATTTCCAATTTATATCATTCAGTTTGATCTTTTCATCCAAAATTATATTTCCATTTTTAGTACTGTTAGTACATAGCCAAAATACTTGGCTGAGCCGATAATAAGGTATAAATACCCGGTCGAGATAGCCCTGGTGAGCCCTTCATGGGCATCCAAAGAGTGAAGGACCGGTAACAAACCGCTTGCCAAAGTCACTCTAGCGACAAAACACCCCCAAAAGAGGAGACACTCCAAAGGATAGCAAGTAGTCCCACATTGGAGACTAAGGCCAAGGTACCCAAGCTTGGCCTATAAAACAAGTTCAACCTACCATAAAAGGTACACACAATCTCTCTCTCACACTCTTCTACCTTTGCAAGTGCTCAAAGCTAACTTAAGCATCGGAGAGTCGAAGACTGGGCCACCCCAGTCCCGACCCCGTGACGCTGTCACTTGTGCAGGTTCCGTGTGAAGGACCCAAGAATTCTACTTCGCTCCGCCTCGCGACCCCTTCCCGGCTCGGGACGAAGCAGGTAGAAACAATTGGCGCTAGAAGGAAGGGCCCTATCTTGTGGAACTTCCATTTGCCTCGGCACTCAGCACCATGGTGGAAATCATTGATGACCCCGTGGACCCTGGCACTCAAGTGGAACTTCAACCCAGCGACACATCCCTTCCCCAAACCAGCAGCCCGGCCCCTATTAGCCATCCTGACCCCGCCACATCCCTTGAAATCCTCAAGCGGGACTTCCATTCGTTCCGCGAGCAAGCGGCGAAAGAGAGGGCAGAAGCGGAAGCGTACCGGGTACGTATTGCTGAGTTGGAGAAAGAGCAATTCTTGCTCCGCGCCACGTTAGAGCATCGTACCGTGTACAACGATAGCTTGGACCGCGCGGCGCGAATTGCCGGAACCCCGGATTCTCTTCAAGGCCAGACTGGTTCCATGCTCCCGGGAAGGCCTAACCAGATCGTATACATGTCCCATCCCCTGACCCACCCCTCATTTCCACTCCCAGCCCCCCAACCATCTCCAATCCTCAATGACTCCCCTCTGCCACATCAACCTAATCCATCTGCCCAACCTATCTCCACTTCAACCACTGCCAACTCTCTCAACCCACCTCTTGACATGCCAACCCGCCTACTACTCCAACTTAGCCAAACTGTCAGGCAGTTAGCCTCACGGGTTGAAGGCGTCGAGAGTCGCAGGGCTCAGCGACCCTTGTTCTCTGGTTATGGACATCGCCCAAGCCCCTTCACATCCCGAGTGCAGATGGAGAAGCGGCCTCCGGGAGCCAAGCCATTCAAGATGGATAAGTATAAAGGCACAGGGGACCCTCATCTCCACCTCGAGACATTCTTCTAGCTCTGTAGCTCCTCTGGCTACAGCGACGCCATAGCCTGCCATGCCTTCCAAGAGACCCTCAGTTGGTTCCTCAGCCTGCCACCCAACTCCATAGACAACTTCGACCAACTCTCGGAACGCTTCCTCAGCCGTTTCATCCTACACACCAGCATTTACCGCAGCGTAGACGCTCTATTCCACATCAAGCAGAAAGAGGGCGAAGGCCTCCATGAACTGCTGTCCCGGTGGCAATCTGCCACAGCGAGATGCCATAACTTGGAACCTCGCGTGGCGGAGCAGGCTTTGCATCAGGCCCTACTCCCCGGCAGTTTCCTGATGGAGATCAATAAGAACCCTCCAGGATCCTACGATGCCTTGATGGACCTAGCGGTGCGGTGGGCCCGTGCTGAATTTGCCACTTTCGGACGTCCCGCCCACGCAACGCTAGCTCTTACCGCCCCGGCATCAGATGAGCACTTTGGTCGCGAGCAAGAAAAAGGGCAATCACATGGCCCATCCCGAGAACAGGGGCGCGGCTCCGACCGTCGCCATGGGGGACAGAGAAACCGCGACCACCCTTACAAGTCGAGGGACCAGAGCCCTCCACAGCAACAGCGTCGTTCCTCCCCGCCGCCTCATTATGAAGTCCACACTACTCTGACCACCACATATGAGGACATATGGGCCAGACATAAAGATCTCATCCCCCCACCTCCCAAAAGCAAGTATCCAAAAAACCCCGGTGAACCACCGGCAACAGGTACTGCGCTTATCATAACAATAACGGCCACACAACAGAGCAGTGCAATGGCCTCCGCAATGCAATCGAGCATCTAATCCAGAAGGGGCAACTCCATCAATATTGTGCTCCCGCTACAGGAGCCAACGCCATTGAAGTGCATGGCCAGATCCTAACCCTGCATGGTGGAGCCCCACGGTTCCCCCTACGCCAGACTTCTATAAAAAGGCAATGCACGGCACCCTCAGAAATCCTAGACATCCAACGCGGTGTCACGATCACCCCATCAGCGTGGGATCAAGTGACATTTCGCAACGATGAGGATACCCTGCATTGCCACCATAGCGAGCCATTCATCATCAATGTGCAGGTGGACCATTACAGGTGCCATAGAGCTCTAGTGGACATAGTCCCCAACTAAGCGCGGACTGACTCGTTAGGGCAACGACCCGCAACACTCAATAGCGAGTCTCCCCAACCAAGCGCGGACTGACTCGCCACGCAGCGGCCGCAACGCCACATAGCGACAGTCCCCAACTAAGCGCGGACTGACTCGCCATGGCAACGGCCGGCAACGCTCAATAGCGAGTCTCCCCAACCAAGCGCGGACTGACTCGCCACGCCACATAGCGACAATCGCCAATCAAGCGCGCACTGACTCGCCACATAGCGACAGTCCCAACTAAGCGCAGACTGACTCTCCATGGCAACGGCCCGCAACCCTCAATAGCGAGTCTCCCCAACCAAGCGCGGACTGACTCGCCACGCAGCGGCCACAACGCCACACAGCGACAGTCGCCAATCAAGCGCGCACTGACTCGCCACATAGCGACAGTCCCCAACTAAGCGCGGACTGACTCGCTATGGCAACGGCCCGCAACGCTCAATAGCGAGTCTCCCCAACCAAGCGTGGACTGACTCGCCACGCCACGGCCGCAACGCCACATAGGGACAGTCGCCAATCAAGCGCGCACTGACTCGCCACATAGCGACAGTCCCCAACTAAGCGCGGACTGACTCGTCATGGCAAAGGCCCGCACCGCTCAATAGCGAGTCTCCCCAACCAAGCGTGGACTGACTCGCCACGCCACGGCCGCAACGCTCAATAGCGAGTCTCCCCAACCAAGCGCGCACTGACTCGCCACATAGCGACAGTCCCCAACTAAGCGCGGACTGACTGGCCATGGCAACGGCCCGCAACGCTCAATAGCGAGTCTCCCCAACCAAGCGCGGACTGACTCGCCACGCAGCGGCCACAACGCCACATAGCGACAGTCCCCAACTAAGCGCGGACTGACTCGCCAGGGCAACGGCCCGCAACGCTCAATAGCGAGTCTCCCCAACCAAGCGCGGACTGACTCGCCACGCAGCGGCCGCAACGCCACATAAAGACAGTCGCCAATCAAACGCGCACTGACTTAGTAAATAACTTATTTGTTACAAAAATCTTAGCAAAACTCGATCTATTTTTTATCTATAGAGTAACAACTGAAATAATGCAACTACTTGCTTCTAAATCAATGTACCTAAGGATTTTCACTTTGCTCGATCTATGTTTTTTTATGACATTAATTAGTCTAGTTTTAGAATAAGTTACTGAATGAATAAGGGCAAGTGACATTAGAAAACTTACCGAAAATATTCTAGGCTTACGAACTTTTACGTCCATATATATCATTTAAGGATTGGATAAATTTTTAAAAATTATTAGGTATACATGTTCATTACAATCATGCTTAAACTGAGAATGATCCTCTTAGTCGGTGACCAAGTAAATACTAATACTTTAGCATATAAAACGGTTTAATTTCCTAATTTTTATTTTAGAAAATTACTGATCGAAGCAAATTGTGTTCGTGAAAACCAGCTTTACGCGGCCCTCCATGGGTCGCCATCGATGCGGGTCATCCACGCCCGGCCCTCACACCAAAATCAGAGACACGTACGTCCAACATAATTTGAATTACAGCTTAAATTTGATTTCATGGAGATAAAGTAATGACAATCAGATGCTTTAGTGATCCCACGTGTCAAATCGAAAGGTAGGCTTTTTTCTCTGATCAGGGGTTTTTAAAAGCACATGCACTTTACGCGGTTTCTGTAAATTTATATTTTGTGTATAAAGATTCTAGCCAACTTTGCTTCCATTACACGCCGTCTAGCTAGTTTTGAATCCCCCAGATATCTGTGTGAGATTTTTCTTCCAGAAATTCATCCTCTTCTTCTTGGAATTTCATTTCTTTCTTTTTCCACAGGAATAATATTCTGGGAAAACACAAGGTGGCAATTGTGGTTAATTGGTTTAGGGTTCACCTAGAGAGGACTTATGGGAAGCAATCAATGTGCTAGCTCTTAATTTGATACTGATGGATCAGGAATTGACTACATTGGAACGCCCGTTCTTAGTATTATCGTTTATTTTCTTTGATTTATTCACATATCTTAAGTCACAAGTCTTAATATAATTTACGTCTATTGACATTGAGTATATGTTCCGAAATGACTACTAATTCGATCATATACATCCTCTCTAAACCCCCGACACCATTTATATGATTGATTCATTTCGTCTGTACATAAATATGCTGAACTCTGAAATAACTTCCGGAAGAAGAAGAAGAAGGGTAGGTTTCGAACTTTCAATGGCTTGCTGGGTTTATATTCCTTTCATATAATGCTCGGGTCAGCACAGGCTAAGACATCCCGGTCTGCGTACGACACCATGCCCTATACAACAGCGCGTGATACTCACGAGATAGACGGCGCGTTAGGCGTCGGTGGTCTGACTTAGACTCCCTAGGACACATCGAAGGCGCGCGTTTGACTAAAAAGAAAGAAGCTAAGAGGGTTTCCATTTTCCGACATCTCCCCGGCCGATATGTCGTGTGTGGGGATCCGGAAAATCCTTCTCTCTCTCTATCTCTCTCAAACGAGTTGAAGAGAAGGCAGAGGTCAACAGTCAAAGGTTTGAATAGCTAGGGTTTTGGTAGTTCAACGACACAAGCACAGGGATTAATTTGTTGGGTTCCTCGATCGGTACTCTTCTTCTTCTCCTTCTTCAGCTGTTTGTTTGTTTGCGTAGCTTAGCTTAGCTTTCTCTCCACACACACAGAAAAGTTCAAAACCAGCAGCTTGATTGGGAAGCCTAGCTTGTGGGGTTGAGGTGGCTCTTTCAATCAATCCTCCAATGATCGATATGTATGTATATGGTAAAAGGCACCGATGTCTTTCGTGCCGTTTATGTATCAAAAGTTCTTTGTATCCGAATATGTGTCATGGTCCGAGTTTATTGCCATTGTTGTGTTCTTTAAGTTTTGTGTGTTGTTATGTGCAAGTCAATGGGCAAATTTAAGAAGAAAATGAAAGAGCTTAATTAAGCTAGGTTGGGGGAGGGTAGAGATCGACAATGGTTTATTATAGGACTTGAAACTTAATGGCTAATTATAACGATCGATATATATATAAGGTCGGCAATTAGTTGGTATATATGAACATATGTAAATCCTTACTTACATAGAAATTACATGTCTCAACCGCTCAGGTTAAAATCCAGTTAGATCGAATAAGACACAAGCAAAATATATATATATATTTTTTGGATAATGTAGCAAAATATATATAGCTAATTCTTTTTTGACTAGATTCTGTAACTGCCCAACATAGTTTTTGTATATATGATATTCCTATGCTAAACTTTAATATATCGATCATAATTAAGTTCATAACTAACATGAGATGTGGCATGAACAATATTCCATATTAGCCTATAATCAAGTTAATAAGTATATCTAATTTATGTATTGGTACAAATATTAATTGTATCTCGAATGTATGTTACTGCAACAAAGTTAACATAGCAGAGTATTCAATCAAGGGCTTGGATTATGCAAATTCTTTTCATTATCTCCAACTAAGGCATCATTGCATGCAGTTGATCTTTTGGATTAATTAGTGGTTTAGTAACTAACCTCCTATACTTGATTAAACTTGTTCATCCCCAATAAACAAAAACCCTAAGATTCTGTTCACAACTTCATCATATACTATTCCTCTGAGGTGGCTTTTTATAGGCAGCACTGATAAGCTTAAGTACTCTATAGATCTAAATCTATAACTTCCAACTGCCTCATTTCAGTTCTATAAATCCAGAACTTCTATCAGAAGTGCCAACGTATATATCACCGACCACTTTATTAATCTAGCATCATATTAAGGTGGGAACTTATTGTATATATATCGTATATATATCTATGTATGAATGCATACCAGCAGATATAAATTTCTCTTTGGACCGAATAATTGAAATCCATGCATATGGTCAACGATGTTTTATATATTTGCCTTAACAAATACGGAAGCTTATGGTTTTGGTTTTTTCTGAGAAACAGTAGCTAGTGATGAGTAGTGAACATGTTACAAAATATATTCAAGTGTGGAATCATTTCACGATTAATATAATTAAGTGATGAAGGTCGATCATCAGCTACCTAATTAGGTTAATTAGTACCCGATCCATCGACGTCCATGATAATTATTAAACTACAGTTTTTTGAATGCCCTTTTGATTCTCATTTTGACAGAAAAAAAAAACTAAATCATAGTGGAGCTTGTTATTAAATCACTAATGCAGATTACTTAGCCCTAATCATATTTTATCTTGGTTTAATTATATGTCACATTCTCGGATTCCTTTTCTAGATTATTGTTGACATCGATCATTTGGGGCTTAATTGTTTTACGGTGAAAGAAAGATAGATTCTAGATAACAACCATATATTCTACCCTCATTATAAATATTGCTTAACTGAGCAGAATCTAGCTCCTCAAAGATTTTCCATTGTTAACATCCATAAGTTAGATTAATCAATTGGTCTCATCAATAATCTATTCTTAGAAACATGAATTCGCGTACGTATATGCTTTGATCACCGCAGGTCATAAAAAAACTAACAAGAATTTCGATCACTTTCCCAAACCCACCACCACCATACAGACGACAGCACAAGAAGAAGACTGTTGTAGTCTAGAGGTCTTGATCGATGATCGACCTAATGACCCTTGACCAACAATATATAATAAATTCTCTGCTCTGATTTAGACATCCACAAGTGAAGTCTTCTCCTCGATCTCCATTTCTGTGACCAATTCATCATTCATTTATGCAATGCTAAAAACTAAAGAACTTGGAAATTAAAAGATATAAAACAATGTCGTTGCTTCCTTAACTGATCCAGAAGTACCGATGCATGCACATATGTGCTCCAAAGTTTCAACCGCAATTTTTTATGCAACGTGTACATATATAGGACACTTTCACTAAAAGATTCTTTATTTGACACTTATATGAGGGACAAGGTTTACACCAACTTTCCGCTCACATTTTTTCATCTCAACCCTTTAACCATGAAGTTAACTCTATGTCAATATGTTAGTCGACCACTAAAAACTGTGAACGCACATATCGATCGATCGATGGGTCTGTAGGTTCTATAGACATGTAACAAAATAATGTGTAAAGTGCAATCGATCACCATGAGTAATATCTATCTAACTATGTGCAAAATTGTTTTTCAATACTGTATACGTTCATTATTATAAATATTGCTTTTAATGACACTTTTCTTATGACGTCTGGTTGAAAACGTCCTTATATACTCTTTCTATGGTGTTTTCGATAACAAACGTCATAAACCTAAATTTAGGTAGCTTGAACCCAAAATGTTTTAGGTTTTAAATTGTGAGTAGTAATTGTAGAATTAACTTGACCTTGAAGTATTGAGGTCGTAAGCTCTCGTCCGTACGTACAGGAACATTTATATACAGAATGGTGTGACACACACAGACACACGTACTTTCTCCCTTTCCATTCTTTCCATTCTAGAGGAGCCTCTCCTAGCTAGTTTCTAACAAGATGTCCTCAATGAGGACCATTGTAACACAACATACTGCTAAGCTTGCTCGGGGTTCAGGTATTACGTCCACCCTCTTCCGTCGGGATGGGACTGAGGCTATCAGTTAGAGACTAGAGTAGCCGAGCTACTAAAAAGTATTATTCAAGATCGTATATATTGTGTGCCGAATTTTGTTAACGGTGGAACAATATTAACTTGATGTATTCATAGTGAGCGGAGGCAAAGGCAAGCAGTTGACTCGTACATGAAAGCTAGCCCTTTCTTCTTTCTAGAAGTATGATCGATGAGAGTGAAAACCTAAACACGATGATTGCGGCAATTTTAAGTTACTCTAATCCCTCTCTGTTAAATTAATCACTCACTTTGAGACCCTCAAATTCCCCCGATTAAAATAGAATCATATTCGTAGACCAGCGTTTTAGGGTTTCTTTTTCTTTTTTACTAATTTTGAAAGATCTTGGCCGCACATGGCAGGTCAAAGTCAACAATTTTCTTGATAAAAATATAAAACAATTACTTTTAAAAAAAGAAAATATAAAACAATTCGTACAAAACTGCAACAATGCAAAAACGCGTAGAGAGCACAAAACGACGAGTCGGATTTTTTTTTTTAAATGGAAGGAGTAGTAACTAAGCTCCAGGCAAATGAGGACAAATATCAGCCTGGGATTGCGTGCACGTCTCTCTCTTATGAAACCTAGAGAATTAAAAGCACCAAGATGTACTTAAATCAAGATGAATAGACCGTTGGATTACATTTATCCTATTATTTAATATTTAAATAAAAAGTTAAGTATAAATATCAACGGTTAAAATTTTCTAATAAATACTTGGTTCACTTGTACCTTGGTGTATTCAAGAATTTTCGCTTATAAAAATGGGTAAACAATTCCCTTTCCCTCTCCTCTCCTCCTCCTCCTCCTCCTCCTCTTTTTCCCGACCAATGATTGCTTCTTACGTAAAAAAACCCTAGTCTTGTTTTCCCGCCCTTCTTCTCTCAACCTGGAATCGGTGAATCTAACCCAGTAAAAAATACATCATTTGAAACTCTTGTGCTTGAGTGCTTGGTAATTAGGAGTATATGATTCAGATGAAGGATACCATGGTACTGTATAGTTTGCCTAGCTTGCTAACTTTGATGATTCTGCCTTTCGTTTTATTAATTACTGTGCTTAGTTTACATTTAGCTAGCTGGGAATCCTTATCGAATTTGAAATGTTTGTGAACTTAGCATTTCGGTTGAGCTTTGTACCTTTAGAGGTCTAAAGAGATAGAGCTAGCGTTGAGGGTGTGTGTCGATCTAAAACTCTAAAGGGTGCTAGTGGAGTGTGATTGTGAACCCCTAAATGCAATAATTGAAACAAGTCGAAAATGACTTCATGAGGGTGACATTCTTTTCCCGAATCCGGTTGCTGCTATAATAGATGGAAGTATCAAACGACGATTGATGTTAAACGCTAACAGCAGAAAGTGGAAGTTTCACTGAGATAATCGACCAGTTTTTGCAACTTGATTTTTCTGAATATGGGCAAAGAAAGAAAAGAAGAAACAAGAAAATCTAAACCCGTGCTGGACTGCGGATTTTCATGGAGTCAAACGGAACCTTCACAACTAGCTAGCAAGTCATCACCTCTTTAATTATTTTCTAATAAAATTACATATAACAAACTAAATGGAAAGAATGTTAGAATAGGATGATGAGCGTGGGAAAGAATGTGAGATTGTTGTGCTGGGTTTGGTTGGTCTCTATATTATTCAAATCAAATGGTAACCAACCATATCTCATTATCTCATTCATAACATAGGGTCCCTCCCTTGCAAGGTCAACTTAAGGGTGATATTAGACCCATCCAAGAGCTAAGATAACACTCCAACTTGGTTTCTTTCATGCTTAATTAGCCAGAGAAAACAACAACGCATATGAAAAAAAAGCTGGGTTTTCTTTTTCATGGACATATATGCATGGAATCTTGACTTGGACTATATATAAAGGCTTGAACATCTTGGAAGAAGAAGAAGATAATTAATTTTTGAGTTGAGTGGTAATGGTGGTTGTTCACGGGAGCTTAAACTGTCTTGGCCCGCTTACTTTGTTGTTTAAAGTTTAAACTACTCAATTTAGACCATAGAAAGATTTCTTCTAAACGATTTCTTTATCAGGGGAAGAAAGTGGGTTTGTCGTTTAATCACTGCTGAATGAAAGCTCAGGCTCAAGTCCTGTATAAAGCTTATTCCAAAAAAAAAAAAAAATCATGTCAGAATCGAACTCAGCTGAAATAGTTTATGGCTTTTCATTTTCTTATCTTCTAGTGAAAGTTTGTGACTAGTTTCAAGTTTTCATTTTCATCATCGATCACCTTGCATTGCTATGAATGATTGAATTCAGATTATTTGTTGTATAACATTTTCATGATATATACGCAGAAAATGTTACAAAACTGAAACACTTGAGCCCTAATTCCCAAATGCAGAACTTACAAGAGAAAGGAACAAAATCGCATCCCTTTTCCAACCTTTTATCATTTATCAAATTCAAACTCATAAAGGCTGTGCTAAAGAAAATGCCAACGCTTTTGCGATTACAGCAAGAAAGTGTTTTGTCATTGAATCATTGCTGACTGTAAGTTGAAGCTAAGATTCAGTTAGAGTATGTGGTTTTTCATCTTCTGCTGAAATTGACAGGAGTTTCATCTGTGTGATTTTATTTACATTTTTGTGAGCTCAAATGTTGTAAAACTACAGCATTAAATGGATAAGACCCTATATAATATGGTACAGAAGTCCAAGCCTGAAAATCCTGATCTCCCAAATGAAGAGCTTAAGAGAACACTAATTCCTAAAAGCAAAAACAAAAATCCCGTCTCTCCTTTTCAACTTCCCCCCAGAGTTTGAGAGAAGCAAGATTAAACAAATTGCTAACGCTTTTGACAATAGGTGCACACTGATATACTTATTTTTTTGGATGCTAAATCCTAAGCTGATAAGAACAGCAGTCTGACTTTAGGCTTTGCTTATTTCATGGTTCAACTTTTGTGTCAAGCTAAAATAACACTATTTTGACCCAAGAACACTAATTAAGTGCATACCCACCAACAAATACTGAACATAGTCAAGAACAGAAACTCTATTATATATCGATTTTGCCAGAGAAGGTAGATTATAAAAAACATTATACACTAGCTGCAAGAGATAAATTTTCCTTTGTTGAAGGGGCAGCAACTATAGGCTTTGTTTCGAGAAAGGAATCATTACAGCAGTTGACTTGATCAACACTCACAACCAGCCATTTAGGTGTGTTAACATCGTGTCATTTCTGACTTAGGACTATGCCAGATTTATTAGGAGAAACAGTCCAGATCTACAGCCCTTTTGAGGAAGGATAAGATGCTGACATCAAAACAGACCGAGCAATATGAGCAATGACTATGAGCAATCAAACACCTAGTTGAAGGTCACCCTCATATAGCTTGGATTTGCCGACAAATTTCTATCACATTGAAGCTTCCTGGGCCCATATCAAAATTTGAAATCTAAAACCATGGCTTAATGCCACCACGATCATCTTAAACTGCCACTATTATTGATCAGGAAACATGAAGGATCAAATTAGATTAAGACAAGAACTGGAGTAACAAATCGCTTACACAACAAATGCATTGCCATCAATCTAAAACTAAAGCAAGTTGCACATGCTAAATAACAAGCTGATCATATTCCATCATGTATCAAAACTGGTCCTATAATGATATAGCATATTCTACCACCACAATAGATGGTATACAGAGCTTGGCGAGCGAATTTTGAAGAGATACAATTCCCACAAATAAGATGATGATCAATATTATGTGGAGAGTTTGGAATTGAAACGTATTGCCAACAAGGAGGTAGTGACGATTCAACTCAGGATTCCATGGCAGAAGGGGAAGCCTGTCGGAGTCTGCGCTGATGAACGTCCCAGTTGTACACCCGAGCAATTGTTACCTGCTCAATAGTAGTCAAAGCGTCAAGGATTTGCAGTAACAGGAATGGAGACATCAAAGAGATACGAGCATATAAAATTTGAAGGGTTGTTTGAATTCTGAATTCTACTGTTAATGAAACCAAATATAATGCATACTGTTTGTACAGAAACGTTTCGAATCAATTGCTTTTAAGCTTTGTCATACTGCTTCACTGTTCGATAAATTTAAATGTGGAAATCATGAATCTATTTATCTAGTTTATGGAGAATAAGTACCTGGGTAATTGTTACTTGATCTCTTAAGAACTGTAGATCAGCAAGAAGAACTTCCAAACTGGCTTTAGCATTATCTAAATTCTTTCGAAGAAGAGCAGTAGCCTGCACCAAAATGTTACAAAAGAACCGAATCAACTGATGCTTCTGTCCTGAACTCGAAAGTAATAAGCTAATATAAGAAGGTGCAGACCTCTTCACATGAATACTCCAGCATGACATTTGCTCCCAGCCATAAACATACTGAATCAGTGTCCTCAATGCTAGCTCGTGAATATATCCCTTCAGAGATCTCAAAATCAGTAATAAGTGCCTGTACAAGAAAAAAGGGCCTGATTAAGTACACTTGTCTTTAACTAATCCTCTAAAATTGGATAGAAAACACTAAGCTGTTGAAAATATATGATCTACAACATTTGTGATCAGTTGCCATTACCACCATTAGTTTAATGACCTAGAGGTTAGAGCTACTGTAACTTCAACCTTCACCTTATGTCTCAATCACAAGACAAATTGCGAAGGCATTATGAAATTTCAGAACTAACCACGTTGTCTTCAGGAAGATTGATAGATTCTACCATATTGATAGTTCTACAGCAGGTTACATTAACTTTAGAAACATCATTCATCTTCTCATCACTACGCTTCATAAATAAAACGACTTATCATTGCACTCTAAGGCACTTCAGTCAAGTTTGAGATACAAAACTCAGACCCTCAGATATACAAGAAAAACCTACAAATTTCTGTATTTCTCTTCTACACAGCATAGTGAATTGCAGCAGAACGCCTATTTGACACGTGTTTGGAGGGAATAAAAGGACAGTATAAAGCACAGTAGGAATACAAAAGAAATGAAAAGTTATTTGGTGATGGAAGACAAACCGTGGTGGTGGTGATCTTCATTTAAAATAAAGAAGATGATATGCCATACAAGAATATAAATAAGCATCAGCATGTTCTTGCTTTTTCCATTTTCTATTTTTCTTGAAAGAAAAAAAGGCATCAATCTTGAGCCAGTCCTTTATTTTATTTTCCTTGGCTTTGCAAACTTCATGTTTACGAATAAAATTCAATTGATGAATCTAGTAAAACTGCAAGTGTTCCGAAGGATACATGCTTTTTCACAAGTTCAATCAGCATATTCGTGAGAATGACAGGCGACTAAACATGATATTATATATGTAATTAAGGAAGATAAAGCAAGCAGACATGCTCCATAATCAAACTACAATGCCAAGGGTGGAGAACCACACAAAAAACGAACCTCACCAGTACCCTTCTTAGCTTGCAAAGTGGAAACAACATCTAAGCACTTCTCAATGTCAGGAATCTTTGCCTGATAATCAAAATGAGGAAAAATCAAAATTCCAAACGTATATATAGGCAGGCAACAGCTGGAGAAACAGCATAAGTGATGTCAAAAGTATGATAAATCATAACTTCAAGGTACAGAGCTACAATTATCTATCAGAGAAGTGACTATCTATCAGATACTGAGTGAGAAAATAATAATAATAATAATAATAAACCATAACTTCTAGGTACAAAGACTGTAACCACTATCTGTCATATCCAATCTCTAGCCTTCAAGACAAACATGAAAAGGAGACAACTTAACTACAACAACTTAATAGTTAGTTCATCTTTACAACTCTAACTTACACGTTACATTGAACCTTTAAAGACAATTTTGCCAACTTATCTCTAATTTTCTATGCCGGGTATCATCACAATTCATAAGTATCAGCAAGAAGCTGTAACTCTATACCAGATAAAACCATGTCGATACACTGATCAATAATCAATACCCAAAGTTGCGGGTAATGTTTGAAAATAGAACAATGAGCCACTCATATTAACTGATCAAATAATAAACACTAATGCCAAGGAATGTGCATGATCAAAAGAAAGGGCTTTGCTAAAACATACCAGAAGTTCCCTTTGTTGAGCCTGAAGCTTCATTTCAACCATTTTGTATTGCTGAAGTCTGCAAACACCAAATTGCCAAAAACAGTACAACCCCATTAGATTTCAACTCCCATCTCTTTCAAAAAAGTGCATCAGCTAATGCCTAACAAGACCAACTCATTTTGGACAAGCTTCAAGTAAGATTCAACCAGAAATTAAAAACAAAAACAAAAAAAACAAAATCTTAAGATTGGATTCATATGTTTATTCATTCCAATCCCAATAATTTAAGCAACTAATTTGTGTAAAGTTTCAAACTTGGGGGATCGATTAGAGCTATAGAAATCAAAACCCAGATGATCAACATGAAAAAGATTAAGACTTTAAGAAAAGGGAAGAAATAAATGTTAAAGGGTAAGACCTTTCTTGGAGAAAAGCGAGGGCAGAGTTACAGTCGAAGCCAGTTTGAGTGAGATAGGTCTGCACATCTTCTACGAACTGAGCTCCAGGTATTCCTCTGCGCTCTGTAACCACCTCGGTTGAAGATGATGACGTGGCCATTCTCAGTGTCCCTCAATCTCTGTAAAGACCAAATTTCGCAATAGAGGAACGACTTGTAGTGTTTGGTGATTCAACTAAGCTCAAAGTACGAGTGCAGAGAGGTTGTAGACGAAGACTCAAATGACGCCGTTTCTGGTTTCTAGGTTTTGTAATTTGGACCCAAGGTTTCTCCTTAGTCCATTCTTTATGTTTGGACCCGATTTGAGCCCAAGACCAAGCCCAAAATAAAAGGTAATTGGGTCGTTGGGATTGATTTGTGAGGATGAATATATATAGTGAATTTGTTCAAGATAATAAGGTAGTACGTAGTTGATCGTAGTGCAGTTGGGGAATGTTAATGTTTTACATGATATATGAATGTCTTCGATTCCTAGCCATCTTGTTGCTTATAATTGGGTTGTTGTGTCTTCTGAATACAATGTGACCCATCGATATGACCAAAATTTGTACAGGAGAGGCTTCATATTTTAGATTTGGGTTAAATTAAGCTAAGGTTGAGGGAAGTTATTTGAGGAGAAATGAGGAATGATAACATCAGTACGTAATAGGGGGTTCCCAAATATCTTTGCAAGAAAATAAGGGATAGAGAAGTTACTGATGGCTTTGGCAAATAGAAACAATAATAACGGGACGTACACTACAGTACTCTCGGATTCATGTGTACGTATTGCCAAGAACGAATATGATACATATATACTCATTCAATATACATATGCTAGCTGCAATATATATATCGACCTCTATGATCTCTCGAGACTGACTACATTGCTGCTAGCTAGCTAGTTTATTCTCACTTGCGCTGTTTAAGTACTATATATAAATAAGTTATGAATGAACTGATCAATGCTGGGGCTTTTCGATCGCTTCGATGATGCAACAGAAGTTCTTCAGTAATCTTTTTACTCTATACAGCAAATTGCATCCATCTCTATGTATACGATGTGGCGAGTCCGATATATGATGCGGCATATAGCTAGCTAGCTGGTTTCTTAAAACTCTACGTCCTTACCGGCCGGCCTTATTACGGTTTGAGATCAATCGATGAGAATATATGCAGCGTGAAGTAGCTTTGGTTGTGCTTCCATTAGGGTTTAGGAGCCTCTTAACCATGACTACGTAACGTACAGCACCTGAAGAAGAAAAATAGAATGATCTTGGCCGGTGGCTATAGATCGATCTTGTCAATACACCACTACCACTACAAGAAATTTAGTATATGACTTGCAACAAAACAACCCACATATCATGTTTGACATTACAAGAGTCTGTTATGAAATCCAGAATACGTCCAGAATGAATGAGCAAAGTTGCCAACTTGCTTGTCTTGCCATCATGAGCAACCACTAAATAATGTACTGTCTTCTCAATTCATATGTAGTTAAGATAAAATTGGTGGAATTTTTCTTATCCGACGTTGTGCCTTATTATATCAATCTATAACATCATATTATCTAGAGATGGAGCAAAGATTTCAAAGGCTAAAAAAATATTATGAACTGAATTATATATTTTTTATTACAAAAAAATTTAGAAAAAAACCTGATCTTGTTGCAAATTTGTTATAAATATGTAATAAATTCGCTACAATTAATTCATAGAACAAGTAAATTTTATTCCTATTGGAAGAATACTGATCATGAATGATTATCAACAGTTGGCTTGATCAATTAGGATTGAGTGGACCATGTTCTCTAGAAAGTGAGTTAATTAAGACTAACTACTATAAAATGAGTTAACGTTGCATAGAAAAAAAAGGGAAATATATAGAGTTTAACTTGTCTGAGATGTTTTTAGAAAAAAGATCCATGAGATTTATCGTTTTAATGAAATTGTAGTTTTAGTTTCTTTATTTTCTTATGCTACAGTTATGATTGGCCATTTGACTTCTTATTTTTTGATTGGGTTAACCTTAATTTCTTTCTCTAATCCATAATAATTGTGCTCGTCTAATTTGAATAAGAAAAAAACTCTATGGGCTATAGCCCAGAGAGCGATGCACTAAGATCCGTCCCTGATATATATATATATATATATATATATATATATATATATATATATAACTGGAATGTATCTATCAAGATATATGTATGTTGTGAAATATAATATATGAGCTAGCAAAGTTAATTTTGTGTATGTCGTAGTATTCGTTTTTGGAAAATTGATATATATTTTTCCTCTAAACTCTCAAGGTTGAAGGCATTGCTTGGAGACCTAAAGTTCCCCATGAATCCATGATTTGCTTCACATTATTTGGTCATTCTAGCTAGGCTGAACCCCTATATTGGCACCTCTTCACACATGAATAATTGATATGCATGATTACACCTCAAACATGCATACCTTCCTAGCTAGCAGCGCCTTCTATCTTTTCATCGACATGCATGGATTATATCATTCCTTCCCTTTCAAATTCAATAAATATTAGTCCCATGTTTGAGCAGGGATTCGTTAGGATGGGAGTGGTACGTAGATGCATCATTGATATATGGTTCCCAGTTTAGCTAGACAAATTGAACATTTTCCGAAATGTTCTATTCACCAAATTTAAACTTATGCAGATAAGGGGGCCTGCGTGTAGCTATAGCTAGTAGCTAGTGTTGTGTCAATAAGGATGGATCAAAAGATAATATGTACTCAATTCATTGCATATCCTATCCGCCCTCGTCACTGATGATACAAATGCTGTTAGTTATTTCTGATTTTGTCAAAGCTAGCTTGCAATTGATGTGTCGGTATATAAGTTTGATCGTGACGATAGAAGACCATAACAATAACATCCTGCTATATATATATATGGGTCAATGGCGGCTTCAGCATTTTGGAAGATGATTTATTTTCTTCTTGATAGGTCACTAATTTGCTGATGAATGTAGGTGATGGAAGATGATCGATGTATCTTCTTCTTTCATTTGCTGGCTCTCGATCGATCTATACAAGAACATATACGTAACTAGTTTCTGATGTCAACATGACCTGATTAGGGAAGGGATGTGAATGACAACACATGCAGACATATGTTTTCAATCAATGATCAAACAATATTAGCGGGATCGATGAATTCGAACTCAAAATTAACCACGTACGGGTGTAGTAATTAAACAAGCTAGCTTGTTGTTAATCAAGTATATACAGTATAGTGAATTTGGTGCCTACACATCTTGTCAATAATACACTACATGAGGTGCAGAACAGCAGAAGGCTAGGGTTTGCAATCTAAGACACTTCTTGATGTACAATATATGTATGCAAATTTGCAGATGCAATGCTAATTGGCATGGCTTAATTTGCTTCTGTTCTTGAAGCAGAGAGGCTTTGGGGATAACCAACTTAATTAAGTGAGCCAATCTATCATCTATGATGATCAGTGGAATTGGATTCTAGTTTTATCATAAAGCCAATCTATCAGCTATCAAATATTTACGTTCCAACTTCCGCAATGATATTTGCTAATGAACTGACTTGTTTTTATGCTGCAGAGATTAGATCGATCAATAGTCTTTGGATTTCTAGATGTCTCATTAATTGTAATTAATTTTCAGATTTTTTTGTTTGATGAACTATACGTTGTTCAATATTGGATCTTTTATGTAAGTGTATTATTTTATAATTCAATTATAATAATTAATTGGGTAGGTCTTAATAAGGCCTAAGATTTATGACATTAATCATATGTGGCATGTCATGTCACATAGACACATCATCAATTTAATAAATCATGTTATTTCATTTTTAAGTAAAAGTACAATCGTAACCTTAATAATTAATGGATGCTACATATTAATATAAAATATTTTCTTACATTTTTAATATGGATGAGTACATACCAATTTTAATTAATTTATTAATAATAAAGACCAAGTTAATAATCATACCAAATTAGGCTTTTATACCATAAATCAATAATGTAAATTTATTAAAATTTCCTTATATCCTTGTGAATCGAAATTTAGTTCCATTTTAATACTTTATTTTGCAGTTTAAAATTATGATATCTATATATAAACTATATTCTATTAAGAATTTTGAAAATAAAATAAAAATAGAAAATCTCTATCGAATTTCTTTTAGATGATTACGTGTGTGTGTCTATATATATAAATATATTTCATAAGAATTCGTGCAAACTATTAAGGGATGCATCATGCATGAATGTCACTGTATTTTTTCTCCTGGAAAAATTATATATATATATATATATATATTTCATAAAAATTCGTGTTTTTGAACAAATATATTCTCATCAATATATGTATTTTCACATTATATTTTACGTTCAATCTAAGCATGATAGTGATGAAAAAAATAGAAAGAAAATGCTAGAAATATATATTTTTTAATTATAAAAGAAAAACAAAAATAATTTTTTTAATATAGAGTCTAATGAAGGATAAAGTGTAGAGACAAAGATAATAAGAGAATGATAATCTTATTCATTGATATGAGCTTTTTATATAGGGAATTACAAAGTAGCAATATGATAATGATAAAGAATACATAGTCATATTCTAACTACATATACTGATAGCATAAGGCCAAATCACACATATAGAATATCCTAAAACACTCCCCCTTATGCCGCGTGCCGGTATGCCTGTGGTGTTGATATGTCGCCTCGTTAAAAACCTCGTCAAGGAACAAAAACTCTGTGAGAGAAAAACTAAACCTTGATCGTAGGAGAAAAAGAGTACAACACACCTTTCACATTTGATAGTGACATGTATGTATGTGCTAGAATCTCCCTGAAGTTTGCACCTCCCTCTGATCTTTATATCAATCATAGGGCTCTTCCTAATTCTTACTAATCACGGAAATTTCAATAACTTAACATGTCAATACTCTTTAACATGTCTTCAAATGTGGCAATGGACAATAATTAACTAGATCATGCCGCATTGTCCTCAAACATGATCTTTTACACTTAGATCTTGAGGAGAAGACCACTTGTGAACTTAAAACATAAGTTCGTCCAGGAAATCAAATTTCCTTGCAGCATGACCTTCAGTTACTAGAACAGCTGTAACTTCCTCTAGAAAATACGTAGGAACAAAACGTAAACGGTTTTGAAAACTACACTCATTTAGCTTTCCAACCATATATTACACACATTCTTGTTCATCAGGAGCTGTTCACAAAGTCCCGTCAAAGTTGACTGTTTTTGCAAAATCAGATTCTCGGATAGATCCGTCATACTTTACAAAAATGGCCATAACTCACTAAATATGATAGGTATGATCAAATGGTTGATGTCCTTGGAAAGTAGACACATAGAAATTTACAATGGTACCAATTTTACCATTTTCCAATGAGTGAGATTTCCTGTAGGTTCCGTGGAAGTTGACCTACAAAACTTGGCAGATTCTAATTTCACTTTTGATGTGTCTTTCTTATGTAGGGATAGAATAAACCTTAACATTTCATACCATTAAGTATTGAAAAATGAGTTACTGCCATTACATTGGCGTTGCATGGGTGCATATAGCTTTACAACATTTCACAGCGAATGAGATGTTAAGTCTTTCGTATTGTGTTGAGTACATTGATGCGTCTTATTGTACTTAGATAAGAACTCTATCTTTTAACACATATTTATCATATTGCTTTAGAAAAAACAACGGATCTCTCTTTAGATCAAAGGCGTTGACTAATCATGAGAGTATATGTAGGCCTCACTAGTTATAGAGCGTCTAAGCCGATTGATGAAAAATCATCATCAATACAGTTATCGAGTGCCTTATCGAGACCGTGTCTTCCCAAGATCTTTTTCATTCTAACTTCGGATGTTGATACATATTGGCATCTCTTGATCCATCAAGAGTCCATGTAAATCCGGAATGAACACACAAAGGCTTAATTCACCATATCTCTTCCAAATCAAGTAGAGTCTATGTGCGTTCCAATACCTTTAGTAAACGCGTGCTCCTGTGGTCTGGAACCACTTAATTCGGATGAATAAAGTCCGTTTAAGACATTCATGGATATCTTTGATCACATAGAGATGTTATTATGACCACATTTATAAGCTGCGTGTTTAGTTATTCGGAAACTACCAAACTGAACAAGTAGCGAAGTGTAATGACATCTATTATGAGAGCATATCTCATCGTAGTCGATCTCAGTGCGTGTTAGTGAGAGACCTTGCGTCATAAGGTGAGTCTAAACTCTTGTTCTCACTACGTTGTCTAACAAAGGCATAGTGATAGGTTTTAGCTTGCGGTATCGGTATTACCTGCCCAAGGACCTATCTCTTTGTTAATGTTAGATCATATTTTTCCATTAAGCCAATCAACTAAGTTGATATCCATCAACGAGGGGTGGTTCAATAGTAGACTCATTATCCTACGTCCTCATGTACACTAATGTAATACTTGTAGATATCTCTATATGGATTGGATTTGACATTGAGGTGTCCCCCAACGATAATCACAATTCAGACTTCATGAGATAGATTTGAGTATCACTGATCAATGGATCAGGTTGTGCTAGAAAATATCGAACTTAAGGGCCTCCCTCCTTTTGGGAAGCCACACAGCCTTATGACACCAATTTTGCCACTATATGGCGTTACCATTTCACCATCTGTGGTGATGGCGCCAAGACCAACTTCTTTGGTCACGCCATGTCCTCTCGATAAGACATTAATTGTTGTAGACATATTTGCAGCATGTGATCTCGTCATGTTGTAAACTTTAAGCATTTGGGATCAAGATGAGACTTACTAGGGACAAACTACGACTATTTACGTCGTTCCACTTAAACATTTATGTTCTTATCTCCCCCTAACGGTGAGAATACTGTTTCATCAAAGTGACAATCTGTAATATAGCAGTGAAAGAGATCACCTGACAAAGTTTCTATATAGGTGGATTAAATAGTTGGAGGTTCATATCCCACCAACCTAAGTACTTATTCATCTCAAATGACCCATCATTATACACAGTGGCAGTGCAATTTGGCACCTATATATAACATCTAGTCGAGCTCAAGGATTGGATATCTGTTTCAATCCTACCGAGCTCAAGGATTTCAATTTCGTGTCAATCCTCGTACACAGTCACGAGCTGTAGTACAAAATATTCAATGATGATGAGTCGTAGATGAATAGTAAAGCTTCATGCAAATATTGCATAGCTTCAAGACGCAATAGAAAGATTGGTGCGCATCAATAATGTTCGAGTGACAAGCTAAAGTTGCTTGGTCGTTGCCTCGGTGAGACCATACTACATGTGAACATGGGGTACAGGTACAATTCAACTTATATCTCGATAAACTTATTTAAAGAATGGGTAGTGAGCCCGTAGAAGTATAAACAACATAAGCGATAGATAATAGTGTAACATGTGACCAGTGTGTTAACGCTTCAACCAACACCATAAAGCATAAAAAGTTGTCCACAAGTTGGTTGTATCTATCTACATAGTTTGATGTAAGAATGAAATGTTCACTTTTGTGTCCTTTAGCGTATGAGTGTCTCACTCCTAATTTAGCTAAAGAATAAGCTTTCAAAACGAGTAATGAGTATTGTAGGGGGCCAATGAGACATCAAAGGAAGACCGGTGTACCTCAATTGCTTGAGGGATTGACCGGACAACCTCCAGGAAGTTAGAGTCATGTTCGGGTGACGTCAATGTCCCCCGGTTGCTGCCATTTACAACCATGGCGTCACCATCATGCTTCATGGAGAAGCTAGATCCTAAATGTCTTCGTTTTAAGCGGAAAAATGGATGTCCATGAGAATTTCTCAAAATTTGGACTATTATATCTCTTCTAAGATGACCGATTTGGTCAAACCAAAGCTTATATGAGTCGATGTCCCAAATATCATGTTTGGCGATAACATGTGATTCGATATTCGAATCATAGTGACATACAGTCCACTAGATTGACTCATAAACTTCTCTAAGATATATTTCAGTCTGCATTCATGAGAATGTATACATAAAAGAACATGTGATAACATGTTCATTCTCAAAATGTTTCTAATATCATGTTTGGTGATAACATGTGATTCGATATTCGAATCATAGTGACATACAGTCAACTAGATTGACTCATAAACTTCTCTAAGTTGCATTTCAGTCTGCATTGATGAGAATGTATACACAAAATAACTCTTGTTCATTCTCAAAATGTGTTTTTAATTGAAAACTATTAGCAGGAATGTATTTAAAGCTCAGCATGGTTCGGTTGCCTCTCAATGCATAGAGGGCATCTGTGACATTGATCATGGTGCCCTGAGACATCAAGATTCAAGCTAAACCACGTCCTTGAATGACTGATATGATTCAATCATTGTAGTCACAGAAGATTTACAAGGCACAAAATCCATAGATAGTTGCCGGTTCCTTAGAATGTTGTGGATAGTTCCACTATTTACGAAGCACACAATGTCTCTATGAGACAGATCTACAAAATGGAGTAGATAGGAGAGTAAATAGTTCTACTTGAACCATTTAAAATGATTGAAAGAAGCTACAAAAAGCTGCAATCCTGAGAGTGCATAAAAATTTCTGCGCAGAATGATTTTTGCGCACTAAAACAGCCATAATTTCTTCGTTAAAGTAGATATGGATAAACCGCAAAAGGTTCTGAAAACTAGACTCATAGAGATTTCCAATGATATAAAGCTCACTGTCTGGTTCGACCAGAGCTGTTCACAAAGCTCAAATGAAGTTGACTGTCCAGAAGGGACAGATTGCTGTTTTTTGCATAATTGACATGTGCGAAGCTGTGAAGCTTGCAGGTGGCGTGTAGGCTTTAGCCAAAAGTGACATGTGTATGATCAAAACCAAGTCCTTTCGATCATTCCATGGTCGTAAACTCCATGACTAGTTAGCAAAAGCTCCTTGACATGAACATAAACTAACTCAAAGGACCTAGAGGATTTGATCATGATGACGATTGTCCGGTTTTGATAAGACTTCAACGTCTTTTACAAGGTGGAAATTGGTTTAATAGAGTATGGGGATCCAAAATCAAAATTTTTCGGTAACTCTAAGTCAGTATGACCAGACATGTCCATGGAGGGTTGGTAGTGCGAGGCACACTTGAAACCACTATTTCCTTAATTTCAAACAATTCTAAGACATCACACTGAGCTTGAATGAGCCTAGTTGAACAATTGATGATGGAAAATCCGTTATAGGGTAGAAGACTTAACCGGAAACACGTTGGCAATCTTCCTTGAGGACGAAAGGCCGTGCGTCATCTTCACTTGGAAGAGACCAAAACGGCACAATTTAACCATGTAGATTGTAAATATGTCATACTTCTAAGGACGATGTAAAAATGTACATCTTTTTTGTAAATCAATACGAACCATAAGAGGAGAATAGTTTCATAACTTCGAAAAAATTCTTAAGACATTCATTATTGCTAATGTGAGTACATCGATGTCTCAAATAGACGAAGGACGTCAATGCGATGCCTTATTACATATAGCTTGGAAAGAAAATCAATGTCTATCCAATGATGTCAAAGTTAGGGGTAGCTAGAGCTAGATCCGAATCTTTGAAATTCGTGATCATGAGAATGACGTTATTGTCCTTATATTGATTTTTCGTACCTTTTGTATGTATTTATAATTTGAAGGAGAGCTCGACAACTCTTGGACCAGTGATCCGGAGATCCACAACGGTTGCATGTCATGAGCTGACATGAGTAGTTTTGACAAATTGATGTCTAGATCGGGAGTGTGGCTATTATTAGGGCCGGCGACACCTCCCTCTCTTTTCTAAACATTGGCACGGCGTTTTCTGCCGTTGTTGTGACCCATATTATTGTTCCCACATTAGGGGACAATTTCAAATACGTTTATCGCATTAGCGTATATACAATTCGCGTTTGCAATTGTATGATCAAAATTAAGTCTCGTTGGTAATTCCAAACCAACTTAGAGGATCTAGAGAATTTGATGATGATCGAATCAGCTAAAGTTTATGGATCATGATGCCACAAAAGATCATCGACAATATGTAGTCATTTAAAGTGATAAGTAATCCACTTGACTAATAACTCAACAAGTAAAATTGTATGAACGTTTTAAGAAACGTTCTATGAGTACATTCCATAGTACATTGTGGTCATTATTTTTTGCACATATTGTCATTGAAGGCTTTTGTCGATGTGGCGCATCAAAGACTGTGAGCACATGAGATGTGAAATATCGACATCTAGGCTTGTTAGCCTGTGGGTCAAAACATGTGGTTTAATCCTTTCCAATGAAATGTTCCATATATATCAAGCGAAGATTCGCTTTAGGCATTAAGTACGTCAAAACTCAAATGAGCATAATGTTATATTGCTCTTACATACAAAACCAAGCTGTTATGAGACTCGATAGAGATCACAAACAATGCTTTTAATGATTTTTCCTACGGATTGATCACACACAATCCAGAAAAACCATGAACTGATCAAACACAATTCGGAAAAAGGCCATGGATTGATCAAACATAATCCGGAGAAAGGTCGGGGTTGATCATACACAACCCTGACAAGGAAACAAGAGTGATCAAACACACTCTTGACCCGCGAATAAAGTTCCGGGATTTTGGTACCTGCACGCATAAAATCCCAAGCATAGAATGAAGATGAAGAAGGGAGGAAATGATTTTATCCTCCCCGAGTTATTGAACTTGGAAAAGTTTAGGGTCTCAAAACATATACCTTTCGAAACTTCAAACACTTGAAGAAGTTGAAAATTGTAGTCGAAGGAAATCAAGAATCGTCGGCAAGCGGCGGCCAAGGGATTGGCAGCCGGTGATGTCGGACGGCGGCCGGGAAAGCGGGCGGCGGTAGTAGTAAGACAGAGGAGCCGAAAAACACTTTTTAGAGTTTCAGAAAACAAATGGTGGGCTATTAGTTCTAGTGTTAGAACAAAGTGCATGATAACGTAATGAATGATAAAGTGTATAGACAAAGATAACAAGAGAATAATTAAATAGGGAATTATAAAGTACTAATATGGTAATGATAAAGAATACATAGGCCTATTCTAACTACATATCATGATGACATAAGACCAAGACACACATATGAAATATCCTATAACAAAGCCATTGAATTTGGAATGATAAGATTGTATTTTTGTTTAAGAAACAACATGACAATTAAGTATGCAAAGATTAACATCTCTATGATATATCTTTCGATATCTCCTTTTTTTGTAGGACTAATATATCTAAAGGGGTCAATATCTTATTTTCCACCGTATCTCAGATATTTCTCTGTTATCGTCAAATATATTTGATACTTATGATATTTACGATATATCTTCGATATATTAAAGAAATATATGTAAAATTTTTGGGCATAAAGAAAAATCACATTCAAAAATATTCAAGAGAGAAATGATTCTCTCAAATTATATCTCAATAAAAAGAGTGAGAGTCTTAATGAAGAGTGAGAGTCTCAAGTGATTTATGAGAAAAGAGTATTTCTCTGAAGGAATATCAGGATGGATGTGGAACGAGGGACCAATATGCATCTTTTCAATCACCTTGAGTCTTTTTCTAGATGTAAATAAAGTTGATGTTTATATTTTTATACTATTTATATGTAAATTTAATAAATTTCAGGAAATAAATTTCTTCTCAAATTTCTGATATATCTCTGATGTACACGATATCTTTTTTATTTAAAGTACCGATAGATACACCGATGTTGATATTTTAATACTTACACATGTGTCATTACGTTCACTATGGATTCCAGTACCATCATCTCTGCAGAGACCATTACTGCTACTAATATATATATATGTTCTCATGCCCGCTGCGTCATATGTATGATGTATCCACATATACGATCATAGATATATATGAATATATCCCTCTCTCTGGATTGAGGATGGTTGTGATGCACTCTCACCGGAAGAATAGTACTGTGCCATAACCCTCCCATTATGCTCATCAGTACTCCTCAATTGCAGTACTACTGTTGCTGCTATCTGGTGTTCGTCCCTTACTCCATTTACTGGGCTGCTTTACTTGCTCAGAGCTCTAAACTTTCATAAGGTTTGGACTGACTTCCTCGACTGACGTACTAAGTCGTTTTGATTCTGTAAGGTTGGCAAAGTAGCGACTGATCGAATCAAATCGATAAGGAGTGGTACGTACTGCCATGAGAATGATGAATCCCTATAGTTGGTCCCCATTAATTATCTGAAATATATATATACACCATGAATTTGCTTTCCTCTCTCTTGTATTCTGGGGTAGAAGGGTAACAACAATTTGGTAATAAGGCCGGACATTTAATTAGGTAAACAAGCTAGGAGTTAATACCGACAAATACAGTGATAGTTCTCCATCAGATTCAGAATCTGCTAGAAATGGCAACATGTGATCCTCCTCTCTTTCCTTTTATATCTTCATCACTCTACTCTTGCTTGCATGTGTTCTGTCATCTGAGAAATCAGATCCAGCAGAAATTACTCTCTCTCTTCAGTCTTCATCAACGAGTTTATTAAGATCATCAAGATAATAATAATAATACATAGTGCAAACAATTTGTAATCAAAAGGCTAGCGAGGAGAGCAAGACTTGTCTAATCTTCACGAAACTAATTTGACACAGACGATAACAATATATTCTCCCACTTATGTTTTCTGTTCATGCAATAATTCATCTCGCTTAAAAGACATAACCTAACTTCCAAAGCCATAGCTAGCTATGAAGGGAAAATTCTGATGTGCCTTGTAATTTGCATAGACCTGCGCCCCCTGCTGGACCCCCTACTGAACTTCCCCTCCTTAATGATAGGCATGTTATACCAGACATATCGTTTCGGTATAACAGTCAAACCCGCTATGAAGTACTGGAGTTACTATTTGTTGGCTTATGATTTTATTAATATTAAACTCTAAACTTACCAAGTAAATAATCTACTCATTCATATCCACAAGATTCTTGTTCTTCTTTCGCATCAAAACAAGATATTCTTGTTCTTCTTTTATATTTTTGGTAATCAATCCCGATCCCAATTACCCTAAACAGCTAGCTAGCTCGAATATATTAACATGGATAAGGTAATATCCATGATCGATCACATGCAACTGGACTCATGATTAATCGCGGTGCATGTCATAGCTGGCGTCTCTCATTTTCGTCATAGAAGAAGTTGTCTCCATGGAAGAAGACGAACTTGATATGCTACACTTTAACCATTTCGTTGGATTATATATATGAACTATATATATATATTCAAACCCGAAATAGTGGTGAGCATATGTGTTTGCCATTGCGATCTATACACGATGAGCTAGAGAGTACCTAGCTACCTTTTCTTTAATTTTTCTCTCTTTTAATTTGCACTTTAACAATTTCTTGGAGTTTAACGGACAAGGCCATGACCCCTCCATGTGGTCTAAAATAGCTTTAGAAGCAAACTGCATTACAAGACTATACCATTTCCAAATGCGCATGTCCTTTTCTTTTCTTTCTTTCTGGCTTTTGTTGTTCTCACATGGCGCAGACCCATATGGATGAATAAAGCATATGATATATAATATATGTGACGTGATGGAAATATGTATCAAAAGGGTTTCGATGGAGAAGCGGTTGGTTGTATGCTTACATCGTCAACAACGTAAAGGTGTTATGTTTGTGTACCATATGTGAAATCGATCTCTATGGTGTTGGACTATATATGCCTTCGACAGGTAACGTGCGACTCATGATTTAGATTCTTTACCATGTTACATTACAGAACAATACGAGTTATTAGTTTTAGACTCGTAGTACATGAAAGATATAATATAGCTGTCTTACCCTGATTAAAGATATATCGAGCTTATATACTATGTCATTAGGTTAAATGAGACTGAACAAGTACACAGTTGAACGAATGAATTTATAACTAAATAATATGGTTTTTATGTAAAATAATCCCAAAGTGGAGTCACTGATTAAAGTAATGTGTCGATTAATCTTTGCTTTAATGTTTTTAAGGTAAATTACTGGTTACTATATATAGGATGTTAAGTGGCTAAGTGCAGTGACTGCAGTCATTATCAATATAAAGAAGAAAACATGCAATGCTTGGGCAGTACACTACTGATGTTAAGTTGAAGCTTGATCTTTATCTGCTTTCAAACCCACATGCTGGCGACTAATGATAGGACGCTTTGTGGAGCCAACACTTTCATCCATGAAATTGATGATGGCATTTCACAGACAGTTTGTGCTAATAGTAAGTAAATTGAACACAGATTTTTGGTTCATAATTTTGAAGTGGACTGGGATTAGTTTGTGCCACGTACTGCTGTTTCTTTCAAACATGTATGATTTCATCATTTCGATCGAGAGTTCAGGTTGTGGTGTCAAGTTTTTGGTATATATATTTCATATCAAATCGTATAATGCGATGTTTGCAAATGCACGAGTGGAGAATAACTTCAATTCCAAAACTTGAAATATCTCATTTTCAATATTAATAGCTTATGTTTTATTTTGTCATGATTATAATTGAGTATGACGCTGTTTTGAAATTAAAATGTGGTGTTCCTCATTTCGCTCATTTTTAGGTCACATTTTCATATCTCCACCGCTCAATGTTTAGAACATAGTGTGTAGATCATTCATACAAAGTTTTATCTAATTTGAAGATCATGTAGGTACCAAATTAGATTAAATGAATGAATTGAACAAAATCTGTTTAAATGGAACCGTTCGTGTAAATCACAATTACGGAAGCTCAAATGATCTCTAAATTAGATGAAACTTTGCATTAATGATATACACACTATGTTCTAAACACTGAACAGTTGAGATGTGAAAATATGACCTAAAAGTGAGCGAAATGAAGAGCACCACACTTTAATTTTAAAACGGTGTCCTGCTATGAATGAGAACTGTATAATTGAGTGGAACTATATATATATATATATATATATATATATATATATTTGATAAATTGATGTGGTGCATAATCTTCTTGTATGGTGGGTGGTGTGATGACCTTTAAACTTGTTCACAAAGGTAGTTTGCTGTTGAATATCGGGTTTTATTATTAGAATGTTTCCTTAGCTCTCAAAACACCATGTTTAAGGCAATCCTCCAAGATAAAATCACTTCACTTTCTTTTTCGATCAGCAGTATAGTACCCTATCTTCCTCGGTTCCTTCTTTTCTTCAGTAGTATCCGATCGAATCGACTAATTGGTATTGTCTATTGGTTATAGCTAGCTAGCCTCGGAGATTATTGGAAATGTATTGCCCATTTGCTCCCCCAAAATGAGGAGTGAATTGTAATGCTTTTGACGATTGTAGTATGTGATATATTGCCCTCTTGGCTCACGAACACCCTAGATTTGTATAAAATTATAGGAGATATGGGGCCAAACTAACTTGGTGCCAATTTGAGTTGATATCCACTTTTCTGATCATTATAGTTTATCAACATTGGCAATCATATAGAAATATTACTAAGTGCATTTTATAGATACTTTGAAGAAATGGACATTCAAACTTTAGGTCATCTTCCAAAATATTCAAGAAAAATAACAAAAGATCATAAATTATGAAAATCCTACATGGCACCACTAGCAAAAGACACCAGCACCTTCTATAACCTGATTAGCAACATCAGGTTGATTGCAAATTAATTAAAACCTCCGAAAATGAAGAGAAGTCTTCTTTGTGATCATAATCTCAAACACCGCAATTCGTATGAAATGATTTATCATTTTCAAACGTAAATTTTACATGCCAAACATCACATAACGATTTCTTGTTCTATTATAAGCTGTATGCTACATGTAATATAATTTGACGAGCGGTAAAAAGTAAATATAATCTCAAACTAGATATAGAGTAAAAACGCAATATTCTCAAAGATCTAGACCGCCCACCTATGAATCATCCCATGTTGGTACCAAAGGACACACAATATCATCTGGCTCTGCCAAGTTTCTCTGTTGCATGAAATTGGAGAGCAACCAAAGCCAAATGATAAGAGGATGAAGACTACCAGGAAGAGAGGCTTAAATAAAAGCACATGGGTTGCATGTGCAGTAGTCTGTTTTCTGGTTGTCTCTATTCTTCTTCTTCCCCCTTTCCCCCCACCTTTGGTTTGAATCAATGCCACCATGTGCATATCTCTCCAAAACCATCGCTACCAGCTTAATTAGCTTCCCCTTTCCAAAATCCTCAGTCACATATTATCCAAATTAAACCACCCCACCCAGAAAACCCAACTTGTATTATCATCACTGTGGTCCTGTTCACTATTTATCATCATCATCCCCAATCAAAACTACCCTCTTCTTCCTTCAATTCAATCCCACTGATAGTGATGAAACCCAGGCACCCGTGTGATTGACAGTGAGAGTGACAGTAACAATAATGCCACTGTTTTTGATTGCCCCGCCGGTCCGGTCCGGTCCTGGCCGGGAAGGGTGAGGAGCATGAAATGGGGCACAGATAAATCTCCCAGAATCAGAGAGTGGTGTCATTGTGCTGCCTGCTTCTAGTGGGGACGACATCCCACATGATATGTTTTGTACCACCCCCTTGACAGTTGGCGCTTTCACCAACTTTGAGTCCTTTTTGCTCATACGTATATGTATATGATCCAATTCTCATTCTCACCCTCTTCACTGCTTACAGTTACCACTCTACATTCTCATTCTCGATCTCTTATGTAAACATTGCTATTCAGGTTGGCCTCCCCACCACGTTGAAAAAGGACTTGTCACTCTTGACGGTGTTCAGACTTCAAAATGTGCATGTGTCACCAAAACTTACAAATGGTTAATCTCGTAGTTTTAATCCTAATGGTACTTTGCTAACGCACATCAGTCGACGATTTAAGTTTCAGATAACTGGACCGGTGACACAAATTCGACACTTATCCCCTATCTTGTGCGGAACAAAAACTACCCATATAGATCTTGTTGCTAAACTTGATGCCTGGAACATATGCACACTGGTAGTAAAACCCAAAGAAATTGAACTATTGATAAGGTTGGTCCCCAACATGAATCTTATTCTCTCATCATGATATATAGATAGATGACAAGAAACTATACCAAATATGCAAAACCCAAATTGGTGTCTAGCTAAGATTAAGAGGCAATAAGATCAACCAACCATACACTTCGACATCACAAAGAAAGAAGAAGAAGAAGAAGAAGAAGAAGAAGAAGAAGAATCCCGTCTATCTAAAATTCTAATCCAGCAGTTCAAAGTTATTCTATTAAATGTTTTTTCTTTTTTCTCCAAACTTGGATGATAGAGAAAGAGAAAGGCTGTTCCTTAAGCTAGACACAGGTATTTAACAGAGACATGATTCATGATGATGATGATGAGCATTACTTGCACTGAAAGAGAAAGAAAAGAAAAGAAGTGACGCATGGCGACTTGCGATTCGTCTGTCTAATCAACTCGGCTGCGGCGAAGAACCTGACCCGCCGGCGCCGGAAGTTGAACCGGAGACAGAAAGCAGCTCCGTGAGACGGCTCATAGCCCGGACCTGCATCTCCAAAGCCGCAATATAATCAGTCGCCTCTTCCAGAATCACCGGCAGCGGCTGCTTCCGGCAACCGGGAACCAACCGGCCGAGCACCCTCACCTTCCTCTGCACAGCCGGTAACCCCTTCCCCTTCAACCGGAAAACACTAAACTTCTGCTTCTTCAACTTTCCGGCGCCGGTCGCCGCCGCCGCCGCGCTCTGCTGCTGCTTGCGGTGCTGCCGGAACTTGATCTTGAGCCGGTTGGTGAGAATGGCCCGGCTCCAGCGGGTCCTCCCCTTGGCGGCCGCGGCCAGGACCCGGTCCGCGGCTTCCCGAACAGCCCGGCCGCGGCGCGGAGGCGGAGGAGGACACGTGGAGGATGATGACTGGGTGGACGGCTCAACGGTGACGTGGTTGAGGGCCTGGAGCAATTTGGAGGAGTAGAGATGCTGCTGGGCTTCGGATTTCCATTTGGTGACGTGGGAGTGGAGGTGGTTGTGGTGGTCCTGTTTGGCTGCCTGGAGCTGCTGCTTCTTCTTCTTCTTGCGTTGTATTCTAGAAGGACGATGATCGGAGGAGGTGGCTACGGGGTTGGAGATCAGTGTTGTTGACGCCATGGATTCCGATATAATATTCCAGACGAATCTAAAGAGCTAGCTGCAGGTACAGAAATGTTTTGTCAAGAAAGAAAGGTCATGGTTTTTGGTGAGAGGATTGGATATAAGGGCTGGGAATGGAATCGGATCAAATCGAACGGAACGGAGGTTGTTGAGGGGGGAGGAGGATGGAGGGAGTAGTGGTGAGTAATAATAAGGAAGAGGGGAGAAACGGTGGCAAGAGACTTATAAAGGAATCAAAACACTGCACGCGTCATTTCCTTCATTGCCACCCCACTATTTTTCTTCTTTTTTCTTTTACATTTTCCAAATTTACCATTGTGTTTCTTAGTATTTTTACAACAAGGTGAGGTGGTAAAAATTTTGTATGGTGAGCTATTTTGGTTAGGTATGAAGTGAAAAGAGTAGAGGCATTATTTGCTTAGGAACCTAGAGTACACGACGAGGTTCTAAACTATAGTAATTTGGTTTTGTAAAGTTATTGTAGTTTTTGGTGTGATAAATGAATTGTATTGTTCGTGAAATTGTATCTTTTTAGTGTTGTGTCGCGATTAAATAGTGTTTAGTTGACATTGTAACAATCAAATTGACTGCAACTAATTATAACAGACTGTATAATCGACACATTATGTCCACTAAGTTTTCACTCACGTAAGCTTATTTTTGAAAATTTTGAAGTGCCTATATACGTTTTTGATCGAATAGGTAAATATATTGTTAGCACAGCTATAGACCAACGAAAATAAAATACATTTGGTTGAAAACAGTTATAATTAACCTGCCCGAATTACAGAATTTGACATGTCTGACACACTAAAAGAGGCGCCGGGGGGGGGGGGCAAATAAGTGAAATAACTGCTACCATCTTATTGCGGTGGTGGTGGTGTTGGCTTCCACTAACAGAGAGAGAGAGAGAGAGAGAGAGAGAGAGAGGGGCAAAGGGTCCCCAATACAAACATTTGTTTTCATTCCGTGCAATGATGAAGGAAGGGAGGGGGGCGATGATCCAGAAAAGAAGTGATAAACTAAACAAAACTGCATGTGAAATGTGGGTTGTTTCTCTGGCACTTTTCCTATCCCCCTCCCTCTCTCTCCCTTTGTTGCGTTTTTGGAGCTTTCTCCTCCTCTCAAGGTGTGGCCAGTTCTGCTCCACCTCCTCCACATTTTCCTCCCCCGACGGGGTCCCTTCTCCGCCTGCTCCCTTAATCTATAAGATATTTCCTCACCTCAAATCCCCATTTCCAAACATACTTAATCCTCAAAACACATCATAATTGCCCCTAATAACACATATACTACGATGTATATCGAACTAACACATATAACAAAAGAAGATTAGTCGATAAATTACAAACCGACAAAGAACTAGAGAATGCATATAAAATCAGACTCAAAATGTGAGTTTTGAGATCACAAGAATTGGTTTCAGTGAAAGCTAATGAGGAAATGCATATCACACTAACAGCATGAATTAACAAGATCCCATTCTGAAATGGTTGTGCAAAGTTCAGAGAAACTAATAGAGACAGCTCCTGATGTGAATAATTATTCCGTTCAAAGCATTGATGAAGAAAAGAAAGGGGAAAATAGTGCTGACAACCTGACATTGGGATAAAAGAAGGTCCAGATGCTCCATATTGATCTATGATTTGGATAGTTTATTTGGATATAAAGTTTTTAATAATCATGAACCTAATCCCCATTTCTCACCAAAATCATGGTGGCATGTGTGTATCAAAACACTTTAGGGGGCATTATACTGAGGAACCTTAATATATACATATATAAATTTTGAAAGAGACCAGAAACACCTCAAGGGCATTATGATGCACCAGGGAGATTGCCTCCCCTGTAACAGACACAATCAAACAATGAGCTCCATAAAGTGGGAGGAGTATTCAAAAGCCTCCAGAAAATTAAAGCAAGAAGATAGATACATTGTGCAAAGGAAGAATGGGGAAGGTAAAGTTGTGAATGGTGAAGAAGGATGAATGTAGATGATTGTGAATATGGGGTGTTAGATCAATAATTCAGAATGGAGTCCTCACCAGTGTTTCTGGTGTGTCTCAGTAGCTTATCACAATCTATCCCTTTCAGATATCCCATAGCTATACTGCAGAAAGTATAAAACTAGCAATTTGGTTTTCTAGTGAAAAATATACCATACAGGTATCTTCACAGTGCGGGTGGTTTTTGCACAGTTGAATGAGCTGATTCATCTGATTGAATAGTCCAAAACTCCTGCAAACAAGCCTGTACCTTACTATACATGAATATGAATCTTACACGTTGTAAAAGCATCCTTCAGGAACAGCAAAACAAAACAATTCACCTTGGATCCTGTATTTACTAGATCAAGAGTACAATCACTATTGATCTTCGTAACTTAAAAAGAGTGCATATATGTGTTTAGCTTATACCATTTCAGAGGATGATTTAGTGCTCCATCTGATGCTAAGGAAACAAAAGCATGCTAATGATTTCTATGTTGGGACACCTTGATATGCCTTAGTAGGTATGTGATTAAACTAGAGAGGTTTTGGCTTAATCATAAAGTTTTAGGAAGATTGAAGAACACAACCAATCATTGACCTAAGAATCTTCATCCATGCCTCAATTTTCTTTGATCATGCCAATCACTACATTAAAGGGCAACAAACTCTTCTTTCTTGTAGGGATCACCCTCTCGAATCACCAAAATCTTTGCTTTTAAGTACAGCTAGCTCTCTCTTTCACTATGTCTCTATAATAGTTTATTTTGAGGACTAAACCAGCTTGCAAGTCATTCACTTTTCGGTAGCCTCATCTCCTTAAACTGATTTCAAAATTACTAGTCGGCCAAATTTGATTGGCGACTCTGGTTCAAAAAACGAGTTTCTAGCTAAGCTCTACTGATCACGATTTTAAAATAGTTAAATATAATTTCTAGCTATCCATCCTCCAGCAAATCTCTCCTCACTGAAGAAGTTTATCACGTCGAATCTGGTAATAAAATATAAAATGAGCAACTAGGCCTTGCTGTCATGAGGAAAAGGTTAACTAAGGATATACTTGATCACTAAGAAGGGTGAGATCGTTTAAAAAACCAACTTGTAGTTGTCTCTAAACATTCACCCCCTTCCATTAGTCTACAAATAAGTCATCTTTATGGTATTTTATGCAGTAATTAAAACATCTCTTTGACCCTTGGGATTGACTAGTTTTACTCCCTTTTTTTCTCTCAGCCACCATCACGAAGTCTTTGTCCTAACAGAGTTCTTAAGATGAAGGGATAACATTTATACAGAAGCAGTCCCTGACCTTAATCAGGTTCAACATCGATCGTTTAAACCGTTCAACTATTCAACTATGTGTTCCACCAACCCAGCAGGCATACTATGTATAGTGAAGACCAATTTTTCATTTTCTTTTGTCTGACTAATTTCAATGTTTTCCTACTGAGAACACTTTGCCCAGATATTCCAGTAGAGAGCAAAAATAAAAATAAAAAAGGAAAAAATGTAGCTTAAGAAGACAGATAACAGGATGACAAGCATTAGGCAAAGTAGTTGGTACTTGGTAGATAAAAATGGATGTTCTTCAAAATAGTGTTTGCAGTACCAAAATTTTTCTATAATAATTTAAATGAACTATATCCATATGGTATGACTTCAAAGACACAATCTATTTTACAATTTTCTTATGAGGATAATCCATCATACGGTTGTATTGTTTGGGATTTCATATTTGGGGCACCTAGTTGTTCCTGGACAACAAACAGCACCAATCATCTTTAATCATTGATCAGACTCAAATAATTAAATTAATTAAGGACATGTGAAGGCAGATGTAATACGCGTCACGTACGTGGGTAGTGGGTACACACTTTTACCAATCCAGCACTCTATTGTAATTAGCTATAAAACATTTTGAGAAAAATACACCAACAGTGTATGAATTCTTGGAGGACTGTCAATATGGTACCCGAACTTTTAAATGTATCAAAGTGATACCTGGACTTGTATTTTTGTACCAACGTCGTACCTGTGGTCATTTTCCGTCACAGCTCCGTCATTGATAAACACGTGCGGGTCATGTGAGTTGGAAATTGAGGACATAAATGACTTTGAGCATCAAGAGTTTTACAGGAAAGCTGCAAATAAGAACTGTACAGTCTACAACTGGAAACACCAGGACATGAGAGTGCCAAAAGTGAATCAAGAATCCACCTTCAAGTCAACTGACGAGTAATTCTATCTGATTCTTGAACTGTCAACGATTTCGCACTGTGATATATATAACACCATCACCAGTAGTCATTGCAAGAACATGTCCCATCCACCTCTATCCAGCTAGAACCTGCTTCTTTGACCAAAGCTTTCTCTTTCATTTGTTTTCTTATATTTGCTACTTCTTCCCACTGACCAGTGGAAGCATACAAATTTGATAGTAAGCTATATGCTGCTGAATCATGTGGGTTCTGCTTCATAATCATCTTTGCTGCATGTTTCCCAAGCTCAACGTCACAATGCACTCGGCATGCTCCAAGAAATGTTCGCCATATTAGTGCATCAGCTTCAAAAGGCATTGAGTTAATAAATTCAATGGCTTCTACAAGGGATCCTGAGCGGCCCAATAAATCAACCATACATGCATAGTGTTCCATTCTTGGGACAATACCATGTTGTTGGTGCATTTCCTTGAAGTGTTTCCACCCCTCAGAAATCAAACCTGCATGGCTACATGCTGATAAGACAGCAATATATGTGATCTCATTCGGTTTTAACCTGGCCTCAAGCATTTGGTCAAATAGTCCCACAGCTCTAGCCGCATAACCATGTTTTGCAAATCCTGTGATCATTGAAGTCCATGATATAACATTCCAATCCTCCATCTTATTAAACACTTGAAAAGCAGCGTTTATGTTTCCACACCTGGAATACATAGAAACCAAGGCATTGCAAATGCTTTGATTTGACTCAAATCCTGATTTTATAATCCGGGAATGTATCTGTTCGCCCTTATCAACTGTACAAAGGCTGGCTGCTCCACTCAAAAGACTAGCAAATGTGAAAGCACTAGCCCCTAGTCATGTATTCTCAATTTCATGGAGAAGTCCAAAGGCTCCTTCAGTGTCAAGATGCTTGGCATATGCATCAACGATTGCATTATAAGATATCAAATTCTTCTCATACAGAACATCAAAAGCTTTACGAGCATCGTCCACATGGCCAGACTTTGCATACATGCTAATAAGCGAATTTCCCACACAATTAACTGATGCAAGGCCAAGTTTCACTGCAAGGGAGTGAACTTGACCTCCCTTATGCCGATCAGAAAGGTTTGCACAAGCCTTCAGGATGCTAGCAAACGTGAAATGATTAGGTGAAACATGACCACCCGAGATCATTTTAACAAAGAGCTCGACAGCTAGCCTCCAATGGGATGTCGTTGTTCGCGAAGCACGAGACCATCGCGCTCCACGACACTAGGTTTCTCTTTGGTCCCATCGTTTGGAAGATGGACCGGGCGGTTTCGAAGTCGCCGGATTTGGAGTAGACGCTGATGAGGGAGTTGAGGATGAGGGAGTCGGGGCGGAGGTGGGAGTGGGAGAGGTGGGCGTGGACGAGCTTGGCGAGGTGGAAGCGGCGGGAGCGGAGGCAGGATTTGAGGAGGAGGGAGTAGGTGGGGAGGTCGGGGTGGGAGCCGCGGCGGGCCATGAGGTCGAGGGTGGAGATTGCTTTGGGGAGGTGGCCGACATTGATTTGGGAGATGAGACGGCGGTGGAGATGATCGGAGGTTAGCGGAGGAGGAGGAGGAGGAGGGAGTTTGGGTTTTGTTTACAGAGACATTGATTCATCTACTGAAGGGGTCGCTCAGTCATTTATTCTCTTTTTTTCAGTCACGTGCGTCACATGTGACATGAATTAACAGAGCTGTGACGGAAAATGACGACAGGTACGACGTTGGTACAAAAATACAAGTCCATGTATCACTTTGATACATTTAAAAGTTCGGGTACCATATTGACAGTCCTCCAAGAGTTCAGACACTGTTGGTGCATTTTTCTCAAACATTTTACATGGGCTAAGCTGGCAAAATGGTGTTCGGATAGACTCTGAGTTGCCAAACAAGGACAACAACTGAACATGGAAAACCAGATGATCATGTTGAGACTTCATGAGTCATATTCCTTGCATAAAACTATTGAAGTAAGCATTTAAGCCTAGACACCTAGTTAATGCACAGCATTTAAGCAAAAATTGCATAAATATAGACCATAACTATGTATGGATCTTCAAATAAAACAAATGCAAGTTTGATATACTGAGAATGATATGTACATGACCCAGATATGTACTCAAGATGTATAAAACTACAAGGAATTTTGGCTAGAACGTTATGTCGAACACCCAGATTTTTGTAGCCCTTCACATCTATGTCCAACTCAGTACACAACCATGGACATGTTAATCTCTATCTGTAGACCTAAGGCATGAAACATGACTTCAGAGCATAACATTCATGATGTCCTGTGGTCTGAAACTCTGAATGGTACTACGATTTCAAGTACCAATATCTAAGGAGCTAATTGGTTCAAACATGTAGAGCAGACAGGGTGTGGGTTACCTACAACTAGTTTTCTGCTCTCCACAGTATACAAGAACGAAATTTCCTTTTATAAAAATTAAGAACCCTTCAGTCTCGTCCACAAATTTTTTGTTTTCTGCAATGACGAGAACATGAGTTGCACTTCCACACATTTTTGTTTCCTTAAACGAGTAATCGTTGTTAACAATGTAAATGAACGTGCAATCATAAAACCCAACCTAACAAGCATTATTAGAAGCATACAACACTGAGTCTACATTTCTCTACAGGAACATTCACTATCATCACGTTATCCAAAATGGGGAATACAGTAATCAGATTTAGCTCTTACTACTCACAAGAATATAAACCACAGAGGAAAACAGTAACAATCGCATTCTGTTTCCAGAAAATCACACTGAAATAGCTATTAACTGTAAAATGAACGATCCATAACCATGCACACAATACTGAGAACAAGAGGTTTATATGATTATATCAGCTAAACATTCGACAATATCTAATGGAGGGTAAATCATACAAATGGTCTATTTTCTTGTTGTTGTAGGAGATGACTCTTTTGTCAGTCTCATATGCGTTGGAGAAATTTATATATGCTTAGCTCTACAGTTGTGTACATATACATACATATATGTATATGCTTCAATAAACAAAATAAACAGCATTTATTTATTTATTTTATTTCAATCTATAAAACTAATACAAGTCGCGTGATCTATATTATGATTTTTGGCTAAGGAACGCACTTGTGATTACATACTTGTTCATAAGGATAACAATCAATTATGGGGTTATTACAACACCAAACACATCCTTTTTTATCACACTGTTTACCACAAATGTGTATTTTGATGCTGCTATCAAATGGTTGATCATCTCTCGATATCTCCGTGTTGCTGGTGCTGGTTTAATCCAAACAATTGGTATTAGAGCAACTCATGTGCACGTAGAAATCAAACCATCTCATGAAACAAAAAGTGGAGGTGTGTTTTAAGGTTGAAAGATTGATTTCTATTTGTATGTATGGGAGGATCTGATAGCAATTGTTAGGATTAAATTTACACGTTGATAACCGTACACATGCTAGAAACATAAAAAAGAGTGAAATTAACAAGGTCACAAACCTGCTGGAATGCCATTTACGTAGTCGAAAGCAACTGATGATTAGCACATAACTGGGTAACTATCCAAGGTCGGAGGCGCGTAGAAGTTCTGAGTACGTATCTCATAAAGCCGGCTGGGATGATCAGTCCATGTAAATTAATAAGGTAATAATCCGGTTGTTTCATGATATGATTCTATATATATGTGAGTGATGAGGTGTTGTGCGGAAGCGGATATTGATAAGGAACTAATTGATCAACTAAACAACGATAAAGAAAATAACACAAGGAACTCAAGAATTTATAACGGTTCACTCGATTAATGTGATTGAGGTATGTTCACTTTTAGAGATGGCGAGAAATTTCATTATATCAATTGGAGAGAATACATTCATATTGATTTTCTGAACCAATATAAATTCTTGTTTTCTTTCGTTTGTTTTCTTTATCGTTGTTTGGTTGTTAAATTAGTTTCATATCAATATCGATGTTTGTTTACGCTTTTGTACAACACCCCATCACTCACACAGGAGAGTCAGGTGAGACCTGCGCGCTAGCTGAAAATATGCTTTTATTTTCAGATAATAATGCTATTAGCTTACCCGAGGATATTGTATGATAGAAGATGACCGATCAATTGGCTGAGACACTAGCTAGCCTGTTAACTTCCTCTCAAATCAGTTGTGCAAATTACACATCAGCTAGTGCATGCCATACAGAAACAATAATTCTAAAGAATAGAAACTCAGTGTAATGAAGAAAACAAAGTTGATCGATAATATGATCGATCGATATGGTGTGACGTACATTCTCAAGTTCAAATCTTCCAAACTGATATTTAAGAAGACTTAACTTTCATCACTTTGAACAGGCAAGTTTCTTCACAATTGAACCAACGAATCAACTCGCGAGTTCTGCTGTACTTGTATACAACAGTTGATTCTGATACCTGCAATTCATTATGTAATACACCCTTGTTATTGGTTAAGATCATCTTTAGTGGCCCTAATTAACTTCTCCATCATTAATAGATATGGTGCCACTTAACGCTCTGACTGCTCTGAATGTGATACCACCATTTCATACATGCTCTGATCTATATCAATACAAACATTTCCTAATGGGTTTCTGGGTTCACATTGCAAATGATCCAAGTTAACTATATTAAATCTTATAATTTTGCTGGTGTTATTATAGTCAAATATAACAAGGTTTGGAGAATGAATTTTCTGATGTATTATTCATCGTACAGAAGAGGCTATTTATAGAGATACTACATGTACAAACCCTACGTACAATGTACTACATGTACTACACAATAACAAATTAATTTACATTCCTAAACTGACTTTATGACTCACGCTAACACTCCCTCTCAAGTTGGCGCATATACATCAACCATGCCCAATTTGCTAAGTGGATCATAAAAAGCCTTCTTAGAAACTCCTTTTGTGAGTATATCTGCAAGTTGCTCTTCTGTAGGGACAAAAGGAAAGCTAATGATTTTAGCATCTAGCTTCTCCTTTATAAAGTGACGATCAACTTCCACATGCTTAGTACGATCATGTTGCACATGATTCTGTGAGATATCGATAGATGCCTTGTTGTCACAATACAGCTGCATAGCACACTTGGATTTAACACCCAAATCTCGTAACACATTCCTCAGCCACAACAACTCGCACGCTCCATGAGCCATACCCCTATATTCTGCTTCAGCACTAGACCGAGCCACAACCTTTTGCTTCTTACTCTTCCAAGTAACAAGATTACCTCCCACAAAGGTAAAGTATCCTGATGTAGACCTACTATCTGTAATATTTCCAGCCCAGTCTGCATCTGTAAAACCGCATACCTCAACAATGTTGTTATGCCTAGAAAACATTACTCCTCTCCCTAGAGCGGACTTCAAGTACCTCAAAATCCTTACAACAGCATCCATGTGATCTATACTGAGATTATGCATGAACTGACTCACAACACTTACTGCGTACGCAACATCAGGTCTGGTGTGTGCTAAATAAATTAGACGTCCAACTAACCTCTGATATCGAGGCTTGTTGGTAGGTACCTGATCAGGATACTCTGCTAATCGGTGATTCTGCTCAATAGGAGTATCAATTGGAGTACAATCCAACATACCTGTCTCTGTTAATAGATCAAGTATATACTTCCTCTGACACAGATAGATGCCTTCACTCCCCCTGGCTACCTCAATGCCCAAGAAGTACTTAAGTGTACCTAGGTCCTTCATCTCAAACTCTGTGGCTAGCTGTTTTTGCAATCTATCCATCTCAACAGTATCATTACCAGTAACAACCATATCATCAACATATATGATCAGAGCTGTTACCTTCCCTTGTTGATGTATGAGAAACAATGTGTGGTTTGAGTTACTCTGCTTATAACCAATCTTCCTCATGAACTGTGAAAACCTTCCAAACCAAGCACGAGGTGATTGTTTAAGACCATACAAAGACTTTCTCAATCTGCACACAAAGTTACCTGAAAGAGCAGTTTTATATCCAGGTGGAAGATCCATATACACTTCCTCTATAAGTTCTCCATGAAGAAAAACATTTTTGACATCAAACTGTTTAAGAGGCTAGTTCAAGTTAGCAGCAAGAGAGAGCAATACCCGAATAGTGTTCATCTTTGCAACTGGTGCAAATGTTTCATCATAGTCAATGCCATATGTCTGGGTGAATCCCTTTGCTACCAGACGTGCTTTATATCGACTCACTGACCCATCTGGATTATGTTTCACTGTAAACACCCAGCGACATCCCACAGCCTTCTTTGCATGTGGTGGAGATACAAGTTCCCAAGTATTGTTCTTCTGTAATGCTTCCATCTCTTCATCCATTGTTTTTTCCTCCATTTTGGATCTCCCAATGCATCCTGCACTTTGTTAGGTACTGATACAGCAGATATTTGATTCACAAATGATTCATATGACTTAGACAATCTCTTGGTAGACATAAAATTTGCCACATGATATTTAGTTTTGGCTTGAAGGGTAGGTTCATACTTTTTAGCTGGTTTACCCCGAGTAGACCTATTTGGTAACACATATTGTCTACTACTAGTATCAACCCCAATAGAATTACTAACCTCAGATGGAAGATCTTCTGTACCAGGGAGACATGAGTCAGGGGTATTAGTAACATCAGGCAAGGAAGGAGGGGCAGTAACGCTTTCAGCGTCTGACTCTTGAATCTCTGGAGCAATGATACCAGAATCATCTGGTGGTGCCTGTCTGTCATCGTCTTGTCCTTGAACCTCTGGTGTATCGGTAACCTCAACTGAATGACTTGTCTCCCCCTCTCCATGATACAGCTCTTCATAATATGAGTGCTCCCCCTGAAGAGCAGTATCAGAAGAGGTGTAATAGCTCATATCCTCAAAGAAAGTAACATCCATAGTGACATAATACTTCCTAGTAGGTGGATGATAGCACTTGTACCCTTTCTGATGGCCCCCGTAGCCAACAAACACACACTTAATAGCCCGGACATCCAATTTACTTGACCTTTGACTCTTTGGGATATGAACAAATGCAACACAACCAAAAACACGAGCTGGGAGATTATGAAAGGAAGATAAAGAGACATAAGAAGCTAGTACCTCGAATGGTACTTTTCCCTGGAGGACAGTAGAAGGAAGACGATTAATGAGATGGGCAGATGCGGAGATAGCGTCACCCCATAGATTCTTGGGACAATGGGCACTAAAGAGAATACAACGAGCCAAATCAAGTAAATGACGATTTTTCCTTTCAGATACCCTATTCTGTTCAGGTGTGTAAGGACACGTTTTCTGGTGGATAATCCCATGTGTTTGTAAGAAAGACTGAAATACACGATTGACATATTCCCCCCCCCCCCCCCCCATTATCAGAGCGAAGAATTTTAACTTTGGCATTGTACTGTGTTTGGACTTCAAAAAGGAAGGCTTGAAAAGCCGGAAAAACCTCATCCTTAGTTTTAAAAAGAACAACCCACGTAAGACGTGTACAATCATCAATAAATGACACATAGTATCGCATACCAGACACATTGGATTCCTTTGAAGGTCCCCAAACATCAGAATGAATTAATTCAAAAGGAATGACACTTTTATTAGAAATACGAGATGAATAAGTTGAGCGATGACTCTTGCCTAAAACACAGGTTTCACAATGTAAGACTGACTCATCCACACCAATAAACAACGAAGGCATGGATTTTTTCATAACACTAAAAGATGGATGCCCTAAGCGACGGTGCCATAACCAAACTTCACTTAGCTTGTCAGAATTGGACATTAAAGCCGCCCAGGACTGTGCTCCTGGTTTCGCCCCTACGTACGTCTGATCCAGATGAAACAACCTGCCCCTCAGATACCCCCGACCTATTAACTCCCCAGTGAGAAGATCCTGAAAAATCACATACATAGGAAAAAAAGTCACAGAGCATTTGGATTCAACATTCAACTGTGGGACATATATCAAATGATGAGATAAAGCATGTACATATAGCACATTATTTAGCACTATTGTGAGGGTGATACAAACTGACCCCTTTCTTAACACAGGGAAGGCCTCACCGTTAGCATTAGTAACATAAGGTACGGGTGGAGATGATAATTCATTAAAATAAGATTTGTCATAAGTCATATGATCGGAACCACCTGAATCAATAATCCATGTATCACCACCAACAAAGTTAGAAATATTTAAGGCCATACCTATCTTGCCACGACCAGCGACAGATGCTGAGGGTGTGGCACCTCCTGCTGTATGATGATCACATCCGACCACACCATAGATGTCTGGTTCCTGGACCAACTGGATAGCTGCTTTCGCCTTGGGATGATATGTAGGCCTTTTAGGCCTAAGATGCGGGTACAACTTCCAACAAGATTCATGAGCATGGTCACCATTGCAGTAAGAGCAAGGAGAACGAGGTTGATTCCCAAAGCCTGGTGGTGGTCCTTGCTTGTGGAATGGAACAGAACTTGATTGCTGAAGGAGTGGTGCTGGTGCTCTTGCCTGAATAGTGAGACTGGAGACTTCAAGTTGTGCTTGAGTAAGGCTGTCCTGCTGAGACTCATCCTTATGGATATATGTGAAAGCTGTAGTCAAGCTAGGAGGTTCTGTCATTTGGAGCAGCTCTCCTTTGGCACTGTTATGTTTTGCATCAAGGCCTCTCAAGAAGTAATGAACTCGCTCAAGCTCCTTTTCCTTTAGGTACCAAACAAGATCCTCCTGATTTTTGATCTTGCAAGGACGCTTCACATCAATTTCAGCCTAAATGTTCTTCAGCTTGGTGAAATACTGCGCCACTGGCTGCCCATTCTGTTGCATTGCTGCAGCAGTACACATCAACTCATGAACCTGTATGAAATCAGACTCATTAGCATACAAATCTTCCAATGTCTTCCAAATTGCATGCGCAGTATCACATTGCTCCACCAGGTCAACTATTTCCTCATTCATGGCCTTGTACAAGATTGACATCACAAGACCATCATCATCTTCCCACTTAGTGTAAGCAGCAACATTACTTGTACTAGGGATCTCAATCACCCCAGTTACATGTCCCATCTTGTGAATCTCTCGGAGATGAGCCGTCATAATTTTCTTCTATTTTCGGAAATTGGTTCCATTGAGTTTGGTTCCCCCAAAGGAACCACTTTCAGAACTATTGACTGATACTTCAAACTTTTGAACATCATTGACCTGATAACTTTCTTCTCCAGAACTTATTGTAACACAAATGCCAAATTAGTAGTTTATGCAGCGACAACAATAAAGCAAGGATGAGAAAACCTGCTTTGGGTGCACCTGCACTGTCAGTGCACTTGCACTGCCAGTCAACAACAACTGAAACCGGGTCTGACGAACTGGGTCGGGTTGAGCAAGAAACAGAACCGGGTCGGGGAAAGCTTGTCTGCCGCGTCTTCTGCGTCGTCACCTTGTCGGCCGCGTCGTCTGCGTCGTCACCTTGTCGGCCGCGTCGTCTGCGTCGTCACCTTGTCGGCCGCGTCGTCTGCGTCGTCACCTTGTCGGCCGCGTCGTCTGCGTCATCACGTCTGGATCGAGGCGACGATGGAGATGCGGATCAGGCCGGACGTCGGACTGGACAAGATGACGTTTGCTGGGCGGAGACGGCTTCTGGGATCGGCGGTAGTCCTAGGGCAGATGATGGCACGATGGAGATGCGAGTCAGGCCGACGTCTACTGGGCGGAGATGACAGCCAAGGTTCGGGAACGGCTAGAGACCGGAGACCTCGTGCTCTCCCTTTCTCTTTCTCACTCTCTCTGAAGAAGCGTCACCGGCGGGAGACCGGACCCTGTTAGGAGAACGTGAACAGTAACCCTTGATAGGGAAAAACACCCGCACGGAAAAACGTCGTCCGGAGAATAAAAAATCTTTGGGAAAAACGTCAACGAAATCGCAGCTGAAAAACAAAGAGACAAAGTCCTTTCGGATTTTTGCTCTGATACCAAGTCAAATATAACAAGGTTTGGAGAATGAATTTTCTGATGTATTATTCATCTTACAGAAGAGGCTATTTATAGAGATACTACATGTACAAACCCTACGTACTATGTACTACATGTACTACACAATAACAAATTAATTTACATTCCTAAACTGACTTTATGACTCACGCTAACAATTATTGTAACAAGACTGGAAAAGATCTTCATCACTTTATTGCATCACCTTCACCCACCCAGTTAATCTTTATCTACCCCAATGGAAACAGAAACAATGCACCATAAAATTATTTTATTATTGAATATCAACCCTAATTTGTCAAATTAGGTTAATATCATGATTAACTTATCTGGTGGACAACTATATTTGTGTTACCCCCACTTCTTCTTGCTCTTCTCTAGCTAGTGCTCATCAACTGCTCTGATGAACAAAATAACAGGAGGGAATTCTCTGAAACAGTGTCCAAATTAGGTTTATATATTTATGGAAACCTCTTCATCCTTCTCGCACTAGCTTGAAGATATTTTTCTCTTTGCGAACACGTGGTAAAACACTTGTTTCGATCAACCTTCATATTTTTCAAACTCATTTTGTGCTTCTATAAGTTTCTGGTTAATTGTATGTGGTTTAGTTTACAGGTTTTGAACTAAGATCATGAGGACTACCTTAACATTTGTGGTGTTCGTGGCCTTCGCCTTGATTTCTGCATCTCTGCACTCAAATGCAAAAAGGCTGACTTTGAAAGAGAACCACCGTCAGCTGCTGACCGATGATCGGCGCCAGAGCGAAACAAATGCTGTCCCGACGGCTGGGGTGGACTTTAAAGACACCAAGGTCGACGGGGTGGCCGATCAAAGCAAGGGTTCGGGGGACTCAAGAAAAAGTACCGGAGGCACTGTTTCGAACTCTGATTCATATTCAACTGACACTCACCGTTATTATTCTGTCCCGACGGCTGGGGTGGACTCTAGAGACACCAAGGTCGACGGGGTGGCCGATCAAAGCAAGGGTTCGGGGGACTCAAGAAAAATTACCGGAGGCAGCAGTAGTACTGGTACTAAAGCGACGAACAACGATGAAGATGATGATGTCAATTCGGCTTATAAACACTACGGAGGCACTGGTTCGAACTCTGATTCATCAACTGACTCTCACCGTTATTATTCTGTGGATGACCGCACCGGTTCGGGCTCGAACGACGATGGACGCAAGCCTAAGCACTGAGATTCACTGCTGCTTCCAATCAAAGAAGATGGATCGAGCTGGCTAGCTCATGCATGTTTCATAAATAAGTAGAACCAGTGTGTGGCGATGCGTTAGCCTATGGGTTCGGTTTTACCATGTCTTTCGCGCTTGTTTAATCTATTGTACGTGATGGGTGTGGCTTGTTAGGCCTATTGTATGTACGTATTTTGAATTCGCAATATATAAGCTTTCAATAATCTATATCTATAGCATACGTACGTGCATGGCTAGCTTGGCATCTTCTCGATCTGCATGCCTGTTCCATTACAACTTACAAATTAAGAAAGCGAACTGAAATTTACGCTCCTAATTTTATAATTCACACTCTCATTTTTTTTATTTTAGTAATTTAAATCTTGTCTTTAGTGACATGTGTTTGTTTTTTTGTAAAAACTTTACCTAAAAAGAAAATGTGAGAATGTAGATTATAAAATAGAGAGTGTAAATTTCACCTCCCTTAATAAATTACAAAGGAACCTAAATAAAAGTTGCCACTAAAGTTCCTGATTGCGTATCTATTTTGTGCTGCTACTGCAAGGCATAACCAGAATTTGAATTTAAAAATATCGACAGTTTACCCTTATTTAACCCACAGCAAACAATATATGTCTTGCATATACAAATAGCAACCTTAGTATGAATTTGTATAGTTTTGGCCATGAATGCTTCCCCTAGTCTAATATAAACAAATGTGCTGTTAAATGTGACTAAGTAAATTCAACGACAAAAATTAATCAGTTAATTCCAATTTCACCCCTTACACAGTAGTTACACCCAGCAATAGAATCCTTCATTCCGATTCGACCAAGCTTGGGATTGGATTTTCCCAAGAACCATTGTTTGCGTTTTCCCGTCAATTTGCCCATAGTGGATGGAGATTAGTGCCTCTGTTGATCAATTCAATTCCATGAGTGCAATCATATGGTCACCTACTTGGGTTGGTGCTTAATATGAAGATGTTTATGGGAGCTCTGTTGGAACTTGTGTGCTATTAATCCCACATTCCTAATCATGATTTGCTTCTTTGGTGGCTTAGCAACTTGTGTGCTATTAATCCCACATTCCTAATCATGATTTGCTTCTTTGGTGGCTTAGCTTGTATCCTGATCGAGCTCTCGACAGACGTGGTGCCACAGTCTTCTGAATGTGATACTACCACTTCCACATACGCCTGCACTGTTCTAATTACCTAGTCTGTCTTAGTTATCTCAGTCTCCAATTGCCTATAAATTGCAACCTTTGCAGTCCCTTCTGTCATACAGTTGTTTCTTCAGACACTGGATATTTCTCCACTCCTGCAGGGTATGCTATATCCTCCACAACCCTAGCCTAGATCTTATAATATTTCAAGCTTTTATTGATATAATTGTATTTTCTTGACTAATATATAGCTATGATATTGATTTACTTGCATGTACTTCTCATTAGTTTGTGCAGAATCATTTACGTACCATCATGAGGACCATACTTGTCATAGGCGTTATTGGCTTTGTATTGATGGTGGCATCTCTGCAAGCTGGTGCTAATCGGTTTGTTCTGAACGAGCGTCACTTGGCTCAGGTCAAGACCGACCCAAATCAGGGTCGAAGCGCTGAGGTTCTTAGTGGCGGTGCAAAAGACCAGTCCCAGTCTCAGCCCCGGACCACAAACAAGGGTAGCAGCAACAGCGATGCTAAGCATGATGTTCAAGCCGACGACGATGCAAATGAGAGTCATGGTAAGTACGGACATGGCTCTTCCGAGAGTGACTCTCACCGTTCTTTTACCTGCGATAATTTCAAGCCCCGGGCCCGTAATTGTTGAATATCCAGCACTGATCTGAAGCCTTCAATCCTTCATGAATCTCTGGCATGGTGTATTATGTAAACTGTGTGTAGCTTTTGTTCTAGGTAATAAACTGGAACAGGAACTCAATAGCATGGGCCAAATATCCAAATTACAGATATTGGAAGGGCGCATGTTTGATTTCACCAGAATTTTAGACGGTAATCAGCTTTTACTATGTATGTGTGTCTGTATTGAACCGTTTATGCTATTCTGTTAATCGCATTGTGTATCATATAATAATAAAAAGCTATGACTAGCTACATGCATAGCTGTGTGCTTTGCGATTGTGTTTTTGACATATCCGTAGTTATATACATAGCAGTACTGATCGAAGTGAATGAAAGTGAGAATATTGTTTTTTTTTTTTTTTTTTTTAACTGACAAGGATTAGGCGATATCAGCTCCTCTGTAGTAGTCTGGTGGATGACAGAGCACCCACACTACCCCAAAGGGGACCGCTACAACCGGGAACCCACCGCCCGTCCCTTATCAGAATTTTTATTTAAAATAATAAAAGAAATTACATGAAAAGAGGAATGGGGGACTAGGCCAAAACCATTCCAATTACAAACCAAAACAACAAACAAAAAGACATTGTTTCTTCTACCCATAAAAAACTAGGCAATCGTCCCACTATGAAAACCGATAATTAGGGATACCCAAATAATCCGCTTGCAAGAAACCATGAAGCTCAGTAGGAGGATTATCATACCAAGTAAATGAAGCATTTGACAACCCCAAGTTTGCCATCTTGTCAGCCACCATATTTCCTTCTCTAAAAATATGACTGCAACGGAAGTTCATTTGACGAATTATCGAAAGACAGTTATTCCAACGAACTCTTAAGTTCCACGGAGGAGAAAAAGACCTGGAAGAGAAGCAAGCTACCACACTAACAGAGTCACTTTCCAACCATAAGTAGACCCACCCTTTATCATGAGCAATTTCAATTGCCAAAATAACAGCTAAAGTTCAGAATAAAAGGAAGTCTTCCATCCAAGCGAATGACAAAAACTCCCTAAAAACCCACCTGAGGCATCACGAAACACACCCCCACAAGCTGCTGGACCTGGATTGCCTTTTGCTAAACCGTCTGTGTTAACTTTGATCCAAGGAAAAAACGGAGGCTGCCATAAGACATGTTGAATTCTGGGAGCCTTACCACCTTTAGGAGCAACTCCAAGAGAGGCCAATAAGCGGGCATCAAGAACACCCTTATAGTGACCAGGAGCAAAAAGGCTAATTTCACGAATCCATGCCATAATAGAGCAACACATTGTATAGAAATTAGGGGTTCGATTATCAAACCTTAGCTTATTCCGAGCCTTCCCCATGAAAGTAAACATGCCAGCTGCTAGCCACAAATTAAAAAGCTGCGAGGAGAAAGGCTTTTGACAATAGCTCTTCCAAAAATCTATCAGGGAGTTGAAAGAAGATAAAGAAGTGCCAAATTGAGTAGCTAACCATCTCCAGACCCGTTGGGAAAAAGGGCATTGTAAAAATAAATGCAATGAAGTCTCACCAGAACAATAACATAACTGACAGATAGTCACAATAGGAATTCCGCTAATTTTCACTCTATCATCAGTTGGAAGCCGATCAAAAAGAATTCTCCAGACCAAAAAAGAGTAACGAGGTGGGATGAATGATCGCCATACATTACAAGCCCAATCTTTGACAGTGTTGTGATGCCTCAAAAAATCATACCCAACAGAAAAAGTTAACTCACCGGAGGTAGAGGGTTCCCAAATAAGCATATCTGACTCATCAATAAGAGGGAGTGCCAAATCTGAAATCTGCCTAGCCAAGAGCGGAAAAGCTTGGCAAAAGAAGGGAGGAAGCTGCCATGACTGATGAGAAATAAAATCTGCCTAGCCAAGATTGCTGAAATAAGACCAATTTGAAATACCCAAAGTCTCCAAAATAGGAGCTTGAAGCCATTTATCCTTCCAAAAACACACAGTTTTACCATCTCCAATTAACCATCGACAATTTTGTCTAAAACCAGAAGCAACCGACCGAAAACCTGGCCAAATTGAAGATTTACGATAGCCCAGCTTGCAAGCGTTTAGAATATGATACCTTGACCGAACGTAATCCCCCCATTGAGAATGAGAAGAGAAAGAATCCCAAGCAAACTTTAGGATAGCAGCTGAATTAAGAGATAAAAGATCACGAATACCAAGCCCACCTTCCAGCTTTGGGGCACAAACCTGAGCCCAGCGAATAGTGACGATTTTCCGAGTCCCTATATATATTACCAGACCAAATAAAGTTTCGTGCCCATGAAGTTAGCTTCTTCACCAAATACACCGGCCAGTGATATACAGAAAAACTATGAAGCAACATACTTTGAAAAACTGACTGCACCAAACTAAACTAAATCATCATGGCATCATAAACAAACCTAAACTCCGACGTACGTAGTTACTAATCTATATTTGATTTGACGTCTAAGTTTATCCAATATATATCTCAAAGTTATTTGCTTGTACTAATGAGCTTGATAATTATACAATACGGATACCTTGAACTACAGGTACAAATATCGATCACTATATTTGTATCAATATATAGATATATATATATATATATATATATATATATCACTTAAAGATCTGAAAAATAAACTCAAAGAACTAGTAATGCCTTCAATAAATAAAGTATCACTGGCATGCTGTCTTGAAGGTAAGAGTACTACAAGTCTACAGGTACCTTATGCCCAAATTTTTCAACTTACTGATGAACCATGGAACTGGCCACTGTTGCAAGCATGGAAGTTGGCCAAAAAAAATTGAAGGTTTATGACTTTATGGCATTTCAAAACCTTGCCAAGGCTAGGTAAATCTCAGCATAAACAAAATTAGTTATATGTAATGTAGAATGGCCGTTTCTAATTAAATAATTCTTGGTTAATTATATATGTATACCCTAAACGGCTAAATCGATCCCTTAACTCTCCTTCACTATTTCTGATCCCAAATATTTGTTGGTTATTATCCAAAAACTGTTGGTCTTATGCTGAGGCTGTACGTCTAACTCTTGATCTATTTTTATATAAGGAAAGTCGGAAACTGTATATAGGCTTCCCTTACATATATAGTTGTAACTACTTCATTGCGTTTGTGACAGCATATTAATTGACCGTCTCGTTCTGTCTATTGAACGCGCACAGTATTGCAGAATTCATAAGAACTCTAACACGTACTGATGCGGTTCTTACACCTCTGTTTAGGCTCGATCAAATTTCTCATGTACAGAAGTAATACAACTTACGGTAGTCCACAATTAAGTACTACGTACATCAATATTCATGATACCGCAATTCACTAATGAAATTCAACTGTGAAATTAATTAGATAACCTGATTATTGATCATAATCATAATTACTTCTTTGGTGCCTAAACCTGTTTGGTAGTGCCACAGCGTTCTGAGTGTGCATGATCAATCATTGTTTAATTAGGAATCTCAACTATCTTAGATTCGAATTCCATCTAATGATCCTGTAACTAATAATCACCTATGAAATGCCAGCTTTGAATTTCCTATATAACCGTTCTTCAGACATGGACATATAACTCATAGAAACAGCCAGGGCATGTTATACTCCCAAACCCCTAAAATGACATACTTCCAAACGCTAAAAGCTAGGGTGTGTAACGCTTCCAAAACTCTAAATTAACCTGAGTTTATCAATTTGGAACGCAGTGAATACCATTTAACTGGCTAATATAGATTCTCTAGCTACTTGATCCATACCATCCCATTTTCCCATCCTACTACACTTATACTGCAAATGGAGCTTTATTTTTAATACGTTAGGGTATCCAACTACACTAGCTTATACTACACTTCCCTCTAGCTATTGTTCATTAGGGTACGTAATCGATCTCGATTGTAAGCGTTTAATTATGAGATTCTAAAACCAATGTGTACATGAACTAACTAGTATAGTGAGTTAGTGACAAGTACTGGAGCAGTCAATATGTGTGATATCCATTATTAGTTAGCAAGTAACTAAAGTCAAGAACGAAATTCATTACTTACCCTAATTTTGAGTCCGTAATCATAATTACTTCTTCGGTTGGCTTGTATCCTCTCGACTGACATGGTGCCACAGTTTGCTGAAGGTGATACCACCACTTCCACATATGTATGCTCTGATGAAAACACTGCATCCCAATTGCCTGTAAATTGCGACCTCTCCGTTCTTCGAATTATATATTCTTCTTCAGACATTAAAAATTTCTGTAACTGTAAGTGCTTAGGTAGAGAGTTAGGTTTGATCTCTTTGTTGATGATTGGCTTGTAATGATAAAACAATAGCAATGCTTTCTTATTAAATATGTAAGTGCAACCTTTACTTGTCATTCGTGTAGATTAATTACCATCATGAGAACCATACTTACCATCGGCGAGGTGTTCACGGTGGCATCTCTACAAGCCGATGCTAAACGGTTTATTTTGCACGACCGTCACTTGGATCAAGTCACAAATAATCCTAATATGGATGAAACCCTTGAGGTTCTTGCTGGCTCTCAGTTCCAGACCACAAGCGAGGGTGGCAGCTAGCAACAGCGATGCTAAGCACGTTGATGATGTTCTTAACCAGATTTATTGTAAGTACAGACGTGACGTCTGTCCAGAAGGATATAGTCTCGAATGCAGTCCAGATTGCAAGAGGGCGCATAAATGTACGGATATAAAATACTGATATCCTAAATACTTCATGGACGAATCAACAACGCTAGCTGTTTAATATGTAAGTATGATAACGGGGAACTCGATCAATAGCAGCATATAGCCAAATTCAGTATCAAAAATAATTATAAGGTTACATGTTTGATTTCCCCAGAATCTTGATAAGATGGTAATGAGCTTTTACTATATGTGTGGGTGAACTGTATCATATAATAAAACGTTATGACTTCGTGAATATATTGCTTGTGCTGTATCAATTCGATCTTATGAAATATCTGCAGTTATATACGTACGTACATAGCGTTGCTTACTCAGTTGGCTCATATTTCTCAGGTAGTTTTTGTACTTGGTCTGTGGTTGATGGTTTATTTGTTGGCTCTCATTGTTAAGCTGTAGGGGTTGTGTTAATTATATGTACAGTGTCAACTTATGACGAAATATTGCATTGGTGAATGGTGATCATGATGATCTACAGTCCCTCTCAACTTTTGACAGCTATTGCCTTGGTGTTCTTGATGTCTTAAACTAGAAAATTGTGACGTGAAATTCTTGACCATTTCGGCGTTGATCTGTGTCATTGTTGAAATCTTTAATCTCCAAAGCACTTAGCAGTATATATATCAGCCTAAATATCAATGCGATTCATTCATTCTGCAGTCTGTGATTAAAAGTGTAAGCTTAATTTGCTCTAAGGTTTAAGCTTTTTAGACCCAGTTGTTGATGACTACAGAATATGAATGGTGAAGTGATCAACTCCAATCGAAACATTTTGGTGGAGGTATCTATTTGTAAGTAGGCAAGAAGGTTTCTGATTGCAATCCACATACTAAAACTGGAGTCTGTAAGTGTAGATTAATTTTTCTGGAGATAGAATTTCATAAGGACCACGTACCATCACTTTTAAACAAACATTTAAAATCTGCCATGTACCAATATTTTACATTTAACAATTTTAGGTACTACTGAAACATTTAGTCCAAATTAAACAAGGCAATTATCAATAATTCCCGAAAAAGATAATGCATAAGTAGAGCAACAGTTTTAGCAGCAGAAAAGTAAACTAAATTACGCAGAAAAAAAAAACAAAACAAAACCTAGCTCCGGAGAGGAAATTATTATTGTAATGAGAAAAATAAGGGATGGAGTAGCTGCACACATGTCTGCGACTCGGAATTATTTGCCCTATCCATGAGCCAGTCCAAAATGCAATGCCCATGACAAAGGTGCAAGCAAGGCAAGCGAGTAACCGATTGATCATCACCAACGGTCCCATACTCCTCCATGCAAATGACGCACGACAATGACTCTCCTTTAGCTTCCAAGCCATCTCTATGAACTTGCTCCCAGCCCTCATTGGGTAACTCCCAGCTGCAGCTGCTCTCATTATTGGTTACCGGCTGATCACGAAGAGCCATGAGCTCGTCATCCTCCCTACGCATCCGAACATTATAGTAGGTGATGTCCACCTGAATGGGCATCAGATTAGTCGCAGCCAAAACGGCATTGAATATTGTTGAAGAAACTCGGGAATGCTGGTCCTCCGGGCACCCATGCTGGACATAACCTCTTCCATGACCAGCTGTCTGGTGGTTCCGGGTTCTGCTTGAAACGAGAGAGGTGAGGTAATTTCATTGCAATCAAGTCCGAGTTGTAGGGTTGAAATTTTACTTCCCACGGTACCACTTTGCTTGTTATGTACTGTCTAACATAGCCTCCAGTCTTTGAGCTTGCTTTCATTTCCATGGAGGCGACTGATCGATAATTCCATGATTTTAGACTTATATATCGGTGATCAGGCCAATAAAATTTGTGTTTGACTTGGTTACAAACGTTTTAAAATCTTATCTCTTATCTATCCCTCTTTTTCTTTTTCTTTTTTTCCTTTTTGAAACCAACTATCTTATTCCCTGGTTGTTGATCTTTGGCGATTTTTCTGGCTATCTCAATATAGGTTCCAAGGAAGGCGAAGATAAGATAAGAGTTAGATAGCTCACCAACATCCTGTTGTTTCATTTAAAAACTGACCAACAAAATTAACTAGAGATCAGAGTTAATGGTGGGGTTAGGTATTAAGATCCAGGATACTCATCAACATATCTTTTTTCAAAGTTTTTCAAACAATCTTGTCTAAATTGTTTTAGTATGTGATTAGCATAGTCGCAGACGAGAATACTACAGTCAGAATAGTGATTCATTCTTTGAGCGAAACCAAAGCTTGACCTCTGATACAATGAAGTGACCTAATCGCATAAAAGTGACCTAATAGATTAAATTTTTTGTGGTGTTGATGCTATACTAACAAGTTTGATAGGCAATTTTAGTGAAAAATAATATATTCTTACTCATATATACGTTACTCAATGTATGAGAAAGATATAGCTACAAAATTACTATCACATAGGTAAGATCGATGTCACCCTACTTGTAACTGTAAACACAAAAATGTCTGCAACAAATAACAGAAAGACACGTGTATAAGATAAAATATTTGTATTGATGAATTTGCAGGTTACAATATCTGTGGGTACTCTTTTACATGAATTTCCTCTGATTCGATCTCCGACATCGATTTGATCCAAGGGTGATGAGCACTTAATCTTGAATCAAATTGTTTGTAGTTTGGACTTCTTGTTGTGTTGACCATTTGTAGAAATTGATTGACCAAGGGCCGTAGAGGCTTGATGTTGATCGGGTTTGATCCACGAGCGGTTTCACGTGGTGGTTTGTTCTTTGTCTTGAAGTTGGTGAAGATGTCGGCTATTTGGCAACTTGATGACTCTTCGGGATTTGATGACAACTTATAGACTTGAGGTTGATGAAGAATTGGCTATTTGACAGCTTGATGACTCTTCGGGATTTGACAACTTCTAGACTTGAGGTTGATGAAGAACCGGCTATTTGGCAGCTTGATAGTTCTTCAAGATTTGATAATTTCTAGACTTGAGGTTAATGAAGAACCAGCTATTTGACAGTTTGATGATTATTCATGATTTGACAACTTCTAGGCTTGAGGTTGATGAATGACCGGTTATTTGGCAACTTGATGATTCTTCAAGGGCTTGGGAGACTTCTGACCGCTTGGGAGTAATTCTCTCTCTCTCTGATTTGTTGCCTCCTTGGTTTTCTCCCCTTCCTCTTGGTATAAGAGGGGGTATTTATAGTGTTAACATGCCTTCACTTTTGGCAAGTAATGAAGATACTGAATCAATAATATTTCCTTAATCAAATCAATAAATCTTGACTGATTAATTTACTTGCCAATTTTACCATAATCAAATCAATCAAATCTTAAGATTTAGATATGCCCAGATCGCTGTAGATTTAATATCATGTTTTGACCAAGATCCTTAGTAAAAGGGCGTGCCATCTCGCGGATATGGAAGGAAGGGCGCGAAACCTTGATTTCCAAGCAAGTGGTGATTTCTGGTCCCACCTCATAGATGACTCAACTTGAATTTATATCTCCGCATGCATGTGAACTCTGCTGACTAGCTCCTTCTCGAAGTTCCCTACGCGGGGCCATCTCGCCTCGCCTTCATGTCAATCTACGCGCGCGGAGTCATCTCACCTCGCCTTCATGTACATCGACGCACGCGGAGCCATCTCGCCTCGCATTCATGTACATTTACGCGCGCGGAGTTATCTCGCCTAGTCTTCATGTACATCTATGCGCACGGAGCCATCTCGCCTTGCCTTCATTTATTTATATGGGAAGTCCAATTTGCCTCGCCTTCATTTATTTCTATGCTAAGTCCAGTTTTCCTACGAACTCTACTATCTAGCTCGCCTGACCCCTGGCACGCCATTACTTGTAAACTCAATTATATTTTGTTAAATTTTACATGTCTGCAGTAACATCCAAAACCACCCCCCCAACACACAGTTCGCGCGGAATGCCTTCGCGCGGGGTGAATTACTTGTTGACTTCGCTTAGGCGAGACGGAATGCATTTAGGCACGCTGGCGAACTGACTCGCTGGTTCTCGAGATAAGCATACGCGGAGTCCGCTCGAATGCTTGTAATCGTTTCTGACTTTTTACAGTCTTTGACACGCTTTGAGCCAATCCCTGTGGCCCTTATTAATTAAAAAGCCTTATTTGGGCCCGCGAGCTGCAATAGCCCACGAGGTGGAATTGAGCTACAGAGTCCGCGGTTCGCGCGAGTTAGTCTTCTACATGGACTGTGATACCCCGCGGGATAATAATTGCTTTTAATTCCGCTTCGCATGGGAGTGTAGACCTTATCCTATGCGGACTGTGCGAATTGGATACGTGTCACACAAGGACTGGTCTGCATGGGATGAATAGTATCCTTATGCTTCACGTTACAGAGTCCGTTAGAGATTCTGATTGTCTTTCGCGAGATAAGGATTGCTCCCACGACACAACTCAACAACCTTACACACAAATAAATTACAATCAAACAAACATAGCAAACTGCAACCCAGTTCTCTTCGAAGCCACTCCAAAAATACCCTCAACCTAACTAAGTGCCCCGCCGCCTTAGTTACATAGCCCTCCTGGACTCACCCCGATTCCTTGGAATCTTCCCTATAGTTGCTCTGCTCACGCCGCCGTGAGTATCGATCGTCTTGTGCTGGTAAATTCCTCATCTGAGGTGGCACCTGGAACTCCTTTCGCCTGATTCAAGAAGTCAAGCACGCAATCAACCTCTTCCTCATCCGCGAGGTGGCACGCCCGCAACACTCCCCCTTTATCTTTGTTCGCTAATCACCTCAGCTCCACACGCTGAGGATCGTGGCCAAAACATTGGCATGCCCAATGGGACCAGGGAGTTCAAGCGTAACAATATAGGGAAATCTGAGGAGACACCATATAGGAAGCATCAGCCTTCTTGTCTCAAACACAGATCGCTACGGTACAAGCCCCATAATAGTGCGGCTTGCCGTTTGCTGACTCAAGAACAGGTTCTCATTAAGTTTGGCAATCCAGACTTCAGCGAACCCGACATGGCGAGCTCTCAATCAACCCAAGACATGAGATCTGTTCCTCATATGGAACAAATCTTCCAAATGCTTATGGAACTCAAACAAAGTGGCACTGAGCAAAGTTTGGCCATTCAACAGAGTATCGCAGACTTAACTGAGCGGGTCTCCACCACTCAACAAATCGTTGCTAACTTGAACGAGCAGTCCAAGCAAAACAGAGCCTTTTTGCAAGCCGACCAGGACAAAAAGATTGAATCGCCCAATGAAGACTTCAATGGGCATGTCTCTGCCGAAAAGATTGAACTGTCTAGCAGCCAATCTGGTGATGAAGACTCTCCTTTGGATGAACCTACATCCAAAGAAGAAACTATTTTGTCAATCAATGACAAAAAGCCTGAGGTTGAGGCCGGCGAGATTATGGATAATAATATCATCTCGCACGGTGCATCTCAGAAAAATGAACTGGAAGATAGGACAAAACAGTCTATCTTAGAAGTAGAAGTCAGTTCGCACACTGATGGCGAACCACAACTTCGCGTGATAGTGAACCACAACCGCCAAGTAACCAGCTTTCTCATGCGAGATGTATATGTGGACACAAGTCAGCCGCATGGGGGGCAAGGCAGAGATCGCTTTCCTTCTTTAGTTAACCATCAAGGGCATGATCAACTTAAGATTTGTCTAATTACTAGACGTGATCAAGACGCTGCCCCAATTCAACACAAGCGAAGTGAAACTGCAATAATGGATTGGCATAGATTTGATAAACTGTGGGCAGCCTGCCGCAAGCGAATTGATGCACAAACGACTGCTGAAGAAAATGAAAAGGGTTTAAAACGCCAGAATGTAAAGCCTACGGCTGGTGAAGATTCCTCTTTGGATGAACTTATGTCCAAGGAAGAAACTGCTTTGTCAATCAATGACAAAGAATCTGAGGTCGAGGCCGGCGAGACTTTGGATAATGATCTTATCTCAAAAATCGACGGTGATCCCCAGAGAGATAAGCTTGAAAGTAGGACAGAACAGTCCACCTTAAAAAAAAAAGAGCAGGTCAAACACTGATGGCGAACCACAAGTTCACATGAAAGGTGACCCAGACGCCAACTGTCCCATGCGAGATGTATATGTGGACACAGGTCAGCCGCATGGGGGGCAAGGTGGAGCTCGCCTGCTTTCTCTACCAATTCATGACAAGCGAACTGAAGATAAACCAACACCTCTTGAGTTTCCGCGTCAGCATGCACATGCGGGGCGCCAAGGTTGGCGGAGTCCGCTTCTCCTGAAGGTTCATTTCGCCAATATCTTGTTCACCAGCAAGATGACTCAGTCCTCCTCGCCAATCTGAGATCATGATACACCTAACTATATATGGTTTGGTGGTATCCCTTGGCCAGTCCGTGGTTGCACATTACAATATACTTGGAGTCTCTGTATGCAAGTTCAGAGGCCTAAAAAGGACTTTGGCTTATGGGCGAAGTACATACATGTCCCATGCATGGTTGCAAAGAATGTCGAGCTTCCGACCTCCGTTGATTATGCATTTGATTTTAACACGGAGCCAACTTATGATGAATACGATGAAAACTATATGTTGGTGCATCTATCTCATAATCATGTGCCTCAAGAGTTCAATCTCAGTAAAGCTCTTGCTAAGGTGAAAAGAGACCAGCCAGTGGTTCTCTTTCCTGACCAATGCGTGGCTATTCCTAGTAAGACCACGCATTATGACATGGTAGTTGGCAACAAAGCAGATCTCAACAGCATACGATCCACTAGAATGCAGTTGAAGATCATGCTTGGTCAGACAACAAAGATGCGTGGGGGGCAACAAGACGTACCCTACGAAATACCTTGCCCAAGTTTTCAATTTGTTGACGCAAAACAACTCTGCGCAACACTTGGAAATTGTCAACAGCAACAGTCTCACGTTGAAAGCATGACAACGTTGAGACTTGGAGTGAAGCATTAGTGGCCTCCCCCGTGGCCTAACGAGGGATAACTAATCCAGCTATGATCCTTACTTTTCTATGCTCCTAGCTTCTAGTTCAGCCTTTACTTCTGTTTGTTCTTTCAGTTCCTTTCCTTTCTCGCATTGAAAAAGAAAATACAAAAAAATCAAATAGCCAAAAAACACAAAAAGAGATCCTTGGTCTTGCTGAAATACAGGACAATGTTCTTGCCTATATCAGGCTTGACCTTTACTTAGGAGCCTATCCTTGAGGCTTAACGACAATAGGCATTCCATATGCCTTGAGTTGCTGCCAGCGAAGTCAAGACAAGTTGCAATGCTGAAAGTTGCAACAACCACTATTGAACAGTCGACTTCGCCGACTAAACTGGACTGATCCAGAGGAACTAGCTAGCGTGCCTTATATCAACAGAAAGCCCTGGATGTCTACTTTCCAGAGGATTTTACGGTTTGTTATTCTGTCATTCCTGGAGCGACTTATGGCAGTTTGAATGCAGACAGGTCAGGAGACGCGCAGATTCACACATTGCCTTTTTCAAAGTGTTTTCATGACCTCGTAGCCCACTTTCCTCACTGGGGGGCATACTAAAGTTTTGATGTCCTTCATTCTTTTCAAGTATCGGTGGACAGACATCAAAACTGGAGGGCACATTGGATGAGATATGTGTTCCAGTTATTTCAGACTTTAGACCTTCTTCAAGTGTCTTAGTCATTATTTGGGCCAATCCCTGTGGCCTCCAAGTTTTCAAAGTGATCGCTACCTTTATGCAGCCATTCGTCGATCCATCTCTTTGGTTCGCGCTAGGGGGCAGCGAGGTACATGACCATTTGCCACGCACATGTTGTTCCAGTTATTTCAGACTTTAGACATTCTTCAAGTGTCTTAGTCATTATTTAGGCCAATTTCTGTGGCCTCCAAGTTTTCAAAGTGTTCGCTACCTTTATGCAGCCATTCGCCGACCCTTTCCAAAGTTGGTTCGCCAGCATTATATGGCTGCTCGCCGAACTTTTTGCTTGTTTCTGATTGGTTCGCGCAAGGGGGGCAGCGAAGTATATGGCCAATGTCACTCCATGATTATCAAAAAGCTGGCTCGCCATTGCCAAGATTCGCGAAGGGGCCATTTTTGGAATCTAGTCAACGCAAATATCTGCTCAAGTTATATCCATGCGAGCTACATTCGCTCGCGGTGTGTGCGTGTCTTCTGAGAAAAGCAGAAGAGCAGGCGAATGCATTTGAAGTCCAAGTCCAAGGTGCCTAGGCGATCCATACAAAGACTTCGCTGCAATGCCTTGTTGGGTGCTTGGGTTTCAAGGCCTATTCACAGACTTGTCTACTCACACTCATCTTATGACCTGAGCCAATCCAGTGACTTTGGAGCAGCATGAATATAACCCTATTCAGTCATTCTTGACATTTATGACTTCGAGGCTGGGGGCAATGTTTACGCCTAAATTAATATTTTACAGGACAATAATTGTCTATGTGAATATTAATTAAATTCTTGGTCTATGTCAGCCGGCGAGCCCAAGTTCTTTAAAGTTTACAAATAAAGGCCCGCCAGCAAGACCACGCGAGATGAAATGCAAAGCCCGCGCGCGGAATGACTCCGCGCGGACTAACAGATCTCGCGCGCTTTCAGACAAAAACAGAGCTCGCGTGCGAAATGACTTTGTGCGGAGTAGGGATCCATCTCGCGCGCTTCGCGCGGAACACACAGTTCGAGCGGAATGCCTTCGCGCGGGGTGAATTACTTGTTGACTTCACTTAGGCGAGACGGAATGCATCTAGGCACGCTGGCGAACTGACTCGCTGGTTCTCGAGATAAGCATACGCGGAATCCGCTCGAATGCTTGTAATCGTTTCTGACTTTTTACAGTCTTTGACATGCTTTGGGCCAATCTCTGTGGCCTTATTAATTAAAAAGCCTTATTTGGACCCGCGAGCTGCAATAGCCCGCGAGGTGGAATTGAGCTACAGAGTCCGCGGTTCGCGCGAGTTAGTCTTCTACATGGACTGTGATACCCCGCGGGATAATAATTGCTTTTAATTCCGCTTCGCATGGGAGTGTAGACCTTATCCTATGCGGACTGTGCGAATTGGATACGTGTCACACAAGAACTGGTCTGCATGGGATGAATAGTATCCTTATGCTTCACATTACAGAGTCCGTTAGAGATTCTGATTGTCTTTCGCGAGATAAGGATTGCTCCCACGACACAACTCAACAACCTTACACACAAATAAATTACAATCAAACAAACATAGCAAACTGCAACCCAGTTCTCTTCGAAGCCACTCCAAAAATACCCTCAACCTAACTAAGTGCCCCGCCGCCTTAGTTACAGAGCCCTCCTGAACTCACCCCGATTCCTTGGAATCTTCCCTATAGTTGCTCTGCTCACGCCGCCGTGAGTATCGACCGTCTTGTGCTGGTAAATTCCTCATCTGAGGTGGCACCTGAAACTCCTTTCGCCTGATTCAAGAAGTCAAGCACGCAATCAACCTCTTCCTCGTCCGCGAGGTGGCACACCCGCAACACTCCCCCTTTCTCTTTGTTCGCTAATCACCTCTGCTCCACACGCTGAAGATCGTGGCCAAAACACCTTCACCCCGATCTTTCATCCACCCAAAAAGTAAGCACAAATAATACACCATTAATTATATAATTATTATCAACAATAATGCAGATCCTTGGTGAAATTAGCTTAATATCATGATTACTTATCTGGTGGGAAACAACATTTTGAACGGGTTTATTCCCATTTCTTTTTGCTTTTCGGTAGTGCTCATCAAAACTCATGAAAAAGATAGCACACCCTCACAGAGTAAAGACACCAAAGGGCTGCTGTGACCGATCAAAGCATGAAAATAAGTACGTATATAGTACTAGTACATGGGTGAAGAACAGTGATGTACGAACCCAAATTACCGCCAGTTCAAATATGAGTCATCAACAGAAACGCGATCACTGTTATTATTCTGTGTTAGACCGCACCAGTCACCAAGGATTCGAGCTCCAAAGAAGTTGGCTAAGATTGGTAACTTTCGGTTAGTGCCGGCCGGGGTCAATGTAATTGTTCGAGCTAGCTAATTAACTAGTAGCCGAAACATGCATGCATGCGCGTCTGCACTTGCATTTGGTTTCACTATGTATTGCTATATATGCCGGTTAATTTGTTAGTGTGATATACCTCTTTGGCTCGTCAGTACGTCCTAAATTAACCATGCAGCATCCACAACTCCTCAAGAATTCAACTTGTACTTTGCTGAAAGAAAATTCTCATCTCAGAGTTTTGATAAACAGAAAAATTGACATCTTTAACTGAAATTAATTATTCATACATATATAGTTCTGAAAATTCAAACACCGGCCATGAAATGAAAGCATTAGCCGGTACCGTACGTAATGAAGTTATCCTTGCTTTCAGTGTTGTAATATCACGATCCGGTGATTTCTAAGTTCCGCGCAGTTCTAATTAACTCCTACTCCACTCAGGAATCCAGCCACCTGTTGGGAATCGTATGATGAATGAGATTGAATGCTTAAGACTCATAACTTATGACATCAGACAAAACCTTCCCACGATGTAAATAAGATACGAATTATATACGAACAAAATGAAGTTAATTAACACTAAAACAAGAACCCTAGAGCGCGCACCTCCAATTTTTAGGGTTAGCAGTTAAGCGTATGTTTATCAAATTAAGTAGAATAACACAGAAGTGAAGATCCAATTATTGATTTATTTCAATAGCAGACGTCAGCAGTATTAATTCTGTTACCCATTATTCATCATCAGGTAATTAAAGTCAACAATGACATTAAGTAAGTACCCTAATTATCATTCCGCGCGTAATCATGATTTGCTTCTTTGGTGGCTTAGCTTGTATCCTGATCAAGCTCTCGACAGACGTGGTGCCACAGTCTTCTGAATGTGATACTACCACTTCCACATACGCCTGCTCTGTTCTAATTACCTAGTCTGTCTTAGTTATCTCAGTCTCCAATTGCCTATAAATTGCAACCTTTGCAATCCCTTCTGTCATATAGTTGTTTCTTCAGACACTGGATATTTCTCCACTCCTGCAGGGTATGCTATATCCTCCACAACCCTAGCCTAGATCTTATAATATTTCAAGCTTTTATTGATATAATTGTATTTTCTTGACTAATATATAGCTATGATATTGATTTACTTGCATGTACTTCTCATTAGTTTGTGCAGAATCATTTACGTACCATCATGAGGACCATACTTGTCATAGGCGTTATTGGCTTTGTATTGATGGTGGCATCTCTGCAAGCTGGTGCTAATCGGTTTGTTCTGAACGAGCGTCACTTGGCTCAGGTCAAGACCGACCCAAATCAGGGTCGAAGCGCTGAGGTTCTTAGTGGCGGTGCAAAAGACCAGTCCCAGTCTCAGCCCCGGACCACAAACAAGGGTAGCAGCAACAGCGATGCTAAGCATGATGTTCAAGCCGACGACGATGCAAATGAGAGTCATGGTAAGTACGGACATGGCTCTTCCGAGAGTGACTCTCACCGTTCTTTTATCTGCGATAATTTCAAGCCCCGGGCCCGTAATTGTTGAATATCCAGCACTGATCTGAAGCCTTCAATCCTTCATGAATCTCTGGCATGGTGTATTATGTAAACTGTGTGTAGCTTTTGTTCTAGGTAATAAACTGGAACAGGAACTCAATAGCATGGGCCAAATATCCAAATTACAGATATTGGAAGGGCGCATGTTTGATTTCACCAGAATTTTAGACGGTAATCAGCTTTTACTATGTATGTGTGTCTGTATTGAACCGTTTATGCTATTCTGTTAATCGCATTGTGTATCATATAATAATAAAAAGCTATGACTAGCTACATGCATAGCTGTGTGCTTTGCGATTGTGTTTTTGACATATCCATAGTTATATACATAGCAGTACTGATCGAAGTGAATGAAAGTGAGAATATTGCTTAATTATTAGAGAAATTAACCAAACTAAATCATCATGGCATCATAAACAAACCTAAACTCCGACGTACGTAGTTACTAATCTATATTTGATTTGACGTCTAAGTTTATCCAATATATATCTCAAAGTTATTTGCTTGTACTAATGAGCTTGATAATTATACAATACGGATACCTTGAACTACAGGTACAAATACCGATCACTATATTTGTATCAATATATAGATATATATATATATATATCACTTAAAGATCTGAAAAATAAACTCAAAGAACTAGTAATGCCTTCAATAAATAAAGTATCACTGGCATGCTGTCTTGAAGGTAAGAGTACTACAAGTCTACAGGTACCTTATGCCCAAATTTTTCAACTTACTGATGAACCATGGAACTGGCCATTGTTGCAAGCATGGAAGTTGGCCAAAAAAAATTGAAGGTTTATGACTTTATGGCATTTCAAAACCTTGCCAAGGCTAGGTAAATCTCAGCATAAACAAAATTAGTTATATGTAATGTAGAATGGCCGTTTCTAATTAAATAATTCTTGGTTAATTATATATGTATACCCTAAACGGCTAAATCGATCCCTTAACTCTCCTTCACTATTTCTGATCCCAAATATTTGTTGGTTATTATCCAAAAACTGTTGGTCTTATGCTGAGGCTGTACGTCTAACTCTTGATCTATTTTTATATAATGAAAGTCGGAAACTGTATATAGGCTTCCCTTACATATATAGTTGTAACTACTTCATTGCGTTTGTGACAGCATATTAATTGACCGTCTCGTTCTGTCTATTGAACGCGCACAGTATTGCAGAATTCATAAGAACTCTAACACGTACTGATGCGGTTCTTACACCTCTGTTTAGGCTCGATCAAATTTCTCATGTACAGAAGTAATACAACTTACGGTAGTCCACAATTAAGTACTACGTACATCAATATTCATGATACCGCAATTCACTAATGAAATTCAACTGTGAAATTAATTAGATAACCTGATTATTGATCATAATCATAATTACTTCTTTGGTGCCTAAACCTGTTTGGTAGTGCCACAGCGTTCTGAGTGTGCATGATCAATCATTGTTTAATTAGGAATCTCAACTATCTTAGATTCGAATTCCATCTAATGATCCTGTAACTAATAATCACCTATGAAATGCCAGCTTTGAATTTCCTATATAACCGTTCTTCAGACATGGACATATAACTCATAGAAACAGCCAGGGCATGTTATACTCCCAAACCCCTAAAATGACATACTTCCAAACGCTAAAAGCTAGGGTGTGTAACGCTTCCAAAACTCTAAATTAACCTGAGTTTATCAATTTGGAACGCAGTGAATACCATTTAACTGGCTAATATAGATTCTCTAGCTACTTGATCCATACCATCCCATTTTCCCATCCTACTACACTTATACTGCAAATGGAGCTTTATTTTTAATACGTTAGGGTATCCAACTACACTAGCTTATACTACACTTCCCTCTAGCTATTGTTCATTAGGGTACGTAATCGATCTCGATTGTAAGCGTTTAATTATGAGATTCTAAAACCAATGTGTACATGAACTAACTAGTATAGTGAGTTAGTGACAAGTACTGGAGCAGTCAATATGTGTGATATCCATTATTAGTTAGCAAGTAACTAAAGTCAAGAACGAAATTCATTACTTACCCTAATTTTGAGTCCGTAATCATAATTACTTCTTCGGTTGGCTTGTATCCTCTCGACTGACATGGTGCCACAGTTTGCTGAAGGTGATACCACCACTTCCACATATGTATGCTCTGATGAAAACACTGCATCCCAATTGCCTGTAAATTGCGACCTCTCCGTTCTTCGAATTATATATTCTTCTTCAGACATTAAAAATTTCTGTAACTGTAAGTGCTTAGGTAGAGAGTTAGGTTTGATCTCTTTGTTGATGATTGGCTTGTAATGATAAAACAATAGCAATGCTTTCTTATTAAATATGTAAGTGCAACCTTTACTTGTCATTCGTGTAGATTAATTACCATCATGAGAACCATACTTACCATCGGCGAGGTGTTCACGGTGGCATCTCTACAAGCCGATGCTAAACGGTTTATTTTGCACGACCGTCACTTGGATCAAGTCACAAATAATCCTAATATGGATGAAACCCTTGAGGTTCTTGCTGGCTCTCAGTTCCAGACCACAAGCGAGGGTGGCAGCTAGCAACAGCGATGCTAAGCACGTTGATGATGTTCTTAACCAGATTTATTGTAAGTACAGACGTGACGTCTGTCCAGAAGGATATAGTCTCGAATGCAGTCCAGATTGCAAGAGGGCGCATAAATGTACGGATATAAAATACTGATATCCTAAATACTTCATGGACGAATCAACAACGCTAGCTGTGTAATATGTAAGTATGATAACGGGGAACTCGATCAATAGCAGCATATAGCCAAATTCAGTATCAAAAATAATTATAAGGTTACATGTTTGATTTCCCCAGAATCTTGATAAGATGGTAATGAGCTTTTACTATATGTGTGGGTGAACTGTATCATATAATAAAACGTTATGACTTCGTGAATATATTGCTTGTGCTGTATCAATTTCGATCTTATGAAATATCTGCAGTTATATACGTACGTACATAGCGTTGCTTACTCAGTTGGCTCATATTTCTCAGGTAGTTTTTGTACTTGGTCTGTGGTTGATGGTTTATTTGTTGGCTCTCATTGTTAAGCTGTAGGGGTTGTGTTAATTATATGTACAGTGTCAACTTATGACGAAATATTGCATTGGTGAATGGTGATCATGATGATCTACAGTCCCTCTCAACTTTTGACAGCTATTGCCTTGGTGTTCTTGATGTCTTAAACTAGAAAATTGTGACGTGAAATTCTTGACCATTTCGGCGTTGATCTGTGTCATTGTTGAAATCTTTAATCTCCAAAGCACTTAGCAGTATATATATCAGCCTAAATATCAATGCGATTCATTCATTCTGCAGTCTGTGATTAAAAGTGTAAGCTTAATTTGCTCTAAGGTTTAAGCTTTTTAGACCCAGTTGTTGATGACTACAGAATATGAATGGTGAAGTGATCAACTCCAATCGAAACATTTTGGTGGAGGTATCTATTTGTAAGTAGGCAAGAAGGTTTCTGATTGCAATCCACATACTAAAACTGGAGTCTGTAAGTGTAGATTAATTTTTCTGGAGATAGAATTTCATAAGGACCACGTACCATCACTTTTAAACAAACATTTAAAATCTGCCATGTACCAATATTTTACATTTAACAATTTTAGGTACTACTGAAACATTTAGTCCAAATTAAACAAGGCAATTATCAATAATTCCCGAAAAAGATAATGCATAAGTAGAGCAACAGTTTTAGCAGCAGAAAAGTAAACTAAATTACGCAGAAAAAAAAAACAAAACAAAACCTAGCTCCGGAGAGGAAATTATTATTGTAATGAGAAAAATAAGGGATGGAGTAGCTGCACACATGTCTGCGACTCGGAATTATTTGCCCTATCCATGAGCCAGTCCAAAATGCAATGCCCATGACAAAGGTGCAAGCAAGGCAAGCGAGTAACCGATTGATCATCACCAACGGTCCCATACTCCTCCATGCAAATGACGCACGACAATGACTCTCCTTTAGCTTCCAAGCCATCTCTATGAACTTGCTCCCAGCCCTCATTGGGTAACTCCCAGCTGCAGCTGCTCTCATTATTGGTTACCGGCTGATCACGAAGAGCCATGAGCTCGTCATCCTCCCTACGCATCCGAACATTATAGTAGGTGATGTCCACCTGAATGGGCATCAGATTAGTCGCAGCCAAAACGGCATTGAATATTGTTGAAGAAACTCGGGAATGCTGGTCCTCCGGGCACCCATGCTGGACAGAATCTCTTCCATGACCAGCTGTCTGGTGGTTCCGGGTTCTGCTTGAAACGAGAGAGGTGAGGTAATTTCATTGCAATCAAGTCCGAGTTGTAGGGTTGAAATTTTACTTCCCACGGTACCACTTTGCTTGTTGTGTACTGTCTAACATAGCCTCCAGTCTTTGAGCTTGCTTTCATTTCCATGGAGGCGACTGATCGATAATTCCATGATTTTAGACTTATATATCGGTGATCAGGCCAATAAAATTTGTGTTTGACTTGGTTACAAACGTTTTAAAATCTTATCTCTTATCTATCCCTCTTTCTTTTTTCTTTTTTTTCTTTTTGAAACCAACTATCTTATTCCCTGGTTGTTGATCTTTGGCGATTTTTCTGGCTATCTCAATATAGGTTCCAAGGAAGGCGAAGATAAGATAAGAGTTAGATAGCTCACCAACATCCTGTTGTTTCATTTAAAAACTGACCAACAAAATTAACTAGAGATCAGAGTTAATGGTGGGGTTAGGTATTAAGATCCAGGATACTCATCAACAGATCTTTTTTCAAAGTTTTTCAAACAATCTTGTCGAAATTGTTTTAGTATGTGATTAGCATAGTCGCAGACGAGAATACTACAGTCAGAATAGTGATTCATTCTTTGAGCGAAACCAAAGCTTGACCTCTGATACAATGAAGTGACCTCAGGCAGGTTGAATGGATGATGACTTATATGGTTTGGACTTGGTTTTCTCAGTTGCTAACGCCGCCAAACAATAGAGACCGTCACGTTGCTTCCCCAAACTAATTGTCTTCTTTGAAACCAGGTTCTGCAAAATACACCAATAAGGGAAAAATGTCACAGAACAATTCAGGTCTCTCGTTAATCGACTTACGGATATTAGATCAACTTTGAATGTAGGCACACACAATACATCATGCAAATAGTATTCAGAGTTTAGAGGCAAAGAACCCTTAGCAACAATATTAGCTTATTCTCCACTAGGCGACAATACGGAAGGAAATGGACAATTTTTGTCCTTGTATAATAGTGAGCCTTGAGATGAAGAGATATGATCTATCATGCCGCTATCGATAATCCAACTACGGGAGGTGACCTTAAATAAACTTGGTTCTGTTACAGCAACATTGACTCTTGAATTATCAGATCTTTTGTGATTCAAAATAGGCAAAGCACGTTGATGTAGTTCCTTGGGGAAAGGAATGCGAACGGGGAAACCATTTTGCCGATTAGGTTGATTTGACCGATTATATTTGTTGAACACTATCAACAAGGACGGATGACAGGGTGATCAATAAAGAATGATTCGAAATCTTGATTGGCCATAGAGACAGGAGAATTGTTGTACGAGATATAGAGTACAACAGATTGAGAAGAAAATTCATTACACGAGAGGTAAGGTGCAACGTTATAGAGTCAAGATCTAATCTTGCTCTGATACCATGAAAAAGAAGATATTTGGCTGGAATACTTTCATTTATTCAATCACCAAGGATATATACAGGAACGTATTACAAGATAACTAACTATACAAGGAAACTATCCCTATATTAAAGAGGAACATAAAAGGCAGCATATATCTAAGGATATAATTCTGATACAATCCTAATTACACATAATACACATAACTTCTTTCCTAACATCCTCCTCCTCAACACCACCAACATGAAATGGAAGGGATGTGGATGCTCTTCTCACCGTTGCTTTGTTTTTGTTTTTGTTAGTGATTCTCGGCATTGTTTCTTCCAACTAGCAGCTAGTGCTTCTCTGAAATGGCGGCAATTTCAAGCCAAACCGAATCCTAAATTCTAATCAATTTCGAATTCAAAACAGCAACACTGCATAACACAAACACAATTTCAGCACAGAGCACTTAACTTCGGAAAATCACCATAACTTATTTACCTTATCAAACAACACCAAATTTTCAAGATCAAGAGTAATCATATGGAAGAACAAGAGTACAAAGTTTCAAGTCAAACGGAGTCCTAAATCCTGACCAAAATTGAACCCCAAAACAGCTCAGACAATTTACTGAACAGAAACTAATCTTTCTATTCTCTCTTTTCTAACCCAAAAGCTTCAGATCCTAAGTTATTTCCAATATGCAAAGGACATACCTCAAGTCTAGAAGACTTCAATCTATTGTCTATAAGCATAAATTCAAAAGTCCTAAGACAAACTAATTTGTAATCACCCTACCTGAAAAATTGCAGCTTCAGCTATCTCTAAGACGGATCAAGACCCATGAAACGTCCTTCCTTTCTTCTTTCTTCCCCCCAGCCAAAGCACTCCCAGCCAGTTCCTTGCTAAAGTAGCTATAAAAAAATGGCTCAAAGACTTAAACTTTCACTCAACTGTATTCACACTGCACAAAGTAAAGAGCTTCATAGAGGCCAACTACTACTCACATTGGCCATCTCAACGGTCAAGATTGCATCAATTCCAGAGCAGGAGGCAATGAATGTTGCAGCAGCATGACTCCATTTTCAGCAGAACAAGCTCTTCAGAGATATCACAAAAGTAGTAAAAAGAAACAAGCTCAGCTCATGATGACCATCGTCAGAGTGATACTGCTTCTGTAATGAAGGCATTTAAGAACCCCCAGATTGGTCCTTGGAGTAAAGAGTAAAGACTAAAGCTAGGTTCAAACTGCCACCCCAAGAGGGGAGGGAGATGATGGATTTTAGTTACGTTGGAGAACTTGGCGAGTAACACTTCGGTGCATATAAGCATACATATATGAAGCAGATGTTTAATCCCTTGAAAGTATATTGCCCACACTGTTATGAGATGATGCCTCTTTGACGTTAGTCACGTTACTATGCTAAATTTAATTGCTCATTCTACTATGAAATGTAGATGACAACTTCGTTTTAACAGACTACAGATGTATTAAATTGTATGCACAGTGATAAAATAGAAGACCACAGCAATTAAAGTTGTATCAAAGTCTCCTTTATTCTGAAACGAAGGGAAACCCCTTGTTTAGCAATACACTCATTCAACAATAGGTATACTGAGCACAATCAAGTGTATACAAAATATATTAAAGGAAGTTTGTACATCAGTTATTCATCTGCTAGTTCATAGAGACACTGTCACAAGATCTCCTGCTCATCTTCTGGAAAACAAATTACCCTTCTAGCCACTTCCATCAAGTTGTCCAAGAGACAGAAGATGTGCCATGTATTGCTGCAAACATGTCAGTAAAACGCACAAGTTAAAGAACAACTTATGAGCAAACTCCTTTCTAATGGACCTAGGAGAATGTTTAATTCTAAACTCCTTGGAACTTTCAGAGTAATCTTTGAGGAATTGACATAATTCACTTGACAAAAATCATCAGAATTGTGGAGGGAAGAATCATATTAAGGGTCCAGAACAATAGAATACTTAAAACGAAGAACACACGAAGTTGTAACCATATGAATGTTTTAACCAATTTTTTCATGAATCATGAGAGGTAACACTTCTGAAATGCTGAGGTAGATAGTTACATACTTACATATATATGACCATGAATTCAAGATAACAAATATCATTATCCAAACTATTCAACTGAAAAACTGGACGATAATCAAGTAGAACTAAGTAACTTACAGCATGGTAAGCATAAGGCCCTTTGCCTTGGAGCTCGAAGTGTTTAGCCATGATGCAGTACTCAATAGGACCCCATTCTTCAGTTTCAAAACAATTACCAAGTGCTGCTTTATACAACTGGAAACAAAACCAAACATTCAAGTATCAAATCCAACGCTAACCCAATACCAACCAAAATCAGACACATCCAAACCCAAAAGCCAAAAAAATCACAGTTACTCTACAAACCTTAGCTTGGTCAGTCAAGAGCTCAGTTCCAGCAGGGTAAGACGCATAGAACTGGTCACCTCTGGAGAACCCAGCTCTAGTTCTGCAAAACCCAGATGGAGATTGTTAAGAATTTGTCAGTTTGATACGTGCTGAGGGCTTCAGAATGACTTACGTGTTGCTTGTGTAAGCGTAGCTCAAGACCGCAGTGAAGCAGTAGAAGCCAGTATATGACACGATTCTCCGGAACTTCTGAATCTTTAGAATGTCGAGGAAGCCATTGTAGAGCCGCATCATTGTTGCGGATTACGAAATTTTGGAAACTGAAAGCAAAAGCCGGTGAATTTGAACAGCGGTGAGCCGCTACCTGGGTTTCGTATAATGGGGTGCCGACGAAATTTCATCGTTCATTATATATGTATTAAGGAATGAATGATAATATTACCAAAAAAGGAAAAAAAAAAATGTAGACTTAGAAGCAAAATAACAGAACAATGAAACACTTCAGAGGAAAGTAAAGGACCTACAATCAAATACACATTTGAATTTAGAGAAAAGTGATACAGTTTAGTCTAACATGAAGTAAAAACCCAATGAATGACCAATTTTATATAAAGCTTAACTGAAACAAAAGTTAAATGCAACAGCGAAACACATGTAACAGTTTTAATACAAAGATACACACACACAACAATATAGGTATACCTGAATGTGCAATGGCAATACTTAAGAGCTGATTGCTACAGAAATCAACTAAGCTAGAAACAGTAGTACGTGATAATTCAATGTCGCTCGAATCTGCATTAACCAAAAGGTAAAGCAATCAAACAATCAGACACAAAAGTTACCATGCAATTTCAAAATAATTATCATGCAATCAGCCATAAACTAAAATATCTTAAAAGAAAAAAAGGTCAGTGATCACAGATGGAAAAATTCTAGAAGATCAAATTCTATATCAATATAAGATCAAATGAAAACTTGTAGAATATCAAATGCAAGCATAGTTATACCAAGAAAAGTTTATAAATGCCATATCAATATCACCACCAAATTATCATGACAAACCTATAAAAGATCAAATTCCCAAAAGTGAAAGCCAGTAGAGAGTTTGTGACTGCCTACTGAATACCATATCAATATTTGCTAGGAATTTTCATATTTAATCAAATAATCAAGTACTAACAGCTTTCTAGCTTTCTATATTTGGTGTAGGAAGGTAGATTCTCATACCTGTGTGATGATCTATTATCCAAAAGCCCAAATTTTAAAACATGAACTGCACAATGAAAAAATTAGAGAAAAAAAATATACTGAGCAAAACAAAAAAATATGTATTAAGCAAATACTAAAATCCTCAAAGAATAAACCGTTTATCAGATCTAATAAGAGATGCCTCGTGAACTCACTACCCATAACAATGAACTCAGACACTAAGAAAGCAAAGAATACAGGAGGAAGTGAAAATAAGTTCTACAAAAGGCATCTACCAAAAACAGAAGTAAGGAAAATTGTAAGGAAAATCATTAGAGCATAAAAGCATCAATCAAAAGCTTCAATAGATTAGAGAAAAGAAAAAAATATAAACAGGAATTGGAAAGGGAACAAACCTGAAAAGAAGTCGATTTGAAGCTTGGGTTGTAAAATCCAGCGATGAAAGCAAGTCGATTAAGAGATGTAATCCAGTTTCGAGAGATATTCTTTCGGTTTGATGGAGAGAGAGAGATCTAGAGAGTTTGCGCTTTTATTTTTATTTTTATGAAGGATCTAGATAGTTTGCAGTATGAGGAGAGAAAACAGGGAGATAGAGAGATAAAGAGAGAGAGAAGGATCTAGAGTTTTTTTTTTCCCACAAAAGATCTAAGAATGTGAGAGAGCGAGAGAGAACAGATTTTTTTTCCCAAAGCAGCCTTCGTACTGTTCACGGAAACAGTCTACGTGAACAGTATCAGTGAACAGTTGACAGAAAATATACATATAGTAAATATTTTCCTTGGGAAACTTTACGGTTTTACCTACAAATATTTGTCGGTAGATTGGTAATTGAAATGGATATGGATTTCGTGCATATTTTTCTGCTTTCACTAACTAGGGAGGACATGCATTGCATTCCCGATTACTTCTTTCTCCATTTCACTTGTATCTAATTCTTGACTTCTTCCATCTGTGTAGCATCTGATTCATAACTTTTTCATTTTCAAGTAAGTCAACGTTATATCAGTTTAATAAAGAGATGCACTCTTAAACTTGAGCAATCAGAAGAATCCTTTAGTTTCAAAGTAGCCTCATAGACGACCATTAAAACATATGTTTCTTAAATTTATAGCAAATGAGACAACTTCAGATGATAATTGAAGAATTTCGTCTTCAAAACATAACAATGACGTGTGATATACTCATTGCTCAAACGCCACCATAAAAAGCCTGATCTTGGAATGGGGAGTAGTGAGGAAGGAGTTTTACGTCGACTCTCAATGGAAGTCTCGATGAAGACTATAGAGAGATGTTCATAACTTCTTCTACCCATTTTTCCTATTTTCCAAAGTTGGATTCAATGTTGGAAACTTGGAATTACTTGAAAGTGATCGAAAGGAAATATGGGGCACTGATTGCACTCATAGGACTCAAAACCAAATGTAATTGTTATACATGCATTAATCGTTTCAGAGAAACAACAGAAGCACACACAGAGAGAGAAGTAAATTCTCTAACAGATTGCAACTGTGATGGCATTAAAACCTTCGTAATTCAAGTCTGACTGGTTTGTTTCACCTGCTATTATATAAGGACTACACAGAGATAGAGAGCCAAAATTAGCTTGACTAGTTTTTGCTTTCTATATCTGCTCCCTCCATTTCCATTTCCAGTTTTTGCTTTCCCTCAGATTTTGCTTCTTTTTTGTTTTTTTGTTTTGTTTTTTCCCTTTCGATTATCCCATTTCTTGGACCTGTACTTTTTACATAAATTGTATTAAACATATCGAAAACAATAAGCTGTATGTCGATAAAAACAATCGGTAGGGAAGGGTAGTTTATTTGGGTTGTAGAAGCACGTTTAATACATTTTGGAGGACCAAGTAGTGACAGCTGCTTCTTTGGTAGTCATTTATCAGAGAAAATGACATCTCACTACTATAAACAGTTGCAAAACACAAAAAACTTACATTTCAAAATATTTATACAAATAAGGATGGAAGTCCAAACCTAAAATAATACAACATCAAGTCTAATCCAAATTCTAAATACATAATGATCATAATACCCAGAATTTTGACAAAATTACATACAATGTCACTCACTCTCTTCTCTCTCTCTCTCTCTCAACCATGTTCAACAAGACCCGGACAGCGGATCTGTCGAGGAAGAGAGGAGAAGCCGAAGAATGAAAGGATGAATGGTGATCAAGGCTTCAATAAATCAAACCACATCTGATTTGGTTCTTCTTCTTCTTCTTCTTCTTCTTCTTCTTCTTCTTCTTCTTCTTCTTCTTCTTCTTCTTCTTCTTCTTCTTCTTCTTCACCAGATCCGTCGGCATGGAAATCGCAAGGAGGCAAGCTAGGAAGAGTGGAGGAGATGAAGAATGAAAGAAACTTCACCGAATCAGACTTTAATTCTTCTTCAATCTACAACTTGGTTTATTCAAAGAGTCATCAGAATTAAAACTTATAGCTTTGAATTTGACAGTAAAAATTGATCCTTTGTAGCTAATTTGTGCTCATACTTTATGCTGCTATTGCATTCTGTTATATGCTGATACTGCGGGCTGCTGCTACTACTTGCTGTTATGTGTTGTTGTTGTATGCTACTGCGTGCTATTGGGTGTTGCTGCTGTGTGCTGCTGCTGCATTCTGTTGTGTGCTGTTGTTGTGTGCTGCTATTGCTGTTGTGTGCTGCTGTTGTGTGCTACTGTTGCATACTGCTGCTGTGTTCTGTTATGTGCTGCTACTGTGTTCTGCTATGTGTTGCTACTGTGTTATGTTATGTGCTGCTACTACGTGTTGTTGTGTGCTGCTACTACGTGTGATGTTCATATGTGTTGTTGTGTGCTGCTACTGTGTGCTGTTATGTGTTGCTACTGCGTTCTGTTATGTGCTGCTACTACGTGTTGTTGTGTGCTGCTACTACGTGTGATGTTCGTATGTGTTGTTGTGTGCTCCTACTGTGTGATATTATGTGTTGTTACTACGTGTGTTGTTGTGTGCTGCTACTGCGTGCTGCTCTTTGCTGCTACTGTGTGTGTTGTTGTTGTGTGGTGCTACTACATGCTATTGTGTGCTACTTATCAGGATCTACCCTGAATTCCCCCCTTGAAATCCAGAATAAATCCTGCATGACCCACCTCAAGGGAAATTATACCAAAAACATTGGCAAAACCTCCCTTAATAATGGGTAACCCTAATTGATAGAAGAATCTACCAGAAGAAAGGCTTTAGCCGACGAAAAAAAAAAACCAGGCCGACGAATTTTTTTTTCGTCGGCTAATTTAAAATCTTCGTCGGCTATGATCAACTTTAGCCGACGAAATAAAAATTTCGTTGGCTAAATAATTTTTTTCGTCGGCTATAGTCTGTGAACTTTAGCCGACGAAATTTTCAAAAGTTTAGCCGACGAAATTTTCAAAAGTTTAGCCGACGAAAAATATAATTTCGTCAGCTAAAGTGTCTTATATTTACAGATTTGAACAACAACTCATCTGGAAAAAAAAAATTATACGTAGAACCTTCAAATGCAAAAAAGTCGTGAAATAAGATATGACCAGAATGGTGAAATACGTCTACGGTTGAAAAATGACGGTATTCCGGTAAAGTCTCGGTGCCGATAGTTGACTTACCCTTATTATTCACTATGCTGCAGATTTGGTTTTTGGTGTCCGATTGACTATTGTGATACCTTTCCGGAAGCGTAACAGCGCTACGAGTCAAACTCATCGCTATTGCCATGATGTACAGGCTTTTTTGGCCATCCGAGTCCGTTTAGGGCTTCAAAATGCAGTTTTCTTATTTTCGATTAGAGTTGACCGTTTCGATCGAGCCCTTAACTTTGTCGAATCCAGTTGAATTTTTTATCATACACATCTTTCGTCATAATGATCATATCTGACGGTCGAATTTTGGTTTGTGAATTTTAGTCATCGGAATCACAACGTGTCTACTATTTTCCTTTATTCGGGTTTATGGGGAGCCCTATCGTCGGAAGGTAAATGTCTCAAAATTTTTATATGGGCAGTTGCGTCTCATCTACGTGAGAGTTTTTTGTCTGGAAGGTTTGACCAAACTACGTAATATAGAGGGAGATATGAGCGTTTTCGTGTGATAAGTGACGATGGATTATGGTTGACCGTTTCGATCGAGCCCTTAACGTTGTCGGATCCAGTTGAATTTTTTACCATAGACGTATTTCGTCGTAATGATCATATCTGACGGTCGAATTTTGGTTTGTGAATTTTAGTCATCGGAATCACAACGTGTCTACTAATGTTGTATAACTTGTTTAGTAGGTTATACAACTTTGTGAACCAACTCTACATAGGAAGCAAAATTATTAAAAATCACGTGAAATAAGATGTGTTCAGAATGGTGAAATACGGCTATGGTTCAAAAATCACGTAAATCGGGTAAAGTCTCGGAGCCGATAGTAGCGGTCAATCCTATTTACCGTTATTATTTCTTAAGGGGAGCCCTATCGTCGAAAGATAAATGTTTCAAAATTTTTATATAGGTGGTTGCGTCTCATCTACGTGAGAGTTTTTCGTGTGGAAGATTTGACCAAACTACCTAATATATGGGGAGATATGAGTGTTTTCGTGAATTTATAGACTTTAGCCGACGAAAATATATGAAAAGTCGTCGGCTAAGGTCAAAAAATTTCAAAATTTTTTAGGCGGTAAACCAAAGTTGGAGTAAAATTTTCAAAGGACTTTAGCCGACGAAAATATATGAAAATTCGTCGGCTAAGATGGTTTTTGCCAACGAATAACCTAATATTTCGTCGGCTATAGTTATTTTTTAATTTTTTAATTACATACTATAGCCGACGAATACGTTAGGGTATTCGTCGGCTAAACCCTAAAATTTCTCTATTACCTACTATAGCCCTATATTCGGTGGTTATTTTGCGTAAAATTTTTATACGACTTGTTGCGTGTCATCGGTTTAAAACTATTTTCAGTTGGAGGTCCGGCCAAAATACGTAATTTAGACGGTCGAACGACTTTTTCCGTGCGTTTAGGGGTTTGACTTACGAGATTGACCGTCCGGATCGAGCCCTTATTCTTTTCGGATCAAGTTGAATTTTTTCCCATACATGTATTTTATCATGATGGTCAGATCTGACGGTCGGAATTCTGTTTCTCAAGTTTGATCATCACAATCACAACATGCATACTAATGTTGTATAACTTGTTTACCAAGTGTTATGTAAATGTTCCGTTTCAAAAACAAACTATACGTAAAACCTTCAAACGCTAAAAAGTCATGAAATAAGATATGAAGAGAATGTTGAAATACATCCACGGTTGAAAAATCACACTATTCCGGTAAATATTCGGTGCCAATAGTTACGGTCAATGCAATTTTTCATTTTTCCCCCTATGAGTAGCCCTATATTCGGTGGTTATTTTGCGTAAAATTTTTATACGACTTGTTGCGTGTCATCGGTTTAAAACTATTTTCAGTTGGAGGTCCGGCCAAAATACGTAATTTAGACGGTCGAACGACCTTTTTCGTGCGTTTAGGGGTTTGACTTACGAGATTGACCGTCCGGATCGAGCCCTTATTCTTTTCGGATCAAGTTGAATTTTTTCCCATACATGTATTTTATCATGATGGTCAGATCTGACGGTTGGATTTCTGTTTCTCAAGTTTGATCATCACAATCATAACATGCCAAATGTATAAAAATACTTTTAGCCGACGAATTTCAAAGGTTTAGCCGACGAATTTCCAAGTTTTAGCCGACGAAATTGGTACCTTTAGCCGACGAAATTTTCAAAGAACTTTAGCCGACGAAAATATATGAAAAGTCGTCGGCTAAAGTCGAAAAATTTTCGAAATTTTCAACCAAAATTTTTTGGCGGTCAACCAAAATTTTCAAAGGACTTTAGCCGACGAAAATATATGAAAAGTCGTCGGCTAAAGTCAAAAAATTTTCCAAATTTTGAACCAAAATTTTTTGGCAGTCAACCAAAGAGTTTAGCCGACGAAAATAAAGAATTTCGTCGGCTAAAGTTCTTTATATAGCCGAAGATGGTAAACCTCTCCAATCTCACTAACCTTCCTTGTCTACCTCTCCAATCTCACCCTCGCCGAGAACAACCTCTCCGGTCCCATCCCGCCTGAGATCTCCGCTCTCTCTGCCTCCTCAACCTCTCCAACAACGTCTTCAACATCACGTTCCTGCCGGAGCTCTCCAACCTCACTAACCTCTGTGTTCTCGACCTCTACAACAACAACCTCACCGGCGTGTTGCCGGTTTCGGTGGCTCACAAGACCAACCTCCGCCATTTGCATTTGGGTGGCATAATACTTTGGATTATGCCTAATAATCAATCATGGCTTATACTTTGGATTTTTTTTTTCTTTTACAGTGTTTTGCGCGATCATAATACTTTGGATTGCTTCCTAATAATCAATCATCACTACCAGAAGAAAGGTTATAGCCGACGAAAAAAAAAAAACCAGGCCGACGAAGCATTTTTTCGTCGGCTATAGTGGGCTTTAGCCGACGAAAATTTCTTTCGTCGGCTAAGGTAAATTTTCGTCGGCTATGATGTCCACTTTAGCCGACGAAATTTTATTTCGCCGGCTATTTTAAATTTTCGTCGCCTATGACACACTTTAGCCGACGAAAAAAAATTTCGTCGGCTAAAGAATTTATGTCGTCGGCTAAAGTGCACAAACCATGGCCGACGAAATATTTAAAGGTTTAGCCGACGAAATTCATAGTCGTCGGCTAAAGTGCTTTATATTTGCAGATCTGGGCAGCAGCAGCTCATTTCGAAAAAAAGGGAAAAAAAAACGGGAGAAGAAAAAAGGGGAGAAAAAGTTTGGGTGTTGTCGAAATCTGTCCATAATCAGTTTGTGGAGCCATATATAGGTACGTATATGTATATATATGTTGATTAATTGAGTTTTATTTGAGTTGATCGATTTTAATTAGTGTGATTAATTGAGTTTATTGATTTTGATTGTGATTGAGTTGATTAATTTTGAGTACGTTGGATGTATATATATATGTGTTGATCGATTTGGTTGATGATTTGAATTGATAATATATATGAATTAATTTGTTGTTAATAAATAGTAAATATATATATATATGTTAATATTAATTTATAATATTATTGTGTTGATATGGTATGAAGTTGTTGATGATATATATGAGTTCATAATGATAATTTTGTAATTAATTAGTTGTAGTACGTACGTAGAATATATATATACTCAATGAATTGAGATTTTATATATGGCATGAAATTTTATTAATAATTAGCTAGCAGCGTTATAAATATATATATATTTTGTTATATTTTCAGGATATGGATAAGAGTTGGATTTCGCTTCCAAAATGGGACAAAAGATACGGTGCAGGAGTTATGAGTTTTCTAGAATATGCGATGGATAATGCTAACGGGAATACAATTTTCTATTGCCCGTGCACGAAATGTCAGTGTCGCAGCGATATGTATCGATTTCCCATTGACAAAGTATGGCAGCACCTGAGGAGTAACGGGTTTTGGGAGAAGTACACATGTTGGTTATATCACGGTGAAACATCATCAGGGGGTCCGCATGATCATGGCCAATTTTCCGAGACGGGCAGTGCTAGTACATCCAACGATCCAACAACGACATTCATCAACGACATGTTTCCTTATGATAGCGGTGTATGCACTCAAGGACAGTATATGCCTGACCCGGTGCAGCCCTTCCTTAGAGCTGTGAACACTGCTGGTATTGAAAAGTACAACAAACTGCTTGCTTTCCAACAGACCCCTGTGTACCCCGGTTGTCAGAAGACCGTTCTTGAAAGTGTGATGGACGTAATGAGGATTAAAGTTGAGACAAAATCGACCGTGAAGGCTGTTGATGAGTATCTACAGTACACTGCTTCGATGCTGCCCAACGGTCATCGTCTTCCTACCACTCATCGGAAGGTCCGATGTATCCTGAAAGATCTTGGGCTTTCCTACATCAAGATCCATGCATGCAGATATGACTGCGTTCTCTTTTGGGGTAAAGATCCAGAAGGGAATGACCTTGGTGGCCTTGACGCATGTCCGGTATGTCACACTGACAGATATAAGCTGACTCCTGCAGGCAACAGGAAACCTGTAAAGGTACTTCGGTATTTCCCTTTGACGGATAGGTTGGAGCGGTTGTACATGTCTTCACACACGGCCGAAGCGATGAGATGGCACGCTGATAGGGAATTGCATGACGAAGATACCCTTATACACCCTGCTGACGGGGAGGCTTGGAAGCATATAGACAGGGAGTTTCCTCAATTTGCGTCAGAGGTCCGAAATGTGAGGCTCGGGCTCTCATCCGACGGGTTCAACCCTTTTGGGAACATGAGTCTGCAATACAGTATATGGCCGGTGATTTTGGTACCGTACAACCTTCCCCCATGGATGTGCATGAAGAAGGAGTACAATATGTTGAGTTTGTTGATTCCAGGGCCCGGTTATCCGGGGAAGTGTCTCGATGTGTACTTGAGACCTTTGATTGAAGAGCTTAAATTTTTGTGGGACGTTGGTCATCCCACTTATGACAAGTACACGCACGAGATGTTCCAGATGCATGTCATGGTTGTTGGCACCATCAGTGATTTTCCTGCCCGTGGGATGTTGTCGGGCAACGTTGTTAGGGGATACAAGGCTTGTCCAGAGTGCCTTAGCGATGAGGGGAGCAACAGTCATTGCAACAAGATATGCAGATTGGGTCACCGTGCTTTCCTTCCATATGATCACGAATGGCGGTTCGATGAAAAGGAATTTGATGGGACCGTAGAACACGGCGTGCCTCCCAGAAGATGGACGGGGGAAGACATTTTAGCGGTGCTTAATGAGTACGATTTTGGGCAGCTCAGCAATCATCCCAACATTGTGGCGGCTATACCTGAAAGACCCGACATGTACAAATTCTGGACACATAAGAGCATATTCTGGGAACTCCCATACTGGAGTAAGTTGTTGATCAGGCACTACCTGGATGTGATGCACATAGAAAAGAATGTGTGCGACAGTGTGCTGGGCACAGTGCTGAATTTGGAGGGGAAGACGAAAGACGGTCCTAAGGCACGCATTGATCTAAAAAAATGCGGAATAAGAAGACATTTGTGGTTGAAAGAAGGGAAGAAAAAAATGCCTCAAGCTCCTTACACCGTGAAGCCTGACCAGAATAACCTAATTTTCAGGTGGATGAGTTGTGTGAAGTATCCTTCAGGCTATGCAGGAAATATTGCCCGGTGTGTGAACTTCCGGGACAATAAGATGTACGGGTTGAAGAGTCATGACTGTCATATCCTGCTGCAACGTCTCTTCCCTGTTTTCATTCGACCGTTCCTTCCCCGTCAGGTGGTGGAGCCGTTAGTAGCGTTGGGAAGGTTTTTCCAGAAGTTATGCACACGGGAAGTGTCTCGATGTGACCTCCGGGAAATGCAAATGGACATCATTTATATCATGTGTAAATTTGAGAGGATATTTCCTCCAAATTTTTTTGACATCATGCCTCACCTGATGATCCATCTTCCCGAGCAATTGTTGCTTACCGGTCCAGTACACTACACTTGGATGTATCCCATGGAAAGGTACGTTTTTTACTTTCATGAATTCCTCAATACATATACATGTTCAATAATCATAACATTTTGCAACTTGATTTACAGGCAACTTGGAGACTACAAAGATTATGTGGCTAATAAATCCGCTCCTGAAGGATGTATAGCTGAAGCATATATTGCGCACGAGTGCGTCAGCTACATGAAGTTGTATTTAGGAGCGTTGAAGGAAACTCCGCAAACCATGCCGGTAGATGTACCGAAGTTCAATCTTTCCATAGTCTCCAGTGATGTTGAAGTGTATGGAATTTTGCTAGACTCCTACAAGTTGCAACCGCATGAGCTAGTCATTGCCCACTGGTGGGTATTGATTAACTGTCCAGAAGTTGAATACTGGAAAGACATCCATCTCAATCATCCCAACATTCAAGGTGATCTCGAGTACCACAACAGGGAGTTCGCAGATTATTTTGGCGGTTGGGTACGTAATTTAATTTTTCTCTACGGGTTTATGTTTATTGCATAATTATCCATATTTACAGTTGAGATGGTTGGTTGCAGATGAACCATATTCAATCTGATGGTCACCCAAATTGGTCGCACGAACTAAGACTTCTAGCCATGAAGCCGATAGTCTCAAGAGTTTATCCGATGTGCAAGGTGAATGGCGTGCAATTTATATGCGAACAAAGAGACAGCAGAAAGAGAACACAGAATTCTGGGGTCATGGCACATGGTGGGCGGAATGGAGTTGACTATTACGGTGTTCTTGATTCAGTGGTGGAACTCGTTTACGGTGAAGGCATGACAGTGCACCTCTTCAAGTGTAGATGGTTTGATACTAGGCCGCAGAGCATGAAGACCGATCAGTACGGAATATTATCGGTGAACACTGCTACAAGTTCTTACGAGGATGACCCCTTCGTTTTTGCCACATCGGTAAAACAAGTGTTTTATCTTGATGACCTTGCTAAGGGTGACGCGTGGAAAGTAGTCAACCTTGTGCACCCTCGAAACATTTATCGGGCGGCTACACTTGGAGAGGCCGAAGACGAGGAAGAAGATGTTGCGTATCAAGAGCCCAACGCAATAGGTATTCCTAACTCCTCTACCATTCGCCTTAATAATTTTAAAGCGGGTCGTTCGGTGCGAATTCGTGATGAAGAGCCAAGGCTTGTTGATGTTGATCCAAATCAAGAGTCAGACGAAGACTCTGGCGATGAGGAAATACATATATTACCAGACATTAATTCTGACACCGAAGAAGACTCATCGGATGATTCCGATTACGAGCCTTAGTTTTAATGTATGATTCCGATTAATTTGTATAATTTTTCAAAGACTTTTTCCTTTATAGTTTACACATGTTAAATTCATATTTCAGTTATGAATATATGAGATTTTGGTGATACAAGATGAACAGGGTTTTTTAAATGTATGGTTTATGAATATCGTCTGTTTTTTTTTCCCTGTTTTTTTACTTTAGCCGACGAAATATACTATAATTCGTCGGCTAAGATGTTGTTTGCCGACGAAAAAAGCCTTAATTCGTCGGCCATAGATGTTTTTTATTTATTTTTATTACACACTTTAGCCGACGAAATAAACTGTGATTCGTCGGCTAAACTACCTTAGCCGACGAAAAAAGACTTAATTTCGTCGGCTAAACTTGTTTTTTTATTTTTTTTAATTACTCACTTTAGCCGACGAAATACACTGTAATTCGTCGGCTAATATGGTTTTTGCCGACGAATAACCTAATAATTCGTCGGCTATAGTTATTTTTTTTATTTTTTAATTACATACTATAGCCGACGAATATGTTAGGGTATTCGTCGGCTAAACCCTAAAATATTTCTATTACCTACTATAGCCCTATGTTCGGTGGTTATTTTGCGTAAAATTTTTATACGACTTGTTGCGTGTCATCGGTTTAAAACTATTTTCAGTTGGAGGTCCGGCCAAAATACGTAATTTAGACGGTCGAACGACCTTTTCCGTGCGTTTAGGGGTTTGACTTACGAGATTGACCGTCCGGATCGAGCCCTTATTCTTTTCGGATCAAGTTGAATTTTTTCCCATACATGTATTTTATCATGATGGTCAGATCTGACGGCTGGATTTGTGTTTCTCAAGTTTGATCATCACGATCACAACATGTGTACTAATGTTGTATAACTTGTTTACCAAGTGTTATGTAAATGTTCCGTTTCAAAAACAAACTATACGTAGATCCTTCAAACGTAAAAAAGTCGTGCAATAAGACATGACTAGAATGGTGAAATAAGTCTACGGTTGAAAAATCACGGTATTCCGGTCATGTCTCGGTGCCGATAGTTGCGGTCAATTCAATTTTCCATTCTTTCTCCCTATGGGTAGCCCCGGGTTCGGTGGTTATTTTGCGTAAAATTTTTATACGACTTGTTGCGTGTCATCGGTTTGAAACTATTTTCAGTTGGAGGTCCGGCCAAAATACGTAATTTAGACGGTCGAACGACCTTTTCCGTGCGTTTAGGGGTTTGACTTACGAGATTGACCGTCCGGATCGAGCCCTTATTCTTTTCGGATCAAGTTGAATTTTTTCCCATACATGTATTTTATCATGATGGTAAGATCTGACGGCTGGATTTGTGTTTCTCAAGTTTGGTCATCACCAGAACAACATGCCAAATGTATAAAGGTTTAGCCGACGAATTTCAAAGGTTTAGCCGACGAATTTCAAAGGTTTAGCCGACGAATTTCAAATGTTTAGCCGACGAATTTCAAAGGTTTAGCCGACGAATTTCAAAGGTTTAGCCGACGAATTTCAAAGGTTTAGCCGACGAATATATGTATAGCCGACGAAATTTTAATCTTTAGCCGACGAACAAATTATTTCGTCGGCTAAAGTCCTCGGGTTTTAATTGCGAACCCTAGCCTCCTCCCTCATTTCTGCACTTTTTCAACCCTAGCCTCCTCCCTCCCGGTCTCCTCCCTCCTGCCTGACCCGGTCTCCTCCCTCCTGCCTGACCCGGTCTCCTCCCTCCTCCTCCCTCCCGGTCTCCTCCCTCCTGCCTGACCCGATCTCCTCCCTCCTACCTGACCCGGTCTCCTCCCTCCTCCTCCCTCATTTCTGTCGTTTCTCAACTCTCACCCGATTGCAGGTAACAACTGTTGTAAGTTGCTGTCGAGCAGTATTAGGAAATTTGGGATCCCTGCTTGGAGTTTATAATTTGATGTTATAGTTTATAATTTTGATGTTATAATTGGATTTTTGATGTTATAATTTTGATGTTATAATTGGATTTTTGATGTTATAATTTTGATGTTATAATTTGATGTTATAGTTTATAATTTTGATGTTATAATTTGACGGTGACTAGGATGAATCATGTGCAAATTTGCTATAGTATGAGAACATTTCCCAACATAATAAAAGAATATGCGCTAAAAAAACAGAAACCAAAACGTATTAATAAATTTATAATACGTATTAATAAAAGAACATTATTAACACATGTTAATAAATTATTAATAAAAGAACATTAATAAAAGAACATTATTAATAAATTATTAAATTTATTAATAATTTAACACTAGATTAACTAGAGAATCGGGATGAAAACGCGAAGTTGAAGAAAGGAATAAAACTTGTAATTTAATTTTTATTAATTTAATTTGTGTTAATTAAATTTGTGTTAATTTAATTTGTGTTAATTTAATTTATGTTAATTTAATTATGTTAGTTTATGTGTTTATTTTTGAATATATGTGTTAATTTATTTTTGATTTCGAATTTAGTTTTACGATATGTTAGTTAATTTATGATGATGTTAATATATATAATATTGTTATGTAAGTAAAATATATATATATATATATATATCTATATATATATTGGTATGTGCGTGTATCTATTTATTGAATAAGTATAATTTTAAAAATGTATAATTTTTTATAAAACAAAGACAAAATAATCTAAAGCCTTTAATTAATATTATAAATAGGATGAGCGGCTTTTTTCGATCGAAGAAGAGTTCGAAGGGCCAAAGGTCCGAATCGTCTGAGGGAACCTCTAGCAACCCTCAAACGACGTTTCAGGGCCACATGACAGCCAGACGTGCGAGCCTTCTGGAGACGGCGCCGGAGGTGCCCGTTTCATCGAGGCAGGCGGCCGTCCCTCGTTCCCCGAGGCCCTTGACGGAGGTGTCTGCACCTCGTATGCCCGAGATACACCGGGCGCCCACTCCGGGTCCTACTTCTTCGGATAGTGGGTCATCTGGGGTACAGATGCCGCCGTCTCATCTGTTCCTTCCGCGGATGATACCGGCGATACCTGTAGTCGATGACTCAGGGACGCCGATTTATCCACTGCCCCCGCCAGTGGCTCCATCAGCGGCGTATCGGTTCCTGCCTTTTGATACGCCTCTTATTTCTGCGAGGGTATCATCATCGGCGACAGAGCCGGAATCCGTCGCGAGCTCCTCAGGTAATCAGTCAGGCAACTTGATTACTTTTAAAGGGTCATATATATATATTTTAATAATCAATTTGGCCGAATCATGTCATAGGCACAAAGAAGAAGAGAGGCCCCGTCACAGGGAAAGCTCTCGAGAAGATGGTGAGTACCATGGGGAGGATCCCCATCGATACTGACGGGGATGGCCACGCAGTATCGGGCGGGAAGTCGAGGATGTACTCCGGCCGCGTGGGTGCTCTCATTAGGGATAGAGTCCCTATGCTGTGGTCCGACTGGGGCGAGGTCCCGCAGGAGGTTAAGGACATGGTCCACAACGCGATGTCGGTGAGTTTACAAAATAATATTATGTATTAAATTGTTGATTTCTCGAAAAGCTAAACTAATAATAATCGGTTAAATGCAGGTGTGGTTTGAGGTTCCCGAGCACCTGAGGGACAGCTGGGCTGACGTTGTGCATGGGGGAAGGTACGTTGGGAAGTTAATGAAAAACAATTTTGTATGTGATATTAATAATATTTCTAATATTTTTGTTGTATCTGTAGGTACAAGGAGTGGAAGAACGAGCTGCGGACCCATTGGACTAAGCACGGGAACGCACGTTCTGGTACCCCTACTGAGTTCCAGTACAGGGAGTACGAGTGGCGTTGGCTTCTGACATCAGAATTCAACAACCCTCGTAAACAGGTATTTAAATAAATTAGTTAGTTAATTTAAAAATAAGTACGTGCGTTTTAAAATATTCTACTAATAGTTTACTTTTTTCTTTGAAGGCGGTTTCCCGGGTGAACGCTCAGAACCGGCAACGTAACACAAGGAACCATCATGCCGGTTCTAGACCGTTCGGTGTCTTCATGGACGAGGCGGCCAAGGAACATCCAGAAGTCAACCCCTACGTCTATACGTACGAGAAGGCATATCCTGACTCCCAGGAGGATATTGTAAGTCACTTTACGTTTTTAAATTTTTAAATTTATGTAAAAATTTTAATTAATAATTTTTTTCCTATCCATATAGGCGAGGGTGAGGGAGGCTAGTGACGAGGTCCTGAGTACCTTAGTGAGGGAGGGATGGCCGGACACGCAGGATTCCGAGATGTCCGAAGCCATGTCCCGGATCGACAATTCGGATCCGACGATTGGGGCGAGGATCATGGGCACAGCCTTCCCACCGAGAGGAAACAACTTCTACTGCCGAGGTCTAGGAAAGAGAGGCGAGGGGGTCCTGAAGAACACTCTAGGATTTCAACGAAAGGCAACCTCGACCAGTGGCAGCACCACGTCCACGATCAACAGGACGACTCAGCTAGAGTCGGAAGTTCAGAGACTACGAGAACAGCAAGCTGCTCAAGCTGCTCAGGCTGCCTCGCAGGCTGCCTCGCAGCAAGCCTATATTGCCTCGTTGGCAGCCTTTAATACCGCGCAGGCAGCCTATGTTGCCGAGATATATGCCATCCAGCAGGCCCAGCAGCAGCAGATGTTGCAGTACATGCAGGACTTTGCAGCTGCCCAGAGTCAGGGACTTCCGCCTCCGCCCATGCCTCCGCCCATGACGCTACCCCAGCCGCCGCAACCTCCGCAGCAGCCCCCAGAAGATGACTTCAATTTAGACGATATAGACTTTACGTAGTTGATAATATACTTTTATGTAAATTGATACTTTTATGTAGTTCATATATTATTTTATGTGTTTGTTGTTGGTTATATGAAATTGTTAAATATGTCTTTTGCAGCTTGCATGGAATGGTAATTCAGAAATTTCGGGGTTTTTTTTTTACTGGAATGCACTTATAGCCGACGAAAAAAGCCATAATTCGTCGGCTAAAGTTTTTTTAAAAAAAAAAAAAAAAAGTTTAGCCGACGAAATAAGCTTTAATTCGTCGGCTAAATGTCTATAAGGCCGACGAAAAATACAATATTTCGTCGGCCATAGATGTTTTATATTTTTTTATTACAAACTTTAGCCGACGAATATTTTAAATTATTCGTCGGCTAAAGTTTGGAAGATAACCGACGACATTATTCGTCGGCTATAGTTCATACTTTAGCAGACGAAATAATGTCGTCGGCTATAGTATGACTACAGCCGACGAAATAATGTCGTCGGCTAAAGGTTGGACTATAGCAGACGATATTATTTCATCGGCTATAGTATGACTATAGCCGACGAAATTTTTTGTCTCGTCGGCTAAAGTCATTACAGACGACCCTTTCCCAACGACACTATAGCCGACGAAGGTTCGTCGGCTAAGGTTGTAGCCGACGAATTTTTTTAACAGGCCGACGAAAATTTTTCGTCGGCTAAACTGCCTGTTCTGGTAGTGCATGGCTTATAATTACATGTACCATGAGTTTAGCCGAAAGTTTCTGCAGTTTTTTTTTTTCAAAACCCAGCAACTTTAGCCGACGATATTCAAACACTATATTCGTCGGCTATAGTATTTTTTAAATTTTTTTAATAAGGTTTAGCCGACGAATAACCTAATATTTCGTCGGCTATAGTTATTTTTAAATTTTTTTTAAAAGGTTTAACCGACGAATAACCTAATATTTCGTCGGCTATAGTTATTTTTTTAATTTTTTTATAAGGTTTAGCCGACGAATAACCTAATAGTTCGTCGGCTATAGTTATTTTTAAAATTTTTTTACAACGTTTAGCCGACGAAATATAAAATATTTCGTCGGCTATAGTTATTTTTTAATTTTTTTTATAAGGTTTAGCCGACGAAATATAAAATATTTCGTCGGCTATAGTTATTTTTTAAATTTTTTTACAACGTTTAGCCGACGAAATATAAAATATTTCGTCGGCTATAGTTATTTTTTATTATTTATTACACACTTTAGCCGACGAATATTTCGTCGGCTAAAGTCTGGGACTATAGCCGACGACATATTTTTCGTCGGCTAAAGTGGGACTATAGCCGATGAAAAAAAAAATTTCGTCGGCTAAAGTCATCACAGACAGCTTTTTCCCGACGACACTATAGCCGACGAAGGATCGTCGGCTAAGGTCTTAGCCGACGAATTTTTTTAACAGGCTGACGAAAATCTTTCGTCGGCTAAAGTGCTTGTTCTGGTAGTGCATACACAACCCAGACAAGGAAACAAGAGTGATCAAACACACTGTTGACCCGCGAATAAAATTCCGGGATTTTTGGTACATGCACACACAAAATCTCAAGCATAGAATGGAGATGGAGAAGGGAGAAAATATTTTATCCCCCTAAGTTATTCCAAAGTAAATAACTGTAATATTAAAGATTATTTGCTAGTTTACCAAATAAATTGCGTTTATACGAGCTCTGATGAGTTTGAGTCGATTGCAAGCTTCGACCGAGGGTTGGGAACCTTTCTGGCTTTCCTTGGAAGAATAGCAATATTGAAATCTTTGGTTTCTAGAGGTTTCCGGGAGGAGAAACAACATTTCACCTACTTCTACTTCGAATTTGGGGCTGAAAATTTGACAGGAGGAGAAGCTCTAGATGAGAAAGCTTCTGTCAAAAATTTAGGTTGATCAGAGCAAGGAAAGATGGTGAACCGGTGGTCAGTATTGGCAACAGTTTGGAATATTCCGACGGCCGGTTCGGAGACTTTTCGGCTGGTTCTCAGGGTGAGGCCGGCAGCGTTGGATCCAGGACGAAGAGAGCTTTCTGGGGATATAAAATTCCGGCGGAGGGCAGTAGGAATTTTGTTTGAAAATCGGGAAAAACAAGGCTGCCTGATTTTAGGGTTTTGGAAAACAAATGGTGAGCTATTGACTCTAGGGTTAGAACAAAGTGCATGATAACGTGATGGAAGATAAAGTGTAGAGACAAAGAGATAGCAATAGAATCGTGAAAGATGATATCTTATTCATTGATATGAGCCATTTATATAAGAAATTACATAATACCAATTAGGTAAGGAAAATGAATACATAGATCTAATCAAACTATATATCCTATTGGTATAAGATAAATGCACACATAAAAAATATCTAGAAAGATACAGAATATTCTAAAATATTTTAGAGTTTGATTGGTGTCTTTTGTTCTGTATAAGATGGATCTGACAATTTAAGAACGTCTCATCATTAACTCGATCTCTATGTTGTGCAAAACTTCATCAAAAATACAAACTTATATTCGCATCATTTTCCGATGCGCTCACGGAAATACCAAACGTCATGTCTACATGCTCTTAAACTATCTAATATATTAGTCAATGAAGCATTTATCCAAGCAACTTCCGGTCTATGATGAAATTTGTTGCGATCGTGCTTTAAACACGCTTTGTGTTTTCTAACGACACTTCCTAGTAAAAGCTAAACTAAACAACACACCCCGATTATGCTTGACACTTCGAACTCAATATATCACATCTCCCAATTGATGTCCTATGTTTACAGTAGACAAGAATACCTGGATTGATCTACACCAATGCAATTTCTGAGGTCGAAATTCAAACAAAATCGACGTTCTGCTTTTCATGACACAAAATCGAATATGATGAGGTACAAGAAAAATCCCAAAAAGATGCTCTCCATTTTTCTACGATACATGTTTGGAGCCATACAGAAGAATTAGCTAACAAACAAAAATGTAACAAAACCGACCCAGAAATAAAACACAGCCAGAAACTTTGTTTTGTTTTGTTTTTGGAATCAGATTCAGATTTAAACAAGAACAATAATTTTGTTTCCCATTTCACCTCGAAAAATCCTAATAATTTCATCTTACTTCCACAGCTGGAAATCACATGTATTTAACAACAAAGACTCTGCCGACTCTAGCTGGCTTGATCAACGGCCAGGATCTTCAGCAACCCGGCGTAGTCCACGCCTTGAGCTTCATCTCCGCCGCCCAATTTGATCATCGCCGCAATGTCGTCGTCGCTGGCCGGAAACCCGGCCGAGTTCATGTAGCTTTTCAAATCTTCGTGGCTGAGCTTGCCGTCGCCGTCGCGGTCCATGACCTTGAACACGTCCTCCATGACGCCGGAGGGGTTCTGACAGGCGAGGACACGCTCGAACTCGTGGTACTCGACGAAGCCGTCGGAGTTGGAGTCTGCGGCGGACATCATGGCACGGATGAGACTCTCGTCGGGGCCGGAGGAGGAGAATCCGGCGTAGAAGGCGCGGAGGTCGTCCTTGCTGATCTTGCCGTCACGGTCGGCGTCGAGGACGTCGAATGCGGGGCGGAGGTCGGAGAACGAGGACGAAGATGTCAGGGTCGTCGTCGACAGGGTCAGGCCGGTGGGACACATTTTTGATCGGAAAACGGCGAAGCGCGAAAAGTAAAGGAGGAAGACGTGAATGAGAAAATGAACTGACTATTGTGGAGAGGAGAGGGTTCTCGGGGTATTTATACAAGTTTTGAGAGAGTTGGGCATCTCTTGGAATTGTGGAATGGGTACGTCTGGCTTGAGGCGCAAGATTTTAAGAGTGGGGCCCGGGGATGTGTGGCTGGAGGTTTCGACGCGTGTGTGAGACTCGAGGTTTGATTACGTAGCGAGTGATGTCACGAGGGTTTTGGGATTCTCTGTGAAGGGGACTGGACGACTGGTAGGTTTGTCTCTGTCCAAAATTATGGGAGCTATGGTCAAACAAATGTGTGCTCCCAGATCTTTTGACAGCTCCGGTCCGAGATATATAATGGGCATGCGTCGGCGGTTTGACCGTCTGACCTGATTAGTTGGGTTTGAGTCGGTTTGTTAGTTTGTTACTGTTATGTTCACCTCGACACCAACTGTAATTTGATATAGGGGTTAGTATAGTTTCAAATGAGATAAATTATTTCGCTCTCATTTCACTACTTAATTTAGAGTACTGTTAGAGGGGGTGAAATTAATTTCCAAACAATTTTATAGGGTATATATAGTGACTAGGTTTTTTTTTTTTTTTTTCGGGCAAGAGTGAAGATGGCGGTGATCACTAGATCACAATTGTCTTGGTCTCTATTTCAAACGATAACTATATCAACTGCAGTAGCATTTAGACCACAAAATGACCTTTCGATACCAAACGCAACATCTCTTTGATGCACCACTCTAATGGAATGAATGTTGGATATTTGGGAAATATAGGTCAGTGAGTTATGACAATCTGAAGAAGTTTATGCTTTAAGGATGTTGTAGCAACATTATATTTCAGACTATATTTGCCTCAATTATTTGTGTGCAAAAGAGTTAATACAAATTAGACTTATGGATATAATGAAGTCTAGCAATCATATTGTTATTGTTGATCGGCTTCTTGCACTTACGACGTTTAACTAATTAACACTCAATTGAAGGTTTACAAGAGGCTTAAAATTCGTAAAACTATAATTGCAGTAATATAATTTCTAGATTTTGTATAACTGCAGTAATATAGTTTCTAGATTTTGTTTTTGGAAAACAAGATATGAAATAGAGGTTTTATTGAGAAAGAATAAAGAGAGTTTTTAAACGTATAAAATATGCAAAGAACCATTTCTTTATATAAGTGGTCATGTCTTTTAGAACTGGTGTAACTCTTCATGTTAGTAACTCTTTACCAAAGATTACGTATTTTCAATAAGAGTTATAATTTTCTGGTGTTTGATTATTTACCAACAATCACATAGTTTGAATTAATTCAAACTAACATACCTCTTGATATATGTTCACACCCTCTGCTTTATCAATTTTCTTTATAATTTGAAAATTGTTATAACAATCAAATTCCGTCCACAATTTCATGTTAATACTCTAATCATCTGAAATAATTTTTTGTTAATACTACTAATCAAGAGAGGAGATTACATATTACAGTATAACCAAGAGAAGAGATCGTCCTAAAATATGTAATAATGCACGAATTCTTAAAATCTGCGTCTGGTTGAGGACCAAGTAGAGCTTGAGCTCCTACTCCAGCTGAAGGAGGAGGGTCTTCGCTCATCACTCCGCTACCATGTATCATTTGATCTCTGCGACGGGCAGTCTTCAGTTGCTCGATTCTTAACAACATACTTCGCGGTGGATGGTGCATGCAACTGTAGGCTGAACGGGGCGAGGCGGCTCAGAGGGCTCAGCTGGTCTCCACAGGCTTTCTTCCAATTGCTTCTGCCTCTCAGCTTCTTCTGCATGGTTCACAACGGCATTAGCTAATGATGCACATGATGAAAAGAAAAAAAATTAACAAGGCATAATACGAACCATTTTGGAAAACATAATACTTTTAATTAACCAACTGAAAGCCTACTAGAAGAATATCAGGATTCAGAAAGGTCATAACGAGGAACACCTAGAAAGCTTTCATCTTTTGGTTACTAAAGAGCTTGATAAATGTTTACCTTCCTGAAGCTTTTTGAGTTTTTCTTCTTCACATCTCAGATAGTATAATTTCTTCCTCAATGCATCCCTCTCTTGTTTCCTGGCCTCAATGATTGGAGTAATTTGTTCCTTCCACTCTGCCTCTCGTCTCTCAAAATCTGCCCTTCTCTGTTCCATCACCTTATCCTTGAATATTTTCAGTTGAATTCTTATCAACAGCAAAGAGCAAGTGGTATATAAATCAACACGAAATGTAGAGGGAAATAGTGAGACATGACAGTGCAGTCATTAAAAAGTTGAAAGCGAAGGAAAAGAGAAGCAAGAGCATTAGAATTGCAGACAAATTTCAAGGTGTAAAACTAAGTAGACAATGTCAACATATGTGTACCTGTTGTTCGTGTTTGTGACGCTCCCTTTCTTCCACTAAACCTTGTTGACAACTTTGCTTATATGCAGCTTCAATCGGAGGAGCAAACTCTTCTCTTTTTGCTCTTTCCAAATGATCTATTGTTTTAGCAAGTTTTTGATATTTCTTCTCCCTCTGCCTGATCTTGTCCATTGAAGTTTCCTTAGTCGCAACCTTTATCTGTATTCATATAATTTGATAAATTCGACTTTCCATGCAAGATTGCAAGGCATAAGAATAATTGAGTTGGACCAAATTGGTACTTACCCTTTCTGAAACCAGCTTATTGAGTGCTTGTGCTTCTTCCACTTAGCTCTCCGCCATTTCCTTTAGGAAAAATGCCCATATTTATTTAGGGAAAATCATATTGGGCCTAGTAAATGGTATGTCTGTAATTACAATAGAATGTAAAGGGTAGTTTAACACACCAAAGCCCAAACATCTAGTTCTCTCTAAACCCTAATCCTAAATCTTCCAGTATTTAAGCACAACCAAGCGTACCAAACCTCCAAGTCGCAACCTCCCTCAGTCTCTTCCCCCTTCCTCTCTCTCTCTGCTCATTTTTTTTCTTCGAAAATTCAGTCTTTGTTCTTGGGTAAGTTTCGTACTGCCTCTTATAGATCCTTGTATCTAATTTTTGTGGATTTAGGGTGCTATTTGATTCTTGTAATCAAGAGGCAAATTCTTGCAGGAATGTTGAGTCACTTCGCCTTCGAGTTTCCACGGGCTCAGTGAATTACATCCTGTGACATCCCTTGATTCAATTTCAACTCTCTCTTCTGTTTTTTGAACTACGATTGTTATTTGGGGTTCCGATGATGGCATGAAATCTTTGAGACCTGATCATCCTGTTGATGACAACTATAAGCATAATTTCTGAGGACCCCTTTGCTCAAATTCTCTGTTTTTTCTGTTTTGCTATTGTTTTGAATTTAAACCGCAGATAGATTAGATGTGTATAGATGATGATCATGCACTGGGCTCTGAGCAGTTCAATGGAGCTGTTTTTTGATGGACAATGCCGCCTAGAAAGCTGAGTCTGATATACTCTATTGATTTCAACAAACTTTTCCCTAATCTTATCTAACTAAATGGGTAATTTTAATCTCAGAAGTAAATGAATTTCACTACATGAAATTCAACCGAGACTATGACTACGGAAGAGGACAAACACTATCCTTTCACTAAATATGATTTAATTAACAAAAATTATATAAAAAACAAATATAAAAATAGAAAAGTCAGGTGAACTAAACTTCGCCTGAGAACCAGTAGGGAGTCAACAACCGGTGCCACCAAATAAGACATCCATCTCCACCCCAAGCAACTCCTCTTTCAATATATATATGTATGTATGTATCAGTCTTTGTATTAACTAGTTAATATTGTGAGTATCATTTCAGTGTTTGTGTTCCATGACCACAGAAGATTTCAGCTTCCCCACAGTACATAAAAGCAGTAGTACTAGAAGCATCGATTTCTCTCCTTTGTGGCGTCCATCTCCATGCTATGAAGATGAAGAAGATCACTCTACTCCTGTGGAGGAGGAGGAGGAGGATTGTGATCAGAGGAAGAGCTTTGCATGTGTTGAGGGGGTTGATGATGATCATATCATAGTTGGTACTCGTGTTCTTGATCAGGATGAGAAAATGGACATGCTATGGGAGGATTTCAATGAGGAATTGTATCCGGCAAGGTCAACGACATCGGAGTACGTGTCGGGCAACATGCTGCAACTGGGTTGTGTAGGTCTTGGTGCTTTCAACTTGTCCAAATCTAATGCTGCTACAACTGGAACTGGTAGTGCTATTACAAACCCAGGTATGGTCTTAATCGTCAGAGTCTTCAAAAGGCTATTCTTCCTCCACAACTCTCATCATCTCAACCTCAACAAACCTGCAAAACGGTGATCACTTCTACCTCTCTCTTTGTCATCATATTCGTGGTATTTGTCACAAACCTTGTATATTTTCTGTTTCAGAACCAAAGCACTTGAAGCTTGAAGTTGTAAAAATGAAGAATCAATGATCATATTGTATTAGCTAAGATTGTATACAGTACCAATCACTGAGATTGCTTTTCCCCCTTTGTCCGAATATATAGTACATGGTAGAATGAGTCGTTACAAAACAACATAACCTCAATATCCAATTCCTGTGTAAGAGAAAACGAAAAGGGGTAACAAGGATCAGATCAGAAAAAAAGGCAACATAGAGAACTAAATGAATTTGGGTAAATTGGCTTTGACATAGGGGAAAGATATAATAGCAGAAAATGTCATTTGATCCATATAACAGCAAGTGAAGATTGAACCAATGAAAAAATAACCGGACCTAATATTGATAACATTTATGAGGAACTGCAGAATGGCAACAAAAAAAAAACCCAAGGACTTGGTGTCAAATACCTGAATTTGAACCCGGAAGTTCTTCAAAGAAAAGATACGTGAAATTTGCAGAGTAAATATGATCTTAAATGAATGAAACCAGCTTTCTCAACAAACAAAAAAAGAAAAAGAATGACGCCAGGAAACCCCGTTGCAAAAATATGGTCGAAGTAATAGATACGCAATATTGACTAATGCTGGACTAACTCGAGGTTTTGATAGTTCGATGACATGTATCCTAAGTACTTGTGACCTTAAAAGCAGCTGAAATCGGAATTCAGCCAGCATACGTTTTGATCGAATGGGAGACGTTGGACTCATGCAGTGGTGTAATATGTTTGTGCTCAAATTATAACGAGATAATCACAATGTGCTACAAAATTTTCAATCTATTCCTACTCAATGTGAACATTGTGTTTCTTCTACATTTCTTCTGTAAGAGACCGTTCGTGTCTCACGATACAAGATTTATCAAAGGTTTAGCGTACAGGGTTTGAGAAGAAAATCACAATGAAATATACAACGAATCCGGCAAGTAGAATCCCTCCATAGACATAAGTTTGAGATGACTGCACAGGATATTTGTACTCAATGTTGCAGCATTTCATCTTCTCCCTCTCGTTTGCCAAAACATGATCTACATACCTGCACCATGCACACATGGACACTTGAGAAAAACCCCTCAACCATTGACCAAACTGCCTTTTTTAGAGGACAGTTACAATAGAAAAAAGAACTCAAATGTATCGAGAAAAATAGGATAGGAAACTTACTGCTGGGTAAATATGGAACTCTGGAGAATCTCTGAACTGTTCAAATGCGCATCTTGTAACCGGTGACCATACAAGGATGAAGACAAATCTACTAGCTGGTCCTCAAGGTTCTGTTGTGTAGTCATGTTTTAATCATATTAAAAATCTCTCAGGTGTTGCACAATGAAATTGTACAATTAAGAGAGGGGAGGGGGGTGTCACTTACATTTAAGAAGTTCTCCAATCTGTCAACTAATTCATGTGGGAATGGTTCAGGCAAGTTAGTGGTTTTCTTGTAAAACTTCTCCACCCATAGCTCAGTGGTGGTTTTGTTCTTTTTGCCCTTCACTGGCTCGCCAAGCGGAGTTTTCAGATACGCAGCAGCAAAAGTTTGTACAGCCTGCAAATGACAGACTCGAATTCATAAGCTTAAAAACATACCACTAAGAAATCAACAACTGAAAGACAATTACCTCCGATGTATCACGAATTTTGTGGAGTGCAGAATCTACACGTGCATATATGGAGTTCCTCTGCCAGAAAAGGTAGATACTTCAGATATCAAAATCCAAAAGAAAGTATCAACATGTATGCGGCACAAACTTGTGAATGTGTACAATCAATGCAGAACTCATATCTTCCGTATGGAAAGAAATTAACATGGTGAGACTAGCCTTACCAATGCAACATCTTGAAGCATTTGGCTGACTTGAGAAGTATTAGAAAATGGTCCAAATGGATGACACCCAGCCGCCCATAGCCAATTCACGACTGGCCTTTCATGTACATGAGAAGCCTTCTCATATGGTGCACTCAACCCTGCCACAGCAGAAGCAAGTCCTGCTAATATATGGCGCTGTACCTGAGATGGTTGGGCATGCCTTCTCTGTGTTTCTGAGACATAACTGCCCATGAAAACATTTCAGTAAGTTTTTCTGTAAACAAGGAATCAAATCCACTGTATATGAAGCTTAAAAGACATAATAGTTTAGTCAATCAGATAACAGAATGCAAATAGCAATATGATTTGTTCAATGAATTATTCACCTAAGAGGTATTTGCTGATTTTGATGCTCAAGTACAATCACTACATCTTTGCTTGTCCATACAAGACTTTCGTCTTCCATCATAAGGTTCGGGTCCACATCAGCCAATGATAGCACAAAGCTGTGCACAAAATTATGAGACAATTATATACAACAACGCATGAATATGATGGATAGTGTATTTTATATTGTTATTTTTGCAGTCAAACAGAGGTCATCATACTCACACAGGAATAACTCTTGTTCCATAAGTTCGGTATAGATCGCCTTGTTTCCTAACTATTTTCTTTTTCTTCTTGCCACCTTTTTTGTCATGAGTGGACCAAATAGGTTTATGTTTGAGTATAGAATCATTTGTACCATCAGATTCATCATTCCAATGCTGGGGGAACAAAAAGTACAAATTAGGACAACGAAGATAACTAGGGAAGATAACTGAAATATCCGCCAGCGCATAAATTAAACAAGAGAACCAAGAAAAGAAGTTAATATGACATCCTTATTAATATCCCTCAAAAAAAATGTTTTACTGTTTCAAATTTGGACGAACCTGGCGGAGGAAAAATTTACTCGAAAGAGACGGGTCAGCCACCTCAAGCAAACCAGCAGCAAGCACATCAGCAGAACGTTCCATTTCCTGGAATAACCATTTCCAATTTAAAAGAAATAAAGAATGATGAGATAGCTTGACTAACTCAAATGAGATACCATTATGAAGAGAAAAGAAGCAAGAATAACTCGGATATGGTGACAGCTATTTCTAAAGCCAGAAGTAAACTGAAATGCCTCCAGAAAGACATTCATGAAATCAAGCAGATAGACAAGATGGTCATGCTACCCTAATAAATAACATGACCAAAAGCACAGACACCATACACCCAAGTAAATGCAATTCAATGAACATTAAAATACGTAATTAAGCACTCACTTCTTTAAGAATAGCACCATCCAAATATGTTTTGGTATGAACATGGAAGCGTCCATCATTCCTAGTTTCTTGAAGGGAATGACCTCGCATAGCTTTTGAAACAGCAATTGCCAACTTCTCATGGCGATGTAATGAATGTGAACCCCCAACAATCACAACTTCTTGCCCCTCATGAACCATTTTCTTAACCTAAACAAGATTGAAAAAAAAAAAAAAGATCTCATAAAAGTGAAAATGGTTTTTGGTATGTATCTCAAGCAGAAAAGTGGAAGTAATTCTAAAGGTGAAAGAACATTTATTTTCTTTTCTTTTCTGTGGCATTCATAAGTGGAAGGCAATCATAAAGATATGGAGTCCAGAGAACCAACGCACATGTGCCTCAATTGCTTCAATGTTTATACTGTAGTTGTGGCCCTTGTCTATAATATTGTACCGATTATGATTTTGCAGCACAATTATTGGTAAAAGCAGCCTTGTTGTCAGATCAACAGTTTCGTACCTGAGTTAAGAGTACAGGCACATCATTAACCACTAAAAAGTGTTTGGACACTATAATCAACCGCTTAAAAAGAAAAGAAAAAAAAACAAGCAACCATTAATATTCACACAAGCCAGGTGTAAATCAACATGTCAAAAGATAGAGCAATGACCTAACATCTGGAGCTATAACATGCTCAATCGTTGTGGATACTAGACAGGCAAGCTGTCCAACAAATACATCATGTGTAGAATGATCACTAGGTGCACCAAATCCTCTTGGAAACATTATATGCCTTAGTCGTGGCAGGGTCCGAGAACTGACAGTTCCCTCTTCAGTTTCAATCTTTCCATAAGTGCATGGGCCAGCTGAGAGATCGATCACTACATATCTGAACAGCATAGGCAGGAAGTTAGGTACGTGTTCTAGAAAACATCACAAAAACACAGACAAGTGAGAGGGAGCATAAAGAAGTAACATAACTAGTCCGATACTGCATAGTCTATTACCTGATTCAATGTGAAAATTCAATTAAGCAGAGTCCTAGTGAAGTTACTTAAAAAATATTGGAACAAAACAGTGTTGCAAACAACCATCACACAGATCATCAACAAGTTTTAAATGGATTTACCTTTTCAATCTGATCTTTAGTTATTGGCCATGCTCAAAGTATTACAACTACCATAAAACAACTAACTCCTACATACTAGTCCTACCGCCTACACATAAGTATACCGTTCTTACATGTGCACTGATCTACATTTCCGCTCACTTGAGGTTGGTCTTGTTGTGTTTTGGCTTGTTGATATGATTTGGAAGTTAGGATTCAGTAAGCAAATCCAAGTCCAGAAAGGAAAGAGGTTTTTTCTATAAGTTCTAGGAAAGTAATCTTTCAAGATCTGTTAGGATTTTGTCTACTAGGTTTAGGAGTCCTAAAACCTTATTGTATCAGCAGCCCGTATTCACTAGAAATAGGAGCTGCAAGGGGTTTTCTAAGGTTAAGATAGAGAGCACAGAAAACCGAGAGCAAAGGGTGATAGAGAGATCTAGCAGGGAGTTGGGGATTAGCATAGAGATTTCAATAAGTACTTGTAATCAAGTTGTTATTCTCCATAGTGCTAGTGATTCTCTCAAGAGAGATCACAAAGTGGACGTAGGCCAGGGTTTTGGCTGAACCACTATAAAATTGATGTGTGCTGTGTTTCTATCTTCAAGTTCATCTATCTACTTTGCTTAAGTCGTAAAGTACCAGTAAAGACCAGAAAAGATCCTAGGGCGCTAACCACAATAAGTGGTATCAGAGCTTCGGCTCTGGTACTTTGCGATGGTAGACAGCAAAGGCATGGTCTAAGCAGAAGATGTGAAATCGTTCATTAAACCCTTGAATGGCAAGGATGACTTCACGCTTTGGCGGAGGAGGATGAAGAGTGTCCTGATTCTACAAGATCTGTACGAGGCTGTTCTCGGGATAGAGAATAAGGCAGTTGATATGGCAGATAAAGTTTGGCAGAAGATGGACAAGAAGGCAAGGAGCACAATAGTGTTGCATCTTGCAGATCACGTACTGGGTCGTGTATTGAATAGTGGAGGTGACAATATGAGCAGCAAAGAGATCTGGGATTATCTTGAGAAGGTTTATGCGGGTAAGGGTCCTATTGGTGAGAATATGGACAGCAGCAAGACATTGGACAATGTCAAGGAGGCTGATGCAGATAAATTCTTCTTGAAAGAAAAACTCTATAGTCTTCGGATGGAAGAAGGCGGGGATCTGCAGGAACATCTGAATAAATTTCAGATTTGTGTTGCCAATTTATCAGAGGTGGATGTGCAAAATGAAGAAGAGGATAAAGCACTTATGCTGCTAACATCTTTACCAGCTTCATACGAGTAGTTCATCACCACACTCGTTTCCGGTAAGGATTCTCTCAAGCACAATGAGATTACCGAAGCTATTCAATCTTATATAAGACGAGTAGCGAGACTGAGAGCTCTCAAGGAGGCCATCAAGTCAAGGGCAAGGAGACAAGTCAGTTGACGAGTAAAGAGGATAAATCTGGTAACAAGGGTACAACAAAATCCAAGAAGAAGTACAAGGAAAGTTGCTTCAAATGTGGTGCTGCAGACCACTTGAAAGAAACTGCAAAGAAGGGAGGATGGAAGCACAGGTGACGGCAGGGAGTTCAAGCACAGCCAACATAGTCATCAGAAAAGATGAAGATGATTGTGAACTTCTTGTGGTAACGTCCAGCTCCAACGCTTTCAGAGATTGGATTTTGGATACCGGTTGTACATTCCACATGTGTGCAATCCGAAAATGGTTTGACACATTTGAGGAGAGTAGCAGCGGAGAAGTTTTCAGCGGAGATGACTCACCGTGTAGGATCCTAGGTATTGGATCAGTGAAAATCAGAATGCATGACGGAGTTGTTAGAAAGCTGGAGAATGTCAGATATATTCCTAAGTTAAGGAAGAACTTGATATCTTTGGGTACTTTGGACAAGGCCAGTTATAGGTATAGCTCTAAAGAAGGAAGAATAAAAGTTATCAAGGGATCACTTGTTGTGATGAAGGGCGACATTCAACCTAACAACGTGTACAAGCTTCAAGGGACTACCATAATAGGTGGAGTTGCAATGTCTGCTGAGGTAAATGACAAGACCGAGCAATGGCAACAAGGCCTACGGCGCATGAGTCAAAGAGGAATGCAGGAACTCTACAAGGAAAGTAAGGCAGAAGGTGTTGGTGTTTGCAAACTGAACTTCTGCAAGGATGGTACTCTTGGGAAGCAGAAGGTGGCATTCAAGTTGGTAGATTGTGAGAACAAAAGCGAAGGATTGCTGGATTATATTCACTCAGAAGTATGGAGCGCAACACATGTAAGGTGTATGGGAGGCTTCAAGTACTTTGTTACTTTTTTAGATGATTTTTCGAGGAAGATTTGGGCCTACTTTATGAAGGAGAAATCTGAGGTTCTCTTCAAGGTCATGGAAGGGAAAAGCACAGTAGGAAATCTAACAGGCGAAAAATACAAATATTTGAGAAGCAACGGTGGTAGTGAATATAGAATGAAAGGATTCTTACAGTTTTACAAGGATGAAATCACAAGATGCATCACAATGAAGGATAATCTCCAGGAAAACAGGGCTGCTAGAAGGATGAAGAAAACTTTTTTTGAGAAAGAAAGAGGCATGCAGCTGCATGCAGGGTTACCAGACACGTTTTGGAAAGAAGCAGTTAACCATGCGTGTTATTTGGTTAATCGGTCACCATCAAAGGTCTTGGACTTCAAGTGTGCAGAGGAGGTATGTTCAAGAGAACCAGCTGGGGTATTCTAACTTAAGGATGTTTGGTAGCAGTGCGTATGCTCATATTTCGAGCAATGAGCAAACCAAACTCAAGCCAAATTTTCTGGGTGTTGAGAAAGGAGTAAAGGGCTACAAGTTATGGAATATTGTCAGCAAGAAAAGTGTTCTAAGTAGATATGTTATTGATGATAAGACTATGCCGTTTAATGAAGTAAAGACAAGTGAGGTGAAGAAGAAGACTGATGTTGGTGTTGTAGATGAAGCAACATAAGTTCCTCTAACCAAAGGGATCATGGAAGAGACTCCAGCTCAAGTGGAGCAAATTGAGCAGGTGGAGCATGATAAAGGGGTTATTGAGGTAGAATTCTTAGAGCGGCAACAACAGACACTAATACAAGCTCAGGTGGAGCAATTAGCACTGCGAACCTACAACTCAGTTCGTCAGTCGCTTGAGCAGGAGTTCTAGAGAAGCATAGCATTGGACAAGTATGCTCTAAGTTTCAGTCCAGGAGATCCAACCACGTATCAGGAAGCTATAGCAAAATATATACGGGAAAGTTGGATGGGAACTATGTTAGAACATAAGAAGTCCATACCAAAGGACCTGGTTCAGGAGTCGGTTCCTAAACCCAAAGAAGGAAATCTGGTTGGCTGTAAACAGGTTTATAGGAAAAAGGAAGGAATGCATGATAAGGAAGCCATGAGATTCAAAGCTCGGGTATTAGCCAAGGAGTATTCGCATAAAGCAAAGGTCAATTATGACCAGATCTCACCAGCGGAGAGATGCGTTTATCATCATGTGTTCAAGGATAGTATGGTTTTACTATTAAGCGACTTGTTAACTACATGTCAGGATGTGTCTAGAATTCCAAAGTTAAAGACACAGCTAAGGAGGGAATTCGACATGAAGGGTCTAGAAGTTGCACAACAGATCCTAGAAGTGAAGGTAAGGAGGGATAGAGAAGCGAGAAAATTATGGTTGTTGTCTGAACCCGTGTCTACTCCACCAGTAGCACAGTTTCAGTTTAGTGTGCAGGGGGGATCATCAACAATTGAGTTAGATGAGATGATGCATGTGTTATGCAAGAGTAGTGGGATGTCTTATGGCTAGAATCTTCAAAAGACCAGGTTTAACTCAAGGATTGAGCATGTGTCAAAGTATATAGCGAATCCGGGTAGATGACACTGGCAAGCAGCGGCGTGTATTCTGTATTACTTGAGAGACACTAAGGAGCATGGATTTCTGTTTGAAAGACAACAAGAACAAGCATGCATTGCTGGTCAAGAGGGCTCAGATTTGGCAGGAGACTTAGACAAAGGAAGATCTGCAACAAATAATGTATTTACTTGCAGCAAAGGTTCAGGAAGTTGTAGAACAACTATGGAATCAGCTGAGAGATATTGTCTACCACTGAAGTAGATTGCATGGCAGTAACAGAAGTTTTCGTAGAGGCGTTATGGCTTAATGGGTTAATGAGTGAGTTTGAGATTCAACAAGAAGCTGTGGTGAAGAATGGTGTCATCAATTTGACAAGGAATCAAGTGTTTCAAGCAGAGAGGGAACATGTTGATGTTTGTGGTCATTGCAACAAAGGTTGGGTCAGCTCAGGGAAGATAACAACTGAGGAAGAAGCACATTCAAGGGAGAATGTTTCAGATTGTTTGACCAGGACCATTGCCATGGAGAAGTTCAAGCATTGCTTGGACTTCCTCAGTGTCACAGCTTGCTGAGTTGTGGTGGAGCACCTCCTCACATGAGGTGCGTTAAGGCAAGAGGAGTCTTGCCAAGGTGAAGGTTCTTGGAGGTTTGTTCAGGGTTACTTCAAGAAGATTCAAGATATCCTGAAGGGTGCAACAATCATTTGGTATCAACTCACCAAGGTGGAGATTGTTGTGTTTTGGCTCGTTGATATGATTTGGAAGTTAAGATTCAGTAAGCAAATCCAATTCCAGAAAGGAAAGAGGTTTTTTCTATAAGTTCTAGGAAAGTAATCTTTCAAGATCTGTTAGGATTTTGTCTACTAGGTTTAGGAGTCCTAAAACCTTATTGTATCAGCAGCACCTATTCACTAGAAATAGGAGCTGCAGGGGGTTTTCTAAGATTAAGATAGAGAGCACAGAAAACCGAGAGCAAAGGGTGATAGAGAGATCTAGCAGGGAGTTGGGGATTAGCATAGGGATTTCAATAAGTACTTGTAATCAAGTTGTTATTCTCCATAATGCTAGTGATTCTCTCAAGAGAGATACAAAGTGGACGTAGGCCATGGTTTTGGCTGAACCACTATAAAATTGATGTGTGCTGTGTTTCTATCTTCAAGTTCATCTATCTACTTTGCTTAAGTCGTAAAATACCAGTAAAGACCAGAAAAGATCCTAGGGCGCTAACCACAATAAGCTCCCTCTCTGTTCTAGTCTACAAAAAGAAGAATACTAGAATTTATATGTTCATGACAAATTATTCCAAAATGGATTGTGGAACAAAATTATATACAACTGATTCCAGTAAGTCTCATTCAATCTAAGACCAAGTTTCCTTATAAATTAGTAAACAAGATTTAAGTTTGTTAACAGTACCTGCCAGAGCCCAGCCAAACTTGAGATGCACCTCCTCCATTGTACCGATAGCGATAAATATAGTCTCCCTCTTGTTTTTGCATATCATCCTCAGTTAGTTGTGTAATTTTTTCATACATCAAGTTGTCAAGATCAATTTCCTTATTCCTAGGGTCCATTCTGACCTGCAAAAGCAGTATAAAGACTGTAAGATACAAGTACACTTGATCAAGACTACTTAAGGATGGGAATTAGGTTTGATAATCACTTCATAGGAAGTTTCAAGCAAAAATGATACTTCGATTCTTGCAGGCCATACCTTATCAAAATTGACCACAAATATTGCACTTGGTACTTGGCGGTCCAACTCCACAGCAGAAACAGCTGAATTGTCTGTGTCGAATATATAGGAATACAACCTCTGAAATACGGGTTCCACTACAGTTGCATCCACCTCAAATAGACGTACTTCCCTTCCAAACTCAGTCTAAACATTGAACACAAATTCAAAACTTAAATCAAAGACACAACGACACTCGTAACTATTCCAAAACACAATGCATAACAGCCAAACAATGCCAACTCACCTCTCTCGTATTTCCTGCAGGAACCATAGCCTCTTTCAACGCCTTCTCAAGAGCTATAAGCTCCGGCTGGCCAGCCTATAATCAAAACAAATACAAAAGTTCATATGCATCCTAAGCTACATAAAAAATACTCGGCTACATTCATTTGCGTATTGAAGCATACATCATGAAGCAAAGGTGCTTACAGGGAAGGCGTTGTACACAATCTGATGCTCGATATCGAGAGGCTCCCCAGTCTCAAGGCACGAAGGTCGGTGCGCCGGGAAGCTGATCTTGAGCACCTCCTCCAACTTGTGCGCATCCACTGAGTACCTGTAGCCTCCATCACCATTGAAGCCAACCAGCACCACATTCACTTCCAGCGGAACCTGAAACGGTACCTACACACATACACACACCATTACAGATATCGAATTGCTCCGAAAAGTAAAACCTAAACTGAATTTCAATTTGTTTGAATAGAGAAATGAAATAGGTGAGAGAGCGAGAGAGAGATCACCTCGGCGCGAGAATGGAGCATGCGGCGGACATCGGAGCGGATGGTGTCGTGGACGTCGTGGAAGGCGCCGTGGTGCCACTGAGGGTGGCCGGGATCTCTCCGGAAAGCTTGAGGTTTGGACTCGGATTGAAACGCGAGCAGGCTCAGAGCGATAACAAGAGCGTGTGCTATTGGAAGTGATGTTGAAGCCATGGCCGGAGCTCCGTCGTTAGCTAAATCGAATTGAGAAAATTGGAGTTAAGAAAGCTTGGACTTTGGCATAGTTGGGGTCCTCTTCTGGCTCGGACCAAGAAGCATGAGAGAAGAGAGTGCGGTGATTTCAATACCAAAATCACCCCCTCAAAAATTTACCCTTAGTGCAAACAATTAACTTTGAAGCTCAAAAGGGTTCCTCGAGTTCAGTTACCTAAGTCCAAAGGGAAGCAAGTCATCTACTGTGAAGATGTGGTTTTTGATTGCCTTGCATCAACTTCAGACCATCTCTATTGCCTTGAACTCATGAGTTCATAAAGGAACTGGATTAGAAAGCACTGCTAACAAAGGACACACTTTGGTTTGTTTCGGAAATTACGTAAAACGGATTAAAACTTCTGCTCTTACTTTCAGTATTTGAGAGGCAATGCGTTTAATAATTTATGGCAGGGTATTACATGAATATCTGCAAAACAATTTTCTAGCACTTAAAGCTTAAGCCTCTGGTAACTAAAAAAGCTTTCAACCCTCTTCACTTGTGAGAACGCTGGTGGGGTATCAGTGCCATCATTTGAATTCTTCATGGCAGGGATTGACCCAAAACGGGTGGCGGAGACATGTCTGGTTACATATAATTATTAGTGATCAACACCACTTCTTATTGAGATCGGGGGATCTTGCGCTGTACCTCTGGAGATTAGGTCATGGTTCAAGAATAAAACAATAACGGTTATATCATCATGAAAATGCCGCCGCACCTTCTTGTCTATTTTCCGAAGATCTGAGTAACGCATTTCTCGTTTTCTTGCAGCTTCTTGGAGGGCTGTCTTAATAAGTCTTTTGGCACTTCCCTGCATTCAAAGAAGAACTCAACACCAGAAATCCAAACTGGGATAATAATCACACATGAGAAGTTCAAAAATAGATGTATATTGGTGTCCCGTATAGTCAATTTGCGTATACTTTTTTTACAACTGTCGATACACTCTTCCAATATAATAAGGTTAACCGTATCCTAAATTAGAATCATATACTAGCAGCTTTTAAAACAATCCCATGTAGATGCAATTTCAGTGACTGATCAGAAAGTTTACAAAAAGAACATTCAAAAAAAAAAAAAAAGAAAAAAAAAAGCATATTGGCTAGTTCTGCAATCAGCTCTGCTACCACCAAAAGGACAAAAAAGAATAGTAATGGAATTTCTTCCAGTTCCAATATTTCATGACCGACTTAAAAAACTACTAGCCTCAAAAGTCCACTACAGTTATCCTGATAGCTAAAAGTTGATAATTTCTGATCAAAAGGGGAAAAAATATTAGTTTCAGTGCTCAGAAAGAAATCCAATATGACCTTTTTTACTACAACAAGGCAAGCATGAAAGTACAAACAGTGTCAATTCAAATAAAATTGCAAGTATGAATGAAATAAAAAGACCAGAATCTTACTGCATGAGGATGCTTGTGGACAATCTCAACAGCTTTTTCATTACTCAAGTGTTCCCATAGACCATCAGATGCAAAGATAAGAAAAGAATCATTTGGATGCAGAGCATGAGAAAGAATGGTTGGAGTGGCCGACATGATAGGGATGTTCATTGGTTCAGGAAGCCGGAACTTTGCGGCAATTGGCTCCCGGTTAAACTCTGCATGTTTCATATATACATCACCGATAGATCTAGAAACCTGCATAAAATACAAAATCAAGATGTTATAACATGATATCAGTTATGAAGAATGAGCAAGGTTATTAAAATGATGGATCAAAGGAAAAGCAACAAGATACTACTACTATTATTTTGGTTTAACTTTAGTCATGGATACATACCAATGTTGATACAATGATTAGATGATTTAGCTTAACATCAAAAGTTATTGAAGCTTTTATCATCCAGTGTGGAGTGATGTTAAGTTAGCCTGTATACAGGGAGCTTAAAGTAGAAGTTGAAAATGCATAAGGGTCCAAGATTCTTTGAAAATCAGAAGTTATTCAAAAGTTATTTAGAGCTAAGTCATAGTACTTTCAGTAACATTGCTGCACATAGTAGTTTCAGAGACATCATGTAGGCTAATGCAAGAACCAATCCCAGGACTTTAAGTCTTTAAGCAGTAAAACACCCAAAGTTAGTGCAAACAATGACAACAATATCCTGAACTTACCTGGATGATGCCTTTTACTCTCCAAACTCCATGCTTTAAAACGACAATTTGAGGATCATGTGAGTGCTGCTCTCTCAGCTCGTACCGAATCTCCTCAAGATTCGCATTGTGTTCAGTGGATAACTGAATAGCAGCAACTTCCCCAGTGTTACCCACTTTCTTCCCCAAAACAAGACGGGAATCTCCAAGACTTGCCACAAATAGCGTCCCTTGACATATCACTCCAACCAAACAGCATGTTCCAACAGTCGCTAAATTGGGTCTAGTACTCCACAACTCAGAAACAAGAGCCGTAAATCCTTCCTCTGTCCGACGAAAAGCATCTTGAATGGTATCCGCTGTCACAACACCCTCCGTCTCCGCTGATACTGCTGCATAAACACAATGCCTAAGATAGCCAACATAAGAGCAGCTCATTCTTCGATAGTCAATAACACCAAAACAAGCAAACAAACCGAAAACAAAGCAAGAAATCAGAAAAAATGCCCCACATTTTAGTTCCCAATACGACTCAAACCTCACTAACCAAATTTCAGGACCAACTGCAATGAATTTCCCGTGATCCAAACTAAACCAACCAATCAAGATCACAAGCAGACGTGGCCAATTCAAAACCAAACTCCTAACAATATATAAAGGCAATCATGATTCACGAACCTTGAAACTGTCTAAATAGATTATCACAGACGTAGTGAGCGGCCTCGGGGCCACCGTGGCCGTCGTAAACGCCGACGAAGGTCCCAAAGGGTCCAGACTCGATCTGGCCCTGGTCCTCAAGCACCTGATTGGCCTGAACCACAGCCATGGAGAAATCTCCCAACGCGTATTTCCCGATATCCCTAAACCAAAGCAAGCTATCTTTTCCATCCCTTCCGCCGCCGCCCAAGTTGGCGCCAACGATTCCGATGGACTCGAGTCCTCCTCCCTCACCGCCGCCGCGCCCGGATGGCTTCCAACACAGCGAGAGAAGATTCATCAATGCATGAAGCATCCCACATCTCTCTCCGGAAAAAACCCTAACCCAAAACCCAAAGGACCCCTTGGAGGATTAGGGATTAATTGGGGGAAAAGGTATAGGGAGTGCCCAGGATAAGGGGGAGGGTGGAGGCTAAGAGTGGCGGCGTAGGTTAGAGGGAGTGGGGTAGTGTTCGGTGGTAGAGGAACCCAGAAGGGGCCGAGTTCTCGGCTGTTTTGTGGGCAGAGGATGGTGTGGGGAAGCCTGTCGCCTTCATTTAATTTTTTTTTTCTTTTTCTCTTTTTTCATTTGAAGGAATATTCCGATTGTTCTTTCCCTTGAATTTTGGCATGTGTTTAATTTTATTGTTCTCCGCTAAAATTCACTCGATGCAGTTTGCCAGTTGAAAGGGATTCAACCATTTTGATATTAGTTATTTACAAGAAGTTTACGAGAGTATCTTTAGTACACGGCGTGTATCTTCACATACATACTTAGATGATCAGGATTAGAAGAAATAATATAGAAACATAGTGGTCAAACATATGAATTGTTATGAACAGTTAAGATTGTATCGTGTAAATACACGTCGTACATACAAGAATTTCCAGAAGTTTACTCACTTCCTCTACATATCTTTATACAATGGTGTACGTGCTCTTGGTCTGTTGCAACTAATTGAGTGTGAACATGAACCAATCGAAAGAGCAAGTGACCTAAGTTTTCTTAGTCAGTTACACACAATCTACGTGAGCACCAATAACTTTGCATAAACCACGATTTAGTTGAAGACTAATTGATGTCTAAATTAGGCTCTTGGGGCCAAGTCTTCCCGGCGGATCGATGCCGATAAAGTTGATGCAATTAAAGAAGATTTGATGCTTCAAAGATTGTGTTATCGTAAGAAACAATTAATTATGTCTAGCTAATCTTGACATTTTACTCCTACTCTACTCAAATTATGTAATGTTAAATAAGAGGTAAAAACGTTTTGAGTTTTGTTACCAAATTAATACAGATCCATAATACAAAGTAGGCAACTAAGAGATCAACAAAACCAGAAGATGTAAACTCGTATTCTCTGTTCCTCTCTAAAAAAAAAAAAAAAAACTTGTTTTCTTTGTCTCCCCATAATTGTTTATCGTAGTCTTTGATGACGAGCCATGTACTGGATAAGAGGGAGTTTATGTTACTCCCAAATTTCCATGGTTTCTTCTTGTTTCTGTCGAATTGAAGTAGGGACGTTCAGCACAGAAATTGGTCATCAGCTTCCCTCACTGTTTTCCCCCGTGTGGAAAATTAGGCGACATATATGGTATCCATTTTAAGCTCCACCAAGTGTAATGTTCTAAACCAACTGTAACCACCGAGATCACGCAGTTGCAAGCTGCAACGAACAAAGAGACATGGCCATAGCGAAAATGGGTCCAATTACGATGACATTTTGGGGAACAAAGTCTCTATCGGAAGCAAAATTTTCTGGACCAGGGTTGGAGACTTGGAGCGTGTTAGATGATACCAAAATCTGGGACACTAGCTAAAGTCCCTTCTCCCATCTTGCACAAGAAATCGTACTCGTTAGAATGATAATTCATAGGAGGTCCATTATGACAACAAAGGAGATCAAACCTGAGCCCACCCGCTTATAACCCTCGATGCAATCCCAAGTAAATTATTTTTAGGACGTCTTGATTCAATTCTTTATCTTCACAATGACTTGATCTATATCTAGTCAATCCTCTAATTTTGAGATGCACTCTTGAGCTATGTAAAGATCTTTCATAAGCACTGAACATTTCCTATGACAACCAAGAAACCAAGTTGAGTCGAAGAGTAACACTTTCCGGTTATAACTAGGTTTGGATGAACACTTTCCGGAAAATCTTTGATGGCTCAGCCCAATCACCCATATGTGAGTATGTGACACTAGAGTCGCACTGGGGTAGTCTGTTATAGACGTGAAAACTTGCTGGAAAAACTTGCTGCATATTGGATTCAGCTTCTGTTAAGCTAACTCTATGTTAGTGCCAGCAATAACATTAAAACAAAGGCATCTCAGTACATAGAAAGGCATTGAGATCCTTTTGCTTTACATTCTCAGTTAGAACCTAGCAGAGTTAACCTAAAGACCTTGAATCCTTTGACTGTTTGAGTAAACATTAATTTATCTACCCACCCCAAAGTGACACAAGAAAGTAAAATCATCATCAACATCCCACAGCCACTCCAGCATTGACATCCTTCTTCTCATCACTCTTTTCCATCTTCTGATTCTTCTTCTTGCTCAGTCCCAAAAACTTCCTCAATTTCCCAATAACCTTCTTAGCAATGCCAATCTCAGCTTTCTTGTCAACTCGAACCTTCACCGTCTTCGTTTTAGACTCCACCTTAACCGGCGTCGTTTTAGCCTCCACCTCCAACACCTCAACCAAATCAAGAGCCCCATTCTTCTTGAAAACTTGTACAAGTTGCGGATACAGCTCCTGCATTGACGCCTTAAATTTCTTCGAAACTTCCCAAACTGCCCTCGGCTTCTTCGTAGAAGTTTCAAGCTCGCCTTCATCTCTGTAGTACCCAACTCCCACGCGCGCGTTCACGTACGCGCCGCACGCTCTCAGAATCCGACTCCCCCTCTCCCGGAAAAACGCCGCCGTAAACGCCTCGAAATTCCTGGGCGGGTTCCGGAGCGAATATAACGTCGTTTTGCACGTCAAGACATATGCGTCCTCATTGTACGCCCGCGACTGCTTCTCCACACCCGACCCACCCGGCGACCCGGTGCCCGGTTCGTTGAAATACGGCTTCTCGTTCAGAACCAGCGCCTGGATCGAGAGCAGAACCTGGAGGACGGTGGACTGGGCCGGGTCCCACTTCTCCCGCTTCTTCCCGATCCAGGTGTTGAGCAGGCTGAGGCAGACGTACCCGCTCGCGTAGAGATTCGGGTTGACCCGCAACCCGTAGGACCGGTAGTGCACAATGGGGGGCCGGGTCGGGTAATCGGGCGGGAACTTAATGTCGAAGAAGAAGAGCGCGTCGTGGTAGGGAGTCCCGGCGGCGCCGACGATGACGGCGCGGAGAATCTCGATGCGCGTGTCGTACACGCGCACGTAGATGGAGTCCGGGAGGTTGTTCTCGAGGACGCGCCACTCGTTCATGATGGTCTTGTGGACTGATCCGTGGTAGTTTTGTTTCTTGCTGGAGACGGCGGCGTAGGCGTGGTCTGAGTGGTCCGAAACGACGTCGAATCGGGGGAAGGGAGTAGGGGCGTCGCTGTTTTGGGTCATGGTGATTTGGATTTTGGGGTGACACTTGGGAATTGGGATGGGAATGTTTTGAAAGGTGGCGTCTTGGATATCTGTAGATTCGTCATTGATTCAAGTATTATATACTGTAGGTAATACATCTTCTTGGTTCTTTGGGTTTTCCTTATTTGGGCTAGGATTGTGTTTTTGGGCTGGGAATACGGGCACCCGGGACTTCTTTCTGTACGAAGTCGGATTGTCGGAACAACTAAAGCTTGGAACCGGACGTGAGGTTAGACTGAGTTTTAAATTCTTTTGAAGTTTTAAAACTTCGGATATGAAAAATCTTAATAGAAAATTAGTTTTGGAGCTAATTTTAAAGATAACTTGGATATCGCTCAAATGTAAATTATTAAAACTTTTGATAGTTTTGAAGAAATTGAAATCCTTAAAACTATGTTAATAAGTAATCAAGATTTGGTCTTTTGTTTGATGTATAATTTTCAGATTGGTAAGTGATGATAGGACACATCTTTCTGATAATGTGTTTGTTGATTGACCGTATCTTGATCACAAAGTGAATTGATAAGCATCAAGACACACCTACTTCCTTCCCACTTGAGAAGATCATTACATTCAACCTCTCTACGTGGCTTTCTTTTCTTTCTAGTTCTTTAGTTGCTTCTTCTATCCATCAACGCACTAGATTTCTGTAAAACCGGAAACGATCCAGAGCATAATTCAATCACATTCTAGTACACTACTACAATATTGAGCAAATACCACACATCTTGTGTGGGCGTTAGAAGTGTTGCATTTTCCCGTAAGTGTGACAAATGAAGGTATTAGTGAAGTATGAGGAGAAAATGTCACACATAAAAGAATTGCAACACCTCTAATTAGTGTGGCCTTTGCCCGGCCAATATTGTTGTAGTGATAGTAATGTAGCATATATCCAACAAACACTCCCATTCGCTCCAGCTCCTAGCTAGTATCACCGGCTCTACGAAGAAAGTGATTGCAGGGAAATAATCTCAAAAGTTCTTTGGCGGAATTCTGAGAAAATTCTGCTATGCAGATGGGTATCCTATACAAACCCTATCCCTAGACAAAAATCTCCTAACCCCATCACCCCTTGTTAGCACATGTTCATTTTTCTTAGTTGTATGTATGGGATACCCCCCGTTGTATTAGCGTAATCATCAGTACATAATTACTTCATAAGCACTGGTCCAAACCTAAACTAGCCAATGCACCACCCACTAAGCAATTGTGGTACAAATCATATATATCTAGGAATTCTCATATAAGAATTGAACTTATGTCAGAGTAATATATAACAAGACAGACAAGAAGTCAAGAGCAAACTGACATGTTCCTGTAGTGGATCCGGATTTCCTCGTATTTTTAAGAAAAATATAAGACAAATAGTTAATTCTAAATTTTAGTGTTTCAAGTTTTAAAACAATTATAATAATACGTGAACTTGTAATCTCAACCGAAAATATGTACATACCGTTACATTCTTCTTTATCTAACGTGTTTTCTGTTAAACTTTGTGGGGCAAATCCGTCGCTCAATAATAAATTATTTAATTCAATAATTAAATTAATAATTAATAAGAAGAGGAAAATAAGAAAAGAAAAAGTATTGTTGTCTCTCTTTTTCGTCCCCGTTCAAACCCAGCATACACAAAAATAGTGATTGAGGTAGGACTGTAGGAGAAAGTTGGAAGATGATTTCATTTGGTAAGTTACAGAAGAAAGGGTTTGAATACATATATATCGGTGGATATTGAGTAATGAAACTTAGAGCGAAAAAGCTATGTCCTAGTTTTACTTGGATTTGGACGAGTAGCGAAGTCCTTTTTTTTTCTTTTCTTTTTTTTGATGAATAACAACAATTGCTACAATTTTGGAATACAATAAGTGACTCACACCAACATAATCACAAGATTGTGAATTGTGACAACGGAGTTCTTTCTTCTTGAACATAAGATGAACAAGGGCTAGTCCTTGATCATTAAGAATCCAATTAAACAACATCGGTGTTTACACTCAAATTAATATTTTACTGGACAATAATTGTCTATGTGAATATTAGTTAAATTCATGATTCACGTTACACCGGCGAGCCCAAAATAATTGGGTTTATAAGTGATGGCCTGCCAATAAAGTCATGCGAGCTAGATGTACAGTTTGCGTGCGATAAAAGACAGAGTTTGCATAGAATGAGGAGTTATAGAGACGTTAGCAATACGTGATCATTAAGATTCTTTTGTCTTAATTATGCTTGCATGTGAAGAGGACGACTCCGCCTAGAAGTCCTGGACGTGGAATGACTATCAAAGTTATCCTATCTTCATATACATATTGCAATTCTCATGAATGCATGCATGGAAAAGAGACGTGCTACAAGCCAAGGTTGCCATACAAACTAGAAGTTTGCATGCAAAGGACTTCACATAAGAGAAGAAAAGGTTGCCATGCAATACGTGATCATTAAGATTCTTTTGTCTTGATTATGCTTGCATGTGAAGAGGACGACTCCGCCTAGAAGTCTTGGACGTGGAATGACTATCAAAGTTATCCTATCTTCATATACATATTGCAATTCTCATGAATGCATGGAAAAGAGATGTGCTACAAGTCAAGGTTGCCATGCGAACTAGAAGTTTGCATGCAAATGACTTCACATAAGAGAAGAAAAGGGTGCGGACTCGGCCTACAATATCTCAATTGAAAGAGCTAGCAATTATCCTTATTTGTCTCTAGGGTGCGGACTCGGCCTACAATATCGTTTGGAGACGTCTCAATGTCAAATCTAATCCATATAAAGATCTCTATAAGTATTACACTAGTGTACATGAGGACGTAAGATAATGAGTCTACTATCGAACCATCATTCGTTATTGGATATCAACTTAGTTGATTGGCCTAATGGAAAGATGTGATCTAGCATTAATAAAGGGATAGGTCCTTGGGCAGGTGATGCCAACACCGCAAGCTAAACTCTATCAACTATGCCTTTTTTAGATAGCGTAGTGAGAACAATAGCTTAGACTCACTTTATGGCGCAAGGTCTCTCACTGACACGTACTGAGATTTACTACGATGAGATATGCTCTCATAATGGATGTCATTACACCCAACTACTTTGTTAATTTAGTAGTTTCCGAATAACTTAACATGCAGTCTATGAATATGGTCATAATAAAATCTCTATGGGATCAAAGATATGCATGGATGTCTTAAACGAACTTCATTCATCCGAATCACGTGGCTCCAGACCACAGGAGCACGCGTTTGCTAAATATATTGAAACGCACATGGACTCTACTTGATTTGGAAGGGATATGGTGAATTATGTCTTTGCGTGTTCATTCCGGAATTACATGGACTCTTGATGGATTAAGCGATGCCAATATGTATCACATGGACTCTACTTGATTTGGAAGGGATATGGTGAATTATGTCTTTGCGTGTTCATTCCGGAATTACATGGACTCTTGATGGATTAAGCGATGCCAATATGTATCAACATCCGAAGTTAGAATGAAAAAGATCTTGGGAAGACACGATCTTGATAAGGCACTCGATGACTATATTGATGATGATTTTCCATCAATCGGCTTAGGCGCTCTATAATTAGTGAGGCATACATATACTCCCATGATTAGTTCAAGTCTTTGCTCTAAAGAGAGATCCATTGTTTTGTCTAAAGAAAGATGACAAATATGTGTTAAGAGATGAAATTCTCATTTAAGTACAATAAGATGCATCAATATACTCAACACAATACGAAATACTTGACATCTCATTCGCTATAAAAAGTTGTAAAGATAAGTGTAGTTATGCGACCACGCAACGCCAATGTAATGGAAGTAACTCATTTTTCAATACTTAATGGTATGAAATGTTAAGGCTTATTTTATCCTTACATAAGAAAGACACATCAATAGAGAAATCAGAATCTGCCAAGTTTTGTAGGTCAAATTCCACGGGACCTATAGGGAATCTCACTCACTGGAAATTGGTGAAATCGGTACCATTGGAAATTTCTATGTGTCTACTTTCCAGGGACACAAACTATTTGATCATACCTATCATATTGATTGAGTTATGGCCGTTTTTGTAAAGTAGAACGAATCTGTCCGAGAATCTGATTTTGGCAGAACAATCAACTTTGACGAGGCTTTGTGAACAGCTCCTGATGAACCAGAATGTGTGTAATATACGGTTGGAAAGCTAAAGGAGTCTAGTTTCCAAAACCTTTTACGGTTCTTTCATATGTGTTTCTTAAAGGAAGTTACGGCTGTTGTAGTAACTGAATGTCATGCTGCGTGGAAATCTAATTTCCTGCACGAACTTATATTTTGAGTTCACAAGCGGCCTTCTCCTTAAAATCTAAGTGTAAAAGATTATGAGACAATACAGAATGATCTAGTTGATCATTTTTCAATGTCATATTTAAAGACATGTTAAAGAGCATTGACATGCTAAGTTATTAAAATTTTCGTGATTAATAAGAATTAGGAAGAGCCATATGATTGATGTAAAGATCAGTGGGAGGTGCAAACTTCAGGGAGAGTAGCACATACATACATGTCGCTATCAAATGTGAAGAGTGCGTTGTACTCTTTTTCTCTTACGATCAATGTTCAGTTTTTCTCCTACAAAGTTTTTGTTCCTTGACGAGGTTTTTACCGAGGCGACATATCAGCACCACATGCATACCGGCACGCGGCACAAAGGGGAGTGTCCTAGGATATTCCATATGTGTGTATTGGTCTTATGCCATCAGAATATGTAGTTAAAATAAAACTATGTATTCCTTATCATTACCATATTGGTACTTTGTAATACTATATATAAAGAGTTCATATCAATAAATAAGATGATGATTTATCTTTGTCTTTACAATTTATCTTTCGTCAATTATATAGATTTCTTAGTACTTTTTGGCAAGATTCGAGTGATTCCAGTCTTGGTTAGGGTAGACTAGGAATCAGAAAAAAAAAAAAAAACTATCAAACAAGTCCGGACTGGATCCACAGCTAACATAAAAGTAAAGTTCAACAGTCAGAATTCCTTAATCGTAATACTGTACGTAGTTTAGGTCAGTTTACCTTTCTCACAACTGAAAACAAGCATTAGTGTTACTACTGAACTCGATCAAAGATGTATCTACAAATAATGTAACCAATAACACAAAGTGGCTTCAGAATGCATGCTGTTGGACTTCAAACGAAGAATGGAAAATAGGGAAACTGGGCTGGCTGGGCTGCAGTTAACAAACACCACGTATCTAATTACATTTAACTGTCTGTTGACTTATGATCTATTAGAAGGGAAAATTAAACAATTTCCCAGCATTATGGGAGCCCAATATTCTTATGCTTACAGTGAAAGACATCATATTAGAACTTCTACAACTTGGAAGAAGGCTTTTTCGAACTCCGACCGGCTATAAACTCTTGCATCCTCTTAAACTGATCCTTGGTCATTCCATTGTAATATTCATGAGCCCTCTCCTGAAAAATAAAGGCACGGGATGCACAATATGCTCATTATTTCATAGTCATGAAGAACAGTTACTGGTAAAGCAACAAGGGCATAAAAACACTACAGATGCTTTGATGCAGCTTCCAGATTTTCTTTTCAGTCTTTCACTATATAGAAACAAATGCAAGCTAAACTGCTAAAGTCTAAGGTTTACTTGCACGCCAAATATTTTTACAGTTGCGAATGACTCACTAACCTCTTCTAAATGCATTTGCTAACAAGATGATGACTGACAATTCATATAACAAATTCTTTTGTTCGAGAACCAGCAATGTTTCCATTATTTTAATTTAAGTTTCCAATAGTTGATTGCAGAAAAAGTGATTTGAATGTGAACCCCAATCTATCTCATTCCACAAGACCATATACCAAATTGAACTCATACTCTGCATGCATCTTCAGGTTGAAAAGGAGATAAACAATCCCAATAACTATAAGGTGATGTTTGATTGGATGAATGGAACAGAGTAGCTTATACAATGAGTGTACCAATGAATCAAGCAAACAGAGTAATTGAAAAACACAAGAGCATAATTGATTCCATTCCAATATGTTAAATTTCCTTGTTCACAACAAAAACATGGGGTGCTTCCATTACTATGGTCATTCCATCACCATTCTCATTCATCATCGGCTCACTCCCCCAACCAATCATAGCCTAACAATCATCATAAAACTCACCCAATATCTCATTCAACCAACCAATCATCACCTGATCTCCTAGTATCTCATGGTTTCCAGAATTCCAAACTAACAACTTCACTAAAAAGTAAATCATACTCGCTAGAATAAGCATCTATAAAACCTGAGAAAATTGAGCATTTGAAATGCGGAAACAGTACACCAAAATCACAAAAAATAAAGCCGAAATCACATACCTTTTCTAGTGCAAGAGCATGGCCCAAGTCCAGCTTGACCCCATCATTAATAACAGCCTTGTACCTCACCACCATGTCCTGGTTGTTCTTCACAATAGCCTCAGCTATTTCCCGCGCTTTCTTCAACAACTCACTCTCCTCCACAACATGGTTCACAAATCCCAACCTCTCCCCCACCTCAGCCGTCAACGGCGTCGCCGTCAGCGACACCTCCCGCGCTTTGTTTGCCCCTATAATCCTCGAAAGCTTCTGAGACAAACCCCACGACGGAAATATCCCAAATCTAATTTCAAAACCAAAGTAAACACTCATTACCAACTTTCGGATTCGAATCCGGGTCGGTTTGGATCCGAATTGAAACAAAAGCGATTCAAACTCACCTGGCATGAGTGTCGATGAACTTAGCTCCCTTAGCGGCGACGACGACGTCACAGGCGAGCGTGATTTCGAATCCGGCGGTGACGGCGAAGCCGTTGACGGCGGCGATGATGGGCTTTTTGCAGCGCTCCATCTGGGCGACCGGGTCGGTCTCGATGTCCTTGACGTCGCCTTTGAAAACGTCCTCGGCGGCGGTGAGATCGACGCCGGAGCAGAAGGCCCGACCCGTACCCGAGAGGATAATGACCCGGACCGAATCGTCTTGGTTGAGGGACTTGAAGATCCGGGCGAGATCCGTGTTCATAGCCTTGGTGAGGGAGTTGAGCAGCTTGGGACGGTTGATCGTGACGTAGGCGATGCCGTCCGGTTCGCGGTTCACGAGGATGAGATTTTCCGGCGGAGATTGTTTCCGGTCCATTTTGGGAAATACGGAGGTGAGTAATGATTGAAGTGAGGGTCGCGTTTTAAGGATTATTATTTTGAAGTGCGTGCCCGATTTGCCTTATCGGTGACGTCACTTGCCGCCAAAGCTGATGTCGTAGTGTGGATTGGGCCGCACTGCCCGCTGCCCGCACTGCCGTCTATTGATTTTTAACCTTGTTTTTTCAAACTATTGATATTTTGACCTTTTAAGCATGTCAAAAGTCATTTGCAGTACTCAAACAAATTCATCTATTTTTGACGGGTTTTGATAGAGTTTCAATATTCTCATTCGTACCGCTACATAGACATAATTTCTCAATGCCTGATGACTGATAATGAAGTACAAGTGTATAATACTACAATTTAAAAAATTATAGATCTTGTTGTCTAACAAATAATGTTTGGCTTTCGTACTTATTGTCACTGAAGATTTTGTTTATGTATCATTTATATATTTTTCTGTGACATTTTCTAGTTTCTATATTGAATGCTTTAATTTTCTAGGTGTTCATAGTGACTGACTTAAGGGTTTACGTTAAATAAAGCTTGTAACATAAATCTTTAAGAAGGCAAAAGTTCACAGTACTAGATATATGCAATATGGTGATTTGACTGATCTCTATATTTGTTACAAAAAGAGAAAGAAGGTGAGAGGATATGGTGAGAGGATTCATTTCGATATGATTAATGAGGAGCCCTTAAGCTTATGACTCGAGATATTAATATGTTAATAGCAACATAGACTTTAGCTTATTTCTGGTCGATGTATTGAAAAATGAAAAAAAAAAAATGAAAAAAAAAATGCCTACCCCTTATAACTACTAGCATTGCAACTGGCACGACTCGCGTGTAAAAGTCTGCACTCACTGATGAACCCGATCGATGTGACGTCCGTAATAAAACATAAAAAAGAAATATTTTAGCCGTTATGTTAAGAAGAAAATTAAAACAAAAGGACAAAGCGGGTAAAAATGATTCAAAAAATATTGTATAATATTTCTCTCACTCTACAGTCTTCCTGTCTATTTTCCTCTACTCGTTCGATGCAGTGATCCTTCAAAATCAATTTATGTCACTCTACTGTCTTCCGGTTCTATTTTCCTCTGCTTGTCCGGTGTGGTGATTTCTCTATATGAACGTGTGAGTTGGTTGTGATGAGTTTGAGAGAGTTGAGAGTATTTGTGAGAGAAGAAAACTGGAATCATAACTGTTTATATCAGTTTGAGTTTGTGAAAACTGTTTAAGCGTGTTTATCTGTGTGGGGGTGGTTATCTTTCCACCACTCTCACATTCAGTCAGTTATTTAGTTCTTTCCACTATCTCACATCTTTTTATGTAATTATCTGTTACAGTTTTATGATAATTTGTCTTTCCCTACAATAATCCTCTTCTTTGTTTTCTAAATTCAGCCTAATGAAACAATTTTAACGGTTCATATTTTGGTGAATTTCTCTAACTCCTCGCTTTATGGTAGTAGATATGACTTGGAGGGAATGGACCCTTGCAACATTCCATTTTTCTCCAGCTGCAACGTCGCTACTACTCTATAGTCATATATAGCTCTATGTTTTATGAACCAGTAACCTCCAATTGAGTGCAGATCAAGAAGCTTGGAGGAGTTGCACTATATTCATGGGTGAAATATCACTGGAGTTCCCATACAAGAGACGCCTTGCTATGATCACATTTGAAGCATCAGAAGGATGGTAAGCGTCCCAAAACACATACTTGGATCGGTTCACGCAAACTTTCGATGGCTGAGGACCGCATGGAATTAGACCCCCGTAGCGCCCTGCAACTCTGCAGCATGCAGAGTTTGTATTCTGGAAACCTGTTAAAGGAACAAAAGTACTAATCAGTCTCATTATCTTCGAAACAAATTAACAGCGAAAACTCATAACACCAAGTCTTTACCATATGATTTGTAGTTGTCAATGATGTCTTCTACAATGCTATAAACATCTGCATACACAAATTTGGCCCCGGGAAGATTATTGTTTAGCTCGGTGACAAGGGTTCTTAGCTTGGCGTTGAATGAACGTGCTAATTGATTCGGAAATGCAGCACAGCTATCTGGATCAGCTACCCGATTCACTTCCCTTTGATAGGGTATACAGCCAATAGGTCCAACATTTACCATAACAATCTTCTTTGCACCTAAATTGTACAGTCTCTGCATTTCATAACAAAATCTATGTCAACAGAACTGAACCATATTTCGATCAGTATGAATGACTATGAAATTTTGAATAACTTAATGTACTTAAATTTTTAGGACCAAACTCAAAGTTCAAAACATGAGGAAGAGAAATATAGAGAAGAGTTATGACAAAGGAAAATGTTTACTGTAATTTGTAGTCTGAGTCTTGCGATCAAAATGCCAACAAAGGTTTCCGGGGGTATTGACTTCCTCTCAGCCTCAGAAATAACTGGTACCAAGTAGTTATTGATGAAATCATTCGAGCCGATTGTTACTGAGAAGAGCGCTCGGTTAAGTAGCTTTAGAGCTGCAGGAATACCGATTCTTGAGACAATGTCTTGCCTGGTATTCGCAAAGTTATCTATCTGTGCATCCATGTTAATTCTAACAACCTAGCTTCAAAAAATTACATATGATTCATATTTGATTAGCTCAATGTATACATTTCATACGATCAATATCAAATGTACGTAATTGAGTGAAAATTAAGCAGAAGAACACCCTTACAAACAATTTTCCTGTTTCATTAAGAATTCCACCTGCACCTGAAGCATAGTTGACACCCTTCAGAATTACTGGTCCAGCTGTTGTGGGAGCTAAGTAAGGAGGAGTGAACTCCTTGAGACCCATACACTCACCTGTTGACTAGACTCGGTTAGAAGAAGGATCAAGGTCCAGAAACAAAGAATGAAATAGAGGAAGGAATGCTATTAACTTGTTACTTGCCTATAATATCAATGATGGTTCTTTCGTTTGTGAATCGTCCTGTAGGCTTTCCGAAATCAATTCCATTGGGAGGATAATTAGCTTTGGATAGTGTCACAATGTAGTTGTTGTTTCCAACATCAACCAGAGAATCCCCAAAAACGAAACAAGCAGGAGGTTCCTGTGCCAAACAGATTCTCCACAGCGCAAAAATAATGCCAAGAATGAATTTTCCGTCTGTAAACAAGTCCCCCATTAATAAAAAGACTTTTGCTTAAGGGTATCTCAAATTTCTTAAACCAATACTTGAACTTCTGCTGAAACTTGAAAAGAGCAAGAGCCAATTTATAGAGCAAACATTAGGCGTATTCCAGTACTCTAAAGTTATAAGCCTAGTAGGGTGAGAGGTATAGGTAATTAGCAAGAATTAACATCGAATTGAATGCAGTGTAAAGTCATGAGAACAAAGTTGTACGTTTTGTGTCGAAGTACAACATTGTGAACATGTTCGGCGCGGGAAGTCACAGAAGGAGTGGAGTTAGGTACTTGTAGAGTGGGGAAAGAAAAATGAGAAAATTAGTTATACAAGAAATTTTTAAGGGTGCGGCTATTGTCACCCACCAAATATTTTGTTCATCTCACATTTCAATTTTAAACCAATATTTCAATATTAACCCACAATCAATAATTTTTGTGAAAATATTATATTAAACTAAAATCTATAAAATTCAAACAACAACAATTATCTGCATCTTTACATCGAAAAAAAAAACAATTTTCTACATCTTTCAAATCAGATTTGAGAGTCATTTCAATCTTCAACAGGGTGGTTATACAGTGTGGTGAGATTGTTCGTTCTTATTTTAATTTTATTTATGACTTCAAATGCCGTCTTTCATATATATATATATATATAAACACACACACAAAGCTTCTAAGCTACGGACGTCCGCATTTATTCTTATGGTGCATATTTCCACTTTACACTCACTTTAACAACAACAATTATCTACATCTTTACATCGGAAAAAAAAACAATTTTCTACATCTTTCAAATCAGATTTGAGAGTCATTTCAATCTTCAACAGGGTGGTTATAAAGTATGGTGAGATTGTTCGTTCTTATTTTTATTTTATTTATGACTTCAAATGCAGTCTTTCATATATATATATATACACACACACACACACACACACAAAGCTTCTCAGCTACGGACGTCCGCATTTATTCTTATGGTGTATATTTTCACTTTACACTCACTTTAACAACAACAATTATCTACATCTTTACATCGGAAAAAAAAAAAACAATTTTCTACATCTTTCAAATCAGATTTGAGAGTTATTTCAATCTTCAACAGGGTGTACAGTGTGGTGAGATTGTTCGTTCTTATTTTTGTTTTATTTATGACTTCAAATGCAGTCTTTCATATATATATATATATATATATATATATATAAATGCGGACGTCCGTAGCTGAGAAGCTTTGTGTGTGTGTATATATATATACACACAAAGCTTCTCAGTTATGGACTTCCGCATTTATTCTTATGGTGCATATTTCCACTTTACACTCACTTTTCAATCGAATTTTCACATCTCCACCGTCTAGTATTTAGATACTAATGTATAGATTATCTCTGCAAAATTTCAGCTAATTTGGTTATCATTAAGGCATTCAAAACTACGTTTTTCTGTTATAAACATGAACGGTTCAAGTTAGATAGAATTATGTTCATCCATTGGTTTAATCAAGTTTGAGTGTCTTAATGTTAACCAAATTGGCTGAAATTTTGCAGAGATGATCTATACATTAATATCTAAATACTAGACGGTGGACATGTGAAAATTCGATTAAAAATTGAGTGTAACATGAAAATCCGCACCGTAAGAATAAATGCGGACATCCGCACCTGAGAAAATTTGTATATATATATATATATATTCATAATCGTAAAGGAGTAACTCAAGAAAGAGATCGAGGAGAACATATATAGGATGTGGTTTGAGAAGAATGGAGGTCTGCATCAATATATTGATGATATATTTGTACATATTTTTAAATTTTATTAGATTGAGGAAAATAAAAGAAAGAAAATAAAAACCAGATTTTCTCAAAATTTTAAGAGTAGAATTGAAACGTTCAAGGTAAAAAATAAGGCCACTACCAGGACAAGCACTTTAGCCGACGAACAATTTTCGTCGGCATGTTAAAAAAATTCGTCGGCTAAGACCTTAGCCGACGAGCCTTCGTCGGCTATAGTGTCGTCGGGAAAAGGCCGTCTGTGATGACTTTAGCCAACGAATTTTTTTTTTGTCGGCTATAGTCCCACAGTTAGCCGACGAAAAACATGTCTTCAGTTTTTTCCTAGACTTTAGCCGACCAAATATTCGTCGGCTAAAGTGCGTAATAAATAATTAAAAAATAACTATACCCGACAAAATTTAGTATATTTCGTCGGCTAAACCTTGTAAAAAAATTTTAAAAAAAATTATAGCCGACGAAACATAGTATATTTCGTCGGCTAAACCTTGTAAAAAAATTTAAAAAAATAATTATAGCCGACAAAATATAAAATATTTCGTCGGCTAAACCTTATAAAAAAATTAAAAAATACTATAGCCGACGAATATAGTGTTTAAATATCGTCGGCTAAAGTTGCTGGGTTTTGAAAAAAAAAATTGCAGAAACTTTCGGCCACCTCCAATCATGACCAAAATTTGACAGAATCTTCCTCTCAACATTTCGAACAACTTTCTAGAAGAAGTCGAAGCTCAATTTTAAGCCCAAACAGGTCAATCGACTGAAAATATAAAAATCCCTAATTTTAAACCCTAATCGAGCTACCAAATTCTAGAGAAATGTAGTACTAATGAAACTCAACTTATCCATATATAGAACTCACCAAATGGTGATCTAAGGAAGGAGAAATTCGATCGACACCGAATCTGAACCGGCGGAGTTTTGGAGCTCGATTTATCCCTCACGGCGGCGCCACTCGATGCACCACCTATCCAGCAATGAAGTAGAGACGACGGCGAAGCTTTTGGGACAAGTGTGACGGTCTCCGGTGGCTTGACGGCGGAGCTAGGCCGAGAAGAAAATCGGGCAGATAATAGACTTCTTACTGATATCTTCGGCTATATAAAGAATTTTAGCCGACGAAATTCTTTATTTTTGTCGGCTAAAGTCCTTTGAAAATTTTGGTTGACCGCCAAAAAATTTTGGTTGAAAAATTTTCAAATTTTTCAACTTTAGCCGACGACTTTTCATATATTTTTGTCAGCTAAATTCCTTTGAAAATTTTGGTTGACCGCCAAAAAATTTTGGTTGAAATTTTTGAAAATTTTTCGACTTTAGTCGACGACTTTTCATATATTTTCGTCGGCTAAAGATACCAATTTCGTCGGTTAAACCTTCTAAACTCGTCGGCTAAACTTTATAAATTCGTCGGCTAAACCTCTGAAATTCGTCGGCTAAAAGTATTTTTATACATTTGGCATGTTGTGATTGTGATGATCAAACTTGAGAAACAGAAATCCAACCGTCAGATCTGACCATCATGATAAAATACATGTATGGGAAAAAATTCAACTTGATCCGAAAAGAATAAGGGCTCGATCCGGATGGTCAATCTCGTAAGTCAAACCCCTAAACGCACGGAAAAGGTCGTTCGACCGTCTAAATTACGTATTTTGGCTGGACGTCCAACTGAAAATAGTTTTAAACCGATGACACGCAACAAGTCGTATAAAAATTTTACGCAAAATAACCACCGAATATAGGGCTATAGTAGGTAATAGAAAAATTTTAGGGTTTAGCCGACGAATACCCTAACGTATTCGTCGGCTATAATATGTAATTAAAAAATTAAAAAATAACTATAGCCGACGAAATATTAGGTTATTCGTCGGCAAAAACCATCTTAGCCGACGACTTTTCATATATTTTCGTCGGCTAAAGTCATTTGAAAATTTTCCTCCAACTTTGGTTTACCGCCCAAAAAATTTTGAAATTTTTTGACCTTAGCCGACGACTTTTTTAATATCTCATCGGCTAAAGTCTATAAATTCACGAAAACGCTCATATCTCCCTCTATATTACGTAGTTTGGTCAAACCTTCCACACGAAAAACTCTCACGTAGATGAGACGCAACCGCCTATATAAAAAATTTGAGACATTTACCTTCCGACGATAGGGCTCCCCATAGGGAATAATAACGGTAAATAGGGTTGACCGCTACTATCGGCACCGAGACTTTACCCGATTTACATGATTTTTGAACCATAGCCGTATTTCACTATTCTGAACACATCTTATTTCACGAGATTTTTAATAATTTTGCTTCCTATGTAGAGTTGGTTCACAAAGTTGTATAACCTACTAAACAAGTTATACAACATTAGTAGACACGTTGTGATTCCGATGACTAAAATTCACAAACCAAAATTCGACCGTCAGATATGATCATTATGACGAAAAATGTCTATGGTAAAAAATTCAACTGGATCCGACAACGTTAAGGGCTTAATCGAAACGGTCAACCATAATCCATCGTCACTTATCACACGAAAACGCTCATATCTCCCTCTATATTACGTAGTTTGGTCAAACCTTAGTTTTTTTTTTCTCAGATGAGTTGTTGTCTAGATCTGCAAATATAAGGCACTTTAGGTGACGAAATTATATTTTTTCGTCGGCTAAACTTTTAAAAATGTCATCGGCTAAAGTTTAAAAAGTTCGTCGGCTAAACTTTTAAAAATTTCGTCGGCTAAAGTTCGCAAACTATAGCCGACGAAAAAAATTATTCAGCCGACGAAATATTAATTTCGTCGGCTAAAGTTAACCATAGCCGACGAAAATTTTAAATTAGCCGACGAACAAAAAATTCGTCGGCTAAAGTGGACTTTAGCCGACGAAAAAAAAATTCGTCGGCCTGGTTTTTTTATTTTCGTCGGCTAAAGCCTTTCTTCTGATAGTGGGCGTACATGAGGTGAACTGAATATTTAGTGAGGTGGAAATTGCTGCACTCAATTTTTAAATGTTACTGGAAAACCACATGTCAGTCTGACGTGATCATACATTCTAATTAAATTTAGACATGTGGATTGTTTACAACTAAAATGTAAACTAATATTTTCTATATTTTGTGAAGTAACATTCAAGAGTATTTAGTGAGTTCAAACTAGGGTCTAAGGTTTAAGGTTTAAGATTTAAGGTATAGGGTTTAAGATATCACGTATTGGGCATCGGATATATCGCATAAAGTTTAGGGTTTAGGGTTTGGACTTAGCTTCTCTGCTTGGACAGACTGCTTAGATCTGCTTGGACTTAATACCAAGTTGCCACATCACTTACAATCAATCCAACAGTCATCAGTAAAAGTCAGAACAAAACGAACCATAGGCCTCCCTTATTAGATGAATCTCCTTCTCAGAATGTTAAAGACCAAGTTCGGGAAAAGGTTTGGGGAAAAAAAGATAAAAGCTTAGTTCTTGATGGGAATTTGGGAGAATGGCGAGGACCCAATAGAGATTGAGGGTTCTGCGGTGAAGGAGAGTTGAGGTTTTGATGGGGTTTAACATCTGGGCTATGCGGAGGTCATTAAATGATAAAGATAGGTTCTTTGCTGGGTTTTGAGGAATCTGGATCTGGAGAGGGGTTGGTTGGTAGGAGAGGGTGAGTCGACTCGGCGAGTTGGTGAACGTGGTCATTGGAGAACCATAACCTCCAAAGTCTTCAAGGTGTCCTCCATTATTATAGTTCATGAGATTTTGAGGCTTCAGTCATGGCTTCCAAAAAAAACTCGAATGAAAAACCCATAAATTGAGCATTGGAAAAACCCATAAATCAAATCAGAATTTGACATGCGATTTGATACGAGAAAAAGAGATTGCAGCTTGGATAACAATGGCTGACATTTTGGAGAGAAGAGTTGTAGTTGATACGGTGTGTTTGGTGTAAACTGTATAGTTTGGAGTTTTTCAATATTGTCCCATGGATTGGTTTTAAATGACGTGTCAACTTGGTATTAAAATCCAAGCAGATCAAAGCATTCTCTGTCCAAGCAGATATGTCAAGTCGGGTTTAGGGTTTAGTGTTTAGGGTTTTTAAAAATAATTTAAAAAAATTTAAAATGGTCTTTAATAAAATAGCTGAAATAAATTTTTATGAAGAAAATCAACATGTCTAAATCTGATTAAAATGTACGTCATACTGTCAGGTGGTCCTCTCGTAACATTGAAAAATTTCTTTTAGTTCTACACTTGTAGTATTTAAAGAAATAATTTAAGACGATGAAATCCACACTTCCACCAAACTTTTTGAAAAGATAAAATTTATTTAATTAAAATAGAACTAATGAGTATGAACAGGCGCAAAGGCAGCTAAGCCTTTGGACTTTGATAGAGCTCAAGCCAAACCAAAGATTTTGGGGTTAAAAAAAAACTAGGTGTGTGTATGTAATTTCATATGTAGAAAATTCGATGGTTTAGTGTACTGTATAATTTTTCCTAAAATTGTCAAAGTTCGTCGTTTCATCCTCTAATAGTCTAATTTGTATCTAATTTTCAAAAATTTGACGATGGCTTGGAGCTTTGGGAAGCGCTATGAAGTAAGAACTTTGCCTAATATAGCCGTGTGGTTGGATTCCCATTATTCTACATTCATTGACGTCTATTTTCATTTCTTTCAAAGACTCGTAAATCGTAATAAACTTATGCTTGAACTCTTACATTTTGCATGGGCGTACAAATTTTTCAACATTGAAGCCCACCCCATGTTTAAATCTTGGATCCGCCACTGAGTATAAATTGTAAAAGTAGGAGTGTGTGGATTTCAATTCCTCATACTCATCTATAATTTTTTATGGGAAGAAAATTCTCCATAGACTATAGCTTAATTTGTATCAGGTGTGACGGGTCTTTTTATCATACAATTTTGAAATGTTAATTGAACACCTACCTTACTCAGTGTAAAACATTGGGTTCAAACTTCAAATCAAAATGGCCTAGTGTTTGATGTATTGTTTAATCGAGATATAATTTAAATCGCGATGTAATTTTCTTGTTCCTGACTAGGCTTCTTCAAATTTTTTTAGGTTTATGCTCTACTCCAAGTAAAGATTATCCCGATTTGTGATTCCTTCATATATGTACAATTCAAATGATGAAATGACGATTTGGGATTCCTTCATATATGTACAATGCAAGTGATGAAATGAAGCTCTTATATATAGTCTATTGAATACTCCATATTTTGGCAACATTTATTTTGGGTTAAAATTTGGTACATGTAAAACAGAATTACAAAGCCATAAATAGAGACCCTTTTGGAGCATATCCTCTACTTTCAATTCTCTTCAGCTGCAACTATACTGTCGATCAATTACTTTATAAACAATGCTCTATGTTTGATGAACCAAAAAACTCCATTTGAGTACAGATCAAGAAGCTTGGAGGAGTTGCACTACATTCATGGGTGAAATATCACTGGAGTTCCCATACAAGAGACGCCTTGCTATGATCATATTTGAAGCATCAGAAGGATGGTAAGGATCCCAGAACACATACTTCGAGCGGTCCTCGCACACCATTGTGGGCTGAGGACCGCATGCGATTAGACCCCCGTAGCGCCCTACTGTACTGCAGCATGCAGAGTTTCTATTCTCGAAACCTGTTCATGAAACAATTCTAATTCATCAGTCTCATTATCCTGGAGCAACTTAACAATGAAAACTCACAGCATGCACTCAGTCTCACTCACCATATGATATATAGTTGTCAATTATGTCTTCCACAATACTATAAGCATTTGCATACACAAATCTGGCCCCGGGAAGATTCTTGTTTAGCTCGGTGACAAGGGTCCTTAGCTTGGCATTGAATAATCGAGCTAATTGATTTGGAAATTCAGCACACATATCTGGATCAGCTACCAGATTTACTTCCCTCTCAAATGGTATGCACCCAATAGGTCCTATATTTATCACAACCATCTTCCTTGCACCCAATTTATACAGTCTCTGCATTTCATTACACATTTATCATTTTTGTTAATAAAACTAACAACCATATATAGTACATTATCTATCTCATTGTAACAGTCAATGTTCCTAGATCAAAATTCAAAATCCAATACACGGGGAAGCGATATCGATATATTTGAGTTGTAAGTGCAAAATGTTCACCGTAAGTTGTAGTCGGAATCTTGCAATCAAAATGCCAACAAAGGTTTCCGGAGGTGTCAACTTCCTCTTAACCTCAGTTATAACCGGCACCAAGTAGTTACTGAGGAAGTCGTTTGAGCCGATTTCTACCGAGAACAGAGATCTTCTAAGTAGCTCTACTGCTGCAGGAAGACCAATGCTTGAGATAATGTCTTGTCTGGTATTGGCAAAATAATCTATCTGTGCATCCATGTTTATTCGACCAACCTACCAAAACTCATACATGCTTTATATTTCAATATACATTTCATATGATCAAATGAAATTGAGTGTAAAGCAGAAGACCCTTACATATATTTTTCCTGTTTCATTAAGAATTCCACCTCCACCTGAAGCATAGTTGGCACCCCTCAGAATTACTGATCCAGCTGTTGTAGGAGCTAAGTAAGGAGGAGTGAACTCCTTGAAACCCAGAGTCTGACCTGTTAGTTAGAATGTGTCAAAATAATGATCAAGGAGAAAGGATGAACTGAATGTAGGACCATAACTTCTTACTCGCCTATAATGTCAATAACGGTTCTTCCATTTGTGTATCGCCCGTTAGGCCTTCCGAAATCGATTCCATTAGGAGGATAATCAGCCTTAGAGAGTGAGGGAATGTAGTTGTTGTTTCCAACTTCAACCAGAGAATCCCCAAACACAAAATTAGCAGGACAATCTATTGCGGTACACATTCTCCACAGTGCAAAAATAATGCCAAGAATCAATGTTCCTTCTAAAAATAGGCCACCCATCAGAAAGTTCTTGCAAAAGGGTATCTCAAATTTCTCAAAAACAAATACTATACTTTCAGATGAAGCTTGAAAGGAGCAATAGCCCTCTTAAAGTATATAAACTACAAACATTTCAGCGAAACACATTATTATGAGCATGAAAAACAATTATACTGGGCCAGCGTAAAGCAACCTGTGCTTGTCAATATCCACATTCAATCATATGCCTAAAATGTTAACAGTTAGAAGTTAGCAAAACATGACTGAATTGAAAGCAGTGCAAACGTAGCAACTAAATTTGTTAGAGAAGAGCTATCATATGTGGGCCGGGAGTTTTTTTTTTGTTTTTTTGTTTTGACAAGCTGAATAATTCAATAAAGAGGCAAAAAAACCCAAACTACAAATCACAAGGAAAACTCATGTTCTCCAGCACAAACCAAATAGTGGCAGTGAGAGGAGATAACAGAGCACAAAAAACAGGAAGCACAGTGCTTCCTCTAGATTACATCATCGTAAGGGCATGGAAGCCCGTCATTTCTCAAAACCATAGTGAGAGATGGTGGGCCGGGAGTTTTAGTGAAGAAGGAAGTAGAGTCAAGTTGCACACCCACTATGGAGTGTGTGAAAGTTCCAAATTCAGACCAGTAAAATACCAGATATGTGAAATCCCATGTGAAATTTAATACAGTAATTCAGATTCCACAGTGGTATTCAGGTTTCTTGTTACCTTAAACCTTGAGCTACATTTGCTCTTGCAGTTGCAGAGTTGCAGGTTACCATTAATTTGATCCTTGTCGAGAAGTTGAGGCAGAGGCCAATCTGCATGCATTATTTACAGAACACAGATGCGTTTGATTTATGGACTTTGCAGTTGTGCGTTTGTAACTGTAAGCTTGGCAACATCTAGTGGGTCATTACCTTCTTTTAAGGTCTTTCAATTTCTTGTTGATCTGATTATAGTGCTCCATATTGATGATGAGGTTGTCCCAACCAAAAACTAATTTCACGCTAGGATTTTTAATTTTAATTTTAGAGAATATGGATGCATGCAATACTTCAACACCTCAATTTGAGAGCTGCAACAGGCTATAGTGTACAGGTCCATTTGCTTCATTTGGTCACACTTTCTAATGTTTGAACGAAAATTATCCTCTACCTCAATTTAGATCTCTCCTAAGTTGAAATGTTTGAAATGTAACTCAAATCATTATCCTCTACCTCAATTTAGATCTCTCCTAAGTTGTGGTTCTTTGTAACTTACTTTTCTCTTGAAAAAGAAGTTCAAATAGACTTGTTAAAACGTTCAAACAAAGAAATACTGAATTTTATTGCAACAAATAATCAAACCATAATCGGACCCTTGCAACATTCCATTTTTCTCCAGCTGCAACGTCGCTACGACTCTATAGTCATATATAGCTCTATGTTTTATGAACCAGTAACCTCCAATTGAGTGCAGATCAAGAAGCTTGGAGGAGTTGCACTATATTCATGGGTGAAATATCACTGGAGTTCCCATACAAGAGACGCCTTGCTATGATCACATTTGAAGCATCAGAAGGATGGTAAGCGTCCCAAAACACATACTTGGATCGGTTCACGCAAACTTTCGATGGCTGAGGACCGCATGGAATTAGACCCCCGTAGCGCCCTGCAACTCTGCAGCATGCAGAGTTTGTATTCTGGAAACCTGTCAAAGGAACAAAAGTACTAATCAGTCTCATTATCTTCGAACAAATTAACAGCGAAAACTCATAACACCAAGTCTTTACCATATGATTTGTAGTTGTCAATGATGTCTTCTACAATGCTATAAACATCTGCATACACAAATTTGGCCCCGGGAAGATTCTTGTTTAGCTCGGTGACAAGGGTTTTTAGCTTGGCGTTGAATGAACGTGCTAATTGATTTGAAAATGCAGCACAGCTATCTGGATCAGCTACCCGATTCACTTCCCTCTGATAGGGTATACAGCCAATAGGTCCAACATTTACCATAACAATCTTCTTTGCACCCAAACTGTATAGTCTCTGCATATCATAACAAATCTTGGTCAATAGAACTGAACCATAGTTCGATCAGTATGAAGGACTATGTTTTTCTCATCATAACAGTCACTGATTAACTTAATGTACTTAAATTTTTAGGACCAAACTCAAAGTCGAATACATGGGGAAGCGATATAGTAGAGTTAGGAAAATGTTTACTGTAATTTGTAGTCTGAATCTTGCAACCAAAATGCCAACAAAGGTTTCCGGGGGTATTGACTTCCTCTCAGCCTCAGAAATAATTGGTGCTAAGTAGTTATTGATGAAATCATTCGAGCCGATTGTTAGTGAGAAGAGAGCTCGCTTAAGTAGCTTTAGAGCTGCAGGAACACCAATGCCTGAGATAATGTCTTGCCTGGTATTCGCAAAGTTATCTATCTGGGCATCCATGTTAATTCTGCCACCCTACCAAATATTACATATAATTTATATTCCATTAGCTAATGTATACGTTTAATAATATCAAATGAAATAGATTGAAAAGCAGAGAAGAATCCTTACAAATATTTTTCCTGTTTCGTTAAGAATTCCAGCTCCACCTGAAGCATAGTTGACACCCCTCAGAATTACTGGTCCAGCTGTTGTGGGAGCTAAGTAAGGAGGAGTGAACCCCTTGAAACCCCGACTCTGATCTGTTGATTAGAATGTGTCAAAAGAATGATAAAGAACTTGAGACGAATGATGAGCATAATATAGAACTAGAACTTGTTACTTGCCTATAATGTCAATGATGGTTCTTCCATTGGTGTATCTCCCGGTAGGCTTTCCGAAATCGATTCCATTGGGATAATAATTAGCCTTGGAGAGTGTCACAATATAGTTGTTGTTCCCCACTTCAACCAGGGAATCTCCAAACACAAAATTAGCAGGAGTTTCTGTTGCTGAACATATTCCCCACAGTGCAAAAATAATGCCAAGAATGAATTTTCCATCCGACAATAGGCCACCCATTATAAAGACCTTGTAAAAGAGTAGTAGCTCAGAATTCTCAAAACCAACACTAGTTTTCAGATGAAGCTTGAAGCTTGAAAGAAGTAACTGCCCGGCCTGTTTATGTAGATAAAATATCGAACACGTTATTGAGAGCATGCAAAAAGTTAGACTGGACCAGAGTTAGGGTTATGAAGCTACACTTTTTATCTACAGTCATAGGCCTAACATGGTGATCGAGATTTAGAACTTAGAAGTTAGCAGAAGCATTGAATTGAAATTATTGAATGCAGTGCAAACTTAGAAACTAACCCGGTGAGAAGAGAGCTGTGTTCTGAGAGTCCCGAAGTGTAAAAGGAAGTGTCCTCAAGTTGCAAACCCACAGCTGAGTCCGTGAGTGTAGCTGTATAAAAGTTTCAGAGTCGTCAGACCAGTATAATACTAAAAGGGTGATCGATATCCGATACAGTAATTCTGATTATGCAATGGTGATTAATATAGAAGAGATTTTACTGTTCTATTTGGATTCATATTGCTTGGACAACGATCTAAGGTCACCAAGTCATCCTTATTCAATCCAATGACAACAATTATGTTAGAACGAGACAACAATATTGTTTCGGAGTTCTAGTCTTTTATGGTTTTTCCCATATTAATAATTGTTGTAATTGTTAATTTGTTATAGTCATTAGATCAGTAAAAATGACGTGATAACCTCAAATCTAAACAGAGAAACTGGATTCAATATGTTTAAGATACCTCAGAATAGTATACATTTTTTCTTGGCATTAAATTTAGCCTATAACAAAAACATAGCTCGAAGTTTGTATATTGGTCGGGAACAACCTCATTTCGAACTTACGAAGCATACTCTGATAATTAAGAAAAACGACCTTGAAGAATGTAATGACCGACTAGATATCAAGCTCACATTTACAAAGGCCGGCAGCTGCAAACTGCACAAATAAAATGCATCTGTATGCTGTAAAAGCTGCAGATTGGGTTTTGCCACGACAAGAGATATAGGTCCATATATTGCTTCATTATTTTGCATGGTCACACACTCACACTTCCTGAGGTTCAGAACCACCAGATCACACATAATTTGATTTTTTCCGCACACACTTTTGACAGAAGACGATCGACATGCAATTAGTTCCTCTCGGTGGAAGCATAGCAGGCATGAGCTGCATTATCTCTCTCTCTCTCTCTCTCTTTTTTTTTTATTTTTTATTTTTAAGGAAAGCATGAGCTGCATTATCTAAGCCTACCAAACACATGAATAACAGAGGCATAGTTGCAGGCTAATTATATGGAAGGTTGATGTTACAATGTAATCCGTTGATCGGTGCATACAAATAATGTCACCACATTATAGAGGACTATGAAGAACACATGCATATTGCAACGAGAAAACCCTTCCACCTCCACCGACCTAAGCTAGCTAGGAAACGCCCTTCACCCAACGAAGCAACACAACCAATTACAAAAAGAAGAAAAAAGATATCTGGATTTAAACTATAGTACTGAAGAATTCAGATATATTGATAAAAAAAATTTCATGGTTGTGTTAAAATTAGAAAGCTATGTAAATACCTGAAGATTTTGCTACGTTTACATGGTTGTGTCTGGATTATCTTACCAAAACAAAAAAAATATTGTTCGTCATGATCTCTAATAGGAAGAAAATCCTCCTAGCTTTCTACTAGTTTTAACAGGTCTATTACTCTCTTATCATACAAAGTTGATTGAAGACGAAAATTGGGTTATATCGGCCCGCCTAGCGTTTAACTATGTCATGTGTATGGAGTATCATGCGTATATATTTGAAGAAAGAATGATTGTCATAAACTTGGTAACAGTTGGTACATGTGTTGATCGTAAAAAAAAAATATAAAAAAAAGAAGAAAAGGATTACAAAAATAAAAATAATATTTTTCTTGTGCTACATACACAATGTTTTTGAGTTTAATTGTGACTCTTGCAAACAGCTGGACAACAGTCCAATACGAACTCAATCTTCCAAACCGTGCACTCTATATAAAGAGACACAGAGAAGAAGAAAAGGGGGCGGAAGACAGAAGGACAGAGCGTAACAGAGGGAGGCGAAGTAAAAAGCAGGGAACAAGAGAAAGGTAGGAGCATGCGGAGTCAACACGGACAGAACAAAAAAGGAGAAGAAGGAGAAGAGAACAAGCGAAGCAAAAAGCAGAGGGAAATAAGAAAAGAAGCGGCGAGCCAACAAGAAGGTAAGCCCACTCTCTAACTCTCTTTACTTCTTTTGCAGGATCTCTATCCTTCGGCCTCGTTCCTCACTCCGCCAGAAGCCCGCAAGCCATCTCCCCCTAAGGCGCGACGACCACGCGAGGTAGCCATCAAAAAGAAGGCGAGATGACCTCGCCCCCTCCTCCTCTCGTTGCAATAATTATGTAGCCGCTCGGCCCTTACTCTCGTACACAACGCCGTGCGTTTCGCATAAAAAGCCGTACAAGAGAAGGAAACAAGCATCCCTGCTAAAATATTATCAGGCGAATTTGGATGGCCTCACAAGACTGGAAGTCCAGGCGAGCCAGGTGACCTCACATCGAAGCAAGAAGCCCTAAGGGGTGACGAGCCAACATTCGGGCCAAAGCAGGAAACCTAAGGGGTGGCGAGCCAACATTCGTGTCAAAGCAGGAACCCTAAGGAGTGGCGAGCCAACATTCACGCCAAAGCAGGAACCCTAAGGGGTGGCGAGCCAACATTCACGCAAAAGCAGGAACCCTAAGGGGTGGCGAGCCAACATTCACGCCAAAGCAGGAGCCACCCCAACATTCACGCAAAAGCAGGAACCCTAAGGGGTGGCGAGCCAACATTCACGCCAAAGCAGGAACCCTAAGGGGTGGCGAGCCAACATTCACGCCAAAGCAGGAACCCTAAGGGGTGGCGAGCCAACATTCGTGCCAAAGCAGGAACCCTAAGAGGTGGCGAGCCAACATTCGTGCCAAAGCAGGAACCCTAAGGGGTGGCGAGCTAACATTCGTGTCAAAGCAGAAATCCTAAGGGGTAGCGAGGTTACTTTACCCTAAGGGGTGGCGATGCGACTTTACCCTAAGGGGTGGCGAGGTTACTTAACCCTAAGGGGTGGCGACGTGACTTAACCCTAAGGGGTGGCGAGGCGACTTAATCCTAAGGGGTGGCGACGTGACTTTAACCCTAAGGGGTGGCGACGTGACTTTAACCCTAAGGGGTGTCGAGATGATTTTACATTGAAGCAGAAGCATAAGGGGTGACGAGCTAATATTCAGAAGCTCTAAGACCAGGCGAGGCGAGATCTATTCATGCAGAAGATGAAGCAAGTCGCGGAGTCCGCTCACAGACATGCACGCAGAGTCCGCTCAAAAGTGAACACGCGGAGTCCGCTTACAGATATACAAGTGGAGCCCGCTCAAAAATGAACACGCGAATCCCTCTCACAGACATACGCGGCGTCCGCTCACAAACGAACACGCGGAGTCCGCTCACAGACATACGCGGAGCCCGCTCACAGACATTCACGCGGAGTCCGCTCACAAGCTTACACGCGGAGCCCGCTCGCAGACATACGCGCGGAGTCCGCATGAAGGAGCAGTCCACTTACAAGCACAGATCACCTACGCCACTATCAAGCGAACACGCGGAGTCCGCTCACAGACAAGCGAACACGCGGAGTCCGCTCACAGACAAGCGAACACGCGGAGTCCGCTCACAGACATACGCGGAGCCCGCTCACAGACATTCATGCGGAGTCCGCTCACAAGCTTACACGCGGAGCCCGCTCGCAGACATACGCGCGGAGTCCGCATGAAGGAGCAGTCCACTTACAAGCACAGATCACCTACGCCACTATCAAGGGCTGTGGCCAAAACCATTCAAGCATTTTTGTCACGCTGCTGCCTCACCTATTCCGGGTGCCTAAATCAAATCAACAGACACTCTACCAAATTGAGTGTCCACAAGAAACACAGTTAACGGACTAAAAATACGTCTTTTAAACCAAAAGCCGGCATTAAGCCATAAAGCCTACAAACCTCTTTTGAACTACGGTCGGTTGATCCCACAAAGGGGTACGTAGGCAGTCTAGCAACCCACTAGATGCAACCAAAATTCCAAACAGAATCCCTGACACCACCAGTCAAATTCTTCCAGTCCGAATGACTCTGGCCAAATTCCTAAAGCACCAGAGAATCAAATCCATAACCAAACATTTTGAACTACATTGGTTTGATCCCTTTACAAGGGTATGTAGGCAGTCTGAACTTAAATCTGGACGCAACCACCAACCCAAATAAATCTCTGGATCGCCTGAAGCCAGAATCTTGCTCCAAAGCTCAAATGCCTTCAGACACAAATCCAAACACATTTCCAAACACCACTCTCATCCTAAAGTCAAAGCCCTCTAACGAGTCATTCACTTGTTGGAACCCTTGAACTACGAGTGACTTGATCCTCTCCAGGGTACGTAGGCAACCCATTCCCAAATATGGGTGCAGTCACAAAAACAAACAAACCTACAATGGTCTCTTGGTAAACGGAATCAAAAGGTGTTCCCTTGTAACAAGGGATTGTAATTAAGAGACACATTCTGTCTTGAATGGGTTGGACCAGACATAAATTAAAACTCTATCTTAATCAATAAGATAGGGTGAAGTTATGTTGGGTATACATGCATTTACAATTTTTGCCCAACATAGTTTTTGGCGACTCCACTGGGGAACCATTCTCCTTTTCATCTTCGTTTACTAACAAATTTGTCAAATTGGTTACTTATTTGTGTCAGGGGAAATAAGATGGCACCACAAGGAATAATCCATGACCGTAAGCTTGAAAGCGCTCAATCAAAAGGACGACATGCAAGACGAGCTGGTCATTGTGTCTCATTCATCATTGATCAAGCTTCCATTTTAAGCAACAGTTTGAGGTCTGACCATGACGATAAAGTAAACAATACCTCTGGAATGATTAATAAGTCCCAATTGAAGAAATCACCTTTTGGTTTATAATCACAAAATGAAGAATCAGAGACTAATGAACAATGCAAAGGAAATCAAAACCCAACAATGCAAATGTAAAAACTACATTTTGACCACCAAGCAAAGCTAAAGCTATGGTTATAAATAGGCAGTCAAAGCATCAAAAGATGATACCAGCTGACCTCAGCAGTTTTCAGAAAGGTTTGGACAGTAGTCTTTGGCTATAATGTTGAGAGCGATGTAAACAAAGAAAGAGATGACAAGAGCAATCTTAATAAGACAAAGAAACATTTCCTAAAACATGAATGATTCAAAGCAGGGAGCAGAGAGGTTTCAGACCCTCTCACTCAGTCCAATAATGGACTTTGTCACAGTAGAAAGTGACTGGTCTTTGAATCACACAGGGACCAGCTGTTGCATAGGATACCGTATCATAGAATCCAAGCTGGAGCCTTGAGCATCAAACCATTTGGTCACGGGTTGACATAACAAAATATCTCAACCCTTAGACTGGTTTAAGCGCCAAGACACTTCCCTCAACCCAGTTGTCCATTTGAATTTGAAAGACAGCAAGAATCTATTAAACTAGTATAATAGATTCTTTGAAAACAAACCGGACAGACGAAGGACTTAGAACTAGGATAGCAGCCTTGTTTGCTATCCTCTGTAAAAAACAGTGATATGCATATGCATGTTTTACCTGAGACCATAAAATCATGTTGGTTCTTCTACTTCTTCAACTTGTTTTTCAGATGTGCAAGACTAATCTCTCAATTGCTTTAGGTTTCATAGGTTGTGTTTTATTCTATATAAGGATTGCCAACAACCTTGTACCTTCACTTCCATTTGTGTATCTCCCGGTAGGCTTTCCGAGATCGATTCCATTGGGAAGATAATTAGCCTTGGAGAGAGTCACAAGATAGTTGTTGTTTCCGGCTTCAACTAGACAATCCCCAAACACAAAATTAGGAGTTTCTTCTGCTGAGCATATTCTCCTACGTGCAAAACGCCAAGAATGAATTTTCCATCTGACAATAAGCCACCCATAACAAAGACCTTGTACGTAAAAGAGTAGCGCCCAGATTTCTCTAAATCAATACTATTCTGCAGATGAAGCTTTAAAGGAGCCACAGCCCGGCCTTTATATGTAGATAAAATCATACAATCGTTTCATTGATCGAAAACATGTACTTGTCAATCAGACCAGTAGTATACTAAAAGGGTGATATTTCCATATGAAGTTTGATATAGTAATCCAGGTTCTGCAGTGCTTGTCAATATATTTTGGTTTATTGTTACCTTAAAGTTTATGATATAGTATACATTTTTTCTTGCAGTTGCAGACTTGCAGGCATTAATTTGGCCTGTTTTTACAATTAATTAGAATCAGAAACTAAGGTATTTCATCCATACATAAATGGGTGAAAACATTGCTACCAATTTGTATATATTGGTTGGGAGCAACCTTATCATCATCGGTATGAACTTATGAAGTATCTTCTGATCAATAAGAAAAATGACTTTAAAGAAGGCAATGACCAACTTGATGTCAAGCTCACATTTACCGAGGCAGCTGCGAACTCCACAAATCAAATGCATCTGTATTCTGTAAAAGCTGCAGATCGATTGGCTTTTGCAACAACATATTGGTCCATTGTATCATTATTGGCATGATCACAGTTTCTTAGGTTCTGAAACGTACTCCAAACATTATCTTCTACCTCAGCAATTAGTATTCTTTAGCGTTATTTTTGCGGTATTATTAGACCATATTTACACATATTTTCATTCCCCTAAATATTAAATTTGTCTTGTTTTTAAGTTCATTTTAGCTTTCACTAAATTATTTTCTATTTATCTAGAAATATTGAGACCTAGCTTGATTTCAATACCTTAACATATAACGGTTCTTTAAGGACCTTGTTAGAAGGAATAGGTAGTGTTATTTGTATTGTGTCGGTTTGGTTTGGTGTTAGTTTGCTTGAGGACAAGCAAAGTTCAAGTGTGGGGGTATTTGTTAAACTATAGTTTACACATATTTTTATTCCTCTAAATATTGAATTTGTCTTGTTTTTAAGTTTAATTTAGCTTTCACTAAATTATTTCCTATTTATCTAGGAGTATCGCAAGAGTGATGAAAATATGCATTTTTGACATTAATATGAAGATTCGGAGCTAAGACGAATGACGGTCCAAGGTGGAGCAAAACGTAAATTTCTAGATTCGGCGAACCAACATTATTAGCGGCACAAACAGCAGCTCTGAATATCTTTATTTAATGAGATGGAGTAACATCTTTACTTCCATGAAGAAGGAGCAAAGATGACAAATGAGATGGAATAATATCTTTACTTCTATCATATTATTCCTTAGACACCACCATGCTTTAAACATTATCATTGCCTTCTCTAACCTATGTCATCATTTCTCCACCTTTTAGCTTTGTTTTTGGGTACTTTTAACTATGTTCACACTCTTCCCTCATCTCTCATACGTGAGAAGCAAAGAGAGAGAGCTGATTTTGCTTCTCTCTCTCTCTCCCATTTTTCACACATCTTTCTCTTCCCTATATATGTATCCATTCATTCACAACAATCATCCACCCATTCACCACTCAACACCATTTTCTCTCTTTTTCCATCACAAACCTCCATCTCCTTCTCCCAAAATCCAAACTCATCATCTTCCTCTTCCTCCCCCAATCTACTCCATCTCCTCCATCACCACCATCATTTCTAATCCCAATCCTCCATTAACACCACCACTAATACACCATTTCTCCACTCTCTTTCCTATATCACTTTCTCCATCCACTTCACATATTCACACAAAGCATAGATCTAGCTTTACTACCTTTCATCATTAAGTCTTCAAGAGCAAGAAGGAGAGGGAATCACTACCATCACCACCACCAAGACGTGAGCTTGGGGACAAATCCACACACCACTAAGCCAACTCTCTCTCTTAAACTCTAGATCTATTTTGATATTTGATTTGATTATGGAATTTGTTTATGTAATTATGAGTGAGTATTACTTTGTTGGGGTTAGGGTTGAAAGCCCTAACCAATTTTGTATGGATTGATGTTATTTTATGATGTGATGCAATTTTAGTTAACATTCATACATGCTGGTTCAAGAGTTAAATACATATGCTTAGAATTTACCACTTTGAGTATGTGTGTTTTCTATGACATGATAATGTTTAAAGCTTGATAACCTTTGAATGTTAAAGTATAAAAGCACACTAGGTGTGCATGTAGGGGTTGTCAATTACAATGAGATAAGCTTGGTTGGTTTGCATAGTTTCTTCATCTCCAAACTTTATGCATTTAGAGTAATGCATTAGATGCCTAATTGGATTGAAATACATGGCCTAAGTAGTTAAGTACTACACCCGAAAGGGGTTGCTTGATACCACAAAAGGAGCATGTCCCTTGTTATATCCGAGAGGGATGTAAGAAGAGAAATCAGTTGATTAGCTTAGCATCATTCATACTGATTTGCATAAATACTTGCAAGAGAGGTTAGTGGTAGACAATTCAAATCCTAACACCATTTATTAGACCACTAGTTTAGTTTAGAGTAATTTAGTTTACATTTGAGCATTTAGTTTAGTTTAATTAACTACTTCAAAAACCCAAAAGCAAATCATTACTCCATGTTGCACATACTCACCATAAGCCTAAATTTCCTTGTGTGTTTAAGTTTGTGATTGTACACTTGCACATTCTAGCTCTCTTAAGGTTAACACCCTAGCTAGCGAAAGGAATACAATCCTTGTGGGTTCGACATCATTTCTTAATTCTTATACTATTACTTGTACCCCTTATACTTGAGGGTGGCTTTTTACCTAACAGGTATTGCTGCGGAGCCATCTATTGATATTGAAGGACACAATATTTTGAGAGATTTTGGTTAAAAAAAGAAGAAATCATTACTTATAAGAAATTTCATCGATCATACTTTTTCTTTTGAAATAAGACATGTATGACTGCATTTAAGTCTTGATAGTTAATGACACCACATAGTATTGGAACCCCATATAATAACAGAATTTTCAGCTAAACATATATATTATTATATCAAGCATCAACTAGCAAAAAGTGCAGCACTGACTACTCTATTCACTTTACATATGTGTGGCAATTTACCAAAAATATATTGCTCATCATGCAAAGCCATAAGTTGTTTTTTTTTCTTTCCAGCTTTTTCACTATGTTGTCACCAGAAAAAACATTATGGTAGCACCTGGTTTCATCCTACTTTTGTGAGGTTGTGAACTTTTAACAAAGTAAAGAACTCATCGCCTAATTAGAGAATACAAGACACACCAAGTGTGCAGTTTAGGACAAAGCCAGGTCATTTAACCACACTAGGGTAAGGTCTTTTTACCGGCATATACCCACACACAAACAAATAACATTAAACTAAAACTAGAAAACTAGAACTAATTAAACCCAAGGCCCAATCACAAAGCACAAGCCCAATTATTCCTAAAAAATTGGCCAACCCAGCATCGAGCCGAAATCCCAATGAGAACACATTGACATGCCTATTACGTAGGCCCAACGTGCACCACCTACGGTTTTAAGCCGGCACACCATCATCTAGTTAAGGCCCAATCACCGTCACACCACCCTAGCAGCCGAACCAAACCAAATACTATATGGGCTGAACATCTCATATTGTCACGCCCCAGTCCTTAAGTTATTTTACGGTTATTTATTCCGGTATTATTTTGGTCTTTTACCGTATTAATTAACCGTTTAATATTAAAGACTTTAAGTTGACTTTTTATTTCGTTGGGAATTTGGAAAAACTTTCTTCATGAAAGTTGTAGAGAACGTCGTTACGAGTTCGTAGACATGCTACACGTTAAATTCGGAGTTAGCATGGTAAAGTTATGAATTTATTGGTAAAGTTTGGAGGTAGTAAAAAGGGGTATTTTTGAATTGGGCTTTTTAGTTGAGTTGGGCCGGGGGTGGCAGCCCAGGCCCAAGCCCTTTCCTTTTTCTTCTCTTCTTCCTTTCTCTTCTTTCTTTTCTCTTCTTTCTCTTCTGTTCTTCCCGAGCCCGAGTCTCCGTCGGAAATCCTCGCCGTCGCCCGCCAGCAACGGACCGCCGCTCCGGCCCAGGAAGGACCCCCGTCGCCTCCTCTCTCTCCCCGGCCAACCATCCGAGCCGGTAGAGCCGTCGGAGAGGAGAAAAGCCGCCGGAAGCCGCCGACTGCCATCTCGCCGGAGCTCCGTCCTCCGGCCACCATAGGCCGTGATTTTTGGCTCAACTTGTAGCCCTTATCAAGGTGAGTATTCCTTCAAAAGGAATCGGTCTTTTTCGATCTCGTTAGGGTAGTTTGTATAATTGGAAGTTTTAGGGATTTTTGGTTGTTTTTGTTCGATAGGCATAGCTAGGCTTGGATTTTGGGTTTGTGCTAGTTAGGAAAGTTGTAGAGCATGATGAGAGGAAGATGCTGTTAAAATTTCATAGGAAGTGGAAGTCGCCGAAAAATGGCTGCCGGCCGCCGCCTCCGGCAGATCGCCGCCGGTTGGGAGATTTTAATGTTGTTAAATTTGGAATATTAAGGGGAGTTTATTGAAGTGAGTTAAGGAATTTTTGGATGAGTTTTGGATAGGTTTATAAATTTCCGAAGTTAGTATTTTTGGCGGTTAATTTATGTAGAATCCGGCCGTTGGATTAAGTTGTTTAATCTGTGGGAAGGTGTAGTTACGGCTGCTGATTCTAGGGTTGAAATGTGGACCATTTCGAAGTTAGGCAATGAAGAGCGTGTTTGGCTCTCGGTTAATTTCTGCCTATTTTGTGTAAATATTGGAATTTCGGCTGGGAACTTAATATTATATTTGGAACAGGTCGTGAGGAGGCTCGAGCTGACGAGGCCCCAGATCGACGTCAAGCTTAGGCCTAATTTGTGAGTGGACTTTTATTTTAAATAATGTGCATGCGAAATAATTTATGTGGTTAAAGAATAACCGAAATTGAGAATTTCGGTGAGTATGTATATATATCCATATTTGGATGATTATGAGAATAATATATATATATGGGGGAATGCTAGCTAGCTATACGTGCTTTTCCACCATAATGAGGTAAAATTCCATTATGGTGCAACGTGAGCGTTAGACGCAATCGTTGTAGCCCTATATAAAAATAATAATTTATATAGGGGATATGAGCGGATATTTATACACCGTCTTTTCCACCATAATGAGGTAAAATGCCATTATGGTACAATGTGAGCGTTAGACGCAAGCGTTGTAGCCTTGTGTGAATTTTCTATTTGTTTTAGTTGTTTTAAGAAAATTCATACAAGGGATATGACGAGTGTAATACATACATATTTTATTTTAGCCAGAGAGGCTGTATCTTACAGAATGGCTCCAGCGGAATTGAAAGAGTTGAAGACTCAATTGCAGGAGTTGGTAGATAAGGGTTTTATTCGGCCTAGCATGTCTCCATGGGGTGCTCCGGTGTTGTTTGTTAAGAAGAAAGATGGCACCATGAGACTATGCATTGATTATAGGAAGTTGAATCAGGTCACAGTGAAAAATAAATATCCGTTGCCTCGGATCGATGATTTATTTGATCAGTTGAGGGGTGCCTCTGTTTTCTCTAAGATTGATTTGAGATCGGGTTATCATCAGTTGCGGATCCGAGAGGGGGACATAGCCAAGACTGCTTTTCGGTCACGATATGGTCATTATGAGTTTGTGGTGATGCCATTTGGACTTACTAATGCACCCGCGGCGTTCATGGATCTCATGAATAGGGTGTTTAGTCCATATCTTGATCGTTTCGTGATCGTATTCATAGATGATATCTTGGTTTACTCAAGAAATGAGAAGGAGCATGCCAAGCATCTAAGAATAATATTGCGGACTTTGGAAAAGTCGCAGTTATTTGCTAAGTTTAGCAAGTGTGAGTTTTGGCTAGATAAAGTGGGGTTCTTGGGTCATGTGATTTCTGCAGAAGAAGTTAGTGTGGATCCCCAAAAGGTGGAAGCAGTGTCGAATTGGAGAAGACCCACCACTGTGACGGAGATTCGTAGTTTCTTGGGTTTAGCAGGTTATTATCGGCGCTTTGTAAAAGATTTTTCAAAGATTGCTGCTCCTCTCACAATGTTGACCAGAAAGGGGGTTAAGTTTGAATGGTCAGATCAGTGCGAGCAAAGCTTTCAAGAATTGAAGAATTGCTTGACAAGTGCTCCTGTTTTGGCACTTCCGGATGATAGTGGAGAATATGTGGTCTATTGTGATGCTTCTAGACGTGGTCTAGGTGGAGTTTTGATGCAGCATGATCGAGTTATTGCCTACGCTTCTAGGCAATTGAAGCTGCATGAGGGGAATTATCCTACTCATGATCTGGAGCTTGCAGCGGTAGTTTTTGCTCTCAAGTTGTGGAGACACTATCTTTATGGAGCCAAGTGTCAGATATTTACCGATCACAAGAGTCTTCGGTACGTGTTCACTCAAAGAGAGCTTAATATGAGACAGAGGAGGTGGATGGAGTTAATCAATGATTATGATTGCACTATTGAGTATCATCCTGGAAAAGCTAATGTGGTAGCTGATGCTCTTAGTCGAAATCCTTCCATATCTTTATCTCATATAAAGATGGTTCGTGTTCCGCTTCTTTGTGAGTTGCGAGCTACAAGAGTGGATTTATCAGTAGATGAGGTTGGTGCTTTGATAGCCAGTTTTCATGTGAGGCCAGTTTTGGTTGATAGAGTGCGGAAAGCACAGTATGATGATCCTTCCATAGTTCGATTGATGGAAAGAGCTTCGAATGGAGCCGCAACCGATCATTTTTCAGTTAGAAGAGATGGGACTCTATTGTTTAAGAACCGGCTATGTGTTCCAAAAAGAAATATAGAGTTGAAGAGTGAGATTATGGAGGAAGCTCATAGTTCTGCATATGCTACTCATCCGGGTAGCACAAAAATGTATCGGATTTTGAAAGATTATTATTGGTGGCCAAACATGAAGAGGGAAATTGCAGCTTATGTGAGTAGATGTCTGATTTGTCAGCAAGTCAAGGTTGAAAGGCAGAAGCCTTCTGGGTTGCTTGAGCCGTTGCCTATTCCAGTGTGGAAGTGGGACCATATCACCATGGATTTTGTTTTTAGTTTACCTCGTACCCGTGAAGGGCATGACGGTATTTGGGTGATTGTGGATAGACTCACCAAGTCTGCACATTTCTTGCCAGTGGGAAAGAAGTATAATTTGGATAAATTGGCGGAGCTTTATGTGAATGAAATTGTGAGGCTTCATGGTATTCCTGAATCAATTGTGTCAAATCGGGATCCTCGATTTGCTTCTAAATTCTGGGGAGCTCTTCAGGCAGCTTTAGGTACCCAATTACTCTTCAGTACTGCTTTTCATCCTCAGACTGATGGGCAGTCCGAGAGGACTCACTACCAGAAGAAAGGCTTTAGCCGACGAAAAAAAAAAACCAGGCCGACGAATTTTGTTTTCGTCGGCTAATTAAAAATTTTCGTCGACTGAATAATTTTTTTCGTCGGCTATAGTCTGTGAACTTTAGCCGACGAAATCTTCAAAAGTTTAGCCGACGAAATTTTCAAAAGTTTAGCCGACGAAATTATTAAGAGTTTAGCCAACGAAATTTTTAAAAGTTTAGCCGACGAAAAATATAATTTCGTCGGCTATAGTCTGTGAACTTTAGCCGACGAAATTTTCAAAAGTTTAGCCGACAAAATTTTCAAAAGTTTAGCCGACGAAATTTTTAAGAGTTTAGCCGACGAAATTTTTAAAAGTTTAGCCGACGAAAAATTTAATTTCGTCGGCTAAAGTGTCTTATATTTACAGATTTGGACAACAACTCATCTGGAAAAAAAAAATTATACGTAGAACCTTCAAAGTCGTGAAATAAGATATGACCAGAATGGTGAAATACGTCTACGGTTGAAAAATGACGGTATTCCGGTAAAGTCTCGGTGCCGATAGTTGACTTACCCTTATTATTTACTATGCTGCAGATTTGGTTTTTGGTGTCCGATTGACTATTGTGATACCTTTCCGGAAGCGTAACGGCCCTACGAGTCAAACTCATCGCTATGCCATGACGTATAGGCTTTTTTGGCCATCCGAGTCCGTTTAGGGCTTCAAAATGCAGTTTTCTTATTTTCGATTAGAGTTGACCGTTTCGATCGAGCCCTTAACGTTGTTGGATCCAGTTGAATTTTTTACCATAGACATATTTCCTCATAATGATCATATCTGACGGTCGAATTTTGGTTTGTGAATTTTAGTCATCAGAATCACAACGTGTCTACTAATGTTGTATAACTTGTTTAGTAGGTTATACAACTTTGTGAACCAACTCTACATAAGAAGCAAAATTATTAAAAATCTTGTGAAATAAGATGTGTTCAGAATGGTGAAATACGGCTATGGTTCAAAAATCACGTAAATCAGGTAAAGTCTCGGAGCCGATAGTAGCGGTCAACCCTATTTACCGTTATTATTTCTTAAGGGGAGCCCTATCGTCGAAAGGTAAATGTTTCAAAATTTTTATATAGGTGGTTGCGTCTCATCTACGTGAGAGTTTTTCGTGTGGGAGATTTGACCAAACTACGTAATATAGGGGGAGATATGAGTATTTTCGTGAATTTATAGATTTTAGCCGACGAAAATATATGAAAAGTCGTCGGCTAAGGTAAAAAAATTTCAAAATTTTTTAGGCAGTAAACCAAAGTTGGAGTAAAATTTTCAAAGGACTTTAGCCGACGAAAATATATGAAAATTCGTCGGCTAAGATGGTCTTTGCCGCCGAATAACCTAATATTTCGTCGGCTATAGTTATTTTTTAATTTTTTAATTACATATTATAGCCGACGAATATGTTAGGGTATTCGTCGGCTAAACCCTAAAATTTCTCTATTACCTACTATAGCCCTATATTCGGTGGTTATTTTGCGTAAAATTTTTATACGACTTGTTGCGTGTCATCGGTTTAAAACTATTTTCAGTTGGAGGTCCGGCCAAAATACGTAATTTAGACGGTCGAACGACCTTTTCCGTGCGTTTAGGGGTTTGACTTACGAGATTGACCGTCCAGATCGAGCCCTTATTCTTTTCGGATCAAGTTGAATTTTTTCCCATACATGTATTTCATCATGATGGTCAGATCTGACGGTTGGATTTCTGTTTCTCAAGTTTGATCATCACAATCACAACATGCCAAATGTATAAAAATACTTTTAGCCGACGAATTTCAAAGGTTTAACCGACGAATTTTCAAGTTTTAGCCGACGAAATTGGTACCTTTAGCCGACGAAATTTTCAAAGGACTTTAGCCGACGAAAATATATGAAAAGTCGTCGGCTAAAGTCGAAAAATTTTCGAAATTTTCAACCAAAATTTTTTGGCGGTCAACCAAAATTTTCAAAGGACTTTAGCCGACGAAATTATGAAAAGTCGTCGGCTAAAGTCGAAAAATTTTCAAAATTTTGAACCGAAGAGTTTAGCCGACGAAAATAAAGAATTTCGTCGGCTAAAGTTCTTTATATAGCCGCAGAGCAGGGTGATTAAATATCCTCCTCCTCCTCCACACAACCACCTCAAATAAACCCAACACTAGACATAATGCGGCCCCTCCTCCTCTTCCTCCTCCTTCTCCTCCTCCACCTCCGCCACTCTCTCTCCTCACCCCACCGTCTACTCTGCACCCCCACGCGCCCAATGACCACCTACCGCGCCCTCCTCTCCCTCAAGTCCTCCCTCGACGACCCTCGCCGAGAACAACCTCTCACCCTCGCCGATCTCACCCTCTCCAATCTCACCCTCGCCGAGAACAACCTCTCCGGTCCCATCCTTCCTGAGATCTCCGCTCTCTCCGCTCTCCGCCTCCTCAACCTCTCCAACAACGTCTTCAACCGCACGTTCCCGCCGGAGCTCTCCAACCTCACTAACCTCCGTGTTCTCGACCTCTACAACAACAACCTCACCGGCGTGTTGCCGGTTTCGGTGGCTCACATGACCAACCTCCGCCATTTGCATTTGGGTGGCCGAAAGTTTAGCCGAAAGTTTCTGCAGTTTTTTTTTTTCAAAACCCAGCAACTTTAGCCGACGATATTCAAACACTATATTCGTCGGCTATAGTTATCTTTAAATTTTTTTTTTAATTTTTTTTATAAGGTTTAGCCGACGAATAACCTAATATTTCGTCGGCTATAGTTATTTTTAAATTTTTTTAATTTTTTTTATAAGGTTTAGCCGACGAAATATTTTATATTTCGTCGGCTATAGTTATTTTTTAAATTTTTTTACAACGTTTAGCCGACGAAATATAAAATATTTCGTTGGCTATAGTTATTTTTAATTATTTATTACACACTTTAGCCGACGAATATTTCGTCGGCTATAGTCCCAGACTATAGCCGACGACATTTTTTTCGTCGGCTAAAGTGGGACTATAGCCGACAAAAAAAAAATTTCGTCGGCTAAAGTCATCACAGACGGCCTTTTCCCGACGACACTATAGCCGACGATCCTTCGTCGGCTAAGGTCTTAGCCGACGAATTTTTTTAACAGGCCGACGAAAATTTTTCGTCGGCTAAAGTACTTGTTCTGGTAGTGTACTATTCAGACTTTGGAGGATATGTTGAGGGCTTGTGCCATGCAGTTCAGAGGGAGTTGGGATAAAAACCTATCTTTGATGGAATTTGCCTATAATAATAGCTTTCATTCTAGCATTGGTATGGCTCCCTTTGAGGCTCTTTATGGGAGGCAGTGTCGCACGCCTTTGTGTTGGAATGAAGTAGGGGAAAAAGAGCTTTGTGGCCCAGAGTTAATCCATGTTACGAATGAGAAGATTAAAGTGGTTAGAGATAGACTCAAGACTGCTCAAAGTAGGCAGAAGAGTTATGCAGATGTCCGTAGGAGAGATCTTGAATTTCAAGTGGGTGATTGGGTGTTCCTGAAATTATCTCCTTGGAAAGGGGTTGTGCGCTTCGGGAAGCGTGGGAAGCTTAGCCCGAGGTATATTGGCCCGTATGAGATAATAGAGCGAGTTGGCTAACTTGCTTATCGATTAGCCTTGCCTTCAGAGTCAGCTAGGATACATAATGTGTTTCATGTATCCATGCTTCGCAAGTATATTGCTGATCCTTCTCATGTGCTGCAAGAGCAGCCGATTAGTTTGGCGAGAGACTTGTCCTATGTGGAGGAACCGGTTCAGATTCTCGACCGAAAGGAGCAAGTGCTTAGGAACAAGACAATCCCGCTTGTCAAGGTGCTTTGCAGGAGTCATCAAGTGGAAGAAGCTACTTGGGAATCAGAGGAGCAAATGATGCAGCAGTATCCCTATCTCTTCGGATGACAGGTACGTAAATTTCGAGGACGAAATTTTTATAAGGAGGGGAGAATTGTCACGCCCCAGTCCTTAAGTTATTTTACGGTTATTTATTCCGGTATTATTTTGGTCTTTTACCGTATTAATTAACCATTTAATATTAAAGACTTTAAGTTGACTTTTTATTCCGTTGGGAATTTGGGAAAACTTTCTTCATGAAAGTTGTAGAGAACGTCGTTACGAGTTCGTAGACATGCTACGCGTTAAATTCGGAGTTAGCATGGTAAAGTTATGAATTTATTGGTAAAGTTTGGAGGTAGTAAAAAGAGGTATTTTTGAATTGGGCTTTTTAGTTGAGTTGGGCCGGGGTGGCAGCCCAGGCCCGAGCCCTTTCCTTTTTCTTCTCTTCTTCCTTTCTCTTCTTTCTTTTCTCTTCTTTCTCTTCTGTTCTTCCCGAGCCCGAGTCTCCGTCGGAAATCCCCGCCGTCGCCCGCCGCCGTCCCGCCAGCGACGGACCACCGCTCCGGCCCAGGAAGGACCCCCGTCGCCTCCTCTCTCTCCCCGCCGCCGGTTGGGAGATTTTAATGTTGTTAAATTTGGAATATTAAGGGGAGTTTATTGAAGTGAGTTAAGGAATTTTTGGATGAGTTTTGGATAGGTTTATGAATTTCCGAAGTTAGTATTTTTGGGGGTTAATTTATGTAGAATCCGGCCGTTGGATTAAGTTGTTTAATCTGTGGGAAGGTGTAGTTACGGCTGCTGATTCTAGGGTTGAAATGTGGACCATTTCGAAGTTAGGCAATGACGAGCGTGTTTGGCTCTCGGTTAATTTCTGCCTATTTTGTGTAAATATTAGAATTTCGGCTGGGAACTTAATATTATATTTGGAACAGGTCGTGAGGAGGCTCGAGCTGACGAGGCCCCAGATCGACGTCAGGCTTAGGCCTAATTTGTGAGTGAACTTTTATTTTAAATAATGTGCATGCGAAATAATTTATGTGGTTAAAGAATAATCGAAATTGAGAATTTCGGTGAGTATGTATATATATCCATATTTGGATGATTATGAGAATAATATGTATATGGGGGAATGCTAGCTAGCTATACGTGCTTTTCCACCATAATGAGGTAAAATTCCATTATGGTGCAACGTGAGCGTTAGACGCAATCGTTGTAGCCCTATATAAAAATAATAATTTATATAGGGGATATGCGCGGATATTTATACACCGTCTTTTCCACCATAATGAGGTAAAATGTCATTATGGTGCAACGTGAGCGTTAGACGCAAGCGTTGTAGCCTTGTGTGAATTTTCTATTTGTTTTAGTTGTTTTAAGAAAATTCATACAAGGGATATGACGAGTGTAATACATACATATTTTATTTTAGCCTGAGAGGCTGTATTTTATTGAGCGTTGGAGACTGGCCGGAGCCAGTCATGAAATTCCAGTTTTCGTGTTGAGCGCTTTAAGCTGTCGCATGCAGCATATTGTTTTCATGAAAAAGTAAAATTGGGAAAGCATAAAGAATTATTTCCTTTATTTTATTTTTGTCCACTCACTCTAACGTGTTCAAATGTTTCCCCTGGGCCCTTCGTTTTAAAATGCCCAGTCTGCAGAGTTCGGGTTGGACCTAGTAGGAGACGAGGCATAGTCACCCGCATTTCCACCACTTTTCATTAGTAGGTTATCTGTTTAACCTACTTGTGGTTTCATTTTCCGCTAATGTTTAGTAGCTCTGAATACTTGGGTGTATTGTATATTATTTCGGTTGTGGGTGAAGACTTGTGGACGTCTTAGAATATTTATTGGAGGATTTATGTTATCTTTTGGATAATTTTATTTGATGTTGATTAATGTTGTGTTGTTGGGGGTAGTTGTTTTTGGGGAGCACGTAGGCTCCCGGAGTTAAGGTTGGATTTAAAATTTTTGGAAGTGTTTGCAGGTTTTCGTTAGAAAGGGTTGTCCATTTTCAAGGGAGGTTATGCCGATTTTTCGGTAATATCTTCCTTGGAGGTGGTCCCCGCACGAGTTACTCCGGGTTTCAGGGTGAAATTCGGGATGGGTCGTGTAACATATTGTTTCCCTCAGAGATTGAGCCAATTACACAGATCGATCCCACCACCGCCACCTAGGCTTCCCAACGCCAGCCATACATGTGACCCGATCTTGGTCTGCCCCTGATGCACCAAAGCTATAAGATTGATGAAACGGTTGTCTGAGGTATACAACACTGATACAACGCCTCCCAGGTAAGGTGTCTCACTAGATCTCAACATCCCAAAATAGCATAACACTACATTCCTTAAAAAAAACACAACACTGCATAACACTAGCACCCTTCTCAGCAACCATAGTAGCACCCTCTTTGGCATGTCTAGTAGCACCCTCTTCGACTTGCACACTAGCACCATTCTCAGCCACCATAGTGGCATACTAGCTCTCCAGTTTGGACACTAGCATCCTTCTCAGCTTCTGCAGTAGCACTATACTTCAAGTTCTTCCTATTTTTCTTCTTTACCACCTCTATTTTCTTTCTTTCTTCTTAGCCACCACAGTAGCACCTTTTTCGGCTTGTGCACTAACACCCTTCTCAGCTTTTGTATTAGCATCATTGTTCAAGTTCTTCCTTTTTTTTTCTTTTTGCTTTACCACCTCATCTTATGCAGTAGCACCATTCTTCAGTGGAGGGTTCTCAAAGTCGTCGTTACCAACTGCATTATCAACCTGCAATGTAATGCTTTTCTAATTAATATAAAAGAAGGAAACTCACAAACAATAGCAGAACTCGATAACTTATTTTGAACAAATAACAGCTAGCTAGTTTATTTTTGTAGCAAAAGCAATAAAAGCTATATTAGTTCTGAGTAGTGGCAGGCTGACAGCTTAATGTGAAAAGAATTCGGTAGTAGCATAATCCAATTAAGAAGTAAAATTCAATAATAAGTTGCGTGAGCATTCTTACCCTACCTCTCAATGTCATTTTTACAATCCCTTCTTTCTCTGCCACATGTTTTTCCTTTTCAGCCACATGTTTTTGCTTCTTTGCTCTGTTTGTTTTTTTCCTACTTCTTGCTCCACCGCAATAGCACGCCTTGATGATGCTTCTTTCTCAATCCTATCTTTTGCGCATGTTACAGTAGAATGAAACACCAAATTAAACAACTCATGTTACAATAGCAGTTAAAATTTAAAGTGTAAAATTCAATTTGTTATGTTATTTTTGTCCTTGTAATAAAACACATATACACAATGCCTAATCTAATGCCTAAGGCCCTAGACACGGTAGCATCAAAGAACTCATCATAAAATATCAAAATTCAATCAAAGTGTAAATTTCAATTTAAAAATGGCAACTATATTTTTAGGTGTAGTAGCAGCTATATTTTTTACTTCAATAGTAGCATATGAGCATGATGGAGTTGGAAAAGATTTGAAACAGTAGCAGCTATATAAGTCTATTCAGTTTATACTGCATAGACTTATATAGCTGCTACTATCTCAAATTCAGATTACACAAAACATAGACAAAAAGCTACTACAAAAATGAATCAAATCTCTAAATAAAAGAGAATTACGTACCTTGATATCTTTGGCTAACTCGATTTGTTTCTTTTTGGCTCCTTAGTATCCTTCCAAACCTCGGTTCCTCCATTAATATTTAAGTTAAAATCTTGAAACGAAACTACGACTGCCTCCAAAAGCACTGTAAAATATGAATTTTGGGTTGTTTTAAGCTCAGTGCTACTGCTCGATCATGAAATCGTGATTTCAAATTCAAATAACTGCAAATCTAAACGAAATGCACAAAAACAAAGCCAATCTAGATATTTTGGGCGGAACCTAAGGAGTTCTACCTGTTTTCGCTTAGTGCTTCTAGAATTCCATGAAATCGAGTTCAAATTCAGAGAAATTGTTTATTCATTTTTGATTTCTACTATAAAATTGCGATGCTAAAACTAAATCTCAGACTAAAAAGAAAGCATAAGCCATAGAAGATTGAACAAGTACCTGAATCATGAGAGAGAATCGGTGTGGATTCTGCTACTGTTTGATTTCGTCATCGATCGTCTGAAATCTTCATCGTCGACCATCAGAAGTGGTCGTTGATTGACAAGCGTCGAGAGTCAGTCAGGCTTCAGGCGTCGGCCGTCTTCAACCGCCGCGGTGCTGGCCATCATTGAGCGTTAAGGTGACGGCGCTAACGCTTCTGTTTACAGTTGGAGAGAGAGAGAGAGAGAGAGAGAGAGAGAGAGAGAGAGAGAATCAAATCTGAAATATGACAGATCGGAGAAAGAGAGAGAATATATTTTTAGTTAGGGTATTTTTGGTTGAGGCAGTGACAGTTTTGTAAATATTTTAAAAAAGATTGGTTTTTTAGGTATTTTACTTAAAAATTGCTAACAGGGTGTTGTACTATGGGCGTTGTACTATGCACTGTGGGTCTGAGTTTATATGCTTATTTATTTAAATCTGTTGAAATATAGTTTTTCTCTTTTATACAACTGTTTAAGGTAATGAGATGTCATTTTCTTTTCTTTTTTAATTACCACTTAAATGGTCAAAATGGTAGAGAAAGCAGGAATGTTATTAGCACCACCCTAACTTTAATGAGAACTTTTTCTTTGATAACATGAAGAACAAACAGATATGCATGTTCTTAGAGTCATTGACTCTTAAAATTAATTGACATCTCTTGCACCATCGATGTTTTTGCTTAACATTTCGGTGATTCTTTCTTGCAGTACAGGTTCTTGCTAAGACCAATATTATTAGCAAGCTAGCATATGCATGTAACGAATAGAATCAAGTCAATCAACATCCTTAGCTTGTATTGTTGTCTAAACGGGTGAAATGGATTATTGTATTAATCGATTATATCTTGACCTTGCCTGCTTGCCAATCTCCAATAAAGCACATATATGGCATGTATATGACCTATAAAACTGTGGTTTGATTTAGTCAAGCCAACTCAAATGAGTCCATTCATAACTAATTTTATTTTTGGCAAACCTCATAGGGGGATGAATCGTTATATGCCCCGCGCATTATGATATTTTCCCCCAATTCATGCTTTCCTGGATCACTTAGGAGACTATCCATCTGTCATTCTCTCTACTCTAGTATGTGTGTGCTGGGAACGTGTGCCTTTTAAATGCTGTTAGGGTTATTAATCACGTATTCTGAGTTAGCAAGGATTAGGGTCTGTATTAGCAACTGCCTCTACATGGATGACACATGTCCTTATCTTGTTGATTACTGGATGGGGTTGAATTTGTGCTAGCAGCTAACTGCGTGTACTTCAGAGTCCTTATCTTTGGCAGTAGGCTCACGAATTGCGCTGGCATGGATCTCACTTTTACGTGCATCTTCTATCATTTCATTTCAAGTACAAATTAAGTTAACTAGCTAGAGACATCAGTAAATGCTGACTATAAGCTTCAGTACGTGAAATCAAGCTAACAGTAACTATTATTTATAATTTCTCACTCTACAAGACTACAAGCATGCATGAAGCATCTCTCACTCTATATGACTATATTGCATTACAAGTCTTTCTAACAACGCCTTGATCCCCAGTCAGAACGCCAGAGCGAGAGAGCTTGACGAAGGCAGAAGAAAATGCTTCAAAGAAATAAGCTTCATTATCAGCAAATAGTTGGACCACTGGAGCTGTGCGCGGGTCCATCACCATTTCAGCATCAACTTGAAGCACCCCGTGGCCTCCGAATGCATTTTTGTAGTAATGGTTGTCGAATGCAGCTGCAGTTGGATCATTTAGCACAAAGGTTAAGTTTGATGCTGAAGACCCTTGAGGACAGTTTAGCCTTAAGAATGCTTCAAACCCAGGTGTGATCGCGCCTTTTGTTTGCCCCTCTCCTGCTTCGTTTAGGCGGTTCAGGACATTCAAACAGTGTGTTACTCCTAGTGTGTGCGCACCTGAAGAAAATAGATATTTAGCACAATGGGAAAAACATAATAATGCTGTCAAAGTTTGTGCGTTCAGCTCCATCAAGTACCCAAAATGGCGACTGATTCTTCGACTGTCATCCCATGTTTCGAGAATACTTGAAGCGCGCCATCAACACCAATATTCGCTGCAGGAAGCGAAGAATCGGCAAGCTTAGTGCTTGGAGAAACAATGGAGTCTCTCCTTCCCAAAGGAACCTTAATTTCTGGCCCTCCTGAAAAATGCACCGCCTCTCGTGCCGCCATTACAAGAATGTCAGCACAAGAAACCTGCTGAGGACATTCTGCTTCAACCAATGCTTTCAGAAAGCCGATTGTCTCCCTCTTTCTGACACCGAAGTTCCTCCCCGAAGCCATCTCTGAAGACGCATATCCCTCACTAGAATCCACAAGAATCGAAGCGTCGCATCCCTGTATTTAACACAAGATGTCAATATCAAGCATTGTGCTTTAAAGAAGCAATGAAACTTGGATATGGTAATTAAGCTCAAGATTAGGCTTGTAGCTCAAGTAATTGAAAACAGCGAGACCTGAACTTGGCAATCATGGAACATGAGCCTCAACAAAGCTGCCGGAGTAGTCGGATCAGAGAGAAAGATAGGTCCGAGGGCAGCTCTAACAATGTCCTCAGCTTGTGGGCATGAGGACTCATATAAATTATAGGAAAGCCCTTCTCCTCTAGCCCCAATGCTGTTAAATAGCAGCAGACATATACCTGCCACTATAGCTCCGGGATCCATAATCGTACTATTTCTGCTTATTCTGATCGAGTTAATTCTGAGGCGAGCTCAACCAATGCAGATATATATATAATTGAACACTTTCGTCACTCTTTGCCTTTAGTGGGACTAGGAGAGGGGTCAATTTGCGTGTGTTGGTTAAATGCAATTCTTGACTTTGTACGACCTTTAATTTGCTAACTACTAATGCCTAACCGAGCGATCACTTATATAAAACCAGATGTGAGACCTTTTAAGTTAGATGAATTATTGGAACAAAGATGGGTACTACAGGAACGAAGGTGTGCAAAACATGAATATGCAATCATGCATGGACATATTTTCTGTCAATTATATATTTGTGCCTGCCATGAAAAATAAGTAATTGCCTCATTTTATTAGTTTATTCCTTTCTCTACTTCAATAGTTTATTCCTTTTCCAGCTCATCATTTAGCAACCAACATAATTTCAGAGCTCTACTTACAGTTCATCACGTACTAATAATGTTTCTATGGGAATGTGGAATTGCTCAAATTAATCACCCAAAATTTGCACCATATCTGTATCTTCTAGCTAGGGCAGCTCTAATTAATAATGTCCTCACTGATATTTCTATGTCACTAATGTTCCCATAGCTTGATCTCCGGCCACACCCTCCTTTGCTTGTAGTCCCATTTAACTTACACTTAGAGATGAGATATATATTCAATCTGATCAATAATCTCATGCTGTTCAACAAAATTTAGTAGAAGAGCTAATTAATATTGCTTAAATAAACATAATTAGCAGAGAATGTAATGGCAAAACAAGGAATGTCAAACAGACTTCAGTCAGTAATTAGTTCCTAGCCTCCTTCATGCATGTAATGGTTTCTAATCTTCTATTCCGATCCTACTCAAACAACTGAAACTAGTGATATTTTCTTCCGGTATATATGATCGATCGATGCAGAACTACTACTACTTGTGAGCTTAGGGGTCGATTGGTCTAAAAACATGTGTACAATAATCACTGAATAATAAAGCTGGCGGTGGACTAGGAGATTTACAGATCCAACTACTAAGTATCAGAATTTGCTACAGAAAATATAGTATACATACATGTGATCTTAATGGGTGAAAAAGAAGTATCAGCAAACGTAAACATCCTTCTTGGTTGTAAATACCAGAAGATATGACTAGCACAGAAACTGTGAATGAAGATCGATCACATGCCACATTTATGAACTTGATTGGTCGAAATCAGCAACTTGGGTTGATGGCTCCTACATAATTAATCAATCTTGCTCACTATATAGAACAGCAATGTCAAGATCAGCTCGATGAATCCTATCTTCACCCCAGTTTTTTGATTCTGTACGCATAAATCTAAGGGGATTGAGGATTTATTACTCCCTGCACTTGATGATTTCCATGTTTAATTTTTTTTATGTAACAGAAAATGACATGGTAACAACAACCGGAAAGGTGTAATCAAATGCTTGCTACATTTATATGGTTTGATTTCGTGGGGGTGGAAAATGACTTGTAACTACCAGAGTAATGTGGGTGGCAATTGGCATGCATCATTCACATGATGGATCTAAAACCACGCCCAGGAATTAATCCATGCCATGGTAGTCTAATAAGTTTCATCAGCAAGAACATCATGAACGTAGTGTCACATATCATTAGTGCAGCTAGATGTGCTCTATGTCATGGATTCGAGTACGTAGTTTCTATTAAATATCTATGCCAAGTCATTGCATTTCAAAGGACTTCACCAACATTCTGATAGTCTTTTCAACAAGTATATACTGTAATTTTTTTATGAGTATGACAGGAATTGAATTTATATGAGTATGACATTGCCTATGTTTTACTATGTTTTTTTTTTTTTTTTGAGACATTTACCATGTTAATATATGCATGCATGAATGCAGAATCAGTTGGTCTATTACTCTTAACAGCAGTAAAAACTTGTCATGTGATCGAGTTATGAGTGTTATACTGATAGAGTATGATGTATCGATCAGTATAACATTCAAGATTAATGGAGAGTGAGCTTATTACAGGCAACCGTATTTGCTAACTCTCGGGGTAGGTTGGGTCTAAAAGAAAAGATGATCCAAAGCAGCCTGACCAAACCAATATGTGTCAACTACCTAGGATTCGGGTATAGAGTTCTGGGCAGAGTGTTCATGTTTGGCTCGAGCCTAACCTATGCTCTGCTAAAATATTTGTGTTGTTTTCAAATAGGTTATGGGACTGCCGGATCACGGGTTTGGAGACGAAACCGGCGACGTCATTGATCTTGAGAAGCTGGATTTGGGTCCTGTTTGCTGCTTTTTGTTAATGTATTTTTGGGCTTGCCTGGTTTAAGCTCATCTATATTTGTTTTTCTTTGTTCTTGACCCAGTGTGTTTGCATTGTGTCTGTGTGTTTGTTTGCTTACGTTGGTTTAATATATTAACAAACTATATATATTAGTTATTCACCAAATTATTTTTGGCTAGCTATTTAGTCGAGCTGAATGTAATTGACAAATTATTCTGGTATTTGGTAATGGGATACCCTTCCATGCGTTAATGCATGGGACATTCAAAAAAGATTCATTTTTTTATAACTCTGAAGTCATTGCCCACGTGCTTCGAATAAGAAAATCAAACATACAATGGTATAATTTATGAATACCCCTATAATATAATTTTATAGCGTTTGCCGCTTATGTTTCAACGGCAGGGAATTTTTTTTTTTTTTTTTTGATAAAGCCTGTACGAGATGGTTGAGTGTGGCCATTTTTACACACGCACAATAAGGCCGGCACTGTTCAACTGTTAGACTCGTTATTGATTTTCTTAAATTTTATTTAGAAATGACTCGTTAATATTATTGGATTTTCTTTTAGTGCACCACATTATAATTATTTCAAAATTTCAAAGCTTTTAACTAATCACACATTATAATTACCATAAAAATAAACAATTTATAACTAAACAAACAACAAATCCAAATTAAAATAGACAAAATCTTGTTATAACCTTCCAAACAACCTGAACCCAAGTTTAGACGCACCCCTCATTTCAATCAAAGAGGTTTCTCATAAATTGGTAGCCTTGTTAGCGTGAGTCATGGAGTTAGTTTAGGAATGTAAATTAATTTGTTATTACTTTCCTATTCTGTATGTGTAGTACATAGTACGTAGGGTTTGTACAACTTGTACCTCTATATATAGCCTCCTCTGTGAGACGAATAATATATCAGAAAATTTATTCTCCAAACCTTGTTATATTTGAGTTGGTATCAGAGCAAAGATCCGAAAGGACTTTGTCTCTTTGTTTTTTCCGCTGCAATTTCGTTGACGTTTTCCCAACGATTTTTTTTATTATTATTTTCCGGACGACGTTTTTCCGTTCGGGTATTTTTCTGTCACGGATTGAACCCAGACCAGGTCCTGTGCTGCTGGTGCTGCCGTGCCCAGACCAAGTCGACGCTGCTGCCGTGACAAGCCCAAGGTGCTGCCGGTGCTGCCGTGCCCAGACCAAGTCGACGCTGCCGCCGTGACAAGCCCAGGTCAAGCTTGACCCGATCCTTGCCGTGAGTTCTAGCCAACCTTGACGCTGCCGTCTCAAAGTTTAGCCCGACGTGGTCTCTGCCCAGAAGCTGCCGTCCTGGACATCGAAAACTCTGCCCAGAAGCTGACAGTTCTCCCTCCGTTCGATCCGAATCGTTTTTCTCGACCCCGTTCATCGACCCGCCTGCTCGACCCGACCCGGTTCATCGACCCGCGTGCTCAACCCGATCCGGTTCAGGGACCCGCGTGCTTGACCCGACCCGATTCAACTTCTGGTTCCGACCCGACCTGTTTCTAGTCCGACCCGACCCGTTCCGACCCGACCCGACCCGTTTCTAGTCCGACCCGGTTCAGTCACCATTTATTGTCAGCTCCAGTGCACCGACAGTGCAAGTGCACCAGGCGCAGGTTTATTCAGCCCTTTCTTGTTTTTTGCTCCATAAATTACTGATTTGGTATTTGTGTTGCAATGGGTTCTGGAGTTGAAAGTTCTCAGGGGAAAGATGTTCAGACAGTTGAAGTATCCGTCAAGAATTCTGAAAGTGGTTCATTTGGGGGTGCCAAACTCAATGGAACCAATTTTCGGAAATGGAAGAAAATCATGACAGCTCATCTTCGAGGGATGCACAAGATGGGGCATGTAACTGGGACAATTAAGGCCCCTAGTGAAAGTGATGTTGATGCTTACACTAAGTGGGAAGATGATGATGGTCTTGTGATGTCAGTCTTGTACAAGGCCATGAATGAGGACATAGTCGACCTGGTGGAACAATGTGATACAGCTCAGGCGATCTGGAAGACACTGGAAGATTTATATACTAATGAGTCTGATTTCATCCAGGTTCATGAGTTAATGTGCACTGCTTCTTCAATGCAACAGAATGGGCAGCCAGTGGCACAGTATTTCACCAAGTTAAGGAACATTTGGGCTGAAATTGATACGAAACGTCCTTGCAAGATCAAGAACCAGGAGGATCTTGTTTGGTACTTGAAGGAAAAGGAGCTTGAGCGAGTTCATCACTTTCTGAGGGGTCTTGATGCAAAACACAACAGTGCCAAAGGAGAGCTGCTCAGAATGACAGAACCTCCTAACCTGATTACAGCTTTCACATATATCCGTAAGGATGAGTCTCAGCAGGAAAGTCTTACTCAAGCACAACTTGAAGTCTCTAGTCTCACTATTCAAGCGAGAGCACCAGCCCCACTCCTTCAGCATTCAAGTTCAGTTCCACTGAACAAGCAAGGACCACCACCAGGCTTTGGGGACCAACCTCGTCCCCCTTGCTCTTATTGCAAGGGTGACCATGCTCGTGAGTCTTGTTGGAAGTTGTACCCTCATCTTAGGCCTAAGAGGCCTACTTATCGTCCCAAGGCAAGAGCAGCTATCCAGTTGGTCCAAGAACCAGACATCTATGGTGTATCCGGACATGACCATCATACAGCAGAAGGCGCCACACCCACAGCATCAGTGGCTGGTCGTGGTAAGATAGGTATGGCCTTAAATATTTCTAGCTTTGTTGGTGGTGATACATGGATTATTGATTCAGGTGCTTCAGATCATATGACTTATGACAAATCTTACTTTACTGAATTATCCTCTCCACCAGTACCATATGTTACTAATGCTAATGGTGAAGCCTTCCCTGTGTTAGGAAAAGGGTCAGTTTGTATCACTCCCACAATAGTGCTACAAAATGTGTTATATGTACCTGCTTTATCTCATCATTTGATATCTGTCTCACAGTTAAATGTTGAATCCAAATGCTCTGTGACCTTTTTTCCTATGTATGTGATTTTTCAGGATCTTCTCACTGGGGAGTTACTCGGTCGGGGGTACTTGAGGGGCAGGCTTTTTCGTCTGGACCAGACTTATGTGGGGGCGAAACCAGGAGCACAGCCACGGACCGCTTTAATATCAACTTCTGACAGGTTAAGTGAAGTTTGGTTGTGGCATCGTCGCTTAGGGCATCCATCTTTTAGTGTTATGAAGAAATCCATGCCTTCTTTGTTTATTGGTGTGGATGAGTCAGTCTTACATTGTGAAACATGTGTTTTGGGCAAGAGTCATCGCTCAACCTATTCACCTCGTATTTCTAATAAAAGTGTCGTTCCTTTTGAATTAATTCATTCTGATGTTTGGGGACCTTCAAAAGAACCTACTGTGTCAGGTATGCGATATTATGTGTCATTTATTGATGATTGTACACGTCTTACTTGGGTTGTTCTTCTTAAAACTAAAGATGAGGTTTTTCCGGCTTTTCAAGCTTTTTCTTCCGAAGTCCAAAAACAGTACAATGCCAAAATTAAAGTTCTTCGCTTTGATAATGGAGGGGAATATGTAAACCGTGTCTTTCAATCTTTTCTGCAAACACATGGGATTATCCACCAGAAAACGTGTCCTTACACACCTGAACAAAATGGGGTCTCTGAAAGGAAAAATCGTCACTTACTTGATATGGCTCGTTGTATTCTCATCAGTGCACATTGTCCTAAGGATCTGTGGGGTGATGCTATCATCGCATCTACCCATCTTATTAATCGTCTTCCATCTAGTGTCCTCCTGGGAAAGGTACCATTTGAGGTACTAGCTTCTTATGTCTCTTTACCTTCTTTTCATAATCTCCCTGCTCGTGTTTTTGGTTGTGTTGCATTTGTCCATATACCAAAGAGTCAAAGGTCAAGTAAGTTGGATGCCCGGGCGCTGAAATGTGTGTTTGTTGGTTATGGGGGACATCAGAAAGGATATAAGTGCTATCATCCACCTACTGGGAAGTATTATGTCACTATGGATGTCACTTTCTTTGAGGACATGAGTTATTATACCTCTTCTGATACTGCTCTTCAGGGGGAGCATTCATATTTTGAAGAGCTGTATCATGGAGAGGGGGAGACAGGTCATTCAGTTGAGGTTACTGATGCATCAGCTTCACATACACTAGTCACTCCAGATGTTCAGAGACCAGAAGATGATAGACAGGCACCACCAGATGATTCTGGTGCAATTGCTCCAGAGATTCCGGAACCAGAAGCTGAAAGTGTTCCTGCCCCTCCTGCCTCGCCTGCTGTTACTAATACCCCTGACTCATGTTTCCCTGGTACAGAAGATCTTCCATCTGAGGTTAGTGATTCTATTGGGGTTAATACTAGTGATGCTAATAGTAGACAATATGTGTTACCAAATAGGTCTACTAGGGGTAAACCAGCAAAAACATATGAACCTACCCTTCAAGCCAAAGCTAAATATCCAGTGACAAATTTTATGTCTACCAAGAGATTGTCTAAGTCATATGAATCATTTGTGAATCAAATATCTGCTGTATCAGTACCTAACAAAGTGCAGGATGCGTTGGGAGATCCAAAATGGAGGAAAGCAATGGATGAGGAGATGGAAGCGTTACAGAAGAACAATACTTGGGAGCTTGTATCCCCACCACATGAAAAGAAGGCTGTTGGATGTCGCTGGGTGTTTACAGTAAAGCATAATCCAGATGGGTCAGTGAGTCGATATAAAGCACGCTTGGTAGCAAAGGGATTCACTCAGACATATGGCATTGACTATGATGAGACATTTGCACCAGTTGCAAAGATGAATACTATCCGGGTATTGCTCTCTCTTGCTGCTAACTTAAACTGGTCTCTTAAACAGTTTGATGTCAAGAATGCTTTTCTTCATGGAGAACTTGTGGAGGAAGTGTATATGGATCTTCCACCTGGATATAAAACTGCTCCTTCAGGTAACTTTGTGTGCAGATTGAGAAAATCTTTGTATGGTCTTAAACAATCACCTCGTGCTTGGTTTGGAAGGTTTTCACAGTTCATGAGGAAGATTGGTTATAAGCAGAGTAACTCAGACCACACATTGTTTCTCAGACATCAACAGGGGAGGGTAACAGCTCTGATCATATATGTTGATGATATGGTTGTTACTGGTAATGATACTATTGAGATGGATAGATTGCAAAAACAGCTAGCCACAGAGTTTGAGATGAAAGACCTAGGTACACTCAAGTACTTCTTGGGCATTGAGGTAGCCAGGGGGAGTGAAGGCATTTATCTGTGTCAAAGGAAGTATATACTTGATCTATTAGCAGAGACAGGTATGTTAGATTGTACTCCAATTGACACTCCTATTGAGCAGAATCACCGATTAGCAGAGTATCCTGATCAGGTACCTACCGACAAGCCTCGTTATCAGAGGTTAGTTGGACGTCTGATTTATTTGACACACACCAGACCTGATGTTGCTTATGCAGTAAGTGTGGTGAGCCAGTTCATGCATAATCCCAGTGTAGATCACATGGATGCTGTAGTGAGGATTTTGAGGTACTTGAAGTCAGCTCCTGGGAGAGGAGTAATGTTCTCTAAACACAGCAGTATTCTTGAGGTTTGTGGTTTTACAGATGCAGACTGGGCTGGAAATATTACAGACCGGAGGTCTACATCAGGGTATTTTACCTTTGTGGGAGGTAATCTTGTTACTTGGAAGAGTAAGAAGCAAAAGGTGGTGGCTCGGTCTAGTGCTGAAGCAGAATATAGAGGTATGGCTCATGGAGTATGCGAGTTGTTATGGCTGAAGAATGTGTTACAAGATTTGGGGGTCAAACCCAAGTGTGCTATGCAGTTGTATTGTGACAACAAGGCAGCCATTGATATCTCACAAAATCCTGTACAACATGATCGTACCAAACATGTGGAGGTTGATCGTCACTTTATAAAGGAGAAGCTAGATGCAAAGATCATTAGCTTTCCTTTTGTCCCTACAGAGGAGCAACTTGCAGATATACTCACAAAAGGAGTTTCTAAGAAGGCCTTTTATGACTCACTTGGCAAGTTGGGCATGGTTGATGTATATGCGCCAACTTGAGGGGGAGTGTTAGCGTGAGTCATGGAGTTAGTTTAGGAATGTAAATTAATTTGTTATTACTTTCCTATTCTGTATGTGTAGTACATAGTACGTAGGGTTTGTACAACTTATACCTCTATATATAGCCTCCTCTGTGAGACGAATAATATATCAGAAAATTTATTCTCCAAACCTTGTTATATTTGAGTATCATCGCATCTACCCATCTTATTAATCGTCTTCCATCTAGTGTCCTCCTGGGAAAGGTACCATTTGAGGTACTAGCTTCTTATGTCTCTTTACCTTCTTTTCATAATCTCCCTGCTCGTGTTTTTGGTTGTGTTGCATTTGTCCATATACCAAAGAGTCAAAGGTCAAGTAAGTTGGATGCCCGGGCGCTGAAATGTGTGTTTGTTGGTTATGGGGGACATCAGAAAGGATATAAGTGCTATCATCCACCTACTGGGAAGTATTATGTCACTATGGATGTCACTTTCTTTGAGGACATGAGTTATTATACCTCTTCTGATACTGCTCTTCAGGGGGAGCATTCATATTTTGAAGAGCTGTATCATGGAGAGGGGGAGACAGGTCATTCAGTTGAGGTTACTGATGCATCAGCTTCACATACACTAGTCACTCCAGATGTTCAGAGACCAGAAGATGATAGACAGGCACCACCAGATGATTCTGGTGCAATTGCTCCAGAGATTCCGGAACCAGAAGCTGAAAGTGTTCCTGCCCCTCCTGCCTCGCCTGCTGTTACTAATACCCCTGACTCATGTCTCCCTGGTACAGAAGATCTTCCATCTGAGGTTAGTGATTCTATTGGGGTTAATACTAGTGATGCTAATAGTAGACAATATGTGTTACCAAATAGGTCTACTAGGGGTAAACCAGCAAAAACATATGAACCTACCCTTCAAGCCAAAGCTAAATATCCAGTGACAAATTTTATGTCTACCAAGAGATTGTCTAAGTCATATGAATCATTTGTGAATCAAATATCTGCTGTATCAGTACCTAACAAAGTGCAGGATGCGTTGGGAGATCCAAAATGGAGGAAAGCAATGGATGAGGAGATGGAAGCGTTACAGAAGAACAATATTTGGGAGCTTGTATCCCCACCACATGAAAAGAAGGCTGTTGGATGTCGCTGGGTGTTTACAGTGAAGCATAATCCAGATGGGTCAGTGAGTCGATATAAAGCACGCTTGGTAGCAAAGGGATTCACTCAGACATATGGCATTGACTATGATGAGACATTTGCACCAGTTGCAAAGATGAATACTATCCGGGTATTGCTCTCTCTTGCTGCTAACTTAAACTGGCCTCTTAAACAGTTTGATGTCAAGAATGCTTTTCTTCATGGAGAACTTGTGGAGGAAGTGTATATGGATCTTCCACCTGGATATAAAACTGCTCCTTCAGGTAACTTTGTGTGCAGATTGAGAAAATCTTTGTATGGTCTTAAACAATCACCTCGTGCTTGGTTTGGAAGGTTTTCACAGTTCATGAGGAAGATTGGTTATAAGCAGAGTAACTCAGACCACACATTGTTTCTCAGACATCAACAGGGGAGGGTAACAGCTCTGATCATATATGTTGATGATATGGTTGTTACTGGTAATGATACTATTGAGATGGATAGATTGCAAAAACAGCTAGCCACAGAGTTTGAGATGAAAGACCTAGGTACACTCAAGTACTTCTTGGGCATTGAGGTAGCCAGGGGGAGTGAAGGCATTTATCTGTGTCAAAGGAAGTATATACTTGATCTATTAGCAGAGACAGGTATGTTAGATTGTACTCCAATTGACACTCCTATTGAGCAGAATCACCGATTAGCAGAGTATCCTGATCAGGTACCTACCGACAAGCCTCGTTATCAGAGGTTAGTTGGACGTCTGATTTATTTGACACACACCAGACCTGATGTTGCTTATGCAGTAAGTGTGGTGAGCCAGTTCATGCATAATCCCAGTGTAGATCACATGGATGCTGTAGTGAGGATTTTGAGGTACTTGAAGTCAGCTCCTGGGAGAGGAGTAATGTTCTCTAAACACAGCAGTATTCTTGAGGTTTGTGGTTTTACAGATGCAGACTGGGCTGGAAATATTACAGACCGGAGGTCTACATCAGGGTATTTTACCTTTGTGGGAGGTAATCTTGTTACTTGGAAGAGTAAGAAGCAAAAGGTGGTGGCTCGGTCTAGTGCTGAAGCAGAATATAGAGGTATGGCTCATGGAGTATGCGAGTTGTTATGGCTGAAGAATGTGTTACAAGATTTGGGGGTCAAACCCAAGTGTGCTATGCAGTTGTATTGTGACAACAAGGCAGCCATTGATATCTCACAAAATCCTGTACAACATGATCGTACCAAACATGTGGAGGTTGATCGTCACTTTATAAAGGAGAAGCTAGATGCAAAGATCATTAGCTTTCCTTTTGTCCCTACAGGGGAGCAACTTGCAGATATACTCACAAAAGGAGTTTCTAAGAAGGCCTTTTATGACTCACTTGGCAAGTTGGGCATGGTTGATGTATATGCGCCAACTTGAGGGGGAGTGTTAGCGTGAGTCATGGAGTTAGTTTAGGAATGTAAATTAATTTGTTATTACTTTCCTATTCTGTATGTGTAGTACATAGTACGTAGGGTTTGTACAACTTGTACCTCTATATATAGCCTCCTCTGTGAGACGAATAATATATCAGAAAATTCATTCTCCAAACCTTGTAATATTTAACTTGGTAGGGTAAGTTACAAGGTTTAGTTGCCTTCGCAATCACATTCTTCGTCTCCGCCTCTTTGACTCATGGCTTTCCTCACGGCAGCCACTCCCCCATCTCAGAGCCAAAGGTCGACTCTCCCCTCCTGACTGAAAAGCTCAACACCAACAGAACCATCTTGGTCGATATCGCCGGCGATGGCCAATTCAAATCCATCCAGGCCGCCATCGATTCTGTTCCTGCAGGGAACAATCAGTGGGTTATCATTCATGTTAGGCAAGGGGTGTACAGAGAAAAAGTGCACATACCCCCCCGAAAAATCCCATATTTTCATGATCGAGAGGAAATGGGAAGGGAAGGACACAGATTGTTTGGTCCCAAAGCTCTGAGGTCAACGAGGAGTCTGCAACTTTCATACTAGAAGCTCCATTATTCATTGCCTATGGGATCAGCTTCAAGGTTCATCATTTCCTCCTTAACCTTTTTTCTTCACATATTATCACATACTCGACAACCTAATGTTTAGATTTTCATTTCATTTTTTTATTTTTTATTTACTTAAAATTCTCATTTCAAATTAAAAGAAATGCAAATAATGATGTTTCTCACGCATAAATTCACTTGGTTCTACAGGAGAAAAAAATGCAAGACACACGATATTTGTTCAACACGTAATATTAATTTGTTGTACATGCAACATGCATTTTGTTTAGAGATCAAAAGAGATGCATATAGTATCCAAATTGAAGCACTTATTGAAAGTTTGTAATTAACATTAGGTTGATAATAAACAACGAGACAAATGAAGCAATTAGAGAATTAGGGTTAGGGTTAGGGATTGGTCTGATTTTGAGGTTGTGAATATGCAGAATGAGGCTCCAACGGGTGTGGCATACACGTCGCAAAATCAGTCGGTGGCGGCATTAGTGGGTGCAGACAAGGCTGCATTTTACCACTGTGCTTTCTACAGCACCCATAATACCCTCTTCGATTACAAGGGCAAGCATTACTATGATAACTGCTACATCCAAGGCTCAATCGATTTCATCTTCGGACGTGCTAAATCTATATACCATGTAAGTACTTTGATCCATCACATTCTTCATGACCATGCCTCTCCGAACGCAAATCGTTAAAACTTATAACAAATATTGTGTGCAGAACTGTGAGATCTTTGTGATTGGAGACAAGAGAGTTTCCGTACGTCAAAGGGTCTGTAACAGCTAATCGCCGACAGAGTGCAGACGAGTGCAGTGGGTTTGTGTTCATCAAAGGCAAGGTGTATGGCGTAGGTGATCATGTCTACTTGGGTAGAGCCAAGGGTGCCTTTTCGAGAGTCGTTTATGCAGAAACCTATCTCTCTAGGACCATTATGCCCGAGGGCTGGACCAATTGGAGCTATGCCGGAGGAACAGAGTAAGACTAATTTCTCCCTGCTACCCCAAACCGTAATCACAATATTATTTGATCACAATCAAATCCATGCATGCATGCATATTCAAATTCATGCTTAATTATTCATTTCTGTTTCGTCTAAATAGGAACCTGTACCACGCGGAGTACAACTGCAAGGGGCCAGGAGCCGAGTTTAGTGATCGCGTTCCATGGGCGAAGCAACTCACGGAACAAGAGGTTCAACCATTCCTGACGATCGACTTCATCGAAGGAAAGGATTGGCTGCCGGTGTCGTTTTAAATCCGTTAGCTATAGCTAAGGAGGAGCAGCTAGCACATTGATGATGATACATAAGACATGGACCCCAAGTTTCGGTTTGATCAAGAATTTGTTTTGTGACAAATGAACGATCAATCGGGAACGAAAATGATGTATACGATACTCGATCTTCTATATAATCAGCGATGAAATCTGACCATTTTAGAGCAAAATAACAGTATATATAGCTACTCCCAAATATTCTGTCAATACAGATTGTTCTAAAACAAGTTTGTATTTTACTAATTCTGCATGTACATACATTTCCCTTTTTTGTATGATATATATTGTTTAGAGTCTTCGTGAATCAGTTCTTTAACCTAGAATTAGATCAGTGGTCATGAAATGGCGGATAAAATGGAATTTAAAAAGGTTCTGGCGCGCGATGCATGCAAAATTAAGAACAAAATTAAGTTTTCATGGACGAAGCATTAGGTTTTAGAATGATAAAGCACGTTTACACTTAATTAATTGATTTATTCTCTAGTATAGATAGGTGATTCGATCTCTCCATGCAAAAAGCATCAAGCATGTATTGTTTTGCAATACTTTTGCCAGCCCTAGCTAGCTGACTAAGTAATGGGGATTTAAAACCCACCACCAATTCCACCACCAGCTCCACCGCCTCCTCCGAATCCTCCACCAACACCTCCGCCTGCACCACCACCGGCACCTCCTCCAAAACCGCCCCCAGAGCCTCCGCCAGCACCTCCACCGACACCGCCTCCCCCACCAACTCCTCCTCCAGTACCACCACCACTACCACCCCCAAAGCCACCACCAGCACCACTTCCTCCACCAGCTCCTCCACCAGCACCGCTGCCTCCACCTACTCCTCCTCCAGAGCCTCCACCAAGACCTCCTCCTCCACTGCTTCCTCCACCAACTCCTACTCCTCCTCCGGAGCCTCCACCTATACCTCCTCCTCCACCGCTTCCTCCGCCAACTCCTCCTCCAGAGCCTCCACCAACACCTCCACCGCCACCGCTTCCTCCACCAACTCCTCCACCAGCACCGGTTCCTCCACCACTTCCTCCTCCAATACCACCGCCTTTCCCACCCCCAAAGCCTCCGCCTGCACCTCCACCGCCACCGCTTCCTCCACCAACTCCTCCACCAGCACCGCTTCCTCCGCCAATACCTCCACCACTTCCTCCTCCAATACCACCACCTTTACCACCCCCAAAGCCTCCGCCTGCACCTCCACCGCCACCGCTTCCTCCACCAGCACCGGTTCCTCCGCCAACACCTCCACCACTTCCTCCTCCAATACCACCACCTTTACCACCCCCAAAGCCTCCGCCTGCACCTCCACCGCCACCGCTTCCTCCACCAACTCCTCCACCAGCACCGCTTCCTCCGCCAACACCTCCACCACTTCCCCCTCCAATACCACCTCCTTTACCACCCCCAAAGCCTCCGCCTGCACCTCCACCGCCACCGCTTCCTCCACCAGCACCGGTTCCTCCGCCAACACCTCCACCACTTCCTCCTCCAATACCACCACCTTTACCACCCCCAAAGCCTCCGCCTGCACCTCCACCAACTCCTCCACCAGCACCGCTTCCTCCGCCAACACCTCCACCACTTCCCCCTCCAATACCACCACCTTTACCACCCCCAAAGCCTCCGCCTGCACCACCACCCGCCCCGCCTCCACCTCCTACTCCAACGCCACCACCTTTACCACCGCCAAAGCCTCCACCTGCACCACCTCCAGTGCCACCTCCTCCTAATCCTCCCCCACCCCCGAATCCCCCACCGGCACCTCCACCAGCACCACCTCCTACGCCTTCCGAAAACGTTTCTTTCTCAAGCTTCCTACACTCGGCTATGGCTACTACCACTACAAGCATCACACCAAACACTCCAACAAACTTAGTAAACTTCCCCATCTTTCCCCAGTTTGAAAATGCAAAAGAAACGAGCCTGTATATCACTAACAGTGTATGTTTTGGTAGCTCTTGATGATCTGAAAGTTAGAACGAGTATCGAATATTTATACTAATATGCTAGCTAGCTCCATGCTGGCTATATAGTGTACTACTGTATCATAGTCCTAGTCAAGACCAAGATGAGCACTTCCTCAGCAAGTAACATAAATGCAGGCAGTTGAGAGATGCAAGTGTGGACTTCTGCGACACTTGGATTAATGAAATGCTGAGATTTCAAGCTTGAAAAATCCTCATTCTGAGAAAGAAAGATCGAATCATAATTAGCCGGTGCATTTATAATCCTGTACTCCCTGGACTATGACAACATAGTCCCAGTTCTCTACTGCTCAACCACTAAGCAATAAACTCGTTTCATTTGGAAACCTGAAGGAACGTACTCCATGCATAAAACAAAGCAGATGCGAGGGCTCGATCAATTCAGCTGTTCTATAACTATACTTAATGAATTGAATTAGTTAATCCATGTGATATTGTTAGCAAAAAGAAAACAAATCCATGTGGATCATCAGCTAATTTTGGATCAAAATTGCTGGTTCTGGACCATCAACATTAAATTTGGTTCATTATGGAACAACGTTTTGATGCATGACATGCACGATCCAATGTCTAATAAGATGATTTCAGAGGATATATATCATATCCAATAAGATGACTAATGTATTTAATGGGAGAGGATTTTACGCACTAAGTTATACGTACTACTTGCACCATCAATGTGCAAGTCATGGCAATTGAGCTGTGAAAATAGAATGAAGACTAAAAATCTTGAATTCTTTCATCTGACATTTTGATTTCCGACCGGTTAGATTAAACGCTCATAATAAGAAAATATATTCTTTAATTTTCATCTTCACCTCTTGTGTTTAAAACACTTGGATTAGCTTTTTGAATTTCATTTTTTACTACGTCGTGTGTATGTACGTATGACAGTGTCACGTGGATGATCCTAGAACAAATCAAATATTAAGATTGCATATTAGTTAATCGGTTCACTCAAAACTTTGACGTGTACAGTAACTTTCGCTATTTAATCCGATCCAAATCCAAATTCCTTTTAAGAATTTTTTTTTTTTTTAATAAATAGTTGAAGAAATGTGGTCGTAGCTAGTGTTCTCAAACAGTAAAAAATAAAATAAAAATGACCACTGATGAATGGGCTTTGTCTTATAACAAACACAGATTGTTGGTCCTTTGGGAAAGTTTAGTTCCAGGCCCAATTTGAACCCGACTAGAAAGGGGCAAAATCTAGGGTTTTATCAATTTCACAGAGAAAAGGGGGGTTTTGCGATTCTTCTCTGGCCAGAAACAGAAGAAGAATCAAAGTCAGTGAAAATGGAGGGCGCAGGAGAAGAAGGAATTGATAGGATGGAGGACTCCAAGGACTTGCAGCAACAGAGCAAAGCCTTCGATAAACTCACTGACCGCGTCGAAGATCGCCAGCTCGACTCCACCCGTGTCCAGGAGGCCATGGCTTCCATCGCTGCCACCTCCGAAGCCGACTTGGAAGCCATGAGAAAGAGGTCACCATCCTCATTCATTCTTGTTTTCCTTTTCAATTTTCGATGAATTCCTTTCTTAATTTTACTGAGTAGTAGTTTAGGAAGAGGATAGATTATTTTTGATATGATCTAGTTTGTACGAAAATGTTGAATTGCTATTTAGTTGTGAAAATTAGTGTTAAGGGAAGCGTGAGCAGTAATGTAGCTCAATGCTTGGTTACAATTTTGCAGGGAGAAAGAATTGGCTACTGTGAAGATCAATCCACGCGATGTCGAGATAATTGCAAATGAACTAGAGCTGGACAAGTTGGTGGCTGAGAGGACCTTGAGGGAGCACAAAGGTGACGCTGTTGCTGCCATTCGACACTTGCTTCACTAGATATATGACTAGCCTATCGGCTTTAGGGATATGTTGCAAGGATTTGTGTTTTTCGAATTTTGATTGCTAATGCCATCGGATATTCAGATGTGTCCATGGCAGAATATGTTGTTGTAACTGATGATATATGTGATGCTTGGTTTTCACATGTTTGGCTCAAAGTACTGTTTTGTGTGAATTGAGTTTTCAAGTTTTGGTTGCTGAATGCTACATCAATCGTGTAGTATGTTGTAGTACTGGTGATATATGCAATCGATGGTCTTCACTTGTTTGCCTTCGACCTAATCTTTTGGTTTTGTCAATTGACAGATTAGTTTCAGCTTTTCAATAGTGAATGTTGGTCGATCCTATCAGCTCCTTTTAACCACAAGATCACAGGACAGAAGAAACTCTTTCCTGCTCCTAGCCTCATTGCCTACTTAGGTGCTTCGCCTAATCCTATCTTAGGTTTGAGTCGGATTCTTTGGTGCTGATTCTCTACACACCCGTACAATCATGTCATTTTAGACGAAACTTGACATTGAACTTTAGTAGTGGAATTATTGAACTCCAAAACGGCCAAGTCATCCATCCTAATGGTGGGGTTGTGGTAAATTCTTGAGGAGACGATAGCTAGTGCTAATTTGTTCCAAGGCTCCTTCTTTGTAAGGCAGTTGTATGTGTAGTAATGTAGAGACTTAAGGTTGTTCTGTGTGCTCTTTTGTTGTAACGAATAATGATTCCGCTGTACTAATCTATATAAAGTTAAACATGACATCGAGTTGCTTTGCAATAATAATAATAAACAGTGGCAGTAAGATCGAAATCCCACAATTGACAATTCTATTCGCTTTCAGTTTTGCCTCGAATGGTTTGTCACATCAATTTCCTATATCCACTACATGTTCATCAGTTCATCTAATGAATTTGATCACTACCCATATGAGAGCAACGGTCTGTAAAGATAATCTAGTCACTTTCACCAAAGTGAAATGCCAGCTCCTTAAGCATGTCATTCGAAGACCAATTAAAGCACTTGACCTTTCAGCTATTAGATCCAAAGGGAACAATTAGAGCAAAGTGGAAAATCCTAAGATGACTGGAAATAGCACAAAGGGTAAATAAGCAAAATGTTTGATCCACTATGTTTACTCAATTGAATACTAACAGTGCAATATCTACTTTTCTCCCCTTTGTACAACAATTTTGTCCAAGTGGTGCTGAAACTTTCCCATCATATAAAACAACAAAATAGGGAGACATATGATCAAAACAGGCATGACTGCCTGTCCTACACAACACCACTTTGGAGATAAATTTTATGTCAGCGAGTAAACAAACAAGCATCACACAACCAAACCATCACCATCTAAAGTTAGGTAGCTCACAACAACCCATCTCACTTTGAATTCTGTGGTTCCAATACCACAAACCCCTCTGTGGCTATCGTTGGTTGGAATACCACTTGCCATTAACAAGTGCAAGTAGCTCAATCGGTGGCCTGCTTTATCTTCATCCCCAATGTGGTAAATGAAGTAATGAAATCCTATACACAAAGAGTAAGACCACTACTGTTCTTTTTGGGTGCTATCACCTGCAGCGGAGCGTGCTGCTTGGAATTGAAGGGCATACTGTCTCTGCAGATCTCGAAGCTTTTCCAGCAGCTCTTGAAATGTTGGCCGCAAAGCAGAATCACTGGTTATGATGAAATTGAAATTAGCACATTAGCAGTTTTACCATAGTTCAATGAAATCATAGGACCCACGAAATGCCAGACCACATTTGCTCAGAAGATATAAAATCATCCTAAGTTCAATTTACAAGCATCTGAAATTCATTTGAGATATATAATATACAGAAACCTAACAAGTAAAACTGTACAACTATTGCACTTGGTGAAACACAATAATGATGGTAATGCAAACCACTTTTAGGCTAATGCTGGCTAGAAAACATGTAGTGTAAATCAAGATATGCACCCATCAGCAAATGAGATGCAGAAAGACGGGCATGAACTTTGCAATTATAGTAGGAATGTGTATAAGCATCATGACATCAAGAAAGTGATCTGAAATAAGCTGATCCACGTTGAGAGGTAGCATTTCACATAATTAAATTCGATGTTTGGATCTATTAAAGGAGTACCAGTTAAGAAGGAAAGAATCCCACCTGTGCCAGCAGCTCTCAATTAAAGAAATCCATTGTGGGTCAATATCTTTAGGGATCTCTAGTCTTTGGTTCATGAACCCTACAGCTCCAATCACCTGCAAGTATCCTAAAGAAAATGTTGTTCATATGTGCAGATGTCATAGCCCTTTACATTATAAAAAAGAAATGACAAGACCATAAATATTACACTAAAAAGCCTCGTTTCATTTCTCAAGTAAAAAAATATAAAATAGGCAATGTTGGAATCAAACATGTGTTAAATCGAAGATTCAACAACTGCATTGTTCAAAATCAAATACCATGAGAAAGTAGAATGTATTGCAAATTTCTTGAATTATAAATGCTCAGACCAAAGAGAAAAACATATATCACAAAAAATGCTGTTACATTTTTTCCTCCTTTAGTGTCTTGATACATTTTCAAAAGAAAACAATACCTGCATTGAGTTTAGATTATCCCAAGGGATCTTCTCAGTAACAAGCTCCCACAATATCACCCCATAGCTGTATACATCCGACCTATACACAGCACTTAGAATGTTAAATCTAGTTTGGAGAAAGCAGTAGGGATAAAGACACTATATCCTGATAAACAATCAAAACATACTTCTCATCTGAGGGTTCATTGCGTAGAACTTCTGGTGCCATCCACTGAGGCTACAAAACAGAAAAATCACAGACTTCAAAATTTAGCCCATACAGTAGATCTTCCTTTCCAGGAAAATAAATAAAATTGTAACTGTTAAAATTCTTTTAATGAGGAAATAGAAAATGGCAGTTAAAATACCGTTCCCCTCCCCATCTTTGTTGTGAGAAATGTTTCGTGCTTTAGACGTGAAAGACCAAAATCACCAACCTGGTCAGATAATTCAAATGTCCAGCTTAAACTATATATAAATGCCATAGAATCTGAAGAGAAAACAAGAAAGCAAATTGGACAATATAACATCAAATGGTGGGAAACATAACCAATGGCAAACCTTGACAGTCCAGTTCTTATCAACTAGGAGATTTGAAGACTTCAGATCTCGATGGATGATTGGAGGGTTGAAATGATGAAGATAATTCATGCCTCGTGCCTGTGGAAGGATAAGAACAATTGATAAGTTCACAATAACAAAATGACAATATTCCAGGCATGGATCAATGTAGTGGATCCCCAAGATGCACACAATTGTTGAGCCATATGGAAGTGTGGCATAAAATTCTGAGACCTTACGTATATGGCCAAAGGAACAAAAAATGAGATTGATTTTGAAAAACAAAAAATAATGATGTAGAACAAACATCAAAAATAATCATCTTAGTTCCTTTTCTTTGTTTTGTTTCTCAGGGGAGTGGTGATTTAATAACTCACTATATCCAGAGCCATATGAGCACGTCGTCTCCAGTCTAGTTTTGCTGTGCTTCTTTGTAGTAACCTGAACAAACTTCCACTGCATACGAGAAATAATGTAAGCTCAAGAAGTATGTTACAAGGAAGTGAGTATTATATTGATTATTGTTATATAGGTCACACTAAAGACATAGATTACAAACACTAGCAAATAAAGAGCTTTTGGAAAGGGTAGTTGAGAACAGACCGTGGGAGGAACTCTGTTACGATACAAAGACGCTCGGGAGAAGTCACAGCTCCCATAAAAAGTAGAACATTTGGATGTCGAAGCCTTTTCATTAGAGATACCTTCACAAACAACACCACAAAGTGATATCAGAATTAAGAAAACTAATAATAAAACCAATACAAAGTGTCTTATAGGAATGTTTTGTGACACAATGGTATGGTGAAGTCAAGATTCACAAGTTCCTTGTGATATAAGATGTGCATTAACACCCGTTTTCAACAACAACAAAAAACAAATTTTGTGCATTACTTAATCCCACACTCATGAAGAGAAATCTACACTGTATATTTGAAACTTCACACGTAGATAGTTCGATATTTGAGCAGCTAAGAAGCACACCTCTTGTCTGAAGGAAAGTATCACATCTTCTGAATATTCTTGCCTGGAGAATACCTTAACAGCAACGTCCTGTAATAGCATAAATAATTAGAGCAGAAGACAGATCTTCCAATGCACCATCTGTACATGTTTATATAATAATAATAATAATAATAATAATAATAAGAATAATAATAATAATAATAATTAAAATATAAGAAAAGAGTCCACTTTGTACTGCAAACACTATACGATAGACTTCAAATAAGTTATTTGACATCTCATCCAATATCACACTATATGCATAAGTTGCTGACATAAAAACTGTTGAGAGTTTTTTTTTTTTTAACTGAGCAAAACAGTTTAGGAAACAGTGTTTCTGCTAAGCAGGACTGGTTGCAAACTACATCTTGTCTACATTAGTGTAATTAAAAATGATAACATCAACTTATAAGTTCAGTTAAGTCAAAAATGTTTTCCAGTAGCTATAGATAGAGCAAAAGAACATACTGATCCGTACCACAGACCATGGTATACAGTTCCACATGAACCTGCAGACGGAAGACAAACAGAGAAAAGATATCAGAAACCAAGCAAAACACTAAAGAATAAACTCACAGAGGCAAGGAGCCAAAAGACAAAGAAACTATGTTTGTTCAAGATCACCAATTCTGTGGCTACTGAAAATGGACTGTTACATGATCTACAGATGGACATCTTTGGATTGAACATGTCCCAATAAACAGTGTGAATATTGCTCCGTGAAAACAATGATTAATTAAAAAAAAATCAAATAAATGTTGGGAGGATTCAGTTTAACACCATTGGTCTGTTGGACAAATGCTTTGCTGTCTAGATATTAAAAATACTTCACAAGAATAATATGATCACCAGCATGCACTAGTCACTTGAGAGTTGATTACCTTGCCCAATCTGTTCTCCAATTATCAAGTCTTCCCACAGGATTTCGTAATCTAAGCAATCAGTGTCCACATCTACCTTATTCACAGTACTGGTGGTGCTTCCACAGCTGCTGGCACTGCTTGTACTGTTAACATTAAACGAGGAAGTCCAGGATCCTGAAGCCTCATTAGTTGCAGGTTGATTACTTCCATTTCCATGATTGTCAGGTTTTAAACCACCACTACTCTTCTGAGGAACTGTATCATTATCTTGATCATTATGCAACCAAGGCCAAACAAAACGAGTGGTCTTAGGCTCTGACCCTTCTCGCTCATTTCCTTTCCATGGCCAAGTTATCCCTTTCTTACCTATCCACGCTTCTGCCTTTGACGATATTACCTTATGGATTGGCGGTTTTCCTTCACTTTCATCGCCAGAATCTCTGGAGGGTTTTCCTGGAGACCTTTCATCCATCTGGGAAAACACACCAAAATGAGATGGGGCTATATCTCCGCTAGGTGTACTAGCCCCACTTGAATTTGCATCCTCCCGATGGTCAAAGTCCAAACCATGATCAGAATGATGACTATCAACGCTCCCACCTTCCCGATCCATATAGTTTTCTCCTGCCCGAATCTTTGACTTGACTTTGATGCTCATCGTGGACGCCTGTTTCACGACTATAACAATCAAGATTCAAGGTACACCATGCAATAATAAATCTCAGGAACACGGAAAATGATTGGACTAACCAAGTTTGTAATTTTTGATGCAATTGCAGTTTGCAGAGGCTGCTGAGGATCAAGACCAAGTTTCGTTGTAACAGTAGCTTTAGTACGACTGAAGCTTGAATCTGGTTCAGGGTGCGTCACTCCTGACAAAGGGACCCTCATTTCTTGAAATGACCTCGAATCACTTGACACGGCAATAACCCCAATAAAAGTGCCATCATCATCATAGAATGGAGTATTCGTCACAGTAGCTAAGAACCTCTCCCCCTTTTTGTTCTTGACAGGGAACTGCCCTGTCCAGCTCTCCCCCTTAGTGACTCTATCGATTATATTATGTCCCACAACATAGTCCTGGGGATCTGCCAACAACTCAATGGGATTATGTCCAAGGGCCTCTGCCGCCGAATAACCATATAGAGCTTCAGCAGTTTTGTTCCTGCGAATTTCAATCATCCCACATTTATCATTACAAAACCTTCTAACACAAAACCAAAACCCCAAATACAGAACTTTTAGACATAAACAAATCAATGCGGAACGTATATAGGTTCAGCGAAACTCATAGTTCCACTATCATCCCGAATTGACAACCACAAGTTATACACAAGTCAAACTCATTTCAAGAGCACCACCATTGCACATTTGCAAAGACAACAATCCGAAAAAGTTACCGAAATAGAAAAAATAAAAATAATCTGTTTAACCAAGACTTTGATTGAGCTAAGCGGGAAGTACTCACCAGTAAATTATACGACCATGAGGATCAAAAATATGCACAGACTGCCCAATGGACTGCAATATATTCAGATACTGCCTATCAGTATAGTTCACCGCCGATGGCACGCTACCACCTCCACCTCTAAAATCATCGCCGCCGCCGCCGCCAGTGGGAGGATCATGGCTGCGGCTCTCCCTCTGCAGCGGCGAATAATGCCGAAACGAGGTAGACCCTTTCTTCCAAGCCGCCGCGTCGCCGGCGACTCTCCTCTTGGGCAAAGTCGAGAATCTGGACCGCTGCGGCGAGACAGAGTGGGACCTCGGATGCTCCGACTTAGCATCCGAAGTATGCCGGAGCTTGGACATCTCCTGCTTCAGATTCTCCTGACCCTCCTCCAGTACCTGGATCTTCTTCAGAAGCTCCTCCGCCGGCGGCGGAGTGGCCATTTCAAGCTCGAAATTTGAAACAAAATTAACCAAAACTCACCCCTCACTTGTAAATGGAAATGAAAAATGAAAAAGGAAAATCTTAGTAAGGAGGAAAAGGGTTCATGAGTCTCTCATTCTCTTGTTTTTAACTGACCCCAAACTCTTATCCAAACAATTTAAAGCTAAATAAAATAAAATGATGGGTACAATCTAAAGTATGGGAAGAAGGGTTGAAATTGATAGGACAGAGAGTCAGAGAAACGGATGAAGATAATAATCACCCAAGACTCGACCTTTCTTTCTCTGTTCTTGATTATTAGAGCAGTCAGTTTACTTGCTTGGCTCTTCTTTTCTTCTTCTTCTTCTTCTTCTTCTTTTTTTGTGAGAGAGAGCAGAGGGGCTTCGCTTCTCTCCTCTCCTCTCTCCTCTCTTCTCTCTCTACTTTTGTTTTTGGGCGGTTTGCTGTTTTTCTCTCTATATTGCTACTTTTCGATTTTAATCTCCGTCATCATCATCATCTGAAATCTAAAAACCATGGAGACCAGAAAATATTTATATTGCTGCACTCTCCAAATGATTGGGTCACGCGCTAGACACTTGGCGTGGGGGTTTAACAGCCAATCATGGTTCTGGGTTGCCCTGATCTGACCAATCAGAGAACTGCGTGGACACCACGCTGAGAGTTGGCGTGAGCCTCTCAAGCAGCCTTTTCACAGGCCCCCACTAATTTTGCTCTTTCCACTCCTCTTTTCAATTCTACCACTCTTTTTTTTTTTGGTTTTTTTGGTTTTTTTAGTTTCATCAAAGTGGGTAATGTCCATTTGTGCAAGACTTTCTTTGCTCTAATTTGAGATAAATGCACCAACAGTGTCTGAACTCTTGGAGGACTGTTAATATGGTACCCGAACTTTTAAATGTATCAAAGTGATACCTGGACTTGTATTTTTGTACCAACGTCGTACCTGTCGTCATTTTCCGTCACAGCTCCGTCATTGATAATCACGTGCGGGTCATGTGAGTTGGAAATTGAGGACATAAATGACTTTTTCTCCACTCCGGATGTTGAGGACATACATTTAAACACGACGTTGGCTTTAAACACGGCGGATGAAATGTGTGCTTGCAAGGCAACTCCTGCATCTTATCATTCACGACCAAATTCTCTTTACAAATGCAGCACTCCGCTTCCTCTCCAAGCTTCTTCAGCTTCTCCTCCGTGATCGTAATCACCGGAAGATTCGCCACCACTTTCTTACTCGCCGGAGGCACCCTCGGCGCTCCTCTCACGTCGTCAAGAATCCCCGGCGGCAGAACGCTGTCCAGGTTGTCAATCAGCGACTGCAGCAGATTCGCCGTGTCCTGGGAGTCGCCGCCGGTCTCGGTCACGGGCCGACCCGAATTAGCCGAAGACTCAGCCGCGAAGAGAGTGGCGGCGGAGGCGAGGAAACTCTCCTGGACCAGCCACTGTGGCCGCGGTGGTTCCCGATCCACCGTCAGATGCCCCTTGAAAAGAAACCCTAGAAATTCAAAACTTTCGATTAGAAAAACACCAAATCGGAATCGAGCTCTGAGATTCGGAGAGATCTAAAACCTTGATTCGGGGGCGGGAGAGCGTTAGGCTCGTCGTCTTGCCGGACGACTTTCTCGACGTCAGAAATGTAACCGAGCAACAGGCTCTTCTCGGCCGAGTCAGAAACTAGGGTTAGGGCCAGGCGGAAGAGGGCCAACCCGGCGGCCCAGAACCCGGGGGAGGTGTAGCGGGTCTTCAAGACGGTGGCGACGCGGGAGACGACGGTGAGGTAGGACTTGCGGAGCGGCAGGGAGGCGGAGGAGTAGCGGTCGCGGAGGAGAGAGGTGACGGCGGGCTCGAATTTTTGCTTCTTGGAGACGTCTCTCTGCAATTCGTCTAGTCTTTGCTTCAGGTATTGTTCGTCTTCGGAATCCATATTTGGTTAGGGTTGTTGGGACTAGTTTTGATTTGATGAAGAAGAAGATTGGGAATTGGAATTGGGGTTTAGGATGATGAGCTGAGCTGGGTTGGTCTTGGTGTTTATATTTAGTGAAGGTTGGCTTGGCGAGGAGGTCACCGAACCCGAAACCAAGAAGGCCGGGAACTCCTGTGGTTAAAAACTTGTTTTGGCGGGAAAAAATGGAGTGTTCTACCGAAGGGGTAGCTCAGTCATTTACTCTCTTTTTTCAGTCACGTGCGTCACATGTGACATGAACTAACAGAGCTGTGACGGAAAGTGACGACAGGTACGACATTAGTACAAAAAACCAAGTCCAGGTATCACTTTGATACATTTGAAAGTTTGGGTACCATATTGACAGTCCTTAAAGAGTTCAGACACTGTTGGTGCATTTTTCTCCTCTAATTTTGCATCAAACTCATGTTAAAAAAATTATTGGGCTAACTTTGAGGATTGTATTACTTAATTTGCAATATCACCTACAAGTCATACATGAAGTTTGGAGCTCCAAGCAAACAAGGGCAAGGGATTTAGTTTGGAGCTCCCTGGGTTTTTTTTATATATTATTTTTTCAATTTTCCCTCAACTCTCTGCATTGAAATGTAATGAGAAACCTATATATTATTAAGGGCAAGATAAGGTTAGGTCATGAGCTGATCAGCTTAGGACGGTTTTGCTTTATCGTTCATGTATAGCACAAGCAAAGTGTGCACTCTTTTGGTCTAGTCAGATAAGTATATGACTGATTAGGAAATCTAGATAAGAATTATTCCACAATTGGACAAGAATTTTTGGTTGAAGTAGTCTCTTCCTTTGAAGCCATGAAAGTTCATTGAACCTCGGGACTAAAGAGAGGATGAAGAGAAGACACATAAGCCCTAATTTGAGTGTTGACTTTGCTTTTTATAAAAATTTGCATCATTAATTTGGAATTTGTGGTGTCTTTCTTTTCGTACATTCAACGTAGATTTTGTGTTTAAGTTGATGATTAATAAAGTTTTTTAATGATTATAGATAATAGTCGATTGTAATGAGAAAATTCTTTCTAAATATCCTATATAAATATTTTTTAACACGCTTCGACTTTCACAGAGCGTTTCAGTGCTCTAGGGTTTCCTAGATCAAGGTTTCTAGTGGCGGTGGAGAGCCTGTCACTCCCCTGACCATCCAATGGCAGTTTCACGATGGCAACAACACCGAGAGGAGCGATCCTCTCAAGGCCTTTAGCCGCCGCGGTTCTTTGTTGGTGAGGAAGACTCCGATGAAGGAAAACTGATGTTTGGGACATCGAAGAAAGCCATCAAGGTAGGTGGTTTCGAATCATTGGCTGTTGGTTGGACAACAGGTTCCAATAAGTGGAATTTCAAGGCGGAATCAACTTCGATGCTCATGTAGTATGCAGGAAATTACTATGACTGCGGAAAAAGTTTGGGAGTCAGGAAAAATGGTTGTTGTCAAGGATCGGGTTCTCCCTTTTTGGTTTGGGGCTGGGACTCGGGTCAGTAGACCTAAATTGAAGGTTGAAGCCAAGAGCGTTGGGCGTCTTCAGGATCCGATGATGATGTCAGTGTTGTCATGGACTCTGGTGCCTGAGCTGATTTTGTCGTCGTCAGCGCGATCGGTGAGTTTCGGCGTGTGGCAATGCAATCTGCTAGGGTTTGGGGATGGACTCAGGTTCTTGGGCCTGGGTCTAGCCTCAATTCCACAAAAAGTTAGTTTTTGGAATTGGTCTGTTAGACCTAAAACCTGACTGTGGCTTAAGTACAGTGTTTGGATAGCTTGACAGACTAGCAAGCTAACTGCAGCTAGATAGATTCATGAGGCTTGGAGTACCGCAATTGAACGCTTTGACTCTGGTCTTATCTTATGTCTTCTTTCCTAAGATCACTTATTTAATTATCTAATGTAACGATGTTTTGATGTCATTCTGTCATAAGTTTATCAATAAACTATTTTACCTTTAAAAACAAAAATTGGGAAATTCTTTCATGTAATAATGAATTATTATGTCTTGCATGTAACTCTTTCTTGTTTATATAACCTAAAGTACTAAACAATGTTCTATAACAAGTCCGCCCAACCCGTCTAGGTGCTAGAAGCAGGTTCATTGTCCGAGTAGGGTCTAACAAGTTTTCAAACTTTGGTACTATAATATTGTTATAATTATTGAAATACTGACAATGAATAGTAGTCGTCAATTAGTATCAGTGGCCTATGGTCGAGTATCATGAATCTGTCAAAATGGTCAGGCAATGTGATTCAGTGCATAATTTAAGCATTTCACATACATTAATTTCTGGGTCTCTGTGAAGTTTTGAGATACCCTAACACAACACTTACTCCGAGTAGCTTCAAAGTGCATTACTAATAATTACTGATAATTTTTTTTTTCAAAAACAGTCAATAATGATTTAGATGAACGATATCTCAAAGCTTAACAAAACGATTGTTAATCGTTATTCGATATAGATATGGTTGAGCTCCACACAAACAGTTTGGTGGTTCCTCATGCGACAGTTTCGGATTTGGAAGCAAGAAGTGAGTTGCTTCGCAGCCTTTGCTTGACTCAACTTTGATCTTTCTCTTTGTGGAGCAAAGTTCTGACTAGAACTTCAAATTTAGTTTGCGTACACTCCATGAAAATGGACGTGCAAGCACACAATCTTTGTAGTGAAATGGACAATCATATCTTATAATTATTACGGATAATAATCATAATACTTTACTTATACTAGAGACTTAGAGAGTAGTGACACTTTACCATCAGGGCTAAATTTTTAGAGAAAAATGCACCAACAGTGTCTGAACTCTTGGAGGACTGTCAATATGGTACCCGAACTTTTAAATGTATCAAAGTGATACCTAGACTTGTATTTTTGTACCAACGTCGTACCTGTCGTCATTTTCCGTCACAGCTCTGTTAGTTCATGTCACATGTGACGCACGTGACTGAAAATTCTCCACCGCCTGTTAGCCATTGTCATCTCCTCCTCCCGCTCTATTTTTGTACCAACTCTGTTAGCCATTGTCATCTCCTCCTCCCGCTCCAACCCTAACGACCCTTTCTCCGGCAACAACTCCACCAACTACGACAACTTCTCCAAATTCTCCACCGTCGCCTCCCTCAAGTCCTCCCTCCCCGAAAACCCCATGATCTACGACACCTCCGAGATCTCCTCCTCCACCAACAACTTCCTCAGCCACCGCCTCTCCTCCTCCTCCACCTCCACCTCCACCTCTTGGCGCTGCACCCTCCGCGGCAAAGACGCCGTCGTCTTCCAGCGCAAGTCCCGCACCCCGATCGACCTCCCTGACCTACAGCAGAGCCTCTCCCTCATCTCCCGCTCCCACCACACCAGCCTCATCAAGCTCCTCGGCGCGTCTCTCTCAGGCAGCTACGTCTACCTCGTCTACGAGTTCGTCGACGGCGCCAACCTGTATATCACCAGAACTGAAGGCGGGAGAGCCAGGAGGAGAGGACTGTGAAGCTCGGATTGTTAGGGTTGCGGAGGCAGTCAGCGAGGTTGGCGTCGTCGACGAACTCGTAGACGAGGTAGACGTAGCTGCCTGAGAGAGACGCGCCGAGGAGCTTGTTGAGGCTGGTGTGGTGGGAGCGGGAGATGAGGGAGAGGCTCTGCTGTAGGTCAGGGAGGTCGATCGGGGTGTGGGACTTGCGCTGGAAGACGACGGCGTCTTTGCCGCGGAGGGTGCAGCGCCAAGAGGTGGAGGTGGAGGTGGAGGAGGAGGAGAGGCGGTGGCTGAGGAAGTTGTTGGTGGAGGAGGAGATCTCGGAGGTGTCGTAGATCATGGGGTTTTCGGGGAGGGAGGACTTGAGGGAGGCGACGGTGGAGAATTTGGAGAAGTTGTCGTAGTTGGTAGAGTTGTTGCCGGAGAAAGGGTCGTTAGGGTTGGAGCGGGAGGAGGAGATGACAATGGCTAACAGAGTTGGTACAAAAATAGAGCGGGAGGAGGAGATGACAATGGCTAACAGGCGGTGGAGAATTTTCAGTCACGTGCGTCACATGTGACATGAACTAACAGAGCTGTGACGGAAAATGACGACAGGTACGACGTTGGTACAAAAATACAAGTCCAGGTATCACTTTGATACATTTAAAAGTTCGGGTACCATATTGACAGTCCTCCAAGAGTTCAGACACTGTTGGTGCATTTTTCTCAAATTTTTACCATAAAATAGACAAGACACTCTGCTCTAAAATAACCTTATTTATCTCATTCTCATATATACCTAACCCAGCATATTATATCTCATACTGACCTATCAAGTTGACTTGATCATATTATCTATTATCTATTCCAACTTATCAAGTTGTGATTTTGATTTTCCCCATTATTTTTCTTCTTCATTATGTTTGTTCATATGTCCACTGGTACTGTTCATGCGCTGGCTGGGTTTATGAATTACAATTGAGAATGATAACCACAAATTAAGGTATCCAACATCACCATCTCATATCTTGAGCCATTCATCAGATTGAAACATCCAACTATATATGGGACAAACAGCCAGCAGAAGCCCAGATTATGACTACTAGTAGGTTCTGGGTTCCATCCATCCTAAAGGATAATGTACATTTCTGATGAAATATGAGCCCAGAAAGCTAGGTAAGTGAACAGTTAACTGAATTCCTAAGTGGCTGGGTAACTTGATAGTGTGTATAGCTAACCTATCTGCCTAAACTAGATAATTGGTTATAGAAGCGCTTCACTAGTGTTCTTTTAACAAAGCGTTTCGTTTACTTTTGCAGAAAATATTTGTGATTGGAAAAAGGAAAGTATGTACTTCCAATGAAAATGATTTGCAGGAAAACTACTTCCTACAAAACAGTTAAGCTATAAACAGACGTGTTATCCATGAATATCTTTCCACTTCAGATAATTGTCATGTCTCATATAGTTGAGCAACTAGTAGAGTACTAAATTGCTTACCTATTTAAAGACAATTACAAATTAAATAAAGAAGGATAACAAGCTCTCCATTCTGCAAACTTTAGGACATTTTATCCCTATCGCCGAATAGCACAAGGCAGTTAACCAAAACACATTAGTATTTTAGTCTTTAGGCACTACATCATGATTGACCTTAAGAAACCAGGTACCTTGAGCATATATATCGGTGAGTTGAACTGGTGCATAATAGTGTTCTAGTTCTATGAAAGGAGCATTACCTTGTCAACATTGCTTGTGCATCTCTGAGGCATAGGAAGCTTGAGAATAATCAAGAAATGGTGTGAGGCTTGGTGTTCCGTTATACAACACAGCAGGGATCCAGGATACATTCTGAGTTTCTGACCAAGTGAGAACCATATTTTAATCAGATATTTTTATCATGCATCAAATTCAGAAACTGCTTTCTTTATTTTCAAGAGCACAACCTAGGACCCTAGTTTATTACACAGAAGAAGAAATTTACACCGGGAGCGCCTGTTACAAACAGAAGTACTTAGGTAGAATGAATTGAGGAGCGGATAGATGTGGATCCAAACCACACTGTCACAAATACCAGAGAGCCTTGTTGTATTTGTGGAAGCACAGTTATCTCAGATGCACCCGCTTGCTCTTTTTCAATGAATAACACAGCAGCAAACCAACTCAATAATATGTTTACTGTGTTAGTGAGATGTTAATATATGTGACATGAACTGTTGCTGGCAGCAGCAACCCCCAATAACTCGATAAACTGGGTAGAATCATGATTTTCTGATGTGTTGAGTGCCGTCAAAAAGAATCGGGCGTGGCTAGTATGAGGAGCAGTTTGTTCCGGTATAAGGAGCATTTCTAGTAGAGACTATAAAGTGAGCAAGTGTTTACCTAGTCAACACTCTTTGCAGTATCCGAGGCATAGGAAGCTCAAGAATAACTAAGAAGTAACATCTCTCTGATTCTCTGATATATTGGACGTCTCCACCCATGAGCTTTAAAATCTTCCTGCACATGCTCAGTCCTAGGCCCTCCTGAGTCAGCCATTGACTACTATGAAACATGTCTTGAACTAATTGAGGGGGAAGACCTTCACCAGGGCATACCAACCTTCATCATAAAGCACCGTATTGGTACTAGTCAGTTACATATCTAAAAAATTATAAATGCATTGTCATTGATGCAAGTGCATTCGAACAAAACAAAGCCAAGTGATGATTGTGTAACACAAGAGACATGATTTACCTAGTTAAACTTTGCCAACAAAAAAAATAAAAAATTAGGATCCATAAGTGCCAAACAGAACACTGCACTACCAACCTAAATTCACCCAACCAAGTTATTCAAAATACACTAAGGAGGTTACTGGCTATGATCATTGCAGCAGCAATTTATTAAACCATATGGATTTGAACAACAACATGTTCAGAGCCCAATCTAGCCTAGCTTCCTGTTAAGGTTCAAGTCCAATCCCCAAGACACCAGGCAAAGTCAAGTTGGTTACATAACTTCATTCTGTTGACTTCAACAACATACAATTATAATATCAAGACATAGACAGAAGCCAAAATACCTGAATTCCGTATGAACCATAGAGTGTCCATCAGAAATTGTAGTCAAGATTGGACGAACATGAATCTCCACCCAGCCTTCATCAGATGGTGCATAACGTACCATATTCAATAAGAAATCAGCCAAGACCTGCTGAATTCTCACTTGATCACCATAAACAGCTAGTGTTTTGACTTCTTCAGGAATATCCCGAATCAATTGTAAATTTCTTTCCCTCAGCAATAACATTACTTGGCTAACAACAGCATTTATGACACTTCCAAGTAAAAAATCTTCCTTCTCAAGCTCCAAAGAACTGATTCAAAAAACGAAAGAAGATAAAAGAAACTTAATCATGTCCCTGAATATGAAAAAAAAATTTAAAGGTGAAATGATATTGTAATACACTACAATGAGATAGGAATCAGTGTGCAATCAATATAAAATGAATAATCTTTGGGTCCTCACAAGCAAGTAAACTTTTTTTAGCCCTCACCCCACAACCACATGCACGCACTGAAACTATCCTGCCTAGTAAATTAGCTTTTTTACCAAAAACTTACCCATCTTCGATGCTAGCCAAATCAACGTCCTTTATAATCTTCAAAATTTGTTTTTCACAAGCAGCACTAGTCTCAAGGAACTGCTTTTGATCTTCACTCAGCTCGGTACCCTCCAAAAGTGAGTTAGTAAAGCGTATACCACTTAGTGGACTTTTTATTTCCTGACACATGTACGCCAATTCTTTCATCCTAGCGAAACATTGCTTCTCTTGTTGTCTCTGGACTCTAAGAGCCTGCTGCAGTTCTGGACTGGGAATCTGCAAAAAACAGAAAGCTCCAATAACCTGGCCGTCTACATTCACCCTCCTATTTGCTGTCAAGAGAGCTTGCACATACTTCCCATTCCGGTCAAAGAATGAAAAAGGAAACTTGTCGGTGTCTGAGCCTCCAATAGCATTGTGCAAGACAATCATGAATTTTGTTATAGCATCTGGACCCTTGAGTCGACAGCAACTGCCAAAGACCTCCCCGACCAACATTTTTCCAATCATATCTCCACGGCTCCACCCAGTGAGTTTTTCCATGGCATTGTTCCACTCCGAGCAACATGTGTTATCATCCGAGGCAAATATGGGCGGGATCAAAGGGTTGGGACTGTGAACAATGGCTTTGTAATCACCTTGTATGTTAATGAATTTGTCCATTACCACTTTTTGACCAGTAACATCTTGACCAACAAAGCAAGCTCCCACGATATTATTAGTGTAATCCTTGCTAGAGCAAGCATTTACCACCACAAAAACAGGCTTGTTGTCATGCTCTGGGCCAAATGTCCTCAGTTTTATCTCTACATTTTTATCTTCTTCTCCTGCAATTTTATTCAACACCAGTTGATTACTCACCCAATTCTGTTAAAGATAGAAGTTGATTATTCAATACCAGACCATGAAAATTGCAATACTAATTCAAGAAAGTCTAAAATATTTAAATGTGCACAGAAAATCAAATCAGTTAGAAGGTATCGATGCAACGACTGAAGCCACCATCATTAACAATGCACTTGAAGTAAGCCAACTTATGGTTTGAATTTGTTCTGTGACATGGACTTTTAAGAAAAATTTGACAGTCACCTTCCAAAGAATTTGTATGCATAACTTTTATCCCGACAACTTCGGCAACGAACTAACCCTTTTGTCTTGAAAATGGCAGAACTACCCAAGGTTAAATTTGTGTTTTTATTGGAATAGATAATAAAGTGGTAAAGAACGTCACAACACCCCATTATTAAAAATTTTGAATAGAGCAGCAAAAAATACATTAGATAAAAGATACCTCTTAAAGCGTGGATGAGAAGTTTGTCAACAATTTCTTCAGATTCTTTGTAAACGAGATCATGAACTAATGACTTCCCTGTAGCCTCCTCAACTGAGAGCCCTGTCAGCTCTGCAATCTTTGCATTCCACCCATTTATACACCCATTAACATCTACAGCAAAAATGGGAGCAGTTGCAGTCTCTATCAATCTAACCATTTCTCTTGCTACCGAGCTGAGCTCGTCAATCCCTTGAATCTCTAGATCCCCATGCTGGTTCTCTGTAACAGCCTTTAAATTGTTTGTCTCAGCATCCTTAAAAGAGTCTCGCAAAATAATTTGCAAGGAATGGATGGCATCCATTTCTGCATTGTCCCATGGCAAACTACGGCTCTTAACCACTTCCAAAAACGCCTTGAATGAAGAACGTGGATGCATCCTCTGCCCATCATCCTTGTCCTCAGGATGATGCTTTGCTCCACCCCATTTCACCTCTTTTGCGGTGTGGGATCGAAACCAGAACAGAAAGTCCCTTTTAGTAATATAAGCAGCAGCCATCCCGCAGACAGCATCACCAAGTGAGGCAGCTCCAGGGTACCCAGCATCACCCAAACTGTCAGTGCTTAAGCCTGTTGAAGTCCCATGTGAAGACAACAACCACTCAACAATGTCCTTGATCTGCGCTTCAGTAGGGGTGACACCTACTGGATAGTACTTGTCTTGGTAGTAGAGCGCTGCCCCATCACACTTGACAAGATTCATGATACTAGGACTCTGAGTAACAATCCCAGTCGGGGTATCACGAAGAAGCATATCACACAAGAGCGTCTGTGTCCTCAAAACATGCTTCTCCAACAACTGTGCAGCCAACTGCAATTCCATATTCAACTGGAGACCAAAAGCCTGCATCAGAAACTCACAAGCATAGCGCAGAGGAAATGGAATGCACCTCGCGGAAGTGTGATGGCAAACAACCAACCCCCATAGCTTCATCGAGATCCTCCCACCAATAGCCTCATCATCATTTCCATTAATAATAACCGCCAACGCCAACGACGCAATTGACCCCATATTAGCCATATACTGTGAATGACAACCATGAGGCGCACGCAGTGTCGATCCAACCAAGCACAAAGGCTGCATAAGCCCTTCATCCTGTATAACCTGCACTGGCGTGGCATGACAATCCACAATCATTCTCACCCTATTCTGCTTGAACAAAAACCTCGACGCCTGAGGTATATCCGTGGCCGGATAATGCAGCCCAATATAAGGCTCCAAATCCTCCCTCTTACTCTCCGCCAACACTTCCCCATGCTCATCCTCATGAAACTTATACACCATAACTCTATCATACCCCGTAAGCTCCCTAACACTCTCCACCACAGTGTCACACAGCAACTTAATATCCCCACCAGGCAATGACTGCAGCTTCGAAATCGCCCTCACCGCAAGCTTCTGAGACTGCACTGCCCCGGCAATCGACAGCGCCGGGTCCTCAGTCCTCGCAGGCTCCAAATCAATCACAACCCCGACATCAATCCTATGCAATATAGCATAAAACGGCTTCCCGGAATTCTTCGAGTGAATCCAAATTGGATTCAATAGCGTAATCTCTCTCGCACCAAAGGCCTTCTCCAGCAAGGTGGAGCTTGACGGCGAGAACAGCGTCCTGACGTCGGTGCCGACCGTCAGAATCTCGCGGCGTTCCATCACCGGGACAGACTGGGGCATCAAGTCGAGAAGGTCCCGGGCGTTCTCGCTGTAAGCAATGACGGCGAAGGTGGACTCGTCGACGGCGACAGCGCAGCCGAAGGGCTGGATATGGCCACCTCTCTGGATTTTGGACAAGTAGGCCGTGATTTGCTGCTCCGGGACGGAATCTTTGGTGGTTCTCATGCTCTGAGAGTAGTCGAATGACTTACCGGACTCCGACTGCTCGAACACGGCGTGCAGCCGCGCGTCGACGGTGTACTGGGCCACAGCTTTGCTCACCGACTCCGCCGCCGCTGTGCTATTGCGGTTGTTCTGCTGCTGCCCAGCCGAACGGAAATTGCTGGTGCCTGAAGACGACTGTGTCGCCGCCGCCGCCTTGCCGCTTGTTGAAGCCATCGTTTCTTACCGGGTCTTATGAATTTGTGAGCATGAAGAAGGAAATGAGGAAACTCGGAATAAGGTTGATCACAAAACGAAGGAGAAGTGGGTTGGGATTGTGAGAGTGATGTTGGATTTTCTTTTCTTTTTTTTATTTTGTTGGATTCAATGGAAGGAAGAAGGAGTGGAAGAAGCAGTGGTACTGGGATTGATTTGGGCAACGAGAATGACTGTTTCTTTTTCCTTCTTCTTCTTTTGTGTCACATTGGGTTGGTTTTTTGTATTATTAGGATTTTATTACTGTTTTATTGGATTTTGGGATTTTCTTTAGCTGGGCTTGTGGCTGTGGACATTGACAGATAGGACTGGGGAGAGGGAATTTTTTTTCCTTTTACTATTACTCTTTATTTCTAATCACAGCATTCTCCACGTTTTTCTAGATAGGATAAAAACAAAGAAAATGATTTACTAGATTCTGATGCAAGTGGCGTTTGGGTTGGATTCGATGAAGAGAAAATCTTACGTGCGGCAGCCGCACCATGTGTCTTGTGCGACCCACCCGTCGCACAGCGATACGTGTTTTTTTTTTTTTGGTGAAACCGTGCACCGCCGCCTACACCACACGGGCTCGCCTTCACAAAGAGAGAGAGGAAGGAAGAAGAAGAGAGAGGAGGAAGAAGAAGAGAGAGGAAGGAAGAAGAAGAGGAGGGAAGAAGAAGAAGAAGAAGCAGAGAGGAAGGGAGAAGAAGAGAGGAAGGAAGAAGAAGAAGAAGAGGAGGGAAGAGAGAGGAAGAAGAAGAGAGAGGAAGGAAGAAGAAGAAGAAGCAGAGTTGTGAAAAAGCTTCGCTGGAGGAGGAGATCGGTTTCGTCGGAGAAGAGAGAGGAAGGACGGAAGAAGAGCTGAAAAAAAAAACACGTGTCGTTGTGCGACTGGTGGGTCGCACAGGACACGTGGTACGGCTGTCGCACGTAAGATTTTCTCTTCGATGAAAACTCGACCAGATATTGGAAATTGGTTCCGGCAATTGGTCGGCGAAAAAATGAGTCGCTAAGATCTGAGAATGCGGTTTGAGAACAATTAAGATCATGCGGATAACTACCGTAGGTGATAGGTGGTAGAATTAGTAAGAGTTAGTCAAATGTGGAACCAAGTTTAAATCTCGTCGACACTGATCAGAGTTAAGGGATATCCAACGATGGATAGTGGATAGTTTATATTTACGTCAACAATGACGGTAGACTCTCTTGAAACCATACATTATTTCAATCCCTAAACTGTAGACTCGATCTCGCATACCAAGCTACCAACCAGACGGTGAAAAAGAGGCTTATACATGTGAAGATGCTCTGATATCCAAGATTAGCCTTGAGAGGCATCAAATATCTTATTCCATAGTGTTCTATTGTCTGGTCACATCGAACTGTGAGATAAATATGTGATCGGAAGAAAAAGGTTCGTACTATTCCCAACATTTAGCTTCATTGTCACCTGCTTCCCACGTGAATATTTAGACCCCATTCCCCCATCTTGATAATGGAATTCTTCCTCCATTAAAGGCTAAAGTTGTAATGTCTTCTAGTGTCCCGTAACGTTCAACTTCTGGGTCGATTTCTAATGTCTTGTAGTATTCCGTAATGTTGAACTTCTTACTTAGGTCCATCTCTAATGTCTTGGTAGTATTCTGTAATAATGCTGAAGTTAAGGAATCAAATCTCGGTTACATTAGTTTTTATAGATGCAAAACAGGTAATACGTAAGTTTCAATACTCTAAATCACTATCGAATATCAAAACTGAAGTGATTTTTACTTAAACTGAAGTGAATTTTACTCAAAATCGACCAAACACTTGGCACATATACAGAAAAGAAGAAGGCAATGTAATTGTATGGGAGCTTTGACAGCTTTCTATTTATTCAATGACCACTTTTTTTAACACATGATACATTAACAGGAGAAAGTGGAATCAAAGAAGAAATTTGACATAAATCATAAACTTTGTTTAGTAAAATGATCATGGGTTCTCTGTTTTTTGAACTTTTCGATACACGGCTTACAAATGAACATGCTCGGGCATTAGCAGTACAAACACTATTCTAACAAGTAAAGAAGAGCAATCATATTCCAGCAAATTGCAGACTCAAGAAACTCGGAGAAGGCACCGATGCTCATAGAGAGCAGGGACAGCTTTGCACAAGCTATAAGACGTCTTTTCACTTGGTGTAAAGAACATCCTCCCATGGGTGGCGGTATAGGGGCTGCTTCAACCTCTTCTGGTCAAATGTGTGCCTGAGATTCAAGGGAAGGGAGCAATCAGTCACATGAAAGCATTCTACAGAAAAATTGAAGGAATATGATATAGAAAAGCAGAAAATGATGCCCTCCCTCCCTAGTTCATCTGACCCACCAGCTTAAATAGGAGAATTTTTTTCTTGTACTCCCCACAATGCCAAATTTAAGCGTCTAAACCTTATACAACTATGCCCAACAAATAGGAAATTGACTAGTTTTTTTTTTTTAAGTAAAAGGAAATTGAATAGTTGGCTACCCAAGTCATCAATCACTCTAGGAACTTAGGGCCACCTAATCTGTTAAGCAACACATTAAGTCCATAGACATTGGCAGTATCGATGAAGGGGTTGTGTAGAATCCGTATTCTGATTGTTCACGTGTCGGCATCAAGAATTAAATTGTACCTTTATAGACAACCTAATACAATGTACTTACCCAATCAAACCAATGGAACGTGCCAGCACAAATAGCCCATTCAGATAGCCAATCTCAACAATCTCATCAATCTCTTGCTTGTTGAACATTCCACTGCCGGCAAGGAGATCCAAGAACAGGGTTCCAATAGCACCATCCACGTTCAGGACCAGGTTGTTTGCCTTTGAGAGCGTGTAGGTCTCAACTTCTACGGCGTATTCCATGTACTTGACAGAAGGGAAATGTGTGCGTGCGAACAGTTGTAGGAGCTCTACTCTTTTATCTCTGTTGTCCCCTCTCTTGATCCTGTTTCACAGCAAGAAAAGTAAACAGATAATGAGTTATGCTGCTACGAAAAGCCTTACAATGTCCTGGTTGCATGATTTTGATAAAAAAAAAAAATCAATACCTGTGACCAATCCCTGGCACACGGATTCCCCTCTTTTTCATGCTTTCGACAAACTCATAGGGTGTAAGATTCTGATGAAACAAAGAAAGACAGCTAGTTAGAGTTGAAACTCAGCTTTGAATAAGCGTCCAGTTATTACACACATAATGTCCAACGCAAGTCTACCTTCTCATATGCATCCTTGAAGTATCGAGCAGCATCATCAACAGCACCACCAAATCGTGGACCAATTGTGAGCAAACCTGTTTCAAATCTTCGATTATTCTATGAAAAACCATCCCCGCTAACCCCAGTCATAGAGCAGAAAGTTTAATCACTAAATAAAGAATCTTTCAGTGGCAGTATAAGTACCTGAGACAAGGCTGGAAACAAGGTCCTTGCCAGCCCTAGCGGTTACTATTGTGTTGTGAGCACCAGAGACGCAAGGACCATGGTCAGCACACAACATGACGCATATCTGATATCAATGTATAACATGTTTTAGTGAGAAAGCTGGAGTTTTTTAAACAAAAATGAAATGGGAGAATAAAAGTAGCAGCTCTAATATAAGTACCAGCAACCTACCTCAATAAACTTGGTACAGTAACTGGGAAGGCTGCGTTTGAACCACAAAAGAGAGATAACATCACCCACACCATAACCCTGCTCAACAATGGAAGACATAGGCACACCAGCATAGCATGGTTCCTCACCTGCAAAGTACATCAAAAGAAGAAGTCAATGAAACAGAAATGTATCAAAAGAAGAAGTCAATGAAACAGAAATGTAAATTAGTATCAAATTAACTATACATATGAGCATCATCGAATTGAGACATACCTCTATCATCAGAGATTGTGGATATAATATGAGTTGGAGCCCTAACTTTTCCACTCTTAATTGCGGTGTTAAGATCTTCAGGTATCTGTGGAGGCTTAAATTCCTTCACTGGTGCAATTTTCCCCTCTTCAACCTGTGGAAATTAACAAAATTACTTAATTTTTAGACAGCCACAGATACAACTGAACTACAGACCTTTGTCAAGAAAAGTTTTTCGGTTTTTATCTTGAAGGGTCTTGGATTTAGGGTAGACTCAATTACCAATTTCTCAAATGTTTCCTTGATGGCAATTTCCAAAGCTTCATATGAAGTGGGAACAACAGCTCCAGCATCCCTCAGGGCTTGGTTCTTTGCTTGTGCAGACTCCATCTCACCACCACTTTTAGCGCCCTGGATTTAGAAAAAGTCAAGAAAGATTCAGAATTTATAACCCTTTCACTGTATTGGGAAGAAATGTATCGAGAAAAGAGAGTTGATGACTTACAGCATGTCCAAATTGTACTTCGGATTTGAAAAGTGTTGCACAAGTTCCACTAACCCAAGCAACCACTGGTTTGTTAACTTTTCCCTGCTTTAAAGCTTCAACTAGAGAATACTCATCTCTCCCGCCAAGTTCCCCAAGTACAACAATAATTTTAACCTGCATTAGATCACAAAATCAGATTGCAAAAGGGGCAAGACAAGAAATACAAATGGGAAGACACAATGGCTGTATTATTATTGGCATCCATAAAAATGCAATAATCCTTCAACGTTGACCGCTAAAACTTGTATCTGTAGCATTGTAGCATGAGAAGCATAGTTTTCTGGGACTTAGAGGGCACTTATCAGACCATTCATCTTGTGGATTGCATAACAAAATTTAGACTTCATATAGGTAAAATGCCAACCAAAGATAGGGGCCCTCAAGAGAAGTAAAGGAAAGAAAAAACTGCTATGATTAAACACTTGCTTTTTCCCGCATGCTTACCTGAGGTATATTGTTAAACCGCAGAACATGGTCTGAGAGTGTAGAACCTGGGAACACATCACCTCCAATAGCAATACCTGAAGAGTTCAAATACCATCCCAAATTGTATTAGAATTTCTGAACTGAGTGCACACATTATGGCAACTAGAAAAGTTAAACAGAGCAGCAACAATGTGGTTACCTTCATAAAGTCCGTCTGTTACACGAGCTACAGTATTGTACATTTCATTGGACATCCCACCCTGAAATTACAACAAACCATTATTTCTAAGAATTTAAAACATGTATACGACTTTCTTCACAAACCAATCACATTGCAGTTTGAATAAATCTGTGGATATGAATCTTATCATCTGTGGACAGCTAACGGCAATTTGCATAACCATATTGACTCTCAGTAGAGGCTCTTGACTCTTGAGCCTCAGGGTAAAATACAGATATCAATGTACTCAATCCCACAGTGCATATTTAACTATATACATTATGTTGAACAAGTCAACATACATTTGCCTATACATTATCATAGATTTTATATCAAAATTAACTAAAGGTTTAACTCGAGAGTACCATAAACATTGGTTAAAATTGGAATAAAAGTGCATGCACTGGGATAGCTACTTACGGATTTGGAGACAAAACCAACAGATCCAGGCCTGTATAGCTTGCAATGAATAATGTTATCAATTGTTCCGGCAGTGTCACCGATCTTAAAAGCTCCTGCTTGGATTCCTCCAACAGTAGCTGGGCCAATGACAACCTGCAACACAGCATGACCATTAAAATTTGTCCTTCTTGGTCAATCGCCTAGTTAGTGCAATCCAGATGACTTTGCAACAATCGTCTAACCTTGTTGTTTGCTCGTGCATATGCGATCAACTGCTTAGCATCCGACTCAGGCACACCCTCAGCAATAATGGCCACGACTCTGATGGTTGGCTGCTTGAGAGCAGTCAAGGAAGAAGCAGCAGCACTACAGATATATCAAACATATATTCATCATCAAGTACAGCAATAGCAGTGCTACCTCAAAAACACCACAAACAGGATAAGCACTGACCTTCTGTAGGAAGCAAAGTTGATAAAGACATCGGCAGTGGGATGTGCAGCACATGATGCCTCAATGCTGCAACAATTATCATTATCAAGATTAGACATTCTCAAATCATCATCTAGATCAACCGTATACATTCATAGAATTGAAATATATTAAGAATCAAAGAGCAGTTACATACCTTGAGTGCACTGGTATGGCGATTTCCTCCTGACCGAAAAAGAGCTTCTGAAATCCCTCAGCACCGGGATTAATGATTCCGGCAACAGACGGTGTTTCCCTCCCTACAACAAAAAACTCAGTCAATACATTTACATCCATTTCCAACCACAAACAACTAAGATCAACCTTCAAAACTAAAAATAAAAAATCCGAAAACATAACACACCGCAAAGGAAGTCAAAATCAAGCATGCGCTGGATAGGGAGCTGCTTGTAGTTGTAGAACAAGGCTTGAGTAGTCCGGGAAAACAATTGACCGGTGGCCATGACCTCCGACTCTAGTTAACCTCCGATTTCTGATCACACAAAAACCAAAAGGATCAACTACAAGATCACACCGGCAAGCACGAAAATAAGTAGATCATGATCAAATTCACAAAATGAGGGTAGATCTAGTCTCAAATTCACGGTAGCTAAACCACTAACCTCCTAATGCCAACCACATCCTAAATTATAGTTACCTAACAGATCTCTACGCAATGCACCTAAAACATAGGACTCCGGTACCAACCAATCCAGCTATTCAAATACAACACACGCAGATCTTCACACTCGTTCTAATTAGTCCTTGTGATCTCTAATGCCTATTTATATATACGAGCAAAAACGCGTCGAAACAAAACAGAGGATCAAGCTCCGCCTCGGGGATATCAAAATCTCCGGGATTTAAACAAGAGACAGGAAACGGAATCCGTTAGATAAGAGCAAGACGAGACGAAGAAGATAGAGAGAGGAATTGGAGTTTACCTGAGAGAGTAACCGAAGGAGAGGTGAGATGAGATTTTGGGGATGAAATGTGAGATTGCTGGGATTTGGTTTAAATAGAGTGAGTGTGACGCAGGGGGAAGGTAGAAGAGGGAGGAGGGAGGGGGTGAGCTGGTCACGTGGCGGAAGGTAGTTAGCCCTCAGTGAGAGTGACTGGTTTTTTCTTTTATTATTTTATTTTTTTTGGGCGCTGTACAATATTTACTGGTGTGCTGCTGCATAATTGTGTGTGTGAGAAAGAGAGAGAGAGAGAGAGAGAGAGAGAGAGAGAGTGGCGGGCTGGTTGAAGAGGAGGTAGGTGGAGCAGCGGGACAAAAGGGGTTGGCTGGGCTTGCTTGACCGGAAATATACCTCACAGATTCACACGAGCGTTTTGTTTTGTGTTGTGCATTTGCCCTACGGTTTGAATAGAAACTACGAACTTGCCATCAACGTTTTTCTTGTTTTTTCTGCTAATTAAGAAAGCAGTTTTTTTTTTTAAGAATCAATTAAGAAAGCAGTTATGTTCACCACATTAATTACTAACTGAACATGAAATTAAGAACCAATATTTATTATAATTTCTTTCTTTTTTTGGGTAAAGATTGTAAAATAAAAGGAGTGATGAGGGGTTTGGGTGTGTTCTGGTTTAGGATCGATTTTTAGCAAATGAATGGTTTTTTTTTAAAGAATAAAGAAATATGTTAGAGAAAAGATGATCTCGAGAACTATTGTAGAGCAACTAGTCTTATCATCGTAACGAGGACACAAGCAAATATCGACATTGTCTAGATAACAGTAACACCACTCTACTTAGGTACAAGATTTTATCCTAGAAGACCACAAGTAGTGAAATACTGATAAGTAACATTCATTTATATATATTGTTGAGTTTAACTCATGGCCATATAGTTGCTGAATTTTGTTGATTTATTTTCTTTAAAAGTATGAGTAGTAGTAATGATCTTAATATTATCAGTGATGAGGTACTTTACGTATTACCGTTCTTGGTAAATGTAGTTGCAAACTATTTATTCTAATTGCTCGAAAGTTCTTACATACACTAAGATTCAAATAAACTGATAATCAGACATAAATCAGCCGTTCATTTGATCTTGTCTTTTAAATAGCAGGAACATCGATACTAACATGACTAACATCGGTATTTGTTTTGTCTTTTAAATGAGGATTGTTGCCATTTCTTATGTTGGTGTGCTTTCATTTTCTGTTGATCGGGACTTGCTCCCCTGCCAACCCTCTACGTGGCTTGCAATTATTATACAGTCAATCCGGTTTAAACACTTCATTTTTGATCGATCATAGCACTGTTGGTTTCTTGAGACCACCCACTCATTCGAAAGTAGAGAAATGAAGACTTGCGAAACACCCCCAACTTTGGTACTCCACATTACACCTATATCTCCAAGCCTTAACACAAGTCGGTTTGTATCATGTTTTTATTTCTCTTGTGTACGTGCTATTCTAACATTTGGACATAGTATATTCAAGATCATCTTTGTTTTCGGGCCATGAAAGGTAGTCAACTTTCAGCTCCTACAATATAGGGGTGGACTTTTAGACACTGAAACAACCGAAACCGATTAAAACTGTACTAAACCGACACCGAGTAACCGAAACCAAATGAAACCGAAGCAATCGGTTCCGAAAACCACACAACTGAGTAGTGCGGTGTCGGTTTGCGGTTTTGTGTATCCTAAAAACAGATTAAATCTAATCGAACCGACATATATTTATTATATATATATATATATATTTATTATTAATACTTAATTCTACATTACGTATTATGTTCTTATTGGTTATGGGTTACAAATAGTAAAATTTCACATACATGATTATGTCTTAACGTGTTTAAGTCTAACCGAAATTCTTCCTATATAGTTTTATCTTTTGTTATATATGAATATTTGAGGCTTCAAATGAATTATGTATAAATTTTAGCTTCCATTTTCATTTGGATTACTTATATGAACTCATTAAATTAACTTATTTGAAGTGTTGATAGCTTACAACTTTGATATTTTTATTTTTATGTTATTTGGTTGAGTGTAAAAAAAATATTACGAATAATAGATTTTATAACCGAAACCGCACGGAAACCGAACCGATATTAGGTTAACTGACGAGTGCGGTTTTTTACATATTTTTATCGATTTCAGTTCTAAAAAATAGAAAACCGATACTTTGATTTCGATTTTCAGTTAGTACCTACAAACTGAACCGTGAGGACGAGTCAACCCTGCTATAATATTTCAGCTATATCAAGACGATTATACAACTGCCAATCATGCATGTATCCTTTCTCTAATTATACAACTCATACTATCAATATGCTAGTGGACGCCGTGACGTCTATTCGTTTGACTTTTAAGTTTTAACACTAGATTACATTAGCTACTCTACCAAATTCTTACACTCAATCACGAGAGATATATATAAAAAATAAAAAATAAAAAAAGTTAAAAAGTTCCTAAATATTACTGCAGTCGATAACTAGTTATTATGTATTCATAATAAAACAATAAATTATGACAGAGACAGGAAATGTATTTTTAATGTTAGAAAAAGCTAAGAAAATGACATATTCGTCCTAAATTTGGCTAAACTAGCTGTCATGCGATCGTAATATAGAAAAATATAAATGTGACAAGCAAATGTTTTTTAAAAATTAAATAAAAATGTCATATTATTCAAAAGCATGTGAAATTGACAATTCTTATCAAAAATGCACAACAAATCCACAAATTTCCCACATATTAGAAATTGTAACGGTCCTATGAATCATCAGTTTTAAAGTGAAGGGTATGTTTGTAATATCCTTCAAAACATTGTACTTCTCTTTCATTATGTAATTTATGATCAACGATGCTTTCATTTTAGGCTTTCATTTTCAGAAGTTACGTTCTTGTTAGGTTTGAGTCCAACAAGCTAAATCATAAGCATTTTCATTTAGCTAGTAGCCCAGTAAAAAAATTAATATGCCTAAATCCTAGAACTAGATTGATGAATCTATAGAGACCCCAATATCTACTTAGATCTTTTAACATAGAAAGATAAATTTATATTGAATAATAAAAACAAACAAACGAAAAACTTTATACTCACGATACTATTTGGTCTAATGACAGTAGTCTCCCCTATGTAAGTGAGAAGTTGTGAATTTGACTCACGATAGACTCGTTATAACATTTTAGTTGTTTATATGATTAAAAAAAATTCTACTCAAATTGATGAACAAGCTAATTTTTGTAGTAAGATAGTAAAATAGATAATGGAGTAGCTTCTCGGTAATTTTTGATGCGAAACTCAAAATCGCACACACCTACGATAAATGTGAATAGAAGTGAAATCATCACTTATGGAAATTCTACTACTCATACATTGTGAGACTTCACAAATGTTTATGGTACGTACATGTATACACATTAATTATACACATTTCTTGCTACTCTTGCATAGATATTTACTTCATAGCCAACCATGTCACACTAGGTCTCCCACTCATTTATACGACTAAACAAGTAAGAATGACAATTTTGACTCGAACCAAGTATGCCTAGCTAGCACGTATGTGGTTGATATATCCCTCTACTTGTTTTTTCATGAATTGAATTCCCAATTGGTGTTCCTTTAGTCGACCCTCACTTGAATTTTATATATTTCAACTACTGTAGTTCACATCTATATATGTTTGTTTTCTTTTCTTGTTTATATACAACACTACTATATCTAGTGTGATATTAATACTATTCGCAGCCCCTCAGGATTGACCAGACTTGTGTACACATGGAGTTTGGACTCATGTCATTTCCTCACCTGTAAACCATTTCAATTTCAATAATCAACAATATATATGTGTGTGTGTATATATATATATATATATATATATATTTGGGAAAAGAAAAAAGTTTACATGATCTTTGCTAGGGTACACAAATCACTAATTGACAACCGCCAGAGTTTAGTATACGCTGTTTGCTAATTTTCTAATGCATCAATGTAATGTATATATAAGTGTGTCTATTGTCACCCCATAAATTACTTTTCTCACCTTACATTTTTTTCACACCTAATTTATATAATTTTAATTGTAAGTTTACTTTGTTCACCCATTAACAATACATAAAAAATATTTTTCTCAATTCTACTTTGTTCACCCTACATTCTCTTCATATATTTTGTCAAATCTTAATTTACTCAAGGTAAGTAAAATCACCAAGTGAACACAAATTTACATGAAAGTATAAATCTAAGTTAATGAACAAGAAAAAACTCTCAAATTTAATGTAATACCCCGGAAAAATTGATATTAGTTTCTAATATTATTTGGGAGTTTTCGAGTTAGAAGTTAGTGTGTTTTTGAGGTTTGAAGAAAGAGCGGAAGTGTTCGGACGCGTAATTTTACCCGAAAAGGTTTTATGTTTTATTTTGAAGGGTCAAGAGTTGACTTTTTAATCTGTTGGGTTTCTCGGAAAACTTCCTTCACGGAAGTTGTAGAGCTCGACGATACGAGTTCGTAGACACGTGGCACACGTAAAACGGACTTCGTATGCGAAAGTTATGGTCAGCGGAAGTTGTGGCTTTTCGGGAATTTTTTGGGTTAAATAGGGAAGCTTTCGTTCTGAGTCCTCATTAATTTCAGAAACCATTTTCTTCCCCTTTCTTCTCCCTCCCCGACCTCGAGAGAACCCAAGTCCTCCAGCCGACCCGACCCGGACCCGGTGACCCGACCCGGCTTTTTCGGCCACCTCCGACCGACCCAGACGACGGCACCGGTCGGGTTCTCTTCCTCTCCTCCGTCCGAGCTGACCTGTGGTGGTGATGTGCGCCGTTTCGGTCCCGAGGTAGTGACCCGAAGCTCGGAAGCTCGGGTTAGAGACTCGGTCGGATTCTTGCATCCGGCGGCGGCGACTAGGCGGGAGACCGGTCGGGATAGTTAGCCCTTGGCGTCTTGGTCCGATTGCTGGTGGCCTTGAAGTGCGACACACGACGGAGAGCGGCGGTGGTGGATTCTAAGCTTTCCGGCGAGTTTCCGGCGACTTCCCGGCCGATTTGGTTTCGACCTCAGGTATAGAAATTGCTCTCCTTGCTCTGAGCTATATTTTTGGTGTTGGAAGTTTGTCCATTTTCGGACGTTTCGTGGTGGCGCGTGGGGCCCACTCGCCGCCGCCTGTGGTGGTGCGTGGCGGCGCGTCGGGCATGATATGTAGGCTTAGTTGCAAGGGTTAGCTAGTTCTTGTTGTTGTGAGCACGTTGATATATTATAAGACTAGGTTGAGATCTTGTGATGCTTAATGTTGGAGTCGTTTCGATGAGGTGTGTTGTTTTTGTGTTTTCAAAAGTAGGAGCCGTTTTGGCAGTTGTAAGAGGTTTAGTTTTGGGTGATCGAGGACCTTGGGAGGTCTTGAAGGAGAGTTGCCCTCCTTTGGGCAAACCTTCGGATTTTTAGTTTTGGGTTAAGAGGGCAAATGTTACTCTTAGTTGTTTGGTTACTAAGGTTAATATTTGTTTTAATTAGGGTGACTTGTGGAGTTTGCCTTTGAGCTAGACGTTTGCGTTTGTGTTTATGAAGACGCAGCGGGAGTTAAGGTGAGTAAAATCTCACTAAGGTCCACCTTGTGGCCTAATTATTTTGATGATGATTGTGATGTTGATTTTGATGATGATAATTGTTAAGATGAGATTTATGATGATGTTGATGGAAATGTTGATGATATGATGATAATTATTATGTGATTTTATGATGATGAATGTGATGGTGGTCTTGATGATGATGATTTCGATGATGATTTTGTTGATGTTGATGATAATTATTATGATCATTATTAGGATGATGAATGTGATGGTGGTCTTGATGATGATGATTTCGATGATGATTTTGTTGATGTTGATGATAATTATTATGATAATTATTAGGATGATGAATATGATGGTGGTCTTGATGATGATGATTTTGATGATGATTTTGTTGGTGATAATGATAATTATTGCTGATTGTGAAGTTGTCCTTGAAAGAAAATGATTTGTTTTTAAATATAAATGAGTTTGATCGTCAACGACTCATGGTAAGTGAAAACAAGTTTTCTGTTAATAAAATAATCTTTCAAAAGGACTTCCGATCATGAGTAATAATTAGAGTTGGTAGAATTGTTGTTTAAATAGTCAAACCGGGTTCCTAGCCTTTAATCGAGTGATAGGTTACGGTTATGATTGTATTATTATTTTGTGAGTTGATAGTGTTATGTTGGGAGAGTATTGAAATGTATTGCCTTAGTGGTGAATGTAACATTAGTTGTGAAGATGTGTGCCTTAGTGGTGAGTGAGTGCATTTGTTGTGGAATTGTTGTCTTAGTGACGAATGTTTGCATTAGTTGTGGTATGTGTGCCTGTGTGGTGGTTTTGAGTATTAGAATAGGAGCATTCGTGGTGGACCGGGAACCAAGCCTTGGCCGGATGATTGGTTACGGTCAGTTTTTAGAGCTCTAGTCTGTCGGTACTTCATGGGGGATGACTAAGTGTTGACGAACCCATGAGTACGTGTTTGTCTAGTCACTTATGGGGGATGACTTTGCGTTGGCGAACCCATAAGTAAGAGTAGAGAAATGTTTGTGTGATATTTTTATATGATGTCATTTAATTTCCTTGTTTCGAGTATTTCCTGAACTATGCTTGTCCGCAGGAGATTCTCTAATTTTAATTATGTGATTTTAATAGAATTCCTGAACTATACTTTTTGCAGGATTTCATTTATGACTTTGAGTGATTGTGAATGGTTGTGTTTTTCTTAATTTCTCCTTTCGTTTTCTCTTGTTTGTAAGTGTTTTTCTGAATTTGTTTTTAATGCATGAATTCTTGGGTTGAGTATGTTGTTAGAGATTTACTCATACGAGCTTTTAAAGCTTACCGGGTTTGTTGTTTACAACCCGGTGCACCATTCCATGGTGTAGAGGTTGTTTTTACAGGTCAGATTTAGCGGAGTTGAGGCTGCGGCATATAGGCATAGTTCTTTTGTTTACTTTCTAGTTTGCAGTGAGTTTTGAGGGAGGTTTTATTTGGTTCAATTTATTCTTTCACAAGTTGTAAAACTAAAGAGTTGTAAAGTTTGTTTTTCTTTTAGTTATCATGCCTTGAATTTGGAATTTTTATTTATCCAAAATTCGGGGTGTGACATTTAACAACTCAATGATATCAGTCGATATCAAGATGCACAATATCTGTAAATGTATCTTTAGTAGCAACGCCTTCCATACTTCTACATTTCTTAAACTGATATATTCGTTGTTCATAAATACGGTACAATAGTTGTCTATGAGAATTTATATACAAAGTCGACATGAGAAATAATAAGTTAAAGGTCCTAAGAGACTGAGCATGAAGGTTATCTATGGAAGTTTTCATTTTTTTATTTTTATTTTTTTTCATCTGTTCATTAGGTTTTTTTCTTTGAATGTTGGCACAAAACGAAGTTTAGAAAATCCGTTTGATTATTATTTATCTAGTAAAGGTCATATGGAGTTGATCACTCCAATATAGTAGGGGATAAATCAGATGATTATATTGAAGTAGTTTGAAGAAGTCGATATTATGGTTTAATATGCTGTTGAAGTGATAGGCGCAATGCATCCCACATCAATATAGAGAGCAAGAGCTGTTAAGTGTGGGTGGCATAAAATAAACTAACCAAGTACTATTCTAAACACAGAGTCATGCTTTGAGCACATAGCGAACTATTTTTTCGCTTTTTATTAAAGAATACCGTGTGCGCGATGCTTTAAGTGACATAGGCTTATTTTTGAAAAGGAGTACCTATGTGGGTGCCCCTCAAATTAGTTTTTAAAATTTTAATTATTACTAACTTTTTTTTAAAAAAGTAAATATTCTAAAAATATTACAAACGATGATACTTTAGTCTCTACGTTGTTTAGCTTTGTGGTGGAAATTGAAACGATTTTCTTTAATTAGTATGCTAAAATAATTGAAAAAGATAGAACTATGCATCTTTAAACTTTTATGTTTTTTTTTATCTCTACTTTGTGACCTGGTTGGTTAGATATGACGTTGAGGTCATGAGTTCAAATCTCACTTACGTTATTTATTTAATAAAAAATAATTTAAAAAAAATATTTTTCTTTCACTGAATTAAATTGTTGTTATATATTTTTCGTTTTCAAAAAGAATTTTTCTTGGTTTTTGTTTTTTGGTCTATGAATATTAATGATGATTGTTTGTTTGTTTTTTTTTTTGTTTTTTTTTTGTTTTTTAGGAAGAATAATGTTTGTTGTTTGAGGTTAAGGAAAAAAGAAAATAAAATATTAATCTTGTCCCACATCTAACTTGACATAAGAACGACAAGAGAGTTGATATAAAAAAGGAGGCCCAAAAATGATAAAATCATACATTTCTTGGCGTTTTGGCTAAGATCAAGTATAGTATATGTTCATCAGTTTAATATCTTATATGTCAGCTAATAGTTTACCTAATATTAAATTAATTTTTTAAAGGGTGAGTCTACCATAATAACTTGCTATTGAGGTTCACACGTGTCATCCTTATGTTGCACTACTGCAAGGTTTGGCGCACCCTACCAAATGCAGTGAAATTTTACTTATGTAATCCGATTGTAATAACAGGAACAAGTATTTGAGTTGGCTGAAGAAGAAATCACCGGTTATTTTGATGGTTTACATGAATGATATTCACTACCATCCCTATAAGCCATCGTTCAAGACATGATTGTTCTAACAATGTACAATCGATTGGTTTGGTGAAGCTATACTGTCCGATGGGAGATCTCCCTTTGCTTGGTAGTAGTTTGAGCTCTGAAGGACCAGAAACTATTGAGATTGGCAAGATCACCGGTGGCTTTTGCTTAGGATTCCTCCAAAGAATGGAGTTGTGAAGGTAGATTCATTCTTTTTATCTATATCTAGTCTCAAAGGAGGGTTATGAAAAGCCAGTGATAATGCTGTTCATGGTCGTACTTAAATTACGGCTAAGACCAGGTTCACTGCCAGTCCCACATCAGAGAAGAGGAACATATATCAATCTCGAGGGTTATAAAAGAAAGAAACTCAATTCTGTAAAACTCACGGAGCCATGCATTGAGCACAAAGTGAACTATTTTTTTTAAAAGGCCCACCTCTGTGGATGCCCCTCAAATTTTAGTTTACAAATGTTTGTTAACAGGTGCTCCATAATAATCTTTAATCCTCCATTTTCAAGTTGTTTCATTATGTTCTAATCGCACCACATCAGCCGAAGGTAGTGTCACAACAGCAGAGACCATCCCAGTTCAAGAGCTCCCTAGGTTTCATAATAAGGTCCAGGGCTCCATGTTCTTCTGTTAAGGTCCTGCTACTACCACTCTTGGTGGATATGGCTGATGTTTTTAACTTTTTGACTCTCATAGACGTAGGACAACAACCCCAGCTTTCATGTGAAATAGAGCGGTTTAGACATTTAGGGGTATTTGTGAAATAGAGCTGCTTATGAAAAGAAAATAGTTTTCTTTTGTATCATGGATACAGCAGGTTGCAGAATCAAAACTCAGTAAGTATGGATCATGCAAAGTATGAAAACCTCTAGGCCATAATCGATACAGGTTCTTGAATGTGTAGAGTTTGTAGTTGAAGGCTTGAAGCACCGGAAGTTTGTTCCAGAATGTCCAAGTGCAAACAATAGAATTTAACTGGGAACTGATAGGATTCTTCTGTTTATACACCCACCTTGTAAATAAAATGGCCTAGGTGGAAACTCAACTCCTCCCAAGTGATGCAAGAATTGAAGTTTAATGAAACTGCCGTGACGGCTTTCACTATTCGTCAACGAGCTGAAAACCTTCAACACCCATGAGATTTGCTAATGACATATCAACTCCTCCCACGTGATGTAAGAATTGAAGTTGAATGAAACTGCCGTGTTCTTTAACTATGACATGCTAACGTTCCTGCATATATAAAACATGCACTACAACATCTTTCATTAGTTCAGGGCCACTGGTAAGAAACTTGTGTTAGTGAAGTCCTTTACAAATCCAATAGCCCTGGCTAAGAAGGGCAATACTATTGGTTGATTCAATGCTATGGCTTGGGTTAGTTTGGAGTTAATACAAATCACAAATACATTTTAGAAAGGTGTTCCAAGTTCAGCACTCCTAGACTTTGCTGTTTGTATAATGTGAACAGTACCACATCGGTTATTGGCAGAAGAAGGAATTTGAATGGTTCTATAAAAAGAGAAGAGCTTGGTTGAACAAATCATACCTTTCTCGGCCTTTTGGCTAAGATCAAGTGTAGTATCTGTTCTTATCAGTTTAATATCTGATATGTGAACCAAGTGTTCACACGATATTAAATTAATTTTTTAAAGGGGTGAGTCCACTACAATAGCTTGCTATTGGGGCTCACACGAGTCATCCTTGTGTTGCACTACAACAAGGTTTGGCGCACCCTACCAAATATATGTACAATGTTCATGGTTGAATCCTAATACTGAATGTAAAAGCTTTATTGGTGGTTTGTTGATAAATTCTATTCATAATCTAAAAGTATGTTACCAAATGTAAAAGCTTTGGTTGTGGTTTGTTGATAAATCCTGTTCATAATCTAAAAGTATGTTAATGAAACAGTTGCATACCTGGTTTTTGAAGATAGTTCTACTTGTATTATCTAGAACGACTGGTAACATTTGAGTTTTCCAACTAAACCTAGGGCCTCTCTAAGCGCCTGAAGGAGATGCTCTGGATAATCCTCAATCACAGTAATGCCATGTTGCGATTGCATTGAACTCAGGATTCTTCCAACAATCTGAATATATATACAAACCAATTTACGCCTAAGCCTTCAAACATGAGTGATAGACATGTTGTATGATGCTAATAAAGTAGACAATTGGAGAATGACCTTTCGTGCATAGCCACCATAAGCAACACCACCAATCATAGCTGTTGAGTTTTCATCTCTCGAGTTCTCTATCAGAAGTTAGGAAGATATGAAGATTATAAGACCAATGGTGAAGAATGAGTACTTGAACCTAAGAAGTGGGAGAATGTTACTTGTAAAGGATGTCGCTTGAAAAAGTCCGACTTTCCTCAACCCATCAACTGTGTGAGCATTGGTGCCACCGGCCAATTGAAGAAAACCTGTCATATTAATCACCAGTGGATTAACAAAAAGAAAAAAGAAAACCTTGTGTGTCCGAGGCTGGAAAACAACAATGATATTCTCAAAAAATCATAGAGAATCGTCTGCACAAACCATGAGGCCTTTCTTTTATAGCAGCTAAACGAAGAGCAAAAGCGATTGATTCTCTTGTGGCACCTCGACCAATATCTCCGCTCATGGGGCGCCCATCCAACTTCAGATTCATAAAGGTAGAATGCCAGAAAAGAGAAAATCAATTTATGTTGATGATATCGTGTGATAATACTTGGAGCATTCATATTTACAGGTAAGTACAGTGATAGGAAGCACACCTGCCATAAATTGAAGCAAGATAAATCCGGTTTCATAATGGAGTACATAGCCTTCATTGTTGATACAGTTGACTCTCCATGATCAGGTAGACTAACCTGAAAATGATAACAACTATATCAGATCTCCCAAGATATTCTACTAGGTTCCCATTTAGTTGTGCACATGACAATCATAGTGACTTAGTAAACAGCAGAGATGGATAAAACACCTACAGCTGCTAGTTTAAGATGTTTGATTGAACCTCCCAAACCATCCCAAAGTTCTTTAAATGGAGCAATCTGCCTACAGAAACTGAGGCTTAGTACAGACTACAGAGTGATAGCCAAACATTTGAATTCTCCAATGAAAATAGTAAAAGTTCTTCGATATTATTACTAAGCTTACTTTAATGATCAAGGTACTGTACCTTCCACTTGTATGAATCTCTATAGCATCGACATCATTTCTTTTGAGAAGTTCAGAGGTTGCTGTTGTATCTCTTATGTATGTGCTCACACCTACATCAATTTTGTAGTTTCGTTAATAGGGACCAATCTAGACATGATAAAGGCCAGCTACAATGTATACATTAGACATATGTATGTACTTATTTTATCATATGGGCAAACTGGAATGCAGCGGCCACAGCCATAGCAGCGTTCAGTTAATACTCCAGCCTGCATGTTTAACTAACAGTTTCAGAAAGGGCTCTTTGATAAAAAAAAGTCAACACTACCTATAGAAGTTTCACATAAAAAATATGTTCCATAAAGAAAAATAAAACCTTTACTGAGGTCGGTGTTTTATTGCCATACGAGAATTTTGTTGTTGACCATGCAGACTCAAAAGATATTGCATCAGCAGGACATACTCTCTCACAAGGCCTTGAACAGTCAAGTGGACACTCCTCTGGATCAAATTCTGTTCACAATTATGATGTTACTCAATTCAGTTTTAGTTAGCCGTAACCAAATATTGGTAACTGAAAAAGAAATCATTGTTTTCAAGCTGAATTACTGAAGCACCTAACCTTGAGATATCAGATCACAAACTTATGTTGACAATAATGTTAAAACATGAGCCACATAAAGCTGATGCAAATTTCACCTAGAGAAATGGAATAATGCAACTCATTTCAATGCTTATCATGCTATACAAAGTAAACAAGGAGGTACTTAATCACCAGCTTTTCGAAAGTGAAGATCCTCATCATCATTTACACTGATCATCACCCAAGGCCTTTGAAAAGGGAAAATCTCCAATGCTGCATCAATCCCCTCATTTACCGCGCTCACCACCGATACATCTGCTGCACAGTCTATGCAATCCACTGCAACAACACCACTCAATAAACTCAGTTTCTCACTCAACCAAAAGTGACTAGTTCAATTAACAAAGTTTCTAATTTAAGAGTTCTCAATTACCTCCAGCAAGAGTGTAAACCAAAGAGAGATTCCGTATATAAGCTTAAGGATCCTTGAGAAGAACATAGAGCAAAGTTAGTTAGTGTCAGGGAGTTGGCAACTTGGCATATAAGCTTAAGGATCATTGTTTTTGTTACCAATTACCTCGAAGCTTGCGCCGCATATGAGCTTGACCCAGTTGCCATTCTGAAGAGATTTTACTGGAGAGGACACAACTGATGGAACCCCAACAGTTTTGATGAGGCTCTTCACATCTTCAAGGGCTTTGTTGCCTCTAAGGTTCAGTTTTGCTGATAGTTATAACACAAAAGGTGTCAGAAGATGAAGAATGGGAAATTTGAAGTAGTTAAAGGTAAAGCTTTTTGATCAGACAGAAGGCAGAGAGAGAAGTGAGGAGAAAAAGAAGAAACCTTGATGCTGTTGAGGAGCAATTGAAGCACAACAGTGGAAGAAGCTGAGTGCCATCTCAAACTGAGATTCTGAGTGAACCTGGCTCAGTGATATCCATTAACAACAGAATTTGACGGTTCTGTAAATTATCCACTATTACTTCCAGCAAGTAATAACTGGGCTTTTCCTGAATGAACCCCAAACTAAATACAAAGGGTCCAAAATCTAGTAATCTACCCGGTCCAATAAACGGGAGTGAGATACTTTTTTTTTTCTTAATTTTTTATTTATTTTTCTATTCCACTAGCCTTCCTGCTGCCATCGCGCGTGAGTTTTTTTTTTTTTTTTCCTCCTTTACGATGCATGGAATACGTCTTTTAGTTAATTATTTACTTATCAATGCATGTGATACGTTTTTTAGTAATTTTCTTCTATAATTCACACTACATTATGTATCATATGACACATAAGAAAAGACTTTTCTCGCACGTGCGATTTATTATTTTCACGCATCTATGTCAGTTTGTTACGATTAATTCATTCATGACTTTGTACTATCTTTAATTCATTCTTGGACATAGCATGTCTCCCATATTTACCTTTCGGGATAGACAGTAACCATATACATAATCCTACAAATCTTCCATTTCGGGTTATTCTTCAATGTTGTGTGAAAGTTGCTCCACCTCCCATATATAAATTTAAACTTGAAAAAAATAGAGCCTTAAAACCGCCATGCGTACTCAAAACAATGATCTCTTAGATGTCCAAAAGTTTACTAAAAAGAAAAGATAAATAAAAGATGTCCAAAAGTAAGATATGTTTAAGAAAAATATTTTCCTGTCCTTCTGTTATGTGTCTTGACCTAATCGTTTCCTTATTAGAATATATTACAATATTGATAGATGTTCTAGATCATCCAGGAGACTCTATGTAATGCCTATAAATATGCCTTTCTATCAATAAATGAGTAGACCGTTATTCTTGTTATATGTTCTTCTTCAACACGTCATCAGCCCGTTGTTCTAACCCTAAGTCCATCGCCAAAAGAAAACCCTAACCCTAGAAAACCAAAACCCAATATTGGCAGACAAAACTTTCAGTACTTGGCCGAACCCAAAAACCATCATATAGCCCTTGTTCCCAGAATTCCAAAGTCACCAGCCTCACCCCAAGAACCGGCCGAAACAGTACCGAACCGGTCACCGGGATACACGATATTAAATTATTTTTTTAAAGGGGTGAGTCTACAATATTAGCTTGTTATTGAGACTCACATGTGTCATCCTCCCAAATATAAATACAATGTTTATGGTTGAGCCATCCTTATGTTAAGCATTTGTGGTTGTTTGGTGATAAATCTTGAATTTATGGCCATGCGTGGACTTCTTTCTTGTCTGTTATACGATGTGGGGCAAATATGTTGTTGTGGTTTGCATGTTTGACCCTTTGTTTCGTGCTTCCTGCTCGGCCCAGACTATCATGACCTTCAGGACAATGCCTACTTGGTCTGCCACACGCTGGGCTTCTAATAGCATCGTGGGCCGATGAGGTATTTACTTGCTACCGACTACAAGTCCCGCCAAGTTCCCGTTTAAGACACGTCTTGAATGAGAACTTGAAGTTATGGCCCATGATTTGACAAATTACCATCGGGTACCCCATCCTAGTCCCCCTAAGTTCGTACTCAAGACATGTTTGAACGAGTTGTTATTGCAATGGACTAAGGTAGCGAGCCTTTACATATCATGTGTTTCTGCTTGAGCACGGGGTTTAATCCCCACATGAGTTATCAGGCCACTATTCTCCATGTAAGGAGAATGATATGAACTGCCCAACTCCCACTACGGTTCTCATGATTGCAGTTGTTTCGCCTATGCTTCCCGGTGATGCGTTTTCGGGGTATTGTGTTTCTTCCCGTTGGTTGTTATCCGGGGTCATATAGGAGTAGCCGGGATTGAAATTACCCCGGCCCCTACCTTTCAAGAATGGTATTCTAACGCAGTTGTTGAGCGATCTCCCGATGACAATGATCCAGGTATCAATGATTGAAATATGTGGCTTGCTTGGCAATTGGAATATGCGGCTTCCCGGTGTAATCAAAGATTAACTTCCAACGTGATACCTCCCGGGAGCTTTGGTATGTCTGCAACAACCCACGTTGGTTTGAATGAAACAGTTTCTACCAAGGTACTACCGGTCCCGGAGGGTTTTAATGTAGGATCCCGAGCTTTGGCGCTGGGTTGGTGGCGTTTTGAACTGTGTCAGAACATTAATTGCATGTTCGCCAGATGACATTGTAGGGAGAATTAAAGGACGTTCAATTAATGCACGTTGTTTCATCCTTCTCTTCTTCGAGAAGTTACCTCTTAGTGGGACACATGTCATGATCCTGGGATGGAGCTTGACAACCTTGATTTCCTCATTTGCAGTTAATCGGTTTTTAATATGGAATGGGGAGGGAACCGAGGCGTCTTTTCCCTCCTCTTCTATATACTCTTCCTCTTCTCTTTTTTCTTCCTTCTCTTGTTTTTTTCCTTCTCTCCCTATTTTCTTCTGCTCTGCTCTCTGTTCACCTTAACCCTTTCTGCTCTCTGCTCTCTACTTGTGTTCTTTCTCTCTGTTTCCAAGCGTGTTATTTTCAAGAGTTGCAGAAAGAAGGGGGGTTTGCTTGCTCTGTCGCCTGTTTTGCAATTGCTAGGTGATCTCCACTCCCTGCTCCGGCAAGTCTCTTGCCTTCATTATCCGGTCAGTATCTTTCTACCTTGCTTTCTACTTTTAAAGCAAACTTTTTCAGTTTGGGTTGTGGGTCTAGGGGATATGTGTGATCTTTGGTTGAAACTTAGGTTTTTTATGGGTTCATGGTTGTGTGTTAGGGTTGTGTTTGAGCTTTGCACACTCTCGTTGGTGGCGGCATGGCTTGGTAATCTGATAGGTCTTAGGGTTCTCTTTTTTTTTTTTTTTTATGGTTAATGGATCCTAAGGCAACTGGCACCAATGGCTCCAGCTCATCTCAGCGGTCTCTCGCTGAAGATGATGAAAGGATGGATGGATACTTGTAGTGCCCAACTCGTAGGGCTCCTGCTTGTGCTGCTTCTCCCTTCGAGTGCTCTTGCTCGAGTCCTGATCACCCATCCATTTCCGCGTCCAACGGTGGAGTAACAGAGGTATTCGAGGCCTTACATCGTTTGGAGGATGGTAGGGTATGTAGTCTCACTCCGGAAGAGATCGAGCAATTCCGGAAGGAATGAGACATTCCCTCGGACATGCCACTGCGCAGACTATGTTCCGGAGAGTTAGCCTGCACTCCTCAAGATAACTTCATCGCCGTGCACGACAATATGTTTAGGAACGGGTTCTCGGTGCCACTACCGCAGTATGTACAATATATGCTGAGTATGCTTCAACTGGTTCCTAGCCAAATCCCTTCAAATCAGTGGCGCTAACTTCTAGGGCTCGGATGCCTGTACTTGTCGAATATGGGGTGACCCACAATTAACGAGTTTCGAGCGTTATACCGGTTGCCATACTCGAAGAAAGCGGGAAGCTCCGGGTGTGTCAGCTTCACGACAAGGGATTACGAATCTATTATCACTGACCTCTAGTCGTCTATCAACAATGTGTGGTGTGCAAAGGTAATTCTGGTGGGTGGCTCTTGATAGCGGAAGACGAAGTGGCATACCGTTCCTAATTACTTCAGAGCCATCGGGGACCAGGCGTACTCGCTGACAACTGTTGAGCGAGTGCGCATCGCCAGGATTTACACTGCGTGGCCCAATGAGGAAGATCGCAGTTCATATCATCTTAGTTGGTGGGCCGTGTTGGTTCACTACGAAATGGGTAGATTGCCCGATGAGTTTTATTTGCCTTGACCTTGCCCCTCTTAATTTTGCTCCATTTTTTTTTACCTTGTCGTGACAATAATATTTTTTTGCAGGCAAACTCACTCGGCTTGTCCCTCGTCCTAGACACCCGCTCGACATGGACAAAGACCAGGACCTTCCACTAGGCCATATACATCATCAGACGACACTTTTCAGACGACATATTTTGGACGATTTTGAGTTTGTGTCGTCTGATTAATTTTTCGACCCTTCAGACGACATTTGTGAAGTATAAATCGTATGAGTGCCATGCTCCCTTCATACTTCTGGATGTTGCTCAATTTGTCTGTCATATGCAAAATTTCAGACGGCATATATATGCAGTGTAAAAAAGCAACATTTAGCAACTTTATGGTAATACGTCAGACAACATATAAAAGTTGTCTGTGAAAGAATGCGAAATCTACTTTTAATCCCATTTTTATATAGTTCGTCCAACAACATATTAATGTCATCTGAAACAACCATAAATCTTTGATTTATAACTCCATTTTGAACCCTTAAATTCACTTATTCATACGACAAACAAATGACGTATAACAAACCCATAAAATTGAGTGTATGAACCTTGTAATGTATAACTTCAGACGACATATGAAAGTGGTCTCTCTGACCCTAAAATACTCAATTTATAATTAAATATTGAGTTTGGTTACCTTTTATTGTATTTAATCAGATGACATATAAATGTCGTCTGTGGGAACCTGAAATATAAGTTTGAAAAATGGCTCAACCTTTTAATCTATTCATCAGACGAGGTTAATATGTCGTCTGTATGAACTTAAAATAGTCAATTCATTTGAATTTGGGAGAGGGCGCCAACCTTAATGTATTCATCGCACAACATAAAAATGTCGTCTGGACCTGAAATATTTGAATTTAGGCGCTAGAGTTTTCCCTCACTTTTTTTTCAATGTGAGACGGCGATTATATGTCGTCTGAGGTTGTAAATAAGTGGTCAACATAAAATGTGCATATTTTCCAAAAGGAAACGCCCTTATCTCCTCCGACCAAAACTTATATTTTTGATTAATCGGTTTTCAAACTCCCGTTAAGAGTAGGAAAATAGTTCTATGTAATAGTTTGGACACTTTGATGAAACGATGATGTACTCCTCCTTGTGGAAGCTATAAGAAAGTTTATCTATATATGAAGTTGACTCTAATGATCGAGACTTATAAGTTATTGAAAATGGGTAAATTTTCATCCACCTACATATTTAAGTACTGCGATCATATCCAACGGTCAGATTAGGTAAATTTTGTCTCTTATATATAGTTGCCTTATAAAGATGTATGTTTACAAAGAACTTAGTAAACATGTTATAGCACATTAGTACGCATGTTGTGATTCAAATGACGGAAATAGGTTTTTTTCAAGTTTGAGTGTCAGATGTCATCATGATAGTGAATTATGGATGTAGAACAAAATTCATGCATTTTCGATAAAGTTCGTGTCTCGGTCGATGCGGTCAACGTTAATCGAATCTTGCTTAGTAACTTCAGATGACATATATATGTCGTCTGAGCAATACTTTTAAAAGTCAACACTTTTATCTAAACGAAAACGCTCTTATCTAGACCGACCAATACTTAAAGTTGGGATTCGTCAATTCTTATACCATCATCTAGTGTCAACGAAACTATTTTATGCGAACATTCAGACCCGTTTATCGACCGATCATATAGCTCTCCATGAGGAAGAATAGGAACGTTTATCTATATATGAAGTTGACTCTAATGATCGAGACCTATAAGTTATTGAAAATGGGTAAATTTTCATCCACATACATATTTAAGTACTGCGATCATATCCAACGGTCAGATTAGGTAAATTTTGTCTCTTGTATATAGTTGCCTTATAAAGATGTATGTTTACAAAGAACTTAGTAAACATGTTATAGCACATTAGTATGCATGTTGTGATTCAAATGACGAAAATAGATTTTTTCAAGTTTGAGTGTCAGATGTCATCATGATAGTGAATTATGCATGTAGAACAAAATTCATGCATTTTCGATAAAGTTCGTGTCTCGGTCGATGCGGTCAACGTTAATCGAATCTTGCTTAGTAACTTCAGACGGCATGTATATGTCGTCTGAGCAATACTTTTAAAAGTTAACACTAAAATTGAAAATGAGGGCGGACTTCTAAAATGAAAGGCGGGACTCTAAAATGTAGAGCGGTGCATCTCCCTCTTTTTTTTTTTCTTTTTCTCTCCCACATGTTAACTGTTTTGTCTTTGGTAGTCTCTATCTGGTCTTTTTCTCAGCCTATAATTTTCATCAATATGGTGTTTGTTTTGATGGGTTTTTTTTATCTTTATTTATGGGTTTTGATTGTTTCAGGGATTGAAGTCAAACCCGGAAAGCCTTTCACTCATAAACCTGGTGACTCCAATGGACGGCTTCACATTTCGATGGTAATGGGTTCTATTAATTCAGTACTCCCTGTGAATTGTTTAAACTAGTTTGAACATTTTTTTTTAAATCCGTAGATTGGTTTTCGGCTATTTTAATAGCTCTAAGATAAATCTGAATATGAATAGCAACCGTGTGATTTGGGGTTTTAGTTAACTGCATGTTTAGGATTTACTCGTACCAGTTGTGTGTCTGCTTTTGATATTTGAATTGAGTTTGTGGTGTGGTGAGTCTGGTTTTCATTGTATGGATCAATAATGTGCATAGTGATATATACAGGCAACATTGGGGTTGGGGGCTGCAACCAAAAGAAGCATACTCCAATGTAATGTTGGAAACAAGAGTCCGGTTTATTTATGCTGTTTGTATCCTGAGAAGAATGAGTGTTTGCAACTACATTTGGAATTTGATGAGGCTGATGAAGTCATGTTCTCAGTTCTTGGTCCTCGCAGTGGTCACCTGGCTGGTTACTATCTAGGTGGTCGTCGACCTTACAATCCAGATGAGTCGTATCCTTTTGTTAAATGGTGTTGTTGTTTATGGCTTGAATTGCATTTCATTTCTCTCTACTTAGTGATTTGGTCTTCTTTTTTGTTTCACAATGAATTAGTTGCTGGGCAAAGAGAAAAAAATGGTACGGGATTTGTTGGTTGTATACATTTCAACAGATGGGGATCCAAGCGGCTAATAGTCTTCTATTGTCTGGATAATGTCAAGATTTATTTTTCTCAGAGATCATTGCTGCAGAACATTTTCACCTCCCATCCTCAGTTTTCCTACAGTCACATAGGTGGTTTGAGTTTTGAACACTTCCATCATCATGAAAGAGACTCTTTATTTTTCCTTTACAACAATGTCTAGAGAATCCTTTGGAGAAGATATTGCTGACTCAGAAACACAGAGATCTGTTAACAGTGAAGACGAAGAGTATGATGACAGTTTCATTGATGATGGTGATCCTGAAGTCTTCCCCTCTACTCCTTTATCTGATGCTACAGGTAGGAATAAAAAAATATGTGCTTTCCTGAATCACACACAAATTGGAGTACAAGATTTCAAATTAAAGTTGATGACAGCAGCTCTGCATCACTCTACTTATCTGTATTGTAGAGTATATGTTATTGTTCAAATAACTTGGAATAAGTGGTGCATATAACCAGTGTGGCCTTCTGGGATCTCTTCATCACTTTTCTTAAAGTGACTGGCTTCCATATTTGTTTTTGTTGAGTCAACTTGTGCCTGAGGTTACCTCATTGGTGAAACTTCGCAACATTGTTTTAAGCTGTTTACTTTTTTTGTATATGCAGATTCTGGTTCTGGATCTGAAGAGGAGTTTTTGGCTAAGAAGAAACCTCAAAAGGGAAAGGCGCGCCACAGACGACTTAAAAAGACTTACCTAATAAGTGATTCAGACATGGAATGTGAAAACGAGAATGATAACAGTCGCCCAATTTCCTCTTTGTTCAAGACAAAATTATCTACCGATGAGGATGCAACACAGGAAAAGGAAGAAAAAAATTGACAAAGGAACTGTTGATACCAGCAACGAGAAGGCAGTGGATGATTTTTCTACTGAATCAATTAGACATGCTGATGATGTACTTTTAGATGGTCAGATGAAAAGGTATTTCTCCCGCTTAACTGATAGACAAGGGAACTGTTTCTCAAATTTTCCCTCAAGAAACGTTGATGAGTTTGTAAAGTTATTGGCCTGTTTTAAGATGTCAATACATATCACCACTAGGGGAGTTTCTTCTTATAAAATTCAATTGATGTATTGAATTATTGATCAATGTTTCATTGGCTTTAACTGCAGGCAATTGGATGTGCCAGTTGCTCCGTCTTCCATAGTAGACCTTGATAATGGGGGAAAGCCAAAAAGGAAAAGAAAAGAACGGTTGCAGGAGGAGAAAAAACTTGAAGCTGATGTCCTTAAAAAGGAGAATGAACCCCAGAAAATTGAGGCAAAAGCTGAAAATAGGAGTCACAATGGACAACTGACGGCGGTAAACCATAGGTGAGTCTTTTTTCTTCGTTTGCCTTATATTTGGTATATTCTAACTCATGATACTGTATGGTTCAAGAATATAGTGAAGATGATGTTTTTTGGTCTTGATTTTCATTATATGTGCTCGAGCAGCGGAGCTGAAATGCCAGATGACTTATCATTGCCTTCCACGGAGGTTGGCCCTGGAAACAGTGATAAACCGAAGAAGAAAAGGAAGAAGCGGGTGATAAACCAACATTTAAATTTTGTAATTCTTCAATCAGACGGCATATATATGTCAAGTAAAGGACCTCGGCATGACAAAATCATAACAAACTATGATAATACTTCATTCAGTCGACAGTTAACTGTGGTAATACCAAGTCGAAAAGTAAAAATATGTGGTATGAATACAAATGCAACTACAACTAAATGTTGTATGACAGAAGCACCAAATTTTTTTTTAATAGTTTACAATGTGAAATGACAGATAAGTGAGGTTAGATCTTCTATATAACCACATATATTACAAGTATTTGACGTTGTAAGCTCACACACTCAACACTTAATTGAAGTGTGATTTGATAGAAAAATCCAATAAATCAAATTATTCTCCAATCAGTCCACACTTATATGTGGTAGGTATACAAAACAGACGACATTTGATGTGTCTTGTGATATGATATTACAGTTTTTGGATGCTTATTTAGTCCACACTTAACTGTGGTGTGTTTATTAAAATTTTTCAATCTTTACTCTTCTCAGACGGCATAAGATATGTCGTGTGATAGCATTTCAGACGACGGCTATTCTCCGTCGTCTGATAGACCATCACTCGACAGCTCCTCAGACGACATAAAAAAAAAAGTCAGACGACAGACTTGGACCGTCGTCTGATGATGTATATGGCATAGTGTTCTTATGAAATTGCTGAACGTGGGGAATATTGCCTCGCGCACGGAAGTAGACTTAGACACACAATCAGTGCGTGTCTTAGAGTCCCAAAAATTGTTATAGGTTCCGGATGAAGCCTACGGGACTGTTGCTTCACCGCCGCCACAGCCGCCACCCCTTCCTCCTGGAAGCTCCAGGGCGACGGTGAACCTCGGCGAGAAGAAGAAACGCCATCACCACTCAAAGAAGAAAGCCCAAGCTGTTCTGGATTCCCAAGTGACCTACACCGGGAAGGATGTTTCCGGGGACCCCGCCCCTAATCCTAAAAGGTTGAAAGTTGCACCCGGAGGCTCTGTTCCCTCGCTATCTCTGCTTGCCCCTCCCGTTCCAACCAAATTGAAGACCCTAATCAGGCAGGTCCTCGATGAGTACGGCTGTGCAGACGAAAATTCATGCGCACAAAAATCTAGGATCTGAAAGGCATCGACCTTGACCGGGTGAGGTTTAAGGAAAGCTTTCCCGTTGAGACCCGACAGATTGCTCAGGAGCATCTGATGAAGGTTAGCGCTCAAGATATCTTTTCCTTTTGCTCATATTGCTTACGTTGTCTCCTTGGTTTAACTCTTTTTTTTTGCAGGCTCTCTTTGTAGTTTACTCAATTGACGCTAGCGAGAACACCTCGGAGATGAAGCAGCAGGTGGCCAAGCTGAATGGTCACGTGAGCTTCCTCCAAACTGAGAAGGGGGCTCTGGAGAAGGAGAAGAACGCGTTGGCTGAGAAGCTGGCCATGTTGCAGCTGCATGTTCAAGAGCTGGAGAAGAAAGCCAACCGGGTCCCAGAGATTGAGGTCGAGATGGAGTCTCCGCGCCTGTCGCTTGGGAAGTTGCGCCCGTTGGAGAGTAAGCTATGAGAGAGGGAGTCTGAGATCGCAGAGTTTGAGCGCCTATTCCCCGTGCGCTGCGATCGTGCGGTGGCCGAGTACAAGGAATCCTAGGAGCTCAAGGACCTACTACAGGCTGCCCGGGATGGGGCCATCGCGGAGAAGTTTAATGAATGGAGCGAGCATGGGTACCTCGACTGCCCCCGGATGGTGGATGACCTGCTCGCCGCAAAGGCCTAATCTTAGAAGGATGCCCAGCCTGTCCTCATGAAGGGTCCCCCCGAGACTCATCCTAAGACTGTCGGAGATGATGAGAATGCGTCCGAGAGCGAGGAGGAAGAGGAAATGGGCGACTCGACCGAGAAGGACCAAGCTTAGGATTTTTGTGTCTTTTGTATTCTGTTGGTGACTATGCCATCACGGTCCCTCAGGTAGAACATTGTTGGGCCGACTTCCTCTACTATTTCATATGGTCCCTCTCATGTTGGATCAAGGGTCATTGATTTTGTCATCACCCGCTTCATCACCCAGTCTCTTAAGCCTAAAGGTCGGGGCCTGACCTTACTGTCGTAGTGCCGGGCAACCCGCTATTTGTACACTTGGTTGTGTAGATCGGCCCTTTCCTTTTTCTCCTCAATGAGATCGTTATTCAGCCGGAGTCCCTCTGCATTGGTCTCCTCATTATAGTTGAATTCAACTCTTCCCGATGGCACTGTTAGTTCAATCGGGATGACAGCCTCTGTACCAAATGCCATGCTGAAAGGCGTTTCTCCTGTTTACTCTGTCGCGGTTGTCCGGATGGCCTACAATGCTTCCGGGAGCTTCTGTGCCCATAACCCTTTGTCATCGTCCAACTTCTTCTTCAACAATATTTTGATGATCTTGTTAACTGCCTCTACTTACCTGTTGGTCTTTGGGTGAGCTACCAATGTGAACACTATCCGGGTCCCTGTGTCCTCAGTGAACTGTATGAGGTTTGGGTTGTTGAACTGGATGTCGTTGTTAGTAACGATAGTCTTTGGGACCCCAAACCTACAGTAGATATTCTTCATGAGAAATTTTTTTACGTTTTCGGAGGTTATTTGACCCAGCGGCTCTGTCTCAACCCACTTTATATAATAATCCACCGCTACGATGACATACTTGAACTGCCCAGGAGCCGTGGGGAGCTTCCCGACTAGATCTAACCCCCACTGTGCGAACGGCCATGGGGACATCAGGATTGAGAGGGCGATGGATGGGGAATGTATTTTGTTAGCATGTTGGTGGCATTTATGACATCCCGCTAATATTCTATCCGCCATCTTTCCCATGTTAGGCTAGAAGTATCCCGTTCTTAGTGCCTTGTGGGACAGTGACCTCGATTTTGAATGGTTGCCGCAGACTCCTTCATGGATATCCCGAAGAATGGTCTCATCTTCCTCTATGGACACACATTTAAGGTTGGGAAAACAATAACCCCTACGGTACAACTTATCATTTATTAGGATGTATCTGGCACACCGTGACTGCAACTTCCTCGCTTGTCGCCTATTCTTCGGGAGAACTCCTTCCTTTATGAACTCAATAATTGGGTCCATCCACGTGGGCTCCCTAGGGACAATGGAGATGACAAATATCTCCGAGATCATCTTGTTAATGCTAGGCCGATCTAGGATCTTGATCTTGACTTTCATGCATCCTTTCTGATGGGTGCCGGTGGCTAGTCTTGCCAAAGCATCAGCATTACTGTTCTCCTTTATGGGCACTTGGGTGACCGTTGCCAATTCGAACCTGTGTAAGAGATCCTTTGCCAGCACCTGATAGAAATTTAGATGTGGCTCCTTGGCCTCAAAGGTCCCGTTGATCTGGTTCACCACCAGATGCGAGTCACTGAACACCTGTACTCTCCTTAATTTCTTGTGCCAACTATAGTCTCCTGATCAACGCTTCGTATTCAGCAGCGTTGTTGGATGTGACAAACTTGAATTTCAGGGCGTACTTGTACTTGAACCCGTCTAGGCTGACTACTATTATTCCCACTCCTCTTTTGGCTTTTGTTACCGAGCCATCTACATACAGCTTTTAACTTGGCTTTGCCTCTAAGGGGGCCTTTACCTCAAACTGATTACTCTCGAGAAGCCCCTTGTCGTTCTTCATTGGCGTAAGCTCCGAGATGAAGTCTGCAGCCGCTTGCCCTTTGATGGCTACCCTTGGCACATAGTGTATATCAAAGTCATGTAATTCGATTGCCCATTTGGACAGCCTCCCTCTCGCTTTTGGCTTCAGCAAAACCTGTTGGAGTGGGCAATTGGTGAACATGGTGATAGAATGTGCTTGGAAGTAATGCCTTAGCTTTTGAGCCGTCACGATGAGCGCAAGAGCCAGCTTCTCGATGTCTGGGTACCTACTTTCTGCTAAGGTGTAGCCTTTTCCCACATAATACACCCGGAGCTCGATGACATTATCTGTCTTGATTAAGGCTGAACTCACTGCTGTGTCGGACGCTGCTAAGTACATGTATAGCATTTCTCCGGGAATTAGCTTTGACAACATAGGACCGAGGCTAGTTACTTTTTGATTCTCCTAAAGGCCTCCTCCTGCTCGGGCCCCTAATTGATCAACATGAAGTGCTGACTCTTCAGCAGCTTAAAGAATGGAGCACACTTGTCCGTGAGCCTGAAAACAAACCTAGCGAGGGTTGCTATCTTTCCTGTTAGGGGCTGCACCTCGTTTCTTATCTTGTGGACCTCCATATCTAATATGGCCTGGACCTTCTCCGAGTTTACTTCAATTCCTTGCTTGCTTATTACATGGCCCAGGAATTTTCCCTTAGTGACTCCAAACAAACATTTGTTCGGTTTAGCCTCGTACCGTAAGGGAGGACGATGTCGAAGACCGCCTGCAAGTCACCTACATGTTTGACTACAGTAAGAGTTTTTACCAACATATCATCTACATACACCTCCATGGTTACTCCCAGTTGTTTAGCAAACATCTTGTTCATTAGGCGCTGGTTGGTTGCTCTAGCGTTTTTCAAACCGAACGGCATCCTCTTGTAATAGTACACTCCCTTGTCAGTGGTGAACGCAATGTGCTCTTCATATGCCGCATCCATCATTATCTGATTGTATCCTATGTACGCGTCCATGAAGCTCCGCATTTCAAACCCGGAGGTGGAGTCAATGAGTTAGTCTATTCGCGACAACATGAAGCTGTCTTTGGGACATGCCCTGTTAAGATTGGTGTAGTTTACACACATTCGCCGTTGCCCCACTGCTTTCTTAGGAACCATGACCACGTTGGCCAACCATTGCTGGTATTTGGCTTCTCTGATAAACTAGATTTCTAGTAGCCTCTTCACTTCTCTCTTGATGACTTCGTACTTGGCTGAATTGAATGATCTGCGCTTTTGCCTCACCTGGGGCACGCCTTTTCAGATTCCTAGCAGGTGCGTCACTATCTCCTTCGAGATCCCGAGGACATCTGCATATGACCAGGCAAATGCTTTGCTGTTGTCCTTCAATACCTTATGTTGCAGCATTGAGTCTTGGGTCCTCGTAGACATCCATCGCGAGGGCCTTAGGGTTTTCTGAGACTAACACTTCCGCCCTCCTCCTTCTTGCATAGATAATGGTCTAACTGCGCGGTGACAAGAAACGGGTCTTCGTGCGACTGCCTGATTCCTTGCTATTCTCTTTCTACAAATGTCACCGATCTCCAGCTCACGTTGATGTGCTGATTGTTGCAGCTTTCGAAGGTGAATATCTCTTGCCCTTCTCTGATCCCTGTGCATTGCTTATTTGCCTTGTTACTCCTCTAGTCTAACCGTGCTCCCTCATAGATAGTGTTGATCCTCTTGTACACGGGAACCCCTGCCCCCTGCCACTGACCTGATACATACTGTTGCAGTTTGCCTGCTTTTATCTGGCCTTCTATTGCCCTCTTCAACTCTACACAATTGTTTACCGCATACGTGGCCTCCCTATGATACATGCAGAACTTCCTAGTGTCCTCCATGGTCAATCTTGATGGTGGGAACTTCCTGTTAGGGGCCTTGGGATTGCACCCTTGTTCTCGTTCCACACTACCTCGGGAGTTGCCGTCAAGGTTGTAAAGTTTTCTCTGGCTACGTGAGTCATTTTTATGAACCCGTCATCCTGGTAACCCCCTTTGCCTTTCCCTTATAGGCCTTCCACCTGCTTGGCGGGCTTCCTACCTCCCTCTTTGTACCTCTTGCTAGGGGTGAAATGTAACAGCCTGGCCCAGTCCATTGAGATATTGTCCGCTTTGGGCTGAACGACCCTCACAGTTTTGCTCTTGAGGTTTCACCTCAAAAAACGTCTCAATGTAAGGTGATAGTTTTGCACATATAAGCATAGCAACCTATCTCCTCCGGGCGATGTGGGACAGATGCACCTACTAGCTTGCCTACCTAGTTAGGTCATCACAATCCACCCCTTTTAGGGCCCGATGTCTGCATCGGCACACTTCCGGCTGGGGACAGGCTCTAGTACCAACTGTAACAGCCCGGCCTAGTCCATTGAGATATTGTCCGCTTTGGGCCCAACGACCCTCACGGTTTTGCTCTTGAGGTTTCACCTCAAAACGCTTCTCAATGTAAGGTGTTAGCTCTGCACATATAAGCATAGCAACCTATCTCCCCCGGGCGATGTGGGACAGATGTACCTACTAGCTTGCCTGCCTAGTTAGGTAATCACATGAAAGCTTGTCTCTCCTGGTCCCATTTCCATGTTCTTACTTCTTGGATCGTTTGCCCTTGGGACTTTGCCCTCCTATCCTCTTTTCTCTTACCCATGGATTGATCCCCATACATATCGTGGTCTGCTTGAGCATGCCTAATTGCCATTTCCATTAGTTAATCGTAACCCCGCAGATTTTCAATTTTTAAGGCATATAAGAACTTTCCGGGTAGCAGGGATTGGATAAACGCCTCTTCCGCCACTTTCTTGTTGAAATTCTTGACCTTGGTCGTGGCTCCCTGCTAGCGGTTCATGAAGGCTTTTAGTCCCTCACCGTGCCCCTGCTTCACTTTGAACAGCTAGGCGGTGCTCTGCCCGTCCGTAGGCAATATGAAACAGTTCACAAATCTATATGCCAGTTGCCTGAAGCTGTCTATCAAGCCGGCCAAGAGCTCGTAAAACCAACTTAACGCTTCTCCTAATAGTGTCTCTTGAAACATGTTGCAACACACATCGTCCGTGTAACCCTTAGCGTTGGTGTGAGACTTGAAGCTATCGAGAAAGAGATGCGGGTCTCCTTCGCCCCCGTAGCTCAACTTCAGAGGCTTAGCTGCATGAAAGCGCAAGGTCTGCGTGATGGCTCTCGTGAATGGTCCCCTTCTTTCTTCGAATCCCATCCCGGGCGGGTTGTGAGCCGCTCGTCTTTTTGCTTTGTTTACTCTTATGGTTAGGTTTACAACACAGTCCCGCATGGCCATCAAAGCCGCCTCTACGCTCGTTGGCTCTTGCACCCTCTCCTTGACGGGGGTTAGGAGCGATGGTGGGCCCTCGCCATGCCTTCCGGAAACAGATTGACTCCAACGTGGACCGTTCTGCGGGATGCTGGCAACGACATTATCGGGGATCCTCGGCCCTTTGCTTGCTGCTCTTGTAGGGTGGCAGCTGCTTGCTCGATTGCCTCGTCACTTTTAACCTACGCGCCAGCGCGCTCATTATAGTGACATTGTCCCGCTCCAACTTTTTCTCCCGGCTTGCCGCCTTTAGGCGGTCACGGGTTTTTTCTCTTTCCAAACGCACCACGTCTGCTCTCAACCTTTCAACCATGTCTTCCACTTCCTCCTGCGTGTGGTCATGCATCGTCCTGTCCGGGGTCCTTTCCCGGTGATTCCCTACGGGCGTGCAGTCATGCCTCTCACTTGATACCTCACTTCGCCCCGCAGTCCTCGACTGGACCCCGCTGATCCTCCAATGTCGATATGCTCACTCTGATCTGCTTGCTTGAATCAGCCATAGCGTCACGTTAACCTTTCGTAAAGTTTCTTACAGATGACGTCAATTATTTCTGCAAGATCCCGTAGACCTCGTAGAAGCTTTTGGCGTGATCTCTGCCCTCGGTTGTCATTAACTATTTACCTGTAAGAGGAGATTTACCAAGACTTTCCGGTCTTTCTCTCTCCGGTCAGTTACGAGGTTGGTATAGTATTTAATGCTAGGAGATTTCTTACTGTTTTGGTTGACTTCAGCATTCACTATTAGGATTGCAGACTTAAGAGACGAAGTCATTTTGTGGCATAAGAGACCATATTCATCGCGCATAAGTACCTATATGACGAAAAGTCGGTCGCATAAGCGTCGTTACATAAGTGGTGTCGCATAAGAATCTATGCGACGAAAAAAAGTTATTCGTCGCTATACTTTCTACAATGCGACGACGCATGTGTCCTCTTATACGACGAAATGTCGTCACATATATGTTTCGACGAAAAAAATTTCGTCATTAGGATTTTCGTCATAGCTGCACTTGCTGACGAAAGGTTTCTTCACTTATGCGACGAAAAGTACATATTCGTCGCATATATTTTCTGATGAGACGAAAAGAATTTCGTAGTCAGGAATTCCGTAACGACGAAACATGGCTGCAATTGCCGACGAAAACTTGTTTCACTTATGCGACGAAAAGTACATATTCGTTGCATGAGGTTTTTTACTGAGGCTTGTCTTATTCTATTGTTTTCTTTTTCCTCTCTGTTTCACTATTAAATAGTTTTTTTTAAAATAGAAACAGAAAATATAAAACTGCAAATTTAACAAACAATAATATTTAAATATTAATAATTTGATCATATAAAGCCTTTAGTAACACTTTGAAAGTAAACTAAACAAAATCATTCATTCATGCTAGCTAGCCTATCATTCTCCAACTAAACAAAACTAACTGCATGTCCCAGACTGAATACATAACCTTAAAGGCTGCTTCTCCATCTAAATAAAACCAAAACAATGAAGCATATATACAGCAACCTAACCTTAAAGGCTTCTCCATTTAAACAAAACCAAAATAGTGAAGCATGCAGTGTTGTATCTAGTTCCTCTCAACTTCCATGTTGTTCCTTGCATCAACATTTTCATTTAAAGGTTGTTGGGAAGGGACTTGTGGAGGACACCCAGTCTGCTGCGCTGGCATAAAAGACATCACTGCTGCTAGTTGCTGCTTCACCAATGTCATCTCTTCACTAAGGTTTTGTGCAACCGCCTTGGCTTTTTCGGCCCTCTCCTCAGCAATATGTAATCTGTCCTCCACCTCATAAACTCGAGAACGTGAAGTGGAAGATGATGACTCTCGTACACCTGCTCTTCCAAGACAACGAATCTCCTTCCCGGATCTTCTACCGACTCCTGCTTCAAGCACCTTAATGTTTATCGACCACTCCAAAGGTGGGAGCTCACCCTCCAGGACGTTAGGGTTTGCATTCTTCTGATCATTCTTCAATTTAGAGGCATCTTTCTGTATTTCCTCCTGCATTTAAAAAAAATGTGTAAATGATAAGCTTGTAATAAGATTTGGAATTTAAATTCTTATTGCAGTTGAAGAGTTGATAAATAGTGAGGGAAAATAAGTGTTCCTTTATGGATGGAACTCTTAGTAATCTGCTACCTATATATATGTAGACACTTGTCCCTTCTTACACACTTTTTTTTCTCAATCTAGTCCCATATACTAGGAGATCATAATGGTGGAATAAGAAGAAGACTATCATGGACAATCCGGGTGATTAATAGTGATATATGTGTTTTGTATATATTCATGTTTTCTGCAGAATTAGGATAGATAAACTGAGCTCAATCCTAAGCACAATAAACCAAATTCAATATAAAGAAATTGATATCATGACTTGATCTAATATATACAACAGTAAATGCTCCTACAGAGATATGAAACTTACAATAATAAATTCACATTCACTAAGACAAAACACGTACAAATGCATCTGCATCAATTGAAAATTATTTAATTGCACCAACTGAAAATTATTTGCACAATATATGTAAGCTATTTGCACCAAATTTAATTAACTTACAAGATTCTTGACAGCTTTAGGGTCTTTGACTATATCATACAAATATGTGTAAGCTGGGATAACATGAAATTCCTCACCCTTTTCTTTGTGGTGGACCACCCTGTAGATGATAGGTAGCCGCCTCGTGTGGTGCTCCGACTCCTTCTTACAATGGTTGGTCGTGTTAGACACCGATCGTGTCTGCCAATCACATAGTAGTTCATATAAATATAATGGATCATCAAGCTTATACCACATCATCTAATACAAACAAAATTATTATTTTTAACATGCTTATAAGACAAAAAAAACATGATGAGATTACGTTTTGGAAGCCCTTTTGTTTTCCCACTACTCACACAGTGTAATTATTTTCTTTGAACCAATCAGTAAGCAACAAACAAAATTAGAGAAACATGATGCTTTTGCTAATTTATATGAATTATTTACAAATAAAATAAAATTATTATATAACAGGACTTGATGAATAAAATTGAGAGAAAAAGAAAGTAAAAGAGACTAGCAGTACTCAAACACCAACAGACTTAACTTATATATATTTAGTGTTGTGGAAACTGGAAAGGGTGAAGAGTGTATTCTTGAATACATTGTAGGTAAGAGATTCTCAACAAAAATGTATTCTCTAGATACCTACATGGAGAGCCTTAATTAGTTGAATGTAGTTGATGCCTTATAAGGGGACTAGAAAATTTCTATGATGCATGCAAGAAGTCTTTGGAATAGAAAGACATGACTTGCTATGTTACTATACCATTCTACTCTCTGGTTCTAAAACCTACAAAATGTTCACCGTTCACTTGCAATCTCTACTGTCATTTTCGTAGTTATAAATTTCTAGAGTATCACTGAAGCATTCAGTACTAGACTTTTCATGCACAGAGTTTACTTGTCTTGCAACAAGGTCTAAAAAGTAGGATGTCTAGTTGACAACCACTATAGCACTCTCTCACAAAATATAAACAGACATCATAATTAAGCTATTATTCATTCAAGGGACCACTTTTTAAACATAATATAAACAGACCTTTTGTTTTAGATCTGGTCAGTGAGGAAGGAGATATAAAGTCGAAAACACTTATGCGACGAAAATTTCGTCGTATTAGTAATAAGTTTTGTCTCATAAGCAACGTCTTATGCGGCAAAAGAAATTTTTCGTCCCTTAAGGTAAATGTTTTTGCGACGATATTCATTTGTTCGTCACCTAACACATATATAACTTAAGAGACGAAAGTGTTGTCTTCGTCTCTTAAGTTAAATTTTTGTCGCTTAGGGAATAACTTATGCGACGGTGTAGTGTTTCGTCTCTGAAGTGTTTACCTAAGCGACGAAGTGTTTTTCGTAACATAATTTATTATCTAAACGACGAACAAAATTCTTTTCGTCGCATATGTCTTTTTTCCTAGTAGTGATTGTATTATGGCCATGCGTGGACTTCTTTCTTGCCGGTTATACGATGTGGGACAAATATACTGTTGTGGTTTGCATGTTTGGCCCTTTGTTGCCTGCTTCCTACCCGGCCCAGACTACTATGACCTCCAGGATGAGGCCTGCTCGGTCTGCCACACGCTGGGCTTCTGGTATCATCGTGGGCCGAGGAGATATTTACTTGCTACCAACTACAATAAGCAACACCACCAATCATAGCTAAGGTTTCATCCCTTGAGTTCTCTATCAGAATTCAAGATCAGTCTCCTATCTATTTGAATTCAAGAGATTCAACAGTCTGGACATCATGTTATTTTGAAATGAAGAGGATAAAAGGGAAGAGAAGGGGAGAGGTTATCATGTGTATTAATTACTAGCTATTTGAATCGTTCATTAGTCGAACACAACATCCCGGTTATAAATGAAAGACTAAGAACATCTTTTGCAATGTTAGCAATTTTTGTGTTAAATTTTAGTCAAAATAGTTAAAATGTCATTTTGACTAGCCACTTTAGAAATGCAACTGCATCAATGCTCTCTATTTTAGCTAGCATTACATCAACATTATTCTTCAAATAAAGATTAAATATTTTAAATATATTTATCTATCACGTAAAATATCTTACAAGGAATGTATTAAATTATAGCTAGACTCATCTGAGTCATCTCACTCTTTATATTTAGTTAATAAGATAACTAAAAGTTATAATAGCTAAATTTTAGCTAGTTTGCTGGAGTTCTGAAAATATTTATATAAAAAAAACTAAACACGCTCTCTAAAATAGCTAAAAGGCAAAATAGAGAGTCTGCTAAATTTGTTCTAATATAAGTAGACCAGATAAAAATGAGTATATGAGTATATCCTTCCCAAAAAAATGGTATATAGAAAAATATAATTAATGTTTCCAATATATATAACTAGTGATTACTGATTAGTTACCCACTACAAATACTGGTTCTTCACTAAAGCGTCAATGGATTGCCTGAAGATACGCCGAGCCAGAAAGCATTTACCTTTTTTTTTTCTCTCTCTTGCCGTTTTTCTCTAACTAAACAGTAACTACCTCCTGTCCTAACGGTCTTCCTGAACAAAGAAAAACACTCTCATGAAAACATAGCATGGTTTGGCTTCTGATTCCTTTCACCATTTAGTTCCTATACAAAAATCCTGGAAATCAAGTTTTACCACCTTCACTATTTTTCAAAGCACAACACTGTACTGATCATTCATTGATTTGCAAGTCTCATTTTGTCTAGCTTCTTTCCCTAGCCTGCTTAGGGTTTCTGTCTTCAACTATGATCTCCAGAAAGATCTTATGTATTCTGATTCTGTTATCGTTGTCGCTAAACACCATCCATGTTCTTGCCGATGACTCAGACAACAAAGATTCAGACGACAAGGACTCTAAGAAGGACTCAAACTCAGACAAAAAAGACTCGGGCTCGGACGAGCCTGAATCCTTCTTAGTATCTTGTGGCTCCGAAAATGAGGTAGAAGATTCCTCAGGCCGGAAATGGTCCCCCGACTCCAAGTTCCTAAACTCTTCCGACTTCTCATCGACGGAACAGCTCAACAAAACTGACCCGACTCTCCCCTCCGAAGACCCCTACAAGTCGGCACGAATCTTCAACGCCACATCCTCTTACATTTTTTCAGTCACGACCACGAAACGCCTCTGGATCAGACTCCACTTTTATCCATTCGAATACTCCAAGATCGATCCAGCCAAGGCCTATTTCTCCGTCGCCGCAAACGAGTTCACTCTCCTCAAAAACTACAGCGCTTTCACAAACGCCGCAGCTCTCACCATGGCCTACATTGTCAAAGAGTTCTCACTCACTCCTAGCACATGCGGGAAACTCAACATCACAATCACCCCGTCTCCGCAACCGGAGGGCGCAATCGGTTTCCTCAACGGCATCGAGGTGATTCCGATGCCGGATGTTTTCAAGACAACTCCCTTGGTCGGCTTCCATGACCAGACCATCGAGGTCCAAAACACCTCCGTACAAACCATGTACAGAGTCAACGTCGGTGGAGATTATGTTCCGCCAACGGAGGACGCTGGTGGGAACCGAACATGGTACGAAGACGGTGGCTACTTAATCGGTTCCCCCAACACTAAATACGGCGTCATCAGCGACGCCGATAGGAACAACGTCACCATTAAGTACGACGGAGATGAATACATGGCACCAGAAGCTGTTTACAATACCGCGAGATCAATGGGGCCGAGTCCAAACGTGAACCTCAATACCAACCTGACGTGGGTTTTCGACGTCGATGCCAACTTCACGTACGTCGTGAGATTGCATTTCTGCGACTTTGAGCTGGAACTGACGAACCAGAGAGTGTTTGATATCTATCTCAACAACCACACGGCGCAGGAAGGCGCCGACGTGATAGCGTGGACCGGCGGGGGTGGCTCCTCCGGGAAAGGGATCACTGTTTTTAAGGACTACGCGATTTATTTGAATGATCGCAATAATGGGAATGAGCAGATTTGGGTGGCGTTGCACCCTAATGAGAAATCAAAGCCTGAATACTATGATGCGTTGCTTAATGGACTAGAGGTCTTCAAGATCAACGACACATGTGGGAATTTTGGAAGCGAATATCCGGTGCCGGTAAGACATTACAGCTACAGCGAGGAGTTTCTGGAGAAGACAAAAGATGAATGCAAGCTAGGAGATCAAGACACTGACGATAACTGAAGTAAGAAAATCAAGGCCAAGCTAATACTTGTATTTTGTGTATGCTTCTTGACAAACGAAGTGTATTTGAGTATTATTACGTGAAAAATGTATTAATCTGTTTTTCTTCGCATACTAGTTATCTGGTTTTCTAGGAAGATATATGATTCATGCAAATATGCACTGTTACTGATTTAGCATGTCATGCATGTCAATACTGTATATTATTTAAACCACACATCTACATGTTTACGGTTTTGCTCTTTTATATAGAGCTGCTACCATAACTCACGTACGTATCATGCATGTAATCCCCCTGGTACGTACTTTGAGTATAATTATCTTGAACTTTGATTTTCGTTCATGAACTACCGCAAAAACACTCCTTTGGTTGAGCAACCCCGTAATTAACATGTACGTAATCCCCATGTTAATTACTTTGAATTTGAATATAATTATCTTGAACTTTGTTTTTGCAATAGCATTGTAATGCCAATACTGTATATTCAAACCACACATTTACATGTTTGGAGTTCTGCTCTTATAGAGCTGCTGCCATAACTCATCATGGTTTCGACCTCTCTTTAAAGATCTCAAATTGCCTCTTTCTTACCCAACCTTATGGTGTGACAACATTATAGTGCTCTCTCTCTCTTGCATATAATCCGGTGTTTCACACTCGTACACGTCATGTGGAGGTAGATTATCATTATGTTTGTTAGATAGTGGTTCGTCACGAACGTAAATAAGTCTTAAGGATTTGAAAGTCGACATTTTGATTCTCTTGTAGACCAAGTTTGAAAATCTGAGATACGTACTAAATGCACATAAGCTTTGCAAGCTAACAAGAAAATTGATTAACAGAAGATTCTCATTATTGTTGAAAATAAAAACAACAATCAATTCATATATATTCCATGATGGAATGAAGTTGGAAGATCATGAAAAACTGCACAGCAAGCTGACGACAAGCAATTAAGTTTAACAGTATTCATTAGGATTGGCCAGGAGGTAGTCTTCAACAAGCTTGAAGAGGTGGGATGCCTTCTCCTTGCCAGCCTTAACATGCTCCTCTTTGATCTCCACATCACCTTTGGTGTGGTAGTTGCTTGTGCTCTTGATGACGGAGCCTCCATCGGAAGATGCCACCAATTTGGTCTCGTAAGAGATCTTCTCAATCATGTCGGACAAGGCATCTCCTTCGACCAAACAGTAGCTGTACACAAAGTTGTCTTTGTCAATCCCATCGATCTTGTGGGTCACTGAGCCGAACTGGCTGCCCTCACCGAAGGTGATCTTCTTGATGGTTCCTACGCCTCCATCTCCTTCGAGGATTTCAGCACACTTAACTGCTTGTGGAGCAATCTTTGGGATGAGGTTATCGGCATCAAGGATAAAAGCCTTGAACAATCTAGGTGGTGGGATGACTGAGGTGAACTCGGTTTCATATGTGAAGACACCCATTATCAGTTTATGGAAGTGACACAAGAAAAGAAGAGCTATAAGAGAATTGGTGTTTGAGTTGTGAGAGTAGAGAATGATATGGATGGTATTTATAGATTAGTACTCGACCATGAGTTGAGATAGGTGCTGGTTGAGTGTGTCCCTGCATGTGGTTGCTAGTACAATTCTCTTGGATGGTCAAAGAAAGCACCCCAGCCCCAATCGGCTTGATTGAATCGGTCGGTGTGCTAGTGCTAGACGACCAAAAACTACAGAAAGAGAATGGGGGGTCGTGTTATAGATGTTCTTATTTCAACTTAGCTATGTTCGCACAAATTAATGTAGGGCAGTCAACATTGGCTATCCCATATTATTTTTTCTTTGGTTCAAAGACTTTACAATCAAACGAATGCTCATTTTTCTTTCACATCACTTGCACAACATTGCAATGAAAAATCTATTTTCACGTTCTTTCTAAATTCCATTGCCTAAAGCTCAAACTTTGATCTACAGGGTGAGCAACTTCACCCCTTTAACCTATAAATACCACCTTCAGGGCTTACACTTTCTCACACCAATACCAATACTCTCTTGGCTTCCTCCACATTTCAGTCTTCTCATCTTAAGCTTGCAAACGATTATCATGGGCGTGTTCATTTATGAAACCGAGTTCACCTCTGTCATCCCACCCCCAAGACTCTACAAGGCCTTTGTTCTTGATGCTGATAACCTCATCCCCAAGATTGCCCCACAGGCTGTGAAGAGCACAGAAATCGTTCAAGGTGATGGAGGTGTTGGAACCATCAAGAAGATCCATCTTGGTGAAGGAAGCGAATACAGCTTTGTGAAGCATCAGATTGATGGACTTGACAAAGACAACTTTGTTTACAACTACAGCATCATTGAAGGTGATGCTATCGGAGACAAGGTTGAAAAGATCTCGTACGAGATTAATTTGGTGGCGTCTCCAAGTGGAGGTTCCATCATCAAGAGCACCAGCCACTACCATTGCAAAGGAGAGGTTGAGATCAAGGAAGAGCATGTCAAGGCCGGAAAAGACAGAGCTGCTGGTTTGTTCAAGATCATTGAAAACTACCTTTTGGGAAACCCTGATGCATACAACTAAATCGAACCATGATAGCGCTACTGCATTATAGTCTCCTTTTGTCATTGGTGTGTTTTTGATATTACTTTCCTTTCTTTTCAACCAAGACGTTTGTTTTGGCTTTGCATTTTGGTTTATGGCGAATTGTAATAATATTGGATTTGTTTTATCCAAATTAAGAATAAATTGCTGGTACTCTGAACTTTGGCGAGTGATTATGTACTGTTCTTAATCACATCTGCGAAATATACCTATGTCACTTCAACTTAAATTAGGATTTATAGGGGCTGCGCGAACGCAAGCCCCTTGGCAACAAATTATGACATAGGCGATCCCTCTTGGGGAGAAGTACCCCTCCATAGTGCAATGGAGGCCACTAGCCTAGGCCATGAGTCTTCTTGATCACCCATTGACCCCATCCCGGTAAAGTATGTTCCAGCGTTGTGAGCTTTTGAAGAGGCAAATAGTCATTACATAATCATTTAGTTGTTTCTTCAATCAATGATAGCCACATATTTTGTGAGGAATGTTATACCATATGATATACTACAATTTTCCTTTCCTTTATACCTCTTACTCTTGTCTCTTTTCTCTTGTTCTCGATGTGGGATGCATGCGGAACCGTATCTACCAGTTGCTACAACTCTGATAATGAATACAAATCTCACACTGCCACATCTCTGATATATGAATAATGATTCAAACCTCGAGTCTATCTACCCATAAAACTAAGAAATTGAATTTACATAACAAGCTCAACCCGTTTGTTTTATCTCCAATCATCATTACTAGTTACAAATGGCTCTTCTCCAATGTGTTATACATATGCCTCCATTTTGCAGCTTGATGATCAACTCATCTGTCTTTTAAAGATGATCAGTGTGATTGTCAGTGTGTTAGTCACAACTCACATGAAGCAAAAGAATTGGTATTTGGTTTGGTAGGGTGCGCCAAGCTTTGCTGTAATGCAACGCTAAGATGACACGTGTGAATCCTAATAGCAAGCTATTGTGGTTGATTCAACCCTTAAAAAAATAATTTAATATCATGTGAACACTTGGTTCACGTATTAGATATTAAACTGATAAGAACAGATACTACACTTGATCTTAGCCAAAAAACCGAGAAAGGTATGATTTTGCTAGTCTTCGACTGTCTTTTTTATACCCAACACTAGTCTCTTACTGCTTTCAAGTAATTGATGTGGGATTGTGAGTGCTTTTTTATTTTGTTTAATTTTTTTTTTCTTTTCATGTACGTGCTTCTGCAGTTTGTACTTCTCCACAACCACACATCAAATGTATACTTCTCCACAACCACACATCAAATGTAGAAGTGCTTTGGTTAGAATCTTCTGGTCCTTCTTATCGCTGCATACATAGTTTTGGTACTTTTTTATTTTCCATAGCTTAGTTCGACCAGAAAGACTCCTAGTAAGACAAGGATTGCTCTCTTAACCAGGAATTTAAAAGGCAAAGCAAATCAATCAACCATGTTGCTCACCAAAAAACAACTTAAACAATAAGAATAATCAGCAGCTAATGGTACTTAATTAGGTGCATCGCATTTTGCAAAGTCAACTATTTGATGTAAGATGAATCATATTACTGATTCGAGTATGACGTCTACCTACCTCTAACAAGCACTACTAAAAAAAAGTTCTTAAGTGACGAAGAAATTTTTTCGTTACCTAAAAGCTTTTTTCGTAATGTAAACACTAAAACAACGAAAATTTCGTCACTTAAGAGTCGTCATCTAAGGGCGGTGGTTAGAGCACTTAAGTGACAAAAATATTAATTTCGTCATCTTAGTCATTACTAAGATGACAAACACCTTTTCATCGCCAAGATACTTAGATGACGAATATTATTTTGTTGCCAAGTTACTTAGCTGAAGAAAATTGTTTTGTCGCCAGGTTATTTAGCTGACAAAAATTATTTCGTCGCCAGGTTACTTAGGTGATGAAAATTATTCAGTTTGCTGACAATTCTTTCATCGGGCTAAGGCCACGAAAATTTAACTTTCATCACTTTAGTATTATTTATTTTTATTAAATTTAATCATTAAAAATTATTAACATCACATTTAATATTTACAAATATAAATTTTAAAAAGTCTCAATATTTCAAAAACCCACTATTGGCCAAAACACCTGGGCAGTAGCAAAATATATATATATATATAATCAAGTTCATATACAAACTCATCAAAAGTAGTACTTGATCAATATAGACTTGTTCATACAAAATATATACTAGAAATGAACTAGCTAGTGACTATGAAACAATGTCAATTGAATCAATGCCTCCATCATCTTGATCATCATCATTGGGCTGCTCTTAGGGTGGACTGAAATTTACATGAACATTAAATCTCACTTTAGTTCCTCTACATACTAGTGTCAGCATAGACTGAAATTTACATAGATGCAGCATGCATAATCCAAATTCTAGAAATCACTAGCATCAGCTTTTATCAGCACCTTCATCAAATGCAGTAGAGCCAACAACGCGAAAATCCAGTTTCTTCTGTTGCTTCAAGCGATGTCGTTCTTCAAAGTTTCCCATCCCTCAATCTGCATAAACATTATTGACATTAGAAAAAATGGCGAAGTAGACAAACACCACTAAAAACATTCGATGATATAAAATCCTATGATAAACTTCTCATCCATCAATCTGCATAGACATTGTTGTCAACATCAAAAGAAACGTAAAACAAACCTGACGAAGAATATCCATGGTTATTTCTGTGTTATGCAAATCTCGACTCGTGAGCACTAGGCACATTTTGAATAGTGAAGGAGGAAGCGATTTCAACCCATTATTACTGAGAGACAGAGACTGCAAAAAAAAAAGAGATGCATAGGATGAAATCAGCCTGTTGATGAAAAAAAACACACAGTTTTTATTAAATGATTGATTGGCAGAATAGACAGTAAATGAGTGAGAACTATAGTCTTAAGCCCAGACAGATGCTCGAGTTGCAGTTAATCAATCGACTAACATGAGAAAAAACTTATGTCCGATAGGAAACAAAGCAACTATTGTTAAGAATAACCCTACAAAGTACCAAATAACACAATTTTATATAATACAACTCTGGACATACAATGGAAACTAAAAGTAAATGCATATTTTAAAAAAGAAGGAAAAACAAAACAAAAACAAAAAAAGGTTCAAACAATAGGATTAAGTTACCTTCAGATTATGCAAATTGCTAAATGTCTCGGGCAAATCTGATAGAAGATTTGATGAAAGATCAACCTGAAACATGATGAAAGAAAGTCAGATACATCAACTAAACTTCAGAGAGTGGAAAACACCAAAAACACTACCTCAATAAGAGAAATAAGGTCCCTTATCCATGTAGGAATGGTGCTGATCCTGGGACATACAGACAAGAGTTTAATCAAGATACAAGCCACTAGTAATCAAAGAAGATATACCACTTCAAAAGGTTTCTTCATCAATGTACATAAGGATAGTGAGCTTAATAAACTACATATGATGTTCACCTTTCTGGAATAACTGATGCTGAAAACTTAAAATTTTAACAAGGGGAAGCCAAAAAAAGCATTCAGAGGCAAGATATGTAGATCCAAAGTATGATGTGCTATGACATTAACACGACATAAATGAGTAAAAAGTTTGAACTATTATGCCAGAATTTGATGAAAAGAGACACAAGGGAAGCCTTCATATATACATGTAACTAAACATAATGAAAATGCAAAAACAATACAATAATTAATCGGTTTTAATCGTACTAACTAAACATACTGGCTACTGCGCAAAACAAATGAAATGAGAAGGGAGAAGCCATACAAAATATACAGGTTTGGAAGAGAAAAGAACAAAGAAATGAGCAGTATGTGTTAGGAAAAAAATATAGGCATGGAAGAAGGAGAGGAACAAAGTGATGACCCAATAGGAAAATGAAGGATATGGTTGAGTATTGTAAGCTACTATGCTTGTTTCTGTGTCTGAGCCCTTGTTTCTATGCTTGTTTCTGTGTCTGAGCTCTTGTTTCTATGTCTACGAATCAAAATTTACTCATTCACTACACAAAACCTAGAAACTCAGAAACCAATACTGATTCCAAATTTACCCATTCCAAACCAATATCCAAAATTTACTCATTCCAAAACCAATACTCATTCACTACAGAAAACCCAGAAACCAATATCCAAAATTTACTCAATCCAAAACCAATACTCATTCACTCCAGCATTCAATATATCAATGATTAATATCAGCACAACACACCAAACTAAAGGCAAAACTGCAAGAAAGAATAACTGTTTTCGTTGAAAATGGCAAAAAAACAACATCCTTGCACAAAAGTAAAGGTTCCTCAGAGATTCCCACATCTACCAATCAAGTTCTGCTAGTCTAACCGACTAGCCAGTAGTTCTACACTTCTACTCTACCTTTATTAAATAGTGCCCCTCATCACGCTCTCGCTCTAATTTCTACTTCCAGTTGCGATATAGGATCAAGCAGACAACAATCACCAACTAACAAGGTATGTCATTTACACACTCAAACAAGCAAATTCAATAAAAAATCATCTTTTTACCTAAACTAAAACCCATATCAGTATTAAGCCACAAACACAACAAAATGATAATCTGCTTACTTAACAACTCAAATAGTCTCTATATTTATCCAAGAGAATTGATGAGCAAACGTACCAAATTCGTCAACATCGGGAAATGGTGGAGGGAGAGGAGGTGCCGAACTTGACGGAGGCGCCATAGGCCGCGTGGGGACCTCTGTGGGGCGTCGATATTGCTGGGCTACCTCCTACATCAGTCACTGAGACTGTTCCGCCTGTCTCTTCCTCTTCACACTAGTCGGCGGCATAGTGGATGTGGCGCAAGGGAGGAGACGGCTTGGAATCGGAGGAGACGGCGATGTGGAGAAGGAGACGGCTTGGAATCGGAGGAGGAGACGGTGATGTGGAGGAGGAGACAGCGATGTGGAGGAGGAGGAGACGGCTTGGAAAGTTGGAATCGATACGATCGATTTAGAGTTAAGAGGAGTACATGACTCGTTGCCCTGTATTTGGGTTTACAAAAACAAACTCAGCCCACAAATGAAGCTGTTTCGTCACTTAAGTTAAATACAAAATTTGGTCTAAAAAATTGATGAAATTTTTGACCCGTCAAATATTAAGTAGTTAGGTGACGAAGACATGAAATTTCGTCATCTCAATAAACCAAAGGAGTTAGGTGACGAAGACATGAACTTTCGTCATCTTAGTGAACCAAAAATATTTTTACTATTTTCAAATTTTGGGACTTAGTTGCCTAACCTATCATCACTTACATGACGAAATATATTTCGTCACCTAAGTGCTCAAAACTTTGGTGACGAAAATATATTTCGTCACCTAACTGATCACTTAAATGAAGAAATGTATTTTCGTCACCTAAGTTAGCTCTAAGGTGATGAAAATAGTGACAAAATAATATTTCGTCACCTTACCTTATTTAGATGACGAAAATTGTCATTGACTAAAGTATTCTCTTAGGTGACGAATTAAAAAAGTTTTGTCACCTTAAAACATTTTTCTAGTAGTGAAGGCGATGAAGTTACTCAAATAAAAGCATGTCCACCGGTGACAAAAAAACTAGGGAGAAATCTTATTTTCTAGCCCAGGTTACTTTGTTGGGGAGAAATCTAACCCAGGTGAGAGGAGGAGACTGACTCAGGCGAGAAGAAGCCACCTCAGCTCAACCCATGCTCGTGGCTTGCGTCAGCAACGACGCTTGCACCAACCCACGTGCCTGGAAGGGAGGTTTCGCGCACAAACCAAGTACATCGACGAGTTGAGCGCATGTGATGACGACAGGGAGACAGGGACCACACCACGCGGGCGCGATAGGTAGACAGGGATCATGCCACGCAACACACACTGAGCGACGTCTGGAAACCGACAGTTGCAACCCTAAAAAAATCCGACCGTTTTGAATAAATCCAAAAAAGGGTAGGTTGAGAATAATTCCAACAAAAAAATCTATTTAAAAAAAATTGTAATATTTCTAATGGTAACATAAAAAATCTCTTATATATACATAGTCAATTTTAATATCTCACACCAAAAAAGAAATTCCAACTTTGATTACTAGTTTTTCCTTTCCACACTATATTTTCATTCCCTTTCTTCTCATTCCTTCTCTTTTCACAATGAATAATTTGTGGGAAATGATCCGAAACTCTCAAGAAGAAGACGACGAAGATGATCTAGCAACTAACAACATTGCTATCACAGCCGTTGCTCACCTTGAAGCTGAAAATCAACCTCGAGGTCGTGGATCTCATCCAACCTCAAGAAATGGAGGACAAAGGCAAAGGTATGCTTGAAGATTACTTTGTCGAACTTCCTATTTTTAATGATGAGGAATTCCGAGTTCGCTACAGGATGAGCCACAGTGTTTTCAACCGCATATGTGGTGACATTTGCAACTATGATCGATATTTTGTTCAAAAAATCGATGCTGCCAAGAAGGTCGGTTTACTTCCCCAGCAAAAGATGACATCCTCTTTATGGATGCTCGCCTATGGCGCATCTGCAGATCAATGTGCTAAGTATTGTCGGATGGCAAAATCTACCGCTATCGAGTGCATCCAATGATTTACAAGAGGAATTATTGCTCTTTACTCAGCAGATTACCTTCGAACTCTTAATCTAGCTAATCTAAAAAAGACTTCTCGCTAAAGGTGAAAGGCGAGGCTTTTCTGAGATGATTGGGAGCATTGACTGCATGCATTGGCAATGGAAGAATTGTCCATCCAGTTGGGCTGGTGAATATAGTGGTAGAAAACACATCCCCACTATCATTCTTGAAGCAGTCACATCATACAACACTTGGATATGGCACGCCTTTTTTGGAATGCTCGGGTCATGCAATGACCTCAATGTCTTAGAAAAATCCTCGTTGTTTGACGAGCTTACTGCATGTTGAGTGCCTAAGATTGAGTTCCAAGTGAATAACAGAGTGCACAAGTTGGGCTACTATCTTGCCGACGGTATATATCCTAGGGGGCGACTTTCTTCAAAACTATTCCACATCTCACCTATCCTAAAGATATTACATTTTCCAAGGCCCAAGAAGGGTATAGGAAGGATGTGGAGAGGTGTTTTGGTATTTTGTAGTCACGCTTTGTTATTATTAGAGGAGCTGCTCGCGGTTAGGATAAAGAAGATCTTTGATACATCATGTTGGCTTGTATTTTTTTACACAACATGATAGTGGAGGACGAACGCCCTGTTGATAGTGATGATGATTTGGAGTCCGATGAAGAAGAGAAAAATAATATGAGGCCTGGAATAGCCGAAGTTTGGGATGGACCAACCGGTCGAGACTTTGATGAAGTTGGTAGAGATAGTCATACCTTCGAAGAGTTCATGGAGCGATACAATGCAATTAGATGTCTGTACGAGCACTTCGACCTTCAAGCAGATCTCATAGAGCATTTATGACAATTTCAGGGCAACTTGAATGTCTAGATTGTCTATTTTTTTATTATGTTTGTGTGCTTTTCATTTGGAAATTTCAAATAATTGTATTTTTTTTTAATTTTCTAGGCTTGGCTTGTCAATTAAATGTCATAGAATAAAAAAATTCAATAATTCATATTGTTTATTTAATCACTATTTGTTTACGATTGAACCATTATTCACACCTAAAATTCAATAAACAGTCATTGTCACGTGACATCAATCTCACATTTTAGACGGTTATAAACTGCTACCCAGTGGTCACTATGTTCATTCTAACCCAGCGGGTGAACTTGCTCTAATGCGGCTTTTCTGTTGAACCTTAAAGTTGGTCTGATATGAGTGATTTAGGAGGGTATATTGTATATGAAATTAGTGAAACTTTGTAAAAAATCTATGGAATTTAAATTAACTCTTATTATTTATTAATACAATTATACAAAACTGACGTCTACCCGACCTCCCAAAAAAGAAAATTAAATTAAATTGAAGAGGAAGATGAATGTTACAATAATTTGGAAAGGTAAGGTAAATGTAGCACCACTCCCTTGCATGAAACCTAAAGAAACGCCAAGGCACTCGATTCTGATCTCCAAAAGAGCGTTGTGGCGTTTCTCTCTCTCTCAATTACTCCATCGAGTAACTACCTCCTATAACGTTATTCCATGTCGAACCAAAAACGCAGGCACAAGACAACCAAACCAGAAAGAAAGAAAAATGTTACACAGAAAATGAGAAACAAACCACCGTCTGGTTTGTGATCTTGAATCACTTCCTACATTTTAATTTCCAGGTAAATCTTTAATCTATTGCTTCCTATGAAACCAAACTACGTGCTTTGTTTTTGATTCAGAGCCATTGTGATCAAACTTCACCAAGTACAGGAAAACATACTTTGTTCTTGTTCCTCCTTGTTTTCCTGTACTCTGTTTCATATCCTCTCTATTTTTCAATTCCATCACAAAAGGGTTTCTCATTTCAGCTATGATCTCCAACACCCGGGTCTTATTTTCTCTGATCTTATTATCTCTAAGCACAATTCAAGTTCTCAGCGCAGACTCAAATTCTTCCAATCCTTACATTCTTTCTTGTGGCTCTTCAAAAGGTGGCACCGATTCTGATGGCCGGAAATGGTCATCGGATTCCCAGTTTATTTCCGGGAATTCCACAACGGCAAAGGCCCAATACCAAGACCCTTCTCTTCCTTCCGAAATCCCCTACATGTCTGCAAGAATCCTCAGCTCTTCTTGCTCATACAAACTCTCTGTTTCACCAAAGCAACGCCATTGGCTCAGACTCCATTTCTACCCTTCTTCCTATAACAGCCTCGACAAATCCAACTCGTATTTTGATGTAACCGCAAATGGATTTACTCTCCTCAAGAACTTCAGCACCTCCATCACAGCTCAGGCTCTCACGCAGGCCTACATTGTCAAAGAATTCTCACTCATTCCTATTGAGTCCGGGAATCTCAACATCACCTTCACCCCCTCTTCATCTCATAATAACTCATATGCTTTCGTCAACGGTATTGAGGTCATACCTATGCCGGAGTTATTCCAAACAGCCAACTTGGTTGGATTCAATGACAAAACAATCGATGTACAAAGCTCTACCCTTCAAACCATGTTTCGGCTCAATGTGGGTGGACAGTATGTTGGGCCAGCAAATGACTCTGCCGGGCTTAGCCGGACATGGTATGACGATTCGCCTTACTTGTTTGGTGCTGCATTTGGTGTCACATCACAGGCTGAGAAGAATGTCTCGATTCAATACTCTAAAAATGTGTCAGATTCTTTTGCACCTGTTGATGTTTACAAAACAGCTAGATCAATGGGACCTGACCCCAAGGTGAATTTGAATTACAATCTCACATGGCTTTTTCAGGTGGATGCTAATTTCACCTATGTTGTGAGGTTTCATTTCTGTGAGCTTTATCTCACCAAGGTCAATCAGAGAGTGTTTGATATATATGTGAACAACCAAACTGCCCAGCAGGGTGCAGATGTGATCATATGGGCCGGGAAGATTGGAGTTCCTGTTTATGAAGATTATGCAGCTTATGTGAAAGATCAAACTGGTGATGATGAACTGTGGGTGGCATTGCACCCAACTGTGTCAATGAAGCCTCAGTACTATGATGCAATACTTAATGGATTGGAGATCTTTAAGATCAATGATACTCGTGGCAACTTGGCTGGCCTCAACCCTGTGCCATCTCAGATGCTTCAGGATGCGGAGGCGGCCGCGGTTGGGGCCAATGATCCCGCCCCGCGGGCAGCAGGATCAAAGAATAAGGGTTTGGTAATTGGTGGAGTCACTGGTGGGGCTGCTGGTGTTGTTGTAGCTGCTGCCGTCTGCTTTGTTGTGTACCATAGGAAGAAGAAATCACATGAGTCCGGAGCTGGGGCTTGGTTGCCGCTGTATGGTACCTCTACCACAATAACTTCTCGAAAGAGTGGTACTAATAGCGGTAGTACTAGCCATGTTTCGAGTTTGGCTGCTGGTCTGTGTAGGCATTTCTCATTATCTGAGATCAAACATGGTACCAAGAACTTTGATGAGTCTGAAGTTATTGGGGTTGGAGGGTTTGGGAAGGTTTACAAAGGGTTGATTGATGGCTCAACGAAAGTGGCTATAAAGAGATCCAATCCATCTTCTGAACAAGGAGTTAATGAGTTCCAAACTGAAATCGAGATGCTTTCAAAGCTTAGGCACAGGCATTTGGTTTCATTGATTGGTTATTGTGAAGAAGATGGCGAGATGATTTTGGTTTACGATTACATGGCTAATGGGACTCTTAGGGAGCACCTTTATGAGCATGACAAGCCTCCCTTGTCGTGGAAGCAAAGGCTGGAAATTTGTATAGGAGCTGCAAGGGGACTGCATTATCTTCACACTGGTGCAAGGTACACAATTATTCACAGAGATGTTAAAACCACAAATATTCTCTTGGATGAGAATTGGGTTGCTAAAGTGTCTGATTTCGGGTTATCCAAAACGGGGCCTAATCTCCAGCAAAACCATGTTAGTACAATGGTGAAGGGTAGCTTTGGATACTTGGACCCTGAATACTTCCGCAGGCAACAATTGACTGAAAAATCAGACGTTTACTCATTTGGGGTAGTTCTATTCGAAGTCTTGTGCGCAAGGCCAGCACTCAATGCTACATTGCCTAAGGAGCAAGTTAGTCTTGCAGATTGGGCGTTACACTGTCGAAAACGGGGAACTCTTCATGAAATCATTGATCCACATCTTAAGGAGACACTAACGAATCCTGAATGTCTTAAAAAGTTCACAGAGACAGCTGAGAAGTGTTTATCTGATCATGGACTAGAACGTCCTTCCATGGGTGATGTGCTTTGGAACCTCGAGTTTGCTCTTCAATTGCTTGAACATCCTGGTGAGGAAAGTGTTGTAACTGAAGTTAAAGCAAATGATGCTTATGCTGTGCAAAATGCAGCTGTCACCATTGAAGAAGAGAGCAGTACTGCAGGTGTGCCTGTCGATGGGTTGACCAATAGTACTGTTGTTTTTTCACAGTTTATGAATCAACAAGGAAGATGATGAGCATGACAATAATCAATCATGTGATTAGTGTTATGCCTGAGTTTATTTACTTTTTTTGTATGATTAGGAATTTTGTCTTGTAGGTTGTGTATACAGACAACTGAAGCTATTAGAAAAGCTTTGGGGGATACACATGCCATTGTGTATACATACAACTGAAACTATTAGAGGTTGAAGAACTAACTTGTCGCTTTTTCGTTCATTTCGCTTTCTTTCTTTCAGCTTTCATTTGATACATTGATATATCTATGAAGATATAAGGTTGTTGACAATCCTTATATAGAACAAAACACAACCTATGAAGCCTAAAGTAATTGAGAGATTGATTTTGCACATCTGAAGAACAAGTTGAAGAAGTAGAAGAACCAACATGATCTTATGGTCTTAGGTAAAACATGCATATGCATATCACTGTTTTTCACAGAGGATAGCAGCCCTGCTTGCTATCCTAATTCTGAGTCATTCGTCTGTCCAGTTTGTTTTCAAAGAATCAGTTATATTAGTTTAATAGATTCTTGTTGTCTTTCAAATTCGAATGGACAATGAGGTTGAGGGAAGTGTCTTGGCGCTTAAACCAGTCTAAGGGTTGAGATATTTTTTTTTGCCAACCCGTGACCAAATGGTTTGATGCTCAAGACTCCAGCTTAGATTCTATGATACGGTATCCTATGCAACAGTTGGTTCCTGTGTGATTCAAAGACCAGTCACTTTCTACTGTGACAAAGTCCATTGATGGACTGAGTAAGAGGGTCTGAAACCTCTCTACTCCTTGCTTTGAATGATTCATGTTTTAAGAAAGGTTTCTTTGTCTTATTGAATATTGTTCTTGTCATCTCTTTCTTTGGTTATATCGCTCTCAGGATTATAGCCAAAGACTACTGTCCAAACCTTTATGAAAATTGCTGAGATCAGTTGGTATCATCTTTTGATGTCTTGACTACCTATTTATATCCATAGCTTTAACTTTGCTCGGTGGTTGTCAAAATGTAGTTTTTACATTTGCATTGTTGGATTTTGTTTTCCTTTGCAGTGTTAATTAGTCTCTAAGTCTTCCTTTTTGTGATTATAAACCTTAGAGTTGAACAAAACATTTTCTCATAAACTCATTGCATTCTGCATACTATGAGATTAGTTGGTAGTGCAGCAACCTAGAAAGTGTTCATAAAAGAAGCAGTTGAGGATAGCTGAGTTCTGATGTATCACACTGAGGTAGCTGGGTTCATGAAAGAATCAGTTTAGGATAGCTGAGTTTCTGAGAGTGAAACTTCTGAGAAGCATTCAAGGTTGAATAAGCTAGTGGCTAGCTAAATTCACGAACAAGGCTTTTAAAAGTACTTCATATTGTAAGAGCTTAGAAACAAGAGAGGGAATAAGTCTAGACTAGTTTGGACTAGGAAGGATATCACTGTGGTGGTGTATCACTAGAACTATTATTCTTGTAAGAAGTTACTTCAACTTAGTGAGTGAAACTTCTAAGAAATGTTCAAGAAGAATCAGTTAAGTGATAGCTGAATTCTAAGTTGAAACTTCTTATACCTTTATGTGTAGCCACTTAGAGACAAGAGAGGTAGATCTAGACTAGTTTAGGACTAGGTAGGATAACAAATCGTTGTTGTATCCTATACTGTAATCTTGTAAGGAGTGAGGTACTCAGAAACAAGAGAGAAAGTATAGATCTAGACTAGTGAGTAGTTTAGGCAGGATAGCAAGTCATTCATGTATCCCTAGACTATAATCTTGTAAGAAGTGAGTTTTACATAGTGGAAAGGTTTGTTCCTCAAGAGTTATGGGCACGCAGTTTTTCTCCCTGCATTCAGGGTTTCTGCGAGTAAAAAACATCTTGGTGTTCATTGTTATTTTACTGCAACTTTTATTTATTGTCACTGTGTATTTGTTATTCAGGATAGCTACAACTCTTACTATCTCTGAGAACGAATTTATACGAAAAAAGTTGTTAATAGCCTATTCACCCCCCTCTAGGACCTTCAATCTACCATATGGACACTATCATTTTTGGGAGCTGATCCACATCTGTATGGATACTAGGAAGATACCCGCGCCTTGGCGCGGTGTTTAGGGTTTAGATTAGGTTTTTAATTTAATTTTTTAACATATACAATTTTGCGTCAGCATCAGTTAATTTTTTAACATATACGGTTTTGTTTTCTTCATTCCCCGAGATTATTGAGTCCGCTGGCAGATCGTTTTTTTTTTTACGAACTCTCTCTCTCTCTCTTCACCCAAGAGAAGGGCACGGACCGCCCGCGAGATGGACTCTGAGTCCGCTGGCAGATCTTTTTTTTTTTTACGAAATCTCTCTCTTCGCAAAAGAGAAACGCGCAGACTCCGCCGGCGAGATGGGTCCCAAGTCCGCTGGCGGAGTCCGCCCGCGAGATGGACCTTGAGTCCGCTGGAAGATTTTTTATTTTTTTGATGAACTCTCTCTCTTCGCCCTAGAGAAGCGTGCGGACTCCGCCTGCGAGATGGGCCCCCAGTCCGCGGGTAGATCCCTCGCCTTTTTTTTTTTCGACGAACTCTCTATCTTCGACCAAGAGAAGGAAGCGGAGTCCGCTCGCGAGATCACTGTTTATTTTTATTTTTTGGACAAACTCTTTCTATGTCTCTCTAGTTTTTTCTATTTCTCCGCCAAGAGAAGGGCGCGGACTGCCCCCGAGATGGACCCCAAGTCCGCTAGCAGATTTTTTTTTTTAACGAACTCTTTCTTCGCCAAAGAGAAACACGCGGACTCCGCCGGCGAGATGGGCCCCAAGTCCGCTAGCGGATTTTTAAATTTTTTGGACAAACTCTCTCTTCGCCCAAGAGAAGGGCGCGGAGTCTACCGACGAGATGGCCCTTGAGTCTGTTGGCAGATATTTTTTTTTGACGAACTCTCTCTCTACGCCCTAGAGAAGCGCGCGGACTCCGCCCGCGAGATGCGTCCCCAGTCCGCGGACAGATCCCTCATTTTTTTTTTTACGAACTCTCTCTCTTCGTCCAAGAGAAGGGCGCGGAGTACGCCCGCATGATCATTGTTTCTTATTTATTTTTATTTTTTTGGACGAACTTTTTCTCCGTCTCTCTAGTTTTTTCTATTTCTCCGACAAGAGAAGGGCGCGGAGTCCGCATGCGAGATGGGAGCGGACTCCGCGTGCGTGGAGTCCGCTGGTTGATAACATTTTAAACATTTTTTTTGGACGAATTCTCTCTCAATCTCTCTAGATTTTCTATCTTTTGGACGAACTCTCTCATCTCTCTATTTCTGCAAGTGTATGCGCGCACGACCTCTGCTATCCCTCTTTCTCTGATCAGGCGCCCTAGAGAAGGGCGTGAAGTCCGTTTGGAGATCATTTTTTTTTTGGACAAACTCTCTCTTAATCTCTTTAGATTTTTCTATCTCTTTGGCGAGATCATTTTTTTATTTTTTTGGACAAACTCTCTCTTAATCTCTTTAGATTTTTCTATCTCTTAGGCGAGATCTTTTTTTTTTCAACGAACTCTTTCTCAGTCTCTCCAGTTTTTTCTATTTCTCCGCCAAGAGAAGGGCGCGGAGTCCGCTTGGAGATTACTTTTTTTTTTTTACGAACTCTCTTTCAGTCTCTCTATTTCTCCGCCAAGAGAAGGGCGCAGAGTCCACTTGGAGATTAATCAGTCTCTCTAGTTTTTTATATTTCTCCGACAAGAGAAGGGCGCGGAGTCCGCTTGGAGATTATCTTTTTTTTTTTTTACGAACTCTCTCAGTCTCTCTAGATTTTCTATCTCTTGAGCGAGATCACTATTTTTTTTTGACGAACTCTGTTCACAAATCACTATTTACTGGCTTGTGAACAGTCATCACAACACACAAAATCACTGTTCATAAGCTTATGAACAGTGGTTTTGTGTGTTGTTCGGCTGTCCGCAGGCACTGTTCATAAGCTTATGAACAATGCGTGTGAACAGTCGACCAACTTATGAACAGTGCTTGTGAACAGTTGCTTACAACACACAAAATCATTGTTCATAATCTTGCGAACAGTGCTTACAACTAGGGGTGGCATTCGGCCCATTCGGTTCGGTTATGGGCCAAAACTGAAAACTAAACCGAAAAAAAAATTCGGTTCGGTTCGGTTCGGTTCTCGGTTTTCAGAAAATCCAAACTGAAAACCGAACCGAACGGTTCGGTTCGGTTCGGTTCGGTTTTTTTCGGTTTTTCTTTTTTCAGTTCGGTTTAAAAAAAAAAAAAAAACGACGTCGTTTACCAAAAATTCGGACCATATATTCAAAACGACCATATATTTTCAGACCATATATTCAAAACGACGTCGTTTCACCAAAAATTCGGTTCGGTTCGGCCGGTTCGGTTCGGTCCGGACCGTGAACCGAAACCGAACCGAATTTTTTTCGGTTTTCGGTTTTTTTTTTTTTCGGTTCTGTTTTTCTTTCGGCTTGGTTTTTTTCGGTTTCGGCTCGGTTTTCGGTTATTCGGTTCGGAAGTGCCACCCCTACTTACAACACACGAAATCACTGTTCATAAGCTTATGAACAGTGCTGCGAACAGTCACTTACAACACATAAAACCACTGTTCATAAGCCTATGAATAGTGCTTGTGCGAACTCTTTCTCAGTCTCTCTAGTATTTTCTATTTATCCACCAAAAGAAGGGCGCAGAGTCCGCTTGGAGATTTTTTTATTTTGACCAACTCTCTCTCAGTCTCTCTATTTCTCCGCCAAGAGAAGGGCGCGGAGTCCGCTTGGAGATTAATCAGTCTCTCTAGTTTTTTCTATTTCTCCGCCAAGAGAAGGGCGCGGAGTCCGCTTGGAGATTACCATTTTTTTTTTACGAACTCTCTCTCAGTCTCTCTAGATTTTCTATCTCTTGGGCGAGATCACTATTTTTTTGGACGAACTTTGTTCACAAATCACTGTTCACTGGCTTGTGAATAGGTAACCGCATCATTTCTTGTGAACAGTCATCACAACACACAAAATCACTGTTCATAAGCTTATAGACAATGTGTGTGAACAGTCGACCAACTTATAAACAGTGCTTACGAACAGTTGCTTACAACACACAAAATCATTGTTCATAATTAAGCTTACGAACAATGCTTACAACACACGAAATCACTGTTCATAAGCTTATGAACAGTGCTTGCCAACAGCCGAACAACACACAAAACCATTGTTCATAAGCTTATGAACAGTGCTTGTGAACAGTCGACCAAACTTTAGTATATAGTAAATATGTTAACTGCACCGGAGCATTTTTTTTCTTTTCTTTTTAGTTTTTCATGTTTTTCCTTAAATGAAAAAAAAAACTATGATGGAGCATAGATTGCAGCTTTTGTTTTCAAAACACAGCAATGTAAGTAGGCTACATACTAAGCCAAGCTTTGAAAAGACTTATAAGTACGCTATTTTCTGGACTATTAATAATCAGAAGTTTGGCTTTTGAATTAGCAAAACTTGGCAGATTTGAAAGAAAGGGTACATGAAGGAGTTAGAATGAGTGAAACTGATGCTCTGGCTGGTCTTCAAAGGCTTGCCTCCATTGACCAAGCAATCATCAAATGAGAGCCTCTTGAACATGGTCGGGTTTATGACTCTTGTCGAGGCAAACCAACCACAGTGGAGATGAATATTTGAAGGAGCACATGACGCGGGATTAACACAGGTGTTCACAATCTGTACTATGTACCTTGGAATCCCAGATGTGGTGTCTATGCTTTGTGAGATGCATATGTCTCTATTTGCACAGCTTCCTGTTCACAAAAATTAGTTAGCTCTAAACGAGATCGAGGAAAGTACACAAATTTTTGAGGATAAGTACTAATCAGATCATGGGTACGTATGTGTCATAGGAAAATGAAAAAGATGGGATCTTCACCATGAAACAAAAGCTTTCTGTGAGTTGATGAGTCACCCTTTTCTGAACAATTCATCGTTGCTCAGTGGTTGCAAGAATCTCCATGAAATGAAAACAAGAGCTTGTTTAAAGGACCTGTAGAAAGGAAATGTATTCATGTCGATTACACATAATGTGCATATGTACTAGGAACTTTATATGAGAATTTATGTACATGGAATTATGGATAAAGATTAATTGGGAGGTACCAGAATGTGTTCCAAGATTGCAGAACAAAATGATGGGAATGAGGAGCAAGTAGATGAGGAAGAACACATGGAAAGAGCGCATGATGATGGCCTATTGGCCTAGCCTCTTTGGTTACAACTTACAAGGTCAAACTGCAGTGTGTTTTGTGGCTAGATCCCCTACTTAGTAGTGTTGGATAGAATCGGATATGTAATTATGCAGTGGAAGTCAAATTAAGTAAGAAATGAGAGGATAGGGTATGCAGAAAAGATTTTGAAGGGTGGCTGACTCTACTTGTACGTCTTCTGGGTTTGAACAGTTGAGTACAGTAGTACACTACTATTAAGTCTGCAGGTTAAGCACCAAGGAAGAGTGAATGAGTATTTCACATTTCACTTTTTTATTTGCAAAGACAAGGAAAGGTAGCAGCAAGTTTTTATATACAGAATGATAAATTTCTATTTCCCAGTTATTTTTACTATGCTGTTGTTTTTGTGTCAGATGACTCAGATCAATGTCTTTTAGTAATTAAATTTTAGTAAGAAAGAATACAAATACTACTCAAATATTGACAAGAACTAATCTAGTTACTGTTAACATCATATATAATTGGCAGGAATATAACGCACAAGCGGCTTCAAAGGAAAAGGAATTTCAATCCAGCAATGCTTTGGACAAAACACCATGGAAATTAATGGTGTGTGTGTGTGTATGTTTTTGCATTGTTTTGAGTCTTTCAACTACTTATTGGTCACCTTCAGTTTTGGTTCTGATTTGCCTTCATCAAGTCTCAATCAATAAGAAGGTATTATATAGGCTTCATCATCAAACCTTGTTATTAAGAATAGTTGACTTCTCTTTTTCAAAGAGCAATATTACACATTTTCATAACATTATCATACACGTACTGTTTCTGTAAGTGCATCTGATTTTGAAGTGAAAATGTGTGAGAAGGTGAGGAAAGCACTACCCTGAATATATTCAGTATACAGTTCTTCTTCTTCTTCTTCAATTTTTTTTTATTTTAAAAAATTTAAACTGAATTCAGTATACAGTTGCGCCATACAGTTGCATGTATAAGATGTTTTGACCCCTCTTGGGGCATGTGTGTTGCATCATATCAAAACCTGTTTCTGCATGCACCTCAGCTCCTGCGCTAATGTCGCCACTTCATTAGTCAAAAAAAGCAGATCCTTCTCTCTTCCTTCCACAATGTTTTTACCCCATTGCAAATCTTAATAAATATATCATTCTCTTTTGTTTTCTTTGAGCATGCGGCATCTTTTTTCTTCCTTTCTTGAGATGACCTCTGTGACTGTCTGAAGCATCAGTATGTACAGAAAAGACCAAATTATGGTCTTACTTATATCTAGAAAAGTTGCACAATATTCCAATGGCATGGCCAGAAGAAGCAGTAACTTAAAATAGGAACTCGTAGGAACAGCTAGGTTTTCACATGGCAGCTGTCGTGGTACGTCATCAATTATGTGTCATTTTTATTATTTTTAATTTTTTTGTTAATTACTAAATTTCTTTCCATTTATACTTTCTTATTTTATTTTTTTAAACCATATCTTTTATCTTTTTAATCGTTAATACCCCACAATACGTCTTTAACAGACGTAGTTCTGCCCTAATTCCAATCCCCATCTTATCTCACCCTTCCTCCCACCTTTTCATCAATTTAATTGATTAAGGAATTCTCAGTTTGATTTCGACCTCTCCTAAAATGCAGCATGACCGATGGTAGAATTATGACAACAAGTGTCGAAGATAATACATTGAAAAATAAACTTTGCCGTCAATTGGAATTAATAGATGCATGGTGAAATTGCCAATGGAGTAGTCTCTGACTCGAATAGGTGTTCTTATCATCTTCTTGATGACTTGATTGAGATGTTGGTGAAATGGTTATCACTTATTGATTCACTAAAGTTCTCTGCTGTGTGTACATCTTGGAGAGGAACATCGTCAAAATGGCATCAACGATCAACCATTTTTCATGGATCTTGAGAATTCCTTAATCGACTAAATTGAAGAGGGATGTGGGAGTGGATGAGTGAGACGAGAGAAGGCTAGGGTTTATATCAGAAAGATTTTTTTTAAGGATTAGTAAGATAAAGGATAGGGTCTAAAAAAACAAATATAAGAAAGTAAAAATGAAAAGAAAAATTTTGTAATTAACAACAAAAAACTGAAATTTAAAAATATTAGAAATGACGCATAATTGATGATGTAGACATGCCAGCAGCCAAATAAGGTTGTCTCTTTATGGTTCACCTAGCATTACTCTTTCTATATATCAATAGCTTGTGAAAGTTTCTAGTTTCACTAAGGTTTTCTATACATTCTTAGCTATTGCTCGCATATGAGGCTTGAATGAATCCCCTCCATTGTTTCATGTCCCACGTTAAGAAAGTAACAAAAAATACACTACAATTTCCAATAATCCCACATCGACGACTGCTCATGCATTCGTCGTTAAGTTGTGGGAAGTTCACTTCTACTTCAAAGACCTCTTCGATGTGGTCGACATGTAACAAATTTTCACATCGATCAAAAACTTGGTGTTCAAGCTAGCATGAATACTTCTAATTAGTTTCATGCATATGCAAATGATATTACCCTCCGTTTTATTTTGACATGTTGTGATCTAGCTACTGTTTTTTTATCAAATTAACATTTTTAGTTTGAACTTTGAACTTGGACTAATATCCTACAAGCATCTCTACTGTGCAAAATATCATAGCACACACAATCAAAACTAAAAACTACATTCGTGTTGATAAACTCTCCTACGTGCTCATGTGATTCCTTTGGCCAGCACGTTGGGGATTCACCTTTCACATGAACATTCCATTTTGCCGCTACTTCCACCTTGACATATATGATATAGCATTTCATGGCAAATCTTTACGACCAATAGCGGACCTAGCAGTGGCGGAGCCAGGATGAGAATGTCACCTAGGCTAATTGTAGCGTACAAAAAATTTTGTTCGACGATACGAGAAATTTTAGTTAATTAGTAAAGGACACACATACATAGGGGGGACATAGTAAGCCTTACCCTTAAACGCATAAATAAAAACTAACTAAACTTTACTCTACGAGGCCCCAAAGCTTCAAAATCATTAATCACCGCCTCATAGTCAACCGCTTCAGCAAATTCAACCGCTTGAGCACTCTTTTTACTAAACCATGTACTTATATCTTTTGATCTAGACCTTTTAACACGATCAATGTGTTTATCAGACATTATATAAAATTCATCAACATATCATCTTCTATTTCTGTCAAACAAAAATGGATGTGTCTTACATAAATATCAACTGATCAACAATTCAACATCAAGCTTTAATCTTAACCAAAAATATAAATATATGTCTGTGAAAGCATGCCAAACAAACATATAGTTAAGTAGTTAACTGAATTCTATTCCCTATTTCAGTATTCCCTATTGAATTCTATTCCCTAATTTAGTAAAACAACAATCAAAATTTAGGCAAAGAACAAGTCAAACAACAATCAAAATTTAGTAATCCCGGCCCTATTCCCTAATAAATTATATAGTTTGATTCAAATAATCAAAGTTTAGGCAAAGAGCCATTAGCCAATAGCCATACCTAAGGATTGAGGATTGAGGAAGTCAGGAAGTAGGGATCGGGGACTGCCGGACTGGGAATCTGGGATGGGCATCGGCAAGAGCGACGGCCAAGGGCTGAAGGACGACGGGCAGCGAGAGCGACGGCCAAGGGCCAGTCTACGATGGGCAAAGGATTTGGGGCTTTGGGCGTGGCTGTGAGTAGTTAGTGAGAATGAGAAGTTGAGAACGATGGGTAAAGGGGATTTTGGTATATTTAGGGTATATTTGGTTTTTTTTTTTTTTTTATATAGAAGTTGGTTTTTTTTTTTTGGGCTTCAACTTCACCTGGGCTGGCTCCGCCCCTGGGACCTAGGATTTTAGGTTAAAGTGGGCTAAAAAAATTTATTAAAGTTCTTTAATTTTTTTTTTATATTTTACATAGAGAAATTTTAAATACACATCTCTAATCTCTTAATACACACCCTATTATTTTATATTTCACATCAAATTTTATAGGTATGTTTAATTACAAAAAATCTATTAATTATAAGGAAAAAAAACTTCCTCTTTCCTAAAACCTAACTCTTCTCCACTATTATTACGCATCAAAAGAAAAAAAATAAAAACCTCTTCTCTAAAATTCATCGCCTGAATTTTGACTACTGTCGTAATCACATGTACTATTTACCGATTCATTTGCTTTTTTTTTTATCAACTTTAGTTTTTATCTTGTAGACTAAAAACTAGTTTTTATGCTATTGTACTTTTACTAGTTTCTTAACTTTGAAAAAATTATGTATGTTCAATATTTTTGTTTTCTTTAAATTCTAGCCGATTGATGTTATATTGGAAATTTGGAGTTCGAATATAATATTACTCTTTTAATTATACATTGAAAAATATCAAGAATTTTTTTAACTCGATCGAAAAAAATCTAACAAAAAATAAAAGATAATACGTAAAGACAGTTGTGAAATAGTAAAATATATAATAATTATATTAAATAACAAATTATTATTAGTTTTAGATATTAAGAGTATTTTAGGCAGTTTGGAATGTGTATTTAGTATAATATTGAAATAAAAAACTAGATAGTGTCAGGCAAAAAGCCACCCTTAAGTATAAGAGATACGTACAAGTTATAGGGATTTAAGAAAGTTTGTCAAACCCACGAGGCTAGGATTGGATAACTTTCACTAGCTAGGGTGTTAACCTTAGGAGAGCTAGAATGTACGAATGTACAATCACAAACCTAAACACACAAGGAAATCTAGGCTCATGGTGAATATGTGCATTGTGAAAGTAATGATTTGATTTTTGGGTTTTTGAAGTTATGAACTAAACTAAACTAAATGCTCAAATGTAAACTAAATTACTTTAAACTAAACTAGTAGTCTAATGAATGGTGTTAGAATTCGAATTGTCTACCACTAACCTCTCTTGCAAGTATTGATGCAAATCACTATGAATGATGCTAAGCTAATCAACTAATTTCTCTCATTGCATCCCTCTCGAGTATGACAAGGGACATGCTCCTTTTGTGGTATCAAGCAACCCCTCTCGGGTGTAATACTTAACTACTTAAGTCAAGCATTTCAATCCGGTTAAGCATCTAATGCATTACCCTAAGTGCATAAAGTTTGGAGATGAAGAAATTATGCAAACCAACCAAGCTTATCTCTAAGTGATTGTAATTCACAACTCCTACATGCACACCTAGTGTGCTTTCATGCTTTAACATTCAAAAGTTACAAAGCTCTAAACATTATCATGTCATGGCAAACATACATACTCAAAGTGGTAAATTTTAAGCATACGCATTCAACTCTTGAACTAGCATGTAGGAATGTTGACTAAAATTGCATCAAATCATAAATTGCATCAATCCATAAAAGATTGATTAGGGCTTTCAACCCTAACCCCAACAAAGTACTACTCACTCATAATTACATAAACAAACTCCATAATCAAATTAAACATCAAAATAGATTTAGAATTTAAGAGAGAGAGTTGGCTTAGTGGTGTGTCGATTTGTCCCCAAGCTCACGTCTTGGTGGTGGTGGTGATGGTGGTGATTCCCTCTCCTTCTTGCTCTTGAATACTTGATGATGAAAGGTAGTGAAGCTAGATCTAAGTTTTGTGTGAATAGGTGGAGTGGATGGAGAAAGTGATATAGGAAAGAGAGTGGAGAAATGGTGTAGTAGTAGTGGTGTTAATGGATGCTTGAGATTAGAAATGGTGGTAGTGATGGCGGAGATGGAGTTTGGAAGAGGAAGAGGAAGAGGAAGAGGAAGAGGAAGAAGATGGGTTTGGATTTTGGGAGAAGGAGATGGAGGTTTGTGCTGGAGATGGAGGAAAAAAGGTGTAGAGTGGTGAATGGGTGGATGTTTGATATATAAGGAGAAAAGATGAGTGGAAAGGTGAGAGAGAGAGAGAGAGAGAGAGAGAGAGAGAGAATTGGGGCACTCCTCTTGTTCCATCGGGATGGAGCAAAAGGAAGAGTGAAGAGAGAGAGTAACAAAAGTCAATAAAAGAAGGAAGAATGTTAGAGAAGAGAAACTAGTACATAATGATGGGCTATGAGAGAGTAGAGTAGGATAAGATGACTAAATAGAGAGTGAAAGGGCAATTAGCTTTTCCAAATGCATTAGGAACAAGAAGAGAAAATGTGTAGAGATGCTTTTGAGCCACCCAAATCAAGTGGACAAACATGAGAAGCATATGTGCATGGTGATACATATATATCATCCAAAGGATAATAACATGGATTTCAAGTTGTTACTCAATCACCATTCTTCTCCTTGCTCCTCCTTTATAATGACCGGAAAAGGTATGGCATCACCCAAAGTGGTGGTGCGCCGCCGTTTGTGGTGATTCACCGGAATTCAAGATTTTACGTTTCACTCCACATTAAACCGCAATTCGTCTTAGCTCCGATTCTTCATATTAATACCAAAAATCAATGTTTCCTTCACTCTTGCATTTTAACCAAAAAAATAGATAAATGATTTAGTGAATGCTAAAATGAACTCAAAAACAAGTTAAAGTCAAAGTTTAGAGGAATACAAATATATGTAAATTATGGTCTAACAGATAGGTAGTGTATTAAGTAAAGGGTGTGTATTAAGAGATTATAGATGTGTATTTAATATTACTCTTTTACATATCACATCTTAGATTAAAAACATAACAAATAATCATGTAGTTAACTGATCATTAAGAATTCAATATTATACATTTTACATTTTATAGAAATTCGATAACAAAAGTTAAAGACAAAAGAATATCCCTACTCAAATTGAACCCTAATAAGCTCTTGAATAGAAGAAAAATATAATAACTAAGTTGTCTAACCACACAAACGCCGCTCTAACAATACAGTAAACGAGTGTATAATTTTAAAACCTAACTGGACGGAAAAACATAATCTAATAATTATGGATCAAGCGTTGGTACTATTACATGCAACTCTACACACACACACATCATTAGCATTAGTCATCTACGATAAAGTAAACAAGCAATTAAGATTAAAATTAAAATATCAATAGAAATACAATGCGATTGGATGATAGGATATTGGGATTATCAAGTCATTAATCAATTGAGATTTGTGATGATGGGATATTGAGACTAAATTTGATCAAGACATTAATCAACTGAGATTTGAGAACTAGGTCATATGACACGTATAAGACTCTAAGAGGATGATCGATATAGATAAGTATCATACCTGAAGATTAAAGAGAGAAAACTTGACACATAGCTTAGCTGTTTTGGTAGAAAAGAATGGAGACGTATACAATAACAAAAAAAAAAGAAATAAGAAATGAAAGTTTACCTAAAATATACTAAATAAGCAACTGCTTTTAATAAAATAAACAATGTATATGTAATTAGAAGGAAAAAACAAAGTCATATGGACTAAGTTCAATTACATATAGGCTAAGTATAGAAATTTTGGATGGGTTGGTTTTCATAATTTAACTTTTTTAACTATAATTATACAACAAAACAATGTTTTCTCAAAATCTGGGGTGTGTTGTAGCCCACCGTAGCCTGTGTGTAAGTACATCTTTGTTTACATTAAGCTGGATTGTGTTAATTAATTAATCGAACTAGGTAATATTCACACACATAAAAATACTAGCACTCCTTCAGCCTCAATGCATGGTCGATCAAGATATTGCAACAGTTGTTGTTCTTCAAACATTTGGCTATCTATCGATTGAGCTAACTCTCAGATTCAGATGTCTATATGAAATCATGCATGGACATTCTTAGTAAGAACTCAATCCTAGGCTGCTCTAATCGTCTTTCGATTGAGTTTCAACTAGCCAATAAATCAATATATAGCTCATTTAAGCTGCACTGTCAACATGAAATCTGTTGTAAAGAAAATGAAGTCATTTGCAAAATAAAGTAGTTTACTCACTTATGAACATCAAACTTTGAAGGTACAAGGTTGTTGGCAATCTTTATGTGGAACAAAATACAACCCTATGAAAGTCTAAAGCAATTGAGATATTGGTCTTTCACAGATGAAAACAAGTTGAAGAAGTAGAAGAACCAACATGATCTCATAGAACTCAAGTAAAATTATGCACGTGAGAACGATTCTCGTCCCTTTTGATGAGTTTGATGTGAGAACAATTCTTATATTCATGCATCAAAGGAATAAAGTTGGCTAATCATAGTCATTGACTCTACCGGTTTGGTGTGGGATGTGCCTCCTTATTTTATTTTGTAACACTTTAACTGTGATTCTTTTGGTTTCCTCAATTTCGACTTTTCTAGTTTTATCTCTTTGTTAGTTTGTTTGGAGAGGTTCACTTTGATCATTTTTTGTTGTCCATTTTTCTTTATTAATCCAACGGAATGTTAGGGATGGTACTCTTCTCTTTCCCTCATCTTTCCGCCAAAAGAAAAAAAAAACAATGGCTCGATATCTGTTGAAACCAAAAAAAAAATCACCGTTTCAAAAATTATATGGTGACCAATTTATGGGTATTCCAAAATAAATGGAAAAAAAGTTGTTAGTTCAAACAGAAAGTAAAGAAGATATACTTCTCATTCAAACTTTGTTAGCGATAAAATATTCCAAACGTTAAACAAGCGAGAATATATATTACCTTTCAAATTTGACATGCAGTTGAAAATAAAAATTCTAATTTACAATCCAAGTTCATTCGATTTTGAAGACAATATTCTTGGATACTTTTCAAGTCCTACATATGTGGAAGACCAAGTTTGAATATTAACAAAAGCCTCCGAGGTTAAAGAAGAAGATACAAATACTGCTATAATCTTTCCGATTCTAAGGGCAACTCCAACAAGGGTTCTAAAACCCAGTTTCAGTCCTATATCCATACATTTCATCTCTAACGGGCCAAAAATCTGGGGTTTGGTTTTGGAAATATAGGACCTGGTCCTATTCTCAGTCTCAAATCGGAGACAATTCCAGGACCAAGACTTGGGTCCACTTGCGTTTGGGCTGGGCCAGAGAAGAAGAAGAAGAGACGCGCTCGGCACAAGGTCGGCACGAAACGCGCTCTCCCGCTTCCGCACGAAACGAAGATGCACGTAACGCGCTCTCCAGCTCCAGTCGCGCTGCTGTCTGCAGAGGCTGGGCCCCATGCACGTGGGACGGTCTCCCAGTCGACCGTTGAGCGCTTCAACGGGTATGAAATGGACGGCCATGATTGATAGCATAATTTGAAATGGACGGCCAGGATTCATAAATATACTACCTATAACTTATTTTAATCAACAAAAATAAATATAGGACCTCATATAGGACTCATTGTTGGAGATAAGTGGCCAACGGAGAGAGGTTATGTGCTGTATATGTACATGCCCACATCCAATCTAACGCGAGGCCTTTTGGTGGCTCAGCGGCTTCGGAGGGGATGGGTACTCCGAGGTTAAGCATGATGATGCTAGAGCAATCCCAGGATGGGTGACCTACTGGGAAGCTGCTCCTGAGCTGCCGGAAACAAAACCGTGAGGGCCGGCGGGCCCAAAGCGGACAATATCGTGTTACGGCGGAGAGGGTCCCGGGATGTGTCCTAAATGAATAGTGCAATAAAGAGGTCCTATAATGGATATAGGACTCCAAATCCAAGACCATTGTTGGAGTTGCCCTAATGGATAAAGGATCAGAATCTCAGTTTGAATTTGAATTGATAGCTATCTTCATCAAACTAATCTGCTGTCGTGTTACGGCGGAGAGGGTCCCGGGATGTGTCCTAAATGAATAGTGCAATAAAGAGGTCCTATAATGGATATAGGACTCCAAATCCAAGACCATTGTTGGAGTTGCCCTAATGGATAAAGGATCAGAATCTCAGTTTGAATTTGAATTGATAGCTATCTTCATCAAACTAATCTGCTGTGCCTATAAAAAGGCAAGCTCTCTGTAACAAAAGGGGCGAGAGAAGAAGGCGCAAAGGCAAAACAGAGGAGGGGCAGCGACAGAAGACGGAGGCAGAAGCAAGCAGAGAAGAAGGCGGAGGCAGAAGCAGGCGGCGACAGAAGAACGAAGACAGAAAGAGGTAGAGGCAAACGAAAAAGAAGCTTCAGAAGAAGACAGGAGAAGCGACCAAAGGAAGGCAGAAGCAAGGAAAAACAACCAAAAGCAACAGAGGTGACGAAGCCACACAAAAGCTCAAGTCACGTAGCACAAAGCAAAGGGAAGAGATCGACAACACCAAAGAAGAAGAAGAAACACAAGAGGAAAGGTAAAGAACTACTCCAGCCAGCCTCATTTCACTTCATTTCCGAGTCTGTCCTCTCATCAAATCCCACACCAATATGCTCAAATGCTAGGAGCCTCGTTTACGGTACCTCTGGTATCCACGAGAGTAAATGCTGCAACAAAGCTCGCCTGGTGAAGCTTCACACGCAGTCTTCGAACCGGTGCCTCAAATGCTCTTCACTGCGTCAAAGACAACATCACAGTCACGCACCAGAGAAGTAGCTCAGGTTGCCGACAACAATTACAAGCAAAGAAGATGAGGTCTGCTACCTCAACGGAGCTGTCCCCGATGTTCTCACAACAAATATCAATGCTCACGACCTGTTCAATCCCCAAAGGATGCGTCAAGGTGCCAGCTTCTTGTCTCCAAAGACCATGCTGGCGCAGCGTCTCTAAGTCCCAGCAGCAGTTACCATGTTCTCGCTCAAGGTCACTTTGACCACAACCTGCATCAAAGACGACGTTACAAAGGAGCCAGGGAAAGTGAAGTTTGCTGCCATATGCTCACAGCAGATGCCATTGTGTCAAGCTCCTGCCTCATGTGTATGTAACAGCTTCAAGATTTATCAATCTGCAAAGCAACAAGCTGTGATTGAATGCGTCTGCATCAACTAGCGCCATAACCACCACAATGAGCCATTGATATTTTTAACAAAGCAATGACGAAGCAAGATGAGAAAGAAGTGTCTGCAAGTTCACCTCTTCAAATAAACCTGGCGGTGGAGGAAAGTTCAGAGCCTGCGTACAAGACACACATCTAAGCTTTTGTTTTAGGTGGCCATCAAATGACAAATGATCATTTCCAGGTGCTTAAACGAAATGACAAGAACACATGTATAATTGTGTGAATGTGTGATTGTCAACAACATAATCTACGTGCCTCTTTCTAAATCAAACACTAATGGCATATGCCTCAGACTTGTTTAAACGGAAATTGGATGGCAAGATGACAAAAATGATCAATGCCCAAAATGAATCGCTGGTGGAGTTTGGCAGTAAGCAACATACAAAGCGACAAGCTTTAAAGTCATCTTATTTAAAAATTTGATCATGAAATCGTGACTTGATGATGGAAGAAGACAAAATAAATGTCAAAATGAAATTGAGAAAGTTCTCATCAAAACGCTCAAGGCGGACCAAAAAGATCCGGCGAAGTCAGTTCTCACCAACAACTGAAAACAAGAAAGAAATCAAAAGTCACGTTATGACTCGAGTAGACCCAACAGAATTGAACTGCCCATATAAAGCTTCCTTACCCAATTTCGCAGAGAGAAGCGACCCTCCTAGTGTTGAAAAATTCCTTCTCCAATTTGGTTGCTGCACCGGTCCCCCTCCATTCGCTAAATTTCGGCCTTCAAGTTCTTCTACTGGGCTAAACAAAATGAAGAATGGGAAGACACAGGGAAGGTAAAAGAAAGAAAGTAAGCAAATGGGCCTCCTACAAATGACACGGAAACAAGCTCACTCTACAAAGATTCATTCTCGATGCAAGTTGAGGTCTCACCAAATTACCTGAGTCGTATCAAAGCTAAAATGAAAATGTGAAGCCCATTTCAAGTTTTAAGGCCCAACTGAAAAGCTCAGCGCGACGGGTGTCCAAACCAGATCATCAGGCACTTTATTAAATTGGGTGTTTACAAGAAACTTGACAGATTCTAAAATATATGTATATCTATCAGACTCAAAAGTCGGTACAAAACCGCAAACTCAAAATCAATGAACTACGGTCGGTTTGATCCCACAAAGGGTACGTAGGCAATCTAGCGACCCACTAGATGCAACTATCATTCTAAAACAGAATCTCTGACACCGCCAGTCAAATTCAGCCAATCCAAATGACTCTAGTCAAATTCCCAAAAGCACTAGAAAAATCAAATTTATTCCCAAACGTTTGAACTACATTGGTTTGATCCATTTACTGGGTATGTAGGCAATCTGGATTTAAATCTAGATGCAACCACCACTCCAAATAAATTATTGGATCGCCTGAAGCCAAAATCTCGCTCCAAATTCAAATGTCTTCAAACACAAATTCAAACGCATTTCCAAACACTACTCTCATTCCAAAACCAAAGCCCTCCAACGAATCATTCACATGTTGGAACTCTTGAACTACGAGTGGCTTGATCCCTCTTCAACGGTACGAAGGCAATCCATTCAAACTCTATTCACAACATGAATACGAGTGAAATTATGTTAGGTGACATTTTCACTCATTGTGTACAATTTTTACTCAACAATATCGATTTGATATTTTTTTTAATAGAGGGCTGGCATTCATTAATAAAACTATTGAATACAAAAAGGGGAGGGGGGGGGGGCGTTGGGGGAGGAGGGGGATGAATCCTAAACCCTTATTACAATAAGCATCTGGAAGTCCCGAAATAAGAACGAGAAATTCTATAAAGTACATGTAGTCTAACAAGTACTAAACTAGCAAAGAGTACTACTCTAATGACAATTATATTATTTTGTCACAACGGTAACATAATGGAAATATTAGTAGACATGTAACCCGATTACATATCCTAGTATCTAATAATACAGCTTCACTACTATGTTATCGTCGAAGAATAAACTCGATGTCACATAGTTTTATCCTACCACTAGGAGGTTACAACCATTTGACCAAACAAAAGACACGCCGCCTACCTAGAGCAAATAAGACACACAAGGTGTATCGACCTGCACAAGGCCCTTCGTGCCCTATCATATTGTGATAGAGAATTATTTACGACATAAAGCCACTTAGAACTAGAATTGAAAAAAAAAATTGCATAATAATAAAATACAATGGACCAGAGTAAACACCCAAGCCCATGACACACTTGGACTAGAACCAACTCATAACTAGACTGAGCCCCAACAAGTCAAGCCCTTGGTCTCAGCCCAAGCCAACTTTTGGCCAAGCAGCCCAATCGTCCCAAGCGAGCCTCCAATCCAGTCACGTTGCTGCAGCCGCCACCTCTTTCGGGTCTCGACCACCGTCGAACCACTGTCCCTAGCTTGGATTCGTTGTAATATCACCACCACTGCAACCCCCAACCACCACCCGTTTCGCATCTGGGTGGCTAAACTGGGGAGAGTATCGACATTTCTGGACTCATGTGTGTGAGACTCGTGGGGCCCATCGACCTCTTCCGCATAACAAGTGGTATCAAAGCCCAGGTGACGCCCGGGACTTAGTGTCTCATACGATCGAGTTGTAATTTGGTGGAGCTCCCGTTTGGATTGAGATCACAAGATTTGGAATTGGATGCTTGTGGTCAGGGTTGAGCTATTGGGACTTGGATCGTGAGATTTAAAGATGGCTCGAATCACGCAAGGTGGAGATTGTTAAAAAAATGTGGCTTAGATTAGAGTCTTTTGGAATCTCACATCAGAAACGTGAAGAGTTATCTTTGAGTTATAAGAAATTGTACCACACATAATAATGTCGATGTCTTTTATGTTAAAACCCCTCATACTCGTTTCACATCTGGGTGGCTAAATTAAAAAGAGTATCAACATCTTTGGACCCGTATGTGTGGGACTCATGGGGCCTGTCGGCCGCTTCCGCATAACAACCAGAGGTTCTTTGGCTACTCAAGTTGACGATGACAATAAAAAGGTAACTTTCTACTTTAATGGGCTTTTTAGTCTTCTTTCCCGCGATTTACTTTTTTATCAAAACTTTATCTCAAATTTAGTTCATATTAATGTCATAATTTTAATTATTGAACTATACAATAATCCTACTCGCATTTGGGTTTTTCAGATTAACGGTTTATCTCAACTACTACGTCACACACCATGTACGGAAAACTCATATCCTAGCACACGACCCCGCAAGTTACATTTCTCTATTATTATGTGATCTTTTTGTTTACTTTCAGTAACTTTCTGCTTTTAGGATTAGGTTTTGAAGATTTTCTAGGAATTTATGTATCTATGTATGTTTACTTTAGAGTTTAGATGCATTTGGTAAATTGTAGACACCTTGGATCACTAGGTGGTCATATGTTGTTATTTGATGTAAATGTGTTGAATTTTCATAAAGATACATCTTAGCCTCCCCCGAGTAATCTAGAATTAGTACCTTTTGTGGTTAACCCATCACTTGCACCCCCACGACCAGTAATCGCCGGTTGTACACTCCCGTGACGGAAGAGTGGAGAGCAACCCCAACCTTTCTCCATCAACCACCAAAATACAGTTCCTCCTTTGCTTGTTTTTGTGGGAACCTAATACACTTGAGCATGAAACTAATGATGATAACGAGGACCATGTGATCGAGGACTTATTTATCCACTCTAGTTGGAGTTTCACTGCAATGGTTTCGTATCACCAAGGTTGAGCGACTATTTTTAAGAGTTTTAGGAATGCTTGCCGTTCTTCTTCTTCTTCTTCTTTTTTTTTTTTTTTTTTTTTTTTAAGATAGTGTTTCTTTCAACTTTAGGAGAAATGTTAGTATTAATGTGGATGTGAATGTTAATCTCATGACTAATGCTAGATGAACTTTTTAAGAAGCCATCTAGAACCCACATCTTATGTGACATAACCACATCATTAAATCATAATTTCACATTTTTCTTACTTTCGTTTTCTCTTAATTATAAAAATTCATTTTTGAAATTTCACGTTCAATAAATTTTAGAAGTTCATCGTCTTTGAACAAGGTACAATCACGAATGTGTATCTTTTTTCCTTCCTTCTGATTGAATATTTTATCCATCACTAATCGTTATTTCATCAATTTTTCGTCAAGAGATCCAGGGTAGAACTTGACTCCTAACATGTGTTCAAATTTCTCCTCCAGATATCACACCTTTAGTATTAATCTTACAGCCCCTAGATGTACTTTCTTGATTTTATATGTTAAAACCCTATTCCACCGATTGCTATAAGAAAGGAGCGCACCTTCCAGCAAATTAGGAAACAAGTAAAATAGACGTGACAGTATGCATAAGGATGTCGTAACTCGAAATCGAATGCCTTCACGAGTCCCCCATCTTTGCCACGATAACGATGAAACCAGGGTCAGATATACAATACAAGGCAAGCCTCATACATGATTCACATACTTCACTTACAAACCACCAAGGCTACCAAAGCAGACCACTTTATCCCCAACTCTGCCACCAGACTGTATGAAGGGTGTGGACCGTGTGGTAAGCTTGAATTCTATATACGACTCAGACTCGAGTGCTGTATTGTTATCTATACTGGAGCACTCTAAAGCTAGCTCCATCCCCTTTAACATTACAGATTTCCATCACCAAATCATTATAAGACTTTCTCTCTAGATCTCTTTACCGGTGGAGGCAGTGAGAATTCCATCTGAACTTTTAGCTTAGATGGATCCAAAGATAGCCTTTCTATACAGAAAGCATCTACATCAAAGCCAGTGTCACTTTCCATGTCATTGCTAACTGACTCTTCATCAACGTTCTTTCCACTTTCTCCTTCTAGTATTGTTCTGAGAGAATCTAGTCGACTTTGTTGTGAGGCCTGATCCAAGTTCAAGACACTCCTGATTCTGTCAAGTGCTGGATCTATGATGTCTAACAATCCCATAACCCATGAAGCATCATCCACAACTTCAGTGCGCTATTGCAAGAAACCAAAAACAGTACACTATTAGCTTCCAAAAGTTGCATTTGCAATATCATTGCTAATATTACTCATGTATATATAAGATGCAGTAGCTATGCTAATTACTAACCTGCTGGAAATAGAGATCACGAATTTCCTCTGCACGGACAGAGTTCCCTTGATTTTCCTCCAATGATGCCCATGTCATCCATGTGACATAACTCTGAGAATTTATATTGAGAGAGGACCTGAATAATCTTCGGGCTGTGGAAAGGTTACCATTTCTCTGTTCTAGAACTCCCCAAGCCTGCAAAACATGGTCACTCGAATGAAACCTTGACAAGATGTAGTTCATGTTGCTAACACTATGTGTTCATTAATACTTCCATTGTCTTTTTAATAAAAGACTTGATGAAAGAGAACTGTTAGAAGTTTCATGTTCACATAACATTAAGAGAAAAATGAGATACTATCTGGCTACTATCGTTACCTGTAGGCAGCGAGCAGCAGTTTCACTAGTTGAGTTAATAGACAATGCTTTTTGGTATAATTTCCTTGCTGTGGCAATGTTTCCTTCTTTCCATTCCATCCACCCCCAAGCCTAAAAACTCCAACATTTTGGTATCAACCAATTAGTTTTCTGTTCAATTAACAGTGATGCATGTATGAGTAATTAAGTCCTGTAATCAAAAGATATATCTATCAGCTTAATATTGTCAACAGGCCAATGCATATATGATGGAAAATTCTATTCCTTTTCAGTGAGAAACAATGACTTGGTAGGAGAAAGACAATGATTATCAAGGGTAGCCAGGGAAACTAAGGAATGTAATGGTTTGTAATCCATCCGAAGGATCAAATCCCCTTACCATGGTGGACTATTATTTCTGAAAAAGCAAATAATTTATACGGGACTTAAACAAGTGATCATTGGGCAGTAGGATAGTCACAGATCAGATTTGCATCATTCTCACAATTAATCAGGTGGTAATCCCAAACAAATAAGATGTGCATCAATTTATCTCAGCACTGAGAAGACTTCCTTACCGTCCACACTGGTTGATGCCTCGGATCCAACTCAGATGCTCGCCTGAACAACTGTCGAGCAAGATTTGCAGTCGAGTGTTCGTATTCCAATAAAGCAAGAGACTGAAGGAGGACTGGATCCCTTGGATTGAGAGCGTGGCCAATCTTTAATAATTTTCTCCCCTTCTCAACATTTCCCATTTTAGCTTCAAAAAGTCCCCAAATATGCCATGCAAACCTATTCTTTGGGCTTGCCTGTATTGATTTCTGCAAAAAGAGGAGGAGAACACCAAGTTGCCATGTAGAAAGAATCAAAAAACTGAACTAGTGCTAAACAGAACCCAACTTGGTTATTGAAGCATTCTAAGGAAAAGATTGGTGAGAATGTCTAATGGATTCAGAACACATGCTGATGCATGACCATATATTGTTATGAGTTATGACCAATCACCTCAAAAAGTTGCCTAGCAGCACGATTATTTTCCTGTTGCATCTCCATCTGAGCCCACGCCTGCGTCATGATTATTCGACAAATACAATAAGAAAAGCATCTCAACATACCACAAACCACAAAAGACATGGAAACTAACATAACAGAGAGGCCTACATGCAGGAAACTGATGACTTACAAGCCAACTGGCACAGCTTTTAGGATTGCATCTAGTGGCCTGCCTGAACAAGTACCGAGCCTGCTCATAGCGACTTGCTTTAGCTTCCAATCGTGCCAATGTCTGGTATATGTACTCATTCCCACCACAAAATTTCAAACCTTTAGCAAGCAGATGCCTCGCCTTACTAATATTCCCTTGCTTCAGCTCTAAAACTCCCCATCCATGCCAGGCAGCAATGTGCTTCTTATCAGCAACCGTCGCCGCATCAAACAATTCCCTTGCTCTCCTTGTATTTCCCATCTTATCTTCCAAAACAGCCCAACACTATAACCAAAACACAACCACCTCAATCTATCAATCCTAACAAAAACAAATTGCACAAAGATCAAAATCTCGAAAGCAAAGAGAGCCACCAAACCTGCCAAATGTATGGATTCTCTCCCTGCGTGGCTTGGCAGCCTTTCTCATACACAGCCCTCGCTTCGCCCCATTTCGACTGCTTGCTTAACGCCTTCCCCAATGCCACATAAGCTCTCCCATCTTCCGGCCAGTAATATATACACTTAAACCAACAAATTAACCAGTTTCAGTTTCAGCTACTCACAACAAATTAGCAAGTAAAATGGTAAAGATACCTTTTCGAGTAACTGCTGAGCTTCAGCATAGCGATAATTTCTGGTCAAGATCTTAGCTCTGTACAAGGCCAAGTCCAGGTTGACCTTCAACGGCTTCTCTTTAGGCTCCGACGCGGCGTCGCCGTCGTCCGGCTCGAAAATCGCAATCTTCTTGGCGAACTCGGCGAGGCCGACGTCGAGGGGGGAAGGAGCGGCCTCGGCGTCGGTCTCGGAATCGGAGGGGACGTCCATGGCGGGGCGGCGGACGACGAGGACCGGTTTGGAATCCTGCGCGGCGGCATTGGTTCGAGCGCGGTCGTCGTGGTCGAGGAGCTGGGTGGAGGAGTCGCGGGAGGAGCAGCGAGGAGGGGAGAGGAGGGGTAGAACGGGGATTTTGAAGGAGAATTTGGAGAGGTGGTTAGGGTTTGAGAAGAGAGTGAAGTTGGGGTTTGAGGAAGAAGAAGAAGAAGAAGAGAGGAGTTGCTGCATCTCTCTCTCTCTCTCTTTCTTAACGGATTAAACCGTGTTGAATGATCTAAAAGTTGAATAAAATTACCATTATACCCTTATACACTATTTTCATCATTTTCACCAAAACGTCTCGGACGTGTACACTTTTGCACCTACAATGTGTCTTTTTATTTTCTTCTAACTTCTGATCTAGCCTATTTTCAATACGAGATATTTAATCACATAGTGCGGTGAGGCTGGTGGAGCCGCGTAGATGGAACGTCATGTGTAGTGTTCAAGTCTCGTAACCACCTTGTCTGGTGCTTAAGTCTCATCTCTCACTATTTTGCGGTTTGCATTTTATTTCTTGTATTTACGGTGAGATATTTGGTAGAATTCATTTGTCTACTACATAATGAAACTCGATTCGTATGTTAAATAAATATGTTATTTACTTGATAACGTATACGAAGTAATTTACTTCCTCAACTTAGATGAAGGAAAAAGGAACCCAATACCCAGTTACTAGAGATCGTTTCTTAAACATATACCCAAGGGCATTTTTTTTTTTTGCGATTTCAACGGATTACTAGTATTTGTGAGAATGGAACGGGTTTGGTTATTTTAGTCAAAACCACGCGCGTAACCAACGGTTGCTGGTGGGCATTTTGCCACGTTTTCACTTTCTGGTATGGTTCTGGAATTAGCAGAATTTTTACGACACGTGGGCGAATAGTATTGGGCAATTCCAGAAAGATCAGATTGTGGGCGAGTATTACATTGTTTTTTTGCCAAAAAAAAAAACCATTTAATATATATATAAAAAAAAAACAGAGAGGATCGAAGGGAAGTATGGGGCTCGTATCTACTGTGATGCATTTTTGCTGTATTGTTCACTCTAAACTCTAAATACAAAACCTTACTAACAATGACTTCAGTTGACTGTGGAAAATAAACTTGTAAACCACAAGCAATCTTTCTGATAAATAGTTCATCCGCAATAAGATCACATTCTAATTTTCTCTCTAAGTGATGAAGATAGCTTTACCGACAATTTATTTCATAGGCGAAAGTCATATTTTATCTTAGTGTACACTTTCGGCTACGATCAGTCATCACAAATGTCGTATTTCGTTTGTGGAATAGTGATTTCCTCGAACCATGTTAAATTTCAAAGAAATAACTCAAATAAGATGACAGATTATTGAGTAAATAAAGCATGTGAGTTCCTATAGAATGTACAAGTGATTATTAGAAATGGGGTTATAAACCCAAAACTGAATTTTGGTTTGTTGAAATCGACCTCCAAATACCAAGTATTGAATAACAAATGTCTCTCCAATTTCTCTGACAAAAAGAATGAAACTGTAACCGGATTCCTTTATCTGAAATGCTGAGCTATGCTGTAATTTGTTTACCTGCTTCAACTAGGAGAATGACGCTGAGGAACTTTCAGGCTGAGGCTGGGAAAGTTTCAGCCCTGACACCACAAAAGAAAAATATCTATGGCATTTATAAATAGCAGCCTGCCTCAATCGGCAGTACATACTTGGAATTAACTTTATTAATCTCAGCAAGTCAGCTGACAGTTTCCAATGAACAGGTCAAAAGATGCTTTTCAGAACCTAGCTTTCAATGGAATCCCCAACATTAGAGAGTCATTCTTTGAGAACCTACCACCCCACCGCCTCTTTCGAGCTGGCCTGTGTTGTTTTTCATCAGCTGTTTCAACCGTGGGATCAACCTCAGGCATCAACTGCTTGTCTGGCTCCTTTTTCAAGATGATTGGCTCCTTAAAGCGCTCCCCACGTTGCTCCATTTTTGCCATTGTCTGCAGAATCCTTTGCTTGTCATATCCTTCTACAACTTTATTCCCTTTAGAGGCATTATGACTATCAAACACTCTCTTTATCAAGCTGTCAGCTGGTTCTGTATAATCAGAAGCATGTTTGCTCTGCAAAGGATGTGTTGTATTCTGTTCTTGTGTTACAATCTGGCCCTCCTCTATATCCAAATCAGCATTTTGAGCTGTAACTGGAAAAATATCATGCCCTTTCTTGTTGTTTTGGTTCCATACAATATTTTGGGTGATTTTGACTGCCCTCGCTTTCTCGGATTCACAAGCTTGCGAATTCCCTGAAGTCATCCACTCTCCACCAATCTCAGCACCCATATTTTCTGGCCTACCATTGTGCATCAAATTTCTGGCTTTAGAGCATCTTGCAAGGATCTGCAGTGTATCACAAGGAAATGTCACAAGTATGTAATATACCAGTAATTGCATAGGTAATAGAGATGATTGACATCTGCAGCAGAATACATGATAAATAAAATTCAAACCGCCGCCAGCCCCCCACCCCCGGGGTCTTATAATTGTCCCTGACTTCTATTCCTATCCTTCCAAAACTGATTTATAAACTGTGACTGTTATTACAAAATTCAAGTTAAATGATTAGAAGATGACCATCAACATCTCAAGATATCTGTATGCGTGGGTAAGCTTAATTAACAGTAGGCACTGTGTTATAACATCAATAAATGGAGTTGTATGTTCACAAGGAATGCGGGTACTGATAATGTAAGCAATACGTTCTAAGCTCCAACTCCTAGTCTTTAAACAGCTAAAAATAATCTATTTTGTGGCAAGCAGTTGCCTAGCTGCCAATCCCTCTACAAGAAAACAACAGTTACTTCCTAGTCCAAGATAACATCTATAACGCTGATCGCTGAGTCTTTGGTAGACAACTAGATATCACTTGGCTACAGTTTCAGATTTAAACTAAAAGCATAAAATGCTTCAGACATATAGGCTGATATATTTTGACAGCAAGGCTTCAATCATGAAGGATGAAAGACAATAATCAAAGGTCTTCCCAAAGTATTCAATCATTAATCTGTGTTCCCAAAGGAGTCTGACAACTATGGACGAGGATAATCAATATAATTTGTAGTAACTTTCAATAATATGAATATTTTCTAGTACCTAAAAAAATGAACAGAAGACGCATGCTTTAGATCAGATGAACCCAAAAGTAGAACATAGAAAAAGATATGGAATAAAGAACATGAAGAGGAGAAAGCACAAATGAAAATAGATTGTCTTCTTTATAATCTATAGAAAAGTCATTCATATGAGAAGAAAACAAAAAAACAAAAACAAAAGGGATGTCGGATTCATGCAATTTGCAACCTTAAATAGTATATATTTTGGCAACTTGAAGAGTGAGATTCAAGCAACATCTAAACACCTGTCTTACTTAACTATTAGCATATATTAACCCCATCACTTGATTTGCAATTTCTGGAAGAAGCTTCTTGCATGAAATCAACATGCATGGCAAAGCCTACTTTACATTGAAATGCCTGAGTAATACTGATCAGCACAAAAATGAAAAAAAACAAAACAAAACAAAACAAAAGAAACATTGAAAATGAATGAACTAACTACACAACTGGAAGGTCCTGCTACAAGTCATTGCCTTGATGATTGCGGGAACATTTTTCCCTCTCATTTCCAGTTATCAAGAACAAATCAAAATGTAGAAGTCATTAAAAGGTTCATAAAACACATTACCTGGCCAAGGGAAACTAAACACACGACATAGGAAACCAAAAAAATAAAACAAGAAAGATGCAATGTGATATCATTGACCAGAATAAGTAAGGCTTGCTCAACTGAATTGGAGCACTCATATATACAAGTAAAGTGATGAAAGGTTTCACCCTAGGTTTCCCCAACTTTACCTTTCGTTCCCTAACAGCCAAGTCCATTGAATTCCTGCACCTCACTGACTGCTCATGCTTACCTCTATACATCTTAACACTTCTATTAACAAAGTTAGCACCAATTTCTTTTCTGGGCATTTTCAATCTACGCTGCTCTGGCTGCATATTATCAATATGCATTCCATCACTTAAAGGACCATATTTAGAATGAAATTTTTCATGCTGCACATATTTTCGATAAGAACAGGATGCTTTCTCAGAATACAATTCGTCAGCATGATGTCTGACAGTAAACTGATCTTCAGTCCAGTGCATAACTTCAGAACCCCAGTTAGATCTTCTCCACCTTAAATGATCATTAGCATACATGTTATCTTCAATGTCATAACCATCATAGTGATCATCAAACCAATTAATCTCATTGGCTTCTTCAACATCTATTTTTCTCACATGTCTCCAATATCTTTCGTCTGTTGTTCTTGGGCAAAAAACATCAATTCTTGGTGATATGGAGTGTTTCCAGCTTCCATCATTAGCTTTATCTCTGTAAGACTGATGGTGCAAGTGTCGATTTTCTTTGGGTTTGCAATGTACATCTTCAAAATTCTCAGTGTGTATATCATCCAAATACATGGGACTGCCCACATATCCACCCCTTCGTCCCCAGCTATTCGGTTGTCTCCTGACTGGTGGGAACTTCCTTTCATCAAAATTATTCCTTTTTCGACTAGTGAATGATGCGCATCTCCCATCTTTTTCTCCCAGAAAATCGTCTTCATGCCACTTAGAATTGGGTATTTTCTTAAACAGCAATTTGTTGCTGTTCCTTCTCCACTGAGCATCCCTTTTTCCAACAGTGTAGGAATACCTAGCATGCAACCCCCTGGACTCCCTGCTGGTAAGAGGACTCCTCTCCTCAGTGAACTGAGTTATTCCAAAGTGGTTCCAATCTGTATCCGTATCTTCACAAAAATTCTGCCTCTCATTAAAAGTTCTATTCACATATCGATCTAGTTTCAGTTGGAGCTGGTGACTACCTTTTCTACTCGAATACTTTCTCTGTTCTCTTTTATTCTGATCATGGTTATCAGCATTTCTAATACCATAATGGAAGGAAAACTTTGGTTCTTTATATTCTGAAATATCTGATCTATTAATATCGCCAGAACCTCGCAGCCTCTCCTCCTGTCCGCGAGGATCCTCTGAGCCATTCCAGTCATTTGGGTCCTCAGTATCTGAGGTGAGAGACATATCATTGTCATTGTTTCTGTGATTACTTGGTCCATCAATACTGTTGAGCCTCCCACCCTGATGATTATGCTTCTTTTGAGAAGAACTTCTACACATGGAATAATCTTGGATATCAACTCTTTTTCTCTTGATGCAATTGCCTTTTGAGTTCTTAAAAGAAGATGTGGCAGACTTGCCTGGTTCAGTTTGTGAATTCACCACAGACCTTACAGGAGTATGAATATCTTCTGGATCAAAATGAGCACTGTTCCTGGAAGCTTCAGAATCAGATTCAAAACATGATGAAATGAGACTAACTTGTTCATCATCATCACTCAGAGATAATTGTGTGTCCACCATGTATTGATCAGCAGAGGCAGTATTCCTGTCAGGACTTTCTGTCACTTTATTAGCAAGTTCTATAGCCTCCAATGAGATACCATTCACCTCCTTATGCCTATTCCCATCCACATCAATGACCTTGTTATTTCTGTGATCATCAGAGTCTATCGTCATTGGATGGGACACATTGATCTTCTGGGAACACCTGATGACATACCAGGAAAAATTACTGCATGTACATACAGTATCTGCATATATATTGTATATAAATAATAAGAATTGAACCCACTAACACACTAACAGTAGTTGTCACATAACCATACTGGCATCAGACAGAATACAAACCCATCTAATGTTCTCATGTCTGCTTCTGGACTTCCTAATGATGAATCATCATCATATGAGATATAATCTTGGTTTCCATTTGCATCAAACTCCCCATTTTCAGATTTCTCATGGGCCCTGCTATTTGTATGCCCATGTTCCACGCTAGAATTAGGGGTTTCCTGGGTCGGATCCTGCACAGAAATCTACCCAGACACTTCATTAGTGATAAGATAATTACAGGTAACTTCAAAATATCCGCAAGACAAATCAAAGTGATAGCACACCTGTATCACAACATCAGAATTCCAACTACGTGGATGCCTGCTATCAAAAGATGGTTGGCGTTCAACAATACTATCTTCTATCTGAATTGTATTTCCTATGGGCTGAAACAATCAAAAGCCAACATATTATCTCAGACTGAGTATCTGAATACACTACTGTGTGGGAATAATATAAAAGTATATCATATTTACAAAAGAGGGGAAAGGTAGATCAACTAAATCTGATATACCAGTTGTAACCGTCTTACTCTGAAATCAGAAACTGTTGATGACAGAGGAGCATATGTCCATGATCCAGCATAATTCACTTCTGTAGACATAATTTCCTGGGAAAATATGCCATGCTCAGATCCAGCTTCTTTAGCCTATTTATACAGGAAAGACACAATTGGAGATGTCAATACCAAAAACATACAATGGTTGTGGTTATATGATAAGACTCCAAAAAGAATCAAACAGACCTGATAAAATTTTGAAGAGCCAGGCGTGCCATACTGCATGGATTTGACCCGCCGAAGTTGTTGCTGCTATCATTTAAGCATTAGGGTTCAATTCAATGAAGTGCAGTATTGCAGAAAAGCAGTAACAACGAGTTGCCATAAGGCCAGAGCATTTATAGCATACCCAAAGTTTCTCTCTACAAAAAGTTTAGGAATTTTTTATTTTTCAACCTGCCAGAATACCCAAATGTGAGATTTAAGAATCAAATCAGCACTACTTCACTTACCAGGGATTTACAGTACTCTTTCCAGCTGTCCTCATTCAAATCAAAATTGAAGTAATCTGTTATATCAACTCCAGGATACCTCCATGACTTCTCCTCAAACGATTCAATATCCACGTCCAGTATTGTCCTGTAAGAAATGTCATGCCGTTGGTCAAACTTTAACACAGTACTATTCAAAATCATTTTATGCTCTACTGGGGGCTAACATTTTTTGGTTGAGTTGATGTCTATTTTGATACATACTTCCATGGAACTCAACAAATTGAAAGTGAACAACTGAAGAAATTGGGCCTCGTGCAGAATTAAAATTTCAGACGCATGTACTAACCTATACCAAGGAAGTCGAAAACCAAATCTGTTTCGATTAACCACTGGATTAGGTGTATCACGAACATGACTGATCTGAGAGTGGTCTCCTCCGAACGGCATGGAAGACACCAAATTCACACACTCATTGGCTCTTCCATTGCTTGCACAAGCCGATCCTTGAGTCCATACATACTACACAAAACCACCATAGCATCTCTCATTTAGAAACTTAGCAAAGCTAAAAACAAAAGAAACACAACAAGGTAGTCCTTCACATGAAAATCACCAATTCGAAATTGAAATGCTTAAAACACCACGAATACTAATATAATCCAAATTCAGTTCTATCATCATAAAAGTCTCTAAAACCACACATTGAAAACTACAGCCTCCAAATTCAATAACAAAAAAACTAATACAATACCTTGGAACCTTTGATGGCCACAAAAGCATCATCATCCTCATCATCACAATCATCAACCCTCATGCTCCCACCACCCGAAATCGGAAAGGGAATACCTTTACAGCCCTCATCGTTCAAGACTATATTGAGATCATCCTCACTGTCACTATCACTGTACTCCTCATTCGATTCGGAACCCGAAACATTACCGCCCAAATCCTCAGATACAGAACTGGGTTTCTTTGAATCGGAGACCAAACCCTCGCCGCCGTTCTTTTTATCGTTATTACTACCATTTCTATCTTCTTCGTCTTCTTCACGTTGAGTATAGAACCGAGTGAAGTTCGAGACGCCATTGATGGCTGAAGAGGCCTGGGTATCAACTTCAGTGTAGATGTCTCCGAAATCGTCGTCCAAATCTGCCATGGATAATTAAACCCCAGGAATTGAAGATGGGGAATTTTTTTTTTTTTTTTGTGGGGTTTAGGGTTTAGGGGTGAGAGAAAAGCTCCATGGATAGGAATGAGAGCGCTGCGGAAATGCTAAACCCCCTTAAAACCCCTTGCGACTGTTCTAAAGGGCCTAAAACCCTACTCCACTGCCACAGTGAGCATAACGGCGTTAACTAGCTCTCTTTAACGGATTTTTTTTTTATAAAGGGTAAGATGTGAAAAAAATTTAAATACACACCTTTAATATCTTAATACACACTTATTAATACACCACTTATCAAGTTTTTCATTTCAGTATTATACTTAATACACATCTCAAACTACCTAAAATGTCCTTAATTTATAAAATATTCTATTATTTAATATAATTAATATATATTTACTATTTGGTACCTCTTTTTACATATTATTTCATCTAATTTTGGCTAGAAATTTTTGATTATCATCGTTCAATTTATAATCAAATGATTATTGTTATATCTTAACTCTAAATCACCAATACAAGTTTTCAAAATTCACAAGCTAGTGGAACTGTAAAAGTATAGTAGCTATTAAACATAGATAGCTAGTTATTCGATAAAACATGTCATGATAAAGATACAATACTTGACAACATGACTTGTAAAATCAAACTAAAGCTGATACAAATAAAAAAATTATAAAAAAAAAGAAGAAGAAAAAAGACAACCCAAATAAATTGTGGAGAACAGTTGGGGTTAGGAGAGAATGTATGTTTTTGACGATTTTAGAGTAAAAGATGTTGAAAATAATACTTCTAGCACAATTTTTTTTTTAATAATAGATGTTTGTTTTGATCATTTAGCTTACCTATAAAATCTTAATAGAAACATAAAATAAGAGAGGTGTGTATTTAAAATTTCTTAAATATGAGAAAGGCAGGAAGCAAATAAATAAAAATAAAAAAAAGTTTTATTGCGCGAGTGAGTGACGTAGCAAGCTTTCTCGCTTATGTTAGTAAATTAATAACACACCTGTTTATAAACTAAGATTCATGAGAATATCTCAACAAAATCAGACTAATTTCACGAACCCAAATGTTTTTTAAACAAATTAACATTTAGTCTCTTGTTGCAGGGGGCCGAACCTAAAGACCTTTTTAATCCGTCGCAAGGGAGGAACCTAAAGAGTAAAGACCCTTTTAGTCCGTCGCAATTGTAAGTGAAGAATTAGACTTATCGGTTTTGACAACTATTCATGGGACTTAATCAACGTGAATTAGTCACACAATTCATAACTCAACTGATATTCACACAACTATTCATGCATGAATTGGAGGGCTTCTTCTTTTGTTACACTTTTTCTTAAAGTGTTCCACTTCATGGAATTATGGTTTAACAAAATCACTGAGCTGCTTAATCTATGGTCCGACGAGTGTTTGCTCTAACATCTGATCTAATAGAAAGCTATTCTTCGTAGAGGTTGCGAAGTTCAACTCCTCACTCTCCGGTTTGCCCGTGAAACATTAATCACACTTCAACGCACGAGTAATCTCCCATGAGGTTCCCTCAGTTTCTAGCACAAGAGCATCACCAGGTCCAGAACCTTCTCTATTGCAATTAACAATTGCCACCTTGAACCTCTCATTATGTAATGAAGAGGGATACATAAATTGTTCTTCCTGCATTAAAAACGAAAAACGCAAGTAAGAATGAGAACCAGTTGACCAAAAGCAGAAGCTAAAATCATCAGTATAATGTTGGTGACTTGTTACATAACCTGTTAGGACAATTCTCAAGTTGCACACTGTCAACATTCAGTTCAACCTTACAGAAACAGTAAATGTCATTTTGGGTTATAGTATATTACCTCAGGTAGTTTGAAGAATTCGTCAGGAGAGATTTGCAGGATCTCTGTAGCAGTATGGCCAGTACACCATGCTAAAATTTTCCCACTCTTATCAGCAAGGGTCACTTTCAGGTGGAAAGTGCGAACTACTTCATCACAATTCTCATTACAGAAGCTGCATTCAGAAACTCCCATGGGTTGCTCAGTAACCAAATGACCACATACAGCATGTGAAAACCTTGTACTGAGATGAAACTGAGCCATTTCTAGCCGAATGTGAACTATCTGCCCACATGATAAAAGATAAGCAATGTCTTAATAGAGAATAGAAAGCATACTACCTTTGGCAACAAACAGAAAACACCCTTTCATGCAGGAAAAAATTTGATGACAAACTCATACCTGAGTACAGGTAGTCTGGCTGGAGAGATCAGAGAGCTTTGTTAGTTTATGAAGACAGGATGAGTTTAGCAACGCTGGCAAGCAACTGAGGTTGAAGAAAGAAGCTCCACCAGTATTCTCGGACCATATTGCTTCTAGACTGTTGTGGCATCTGTTTAGCTGGAACCTAAACATAACAAGAATAAATTCAAAATCATGGTTGCAAAACTATCTAGGAACAACTGGAAAGTGTGTAAACTATAACTAAGAGTGACTAATTGCAAAGTTTGGAGCTAGTTTTAACCAGCCTATATATTCACTACTGATGACAATTGTAACTGAGTTTACCCCTTCCGCTTCGTCATAGAACATGTCAGACCTGATATGTAGACTTTGTGGCCAAGGCTTAATCTTCCCAGTGACCTATATAATACATGTTTTGAAGTGAAAAGCACATCAAAATGTGGAAAAAATTGGGGAGGCTGTAAAACCAGTAATATCAATATAAATAACATAAGATCCATACCAGTATTTCATAAAATGTAATCTAGTCCAAATTGCTCCACTGGTATCTTCGATTTTCAATGAGAAAATAGCTTCTGTGGTACATCTTTCTTTGATGATACTTGTAACAACACCATAAAGGCTGACGCCTGTCATCTTGTCACGAAGATCGGAAACATAGGACTGCAAAACTTCACACAGGTAAGATATGTTAATAACAAATTAGATTAGAAGACTGAGCAATGCCAATTTCAAGTATAAAGCATTTGGGCAGTTAATTTCAAACAACTTGCCCACATAGCATGGCAAATAGATAAGCACATGGTGAGAATGATTGAAAGAGAAAGATGATGATTTTTGAAGAAAAACAACAATAATAACCCACCCACCATACCCAATTTGAATAGAGTACAAGTTGAAAAGGTTCAAACAACAGACGGTTTCATGAATTAGTAATAATGCATCCTTTTAGCAGCATTGTGCTCATAGCTTCTAAGAGCAATTTGATTGGACATAATGGAATTCAATTAACATGAGGAAATGTAAAGGATGTAAACTCACTTGAAAAGGATAAATACTGAAATCAATAGACCCATGTGAATCACAGGGCAAGGAAACTTGAGAAACTTGTGTACCCTGACTAGGATCTATTGTGTTTAGCAGTCTTGATCCTTGATGGCGATATGGTGTCAGTGCTACACATATCTGAGAAATAAAAAATTTTAGCACCCACCTTAAATGATAGCTCATTATACAGGTGACTGAGCAATACTTACTTGTTCCTTGTGTTGAACAACAGGGACCAAAAACAATTGTGTTGCACTACCAAATTCGAGGGAAACTTCAGCACTCGTTTCAGCAGCATTGTCTGCTGAACTTGCAATATATGGTTTATCCAGTGCAAGCATACTTCCCAAGCTGGGGAAACTGAATCATGAGCATATATAGGATGAAAGCATCAAAAAATGTCATTGGATGCAGGAGTTTACCTCAAAAGATTTGTCAGGACAACCTGTTCACCCCACAGCACAAACTGTAACTTGGTACCATCGTCATCTACAAGAGTGATTCGTTTCCTTTGTAAACTTCCAAACTCTCCTAGAACTTCCAGGGGGCCAATGTGCTCAATTCTGCACAGATATTCGAAGGCATGTTACACGATTGCTGACTAGTAACATGTCAACAGATCAATAAGAAATGTTCTAGGTCATGAGATTATAATATCAGTATAGCATTAGCTCATATTTATAAAGGCTATTTGATTATAAGTCCCAAGTCCTCATTAGAATATCTGATACTCAAATCTACTCAAAATTGATTATTATATCGAAGCCTAGATAGCATAAGGCTGAGCTTTATATCAGCAATTTTAGCTTACCTTGCGTACAATGAATAATAAACATTTTTACTAAATGCATCAAGAGAAACTGAAGAGAATGTATCTGAACAAAACTGAGCTGCTAGCAGCATTGCATCAGCATCATCATCCTACATTGATGAAAGCAGCTAAATGTAAGAAGACGAAAAGAAAAAAAAAACCTCTAAACACATGTCGTATCTCAAGCTTCCCAGGTTGTCAAAGTTGGATATTACCTCATCTAACAATACGACAAGATATTCTGTTGGCAACAACCGCGGACAACGAGACCCTCCTCCAGAAGCACGAAGATAGCACCCTGTGAGGAAGATCTGCCTTCCTTTCTTGAGAATCCCGTTAGTGGGATTTATCAAGTCATAGTACCTGTACAGACAAATACCAATCATAAAATCTCCAACGACTTTGTATATGCACATGTAAAAGTAACAACACCCTACATATACATCTGCTTATTTGTTTGAGAAGCGCTCATTGGGTTCCTTAAAATCAGAAATATAAAAGGCATACCGACTCATACACAATACGTCATTAAAGTAAATATATTTTACTTTTGGTGGAGATAAAGATCAATGGTATTGGTGCTCCAAAAATCCCCCAGGGAAAGCATATAAATCTTGGTGCCTAAAACAAAACGAGTAGCAATGTCAACGAAAAAACATATCAATATCACATTAAAGACTAAAGCAAAAACTTCTGAAACTAACAAATTACCGGGGAGAACATAAACGTCGACAATAACTGCCTCCAAAACACTATTCAATGACAAGAAATTCTTCTCATAAATGGAATCAATAGTCACAGTATTCGGAAGCTTCCTCCGCTTATGCTTCTTTTGCAACTCCCTCACGCATTCCGGCATCTTCCTCGTCGGCCTATCCCTATTTTGCTCATGCCATGCCTAATCAAATCAAACACAATCCCAATCATTTTCAAATCCCTAACATCTCTCATTACCAACCATACACAAACCGAAAACCAAAACCCAATCCGGCTAAAAACCCATACCTGGGAGAGATCGGAGAGCAGAATCGCTGCCGTAACGCCGCAGGAGTAGGCGCTGCAGGTCTTGAGAATCCGAGAAAGGATCCAGTTCCAGCTGGGCCGGGCAGTCTCCGATCCGTTTCCGTTCGGATCCGGATCTTCGTTGGCTTCAGGGGAGAGAGCGGACCTGGCGTAGTCGATGAATTTGAGGAGTGGGTCTTCTTGTGGTTGCGGATCGACTGAGTTCATTTTCCGCCGAGTTCAAAATAAAACCCTACTGAGGTCAACTCGGGGTTATGTAAGGGAGGGAAGAGAAACTCGTTCGGCGTTTAGGCGCGGGGTTTGAAAATTGTGCTGGGCTGGCCCAAACATGGTTTCGGGTCGACAAAAAGAACCGGCCCACATATATCGACCAATGGCTGAACTTTTCAATTATTATTAACATTTTCAGTTCAATTCATAAAAATTGGAAGCACCTCGTTGCTGAATTGAAAGAGGAAAAATTGGAGGCAATAGTAGATTTGATATACTGTAGGACGTAGCCTTATTTAGTTTTCAACTATGTTGCACGGACACTCTATTAAGGTGGAGTGTCGGAGTGTCCAACACGCCGGCACGGCAAAATACGAGTCCAACACGCCACGTGACGTGTCGAAAAATGTTGACTTTTCTGATACATTTCGGACACGTTGCCTGACACGCCACATCATCATTTATCAATTTTTTTAATTGAAAAAAAAAGAACCAAAACCTAAATAAAGTTATTATTCACTTTTTAGGCGTGTCAGAAAATGTTGACTTTTTCGACATGTTTCGGACATGTTGACTAACACGCTACATCATCTCTGACAAATCACATCATTATTTATCAATTTTTTTTATTGAAAAAAAAAAAGAAACCAAAACCTAAATAAAGTTATTATTCACTTTTAAAAACAAGTTACTGCCCAGTTTTGTCAGTAACCTACTGCAAATTTGATTTTCTTTAATGTTATGTTTTAAGTTAAAGGTCTGTTATTTCTAATATTATTAATTATGCATTTCTATTATTTGCATTCGACTCTCTTTAATGTTATTTCTTATGGTTATGTAAAAAATTGAATTTAGAACATTATTTTAGTAATTTAATGTATATTGTAGTATATTTTTATTTATTAAAAATAATAAATATAGAATTTTATTTACCGTGTCGGATATTCAGTTTTTAAGTTTTGTCGTGTCGGCATGTCGCGCCGTGTCGTGTCGTGTCGCCGTGTCCGTGCAACATTGGTTTTCAATTACCATGAAAAGAATGAATCAAAGTAAATAAAAAAAAAAGAACACAACAATTACTACAAAAGATGTGTACATATCAAATTAGCTGCATTGTTGTATTTTTGTCCACCTCTGATATGGAGCCTATGCCTAAAGAAGTTATCTCCCCTTCCCCACTGCAAATCACAAACCAAACTCGGAAGGAGTAGAGAAAATTTCAAGGGGATCACTGAGAAAAAGAAATCTAAAAGATATACTGTAGCAGTGTCACAAAAGTAGTCTCGGCTAGAAGAAACTTGAACCAGCACTCTGTCGTGCAGGAAAATACCACATTAGACTTGAATTGTCCTTATATCTCGCGTTTTAGAGTCACGCTGGTGATCCCTACTGGAGATTTAGGCCGATAATGTTCATCTGTATCAACCTCTTCAATTTCCTGATGGGCACACCGTATCAAAAGGTTAAACATGAGAAAACCAAGCCTAGACGTGATAAAAGGTTACTCAAGAAGCTCAAATTTTTTACCTGCACCACATCCTCTCCTTTGACGACACGTCCAAACACAATAAGCTTGTCATTTAAATCAGGTATAGGTGCTGTCGTGATAACAAGCTCAAATCCTTTGTTCTCTAGTTTATTCTTTGTAGTTCCAAGCATAAATGCTTCATGCTTTGGACTGTGTGTTCACAGGGTAAGATTACGCCATCAGTATGAGAAAAAGAGCAACATACCAGCCAAACAAAGATCATTCAAGAAACAAACCTTGTCACAAGTTGACTACGAAGCTTCCCTTTTGATATCCAATCTTCAGCTACTCCAAGTCCTTGGGAATCTCCTCCCTTAATCACATAATGTTTAATGACGTGACTGAAGAGCATCCCTTTGAAGTGTCCCTTTTGACTGAATACTAAGGTGTTAGAAGTGTCTTGAAGGTGTACTATATATCATAACATTATTATTACAACACAGAAATCAAACAAGCTTAGTAATAAAACAATGCTAAATGATTCAGTTAATTAAGTTATGCTTTTAGTTATATTTAATATTTGAGACCTAAGGTAGCCTAGAATTAAGTATCTGCACCAGTAACCTTTCAGATAAAGCAGAATCCTCTAAGCAACAGTGTACATTTCATGATTCACAAGGGAAAGATACAACAAAAATTGATGGTAATGTTGTCCTTACAGGTCATAAAAAGATTTTTTTTTGTTTTTTTTTTGTTTTTTTGTTAAATGAGTCTTTTGCTTCACCAGGAAATTCAAGAATAAAGTAAATATAAGTATGAACGTTTATAGGTCAAGTAGTTCCAGATATTGTTAAGGCTATACACTAAGTTCCACTCTCTGTTATTTTCAAGTTACATACACTCACTCTATTGGTAAACTACTAGGAAGATTTTTGATAGCTAAATTGCACATGATCCGAATATAGATGAACTTCAATAGGTTCAAGTAGTTCCAGATATTGTTGAGGCAATGCACCAAGTTCCACTCTCCATTATTTTGAACTCACATACACTCACTCTATTGGTAAACTAAGCCTCAAACAGGTTTATTTGTGATAACTAAACTGCATATGTGTCAAAGTAAAGATTAAGGGTCTATGCATTATTGGATACTTACCATAAGTCAAGAAATCTATCCACAACCTCTGGAGAACCATCCTTGTAAAGTTCCACTGTGATATAACCTTTTGATGTGTTTAAAATCTGAAACAAAAAGAGGTATGAAAAGGGAGGAAGTTAGTGACAAGATCCAAAGGCAGATACACTTGCCTATGTTACACCAAATGAAACAGCCAATCCTAATATATCAGCAGCAGAACCGGAAATCAAATGCTCTAAAGAAATCAATCCAGAAATCACCTGTGTCTTAAAGTTTTGCACTTTCCTACAAAACTATAACTGAATGCATCTTTAATCTTTCCACTTTCCTGTAATTCTATAACTGAATGAGTAACATTGCGTTGTAACACACATGTCAACAACATTGAAATTGGCATTCAAAATGTGCTTGTTATTACACTCACTGATTTCAATACTAATTGCTTAGTTACCATTTCATCCAAACTTCCAAATAAAATAAATTTTGTTTACACATGACGAGCAATCCTAAAATAATCATCTAGAACTGAAAATCAATAGAGAAGCACTGATGGTTACAAAAAAAACAAAGCCACAGCATCTAGCGGCCTAAGTATTAGTAAAACAGCGAGTAGGGAATCAAATGTGTAGAAAACTTACAGCGTAGCCGGGAAGATCATCCTTGTTGGCAAACGCATCCATTTCCTGGGCGGAACACAAATCAATAGAACTCAGTCAAAAGCACAAATCTAGCAGTAACAATAGCAACAAGAGAAAGGTAATTACCGCTGAAGCAGAAAAGTCCGACCCGGAATGATCCAGTGACCTAAAAAAATCAGCAAGCACACAAACCAATTTTCAGTAGCTGAAAAATTTCAATCTCGACAAAATCAAATCTAAGCAGAAATCGGAAGTAATTAGACCTTCTGGACCAGTAGCGGTAAGTGGCGACCAAAGACAAGGCGATCAAAGCGATTATAAGATTGCACATAACTATGGTAGCGACACTGATTCGAGTCGGCCCCTTCTTCTTCTTGCTCTGAAGTAGCAGCGCCTGCGGCTTTATCCGAGCCATCAACTTTGACTTTAACTACACAACAATTATCAAATCCGAATGAGTTCAACCCTAGAATCTCAGAAGAGTAGAAATTGGTGAAGAAATTTTACCTGGGGGATTTGGGTGTTTCGGAGATGGATGGGTTTGGGTTTGGCGTTTCGGTTTGGTGGGTGACTTTAACCACCTCAGATTGTTCTTTTCTCGGGGCTCCGGTACCAGTTCTGGGTTTCGATCTGTCAATTTTTCGGTTCCTTTTTTTTTAATTTCTTTGCTTGGGGGAGGACCAAGGAAATTTCTTTTTTTAGATTTTTCTAAGACAATCTAGAAAATAAGAACACGCTAAGAAGCATAGCACGCGACATTATGAGGTGGATACGACATAGATGATAGATTATTATAGACTTTATTTTGTAGTAGTAACTCAGAGTTAAATTGAATGTATTATATTAGAACCGTTCATTTGATCACCCGTATAAAAGTTAAGATTAGATGAAAATGAAGGTATTTTGATTGTTTAAGTAAAATCATTGAGTTCAAACTTAATGGTAGGTGTGTAGGTGATCATAAATTTCTTAATCAGCATACAATTAAAGAAACATTACTCAATGACAATGATATTATGTACCTTAACATAATTCTATGATCAGCAAATATATGTACTCTCACGTCTTGCCTCCTCGCATGTGAAGACTACATATTCTTATAGCCCTTGGCATGCATGTTGCCAACAACTTGAATGGTTTGGAACATGCATTTGATCTAATTCATCATCTGACACTCAAACCATATCAAAATCCATTTTTCACACATAGAGAGGTCCAGCCTCCTCTTCTAAAGTATGGTCTGGGTGGCAGCATCACCAGGTGTGGCCTGCTGGAGGAGCAGGAGGATCCTATGATTTAAGTCACCACCCCAATTAGTGGCTCACATATGGAAAAGAACTCCTGTTGCTCATCTTCCGCGAACCAAAATGAATCCTTTAGTCAAATGTGTGATTTTCCTTTCCTTTCTGTTTTTTACAAGCATGATCAGTATATCAAAGACTACATCAATCAAAAACTATTTTAAACCAAATCATAAGTTCATTTAGAAAACAAGGGGGGACTCAAGTCATCAAAATCAAATAGCCTGGATCATGATACCTTCCATTTTTAATGGGAGAAGATGACTAGGAGAAAGAAAATTCACCAATAATCAAGTACTAGGCCCTTCGGGTCTTTATTTATTAAATTGCTACAACACCACTGGTCAAAGGAGAATCAGTGAATCACAGTCACTCTCCATATCAACCTTTACAACTGGAAAAGCAAGCCATGCTCATACAAGAGCAGCAAACACAATCAGATTATTATTAGCCAATTCAAACACACCCAAAACCCAAACATCAATCCCTCTCTTAAAGTTCACAAACCGAAAAAAACAGCAAACTTGGATCCTGAAATCAATTTGGCATCCTTAGAGAAACCACTGGTGTACAGCAACTCCTATATCCCTTAGCCTTCCATGTAGAGCAACACACTCCCAATAAGCTCTCTTGCTCTTATCACTCCTTCCATTCTGCCACCATTCATTGTTACACTCCAAAAACAACTCATCCACCAGACAGATTGTACTCTTCTGCATCATATCCACAACTGCTTCTGCTTCTGCTTTCATCACAACATAATCCTCTTCCTCCACATTCTCCTTTAGCCAACCCGAAACATCCTTCTGCGGCTTGCTTGAGGCTTCTTCTTCTTCAGCCTCTACTTCAAGGTTGTGTACTTCAAATTCCGTATTCATCTTTGGATAGTTTTGATGAAACCATTCAACTGCGCCACTGTTTTGCTCATTCAAGTCAACATTAACAAACACACGGCGCTCATAATTTTCAAGAGAACTCCCCAACAGGTCAGGAAGGAACTTCATCTTCTTCAAGTACTCGCTTGATTTTGCCAATGCACGTCTTGGCGGCTCAAGCAAAACATCTTCAATACCCTGAAGGACGGCCTCCTTGGCCTCACTTCCGAATTGGCAAAGCCGCCGGCGGTCAGGACTCTCCGGCTGCTGCTCACCAGACGCACCAGTCTTCCTCATTGCCACAAAAGTAGAACTGTATCGGCGAAGATACACAATCTTGTAATTGGATTTTTGGCTAAAAGCATTTGAAGGGTCATTGCTTAGAGGAACAGCAACAATGCCACCAACTTTCAAGACGCGATCCACAAATTTAGCGTCAACTAAATCAAACGCGAACACAAAATCCACCGACTCGTCCTCGAACGAGCTCTTCCTCTCCGAATCCATAACAACTTCAAATCCATTATCAACAACATTCAAAATATCAAGAGCATGAATCATACCAACACTGCCAGGACTCACAATGAGAGACCTGTCACTCTCTCCGCGGAGGCCTTCGCCAGCCAAGTCATTGAAAAGCAAACCCAATTGCTCAAATTTGAAAGTTTGGTACCCATGACTGGTTTCCAATTCAGAAACACTGACACCCTTTATAATAGACTTAATGCAGGGCAGTGTGAGCATAACCAAAGCAAGAAAAACTGACCGAGAAACAACACGCATTACCTTTTTATCAGGCAGCTTGATCACCAAAATCTCGCCGGAACCCAATCCGGCCCTGAAATGTCCGTGGTGTTTGGCCTTGAAACCACCGCCCAATTCCATCTTTATACTACTCAAAACAGCGAGATCAATCGGATCTGCAGAAGAAAACTAGCTCGAACAGCGCAAGCTTTGGAACAAATGCGAACACTAAAAAGGGCTTTGTAGATTGCAAATGTGATGCAATGTGTTACAGAAAATCGAGAGGGAAAACAGCAACGGAGGACATGATTTGGTTTAGCGGGCACAGAATCTGGCGGAGGTGTGATTTGCACCCACGAGAGCTACGAATTTGGTTGCGCTCCATAAGAGAGATAACTGCCTAATCCTCTCAACCTCCATTATCACCCTATGCTTCACAATCATGCAAAATCGCTCTCAATCGATCTCCCTTTTAAATTTTAATGAAATATTCTATCTCTCACAAGATTGACGCTTCAGAGTCGTCAGCCGGCTACAGGGCCGTAACGGGTGGTCATCTGAAACGCAACCACCGGAGAGAGAGAGAGAGGGAGCGGAGAAAGAGAGAGAGGGACTTTGAAATGTGGGGAAGAATGGGCGAGAGAGAGGAGGAGAGTTTTATACGGAGGAGAGAGAGAGAGTCCGAGATTTGCGAGAGGCACATGAAGGACAAAGCATTGGCTGGGGTTTGCTTCCGGTTGGCTTCGGTGGGAGTTGGGCTTTTTGGGCCTACAACTACGACTACAACTACGACTACGTAACAGAGAAGCGTGGAGATAAAGATTGCCAGAAATGGAGTTGACGAGTAAGGATGGCATCAAAACCTATGGGTATGGATTTCAATGGGTTTTTATTTCATACGGGTATAATTTTCTGGGTAATGGGTAACACCATATTATCCATGGGTTTTTAGGTAACGGGTAATTGAAACCCACACGGGTTTAGGTATTTCTATGGATACACATATCTATATGATTATAATTTTTTTTCTTTATCAAACTAATTAAACGTTTATTACGATCAAAAAAAAAAAATTAAACTTTTTCTTTTCTTTTATTAGATATTCTTTTTTGTCTCATATTACTAAATATCAAAATAATTCTATTAACCAAAAAATGTTCTAAGATATTTTATATCTTCATCATCTCATTTTAAATTGTCAATCTCAAATCTTCTTCTTCTCAAATTGAATTCTCTCTTCACCAGATCAAGAAAAAAAATAAAAAAAGTTGAAAATAGAACAGTTTTACATATCTCATATCTTTATCGCTAAACGAACCTTCATCTTCTCCATATTCTCTCATCAACAAAGTTTTCAACTGAGAGAGAGAGAGAGAGAGGTCGGCAAAGCTATGGTGGTTGGCGAAGTTGGTTGGCGAGGCTCGGCAAAGACATGGTTGTCGGAGAAGTTGATTGGTGAGGTTGTTATGGTCTGCGAAGATGAAGTGGTGGTTGGGTTGTGAGCATGTGAGAGAAGAATGATAGGAGTTTTTCCTGATGAAGTGATGGAGTCAAAGAAGGGATATGAAAATATATATATATATATATATATATATATATATATATATATACATAGAAATAGAAAATATAAAAAACCATGGGTAGATGGGGTATGTGTATGAAAAACCCATGAGTATTACCCATTAAGGACAAATGTCATCCTTATTCACGAGTGTGGAGATTGTTGATTGGTTGGGGAAGCTAGGTATTACCCATTAAGGACAAATGTCATCCTTATTGACGAGTGTGAAGATTGTTAATTGGTTGGGGAAGCTAAATATAGGTTTGGTTTGGATTTTTTTTTTTTTTTTTAATTCGGAGGAGTTTGGTACCTTTCACTTTCTTCCTCCCTGAGATTGGTCGGAATGACTAAAAAGGTCGGTAATCAAAGATTCGGAGTTGGCCTTCCGGTGGTGGGTACGGCTGCATGAATGTCGGTGAATCTCATTGTCCTCAGACCTCAGTTACATGCAAGTCCAAGTCCAGTTGTTGTCAGTGGAAAATGCTCACTTTCAATGGAATACCGGAGTATATATCATTTTCATACTTAGGATCATACACCGTTCTGATTCGGGTAATTTCATCATCAAATCCTCTTTTAAGACCAGTATCAATGTCTGTATTGTCCGTGATATGAAATTAAGAAAACTCTTATAAACCGTCCACTGGCTATAAAATAAAATAAAATGTGAAATTAAAATGATCAATACCAATTGGAAAACATAAAAAGAAACAAAAATAGAAACAATTGGATACTCACAAGATGACAAGATCAGATGATTCTATGTACTCCTGAATAGCTGTGATCTCAGACTTGAGCCCTTTAATGAGATCCTGTGTGGCCTTGAGTTTTGGAGGATGTGATGGAGCAGAGCAAGGGGAGGGAAACTATGGATGCCGCCGGCAGCTTGCAAGACCCGGAAGAAGAAAAAGAGAACAAAGCAGCCATCGTCACATCTGCTACTGAGCATGGCAGCAGCGTAACCATTTTCTCCATTTCTAGCTTAATGGATTAGGGTTTCGATGGAGACGGCTTCAAATAGGGTTTTGGGGATTACGAAATGATTAAACGGTTAGTTTCTAAAGGACTAATGTATTGCACCATGTTTCTAAAGGATTACAAAATGTTCTCTGTGACCGTTTCTAAAGGACTAATGTACTGCATCATATCATGTTTCTAAAGGATTACGAAATGTTCCATAGTCAGAAACTGACTAGGTGAACTAGACTGTTGATCTTTAAATAAGATACTAATTTTGAGATTAAATTACAAAGATCAAAATTAATATCCATTATACTGCAGTATCAAAATTGACACAAGAAGTGGATATGAAAATGCTTTATTCATGCTATTCCCAACAAAAATAGGAAATAGAACCATCCATATAAGAAGCTCGATCGTGTTATAGTAAAGACGGTTATGATTTTTCTGAGTACCTGTTGAATCGGTGATGTGCATTGCAATTTGCACATAACTCTTTATCAGAGAATGAAGATTAATGCATGCAACATATGAGGAAATTCACGAAATGAGAAGTGCTCAATTTGAACCGAGTGTACTCACATAACGCTCAAGTTGCCAAAACGAACAAGTTCAATGACCTCTGGTGAGGACGAATATATGTTTGTGGGTGTTGTGATACCAATTTGTCATTTCAATGCGTTTTGTTATCTTGTTTGGTTTTCAATGAAAAGAAGTCTTGGTTATTAGCAATCTCCGACAGTATTTCTATTTCGAAAGAAAAATTCTAAAATTAGCTACTTTTGATGTAAATAAGTTTTAACTTTTTATTGAGTTCGATATTAGCATTTAGCAATGCTTTTGGGTTTCCTACTATCTTTTCCATCACTGCAAATAGGCCTTATTGTGGGCCGGGTTAGGACCGGTTGGGTTCGATATTAGCATTTAGCAACGTTTTTGGGTTTCCTACTATCTTTTCCATCACTGCAAATAGGCCTCATCATGGGCCGGGTTAGGGCCGGCCCTACCTTAAATTTATTTTAGGTTTTAGGGTAGAGTCGGGTAAGGTTTTGATTTGGTTAACAAAATTTAGGGTCGGGCCGGAGCTCAAATATGCAAGCTCTTACCCACCCTTAAAGTCCATTTCGTTAGGGTTAATAGGGGGTAGGGCCGACCTTTTGAATAGAGCTAAATAAGGCCGAATGAGTCGAATATAACGTTATTTTTTTTAACAAAATAAATGTATGAGTTTTAATATTTTTTGTTCTCAAATATTACCTCAAGGGATATATGTGATACAAGATCTTATTTTTGTCATATTTAACATACATATACATTATATTTAACTTCACTTAAGACATTTAGAATTATTAATCTAAGTAGTTTTATTCATATATTTCATTAATTATCTCTTTAAATCACAAAAAATCAATCGTTATTTAATAAAGAAAAATACAAATTAAAGAAAATAAAACATACAAGATTAATTATATTGTATTGTATTAAAAATAAGAAACATATTAAAAATAATAGAAAATAAGTAGTTCTTAAAGCCTAAATTGCGGGCTTTTAGGATCGGATTTGGTCCTAAAATGCTTAATAAAATAAGACCGTAAAATAGGACCGAGTTTTATTTGTTTAATCTTTATCTTATTCTAATTAAAAAAACTAAGACCGGCCGGCCTTAATAAAGACCCAAGTAGGACGGGACCGAAAGGCCTAATGATCAGGCCTAACTGCAAAAACTGAAATACACCTCAGTATAAAATGGGGTTCGTCATGCATTATCTTGCTCTGAAACTCCATTTTGCTAGTTTGATCTGAAGTACATGCAATGGACCAATTTTGGAGCGTGAGGCTTTTACCCTTTCAAATTCAATGGACGACCCAGTGAAGCTACGCTCTCACTCCCAGGATAACCAAAGTTTTAAGCCCATAGAAACCCAAGAACAGTTGTAAGAGCTAAAGTTTTGATCTTCCTTTTCAATCACACTATGTCAGTATGTCTTGTTTCTTTTTTCCTTCTTGTTCCTTTCTTTTTGGCTAACTGAAGCATTATATTCATATGAGAACCATTTAAATCGTTGATGTGAACATGAATAGATTCTCTGATTCTGTATATATTTCTGTCAGGCTATTATTTTGTGCTGGAGCTAATGGGTTAGCGAAGGTAGGGTAGTAGTAGTACTAGCATATGATATCATTGTTGTATATTCAATTAGGGGAATCACCTGAATGTGAATTTGTGAGGTTTGGGATTGTACAGATGTGCTCAAAATAACCTGATTCACAAATTGAAAATAACTCTCTAGAATTCTCTGGCAGTGATTTAAATTTTTGGTCTTCGATTTGTGGCTACAGTTCAAGGCAGTGTGTCAGTGTGTGATTTATACTCATTATCATGTTGAAATCTCGAGTAATAATTCTCGCGGTTTCAGTTCATAGTACTACACAATTCAGAAAATAATTACACGATCAATAATAGCATTGGCAGTTTCCGTAGCAGTAGTTTCTTTCTAGTCTGTTAATAAACAGTTAATTTTGAGTATGAACATTACTTCTTTTCTTGTCAACATGAATTTTTCTCTTTTTATTAGGCAGCTAAGGTTAATGTTAGCAGCTAAGGTAAAAGGACATTGAGTGACATTGATTGCACAGGACAATATGTACCATCATTTGTGTGAAGACGTTTCCAAGAACAGCTAGGATCTGATCTCTGAAGGACTGAAAGTAGCAAATTAGCACAGACAAGTATACGGTATACCTCAATGATTGTTGGTATTTTTTTCCTGACCACCAGTTCACATGGCCGGTCTGATCTACATAGACTTGCTTTTTTGGTTCACCAAATAAATTGGTACGAAAGAAATGGTAGCCGAGAATAATTTCTATAACAGAAAAAATTACAGAATTAGTAACATATGGATGAGTCAGTTGATGGTTCCTTTCTTTCTTGATGGTATACAGCAAGATGTGCATAATATTCGTGCAGGAACAGGTTCTTCAGTTTTACTGCATTAGCCTTCAAAGATACCAAACTTCATCATCTTACTTTCGGTACCTCAAACAGACTAGTATTATACCTTCAACATCAATTTTCATTTTCAATTTTGTGTTGTCTCATGCATTTTTCAAATTCGGTGACATAAAAACACCAAATATAGAAATGATTGCAAATACCATGGATTACATGCTATTGATATCTGCCAACTTTTATTGAGTTGATACGGTGCTTTTGATGCATTAGACTACTAATAGTTATCTTTCTCTTTATGTATTATATTCAATGCATGAGCTACACAACACCATTTCAAGGATAAGAAAGACCAAAACCATATGATCCATAGAGGGACCTATTACATTCAATTCATGCATCTTCTGGTCTGATTCTGATTTTGTTGTACTGAAGTAACAAACAAAACAAGGGGTAGTGATAGATCAAATCAAAAGGAAACAAGCACAAAAATAAATAAAAAGGGTCGTTATAGTATAAAAGAATGCAATAGAGGCACTTGTGGCAGCTCCCCCATTCAAGAAAGGTTTAGTTATTTGAATTTTTTCGCTTCATACCTGTTAACCAATTCACTTCTTTTAGAAGAGAAATAATATGGTTGACAAGGCAGTGAACAAGGTTCTTATAAGGGAGTTCAATGCAGACACTGATATTGAAGTGGTGGGGAAGCTCGAGAGGAAGTGTGAGCTAGAGTCTAAAAGGGGGGTCTCCATTTTCACTAACATGATGTGTGACCCTTTATGTAGGATTAGGTTCTACCCCCTTCATATTATGCTGGTGGGTTCATTGCTGTGACTTCTTCCCTCTTATCTTGCATTTAAAAGCAAACAAGGAAATATTTTTCATGAATCATACCTCATAATCATTTTGGTGTCTCCTCTAATAAGCATTTGCATGATTTACTGCTTTTATAATATGGAAGTCATTGCCCCTCCAAGACCTTATAGATGTGAATCATTGCATTGCTCGAACACTAATATGTTTGGAAATTTCCAGCAGGTAGCACAGCTGCTCGAAAATGAGGAGCTTGTCGGAGTGGTTAGAGGATGCATCAAGCATGTGGGGACTGGTTTTGGGGGACATGTTATCGGTTGCATACTAGGCCTTCGTGTCTCTCCCACACACAGGTATCATCCACTTTTTCTTCTTATTGAGTTCTACTTCTAAGAGTCTTCTTCTCTAAACAATACATTGTTAGTTCTCAATCAGCCATACAGTCTCTTGATATTCAATATTGAATCTCCAGCTTTTCCGTTACTGAGGTACAGCATATTGAAAAGCTAGATCCTAGAAGCCTCTTTTGGAATCATCCATATATGCTTGATAACTTGTCATGTTATAGAGGTGGTGTACTGAAGTGTTTGATTGATATTTAAGTGTGTGTTGCTTGATTTAGGCGGATGGGAATTGGATTCCAATTGATGAACTCCGTGGAGGAGTGGCTACTGAGACATGGAGTGCAGTACACATTCCTGGCCACCGAGAGGAGCAATACTGCCTCTACAAATCTCTTCACTTCCAAATGCAATTACATGAACATCAGCTCACTAGTCATATTCGCGCAACCAATTTGTTCCTCTGAAAAATATATGCTTCCCCAAAACATTAAAATAGAGAAGTTGCATGTAGACCAGGCAATTTCTTTGTATGAAAACAAGCAAAGAGGCAAAGACATGTTTCCTACAGACATGGATGTGATCTTAAAGGAAAAGCTCAGCCTGGGAACATGGGTGTGTTATTTTGAAGAACAGGGTTGGATCAACTTGGACAGTGAGGAAAACAACCACGGAACAATCACCAAAACTCATGACTCTTGGGTCATCTTTAACATATGGAATACTTGTGAAGCTTACAAGCTTCATATACAAAAGTCACAACCTCTCAGGTATTTTCATGATACCTTGATCCATGCAAAAGAGAAAATCTTCTCCTGGTTGAAAATGCCTCAGAGTAATGTCTCAGTTGAAAGCTCCTTCGGCTTTCTCTTCCTCTATGGGATTCATGGGGAGGGAGAGCAGCTTGGTGAGCTCATGAAATCTGTTTGGAACTTTGCATTAGGGTTGGGGCAGAATGCGAAGGACAGTAAGTTGATTATAACTGAAATGGGGCTATGTGATCCTCTCCTTAAGCATGTCCCAGACAATCCCAGCATTTCACGTATCCATGATATCTGGTATGCAAAAAGTCTGAGCACCCACCACCCTGATGAACAAGATTCTCTGCTAATGGAGGGACCTCTGGGAAATGTGTTTGTTGATCCAAGGGAATTCTAGGCTTAGCTAGTTTTCCTTCCCATCATCTTCCCGAACACCCAGAACTAGTCGGATTACCGTGCAAAACTACAAGGACAATTATCGGATTACCTCCCGCTAGGGTTAGTTGTTAAGAAACCATAGAGATCAGTATAACTCTAGGCAAATGAAACTTTTCTGTTTTCTACATTTCCAATCATAACTTCCTTCAAATGACAAGATGTTTGTAGGGAATGTATTCTGATTATGCAACTCAAACAAAATAGTGGACCAAGAAAAAGGAAGCAATTCCCAAAAATATCCCCGACTTCTGAGATATCATAAGGGGAACTCAAAATCCAAAATATCTCTATGTTAACCCATGTAAATGCTCCAACCATCACGACCTGCTCAGTCATCTCTTCTCTTACCAGTGGTGCCAGCATGAGAGTTTTGATCAGAAAGGATCTTTAGAACAGTGACCAATGCTCGCAACCGGTCCCAAATGTTCAGGCCATAGAGTGCTTCAACAAGTGACTCCTGGAACTCGAGACCATTCTCTCCAATAGGATACTACAGTTGGCCAAGAAAGAAAGCCAGTCAGATTTTAGTTTTAATTTCGCTGAGAAGAGAGGGGAGAACTTCAACCCATTATATTTTAGATTGACATCTGACCTGAATAGGCTTTGGTATCTTGGTTTTGATGTAGGGCCACCATCTATCCTCAACAACCGATTTTACAAGACAACATGCTCGCAATCCTTCAACACCAGCAAATCTTCCAAATCCACTGTCTTTTACACCACCAAATGGCAAGGACTGGAAATCCAGGAGACAACATTAGTTCATTGGATTAACAATCATGATAGTATATAAATCTTCTTATTAGTAGGACACTTGCACACCAATTGTCCAATCTAATATATGATAGCCCTACATTTGAATATAAGTACAAAGCCTGGCTTTATGCTATCTTATAAAGCAGGAAACCATATCTAGGCAATTATTGAAAGAAGAAAAGCACTGCCAGATATTGTACTCAGTAAAGTCTCTAGCTCGAGTAAAAAAATAAAATAAAACACAAGACATGTTACTATACTAACAACTTGAATATATATTACCTGACACATGTAATTTGATGCAAAATCATTAATTGCAGCAACTCCACATTGTATCTGGGAAGTTATCTCTCTAGCGCGACGCTGGCTGCCGGAAAAAACAGCACAACCAAGACCGTATTTTGAGTCATTGGCTAGTTTGACAGCCTCTTCATCAGTGCTAAACTTCATTATTGGCATGATTGGTCCGAATGCCTACAAAAATGTAAGAAAGCATTTAGCTATATTAACTAAACTAAAGATTAAAAGAATGTATCAAAATGCTTTTTACAACACAGTATGACTTTGGATACCTCCTCTTGCATCAACTTCATCGTGTGATTTACATTTTCAATCACAGTGGGTGGAAAAAAGTGATCAACTGCATCTTCACCTATGTGGCCAAAACTTCCCCTAACAACAAGTTTTGCACCTTTGTCTAAGGCATCATTTACAAGGTTTTGAAGCCTTTCAGAGTGTTCTTGCATACATATAGCACCCATATCATACTTTCCAGCAAGTGGTGGGCCCTAGACAAGATCAGTTAACAGAATCATGAGTTTTAACTTCTAACATAAAGCACTTCAACTCGACAGTTCTTGTAAAATACATGTATCAAGCACAAATTGTACAACAGCTGAAACAGATTTCGGCTTGGAAACTTCATTCAGAGGGACATACTTACAGCTGAAACAGATTTCACAATCTTAGACACTTGACTGACGAATGAAGAGTAAATGTCCTTGTGAACATAGAATCTCTCAGCCCCAGCACAGTTCTGTCCACTTGACTGAAGAACAGCTCTCACAGCAATTTGGGCAACCTAAATAGAGTAATTTACTCCAATTAGGACACATAGTACTTGAAAATAAAAGGACCAAATAGATGAAGCAGAAATTCAGAATGCCATTGGCCACTGTAATGTCCAAGCTTGATAGACATATAAATACCAGTAAAGGTCAGAAATTTCATACATGTTCCACATCTGCATCTTCACATACGATAAAAGCATCTTTTCCACCAAGTTCAAATGTAACTGGTGTAAGTGTCTCAGCAGCATTTCTCATTATCTGCAGAAATAGCAGAAACAAAAATCAATAAGCATTCCAGTAGATTGCAGTGATTTCTTCATTATAACAGCAGCAACAAACCTTAGCGCAAGACAAGTACAATTTACTATGTCAAGTCCTTGGGTTCTCTTAATATACAACAATTGCAATCACCAGATTACGTATTTACTATGTAACAAAGCTACTGGGTTACTGGTTAATTGATCAGATAAAGAAAATTCAAATAAAATCATCTCTGATGTATCAGTTGACCTGTTTACTATACAATTAACAAAACTTCATAAAGTAAAAAATTTATATGCTTCCAGAAAACTTAAGTTCTGCTGAGGTTAGAACACTGGAGTTAAGTAGTCACTGATGAATGCTATTTTTTTTTTTACCAAAGACGCATAATAACGATTTGATGACCTTTAAAAAAAAACCATTTGAGGTCATGAAAGGATTGAAAATTTGTAGCCGAGAAGCCTGTTTCAGAAATTAAACTTGAAATCAATAAGTTATTCAACTAACCAAAAGAAGAACATACCATCTTACCCACACCCGGTGATCCAACAAAAATTAACTTGTCAACAGAAGACACAAGTGCTTCGCCGGTTTCAGAAAACCTAGTGGGGCAAATAAAACAGTTTGATCATAGATAGATAAATTCATGAGCTCATGAGCCTAGAAAGAAACTCCTTCCCAGCCAATCCAAAAAACTACGGTACCCTGTTATGACGTCAACTAGATTTTCAGGAGCTCCTACGGCAGCAAGGGCAGATTGGATTATGCGAAAGTAGAAGCATCCAGACCAGCTTGCATGTTCTGAAACCTACAATGACAAGCATGGATTTTCGGTTAAACCAGTAACTGCAAATAGCATGAAGATTTCTATACGTGAAGTGAAAAAAAAAAGATTTAGTGATGTCTAGTCTGAATTCCATGAAACCAACAATTATCGATACCGACACAGGAAATTATAGATCCTCTGAATTACTTGCTATATATGGAAACAGAGATAAGTGCAGCAGTGTTCCAGTGAATATTTAAAGGTGCACAGAGTGATTAAAGAAACTACGAGCATTCCACGATTAATTACCTTAATCACAATGCCATTTCCCGAAAAAACTGCTGCCAGCATTGGATTAAAGATATTGTGAAAAGGATAATTCCATGATACAATGGCACCAACAACTCCAAGAGGGTGGAATTCAACTTTAGATCTCTTGTGAATCATTGATCTTCCACAAGATCTGCAATTTTTTCATGAATAACAAATTATAATACAGAACATAGATATGGCTACAGATGGAAGTAAATGTGTGGTCTACAAAAGTAAGGAAAAAATAAAGATAAAGAATGACAAACACTCTTTGCATACAAACACCAAGTAATTCGACAGATAGTGGAAACTGAAATAGAATGAGGCAAATCTTAAATCCTTAAAGTAGAGGATCCCATGCAACATATAATATCTAAATTACCAGTGACTGAGGTAACATATCATTCAGTTCCAATAACCAAAAAGAGTTAAAGTTTGTGAAATATACATCCTTGATAATTGCACCAAACATTGTTGGAATATTACACAGCACGTTAGTAAAATGATATAGAACATTAGATGCAGACAATGTAATGGGAAGAAATGTATACCGGTATTCAGGCTTTAGCCACCGTTCACCCTCTGAAAGAAGCCAAGTGATCTTCTCACATGTTGTCATTATCTCCCCTAAAGACGCATCCACCATTGTCTTCCCCGTATCACGTGAAGATATCCTAATCAAAGTGATATATGAGTCGGTATATATGGAGTAAAGTCAACCGCAGGAGAAAGACAGTAACTGTGATGTTTGTAGATTACCAAAAATAATAACAACATCCCGGAACAAAACATGGCTTGGGATTTAAGTATGCCTACCTAATACATTTTCTTTTTCTGGCAATACCTACGTAATAACTCAGACAATGATGCACACAGAGAGAAGGAGAGTTTGAATAGGGCACTTACTCACATATAAGATCTTGGTGCTCTATTATATACTTGAGAAGAATCCGAAGAAACAGACGTCTTTGTTTGAAGCTACTCTTTGCCCATGTTTTCTGGGCCTTCCTTGCTAGCGATACCCGCTCCTTGACCTGAAATGAAGATTTACACCATGAATTTCCCAATAATTGTGATATTCTGAGTTCCCTCTCTTCTACCATCTAAACTGGTGTATATGAAATCAATTTGAGGGAACAAACACTCCATTTTCATTTAAAATATATAGCAAAGACTCCACAACAGCTCACAACATGTTGAAAGTAGACAACAAACTAACCTCATCAGTTGTCAATGCAGGGTAATATCCCAAGTACTTCATGGTTGCGGGTTCATAGCACTGAACCTTGGTCTCTGACTGCGCTGTCCTTCCCCTTGGAGGAACCTGAACAGCAAACATCATAAACACCACCAGAAGCGAACGAATTCGAAACATTTTCTTCATCTCCTATCTCTCTCTTGTTATTTATTTTCTCTTTCTCATTTACACTAACAACATTTAGCATTTATAAACAATTTTCAAGTCCTTCCAAACGCAATAAATTCAGTTTCATTCATTCCGTTGTGATTAGCCAAAGATGTCAACATAAGAAATCAAAACTCACATAGATGAAGCTCTGATTCCCGTCGTCCAACACTGACATTCATCAAACCGCGCTAATCAATCAACCACACCAAAACAAACCACGAAAAACGACGAGGTCTAAGAGAGAGAGGTTACCGTCAGAAGCGTCGACTTCAATGGAAGGGACATTGGGAGGGATGAGCATCAAGAGGAACCTACAAATGGCGTATGCGAAAGCGAGGACGATCAGAGGCCACCAAAACGCCATCGTTTTCTTCTGCGGCACAAACTGGAAGAGTCACTGAAAACAAAAACTGATTCCCGGAGTTGGCGTCGGATCTACGGCTACGATGGCATCTCGGTCTGTGACTCTCTGAGATGAGGTGTAAAGTGGACGGTCAAGACTGAGAGAGTGTCAGGACTGAAGATGGAGACGCCATGTAGTTTTTGTTGATGTAGTTTGATTTTTCTTTTAAAAAAGAAGAAGAAGAAGAAGAAGAAGTGCTAATTCCAGTTTTACCCTCAACTGTTAAATATCTTGTGTTTATGTGTGATTCAACGTTATGGGTAAAATCAGGAATTCAATTTTTTGAGAAGCTTTGACACCAAAACTTGGTTTCCCATTATAGGAGCGAGTGGAGATGAGGAATAAAGGAGAGAGATGAGTTCGAGTTTCTGAGAGTTAGAAATACGTGATTCATATTTTGTACATGATTTATTGCGATTGAATTTACTTGTTAAGGTAATCAGAATTCCATCAATCGCGCAAATTTTTGGAAGTCCTATGCTCATGTTGAAAAAGGAGTTTACTTAAGTATTGAACAACAGCTAATCACATGTGGTCAATTTGTTAAGAGCTTAGGTGTGGAACCCACATACTCAAGTTTGAAACTCGCCGACGCTGATTGAAGTTTAAATCTCAATCTATTCTTGATGGCCATAAGAGAGGAAGCGTTTTAACATGACCCCTCGCGCGCGGATTAGTCTCTGGACCCAGAAAACCTTTAAAAATACCGTTGTTGAATATTCACAAAAAAAATTAAAAATATTGAATAACAGCTCTCCATCCTACTTGTAATGGAGCAAAGAATAAGATGTCCTTCAATATGTTCACAACTGCAGCCTGATTTCTGAAACTCACATGACCACCAGAGGCTTTATCATATTCTTATTGCAACTATATGAAGAAAAGCCAAAACCAATCAGCTAGCAACGAAGTGTAGATCAAGATGATACTTCCACATTATGAGTAACAGTGAACTTACTATATCTAGTACCTAAACTCACTTCTAAGCAATAAAATATCCTTAAGCTTTTCTTTTGGCACAGCTTTGCTTGTCACAGCAGGTTCTAGTTGATTGAATTCTGTTTGCCAAACTCTCCAAGTAAACATGGATTCCTATCAGTTTTGGTCATCTTCAAGTGTTCTCTTTGGTTCATAACCTTTCAGAGATCATATAAATAGTTTGCTTTCATCAATATACAGCAAGGTACATTCTGCTTGTACTTTCCTTTAGAAATTTATGCCATGAATTAGAACACTTCTAGTGATAAGCACAAGTCACAGCAATTCTAGCTGTGGTCTTAATTAGCACTAGTACTTTTACACACTGATGGCTGGTAGCATCTTGATCTGCTATTCTCACTGCTCAAGTTCTTTATATGAACACAATATTCTCATGCTTGTGTAAAGCATTTCTGAAAGGATTTCAGTTATATGTTTACCTTGTAGCTTAGAAGACAGGCGAAAAGCAGATGAGTATGTACCAGATTTCTGAACTCTATCTATCTGATTTCTTATTTTGTTCTCATCCAATCTGTAAACAATGGTCTCATCCAATCTGTTAACAATGCCATAGTCGATAGCGATCAGAAACCCCTTTTCCTATTCTCACTGAAATTATGAAAAAGAAAACTCAGTCAAGCTAAGCTGTTTACGGTCTTTATCAAACAAAGTGAAACTGTGAAACTTCTGTTCATTAGTATTATGTTCATATTATTCTTGAGATTATGCAACTAATTAAATCCATTGCAGGTTTTGTTGACAACTCCGAAATGAATCAAATTGAGGATTTTAAAAAGATGGAAAACATTAGCAGATCAGAGGGACAGTCACAAACCAGAGACCACATCTCTCTTGAAATCACTTCTGAAAGTGGACTTGTATCTCAGATCAAAGAAAAAATGGAAAACATTGCTGTATCAGTTTCTATCTTCAAAGTCCCTAACGAAAAAAAATGTGCCCCGGATTATGTCTCCATTGGCCCTTTGCACTATAAACAGTTACGTGATAGCAAAGTCTCGGAGGATGATAAGTGGCGCTACTGCTATGCACTCCTCAATCGAAAACCAAATCTAGAAGCAAGCCTCGACACCTGCGTGAAAGCCCTGAAACAAATGGAGCACAAGGCACGAAGATGTTACAATGAAGACATCAGTCTCACTAGTGATGAATTTGTGCAGTTGATGCTAATTGACACCTGCTTCATCATTGAGCTATTTCTCAAGTATTCATACAAGAGCCTTAGGTCTCGCCGTGATCCCATCTTCAATAGCCCTGGTATGCTCATAGAATTGAGATGTAACATGGTGGTACTCGAAAACCAAATCCCCTTCTTTGTTGTTCAAAGGTTGTACCAATTAGTACCACTTCCAACACAATGTACCGAGTCCCTCAGCGAACTTGCTACACGTTTCTTCAAGTACCTTATACCAGGGGAGTATCATCGTGAGCAAGAAGGGCATCATTTACTCGATCTAATTCGACACTGCATGCTCCCAACACATCCTAAGCTACAATCGACAGGCAAGAAAACTCCAGACTACTTGGATTGCGTAAAGAAGCTAAAAAGAGCAGGGGTTAAGTTCCAATGTGCTACCGCGGTACACAGTTTCTTGGATCTCAAGTTTGCTAATGGTGTGTTCAAAATGCCACCTCTTTTAGTCCATCACTGCACTGAAACACTCCTCAAGAACCTCATTGCACTCGAGCAGCGTCACATTGGGGATGATTCGGCGCAGCATATCACATCTTATGCATACTTAATGGGGTGCCTGATCCAGTCCGAGAAAGATGTGAAATTGCTGCGGAAAAAACAGATTCTTGTGCATGAGGAGAAGAATGACAAGGAGGTTTTTGAAGTGTTGAAGAAGTTGTGCGAGCAGATCGATTTGAAGGATTTTTACTATGTGAGGCTTTTTGATGAGGTGGGTGAATTTGTGAAGAGAAAGAGCTGGCACACGAAGAAGCAAAAGTTGAAGAGTACATACCATCCCAAGACTCCTTCGGCCGTTGCGGTGCTTGTTGTTGCCGTTTTGGCTCTTCTTCTCACATTTGTTGGGGCTTTATTTTCTATACTCACATTCGCTCGCCACCATATTTAGGAAACGGTCGAGCTATGAGATTGATAATTGCTTGCTGAACCACTTTAACAGTCATCTGTTCAATCTTTCATTATGCTTCATTTTATTCATTATCTGACTGTAAAGTTCAGTACTTTGGTTGATTTTCCAGCTGGGTTTGGTGAAATTGGGTCTTTTGGTACACTGTAGGATTCTAATGCTGTTTATGTTTAAGGAAAGTATTTTCCTGTTCTTGTGTTGTTTGTCTTGATTTAATTGTTTCTTTATTAGAATATATTACAATATTGATAGATGTTCTACATCCTTCGGGAGACTCTATGTAATGCCTATAAATATGTCTTTCTATCAATAAATAAGTAGACCGTTATTCTCGTTATATGTTCTCCTTCTATACGTCATCAGCCCGTTGTTTTAACCCTGAGTCCATCGCCAAAAGAAAACCCTAACCCTAGAAAACCAAAACTCAATATCGGCCGACGAAATTTTCAGTACTTGGCTGAACCCAAAACCCATCATATAGTCCTTGCTCCCATGATTCCTTAGCCGCCGCCCTCACCCCAAGAACCGGCCGGAAAAGTACCGAACGGGCCACCGGAAAACCCGAACCGTCTGTCTCACTAACGCCGCCGGTTCACGTCCTTCCCAGAGTCCGATCACCTTCAAATTTTGTCACTAGTAGCACATCGTTGTCAGGGTTCTTGTATCAAAATTTCATTGCAAGAACCGGTCCAGAAGTAGGTGAACCGCTCAATAGACCGACGGTAACGCATAAAAGAAGAAGGAAAAAGTTCTCAAAACCCTAACATCGCAACGCCACAATTGCACGCCTCCGTACACGCCGTGTTAAGCGGTCTCCTGCTACATCTTGTCAACAACAAATCCCCAAGGTTCCAAGCACTTTCACGCCCGTCTCCGAAAGCGAATTCTCCGGCAATCAAAACGAGGTAAATTTTTTCTAAAAGTTGATACTTTCGAGTTTTTAATTTCATAGTCGGGCTTCCTAGCCTTTTTCTCCATCCCACCTTTCTTTATAATGTGAGACGATATTGAGGGATTGGGGCCCCTCATATCAAGGTTGATTAGTGACGGCTTTGTCACGGTACAACTCAAAAAAGAAAACAAAGGGCAGAAATCGATTGTGACGGTCTAACAGTCACGGTTTTTCGCATCGATATTGTGACCAATACATCTTGGCTCACGTTCTAATTCCATATACTTAATTTTAGTATTCGAATTCTCGATACTAACTAATCTCCCTTGTCTTTTGTAGATGGCCGAGTCATCTAGGCCAGAGTTTGAAATCATTGATGCTCAAGGAAAAGAGTATCATAGGTGGGTGTCGAACGTGACTCACACATTAGTCGGTAAACGATACACCACCACAATTTTCCCTTCGGATATTCTCAATACTCCTCCTCCTAGTTTGGAGACCAAAGCTCAAGCCCTCATGTTTTTGAGGCGTATAAATAGATCTTTATATGTTCTCCTTCAACAGTTCCTTTATATCACAACCATTTAGTTTTTAGATCTCAATAAGTGAGTAGTTGGTCACTTCTATAAATTTTTACCTATATTGATTCTTGTTTGGGTGTTGTATTAGATCGAATCAATTTACGAATCAAATTTGTCCAACTTGAACAATATATGTTCATTGTTAGTATATCATGATTACGAGTATCCAAATGACGAACAAATAAATAATCAAACAAATATGTGTCATTAAAATCTGAAAATTCTTTTATGCACCAAGAAGCAAGTGAACCGAGCAACTAATATGTAATATTTTGATTATGTCATCCACATCATATTACCTGCTCCTGATCTTCACTATCTAGCAACCTGCAACATGAGATTGACCAGGACTTACCGGTCTTTCCCCCTCCGACAGTGATGTCAGTTGTGAGGTTGGTGAAGTGTATTTAATGCTCCGAAAGTAATTAACTCTTTTGTTGACTTTAACACTGTATTTATAAGTCCGCGTGGACTTCTTTCTTGCTTGTCAAACGATGTGGGACAAGTGTGATGATGTAGTTAGTTATATTGACCCTTTGTTGTGTGCCTCCTGCCTGGCCCAAACTACTATGACCTCCAGGACGAGACCTGGTTGGTCTACCTCATGGTGGGCTTCTGGTGACATCGTGGGCCGATGATGTATTCATCTACTACTGACTACACATGTATTCTAATAACGTTAACAAAATTGAAAAAAAAATAGCCTTAAGTGTTTCTAACACATGAGGTGAGAACCTGAGGTCGAATACAAAATGCTCTTCTATGAGCACTTAATTTGATCGGATCAAAAATGAAAATGAAATGAATGAATTTAGGGTATCTAGTCTCCATTCGATCTTCATATACCACGATTTGAGGACTTGCACATTAATAGTGTAAGTGCATCGTAATGCGTAGAATCCGCTCCGCATCAAAATCTACAAAAGAAATCTAGTACGAAGGTTATTGTTTTTTTGTTTTAGCAGATGAAGATGAAGGTTACTTTTTTTTTTGATTTAAACCTCGATGAAACGAGAGTAATTTATTGAAAAGAAAAAAAATGAATACATCATAGTAGGAGAGACCTAACTTCACTCCTAACAAAAACAAGAAACAAACATATAACTCACAACAAAACAATAAAAGTTAACAGAATGAAAGGTGAGAAGCCCCAACCAATCGTTATTACAAAGATAAATAACGAAATTTAGGGGCAAGTCCCACCACATCAAACCTGTAAACTTTATCCTTTCATTTACCGATGCATCTAAAATTTTGTTACCTTCTCAAAATATATGAAAAGAATAAAAAATCATCTAAGAAATTCGATATAAACAATTACTCCGCTCTTACCTTTAGTTGCCAAAACACTAAAGTTTGTACTTCGAGCGTCTTTCATTTTTAAGATCACACTCGAGAGTCACCGAGAGTGCAATGGCAAACTGGTCCGAAATGTGATCAAAACCGGACATAGTGACACTACCGACGTCTGTCTCCATCTCACTGTCTTTATTTGGTCGTGTCTTATTCCCTGAACTCCAGGCAAAGACAACCCTCTTCTCCCTCAACACCGTCGATTCTAATCAGACGTCTCTCATATTCTACTATACCTAGTGGGATATATTTCTAGTTTTCTACATCCCACTAGTCACTCAGTTTCATCACCTCAACTCTCGGTGCTCCTTCCTCCTCATTCACTCTTTCGGATCAGAGCACACGTCTCTCTTTCTTCCTTTCTTTCTTTCTCCAAACCAAGAAAACCCAAACACAGCTATAAAACATGGACGCAGAAAGAAGAATCGGAGTAGCTGTGGATTTCTCACCGTGCAGCAAAAAGGCACTGAAATGGGCCATCGACAACGTCGCCCGCAAAGGAGATCACCTCATCCTCGTCATCGTACGCCCCGCTGACGTATACGAGCACGGCGAGATGCAGCTCTGGGGTGTCACCGGTTCTCGTACGTCTCTCTAATTTTGTGTGGGGTCAATTTTGGATTTTGATGATGAGTGATATTGTAACAATTTAATTTTGCAGCTCTGATTCCTCTGCCGGAGTTTTCCGATGCTCATATTATGAATAAGTATGAAGTGAAGCCTGATGCGGAGACGGTGGACATAGTCACCACTGCTGCTAGCCAGAAAGAGGTAGAGAGATTATTTGTATTTTGGGTTAAATTATTTACTGTTTTGTATTAATTATAGTGTGATTGATTAGCTGTCGTGATTTAGATTACGGTGCTGGTGAAGATCTACTGGGGTGATGCCCGTGAGAAGATTATTGAGGCTATTGACAAGATTCCCTTGAGCTTCCTTGTGATGGGGAACAGAGGGCTTGGCACGCTTAAGAGGTAGAGATGAGATCTAACATGCATTGCTTGAATATTTCTGAATTTGAATCTGTGTTTGTAGGTTATAATTTAATGTGATCTTGATTTAGTGTGTATGTATGTATTTGAGTTTGGTTGGGGCTTTTGTCAAACTTCCATGTTTGAAATGAAGCTATTATTTACTTCTTGAGAGCTAGCATAGACTTTCTTGAAATTATGCTGTTAGGATTTAGTAGCTCAAATAGATAAGACTTGCATGTCATCGTGATCTTTTGAGATGAGAGGGATATATGATCACCAGAAGGTCAATAAGTTTGTGGATTTATCAATACAAAGCGGGGGGTTTGGTGACCATGTGAACTTGAACATGAACCTGAATACTTTATGCAGACTTAATAATTTCTGCAACCATCATATGGAAAGTTTTCTAATTAGGAACATGTGAAGGGAAGTAAATTAATATCTGAGGCACCTGTTGTTGACTGGGTTGTTTTGTTGGATTTTAATTGCATTTGTTGTTGTTGTTGTTGTTTTCTTCAGGGTTATTATGGGCAGTGTGAGCAATTATGTGGTAAACAATGCGCATTGTCCAGTTACTGTAGTCAAGAGTGAGACCTAAACCTTTTGGTGTGATGACCGCCAGGTAAATAAGTGCAAATGCTGCCTCTGGTATAATTGCTTCCTTTCGCAACCACCTTTAAGTCTGTATAAGAACTACTGGTCTTCGCCTTTGTTTGAAGTAATAGAATTTTGTTTTCAACTCTTTGTTGTATGTTGAATTCGGGTAGATTTCATGGATGTAGATGTTGGAATTTGTTTGTGCAACATTGTATCATGTGAGTTTAACTTGTAGCTGATTCTGTTGATTTTCATTCCAGAATTCAGTATCTAATAAAATTGTATAGATGTTTATTCGTCTTGGTGTGTTTTTTTTTAAAGCAAAGTACTTTTAGTTGATATGAGAGAAGCCTGGGATAGCATAACATAACTTATTGCACATCTTAGATTTTAATTAACATTGTAATAGCCTCTTCTCCATCCATGTTCACCTAGGTAATTTTTTTTTACTCAGAGTTGTGCACAACTATTATTGGATATAAATCTAAAAGGACTAAAGGAGAATAGTTCTGTAGTTGAATGTGTTTATTTAGTTCATTATTTTGCACCACTGGATTTACATTTAAAGATAGTTTTAGCACAACCGAGCGAACCATTTATGGAGTGGGTGAACGGAACTGGTCTCTTCTAATCTTCATATCTTGAGCCTCGAAATCGAGTTGGAAGAAGGTAAAAGCAGCTTAAACAGGACACCTTTTCCTGGTGTTATTTGTCATGAGAAAATACATTCTATGTCATATACCGAATTCAGTTAGCCCCATGTATACGAAGAAAGAAGTAGATGATAAAAAGAAAATCAATATGTTTTTTTTGAGAAAAGAAAAGAAAGGAAAATCAATTCTAATTTCACAGTTGAAGCTAAATACCAAATATAGCTACAAATCCACAATTTAAGGCTGGTTCATGATCTAGGGCGGCAAGCATTGCATGAATTACCAACCAAACGAACTCCTCGATAATTACTTTAGCATGCTCCTTCAGTTTTCTTCTTCTTTGATTTTCCCCACTCTGCAAACAATTCAGGGAAGGAATGGATCCCCTCAATAACTATGGTCAAAAACCTTTCATCATTATTTTGTTCTTCCTCCTCTTTTGCTCCCGGTCTGCAGAAGTCGAATGCCTGCCAAATGATCCGTACTTGATTCATCCTACGGCATCCTTATGGCTCCGGCAACTCTTTCCTTCAACTCTTCAACAACCTGTGGCTTCCCATCAGCCTCAAAACCCTGCCCCTACAGCTGATTCTCCCTCATCATCATTTTTCCCTCCCCTTTTAACCGGTTCCTCCAGAACAAACCCACAGAGAAACCTATTTATGCAATCACTCCAGCCGAGTGCAGCCCCATTGCCACCACTAGCTGCCGTGGATCCAGTTGTTAAACAGCTATGTAACAACACCAACCACTCGGATCTTTGCATTTCATCCCTCATCCCTTTCCTTTCAGCACAAGGAAAGACATCTCTAGATGCCGTAACCGTACTCAAAATGTTGATAAAGGCTTGTTCCATACACACAGAGCTGGCCCTGGCAGTGGCATCAAAACTCTCCACAGAGCCGAAGAATGCGCACCAGACAGCCATGGCCATCATGGATTGCAAGGATATGTATAGCGATGTGTTGGACGGCCTTCAAACCGCAACGGATGCGATTGCGAAAAAAGACATGAGCACTGTTAAGAGTATGCTTACCGGGGTGATTAGTGATGCTGTGACATGTGAGGATGGTTTTGCAGGACAGAAATCACCACTTGGTGATTTTGATGATGAACTTCGTAAGATGGGGGACAATTGCCTTGCCGTTGCTTCTTTGATAAAGTGGTGATCATATTAAGCTCCTTCAATTTTGCTTTGTGCCGGAAAGGAAATTGATAAAAGAGTAGATGTACATGTAGCAATTATATAACGAGATTTTCTTTGTAACATAGCTTTTGTTTGTTTGACTTGAGAAACTTGGTAATAGGAATCACGTGTAATTCTAACAATTCCGGTGTATAAATTTCCGATTTTATGAACACTTGGATATCGGGTTTGAAACACTAAAATGGAATTAAACTTTACAGTAGAATTTTCTTAAGATTTGGGGTCAAAATGTCAGCTAAGGTGGATTTCAAGGAGAGAGAGAGCGAGAAGGAGAAGGATGATTTCGTTCAATACAATTCATGAGCCACTTAGAGCAAGTCCACATGTTGGGTCTTTGTTAGGAAGGTCTGGGTCGTGGTTGAGACATGGGTCGCCACATTGCAGTGAAATTAGACTGCAGTTTCCACCCACGGTTTCTGTTTCTGGGTTGTCACGTAATAGTAATTGTTTATTGAATTTTATAATAGGTATTTTGAGTGTGAATATTGATTTTATATGTTAATAAAATTATGATTAAATAAACAAAATGACATATTGAAATTAAAATATTTATTCCATAACATTAATTGACAGAAAATGCCTAGAAAAAGATATATACAACGATTTAAAATCTAATTAAAACACACAAACATAATAAATTAGGATTTTTTTTTTGCGTGGGATGATGCAAAAATAGGTAACAGGTATTTATTGCATTCATTTTTAATTAGTTTTCTTTAACCTTATTTTTTTCCTATTATAGTTCTTCTCATTAATTTTTTTCCAATTAATACTATTGCCTTTGGTAACAAACTAGCTAATATACAAGTCGTTGGATCCTCTTGACCAATTATATACAAGCCGTTGGATGAGTTTTCCTATTTACTTCAGCCGCATGTGGGCCCCATCATCCTTGTATATGATGACAAAAACATGGTATCACGCTATAGTGGGTGAACGACGTCCTTTCGTGTCTTACACACGGTATGCAAACACATTAGATCTTGGGAGCTGAAATTGACACTCCCATTTTTGCAAACCACACTCCCTTTCAATTGTTTATTATTATTTTGTTTAGTACTCTTACTTCTCTTCCAGAACTACCCTTAGTGGGGCGTCTTCCCCTCGCACCAAAATTTACAGAGCTCATAATCTCTTTATGAGACTCACAACAGAGGGACTGCTGCCGAACCTACCAGAACCCGATCTGATCCCGGCCACTGAGAAGCTGCTGATACTCCAATGGAAATGTAGATTGATAGTGAGTGGGAACACACTTTAATTGATGATTTTGATGAAAACCTCTGCTATAGTATCATTTGTCATGCAAAGGGATGATTCCTATAGACTTGAAAAATGCTGAAAATAGAACAAGATATGATGATTCAATTTGCCAAGAATCCTTTCGGCTCCAACCGTGTAAAAGGGGCGATTTTCTCTTACAAATAGATAGGTTTGAAATGGAAATTTGATTTGAAATTTAGAGAAGAAGATGGTCATAGGGAATCACTTTATGGAAATTGGAATTTGAAAATTTTGAATCGGTCACACACGCTAGAAAATCAAATAAGATTAGCTTGGTTTTTATGGGTGATTGATGGGGAAAGTGATGAAGTTATTTAGGGTAGAACAAATTGAGTTGAAGTGAATACCATAGATGGTAAAGAAGAAATGGAATCAGTGAGGAAATTGGATTCAACTGCTCTGCAACTTAGATTCTCTCTATTTGAGAAACCCAACATCATGAAACAAGCAGAGTTTGATAGCTCCCGTCTTCACCCAAACAATATCTGCCATCTTCCTCATACAAAATTTCATCATGTGACCCTTATCTGGTTTATTCAGTGAGAAGAAGAAATGTGAGAGAAGTAGACAAATCAAAACAAAGTAACAAACGCAGGAAAGGAGAGGAGGAGAGAGTATCTATTTCACGTGGAAGAGAGAGTAGGAAAGTTAAGGGGTGATTTGGTAAAAGCAGCACAAAGGGAGTGTGGTTTGCAAAAGCGGGAGTGCAAATTTCAGCTCCCTATATCTTTTCTCTCTGCGTTAGCAGATGTGGCGGGCCCCATGACTGAGTTGGTACGGGAAGTTCCAAAGCCTTTAAAATTGTGATATGTGTCATCGGTCTGACCCAAATGAAGACTCAATGAAAACCAAAATAAATAAATAAATTGTGGGTAGACTTGTTTTTTTTTGCTGGGTCTTCTTTTGGCATGGATGAAGGCTTAGTCATGTTTTTAAACTATGGGTGGATTTGCTCTTAGACCATTTCTGTAGCCGAAAGAAAAGAGCAAATTGACTATAATGGACAATACATTCATGTACGTTGTATGAATAATGATACTATACTTACATGACTGATAAGTTTCTTCACTAATTACACTCTTTTCGTTTATTAATAAGTAACATTACTTCATGACAATCGAATCAACACGTTATAAATAATCGAATGAAAGCAAATTTGACATTTTTTAAGTAAAAAGAATTTAATTATGGAAACCGAATATCACAAGTCTCTTATCTAACAATGGTTTTTACTAACTAAAAGTCATTATAATTACAGAACACCAGGAATACTAGATTTGGGGATTGCATAACTCTTTTATTTTAGACAATATCTAATTGTCAAATACTACATTCAAATCAACGTAGAAAAAAAAAAGAAAAAAAAAAAAAAGGAGCAGGTGAGGGGTCTTTCTCCCTCGTTGGGCTTGGGCTCTGTGGTCAGAGGTCCATGCCCTGGTTTCATGCACATCAATAATGGTTGTTGCATAAAAAGCTGTGCTAAATGAAGGAACAGAATATAGTCTGGAGGAAAATGTAGCAGATAATAGAGAGCTCCATTCCCACGCTTTACCCAAAACTAGTCCAAACTTCCCCAAACCCCTCTCACCAGCATTTACTTCAGCTACTCTCTTCACCGACCTAGTAACCCTGGCTCCCTCCACCTCCAGGCTTCACAGCCCCTCTCCAGCTTCATCAAGGTAAACCACTTTCTGATTTCTGATGTTATAATGCTCTGTTTGTCTCTCATAATATGATTCCAAAGTAAAATCTGAAACACCCAACTGAAGAGAATAAGCTTAATGTAGAGAAGGACAGGTCTTTTATCTTTAAGCTTTTAAGGATTAGTGAGTGAGTTCAAGAAAATGAAAGGACAAGAGAAGATTGGTTTCTTTCAGTTCGTTTTCATTGTAGTTTATTGCTTGTACGTATATTTAGTATTGTTTGGTGGCTGCTTTGTTTCACTAATGTTGGTATATAGAGATTGGTAGTGTCTTTAATGCCCTTGATTTTGCATTGTCGTATAGAAATTCTCCTAAAAATATGGGTTTTCTTTTGTTTTTCTTGATTTCTTACCGACCCGAAAGTGAGCATCTATTTCTTTCCTGTAATGTTCAGAAATTTCAAAGTGATCATACTCATAGGTTATTAGTTGGCTTGAATTCTTGCATACAGCTTCTAGTGCACCTGCGGTCGTTTTAGTATTAATGGAAAGCTTTGGTGGCTGTGGGTTTTCTGTTGGAGGATGTGTTGTGAGGAAGAAAAGGAGTGTTGTATCGCATAAGCCTCGCTTGTATCCACTCACATTTTCTGAGAGGTCGAATATCTTGCTACCAATTGTACATCCCATTGGCAATGAAAGCCTTGATAAGAAGCATAATAGCAAAGAGAAACTATTACATTCTGATGGACTGCAAAGTGAGAAAAAGCCAAAGAAGTTAAAGCTTAAGCTTCGAGGTGTTACTCATACAATCCAATCGAAGTATACAGTTGATTCTTGCCCGTCCAATGACCTCATACCCCAACCGAAGCCACTTCTCCAGGTACCTACGGTGATGGAATAACTAATAGGTCATATTTGTACCACCACTGCAGATTAAATTTATTTTGTCTACCTGCCTGAATAAAACCAAAGGTTTTAAATAGTTTTCTCCATGTGCAATCACAAACATAATGACAAAAACAACAAGTTACCTTACACTCTTACAGGATGAAATACTCTCTGTTTTTGAAAAAAATTGTGTACTTGTTACGTTAAAGAAGTTGTGTGTTTGACTTGTTAGTTTTTCATTTAACATGTCGTCAGATAATGATGTTTTTCTGTTTAAATTTGTTGATCCATGTGAGTTTTTGTTTATTAAACCTTATGTTCTGTTGCAGGATGGCAAACCCATATGTTCTTCTGATCAGGGTAAAGGCATTGGAGTTAAACGGAAATACTCCTTGAAATTTGACTCTGCTTTGAGGAAGGAGTATTCTTCGAAAGGTGAAATCTCCGGGGAAAGTGTTCCTGAGGATGGAAAACCAGCTCGTAAGAGCAAGCGGATTCATAAGACACGTGTCTTGGATGTGGGACTTAGTGAAGATGGTAATGAAGATGATAACATTCGATTTCTTGAAAGACTAAGTGCTTCTAAGGTTGTTCTTTCAAAGAGAAGTCAAATGGATGGCGCTCATGGAGGTGTTATTGGAAACAGAAAATTACCAAGGCTGCAGAAACATGGTGGAAAAAAGTCGAGATCAGAAAAAAAGTATGAGGATAAAGACTATTTGGGAGACGAAGAAGACGCAGAAAAAAAGTATGAGGATGAAGACTATTTGGGAGAAGAAGAAGACGAAGAAGAAGAACTGACATCTGATGATGAACTTCAATCTAATAGGAAGACGCTGAAAAGAGGATCTCTTAATTTACTTCTTGAAGGGCCTCAAAAGTCCACGCCCACCACACGTAATCGGGCCCTTCAGTCTGGGATAGATGTTTTAACTGGCTCCGGTTCAAGCGTTGTTAACCTTGCAAATCATTTGCTTCCTGCCTCATCTGGAAGTGCGCATCCTCTTCTTCCATATTTGCATTGTGATTCTGTTTCTACACGTCAAAGATATGTTTGTATATGCATACTAACTTGTTTCCAGTTGTTTTGCTGGCTGGTTGACCACAGAAAAGGAGAAAATCTCTGAAGAGGATAAGCAATCAAAGAAAGCCGAGGCTGCACAGAGACGTAAAATACAAACTGAGAAGATAGCTAGAGAAGCTGAGGTTTGGTCTTTTTTATCATGTTTTATATTATGTTCTCAGCCGGTAGTCATAGGAAACGGTCTCACTTGGTATATTCTAGGCTGAGGCAATCAGAAAGATACTTGGTCAAGATTCGAAGAAGAAGAAGCGGGAAGAAGAACTGAAGCAGAAGAGGGATGAATTGTCACAGGTACTTTAAGCTAGATCATTGGTCATTCTTATATTTCTCATGGTTGCTCGCACTGTTCTGATTCAGTATCTACTGATATTATGCAGCGGAGGAATGCCAGCGCTGTCACACTGGCACCAAACACTGTCCGATGGGTAAATGACCCCAATGGGACAGTCGTTACATTCTCTGACGACATCGGTCTTCCGAACATTTTCAGTCCAGTGCCGTGCAGGTAAAGCATTTGCTTTCTTTTTCCAACCCAGTTTCTCCTTTGATCTCAAATTCTTGTAATCTCATACAGCTTTCTGGTCTTGTGAGCTGTTATTTAGCTATCCTCCCCCACGCGAAAAATGTGCTGGTCCAAATTGTACAAATGCATACAAGTATCGGGATTCTAAGTCCAAGCTCCCCCTTTGCAGTCTCCATTGCTACAGGGCGTTGAACGGAAAGACACAGCCTCTAACTGCTTGTTGATACAATCCTAATGGGCACACCAATTTAGTAGAGCCAATTGACTGATTTTGCTGGAATGTGGAAAGACTATCTTGTAGTCATGCATCCTGTTGATCACGGTAGTGAATTCTGACCCCTGATATTGTCAGTATTTTGTAGAACAATCAAGTATAATGATCGGCTTAATTGTAAAAGCGATGTTTTGCAATGTCACCGTGCCACTTTCAAACATTGCAAACTTATCTGTAAAGAATTTTAGAGAACTTTGTCACACCCGCCAAATTAAAGAGGAGTTTCCTTGAGCATTTTGATGCAAGTTTGGCTCAAGGAAGATTGTGGAGAACACATGAGCATTCTAGAAGTATCCGGAATATTATGGAAGGTCTTGGAAGCATCCTGAAGGATCGGGAAGCATTCGGGCAACTCTAGAACTCTCTAGAACCTTAGAGAGTCTCTAGGACACTCCAGAACTCTCTAGAACCTTAGAGAAGCTCAAGGCTCAAGATTACTCCGGAAGTCTCTAGAATACTTAAGGCAACACTTAAAGTTGTATAGAAAACGTTAGAAACACATACATGTAAATGTCCTAGAATTGTCTAGAACTTAGGCAAATTGAGAGGGGAGGATGTCTATAAATAGGGAGGCACCCCTCCCATTTGTGGCATAGAAAGTTAGATAGCAATCAGGCTCACTTGTAAAGTTTTGTAAAGTTCTCTCAAGCTTAATACAAGTTCTCTTTTCTAAAGATATTCTCTCTTCATTCAAGTGTTCTAGCCAAAGTGTTTGCATGAGTAAGGTTGACTTAACATAAGGGAAGTGCTAAGGCCGCACGAGAAGCTTAGGAAAAATGAAGCTCGTGACAGTTGGTATCAGAGCCAAGTTCGATCGAAACCTCGCTCGACACAATGGTAAATTACGGTGCTACCAAAACTACATCAGGATCAAACCCCTATGAATTGGCGAAGCATGATGCTGCCAAAGGTGCATCAGGATCCAACCTTTCCGAGGAAGTTACACAAAGGAGAGGTCGCGAAGAGCAAGTCAACCCTGTTGTTTCAAGGCGGGAACGGTCCAAGAACATGATCTCTGCTTTTAACTCACGCCTAACTCAGGTGGAGGAGGACGTGAGTGACATGGAGGCTCAAGTGTATGATCTAGGCCAACAAGTAGAAGGCTTAGAGGCAGAGGATGTTGTCATCTACACTGCGATCAAAGGCATGGTGGTCTAGCTAGAGGAGTCCTTGCGGGGCGAGATGGCGAAGATTCGCGAGGAGTTCATGGGGGAACTCACCAAAATGCATCAAGTCTACGAGAAGGAGTTGAATAGCACGCTTGCATGCATTGAGGAGATGCATGGGGACTTGGCCCTATGCAAGCGCGCATTGGCTATGGGAGCCTGCACCAGCGGTGTGGTGGAGGCTAAGCGCATTGAGGTGCCAAAGCATAAGAGTTTCGTAGGATCGCGCAACGCTTGAGAAGTAGATAACTTCTTATGGGGGCTAGACCAATACTTTGGAGCCGTAGGCATCACTGAGGAGGACGCCAAGATTAGAACCACGGCTCTCTACCTCACCGATACTGCCATGTTATGGTGGAGGAGAAGACGATGAGATGTCGAAAAAGGTACGTGCACCATTGCTACCTTTGATGACTTTACAAAGGAGCTCAAAAAACAATTTTATCAGAAGAATGCCGAGGATGAGGCAAGAGCTCGCTTGCGAAGGCTCAAGCACTCGAGGTCTATTCGTGACTATATTAAGGACTTTACCAACCTAGTGCTTGAGATTCCTGATTTGCCCGACAAGGATGCTCTCTTCAATTTTATGGATGGTCTCCAACCATGGGCTAAGACCGAGCTAAGGTGACGTGGGGTGCAAGACCTTGCTACCGCCATAGCCGTGGCCAAAAGCCTAATCGACTATGCTAGTCTAAAGGAGTCCACCGGCAAGTCGAAGGAAAATAAGATTAGCTATGCCAAAGGTGGGGGAGACAAAGGCCAACGCAAAGACGGCCCCGTCAAGACAACTACTCGGTAAGGAGCAAGGACAAGGGCAAGCAAAAGGAGACAAGGAGCTCAGGTAAACCCAATAACAACAAATGTTTCCTTTGCGATGGTCCGTATTGGGCTAGAGATTGCCCATAAAAGAGAGCTCTAAATGCACTCTTAGGAAGTCGTCAAAGCGAGACGGAAGCCGAAAGTGACAATGGTGGTGCACATGTGGGATCTATGCAGTTGTTGAATATGATCCGATCCACACCTAGGGTCCAAGCCAAAGGTTTACTCTTCATCGATGTCACTATAGGTGGGAAGCCAACAACGGCGATGCTCGACACGGGTGCAACCCACAACTTCATCGCGGTTGAGGAGGCTCAAAGGCTTGGCCTTAAGGGAAACAATGGAGGAGGCTCCATCAAGGCGGTCAATTCACCAGCTTGACTCATTCATGGAGTAGTTCGAGGAGTCAAGACCAGCGTGAGAACATGGTGTGGGAACTTAGACTTCTCGATAGTTCTAATGGATGACTTCCAAGTCGTCATGGGGTTGAAATTCCATGATCAAGTCAAGGCAATCCCGATGCCATTCGCCAACAGCTTGTGCATAAAGGAAAGCGACAAGGCTTGTGTAGTGCCAACAACTAGAGACACAAAACAAGACTTAAAGGTGTTGTCGGCATTGCAATTTAAGAAAGGCATCAAGAGGGAAGAGGAAAGCTACTTGGCCATCCTTAGCGAGTTCGATGATGTTGAGCCAAGACCCCAAGATGACATGCCCAAGGAGGTAGAAGCAGTTCTCAAGGAGTTCAAAGATGTTTCACCAGCTGAGCTGCCCAAGAAGCTACCCTCAAGGAGAGAGATAGACCACAAGATAGAGCTGGAACCAGGTATCAAACCTCCCGCCATAGGCACTTATCACATGGCGCCTCCCGAGTTAGCGGAGCTAAGGAGGCAATTGAAGGAGCTTTTAGACGCCGGATTCATTAGACCTTCAAAGGCCCCGTTTGGTGCCCCGGTATTGTTCCAAAAGAAGAAGGATGGCTTTCTACGCATGTGCATCGATTATCGGGCTCTCAACAAGATCACGGCAAAGAACAAGTACCCCATTCCTCTTATTGCCGATCAATTCGATCAATTGAGTCATGCACGTTACTTCTCAAAGTTAGACCTTCGTTCGGGATATTATCAAGTGCGCATAGCCGAGGGAGATGAACCGAAGACCGTGTGTGTCACAAGGTACGGGTCTTATGAGTTCTTGGTTATGCCCTTTGGTCTAACTAATGCACCGACAACTTTCTACACCTTGATGAACAAGTTATTCCACCCCTACCTTGAACGGTTCATGGTCGTCTACTTGGACGACATAGTGGTGTATAGCAGAACCCTAGAGGAGCATATAGAGCACTTGAGAGAAGTGTTCAAGGTGCTACGGGAAAACAAGTTATACATAAAAAAGGAGAAGTGCTCCTTTGCTAAGCCGGAGGTGCTGTTCTTGGGGCACAAGATCAAGGACGGCAAGCTAATGATGGAGGATTGCAAGGTGCATGCCATCTAAGAATGAGAGCCACCCACCAAGGTACATGAGTTGAGGTATTTTCTTGGGTTAGTGAACTACTACCACCGCTTCCTGAAGAGTTATTCGGCGAAGGCCGCTCCATTAACTGACCTTCTCAAGAAAAACAAGGCATGAGATTGGACAACGAGGTGTCAAGAAGCCTTTGAGGACTTGAAGAAGGCGATATGTGAGGATCCCGTACTCAGGTTACCTGACCACACCAAGCCATATGAGGTACACATTGATGCTTCTGACTTTGCTATTGGTGGTGTACTCATGCAAGATGGGCATCCGATTACTTACGAGAGTCAGAAGCTCAACGAAACGGAGCGACGTTACATAGTGCAAGAGAAGGAGATGACTGCCATCATCCATTGTCTTAGAGTGTGGCGATGATGGCTTCTTTTCAGGCTTGGAAAGGATGCCACCTACAGATTCTCTTTTTAGGGGCTGGGGCCTGGCGACACTACTTGCTTGGGACAAAGTTTGTCATCATGACCGACAACGTTGCAACAAGCTACTTCCAAACTCAGAAAAAGCTAAGTCTGAAGCAAGCTAGATGGCAAGACCTACTGGCCGAATTTGACTATGTCATGGAGTATAAGCCGAGAAGGGTAAACATGGTAGCCGACGCCTTAAGCCGAAAGGCGGAGTTTGCAAGCATCTCCCAAGTCACTAGCCCTCTATTGAATAAGATCAAAGAAGGAATCAAGGCGGATCCACAGGCTCAAAGCATCATTGCCTTAATAAGGGAAGGCAAAACGCGGAGGGTTTGGTTAGATGAAGATCTTCTCTACATCAAGGGCTGCCGCATTTATGTACTGAAGTGGGGCTACCTAAGGAGTTAAGGAATGTCATGATTCCTTATGGGCCGGCCACCCTGATATAAGGTGCACATTTGCTCTCTTAAAGTTCACATAATACTGGCCAAGGATGCGAGACGGTGTTGAAGAGTACGTGAGGACATGTCTTGTTTGTCAACAAGACAAGGTGGTACAACAGCAGCCGGGGGGCTTGTTTAACCCCTTACCCATTCCCGAGAGACCATGGGAAAGTGTCTTTATGGATTTCATCACTTGTCTACTGAAGTTCGAAGGGTTTGAGAGCATCATATTCGTGGTGGACCGATTTAGCAAGTATGCAACCTTCATGGCTACATCAGCAGACTGCACCGCGGAGAAAACAACAAGGCTATTTCTATGCAACTTAGTCAAACTTTGGGAGGTTCCGAAGAACATTGTCAGCGACCAAGACCCACGCTTCAGTGGAAGATTTTGGACGGAGCTGTTCAAGATGTTTGGGTCGGACTTGAACTTTTCAACAAGCTTTCATCCACAAAGCGATGGTCAGACGAAACGCGTCAATGTTATTTTGGAGTTGTACTTGCGGCACTATGTGAGTGCCAACCAAAAGGACTGGGCCAAGCTCCTTGATGTTGCACAGTTTTCTTATAATTTGCAACAAAGCGAGGCCACCAATAAGAGTCCTTTTGAGATCATTTTGGGATAGCAGCTGACAGCCCCTCTATCCCTTGCCACTCACTACGAAGGAAAGAGCCCAGCCGCGTTCAAGTTTGCCAAGTCATGGCATGAGAAAACAGAGTTAGCTCGAGCGGCTTTACACAAGGCTGCTACAAGGATGAAGAAGTGGGCGGACAAGAAGAGGAGGCATGTGGAGTTCAAGGAAGGTGACCTTGTACTCGTGAAACTCTTGCCGCAACAATTCAAGACCCTTAGAAAGGTGCATAAGGGCTTGGTACGCAAGTACGAAGGGCTGTTTGAAGTTATCAAACTCATTGGAAAAGTTTCATATAAGCTTCACCTCCCGCCCAAGTTGAAGATTCATCCGGTCTTCCACGTGAGCATGTTGAAGCCTTTTCATGAAGACGAGGAAGACCCATCAAGAGGAGTTTAACATCGGGCACCAACAGCAGTTGTCACTTCTTTCGACAAAGAAGTTGATGAGATACTCGCGGATCAAGTCATCCGTCGTCGAGGTGTGCCAAACTATAAAGAATATCTCATCGAGTGGAGAGGTTTGCCCGATACGGAAGCCAGCTGGGAGTCTAAGGACATATTATGGCAATTCAAGGACAAATCCAACGCTACAACGAAGGCGCGATGAGGGCATCGCGTGCTTAGGTGGGGGAGAGTGTCACACCCCCGCCAAATTAAAGAGGAGTTTCCTTGAACATTTTGATGCAAGCTTGGCTCAAGGAAGGTTATGGAGAGCACATGAGCATTCTAAAACATCCGAAATATTATGGAATGTCTTGGAAGCATCTGGAAGGATCAGAAAGCATTCGGGTAACTCTAGAACTCTCTAGAACCTTAGAGAGTCTCTAGGACACTCCGGAACTCTCTAGAACCCTAGAGAGGCTCAAGGCTCAAGACTACTCCGGAAGTCTCTAGAATACTCAAGGAAACACTTAGAGTTGTATAGAAAACTCTAGAAACACATATACTTGTAAATGTCCTAGAATTGTCTAGAACTTAGACAAGGGAGGGGGGGGGGAGGATGCTTATAAATAGGGAGGCACCTCTCTCATTTGTGGCATAGAAAGTTAGATAGCAATCAAGCTCACTTGTAAAGTTTTGTAAAGTTCTCTCAAGCTTAATACAAGTTCTCTTTTCCAAAGATCTTCTCTCTTCATTCGAGTGTTCTAGCCAAAATGTTTGCGTGAGTAAGACTGACTTAGCATAAGAGAAGTGCTAAGGCCGCACGAGAAGCTTAGGAAAAAGGAAGCTCGTGACAACTTGCTAACTTGGGATGAAATGCCATTTATGTCTTCCACAATCTTACATTCCTACTCGAGGGAAGGTATGCATCAGTTTTTCATGGTACTTCTCAAACTGCTTAGTCTCACAGACTAAACAACTATCAATTTAGCTTGTGTGGTTACATGTATTGTCCAAAAAATGTTTGTAACCAATTATGTTGCTGGATAACCAGATTGATCGGAAGCAGCATAAAAATCAAATACTGTTACTTACAATTGTGTACATTAAGCAGCAAGATTGTCAAATAGAATACAAATTTTTTAAATATATTAGGGTAAAATATTATATAATCCTTGTGGTTTGAAATCGACATCTGTTTAGTCCTGATGATTTTATTTTAATTTGAATAGTCACTATTTTTCATCCAAATAATCGTTTTGACATTTAACTGATAAAATTGTTAGAATGACTATTTAGATGAAAAATCATGACTTTAAGGACTATTTAGATTAAAATAAAACCATAAGAACTATTTGGATAAAAATTATGATTTTAATGACTATTCAGATTAAAATAAAACTATAAAGACTAAACAGATGTTGACTTCAAACTACAAGGACTAAACAAATTTCAATTCAATATATTATATATATGGAAAACTTTAAACATATGGTTCTCAATACAACAGACAATAAGCCAAGGCATCTTGAACTTCCATGCTAGTAGGAAATCATCGCCAAGTCTAAGACTCGTCCATAAAAACAGCACCATATCCGCTAGATTTCATGAATTTCTTCAATAGAAGAACCAAAATGGCAATGGTAAGTCCAACAGCAGCCAATGTGAACAACCGATCTTCATTTGGTTTTTGAACTCTCATTTCTGGCTTTTGTACAACCCGAGTTGATCCGCTGGAAGGAGCTTCATTCAACACCCTTGGTATTTCGGGGGTGGGGTTAGCATTCTGAGGGGCTTCCTGTACTTCTTCAACAATCCTGTCATCTGCTCCCGGGTTTGGGAGCTCTTCCCCAGTGAGTGTGGCTCCAGCATTTTGTGTAGTCCCATCGACTTCACCTTCCCTGCTTGAAGTATGCTCTTCGGAGGCTGGTGAGGGATTTATTTCAGGAACAGGTGGTGCCTTGCTTAGCATATATTCATGAATCTGCAAAATTATTATACATGAAAAGTTGTAATCGAAAGAAACTGTAAAAGTACAATGTTAATACAAGACTCTCAGTAGCTATGTACCTCATCAATTATCTTCTGACGTTCAGGAGTTCCGAATCTTGGGGCTGTCTCACGAGATTTGACAGCCAAAGTACGCCTTTCTTCCTTTTTGTATTCCAGTGAACCCAATGCACCATTTGGGTGGGTGGGCATGAATGCAATAAGAGCAACTAGAGCAGTCCGCACTGCAAGCAGCAATAGCATACAGGCAAGATGAGAAGTGTGTGGTGGCCTAAAGATGTCTGAGAACATGTATGCATGGATATAAGTGAATTCCCTTACAAATAAGACAATAACAATGCAGAAAGCTATTGCTAGACAAGTCACTTCCTAAACCAGAACTATTTAGGTTCGCAAAATTTCCCCACATGATTCAACATGCACCAAGTTAGTCCATCTGTGGTTTTCAAACCACATTCTCAATACCATATTGTAAATAACTGAAAAAAAAAAAGAAAAAAAGAACCTAGGGTAAATCAGTCTAGATGATCGAACTAAGAAACATGGATGCTCCTCACAAAATGCATATAGGAATATAAGCAAAACCACAATGACACTAGAATTTTCGACTGTCTTTTTCTAACAGACATTTTCAATCCCATGTAGATATCAAACACCAAATTAATATACAGTCACAATAGAAATGTAAGCAACTCGAAAACAAGCACGTGACCAAGAACCTTGGCATAGCAATGCGGCCATTGAACTAAGATGTTCAGTTCCAAGTAACCTCCAATTCAACCTAACCATGCTTTAGTATATATGATCACAACGAAGAATAAGCTCCTTCCACATTCGAGCATCCTAGTAAATCTTTCAACACATTTCAATCCCTAACTCTCACGAAAAACAAAAACTCACCGCTCCACGACGGCTGCCAGTGCTCAGGATGATGATTCGAAATGCTCAAGCAAATCTTGGTTTGCGTCTCGAACCGGCCATTCGGCTGGAAAAAGCAACACAAATCAATCATAAACCGAAACCAAAACCTAACGCAACCGTAACAAAACAGCCAGCAAGGCAAGAGCAAACTACCGTCAACAGCATGAACGAAGGAGGCTTAAACGGATACTCCGCCGGCAACTGAATCCTGCCGTGGTAAATGCCGCCCTCGAATTCCGTATCCCGAGGGCCGCGAATCGCAAATTGCCAGTCAAATATATTCTCCTGTTCAAAATCCCCAATTTTCAACATCTCAAAAACATAAACACAATTGATTCAAAATTAACAATAAAATCAAAGCTAATACAAATCGGAAGGGTGTTAACCTCGAGAGGGAGGCTCATGAAATCGTCGGAGGGATTGGAATGCATCTCCTTGACCTCCTGTAGAATTCGCTTCACGGCCGGGTTCTTCCGGTTGTACTTGTCCTCCGCCATGGCCGTGGTTCTTCCGATTCGAATAATTCCCGTCTGGAGCGACCCGATCCGATCCGATTCAGACGAGCTTCGTTTTTCCGATACTCGATATATGAATCCGAAACGGAAGAGAGCTCGGTGGTTTTATAGGTCAGTGGTTTGATCTGTTGGCTGCTTGCCACCTCATTTTATTTGGGATTGATCACGTGGCAAGTGCTCATTGGGGACTGTGACTTCAAGAGTGAAACATCTGTTATGTAAATGGATGGCTCGCTATCGAAACACTTTTTAGTATCGAAAAAAAAGTAGAACGAAACGTTTATTTGACGACCAAGAGTTTAGTTGAGCGATTTATTGAGAGTAGCAATGCCGTGACCAGTGGAGGCAACGACGTCAGCCAGACATGGATTAGCAATGCCGTGACCAGAAGAGTAATGATAATTAGAATTCCTGCTAGGCTCAATATGATTTGTAAGGTCCATGACTGTGTAGGAGAAGATTATCAACAAATGAGAGTAATATCGCCTAGTAATTAGGTGCATGACTGACATCACATGTATTCAGCTTAAGTTGGTAAGACCCAGTGTATGAAACATTTTAGGTTCGAATCTCGCAATATGTTGATTGGAAATTCTTGTATGCACGACGTGTATTTACACGACACAATCTTAACCGTTCATAACAATTCATATGTTTAACCACCATGTTTCTATATTATTTCTTCTAATCTTGATAATCTATGTATGTATGTGAAGATACACACCGTGTACTAAAGATACTCTCTATGTTGATCGAAAATAAATCTCCATCTGTTCTTGCTTGCGTTGTGACTTAAAAATCAAATGGTTTTGAAAAAAAAAATAAATTCAAATCTGTTTACATCATCACGCGGTCTAGCTATACTGGTGTAAGCACACGTGGATGCTCATTTTATCGACACGGATAATGCCATAGCGGTGCTTGTACATCTAAAGCCTGCCTGCATGATTCCCACGTGTTGGTCACAACAAGGACAATGCCATTTTTGGGTCTACTGCCTGTCCAACACAAGTGACAATCACCTCCAAGTCTCCCACCAACTCTGCGAGTTTTAGATCGAAGCTGACCAACAAAAATGGACGTAGTCCCACCCAAGCCCGGGATGATCGATACGTGGCTCAACAAGCACACTCTGCTCCACACCGGTGCCACCCGGCACCGTTTCATCCTCGCCATCCGCGACGGCAGTGTCGACATCTCCGCCTTCAAGCGCTGGCTGGTACAAAACGCCGTCGTTTATTTCCTCACCAAATTCTTTACTTTTTTTTTTTTTTACAGCAGTTATAATCGGATTATGGATTTCAGAGCCAGGATTATATATTTGTTCGAGCGTTTGTGCCGTTTGCGGCGAGTTTGGTGGTGAAAGGTTGGAAGAATTCTGATGATAGTGACGGTGACGTGGAAGTGATACTGACTGGGCTTGCTGCTTTGAACGATGAGATTGACTGGTTCAAGAAACAAGCCTCCAAATGGGGTGTTGATCTTTCTGTTGTTGCTCCTCAGCAGCCTGCTCTAGATTACTGCAGGTACCCAATATTACATGCCAATCATTCAATTTTTCGAATGAAATTTGGGTATGACCAAAGAAATAGAATTTTGTGTTGGTACCTCAGGATTACTCCATGGCAGTAGTGCTTGGAGTGGTATTACAGATTGATGTTGATATAGTTACATGATGTGTATAGAGTTCCAAGATAGTATTGTTAATCTTAAGACTTCAAACATCTGGTGTAAGCCATTGGAAGTAAAAGGGTTTAAAAGGACACGGCTGCAATAAAAACTAGATATGCGGAGGAGTTTGATTAAATATTTAGGATTTTGGTTTGGTTTGGTTTGATTTGGTTTGGTGCTTGTAGCCATGGTGTAATTGGTTAAACCCCAAGTGGAAACAATTATAGTCACCAAAGATTTGCTGAAGTTTATACACCAGTTTGTGTAAAAAGTTGATGAGAATGGATAAGAAGTTTACAAGTTATGTTGGTACCTTTAGCATTACTTTCATGATAATGAAGTACTAATTGGAATGGTGTTACAGATTTCTGGAGAATTTGACAAGTCCCGAGGTCGAGTACACAGTGGCCATGACGGCCTATTGGGCCATTGAAGCTGTGTACCAGGAGAGCTTTGCCCATTGCTTGGAGGAGGGATCCAAAACCCCACCGGAACTACAGGAGGTTTGTCAAAGATGGGGCAATGATGGCTTTGGTAGCTACTGTTCTGCTCTGCGAAGCATTGCTGACCGGCTATTGTTGAAGGCTTCAGATGATGAGGTGCGAAAAGCAGAAGTGACATTCCTGCGTGTTCTTGAATATGAGGTTGAATTCTGGAACATGAGCTGTGGGATTCCTGGGTACTAAGTCAATAAGAAAAAGAAAGGCAGAGCCGACAAGTGTGGAGTTTTCGGATTTGGTAACAAGTATGTTGGCAGCAAGAAACCAAAAGAAGATGAGTCCAGTGAAGAAGAAAGTGACTCCAGTGATGAAGACGAAGAATGAAACTTATGTATATGTATGTGGCATGGTTTTAGGACCTTAAGTTAAATAAAGCCTTGTTGTGCTGCCTGCTCAACCTTAGAACTGGATTAATAAAGGGTCCCTTAATTAATAAATCGTTATGTTGGTCTCTTCCTTATTTTATGCATACGTATTAACAACAAGAGAAATTGTCTTGTTTTTTTTTTTCTTTTCTGTTTCTAACAAGGATTGAAAATGGGGGAATCGCAGTTGGGACTTCTACCAACATTTGTTTCAGACACAATTGGCAATAACTGGTATATTTTGCTTCAGATAAATGCTATATAATCTGAATACATGTCCTGCCGTGCCTTTGACTATGGCTTGGTGTGGTTTGCCTTGCATTCCCCTTCTTGCTTTCCACATTGAATTGCATGAGCTGCTTTGCCTTGCACTAGTCGTGCTGGTAATTACCACTGGTGACATACGTCTTTCTATGTGTCAAAGAGACTAAGAGCTAGAGGCTATATGTGCAGCCATTCAGGTGCGACGATATAAAGATTTTCTAACAGCGAGTGGTTAAGCTCAAACGAATTTGGGGTGATGGTTCTAAGCTAGGTTGGACGTGCCTTGCCTTCTCCCATATTGCTGTAAACCTAGCTAAATCTAAATGGATTGTTGGAGGCTTGGTGCCTGAAATGAAAATAAGTATATAATTCCACAAAACTATTTTGACAAGCAACGGCTAGGTGCTAAAATAGCATATACTTCAGAAAAAAAAAATCATGGTATTGAATGTTTCCCAGGCTAGCTTACCCCTAATGTAAATCCATCTCCTTTGCATATATATAGCAGCAGTTAGCATTCATCAACATTTTGCTTTCGCATATATATGATAAAATTTTCACAAGGATATCAACCTCAAATCAAAAAGAGTTACAGTGACATGAATTAAGGTAACAAATCTAATGACAGACGCATGATAATAAAGATTTAACAAGAATTTTAAAACGTCCACCTGGTATGTGAGACTTGGAAGATGCTATACAACTCGATTTTGGGATAAAGTATGTTGTAGCTAAATAGTATTTTCCAAAATTTAAGAGGAAATTGAGAGTTTGAGACACCATTTGGGTTAATTGTACAAATTAGCGGAAGCACTTTTTCATACTAGGCTTACTAATTAGGCATAAAACTAAGTTGTTAGAGTTACTTTTTATTCTTCACGACCAAGATTACGTCCTGGTCATTGACTAATCTCACATTTTGTACCATCAAATAATGAAAAGTTAATTGTCAAGAACCACACACAGTTTTTCTTTTTGATTTATTGGGACTAACAGCACAAGTATACACTGTTACGTTGTAGCGGTAATATGTAAGACACGATCATACAAGCATTGAAGATAAAATACATATTTCATATGTCAATTTCTCATGACAGACCGACAGTCATTCAGAAACAAGAACTCTAAAATTGAGTTAAAATGACTAATTTAGGCTGGATCAGGGCGAAACTCCAACATACTGAAACCTTTTTTCCTCTTCTTTTTGGGCGAAACTCCAACCTGAAAATGGGTTGGAGGCCGCAATGGCTCACGGAGTCCTTCATGCACTACATTATTACTGTATTGTATGAGGTTTGGTTGAACACAAGCATGAAAAGCGAAGCACCTCGTTTCAATGTTCAAGAACCAATTCAACAATTAAACACAAGCAACAGATTAGAGTTTACTAAGCTAAGGGAAAGAACTAACCTTTACGCGTTAACCTAGCCGATTTGAATAACCATGGGCTTAGAAGCTGTGGGCTGTGGCTCACCAAATTGTGTCGCCGCAGATAAATAGTCAAGATTCGGACCCACCGCCAGGCGAGCCCTATAAATTAACACCGCCACTTCGATCTCCTCACGGCGGGCGAGCCCTATAAATGAACGAACCCAGATCTTCTTCTGCAAAGAAAAAGAAGAAAAGACCCAGAACCCAGAATTGGGCAAGAGAGATGTCATCAAGATTGAGGTGGTATGTTTGGATGTGATCGATGAATTCAGTGAAGGATTGGGCCTCGGATAAGTCGGATGTGTTGGCGATTTATGGAGAATGAGAGATGGCTTATGTAATTGAGGGAGATGAGAGAAGAGAAAGGAAGGCAAAACAACACCAGTCGGAACTAACGTGGTTTGGCTTGCACGCGCTGTTAAGCGTCCTGTGCAGCTATCCCACTGCTGCATGGAATAGGCTCTCATTGTCAATTCGCTACATCCATATTGAATATGATGACAACGTAAAATCATATTGGTCGCAGAAGCACGGTTATAGCAGCTCCCTGAGTCTTGACAAAATAGAGTCGGTACGTATAATAATCTCTGCATATATATTTAAGTTAGAGTTAGAATAATCCCAAGGACTGTACTTCTGTTTTCAATTGATGCAGATCAAGCTTGATTACCCAGAAGAATATCTGACTTCAGTTCACGGATATTACAAAAGTACTTGGTACTTACCTACCTACATTAGCTCACTCACTTTCACTAGCAACAGAAAAGTGTACGGACCATTTGGAGATTATGAAAATGAGGGAAGAAAATACTTCACGACCCAAGTCTCTGGAAGTAAGATCGTTGGGTTCCATGGCAGGTCAGATGAGTGGTTTGATCTTCGTGCATTAGGAGCTTACGTTACGCCTCTGGTTCATACACCACAATATTCCAACAATAATATTAGTCCTGCACCAGTTGCTCATATTGGTTATCCAGCTGCGTATGATTAATTATATGCCGCCTCTTCAGGCTCGTCCTCCTCCTCCATATTATGGTAGTTACTATACTAACCCTAACCACCCACCACAGGCTGCTCCGACTCCATATCCATATGGCTATTATGTTCCTCCTCCAGGTCTTCCTCCATATAATAATGGATACTATGACTATCAAATGTCACAGGCACCACCGCCGCCCCCGTCTGCTGCTCTTGGACGTCCTCGTAAGCCGAAAAGTGCTCCTGGTAATCCCAAGGCTGCTAAAAATAATGACCCTAAAAACGTATCTTACAGGGTTTTGGGGAATGAAGTCAGTGGAAACACAGGAGATCATAATGGAGTTTTCAACGTTGGCAACAAGAATACTGGTCTCCACAAGGAAGATGATGAAGAAGACGAAGAATAGTGAATGAAGGACCTAGATTTGGAAACTACGTACCCTTCAGTTTGTAATAGTTCGGAATTTCTGAAGGCCATAATAAGTTCATACGTACCAATTGTTATTAGTCTCTCTGCTGCTCTTCTTATAGCTAAGATATATGTACTACAACGTTTCAAATGAAACTCTGATGAATGTACTGAATATATGAGGAAATAGAAGGCATGAAATCCACGCTCTTGTCTGAGAGTTTCGAAGAAGAAAAGACTACCTGCTACAAGGGGTAAAAAAAAACTACTAATGGAAATTGAAACCCTAGTCTTTTGTTTCAACGATATCAATGTTTTTCTTACGGAAATACAAAGATAACAATGGAAAATTAGTCACCTTTGTTCTCCTAAAATGATCGAGTTGATTTGAATATGAGTCTGCCCGAATTAGAACTCTTTGTTGTTTTACCACTACTAGAAAAAAGGACATATGCGACGAAGAAAATTTAATTCGTCGCTTAGGTAATAGCTTATGTTACGAAAAACCCTTTGTCGTTTAGGTAAATACTTAAGCGATGAAACACCGTCGCATAAGTTATTCTCTGAGCGACGAAAATTTGACTTAAGAGACGAAGGCAGAACTTATGAGACAAAAAATGTATCGTCTCTTCAGCCCTGTCTTAGGCGACAAATACATAAAGTTCGTCGCAAAAAATTTATCTTAGGCGACGAAAAATTGCTTTTGCCGCATAAGACGTTGCTTATTAATACTAATACGGCGAAATTTTCATCACTTAAGTGTTTTCGACTTTATATCTCCTTCCTTACTATCCAGATCCAAAACAGAAAGAAAGTTGCTGCAGCAGCTGAAATCTGGCGACAGATTATCGGAAATCATCAAATTCGGACAATAAAACTAAAATTGTCTTTGACAAAATAGCTGATGTAATTTTTCCTTAATAAAATTCATGTGTCAATATTTGATTAGAATGTAGGACCACGTCATACTGCCACGTGGTCTTTCTGTAACGTTGAAAAATTTCTCGTTTCTAACTATGCAAACATAAATCCTCTTGAGCTAATTAGGATCGATATAGGGCCAGTGATAAAATTGTTACTTTAGAAGTAACAAATAATAAAACTGTTAATAAATGTTCACTGATGATAAAACATTACACATATTTAAATGTTTTAAACCGTTTCCCGTGAAAATAAAAAAAATCTCTTAAAGCGTTGCCTCTAAGAATTCTGCCACTGACGCCGTTACCTCATCCACGCCGTTACCCCATCTTTGAGTCTCCATCAATTCTCAATTTCTCATTTCTCAAGTCACTCTCTCTTTCTCTCTCTCTCTCTCTCTCTCTCTCTCTCTCTCTCTCTCTCTCTCGCTGAAAACCCTAATTCTTTGTGTCTCCGGTGAATCCATCATTCATCTATTTCTGGTGAATCTGTCGTCCTTCCTAGTAACTGTCGACATGAGGCTCATCTTCGGCTCGAGGGCAACGTTGAGAACAATTCCTCCACAATACCATAATTCGAAAAACCTCAGGTAACATCTTCGCAGTCCTTAATCTTTTTTCCTGCTTTCGATTCCTTCTAATTTCATAGTCATTCTTATTACACAGTATTTTAAGCTCGACTATTTTGCATTTTGGTTCAGTAAATCCTATTAACAGAATTTGAAGGTTTTGAATATCTAGGGTTCAGGAATAGGATTAGGGATTTAGGAGTTTAGGAGTTTAAACTTTGATATTGGTGTGGTTTTGAAGATCTAAGGTTCACTGATATTCTGTTCATTAGTTTTTACTTCATTTTTTCGTTTGATTACTGTTTGTTAGTCCTTTGCTTTTGTTCTGTTTAGTTTGAGATTATAAAGATAGCTATTGGTGTGTATTTTTTTTTCGGATTCTACAATTCATATGTATGCATCTGTGATGCTGGGACTTGAGTTGTATTAGTTACATGGATAGTTACATGCTTATATAGTTACATAAATAGTTACATGCTTTGTTACATGCATATATAGTTACATGGAACTATCAACTAACTATCCAATACTATTGAGACTTTCATTTTTTCATTTGATTATTGTTCGTTATTCATTGCTTTTGTTCTATGTAGTTTGGGATTATGGAGATAGCTATTGGTGTGTATTTTTTGTTCATATTCTACAGTTCATATGTATGTATCTGTGATGCAAGGATTTAAGTTGTATTAGACGTTTTACATGTAACTGCCCATGTAGTTATCAATATTTAGTTTCTTAATGTTTATATGTTATTTATTTGATGAAGGGAAATGGATAAGCAAAAAATGAACGCAGTTAAAGGAAAGAAGAGAAAGAGGACAGTTGATGAAGGAGCGAGAAAGAGGACAATGGATGAAGAGGATTATGGTGTACTGTTGTCCAAACTATTTATGGGACAGGAAATGAGGAGAAAAAAAGAGAAGAAAACTAAGATAGAGGAGCCAAAGAAGAAGAAGGTGGAGAAGAAGACATCTAAAATAGAGGAGGAAGAAGAAGATGAGACCGAGAAGAAGAAATCAAATCAGTTCAGATTAACATGGCCTGAAATGGACAGTTTTAGAGATGTATTAGATGAAGAAGCACTAAATGAGCTGAGAAATAGCCCGTTTGGTTTAATTTTTGAAGGATTTTATGAGCACGTACGTCAACAAAAAGCATTTTGAGAAGTCGAACACGCTCATTGAAATAATCGTTGATACTTATAATGAAAAGCTTGACGCATTTGTGATTGGGGAAGGAAGATACATAATCACAACCAAAGATGTATTTGAGATTCTAGGACTTTCTAGAAAATGTGGCTCATTTGACACAATGCAAGTGGAAGAGAATGCAACAGAGACATTGTTTGGGACAAACAAAAGAGTGACAAAAAAGTGTGTGATGGACGCTTTAAGAAAGCTGAAGGACCAGCAGCCAACAAATGAAGAAGAAAGAAGAGAAAAAATTTGGTTAGGCTGGTGATTTTAGAAATTTGCATAAAGTTTCTATTTGCAAATAGTTGAGAGAATATATCAAACGAGCTGATAAATGCAATATGAGAGAATATAGAAAGCTGTAGATGGGCTAAAGAGGTTGGAAGATTTTTGTTGGGTTGTTTAAGACAACGACTAAAATCAAAAGGTAAGGGATTGAGCGGGTTGAACACAGGAGGTTGTGCACACTAATGAGTTTTTTTTTTAAGAAAATCATTTGGTAACTAACTTTATTTTTTATTTTTTATGTGTGCTAATATTGGCTTTGTGAAAAGACAAATGTCATAAAGTCGATTGAAGACACAGAGGATGAGGAACATAAGATGAGGAAATGGGACCTCACAAAACTAACAAAGAAAGTTGAATTCAAAACGTTGATGGTATAAGTTCTTATACGACTTAATCAATATATGGATATTTCATAGTAATCAATCAATCTTTGCTTATATATACCTCTTTAATTATGGTATTTATTATCTACTGAAATATAGATGTATATCTAGCATGTAGCACACTAGTAAGGCCTTGATAGTTACATGGATAGTTATATTTTTATGCATAGTTACATGAAAAATTGATAGTTACATTTTTTTGCATAGTTACATGCATGCATAGTTACATTGATAGTTATATGCATAGTTGCATGCATAGTTACATGGAAAATTGTGATAGTTTTCAAAACAATACACCGCATATATTTGACTTGATTAGTTTTTCAAGTGTCTTGGAACTATGTAACTGGCAGTGTAACTATCCATTTATCTGCTGTGTGTTTTGTAACTAGATGACTAACAATTTTTTTTCTTTTTATTACAGCAACTGTTTGCTGTAATCAAGTTTGATAAAAAAAAACATATTGTGAATCTGAAGAAGAAGAAGAAGAATTTGAAGAAGAAACAGTGCAGAAGAAACTGATGAAAAAGGAAGAAACATGGAAGGCAACAGAGGAAGGAGAAAGGCCACCGTCCTCTTTAATATCCGATCAAAGCAAAGAAGGAAACCAAAAAGCAAAGGAGGTTGAAATGAGATGGTTAACAGAGGAGAACGAAAGACTGCGCTGTCAAACTGAAAGCTTGAAAGAGAAAATGAGAAACATGGAAGAGGAGTATGAATCAAGGTAGACTGAACTACAGGAGAAGTTGGAAGATGCAATACATGATTTGATGGTTAAGAGGATAATTAACAATGAAACAAGGGTGAAGAATGAAAAACTCAATGAAGAACTGAAGAAGCTGCAAGCTTTGGTGGCGGCATTAGCACCAAACTTTCAAGATGAGAGAGCTCTGGAAAGCAATGAAGATGATCAAGATCCTGAAAGAGGAGCAAACGAGGAAAAATCAATGAAGATTTGAAGGACAAGGATGTTGATAAGGTAGCTGAAGAAGATGATGATAAGGAAGCTGAAGCAGCTGAGAAAATGGAGGAAATAAAAGAGAAGCAGGAGACGACAGACGCCAGTGCTAAAGATAAGAGTGAGGCAGTAGAGAACATAGCTCAGCTTCCAATACAAAATGAGGATAAAGAGAAGGAGGAGACAATAGAGAAAGATGCAAGCGCTCATAAAAAAGAGATGAGTGAGCCTCAGATTCCAACCCAAAATTCGGAAGACTTATATCTTGAAGACTTAGAACGGGTTGAGGAAGAGCTTAAAAAGAAAAAGAAAACAAACTATGAAACGAAGGGTAATTCTCAAGAATTGAACTTGAAATAAATTGTTTAGAGTTTTCGAATCAGATCTTTGCTCAAAAACATATATATGTATGATTTTAAAAATTCTTCTTGAGAATGAATTGTGGTTCATGTTCAATGAATGTTTTTTATATTGTGAATGTTTTCAAAATCATAAGATGTAACTGTGCATGTAACTACAGATGTACCTATCCATGTAATTGACATGAAGTGACTGGTAATTAAGTAACATTATTTATTTTCTACTATGCAACTTACTGTGAGCAACCACTAGAATTACCACCGAGGAGGATGGTTGCGAAAGAAGCGTGTTGGTAGCCGAAAACACCGGTGACCGACATGCCTTCTTTTGATTTGGGAATCTCTCCATGGGTATCTTGGCAAAGCCCATTGGTGACTGAAATAATAACCATTCCAGAAAAGAATTTCAATACTCCCTTTAGCCCTCAAATCATTGACCTTACGATGATGGAACGAGAACCTGCAAAATACCATATGATCGTATCTCCATAGGTATGATATTGTGATTTTTTCTGCATTCTGTGAGAGAAAAATAAGAGTAGCTTGTTATGTAGCATGTATGTAACTACACAAGTGTTTATGCCCAAATTAATATTTTACTGGACAGTAAATGTCTATATGAATATTAATTATATTCTTGGTCCATGTCGTACCAGCGAGCCCAAATTCTTTGGGTTTACAAGTAATGGCCCGCCAGTAAGATCACGCAAGCTAAATTACAAAGTCTGCATGCGGAATGACTCCGCGTGGACTACGAATCTCGCGCGCTAGGGACTTCGAGCAAAACACAAAGCTCGCGTGTGGAATGACTTTGCGCGGAGCAGGGAGCCCGCTCGCTTCGCGAGAAACACACAGCTCGCACACTTAATGATCTCCGCGTAGGCGAGGCGGAATACATTTAGGCGAGCTGGCGAACTAGTCCGCGTTGGAGACTTCACGAAGAAGCAACAAGCGGAGTCCTCACGCACCACATTAATCGTTGAACACTTTTACAAGTTTTTGACATGCTTCGGGTCAATCTCTGTGGCCCTTTTAATATAAAAAGCCCTACTAAAACCTGCGAGCTAGAAAGGCCCACGAGAAGGTTTGAGTCCGCGGCCCATGCGAGATTAGTTTTCTACATGGAATGTGACACCCCGCGGGATAATGATGTTCCTAATTCCAGTCCGCATAGGACTCTACAGTTGAGCGACGCGCGTGAAGCAGTAACCTATACTAAATGAAATGTGCAAATTGGACATGTGTCACAAGATGGTTGGTCTGCACGATTGAAACAGTGCCCTTGTGCTATTATGTTGCAGAGTCCGACTTGGGTTCTATGATTATCTTTCTTCTGTCGTAAGTCAAGCTCCACTATATAAAGAGCTTTAGGGTTTACAGAAAACTCATTCACTCTACAGTTCAAACAAACATAATATAAACCTTCAACCTTGTTGAAACCTCCAACGCTCCCTGGAGCTCTGCCTTTGCTTCCCTGTTGAAGCAAAACACACAATCTCTCCCAACAAACAATACAAACAAACTGCAACCCAGTTTCCTTCGAGCTACCTCGAAATCCTAACCTAAGTGCGCCGCCGCCTTAGTTTCAGAGCCTTTTCGGACTCGACACCCGATCCCTCTGATCTCCCTATTGTTGCTCTGCTCGCGATATACCGTGACTATCGATCACCTTGTGCTCATAAATTTCTCATCTGAGATGGCACCTGGAAACCCCCACGCCTGATCAAGAAGTCAAGATCTCACACACACTCATACAACACTTTCCTTGTCCGCGTGGTGGCACGCCCGTAACACTCTTCTCTTTGTTCGCTATCTACCTCTCTACTCCCTATTGAGAGGATCGTGGCCAAAACATTGGCACGCCCAATGAGACGGGGAGTACAAACGAGACACCATAAGGAAACCAGGGTAGTCTCTAAAGACACCTTCATCGGGATCGACGATCGAAAAAAGTGATGCAATATTATTGGCAAGAAAAATTAGATGATATCGAGAGAAAGTATGCCGAACTAAGAGCTGCCAGCTGTAAAAAAACATGCAGCCATCCTTAAGCAACACGCAGAGGAAACGGCTGCTAGAGAGGCTGCTGAAGAAAAGGAAAAAGTCGAAAGGAAAGCCTTTTTAGAGGAGTTTCGTCAACAGTGCCATGCCTTGGAAAAGGCTTTACAATGCTTAAATGTAAAGCCTACAATTGACGAACACGTCCCTGCAAAACAGATTGGATTGCCTAGTAGTCAATCTAATGATGAAGATTTTCCTTTGGGCAAACCTACGTCCAAAGAAGGAACTGCTTTGTCAATCAATGACAAAGAGCCTGAGGTTGAGGCCGGCGAGATTATGGATAATAATCTCATCTCGCACGGTATTCCTCAGAAAAATGAACATGAAGATAGGACAGGACAGTCTATCTTTGAAGCAGAAATTGGTTCGCACACTAATGATGATGGCAAACCACAAGTTCGCATGAAAGGTGACCCATGCGCCAACTTTCCTATGCGAGATATATATGCGGACACATGTCAGCCGCATGGGGGGCAAGGTGGAGCTCGCCTGCTTTCTTTACCAAGTTATGACAAGTGAAATGAGGCAGGACCAAAGCCTCTCGAGCTTCCTTTTCAGCCTGTACACGCGGGGTGTCAAGGCTGGCTAGGTCCGCTTCTCCTAATAATTCGTCTCACCAATTTTATGTTCACCAGCGAGATGACTCAGTCCACTTCCCCAAACCGTGGTCATGATAAGCTTAACTATATATGGTTTGGTGATATCCCTAGGTCAATCCACAATTTCATATTTCAATATGATTGGAGTCTCTCCATGCAAGTTCAAAGGTCCATAGATGGCTTTAGCAATTTTTATTTCACCCTAGTATGCAGTAGGAGCTTGGCGGGGTCTAAGCACAATGCTCACGATTTTCCCATATCTGCATCAAAGGCAGAGGTGAGTTCGCTGGTCTGCAGTGACCCCAAATTTGATTTTGACACAGCGTCAGTTTATGATGAATACGATGAAGATTATAGGTTGGTGCGTCTGTCTCAATCCCAGTGACACTCTTGATATGGTGAAGACAGACCAGCAAATGGGTCTCTTCCATGGTCAGTGCGTGGTTATTCCCAATAAGACCATGCATTATGACATGATAGTTGGCAACAAGGCGGATCTCAACATCATACGATCCACGAAAATGCAGTTGAATATCATGCTTGGTCAAACAACAAGGATACGTGGGGGGGGGGGCAATGAGACGTACCCTACGAAATACCTTGCCTAAATTTTCAAGTTATTGACGCGGAACAACTCTGCTCAACACTTGTCACGTTGGAAACAAGATGACGTCGAGACTTGGAGTGAAGCATTGGTGGCCTCCCCCGTTGCCTAACGACGGGTACCTAATCAAGCTCTTACCCCTTGCTTTTCTATGCTCCTAGCTTTTAATTCAGTTTTCATTTCCTTTTTTCTCGCATTGGAAAAAGAAAAATACAAAAAAATCAAATGGCCAAAAAGACAAAAAAAGATCCTTGGTCTTGCTGAAATGCAAGATAACGTTCTTGCCTATATCAGGTTTAGACTTTGCTTTGAAGCCTATCCCTGAGGCTTGACGACAATAGGCATTCCATATGTCTTGAACTGCTGCTAGCGAAGTCAAGACAAATTGCAATGCTGAAAGTTGCAACATTCACTACTGAATAGTCGACTTGGCCGATTAAACTGGACTGATCCAGGAAGAACTAGCTAGCACGCCTTATATCTGCGACCTATGTAAAGGAAAAATACCTTTCTCGGCTACCGACTTCTGGATCTAACTGCTGCTGTGTGTCAAGCCGACTACCCCTTTACAGAGCAAAAATTCGCATCGCCGCAAACTTCGTCAGGATGTAATCTTCGGTTTCCGCTTTCTGGTTTAGGGTCGGAGATGGGTTTTGCGTGCCTCGTGAAATTCATTCAGGGACTCGGGTTGGAGGAGGTTTTTGTTTGCTCAATGTTCTCAAAACACCACTCAAGCCAGGATTTTTCACTCAATTTGGGATACCATTTCTCGGTTAAACACATTGGTCAGCCTTTTCACAAAGACTTATTTGCCCTTCTCATTCTAAACAATGGCATCGGAGTAACAATTTTCTACCAGTCTTGTAATTTGTCGTTTGTGTCTAAGAAAATTACAAAAATGCCCTTATGTTAACGTCTGTTACTGGCGCAAGTTGGGAGCGGCACAATGCATAATACCTCTAAATTATTGTCTTATATACAAATTTCCATTAATATCATAATACCTATCATCCAATCACGACAAATTTGTCTTATATACAAATTTCCATATTCACTAATATTGCACGATCCTACTAGCCAGTCTCAGTTATACTAGCAACTCAAAACAAATCAAAGATTCACCTTTGGGCTCAAACACATTTTTCACTAATAAAAATTTCATGCAAACTCCAAAACAAAAGGTTAGAAACTGAATGTCAATCAAGTATATATATATTTTTTTGGTGTTGGAAATTTTTATTTTTGTGTTGGAAAGGACGTCGAGCATGGTGAGATGCCCTACATGCAGTCGTGCATGGCTTATACCAGTGAAAAAGTACGAAAATAATCATCCATCAAGCTAAAAAAGTACATACAAACCCAAAGAAAAAAAAAATACCTGACAAAAAAATTAAAAAGGGCCACCGAAACGGCGTCGTCGGTTTGTAATTTACCCCCAAATTGTGGATAGGTCCACTAATCTAGGTCACCAATACGGCACCGTTTGGCTGCTCCACAACTTATTTTATAGTTTCCTTGGAGCAATCTACAGTAGAAGCATAAAGATTAAAAACGCATCGTTCAACCTGCTGTATCTTCTTTCTTTCTTCTCAGAGACAGAGGGAGAGGGACTAGAAATCCCAAGCAGTAAAGAGAGCTCCGTCCTGACAATCTCAAAGCGCGTGAGCCACACTCTCTAATACCCTCTCTCTGTTTCTTGGAGAATTTTTCTTTTTGTTTTTGGTTTTGGTTTTTTTTTGGGTCTGAATTCTGGTGTTGCAAGGATCCCCACAATGGCTTCTTGAAGGTACTAACAGAAAGCCAATTCCTTTTTCAAATTTGGGTTCTTGAATTTTTGGAATTTTGTTTGAATTAGGGCTCTGCGTTCTGTTTTATTTTGTTTAGGGATTTGTGCCCAGAATGGGTTTGATGTGTTTACCTGCTTGTGTGGATTGGATTGTGTTGTTAGTGCAAATGGGATTGGATTTTTAGGGTTTTATTTAGAGGAATGCGTGATGGATTGTGGAATGTATGGGTTTGTTGTGTTTAGAGAGGAGTTTTGTGTTTTCTGGGACTGCCCATCTGGTTAAAGCAAGCATATGAATCATTGAACATGTAATTCAGGGTTGTTTGTTATAATGAGATTCAGTTTAGGAGTGTTGAATCGGTATTGCATTATCTTATGATCTTATCTAGTCTAGGTACTGCATGAGTAGGATGCTGTGTGTGTTGCAATGGTTTAAGGAAGCAGGACTCACATTGTGTTTTACATTCTTGTTTAGTTTAGGGTTTGGAGTTTGAGGCTTTAGAAGAAGAAGTGTGGTTAGGCCAGAGGCTCTTCGCTATACTCTCAGGAAAAGTTTTCACTGTTTACAGAAGGAGTAGAATCGTGGGGTTGCTACTGAAAATCGTAGGAGGGGTGTGTGGGAAAAGAGAACATTTGGAGGTTAACATTATCAGCTCCAAGTTGTTGCACTATGGCTATACAGATCACTCTAAACTGAGAAATTGGGTTTATGATTCTGTGTGACAGAGAGTGAGGCAGGGGGTGTGCTGCTTCTAATTTATGATCAAATTAATACTTGCAACTTTATACCTTTACCATCTTTCTTTTCTGCATTTATAACGTGGATGATTATAAAGTCAGTTTCTGGCTCTTTTATGCAGGTTTTACAGGAGCTATGGCTCGTCAAAAGTTTCCTTGTGGCGATGCTCCTTATGTTAGTATGAAACACTTGAACTTTCTCAGTAAAGTGCATGAAAACACTCTACATGAGGATGTAGAGCCAAATCATGCCAGGGAACAAGATGTGGATGTTGACCTCAGAGAAGTATATTTCCTCATTATGCATTTTCTTTCAGCTGGACCATGTCGTAAAACTTGTGTACAGTTCTGGAACGAACTTCTTGAACATCAACTTTTACCTAGAAGATATCACGCTTGGTATTCAAGGAAAGGGATGCATAGTGGGGATGAGAATGATGATGGGCAATCATTCCCCTTGAATTACAATATGTTGGTGCCAAGGTATATGCATATCTTTTCTTGCTTTGCAATAAGTCACCTTTAATAATGTAATTTAGGTCAGCTTCTCTGACCTTTCTGCCACTTAAAAGACCTAATAATAAGTGGCATCAATGTATTACTTCTTGAAATAAGTGATAACATTTATTGCACTCCTTGGTGTGACATGTATATGGGAGTTCTGGGCTTTTGTTACAGTTGTCTAGTGTTTTTCTGGTTCTTCGTTGTGTTGTTATAAGCATATAGTACAGTCTGAAACACTATTCCTCATCGTAGCATTTGAACTTTGGTGTTTGGAGGGAAATAAATTTGCACCTTTTGATTTAGGGGGCCAATTAGGGATAGAATATAATGAATCTTAAATAATGGTAATTATCTGATAAATTTTTGTTTAAAGACAATATTGATAAGTTATCCCTTATCTTATATTAGTCAAATATGAACAAAGAAATAATGAGAGAAAGATCAACGATCTCTATCAATTTAGGTTTCAGTGGTCTTTTATATAGAATTTAAATAGATTTTAATGGTATTTTAGAGAGAATCTGAATCGTCTTTGATAATTAGAAAACATGTCCAGGTCTTGAATATATTCGAATGGTCAAGAATTTCTGTTTGTCCTCCACCTTATTTTTTAAATGTTTTTATTTTATTTTTTGTTATATAGAATCAGAGCCACTTGGTGAAACTAAGTTGGTTAGCACGGAGAAATACTACACCAACAATTCAAAATCACAAGTTGTTTCCTTTGAGCTAATTACATGCACAGACACACATATCACCACTTATTTTCTTTGTTTTTAATTGAAATGTTTCTGAAAAATAAGCTCTTGGTCTGCATAGAATGTTTAGGGGCATGCATGTGCTATTTAATTTACAGACTACCGATCTAGGGCCACTCTCAATTCACTACATATTGCACCCGCCATGACCTTTGAGGATCATGAGAATGCTATCTCTTTATTTTTTGTTTCATCTCTCTTTTCATGGATGTCAGTTTCACTTCTTGGTCTTCTGCTGCAGGCAATTTAGTATACTTGTAAATAATTCTTAATTTTTTGTTTTCTTAAATACTTGTAATTAATTTTCTTTCAATTTTACACTTGCTTAGGTATCCTCACATTGAGCAGGATCACTTGGTAAAGCTTTTGAACCAAATGATCCTGAGTACAGCCCAACCATCAAGGGGTATGACTGGTGGAAATGCCCCTAATGCAGCTGATGTACCTACTCTCTTGGGAACGGGCACATTTTCACTTCTGAGCTGTATGTGACATTAATTGAGTTTTGAGCATTTCATTTTTATGGTTGAATCTATGATTTTGTCAGTTATGATTGTATCTTAGATAATTTTTTGAAGTTTGGAAATAATAATCATTCATGCAATGAACTTTGCAAGTGTTTCCCTTCTTTTTTTGAAGTTCCTTCCAGTTGTGTGTCTGTTAGTCGCTGTCAGCATCATTTTCATTTTCTCTGTATTTTATTAGAACATGTCTTCTCCTTTCAGATGATAGGGATCAAGAAAACAACGAAATGAACCGACCTACTGCTTACATGCGTTGGCCTCACATTAAAGCTAATCAGGTGCATGGGTTAGGTTTGAGGGAAATTGGGGGAGGTTTCACCAGACATCACCGTGCACCATCTGTTCGTGCTGCATCTTATGCCATTGCAAAACCATCAACCATGTTTCAGAAGATGAAAAATACCAAGAGAATAAGGGGCCATCGAAACGCTGTCTATTGTGGTATGTTTCCATTTCTGAGAGTTCACCAGCTATTACATAGGTCCATATGGAAGTTTATTCCACATATTATTACCAATATTTAAAATGAATGGAATTACTTTGCTTAATAAGTAACCATATTGATACGCCCCCCCCCCCCCCCCCCCCCCCCCCCCCCTTTTTCTCTTTTATCTGCATCATAGCTGTTGTGATCAAGATCGTGCTCTAGATAGTTTGCAGTCTGTAGATTAAGGATTCATGATTAGATATTTAGGTGGCCGGAGAGAATGAAAGAGAATTTTGTAGTTTCTCTTTCAAGGGAACGTGATTGTCCCTCCAACAGTGGAGAGATTTGGAGGATTATAGGTAGTTCTACTTTTTTGTATCCCAAAGATTCCTGAGTGATGGTTTCTTTCAATTTCTATACACTATCAGACAAAAGTAAGTGCTGAAGTTCTGTGTCTCATTTCGAAGTATCTTGTGAAATCAGAACAGGCTGAGCGGGTCTTGTAAAAATGAAAAAAAAAAAATTGACGTGCTATATATCTTATCTACAGTGGAGGGATTGTGTGGTCAAACATAATATCTGGTTAATGATTTTCTTTTCTCAGGAATCACTTTTAATTTCTTCTGCTCTTCTCATCATCTCAGTTCTATCTCATCTGTAAAACCTGTTTTTTTTTTTTTTTTTCACTGAGATCGGGTGTTAGTCATAAAGTGCCTGCTTTTATTTTCTTCTGCTGTAATATGTTGCAAATGCTTAAGCATAGTAAGATATAGCTATATTCATTTCAAATTTGTGGATCCGCATCACTAAGCTCTGAATTTAGTGTTCAGTATTCGTCTTCAACATTATTTTGGTTTTTTTTGTCCCTGGGCCACATCATTTTCAGGTGTTTTTTTTTGGGTACAATTCAACCTATGTACATTCATCTGAGCCCACATATTTTAATGTTTTGAATACAATTCTTGTTTGACATTAGTTGTCAATTCTATCTTCGTACAGTATTTTGTTTTCCTACGTTTTTTTTCTTCCCTTTGGTGTATTTTGAGTGTTTGTCTACTGTTTCTTCTTATCAAGCTTGTATAGCACATGATGTGATAAGTTCTCACAATGGTTTATTTCGACTTGAATCATGCAGCAATATTTGATCGCTCTGGTAGATATATTATCACTGGTTCAGATGATCGCCTGGTGAAGATCTGGTTAATAGAAACTGCATTTTGCTTGGCCAGCTGCCGTGGACATGAAGTAAGTTGTCATGGCCATCAAAGACCTGCTTATCCTTTTCTTCTCCTTACTTTCACTTATTTTTTGCTTGAAGGGAGACATCACTGATTTAGCTGTGAGCTCCAACAATACTTTGGTGGCATCCGCATCAAATGATTGTATTATACGAGTTGTAAGCATCTTCTGTTGCCCAGTTACAAGTTGTGTCTCTATTTTTTTTTTCTGGTAACATAGTGCTAATTTAAGAGAACTTTTGGTTTCCTTAGTGGCGCTTGCCAGATGGGCTTCCAATTTCAGTGTTGCGGGGACACACTGGGGCTGTGACTGCAATTGCATTTAATCCCAGGCCTGGCTCTATATACCACCTTCTATCGTAAGGCCGATTCTCTGTCACTGAAATAATTTTCATGTAAAGTCTTTTTGTTAGAAACTTAGAATAAGTCACTCTTGACTTGACCATTCCTATTCTTAAGTGATGTACTGCCAGTTTTCTTCTTTTTTTTACCAACTTGCTTTGGTTAGATAATATTTAGTTGATGATCGTAACTGAAGTCCTAAACTGGAGAACGGCATAGGTCACCGTTTTCTTTCCTTTTTCTCAGCTATTGCCTATATTCTGTAGTCCTTTTGTTATCAATTTTATATGGTACTTTTTGTTTGTACCTTTTCACCAAATTTGTTTTTTTTTTCTACCTCTTCATCATATTTGTTTTGTATCTTCTTCTTCTTCTTCATCTTCTTTTTTCTTTTGTTCAATATCTAATAATGTAGGTCTGTTAATGTATTGCTAGAGATATTTTTGTCCCAAACTTTGAAGGATTTAGTTTTGGTGGATTTTTCTGGTACTAGTGTACAACTAGTATTCAACTTTGGACATGGGGTCGTGTAGGAATATGAAATTTTACAATAAGATCATAGGAAATGGTATGTACAGATTAATTTATTTGGGCACGGAAAGATGAGGATGGCTGGTATATGAAAGGAAATTATATTTTTAGACTGGTCCATAGGGTCGCGTGGAATATGAAATTTTAGGATAAGATCGTAGGAAATGGTATGTACAGATTAATTTATTTGGGCACTTGGGGTCGTTTGGGAATATGAAATTTTATGATAAGATCATAGGAAATGGCATGTACAGATTAATTTATTTGGGCACAGAAAGATGAGGATGGCTGGTATGTCAAAGGAAAATATAGTTTTAGATTGGTCATTAGGGTGGTGAAGATTAGGAGAATGTAGTTTGCGAATAATATGTAATAATGATGTTAAAGATGTGATTCTTATTGGATGGAGATTATGTATTTCATTTTGGGCTGCTTTTGGTTGAGTGATGAAAGCAGCAATTTGTGGGTAGGCATTTTAGTAGCCATGTTTGTGCAGTTTTGATGGTGAGGAATAGGAGAACATTTTACTGTTTTTCTTTTTGCAATATGCCACTTTCTCTATTCATGTAGATTGAAGGGCTGCTCTAAGATGTCCTTTTTTCTTACCTATTTAGATGATGGTATAGAACTATAGATCACGTTAAGTTGTTCACCTCTCTCTCTCTCTCTCTCTCTCTCTCTCTCTCCCCTTCCTCCTCCCCCCCCCCCTCTCTCTATATTTAATTAAGTATATATAATTAAGCAAGCGAGTTTTAATTTTGATGCTCTTTTTCCATGCAGAATGCTGTTAATTTTTTTTTAATATAATTTTTGATATGTTGTTTTTTTTTGTGGACGATCATTTTCTTATGATTTACCTTGTATTGTTCTTTTGCCATTGCAGTTCCTCTGATGATGGAACTTGTAGGATATGGGATGCCAGGAATTCTCAAGTGACTCCAAGGATGTACATTCCAAAACCTTCAGATACTACAACTGGTCAGTTTCTTGTTCAGTGCAGCCAAGATCGACCAACTTATTAACATGTGAAAAAACTTAGTGTTGTATCATAATTGCCTGGATGCAGGGAGAAACAGTGGTCCATCCTCAAGCACTGTACAGAGCCATCAGATCTTCTGTTGTGCATTTAATGCTAATGGAACAGTCTTTGTTACCGGTAGCTCAGACACTCTTGCGAGGGTATATTATACTTTTGGGCCCCTAATATCATTTCCACAACCTTTTTCTGTTTAGTTGTTATCATCGGTATTTCAGTGAACCAGTAAATATAGTGCTTGCAATGAGAAATGGATTGACATATCAATTGTATCACTGTGATAATCTATATCTGAAATAAATCTATCTGTTTTTACTGAGAGAGAGCTAATTGTAGGTGTGGATTGCTTCCAAGCCAGGCTCAGATGAGTCAGGCCAACCAAATCATGAGATAGATGTGTTATCTGGCCATGAGAATGATGTCAATTATGTACAATTTAGGTAAAGTTGTTATAGTAATTTCCACAGATACACACACATGCATATGTATCTAATCTTTGCATGATGCTATATCTTTCTTCATGCAATGCAGTGGCTGTGCTGTAGTATCTAGATTTATGGCAGCTGACACCTCAAAGGAAGAGAATGTTCCTAAATTTAAAAATTTGTGGTTCGTTTCCTTTGCCTTTCTTTTTGACTCTGCTGTAAAGTTTGCTATTATCCTGTTCCTTTTATTATTCCTTCTCCTGGTGATCTTTTAGCTGCCAATTAATAATATATACATTCCCCGGTGTTTCCTTCTCCCAGGTTCAATCATGACAATATAGTTACTTGCTCTCGCGATGGGAGCGCAATTATCTGGATTCCCAAATCACGAAGATCACATGTAAGTTATTTTTACTCTAAATGAACTTTCAAGTTTTAACTTTCTATTCTATTTTAAGCTGATCAACGGAAACAGTTATGCAGAATAAATAAGCTATTTTCATTTTTTTAGGGAAAATCTGGTCGTTGGACAAGAGCTTATCATCTGAAAGTTCCCCCTCCACCAATGCCTCCTCAACCTTCACGTGGAGGCCCCTGCCAGAGAATTCTTCCAACTCCTCGTGGTGTTAATATGATTATCTGGAGTCTTGACAATCGCTTTGTTCTTGCTGCTATCATGGGTGATTTGTTCATTTCTCCTTTTCATGTATATATTATAAGTAGTGTCTTAATACCTATGCATAATATAAATTTATTGGTGTGGATGGTTTACGAACTTGAATTGAGCAGATTTGTTCTTGTCAAGGCTATAAATTCAGTAATGTAACAATTTGATATCTATATTTTAATTCAGATTGCAGAATATGCGTATGGAATGCTTCTGATGGTAGCTTGGTGCATTCTTTGACGGGTCACACTGAATCTGTAAGTAGTTGAATCTCTTCTCCATGGATCTGTTTCCTTTAGAATTTTGTTATTTGATCTTGCAAATATGATACTAAGCTAACTAGTGTGTGGGTGTAACATTTGGAACAGATACATATCTTAAGTGAACACATTTTCAATAGGATATCCTTTTCAATACCATTTTAATTTCTGTTTTTTACCTAGTAGTCTGTTAGTATAGAATGGGTTTTAGAAGAACCGACATTCCTGGAATCATTTGACATTTACAATATGTTTTAATCAATATCCCCTGTAATTTGTACTTGAAGTCCTTTCTTATCTGCATGTTTTATTTTCTATTTAATATATAGTTTTGTGGGTACGTCGATCTTTCTGTTGCTTTCTTGTCTGTCATATAGCACTTCAGTAGCTTCTTCTAGTGAGTTTTTAATGTCCTGTGTGATCTTTGCTCAGCTTGTGTTGCATGCTTCTGTGTAGATGATTTTTATCATTATATGAAAATACTTTAATCCTGACCTGCAACTCTGAGGCTCCATTGGTAACCAGTTTTGGTTACTTCAGCTGGAGGAGCAAAAGTTAAATCACTGATATTATTAATTTGTGTTCTTGATAGACATATGTTCTGGATGTTCACCCTTTCAACCCCAGGTTGGCAATGAGTGCTGGCTATGACGGAAAAACAATTGTCTGGGATGTGAGTTTCCAGATTCCTTATTCTACTTGTAATTTCTTCAAAAGATCTCTCTTCTTGAATGCCTTAGTTGACTTGCAATTTCAGATATGGGAAGGCATGCCTATCCGTATATATCAAACTTCACAGTTCAGATTGGTTGACGGAAAGTTTTCACCGTAAGTTGAGAATAAGAAGCCTTAGTTTTGGATTCCTTTTTCTTCGTAGTGGTTGTATTGTATTTTAAAAGTTCAATGGAATCCTGTTTTGTTTATATTCGTCAATGTGATAGTTTTCTGTTCAAAATATTACATAATTTTCTCCAGCTTTATTTGGTACTTCAATTTGGCCTTGTAGTACTATGTAGGATTCATTGCATACCTCTCTTGAATCCCAACTCCCACATTATCAGTTGGCAAGTGTGGCTTTCATGTACTTACAAAGTGTTCATTCTCTCTATTTTAGGGATGGAACGTCGATTATACTATCTGATGATGTTGGGCAACTCTACATATTGGACAGTGGCCAAGGGGAGTCCCACAATGATGCAAAATATGATCAGGTAGATTTTCCCCTTCTCTTTGTATAGAATATATCTTTACACTTCTGTTAACAACTGCACTTAACTTCCATGCACTTATCTTTCAGTTTTTTCTTGGTGATTATCGCCCAATCATTCAAGACAGCTTCGGGAATGTTCTTGACCAGGTTAGTTGGTTTCGCTATTAATGATGAGATTTGTGGTTGAATCCATTCTCTGTCTTAATTTTTACTGCTCAGAATATTAAAACATTTTTGTATATTTTCATTTGATTTTTAGTTTCTATTATTCTCTTCTCTCCCCAGTTCAATTGCGGAAATATTTTAACATTAGAACTTACTGTTTGTCCTCAGTAACTGTTATACTTACAGGACCCATTTTTATATTATAGTTTCCTATGTGTTCTTAAATTCACCTTCTATTCATGCATTCCCCTACATGACCAATGGACTTATCATTCGTTTAGTTTATATAGTTTTATTTCTGTTAGTTATTTATACCATGGGGTCTCACTGGTGATTTTGACTGATTGATAGCTGTTTGGCATAGTGCAACCAAAATTCAATTTTCTTTTAGGAGTTGAGATTTTAAAGTCAGAGCTAAAATCCGATGCTGTGCTATATTTAGCATGATGTTGCCCTACCTTTGAGAAATCAATTAATAGTATGGATGTGTGTGTTTGGCATAGTGCGACCAAAATTCAATTTTCTTTTAGGACTTGAGATTTTAAAGTCAGCTAAAATCCGATGCCGTGCTATATTTAGCATGATGTTGCCCCTACCTTTCAGAAATCAATTAATAGTATGGATGTGTGTGATTTTACTTAGCACAAGTCAATTCTAATTATATCTGTGTAGTGCTTTTAAGCTGCATTTGATTCTTTGATCCCTTAAGATGTTTTCTGCAACATTTGTTTCAGGAAACTCAGATTCCAGCATACCGACGGAATATGCAGGATCTACTTTGTGATTCAGGTTTCTCTCTAGTCCATTTCCCTTATGGAACTATCCTTATCTGGATTTTCAATTTTCTGAAGCACTGGTTATTGTGAAAACACTAGGCATGATACCATATACGGAACCCTACCAGAGTGTGTACCAGAAGAGACGATTAGGAGCCCTGGGTTCTGAGTGGCGTCCTTCCTCGTTAAGACTTGCTGTTGGGCCTGACTTCAGTTTAGATCCAGATTTCCAAATGCTACCTTTGGCAGACTTGGATATGTTATTGACTGAGCCACTACCAGAGTTTGTAGATGCCATGGATTGGGAACCAGAAAATGAAATGCAAAGTGATGATGCTGATTCAGAGTACAACATCACTGAAGATTATTCTACTGGAGGGGAGCAAGGAAGTTTAAGTTCAAACCCTTCTGTTGATCCAGAGTGCAGTGAAGAAGATAGTGACGAGGATGCTCAACTGGATGGACTACGAAGATCAAGAAGGAAAAAACAAAAGGCTGATGTGAGTTCCCTCTCAATAACAAATAACTTTTAGAATCTTGTTAGATATTGCTTGACTGTGTTCCTTTTCTCTTTTCTTCAGATTGAAGTCATGACGTCTTCTGGAAGGTGTATTAAAAGGAGGAACTTGGATGACCGTGATGATCACTCATTCAGAAGTAACAGAAAAAGGAAATCAAGGCATGGCCGAAAATCTTCAAAAAAGAAATGCTCCACACCGAAGTCACTGAGACCTCAAAGAGTTGCTGCTCGCAATGCCCTTACACTATTTTCTAAGATAACGGGACGACATACGGATGGGGAAGATGAAGATGGATCGGAAGGAGAAATTTCAGGAAGTGAATCAACACTGCAAGATTCAAATGTTGAGAGTGATGGATCCGATAGAGAAAATCACCTAAGCAACCATATGAAAGGAAAACAGGTTTTACTCGATGAATCTGAGGACCCGGTCAAATCTCATGAACTTCCTGAACTTCAAAGGAACTCTGGGAACAGGAGGAGATTAGTGCTAAAACTGCCAAGACGGCCGTCAAATACAAATACGCTTGTGGATACAGAAAGCACAATACATAAGTGCGAAAATCCGGCTTATCTGGTTGACCAATCTTGCAATCACAAAGCCAGTGAAGGAAATGAGAATCACATGAGCTCTCAGGATCCAAGGACCTCTCCTGGTCAGGAAAATCGCAGCATGTTTAAAAGAGCAGTGGGAGGGAAAACATACGAAGTTGAGAATTATTTGGACTTGATTGAGAATTATAAAGTTGGAAGTATAAGATGGGGAGGGTCCAGAGCTCGAACATCAAAGCGGCTGAGAGTGGGAGAAGCCACATCACTGGATGCACTTGCCAGTACCAGTCTAGCTGTTGTTGGTCACGGTGGAAACACAGAATCTGAAAAGGATGGTCGAAACTTGTCCCCTCATTTAGAAAGCCCAAGGAATGGGGATATGATGGATGGAGTGGTTATGACAAATGAGAGAACTATTGGGACTAGTACCTCTGGGGGCCTTAATGGTAAAGCTGAGGTTAATGAGAACTCAGGTTTTAGTGAATGCAAGGATCATGACCAATCACCTAAGTCTGTTCACATGGCTCCTTGGGATGCAAGCACTTCCTCTTACCTCAACAAGGATGGGGGTGTTTTCTCTTCTGAACAAAATGAGAAGTCCACACCAGTCTCAACGAAATTAAGGTTGCAGAAGATTCCAAGGGGCTCTGAAAGTCCTAGTGAACAGGTTATGAGCTCTGTAGTAGAGAATTTGGAAAATGGTAGATGTAACACATTGCCTGAAAGCCTTCCAACAATAGATCACGATTCAATTGTGCCTGAGGATAATGGCTCCAAAAAATTTAACTCAGATCAAAGATGCAGCAGCTCACAAGAATCAGACGCTCAAATTGAATCAGTCGAGTCCCATGTAAATAGAAACAAAATGTTTACTGCTGTTTATAGGCGGGTGAAATCACATAGGGGTCGGAGTAATTTGGAAGGTGAAAGTAGTGGGAAGGGAGAAGGCACTTCACAAATTTCCAACACTAGCGACCAAAATGTCATTGCTGCAGTAGACTGCCGTGACGATTCAATTGATGGAGCTCGTAGGACACGATCAATGGGTTTGAAGGCATCTACATGTGATCCAAGTAGTGTGGATCAGGATCACAAGTTAAGTCAAGGCCATGAGCCTAGGTATACATTCAGAAGTGCCCAGAACAACACGGTGCACAAATGTCAACTTCCGAATGAAGAACGGGGATCAAGTTCAAGGACAGCAGTTGGGTTGAGATCTACTAGAAACAGAAGGAGTTATTATGATCATGATGTGGATCCAATAGATAACAGGAAGTCACATCAATCAATGAGGAAAGGAACATGGTTGATGTTGTCGGCACATGAGGAGAGCTCACGATATATTCCCCAGTTAGGGGATGAAGTTGTCTATTTGAGACAGGTTTCTACATTTATTGCTCCTGCCTTTTTGTTCTTTTTACTTTTTTTTTATTTTTTTATTCTTGGGATTCTTGGAATGGGGTGTTTGGTTTTATAAGCTATGAAGACAGCCTCCCTTTTTATTGTTTTTGTTTGGATTTTGGCAAACAAAGGTCATTGTTCACTAAACTTTTATAATTTTTTTTATTTCTCAGGGGCATCAGGAGTATTTTGATCTTGGTAGGTTGAGAGAAGACCCACCTTGGGCATTTATAAAGCAGAGAATAAGAGCTGTGGAGTTTTGTAAAGTTCAAGACCTAGAATATTCTTTACTTCCAGGATCTGGGGATAGCTGCTGTAAATTGACCCTTGAATTTGTAGATCCTTCATCTGATGTGTACTGCAAATCTTTCAGAATGACTCTGCCTGAAGTTACTGGTTTCCCTGATTACATTGTTGAAAAAACTCGCTATGTTGCTGCAATAGAGAAAAAATGGTCATGTAGGGATAAGTGCAAAGTCTGGTGGAAAAATGATGGTGACGATGATGGTAGTTGGTGGGATGGCCGGGTTGTGCAAATTCAGCCGAAATCTCCTGAGTTTCCTGACAGTCCATGGGAAATGTGTACGGTTATGTACAAGTCTGTTCCTAAAGAGACACAGCTACATAGTCCTTGGGAGCTTTTTGATACCGCTACTGAATGGGTGCAGCCCCAGATTGATGATAAGAGCAAAAACAAGCTGCATTCCGCCTTTGCCCAACTAGTGAAATCAGCCCACAGTCGTCAGGTAGTAAGGCAAACCCTTTATTGTTTGTTGTTTTACAAAATGAAATCTTGTTTATAGCTGCATTTCGGCAAACTAGTTCAAGGCTTGGTTTTTCATACGTTTGTACATTTCAGGATTCGTTAGGGATTAATAAATTGAAGCAGCTTCAGGAGAAGCCGAAGTTCAAAAATTGGTATGTTTTCATACCCTTGTGCCTTACATTGCACTCGAATCTCTATCAAGGAAAACTGATAGATATCTTTGGTACCATATGGGGTTTTGAAATGTATTTGCCTTTTGGAATTGTCTCAGGTGTGCGGTTCCAATATCTCTTGACTTGATACAGAGTAGGTTAGAAAACGACTATTACCGAAGTTTGGAAGCACTGAAACATGACTTTAAGGTAATGCTGTTAAATGCGCAAGCCTATGTAGAAAGCCATGCGGAGTCTTCAGGGAAAACGAAACGGACAGCAGATAAAGAGTTTCTAGAGAAACTGCATTGCCTATCTGGCTGGTTTACAGAGACAATTTCGTCCTTGTAGCTGACCATCTGGCTCTTCTAATTTTTATATTTTTATTTTTTATTTTTTTATTTTTGTAGATATTTTACCTTCGTATGTTTAGACTTTAGAGGGTTTACCTTACGGTACCCTAGGTTCATTTTTGGAAATGGATTAATCCTTTGGATATCCTTAGAAGCAAGTGTAAATTTTCCAGAGAAATCATTTTTGTACAGATGATATTGTCAGTTAATAACAACAAAGGAAAAACACCATTTTCATCTGCCTTCCAAGCATCTGTTTCATTCTCGTTGAGAGATTTTCATTCTCCCCCGTTTGTCTGTTTCACTCTTGAAGACTCTTTCATTCTCCATTGTACCATCAAACCCTCAGGACAATCGATTAAGGTGGTTGTCAAAGCTACATTTCTCCATTTCCCTCGAAAAAAAAAAAAAAAAACTTATTTTGCCAGCATCGAAAATTCAAAATTACATCCTTGAGAGTTGAGACTTGAGATCAAGTGACAAGCTCGGGTTGGGAAGTGGGAAGGTTTTTTAATTTTTTATTCAAAATCACAATATAAGGCGTGTCCTGTATCGTTTTTGTAATTCTGTTCTGTTTATACATGCAACCGGAATTCTTAAAGGTTGGGAGAAGAACATTCTCACATGCACTGAATATCTTTCAGCCGTTTAGGATTGCAGGTTACTCTGGCACCAGCAAATGTACTCTAACATTTACATGAGACCTTTTGAATAATAGATATAAGGTAGAATTAGAAGTTTGAAGATAAAAACTGACTACATTGAGATATTTGCTGGATCTTTCTATCTAAACCCAGATACAAACAAAAGTCAAATAGTTTTTGCTTCGCGCTGCACAAGAAGTCCACAGTCTATTCCATGGCTCCAAGCTATATAAACTTACAAAGCAACAGATTTTACAAAATGGTTAATGTTTCTAAAGAGACCTAAAGACCCTAAACCAACAAGCACGACATGAAGTTCACCCTTCATACATGCATTGAATAGAAGACACATTTGCTCTCAAAACCAACTGATTTTGCAGCATGGAAGCTAAACCTTCGTCAGAAACAAACTTCTTGTCACGGCCGAACATGAAGATACCTCAGGAGTCCATACTGCCTGTCAAAGGAAGAAAAACAGTATAAATAATATACATAGAATCTCTGTCTGTCCTTGTTTACTGATTTGAGTATATACACTCTTTATATTTATAAATTAAGGGAAGCATGAATCAATCACCTAACATGGATATAAGGGTGACTAGCTCACAAGGAAACTTTCACATCATACCTCCCTTCACCAACAATATATGCATCGCAGGACATATGTAAAAGGAAGAGAAATTGACAATAATTGTTGGTTCTTACGGTTAAGCAGATGGAGGCACCAACTGATCTGAGTTCGTGCAACACTTTCTCCAAGTCATATTTGTTACAGATGGTTTTTGGGCAACTTAGGCCTCCATCTAGCACCTACATACAATGTAACCTGATATTTGAAATGCAATGGAAACTATATTAGGCAGATATTCTTCTATTCCACAAACCTAAAACAATCCTCGTTGGATTAGCCAACTCAATCATCAAATCTAAGTGTAAGATTTGCAGTAAATCGGCCTTACCATTATATCAACATTGTACAGATCATTAGCTTTGGCTTGTTGGTCTTTGCAATTTCCTGTTGCCGTTCACATTAACGAGTGTCTCTATGTTCTTAATCCCTTCTTCCAGAGAAAGTTTTTCAACATGATTATTTGCTTCGTATCTGCTGACTGAAATTTGACACCACCTTCAATAAAGAATGTACAAATAATTAAAGTTAATATAATCGACAACCGTACGCCCCTACCTACAATCCAGATGAATCTAGTAATATATATAGTTATATACAAGTATATTTTGTTCTATGAATCCACATTAGCTAGCTAGAGCAAAGCAAAGCTACCTTAGCTACGTTATATAGCGAATATGAATAGAAACGATATGGTACTTCCAGATATGGAACAAGAATTGTAAGAATCGAGATGCCGAAGCAAAGCTATAGTCGTCTCTGCAACAAAAATGTGTACATTGTAGATCCAACAGAATACTTAAAAAGCTAGGAAAGAATAAGTATCTAAAACCTTGAAAGCAAAGTTTAGCAAATTACCGTTCAAAACATAGCACAAACCCTTATAGGTAGAAGTATCAGCACCTTGAGAAATTTGATTAAGATCGAATCCTAAATCTCGCGCGGAGAAACCAAGCTCAAGCTTAACAATACTAGACATTTCTGAGCGTACAAACTGAACCGCCCAGGGTAGCCAGATTGTAAAGATGAAGGAATAAAACCAGATAGGGAGAAAATCCCCGAACTTGCCGTACAGCGTCACTTCCACACAAAAAAGGAGGAAGACGGAATGAATCACATTTGACCAAGTATTCTCGGTAGGGTTAACCAATGTAGAGTTGTACGGATACTTATTGAACGACCTCTTCCCGCCGACCCGTCCAAGTAATACCAAGGTGATCATGATCATTCGCTAACTGGTTCTTGTCGGCTGCGGAGAAGCAGCAGCAGCAGCAGCAGCTCCTCTTAAGTTTAACGTCTACGTTGAATTTAGGACAACAACGAAAAGAACCAGACGACGATGCATGGCGCCTGATACTCAGTTTTGCTGCGCTGAATTTAATAACAAAGGGAAAACACCAGTTTCATCTCTCTTTAAAGGATAGAGATTTTCATAGTCCCCTTCATCAGTTTCACTCTTCTTTTTAACATGAGTTTATATATTTACATTGGTAACGTTGAAGACTTGTTCATTCTCCATTCTTTTATATGTTTGATTTCAGATCGAGCTGTTAGATTTATCCTCTTTAATTATTACCTCTCAGTGATCACCTCAGTTGAAGGTTAGCTCATTCCCGATTGTATTGATCTCCCCCAAATTATTCGTTCGGAAAATAAGAAATGAAATAGATTTTAACAAGCTATGGCTCTATAAGACAATAGCAGAGGGCAAGCAGGCAGGGATTCTATAAGAAGTTCACGACTATCATATTGACAAACCAAATAGTTGGGGGATACTGCTATTCTGGCAAAATGAAACTGCCTGTTAATGTCAATTGATGGTCCATACACATGCAAACCTAGACTAGGGATCAAAATTCTGGTGTCTGAAATGAAGGAGTATCTCGGGGCTCATACAGTACCGCTTAAAGATTCTGCTACACAATTAATAAACCTTAACCCAATTTCATAAGTACACCAGAACTAATTCCGAGCACAACTAGATGAAACTTGAGCATATTAGTCCCTCCACCTGTAACCACAGTTTGGGTTGCAGCAAACAAAGAACAACGTCATCCCCTCCTCTCCTCTAGCAGTTGCCTGAACATAAATAAGAACTTGCACATTAGAATTACCTCTTACATTTTAAACATCTTGAACAAGAAAAGATGGTTTAAGATAGCTATGAACTTTATATATGATAACGAAAAGATGGTTTAAGGAGTGGAATCATGTGGAGTAAAACGCTATCTAAAAGTACAATCTGACTATTCGCTTAGATGTTTATACCATATTTCTGGGCATGAAACGCTGGGATACAAACCCAAAAAGAAGAAGTGATAAACAGATGTGACATTCCTATGTTATAGTGGTGACAACTACAACTATTCAAAGATGTTTCAATGCCAAGTGACCACATAAACCACTGATCCCTAACATTCAGTTGAACCAAACAGGAAAAGTGATATGATGTATTGAAAAACAACCATAACTTTGTCAAAGATAATCTTTGATGCATTACTAAATCATGGATTGCTTAAAGGTCATACCTGTAAAATGTCTTTCCAGATGCATTACTAAAAGATACATTGTTAAAAGGTTAAATCTATTAAATGTCTTTTCCAGATGCATTACAAAAGTAGCTAGAACGGCCCTCATGTGAAATACTTAGTAATTGTATATCATATTCTAAGTTGCATGGAAATCCATGGTAAAGACTTGAAGCATCAAGAGTTGGAATTTCAACTGAAAGGCTTAGAAGATGTCATGTGTCTTATTAACAGATACTTGAACTTCCAGTCTCTTTGTATTTAACCAAGAACTAAGTTAACTGAAAAGGCACATGTAAAAGTACACAACTTCATCCAAAGAATGACCATTTCACCTGAAAGAAGACAGCTTCTCCGTGCTTGCACTGAGCACAGCGCACAGCTTTTGTGCGAGGTAGAGTTGGATCTGCAGCTACATCTTGCAAGATTTGAGTGCGTTCCCCAACTGAGTGGTGTATCTCATTTCTGTAGACGCAGTTGTTATCAGCAACCTCCTGCAAAACAGCACGTACTCTAATAAGAAAATGTACAAAATGGTTGAGCTGTAGACCTTTAATCAGAAATGATAAAATCCTTCAACGTAGAAAATAGCGGGAGCAAACAGTAACAATAAGCTGAAAGCTGAATTTAGAAGGTTTGAAAGCTGAATTTAGAAGGTAACTCCATATGAGAGACATCAAGCATGTTCTTCAGGTGTTAACTGAAGTGACAATTGAGCTTATAAACTGAGCCTAGAAATATTTACAAATTTTGCAAACCCCATAAAGAAAAAAGAAAAAATGATTAGCGGCAAACTGAAGTGACCCTCTAAGAAAAAGTTTAACGGCCAAAGTAGTGCAGATGAAGAATTTCCAAAGCATATCACCAAAAACATGAAGAAAACCCTCTATTGAAAGAACTCCAGTAAAAGCTAGACCTTGGGTTATGTCAAGTAATTATGTCAATCCAAAAAGAGTAACGCCAACTGAAACTAGCTTCTCAAAAGTAACTCTTCAACCATCTTCCCGGTGGTAGCAATCGATCTTATGAACTAAGCCAAGAACCCTATTTGCAAATCATCAACATGATCCAAAAAGCAGAAAATGATGGCACGCAAACCCAATGACCCTTCAGCAGAATATGGGCACAGATTAAAAAATTAAAAAAAAAAAAAAAAGGTGGGTAATTTTCAATGCAATTCACAAAAACCCTTCTTTGAGAAAACTTAGAGTCAAAGTTACAACCTTTAGTTCATTCTAGTACTTAATTCAATAATGGGATTAGGGTTCTTGCAATTCTCAACAAAATAAGGCACACCAACCAAAAACTACCAAAATCAAAAGAGTAAATAGAGAGAAGGGGCGACCTGGTGATCGCAATTGCGGCACGCATAGAGGAGAATCTTGTCTTCCTTGTTCTCCTTTGGGTACAGAATGTTGTTGCTGCAAAAATGCGAAAACCCATATTTACAAATTAGAATCAAACTTGACAACAAAAGATGAGGAAAGAGATAGCGAGTGTGTTACTGACCATTCGCGGCAAAACTTCATGGTACTCATCTTGGGAAAGCTTGGGTTTTTTTAGAAGCTCTGTTTCTGCTTGGTACTAAAGCTCTCTCTGCTCTTGCTTCACTGCAGACTCTCAATAGTTTCCAGGGTTGAGACTCGCAAGAATACATTTTTGAAGGGCTTTTCCCAGGCCCTATTTGACCATTGTTGCAATTTCAAGGGTATTCCCCGGAAATGTTAATACTTGCAAAAAGCATTCTTTTTTCTTTTAATACTGAAATAACCAAAATCATTGAGAAATTATATCCACACAACTCTATATATTAGATACACATAATGTTTTAAAAAATATTTAAATACAATTTCAAAGGGCCCTTTTAACAAATACAAGAGGGAAAGAGAGAACACAACTACCTTCATACATTTCTATCCAATCTGATCTCTTTCCTCATCCCTACTCATCTTTTAGGATCGATTTATTATTCATGATAATCAACAAATCATGGTACTTAATTTTAATTAATCATCTGAATTTTGAATAAGCTCCCTTAACTACCCCCCTTCTCGATCAGTGTTTTATTTAACGTTGTCTTTACCTAGTGTTTCATTAGTTTTCTCTTAGGTTTCATTAAGTCTATTTTTTTAAAAGGTAAATATTTCATTGATAAACTTATGTCAGAATGACATCAAAACACCATTACATTAAACAATTAGCTCACTTATTCAAGTGAGTGAGCTTAACAGAGAATTAAACTAGATACAAAACAAGATATCAAATAAACATAAAATTCGGAGCTAAGACGCTCAATTGCAGTACTTCAAGCTTCATGAATCCATCTAGTTGCAACTAGCTCGCATAGTCTGCCAAGCTATTAATATTGCGACTTAAGCCACAATCAGGTTGAAATCAGGCCTAACAGCCCAATTCTAAAACTGACTTTTTTGTGGGCTTGAGGCTAGACCTAGGCCCAAGAACCCGAGTTCATCCCCAAAACCCTAGTAGATTGCATTGTTGCTTGCTTGATTTGAAACAGAGTTTAGAAGCCCAGGTCAGATTTCCTTCAGCTACAATATGTTCATATTCGAGCCCACACCCAGGCCCAAGAACCCAGGTCCATATATACCCAAACCCTAGCTAATCGCATTTGGATCTCCAGCTGCATATCGACTTGGCGATCCACTTCCTTCTCCGGTAGCCAATTTGCAATCTTGTAACCTACAAAACTCACCTTATGTCGCGATGCATCTGTCAAACTAGAAACATCCACTTATGTTGTCATGAGCCTCGACCTGTCAGATCCACAGTTCACAGGCGCAAGCCCAGTCACCGCCCAATTCCACTTATGATCTTGTACATCACCGGATGTCACTCGTCTACCCCTAGATAGAGCACCACCCTTCGTCTCAGATGCCTAAGGCCTTGGAAAAAATTGGATCGGAGACACATCACTGAAGCCGGAGAAGGCATCACCTCCCACAATCTTCGTCAAAGAGATTCCTTCACTACTAGATCGATAGATCGAGAAGCCCGCCGCCTCTTGTGAGTGAAGATTGATTGCCCATAAAGGGTTGGGGTTTGCCTCCACTGGAGGGCTTGATGCAGAGAAGGACCGGCTTAGAGTCGAAGTCGTAGTGCACCGTTGGAGACCCAGGCCAGGGTGGGGAGGGATTTGGAAAGGACTAGAGAGACGGCTGAGGGAGAAAAAGAGCATCCATGTTAGCCAAAAATCACCCTCAAGTATAAGGGGTACAAGTAATAGTATAGAGATTTAAGAAAGGTTGTCAAACCCACGAGGATTTGATTTTTTTCACTACCTAGGGTGTTAACCTTAAGAGAGCTAGAATGTGCAAATGTACAATCACAAACCTAAAGACACAAGGAACTCTAGGCTCATGGTGAGTATGTGCAAATGGAGTAGTGAATTGATTTTGGGTTTTTTGAGGTTGTGAACTAAACTGAACTAAACTAAATGCTCAAATGTAAACTAAATTATTCTAAACTAAACTAGTGGGATAATAGATGGTGTTAGGATTCGAATTGTCCACCACTAACCTCTCTTGCAAGTATTGATGCAAATCAATATGAATAATGCTAAGCTAATCAACCAATTTCTCTCCTTGCATCCCTCTCGGGTATGACAAGGGACAAACTCCTTTTGTGGTATCAAGCAACATTTCTCGGGTGTAGTACTTAACTACTTAAGTCATGCATTTCAATCCGATTAGGCATGTAATGCATTACCCTAAGTGCATAAAGTTTGGAGACGAAGAAACTATGCAAACCAACCAAGCTTATCTCTAAGTGATTGTAATTCACAACACCCCTACATGCACACCTAGTGTGCTTTCATGTTTTAACATTCAAAGGTTACCAAACTCTAAACATTATCATGCTATGACAAACACACATACTCAAAGTGGTAAATTTTAAGTATATGCATTCAACTCTTGAACTAGCATGTAAGAATGTTAACTAAAATTGCATCACATCATATAAGAATATCAATCCATATAAGATTGGTTAAGGCTTTCAACCCTAACCCTAACAAAATACTACTCACTCATAATTACACAAACAAACTTCATAATCAAATTAGGCACCAAAATAGATCTAGAGTTTAAGGGAGAGAGTTGGCTTACTGGTGTGTTGATTGATCCCCAAGCTCACGTCTTTGTGGTGGTGGTGATGGTGGTGATTCTCTCTCCTTCTTGCTCTTGATGATTTAATGATAAGAGATAGTGAAGATTGATTTATGTTTTGTGTGAATAGGTGGAGTAGATGGAGAAAATGATATAGAAAAGAGAGTGAAGAAATGATGTAGTAGTGGTGGTGTTAACGGAGGTTTAGGATTAGAAATGGTGGTGGTGATGGAGATGGAGTTTTGTGGGTGAGGTAGAGGAAGAAGATGGGTTTGGATTTTGGGAGAATGAGATGGATTTGTGTGGTGGAGATGGAGGAAAAGAGAGAGAATGGGTGAATGGGTGGATGGTGGTCTATAGCATGAAATGATGCATATATAGGAAAGAGAAAGATATGTGAAAAGAGATAGAAAGAAAAGCAAAATAGCTTTTTCTTCTTCCCCATCCGTATGGTTCAAATAAAGAGTAGAAGAGTGGCTATATGTTAGCCAAAAAACCACCCTCAAGTATAAGAGCCAAGTTATAGTGTAGGGATTATGAGTAAGGGATATCGTACCCAAGGAATTGGTAAACCCACTCTAGCTAGGAAAACCTAAAGAATGCTATATAACTATGCAAATGTACAAATCACAAATAATGACTCACAAGTGAACCAAAGTTCATGGTGAATATATGCAAGATGAGGTAGATTTGATTTTGGTTTTGTGATTATTTGATTTGAAACTTGCTAAATGTAAACTTGAAATATAAACTAGGCTAAGCTAAATTAGATGTGATGAAATAGATGGGAGTTAGGACTTAAGGTTTTCACCTCTAGCCTCCTATGCAAATAATGATGTTTCTAAAGTGAATGATGTCATTTTAATTAGCCAATTTCTCTCCTTGCATCCCTCTCAGGTATGACAATGGACATTCTCCTTTGTTGATATCAAGCAACCCTCTCTGGTGTAGTACTTAACTACCTAAGTCATGCATTTCAATCCATATAGGAATCTAATGCATTACCCTAAGTGTATAAAGCTTGGAGATGAAGAAATTATGCAAACCAACAAAGCTTATCGCTAAGTGATTGTAGCTCACAACCTTAATATGCACATATGATATGCTATCATGCTTCAAACAACTAAGGTTAATCAAGCCATAATTATTTCTCATGTCATGGCAAACAAACATACCCAAATTGATTAAGTTCAAGCATGAATGTTCAACTTTTGATCTAGCATATTAAAGTGCTAATGAAAAGTTCATCAATCATAATATTAACATTAAAGTCATACAAGGTTGGCTAGAGCATTTAATCCTAGCCCTAACAATCTAACTACTCACTCATAATCAAATATACAAGCTTCAACATGTTAATGAACATCAAAGTAAAAATAAAGGAAGACAGGTGACTAGAGATGCTCAAGTTAATGATGGAGTGGATGAACTCATGGAATCATTGTCAAGGGATGATGGTGATGTCCTCACTTGATGCTAGACTCCCCTTCCTTCTTCTTGCTTGATGATGGAAGTTGTAATGGATGGAGATGGCAAATGGTGAAGCTTTGTGTATATGGAATGAGATGAGTAGAAAGGGAAAGTGATGAATTTGGTGGTTGTGGTGATGGAAGTTATGGTTTGAATGTGATGGAGATGGAGGTTTTTATGGAGGAGTGGTGGTGGTTCTCTAATGGAGATTAGAGAGAGGAAATGAGGTAGAGTGTAAAGTGGGAGATGGTGTGTGAAATTGGTGAAAATGGACTTAAATAAAGATGAAAGATGAGCCAAAGTGGGGAGAGAAAACCAAAATCAGTTTTCTTCCTCTCTTCCCATCTGTTTGAAACACCAAGAAGAGTGTTCAAATTGCCATAACTTTTCCAAAATCAAAGCAAAAGGTGAGGGGAGAGATAGAGTAGGTTAACGGGCAATCATGGAGAAAAATGTGTAGGATAATGTGGTAATTCACCTACAAATACATGATGGATTTTGAAGGGATTCATGGACTTTTGGGTAAAAGAGATAAATGAGTGGGAAAGAGGGAAATGTGATGTAGTTCAATTTGAACTAGAAGGTTAGGACATAGTTGTGATAAAACAACTCTTGCTCCTCTTTCCCTCCTCTACCATGAAGATGGCTGGAAAATACATAGAACCACCAAAAGTGGTGGTGCGCCGCTACTTGGGCCCCCAAAGTGGCGGTAGTCCGAAACTCGCTGGAATTTCACCGTTTCTCTTCTCTTGTCAAGATTCTCTACAAAACATAGAATTGGATTAGGTGACAACAAAATGAATTTTAGAACAAGTAATTTTCAAGGATTATGGGACAAATTTATATATGAAATATGATCCAACACCATAACAATGCCAAAACCAAGGCAAAAAGGTGAGGAAAATGTTGGTCTAATTAAAGTAGGCAATGATGCATAAAATATGATGATGAAGTCTATTATCTAATGAATAATTTGATGGAAGTAAATATGTTACTTCATCATCTTTCTTCTCTTTACGCTTCCTTCATGGTGATCGAAAAAGCTATGACACCACTCAAAGTGGTGGTGCACCGCTACTTATGCCACCAATTATGGTGGTTCGCTGGAATCCGGAAATTTACGTGTTGCTCTACATTGGACGACATTCCTCCTAGCTCCAATTCTTTATATCAATGCCAAAAATGCATGTTTCCTTAACTCTTGCAATATTCCTAGATAAACAATAAATGATTTAGTGAAAGCTAAATTGAGCTCAAAAACAAGGCAAATTCAATATTTAAGAGAATGAAAATATATGTAAATTATAGTCTAACAATCCCTAGGGTTTTACCAAGACTTGTCTTTGTGTGTTTTCTAATGTAACTATCGTTTGATCATCTTTTTTGAAGATTTTGGTTTCATCAAGTCTATAGAATATCATTTCCTGGCCAAAAACAAAAGGAAGAAACTTAGGAGAATGATGTTTGTGATTACACACAACTGATGACATCGTTTATCATCTCTTTGTCAAACCTGTAAAGGCTCTATGGTAAATCATTCCGTTAATTATTGTGTTTCACATGATGAGGACATAAGAGGAAGTTTCAGAAAAATGTGGGCAAAAAAAATTAAGGGGTATGTATTTAAGAATGAGCAATAAAGTTTCTTAAAACCTTTTTCAGTTATTATTGCGTTGGAGTTGAGTTTGTAAATGAAAGTGACTGTTTTGGCTTGGTCAAAAGTTCGATAGTACTGCTCATTGGGCTTATATTCACGAAAAAAATCATGTGTCTTGTATGTGTAATGTTGTGCTCATTGAAACACAATTGATATGATACCGATTGTTCCTATTTGTTATGTGATACTAATCAATAAACATACCTATATGTTTAATAACCTAATCATATGGCCACATTATTAAAAGAAAAAAAGGTGAATATATAGAAAACATGAGATATTAGAAGAAATTAAATGTGACAAATGTAAACAGTAGAGTATACAAATATTCATTTTCCATGAAGTGTCTCTTATCATTTAGAAGACAATTTGTGAATATTCTTCATGCAATAATTGATATTAGACTATCAAATATATAAGTTGTTAATTTAGGGAGTGTTATAGCTCTGAGGATTAAAACAAGTATGCATATTAGTTTGAGAGAATCTCTTGTGCAGCGTTGTATGATATACATACACTCACAAGAGTTTGTGCACGTATTTTAAAGAAGGTGGGTGGATGGATGTTCTATTTTGAATATTTTTTACCTTGAAAGCATGTTACATAGCATGTAGCGTTGCAGGGGAGAAGTTTCATATTAGTTTTGCTTTCAAAACATGTAATGTTGTTGTGCATACTTGGTCTGCATGATACTCCAATCATTAGTTAGAGATATTCATCATCTACATTCTAGCTATCCTCCTAAATGGTCATTAATTTCCTCACTAATGCTTTAACTAAATATGGCATTCATCTTGGACACAAAATTGGAGAAAAGTTTTACGCACCACCTTTGAAAGAAAAAAAAGAAAAAAAGAAAAAAAAAGGGAAAATGTGAGGAGTTGTAAATGTGAAAATAAGGGAAAGCCAAACCCTCTTCCTCCAAATCCCAGATCTCTCTCTTTTTCTTCAAGCTCCCGCACATAAACCCAACCAATATATCTCCATCATTCCCTTCCCTTACAACCCCAAATTGACGGGCGCTCTTCTTCGTCTTCAAGCTCCGGCACACAAACCCAACCAAGGTATCTTCACTCTCCATCATTCTTTTCCTCAATCAACAATTTCTGAGTAGATCGGCCGCGCAAGAAGGCCCATATGATTTTAATGCCATCGCTTTTAGGGTTATCGATTATACGTGAATTGAAATCTTGGGTCTTTTGATTTGCATATGTTCTTTAGCTGAATTTTAGTTTCGATTGAAACTAATGATGCACAGGGAACAATTGAGTTGAAAGACAAGATGCACAGGGAACAATTGAGTTGAAAGACAAGTTTTATGTGCTAAATTTGTTGTTAGTTTACTTTAGGTCGATTGCAGCTTGAAATTTTAATACCCTGAATGCGTATGGTGGCATGATTCCTGTTTTTCGAACAATATAACTAGCTTTAGTTTTATGTTAGAGATTACGACATGGTTTTGGTTCATGCGGGTTGAGTTAGCAGTTTGATACTTGTTCCGGCCGTTACTTCAACCTAATTAATTTGAAATCTGCTACTGTTGTGCCTCTTTCTTCCTGATTCATTCTTGATGATCTTGTTATGTTTGGTTTCTTGATCTTATTGGCCACATATGGTGATAGTAGATGAATGTGGATGATCTAATTACTGTTTAAATGCAGGGTGTTAAGAACATTCGGGGACTGTGTTCGGGGATAGTTTCTCTGAAGTTGGGATTGGTCTTTGAGGGGAAGGCAGTTCTGCTTGTTCTGATTTGAACATGTCAAGTAAGAAAGAAGAGAAGGCTCAGGCTGCAGCAGAAAGGATCAAGGCTCAGGCCTTGAGTGCTGCAAAAGGTCTCAGTCGAGCTCAGGCTGAAAGGGCGGCTGCTGCTGCTGCACGAAATGTTAACGCTTATGGGCAGAAGGAAGAAGGACCCAGCAGATGGCAGGAGAAAAGGGAAGCCAAGAGACAGATGTATTTGATGAGTACTGAAAAAGCAGTGAGACTGGGTGAGAGGAAAGACCTGAAGGCAAATATATCTACTGTTGGTAGTGCAGCTTCACAATGCCAGAAGTGTTTCCAACCTGGGCATTGGACATATGAATGTAAGAATGAACGTGTTTATATCTCAAGGCCGTCTAGGACTCAGCAACTCAAAAATCCTAAACTGAAGATGAAGGTGTCACTATCCTACGATCTGGATGTTGCGGATCCAGAGATTAAAAAGGAAGAAAAGAGTGAAAAGTCATTGAAGAAAAGCAAGAGGAAACATAGGGGAGGTTCTGATTCTGGCAGTGATAGTGAAGCTTCAGTTTTTGAGACTGATAGTGGGGAATCATCAGTTACGGGTTCTGATTATTCTTCTGAAGGGAGTAGTTCAGATTACAGTTCATCTGATTCTGAGGAGGAGAGAAGGCGCAGGAGGAAGAAGAAGAAGCAAAAGACAAGGCGTAAAAGATACTCCTCATCATCTGAGTCTTCTGATTCAGAGTCTTCTGAATCTGATTCTGATGATAGGAGAAGCAGGAAGAAGAGCAAGAGGCACAGCAGAAAGCATTAAACTAAGGTACTTGAGCAGAAGGAGAATGTTGGTGGATAGTTCAAGTCTGTCGTGTATTACCAATCAATTGATGAATGATTTTGTATGTTATCAATTCGGGGCCAATACAAACTCGTGGATGTTTCCATGACATTTATTTCTTTTCGACTGTGTTGCTTTATTTGAAGTTGTACCGTAATACTTCCCATATGGTTACTTTTATGAATTTGAGCTTTTCTTGGTAGATTTCCATGGTTTCAGTTTGAAGAGCAGTGGCAGCGTTTGAATATTAAGCGTATCATATTAATTTTGTGATGGCGAGTTGAATCACCTGTAACAGTGGCATCGTCTGTGAGGCTACGACCGATATGGCGATTAAACCGAACGTTGTATTGGCTTATGATTTTCAGACGTCAGTGATGTGAAAAGAAAAAGAACTGTTTAGAATTATGGGAAGTTGAAATCCACATTCCCTACAGTCAGAGTGCTAGAGTTTGGTTGCCGAGTAGGTTCCCAAATAGTGGGGAGTATGTTCACCCTTGAACCTAATTGTCCGCATTAGAAGGGTGCAATATAGGTTTGACAGATATGGTTTATAGGGTTCAACTTTGAGTCGAACTTGTAACTTCTCACTTATTAAGAGGAAACTATGTTGCTAGACCAAATAGTATTTTGGGCGATTGATCATTCTTTAGAAACAAGTGTAAATTTTCAACCAGATAATTCAATTTTGTACAGATTTGATAGTTTGCCATTTAATAACAAAGAGAAAACACCATTTTCATCTCACTTCCAAGCATCTGAACTCCATGATAGAGATTTTCAAACTCCCCTTCATCAGTTTCACTCTTGCACACTTCTTTTTAACATGAGATTAAATATTTACATTGGTAAGACTTTTTCATTCTCCATTCATCTAGTCGGAGAACTCTTCTAATTTGTTACCGTTTTTTTTTATCTATGATGTTAGATCGAGCAGTCAGATTTATGCTCTTTATTATTTCTTACTGTCATCTTCAAACTATCTCAGTTGAGGGTTAGTTCTTTGTCCAGAACCATATGATTCAACAAAATCACCAACATAAATTAAAATATGTTTAAGGAAATTATGTTTCCGTCCTTCGGTTATGTGTCTTACCCTAATACACGTAAGATTGGTTAATCCGGTTTCCTTATTAGAATATATTACAGTTGATAGAAATTCTAGATCATTCGGGAGACTATGTAATGCCTATAAATATGTTTTTCTACCAATGAATGAGTAGAACGTTATTCTCGATATCTTTTCTCTTTCAACACGTTAACAGACTTGGTGCTCTTACCAAGCTTTGCTAATAGCCCCTCCATTGAAAGGAAAAAAAAAAACCCTAAAAACCCTAAACCCTAAAATCGGACAGCCTTGTTTTTCCCGATTTTCGACCAAAATTCCGACAGCCCTTGGCCAGAATTTTATATCCCCATAAATCTCTCTCCGTCTCGGATCCAATGCAGCCGGCCTCACCCCGAGAACCGGCCAGAAAGTCTCCGAACCGGCCGCTAGAACATTCCAGACCGCCGCCGCTACCGACCACAGGTTCACCGCCTTCCCCTGCTTTGATCAACCTGAATTTTTGATAGCAGCTTCCCCATCTAGAGATGCTCCTTCTATCAAATTTTCAGCCCCAAAATCGAAGCAGAAGTAGGCGAAAAGTTGTTTCTCCTCTCGGCAGCCTCTAGAATCCAAAAATTTCAAGATTCCTCGCCTTCCAAGCAAGTCCAGAATGGCTCCTACTCCTTGGCCGACGCCCACAACCGACCTCAACTCATCAGAGTTATATATTCCTTTCGGGTACTTCTCTACTTGGAAAGAGTACCTCAATGGCGAATTAACACTCTTTATCGAGACACCTCATTCTCCAAGAAAATTGCTTTAGGCACCCACCTTCACTGATCCGGTAGCCTAGCTCTGACTACTCACACCGACGGCGAAGCGCACCAGCCTCCTTACTAGCTGAGTCCCATCTCAGCCCGTCGCCGCCGCACTCTTGCAACCCAGCACCCAGCCTTGGGGTGCCGCTACCCATAGACACGATGGAATTACGAGAGTAACTTCGCAGCATGAAAGTAAGCATGAAAATTACAAAGGCAACTTCTCTTACATGGCAAACTAGCACGTAAGCTTTTATAAAAGTTGCCGCTTTTGAAATTTTAATTTCATAGCCGGGTTTCGTAGCCTTCTTCTACATCCCACATTTCTTTATAACGTGGGACGATATTGAGGGATTGAGACTCCTCATATCAAAGTTGAAATTTGTGACGGTTTGACAAGTCACGGTAATACGACGAAATATTGTCGTGGTTAATAAAGGGACAAACATCGATTTGCGACTGAAATTGTCAAGCTGAAGAGAACATCGACATAAAAGTTAACATCGATATGTGACGAAAATGTCACGGTTAACATCGATTTGTGACTAAATTTGTCACGGTTTACATCGAATTGAGTTACCATTAGCTTTGGTCTTGACATCATTCATCATTTGGAATTAATTATCGTATATCGATAATAGTCAATCTTCCATCTTGTTGTTTAAATATTTGATAGAAACATGAGCCCTGAATTTGACATAAAAAAATGACGAATTTCATCTCACGAGTTTTTAAAAGAGGGAGAAGCAACGTCTCGAATTCCACATGTCATATTAAAAATTGGGCTAGTACAAGAAAAATCTTATTATTGATGTGGTTCTACATCAGTTCACTAATTGCAATGAAAGCAATATTATGGTCAATGTATACAAAATATATGGAGTTCTTGCACCAAGAAACTCACTATATGGAAGAAAATGGGAACATTATTGTCTCAGTTATGGATTTTAAAAGCAAAATGTACACTGCAGAAAATATGAAGCATATGACTTCAGTTTAATAGTCTAAGTGAATACAAATCTGTTTATTCTTCTAAGTTTTGTGAAGGCATACACCTCATATATTTGATTAAAGTCACTTAGTCGTTATGTTTTGAATTAAATTCATGGTGAAGACCTCGTTATAATTGTTGGCATATATATTCAAAGTTTGTCTGACACATATGGTTCGATTTACATAAGCTATATGTTAATGCAATATATCGCATTACAACACGACACTACATTGGACTATAAAAGACCACTAGTTACTATAAGGTGATGTTTATAAAGGCTTAAATCGCACCAAGTATGGCACAATGCATACTTGGGTATCATAATTAAACCAAGTGTGGCACAATGCACACTTGGTATATCATGATGTTTCGCAATGCACATCGGTTTTGGATCAAAAGAAGATTTGTAATGTCAAGTATGACACAATGCGCACAATTATACAATTGCAAAGACATTACAAACAAGAGTAGTCTTCTACACTCTTGAGCGGATTCATAATTGCAAAAAGAAAATTGCGTTACGCTAAATGTCATCCAAAATTGGATGTTGAAAAATCTATTTCTTTCTCTACAAGATTCAATAGTGAGCCGTTGGCGGTGCCGCCACCCCTATATAATGCTCACGATCAATTTTGCCAAGTTTTGGCATTTTTAAGCCTTGTTTCATCCATCTATATAGTATTACACGTCATTTATATAATGCACTCTAAAGGATTCCAATACATTTTTCAATCTCTATTGAAATTGTTAACATATTTCGGTTTATATTTCTTGACATAAGACTGTTGTCTCTACATTCGTCTTTAAATTCTTGTATACAAATGTGTCGTAGAGAGATTGAGTGCTTAACTTATTGCAATATTGCAATGAATAGACAAATATTCATGGATTTAGTTCTTTATAAATCAGTTGTGACTATAATGACTAGATCATCAGAAATAATCAAAGAGCAGATTAATGCTCAAGTTCCAATGCCTAATGGCGTTATGATTCAAGTCACATATGCTCTTTATGCATGCATAAGGAAGCAATCGAACCGTGCTATGACTTAATGATATTCATGTCAACGTTTATCACTTAGAAACACATTGTGAGAATTGATGAGAATTTCTTATGTACCATTATAATGAATGTGCAACATTCATAAGTCACTATGATTCGGTTAATTGAATCGGTTGTTGTCACTGTTGTCACCATTGAGTGAGAATTGAGATATTGACTCATGTAGGATTTAACATAAATCGTCCGGGACAATTTTGTACATGTTTTGATGATCCGTATACTAAAGAGTAAAGACTCTCATGGACATCTTTTCTTTTGAGCAAAGTAACCATTGAGATCAAAGATCACCAAAATTCCACTTGGTGGAGCTATGAGCAATGCTCACGACTTATGGATGACATTAAAGTCATTCACGTCATCCTCTTATACAATGAAGGCACTATTCATGTTTTCATAAGCAAATATGATGCTAAAGACACCCCTATGATCTCACATTGGCCATGTTTGTTACTTGTTTTGTAAAGCTTATTCTATAGCAAAGATTAGGAGCGACACACTCATACGCTAAAAACAATAAAATGTAGAGACTAACATATAAACAAGATGTTAAGTCGTTGTTCACTAACACTACCAGAAAAGGCACTTTAGCCGACGAAAAATTTTCGTCAGCCTGTTAAAAAAATTCGTCGGCTAAGACCTTAACAGACGAGGCTTCGTTGGCTATAGTGTCGTCGGGAAAAGGCCGTCTGTGATGACTTTAGCCGACGAGCTTTTTTTTTTCGTCGGCTATAGTCCCACTTTAGCCGACGAAAAAAATGTCGTCCGACGAAAAAAATCTCGTCGGCTTTAGTCCCAGACTTTAGCCGACGACATTTTTGTCGGCTAAAGTGCGTAATAAATAATAAAAAATAACTATAGCCGACGAAATATAAAATATTTCGTCGGCTAAACCTTGTAAAAAAATTTAAAAAATAACTATAGCCGACGAAATATAAAATATTTCGTCGGCTAAACCTTATTAAAAAATTTAAAAATAACTATAGCCGACGAAATATTAGGTTATTCGTCGGCTAAACCTTATAAAAAATTAAAAAAATAACAATAGCCGACGAAATATTAGGTTATTCGTCGGCTAAACCTTATAAAAAAAATTAAAAAATAACTATAGCCGACGAAATATAAGGTTATTCGTCGGCTAAACCTTATAAAAAAAAATTAAAAAAATAACTATAGCCGACGAAATATTAGGTTATTCGTCGGCTTAACCTTATTAAAAAAAATTAAAAAAATAACTATAGCCGACGAATATAGTGTTTGATTATCGTCGGCTAAAATTGCTGGGTTTTGAAAAAAAAAACTGCAGAAACTTTCGGCTAAACTTTCGGCCACCCAAATGCAAATGGCGGAGGTTAGTTATGTGAGCCACCGAAACCGGCAACACGCCGGTGAGGTTGTTGTTGTAGAGGTCGAGAACACGGAGATTAGTGAGGTAGGAGAGCTCCGGCGGGAACGAGCGGTTGAAGAGGTTGAGGAGGCGGAGAGCGGAGATCTCCAACGGGATGGGACCGGAGAGGTTGTTCTCGGCGATGGTGAGATTGGAGAGGTAGACAAGGAAGGCGATATCGGGGGAGAGATTCAAGCCGGAAAGGTCGAGGGAGGTCACGTGGTTGTGGGAGTCGCACGTGACTCCGGCCCAAGTGCAGTGGCTGTTGTTGGGTGTCCAGGAAGAGAGGCGGGAGTCGGGGTCGTCGAGGGAGGACTTGACCGAGAGGAGGGCGCGGTAGGTGGCCATTGGGCGCGTGGGGGTGGAGAGTAGACGGTGGGGTGAGGAGAGAGAGTGGCGGAGGTGGAGGAGGAGAAGGAGGAGGAAGAGGAGGAGGGGACGCATTAGTGTTGGGTTTATTTGAGGTGGTTGTGTGGAGGAGGAGGATATTTCAGTTACCCTACTCTGCAGCTATATAAAGAACTTTAGCCGACGAAATTATTTATTTTCGTCGGCTAAACTCTTTGGTTGACCGCCAAAAAATTTTGGTTGAAAATTTTGAAAATTTTCGACCTTAGCCGACGACTTTTCATATATTTTCGTCGGCTAAAGTCCTTTGAAAATTTTGGTTTCCCGCCAAAAATTTTGGTTGAAAATTTCGAAAATTTTTCGACTTTAGCCGACGACTTTCCATATATTTTCGTCGGCTAAAGTCCTTTGAAAATTTTGGTTTCCCGCCAAAAAATTTTGGTTGAAAATTTCGAAAATTTTTCGACTTTAGCCGACGACTTTCCATATATTTTCGTCGGCTAAAGTCCTTTGAAAATTTTGGTTTCCCGCCAAAAAATTTTGGTTGAAAATTTCGAAAATTTTTCGACTTTAGCCGACGACTTTTCATATAGTATCGTTGGCTAAAGTCCTTTGAAAATTTCGTCGGCTAAAGATACCAATTTCGTCGGCTAAAACTTGTAAGTTCGTCGGCTAAATCTTCTGAACTCGTCGGCTAAACTTTATAAATTCGTCGGCTAAACCTTTGAAATTCGTCGGCTTAAAGTATTTTTATACATTTGGCATGTTATGATTGTGATGATCAAATTTGAGAAACATAAATCCGACCGTCAGATCTGACCATCATGATAAAATACATGTTTGGGAAAAAATTCAACTTGATCAGAAAAGAATAAGGGCTCGATCCGGACGGTCAATCTCGTAAGTCAAACCCCTAAACGCACGGAAAAGGTCTTTCGACCGTCTAAATTACGTATTTTGGCCGGACCTCCAACTGAAAATAGTTTTAAACCGATGACACGCAACAAGTCGTATAAAAATTTTACGCAAAATAACCACCGAATAGAGAGCTATAGTAGGTAATAGAAAAATTTTAAGGTTTAGCCGACAAATACCCTAACGTATTCGTCGGCTATAGTATGTAATTAAAAAATTAAAAAATAACTATAGCCGACGAAATATTAGGTTATTCGTCGGCAAAAACAATCTTAGCTGACGAATTACAGTATATTTCGTCGGCTATAGTTGTTTTTTTAAATTTTTTATAAGGTTTAGCCGACGAAATATAGTAAATTTCGTCGGCTATAGTTATTTTTTAATTATTTAACCTAAACACTTTAGCCGACGAATATCTTAATTGTTTCGTCGGCTAAAGTCTGGGAAAAAAACCGACGACATGTTTTTCGTCGGGTAACTGTGAGACTATAGCCGACGAAACAAATTTCGTCGGTTAAAGAAGGTTTAAAGTCGTCGGCTAAAGTCAGAGACTTTAGCCGACGAAAATAAATTATTTAGCCAACGAAATTAAAATTTCGTCGACTAAATTTGACTATAGCTGACGAAAATATAATTTAGCCGACGAAGGAAAGTTTCGTCGGCTAAAGTCTACTTTAGTCGACGAAAAATTGATTCGTCGGCCTGGTTTTTTTTTCGTCGGCTAAAGCCTTTCTTCTGGTAGTGTAAATAAGACATTAATTACAATGTTTATGAGTGATGTTATAAGAATGATACATAAGATGGCTTAATGGCTTCTCATTATTCACTTTGAGGCATAATAATGCTATGGTGATGTTCACAATGGTTGAACTCAAGCCATAAAAATGAGTTGTTATGAGAAACCTTAACAATGATTGAAAAGTTAAAAAAAAAAACTAGAATTTCTAGTTTTTCAGCTTGCGGACTAGTCATTGTGAGATCCGGTTCAACAAATTTTGGACCGATTCTTGAGGTTCTTTTTGTGGCCAAGGATTCCTAACATTCAAACCTAGCTATGTACAAAATTTTGTAGTATTTGGAGACCTAGAAGGTGGTGAACCACTCAATATAAGTGTTCACAGATGTCTAGCGACTCCGACAGACAGTTCGGCAGGTTTTAGGCTGGTTCCGTCATTGAGGTTGCCGGTTTTACAATCTTAACTTCCATTTCTACCTGCTTACAAAATTTGGTAGTGTTTGGAGTATTAGAGAATAGTGAACCGTTAAAGGAAGTGTAAAACAAAGGTCCGGTGATACTGACGGTCGGTTCAACCGGTTTCTTTTTGACCGGTCCCGGCGGTGAGGCCAGCAATTTTTTTGGACTTGTAAGACCAACGACTACAGGTTGTAGTAGGGTTATAGTTTTACTTATTCATTTTTACCCACCATCATTCAAATCTTTATGTTACGGTTGTAACGGTATGCATATTTGTTAACGGATTGAGTTAACGTTCTATAATCTATATCCTCCACATGTTGTATGTGCCAAATTGCACCTTCACAAGCGCACAATGATGGGTTATTTGATGAATATTGTCTTTGAATAAGACATGAGCGTCCAACTATAGTCCGCTTATATAAGGACCTTGACAGGCGATTTCTTTTATGTCACTTTGATGAGCCAGTCTTCCGGTCGTTAGGGGAGATAAGAACAAGAATGTTCAAATATAACGACTTGAAATTGTCGTGGTTTGTCCTTACTGTGTCTCATCAAGTTCCCTAAAGTGACGAGATCACATATACATGCTGCAAACATGCCTGCAAAGATTAATGTCTGGATAAGGACATATTGATGTCCGAATAAGAGGACATGTTGATATCCAAATAAGAGGACATGTTGTCACCCATAGATGGTGGCATGGTGACACCACAAATGTGGTAGATGGTGTTGCTAGGCCGTGGCTCCCACGGTTTAGGGGGAAGCTACTTGGTTCGATACATACTCGCCAAGGAAAAATGCGAGTTTGGCACAACTTAATCATTTGATCAATGATACTCATTCGTCTGTTATTTTCTGGATTATGGTCATCATTGAGGGACGCCTCAATATCAATACCAATCCATATAGAGATCTCTACACTTAGAAATTACACTGGTGTACATGATGACGTGGTTTAATGAGTTTGATATCAAACCATACTTCGTTGAGAAAATACCAACGTTGTAGATTGGCTTAAATGGAAAAATGTGATCCAGTTTAAACAAATAGATAGTGCTTTGGTTAGGTGATGTCGACACCCCAAATGTAAACTCTACTAGTTATGTCTTTGTTAGAAAGTGTAGTGAGAAAAAGAGTTTAGACTCACCTTCTGGTGCAAGGTCTCTCACAAATGCTCTGGAATCGACTACGATGAGATATACTCTCGTAATGGATGACATTGCACTCCACTACCTTATCAGTTTGGTAGTTTTTGAAAAATTGAACATGCAACTTGTGGTCACAACTTATCTTTGTTGGGAACTATGAGATGTACACAAAGATCTTGAATAAATCAGTTTTCACCCAAATCAAGTGGCTCCTGACCACGGAGCATGTTTGCAAGGTATTTGCTAAGTATCTACTTGATTAGGGAAGGGATATGAAGAATTATGTCTATTTGCGTGTAAATTATGGATGAATCATGATGAACTCTTGTTAAACTAAGAGATGTCACTGATCTAAAATTAAGAATGAAATGATCTTAGGAATACTTGGTCTCGAAAGTGAGGATTGTTATTGTTGATGCTTATTCATCTGTTGGTTTAAGGCAAGCTAAATGACGATGAAGTTATATCTGTATGTATCCCTTGATCGGTCGAAGTGTTGAGAAGACATGTTTCGTCCATATAAAAAAAGAAGTCTTAGGAGAAATCCTTCATCTAAGTACGGTAACACATTCAAGTACTTGTTACAATATGCTTGACTCGACATCTCATTCACTACAAACTTGTAAGACCAAGTTCTCCTTAGTCTTTCAACTCTCTTCCTAGCGGTCAAGAAACTTCACTCCAGATGCGTCCACGCCAAGCCAATGTAATGGCAGTGATTCCTTCTATGAAAGGTTGTGGCTTATTCATCCCTATAGAAAGACACATTAACAACGAAATCAGAATCTGCCCAGTTTCGTAGGTCAAATTTCATGAGACCTACAAGATAGCCCACTCGTTGAAAAATGGTGAAAAAATTGGTACCATTGGAAAGGTCTATGTGTCTACTTTCCAGGGACACCAACAATTTGATCACACCTATCATATTGAGTGAGTTATGGCTATTTCCGTAAAATAGGACAGATATGTCCGATAACAGTCAACTTCGACATAGCTTTTTGATCAGCTCAAGATGAATTAGGCAATGAACCTTATATGGTTGGAAAGTTACGTGTGTCTAGTTTCTAGAACTTTATACGGTTCGTCCATACTTATTGTATCGAAGACGTTATGACTGTTTAAGTACACGAAGGTCATGTCATGCGTGAATATGATTTTCAACGTGAACTTATGTTTTGAGTTGTTAGGAAACCTTCTCCTTAAATATCAAAGTAATGCTAAGCATATCAAGTTTGATCTAAGGATGTTGTGGCTAGATTTAATGACTAAATCGTTGCCCAAATCTACTTTTGAAGTATGTGAAGTGTATAGGCTTACGTTGTTTATCTGTACTAAGAGATTGAGTTACCAATCAAGGGGAGTCGTTGTGTAGACATCAGGAGGAGTCTACATGCATCACATGTTATCTTCAATTGTAGTTGGTGCGTTGTGCTTTTTTTCCCTTCGTCCAAGTCTTTTGTTTTACCCAAGAGGTTTTGTTTTACTTGACAAGGTTTTTACAGAGGCAACACTATAAGCACCGAGACGTATTAGGGACGCAACACAAGGGGGAGTGTTTAAGGAAATTATGTTTTCGTCCTTCTGTTATGTGTCTTGCCCTAATACACGTAGGATTAGTTAATCCAGTTTCCTTATTAGAATAGATTACAGTTAATAGAACTTCTAGATTCTTCGGGAGACTCTATGTAATGCCTATAAATATGTATTTCTATCAATGAATGAGTAGACCGTTATTCTCGTTATCTTTTCTCCTTCAACAAAATCAAAGTTTTAAAAAGTTGAACTTGTTTTTGGCACGATCCTTAGCGCGCGGAGCAGAGGTGAATAGTGAACAAAGAAAAGGGCTCCTTCAACAAAATCAAAGTTTTAAAAAGTTGAACTTGTTTTTGGCACGATCCTCAGCGCGCGGAGCAGAGGTGAATAGTGAACAAAGAAAAGGGGGAGTGTTGCGGGTGTGCCACCTCGCGGACGAGAAAAGGGTGTATGTGTGCGCTTGACTTCTTGATCAGGCGTAAGAGGTTTCCAGGTGCCACCTCAGATGAGGAATTTACGAGCATAAAGCGGTCGATACTCACGGCGGCGCGAGCAGAGCAACTATAGGGGAGATTCAAAGGAATCGGGGTGAGTCCAGGAGGGCTCTGTAACTAAGACGGGGATGCGCTTAGTTAGGTTTAAGGTTTCGAGGTAGTTCGAATGGAACTGAGTTGCAGTTTGTTTGTATTTGAGTAATTGTGTATTGAGAGAGAGAGAGAGAGAGAGAGAGCTTTCTGTAAGCCTTCGAGCCTCTTTATATAGTGGAGCTCGACTTGCCGCAGAAGAAAGATAATCAGAGTCCAAGTTGGACTATACAACGTAAAGCATAAGGGTACTACTCCACCCATGCGGACCAACTATCTTGTGACACATGTCCAGTTTGCACACTCTGCATAGGACACTGCTACCGTGTTGCTCAATTATAGACTCCTATGTGAATTAGAATTGGGAGCAATCCTTATCCCGCGGGGTGTCAAACTCCTTGTAGAAAACTAGTCTCGCGCAGGCCAAAAGAAGACTTTTTAATTAATAAGGGTCACATGGATTAACCCAAAGCATGTCAAAGACTGGTAAAAGTCTTCAACGATTATTGTAATGGACGCGGACTCCGCATGTGTCTTCCTCGCGAAGTCTCTCACGCGAACTGGTTCACCAGTTCGTCAGCTCGTCTTGATGTATTCCGCCTCGCCTAAGCGAAGTCAACTAGCAATTCCGCGTGCGAGCTATGTGTTGCGCGCGAAGCGCGTGCGAGATCCTCACTCCGCGCGAAGTCATTCCACGTGAGTTATGTGTTTTACGCGAAGTCCCTAGCGCGCAAGATCTGTAGTCCGCGCGAAGTCATTCCGCACGCGAGCTTCGTAATTCATCTCGCGTGGTCTTGTTGGCGGGCCATTATTTGTGAACTTTTAAAGAACTTGGGCTCGCCGGCTGGACGTGGGCCAAGGAGGTAATTAATATTCATATAGACATTTTACAGTCCAGTAAAGTATTATCATTTGAAGCAAAAATGCCCTTTGGCTCAAACAGAACTAGAAGTCTAGAACCGTAAAATTTCAACATAACTCAAAATTGAAGTTCTAAAATTGAAAAGCATCTAATATTAGGGGACAACAACAAAATTGACGATCAAAATAGAACTCTACAAAGAACCAAAACAATCGTCGAACTCTATCTCATGCTTCAAAATCAGCATCTCCATCAACTTGAGAATTAGAGTTCTCATCGAAAACTAGAAGATCACAATCAAAACTACCACCACGGACAACATCACTACGATAATCACTATCATCACTACTCAAATTAGGGGAATTGTATCTTCGTATCAACATATGCAATATATGTTTTCATCATGATGCGTTGCTTGTTCTTATTTTACAATCCACACTTCCACCTTCTTTTTTAGGTTAAGTTTTCACAAAAAGAAAAACACATGTCACTAAAGACAAGATTTAAATTACTAAAAATGGAAAGTGTGAGTGTAGATTGTTAAATTAAGAGGGTAAATTTCAGTTTCCTAAAAAACTACAAAAACGTAGACTTTTCTTCATAACTTGGTTGAACTTGTTGTTTTACTGAAAATATATTCCGTTTGCGCCTTTGGCCTCTTTGTACGAGCGCTATATGCATTTCACGCCTTGACGAAAAGTCCTTCACGCCTCATCGTCTCTGCACCTAAACTCACTCAATCTATGAACAAACTTTCCGCTTATAGATCCTTAAGAAGCACGTTTTTGGAGACATTGCATGGCATACTCTTGTCTGAATGGAATACCCCCTCATTTGTGAATAGAATCATATGTTATTTCCCAGTTACAAGTTGGCCCCAAGGCACTGCTAACAAGTACAGGATGTAGAAATATTTGTTAAATGTTTACTTGTAAGAAAATCACTGTAAACTTATCCAAAACAATCACTGAACTCAATGATTCTTAGTAATCTCACTACGATAAAGATGTCCGTGAAATATATATATATATATATATATATATATGAAAATGGAATAAGAGCCAACTCATCCATCTTATCTTAAATTTTATATATAAAAAAAATTTAAATTTAAGAAAAAGATACAAAGCAAGGTGGACAAGACCAAAACCTTGCCTACATAGAGTACAAGCTAACAGAAACAAACAACAATTTCAAGTTGACAGAATAGCACAACCAATTTGAATAGCAAAAAGAGAAAATGAATAACAATCGAAAGGACTAGCCTCTACAATAAACATATCTACAAGAAGCATCAAAAGTGAGACGCAAGAATCGAGGGGCAACATCCCACCAAAAGTCTCCGTAGTTGGCCTCATAATTTGCCAAAACATCGATACAACGTTACCTTCAATATAAATGTAGACAAATATTTCACTAATGGACTTTCTAGGTGTAGGGTAGCAAACACTACAGTGATGTTATTACAATACGGTTGTTGCTGAAACAACGAAAAATCAACATTGAAAGTACTACTCCGGACAAATGCGTCTGAGTAACCGATATTGTTAGTTAATAACCAATTACTTGACATATTGCTATGACTAGATATTTGGCTTAATTCTAGAGCTCTCGTGTGTGAAGTTGTTTTTCATCAACCAACCTAAATATGAGTAACTACCTTGTTACCTTCATCAGGCTATTATCTTTGCCAACAGAAAACATATATTAAAATATAACTTATTGTTGTAAAACATAAAATACAAGAGATTAAGAGAGAAGAAGAACGACACTTAGAATGGGAATGATGAAACATGTATGTATTATTGAGTACGGAACCATTTTTTATATAGAGATGTAATCAGTAAGTAAATTACATGAATATCTCTAGTAAGCAAATTACAAGAAAACCCATTAAATAAACTATTTACAACACCTCATTTTAGGTATTCTCTATTATTAGCTTTCTCTTATATGTGTTCCAGTATTGCCTCGTCAAAACCTTGCCACGTAATAAAAACTCTATGGGACAAAAACAATCTTGGTCGAAGGAGAAAAGAGTACAACGCACACGTAACGGTGGTAGTCTGAACCCTTGATTTTGGTGAAGTGGTTTAGTCTGGATCATAAGATGTGAGTCCGTGGGAGATCCATAATAGTTGCTACATCAAAACCTTGCCCGATAAACCCAGTGGGACAAACCCGTGGTCGAAGGGAAAAGATGAGCAATTGCATATATTTCAAATAAAAACATCTTCAACATAAAGTATGAGTTGGGTGACCAATTTAATGTGTGCCTCCTTAAAACCTTGTCAGGTAACAAAACCCAGTGGGACAAAATAACCCTAGATGAAGGAGAAACGAGTACACAATGGTCAAGAGTATGCTTTAGGATACTCCCCCTAATATTGACTCACCTTGAAAACTACACACTAGCTAGGTAAAACTGCTACATTGATCATGCTTCTTGAATAACTTAATAGTCAACGTGACTTAAAAAGGTTTTTGTTTCATATACCTCTAAGATTATTGTATTCCCTATAGTAAAGACATAACTAGACGGGAATAAGCCTTGTGTCAGTTTACATAACTCATATCACCATATTTAACAACGCAAACATCATTCCAAGGATCATAGGCGGTTGATCTGTTCCATGATGCCTAGAGATAGAATGAGCCATTTTCAGTCATACATTTAAAGAAACAGAAAATTGTCTTTTATGTCATTTCCAGATATGGCGTGTAGGCGCAGAGCTATATCTAGCTAACAAATTCTCATCGGGTGAGATGTCTGATCTACAGCATCTAGCCAAGTACAATAATGCGCCTATTGTACTTAGATATGAGTCTTCTGGTCTCAATATCTCTTTATTCTCATCTGCACGATGATACAAGTCTCACTAGATTTCACACGATTATGAGTGAGTTTGAATACTTTGCTTTATCCTCATTAAAACATCTTAACATCTTCTAGATGTAATTTGATTGATGGACCAAAATTTCATTTGCACTTTGCACGACTCCAGGTCGAGAAAATGATTTGATCTCCGAAAGTCTTTCTTCTCAAACTCTGACTTCAGGTGTTTTGTGGTTTTCTTGATCTCTTCAAGAGTATCAATCAAATTCATGCTATTGACGTAGATCACCACAAATTGCAAACCTGAAGTTTGTTTTCTTAATAAACACGCATAGGCATAGTTCATTGTTCATGTATCTCATCCCAAGCAAATATTCACTTAGACGGTTATAACAACTCCGTCTGGATTGTTCAAACCTCTAAACTGAATTACTCTAGCAAATAGAGAGCATGTTCTGTGGTCTAGAACTATTTGTATTGGGTAACATAAGTCCTTCAAGATACTTCATGTATATCTCTATATCCATATCCTCATAGAGATAAGTTGTTACCACATTCATTGGTTGCTTATTCAATTATTCGGAAACTACCAAACTGATAAGGTAGTGGAACGTTATGACGTCCATTACGGGTTATGGGAAAGTAAATCTCCTCGTAATCAATCACAAGGCGTTGAGAAAATCCTTGCGTCACTAAACGAGACTTATATCACAATCTCGTTTTTCTCATTACGTTTCCTTACAAATACACATCTAAATAATATATATTTAACATGGGTAGGTGTGAGAACAACAGGCCCATAACACCTTTCTCTTAGTTAAGGAATCTGATTTGACCTGGATTGTTTCTTTCCTTTTTAGCCAGACGTCTCTTCGTTGAGATCTATTAACGAAGCAAGGTTCGACATCATCGCTTATTATAATTTCGGTGGCCACCGCAAATATAAATATATTATCGATGAAATCTCATTCAGATTCAATATCTTACTAAATTTACTGAGATTTTCTATTCTCGGGAGTGGATTTACATGTTGGAGTGTCCCCCAACTTCATCTCTTCTAGGACGAACCCATAATCCCGATTAATCTCGTGAGTTGAATTGGTTTGAGATTGCGATGGCAAGAAGATTCATTTTTGCCAAGTTTATCCTCTTCTAGGGATAAAAATCGTTCGAACCTAATAGTCTACCTCGCTTCTGGGCATGGACATATGACTGGTTAGCCGCCATGGCCGTACCTCGTCCAACTAGGACTATACATCCTATGGGGATGTTTATCCTTGCAGGTTTGCAACAAGTATATATGATCTCGTCACTTTAACTAGATCTAATAAAATGTCTGACATATTATGGGCTACACTACGTAGATCTAGAATTCTTTGCACTTCAATTCTTCGCACTGCAATTTCACATGTGCGGTTTGGGGATCAAGATGAGACATTCTACATGTCGTTCATCAAGAACAGTGACGTTCTTATCTCCCCCTAACAACGGGAAGACTATCTCATCAAAGTGACGATCGCAAATCTAGCAGTATAGAGATATCTTGTCAAGGGCTCTAAGGAGCACATAATGGATAGGGTTCATAATCGACATATATGCCCATCTTTTGTTGAAGACCTGATTTTGTACGTTGTGGCGGCACAATTGGAACGGGAACTGCACACCTAAATCTGTGTAAGTGCAAAACACCAGGTTCGTAGCCTGTCACCAACTATAACACAAAGTAAGGTGGGTAGCAGTGGGCCTCAATCGGACCGACATGGTTGCATGCAAGATTTCATAGCCCGACGCAAACACTAGAAGCTTGGTGCGCATTACCAAGGTTCTACCTGCGAGACTATCTTGGGTGTGAACATATGAAACTATATGTTCAACAGATCTCAAGGGATATGCAATAATCATCGAAAGTCATCGATGTAAACTCTCCAGCATTATCAAGCCTTATAGACTTTATAAGATAATTCGAGTGGTGTACCCTAAATTTCATGGGTGAGAGTTTAGCAAACGCAACATTTTCTTGTGGACAGTGATGTGACATCTGATCACTTTTATCGATGCATCAACCAAAACCATTAATATTTAACTGGTCTGTATGGTGGTTGGATATGTCCACGTATTTTCCCTTGCATTTTGTGCATAAATAAATAGTGTATATTCTAGTCTTTGCATGTGATGGTTTAGTATTCAACATCTTTAACGAGCAACTTGATATAATATGTCATTAAAGACAAGACTCTTATTCTGAAAGGGATGCCCGTGTGATAATTGAGTTGAGGATACGGTGCATCATATATTTTTCCCAGGTGCATCAAACACCAATACTATAGCTAGTATTTGCTCGAATCATTTAGCTTCTAGCTAATAAATTTTAATATCTTCAATGTACGCTTTGGCCACACATTCGAAGGTTATGCAAAGATATTACACCATTTTTCTGGTGGTTTCAACGTTTTAAGAATTGGTTTCAATGAACTTACTTTCCAATAATGTTCTTCTAAAACGTGGAGGTATTTTTCCTAGTCAGCCAGACGAAAATGCTCAGTTCCTTAATATTGATAACACATATCAATTTTGATTTAGATTCTAGGGAATCAAGCTTTTTCATTTCAATATTCTCTAATTGTGATTTGCTTCAAGCAAGGAAGATGTCTACTTCAAATAGTTTCTTCTGGAGACTACCAATTAACATAATAAAAACTACCAATTTTATCATGTCTGGTGAATTTTGGAATGAAACTTAAGGGGGTTATTATCGAAACTACAAGTTCGATTTATACATGAACTACTGGTTCATTTATGATCTATCGGTTCATTAGGTACATGTATTTTCAAATTATAATCATGTAACAATTGATGATATTAATTTCACGCTACTAATTTAGCATAGTGAATATGTCACATATTTATGTGTAAATGGTTTTGACAATTAACTACACATTAAATATGGTTAACATATTAACAACAGTTATTATGAGAAAATATTTGGAATGTCTTATAGATATGCATAATGACTAGGTACGAAACACTAGTGTCATTATATTATTTTCCTTTTGTTTGATTCTGTTGGACCAAAGGAATTGACTTTAATTAAAATGAAAGAAATAAACTTCTACATACTTTGCAAACCTTCAGGGCACAATCTAATAAGTATGTTGGGCTTTTAGGTTCCATAGAGGAAGAGTGGGCCTACTGGGCTCAGAATAGTCTACCAAGAAATGCAATGTTATTAGTCAACCCTTTCGGTAACTCCAATTGTATACGACCAGGTAAGCAATGACGAGGTGGTGAAGCGAGGCTCACTTAAGTACACATCCTCAAAAGAACTTTCCTAGACATCTCATCTAACTGGGTGAGTCTATTTTGAGAAGAGTTATAATCATTGTCATAGACTCAAGGCGACATGTGGCGAGCTTCTGTGCTAGTCTTGCAGCTTAAGTTGAGCTTCTGGTTCGGGCTTATTGTTGTCACTTAGGCTTGATTTGAGCTTCTGACTCAACCTTATTTAATATTCATCATTAATAAGACAAATCAACATATGCTATTAATTCATTACTTACACAACTTAAAGTGAAAGTAATTTTCAAATAAATCGAAATAAACTAAACATAACGGAAATAATTTAATTGACATAAAGTATATGGATTAACATTGGTTTTATATACTCAATAAACACCAATAGTTACGTGCAAAATCAACTCCATTGCATCTTCAATTGACTTACTTGCTTCTGACATAATTACCGACATAAAAGATAATATGAATGAGAATTAATTGAGATAAAACCGACGTAATTTGATTTTGGTAACCAGCATAAGATAAATATTAAATACAGTATAAATCATCATTATTTATGCAGTGGTTATACATAAGAAAATGGGTTCAAACCCATTAATGCTTCTAGCGTTACGTACTTATAACCAAATCGGGTAAATGCTTATGGCATAACATTTATGTAATAATCCCCTAATGCTTCAAGCACAATTTATGAGGTTATAAATGTGTAATTGCTTCAGGCATTACACCTTCATAAATATCAAATTGAAATGAATATGATTTTAATTCCTAATTGACATTAAATTACGATCCGACATACAGTCAATAGTAAATATCATTTATGTAGCGGTTATGGGTTTAAATCTCATTAATGCATATTACATTATGTATTACTGTATTAGTAATAAATGAGGTAAATGCTACTGACATAATGTTTATATAATAATTACGTAATTAAACTCAAAATTCATGCTTCTAGCATAATGAATTATAATAGAAATTATTCAAATTGACGTAACTGAATATTAAATTCATAACGTTTCTATCATAATTTGCACAATAATTTAACTCATAATGCTGATACCATAATGTATAGGTTGTAACTTAGTAAATACTTCTGGCATTAATTACATACCCTTAAATAACTTTGAATTTGACACAATTCAAATCAGTAACTGACAAAACGTAGATGTTAATTTATACGTAAATAACATCATCAGTGTTATATGCGTCATTATTCAAATGACGTTACATTTCTAAACGGATATTTTATTCAAACTCCATTAAGAGCAATATTAATTCATTTGTATTATTAAATGTTTCAGGGATAAATACTTCATATATGTAACGTCTAGCATAAATGACCAAATTAATGGTTATGGGCGTTACTTCTGGAACGCATGCATATACTTGAATTCGACGGTGATCTTGAATTTGATACATGTACTTGTTGATCCATGTGCCTCCTTGTCTGCACTACTAGGCAGTTGGAAAAGCTGATTTCGGTGGCTACTGACCTCCGTAGTGATTTTCCTTTTGGTGCTATATTTTCTTTTTCCAATTCTCGTAACATAAAAAAAAACTTATATGACATTTCATGTTCATACGTATTAACCAAATAGATTAATAAAATATATTTGGTGCTTATGCATCGTAGACGGATTTTTCAATATGCAACCAAAGATAATAAACACGAAATCATAATATAGAAACATAAATAACATATGGTTCATGCTTTAGGGTGGTTTTTCATGTAATCAAGGTTTGAAAGAAACATGAATTATAATAGAATTTAGAAAACTTTACTCGATGCAGAGCGAATCAATGATTGTTCATCTTATGTGTCAGAACTGAGAATATTGGTAGACTAAACTTCTAATCCAATCCGAGAGCTTGTCTATGATTGACATTCTGAACCATGTTGAATGATTCTTCCATCAATTGATCAACTGTCTCTCTTCCATGCTGCATAAAAATTACCTTAGGGTTAGAACTAATCGTGCTGATAATATGTTATAAAACATAAAATACAAGAGATTGAGAGAGAAGATGGACGACACTTAGAATGAGAATGATGAAATATATATGTATTATTGAGTAGGAAACCATCTCTTTTATAAAGATGTAATAAGTATGTAAATTACATGAATATCCCTAGTAAGCTAATTTCAAAAATGTCTATTAAATAAACTATTTACAACACTTATAAGTATATAGAGCGATACAAAAGCATCAAAAATCAATAACAATTGTAATATAACTATAGGACGCACAAATACAACATTGATAGTGAAAGAGCATGAGACTAGCTAGATGCATCACGACGCTCAAATACATCTTTTAAATGAAAGGTAACCATAGCGAAAGAGCAATAAATGATAATAAGACTCACAAGTACACCTAAAACCATGAGACATGATGCATAAAGACCTCAATACGCTGCATATGTCACAAAAGTTGTATTGAAGTGGTAATAGGAACGGCAACGAGAATTGCAACAGTAACCGACAAGGCAACAAGATAGCAGTATACTGCTAGCAGAGCGAGATGTCCGAGAAGCGAAAGCGTCCACCAAATAAGGTGTAAAAAACTCGGACATTAGCTATCGAGCTCCTAAGAACAAGAATTTATTTTTGCCAATTATGTTTGCTTAGACGAATAATCCAGGTAACAAGATCTTATCCATCAAACGGAATCTACAAATTTCATAATACAGTAGACGACTAATATCTAATCGTAGACACCAACACATGAATAGCTAGGCTGTTCATGAACAAAAAACAAAACTAGTTCTAAAATAAACGGAATCAAAACTAGTTCTAAAATAAACGGATCGTCAAAGGTGACGAGAGCGTATTCGACGCACCCGGAAATTTAACGGTGAGATCGCCGGTGAGATCACCGGGTGGGGCCGAACACGGGTAAGTAGACGGTGAGATTGACCGGTGCGCTCTATAATTTTCATCATTTGACAAGGCGAAGTCATTATGGATAACAATAATAAAAATTCGAAGGTTTATCACGGCACTCCAAAAAATAAAAACCAGTGTTGGAGATGCCTTATCAAAGGGGCACATGCACACATCATATAAAGGACGAATGAGATATCAAGTTAATGAAATCAACCGGACAAAACCTACATATTCTTCACACTCGTGGAAATGTTAATCAAAGAAGAATAAACTTCAATTGCCTTCAAATATCAACAGTGTTCAAACAAACACTTATGTTTTTTGACAAGTTGTGTTCAAACAAACACTTGAGAACACACATGCATACTGATATTCCAAAAGCGAGAATCCCAAGAAAGTAGAATTCCTTGACCGGAGATGGAAAAGTTTTGATCCCTATAGCTTAATTATAAAGGAAGAAGCCAACTAGCTTAATCATAAAGGAAGCAGCCAATTTCTTGGAATGATATGACTTGATCATCCGCAGCAACTTTAGCACCCTAAATATCCCAGAAAGAAGATTTGCAGCACTGGAAATGGCAGCTCCAGTGATAGCACATTGCACAATCTGCTCATGAGAGGAACAGTCAGATGTAAGTGCCAGAGCCACACCAGTAATGGCTCCTGCAACTGCACTGTTTTTCTGCACGGAAGCAAGCAATGACAGTTTCAAGTACCATAGGTAGACATTAGAATCTCTACACTCCCCTACGCAAGCTTCGACTCAAAAAGAAAAGAAAAAATGAAGCACTACCCAGTCGTGGGCTCCACGAGCCTCCTTCAGTCCATAAGTAAGCCCCGAGTACACCCCTGCAGCAAGCCCTGCAATGTAAAAAAGGGATTAGCTCTCGATATGAAAATGATGTCCATTGTAGCAAAATGTAAATGTCATGCTCGAAAGTCTGTTAACTAATAAGCAAATCTTGTGCATATCATGCTCTAAAGCAATTCATATTAAACAAAAATGCACTTACCCCATTGTAAGGATTCCTTTCCTCTGTGCTTCACCTGAAATTAAACATTGTGATCCCTCATCAGTGACTACGGATCAAATTGATCCAACTCAAAGTAAGTAAACCATATATCACCAGTGGCACAAGAGAAGAATCTACATCCATTGGTTGCAAGGCCCGAGCTTGCCACATTAGGGTACGAATACAGAAAGGCAACACTAAGAAAAACGGTACAAACGTGCCAGAACTTAGGTGCATACTATCAGAATAATAATCAATCAAGTCCACATTTATCTTTCTTATAACTCAACCCATTTTGATCCACACTTGGATTTTCTGAATCCCATGAGTTCTTATATCATTTTGATTCACAATGAGTCTGTGTTTGATATTTGAGTTTCGAACTCACCATAGCTTCAAGAGATTTACTGCTGTTACCCCCTGCAGAGTACATAATAACACTTAGACAGGCATCCCAAATATTGAATATATTCATCATGTTTGGACACTCTTAATTATAAATCCATTAGAATTTAGAAATCACTTGGATTAGAAACCAAGCACTAATTTCTGAATACAAGACTTGCAGTAGAAGACTAAGTAACATTTATTGAAGAAGCTATATATAGAGTCGATTACAAAAAGTAGTAGTTTGGAAGGTATGAGTATGACAGAACAGTAGTGCGTACCTCTGAGGTCCGGGAAGCGATTCTTTTTGTGGCCTGAGATATCCGGCCGCGTCCCATTACTTGAACCAAGTCCTGAAGCTAAATCACAAACTCAAACACATGCTCTTTCAACATGTCACTACATGCATGAGGTGCTAATGAAGAGAATGGAAAGAGCAGCAGGAAGCAGAGACGAATATAGCTAGCTAGTTATTATGAAGGAGAAGAAGAAGATGGTGGTTAATATTATGGCATGTACCTTCAGTGGCAGTGAAATAAGCCTCTCGTGACACAGCCTGAACAGCTCCAATCTGTACTCATAACATGGTCAATATTATGGCACGTATATTAGTGCGAGATGAAGATGAATTAATAAAGAGAAATGTCGCGTACCCCGGCGGCCTTGACAAAGCTCTCGGCGATGCGGTTGAGGAGAGGGTGGCCGATAAGGTTGGCATTAAAACCCACGGGTGTGGGTACCCGTGGGTAAATATTCATTTGGGTATTAAATTCTGGGTATGGGTATTATGTATGAGTATTTTTTCTGGGTAATGGGTAATTGAAAAAAACCCATGGGTATTTTTTCTGGGTATGGGTAATACCCATGGGTACCCATAATTTACCCAACTCCAAGGTGAACCAAAAACGAAGAACCATTCTCGACCAAAAAAAAATGCAGAACCATTTTCGACCAAAAAAAAAAGAGAAAAAACGCAGAACCACGCCGCCCCCCGCTTCTCCTGGGGTCGACGCCGACCTTGCCTTCCACGTCGTCACCGCCCTCCTTCTCCAGCTTGCCGCCGAGCCGGTTCGAGAGCCGAATCACGTCCTTCATGTAGGACTCCACCTCCGTCGCCAACGCGTCCAGGTCCTTCTCGCCATCGCCGGACGGCCGGTCCTCCAGCCACTGGACCTCCGCCACCAGGTAAGGCTTGGTCCGAACCAGGTCCGTAACCCTAAATCGCTCCTGACCTTTGCAAATCAGGAAGAACCGGTCGTGCTTCTTCTCGGTTTTGATTTCCTGCAGGACGTTCGGGATCTCAATCCTCGGCGGTCGCTTCCGCTTTAGAGGAGAGAACGCGGTGACTGAATCCGGCGGGGCAGAGATTGACGGAGAGAGCTCGGGGTGTGAAACGGCGGCGTTTTGTGCGGTGGTCGTCATTGTGGTTGAGAGAGAGAGAGAGGGAGAGCAACGGCTATAAAGAAGGAACTGGTGAAAGTGAGGAGGCAAAAGGAAGGGGAAGGGTTTACTCGGCGGTTGATAATTCGATTTTTTTTTAATAAAATACAAAATGGGTAACGGGTGGTAAGGGTTTTACCCATTTAAAAATGGGTGGGTAATTACCCAAACTCAGCACATAGTATAACGGGTATTACCCACTGGGTATTTACCCATAAACTAATTTGGGTGGGTATAAACCCACGGGTTTTACCCATTGGATAGAAATGCCAACCTTAGTGGCCGAGGTCGAACATGTCACCCTTCTCAAATCCAGGGAACTCAAACGACGACGGCTTTGAAGCCTCGATATGAGTGTTAACACTTCCCCCGCTGTTCAACATCTTCGATGGTTTCAGTTTCCTTTTTTCTGTGAGATGTGTTGGAAGCAGTGGTTAATGGTGTCCAGTTTAATAGGAATAAGACCTAGTCTTTAGGATCGGTTTAGCTAGTTTGAATGTTTTTTGTTAAGTCTATCACCAAGCCGTAACAATAGCTTGGTTAGTTGTTTTTCAGTTGCTGTAAGGCTATATATACAGCCATCTTATATTCAATAAAGCATTGATCATTTCAGCCATTTGATTGTGTTCTAGACCTAAACTAGATCCTAACAATTGGTATCAGAGCCCCCAATGGGCTTTGAAGAAGAAACAGCAGTTTTTTGAGTGATCAAGTTGGTGAGAATGAGTGACGATAAGACTCTCACCAAAATACCTCACTTCGACGGGGATTATGATCACTGGAGTGAGTTGATGGAGAATTTGCTTAGGGCAAAAGATCTTTGAAGCTGTGTGGAAATTGGTTTTGAAGAGCCAAATGATAGAGCGAGGCTGACTGATGCACAACAGACGTAGCTTGACAATGCCAGGATCATGGATCATCAGGTGAAGCACTACCTCTTCCAAGCCATAGATCGATCTGTATTCAAACAAATCTTGGATCGGCGCACAGCCAAGATTGTGTGGGATTCCTTGAAGCTGAAGTTCGGTGGCAATGCCAAAGTAAAGAAGTCTCTTCTTAACTCTCTGAGAAGAGATTTTGAAATTTTGGCCATGAAGAATGATGAAACAGTCACAGATTACTTTGCAAGAGTAATGACCGTTGCCAACCAGATGAGGAGCAATGGAGAGGTCATGGAAGATTCTAAGATTGTAGAGAAGATCTTGCGAACCCTAACTGAGAGGTTCACCTATGTCGTTGTATCTATTGAGGAGGCAAAAGACACCGATACCATGACAGTAGATGAATTGCAGAGTACGTTGGTGGTTCATGAGAAAAAGTTTCGGAGGATAAGCAGTGAAGGAGAAGATCAAGTGTTAAAGATTGAGGATCAGACTTCAGCTAGAGGTAGAGGAAGAGCTTTTGTTCCCAGAGGTAGAGGACGTGGACGTGGCAGAGCTAACTTCAACAAGGCAACTGTACAATGCTTTAAGTGTCAAAACCTAGGGCATTTTCAATACGAGTGTCCCACATGGAGTAAGGAGGCTAACTATGCAGAATTGGAGGAGGAGGAAGAGCTTCTGTTAATGGCACATGTGGAGTTGCATGAAACGAAGAGGAAGGATGCATGGTTTATTGACTCAGGCTGCTCAAATCACATGTGTGGCGACCCTTGTATGTTTTCAAGTTTGGACACTAGCTTCTCTCATTTTGTCAAGCTTGGCAATAATACTAGGATGATGGTCGTCGGGAAGGGAGTAGTTAAATTGATATTAAATGGGATTAACTACTCTATTAGCGATGTGTATTGTGTCCCTGAGTTAAAGAACAACCTATTGAGCGTAGGGCAGCTTCAAGTGAAAGGGGTAGCTGTGTTGTTTCAAGATGGAGTCTGTAGCTTATTCCATCCACAGAAGGGTAAGGTGGCAGAGTCAGTGATGAGTGCAAATAGAATGTTCATTCTGCTAGCAGAACCATCCGTAATTGTGGAAGGAAAGTGTCTTCATGCTAGCATCCTTGATCAGTCCAAGTTGTGGCATCATCGTTTTGGGCATCTCAGTTACAAGGGTTTGTGCACTTTGCAAAGCAAAAACATGGTGTTAGGATTGCCGAAGGTGACTCCATCAACAATACTATGTGATGCATGCATGAAAGGCAAACAACATAGGACTCCTATACCTAAAGTGACACGTTGGAGAGCAACAGAAAGACTGCAGTTGGTGCACACTGATCTCTGTGGGCCTATCAAACCGATTTCAAGTGGCAAGAAGAGGTATCTACTGTGCTTTATAGATGATTTTTCTAGAAAGGCATGGATTTACTTTTTGTTAGAGAAGTCAGAAGCATTCATTCATTTTAAATGCTTCAAGATGCTCGTTGAAAAGGAAATTGGTGTGCCTATCAAATGTCTGAGAACAGATAGAGGAGGAGAGTTTAACTCTGCAGAGTTTGATAATTTCTGTAAGGATCATGGAATTAAAAGGCAATTGACCACGGCTTACACCCCACAGCAGAACGGTGTAGCTGAACGTAAGAATCGGACATTGATGAACATGGTGAGAGCAATGCTTCAAGAAAAGAGGGTTCCTAAGTCTTTCTGGCCAGAAGCAGCTCGTTGGTGCATTCATATTCTCAATCGTTCTCCTACTCTGGCTGTCAAGAATATGACTCCGGAAGAAGCTTGGAGTGGAGAAAAACCTTCAGTTGAACACTTTAGGATTTTTGGAAGTGTGGGGCATGTGCACATTCCTGATGCTAGAAGAGTGAAGCTTGATGACAAGAGTGTAAGCTGTGTTCTGCTGGGTTATAGTGAGAAGTCCAAAGGATACAAGATGTATGATCCGGTTGGTGATAAAGTAATTATCAGCCGTGATGTGGAGTTTGAGGAAGATCGCATGTGTGATTGGGGTGCTAGATATGAGAAAGAGCAGCTAGAAGAGCTTGAATGGGGAGATAGAAATGAACAGATTGCGGTTGAAGTAGGAGAAGAAGTTATAGGAGACATGGATGATCAAGAAGAAGGTATGGGAGTTGTCAATGAAGCTGCAGTACCAGAGGAAGAAGCTGTGGGAAATGTCAATGAAGCTGCAGTACCTGTCAGAGAAGAGATTTTGGAATTAAGGGAGGGCAGGATTCGTGGAGCTCCCTTATGGACTGTTGATTATGTATCAGGAGAGGGCCTATCAAAAGTGGAAGAAGCAAACATGGCACTTATGGTCACGACTGATCCAGCTACATTTGAAGAAGCAATTCAAAGTGTTAAATGGAGATACGCCATGAATGAAGAAATTGAGTCAATAGAGAGAAACCAGACTTGGGATTTGATGGACTTACCTACTGGAGCAAAAAGGATTGGAGTGAAATGGGTGTACAAAACCAAGTTAAATGAGCTAGGAGAGGTCAGTAAATACAAGGCCAGACTTGTGTTGAAAGGTTATTCTCAACAACAGGGTATAGACTATTCTGAGGTTTATGCACCTGTGGCCAGAATGGATACAGTGAGAATGATAATAGCTCTAGCAGCTCAAAGGGGATGGAAGATTCATCAACTGAATGTCAAATCGGCCTTCTTGTATGGGGAGTTGCAGGAGGATGTATATGTAGATCAGCCTAAAGGTTATGTGAAGAAAGGGAGTGAGCAGAAGGTGTACAAGTTGCGAAAGGCTCTATATGGGCTAAAACAAGCACCTAGAGCTTGGTTCAGTCGAATAGAGTCTTATTTTCTCAAAGAAGGGTTCAAATGCAGTCCAAGTGAGCAGACTTTTTTTGTTAAAAAGGAAGGAGGTAAGATTCTTATTGTAAGCATTTATGTAGATGATTTGATGTTCACAAGCAATGATGATGAGCTGTTGTTTGAGTTCAAGAACTCCATGAAGAAGGAGTTTGAGATGACTGATCTGGGAGAATTAAAGTATTTTCTTGGGATAGAAGTCTTGCAAAAGTCTAATGGCATCTTTATATGCCAAAGGAAGTATGCAACTAAAGTATTGAGGCGATTTGGGATGGCAGAGAGCAACTCAGTAAGAATTCCTATGGTTCCAGGGCAGAAGATTTCCTGTGATGAAAATGGTACCAGGGTGGATGCTACACTGTTTAAACAGATGGTTGGTAGCTTGATGTATCTCACAGCTACTCGGCCTGATCTCATGTTTGTGGTGTGTCTAATTAGTCGTTACATGGGAAGTCCTACAAAGTTACATTTTGCAGCTGCCAAGAGAATTATGAGGTATCTACAAGGAACAGTGAATTATGGTGTGTTCTATAAGAGGGGTGGAGCAAGTGATATAGTTGGGTTTACTGATAGTGACTATGCAGGGGATGTTGATGATAGTAAGAGTACTTCAGGGTACGTTTTTATGATGAGTGGAGGAGCAGTTGCTTGGTCATCAAGAAAGCAGCCAATCGTGACTTTGTCATCCACAGAGGCAGAATTTGTTGCAGCTGTAGCCTGCGTTTGTCAGGCAGTTTGGATGAGGAAGGTGCTTAAGGAGATCAGTCATGAACAGCTAGGTGGTACAATGATAATGTGTGATAACACATCTGCTATTAAGCTGTCAAAGAACTCAGTGTTTCATGGCCGTACTAAACATATCAGGGTCCGTTATCACTTTCTTCGTGACCTAACTAAGGAGTGTGTTGTTCAGATGCTGTTCTGTGGCTCACAAGATCAACTTGCAGATTTGATGACTAAGCCTCTTAAGTTTGAAGCTTTCAAGAAACTTCGTGAAGAGTTAGGGATGTGTGCTTCTCCAGATATGAACTAAATCCTTAAGAAAGGTTTAGGTTCAAGGGAGGGATTGTTGGAAGCAGTGGTTAATGGTGTCCAGTTTAATAGGAATAAGACCTAGTCTTTAGGATCGGTTTAGCTAGTTTGAATGTTTCTTGTTAAGTCTATCACCAAGCCGTAACAATAGCTTGGTTAGTTGTTTTTCAGTTTTGTAAGGCTATATATACAGTCATCTTATATTCAATAAAGCATTGATCATTTCAGCCATTTGATTGTGTTCTAGACCTAAACTAGATCCCAACAAGATGATAACAAGTAACTGGAGGTAGAATGAGAAAGAAAGGTGGAAGAAGAAGAGGCTAGTTATGGCATGGGAAGTGAGTGAGTGTGAGGTTGGAGCAAGTCAGCGTGGACAAGTATGCATGCATGCCACTCTTCGTGGCGACCTTTCAGAACTGATTCCATCGCCACCTGTCGCGTCTTTCTTCTCCCACACGGAATCAAAGTTAAAACATTTCTAGCTCTATTTTAGAAAAATGAATCAATTATATTATAATTATCTCAATGATAAAAACTGGTTGTGCATTTGGGCGTTTTCCTTAAAATTATTGATGTGTCGTCGGTTAATTTCAGAAACAATAGATAGTGATTTTGAGAAATCACTTGTGAAATACTCATTCCTTCAAGTCCCATTTTGTCGAAAATTGACTTGTATTTCCAGATGCAGGGATATGTTCTTGATCTCTTGCTCTTCCATGTACTTTCTGAATACAGTATGTGATTGTTTAACCCGACCACTTCAACCAGGATGGAGCCTTGTGCAACGATGAGGTATAGGAGAATAATTGTGATTTGAGAGACCCCAAGCTTTCTACGTGACTGGTAATTCATATATAATTACATGAAAGAAATTTCTAAACAGCAGCTCGCCTCCCACGTTTGAAGAGTTTCCAATAGCGCCAACATTAGCTACAAGTACCAAAATTGTAAGATACTAACAATTGGACAAGCCCTTCAAAGAAAAAAGATGGGACAAGAAACTGTGCGATATAACCTCATTCCATTCTGTACCCGTTATGCTCATTCATAAACCATGGCGACACAAAAATTTGAATTCCAAACAGTGTACCCAAGTGGAAGAAATCAATACAACTGCACCTGATTTAGGCTTAAATACAATTAGGGGATATACATCCTCTTTCCAAAAAGCTTTTTCCCATAACTATATGCTCAACAACTAATGTACACTGATCTACAAAATGAAGTTCCACTCCTACATTTCAGAAAATTGGCCTCTAACCCACCTCGCTAACCCCCTCCTATCTCTATAGTAACCATAACCTCAAAACCACAAAAGGAACTTATCAAAGGGGCAAAGCACCACATGGTGCACCTATTTGTGCCCTTACTATCACAAAGCCGAAAAATGAGCAAAATCAAGAGAGCTACTTGTGAAGAAAAGCAAAGAGAAAATTGGATATAGAAAGTCAATGCTGATGATATGTTTTACATAAGCAAATACTTCAAGCCCCAAAAGGCTGAGTGAAGAGTAGATACCCCCCACATTGTGAGTATGATTTTCTTTTCATCTTTCGGCCCCTTGCGATGGCACTATACAGTATTTGCTCCTACCATCATGATGGAAGCCATAGACCAAATTCATCCTCTTCTGTCAGATCACTCATTATCTTCCAAAATAAGTTTGCCTGGACCACTTTTGAGAAACCAAGCATATCCCAAGTTGAATAAAGAGCACAAACTAATAACCCCAACGGCTATTTTAGTTACGACCCATTTACAGCCATTTCCGGTGAGGATTTCGGTGGTATCAACAGGCAGTCCTCTGCGCCCAACTGTCTATTCTCCAAAGTTCCTTGCAAGCAATCAGTGGAGCCTCTAGAACTAGTGGGCTCATTCTCCTTACGATCCTCCTCATCTGAACTGTTGTTATCGGAACAGCTCCTAGAAGCAGCACTATCATTCTCTTGATGTTTCTCATCCGAGTTCTTAACCCCATCAGCTGTTTGACTACAATGCATGCTGATTGCAGCTTTCTTATTTGGTAGCACTGACTGGCTTAGAGTTGTACTAAAAGCAGCAAAAACATTTTCTTTTGGCTTCGAGTTTTTACCCAACCGTTGCCTCTTTGTTCGCTCAGGCTCCCTATCCTTTGAAGCCAATTTCCTCTTCAATCTAAGGGACTCCATTGTACCCTCTTCTTCCTCGGAAGCATCGGGCCGCTTCTTGGGCGGTGGCTTATAGTCTTCATCGTCCTCATCGTCATCATAGTCTACCAGCCCAACCCTTGTACACAATAATCAACATGAGCATGCTGCCTGTATAGAACAAATATTCGGAAAATGCAGTTCTTCTCTCCCCTACACTAGAGCAGGCAATACCTGGATGGTGGTAGGCTTGCAGCAACTCCATTGGATAAAACAGCTTGAGGTTGTGTCTGTACTTTCTGGGCATTTGACATGGATGCAGAAGCTGTGTCTTCTTCGTCACTAGTAAGAGTTCCAAATTGAGCTATGTTAACGAAATTTAGCAGCAAAGACCACCGTCAATACTCATACAGAAGTTCAACAGCAAAGACATACCTTTCCTCATTAAAATAGTCTTCTTCTTCTTTCTCCAAAGCACGCTCATCACCTCGTTTTCTATTCTCTGCCACATTAACGGTTCCTTTCGTTCCAAAACTTTCGAGGAACTGCAAAAGCAGCAGTCAGATATGACATCTTACAAGTAACGATATATGCTGGAGAAAATCCAGAAGGAGCACAGTACCTGCTCATGTTTAACTTTGAGAGAGTGAACAGATGCTAAATACTCAAATTTGACCAACTGAGTCCAGAATGAATCAATCAAGTGATTAACCAAAGATCTCAGATTTTCCTGCAGAAAAAGGAAAATACATTTATGTACACTAACACAGTGGAAGAAACAATTAAGTTCCATGATACTAAGGTCTGAAAAAGTATGGCACCTTCCGGATGTACTCAAAAAGTTCCAGAACAGCTGAGTTGAGCAGGTTGTATCGATTGCCATTACCAACAAAAGCATCGACAATTGGCTTGAGAAGGTTGTTCCTCACAATATGATTTATCAGATGTTCATCCTGCAGTTCAGACATTATTATCTTAATTATTAAGTGAAACCTCAAGCAAGAGAAAAGACGAGTATATACGGCGGGAGAGAGAGAGAGAGAGAGTATGACAATGCTAAACAAAATTAAACTCACATGACGGGAAAGTATGGTGCGAACAAATCGAACTGCAGCAACAACTAGATATTTTTCCCTTCTTTGAGTAAGCAGCAAAACTTTATCTATAACATTATTTAAAAGAAAGTTACACCTGCAATGACAAAGCCAAACATTCCACGGTATAAGTAAGCAGCAGAAATCAATTCTGAATTTTGCACAGGAATTCAAAATATTACTTTATTCTGTATGGATGGTGTAGAACACAAAAGCAAAGCAATTCGCATATGTTTGACAGTACTTCAGGCTTCGCGACAGTCTGAGTTTCAATTCTTTCGCCAGAGCATGAAGACAACTGAGCATTCCCTTCAGAAGGACACGATGCTGTTATAACGTCAATCAACTGACCAAGATGCTTCTCATAAAAAATCTCGATAATTGTATCCCTCTGTGTGAAAGAAGACAAGAAAAGACACTCAATAACCAAGTGAGGTATAGGTGGAAAAAGGAAGCATTGAAAAGAAATTATTCCTTGCATGCAAGTTTACTGACAAGATTTTTCCAACAATTCAGCAGAAATATAATAAACTACAAATCAACATTTCAAATGTTACACCCTGCATAAAAAGCTTAGGATGTATTGTAGACTCTACGAAGGTTCGATAATTCTGCCAATAAAGTCAGCAAGCAAAATTAACCAAAACAGACCAGAATCAATTGGGTCAGGAAAATTAACAACCAACATAGATTCGACCAGAAAAATCATAGATTTGAATATGGAGAATTTGATCAATGGGATGTAAAGTCATCACCACAGTCCAGAAGTTAAGGTTCAGAACAAAAAAATAATAGATCATAGCAACTAGAAACCAGTAGAGGTTACCTAAAGTGACTAAAAACCTAAGACATAAAGCCTCTTAAATGACTCCAAACCTCAGTTAGAAAGCCTCGTTATACTTCTTATATCACCCATAATGTCTCTGATGACAATCTTACTTGGGTGGTAAGCACCCATCAAAGGGTAAAACAGACAACTACCATTGCAAACAATGTTGACAACGGGAATGAAAAAAGGGTGAAATTCACACTCCCCATATTACAATCTACAGTCTGTTTCCTTTTCAAGTAACTTCTATTTTATCTTTTTATAAGAATTCCAACCAACCTTTCAAAAAAAAAAATATTCCAACCAACATTTCAAAAAAGAACATTCCAGCCAAAAAACGTGTGGTTTACAAATTACAAAGTGTAAATTTCATTCTCCTAAAAGAATGTCCAGAAAAGTGATAAATATATGCATGCACATACAATGTATGTCATGCCTTTTATCCCACTTGGACCTGAAAGTGAAATGACTAGCAGGATGGTACTTAATCACGAGGGAACAGTTTGGCATTGGACCCAATAAGTTTTACATATATAAAAAAGGCATGAGGAGAAGAAAGAAGAATCTACAACAAGTTGACTGGAGATGAGGTCACCCAAAAAAACGATCACCATACAGTACAGTTCGCTGATGACCAATGACCATGCACAATTCATGCATACCAGAAGAATAAGCAGAATAGTAACTACATATTTATTGCCCTACTTATGTTTATAGTTAAGCATTCAAATCCAAAAGTAAAACAATACTTTACCTGTGCTCCTGACAATGTGTACGAATCTAGTAGACTGCGAAGAATTTCAAGAAACTGGCAGTGCATGCTGTCTCCGAAATCTGTAATCATTCCTTTAACCTTCAAGCAGAAAAATATATATTAACATTGGCAGGGGGAACATAAACATGCTTACTAATAGGGAATATATATATATATATATATATATATATATATATATATACGAAAACAATATGAAGCGCACGTCCCCACTGTCCTTAAAGTGCGGATGTCCCTCCGTCCGGCGCCGAAGACAACGCGCCTCAACCCGACAGACTCCAGCAGTGTCCCCGATCACTTTCCCTCCCTGGTGAGTCCGATGAATTCCAGTTTCCGGTGAGATCGATCTTATTTGAAGTTTTGCGTGATCTTGCCGGAAAACTGGAATTCGGCGGACTCGCCGGGGAGGGAAAGTGATCAGGGACGCTGCTAGAGTCCGCTCGGGTGGAGGCGCGCCGACGGACAGTGGCAAACGGAGGGGCATCCGCACTTGGACAGTGCGGACGTGCGCTCCACATCTGGCCTGTATATATATATATATATAGAAACACACAATGTATATGACTTTTAATGCCATAAAATATCCCACATATTTAACATCCACCTTCAATCATTTTTAGGTGTAAAGGAGTGATACACAAATGTTTCTATTCTAGGTGCACAACACTCCATATGGAGATACATTAATCAATAGGTACTTACCAAGAGACCTAAAAGTGGAATTCCTTCATGGCGAACAACATAGGTACGAAGAAGGTTTGGATCCTGGTTCATGAAAAGATTGAGAATATCTGTCCTGCATCCATCATAATCAATTGTTGTGAGGAAGGCATACGAGGATTGATGAACAGAGAGCAAGAAGAGGCACTTAATAAAGAAGACAAATACTTAATATCATGATTTACCCAGTTAATACAAGCTTTTTGTCTTGACTCTGCAAAGCATCACTCACAATGTCAAAGATTCCTTCATTCATAAGATCCCTACAAAAATTGTGTTTCAGCTGTTAGATGCAAAAACATTCCTCAAGAAAATCGTTTTAGTTTGCTAAATAAGATAAGCAGCCAAAAATAAAGACAGGGCTCTGAAAGATAATGATTGATCATTAAACACGATTTGAGAACTGCATACCTAAATAGCCGAAGCTGCTGAACCATCTGCAGACTCTTGCTCAGACTACAAAACTCATGCAAGAAATATACCTGCACAGTGAAAGAGAAGAGAGAAAAATGTGAGTTGGTCAGGTACAGATAGAAAAGTAACAAAATAATTACAGCCACAGATCCCTACTAAACTCCATGTCACTATCATCAACAAAATTATGTTGACAAGAATCAGTTTTCTTTTTATAAGGGCTAAAATAATTTATTTTGGCTTTTTGACCCCATATTGTAGGGTGGCACATCAAAATTCTGCCTACTAAATTCGATAAATTACAGATACTGAGATCAAAACAGTAACTTCACAAACAGTTGATTGACAAGACAAATAGTTAAAATTTGATTTCATTCCATGAATATATTGAAAGTTTCATGGAACCAAATGAAAGAGTGACAGGAATAAAGGATTACCAAATTCTTTTTAGATTCTGCGGAGGTCGATGGTGACCTTAACCTAGCAAACAATTCCTGAATAAACGTACTGTCGTCCTTTAGCAGAGAAACAACCTATAGCAGAACAATACAATTAGGCATAACATCACATAGAGCTTGATATGTTCAAATAATAGATAATAAAACTCTTACAATAGCATTATTTCCATGAATTATTGAATTGAGATTTGCAACTGTGCCCTCATCCAACACTCTGGCCAAGACAACATCCTAAAACAAGTCCTGCAGAGTAAATATCCCACCATAGCCGAGAGAGAGAGAGAGAGAGAGAGAGAGAGATATGAAACACATAAAAAGCCGAACCTTTAAATAACCAACTTTGTACGTCTGGTGTATCTTTGACAGAACCAAAGAATCCTTAATCGGTATGGCCTACACAAAGTGGGTCAACAAATAGCATTACATAAAGGGTACAGGAAACAAATACCATGTATGTTAACATGCCTCCAACAACCCATGCCCATGTCACCAAATCCTAATCACATGGCAGAAGAAAAATTTTACCTCTTTGAAAACAACATGCTCATTTAGAAAGTTACGGTAATGTTGAACTTGAGGTACTTCAGGATCATCTGCAATCCAAATTTCAAGTAATTCAGCATCACTATTCAAACGACACAATGAAGAGAAACCTGATGAACTAAGAACCAATCAACCAACCAGGCAACCATTAATTTTCAACAGGGAAGCTTGTGATAAGAGAACATAAACCAACAACGAAACTCACACTCAAGGGCACCGATTATGTCCATGATTAAATCATCACTAAATATTTTATCAAAGATTTGAGGACTATTCAGCAGAACTGCAGGAAGAAAAAACACAATTACTATAAAAAAATAAAAAATAAAAAAAATAAAAAAACATAAAATATTCTTCTATTTATGTGCAATACTTTGTGGATAGTAGTGTAAAAATAATACTTACTGATCCCTCTTACTATTTTGTATAGCATGTGAAGACCATCAACATTTTCCAAGTCTTCACAGATTCTAAATAAGCCCACAAGCTTACGGAAAAAATCTTGCTGGTACAAACAATCAAAAAAATCATCAGAAAAAAAAATGTGAAAAGCAACATTCTTTATAATATGAACTAACGAGCTGTAGTGGAATGTTACAAAGACACACAAATTATATGACTAAAGCTAACAATTGCTTTCTTAATGAAATGAGAAACCTACAAAGTCGTATGAAGCTTACATCACTTAATATCAGTTCTGTCAGTTGCATCTGGTCAGCAATGCCACTCTCAGCCACAGTCTGCAAGACAAAAATAAATGCATTACCATCCTTCCCCTGTATGATGAAACATGAAAAAGTTTTGAACGGTAAATGAACATCATATACCGACCTATAGAAAATAAAGTGAATAAATATGAAAGTAACAAATATAGAAAACAATAATTTAAGATGCAGAACAACTGATTCACACCTTAAGGATAATAGGGAGTGTAGATAGCTCAATTGCAGGCAGCTCCCTTAACTCACTGTTTGCATTGTGAAATGTCTCATCTACAAATACCAATTAAGTGAGTGATTAATCTCCAAATCAATTCTTCTGTGGCATAACCGGTTCCATTAAAAAAAGATATCTGTATCAATTTTAGTTGAAGATTAGATGAAGATTAGTAGAAAAGAGGTCGTATAAATTTAAGCCAGTGCACAGCCTAAAGTTGCTTCAGCAATTATCCTTCCCGTCAACCATAACAGCATCTTATACATAAAAGCCTATTCAAATAATTTAAAAACACTGCCTTATGGATACAATCATTCATGCCAAAAGCCACAAATGTCACTAGCGTTAGAACTTTACTATCGACGATGGCCAAACACATCAGTATTAGTACTAGTTAAGCCAGTAACCAAATTCTGCCCTTTATTGATTAAATGTTCCAACAATGAAAATACAAATTTTACGGATATAACAATAAGACAATAAATATACTATCTTAAATATCTCAAACCATAATCCACAAGTCTTCCATCTTAGAGAAAACTGAAAGTAAAACCAGAGGAACAAATTCAATTTAAAGAATCAAAAATTGCCAAAAGAAAAAAAAGATGCAAATTGTCACATGCGCAGGGTGATTCGAACCAAAATTAATTATTATCAATTCACAATTAGCAGCATTATATTCATAAGAAGATAAATATCTAGATAGATGCATCTCTTTTAAAGTAGTTTTGCATAGCAGCACTTTATCTGACAAATAGTTAGCTCTCATCTGACAACATCAAATTACACAAATGCTGATACAGCTCTACACAATCACTAAAATTTTAAGCTCCAGAAAACTTCCATATATTATATTCCTTCCGCAGGCAGCCAAGATGTGATCGATCTATTCTAACAAAAAAAAAAGAGTAAATGAATCTGTTGTATAACTTTTAGCTCCAAACTTCCATAAATAATAAATTGGGTCACCCTTCTGATCTGCTACTAGAATTTGTCTTTCAAGAACTCTTCTAGAAGTTGAGAACAAAAATCTTGCCAGATGCAGCAATGACCATGAAGTTTAATCCCTGTAATTCCTGAATTTCACTACTGACACTCGTTGACCTAAGCACACATCCTCACAGTGCAAATTTGAAATACGATGTATTCTCTTTAGCACACAATTCAAATCCAAAAGGGGGATGGGTACAATATGGATTTCTTGGAGAAATTATATAGCACTTAACAAAGCTGCACGATACCTAAATGTCAATGCCCAATAAGAAACTGCTTAAAGACCGAGCAGAAGTTAGAATTTCCAAACGCCAAAAAACATCAATGACGGCAGTTGAGCATAAAACTTCTTAGAAAAGATATATCAGCTGACACTTACTATTGAGAGAATTAAAATGTAGATTCCTCTGCACATTGCATATGTTGTCCCTAAATAGAGAAGTAAATAATTAGTGGATTCAGATGATGCAAGACTTGGGATCTATTTTACTATATGGAAGAACAGAGCAAAAATAATTCAGACGTTACCATATGTAAGAGCAGCCTGTAGATTCCTGGAAGCTGAGTGCTAATTCCATAGAATACTCAAGATCCCTCCATGAGATAATTGTGTCTGCAAAGCAAATTGTCTTATTAAGCATCTATCATAACCACTTGAGGACACCTCATAAAAAAAGATAAGATCATCTGAGCTGATACGATGAACAAGTACTGTCTCATATTTACAGACCTTCTTGCTTTCTGTAAATATCATCTGAGCTGATACGATGGACAAGTAATGTCTCATTATCGTCTTCATCAATAACAAACAAACCCAGTTCTTCAGACCTCTGTTTACAGCATTCAAATCTAATCAGGACGTGTACCAGTTTCAATCATTTACACAAATCCATCCTCCCTATAGATTAAGGCAGAACAAAATCAATCAGATTAATAAACCTCCATATAGTCTATAGTGACATGCCCAGTTCCCTGATCATCCCACTTCCCATCTTCATTCAGACGGTAGACCTTAACACGCTGAGAATTGCAAAAACAAAAGAATTAGACAAACATGACACAAAAGACACACATTATATTTTTTAACCAAAAAAAAAATCCTTATATATTTAATTAGCTTGTGAGTTATGACATTATGTTTCTTTGACACTGCCTTCAAGAAAGCATATTTTCACAATCGCGGGGCGGGGGGGGGGGGGGAACGCAGCAAATGTTATACCGATAGGATGTGCATAAAATATATGTATGTTATTATGAAAGCATATGCATGTCAAACGCACAGGTCCTCATCCAAATGAAACAAAGCGGATGTTAAGGAGTGATATATACATGGACACATGAACTAGAAAGTGAGCACGAACATGACAATCGCAATGAACAGTGTCTACAAATTTATCTTCACCAAAAATGACCGAAGTGATGACATCAAGGATGAGAAATTGGTCTATCCAGAGTTCCTTCTTCTTATGGGAGAACCCCTTTAGATTTTAGATTTGGAGCAAATCATGTATAATGTAATAATTAATAAGTTAAGTATGCTAAAGGACATCGTTTGCCAAATAAATTTACATGAATAAACCGCAACAAATTATTTAAGCATCACAGATGGAACAAAATGTAACACCATAAAAGTATTTTAGTGTGCATTATCATGTCATAATTATTCCTGAGTTTTCCAAGCTGACATGTCCCCAACATGTTTAATTCCAGAATCATGGAATCACTATAATACAATAAAAGAGGTCATTACCAAAACCATGGGGTGATATGAGTAGTCAAAGTTCTAAAAGCTCACAATCCTTATAGAAATATAAAGGCATGGACAAAATAGAAATTAAATTTAGAAGAAATGATGGAGAAAACTACCATAAGACAACTTCAAATCAATTATACTACTTTCCATCCAATAAACATGATGAATGTAGATGGTTAGCATTAAATTTCAGCAATGCACAGGATATCACACTAGTTCAAATACAGTTTAATAGGATTTACTCATTAGCCTCCGACAATAGGTCCCCATTACAGGAAATTATAACCGTTCAAAAGCTAGTTTTCTAGCCCAATGAATGCAGCTACTGTATGTCATTGAAAATTTTGTACAATCACTCTACGTCACCAACTTGTCACCTAGTTGTTATAGAAGACCAATAACTCCACATGAACAAAACGACAACTAAAAAAAAAAGCATTCTTCTAAATCTTACGCTAGCAGTATAAAGACACCACCAATAACAAAAAACTACTATGAAACTAAACCGCAAGCCACCTTCCACTGGTCACTAGGCAGGAGCAAATGTATAGATATTGGCATGGAGCTTTAGGATGATTTCAAGAACTCCCTCAAAAGGCTACCACAGAAGAACACCTTTCAGTGTCCCAATAACCTATCTAAATTAGGCATAAGTGTGGGCATCAAAATTCATATGGAGCTCAGCTGTGCACAATGAAATATTTCATATATAGTGCTCAGGCGACTACTGCTAAAATCTTTCCCTGTGAAAGCTGGACTAAATTTATTCTCCCTCGGCTTATAAAGGAACATCAACCACCGAGACACCTCACGATTTCCCTATTTATAATCACAAGAGTAAACCTTAGGACCACACTCTTCGCCTATTCGCGGTACCTTTGACAATAACTTAACTGCACATCATCCCTCTAAAAAGTCAAATAGCTACTTCTACTTATCAAGCTCTTTGCTTGTTACAGATGCGGACTTTAGACACTTACAAGTCCCCTTTCCAATGAACATCATTAAAAGAGCTTTAAACTAAAGCAAAATGTTCTAAAAAAAAAAGTGTCAGACACTTCACTACAGCACTCTTACAGGTGCAGCCAACTAATATGGTTCATTAACACGTTGAACAGCACACGAAAGATTCCATGTCACATTAGAATCGAAGCAACTATTTTCACCGAAACTCTAACTGATTTGAACTCAATGCTAACATGCCCCCTTGAGTTTTGCCAGCTCTGCCCCCAATTCGAAACAAACCAGTACTCCAGTGCACATAATTACGCCGAAGGAAAAACAAAATCTGCAATTGAAACTAAAACTAACCAAGCTCGAGCTCAAAAACTCGCTGATAACAAATAACACCTAATCCAGTGCAATTCTAGGTCAAATTGCTAAGCATCCTAATTCACACAAAAGCAAAACTCACCTGCATCGAATTGGAGTTGGTCTGTGATTTCTCCGGAGCGCCCATGGTAGCGACTCGAATTAGGAGCCGGAATTCGGCGAGAGACTGAATCGGAGCTGAAGATTCGAAAAAGGAATCGAATTAGGGTTTTCAGTTGAGGAAAAAAGAGGAGAAGAGGATGAATGGAGGTGATTAGGGTTCCCGGGGATCAGTAGAAAACCCTAACCGCCATTAACGTAGCAGAGCGAACCTTCGAAATTTCTCTCACTCTCTCTCTCTCTCTCCGCTTTTTATTCCTCTCTGCGCAAGTGTCTATTACCCCCGAGCTTCGATAAGAGAAGGAACCCAATTACACATATGTTAGAGGTATTTACTCTCTACCCGTTATGCCCCTGGGGTTCGTGTTAAATTACGAGCGAGACGTTCCTTCCCGCACTCACGCGCTTTTCAGGAGTTGGTGAGTGTTGTGGTCTCTGCCAGCGGGGTTGGTCACCTGCCTGTTATGTAGAAAGGCGCACGCGGGTGCTTCTGATTGGCTCGGTTTAATTAACCGGCTGTGACGGGAGCTCAGCTCACAGTCTTGATTAAAAGAATCTAGTTGGGATGTGAGATGGCGGAATGATAGAGGGGGTTGCGATCAGAAAATGAACAAAAAAAAAAACCTTGGAGTTTGCTTTTTATGGAAACAACTAGAAATTATACCCGTGCGTTGCTACGGGATTTATCGGCAATAAACTTTGTATCGGCAATAAATTTTACGTATACTGAATATTCCATTCTAAGAAATCAAAAGGCCAGAACAGTGGTATCATGTTTAGCTCATCGCTTGAAGAAATAGATGAATTATATTTGATGTCAACCGTCAACCATAACTGAATGAGGAAAAATCACATTGTTTCACACTAAACTTGTGCAAATTTTGAGTGGCTTATCAACGTGGAATCTTCTTATCAACTTGAAGATCTCGATTATCTGCAAGAGCAAGACAAAATGCTGAATCAGTATGCTACTTTACTCTATACATGTATACAAAATAGTTAGACTTTCAGAGTGATACTACCATATTAGTTAAGTATAGATTAAGTTTAACTAATCTATACATTTATACAGAATGCAAGCCTAGTTAATCTGTATATGTTAATCTGTATTGAAAAATATACTTTATAGTTTATAGCAATATGCAAGTCAAATGGCAATTGCTCATTTCTTTACTTCTCTGTGCCCCTTTTAAACATACTACTCACCTGTTTTCATGTAACCACATCTTCACACCGATTACAATCAATAAATCATACCATAACCTTCAACCTCATTAGTTTTGGGATCTTTCTGTTTGCATATGAAAAATTTAGACAATACATGAGCCCTCCAATAACAACTTACATCAACCACAAACAATCGCACACAATAAACATGACACATTCTGAATTCTTCAGACCATAAAATGTGCTCAACGTTGCCTTTTGTCTCTAATTTAACTCGCTAAGCAATTAAACAGAGCAAACTATTATTCTATTGAAAATTTATCTATTAACCACAGAAACCAAACACAGCAATTAGAGCATCACCAACTACAACCCTACATATCCCAAATAACCAAGAAATCAAATCATGCAAATATAGTTTCAATAGAAATATAGCAAACAATTTAAACCTTTTTCAAAACACATTGATGTGGGATGATATAGAACTTCTATTACGCAATAAAATGTTCAGTAGTTTTTACCATGGACTGCCTGCCCTATTGCAGGCAGATCAGTACACCGTTGTTTTTTCTTTTGTTTCAGTTGTCATAAACAGCTTGGGCAAGCTTTAAAGAAACATCCACCAAGTGATGGAAATGTACAAATAGAAGCATTACAATAGACCATCTATTCCTGCAATATATATGTATTAGTAAGAACACTGAAAAATTTGGCTGAATCCAGTAGTTAAGCAATTATACCATGCCAAAAGCAGCAACCATTAAATACCTTGCTGAATAACAATGCAAAACCTTCATGTGACAGTTTGCCGACTTCACATATGTTGCTCCAGCCTTGTCCCTTGAAATGCCATATCACAAAGATTAGAAAGCAATCAAAATAGCATTATACCAATTGCCCAATTGTTCAATTGCTCATTATCCCCTGAAATGAGCACTACTTTCTTTTATCTCATTAAAAGAAACTCAATTGCTCAAGAAGCTCAACAATATACTGTATTTCCTTATATGAATTATAGAAAGCCATTTACTTCATAATCAGACCCTAAATGAACTCTATCGATTAGGACCAACAATCATTCAATTGAAGACATTTACTTCATAATCAGACCCTAAAAGCCCAATTAAATTGGAGATTACGACAAAATATCATAATCAAAATATGCACGATCAAATTCTTGCAAAAATTGGGTGTCCTCGAGAACAAATCGATGGAAACCGAGATAAACTAAAAAGGGCAAGCACATGGAGAAAGAAGCAACCTACAGATCGAAACCTTGAAAAGAATCAAACCCAGATCAAATAGCAAACCTTAAACTCAGATTACCCAGAAATACCTGTTCTAATCTGAGGACGGCGAGGAGAGCAAGACAACGGCGTGTTAGGAATTGAGAGAGGAACAACTGTGGATAGAGAGAGAGAGAGAGAGGGAGCAGAAAGATAAGGAGAGGAAAAAATCAGAAGGTCTCTAGATCGATCGGGAAGTTTCATGAATGAGGACCGATAGAAAGGCTAGAATGGGTACAACAGAGGAAGGAAGAGACCAAAATCCAAGTATAGAATAATTAACGAAGAAGAAGAAGATCAGGAGGCTTACACGGCAACAAATTTGATCTTCGATCGATCAGTCTACTCTTTGATCTTCGATCGATCAGTCAACTCTAGTCTCTCCCTCTATCTGCTTCTGTTTGGAAAAATAGGAGGAGTCCAGATTCTTCTGGAGGTGTGCAGAGCAAGAGAAAGGGCAAAACCGATGAAGGAAGCGATCAAAGAGAGGGAAGGAGAATGATTCGGCGGAGTTTCGAGAGAGATCGAGAGATAGAAAGAAAAAGAATCAGAAAACAGCAAGACGCAGGCCCAAGCCCGACACTGTTTTTAAGAACAGTAATTAGGAACAGAGTGAATCGCGTTGTATGCACAGTGGACAGAAAATATATATATGTTAAATTTTACTTTTAAATTTTTATCTCTCTGTTTTGGGTCAAGTTTCTAATTCGAGTACAAGTGTGGTTATCGGCAAATCAACCTGTGACGAACGAGACGTTGAAAATTTTAACATGATCAAAGGTTTACAAGTATGAACGAATTGAACAAAATTTTGTTTGACCATAAAAAGATAATAAAGTTGAAGAGTCAATATGAACTATAAAGAGTCAATAAAAGCTACGGAGATGTTAATTTTGTTATTTGTTTAAAATTAAGGGCTTCCAATGAGATTTTAGTGTCCTCACAAATAACATAGATGATCTTTTGGTAAATCGGTTGTAGAAATTGTGTTTTTGTGACTCACGTGTGCTATATAACATGTACACTAAAGGATTTCTAATTTCGTTTTCTTGTTTGAAGTAAGATAATATGATGGATCGTCATACGGATAATGTACTATCCAATTAAATCATAGTCATCACAAATGTTTAGACGGGTTATACACTAACAACATTGAAATAGGTTGTGTGCTCCTTGTCACCGCTTCATAAGTATCTTGTACACACTTATGATGTGAATTGTCTAATCACTGCCTATTTTTAATTGTTACAGCCAACATGGTAAGAGTAATGAAGAGAAAGAGGACGGAATGAAGTCAAGAGACAATAATCACTTCAATTACACAAGTTTTGGACTTGAAAAAACATCTACATAGGTTTTGAGAAACAAATTTATTTGTTAGCATAACCATTCAAGCACTTTAATCCTTCTCTAGATCGTTGACTATGAAAAAACTTGCTCTTCTCTATCTACCGGTTTAAGAGCCTGCAATATTTTTTGCATCTTGTGATGTAAGTTTTTCGTTATATTGGTTCTAATTTTTAATTTTTTTTTTTATAACGTCAAAAAAAATATTAAATCTGGAAGATACTAGGCAAACAATATTTACAACATCGAATAATTTGACCCGAGAGAAATGTGTGAAAAATAAAATTCAATCAAGATGACAATTTTAAAGGTTTGAATATAAACTCTCATTTGTATTTATAAACAAGATAAAGGAATGATGGTACGATCAAACAATGAAAACAAAATGAAAGATAGAATGAGATGAAAGAAATCAGCCCAAATGTGATTTCAGACCCGACCCATCTCGGCCACAACTTGATCTATATGTACCTTAAATGTCAAGAAATATGACAAGTATTGTCCCATATAACTAAATTTTCTATTCGTTGTACTTGTACATGAAATACAATTTTTAAAATTCTTCAACTTTTAAATTTTGTTTACCGCTAAGATACGATTTTTGAGTTATCTTTCACTTGAATTCGCCTATAACCTTTTTTATCAGGCAGTGCATAAGATATGTGGTAGAGTTAATATCGTTATTGCAATAGAAAGTTTGAATATGAATCCCCGAGTCTTTTAGCACCAACAATAAGCATATTTACTGTTGAATGAGGCATCAAAATTCACCTTGTGTTATCTTTTCTCTGATATACACACCTACTTTCACACCTCGCATCATCATAAAACTCATACAGCTCCGGCTCTCATTTTGCATCCCATGAAATTGCTGTCCAATTTTTCACAAGCCATAAATTATAGCTTTCCAAACTTTTCCGAGGTCGCTCTTTACAGTTTCACCCAAAATTTTACCAGCAACGTCATTCCCAAGTCCTAACCACACACACCACAACGCGCCATGCGCATTTTAGAACCCATGACACGTCGGACAACTAATACCAAATCCAGATAGCAGAGTAGTGAAAAAAATAGAAAGAAAGCAGAAACAAGGGTGCCGCACTTTGAAATCTCCGTCCCCCTTTCCCTACTAACCTCTCACTCCCCAACGGACTCTTCGAGGCTCCCCTCCTCTTCTCATAAACCTTCCTCATTCTCATCCTCATCCTCCTCTCATTTCTTAGATCCCTCTCTCTCTCTCTCTGAAAATGCAGGCCTCCCTTTCTCTCCCTACTCTATCCCCCACGCTTCCCAGATCAAACCACGCCGTCCAGTCCACGCTGCCTCTCGCTCCCTCCAAGCCGATCAACCTCCGCTTCTGCGGCCTCCGGCGAGAGGTTTTCGGATTCTCGTCGCTCAGCCGGTCAGACTCGCAGCGCGTCCGGCTCGCCGCGGCGTCGCGGTCTAGGAAGGTCTCGGCGGCTTTGTCTGACAATGGAAGCGCTCCGAAGTCGTTTGATTATGACTTGCTCATCATCGGTGCCGGAGTCGGCGGTCACGGCGCTGCTCTTCACGCCGTCGAGAAGGTACGGATTCTCACTGACACTGACACTTGCACTTGTTTGGATTTAGCTGTGATATTGTGGCTATGAGCTTTGGATTTAGCTCAGTTGTTACTGATTAGTTGCTTTTGTTCGCTTAAAAATGATCGTAGTAGCTTGGATCGTGTGTAAGTTTGCTTAATTTCTTTCTGCTTCTGCTTCTGTGATCTTTGTTTTCGATCAAATACACTCACAATATGCATGCAAGAATTGCATTTGATGCTAAACATTTGTAGCTTGGTGCTTTAGAATTGCTAAGAAATTGCGGCTCTGAGGTTAAGATTTAGCTTGCTTTTCTAGCCTAAATCTGAACCTACTGGACTGTATTATGTAGGAGTGATTGATTTATTTCAGGCTTATACTGCTACTGTGAGGTGTTTGTTTGAACAAATGCACTCACAATACGCATGTACAAATTACCAACCAAACCTTCGTAGTCAGATACTGCACAATCTATATTGGTTGACTGCACACTTACAATAACATCATACTGTAGGAATTATGAAAATCTATGATCTTCCTGCTCTTACTTTGGTTAGTGCCAGTTAGTATCTTGATGATCCTTTTTTGCTAAATATGATTTTCAATGAAACAATTGCAGGGTCTGAAAACCGCCATTGTAGAGGGAGATGTGGTGGGTGGAACATGTGTTAACAGAGGATGTGTTCCATCTAAAGCACTTCTAGCAGTGAGCGGTCGGATGCGAGAGCTTCAAAACGAACATCACCTCAAGGCTTTGGGTTTGCAGGTAAAACACAAAATGCATGTATTAATGTATTGCTGTGACTTGTGACGGCCTATGTGTCTTACCATTTGTTTTGCCTTGCAACAGGTTTCAGCAGCTGGTTATGACAGACAGGGAGTGGCTGATCATGCAAATAATCTTGCATCAAAAATCCGGTCTAGTTTGACCAACTCAATGAAGTCGCTTGGAGTGGATATACTGACAGGCTTTGGTACAATCCTGGTAAGTCATAAGTATGATTTTGTGGCAACTTGAACGAAAGTTATGGTCCTCAGTTGAACAATAAATCTACTTTTTATCCAACGCCGATATTGTTAGAACATGGTTATGATTAGTTTGATCTGTGCTATTGTAAAAGCTGGATTCCTGATGGTTATTCTAACATTTACTAAAATCATCAGGGCCCCCAAAAGGTGAAGGTTGGAGCATCTGACAAAGTAGTTACTGCAAAAAATATAATCATTGCTACTGGTTCTGTTCCTTTCGTTCCTAAGGGCATTGAAGTCGATGGTAAGAATATACATCATCCCCCTTCTACGTTATACGATGGTTGCTCAAAGCCTGTTTCCTTTTAGAAGTATTGTATATTGATTCATTTGTGACCCTTGGTTACTATGTTTAAGTGATACATAGTGAATGTGTAATGCACATGCAGGGAAGACTGTAATTACGAGCGACCATGCACTCAAATTGGAGTCTGTTCCTGATTGGATTGCTATTGTTGGAAGTGGTTACATTGGTCTTGAGTTCAGTGATGTGTATACGGCACTTGGAAGTGAGGTAGTTTTTTATTTATTTATTTATTTTTCATTTCATATTGTGAAGTTTTACTTAGTCTGTGCAAAAAAGTACATCTTCCATTTGATGGAAACAAGTTGTTGTTAATGGTGACTTAGAGCCTTTAAACAATAAAACCTCGATAAATGTACTACATCTTCTTTTTGGTCATCTATATTATTACCACTGCTCTCCAAGGAAAGGCACACTATCCAGTTGAGAGAAAGGGTCACAGTTGATGTAGGCCTTGCAGCAAATTCAGACCTTGACCGGGTCAATCTGTCTCTTCTCTTTGAGTCTTCCAGTTGAATTTTACTTGTTTCAATTTTATGGATTTTCTTCTGTCTGGCATGCCTTATTTAAATATCCTAGATATGGTTGTATGATTTGACAGTTATTATCTCACAAGGCATTCTACTTGGCTAAGCTACTGCTATTCTGCAGGTTACTTTTATTGAAGCTTTGGATCAGCTTATGCCTGGTTTTGATCCCGAGATTGGGAAGTTAGCCCAGAGGGTTCTAATTAATCCACGAAGGATTGACTATCAAACTGGAGTATTTGCAAGCAAGGTAACCAGGAGATTTTTTTTTTGTTCCATCTGTATATTTTGTTCTTGGTTGTTGTATCAAATTGTCATGTCTTCTTTGTTTTGTTATAGATCACCCCAGCCAAGGATGGGAAACCAGTCGTCATTGAACTAATTGATGCAAAGACCAAGGAACCAAGAGATACTCTAGAGGTAACTAAGAGTGTGTTTAAACTGATGTGATGTATACCTTCATCATGAATGTATTTCCATCTGAACTAGTCTCCCCGTAAACTACTTTTACAGAATGTTTATGTTAAGACTTCAAATTGAAACCCGAGTGTTTTGCTATTTGATCTTGTTAACATTTATTATGGGCCCTGACTTTATATCTCTCACAGGTAGATGCAGCATTAATTGCCACTGGAAGAGCCCCATTCACACACGGTCTTGGATTGGAGAATGTATGACATCTTCACTTACTACTTTTGTGGTTTTAATTTTTTTTTTCTTTTCAAGAAAAATTGCAGCAATAATCTTTAAAATTGCTGTTTTGCAGATTGATGTTGCAACACAACGTGGTTTTATCCCTGTTGATGAGCGGATGAGGGTAATAGATGCAAATGGCAAATTGGTAGGTTGCTGGTTTCCTTTTTCTTTTTTTTCTTGGCCTAATGTTGTGGGTTTCCTACCGAGTGCATAAACTATCAACTGTTCCTAATTTGCATTTTGGATATCAGGTTCCTCACCTGTTTTGCATTGGTGATGCCAACGGCAAGATGATGCTTGCTCATGCAGCAAGTGCACAAGGCATTTCAGGTTGGTATAGTATAGCCAACTGTGTTTTCCCTGCGGTTCGCAGTTGAATCTCTCTCAAACTCAAATTGATCCTCTTTGTAAATCTTCCTTCAGTGGTTGAACAAGTCACAGGAAGAGATCACGTTCTCAACCATTTGAGCATCCCTGCAGCTTGCTTCACTCATCCTGAAATCAGTATGGTTGGATTGACAGAGGTAAGTACTTTCTGTATTGCCATATGCATTGTAAAACATCTATCAAAAGTTCATGTTTGTTGCTAGTTTGTGATATAGTACCTCAATTTACCCTCCATTTTACTTCTCGAGAATTAGTTGTGAAATGAGAGATGTAATAGGCTTCTAAACTCTGATAGTATTAACTGAATGTAACAATTTGTAGCCCCAAGCAAGAGAGTTGGCTGAGAAGGAGGGATTTGAAGTAAGTGTTGCCAAGACAAGTTTCAAGGCGAACACAAAGGCCCTTGCTGAAAATGAAGGAGAGGGACTTGCAAAGGTGATTTTCTGTCTAGTATGGAGTCTTTTTGTTTGTATTCTGTTGTAAAAAAAATTGACAATCTCGGTATTGCTTTATTTCGTGCAGATGATATACCGACCAGATAACGGAGAGATCCTTGGCGTTCACATCTTTGGATTGCATGCGGCAGACCTCATTCATGAGGCATCCAATGCCATAGCATTGGAAACACGTATTCAAGTAATCAACTGTCCTCAAGCTGCTGTGTTAATTCACGTACCTTCATTTGTAGAATTTTCTTTGGAATAATGTTCCTAAAGCAGCTAAGCTGTTGAATTTATATATTTTACCTGCCGTCTTTTTGATTTTGCAGGATCTCAAACTGGCTGTCCATGCACATCCTACTTTGTCTGAAGTGCTAGATGAACTTTACAAGTCAGCAAAGGTGAGTTGCTGACATTCACTTCTTACATCATGCCGCACTAGTTCTTTTCTCGGTATGTGTTTACCCTCATATCTTTTAATTCGTGGGGCAGGTTAAAGAGCATGTTTCTAGCCCTCAAGCAGTTGCAGTATAAGGTTCTCAATACTCAGTATAAATTTTGAAGATATTTGCTTGTAATAGGGAGTGTCAACCCGTGAAATTACATCAAAGGACAGAAGAGATCAACACCCAGGAAAAAGAGGTGACCGGATGGAACATAAGACGAATTGGATTCTTAGTTTTGTTAATTACTTGAAGGAATACTTGTACTCATAACTGTTTCCATATGGAAGCTTTGTTTCTGTAGTTTAGACAACGATTATTCGTAATGAGTCTTTATGATAGTGCAGGCTGTTCTGACTGGTTTTTGCAATTCCTGATCTGCATTTCGAGTTCTTTATCTTTGACAACATAAAACCCTCTAGAATTTAACGAATTATAGCTCAAAGCCTCAAACGAGCTGGGAAATTAAGCTCACCGGTACAATGACTTGTAAGTTACGCTATACACAAAGTGACTTCACAATGGAAAACCATGGCACATCTAGCCGTTGTAAATAAATGATTAGAAATGTGCTGGGTGTAATCCCCACCTTACAGGCCGGTGGTAGCAGAAAACATCTTTGGAAAGAGCGATATCAAACCATGGATGTCATAGCATTTGGGTGATCTTTGGATTAGGACACCAGACATATAGCTTGAGTTTGGAGATTACATGATCTTCGATTCATTCAACATTAAGTCATTAAAACAAAAAAGTCGGCAAATATCATTGGGGGTAATGACAATCCTCTACAATGATGCTTCTAAAACCCTATACCAGGCTTAAGAGCAATATACTTGCAAGATAACATCGTTCCCCTTCTAAATGATCTCCAAAGGATGAAAGGATTTATCAATAAGAAAATTCTGATGGATAGCATCCAAACAGGGCAGTTCAAAGAAAGCACCCAGCAACCCCCACTAGAATGAGGTACCACAAACACTAAACCCATAAATAAAATTTCAATGAATCCATCTTCCTACAACTCAGACACCTAATGGGGGACTACACAATGAACACTCGGCGAGGATTTCAGATGCAAACTATCATAAATTCGCTAAACCCTGATGCACTACAACTGAACCCTCATTTAACATCAAATAACCTAGAGAGCATAACTGATCGATATTGGACATGCCAACTAATTGATAACTGATCGATTGGCTTTCGGGGAGAACATGACAAGCCCTGAGTGCCAACACCATAACAAAAACCCCAAACGCACTACAGCTAAACTCAGATAGCATCAAATAACCCAGCTGAACAATAAAAGGCCAATCACATTCCTATCCAAGCATTAGACAATCAAATGGAAACATAAGCATCTGCTACTACGATTCAAAATAACTCAATTGCAATCAATAAAAACACCAACCATCAAGTGCAAAAGAATAAACAAAAAGCTTCAACATCTTTAGCATAACGAGCATAAAAAAGGAGTTCAGCTCCTACATGAAATCCCAGTACAGTCAAACTACCATCAACCGTTTTCCGAAAACATCAAAACAAAATTAAACCCTACTCAGAAGAATAAAACCCGAAGAGCTTCATCATTACTTAGGCAGGTCCATCTCTACTCCTCGGCCGATTCTTCGGTCTTGGGGGCGTTGTTGTGCTTCCTGGCGTACCTCTGGTTCCTCAGAAACTTGGGATCCATCTGAAACCCAGGAATCAATGAAGTAACCCAAAAATAAAATAAAATTACAAAACAAAATTGAAGAATGAGGAAGAAAAGAAAGAGAAGCTTACCCCCTTGGTGGAAGTGTGGCGGTGCCTCTGGGGCTTCTTGATGCCATTCCTGTGGGCCTTGCGGGACTGGTTGTGAGCTGTGTGATTCTTTGACTTGGCCATGTCTGCGATTCAAAATATTAAACAATTAGAACGAGAAATGGAAGAGAGAATTGGAATCAGTAGTATTAGAGATTAGATTAGAGAGAAGGAGGCGGAACGAACCGAAAAGAGAGCGTGAGCTTCGATCTGCGCCTTAGGGTTCTTCTTCTTCTCTTTTGGCGATGCTTTATATTTGAGTCTAACCCTAGCCACCGATTCGTAATGTCGAAAGTACCCTTATACCGACTTGACAGATTGGGCTGGAATGGGTCGGGTTCAATGGTTGGTCCAGTTGGTATGAGGTTCTCTTTCTAATCCTTTTTTTTTTCTTTCTTATTTCTAAAACAATTGAGATTTTGGCACAAATGACCCGACTTGAATCTCACCCGATTAATCCGAACATAAATACTCTGGTACAAAAATTGCGTTTTTAGGGTGTGGGTCTTGTTTATGTGGTTAGGCTTGACTTGTTGTACCTTCATGTAGTTTCTAATTTCTATTTGAATAAGTGAGCTGTGATTCTAGAATGATAAGTACTAGCTTGAGTGTTTAGCTCGATATGTCGATGTTGGCATAAGCACTAAATTAATTTGCTCAAGTGTTTGAACTTGTTTAGTTGTATGGTTGTTGAATATATATACAATTTCCTTTAAAAAAGGATGTCATCTTTGAAAAATGTCGTCATACACGCTCATATTTTAATTATGAACGGTGAAACAACAAGAGACATAGAATCTAAGTTTATATCACTTACATGCATTTCACTGTAGTCAATTTTAATTTCAATAGACAAATATACAAAACCAACCTTCAGTCTGACATAACCAACTTCTCATAAGCTAAAAAGCTTTTGTTTGACTTAAAGTATATCAAAGAAATAAAAGACCATGACGAAAATAATAGTGAAAAAAATAAAAAATGTGATAAAACAAAAATTATACTAACATATCTCATAAGATTGGTCTAACGGAAGCAAGATATGTTGCATATGGAACAAGATTCTACAAGAATTCATATAGTAATAAAAAGTCATATGTTTGAACCTCAACTTGTGAAAAACATTCCTTAAAAATGGACAATACCTAAAGTACTCTCGGTCCTAAAACATGAGCGCACCCGACCACATTTTTTATCTGAATAAAAATCACACCAACATATCAGCCCAACTTGATACCTTCCTATCATCAATTTATTTACTAATATTATCCGATATAAGGCAAATAAATATTTGACATAAGCAATGCACTTAAGTGCTTAACCATGGTCCAACAATCTGTTTAAGCCTTTGTGAAATGAAGCAAAGTATTTTTTATTTTTTTTCCCAAATCCATCACTTTGCGTTTCCAAATATTCCAAAGCAAATTTCCGTTTTAGCATTTACAGCAAAACGGGTCAAAATGTCAAAAACGCATTTAAAGAAGATAAATAAAAATGTGTTATAATTATTATATAGGTGAAGGGCACAACCAGATTGACAAATCGATCACCTTTCTTTTTCTTCCTCATCTCTCCACACTGTCACGCCAAAAAAACACACAACAAAATAAAACCCCTCGGTGAGTCATCGTCTCCGATCTGGTCTCGAAGATGTTCTTGTTCGACTGGTTCTACGGCGTGCTCGCATCTCTAGGCCTGTGGCAGAAGGAGGCCAAGATTCTCTTCCTCGGCCTCGATAATGCCGGCAAGACCACCCTCCTCCACATGTTGAAGGACGAGGTCTGCTTTCTCTTTCCTTTTCTGTTAATTTCTGTGTTAGATTCGGTAATGGTTTTGATCTGATTCCGTGTTGTTTCGGTTGCAGAGACTAGTGCAGCACCAGCCGACGCAGCATCCGACGTCGGAGGAATTGAGCATTGGCAAGATTAAGTTCAAGGCTTTCGATTTGGGAGGTCACCAGATCGCTCGCAGAGTCTGGAAGGATTACTATGCTAAGGTCTTTCTTGTTTTCGATTTCAGATGGATTATAATTTTTGAGCTGAGTTGTGAACTGATACGTGAATTGTGAGCTCGTTTTATTTTTTTTATTTTTATTTTTTAGTTGAGTGCTGTTATTATCGATGCTGATTTTGTTGATGTATTTGTGTTGGATTTGTTGAACTGGTTGTTTTAGTATTTGATGGATTGGACTTTGAAGCTGAAAAAAGAGAACTTTATCTTGCACTATGAAAATGGAAACTGGGTGTTTCTATTATATGAATCGTGCTTTTTTGTTTTACTTGAGTGGCGTGAGCTCTTTGATTTCTTGCTTTACTTGAGTTTATAAAATTTCTAATGGATCTCTGAATGAATTTCTTCTGTATATTGACCTTTGGCTCTATTTCTTAAATTTTTTTGCAATTTTTTTTTTACCTTTAGCTCTAAATGGTTTGGACTTTAGTAGATAGGAAAGGAAACCCAAAGCATGCACGAATGCTCAGAGTCACTAATTAGCGTTACTGGTTTACTATGTGAAGGCATTTTTCCAATTCTTCTTTTTTTGGACTCTCGATCAGTCATGGATTTGTTATACTAGGTGTCTCAGTTTTATGGATTACAACTTTCAGCTCAAGTATGATCTGCACATTGGTTGCTCTGAGCTTCATGGTTTTAGAATATTGATAGCCACCGTGAATCACAGTTTTACATTTTCCCCTGGCGTGTCACTTATTCTTATCAAAAAGAACCACAACAGTATGTAAAGGCTGGATGGACTCCTACCTAGTAAATGGCCATTCAAACTTTCTTTATCTCTATGTTTATGTTTAATTAAGAGCTTTGGTCTGGTACTCTGGTAAGGACTAACTATTCCATGTTTGAACAATATCCTCTGTTGATACGGAGTTGAGCATTTGACCTTTGGTTCCTTATATGCATACATTTCTAGCTCAACTTTGGTTGGTGTTCAGTAAGTTTAGTCGTGCTGTATGTTAACGTGATCATCTCGGATAAGATTTCCTTCCATTTCTCTGATATGGGAAGCAGACATTTGGTTTTGTTGGGAGCACCATAATCAGTTTTCCTGTGGTTGTTATACGAGTGTCTTTATATTCATGAGGTGCTATCTATAGAAAGCCGTAAGGATTCATGAATTGGGTTTGGGCAAGAGTTGATGGCCTGCCTCTTCTCTCGTTACATATATTTTTTCATTACTTTTTGGGAATCTCTCGTTAAAGATCTGAATGCAAAGAAAAGAGTCAGTGTCATGAGTTTGAGACCTATTCTGTGCACATAGAATAATGCAAGAGATCAGTTCGGAAAAAAATAAATTGAATAATAAAAAAGATCACAGCATCAACGTATCTGGTACCTTGATCCATGTTTTCGTTTTTCGTTGTTTTTTTTTCTTCGTTTTTCTTTTGGTGTTCTTTATTTTATTTTGTTTATGGACCTACTGCCCTTGTGGAGTAGTCGATCATAGAGACAACTGCAAAAGAGAAGATGACCTTAAGAGGTAAATGCTGAGAATTCATAAGAAACAAGTGCTCAGTGACTACCAACTTGCCTCTTTGTTTAGTTTCCATTTCTACTCAAGGTGGAGTCCATACTGATTGCTTCGCCTGATTACATAGTAAATTGTAGATATCGACTTGATATGAAGTCATATGGTTGCGTTAAGCTCTTTTATCTTGTTTGTCATGTGGCCTCTGTGGTCCATATTGTTAACGTCAGCTCTTGTTAAAATTTAGATTTCTGAGTTGCATCTTTGGCTAAGGAAATAAATGCTGCATATTTACTGGTTGCTGTTGTGAGCAGGTGGATGCAGTAGTTTACTTGGTTGATGCATATGATAAAGATCGGTTTGCAGAGTCAAAGAAGGAGCTGGATGCACTTCTTTCAGATGAAAGCCTGGCTACTGTTCCATTTCTTGTGCTGGGCAACAAGATTGACATCCCCTATGCTGCTTCAGAAGATGAGCTGCGCTATCATTTGGGACTGACCAATTTCACTACTGGCAAGGGAAAAGTGAATCTAGCCGATTCTAGTGTTCGGCCCCTTGAGGTCTTCATGTGCAGTATCGTCCGCAAGATGGGGTATGGAGATGGCTTCAAATGGGTCTCCCAATACATCAAATAGAGAGTAGAGTAAGTAGGGAGATAACATTTTGGTTCAGTATTTGTGGAATTTTCCCTACCAATTTGTAGTGCCTGACCACAATTATAATGGAAGATGAATTTGTTGTTTGATTTTGATCACAATTGAAGGATTGGTAACTATCATAGTATGTTTTGCAATGTTCATCTCAGAAATTTGTTATTGTCGAACACAGTGGAGTGTGCTTATTTTTTTAGATAAATTCACTCTATGCATAACTTATATGTCTCCGAAGAACTTATGACTTTTTATATCCATAACTTATATGTCTACGCAGAACTTATGACTTTTTATATCCATCAACAAGGTGAAACACCTTAATTAAAACGGCATACACTTTCAAAGAAAAAGCTACCCCCACTTTAAAGAGTGGCACTCAAAGTATATGACCCTGTTCCAGACTGGTCCGATATGGAACAATCTTATGATCATGAAACCTACTTGGTCATCAGATTATATATTATAGATTATAAGCGCATAACCCTCTACCCCATTCTCATTTTGGTGGAACATATTTACTAATTCTTTGATGCCAGTTGGTAAGAGGGGTTTTGAACTAAGAAATAGATCTAGAGGCGCAAAAAAGGGTTCTTAAGCAATTTAAAAAATCGTGTTCATTGATATTCCTGGTATATAGTAGATGCTATCACATATAAAATCATAGTCAATTCGATGGAATTGTTTGATCTTAGGGATCTTCTATACTCACGGACGTGAGAAATGTTATTTTTTAGGGTTTCGTATAATCATTAAGAAATTTTCTTATTATTATTATTATTACTATTTTTAAATAATAGCAGATAGATTGAAACCAAGAAATATAGTCATGTCATTCACAACATAGTAAATTAAATGCTTTTCTCACTAGCACCTCAATTTGGATGGCTAGCAACACAAAACAGAAAAGCTAATGACTCGTACCAGCCACTAAAATCCCTCCACGTAGGATCGAAACCTGCATTTCCCAGTCACCCATCCCTCTCCACCGGCTCCACGTCAGCCAAGTCTTCCTCCCAAAACCCCTCACTCTACCTACCAAGCCAGTCTCCCACCCCCTCGGCGCTCCTGTATATAAATCCCCAGAAAAAGAAAAGCTTTCAAATATTTTTCCGTACCTTGAAAATTGAAAAAGAATGTTTCTGGTGGATTGGTTCTACGGCGTGCTCGCATCCCTAGGCCTGTGGCAGAAGGAAGCTAAGATCTTGTTCTTGGGGCTCGATAACGCCGGCAAGACCACCTTGCTTCACATGCTCAAAGATGAGGTCTGTTTGCTTTGGTTTTGAATTGAGTGAAACGACTTCGTTTTTGTAAGCTAGGGTTTTGTTTGATTTGATTGATTTTTGCAGAGACTAGTTCAGCACCAACCGACTCAGTACCCGACCTCCGAGGAGTTGAGTATCGGCCAGATTAAGTTCAAGGCTTTTGATTTGGGTGGCCATCAGATCGCTCGCCGAGTCTGGAAGGATTACTACGCCAAGGTTTCAATTTACTCATAACAAACTAGTCTATTTTTCTTTCAATTTTGTTGCTTCTGATAATTTAATAAGTTGAGAGAATTCTAGAATTCATTGATTTTGTGTTTGTGTAAATGTAATGGATTGCAAGAGTTGATGAATATACAATCCCATCTATGGTTTCGTAGACCTATTCGTGGGTGTGACATGAAATGAATTTCATTGCGAGTGCTTGATTTTGTAGTTACAGGTTGCATTGTCGCAGTCGCGGTTTTGGTTGATGTGCTTATTGTAATGCGAATCGATAGTTATTGCTAAATGAGCATCCAAAGCTAGCATGTATTTTATTTTCTTGAAATTGGGCTTTATTTGTCTTATGTAATGAGCGTGGACTGATAGATATCTGTGATTTTCGGATTGTGTAGGTAGATGCTGTTGTCTACCTGGTTGATGCTTTTGACAAGGAGAGATTTGCAGAGTCAAAGAAGGAGCTCGATGCTCTTCTTTCTGATGAGTCACTGGCCACTGTCCCGTTTCTTATTTTGGGGAACAAGATTGACATACCCTATGCCGCTTCGGAGGATGAGCTGCGCTATCATATGGGCCTGACCAACTTCACAACTGGTAAGGGGAAGGTCAATCTGGCAGATTCCAATGTTCGCCCACTGGAGGTGTTTATGTGCAGCATTGTCCGCAAGATGGGCTATGGCGATGGATTCAAGTGGGTTTCTCAATACATCAAGTAGGCACGTGAATGATTGAGATGGTAGTTTTCCTATCACTGATACAATCTTCAGTAATTCAATGTTTTCTATTTCTAAGCATAGGCTCACTAAAGTGGATAGGTTACCTTGTTGAACTTTTTGCTCTTCAAATCTACGTATGCTTTTTAATTTTCTTTGGCTTCAGGTTGCATAAGTTGTACTAGTAGAAGTTAGTTTTCTTGTGTAATTTGCAGTATTAGATTGTATACTCTGCCTTGTGGGTTCATTTTCTTATGCTTTGGAAAGTAGGAATACTAAGTATCGTACCTGGTTGTTAGTGTTTATTCGAGAAAGCCCACCATTCTGGTTTTACAATTCTCCAATTGCCCCTCTTGACCTTGAATCCCATGTCATCCATTTCCAGATGTGGTAAGCTTGAGTGAAGATCCTTCATTATGCATAGAACTTATGGTAATACCAAAGCCTATCCATGAATGCTCAAGACATTCTCATCAGGGCAGAAATGCAGCATACTAAACCTTGTATAACCCCATGTCTTCATTACCCTCAACTCTCAAGGTGTTACAGTTAGGACAAGTAGCAGTCATTCATTCTCAGTTAGCTGTGCAAAGTTGGCTATGCAGAAATATTGCCTTCAGTTTCCCTTCCTATTTTCCTGCACCTTTTATCTCTATCTTCTATAATTGTTTATCTCGTTGGCTCGTAGGTGATTCATCTATTCTTTTTTTTTCTTTTCCTAAATGCTACATCAGTTTATATTTCACAGAAAGGGAAACCTTACAAGTTACAACACGTGTAAAATAGAAGTGTATAGGTTGGAGTTAAAGCTAAACAAGACTGTACTTTAGATTTGGGTGAAACGAGAAGCAGGACTTGATTTATCAATGCCGATGCAAATGAGAAGTAGGAGTCACTAGTCAGGGGAGATCAATCAGGGGTCAATCTCTGTTAACTGCTTCGAATTAATCGAAGATATCTTACATGTCGAAGGCCTTCACAAATGCACAGTGATCAGAAGGTGGATCATGGATGAGTACTAGTTTGAAACTAGTTACTGAATGACTTTCACAGATACACAGTGATCCAAAGGCTAACTGATCAGTGATCACCAGCTGGGGATTGTATATGCTAGTTACTGAATGGACTGGTCACAGATAGAGAGAGATAACTTCATAGTTGAAAATATTATCCACTATTTGCTCTATGGGTAGGTGACGCTTGTTTGAATACATAAGTTATTGTGATGCCGGGTTTAGCCTTTTTTTTTTTTTTTTTAATCAATGATTATGGCTTGAGAGCAGCCGTATTAGCCATTAAAAAAAAACCAAAGTAAATTTAAATACACCCCCTAATCTTTTAATACACACCACTCTTAGTTCTTTTAAAAAAAAATACATATCTTTTTAATACACCACTCATCTAGTTTTTTTTAAAATTTCAATATTATACTTAATACATATCCTAAACTGTCTAAAATACCTTTATTATTCAAAACAAATAAATAATATGTTATTTATATAATTATTAGATCTTTACTATTTAGTAATTCTTTTTACGTATTTAGTTCTATTTTATTTTAAGATTTTTTTCTTAATATTGTCCAATTTATAATTAGAAAGGTATCACTATATTCGAACTCTAAATCTCCAATATGACATCAATTGGCTAGAATTTGAAAAATAATATCAAACATACACAAGTTATCAAAATTCACAAACCAGTAGAAGTACCACTTTTAATTGTTAAACAGTACATTTGATTACGGCAACATTTAAAATTCATTTAATGAATTTTGTTTTTTCTTTTCTTTTGATGTGTACCAATAGTGGAGAGGAGAGTTAAGTTAAGAGAAGAAGAAGTTTTGTTTTTTCCTAATAACTTATGGATGTTTTGGTCATTAAATATACCTATATGTTCTAAGATATTCTATATCTTTCTAGATATTCTTTATGTGTGTCTTGACCTAATGTCATTAGGATATGTAGTTTGACTAGATCTATGTATTCATTACTCTTACCATATTAGTATTGTGTAATTCCATATACAAATGAGCTCCTATCAATGAATAAGATATGAGTAAATTACATAGTAGCATATGACCAAATTTAAAAACACAAAAAACTCACTTCCAGTAATTTTTATACTATTTAGGACATGAGTCCAAGCCCAATACTAATGACATTAGCCCTGATCCGAATTTTACCTATCGAATGACCATAATACCCTCTCATCTCTAATTTTCCTCTCTCTCTCTCTCTCTCTCTCTCTCTCTCTCTCTCAAGAAGCGCTGCCTCCTTGACAATGAAGCTGCCGACGCGATGAAGACGGCAATGCCTCCACGAAACAAGTTTGGCGTCTTCTTCAACTACTTTTTATGTGCATCAAATCTGATTCCAACACTAATGCCTCACCAACGACAAGACTTGGTTGGGGGTCTTCTTCAATTGCTTTGTTTTTTTTATCTGATTCAATTTCATTTTGTTCATGTTTGGTGGGAATCGATCATGGTCAGTTTCATCTTTGTTTGGGTTGGGGATTGGGTGACGTCGAGATCTTCGCCGTCATCACCTGTGACCTTGAAAGATTTAGAACGCAACTGGGCATGTTAATGCTTGTGAAAATTTTCAAGTTTGGGGGTTTTGGTTGATTGGCAGGAGATTCCATGAGTGAATAGAACAAGAATGAGGTTTATGGGTGATATATGCAGTAGTAGGCTAGTAGCAGTAATTCCATAGATGATTTAATGGTTAATATATAAAGCAGTAACAACGTACTCTATAGGTGATTCTATGGTTGACATATACGGTAGCAACAATAATAGTGAATATATATATATATATATATATATAGTAATTCCATGGTTGATATATGTATAGACAATATAGTAGTAGCAGAGAAAAATGAAAACAGTTGGCAGTAGCAGAAAATAAAAACAAAGGGCAGTAGCATAATGTTTGTAAACAGTCGACAATAGCAGATTATTCGGTAGATAGTAGCAAAACGTTTGTAAACTTCTGACAGTATAGAGGGCAGTAGCTAAAAAGTGGGAGGCAATAGCATAACAGTGTAAACAGTCGACAGTAGCAACTTCTTCAGTTCGCAGTAGCACAAGTTTGTAAACTGTCGACAGTAGCAACACATTTAGTTTGAAGGGCATAATTGTAAATGCGCAATGCCACATGACAACAATATAACAATTTGTCCTTATTTGTAAAAGTTTGTCTTTATTTGTTTAGTAATATGCTTAATGGACCTTTTTGTTAATTGATATTTGGTTAGTAACTAATATGTAGTTTACTAATAAGATATTCATCTTTCACGATTCTCTATTCTCTTACTATCTCTCTCTTTCTCTACACTTTATCCTTAATCACGTTATCATGCATTTTGTTCTAACCCTAAAACCAATAGCATACCATTTGTTTTCCAAACCCTAAACAAACAATTCTTTCTCAAACCAAAAGCTCTCGGCCGTGCCTCGGCCCCGACGTTGTTATTGCTCCCGCCACTGCTTCCTGGCTGTCAGCTCCGCCTTTTTTTTTTTTTTTTTTTTTTTTTTTCTGATTTCGCCGATTGAGATTTAGATTAAGAAATATGAGTTTTTCAAAGAAATTTTATGGTATGTTTTAAACTCTAAACTCTTTAAAGTTCAATAAACTCGGGGTAGGTAAAGTGATTTCTCTCGTTCTCCATCTTCATTCTATGCTTAGGATTTTGTGCGTGCAGATACCAAAATCCCGGAATTTTATTCACGGGTCAAGAGTGTGTTTGATCACTTTTGTTTCCTTGTCAGAGTTGTGTATGATCAACCCCGATCTTTCGTCGGATTGTGTTTGATCAATCCGAGGCCTTTTTCCGAATTGTGTTTGATCAATTCGCGGCTTTTCCGGATTGTGTATGATCAATCCGAAAGACAAACCATTAAAATCATCGTTTGTGACCTCTATCGAGTCTCATAACAGCTTGGTTTTGTATGCAAGAACAATATAACATTCTGCTCCTTTGAGTTTTGACATATTCGATGCCTAAGGCGAATCTTCGCTTAGTATCTGTGGAACCTTTCATTGGAAAGGAGTAAACCACATGTTTTGACCCCAAGCTAACAAGCCTAGATACCAAGATTTCACATCTCATGCGTTCAAAGTCTTTGACGCGCCACATCGACAATAGCCTTCAATGACAATATGTGCAAAAAATAATGACCACAAAATACTATGGAATGCACTCATGGAGCGTTTATTGAAACGTCCATCTAACTCAACTTGTTGAGTTATTAGTCACGGAGATTGTTTACTACATTTTTATGACTACACATTGTTGGTGAAATTTTGTGGCATCATGATCCATAATCTTTTAGCGGATTCGGTTATCATCAAGTTCTCTATGTCCTCCAAATTGGTTTGAAATTACCAACGATACTTGATTTTGGTCATACAATTACAAACGAGAATTGTATATACGCTAATGCAATAAACGTATTTGAGATTATCCCCTAATATGGGGACAACAATATGGGTCACGAAAACGGCAGAAAACGCCGTGCCAATGTCTAGAAAAGAGGGGGAGGTGTCACCGGCCCTAATGGCGACACTTCCGGTCTAGACACCAATTATATTTGTCAAAACTACTCACGTCAGCTCATGACAATGCAACCGTTGTGGATCTTTGGATCACTGGTTCAAGATTTTCAAGCTCCTTCAAATTGTGAATGCATACAAAAATGTATGGAAAATCAATATGAGGACAAGAATGTCATCCTCATGATCGCGAATTTCGAAGATTCGGGTCCTGCTCTAGCTACCCCAAACTTTGACGTCATTGGCTAAACTTTGATTTTCTTTCTAAGCTATATGTAATAAGACATCATATCGACGTCCTTCGTCTATTTGGGACCTCGATGTACTCACATTAGCAATAATGAATGCATTGAGAATTTTTTGGAAGTTATAAAATTATTCTCCTCTTATGGTTCGTATTGATTTACTAACAAGATGTACATTTTTACATTGTCCTTAGAAGCATAGCATATTTACAATCTACATGGTTAGATTGTGCCATTTTGGTCTCTTCCAAATGAAGATGACGCATGGCCTTGCATCCTCAAGGAGGATCGCTAACGTGTTTCTGGTTAAGTCTTCTACCCTATAGCGAATTTTCATCATCAATTGTTCAACTAGGCTCATCCAACCTCAGTGTGATGTCTTAAAATTGTCCGAAATTAAGGAGATAGTGGTTTTAAGTGTGCCTCGTACTACCGACCCTCCACGGACATGCCTGGTCATACTAACTTGGAGTTACCGAAAGCTTTTGATTTTGGATCCCCCTACGCTATTAAACCAATTGCCGTCTTGCAAAAGACGTTGAAGACTTCTCAACACCGGAAAATTATCATCATGATCGAATCCTCTAAGTCTTCTGAGTTAGTTTATGTTCATGTCAGGGAGCTTTTGCTAACTAGCTATGGAGTTTACGACCTTAGAACGATGAAAAGGACTTGGTTATGATCATACACACGTCACTTCTGGCTTAGGCAAAAACATACACGCCACATGCAAGCTTCATAGCTTCGCAAATGCCAATTCTGCGAAAAACAGCAATCTGTCCCTTCTGGATATTCAACTTCGTTTGAGCTTTGTGAACATCTCCAGATGAACCAGATAGTGAGATTTATATCATTGGAAAGCTCTATGAGTCTATTTTTCAGAACTTTTCGTGCTTTGTCTATTTCTATTTTAACGAAAAAGTTATGGCTGTTTTAGTGCGCAAAAGGTCATTCTGCGCAGAAATTTTTATGCACTGTCGGAATTGCAGCTTTTTGTGGATTTTTTCGATCCTTCTAAACGGTTCAAGTGGAACTATTTACTCTCCTATCTACTCCATTTTGTAGATCTGTCTCATAGAGACATTGAGTGTTTCGTAGATAATAGAACTATACACAACATTCTAAGGAACTGGTAACTATCTCTGGATTTTGTGTCTTGTAAATCTTCTATGACTATAATAATTGAATCATACCAGTCATTCAGGAACGCGGTTTAGCTTAAATCTTGATGCCTCATGACACCATGATCAATGTCACAATGCCCTCTATGCCTTGAGAGGCAACCGAACCATGTTAAGCTTTAAAAACATTCATGCTAATAATTTTCATTTGAAAACACATTATGAGAATGAATAAGAATTATTTTGTGTATACTTTCTCATGAATGCGGACTGAAGCGCATCTTAGAGAAGTTTATGAGTCAATTTAGTGGACTGTATGTCACTACGATTCGAATATCGAATCTCATGTTGTTGCCAAACATGATATTTGAGACACCAACTCATATAGGCTTTGGTTTGACCAAATCGGTCATCTTGGAAGAGACATAATGGTCCAAATTTTGAGAATGTCTCATGGACATCCATTCTTCAGCTCAAAACGAAGACATTTGGGATCTGGCTTCTCCATGAAGCATGATGGTGATGCCATAGTTGTAAATGGCGGCACCTGGGGGACATTGACGTCACCCAAACATGACACCAACTTCCTGGAGGTCGTCCGATCAATTCCTTAAGCAATTGAGATGCACCGGCCTTCCCTTGATGTCGCATTAGCCATTTGTAATGCTCATTGCTCGTTTTGAAAGCCTATTTTTTAGCAAAATTAGGAGCGAGACCCTCCTACGCTAAATGACACAAAAGTGAACTTTTCATTCTTATATCAAACTATGTAGATAGATACAACCAACTTGCGGACACCTTTTTATGCTTTATGGTGTTGGTTGAAGTGATAACACATCAGTCACATGTTACACTATTATCTACTGTTTATGCTGCTTATACTTCTACGGGCTCACTACCCATTCTTTAAAGAAGTTTATCGGGATATGAGTTGAAGTGTCATCTACCCCATATTTACATGCAATACGGTCTCACCGAGACTACGACCAAGCAACTTTAGCTTATCGCTTGAACATTATTGATACACACCAATCTTTCTATTGCGCCTTAAAGCTATGTAATATTTGCATGCAGCTTTACTATTCATTTACGACCCACCATCATTGAATATTTTTGTACTACAACTCGTGACTGTGTACAAGGATTGACAAGAAATTGCAATCCTTGAGCTCACACAGGAATGACACAGATCTTCAATCCTTGAGCTCGATTAGATGTTATTTCTAGGTGCCAAATTGCAATGCCACTGTGCACAATGATGGGTCATTTAAGATGAATAAGTATTTAGATTGGATATGAACCTCCACATATAATCCGCATATGTAGAAACTTTGTCAGACGATCTCATTCACAGCTAAATTGCGGATTGTCACTTTGATGAGACAGTATTCTCGCCGTTAGGGGGAGATAAGAACACAAATGTTCAAGTGGAACGACGTGAATTGTCGTGGTTTGTCCCCACTAAGTCTCATCTTGATCTCAAATGCTTAAAGTGTTAAAGTGACGAGATCATATACTGCAAATATGTCTACAAGGATTGATATCCTATTAAGAGGACATGGCGCGACCAAAAGGTGTTGGTCTTGACACCATCACCGTGGATGGTGAAATGGTGACGCCATATAGTGGTAAAATTGGTGTCACAAGGCCGTGTGACTCCCCAAAATGAGGGAGGCCCTTAGGTTCGATACTTTCTCACACTAGGAAGAAAGCGAGCATGGCACAACCTAATCCATTGATTAGTGATACTCAAATCCGTCTCATGAAGTCTAAATTGTGATTATCGTTAGAGGACGCCTCAATGTCAAATCCAATTCATATAGAGATATCTACAAGTATTACACTAGTGTACATGAGGATGTGGGATAATGAGTCTACTATCGAATCACCCTTCGTTGATGGATATCAAATTAGTTGATTGGCTTAATGGAAAGATGCAATCCAGCATTAACAAAGAGATAGGTCATTGGGCAGGTGATGCCGACACTGCAAGCTAAACCATATCAACTATGTCTTTGTAAGATAGTGTAGTGACAACAAGAGCTTATACTCACCTTATGGCGCAAAGTCTCTCACTAACATGCATTAGGATCGACTACGATGAGATATGCTCTCCTAATGGATGTCATTGAACTTCACTCCTTTGTCAGTTTGGTAGTTTCTGAATAACTAAACATGCAGCCTATGAATGTGGTCATAATAACATCTCTACGGGATCAGAGATATACATGAAGGTTTTAAACGAACTTCATTCTCCCAAATCAAGTGGCTCTAGACCACAGGAGCATGCGTTTGCAAGAGAGGTTGAAATGCACACTAAATAACTACTTGATTTGGGAGGGATATGGGGAATTATGCCTTTGCGTGTTCATTCCGGATTTACATGGACTCTTGATGGATCAAGAGATGTCAAGTCTTTACTCTAAAGAGACATCCGTTGTTTTATCTAAAGCAAGATGACAAATATGTGTTAAGAGATAAAGTTCTCATCTAAGTACAACAAGACGTATTAATGTACTCAACACAATAAGAAAGACTTGACATCTCATTCGCTATGAAAAGTTGTAAAGCTAAGTGTAGTTATGCGCCCACGCAATGCCCCCACGCAATGCCAATGTAATGGCAGTAACTCCTCTTTTTTTAATACTTAATGGTATGAAATGTTGAGGCTTATTCTATCCCTACATAAGAAAAACACATCAAAAATGAAATCAGAATTTGTCAAGTTTCGTATGTCAAGTTCCACTGGACCTACAAGAAACCTCACTCACTGTAAAATGGTGAAACTGGTACCATTAGAAAGGTCTATGTGTCTACTTTCCTGGAACACCAACCATTTGATCATAGCTATCATATTGAGTGAGTTATGGCCGTTTTCATAATGTATGATGAATCTGTCCGAGAATCTGATTTTGGCAGAACAGTCAACTTCGACCGGACTTTGTGAACAGCTCCTGATGAACCAGAATGTGTGTAATATTCGGTTGGAAAGCTAAATGAGTCTAGTTTCCAAAACCGTTTACGGTTTGTTCATATGTATTTCCTAGAGGAAGTTACTGCTGTTCTAGTACCTGAAGGTCATGCTGCCAGCAATCTGATTTCCTGCATGAACTTATGTTTTGAGTTCACAAGCGGCCTTCTCCTCAAGATCTAAGTGTAAAAGATCATGTTTAAGGACAATACGGCATAATCTGAATAATCATTGTCTAATGCCACATTTGAAAACATGTTAAAAGAGCATTAACATGCTAAGTTATTGAAATTTCCGTGATTAGTAAAAATAAAAAAGAGTCCTATGATTAATGTAAAAATCAGGGGGAGGTGCGAACTTCAGGGGAGTCTAGCACATACATACATGTCACTATCAAATGTGAAATATGCGTTATACTCTTTTTCTTCTACAATCAAGGTTTAGTTTTTCTCCCACAAGGTTTTTGTGACTTGACTAGGTTTTTGACGAGGTAACATATCAACACCATCGGCATAGCAGCGCGCGGCACAAGGAGGAGTGTTCTAGGATATTCTATATCTTTCTAGATATTCTTTATGTGTGCCTTGACCTTATGTCATTAGAATATGTAATTTGACGAGATCTATGTATTCATTATCCTTACCATATTGGTATTGTGTAATTCTCTATATAAAGGGACTTTTATCAATGAATAAAATATTTATCTTTCACGATTCTCTATTCTCTTACTATCTTTTTCTTTCTCTACACTTTACCCTTAATCACTATAGAATTTGATGTGAAACATAAAATAATAGGGGTGTGTATTAAGAAATTAGAGGTGTGTATTTAAAAATTTATTAGAAAACAAAAGACAGCATTCAAAATTGAAATCCAACTTGTTATTGTTTCCTTGCGTCTCAAGGTATTTAGTATCCTAGCCGAACAAGTCTATTGGATCAGCTTCCAATTGGTTTTGTGTATAAACTCTCCTTGTGCTCAGAAACTCTATCAATCCTCCTCGCACATACTCTCTCAGGCTTTAAGCTCGTTGATTCATACCTCCCAAAAGAAAAGAGAATGTTTCTTGTGGATTGGTTCTACGAAATTCTTGCATCCTTGGGGCTATGGCATAAAGATGCTAAGATCTGTCTCTTAGGTCTTGATAATGCCGGAAAAACTACTTTGCTTTACATGCTCAGATTCGGAGTACGTACTTCTTCTCTCTATCTTCATGATTCATCCATCTCTAGTTTTGTTCAGAAACACTTTTTTTTGAGTTTTTGTCGATCTATTGTCACTATTTTCATATCGATCATGTTGGGTATTGCAGTTAGGCTTGTTCAATTGCAGAGCTTGAAGCAAAGCGTGCCGACTCAGCAACCAACCTCGAATGAATTTTCAATAGGGAGTGTCAACTTCACTGCCTTTGATTTGGGTGGACATCAGTCTGCTCGTAGACTCTGAAAGGACTACTATACCAAGGTTTGTAAATTTACTCGAACATTAATCGTCGCATGCTATTCTTTGAAGTAATGTTGATACAAATACTAATGCTTACTTCACCTTTCTCTGTTTAGCTGGATGCTGTAGTCTACATAGTTGATGCTTATGACCGGGAAAGATTTGCAGAGTCAAAAAGGGAGCTCGACTCTCTTCTCTCTGAAGAGTCTCTGGCAACAGTGCCTTTTCTTATCTTGGGAAACAAGATCGACATACCTGATGCTGTCTCAGAGGAGAAGCTGCGTTTTTACCTCGGCCTGACCAACTTCACAACCGGTAAGGGTAAGATCAAGATGAACCATCCCAATGTCCGCCCCATCGAGGTTTTCATGTGCAGCATTGCTCGCAAGATGGGTTATGGCCAAGGATTCGAATGGCTATCTCAGTATATCGAGTAGGCAAAGGAACGGCAAGCATAGGAAGCATCAACCTAGTTGCATAGGTGCTCATCTAAAGTATTCTGTTCTAGCTAGATTAGTTGTGTTGGTTCAAATGTTCAATATCTATGTATTGTCATCTATAAGCAGAACTAAGAAGTATTTAGTCTGACTGATCTCTCTCTTCATGATCTCCCTAAGCGGACAAGAACCTGACACCATAGTTTAAAAACAAGAACAGTACTCGTTAACAAGAACAGTGAAAACCAAGACCCAGTATAAAAGTACTGACCCCGTAATGAACTATGACCAGACGGTCTGAAAGGGGCAAAATACTCGAAGCTAAACATCCTAGGCATTTACAAGATGTACATGCTACACAGTACATAAATCCACCACAGATGTTATCGTTTGCCTTCAAAAGTTCTTTCACTATCAACGCATGCTATTGTCAGGGTCGAAAAAATCATCATATTCCAGCTGCAGAAGATGTAAATTTGTTAAATATCTTTGTTCCATTAAGAGTCAACTTCATATATCTTTTATTAGGGTGGTAGAAGAGTTCCAACTAGATCACTCACCTTTGTTTCATTATGAGTCAACTTCATCCTCCTATATTCTTGCTGTGCTTTCTTGGAGCGGAACATTGCCTGAACCCGCACAACAGATCTCTCAACACGCTCTTCAGCTTGTTTCCTGCTGTTTCGGTAGAAGTCCTCTTCTGTATCATTTTCCTGTTTCTCATCTCCATTAGCTTCAATGGGATCAACCTGAAGCCCCCGAAGCCCTTTTCTTTTTAAGCGCCACCGCAGAACAGCTTTTTCAAGCACTCCAACTCCCCATAGAATTTTTTGGTACTGCCTCCGCGTTTGGAAGGCTCGAAAAGCAGCCTGCACAAAAAGAAATTTGCCATCAACAACTTTTTCCTAGACTGCAAGGATATATGTTTCGTTCACAGGTCAACAACAAATTATCATGCACCTGTGCCAGAAAACTTAGTTGCAACTTCAATACTCTAGCCATGTCATACTAACCTACTATACTCGATGACGGTTGCGGTTTGACCAATTAAATATTCTGTTCAGACTAGCTGTGTTAACTTGCAACTGTACCAGCAAGAAGGTAAGGGAAGAGGGCTTACTTGAATTTTGACAGCTTGACGGCGCATATTAAGGAACTCTTGACGCATCTTCCACGTACGGAACCTATATTGAATACGGGCAGCAGCTGCCATCTTTTTTCGTGTATCATAGTGGCGAAATGCATGTTGAATCTTCAATGCTGCAATTATACTGCGTGCTTCATCCTCGGGAGTGGAATACTGAACTGCTTTAGTCTTTAATTTTAGTGTGTTCTCCCTGATGGCAGCTTGTATTCGTGCTGCTGCATCAGCAGCTGTCTGATAGGCTGTTAAAGTATCCTTCAGATACAAGTCCTCCTCACTCAGATTCTCAGAGTTCCCATAATAGTTTGTGTTAGTTTGAAGGGAGCCACTAACATTTCCAGCTATACTCATGTCCTCAAATTGTTCTACCAAAGCCTTTTCTGAAAGATAAGCTGCTAAGCCATCATAACCGTTCATGGATGCAATATCAGCAACAGTGCAGCCACCAGGGTTTTCTGAAGTAGGATCTGTGACCAAATTTGGCTTTGCCCCTGCAGATAAAAGAACTGCAACCATTTTCTCCCTGCAAAGGAGTGTTTTAGAATTACCAGACGTAAAAGATATACTCTAAATCTCACCACAGAATGCAAGCAAAATCATGATATTTGCACATAAATTATCTTCAATTTGGATGCATTTCAAACAACATACACAAATTCAGGAAAACCAAAGTATTGCTGGAATAAAGCCAAGATAAGACAGTTCCTGATTAACAACAAAAGAAACAAAGAACAAAGCATACCTTCCATGATATGCGGCCCAATGAAGGGCTGTCCATCCATGTCTATCACGAAAATCTAATGACAAACCAGACCATGAAAACAAACGAACAGCCCATGTATAATCTAGAATAGCACATAAGTGGATTACTCCTTGACCATGACTATCATATTCTTTGGTTTTAGAGCTGTCTAGAACTTTCTCCAACAGCCAATCTTTTAGTCTGTTCTTCAAGATGAGTTCAAACAAACTATCCTTTGCCAGTGGTAAAGGAGTATTGTTGTCTTCAATGGATTTGATCAAATCTTGCCAGCTATTTGATATGTGAGAAGTTCTATGGGAAAACTTCTTGGCTTCTTTGAGGGTATATGGTGATACTTTACTAGATACAATGCTCAAGCTTTTAGATGATGAGAAAAGCAAATTAGCAAGCCGCATCTGTAATTGAAACTCTTCCCATTTGTTCTCTTCTGAAGGAACTACCGAGTTACTTGTTACAGGAGATCGATATTCAAAATTTAGTACTTGGCTGATGGGTTTATGACCATCAAGGCTAATGAAAAGGTTCACTAATCCGGCCACATGCGGTGGTATGAAACATCGATATACCCCAACCTGAACAATTTCAGCAGGAATACATACATCGCCACAGATACAAAGTAGATTGGACTTTGCAAGATCTAAAAACTCTTGATGAAAGAAGCCAGTGATCAGAATCTGCAAGAAGAATAGTTAGAGGCTAGGGGATTGATACTGAATACAATTTGACTTCTCAACTATCTAAAAGGTATACAAAGTTAAGCATTTAGATAATATTTGTTTTAAATTGCTTTGGTGTTTAAATATTTCTCTTATGTCAATGTTGATGTGTTGAATCCTCTATGCTCGAGACACTGCTATGTATTCTATATTTCTGTTATACCACTTGCATTGAAATAACATTTGACAATTACAATGATAGGATGAAATTTCCCTTCTTCAATATAAGTTATTATCTAACTCACTTAGGGTTTATTGAGATTACAGTATTCGAACTCATTAATAGCCATGAAATCTATGCCAGTCGAACTCATTTGTTATTATATAATAAATAAATAAAACAAAATGTACATCAATAGCACAATGATCACTATGCAATATGGAGAATAAAACAGAGGGGATACCTTTGTTTTCTCATTTGAGAAAGCCCAGGATGGTGAAACATCGGTTATGATAAATATTTGCTCAGGAACAGAAGATTGAATATGTTCCATTGCTGGAGAAGTAAATGAACTCTGAGCAGCTATAAATGAGGAATCAAGCAAATGGTCATCCACTGAACCTGGAGAGTCGGTCATAATCTGGTTTATCCACCTCCCAAAACTGTCCTGACTACGCAGTCCATCATTACCCAAAATGTTCAGGGAATTACAGGGCCCCTTGACAACAGAATCCCTTCTCTGGGCATTTGAATTCACCTCACCCCCCAATGTCTGAACATAATTACTGTCTGGAAGATCAAAATGAATGCTTCCTGTCCTCGCACTTGAATTGAGCAAATTGCCAAAAGAAGAAACTTCAGCTGCTAAACCACTGGTTCCCTGCAAAATGCAGTTCATTAAAGTGGTTGCATCACAATTCACAAGACTATCAAAACCTACACACATACAAACACAATTCACAATACTATCAAAACCTATATATGGAGGCAATAGATGAAATCTCAATTTAGAAGTTGCATCTCAACCACATCTCTGATCTGGTGATTAATTGCAAGCCCTTAAATTAGCCCTTATAAGATCACCTTTGTGTGTGGGTGTGGAAGTAGACTTAAATTTATATATTATAGAGAGAGTCCTGTTGTTACAACTTAGATGGTAATAAATAATTCATCTTAGATGGTAACAACTTAGAGAGAGTCCTTCTGTTGTTACAATTGCGAGTTGGTGATAAATCATCCAACCATAATTTTATTGATCAGTCTTCATTGAGACTATCTGAAAAATGTTACTATATTAATAGTAATCTAGATTAACAAAAAAAAAAATCATCACTCAGAAACATGGAAAAACATATAGCTGATTTAATTGTTCGACAAGAGAAGTTGGAGAATACAAGATTTATAGCATACATATGGCAGGTAATAACTGGTATCTCATTGTGAGGAAAGGGTTCTTTATGTAAAGAAGTTGCAGCAGAAGTTACATATGAAAGACATAAGAAAAAGGGAAAAAATAACATTTAGATATTGAATGGTAGAACTTACACTACTTATGGTGCCATTTAGATATTGAATGTTAGAACTTACACCACTTATGGTGCCATTTCCCACAAGTTGATTCTGCTGGTCAAAGCCTGAAACTTTGTCTGGTACCCCAGAACCCCCACCAAAAGAAAAACAGAAGAGAAAATAGTTTATAGTTGTTAGTACTTTCCTCATTCTAGTTCTAGACTTCTAGCAATAACTGGTAGCTAGTCACTTACCTCCTCTGGAATCATAAGTGACCAAAAGCTCATCCCATTCAAGTGTATTGATATCATGGAGCCTTTGTTCATGATTATTGACAGTCGAACCGCTACCAGGCTCTGTTAATCATCAAAGAATCAAGAGTAAAGACCTTGGTGTATCCCATTTCAAGAATAAAAATAGGAGAATATGTAACAATCTATACTATGCTAGAAAAACAAATTACAATAGTGGTGAAGAAGTAAATTTATTTTGTCTGACTTGCTACTCAAAATGCCATAAGTTTGCTGAAATGAAACAGATGAACAATTCTGCAACAAAAGTCAACTTGCAGAAAATTCATCTACAGTCACCTAAAAGTTCATTTTCACCACCATAATATGAATTCTTAGCCCCAGAATCAAGTTCTTCTGATAGACGCCAAGGAGCAGATGGATCAGAGACAGAACTAGAATTTGAATTGGAATTCACAGGAGTTGCTGGACCCTGCACCTGTATCATAAATTAAAAACATACCAGCATAAGGTAATAAATTAAATGATTACTGAAAAGAATGGCCCAAAGCATTTGATTAGAGATTGCTAGGTTCTACCGCTTACACATAAAGGTGCACTATGTTCTGACATGTTTATCATTAAAAAAATAAATTAAATGAATAAAAAATTAACTGAGAGGCATCTCCCAAGGAAATTTGTCAGAAGCACCGGTCCATAAAGTTCCTTACTGCTACGGATAAAACTTTGTAGCAAGAGTTTACAGTGTCTATAAAGTTTGAATAAACTGCTTATGTATTAAGTAAATTGCTTTAAAACAAGTGTAACTCAGAATTGCTGAAAAATAAGAAAGTAGTAGACTTAATTCATGCCCTGATCAAATTCTTAAGCTTTGTCCGTCATTAAGTATAAGAAAAAGTAAAGAACAGTCGACTAGCTAAAACAACTCTACCTCCTGTGTTTCACGGTAATGAACAAGGACTATGTGTTCTAGACTCCTGCAATAAGATTAACAATAAAACAGTTGGTCAGAATACTCTGAGAGAGAGAGCGAGATAGGAACAGAATTTAACAATGAATCCATGAAGAGTATAATTATTACATACTTATCAAGCAGCCAATAACACCTCCGGACAAAGGTTGGGCTATCCTCACCATGGGCATAGTATACATGTATCCTTTCTTCATTACCAACCTGAACCATAAAAAGAAAAGGCAAAAATATGTAGGAGTTATACATAACAATAATCATTCCATGGAAAGGTAGCAACTAGGTTTGAGATTCTAATAGATTGTCATTAGGTACTACTTATAGGATGATGAAAACAACTACCAGCAGCAAACACCTTTTTATTAGAGTCACTTTATCACTTTTGCTGTTCAACGTCTCAGCCAAAAGGACCACTTGGGAAACAATTAAGATAATGCAACAGATTAACTAATAAAACAGAGTTACAGTAACTTAAAAGTCCACTAGTCCAGATATATGGAGGATAGTGCAAAAGAATTTTCAACCAAGCATTGATCAATAAATTTTTTGCATTTTTGAAGCCTCAAGTCCATTTGGAAAATTTTGATGGTGATATTCAAAATTATTCAGGGCCATCTGTTTTATTAAGTTATAAGCTTTTACTATTCTATGAATCATAACTCTAGCATAGAAAAATCATAACAAGTTTATTGTTCTCATAAAATGACGAACCTAAGAAACAAGGCTAGAGCTGCAGGTAAACACTATTAATTGCAAAAGATATGTTTTATATATATATATATAGGCGTGTTGATGTCCGCATTTATTCTTACGGTGCGGATTTCCACTTTACACTCACTTTTCAATCGAATTTTTATATCTCCACCATCTAGTCTTTAGATACTAATGTACAGATCATCTCTACAAAATTTTAGCCAATTTGGTTATCATTAATTCTGCACGCCTTTAAAGTGCGGAAGTCCCTTCATTCTCCACTGTCCGGCTCCAACGACGGTGCGCCTCCACCCGAGCGGCGTCCCCAACCACTTTCTCTCCCCGACGAGTCCACCGAATTCCAGTTTTCCGGCGAGATCGATCTTGTGTGAAGTTTTGGGTGGAGGTTGCTACCCAGACCTTCAAATCGATCTAGCCGGGAAGGGAAAGTGGTCGGGGACGCCACTGAAGTCCGCTCAGGTGGAGCCGCGCCGTCGTCGGAGCCGTCCGGTGGAGAACGGAAGGACGTTGGCACTATAAGCCCAGTGCGGACGTCCGCTTCATATCGTTTTCGTGTGTGTGTGTGTGTGTATACAGTCCGAATCCAAAGAGGACGTCCACACTAGGCTTAAACTGCAGACGTCCCTCCGTCCGGCGCCGAAGACGGCACGCCTCCACCTGAGCGGACACCAGAGGCGTCCCCGACCACTTTCTCTTCCTGGCGAGTCCGCCGAATTCCAGTTTTCCGGCGAGATCGATCTTGGTTGAAGTTTTGGGTGGAGGTTGCTGCCCAGACCTTCAAATCGATCTCGCCGGGAAGGGAAAGTGGTCGGGGACGCCTTTGGTATCCGCTCGGGTGGAGGCGCGCCGTCGTCGGCGCCGGACGGAGGAGAGCGGATTGACGTCCGCACTTTATGCCCATTGCGGACGTCCGCTTCATAGCAGGCCTGATATATATATATATATATATATATATATATATATATATATATATATTTGGAAACCCAGAAAACCCCAAAACCCGCTTCAGGTAAACCCTAAAGAACCCTGAATTGTTAAGATGCAGGAAACCCTTGCAAATAGTCAGGTAGGTACCATGAGGGGTCCGAACTCCAGACCACAAGCAGGAAATCCATCGGCCCCTCGTTGGTAATTTTAAAAGATGCGTCGATGGCATCAATGAATAACATTTCAAGGGAAAAAGGCAAAACTCACTTTCAAGTGTTCATGAGCTTCTTTGACTGTCTTCCCATCTTTTTTCTTTTTCCAGTTATGACCATCTTTCCTGAAGTTTCTAAGCATCTTACGGTCAAACAATACAATGGTGCCACCTGTTACATTAAGAATCAAACAACAGCTTCAGTACTTTGCATGATTTCCGGTCAAAGTTAACACCGGCAGAAGTTTAGATCATGCACGCATATTAGACACATGAAATTTGTCTCCCACTAGAACTAATTGATATAACTTCAACTAGAAGTAACAAGACTCGTGAAAATGATTGTGTATTGACCAATAAAAGTACCACATCTGCCTGCCCCCAATGCAAATCTCAATACTTACAAATGCATTTATCCTCAAGATACACACATAGATGGTGTACTAATGATTTGCCAAGCTTCATCACAGAGAGTTGATACTTTTAACCATACTTGTAAAAACACTTTCCAGGGGATATGGGAAGGCTACTAACAAGTTGTAAGTTTCATTGTGCTGAATGAATAATATTATGAGACATCAGTCGAATGACTTGAGTCACATCAAGATGAATTTGGGGTTGGGAACTGGAATAATATAAACCATAACATATAACCAGGGTACAGCTAAATGTAACAGAAACTTTACTTGGGGGCAAGTTCACTGGCTTGACATGGATGGTAAAATACTTGTAGTTATAGAGTAATGCATGGATTTCATTTGGGCGGAGCCATCTCCCTTTGGCTTCCTCCATAATAGTGTCAACATCCAAATCTGTGCACAAAACATGATCACAGCAAAAATAAGCAACAGAACTCACACCTTGATTCAAATATAATCTGATGAAGAATGCAAACACATAGTTAGTGCTGCAAGAAAAACCAAAAGGTATGCAAAAAACATAAGAAATCAGCACAGCAAAACCAACTCTAATCAAATCATCTAAACAGCATCACCATACCATCTTATCCATCTCATAAAAATATGATACATACCCTTTCATCCATACTACAACTAGTTTTTACAGCATTCATAAACATGAATTTCACTCCTGAGTTCACTAAAGGCACTTCAAAATCCAACCTTTTTGCTTCCACTGAACACTTAAATCACTAAAACAAAACCGATTATTCATTACTCTAGTTCATTTTCTTCAACAATCAAACCAATCAGTCAAAATAGAACAACAAATTCCACACACACAGAACGAAGTACCAATCTTTATCTTCAAAAACAAAACTCATCCATCCGTACCTTGCATTGTATAAAATCCATGAATCTCCGAACCCACAAGCGGTTTGTCCATCTCCTCTTCTCAAAGTTCAAAACTTTCCCTAGCAATTCTCTCACTCAAACCTTAAACCCATAAACACCTACACCCAGATAGAAAATTCAGTAATAATTTCTCATAAAAATCAAAACTTTATATATGGGCACGGATTCTTTCATATTAAACACGATCGCAATCAAATAAAAACATCAAGGGGGTTCTGAAACTAGAAACTTACCCGATGAAAAACGGAGTTAGATGAAGAGAAGAGAGAGAGCTTCTGACAGTGTAGCCTCCTCAACAACTCTATGATTGTCCGTTATTTAGTAAAATAAAAAAGCAGGAAAATGAGTAGGAGCTGACTCAATTAACAATTACAATGGAAAACGCTTGAATTTTACAAACCCAATAAAGGACGAGACTTTTCGCCTTTTAGCTATGTTAAACTATTTATACTATAATTGCAGACATATATGTACAGGACAGATCTGGTTGGTCAAATGGTCAATGTGATTCGTTGCGGCCGAGGCTCCATCCTCTGTACCGCGTCACTGGTTATGCACGCACCCTAACCCGTGTCTAACTGTTTATAGTTCCAGACAAACCAAGTAATATCAAATCAAATAACAAGCGGTCGGATAAGAATATATTATGAAGTATTTATATTTTAATTTTGAGTACGGTTATTGGGACCTTTAAATTTACTCAGTGCACCTACATATCTCTTTACACTTTCCTTTTATTTTTAAAAATAAGTATTTGCTCATTAAACCTCATTTGAAATTTCTAAAATAACATTAAGTTTATTATTTATATATATTTTAATAATTTATTCATTATATCTCTTACACGTTTTTTAGACCTCCCACACTTTAATTTTTCTTTTTCTTTTTACATGCAAACATCTATTTCCGATCTCGATTGCTTGATTTTTTTTTTCGTCTTCTCTTTTTCCACGAAAACCTCTTTCACAACCTTAATCCCTTGTTGTTTTTAGGCTTTTTTTTGCATAGAATGTCATCAACCTCTATTATTTGATCAAGTTGTAAGAATGATTTTTCGATGACAACAATTGCAAAAAAAAATTCAAATCATGAATTGCAATTGCAAAGCAATAAAATACATCAATTCCAATATATGAAACATTATTTGAAGCATCTATTAATACAAAAATTCTCAACATAACCAAAAAATATTCTAATGATCTTTAAGTGTGATAGTCTCGGAAACTGTAGTAACTCTTTCTGGATGAGGTATTTGAGTATAGAGATGCAACCGATTAATATATCTACTGTATAATGATTTTGCTTTGTCATCAGCATGGCGGTACCAATGTGGTGAAACTGGTGGTAATGGACATCCTGCTACCAACGATACCTATTAAAAAAAACATATGATTAGGTTAGACTTTATAACTAAGCAAATGCATAAAGATGTAATGATAGTACTTACCTGCACAAAGTGATTTCCATTAACAAAACCAATTCCAAGTTCAGGCAGTTCTTGATTTTGAAATCTTCCAATGACATGTTCCATCAAAGAAAGAAAGGTCAGGCACTGTCCATCAGATAAGTTTATAACAACAACTCTGTAACAAGTAGCGATCAGATACCCCATATCAGTTATACACATCCATTTTCTACATGGTGCAGCGGATCCAGAATGGTGAATTCTCTATTTGAAAGACATATTGAATTTGTCTCTGGATGCTTGTTTGATTTTGTTGAAGACAATACAACCGTAGGAGAAGCATTAACCTTTTCTGATAGTACTTGTGACTGACTTTGAATGAGACTAGCTTCAGCAATCTCAAAACCAGATGGTAGATGACGAGTGCTATTGTCAATCTTAAGACGCCCTTTGGTTTTAATCTTCTCACTTGGTTGTTGAAGCATTGTCGAACTTGGAGTTATAATCTCGTCTATTTTCAACAAGACCTGTCTCTTGGTTTCATCATCCTTTTCTTCGAGCCATTTTTGCAATTGTGTCAATCGCAGTCTTAGCTGAAGTTTTTCTTGTGATCAATTTTCTCCTCAAAGTTACCTACACTTAATAGCCTCCAATGTGAGTGAACAACATTTATTGGAATAGGCTGATAGGAATTCTGATATTCAAAAATCTCAGGTGCACATGGTAATTGGTGTGTGCGGCGTATGGCACAACCACATGAGACAAGACTAATTTCAGCTGCATCAACCCTACATTCCATGGTTGAGTTAGTGTGTACCTTATATGAAATATAAAAAAATGAAGGTAAAGACTACAAGGAAGAGAATTTACCTTATCTATTCAAGTACAATTTTGTTTAGAGCGGTAATTGATACACTACCAATCAGTTCTTTCAGGTATGCATGCTTAAAGTGATGTTGTACAAAGGATAGACTCTTTTCAAAGGATGTCTTTATTTCAGTGTGATGTAACTCCATCAAAGAGTGAATATAATCCCATGATACACTGAAGTCGAGTTTACTAGAACCAAGATGTCGCTTAAGTTTTGAATGTGCACTTTCCGCCCTAATACATAATAATAATAATAATAATAATAATAATAATAATAATAATAATAATAATAATAATAATATATAGTTAAAAAAACAGTTACTTAGTGTGTCTTAACATAGAATAATAAATAAATCCAACAAAAATACAAAGACAAAAGCGATTTATAAGATTACCTGTTAGATGTACTTGTACCAAGATGCATACAATTATCTACCCATGCAGCCACAAATCTGTCTTTATATTGGTTCAACCAAGTGGTTTTCAAATAATTGATGGCAACAGGAAATGAGCTATATTTTGACTCAAGTACTTTTAAGTTATTCAAGTACTGATCTTCGGTTTCAGAATTCACCACGGACAACTAATCACTATAAAATGCATTCCACCCTTCTCTCTTCTCAAATAGCTTCTTGCAGTGAGTTGCAACTTGCTTGTTGATGTGCCAGCCACACAGTACATGCCTAGTACTGGGAAACACATTATTTATAGAATTCATAAGAGCCAATTCTCGATCAGTTACTATCACACTTGGAATATACTGATCATCTAAAAAAGTCTTCAATGTAGTCAAGGCCCATGTATAATTGCTTCTTTCTCTTTGGACATATAACAAAATACAACATTGAAGGTCTTGTTAGTGGACGTGATCCCAACCATCTCTAGAAGTGGAAATTGATACCTGTTTGTTTTGTAAGTGCAGTCCATAATAAGTACATGTGGAAATAAATGTAAAATCTCAATGCTGTAAAGGTGACACCAAAACAAATATGTTACTTTCCCATGATCACCATCACTTCTATGATGCTCAATATACTTGTGCTCAGACAAGTTACTTAGCAGTTGCTGCATTTGTGTTCTCTCAGTTCTAATCTTTGTCCTGTATCATTGCCTGGCATTATATATTGTTTTCATTGTTGTTACATTTTTTGAATTTCTTCTGTTGATGACAGTCAAAATATCCTTAGGCCTGATTAAAATCGTGGACATATCCACTAATAATGAATTTTCTTCTACCGATAATCGACCTGCAAATGGGTGCCCATGAAGATATTTCAAAGCAGCATGATTATGCACTCCATAACCCACCTCTAACTTCTAATCATCTCTATTTCCAATGTTGATGCCTCGTAATGAGAATGGGCATCCACATTTATTTGTACCAATATGCCTCGGCCGCTTCTTTTTTTTACTCTCTACATTAGACTCTTCTATAATTGTATCAGGATCAGACTTCAGAGACTTATATGACGTATATTGCCCATTCCTCTCCCAACAAAACCTTACTTTAGGTCTCTTCTTCTTATTGCCAATTTGTCTGGAGTCAGACCGTTGAATAACAATCACAAAATTATTTCAAATTCCTCCTGAACGAGTCCATTCAATCATCTCAGCTTCACTTATGAATACCTACCAAAACATAAACTAATCAGAAATAAAAATATGCTAGCTAGCTAATATAGACTCTTACAGTATTTAATGAACACTACCAGAACATGCACTTTAGCCGACGAAAAATTTTCGTCGGCCTGTTAAAAAAATTCGTCGGCTAAGACCTTAGCCGACGAGCCTTCGTCGGCTATAGTGTCGTCGGGAAAAGGTCGTCTGTGATGACTTTAGCCGACGAAATTTTTTTTTCGTCGGCTATAGTCCCACTTTAGCCGACGAAAAATATGTCGTCGGCTATAGTCCCAGACTTTAGCCGACGAAATATTCGTCGGCTAAAGTGCGTAATAAATAATAAAAAAATAACTATAGCCGACGAAATATAAAATATTTCGTCGGCTAAACCTTATAAAAAAATTAAAAAAAATAACTATAGCCGACGAAATATTAGGTTATTCGTCGGCTAAACCTTATAAAAAAATTCAAAAAATAACTATAGCCGACGAAATATTAGGTTATTCGTCGGCTAAACCTTATAAAAAAAATTAAAAATAACTATAGCCGACGAAATATAAAATATTTCGTCGGCTAAACCTTATAAAAAAAATTTAAAAATAACTATAGCCGACGAAATATTAGGTTATTCGTCGGCTAAATCTTATAAAAAAATTAAAAAATACTATAGCCGACGAATATAGTGTTTGAATATCGTCGGCTAAAGTTGCTGGGTTTTGAAAAAAAAACTGCAGAAAATTCACAACAAATGCAAATGACCTCATCTCCTTAGTACCCCATTAAATTTTGATTGAGAACAAGGACTAAATTTCAGAAACATGAATTAATATGATTGAGAGATCTTCCAAACTATGAGCAGAAAACCATAAGCAATCGTCACTTGTCCTAGAGAATAAATGTGAGAGTGAATGCCTTGAACTAGCAAACACATAACGACTATTATTATCCGCAAATTCAAAGACAACAACTGACGCACATCATCAATACATAACAACAAATCGTAAAATGCAGTCGAAACCCAAGAGAGATCGGACACCTCCTTCTTTGGGTTGAAATGTACTTGAGGATGAGGGAAGGCTTGAGGCTGGAGCAACAGGAGGAGGAGGGAGGGCTCGAGGAGGCGAGCCGGTGAAGGAGAGGACGGATCGGGGCTGGAGCAGCAGATAATAGACTACTTACCATCCATCTTCGCCTATATAAAGAACTTTAGCCGACGAAATTATTTATTTTCGTCGGCTAAACTCTTTTGAAAATTTTGGTTTACCGCCAAAAATTTTGGTTGAAAATTTTAAAAAATTTTCGACTTTAGCCGACGAGTTTTCATATATTTTCGTCGGCTAAAGTCCTTTGAAAATTTTGGTTGACCGCCAAAAAATTTTGGTTGAAAATTCAAAAATTTTTCAACTTTAGCCGACGACTTTTCATATTTTTCGTCGGCTAAAGTCCTTTGAAAATTTCGTCGGCTAAAGGTACCAATTTCGTCGGCTAAAACTTGGAAATTCGTCGGCTAAACCTTTGAAATTCGTCGGCTAAAAGTATTTTTATACATTTGGCATGTTGTGATTGTGATGATCAAACTTGAGAAACAGAAATCCAACCGTCAGATTTGACCATCATGATAAAATAAATGTATGGGAAAAAATTCAACTTGATCCGAAAAGAATAAGGGCTCGATCCGGACGGTCAATCTCGTAAGTCAAACCCCTAAACGCACGGAAAAGGTCGTTCGACCGTCTAAATTACGTATTTTGGCCGGACCTCCAACTGAAAATAGTTTTAAACCGATGACACGCAACAAGTTGTATAAAAATTTTACGCAAAATAACCACCGAATATAGGGCTACTCATAGGGGGAAAAATGAAAAATTGCATTGACCGCAACTATCGGCACCGAATATTTACCGGAATAGTGTGATTTTTCAACCGTGGATGTATTTCAACATTCTCGTCATATATTATCTCATGACTTTTTAGCGTTTGAAGGTTTTACGTATAGTTTGTTTTTGAAACGGAACATTTACATAACACTTGGTAAACAAGTTATACAACATTAGTATGCATGTTGTGATTGTGATGATCAAACTTGAGAAACAGAATTCCGACCGTCAGATCTGACCATCATGATAAAATACATGTATGGGAAAAAATTCAACTTGATCCGAAAAGAATAAGGGCTCGATCCGGACGGTCAATCTCGTAAGTCAAACCCCTAAACTCACGGAAAAGGTCGTTCGACCGTCTAAATTACGTATTTTGGCCGGACCTCCAACTGAAAATAGTTTTAAACCGATGACACGCAACAAGTCGTATAAAAATTTTAACGGTAAATAGGGTTGACCGCAGTTTTAAAAGAAAAAAATCAAACCCTAAAAACAGAAAATTACATAAAAAGCCTAGATCCGACGGTCGGATTGGCCCCGAAAGGAAGTTAGCTTGGATTTGGGCCTGCGGAGCTACTGTCAAAATTTCAGCAATTTCTGACGGACGGATCAAAAGTTACACCCCTTTTTGCGTAGGACTATATTGCATCAAAATTTGTAAATATAAGGCACTTTAGCCGACGAAATTATATTTTTCGTCGGCTAAACTTTTAAAAATTTCGTCGGCTAAAGTCTAAAAATTTCGTCGGCTAAAGTTTTGAAAATTTCGTCGGCTAAAGTCTAAAAATTTCGTCGGCTAAAGTCTAAAAATTTCGTCGGCTAAAGTTTTGAAAATTTCGTCGGCTAAACTTTTGAAATTTTCGTCGGCTAAAGTTAACAGACTATAGCCGACGAAAAAAATTATTTAGCCGACGAAATAAAAATTTCGTCGGCTAAAGTTGATCATAGCCGACGAATATTTTTAATTAGCCGACGAAGGAAAATTTCGTCGGCTAAAATCCACTTTAGCCGACGAAAAAAAAATTCGTCGGCCTGGTTTTTTTTTTTTCGTCGGCTAAAGCGTTTCTTCTGGTAGTGGAAATTAAGAAATGATTTACCTTATCAGTTGTAAATTGAGTGGTATGATCTAATACATCATCAACTTCAACTTTCATGTTTGGAGTAAAGCTATCACCATTTTCTCTATCCTATATGTCGTAAGAGATTGAAAATAAGCAAAGTGGTGTTTGTGACCGAATGTATAATAAGTTAGAAACTACAAAAGTAAGAAAATAGGTATACATGAAGCGAATCTGCTGAAATATTAAAGCAAGCCCTTTCTCTTGTAGAATGGCGATGACCTATTTAGATTAATGTTACAAACAAAAAAAGTTAAAAACCCAGAAACCTTTGACCTAGAAGAAAACCTTAACAAGGCCAATCTCGTCGACCACCACTCCATGAAGCATGTCCTCGAGGAGAAGATTCATTCACAAGAACAAGAACAAGACAAGGAAGAAGAAGACCAAGAAGAAGATTATGAAGAAGACGTTTCCTAAACTAAACGAAAATCAGAAGGAAGAAGAAGAAGAACATATCATAAATCGAAACAAAAATTATATTAGTATTGAAAAGATAAATTGTTTGAAAGTTTTGAAACAAAATATTGCGTCTTCATCAATGGAGACTCTTCCATAGGTGTAGTAGTTCTTTGTGATTGAGCAACGGTTACACTTTAGGGTTTATAGACTCCTCACGTTTTTTATCGTTAACTTGAAGAAGAAAAAAAAAAAGAATACTAATCTGATTACAATTTTTTTTTGTGAAATTCAATGTCTATTATTGTCATTTTGTATGAGGTTATATTTGTAATCCAATTAGTCAAAACATATGGAGGTACACTGAGCAAATCTGGATGTCCTAATAGCCGTACTCTTTGATTTTTATCCCGTTATCTATACTAGGCGGCTAGAGAGATAAAATATTCTCACATAATTATTAGACACGAATTAGTTTGTAGGTTTAAAAGGCTTTTGAGGAAAGCTCTAATTTCCATATATAAAAAAAAATTGGTTCACGAATACCTCTAACTTCTCTGTCAAAGAGGGCAGGAGCCTATGCACTTGTATGGATCGATCTTTTTATTATCAAGTGATCATAGAGTGAACCTGCATATTTGTAACTTAATTCTCATCTTCACTCACCTACTTAGACGAACATGTACGTCTATAACTATCGAGTGGATAGTTCTAGTTCATGTGACCTTATTTTGGTACTTGGTATTTGTTGGTCTATTTTTTCCTCAGTTTTATTGTTATCATGTACATGTAAGTGTTGCCGTTTAAACCAATGTGATATCTACATGGTAGTTTAAAGTTTGAATTGTAAAAAGATGCTGATGACTTAGGTAGATAGAACAAGTTGCCGACGATCCGACGGCGCCCTAGTGTATCTTCTTTTGACCATAACATCTGAAAACGAAGACGTTGGTGATCAGGTCGTAGTTCCCAATTAAAAGTTGAAGGTGACTCTTGAGCTGAATCCTTCTTCCACACGGCCCGACGTCGTGTTGAAATTCATGGCGATGGTACAGCGTACCAGGTTAGGTTATGTTTCCTTGTCTCAGTTGTCTATTTGTCACAACAGCGGTGCATGAGCACTTGCTTAGAAAGAGACGAGGAGATATGACAAGTAGAGCAGTCCGTGATCGTTTTTCACGTTGCCGATCAGATTCTCTGATCAGAACCAGTCACTTCAAAGAGAATAGGGAAAGCACTCAGAACAGACTAGCAGAAGAAACATGGATGGATTATTGATTCCATTTAGCATTTGACGCCTGTAATTAGGGACCCATTTATAGATTTTCTTGGATCATCATGTCTTTTTCTTTATTCTTTGTTTCTCCTGGCCCTCTCTCACCGGCCAACACAGTCAGTCATTCAGTCCATGACATGACAATGGCTTCAAACGCTTTAAAATGCAACCCCAAACACAAAGATCGATCTTGAGGGTCTCAATCGGGAAAAAGAAAACATGATGAAAAGGGTTTATATATAACTGACATCAAATTTAACACAAATTTTAATATTAATTTTTAGTTATTAGATTTTAAAACAATAAATGGTTCAGATTAATTTTAAATATGATGGTAATAAATAACTAATTGACGTGACAAGTGATGTAGACTTACCTAATATTTTAAAATCTGGAAACTAAAAAATAGTTGTACGATTAAAAAAAAATTCGCCAAAAAAAGAATCGACAGAAGAACACAAACACTTTGATCGGATCAAGTGTTTTCAAACCGGGACACTTTGATCAAGTTGCATAAAAGCTTGGTTAGATAATGATTGCCAGAACAATATTGAGAGTTTTAATTTGATATTTTTAAACATCTAGGCTTTCTGCTCTTTGTGTATATTTCGTTAAACTAATCTAACTTGAAATAAACTGTTTGTACTCAATTCAGATCATAAAGTTGCAGCTCTAACATGTAAGATCTTCATATATAGACCAATGACTATGGAAAAATCAATTATAAAAGAACAGCACACGAAAAATCTTACAGCTTTGCATCATTGTGGTCCTTTTCTTTTCTTTTTTTTCTTTCATCTGTGTTCTTATTTGGTCTTCTGTCAATCTTTATTTTTTTTATCAATTTTATTTTGTAATCGTACAAACTAGATTATGAATTCCAGATTTTAATTTGATTTTTCCTTATTTTCTTTTAGTTTGATTTGTTATGAAATTGGATAAATTTACGTCATTTGCCACATTAATTAGTTATTTGTTGTCATCATATTTGAAATTGATCTAGACCGTTCATTGTTTTAAAATCCAATGGCTAACAAACATTGTCAAAATTTGTGTCAAATTTGATGTCCCTTGAGCTGGACTCATATAACTTATACAGTTAGATAATTAGATTGTTAGAAACTTAGAATGATGGCATATTATCTATTGATTAAGGGTAAAGTGTAGAGAAAGAGAGATATGACAAAATAATAGAGAAATCATCATTGATAGGAGCCCTTTATATAGAGAATTACACAGTACCAATATGGTAAGGATAATTAATACATAGATCTAGTCAAACTACATAGCCTAATGACATAAGGCTAAGACACACATAAAAAATATATAGAAGAATATAGAGTATCCTATAACACTCCCCCTTGTGCCATGCGCTGATGTGCCGATGGTGCTGATTTGTTGCCTCGTCAAAAACGTCGCCACGTCACAAAAATCTTGTGGGAGAAAAACTGAACCTTGATCATAGGAGAAAAAGAGCACAACGCACCACTCACATTTGATAATAACATATATGTATGTGCTAGACTCTCCCTGAAGTTTGCACATCCTCCTGATCTTTATATCAATCATAGGGCTCTTCCTGATTCTTACTAAACAGGGAAATTTCAACAACTTAATATGTCAATGCTCTTTAACATGTCTTCAAATGTGACATTGGATAATGATTAACTAGATCATGCCGTATTGTCCTCAAATATGATCTTGTACACTTAGATCTTGAGGAGAATGTCGCTTGTGAACTCAAAACATAAGTTCGTGTATGAAATCAGATTTCCGGGCAGTATAATCTTCAGTTACAAGAACAGCCGTAACTTCCTCTAATACGTATGAATGAAACGTAAACGGTTTTGGAAACTAGATTCATTTAGCTTTCCAACCGTATATTACACACATTCTGGTTCGTCAGGAGCTATTCACAAAGTCCAGTCAACCTTGATTGTTTTGCCAAAATCAGATTCTCGGACATATTCTTCATACTTTACGAAAACGAACATAACTCACTGAATATAAAAGGTATGATCAAATAGTTGGTGTCTTTAAAAAGTAGACACATATACCATTCCAATGGTACCAATTTCACCATTTTCTAGTGAGTGAGATTTCATGTAGGTCCCGTGGAAGTTGACCTACGAAACTTGACAGATTCTGATTTCGTTTTTGATGTGTCTTTCTTATGTAGGGATATAATAAGCCTTAACTTTTCATACGATTAAGTACTGAAAAAGAAGTTACTGCCATTACATTGGCGTTGCATAGGCGCATAGCTACACTTAGCTTTACAACTTTTCATAGCAAATGAAATGTCAAGTCTTTCGTATTGTGTTGAGTACATTGATGCGTCTTGTTGTACTTAGATGAGAACTCTATCTCTTAACACATATTTGTCATCTTACTTTAGACAAAACAACGGATCTATCTTTAGAGAAAAGACTTTGACTAATCATGAGAGTATATGTAGGTCTCACTAGTTAGAGAGCGCCTAAGCCGATTGATGGAAGATCATCATCAATACAGTCATTGAGTGCCTTTTCGAGACCGTGTCTTCTCAATATCTTTTTCATTCTTAACTTCGGATGTTGATACATATTAGTATCTCTTGTTCAATCAAGAGTCCATGTAAATCCGAAATGAATACGCAAAGACATAATTCACCATATCCCTTCCAAATCAAGTAGAGTCCATGTGTGTTTCAATACCTTTAGCAAACGCATGCTCTTGTGGTCTGTAGCCACTTGATTTGGATGAATGAAGTCCGTTTAAGATCTTCATGTATACCTCTGATCCCATAGAGATGTTATTATGACCATATTCATAGGTTGCGTGATCAGTTATTAGGAAACTACAAAACTGACAAAGTAGTGGAGTTCAATGACATCCATTACGAGAGTATATCTCATCGTAGTCAATCTTAGTGCGTGTTAGTGAGAGACCTTGCGCCATAAGGTGAGTCAAAACTTTTGTTCTCACTACGCTATCTAACAAAGGCATAATTGATAGGGTTTAGCTTGCTGTGTCGGCATCACCTGCTCAAGGACCTATTTCTTTATTAATGTTGGATCACATCTTTCCATTAGGCCTATCAACTAAGTTGATATCCATCAACGAAGGGTGGTTCGATAGTAGACTCATTATCCCACGTCCTTATGTACACTAGTGTAATACTTGTAGAGATCTCTATATGGAATATATTTGACATTGAGGCGTCCCCCAACGATAATCACAATTCAGACTTCATGATACGGATTTGAGTATCACTGATCAATGGATCAGGTTGTGCCAAACTCGCTTTCTTCCTAATGCGAGAATGTATCGAACCTAAGGGCTTCCTTCCTTTTGGTGAGCCACATGGCCTTATACCACCAATTTTGCCACTATATGGCATCACCATTTCATCAACCATGGTGATGGCGTCAAGACCAACACTTTTTGGTCGCACCATGTCCTCTTAATAAGATATCAATCATTGCAAACATATTTGCAGCATGTGATCTCGTCAGTTTAACACTTTAAGCATTTGAGATCAAGATAAGACTTAGTAGGGACGAACTACGATAATTCACATTATTCTACTTGAACACTTATGTTCTTATCTCCCCATAACAACTGGAATATTGTCTCATCAAAGAGACAATACACAATTTAGCGGTGAATGAGATCGTCTGATAAAGTTTCTACATATGCGGATTATAGGTGGATGTTCATATCCAACCTAAATACTTATTCATCTCAAATGACCCATCATTGTGTGCAGTAGCAGTGCGATTTGGCACCTAGAAATAACATCTAGCCGAGCTCAAAGATTGGAGATCTGTTTCAATCTTGTTTGAGCTCAAGGATTACAATTTCGTATCAATCCTCGTATACAGTCACGAGTTGTAGTATAAAAATATTCAATGACGGTGGGTCGTAGATGAATAGTAAAGTTACATGCAAATATTGCATAGCCCCAAAACGCAATAGAAAGATTGGTGCATATCAATAATGTTCGAGCGACTAGCTAAAATTGCTTGGTCGTAGCCTCGGTGAGACCCTATTACGTGTGAACATGGGGTACATGACACTTCAACTCATATCCCGATAAACTTCTTTAAAGAATGGGTAGTGATCCCGTAGAAGTATAAACAGTAGATAATAGTGTAACACGTGACTAGTATGTTAACACTTCAACGAACACCATAAATCATAAAAAGGTGTCCGCACGTTGGTTGTATCTATCTACATAGTTTGATATAAGAATAGAATATTCTCTTTTGTGTCATTTAGTGTAGGAGGGTCTCACTCCTAATTTAGCTAAAAAATAGGTTGTCAAAACGAGCAATGAGCATTGCAGGGGGCCAATAAGACTTCGAGGGAAGGACGGTGCACCTCAATTATTTAAGAAATTGACCGGACGAGCTCCGGGAAGTTGGAGTATGTTTGGGTGACGACAATGTCCCCCGGGTGCCTCCATTTACAAGCATGGCGTCACCATTATGCTTCATGATAAAGCTAGATCTCGAATGTCTTCGTTTTGAGTTGAAGAATGGATGTCCATGAGAATTTCTCAAAATTTAGACCATTATATCTCTTCCAGGATGACCGATTTGGTCAAATTCAAAGAGTATATGAGTCGGTGTCCTAAATATCATATTTGGCAACAACATGTGATTCGATATTCGAATCATAGTGAAATACAATCCACTAGATTAACTTATAAACTTCTCTAAAATGCATTTTAATTTGCATTCATGAGAAGGTATACAAAAGAACTCATGTTCATTCTCACAATGTGTTTTTGTTTCTACATGTTTCGTCCCGAGCTGGGAAGTGGTCACGGGGCGGAACGAAGTAGAATTCTTAGGGTCTTTCACTCGGTACCTGCACAAATGACAGCGTCACGGGGTCGGGACTGGGGTGGCCCAGTCTTCGACTCTCCGATGCTTAAGTTAGCTTTGAGCACTTGTACGGGTAGAGGAATGAAAGAGGGAGAGAATATACGTGAGTGTGTATATGTGTGTGTACCTTTTATGATAGGTTGAGCTTGTTTTATAAGGCAAGTACGGGTACCTTTGCCTTAGTCTCCAATGTGGGACTCCTTGCCCTCCTTTGGAGTGTCTCCCCTTTTGGGGGTGTTTTGCCGCTAGAGTGACCTTGGCAAGCGGTTTGTTACCGGCCCTTCATTCTTTGGATGTCTGTGAAGGGATCACCAGGGCTCACTACCAAAAATAAAGCTTTAGGCGACGAAATTGAAAAAACCGGGCGACAATTTTTTTTTCGTCGCCTAAGAGCCTAAAGTTCAACTTTAAGCGACGAAATCAAAAATCGTCGCCTAAGCCTAAATTTCGTCGCCTAATATAGAAACTAGGGCGACGAAAAAATATTTCGTCGCCTAAGATATTTATATCGTCGCCTAAGTTTTTATTCTTCGGCGACAACTATATTTTGACGTCGCCTAAGTGTTTTTAATCCTTAGGCGACGAAACTCAATTATATCGTCGCCTAAGTGTTTTATTTTTTTATTTTTTCTTGGCCGACGAAATACAAGCATTTCGTTGGACTAATAACATCTTGACCGACGAATTAACCTAATTTCGTCGGCCAAGAGTAATCCGAATAATTAAAACAAATAAAGCACATTTAAATTTCATTGTACATGATTTTTTATTTTTACCCTTGGGCGACGAATTTAACAAATATCGTCGCCCAAGTATCATATTGACCGACGAAATGAGGGTAATTCGTCGGCCAAGATAATCCGAATAATTAAAATAAATAAAGCACATTTAAATTTCATTGTACATGATTTTTTATTTTTACCCTTGGGCGACGAATTTAACAAATATTGTCGCCCAAGTATAATATTGGCCGACGAAATGAGGGTAATTCGTCGGCCAAGATAATCCGAATAATTAAAATAAATAAAGCACAATTAAATTTCATTGTACATGATTTTTTATTTTTACCCTTGCGCGACGAATTTAATAAATATCGTCGCCCAAGTATCCTATTGGCCGACGAAATTAGGGTAATTCGTCGGCCAAGATAATCCGAATAATTAAAATAAATAAAGCACATTTAAATTTCATTGTACAAGATTTTTTATTTTTACCCTTGGGCGACGAATTTAACAAATATCGTCGCCCAAGTATCCTCTTGGCCGACGAAATTAGGGTAATTCGTCGGCCAAGATAATCCGAATAAGTAAAATAAATAAAGCACATTTAAATTTCATTGTACAGGATTTTTTATTTTTACCCTTGGGCGACGAATTTAACAAATATCGTCGCCCAAGTATAATATTGGCCGACGAAATAAGGGTAATTCGTCGGCCAATATAATCCGAATAATTAAAATAAATAAAGCACATTTAAATTTTAAGGAAATGTTTTTTATTTTTATAACCCCGTAAGCGTCTCGTCGATTGGAAACTATTCTCAGTTGAAGGTCCGGCCAGATTACGTGATTTGGAGGGTCGAATAGCCGAATCCGTCCGTTTAGGGGTTTGACCGCTTTGATTGACCGGACAGATCGAGCCCTTATCTTTGTCCGATGGAGCTGAATTTTTACCCACCCACGTAATTCGTTATGTTGGTCATATCTAACGGTCGGTTTTCATTTCCTCTTATCCGATCACCAAAATCACAATATATGTACTAATGTTGTATAACTTTTTTGTGTTAAGTTTAAGTTTCGTTTTGAATACAACGTATACGTAGAGGCCTCAAACACCAAAAAGTCGTGAAATAAGATATGACCGGAACGGTGAAATACGTCAACCCGTGAAAAATGAAGATATTCTGGTAAAATTTCGGTGCCGGTTGTTCCGGTCAACGAATTTTTCTCTTATTTCTACCTGGTGGTAGCCCTATCCCGGGTATTCATTTTTTACCAAATTTTTATAGCCCCGTAAGCGTCTCGTCGATTGGAAACTATTCTCAGTTGAAGGTCCAGCCAGATTACATGATATGGAGGGTCGAATAGCCGTTTCCGTCCGTTTAGGGGTTTGACCGCGCCGATTGACCGGACGGATCGAGCCCTTATCTTTGTCCGATGGAGCTGAATTTTTGCCCACCCACGTAATTCGTTATGCTGGTCATATCTGATGGTCGGTTTTCAGTTCCTCTTCTCCAATCACCAAAATCACGATATATGTACTAATGTTGTATAACTTTTTTATATAAGTGTTAAGTTTAAGTTTCGTTTTGAATACAACGTATACGTAGAGGCCTCAAACACAAAAATGTCATGAAATAAGATATGACCGGAACGGTGAAATACGTCAACCCGTGAAAAATGAAGATATTCCGGTAAAATTTCGGTGCCGGTTGTTCCGGTCAACAATTTTTTCTCTTATTTCTACCTAGTGGTAGCCCTATCCCGGGTATTTTTTTTGTTTTTTTTTATATTTTTATGGACCCGTAAGCGTCTCATCGATTGGAAACTATTCTCAGTTGAAGGTCCGGCCAGATTACGTGATTTGGAGGGTCGAATAGCCGTTTCCGTCCGTTTAGGGTTTTGACCACACCGATTGACCGGACGGATCGAGCCCTTATCGTTGTCCGATGGAGCTGAATTTTTTCCCACCCACGTAATTCGTTATGCTGGTCATATCTGATGGTCGGTTTTCAGTTCCTCTTCTCCGATCACCAAAATCACGATATTCTGAATTTTATGATAGAACTCTTGGCCGACGATTTTCTTCATCTTGGGCGACGAGATTTATAGTGAAGAACATCGTCGCCCAAGTAGGGTCTCTTAGGCGACGACTTCAAAAAATCGTCGCCCAAGATTATCTTAGGCGACGATTTTTAAAAAACAGGGCGACGATTTCGGAACCCTAACCATTCGCGCAGCCACTCACAAATCCAAGCCCTCTCTCTCTCTCTATGAAAATCCACCGAAGCCCTCTCTCTCTCCCTCTCTCCGACCCCGACCCCACAACCCGACGCCGACCCCGACGCCGACCTCGACCCCGACCCCGACCCCGACCCCGACCCTGACCCCGACCCACAATTTAAGGTATAACCCTAAAATCCTAAATTGGTTATGTTCATGAAAATTTTAATTGTTGTTGTTGTTGTTTGAAATTGTTGAAATTGTTTGAAATTGTTGAAATTGTTTGAAATTGTGAAATTGTTTGAAATTATTGTTTGAAATTATTTGAAATTGTGAAATTGTTTGAAATTTGGGAGAAGTACAAAATTATTGTTGTGTTGTGAAATTGTTGGTGAAATTATTGTTGTTGTTGTTGTAATTTAGGAAATTAATGGTAAATTAGGGTAAATTTGTGTAAATTATGGTAGGATTTTAGGGTAAATTATGGTAAATTGTGATGTAAATGATAATTGTAAAATATTAGGGTTTACGGTTTAGGGTTTAGGGTTTAGGATTTGTGGAAATAATTTGTAAATATATTGTAAATGATTAAATAATTTTTGATTAAATAATTAAATAATATAAATTATAATTGTAAATATATTGTGGAAATTTTGAAAAAAATAATGGATTATTTTTGAGTAAGGACGTAAATATTCGTAAATTAATTTTTGTGATGTAATAATTCTGAATTCATGTAAATAATTTGTTATGTGAATTAAAAAAATAATAAATCCTATAATAACTATTACTTTTTGTTTGTGCTATTATTGTTGATAAATTTTTCGAAATTTATGGTTATTTTTTGTTAAATTAATTATAAGACGGTAAAATATTTTTAATAAATTTATGGTTATTTTAAACAGGATGGGCATGAGGAGAACTTCTGGACAACGTCTGGGTGCGAGGAGCCAATATTCCTCGGACGGTACCTCAAACGACCCGCCGCAATCACCGTCGGTCGGGTTTCCGTGGCAGATGACGGCCCGACATGCGGCGCTTAGGGGTGGCGTGAGCGGCTCGCGTTCTGCTGGGCAGCCGGGTCCCGCAGCCAATATTCCGAGGTGGGACGTGACTGGCCGGACAAGGCCCATAGGGAGAGGTACCTCTATTTAATAAATTATTAAATTTTATTTTTTTAATAATATATTTAATATTTTTTTTGTATATGTAGGTTCAAGGAGTGGAAGCACGACCTTCGGGAACACTGGAAGCAGTACGGGAGCGACCGTTCGGGTACCCCGAAGGAGTTCGAGTATCGGGAGTACGAGTGGCGGTGGCTTCTTGTCACGCAGTTCAACGACCCTCACAAACATGTAATTCGTAAACAAATTTAAATATTTAATTAGTGAATTAATTATAATTGTATGTTTTTAAATATTTACTAACGATAAATTTTTTTTTGAAGCACCTCGCCCGGGTGAACGCTGAGAACCGGCAACAGAACACAACCAACCATCATGCCGGTTCGAGGCCGTTTTCGGCCATCATGGACGACATGCGGCGAGAGCGGCCAGAGGAGAACCCCTATGTGGGGACCTTTCAGAGGGCATATCCTCATTCTGAGGACGATCTTGTAAGTTCCTTATCTTTTCTAATTTTTAATTTTAATTACATTTTATTAAATGTATATTAATATATTTTTTTAATATATCCAATTAGGCGAGGGTGAGGGAGGCGGAGCAAGATGTCATGAGAGGCATGGTGAACGACACATGGCCGGGCACGGCAGAGGATGACATGTCAGAGGCCATGTCCAAGATCGACACTTCAGATCCTACCGTTGGGGCACGGATTATGGCCACTGCCTTCGCGCAGCGTTCCAACAGCTAGTACTGCCGGGGTATGGGAGGCGCTGGAAAGGGGATCCTGAAGACGACGCCAGGATTTCAGCGCAAGGGAGCCGCCAGAGCCTCAAGTAGCAACAGCCAGACCACTCGGCTACAGGATCAGGTCGAATGTCTATAGTCTGAGCTGGAAGCCCAAAGAGCGAGGGAGATAGCCATGGCGGAATCATATGCGGCTTCCACGGCTGCGCATACGGAGCGGGTGAATGAAGTCACCAATGCCAACCAGGCGGCTATGGGACGGTGGATGACTACCTGCATCGCTGCACATACGGCCGGACTTGATTTTCCACCCATGCCTACGCCTATACCATTACCTCAGTGGCCCCAGCCTCAGTAGCAGCCTCCTCAGCCTGACCAGCCGCCGCCTCAGGACCCTCCGAACGGGAATGATGAGTTAGATTTCGAGTTTCTCCGTAGGCAGATGGACTGAATTTTTGTAATAAATTATTTATAAATTTATAAATTTGTGTTATTTTTAATTAAATTTTAGTATTAGAAAAATTTAAAGAAATGCCGAAAAAAAAATTCCAGCAAAAATTAAAAAAACATTATTTATATATTTAAAAAAATTATTTAAATATTTAAAAAAAAAATTTAAATATATCTTAGGCGACGAAATTGCTAAATCGTTGGTCAAGGACTTACCATATAAGACGACGAAAAAAAATTATCGTCGCCTAAGATGTAGTGATCTTAGGCGACGAAATATTTAGTTTCGTCGCCCCAGGTTATAAGATCTTAAGCGACGAAATAATTTCTCGTCGGCCAAGGCGTTAAATCTTAGGCGACGAATATTGTTGGGCGACGAGAATAGCTCTTAGGCGACGAAATTCGTGTCGTCGCCTAAGAATTACTCTTAGGCGACGATGGACTGAATTTTCATCGCCCAAGTTCTTCACCGACGCACATCTAGCGACGACATGTCGTCGCCTAAGTACTTAGGTGACAAAATTTTTTAACAGGGCGACGATTTTTTTTCGTCGCCCAAGATCCCTTTTCTGGTAGTGGCTATCTCGACCGGGTAATTGTACCGTATTCTCGGCTTAGCCAAGTATTTTGGCTATGTACTAACAAGTCCCCAAGTCCCCAGTCTGAGAGAGTTCTTGGGTGGGGAGTTATTCTAGAGATGCCGAGAATAAGTTTTACCCGGGTGCGGGAGGCATGGTGCCGAGTCCCCAAGTCCCCACGCGAGAGTCGCGAAGTGACGGGGGTGATATTCCGAAAACAGGTTGGCGAGAAGAAACGTTTGATGCTGCTCTGGCGAGTTAGTCCGCGCTTGGTTGGGGACTATCGCTATGTGGCGTTGTGGCTGCTGCGTGGCGAGTCGTTCCGCACTTGATTGGGGAGACTCGCAACTGAGCGTTGCGGGCCGCTGCCTTGGCGAGTCAGTCCGCGCTTGGTTGGGGACTGTTGTGAGGTGGCCAGTCAGTCCGCGCTTGGTTGGGGACTGTGGCTATGTGGCGAGTTAGTTCGCGCTTGGTTGGGGACTGTCGCGAGGTGGCGAGTCAGTCCGCGCTTGGTTGGGGACTGTGGCTATGTGGCGAGTCAGTCCGCGCTTGGTTGGGGACTGTCGCGAGGTGGCCAGTCAGTCCGCGCTTGGTTGGGGACTGTGGCTATGTGGCGAGTCAGTCCGCGCTTGGTTGGGGACTGTTGCGAGGTGGCCAGTCAGTCCGCGCTTGGTTGGGGACTGTGGCTATGTGGCAAGTCAGTCCGCGCTTGGTTGGGGACTGTCGCAAGGTGGCCAGTCAGTTCGCGCTTGGTTGGGGACTGTGGCTATGTGGTGAGTCAGTCCGCGCTTGGTTGGGGACTGTCGCGAGGTGGCCAGTCAGTTCGCGCTTGGTTGGGACTATGGCTATGTGGCGAGTCAGTCTGCGCTTGGTTGGGGACTGTCGCGAGGTGACCAGTCAGTCCGCGCTTGGCTGGGGACTGTGGCTATGTGGCGAGTCAGTCCGCGCTTGGTTGGGGACTGTGGCTATGTGGCGTTACGACCGCTGCATGGCGAGTCAGTCCACGCTTGATTGGGGAGACTCGCTATTGAGCGTTGCGGGTCGTTGCCTTGGCGAGGCAGTCAACGCTTGATTGGGGAGACTCGCTACTGAGCGTTGCGGGCCGTTGCCTTGGCGTGGCAGTCCGCGCTTGATTGGGGACTGTCGCTTTTTTTTTGGAGTGGCCAACGGTGACGTGGCTTTATCCTGACCATTCAGTTTTGTGGGGTCCAGGGGAATGCCTATAAATAGGGTTGGAGAGAACTGAAGGAGGAGGGAGTTCGTGTTTTGAAACTGGAAACTGTGGAGGCGCGATTTGTGTTTTAGGGTTTCGGCTATTCTACAAGTTTCAGACTGGGAAACGTTCAATTTCATCCTCAATCGATTGGGTACGAGCGCTCAGCCGATTGTAATCAGCTTCACTGCCACTACGCGAACCTAGTATTTCCAAGTATGAACTCGTCGTTTCCTCTGTCTTTGATTTTGTATGTGGTGGCGGCGTTGTTTCGGGTTATTTGGGGTGTGGGATTGTTCACATTTTTATGGTGTTGGTAGGAATTCTAGGGTGAGGGATTTGTTGTCGGGCTGGTTAGGGTTAAGGTAGCGGGGTATGGCAGATCCGGTGTGGGTGTCCAGCGAAGAGATCGTGGAGGTCTCTAGTTCGCTGAATGCTGATTCGGACACTTTGCACAGGATGGAGGAGGGATTGTCTAACCTTATGGCGGAAGTTGCCCTTGACTTGGGGGAAGGTATTCCTGTGGTGGATGCCGGGTTTCATGTGTCCTCGTATGACCCTCTATTGCAAGAGGTAGAGGAGTTGATCATGGCGACATCTCATGAGGAGGATGATTTGTTTTGGGAACCCCCTAGCGAAAGTTTGACTTCGTCGAAGCTTGAAGTGCTTCGCCAAAATTGGAGCATTCTGGAGGAGGTCTTGTTGCGGCCGCGGGTGAAGTTTTGGGATCCCCCGGGTAACTTTACGTTGGTATACGAGTACCAACTAAAGTGCGGGTTGATGTTCCCGCTGCCCCCGTTTGTGCAGTACACCTTAGCGTGTCTGCATGTCGCCCCGGGGTAGGTTACCCCCAATATACTGAAGCAAATACTGGGAACGGGCGTGTTATTCCGCCTGCTGAAGCAGGAGTTCTCGAACTGTGACGAGTTCAATGCGTGCTGGCATATGGGGTGGTGCGCAAAGAAGGGCAGCCGGGGCTGCGTGACGATGAAGTCACGGGGGAAGTTCAAAGTGTTGGTGGAAGACTTGCCCACCTCAACAAGTGAAACCTGGAGGCGCAAGTGTTTCCTTGTTGGGGGACAGTGGCAGGAGTGGCACGGGCATCCTTTCCTGGTCCCGGGGAGCTTCCAGAGAATAGGTACCGTGCTCTTGCCTTGTGTTGTTTTGTTTTGTTTGCCTACTGTCACTGCTGACAACTAGCTTTGTGCAGTGCCGCAAGAGTACAATTTGACTGAGTTAATGGAGCGGCGGATTCGCCGAGTGATATGGGCCTTCGAATGTAGGAGCTCATATCGGATATGCCGCCTTGGCATATACAGCCACTTCGTCTACTCCCGGGTTCCGGGTCTGTATTTTAGTAGTTGCATTACTTGTTGTAGGGTTGCGAGTTGTTGCCTGACTAGTTTGTTTGTTGCAGTGACGATGCCACGCGACGGGGTCTCGCGGAAGAAGGAAGGTCCTTACTACAAAGTGTCGGATGAGGACGTGTTAGATGGGCTGCTTGCTGAGGCTGATCACTCCAAGCAGTACAACATCGACTTGGAGACGGGGGAGGGAAGAGAGGTGGAGCTGGGGGACTGTGAAGACTTTCTGAGGCTGAACCTGGCGGATGAGGATTACGCCTATGTGCCTCCATTGGTGGCGGAATCGATGGGCCTAGGTGTCCAGGATGTGGATTTGGAGGGGGAGGAGGTGCCGATAGAGGGTGATTACGAGGGCGAACCCGACCAGGCGCAGGAGGAGCCTGTTGTGGAGGAGGTTGCGGACCGTGAGGAAGAGATAGTCGCGGCCCGGACTCGAAAGAGGAAGGAGAGGGTTGACCCGGCTCGCGAGGGCCCATCAAAGAGGTCGCGGAGGGACAGCCGGTCTGGGGGATCTGCAAGCCTAGCTGAGGTTGCCCAAGCCTTGGAGGGGACAAGGGAGGCTTAGCCATACTTGGCTCAAATGGCTTATGAAATGCGTCACCGTGCTCGTGACATGCATGTACTAGAGGATGTGGATCCGCCGGCGGGAATGGCTCTCGCTAAGGAGAAACTGACTCGGGTAAGTGTTTATATGCTTTTGTGTTTCACTGGTTTGAACTTGGGGTTTATGCATTGCTGTGACTGCAGGCGACTTTGCTGATGTACGCCGCAAGTGAACGGGCCGCCTCCCACTGGCAGGATGATTCTAAGGCGAAGAGCCAGCAGTTGAGGGAGGCTGAAGAATGTAACCGTGGCCTTGCAGAGCAGCTAGCTGAGGCCGAGCGGAACCTTGCAGAGCAGTTAGCTCAAGCGGATCAAAACACCGTTGTCTTCCAGGCTCAGGTGGTGGAGCTGAAGGAAGTTGTGAGGAGGAAGGATGAACAGGTGGAGGCTTTGGAAGTGGCAGCTGCTAAGGCAACGTCCTTTGAAGCTGAGGTGGCCAAATTGACGCAGGCACTTGCAGATCTAGAGGTGTCCTGGAAATCCAAGTGCGAGCGAGCTGCCATGGCGGGGCAAAGGTTGTTCCGGGAGGGTGAACTGTATAAGCAGCAGCAGCTGAAGGGTGCCTATAACAAAGGGCAGGATGAGTTGAGCCGGCTGGGCTGCCAGGCGGGGTGGATTAACGAGGCTGCCATGCGTAAATGGTATGCAGAGAAAAATACTACAAAGGTGGCGTGGGAACAAATGACGCCCGAGCAGAAGAAGCAAGCCGAGATCTCGCTGTCTCTGGCGAAGCAGCATGAGGCGTGGCACGCAACGTCTGCTGGACAGAAGGGGACGTCAGTTGCGGGTGACCCGCGACCTCCTTCCATTGCAGCTGCATCATCTGTGAGAGCCACTGGCCCCGAGGGGTCCATATCTGCTTAAGTAGCAGTGTCGCGAGTGGCTTCTCCTGTCATTGCGGCTTGCGATCCTTTGGCTCCAGGGTTGGTGGCGCGCGCGGGCCTTGAAGTTCAGAAGGCTCCCGTGAAGGGACGCCCTGGTCTTGAGGTGGCTCCTGGTAGTTCACTTATCCGCCCTGCCGTAGCTGTGAGACCTTCCTTTTTGTCCCGAGACCCGTTGAAGCAGCCGACTGGGCAGAGGGTAGCGGGGACTGTGAGCCAGGTTCGTGGCCGCAGTGGCGGGTCGAAAGGGAGTGTGAACAAGTCTGGCGACTCATTCGCTGGGAGGGTGTGAGATATGCCTGTACATTTTGATAGCTTGTAGGACTTTGTTTTGGAACAATGTAAGTGGCGTGGTTAACCATTGTAATTAATTTATGCTAATTTGCCTGGGAATCCAGGTTGATATTTTGGCGTTATGTGTAGCCTTTGTGTTTGTCTTGCTGTATACTTTTGTATGTTTTGTGGCCCTGCGTTGCGGTGGCAAAGTATAGCATGTGGGAATGACAAAACACTTCATTGTACTTAGATGTAGCCGCTAGCGGGAAAAATATACATAGGTGAAGCCGTTATTGGGCTATTGTATATACACTGGTAACAATGAAGTAACGGCTTTTGAAGCCAAGGTTAAAATTGGTCTAAGGTAGGTGGTGGCGAGCGTTTGTAGGACTAGGTCGCAGAGCTCTCTGTCCTGCACCCCTTTGTGTCGTCCCGGGGATCATCTATGGGTTCCTGAGGGTTGAGAGGCAGCATCTTAGGGCCTCCTCGCCTCTGTTGGATGACGTTAAGATGGCCATGCTCAATGGCTGCTCGATCCCCTTTAATTGTCAGGGTGCCACCAGGGGTAGGAACCTTTATGAGAAGCATGTGGCCAGCTATGAAGCACTGCAACCCCTAGAGGATGTCCCACCCTAAGATGAGATTGTATGATAAAGGGCAGTCGACAATGAGGAAGCGGGCCGTAATGGAAGAGCGGCAAGGAGTTGTTCCCACTCGCCTAACGGCTGTACTGTCTCGCCAGAGAAGCTAACAAGTGGGTCGTGGTTTTTGTACAGCTTAGAGCAGTCTCGCCGGAGTCCTTGGTAGCAGTCAGAAAACATGACGCTTACCGCGGCACCTGTGTCCACTAGAGCTCTGTGGCACCTGTAATGGTCCACCTGCACATTGATGATGAATGGCTCGCTGTGGTGGCAATGCAGGGTATCCTCATCATTGCGAAATGTCACTTGATCCCACGCTGATGGGGTGATCGTGACACCGCGTTGGATGTCTAGGATTTCTGAGGGTGCCGTGCATTGTCTTTTCCCAGAAGGTTGGCGTGGGGGGAACCGTGGGGCTCCACCATGCAGGGTTAGGATCTGGCCATGCACTTCAATGGCGTTGGCTCCTGTGGCGGGAGCACAGTATTGATGGAGTTGCCCCTTCTGGATCAGATGCTCGATTGCATTACGGAGGCCATTGCACTGTTTTGTTGTGTGGCCGTTATTGTCATGATAAGCACAGTACCTGTTACCGGTGGCTCGCCGGGGCTTTTTTGGGTACTTGCTTTTGGGAGGTAGGGGGATGAGATCTTTGTGCCTGGCCCATATGTCCTCATATGTAGTGGTCAGAGTAGTGTGGACTTCATAATGAGGTGGCGGGGAGGAATGACGTTGCTGTGGAGGGCTCTGGTCTTTCGACTTGTAAGGGTGGTCGCGGTTTCTCTGTCCCCCATGGCGACGGTTGGAGCCGCGCCCCTGTTCTCGAGATGGGCCATGTGATTGCCCTTTTTCTTGTCCGCTGCCAAAGTGCTCATCTGGTGCCGGGGCAATAAGAGCTAGCGTTGCATGAGCGGGACGTCCGAAAGTGGCAAATTTAGCACGGGCCCACCGCACCGCCAGGTCCATCAAGGCATCATAGGATCCTGGAGGGTTCTTATTGATCTCCATAAGGAAACAGCCGGGGAGTAGGGCCTGACGGAAAGCCTGCTCCGCCACGCGAGGTTCTAAGTTGTGGCATCTCGCTGTGGCAGATTGCCACCGGGACTGCAGTTCATGGAGGCCTTCGCCTTCTTTCTGCTTGATGTGGAACAGGGCGTCTACAGTTCGGTAGATGCTGGTGTGCAGTATGAAACGGTTGAGGAAACGTTCCGAGAGTTGGTCGAAGCTGTCTATGGAGTTGGTGGCAGGCTGAGGAACCAACTGAGTGCCTCTTCCGAGAGGGTCTCTTGGAAGGCGTGGCAGGCTATGGCGTCGCTGTAGCCAGAGGAGCTACAGAGCGAGAAGAATGTCTCGAGGTGGAGGTGAGGGTCTCCTGTGCCTTTATACTTATCCATCTTGAATGGCTTGGCTCCCGGAGGCCGCTTCTCCATCTGCACTCGGGGTGTGAAGGGGCTTGGGCGATGTCCATAATCAGAGAACAAGGGTCGCTGAGCCCTGCGACTCTCGACGCCTTCAACCCGTGAGGCTAACTGCGTGACAGTTTGGCTAAGCTGGAGCAGTAGGCGGGTTGGCATGTCAAGAGGTGGGTTGGGAGAGTTGGCAGTGTTGGAAGTGGAGATAGGTTGGGCGGATGGATTAGGTTGATGTGGCAGAGAGGAGTCATTGAGGATTGATGGTTGGGGGGCTGGGAGTGGAAATGAGGGGTGGGTTAGGGGATGGGACATGTATACAATCTGGCTAGGCCCTCCCGGGAGCATGGAACCAGTCTAGCCTTGAAGAGAATCTGGGGTCCCGGCAATTCGTGTCGTGCAGTCCAAGCTATCGTTATACACGGTACGATGCTCTAACGTGGCGCGGAGCAAGAATTGCTCTTTCTCCAACTCAGCTATGCGTACCCGGTACGCTTCTGTTTCTGCCCTTTCTTTTGCCGTCTGCTCGCGGAATGCATGGAAGTCCCGCTTGAGGATTTCAAGGACTGTGGCGGGGTCGGAATGGTTAATGGGGGCTGGGCTGCTGGTTTGGGGAAGGGATGTGTCGCCGGGTTGAGGTTCCACTTGAGTGCTAGGGTCCACGGGGTCATCAATGATCTCCACCATGGTGCTGAGTTCCGAGGCAAGTGGGAGTTCCACAAGATAGGGACCCTCCTTCTAGCGCCAATTGTTTCTACCTGTTTCGTCCCGAGCCGGGAAGTGGTCGCGGGGCGGAACGAAGTAGAATTCTTGGGGTCTTTCACTCGATACCTGCACAAATGACAGCGTCACGGGGTCGGGACTGGGGTGGCCCAGTCTTCGACTCTCCGATGCTTAAGTTAGCTTTGAGCACTTGTACGGGTAGAGGAATGAAAGAGGGAGAGAATATACGTGAGTTTGTATATGTGTGTGTACCTTTTATGATAGGTTGAGCTTGTTTTATAAGGCAAATACGGGTACCTTTGTCTTAGTCTCCAATGTGGGACTCGTTGCCCTCCTTTGGAGTGTCTCCCCTTTTGGGGGTGTTTTGTCGCTAGAGTGACCTTGGCAAGCGGTTTGTTACCGGCCCTTCATTCTTTGGATGTCTGTGAAGGGCTCACCAGGGCTATCTCGACCGGGTAATTGTACCGTATTCTCGGCTTAGCCAAGTATTTTGGCTATGTACTAACAGTTTTCAAATGAAAACTATTAACAAAAATGTCTTTAAAGCTCAACATGGTTCTGTTGCTTCTCAATGCATAAAAGGCATCTGTGACGTTAATCATGGTGCCATGAGGCATCAAGATTTTAGCTAAACCACATCCCTGAATCACCAATATGATTCAATCATTGTAGTCACAGAAGATTTACAAGACACAAAATCCAGAGATAGTTGCCGGTTTCTTAGAATGTTGTGGATAGTTCTACTATCTACGAGGCACTCAATGTCTTTATGAGACAAATCTACAAAATAAAGTAGATATGAGAATAAATAGTTGTACTTGAACCATTTAAAAGGATTGAAAGAAGCTATAAAAAGCTGCAATCCCGAGAGTGCATAAAAATTTCCACGCAGAATGACTTTTACACACTAAAACAGCCACAATGTCTTCGTTAAAATAGATATGGACAAGCCACGAAAAGTTATGAAAACTAGACTCATAGAGCTTTCCAATGATATAAAGATCACCATCTAGTTCATCTGGAGATGTTCACAAAGCCCAAACAAAGTTGACTCTCTAGAAGGGACATATTGCTATTTTTCTCAAAATTGGCATGTGCGAAGTTATGAAGTTTACAGGTGGCGTGTAGGCTTTTGCCTTAGACAAAAGTGATGTGTGTATGATAAAAACCAAGTCCTTTCCGTCGTTCTAAGTTCGTAAACTCCATGACTAGTTAGCAAAAGCTCCCTGACATGAACATAAACTAACTTAGAGGACTTAGAGGATTCGATCATGATGATAATTTTTCGGTGTTGATAAGTCTTCAACGTTTTTTGCAAAACGGAAATTGGTTTAATAGTGTAGGGGGATCCAAAATCAAAAGTTTTCGGTAACTACAAGTCAGTATGACCACGCATGTCCGTGGAGGGTCAGTAGTGTAAGGCACACTTGAGACCACTATCTCCTTAATTTCAGACAATTCTAAGAAATCACACTGAGCTTGAATGAGCCTTGTTTTGGCCACGATCCTCTGCGTGCGGAGCAGAGGTGAATAACGAACAAAAAGAAAGGGAGATTGTTGCGGGCGTGCCACCACGCGGAAGAGGAATAGGTCTTGACTTCTTGAATCAGGCGGAAGGGGTTCCAGGTGCCACCTCAGATGAGGAATTTACGAGCACAAGACGGTCGATACTCACGGCGGTGTGAGCAGAGTAACTATAGGGAAGATTATGAGGAATCGGGGTAGAGTCCGGAGAGCTCTGAAGAATCCTGGGCGACGGTGCACTTAAAATCGGGGTTTCGAGGTAGCTCGAAAGAAACTGGGTTGCAGTTGGTTTTGTGTTGTTTGTAATTGATTGTTGATTGTGAGAGAGAGAGAGAGAGAGAGAGAGAGAGAGCTCGCTTCAACGGGGAAGCGGAAACAAAGCTCCGGGGAACGTCTGGAGGTTTCAACTGGGTTGAAGATTGTGTTGTATTTTGCTTGAATTGTGAGTTGTGTGTGAGCTGAGAGCCTTCAAGCCTTTATATAGTGGGAGCCTGAGTTCTGCTAGAAGAAAAATAATCATAGATGTTTAGTCGGACTCTGCAACGTAAAGCATAAGGAAACTATTTCTCTCATGCAGACCAATCTTCATGTGACACACATCTAGTTCGCATAGTCCGCATAGGATAAGGTCTGGACTTCCATGTGAAGCGGAGTTAAGAGCAATCCTTATCCCGCACAGTCCATGTAGAAAGCTAATAGCTTGCGCTGACAGCGGACTCCTGCATCTCAATTTCACCTTGCGGGCTATTGCAGCTAGCGGGCCAAAAAGAAGGCTTTTTAATTTTTAAGGGTCACAGGGATTGGCCCAAAGCGTGTTAAAGACTGGTAAAAGTCTAAAATGATTATAAGGGTTCGCGTGGACTCCGCATATGTCTACCCCGCGAACTAACAAGCCGGTTCGCCAGCTCGCCTAGATGCACTCCGCCTGCCTGACGCCAAAGTCAACAAGTAATTCATCCCGCGCGAACTGTGTATTTCGCGCGAAGCGCGCGAGCTTTGTTTTGTCCCTGAAGGCGTGCGAGATCTGTAGTCCGTGCGGAGTCATTTTGTGCGCGGACCATGTAGTTCTTCTTGCATGGTCTTGCTGGCGGGCCATTATTTGTGAACTTCAAGAGACTTGGGCTCGCCGGTATGATATTGACCAAGAATTTAATTAATATTCACATAGACAATTATTGTTCAGTAAAATATTAATTTGGGCGTAAACATTTCCCCCCAGCCTCGAAGTCATGAATATCAAGAATGACTGAAGAGGGTTATGTTCATGCTGCTCCAAAGCCACTGGATTAGCTCGGGTCATAAGATGAGTGTGAGTAGAGAAGCCTGTGAATAGACCTTGAAACTCAAGCACCCAACACGGCACTGTAGCGAAGCTGCTGTATAGCTCGCCTAGTACCCTTGGACTTGGACTTCAAATTCATTCGTCTGCCCTTTTGCTTTTCTCAAAAGACATAGTACATTGTGCTCGCATGGATATAACTTAACTGGAGCAGACGCTTGCGTTGACTAGACTCTAAAAATAGCCCCTTGCGAATCTTGGCGATGACGAGCCAACTTTTTGATAATCATGGAGTGACAATGGACATGTACTTCGCTGCCCCCCAGTGCAAACCCATGAGAGTTGAAAGAGTTGGTGAGCGGCCACATAATGCTGGTGAACCAACTTTGGAAACTTGGAGACCACAGGGATTGACCTAAATAATGACCAAGACACTTGAAGAAGGTCTAAAGTCTGAAGTAACTGGAACACATATACACCTCAATGTGCCCCCTAGTTTTGATGTATGTTCGCCGATACTTGAAAAGTATGAAAGACATCAAAACTTTAGTATGCCCCCCAGGGAAGGAGTTGTGGTACCATGCATCACTGAAAATGGCGAACACCCAAAAAAGGTTGTGGATCAGCCTTGAGTAGATCATGGTGTATGGATAAAGGTACCCCAAACTTCTATGGATGCCCCCGAGTAGAGGAAAAACGTTGCAAGGTCATGAAAACACATTGAAAATGCCAATTGCAAATTCGCGCGTATCTTGACCTGTCTGCATTCAAACTGCCATAACTCTATCCAGGATTGTCAGAATGACGAACCGTAAAATCCTCTGGAAGGTAGACATCTTGGGCTTTCTGTTGATATCAGGCGCGCCAGCTAGTTCGTCCTGGATCAGTCCAGTTTAATCGGCGAAGTCGACTGTTCAGAAATGGATGTTGCAACTGTCAGCATTGCAATCTGTCTTGACTTCGCTGGCAGCAATTCAAGACATATGGAATACCTATTGTCATCAAGCCTCAGGGATAGGCTTCTAAGTAAATTTCAAGCCTGATATAGGCAAGAACATTGTCCTGCATTACAGCAAGACCAAGGATCTCTTTTTGTGTTTTTTGCTATTTGATTTTTTTGTATTTTCTTTTTTCAATGCGAGAAATAAAGAAACTGAAAAAAAGGAAGTAAAAGTTGAATTAAAAGCTAGGAGCATAGAAAAACAAGAGGTAGGAGCTTGATTAGGTACCCGTCATTGGGCCACGGGGGAGGCCACCAATGCTTCAATCCAAGTCTCGATGTTGTCATGCTTTCAACGTGAGACTGTCGCTGTTGAAAATCTCCAAGTGTTGAGCAAAGTTGTCCCATGTCAACAACTTGAAAATTTGGGCAATGTATTTCGCAGGGTATGTCTCGTTGCCCCCCACGTATCCTTGTCTGTTGACCAAGCATGATCTTCAACTACTTTATCGTGGATCGAATGATGTGGAGATCTGCTTTATTGCCCACGATCATGTCATAATGCATGGTCTTATTGGGAATAACCACGCACTGACCAGGGAAGAGATCCACTTGCCGGTCTCTCTTCACCATATAAAGAGTGTCACTGGGATTGAACTCTTGTGACATATGATTATGAGACAGACGCACCAACATATAGTTCTCATCGTATTCATCGTATGTTGGCTCTGTGTCAAAATCACATGCAGAGTCAACAAAGGTCGGTAGCTCGACCTTCTTTGCAACCAATGGCATGCATGGGACATGTATGTACTTCGCCCATAAGCTAAAGTCCCCTTTAGGCTTTTGAATTTGCATGCAGAGACTCCAAGTATATTGGAAAGTGAAACCGTGGATCTGCCTACCGCCAAATCATGTATAGTTAGGCGTATCATGATCTCGGATAGGCGAAACAGACTGAGTCATCTCGCTGGTGAATATAAAATTGGCGAGTTAAACCTTTAGGAGAAGCGGACCTCGCCAGCCTTGGCGCCCCGCGTGTGCATGCTGCAGCGGAAACTTAAGAGGTGCTAGTCCATCTTCAGTTCGCTTGTCATGACTTGGTAAAGAGAGCACACGAGCTCCGCCTTTCCTCTCATGCGGCTGACCTATGTCCACATATACATCTCGCATAGGCAAGCTAGCTCCTGGGTCACCTTTCATGCGAAGTTGTGATTCACCACCAATGTTTGACCCTCTCTCATTTTCTAAGGTGGACTGTTCTGTCCTACCTTCAAGCTTATCTTTCTGGGGAACAATGTCGGTTTTTGAGATAAGATCATTATCCGAAGTTTCGCCGGCCTCGACCTCAGATTCTTTGTCATTGATTGACAAAGCAGTTTCTTCCTTGAACGTAAGTTCATCCAAAGAGGAATCTTCACCAGCTGTAGGCTTTACATTCTGGCGTTGTAAAGCCTTTTCATTTTCTTCAGCAGTCGCTCGCGTATCTATTTGCTTGTGGCAGGCTGCCCACAATTTGTCAAATCTGCGCCAATCCATTATCGCAATTTCATTTCGCTTGTGTTGACTTGGGGTAGCGTCTTGATCACGTCCAGTAATTGGACAAAACTTGAGTTGATCATGCGCTTGATCCTGGTGGTTAGCTAAAGAAGGAAAGCGAGCTCCGCCTTGCCCCCCATGCAGCTGACATGTGTCCACATATACATCTCGCATGAGGAAGCTGGTTACTTGGCGGTTGTGGTTCGCTGTCACACGAAGTTGGGGTTCGCCATCAGTGTGCGAACCGTTTTCTTCTTCTAAGGTGGACTATTTTGTCCTACCTTCAAGCTTATCTTCCTGAGGAAGAACATCGGTATTTGAGATGGGATAATTATCCAAAATCTCGCCGGCATCTACCTCAAGTTCTTCATCATCGATTGACAAGGTAGTTCCTTCTTTGGACGTGGGTTCGACCAAAGGGAAAACTTCATCATTAGATTGGCTGCTAGGCAGTTCAATATGTTTAGCAGGGTCAGTGAGTTTGTTATGGCTGGCCTCCCAAATGGCTCTGTCTTGTCTGAGCTGTTCAGTTTGGTTAGCAACGATTTGTTGAGTGGTGAAGACCCGCTCAGTTAGGTCAGCGACACTTTGTTGAGTGGCCAAATTCTAACTTTTGAGTTCCGCAAACATCTGGAAGATTTGTTCCAAAGAAGGAACAGATCCCATGTCTTGGGTTGATTGAGAGCTTGCCATGTCGGGTTCACTGAAGTCTGGATCGCCAAACTTAGCGAGAACCTGTTCTTGAGTAAGCGAACTGCAAGCCACGCTATTATGGGGCTTGTACCGTAGTGATCTGTGTTTGAGACAAGAAGGCTGATGCTTCCCTATATTGTTACGCTTGAACTCCCTGGTCCTACCGGGCATGCCAATATTTTGGCCACGATCCTCTGCGTGCGGAGCGGAGGTGAATAGCGAACAAAGAGAAAGGGGGAGTGTTGCGCGGGCGTGCCACCTCGCGGACGAGGAATAGGTCTTGACTTCTTGAATCAGGCGGAAAGGGTTCCAGGTGCCACCTCAGATGAGGAATTTACGAGCACAAGATGGTCGATACTCACGGCGGCATGAGCAGAGCAACTATAGGGAAGATTCCTAGGAATCGGGGTAGAGTCCGGAGAGCTCTGAAGAATCCTAGGCGGCGGTGCGCTTAGAATCGAGGTTTCGAGGTAGCTCGAAAGAAACTGGGTTGCAGTTGGTTTTATGTTGTTTGTAATTGATTGTTGATTGTGAGAGAGAGAGAGAGAGCTCGCTTCAACGGGGAAGCGGAAACAAAGCTCCGGGGAACGTCTGGAGGTTTCAACTGGGTTGAAGATTGTGTTGTATTTTGCTTGAATTGTGAGTTGTGTGTGAGCTGAGAGCCTTCAAGCCTTTATATAGTGGGAGCCTGAGTTCTGCTAGAAGAAAAATAATCATAGATGTTTAGTCGGACTCTGCAACGTAAAGCATAAAGATACTATTTCTCCCATGCAGACCAATCTGCATGTGACACACATCTAGTTCGCATAGTCCGCATAGGATAAGGTCTGGACTTCCATGTGAAGCGGAGTTAAGAGCAATCTTTATCCCGCACAGTCCATGTAGAAAGCTAATAGCTCGCGCGGACCGCAGACTCCTGCATCTCAATTTCACCTCGCAGGCTATTGCAGCTCACGGGCCAAAAAGAAGGTTTTTTAATTAATAAAGGCCACATGAATTGACCCAAAGTGTGTCAAAGACTGGTAAAAGTCTAAAACTATTATAAGGGTTCGCGCGGACTCCGCATATGTCTACCTCGCGAACTAACAAGCCGGTTCGCCAGCTCGCCTAGATGCACTCCGCCTCGCTTGATGCCAAAGTCAACAAGTAATTCATCCCGCGCTAAGGCATCCCGTGCGAACTGTGTGTTCCGCGCGAAGCGCGCGAGCTTTGTTTTGTCCCTGAAGGTGCGCAAGATCTGTAGTCCGTGTGGAGTCATTCTGCGCGCGGACCATGTAGTTCATCTCGCGTGGTCTTGCTGGCGGGCCATTATTTGTGAACTTAAAGAGACTTGGGCTCGCCGGTATGACATTTACCAAGAATTTAATTAATATTCACATAGACAATTATTGTCCAGTAAAATATTAATTTGGGCGTAAACAACCCTAGTTAAACAATTGATGATGAAAAATCCGCTATAGAGTAGAAGACTTGATCGGAAACACGTTAGTGATCCTTCTTGAAGATGTAAGGCCGTGCGTCATCTTTACTTGGAAGAGACTAAAACGGCACAATCTAACCATGTAGATTGTAAATATGCCATGCTTCTAAGGACAATGTAAAAATGTAAATCTTGTTTGTAAATAAATACGAACCTTAAGAGGAGAATAGTTTCATAACTTCAAAAAAATTCTCAAACCATTCATTATTGCTAATGTGAGTACATCGAGATCTCAAAATATATAAAGAACGTCGATACGACGCCTTATTACATATAGTTTGGAAAGAAAATCAATGTCTAGCCAATGACGTCAAAGTCAGGGGTAGCTAGAGGTGGATCCGAATCTTTAAAATTTGTGATTATATGGATGACGTTATTGTCCTCATATTGATTTTCCGTACATTTTTGTATACATTCATAATTTGAAGGAGCTTGACAATCTTGAACCAGTGATTTGAAGATCCACAACGGTTGCATTGTCATGAGCTGATGTGAGTAATTTTGACAAATATAATTGGTGTCTAGACTGGGAGTGTCACCATTAGGGCCGGCGACACCTCCACCTCTTTTCTAGACATCGACACGATGTTTTCTACCGTTGCCATGACCCATATTGTTGTCCTCACATTAGCAGATAATCCCAAATACGTTTATCGCATTAGCATATATACAATTTTCGTTGGCAATTGTATGACCAAAATCAAGTCTAGTTGGTAATTCCAAACCAACTTGGAGGACCTAGAGAACTTGATGATGATCGAGTCCGTTAAAAGATTATGGATCATGATGCCACAAAATTTCACCGACAATATGTAGTCAAAAAAAGGTGGTAAACAATCCCCGTGACTAATAACTAAACAAGTTGAGTTAGATGAACATTTTATTAAACGATCCATGAGTGCATTCCACAGTACTTTGTGGTCATTACTTTTTGCACATATTGTCATTGAAGACTTTTGTTATATGACACATCAAAGACTTTAAGCGCATGAGATGTAAAATCTTGGCATGTAGGCTTGTTGGCTTGGGGTCAAAACATGTGGTTTAATCCTTTCCAATGAAAGGTTCCACAGATACCAAGCGAAAAGTCGCCTTAGGCATCGAGTAAGTCAAAACTCAAAAGAGCATAATGTTACATGCTCTTGCATGCAAAACCCAGTTGTTATGAGACTCAATAGAGGTCACAAATGATGCTTTTTAATGGTTTGTCATTTAGATTGATCATACACAACCCGGAAAAGTCACGAATTGAAAAGGCCTCGGATTGATCAAACACAATTCAAAGAAAAGTCAAGGTTGATCATACACAACCCGGACAAGGAAACAAGAGTGATCATACACACTCTCGACTTGCGAATACAATTACTGGATTTTTAGTACCTGCACACAAAAAATCCCAAGCATAGAATCAAGATGGATAATGGGAGAAATCACTTTATCTCCCCCGAGTTTATTGAATTTTGAAGAGTTTAGGATTTAAAACATACCTTAAAATTTCTTCAAAAAACTCGGATTTCTTGATCTAAAGCTCGATCGGCGAAACCAGAAAAAAAAAGCGGTCTGGAGCAACCACAACGTTAGGGCCGAGGCAAGGCCGAGAACTTTTGGTTTGAGAAAGAATTGTTTTTTAATTAGGGTTTGGAAAACAAATTATAAGTTATTGACTCTAAAGTTAGAACAAAGTGCATGATAACGTGATTAAGGGTAAAATGTAGAGAAAGAGAGAGATAACAAGATAATAGAGAAATCATCATTGATAAGAGCCATTTATATAGGGAATTACACAATACTAATATGGTAAGGATAATGAATACATAGATCTAGTCAAACTACATATCCTAATGACATAAAGTCAAGACACATATAGATAATATCTAAAAAGATATAAAATATCCTAGAACATCTATTTATTTTTCCAACATTATTTCTTTTTTTTTTAAAGAAAGGTAAAACTTTATATAATAACAGCAATTACAATAAAAATGAACCGAAAATGGTCCAAATGTAACCTACACTCAACCCCATATAGAAGTCTCGATACCTCGTTACAACAACAGCCCAGACCTAACCCCCCATACCCATTGTACCTCAACACAGGCCATCCAGAATCGGACCCAAAAAAGTAGCGTCTGAAGCCGACCGCCGCCCGTCATCAACATCAGCCGCCATCAGAGAAGCTCAGCCTTTAACAACACACCACACGAAGTCGGCCACCTTCTAAAGAAAAGGTAGTAGAGTAAACTCGGTCCTGATCAGGAGAATCCACCCGAGCAGAACTACCCCGCCACAACGTCTCGCCGCTCCAGTTCAATCTGCATCCTTGCTCTTCTTCGACAACACGACATCTATGGCAAACCAGTCTGATATGCAACTAACCTCGTTGTCACTACTCCACTCGGATCGCCATCCTTCAAAACATGGCTCTCTCGGACCACCACCACCACCAGCCAGCAAGGCTCAGCCACATAAATTAAAGACCATCAGACACTCCCTCTGACGACGACGTCAATAGATGTGTCGTTAGACGGAAACCAATTAAACTCAAAATTGAAAACCCTAGAAACCTCCCTGTATTTGCGGAGCGAAAAGTTTATTTCGTTATGCTGTATCTCGTGGATAAAAGCATCGTACTCCACATTATTTAGTTAGTATGACGAGAAATGTGAAATATGTTAAGTCTTTAAATCTGAAGCGACGCACTGCGCTGCAGAAACCGAATCACTCAAGTAGGTTTAGAATATCCTAGGGCACATCCAGCGCTTATTTTGAATTGGTTTTTAGTTGCCATAGGGTTTGTTTTACCATTATATAAGCATAAAGCATCCTTAAACTGTTAAATTGATGCAGTAGTAATCTATCATATTATTATCAATCAACTTTAAGAGTTTTCTCTTCTATATTTTTTGATGAATTTTAATCATTTTATCGGTTGTAAACTTTTCATCTTTTATAAGGTTTAACACTTTTTGTTAGGCCTCCATACTTCCACTGCATCAACTATAGACTCGCCTTATTTATTTTTCCGTTACAACCAATTCCACTATTTCAACTTGCACTCTGAACCTAACTTAAAGACATATAGTTGCTGTGGCATATGGCTTTCGGAATGCTTACGTTAACGTACGCCTTAAGCTTCGATGACACAAAAGAGGATAGTTATTCCAAGGTTTCCCAAGACCAAATCAGGAAATCTAGATGTATAATGTGCTATTAGAAATCCTTGGAAATCAAGTTAATTATGTCTTATAAATTGAGGTACATACCACCATGCATGCATATATTCAGAAACAGATTAAGCCATTGTTGTTCTTCGCTGCCTTCTCGGAGCTAAGATCTTATCATGAAAACAACACTGGTTCTCTTGCTCTTTGTTGTTTCTGCACACCAAATACATAACACCACTGGCTGCGATGTTTCGAAAGGGAGCTGGGTTTATGACGACTCATATCCTCTCTATAACGCCTCCAGCTGCTCCTTCATATTGAAAGCCTTTGATTGTGTAGGCAATGGCCGCCCGGACAAAGACTATCTCAAATACAGATGGAAACCCTCTGAGTGCAACTTACCGACTTTCAACGGCACTGATCTTCTCATGAGGTTCAAAGGGAAGAGCATCATGTTTGTCGGAGACTCGCTGAGTTCGAATCAATGGCAGTCACTAGCTTGCATGGTGTACACATCGACTAGTCCACTGCCCAAGTACACTTTGTTCAGGCAAGGCGTGCTCTCCACGTTCGTGTTCCCGGAGTACAATTTCCGGCTCTTGTTCTCCCGGAATCCTCTTATTGTGGACGTTGTTAACACCAAAGCAGGTCGAGTCCTCAAACTTGACTCCATATCGCTCGAAAGCCAGAAGCTGTGGAAGGGAACCGATGTAGTGATATTCGACACGTGGCATTGGTGGGTTCACGTCGGGAGGAAGCAGCCGTGGGATGTAATTCAGGTGGGGAACCAGACCTACGAGGACATGGATCGGCTGGTCGCGTATGAGAAGGCCTTGAACACTTGGGCGACGTGGGTGGACTCGAACGTGAACCCTGCAAAAACCAAGGTCTTTATCCAAGGTGTATCCCCCGATCACCAAAACGCATCAGACTGGACGCTGAACCGAAGCGATGAACTGCACTGCAGAATCCGAACCACTACTCCAAGCAGGTTCAGAATAGCCTAGGGCACATCCGGCGGAGCAAGTAGCGGAGAAAGTACTAGGTATCATGTCGAAGCCGGCGAGGTTGCTGAATGTGACGAGGATTTCAGAGCTGAGAAAAGATGGCCATCCCTCTGTGTATGGCCTTGGTGGGAGGAGAGGCTTGGACTGCACGCATTGGTGCTTACCTGGAGTTCCTGATACTTGGAATGTGCTTCTCTATGCTGCTCTTACTGAGAGTTAAACTGATTAACTTTAGTTATTCAGAAGTACATGCAGTTTATATATATTTGAGAAGTTGAATTTTGCTTAACTATTAGTTTTCCTAGTTGGTGATCGATCAATATATATTTTTTTATCTCAACCAATTAACTGATGAAAAAGACGCTAGTTTTCTATGAATAAGTCGCGAACTTGCGCTGCTAAACCACACATACCTAACTTTTCTTTTGCACTCGAGTCTACCTACTATTGCAATTGTACTAGTTATATATTTTGTTAGCTTCAGTCCAATTAGTGAAGTAGGATATATGTAGTATACGCAAGTGTGTGTGTGTGTATATATATATATATAACAAATTGGTTAGTCATTGAGATTCTCTTCATTCATGTATCAGACAAATGCGCAAATGTCTGAATTGTGCCAAATAAAGCTCATGTTCTACCTGATCTAGCTATTTCATGATTAAGGGGAATGAGGGGGGCTTAATTAATTTCAAGGTATACTTGTGACCTCAGTCCCAACAATATCTTGGTGATCGAAAGATCTAAGTGCCGAACGCATGCCACAAACATTAGGGACATTGCCGAAAAGAAAGTTTTCACTTGGTGTCTTTTTGGGTCATACATGCATGCACGTACATGTTGGGCCTAGTTTAATACAAACTTAATCTGATGATGATCAACCTAACTAATACTTGAAATTCTATGCCCAAAGTATAGCAGAAGCCATATCAGAAGAGATCAAACAAACAAAAACCCTTTCAAAATAGAACAGAATAGCAAGGCAAAAGCCCATCTTGACCAACCAGGCCAATTCATTCATCACTAGCAATCGAATTTTTCTTCCCTTGCACTCAAAGAAGGAATAAATTAGAAGCAAGAAGCAGGTGGTGTGTTTCTGTGACAGTCTCCCCCCACCCTCATTTGTTACACATTCATTTTCTTTTCCTCTCACACCCCCAAAACATTAATTTAAATCCCTCTCTCCACCTTCTCTTCATCCCACAACACAACCTCATCCCTCTCTGCAATTCCCATCCCTTACCAGTTACCAAAATGCAAGCCAAGTGGATTCTTCTGCTTTTCTCAATCCTCCTCGTAGTGCAAAATGTGAACGGTGAAGACGAGTCATTATCATCGTCTGTGAAGCCATTGATGAAGATTGTAAAGGGCAAGAAGTTGTGTGACAAGGGTTGGGAGTGCAAGGGATGGTCTGCTTATTGTTGTAACCATACCATTTCAGACTACTTTCAGTCTTACCAATTTGAAGACCTTTTCTCTAAGCGCAACTCGCCTGTGGCGCATGCAGTCGATTTCTGGGACTACCATTCTTTCATTACTGCTGCGGCTGAGTACCAGCCTCATGGCTTTGGTACCACTGGAGGCAAGCTCCAGGGGATGAAAGAAGTTTCAGCTTTCCTTGGTCATGTTGGCAGCAAAACTTCATGTAAGTTAAAAGTTTGAACCTTTTGGTTATTTGGGCAGATTTGATTTCAAGTATTTAAGTCTGGACTTCCTTTTGTTTTTCCGGGTACTTTTATTCAAGTGGCTTTGATTTATGTTATGGAAAATATTATTAGAGCACCACAATTTAGATGTTGAGATTGAAAAAATGATTTCATAGCTTAGTTTGAGCTTGATTAGCCCGATCAGAACCTCAGGATAAAATTTTGTGCAATTTGTTGTTTTTGTTGCTTTCATTTCAGCTAACTATTGGTAGCAAAACTTGATGTGAGTGCCAAGTTTATCCTCGTATTGTAGGTTGATTAGGTTGGAAGTTTAGGATTTTTTTTTTTTTTTCTATGAGGCATCAACATGGATCTTGGTTTATACTTTATAGTAGATCTGATTTATGTCAGAATATATATTTAACGAAATTATAGACAAAGTGGATGTGATTCCGATTAGGCATTGCTGATTTTATGTGTTACATATGAAGAAAGGTGGATGAGCGTGTGTTTCATTTGCAGGTGGATATGGGGTAGCTACAGGAGGACCATTGGCTTGGGGTCTTTGCTACAACAAGGAGATGAGTCCTAACCAGTTGTATTGTGACGACTATTTCAAATACACGTATCCTTGTGCTCCTGGAGCTTCATACCACGGCCGTGGTGCCTTGCCACTATACTGGTATATACATATAATGAATATATATAATGCACCTTCCCCTTCCTTATCATTCTCATAATCATTTTTATGCTTCACCATTTGTTGGAGATTGTGTTATCTTAGTGAGAAACGTCAATTAGATAAGTGAAAGGTGACAGTTGCATTAGCTTGTTTGGAGCCATGTAATGCTCAACATCTTCGATTTCAGGAACTACAACTATGGAGAAACAGGAGAAGCCCTGAAGGTGGACTTGTTGAACCATCCAGAATACATAGAACAGAATGCTTCTCTGGCCTTTCAGGCTGCAATTTGGAGGTGGATGACTCCAGTGAAGAAGAACGTTCCTTCAGCCCATGATGTCTTTGTTGGGAAATGGAAACCTACCAAGAATGACACATTGGCCAAAAGGGTTCCTGGATTTGGCACAACCATGAATGTTCTCTATGGGGAGCAAACTTGTGGTCAAGGTGATGTTGACTCCATGAACAACATTGTCTCGCATTACCTGTATTACCTTGATCTTATTGGTGTTGGCCGCGAAGAGGCAGGTCCTCATGATGTGCTCAGCTGCGCTGAGCAAGAAGCTTTCGAGCGTTCCTCTTCTTCTTCATCATCTTCATCTTCTTGAATCTCATTTGTCGAGCAGTTCCCCTGGAAAATGCATATCAATAAGGAAGGCATGTGTTTTGTTTTGAGAATATATGCATTAAAGATTAGTGAATTAGGGGAAAAAAGAGTCAGAGAGTTTATAGTCACTCTTATCTTTGTGTGAAGTTGTTGTGAGCTGCCATTTGTTGTACCTATGTAAATTTTGTGATTTCTGGTCTTCACACTAGACTTGATTTGCAACACTTCAATTTGATTTGTATAAACCATGCTATATATTGTTGTACATATGCACAAATATTAATTAATCTTATGAGGGTATCCATATGACCATATATCATCACCAAACTCTCTCCCTCCGCCAAAGCAAATTAAAAGCAATTTTATTACTCTTCCCCAGTCATATATTTTGTCATAATTCTTGGGGCATTTTTCTCGTGAAACTAATGCATAAACTTACAATACGTGACATGTTGACAATGTGAAAGAATAATTTAAACAAGCTATACACTGATAAAGATCTAAAAGCGCTATTACAGAAGATACAAGTATTTGATGATATTTTTTGTCTGAGATTTTGGAGGATACTAAAATGTATACATTAGAAAACTAAAATATTGACATTCTCAAATAAAATGTACATGCTGTAGGTTTCGGATGTGCAATGCTAGGGTGTGTTAGGGTATACTATGTATAGTTTTAATTTTGCTTTTGGGATGCTTAAAGGCTTTATTTAGTTAGCTATCTTAAGTTTAATTGATTCTTTGGTAATTCTAGAAAAAAATTAACTCATTCTCAGTCTGATCATCTCATTTTGTTTTTCTTGCCAATAAAACTAGGATAGAAAACGGCCGCAAAGTTCTTGCTTTAATAAAACATATAAATTGCTCTTTGTATACATTGTTTTGAATATTAATTGGATCGCCAACTCGACGAGCCTACGATATCTAGCTACACAACATCTCGATCATCTCTTATAACACATAATTTAAACTCAAAAATCTTCAAGTGCCAATGCGATCGTATCAGCTCATTTATCCAACTGCGGTGTTATTATTTACAAATGGAAATGGGGCTGCTGGATGGTGTTATTATTTACAAATGAAAATGGTTTGAAAGACTTTTGTGGAATACTCAAATACTCTTGTGGAATTTGCTAAAATACTATCGTGGATCTTGATCCAAATGCCAACTAGTGGGTGTTACTGACTAGTCAACGTAAACAGTAATTTTATTACTCTTCTCGTGAAACTGGATGCATGGACTTACAAGCTAGCTACATTAGTTTTTCTCAGTTTCACTTCCTCTATATTGGCAATGGCACATCCAATGCTCCCTACTCCTTTTGATACATATATTGTGCTTGTTCAGCAAAAGAAAACAAGCAAAATACATGACATATACAATAACCTTCATTTGTAATAGATGTGATGAATATACTTTGTAATCGTTAATTCGTTAATAAGTTGAGTCATTATATGCATGTATATCTTATTATCTAGGACGCATGGACGTTTCTACTTAGCCTTTTCATATAGGGCAATCCTTAAATAGTATAGACAAACGAAAGAAATAGCGAGGATAATGCTCACAACTTGAAGGGTCGTCTGAGTTTCCTGTTTATCCCAAAATCGGGGGGGAGGGGGGGGGGGGGGGGGGGGGGGGGGGGGCAGTAATGCTGAAGGGTCATCTCTTGCTTATTGGCCTCAAATGCATAACAAAATAGTCATATATTCCTATTGTCCTTATTTTCTGATGCGAGAAATATAGTCCATTGACAAATGATTGCGTTGAAAACCCACACGTACCAACTGCCAACAAGTCTCCAACTCTGAGACAGAACTAGTAGATAAACAAGTACAACCCACTTCGACTCTGCTCACCTTCCTTCACTTCAAAAGAGAATTCCAGAGAGAGAAAAGAGAGAGAGAGAGAGAGAGAGAGAGAGAGCAGAAATGGTGGCGGAGCGAGACATAGACGATCTGCCGAAGAACGAGGCGAACTACACGGCGTTAACTCCGCTGTGGTTTCTGGAGAGAGCAGCTGTGGTGCATCCCACCAGGAAATCTGTGGTCCATGGATCTCTTCACTACACGTGGCTCCAGACTTACCAGCGCTGCCGCCGTATGGCCTCCGCTCTCAACAGCCACTCCGTCGGCCTCGGTTGCACGGTAATTCCCTACACCCCCAACTTGACCCAACTCACTTTTGTTTCATTTCATTGTGATTTTCTTTGATATTCCAAGAAAGTAGTGAAAAACAATAAAGAAAAAAAGAAAGAACTTTATTACTACCGATCATGATTAGTTGATTACTATATGATCGTTTTTATCAAGTTGCTGTATGTGTTTAAAATTTTGATTTTTAATTTTTTTTTGTGAGTTCTGATTGGAGCTAGAATTTACTAGTGGATTGAATTTAGCTGTGTTTTACTGTGGGGATGGAGGTTGGATTAGGATTTGTTGATTTTTGGGAGGAAGAGTTAAAAAAGGGAATTTCGGAAGCCAAAAGAGAAAAAAGATGAGGGAAAATTAAGGTAATTTTGTTTATCTGGAATTTGTGGAAGTTGTTGAACATAATCGCCCTACCAGAATCTTAATGTTGTTACTTGTTAGGCGGAGACACCTAGCCTAACCAAGCCCTTTCAAGATATATGCTACAGCAGGAGATGTTAAAACTGAACTAATGCATTCAGATGTCTGTTTGGTTTTATCAGAAGTTCGGCTTTGGTTGTTTAATTGCAATATGATTTAATGTTGACACTGAACTAATGCATGTAACTACCAGTCAGATGAAGTTGGTGCTGATCTTGATAGAAGCTCCCTTATTTTAGTTTCTATATCATACTCATAGGCATTCAAAGTTGGTAGGGGTGCTTTGCATTTTGCATTTACTTATTATGGATGTGACTTCAGGGGCGGATCTACTCAGGAGGCTGTATAGGCTGCAGCCTAGACAACAATCATCTAATAAATCTTATATGTTTGTGCATAATGTTATGAAATCCAAGTTAGTTCAGTTAGTTGTGCTTTTTGATTTGAACCTCTCTCTCTCTCCCCCAAGGGCATGGGTTCAATTCCTGCATTCCTTTCTCCTCTTTATACATTTTCTTTGTTTTATTTTCTGTTATTTTCTTTTTCCATGCAATAATTTTTTATTTTCTATCAGTTTTGGACTTTTGGTACTTTCCTTCTCATTTTATTTCCTTTTTTTTCTCTCCCTCAAGAGAATTGGGTTTAAAGAGATATTGAAATATGATTTTGATAAAATACAATATTGTTTCCATGATTTTGTTTCGAAACATTATTGGCTAAAAAAAATTGCATACAAGAGAGGAATTTAGCCTAGACCACATTTCATTCCTAAATCCGCCACTGTGTGACTTGCTTTCAGTTGCATGCTATGGATGGATTTGCTCTGGTATTTAGTAGATTGGTTGATTTAACCTTGTTTTGGATTTCAGAACCTAGATGAGAAGAAACTTACAGAGACTTCTGGTTCTGGCACTGTTTTGCAATTCCGTTATGATTGTGCCATAGTAGAGTCGTATAGTATACTCTATAACTGCTTAATTCTTTACATACGATAAGTGTATTGACAAAGTAACAAGCCATCGATCCATCATAATAAAAATGCCTTGAAAGAGCGAAGGGGAATATGGACACAATTGGGAACACATGAAAACTTGAGTCCAGGCTCCATCTAATTTAGACTGTAGTAAACTTAGTTTGACCCTTAAGAAGCAACTGTTTCTACTTTAGCTGCTTGCCAACCGTAGTATAATATACATTGCTCCACATGTCACTTTCTTCCAGTGTAATGTAGATAAGTGAGATTTTTCACCAAATTTTCTCGTCCTGTCAGACCTATATGGTGAGCTCATCACCTCTATTGGTATTTGAGTCCCTTGAGAAGCAACTATTTCTACTTTAGATGCTTGTCATGTTATGACGACTTCTTGAAGTTCTCACATAGATGTCTATAAGCTCTCAAGAAATCCTTTAAGCTAATGGATTTATTCTGTGTGGACTGACATGGAAAGATTGTGTTATGTTTGCCAATGCTCTGGAATTCTTGGATTGTTGTTTTTTGAAAGTCTGCAATAACCTATTGAACCATATTTGCACCTCGTTAGATAGTTTATTCTGCAGACCAATTTAAAATTATAATTGAGCTTTTGTATATCCCGCTTGTTTTGTGTGCAGCCATCCAATTTTATCTTGTACAAGCTTGTGACTGATAGGTGACTTCTTTGACATTGAAAACAGGTATCAATAATTGCACCAAATGTCCCAGCGCTTTATGAAGCTCATTTTGGAGTTCCAATGGCAGGAGCTGTGTTAAACACTGTCAATATCCGTCTAAATGCATCAACAATTGCTTTCCTTCTTGGTCATTCAGCATCTGTAGTCGTGATGGTGGATCAAGAATTTTTCCCCTTAGTCGAGGAGGCTTTGAAGATTTGGGCAGAGAAAAGCAAAGGCCAATTCAAACCTCCGCTCTTAATTGTCATTGGTGATGAAAGCTTGGATCCTAAGGGACTCAAATATGCTGTGGGAAGTGGTGCCATTGAATATGAGAAGTTCTTGGAAACTGGTGACCCTGAGTATGCTTGGCAACCACCAAAGGATGAGTGGCAAAGTATCGCTTTGGGTTATACTTCGGGAACAACAGCAAGCCCTAAAGGGGTTGTTTTGCACCACCGTGGGGCTTATTTGATGTCTTTAAGTGGTAGTCTTATCTGGGAGATGAATGAAGGAGCTGTATATCTGTGGACTCTACCCATGTTCCATTGCAATGGTTGGTGTTACACTTGGGCACTTGCAGCTCTTTGTGGGACAAACATATGCCTTCGACAGGTAAACTACTGATGTTTGGTAATTGCAAATGATCTATGTTAATTTCTGTATAAAGATATGTTACTGATGTCCCATCATTAGGTGTTATAGCTTTACTGTTTGTAGTTGATTAGTTGATGGAGTCATTGATGCAGATTTAAAATATGAAAGACTCATAATATTAATTCATTATTGACAGAATAAATGAAACATGTTGCAGCCTATTGGCATATGTGGTAGGAACCTTTTATTAATCACTAAACACCTATATAAAGACACTCCTTGGAGCTTGTAGCTTGTAGCTAGTGGAGATTCGGTACTTTTGTAAGGAGCTGCAGTAAAGTAATGTCACATTTTTACATGTGGCATTGATCTATAATGTTTAATGAAAGATTATGTTTGGTTCCAAACCTCTTAAGCTTCAGAACTGAGCTTCAACTTTTATTTCTTATGTTCTTGTATATATCTGTAGCCAATGCTTGGTTATTAGTGGCTATTCATCTCAGTAAAGGGTGCACACATATTTGCTGTTTTTTATATCAAGGGATGTTGATATGAAACTTACCTTTTCCCATTTCGTAGGTTTCAGCCAAGGCAGTCTATTCAGCAATACACAAGTATGCTGTGACTCACTTTTGTGCTGCGCCTGTGGTGCTCAACACCATTGTCAATGCTTCACAAGACGAGACTATCCTCCCTCTTCCTCATATTGTACACGTAATGACAGCTGGTGCTGCCCCTCCACCTTCTGTTCTGTTTGGAATGTCCCAAAGGGGGTTTAAAGTCACCCACACTTATGGTCTGTCCGAAACTTATGGCCCCTCTACAGTGTGTGCATGGAAGCCTGAGTGGGACTCCCTTCCCCCTGAAAGCCAAGCACGATTAAATGCGCGTCAAGGTGTTCGGTACATTGGTTTGGAGAGAGCAGATGTTCTGAACCCTCGCACTATGGAACCTGTTCCTGCAGATGGAAAAACCGTGGGAGAGATAATGATGCGGGGTAATCTTGTTATGAAGGGTTACTTAAAAAACCCAAAGGCTAATGAGGAAGCTTTTGCTAATGGATGGTTTCATTCTGGTGATCTTGCCGTGAAACATCCAGATTCATACATAGAAATCAAAGATAGATCAAAAGACATTATCATATCGGGAGGTGAGAATATCAGTAGCGTGGAGGTAGAGAATACTATGTATCAGCACCCAGCCATATTGGAGGTATCAGTGGTTGCAAGGCCAGATGAGAAGTGGGGAGAGTCTCCTTGTGCTTTCGTGACATTGAAGTCAGCTGTGAATAAGTCCAATGAAAAGCATGTAGCAGAAGATATAATGAAGTTCTGCCGGGAAAAGATGCCGGCTTATTGGGTTCCCAAATCTGTGGTGTTCGGACCATTACCAAAGACAGCTACTGGAAAGATACAGAAGCATTTGCTGAGGGCAAAGGCCAAAGAGTTGGGGCCTGTCAAGAAGATGAGCAAGTTATAAACTGTATGATGATGTGTCATTTGTGCAAAAGCCAATAAGAGCTTGTAGCATTTGTGTCAATGTCAATATTGGGTCACTTGGACTACATGAAATGGGTATTTTCAGGATGGATCATGAGACTTGAAATGTATAATGTATACAGATCACATCGAGTGGTTTGCAAACTATTCAGATAGATGATAGTATGCACCAAAGCCCAATATTGTCATGTTGATCCGGACTAGAGTTTGTAGATTAACGATTTTTCATTCCTTTGTCTCTAACTTTGTGAAAAACTCTTTTACGTTGTTCTGTAAACAATGGAAAAATAGAAAACGATTGAAGGCAGACGAAGATAATGCTTGTGGTTGCTTGCAAGGGAAGACTATGATGCCAATAACTAACTTCTGCATGCTTAACATCACAGTACTGCATTTCTTATCCCTGAGATTTCCAAGCTCAGGAGCAAACAATGCATGCTTAATCAAAAGGAGATGATCATCCCAACCGTTTCAGAAGTTTACATGAACAAACCGGTTTGATACATTGAAGTTCGAACTATACCAAGATAGAGGCTGCTGGGGATGGTGAGCTTGCGGCGCAGACATAACAGTTTTTACCTGTACTGCAGTTATATATGCATTTATTTTCATAACAGAATTTGATGTACGAGTCAACCAATTGTAAACGAACTCCAAACTTGCGGGCAACCACTAAAGAGGATAAGCAAGGCTGGCTAGATAGCTACCTGGCAAAGCTATCTCCTTTTCCCTGATTGATTGGTTTTTAAGGATAAGACTCTTAAGCCCCATGCTGATACTGCATGTTTCAGACCCCATCAGAACCATTTCTCCTCATCCTTCCACAAAGGATCGCTCGTTGATCTCATCCATGCATGGATGACCGGTTTTTCTTCTTTCTTTTATTATATAATCGAAAGGGTTAGAGGGTCTCCTTCGGTGAACTTTGATCTATAAGTGAATGTAATGTATACCGGAAAATTCATGAGTTCGAATTCCACTGATATCATGAATTATGAAATGAGTCAAGTGAGTTCAATTCTGTCTTGCTTAGAGTCAATAATCTAAAGCTGAGGGACGCCATGGAGGAGAGTTGGGTAGGGTTGCGTGGACCATACCATGATACTGATCCAGTTAGGAGTTGTTTAATTAGGCCATCTCCAACTGTCGATCTTTGTTTTCTCAGGTTCTGATTAATTGTCACAGAACCTGTCTATTCAAAATGACAAAGTAGCCAACCAATCAATCATCTAATCCAGCGAATAAGATAGAGAAGGAAGAGTAGTGTACGTTGAAGCTGCAAATTCATTACAAGACAGCCTGAGGTTGGTTAATTGACAATGACAACAATATGTACGAATCAAATAGCCAAACCTTGAAGATGGATATTGCTGTTGATTTATAAAGAACTAGGAAAAAAAACCAACTCCAGAATAGATATAGAACTTAATTTAGAGTTCTGTAACTTCATCGTCGATCGATGTTGATAGACAAACTCAAGTTTGTATTCATAATAGATTGAAAAGAAGTACATGCGTATGAATTGGACTGTGTAAAACAATAAGAGCTAGCTTTAGCCAACTTGAGGTATGGGGATATCAAAGATCATAACTACCGGTTCTGTTGAAACGTCAAGCTAGCCCCTCAGAACCCACACACACACACACACACTCGTTTTATCTTTCCATATTCTAAAATACTGATGCATGCGTACATGATGCTTAGCTTGATCTTGTATTGGAGATTGGTCATTCTTCCTTCGGAATGAGGTTGGGATTTGCCATATTAGTGGCGATAACATTATGATGCAATAGAATGGTGTATACCCAAGTTGCAGAACCGATTGTTAGCTAAATCCTTGGACTTCTTAATGCTGTATCTGTGATATTAAACATTATCCTCTTTGTTCAGAAAGACAGGAAAATATTATCCATTTGGCGCTGTACAGAGAACAAATTTGAGATCAAAGAGAACAAATTTGAGATCAATTATTTGTTTAAATGGTTCTGGTGTGTGATAGGCCAGTTTTGTGATGGCAAAGTACTATTCCAATGGAACATAGCTAGGCCCCATATTTTGTATGCATGTATATCCAGTATTCTCATGATATCTTGGTAGATATGTGTATCAGTGTATGTATTGTCAATATACAATATCCAATATTATGCGAACTACTTGCTGATGCATTGGTTGCCATGATTAATTATAGAATATGACTAACATTACTTGTAAATTAAACGATCAGTAAAACCGAAAGTTGTATAAGCATATGCTTTTGATTACATACCATATCTCATTTCTAGCTTTCTACTATACAAGAATTTGTGATCCGTCCAATTACTGCAGGGTACTTAAAAGAATCTAAACAAATGAGAATTTTCTTCACGGCCGAAAGAAATGACAAGCACTCTAGATCATCTTCGAAGAAATGGTAATCTTATAGTGCACTCAATAGTTTATCTCCACCATGTATTAGGTCAGTCCCCTCTTCCCAAAGCAACTAGCCCTATCAATTTTCGTTTCCTGAATAAAGTAGGAGGACATTTTTTTTCACAAAGTATCTTCATCCCATCATATATTCGATAAATTCCTATATCCATCATTCACCGTACCATACGCACTCTTCTAAGTAGTAAGCCCACCCCAAAATGAGTATTCCGACTTTCGCAGAGCCTTCTTCGGTAGCACAGCCAAGACGGCGATAGGTTTTCTGCCCCTTTGAGGATGGAGTCACATATGAGAATTCAAGAGAAGGTCACGGAAAGACGAGCTGTTTATCATTCCCATAGGTGCCAATACCATATAAAATATTTTTAAACATGAAAAAAAAATCGATTTCCTACCCACACATTACACAATCATGGGCCATGAGCCTTGACTATAATACGATCACGATCATTCTCCTAGCACATCAGTCGCTACAGATTAAATGCAATGATAATACACAAACGAAACGTAATTCGATCATTTCATAATCAAGAAGAAGAAACATATTGAACCCAGAAGCCATGCAGCTCATCACAAGCACAGAGTAACCCTACGAAAGAAGACAATTGCTTCTGTATAAACTTCACGGGATTGACTTTCCTTCTTCTATGTAGGTCGTGAACTGCAGTACTATAGTAAAGTCACGAGCATAAACAAACCTGCTACTCCTTCTGTAAAACTAACCAGTGATCGATGATGCTTATATCCTAAACTTATCTGTATCCAATACTTAGACAAATTAACACCATGATCATTAGCTTTCACAATCAAACTTTTTGCAAGTAACCTAAACCTCCTTTCGTTTGGCAACAAATTCTGGGGCTAGCTTATATCTGATCTTGCTGAAATCTCAAATAACCATGCATATTTCCAAAAACCCTGTAGTTTTTTTTTTTTGTTTTTTCTCTTTATTTTCCCAGCTAATATCACAGAGAAGTAGAACAGACGTACCCTTATTGTATAAGTACCTAAAAAAACTAAAAAAGAGAGAGGGAGAGATTCTCTGGTCCATGATCAACAATCTTTTTATCCTTATTGCCATTTTGCTGCTAATATATGTTTATGGTCGATATAGTTTATTTATTTTACAAGCGACTATAGGTCTCTCTTAGCCAAAGTGACCACCCAGTGCCAACTGCGTGTTACACTGACACACTCATCCACCACTTGCTTCTCTCTATCTTTCTGTTTTCCTTTTCACTCGATCCCTTTCTCTTTCTCTTTCTCACTCTCCTCTCCTCTCACTGCTATGTTTTGGTTAGCTTCAAAGTTAACATCACTCTACGTGGAGACTCAATCATCATGATCGACCTCTCTCAACCTCTCTCTCTCTATCTCTTTCTTTCTCACTCTAACATTGTAACCATCCTCTAAACGCAACCTTCCTCTATATATAACGCACACCGCGCTCTCACTTCTCCACACAAAACCCAGAAAGGAAGAAAAACAAGCATGGCTTCTGGTTACAATAACAAGCTTTCCCTTCTTGCTCTTGTTCTCTGTGTATCAGCATTGTTGTTTAATCTGGTACATGCGCGTCCACCCTTTGCGTGCGACCCCCGGAACCCGTTAACGAGAGGGTTCAAGTTCTGCAGGACTAGGGTGCCGGTCCACGTCAGGGTTCAGGACCTGATCGGACGGCTGACACTGCAGGAGAAGATTAGGCTGCTGGTGAACAATGCCATAGCTGTGCCGAGGCTTGGCATTCAGGGCTACGAGTGGTGGTCGGAGGCGCTTCATGGCGTCTCCAATGTCGGCCCCGGAACTAAGTTTGGCGGGGCTTTTCCGGGAGCCACTAGCTTCCCCCAAGTCATCACCACCGCCGCTTCCTTCAATCAATCACTTTGGCAAGAAATCGGACAGGTGATACAGTTTACATTTTGAGTCTTCTATTGTTACTTTTTCACTAACATAGTCGGAATATTATTCACATTCCGGTTTTGTTGTCTGACACTGTTCTATCATATATTGTACGTACCATAACATATTGAGACCCGGAATACATTATTACCTTACCCTTAGTTTTCTGTTCAATGATTAAAGTTAGAAAAAACACGAACAAAAGGCCGAATTACTTTAACATATTTACCATAATTTTGGACTTATTAGGGTATGATTCCTATGTGTCACACATGTGAACAATTGTCATATCTGTTTCTATTTTAGTTTTAAACCGATTGGGTATATTAAAGTGAGAATTGGAGAATGCTGAAGATAGAGAGGTCACACTTTGCATGGCTATGGCTTTTATCTTTAATCAATCATCATGAACCGATAGAATTGCGTGAACTGCCTAAGTTGCTATATGTATTGTTAGTTGCTTAATTATCATGATTTGGGTAGGAGAGAAATGAAAAGAGATAATTGGCTGGTAAGGCTAGATTTGTTTTTAGTGCTCAAAACCATGATGTAACAACAAAATAAACGACGTTTTTAGTAGCTAGGCAATTTCTGGGGTTGTTGGTGGTGCTTGGCTTTTGAAAGCACATAATGAACATGAATGCTAAGTCATAACAATAATCCCACCAAAAAAGTTGCTAATAATTTCCTTCTTCATCACCATATATACTTCACCTTACTTTTGTAAGTTGCCAAAGAGAGTTGCCAAAGAGACCAAAATGTGTATGCATGATTATTGATGTGTGCAACACGTTGCAATCGGTTTGGTGCAAGCATTATTTAGTCATGGAAAACCTTGGGGTCCCGTCACTCTATCATATTATTGGTATGCATTCAAACTTTGTATAAATAACAAGCTCATTCCAAAAATGTTCTAAGAAAGCTACCAAGTTTCATTCATTAAACAGGAAAAAGGGAAGTTATGAGAATATGCTAACAAACTTTTATCCACAGCGAATTGTTTTTGACTGGATGTTACTGTTTCAGGTGGTGTCTGATGAAGCAAGAGCAATGTACAATGGAGGCCAAGCTGGTTTGACATATTGGAGCCCGAACGTGAACATATTCCGTGACCCGCGATGGGGAAGAGGGCAAGAGACTCCTGGGGAAGACCCTGTCTTGTCTGCTAAGTATGCTGCTAGCTATGTCAAGGGTCTCCAAGGCGACGGAGCCGGAAATCGGCTTAAGGTTGCTGCCTGTTGCAAACATTACACTGCCTATGATCTCGACAATTGGAATGGCGTTGATCGCTTCCATTTTAACGCCCGGGTAAAAAAATATTAAATGTCACTACATTTATTGACTACATTGACACTTTCATAACATAGCATACGAGATTTTATGCAGGTTAGCAAGCAAGACTTGGCAGACACATATGACGTGCCATTTAGAGGATGTGTGTTAGAAGGAAAGGTTGCTAGTGTAATGTGTTCATACAACCAAGTTAATGGAAAGCCTACTTGTGCTGACCCTGATCTCCTAAAGAACACGATCCGTGGGGAATGGAAGCTCAATGGGTGAGTTATTCGTTTCACCTTCCTATTGCTATAGCCTCTTTCTATTTGTATTTTTTTTCCCTAAGATTTTGGTTATGGAGTCAAATTCAGGTACATAGTCTCCGACTGTGATTCGGTGGGAGTGTTTTACGACCAACAACATTACACCAGGACACCGGAGGAAGCGGCGGCAGACGCGATTAAAGCGGGTTTGGACTTGGATTGTGGGCCGTTCCTTGCGATCCATACCGAGGGTGCTATAAAGGCCGGCCTGCTACCAGAGATCAACGTGGACTATGCGCTAGCAAACACTCTTACGGTCCAAATGAGACTCGGGATGTTCGATGGCGAACCATCAGCCCAACAATATGGAAACTTGGGCCCAAGGGATGTTTGCACACCGGCCCACCAAGAGTTGGCACTAGAGGCTGCTAGGCAAGGCATTGTTTTGCTTCAAAACAATGGGCACACGCTGCCTCTATCTACTGTGCGTCACCGTACAGTTGCCATAATTGGGCCCAACTCGGATGTTACCGAAACGATGATAGGAAACTATGCCGGTAAGCCTAGTAAAATTGATAAAAATTGGCAATATTTTGAGAATTATTTTACCATACCTATGTTGTCGTAATTGTGTGTAGGTGTTGCATGTGGCTACACAACTCCCCTGCAAGGAATTGGGAGGTACACAAAGACCATTCATCAAGAAGGGTGCACTAGTGTTGCTTGCACCACTAACCAACTATTTGGGGCAGCTGAGGCTGCAGCCAAGCAGGCCGATGCGACCGTCTTAGTGATGGGCCTCGACCAATCTATTGAAGCAGAATTCCGGGACAGGACCGACTTGGTCATGCCGGGACACCAACAAGAGCTTGTGTCGAGAGTGGCTCGGGCCTCTAGAGGCCCAACCATACTGGTCTTGATGTCCGGTGGCCCAATTGACGTGTCCTTTGCCAAGAACGACCCAAAAATTGGAGCCATAATTTGGGTTGGATATCCTGGTCAAGCAGGAGGAACTGCAATGGCTGATGTGCTGTTTGGTACTACCAATCCAAGTACTACATTTATCTTCACCCTTTTATTTTATGGGACATTGAAAAACACCAACACTTTTAGACTAAATTCATTAATAACTAAGCAGCTAATGTTTTGTAACTTTTATTTGTGTAGGTGGGAAGCTACCAATGACATGGTACCCTCAAGACTATGTATCCAAAGTGCCAATGACAAACATGGCCATGCGTGCTGGTAGAGGCTACCCCGGTAGGACGTACCGGTTTTACAAAGGTCCGGTGGTATTTCCCTTCGGTCTCGGCTTAAGCTACACCACCTTTGCCCACTCACTAGCCCAAGTTCCCACATCGGTGTCGGTACCCCTCACAAGTCTAAGTGCCACCACAAACTCAACCATGCTAAGCAGTGCAGTGAGAGTCAGCCACACAAATTGCAATCCACTCTCACTTGCTCTTCATGTTGATATCAAAAACACCGGAGCTAGGGATGGAACTCACACTCTTCTAGTGTTCTCGAGCCCGCCTTCGGGAAAATGGGCGGCGAACAAGCAATTGGTGGGCTTTCACAAGGTCCATATTGTCGCCGGGTCTCACAAACGGGTCAAGGTTAATGTCCATGTATGCAAGCACCTCAGCGTTGTAGACCAGTTTGGGATTCGAAGAATTCCGATTGGTGAACATAAGCTTCAGATTGGAGATCTGGAGCATCACATCTCCGTTGAAGCCAATGTAGGAGAAATTAGATCATAATCAGGAACTATCAAAAGAAAAGAAAAGAAATTTGATAGTGACACTCATTATTATGTCATAGTATCAATTAGTTCCTAGCTAGTAGTCTTCCTTTTCCCATATCAAGGTGGAAAAGTCTACCATACTGGTGAAGGAAAGACGACACAAGATAATAGTTTTGAGCAAGGTTTGAAATAAATACTACTTTTGAATTATTCAGAATACTTTTCCAGATTCAGGTAGTGTATGTATCATTTTGAGGAAAACAAAAATTGAATCATCACAACTTGGATTGAGATTGGTTCGTGTTCTTCATTTGAAGAAAGCTCTATCTACCAACATATAGTTTCAGGTCTACTATAGTAATGTATGTATTTCAGGACTACACACTTCACATCGATCGAGGAAGATACTATTTCAGATTGGGCAGTAATGCAGATTACCAATTCAATGAATTGGTGTGGAGATTCTACTGGCCGGTTCTGTTGCGTTTTCTTTTATGTTTAAGCCGTCCAGACATTTGTAGAGTAGTAGCTCAGAACATATATAATAGTCACTTCACGGGTTGTGAAATCATTGTGATACTCATTCTAATTGATTGTGATTCACTATTTCGGCATCATGATTCTCTCTAGTTTGTGTTTTTCAACATTCTCCATCATTGTATTGATCTGCTAGTGCACTTTTGATCGACATTTTTGTTTGGTATAATTAGACGATTAAATGATTGCATATTTGATTGAACTTTGTATTCGAAATCCCTAAATAATGAGTTTAAACATAGATAGTTTGATCAAATGTACAAAATCTAGGATCTAGCTCCATGTGGTAGGCACTTGATGCAACTATATATATTGATCTAGGGCTAAAGCATATATATATATATATAGTCTGGCAGTGGATCCTGCTTCTACGGTATGAACAATAGTGTATTTCTCATCGAGGTCGGGTTCAGATCTCGTAGATGAGACGGACCAAGCGTGGTTGTACAACGGGTCTACAGTCTCGGCATTTGCTCGGCAGAATTTGGATTGTGATGGTTTAATTGCCTAGGGAGGCTGGCCACCGGACGAATCAATATCGGCGGCGGAGGAAGTTTCTGTTATTTTGGGGGGGGGGGGGTTGGGAGGCTGAGCTCTATGATTTATGATTGGGTCTGGCTTCAGTGGTAGAGTTCGGGCTCCTTTTTCTTAAAATTTTGTTCTGCGTTGGGAATAGTCTTTAGTAGGTGCTTATATGTTTGCCATGTTTAAGAATTTTTCGTAGGTGATTATATCTATGTGAGTTTTTTTATAGGTATCTAGTTTCTTTTTCTATACTACAATTGCCTGATTGGTAGGAGAGAATTAGATGTGATAGGCCGTAAAAGACAAAATCGATCATTCGAATAGAGGTTTGCATTGTGAGAGTCAAAATTGTTAAGTGTTGAAGGAGAAAAGATAACGAGAATAACAGTCTACTTATTCATTGATATAAAGACCTATTTATAGGTATTAGATAGAGTATTTCGAATGTGATTGTATCTATGTGAGTCTTTTATAGGTATCTAGTTTCTTTTTCTATACTACAATTGCCTGATTGGTAGGAGAGAATTAGATGTGATAGGCCGTAAAAGACAAAATCGATCATTCGAATAGAGGTTTGCATTGTGAGAGAGTCAAAATTGTTAAGTGTTGAAGGAGAAAAGATAACGAGAATAACGATCTACTTATTCATTGATAGAAAGACCTATTTATAGACATTACATATAGTCTTTCGAAGGATCTAAAAGTTCTATCAACTGTAATCTATTCTAATAAGGAAACCGGATTAACTAATCCTACGTGTATTAGGGCAAGACACATAACAGAAGGACGAAAATATAATTTCCTTAAACACTCCCCCTTGTGTTACGTCCCTAATACAATATGGTGCTTATGGTGTTGTCTCGGTAAAAACTTTGCTAAGTAAAACAAAAACCTCGTAGGTAAAACAAAAGACTTGGACGAAGGGAAAAAGAGCACAATGCACCAACTACAATTGAAGATAACATGTGATGCATGTAGACTCCTCCTGATGTCTACACAATGACTCCTCCTGATTGATAACTCAATCTTAGAGTACAGATAAACGGCGCAAGCCAATACACTTCTCATACTTCAAAAGTAGACTTGGGCAACGATTTAGTCATTAAATCCAGCCACAACATCCTTAAATCAGACTTGCTATACTTAGCATTACTTTGATCTTTAAGAAGAAGGTTGCCTAACAACTCAAAACATAAGTTTGCATTGAAAATCATATCCACGCATAACATGACCTTTGTGTACTTAAACAGTCATAACGTCTTTGATACAATAGGTATGGACGAACCGTATAAAGTTCTGAAAACTAGACACACGTAGCTTTCCAACCATACAAGGTCCATAACCTTTTTCATCTTGAGCTGATCACAAAGCTTTGTCAAAGTTGACTGTTCTGCAAAAGCATATTCTTAGACAGATCCGTCCTACTTTACGAAAATAGCCATAACTCACTCAATATGATAGATGCAATCAAATGGTTGGTGTTCTTGGAAAGTAGACAAATAGAACTTTCCAATGGTACCAATTTCACCATTTTCCAACAAGTGGGCTATCTTGTAGGTCTCATGGAAGTTGACCTACGAAACTGGGTAGATTCTGATTTCGTTGTTAATGTGTCTTTATGTAGGGATGAATAAGCCATAACCTTTTATAGAAAGAATCACTGCCATTACATTGGCGTTGCGAAATGAGTCTTCTCAAGACTTTGACTGATCAAGGGATACATATAGGCATAACTTCATTGTCTTTTAGCTTGTCTTAAGCCAACTGATGAATAAGCATCATCAATAACGGTCCTCACTTTCGAAACCAAGTATTCCCAATATCCTTTCATTCTTAATTTTGGATAAGTGACATCTCTTAGTTTAACAAGAGTTCATCACGATTCCTAGAATTTACACGCAAATAAGCATAATTCTTCATATCCCTTCCCTAATCAAGTAGATACTTAGCAAATACCATACAAACGTGCTCCGTGGTCAGGAGCCACTTGATTTGGGTGAAAACCGATCTATTCAAGATCTTTATGTAAATATCTTAGTTCCCAACAAAGATAAGTTGTGACCACAAGCTGTTTGTTCAGTTTTTCAGAAACTACCAAACTGACAAGGTAGTGGAATGTAATGATATCCATTACGAGAGTGTATCTCATCGTAATCGATTCCAGGGCAATTGTGAGAGACCTTGCGCCAGAAGGTGAGTCTAAACTCTTTTTCTCACTACTCTTTCTAACAAAGACATAACTGATATAGTTTACATTTGGGGTGTCAGCGTCACCTAACCAAAGCACTATCTCTTTGTTTAAACTTGATCGTATCTTTCCATTTAAGCCAATCTACAACGTTGGTATTTTCTCAACGAAGTATGGTTCGATATCAAACTCATTAAACCACGTCATCATATACACCGGTGTAATTTCTAAGTGTATAGATCTCTATATGGATTGGTATTGACATTGAGACGTCCCCCAATAATGACCATAATCCAGTATTAACAGACGAATGAGTATCATTTATCAAATGATCAAGTTGTGTCAAACTTGCATTCTTCCTTAGCGAGTATGTATTGAACCAAGTGGCATCCCCCTAAACCATGGGAGCCACGGCCTAGCGACACCATCTACCACATTTGTGGTGTCACCATGCCACCATCTATGAGTGACGACATGTCCTCTGATCCGGACATCAACATGTCCTCTTATCTGAACATCACATGTCCTTATCCAGACATCAATCATTGCAGCCATGTTTGCAGCATGTATATGTGATCTTGTCACTTTAGAGAACTTGATGAGACACAGTAGAGACAAACATGACAATTCCAAGTCGTTCTACTTGAACATTCTTGTTCTTATCTCCCCCTAATGATGAGAAGACTGGCTCATCAAAGTGACATAAAAGAGATTGTCTGTCAAGGTCTTTATATAAGCGGACTATAGTCGGAAGCTCATGTCTTATTCAAAGACAATATTCATCAAATAACCCATCATTGTGCGCTTATGGAGGCGCAATTTGGCACATACAAAATGTGGACGAAATAGATTATAGAACGTTAACTCAATCTGTTAACAAATATGCATATCATTACAACCGTAACATAAATATTTGAATGATGGTGGGTAAAGATAAATACGTAAAACTATGACCCTGCTACAATCCGTGGTCGTTGGTCTTACAAGTCCAAAAAAAACCGCTGGTCTCACAGCCTGGACCGGTCAAAAAGAAACCGGTTGAACCGACCACCAGCATCACCGGACCTTTGTTTTACACTTTCTTTAACGGTTCACTATTCTCCAATGCTTCAAACGCTACTAAATTTTGTAAATAGGTAGAAATAGAAGTTAAGATTGTAAAACCGTCATCCTCAACAACGGAACCGGCCTAAAACCTGCCGAACCGTCCGTCGGAGTCGCTGGACATCCGTGAACACTTATATTGAGCGGTTCACCACCTTTCACTTCTCCAAATGCTACAAAATTTTGTACATATGTAGGTTTGGATGTTAGAAATCCTTGGCCTCAAACAGAACCTCAAGAACTGGTCTAAAAGTTGTTGAACCGGATCTCACAATGACTAGTCTGCAAGCTAAAAAACCGAAAATTCTAGTTTTTTTCAACTTTTCAATCATTGTTAAGGTTCCCCATAACAGCTAATTGAACCATAGCTTGAGTTAAACTATTGTGAATATCATCATAGCATTATTATGCCTCAAAGTGAACAATGAGAAGTCATTAAGCCAACATCTTATGTATCATTCTTATAAAATCACTCATAGACATTGTAATTAATGTCTTACATAGTGAACAACGACTTAGCATCTTGTTTATATGTTAGTCTCTACATTTTATTGTCCTTAGCATAAAAGGGTGTCACTCCTAATCTTGGCTAAAAAATAGGCTTTACAAAACAAGTAACGAACATTGTCAATGTGAGATCATAAGGGGTTTTTTTGCGTCATATTTGCTTATGAAAACATGAGTAGTGCCTCCATTGTATAAGAGGATGACACGAATGGCTTTAATGCCATCCATAGGCTGTGAGCATTGCTCATAGTTCCACCAAGTGGTATTTTGGTGATCTTTGATCTAAATGGTTACTTTGCTCAAAAGAAATGATGTCCGTGAGAATCTTTACTCTTTAATATACGAATCATCAAAACATGTCCAAATTATCCCAGACGATTTATGTTAAAGCCTACATGAGTCGATGTCTTCATTCTCATCATTGGAGACAATAACCAATTCAATTAACTAAATCTTAATGACTCATGAATGTTGCGCATTCATTATAGTCATACATAAAAAATTCTCATCAATTCTCATAATGTGTTTCCAGGTGATAAACGTTGGCATGAATATCATTAAGTCATAGCACGGTTCGATTGCTTCCTTATGCATGCATAAAGAGCATATGTGACTTGAATCATAACGCCACTAGGCATTGGAACTTGAGCATTAATACGCTCTTTGATTATTTCTGATGATTTAGTCATTGTAGTCACAACAGATTTATAAAGAACTAAATCCATGAATAGTTGTCTATTCCTTGCAATATTGCAATAAGTTAAGCACTCAATCTCTCTACGACACATTCGTATACAAGAATATAGAGACGAATGTAGAGACAACATTCTTATGTCAAGACATAGAAACCGAAATATGTTAACAATTTCGATGGAGATTGAAAAAGGTATTGGAATCCTTTAGAGTGCATTATATATATGACGTGTAATACTACATAGATGGACGAAACAAGACTTAAAACATGCCAAAACTTGGCAAAACTAGTGAGTATCCATGGCCCACTGTTGGATCTTGTAGAGAAAGAAGAGGATTTTTCAACATCCAATTTTGGATGACATTTAGCGTAACATAATTTTCTTTTTGCAATTATGAATCCGCTCAAGAGTGTAGAAGACTACTCTTATATGTAATGTATTTGCAATTGTATAAGTGTGCATTTTGCCACACTTGACATTACAAATCCTCTTTTGATCCAAAACCGATGTGCATTGCACAACATCATGACATGTCGAGTGTGCATTGCGCTACATTTGGTTTAATTATGATGCCCAAGTATGCATTGTGTCATACTTAGTGCGATTTCAACCTTTATAAACACCACCTTATAGTGATTGGTGGTCTTTTGTAGTTCAATGTAGTGTCATGTTGTAATGCGATATATTGCATTAACATATAGTTTATGTAAATCGAACCATATGTGCTAGACAAAATATGAATATAGATGCCAACAATTGTATCGAGATCTTGACAATGAATTTAATTCAAAATATAACGATTAAGTAACTTTAGTCAAATATGTGAGGTGTATGCATTCACAAAACTTAGAAAAATAAACGGATTTGTAGTCACTTAGACTATTAAACTGAAGTCATATGCTTCATATTTTTCGCAATGTACTTTTTGCTTTTAAAATCCGTAACTGAGACAATAATGTTCTCATCTTCTTCCATATAGTGAGTTTCTTGGTGCCAGAACTCCATATATTTTGTATACATTAACCATAATCTTGCTTTCATTGCAATTAGTGAACCGATGTATAACCACATCAATAATAAGATTTTTCTTGTACTAGCCCAATTTTTAATATGACATGTAGGGTTCGAGACGTCGCCTCTTCTTTTTTTTCAAAACTCGTGACATGAAATTCGTCACATTTTTTTTATGTCAAATTCAGGACTCATATTTCGTCAAATATTTCAACAATAAGATGGAAGATTAACCATTATCGAGATACGATAATTAATTCCAAATATTGAATTAGGTCAAGACCAAGGTTTATGGTAACTCAATTTGATATAAACCGTGACAAATTCCGTCACAAATCAATATTAACCACGACAATTTCAGTCGCAAATCGATGTTTATCCCTTTATTAACCACGACAATATTTCGTCGTAATACCGTGACTTGTCAAACCGTCACAAATTTCAACTTTGATATGAGGGGTCTCAATCCCTCAATATCGTCTCATGTTATAAAGAAATGTGGGATGTAGAAGAAGGCTACGAAGCCCGACTATGAAATTAAAAATTCAAAAGCTGCAACTTTTATAAAAGCTTACTTGCTAGTTTGCCATGTAAGTGAAGTTGCCCTTGTAATTTTCATATTTGTTTCCATGCTATGAAGTTACTCTCGCAATTCCATCGTGTCTGTGGGTAGCGGCGCCGTAAGACTGGGCGCTGGGTTGCAAGAGTGCGGCGGTGACGGGCTGAGATGAGGCTCGCTAGTAAGGAGGCTGGTGCGCTTCGCCGTCGATGTGAGTAGTCGGAGCTAGGCTGCCGGATCAGTGAAGATGGGTGCCTAGAGCATTTTTCTTGGCGAATGAGGTGTCTCGATAAAGAGTGTTAATCCGCCATTGAGGTACTCTTTCCAAGTTGAGAAGTACCCGAAAGGAATATATAACTCTGATGAGTTGAGGTCGGTTGTGGGCGTTGGCCGAGGAGTAGGAGCCCTTCTGGACTTGCTTGGAAGACGAGCAATCTTGGAATTTTCAGATTCTAGAGGTTGCCGAGAGGAGAAACAATTTTTCGCCTACTTTTGCTTCGAGTTTGGGGCTTAAAAATTTGAAAGAAGAGCAGATCTGGATGGGGAAGCTGCTATAAAAAATTTAGGTTGATCAGAGCAGGGGAAGGCGGTGAACCGGTAGAGGTAGTGGCGGTGGTCTGAAATCTTCTAGCGGCCGGTTCGGAGACTTTCCGGTTGGTTCTCGAGGTGAGGCTGGCGGCGTTGGATCCGGGACAGAGAGAGCGTTCTCGGAATATAAAATTCCGGCCAAGGGCTGTCTGAATTTTGGTCGAAAATCGGGAAAAACAAGGCTGCCCGATTTTAGGGTTTAGGGTTTTTTTTTCTTTTTTTTCAATGGAGGGGCTTTTAGCAAAGCTTGATAAGAGTACTAAGTCTGATAACGTGTTGAAGGAGAAAAGATAACGAGAAGAACGATCTACTTATTCATTGATAGAAAGGCCTATTTATAGGCATTACATAGAGTCTCTCGAATGATATAGAAGTTCTATCAAGTGTAATCTATTATAATAAAGAAACCGGATTAACCAATCCTACGTGTATTAGGACAAGACACATAACAGAAGGACGAAAATATAATTTCCTTAAACATTAAGTAGTTTTATTTATTGTTTCTTAAGATATTTTAGTTCCACGAGTTTGTTTTCTAAGCTACGAGTAAGGAAGTTAAGCATAGGAGAATGTAACTTTTTTAGCATTTTAAGCATAAGAGTAGGGATCCGGCTCCATTGAAAGGTCAAATTACATATACTTTCTGCCCCTACTACTTGTCAAGTGCTTAATACCGTTTTATTTAGAATGTATACTAATCACATTAATTGACTAATGAATAGATCGATTTGATATAATGAGGAATATATATTTCCAATATTGTTTCCTGGTCAATATTATTACCAAGGTACATACATATATATGTATCTGCTAATTTTGGTCAGACCAAGATAAAAGAATCTATAATTTTGGTAACACACAACAAATACAATCTGTAGAAACATGATTCCAATTACATAATAATTGTTAAACAAACAAATAAAAAGAACAAAAAAGAAGAATCGATTGTCGGTAAGTACACGATCTTCAATTCTTCATGTATGATAATTCCCTGGTGTGTATTTGGCATGGACCAACCGACTGTGATATGTCAACAAAACCAGCCGTATAGTCCATATGTTAATTATTACTATTACTGTTCTTAACCATAAAACTATACTTAATCACTATATTTGAAATCTTCTACCCCATTAGAAAATTTTCACCATCCCTTAACCTCATCCTATCCTCAACTACACAAGGCTTATTCTAGAGAGATATATAGCTTCCAAACTTACCAAGTAGTTCTTTATCTTTTGGGAGGCTTTGGCCTCTCTCTCACTATCTAGCTATCTCATTTAAATGTAAATATCTCCCCCAAAACCAAAATACAAATACATTCTTACTCACCTCCCCACTCAACCTCAATTCTTCTTCTTCATCCATCTTCTCTTTTCCTTTGGATCCTTTCTTTCACCTACTTGCCCTAGATTTTTCTGTTGCATCTCTCACTTTGCTCTTCCACGAGGTAATGCTAAGATCCTTTCTATCTTTCTTTATTAGCCTCCTTCCCCTTTATTTGATTTCTTTTCCTTTTCTGGTTTTATGACACACTTGTGATTGTGAATCCCCTTATATATATTATGAGTTACTACTCTCACTCCTGTGCCCATTCTCATTTCTGGTCTTGCTGCATTGTTCTTGTTAGCCCCCAACCGCCCCCCCCCCCCCCCCGCCGCTCTCTCTCTCTCTGATTTCATCAATTTTCAGTGTTTGATTTGTATACCCTTTTGCTTTGTCTGTTTGTTTCTTTGAATCCCATGATTCATTAAGGCGAATCGTGATCGATCTTTTGCAGGAGAGCTAAGATGTCAGATTGCAACAGAGGCCAAGACTATTTCTCTGTTCAACAGCATGAGGTACTATTCTAATCCTATTATACTCCTATACATATTCATCATCTTCTTCTTGTTTGTTTGTCTATTGGGTTTTTGGACTGATTCAAAATAAACCAGAGGGAAACGTAAACACCATAGACCAATTCCATGGCGTCGGTTCAAACGTATCAGAGCTTTATTAATGGCATATCTAACCGTCCTATTACTGCATGACATATGCTCCACACATACAATTCCCAGTTGCAATTACATTTCATTTTAATTTAATTCAGTAGGTTGGCAGATTTTTCTGTTGATAATTTGTCCTCCATTTCCTTTTCATACCCAAATGATTTGTGTTTTCGATTATATTGGGTAGCAAGACAATTTCCTGCTATCATAATCTAAAAATAACTTTCTAGACGGTCATAATCTGAAACTATATAGTTTGGTCATAATATTTATTGTTTGGTCACGGTGTTATCATTTGGCTCTAATAGTCAATAGATTCAGCTTAATCAATTTTGTTTTCTCGAGTTATTGAGTTGAAGTCTTAATTAATGTTTTAGACACATAATTATCTAAATTCTTTTTTTCAATTAATGAATAAATAAATAATATATTTTCTCGTTAAGATACTATGAAACTCATTTTCCATATGTCAATACTCTTAGAATGTAGTAAATAATTCTATCTTTTATCACGTGGCATGAGTAGTTTATTTAAGTTTATATTATCGATCAGTATAAGATCTCGAAACACTTTAGGCATGTATGTTTCAAACTTATAATGTTTTCGGTTTTTTTTTTCTCCCTAGTTCTTGCTTTCTTTGAAATGTCTTACCTGTTTTTGCCAAGCACCCGGCATATATATGCCATTAGTCTGTTAGGAGTTGTAAATGTGAGCCAAAATATCTGTGATTTCTTACCCAGAAAAAATGGGAATTTAGATTTGGGTGGGACATCCAATAGGACAGCGAACGAGAAATAGTGAGGGCCCCTACTTAGTATTGCAAGTGGGTTGTCACAGATCTACGGCCAGAAACTTGACACGACAGGAATATGGGCGTTGCAACCAATGGCTGTCCTTTGTTTCTCGAAATGTCGGCAGTAGGGACAATCAAATGTCTGCACAGTAAAGTAGAGGAGTACTGCAGCCGCTATTATTTAAGCACATAGACCCGTGCCAAACGTTGTTGTAGACTCATGGGTTTAAATCTTGCTTATTTTGTTTTTATGCCTTAACATCGTTGTTTAAAGATGACATATTTACATAATAAGTAGGACAGACCTATCACCTAACAAACCGCTCAACTTATTATCTTTATGAGTTTAGACTTTTGATATGTATATGTATGTTAGACCTGAGATTGTGTAATTTGAAAAAGTATTTTATGATGACCTCTCTTTTTGGTACCTATGACAGGCACCGACGGCTGCTGACAAGTATGGAGGACTAGCACCAAAGAAAAAGCCTCTGATTACAAAGGTAAACTAATCAGCCCATGAAACTCATACAGTCAAAATTTATGAAAATGACCCAAATGAAATGTCTAAACTTCCCTATCGGTGTACCTATAGGGTCATGAACGTGCCTACTTTGATTCAGCAGATTGGGCGCTATGCAAGGTACTAATTATTCCTACCAAAAATAGGATAACAAAATACCCTTTTCTTTTAGAGAAATTCATTTGTATGTATGTTGAATTACAGCAAGGTGCTGGAGTGAATCCAAAATCAACAGCATCAGTGGAGACCTTACGACCAAAACTACAGGTTTAGAATTTGAACCATTTAACTTACTGAGTCTACTTTTTCCTTATAATTGTAACATTTTCATTCGCAAAATTAACCAACCCGGTTAATCTGACGATATGCAGAGAACTCCGCACCAGCAGCTCCCTCCTAGGAGACCTGCTTGTACTACATCTGGTCATGATTGCCTTGTAAGTTCCCAAATGTAGTCATGAAATCAAATAAAGCTAGTGTTTTGTAGTACTATCTATGCTCTCTTTTTAACTGTTGTTGATTCTATTTTTTTTCTCTTTGATTTTGATGTAGGGGGCATAGATTCAGATGTTAAAGAGCTGAAAGTAGCTTGTTGTATTGATAGCAGTGATGCTTATGATAAAGGATTTCCTATATGTCCGTTGGAATTGGCTGGATGCATGTAGTCAATTGTGAATTAGCTTTTAATAATAAGAGTAAATCTGTTTTCTCGCTTGGACATTTTCTGTTTTCTAATCTGTGGTCAGTTTTGTGAGTCCAAATTCTGCTGAATCCATAGCCAAAACCTTTTAGAGAAAACAATTAACTTGTATCATGAGAACCTCATACAATTTATCTCGTTTGACATGTAATCTTGTCGAAAAAAACATCAATAAGGTAAATAACCATATGAACTTTCAAAAATTTCATAATTCATGCATACTAAGCATAATGGACATAGACCTCTTGGTAAGGTGTGAAATGACACTTTATACAGGAGAATGTATCGGTCCCTCTGTGCTGTGCGAATATTCGATGTGGGATATAAACGTGCCGTATGCAATTTCTGCTTAAGGAATCGAGTGTCCTTCCTGAAAACTGGATGTCATTTAACAATCTTCAAATGCAATTTTACCTTTGATTAATTGTATAACAATATAACATGTTTGAATGCGCATATATATATATATATATATATATATATATATATATATATATATATATATTTATATATCTCGTTCTGAGTTCATGCCGAAAGAAAGCTAAAGATAATATACTGATGGAATAGCATTACATGCCGTGTCAGGTAAGCTAGCTTCATCTTAAGTTTGAAGGGCATATATGCATTCTGGTCCAGTTTGAAGCTACGTACATTGATTTCGTTGCTTACATAGAATAGCTGAAAAAAAAAAAAACGATTTTTCAATTGAGTTACTTGTTCTGCGAACCATGGTGATCGAGCAGGTATAATTTGTCTATTTCAATGCCTTCATCTTCGTTTGCCTGTTCAACAGTCTACATAATCTTCAAAAAAAATTAGAGTCTCAGTTAAGCTCGTTTCAATCATCATGATCGATCTGCCTATCACTAATACTCTTAAACTGTTGTTTTCTTGAAACTCATTTCCATATGGCTCACTACCGAAGTACCAAGTACTAAAACAATGCCTCTGCTTGTTTAGGCCATGAACTAATTACTTTTGGCCAACCTATCTTGTAGTGCAAGTATATAGCATTTTAGGTTTGATTTCTGACATTGATATTACTCAATGACAAAGTCCTCAGCTACTGAAAGTTGGTGACTTGCACTCCAACTGCTCCATCTCTTCTAGCTCTCTCTTTAATTCCCCCAAATTTTTCCCATTATAATGAAACAGCGAACCCATCAACCAATTTTCCGGCCATTTTCCAAGTTAATTCACCAACTTCTTACATTTTCCCATCCTAGAGGTGCATTTTATGACTGTTCAAGGTGACTATCAATTCATGTAGATGAGAACTTTTCATCTTAATTTGCTATGCTTAGTTTGTCAAAGTGTATATGAGTCACATAGTTTAACAAATGGTTGATTCATTCTTAATTTGTTTAAGAAAACACTAATGTATTTAGCAACTCCCATTATATATTGGTAAGGTTGGCATAAGGCTACTATACATTTTGCTCCAAGGTGTGTAGTCATTTTCTCTTCCATATCAGTCATGGCATTAACAAAAATCCAACTCTTAGTTTTAGCTGCAACTTTGATCAACATCTCTCTTTTCTGCAAAATCGGTATGTAACAGATAAACTTGTATTCCCCTGCCTCATTTTTCTTTTCGAAAACATTGAAACAGAAACTTCTGTATTGTTTTAACAGGTTCTGCAGATGAAGATGGGCCTGAAACAGGTGACGTACCGCAAACAGGCGGTGGCCAAGAATTTGATCCAGCTCAAATTGTTGCCAAAGCCTTGCTGTGTTTCAATGATAACTATGTAAGTAAAATCCCTATCAGCTTGAGGGTCTGAGTACTGAGAACTATATATATGATCATCAAAACTCTTATCGTTCATTGAGAATTAATGCTAGAATACAGTCACCTAGTAATTCTTATGTGTTGAAAAAGCACAAGAATTAGTCTACAATGTGGATTGACTGATTTGTTAGACCGAAAAATCCTATTAGACTTATGTGTGATTAAGTTACGGATAACATAATATCACTGCGGTCAGTTGATGAGATTTTTCTTTGGTAAACTTTAAACTCCATATTTGGGCAAATTTTCAGGTATACAGCAGCTGCCAAGCGTCTTATAGGTTGAATGAGAGTGGAGATCTGAATGTTCCTAAAGAGAAAACCGACGAGTTCTGCAATGGCGCTTGCCTCACTGAGACACACCTTGTGCTCAACTGTGTTGATCACATTTTGAACAACTTCATCTTCTACAACAAGGCCACCGTAAGAGATGTTAGAGATACGATTCATGCCGGATGTGGATATGGCCCCGAAAGAGGTGACTTCAACGTGGCTGAGCATATGGCAGTGACAAGCAAGGCACACAAGGCTGCAAATTACCAGATTATTGTTGGGTTTATCTTGATGGTTTTGGGAAATGGATTAATGTTCTGATATGCATGTAAAAGGTATTGGTTTCCTATGATATTGGTTACTGTAATGTTGTATAATGACAGTTACCACACGCATTAAGGTTATCTTAATGCAGGATATATGAAAATAATTGTTTACTTTTGTGTGCACATATGAATTGTATATCACTGTGATGAACAGAGATGCATGTTATTAGGATTCTTAGAGTATAAGTTGCAAACTAGCAATCAAAACGTGAAGACACAATTTCAGTTCCAAGATTGTAGTTATACTTAGAGACAGAGAATTGAACTCTAATCTTGAGCGTATACAAGTGCTTTTAGTACGCTTGAAGTTTCATGTACAAGATATCTCTTGATGTAGAACATATGACAATAGAGATTGAAAAACATATCGATCGAAATAAGTTCAAACCCGGTTTGTTGCAGATTTGGTGTTCGGTGTCTGATTGATCATTATAAACCTTTCTGGAAGCGGAAAAGCCTAACGAGTCAAACTCATCACTTCGCCACGACCTATAGATTTTAAAGCCATCCGAGTCCGTTTAGGCCTTCAAAATGTAGATTTTCTTGTTTTCAGCAATTATTTTTAGAATGCGGCTATTGAGATCTTCAAATTTGTTCAATATACTTCTCATTCTCTCTACACCTCCATTTTACTTTTAAATATAAACATTTGCTCATTAGATCTCCTTTCAAATTCCTAAAATAATCTTGTTTATATAATTCACATATATATTAATATATTTCTATTAATTAAACCAATTTGGCTTATGGATTTGCCATTTGGTTAAATTTTCAGTAACCCTCCAAATGCCCTTTGTTTATAAAATTAGTTCTAAAGAGAAAATTTCTCAAGGAGGGTAAAAGAGTAAAAAGATAACAGAAACCAATTTCAACTGGATTTTTTCTTCCACAAAACACTCTCATATTCATCACGTACAATTTTAACTTCCCCTTACGTGAGGGAGAAAACTACTGGGGCAAACGGGATTGCGGATCTCGGATCTCAGAAGCGGTTTTGTTGTACGTATTCGAACAGAGATATTTTACAAGAGAGTTCATGCATTTCGGTTTTGATCGATCTTAATACCTGAACTACTGTGATCGAAGATTGCAAGAAGTTGATCGATTTTTGAGGCTTTTTTTGGTCGAGATGGAGATTTTCTTTCTATTTCATCATGATGCACAGTTTGAGGTTTAGTATTTTGAGTATAGTTGCTGATCTCTACTTTTTTCAATTCGTGATTACTGAAGACTCTACTTCTAGCCAGATTCACTAATTCTCTCTTCCTTTCATGTGCGATTTAAGAAATTCATACTACGGTTTCTTTTTGTTAAACAAAAAACAACCATCGATCAATCTTACACATGTGCCATGGGAAAGTGTTTCACCAGTTTGGGAGTTTGGGAGTGTTCGTTCTTTCGTCATTAACTCGTCAAGTTTTCACTTATGATGTATTTTTTTTTGTACATGATTACCAACATTGTTCTCAAATTCCTTCTTCTTCTTTTTTTCTTTTTTTGGTGTGTGGATTTTGGAGTAGTGGGAAAGATAGTATCAGGGAAAAGAACATTGGTTTTACCTTTCACAATTCTGCAAACAGGGAAGAGATAGTTCAGAGAACAAAACACAAGATTTGAGATATGGAGAGGCACAGAATCGAATCTCTCAATTTCATTGAAAGGTATTTTACTTGCTGTTAGCTATTAAGTTTTGTTAATGTCAATAGTCGCTGCAAATTTCAGTCTCTTATTTATTTTTATTTTGTGTGTGTGTGGCGGTATGTATTTTACTAACTGCCAAGCATAATATATAGGCATCAGAGATCAAGCATTTCCATTCAAATGTATCTAAATTTTATTACATTTTTGTATACTGTGCACATGGAAGTACAATGAGTTTATCTTTGAGTTCTTATCTTTTTTCCCTGAATTTGTTCATAATGACAACATGAAGGACTAATGAACTCAGTTTGCATTATTCTTATGTTTTTATGCAGATTAATAGATCTTCGGTGATGCAGAATCATATGCCTTTCAAAGTCTACTACTGTAATATGGATTATGGCAAGGAAAGCTATAGCTGGTTTAATACAAAGTCTACACGCATGATATTACATTTGTACATTTAGTAAAGTACACTACTGCCACTTCAAAGTTCTTTATATGATCTGCACTTTGATGTAGTCGATGGTTCATGTTTTACTTTAGGAATTTAAGTTCATTTATTTTAGCCATATAGTGGCAAAATTGGTGTCATACGGCCGTGTGGCTCCCCAAAATGAGGGAGACCCTTAGGTTCGATACTTTCTCATACTAGGAAGAAAACGAGATTAGCACAACATGATCTATTGATCAGTGATACTCAAATCCGTCTCATGAAGTCTGAATTGTGATTATCGTTGGGGGGCGCCTCAATGTCAAATACAATCCATATAGAGATCTCTACAAGTATTACACTAGTGTACACTTATGTTTTGAGTGGAAATCTAATTTCTAGCAACTGAAGGTCATACTGCGTGGAAATCTAATTTCCTGCACGAACTTATGTTTTGAGTTTACAAGCAGCCTTCTCCTCAAGATCTAAGTGTAAAAGATCATTTGAGGACAATACGGCATGATCTAGTTAATCATTGTCTAATACCACATTTGAAGACATGTTAAAGAGTATAGACATGTTAAGTTGTTGAAATTTCCGTGATTAGTAAGAATCAAGAAGAGCCCTATGATTAATGTAAAGATCAGGGGGATGTGCGAACTTCAGTGGGAGTCTAGCACATACATACATGTCACTATCAAATGTGAAGGGTGTGTTGTACTCCTTTTCTCTTACGATTAAGGTTCAGTTTTTCTCCCACATGGTTTTTATGACTTGACGAGGTTTTTGACGAGGCAACAAATCAACACCATCGGCATATCAGCGCACAGAATAAGGGAGAGTGTTCTAGGATATTCTGTATCTTTCTAGATATTCTTTTTGTGTGCTTTGGTCTTATGCCAATAGGATATGTAGTTTGACTAGATCTATGTATTCATTATCATTATCATATTGGTACTTTGTAATTCCTTATATAAATGGCTCCTATCAATGAATAATATGATGATTCTCTTGCTATCTTTCATTTTCTACACTTTATCATTCATCAAATATATAAATGATTTAATAAGTATGTGGTAAAACTAGAAAATAAAAATCAATAAGGAAAATAATAAAATGCATTAATCCATTATTATTATTGAAATAGAAAGTTTAGAGAAAATAAATGTAATATTACTTTTTGTTTTATTAGTGACCTTAATAGTTATTGTGTAAGAGGATAAATATGTCATTTAATAATTCATAATATAGTGAGGTCAAGTGAGCAAACTTGGAGATCTCAATCCCCAATAGCCGCATTCTTATTTTTAATAGTTTGTTTTGGATTTGGTTTTCTTTTAATCCATGAGTTTTTAGGTTTTGATATTAGTTGCCCTAGGGTTTATTTGCTCTTTTATAAGGACATTTTATCAGTTGTAGTCATCACATTTTTTATTAATAAAAAACCGTCAGTTGATTTCAATTCTCTGGTGGATTCCAGATTCCTCTCGTGGATTCGAGAGAACTAGACTTATGGATTTAAGTCGCCATTGGTGGATTCCAACGTTTATATTTTCACTACTTCAATTGGTAATCAGAGAAGTTTTGTTACTGTGGTTATCAATCTGTATTCATTGGTGACGAAACTCCTATTACTCGAGTAGAGTTCAATGCTCAGAACAAACGTCTCAATGTTCAGATGGGAGAAATTCGACAATTGTTGCTTGGCCTGAACAACAACAACAACCTTAACCGTGGGAATTGTGGGAGATTAATTAAAAAGCTTGAGTTATTTCAATTCTCTGGTGGATTCCAGATTCCTCTCGTGGATTCGAGAAAACTAGATTTGTGGATTCAAGTCTCCATTGGTAGATTCCAACGTTTATATTTCTGCTGCATCAATTTGTAATCAAAGCAGTTTTGTTCCTGTGGTTATCAATCTGTATTCATGGGTGACGAAGCTCCTATTACTCGAGTAAAGTTTAATGCTCAGAACAAAAGTCTCAATGTTCGGATGGGAGAAATTCGACAATTGTTACTTGTCCTGAACAACAACAACAACAACCTTAACCGTGGGAATCGTGGGAGGCAACAACAACGTGTTGTGGAGGATGATGACTCAGATTCTGAGGAAGAGTTGTTGGTTGCTAATGACGATCAGATTAATCAAACTGATTATAAGATGAAGGCTGAGATTCCAACCTTTTCAAAACATCTCAAAATTGAAGAATTCCTTGATTAGCTGGTTAAAGTTGACAGATTCTTCGCCATGATGGATGTGCAAGAATCAAAGAGAGTAAAGATGGTCGCTTTTAGGCTGAAGAGTAGTGTTGTTGTATGGCGAGATCAATTGCAGCAAACTCGTCGGAGACAAGGAAAGAAACCGATTCAAACAGGGCGAAGAATGTAGCAGTTGTTAAGGGATATGTTTCTTCCAGCGGATTACGAACAACTGCTCTATCGCATATACATGGATTGTGTACAAGGTAATAGAACAATAGATGAGTAAACGGATGAGTTCTTGAGGTTGGCAGAACACAATCAATTGGGGGAGTTAGAAGCGCAAAAAGTGGCAAGATATCTGAATTGATTGAGACCTTTGATTCAAGAGAAAATTGGTTTACAAATTGTGTGGACCAATTTTTGGCATTGAAGGCAGAGCTAATGGAGAAAGCGAAAAGTAATTATTCCAATGTTGAGAGAGGAAGACAAAATCCTATACTTGATAGGGTTCCTGCCCCTTTCAAAAGAGGATAAAGCAGTAACAACAGCAAGGTTAATGAGAATATTGAGAACCCTAAACAAAACCTAAAACCCAATCCTTATGCAAAACCCGCTGGAGATAAATGTTATCGTTGCAAGCAACCTGGGCATCATTCCAATGTTTGTCCAAAACGAAAGCATGTGACCCTGGTGGAGACCCAAACTCAAGGAGAAGTCAATGAAGATGAGGAAGATAGAGAAGACGATGACTACAGTGGGGCTGAGTTTGCAATTGAAGAGGGTTTGGAACGGGTGACTTTAGTGTTGCAGAGGATCATGTTAACATCAAAGGAAGAGGGACAATGCCACAACATATTTCGTTCTCCATGTTCTGTGAATAACAAAGTATGTCAGGTGATTGTGGACAATGGAAGCTATGAGAACTTTGTGTCGTAGAAACTGGTGAAGTTTTTGAAGCTGCCTACAAAACCTCATCCTAGGCCTTATAAACTAGGCGGGGTGAAAAAAAGACCTTAAGCAGAAATTACAACATGCAGGGTGCCTATCTTCATTGGGAGACACTATCATAATGAGATGAGTTGTGACATTGTTGATATTGATGTCTGTCACATATTGTTGGGAATGCCTTGGTAGTATGATATGGATATCACTCATAAGGGCAGGGATAATGTGATATTGTTTACATGGAGGGAGCACAAGATTGTTATGGTTCCGTTAAGCAGTTATGAAGGTCCCAAAAAAGGAAATTTGAGTTTTCTCACTATCAAAAAAAACGATTATGAGTTGAATGAGGCCATAAAAGAATCTAAAATCATTTTTCCTATAGTGGTTAAAGGTTTGATAGCAGTAGAGAAGCAAGGTGGAGAAATTTCGAAGGAGGTTTGAGAATTGTTAAAGGGGTTTAATGAGTAAATTGTTGATGATACTCCTAATGAGCTGCTACCCATGAGTAGGGCTGGGCACAGGCCCAAACCGGCATAGTATTTACAGGGACCGGGCCCGGACCTGTTGTTTTGTACCCGGGCCGGGCTTTGCTCTTACAAAAGGAGGGACCGGTAAAAGCCCGGAACAAGCGGCCCAGGCCGGGTCTTCCGGTTTTTCGGGCCCAAATTCAGTAAAATACAAAATCTGGCGTCGTCGAGAGGCAGAGGCGCAGGCACAAGCACAGGCGTCTTCGAGAGGCGCAGGCACAGGCGGCTTCGAGAGATAGAGGCACGTCGACATCAATCTCTGTAACAACAACCAGCAACATAAATAACACATACATTTAAATCATTTCACTGATTTCACATACATCACAATATATGAAATCGAAACAGAGATTCAGCTATGCACTAACAACAACCAGAGATTTAGCTATGCACTAACAACAACCAAAAACCAAATGAAATCGAAACAGAAATCAAAACAAACTGAAACGGAGTAAGAAGAACTCGAATTGAATAAAAGGAGAACTCGAATCAAAGGAGAAAGAAGCTGAGAATCCCGGAGAAAACTGAAACGGAGAAGGAATGAGAGATTAGAAATTTAGAATTCGTACCAGAGGAAGTGGGCGACTTGGTGTCTTGGTTTGTGGTCGGAGACGCCGTCGCACCAAGGCGGACGATGGCCACTACGAGTCGACGACGACAGAGGCGCAGTTCGTTACTTCGTTTCTGAGGCAGAGGCGGCGAGGCGCAATTCATTTCTAAGAAAGTGAGAGTCAATCGACTATTTACTTCTTTGGGTTTAGCTATAGTATTCCAGTGTGGTTGAGTGTATGATATTACTTTAGGATTACTACAGAAACTCAATCATAAAATGACACATAGGAAGTCGGGTTTTCGGGCTTTATTTGTTTCAGCATTTAAGGCCCCGGGACCGGCTCGTGTACAACAAGGCCCGGCCCGAACATCATAAAAAATACAAGGGCCCGGAAAAGGGCCCCGATCGGCCTGCCGGTCCGGTTTGGGTTTTTTTTCTCCTTTGGTTTTTATACCCAGCCATACCCATGAGAGACATTCAACATCAGATAGACTTCATTCCAAAAGCTAGCCTACCTAACCTGCCACATTACATGATGAGCCTTAAAGAATGTGAGATCTTAAGAGAGATTATTGAAGATCTACTGAAGAATGGGTTTATTCAAGAGAGTATAAGCCCTTGTGCAGTTCCTGTTTTGCTAGTGCCTAAGAAAGGAGGAACATGGAGAATGTGTGTATACAGTAGAGCCATTAACAAGATTACAATCAAGTACAGATTTCATATCCCATGCCTGGAAGACATGCTTGATGAGTTGAATGGTTCCAAGTGGTTTTCAAAGATAGATTTGAGTTGTGGATATTACCAGATTCGAGTCAAACCGGGTGATGAGTGGAAAACTGCGTTCAAGACCAAAGATGGGTTGTATGAGTGGTTGATGATGCCTTTTGGGTTGTCCAATGCTCCTAGCACCTTCATGAGACTTATGAATTAGGTTCTTCGTTCTTTCATTGGAACCAATGTCGTTGTTTATTTTGATGATATATTTATTTATAGTAAGCAGAAAAACGAGCACCTAGAGCATGTGAGACATGTTCTTGAGGTGTTACGGGATAACAAGTTGTACATCAACTTGAAGAAGTGTACTTTTTGCACCAATAAGCTATTGTTTCTGGGCTTTGTGGTTGGAGAGGATGGTATACAGGTTGATGAAGAGAAGGTACGTGCAATTAGAGAGTGACCAACTCCTAAAACAGTCTCGAAGGTGAGAAGTTTTCATGGTTTAGCTATTTTCTACAGGCAATTTGTGAGGAATTTTAGTACCATCACTACACCAATTACTAAATGCATGAAGAAATGCAAGTTTCATTGGGAGAAGAGCAGGAGCAGAGTTTTGCACTTATCAAAGATAAACTTTGTACTGCACAGGTTTTGGCTCTTCTAGACTTTGACAAAATATTCGAGGTTCAATGTGATGCTAGTGGTGTTGGAGTGGGGGCTGTTTTGTCCCAAGAGAAGAGGGCAGTGGCTTTCTTTAGCGAGAAGTTAAGTGAAGCTTGAAAAAAGTGGAGTACCTATGACCAAGAGTTCTATGTAGTAGTGAGAGCTCTAAGGCAATGAGAGCATTATCTGATCCAGAGGGAGTTTATTCTATTCATTGATCATCAAGCCTTGAAGTCTGAACAGTCAGAAACATGTGAACATGCAAGATGCATATCAAGTGGGTGACATTCTTGCAGAAATTTCCTTTTGTGATTAAGCATAAATCTGGAACCCTCAACAAGGTGGCAGATACATTGAGCAAGCGAGCTAGTTTGTTGGTTACTTTATCCCAAGAGGTAACTGGTTTTGACTTTCTAAAAGAATTATATAAGGGAGATGATGATTTCAAGCAGGTTTGGGAGCAGTGTGTTAGCAAGAAACAATTGGTTGCTAGTATTCTTATTCATGAAGGTTACTTATCTCGCGGCAACCAGTTATGTGTACCCAAATCTTCTTTGTGAGAGAAGCTGATTCGTGATTTACATGGAGGATGATTAAGTGGTCACTTTAGGAAAGACAAGACAACTGCAAGCTTGAAGGAGCGTTATTACTGGCCACAGTTAAAGTGAGACGTCAACAATATTTTCAGAAAGTGCTATGTTTGTCAGGTATCTAAGGGTCAGTCCCAGAATACTGGTCTTTACATGCCTTTACATGTTCCTGATGATATTTGGCAGGATGTTTCTATGGATTTTGTATTGGGTTTACCTCAAACCCAAAGAGGAGTGTGTGTTTGTGGTTGTGGATAGATTTTTAAAGATGAGTCATTTTCTTCCTTGCAAGAAAATTACAGATGTAGCGAATATAGCCAAACTGTTTTTCAGGGAGGTTGTTCGTTTGCATAGAGTGCCTAAGTCCATTACCTCTGACCGTGATACGAAGTTTTTGAGCCACTTTTGGTTAACATTGTGGAAGCAGTTTGGAACTACTTTGAAGAGGAGTACTACATCTAACCCCCAAACAGATGGGCAAATTGATGTTACAAATAGGAGTTTGGGTAATATGATCAGGAGTGTCTATGGTGATAAGCCGAAACAATGGGATCTTGCCTTACCTTAGGTAGAATTTGCTTACAATAGTTCTATGCATAGTGCCATTGGTAAGTCACATTTCTCTATGGTCTACACTTCTGCCCCACGACATGTAGTTGATTTGGCAAAACTGCCAAGAGGAGGACGGGGCGTTAGTGATGCTGCAGTTAAAATGGTTGAGGGTGTTCAAATAGTGCAGGAAAAGATAAAAGCAAAGTTGGAGGAGACCAACGCCAAGTACAAGACTGCGCAGACAAGCGTAGACGTGTGAAGGTGTTTAATGAAGGGGATTCGGTCATGGTCTTCCTAAGGAAAGAGAGGTATCCTGTTGGCACATATAACAAGCTAAAACCCAGGAAATATGGGTCATTTAAGGTACTAAAGAAGATTAATGATAATGCTTATGTTATTGATCTGCCTGCTTCTATGGAGATTTCAAATTCTTTTAATGTTGTTGATTTGCATGAGTTTCATGAGGATGACTCTTCTTTTGGTGATAATAACTCGAGGTCGAATTCTTCTGAAGTGGAGGAGACTGATGTAGAACATATGACAATAAAGATTGAAGAGCATATGACAATGGAGAATTCAAATAAGTCTAAACTTGGTTTACTGCAGATTTGGCGTTTAGTGTCTGATTGATCATTATAATACCTTTCTGGAAGTGGAATGGCCCAACGAATCAAACTCGTCTCTTTGCTATGATATATGGGCTCTTAAGGTCATCCGAGTCTGTTTAGGCCGTCAAAATGCAGATTTTCTTGTTTTCAACAATTATTTTATATAGTTTGTTTTGAATTTAGTTTTTTTTTAATCCATGGACTTTTAAGCTTTGATGTGAACTTACATGGATTACTCATCAAAATTAAAGTTGTTTTACCATTTTTTTTTCAATCAGAATATAGAACGGGTTATTTATGCTAAAGTTGTTTAACAATTTTTTTTCAACCGAGATATAGGAAGAAACTAATCTATGTCATTAACCATCATTTGACACATTTTGCTAGTTTAGATAGTATAGTGGAGCAGTATGTAGGAGATTCGCCAGGTTTTCTTATGGATGTGATCTACGAGGACCAATGTAACTCTTCTAATGTCAACTGAGGTAGAAGTTTCATATCCCCCTCGAATCGACATGTCAGTATTAATATAAATAATGGGCAATGAACTGAGCCTCCTATGTAGGCTGGATTCCATACCCTCTTTGTCATTAATGTCTTTGTTGGACAATTGTGTTAAATCATAACACGTCAAAAGTCTCTAGTTAACTATATTTTGCAAGGTTAAAGGCACAACTTGTTTTATTTGATGGAAAGGAGTCAACAAAGATCAAAGTTCAATTGTCTAAAACGATTTTAGTTGTGAAACCGAATTGATTGAAACTATTTTGATTCACTAAATAAAGAAAACTGAGATAATTAAACACTTTTACTCTTGAAACCGAGTTGTTTCATTCTGCTTACTATATGCATAAAGATAAGGGAAATTGCCCATTTAGTCAAAAACAACACACAAAAAAACTTCATTCTAATGAAAATCTTATCATTGTGCCAATTCTAATGATTCTTAAGAAAAATACGTTATTACCCTGTGTAACTAAACCATACAAATCTTATCTCTTTCTCCTTCTCTTTTTCCTGATCTCTCTCTCTCTCTCTCTCTCTCCTTCTTCTTCTTCTTCAAGTCTCTTCCTCCACCAAATCATCGAGGTCAAAGATTCGTCCTCAGTCGCCATCGAGAAGAGGATCGACACGGAGGAGCGGTCGTCTCTAAAACCACCGTGGTGGAGCCACTAGCTTCATCAGATTTTCTAGATTTGGATGTCCCTTTGAAGCAAAAGCAGTGCAACCTCGTCAACGAGCTTCTAGACCTCGACCTCGCCGACGACTTGAATGAGGACTTCAGTTGAAACATTGACCTGAGGCGATGCTGCCTGTCTTAGCCGCTTGGCTAACTCGTCGCCACCCAAGATAAATTAGAATTTAATTAATAAAAACTCGTAACAGTAACACCTAGCACAATGCAACACCAAATCGGAGCATCATAGACCAACAAGAGTCCTTTTTTCTTTCTGTTTTAAGAAAGAAAGTGAAATTGTGAAGATGAAATAGACAAATTTTCCCTGAAAAAAAAAATAAAACGAAAAGGAAAAGACCCGTACTATTGGCCCATCCACCCGAAATTCGGTGCACACTAGTCCAGATAACCAAAACCATTATAATCTGGCGCACTAACCTCACCTGTCGACATAATCAAGCATCTCAACCAAAACGACCGAGTTTTGACTTGACCCCTCACAACAAAACTCATCATCGCTTTCCCTCTCTGCAACTTCCGCCGTTGATCGCCGGAAAAGAACCAGAAGATGAAGATCAACGTCAACCAAATGACTCGCCGCGTCGAGGTCGACAATCGCTACCCTCTCCGATTCTACTACCGCATCGCCGATAACCTCCTCAAACAGGTCCCGCCCCCTTTCTTCTCTTTCGCGCTGCTTCTCTACTCAATTCTCTCACTTCACCTTTGATTATTGAATTTACGATTTCGCTGGCTGTACTTGTTTGATTTCTAATTCAAAATTGAAATTGAATTTATGTATGCGGTACTGAAAAGCATTAGGTTTTCTGATTTCAATTCGCTGTACTGGAAGAATTTTTGGTTTTCCGATTGTTATTATGTTCATAAGTAGCTAGGGTTTAGGGAAATGGTGACATTTTAGGATGCTTGTTTTCTAAGTATTACATTTTGGATTTCGTTTTGGCCAGAATGTGATTTTTTGTATCTACAGGCTAGTATATACCGTGACGAGAAGAACATTATAGAGTTGTATGTCATACTTGTCCGATTTTCGAGGTACGCTGGAGTGTTCATGAGATGATTTCCGTGATGAGGAATTGCCAACTTGTGATATTTTAGTTATGTATGACTAATTGTTCACATTTTTCACCACAGTTTGGTGTCCGAAACTATACCTCGTCATCGAGACTATCAGGCGATTCTTCCGAAAGAGAGGAGTCTATATAAGAAGGTGTGAAGTTTGTGCTAATCTTTGTTGAAGGTTTTACTTCTTGTGTTAAATGTGAACTTGTTCTGACTGGGGCCATGGTGTCTCTCTATTGCAGAAACTGTTGAGTGTGCTGGATGAGCTCGAGTCTTTGAAGCCGGAATTCCAATGCCGTGTGAGTGAACATAATGAGGCCGATGCAGCTTCTCATCTGCCTGAACTTGAGAGCACTTCATACAGCTCACAGACGTCTTCTTTTGAATGGCCTCCTGTTAACAATAAATCATTGAGCATGAATGTTAGGCAGGTACTGATACCCCAAATACTCCACATCATTGATAATTGATATGTGTGTATGTGAACTTTTGTATTGGTTTTCAGTATATGGTAATTGATCTTGTTGTATTGTAAAGCAGCACGAGATGATTTTGAGGATAGTTTTGTTTTATCTTCATTACAACTTACTAGATTTTTTGAAGTTATTGGAATACTATGCTTATTCCAAGTGTATTGCTCTTTTCACATATCTGCAGCCTACTAGCCTGACATCTCAGTCATCATGGAAGTATAAAAATGATTTTTCACAGGTTACAACAAGTACCATACCAATCGACAAGCAGTTCCAGAATCTGTGAGTACATTTCTTATAGTGATAGGCTGTATACCTAATTGGGATATTAAAGATATGAGAACATGACAACAATTGCTTGATTTTGCAGATCCTTTAATTTACCTCTTCCAAACAAAGAGACTTTGTCTAGACACTCATTTTTGGGTCCAAATGGTCTTCAGGGTCAGTGGCGAGGACCCAGCGCAAAAGTTAAGGTAGATTATCAAATTTGTCATTTCAAAATTTTTAATATTGCTGAAGAACTCCTTTAACCAACTACTGGGCAGGTTCAATATCCAAGCAGTACTGATATAATCCCCAGTGACAATTCGGGGTAAGTGTTAATGCTATTTCAAATGCTTAGTCTAAACCTCTTTATACTTTGTTTGTTCTTTTCACATCTATTTTTCATGTTTTGCTTCTTTCTTGGTACACAATTAAAGATCAAAGGCTTATTTGGTCTTTATCTAAGACCTTTCATGATGATTGTGGCTAAAATTCTCACTTTCATGTCATCCATGGTAACAGCCTCAATCAAGCTGTACAGTATGATCTTGTGGGTGTAAAAGAAGGTGATCCAGGCAGGGTGAATTCTACCATGGAATCAGTGCTCTCATTGGACAATGGTGAATGGCTACGTCCTTCTCAGGAATCATCTCCTTCATGGATTAGTGAAGCAAAGGAAGATCCTTTTCCGTTGGTCAAACAACCTTCTCCTCCTCCTGTTCTTGCTCAAGTGCAGCAGGAAGTGACTCCAATTCATCATTCAAAAGTGGCAGATCCAAGACCAGGACTTGCAAATCCATCTCAGGATGGGATGCCAAGTTCTAATTCATATCAGCATTTGCACGTTGTAAGTTTCCTATGCTGTATCGTTTGCAACGAGTCATTTTCTCCATCGTTTGTTAATTAACAATCTTCAAGAAATTATCTCACTTCCTTTTGAATTGATAGTAGTTTAATATATTTTGTTCTGCAGCCAATAAAAATGATGGAGGACTTTCTAAGATTGGCTCGGAAAAATACAGAAAAAAACTTAGAAACATGTGGTGTTCTTGCTGGTTCATTGGTAAGTTATATAAAAGTCTTGTATTTTTACGAAATTAAATGAAGTTGGTGTGTCTGGTTCTTATCTTTCAAATATTATGTGTTGCAGAAAAACAAGGTTTTCCATATCACTACGCTAATAATCCCAAAGCAAGAGTCAACTTCTGATTCGGTAAGATTAGTACCATGTTTATAATCGCCTTCGTGTGTTGTTTTCACTTTGACAGTAGCTTTGCTCTCACTTTTGTTTCTGGCTAGATGACCTTATTAAGTACTCAAAACTAATATAGCGAAATACCAAAATCCCAACCTCTCCACACCCTTCCTGCTAGCATGTGATCAGTGGGTCCGAAGGCCATGCGGAGACACACAAACCATAAACCAATTCTTGTTGATGATTTTTGAGATGACCCTCACTGATATATTATAATTGATAAAAGTGGCATCCTTAATCAAATTCTTTGTGTTCTATGATATCTCCCAAGTTAACATTTCTATATTTTCCGAGTGCTTCTGTCTATTTTCTGTTATTTGGATAACATTATCAATGTCTACATCTTCAGTGTCAAACATTGAATGAAGAAGAAATATTTGAGGTTCAAGACAGACTATCTCTTTTTCCTCTGGGTTGGATTCATGTAAGTTCAGAATAGACTTGGTCAACATTAGTTGTTTATTGTTCTTGCTCTTGTTCATGTGATCATTATTTTCATTCTCTTATATCTGTGCTGTGCCAGACACACCCATCACAGACCTGTTTCATGTCATCAGTTGATCTGCACACACATTACTCATACCAGGTAAAGAGCAATATCACTTTTGCTGTTTTTTCTTTTCTTTTCAGCCCAACAGCTATGCTTTAAACAAGTTAGCCACTTAGCCGATTTATTCTATATCTCCAAGGTTCTCTTCTGCACCATAATACGGTATCTTATGTACCTTTTCAGATTATGTTACCAGAAGCAATTGCAATTGTTATGGCTCCAACAGACACATCCAGGTAGTTTTGTTGTCTATTGATGAAAACACAAATATAATTTCATGCGTCATGATTTAGTTTGTAATTCAATATAAACTAATTACCTCCTACATATGCAACTGCAGTCCGCACGGCATATTTCACCTATCTGACCCAGGTGGTGTATCTGTTATCCGTAACTGTCAACAGCGTGGATTTCATCCCCATGAAGAACCTTCAGATGGAACCTCAATTTATGAGCATTGTTCTCATGTGTATATTAATTCTAATTTGAAGATCGATGTAATTGATCTGCGGTGAGATTTTGACTCTATCACTTATGTGAATCAAGATTATTCGGGAAAGACGGTAAATATGTAACACAAGAACTATCATCTTCAGTCAAATGACCATATTGTAAATTCCAAGTCTTCTGAATATGAAACATTTGATCAAATATCCGGCTCTTTGGATTCTCTTTACTATTGAGTATTGATTGTATATTAGACTTCGGTAGTATCGTGCAAATATGGAACTATATGCAGATATATCTGAGTTATGCAGATTATATAAGTAGCTTGCCTTTTGTTATCTGAATACCTGGCAATTGATCACCACTGGGCAATTGATTCTTAAATTCTTGAGTGGTTGTTCGCTGAAACTATCTTCAAAAAGACCGGCCACCTCTGGTCAAGCGGAAAGCGGAATCATGATATGCAGTCTACATGGGAGATCTTAAACACTTCTGTTTCCCTTATCTTATTTTAAACACTTCTATATCATGGCATTTCAGCCATTTCTTACTTTCTACTCGATCGGGTGAAGAAAATATTACCCACTCTAAATCTGTCAGCTCTCTTTTTCCTTTTTTTTCTTCTTCAGATTTGACTTAACTTCATCTAACATTGTAAAGAGAAATATCACTCGACGTAATAGCTGAGGCAATGATTTTTACTTTTACGAGTTTTATCTGAGTGTACGTAAATAAGGTCATACATCTATAGAGGGTTTCCTCACTTGTTGTCTCTATCATCTTATAATCCGGAGAAACACCACGTACAGCAAGCAAAGCAATTACGATCATAGGGTAGCCTCCTGGTTCTTCTTCTTCAATTTTTTTCTCATTACAGAATAATCTCTATGTTCTTCTTCTGCAGAAATATACTTCACACTCTTGGTAAGTAACTTGGCACCGAAGAAGAAGATCAAAATGAATGAATTATGGAAATAGTACCCACCTTCATAGTCATAGAATGGCCTTCTCCAATAGTACTGAGCAGTCCACGTGATCCAATTTAATTTCTGCTACAAATGACATTGACATTCTGGGAATGGTCCCTAAATCCTATTAATAATCTACGTTTGCCATTGGCCAGAGATTTCATTAGGTCATTTAGGTAAACAGTTAAAATCTCTAGTACGAATCGAATTACACTTAAAGTAAAAAACTTAAGGTATACACCATAAGTTAAAGCCTTGAGAAAGATGATGGGATTGTTCAACACAATCAAATAAATGTTGCTAAATTGGATACGTACATGCCATTTCGTTGTGTATGCTCCAACTGTTCACCACTATCTAATTAGGGTAGCTGTATGCAGATTTTTTTTCTTGAACGAGAAATGAAACATAGAGGGAAAGGGAAGGGAAGGCAAAACCTACGTGAAGTTAATAAACTCTGCTAAATTGGTAGTGTCGCAAAAACCTATTTGAAATAAACCTATAGGAAAGCATAACATGGTATGTTACAAAGTAAGATAAGAAAATAAAAGCTGTGACGCCGATCAAACTCGTTAATCAGTATGGAGGCTGGTTGAAATCGATATGAAACCAAAGCATGCCGTGCATACAAGAATTTTCAAACCGTGTTAGGCTCGCTGCACAATCGAATGCCATCATAGGCTAGCTTATGACCGCTTTGATTCCAATGATTATTATTGCAGAAAATCAAGCAAACCCAATATTCATAGTGCAATAATATTGTGATTATGATCCCTAGCTAGGCCCTCTTCCCTTTTCCTTTTGTTTTTGTTTTCTTCTTGTCTAATCTTAATGCCTGCCTGTTTTGGTGGATGTCCTTATCACAGTGCAAAGGAGAGTAACTACACATTGAATGATTTTCATATCAATTTTAGGACCCTTTCTTTTCCAAGTTTTTGGTTTACTAACTAATGACGTACATCAGAAACTTATGCATAAATGCTCAGTGAGATATCGCCTTTCACCAAAATTGTAGCTCAAGGAGTGAAACCTAGTCTCTGCAGAGAGCCATCACCACGCAAAAGTTTCAACCACCACTCATACGTATGTATGCATCGATCACCTTATATATAACCCTGTCTGTCTCCTCTGTTTGTTATCTGTGCTGTGTTGCCTGATCAGTTGGAGAAGAAGTAAGAAGTACAGTAGATACTTCATAGAAGAAGATCAAAATGGGAAGAGCGCCTTGCTGTGAAAAAGTTGGGCTAAAAAGAGGAAGGTGGACAGCCGAAGAAGACGAAATCTTGACAAACTACATTCAACTCCATGGAGAAGGCTCTTGGAGATCTTTGCCTAAGAATGCAGGTCTGTTATAAACGTATCTGCATTTTTGTTACTTTGATCTTTCAGTAAATTTTATTGTGAGAGATATTTGTATATTTGTTTTGAAGGTTTGCTAAGGTGCGGGAAGAGTTGCAGACTGAGGTGGATAAATTATCTGAGGACTGACTTGAGGAGAGGGAACATTACTCAAGAGGAGGAAGAAACCATAGTTAAGTTGCACACTACTTTGGGTAATAGGTAAGTGATATAATGCATGTTCCTCATCTTCTTTAATTATATTTCTTCATTAGTTTCTTTCAAATATATCATTTCTTTGTTGGTCTGAAATTCTACCGTCGATTCTCACTGAAATTTGTGTGGATACTCTCAATAGGTCGAGTAGTATTGCTTATAGCAATTTCACTTTGATTATGACAATTCTACACTCTACAGTACGTCTACATGAACAAGTTACTGCTGTATGCATGATTTTGATTTTGATTTTTTTTCATTGAATCGATTCTTCTTCTCAAAACTTACCGATCTAAACTTCGTACGTACGCTTTGTCAAGAATATCAATTTCATTAGTTGTTTTTTTTCATTCTATATTTGTTGCAAGCTTTGTAATGTGTACGTAGTTGTGTTTAATTAGTTTAACTATGTCCAACGACGTCATTAACTGGTTGTACTTTTTGTAGCTAAGAATGCATTCTCCTCAAGCTGATGATTTCAAAGTTGTCTTTCCCACAATAGGAAATTAGGAATTCTTGACGCATTTTAGTCTTCCTTCTGCTGATAGATGAGTTCTAGGGTGAATCAGAATCAGAATATGTGTATGAAAAGAAAAAACACAGCTATAGAAATGTCATTTCATCATAGCTTGGTTACTCAAGTCTTTGATTATCTCACAAAGAACAATTTCCTACTTCAATATTCGAAATTATAATGTACAAAGAAAGATAAACACATAGCTGTATCACTTATATGCAAATGATGCTACATCCACAATACGTCTTGTTTATTGATATGCAACGTATATAGTTAATATTTTTAGTAGTGCTCCTTACGCGGCCAGTTAGTTTAATAACCTTTGATCATCATCTTATTATTTATGAATGTATGAAGTCTTTATAATGAAAACTCTTTAAGATGAAAACTCTTTAAGGCGATGACTTTTCGGCTTAACTCACTTTTTGATCTTATATCTACATCTTGACCGTTGAGTCTATAAGTATTTATGAGTAGATCATTTATGTAAATTTTTAACCATATTGAAAATCGTTAAGGTATTCATAAGTGTGATTTACCAATTATGAACTTGAACGGTTCATGTTTGACAGATTTAATTCGTCCATTAATTTGATCTAGTTTATTACATTAACCATCACTAATTTAACTGAAAATTTATAAAAATGATCTATTCATATAGACCTAAAAACTAATCGGTTGAGATGTCAAAATATAATAAAAAAATGAGTATTTTATGAGTGTATAGATTTTCACTAGTTGTACGTATTGCAGGTGGTCATTGATAGCTGCTCAGTTGCCGGGAAGAACAGATAATGAGATTAAAAACTACTGGAACTCTCATTTGAGTCGCAAAATATACACCTTCGCCAAGCTTATGGGAAACGAATGTCTCATCCCCACCATGATCAATAATGTATCGAAGACGGCTAATGCGAAATCAAAGCGCAAAGGACGTACAAGCAGATCCGCCATGAAAAAGAAGAATGTGCTTAACAAGAATGTTACAGTGCCAGCCTCATTTCCACAAGTAATAAAGCAAGCTTATGTGAATGATGTGTTTGAATCGTTAACCAGAGAAAACGCAGGTCAAGTGGAAACCAGTCCTTTAATGGGCTCGGGGTGTTGGTCCCCAAAAGAAAAGGATGGAAATGAAGAAGAGGTAGAGACAATAAGAATGTTGGGTGGTGTGAAAGGTTCTTGCTTGGACATTACAGCAGGGATGAGTAGTTCAACAACTACTGCAATATGTGTAGCTAATAATGGAGAAAAAGAGGCACCAACTGAATGTGTAGACAGTGATGCAAGTGTGGATCATAAGCCAAGTGGGAAGACTACTGCTATAGGGTTTAAGGAGCAGAGAGGAAATGAGGTTATGGAGTTTACAGATGACCATGAGGTAACCATAAAGAGAGACCATCAAGGTAGTTGGAGCTCAAATATTGAAGGGAGCTGTGATGAGATGTATGCTTTCTCTTCCCCATTGAATGCAGCCCTTGATGATCATGAATGGCTCGATTGGGATTGGTTAGGTGGTAATGGAGGCGGTGGTCTTCAATGTCATAATAATGATGAGTTGGATTTATGGGATGAAGGGGAGGTGAGGATACCTTGGTTATGGGAGAGTGGCAATGTTGATAATCAGAGAAACTAATTGCTTGAACCTTGTAAACTGATTTATTCTGTCAATTATTTGATTGTGTGAAGAGAAATGTAGACGTAGTATTTGTAGAACCACGTTCATACGCATAAAATCTGTGTTCTTTCAGAAGATGCATATCAACGTTGTAATCTTCTTCCTTTCTTCTTTTCACCTCGCGCGGTGATTTCTACTGGTTCACCTCGGATTAAGGAATCTCTGGTGGAGCTGCTTGTGTGCCATTAAGGAAATGATTGTATAAGAAGCATTCTTGATTCAAGTGTTGATGTGTTCAAAGTTTAAGTGAGGAAGGACCTTTCTTCATTTTCTTCTTCTGCAAAAGAGACAGTTCTAACTTCTAACTTCTAAAAGTACTAGTGCACCAAGAATGCTGTAACTTCTAACTTTCTGCAATATTGTTGAAAGCATTTCCTGTGCGATAATAATGCTGTGATTGTATGTACTTGACTGTTTGCACAGATGAATCTCCCTCAAATTTATTCCTGGCTGAACTTTTAGGTGGTTTTAGAGTGTCAATGTCCCTCACAAAATATATGTAGTACCTTCTGTCGAACTTGAATCCTCGTATATATGAGAAAATTAAATTCACGTTAAAACTTTACCAACTCGGCCATTGAGAAGGAGAGTGCTCTTTTTTCTGATAGCTCCATCTGGCCTACCCATGCACACTGCTTAAAGTTCCTGTACCTGCTAGACTTTTCTGTGGTCACCTTGTTGATATCAACCAGAAGTCACTATCATTTGCTTAATTTCATTTATTATTTCTGGAAAAGAAATCCGGGAAAATATTGGACGAAGATCTTCATGCAACTGGGAGTGGCATATTAGAATAGATAACAGAGAGGCATATGCTGCATAATGTTTCGATTTATGTTTCGATTTAATGACAATAGACTTGAGGATTGGTGTACAGTCATCCCATAGTCGACCTGAATCACCACATCTACTCAATCAATGATGAACCGAAGATAAAGATTTGGTTCATTGTTCAAAAGTAAGGTAGCATTATGAAGCTGGCTACCGCATTGTATAGAGAAAGAAACACATGGGTGGGAAGCTCAACTTGAAGAGACAAAAATTGAGAATTGCTGCAAACTGAACCACAGCTCCATGCCTCCATAGTGATCTAAAAGACGATTACAGGCAATAAATAATCAATGACTTGAATACCAAACAATATCAACATAATACAACATCAGCAAGGGAACCATATGCAGAGACCTGAGGGCTGAGGGGGAGCTAATAGAGAAATTATACACTGTCTGCAGCATTATAATTTCAGGATATCAGTAACCACTTCATCGACCAAAGAATTAAAAATTTGACCCTCAATATCAACTCCGACTGCAAATTCATCAGCTTCAAATTCGAGCCATCTTCCATACTGGCTGGTCATGTCTTTGTTCACGAGCTCGTCCACCATACAATCCCCCATGCTCGTTAAAGCTAAGAATTCTTTGTAGAATTCTTCTGCTAAGATGTCCTTTCTTCTCACCATGGCTGTGCCCTTCACCCATGCTTTGTATCCCCCACCCACATAACGCCTGCATCGAAAGTCCAAGCATTCACTTGTACAATCAAATAATTCCTTTCGCCTTAGCTTGGAATTGCTACCATCTTTTTCAAACCGTCCTCTTCGACTCTCCAACAGATTGAACAGATGAGGGTTTATGATCTTGTGGGATCGACCCAACGCGAAGTCCTGAAACATGAATTCCACATTACACAGTGTCTCCTTTATGTACCCCAACTCCCACTCATCTGATCTCAAACGATTTGGCATGTGTACTGTAGCTGCATGGTGTCTTCCCACAGTTCCAGTGGCAGTGGAAGAAGCAGAATCTGATAGCTCGATATCAGCTTCTATGGAATAGAACTTCTTTGAAGAACTTAAACCATTAACTTCTTGAGCTCGAATGGAAGAACATAACTTGCTTGCTGAATAACCAAAAAAAAAAAAAGTTTAGCTTGTAAGAGGATAATTTATCTAAAGAGACAGAACAAAAGCAGAAGCAGAATACTTAATTCTGCATCATCTCATACCTTCTGTGCTATTACTATCGCTGCCAACTGATGAGTCGTAACTTTCATATGAAAAAGAGGGTTCCAAAATTGAGACTGGACTAGGGTGTCGGCAACTAAGCATCTGTCCAGAATCAATATGACTGCTGCTATACTCATCCACCCTATCAACTCCCTGAAAATGTAGTATTTGTTCAGCTATAATCAGACACACTAATACAAAGTTATGCCACCAGTGACCTTATCACTTGGAAGAATTGAGATAAAAATATTTTTATTCCACAGAAAGTGACCAGCATCATCAAGACTAGTAGTGAAAGTGAGTCATACCTGAAACTTGTCTTTAGATCTGAAAGCAACAGTGTCAGTGGATGAAAATTCAGAGTCATACCGACCACCCAATTTGTCTGTAACAAACAGATGTTGGTCTCTCTCGTCATTTACTCTTTTCCTAGCAGTAGCTGCATTAAAATAGGAGTCCACATCTCCATTAGAAACAGTTGAACTTGATCCTATTTTCACAGAGTCGCGACTAGAAGAAGATTCAGTTCCATAAGACAATTCTTTCAACTTTTGTTCCAAAAGCATACTCAAAGCATCACCTCCTATCACATTGTAACCAAGTGAAGATAGCTTCATACTATCAGTGTCAAGCAACAATCTTTTACCATGGTGATCCATGCAAATACTGTTATTCTTCGGAGGGACCTGAACAGGGATTTCAGTCCCAGGAAATGATCGTGTAAGAGGGGCTGTGAATGTAAATGAAACGACATCCATACCACCTTTCTTTTTGCAATCTTCAGACCAACAATATTGTCTGTCATTAACTGAATTAGATTGAACTGGCTTCTGATTTTTGTCACTCAACATATCATCAACAACGCAGTCTTTATTAAAATGGAAGTTCCCATCTATAGTTCGCTTCTTCCGAGTGTAACTCGTTGTATTTGAATAAGAAACTTCTTTTGCACTATCTGATGCCTCTAAGATCAACTTCCTCGATCCAACTTTGGAGTTTCCATTACTTCGAATTGAGCTTTTGTGACGCCCGGAAGAAGAATCACCAGAAACTGCTTTTCTGACCTGCGAGTTGGAAGCCAAAGGTTTTGAAGGTAATTTGTCTTTATCCATTAGACAATTTTGTTTTTGATTGTTCTGCTTAAGAGCTCCAGAAGCATTATGAGCACAAGGTTTCCTATGTAAGTTCTTTTGAACATTTGGTTGGCTCCTGAAGGACTGGGTTGAGCTGGCCTCATTTTGTTCTCTCTGACACACCAAGCTTCTATTTCTACTTGAATCCTGACCTCTTTTCTGCACATTGACTTTTGCTTGTATTGCAAGAGAAATCGACTTTCCTTTATTCTTTGAAGTGTCATCTTCTGTATGAGACGAAGATCTGAAGGACATATCTACAGATCCATTCCAGCTCTTGTTTAAAGACCCCTTAAGGTACTTAGAAGCATTTGACTCAACTGGCTTCCGAGACACTTCTGGAGGCCTAGATATCTTATAAGTACCTTCCACTTTCTCTGTTGAATATCGGACTTTGAAGGTTTCTGAAGATGACCCAACCAGTGTCACTTTCCGAGAAGCCTCTGCCTTTTCCTTGAGAGCCTGAACCTTTAATGGTGCAGAAGAAGACCCTACTAGAGGCATTTTCGCCTTGACACTAGATTGCGGTCCAGGCTCAATCATTCTTGCAGCAGCTTCCATTATGTGAGCAGCAGTCTTAGTGGGAACAAAGCCGGGATTTTTAATAGGAGACAAAAGCTTATGGTGTGTAATTGGAATAGACTTGGCTGATCTAGGAGGTAACATTTCAGTTTGGAACTTCTCGATTGGTCTGCTATGCACTTTCTGGGCCTTTGGCTCCACAGTAGTCCTGGTAGGGCCCTCCATAAGAAGGTTTCCAGAAAACATTAACTGATGATCATGATAATAATCAACATTTTTCCTGTGGTAAGGAGCATCTTGGAAAGACTGAGTTTCAAAAAATGGAGAAGAGTGGGGCTCAACCACATTGGATGGGGGTAACGAGTCCAACCCCATTAGCCTGGCAACTACACTAGGGGCTATAGATCCATATCCTTCTTCATCTGTAACCGATGAAGCACAGCTATAGTCACTGCCACCTTTGAAACTCATTACCCCAGTTTCATCCTCATCAACCTAGAAGAGATGTAAATAGTATTAGATTCAAACCCCACATATAACGGTCTAAACAAATAAGCAGTACAAGAACAGTGAAAAATTAAATACGCACCGGATGATTCCGCGTCACTGGAAAGTTCCCATAGCCTTTCTTTCCTTGTTTTGAACGTTCTAAGTAAACACAACATGAAAGAAAATATCAAAATGTGTAAAACCACAAATTATATAGAGAATGATATAATTAAGAATATAATGTGCACCAGTGACAAAACTTATGTTATTTATGCATTAGAACTTACCTGGTAATTCTGACTTGCTAGAGAATAACTTTTTTCGAGATTTTGAAGACCATTCAAACAGCTGAAAGAAACCACCCACATGTCCTGATCCATTTCTCACACCTTCCTTTTCAACTCCCATCTTTCTGATCAAATTCAAAACTACTTCAACAATCAAGTAGACGAAGCATGGAGGAAGATGATTTAGTTCCACTACCAAAATCCAACTGCGAATTCAACAAAAACAGATCAATCTTATGATATAAATGGTATACATATCCCTTTACAAAAGGTAGTTTGGATGGAAGTCCTAGCAATCCAAAAAGACTGAATGCATAAGTTATTTCATGAATCTGGATAAGCATCATTATTGAAATCAAAGGTATGAAATTGAACATACTGATACCTTTTAAAGAAGTAAAATCTAACATATTGTATCATGTTAATAGTGGCTATCTAACAGATGGCAAATAATTATGTGTACGTCTTACGTATCCTTGAGGGAAGACCACTCCTATGGTGGCAGAATTTAATTAGCTACAGCTCTAGCACTCAAAACCTAGATTGTACAAACTCTCATCAGTTACGCTCAGTCTCTCTTCACTTTTGATCATACTTGGATATCTTCCTGGATATTCTTATCCTATGAGGAAATAAAATCAGCTGATTTTGTCAAGTTAAGACTTGGTAGTGAGTAAACTCAGTATCAGTAGCTACACTTCCCCAGTTTAATCCTACAATCAAGTCTGCAATTTGACCGGATAGCCATAGCTTTAGCCCACCCAATTGGATATCAAAACTTGACTACACATCATGGTAGTGACACACAGACATCAACTCCTAGTAATAGTCCTATACTGCTGATTCAAAAGCCATAAGACCCCTAACATGCTTTAACATAAAGACATATGCTGCATTCACTGGAGAGCTCATATGCTTCAAACATCTACCTTTCTAAACCCAAAGATCACTAAATTGCACAATTCAAATGAGACTACCAAAACACCCAAAATCCAATCCCTATTTCCAGCATCAACAATTCATCAGTTCAATAAAATCTCTAGCAAATCCATGCACCCAAATCAGAAAAGAACAAGACTTTACCCAAAACAAAAGTCAACACTCACTTCAATAGGGTACCCAACAACTGAAACAGTTCAAGCAAATCACAATCTAAATTTCCAAAACAATTCAAACCCATATGCTACATTTTCTCAGCAACTAAGCCAAAATCACAAAAACCCAAATCAGAAACCCAGAAACCAAAGCCAAAGATTCCAACTTTACACTGAAAATCAAACCAAGAACTCACCAGAAACAAAGGGCCGGATCAGCTCAGGCTCTCTCAGCTCATGGTTCAGCAATTAAATCCAAGCAAAGCAATTAAAGATTTGAAGGGAGCATGAATGGGGCAAAATCTTTTCTTTGTACTAATCTGAGGTCAGAGACTAACTCTCTCACTGTCTCTCAGAGCATTGATGACGCAAGATTTTAGTTCAAAACATTAAATTGGGGACATGGTGGGAATTTCTGTGTTTATGAAAGCAATAATTTACGAGATAAAAACAAAAATATAAAACCAGAAAAACTGGAAAGCTATAACGTCTCAATTTTCATTTCAAACTCCAAACGTTGGGGTTTGGGGGTGAGATAGGGGAAGGTCATAGAATTACACGCAGGTGCATGTGGAGGGCTGTGCTGCTATGTGACATGTGTCGCTCCGTTTGAATGGTGGCGTGAAAAGGCAGGAGAAGTTTCTGAAAGAGTCAAAACAGTAAAAGACGCCGCTCCCGTTCAGCCTTTTTTTCTTTTTTAACATCGGGTTCGTGTTGGGAGATGATAAGCTGCTGCGCACGTACTAGTGCATCGTAGTGATGAGAATAAGGGGATAATATGATCATTTATAAACAAATTAAAGAGAGTAGAAGAAACAGAGTTTGTTGCTCAAGCAGCACCACACTGCTTATGTAGATGGATGAATGGATTGGTGTAAGCATCAACAATCTTTGTCAAAACTAGGGGTGTAAATGATGTTCACAAAAATTCATCACACTAACAATAGAGGGATCCAAACAGATACACTTGACAATGCATGACACCAGATACGAATAATGAACATGTGGGTTAGCCATCGTCAAATATATGTGTAATATGATATTTGGATAAGTAAAATGATTAATAATATTTAGTTCAGTACAATTTGGTCTAGTGGTATAATTTCCTCTTAGTTTGTGGGATATTGTGAGTTCGACCCATAAGGTTGTATCTGAGTTTTTTTGAGGTTTTTACCGATAATACATAAATAACAACTTAGAGCAAGTCCAACAGCTTCTTTATATTTTCTACATAATTAATAGAAGCATAAAATGCGACGTTCTTAATATGTTTTTACGTCCATTTATACTTTGTTTAATCCTTATTGTTGTAATATTGAGTCATTTAGTCAAGTTAAGAGTTTATGGTAGAGTCGGTTATATATTGTGCTAAAACGAGCTAAAAACACAGAATTTGTCAAGAGTTTTATTTAGAGTAGGATTCCTTGTGCAACTAGGAAACCTAGTTGGATTAAAAGTCTTCATTATTCGACGATTCTGTAACATTTGTGATAATTACCTTGTCTTTATTTTATTTCTTCTCTCTTATTTTTAGAAATTAAAGAAGAGATAATGCAGTGCAAATTGAGGATTAAACACATAGATAATCCAGGAAGAGAGAAAAGAGAAATAGGAGAAAGCCAAGGAGAAGAAAAATGAAACATTGGTATTAATCAGAAAGATTCATGGAAATTTATCATGCAAACTTTTTGCAAATGCCATGACAATTGCTGATAAATCAAATCAAATTTTATGATGTCTTTTAGCTTGCATAATTCAAGGAAATAAGGGAATGAACCTGGTCATCATTTTGGGAAAAGAAGAGAAAGCTATGACGTCAAATTGAGAAGAAATACAAGGAAAATGTCTTCTTTTACTCAAGGGAAGAAATCAGGTTTAAATTGTGACTTAATAAGAGCTATTGGATTAAAAATTGACGAATGGCTATGATTAAAGTTTAAAGGCTGCTCTCCCTCTATAAATAGGAGGCTTCATCAACGAACTGATCATCACATCTTCCATACAAACACAAGCCGAAACTCTACCAAATTCTCACCATAAACCTTATATAGAAACTAGATTAGCCGAACCACCACCATCTCCCTTTTGCTTTGTAAAATTCCATCACCGATTCCACCACCTTTGCAGCCACCATTCAATGTTTCTACAAAGTGTGATTCATTCTTCTCATGGTTGTTTATGTTTCTGTAATTTTACAATACTTTGTCTATGAAGATTGTATATTTTTATGGTTGCTGATTTGGTTTTGTAACATGTTTGGATTTTCTGATATTTATAACTTATGTATGACGATTATTACAAACTTGTTCATGTGATATTTTTTGTGTTAGATTTAGGGCAGCATGTTTCAATGTGTTCTTGATTGTATTCGATTAGTTTTCTGAATTAAGCAAGCAAACTCAATGGTTGCATATACCAAATCCAACAGTTTGCCTATTTTAAATATTCAAATATTTATTACAACAACAATCTTCATTTATTACAATATAATAATAAGTATAAAAATTTAAAAGATTATTTTTTAGAATAAATTATGTTTTTTTTTTTTATCTTTGAGCCTTGAAAAATGTGTAACATTCAATTCTTCTTTTCTTAAATATTTTTAAGGAATATGTAAATATAAGGAAGTAAAACTTCTCTTTCATCTCTTTCCCTATTTTAGGGAATAAGATAGAGAAGTTGTTGGAGTGGAAAATGACCTTATATTCCTAAAAATAGAGAAAATCAAAGAATTTAGAGAATCTGTTAAACTTGCTCTTAGAGCATCTCTAACCTAATGATCAATTTTTTTTTGTCAAATTTGAATTTCACTGCTGACATGGATTTGACTATTTTGATAAACTTGTGCTCCAACTCAAATGTCAGATTTGAATAAAATTATACTGTTTTTTACACTATTCAAACCTAATTATAATATTAAAAAATGTTTTTGACAAAAAGAAAAATAAAAAGAAACAAACTAAACCTTCTGCATATGTTCGCCCTAAATCCCTCGTTCTATCTTCCCTTCTCTTGCGTCCATCATGATGTAGAATACATAGCAACCATGAAATTTATATGAACAACAACCAACCCAACCCAGATTCAGTCTTTGTTAAGTTTGTTTGTTACTCTAATTCGAGCTTCATCGTGGATCTCACCCAACACCGAAATTACCATTTCAACACTGCAATCTTCTTCTTCATCTTCTTTTTCTGGGTGATCGGGGTTTGATGATCTGATTATGTCCTATTGGTGAGTTTTTCTATCTAAACTCTTGAATTGGGCACCTGCAGTAGCTGTAGTGAAGAGAAAGACGATCTCGAAGGGTCTACATTTTGGTCTGGGTAAGGAAGAAAGTATGTGGTTTGCATGTGAATTGAATCTTAGGAAGAAAGAGATTGAAGGGAATGGAAGAAGGAGAAGAAGAAGGAGAGAGAAACAAACAATAAAGAAAGAAAGACAATAGCCTTTGCCACTGTCAAATTTGACAGCCCGAGCCTGGATATCATTTACACCTCAGCAAAGACCCTTCCGCTGGAGACAATTTGACCAGTCAAATTGTAACCGTTGAGCCTCCCTGTCGGAAATGACAATTCCACCGGAGATGCTCTTAACTACCACCATCTCTCTCTAATGGATTTAGATCAGACTTAATTACCACCGTCTCTCTATTTATCATGCATCACAAATCCTTTTTGGTGATTTTGATTTGATTTGATTGTGATCTGATTTGATTTTTGAACTTGAATTTTGATTTATGTACAATATTTGGGAATTCTATCAATCCGGTGATTGGATTTTGATGCAATTTTGTAGTGAAGAGCTGTGTTGTTGGCTAGTCAAGGTGGGCACACCGGGTATTTGAGGAGAAGTCTGTCTTTTGCGAACGGGTCATTGCAAGAAAAGAAGAAATCCACTGAGAATCATAGGGGAGGGAAGTAGAGGCCATGATACGTTTGAAAACCAAGTTCGTCGTCTCGTCCTCTAAAAATAGCAATTTGAGCGTGCACTGTGTGCCTTAGGATTTGATTGATGTATTGGTAGGTGCAAATGTTGGGCACAGTATGAATGACTCAGGTGAATAGGTTATTAAGCAACTATTCTTACCTTATTGAGGGTTAGTAGTTTACTAACGGTCAATAACTTTACGTTTACTTTAAGGGTTTTGTGAATATTTGATCTTATTATTGTTGTTAGTATTTAATTAATTTTTGCTGTAAATTATGTTGTAAGTTATGATCATTGATATGTTGTAACAATGGAGATCTTTTGATTAGGTCATATGTGCATTTATATTGTAATGCTACTGACCATCAATAACCTGTAATGTTCAATAACCTGTAATGTTTCGTTACTGGTCCTCAAAAATTTTTAATACTACGATCATCTCTCATCACAAACCAAATTATAATTCTCAAGATAAAAAATTTAGCTTGAGCTATTTTGTTTTGTAAGCTAAATTTGTCTTATGGGGTTGGTAAGCTAAAACTAAGTATTATTTTATTCAACTTTAGATATTGTTTTTCTAATTTACACTAGCATCTAAATTAAAAATTTGTTATTAACAAAATTTTATATCATCGCGACGATCTCGACGAGATCTTTCATATGAGCCATATATTGAATATATTTATATAAAATCTTTTTCATTATTAATTATTGAATTAAACAAATAAATGACAAAATAAAAAGAAATTGTTTTACCTAAGGATTTATTTTACGGTTGGAGTGCTTCTTAGGCCAAAATATTATTAATTTAGCTAAGGATTTAGCTCATGGTGAGAGAATTTAACGAGCTAAAAAGAGATTTTATAAAATAATCTTGTTTTGTAAGCTAAATTTAGCTTGAAATTTGGCTTACGATAAAAGATGCTCTACTGGGCTCAGTAATGTCACGAAAATAATAAAAAAAGACAATTTTGTAATTTACTCGTTAACAGATTATGTTAGTTAAAATGGATGAAAAATGAGGTCACGCGAAAAATAAAAGACAAGCTTGTTAGTGGTAATTAAGTGCTGAAAAGTGTATCTAGTGGTAATTATGTATTTTTTTATAGAGTTTTTATTGTCTTTATCCTTTAGAAAATATAGCTAGTATTGTGCTAGCTTATGTGAAGTTGTATATTGTCTATATAATGCAATAGTGATTTTATTTTAACACATACATTTGAAATTTATCACAAGTATAATGAGATTCGCATGTTATTCTGAAAATGACATGATTAATTAGTTGTATTTATCCGGGTAAGATTAGGTAGTATTAACGTACGTCATGAAATTAATATCATATGATGTGAAACAAACAAAACAAACACAGTATATCAATAAAATATAACCACTTCATTGCTCAATATATGATCCAACTAATCTGGTTTAACCTCTTTCGTTTACACCATCCATCTGTAAATATCAAGATCTCACATTCGAATTACTTTTACTTCATTATACACTTTGCTTGTACTTCCAAAGATTATCTAAAGTTCATGACTAGTGAGTACTTCATTTAATGAGAGATTCTTATATAGGGCAGACATACCACATGGCAGTACGTCCAGTTAGTAAGAACACATACAATGGGTATTATAGATATTGCATATCAAAAAAGCAAGAGGTATGTTACTTAGATATTACATAATGTTTCTTGCATTTCTATTTGTCAGCCCCACCGCCACGTAGTAGAAACATCTCTATTTAAGTTTTTTCTCATTTCGTTATAGTTAGCATGCAACCATCATTTATTCTATATGAGCCTTATAATTCTTAAATAAAAAGAAGCAAATTAACATATAGATTTATGAAACATGGTTGGCACCGTTATGCTCACATGGTGGTTGCTAGGAATCATGGTTTATTGAAGCTAAAGTGCAGAAACATAAAAGAAAAAAGAAAAATCTGAATGACTACATTATGTATTCTCTTGATGGAGATGAACAGTACAATAGAGGCCTTTATATAGGCAATAGGGTTACACAAGCAAATGTCTAGACTAGCCTTATATGGTTAACACCCCCCTAACAATATTCTTGGTAACAAGCATAATGGTTGTTACAAACCAACATGATGTAGGATATTACAAGATTGAACATCCCCAAACAAATCACAACTAGATGTCATAAAAAAAAGTTTCATTGCGATAAACGGTTGTCTGGAAGAAGATGAGAGCTTGGTGGGAAAGTTCATAGTTCACATGGATGACTGAAGTGCAGCAATATGAAACACAACCAACAGCATAGCAACAATGATTTATAACTAAAAATCTGTTCATATTTGACTGAAAAATTAAAATTTCAAAAGCTAAAAAGCCTACATATGACTGTCATATACAGTTCTGAAAATCATTTGCACTCTACCAACAACCATGTAAAGGCTTATTGCATAAACCATTTAAAATGTGGCCTTAATTGTCAACTTCTTATGTGCATGCTATCAGCAACCATTTTAAAACTCAGCTTTATATGCACATGTCTATAACCAGCAACTCAACAGAAGTATATCAACAACATAATAGCACCTTAACTTCTCACTGCTGCTTCGTCTAATAAGAAACAATTTAACATCCCCTCACCATTTTAAGCACTTTCAGTAGCAATACAATCAGAACACATTCAACACAGCAAACATGGGGTCATCTCCCACAATGAACACAAGTCATAAATTCACATCATAATCTAACCCATCAATCCAATTCACTAATCCAAAAAACAAATTATAAAAATGTTTTGTTACCTTTTTCTTTTGATTAACGGCAAACAAACTTTGTTAATTAAGAAAAATAAACTGAAAACCTGATGGGTTGATCATAACAGCCCAGACTAGAGAGAAAATCCACGACTCAAGTGAAAGAGATGTCAATCCGAAAGACAGTACCAACTTTGCTGCATATATATATATATATATATATATATATATATATATATGCAGAGCTTCTTAGCTGCGGACATCCGCATTTATTCTTACGGTGCAGATTTCTACGTTACACGTACTTTTCAATTAAATTTTCACATCTTCACCATTTAGTATTTAGATACTAATGTATAGATCATCTCTGCAAAATTTCAGCCAATTTGATTATCATTAAGGCACTCGAAACTATGTTTTTCTGTTATAAACATGAACGATTCAAGTTCGACAGAATTATGTTCATCCATTATTTTAATCGAGTTTGAGTGCCTTAATGATAACCAAATTAATTGAAATTTTGCAGAAATGATTTATGCATTAGTATCTAAAGACTAGACAGTGAAGATGTAAAAATTCGATTGAAAAGTGAGTGTAAAGTGGAAATCTGCACCGTAAGAATAAATGCGGACATTCGCACCTAAGGAAATCTGTATATATGTATGCACAATATAGAGAGATATGCAGAGTTGTAGAGATTCATGGTTTATTGAAGCTAAGGTGCATAAACGTAAAGGAAACGAGAAAAATCTGAATGACTACATCGTGTATTCTCTTGATGGAGGTGAACAATACAATATAGACCTCTATATAGGCAATAGGGTTACACAAGAAAATGTCTAAATAACTAGCCTTATATGGTTAACAGTGGTAAACAAAAGTTGGTAAATCATAAACAAAAACATAAATTAAAAAAAAATCATAACTCAAAAAAGCAAGAAGAAAAGAGAAAACTAACTAAGAAGCTTGAGGATGAATGAGATTAAAGAGAAAAACATCCAAAGAAAACTATTGCCTAGATATATTGACATTCATCACAATATATGATCCCAACAACTAGAGGGTTTCCGAAATCCACTCATGTTAATCCAAATGAAAATAGAACCGAGAATGCGAATCATTAACAAATCACACAAAAAGAAAAAGAAATTGAAAGAATGAAAAATTGTACAACCTTATGTTACAAGGTCATACACGATCAAGATATGTGTTTAAAGTCCATCGATCAATCTTTCAAAATCAGGCGCAATTAAACAAGCAAAGAATACTTGTTTTTGAACCAACAAATCCCATTCTTCATGCTAGACTTCAATTTGGCTTTAAGACAATATGCCTTGTATTTTGCCACTCGACGTTTTCTCTTGGCTTCTGAACTTTTGAAGCTAAAAGACGACGATTTGCGTGAATACTTCTTATTGCTCTCCCACTCATAAGTCTCATTGTGGTGGTTGCCATCACCATAAGGTGATGATCCGTATGTTGACGGCATATTGTTCATCTCTCTCATCATTCTCGCCGGCCGGTTGAGGATGACGAACAAATGAGAGAGGGATGAACAAAAAGATAGATACTCGTCAAGACATGGAAGAAAAATAAAGCTTACAAATGATTTTATAGATGAACTCGGGTTGTTCAAATTAGGCAAGTAAATAGTTGGTCTTTGCGAGGATTTGAAGAGGATAGCACAAAATAGACTGAGAAACAAACGTGTGTAACAACGTTAATTTGTTTCCCATGTTTAGGGAGCTTATTTTGAGTAATGCTCTCTCGGAAAAGACTAGGTCTATAACATTGTGACCATCCTTATTTACTAAACACGTTTTACAAACAAAAGTTAGATTATGAGGAATTGTCACACCATGTATGGTTTCTTACAAGGATTAATTTCAGTTTACACCCCTGAGGTTTGAGGTTAACAGCATTTCACTCCACATACTTTTAATTTTGAAAATTTACCCCTTAAAATTTTCAATTTTCATAAATCATGCTCAATTGTTGAAATTCCTTCTAATTCGGACGTTAATTTTGACTCATAACTCACTAAAATAACTAAAATAGTCTTATAACAACATAAATCGTTTTTTATGACCTTTTTTCTTAGATTTCATGATATTATTTAACTTTTAAATTGGACGAAATTTTAGCAATTGTGTATGATTTATGAAAATTGAAGACTTTAGAGAGTAAATTTTAAAAATTAAAAATATAAGAAGTGAAACAATGTTAATCCCGAACCTCAACTGTGTAAACTGAAATTAATCTTTGTTACAATATAATTCAGGGTTTGAAACTCTCAAATACCATCGTAGGATATTCAAGGTGAAGAGCCGGTTTCGACCCAGATCCTTGATACAAATACAAAAATATCAAATCCTGAACATCATGTATATTTAGTCGACTCGTTGCTAAATAGCTTAGGCATAGTACTAGCTAGTATAAATATGACCTTTAATTACATCACTTATACTGGTCGATCTGTTAACATTTTATCACTGAAAACCCAGAGAAATCATGAAAGGTTTAGCCTTGCTAACAAGCAGAAAGGGAGAGATTGAATGACCGGCCAGACTTAGAGTGAGACGATCACATAACTGCTTGCAACATCAGAGTTTAAACGACAAAATTTACACTTACCATACCCATTAATATCGATCACACATTGTTTGTTTGTTACATCAGAACTATGCTGCAAGATGATCGATTCTTCCAACCCTTGAACACCAATCAAGGTAATAAGAGGCGCTTAAAACGAACTACGTACGCTACCTCAGTCCTGCTGTACAAGAACATGTACAGGTAGATTTTACTGAGAATTAACATTCATACATGCAACTTACAACACAGAAATTAAGAAAGATAGAAGAACTGCCCAACTAATAAACCGATCGACTAGACCTGTAATAGCATGAGAAGTGAATTATTAATTGAAAGCTAATAACCAAACTGATGCATATATGCATGAGGATTAATTGAACTATCGAGTTGAGACGGCGGCCAGGTTCTTGTCATGAGCTACAGAGAGCCAGAGAGACTTAAAGTCTCAAACGTAGATCAATGTCGACCTGATCATTTCCTTCATAATCGTTAGGGAGCAGTACCCGATCTGCACCACCACCACCACCGCCGCCGATATAATTCTGGGTTGCGGACTCGCCAGATTTCGTGTCGAACATAGGGTTTATACTGGGGTACCGGACACCGGTTGGAAACAGTACTTGACTACGTTGAGGAGGAAGAAAGTGTTGGCATTCCTGATACTTGTTTGAGCCCAGTGGGCATTTTCGGTCCAAGACTCCAGAAATGCTTGGATATCATTTGGGCCAACGCCTGTGGCCTTTTTAGCCCACGAAGGGTGGCGAGCACGTGACGAGGGTTTTATCCAGAAGATTCTGATACCTCGCGAGATTCGGTGTCCTCACGGGATCCTTATCTCTAGTTCGCATGGGACTCTACAGTTCCTGGCAAGGGTGAGTTGGAGATGACTAATAACGCCCTCGGGATAAGGTCGCTTAGTGTTTGAGTTCGCCTTCGCCTACTACACGACAAATGAAATGCAGCGAGGCGGGGAACGAAACCTAAGCGAGATAGGTTTGACACGTGTTGCATGGAGCGCACGACTGGCGAGTTAGTCGTATCCTTGTGGGATTCTAATTGCAGAGTCCGCATTGGATTGTGAGTAAGACTCCACGAGTTGCTTACGGATGAATATATAAAGAAGCTTTACAGCTTACAGAAAGACACACAATCAATCAATCGACACACAATCAATCAATCAACAACTCTCTCAAACAGACGTACACAGTCGAAACCTTCGAGTCTCCTCGAAACCCTTACGTTCTAAGCGCATCCCGCCTTAGATCCTAGAGCCCGTCAGGACTCATCTCCGATTTCCCAATTGTTGCTCTGCTCGCTCTTACAGTGAGTATCGATCGACAGGTGATTAGAAGAGTAAGCTCGGAAATATTTCCTCATCAGGTGACACCGGAGCCCTCATTCGCCTGGTCAAGAAGTCAGAACGCGCACCGTTCTCTTTCCTCATCCGTGAGGTGGCACGCCCCGCACCACCATTTTACCTTTTGTTCTCTCTCTACCCTTGCTGAGGACGTGGGCCAAAACAATACTGATGATCCTCCTCGTGCTCCAACATGGCCATTCTTGCTAGCTTCCTTTCTCTTTTATGTGCATTTTGATGGCCACCTAATGCTTGAGAATTCTCAAACTCTCGACCGCAGTAGTGACACACAAACTGATTCTTGCTCTTCGTTGTCACCACTCCGTCTTCACAGGGATCGGCCATGAGCGAAAACCCGAATAGCTTGATTGCTGATGATGAAGGTTTGGTGTTCTGATCAGCAACCGATGCACTCATCTTACTTGATTATTCTAGCTAGTAATAAAACCGTGTGCCTGAAGGGTATAACTAGATACTAATATTGTGGATGAATTTTGGTGAAATGCTCATAGGGAAATTGAAAGGTACTTGAACATAAATGTTCGTGGAATCATGGTTTCAAACAAGAACTCTATCTAGTTCTGGGTACGTGGAAGGGAATTTATAGTGGGAGGGATTGAAAAATGAAAATGATAACTCCACAGACCTTATTATTTACTGTCTTAAATTATACTCTTATTTAGATCGTCGGTGAGTTATAACTTGAAGCCACGTGTCAATCCAATGAAATAGTAAAAGTTACAGAGAAATTAAATAGCTCACTAAACCCGTAAGAAAGTTTTAGTCAAAGTATAATAATACTGGTGCAATCTTACATGCAACTAGTACGGAATAAAAACAAATAAGAAACCCAATAGTTATTTTCTGACTATGCTACAGATCGAAGCAAGGAACCGAAACAGAATCAAGCATTTTCCTGGTTATTAGTTAAAATATTATTGTTACATACAATTGAATTGGATGGACATTGAAAGGGAAAACCTAAGAAAAAAGAAATTCTTGATTGATTTTGGACCTCAATTTTGAAGTTCAATTTCACGTCCATGCATATTCTTAGTTTGCAAAAGAAGAAAAGTACTATGATCGATGAGGAGTCTAATATAGCGAGTAATTAAATGAAATAATTAGAAATATATCATTAAGGTATTTGATGATATATAGTTATACATGTTGATTTTTTATGGAAGTTCTTTCTTCTTCTTTTTTGAAATGAAGGACGCCAGGCCTTATATTAAGTAAAGGAGGAAATTACAAAAACATGACTTACCCCAGAGGGACCATGTAAGAATCAAGCCATGAGACTACCTTAGAGTAATCAAATGTAATCACCTATCAAAGTTTGAAAAAATCCAAACAAAACAAAATCAGAAATGAAAACAAAACGAAACAAATATCTAAGCAAAATGCTAGAAAACTAGCTTATTAGAGAATGGTAACTCTAGGATTGCCCTACGCAGAGGAAGTGCCCCTAGAGTTTGCAGTCGCAGAATCTTCAGAAGAGTTTTCTACACATGGAACAATAGAACTCGGATTGGGCCCAGACCCGAGCCCAAAAACCTAGATCTAAACCCAATCCATTAGCACCTTCTTCCTCGTCCGACCTACGACCACCATATATGGCAGCCATCCACCATCATTCGATGACCACCCATCAACCTCAGGCGGCCATCCCTAAACCCTCTCCGCCTGCAGTCTGGTTGGCTTCATCATTGCAATTTCAGCCGCTAGATCTAGTGGCCGAGCCCACAAACCCCAAACCTAATGATATGTCGTTAATGAAGTCATAGCCAGACTCGAATCCAGATCTGCCAACCACAGCCTCAACGGTCACTCCAGCATCTAGCGTTGACCAACATGCAACCAGCCACGAAGCAGAGAAACTCTGATGTTAGTCACGTTCGACACAGCTACCGACACCAAACACCATGCATTCCACGCGCCGCCATAGAGACCCGATACCCAACCATCACCCACACCCACGGAGAGAGGCCGAGCAATCCAACCTACCACGCCCGTAACCATCTCGGTCCCATACATTCTTCCGCCCTCAAGACCAAACACCATCCAAAAGGTAAAACCACCTCCCGGACCCTGACGATCGACATCGAGAGATCTCCACACCGCCCCCATCTGTTTCGTAGTGCCGCAACTGTCTACCTTGGATAAGGGAGAGTAGTGCTGCCATGAGAGAACCCTAGGGTTCGAACCTGTTTTACTCCACAAAAGTTTGAGCCCTATTCTTCCCAACCTAATAGTTAACTCTCTTTTTTATGGAAGTTCTTGAAATTTGTTTAAGGTCATTATTATATCAACATGTCAACTTCAAGTCATATCACATGAAATTTACCCGTTTTTGATAGAATGACATGTCACTTCTCAACGACATATTGAGAAAACTGTGAAAGTAGTGGAGTACTACTGAGTTAGACAATTAACGTCATTGTCTGATATCATATATTCGAGAAGTCGCACTATATAGGTAACATGAGGCGGATCCGTGACATACAAAATTATAATCAAAACTATAACCAGAATATCAATCATTAAGTCTATTAACAACAAATGGTTGAGATTAGTCATAAAACTAAATCTTTTTTCTTTTCTTTTCAATTTATTTAAATCAATTAAGGAAATCTATCTATTAAAAACATAATGAAAATTGATGATAGTAAATGGGTTTCAATAGGAAACCATAAACTTCCTGTTAATTGTATTCTAAAATGAGAGTATGTAATCATCAATTTTCATTATCTTTTTAATAGATAGATTTCCTTAATTGATTTAAATAAAATGAAATGAAAAGAAAAAAGATTTAGTTTTATGACTAATCTCAGCCGTTAGTTGTTAATAGATCTAATGACCGATATTCTGGTTATAATTTTAATTATAATTTTGTATGTCACGGATCCACCCCTTTAACATTTTAACATGAGGGCGAATCAGTGGCATACAAGAATATAATCAAAATTATAGCCAGAATATTATCCATTAGATCTAATAACAAATAACGGTTGAGATTAGTCATAAAACTAAATCTTTTTTTCTTTTTCTTTAATTCAATTTATGAAATCTATCTAAATAAAAATTGATGATTACTATTCTCCTTTTGGAATATAATTAAATGGAAATAATTTTTTTCCTATTGAAACTCATCTACTAGAGAGGAAAAAAAAATTAAGTCTCAAATATCACGTTAGAAAATTGACGTATTAAGAAGCTTCGCACCGGAAGAGGAGAAGATCAAGCACAAAAGATGAGATGATGACTAGACGTGAGCACAGGGAAACCTAAACCATATGTTTAATGGCCTCTAGATCAAACATGGAATATAATTTGTGTGTTTGTTTATTTATTTATTTTTCTTAATTGTTAACTCACGGTTCTTGACCCTAGTTAAAAGAGAATAGTTATTGTCCATTAGATTTTAATGAATTGATCCACTAGAACAGGAACAAGCGTGGCCCGTGGATCACTATTGTACCGATATTGTCCCAACTTAACCACCTTTAAGGTGTTGGGTTTTAACCACAAAAGGCCTCGGTACAATTGGATATGATACATCCACTTATAAGTTGTATTTTATTTGTCCCTTTTCTGATGTGGGATCTTTCCTCTCCAACACTCCCCCTCACGTGCAACCTAATTTTTAGGTCTCACTACCAGAACAGGCAGTTTAGCCGACGAAAAATTTTCGTTGCCCTGTTAAAAAAATTCGTCGGCTACAACCTTAGCCGACGAAGGTTCGTCGGCTATAGTGTCGTCGGGAAAGGGTCGTCTGTAATGACTTTAGCCGACGAGACAAAAAATTTCGTCGGCTATAGTCATACTATAGCCGACGAAATAATATCGTCTGCTATAGTCCAACATTTAGCCGACGAAATAATGTCGTCGGCTATAGTCATACTATAGCCGACGACATTATTTCGTCTGCTAAAGTATGAACTATAGCCGACGAATAATGTCGTCGGTTATCTTCGAAACTTTAGCCGACGAATAATTTAAAATATTCGTCGGCTAAAGTTTGTAATAAAAAAATATAAAACATCTATGGCCGACGAAATATTGTATTTTTCGTCGGCCTTATAGACACTTAGCCGACGAATTAAAGCTTATTTCGTCGGCTAAACCTTTTTTTTAAAAAAAAAAAAAAAACTTTAGCCGACGAATTAAGGCTTTTTTCGTCGGCTATAAGTGCATTCCAGTAAAAAAAAAACCCCGAAATTTCTGAATTACCATTCCATGCAAGCTGCAAAAGACATATTTAACAATTTCATATAACCAACAACAAACACATAAAAGAATATATGAACTACATAAAAGTATCAATTTACATAAAAGTATATTATCAACTACGTAAAGTCTATATCGTCTAAATTGAAGTCATCTTCTGGGGGCTGCTGCGGAGGTTGCGGCGGCTGGGGTAGCGTCATGGGCGGAGGCATGGGCGGAGGCGGAAGTCCCTGACTCTGGGCAGCTGCAAAGTCCTGCATGTACTGCAACATCTGCTGCTGCTGGGCCTGCTGGATGGCATATATCTCGGCAACATAGGCTGCCTGCGCGGTATTAAAGGCTGCCAACGAGGCAATATAGGCTTGCTGCGAGGCAGCCTGCGAGGCAGCCTGAGCAGCTTGAGCAGCTTGAGCAGCTTGCTGTTCTCGTAGTCTCTGAACTTCCGACTCTAGCTGAGTCGTCCTGTTGATCGTGGACGTGGTGCTGGTCCCGGTCGAGGTTGCCTTTCGTTGAAATCCTGGAGTGTTCTTCAGGACCCCCTCGCCTCTCTTTCCTAGACCTCGGCAGTAGAAGTTGTTTCCTCTCGGTGGGAAGGCTGTGCCCATGATCCTCGCCCCAATCGTCGGATCCGAATTGTCGATCCGGGACATGGCTTCGGACATCTCGGAATCCTGCGTGTCCGGCCATCCCTCCCTCACTAAGGTACTGAGGACCTCGTCACTAGCCTCCCTCACCCTCGCCTATATGGATAGGAAAAAAATTATTAATTAAAATTTTTACATAAATTTAAAAATTTAAAAACGTAAAGTGACTTACAATATCCTCCTGGGAGTCAGGATATGCCTTCTCGTACGTATAGACGTAGGGGTTGACTTCTGGATGTTCCTTGGCCGCCTCGTCCATGAAGACACCGAACGGTCTAGAACCGGCATGATGGTTCCTTGTGTTGCGTTGCCGGTTCTGAGCGTTCACCCGGGAAACCGCCTTCAAAGAAAAAAGTAAACTATTAGTAGAATATTTTAAAACGCACGTACTTATTTTTAAATTAACTAACTAATTTATTTAAATACCTGTTTACGAGGGTTGTTGAATTCTGATGTCAGAAGCCAACGCCACTCGTACTCCCTGTACTGGAACTCAGTAGGGGTACCAGAACGTGCGTTCCCGTGCTTAGTCCAATGGGTCCGCAGCTCGTTCTTCCACTCCTTGTACCTACAGATACAACAAAAATATTAGAAATATTATTAATATCACATACATACAAAATTGTTTTTCATTAACTTCCCAACGTACCTTCCCCCATGCACAACGTCGGCGAAGCTGTCCCTCAGGTGCTCGGGAACCTCAAACCACACCTGCATTTAACCGATTATTATTAGTTTAGCTTTTCGAAAAATCAACAATTTAATACATAATATTATTTTGTAAACTCACCGACATCGCGTTGTGGACCATGTCCTTAACCTCCTGCGGGACCTCGCCCCAGTCGGACCACAGCATAGGGACTCTATCCCGGATGAGAGCACCCACGCGGCCGGAGTACATCCTCGACTTCCCGCCCGATACTGCGTGGCCATCCCCGTCAGTATCGATGGGGATCCTCCCCATGGTACTCACCATCTTCTCGAGAGCTTTCCCTGTGACGGGGCCTCTCTTCTTCTTTGTGCCTATGACATGATTCGGCCAAATTGATTATTAAAATATATATATATGACCCTTTAAAAGTAATCAAGTTGCCTGACTGATTACCTGAGGAGCTCGCGACGGATTCCGGCTCTGTCGCCGATGATGATACCCTCGCAGAAATAAGAGGCGTATCAAAAGGCAGGAACCGGTACGCCGCTGATGGAGCCACTGGCGGGGGCAGTGGATAAATCGGCGTCCCTGAGTCATCGACTACAGGTATCGCCGGTATCATCCGCGGAAGGAACAGATGAGGCGGCGGCATCTGTACCCCAGATGACCCACTATCCGAAGAAATAGGACCCGGAGTGGGCGCCCGGTGTATCTCGGGCATACGAGGTGCAGACACCTCCGTCAAGGGCCTCGGGGAACGAGGGACGGCCGCCTGCCTCGATGAAACGGGCACCTCCGGCGCCGTCTCCAGAAGGCTCGCACGTCTGGCTGTCATGTGGCCCTGAAACGTCGTTTGAGGGTTACTAGAGGTTCCCTCAGACGATTCGGACCTTTGGCCCTTCGAACTCTTCTTCGATCGAAAAAAGCCGCTCATCCTATTTATAATATTAATTAAAGGCTTTAGATTATTTTGTCTTTGTTTTATAAAAAATTATACATTTTTAAAATTATACTTATTCAATAAAAATTTACACGCACATACCAATATATATATAGATATATATATATATATTTTACTGACATAACAATATTATATATTAACTAACATATCGTAAAACTAAATTCGAAATCAAAAATAAATTAACACATATATTCAAAAATAAATTATAAACTAACATAATTAAATTAACATAAATTAAATTAACACAAATTAAATTAACACAAATTTAATTAACACAAATTAAATTAATAAAAATTAAATTACAAGTTTTATTCCTTTCTTCAACTTCGCGTTTTCATCCCGATTCTCTAGTTAATCTAGTGTTAAATTATTAATAAATTTAATAATTTATTAATAATGTTCTTTTATTAATGTTCTTTTATTAATAATTTTCTTTTATTAATGTTCTTTTAAAAGAATCAACCTTACAGAGATTCTTTTCCTAAGCTACGAATTTCCTATGAACCAGCAACTCATTACTTTGAAAGAAAAGAGATAATTATCATATGGCGGATCATTAATGCAATCTATTAATAGTGAACTGCCAGAGGATTGGCAACAAAGCTAAGTTATAACACCCTTACATTCAACACATTAGTACAAGTATACCAGAACAGTATCAGAACGCCATTGATAGTCAAGGCAGCTACATTTGCCTTAACTTCACTCTGTAATATGGCTTAAATTGAACTATTAAACATTATATTGCCGGACATGAATTAACAAATATTTAGCAAAATATGTTCCATTCTTAATAGCTAAGTGCCCAACTTAGCTCATTACTCATTAAGATGTAATCCCAAACGCCAATGCAACCAACCAATTAGCAGCTGGCATAGCACACTACGTTACCTTTCAGAAGGCATGAATCACTAAATTATTAGATATGCCGTAAATCAACACCAGCTGAACCTAGTTTCATTCGACATCATCAGGACATATTCGATATCAATCAAACTAAAAATAAAAAACAAATTGTGGCTACAACTAAATGACTCTAGATGTAATACACTCAAATGAACCGGAAAATGAATAATATCACACCCTCATACTCAATTCATCAAGCTCAAGTAAGTATTAATACATACCTTGCAGGGAGGAGGGAGGAGCCGGCGACGGGAGAGGGAGGGAGGAGGGAGGAGACCGGGAGGGAGGAGGGAGCAGACCGGGAGGGAGGAGGGAGGAGACCGGGAGGGAGGAGCTAGGGTTGAAAAACTGCAGAAATGAGGGAGGAGGCTAGGGTTCGCAATTAAAACCCGAGGACTTTAGCCGACGAAATAATTTGTTCGTCGGCTAAAGATTAAAATTTCGTCGGCTATACATATATTCGTCGGCTAAACCTTTGAAATTCGTCGGCTAAACCTTTGAAATTCGTCGGCTAAAACTTTGAAATTCGTCGGCTAAACCTTTTAAATTCGTCGGCTAAACCTTTGAAATTCGTCGGCTAAACCTTTGAAATTCGTCGGCTAAACCTTTATACATTTGGCATGTTGTTCTGGTGATGACCAAACTTGAGAAACACAAATCCAGCCGTCAGATCTGACCATCTTGATAAAATACATGTATGGGAAAAAATTCAACTTGATCCGAAAAGAATAAGGGCTTGATCCGGACGGTCAATCTCGTAAGTCAAACCCCTAAACGCACGGAAAAGGTCGTTCGACCGTCTAAATTACGTATTTTGGCCGGACCTCCAACTGAAAATAGTTTCAAACCGATGACACGCAACAAGTCGTATAAAAATTTTACGCAAAATAACCACCGAACCCGGGGCTACCCATAGGGAGAAAGAATGGAAAATTGAATTGACCGCAACTATCGGCACCGAGACATGACCGGAATACCGTGATTTTTCAACCGTAGACTTATTTCACCATTCTAGTCATGTCTTATTTCACGACTTTTTTACGTTTGAAGGATCTACGTATAGTTTGTTTTTGAAACGGAACATTTACATAACACTTGGTAAACAAGTTATACAACATTAGTACACATGTTGTGATCGTGATGATCAAACTTGAGAAACACAAATCCAGCCGTCAGATATGACCATCATGATAAAATACATGTATGGGAAAAAATTCAACTTGATCCGAAAAGAATAAGGGCTCGATCCGGACGGTCAATCTCGTAAGTCAAACCCCTAAACGCACTGAAAAGGTCATTCGACCGTCTAAATTACGTATTTTGGCCGGACCTCCAACTGAAAATAGTTTTAAACCGATGACACGCAACAAGTCGTATAAAAATTTTACGCAAAATAACCACCGAACATAGGGCTATAGTAGGTAATAGAAATATTTTAGGGTTTAGCCGACGAATACCCTAACATATTCGTCGGCTATAGTATGTAATTAAAAAATAAAAAAAATAACTATAGCCGACGAATTATTAGGTTATTCGTCGGCAAAAACCATATTAGCCGACGAATTACAGTGTATTTCGTCGGCTAAAGTGAGTAATTAAAAAAAATAAAAAAACAAGTTTAGCCGACGAAATTAAGTCTTTTTTCGTCGGCTAAGGTAGTTTAGCCGACGAATCACAGTTATTTCGTCGGCTAAAGTGTGTAATAAAAATAAATAAAAAACATCTATGGCCGACGAATTAAGGCTTTTTTCGTCGGCAAAAAACATCTTAGCCGACGAATTATAGTATATTTCGTCGGCTAAAGTAAAAAACAGGGAAAAAAAAACAGACGATATTCATAAACCATACATTTAAAAAACCCTGTTCATCATGTATCACCAAAATCTCATATATTCATAACTGAAATATGAATTCAACATGTGTAAACTATAAAGGAAAAAGTCTTTGAAAAATTATACAAATTAATCGGAATCATACATTAAAACTAAGGCTCGTAATCGGAATCATCCGATGAGTCTTCTTCGGTGTCAGAATTAATTTCTGGTAATATATGTATTTCCTCATCGCCAGAGTCTTCGTCTGACTCTTGATTTGGATCAACATCAACAAGCCTTGGCTCTTCATCACGAATTCGCACCGAACGACCCGCTTTAAAATTATTAAGGCGAATGGTAGAGGAGTTAGGAATACCTATTGCGTTGGGCTCTTGATACGCAACATCTTCTTCCTCGTCTTCGGCCTCTCCAAGTGTAGCCGCCCGATAAATGTTTCGAGTGTGCACAAGGTTGACTACTTTCCACGCGTCACCCTTAGCAAGGTCATCAAGATAAAACACTTGTTTTACCGATGTGGCAAAAACGAAGGGGTCATCCTCGTAAGAACTTGTAGCAGTGTTCACCGATAATATTCCGTACTGATCGGTCTTCATGCTCTGCGGCCTAGTATCAAACCATCTACACTTGAAGAGGTGCACTGTCATGCCTTCACCGTAAACGAGTTCCACCACTGAATCAAGAACACCGTAATAGTCAACTCCATTCCGCCCACCATGTGCCATGACCCCAGAATTCTGTGTTCTCTTTCTGCTGTCTCTTTGTTCGCATATAAATTGCACGTCATTCACCTTGCACATCGGATAAACTCTTGAGACTATCGGCTTCATGGCTAGAAGTCTGAGTTCGTACGACCAATTTGGGTGACCATCAGATTGAATATGGTTCATCTGCAACCAACCATCTCAACTGTAAATATGGATAATTATGCAATAAACATAAACCCGTAGAGAAAAATTAAATTACGTACCCAACCGCCAAAATAATCTGCGAACTCCCTGTTGTGGTACTCGAGATCACCGGCAATGTTGGGATGATTGAGATGGATGTCTTTCCAGTATTCAACTTCTGGACAGTTAATCAATACCCACCAGTGGGCAATGACTAGCTCATGTGGTTGCAACTTGTAGGAGTTTGGCAAAATTCCATACACTTCAACATCACTAGAGACTATGGAAAGATTGAACTTCGGTACATCTACCGGCATGGTTTACGGAGTTTCCTTCAACGCTCCTAAATACAACTTCATGTAGGTGACGCACTCGCGCGCAATATATGCTTCAGCTATACATCCTTCAGGAGCGGATTTATTAGCCACATAATCTTTGTAGTCTCCAAGTTGCCTGTAAATCAAGTTGCAAAATGTTATGATTATTGAACATGTATATGTATTGAGGAATTCATGAAAGTAAAAAACGTACCTTTCCATGGGATACATCCAAGTGTAGTGTACTGGACCGGTAAGCAACAATTGCTCGGGAAGATGGATCATCAGGTGAGGCATGATGTCAAAAAAATTTGGAGGAAATATCCTCTCAAATTTACACATGATATAAATGATGTCCATTTGCATTTCCCGGAGGTCACATCGAGACACTTCCCGTGTGCATAACTTCTGGAAAAACCTTCCCAACGCTACTAACGGCTCCACCACCTGACGGGGAAGGAACGGTCGAATGAAAACAGGGAAGAGACGTTGCAGCAGGATATGACAGTCATGACTCTTCAACCCGTACATCTTATTGTCCCGGAAGTTCACACACCGGGCAATATTTCCTGCATAGCCTGAAGGATACTTCACACAACTCATCCACCTGAAAATTAGGTTCTTCTGGTCAGGCTTCACGGTGTAAGGAGCTTGAGGCATTTTTTTCTTCCCTTCTTTCAACCACAAATGTCTTCTTATTCCGCATTTTTTTAGATCAATGCGTGCCTTAGGACCGTCTTTCGTCTTCCCCTCCAAATTCAGCACTGTGCCCACCACACTGTCGCACACATTCTTTTCTATGTGCATCACATCCAGGTAGTGCCTGATCAACAACTTACTCCAGTATGGGAGTTCCCAGAATATGCTCTTATGTGTCCAGAATTTGTACCTGTCGGGTCTTTCAGGTATAGCCGCCACAATGTTGGGATGATTGCTGAGCTGCCCAAAATCGTACTCATTAAGCACCGCTAAAATGTCTTCCCCCGTCCATCTTCTGGGAGGCACGCCGTGTTCTACGGTCCCATCAAATGCCTTTTCATCGAACCGCCATTCGTGATCATATGGAAGGAAAGCACGGTGACCCAATCTGCATATCTTGTTGCAATGACTACTGCTCCCCTCATCGCTAAGGCACTCTGGACAAGCCTTGTATCCCCTAACAACGTTGCCCGACAACATCCCACGGGCAGGAAAATCACTGATGGTGCCAACAACCATGACATGCATCTGGAACATCTCGTGCGTGTACTTGTCATAAGTGGGATGACCAACGTCCCACAAAAATTTAAGCTCTTCAATCAAAGGTCTCAAGTACACATCGAGACACTTCCCCGGATAACCGGGCCCCGGAATCAACAAACTCAACATATTGTACTCCTTCTTCATGCACATCCATGGGGGAAGGTTGTACGGTACCAAAATCACCGGCCATATACTGTATTGCAGACTCATGTTCCCAAAAGGGTTGAACCCGTCGGATGAGAGCCCGAGCCTCACATTTCGGACCTCTGACGCAAATTGAGGAAACTCCCTGTCTATATGCTTCCAAGCCTCCCCGTCAGCAGGGTGTATAAGGGTATCTTCGTCATGCAATTCCCTATCAGCGTGCCATCTCATCGCTTCGGCCGTGTGTGAAGACATGTACAACCGCTCCAACCTATCCGTCAAAGGGAAATATCGAAGTACCTTTACAGGTTTCCTGTTGCCTGCAGGAGTCAGCTTATATCTGTCAGTGTGACATACCGGACATGCGTCAAGGCCACCAAGGTCATTCCCTTCTGGATCTTTACCCCAAAAGAGAACGCAGTCATATCTGCATGCATGGATCTTGATGTAGGAAAGCCCAAGATCTTTCAGGATACATCGGACCTTCCGATGAGTGGTAGGAAGACGATGACCGTTGGGCAGCATCGAAGCAGTGTACTGTAGATACTCATCAACAGCCTTCACGGTCGATTTTGTCTCAACTTTAATCCTCATTACGTCCATCACACTTTCAAGAACGGTCTTCTGACAACCGGGGTACACAGGGGTCTGTTGGAAAGCAAGCAGTTTGTTGTACTTTTCAATACCAGCAGTGTTCACAGCTCTAGGGAAGGGCTGCACCGGGTCAGGCATATACTGTCCTTGAGCGCATACACCGCTCTCATAAGGAAACATGTCGTTGATGAATGTCGTTGTTGGATCGTTGGATGTACTAGCACTGCCCGTCTCGGAAAATTGGCCATGATCATGCGGACCCCCTGATGATGTTTCACCGTGATATAACCAACATGTGTACTTCTCCCAAAACCCGTTACTCCTCAGGTGCTGCCATACTTTGTCAATGGGAAATCGATACATATCGCTGCGACACTGACATTTCGTGCACGGGCAATAGAAAATTGTATTCCCGTTAGCATTATCCATCGCATATTCTAGAAAACTCATAACTCCTGCACCGTATCTTTTGTCCCATTTTGGAAGCGAAATCCAACTCTTATCCATATCCTGAAAATATAACAAAATATATATATATTTATAACGATGCTAGCTAATTATTAATAAAATTTCATGCCATATATAAAATCTCAATTCATTTAGTATATATATATTCTACGTACGTACTACAACTAATTAATTACAAAATTATCATTATGAACTCATATATATCATCAACAACTTCATACCATATCAACACAATAATATTATAAATTAATATTAACATATATATATATATATTTACTATTTATTAACAACAAATTAATTCATATATATTATCAATTCAAATCATCAACCAAATCGATCAACACATATATATATATACATCCAACGTACTCAAAATTAATCAACTCAATCACAATCAAAATCAATAAACTCAATTAATCACACTAATTAAAATCGATCAACTCAAATAAAACTCAATTAATCAACATATATATACATATACGTACCTATATATGGCTTCACAAACTGATTATGGACAGATTTCGACAACACCCAAACTTTTTCTCCCCTTTTTTCTTCTCCCTTTTTTTTTTCCGTTTTTTTCGAAATGAGCTGCTGCTGCCCAGATCTGCAAATATAAAGCACTTTAGCCGACGACTATGAATTTCGTCGGCTAAACCTTTAAATATTTCGTCGGCCATGGTTTGTGAACTTTAGCCGACGACATTAATTCTTTAGCCGACGAAATTTTTTTTCGTCGGCTAAAGTTTGTCATAGCCGACGAAAATTTAAAATAGCCGGCGAAATAAAATTTCGTCGGCTAAAGTGGACATCATAGCCGACGAAAATTTACCTTAGCCGACGAAAGAAATTTTCGTCGGCTAAAGCCCACTATAGCCGACGAAAAAATGCTTCGTCGGCCTGGTTTTTTTTTTTTCGTCGGCTATAACCTTTCTTCTGGTAGTGAGATCTGCACGTGGAATTCATTCAGTCCAATTCCCACATCGGAAATCGGTAATTCTTCAGTCCAAGGACCATTGCAGGCACTTGGTATGGTATGGGCCAATCGGAATTTTTTCGATGGCAATTCGATGAACCCAAATCTGGGCTCATTATGCTGGGAGATTTTCTCCTGTTACGTTGGGAGACGTAATTGAAGAGGGACCCGCTCTGATACCAACTAGAACAGGAACAAGCGTGGCCCGTGGATCACTATTGTACCGATATTGTCCCAACTTAACCACCTTTAAGGTGTTGGGTTTTAACCACAAAAGGCCTCGGTACAATTGGATATGATACATCCACTTATAAGTTGTATTTTATTTGTCCCTTTTCTGATGTGGGATCTTTCCTCTCCAACAGATCCAAGGGCTAAAAGAAGAGCTTCGCACTTTAATTTCAGAGCGAAACTTCGCTCTGGAATGGAACTTATATATATATATATATATATATATATATATATATATAAGTTCCATTCCAGAGCGATGTCCTGTTTTGAAATTAAAATGTGGGCCTCTTTATTTCGTTCACTTTCAAGTTGCATTTCCACATCTCAACCGTACAATATCTAAAACATAGTGTGTGTGTATCATTCCTGCACAATTTTTTTCTAATTTAGAGATCATTTAGGTACCGAATTAAATTAAATAAATCAATAAAACATTTATTTCGTTCACTTTCAAGTTGCATTTCCACATCTCAACCGTACAATATCTAGAACATAGTGTGTATATCATTCCTGCACAGTTTCTTCTATTTTGGAGATCATTTGGATACCGAATTAAATTAAATAAATCAACAAAACAAAAGCTGTACAAATAGAACTGTTCGTTTAAATCACGATTACGGAAGCTCAAATGATCTTCAAATTGAATGAAACTTTGCATAAATGATCTACATACTGTGCTATAGACACTGAAATGTGGAGTTGTGGAAATGCGACCTAAAAGTGAGCAAAATAAGGAGGTTCACACTATAATTTCAAAACGGGATACCGCGCGCTCTGAAAGAGAACTGTACATATATATATATATATATATATATATATAAGGGATTCTTTTTTTTGACATATATGAGGGATGAGGAATTACACCAACTTTTCGATCACAAAATCAAATCTCCACCGTTCAATATATGTAGTTCTATATGAGTAGATCACTTATGCAAATTTTCAGAAATTTTGATGATCGTTAAAGCATTTATAATTATAAGCAAGAACTGTTCAAGTTTGGCAAACTTGGTTCGTTCATTGATTTAATTTTTTTTGACACTTTAACGATCACCAAATTGACTGAAAATTTGCAGACTTGATCTATATATATGGACCAACAAACTGAACGGTGGAGATTTAAAAATATAATCGAAAAGTTGGTGTAATCTCTCATCCCTCATATATGTCAAAAAATGGATCCCTTAATGGAAAAGTCATGTATGTATTTATGTGTGTGTGTGTATTATATATATATATATATATATATATAATGAAATTAATGAAATTATAACTTCTTTACTCACACTTCTACTATTTTGTACAGGGATGTAAATAAATCATATACCAAAATGCTCGGTTTGATAGCACGTCTTTGCAACGGGGTCGTCGTAGGACGGGCTAGCAAGGAGGATGGGCAAACGGGGGATTTACCCCACCCCCGCCTAAAATTCCCCCGCGCCCCTCATTCCCTATATGGGATATTCCCAGACGGGCTGGGATGGTTCCCCACCCCCGCCCCGCCCCGCCCCCGCCCCCGCCCTCCCCCCATTGACCTGTTATCAGTTTTCAGTTCCTTGTTTTTTGTTTTGTAGTTTTTTTGTACTTAGCCAAACGGGGACCCTGTCTGGGTAATGGGAAAATCTCGTCCCCACCCCCTCAACCGCGCAGGGGAAACCCGCCTTGAGTTTGAAATATGGGGAAACCCTTGCCCTTGAGTTTGAAATACGGAGAATCCCAGCGGGTACCCCGCCCCTGCCCCCGTTGCCCATCCCTAGAGCCAAGGACCCAGTGTCTAGTGATGTATTGCCCAGTCAAAGAGCATGTTATGGGTTGTTAGCGTTGTTGTCTCGGGTGCTTGGAGGTTCTCATAACAATTAGCAACGGTGGCTTGATGGACTGGAGGCGGGGCCGGGGTGGCCTTGCTCTAGGAGAGAGATCATAAGACCAAGAGGCGTCTCCAAGGTGGTGTGGCAATGTGGCATGCTAGGGGATCGTCAACTGGTGATGATAGAGTGAAGACTTAGCTGTTTGGGATCAGATCAGATTGGGTGAGCACGGCGTGACTCTAGCTTGGCCAATAGAGGCGCGACTAGCTTGCTTGGGGATGGCAGGGACGGAGGTGCTGCTGGTGGCCGGAAGGCAATGGTCGGAGTTGCTGGGAAGACGGTGTTAGGGACTCAGGACTATTGCTTACTTCCTCGTCTTGGGTCTAATGGGCTTCGGGTCTAGGCCTGGGTCCAAGATCTTCAATCTTGGGCTAGGTTTGATGGCTGTTGGGCCTGGGTTTCAGTCATCGACCCAATCTATTTTATTTTCATGCATTTTATTTTTCTTTATTGATGCTTTATTGCATTTTATTTTTTGTACCAAGTGCCTTTACACCTTCGATAATCAACTGTCATTATATGGTAGGGAGTGAAGGGCTTTATACCAGTCTATGCACTTTATGTGTCTTAGTTGCTCTAGGTAGGCGACACGCTTTTTGTTTGGTCAAATGGTCGCAACCTTTTAACGGCAGGATGAAATTAAATGTCATGGAGATTATTTTCCAATGACAACATAGTAGGAAAGCTACATTATTAGATATTAGGATGTGTAATTGTGTTACATGTCTAGTGACATTTCTATTATGTCACCGATGTGATAAAGTAAATAGAGTCATCATTAGAGCAGTATTTTTTGCTAGTGGGTGCTTGTTAGAATATATATATTTTGTAGAAATTTTCAATATTATTTTGAGACTTCTAAATGTTTATTGTAATCAAGAATTTAAGCTTCACGTCCCCCCTTGCATTCGACAGTTTCATTAATAAAAGTTTGATGGCAGAAGGTTTTACTATGAATATACCAAAACTCGTACTCGTACTCATACAGTAATTAGACTGAAAGATGCGGATGGTGATTAGCATACTAATCCAATGAAGATTGGTTCTCTATTCTCAGTATTCTGTAAGTATTTTTCTGAGCTGTTTTCTCTATTGGGGATCTTGACATGTCTCACTTATTGGATTATATTCAGCCTTGTGTTATGCGATGAATGCTTCTTTGTTTCGTCCTTTTATTCGGGAAGAGCAAAAGCTCTAGTGCTGATGGTATGAGTGCTATTTCTTTTTTTTTTTTTTACTATTGGCATGTCGTGGGAGATGATGTTAGTGTGGTTCGTTTGTTGATTTCAAATGGTAACATGAGTGTTCAAGCATTTAATAATACCTTAATTTCTCTAATTCCTAAGCTTCAAAATTCTGTCATTGTATCTAATTTTCGGTCTCTTAGTGTATGCTTTGTAATTTATAAGTTGGTGGCCAAGTGGTTTGCAAATATGCTGAAGTTGGTTTTACCTTCAATCATCAGTCCAACTTATAGTGCTTTTGTGCCTGGACGACATATAGGGCCGGCCCTTCAGGGATGCATTAGGTGCGATCGCACAGGGCCCCCAAAATCGAAGACCCAAAATTTTTTCACATAACATATATATAAAAACTAAAAAAAAAAAAAAAACCCAAAATCAGATCGAGGCATCGAGCAATTGCTCCAAACCCTCTCAGCGACTCAGCCTCAGTGCCTCACTCAGTGGAAACTAAAGTTTGAGGTAGGGAAATCAAATTTCTTTCTATCCGTTTTGATTTATTGATAGATGGGTATGTGCATTTGTTTGTTTGTTTGGGAAGGAATGGATCTTCTGTTGGTGTTTGTTTTGGATCTCTAGTTTGAATTGCTTTGCTCCATTGTTATTGAGTTTGTAAAGAGTTGGGTGTTGACTAGTTTGCCAAATGATGCTGGGAAATTGCGCAAGGGCTTTGAGTTTCGGATTAGTATCACTGGAACAAATGAAATGGATATAATCACTTATGCCTTCTGATGCACCTATTGATCAACTATTGCACAACTATAAAGACTTTAGATATAGCTCTATAATCTGTGCATCCGTTTAAATTGACTCGGTTATTATGCTACCCTCCATTTTGTAAATTGTCTCTGTGATTTGCAGGCTTTATCGTCACCTCTTCGAAAGTATTGTTTAGTAGAGGCATTGATCTTAGTGAGATAGGCTTCCATTTTCAGTCGGTGAATGACTTTGCTTTTTGCACTTGTCTTTTGTGTGCAGGGATAGAGGTGCTGCCACATTTGAGCTTTGGGAGAGGAGTTCGTTTCGGAGACCACACCATCACAGCTTATTGCACACTGCAATTTGGTAAGTATGCAAGCTTAATTGATGTCTTAATTGCTTTGTATGTAAAACAATTGTAGCTACTGCCTCAATGGAAAGATGAAATTGATTGAGTTTGTCTTATGTGCAGTGTCTCTTGTATTCATCAGCTTCTTTAGACGTGTGTCAAGTTCAGAAGCCTTGTCTTTCAACAAATTTGGTAAGCATATGCTTGTATATATGTATATGGCCGGGATGAAGTCTTAGCTAGAAGTTCAATTTTGCCTTCTTTGTATGTTGTTCTGCCCTTGCATATCACTGCCATTGTGTATTGTTATTAGTTGGTTTTGCCACTTTTATGTTGCTGCATACATGTCTTGGAGAAGCCATATTGAAGAGGCTTTGTTTTCTTTGTTTTGGCAGCCGGCATTTGGACAGCAGCTGCAAGACCGAGAGATTGAAGAAGGCTGCAACATAGTGAGCTTGGAGGAAACTGCAGTGTCACCACTTTAAAGGTATCATTCAGCAGTTTATTCGCTCCTTGATCCACTGATTTTTGCATCCCTTTTGATCTTCTTGAGATGGTAGAACATGCTTGGTGGTTGGAGTGACTTCTGCAAGTCTATTTACTCCCTGAATTAGTGATGCTTGATTAGCTTTCTTTTATTTATTGTTGCCGACTACTTTATATATTGCTACTGTCACATCTTGTCCAGCATAAGGGGATTTGGAGATGACACAAATATAAACTTGCATGTTCTTTGTTTTGGCAGTAGGAGCTTGAAGAAGGCCGGGATCACTCAAGCTTGAAGGAGAGGCTGCAACACACTGCCTAAAGAAGGCTGCATATTTGCTGAATTAATTTACTGAATTAATTGCAGATAAGGCTGGTCTCTTTCTCAATGCCTCCTATAAGAAAATATGAGTCTGGACATTCAAAAGAATTGAAGAGAAGAAAGGCTGCAAAGCTGGTCAATTCTTTGAGAGGAAGTTTGAATAAGGCAAGAAGGCAAGAAGAAGGATTTTCAAATGAGAGGGATGTATTTTGTGTAGAAATTTGTATTGAATTTTAGCCTATTTAAAGGCATTATCTAAAGATCTATTGTGTTAACAATGTTTTTACTTGTTTCATTATATATATGTACAAGAAAAATAAATTATATAGCTATACAGGTTAGAACTTGAAATGGCCGAAAGGCCCCATTTCAAATCTCGCACAGGGCCCCCAAAAAGTTTGGGCCGGCCCTGACGACATAGTCTTGATGTAATGATGGGGTTTGAGATTATGTACATTGTCAAGAGGTTAAAGAATACATATCCAATGTGTTTGACCCTGAAATTGGATATGTCCAAAGGTTAAGATAGGTATGGTTGGAGTTTTCTGCAGGCTATGGTGTATTTTTTTTTTTCTTGATTATTAATAAATTCAGGTAAGAGCGTGGAGTAAGTTCTTACACCGCTTCCTAAAAGAACAAAAAATAATAATATGAGATTCGATTCAGCTTGGGTTCATAGGGTGATCGACTATTTAATAACCGTAACCTTTTCATTTCTATGACATGGCGACTCTATTGGTCATATTGTTTCTCAGCGGGGTTTACGACAAGGATGTTCTCTCTCCCGAGATCATTTGTCATGCTTACTTAGTTAGACTGAATTGGAGGGATTGTTGAAGGAAGGTGTCAAAGTGGGATTGTCTGCTCCTTCTCTTACCCATTTATTTTGTGCTGATGATAACTTGCTATTCTTGGAGATCACTTCTAAGAGCAATTACAGCGGTGGTGTGATTTGCCAAGGCAAAAGCTGGGACCCACACCTGCTGCAAAAAAACTCAATGCAGCGGTTGTATTTAGCCCGGGCAATTCATGGGCCCCGCGTTAAAAAAATTGCCCAAGCAATCTGATGGGCGATTCTCGGCAAACGGTTTGCTCGAGCAATTGGGTGGGCTCCACTGAAATATCTGTTCCCTACTTCCCCTTATCACATGTCGGTCAAACAATATCTTTTCAACGGTAAAATTTTTTTTAACGGCTCTTTGATTACAGCCATTAGATCTGAATCCTGTGGCTATAATTAAATAGCAACGGCTGTATTTTTTTTTGTCTGTTTTCACTTAAAAATTTATACACCTGGGTTAAGAAAAAAAATCAGAAAACTCTCCTATAAATACTCATCCTCTTTTTATAATTTCTCACACCAAACTTTTCAAAGTTTACCTCTCCATCTTCTCCCTTCATCAATTTATTAAAATATTAATTAATAATCTGTTTAACAATAATGACTGTTGTACGATTAATCACATTATTAATTAATCAAATTATAAGTTTAACATTTTTAATTAATAATTTATTCAAAATTAAAATGTAATAATGAATTAGCATGTAAATTGCCTTCAACGGGTGCATTGATAAAGGAGAGGCAATTGCCAATTTGGGATGAATAGTGAATTGACAAGGGCAATTTAATTGGCAAATCAGCAATTGCCAATTGCCTACGGGTGCAATTGCTCTAATACTATTGTTGCTCTCAATCTAATTTTGGAGGTATATGAGGAGGTTACAGACCAACAAGTCAATTTTCAGAAATCTGCAATCACATTCAACCTTAATACTACAGAAGCCTTACAATTGTAGATTGCTCTTCTTTTGAGGTGTCGATTATGCCTTGTCACGAATGATACCTAGGGAAAAAAATATATTCTTTTTAAGTCAGTTAAAAAATAGGTGTTGAATCATCTAAATAGTTAGAAGAAAAAAAACTTTTATATTACATAAGGAAGCTAGTCTTATTGAAGTTTGTGATACATATCATACCAAATTATCACATGAGTGTTTTTTGTATGCCGATGGGTATGTGTCATGAACTTGCTTCTCTTTGTGCTTAGTTTTGGTGGAGTAAAAAATTTGGTCTTCGAAGTATTCAATGGAAGCGGTGGGCGGTTCTATGTAAACATAAAAAGGTTAAAGGTTTTGGTTTCAGGGAGTTTGAGCAGTTTAATCAAGCTTTGTTAGCTAAGCAATGTTTGCACCTGTTCTTATACCTAGACTCTTTGGTGGCTCGGGTATATAAAGGTCTTTATTTCTCTAGTCCGGATTTATTGATTGCTAAGGCGGGAAGATTTTCTTCTTTGGTATGACGTTCTTTGCTTTGGGGTAGAGAATTGTTGCAGGCTTACGTTAGACCATCTCCCACCATAGGCTAAAAAGCTAAATTTAGCCTATGTTTACTCCCACCATAAGCTAAATTACATTTTCCAAGATAAAAAATTTGGCTTGAGCTATTTGGTAAGCCAAATTTGGCTTATGAAGTTTGTAAGTTAAAATTAAATGTTATTTTATTCAACTTTACATTTCTCCTTTTAATTTACACTATCATCAAAATTAAAAATTTGTTACTCACAATCATCGTGAAGATCTCGACGAGATCTTTCATATAAGCTCCATATCGAATATATTTATATAATATTTTTTTATGAGTAATTATTGATTTAAACAAATATATGAGAAAAGAAAAATAAATGGCTTTACCTTTAGATTTAGCTTATGGTGGGAGTGTTTTTTAAAGCTAAAAGGCTATAAATTTGGCTAAAGATTTAGCTTATAGTGGGAGACTATGGTAAGCTAAAAAAAGATTCCACAGAATATTCTTGTTTTATAGGTTAAATTTGGCTAAGAATTTAGCCTACCATGGGAGATGCTCTTAGAGAGCTGGTAATGGTAAATCTATCCGCATCTACAAGGATTGTTGGGTGCCTACTCGGTTTTTAACTCAAATATGGTCTTCAACTTTGTTCCCAAGTGAGACAACTGTATCTTGGCTAATTAATGTTCATGGCACATGGAATTTGGATACACTTTCTCATTTTTTCACTGATGTGGAAAGAGCACTCATACTTTCAATTCCATTACCTACCAGTGATGTGGCGGACAAGCTGATTTGGCATTTTCATTCATCAGGAAAGTTCCATGTTAAGTGTGGTTATTAGGCTGCTCAATCTCTAGCTGAACTTAGTGCAGGGGATACTGGGTCTTCCAACTCTTTGGGGGATAACATTTGGAAGCATATGTGGGACTTGGCTGCTCCAAATAAAATTAGGTTATTCATGTAGCGTTGTTTTGAATCCATCCTCCCTTGTGTTGAAAGTGTATTCAATAGACACATCATTTATTCGCGTTGTTTTAAGTGTTTTGAATCAGTTCTACATGCTCTTTGGTTTTGTTCAACCGAAAATTCTTACATGCACCAAGGTACAAGTGAACCAAGTATTTATTAGAAAATCTTAACCGTTAATATTTATACTTAACTTTTTATTTAAATATTAAATAATATGATAAATGTAATCCAACGGTCTATTCATCTTAGTTTAAGTGCACCTTGATGCTTTGAATCCTCTCTGTTGTTCAACTGCAAAAAAGGTCTGGCTTCTGTCTCTATTCTATTCTTTGGTTGGGAATTGGAAATGCCATTTCTTTTAACGATATGTTGTTTCTATTCTATCTTCTTCAAAGTTGCTTTATTTTGTTTATCTAAGTTGGAGTATTGGAATGCACGAAATGATTATATTGTTTGCAACACATGCATATGTGGTTGTGTTTAAAGCTTCTCGATTGATGCATGATTTTGAAAAGGCAAGTGTTGGAAGTTCTTCCTCTTCTGTGCAAGCTGGTGGAGTACAAGTACAATCTACTGGCCGTCTTACTTGGCAACCACCTCTAGGAATCGGTGGGATGTGTCCCACCTTCCACTCTCTTAGTGCCTTAGCTAGTTTTGTGAGGTGGCAATTGTTTACTAGATGGTTGTCACATCTTCATGTCAGGATAAAACAAAGTGTCAGTGAATGTATATTCCAACGGGTAACATAGTGAAAAACTACTTGTATTTACAATGATGATCTTCGTGAGTTTTACCTTTTCGGTATGTTACTATTGTAAAACATGTGTCGTTGTCTTCGATGGAACCATTATTATTCGGTACGTTTTAGAATACATCACTTTTGTAGGAGTCACTGCTATTATTGCGAGACATTCTTTTGTAATTCAATGTAATCCGAGGTTAAGGCATCATGTCTCTCCTCCCAAATGTATTCTAACATCCAATAATATTCTATCTCTGTTTTGATTTTGTTCTCCAGTAATGTTTTGCCTTTTTGCTAATGAACTTGCTTTGGACTTTTGATGCCTTTCTTTTGTCAATTTGTTGATAATATGAACAAGGCTTGAATCGGAGAATATGAAACATTGAAACCTCATGAAGAATATTAACAATCGTCCATTTTATGAAAAGTTTATGCTCCATGACATCCATTAATTCAATGAAAAGCTAGGGTAATTTGGGTTGTAAAGAAGATGAATCAAAAGCTAATTTTCGTTTTCTTTTCTAACAAAGCTTAGCTTGGTACCCTTCTTGGCAAGCTCATTTCATTCCAATAAGCACTTCTGAGTGTTGGCTTTTCGGAAAATGCATAGGTGTCTGTCTTTTAGGCTCAGAATTCTCCATACCATTAGCTATGGAGTATGGAGTTGATTATTTGCTAATCCTATGTGTCTGTAACATGCAACTGTGGCTTTTACCTTTACAAATGTACTAAAGGCATCAAAGTTTCCTCCAATTTAAGTTACTAAATGTAGCTGATGATATGGCTGTGTTTAAATTAATGTTTTCGATCAAATGAAAAGTGCTCTGATGTGAACAAATGAGGACAATAACTTTGTAATGAAGTTTTTTAAGAACCCTCGAATCTTTATCCTTTTAAGCAACCTTTGCTCCAAGCGATTCTACAATTCCCTCTCCCTTTTCCCCAGACCAAAACTTCAACCCCATATTCCCTTATTTCTCTCCTTCTTCTTCTTCTTCTTCTTCTTCTTGAGCTGTTCTGCATGAATTCTAGCAGTTTTAGACCCCAAAATGCCCAAGACAAAGGCAGTCACACATGCAGATCTTTCACCGAGCCGCCCACGCTCAGCTTTGAGCAGCAAAACAGGCCTTTTTCTCATGGTCTTGACCATTCTTTGTGGCCTTCTTTGCTTCATTCTATGCTTAATTGCTGAAGCTACTCGCTCTCGGGTACTTATACTAGTTCCATACTAGTATCTTCTTTCAATTTACTTCTTTTTGAATTGTTATTCGCAAAACCTATTGTCCATGTAGGTTACATGGCTGAGCAGCGGTACTAATGAAGATGGGAAGGAAGGGAAATATGAGTGCATCTATAGTGGTAGTGGGAAAACACCTTTGTTAAGTGCAGCCAGTGCATTTTTGGGGTTGGCAATTATCATGGTGGTGGAGCATGGATACATGTTGTATGCAATTACCAACTCCCCACCTTCAGTCTTGCTTACATGGGAGCCTCATGATTCAGCTTCTGCCAAGTCTCTGAAATGGCATGCCGCCATTTTCTTCGTCGCAACTTGGTATGCCTATCATCTTAATTAGTCTTCTTCTTGCATCATTCATGCTATGTTGTCATACTGTCGAATAAACATGATCAATGGTTCCAACTGATAATATATATATATATATATATGATCACATAACATGTCAGATTGTCTACCGAGCGAACTTTTACTAATATTTCTGTTACTTATTTAGGATCTGTTTTGCTGTTGGGGAGATTTTGCTATTAATTGGCCTATGTGTGGAGTCAGGCTATCTGAAAAACTGGGCTAGGCCAAAACTCAGTTGCCTTGTGATCAGAGAAGGTGTGTTCTCTGCAGCAGGAGTGTTTGCCTTGACTACTGTTTCTCTTGCCGCTGGATTATATTTGACGGCGTTGCGTGCACAGAGAATTTCCCAAGACCAAGAAATTGTAAGGCGAGAGGTGATCGCGGCAGCTGTACTTTATGCATCTCCGCCAATTTCACCTCATCTAACAACCATTCCAAGGGAGAACCCCATTTTCAGAGAAAACCAGAATGAGCAGTCATCAGTACTTGTGCTCCAAGCAGCTTTAAGCAAACACTAAAACTTTTTAAAATGAAGGATTGTTACAAGTTTCCATCTCCATCTTTTGAAAGTCTGGTGAAACAAATGTAAATTGTGTACAAAATGAAATGACTTAACTCACTCAAGTTTTCTTCTGGCCAAAAGATTAAACCAACTGAAATGAACTAATTGTTTCATCTTTGAAATTTGACCCTCTTGGTTTTCTATGATGGTCAATAAGGAGATTTGAACTTAATTGGTTCCCTTCTTTTTTGAAACTGGTTTGGATGATGAATGAAAAAGCATTAAACCCAGTTGATATGATATCATGTCATGTCAGAATTCAGATACCAATACTACCATCATAGTACAATTTGGTCCTCAAGTGACTGCTGTGAGGACAGGACTGAGGTCCCAAAATTTATAATGCAGTGAACCTGTAACTACTCTAACTGAAAATTTGATTTTGTATCATATTAAATGAAACTATGAAAAAGTAATTTTGTTTTAAAAAAAGAAAAATTGTCCAAATAATGTCTGATCTTTTAGAAAAACAAAGCTTTGGTATCTCAATTTTGAAAAACTTCAAAACGGTATCTTACGTTCTTAATCTAATCGAACATTAATATCTGGAGTCGTTAAGTCAGTTAATAAGACGGACCATCAAAGGCTACTTTCGTCTTTTCATGTATATATAAACATATTTTTTCTTCTATTTTTTTCATTTTCCCACTCTCTTTCTCTGTGTGTGTCTCTCTCTCTCCCTCTCTTTCTCTCTTTCTCTCAATATATCTTATGCTAGCTGCTTATGAACAACCCCGATCCAATCAATATAAGAAAAGAAAATTAATGAAGAGGGTACTTTTGGAGTGTGATTCGAAATGAGGAAAGCTTCAAGCTCTTGAAAGGTTTGAACCAATTGGGTACGGTGGTGATGTTGGGGTGGAGTGGTGGGATCGAGGTCCTCTGTTTTATTATGAGGGTCAGCCATGAACGATGTTTTTAGAGGTTAGCAAAGATTGGATCTTGATTGGTTGGAGCAAAAATGGTGGCAACAATAATTGAACCCAATATATCTTATTCTCTCATCCCTTAGTGAGATTGTAGATTTATCAGTTTCCCCTCGACAATATTTCCCACATCAACGATTTCTCTTCCTAATTGAGAGTAGACCAATATAGGCTCAATAAATGCATTGTTTTCAATTTGGATTTTCTCATACGCAGAGAAAGATGAAGATGAAGATGAATGTGTTGGAGAAACTTAGGAGGATGTATGTAAGATGAAGATGAGGAACAATTAATCTGGGTTTAGATTTTTTTTAAATGTGCCATCGTTCATTATTGTTAAACATACAATATGCTTCTAATATTTTCCTCACTAAAAGCAAAGAGAGAAACAATGACACCAGGCCATATGCTGGAGTCTTCACCTCTGCTTTACCAATCTCCGATCAATCTAATTGACTAAGACTTTGGCTAGTACCATTTAAGTATCGGAGTTCTCATCTCTGTCTCTTCCCACAATGTCATGGCCTTGTTCTTGCATGAGAGAATACCCCCTTCGTCTCCATTATGCACGGCTCACAACTCACTCCTCTCTCCGCACTCTGCTCCGATCTCTACTGTATCTGGGTTGAGATTTACAAACAGTGAAAAGAAAAACTAAGGATTAATTTCAGCCTAAGGTTTGAGGTTGACATCGTTTCTTCCTCATACTTTTAATTTTAAAAATTTACCTTCTAAAGTTTTCAATTTTCATAAATCATGCTCAATTACTGAAATTCTATCTAATTCAGACGTTAATTTTGACATCATAACTTACTAAAAACGTTAAAATAGTCATATAACAACATAAATCGTTTTTTATGACCATTATTTCTAAGATTTCATGCTAACATTTAACATCCAAATTGGACGAAATTTTAGTAATTGGGCATGATTTATAAAAATTGGAAACTTTGGAGAGTAAATTTTCAAAATTAAAAGTATGGGGGTGAAACGATGTCAACCTCAAACCTCAAGAGGGTAAACTGAAATTAATCCAAAACTAATAACTAGTTTAAGAATAATAGTTTTTATATATATAAATAATAATAATAAAGGTCAAATTGGTCATTTCAATATAAAATTTGACTACCGTTAGTTTTTTTCATGGACTTAACGGCACCAGATACCAATGTTCAATCGGGTTAAGAACGTAAAATACCGTTTTGAAGATTTTCAAAGTTGAGATACCAAAATTTTATTTAACTAAAATGTCACATTGTTTGGATCATTTTTCCTTTGAAAAATTAATGGAACGACTCCATAAATAATAGCAAAATTATTGATTGAACCATAGCAACAATCCTCCTTAGAGTGAAGGCATCGACAAGGTGCCCATTGCAATACCCTCAAGGACATCGGTCCAGGTGTTGATTGAACTGGCATGTTACTAATTTGATGTAAATAAGGTAGCGTTTAAGTCCCAACATCAATTTTTGGCCAACAAGCTTAGGGACCTAGTGCAATACCCTCGTAAACCTCAGTCAAAAAACTAACAGAGTTCATGTGTTATTAACTTGATGTAAACGAGTTGGCGTTTGAGTTCTAACAACAATATGTGGCCAACAGGCTTAGGGGCTCATTGCAATACCCTCGTGATTAAGTCAGTGTGTTACTAACTTGATGTAACCGAGATGGCTTGTTACCTCAAGATCATCCTCAAGAAAACCTTTTGATTCGTGAAAAAAAAAACTTTATGTCAATGGAACAACCTCATTAGTTGCAAATCATCACCCACATGCCGATAACAACAAGTATCAATGAATAGATTATCAAACAATCACGATTATCCATACGAAATTGTCAACAACTTTACCTTCGTATTAAAACTCGGCCCGAGTGACGATGATGAGTTGTAAAAACAAATTATTGATCTTCCATTTTCTTAACCAAAATTCAAAAATAGTGTAATCTTCCTTTCCCAACAAGAAAAATAACAAAATTCAATTGAGAAATTTTATTAACACATCCTTAAATACTAGATACACATTTTTTTTTTAAAAAAACTAATTATATAAGACTTTGTGGGTACGAAAAATTACCAAAAGAGACATTCATATCAAAAGTAAATACACCTAGTTGAAATAAAATATTCCGCTTAGAATTTTCTTCTCCTCTACGAGAATAATGTATGTGAAGACACCAAACCCTAATTAAAAATAGTTAGCGACATTTATCATGGACAACCATAGTTTTAAGCAAAAACTGAAGACAACGTAATGGATTCCAATGGAATATCTCAACCCCTAAATACGGTATGACTTCTTTATCTTTGATTAAGTTTGATCTACTATAAAATTTAGATTTTAGAGTTTATTGTTTGATTAGATAGTAAAACCGATGCGAGAAGTTGTTAACAAAGAAAAATCCCTCGATGAAAATATTAACAAGGTAAAACATTTTAGAGAAAAATAAAAACCTTCGAAGAATATGTGAAATCTTTTAAATAAATTGAGTAGCAGATTTTAGTGAATGAGTTATGTATTTTAAATAATGGTATTGTATGAAATTTAGGTATGTGTATCTAGTAAAATGTTATAACAATATAATTAATAAGTGATGTATTAAATATAAGATGTGTTTCTAATAATTGAGTATTAATAAGCCGGTTGATTTTAAAGAAAAAGGACCGTCACCGACCATAGGTAACCCAGCGGTTATTATAAAACCTCCCCCAGAAAACGGAGAAAAAGATCCAAACCGTCCTCTCAGTCCCCTCCCTTTCCAAACACTCCAAAATCTCTCTCTCTAGGGTTTTCTCTTCACACCGATCACAGTTTTCTCAGGGTTTCAGAATACGACATGTCGCTCAGGCCGAACGCCAGGACCGAGGTCCGCCGGAACAGGTACAAGGTGGCGGTGGACGCCGAGGAGGGCCGTCGCCGGAGAGAGGACAACATGGTCGAGATCCGGAAGAGCAAGAGGGAAGAGAGCTTGTTGAAGAAGCGCCGCGAAGGTCTTCAGGCGCAGCAATTCCCGGCGTCTGTTCAGCCGGCGAACCTCGAGAAGAGGGTACCGATCTCGGTTTGGCTTGATCTATTTGTTCTTGGATTTGATTGGATCCGATTTTGTGACTGCTAGGGTTTGATTTAGTGATTAGGGTTGTGGATATCTTTGTTTAGGTTTGATTTCATTTTTTATTTATTATTTCTTGAAATTATTGAAATCTTGTACTGGTTTGGATTTGATTACAGTTGGAGAGTCTACCGTCGATGGTCGCCGGAGTTTGGTCAGCCGACAGTGCTCTGCAGCTGGAGTCTACCACGCAGTTTCGGAAGCTACTTTCTATAGGTGTGTTATTTGATTAGGGATCTTTTCATTTTTAGGGTTTTCGAAGATTGCGCATGTGCTTTTCGGCTTGATTTGATTATTGTATTGCTTACTGAATTTTTGATGGTTGGATTTTGTAGAACGAAGCCCCCCGATTGAGGAGGTTATTCAAGCTGGTGTCGTTCCGCGATTCGTAGAGTTTCTAGTCAGGGAGGATTATCCGCAACTTCAGGTTTGGATTTGATCTGTGCTGTTTTGTTATTGTTTTGGATATTTTGTGCTTGGAGATGCCTCCAAACGCTTGGTTTTGTGATTGTATTTTTGGTAACTTGTTTGTTCGGTTTTTTGAATGTCCAGTTTGAGGCTGCTTGGGCTCTTACAAACATAGCATCTGGAACATCAGACAACACCAAGGTGGTGATTGAACACGGGGCAGTCCCAATATTCGTGAAGCTTCTTGCTTCTCCAAGTGATGATGTTAGAGAGCAGGTATATGTCTTGATAATTGTTGTTTTGAAGTTGTTGGTTCTCTGTTCTTTCTTATTAGATGTATACTAGATTTAATTTGTTATGCTGAATTTGAAATTGTGTTCTGAAATTGTAGGCTGTTTGGGCATTGGGAAATGTTGCTGGTGATTCTCCTAGATGTCGTGACCTAGTCCTCAGCAGTGGAGCCCTGATGCCATTGCTGGCCCAGTTGAATGAGCATGCTAAGCTTTCAATGCTAAGAAATGCCACCTGGACACTGTCCAACTTTTGCAGGGGCAAGCCACAGCCTCAGTTTGATCAGGTTTGTCGCTTTTAAATGTCCACTTTTATGGGTCGAAAAAAACTTGATTGATTATTATTGCTTTTGTCTTTTATTAACTTGGGAACTTGTATCAGGTGAAGCCAGCTCTTCCGGCTCTTGAGCGTTTAGTTCATTCCAATGATGAAGAAGTCTTGACAGATGCTTGCTGGGCACTCTCGTATCTCTCTGATGGTACAAATGACAAAATTCAAGCTGTGATTGAGGCAGGTGTATGCCCGAGACTTGTGCAGCTTCTCTTGTAAGTGTTGAATGTTATTGATCTATGTGTGATTATGTCTGTTATATTATTTTGGTTGTCTAATTGGTTTTCCTTTGGGTTGTTTCTGTAGACATCCATCGCCTGCGGTTCTTATTCCTGCACTTCGCACTGTTGGTAATATTGTGACAGGAGATGACCTTCAGACTCAGGTACCTGATCTTGGATTTTTATTTATTTATTTCTTATTTACTGTTCTTTTCCTATACTTGTCAACTTGTATTTAGAATCATGTAGTGACGATTCAAGTCGAATGTTACCTTTTATTCAATTTGTAAGTGATAATGAAAAGTAATTGTCGAGTTAATTTGGTAGAGAAATAGCAGTAATCAGTAATATGGAACTGTCAGAACATGTGGTGCAGAACTAGCTTTGAACTAAAATGTTAGTCTGTATAAACTGTGATAATTGGAAACACATCTCTTGCTGGTTGAGATTGTTTGGCTATTGTACTGTAATGTGATTTTTCTGTCTCAATTTTCTGCTACTTTGGTATATGGTTCTGATGAGCGATCATTTTCTTCAGTGTATAATCACCAATGGCGCACTTCCATGCCTTCTGAGCCTATTGACACACAATCATAAGAAGAGCATTAAGAAAGAAGCTTGCTGGACTATCTCAAACATCACAGCTGGAAACAGGGAACAGATACAGGTAATGATTGGTCATTTAGGGTTTTCTTCTCTTTATAGTATTGGGCTTATGATTTTTCTGGCATTTGTATATTTGTCTGGGTTCATGTTTGGTGGGCCAAGTTTTTTTACTTCCTAAGTACCTAATTTCACAGTGCAGAAATCTTTTTGTATCTTGTCATACTTGATGGAGATTTTGTTTAATGTTCTGAATGCTAAGTAGATTGCTACGTTTTTGAACTTTTTGAATGTATCTAAGGATGTTCCTTCTAACCAGTGTTTTCCATGTGTAGCTGTGTCTGACTACTTTTTAAATTGTTGCAGTACGTAATAGAAGCTGGTTTGATTGGCCCTCTTGTCAATTTGCTCCAAACTGCTGAGTTTGAGATCAAGAAAGAGGCTGCTTGGGCAATTTCAAATGCTACTTCTGGTGGCACTCATGAGCAAATCAAGTGAGTCATTTACACATCTTTTTCGTTTTTATATATTTGTTGACCCTTTCTGTTTCTAGATCGTAGTGGTAGTTGCTAAATAATTTTACTCTGTCATGTCGTGTCAGGGTCTTGGTGACCGAAGGCTGTATAAAACCATTAAGTGATCTTCTTGTATGCCCTGATCCAAGGATAGTGACCGTCTGCTTAGAAGGGTTGGAAAACATTTTGAAGGTGGGCGAAGCTGAAAAGAATTTGGGTAACAGTGGAACCAACCTGTATGCACAGCTGATTGATGAGGCTGATGGTCTGGAAAAGATTGAAAATCTGCAGACTCACGACAACAACGAGATTTATGAGAAGGCTGTTAAAATTCTCGAGACATATTGGTTAGAGGATGAAGACGAGACATTGCCAGCTGGAGATGCTGCTCAGCCAGGCTTCAACTTTGCAGGCAATGGGCCTCAAGTTCCAACGGGTGGATTCAGTTTTAGCTGAAGGTAAGCAACACCCATTTGAATTGTGCTTGGTTTGGCAAGTAAATGGTTTCCTTTTATTCACCTTTTGATCTCTCTATATGCAGGAACTTTTAATTGGACGGAGGAGCAGAAGTTTCCTGATATGGGTTAAGTTGAGGTCGAGTCGGGGTGGTCGGGGCATCTCGTGTGTCTAGTTTCAGTTTGGTCTGGTGTCCATTGTGGTCAAGAGGTGCCAAGGTGGGTCGGTCTGTTTACTCTATTACGAGTCTGTGACCAAATAAGAAGAGATGGGTCGGTTTGATAATGGCAGCAGGGCGTTGGGTTGGCAGGGATGATTATCACTGCATCCTAACGTGAAGTACTATGGAAGTGTCGGTAGTGGCTCGATGTTGGCATATACAGGGCCCCTATACGCATGTGCTAGTGAGGGTGGTTTCTCAAATGCAGAATCGAGCTCAATCTTTTTATTACGAGTCGTAGTCTGTAGGAGTATTTTTTCCAGAGTCGGGATTTGTTTTGCCTTGTCGAGTGAATATAGATTTGTTAAAATCATTTTCGGGTGTATTCCAAGGAGAAAGGTCTAGCTGTATTTTGGTAATTACCTTGTGAAATATTAATATGTCAGCCTAGTCAAAGTCTATTTTGAATTATTATTTTTTCTTTACCAGCAGTGTTATGTTTGACATGCTATCTGAACCTGGTTAAGCCACAAGCACTGGGTTCTGGTGCGGGCAGAATCAGAGACTTAGATTTCTTTCATTTAATTTGTTTCTTTAAAGCACGACTCATCTGAAGGTGTACTCGTACGCCCATTTGCATGTGTTATCTTTCAGCTGAGGACGTTTAAACATCAAGTACTGACCATTGAAGGTGTTTGGCATGTAGGTTGCCAGTGAGATGGGAAACGTTATTTGGCTTCTATGAATTCTCCTTCGTTCGAGGACCTTGGTTTTCCGCTAATAGCTACATGAAGTTTGCCCGCTCTGTAAGTGTCTAAGCACTACGGTCTGTTGCGCGTGTTCATCGGAGACCTCTGTTTGCTATCCCGTTTGGGAGGGTGTGGCAAGGAAATGGTAGTGGTAGAGTAAACTTCAAAAAGATGATGATATTCGAAGAGCATTTTGGCAAATAAGCTATGTGTGGGCGCTTATACTTCAATCACTTAGCAGCCACAGAACATGCTCATAGGTTTAGGTTTCTCTGCCTGCGAGCAATGCTTGTTGCTACAGAGGGAAGGCTCATAAGAAAGTCAGGGAGTGAATGTTGTTGGTGATTCCTGGCTTGCCTTGTAACCTTAATTTATTTCATTCACCATTGGTTAGCTTTTACTGAAAATAGATGACCGTTTAGAGATGAATAACAAGTGACATATCTTTAGGCTAGTGTTACTTTTTTCTACATGATATTAGGAGGCAGATTTCATTGTGATACTGTGTGTTAACGTTGGTTCTTAAGAATTTTATACCCCAAAACCATATAGCAGCAATTTCATTCTCTTGGATTTCCACACCTAAAACCTGAGTGTCTCGACAGTGAGCTCGGTCTTCAATCAAAAAGTCCAAGTTGGTCTGTAAGGTTGAAATATATTTATATGGGGTGGTGGGCATCGGCGAGGTCATTGACTGTCTGTGTGATGGAGATCGAGCCAGAAATCATATTTCCATGATTGAATATTTGAACAGAGCTATCTTAGCTAGTATGCCCTACTTATTTATTAAGTATTACTCACCCAACACTGTCAAGTTTGTGTTTTTAAACGCAGTAAAAAGAAGAAATTAAAAACAAGTGATGACGAGGTTAAAAATGATTAACTAAAAATTTGGTGGTCCAGGGTTAAAATTTGTCAGTCTCTCAGACACAAACAAAGGTGCCCCGTGAGATTTCATTTTCCTTTCCATATAGTATCTGGCAAGTTTTTTGTCTCCTTTTACCAAAGCCTCGGCGTCCCCCTCTTATCTATATCTGTAATGCCCTATCTATGCGGCTAACGATTTCTGCAGGGCTAGTGATCAAGCCTCCTCTATGACTTCACGGATTTAAGAATTTTTCTTTTGGCACATCCAAATACGTAAATTTATCTTAATTATAACTTTTTTTTACATATTTTGTTGAGCACGTTACTCCACACGATTTATGTAAATATAAATAAATTAAAAATAAGCAATAGTTTCTCGAAATTGAAGACTACAAAGATCGTGATAAATTATGTAAAAAATTGATTTATGTTGAAGAATAAAAGATAACTAGAATAATGATCTACTCATTCATTGATAGGAATGTCTATTTATAGGCATTACATAGAGTCTCCCGAATGATCTAGAAGTTCTATCAACTGTAATTTATTCTAATAAGAAAACATGATTAACCAATTCTACGTGTATTAGGGCAAGACACATAACAGAATGACGAAAATATAATTTCCTTAAACATTCCCCCTTGTGTTGCGTCCCTAATACGTCACGGTGCTTATAGTGTTGCCTCAGTAAAAACTTTGCCAAGTAAAACAAAAACCTCATGGGTAAAACAAAAGACTTGGACGAAGGGAAAAAGAGCACAACGCACTAACTACAATTGAAGATAACATGTGATGCATGTAGACTCCCCCTGATGTTTACACAATGACTCTGCTTGATTGGTAACTCAATCTCAGAGAACAGATAAACGGCGTAAGTCTATGCACTTCACATACTTCAAAAGTAGACTTGGGTAATGATTTAGTCATTAAATCCAGCCACAACATCCATAGATCAGACTTGTTATGCTTAGCATTACTTTAATCTTTAAAGAGAAGGTTGTCTAACAACTCAAAAAATAAGTTTGCGTTGAAAATCATATTCACGCATGACATGACCTTCGTGTACTTAAACAGTCATAACGTCTTCGATATAATAGGTATGGACGAACCGTATAAAGTTCTGAAAACCAGACACACGTAGCTTTCCAACCATACAAGGTTCATAACCTAGTTCATCTTGAGCTGATCACAAACAAAGCTCTGTCGAAGTTGACTATTCTGTAAAAACAGATTCTCTGACAGATCCGTCATATTTTACGAAAATAGCCATAACTCACTCAATATAATAGATGTGATCAAATGGTTAGTGTCCCTGAAAAGTAGACACATAGACATTTCAAATGGTACCAATTTCACCAATTTCCAACGAGTGGGCTATCCTGTAAATCTCGTGGAAGTTGACCTACGAAACTGGGTAGATTCTAATTTTGTTGTTAATGTGTCTTTCTGTAGGGATGAATAAGCCACAACCTTTCATAGAAGGAATCACTTACATTGGCGTTGCGTGGGCGCATCCGGCCACTACCTTGATATTTCTTCACACTCATCTAAGAGGGAGCGAAATTGCTCAACTGCTAGGAAGAGAGTTGAAAGACTAAGGAGAACTTGGCTTTTCAAGTTTATAGTGAATGAGATGTCGAGTTGAGTATATTGTAACAAGTACATGAATGTGCTACCGTACTTAGACGGAGGATTTCTCATAAGACTTCTTCGTCATATGGACGAAACAGGTCTTCCCAACACTTCGACCGATCAATGGATACATATAGGTATAACTTCATCGTCCTTTAGCTTACCTTAAGCCGACTGGTGAATAATCATCATCAATAACGGTCCTCACTTTCGAGACCAAATATTCCCAAGATCCTTTCATTCTTAATTTTGGATCAGTGACATCTCTTAGTTTAACAAGAGTTTATCACGATTCATCCAAAATTTACACGTAAATAGGCATAATTCTTCATATTTCTTCCCTAATCAAGTAGATATTTAGCAAATATCTTGCAAACACGCTCCGTGGTCAGGAGCTACTTGATTTGGGTGAAAACCGATCTATTCAAGATCTTTATGTACATCTCTTAGTTCCCAATATAGATAAGTTGTGACCACAAGCTGCTTGTTCAGTTTTTCGAAAACTACCAAACTGACAAGGTAGTGGAGTGCAATGACATCTATTACGAGAGTATATCTCATCGTAGTCGATTTCAGGGCATTTATGAGAGACCTTGCGCAAGAAGGTGAGTCTAAACTCTTTTTCTCACTACGTTTTCTACCAAAGACATAAATGATAGAGTTTATAATTGGGGTGTCGGCGTCACCTAACCAAAGCACTATCTTATTATTTAAACTGGATCGCATCTTTCCATTTAGGCTAATCTACAACGTTAGTATTTTCTCAACGAAGTATGATTCGATATCAAACTCATTAAACTACGTCATCATGTACACCGGTGTAATTTCTAAGTGTAGAAATCTCTATATGGATCAGTATTGACATTGAGGTGTCCCCCAGTGATGACCATAATCCAGTATTAACAGACGAATGAGTATCATTGATCAAATAATCAAGTTGATCAATACTCGCATTCTTTCTTGGCGAGTATGTATCGAATCAAGTGGCTTCCCCCTAAACTGTGGGAGTCATGGCCTAGCAACACCATCTACCACATTTGTGGTGTCACCATGCCACCATCTATGGGTGACGACATGTCCTCTTATCCGGACATCAATATGTCATCTTATCCGGACATCAACATGTCCTAGTCCGGACATAAATCCTTGCAGGCATGTTTGTAGCATGTATATGTGATCTCGTCACTTTAGAGAACTTGATGAGACACAATAAGGAAAAACCACGAAAATTCCAAGTCGTTCTACTTGAACATTATTGTTCTTATTTTCCTCTAACGACGGGAAGACTGGCTCATCAAAGTGACATAAAAGAGATTGTCTATCAAGGTCAATATATAAGCGGACTATAGTCGGAAGCTCATGTCTTATTCAAAGACATTATTCATCAAATAACCCATCATTGTGTGCTTGTGGAGGAGCAATTTAGCACATACAACATGTGTACGATATAAATTATAAAACGTTAACTCAATCCGTTAACAAAGATGCATACCGTTATAACCGTAACATAAAGATTTAAATGATGGTGGATAAAGATGAATAAGTAAAACTACGACCCTACTATAACATGTAGTATTTGGTTTTACAAGTCTAAAAAAAACCGTTGACCTCACCACCGGGACCGGTAAAAAAAAAACCTGTTGTACCAACCGCCAACATTACCGGACCTTTGTTTTATTCTTCCTTTAACGGTTCACTATTCTCCAATACTCCAAACACTATCAAATTTTGTAAGCAGGTAGAAATGGAAGTTAGGATTACAAAACCACCAGCCTCAAAGACGGAACCGGCCTAAAACCTGCCGAACAGTTTGTCGGAGTTGCTGGACATCCGTGAACACTTATATTAAGCGGTTCACCACCTTCCACTTCTCCAAATGCCACGAAATTTTGTACATAGATAGGTTTGGATGTTAGGAATCCGTGGCCGCAAACAGAAACTCAAGAACCGATCCAAAAGTTGTTGAACTGGATCTCACAATGACTAGTTCGCAAGCTGAAAAACCGAAAATTCTAGGTTTTTTCAACTTTTCAATAATTATTAAGGTTCCCCATAACAGTTAATTATTATGGCTTGAGTTAAATTATTGTGAACATCACCATAGTATTATTATGTCTCAAAGTGAACAATGAGAAGCCATTAAGTCAACATCTTATGTATCATTCTTATAAAATCACTCATAGACATTGTAATTAATGTCTTACTTAGTGAACAATGACTTAACATCTTGTTTATATGCTAGTCTTTACATTTTATTATCCTTAGCATAGAAGGGTGTCGCTCCTAATCTTCGCTAAAGCGTAGGAGCGTAAAACAATTTTCTTTTTGCAATTATGAATCCGCTCAAGAGTGTAGAAGACTAGTCTTATGTGTAATGTCTTTGCAATTGTATAAGTGTGCATTGTATCACACTTGACATTACAAATCCTTTTTTGATCCAAAACGGATGTGCATTGCGCATCATGATATACCAAGTGTGCATTGCGCCACACTTGGTTTAATTATGATGCACTACCAGAACAGGCATTTTAGCCGACGAAAAATTTTCGTCGGCCTGTTAAAAAAATTCGTCGGCTACAACCTTAGCCGACGAAGGTTCGTCGGCTATAGTGTCGTCGGGAAAGGGTCGTCTGTAATGACTTTAGCCGACGAGACAAAAAATTTCGTCGGCTATAGTCATACTAAAGCCGACGAAATAATATCGTCTGCTATAGTCCAACCTTTAGCCGACGACATTATTTCGTCGGCTATAGTCATACTATAGCCGACGACATTATTTCGTCTGCTAAAGTATAAACTTTAGCCGACGAGATAATGTCGTCGGCTATAGTCCATACCTTAGCCGACGAGATAATTTAAAATATTCGTCGGCTAAAGTTTGTAATAAAAAAAAATATAAAACATCTATGGCCGACGAAAAATTGTATTTTTCGTCGGCTTTATAGGCATTTAGCCGACGAATTAAAGCTTATTTCGTCGGCTAAACTTTTTTTTTTAAAAAAAAAAAACTTTAGCCGACGAATTAAGGCTTTTTTCGTCGGCTATAAGTGCATTCCCAATAAAAAAAAAACCCCAAAATTTCTGAATTACCATTCCATGCAAGCTGCAAAAGACATATTTAACAATTTCATATAACCAACAACAAACACATAAAAGAATATATGAACTACATAAAAGTATCAATTTACATAAAAGTATATATCAACTACGTAAAGTCTATATCGTCTAAATTGAAGTCATCTTCTAGGGGCTGCTGCGGAGGTTGCGGCGGCTGGGGTAGCGTCATGGGCGGAGGCATGGGCGGAGGCGGAAGTCCCTGACTCTGGGCAGCTGCAAAGTCCTGCATGTACTGCAACATCTGCTGCTGCTGGGCCTGCTGGATGGCATATATCTCGGCAACATAGGCTGCCTGCGCGGTATTAAAGGCTGCCAACGAGGCAATATAGGCTTGCTGCGAGGCAGCCTGCGAGGCAGCCTGAGCAGCTTGAGCAGCTTGAGCAGCTTGCTGTTCTCGTAGTCTCTGAACTTCCGACTCTAGCTGAGTCGTCCTGTTGATCGTGGACGTGGTGCTGCTATTGGTCGAGGTTGCCTTTCGTTGAAATCCTGGAGTGTTCTTCAGGACCCCCTCGCCTCTCTTTCCTAGACCTTGGCAGTAGAAGTTGTTTCCTCTCGGTGGGAAGGCTGTGCCCATGATCCTCGCCCCAATCGTCGGATCCGAATTGTCGATCCGGGACATGGCTTCGGACATCTCGGAATCCTGCGTGTCCGGCCATCCCTCCCTCACTAAGGTACTGAGGACCTCGTCACTAGCCTCCCTCACCCTCGCCTATATGGATAGGAAAAAAATTATTAATTAAAATTTTTACATAAATTTAAAAATTTAAAAACGTAAAGTGACTTACAATATCCTCCTGGGAGTCAGGATATGCCTTCTCGTACGTATAGACGTAGGGGTTGACTTCTGGATGTTCCTTGGCCGCCTCGTCCATGAAGACACCGAACGGTCTAGAACCGGCATGATGGTTCCTTGTGTTGCGTTGCCGGTTCTGAGCGTTCACCCGGGAAACCGCCTTCAAAGAAAAAAGTAAACTATTAGTAGAATATTTTAAAACGCACGTACTTATTTTTAAATTAACTAACTAATTTATTTAAATACCTGTTTACGAGGGTTGTTGAATTCTGATGTCAGAAGCCAACGCCACTCGTACTCCCTGTACTGGAACTCAGTAGAGGTACCAGAACGTGCGTTCCCGTGCTTAGTCCAATGGGTCCGCAGCTCGTTCTTCCACTCCTTGTACCTACAGATACAACAAAAATATTAGAAATATTATTAATATCACATACAAAATTGTTTTTCATTAACTTCCCAACGTACCTTCCCCCATGCACAACGTCGGCCCAGCTGTCCCTCAGGTACTCGGGAACCTCAAACCACACCTGCATTTAACCGATTATTATTAGTTTAGTTTTTCGAGAAATCAACAATTTAATACATAATATTATTTTGTAAACTCACCGACATCGCGTTGTGGACCATGTCCTTAACCTCCTGCGGGACCTCGCCCCAGTCGGACCACAGCATAGGGACTCTATCCCTAATGAGAGCACCCACGCGGCCGGAGTACATCCTCGACTTCCCGCCCGATACTGCGTGGCCATCCCCGTCAGTATCGATGGGGATCCTCCCCATGGTACTCACCATCTTCTCGAGAGCTTTCCCTGTGACGGGGCCTCACTTCTTCTTTGTGCCTATGACATGATTCGGCCAAATTGATTATTAAAATATATATATATGACCCTTTAAAAGTAATCAAGTTGCCTGACTGATTACCTGAGGAGCTCGCGACGGATTCCGGCTCTGTCGCCGATGATGATACCCTCGCAGAAATAAGAGGCGTATCAAAAGGCCGGAACCGGTACGCCGCTGATGGAGCCACTGACGGGGGCAGTGGATAAATCGGCGTCCCTGAGTCATCGACTACAGGTATCGCCGGTATCATCCGCGGAAGGAACAGATGAGGCGGCGGCATCTGTACCCCAGATGACCCACTATCCGAAGAAGTAGGACCCGGAGTGGGCGCCCGGTGTATCTCGGGCATATGAGGTGCAGACACCTCCGTCAAGGGCCTCGGGGAACGAGGGACGGCCGCCTGCCTCGATGAAACGGGCACCTCCGGCGCCGTCTCCAGAAGGCTCGCACGTCTGGCTGTCATGTGGCCCTAAAACGTCGTTTGAGGGTTGCTAGAGGTTCCCTCAGACGATTCGGACCTTTGGCCCTTCGAACTCTTCTTCGATCGAAAAAAGCCGCTCATCTTATTTATAATATTAATTAAAGGCTTTAGATTATTTTGTCTTTGTTTTATAAAAAATTATACATTTTTAAAATTATACTTATTCAATAAATAGATACACATACCAATATATATATAGATATATATATATATATATATTTTACTTACATAACAATATTATATATATCAACATCATCATAAATTAACTAACATATCGTAAAACTAAATTCGAAATCAAAAATAAATTAACACATATATTCAAAAATAAACACATATATTCAAAAATAAGCACATAAACTAACATAATTAAATTAACACAAATTAAATTAACACAAATTTAATTAACACAAATTAAATTAACAAAAATTAAATTACAAGTTTTATTCCTTTCTTCAACTTCGCGTTTTCATCCCGATTCTCTAATTAATCTAGTGTTAAATTTTTAATAATATTAAAAATTACAAAACAACAATTCAATAATATTAAAACAACAATTCAATAATATTAAAAATTACAGAAATGTTAAAATTTAAAATGTTACAATAATTTTAAAATTTTGTAATGTTAAAAATTACAGAAATGTTATTATTGATTCCTTTGATTCCTCATATTTTCCATAAGATGGCTTTTATTTGCCTTATTTTTGTGCTTCGAATGTTTCTCTATAATGATTTAGACTTTTAGACTCCATAAGATGGCTTTTATTTGACTCATATTTTCCATATTTTCCACCGGCTAAAAACTCAATTTGCTAATTGGTTTTTGTCAATAGATGAAATTAACAATGAGGGCACAAATTAACAATGAAATAATCACACCATCATCAATCCATATATTTTGCAGAAAAGAAATCGATGAATTTGGGGTTTATGGGAGCGTACCTTGAGCAGACAAACAGCACCACTAGCGTTTTGGAGACCGGGAGGGAGGAGGGAGGAGACCGCGCCGGGAGGGAGGAGGGAGGAGACCGGGAGGGAGGAGGCTAGGGCTGAAAAACTGCAGAAATAAGGGAGGAGGCTAGGGTTCGCAATTAAAACCCGAGGACTTTAGCCGACGAAATAATTTGTTCGTCGGCTAAAGAACAAAATTTCGTCGGCTAAACCTTTGAAATTCGTCGGCTAAACCTTTGAAATTCGTCGGCTAAACATTTGAAATTCGTCGGCTAAACCTTTGAAATTCGTCGGCTAAACCTTTGAAATTCGTCGGCTAAACCTTTATACATTTGGCATGTTGTTCTGGTGATGACCAAACTTGAGAAACACAAATCCAGCCGTCAGATCTGACCATCATGATAAAATACATGTATGGGAAAAAATTCAACTTGATCCGAAAAGAATAAGGGCTCGATCCGGACGGTCAATCTCGTAAGTCAAACCCCTAAACGCACGGAAAAGGTCGTTCGACCGTCTAAATTACGTATTTTGGCCGGACCTCCAACTGAAAATAGTTTTAAACCGATGACACGCAACAAGTCGTATAAAAATTTTACGCAAAATAACCACCGAACCCGGGGCTACCCATAGGGAGAAAGAATGGAAAATTGAAATGACCGCAACTATCGGCACCGAGACATGACCGGAATACCGTGATTTTTCAACTGTAGACTTATTTCACCATTCTAGTCATGTCTTATTTCACGACTTTTTTACGTTTGAAGGATCTACGTATAGTTTGTTTTTGAAACGGAACATTTACATAACACTTGGTAAACAAGTTATACAACATTAGTACACATGTTGTGATCGTGATGATCAAACTTGAGAAACACAAATCCAGCCGTCAGATCTGACCATCATGATAAAATACATGTATGGGAAAAAATTCAACTTGATCCTAACATATTCGTCGGCTATAGTATGTAATTAAAAAATTAAAAAATAACTATAGCCGACGAATTATTAGGTTATTCGTCGGCTAAAACCATATTAGCCGACGAATTACAGTGTATTTCGTCGGCTAAAGTGAGTAATTAAAAAAAAATAAAAAACAAGTTTAGCCGACGAAATTAAGGTTTTTTTCGTCGGCTAAGGTAGTTTAGCCGACGAATCACAGTTTATTTCGTCGGCTAAAGTGTGTAATAAAAATAAATAAAAAACATCTATGGCCGACGAATTAAGGCTTTTTTCGTCGGCAAACAACATCTTAGCCGACGAATTATAGTATATTTCGTCGGCTAAAGTAAAAAAACAGGGAAAAAAAAACAGACGATATTCATAAACCATACATTAAAAAAACCATGTTCATCATGTATCACCAAAATCTCATATATTCATAACTGAAATATGAATTCAACATGTGTAAACTATAAAGGAAAAAGTCTTTGAAAAATTATACAAATTAATCGGAATCATACATTAAAACTAAGGCTCGTAATCGGAATCATCCGATGAGTCTTCTTCGGTGTCAGAATTAATTTCTGGTAATATATGTATTTCCTCATCGCCAGAGTCTTCGTCTGACTCTTGATTTGGATCAACATCAACAAGCCTTGACTCTTCATCACGAATTCGCACCGAACGACCCGCTTTAAAATTATTAAGGCGAATGGTAGAGGAGTTAGGAATACCTATTGCGTTGGGCTCTTGATACGCAACATCTTCTTCCTCGTCTTCGGCCTCTCCAAGTGTAGCCGCCCGATAAATGTTTCGAGTGTGCACAAGGTTGACTACTTTCCACGCGTCACCCTTAGCAAGGTCATCAAGATAAAACACTTGTTTTACCGATGTGGCAAAAACGAAGGGGTCATCCTCGTAAGAACTTGTAGCAGTGTTCACCGATAATATTCCGTACTGATCGGTCTTCATGCTCTGCGGCCTAGTATCAAACCATCTACACTTGAAGAGGTGCACTGTCATGCCTTCACCGTAAACAAGTTCCACCACTGAATCAAGAACACCGTAATAGTCAACTCCATTCCGCCCACCATGTGCCATGACCCCAGAATTCTGTGTTCTCTTTCTGCTGTCTCTTTGTTCGCATATAAATTGCACGCCATTCACCTTGCACATCGGATAAACTCTTGAGACTATCGGCTTCATGGCTAGAAGTCTTAGTTCGTGCGACCAATTTGGGTGACCATCAGATTGAATATGGTTCATCTGCAACCAACCATCTCAACTGTAAATATGGATAATTATGCAATAAACATAAACCCGTAGAGAAAAATTAAATTACGTACCCAACCGCCAAAATAATCTGCGAACTCCCTGTTGTGGTACTCGAGATCACCTTGAATGTTGGGATGATTGAGATGGATGTCTTTCCAGTATTGAACTTCTGGACAGTTAATCAATACCCACCAGTGGGCAATGACTAGCTCATGTGGTTGCAACTTGTAGGAGTTTGGCAAAATTCCATACACTTCAACATCACTAGAGACTATGGAAAGATTGAACTTCGGTACATCTACCGGCATGGTTTGCGGAGTTTCCTTCAACGCTCCTAAATACAACTTCATGTAGGTGACGCACTCGTGCGCAATATATGCTTCAGCTATACATCCTTCAGGAGCGGATTTATTAGCCACATAATCTTTGTAGTCTCCAAGTTGCCTGTAAATCAAGTTGCAAAATGTTATGATTATTGAACATGTATATGTATTGAGGAATTCATGAAAGTAAAAAACGTACCTTTCCATGGGATACATCCAAGTGTAGTGTACTGGACCGGTAAACAACAATTGCTCGGGAAGATGGATCATCAGGTGAGGCATGATGTCAAAAAAATTTGGAGGAAATATCCTCTCAAATTTACACATGATATAAATGATGTCCATTTGCATTTCCCGGAGGTCACATCGAGACACTTCCCGTGTGCATAACTTCTGGAAAAACCTTCCCAACGCTACTAACGGCTCCACCACCTGAGGGGGAAGGAACGGTCGAATGAAAACAGGGAAGAGACGTTGTAGCAGGATATGACAGTCATGACTCTTCAACCCGTACATCTTATTGTCCCGGAAGTTCACACACCGGGCAATATTTCCTGCATAGCCTGAAGGATACTTCACACAACTCATCCACCTGAAAATTAGGTTCTTCTGGTCAGGCTTCACGGTGTAAGGAGCTTGAGGCATTTTTTTCTTCCCTTCTTTCAACCACAAATGTCTTCTTATTCCGCATTTTTTTAGATCAATGCGTGCCTTAGGACCGTCTTTCGTCTTCCCCTCCAAGTTCAGCACTGTGCCCACCACACTGTCGCACACATTCTTTTCTATGTGCATCACATCCAGGTAGTGCCTGATCAACAACTTACTCCAGTATGGGAGTTCCCAGAATATGCTCTTATGTGTCCAGAATTTGTACCTGTCGGGTCTTTCAGGTATAGCCGCCACAATGTTGGGATGATTGCTGAGCTGCCCAAAATCGTACTTATTAAGCACCGCTAAAATGTCTTCCCCCGTCCATCTTCTGGGAGGCACGCCGTGTTCTACGGTCCCATCAAATGCCTTTTCATCGAACCGCCATTCGTGATCATATGGAAGGAAAGCACGGTGACCCAATCTGCATATCTTGTTGCAATGACTGCTGCTCCCCTCATCGCTAAGGCACTCTGGACAAGCCTTGTATCCCCTAACAACGTTGCCCGACAACATCCCACGGGCAGGAAAATCACTGATGGTGCCAACAACCATGACATGCATCTGGAACATCTCGTGTGTGTACTTGTCATAAGTGGGATGACCAACGTCCCACAAAAATTTAAGCTCTTCAATCAAAGGTCTCAAGTACACATCGAGACACTTCCCCGGATAACCGGGTCCCGGAATCAACAAACTCAACATATTGTACTCCTTCTTCATGCACATCCATGGGGGAAGGTTGTACGGTACCAAAATCACCGGCCATATACTGTATTGCAGACTCATGTTCCCAAAAGGGTTGAACCCGTCGGATGAGAGCCCGAGCCTCACATTTCGGACCTCTGACGCAAATTGAGGAAACTCCCTGTCTATATGCTTCCAAGCCTCCCCGTCAGCAGGGTGTATAAGGGTATCTTCGTCATGCAATTCCCTATCAGCGTGCCATCTCATCGCTTCGGCCGTGTGTGAAGACATGTACAACCGCTCCAACCTATCCGTCAAAGGGAAATACCGAAGTACCTTTACAGGTTTCCTGTTGCCTGCAGGAGTCAGCTTATATCTGTCAGTGTGACATACCGGACATGCGTCAAGGCCACCAAGGTCATTCCCTTCTGGATCTTTACCCCAAAAGAGAACGCAGTCATATCTGCATGCATGGATCTTGATGTAGGAAAGCCCAAGATCTTTCAGGATACATCGGACCTTCCGATGAGTGGTAGGAAGACGATGACCGTTGGGCAGCATCGAAGCAGTGTACTGTAGATACTCATCAACAGCCTTCACGGTCGATTTTGTCTCAACTTTAATCCTCATTACGTCCATCACACTTTCAAGAACGGTCTTCTGACAACCGGGGTACACAGGGGTCTGTTGGAAAGCAAGCAGTTTGTTGTACTTTTCAATACCAGCAGTGTTCACAGCTCTAGGGAAGGGCTGCACCGGGTCAGGCATATACTGTCCTTGAGCGCATACACCGCTCTCATAAGGAAACATGTCGTTGATGAATGTCGTTGTTGGATCGTTGGATCGTTGGATGTACTAGCACTGCCCGTCTCGGAAAATTGGCCATGATCATGCGGACCCCCTGATGATGTTTCACCGTGATATAACCAACATGTGTACTTCTCCCAAAACTCGTTACTCCTCAGGTGCTGCCATATTTTGTCAATGGGAAATCGATACATATCGCTGCGACACTGACATTTCGTGCACGGGCAATAGAAAATTGTATTCCCGTTAGCATTATCCATCGCATATTCTAGAAAACTCATAACTCCTGCACCGTATCTTTTGTCCCATTTTGGAAGCGAAATCCAACTTTTATCCATATCCTGAAAATATAACAAAATATATATATATTTATAACGCTGCTAGCTAATTATTAATAAAATTTCATGCCATATATAAAATCTCAATTCATTTAGTATATATATATTCTACGTACGTACTACAACTAATTAATTACAAAATTATCATTATGAACTCATATATATCATCAACAACTTCATACCATATCAACACAATAATATTATAAATTAATATTAACATATATATATATATATTTACTATTTATTAACAACAAATTAATTCATATATATTATCAATTCAAATCATCAACCAAATCGATCAACACATATATATATACATCCAACGTACTCAAAATTAATCAACTCAATCACAATCAAAATCAATAAACTCAATTAATCACACTAATTAAAATCGATCAACTCAAATAAAACTCAATTAATCAACATATATATACATATACGTACCTATATATGGCTCCACAAACTGATTATGGACAGATTTCGACAACACCCAAACTTTTTCTCCCCTTTTTTCTTCTCCCGTTTTTTTTTCCGTTTTTTTCGAAATGAGCTGCTGCTGCCCAGATCTGCAAATATAAAGCACTTTAGCCGACGACTATGAATTTCGTTGGCTAAACCTTTAAATATTTCGTCGGCCATGGTTTGTGAACTTTAGCCGACGACATAAATTCTTTAGCCGACGAAATTTTTTTTCGTCGGCTAAAGTTTGTCATAGCCGACGAAAATTTAAAATAGCCGGCGAAATAAAATTTCGTCGGCTAAAGTGGACATCATAGCCGACGAAAATTTACCTTAGCCGACGAAAGAAATTTTCGTCGGCTAAAGCCCTCTATAGCCGACGAAAAAATGCTTCGTCGGCCTGGTTTTTTTTTTTTCGTCGGCTATAACATTTCTTCTGGTAGTGATGCCCAAGTATGCATTACGTCATACTTGGTACGATTTTAGCCTTTATAAACATCACCTTATAGTAACTGGTGGTCTTTTATAGTCCAATGTAGTGTCATATTGTAATGCGATATATTGCATTAACATATAGATTATGTAGATCGAACCATATATGCCAGAAAAAATTTGAATATATATGCCAACAATGATAACGCGGTCTTCACCATGAATTTAATTCAAAACATAACGACTAAGTAACTTTAGTCAAATATGTGAGGTGTATGCATTTACAAAACTTGGAAAAATAAACGGATTTGTAGTTACTTAGACTATTAAACAGAAGTCATGTGCTTCATATTTTCCGCAATGTACCGTTTGCTTTTAAAATCTGTAACTGTGAGAATAATGTTCTCATCTTCTTCCATATAGTGAGTTTCTTGTTGCAAGAATTTCATATATTTTGTATACATTGACCATAGTATTGCTTTCATTGCAATTAGTGAACCGATGTAGAATCACATCAATAACAAGATTTTTCTTGTACTAGCCCAATTTTTAATATGACATGTGGTGTTCGAAACGTTGCCTCTCCTTTTTTTCAAAACTCGTGACATGAAATTAGTCACATTTTTTTATGTCAATTCAGGGCTCATGTTTCGGTCAAATATTTAAACAATAAGATGGAAGATTGACTATTGTTGATATACGATAATTAATTCCAAGTGATGAATTATGTTAATACCAAAGTTTATGGTAACTCAATTCGATGTAAATCATGACAAATTCAGTCACGATTCGATATTAACCGTGACATTTCCGTCACAAATCGATATTAACCACGACAATTTTAGTCGCAAATCGATGTTTGTCCCTTTATAAACCACGACAATCTTTCGTCGTAATACCGTGACTTGTCATTCTTGGTATTTAAATTTCAGCTTTGATTTGAGGGGTCTTATTCCCTCAATATCGTCTCATGTTATAAAGAAAGGTGGGATGTAGAAGAAGGCTACGAAGCCCGGTTATGAAATTAAAATTTCAAAAGCGGCAAAAGCGGCAACTTTTATAAAAACTTACGTGCTAGTTTGCCGTGTAAAAGAAGTTGTCTTTGTAATTTTCATATTTGCTTCCATGCTGTTACTCTTGCAATTCCAAGCGATTTGTCACACGAAAAATTTCATGGAATATAAAAAATATAGTTAATCATATTCACCATATATATGAAAACAGTAAAACTAATTAAATAGTTACTATTGTAAATAAAATAAACAGTTTTTACTAGTTGTAAAAAAAATTTCCCAGATGAGAAAATTTACCGTTTTGCCCCTCGTATGTATTCTTGGTTCTTCTGCCTTCGGATCCGAGAATGATTCGGGTCCTGGGTTGTGTAAAGGCTGCCGTCAGAGGAGAAGACGTGTAAGCGTCGTGCCGGGGAAGCACTAGGTTGTCAATGATCGGCGGTAGACAGTGAAGGGGCGGCGATGTTGTCGGGTAGGAGGTCCAATCAGAGCTGCTGTGAGTGAGGGACTGGGTGCGCCGGAGAGAGCTCGGGTGTGCGGCGCTAGGGCGATGGTGCAAGTCTGGGGGCCCGGCGTTGGAGGCTGAAGGTCGCCAGGGCACACAGTAGGTCGTTGGAGACCGCTTGGGCTGGATCTTGGTTAGAGATCGGCTCGGATGGTTGCCGACGTTCGGAGATGGAGGAGAGAGCGGGAGTGAGCGGCACTGCTCCGAATTTGGGAGGGACTAGGTTGTAGAGGAGCACCGGTTTGGATTTGACCGGAGCGGCAGGGCTTGCTTGACTGTGGCGGGGCAAAGGCGCCGGTTTGGATTTGGCCGGAGCTGGTGTGGTGGTCGACGCTCAGGGAAGGTGGGTGCCCAGAGCAAATTTCTGGATGCCCAGGGTAGAAATCGATTGGATAGGTTTTTTTTCCTAGAGTTTCGTTATCAAGCTCGGGGTAAAGCAAAGTGTTGATAACGAGAATAACGGTCTACTCATTCATTAACAAGAAGACTTATTTATAGGCATTACATAGAGTTTCCTGAAATATCTAGAAGTTATATCAACCGTAATTTATTCTAATAAGGAAACCGGATTAACCAATTTTACGTGTATTAGGGTAAGAAACATAACAAAATGACGGAAATATAATTTTCTTAAACAATTTCATAATATACCGACTTTAGGGTGTAAATAACAAAAGAAGTATAATTTGGGTGGTTTACTACACGCCACTTAGGCGATCGCGCGATAAGGGTGAAGTTAGTCTTCATATGATGAGGGAATGTACCAACAAAGATGCAAACCCTAACCTCACCCACCATTGCTTCCCATCCTTGGATTACGATTGAAGCATTTTTGTCACAAAACATGTGTTTCGATTATGTTATTTTTGATTAGAGACGTGGATCTAATTGGGTGATTATATATGCTAAGGACGATTTTGAGATGGGAATATGAAATTATGAACACAAAGGACCGAAGGAGGATAAGCTAATCTTGGAGATGTGGTTTTGCAGAGAGCTACTTGGGTAATCGAATGCCACACGCCGCCTTTGTAGTAGAAAGTAGAGACTACCAGAGGACTAGTAGGGCTACTGTGGATGTCTACGACCTTTTTTTTTGATGCCACGACCTTTTCTTTTCAATTCCATTGTTTTCTTTTGGGATGTGCAAAATCTTGTACTTTGACTCAGCTTGATGTGAACAAAAGTTATATTCCACACACTATTTTTCTCTAAAACAATAGTTACAGTACAATGATGATAATAAATCATTGTTTATTATTAATTATAATTATCAAAATATGCAAATCCATATCTTCTCATATGTATAAATTCATTGAAACATGGTGGATGACTAGCATAATAGCTTAGTTAGTGTAATAAATTTGTCAACTCAGATCTTCAGTAAGCCATGACATAATTTGTTAGGTTCTAATCAACAATATTGAGGTTATGGATTCAACGTCAATAACATATTACATATGTAAGAATGAGGTGGGTTAAGAGATTTAACTAAAAACAACTTACGACTAGAGATGTAATAATATCTTTATATATTCTATTTTTGTTTATAAGAAAAATCAAATGAATTTGATTCATATGAAGTTAAATGATTAAAAATTAAAATTTGATGAAAATATAAAGGAAGAGTGTTCCCTGAAACTATAACTCCGTTGATTGTTGAATGAACTGGCTACAAATTCAATACAAAGAATCATAGATGTCCATAGCACACACAATATTTGATTTATTGAACATAATAACTGTCAAATTTGTTACTATCAGTTTGTAATCTAAAAACCCTAACAGTGGTGCCCTCCTCTCTCTCAAACTCCCACTCATCTGGTGCCCAATCTTGGTTGTGGCCGGCCTTTAGGCTTTGTCGATGCTGAGATTTGGCTGCCGAATGGGATTTACAACCATCAATGTAGTGCTGATTGTGGCTTTTTTCCTTGAGGTTTGGGCGAAGGGATATGCGGCTTGTAGGCGTGTGTAAGAAGGTTTGGTCATTATTACCTTTGAGTCATGCGGCAACGCGAGTGCGTCTGAAGTTTTCTTTATTATGGCATTAAAGATGGAACTGGTCGGATTGAGGCAGGTTAATGACGGTGGTGAGGCTTATGTAGTCTTGCTGGTTATGGTTGACGAGTCTGTAAGTGACGACTTTTTGATGGGGGAGTCTGTGATGCTTTGTGGTGGTCAAGGAGGCAATGGGCTCGGTGGTGGCTCTCGGTAGCTTTGAAGGGGGAGGTTTTGGTGGAGGCAGGCACGTCACCTTCGTTTTGGGCCTTGGGTGGGGTCCAATTGAGGCTATTTTGGCCTAAATATGGGCTTGAGTTTCTCTCAGCCCATTTATAAGTATTTAGATTTATCTATTTACTTTTAATCATGTTTTAAGAGTTGTCATGTTATGTTTTTTCTCTAGTATTTATTGTTTTTCTGCTAGAAATAAGTGAACGAAATCTTTATAATGAATGATGCTAGCATACCACGTCCTTAACTTGCCCAAACATTTGGCAAGGAAAGGCATGTATCCATGTCATTATTGCTTGAGTATCAATAAATTTACCGTATGGTTTTTACATTAAAAAAAACCGTCAAATTTGTACACTAGGTACGTTTCATTTGATTGTCATACTATATATTCTCTCATTCTCGCTCAACAATAAATTTCTCGATTTCGTAGCATATTTACGTCTTAAAACTATGATGCATCATTATGTATCAACAATGTCAAAACCCTTTTGCAAGTATATAGTGTCAAGTCCTTTTTCTTTTTCATACGAGTAAAATTCGCTCAATTTTTTCTTCACGAACATACAAAAGCAATTTAATTTCAAAACGGATTTCTCAATCAACAAGCTGTCAACGTTTTGTCGATTCTAATTTGATTTGTCAAGTCATGTCATTTGTCATTTAAATTGATCCGTAACTACATTAAGGCCTGTAATATCACATGCCAATGAACTAAAAATCACGGTAAAATTGAGTACCATGAGGCAAGGTATATGAATCCATGGTGTGTAACAACATCCCAATAAGGCCCCAAATCTAAAATAAGATAACAATGAAGAAAAACAACGAAAACGAAAGTGAAGTTTGGGTGTTTGGGTTTTGCCGCCAAATGAAACATGTTTTTGCCCCCCAAATTCCCAAAAGTGATGGCAAGGCATGGAGAGGGTTTTGGGGTTTGACCTATCAAACGGTGCACGAACAACCATCTCTGACTCACCTCCCTCCCCATCTTTCCCTTTTCCCTGTCCTTCTCTCATTTCCACTAAATCATTCCCCTAATTAATTTCTTCCCTCTTTCATATGAAATTTGGAATTTCAATTTTCACAAAACAGAGAAAGACAGAGACAAACACAAACTCCCTCCGCTCCTGATTCAGACAGATATGGCGCCCTTTTTGTTGTTGATTCCGCCAAAACCCCTTTTGGCGGTGCCGGATCAAAATTGTAACCAGGGCCTTTTCCGTCATTTCCCCACCTCCCAGGGCTAGGGTTTCGCGTCCCATTTATATAAAAGAGAAGCAAATTTTTAGATCTGCTGCGCGGCTGCTTCTCGTTTTCTCTGTCGGTTTGATTCCTCCATTTTTAAGCCTCCCCCCTCTTCTCTCTTCCCACCCTTCTCATCTCTCTCTCTCTCTCTCTCTCTCTCTCTCTCTCTCTCTCTCTGAGTCTCATATATGTACTTATCCTCATCTTGGTCCTCACCAAACCTCATTTTGAATCCTTTGATCACCACCCACCTCTGTTTTTTCAAAATCATTTCTCTTAGTCCTGTTTTGGGTATGATCAGTACTACTTCGAATCACTTTGGCTTGTTGTCTTCCTTTAGCCATTTATTCCAATCATAGCAACTAAAGCAGCTGATCGATCTGTTTTTCTTATCTCTGTTTTCTTGGGAACCACAACTAGGGTTTTGCTCATAGTTGCGCCGCTTTTAGTCTTAGTTGAACCAAATTGATCAAATTAGTGTGTACCCAGTTCGATTCACTCGTTTTTCTCATCTGGGTCTGTCTTAGATCTTCGAAATAGTTCAGCAAAATGTTGGATCCGTGTGATAAGCTGAGTGATCAGGTACAGAGCTCTTCTTTTGTGATCTCAGAGTTTTGGTTTTGATCTGAGTGGTTGCTGATCGGATCGGTTTTGTGTGTTTGTGCAGGGATCAGAGTCGGAGGACATGAACATGATCAAAAACCCAAATGAAGGCTCATCGGAAGAAGGCCAGAAGAGGACTTGCTTCGATTGCGGCACCTCCAAAACCCCTTTGTGGAGAGGCGGTCCGGCCGGCCCTAAGGTGATCTTCACTTCCCAAAAAACCCTAATAGTTTTTGAAATTTGTTTATGGTTTTTGATCTGATTTCTGATCTGTGATCTCTCTGTTTGTGTTTCACAGTCGCTTTGCAATGCTTGCGGGATAAGAAGCCGGAAGAAGAGGAGGGCTATTTTGGGGATAAACAAAACCGGGACATGTGGTGGTGGAAACAGCAGCGCAGATGAAAATCGAAAGGGGAAGAAGAGCAGTAACAACAAGCAGCTCGGCGATGGCTTGAAACAGAGGCTGTTGGCACTTGGGAGAGAGGTGTTGATGCAGAGATCGACGGTGGAGAGGCAACGGAGGAAGTTGGGCGAAGATGAACAAGCGGCTGTTCTACTGATGGCTCTGTCTTATGGCTCTGTATCTGCTTAAGCTTAGCGGATGATGAAGAAGAAGCGAATGATAAATAATGAGATTAAAAATAGTCTGTAGGCAAAATTGCAATTCTAACCTTTCTTTCTTGAGTGTAACTTCCCCCCAATGTCTCTTTCAGTAGTGAAATTAACTTTGTTCTTTATTTTTGTCTACTAAGTAGTAGTAAATTAATCATGGGGTTTTCTGAGAGCGATCGAGCAAGTGTAATGCCCTATTTTTGGCTGACATTAATTCTAAAGTCTACTATTATTTGATGTGATTTGTTGTTTCTCATTTCTTTGTGGATGTTCTTGTATGCTAGAACCCTAATTTTTTGTCACTCGGATTGAAATTTAACTTTGCAAACTACCAAACCCAACTACTAAACACTATCAAGCAGGAAAGGGCACAGAGAAAATCCTATCTTCTGCCTTAGGAGCCTGACAATGTTTTTCTCTTTGTTTGTAACTAGTGTTTGAACATCGTACGATAATTGAAGAGGGAAATGTGAAATTTTATGGGAGTGGAAAGTAAATCTTCAAGGGCTCGATTTGTTTGGTGATTTTGTTCAGAACACAAAGAAGGGGGTGATAATTAGATTAACAAAAAGGGTGATCGAGTTCCCTGTAAGTTCAGATCCTGCAAGTTTTGCAGCTTTAAATGTTGTATCCATAAGAGGGAAAGAGGGAAATTCAAAAGATTTGAACGTTTGTAGCAAGTCTTGGCTGTTGACTTGGTGAGGATATTCCATCATGAGATGGCAGATCTATTTGGTTTGAACTTTGAGGGGGAAATTAGGAAAAACTTAGTTTGGCCAAGTCTGAAATTGAAATGGAATCAATTTTTTGTCTGTAATTGTCTGCATCAGGTCCTAAATCAATCTTAATAACCAAACCAATCATTTAGGCATAGGTGTCAAGATTTATGTCTAATATGAGTGAATGATTCAAGAACAGAGTGAATAATTCTTGTTATGTTGAGTACCGCAAACTTATTATTTGTATTTCTCTTTATTTTTGAGTTTATTATTTCTTTACGCTCTTTAATTTTCTAGTGAAGTCTCGAAGTCTCCTATCAAAAAAAGTTTTAATTTTTAGTGTTGTCGATATGTATTTTTTTTAGTTATCGATCAAATTGTCATATCAGACCAATGTTATCAGAAATATCTGATTAGCAAATACATAATCAAATATTGTGTACATGTGTGGCAAAACTTGCAAATATAAGACATAAATCACAGTATAGGACCAGTGCCATCACTGCCATGCATTCATTCTTAGATTTCCTCATGATTATGGTGTCTTGAACTTATATCTTAATGATAGTTTAAGGCAGGGAACCAAAGGTTGAGAATGACAGTCATAATTTCTACTTGTTAGCTTTGTTGTTGGATAAGTAAGTATGTTGAGCTTGAGCCACCCTAGCTATGAAGTTCATAAAAGAAAAGCAGCTAAGGTCTAAGTAATGTCGCCGTCGCCACCACATCCACATGTGTGTGGAACTTACTAATGCCTTCACGAGTGTCACAAGGTTTTATTGACATTGGCCCCTACTTATTATCAATGTAGATATATGACCCAAATCAAACTATCCACCCTAGCTATTCCATGGGTTACAACAAATGGTCTTTGTAGATAGAAAATTCTATAATGCTCTTCACCTGTGAAGTCTTAATCTAATCAACATGACCGGTTAATGATTGGATTTGACACGGAGGTCATTGTAAGTGAACAATATCAATTCGGTAGTTCATATGTTAGAACATTGTATATTAATTAAACTGAAATTTATTTACAGCATCTATCTATTAAGTTGTCAATGCTACCTAATCGTTTTCTAAATTTTCTAACTTTTGTAAATACATTTATCTATCTGCATTAGACTTTTTGTTAAACTCTATCGGTAAATGCCACCAACAGAGATACGTTTTATTTTGACATTCTATGTTGAATGTAGGTGAGTACGTATTTAGTGATGGATGTGAAGGAAAATTTATTAAATCGGAGAAGATGAGGCTATGCATTGGCAGGATGGAAAATTTTAGTGCAAGCTAGAAATGTTGGTATGCAATCTAAGAATGGAGGGAAAGGCTATGGTGCATTTTGACCATTCATAATATATAGTTCTTCATCAATGGAGTAAGATTCAAACCTAACAACTAAATAGCCCATGAGAAATAGTGCAAGCTAGTTATTGGTCTATCATTTAGAGAGCATATTGTCACGCCCTGCCAAATTAAAGAGGAGTTTCCTTGGGCATTTTGATGCAAGCTTGGCTCAAGGAAATGTTTTGGAGAGCACTTGAGCATTCTAGAAGCATCCAGAATATGGTGGAAGGTCTTGGAAGTATCCAGAAGGATCAGGAAGCATTCGGACAACTCTAGAACTCTCTAGCACCTTAGAGAGTCTCTAGGACACTCCGGAACTCTCTAGAACCCTAGAGAGGCTCAAGGCTTAAGACCACTCCGGAAGTCTCTAGAATACTCAAGGAAATACTTAGAGATGTATAGAACACTCTAGAATCCTCTATACTTGTAAATGTCCTAGAAAAGTCTAGAACTTAGGCAAGGGGGGAGGATGCCTATAAATAGGGAGGCACCCATCTCATTTGGGACATAGAGAGTTGAGTAGCAATCTAGCTCACTTGTAAAGCCTTTTAAAGTTCTCTCAAGCTTAATACAAGTTCTCTCTTTCAAAGATTTTCTCCCTTCGCTTTAGTGTTCTAGCCAAAGTGTTTGCACAAGGAAGACTGACTTAGCATAAGGGAAGTGCTAAGGCCGCACGAGAAGCTTTGGAAAAAGGAAGCTCGTGACAGTCGGTCTCAGAGCAAAGTTCGATCGAAACCTCGCTCGACACAATGGTAAAACACGGTGCTACCAAAACTACATCGGGATCAAACCCCTCCGAATTGGCGAAGCATGATGCCGCCAAAGGTGCATCAGGATCCAACCCTTCCGAGGAAGTTACGCAAAGGAGTGGTCGCGAAGAGCAAGTCGACCCTGTCGTTCCAAGGAGGGAACGGTCTAAGGACATGATCTCTGCTTTCGACTCACGCCTAACTCAGGTGAAGGAGGACGTGAGTGGCATGGAGGCCCAAGTGGATGATCTAGGCCAACGAGTAGAAGGCTTAGAGGCGGAGGATGTTGCCATCCACACTGCGATCAAGACAATTTTATCCAAAGAATGCCGAGGATGAGGCAAGAGCTCGCTTGCGAAGGCTGAAGCACTCGGGGTCTATTCGTGATTATATTAAGGACTTTACCAACCTAGTGCTTGAGATTCCCGATTTTCTTGACAAGGATGCTCTCTTCAATTTTATGGATGGTCTCTAACCAGGGGCTAAGACCGAGCTAAGGCGACGTGGGGTGCAAGACCTTGCTACCGCCATAGCCGTGGCCGAAAGCCTAATCGACTATACTAGTCCAAAGGAGTCCACCAGCAAGCCGAAGGAAAAGAAGAGTAGCTATGCCAAAGGTGGGGGAGACAAAAGCCAACGCAAAGATGAACCCCGTCAAGACAACTACTCGGCAAGGAGCAAGGACAAGGGCAAACAAAAGGAGACAAGGAGCTCGGGTAAACCCAACAACAACAAGTGTTTCCTTTACGACAGTCCGCATTGGGCTAGAGATTGCCCACAAAGGAGAGCTCTAAGTGAACTCTTGGGAAGTCATCAAAGTGAGACGGAAGCCGAGGGTGACAATGGTGGTGCACATGTGGGATCGATACAGCTGTTGAATGTGATCCGATACACACCTAAGGTCAAAGCCAAAGGTTTACTCTTCGTTGATGTCGCCATAGGTGGGAAGCCAACTACGGCGATGCTCGACACGGGTGCAACCCATAACTTCATCTCGGTTGAAGAGGCCCAAAGGCTAGGCCTTAAGGGAAACAATGGAGGAGGCTCCATTAAGGCGGTCAATTCACCAGCTCGACCCATTCATGGCGTAGTTCGAGGAGTTAAGACCAGCGTGGGAGCATGGTGTGGGAACCTAGACTTCTCGATTGTTCCAATGGATGACTTCAAAATCGTCCTGGGGTTGGAATTCCATGATCAGGTCAAGGCAATTCCGATGCCATTTGCCAATAGCCTGTGCATTACGGAAGGCGATAAAGCTTGTGTAGTGCCAACAACTAGAGGCACAAAACAAGACTTGAAGGTGTTGTTGGCGTTGCAATTCAAGAAAGGAATCAAGAGGGAAGAGGAGAGCTATTTGGCAATTCTTAGCGAGTTCGATGATGATGAGCCAAGACCCCAAGATGACATGCCCAAGGAGGTAGCAGCAGTTCTCGAGGAGTTCAAAGATGTTTCACCAGCTGAGCTGCCAAAGAAGCTACCCCCAAGAAGAGAGATAGACCACGAGATAGAGCTGGAACCAGGTACCAAACCTCCCGTCATGGGCGCTTACCGTATGGCTCCTCCCGAGTTAGCGGAGCTAAGGAGGCAATTGAAGGAGCTTTTAGATGATGGATTCATTAGACCTTCAAAGGCCCCGTTTGGTGCTCCGGTATTGTTCCAAAAGAAGAAGGATGGCTCTCTACGCATGTGCATCGATTATCGGGCGCTCAACAAGCTTAAGGTAAAGAACAAGTACCTCATTCCTCTTATTGCCGATCTATTCGATCAATTGGGACATGCACACTACTTCTGAAAGTTAGACCTTCGATCGGGATATTATCAAGTGCGCATAGCCGAGGAAGACGAACCAAAGACCGCGTGTGTCACAAGGTACTGGTCTTACGAGTTCTTGGTTATGCCCTTTGGTCTAACTAATGCACCGGTAACTTTTTTCACCTTGATGAACAAGTTATTCCACCCCTACCTCGATCAGTTCTTGGTCGTCTACTTGGACGACATAGTGGTGTATAGCAGAACCTTAGAGGAGCATATAGAACACTTGAGGAAAGTGTTCAAGGTGCTACGGGAGAACAAGCTATACATCAAAAAGGAGAAATGCTCATTTGCTAAGCCGAAGGTGCTGTTCTTGGGGCACAAGATCAAGGATGTCAAGCTAATGATGGAAGATTGCAAGGTGCATGCCATCCAAGAATGAGAGCCACCCACCAAGATACATAAGTTGAGATCTTTTCTTGGGCTAGTAAACTACTACCGCCGCTTCAATAAAAGCTATTCGGCGAGGGCCGCTCCATTAACCGACCTTCTCAAGAAAAACAAGGCATGAGATTGAACAACAATGTGTCAAGAAGCCTTCGAAGACTTGAAGAAGGCAATATGTGAGGAGCCCGTACTCAGGTTACCCGACCACACCATGCCATACGAGGTACACACCGATGCTTCTGACTTTGCTATTGGTGGAGTACTCATGCAAGATGGGCATCCAATTGCTTACGAGAGTCGGAAGCTCAACGAAACGGAGTGACGCTACATGGTGCAAGAGAAGGAGATGACTGCCATCATACATTGCCTTAGAGTGTGGCGACACTACTTGCTTGGGACAAAGTTCGTCGTCATGACCGATAATGTTGCAACAAGCTACTTCCAAACACAAAAGAAGCTAAGTCCGAAGCAAGCTAGATGGCAAGACTTCCTGGCCGAATTTGATTATGTCATGGAGTATAAGCCGGGAAGGGTGAACGTGATAGCCGACGCCCTAAGCCGAAAGGCGGAGTTTGCAAGCATCTCCCAAGTCACTAGCCCTCTATTGAGCAAGATCAAAGAAGGAATAAAGGCGGATCCACAAACTCAAAGCATCATTGCCTTAATAAGGGAAGGCAAAACGGGAAGGTTTTGGTTAGATGAAGATCTTCTCTACACCAAAGGCCGCCGCATTTATGTACCGAAGTGGGGCAACCTAAGGAGAGAGCTAATTAAGGAATGTCATGATTCCTTATGGGCCGGTCACCCTAGTATAAGGCGCACACTTGATTTCTTAAAGTCCACCTACTATTGGCCAAAGATGCGAGATGTGGTCGAAGAGTACGTGAGGACGTGTCTTGTTTGCCAACAAGACAAGGTGGTACAACAACAGCCGGGGGGGTTTCTTGACCCCTTACCCATTCCCAAGAGACCATGGGAAAGCGTCTCTATGGATTTCATCACTTGTCTACCGAAGTCCGAAGGGCTTGGGAGCATCATAGTTGTGGTGGACTGATTCAGCATGTATGCAACCTTCATGGCCGCATCAGCCGACTACACTGCGGAGGAAACTGCGAGGCTATTCCTACGCAACGTAGTCAAACTTTGGGGGGTTTCGAAGAACATTGTCAGCGACCGAGACTCCGAGACTCACGCTTCACTGGGAGATTTTGGACGGAGCTGTTCAAGATGCTTGGGTCGGACTTGAACTTTTCAACAAGGTTCCATCCACAAAGTGACGGTCAGACGGAGCGCGTCAATGCTCTTTTGGAGTTATACCTGCGGCACTATGTGAGTGCCAACCAAAAGGACTGGGCCAAGTTCCTTGATGTTGCACAGTTTTCCTATAACTTGCAACAAAGTGAGGCCACCAACAAGAGTCCTTTTGAGATCGTTTTGGGACAGCAGCCGACGACCCCTCTATCCCTTGCCACTCACTACGAAGGGAAGAGCCCAGCCGCATTCAAGTTTGCCAAGTCATGGCATGAGCAAACGAAGTTAGCTCGAGCGGCTTTACACAAGGCTGCCATAAGGATGAAGAAGTGGGCAGACAAGAAGAGGAGGCATGTGGAGTTCAAGGAAGGCTACCTTGTACTCGTGAAACTCTTGCAGCAACAATTCAAGTCCTTTAGGAAGGTGCATAAGGGCTTGGTACGCAAGTACGAAGGGCCGTTTGAAGTTATCAAACGCATTGGCAAGGTTTCATATAAGCTTCATCTCCCGCCCAAGTTGAAGATTCATCCGGTCTTCCACGTGAGCATGTTAAAGCCTTTTCATGAGGACGTGGAAGACCCATCAAGGGGAATTTCACATCGGGCACCAACAGCGGTTGTCACTTCTTTCGTCAATGAAGTGGATGAGATACTTGCGTACCGAGTCATCCGTTGTCGAGGTGTGCCAAGTTATAAAGAGTATCTCATCAAGTGGAGAGGTTTGCCCGATACGGAAGCCAGCTGGGAGTCCGAGGATGTATTATGACAATTCAAGGATAAAATCCAGCACTACAACGAAGGCGCGATGAGGGCATCGCGTGCTTAGGTGGGGGAGAGTGTCACGCCCCACCAAATTAAAGAGGAGTTTCCTTGGGCATTTTGATGCAAGCTTGGCTCAAGGAAATGTTTTGGAGAGCACTTGAGCATTCTAGAAGCATCCAGAATATGGTGGAAGGTCTTGGAAGCATCCGGAAGGATCGGGAAGCATTCGGACAACTCTAGAACTCTCTAGCACCTTAGAGAGTCTCTAGGACACTCCAGAACTCTCTAGAACCCTAGAGATGCTCAAGGCTTAAGACCACTCCGGAAGTCTCTAGAATACTCAAGGAAATACTTAGAGATGTATAGAACACTCTAGAATCCTCTATACTTGTAAATGTCCTAGAAAAGTCTAAAACTTAGGCAATGGGGGAGGATGCCTATAAATAGGGAGGCACCCCTCTCATTTGGGACATAGAGAGTTGAGTAGCAATTTAGCTCACTTGTAAAGCCTTTTAAAGTTCTCTCAAGCTTAATACAAGTTCTCTCTTTCAAAGATCTTCTCCCTTCGCTTTAGTGTTCTAGCCAAAGTGTTTGTTCAATGAATGCTGACTTAGCATAAGGGAAGTGCTAAGGCCGCACGAGAAGCTTTGAAAAAATGAAGCTCGTGACAATATGCATCAAGAACTTGCTCTTAGTTCGCTATGTTTCGTGACTTTATGACATGGATGTAGAAGACTAATATGTCAAAAGGCATATCGGATTGTTGAAACTTGAAACCCCATTTTGTAGTTAGCTAAATTTAAAGAAAAAAGGACCTTAAAAGCTAAGCGCAATAGAACTTGTTGATAGTATTCTAATCAGATTATGTTTCCTTGTTCCTCCTGACAAAACAATGCTGCTTCTGAGCGCTTTGCTAGATGGTACTGGATCTCAAATATTTATGTTGTTAATGTTACCATGGTGTCAATAGTACCATATACAGATAGAAATATGAAGAACAAAATAATACATAATTCCCCATCCATGGTATATACAGATGAAGCCATAAAGAAGACTAGTTGAGATAATCAATCAATCCCAGAATTTAGATATTCTATCGTTGTAGTTTGATGACAATAGAGTTTGAGATGTGCTTATGATGAAATTCAAAGTAAACAAGAAAAACTGTCAAGAGTCTTGTGTTGTTAAATTGAAAGAAATAGGGTAAAACGTTGTGTATAAAATAGATGTTTCAATATTGAAATAATCATGTCTTTCTTCGCCTCTTAGCTAAGAACATGTGTAGTATCTGTTCTTATCAGTTTAATATATAATACGTGAGTCAACGACTCGTTAGATATTAAATCAATCTTTTTAAGGGATGAGTCCACTAAAGTAGCTTGTTGCGGAAACTCATGCGCCTCATCAAGGTTTGGCGCAACCCACTAAATCTAGTACAAATATTAAGACATGGCTAAGGTCTTTTCTGAAACGACAATGCTAGGGTTTTTGATGCTCCATGGTTTAAACGTTTTTGGGTGTTGGTGGTGCCGTGTAAACTTCTAGAACCCGACTTGCGAGGAAAGAGATGGGCTGATGGGCCGGAACCATGGTTGTGAATAAGGGCCCAAAATGGCTGTGGTATCGGATTTGAATGATAATGGGACCCAAAACCATATTGATGGGGATGGGGCTCGGAGTGCGTGTACCTCGGATACCATGCCACCGCCAACTCGACGTGGACCCCACCACAAATATACTGGGTGCTCTCCAGCTCATTGTTTCAAGTTTTGTCTTGGAGCCACAAGTGTCTTTTAATTTTGCCACTTTTCTTCTAAACTACCCGATCTGCCGGACCTTTTATTTTCGATGCCGGACTTTGCTGACTGGCCGTGATTTCAGTACAACAGATTATTCATATTCAACCCCTTCTGGTCAGGCCGGCCGATGATACGTGCACCTGCTAGCTTGTTATACAATTTTGTGATTATACGAAGCAGGCAATCAGCCACACAACTAGTACAATATTGTGTATTAAGATGTGTAACAGTTGTGAAATTAGATCCGCTGATGCAGCTCATCCCTCAATCGTCATACCATCCATGCTTTACTAGCACTGACAAGGCCAGTGTGTTATTGTGAGGATAAAATTTGAGTGATCACAGTTGCAGCTCATTAACCCAAACCCATGGGCACCAAGCTCCCTTGAGATTAAACAGGAGATGGTTCATGTCAACATAAGAAAATGCGACCCAACGAACATACCTAGTTGAATCACTTGAACCATCCGTTCAAGAAGGTATATAAACCACTCTACCTAGCTCGCTGCCAAGTGCCAACGCATTGCCAATCCAAGCTTTGTCGACATTCTTCATAGGGGCTTCATATCTGCCTCTCTTTTTTTTTTCTTTTTCTTTTTTTGTCTTTTTTTTTTAAAACATATAGGTGTAAACTGCTACCTAACAATGATCCAAAGTGAACCACGTCACACCGGGTTATCGCTCAATAATGATACAACGAGTGAACTTGTTATAAGATTTTAATCGATGAATTAGATTTAGTGGCGTGATGTGACACAAGAGCATGATACAAAACTTTGAATCAACTTAGCATGAAGTTCTAGTGGTTAAGACATATTGTTGCTAGTATTTGATGTTTAATCTACCAAACCAAAACAAGATATACCAATCTTGACCAAGAAATGAATAATTTCATGCAAATGCTGAACGGCCTACAGCAAACAATGGCATATCCTTGTCACAAAGTTAAGGAGCTAATAATAATTATAGCTACTGCAATATATTGAAGGTGGCCATCAATTCCATATGGGGTCCCTAAAGAGCCTATGTTTTGTTTTGTTGCTTGTTCATCAACGCCCCATGAATCCACAGTAGAAAAACAAGTAGTTGGAACTTATTCGAACTTGATGAACCCCAATGATAATATTATCAACAAAAATGATCCAGTACACTAATTTTTATACTTAATTTGATCATCATATCATATATATTAACGAAGAAATAGCAATTAATAGATACAAATTGTCATCAAAATTACAGTTCAACCCTACACCCTACACCATGATACAGAGCTCCGAGATATTTAGAGAGAGAGAGAGATTAGAGATTAGAGATTACTTTAATTCTGCGATGGAAGGAAGCTCAGTTTTCCGGAGAACACTGCACAGAAACTCTTGTTTCTCTGTTGCACAAGGGCATTTCCGGAAATGCAAACTCCTTTGTTTCTTCTTCTTCTTCTACTTCACTCGTGTAAGATCAAGAATTCATCAAGACCCTCATCACTTTGGATCGTCTCTGTCACTCTGCACATTCTGTAGATCTGCGAGGCTACTTCATTATTAACTTTGAATTACCCTTTTGTTCTCTTTCGTTTTCCGTCAAAACAGACGAGAAAACAGAGCAACACTAATGAAACTGTAAATCACTATAGAGTAGCTAGTGATGAGCTGAACCGAGCTGGACGGTATAGACCCCGGAGGAGGAGTGTGATAGTAAAACGGGAAGTAGGGCACAATTGGGTTCGGCGGCGGCGGCACCGGGTAGTTCTTACCGTCCGGCGGCGGATAAAACGCGCCTCCTCCTCCGCCTCCACCGGCCGGCGGCGGGTAGTAAGTGGAAGTGGGCTGGGAAGGTGGCGGGGGAGAGTAGTAGGTCGTGCCGGAGCTAGGCGGAGGTGGGCAGTTGGCGGAGGAAGACGACGGTGGACGAGACGGCGGAGGAGGCGAAGGTGGCGGCGGAGAGGGGACTTGGTAACATGGGTTCTCGCATGCAGCGCACATTGTGCATTCGATCTGGTCCTTTGAGGTTGTCTCCAGCTTGGAAGCTCGCGATGACGCCACAGTTGAGATCGACATCACTAGGAATGAAATGAGAACAAGAACTGGGAAGAAGAAGCTTCGAGTTCTTTCCATTTTTAGAAGGTGGTTTTGAGATCAGAGAGATCTCAAAGGAGGAGGAGGAGGTGGAGAGGATTGGGTTAGGAGGTATAAATATTCGAGTATGAGAGAGAGAGAGAGAGAGAGAGAGAGAGAGAGAGCGAGAGGAGTCAGAGTTTAAGAGGAGCTAGGGAGTGAAGTAAGGGTGAAAGAGAAAAGTGGAAGAGTGTCAAGGAGAAAGGAGGTGGCTTAGCTATGGTGGCTCAAAGGGTCGAAAAAGACGACACCGACGGACGCGTTGTTTTTTACTTTGCACAGAAAGGGAACCATGCTTAATTTGTAGTTTGTATTGCTACTTTTTTTTTTTGGGTCAAGAATTGTATGTATGTATTGCTACTTGCTGGAACACATTGAGGTTAGATCTAGTTGTTTCTTTTTCCAGATTTTGAGGTCGATCTACTTGGCTTTTGCTTATCATGGAGTGCATTTTCATGTTTGAATTAGGGTTGTATGGGGCTATGGTAGTCCTTATTTTCGCCTTAAACTTAGGACAAATATATACGTGATGCAAGTGTGACAGTAGAAATGGCATGTGAGAACAAAGGCAGTGTAAATGCAACATGTCGAGGATAGCTTATATTATACTTTGTGGTTGCGTTGTATGGGAAATTGGTTTTTAGTAGGGTAGGGAGCGGATCGTTGGTATATTAGTATTTCTTCTAGCTAGATAAAATGTCGCATTTTGTTATTAATTTAGAAGATGTGTGGGTTTATTTGTATAATCAGATATCATTCATCAATAATGAGATGAATATGAAAAAAAGTTACATTATTTTAATGTTCTAAATAAGAGTACGTTATGTTTATTTGAAAGAGTAGTACGTTGAATATAACTTGTAATATTTTATTTAATAAAGTTATATTTTGTTACTGAGTTTCTCATATATATTCAAACTCGATCTCTTATGAAACAAGAAGTTCAAAAATAGTAGGGGAAATCTCGCAAAGTATATATCAAAGTATGCCTCACCTTCTCTATACGTTAGTCAAACATAGAATAAAGGATGTCGTTGAAAATTTTCAAACCTAGCAATGTATTGCCATACAGTAACAGGATGGCATCATACTATCATTAAATTAAGGTTAGCTTTAATTTGCTAGAGGCTTAGAGTGATTAGTTGGTGCTAGCTAGTGATTAGTGTAACGCTAAAAAAAGGGTGAAAAGTTAACGGTGAAAAGTCTCACGGTCATGGCTGGTTGGGCTTGACTCGTGAACAGATGTTCATACGTGGACGGATAAACTACGTCGGTGACGGAGAGACGTAAGTAAGTCGCAACTTCCACGTGGTGCATGGCCATGTAATAGTAAAATCTTCTGCTGATCGACTAAGCTCTTTGTTTTCTGGGACGGAGAACAAAATAGAAAAAACTGAGAGCCTCTCTGGGTGCGTCTGTTAGTTTTGTATTCCCCAGCATTATACTATCAATTAGGACTAGAAATATTTGGCAAAACAGAGACAAGAGTGGGAGGAATTAGTTGTTAAAGAGCTCCAAGATATGGCCCCAGCTGGCATCAAATATAAGATCTGCTCTTTTGGCTTATAACATGTATACAATTTCATGGCTTCTCTGATCGATCTTGTGAGCTTCTTTCCCTAGACATATTAGACGTTGGTACAGATATGTCTAGCCAAAAGATCCATCATTGAAACTTTGAAAGCTGTCGGTCCTTTGATTTTATTTCGATATTAGATAAAAATCATCATCATTATAGAATATAGATAGAATTTATAATGCTATTGAGTAATGACTATTTAGAGTTCAATCAACATTATTTCGATGTTAGCTTATATTTGCTTAATTTTACAGTTTAACAAATTAAGGTTTCTTCAAAGTATCCACCGCTTCAGTTTTTTCTAAAGGTGAAACGGCAAAAGCTAATTTCAAATCAAAAGCTAGTTCCAAATTACATATAAACTTGTTAGAATCTTGGACTTTACTCATCATCCTCATCTTGTTGCTTCCTTGTCACTGTCTGGGTAGATCGACCTTCTACTGATACTCCACACCTCATGACTCATAAAATCATTGTTTGTTTTGTAACAGTTGCTAATTGACCTCAAAAACAAAAGTAAGATATTTTCCCTGTTTTGGTTATTTCACTTGTTTGAAGAATGATGCCAAATCTAAAAGAATCCAAAAACTGGATTTACGTGTTCTTACTTCACAAAATAAAGGTACGTGTTCTTACATAGAGGCTTACCAATTAAGTCGCATTCGTCTCTGAAAACAATAGACGGTACCAGTCAAAAACCAGAAAATGCTGTTACTGCAGATTACAGTAATTTGTAAAATATAATTGACCTTAGTTAAGTATGTCATTATAGGACCTGAGAGATAAAGAAATTGATGAGTTTTTGCTGTGAGACAAATGATGAACATGCAAGAGTAAGATAGATTGTGACTTGTTCGATCGTCTACTCGGCCTCGATCACCTCCTTTCGCTAAATAAAGACACTATGCAAATCTTTGTTTCTGTCCCTCTCTCCGTTCCACTAATCAAATGGCCCATACATCTCGACCATGACACTGTGCTTCATTAGGATCACTTGTATATATTATACACATCCACAGAAACTATACATACGTACACATACAAATACGGACACATATGCACTCACTGCACAATTTCAAACAAACAATTATTGGGACCTTGATATGTGATGCAGTTTGTGGTAGGAATTGTATGTTCACTCGATCGATCAGGATAAAATTATATTCGGCGTCGCTTACGATTCCTGTGAGGACAGTAACGTTATTCTTCTACCCATATGGCATCTATACCGACCTGATCGTGCTTCTATCTTTGATGGTGTTAAAATTCTATCATTCACATTTGTTGTCGTTGATCAATTCACCACAACAATATGGGGCAAAGGCCACACAAGGTATGTGGCTTTTAAAGGTGTTGCAAATCATCTTATGTGTGACATTTTTCCTCATACCTCACCAATACCTACACTAGTACCCACACTAATATCCTCATTTGCCACACATAAGGTGATTTGCAACACATCGCCACACATAAGGTGATTTGCAACACATCTAAAGGTCACACACCTCCACACTAGATGTGTGGCATTTGCTTCATATTGTTGTAGTGATTTCGACTTTACATATGTCCCATTTGACCTAAGATTTGACGGTCATGCCCATACATTTACATATAATACATACTACTCGTATGTCATACACATATTTTGCAAATTTGACAACAACAAATATGTAGTTTGAGTAGTGATAATGTTATGTTATGCTAATCACACCACGTACAACCCTGTTATAAAAGATTTTACGTACGTACCATACAATGATCGAAGATAAGTTGGATATTATTAAGATTAAGATGATGATATGAATTCATGTCATATCATTTGATACAAGTTTTTTGTATAAATTTTGAGGTGTGTAACATTTTCCTTATTTTTGTCTAAACATATGTAAACTATGTGGGATGAACATCCTATTACAATGAGCCATCTCTTATCTACATTTTCCTTATTGCAATTGTCTACAGTAGGCTCTACAGTAGCCATCTCTTATTTACGGAGACTAACTGCGAGTAAAACTACATTTCATTTGGTGTTAAGTAATAAAATGACCCATGGAATTATGTAACCATTGCAAGTATAAGATGACTAAAATTAATTACACAGAGAGTAACACACTTGTTAAGCAAAGGACTCATTGAAGGCTTGCAACATTTTCTTAGTACTGTGTTTCTTCTCCCACCGTCGTCGGAATGTGTAGCGCTTTCCTTTTTACTTGTTGAATCTAGGTTGCATTCGAAAAACCTAATTTTATTATCTCCCAATACCTCAGTCAACATAACATACTTCAAACACAAGTAGAACATCTGCACACAACGAAATCACAACCGAACAGAATCATTGGACTGATTGCAGAAAGTGAAGGCTTTGATCAATAGGATTGTGATATTTCCTCCATTGCATTCTTATGACCCATAAAAGCATACGAGACATATCCTTTGCATCCCACACACACTTCATGATTCACAACAGCCCAATCAGCCCGTTCTCTATGTTCTTGGGCTGAAAGCCCAAAGTGTTTGAAATTAGGATTTGCCCCACGGGGATGACACGATTTTGACTTTAGTGGTCCCCACGACAGCGAGTTTTCATATGTGAACAGAGGAGGAGAAAGGGTTGAGACAAGAAACAAAACAAAGCCTCTTTCCCTCGTCCAAAAAAAAGAAAGAAAAAATCGCCGCTTCTTAAAATAAGCATTTCTTGCTCATCGCTCTCACGTTTGAACCAGACCTTCATTTGAATCAATCAAGGACGGCAACAGTATCAAAATTATTAATTTGTTCAACTAAATGATTTCTAAGAGTAATTTTACTCTTAAAACACTCCGTCTTTTCAAAGATGTGTTGATTTGCTCTCAAAACGCTTCATCTTTCTAAAGATGTGTTGATGTTTAACTCCAACTAAGTATAAATCCGACTAAAAACATATCAGAACTTTGCTATAAAATTAAAAGGTTTCAAACCGACAAAAGATATATCAAGATTTGGCTCAATTTTCTAATAAGGGCGTTCGACTAACAATAGATTGGAATTTAGCTTCAATCAACGTTGAAGGGATTTCAACCCACTCGGTAAATTAGTGTCGGGATATGCGAACCTAAGTATAGAGTTTCCAGACCTAAAAGTTCTTGTTAACCAAGGAGTAAAATATCTAAAATATCCTTGATATTTTCTCGAAATTTTCGTTTTTTACAATTATCGATATTAATTTTTATATTTTTCTGATATTTTATATCTAGTCTACTTTTGATCGAATATATAACTTTTAGATAAAACTTAGTAAAATTTTCATCGATATTCGATATTATCTTAATATATCTATTGAGATTTTATTTTTTCGAACCATCGAAATTTTCATGATCATCGATATTTTACTCTTTATTGTTAACTCGACTATTGATGATGATTTAAGAAAAACAAATAAATAATTAATTAATCAATTGAAACAAACAAAAGAATAAATCCACGATTTCAAAATCACAGCTTCCACTGAGCTGTTTATTACGCGTTCCACACTCTTTCTCTCTCTTCTCTTGGCTTCAGACATATAAATCCCTCGCTCTCTCTCTCTTCCTATTCCCTCAATTCAAAATCTCCAAAACACTCGCCATGGCCCCCACGACTCGGCCCTTCATCTTCGCCCTTGCTCTTCTCAGTATTTACACCTCCCTGCCACTCTCCCTCTCCCAGCCCACCGCCGATGCTCCCTCCCCGGCCGCCGATTCCTGCAACGGCATCTTCATCTCCTACTCCTACACCGCCGGCAGGAAGATCCCCCCCACCGATCCAACCAACCAGCCCTACCGCTTCGAGTCCGTCCTCACTGTCCTCAACAACGCCGACGTGGACCTCAAGTCCTGGAAGGTCTTCGTAGGGTTTCAGCACCACGAGTACTTAGCCTCCGCTGAAAATGCTGTCCTCGCCGACGGGACCGCCTATCCTGAAAGCGTGGAAAACGGCACCGTTTTCGCCGGGTTCCCGCAGACCGATCTGAAGACGGCGATCAAGACCGCCGGCGACTTGAACCAGATGCAGGTGCAGGTGAAGTTGCTGGGGACGCAGTTCGGTGTGGCGCCGCCGAATGTTCCGATGCCGGCGAATATCTCTTTGGCTAATGATGGCTTCCGTTGCCCTAAGCCTTCTATGCAAGGTCAGCTCCTCAATTTTGCTCTCTGGATTTTGTTTTTGTGTTTTTCGTTTTAAATTTTTAGTACATTTTTGGATTGGATTATAGTTTATGGACTTGTTTTGATTTAATTTTGGCCTGTTTTTGTGCGCACTGTAATATTGCTAGGCAAAAGATTCTGTTGTTTCGGACAAATAATGAGAAAATTGTGTGAATATTCTCCTGCTAGGATGAGGTTCGTCACATCGGCATCTGTATTATGCAATTAATCTCAATGTTTTCGATCTGTTATTACTAGATTTTGTAAATCTTGGATTCATAGTTACCATAGACTGTTTTTGTGCTGAATGTAAGTCTTGAAAAGAGTCTGAAAGTTTCATGTTTCCTTCATATTGTTATAATCACTTTTAGAAGATGTGTTTCTGTGTGGATTAATTTGTTAATGTACTAGATTGGTTATGATGATATGTCTCTACAGTTGAGTTTAGCATGCTCTTACGCTATTTCTGATAATGTTTGTTTCAGGGAAGAGTGTAATGGAAGTCTGCTGCGTTGTGGACGCTACGGTGAAAACAAACATCACCGTAGACGAAGAGTTCCTCCCTCGTCAGAACGGAGATCTGTCAATCATGTATGATGTGATCCGGACGTATGGATCAAGTTACGTTGCGCAAGTTACAATCGCCAACCATAACTCTCTTGGCCGTCTTGATAGTTGGAAGTTGAGCTGGGACTGGATGGCACAAGAGTTCATCAATACAATGAGAGGGGCATATCCATCTGTGGTTGATTCTTCAGATTGCATATTTGGCGAACAAGGTCAATACTGGGGGGATAAAGACTTCGCCAAAGTCTTGAGTTGTAAAAAAAGGCCAACCATTATTGACCTGCCTCTGGAAATGACCAATAACACTGAACTTGGCTTGATCCCATATTGTTGCCGAAATGGTACTATATTGCCGACAACAATGGATGCAAGCAAGTCAAAATCTTCATTCCAGATGGAAGTCTATAAAATGCCACCAAATATCAACCGCTCCGTGATCATACCACCACAAAACTGGGCAATCAATGGCTCTCTCAACCCTGATTATAAATGTGGTCCTCCTGTTCGGGTGAGTCCTAGTCAGTTCCCTGATGCAAGTGGTTTACCGGTGAATTCAACTGCAGTAGCTAGCTGGCAGGTTGTGTGCAATATTACACAGGCCAAGGGAGCGAGCCCTAGATGCTGCGTTTCATATTCTGCTTACTTCAACGAGTCTGTTATACCATGCAAAACTTGTGCGTGTGGATGCCCTAGTAACACAGCTCAAACTTGTAGCACAACTGCACCGGCTATGCTTCTTCCACCAGATTCGCTTCTTGTTCCTTTTGTGAACCGATCTGTCAAGGCAAAAGCTTGGGCTGACCTTTACCACCTACCAAATCCAAACCCGACACCCTGTGGTGATAACTGTGGGGTCAGCATTAATTGGCACTTGCTCTCAGACTACAGTAAAGGATGGACTGCAAGGGTTACACTCTTTAACTGGGATGAAACTTCTTTTGCTGATTGGTTTGCTGCAGTACAACTGGATAACGCTTCTCTTGGTTTCGAAAAAATGTACTCTTTCAATGCTACTCTTGTGGAAACAGATGGGATCAACAAAACGGTGTTTATGCAGGGTCTTGAAGGATTGAACTACCTCGTGGGAGAAGTAGATGGGAAAAACCCAGCGAAGGATCCTAGGGTGCCCGGGAAACAGCAATCAGTGATCTCATTTACAAAGAAGCTTACTCCTGGAATTAATGTGGCTGGTAAAGATGGGTTTCCGAGAAAAGTGTTCTTTAATGGGGAGGAGTGCTCACTTCCTGATATAATCCCAAGTAGTGCTTACAGAAGGAGCTCAGCCATATGGATGTTTCCTGTCCTCCTAACGCTTGCAGTGTTCATGTTGATGCAGCAATAGCCAGGTGATGAGAGCTCTTCTGTGGTAGCTGCTGCGGATTTTTTTATTCTTTCAGTGGTTGGATTGTTCATCTTCAAGTTTTCAATAGAGGATTGATACCGGCAGGTGACAGCAATCGTATGTAGCTTTCGGTTTCACATTTTGTATAAACAACTATCGAACTAGGTTGCTTGCTCAGATTTTTCTTGCTACATATAATTATATATACATTTGTTAGGTGGTGTTGTCGTGGATCTATTCTTAATTCAATATAATCTCTTTTCCAAGTGACTGGAATTGTGTTGATGCTTTGGAATATTACCCCAAAATTTTCTAACTATTCTTTGATTAGTGAAACTGCATTGCAATTTGCAAACAGGCAGAACTATTCGTTCCTGTCTACGATTGGTAAATGGTACTAGTTACTTTTTACCTGTTCAATGCAATACGTAATCAACTATTGGACTCGTTCAACTGACATGATTCTATTCTGAAGGATTCTCTCTTTTTTTTCCTCATTTTCTAGCTCTGAGACTCTGAGAATGATTCTCAAGCTTCATTTTTAGACCAATTTTGGATCCGACCAGTTCATCTTGGTTGTATTATTCTTGTTTGTCATTAGTCTACCTCCAGCCATGTGTTCTGTTTCTCTACCTTTGTCAAACACTATGAACTGTTTACATGGTCTGACTAGTCATTAGTCGACACAGATGTATAACTTTTCTGCTTTTGGTTGTAGCAATTAGCATTGGTGCTTAGTGGAGAAAGTGATTGTGCCATTGAAACATATAATTAGTATTGAATACTTGCTTATCATTTGAAGAATCTCCATATCATCGTCTCATAAAAAGATCTGATGAGGATAGGAGAACCACTGTGAAGAATAGGGGTCACATAAGAATGGTACCAAAACTACAGGATGAAAGAGAATCCCTAGAAATTTCATAGACCAGAAATAAACGCCCAGAGACTTATGCCGTGAGCAAACAAATGAAATTTATATACATCAAAGTCCGAAATCTTGAACAAGGAAAGGAAGAAGATAACAAAAGAAAACGAGAAGATTATGAAAGGCAAACTTGATATTAGAGTTAGGAAAGGCTCCTACAAAGCCCTGCAGATGTATCAATAAACCTACTCTTTGAATACTCAACACGCGCTAACTTCTTCACCATCACCCCAGAAATAGCAGCTTCTTGCCAAAATTTTGCATGTATGCCTTTGCATACCATGCAGCAGTATTATGCATAACAAATATATTTTGACATGATCGATCCACCACAACATTCCACCAGCACGATCTTTTATGTCCTAGAACCAGCACAAGCATGCTATCCACAAAGAAAGATATGAAATTTGGATACTTGAATAAACTTGATACCACCATGATTGCAGAAGAAATGAATTCTATTGCGGCACTTATATATACACCTGAACTGCAATCATACAGAAGATTGTAGGGAGCACCTTCTACACAGGAATATTGTCCAAGGAATACCCATCAAAGTCAAACTCATTTTCAGCTGGTCCAACTCCCCCTTGCTGCTGGAAAACACAGGATTTTTGACATGAGTATATAAAAGACCATGATTATCTGAAACTCTTTATAACAAATGTACCAGAAGGCAAAAGTAATAGAGGAAGATAAACAGACCTGTTTGAGAAGTGCACTCATTAGATCATCCTGACCATATTGATCATGAAAGAAGCTATTTTGAGATGAATCAGAAAGCCTTTCAGATTTAATCCGAACTGTATTGTCAACAATAACATTGTTGCTTAGGTGTTGACTAGTATTTTGCATGTGCCCCTGATCAGTGCTTGCCCCCATTGGGAACATAGGTTTACCGACATTAGATGAATTCCGGCTCTGTGCATTCCTTTGGTTAGAAGAAAAACCTTGGTGCACTAAACCTGAGGAGTCGAGGCTACCATGGACGGAGTTTGCATGGTGAGAGGCATCAAAGGTCAAGCCTACATTCTGTAAATTCCAATCATTGGACTTGTGCTGCTGTAACTCATTGAATATATCATAGCTTGGAGCAAATCCCCCAGATCTCTTTATTTCAGAGTTAACCTCTTCTGGAAATGACCCTTTAGGCGTGAGGCTGGACATCCCTTGGGTACTGCCAAGTGTATAACTATTGCCTGTCAGTTCTGGAGTGTTGTTCAAGGGAAAATTCAACATTGAAGAGTTCTGTGGAACTGGATTATATCCTGTCCCTCTGCCACCAACAGAAATCCCATTTCTTCCTATAACTCCAGTAGGAATCCCGTTTGATACCATAGGCTGTCCAATTGCTGATGGAAGCCTAGGAACATGAGTCCCGGTACTTTCATTCATGATCTGCCCTCTCGACTGTGGTTGACCTATCATATATAGAGAGCTGTTTTGGACTCCATGGGGATTGACTTGCATATTCACAGCCCCAACGGATTGTGCAGACTGGTGCAAGTTGGCAAGCTGCTTTGCCTCCACAGTTGTTGGAATGCCGTGAAGTAAGTTCATCGGCTTACCACTGCTATGATGTTGCTGCCCCTCTGCAAACCTCAACTTTGGATTTTCAAAGCTGAACAAGTTCCTTTGATCAACAAGGGGCATTGGTATGCCAGATTTTGCTGTTGACCTACCGAGCCCAGCCGCTTGAAGTGTGGCAAGGCTTTGAGCAGGAAGTTGACCAGTGGCTGCTAGAGTTTGAAGATCAATCCCATTGAGTGACGACATTGCTCCAAAAGATGCTTCTTGAGAACTTATGAAAGAGTTGCTCAAATTACTCTGGTGCTGCGACACTCCACTCAACCTTCTAAGGTACAGCCGATATTTCTGTTCCATAAGTTTGTGTGGTGAGTTTTTCTAAAAGAGGGAGCATATTTAATCATGTCACAACAAAACTATAGGAATGAAAAATGCAAAGGAAGGCTCGTATATGTTTAACTTTTGATTAACATATAGATTTCCTCCACATAATGTTGTCAAACACAAATGAATTATACCTGTAGATGGCTAGCAACATTTTCTCTAGTGAGCCCAGGAACATTCATCAACTCCAAAATTTTCTTAGGAACCGCCTCTGTATCAATTAACAAGTTTGAATAACATAAGAATTACAAATACTGTTGATGAAAGAGATGCTGTTGATCAATCATATGACGGATGCCTGAAAGTTTTATTTAAAGGAAATGACAAACGCTAACTCATGATAGAATACTAAACACAGTATAAACTCTGATTTTCAGGAAAAGTTGTATGGTGTAACACTCAAAGGATAAACAGGATCTATATATTAGACTATTAGAGTATTATAGTCAAATGTATATGGATGGGTGGCAACTAGGGATCAAATATAGGGGAAGAAAACTTACTATCAATGCCTAGTTGATTGACAGCACCGACAAATTGTTGATGGAGCTCCACTGACCAAACCACCCGTGGCTTCTTTAGTGTGGATGTATCATCCCTGTCCTCCGCATCCTCATCCTCATCCTTCCTCTTCTTTGAGTTCTTCCAATTCCCTTCATTTGCCGAGGATGAGTAATCCAGTTCTTCGCATGGTTTTTGTTGCCGATCTCCTTGATCCACACTTCCAGATTGCTCCACATCCTTCCACTCATTCTTCTTCTTTCGAACTACATGCTGCCAAATGTTCTTTAACGCCTCAATCCGGACTGGTTTGATTAGATAATCACAAGCACCATGAGTCACACCCTTCATAACAACACTTTTCCCATCATCAGCAGACATCACTGTAGATTTACATGTATCGCATGTCAGGTCAAACTGATACATATACTATGGGTAAGAGCACTGAATTTCTATGAAAGTACTGAAACAAGGCACTCACTGATAACCGGCAGGTCCATCTCTAATCCAATGTGCTCGAGCAGCTTGAATCCATCCATGTCCGGCATGTGGACGTCGCTAATAACTACATCATATCCATTTTTGTTCTCTCGCAGCAAGGACAGTGCGATCTCAGCTCGATTACATTTCGTAACTAGAAAATCCCAAACAAACTAAATCAGTCACTCAACACATTAAGCAAAGAAGCCACAGAACAAAACAAGTCTACGAATCTACACAAGCCAGTGAGCCACAAATAAAAACTCAAGCTTATCTTGGAACAATATGATTGGCCTCAAGTAGGATCCAAACAAACAAACCAAAACATGATACTGTTGACACCATGTGTACACAAAGTCTCAAAATTTAACACAACCCATGATTTGGAAAACTGAATCTAACCAAACCCATAACACAGTCTTTCAATGGTCAAATCTATATCCAAATCCTATATCCAAATCCAAATTAAGGTTCTTCTCATACCCGTTCTCTACAAACTCACAACCCAACAAAGACCAGCTTGAGAAACACAGAGAGAACACAGAAAACAAACACTCATGCTTTGATACATAAAAACAAAACAAATCTCAAAATAAATCAGCAAAAGAAACAGTGCATTAGACCCCTAAAGAAGACCAAATTAAGAAGTCGTACTACCTTCATAGAGACAAGTGCGCAGCATCTTCTCCAAGATCATTAGACAAGTAGGATCATCGTCAACCACCAAGACCCTTAAACCCGCAGGAAACTGGTCAGGTACGGTCTCTCCGGACTTCCACGCGCCACTGGAACTGGCCGTTGAAACAGATCCTCGACCGTTTTGAAGATTCATCTCGGATGAGAGGAAAAACAGGGATATAGATGGATATGTAAGCTCAAAAAAAAAACAACCGGAATAACCGAATTACATGCTTCAGCTTCGGTTAGGAGACATCCCCACTCGAAACTCAAACCAACCCAGAAGAGCTAAACAGCTAAAGGAATCAAATTTCTGGGAGAACGGCGAAAAATTTATAAGAATTATATATGTGTAGTTATTCCCAGATTGAAGTTGAAAGAGCTGGACTTGTCTCTCTCTGCTTCAAGCTCAAATTGTCTCTGTGCTTTGGTTTTTATTTTATTTTTTGTAGGATTTGTTTAGTTTTTTAATGGCTGAATGTATTTTATACACAGAAGTGGGTCACTCCTGGAAGAGTGGATCCAGCTCATACATATAAAAAAAATGAATGAATCAAGTCAATTAACTAACCTCTTGCTTCCTAAATTTACTCACATTCTTCTGGGTTTTACACTTTTACTGGTGTAAAACATTCTCCTATCTGCCTGCTCTTTTTGGACTGTTTTTTCTGATCTTCTACTGCTGCCACAGAAATAGAGTAATTTTGTTAAGCTTCACCAATCCTTGAATTCATTGTTCTTCAACAAAGTCAAATTCAATTCATCCCAGATATCTATTGGTATTGTTTCACTGTCAATTTAGGTTTTGAAATTTAAATCCCATAACAGAAAATTGCAGAGTTTAACAGATTTCTAATAGTAGCTATAGGGATTTGCTTCCATGCATGGCAAAATAATTTGGCAATTAAGTGGGATTCATTTTAGGGTTGTTTTGTTCTCCTAGTATGCGTCGTCCTGATTTGGTTAGATACATAAAACTGGGTGGTCATGGATCTGACCTACCTGGTTAAAGGAAACCAATGAAGGGCCTCCTATTTTGATACAACATTGATTACATGATATGGCATGTTTTACTTTTTTGTGTGTGTTGTAATTGAATTGGTACTTGCTTGTTTAGTTGTTTTCTTCTAATTCCAATTATTTGAATGGGGGCTTCTTTTAGTCTAGCACGCCTACCTTAAACATACGTGTACAATGTACCAAGAGAGATGCCCTTTCCATGAAAAAAGTTAAGCACAGTTGGATTAGCGAAGATAAGAAATTAAGTATTCTTTAGTCTTTACGGTTAGTCAATCTGATAAATTAAAGTTGTTGAGAAATAACATTTAAAGTTATCTACATAGTCATTACCATAATTTATACCTTACAATGTTTTTAGTAGCCCTAAAGTACTTAAATAAAATAGTGCTCGGTGTCATCCCGATAATAAAATTCATTAGAGCTATGATCTAAGTATATATTTTTTTATGTGTAATAGTTTAATGGTTTAATCAATGGACGGTCCTTGATTGACCTTGTATAACATGTAATTTTTTTTTTGTTTGTGTTCAGTGAAGAAATTACACTAAAATGTGGTTACTTGTACTTCTTTCTTGTGGGAGAATATTCCTACAATATTGTTGCATGGGGCGATTGCTCTTATATTGTAGTTGCGGAATTGACATCATATATGCAAGTTTTTAGTTCATTAAGGTCAATTGTTGGAACTGCGTTTTATGTTATAATTGTTGCGGCACTCGTTGAGTCTAGAGCAACAATTTTGAAAAACTGGTTAAAGATCGAATATCATATGAAGTCTCACTAAAATTGAAAATACTTAAGAGGCCGAAGTTACTATAATCCGTATTTTATCCATTCCGATCTTAGCTGTTCTAATAATACTAGACAGAGTAAAAACAAATCCTCACTTGTTCAAATTTGGAATCTCATAAAACAACCAATTCCATGTATTAGGCGGGTTTGGTTTGCCGTTTTGGTTTACCAATTTCAAATGTTTCAACAGTGATCATTACTCATCACAACTCTTGGCTACTTGCCCTAAACAACATGAAAAATAAGATAATTAGGGTCCAATTCCACTAACTAAATCCACAGCCAAAATTGAACGGAGTGGGAAAAGAGAAAACGACTTGTAACTTTGTAAGTGGAACAGGAACGGAACCCCGTTTAGTGTGGTTAAAATTCTTCGATCTGTGCAAGTGGAGGCTGTGGAGCTGTGCCTATCAGCTTTCTTAACTTCACCTTTTCTTTGTTTACTTCATTTTTTTCGGAGAAACAGCCAGATCGGACCAGAAGGGTTGCAGAAGAACCTCTCAGCCAGTTGTTGGTTGTTACCGGCGGCTACAGTGGCTACTCCCTCCTACCGACTACCCCCTATCGACACGTGTCGCGTGGTGCAGCATGATAGGATAATGCTTGCTTGGCTTACATTCACCTCCTTCTCGCTTTCATAGTCATGACTCATCAACTCCATCATCCCCCTCCACTCCTTTCTCTCATAATGCTTTCTGCTACGTTGTTTGTTGTGGTGTTTTGTTCTTTCATTTTCATTTCTTAATGATTCAAGATGAACCTTAATTATATCAGTGCAATCTGTTGAGGAAAACATGTAGCTATTTATTATGAATTTAAAGTTGTTTAGTTCTTATGGGTTGGAGTCGAGATCTACTTAATTTTTATGATTTTATTTTAATATGAATAGTCTTTAAAGTCACAATTTAAACAATTTAAATAAAAAATTATGACTTTAAGGATCATTCAGTTTAAAATAAAACTATAATGTCTAAACAGATTAAAAATTGTGATTTTAAGGACCATTCAAATTAAAATAAAATCATAAGAATTAAACAAATGTTGACTTAAAACCACAAATATTATACATTATTTTACTCATCTATTATATATTCAATGTATGTAACTAGGCAAACAATTTATATTTGTCTGAAAATGGACTCAACGTGTGTGGATCAAAAACTTATGTTCATGTTATCATGTAAGATCTCAATACATGTCTATCTATATATGTATGTGATAGAACAAGATAATTCGATCAATGACAAACCCTTAAATGATCAAGCACGATATTGATATTTTGAAAAAATAAGTACTAGTACTCTTAGCATCTTGTACCATTAGAATCATGTGAGACGTTCGTGTGTTTATTTCTTTTTACTCAAAACCATATTACTTTTACGTTTGAATTTACAGTTAAAGGTCTTGAGTTTGTAGTAGTTCAGTATGATCATATGATCATGTTGTTAATAGATTGATTAATCATGTAACCATTGACAAACAATGAAGTTTCCAAATTTGCACAGATATTAGAGCTAGTCTATACTTTACTAAACCAATTTTTCTTTAAAAATGGATTCAAGACTAGACCTGTGATTTGATATTTAAGACAAATTATAAGAATGGGGCATTTTCTTGGTCATACGAGGAAAAAAATAAACAACAGCTAATAAAGAAAAAAATTAATCCTCCCCTCAGATTTTGTAGTTACAGATAATTGGATAAAAAATAAAAAAAGTAAAAAGCTTAAAACGTTAAAAAAAGAAAAATTAGGATTTTTATGAAACTTTTAATCTTTTATACATACATCCTGTATGTAAGTATGTAACTGAAAGAAAATTTGGGTGCCCCAAATAATTGGTGCCTCTCGGGCCTCACCTCCTGTACGGGTTCGGAACGTACTACTACTTTGGCACAGTGGCAGCCACTCCCAGTGCAAGAAAAGCTACGACAACCATGCTAAAGCAGCCCTAGCATTACTGAAACCGTATATTCTCTGTTAACCCTATAACCCACCCTTTTCTCCATTACGATGAATATTTTGCATCAACACCTCCTAATTTGCTTTAATCTTTTCGTTTTCAAACTTGAAACTCAATCCCACGTCTCCAAAGTTCAAGAAATTTAAGAAATCCAAACTCAAACCCAGCAAGCAAATATCGAAGCTCTGATTGGCTGCCTTTGGTTCTGCTTTATATGCTATATATAGCTAGGGTTTCCAACAGAGATTAAAATCCTTAAAAAAAAAAAACTAAATGATTTTATAATAACAGTTACCTTGTTTATTGTTTCTGGGTTTTTACCTTTTGATGGAGAATAGTGCTGATTAATTCTGAAGCCAAAGAGAAAGCAACTGCTTTTGAGAAAGAAGAAGATGGGAGAATCTTGGGTAAAACCCGAGCTTGATTTCACGCGCGTTAATTAAAAAATTGGCGCCACCGGAAACACATGGCATCTCATGGAAGTTGGAGAAAAAGTCCAAGCAACTTTTACAAACTTTCCCTCTCATCCTTTATATTATTTTCTCTTCTTTTTTTTTTTGATAAAAATGATGAGTGCATGTCATCCTAATTTCCAAGCTCACATCTCACTTTGGTCTTTGGCTTTGGATTAACATAACATTACATTTTTCATGCGCCCTTTGTGAGAAGATTTACCACTTGTGGTTGAGATTTTTAACTCCGTTGTAATTTCAGTTTTTTACTTTTTTGGGTGAGTTCTTGATGAAATGAATGGGGTAGAGTTCTTGATGAAATGAATGGGGTAGTTTGTTAACAATCATTGTCTCATTTTTGTGACCCATTTTTTGATCACATGTTCATCTCTCTAGCTAGTAGTTGCTACATAAACATCACTTGCATGGAAATAACTAGCAAAATCACATGGGAGCATGTCCCTTGCCAACATCATTGACTAAATTTTTGGTAGTGTTGCTACTTTAAGTTGAATGTTGCTTATGAAGAATCATCTAAAGTTCAAGTTATGAGTGATAATCAATCATTGCTCAAGATAGGAGATAGATAATATTCTTAAACATAAATCTAATGTCTACTTCAATCATAAATCAAGAAAATTAGAAAAAGTATGCTACAAATTAAAATCATTAATATATTCACTAAAACAAAACAACGATTAAAGATATGATAACGATAGCAACTAAGTACTAAGCTTCCACATGGAAACTTCATACGACACTTATATTATATAACTAATCTTAATTCGTATATTCAATCGTATTAGTTTGCAATAGAGTTTAGAGCAATATCAGTTATACTAAAGACATTATGTACGCTTAGAGTCTAGAGTTCCGTGAACCAAACTTACGTGGCCATGGAAAATCTTAATATCAAAGTCTAATTACAAAAGAAAATTGATGGGAATTGCAATTTTCCATGCTGATGGAAAAATCCAAAGAATTGAGTTTACTTTGTTTAGGGAGATGTCCGAAGAACAATACCAACGTTATAACTGATACGGTCAAAGTAATTACAAAAAATAATAAATGCAAGCATTTGTATGTACGACTTAAGTTATGTTTAATTTAAAAATTATTATGATGCAATAGAAATCTGAATACGAATTCATACGTATCTATCAGATAACAAAATCTAAAATCTTAACATGTTGTCAATCAAAGATTAAATTCTAAACTTATTGATCAAGTTCATGCATATAATCCAAAGAAAAATAAAAAAAAAGAAACCCTAAAAGTTTTACAGCAAAGATCCAGCTATGTATCTCACGAGAATGATGAAGAAACAACGAGCCAAAGACCCAACCCCCCCTTCCTGATTGGGACGACTTGAGCCGGGGGACCCACACTCCGACCCTGTCCACGTCATCCTTGAGGAGACAAAGGCCAAACGTGTTGGACGAAGGAGAGAGAGGGGGACACGTGGTGGTGTTGTGTAGTGGCAGTGACGGGCCCGCGAAAGGACGAGGCCGACGAGAGCGACGGGCCAACGCGGGAAGGGGAGATTGGGCTGGCCCAGCATCAGAGGGGCCCACTGAAAACGTACGTGCGCTCTCTCTCACACGTCCTTGTCTTGGACGCGAAAGTGGAGGAGGAGGCTAGCAAATTATAGAAGAGGATGAAATAGTTTGTTTAATTATTTTTGTGACGGGGTTGAAATTATTGTACTTGGGAAAGGTATATTCTGAAGTCTATGTAAAGCATATGCTTCCCTATCTCTGTTTGTGTTTATTTAAACTATTAAGAGTTGCATTTCTTGCCTCGTAATACTTGTAGATTGTGCATTATCGTTCGTTAATACTTGTAGTTTTGAAAATCAGAGTTTTTTAGTTATGGAATGACAAATTAGAGACCAAGCCGGCTAGTGGTGTGAGTACGTGTTTGCACACAATAAATTGGCAAGTGAAGTCAATCATGCAACATAAAATCCACATTTGGTAACATTAGGGGAGTACTTGTGTGCAGTAATGAAGCAAGAGGCATGGTTGAAACACAGGTGGCAAACAACGCACCGTCCCCCAAACTAGTTGTAATAATCTCCTCGCACGATCCAAACATATTCATGCATGAATCACCATAAAATCCCAAGTAGTGATGGAAGAGAATCATTGAAGTACTGAGTGAGCTTGAGAACCTGTCAAGCATGTAATGGAAGATATGATCGAATTCCATGTACAAGTTTACAGTTGGATGGATCACTCACTCTCAGATTGCCAGAACATGCAAAATACGAAATGGCCCTAGGTTTTGTCGACTGTCGACGATCATGGAGGACTTGATTCATTGGAAGTAGAATTTTATATGCCAAGCCAAGGATGAAATCGATCAGGTAGAGAATCCAATGTAATATGCCATGTCAAATTACAGAAAGCCAACTGCAGAATCGATTAAATGAATTATATTATCATTAATTCGATCTCACATGATATATATAGATCGATGATCTCTACTCGATCTTAGTCTTCCATGCATCAGTTCTAATTAAGCTTCGTTATATACGAAGCCTAATTAACCTGTTGGAAATGAAAGAGGCAGCTAGCAGACCAGTTCCTATGTTCACTACATGGTAGAAGAAATGTTAATTCTGTACGTACGTTCCAAACTTCCAGTATAATTGGTAACATTTTTTGATCGATGATGTTGAAACTAAGGAAGGAGCTTCAGCGTGCTTGTTAACTAGTAGTGCGAAGAAATATAACATACAAATGACCAAGTACAATTATACATCAATCATCTTAAATAGTGATGGAGGATCATCGATCGAGTGAGATTACGGGATCCGTTAAGTAGTTTTATTTGATTGGTCGAATCTACGAATCAAATCCACTATGATGATGATGATGGGGTGGTGATAAGTTGATCGATAAATCAGATCGACTGCGACTCAAAACTAGAATGATCGAGGCCCCAAAACACAGCAACATAAATCGATCTTTGCTTCCCATGAAAACATCATATGCACATGGTAGGATCACTGTTTTGATTTTCCTTTTATTTTCCAGAAACCAGGATTTCTATGATTAACAATACTGCACATGCATGCTGTAACATATTAACCTAAGCAGCACCACCTGCGCTAAAGAGAAAGATCCATTCTCAGCCCTACAGTTTCCAGGAAGAATCATCCTCCTCCTCCTCACATTTTAAGAACAACATGCTTACATGCTCTATTCCTCTAGCATAGATCGTTGATCAAGTAAGCAGTGGCCCAAAAAATTGAAATGGGGCTGGCATAATTGAAGCCCAAGAAAAGAAAGAACATGTCAGCTCCTATTAATCTGGTTCTGCTGCATGAACTATATATAGGACTCGGCTAGGAAACCTCAAGGCCCTAAAGTACGTACCTTGTTATGGCGTGGATTCCGCTTGGGTTTTACTTGCTTCTCATATATTCCACTCATATATACGACTATTCTGTTCGAAAAACTACCTAGCTCCTTCACCCACTACGAGTCTGAAGTCTCCCACTACGTAGTCCCACTTCAATCATCATATATGTACAGATATCCCACAGATGCAGTTGATCATTTGTTATTTCACCAGGTGAACAGCAGAACAGGTATATGTGCAGCTTATGTCTTACATAGATAGCCATCACCTTTGTTTCCTGCAGTATTTTGTTTTTATTGGTGCTGGATTGTATTGGCCATTCTATATTTGTTACTATTCTTTTCAATTAGATTGCTAATGGGATGTGTTTTACAAGCTTGAATTACTTACATGTTGTGGATGGTCTCTAGTTGTGAGTACCTGATCTTGTACACTACACGATGAATATCGTTCATCACGTACGCTAACAATCGATTAATTCAATTCATTCCATTTTGAGGATCAGATCGATCGATGTGTATATATGTTCTGAAGGAAAAGCAGGATTATTTTTTGGGCTATTGATTTTGTAGGGTATATATGCATCAACTAATTGCCTGCATATTACATGGGACTCAAATAATGCTACTGACATGCATGGTTTCTGTGGAAATTTCAATCTTCATATATTTGTGTGATCACTTATTTCCTAGATTTTATTTATTTTGCGACAATCTTCTCATACAAATATATGATTCTTTTTCTGTGTTGTTGAGATCAGGAAAAATGATGAGAACAAGCTCCTTGTGCTTTTCTAACTTCCAAGTACCTAAGTTTTGCCTTCAGTCACCATCTATTGGATTAGCGTCTTTAGGAAGAACTTGGGCACGAAACTTTAAGGTACTTAGGACTAGTAGTCCTACTGAATCATCTGAAAACTACTTCAAAAGCATACAATTGTCTGATGCTCCAGCTAAGATAATTTGGGACAAAAAAACTGTAAAGCCGTCTCCTGAGACTATGTTGGTTTTTGATCTTGAAACAACTGAACTTGACACTAAGAAAGGAGGAATCGTTGAAGTCGGAATGAAGGATGTCCAAGGTGGCAAGAACAGTTGTTTCCGGACACTAGTAAACCCTGAACAAGATATTCTAAATTCTTACATCCATGGTATAGCAACCGACATGGTGAGACATACAGATGTTCCAACGTAAGTATATATCTTTCGATTAACCAGTGGTTTATAGTGTTTCTCTTCTTTTACTCAATCCCTGTTGATGTACAAAAAGTTAATATTAGTCATTAGTCAGTTCGTACGTAACGTCCAGAACTCAACTTTTTAATATAGGATGAAAGAAGCGATTCCATTCCTTCTCCGGTTCATCCGAAGCCGCCAAGTGCTTGGAGGGAAAGTTTTGCTTGCTGCTCACAATGCAAAACGTTTCGATGCACCCTTCTTGATTGAAGCATTCAGACGCTGCTCGTTTGATTTTCCTCATGACTTGCTATTTCTCGACACCCTCGCTCTGGCACAAGAAGTGAAGAAACTGTATGGTAAGAGACTTAAGAGCTATGAACTTGTTAATTGTTTTAAGTTTTAACCAATTCCATTATTAATTTCCTCATTGACAGGATCAAATTAAGGCTCCTAAGAGTCTCTTACTTAAAGGCTCTTGGTGAGTTCTATAGGATCCCTTTAGAGGGTCAACCACATAGGGCCATGACAGATGTAAACTTGCTAACATCTGTACTGGTTAACATGATTTCTGATCTGAAGCTTGGTCCCGCTGACCTATTTCAAAGAGCTCTCATCACTTTGAACGTGACACCCAGATTATTGAATTTTTACCTTATTTAATTACTAGCTTGGTATTAATAAGAGTATTATCCTATTCGTAAATGAGTTTATCAGTTCACAGGTCCCTAGAGGGGTGTTGAGGGACAATTATTTCAGAGAAATTATTCGTAGGAGAAATATTTGAAGACGGTAAAAATGGTAAAATTTTAGCTAGTAAAAATGTAAGTTTTATTAGGGTATTATTTTTGGAGTTGGGTTTATTTTTGGTGTTGGACCGGTTGGGCAAAAGCGCAAATTTTTTTCTCTTCTCTCTCTTCTCTCTCCTCCCTCCTGATTCTCTCTCCCTCTCCCTCTGCCTGAAAATTTCTTCCCGGCAGTTCGCCGCCGTTCGGCCGCCTCAGACCGCCGCACCGGTCCTAAACGGTCGGCCGTCGACCTAGCCTCCTTCCTAGATTGGTGGCAGTCTCCCTAGCGCTGTTGTGAGGGAGTTATCTCGCTCGAAAGGTCCGACTGCCGTGGTGGTTCTCTCGCCAGAGCTCCCTCCTCCGGCCACCATAACTGAAGCGGCTTAGCTCGTTTGAAAACCCTCATCCCGTACATAAATCCCTCCAAATGACTTTTTCCCTCTTGAGCTAGGTAAGGAGAAATGTGGAGTTGAAATTCTAGGGCTTATTTCCTATTTCGGTTCGATTACCCTATTTAGGCTTGAAATTAGTGTTTGTGCTAGTTAAACACCAAGCCCAAGCACCAAAACTAGGGAGAATAGGGTCACTTGCTGTCAGCCACCATCGTCCTAAACTTGTTGTTGTCGTTGTTGTCCTTACCCTTACCCTTGCGCTGCCACACCTCCTCAGCCGGACCACAACCATCCAGAGCCTATCGGCCACTTCGCTCCTTAAGGAGGCCACGGCATAAGAAAGGCTCGTGCCTCGGTCAGATGCCATAGAACTAATCCGGATCAAAAAAGCTTGGTACGATCCTCGCCACCAAGTGGTCTTGATCTCGCCTCCGTCTGTTTGCCTCTAGATATGTGGTAACCTACCACTCCGTCTCCTAGCCCAGCAACTGTTGAGTGGAAACTCGCCAATTGCCACACTCCCCATCTCTTTTACCTGTCCTACAACCACTAGAGTCCCCCAAAACTAGAACGATTAAGGAGTTCGGTATCACATCCGGCAACGTACTAATCTTTCTTGTGGAAATGGTATTTGGGTCGGGGGAAGATTGTTTATCAATCCAAGAATATTATGAATTGTCTGTGACCCATATAAATTCATTTAACATCCAAATTCACACCAATTTCCAAATGAGAGCAGTAAGACCCCGTTGGTCCAATGTTTTCTATTTTGCTAGCTCACATGCATCATCGGGCCTCGTGATGACCCAGACTCTTGTGATGTAATGTTTTACGAGTTTCATCAGTTATCAATAACTTACCAATAAAGGACTTTTGAAAGTTGGATCTCGAACTTAAGCATGGGTGCAACTTAAGCAAGGCGCTCTGCCATTCTTGCCAACCCTTCATTAGTTCCAGCAGCTAATATACATGCTCTGTTTTGTTTGTTAGTTAGTTAGTTAGTTTTTTTTTTTGTGTGAAATGAAGGGCTGGTGCCATGGTGCGGCCCCTCTCAAGCCTAAATTAATGAACCTGTTAAATAGAAGGGAGATTAAGCTTGACTCAAGTTTAAAACACCAAATTAATGATTTCTTGTTTATATCAAGTTTTGAGAATCGGGCCGGTTCAAGGGACATTAGATTTAACACTAATTTTGACATTATTTCTTAACTATTAGATTTTAAAAAATTCAATGGTCTAGATCAATTCTAAGTACGATGTCAACCTACTAAAACTGATGTAACAAGTGACGTGGAATTACCTAATTTCATAACTCAAATTACAAGAAAAAAATAAAAAATCTAAATCTAAAATCTGAAAAAATCAATATGTATGATAAAAAGAAAAAGATAGCGGAGGATCACTGTATCTGCAGGCTAACAAATTCACTGGCGACAGTTCTACTTGGAAGAGGTGCATACTCAATAATTAAGACAAAGGATGATAAATTCAAGATAGAGGAATAGAGATCAGATTATGGGAGCAATTACTTATGAGGAATTATTCATAAGACATTATCAAATGAGTAAAACAAATGGTTCTACACATGATGCCAATTTTGGAATTATTCATGCTTTGGTTCTTTTGCTCTTATGTATTCTTTGTTTGTTCTCGTAGGTCTGCGTCTTGTTTTTGTATCATTTTTTTTTCCTTCAGATTTTAGTTTTAGATTTTTTATTCTTTTCTTATAATTTAAGTTGTTATGAAATTAAGTTATTCCATATCACTTGTCATATTAGTTTTAATAGGTTGACATCGTATTTAAAATTGATTTAAACCATTTAATTTTTTAAAATCTAATAGTTAAAAAGTAATAACAAAATTAATGTTAAATTTAACCCTCCAACCGGTATGTTTCAGAATATATCTTGAAATTATATCATGACTCTCAACGATCTTGCTCCCCGAACTTAGGTAACTAAGATTACAGTTCATCACGCACGTGGGCGAAAAGGCTCGAACTAGAAAAACGCGTCCGAAGTATAAAAAGCCAAAAGAACAGAAAGTTTCCACAAAAAAAATAAAATAAAAAATGACGATTTCCACACGTGCAAGTGACGGAGGCAACAGACACGACGACACCCCAATGAAATCCCGGCATGTAATAAACAATCGTATGGCTCAGGTAAGTAGTGGCAACAACGTAATTTACCTTAAAGCCAGTGGGCGTTTTCGCCAAAAGGCAAAGTATAAAGAGAGGCAACCCCTTCCGGGAGTTGGGTAGAGAGTCTCTGCTGTGTTCTCTCTCTCTCACGCAATTTCTTGGTCGCTTCCTCGCTCACACTCGCTCACACTCGCCTTTATCTCTCACTCTCTCTCTCCTCGTCTTCAATCTCAATTTCTAGGGTTTCAATTTGACCTAAATTGAATTCGAAGGGATACCCGAATTTTCTGTAATTTCATCGCAATGGACTCTGATTCTTGGACCAACCTGTTCTCGTCTTCAAACGCGAGGAGGTACCAGTCTCGATCCGGTGAGTTTTTTTTTTCTTTTACTTTCTTTAAAAGAACTTGGATTTTGTTGTTGTTGATTTTGGGTTTTTGATTGTGGGTTTTGATGGGTTTTGCAGATCTGTTCGGGCACGAGGAGATAGAAGGAGACGATGAGATAAAGGCTGAGTTTTTGTGCCCTTTTTGCGCGGAGGACTTCGATGTCGTTGGGCTTTGTTGTCACATCGATGAGGAGCATCCTGTTGAGGCTAAGAATGGGGTAGGTTTGATTTTAATTTTGCAATCTTTGTTGCTTTTTGTTTTTTGATTTTAAAGTTTGAAGCTTTTTGAGTGTTTTAAAGCTTTTGAGGTGTGTTTCGTTTAGCTGAGATGTTACTGTAAGTTTTCGGGTGGGTTTCGGTTTCGGTTTGGGTTAGAAAGGAACGAACTTTGGAGTGATTGTTTCAGTCGTATGAGTGTTGTTGTCTAGTTTTGATGGTAGACAAGGTATGTTAGTGGTTAAGTCTTGGCTTGTTCTGGGTTTTGGCTGTGGTTTTAAAAGAGTTGAATGTTTCATTGGGTTTGCTTGAGTAGGTTCCAGTTTCAAGTTTCTGGAGTGGGGTGATGTGTTTGAATCGTTTGATGATGGTGAGCCATGAGAGTTGATTATTTGTAGAATGGAATATCTGTTAGATTGCTTTTATTTTAAACTATTATGTGGAATGCTCAACACTAGACAAAGCATCTGGCGTCTTTTGGTTGAGTATGAACTTCTTTGGACGTCTCTTTTACTTGTATGAACCTGTTGGTCTTATAACCATTCACTTTTTCTCTTTTCCCAGGTCTGTCCAGTTTGTGCTAAGAGGGTTGGATCAAATCTTGTCACACATATTACCACGCAACATGGGAGTCTATTAAAGATATCCTTTTGAATTTGTATTTGGTTTTGAATATTTTTGTGCTTTCTTTGTTTGTGGTTAATTTTAATAATTGGTGCATCACCAGGAACTTCAATATGTGGTTATTAGGAGGTAAATCCGTCTAAACCATGAATAACTTAGGTGTAGTTAGTTAAAGCCGTCTAAACCATGGTTATTAGGTGTAGCAACACTGAATCATGCATGAATACCTTCCCCCCGCCCCCAAATTTCATGGACAAATATTTTAAAGAGTTAACAGCTCTAGTTCAATGGGGGCATTAAAAAGTTGATTGTTTTAAACGAGTCTTAGGATATGCAACTTTATCTCATCTAATTCGGATCAGTTCTAGAATAAGTTAGCTAGTACACATACATTCATGTGTCCTGTGCACAAAGCAGTAATCATGTGATCGAGTACCATCATCACCTTGTACTGTATTCACCCATTCTCTTGTCTTTTACAATGACTACCTATTTTCATCCAAACTGGGCTTTTCCTTCCATGTGTTTTGATATTCTATACATGTTTTAGTTGTTTAAGTCTCAGTAAAAGTGATTTGTTCCTTGACTATCCATTACGTTCAGCGCAAAAGGAAATTGCGCAGGGGAACTAATTCAACATTTTCAATATTAAGGAAAGAGCTGCGAGAAGGAAGTCTACAGGCCCTCCTGGGAGGGTCTTCATTCCCATTTTCCTCAAACACTGAACCTGATCCTTTGTTGTCTTCGTTTATATACAATGCATCTGATGAACATGTGAGCGAACAACCCCTTCCTTTAGTTGAAGCACCATTCATGAAGGAAAGCACAAAAGAAGAGTCCTCAGAAAGGTATGAGCATATTAGCATGACTTCTTTTATCTTTCCTTAACTTCTCAACTGCAAATGAGAAATTTTAGGTCTGGATCTGGATCAGATCAGCTACTGATAATGAATCTTCAAGCTTTTTTGCGTGTTATTTATAGCGAATTTACTATGGTTTCCTAGAGTATTAACGCTTCTCTGTGGTGACAGAATTGCCCAACAACCACCTCTATCAACTAAAGACCAAGAGGAGAAGGCTCGGAAGTGTGAGTTTATCCAAGGATTGCTGATGTCCACCATTCTTGATGACTTATGAATCAAAATGAATCAAAAGCGTCTAGCAGAAACGGCCAATCCTTAATTAGGACCCAGAGCCCTAGTGTCAGACGGAAAAAAGATGGTGGTTCTATTTATGTAACAACTGGTAATAGTTAGAAAAGAACAACTATGTATTTGTATTGTACTTAGTTTATGTGGATAATGAAAATAACAACTTATCACCTCGACGTTTCCTTCTTTCTACCCTGTCAAAGTTCAATCTAATGAAGAACTAACGAAGAACTGGTGTGCACAAGTGTACGGATTTGGAGTTCATTCTTATCAAGAACAACCTAACGTACTGATTTTGAGGCCAAAAGAATTCAATGGAACAAGACAAGGAACTGGTGTGCATCAAACGGAACTAGATCGAATACAAAAATTATTGAGTAAATAAAATGTATACTTGGGAGGCCAAAAGAATCAATGGAACATAACTAGGAACTGGTTGAGAGCTAGAACTACCCAAAACAAAAATATATATTTTGCTCTCGTTGAGAGTTGAACTCAAGACCTCCCGCTTACTAAACGGGTGCTCTAACCAACTGAGCTACGAGAGCTTGTTGACTAAGATTCCGCCCATGTGTAATTTGACTAATTCAATGACATTCGATTTACTCTAGATTGTTTTTTTCTGTAAACCTACCACGTGAATGAACTGTATGGATGAATTTCATAGGTTAGATGTTTAACGGATCAGAGCCTTCGATGTCTTGGCAGGGGAAAGAGCCGCAGTCAATTCATTCATATGTTCAATCTTCTACGACAGTACACACCTATGTTGGAAATGGAAAGGACAAAGCTGGCTTCCTAAATCGGCATAAACCTAAAATAGCCCAATCGGAGCCAGAGACGAGTATCTACAGCAATGGAGTCGTGGAACCAGATTGCGTACCTGGTCAATACTCCACAACTGTACCTCGGAGTACTAGACCAGTATAGCAACACAGCCAAGTCTCAAAGATCTAAGGAAGGGACTGAACTCCTTTTGATCTGAGATCTAAGGGATGGACTGTACTCCTTTTGACCGACTTAAGAGGAGCGTATGACCATTCTATAGTCTGGCAGCGCAAGGCAAGGCAGCCAGAGTCATGACATTGGATTCAGTTCATCATAGGAACACATCATATACATAAGATTTTCACGTTGAATTGATTAGTCAATTCGTACAATAAGAGTAAAGGTACGGAAGAAAAAACACCTATACATACATATACAGAAGCTAGATTTTTTTTTCTTCATCATCTAAATAGTAGTAACAAAAGTCAACAGCCAGCGACATGTCCCTGAAAGATCATATCATCTTAATCTGTGAAATCGCAAACAAAGTACGACTAGTCATCAAAATCCCTGATCCAAAATACATGATTCCCATTCTGAAGCACACTCCCAATTAAAGGCCTTTATTATGAACAGTTTCATCTTCCCTCAGCCCTATCAAGCCTTCAGAAAAGCCACAATCACACTCAACTTTGCTTTGATGTAAATCTACATAATTTAAGGATAGGGGTACACTTATCCAACCACTAACATGAAAAACGGGCCGGTGAACATGATCCTTAAAAGTAGATTATATTCTGCGTTATATATTAGGATAAGAACTTCAAGCTGACGCAATATAATTCTCCTCACCTCCTTGGTGTATTGTGCGACACAAAGAAGTTAAAGTCAGGATGATGGACATGCAATAGCCTAAGCCAGTTTTCAGCTGCTCGCAACAGAGAATTTGCCTTCTGAGATTCATAGACTCCATTAGGGTTCCAAAAGGAACCCTTGAACTTGTAGGAAGCCAATCCAAAGGTTGGCAACGAGAGTTTGAAGTCGGCATTTTGAATCTCTCTAGGTCGTGCACTGCTGGGATGGAGCCTATCAGTGCTTGTACCTGCACCAACCAACGTTATAACTTATAACCATATCGAAACTTCAAAAACAAGCAGGTGCATGCAGATACATTTGAGACAGAAAAAAGTACCTTTTAAGGGAGTGGACAGGGAATGAAAGGTCAAGAAACAAGCATCCAAGCTCTGTAATGTTGGACCTGTAGGTATCCGATATATGGGATACCTTTATTTGAGAATGCACAACGCAAACTTTAGATCTATAATCAAATATGCATCCTTCCTGTATGTTTACTACCGGGAAATACGAAAATAAATACATACCATGCTACAGAGATCCAACTAGAAGGTGATAAATCACAGCTCTTGTAAGTCCTCAGCTCTGGAAATTGGGATGCGAGAACTTGAATCTGTTGGATGGTAATGATTTGTGTTACAATATATTTTAAAAAAAAATTACCAAAAAAAAGGAGTTCTTTTGTGTACAGTGTTCTGACACAATACTTGCCTTATCAGCCAAAGGTTCACGGCCAAACGGTTGATCGTGCTCCAAATATTGAAATACAAGCTGACCAGGAGGGTTGCAAATCTCACTTTCATCACTAGAGGAACCAATTAAGGGTTTATCTCTTGGTGCGACTCTATTCCAACCAAGGCCATTTACATCAGCAATATTCTGCCGACTCCAAGCATTATCAACAACACCATTTATACGTCTTTCTGTTCCATAGTCACTGCTGCCATCACTACTTGTCTCCCTCGATGACTCTGCATCACTGTCATCACCATGCCTCCTGTGAGAAAAGCAAGATTATCTAACAAAATTGGTTTACTGAAAAAGATATGATTGGTTCTTATGCTGATTTCACCAAATCCAAAGACATACAGTTCTTACTAACTATTAACATGTAAATTCTGCAATGTGCTGCCAAAATCCCACATGTTACCGTACCACCAAAATAACACCTAAACCACTAATCTGTCAAGTTACTACCATGTATTCTATCAACACTTTGGGTTATCAATGCCTATAAGATGCCTCACATGGCAACTAGATCAATCCTAGTCCATCACCATAATTCATCTTCACAAGTTAGTCTTTTCACTACCTGATACCACTAACAACAACTACATCAATCCTAGTCCATCACCATAATTCATCTTCACAAGTTATTTTTTTCACTACCTGATACAACTAACAACGGCCATTGTTCCCTGTATACTTTGACAAGACTACAATTCCTATCGTCATAGGCCCTACTAGAAGTGAAGAACATATTGCAACCTCACCAACCTAGCTGTATTTATGTTACCTTGAGCATTCCACTTAAGATTCAGGTGGGTTTTGTATAACAGACTTTAAACTACTAGAGGGTTTTGCATCTGCTTTATTCACAAAATTTCTAGTTCCTTGAGTGTGGCAGAAGAGGTAACAGTTGTTTCAAAACATATAAATCTGACCACATCAAACCAATGCATGAACACATTTCAAGGAGGTAGTTTCTACAAACATAATTATAGTCCACACTCCACAGTGCTCAAGTAAAAACTCGTACATACTGAGAAAGCTCGAAAGTAATCTAATTCAACAAACTGCTGACCTTATCCTTGTGGGAGGCTTTGATGGGTCTACATAGAGCTGAATGGCAGACAAGTACGGAACATAGTACTGTATGACAGAGTCACTCCCATTTAACAAAAGAGGGACACCAGCTCCGTACGCACTCCACTCCTTGAAAGATTCCCATAAATCTCCAAGCACAAAATAAGGATGTGACTCTGGCTCATGAGTCCTCCATCCCCTGATACTCGTCTATCAATCACGAAACGACACTACCATAAGTACCTCATGTTCAATTACACAGCAACCCAAAATTGAAACCAGTGAACTAAAATTGCAAAAAGAAACCCAATTTAAAGATCATATAATTAGCTCAATTTTAAAGCATTTCTCAGTTCCAGAGTATCAGCAATGCCATCTACTATCCTACGAAAACAAAAGCCCGAAAACCAAAGATGTTAGTTATGATTTAGCAATACCTTGGGCAAAAACTGAGCACGAGCCAAGGGCGTGGTGAACTCAATGAACCGATCTAAATTGGCGGCCTCGCTGAGTGCTTCCCGACCCGACCCAGAACTATGCGACGTGGCACAGTCCTCCGACTCCACGACCACCGAAACCGACACCTGCTGCTGCCGCTGCTGTTTCTTCTCCTGTTCCAGCTTCTGTCTCTGAAGAAGTTGCTGTTGTTGTCGTTCTCGAATCGGGGGAGGGTTGTAGAACCGGTTCTCGCCCCGAGCCCGACCGATCGAAACTCCGCCGCCAGACATTTTTTCTGCAGCTGAAATCAAATACGGCGTCGTATGAGGGGTTTGGGAAGTGTGAAGAGTAAACAGAGAAAGAGAAGAGACAGGAGCACTTGGGGTTTTGAGGAGAAAAGGGGAAGAGTCCAGAGGCAGTTTGGGAGTTTTGGTTACAGAGGAGTCGTCTATATGTATTGGTCGGGAAATTACCGTAAGGGGTTTGGTGTGTTTGATAATGACCTATATGTCCTTTCCTTTTGTGACGGTGGAGAAACTGGAATCGACGCTTATGCCACGAATATATATCAGATGCATTCTTCTGAGTAATTATTGTGTGGGACCTGGAATTCGGAAGTGGATTTGGCCCAGATCAGCTCTGGTGGGCCTTGAACTGTGAGATTGATTGCCCTAATTTTTTTTTTTTTTTTTCTGAATTTCTTTTGGTTGGTGTTTGATGAATTTGGTGAAGAGATGAATGATAAAATCATAAAATCGCAGTGAGGGTAAGTTCGAGACACTGCAAGCAGTCCTTGTTGGTATAACAAAGTAGAATTGGGAAGAGACAAGATTTTACATATGTAAACGGTTATATATAACATCTCTTTCACGATATGCATATGAAATTTACTATTTAGAAAACACGAGTTAGTTATGAAGTAAAAATTGACAACTGAGTAGCACTCATAGGTTCACTTATGGCATGAGTTTTTTCAATGGTTTACAAAAATGTAATGCAAATTTGGAAAATTTGTTGTGTGAGAGGGGAGTCGACATGACTGGGTCTTATAACGAGTCCAAATATGTGTTCGGTGACAACAAGGATTCACTTTAATGAGGTTATGGAGTCCCTGAGATCCTCGCACACCGTCTTCCATAACGGCCTCAAAATTGGTGGGTTTGTGGAAGCCCCATTGATGTTCTCTTTGCTCGCGTCAATTCTTTCTCTCGCCTTCCTACAACTCATAGATCTCCTTCGACGAGCCGATTTCGACGCAAGAAATCATAAGTAGTCTCTGAGAACAGAGACAAGGAATATGAAAATTTCACTAGTGAATTTTGACTCTACGCTTTGGAATTCGAAGTCGACGTACAACTCTCAAATCCCTTTGGGTTCCATGAAAAAAGGGCTTTCACCTCACCACATAGTAGCTAAGGTATGATTTTGTGTTACCGAAATTCAGTTTGAAATTTATGGGTATTAAGGGATGATTTTTATGAATCGAATATGAGTTTGAATTTTTTTGGGTTATCAAATTTCTGGGTTTCTGAACATTGGGTTTTTAGGTTTGAGATTTTTGTGATGTCAAATTTGTGTGTTTCTGGTTCTGTTATGTAATTAAAGATTGGAGGTTTCTGGGTTCTTTTTTGTGGTTGCAGGTGTTTTTACCAGAAAAAAAATGATTACAAAAAAAAAATACTTTTCTTGTGCTACATGCACAAAGCTTTTGAGTTCAATTGTAACTCTTGCAAACAAGTGTCTGGATAGGAACACAATATGGGCATCAAAATTCAATTGTAACTCAATCATCCTAACCAAGCACTCTATATAAAAAGGCCAAAGCCTTCAAAAAGAGAGGAAGAAGACGGAGGCAGAAGTAGGCAAGACAGAGAGAGACGAAATGAAACGCAGGAGGACAAGAAGAGAACATGTGAAGAAAGCAGAGAAGCGAAGCAAGAAGCAGAAGAAGAAGAAGAAGAGCGGCGAGCCAACAAGAAGGTGGAGCTCTCAGTCTAACTCTTTATTTCTTTTGCAGCGTCTTTATTTTTCTGTCTCATCCCTTGCTCCCCGGAAGCCCCGGAAGCACGTCTTCAACGAGCCATCTCTCCTTAAGGGGCGGCGATAGAAGCAGAAGCCTTAAGGCGAGATGACCTCACGAGGTTGTCACCAAAAGAAGACTAAGGCCGCTCAGCCCCTCCCTTTGTTACAACAAACATATGGCCTTGTACCTCGCATAACAAGCCACACAAGGGGAAAAGAACAAACTTTCCAATCAATGCGAGTTTGAAGAACATGAACTTACCTTTGGAGAATCTCTGAGCAGATCGAAATAAGCTTGATTATTCAATACACGCTCTCGATCAAAGCGGAGTACAGAAACAGAGGCAACATATCTCCATGTATAGAGGAGCAGTTTCTTCAAGTCTGACTCCCAATCGAATTCGATTTTCATCTACAAACAAGTTTCTATCCTCAAGATGATAATCATCGAGATGGTGTCAAGCTGATTCGAACTAGGAAAGACATCTCTAAGGAGTTATGTGGTTCACACGATCTCATCAAGGCTACAAGTTATTTTTGGCCACGACAACAAGTTTTTGTTGAGCATTATCATGCGAGCTGGATAGCAAAGTTCGCATGTGAAGAAGACTTCGCATGAAGTCAAAAAAACAATGACTCCGTGCAGGCGAAGCGAGATGACGTTGCACAAAAGTGGAAGTCTAGGGGAGGCGAGATGACTTCGCGTTAAAGCAAAAGTCCAGGTGAGGCAAGATGACTTCGCGTCAAAGCAGAATCCCTAAGGCGAGGCGAGGCGAGGTGACTTCGCGAGGAAGAGGAAGTTCAGGCGAGGCGAGATGACCTCGCATAAAAGTGAAAGTCCAAGCGAGGCGAGATGGCTTCGCGCAAAATGGAAATCTAGGCGAAGCGAGATGACGTCGCACAAAAGTGGAAGTTCAGTAAACCTCGCGAAGAAGCAAGTCGCGGAGTCCACATGCAAGCGGAATCCGCATACACTCGGAGATTGGATTTACAAGAATCACTTATGTCCCTACTAAGGATTGTGAACAAGACGATTCAAGCCTCTTGATCGCACTGATGCATCATCCGTTTCGAGTTCCTAAATCAAATCAATAAACACTCTACCAAATTGGGTGTCTACAAAAAATACAGTTGACGGATTCAAAAATATATCTGCCAAACTCCAAAGTTGGTACAAAACCGCAAAACTCAAACTTAACGAACTACGGTCGGTTTGATCACACAAAGGGGTACGTAGGCAATCTAGCGTCTCACTAGATGCAACCATCATTCCAAATATAATCTCTGACACCACCAGTCAAATTCGACCAGTCCAAATGAGTCTAATCAAATTCCTAAAGCACCAGAAAATCAAATCCATAACCAAACTTTTTGAACTACATTGGTTTGATCCCTTCACAGGGTATGTAGGCAGTCTGAATTTAAATCTAGATGCAACCACCACTCCAACTAAATTCCCGGATCGCCTGAAGCCAAAATCTCGCTCCAAAGCTCAAATGCATTCAAACACAAATCCAAACACATTTTCAAACACTATTCCCACTCTAAAATCAAAGCCCTCCAACGAGTCATTCACTTGTTGGAACACTTGAACTACGAGTGACTTGATCTCCACTAGGGTACGTAGGCAACTCATTCCCAAATGCAGGTGCAGTCGCAAAAACAAACAAACCTACAATGGTCTCTTGATAAACGGAATCAAAGGGTGTTCTCTTATAACAATGGATTGTAATTAAAAGACACGTTCTGTATTGAATGAGTCGAAACAGACATAATTAAAACTCTATTCTGTTAATGAATATGAGTGAAATTATGTTGGGTGACATTTACATCTCGTGCATATTTTTACTCAACAGCAGGTTAGAGTTGGTAGTGTTATTTTGATTGTTTCCACCAAACATGGGTTAAGCTTACTCTAGAATAAACTCAGCTTAAAGAGTGCTGGACTCCTATAAGCCTAGGTTACACAATCCCTTCTAACAAACATGCAATGAGGGTTATAGGACAACTTTGTTATGTGAATATGAGACCCACCTTAACTTGGCTGCCCAGTTTGAAACTTTGAATGACTGCCCTATAAACTCAAATTTGCTCATGCAGTACTCGTGGGTGCTATAGGTATAAATTTCCAGATGGTTAATTTGTTAAAAACAAAATATGAAGAGCAAAACGCACTATTATTATGTGATGAAATATATTCCTTGAGTGAGCGTTAGTTATCACTTATTGGTAAGACTGCTTGTTCATGTGGTTATGAGATTGTTGTTCATATCAACAACAACAACAAAACGAACATTGCAAATATGATCAAATCCATGATTTTCATTTCGTTTATTGCAAACGGGAAAGAAATACAACATTCACTCTTGAATCAAACCCCATCACAACAGATCTAGAGCATCAACACACCAAATTTAGTTATAGGCATCATGGTGCTCCAAGAGGTAGGCCTCAATGACCTTAAAGAGGTGAGAAGCCTTCTCTTTTCCGGCCTTGACATGCTCTTCCTTGATCTCAACATCACCCTTGACATGGTATTCACTGGTGCTCTTGATGACGGTACCACTGCCGGATGCCACCAACTTAGTCTCGTAGCAGATCTTCTCGATTGTTTCAGGAGCTCCCTCAATCACACTGTAGCTATAGACAAAGTTCTCACTGTCAATGGCATCAATTCTGTGCTTCACATAGCTGTAAGTGCTACCTGCAAATATAATGAAACAAATTAGTTAAGAATGCATGATCCATCTATTCTGTGTTGTGGCTCAAAATAAGTCTTGGATTTTGCTTTACTATGAATTTGTATCAATGTTAACGTGAGCTAGACTAGTTACCTTCGCCGAAGGTGATCTTCTTGATGGTTCCAACACCACCATCTCCTTCGAGGATCTCAGCGGACTTAACTGCCTGGGGGGCAATCTTGGGGATGAGGTTGTCAGCATCGAGAACGAAAGCCTTGAACAACCTAGCTGGGGCGATAACTGAAGTGTATTCTGCCTCGTACTTGAAGACACCCATGATTAGTTAAGTATTTGGAAACTGAGAAAACGAAGGGGATCACTGAGATTTATGTTGTAGTGGGAGATTTTGAGCTGTGAAGAACTGAGGAGTAGCTATGGGTATTTATAGGTTCGACGATGAAGGTTTTACATTACAAGTTCCAATTGTTTAATTGGTTGTGAGCATTGTGACGGGTGACCATTACGTTTGTACATGGAATATCTTGAAACTTAGTCAAGGAAGGCACCTTGGTATGAATAAGAAACATCCAATTAAGCTCACGAGGTGGACTATAATCTTAAGAAGTTTCTTCCCATTGTTTGATAAAAGGTACAATATCCATGTGCAACTAACCTATGATTTTCGATGAACGATGTTTTCTCCGATTTTAAAATTTCTAACAGATTGATCATTACTCTCGATCTGTCTATCGATAGATCAAGGTTCAAGGTTCACAGACATTAGAATTCTCTTCAGAAGCAGCTTGAGTTGATTCATTCCCATTAATAAGTTTCCAGTTCCATGTTTTCTTTTCTTTTCACCCTCTCATTTTCACTATTCACCATCCTTATCAGTTCAGATAGTAAAAGCAAAGACGATCATCACAGAGCCCACAAAATTAACAATGACTTAGTTCCTTGCTGGCTAACGATCCCACTAGGTTACACCAAAATCCCATGTTTTAATATTAGTATGAATATCATTTAAGCAAGTTGAAAGAAAATTATATCCTCTGAACAATAATATAGTTTCTGTCCAGTGACTCCATATAATAGAGTTGCATGGACCCTTCTGTTTTATCAAAAGGACTTGGAATAATCTGTATTGGTTGGTCTATATATATGAAAAATATATATACATGCAATGTATCGACAAGAATGAAAAGTTAAGAACGTGAACCTGAACTGGAAAAGAACATGTTTAAGAGCTCTTGAAAATAGAAGCTTTCGGATCTAGCAGCCGATGTTGAAATGCAGGTCATTCGATCAAGTCGAGTCATCCTAGCTAGCTACTTCGAAATTTCTGTGAAATATGCAGTTTTACCATTTGATTCCAAGTAATGCACGTAGTACTCGATCTTAAACCCCCACTTGTAGATTTTACTGTCTCATAAAGTCATAATTAATTTGATAGCCCTATAGTGAAATCTAGAGTGCTTTACTCTTAGCTTGGTAAAGTTTAAAGTTTCTGTACTGAGCTTCTTAGTTTATTTGCAGCTGACCACACCATTATCGCACATGTTAGAACTTAAAAACCAGCTGAGTACACAGAACTGTCGACTGAATTTACTTTGCCAAAGGTTCATGAGAGCACAAGTTGCTGAAAGCAGCAAGAAACGAAATATAAAAACAAGGACAACGAGCGTGCATGAATCAATTCCGATTAGAAGCTTCGTTTTACGTTCAAGACTTGAAAAGCTTCAGTCATTCAATAATGGCAACCACAACCACGGTTGATTAACATTTGTTGTCAGTATGATCAAGGTGGGCTGCATTTGCCTTATGCAGTGAACAAAAATTATTTATAATTTTTTTTTGTTGGCAGAGTCTGTTTTGTTTTTAAAGAATATCTCACCTGCATAACATAAGTCTGAACACTTCAATATTCATCTTCAACAAGGTCATGTACAAAAATACTATATACAAAAGTTATTACTTCAATCCAACAATAGAAATTGAACAATTCAAAGTTTAGTAGTCAGTAAAAATACAAATTATATACTACTTAAGTTGTGCTCTTCGGTTACTTGAAGCATAAAACTCATCAATAATCGAATTTGAATTAATGGTATCCACAATGTCTCTCTCAATATGCACTGTCATTAAATCTGCGAGAAAATCATCATTCATCTTAGTTCGAAGTCGATTCTTAATGAGTTTCATGGCTGAAAATGCCCTCTCTGTTGTAACCGTAGAAACAGAAAGAGTCATCACTAAACGGACTAGTCTCTCAATTAACACAAATGGTGTTTTTGTGTTAACAAACTCTTGACACAATTCAAAAAGGGTGCATAGATCCTAAAATTCCTTAAGTTTAGAGAATTGATACTCAAAATGCTCAATTGGTTTCTTAGATCATCCAAATCCGACATATCATGAGGATAGAATTTCTCAGCGAAACTACAAATGTGCGTTGTCAATGTCAAATGATTGGAAACCAAATCGAGGATCCAATGCAGAACTAAGAATCAAAAGCTCCCTTGTGTTCTCATTGAATCTAGTATTTAGTTCTATCAATTGAAAATCAATTACGGTATTGAATATTTCATCACAATAATAATGCTCAATAATAACAAAAATTTGTTGTTGAGAAGGACGACCCGTACCTTCTAAATGGGGAGCAATAAAATCTGGAGCAACAATTATATCTGTAGCACAAAACGATACAACACTAGTAAAGAAATCAACCCAATCATCTTCTCTCAACTTCTCAAGACGACCTTTAGTACTAGACTAGATGTCAAGACACACCCCGAATTTCACCCTGAAACCCGAAGTAAGTCATGCGGGGACCACCTCCAAGGAAAATTTACTGAAGAGTTCGGCGAACTTCCCTTGAAAATGGACAATCCTAACCCGGAAAATTGAAGAACTACTCTCTAAACAACAATTATCAATCCTCCAAAACAACTCATAATTATCAAGATATAATTATTCAAATAATAATCTGAGAGTATTCAGAGCTACTAAAAATCAACGGAAACATAAAACAAAACCTAGTAGATTAAACAGATAACCTACTGGTGGAAAGTAGCTAAGAGATGAGTGACTATGCTTCGTCGTCTCCTTCTAGACCCCACCCGAACTCTGCAGACTGGGCATTTTTAAAACGAAGGGCCCAGGGGAAAACATCCGGAAACGTTAGAGTAAGTGGACAAAAATAAACAAAAAAATAAACATCAGCACTATGTTTTCCCGATTTACAAATTCAAAAAAAAACGAATGCATGCTTCAAATGAGAAATCTTTTATCCCATAAAATCGAGCCTCTTCAGCTCAAATATATATATATATATATATATATATATATATATATATCAATATACGTATGTATCTACATATACCATACTCCCAATATAAATTAATAGATTTAAAATAATCTATATTGGGCTACTACGCTCACGTCCAACGCTCACGTCATGCCTTAATGCGGTGCTACACTACGTCATTGAGGTGGACATACATGTGTATAAATATGTGCCCAGATCCCGTATATGAATTAAACACTCATACATGGCTACTATGCTTACGTCCAACGCTCACGTCACAACATAATGCAATTATATATATGTCATTAAGGTGGACATACATATATGGCTAGCTAGCATTTGTATACATACTCTTCTCACAAATATATTTATAATCTACCGAAAATCCCATTTTCGGTAACTTTCCACAATAAGTGGAATCGTCAAATAAGAATGACGTCAAAGACTTCAACAAAATAATTTACTTAACAATAAACAACTGCATGCATTTTAATTAAAAAAAAAGTCCACTCACAAATTAGGCCTAAGCCTGATGTCGGTCGGAGGTCTCCTCCGCTCGAGTCTCCTTACGTCCTGTTCCAAAAACATAATTAAATTCTTAATTAAAATACCGACGCTTATAGAAAAATAGACATAATTAAATATGAGCTTCGCGCTCTCAACCATGCCTATGTTCTAAATCTTAATTTCACCGTAAAAACTGACATACTGAAAAATCACCTTCCACCGTCCTAACCATAAATAATTCAATGGCCGGATTCTAACTTATTAATCCGCAAAAAATACCAAATTTTAAAAATTTCCAAACCTATCCAAAACTCCTCTAAAAATTCTAAAATTCATACCAATAAACTCTTAAAATTTCTCATTAAAAACACTTTTTCAGCGGCGGCTGGTGGCCAGCTCCGACGACCTCCAATGCATACCAAATTTTGTCAGCACATTCCTCTCAACATTCTCTACAACTTTCCTAACTAGCACAAACACCAATTTCAAGCCTAACTATGCTAATCGAACGAAAATATCAATAAAGCCCTAGAAATTCAAACACCGATTTCTCCTTACCTAGATCAAGAGGGAGGGAGTCATTTGGAGGGATTGTTGCATGGGATGAGGGCTTTCCAAAGAGCCAAGGATCGCTAGCTATGACGATCGGAGGAGGGAGTTCCGGTGACGGGAAGTTCCGGGCAGTCAGAACTTCCGGGTTCCGCTGTGGCTTCTCGGCGGCGCTAGGGCAACTGCCACCACCCCAGGGAGATAGCTGGGTTGACAGTCGATCGATTGTGACATGTGTGGCGGTCTGGGGCGACCAGACGGCCACGAACTGGCGGCCGGAAATCTGGCGACGAGAGAGGCTCGGGAAGAGAGAGAGAGTCGGGAGGAAAGAGAGAACTGGGAGAAGAGTGGGCTTGACCCAAACCGGTCCAACACCTCATTAAAAACTCACTCCAAAATTTAACACCCCAAAAATAATACCCCAATAAAATTGACATTTTACTAGCAAAAATTTACCATTTTTACCGTCGTCACATTTTTCTCCCATGAAAAATTCCTTCAAATTAATCGCTCCCCACAACCTCTTTGGGGACCAATTAAACTATAAACTTAATGACGAAGACGATAAAACTCTTATTAACATCATGCTAGTAAATAAGGTAAAATTTAAGAGTCGGAGCGTGACACTAGATTCATGGCATTTGTGATTTTTTGAGATTGTTCTTGCAATAATTTACATAGAGCATTTGTGATTCCCATAGTTTTCTCCAACAATAATAAGCAAAACACAAAATCAAATGATCTTATAGCTCTAAAAGCACCCAAAGCTTGTTCATGGAGCATTTGTGGCCACATATTTTTCCAATAAGACCATTATCTCTCATATTTTTCAAAACAGAACTAGTTGAATTAAACAATTTCATCATGTTCTTGATAGAATAGTACCGTGAACTCCACCAAGTAGCTCCCGCTCTTTGTAGATTACATGTTTGATTAGCTCCCTTGCCAGTTTCAAGTTCCCCAGCAGCAATCTGTTCTACAACTTCAACTTCTTGGATACATTTCAACTCAGAAGTATGCTTAGCAGATGAGTCGACAACATTAATGATACTAGTCAACATTTCAAAAAACAAGCAAACAACACTCACATCGATCTTTAGCTGCTGCATTTAAAGTTAGTTGTAGGCGATGAGCAAAACAGTGTACATAATATGCGTATGGGCACTTTTGGAAAAATAATGCTTGTAATCCATTCCACTCATCATTTATGTTGCTAGCGCCGTTTTTTTAATTTTCTCCTCGTGTTCTCTATGTGTCGTTTTACTTTTTTTTTTTTAAGACGACACTGCCATTTTTTTGTTTTGTATAATTTACAAACAACTAGTTGAAAGATGCTACTGTTTGTTTTGTATTATGGTAGATTTATGAAACAAAACGGTGTCGATTCATTAATCTACTACTATAATTATATACAATTTATCTAAAAGAAAATTAACAAAAATGTATGTAATGACCATTTTGGCTTGTGATGAATGAAAACTGCACACGATTTATATTTGACTAAAATAAAAATCAATACATGCAATATATGTTACCTATTGAGATTTTGATCAAAAGAATTGTTGTTCTATGCAATAGATTCTCACCCTCTTAATTATGGTTTCTGACTACGTCACTGTCCTGTGGTAAACTTTTTCTTGGCATAGGCGCACATCATGCTCAGAGCAACTTCAGACATATTGTGCAGCTTGGGTACCTACGTGCATGTCTCTCATTTAAGATCAGCGACATGCGACATGATTCCTCTTATTATATATAGCTAGCTACTTCCATCGAGAAAGTTGTACGAAGAATGCTAGTTGAGGAACATACTTTCTTTAGGGCATTTATGCAGATATGCTCCCTGAAAGAATGTTTGAATCCTGTGGGAATATGAGCAGAGGCGGAGCCAATGAAGGACCAGTAGGGGCCTGTGCCCCTAGTGAAAAATTGAATTTCTTTGGCTAATCTTCTTTGTGCCCCCAGTGAAATATTGAATTTCATTTGTTAATTTTCTTTGTGCCCCCACAACAATTCATCTTCTTCAACTTCTGATCGGGAGGAAGCCTAGTTTCTTTTCTATAGTTCTATTTCTTGTATTTAGGCTTTAGCTTTTTAGATTGGACTTTTAGACTGTCTGTCAATTTTCACAAAAAAAAAACTCTAGACCAAGACAAAAGTCATTATTAATTTGAATTAATGGGATATTTTTAACCTGAAGAATGAACACAGTGGTCATGGATAGAACATTTAGTATGTGAACTTTTAAGTGTGGGTTGGGAGCTATGTAGAAAAATTCTGGGTTTGCAAACTTCAATTTTTGTACACACAAGTTAGCCACAGGTAATGCTTATAGTTGTGCGTGTGTGTGTGTGTATATATATATATATATGTATATGTTCGTAAAATTTAGCCGCAAAAAATTTTTGTGCCCCTATTGATATATTTTTCTGGCTCCGCCACTGAATATAAGAGAGCAGAAAATTTATATCCATATCAACATCTAGGTGTTTTTCTACTACTTTACGTTCTTTTAGGTGTTTTGTGATTTCCATCTTCATATGCTCAGGGAGTTCACTGTCCGACATCCACATATCAATATCTTGATATTTTGTCTTGATTGTCTCATCCTCATTCGACAACGATTTCTGAGTTTCCATCTGTTTATACATCTATGGCGACAGGAAGAAAAAAGTAGAGAGATAGAGGAGAGAACTCAGATTAATAGAAAATTCTACAATGCATTAACTTTATGCTAAAATTATAAAATGAGTCCTTAAAATAGTAATATTAGTCATCGAAGTTGTAATATGAGTCCTTAAAATTGTAAATTTTCTAGTTACAACATTAATCATTATGTGTCCTTAAAATTGTAAATTTTATAGTTACAACATTAGTCATCATGTGTCCTTAAAGTGATAAAATATGTGCTTGAAGTGGTAATTGAGTCCTCAAAGTGATTGATTACAAAAAATGTTGTTACATCTTTAAGGACTCATATTACAATTTTGAGAACTCAGTTACCACTTTAAGCACATATGAGTATTAATGTTATGCCTACCTATTTTTTTTATAACTTTAATGATTTATATTACAACTTTGAGGACTAATATTACTACTTTGAGGACTCATTTTACAACTTGAGGATAAAGTTGATGTAACACATGCATTAACACATCATAACCTTATCCTAGATTAATAGATAAATAAACAAGCAAATAAATAAATAGGATATAAGACTAAAATGATGACGAAGTAAAAGACTCAAGATTGAACTTCGTACGTACTATTTAGCCCATAATTTTTATATGACTAAATGGAATTATTATTAATTTTTTTAAAGGAATAACAAAACTCTCTGACGAGTAGGGTGGGTCAGGGACCTTATGCCGCCAATAATACTTTATCATTTTATGGTAGGTCATGAAGGGCCTTGAACCGGTCTATGCACCTTGTGTGCCTCATCTGTTCTAGGTAGACGGTGCATCGTTTGTTTAGTCAAATGGGAAATATTAGGGTTAGTTTCATTGTTTGTTTAAGGCTAGATTAATATTTCATGCTCATGTATTAGATTAATATTAGATTAAATGAGTCCTCAAACAACTTAATTTAATGCTCATGATTAAGGCTAGTTTAATTAGGATTGTGTTTTCAAACAATAGAATGAGACAAACTGAAATACGTAAAAACAAAGGTCATTATAGTAAACAACAAAAAAAGAAAAAAATAAAAAAATAAAAATAAAACATAAAGATGATTGAGGAGAAATAAACCAAAATGAACCTCTCAAGTTTCTTTACAGGTGATTGTGATCCCGTGGTAAAAGGCTAGTTTTTATTATATATACTAGCCTATATACAAGCGAAACTCGCATGTTCTCAATATGTAGTTATTATTATTATTATTATTTTGTTATTTGTATTTTATGAAGTTAGTGGGTAGTAAGTACTGAAGATTTTCTTGGCAGTTATAACTCTCACCCGTTATAGTTATATTTTTCCCATTTTTCTCTCCTCAATTATCTCTTTTTTTTGTATTTTTATTTTGCTATTTACCATAGTAACTCTTATTCTTAATAGTCCAAATTAGCTTAATAAAGATAATATTGGTAAAACATAATTTGATAATTTTAGATACTGCTCATTTTATAGTTGTAGAGATATACATTATAAAAATAAAATTTAATATTAACGTGTCTACCGCGTGTCCATTCTACCAAAAAAAAAATTGGCGTGCCCACTTATCGTACTGTGTCGGACTTGGACATACGTACTCGTATCCGTGCTACATAGCAAGTACATAACATAGATGATCTATGTGTTACACGATAATCAAGTTCATGCTTATGACTTAATTAAGGGTAATCTTCTCCAGATAGTGGCTTCCAGCTATCAAGCTTGTTGTGGCTCCTCCGTTCTTATGTGGCATTTCTAGCAGATATTTTTCTTTTTGTGATGCAATAGTTGAAAGTTATTCTCTCTAGTATAAATACATTTGTGTTGTAATAGTTCAGGACTATTCTGCATTCTATCAAAAACTTAGAGAAAATTGTTTCTGCTTTTCTTTCTCTCTCTCTCTTATTGTTCTTCATTTTCATAGCTAGATCTTGCTAGTGTGATAATGAATGCCATGTTATCACTATGGTCTACCAGTATAGTTACAAGTCTGTATGTAATTCTAGTATGCCATTGAAAATTGATGTGCTACAGGCTAGTTTCAAAAACTTCGTCCTGACAGAAATGATATTGTTTGACAATACCATCAGTCATTACCAATATTTAATGTTCTTCATGAGAGAAGATAGTTGCAAAAGTTTCACCCAAATTCGTTCTTTCATTCTACTCCAGAATTTCCAAGATACAGTATTGCATTAGAAGTTACTTTCTTAATCACATCTAATTTGGTTACTGAAGATCTTGTTTTCTTTGACCAGAATATTTTTTTGAACAATTATAGTCGAAAAATTAAGGTCACCATCACCAAAACAGAAAGTGACACTAAACCATGCTTGAATTATAGCCATCCATTAAGAACTGTGACTCAGGTGTAGAAGTTGTAGATCCTATGTTCAAATCCTATTTCTAACTTGAAACAATCTGCATAGACTTCAAAAATTCGGAAGACATGTAAAGTTTCTTGTAGATGAAGCAGTGAAATCAAAGAAACTAAATGCACACGAAACTTCGGAAGCTAACAACAATATATTACCAGAGGATTCTCATTATTTTTAGAAAATATGACAGTCATACATTCATTTTCAATACTCAGTATTCCTAAGTGGAAAATGATGCTGATGGAAAGAAACTGGAAGACGTGAAAAACTGGACACAAACTGATAACAGTAAAGTTTAGCAGTAATCATTAGGATTGGCCAAGAGGTAGCCTTCAACAAGCTTGAAGAGGTGGGATGCCTTCTCTTTTCCAGCCTTAACATGTTCTTCCTTGATCTCCACGTCACCTTTGGTGTAGTAGTTACTGGTGCTCTTGATGACCGACCCTCCATCGGAAGATGCCACCAGCTTGGTCTCATATGAGATCTTCTCAATCTTGTCTGAGATAGCATCCCCTTCAATCAAACTGTAGTTGTACACAAAGTTCTCTTTGTCAATTCCATCAATCCTGTGTGTCACAGAGCTGTACTGGCTGCCTTCACCGAAAGTGATCTTCTTGATGGTTCCAACGCCTCCATCTCCTTCAACGGTTTCAGCACCCTTGACTGCTTGTGGAGCAAGCTTGGGGATGAGATTGTCGGCATCAAGGATAAAAGCCTTGAACAATCTAGCTGGTGGAATGACCGAGATGAACTCGGTTTCATAAGTGAAGACACCCATTATCAGTTTATGAGTTGGGAAATGACACAAGAGAAGAAGAGTAGAGAATTGATGTTTGAGTTGTGAGAAAAGGATGGTATGGTCAGTATTTATAGATTACTGATGACTGAAGGTTTACCAATAGTTCAATGTGAACTAATGATTGCCTCGGTAGATGCAAGCTGTGATATTCGATCTCTTGGATATGTTCAAAATGGTCAAAGAAAGCATAACAATCCCATTAGCTTATTGTACCGGTTTGGCTTTGGACGGTGAGTACTAGACTACCAAAACTTGAAACTACGGTAGAAGACGATAAAAAGAATTAATGGGGTCGTGTTCTAGATGACTTTACTTCAATTGCACTTTGAATTTTCAATATCATCCTTCACAATCAAACATCAATTGGCTATTCCATTATGAATTCTTGGCTCCAAGATTTGCAAATTACTAATATCTATTACTTCACCGTCAACAATACTTGACATTTTCTTTAGTTTCTCCTTCCCCTGTTAACTTCAAAACAGAGACCTCTCCTTCCCCTGCTTTAGTTTCTCCTTCACCTGTTTTCTTCAAAACAGAGACCTCTGTATATGGTAGACATAGTTCCTCCTTAGTTCTATTATGTGAAATAGATATATAGTTCAAGTATGGCAGTTCAAATGATTTTAATGCATATTAGAATCAACGGCATAGCAAACTTCAAGTATGACAGTCCAAGTCTGCCAGTTCAAATGACTATGTACCACAATCAATTGGCATCTTTCCATTAGGTCTAGTGTGCATCTCTTCTTGCTCATAAAACCATACCGGAGTAGTAATGCACCATATAACTAACAGCTTATTAATCTGGCTGTGGAATTAGTCAATAAGGATATGACAGTGCTAAAATGCATCTGATCTAGGGTATGACATTAGATGTTCAATGATAATATAACATGTTGTCAAAGCTGCAGAAATCTAACATCTCATATTATGAAAGCTCTGTTTCAAACATTCAAATCAGATTTTTCAATACATCTATGGTAATAAAAGCAACAAAGGCGGACCTACTATATGCATAGACAATAAACCAACCATCAATCTCATCTGGAGTGAAGCCCCACTCCACCATTTCTTGAACTAGTTTCATTGCGCTTGATATCTGATTGTATAACATACAAATGCATTCGCTTGATATCTGATTGTATAACATACAAATGCATTCGCGAGGAGAAATAGACCAGGCAAGACAAGTTTATGATCATATGGACGAGGCAAGATAAGTACTTACTAATCATAAAATCCAAAACTTGTCTTGCATAGTCAATTTCTCTTCGCAAATGGGAGGAACTCCTCAGAAAATGCAGCAACCCTCATCTACGAGGATATGCAGAAATTCCGGGGGCTATTTGACTGTATCTCCGCCATGCCATGAAAGATGCATATTCTGACTGTCTCAGCTTTCTCTATAAATTCCATCCAAGGTACAGAAAGTTTTTTCCTCCACCGCTTGGTTACCCCTAGTGTTGTTGTAAGAGACATGTTTTCCTCTGTACAACCGCAATGGCTTTCCATCACAAATTTGTTTAGACAAAGAGATTGTAAACACGGAAAATCTGTAATAAATAATAGAACAACACGTGTACAAAGAATAATATAATTTTATTGATATGAATGCGAGTTACAATCTTTGTGAGCTCTTCTGATTCTATCTCTGAATATGGATTTGACTTAAGGGTGACAAGCACTTGTTCTTGAGACGTGAAAGGGTCATGCGAGTTGATCACGCAACGAGTATTTGATATTTGGATTTGATGAAGAACTGGCTATTTAGGGAGCTTAATAGTTCTTCGAGGGATTTTGACAATTTTCAGACTTAAGGTCGATGAAGAACCGGCTATTTGGTAGCTTGATGATTCTTCAAGGGGCTTTGGGAGAAGCCGGTGCTCTTGGGAGTGATTTTTCTCTCTCTGGTTTGCTGCCCTGTTTTTTATTGCTCCCCCTTTCCTCTTGGTATGAGAGGCGATATTTATAGTGTTAACATAGCTCCGCTTATGGCATGTAATGAAGATAATGAATAAATAATATTTCCTTAATGATAATAATCGATCAATGAATTTTGACTGATTGATTTACTTGCCAAGTTTAACATAATCAAATCAATCAAATTTTAAGATTTAGATATGCCCCCAATAGGGAATAATTGATTTGGATTGAACATCCTGCTTTGACCAGATCCTCAGTAAGGGGCGTATCATCTCGCGGACACGGAAGGAAGGCACGAGGAATCTTGACTTCCAAGCAAGCGGGCAGTTCTGGTGACGTACATTTCCGCATGTATGAGAACTCTATTGACTAGCTCCTTCGCAAAGTCTCCTACGCGGAGCCATCTCGCCTCGTCTTCATGTGCACCTACACGCGTAGCCATCTCGCCTTGCCTTTATTTACTTCTATGCGAAGTCCATTTTGCCTTCGCCTTTTACCTCTATGTGAAGTCCATTATCTAGATTCCATGCGAAGCCCACTATCTAGATTCCATACGAAGTCCGTTATCTAGATTCCATGCGAAGCCCGCTATCTAGCTCGCTTGACTTCTGGCGAGCCATCACTTGTAAGCCTAGTTACTTTGGGCATGTCCGACTTCTTTTAATCAATTTAATTTAATCGATATTTGATCATCAATCGACATTTAATAATTGATTTTGATCAGGATTTAAGATTTTGTTACCGGCCTACCACTCCCACGTTGCCACGTGTCCTTTTCGACGGCTTTCCAACTTTGTCAACTCATGAGCCATGTATCCAATTTGTCAGGTCTACGTGTTGCTTGAATTATTCAACGATTATTATTATCGTTAAATTTTATATGTCTACAGAGATAACAGACGAACATTGATTCAGATTTGAAACTTGAGACAATGTGATCTTGACCGAAAGGGATAAACCCAAGATAGTGGACGCGAGCTGGGTTTACTCACGTTGGGTTGGTTACGCATAAGAAACCCCAGATGATGATTTGAAGATTTGGTTGAGTTTGGGGATTGAGAATGAAACCAGGCTATGTAGTTGCTGACAGAAACAACGAGACTAGAAGTAATACAGGGAAGGCAGCAAAGCATACCTCTTGTGATGCTATTGCTGCAGTAAGAGACTTTGGGACTCACGGAATTCTAGATCTGGTTCGGCGGAGAAGCTTTGTTCTAGCTATGTGTGAGGTAGAAGCTTTGGTTTTTATATAATCAGTCGAATTCAAGACCTAAATAGAAGCTCTACTTGCGCTTGTTACCTTACTAGTTACCTAACCAAACCTTTAAATTTGAACAACTGAAAACTTTTAAAACTTAGGATTCGGGATCTTGTTGAGGTAGTAGTCCATCGATTTCATGACTGATTAAGATCTTTTCGATATAGTTTGTCTTGACCCAATTTATAGACTTTCTCTCTCTTTGTGTAAGCTTTTCTTTTTTCATTACTAGTTTCTTTGAACTACTCATGTGCATGTCCATTTTCTACGAGACCCTTTCTTCAGCATGTCATCTGCTTGCTCTTTGACTGCGGTCATCCATAAATCAACCATGACTACGTGCAGAACAAAATTATTGAACAAAAAATCATTTTCTTACATAATAGTTTCCCTATAGCAACACAACAACACTTACATAATGGTTTCACGATGTTGTTGTCGCGGTATAGCGACACACTGCTATTCTTTATGTAAATTACTATAGCTACATATTGATCTGGGTAGTTACATACATTTTACACTTGTGTAAATTACTATAGCTACATATTGATAGTTACATGGGTAGTTACATACGTGCTACACTTGTGTAACTACATTAACCTGCCTATGTAAATATCCATGTAACTACATATTGATAGTTACCTGGGTAGTTACATACATCTACACTTGTGTAACTACATTATCCTGCCTATGTAACTATCCATGTAACTACAGATTGATAGTTACATGGGTAGTTACATACATGTTACACTTTATTCTCACAAAGAATGCAAAAGAATGCAAAGCAATCCCTATAGCTACAATAAAGCTTCACAACAGATAAATCAAGAGAAAATCTTTACTATATTTTTAGCATCTTTCCATGTTTGTCCACTACTCTCATCTCCTGTTCTTCCCTTCCTTGAATTTAGGTGGTAGATCTAGGGGGTTGAATTTGGAAGACAAAGAGTGAATGGTAAAACTTTGCCTCACTTGTCATCGGAAAAAAAAAATCATTGAATAATCTTGGTGGGGGGATGACTGAGGTGAACTCGGTTTCATAAGTCATCACACCCATTATCAGCTTACAAATTGGGAAATGATAAAAAAGAAGAAGAGTATTATGGAAACTAGTGTTTAGGAACTGGAGGAGGTTTTTGAGTTGTAAGAGAAGAGAATGCTAAGGGGTGGTATTTATAGGTTACTTAAGGGAGGAGTTGGTGTGACAGATGAGGTTAAAGGTCACCTTATGGAGACCTAGCTATTGTGAATTAAGAAGCTGTACCTGCTATTCTCTTGGATATATCCAGAAATCCAGAATGGTCAAAGAAAGCACCCCAGCCCCAATTATAATTGGTACGTAATTGGCTTTGGACGGTGTAGTAGACAAACTAGAGAATAGGTCAAGATCTAGATGTTCTTCAAAACTTTCAGTTTAACTTTATACAAACAAAATAGTCAAGTTCTAATTGGCTATTCCATTTCAATTTTTTTTTGTTTTTTTTTTGTTTCAATACTTCACTGAACTTGCAATACTTCGCTAGCTAGGACTTCACAATCAATTATGCAAGTCGTATAGTTAACATCATTGCTTAGTTGTCCAACTTAGGATGACAATTTAGGCTTTTCAAATCTTAAAATCAGCAAGGGGTGAGCTTCATGGAAATATTTGAGGCGGCATATTAGACTTAAAAAATAGCTCACATGGAAATATTTATTGTTTAAAAATTCTCATGTCTGAGCTCAAATTTTGATCTTCAGGGAGGTGAGCTTCTGTTTTCCTATAAATACTACCTCCAGACCTCACACTTTCCCACACCACTATCAATATTCTCTTAGCTTCTTCCACATTTCAATCTCCTCATTTTAAGCTTTTTATTCCTCATCATGGGTGTGTTCACTTATGAAACCGAGTTCACCTCTGTCATCCCACCACCAAGACTCTACAAGGCCTTTGTTCTTGACGCTGATAACCTCATTCCCAAGATTGCGCCACAGGCTGTGAAGAGTGCCGAAATCGTTCAAGGTGATGGAGGTGTAGGAACCATCAAGAAGATTCACCTCGGTGACGGAAGTGAGTACAGCTACGTGAAACACCAGATTGATGGACTTGACAAAGACAACTTTATTTACAACTACAGCATCATTGAAGGTGATGCTATCGGAGACAAGGTTGAGAAAATCTCGTACGAGATCAAGTTGGTGGCATCTCCAAGTGGAGGCTCCATCATCAAGAGCACCAGCCACTACCATTGCAAGGGTGAGGTTGAGATCAAGGAAGAGCATGTCAAGGCCGGAAAAGAAAGAGCCGCTGGCTTGTTCAAGATCATTGAAAACCATCTTTTGGCCAACCCCGAGGCCTACAACTAAATCGAAATATTTTCGACCAAAAAAAAAAACTAAATCGAAATATGATAATGCTACTGCATTATAATATTCTGTTGTGTCCTGTTTGTTTTGTCATTTGGTGTCGCTTTGATATTTTTTTCCCCTTTTCTATTTCCTACCAAGCTTTAGCTGCACTTTGAGTGATGGTGAATTGTAATGTCACATTGGATTTTGTTTGAAAAGTATAGAATAAAACGTTTGTTCCTCTTATACTGTTTCGTGTTTAACCAGTTTGATTGGAAAGGCTGATTCACTATAACAGTAGAGTTGGCTTAATGTGGCTAAATGTGGACATGAAAACAGTTTCGTGTTTTAACCATTTTGATTGGAAAGGCTGATTGACTATAAAGATAAGGAAGGAGACTCGATCACTATATACAATCTCTCATTACCAAAAATCTTTTACTGATTCATATTTTCAGCAAATTGTTTGTAACGAAAATTGTTTTTTTTTTTTTTCAATGAAGTAACGAAAATTGTTTGGAGCACCACTTTAGCTTACGGTATCTGTTTGGCTTTTGACGATGAGTGCTAGACTACCAAAACTTGAAACTATGGTAGAGACAGTGAAAAGGATTATTGGTATTGTGTTCTAGATGACGTTACTTCAATTTCTCTTTGAATTTTCAATAGCTTCCTTCACAATTCACAGTCGATATTGGCTATTTCATTTCGTTTTCTTTGCTCGAAGACTTTGCATATCATCACGATGCTCATCACAGTTTTTTCCTCACATAAGCAAATAACAATTACTTCAAGTTCAAGCCTGACAGTCCGAGTCTGCCAGTTCAAATGACTATGTACCACAATCAATTGGCTTATTTTCGATTAGTTCTAATCTGCATATTCATAAATCATACTAGAGTAGTCAGTACTGCACCATATAAGTTACATCTAGCAGTGGTAAAATGATGAGTTAATGCCATCTGATCTAGGATATGATATTGGATGTCCAAATGATGAGTTAATCAAACCTACAGAGCTCTATGTCAAACATTCAAATCAATATTTCAATACATCTCTTCTAAACCAACTATCAATACATAGACAATAAACCATCAATCTCTTAGTTGACGCGTATGCAGAGAAGCCTCTCCTCATCATTTCTTGAACATATCACAGGCCCTTGATATCTGATTGCGAGGAGAAATGGACGAGGCGATACAAGTTTTTGATCTTATAGACATAGCAAGACAAAGTCATTGCCACTCAGGAGATCAAAAACTTGTCTTGCCTCGTTCACTTCTCGTAGCAAACAGACGAAGGCAGCTGCAGCCTTGAGAAGCTGAAGCTATTCCTTGAGAAGTTGAAGTTCATCCTTTGTGTTTTGCTAGCCAAACAGTGATTCGGTTTGGATATTTGAGTCAATCTCCGGATTCACTCCGCACTCTTTCTCTCAGTTTTTCTTCTCAGTGTTCCATATTTTTGTTCATAGAGCACATACACCCTGACATGAAATTCATCAATTAAAATTGAAATTCCACCAAACAGAAGACTCAGTACCATTTTGATGTCTTTCTGTATATCATGGTCTACTAGATAGATACGAAAAATAAAAAACCATAATTTTTTTCTACTAACTCTAAGTTCGGGTACAAAGACCAACTCCTCTTCTGCTGCTCAATGACAGTTTCAATGGCACGTTGGAACTCCTCATCGCTCAAGTCGTCTCCTCTGGATCGAAATCTTCCGGCACTGTTTCCTCGCCGGACCTCAGCATTTGCTAGGTGTCCGTGGTCTTGAGTATCGGCGGTGCTCAGCTCGGAGATACATACCCAAAAATTCTGATATTACTTCAAAATGCTCAAATCCCGTCCCCATTATAACATCACGGACTTGCTCAAATCCCGTCCCCATTATAACATCATGGACCTGTTGATCCGCATTCCACAAGCCCAACATAACATACTTCTCCTTAGCTCGACCATTCTGCCTCCAATTCTGTTTGTTGGAAGCATTGCGCCGAGTCATTTGCCATTTCATATGGCCCTAACGTTTGTTTACACAAAGAGATGACGGCCGAACAGTGACTCGGCGGGAGTTGGATTTTTTCATTTTGGGTCGGTTTCCCACAAGATTCCCCAACTGGGAATGTGAAGATCGGGTTGGGTTTGGGGATTGAGAATGAAACAAGGCTATGTAATTGGTAACGGAAAGAACGAGACCAGTATTACAGTGATGACAGCAAGGTATACCTCTTCTGATGTTGTTGCTGCAATAAGAGACTATGGGAATTATCTTGATAAATCTAGATCTGGTTCAGCAACCGGCAGAGACCATGGATGTATTGTAGCTGTTAGCGTTCTTTGGTCGAAGGTTTGGTATTTATATTTTTTCTCAGATTCAAGACCTAAACGAAGCTCTGCTTTTTTCTGCTAAAGTGGGCCTTCAAGCCCAAATAAAAGAACGCAAAAGACTAGAAGACCCTACCAAAATGAAGTCGAGCAGAAGAAGAACTCTTTCAATGTTTTAGTCGTCCGGAGGCAAGCCATTGAAACTTTGAGGTACTTTTACATTCGTGGTTAACCGAAATCCCAAATTCTTTATATAATTATGGTTACGTTTTGCTTTCTATTATCTCCTTGGCTAGATTACACAAAGCACTAGAAATTTTATGTAGTTTTGATTAATGAGTTAGAGGTAATGGGATACTAGCTAGATTGAAATTCCAGTCTTTTTAAAATTTTGTGTAGAAGAGGCCAGTTGTTTACAGAACGCTACAAAACAGTTAACAGTCAATAAAAAAAATAAAAAAAATTCTCACGTTCACTAACTCTTTCCACTTTTAACAATGTGAATTGGGAAATGATAAAAAAAGAAAAAGAGTAGTATGGAAATTGGTATATATTTAGGATCTGGAGGAGGTTTTTGAGTTGTGAGAGAAGAGAATGCTAGGGGTGTGGTATTTATAAGTTACTCAAGGGAAGATTTGGTGTGATAGATGAGGTTGAAGGTCACCATATGAAGACCTAGCTATTGTGAATTAAGAAGTGTTCTGTAGATGCAAGCTGTACTTACTATTCTCTTGGATATAGCCAGAATGGTCAAACAAAGCACCCCAGCCCCAATATATAGTAGAGAAAATAGAGAATAAGTCAAGTTCTAGATGTTCTTCAAAACTTTCAATTTAACTTTATAGAAACAATGTCGGGGGGTCAACATTAATTGGCTACCATTTCAGTTTTCTTTGCTTCAAATACCCTACTACAAGCTCGAGCTAGCTAGGTAGGACTTCACAATCAATTATGCAAGTCTTGTAGTTAAAATCATTGCTTAGTTTTCCACCTTTGGATGACAATTTGGGTTTTTAAATTTGGATTTTTCAAATCTTAAAATCAGCAAGGGGTGAGCTTCATGGAAATATTTGAGGCGGCATATTAGACTTAAAAAATAGTTCACATGGAAATATTAATTATTTGAAAATTCTCATGTTTGAGCTCAAACTTTGATCTTTAGGGAGGTGAGCTTCTGTTTTCCTATAAATACTAGGATTAATTATAAAATATTATCCGAACTATGATGATATTTATTTTTTCATACCTAACTATCAAAAACTTATATTTTCATACCTGAAGTTTCATTCTGTTAGCATTTGAATACCATGACCACTAACATCGTTAAATTTTGAGGACATTTTCGTCATTTCAATAAATATATCATTTTTCACATGTACTTTAACAAAATAATTTATTTTTTGAGGTTATCAAATATAAATAAAACAATTTACTTTAGTAAAAATATTCATAAAAAAAAAACTAAAATTAAATATTTATTTTTGCAACGATAGTGATAAAAGTTAGTATGTAGAACTTTTGTATGTATATATATTTTTGAAGTTACATGTTATGTCACGCTTCGACCCTTAATTTTTACCTTAATTACTAGTATGGTGGTAATAAAATTTTTTACCGTTTTTGTCATTAAGTGTATAATTTAATTAGTCCCTAGATTGGTTATGGGACGATTATTTCGAAGGATTTATTCGAATGAAGAAAATGTGACGACGGTAAAAAATGGTAATTTTTGCTAGTAAACGGTAATTTTCGTTGGGGTATTATTTTTTATTGTGTTGAATTTTAGAATGGGTATATTGGTGGTGGACTGGTTTGGGCCAAGCTCAAACCCATCTCTCTCTCTCTCTCTCTATCTCTCTCTCTCTCTCTCTCTCTCTCTCTCTCTCTCCTCCAGCCCGCGCATTCTCTCTCCCTCTCCCCGACCCTCTCTCCGCCCGAAAACGTCCATTGTCCGTCTGCCGTCGTCCGGCCTCCGTTCGCTGCCGCACCAGTCCCAATCGGTCGGCCTCCGACCCAGCTCCCATTCTAGACCGGTGAGAGGCTCCCTAGTGCCGCCGATCGAGAGGAAAACCCGCTGGAAGCCTCGACTGTCCGAGTGTTCCCGTCGCCTGAACTCCTTCCTCCGGCCGCCATAGTTGGCGAACCTTGACTCAAAATAAAGCCCTCCTCCCGTGCAGCAATCCCTCTAAATAGCTCCCTCCATCTCGAGTTAGGTAAGGAGAAATCGGTAATGAATATTCTAGGGTTTTTTATGTGTTTTCGTTTGATTGGCATAGTTAGGCTTGAAATTGGTGTTTGTGATAGTTAGGAAAGTTGTAGAGGAGGTTAAGAGGAAGATGCTGTCAAATTTTGGTGGGCATTGGAGGTCACTAGAGCTGGCCTCTGGCAGCTGCCGCTGGAAAAAATGTTTTTAGTAGGGAATTTTAATTATGAGGAGTTTAATGGAATGAGTTTTAGAATTTTTGGAGTAGTTTTGGATAGGTTTGAGAATTTTTGAAGTTTGGTATTTTTGGCGGATTAATAAGTTAGAATCCGGCCATTGGAGTATTTATGGTGGAAGGTGTTTTTCAGGATGTCGGTATTTGTGGAGATTTCTTGGTGGGTAGAGAATTTAAGATTTAGGGCGATAGGCATGGTTGAGCGCGCGGAGCTCATATTTAACTACGCCTATTTTCTTTAAGCGTCGGTGTTTTACTTACGGATTTAATTATGTTTTTGAAACATGACGTGAAGAGGCCTGAGCAGAAGAAACCTCCGACCGACATTAGGCTTAGGCCTAATTTGTGAGTTGATATTTGTTTTAAATAATGTGCTTAAAATGCTTTATTGTTGAATAATTTTCTGTTGTTGAAAATTTCCCGAAATTGAGAATTTTGATGATTATACTCATATATAGTTGTTTATGAGAATAGTATGTATATAATTAAATGCTAGCTAGCTATACGTGATTTTCCCCCATACTAAGGTACAATTTCAGTATAGGGTGACATGAGCGTTAGACGCTAGCGTCGTAGCCTTGTACGACTTTCTATTCTTCGAATTCATTCATAGAATTCGTACAAGGAATCGGCACATATATATACCCACTCGTACGTTTCCCCCATACTGAGGTACAATTCCAGTATGGGGTAATGTGAGCGTTAGATGCCAGCGTCGTAGTCTTGTATGATTATCTATTTGTCGAGCTTATTCATAGATATTGTACAAGAGATAGACGAGTGTGAATACATACTGATATATATAATATTCTAGCCTCAGAGGCTTTTTTTCTTAAAGTTTGGGAGTCTAGCGAGGCTAGACACTAGTTCAGAATTTTCGAGTTAAGCTTTTAAGCTGTCGCTGGTAAAGCGTTTTCTTTGAAAGTATTTTTGGGAAAATATTTATTTGTTGTCGAAATTGCTTTTGTCCACTCACTCTGACGTTTTTGAATATTTTCCCCTGGGCTCTTCGTTTTTAAAATGCCCAGTCTGCAGCGTTCGAGTTGGGTCTAGAAGGATACGTCGAGGCATAGTCACCCATCTTTCCGTTACATTTCGTCAGTAGGTTACATGTTTAATCTACTAGGAGATTGTTAGCTTTCGTTGTTTTTATTTATAGTAGCTCTGAATACTGTTGGGATTTTTGTATAATTTATTCTGGCTATTTATGGGTTGGAGGATGTTATTTTGGGTTAAAAGTGTGGTTCTATAATTTTTTCGGGTTAGAGTTGTCCATTTTCGAGGGAAGTTTGCCGAGTTCTTCGGTAAATTTTCCTTGGATGTGGTCCCCGCAGGAATCACCTCAGGTTTCAGGGCGAAATTCGAGGCGGGTCTTGACATGTTTAGCGAAACAAAATAAAATAAATTAAAATAAATTATATAGAGAAAATATTAAATATCGATGGAAATTTAATCATATTTTATATAAACATGGTATATTTAACCCAAACCTTGGTTCAATTATAAAACAGGTTTTTTTTTAATATTTTTGCTAAAGTAAATTGTTCTATTTATATTTGATGACCTCAAAAAATAGATTATTTTATTAAAGTAAATATAAAAAATGATACATTTAATGAAATGACAAAAATGCCCTTTAAATTTAACGGTGTTAGTGGTCAGGGTATTAAAATGCTAACGGAATGAAACTTCGGGTATGAAATTACAAATTTTTTATAGTTAGGTATGAAAATGAAAATAACATCATAGTTCGGCTGTTGTTTTGTAATTAATCCTAAATACTACCTCCAAACATCACACTTTCCCACACCACTATCAATATTCTCTTAGCTTCTTCCACATTTCAATCTTCTCATTTTAAGCTTTTTATTCCTCATCATGGGTGTGTTCACTTATGAAACCGAGTTCACCTCTGTCATCCCACCACCAAGACTCTACAAGGCCTTTGTTCTTGATGCTGATAACCTCATTCCCAAGATTGCGCCACAAGCTGTGAAGGGTGCTGAAATCGTTCAAGGTGATGGAGGTGTAGGAACCATCAAGAAGATTCACCTCGGTGAAGGAAGTGAATACAGTTATGTGAAGCATCAGATTGATGGACTTGACAAAGACAACTTTGTTTACAACTACAGTATCATTGAAGGTGATGCTATCGAAGACAAGGTTGAGAAAATCTCGTACGAGATCAAGTTGGTAGCATCTCCAAGTGGAGGCTCCATCATCAAGAGCACAAGCCACTACCATTGCAAGGGTGAGGGTGCTGAGATCAAGGAAGCGCATGTCAAGGCCAGAAATGAAAGAGCCGTTGGCTTGTTCAAGATCATTGAGAACCATCTTTTGGCCAACCCTGAGGCTTACAACTAAATCAAACTATGATAGTGCTACTGCATTATATTGTTCTGTTGTGTCCTTCGTTTTGTCATTTGGTGTCGTTTTGATATTTTTTTCCCTTTCCTTTCCTACCAAGCCTGGGATTGTTTTGGTATGCACTTCGAGTTATGGTAAACTGTAATGTCACATTGGATTTATAAAGGTACAAGGTTGTTGGAAATCCTTATGTGGAACAAAACACAACCTATAAAGCCTAAAGCAACTGAGATATTAGTCTTTCACAGCTGAAAACAAGTTGAAGAAGTAGAATAACCAACATGATCTCATGGAACTCAGGTAAAATCATGCATGTGCATTTCATGATTTTTCATAGAGGATAGTAGTATCACTTGTCATCCTAAAAACCTGGGTTTCTAGCTTTTTGATCTTTTGTTCTGTTGTCTTATGTTTAAGTTTCTTTACCCTTATGACATTAATCTTATGTCTAAGGGAGATCCTAATTTGAATTTCAAATTGACAACTAGAATATATAAAGATCTTGCCTTTGTGGTAAATTTAGTTTTGGATTTGATGCCTTTTTTCAACCCATGACTCATGGTTTAAGAGGTCTAAGGCTACAGCTGTGTTTGTGATACACAAACCAATATAGCAGCTGTCTTTGTATGTTTTTTCCCTTTCAGATTTTGGCCAAGGACAAAAGTCCAAAACCCTTCCCTTTCTTTGGCCCTCGTGTCTGTCCTCTTATGGCACCTCTTTGGCTTGCGTCTCTCTCTTGTTAGAGCACTCTATCAACCTATATATATATTGAGCAAGGCTATCTTTACTCAATGGTTGTCAAAATGTAGTTTTTACATTTGCTTAGTTGGGCTTTGGTTCTCTTTTGCATTGTTCATTAGTCTCTAAGTCTTCATCTTGTGATTATAAACCTTAGAGCTGAACGAAACATTTTCTCATAAACTCATTTCATTCTGCATACCATGAGATTAGTTGGTAGTGTAGAAACCCCAGAAGTGTTCATGGAAGAAGTAGCTAAGGATAGCTGAGTTTTGATGTAATCCGCTGAGGTAGCTGGGTTCATGAAATAATCAGTTTAGGATAGTGATAGTCACATATTTGTGCGACTTTTATCATGTTAATTATTCTTATTACTTAGTTATTTTGTGATGTTTTCCTATTTTTAATTAACTTTATTTGTTTTTAGGTGTTTTGAAGTCAAACAAAGAAAAAGGAGATAATTGGGCTTAATTAGGATCCCTAATCCTAGTTGGATTGGTGATGGACGTGAGATATAGGTTAACTAACCTATTTATACAAGGGAGCAGCCAAACAAGAGGAGGAGGCCGAACAAGAACCAGAGAGAAAAAGAGAAGAAAGAAAGGGAAGAAAGAAAGAGAAGAAAAAGAGAGAGAAGGAGAAGAAAGAAAGGAGAGGAAAAAGAACTCGATCGGCAAAGATCTTCTTCAATCAAGTTTTCTTCTTCTCACCCTTATTTCATCTTCCATGGATTCTCTAATGCTTTTATTCAAAACTATGTGTAACTAAACTCCTTAATAGTTAGGGGCTGATCAAAGCCCTAGATATGTTTTCGATTTTGAACCCCAATTGATTTATATAATTCTAGATGAGAATTTCTTCACTGATTGTTCATTGATAATTCTATTGCATGTTTCATTGGGTCGACACTTTGATGCATGTTTTAGGGTTTATTATCTTGAATGTGTTTATGACCGACATATCATTGCATATTCTATAAGAGATAACAAGTTCTTTGCAGGTACTTGTGTGAAGTGATTCCTTGGTAATCTAAGGCTACCGACATTGACCTTAGATTCTTTGTTGCTACTCAAACATTCTTAGATCTTCATGATTTCAGTTATTTTGATCTAGATACCGACATTTCATAGGTCAATTAATTGGGAATATAGTTAAATCGATACCGACATTTCACTTAACATGGCAAGTAAGAGAACGTAATACGGTTAATGACCTAACGACATTGGCTTAACTGTGAGTGCATTCATCTTTAGTCATTGACATTGTTTTGGGGTGATTGAAGCATATCTAGTGGTGGAGAGAAGTTCCTAGCTATTGTTTCTCTCATATTTACATCCATATTCACTTTTTAATATTCTGTTTTCAGCAGTACTTTTGTTTTATCTATTTTTGTTCACTAATCAAAACAACTCCGAATACCCTCAAAATTTGTGTGGTAGTCCGCCACTGTGTCTAGTTACTGTGTATTTAATTTCATAATTTTTTATTGAGTCTAGATTAGCTAATTAATTAGGTTTCTGATCCTAGGTCGAGTCTGCCAGATTTCTGGTTTACGCGTCTGTTTGTGTTTCTTGTGTGTTTAAGTCTTAGTATCACCAATCCTCTACGGGTAATGACCCCTATTTGCCGTTTACTACATTGATATAATTGATTTGATAATAGGGTATCTTTGTAGGTGCTTTTGCGCCTATCAAATTTTGGCGCCGTATCGCCGGGGATTGTTTAATTCTAAGTCTTAAAAGTGTCTTTTGTTTTTAGTTTTGCTTTGTTTACTTTATTTTTCTTTTGAGTCTTACGTCTATACTTGTGTGCAGAAGCATTGTGTATGCATACTAGTCACTCTACAAGCTCTGTACCACTGTTATTTGATCAAGAGATTGAGAGAGCAGCAAAACAAAACAGGAAACAGCAGAGACTACAAGTGAACACGAGTAACAGTGGTGGTGAGAATTCTGAGCCTGAACATCATTCTGATTCAGAGATCGAGGAACTGGAAGAGCAACATATTCCAACACCTCCACCATCACCAAGACCAATGGCTGCGAAACTTAAGGAGTCCTTTATTCCGGGAACAGGTGCAGCAGATTCACCAATTGTGCTACCAGACGATTTAGGGGCTTACTCAATTCCCCCATCTCTGATTTTGAATCTACCACACTTTAGAGGCACTCAAACTGAAGACCCACAAGACCATCTTAATGAGTTTACAGCACTGTGCAGAATACAGAAGTCAGCGGCGGTGGATGAGAATGTTGTGAAACTTATTCTGTTTTCTTTTTCCTTGAAAGAGCAAGCAAAGGAATGGTACAACTCATTGGCTTCCCAATCTATTGACTCATGGGACAATATGTGTGCTGCATTTATGAAGGAATTCTATTCAGCCTCTCGCACCAAGAATTTAAAGAAGCAGATCAGTACATTCAGGCAGAGAGATGGAGATGAATTACATGAAGCGTGGAGTCAATTCAAGGGTCTACTACGCCAATGCCCCCAACACAAGTTTGATCTCAACACTCAAATGGAGTACTTTTATGAAGGACTTGATTCACTCAACAGGCAAAAACTTGATTCGGCTTGTGGAGGAAATTGGTGGAATCAGACTGGAGCTAAAGCTAAGGAAATTGTGGAGAATCAAGCAGAGAATTCAAGACAGTTTCAGTCCAGAGACCGATCTATGGGAGCCAGCAGAAGATCCTTGAATGCCATTACCATAGATGGAGCCATAGAGAAGAGATTGAGTTCTATGGAGAATGACATTGCTTTAATTGCTAGTGCTATGAAGGTGAATAAGAAGGCAACCGTTGCTGCATCTCAAGTAGTGTGTACTATTTGTTCAGCTAAGAACCACTTTGCAGAAGATTGTCCTAAGTGCAGAGCAGTTGAGGAAGACACCCAAGAGGAGGATTTGAATTTTGTTTATCGGCAACCCAACACATATAATGGGAATAGAGATCATCCCTTCCTTAGCTACCGAAGCAATAATGTGCTCAATCCTCCAACTACTCCACCTGGATTCCAACAAAGACAACCTGTTGGGGATGGTCAGCAATTTGGCCAAAGACGTGTGCCTCAACAACAGTCTCCAGCTCAGACATCAACAGGAACTTTAACTTTGGAAGCTATGATGCAACAAATGATGTTTGATAGCAAAAAGGAAAGAGAGGAAAGCAGAGCCTTCCGCCAAGAGATCAAGTCCACCATTCAGCAACAAGGGAAGGCAATTGACTTGTTAGAGCGCCAAGTGAGCCAAATCCAACAAACTCTTGCTCAAGTCAACCCAGGACGTCTTCCCAGTAACACTCTTCCTAATCCTAAGGGTCAACATGAAGTCAATGCAATGGTTCTGAAAAGTGGGAAGGTGGTGGATGCAGTTCCAGTGGTTAAGAAGCCAAGAAGAAAGTGGGAAGAGCCTGTATTAGAGCAGATTGTGCCTGAGGAGCCATCAAAAGTCGGTCTAGGCGCCCCAACTCAATCCATTAAGGAACTCTCTCAAGCTGTTGAGAATGCACCTGGAACAAAAATTGAGTCAAGACCGAAACCAGCCATGGTATGTCCCTTAACCCCCTCACCTTTGGTTATCACTGATGTGCCTTTTCCTGGCAGGTTACAGAAACAAGTGAAGGAGGAAAAGGACAAGGAGATCCTAGACGTCTTCAAGAAGGTTGGGGTGAATATTCCATTGTTGGATGTGATCAAGCAGATTCCTCAGTATACAAAATTCCTCAAGGACTTGTGTACTACAAAGAGAAAATTCAAAGGAACCGAAACAGTTGCCTTGAGTGAGAGGGTGTCCGCTGTGCTGCAAAGAAAGTTGCCACCAAAGTTAGGTGATCTGGGACGTTTCACTATTCCATGCACTATTGGTGATCACAGGTTTGCTAGTGCTCTTCTTGATTTAGGTGCCTCCATTAATTTAATGCCATATGCCGTGTATGATAGAATGAATATGGGAGAACTTTTACCTACTGGAATAACCATTAAACTTGCTGATCGATCTAACTGTTACCCTAGAGGTATTATAGAAGATGTGTTAGTGCAGGTTGGGGATTTGATTTTTCCAGCGGATTTCTTTGTATTAGAGATGGAAGGTGAACAGATGCCCTCTGAGATACCATTGATTCTTGGTAGACCATTCTTAAGAACAGCTCGTACCACAATTGATTGTTATGAAGGTTCACTTAGCATGGAAGTAGCTGGAGAAAAGATCAAGTTCAACATCTTTGAATCCCTCAAGCACCCAAATACTGATGATATGTACTCTTGTTGTTCTATTGATGTTTTTGAGAGTTTTGTGCAGGAGTTCATTCAGTACTCATTGGGGGAGGATCCTATGCGAAAAGTCATCGAAATGGCTGGTAAAAAGAAAGTTCCAGCCCAACCGGTTCAATCTGCTGAGGAAATTCCTCAACCTGTCGAATTTGAGCCTGTATTTGAGATTGCTTCAACTGACGACCTTGAGATGGAGGAGGAGTATTATGCAATGGAGGAGGCATTTGACTCTTTGCCATACATGACAGGTATGCCTCGTAAACTCATTCCTCTTCCGGTTTCAACTAACGTGCTTGCCCCATCTATTCAGAAAGCGCCCGAGTTAGAGCTCAAACCTCTACCTAAGCATTTGAAGGAGTACAAGCAAGCAATTGGATGGACAGTAGCAAATATCAAGAGAATATGCCCCACTTTGTGTACTCACAAGATACATTTGGAGGAGGGAGTTAAACCAACAAGAGAAGCTCAACGTCGACTGAACCCTCCCATGTTGGAAGTTGTCAAGAAAGAAGTGATTAAACTCCGCGATGCAGGTATAATTTATGCTATTTCTGACAGCAAGTGGGTTAGTCTTGTGCAGGTAGTTCCCAAACGTTCAGGAATTACAGTGGTAAAGAATGATGAGAACGTGTTGGTGCCTCAACGTGTGCAAACGGGATGGAGAGTGTGTATTGACTACCGCAAGCTCAATGCCACCACACGCAAAGATCACTTCCCCCTCCCGTTCATTGATCAGATGTTGGAAAGGTTGGCAGGTCATGCATATTATTGTTTTTTGGATGGTTATTCAGGGTACAACCAGATAGCCATACACAAGGATGATCAGGAGATTCATGATAAGATGATTAAAAGCAGATCTTTTGTTGTTGGACAAAAAATCTTGCTTTTCAATTCGCGTCTACGATTATTTCCAGGTAAACTTTGTTCTAGGTGGAGTGGGCCTTTTGTTATACTTAATGTGTTTGCTCATGGTGCAGTCGAGGTACAAAATCCGAAGAATGGGAACACATTCAAAGTGAACGGACATAGGCTCAAACCGTTTTATGAGCCTGCAGAGGTGAGAGATGTGGAAGAAGTACAGCTCCGCGATCCAGTGCCAGTAGAGCAATGATTATGAGTGCCGTCTGGCTGATGACGTTAAACTTAGCGCTACTTGGGAGGCAACCCATGTTGATGGAGAAGCTTGGATTCCAGATTTGCATTCTTCATTCTTTCTCCTGTGTTATTTTTCTTCATGTTTAGTGTGTTTTTGCGATGTCATATGTATTATGCGTCATACTTGTTTGATGTATTGCATGCTTTGGTTTCGTTTTACATTGAGGACAATGCAAATTTCAAGTGTGGGGTGGGGTTTATATGATATCTTTAGCGTCTATGTTTAGCTAAAAAAACAAAAAACAAAAAAAAACTGTTTTTAGTCTTGTTTGAGTCTTAGGGCCCTTAACTAGTCTATGATGTGCTTATATCTTCTAAAATTGTGACTAAGAGTGAAACATGTGACTACGTTATTTGAATTTCTTTGGTTAATCTTGATATATGGTGCATGTGTTAATATGTAGTGGATGTAGAAACGAGTTAACATGGTACAGATCTCTCAGCATGCTTAAACTTGGTTGAGATTCATCAACCTGTGAGTGATTGAGCCTAAATGTGATTTTACATGCTTTCTTTGTTGTGTGTCAATTGCTTGCCGCAGATTAAGTTAATGGACTCTAGAGATTACTAGAACTTGCTCTTGTGCTTGTCAAAGCTTATAGTCATTATATATCTTGATTGGGGAAGTGATAAAGGCACTTAGGAGCTACCACTATTGCCATATATAGCCTGTGACCCATATGTTGTGTACACAAGATGTGCACCCCTTAGTTAACCACTTTGAGCTTACATTATGGTCTTTTTGTCATCACCCGCACAACCTTAACCTTGAACCTTAGAATAGTTATATCTCTACCTTTGTTCTAGAACTTAGTAGAGCTGTACATGAGGCATATACATGAAGACCAAGGTGGAAGATTGTGAAGATGAAGCAAAGGAATAAGGGTGGGATATCAAGCTAGTTGTGTTGTACTAAAAACAAAAAAAAAACAAAAAAAAAAAAGAGAAAATCGACGAAAAAAAAATATTTGTTCTTTTGTGATGTCTAGCTTGATACCCCAGGTTAACTGTAGATGGAAAGAATGAGGTGAAGGCCCAACAAGATGAAATTCGGCCACAATGGTGATATATTTGGAAGAATTCAATGGTGAAGATGCTTCAATGGTTGTAAAGTTCGAAAAAGCCTCTTCATTGATGCTCTACTAGGTTTTAGAACTTGTTTGAATTCCATATCCCTTTTGTTCTATAAACCTATGAGCTTAACCCCGTTACAACCTTATAAAGTCCTTTTTGATCCTCAAGATAGGCAGTCTTTGATCTGTGGAGATAAGTCACAAGAGCTAAGCATATGGTTCGGTCCATTTGGCAAGTAATTGAGTTGAGTGAAAACCTTAGACATATGTTGAGAGAAACACTTATAGCATACCATGTGAGGTTGAATCTTAACTTGTTTACTGCATGCTACAGCTTTACATTCACCATGATTATGTCTTCGTCCTACATGTTACATGTGTGTCATGTATTGACATTAACCTTCGAAATTCCGTGGATTGAACTGAATTATCATGTGATCTTGGTGTTGCAATGTTAGGGAGGTTGCTGAGACAAAGTGTTAAGGGCATTAGAGTTTTGTAGTCTGTGCTATTGTTGAGTCTTTTCAGAGTCTTAGTTTAGTGTTTTGCTCGAGGACTAGCAAAAGCTAAGTGTGGGGTATTTTGATAGTCACATATTTGTGCGACTTTTATCATGTTAATTATTCTTATTACTTAGTTATTTTGTGATGTTTTCCTATTTTTAATTAACTTTATTTGTTTTTAGGTGTTTTGAAGTCAAACAAAGAAAAAGGAGATAATTGGGCTTAATTAGGATCCCTAATCCTAGTTGGATTGGTGATGGACGTGAGATATAGGTTAACTAACCTATTTATACAAGGGAGCAGCCAAACAAGAGGAGGAGGCCGAACAAGAACCAGAGAGAAAAAGAGAAGAAAGAAAGGGAAGAAAGAAAGAGAAGAAAAAGAGAGAGAAGGAGAAGAAAGAAAGGAGAGGAAAAAGAACTCGATCGGCAAAGATCTTCTTCAATCAAGTTTTCTTCTTCTCACCCTTATTTCATCTTCCATGGATTCTCTAATGCTTTTATTCAAAACTATGTGTAACTAAACTCCTTAATAGTTAGGGGCTGATCAAAGCCCTAGATATGTTTTCGATTTTGAACCCCAATTGATTTATATAATTCTAGATGAGAATTTCTTCACTGATTGTTCATTGATAATTCTATTGCATGTTTCATTGGGTCGACACTTTGATGCATGTTTTAGGGTTTATTATCTTGAATGTGTTTATGACCGACATATCATTGCATATTCTATAAGAGATAACAAGTTCTTTGCAGGTACTTGTGTGAAGTGATTCCTTGGTAATCTAAGGCTACCGACATTGACCTTAGATTCTTTGTTGCTACTCAAACGTTCTTAGATCTTCATGATTTCAGTTATTTTGATCTAGATACCGACATTTCATAGGTCAATTAATTGGGAATATAGTTAAATCGATACCGACATTTCACTTAACATGGCAAGTAAGAGAACGTAATACGGTTAATGACCTAACGACATTGGCTTAACTGTGAGTGCATTCATCTTTAGTCATTGACATTGTTTTGGGGTGATTGAAGCATATCTAGTGGTGGAGAGAAGTTCCTAGCTATTGTTTCTCTCATATTTACATCCATATTCACTTTTTAATATTCTGTTTTCAGCAGTACTTTTGTTTTATCTATTTTTGTTCACTAATCAAAACAACTCCGAATACCCTCAAAATTTGTGTGGTAGTCCGCCACTGTGTCTAGTTACTGTGTATTTAATTTCATAATTTTTTATTGAGTCTAGATTAGCTAATTAATTAGGTTTCTGATCCTAGGTCGAGTCTGCCAGATTTCTGGTTTACGCGTCTGTTTGTGTTTCTTGTGTGTTTAAGTCTTAGTATCACCAATCCTCTACGGGTAATGACCCCTATTTGCCGTTTACTACATTGATATAATTGATTTGATAATAGGGTATCTTTGTAGGTGCTTTTGCGCCTATCAGATAGCTGAGTTTCTGATAGTGAAACTTCTGAGAAGTGTTTAAGAAGAATCAATTAAGTGATAGCTGAGCTCTAAGTTGAAACTTCTTATTATACCTTCATGTGTAGCCACTTAAATACAAGAGAGGTAGATCTAGACTAGTTTGAGACTAGGTAGGATAGCAAGTCGTTGCTGTATCTCATATTGTAATCTTATAAGGAGTGAGGTACTCAGAAACAAGAGAGAAAATATAGATCTACACTAGTGGGTAGTTTAGGCAGGATAACAAGTCGTTCATGTATCCCTAGACTATAATCTTGTAAGAAGTGAGTTTTACATAGTGGAAAGATTTGTCCCTCAAGAGTTAGGGCACACAGTTTTTCTCCCTGGTTACAGAATTTCTACGAGTAAAAAATATCTTAGTGTTCATTGTTATTTTACTGTAACTTTTATTTATTGTCATTGTGTATTTGTTATTCAGGATAACTACAACCCCTGAGAACGAATTTATACGAAAAAAGTTGTTAATGACCTATCCCCCCTCTAGGATCGTTTAAAAAGTAAAGAATAAAACGTATGTTCCTCTTTATACTAATATAGCGTGCATAGTTTACCTTCTATTTTTCGATGCTTGGCCTGTAAGTCTGTAGCTGTAAGAAATCCAAGAGCTATTTCTGCGCGCAGACTGATTGGTTAGAAATGTTAGATTCATTGCATTTTTAACCAACGTGAGAACTTTATTTGAGTAGTTCCAAACTTTCCAGGAACACCATTCTGCGGTTCAATAAAATGCAGTAATCATGATGGAAGGGACACAAATACCAGCACGCCGGGGGGTCAATTGGACCCTGAATGAAGTGGAGTATATGATCTGGTAGAGATTTATCTGGTTAGTGACTGTCCAAAGTCTTTAGTAATTGTGAATTATTTAATCATAACAGTATTACTATTACAGTTGGCTAATCTGTCGTAAATGTGGACATGAAAACAGTTTTTTGTCTAAGTAATGGGATACTAGTTTTTCATAATATCATAATTATTTTGATTGGGAAAGGCCGATTCTTTATAGAAAGATAAGGAAGGAAAGACTCAATCACTACAAACAATCTGTCATTACCAAAGACTTGTACTGATAATGAGTTCAACTTTTCAGCAAATTGTTTAGAGAACAAGTTTGTCGTCACTGTTTAGAGTTTACCAATGCAACCTCTGTCACTGACCGGCCTAAATACTCCGAAGTCTCAACGACTCATTTCTGAAACAAAGAGGCTATAGTGATATTTCATAGGGTGTTTCTTGACCATCTGTGTGGATATATTTTTATAGCCGCAATTTGATAGTTTAGCTTAATTAGTAGGGAGAAATTGAACAATGTTATGCAAATTGTGATTACAGATTGTTTATTCAATAGAAAACATTACAGAATTCAATCTCCTAATGTTCCAACTGGAACATCAGCAAAACAAAGGGAAAAGGGACTGATAATAATCAAGTTTAACAGTATTCATTAGGATTGGCCAAGAGGTAGCCTTCAACAAGCTTGAAGAGGTGGGACGCCTTCTCTTTTCCGGCCTTAACATGCTCTTCCTTGATCTCCACGTCACCTTTGGTGTGGTAGTTACTGGTGCTCTTGATGATGGATCCTCCATCGGAAGATGCCACCAATTTGGTCTCGTAAGAGATCTTCTCAATCTTGTCGGACAAGGCATCTCCTTCGACCAAACTGTAGCTGTACACAAAGTTATCTTTGTCAATCCCATCGATCTTGTGGGTCACTGAGCCATACTGGCTGCCCTCACCGAAGGTGATCTTCTTGATGGTGCCTACGCCTCCATCTCCTTCAATGATTTCAGCACACTTAACTGCTTGTGGAGCAATCTTTGGGATGAGGTTATCGGCATCAAGGATGAAAGCCTTGAACAATCTTGGTGGTGGGATGACAGATGTAAACTCGGTTTCATAAGTGAACACACCCATTTTCAGTTTTTAGGTTGCTTGAAACTGGAAAGATGATCAAAGAAAGAGTAATAAGAGAAATGTTGCTTTGAGTTGTGAGAAAATAGAATGCTATCACTGATATTTATAGAGTAATTAGACAAGGTACAAGGTTGAAGCCTTGAAGGTCACCAATAGCTTCCTAGCTGGTATGAGTATGACTGATAAGTGTCCTTGTAGGTATAAATCGTACTACTCTTTTGTATTGGCCAAGACGGTCAAAGAAAGCACCCTAGCCTCATTTAATCTGAAACCCAACTTGTATTAGGAAAAAGAGTGTTGACTTCTAGATGGTCTTATTATCAAGAGCTATCTTCCTTGGCAGGTTCCTGAAACTAGATGCCAGTCAAGATTGGCTATTTCATTTTTCTTTGGTTTAAGACTGAGCTTATTGTCTTGATCCAGTTCACAACCATACTGAAAGGACCATGTAGTGAGGTTGGAAATGTCTCCCTCTGACCTATTCTATCTATGTTAGCAGGGAACAGAGAAATTTAATCAAGAAATCTTCTCATGTATGCCAAAGATAGTGATTTAATTTGTACTGGAATGATTTATTTCAAGTGCAGAAGCAAATTTTTCTGATCATGATTCACCCCAATTTTTTGAAAACCAGTATCAGTACCTTACAGATGACATCTTTTTTAATTGATTGACTGGTGTTGAATTTCGTGGTTGTTTATCCGACGACAAACTGATCATACCTTATTTTTAAAGCCTTCCATGTTTATCAGAACATGTTCAGGCAATCAGCATATATCTAAAGTAAAACTCAATTATTAAGCGGACAAATGATTATTATGAGCTTGAAGAGAAGATTCACAGAACTAGCTAGGACTGCCTTGATATTTATCCTTGTCAATGTGCAACTTATTTTGCTTGCGACAGGAATATGTATCATTGTCTTCGCCAAACCAAGAGTCCTCTATACTAGTGAAAATTATATAGCGCACCCGGCCAATCTCACCGTCCACTCACCCGTGCCCGGCCCCACCCGACGATCTCACCGTTCAATTTCCGGGTGCGCCGAATACGCTCTCCTATACTAGGCAAATTTGCTTCTGAAAGACTTTTATCAGTCTTTAACATAATATATATGACTACACCTGCTGATTTAATTGTGTCGAAGTATAGAATTACATAATCTAGCTGTGGCAGAGTTAAAGATAGTCATTTTCCATGTTGGGATTACATATCTGTTATCAAGTCCAAGTACTTTGAGTTCCAAGTCTTCTATATAATATTATGATAAATATTAGATGACAAATTGCTTTTACAAATCAACAATTGAAGCCGGCTTCCTAGACTAAAACAATATGTGATCCATAGAATTGAAAATTGAACGTCCATTTCACATTGACATATGAATTCTTTGAAAAGTCCCTTGTTTAAATTCAAGCCTTGATCTGCAGGGTGAGCTTCAGCCTCTCTAGCTATCTATAAATACCACCTCCAACCCTCACACTTCCTCACACCGATACCAATATATTCACTCGTAGCCTCCACCACAATTCATTCTTTCTCTGATCATTTCCCTTTTAGCTCTTTAATCGTCGTCATGGGTGTGTTCACTTATGAAACCGAGTTCACCTCAGTCATCCCACCAGCCAAATTGTACAAGGCTTTCGTCCTTGATGCTGACAACCTCATCCCCAAGATTGCCCCTCAGGCAGTGAAGAGTGCTGAAATTTGTGAAGGTGATGGAGGAGTTGGAACCATCAAGAAGATCCACCTTGGTGAAGGTTAGTTCAATTTGCATCATTGACTTCAATTTCTACAGCCTTGTTATATTTTTGCTCATATATACATTACAAAAAAAAATGTCTCAAGTTTTTGTAACCGTCCATCTAATTCATGAACTCATTTTATGCAGGAAGTGAATACAGCTACGTAAAGCACAAGATCGATGGACTTGACAAGGACAACTATGTGTACAACTACAGTATCATTGAGGGAGATGCCATCGGAGACAAGGTCGAGAAGATCTCCTATGAGATTAAGTTGATTGCATCCGAGGGAGGATCCATCATCAAGAGTACCAGCCACTACCATTGCAAGGGTGAGGTTGAGATCAAGGAGGAGCACGTCAAGGCCGGAAAAGAAAGAGCCGCTGGTCTGTTCAAGATCGTCGAGAGCTACCTTTTGGCCCACCCCGAGGAATACAACTAAACCTTGCTGTCTCTATGGTAGTAGTATTGAGCGCTACTATGGACAATAATAGTGTTGTGTCCTGCTCTTTGATTCTGTCATTGGTGTGGCTTTGCTATTTTTTCCTCTTCTTGTCTGAGATTGTTTGGCTTGCATTTCGGTGTATGTGTGGCAAATTGTAATATAATAATAGTGGATTTGTTTCTAAATAAATAAACGAAATATCATTTGGTAATTAAGAGTTACTGTTTTGCCAGTTCTTTGATTCTGAATACTGAACTGATCTACAAATTGAGAATTCTACAGAACCGGTTCTACTTTGTAAACTAGATTTTTTAAGAACTCCAGGATATATTTGTTCCTGCAGAGCATAGTGTGCAAAGTGATGAGTGATGACAATACAAAAACTATGTCAAAAAAACAGAGAAACTGGTTACATGCCTTTGTTATGATTTATCAAGTAGAGAAGGAGAAAAGAATACAACCAACTAGAAGATGACAACAAACTTAACTGCTGACGAAAAGAAAGAAAACAACAAGAAACAGAGCGACTAGAAGACCATATCATTGTTCACAGGGACGGATCCAAGGGTGTGCTAGTGTATGCTGCAGCACACCCCAACTTCCTGAATCCTGATCAAATATTTTTTGTATGTATAATACATATGTATTATCACCAATCAACAGTGTATGACCGACCAAGAATGCCTCAGCTAATTAACACACCCTGCACTTTCCCATCAAACTAAACCCAAATGCCTCCATTGTAGGGTAATTAAATAACGATAAATAAGCAAGCAAAACAAAAAATCTTGAGCACCAACAATCTCAACTATATCCTCCCTTTTCCTACCGGGTCATCACTTTATTCCTCTCCTTCTTCCATGCCTACATTTTTCCCAACACATACTGCTCATTTCTTTGTTCTTCTTTCTCTTTCAAACCTGTATATTTTGTATGGCTTCTCCCTTCTTATTTCATTTGTTTGCACAGTAGCCGGTGTGTTTAGTTAGTACGATCAAAACCGATTATTGTAATTTTTTTGCATTTTCATTTAGTTACATGTGTCTTTGGCTAATTAATACTAGTTAGTGTGTTGTTTTTCCTTTGCTGTGCTTCCCTGACGAATTGGTTCTTGCTTTGCCATTTTCCAGGTTCTTTGTGGTTCATGTTCAATAGTTATGTTTGCCAAAGAAATCCCCAATATGTCAGTTCATTTTGAATTTTTTTTTCCTTGGTCGCATACATAGCCTCTTATTTTTACCCTACCTCATTTTCATTTCTGGTTCCGTCTCTGATTGTTCAATCTACAAAAACTAATGCCAAGAAGTGTTTTTCTTCCCAACAGTATTTAGATAGGGAGAGGCAGCCCACCAACCCAAAAATATTATGAACCGACTATGACCCACATGGACGGATGAACCTAACTAACATCTAGCTAGGTACAAGACGATTTCCACGACAAGAAGTGTTTATAAAGCCTTATTTCCTATCGAGATATTCAGATCCGGAAGTTCACACTACTTAGAATTTCACAGAACTTTGGCTCTTAAGTTGGTCTGAAACAACTCAAGAAACTGTTTCTGCATATCGTAGCCCGAAGGTAATAAAATTTTGTCATCACAAAGGGTTTTTTTTTTTTTTGCATGAATAAACAGAGGAGTGTGGCTGAACATATGTCACTCAATCAACAAAAAACAAATGAACCATGATGTAAAGCCAGACTAACAAAAGTGAAAATTAGCTCGATAAACTAATGTTGTATTGATAAATTAGCTCGATACAATAAGAAACCAACTTCTGAAATGGTAAACAACTTCTCCTTATTAGGAGCAGTAACTTAAACTAATGTACTGCAGAATTGATTTACCGATACTCTACTACCAGAAAATCAAATAACATAGTCTGAATGGTAAGAGAAAGCTATGTACGCTACCCTTATCTAGTTACCTGGATGGTATAGTAGTACTAGATGACCAAAAATGGGGTCTGGTTCTAGATGGTCTTCTTCTACACCGTTTTTGAATTTTCAATATATAGCTTTATTTGCAGTCAGCATCAACAATGGCATAGCCGATCCGGTCAACATTGGCTATTACATTTTTTATTTTGTTGGGTTCTTTGCTCATTGTCTTCAATCTTGATGGGATCATTAATTAAGGTTTTGATTTAGAATTGATATGTAATATTATGTTGAAACGGATCAATGCTGATTTTCCACATTAGGATTATGTATATCGTTAAGTACAAGTTCGTACTCATACTTCAATTTGGTTTTTCTCAGTTGACCTCAAATCAACGTACTACCGAATACGGCTAGCTTCTTAGACTTTCAAGTTTAAACAACAATTCATTGAATTGAATATTAGAAACTCATTTCACACCGAAATTAATATGTATTCTTTGAAAGTTTCACCTGTCTAAACTGTTTGGTCTACAACAGCAGTGAGCTTCATCCTCCACTATAAATACCACCTCCAACCCTCTCATTTCCTCACACCAATACCAGTTCTCTCATCATCTTTCTTCTGCATTTCAGTTCTTTTTTCAATTTCTAAGTTCTCATATCATCAACATGGGTGTGTTCACATACGAAACCGAGTTCACCTCCGTCATCCCACCACCAAGACTCTACAAGGCATTTGTTCTCGATGCTGACAACCTCATCCCCAAGATTGCCCCACAGGCAGTGAAGAGTGCCGAAATCGTTCAAGGTGACGGAGGCGTCGGAACCATCAAGAAGATTCACCTCGGTGAAGGAAGCGAGTACAGCTACGTGAAACACCAGATTGATGGACTTGACAAAGACAACTATGTTTACAACTACAGCATCATTGAAGGTGATGCTATCGGAGACAAGGTTGAGAAAATCTCATACGAGATTAAGTTGGTGGCTTCTCCAAGTGGAGGCTCCATCATCAAGAGCACCAGCCACTACCATTGCAAGGGTGAGGTTGAGATCAAGGAAGAGCATGTCAAGGCCGGAAAAGAAAGAGCCGCTGGCTTGTTCAAGATCATTGAGAACCACCTTTTGGCCAACCCTGAGGCATACAATTGAAGTTTAAAAGACTAAAAACTATCTAATAAATTGTACCACGTACTGCATGCATTTGTTTTTATCCTTTTCTTTTCTAATTGTGTTGTAATATCTATCTCAATAAATAAAGCAAAACTCATTTGATCGAGCACTCCCAATCTTCAAACATGAATACTGTGCGTTGTAGCTTCTTTCAGGACGAGACTTTTCATTGGATGGAAGTCATGGAACAACTAAATGATCCAATAAATTAAATATAACGTAGTAAACAACATACTTTTTTCTTTTCTTATTAAACAAGAAAAAATGCCTATTTAGTACTAAATTTAGCCCCTTATTACCTATTACAATGACATTTTTTTTTTGTAAGTATAGAGGGACTAATGACCTCATGAAAATTTATTGAAAAGATATAAAATGTACAATAAGTTGGAAAACTAAGTCAATACCAGCCATATAATACAAAAATCGTCTAATTAATACCAAGAGAAAAAAATTAATATAGAAATCTTCAAGCTGGTCGAAGGCTACCTCTCGGCCAATCCCGATGCCTACAACTAAACTTCTAAACTTGCAAGATGATCATTGTTTGGGTGTTAATTACCTCTATGTGATCGGATAAAGAGTGGTTTTACTAGTACGTTGGTTTTACTTCTGGAAGGAGACAAATGCCAAGAACTTGGTTATATCATGCAGGATATAGACTTGTTTGGACGATCTGAATGTGGTATTATTTTCTCTAAAATAATGAAAATCATCCGTTTATTAATAGTTTGATTGATTAATATAACCTTAATAGACATAGTTAGTGCCTTCCCACCACTACCCTAGCATGGCTAAGTACCCTTAAAACCGTCCATTGACAATATTTGCAAAGATAAACATCAGAATTTTTCAGTTTAATTAATACGACTATATATACACTACCAGAAATTTCAACTTGGGCGACGTAAAAAAATCGTCGCCCTGTTAAAAAATTTCGTCGCCTAAGTACTTGGGCGACGACATGTCGTCGCCCAAGAAGTCGTCGCCAGAAGTGCGTCGGCCAAGAACTTGGGCGACGAAAATTTATTCCGTCGTCGCCTAAGAGTAATTCTTAGGCGACGACACGAATTTCGTCGCCTAAGATATTCTTATCGTCGCCCAAGATTTAACACCTTGGCCGACGAAAAATTTTTTCGTCGCTTAAGATGTTATAACCTGAGGCGACGAAACTAAATATTTCGTCGCCTAAGATCACTACATCTTAGGCGACGATAATTTTTTTCGTCGTCTTATATGGTAAGTCCTTGACTGACGATTTAGCAATTTCGTCGCCTAAGATATATTTAAATTTTTTTTAAAAATATTTAAATAATTTTTTTTACTTAATGCAATTTTTTTTTTTTTTAAACAATGCTACATGCTTTTGTGTAAATAATTCTTTGGTGGCCGTGGCGGTGCTGAGCCTGAGCTTGAGCTTGGCCGGAGATATAGTTCACCATGACGATGTTGCTCCGAAACGGCCTGGTTGTGAAAACGACTTCGTTCTGGTAAAATCTTCTTAGTTTGAGTCGAATTTAGTTTCAGTAGTAACAAGATGAAAACAAAGATTCAAAGAAATATAGGAAAGTGTAATTAGACGAGCACAAAAAGAATCTACTACATTGATAGATATTAACAAAATTACAAGATGAATTGGCTTGAGAAGCAACCAAACCAACAAAATTAGACACAAGAATTGGTTTGAAAAGCCACCAAACCAACAAAATTAGATACAATAGTCTCCGAAACACATAACTACAACTAAGTAGCTACACTAAGAATCCTAAAGTGGTAGAGCAAGTCTCCAAGCACTAATCAGAACCAAATTTGAAGAACTTGGGGAATTGATTATCGACAAACGGGTCGGCGTCGGGTTGCGGGGTCGGGGTCGGGGTCGGGGTCGGAGAGAGGGAGAGAGAGAGGGCTTCGGTGGATTTTCGGAGAGAGAGAGAGAGAGGGCTTGGATTTGTGAGCGGATGCGCGAATGGTTAGGGTTCCGAATTTTTGCCTTTTATATTGGAATTCTTGGGCGACGATTCTGTAAAAATCGTCGCCCTGTTTTTTGAAAATCGTCGGCCAAGATAATCTTGGGCGACGATTTTTGACGTCGTCGCCTAAGATACTATACTTGGGCGACGATGTTCTTCACTATAAATCTCGTCGCCCAAGATTAAGAAAATGTCGGCCAAGAGTTCTATCATAAAATTCAGAATATCGTGATTTTGGTGATCGGAGAAGAGGAACTGAAAACCTACCGTTAGATATGACCAGCATAACGAATTACGTAGGTGGGAAAAAATTCAGCTCCATCTGACAAAGATAAGGGCTCGATCCGTCCGGTCAATCGGCGCGGTCAAACCCCTAAACGGACGGAAACGGCTATTCGACCCTCGAAATCAAGTAATCTGGCCGGACCTTCAACTGAGAATAGTTTCCAATCGACGAGAATCTTACGGGACTATAAAAATTTGGTAAAAAATAAATACCCGGGATAGGGCTACCACTAGGTAAAAATAAGAGAAATTCGTTGACCGGAACAACCGGCACCGAAATTTTACCGAAATATCTTCATTTTTCACGGGTTGACGTATTTCACCGTTCCGGTCATATCTTATTTCACGACTTTTTTGCGTTTGAGGCCTCTACGTATACGTTGTCTTCAAAACGAAACTTAAACTCAACACTTATATAAAAAAGTTATACAACATTAGTATATATATCGTGAGTTTGGTGATCGGAGAAGAGGAACTGAAAACCGACCGTCAGATATGACCAGCATAACGAATTACGTGGGTGGGCAAAAATTCACCGAAATATATATACGAGGTCATGCGCTTCACTTAAATTATGAAATGTTTTCTTGGGAATTTTTTTTTTTACACGCTAAGCGAGCAATGAATTTGACACCTAAAAATCATTTTGAAAAAAAAAAAAAAAACTGAAAACGAAAACGGGACACAACCAAACGTCATAATCAAAAACAAAATCATGCAAACACCAACTCCTAAAAGCAAAATTTTGGAAAACCTAATCGGTCGCTGTTACAATGAGCATGAATAGAGGAAAGAATCAAGTTTAGCCAAACCAAACCAGGCTAACCAGCAAAAGTTGTAACAAAATTCGCCAAAGCATCAGCTATGTCATTACCAAAATTTAATGAGCATATACACGAACTCAATATAATCGTCATTTGACTCTACTAAATTGGTTATATCATGACCATCATCGCCGAAATATATCCTCTAAAGATCATAAATATAACTTAATTAGCATATATAATATGTTGTTAATCGATTGTGACTTTGAACTATTAATCTTGTTTTGTATGCATGAAGCTAATGGATGATTCAAGCTCACAATTTAGCAAGACACTACCAGAAAATAGGTCTTGGGCGACGAAAAAAAATCGTCGCCCTGTTTAAAAATTTCGTCGCCTAAGTACTTAGGCGACGACATGTCGTCGGCCAAGAAGTCGTCGCCAGAAGTCCGTCGGTCAAGAACTTGGGCGACGAAATTTAATTCCGTCGTCGCCTCAGAGTAATTCTTAGGCGACGATACTAATTTCGTCGCCTAAAATATACTTCTCGTCGCCCAAAAATATTCGTCGCCCAAGATTTAACACCTTAACAGACGAAAAAAATTTTCCTCGCTTAAGATCTTCTAACCTTGGGCGACGAAAATAAATATTTCGTCGCCTAAGATCACTACATCTTAGGCGACGAAATATTTATTTTCGTCGCCTAAGATCGTAAGTCCTTGACCGACGATTTAGAAATTTCGTCGCCTAAGATATATTTAAATTTTTTTTTAAAAAATAATTAAATAATTTTTTTAAATATATAAATAATGTTTTTTTAATTTTTGCTGGAATTTTTTTTTTCGGCATTTCTTTAAATTTTTCTAATACTAAAATTTAATTAAAAATAACACAAATTTATAAATTTATAAATAATTTATTACAAAAATTCTGCCTATGGATCGAGAAACCCGAAATCTAACTCATCATTCCCGTTCGGAGGGTCCTGAGGCTGAGGCGGCGGCTGGTCAGGCTGAGGAGGCTGCTGCTGAGGCTGGGGCCACTGAGGGTGGGGCCACTGAGGTAATGATATAGGCGTAGGCATGGGCGGAAACGGCTGTCCGGCCGCATGTGCAGCGATGCAGGCAGTCATCCACTGTCCCATAGCCGCCTGGTTGGCAAATGTGACTTCATTCACCCGCTCCATATGCGCAGCCGTGGAAGCCGCATATGATTCCGCCATCGCCGCCATCTCACTCACTCTTTGGGCTTCCAGCTCAGACTCCCTCGCTCTTTGGGCTTCCAGCTCAGACTGTAGACTTGCGAACTGATCCTGTAGCCGAGTTGTCTGGCTGTTGCTGCTTGAGGCTCCGGCGGCTCCCTTGCGCTGAAATCCTGGCGTCGTCTTCAGGATCCCCTTTCCAGCGTCTCCCATACCCCGGCAGTAGTAGGTGTTGGAACGCTGCGCGAAGGCAGTGGCCATAATCCGCGCCCCAACGGTAGGATCTGAAGTGTCGATCCTGGACATGGCCTCTGACATGTCATCCTCTGCCGTGCCCGGCCATGTGTCGTTCACCATGCCTCTGATGACCTCTTGCTCCGCCTCCCTCACCCTCGCCTAATTGGATATATTATAAAAATATATTAATATACATTTAATAAAATGTAATTAAAATTAAAAATTAGAAAATATAAAGAACTTACAAGATCCTCCTCAGAATGAGGATATGCCCTCTGAAAGGTCCCCACATAGGGGTTCTCCTCTGGCCGCTCGCGCCGCACGTCGTCCATGATGGCCGAAAACGGCCTCGAACCGGCACGATGGTTGGTTGTGTTCTGTTGCCGGTTCTCAGCGTTCACCCGGGCGAGGTGCTTCAAAAAAAAATTATCGTTAGTAAATATTTAAAAACATACAATTATAATTAATTCACTAATTAAATATTCAAATTTGTTTACGAATTACCTGTTTGTGAGGGTCGTTGAACTGCGTGACAAGAAGCCACCGCCACTCGTACTCCCGATACTCGAACTCCTTCGGGGTACCCGAACGGTCGCTCCCGTACTTCTTCCAGTGTTCCCGGAGGTCGTGCTTCCACTCCTTGAACCTACATATACAAAAAAAATATTAAATATATTATTAAAAAAATAAAATTTAAAAAATTGAGCACAAAGAGGTACCTCTCCCTATGGGCCTTGTCCGCCCAGTCACGTCCCTCCTCGGGAACCACAAACCATTGCTGCATTACCACTTGTTAGTATTTTTTTCGATAATTAAATAATTTATTAGTTAAAAAAATAGTAATTGATCGAGTAAACTCACCGACATCGACTGATGGAGCATCTCCTTCACTCCATCAGGAACCTGGCTCCAGACTCCCCACAACATAGGGAGTCTGGAGCGGATGGTGCCTCCCGCGGCGCGCGTGTACCGGTTTCCCAACGCGGCGTCCACCGGTTTCCCGTTGGAAAACGGGATGGCGATCCGTCCAGCGGACTCGACCGCCCTATCGAGTCCCTTGTTGCTGACGGTGCCTCTCCTGTTCCGCCTTCTCGTTCCGGCGGCTGTGACATTGTGAATCAAATTTAATATTAATAATACATTTTTACAAAAAAAAAATGTAAATCGACAAAAAAGTAATAATAAATTACCTGAGGATGAGGCTGAGCCGACGGATTCGTCTCCGTCCGCTTGCTCGGAGACCCTCACGGGATGAAGAGGCGTGGGAAACTCCCGGTAGATATAGGCCTCGTGCGGTGCCACATGCGGGAGCTGCTCCCGAATTGGTCGACCCTCCTCATCGACGCGAGGTATCGCCGGTATCGTCGGAGGAAGGAAGAGGCCGGACGGCACCATAGGGACCCCGGATGACCCGCCATCACCGTCGGTCGGGGACGACTGTGTGGGGGCGTCGCTGCGGGATCGCGACCGGCGAAGTATGGGTGGATGACGAGGAGCCGTCGCTGCGGGACCAGACTGCCCAGTAGAACCAGAGCCGCTCGCGCCACCCCTAAGCGCCTCACGTCGGGCCGTCAACTGCCACGGAAACCCGATCGACGGTGATTCCGACGGGTTGTTTGAGGTACCGTCCGAGCCGTCTTGGCTCCTCGCACCCGAACGTTGTCCAGAAGTTCTCCTCATGGCCATCCTGTTTAAAATAACCATAAATTTATTAAAAATACTTTACCGTCTTATAATTAAGTTAATAAAAAATAACCATAAACTTCGAAAAATTTATCAACAATAATAGCACAAATAAAATTTAATAATTATTATAGGATTTATTATTTTTTTATTCACATAACAAATTATTTACATTAATTCGCAATTATTACATCACAAAAATTAATTTACGAATATTTACATCCTTACTCAAAAATAATCCATTATTTTTTACAAAATTTCCACAATATATTTACAATTATAATTTATATTATTTAATTATTTAATCAAAAATTATTTAATCATTTACAATATATTTACAAATTATTTAATCATTTACAATCCTAAACCCTAAACCCTAAACCGTAAACCCCAATATTTTACAATTATCATTTACATCACAATTTACCATAATTTACATCACAATTTACAATTATCACAACAACAACCATTTACAATTATCACAACAACAACAATTTACAATTATCACAACAACAACAACAACAATTTACAATTTACAATTATCACAACAACAACAACAACAATTTACAATTATCACAACAACAACAACAATTAAAACCAATTTAGGGTTTTAGGGTTATACCTTAAATTGTGGGTCGGCGTCGGGGTCGGGGTTCCGAATTGGGGTCGGGGTCGGGGTCGGAGAGAGGGAGAGAGAGAGGGCAGAGAGAGGATTTTCGGAGAGAGAGAGAGAGAGAGGGCTTGGTGGCTGAAGAAATGGTTAGGGTTCCGAATTTTTGCCTTTTATACTGGCGTTCTTGGGCGACGATTCTTCAAAAATCGTCGGCCAAGAGCATCTTGGCCGACGATTTTTGAAGTCGTCGCCCTGTTTTTTTAAAATCGTCGGCCAAGATAGTCTACTTGGGCGACGATATTCTTCACTATAAATCTCGTCGCCCAAGATGAAGAAAATCGTCGGCCAAGATTTCTATCATAAAATTCAGACTATTTGACCATCCAAATCACGTAACCTGGCCGGACCTTCAACTGAGAATAGTTTCCAATCGACGAGACTCTTACGGGGCTATAAAAATTTGGTAAAAAATAAATAACCGGGATAGGGCTACCACTAGGTAGAAATAAGAGAATTTCGTTGACCGGAACAACCGGCACCGAAATTTTACCGGAATATCTTCATTTTTCACGGGTTGACGTATTTCACCGTTCCGGTCATATCTTATTTCACGACTTTTTTGCGTTTGAGGCCTCTACGTATACGTTGTCTTCAAAACAACACTTAAACTAAACACTTATATAAAAAAGTTATACAACATTAGTACATATAACGTGAGTTTGATGATCGGAGAAGAGGAACTGAAAACCGACCGTCAGATTTGACCAGCATAACGAATTACGTAGGTGGAAAAAAATTCAGCTCCATCTGACAAAGATAAGGGCTCGATCCGTCCGGTCAATCGGCGCGGTCAAACCCCTAAACGGACGGAAACGGCTATTCGACCCTCCAAATCACGTAATCTGGCCGGACCTTCAACTGAGAATAGTTTCCAATCGACGAGACTCTTACGGGGCTATAAAAATTTGGTAAAAAATAAATACCCGGGATATTTATTTTAATTATTCAAATGAAATTTAAATGTGTTTTATTTTATTTTAATTATTCGGATTACTCTTGGCCGACGAAATTAGGGTAATTCGTCGGCCAAGATAATACTTGGGCGACGATATTTGGTAAAATCGTCGCCCAAGAGTAAAAATAAAAAATCCTGTACAATGAAATTTAAATGTGTTTTATTTTATTTTAATTATTCGGATTACTCTTGGCCGACGAAATTAGGGTAATTCGTCGGCCAAGATAATACTTGGGCGACGATATTTGTTAAAATCGTCGCCCAAGAGTAAAAATAAAAAATCCTGTACAATGAAATTTAAATGTGTTTTATTTTATTTTAATTATTCGAATTACTCTTGGCCGACGAAATTAGGCTAATTTGTCGGCCAAGATAATACTTGGGCGACGATATTTGTTAAAATCGTCGCCCAAGAGTAAAAATAAAAAATCCTGTACAATGAAATTTAAATGTGTTTTATTTTATTTTAATTATTCGGATTACTCTTGGCCGACGAAATTAGGGTAATTCGTCGGCCAAGATAATACTTGGGCGACGATATTTGTTAAAATCGTCGCCCAAGAGTAAAAATAAAAAATCCTGTACAATGAAATTTAAATGTGCTTTATTTATTTTAGTACAAACATATTCTTTTAGTATACAAACAATTACAAAGCTAAGGCTCAATTATAACTAAGCTAAGGCTCGTAATCTGAGTCATCCGATGAGTCTTCTTCGGTATCGGAATTAATATCTGGTAATCTATGCCTTAATTCGTCGTCAGAGTCGTCGTCTGTTTCTTCATTTGGATCAACATCAATAAAGGTTGAATCTTCGTCACGAATTCTGAGCACTCGACCATGTTTAACATTATTTTGACGAACAGTAGCTACATCATGAATACCTACTGCGTTCGGCTCTTGATACGCATCAGCCTCTGGCCCTGGAATGGTCACTCCAAGTGTAGCCGCCCGGTAAATGTTTCGAGGATGCACAATGTTCGCTATTTTCCACGCGTCACCCCTGGCAAGGTCATCAAGATAAAACACTTGTTTTACCGATGTCGCAAAAACAAACGGGTCATCTTCGTAGGCGCTTGTAGCAGTGTTGACCGATAAATTGCCGTACTGATCCATCTTCATGCTCTGTGCGCCTGTATCAAACCATCTACACTTGAACAGATGCACTTTCATGCCTTCCGCATAAACCAGTTCGACCACTGAATGGAGAACACCGTAATAGTCAAGGCCATGACCTTTCGCCATCACCCCAAAATTTTGTGTTCTTCGTCTGCTGTCTCTCTCTTCAGATACAAATTTGACGCCATTCACTGTGCAAGTGGGATAAACTCTAGCCCGTTGCGGTTGCATCGCAAGAAGTAATAGTTCGTGCGACCAGTTTGGATTATCATCAGATTTAATCATGTCCATCTGTAACGGATATTGAACTGTAAATATCCGAAAATATATGCAATAGAAAATAATTAGATATATATATATATATATAACAGGGAAGATTAAATTACGTACCCAGGTGCGAAAATAATTTGCGAACGTCATGTTGTGGTACTCGAGATCACCATCAACTTCCGGAAAATTTAGGTGCAACTCTTTCCAATATTTAACTTCTTCACAATTGATTAGTACCCACCAGTGCGCTATGGCTATCTCTTCATCCGATAATGCATACTTGGCGGACAGTCGTGCTCCACCAACTTCGACATCACTGGAAACTATAGAGAGATTGAACCGCGGCGCATGTTCCTCCATGGCTTGCGGAGCTCCCAACGACGCTCCTAAATACAACTTCATGTAGGTGACGCATTCATGCGCAATATATGCTTCAGCTATACATCCTTCAGGCGCGGATTTATTAGTGACATAATCTTTGTACTCACCAAGTTGCCTGTAAATATAAGATTGCAAACTATACGTTATGGTTATTGAACATGTACGTACATATATGTATTCTGGAGATGTAAGTGAATAAAACATACCTTTCCATGGGATACATCTAAGTGAAATGTACTGGACCGGTAAGCAACAATTGCTGGGGAAGATGGATCATCAGGTGAGGCATGATATCGAAAAAATTTGGCGGAAAGATCCTCTCGAATTTACACATGATGTATATGATGTCTGCCTGCATTTCCCGGAGATCGGATTTTCTCACTTCCCTTGTGCATAACTTCATGAAGAATCTTGACAGCGCTACTAACGGCTCCACAACCTGGCCAACCACACATCACAAATTTAATATAAAATCCAACAACGACAGGTTAACCGTAATTTTAACCACAAATTTACCTGACGGTGAAGGAACGGTCGAATGAAAACAGGGAAGAGACGTTGTAGCAGAATATGACAGTCATGACTCTTCAAGCCGTATATCTTATTCTCCCGCAAGTTCACACACCGGGCTATATTTCCTGCAACGCCTGAGGGATACGTCACACAACTCATCCACCTGAAGATCTGGGTCTTCTGATCAAGCTTCACGGTGTAAGGAGCCTAAGGCATCTTTTTCTTCCCCTCTTTCAGCCAAAGATGTTTTCTGATTCCCATTTTCTTAAGATCAACGCGTGCCTTAGGACCGTCTTTCGTCTTCCCCTCCAAGTTGAGCACTGTACCTACCACACTGTCGCAGACATTCTTCTCTATGTGCATCACATCTAGGTAGTGCCTGATCAACAGCGTACTCCAGTACGGGAGTTCCTAAAATATGCTCTTATGTGTCCAGAATTTGTACCTGTCTGGTCTTTCAGGTATTCTGGCCACAATATCGGGATGATTGCTGAGCTGCCCAAAATCATACTCATCTAGCACTGCTAAAATCTCTTCCCCCGACCATCTATGCGGCTCCACACCTCTCTCTTCGGTCCCATCAAATGCCCCGGTATCTATCCGCCAGGGGTGATCATGTGGTAGGTAAGCACGGTGACCCATCCGGACTATCTTGTTGCAATGATTGCTGCACCCCTGGGAGCTAAGGCACTCAGGACAAGCCTTGTATCCCCTAACAACGTTGCCGGACAACATCCCACGTGCAGGAAAATCACTGATGATACCAACAATCATGGCATGCATCTGGAACATCTCCTTTTTGTGGGAGTCATAAGTGGGATGACCAACCTCCCAAAGCAATTTACACTCTTCAATCAGCGGTCTCATATACACATCGAGACACTTCCCTGGATAACAACAACAACAACAACAAATTCAGATAACGACTATATATGACCAACAATATAGAACAAAAACAATAAATGGAGAGGTGTTGAACCAACAGCAATATATACAATATGAAGGGAAAGTAGATACCTGGATAACCGGGCCCCGGAATCAACAAGGTCAACATGTTGTATTCCTTCTTCATGCACATCCATGGAGGAAGGTTGTAAGGCACCAAAATGACCGGCCATATACTGTACGAAAGACTCATGGTCCCAAAAGGGTTGAACCCGTCGGATGACAGCCCGAGCCTCACATTCCTCACCTCTGAAGCAAAATGAGGAAACTCCCTGTCTATATGCTTCCACGCCTCCCCATCAGCAGGGTGTACCATGAGGTCTTCGTCATGCACCTCCCTCACAGCGTGCCATCTCATAGCTTCGGCCGTCTTTGAAGACATATACAACCGCTCCAGCCTATCCCTCAACGGGACATAGCGAAGTACCTTAACAGGTTTCCTGTTGCCTGCGGGAGTCCGCTTATACCTGTCGGTCCCACATACCGGACAACGATGAAGGCCTTCAAGGTCATTACCGTCTGCATCTTTACCCCAGAATAGAACGCAGTCATATCTGCATGCATGGATCTTGATGTAGGAAAGCCCGAGATCTCTCAAGATACGACGGACCTTATGATGCGTGGTGGGATGACGATGACCGTCGGGCAGGAGCGAAGCAGCGTACTGTAGATACCTATCAACAGCCGTCACGGTCGATTTTGTGTCAACCTTGATATGCATCACCTCCATCACACACTGAAGAACGGTCTTCTCATGACCTGGGCACAGAGGGGTCTGTTGGAAAGCAATAAGTCTGTTGTACTTGGCTATACCGGCAGTGTTGACACCTCTAGGGACGGCCTGCATCGGCGCCTGCGGAATGTGCTGTCGTTCAGGGCATACACCGCTGTCATGAGGAAACATGTCGTTGATGAAGGCCGTTGTTGGATCGTTGGATGTACTGCCCGTCTCATCAAACTGTCCATGATCATGCGGGCGTGATGAGGTTTCACCGTGATATATCCAACATGTGTAACGTTCCCAGAATCCGTTACTCTTCAGGTGGTCCCATACTGTCCCCAACGGAAATCGATGCATATCACTGCGACACTTACACATCTTGCACGGGCAATAGAACATGCCACTCCCGTCAGCATTGGCCTGCGCATATTGCATAAAATCCCAAACTCCTTCAGCATATTTTCTGTGATATCTTGGAAGAGAAATCCAACTCTTATCCATATCCTGAAAATAACACATATATATATATCAATATTTAATGAACATATCTTTTATATATATATATATATATTAATGTAATACAACATACTAATTATTAATTATATATATCTAGTTCGAGCGGATTCCGTGGTTTCAGAAGGCAAGTGTCAATGTCACGGAGGGCGAACCCCCTACAGGAACCAGGCAGGACTCGTTTGTGATCACGGAGGCGAACCCCTATCGACCCCTTCACCGAGAAGAGTGGTCAGTTTGTGATCTTGAGATCCAGTTAAACAAACCTGTGAACCATATCTATGACAGAACAACCCCTTACTCAGCTTGGAACAAACTCTATGCATATATATATATATATCATTAATTCAACTCAAATAAAACTGAAAATCAATATATATATATATGCATATATATATATATATATGTGTGTGTGCATATATATGCATATGTACGTACCTGGGAGTAGCTCCACAAACTATGTATGGACAGATTTCCACAACACCGGACGATTTGAAGAACTAGAGAAATTTATGTTTCAAATTTTCAAAGTTCTCATTCTTCTATCCCGGCCTCTCAATATATAGAAGAATCTTGGGCGACGAAATATTTGAGTTTCGTCGCCTAAGAATTAAAAATCTTGGGCGACGAAATATCTCAGTTTCGTCGCCTAAGGATAAAAAACTTAGGCGACGAAATAAATATCTTAGGCGACGAAATATTGTTTCGTCGCCCTAGTTTCTATCTTGGCCGACGAAATTTATTTTAGGCAACGATTTTTTTTTTCGTCGCCTAAGAAGAAACTTAGGCGACAATTTTTTTTACTTAGGCGACGAAAAAAAAAATCGTCGCCCGGTTTTTTTTGTTTCGTCGCCCAAGACTTATTTTCTGGTAGTGAGATAATGCGGAATTAATGTTCCAAAATCTTTAATTAGGGTAGCAATAAAGTTGATTGAAGTTGAAGCTCGATCCAGGTAGCTTCATCATTCTTATTATCATTTTAGACATATGATATGTAATGTGGCAATGAAATTCATATATACTATATACATATATAAAGCGGGTTCACTTGTTATACATATTTGTATGACATACATTAAGCCGTGAGCTGTCTGATCATTTAACAATTCATAATTCAAAACGATCAGACGACAATTGACGACTTGTTATATGCTATACATAAATGTATAATAGAAAAGTCCATATAAAGCCTAACACTTACAAATGAAGAGGGGCGGCCGGTGCATATTGCATAAATTTGGGGATATACAAATTGACGAAGAGGAATATCCGAGCCAAAGACAAAAAAATCTTCAAGACAATGATGTGGGGCATGTGATAAAGAGGACTTTTTCTTCATCTTCCAAATCAGAGATCATGAAATGATGAAAGCAATTTGTATGAATATGAGTACAATCAAACGTAAATAATTAAATACCATCTCATTGAACTAGTATCAATCTAAAAAATTGTCATCATCGATCACCAGTAATTATTGATGTGCAAGTTTAGTAATTCGGTATTAGTTCAGTCTAGTAATTTTTCTTTGATTATTAGAAGATGTTACTATATGATCACAATTCACAACCATCCCAACAACTATTTCGTCAACTTCAGTTGTAGAATATGATTTTCCAAAATGCTTTGATCCATTCGTGATTAGTACGTAGTTGATGAAGGAATAGTTTAACAAATTAAGCATGAACAAAGCAATAGTTTGTATGGACTAATTAAGGAATAAAGGATGTATATATTCAATTGGGTATATATTCCACTAGATGATTAAGTGATCGATTAATTTATAAGTACGAATGACGTACTGGTTGATCAAGTGCATTGTATTCCATCAAATGCCTAGCTAGGGCTGCTCCAGAATTTATAAAAATTATAAAGTACGTCATAATTAGATCATGTTTCTCTTATTCCCTCCAGCGCTTTCGGCAAAATTATAACTTATTGGTATCACTTTGTGTTCTTACTGCTCGATCATCATGTAACTATGTGGTATTTAATTGGTAATGTAACTACTCCATAAACCCTATTAGTTAATTAATGTTATATATTTATTGTTAATGCAGCACTGTTAGTAAGTTTTAGTTTCTTTTAATTTTTAGCTGTATTCTCATCTCTCTTGTGAATTATTGCAAAGATGGTTATCCAAGAACAATAAAATGTCTCCATCAGTTGATGTAGGATACTTCTTAATAATTTAAAGCATTCCACTTACAATAAAAGAATAATTAAGATCGATTAGTTTAGTCCTGCATCAAAGAAAAAAGGAAAATGAAAAAAAAAAAAAACGAAAAAAAGAGAGATATTGATAGCCAATGTTGACAGCCAGCTGCCATTGTTGAAATGAATCGAAGCATTCAAGTCTTGAACTATCAAGAAGAGAAGAGAATGAAAACCAGAAAAATCAGAGAGGGAAATAATTAAGAAGATCAAGGCCTTCTAGCTCCGTAATTACCAGGTTCCAAATTATGGTCGGCAATTAACCAAGCTGCAAATAGATGGTTTATCAATCAACTGCTTGTTCATAGTTGCCATCATAGTTTCTTACTTTCTTATCAGTATTTTCTCCATAGTTTCATCTCTTTTTAAGGCTTTTTGACTTCAACTATTTGTCATGCTTTAGAAATCTTGCAACGTGTTCTTTTCAAAAAAGCTCATCCATGTTTATCTTATATGAAATTTACTGAAAGCAGCCTGAAAACTATGTACTAGATGATGATCAATTCTCCTTTTACCCTAAATTAACCCTAAACCTAACAATATATATCTAGAAAGTCTTTAATTTTATTTTCTGCTGCAATTGTCGATCTCAACCTAGTTGGAGTCTATTTTATTCAGCAATTACAGTAGTTATTGCTTGACCAAGACACAGAATTTTATTAAAAATTCTGATCTAAAGATATCCACTAATTAATTAAAGAATGAATAACACAGATAATTTGTATAAAAAAGTCAGGTTCCTTGCGAATTTGAGAACAACCGAATAGTGGCAAATTGATCAAAACACTTCGATCCATATACAGGGGGACAGTATTGTCAGTTCACTAGGGAGACCTTCACTCTGAAGATCTATAAATACCACCTTCCCAAAACACACATTTCCAACACAACACAGCTCCCTTAAAACCATCATCCTTGAAGTTCCTTATTCCCTGCTTGCTTATTTCTCAAGTCGTGATCATCATGGGTGTTTACACTTATGAAAACGAGTTCACCTCCGATATCCCAGCACCTAAGTTGTTCAAGGCCTTCGTTCTCGATGCCGACAACCTCATCCCCAAGATTGCACCTCAGGCAATTAAGTGCGCCGAGATCCTCGAAGGAGATGGCGGCCCCGGAACCATCAAGAAGATCACCTTCGGTGAAGGTATAACTGATTTACCCTCTCAATCCATTTTTACGTATATTTCAATTTGGTAATTTTTGGACGGTAGTAAATTATATGCTCACTCCCTTTTTTTACATTGGAACTCGACAGGCAGCCACTACGGGTACGTCAAGCACAAGATCCACTCCATTGACAAAGAGAACCACACCTACAGCTACAGTTTGATCGAGGGAGATGCCTTGTCAGACAACATCGAGAAGATCGACTACGAGACCAAGTTGGTATCAGCTCCTCACGGAGGAACCATCATCAAGACCACCAGCAAGTACCACACCAAGGGAGATGTCGAGATCAAGGAAGAGCACGTCAAGGCCGGCAAAGAGAAGGCCTCGCACCTCTTCAAGCTCATTGAGGGATACCTCAAGGACCACCCAAGCGAATACAACTAAGTTATGATCGTTCTCTATATGATGTTTGAGTACTAGATATCCGTGTGATCGATCTTAGTACTCAAAAGGGTGTGTGGTTTTTATGTTGCTTTCTGTCAGTCCAGAACAGCCATGGGTTTGGGCGGTCTGGGCTTGAGCAATAAGTGTTTATGGTGTGTGATCTTCTGGTTGCTTGTGACGTTTCTGTTTGGGATTAAACAATTGCAGACTGAACACAGTGTATTATCTTCTATGAATATAAATGAAACTAGTTTTCTTTGTAATCAGTGTGATCTTACTTCCATTGGTTTTATATGTTTGAATACTTGCCAGACCAAGAGGCCGATCGAGAACAATTTTGGTCACTCTTACTGAAAGCAATATCAGATGACTTTGTAATCTTTTTGAGCCAAAAGAAAATATATATCCGATGACTTTGTCAGAGTTAAAAAATAGTTCAGTCTCATTCGGCCAATTCTACTTTAGCGACAAAATATCAATCACATCTATATTTGTTTAGATAACGATAACATAGTCCTGCAAGTGAGAACAGACCGTTTGGTGTAATTGGTACCAAACTACTAATTGAAATGTTTATGTTAATTGGCAACTTGGTTTTTGTTTGATAAACTGATCCGAAACGTACTAGACCATCAGATCGTTCAAGAATGAGGATCATACTATGAAACAATACTCATGTATCAAAAGGCTCATGCGTCTCGAAATGCCATTTTACGATTGTATCGCTACAACAATAGTGTAGTCAATAGAGAGGTGATGCAAACTTGCAATTACTCGTAAATGTGACAAATTTGTGAAATACGAGGGGAAAATGTCACACATATAAGAATTGCAAGTTTATAACACTTCTATTAGCTACACTTAATGTGTGGCTATTGAACAATATTGTTGTAGTATATGCACACAAGTTCTCGCGTATAAACTTAATTAGTCATATGGGGGTGCCACTTTATGTTATTAACTCAAACATGAACTCATTTGAACCAACTTATTACAAAGATGAAATGCATATACAAGGTCTTCAAGTAGCTCCGTCTATGCCTTAACAATTTCTCAATAGAAAAATATAATTCCACTTTTATGAATCTCAAAAAGAATTATTTGATGACCAATTATTCCAAACTGATCAAAAGACCCTAGCTAATATCTTCGACAGTGATAGCTTGGATCACCAACAAGCTACCATATATGTAATACTTTAAAGTAACCCAAAGTAATTAACTAAAGATGATAACCTAAAGTAACTAATTAATTAAAGACCTATGAGTAGATTTTATCATGCTCCAGTTTGATGAAAGAGTACAAGTTATCTAACAGGGGCAAGACCTTAATTTTTCTTTTCTTTCGGCAATACAGGGGCAAAGACTTTTATACAGTTCAGACCAAAAAAAGAGAGACTTCTATACAGACTTCATATTATTTTCGAACTAGAAGAATTCATGAACCCACTCCTTTAATAAAATTACAAAAATCTAAACGGATGAGACCCAAGCAGCTGGGTCCCCAAGCTTTGACCTGGTCCTGGTGCATCCATCCAGAAATGTAGCAAAATCTTTAACTCAAACTTAGACAGAAGTTGTTCTACGCCAATTTTTTTTTTTTTTTTTTTGTGGTTCAATTTTGGTGGAATATATATATTTACAGAGTAAAATCCTTATTTGAAACCAAGAGACTTTCTTTGCCGTTAGATCAGGTGACTTGACGAGGAACTCAGGATCATCATTCTTAACGTACGTCACCTCTTAGTTAATAAACAGATCAAATTAATTAATAATATCTGAACTTAATTTAAACCCTAAAATGATGTAACACATAAACAATTCGATCAGGACAAGATCGGCCTGAACGTCAGGCATATATGATCGTCTCTAATGTTACTCTTCCAAAAGAATCTTCAGGTTTATATGAAAATCCGAAAGAGCTAGATAGCATATTGACAAGTCTTTGGTTATAATTAAGATAGAATATTCAGGTTATAATTAAGTCTTGATTAATGACGTTGCTAGCTAGCTATATGATGTCTAAACCTCATCATAAAAAGCAACAGAGACATTCTTAATTACAAATTATAAAGTAAAGATAAACTAAGACTAAGTCCACATTTAATTGCTTCATGTTTTATAAGCTACACTAGAAGTCGTCCACATTTGCCTGATTATATTGAAAATATCAGTATAATTAGGTTGTTGAGACAAAAGACATACACACATGACTCTCACCAAGTAGACAAGGTTGGTACATATCTTTAACATTTATAAGACCATCGATTTCGTAACAAGTTACAGAAGAAAAAACTGTAGTGAAACCCAGACAACTTCACGTACGTTGAAACTGAACAGGACTTTTGAAAGACAAAATAGTGAGAGATCGTTTTCTAGCTAGGAATCTAGACTTTTGCATAATTCTTTCATCCGTTTATTTGTTAATATCGTAATGTCGACATTGTGGAGCCATCAACGTACGAGTCGAGTCATGAGGTCGTTTTATTTGGTGATCAAACTCGAGGGTTTTGGAATGGATGAATGATTATAAACACTTTGCCGTTGTCTCTAGCTAGCTTGAAAAAATATTCTATATTTGGAGAGAAAAATATTCTATATTTGGAGAGAAAAGGGGATAATATATAGGTATGCATGCCCTAGCTAGTTTGATCCATTTCAAAGTGTGGCTCAATCGAGACAAGGCACGATAGCATGTATGATATAGAGCCAAAGATGGATCGATCTGCAAGTGCCTGGTGTCCATGAGTGTATACATAATTCGTGCTGGTGGGCTCAATCAAGGTCGGCACCAAAAATTCATGCAAGATGTTAGACCTGCCTGCATATTCATAAAGGAAGGTCGTGATGGCAAGACACATACCGGCAGGTACCATCATCATCGATCATCATCGATCATCATCATCCAAAAACCTAAAGATAGTATCAAGCAAATTGATCCTGTTCAACATTTTTTATCTTTTCTTTATCTTATGTTGCTGTTGATTCTAGAGTACAGGGAAATGAAGAAAGGATCCGGAAATCTGACGAAGGATCAACAAATTTAAAAACTTAGAGAAGAAGGAAGTAAAAACACAAAGAGTAATATCTCAGTTTTTGTTATGATGATATCATCAACATACAACAGAAGAAACACGTCCTTTTGATGATACTTAATGAACAAACTTGAATCTGCTTAAGAAGCTGAGAAACCAATAGAACAAGTTCCTGGTTGATTGAACAAAGAGAGTTACAGAGGCCTATATAAGATCAATTATCACCACACATAAACAACACGTGGCTCTTATTTACTGCTCATTATGAGCTTAACAAAAAGATTAATTAACAACTAAGACAAGCTTAAGACTAAATAATCTAAAGACTATTATATCTTGACATCCTCCCTCATATTGATGATTGGTAAGAAGCATCAAGCTGGAGCAAAGATGAAGATGTTGAGGAGAACATAGGCCTTTTGTGAATAAGTCTAGCTGCAAGTTGATTTCTGGAAGTGACAAACTGCAACTTGATTGAGCCAGCTTTGACTGCATTGCGAGTAAAATGAACATAAACTTCAATATGCTTCAATTTTGAGTGATAGACCGGATTAGTGGCTAAAGCCAAGGCAGAGAAGTTGTCACAGTGAAGAACTAGAACATCTGAAAGTGAAACATGAAGATCATTAAGCAGAAGTTTAAGCCACATGATTTCAAAAGTAGTGTCAGCCATGCTTATATATTCAGCTTCTGTAGAAGATCTAGACACAGCTGTTTGTTTCTTACTGCACCAAGATATTGGAGATTGATTGAGCAAAATGACAAATCCAGTAGTGGATTTTCGATCATTTAGATCACTTGCCCAGTCTGCATCACAAAAGGCTGAAAGATTAAGAGAAGAAGGAAAAGAGTCATGCTGACTAGCATTAACACCTCTTCTGAAATGAATCCCTTGTGAAATAGTTCCTTTGACATATCTCAAGACTCTTTAAGCAGCATAAAGATGGATTTGAGTTGAAGAGTGAAGAAATTGGCACACTGTGTTAACAGCATAGGTAATATCATGCCTTGTGAAGGTCAAATACTGTAAACATCCAACCAAACTCCTAAACTGAGTGATTTCATGGGTCTGTAAAGGAAAGCCTCATCTTTGACAAGCTTCAAGCCAGACTTACAAGGAGTAGAGAAAATAGTGCAATCATCCATTCCAGACTTATGAAGAAGATCTTGAGCATACTTTCGTTGAGTCACAAATAAACCAGCTGAAGAGTACTGGATTTCAAGACCTAAGAAATAATGAAGTTTACCTAAATCCTTCATGTCAAATTCTGCTTGCAAATTTTGCTTGACTGAGGAAATAAGAATGTCACTTGTTCCTGTTATGATGATATCATCAACATACAACAGAAGGAACACACAGTCATTTTGATGACACTTAATGAACAAGCTTGGATCTGCATAAGAAGCTGAGAAACCAATAGAACAAGTTCCTGGTTGATTGAACAAAAAGAGTTACAGAGGCTTATATAAGATCAATGATCACCACACATAAACAACACGTGGCTCTTATCTACTGCTAATTATGAGCTTAACAAAAATATTAATTAACAGCTAAGACAAGCTTAAGATTAAATAATCTGAAGACCATTATATCTTAACAAAATTAAGGAAACATCTACGTATGTATGAACATTCTCCCTCCGTGATAATTTTCTGTTATAATCTTATGTGATGCGGTAACTATAGTACTGCTATTAGTTTGTTATGGATGTGCAAGTGTTTTCATTTTGCGTTAACATTGGATAATTTGGATGTGTTGGTTGACTGCTGGTTCCCTTGCAAATTTGCAATGCAGCTTCGATTAGAATATGATGTACTTTTTTAGATGTTGGTGATCGATATACTCGTGTGCATTCGAATGTGATTCGTCTCATGAACTCCACAAAGAGTTGTACATCATCAAAGAGTCACAATATGGTGGCAGGCCCGGACCTGAGATTTTCATACTTGAGTCGAATTTTTAAAATTGGACCCTCAAAATATTCATTCAATTTTATTTTCTCTTTTTAAGAAACACATAAAATTTTTCACGAACTAAATCTATAAACTCAAAATTTAACAACAAAAAACATTAGAATTCCTAATTTTATTAAAAATATTATTTATACTACAAATTTCTTACTTAGATTGCTCATTTTTTAAAAATAGTAACTAATGATATTAATATATTGATGAAGTATAAAGTGTAGAGACAAAGAAAGATAGCAAGAAAATAGAGAAATCATCATCTTATTCATTGATATGAGCTCTCTATATAGGGAATTACACAATACCAATATGGTAAGGATAATGAATACATAGATCTAGTCAAACTACATGTCCTAATGACATAAGGCCAAGACACACATAAAGAATATACAGAAAGATACAAAATATCCTAGAACACTCCCCCTTGTGCCGCGCGCTGATATGTCGATAGTGCTGATTTGTTACCTCGTCAAAAACCTCGTCAAGTCACAAAAACCCTGAGGGAGAAAAACTAAACCTTGATCGTAAGAAAAAAAGAGTACAACGCACCCTTCACATTTGATAGTGACATGTATGTATGTGTTAGAATCCCCCTAAAGTTTGCACCTCCCTTTGATCTTTACATCAATCATATGGCTCTTCCTGATTTTTACTAATCACGGAAGTTTCAAAAACTTAACATGTTAGTGCCCTTTAATATGTCTTTAAATGAGGCATTGGGCAATAATTATCAAGATCATGCCGTATTATCCTCAAACAGGATATTTTACACTTAGATCTTGAGGAGAAGGCCGCTTATGAACTCAAAATATAAGTTCATGCAGGAAATCAGATTTCCGCGCAGCATGACCTTCGGGTGCTAGAACAGCCGTAACTTCCTCTAGGAAATACATATGAACGAACCGTTAACGGTTTTGGAAACTAGACTCATTTGGCTTTCCAATCGTATATTGCACACATTCTGGTTCGTTATGAGATGTCACGCCCCGACCCTTAATTTTTACCTTAATTACTAGCACGGTGGTAATAAGAATTTTACCGTCTTCTTCAGTAAGTGTTTAATTTAATTAGTCCCCAGAGTGGTGTTAGGGGACGATTATTTTGAATGATTTATTCGAAGGAAGAAAAAGTGACGACGGTAAAATGTAATTTTTATTGGGGTATTATTTTTGGGGTGTTGAATTTTGAATTGGGTATATGGGAGGTTGGACCCGGCTAGGCCGATCCCAACCCATTTCTTTCTCTCTCTCCTTCCGCGCGTCTCTCTCTCTCTCTCCCTCCCCGATCCGATCTCCGCCCAGATTTTCCGACCTCCCGTTCGCCACCGTCCGGCCGCCCCAGACCACCGCGCCGGTCCCGTTCGAACCACCATCATCTCCTCTTCAATTCTGGGTAGGTGACCGAGGCCCTAGCGCCGCCGAGAAGCCGCAGCAGAGCCCGAAAGTTCCGACTGCCCGGAATTTCCCATCGTCGGAACTCCTTCCTCCGGCCGCCATAGCTGGCGAGCCTAAGTTTAAAAGAAAGCCCTCCTCCCATACAACAATCTCTCCAAATGGCTCCCTCCATCTCGAGCTAGGTAAGGAGAAATCGGTAATGGAAATTATAGGGTTTTATGTGTGTTTTCGTTCGATTGGCATAGTTAGGCTTGGAATTGGTGTTTGTGGTAGTTAGGAAAGTTGTAGAGGAGGTTGAGAGGAAGGTACTGTCAAATTTTGGTGGGCATTGGAGGTCGCCGGAGCTGGCCGCCGGCCATTTTTTTTTGTAAGGAATTTTATGAGGAGTTTAATGGAATAGGTTTTATAATTTTTGGGATGAGTTTTGGATAGGTTTGAGAATTTTTTAAGTTTGGTATTTTTGGTGGATTGATAAGTTCGAATCCGACCACGTGATTATTTAAGGTTAGAAAGGTGGAAGGTGTTTAGAGGATGTCGGTTAAGAGTTTGTGGAGGTTTATTGGTTGGTAGTGAAATTAAGATTTTGGGCGATAGACATGGTTGAGCGCGCGGAGCTCCTTTTTAATTACGCCTAATTTCTTTAAGCGTCGGTGTGTTAATTAAATATTTATTTATGTTTTTGAAACAGGACATGAGGAGGCTCGAGCTGACGAAAACTCCGACCGACATCAGGCTTAGGCCTAATTTATGAGTAGACCTTTGTTTTAAATAATGTGCTTAAAATACTTTATTGTTGAATAATGATTTTTCTGTTGTTTGAAATTTTCCGAAATTGAGAATTTCGGTGATTATACTCATATATAGTCGTTTATGAGAATAGTATGTATATAATTAAATGCTAGCTAGCTATACATGATTTTCCCCCATACTGAGGTACAATTCCAGTATGGGGTGACGTGAGCGTTAGACGCCAGCGTCGTAGCCTTGTATGACTTTCTATTCTTCAATTCATTCATAGAATTCGTACAAGGAATCAGCACGTGTATTTACCACTCGGGTGTTTCCCCCATACTGAGGTACAATTCCAGTATGAGGTGACGTGAGCGTTAGACGCCAATGTCGTAGTCTTGTATGATTATTTATTTTTTGAGTTTATTCATAGATATCGTACAAGAGATAGACGAGTGTGAATACATACTTATATATATATATATATATATATATATTATTCTAGCCTGAGATGCCATTTTTCTTAAAGTTTGGGTGTCTAGCCAGTTCAGAATTTTCGAGTTTAGCTTTTAAGCTATCGCTGGTAAAATGTTTTCTTTGAAAGTATTTTTGGAGAAATATTTATTTGTTGTTGAAATTGCTTTTGTCCACTCACTTTGACGTTTTTGAATATTTTCCTCTGGGCTCTTCATTTTTAAAATGCCCAGTCTACAGCGTTCGCATGAGGTCTAGAAGGCGACATCGAGGAATAGTGACCCATCTATCCGCTACATTTCGCCAGTAGGTTACCTGTTTAATCTACTAGAAGATTGGTAGCTTCCGCTGTGTTTTTAAATTTTTAGTAGCTCTGAATACTGTTGGGATTTTTGTATAACTTATTTTGGTTACTTTTGAGTTGTAGCGAAGAATGTTAATTTATTGGTTAATAGAGTGGTTCTATATTTTGTTCTTCCGAGTTAGGGTTGTCTATTTTCAAAGGAGGTTTGCCGAGTCTTTCGGTAAATTTTCCTTGGAGGTGGTCCCCGCAGGACTCACCTCGGGTTTCAGGGTGAAATTCGTGGCATGTCTTGACACGAGATGTTCACAAAGTCCAGTCAAAGTTGATTGTTTTGCCAAAATCAGATTCTCGGACAAATTCGTCCTACGTTACAAAAAAGGCCATAACTCACTCAATATGATAGGTGTGATCAAATGGTTGTTGTCTCTGTAAAGTAGACACATAGACCTTTCTAATGGTATTAATTTCACCATTTTCCAGTGCGTGAGACTTCTTGTAGGTCCCGTGGAAGTTGACATACGAAACTTGGCATATTATGATTTTGTTATTGATGTGTCTTTCTTATGTAAGGATAGAATAAGCCTTAACCTTTCGTACCATTAAGTATTGAAAAATGAGTTACTGCTATTACATTGGCATTTCTTGAGCGCAAAGCTACATTTAGCTTTACAACTTTTCATAAAGAATGAGATGTCAAGTCTTTCTTATTATGTTGAGTACATGGATGCGTCTTGTTGTACTTAGATTGTCATCTTGCTTTAGACAAAACAACGGATCTCTCTTTAGAGTAAAAACTTTGACTAATCATGGGAGTATATGTAGGCCTCACTAGTTATAGTGCGCCTAAGCCAATTGATGAAAAATCATCATCAATACAACCATCGAGTGCCTTATCGAGACTGTGTCTTCCCAGGATCTTTTCATTCTAACTTCAGATGTTGATACATATTGACATCTCTTGTTCAATCAAGAGTCCATGTAAATCCGGAATGAACACGTAAAGGCATAATTAACTATATCTCTTCCAAATCAAGTAGAGTTTAGGTGCATTTCAATACATTTAGCAAACGCATGCTCTTGTGGTCTAGAGCCACTTGATTTGGATGGATGAAGTCCGTTTAAGATCTTTATGTATATCTCTGATCTCATAGAGATGTTATTATGATCACATTCATAGGCTGCATGTTCAGTTATTCAGAAACTACCAAACTGACAAAGTAGTTGAGTTCAATGACATCCATTACGAGAGCATATCTCATCGTAGTCGATCACAGTACATATTAGTGAGAGACCTTGCGCCATAAGGTGCGTCTAAGCTTTTGTTTTCACTACGCTATTTAACAAAGACATAGTTGATAGGGTTTAGCTTGCGGTGTCGGCATTACCTGCCCAATGACCTATCTCTTTGTTAATGTTGGATCGCATCTTTCCATTAGGCTAACCAACTAATTTGGTATCTATCAACGAAGGATGGTTTAATAGTAGACTCATTATTCCACGTCATCATCACCTCATGTACACTAGTGTAATACTTGTAGAGATCTCTATATGGTTTGGATTTGACATTGAGGCGTCCCCCAACGATAATCACAATTCAGACTTCATGAGATTATTTGAGTATCACTAATCAATGGATTAGGTTATGTCAAGCTCGCTTTCTTCGTAGTGCAAGAAAATATCAAACCTAAGGGTCTCCCTCCTTTTGGGGAGCTACACGGCTTTGTGACACCAATTTTTCCACTATATGGCTTCACCATATCACATCCATGGTGATGGCGCCAAGACCAACTTCTTTTGGTTGCCCCATGTTCTCTTGATAGGACATCAATCCTTGCAGACATATTTACAGCATGTGATCTCGTCACTTTAACACTTTAAGCATTTGGGATCAAGATGAGACTTAGTAGGGACAAACCACGATAATTCACATCGTTCTACTTGAACACTTATGTTCTTATCTCCCCCTAACAGCGAAAATATTGTCTCAGCAAAGTGACAACCCGCAATATAGCAGTGAAAGAGATCGCCTGACAAGGTTTCTATATAGGCGGATTAAATAGTTAGAGGTTTATATCTAACCAACCTAAGTACTTATTCATCTCAAATGACCCATCATTGTACGCAGTGGCAATGCGATTTGGTACCTAGAAATAACACTTAGCCGAGCTCAAAGATTGGAGATCGGTTTCAATCCTGCCGAGCTCAAAGATTGTAATTTTGTGTCAATCCTGGTAGACAGTCACAAGTTATAGTACAACAATATTCAATGATGGTGGGTCGTAGATGAATAGTAAAGCTGCATGCAAATATTGCATAGCCTCAAGACGAAATAGAAAGATTGGTGTGCATCAATAATGTTTAAACGACAAGATAAAGTTACTTGGTCGTAGCCTCAGTGAGACCGTATTACGTGTGAACATGGGGTACATGACACTTCAACTTTTATCCCGATAAACTTCGTTAAAGAATGGGCAGTGAGCCCGTAGAAGTATAAGCAGCATAAGCAGTAGTGTAACACGTGACATGTGTGTTAACACTTCAACTAACACCATAAAGCATAAAAAGGTGTCCGCAAGTTGGTTGTATCTATCTACGTAGTTTAATGTAAGAATGAAGTATTCTCTTTTGTGTCATTTAGCGTAGGAGGGTCTCACTCCTAATTTAGCTAAAGAATAGACTTTCAAAATGAGCAATTAGCATTGCAGATGGTCAATGAGACATTGAGGGAAGGCCGGTGCACCTCAATTGCTTGAGGAATTGACCGGACGGCCTCCGGGAAGTTGGAGCCATGTTTGGTTGACGTCAATGTCCCCCGGATGCCACCATTTACAACCATGGCATCACCATCATGCTTCATGGAGAAGCTAAATCCTGAATGTCTTCGTTTTGAGCGGAAAAATGGATGTCCATGAGAATTTCTTAAAATATGGACAATTATATCTTTTCCAAGATGACCTAAATTATTCAAAACAAAGCCTATATGAGTTGGTGTCCCAAATATCATGTTCGTGTGATTCGATATTTGAATCATAGTGACATACAGTCCACTAGAGTAAACTTCTCTAAGATGCATTTTAGTCTGCATTCATGAGAAAATATACATAAAAGAACTATTGTTTATTCTCACAATGTGTTTTCAAATGAAAGCTATTAGCGTGAATGTCTTTAAAGCTTAACATGGTTTGGTTGTCTCTCAATTCATAGAGGGCATTTGTGACGTTGATCATGGTGCCATGAGGCATCAACATTCAAGTTAATCTGCGTCCCTGAATGACCAGTATGATTCAAGTATTGTAGTCACAGAAGATTTACAAATGCACAAAATCCAAAGATAGTTGTCAGTTCCTTATAATGTTATACATAGTTCCACACTATCTACGAAGTACTCAATGTTTCTATGAGACAGATCTACAAAATGGAGTAGATAGGAGCGTAAATAGTTCTACTTAAACCATTTAGAAGGATTGAAAGAAGCTACAAAAAGCTACAATCCCAAGAATGCATAAAAATTTCCGTACAGAATGACCTTTACGCACTAAAACAACCATAATTTCTTCGTTAAAATAGATATGGATGAACCGCGAAAAGTTCTGACAACTAAACTCGTAGAGCTTTCCAATAATAAAAAGCTCACTGTCTGGTTCATCCAGAACTGTTCACAAAGCTCAAACGAAGTTGACTATCCAGAAGGGACACATTGTTGTTTTTCGCAGAATTGGCATGTGCGAAGCTATGAAGCTTACAAGTGGCATGTAGGCTTTTGCCTTAGCCAAAATTGACCTGTGTATGATTAAAACCAAGTCCTTTCAGTCGTTCTAAAGTCATAAACTCCATGACTAGTTAGCGAAAGCTCCCTGACATGAACATAAACTAACTCAGAGGATTTAGAGGATTCGATCATGATAATAATTTTCCAGTGTTGATATGTCTTCAACGTCTTTAGCAAGACGGAAATTGGTTTAATAGCTTAGGGGGATCCAAAATCAAAAGATTTAGGTAACTCCAAGTCAGTATGACCAGGCATGTCTGTGGAGGGTCGGTAGTGTGAGGCACACTTGAAACCACTATATATCTCTTTAATTTCAAACAATTCTAAGACATCACACTGAGTTTGTATGAGCCTAGTTGAACAATTGATGATGGAAAATCCGCTATAGGGTAGAAGACTTAACCGGAAACACGTTAGCGATCCTTCTTGAGGATGCAAGACCGTGCGTCATTTTCACTTGGAAGAGACCAAAACGGCACAATCTAACCATGTAGATTGTAAATATGCCATGCTTCTAAGGATGATGTAAAAATGTACATCTTTTTGTAAATCAATATGAACCATAAGAGAAGAAAATTCTCAAAACATTCATTATTGCTAATGTGAGTACATCGAGGTCCTAAATAGACGAAGGACGTCGATACGACGCTTTATTACATATAGCTTGGAGAGAAAATCAATGTCTAGCCAATGACGTCAAAGTTAGGGGTAACTAGAGTAGGATCCGAATCTTGGAAATTCGCGATCATGAGGATGACGTTCTTGTCCTTATATTGATTTTCTGTATCTTTTTGTATGCATTCACAATTTGAAGGAGTTTAACAATCTTGAACCAGTGATCTGAAGATCCACAGCGGTTGCATTGTCATGAGTTGACGTGAGTAGTTTGGACAAATATAATTGGTGTCTAGACCGAGAGGTGTCGCCGGTGGGAGTGTCGCCAAAGGACCGGCGACACCTCCCCCTCTTTTCTAGACATCGGCTAGCATTTTCTGCTGTTGCTGTGACCCATATTGTTGTCCCCACATTAGGGGATAACCCCATATACGTTTATCGCATTAAAGTATATACAATTCTCATTTACAATTGTATGATCAAATCAAGTCTCGTTGGTAATTCCAAACCAACTTGGAGGACCTAAAGAACTTGATGGTGATCGAATCTGCTAAAGATTATAGAACATGATGCCATAAAAGATCATCGACAATATGTAATCAATTAAGGTAGTAAGCAATCCACTTGACTAATAACTCAACAAGTAGAGTTATATGAACGTTTCAAGAAACACTCCATGAGTGCATTCCACAGTACTTTGTGGTCATTACTTTTTGCACATATTGTCATTGAAGGCTTTTGTCAATGTGGCCCGTCAAAGACTTTGAGCGCATGAGATGTGAAATCTCAGCATCTAGGCTTGTTAGCCTGGGGTCGAAACATGTGGTTTAATCATTTCCAATGAAAGGTTTCAAAAATATCAAGCGAAGAGTAGTCTTAAGCATCGAGTACGTCAAAACTCAAAGAAACAGAATGTTACATTGCTCTTACATACAAAACCAAGCTGTTATGAGACTCGATAGAGATCACAAATGATGCTTTTTAATGGTTTGTCATTCGGATTGATCAAAAGAAGGCGGAGCTGACTGCCAGGAAGCTGCGGTCGGGAGCAGCGACAGCATCAGGGCCAAGGCAAGGCCGAGAACTTTTGGTTTGAGAAGGAATTATTTTTTAGGGTTTAGAAAACAAATGGTAGGCTATTAGCTCTAGAGTTAGAACAAAGTGCATGATAATGTGATGAAGTATAAAGTGTAGAAACAAAGAGAGATAGCAAGAGAACAGAGAAATCGTCATTTTATTCATTGATGGGAGCCCTTTATATATGAAATTATACAATACTAATATGGTAAGGATAATGAATACATAGATCTAGTCAAACTACAAATCCTAATGGCATAAAGCCAAGACACACATAAAGAATATCTAGAAAGATACAGAATATCCTAATGGGTAAGATGTGACATTCGATTCATCCATCTCTTAATCTAACAACATCTTCATTGGATTGGATTGGATGTTGTTAATTATTTTTGATTGTTTTTAACTAAATTAATGTGATCACACAAAGAAAAAATAAAATTTTGGGCCCTGAGTCTATCGACTCTTGAGACTCTATTCAGGTACGGGTCTATAAAGTTGGGATTAAAGTATACATATTAATGAATCGTAACTCATATCATTTCATTTTCTTCAACCTTTTATAACCCACATTGTCATCAACCCTTTATAACCCACATTTTCTCTTTATTCGATCAATATAAGCACAATGTAGCCTAACTCCAGCCTTATATGTGTTCCTTTTTCTTTATCTCCCTTTACTTTTCTGGTTTCCTTCAATAATTCATAGTTTCTAACTTTCAATCTCACTACCATCAATGACAACAAATATGCACATCAAATATGATAGTGTACAATCTAAGATCCCAAGCTTAATTGTATTTGATTAACAGATCATATATATTGTCAACAGTTTGATTGTATCCATTGTCCAATATCTTTCTTGATCAGCCCATATTGTATTTCTTAATTGAGTCGCATAGTAGCCCATTCGGGTGCCCTAATGGAAAAACATACCAAAATCACTAAGCATAGACCTGACAAGAGATAGCTTCCATAGCCTTAAAAACATCCCTCATCTTTTGCTTGCTTGCTTCAGTTTCCTCTTCTTTGATTTCAACGTTTGGTTTTGGATGCACCTTGGTTACAATGCTACATTTGCATCCCTCCTCATCATCAGAAGGAGATGACTCGAATGTGATATCATAAGAAAATAACTCCATTTTTTTCTAACATGTTGGTATATTGGCTATTACTATTCAACACTAAGAACTCCTAATGCAACTAGGAAAAGAAGAGATCAAGAAAGAAGCTTGATCAGAGGTATTTTGAGAGATAAACATGAATCACAAGGTAATGAGTTTTAAACATCTCATATATGGTAAGTTAATCTCTTTTCAGTTTATACATTTAATTGAGGAAATTTGGTGAAAAGTCTTGTATTTGGAAATTTCCATATCAGATACATTAAGATGTTTATATGCAGAATCTTGAGTCATCATAGGATATCTAATTTCCATATCAGGTGCACTAGAGTGTTTATCTACATAAATCTTGGGATATTTTAACACATCTGATCATTCATATACATGTGCATATAATTGTTCTCTACAAACTAAGAGATTGATTTGTAGAATATTTGATTGTTGTGTTATAGCATAGAACTGGTTCATGAGTTTTGAAAAGTGCAAAATAATGGTGGACTGATTGAATCTTTTCATAAACGAAAAATTAATCGTCTCATTGAAATGCATTAGTTGAGGGGGAGTGTCGAATGTGGAAATCAAGCTTTTTGTGATTGGTTAGAGTCTTTGATGTTATGAGTTGATATTGATCAATTTACATACTGCTTGGGTGTGTGTTTCTAAAGACTGAGTCTCTCTCTTACTTGCATTCAGGTTGCATTTGAGATTGTTGAAGCTGAGGTCTGATGGAAGAAGAAAGCTGGTTATGTTGCAGAACTCAGCTAACTGGTTGTGTGAAAGAACCAAAGAATACTGATTGTGTGAGAATCAGTAGGAGAAAACTAAGAGTGATTAAGTCTTAGGTTTTGTTCCTGAATCTAGTTGTGTGTAAGAACTAGAAAACTAAGAGTGGTGTTAGTCTTAGTGTCTTGTATTCAGTTTCTCTTTGTAGAAATACATGAATTTAAATCACTTGTGCGAGAAGTGAGAATTGTAAACAGATTCAAGTGTTTGTAGTTGTGTGAGAACTATTCCTCTTGTAAACTCTGATTTGAAGATTACAGGAATAATCTTGCTTGGTGTTTTTTCCCTCATTAAGGTTTTGCACCAAACCATTGAAAAAACTCTGTCTGTGTTATATGTTGGAGAGCAGAGATCACACATTAGAAAAGTGACAAAGAAAATATAACTCATAACTAAGTAGGTCATTCCTAATTGTACCATGATCTTTTGTGATTAAAACCTAACACCTTAAAGATGGTTAAGTTGGGACAGTATGAGTACAAGGATGATCTACCGGCCACGCTTGTCGTTGTTTGACATTATATACATCTGTGTTTTAATCCATTTCCATACTTATATAACAGTTTATCTCCCTCCATCAGTGTGTACTCTTCATTGACCAAAGCATCAAATTTGTTCTTCAATAATTTGCTTCTGCTACCTGCACAACTGATCTGTTAATATCATAAACTAATATTCCTCAAACCACATACTTTCCATATATAAATAAAGCTAGCCTTTCTTCTTGATGCTTCTTTGGCCTCCATTGTCGTCAACAATTTCTATGCTCTTGATGGGTTGAGGCATGAGCTTTGGGATGAGGTTGTCAAAATCAAGGACTAAGTGTTGGAACTGATTTGGACTTAAACACATCTGTCAACATTATGGTCAGTTTCATATTGAACATGAATTGAATAACAAGAAGCTCAAGTCTTTAACTCAGTTTTAGAGAAGTAATCGAAGTTGTATATCAGTTGGATTAAATAAAGGTTCATTGCATTTAACCTGAATTGCATTTGAATTAGTATTGTGATAAGATTATGCCTATGCAGTTGTTAACATTGAGTACAATAAGGATTTGGTTATGGGATTGAATCTGGTTTGTGATCACTATATAAAGGAGGCTAAGTCCTTGTGTTCTTTATCGTTTTTGCATTGAGTTTTGGCATTCTCATAAGCCATAGTGCTGCTTGATACAGAAACACAGAAGACTTGCATCCATCTCTTGTTCGTGTGTGCAATCGATTCAGAAGTTCGTCACAATGCTGTCATCATCGAAGATAGCAGTCAAGGCAGATTGGAGGTCCAATGAAGGTATGTTCCTAGTTCATCTAGGATAACTTAAGTATGCATAAATGTATTAAAGTGTTCTTGAATATATTCATGTGTGTTTGTCTATTTATGGAATAAGATCCGAAACTTAAGTTTCAGATGGCTTTAATAGGATTTTGAAAACCATGTAATAGTGGTATCAGAGCTACATGTTTTTTTCAAAATACAAAAATTGCATGTTTTCAGTATTACAGCAAGAACAAGAGTTTTTTCAAAAATTATTTTTCTGGAAGAACAAAACCTGAATCAACATGCCTAAAAGCATGTTTAATCCATTTAGATAAGGCCCTAATCCATATGTTTTAAACCTAAGGCCCATAAAGAAACCCCAAAATAAAGTGAATTAAAATTACGAAGTGTTGCTTTAGTTTCTTCAGTTCGTGGTTTTTAGGGATGAGAAAGGGAAAAGAGGGTTTTAGGGATTTGGTTTCTCTCTACTTCAGACAAAACAATTTTCAGAAAAGGGCTGGGTTTTTCCGCTTTAAGTTTGAAAAGCATGTTTTGTTAAACTTGGTGCTATGTTGATGCATAGGCCAAGGTAAGTTCTCTAAATCTAATCCTTGTTGATTTACAAATTCTACATATGTGGATGTTCATATGGAGAAGTGCAAGCATAAATAGATATAATTCGATGCATGAATTGTTTGTGATTGACGTATGGATTAGCAAAGGAGGATGGATAGATTTTATTTTGGCTATGATATTATGTATGCTGATATGTTATTGATGATTGAATGATCTCCCAATTTTATTTCAAAATCTATAACATGATCATAGTATCTAAAAAGTGTTTTGAATTAAGCTTTTGTTCATGTTTATGTATTACACAAAGTATGCCAAGCTATTAAGAAATAAATTAAGAATCATTAAGAAAAACACTAAAATTGTGCAGCATTGTAAAGCTTGGCTTATTTTGGCTTCTAAAGGAGTTTCTGAGTTTTTGTTTTGTAATGTATGCAGTGATATATGTATGTGCAGGAATTTATCAAGATTTTTTGAAACTTTTCTTAGTCTAAAGACTTAGACTGTGTTCATTAAATAATATATTCTTGTTATATATGGTATATCAATTAAGAAACTACAGGTTTTATAGAAATTATATGTCACACCCCGGTTCTTAAATTATTTTGCTGTTATTTTACTTTTGTATTATTTTGATTTTTTACCGTGTTGAGTAATCGTTTACTACTTAAGGACCTTAAAGTTGACTTTTTATTCTGTTAGGAATTTGGGAAAACTTTCTTCATGAAAGTTGTAGAGGACGTTATTACAACTTCGTACACATGCTATGCGTTAAAATCGGAGTTAACATGTAAAAGTTATCAACTAAAATGGTAAATTTTATGTTGGTAAAAAGGGAGTAAAAATTTAGTGGGTTTATTATTTGTTGAGGTTTTAAGTTGGACCGGGTGTGGAGAAGCCCAACACCTGTTTGTTTTCTCTCTCTCTCTCTCTCTCTATCTCTCTTCTCTCTCTCCCTCCCGTGAACTCCCCCGACCCGCTGGAGACCCAGCTCTTCCTAGGCCGGTGACCGGGCACTGTGTCGCCGTTGATTGAAGTAAAACCTGCAAGAAATGCCAGACTGTCCGGTCATCGGAGTTCTCTCCTCCGGCCACAGTAGGTCGGGATTTTTGGCTCATCTTGTAGCCCTCATCTAGATGAGTAATCTCTCAAAAGGAATTGGTCAAATTCGATCTTGTTAATGAGAAATGTATAATTGAAGTTCTATGGCTTAATTTAAGGTTTCGGTTCGATTAACCTAGTTAGGCTTAGAAATGGATTTTGTGCTAGTTAAGGAAGTTGTTGTGCAGGTTGAGAGAAGTGTTATGCTAAAATTTGAGAAGCATTGGAGGTCGTCGGAGTACGGCTGCCGGCGGAGCCGCCCCTTAGGGGCAGTTTTTCATATTTCTAGGTTTGTTTTCATGAGAGGAGTTTAATAAAGTATAGTTTTGAATTTGTTGAGGAGTTTTGATAAGGTTTGAGATTTTTCAATAGTCAAGGATTTTTGCGGTGTTTAGAATGGAATATCGGTAGTTGGGTTAACCGGTTTTAAATTCTTATAAGGTTAATTTTTGTCTATCGGTGATGGTGGTGAATTTTGAGTCATAATGGATTAAAGATGGAGAAATTGGGCAAGGAAAAAGATTAATTTTAGGCCCTTAATATTGTGGATTATTTATTGAAGTTTTAATTTATTCTGGGATTTAATATTATTTATTGTTCAGGATGTGAGGAGGATCGTTTGGAGAAAGCCTCAGATTGTCGGCAGGCATAGCCGAGCACTATGAGTGAACCTTGGATTTGAATGTCATGCATGCATTAGAGTTTATTTAATTTTCAAAGGCATATTAGAGATTTAATATTTTCTTGGAGTAATGAGTTCCATTTATTTTTCGGGAACTCTCTTGAGCATTTTATTTGACACGTGGGATATGTCAAGTGATTTATTTTATTACGTAATATTTCAAGGTACAGTTGGGAACTGTACTGAGTTCAATGCATTTTATATTATTTTTGGGGAAGTGACATTCTTGGTATTTGTTATTTTACTTCACCATAAAAAGGTTGATATATATTCATTATTACTAGCTAATCATTATTAGCGGCTACTCACCATAGGTGAGTTGGGTGCTCAGCGTGAGACGCTATTATAGCCTGGAAGGCAACCAATCGGTATTTATATTTATATGTTAGCTGGCCATTATTAGCGAATACTCACCATAGGTGAGTAGGGCGCTTAGCGTGAGACGTTATTATAGCCTGGAAGGCTCCGACCCTAGCCTTGGAGGCTCATCGTTATGGTGAAACATCTTTCCCATTTTTATTAATTATTGAGAACCAATGAGATTGGTTCATCATTTTTATCCGTAAATATATTTGGAGAATTTTCAAGAGTGGCATGCATAAGTATTTTTCTAAATGGAAATTATGGGAGAGCATAGATTTGATTTCATTGCTCCATATTACTGTTATTTATTTTTGTCCATTCACTCTAACGTTTTAAATGCTTCTCCCCTGGGCCATTTTTAAATACCCAGTCTGCAGAGTTCTGTTCGGCGAGGATAGGAAGCGAGTCATATATCCCATCTCATCCAGTTTTCTCTCATAGGTTGCTAGTTTGACCTACTTGTATATTGTCGATCTCTTTCCTAGTAGTTACTCTGTTAACCATGGAATGGTTTAAATGATATTATTGAGGTTGTGTGTGTTAAGAGCTTGGGACTCCATTTAGGAGTGTTGAAAAAGAATTATTTGGTTTGTTTGTATGAGAGATTAAATTCATGAAATTATTTTGAATTATTATGTTAGTTGAGGTGGTGGATGATTATTTGAGGGAGCGGATGACTCCAGAAGATGTGGATTAAGTTGATTTAGAAGTGTTTGGGTTTTTGGTGAGTTTTCTTTCAGGTAGAGTTACCCATCATCAAGGGAGGTCATGCCAAAATTTTGGTAGAATTTTCCTTGAGGTGGGTCCCGCAAGATTTATCCCGTGTTATCCGGGGTAGGTCCTGACATTATATGTCACAAAGGCATTGGTTTCTTTGAAGTATATGGGATGTATAATATATTTATGCAGTATGACATTATGTATGTATAAATTGGTTCTTGTCTGTGTTTTGGTATTGTTTTTGGTTCTGTGAAAACTTAAAACAGATAAAACAACATATAGAAAAAAAAATACTAAAACAATTTTTTTTTCTCTCTGCTAGAAAATTTTGCGTCTATTGTGAAGTTGTAGTGTCACGCCCCAGTCCTTAAATTATTTTACGGTTATTTATTCCGGTATTATTTTGGTCTTTCACCGTATTAATTAACCGTTTAATATTAAAGACTTTAAAGTTGACTTTTTATTCCGTTGGGAATTTGAGAAAATTTTCTTCATGAAAGTTGTAGAGAACGTCGTTGCGAGTTCGTAGACATGCTACGCGTTAAATTCGGAGTTAACATGGTAAAATTATGAATTTATTGGTAAAGTTTGGAGGTAGTAAAAAAAAAGGGGTATTTATGAAATGGGTTTTTTAGTTGAGTTGGGCCGGGGGTGGCAGCCCAGGCCCAAGCCCCTTTCATTTTTCTTCTCTTCTTCTTTTCTCCTCTCTCTTTTCTATCCGGTTCTCTCTCTCTCTCTCCCCGATTTTTTTCCTTCCTCCGCTGCCCGATTTTCCGGCCGTCCTCCTGCCGCCGTCCGGCCACCAACCGTCGCCGCACCGGTCCCGTTCGGTCGACCTCCAACCCAGCAACCTCCCTGGACCGGTGAGAGGAGCCCTAGCTCCGCCGTGAGAGAGCGGTGCCACCCGAAAGGTCCGACTGTCCAAAACGTCACTTCGCCGGAACTCCCTCCTCCGGCCATCAATCTGGGCAAGCTTGGTATGGTTTTGAAGGTCTCCATCCCAACTACCTTGCCCTAAAAGGACTCACTCTGATATACTTCAGGTAAGGAGAAATTTGAGGTGGAAGTTCTAGGGCGTTTTTGATGTTTTTGTTCGATTGGCATAGCTAGGCTTGGATTTTGGGTTTGTGATAGTTAGGAAAGTTGTAGAGCATGATGAGAGGAAGATGCTGTTAAAATTTCATAGGAATTGGAGGTCGCCGGGAAATGGCTGCCGGCCGCCGCCTCCGGCGGAGCCGCCGGTTGGGAGATTTTAATGTTGTTAAATTTGGAATATTAAGGAGAGTTTATTGAAGTAAGTTATGAAATTTTTGGATGAGTTTTGGATAGGTTTATGAATTTCCGAAGTGTGGTATTTTTGGCGGTTAATTAATGTAGAATCCGGCCGTAGGATTTAAGTCGTATTTTTGGGGAGGTTGTATTTACGGCTGCTGAGTATGATATTTAAGTTTGGATCGTTTCGACTTAAAATTATCGAAGTTAGGCAATGATGAGCGTAGTTTTGGCTCTCGGTTAATTTTGCCTATGTTGTTTTAATATTGGAGTTTTAGTTGGGAAATTAATTTTATATTCGTGCCAGGGTTCGAGGAAACCTCTCTGGAGTGGCAATTTGGATTTCGTCGGGCTTATGGCTAGAGTTGTGAGTGGACTTTTGTTTTAAAATATATGCATGCGGTGATTCTACATTAAATGATTGATTTTATTAAATATCAATTTGTGAATTTGTCTATTATCGCAAAGTCATTTTCAGAAGTAAATGTTCTCATTTTTAATGGCTATCGTGTTATTTGGAAAGTTACCGAAAATAAGATTTTCGGTAGAGTCGTGTGCGTATTGCTTTTTATGATAATTGGCAATTTTCATTATTGTTGGAAAATAACCGAAATTGAGAATTTCAGTGAGTATGTATATATATATCCATATTTGGATGATTATGAGAATAATATGTATATGGGGGAATGCTAGCTAGCTATACGTGCTTTTCCGCCATACTGAGGTAAAATTCCATTATGGCGCAACGTGAGCGTTAGACGCAATCGTTGTAGCCCTATATAAAAATAATAATTTATATAGGGGATATGCGCGTATATATATATACACCGTGCTTTTCCGCCATACTGAGGTAAAATTCCATTATGGCGCAACGTGAGCGTTAGACACAATCGTTGTAGCCCTATATAAAAATAATAATTTATATAGGGGATATGCGCGGATGTTTATACACCGTCTTTTCCACCATAATGAGGTAAAATGCCATTATGGTGCAACGTGAGCGTTAGACGCAAGCGTTGTAGCCTTGTGTGAATTTTCTATTGTGTTTGTTGTTTCAAGAAAATTCATACAAGGGATATGACGAGTGTAATACATATTTATTTTATTTATACACCGTCTTTTCCACCATAATGAGGTAAAATGCCATTATGGTGCAACGTGAGCGTTAGACGCAAACGTTGTAGCCTTGTTTGAATTTTCTATTTGTTTTAGTTGTTTCAAGAAAATTCATACAAGGGATATGACGAGTGTAATACATACATATTTTATTTTAGCCTGAGAGGCTGTATTTTATTGAGCGTTGGAGACTGGCCGGAGCTAGTCATAAAATTGCCAGTTTTTGTGTTGAGCATTTTTGAGCTGTCGCATGCAGCATATTTTCTATGAAAATGTAAATTGGGAAAGCATAAATATTTTCTTTAGATTTATGTTTTTGTCCACTCACTCTAACGTTTTGTTTTCAAATATTTTCCCCTGGGCTCTTCGTTTTAAAAATGCCCAGTTTGCAGGATTGCATAGTTGTGGTCGGACGTATTTGGAGAAGAGGCATAGTCAATGATGTAGCTCCCGCTCATTTTTATATTTCTAGTTTATTTCCTTTCAAATATAGTTGCTCTGAACTGTGGCTGTTGGCTATGAGATTTTTCTTGTTTAAGTTAGAAATTAAATTGGGAGATGTTGTGATTTGGGGAGCACGAAGGCTCCAGGAGTTTATGGTTGGTTTTAAATTTTCAGAAGTGTTTGCAGGTTTTATTAGGAACGGTTGTCCATTTTCAAGGGAGGTTATGCCGAATTTTTGATAAACTTTCTTTGGAGGTGGTCCCCGCACGACTTACTCCGGGTTTCAGGGTGAAATTCGGGGTGGGTCGTGTCAGTTGATATCAGAGCCTTAGATTATTCGATTCCTTTCTCTTTTAGTACTACCTCATATTCTTGGTCACATTTAGTGTCTATAGAGTGATGGTCCGACCGCGGCGGATCTATTAGCATTATATGCTTTAGACACTATGTGTTGATTAAGTGAGTGATGTAGTTGTTCTTATTTTATTTATGGACAGTAGTGTGCCATAAATATTTTCATCTCTAAGACTATGCCTCCGTACGCCGACCTCTTTGGTAATCATTATGCTTCGAGTAATGAAAATGTGTATGGATCACGCCTTTCCGAGGGTTGTTGAGTGATATCATAATTTTTTAGAGTTCAATTGCGAGTTGGGATCTCCAGTTAAGAACTCAGATGCATGGCAGCATTCTTTTCATTTGATCAACGATTGATTGGATTATGATTAAGATGTTAGGGTGAACATCTTGTGCGAATCTCTAGTAGGTTAAACGTTTGATTCGATGCGTGACTTAGAGTTTCCCATTTTTGGTGGGCAAGTAAAGAGTTGTTGTAGTTTAATAGAAAATCTTGGCTTCGAGTTTTGTGACTTCCGGGAGAAAATAGTTGGGAAGAAAGTTCGTGGTAGTGGTGTATTCTTCTGAGGTAAAGTTGATTGAAGTGATGTGGGAGGTACCCATAGTAATTCCAAGGGGTACCTTTACAAGTTGTTGAGGACCCTAATCCTGAGCGAGTTAGTCACATGGGATCTGTGACTAGTGTTGGGTTGCAGGAAGTTACTGCATAAAAAGCTAAATGTCAATTTAGAGAAGTCCTGATTGATGACCAAATTTCCAATTGCCTTGTCCGTAGAGAAAGTCAGTTGGGATTATTTTGGCTAATGTTTGTTATGGTATAGTGGCGCATGTTTTGGCCATGCAACTCTAATCAAGGATATATTCTTATCCTTGGAATCAGCATATTAGAGTATAATCAGAGCATTTTGGAGAAGAAGGTTATTAGCAGTCAATGAATAGTAAGATTTTTGATGACTTTCATCTAGAAGATGGATTAGTTGAAGTTGGTTGAGATGTTCAACATAATGACTCCAAGATTAACTTCCTTGGATTGTTGACCTTACAAAAGTCATTGGTCAGTGCGTTGTGACAACTTGTTATGTCTCAGTCGAGAAATTTTAGAAATGGAATGGTGGCATTAAATGTTTTGAGTTTCAAGCAAGTTTGGTTTCCAGTTTTGTTGAGTGTCTTTGAAAGATGATGAATTTAAATGGAGATGAAAAGTAATGGTGGAGTGAGAGCGGGATGGTTGTGGTCACTCCAGCGTTACGACAACACTTAGTGAATTTATTACGTGTTGTCATGTGTAATCTATAGCAGTTGTGTGGAGTTGGTGAAAGTGGTAGCAGTGGAATAAAACCCAATGGATCATGGAGCAAAAAGGGGCTGGGTGTCCATAGTAAGTTTAAGCAATGTCGTTCTTAATAATTGAAATAAGTCTTGAATTTGTGATCGAAGTTGGTTCATTGTCATTATTTCGTTAGCGATTGGTGACTAGCTACGACACATCAATGAGAGGACCTGTTCACTCACCTTATATATAATTCGGTGAGATGGAACAGAGTTTTTGGTTGCGGTGTGTGTGTGTGGGAATATTTAAATCATTCCTACTTTAGTTTTTGGGTAGCATCCTCAGAGCTTGAAATCATGGAATGCGATTTCAACGCTTCGATTTGAAGGGTAGAGATTCTGGTTATTTTGTCCAAGTTTCGAGGTAAATGATAAATTGGTAGTTGTGTCGTAGTCATGGATTCAGAATAAATCCAGTGGTAATCCCAAGTGAGCTAGAGTTCATTTAAGCAATGAGTCTTGATGCTGTAAATCCTATGTGGTAGTTTAAGAGTTGCATGGTGATGTTGATATTGATGGTTTGTGTCGTTGTAGGTATATTTCATGATGTAGCATTATGGAAGAGGGTTTTCCCCTGTTGACTCAAGAAGTGTCTAGAGTCAAGGTTTATTAAGAGTTTTAATATTGAGAGTATTAGTTTTTGATAGGTTGATCAGTGTCTTTTCTCGAGATCATATTGTGGTGGGACCACTTGCTAACCCAGGTTTGTTTTGGAAGGTCATCGCTATCTGGATGTGTTTTCATCCGTTGATATCAGGGTGAGTAGTTGAAACCACTCTATTAAATGTTGGTTTCTAGTTCATAGTCGAAATGGGTTAGTTGTGAAACTTTTAAGCTCGAAGGTAGAGGATTTGTCTTTCGTGTGCTTTAAATTATTTCTTTTGGAAATTGAGCTGAGTTTAGCCATGAGTTTTGGCTTTTTCTTGGATTTATAGTTTTCATTGGTTGGTGAGCCACAAGTGTGGTAATGGGCCTGGTATGGAAATTAACTTTTATATTCGATGGTTAACTTGTTGCTGAGAGCTCGGATTATCGGAGAATCTTATTGGTGGGAAGCCGTGGCGCCTGGATTATGTAGGAGACTTGAGCATATTTGTTTTTCAGATCGTCTTCTGCTATCAGATTAATCGTTAAAAAGTGTGTTTGTCGGGCCCAAAGGTTTTGGCTTTTAGAATCATTCTTGTGGAATGGCTAGAGTGAGCCATGTGCTTTTAATTATTGCTCTTAGGGTCGCGATTGCACCCGAATAAGTAGCATGGCTGGAGATGTAAATTTTGTCAATACTTAAGGAAGGTGTTCTGTTTATGTGGATTTCAACGTCAAGTTTAGCATCATGAATTGACTGTGCCAATTTTTTTCGTGGGCATTATTAGTCAGTTTTGCTTACGGCGAGCAAGGAGGAATATCTAGATTCCACAGGATAGTCATGCTTCAGATTATCTTATGGTTGTGGTAAGAAGATTAGCAGAGATAGCAGAATCAAGAAAGAGTTGGAATTCCCATAAGTTGCTAGTTTGAGGTGCACAAAATGGTAATGTTATAGTTTTGGCGGAGAGACCTCAGTGATGTGGTATTGATCTCTTCATAATGTCATTTCGAGAATCGAGGTTATCATTTATTGGTGGACTGGTCACTTAGGCAGAGCGAGGTTATCTTGTGGACTTGCGAGAGCTTTGACTCCGCAAAGTGCCTCGGTATTAGTCATGTTTGTGGCAGTTCTGCAGTGTGTGCATCCTTAAATCTGTTCGATTAGCGGGTCTTAATTTTGACCCTATGGGCATGTGGGAATGCGTGAACTTTAGTTTCCTAACAAGTGGGCTTCATTGTCGAGTTGTGAGCAGCGTGCTATCGAGGTTGTTGCGTGACGTTAGGAGATTTGAGCCCGATGGTGATAGCAAATTTATGCGTTTTAGTTGCATTAGCTATTTCCATTGCTCAGGAAAGAGTGTGCATACCTACGGGTACTCGTACTCTGGAATAGGTATCACTGAACTCACTTACGTGTTAACGTTAGTGGTAGTTCAACGAAGGACTTAGAGTCTTCGAGAAGATTTGAAATAATCCAGGATTCAGATGAAAAGGTTAAAGGAGTCAGAGTTGGACTCAAAGCAGCTCTTATTAGCTAGTAGAATTTTAAAGATGTTCACAAGAAGGACCATGAGTTTCAAGTGAGTATTTTGAGTGTTTTCGAAATTGTCTCTTCGGAAAGGGGTGGTACGTTTTAGTAACGTGCAAAGCTTGGTCCGAGATTTTTTGGTCCTTATGGGTTTTTAGATCAAGTTGGCTCTCTAGCGTTTCAATTAGTTTTGCCTCTAGAGTTATCCAGGATACATAATGTGTTTCATGTATCCATGCTTCGTAAGTTTATTGCCAATTCCTCTCATGGGTTGCAAGAGCAGCTGATTATTTTATAGAAAGATTTGACCTTTAATGAGGATCCGGTTCAGTTTTTAGACCAGAGGGAGCAACTGCTTAAAAGCAAAATCTTTTCCTCTTATTAAATTCTGTGGAGGAGTCACCAAGTAGAAGAAGCTACTCGGGAATCAGAGTAGCAAATGATGCAGCAGTATCCATATCTCTTCGGATGACAGGTACGTAAATTTCGAGGACGAAATTTTTTTATAAGGAGGGGAGAATTGTCACGCCCCAGTCCTTAAGTTATTTTACGGTTATTTATTCCGGTATTATTTTGGTCTTTTACCGTATTAATTAACCGTTTAATATTAAAGACTTTAAAGTTGACTTTTTATTCCGTTGGGAATTTGGGAAAACTTTCTTCATGAAAGTTGTAGAGAACGTCGTTGCGAGTTCGTAAACATGCTACGCGTTAAATTCGGAGTTAGCATGGTAAAGTTATGAATTTATTGGTAAAGTTTGGAGGTAGTAAAAAAAAAGGGGTATTTGTGAAGTGGGCTTTTTAGTTGAGTTGGGCCGGGGGTGGCAGCCCAGGCCCAAGCCCCTTTCATTTTTCTTCTCTTCTTCTTTTCTCCTCTCTCTCTTTTCTATCCGGTTCTCTCTCTCTCTCCCCGATTTTTTTTCCTTCCTCCGCTGCCCGATTTTTCGGCCGTCCTCCTGCCGCCGTCCGGCCACCAACCGCCGCCGCACCGGTCCCGTTCGGTCGACCTCCAACCCAGCAACCTCCCTGGACCGGTGAGAGGAGCCCTAGCTCCGCCGTGAGAGAGCGGTGCAACCCGAAAGGTCCGACTGTCCAAAACGTCACTTCGCCGGAACTCCCTCCTCTGGCCACCAATCCGGGCAAGCTTGGTATGGTTTTGAAGGTCTCCAACCCAGCTACCTTGCCCTAAAAGGACTCACTCCGGTTTGCTTCAGGTAAGGAGAAATTTGAGGTGGAAGTTCTAGGGAGTTTTTGATGTTTTTGTTCGATTGGCATAGCTAGGCTTGGATTTTGGGTTTGTGATAGTTAGGAAAGTTGTAGAGCATGATGAGAGGAAGATGCTGTTAAAATTTCATAGGAATTGGAGGTCGCCGGGAAATGGCTGCCGGCCGCCGCCTCCGGCGGAGCCGCCGCCGGTTGGGAGATTTTAATGTTGTTAAATTTGGAATATTAAGGGGAGTTTATTGAAGTGAGTTATGGAATTTTTGGATGAGTTTTGGATAGGTTTATGAATTTCCGAAGTGTGGTATTTTTGGCGGTTAATTAATGTAGAATCCGGCCGTAGGATTTAAGTCGTATTTTTGGGGAGGTTGTATTTACGGCTGCTGAGTATGATATTTAAGTTCGGATCGTTTCGACTTAAGATTATCGAAGTTAGGCAATGATGAGCGTAGTTTTGGCTCTCGGTTAATTTTGCCTATTTTGTTTTAATATTGGAGTTTTAGTTGGGAAATTAATTTTATATTCGTGCCAGGGTTCGAGGAAACCTCTCTGGAGTGGCGATTTGGATTTCGTCGGGCTTATGGCTAGAGTTGTGAGTGGACTTTTGTTTTAAAATATATGCATGCGGTGATTCTACATTAAATGATTGATTTTATTAAATATCAATTTGTGAATTTGTCTATTATCGCGAAGTCATTTTCAGAAGTAAATGTTCTCATTTTTAATGGCTATCGTGTTATTTGGAAAGTTACCGAAAATAAGATTTTCGGTAGAGTCGTGTGCGTATTGCTTTTTATGATAATTGGCAATTTTCATTATTGTTGGAAAATAACCGAAATTGAGAATTTCGGTGAGTATGTATATATATATCCATATTTGGATGATTATGAGAATAATATGTATATGGGGGAATGCTAGCTAGCTATACGTGCTTTTCCGCCATACTGAGGTAAAATTCCATTATGGCGCAACGTGAGCGTTAGACGCAATCGTTGTAGCCCTATATAAAAATAATAATTTATATAGGGGATATGCGCGGATGTTTATACACCGTCTTTTCCACCATAATGAGGTAAAATGCCATTATGGTGCAACGTGAGCGTTAGACGCAAGCGTTGTAGCCTTGTGTGAATTTTCTATTGTGTTTGTTGTTTCAAGAAAATTCATACAAGGGATATGACGAGTGTAATACATATTTATTTTATTTATACACCGTCTTTTCCACCATAATGAGGTAAAATGCCATTATGGTGTAACGTGAGCTTTAGACGCAAACGTTGTAGCCTTGTTTGAATTTTCTATTTGTTTTAGTTGTTTCAAGAAAATTCATACAAGGGATATGACGAGTGTAATACATACATATTTTATTTTAGCCTGAGAAGCTGTATTTTATTGAGCGTTGGAGACTGGCCGGAGCTAGTCATAAAATTGCCAGTTTTTGTGTTGAGCATTTTTGAGCTGTCGCATGCAGCATATTTTCTATGAAAATGTAAATTGGGAAAGCATAAATATTTTCTTTAGATTTATGTTTTTGTCCACTCACTCTAACGTTTTGTTTTCAAATATTTTCCCCTGGGCTCTTCGTTTTAAAAATGCCCAGTTTGCAGGATTGCATAGTTGTGGTCGGACGTATTTGGAGAAGAGGCATAGTCAATGATGTAGCTTCCGCTCATTTTTATATTTCTAGTTTATTTCCTTTCAAATATAGTTGCTCTGGACTATGGCTGTTGGCTATGAGATTTTTTTTGTTTAAGTTAGAAATTAAATTGGGAGATGTTGTGATTTGGGGAGCACGAAGGCTCCAGGAGTTTATGGTTGGTTTTAAATTTTCAGAAGTGTTTGCAGGTTTTATTAGGAAGGGTTGTCCATTTTCAAGGTAGGTTATGCCGAATTTTCGGTAAATTTTCTTTGGAGGTGGTCCCCGCACGACTTACTCCGGGTTTCAGGGTGAAATTCGGGGTGGGTCGTGTCATGTAGTGCTGAATGGAAACAACTATAGGAAGTGGCGTGATGATGTAGAATTTTACATGGCAATGCATCAGAACATAGACTAGATGATAAAGAAAGGTGACTGTTTTCTAACTCTGTTTTTTTCTTTAGAAGTTAATTTCTTTAACGTTAGTTCACACACTTATTGGCTAGATTCAGGCTCACCGATACATATTACCACTTATTTACAGGGTTTAATAAGGAGGAGGGCTCCAAGGATAAGTGAGCAGAATGTGTGTGTGGGAAACGGCCAAAGAGTTTCAGTAAAAGCTATAGGATGCTTAAGGATAAAGAGTTTCAGTAAAAGCTATAGGATGCTTGAGGATAAAGAGTTTCAGTAAAAGCTATATGATGCTTGAGGATTGAGTTAGGACAAGGCAATTTTTTAGTTTTTAGTGATGTCTATTACATTCTCTCCTTGAGACGAAATTTAATTTCAGTGGCTCTTTTAGTTGACAATGGTTGTAATCTTTTTATCGATTATAAAGAAATAAAACTTTTTCATAATTCAGCTTACATTAGATCTGGTTCATTCTCGAATAAATATCTTAGACTTGATTGTTCTACTATTAAGAATGAGATATTAACTATAGAAAATAATGCAGGAACCAATACTGATAACAATGTTGTTGGAGTTAAGAGAGTTTTATTCAATAATAAATCTGCAAACCTTTGACATCGAAGATTAGGCCATATATCAAAAAATAGACTTAAAACACTTGAGAAACTTAATGTATTGCCTACTCTGTGTTATGATGATTTGAATGATTGTGTTGAATGTTTTAAAGGTAAGTTGACAAAAACCAGAAAACTTACAGCAACAAGATGTCATAAGCTTTTGGAACTTATACATACTGATATATGTGGACCTTTTAAGCATAAAACCATATGTGGGAATTTTTATTTTATTACATTCATAGATGATTAATCGAGGTACTGCTACATTTACTTACTTTCAGAAAAATCTCAAGCATTGCAGGCATTCAAAATTTATAAAACTGAAGTTGAATTGCAATTAGAGATGAAAATTAAGTGTGTAAGATCTGATAGAGGGGGTGAGTTTTATGGGAGGCATACTGATGCAGGCCAGCAAAAACGACCATTTGCAATGTTTCTGCAAGAACATGGCATAAAGGCACAGTATAGCACCCCGTAGAATCCATCTAAAAACGGAGTAGCTGAGAGAAAGAATAGGATCTTGCTAAATACGGTTAACTCTATGATGTGTACTTCAGACTTACCTATATTTTTGTGGGTGAAGCACTTAAGACTGCAAATTATCTTTGCAATAGAGCACCTTCAAAGCTGTAGAAAAGACACCAAATGAGTTATGGTGAGGTAGGCAGTCTAGTTTGCATCACTGCCATGTGTGGGGATGTAAAGCTGAGGCAAAAATTCCTGATGAGTTAACTGAAAAATTAGGTCCTAAAACTGTTAGTTGTAATTTTATTGGTTACTGTGAAAAATCTAAAGGCTACAGGTGTTATACACCTCATAGCTTGACAAAAATTATGGAAACCAACAGTGCAAAATTTCTGGATGAAGCATTTAGTAATTCAGATTTTGAGGATTTATCCTTAGAGTTTGATAAAATTGTTGAGAATGAGGATTTAGTAAACACTTTACCTTTACTTTCAGACACAATAATGATTGATGCATTCATTCAAAATCAAAATAACAATAATGCAGGAGTTGTAGCTCCTGAGCCTGACATTAATAATGCAGAAGAAAATTTAGAGCCTCAAGTAAATCCGGACCAAGCCCAACCTCAAAATTTAGAACCTCATAGTACAACCTCCATTAAGAAGATTAGACAAACCAAGAAAACCTGTTTATGGTGAAAACAGTGACTACTATATTTATCTGCAAGAATAGGATATGTTTACGCCCAAATTAATATTTTACTAGACAGTAAATGTCTATATGAATATTAATTAAATTCTTGGTCCATGTCACACCGACGAGCCCAAGTTCTTTAAGTTTACAAATAATGGCCCGCCAATAAGATAACACGAACTGATTTACAAGGACTTCGGGCGGCTCGCATGCGGAATGCCTCCGCGCGGAACACATAGCTCGCGTGCGGAATCACTTATGGACACTTCGCTTAGGCGAGGTGGAATACATCTAGGCGAGCTAGTGAACTGGCTCGCGTAGGAGACTTCGCAAAGAAGCCACATGCGGAGTCCGCGCGCACCACATTAATCGTTGAAGACTCTTACAAGTCTTTGACATGCTTTGAGCCAATCCATATGGCCCTTATTAATTAAAAAGCCCTACTAAAGCCCGCGAGCTAGAAAGGCCTGCGAGATGGTTTGAGTCCGCGGCCTACGCGAGATTAGTTTTCTACATGGACTGTAACACCCCGCGAAATAAGGATGTTCCTAATTCCAGTCCGTATAGGACTCTACAGTTTAGCGACGCGCGCGGAGGCAGTAACCTATACTAAATGGAATGTGCGAACTAGACATGTGTCATAGGATGGTTGGTCCGCGCGGGTGAAACAGTGTCCTTGTGCTATTATGTTGCAGAGTCTGACTTGGGTTCTATGATTATCTTTCTTTTGCCGCAAGTCGAGCTCCACTATATAAAGGGCTCTAGGGTTTACAAAAAAGACACTCTCACTCGACAATTCAAACAAACACAATACAAACCTTCAACCTTGTTGAAACCTCTAACGCTCCCCGGAGCTTTGCCTTCACTTCCCTGTTGAAGCAAAAGACAACAATCTCTCTCAACAAATAATACAAATAGATTGCAATCTAGTTATCTTTCGAGCTACCTTGAAACCCTAAACCTAAGTGCACCGCCGCCTTAGTGTCAGAGACCTCTTAGATTCGCCACCCCCGATCCCTCTGATCTCCCTTTGTTGCTCTGCTCGCGATATACCGTGAGTATCGATCGCCTTGTGCTCGTAATTCCTCATCTGAGGTGGCACTTGGAAACCCCCACGCCTGATCAAGAAGTCAAGATCTCTCACGCACCCATACCATCCTTTCCTCGTCTACGAGGTGGCACGCCCGCAACACTCTTCTCTTTGTTTGCTATCTACCTCTCTACTCCCTACCGAGAGGATTGTGGCCAAAACAGGATGTACTCGTAGAAGATGATGATCCATTAAGTTTTAAGGAAGCTCAAAATTTAAATGAGATAGAAAAATAGAACGTAGCTATGCAGGAAAAACTAGACTCTATGTCTAAGAACCAAGTTTGGGATTTAGTGAAACCAGACCCTAACCATAAAGCAATTGGTTGTAAGTGGGTTTATAAGACAAAAAGAGATGCAAATGGTAATGTAGAAAGACACAAAGCTAGGTTGGTAGCTAAGGGTTTTACACAGCAAGAAGACATAGATTATAATGAAATTTTTTCTCCTGTATCCACTAAAGATTTATTTAGAATTATAATGGCACTTGTGGCACATTATGATATGGAACTTCATCAAATGGATGTTAAAACTGCGCTTTTAAATGGAGAATTAGAAGAAGTTATCTATATGAAGCAGCCTAAGGGTTTTGTGAAGCCAAGAAAAGAAGAACATGAATGTCGACTTAAGAAATCAATCTATGGATTAAAACAGGCCTCAAGACAGTGGTACAAAAAATTTGATTCAGTTGTGACCTCTTTTGGCTTCACATAAAACATAGTTGCTGAATGTGTGTACATTAAGAATATAAAGTAAGGATTTATTTTCTTGATATTGTATGTTGATGATATTCTTTTAGCTAGTAGCAGTGTCAAATTGCTGAATGAATCTAAGTCTTTTCTTTCCAGTAACTTTGATATGAAAGACTTGGGTGAGGCTTCTTTTGTTTTGGAAATTGAAATTAAGAGGGATAAAAAACTGGGGGGGGGGGGGGGGGGGGGGGTTTAGGTTTATCTCAGTAAAACTCTATTCAGAAAGTTTTGAAGATATTTCATATGGAAACTTGTAACACAAGTGATGCCCTTATGTCAAAAGGTGACAAACTGTCTAAAATTTCTAAAAATGGGAGGAAAATGACTCCTATGGAAAGCAAACCATATGCACAACTCGTTGGTAGCCTTATGTATGCACAGGTTTGCACTAGAGCAAACTTAGCATTTTCGATAGGAATTTTGTTCAGGTTTCAATCCGCACCTACTCAAAAACATTGGATTACAGGGAAAAAGGTTTTTAGATATTTGTAGAAGACTAAATCTCACATGTTGGTCTATAGAAAAGTTGATAAGCTTGAACTAATAGGTTATACAGATTCAGATTTTGCTGGTAATTTTCCAAATTCGAATAAGTCCACCTCAGGTTGTGTATTTATGCTAGCTAGAGCTGCTGTAGCTTGGAAAACTGAAAAACAAAAGTTAATTTTGATATCCACAATGCAGGCTGAGTTTATTGTTGCATATCGAAGGAGTCTATCAAGGACTTTGGATTAGAAATTTCTTGCTTTATACTAAAGTGTTGAGCCATATTGTCAGCCTGCATTGTGGATATCAAAATTAACTTTTGTTGAGAAAGTGCAGCCTGCAGCCTCATTGTCACAAAGTGTATCAATGAGCTAAAGGAGTCTATATACTAAAGGAGTCTATCAATGAGCTCAACACTGCAGCCTCATTGTCACAAAGTGTTGAGAAATTTCTTGCTTTATACAAATTTGTGCCAATGAGGCTGCAGTGTTTTTCAGTAAAAACAGTAAAAGATCTAATAATTCTAAGCATATCTGTTTGAATTACTACAGTGTTAGACAAAGAGTGAAGTTTGGTGAGATTGAAGTTTTAGATATAGACACTGAGTCTCAGTTAGTTGATCAGTTTAAAAAAGCTCTTTCTATTTTGAGTTTTCAGAAACATGTTGAGAATATGGGAATTCTTTCAAACTTAAGTGCTTGAGTTCAGTGGGAGTTTGCAGTAGCTCATCTTGGTTTACAGTTTTTATTTTCATAGTAATTTGTATTAGGGTGTTTTTTTCAGATGTAATTTCAATTCAGACAAACCCTTGTAATTCATTTTTCAGTGATCAATAAAGTCTCGAGGAATTTTCAGATACAAGATGTTGTTTATTTTTGAAATTTAGTTGTGTGTTGTGACTGGACTAGCTAGTTGATAATTTATACATATATATAACATAATGTCATTTCAGTAGGCATTTACCAATTTTAGTCCAGTATTCTGGTATTTTGCTGCTACAGGATTTTATGAAGTTTTGAAATCATTAAGTTTTTGGACGGTGAGTTTTGACATCTCAGGGAGATATACAAGTCAAAAATTCTCACCCTATCACTCATGAGCTTATGTGAGTGTCGTGTTTGTTGTATGTGATCTCTAGCCATGTTGATTATTTTTATCTTCTATGGTTCTTGGAGCAGATGCTGCATATTGACAAAGCTGAATGAACTATGAGTTTTTTTTTGCTTCAGCGCGCTCTTTAGTTGTTGTTTTTACATTGAAATGTTCATTGATTAGTTTGCAAATAGTGTTAATCCAAGTGGGAGATTGTTGGAACTGATTTAGACTTAAACACATCTGTCAATATTATGGTCAGTTTCATATTGAACATGGATTGAATAACAAGAAGCTTAAGTCTTTAACTCAGTTTTAGAGAAGTATTCGAAGTTGTATATCAGTTGGATTACACAGAGGTTCATTGCATTTAACCTGAATTGCATTCGAATTAGTATTGTGATAGGATTATGCCTATGCAATTGTTAACATTGAGTACAATAAAGATTTGGTTATGGGATTGAATATGGTTTATGATCACTATATAAAGGAGGCTAAGTCCCTGTGTTCTTTATTGTTTTTGCATTGAGTTTTGGCATTCCCATAGGCCATAGTGTTGCTTGATACAAAAACACAGAATACCTGCATCCATCTCTTGTTCGTGTGTGTAGCCGATTTAGAAGTTTGTCACAATGGTGTCATCATCGAAGATAGCAGTCAAGGCAGATTGGAGGTCCAATGAAGGTATGTTCGTAGTTCATCTAGGATAACTTAAGTATGCATGAATGTATTAAAGTCTTCTTGAATATATGCATGTGTGTTTGTCTATTTATGAAATAAGATCCGAAACTTAAGTTTTAGATGGCTTTAATAGGATTCTGAAAACCATCTAATACTAAGGCCTTGAACAGCCTTACTGGATCAACTGGACTTGTGAACTCCTCTGTGGAAATGATAATTGAACCCATGATTCTAGATTTCTAATGGTACAATATACTTGTAGAGATGTAGAGAAACTCTGACAAACAACAAAAAGATCAGATAGATAGATGGAGAACAGTAGCACAAATATAACAATATGAAGGGAGGTCGATGGATACGTCAATTGTATAGAAGCTTGTCTTTTCATATTCTTTATCAACTTAATAATTATGGTCTCGTTTTAAAATGTATGATATGAATGAATTCCATTTGGTTTTCTACTAGACATTTCATGTCTCCAACATGGTTAGATTAGTATTTATCTTCATCTTCTAAAAGCTCCCAAAAATATGGCCTTTAATGGAAAAAAAAAATTAATGAAAAGATTCCGATGGATCGAAATATCTAAGATGACTTATGTAGCTAATCAAGTTCTTCTTAGGTAGAATTCATTTGATTGTAAGAGGTATTAGAATCTCACGTACAGTTTCACTCATGCACGAATGGTTATATCAGCATTGCAGAAGCTAAAGGAGCCCTTTGTTTCCATCGTTGTAAGTTTTTAACAAGGGGAGCTTATTACCTGTTGCCAATTTGGCCAAGGCAATCAAGGCAGTCGCCTTAGGCCTCAAGCTCCAAGATGCCTCCTATAATTCTGATTCAGCATATAAACATATTGTTAAACCCCAAAAGAGAAGGCAGATAGAAAGCTGGATGAAAAGGAAGTTGGCAATATGAATAGTCTTCTAAGTTTTACAAATTACCTAGCTATGCTGCAAATGTTTCATCTATGTTTTCTTAGTCCTTGCCTAAAACTTAATTAAAATGTTAATCCGATTTCTCTATACATCATACTCTCAAATTATAGTTTCTGATTAAGTTTGAAAGACCTCAAAATTCGCATCAGGCCTCGTTTCATATAGGGACGGCCCTGGCCAGCATGCATAGATCAAGATGATCCACCAACTAATCTACTCATAGATGCAACAAAATTATTTTTCTTTTGTGCTCCAAATATTCATATTCCTTCAATTTGTCTTCAGGTGACCATGAATATTCGGAATCAAATAGAATATAATTATATATGAGGACTGAGGGTCTATGAATGAATATATTGTTAGTTGTCAGTTTTGCAAACTGTGAAGAAGTGCAGCTAGCCCTACACAGGAAAGAGTAGAGAATTTTGCAACAAATTCAATTCCATGTATAAATGTCTCTCTCTCCTTGCTGAACCTTGGAAGTGGCTCCCTTTCAACTCACATCAAGACAGATTGTACATAAGTCACAACAAGGCCTTGTACTAACCGAAACAAATTTCTGGAACAAGAAGTTTTTGATGTCTCTCCTACTAGTCTTGAGCCTACATATACTACCCCATGATCACCATCTTCACTGACCAAAGCTGTTCTAATTTCTATACAAGCGGTTTCTCACTATGGGGGTGACCACCTATACAGATGAGTACACTTCCCCAATCCCTCCATGCAGGTTGTTCAAGGCCTTAGTCCTTGATGCTGACATCCTTGTCCCAAAGCTCATGCCTGATGCCCTTAAGAGCATCGACACCATCCAAGGTGACGGAAGAGCAGGAAGCATCAAGCAGATCAATTTCGCCGAAGGCATGCATATAATGTTATAAAAGCTAGCTTGCTAATAGATAAATTAACTACTCCCTGAGTTGTTCACTTCTCAGGCAGTCCGGCATGACATATTTTGTTCGGTAGACTGTTGTTGAACATGTCGTGCCAGATTCACAGTCTAACAACGTTAACATGTTAGCTGTTTGACAAATGAACATTACCCCCACACTTTGATTTTACACAAAATTTGTGGAGTTTCTTAGCATGAATATGTTATCTTTTATGCAGGTGGCCAGATCATTTCTGTGCAAAATAGGGTTGATGAGGTGGATGATGAGAAATATGTGTATAATTACACCTTGATTGAAGGAGATGCTTCAGTAATGGAGAAAGTTGAGTTTATTTCTTATGAGGTTAAGTTTGAGGCCACACCAGAAGGTGGCAGTAAGAACAGGATGGTGAGCAAATACCACACCAAAGGTGACATTGTGCTCAATGAGGAAGACATGATTTCTGGCAGAGAAAAGGCCTTGGGGATGTACAAAGTTGTGGAAGCCTACCTCCTCCAAAACCCCGATGTCTATAATGACACTTGATATCAAACATTTCATCTGTAAATTGCTCCTAAAAACAATTCATTTGAGAGGGGTGTTCAAAGAAAATTTCTTTGAGTATGTCATGTTTATAGGTGTGGCTTTGGTTAATCGGCCTCTTGATATAATGCTTGCAATGCAGTTATGTGTGATTGAAACACTTGCACTATAATAAATCTGAACTTTGATCATCTGGACTCATACCTCAGCGCTTTATGAATTAGAATTTAGAAGGTTTCAATCAAAGAGTTCAGCAGAAAAAAGAGAACAAGGAACACAGCTAAATAAAATGCTCTGGACACACCCAAGTAAAATCCTAGTGCTTTTCTGGACCTATACATCATCTCATAAATGATTTCGTCCCGCAACTAGAAGATGTTCGGGGGTCTTGGATGTCTCCAAAGTTGAATACCCTCCTGGCCTCCTCAGATACACCAACAAAGCCTAGACCCCCTAAAAACCAATTTGTATACTTCTGGCTATGCCGACAATGGAGCTCTTCTAATAAGGACTCTTAAGTTGAGGACTAGTCGATGACTTTTCGATTTATGGTTTAAAAGTTCTATTTTTAGATCATATTTTGGTATCTCATCCGTTCAATTTTTAGGTTTATAGGAGTAGATCAATTCTACAAATTTTCAGCTAAATTAGTGATTGTTAAAATAACACACTAGATCAAATTAATTAACGAATCAAATTTGTCAAACATGAACCGTTCAAGTTCATAATTGATAAATTACACTTATAAATGCCTTAACGGTTTTCAATATAACTGAAATTTACAGAAATAATCTGCTTATTAATACTTATAAACTGAATGGTTAAAATATAAATATAAAATTAAAAAGTAAAATAAAACGAAGTCCTGTAATACCGAGAATGAAAGAAAATCTCAAGCAGAAGTCCTTGGGAAGCAAAAAGACAACAAGTTGAAAATAATATTCCAGCCAACTCATCTAGAAATCTAATTTTAAATTTTAAATCTAGAAATCTAATCAATTCAAGGATCCACTAATTTGACAACAACATTCATGGTTTTCGCTTGCAAAACGAAATGAACGATATACAGCTGATCCAGTTGTTCTTTAGGTACTTTGTGGGAATATGAAACAACTTGATCATCACGTTTGATTTCTCATTTTAAACCCCATAAAACCATGTCAGCTAGTCTTCCTGGTTAATATAAAAAAAGGCAAAGAGTATCTTCAGGGCATGGAAATTCCATGCCTCCCATCTGGTTTTGTAGTTGTAGAGAAGAAAGAACCATCCATAGCCGTGTTGAAAAGTCCACTTTAAAACACATTCTGGTCCATGTTTTACGTCTCGTATAAAGCATTCCCCCTCCTAAAATATCAAAGACATCAAATTTACCATCATACCAAGCCGCCAGGGCCTGAAGTCTCAGTCTTCATATTATCATCTCTGAAACATCATCATCATCATCATCCAATCTTTCACACTACCAATCCGTAGTTCTAATCAGAGTCTTGATCAGAAGCTAGCTGAGCCAAGATGGGGATCACCAAAATCAGTCAGAAGTTTATCACTCAGGTAACTCCAGAAAGGATGTTCAAGGCCTTGGTCCTTGATGCTCACAACCTCTGTCCCAAGCTCATGTTCTCTTCGATTAAAAGTATTGAATTCCTGGAAGGTGAAGGAGAAGTTGGAACCATCAAACAGATCAACTTCACTGAAGGTATTATTGATCAGCAAGTCAGCTCTTTCACTTTTCCATTTATGTTTCATATATACTCAAAAGGTTAGCTTCAGATCCAACTCATATAATCATTTAAACCCTTTAATGATCCGACTGATCGAGTTTTAGATACCAACTTAAGAGTTTCATGCCGGAATGAACTAAATTGGAAATATTTGCATCCTTTGGTCATAGAACTAGTCTAATAGGTAACTAAATGTTTGGTGTTGTTTGTGATGTGCAGCTAGTCCTATGAGATATGCAAAGCACAGGATTGATGCTCTGGACAAGGAGAATCTGATGTGCAGGTACACCTTCATTGAAGGTGATGCAGCAGAACATTTGCTGGACAAGCTTGAGTACATTACCTATGATGTCAAGTTTGAAGGGTATGGCAGGGGAGGATGTATATGTCATTTGACAAGTGAATACAAAGCCAAAGATGGTATTCAGATCAAAGAAGAGGACATTGAGCTTGGCAAAGACAGAGCCATTGGGATGTATGAAGTCCTAGAGGCCTACCTAATGGCTCATCCTCGTGCATACACTTGAAAGTAAAACATTTCAAGAAGTTGTAGAAATTAATTTTTGGAAATTATGATGCTGTGAACAATACATCTAACATGGACTGTTGTTCATGTTTTTGTTTCCAGACTTGATTTTGTTCTTGTACTTTATATTCTGTATTTTCCTGTTGTGATCTACAAGATTGTGATTATATATGATTCTGGTTCTGATCTAATCTGTCTCTGTGTTATCTTTCGGAATGTAAAAGTAGTTCATCCAAATTCATGGACAACGCCAATATAAAAGATAGATTTTTTGGAACCCATGCCAAACGCTCTAGTTAAGCCTTGAGGTACTTAACTTCATACGGCCCCAGACGAGCCTGAACGAGCTATTATCAAGCCGCATCTCCGCACACCTATAAATAGAGACTATGCCCTCGACATGACTAACTTCATTTTGTCTCTCCATTCCTCAAACAATAAATAGAGACTATGCCCTCACCCCCTCGACATAACTAACACTGAAAAAAATTACCACCACTGAATCATAAGCCCCGTTCAGTTAGCCCAAAGGACCAAGCGAATAACTGTGTAAAGTCGGCCAAGATACTCTGGGTTGAAGCCCATGAAGGCTTTCAGCCTCTCCCCAACTCAGCAAAGTTTACCTGTTTCCAGGCCTGCATCTCTGAAGATTGTGGCCCGGGGACTTTCCTGGGCCTTATTAAGGATTGCAGCCCAATCCCTTTGTCCAGTGATGTTGCTGCTTATTGAGTTACCCAGGTTTATAAGACAAGAAGAGTAGTCCTCATCTTATGAATGTTCAAGCCTAAAATTTTGCTCACAGAGTCGAATAAAAGATGCGCTACAAAACTTCGTCCTCATACCCAGGATATGCTACTGTTGCTTGTAAGCGCCGCCCATGTGTTTATAAACACCAAAGCATGTATTTTCTTTAGCAGAATTTTTTAAGTTTGAACTCATAAGTCCAAGTTCCAACTAAGCGGCCAAGCAACTTTGAAACCCTTTTGAAACCAAACTATTATGACTACAGCTCCAAGTCTATGATCAAAGCTTTGAAAAAATTTCTAAAATAGATTTCCATCTGTATATATATGTACTGCCACTGGTTAGTTTCCAACCAGTTCCTATATATAATCAGGTTTTGATTATCATCCTTTCAGTCTACATATCATGGGTGCGACAAGCATTTCACAGGAGTTCTTGTGCCCGATTGCCCCATCGCGCATGTTCAAGGCTTTGATCATAGACTCTAAGAACTTGATCCCAAAGCTGTTGCCCCAATTCATAGCAACCGTTGAGGTAACTCAAGGAGATGGCGGAGCAGGAAGCATTGAACATATTGATTTCTTCTACCGATGAAAGCTCTGTTTGGTATTACAATATTGTAGGTAGCCATTTCCAATACGTCAAGCACAGAATCGATGAACTCGACCAGGACAATTATGTGTGCAAGTACACTATGATTGAGGGAGATGCATTGGGTGACAAGCTTGAGTCTATTGGCTATGAGGTCAAGTTTGAGGCAGCTAGTGATGGGAGCTCTATCTGCAAGATGACAAGTAATTACAACACCATTGGAGAAGCTGAGGTCAAGGAAGAGGAGATTATAGCAGGAAAGAATAGTGCTATGGGGATTTACAAAGTAGTTGAAACCTACCTCTTAGAGAACCCAAACCTACCTCCAGTTTTTTTTATAGTTACAAATACACATATACATGCATATGTTACAGATTCGCAGCAACTGTATTGTTTAAGATTCGATCTTCTGAACCCTCAACAAGGGTTAACATCATATATAATAAAAGTTCATTAAGAGAAGAATATAGTGAGACTTCTACTAATCAATAATGGGAAAGGTGCCATCTTTCATTGTCATATTAACCTAACTCCTTCATTCTTTTGTTGAATGTGTTTGGATCAATCTTACCCATGTAAAATAATTTTTAGACTACAAACTCTTGATATTAACTTCACAAACAGTCAAAAGTTTTATGTATTCATCGTATTCTTTTCTTAAATTCATAATACACGACTAGGGTTAAAAGTCAAGCACATCTAAGAGATAAATTTCAAGAAAATACCCAAATGCGATATAAGATTACTTGTTCTTACATAACAAAGCATGAAACACTGGTCAGTTTTATTCTTTCATTGAGGAAATGGACCTTGTTTTCAACTTGAAAGCAAAATCACCAATCAGTCAAAGGAAAACTAGTCAATTTTTTCTCCAATCTATAGCCAACCAGTCTGTATATTCTTTAAGGTCCTGAAAAACTTTCCGGCTTCAATCTTTATATTCAAAAAGAAAGAATGTACACAATCCCTTGAGCTTTTAGATTTTAGTCAAGAAGCTTTATGTGGTTTTTTCTTGTTTGCACGCTCAAGTTGCTCGCCTGCTTGGTAGTCCTTCATTTTAGAAATTGAAGCCTCAAATAGAAAAATATCAGAACCAAAATATCTGCATGAAATATAAATTGGATTCTATAATCTAAGCAGGACCAGCAAGATACACTTAAAACAAGCAGATCTTTTGCAGATTTGAGCCTGTGAGGTAGATCTTCCCAACCTTGTCCAAAAACAAACAGTAATGAACTTTACAAGTGAAGACTCAAAGCTCTACTTCTGAACCTCTTTACCATGACAAGTTAAACAGATTCAATTCGCCAAGAACCTGCTTTTATGGTCAAAATGCAGGTACTTAATAAGAAATTAATACATGATTAGTTATATGAATTGCACTTGATAATATTTGGAAGGTGCTGGATCGTTTGAGCTGGGGCTAGTCTGGCCCTGCCCCAATACATTGCAGTGTAGCTTTTGTTTTTAGACTATAAAGAATGGCTGAAATTGAAATTCAAAAGCATCAAGCAATGTATTCAGTAAAAGGAATCACCAAGTACAAGATGTCCTCTAAAACTCAATCAAGTACTTGTTCAGGAGTTGTTAAATATGCCTAACTAAGTTCTCTCCTCCTTCACGCGAAGAGACAGATAAACAAATGTAGTTTAGGCGCAGCCCTATCCTGCAAGTTAACATGGTGAATTCTCTGATTTCCTATTAGTGAAGACAAGTAGAAGGCGAACTTGCAAATCTCAAACCTTCTGTAATCTAGGGATTGTGTACCGTTCATATAGCTATGACTCCTAAAACCTCAAACTGTTACAAATAAAGTCGACAATGTATACCAAGCCAAAGCATCCAACCAAATCGTTGCCAGCGCGATGCAATGCTAAAGTAAGAACCACTTAACTGTTGGTGTCACCTCATTAGAAAATAAGTGGACAATGTATATCAAGCGAAAAACAAACATCCAACCAATTTGTTGCCAGTGTGACACAATGCTAAAGCACCACTGATTATTATTATTGGCATAAACTGTTGGTCTTACTCATGAAAAGCTTTTGTGTACACTTTTCATTGTCTGAAAGAATCTGAATTCCAATCTGTATCACCCTTTATGACTAAAATGAAAGCAGAATGTATATGCCTTCCAGCCCTAGTTTCTCAACACAATTTTCATACGTGTATATTGATCTTTCTTGTGACAAAAGGATTCCACAATAGTGGATCTCCTTCAACCTCAACAGCCACCCACAACCACTGATTGAAATAAACAAACTTGATCTCACTTTAATTCTTTTAAATGGTCGGTTTTGGATATCCTAATGAGCTCAAAGACATCCTTTCAATTATAGACGTTCATCCATAGTAAAGCAAATTCTCTTTGGCCTCATCAACATTCCATACAAAACCGACCCTCCCTCTTTCCCTTCAGGATTTGACAATTTGTGAAGAGGCTAATAAAGCTGCAACAATACTATCTTTGTGTGAGAAAAAAAGTTGAATGATTCCTTACATGTCCCACATCTTTTGCCTTTCAATTATTCCTTCTTACCTGTGCATGCAAATAAAATGCCACCTATTGATTCTTCATTTATACTCTCCACCCTCCTCATCACATTTCCTGGCTTCTCTTCTCTTCTCCAGCCATGGTTCCAGCATTAGAGGTACGCATGCATGGCTCCAAATACGTAGCAAATAACCTGTGTACCAACAACAATTCAGCATTAATGTCTAATCAGATAGTTCCTTTGTCAAATACAGAAACCTCGGATTACCGAGATACATGTCCGGATGGACTGCAATGGATGTGTACAGAAGATTAAGAAAGCACTGCATGGCATCAGTGGTAAGCATTCTTGATCTAAAATCCAGGCCTTCACTCTTTGCTGCTATCTAATTCTGATGAACTAAGTCTCTGTTTTTTTAATCTTTGAACAGGTATATATGATCTCTACATTGACTTCCCTCAGCAGAAGTTGACAATAATAGGGTGGGCGGATCCAGAGAAGATAGTAAAAGCCATAAAGAAAACAAGGAAGATTGCCACCATATGTTCCCATATAGAGCAACCAACAGAGCCTGCTCCTCCTCCAGCAGAACAACCCCCGGAAGGGGGCGCAGCACCACCTCCCGATGCAGCAAATCCTCCTCCAACAGAGTCACCTCCACCAGCCGAACCAACTCCACCTCCTGAAGCTGCTCCACCAGCCGAGCCACCAAAGGACCCGCCACCACCGCAACATCCACCACCACCAGAGGCACTACCAACACCTGTGGCTGCTGAGACCAATCTAGGCCAACAACATCCGGTGTACCACCACAGACCAAGAGATGTTGGGGAAGTTCATACCATGCACCACTACCCTCCTGATTATGGCTACAGATACGGCTACCCTAATGGCTACCCCGGGTACTATAACAGATACCATAATAGTCAAGGACCTCCACCAGAACCAACTCCTCCCCCTGTCCAGGCTCCTGCTCCGGCTCCTTCTCCTTCTCCTCCGGTTCAGGTCCATGCACCACCGCCTGTCTATGTGACACATAGCTATAACACATACAAACCATCACCTTATGTCACTGAATACGAGTATGTTCAACCACCCCCACCACAACAGACGCATTTCAGTAGGATCAGCCAATACCACCACTACAATGAGGATCAACCATATCACAATGTCAGCAACAATGGAAATGGAAATGGCAATATCACATCTATTTTTAGCGATGAAAATCCGAATGCGTGTGCTGTAATGTAGACAGAGATTGGTGCTGAAGGCGGCCACAAAAGAATCTCAGGCGGGAAAGTAAATGGAGATTATATTGGCCTATAAAGATGTATCATTTGGTGGCAAGATATATTTTCCAATAAACATGTGATGATGTTAGCCTGTTAGGGGAGGAATGAGACTCCAATCTTGTAAGAGAAGAGTGAACAGATCCTAAATCCCACTAGGGGAACTTGATATATACATAGACTACCTGGAATTCAGTTTTATGTAATAGAATTCTATAAAAGCTTCTATATTTTTGAACCATTACTGGGTATTCATTTTTCAAATACTTGTCTTCATTATTCGCTACTCATGAGTCTCGACTGTCTTATCTTCTGCACTTGATAAGTAGCAAGTTTTAATCCAAAAAAAAAAAAAAGATAAGTAGCAAGTCCTTCCCAAACCAAGTTTTGTTTCTGAAGAAGCAATCTCCGACAATAACATTTTCCAAAATCTTGTTACGTAAATCATCCTTCTCCCTACTAGAGTCCTAACCCGAAATACTCCATCCCTAAATGTTGCTACTGAATCAAGAAGGAAAAATATTCAAATGATGACGCGCTGTTTAACCTAGTGCTCCAAATACAACCCACTGTTAATCAGAAGCCATACAAATGACCATTTTAGTAGGTTCTCCAACACAGAACTAAACCGACATCATTTTCAGATAACACCTACAATCTTCCTCTACTTTGCACAAAGCAGAAATGTAGGATCAAGAAAAAAAAATTTATGCACCACATTATCCAGCTCCTAGTTGCATCAAATGAACACCAAGTGGATTTTACAGTCACCCAATCTAATTCCCTGATTCATCCCCAAAACCTTGTAGGAGAGTTGACCACATTTGGGATTCTCAAAGACACTGAAAAAGACACGACAAACTGTCATCACTAGATATTCAAGTCCAGAGAAAGAATGACAAAGATCCCATATGTTAATTGAAGATGGATACGTACAATGATATAGCAAATTCTGATACCATGCATAAAGGTGTTTGTGCTTCAAGATGTAGCAGTGTCATTAGGAAGAATGAAAATATTTAACAAATAGTTATGACTTATGACTGATGACTCTATTTACAAGGGCAAGGATTCAAGAATATCCCAATGAGATGGATCCTAAAACATGGTAACATTTACAAAAAGAACAAGAAAGCAAAGCAAATATCACATTATCAGAAGTACTTAACTGTCTCATTGAGGAGTAAAACAGGACCTGAGATCCAAGAATGTCAGCATCCATCTCCAAAAATAGCGTGAGATGGCTTGTAAGGTTGAAACTTCCGGTAAGCCATCTTCCAGGCAGCACATAAAGCTGTGCACCCCCTTGTCAGCAAAAGACTTGAGATAGAAAATGACATTCTGAAAAGCAAGAGTGTTCAATGTTTTGCCATCTCCAACAGCGCCAAACACCAAAATGGAAACACCATGCGGCCTTGGTTTTAATTGCACTGAGTTTGATAGCATTGCCCAAACTCAGCAACAACAGCAATACCACCTGAAAATGCAACAGCAAGACAGCCACTAGTTCTCAGATGAACTTCATCAAACATAAATTCACTCGACCACTAATGCACAAATTAAAAGCAGAACAAGGTACAGAACAGGATCAAAGTTGCAAAGTTGCAATACATGAACACACTGACACCAACCAAGTCAACCATACAGCATCGCATTTCAACATATTCGATAGATTGTATTAATGGAAGGATGGAGTTCGAATGTGTTGGGTGCTATGTGGATATTTATACAAGTGATCGACAGACATGTTTTATGTGCAACAGACAAATATGTTAGTTCACCTGTATGTGATCTATATTATCTACGAGCTTTTGTACTTTTGTCTCTCATTCTAAAGAGGATTCATTTTCCAGTGCAGCAGGGAGGATTATGGATATATGACTGATGTATGGATGGTTATATATGATGGAGATCTAGTAATCAGATATAAGAAGTATTGATAGAATCTGGAAATTGATTCCTGTTTTATAAGAAGCATTTGTACATGGTTTCCTTGGTAGTTATCTGCATATGAGGGTGACAGACTGCATTCTGAGAGCAGCACATGTACTTTTCTAGTAATAGAGTGACTCAAGAGTCAATACCATTCACCCTATATGATGAAGTATATCGTTCAATAGAGAAATTATCAACCAACAAAACCTTAATACTACTATTGTCAGTGCAGCTACTCTTTTGTATAGTCCATCTAGATGTTAACCGACATAACCTTATTCATAAGTAAGTATAAGCAGAAAGGTACTAAACAGAACAAGCTCAAAATAGTGTAGAAATCAATCAAGGACCTTCATTGCAATTATGAAAACATATTTCTTGAACGAGTATTACAGTTGATATATTCAAGCAAGCTTCTTTTATCCTGTACCCAAGCAGAGACCACAAAGCTCAATAGAAGGCTTGAACTTTGGCCATTGAACTCTAACAGACTCTAGTCTTAAAATTGCAGGAAAAAGGAGCATAACAAATAATAGAACTGAACTCGGCAATCTCATATAGCCTAAAAAGTAATAACACTATGAAACCTGAATCAGTTGACAACAATCTCACATATTGAGCCTTCATCACAGTCCGAAACGATGTCATCAAGAGACAGAGACACGCCACAGGAGAAAATGAAACTCGGCTTAACCACCGGCACAGCCTCACTACTCAAGATTTGTAGAACTCTCCTCATTGTAGGCCTCTTGGAGCTATCCGGGTTAGCACAAGTCAAACAGACAAGCAACAGCTTCCGCATTTCATGCCTAACAGACAATGTAACAAACATGAATGATGAAATAGTATGATTGCTAGGATAAAAATTTCAAACAAATAAACGTTGGCTGATGCAGATTGATTATCAAAGTGTTGGGCAGACGACAATGATCCCTAACACAAAATGGCCCGTATGAAGTCCCTAATGCCAGAAGTTCAAACTTGTTCACTCTAACAATAACTGATACACAACACCTGGAAAAGCAAATTTCACATTCTAGCTAATAGCATCTGTTATTAACAATCAGCACTACTAGTCAACAAAGTTGATCAAAAAGCACCAATCTTTTCAACAACACCATCAATAACAAAACCCCAACACATCAAATTCAAATACTAAAAACCAAATAAAAATGTCACCTTTCTTCTCTTCTTCTTCCTCTTGAGAAACCCAGGCACAAAGTCGCTTCACAAACCAAAACCCAAAGACGTCGCCGTAGTCGCTTCAGAAACGTCCGTATACGGCCGGAAAATGGTCGGATACGCTTTCGTAAATAAGACGGCAGGCAGGGGTAATAATAACTCACTCCTAAGGTGCAAAAAATCATGGTAGAAACTTATCAAAAACCGAGAGTTGTGATGCATATTGCAAGGATTTTGATGTTAATGAATCTTAATGACTTACCTCATTTTAGTTTATTTTTCTTGTTGCAGAAGTTGAAACCAACATATTTTCTTGCCTTGTAAACATTTTCCCCTTTCTGTGTTTTTGGTGTCCTTGAAGGCCTAAACATTGTTCTCTAAATAGTTGCATCATGATCCAATGCCCGGCAATATTGAAAGTCTTTGATCAACACCGTAAACTAGGTACCTCCAGTTCAACTTTCAGATGGCTTGAGTTTGAAGTCAAACTCAAAATCAATGATATAACAAGCTGGTCCATTCTGGATTTGGTCCCAGTTTCAATTGGATTAGTATCCCAACAGCAACAAACAATGATCAAACTCGCACAAAGCTAGAGTAACACCAGAGTGACCAGACATGTCACTTTTTCTCACCTTTACTAATTACCATGCAATTCAACATCAAATAAAAGATGCTACACCGCACCAGACTTGGAAGGAAAAAGAGGTGATTAAATTTAAGCACCAGTACGCACAATATATCCCAAGTTCTCTTACACCATCACTACCAAAATTCGCTTACACATGAATGAAGAAATGAAGAAGCTGTACAAATAATTTGCAGAATGGAACATGCAAGAGTGCAAATCTACACAGGTCGATGAAGAAACGAATAATCTGAACATGTACTGTCTTATTGGAAAGAATTGTGATCTAAATTACTGTAATTGGCGGTAGAAATTTTTGGTTCTTTTCCCTCATTATGGATTGTGACTGAAAAAATCTGGGTATGGATGAATGTTATCATAATGCTACGGCTTTTCCATTCAAGGTCTGTATTGAAAAGCAGGCTGAGGAAGAATTTGAATGTGAGGACTTGAGGGCAGAACATGGTTCGGGAAAGACAGAATCAGAAAAGCCAGAAACATTTGAACATACCCAAGAATTTGTAGAAGAACCTGAACTGATTGACAAGGAGATGTTGGACAAACAAAAGGAAGTGAAGGGGGATTCCTTGATCCCAGTGAATTTTCCAGCAATAGAGATGTTGGTACCGATCACATCCTGTAAGCTGATGTGATCCAATACTGGAAGGGCATTAGGATCAAAGTGGTCATCCGGATGGGAACCAAACTGACCAGACGCACCAAATGCCACACCGATGTTTTCCATTTTGACATCTGAAATGATTATATTTCTGATATAACCACCTCTACCCTTTGTTGTTCTAAACTGAATGCCACTAAGTGAGTTGTATAGGTGGACCTGCTCCACAAGCACATTAGAAATGCCACCGGACATCTCACTACCAAAGGCAAGAGAAGAACCAGAAGATGATTGTAGCTGGACCCGTCTGATGTGCACATTTGTGGTTGGTCTTCCATAGGCAATGCCGTATTCATCCCAACCACTCTTGAGAACAATGGCATCATACCCCATGCCAATGCTGCAATCTTGTATGCACACATTATTAGAAGAATCTGAAAATTACAAAGAAAGAGGTGTAAATATGAGTTCTCATTTCATTTTTAGACACGAATGGTAAAACAGTATGCGCATAACAGGAGTTTGTGCTAAAAACAGAAATGATTCAGGTGCTCTTTCACTCAGGAGACTAAAGAGGAAACTTGGGGAAGAAGGCTCAAAATCAAGCCAACACATCTACTTGATTTTGTAGGTGTCACCATAACAAGCAAAAACATGTACACATCTTGAAACCTGGCTATGCTTTCAAGCAAATTTTTGGTGTCTCAAAACCCATGAACTATGTGTTTGACAAGAATTCTAAAACAAGTAGTCAAGATATGTCATACCTGGGACTATACCAACTGTATAAGGGGACTCCGGGGGAGCAGAGACTGAGATGTTGTGAATATGTACATTACTGCATAGAATTCATTTTTAAAACATATATATCTCCTTTGAACCAATAAATATGATACAACTATAATGCATAAGCTAACAAACCTGCAGTAGACTGGATGAATGTTGTATGCAGGAGAATTGACAAACGTGAGGTTTGAAACAACAACATCTTTAGAAGAAACTATCTCTACAAGATGAGGACGGCTATGGTTTAAAGTATGAGAGCTAAACCAATCCCACCACACTGATCCTTGACCGTTGATGGTTCCATTATCACCTAGTGCAATAAATAGAGAAAAAAAAAAATTTAGATACCTATGAGAGATCATGTCAGAACAGCAAGGAAAATTCTAACATTCTGCATACCGGTTATGACCACATCCTGTAACATATATCCATTTATCAAGCTACGATATCTCCCTCCTGGGAGTTCAATCCCTCGACCGTACGAGGGCAAGGGTTCAAGAATATCCCAATGAGATGGATCCTAAGCAAGAAAACATGGTAACATTTACAAAAACAACAATAAAACAATGCAAATATCACATTATCAGCAGTACTAACTGTCTCATGGAGGAGTAAAATAGTACCTGAGATCCAAGAATGACAGCACCCTTCTCCAAAAATAGCGTGAGATTGCTTGTAAGGTTGAAACTTCCAGTAAGCCATCTTCCAGGCGGCACATAAAGCTGTGCACCGCCCTTGTCAGCAAAAGACTTGAGATAGAAAATGGCATTCTGGAAAGCAAGTGTGTTCAATGTTTTGCCATCCCCAACAGCACCAAACTCCAAAATGGAAACACTGTGTGGCCTTGGTTTTAATTGCAGTTTAGAATCACAAGGCCAATCTTCGTCTTCTCCACCGAGTTTGGTTGCATTGCCCAAACTCAACAACAAGAGCAATACCACCTGAAAATGCAACAGCAAGACAGCCACTAGTTCTCAGATGAATTTCATCAAATAAAAATTCACACGACCACTAATGTACAAAATAAAAAACAGAACACAGTAGATAACAGGATCAAAGTTGCAAAGTTGCAATACTTGAACACACTGACACCAACCAAGTCAACCACACAGCATCAGATTTCAACAAATTCGATAGATTGTCAAATGATCAATGCATATAATACAGAAGTGAACTAAAACTAAACTGAAAAAGACACAGAGTGAGATTAAAGAACCACAAAAATCCAGTAAAATCCAAAAGGGTATCCCAATTCACAACACCCACAAAGCAGAAACAAGAAACACAAATCCTGAATCTAGAACTGAACACAAAAGATCAAGTCTTTGGATACCAAATTGGCATAAAAGGGGACAAAGCAAAAAACACTTGAAACCCAGAAAAAAAAAACGTACTTACTAGCATCTTCATGAGTCAAACACAGCTCTGAGCAGCAGCAGCAGAAGCACCACTGACCAAAAAGACAGCAGAGAAAAAAGAGAAGAAGAAGAAGAAGCACACAGAAAAAGAAGAAGGGGTTATGGGAATCGTAAGTACGTGGGTTATTGGCATTAATTGTGTAAATGCCACAAAGCATAAATGATTATATATCAAGAGAGGAAGAAGGGAGAAATAATTGAATGGCATAAGGGGGAAAGAAATGTGCCACTATAGAAATGCCAGCTATCTCTCCCAAGTCTCACTTGCATGCAAAATCAAAAACAAAAACAGAGGAGGTGAAGCAGAGAGAGAATAAAAGGGTAAGCAAATTTAATTTAATTGCCCACTAAATTGCAATTGCCCCCTTAATAAATTATGATTAATAACGTCTCTCGCCGACAAATTTTAGTTTGAAACGGCCCTCACCATGAGAGAGAGGAGAAGAAGAAGACAACCTTGTTGAAAAACAAAAAAGAAATTAGGGGAAATTTTTTGATAAGCAGTGGTGGTGGAATAGTGTCCTTGTTTGCTTACAGTTGTTGAAAAGGTATTCGCTACAATAACAAAATAAGGAGAGCGGTGATAATGTCACGAGGTGTTCATGGTGACTTGTGTAGTAGAGGTGCCACTTGTTGATGTTGGACTAGTTTTGTTCCAAAAATGAGAGAGCCTCTGCGTTTAGAGACGATGATCCAAACTTTCTCCTATTTGCATATTCTCTTAACTGTAAGAGTACGGTTCGTATTTTACTTGAGCGTTTTTTCATAGATGGACTTTCTATGATCGAACCAGAGATTAGTAATTTAATCATATCATTTCTAACATTTTTATAATGAACCGTTATTTTACCCGATTCATGTGATGTCATGCTTTCGCAATTGTATTGATGAGTTTTCTTTAATACAATGGTGAATAATGCTTCCGATGATCGTCGATTACGAACAAACATGTTCGAACTCGTTACGGTTGATCATCGGAAGTTATGATCGGGATAGGTTGTACGGGAAGGGGCGTGCACCCGCGGGTGAGGGAGAGAAATAAAATAAGTGAAAGGAGTGCATGGGGCATAGAGACCGCATGTGGGTTGACAGAGAGGAAGGGGGCGTGAGCGGGGCCCACAGTCAATCATAGCCGAAGATGCTAGCCTGTCCTGGGCGTCAATCACTGGCCAGAACACAACAACGATACCACATGACACGTGGCGTTTTATTCTGCTGAATTCTTTTTTTTTTTTAGGGGCTTTTATGAAATAAATGTAAGATTTAGTAGCGGGTGAGAGTTTGGGATGAGAGCATTATGATGTTCTTCTTTAAGGAAGTTTTACTTGATAAGAAAACTTGATCTCATCAGCTTTCTTGTTTTTATAGAATGGCGAAGTAGATTTTGATTATGTCCATTGATTATGATTGTTATTGTACGGGATTAAAATTGATAGGAAAATTTCTTATTCCTCAAACACTCGATTGGATTTGTGTTTTCCCATGACCATGTATAGATCAAAAACGAGTGAATTGCCTTGGTGGTCTAATTTGTGGGTTGATGGACATAGACATTGGAAGAGTTTCAAACCATGCACTTCAATCTTTGTCTTTTCATGTTTTCTTAAACACTGAAGTTGCTTGGTTATTTGCATAATTATGTGGCTCTTTTCCACTACAAGCATGATATGTTTAGGACCTAACTTGGTCTTGTTTCGTTGTCACTCACTTATAGCCCACGGGAGGAATAATAGGCCATACCTTAATATACTATGTTGTGCCATTTTAATCATGCCTGCTTTTAATTTTTCTTCTAAACGTTCTTTGTAATCATAGAAACTTGGTTTGAAACTTTAGCTTGATTAAATGTCACTTTGTCTACCACTTCAAATTTGGTATTTGGATCAACTAATACTTAGACATGTCATGTCACACCTACCGCAATACACAATGAATTGAATTAAAGACATATGTGATAAAAGAGATAAACGTAATTTAGTTTCATAACAAACAAAATTATGTGTTGTGTTATTCACATATCCTTTTTATTTTTTTATTCACACACCATTTTTATGATGAGAGATATCATGAAGCAAATTGAATGAGGTAGTTTGTAAATAAAAATAAATTATAATAGGTGAGGCTGTGAGGTGTGTGAAACCGTGAATAACACCAATAAGAACACAACCAAGACTCACAATTTTAGCAACCCGCCACAATTGTCATCAAATTTCCTTTCTCGATCTTGACCTATAGTTCTTCCAAGTTCCAAGTGACTATGAATGTTTCAAGAAGAAGAACAAATGTAAGTCACGTAAACAATGCAGCTAAAAATCCAATCACCTATCCAAGATTTAAAAGTTACCACAGTTCCATATATGGGTAGTCTAGCTTTACCTCTTATGTTCATCGAGATGCTCTCCCTTTTGCAAACCAATATTAGCTTATGAGATTAGCTTAATTATATCCTAGTATTTCCTCCTTTAGCTGTCTCCAAGCTCATTCAAAATGTTAGCTTTTCATGATCCAACTTTTCGATGTGGAAGTATTGCCAGCGTTTTCATCTCAAACTGATAAAAGAAAAATCTGAAAACCACCAAAGATTTCCAACTTTCACATTGGGGTATGAGTTTTATAGTAGGAGTAAATACTTGTGACACCCTGTAGTTTACACCTAAAATCAGTTGGCAAACAAAAGGTTCTTGATCATTTTCTATCAAACTATCAAATGTATTAATTTTAGGTAATGTTTTCATTTCTAAATAGCAAAGATGTCATGACTATGTTGAACAGTATTGGAGTGGAGGGCAAACCAACAATGTAAAAACGCATATGGAGACATTTTGTTACAGTAACTAATTAAACAATAATTTTAATGAAACAGACATTGATCATTAATTTGGAAGTAAGTAAGTTTAGACGTTAATAGAGTAGATCTACTAATGCCTAATGTTTTCATTTTCAAAATGGTCCGGACCTTAAAGTCCATTTGATGAAAGTTTCTAATTTGCGAATGCATGTCATATGTATATATATAATTGAATTATAGACAAATTATCATAGCTAGCTTACCTAATTAACGAGTCATAATAGAATGTGACTAAATTTGGCGACGACTGAATTCTTAAATGGATCCGATCCCCAATTCCTACTTAGCTAGTCAAGCTCGAATCCTCCACCACCACCAGTGCTGAATTGATCGAATCCAAATCCGGCCACCAACATCCGCACAGCCACCTTACCCATACACTAACACACAAATTAAACATCGATCCAAAATCTGATCAAACTAAACTGATCATTGAGCATCTCCAATCAATCTTCTATTTAATCAAATTTGAAGTGACTCATCCGACACTAATTCCATGTTTGAAACGTCGGGTAGTTGGTAACAATAAGTTAGGGCAACTTTTGTTTGCTTCTCATGATTGTAGATGCTATAGCGTGCTAGTTGTGAGGAAGTAAATACTACTAAATATCTTTTCCTAGAGTTCTGATCTATCAATGATTGCTTTCGAGGAGAAGATTATAATACTTCATTTTACTTCTTTGTTTCTCGTTCATTTCTTGTTAGGTTGGGAGGGTGAGTAGATTTTATGGCTCTTTGTTTACAATCTTACATAACATGAAAAACCTTATACCTACAGATAAATATCTGTGGGGTTCTTCAGAACTCATTCATAGAATCATTGTACTAGCAACTAAACTACAAACCCTCCAATTGTATCGATCAAGTTAAGACATCTCAGATTCTCAGAACAATGAACATTCATCTTTCCTTAGGGTTTAAGATAGGGTTTTGTCATATATATATACACCTATTACACTACATTTGCGTGTTGGAAAGACCAAGGAATGCACAGTCAAAATGGATATTTCTCACAGAGACAAACATCCCATCTGAGAGATCACTTCTTTCTACAGTGACATCTACCAGTGAGAACAACAATAACACATGCAGAGCCAAATGAAGAACAGTATACCCAGAATTTATATGCAAACCAGAAGCCTGAGATTCAGATATTTTGTCTGTGTCATTGTATAATATTAGGTTTTCATGGTCAAGACTCAAGACCACATGGCATGATTGGAACTAATCGTTGGCCTCGACCCAATTTTAGAAGTCAGGACCCTCCAAGCTGGGGGAAGTGGACGAGCTAACCCTTCAGCTTGGTATTATATGATGAGCTGTCCTTTTGTTTTTTCCTCAGCTACAATAATGCTAATGCCTAATGGAGACCGGAGGATGATTGTTCAGATGAAATGGACAGGTAAGGAGATGAGGAAAGCATGTTCTAATCTGGAAATATTTGATTGAATTTGCCCTCCAACAGATTCAACAATAAGTTCAGTTCATTATGCCATTTCAAGAAAGGTATTCAAGGCTAGTTCATGGGGACCTAAATCATGAAGAGGCGTCGTAACTTCATGACAGTATCATGTTCAAGATCCAACTTTCAACCACCACCTTGGTCAAAGCTTGTTTGGAAGAGTTAAAAGCACTTCCGGAATCGATAGCACTTTTCATATAGGTAGAAGCAATGTCGAAAAACTCGCTAGGCGCTACTAGAACCTAAGGCAGGCTTGGAGTGCCTAGACGGGCTGGACAACCTTGTTTTAGAACACACTGCATATAGCCAAGGTTCAGAAGTTCACTAGGCGCTACTAAGGCGGAAGGCTGACTTCGAACATCTAGGCGCTGCCTAATGGGCTAAACGGCCTTGTTTCATAACACTGCCTGTTGATACCATAAAATAAAAAATAAAAAATAAAAAAAATAAATAAATAAAAAACAAAGAAGATTACAGAAAAGAAAAGAATAATACTCTTCTGTTGTTTTTTTTAGTCAGTTACACGCACAAAACTTTTGAGTTTAATTATAACTCTTGCAAGCAGGTGTTTGAATAAGAACATAGTACGAGCACCAAAGTTCGATTGTAACTCAATTATCTTAACCAAGCACTCTATCTAAAGAGGTCAAAACCTCCAAAAAGAAAAAAAGGGAGGAGAAACAGAGAAGAACGCGAAGAAAACAAGCGAAGAGAGTGGAAGAGCAGAAGAAAGAGTAGAATAAGAGAAGAAAAGAATCTGCGAGCCAACAAAAAGATAGTGAAGGTGGAGCTCTCATTCTAACTCTCTTTACTTTTACAGCATATTTATCTTTCTGTATCATCTAGAGTCTCAACCTTGTTCCACATGACTTCAACAATCATCTTTTCCTTCTCAAGCAAGGCCCACAATGTCGTTCAAACCTCGAAGAATGTTTCAAATCATCTCAAGGTCATCACCAAAAGAAAACTATGGCCGCTCGCCCCCCTTTTCTTATTGCAACAAAATATATGATCTTGCATCATTCACATAACAAGCCACACATGGGGAAGAGAGCAAACATTCCAAGCAACGCAAGTTTGAAGTTGTTTTGTCAACTATGAAGAGCAGAAACTTACCCTTGACGTCTTGGAGTATTTCTGAGCGGATCGAAGTAAGCTTGAGTACCCAATATGCGCTCTCGATCAAAGTGGAGTACAGAAACGGAGGCAACATATCTCCATTTATATAGGAGCAGATCCTTCAAGTTCGACTCCCAATTGCATTCGATTTCCATTCGCAAACAGGTTTCTATCCTCAAGATGATAATCATCGAGATGTTGTCAAGCTTATCGAATTGGGAAAGACGTCCCTGAGGAGTTTCATGATCTCATCAAGGCTACAAGTTCTTTTTGGTCAAGGCTACAAGTCCTTGTTGGGCATTATTATGCGAGCTGGATAGCAGAGTTCGCATGCGAAGTTCAGATAGCAGAGTTCGCATGCGAAAAGGACTTCGCATGGAATCATAAAGGCGAGATGGCTTCGCGTAAGAAAACATAAAGGCGAGGCGAGATGGCTTCGCGTAGAAGTGGAAGCCCTAAGGCGAGGCAAGATGGCTCCGCATAGGAGACTTCGCGAAGAAGCAAGACGCGGAGTCCGCATGCACGTGGAGATTGGGTTTGCATGAATCACCTATGCCCTTACTGAGGATCGTGGCCAAAACAATTCAAGCCTCTTAGTCACACTAATACATCATTTGTTTCGGGTGCCCAAATCAAGTCAACAAACACTCTACCAAATTGGGTGTCCACAAGAAATACAGTTGACAGATTTAAAAATGTATCTGTTAAACTCAAAAGTCAGTACAATACCGCAAACTCGAAACAAATGAACTACGGTCGGTTTGATCCATTTACAAGATATGTAGGCAATCTAGCAACCCACTAGATGCAACCATCATTCCAAACAGAATCTTTAACACCACCAGTCAAATTTGACCAGTCCAAATGACTCTAGTCAAATTCCTAAAGCACTAGAAAATCAAATTCACTCCCAAATGTTTTGAACTACAATGGTTTGATCCCTTTACGGGGTATGTAGGCAGTTTGGATTTAAATATGGATACAACCACATCTAAAACCAAATCTTTGGTTCTTTCCAAGCCAAATTCTCAAACTCATAACCAAACCTTTCGATAACCAAACCTTTCGACAAGTCATTTTCTTCGTCGAAACACCAAAAGCCATAAAACTTGAACTACAAGTGACTTGATCCCTCCCGGGGTACGTAGGCAACCTGTAAAACAAACCGGGTGCAGTCGCAATTCCCCTCAAACACACACATTCCCCATTTGTTACTTTGTAATTAGAATCAAAAGGTATTCCCTTGAAAACAGGGTTGTAATTAAGAAATTTACTTTATTTTGAATTGGTCGAACCAGACATAATTAAAACTCTATTTTAATATAATAAAATTGTGTTAGATATATATGTATTTACAATTTTTGCTAACACTGTCATAAAAGTTTTTTATGGGTTATAGAAGCATTTCCAAATATTAAGCAGAAGCATGCACTTAACTTCTCATACAACTCCAAAAACATCTGCATCGACCATACCGGCCTTATCATATAGAAAACCATTCAATTTTCAAGGACTCCAAGCACCAAGTAACTTTCACTGTATGCCTCGCATCACCTGTTTCGCATGATTACTACTCTATAGGCATTACCGTATATATCTGAACATCATATGAACAAGTCTCTTATTGCTGAACCTCACATTCAATTTCTGCCTTTTCTTTTGTTTACCTGAAAATGACATCTTTTGACACTAGAAGTGTCTGATTCGACATCTTCAATTTGGAGCTTACTAGTCCCGGTAAACATTCCAAAGTGCAGAATTGGAACAAAGGGAGAAAGGAACCATATATTTGAATGAACAATTAACACATGTATAACGGAAAACACATGTATATACATAAATTTTTGCCCTACCATTAGATTTCTATTTGATCACACATTTGGTGAGGCACATATGTGTGGATCACCAACCTACAAGTCTAATATACTGCACGAATAGAATACAAATCAATACAAGGAAATAGACATAGAATTGGTTGCTGGAGCTGCTAATTAAGAAGCAGGATTGTTAGATGAAGATGTTGCTGTCCAGCCGTTCTGTGCTCCGTTACCGACAGGCACTGTAACTCCCCACTTCCCCTCGGCGTCTGAGGGCTCTATAACTTTAACAGATCCGTCGCTCAGTCCAACGGCAAATTGATATGGCTCCTGCAGATGTGCTGTAAGAGCTAGCGGGTACACAGTTTGGCTGTCACACAGTAGGACAAAGCTAGTTAAAACAACAATAGGATTTAGTGGGAAAGCCGCCTCATAATTCATATACCACAAATAACTGAATGCTCGAAATACCTGCTTGGGGATGCTTGTGCCATGTACACTGACATGGCAATACGACATCTTAGTTTCAGACTATCAGCATCAAACACTCCAATATTGCCATCAGTAAAACCTGCGTAAACTAGTTGACTATTGGGGGAATACGCTGCACATGTTATTGGCGCCGGCAGTACATCTTGTGGCATCCACTGCGAGATATATTAAATCAGGGATTTGTTGAATGCAAACAAGAGTAACTCATGCCAAGACATTCTATACCTGTCGAATGCATTCTGCTTTGGCAGCATCATATAGTGCTAGTTGACTCTCATGGCATACCAACAACCGTGTTTGATCAGAATAGAATTGCACTTGTGTGTCACCAATAGGCGCCTTTCCAGCTGGCAGTTGAATTGTCAATGATTTCCTCTTATCCCATGTATCCATGTTCCAAAAGCATAGCTGCAAGCACAACCTTTTTTGTAAGAACAATTTCATGAAACAAAATCAGGAGGCATGGTATCCAAAAAAAAAAAGATACAAGGGAATTAACTCAAAGACTCAAATAAGTACTTGATGGCACAAAGAAATACGCAAATCATGAACTTTTCCCCAAAAACGAAAAAGAATGCCAACATAATAAACTTTAGTCTTTTTACAGACATAAAAGTATGTCCAAGCATCTATAGACACCTAGATAAGCTCACTGAGCATATTCATTGCAGCAAGATCTAAGACCTACATATCAACTTATATTCAGCTTCAAGCAAACTAAAAAATTAGAATGACACAGAGATTAAAAGACTAAGTACACAATAACAGGAAACAATGACATTAGAAAGAATGAAGTCACGTACTTGAGCATCAGCACCTGATGAAACCATGATCTTTAAGTTAACAGAAAAGGCTAATCCGGTAATGTGCTTCTGGTGGCCTTTCAGTTTTGATTTGACCTAACAACAAAGCAACCCAATTGACATTGACAATCACAGAACACTTTAATCACATAAAAATATACAAAATGATGCTTAAATCAATCACCTCATCAACTCTAACATTGTAAATGTGGATACTTGAATCTTGTGTTCCAATTGCTATGATGTTATTATCCAGAGGATGAAATGCCAGGAAGGTTGAGGCTGGTGGAGGTGACATGAAAGTTGTCATTACCTGCAAACCCACAAATTTTCATCTCAAACATGATTACAGTCCAAAACAAGCAGCAGTATCCAAACTGTGCAGACGGGAAAAAAAAAATCTCCATATGATTGATTGGCATTAAATCAGTACTAAATTACCTTGAATGTCATCATATTAAACAGAGATACTTTTCCGCCGCATGCAGACATCACATAGGAATCATTCTTTGAGAGAGCAATACAAGGAACTGCTTCCTCACAGTTTTCGGGGACATCATTAGTCATCAAAAGACCACTGTTGGGTTGCCAATGTTGCGGAACGACACTAGCAGTGGCCTTTTGAACCATAAAAAAAGTCAGAAATCTTTTCATGAAAGCATGCAGTATATGTTCTGCACTAACGCATGCAGCCTAGAAAAAGAAAGATATCGTCAGTGCTTGTGTTAACATCACCTTTCCACTTGGATTTTCATCATTACTTCTCCATTTCCATAGCTTCTGGACACCATTTGAACCAAGAGCCAGAATGCCGGCACCCGAATTTGTGTAAAGAAGTCGAGCAACCTGAACTCACATGAGACCACACTTGCAACTATTACCTCTGAGTCTATGACATCAAAATCCATGAAATGAAAAAAAAAAATCACCTTGTTAGCAGGATCTTTACTATCTGGCATCGTAGCCACTCGACAGTGAACAGGATCAACAATCTCTGCCAGTTCCCAACGTTTACTTTTATCAGATGCATCATCTAATAGTCTTCGCTTTTCTACACTCCTTGCCAAAGGATCAACTCCATTCTACATCAAATGTAAGAAAAATTAGACCTACAGAGCGGGAGGATTACAATACAATTATAAAACTTAATATACTTAGTCTGGTGAGGATGGCTAGTCAAACTGTATGATTACAAAGCTATGCTTGTTCTTGGAGAAATCAAGTCCATGAACAACCAATCAGTTGTGTCATTGTGACAAGTTATTTCTATTAGTAAAGTAATATTTGAACTTTATCATTTATATTACATACAAGAATCTGAGTAGGCCTGGCAGGAGAGCTTGCATCCATACGGTCTACTTTATTAATGGCGGAATTGATATTTGGAACCATGGCCGATGTAGATACCTGATCCAGGAAAATATATTAAATCAAGTTCTCCAGAAAGAGCATATCAATTTTTCAAAAACACATGCAAGTTCAATGGAAGGTCTAGTCCAGTGCAGATAGAAATAACAACCTTCATCTCAATAGGTGTTCTTGATGCTTCATAAGATCGACTTTCAATCGCTCTTAAGGATCTAAGACCATCAGCATTTGCAAGAACCTTAAATCCATTGTCAGCCGTGGTAACAACAAGCAGATTTCCTTCCTTATTGAATCTCAAGCGAGGAATAGACTGAAATAATCCCGATGCTTATATTAGTGAATAACCTCAAAACAAGGGCATCCGCGAATGCCACTTATACTATTTAGAAATGAAAGTAATGACAATGAGGTTTCTTACTGGAAGTCCACCATCAGCATCTGTACTTGTAAGAACATTTGTGTTATCCATATCCCAAAATTTTATTTGGCTATCTTCACCAACAGCCAAAAAGTGATTTCTTGTGGTATCAAATTGAGCAATGCCAGTAGATTTCTTTCTGAACCCACTATACGTCCTCTTTATTGCCCCTTCACTTTCATTCCATTCAACCAGGAAGGAGTCACCATCTTTACTAGTCCCACAAGAGAACAATCTGAGATTTAAAAGGATCAGTTGTAATTTGTACACCATCACATGAACAGAGAAATGTGATAAAGAGAACATTTAAAGCATGTGGATCTTTCCTTTTACCTATTTCCATCATCACTGTACAGCATTGTGGTGCAATACTGCCCAGGAGCGTCATAGTCAACCCTGGAGCCCACATTATCATACAGCCAAGCTTTTATTTTCCCATCAACAGCCGTTGAAAATATAAACTGCAAATAAAAAAAAAGAGGTTAAGAAACCAGAAATGCATATTCACCAGAAAAGCTTGCCTCGGTCACTTTCGATGTTAATAGTTATCATAACTAGTTATCCTATCATCATAACTCTTGTGAAATTCTCTACCTGCATAACAAGATCTGATATAAATGAAATGCACATAACGAGAGCAACTAATCAAAGAACTGGTCAGATTGTGGAGCACAGAACTCAAGGTAAATAAACCAACACGAAAAATAAAAAGAGCTAAAGTCTCTGAGTTGGAGCTATCATAGTTTTTGAAGTTTGAATAATCACATGCCACCTTAAAAATAATAACAGAATGGTACCCACATTTCACCATTTCATCTGAGATTATCAACGAGTGGCTGAAACTTATAAAACTTGATTTCTGTTGCTGTTTTATTTTAATTCTTCTAGCTAGTTTCGGATTCATTTTTTCTGACACTAGTTTCTCACCAAAATTACCAGTATAACCAAGATCAAGAGAAAAGTTCTCTCCATAAAAGATCTTGCATTTACGTACATGCAATATATATATATATATATCCAGATTTCAGGAAATAAACATCTCACCTGAATATTCTCCTTCTGGTGGGGGCAAACCGAGTAAACAGGCGCTTCATGACCTTCAAAGTGGAAAAGCTTTCTTCCATTCAGATCCCAAACCTTTGTTCATAACAAAACAAAAACATTAAAATAATCCATTATATGTTTTAACTTGGGGGGGAAAAAACTTCACACTTTTGGTACCCACCTTTATCAGCTTATCATCTCCACATGTAACAACACATAATTGCTTGTTTGGATGAGAGAATGCCAAGTCATTCACACCACCACTGTGGGCATCAATCTGTGAGAAAATCAAATCCAAACATCAGTCTAAAGTGGAAAAAAAATTCATTTTGAGGTAGCAGTAAGTGAATCAAAACATGCCTCCAAATGTTGGCGTAGATCATTAGACCCATGATAAGCATACAGATGAACCAAATGTTTCTTAAATGCAACACCTGCAAGAACAAAAATATAAAGAATTATGTTCCAACATGCATTCAAATAATGCTAGAGCTGCGTTGCTGCACATACCAATTAAGTTTCCATCTGGACTCCATGATACACGGGTAATAGACATTGATGGATCCTTGGCAATAGCCCCCTATAAGAGACTTAAAGTTAAGATACAGCCATGACAAAGATAATGAGTGCAAACCTTTTACTATATACTGGTCATGAAGAACAGGATTTTGAGACATAAATTTGATGCTTTTGATACTGAGATAACGAATAGTAGTAGACTGATAATTCTTAATTTCTTATTGAGTAAGGTCTGGGATTTTCACCTGAAATGGCACAGAACAAGTAGCCGTATCCCATACTTTGAATGGCTTGGATACCAGCCTCTCTCGCAACCCAACTTCCCACAGAGTAACTTCTCCATTATTACAGCCAACTGCTCAAAACAATAAACATGTTACTCAAGTCAGATAAGAGATTGAAGCAAAACTAAATGTTCAAGGTATCAACTATCAATCCATATCCATTCCAGGCACAATCTGGTGTGTAGCACACAACCTACCTGCAAGTAATGTGTGATGTGAAGGGTGGAAATCCATGCTCATAACAGTGGATCCCTGACGAAGTGAACAAGCTACACTTCTCGGTAGGTCATCTAGTGACCACGAAGCATGTTGGGGAGGATAGCTAACCTGAAAATGTGAAAGTAAAAGTTCCGTTATTAGAAGCAACTATCTAGATACAGTAGACAAATGCAGAAATGAGTATCCAGAAATGAGCTAACAATACCTCGTCAACAGATTGTGCAGTCCGCAGGCGTTTCATTAATTGCTCATGATCAGAGCTTTGATAATCAATCATTCCAAGACCAGTTGATGGTGTTCTTGGATGCTTTAATGAAGAAACTATTAAGAAGCAAAAGTAGTCCAAGTTACCAAAATAGCTCAAACAACAAGTACAACATGCTCAAACCTAGTAATTAATCAAGCAAGTAAACCAATGAACAGTCAGTGCAGCGCACTAAATACTTCTTGTTAGACATAGTACAAATGAAATATCCTTCTTAACAAAGAAGAAGAAAAAAAGGACGATATTATTCGATGACCAGGTCGAATGGATTAGCAAAGAAGAGTTTCTTGAATTTCTTCAAACAGGGACAAATCCCCTGAACAATTTTTTTTCCTTGGGAGTAACATGAATTTTGCTTCAGTTTCTTCAAAACATTTACTCTCTTCTTAACTAAAGCTACATTATTCAACACTGTTTCAAAGAGAAAGAGGTAAGGAAATGCAAGTGTACACATGACAAATATAAAGATATTATATATAGATATATATTTTACAATTCTGCTACGATGTTTTGGTTTCTTTTTGGGTGCTCAGCATCCATTGTACAAGAAAAAGGAGTATGATCTAAACTGCAGACCAGCTCTAAATACATGAAGACCTAACCTTGACCGAGTTGAACAGGCATGGGTGAGGCAGCGACTGGAGCTGATTGCATAGACAAGGAAGGATTAGCATTGGACATCCATCCTGCTAAAGCATTCGCATTGGCAGCTGCTGCAGCCGCAGCCGGAGGGAATGGCTGTACATAACGAGACAATACATTGTGTTAATATCAAAAGGTCCACATTAACTGAATAATTTCAACATTGATAAATTCTTAAAAAGTACAAAGCATGATATTAACATACTCCACCATGTGCTCCAAGAGGAGCATAAGTTAAAGGCTTTGTAAGAGCTGCAACTGGAAGAGTAACTGGGGTTGATGCACGAGCTCCATTTGGAGGAGAACACGAGTGGTCCATGAATAAGGTCTTAATGTCAGGATTTGGCCTTGGGTTCTTACATAGCTGGTGCTGCCAATTTAAACTGCATATAACAAAAAGTGCTGCTTCAGGAATTTTACACATGATAATTAATATAAGGGAAAAACAACATTTGCCAATCTTCACAAACACCGAAGGTATCAAATCCGAAATAAACAAACTAGAAAAAAAGGCATTCCCAAAACACAAACCGTACCTTTGATTGATCAAAGTTCGCAAGCGTGACGCCTTCAAAGTGGGGAAAACTAGCTTCTCTCGGAACAGAGGATTCGCTTCTATCAATTTCTTAAGCTCTACTAGCATTATGCTTCTCGCAGATTTAGTATCACCATACTTCGACAACTGCTCATTTTCCCTGCATCACATCAAAACCCCCCAAATCGCACACAATTAAACCCTGAAATCAAAACCTCAAACGCATCCAACACTCCAACCAACCAAATTTCCAATTCCAATATTCAATACACTACCTGAAGTTGTCAAGAGTCAACAGATGCGTGATTTCCTTGTACAACTCCTCATTAAACGTCGAAAACACCTTCAAATCCTTCACCAGGATCTCCACGGCCTTCGCCCTGTCCTGCCTGAGCTCATTTCCAAAATCACAAAACCCCCAATCACCAAAAGTCAATCAATCCATAAATCACTCCAATTTTTTTTCCTCATTAATTCACCCTAAAACAAACACCTAATTTCAATTACGAATTTCCGAAAACAAAACAAAATCAAAGAGAGCTAGAATCATTACTTGTCGAGCGCTTCGAGATACTTCTGCTTTCTGACCTCGAAGAAGATCTTCATGGAGTAGCGATTATCGTCCACCTTGGTGAACCCGGACAGGTACTTCTCCACCTCATCCCACTCTCCCAGCAGAGCCTTCTCCTCGAAGTACTTCATGTTGAAGAAGAATCCAGACTCTTGCTCAAGCCTGTAACCAAATTCAAAAAAAATCAAAACAAAAAAAAATTCAAAAATTAATTCTAGAAAAAAAAAATTCAAAATTAAAAACACAAAAAAATGGGGCGAGACTGACCTGTGCACGGCCTCCTTGAATTTCTCCTCCTCGAGGAACTGGAGGATGAGGAAAACGAGCTCTCTGCTCAGAGATGACATTTTTGCCCTTGGGGGAGAGGCGACGCGAGAGAATCCGAAGCTCGCTCACGCGCGGCGGGGGTTGTTTGAGTCGCGATTCGAGGCCGAAACGACGGCGTTTGAGGCGGCGAGGTTTGTAGAAATCGGAGGGTGGCGGAGGCTCTCTAGGGTTTTGCTTCCATGGATTCAACGAGAACAGTGCAGAAGCACTACACGAGAGAAATGAAAAAGATAAAGAAGAGAGAGAGAGTGAGTAGTTCGCACTTTCTTCGATGCGTTTTCCTGGGTCTTTGTTTCACACCCACTTATCACTGATAAGCTATCACTGAAAAGTGGTGTCAATAGCTTATGTCTGATAAGTGAACTTGCCTATCACCGGAGCGACTGAGAGGCTCAGTGGCGCATCATTCCGTAGAGGGGACGAGATTCAGAGATTGAGTTCGTTGGGGGTTCTAATAGGGTACGGACGCGGTGGGGTGCGGAAGAGCTTTTGGACACGTGGAGGGGAAGGAGTGGGTGGAGTGAGGTGGGAGGAAGGAGGTGGGAGCAGGGGATTGGAGCTTGGTGGTGTGGGTTTGCGGAATCGAGGGCGAAAATGAAATGGATTGAATAATGGGGGTAACGTCCACCCCGCTTCCTTGTCTGAGGCCTACGTGTCTCATCTCTCTAGCTGTGCCAGAAATTGTGTGATGTTACTTGACGTCGATTGCGTCATTTACTTTTTTTTTTTTTTTCTGTCGGGGTAAGACCATCTCCCATAGTAGGCTAAAAAGCCAAATTTAGCCTATGGTTACTCCCACCATAAGCCAAATTTCAATTTCCAAGGCAAAAAATTTAGCCTAAGCAATTTTGTAAGCCAAATTTGGCCTTCCATTTTCATAGGCTAAATTTGGCTTTAGCCTACCATGGGAGATGGTTTAAGCTAAAGCCAAATAATATTTTATTCAGTTTTATTTTTTTTCCAGATTTGCCCTTTTACCTATCATCTTATTTCATTTTATATCTTTTTTAAATTTAAACTAAAAATCTTTAATCCCTCACAACTACATAATTAAAAACTCGTTTCTATTTAATTTTTTTACCATTACGAAGATCTCGACGAGACATTTCATGTAAGCCCCATATCTAATATATTTAGATAAAATCATATACTTGATTCATTATTGAATTAAAAAAAGTACATAGCTTATTCATGAAAAATATTACGTTACTTATTAAAACGTACGTAAACAACACAAAATGCTAGACTTAACAAAATAACAACATAACGAAATACCATAAAATGCTAGACTTATTAAAAACACATATTATTTTTCAATAAAAAAACCGATATTATAATAACCATCAATTCAGTACTACACCGCTTTCGTTACGGGGCTCCTCCATGTCCATCGCTTGTTCCAGTACCTCCGCTTCCTCCATAGTTTTTACCTTTTCCATATCCAAAAGGTCCTTCATAAAGACTCATTCCTCCATAGTCACTAATTCCTCCATAATTTGGCGTTGCTCCGTATTCACCACTTGATCCATATTGACTTGAAACTTGAAGTGCATTACCAAAGCTTCCAGAGTTGAATGTAGCTTGTGTGTCACCTTAGAACGGATTCATGTTAGCAAAATTGTCATAGCCAAACGTCATGGGTGATTGCTGTTGTTGGGATTCACGAGCTCTTCTTTGCCTAATTTCATTTTTTCTCATCTCAAAATACTCACGATCTTTCGGATCCGAAATGGAATTCAATCACGTTGGGCAATTATTAAAGGACTAGCATGATTTTGGGATAAACGTGTCTTACATGATATAATGACTACATGCATCATAATGCACAACATGATTATCGAGGATGAGCGAGATTTATCGGCTCCGATTGGGGAATTTAATGAAGCACCCGCCCCTACTGTTGAGATGGTGATTGATGAAACAACAAGATTTAACCAATAATTTCTTGATCGCCATAGAAAAATTAAAGATAAGAAAGCTCATTATGAACTTCGAGATGCTTTGATTGAACATATTTGGCAGCGACATGGAAGAACATAAGTTTGAAATCGTGATTGTTAAATGTTTATTTCTAAATAAATATTTTGTTTTCAAATAAATTGAAGGAATAAATGTTTATAATATATTGAAGGAATAAAATTCATGTATGTCATTCTCAATATTTGTAGTTTCAAATTTTTTTAAATATTATATATATTTATATATATGAGACAAAACAAAATGCATAGAAATATAACATTACATATATATGACAAAATAATTAGAAATGGCTTTACCTTGAGATTTAGCTTATGGTGGGAGTGTTTTTTAAAGTCAAAAGGCTATAAATTTGGCTAAAGATTTAGCTTATGGTGAGAGACTTTGATAGGCTAAAAAAAGATTCCACAGAATATTCTTGTTTTTTAAGCCAAATTTGGCTAAGGATTTAGCCTACCATGGGAGATGCTCTAAATTTATGGAAGTAATGGGAAACAAAAAGTTAATTCGCCCCATATTGGGGAAGTAAATCTTCATAAATGTTGGTTTTGAATTTTAGGAATTTGGATTTGGTTCTTGGATGACTGAAGTAAAAATTTCAGATATTATTTGACTGAAATAACGGATTGATTTCTTGTTTGTATCTTTATTAATATAGGACATTTTGAATAAATATTGAATTTTTCGTGCAATCATTGTGTAAGGTATTTTTTTAGATACAATTTAACCAAAATAGAGGATTGATTTCTTGTTTCGGTCACTTTTGATAAATTACGGTTTGAAGAGTTGATCAATCTAAAAGTAGAAATGCATCTTCGGTAGCTTCTTTTAGATGAAATAAAAAAATGGATCGATTTTAGTTTTTCATCACTGCGGATAATTTTGGTTTTGATGACAAGTTAGAAAATCTTATACCATAAACTCGTAAAGGCATCACAAACAGATTCTTACATATATAATCTACTTAAAATATCGAATTGATTTCCTGTTTCGTTGCTGTCAGTAGTTAACACTTGGAAAGAAGTCTACAACGGCGGCAATGGTGCCCAAGTATCGGGTCATCTATATAGGTTTTAGTTGAGTTGCATTATACTTTTTTATCTGAGGTTACAATTGAGTAGGTTGTCTGTGGCTTTGTACATGTAATGATTCTCTACCCACATGTTTTCAACCGATCCGATATGGTCTTTCTATCCCAATCCATAACAGCTTCTTTTTTTTAATAAATGGTTGGTTCGACTATCTCAATCGGTCAATCCTTCATTAATGAAATTGTCGAATACAAAAAGTGACATAAAGCTTGAACCCTTGATTACAATGAAGTCTCGATATATTATCGAGAATCTCTACAAAATACATGTATTATATAATGTTGGAGTAAAATCTGATGTGGATTCAGTCATATCTCTAAGATTTCAATAAATGTATGCATATTGTGAGACAAATGAATGAGATTAATCAAATGACATTTAACTTGGATTGTCACGCTCCGAATCTTAATTTTTACCTTAATTACTAACATAGTGGTAATAAGAGTTTTTACCGTGTTCGTCACTAAGTGTGTAATTTAATTAGTCCCCAGATGGTGTTGAGGGACTAATATTTTGAGGGAATTATTCTAAGGAAGAAATTTTTTGACGACGGTAAAAAATGATAATTTTTGCTAGTAAAAGGTAATTTTGTTTGGGTATTATTTCGGGGTGTTGAATTTTGGATTTTGGGTTTAATTAGAGGCTTTGGACCCGGGTTGGGCCAAAGCCTAGCGTCAGTTTTTCTTTCTTCTTTCTCTCTCTCCCGGTTTCCTCCCGAGCCCGTTTTCTGCCCGAATTCTTTTCCGACGCCGTTCGCCGCCGTCCGGCCTCCGTTCGCCACCAGACCGGTCCCGTTCGGTCGGTCTCCCTCCCAGCTGCATTTCTAGACCGGTGGCAGCTTCCTTAGCGCCGCCGTGAGGGAGAAACGACGCCCGAAAGCCCCGGCTGCCGAAACCGATTTCTCGCCGGAACTCCCTCCTCCGGCCGCCATAGCCGGCGAGCCATAGCCCAAAAGGAAGCCCTCCTTCCGTGCTTCAACCCCTCCAAAGGGCTCGCTCCGTCGTGAGCTAGGTAAGGAGAAATCAGAATTTGAAATTTCTAGGGCTTATTGTGTTTTTCCGTTCGATTGATGTACTTAGGCTTAGAATTGGAGTTTGTGGTAGTTAGGAATGTTGTAGAGGAGGTTGAGAGGAAGATGCTGCCAAAATTTGGTGACCATCGGAGGTCGCCGGAGTTGGTCGCCGGCTGCCGCCACCGAGAAAATGTTTTTGGTGGAGAAAAATGTGAGGAGTTTAATGGAATAAGTTTTAGAATTTTTGGAGGAGTTTTGGATAGGTTTGAGATTTGTTGAAGTTTGGTATTTTTGGCGGATTATTAATTTATAATCCGGCCATTGGATTTTATTTGGTGGAAGGTGATTTTGAGGAAGTCGGTAAAATTTGTGGAGTTTTGAGGTTGACAGTGGATTTAAGATTTTGGAGTGTTAGGCTTGGTTGAGCGCGAAGCATATTTAATTATACATGTTTTGTCGGTGTTTTATTTTAAGGAATTAATTATGTTTGGAACAGGACGCGGGGAGGCTCGAGCAGAGGAGACCTCCGACCGATGTCAGGCTTAGGCCTAAGTTGTGAGTGGACTTTTGTTTTATATAATGTGTTTAAATTGTTTATTGTTGAGTAATTTCCTTTGTTGGATATTATATTTCCCAAAATTGAGAATTTTCTGCGATTATACTCGAGGCAAAATTCCGAGAATAGTATGTATGAGAGAAAATGCTAGCTAGCTATATACGTGACAGCCCCCATTCTGAGGACGAATGCCAGTTGGGGTGACGTGAGCGTTAGACGCGAGCGTAGTAGCCTTGTATGATTTTCTACTTGTTGAAATTATTCTATATTTTTACATTCATTCATAGAAATCGTACAAGGAGTAAGCACGTATTTAAACCACTCGGTCTTGTATCCTCCATTCTGAGGAAAATGCCAGTATGGAGCGACGTGAGCGTTAGACGCAATCGTATTAGCCTGGTGTGACTATCTAATTTAAAGCTTATTCATAGATAGCATACATGGAGCATACGAATAGTTAATACATACTGATATATATATATATATATATATTTATAATTTGAGCCTGAGAGGCTGTCTTTGTTTAAGATTTGGGGACTAACCAGAACTAGTCGTTTTCATTGATAATTTCTTAGGAAAATATTATTGTTGTTGAGATTATTTTTGTCCACTCACTCTGACGTGATGAAATATTTTCCCCTGGGCTTTTCCTTCGTTTTTAAATGCCCAGTCTGCAGAGTTCGGGTGGGGTCTAGAAGGAGGCGACGAGGGATAGTCACTCATTTCTTCACTACTATTCACCAGTAGGTCTTCTGTTTAAATCACTAGGATTTCTAGTAGCTTCCGTTGTATTTCTTGTAGTAGCTCTGAATACTTTTCGGAAAAATAATTGTGTATTATTTTATTTGGATTAAGTTGAAGAATTTATTTTATTGGTTAAAAGTGTTCTATAATTTTTCCGGGTTAGGGTTGTCCATTTTCAAAGGAGGTTTGCCGAGTCCTTCGGTAAGTTTTCCTTGTAGATGGTCCCCGCAGGACTCACCTCGGGTTTCAGGGTGAAAATCGGGGCGGGTCCTGACATGGATATTTAGCTAATAATTTGATTAGCTAAATACAAGGAACTTAAGATAATATGAAATATTATTTATCAGTTATCACAAAGGTTTATATTGGTTTTACTTGATTTGCCTTGTGAGATGAGACTCTAAGTGAGTTTGTCTATATATAAAGGGGTCCATGCATAAGCTCATTTAATGTCTTCAAGTTTCACACTCACGGTGAATGACAAACTTAAGAATTGTGTAGAAGACTTACTTTGCTTAATGACTCTCAACATGAACAACCAAGGTTGGTATTTTTATACTCTTATCAATGTATGTGTTCTTGTATTTGTTGAAACATGGAATAAGGTGTTTATGTCTATGTCTTATGTGGTTTTTAGTTCAATATATAACAAGCACCAACTAGCAAATAATACTACTTTAATAATAACTCTATTTGTTTTATCATAATGGTAACATAATAGAAATATCATTTGACATGTAACACAAGCACATATTCTAATATCGAATAAAACAGTTTTCCTACAATGTTGTCGCTGAAGAATAAACATGACAACACTTAATTTCATACTGCCGCTAGGAGGTTGCGACTATTTGACCAAGCATAACATGCGCCACCTACCTAGTGCTATTAAGGCACACAAAGTGTATAGACCGTCACAAAGCGCTTCGCATTGAAAAACCGACAAGACTGACACTGTTCATATTGATCCCGACACTGTCCATATTTCATGAGCCTATTTGACAAGCACAAAAAACCGACAGGACCGACACTGTTCATGTTAATCTCATAAGTTATTCCAACATAAACCGATATGTTTGGACTCTAACCGATTCGAATCCAAACATTAAGAAACGGGTGCGAGTCTGGGACAGAGCCAAGCGTTAGGCATTACATTACCATATACGAAACTGAACCTAAAGAATAATTCAATCAATAACAAGAATTGTATCAACAAGAAGCAATGGTACTTCTTAAGTTCTTGCGCAGTCACCAAAAGAGGAACATATCACGTTGACCAGTTAGAGGGTAGTTTGGAAATAAGACACGTCATAGGGACTTGACCTACCGGAGACATTATGAGATGGGCCGCGGGGCGGTTAGATATACTTCAAACCCGACCCGTATGGATCCCAACCCGAAACTCACCCCAAAACCCTGAGAAAAACCCTTTTGCAATACAAACAGCGACGAACAACTCAAACCTCTCTACAACACTCCAATGGCGGCCAAGGACAACGACACCAGACTCAAGAAGAGGAAGCAAGTTCCCGGCGGCACAAAGCCGGAGACCAACCGTAGCTCCGATTCCAAGAAACCTAGACTCGCCGGCTCAAAACCCACTAACCCTCGAAACAATGACTCCTCTAAAGCCTTCAAGCGTCCCAATCCCGACGCCGAGAAAACGACGTCGTTGTCGAAGAAAGAGCTTCGCGTCCGTGCTAAGGTGGGTGTGTGATGAAATTTGGTTCTGGGTTTTCGATGGGTTGTTGTAAATGAACGATTTTGATTTGTGGGTTTTGTTGGGTTTTTTGTTTGTTTTTGGCAGGAGCTCGCTGAAGCTAGGAAGAAGAAGCGAAAGCCTTATTATAATTTAGAGCATGTGAGTGTTTGAAAGTTTGTTTCTTGTGATTATGAATGTGTGTTTGATATGTACAAGCATTTCATTTTGGAAGTTATTAATATGAAAATGAATATATCAGTAGGAACTAGGATGCATGTTGTTTAGTTTCTGCAGGTAAACCCCAATTGAGAAATTAATGACTTATGACTTCAAGCATTGTTTGAACTTATATTTGTTAATTCATGTCTGCAAATACAACTATGAATAGACCCTGTTTGAAATGCTTGAAGGAAGAGGGTCATGGCGATGGGCTAAAGTTGTTTTTGTTGACCCCTTTTTTTAATAGGAGCTTGCACATCTGTGGGAGAAGATGAGGAGTCGAGATATTTCAAAGGAAGATAGATATAAGTATGAACTTTGAGAAGTTATATTGCAATTCTGCGTCGTTTGAGATATATATGTTGTTTGACCTGATTTTACTGTTGATGATCCTTGCAGCTTGGTGAGCGAAGCACTTCAAAAAATGAAGGGGAAAATTCCTGAAATTGCAAGCTCCCATGTTTCTTCCCGTGTTCTACAGGTGATTTGTTTGCTTCATCTCTCAGTGTTTCCAAAACCTAAACCTCTGATTTCTTGCTGTAGCCTGTATTTATGTTTATTTTTTTTCTCAGACTTGTGTCAAGTACTGCTCTAAAGCAGAAAGAGATGCAAAAAAGAAAAAAGTGGAAGGGGATGCAAAAAAGAGAAAAGCAGAAAAAGATGCAGTATTTGAGGAGCTTAAGCCACATTTTCTTACCCTTGCACGCAGTGCATATGGCGTTCATCTGGTGAAAAAGATGTTGGACAACGGTATGTTTAAACTTGGAAATGACCGTATAGAAGTGTATTCTTGTTGTTCATATTGAATTTTTATTTTCTAATTGATTAGTAAGTTGCTTTCTGTGCTCCGATTGCCAGCCTCCAAACAGCAGCTTGCGGAGTTTATCTCGTCACTCCATGGACATGTTGCAACCCTTCTGCGTCACATGGTTGGATCTGTAGGTATGCCGGAGGTTATCTGGGGTACTTGGAGATAAATGTCACCAATACCCAGACAAATATTTTTGTTCCCACTCTTACACTCAGGAGTATCATAACTTTATTCTTCTGTGAATCCTGTTACAGTTGTAGAGCATGCATACCAATTGGGAAATGCAACTCAAAAGCAAGAACTCTTGGTGGAATTATATTCTACAGAACTACAGTTGTTTAAGGACTTGGTCTTGAATAAAGAGGGCAGGTAAAGAATTATATCCAATAATTTAACTGTGTGAGTAGTATTGAATATTCTCATTGCACTCTGTATGTTTCTTGTTGAATTCCTAAAGAACCACCTATGATATATCTTGAAGTTGTTCCGTCTCCTGATTAGTGATCAAATTTCAGGTTAGTAGATATAATAGCAAAGTTAGATCTGCAGAAATCTTCAGTCCTGAAGCATATGACTTCGGTGATTCAACCAATTTTAGAGAAAGGAATAGTTGACCACTCTATATTACATAGGGTGTTGATAGAGTACTTCACCATAGCTGAAGAGGTATGTTCGAGATGTCCCATGTACTTTATTGTTTTATAAGCAATCTTTTTTGAAGTAAATCTTTGCTTATAGTATATCGTTTTGCTTGTCATTCTGTCTTCTCCTTCTGAATATCAAGTTTTTTTTTTTGGAAGTTCTCTGCTGCAGATGTCATTAAACAGTTGTCAGGTCCTCTTCTTGTCCGAATGATTCATACAAGGGATGGATCTAGGGTTGGAATGCTCTGTGTCAAGCATGGCAGTGCAAAGGTTTATTGAAATTTCTCTATTTATTAGATACAAGTGATTTGTTCGTAGTTAGTGAATATGCACCGAGTTTTGGCTAATGACTTCCACCGTCTTTACTTTTAGGAAAGAAAGAAGATAATCAAAGGAATGAAAGGCCACATATGTAAAATAGCCAGTGATCAATGTGGAAGTATGGTAAGCATTGAGGATTCTTTGCTGTCAGTACTTCATTGCTAGTATAAGAAGGACTATATAGTTTTTGATTCCATGCTTCTTACTGTTTTGTTTCTGCTGGTTCAATTATGTGCACACATGGCACAGAGGGTACTCTAATATTTTGCATACATGATATAAGTTATGCTATCCTTTGCAGGTGCTTGTCTCTCTTGTTTCAGTTGTTGATGACACAAAGCTTATTACAAAGGTTTGTTCTTCATGTAACATTAGTTGCTTTATGGGTATAGTTTATCAAATCGTGATGACCTTACAAAAGTTAAACACTCCTGATTACAGGTTGTCATTAACGAGCTTCAAGAACATTTAAAGGATCTTGTTTTTGATAAGGTTTGTGTCTGTCCTGCTGCTATGACTTTATCTGATATATATATATATATATATATAACATTTAGATCGTATTTCTTTTACTGTGTTATGGTATTGGGATGTATGCTGATTACTGGAATACCTCGATAGGATCATCTTCTCAGACCACTTCCCCTAGAAGAAAATAAATGATCGATTGGCTAAACTTATTCTTATATCACTTATACGTTATTGCTCACGTATGCTCATTGACCTCAATTCCACATCTGGTGGTCTGATTCCTCTTTCATCGTACTAGCTACATTCCTAAGATGCTGTTTACTGTTTGCAAATTTCAGGATGGAAGGCGCCCATTACTGCAGCTACTTCATCCAAATTGTTCACGCTATTTGACTCCCTATGATCTGGCTTCTCTCAGTTTATCTATCCCTTCTTTATCCAACAAGGTATCTCTTACAGAACTACTGTAGAAAATAGCATTACGCTGGATAGTGATTTGGTTGCATGGTGCTTACTGTTTTCTGTCTCTTCATAGGTTGAGGCAGATATCCCTTCTGAAGGGAAGGAATCTGAAACTAATGATCCTGATGAGAATACCAAATTAGTTGATGGTGGAAAAAAGGATCCTTCAGTCCGAAGGCAAGAATTGTTAGTCAAGAGTGGGCTGGCTGAGGTTTGTTGCTTTTATCATCAAAATTTAAATCACGATATCATATAGAAGTTGATTTCTCTCAGCACATCTTTTTTTTACGGTATGAATATTGACTTTGAGTGATGGTACCTCTTGCAGAGGCTAGTTGATGTATGCATTACAAGTGCAGGGGAGTTACTTAGATCAAACTTTGGCAAAGAAGTCATATATGAGGTACTCATTATACTTCTTCTGTTTCACTGTGGGAATAAGAGTAGTAGTCCTGAATCATGGGCATTTAAATGTTTCAGAAAAAAAATTGACGGACCTTAACTTTTAATGCACGCAGGTGGCAACTGGGGGTTCTGATGGAATCCTCCACCCAACTTTGGATGACAAGTTAAATGAACTATATGAAGCTATAGCAACTCTTGTTGCAGAACCTAAATCAGACGATCCAAAAGAAGAACACCTCCTTGAAAATTTTCATTCTAGTCGGACCATTAGAAGACTAATCTTGGATTGCCCTGCATTCGCCTCCACTTTGTGGAATAAGGCACTGAAAGGGAAAAGTGAATTGTGGGCCCAAGGTCACAGGTAAGCTTTCTCATCTTCCTAGTTCTTATTTCTAACGAAAGTATGGTCAACTCTTCTTCCTTAGACTTCTATTATGTGATTGCAGCTGTAGGGTAGTTTCTGCATACTTAGCATCTTCAGATTCTCATGTAAATAAGCTGGCAAAGAAGGAATTGCAGCCATTGATAGATGCTGGTACTCTGAAAGTCCCCGAGGCACCAGCAGCAATTGGAACTAAAGAATGAAGACATTGTCTCCGAGAACTGTTATGGCTTGGTGGTGACTAGCCAGATCATAATGCAACACCAATTCCCCATCCGACCAAGTTTTTCACTAAAGTTGAAGGAAAGTTCAGTTTTGTACGACGAGTATTTTGTACGGGATTCTATAACTATACTTTGTGGATGGTACAGTCACAATCTGTTATAAAATGTCATTTTGATTAACAAGAGTACTCTTATGCATTTGTGATGCTTATTCATGATTAATGAATTTACATTTCTCCGTTTCCATTCCTCTCAACAGTCAAATGTTGCTAGATTATGTGCTTGAAATTAGATGAGATTTATACGATCAATGCCTTACCAACTGTTCCAACTAAATTGAAGGCAATTATCATGGCAGTGCAGTCAGATTTGTTAAAAATAACTTAGTCTCCAAAGAAATGAATTCTTCATTATTTCTTAATGAATGAAACAATCTATTTTCTACAAGCTATGAAGGAACACAAGTAGATCTACTCTTTAAAATTCCACTATCTGATCTGACCTCAAATCCTGGTAAATCATAAGTTGCCCTACTATCCCTTCCTTGTTCACAATTCAACATGTGATGCCCTGTTCTCAAGCACCAAAAGCTCCGAGATTTATCTTTGTCGTAGATTCGAGTCCTGAGATGGGGATAATCTTGAACCACATGATCAGATGGGTTGAAAACAGGGGTTTCCCTGCTCGACCTAGGATTAAAATTTCTCTGAAACACATAAGAAGGTGGACTAAATAGTGAGGTTTCATTTCTTGATGCTGCATTATTAACCCTCAGACAGTTTTCGATCACTCTTGCCTCTTCTCTAAACCGATTTCTGATATCTTTCAGGCCCTTGATAACTTTACAAGACCTCGACCGGCTTGTGGGATTCCAAGCCTTGGCACTGCTGGGAGCCTTGTAGGTTGTGTAGGGGATTGTACCACACTCAAAGCAGAACTTGCTCCATCTCTCCAAGTCAAAAGCTCTTCTATTTTCATCATCAGAGAGACATGAATATGCCTGCAATAATATAATCACCAAAAGTCGAAACCAAGTATTTTAAATTAAATATTAAATCCCAGTGCGAGTGCAATGCAATTGAATGCCCTAAATCATCAAGAAGCTAAATGGCCCATTTGGTCAGAAAAAATTGAAGGGTCTCACCAATATCATGTACCAAATTAAGGTGATGAGGCATAAATACTGTCAGAACAAAAATAAATTTTGTCTTGTACATATTTGGGGCAACTGGGTTTTAATGGGTTGTGAACTCATTGGATTCTCTTATCAACTCCTCCCCAAATCAAGAAATTTAAAAAGGTAAAATTTGGAAGAGGAAGCAATTCTAACCTCTGAGACAAGTTTGAAGGCAACTTCAGCCTTGGCATGTTTGTTCTTATCTGGGTGAAGTTGTAAAGCTGCACAGAAAAGCCATGTCACATTACCAAACCAAGCAAATTTCTCAACTCGGGTATTTATGCAAATGCCAATCAAAAACGTACCAAGTTCATGGTATCTCTTCCTTATAACATCAATCCCAGCAGTTTCTTCCACCTATAGAAACGTAAATACTAACATTTAAAGAAAGAATGAAAACAAAAACAAACCAAGAATGGATTTGACGTTTTCAATATGAAGAAACGTACCCCAAGAAGACGATACCAATCGACGAAAGATGAACAAGATCGAGCAGGGGTGGTGCAGTGCCTGTGAGAACAGGCAATGGAGAATTTCGAAATGGAGCAAATCTCTGTCACCAACTGCGATTTGTAATCAGAATGTTGTCCCATTTTTTCCGAGTTCCAACAGAGGAAGGAAAAAATGGAGGTGACCAGAGAATGGAAATGAAGGAGAAGATCGAAGCTCAATTAGGTAGCAAAGATATTGTGGGGTTTTGGTGTGCATGAGAGAGAGAGAGAGAGAGAGAGAGAGAGGCGCAGTGATTACAAGGGGGTAAGGTGGAGCGGTTAAGAAAAAAGAGCCAAGTTTGCGGGTGAGATTTTTGAAAGTGGATCAGTTGGTGCGGGAAGGGAATAGGAAGATGTCAGCCGTTGATCTTGCCAAGTGGGAGCGTTTCAGAACAGTCTTCCCGGTCATTATAGTCCTTCGGTTTTACTCTTGTATGCTTTTTTTTTTATTGTTGGTCGTGTACTCTTTTATGCTTGAGGTTCAAATTTTGAATAAATATAGGTTATTGACTCTATTGATGATTTCAAGCTTCCAATAATCACGTCCATTTGTAGCTTTAGTACTTTTAATTTATAAAGGTACGATCTTTTTAGGTCTAAAAACTAATCCACGTATAGAGTTATGTTAAAACGTTTTCTCTCTCGCTATTAAAAATAAGTTTAGGTCTAAATTTCAATCAGTGTTGGAGGAATTTAAACTTAGGTATGGTTTCATGTCTAGCCTCTTACCAACTCGACTACTTAAAGCGTCTTTAACAATTAGTCATTTTTAAGTTAAATTTTTGTCAAATTAGTTAAATTGTTATTTTGGTTAGTCACTTTAAAAATATGTATGCATCAATGCTCTCTATTTTAGCTAGTATTATATTAATATTACTCTTAAAATAAAGATTAAATAGTTTAAATATATTTATATATCACCTAAAATATCTTAAAAAAGAATGTATTAAATTTAGCTAGCGAGATAGCTAAAAGTTATAATAGCTCAAGTTTGGCTAGTCTGCTGGAGCTCCTAAAACATCTAAAAAAAACTAAATACACTCTCTAAAATAGCTAAGAAATCAAAGTATAAAGTATATGTTAAAGATACTCTTATGGTGCTAAGTAGCTTTAGAAGTTGAGAACATAAAATCATAAAATCAACGATGATTGACATCATTTCAATTAGTTATTTTACTTCGTCTAGTTGTGCGATACAATTTTCTTTATTTGAAATTTTGTTTTATTGAACTTTTTTATCAAATAAAGTTTGTTAAAATCACTCAATCATATATGTTTATATAGTATGTAGTTAATCATATAAAAGAGAAAATTATTTGGCTAGTTTTCACTTACCCAAGTCATTCATTATGTTATACAAATCTGAATTGTACAATGCAATTCTTAAAATCGAGGATTGTCAAATTTAACAGAAGATGATTGTAAAGGAGAAAGTAAGATACAATGATATTGATGGCTAACGCTTATCGTATGATGGTTAACGTTTTTGATTGGTATGTGCATTACGTTTTTAAAAAGTGATTTATGTAAAATGGATTTTGTGTTTTATGTTTAGTATACACATGAAATCTGAATCTGCAAATTTAAGAAGAACATCACCAAATCAATGAAAGGTTATCTTCTCATGATAGCTGACATTAGGTGGACAACTCATTCACCTATGAATATAGCTTAGACTTAACAGAAACTGAATAACTACTTCAGCAGAAAAAGAAACTTAATTGAGTGGAAATGGTGGGTGAATGATATAATCTATGAGGGGGCTATCATGACAGTAAGATACTAGTTCATAGTAAATAGAATAATGCTGCAAAATGTCAGTATCAATTATTGACTAATTGCTGCCTTAAACTCATTCACCATAGAAAGCCACAGATTGAAGGGTCCCGAAAGATTGAATGTTGCAGCTAAAATCGTACTGCTGCTGCCAGAACCAAAAGAAGAAGAAGTTGAGAGATAATGATGAAGAAGTGTTAAAGAGGACCATAGTGAATGAATTATTCTCTCTTTTGGTTGGTGCACAAAACTAATTTCAACATGAATCACCCCCACACAAACAATGTGAAACTTCACGTGAAGAAATTCAAGGTGAAGGAGCTTCTCTACTACTAGTTTTAGGTGAGAGAATTTATTACTGTGTGTAAAACTTTTGGAGTTCGGAACATAAACTTTTGGAGTTCGGAACATGGATGATGAGATATAAATCCGTCGATTAATTTTATACGCGCATACAAACATCAACGATTGATAGGTGCATACGAACATCAATGATTGATACTTGTCTATGTTATGAAATTATTCACTTCTACACTTCTAACAAGTAAATAAAACCAATGTCAACAATTGAAAAACTTCTGTTTTATGTGATAGAACTACAATGTTACGAGTTATCCTTAGGGTGATTCATCCTTTTGGTTTTATGGAAAGGTTAGGGTTTTTGAGGTCACGGGCATAACAGTATAGTAAAAGAGCTTCTTCTACCTGGAGCAATGTGAGCTTGTTGGGTTATGATTTTCAAATGATGATGATGCTGGAGCCCAAAAACACAGGGCATCTTTGAAAACCTGAAATTGTTGAGAATTCTCATGCTCAATAGTTTCCACTCTAGTAGAATCTTTCTTAATTTGAGCAACATCTAGGCGTTTGGAATTCGACCTTGGCCATTTTGTCATTAGCAAAGCATTGGATATGGAGCTTTTGTTTTGAGATTGGTGTGGCTTCGTGATTAGAATGTAGTATTTGTTTTATTAAGAAAATAATTCCAATTAGAATGTAGTTTTTGTTTTATGAACAATTTTTAAGTAGTCAAATTCCCATAATGTTTTTTGGTGCTCAAAATTCAATGCCTCATTTGCTGAATAGGTGAAAAGGGTTTGAATATCAAACCCTAGGTTTGTTTTATGCTCCATGTTTCGAACCAAGTGCATTGGCTTCATCTTCATGACTTGAGCACTCAAATGCCTTCATGTTGCTCAACGAGTTTTGTTTTCTCCAATTTGCACTCTAAATAATGTTGGTCTATTACGGCAAAATGCATAGACATTGGCATATAATTGGAAAAGAATGATGAACTTTTAGAACTTATGTTGCACAGACACTCCATACCCTCCAACACGCCGACAAGGCACCCGACACAGCAAAATCCTTGTCCGACACGTCACGTGGCGTGTCCGAAAAAGTTGACTTTTCGGACACGTCGTGGACACGTTGATCTCCTCCGACACGCCACGTCAGCAAGACTTAAAAAAAATGTGAAGTAACTGAGGCACGCAGCGTCTCGGATTCGATCTCTCATTCTCTTCTCTTCTCTGCTCTCTCCTTTCTCTGCCTTCTCTTCACTGATTCGATTTCGAGACGAAGAAGACGTTTGCCAGTCGCCACCCATACTCACCGTACACCAGTCGCCAGTCCGCCATCCATTCGATCTCTTCACCGATCCAATCTCTTCTCTCTACCGTCCGCCGTCACTGTCGTCGCCGTCGTCGCCGTTGCTAAGGTTAGTATGGATGCGATGGATTAAAGAGCATTTACCATCTCCATCTACTAAATCTTCATCCTAGTCAAGAAGCCTGAAACCCCTGGTTTTATTCAACATGGTCAGATTAGGTTTCTGAATATAGAGCTGTTTAGCAATGCATTTTCTTTTTAGTCTATCATCACCTTCTTATGTATTCTTGAGGTTTGATTTTTATTATTAATATCTGATTCGGGATTGAGTTTGATCGGAATATCGCATTGATTTGTGTCTTTTGATTTGACTAGTTGATGTTGGATTGAGAAAAATAATTGGATTAGTTCTTTAAAGTTTGCAACTTTTTGGTCATGTTTAGCTGAAAAATTAAAAGACCATAAGCATATTGTGGTTTATATGTTTGCTATAGTTTGTCTGATGGGTTCATGCTTAAGTGAGTAGAATGTTTATGTCATAAGAAACACTACAAGAAGAAAAGCCTTAGCCGACGAAAAAAAAAACACCAGGCCGACGAATCAATTTTTCGTCGGCTAAAGTAGACTTTAGCCGACGAAATTTTCCTTCGTCGGCTAAATTATATTTTCGTCGGCTAAAGAAATTATTTTCGTCGGCTAAAGTCTGTGACTTTAGCCGATGACTTTAAACCTTCTTTAACCGATGAAATTATATTTTCGTCGGCTAAAGATGACAGGAAGTTAGTATGGTTTACTAATATCGTCTGTTTTTTTAATGTATTTTTTCCTTTAGCCGACGAAATACACTATAATTCGTCGGCTAAGATGGTTTTTGCCGACGAATAACCTAATATTTCGTCGGCTATAGTTATTTTTTAATTTTTTAATTACATACTATAGCCGACGAATACGTTAGGGTATTCGTCGGCTAAACTCTAAAATTTTTCTATTACCTACTATAGCCCTATATTCGGTGGTTATTTTGCGTAAAATTTTTATACGACTTGTTGCGTGTCATCGGTTTAAAACTATTTTCAGTTGGAGGTCCGGCCAAAATACGTAATTTAGACGGTCGAACGACCTCTTTCGTGCGTTTAGGGGTTTGACTTACGAGATTGACCGTCTGGATCGAGCCCTTATTCTTTTCGGATCAAGTTGAATTTTTTCCCATACATGTATTTTATCATGATGGTCAGATCTGACGGTCGGATTTATGTTTCTCATGTTTGATCATCACAATCACAACATGCATACTAATGTTGTATAACTTGTTTACCGTGTTATGTAAATGTTCCGTTTCAAAAACAAACTATACGTAAAACCTTCAAACGCCAAAAAGTCATGAAATAAGATATGACGAGAATGTTGAAATACATCCACGGTTGAAAAATCACACTATTCCGGTAAATATTCGGTGCCGATAGTTGCGGTCAATGAAATTTTTCATTTTTTCCCCCTATGAGTAGCCCTATATTTGGTGGTTATTTTGCGTACAATTTTTATACGACTTGTTGCGTGTCATCGGTTTAAAACTATTTTCAGTTGGAGGTCCGTCCAAAATAAGTAATTTAGACGGTCGAACGACCTTTTCCGTGCGTTTATGTGTTTGACTTACGAGATTGACCGTCCAGATCGAGCCCTTATTCTTTTCGGATCAAGTTGAATTTTTTCCCATACATGTATTTAATCATGATGGTCAGATCTGACGGTTGGATTTCTGTTTCTCAAGTTTGATCATCACAATCACAACATGCCAAATGTATAAAAATACTTTTAGCTGACGAATTTCAAAGGTTTAGCCGACAAATTGGTGTATAGCTGACGAAATTGGTATCTTTAGCCGATGAAATTTCAAAGGACTTTAGCCGACGAAAATATATGAAAAGTCGTCGGCTAAAGTCGAAAAATTTTCAACCAAAATTTTTTGGCGGTCAACCAAAATTTTCAAAGGACTTTAGCCGACGAAATTATATGAAAAGTCGTCGGCTAAAAGAACCTATAGCCGACGAAATATTAGGGTATTTCGTCGGCTAAACCGAAAACTTTTTCTGTTACATACTATAGCCCTATCTTCGGCGGTTATTTTGCGTAAAATTTTTATACGACTTATTGTGTCTCATCGATTTGAAAATATTTTCAGTTGAAGGTCCGGCCAAAATACGAAATTTAGACGGTCCAACGACCTTTTCCGTGCATTTAGGGGTTTGACTTACGAGATTGACCGTTCGGATCGAGCACTTAACCTTGTCAGATCAAGTTGAATTTTTCTCATACATGTATTTTATCATGATGGTCAGATCTGACCGTTTGATTTCCTTTTCTCAAGTTTGATCATCACAATAACAACATGCGTACTAATGTTGTATAACTTGTTTACCAAGTGTTATGTAAATGTTCCGTTTCAAAAACAAACTATACGTAAAACCTTCAAACGCCAAAAAGTCATGAAATAAGATATGACGAGAATGTTGAAATACATCCACGGTTGAAAAATCACACTATTCCAGTAAATATTCGGTGCCGATAGTTGCGGTCAATGCAATTTTTCATTTTTCCCCCTTTGAGTAGCCCTATATTCGGTGGTTATTTTGCGTACAATTTTTATACGACTTGTTGCGTGTCATCGGTTTAAAACTATTTTCAGTTGGAGGTCTGGCCAAAATACGTAATTTAGACGGTCGAACGACCTTTTCCGTGCGTTTAGGGGTTTGACTTACGAGATTGACCGTCCGGATCGAGCCCTTATTCTTTTCGGATCAAGTTGAATTTTTTCCCATACATGTATTTTATCATGATGGTCAGATCTGACGGTCGGATTTCTGTTTCTCAAGTTTGATCATCACAATCACAACATGCCAAATGTATAAAAATACTTTTAGCCGACGAATTTCAAAGGTTTAGCCGACGAATTTCAAAGGTTTAGCCGACGAATATATAAAGTTTAGCCGACGAATTTCAAAGTTTTAGCCGACGAGTTTAGAAGGTTTAGCCGACGAATTGGTGTATAGCCGACGAAATTGGTATCTTTAGCCGACGAAATAATTATTTCGTCGGCTAAAGTTTTCGGGTTTAACTGCTAACCCCTAGCCTCCTCCCTCCTCCCTTCTAATTATCTCCACCTCCAGCTCCCTCCTCCCTCCCTCCCTCTCCTGGTCCCGGTCTCCTCCCTCCTCCCTCTCCCTCTCCCGGTCTCCTCCCTCCTCCCTCCCTCTCCCGTCTCCGCCTCCTCCCTCTCCCTCTCCCGGCCGGTCTCCTCCCTCTTCCCTCCCTCCCCCGTCTCCGCCTCCTCCCTCCTCCCTCCTCCCTCCCTCCCGGCCTCCCTCCTCCCTCCCTCTCCCGTCTCCGCCTCCTCCCGTTTCCTCCCTCCCTCTCCCGGTCCCGGTCTCCTCCCTCCTCCCTCTCCCTCTCCCAGTCGGTCTCCTCCCTCCTTTGCCTAGGTCTTAAACTAGAGCACCGAGCCTATGAAATCCTTATCCACCATTCTATATATGTCCAAAAGATGCTCAGTGATAAGCCTAAAATAGACTTATAAATAACCCTGCAATTACAATAAAGTTATCGATGGTAGTATAGAAAAGTAGGGTGTCTCCCGCAGAGGATTGTGACTTAACAATTGTAAATATGACTCTTAAAAACTTAATAAACACTAGACAAAGACGCAACCAAAAACTATAGCTAGACTAAACGAAAAATTATGAAATTAAATTTGGAGAAACTAGACGCACTGACGAAGATACACACAAAATTTAGGGGAAAACTGTGCAGTTTTGCTATGCTAACAAAATTCAGAAATATGACGGACATAATGATCAAAAACAGAGAACTAAATTTGAGGATTTTGGTTTTGGAAATCAAATAACAAAAACTAGTTAGGAACTACTCCTCACCACTAGACAATGATTACACCTATGATGTGTTTACTAACATGTTCAATTCATTCGGATATCCTTACTCAAGCTAAGCCAATGATGTGTTGAACTTAACCTATCAATCTTTCTTACTTGGTATGTTAAGAGAATGATGTTTTCAACTTAATTTAGCATCTAGAATAAAGCCTAGAGTGATGTTCTTGCACAGCTCTCACCTAGAAGTCATTAAGGTCTAAAAGATTATGAATAAGGTTAGACAATGTCGGTATTGATGTTTTTCTAATCTACCTAGACATTAATTTATATGAATGGGCTCAAGTCACTCACTCGCTACTCTAGAATGCAAGCATACATTATGATCATACAAAACATTCATAGCTTCACAACCTAGCATGCATACTAATGTTGGCCACCATCAATAAACATACAAAGTTGATCAATGATATAACGATAAGCTAATGAATATCTGAAATCCATGGAACAAATTAAATTAACGCCAACTTCATAGTTACACCATGTCTAGGGTTTGGAAACAGCCCCTAACTAAGGAAAAATTAGTTACTCATCATCTTTGAAAACACACCAGAGAATTTCATGAGGTTTGGGGAGAAAAGAAAATACAAAAGATGAAAAACAAGGGAAAAGATCGATCTTCTGAATCGAGAGATTGATCTCTTCTGGGCTCTAAACTTTACTTCTTCTCCTTGAGTTGCTTGATGGCTCCCTCTTCTCTTGTGCATGTTTTTTTTCCAACAACTCAAAGGCTATCTTCCCGTATGACGACCCTTTTCCAAAAACAAAACGTTATGGTATTAGGATTTTGCCTTAAGTAGTCTCCAAGTCTTCAAAGCTTCCTTTTTAAATTATGTTTCCTTCTTTGATTAGAATAAATGTTTGAGCTATCTTTTGAATGTCTTCCACATATAATCTGGACTTGGCTTTTGGGAAAATTATATTAATGATGTCACTCTTCAATATCTTGCAAAAACCCCCAAGACAGCTTCTCAGAATCTAGCCCAAACACTGCCTCGAACTTGACTGCTGCATAGCTTTCCCGGAACTACTAATTTTCTGTCCAACTTCGACGCTTCATAAACCCAAGATGTCATCACCGATTTGGATGATTCTTGAGTCCAAATTGATCTACAAATGTACCTCTACAAATCTGGGCAGTAAACTCAGTGAAACCATTCTCGGAACCTCATGGAAATAGGCCTTGAAAACCGGAGAAAATAAGCATAAACCAGTTTCCAGCCTTTTGTGTTTACAACTTCTGTTTTGGTGAAGTGGTTCCATCGCCTTTCCTTGATATTTTTGACCATGTGAATGATCAAACTCCATCCTTGACATCTATACTTTGTATTGGAAGCCCTGCTTGCATCACTTGAATACATATTTGCATTATCTTGCTCCACGAAATACCTAAGAAAATAACAAAGTTAAAATGATCTTTTTATAGGAAAATAGCTAAGTTAAATGCAAATATTAAACTATAAAGCATTGCATTTTATGCTCCTATCACTTAGACAATTTAATATAGACAAGATGCACCCTGTTAGTACTCACATGATTGGTCGAAGTCTGGATATAACTAAAGATCCATTCTGTCTGAAAAGGGACGATGAAGAAGTCTTAGGCGCAGAGGTTCCATTTCTTAGTGCAATAGGGGCATTATTGTACTTAGCTCAATGCACTCGACCAGACATTGTTTTCTCAATCAACTTGTTAGCTAGATTTAGCTCAGCGCCAACCCAACGTCATTGGACCGGAGTCAAGAACATCTTTTAATACCTTAAGGCTACCATTAACTTGAGACTGTTCTTTCCTTACACTGATTCAAAAAGGACAGAAGATGGTCCTATGGCCCATAGAAGTCACATCACTGATCCACCAAGAGATCGGACCGCCGGCATGGACGCTGTCGGATTGGCTGCTGGACATGGGTCCGACATCGTGCACACCACCGCCGCCTTGTCCTATGCCGAGACACCCAATAATACGTTGGTGAGTTTCGCCGACACCTGATATTTATCAGATCCTCATAAAAGACGTTCTCAAACTGGTTATGTGTTCACTATTGGTAATACAACGATATCTTGGAGGTCTACAAAGCAGACTCTAGTGGCGACATCTTCAAATCATGTAGAGATTATTGTTTTATATGAAACTGTTCGAGAATGTGTGGTTGAGATCAATCATTAAACACATTAGAGGTACTAGTGGATTAAATTCTACAACCGATAAACCTACATGCATTTATGAGGATAATGCAGCTTGTATTGAGCAAATAAAGTTATGTAACATCAATGGTGATAATACAAAACATATTTCACCTAAGTTCTTCTACAACCAACAACAACAGACATTTCTCAACATTCAAGTGAACTAAGTTAGTTATGAAGGAAACCCGGCTGACTTATTTACTAAGTCTTTGCCTAAGTCTACTTTTGAGAAACATGTGAAGAGTATAGGCATGCGTCGGTTATCAAGTCTCTCTGAATAATGTTCATATCAGGGGGAGTATCATCTCAATGAAGTAGATTGGTGCATTGTACTCCTTTTCTCCTACGATCAATGTTCAGTTTTTCTCCCACATAGTTTTTGTTACTTGACGAGGTTTTTGATGAGGCAACATATTAGCGCGTGATACAAGATGAAGTGTTTTAGGATATTTTATATCCTTCTAAATATTCTTTATGTGTGTCTTATGTCAACATGATATGTAGTTAAGACTAGATCTATGTATTCATTATTATTACCTTATTGATATTGTGTAATACCCTATATAAAAGGTTTCTATCAATAAATAAAATATTCATATTTCACGATTCTCACTTGTGTATATTCTTACTTCTTAGGATCTTCATGAAAATAGTTTAGCAAAGTGCCGACGTTCACTCTGCTCAGCCGCACGAGCAGAGCAGCAAAAAACATTTTGGGCCTTGTCACATCAATTAGACCTCCCGGGCCCACCCAATGGAAAACGGATAGAAACTCCAACGCACTTGAATGGGTTGGATCCAGCTCTTATCCCACACCCGGGCCCACTTCCCCCATATCACACCACTCGTCGCCCCCCCCCCCCCCCCCCCAAAAGAAAAAAAAAAAAACCCCGATCGCTAACGTGCGCGCCCTTCCACTTCGATCAACACGTAAAAAACAACAAAACACCCTGCGTGACAAAACTGCACCTACTCAAAGTAACTAATTCCCGACGCCACTCCGTTCAGAAACGTAGAGTCAACTACTCCACGGCAGGGACAAAACCGACATTTTACAGAGTTGTTTTCTTTATTGGCGCACATTCTCTGTACACACACTACCTTCCTCGCCCGGAAACCACTGACCCCCAAATCCATCCCTCTCCTATTCTTCGCTTCCCTCATTTCATTAAATTTCAATTTCAATTTGAACTTCAGCTCGGTACGATTTGCGCTAGGGTTTTGATTTCGTGAATGCTGTGTATTTGTGTGCTCTTGAATCTCGAAGCTTCGATCTAATGGCGGCGGGGACAATGGCGACCGCCGCCGGAGCAGCCGTGATTCTGTACTACATGTTCGGTCGGAGAGCTGCCTTGAAAGACGGCTCTGAGGAGGAAGACGACGACAGCCGGAGCGGAGACTTCTCCAAGTCGAGATCGTTGAGGCGGAGGCTTTCACGGCGGCCGGCTCAGGCGCCGGCCACGTGGATCGAGTCAATGTCCACCTTGTCCGATACGCTGCGTTTCACTTACTCCGAGACTCTAGGGAAATGGCCGATCGGCGACTTGGCGTTTGGTATTAACTACCTCATGCGTAGGCAGGTGAGTAATTTGGCTTCAAATTTTGGAGCTTTTTGGAATTTGCGTTAGGGTTTATGGATTTTTTTTTGATGTGCAGGGTAATTTACAAGTGGCGAGTGTGTATGCTGGTAGTGACAGTGTGCAGCTCAGAGGGTCTAAGATTGTTGAGGAGCTAAATTATTACTTGAAGCTGTTGACGCTTTGTTATTTGTTTTCCAAGAAACCATTTCCGGTGTTTTTAGAGTCCGGCGGTTTCTCCATGGAGGATGTTCTTTTTCAGAAGCCCAAAGCTGCGGTTAGTAAGCTCTTGACATTGTTCTATGTGACTGCATTTGGTTATGTGGTTGCATTGTGCTTCTGAGTTCTCCGGCATGGATATGATTGTTTATTTTACATAAATGAATTTAAAGTTTGTGGTGAGCTCGTTTTTTAAGTAACTCGCATAAACAGTCTTAAGTACATATATTTATAGATGAGGTAAATAAAATGCAATTGAAACACTTGTGGAACTGGTTTTCATGAAATGACTTCTTATCTGGATGGCATTTTGGATTGGTGTGAAGTTTCTTTCAATATTCTGTAGAATGTACTATCAAGCTTGCGTCTTTCTTGAGAATAAATCCATAGCAGTAGAAAGTAGTTTCATAACAAGGAAAAACTGACAGCAAAAACTGTTAGTCCATATTCCGTAACATCATTCGTGCCAAAAGAATGAATTGAGTAAAGGGGATATCTGGGAAAGAATATAAGTATACGGTGCAGAAGCACACAGTTGCATGAAAACTCCATAATAATTCTATGATCCTTGTGATAAAGCGGTCCTCTTTTAATTTACTTTTGTACTAGTTAATGGTTGTTGGCTGTTATTAACTCGTAACATAATGTTGCAGCTTCTGAAGCCTGCATTCACAATTCTATGTGATAAAGATTCAAAATGCTTCCTTTTGTTAATACGTGGTACCCATAGCATCAAAGACACACTAACTGCTGCAACCGGTGCAGTGGCCCCTTTTCACCATTCGGTTCTGCATGATGGTGGAATAAGCAACTTAGTCCTAGGATATGCTCACTGTGGGATGGTTGCTGCAGCCCGTTGGATTGCTAAGCTCATTACTCCTTGCTTGCTTAAGGCTCTTGGTGAATACCCTGAGTATACAGTAAAGGTGAATGCCATTTCATGAACTATGCATCAGAATTCTTTTGCCTATTTCAATCTGTTTTGGTTCTCTATGTATTATATCTTAGATTTATGCTGCATCTTTTGTCTTCTTACTGTTTTCTAGCTTCACTCCTAGTGTTATATTTTTGTTTGTGAACTGAATTAAACTGAGTCATTCTACCAATACATGTTCTAATAAAAATATTTACTGTTATCTTTCAAGAAGGTTTTGTGATTAAGCAATCAAAATGATCTTGCCAGTAAATTAAGCATGTACCCTTTTCCTTGAATATACAGACTATCCCTTTTTACATACACATGTTGTCAGATTATGTGTAGATTCTTCTTCTTATCCTGTGGCTTGGGATTTTGGGTTATGGAAAAATTGAATGAATAAGAGGTGGTAGAGATGTCTGAATTTTTGGTTTGTTTAGAAAATATAGTGCTGGTACCATCTAGGTAGGATCGATGATCATAGAGGTTCGAGCATTCAAGAGTTATCTCTTGCAAGTCCTATTTAAAGCAAATAATGCACAAGTCTGCTCTTGTAATGAAGCTACATTACCTCGTAATGTGTGAGTATAGCTTGGGTTAGTGCTCATGGGAAGATAAATACATGTAATTTTGCTTAATAGAGACGGCCTTCTTGGTGACCTTCAGACTTTGTGTCTGATACTTTGATGTGTAAAAGGGCTGCTGAAGTAAAATCATTTGCTGCCGTATTGTCCGACTACAATGGCCTTATGGTAAATTCTTTATGAGTTTATGGAGTCTGAAGTTATATGTGGTGAGAGCTATAAGTTCTCTGCATAGTTTCCTTTTTTTTTTGGGTGGGGGGGGGGGGGGGGGGGGGGGGGGTTTGCTGGTGGGGTTGGCACTGTGAAGATGTGCTTTGTGCGAATCTTTGAGGTTCAATATTTTTCTTCCCTTTGGGTGTTGGTTTCTAACTTTCTATTAGCATTTTCAATTTTCGTTTTGTCTGTTTTTTTTCCGAAATTTTTTTAGTTTGTTAGAGATATCAGTGGATGCCTATCCTCTACATGTAATATCTACTTTTGTTTACATAATTTTTTTTTTGTTTCTCATAAAAAACCATGAGTTCGGAGTTTCATAGTTAGATTTGACTTTTATGTATTCAAAGTTAACCATTGTTTTAAAGAACTGCATAATTAAGTAACATACTTCTTTTGAAGGACAATTAAAAACTGTTCTGTCATTTTTCCTGATATAGATGTTTCATGCAGACTAATTTGCCATAATATCTAGGGTTCATATAGTATAAACTTTAGTTTTGGAACTGGCGACATACGTATAATCATATGAGAGAAAGATTATCATCTCTGTTATTTTACTATCTAATGTTGAAATTTGCATTTCAGGTTGTTGGACATTCACTGGGAGGTGGTACAGCTGCTTTATTAACATACATTCTTCGGGAACAGAGAGAATTCTCTTCAACTACTTGCATTACATTTGCTCCAGGCATGTCTTCTGAATTTCTCTTTTCTAACGGTTAAAGCATTCCATGTCCATTTGTTCATTGAAATGCAAATAAATGCCACAGGTATAATAACACATAATGCCAATGCCATCTATCTCAGCTAAATTTCTTCTGGAATATGCTTCCCTGGTCTCCTCTATGTCAGCTTTAGTATAAAATAAAAAATAACATTTGCTTATACTGTAATTGTCATTTTGCAGCTGCCTGCATAACAATGGAGTTGGCAGAATCTGGCAAGCACTTCATCACTACTATCATCAATGGCTCTGACCTGGTGCCTACATTCTCAGCAGCTTCTGTTGATGACCTCCGCTCTGAGGTGGAGTTTTCTCCAGATTCAAAATGGATTGTGTAGTTTTTTTGTTTATAAATATGTAAATATGTATATGGTACTATTGTACTAATTTCATCTTCTAGTCATTTTTATAATGGTTATTGAATTTGTCCTTATATCAGGTCACAGCTTCATCATGGTTAAATGATTTGCGGGATCAGGTTGAGCGCACACGGGTATTAAATGTTGTTTATCGCTCAGCAACTGCTCTGGGTTCTCGTCTACCCTCTATAGCTAGTGCAAAAGCCAGGGTTGCTGGTGCAGGTGCACTATTGAGGCCAGTATCCAGCAGTACTCAGGTGAATCTAATCCTTCTCTTATTTGACTAGATGGTTAATTACACGGTTTTTGTTGGTTTGTACTGTTATTAGATCTGTTGCATGCTAGAAATGTAATTCACTGGCTTGTTTATGTTATCTAGTGTCAGTGTTTCTTTGAGAAGGCCCGGTAATATAGCAATTGACTCGTTCAAATGAAAAACATAATGCTCCCTATGCAACCTTTTTACAGTTTTGTCTTCTACTTTATCTGTATAATGAAAGGCTCTTTTGTTTGCAACTTGTAGGTTGTGATGAAGCGTGCACAAAATGTTGCCCTAGCTGTTGTTAGAACCCGTTCATCTATATCGTCTTGGTCTTGCATGGGTGCACGTCGCCGTAATGTGGGTGAGTCACTTAACGCCAACATGAGTGATTCGCTTGAAACTTCTGTGGTATGTGAAAGGGTTTCTGAATCTCTGGTCAAAGAAACAACCACTGACCCAATGCTGGACAATATGGAGTGTAGTTCTGGTGGACCAGGTCATGATGATACTGATGAAGAGGAGCGGCTTTTGCCAGTGCATGAAGATCCAACCACATCTGCTGTCGAAGACATTACTGAAGGTGAATTGTGGTATGAACTGGAGAAGGAGCTTAAAAGGCAGGAGAATGAAATCAATGTTGAGGCCGCGGAGGAAGAAGCTGCTGCAGTTAAAGAAATAACTGAGGAAGAAAATATGCTGGTTGATGTTGCAGAAAGCAATACACCAATCTCTTCCTCAGATATTTCAGAGAGCCACCGTTTCTACCCACCTGGCAGAATCATGCACATTGTTTCAGTAACTTCATCCGATTCTCCTGATTTAGAACATGATGGACCGACTGAAGAGCATGTTGGTATATATGAGACACGTAGAGAACTGTACAGTAAGCTCCGACTTTCTAAAACGATGATCAATGATCACTATATGCCTATGTATAAGAAAATGATGGAATTGTTGATTAGAGAACTGGAAAATGAAGAAGCAAAGAGTTCTGTCATGTAAAGTGAACCGTCTCGGTAGACTAATATGTATGTTACATGCCCTACATGATTTTAGAGTGAATTATGCAACCCATTGTTAGTCTCAAATTTTAGCTACTGCAGCGTAATGGCTCTCCCTCTGGAATAACGTTGATAGTTGCATCTCTACCCACTGAGAACTGGTTAAACCCCGCAGATATAACTGGTTAAATCCGAACTGGTTGTATGTTTCTTTACCAATTAATTTGATTTAGCTTAAATCCGAAGTATTCAAACCCCGCAGATATAAGTGGTTCAATTTCAATATATGCGACACTATAAAACTTTTGAACCAAATGGAGTATGAGTCATGAGAACTGGTTTGGTATGTTAAATTCAACCATTTACTCGAAACCTCTTGCTAATGTCATTGCAATTGCAAGTCATGCTCAGCTAGCTGCATAAGATATTTGGTGTGAAATGAAATAAACAACCACCACAATATGTGCATGTTGAATGAGATCTGCCTTCCTAAAAGCTTGTGTGTAACACCCCACCCCCACCATTATCTAGCACCAGAATCTAGCATGCATATGCATCTGTGATTTATGGTCCAACCACTTCTGCTATATTTTTGGGATCATTATAGTGTCACAATCACCTAATTCTTTTGACCACCCAGTATTTGATGTGTATGGTCTACCAAGAACAAGTGGTTCATTCATAGCCTTGTGTTTGGTTTGGTATCTGGTAATTGGATCTCAATGATCTTTTTATGCCTCATCCAATGAAGCTTTTGCTCCACAACAAAATATATCTTGTTAATAAAGCTTTCACCATCACAGCTTTGTAATGAACACTTACTTTTCTAAAATACTCTTTCAAGATAATACATCTTTAATCAGAATCTAATCTCCTCCACAAGAATTCAATCACTATTTTTAATCACTGCATACTAGTCTTTGCTATTTGTTTAGTGTTTAAGGACAACTTCTTGTTTGTCTCAAAGTTTGCTTTTGCGTAGTTATACTTGTGTTTGCAAATGAAAATAACGAAGATGATGAAAATGGAGGACAAGCAGGACAAGGCATCGTCTGTTTCTTCTTGGATCAGCAGCAAGCTCATGACATCATCTTCCGGCAGCTCGTAGGAGGTTTCTGGTGGAAGTTTTCAGTTTTCTTGTACAGAATCACCAGAATATACAAGGTTTTGAATACTGGCCGGTTTTCTATGTTGTTTACAACTCATCATCTCAAGTATTTGCATGAAAACTTAAATTGATGAATTTGAAATTGAAGTACTTGCATATTAAAGTTTGGTAGTTTTCATAATGATCTGGATTTTGCATTGTGTAGGAGTTATGGTGCTTTTTCCATCTTTCCTTGATGGATTGGGAAGAACCATCTCGATCAAGAAGACAAAGAATTGCCATAATGATGTGGCAAAGGAGACTGCAGAAGCATTGGTAAAGGAAGCAAAAAAGAATGAGCTGGTTTTGAGTTCTTCTGGGATTGTTAATTCTGACAAGTCTAACAATTTTTCTTCTGTTTGCTCCAAGAGAGGCCAAAAGGGTATCAATCAGGATTGCTTGGTCATATGGGAGGTAAGTTCCTGTGAAATATTTGAAAAGGTTGAGGTTCAATTACTGTTAGATGCTTGTTTCATAATTTAAGATCTTCAATAGTTTGATAAGTTGGGTTTGATTAATAGGAATTTGGGTGCCAAGAAGACATGATCTTTTGTGGAGTGTTTGATGGGCATGGACAATGGGGACATCTAGTTAGCAGAAGGGTCAGACAGTCTATGCCTTCTTCTCTGTTGTGCAATTGGCAAGAAACTCTCAGTTTAACATCACTTGACCTGAATTTTAAAATGGAGATGGATCGGAAACTCCATCGATACAGTACATGGAAGCAATCCTTTCTTAAAACATATGCTGCCATAGACCAGGAGCTTAAGCATTCTTCTAAAATCGATTCCTATCGTAGTGGTACTACAGCGCTGACAATTATTAAGCAGGTAATACAAATCGTAAAATTAGGTAAAAATCTAAAATATTAGGTATCTTTTAAGATAAATTCATACATATTTTTATTTTATTTAAACAAACTTATCATATAAAACACACATTCTACATAAACAAACTTACCATATAAAACAAATGTCTTCAATTAATAGCTTTGTTCAATTTTCTGTTTCTTTGATTTGCTCTTCAGACAGTAGAAAGCTAAATTTGGTATATTTCTCAATTTTAGCATTAATTTGAAACTCAAATACTGGGCTAAAATTTAGTTGGATTTAACTTTGTCATAATCAATTACATTATTTAATTTCTTACCTTGTTATTACTAACTTCAGTGTCTATATATATATATGTTATTTGTAATAGAATAATTCTTTTCATTCCTAAGCTCACATTTGATGTCTTTTTACATAGTCGAAAAATGTTTAATTGTAAGGTACATATTCTTGTTATTTAATTAATTTTCTTCTTTTGAAGTATATTAATATATCATTTCTCATCCTGATCGAGATAACATTTTACTTTCAACTACTTACATTTCTAATGTACCATTAAGTAGAGCATGATATGATAATATACCTAAAAAGAAGAAATTCAAAATTGAGTTTAGGGTATAGGGTTAGGGTATAAGTTCAGGGTATATGGTATATGGTTAGGGTATAAGTTCAGGGTATATATTCAAAGGTATATGGTTTAGGGTTGGGGTTTGGGGTTTAGGGTTTAGGGTTTATGAATGGAGGACCACATCATAAGTCACATGGTCCTACGGTAATATTGTAAAATTTCTTTATTTTACTCTAATAATCAGATATCTTATTTATATTATATTCTACCTTATATATAGATCAGAAAATGAATTCCTTTTACCTAGATTTTTTCATAAAAATAAAGAAAACTGCATGATTCTTGCAACATATATAGATATATCCCTTTTCTTGGTCCTAAGTGCTTTCTTTGCTATTCTTCTGTTTTGGTTCTTCATGTAACATATATAGTAACTTATTAACAATAGGTATGCTGATTTGTCCAGATATGCATCTGGAGGACATCAGAACTAATATGCACATAAGTGAGATCTAAACTTCTACTGAAGACTATGCTTTGGTGTTTAATGATGGTCTGTATATAGAGTTGACTAATAATTGTTTTTAAGATGAAAATACCGAAGGTGTAAGATTCTATAGAACTACCCAAACAGCTTGGATTAATAGGTCTGAGATGTATGCTCACCTAAACTTTAGTTATTTCTTCCAATAAGTTAACTAAAATATCACCATCAATATCTTCAGGGTGAACTTCTCATCACAGCACATGTTGGCGACTCTCGAGCTGTTTTGGCCACCACTTCAGAAGATGGAAGCTTGGTACCTGTCCAGCTTACAGTCGACTTCAAGCCTAACTTGCCTCGTAAGCATTCTTTCTCAATCTTCACTTCACCACGCCAAGGTATAATGGTATATATGTATTAAGTCTTAGTCAAATACACCTCTCTCATACTTGCATTTCTATATATGTTGTAGAGGAGGCTGAGAGAATCAGAAGGTCCAATGGACAAGTGTTTTGTCTACCTGATGAACCGGGCACTTACAGGGTGTGGATGCCAAATGGGAAGACACCAGGACTGGCAGTATCAAGAGCTTTTGGTGACTATTGTGTTAAGGACTTTGGGCTTATTTCTGTGCCTGATGTGAGCCAAAGATACATAACCAGAAAAGACCAGTTTGTCATTCTAGCAACAGATGGGGTATGCATGCAATTCTTCTATATTTAATTATTTATCAATTTTGTTCTGGCATATATGAATAATAAGGACTATCCAAAAACTTGATATTACTTATTTGATTTTGTACTCAGGTATGGGATGTTATCTCCAACAAAGAAGCTATACAAATAGTTTCTTCAGCACCAGATAGGAACAAAGCAGCAAAAAGACTGGTGGCATGTGCTGCTCTAGCATGGAAGTCAAAGAGAAGAGGCATTGCAATGGATGACATCTCTGCTATTTGCCTCTTCTTTAACCCTAACTCATCATCACACCAAACCAACCCTCTGGTCTCTGAATATCCTGGTGTGAAGAAATCTGGGTGTATGTAGGTTTAATTGCTACCTCATGTGTGGCAATACATATATAGATACATAAAACTCCTTAGTTTTCCTACTTCGGTGTATAGCAAGTAATGTTAACCAGTTTTTGGTTACTATATCCGATTTACAAAGTTGGTCTTAGAACAATGAGTTCATAGATTAAGAGACTATGATGTTCAAAACAAAGGAAAGAGTCGGTTACATATGTATGTTATCTTCTGATTATAACAAGAGCAGCAAGCTTGCTTCTCACTTCTGAGTGTCACAAATAATATCTTCTTCTTACCCGTAGCTCTTGCAGATGGGAGCCCTGGATTCCCTTTTGATTATGATTCCAATATGTAATAGAATGCCATTCTTAATATTTGTCGACTGTGTTTATTAAGAGTGATAGACGCATAGGCAACGAGCCTTCAACACAGCCCCTGCAGTTCTTTGGCAGTATTTTAGTTCACGCTCCCACATCGTTGTTGTGGCAAAGTATGGATGAGATTATAAAAGACGAAGAGCTTCTTTACGTAACATACCTATCTCGCCTTTTGGTTAAAATTGTAGTATTCCTTTTTTAAAAGGATGAGTATCACAGTAGGGACGCACATGTGCTGTTTTTTGTAAGGATGAGTATCACAGTAGCTAGTTATTGGGATACACGTGTCATCTTTGTGTTGCTTGGCGCACCATACCAATCGTCGAATTATTTTTGGCAATAAAGCAAGGTTGATTTATGCATTATTTTTGGCAATAAAGCAAGGTTGATTTATGCACAAACATATTATTTATAGGGGAAAATGTCTATTTAGTACTAATTCAAATCTTTTATTTTCCATTCCAATAATAATATTTTGCATTAACCCATTCCAATATAAGGTAACTATTTTTATGCCTAAATGCACAAATCTTTACTAAAGTCTTAACAAACCATATTATTTCAAGACTATTTTGCCCCCACCTCTTCAACATGAAAAGACTTGGCCGGAACCTCGGACTCCGGTCACCGGCCGCCAGATTCCGGTCACCGGAATTTCTCCGACCGCCGGATTCCGGTCATCGGAATTTCTCCGACCGCCGAATTCCGGTCACCGGATTTTCCCCGACCGCCGGATTCCGGTCACCGGATTTTCCCTGTAACCAGTTACTGATCCCCAATAATCAGTTACTGACCAGTTAATGACCCATAATAACCAGTTATTAACCCCCAGTAACCAGTTATTGATTAATTACTGACACCCAGTAACCAGTTACTGACCCCCAATAACTTTTAGTTTTCAGTTACTGACACCTAGTAATCATTTAGTTTTCAGTTACTGACACCCAGTAATCACTTAGTTTTCAGTTACTGACCCCTAATAATCTTGGTTACTGACCCTTAATAATCAGTTACTGACACCCAATAATCAGTTACTGACCCCCAATAATCGGTTACTAACCCCCAATAATCTTGGTTACTGACACCCAATAATCAGTTACTGACCTTTAGTAACTCAATTACTAACCTCCTTAGTGACTCAATTACGAGAAAACAATGGAACAATATAATCACATTTTAAACAAACATACATGCTTATTAAAGAACCGAACTGAAGAATTCAAAAAAGAAAAAAAAGAGACCGATGAAAAAATATGAGAACATCACAAGCCTTTTGACATAGGGAGGCTCGACTTTGTCGGCATTTCGTGTCAAGCTGAAGGACTCCGGCGTCGTCTCAGGCGTGAAAATAATCACAGACATCGATCCAATTCCAAAGTAACAACTTGATTTCCTCTAATCATCATCATCCTCAATTGCTTACCACTAAATCATCATCACCAGATGAACTAATCTCTCTCACCACTGAATCATTATCGTATGTGAATCGTCTTACATCACCGGACCGTCGCCGGTGGAGGAAGAAGCCGGAGCAGGATCTCCAGAGATCACTTCGGCTTGGGCGGCGAAGAGCCAGGTAGGATCGCCTCAGGTTGAGGTAATCAACACATGACCTGATTTGTAATCAACACATAGTCTACCCACTGCATCACTTCCCTCCAGATCCGACTCGGTCCATCTTCACCAAAGATGACCTTGATAGCGGCGACTACGGTAGTGGAGGATTCGGATCTGCCGCAAGACTCAGTCGACAAGCACATCGTGGATTTGGTGATGAAAATCCATATAGTCTCGAAAGAGATCGACGCCTTGCTCAAGGAGCAGAGCGCCTCCTAACTCATTTGGTTCCACCGGTGAATGGTGTCGCTGTAATTATTAGTTATGATTTGGGGAGAGAGAGAGAGAGAGAGAGAGAGAGAAGAAAACCAGAGAGAAATAGAGAGAAACCAGATCGGAAAAAGAGAGAGGTTGGACAATGGAAAAGAGAAAGAGATGAGAGTAGTTATGATATGGAGGGTAATGTTGTCTTTTACATCAAAATCATTGAGATGGGTTATATTAAACTTTTTTCATTGGAATGGGATAATAAAACCCTGATTTTGACTAAATGGGCATTTTCTCTATTTATAGTGGTTTACCACTATTGGAGGGTATGGTTATGTCCATTTAATATTCTATCATACTAGCATTGGTCCTGATAAACCCCAATTTATTACTTCCTCTCGACCAATAATGCCTACCCCCTCAACTCGTTCTAAAAAAAATGGGATTGAGGGCATGACTGTTCATTTAATATTCTAATGTTCATTTAATATTCTACTTTCACGAGGTCTCAATGTTTTCGGTATTACAAGACTTCATACTCTATCTCTGAAATGAGGTGTTTGCAATACCAACTTCTATGATATGAATTAACTGGTTTTATGCTTTTCTAGTGTGTTAGCAGCAAAAAATCTTAACAATATAGCATACAACAATTTCTTGGATCACACTTTCCTTGGAGACCGTAAAACAACCATTCGAGAGTACCTGGCTACAACTTGTTCAGGAATTATGGAAGAAGAGCCTCCAGAATCCCTCAAGATCCGTTATGGCGGTTAACATATATAGTTAGCACCAAGTATATGCAAAAGAAGTGTTCATTTTTTGAACTTCAAATGGCTGGCATTAGTTATTTTATATAATCCTTTGTGACATTAGTTATTTCATGTTTTTTTTTTTTTAACATAGAAGCTATACGTTATGTTAAGTTTGCAATGTTTATGGTTAACCTTCCCTTCTCCCTCTTGAAACATGCGTATGAAGCATGAAAGTTTACATTGCCCCGTACTGAAACATGTTAAGGTAAAGTCAGATAAACACAAAAAATGTATGTTGTTCACCAGTAATGAGATCATAATTCATAACTAGTTTCTCCCACATTGGTAAGCTGTGAAGTGAAAGAGCAAGAGGGTGCTCGCTATACAATCGAAACACGACCAATCCTAGAGACAGTGCCCAAAAACTATGGGGATCACGAACACACTTGCAACATACTGGAGTTCAAGATTTGCTCTACTCGTTCCTTGAGATGCTGGAGAACCAGTAGTGTGTTTAGTAGACGGGATCAGTTGTCATGTTTATGAAGGGAATTTCTTCCCACATCGAAGAATAGGTGAAAGAAAGGCCAAGAGGTTGGCTATAAAAATAGCGAAGCAGAGAGGAAGGAAATTAACCTGTCCTGTCAGGGTTGAGGGTCGACTCGTCAATGATCGAGAGTGACGGCGGGTCGTGCCAACACCCATGGATAACGAACACTTATTCGGTGCGAGCGACTCTAACCCTACTTAGGTTATGAGTCGCCCGTCAATTTTTGAAAGCCTTGCCTTCCTGGCGGGGCTCCAAGCAAAATTGTAAACAATGTCAAATATATTCCGACCCCTAATTCTGGCAATTTTATTCATGTACCATATTCTGAATGCTAATCTGTTTATCTTCGGATGGTAAGATTTGATTTGGATTCAAGATTTTGGGAAGCTGCTCACTTGCAGTGACAAAATGAACCAATATGTTGCCTCCAATTACAAGCTGATTTAGTAGAGCACCACTTAAAATTGCAATTGCATCGCCTGGATATACATATAGGATATAAGTCTGCACGCTTGCACAGTGACGAGAATCGGTTACTTTTATTTTCATTAAATTATAGTTTCTACATACATATTCTGAAATCGGTTACTTTTACTTCACCATCTATACCATATCTCTACAAATCTACTAGTTTGTTGGACAAATGTTTTCATACAAACAACCGGACTGTAGCAGTGTGTGGTGATAAGCTTTTGGTTCTAAATCATGCTCAATGAAATACCTGCGGTGACGCATAGTACTCGCTCTCATTGAACACGGGTCTTAAATCTTCCTTCAGCATGAAATCCAAAGGGAAAGAAACAAGATGCCCCTTTATAGACTCTAACCTCTCCATAGGATCCGCCTTCTTGACATCTCCATTTTGATGTGATTCTACCGTTTCGGGAGCAATTCCTAAATCAATGGTTGTGTGCCCTACCTTCTCCTTCCAGAAGGCTATGCTTTGTCTAAATGCAGCTCTGCATAAAACATCAGACAAGGACGGATAGGGAAAATCATTTGTTAGCTAAATAGGCAAGAAAACAGGAGAATTCAAAGAAGATGAGAGAAGCACGTACCTAGAATGTATAAAATCATTTGGTACACAGGAAAAGACATCTTGGTAGATTGTGGTATTTGTCTGTTAAAAAAATGCAGCAGATATTAGTATTAGCAAATCCAAGCAACTCAGCAATATATCTATTTACTTCCAGCTTTCCTTATCCCACTTCATCTTGTTCAAGAAACTTGAAATTCTCAAATTCATATTTATTGATCAGCTTCAAGTTTTACGGTTCCACTCGGATCACATATCTGAATACCATAATACTTTTCTCCTACTTTGTCCTACCTTCGCTGTTGCCATCCATATATCCTTGTAAGTTGAATCAACAGTAGGATCAATTATTTGGTCCATCTGATAAAAAATATATATATATTAAAAAATTATTCAAAACAAAAGTCGGCAAACTGACACCAGCTATTACAAAGATTCTAATCATTATTCAACAAAAATCAGCAAATTCATTGAATTTAATAATATCATTCATTCAATAGAGATACACACAAAATGTTGCTAACCTCTCCAGCATTAACACCAAGATGTTCAGACCACAGCGACAGGCGAAGACTCAGTGAGAATTTTCCAGCCTTCCATGGTTTTCCTCCCATATATGAATTAACCAACTCTTTGTCTTCAATAAGAAGACCAATCTAATATGAAAAAGAGCCAGTTAGCAAAAGCTACATTAAAGAACAGAAAGGCATGTCTCAAAATGAGAAAGACAACATACTAAAATCATAACTATATCAGATATAGGAAAAACAGGGGTTATTTTAATAAAGTTGTCTGGGTGAGAATTACTCAACAGATATGCAAAATTCACCGCCCAATACATAAATGGGCCTAAAAGTTTCATAATTATTGATGACATGGAACTCGTGTGACTGAATTATTTGATTTGAACTTGTAATATATGGAACTATTAGCCGATAACTATATATACCAACAATGGTCTGGTAGCACAAATCCTATCTCCAGACTTCCAATTTGACAATCAGCTATGTCAAGAATAGAAATAGCTATCTGAAGCCTATATCTATTTAATTCATGAAGTGAAACATAATTGCTGAATGCAGTGACACATTTGACACATTTGCTGAAGCCTATGTCTATTGACAAAATTTGATGCATTTTTTTTTGTTTGTTACTTCTGCACTATTAAGTCATCTAAAACATTTGACCTCAAATAATCTTCATTCTATTTGCAATTAAAAAAAAACCGAATTTGCATTCTCTCTAATTTTAATAATTGAACGCACAACATGATACATGGGAACAAAAAATGCAGGAGAAATTCAGAGCAGAATAAATACCTCAGAATCTCTTGAACCAAGCAAACTCCTATCATTGATGTTAGCTGAACCAATTAAAGTTGTACAGTCATCGACAATCATGATTTTACTATGCACATATACCTGCAGTACCAAAAAAACATAATACTTAGATTATGACATTTTGATGAGCTACTATATTACTAGTATCCAGGACTGAAAAGAATGAATATAGGCATTAAGCTATAATGATGTTAAAAGTACCTGACTGGAGGCCACAGGACCACCATCAAATAGTTTACCATAAGCTCTAAGGCCATAGAAAGAAATGTAGTCATGTGTCTTTGGACCAAGAAGTTCATATAAATTGTGTAGAATTGAATTATGCCCTCTGCAAATGGTTCGATATTGCCAATGCATAACAGCTCTCACAGATGCCGCGCCAGCATCATCCAAACCACCCTATCAAACTAAAACATCAACAAAAAAGATACATGGGCAAGGATATTTGAATTTGATGCAGTTTGAGAAGAGCTCACCTGAAATCCGGGTAAGAGAGGTATGACAATTATAACTCTAAAACACTTCTTATCATTGTATGCTCTCATAATACGACGGAATAATGCTTCTAACACACGATTCCGTATTATTTCATCTCCTGAAAGACCTGAGATGAAAAATTGATTCTAGAAAGGTGGCAAAAAAAAATTATATCAGTGAATAAAATAAAACAGACCATAAGAGATGCTAGAAATGTCAATACCATGCTGAATAATAATTTATTTTTGAAAAAATATATTTAGGAAACTGAAGGCATCTATAATCATTATTGAGATCACTATCAAATATAAACCATGGATTTCCAGCTGTTTGAGTCAGAGACATAGATGATCACATGTTTCGCCCAGAATCAAAGGCTGTCCCATGTATGCACCTATATGGCTTTACTTAAGGACAAAAGTGTCCAATAAATAGTCAATCATTATGAATTTTCCCCTGATAGTCAAGAAAAATAAGAAGTTTCTTAATTATATTAAATACTGACAAGCTGATTATCACTACTCGCAAATCATCCCAAGCAAGCTGGTGCTAATAAATACATTTCATATACATCATCCTAAATTTTGAGCATGCTTCTTAACACATACGATGTATTCACAAGTGTATTAACAATGCTGCACAATATGAGAAATTAAAATACATTTTGGAGGAGATACTTGAATATACTATCGTGTTTGCAAAGTAAGAGAGATTGAAGAATCACACCTCAATGTAAATAAAGTGCTCAGCTTTGTCGATAAGAGAACAATACGCACTATGAATGCTATCTTCAACTTGGCTTGTTCCTGCTGACCACTGACTGACACTTCTGATAACCTGAAAGTGAAATCTTCTTAGAAATAGTACAACACACCAGGTCTTCTATTACGACAAACGGTACGAAACTGAACCATTTGATATTCTGACTATCATCTCCCTAGCACTTGAAAAACTAAATTTGCGGAACTTTTAGAAACCCCTTATTAATTCAAAAAAAATTGTTTTTGGTACCAGATTATTCCAGAACCAGACGCTTATGGAGTAACAATTCATCTTAAAAGGCAGATGATAAATCAGAAGTTAAAAGGAAATCTAGAAAAACAGAAGTGTTTTTGCAAACCTGACATCGGCATGAACTACAAGGACCTACTTGTCCTGATTCATCTGTGAGACCGCCCTTATTTTCCCGTTCTTGTGTTTCCCACCACTCTGGAACTGAACTTCTGATTGCAGGATGTGCCACCCCATCTGAAGCCAATTTTCCATGTAGATCCAAAGAATCAAAGTCATCTACAAATCCCCTCATTGGCGTATCTGGACCTACTGTTTCAATCTTTGTCTTCCGAAAAGGGAAAGCACGATTGCTGTTTGGCTGACTGAGGCAATGAGGAGAGTCCACCCCATTTGGTCTCGGACTTTCATTTGGCTCTTGGGGAATAAGCAGGGGGATATCTTGATAAGATGATCTCGACAAGAAGGAATCCTGCCTTGTCATGTCTTTGCCATTGCTAGCATTCTTATTTTCAATCTCCACGTCCGAATTTCTTCCCATGTAATGAGGAATCACCATGTGGTGCTGCGGCATCAGTAAAGGGATTGCCTGCTCGTTTGGAGCTTTATTTCTCTGAAAGAATCAACATTTTGTTAAAACATAATGTACTTTATTATCGATGAAAACTTATGTTATTGTACCATTGATATTAACCTTTGCATAGTTCCACCGCTGAACAAAATGCCTAGCTACATCACGGCAGGGAGGTCCCCAAATAGCACAGTGTACGTCATGCCAAGGCATGCGAGGATATTTTTCACGATCCAACTCATCTTTCATCGTATCCTCCCACGAGTTTGGTTCAGATTCCCTACAAATATCATATCAAAAAACCATATTTCACTTCAATCATTTCAGAAAAATCTAGAACCAAGTAAAAACAAAATTACTACATATATCAATTTAAATCCACAAGACCATGCTCAAGATGCAGCAAATGATGTGGGATTGGTGTCACTCTCAAAGTTCAAATAAAAGTAGACAAGCTACGGTAAGGTAATTGATTATGGACTATGGATCATTTTTATTGTTTATCTATGATCAATCCAAGTGCAGGCAAGCAGCTCACCTGGGGTTGTAATAGTCCTTTCCAGGCCAAATGTTAGGAGGGCAGTCACCCACTTTATGTTCAGCAGTATCATAACGACCAAAGCATAAGTCAAGTCCTCCAAGAAAGCAAATCTGATAATCAACAATGACAAGTTTTTCATGGTGGGACCTATATGTAACAAATATGTAAATATCAGAAGCAGAACAAGACAGGAAACAATTAATTGAAACATCAGCATTTACAAGAGACTTTCTAACAAGTAAAACAGAATCCCAGAATAACTTTTAAGTTCATACCATAAGTAGACACCACTAGAAAAGTGGTCAGGATAACGTAGTACCCTCACATTCTCATGAATCCCAAGAAGCTTTCTCTTGCTATAAACGCTGTTGATTTTCAGAGCAAGTGCTACCTCTTTATAGAGAAGAATATAAATCTGCAGGAACATTATAACATTATACTTAATGGTAATGAAATAAAGCCAGCTTCAATGCAAGAATAGTGAAGGTTAAGTTAAACATTGTGGCAGAGGAACATGTAGATATCTAACGTTACAGATAAAAGCTATGGTTTACCTGAACCCCTTCCCTAGCTTTTGCTTCCAACAGAGAATCAAGTTTAGAAGAAGCATGAGTATGAAATGGACGCCGCATGTACAATTCTGGACACAGCCACCAGCCACAAATAAATATCTGCATGAAACTTAGTATCATCAACCGGACGAAAACACAATACTAATAATTATGGAACACAATTGAGTTCTACACAAGGAAGTGATGTGAACATACCTCTGATTTTGCATCCTCAATTGCAGAAGCAATAGCTTCAAATGCCGCCCGACCATCTACAAACCATTGAGCCTGACTACCATCTTCAGCCAAGCCTCTTGGAGGCGCAAAAGAGCCAAAACGGTGAGGATGACACCAACCTTCAGGAGGTCTGAGTCCCGCATCATTGATTGAAGCTACCCAATCTTTAACTTTACTACCACTCTTAACTCTTAACTTAATGCTCCGGCTTCCACAAGCCACCTTTTAAAGGTTCACAACATTAAACAAAGGATTGTCTGGATATTTCAAAGGGCGGATAGCATCACCCACCAATTACGTAGAGAAGGGAAATGTATTCTATCAAATAAGAATTCTTGAGCCACCAGCAACTTGAGCATGCTCCTTAATATGAAGTGCACTATTAAGCTAAAATTCTACCAGTTGGGTACGAAAGAAAACAATGCTCCTTCAATATTTTACGCAAAAAATACACAGGCTTCACCCTCTATTAAGTAATATACACACTCAGATTTGCATAAACCATGTATGTACAACCACCTACATCACAAAAAAATAATCTATACTAGACTCTGCTTCACTTGCAACTTTACGAGCCAACACTGGAGATCAAGAAACATAGCATAGAAGCTGAACTTTATCTGGAAACAAATTCTAGAGTAACTTGAGCATGCTCCTTATCATGAAGTGCATTATTTAAGCTATAATTCTACCAGTGCTGGGTACGAAGAAAACAATAATGCTCCTTTTATATATTAAGATTGCAATTTCACGGCTTCATCCTACTGCTATAAACACCCAGAATTGGATAAACCAAACATGTGTAACCACCTAAATCACAGAAAAGAATATATACTGAACTCTGCTTCACTTATAAGCCAACATTGGAGTTCGAGAAACAAATTATACAATCTGCACTTTATCCAGAAACAAAATCTAGAGTACCAAAGACTAACAGGAAAGAAGAAGAAATAATAGGTATCAATGCTACTAACCTTAAATGCATGTCGTAGTGGATTTCTATCTTTTATCTCTTTTGCTAGAGATACACAGCCATCCCCATTCCCATCAGAGCCTGGTAGTACATCAAATACTATTATATCTAAAGGTTGGGTATCAAAAGGATCTGACAGAAAGGCCAAGAATCCTGGTTTCAATACAGCCCAAACCTGCAGAGAATCAATCAAAGGATGATGCAAAAGGCAGACGGTGCGGAAACACTACCTTAAACTAAATACATAAAAAATGAATGACAGATGACCTAAATTTCTTAGGACTCAACGTGTGTCTAACAATTTTTGGGTCTCTTTAAGTTATTTCAACTTCCACAGGGCGATTAAACTGTTTCAATGCGCTTTCTTATGAGGTGAGTATGAACTAAACTTACTAAGAGGAGGACTTCATTACCTTTTGCCAGTTGTCATTACAACAATTGAACCAACGACATGGACAACATTTCCCAGAAGGATCATCCTTTGGAAACTTTGGTAGATGTTTCACCATTACAAAATCTTCTTTCAGCTTAGGGCCGTATTCTGGGGAAAATGATAGCATAGAGACCTCCAAAAACTTGCAAACCTACAATACATAATTATTGATGGCGAGAAATAATGATTTCAACAATAGAAATAACTGTGTGAGAAATATATGAATATAGTAGATGACAGACAAAAGCTAAAAGCAGAGAATGTTTAGAAATCATCATTATCCAATATAATTAAAGACAAAAGCCATCACATGTTACCAAATTAATGCAATTGTATCTGATAGATAACAGCACCAAATGGTAGAGTTCAAACAAATTTGTTAACAGTCCTTTAGAAAGAAAAAAGCACCAACACACCTCTCGAGAGTTCACAATGTCCATGTTTCCAAGAAAGTGATTAAGATATCCTTGCATTGCAATCTTTGATCTGTCTGAAATGGATTGCTGCCTGCCAAGCACTGGCCGAATGATTGGTAGAGCTGCACCAGATGGAACATCTCTGAACAAAAGATGCAACAAAAGTTGTCAGTCATAACTGATTTTTCACTCCAGAAAAGAAGTATTTCATGCATCTGACTCATCCTAAACCCACATAATTCAAAAACTACTAACCTGTTTTTAGCACTTTCATCATTGTGATGCAGGGGAACAGTCTCGTCATCTACATCCTCATCATCGTGCACCACATCCGTATGATCTCCTATTCCTAGATTTTGAAGCCATTCTTTAACCTTTAATATAATGTTGGAAACGACATTAAACTCCAAAACATTCCCAAATAAGCGGAGCTAACTGCCAAAGGGCATCGACGAGTGAAAACACAGACACTGACACATCCGCAGCAACTCAAATAACAAAATCCAACTCTTAAAACTCAACACACCTGTTCCTGCTTTTCGTGAATTTCCTCAATAAACGCCCGTTTCTTCAATGCAAAATGCAAGTAGAATACATGTGATGCTTTCTTCACTAGGCGCCACTTAAACTGTTAACAACCACCAAATTAAACTCACTTAGCATATCCTAGTTATACAAACTAAACCGAACAAACACTCCGAGCTATCATCCTCTACTGTCAGATTATAAAATTTAATCACTCTGCAGTAATGCTACCTAAAAATAGAAGCAACTATTAATCATTATGAGATAATAAAAAAAAAGTTTACAACTTCGAAATTCAATTTTCGCAGCGAAAGCTAAGGATGAAACTATAATCAAACCAGTTGCATGCAACCCGATCTCATCCATAGAATCCATTAGAAACAACAAAAGAGAGAGAGATCGTGCCTGCTTGTATTGGAACTCGATGGTGTAAGAGAGAAGCATGGGGCTGATATCGCCGGCGTCGGGACGAGAGACGGAGACGATGGTGGCGCTGGGCAACTCGTCGAAAATCCTCGCCGGCTCAAAAGACGAGTGGCGGAAGGAGAAGAGCGACGACGGCGACATTAACTGCTCCGATCGCATTTGCACATACCGGGAACCGGAACAGCTCCCGGTCGATATCAACTGCTCCGATTCCATCTCCCTTTCGATCACTTCGAGATTGATCGAATTTGTATCGTATTATATATATATTACTTAATTGTGTAATATAACAACAAATAATGCTACAAAAGATAGAATAATGGAGTAGAAGAAAGAAGAAGGTTTCGGATCGCAATTTTGAAAAAAAGGGAGAGAAAGAGTTGGAGAAGGAATTGGTCAGTTTTGGCCATTTGGGAGATAGGTGCGTTTCGCTGCGGCGCCACACCATATCACAATTAGAAGAAGAAAAATATCTGATTTGGGCACTGTAGGCCTTTTTATACTTTGGTAGTCGTGGTGTCGTTAAGGGAAGTCCCGTGTTTCAAGAATCGGACAATAGGAGCATGTAATAAATAAACTTGTTCCTTTTGTATCGACGTCAGTCCCATTTAATTTTTATAGACAAATAATAATTTTGAGAAGACCAAAAAAAAAAATGGATGATTTAATGCAAGTACAGACCCTGTTAAACACCAAAGGGGTTTGATCCCACGGCCGGCAAGTCGGCAAATGCAGAGCGGATTCTGCGTATAGTACACAATTAATATGAAAATGTTTAAATCGTCGTATGTGAAGATAAAATAAAGATAAGATACTATCAATTCCTTCTTTTTATTTTTATTTTTGATCTGATCAAATTAAGCTCTCACAATAAGAGTACATCTTCTTCGGCCTCAGGTCCACACCTCCTGTGTCGGTATCATATAGAATTAATTTTTTTGGGTTTCAATTTTGTTAACAATTTAGTGTACATGTATGATAATGTGACGTGGATGACCGGATCAAAATATTGCATATTAGTAGCTCGGTTCACTTACATCTTGGTGTGTAGAAGAATTTTCGTGACGAATGTGAGTTAGATACTCAAACAAGTCTAACACCGGACTTGAGCAATGTTTGTCCGGTTAACTGATCAAAAAATTCATGCTCAACCATTTTAGGATGTAAATCCAATTACGAGAGAATTATTTTAACCAAATTGTTTTGTTTTCAATGTTTGTATGTAAATCTAAGTCTAATTAGACAAAATTTATCTGGTCAGTTAGTGATGAAATAAACACTATGCGTTAGAGTATCCGCTTGGGAAAAACACCCATGAGATTGTGTTTTATCCAAATCCGTTTTTGGCTTGAAGTGGAAGCCCTCTTAAACTCAAGTTGTGGTTGATTTCATCATCCAAGTTATTGGTCAAGTTATTTGAGGTCCTATAATTTGATTTCATCGCCTCCATTGTGCGCTTGATCCAAGCATTAGTGCAAAACAATTTCTTTCAAATGCTGAACACTTGAACCTTTCTTTGGGTCTGTTTGTTTAGGCTTATTTCAGCTTTGCTTTTAAGCTGAGCAGAGTTTTGTGTTTGGTTGACCACAAAATGAGGGGCTTTGCTTTTAAGCAGCTCTGTTTTCAGTCCAAAAGCCAAAGCCAGCTTTCATACTCGTAATTGATGGTGCAGGGCTCCGGTCATACGGTTCCAGAATACAAACCTCAAGAGGCATTAGATTTATATAGCCGATTCTTGGCTGGAAAACCACTTTAGGAAGACCTTATCGCTACACTATATGAACTCTTGTTAGATGAAAGAAATAATTTGATGATAAAGGAGCAGTCTCCTTGATTTCAATAACGTAATCCTTTTGTGTTACTACGAGCTTCATACTTGCATTACTTCATACTTGGAGATCGAAGCAGCCAACCAGTATTATTGCAAACCGATTTATAAAACTCCAAGTATAGTCTACAAAATTTATATAGACATAAAATTGAAGAGCAATTATGTTATAATACATTACCAAAAAAATAAGGCAAAAACAAATTCTAAGGTTAAACTGGTCATTTACAAGTTTAAAGCTGGTTCAAAAAGCTAGTTTACCAAACAGTTTGCCTCTGCTTCTACCATTCACAGCACTTACAAAAAGCCAGTTTACCAAACACTCAGCAGCTTTGCTTGTCAGCTGCTTATTCTCAAAATTAGCCACAGCCAGCTTATTTTGAAAGCCACAGCTGTACCAAACAGGGCCTTTATCGTTTGAGGGTTCAACATAAGTTGGTATAATGTGACAATTAAACAACGTCAAAAAGGAGTAAAGATGGCTGAGAGACCAAGCCACATGCCAAATGGCCAATCTAGGTTGGCAAGGATTGATGCCGTATCAAGGAGGCAATGTAACTGCTTATTTTAAAAAGAGTGACAGCCAGAAACAACTAGGCTTGGCTTTCAAATGATTCAGAGGACTGGTCTACAGGCATAAGCGAAAACGTTCATGACCAGCTAGTATGACCTAAAACCTTGAAGTAGGGTTAAAAAAATGATCCAGATCATTCAGACCACATTCATTCAGATTCAACACAATACTCAAATCAGATTCATTCAGATTCAACACCATACTCAAGGCAGTTGAGCACCGCTAAACTGTAAAAACAATTGGAGGAAGAAAAGGAATCGATTTAGGAAGCGAAGATCATATATCTAAATATGGGTATAGTCTGAAGTTTGCCAAAGTCACAAACATCATTCAACATTAAAGAAACTCTGCAACTCATAGTTCCATAGTATGGACTGGAAAATTTGCAAGATCAGAAACTATAGTAGATAAAAAATATAACTTCTATATAGAGTTAAAATTAAGCGCATTAACATAGCAGTTATTGTTTCTTAGTGCTCTCACTGCAGATGTCTATCCCTACTTCCTTGCTTTTTTCGCTCCTCCCCTGCAAAATTTAAGGAAAAAAAAAATCATAAGTATTTGAGGAGGTTTGTATTTCCAAAAAGGTGTGTCGATAGACGGATAAAAGAAGAACAAAAAATCTATCATAAACTTACGCAGATGGTTGGGGTGCTGCAGCAGCTGCAGGTGCTCTCTCTCCAGGGCCCTGCAATGTTCAAAAACCCAAATAAATTAACACACTCATAGCATGCTGAATCAAGCAAACAGAAGATGTGATATACCTTGACAGGACTACCTAATGCATTTAAAACTTCTAACATGTGCTAAATTGTTTTTAACTTGGTACAGAAGTTAAACCACATAATTATGTATCACATAATTTCATCTTCCCCTCCAACAAGTAGCCACTCCATTGGAAACAATTAATTAATAGCACCTTTTAAATGTCTGAACTTACTTGTGCCAAACGTTCGTCCCTGCGAGCCAGCTTCCTTTCTCTGCTAGCCTTATTTTTAGCACGCTTGGACTCAAAGTGGTCTGCAAGAGTCTTCTCTCTGGCCTTCTCAGCCTTTGACTTATGAATACTCTCCATCAACACACGCTTGTTCTTGAAGCAATTACCCTTCACCTTCATGTACATATCATGGTACATGTGCTTGTCAATTTTCTTAGCTTCTCGGTACTTACGGAGCAAGCGCCTCAGTACCCTCATCCTCCTCATCCAGAGTATCTTAGTGGGCAGCCTTGCCTCTCTGGTACCCTTGCGCTTACCTGGAGAAAATCAACAACCACATTATAATCCTTACCATCAATTTGTGTGACGTCTCCAATAATTCAACACAAACAGCACATACCATATCCAGAGTGACGTCCCTTCCTCTTGGCCTCAGCCATTCTCCGAGCACGAGAACGGGAGTGGATCTTTGTTGGTTTCCTGATGACAAAACCATCCTTCACAAGCTTCCTGATGTTTTGCCCTGAAAAACGTTATAAATGTCAATAACAACAAAACCAATAGGAAACCCCAAAAAAAAGGGGTGGAATGCAATGCACCATTCAGATTGTATCAACCATTAGCACAAGAACAGGCACAAAGACAAAGTAGTTGAAATAATAAGACGGAAAAGAAATTTTAGCAGGCAAGCAGATATCTAGAGCGTCAATGTGCCATGAAACTTCTTTAATTTCATTTGATTTCACTAACCATCAAACCGTAAATGAAATTGGTTTTGGAATACACAAGCCAAAACCATAGCATTACATATGGGGAAAAACCATAATAAGGAACAATTTCCACACAGCAAAACAATATGAACATTTCAAGCTAAAAGTGACGATAGAAAGATAATTGGATTCACTAGCATCACAATGAGAAACAAAATCAAACAAACCGCAGTCATACCATAAAATATTACAGTAAGAATTGCAATGAATCATAAAAGCCTTTTAAAATTCTAAATTCCACAATCAAAAATCAAAAATCAAAATTTTTTCAAATCAGACTAACTCGGATCCATCAAACAATAACAACGGGTAGATTGCTGAAATGAAAACAAGGGGAAGGTACGCACTGGAATTGGCCATGGAGATTTCGTTGCCTTCATTTGGGGTCGAGCCAGACCTTGCCACGTCCGCATTTGAGGACGCTAGCGGCGAGCCGCTTCTGGAGCTTCAACGACACCATCTCTGCTCTTCCTCTGAGGTTTAACGGCAAACTGAAAGCCTGGTACTGAGATCCGGATGATATATATGAGTATCTGACTAGGGTTTTTAGCGGTTCTGTTTCTGGGTCAAGATCCACGACACTACAGGCCCAATAGAATGGGTACCCACTTTTCATTTTTGCATTATTAACGTCAAAATATTCAAGTTGGAAAAGTCATAAAGAGAGGAAAAAATATAGTATGCTAACTTATTGATTTTACCTTTTTTTCTTCTTTTTTTTTTAAGGAAGATTAAATTTATATCAAAGGATTTGTGAAGCTCAAAAGTGCTTGATTCAAAAGGTTCAAGAGGTTAAAACTCTTGTCAATTGTTTAGTCGGGGTATCATTTTCTCACATATTTTCAGTGGTGAAATTTTTTGTTGATATTCTTGCTTTGGCGCGCCACTCTTTTTTCTCGATTGCTATCCTAGCTAACAACTTACGAATTCTTATGAGAAGAGTTTTACGGTTACTACGAGAAATTTTTAGAAGTTACGGGAGACCACGTGACAATATGATGACATGACGTGGTCCTACATTCTAATTAAATATTGACACGTGGATTTATTACAACTAAAATATGAACTAAGGTTTTATATTTTTTGTGAAATGACCTTCATGGGTTTTTTGTTGATTTTGGACTAGGATTTAAGGTTTATGTTTAGGGTTTAAGGGTTAGGGTTTTGGGTTTGGGGTTTAGGGTCTAGGGTTTAGAGTTTAGGGTTTAAAAAACGACAACAAACCCAAAATTGTGTTTGACAAAATAGCTGATGTAACTTTTCTTTAATAAAATTCATGTTTTAATATTTAATTAGAACGTAGGATCACGTCATATTACCACGTGGTTCTCCAGTTGCGCTAAATTTCTCCGGTTATCATGAGGTTTTCTTACTCTAATCACTTAATCAAGAACTCAAAATAAAAAATTCTTATATGTACGACGCTGCAAGTACATGGTAAAATCTTACAACATTCATAATCATTCATACATGAAGATCACCATACATCTGTATTAGTGTCATCTAATCACAACCATCCATATAGATACGTCTACTTACACGTCATATATGGAAGATGCTATGTACATCGATATATATTTACTATTTATTATTTACCATTGCCAACTTCTCTGTAAAAAAATACATGGTAGTCCTACACTAGTCAATCATCAGCGCTCTGCTACGGGCTAGGAAGCTATTCAACCAGGTAGTTGTTAATTTGTTGCACTTGTCTCCATATGTTGCTCTTGTGTTTTCCCCTGCTTTTCTTGGTCGATCGCATTCATGTGTTTACCTCTGAATCACAAAAGGAAAAGAAATTTAGAATAGAGTTCAGGAAAGCTACTTTCGCCCCATTTGCTTCTCACATATGAAAGCTACTTTCATCTGTATTATCTGTATATTTAACCGAAGTTCCACGATGATTAACAGAAGATGATTAAAGCTTGAAACATCGGATTGTCATATAATGTACATCAATCCAACATGTGCATGAAACTACATATAATTTAATTAGCTCCAGACCAGATAAAAGTATACATACCAAGAAAGATTAATTTCAGAGCTGCCACGAAAGGGAAGAAGTTGCTTTCACATCAGTTTCATGGTACATGGAAAAATTCCAGAAAGAACAACACCTATCAATTCCAGAAGTTCCAATATGTTTTCTATATCACAAAATCACCTCTTAAACCACAAATAGTATGAGATTATCCACGTTAAAATGAACCATATCTAAAATTCATGACATGAAACCCACTCTTATCATTGCTACCACCAAAACCAAAATTAAGGGATTTGAAACAGAGTCCTTCCATCATATCGTACTATTTTTCTGCTCTTGACTGTACGCCATCAAAAGTATACACCAGATTTATCATCTTTCTCCTAGAGATGAGAACTTATTGTAGCCTGAAATATTCATTACCCACAATTAGTGCCCGCTTCATTCTTCCCATTTTTCTTCAACCAACTACCATTTCATTTGTATCATAAGGAAAATAGAACAATATCTGTTTTTACCATTCGTCTAACTCAATTTATAATCATAACCTGGTAATCTTTTGGATATCAAAGTTGGTGGCAAGATCTCCCTAGAGAATCACCCATACACTCTCTCTCCAGTAACAATGGCAAGCATAATAATAACATCAGATGAATACAATCATTGTCACAATTGATGGTATAAGGGAAGATAAAATGCAATGAAATATCTGAGCCTAACGATTGTGAGAATGACTTTGTACTTGGTATTTTTGGAGGAGGACATGACATCTATATGTAAACCTCTCATCCATAGTGGTCTCTTCAGGTGGCTGAACTTATCTTATTCTGTCCAGTCACATCTAGCAAATCACATAAGAAGAGCACATGATAGAAGGCAATATAAGATGTAGAATGACATGAAAATAAGTAAATTTGTTTTAAGTCTGCAAACAAATTAATGGCTGCAAAGATACTATGATGTCCTTTGTATATAACCATATAGAAAGCACAATGTCCAGGCAATAAGCAATGAACAATAGTAATTGGATAGTTGATAACTGAAGGTAAAAGGGGGTTTCATTGATCAATGAAGGTCGATTAAGTATAAAGCTTATCAACAATTGAAGTGGATGCTTGAAAATTGAACAAAATAATTATAGACAATGAACATAAGGCAAGCGGTTTTAATGTAACATAGCTAAAAGCTTATTTCAAAACAATTTGGCATACTTCAGTGATTTGGAGTAATAATATGAAAACATTTTCTTGGTTATTATTAGGGTTGGATTTACAGTGATTATTATGCTAGAGCTCAAGGACCCATGTTCAACTTCATCTGTGAGGCTTTAATCTATTTCATAGTGGTATATAAACTGTCAATAATACCAGTATAAATTTCATACTTAATCAAGTTTATTGATCAGGTCTGTGTCATCATATTCTTCAGCAGTAAATAGGATTAATCTTACTTATTAATCATAGAGTGCCTCCATATATATCAGAAAGAATCGAAACCTTTTTTAGCATATTTTTGTCAACCAAAATTGTCACAAAATTCAAAAGAACACGAATCACAATCAAACTCATTATAACAAAATTTTCAACGAGATCTAGTTGGAAAAATTCTCCCAGTAACACTCTCAACTACTTGCGAAAATGTAATCCCTACATGAAACCAAAACCGAAGAACACAGTAAATGAGAACAAAGGAGATATGAGTTTGAAAAATTAGGTTGTTTCATGTGTGTGTGTGTATACACTTTTACATGCTCAAACTAATTTTGATATACAGCTTATATTCATACTATTATAGCGAACGAAAGTACAAAACCTCTTTGAAAACTGATTGAAGAGTACCTGTACATTTCAAACTTTGATTGCTAAAGAGATCAATATCCATTCGTCCTTTACATATGGATTTTTATAGCACGAAGCAGGAGGCATAACCCCGCAACGAAACTGCAGTTGAGATACATTTTTGCGATCAGCAGTAGTACACCCAATTGCCAATATCACACATTACCCAATAGCTTTTCATCAAACTATATCCAATTCAATCAGTGAAAAAGAAAAAAAAAACAAAAGAAAACTTCTTCAAAGACAGCTTCTTGCTTTGCTCTCAGCAAAATCCAATCAACCCACAGTTCCACACAAATGAACCCAGAATACACATGAAACTCAACTTTAAGAACCAAAACTCATATCACATATCAAACCAACACACCTTAAAAATCAACTTTAGCTGAAAAATTAAAACTATGATTAACCGAAATCTTACCCAGACTTGTAGCAGAGAAGGGAAAATCCCACCGGATAGCAAAAGGCGGCCATTCTTACATTCATGGTATTGCTCGTCCCATGGAAAACATTGGTCATCATGCCCCAAATTTGAACCATAAACAAAATCCAAAAACCCACAATCAAAATCCAAATCCCTAAAAAAATCAATAGCGTACAAAATCAAAACGACAACCTACCTCTTGTTTTGCAATTTACAAACCCGAAATCCAGAAAAAGACGGGTCATTTAAACACTGGAACAACTCTTTCACTGATGGCTCTAAGAGAATGGAAATTCCCGAATTGGGAACTGACTGAAGCGAAGGAAAGAATTAAGGAAGCGGTGGATCAGAGAAGGAAGAGAGAGGAAAAAGAAGGGCCGGGGTTAGGAAATCAGGGAAGACATATCCTATATTAAACCGATCAAAAACAACAAACACCCAGAGTCAAAGGAAACTGAAATTTCATAGAGTTTGCCTTGAGGAGCTTCAATTCTTTACCTGGGCCACTCTCAGTTTTACAGGCTACTATCAGTTTTTCTCTCTGTTTATGGAAGACGCGAGAACCATATGTCGCGGAGACTGAGAGGTCGATAGCAAGATCCCAGAGAAGAAAATTCAGGCGTTTATTATGAACAGTAATTAAGAACATGTTTTAAACAGTGCATCGCGTTATGTGCACAGTTGTTTAACACGTGGTTCTTACGCAGCTGTCTCCAGTTCTCTCTAGTATTCCTCCATTTGACTATTTCCAAGTGTCCTTATTTCTGTCCCTTTTGCCCAATTGCCCTCCTTCTTTTCCCGGCAAAAAAATTAAAAAAATTCCCCAAACTTCATAAGCAAAAATTCACACCCCTCTTTTAAATTCCCAACCACTTCGAACCAATTCGATTCGAATTCCCAAACCATGGACATCACCCTCCTCTACGACGCCGTTTCAGTAGCCAACACCACCGCCCAAGGTCTAGGCTTCTCAAATCTCCCACTTCGCAACCACCACCTCACCTCCACCAACGTCGCCGCCGATTCCCATCCCGACGATTCCCCGCCGTCCCTCCAGATCTCCGCCTTCATCTTCCCCGTCGACGCCGTCGCTCCGCCGCGGGTGCGTTCCAACTCCTACAGAACCGCCACCCGCACCCTCCTCCGCAAGAACCGGCGCACCAGGCGACGATCCTCGAGCGGCGATGACCCCAACGACGGCGGCGAGGAGGACGGCGGGTTCTTCGGCGGCGACGGTCCGTTTTTCAACGGAGGATGGGGCGGCGGAGGCGGGGGTTGGAATCTCGATAGGTTCGGAGGGAATAGTTGGGATGACTCGTCGTCGTCGAGGTCCGATCCAGCGATCGATTTCTTCTACGAGGTGATGGGGTGGATTGCGCTCTCGAATTGCGTGCACTTTGCATTCAAGAGGATGGTTCGAATCGTGGTGGATGGGTTAGGCGATGAGGAGAGAGAGAAGGTGCCTATGAGATTGGCGACGGTCTGCTGATTCGGTACCGTTTCGCTCTCAATGCTCAAATGTATAAATTGGATCAGAATTTGGGTTTAATTTCTGTGTTTGTCTTGGGTATTCAGATTCATTTGATGCTCAATTTGTATATATGTTTTGTGTGTGGGTGTGTATATATACATAATCCGGTCGGTATTCTGAATAGATTTTATGGTCTTTTTAATTTTACACTGTTATCCTGAAGTGAGTGATGATTGTGTAAGGATGAGCTAATGCCATTGCACAATTAGAAATTGAAGTTTGTTTGTACAAAATTGGAGGTGGTTATACTGACTTGTGACTGTGAGGGAAGAAGCAGATTTGTGCAAACTCCGAGACTTTTCCTTTGCGCCGTAGGAGACAATTTTTTCTTTATTTTATTTTCTTTTCTCCTGCATCTAAGAAAGGTTTGAATATTAAGCATTACTTTTTAGGGTAGACAGCTGATGTAGGCCTTGATCCGAAGAAGAGGATATGATGTCCCGGCGCCTTGGTGATGCTTTCGTTTAGACTTGGTTCGTTCTATGATAAATGTGAGTATTGAATTGGCTGAGAGTTTAAGTTGAGTCCAGATGTATGTTACTTAGAAGTAAAACAAAAAAAGCTAATTAAACGTAATAGTTTGTCATCAACTTGTGGAATAATTGTTATAAAAGTTTTGGTTGATGGTTTCAATCATTCGTAAGGCATGGTATCAGATGGTACTCCCACTATGGATTGTTGGATTCTTAAGCCAAAAGAGAAGGAGTGAAGGTGAGTTAAGTTGATCCCCATTCGTTTCTGATTCTATGGCTGGTTGTCTCTATTGAGGGGATAACAAACTTGGTCAAGAGGAAAAGAAAAGGTCTTAGTGAAAAGCATTGCAGAAACAATACAATTAAATTCAATGATATCCTTGCAGAAATCTATAGCTTACATTGCTGCATTAGAATTCATTACTAAACTTCTTGTTCTTTTGTGTTGATTTGTGAAATAATATGTTCCCATTTCCTGAAGGGTTGGTTTTCTAAGAGTTAAAGAAGTGTGAGCCTAATCGGCTAATCCTATTCTGATCAGCTTTTGTTTTCTTTGAGTTTGTATAGATTCATGATTAGTCATAGTGCCTTTGTTATTGAAACTTTAATTATCAAGGTGACAAATGATTCAGTTTTAGGTTTACAGTAAACGATATGGACTGTTTTTTATTGCAATTTTAAATTCAGTTCATTTAATGCTGGAATGAAAGGAATGTAGTCTTCTGGAGTGGATTACATTTTGTCATCTACGCTGCGTTTGCTATCTATGCTAGAAATTTGTTACCTGTGTTTAGGATTATGACGTGATCAGCAGGAGTGTATCTCAGCAGCTAGTTACTGTATCGTTTGTCACCGACCTGTGAAAGACTGCATTCTCATATAGGACCACCCTTTTAGTGCAACTACTTTTAATTTTTATTTTTTAGTGCAACTATATATTTTTCAACTGCCAAGTTGAATAATCCATTCTCTTCATTTAGTCTTTTGTAGTGAACTTCGGTATGATTACTCTCAGAAAATGTCCTACATGATGAAGGTCAGCTGAGTCAGCTGACATGAACATTAGTTCTAAATGACTTTCAGGAGCATGTATAGTTCCAATAAGGATTTGATTAGCCTGAAGAATAAGGAAAAAATGTAGTGGGTTAAGATACTGATAGAATATGTTCTTCAATTAACTTTGTCTCCTTTACTCTCCTAGGTTAAGGACCCACCTGGATTTGGTGACCTGGTTCATGCATCCTTTGCTTCCGTTGTCTTTGTCCAATTGCTGTAACAACCAGCATACAGAAACTAACATTGCACTAGTTTTTGGCCTAGCTAGTAGTACAAGTTTGCTGGTGGTTCCTGTATGACTATCAGAGCCTTAATCGTTATCAGTGAGAAATAATCAACTTATTAGGTATGTGATCTGTCACGTTGTCACAAGACATTTTTCTTCTGTTGCTATGTTGCATTTACTTAGAAATAGAGCTAAAGATGGATTTTAGGAGTGACAGACTTATTAGATACAGTTTTAGTCTATCCAAATCCAAGATAGGATTGATATCATGATCATGGAGGCCAGGTTACGAGTGGTACTATACATAGATTCATGAATGTAATCATGAGGCCAGGTTACGAGTGGTACTATACATAGATTCATGAATGTAAGTTTCACCCTTTTTTGGATTCTTGAAAAGGCAAAGGCAAAGGCAAAGGCAAGGACAGGGAAATCTTTGATGTAGATAACTATAAATCATTTTCCCACTTGCCTTCTTTTTTTTATATTTTACGTTTCCTTTCTTTCGGGGTTGGGGATTCTGCGGACAAATGGAATCAAGCGTTAAAAAAATATGTGTGCATGAGTAGCAGTGGGTAACAAAAATGGGTCTGTGCTCACAACATGATTCCTTTGGATTCTTTTGATGGATGTGCTTCCCTTGGCAAACTGGTTGTTATATGTGCACGTCTTCAGACTTCAGTAATGCGTTGTTGATATTGGAGAGGAGAGATTGAACTTGTTACCTCATCCACTGGAGCGGTTGCTTTTATGTGATAAGTAACAGTTACTGCAGTCCCCTTAGTTGAAGGTTAATTACATGTCAATTAAGTGAAACACTGAAACATGAAAGATGCAGCAACCAGAGTCTTGCTAGTATATTTTTTTTTCACCTATTTTAACGTCTTGGGGTGTTCTTTGGTGCATGGATGGGACAACATTTGGTATTTTCTGTCGCAAGTCGCAACAGATGTCATATGTGTAAATTCTGATCGACTTATAGGCTGTTGCTTGGCAATTTTATTTTTTGCGTACTGTAATTTCAATATTTCAATTCGCATACTTACCATATCTGTTATTTCAATATTTCAGAGCAATATCGAAGCCACATTAATGAATTGTATTATAGTAAGCTTAGTTAGTAGCTGAAAATTTATTGTAATAGGAGATAGAAACAATAAATATTGACATAACAAACCTGATGGCCTCCTTTCCTCTTCCTCACTTTAATGGACAATCTTGTAGTTGTTGAACTTTCTACATTTCAGGTTTGGACAAAAGGAAATTTTACCTGATAATAATTTCTCCATTATTCCTCTTTTTGATTATATTTACCATTTATTTTGCATAAAATAAAATTTTGATATTCCATTGTTCCTTAATCCAATGCACAGGCAATGTGGACTCGTATTGTTTTTGGATGAATGAGAACCTTAAACCTTACTTGTATACTTAAAATATTAACAATTTCAAGCATTTTCTGATGAATAAGGAGTGGCCGGTACTAGTTGAGGTATTAATACGTTAATTAAACAAATTAGTAAAGCCAGAAACAAATCAGTTTGTTGATATCTAGGATTAGCAAAATCTAACTTTAATATAAGCAATTAGCTAGATTCGCTTATTATGATTTTGTCATGATGCCATCTTTGGTCCACTCATATAGTTAGATACATGCATTCTCCATATTCTCCATGTTCCTCATTGTCAAAGGAATCAATTTATTAATCACCAACATTATTCAATTATTTTGATATAAAATACCCTAAAAATATAATAATGGACGGTTATTTTTATATTTTCATTTTATTTCTTATAAATAAAGTACAAAAACTAAAATATACCACATTCATCAACCGGCATTAGTTGCACACTTGCACGAGACAACAAGAACGATGATGCATGCAAATACAAGCTATTTTATTGTTCATACTATTCACTGTGCAACAGACCCAAATAGTTAGACTACCAGCAAAGCACACGCAGATTAAGACAGTAATTACTACTATTAAACATAGATCATCAGACCCACCGGCCTCAAGTTCCAAACACACACAGGGCACAAGAACACATACACCATAACATCAATGGCGGTCGCTTTCCCTAATATACAAGCTGATGATCATAGCCTTGCTGCTGGTGATGTGTAACCAGGTCATCCAGCATCCACAGGTCCGACGACTCAGGTTCCCCCATTCCGAGCCCATTCGTCACCTCATTCGGCGTCACCGGCTCATCCAGGCCCAGGATCTTCTCCAAGCTCGAGATTTGCTCCTTCAGCTCATACTCATGGTGGTGATCAGCCGTAGTCTCACTCTTGGAGTAGCACTCATTCTGGAATGGCTGATAGTAAGGCCCCATTCCCATGCCCATCATGGCTAGTGCGCTCGACTGAGTTGACTCGGGAGCCATGCACCGCTTCTTTGACGGTGGTTGGAGCTGTGCCGGAGCCGGAGTAGCAGGGAAGTTGAGCTTGGCCTTTTCGCCGCGGATGCGCTTGGCAGCTTCGTCGTAGGCGAGAGCCGCTTCCTCGGGTGTGTTGAAGGTTCCGAGCCAGACTCGGACGCCTTGGTGTGGGTCGCGAATCTCCGCCGCCCATTTGCCCCATGGCCTCTGCCTTATTCCTCTGTACTTGTTCTTCCTCACTCTCTTCGTCTTCCCATCTGCTTCCTTCTCTGCAGCTCCGACAGTCGTCTTCTTCTTCTCCTTGATCTCAGTCGGCACTGCAACTGATACACGTCACTGATGTCGTCATTATTTCTTCTAGCACTGGAAATGCTAGTCATATTTGAGTTAAATTTTAGTTAAATTAGTTAAAATATTATTTTAGCTAGCTATTTTAAAAATGTGTGTATGTATTAATACTCTTTATTTTAACTAGCATTACATTAATATTATTTTTAAAGTAAAGATAAAATAGTTTAAATTTATTTATATATCACTTAAAATATCTTAAAATAAATGTAATAAATTATAGTTAGTCTTATTTAAGTTATTTATAATAGCTTAAATTTAGCTAGTCTGTTGGAGCTCCTAAAATATCCAAACACGCTTTCTAAAATAGCAAAAAGCTAAAATAGAGAGTTTGTTAAATTAATTTAGCTAACGAGATAGCTAAAAGTTATAATAGCTTAAATTTAGCTAGTCTGCTGGAGCTCTAAAAATATCCAAACACGCTCTCTAAAATAACTAAAAATTAAACTAGAGAGTCTGTTAAATTAAAGTTGCTCTTACAAATTAGCTGAAACAGAAAAATTAATCCACACAACCAACAACCGGTATGTTGTTGTTGCTTTTAAATTTTAAATCAATACTTGGGTCCTCTCCAAATTTTTGAACCTCTAATCTGGTTGTAGATAAAATCAATAATAATCGTTTCTAAATTATATTCAAAGATGGGCAGACAAGGAAAAAAAAATTGAGAAGAGCCTTGTTAAAGCCTTGTTAAAACACTAATAAAAAAGAAAATAAATTTTCAAATAAATCCTATACAGATTACAGAAACACAAAATTATATATATAGGACTGCAACAAAATCTGAACATGAAAAAAACTATGCAGCTTTAAGCCTAGTTTAAGGAAGAAGGAAAATGCTAGCTATGTACCTTTGGTGACTGCAATCGGGTCAACCTTTGGCTTCTGAGCGAGCTTGTGGTGAAGGAGCTGGGCGTTGTTGGTGGAAGAGTAGTCCAAGCCAAGGAGGTCAGAGATGGTGTCAAGCTCAGACCAGAGGTCCTCGGCGGTGAGCTTCCGGCCACGCTTGGCCTCGATGAAGTCGGAAATCATAGCACCTCCACACATGTTTGTTGTGAATCCAAGCACAACAGAAAAGTTTTCTTCTAAACTCAGACAGCTATAAACTCAGACAGCTCTTTCTTTTATAGACCGTCTGTTACGAGTAGCTTTCAGCGTAGAGACAAAAACATGCACAGGTTTTGGGCTTTCTTTTTCGGGATAAGCCCACTATCAGACGGCACCGGAAGCATCGGTAAAAAGGTTGATAGGTGAAATAGTGAAAAGATGAAAAGTGAACGGATTATGACCGCACGATTCTGTAAGTACGGTGATGGGTGGGGTCAGGGGTAACATGGGACTAAAGGTTGATCACGGGTCGGGTTGTAATTGGGAATAGTGTAAACGACGTTAAACGGAGACTGTGGCGCGGAAACAGCCGGTTTTACTGGCGCTGTCAAATGTAACGGACGTCGGATGGTACCAAAAAACTTTTAACGGTAGCAATGGGGAAAGCCGGAAACGAAAGCTCAAAAGCCTTTGCGCATGGTTATCTGGTGTGATACCATCTCTAGGAAAATTGATAAATAGATTTATTAATTTTTAAATAAAATTTTGTTCTAGCAAAATATTTAAGAAGTTGATAAATTTAAAAATTGATAAATTTAAAAATTAATAAGCAAAACTGATAAATTTATCAATTCATGAGAGAATTTATTAACGAATAGCTAAGTTTTAAACATCTTCAGTAGTGTAAATTATTTTGTTGCTAAATTTAACAATAGTTAAGAAATTTAACAATCGAAATAGCAATTATGCTCCACCACTAAATTGTTATTTGGAGTTAACTGATAAGTTTTAACCAATCATGAATTAACAAGTGGACAAAATGGAAAAAAATATAGCTTTTGCTTTAACAATCCATGAAACAATTGCTAAATTATCTATCTATCCTAACAATAGTTAGACTTAAGAGATAAATTCAGTTTACTACCATGAACTTTTGGTCTAAAATCAGTTTGATACCTCATTTTTTTTAATCAGTTTCATCCCTAAACTTTTAAAATGGCATCAATCTCGACCAAAATGACTAAAATAACTCTTGTTACGGTTTTACTTAATCTTTTTACTCTCTCTCTCTCTCTCTGCTTGACCTGGACTGAGATACCCTCTGCCTCCCTCAATCACCACCAAATCATGGCCAAATGTGTGGTGGTGCGCCGGCTCCACGCTGCCGACCTTAAACCTAATTACAGCCGACATGGGACTCTCCCTCACTATCTTCATTAACCCACCCGGAATGATATCAATTTCTCTCAAATCTCGATTTTTCACTAGACAACAAATCTCTCTCTGCTCTGACTGGCGCCGCAACGGCATGTACGTCGCAAGGCTCAACTCCGCCTATCTCTTTGCTCGACCTGGACTGAGATACCCTCTGCCTCTCTCTCTTTCTCTCTGCTCGACCTGGACTGAGATCGGTGGCATCGCCTCCAACCCGACATGCCTTGAATTGAACGGAGGCACACGGACCGGATCCCCATCACTCTCCGCCTAATCTGCTACGATTCGCTGTGCTCGACTTGGACTGAGATCGGCGGCACCGCCTCCAACCCAAGGACTGAACCACTGATCTGGCAACAATGCTCCGTCGTTGCCGCACCGACAACACTGCTTCAGTGCGCGCGTCTCCGGAAACACAAGTGGACCTGCGTCGTCCAATCCAGGAGTATCAAAGCCCACTGGACCGACGTCGCCTAGCCCAGCCCTTACCGGCTCGTCTCTCAGCACCGCCTGCAATGAATTTTCCACATGAGGTATGCACCATCTTTATCACCGGTCTTCATCCACCCCTATCACCAACAATGGATGATGTCGCGGTGCCAGTCACGCGTGTCGTGGCACATGTTGAGCCTCGCAACGTTCATGCCACCGGCGGCGAGCGTCTTGAGCTGGTCGGACCCTACCGAGGTGGGGCCGATGGTGCATATGAGCTTGGTGCGGAATTCATTCTCCTTGAGCTCGGCCTCGGTGATGGCATCGACCTCGATGGAGGTGGAGGAGGAGTAGTCTGGAGAAGGGGAGAGGACTACGCCGGAGGAGGTGCCGTTGGCGGAGACGAGGATGGAGGGGGTTTGATCGGAACCGCCGGCGGAGGCTTTGACGGAAAGGGAAGGGAAGGCGGTAGGAGAGCAGCGGTTAGGAGTGGAGAAAGGGGCGAGGATAAGGAGGAGTGGGGTTTGGGATTGGGGAAGGTTTGGAAATGTGTGTGTGTGTGTGTGAGAGAGAGAGAGAGAGTAAAAAGATTAAGTAAAACCGTAACAAGGGTTATTTTAGTCATTTTGGTCGAGATTGATGTCATTTTGAAAGTTTAGGGATGAAACTGATTTAAAAAAAAAGATGAGGCATCAGACTGATTTTAGACCAAAAATTCAGGATAATAAACTGAATTTATCTCTAAACTTAACTTCGGTTTAGGTATTCTGCTTGAGTTGAGTTTTGCTACAAAAATGCATAAATTTTATTAAAATTCAAGTTTAGCAACTCTGCTGGAAATGCTCTCTGCTCGAACACAACTCTCAAAATGGATTGATAAATATAACTTTTATCCAAATTTATCAACTATTTTTATCAACCATTATTAGAGATGCTCTGTTTGCTTAATAACTCTAATTTGTACATTGCAACATCTTTCCTGGTCACTCTGGACAGCCCTCCCCTCCTCTAAATTCATTCAAACTTTCACCAACACGCGATCCATGCTTGAAAAAAAATGAAACGGTTGAATAAAGCATGAAGAAATGAAGACGCTTCTGTATTTTGTTATTAGACGGTGTCATACACGAAAATTTCTAGTATACATGTTTGTATGTCATGCATACTAAACTGTGTGAGTATCATTGATTGAAGAAGCTATCAAGTAACCATGTAATGACCATTTGCCCCTCAAAAGTCTCTTATTTGCGATGTATTTGGACACATACACAATATGTATGCCATACAAATATGTACAATAGACAAACCCGTCATGCACTATGATTTTTTATATTTTTGATAAGATAATCAACTCAAATATTAAAGCTAGTCTATTATGAGTTAAACTCACAACCTATCGATCACTTATAAAGGGAAGACTACGCCATGGGACCAATAGTGTCGGGTGGTCACTGTGATTTAATGACTAAGTTTTTCAATTATGAGCTTAGTTATAAATCACTTTGGAATTCTGAATTAACTTGAGGTCTATTATTACGTGGCAAAAAAAATTTCCTCGTATATTTTAGGGAAGTGAAATCTATTTTCCAAATTGTAATCCACACTCATACTTTTTATTTGTGGTAACTTAACTTTAGTCATTAGTAACTTAACTTTTGTCTTTTTATGAAAATGATAACTAAAAATAAAAAGTGGGTGTGTAGATTACAATTTAGAGAGTGTGAATTTCACATCCCATATTTTAACTATGTCAGTTATACATTGAGATAAAGTACATACCGTCAATACAAAATCATTCATCTGATAAAAAACTGACCAACGACAAATAACCTAAAATTGGCTATTCACCTCCTATCTGGCTTTCTCACAACGAGAAATAACCTTTTTAATTACTATGCTATTATTCATAGATATAGACTTAGACGTGCTTCAAATAAGTGAGCATTTTAGTCAGAATATATATATGTGGTATATCATATGTATCATTGTGGTGTTATCACCATAAAGCTTTCTTCTGTCTAATGCGATCGATGGAGCCGGTTGATATGTAATTATTGGTTATTTTGCGCATGCACAATTATTAATGAATAAAATGATCATTTGATTTTAAGAAATGTTATGTATGCACTTATATGCAGTATTTTGGTCTGAAATATTCCTTAATTGTAATTTGAAACAATTGAGGATTTAGGAACATAGCTAATCGAGGGTTTCATCAAGAAAATATAGCTAATCGAGGGGTGGTTAAGAGCATGGGTGGAGGCATTCAAGGACCAAGGCACCCTTCCAAATTTCAAATTATATGTTTTAATTATGGAAAAAATATTGGTCAGTCATTTTATTTTTGAGGTTTCGACAGTTTAATCCTCATTTTCTCAATTTTGACAGCTTAGTCCCGTTACTTTTCAATGTTAGACAATTAAGTCCAACAGTCTATTTTCCATCTAATTTTTCATTTAAGTTGTTGAGTTGTCATTTCTCTCATGTCAAGTCAGTTGAATGAAAGGTAAAATCACTATAATACCTTTGGGTTTATTTTCCTGTTTCTCTAGCAAAAAGAAGGATGAAAATCCCTCCCAAACAAAAATTGGATGATGCAATTTTTGTTTTCGGTAAATTAGCACTTTATTGATTGACTTGCTAATTTTGAAGAATATGCAATGTGTTTTTGGTGACAATAACAATATTATGAAGGACTTATTTATGAATGTAAGTGAAATTTGTTTTTTTATTCAGTTTCCTTTAGTTATGCTTCAGTTTTTTTTTCTGATACAGTTATGCTTCAGTTCTTGAAGCTTGAATTTTAATGACTATCTTGCACAATAATTTTGGAGGGAAATGGTTTTAGTTTTGGAGAGATTTCCATATTTCTTTTGTTGGAGAAGCCAAAGGATGTTATAATGATTTTACCATTCATTCAGCTCACTTGGCATGAGAGAAAATGACAACCCAACAATTTAACGGTGAAATTGGATGTAATTAATTGTGTGAAATTGAAAAGTAATGGGAGTGACTTGTCAAAATTGAGAAAAATAGGACCGAAACCTCAAAATAAGAGGAGTGGGCAATATTTTGTTCTTTAATCATTTAAAACTTGGCTCAATTTAACCAAATTTTACTTAAATCGTAAGTATTTGGTACCCCTAACCCCAAATTTTAGCTGCTTGAGCTTTAGCTTGTTAACTATATAAAAGGATATTAAAACGTTCTCTTAAAGAAAGTAGTTAATTTGGTCATATTCCTAGTACTATTATGCATTTACCCTACAAATTAATTTAAATAGATCACTATATAAAGACCAAAAGTGTGGTTATTGGGATCTCTAAATTTGCTCACTAGACCTCATTTTATTGTGTATTATTAAATGACACATATATCTTCATACATAATGACTATTAAGGACAATAATTATACAAAAGAAAATATTATATTTATTCTCTCTAGACTTTCCAATTCAATAAGAATTGATTACATTTTTTATTATTTTCCTTATATATTTTCGTTTTCCAATTTCTTTTTATTAAAGCAAATATATATATATACACACACACAGTCCGGATCCAAAAAGGACGTCTTCACTGGGATTAAAGTGCGGACGTCCCACCGTTCTCTAACGGACGGCTCCGACGACGGCGCGGCTCCACCCGAGCGGACTCCAGCGACATCCCCGACCACTTTCCCTTCCCGACGAGATCGATTTAAAGGTTTGGGCAACAACCTCCACCAAAAACTTCACACAAGATCGATCTCGCTGGAAAACTAGAATTCGGCAAACTCGCCGTGGAGAGAAAGTGGTCGGGGACGCCGCTGGAGGGTGGAGGCGCGTGGAGGCAATTTCTTTTTATTCGGCAATTTCTTTTTATTTGCTTTAATAAAAAGAAATTGGAAAACCGTCGGGTGGAGGCGCGTCGTTGTCGGAGCCGGACGGTGGAGAACGGAGGGACGTCTGTACTTTAAGGGCGTGCGGACGTCCTCTTTGGATCCTCTACGTGTATATACACACACACACACAGCTTCTTAGCTGCGGACGTCCGCATTTATTCTTACTGTGCAGATTTCCACTTTACACTCACTTTTCAATCGAATTTTCACATCTCCACTGTCTAGTATCTAGATACTAATGTATAAATCATCTCTGCAAAATTTCAGCCAATTTGGTTATCATTAAGACACTCAAAACTGTGTTTTTCTGTTATAAACATGAACGGTTCAAGTTCGACAGAATTATGTTCATCCATTGTTTTAATCGAGTTTGAGTGCCTTAATGATAACCAAATTTGCTGAAATTTTACAGAGATGATCTATACATTAGTATCTAAAGACTAGACGGTGGAGATGTGAAAATTCGATTGAAAAGTGAGTGTAAAGTGGAAATCCGCACTGTAAGAATAAATGCGGACATCCGCACCTGAGAAAATCTATACATATATATACATATATGTATATATATATACACACACATAGTTTTTATCCAGAGCGAAGCTTCACTTTGAAATTAACGTGTGAAGTTCCTTATTTGACTCACTTTTTCGGTCATATTTCCACATCTCAATCGTTCAGTTTATTGATACTAATGAATAGATCATTATTGCAAAATTTTATCCAACTTGATGATTATTAAGGTACAAAATTAGATTAAATCAATGAATGGACCATAAATCTGTCTATTTAGAACTGTTTGTTTAAATAACGATTATGAAAACCCAAACGATTATCAAATTCGATGAAACTTTGCATAAGTGATATATGCATTGGGTTCTACCAACCGAACGATAGAGATGTATAAATATAACCGAAAAGTAAGTCAAATAAGGAACTTCACACATTAATTTCAAAGCGAAGCTTCGTTCTGGATAAAAGCTGTATATATATATAATAATTCATAAGAGCTAAAACAATGATCAAATATCGATCATGTGACATAAATTTTTGTATTATTATACATGTTGAACACATATATACTTGCAAGGTGCATAAATATTTTTGCAATATATATATATATATTGATTATAGAATTAAAATAATTTATTATGAGGTATAAAATAGAGATCAAATTATTCAAAATAAAAAAACAAAGAAAAAACAACACGTACAAAAGAGAAAGAAAAAAGTTAAAAAGATATATAGAATAGTTCATCATGACAAAACATTTTCTTGCATGAAAAAAATAATAAAAAATGAAGGTAGGGATAATGGATGTTCAAAAACAAAAAGGTAAAAACAAAACAAAAAACAAAGAATGAGAGGTCTATTGAGTGAATTGGAATAAAAGGTAAAGTAAGCAATTAATTGAAATATGTGTCAATAAATAACTAAGGTTATGTTAGGAATTTGAAATGAGGTCTAGTAAGAAAATGTTTATATTGAAAAGAAAAAAGACAGGTGTAGAGAGAATAAGAGCTATATTGAGCAAATTTGGAGATCTCAATAACTGCACTCAAAGACCAAACCCATGACAACAAATTTGTATATAAAAAAAAAAGATGTTCGGCTCTCTCTCTCTCTTGTTTGTTCTTACATCCGTCAATATGAGTAAACAATCGACTATTCATAGGTTCTTTAAAACAAAAGGTACTGAATCTAAAGCTGGTACGTACATCAGTACCTTTATTATAACCCAACTCTGATACTAAAACAGTAGTTCTTAAATGACTTTTGCGGTATGCAGGAGGGACGAGTCAACTGATGTATAATTTAGCTTAAGACCTTTTTCTATCATAGTAAATTTCATCATTAAGTTTATCTTAACTTTTTAAACATTTTTATATTGACCCTCCTCGATTATGATTTCTAGCTCCGTCTCTGGTTAAGAGTTATGTTAGGTAATAATAAGGATTTAGAAGCTAGCCCAACAGAAAACACGGGCGAGCCTTGGAAAAACAAAGCATGGACCAGAGAGCTCAAAGGCTAACCTGGAATTCCATATGACGAATGATATCATGGATGGAGGAGTGGAGCTACCATATCATCGTCATCCCTGAATGCATTGCAGAATTAACAGTTGGCTTTTAGGAATCAGCAAAGTTGCAAAGCAACGCTTTCTGATCCCTTAACTCCTCCAATGGAATTTCCCTAACAAACAAACCAACAAAGAAAACCTCATCACTAACTGCTCTCATCAGTAACACCCTTGTAGGCCACCGTTATCATAATTATATTTTCACAATTTTTAAGACCAGCAGCCAGAAAGATATCTTAAAACTGAGACGGCAGAGGTAGAGGTTGGACCTATCATTGATGTAAATCCCATTATTTATGAGCCGTGGAAAGAAGTAGCTGAAACTTAAATCACTGATTTCTCTTGATCTGCTTGTGTCCAGAAACTCATACAGACTCAGAAAAGCAATGAAGTCAGAGAAAAATGCATGGTCCTCTTCATTCCAATAGAAAAGAAGAGGAAAAGAAGAGGAAAAGAAGAGCAAACTATGAAATTTCAAGGAGGAAAAGTCCATTATTGTTATGTATGGGGACCAAACAAATTTAACAACCAATGGAGAAGTGGGTTCAACCAAATAGATAGAAGTGAAAATTGATCGAGAAGGGGGGTTGCATTTGGGTACCGAACTGCAACTGTTTCGTCCATACAAATGTTTTTTATATTGGTCAGAATTGCTCGTGCCAAATAGACTTGTTGATCGCCATTAGTACTATCTGGTACGTACTTTCCTTCTCTTTTGAGTTTGCTGGTTTCTTTCACATTCAGTGGGCTACTCGAGCAGATGAAACGTACGTATCCTATACTTAGATACTCATACACGTTGCAACATGTATATAAACCGTCATCTTATGCATGTATCAAAGCATCAAACTATTGCAGTCGCACAAAGCTAGTCTTATACGAATCAGAGAAAACGTCGTAGCTAGATTTCCTCAACTTGAATTGTTGGTTCGGTGCCTAGCTAGCTAGCTATGTAGTAAACACGAAGGAATCAAACAAAGAAATGAGTCAATAAGAGGACTAGCTAGTAGTACCCCGTGTGTGTGCTACGCAAAGTTAGCTAGTGTATTGTCTCCTATCCTTTCTGTTAATAATCTTCTATCAGCTAATTAACATCGATTTTAGATCTTGTATACTTGAGGTCTTGAGTCATACATTGACATAGCTGCTCTTTGGGATAATGAGAACGGCTGCACTGACCCTGCTTTGATCTCTGTTAACCAAGTAACTGTAAATATATGTGCAGCACGCACACTAGCTTGTTTAGTATCATGAGGAAGTTGTGCATGCTTATTATCATATGAATTGGATTGGTTATTGACTTATTAGTATTGAAGTCATGAATGGATGAGCTCTAGTACGCCATTAGAATTTTAGAAATAGGCAGGTGTACATCTAGTAAATGAAGTTACAGTGCATAGGCACGTGGTGTATGGAAACAATTCAGTGTATTTTGGCCAAGTTTATGAGATATTGGAGAAATTTAAATTATCAGAAATCTTAGGTATTGGTCGGAGGTAGGTGATTTTCTGAGTTTATTTTCTTTCATATGAAAATGGATTTTGATTTTTGTAAGAATCCATCAATAGTTGCCAACGAGGTTTGGCGGCAAGAACGAGTTTGTGGTGGAGACCTCATATGAAAATCCATACTTGAAGGCTGGTGTGAAGATACGTGTCCACTGTCAGTCTTTTAGGGTTGAGGTTGCAGGTTTGCCCTGATGATGGTGGTGTAGGGTAACCAAGCTCTCACCTAAACTTTTTGTAACAAAAAAAATCCATCCATAGTTAGATCAATTAAAAAAAATAAAAATGTGTCATTTATCTAAATGGGGTGTGTAAATAAGTAGATATGTTTTTAAGTTGGTCCTAGCCTAATGAAACCTGAGCTTGAGTTTAAAACGTTAGTGTCGATTCGGATCGATTATTTTACAAGCTGTAATCGTTAAAAGTGGCATGATTCGAGCCGAGTTGGGTCTTTAGGTTTTTGGGCCTAAAAACATTATCACAAATTCATAATTCAACACTCTATCAGTGCTAATTTGCTTGTTTTTCTGCAAACTTGGGTACTACCTCACAACTTCTTCAAACATTATCAACAGCTCACATCACCATCATCAATACAACTTCTGCAAACAACTCATGAACTAAAACTAAAGCAAAGAGGCCAAGAGTAGCCAGTTCAATTGTTCAACGGACTGAGATAGCAAAATGCAAATCACAAACACACAAAGTTACAAAGACAAAGCCACAAACCATAAAGTTCAAGGCTGACCTAAATCATCCAGGCATCAGCCAAATTAACAGTCACCAACAATGAAGTACAATACCAATGCAAAAACTTAAAAGTCGCCATGTTACATGAATGGATGTTTTTATTCAAAGGTACTTACTCTTTAGCTGGTCTATTCAAGATTACAAAGGTACATTTGAAGACAAAACATGGCGTCCTATTGTAAACTAAGGCCTCGTTTGGTTCACGGATTGGAAATGTTAGGAAGAGAAAATTGTTTATTTCCTTTGTTTGGCATACCTAAGGAAATGAACGACTTTACTGCAATATGAGAAAATAGATGAGAAATTTGATTCTCCCGCATACAATTGTACTTTCTCAACATTAATTGCATCTTTCAAATATTATTTTAATGCATGTTATTACCAAATTATCCACAAAATTTTTGAATTTTGAATAATTTATATTTTAATACTAAGGATATAATTGGTAAATTAATGTTACTTATTTTCCTATCTATGCATAAACTAAACATTAGAAAGAAAAGTAAAATACATTTTATAGTTACTTTCCTGACGTTCCCAAACACCTCGTAGGGAAACTAGTGTGAAACTTACTTTCCTATGTACATAGGAAAGACCAAGGAACCAATTTATTTTCCATCATCCAAACGAGGCCTAAATTTGCCATCATAACCTTTTAGTTTTATTTTTTTGGTCTAGGGTCTGAAAGATCTAGGAAGCATGGAAGCGTGGCTCTGCCCACGATTCGCGCTTCCGAAGCGGAAGCGAAGCGGAATCGTGTCGGAAGCGATCGGAAGCGCATGGAATCGCGCTTCCTGGAAAAAGGCTGTTTGGGAGCGCGACGGAAGCGCGAGCTTCCAATTCGGAAGCGTGCAATTTTGATCCGGAAGCGCCCAAATTCGAAACCAAATACCACCCAGCCCAAAATACAAAATGATGATGATCATAACATCTCAAATGATAAACTAGCAAACTGCATGTGATCCTTGGTGTCAAACATAACATACGAAGACTTGAATCTCGAAGAAGAAGAACACGAAGACCTCGAAAACGAAGACCATATCCAAAACGACGACATGGGTAAGAATCTTTGGAGGTCTAAGGCTCGCCAGTCCTCCACAGTCGCCGACGTCCGACAAAGAACACAAATCAAAGAACGTCGATGCTCGATCTCCATAGGTGCCCTCTGATTTTCAAGATCTAATTCTCTCCCTATTTGATGACGCCGAGATGAAGGAGATGGTGAAGAAATTAAGGCTGAGGCTTATCAGAGAGTGAAGAGGAAAGAAAAGAGAATTGGGGCTCTGGGTTCACGTGAAAGAGATAAAAGGGTTGTAGCTTATGTTTATATATTTAAGGTTAGTCTTTGATCAATCCAACGGCTCACATGAAGCCACTATATACAAGTTAAAAAGAAAAAATAGTCTTAATATATATTACCGGGCCGGGCCGGGATTAAATGGGCCAAAACTAATTATTAATTTTTGTATAATTAAATATATATATATATATGTATTATTTTATTTCGCCGCTTCCAGAACGCTTCCGCTTCTAATAAATTTTGAAAAAAAACGCTTCCGCGCTTCTAAACGCTTCGCTTCCACGTTTCCGCTTCCGATTCCATGCAACGTAGTGAAAGATGCATTCATCAAACACAAACCCTAAACCCTGGTCTGAAAGATGCATTCATCAAACACTATTCTTCTCAGAAAAAAAAAAAACGGAAAACTAGACATAATTTTAACGCTAACACAAGGATTGAAAGAAAAACTGGAAAGGAACACTTAAATCAGCTTGTCAAAGCTTTAAATCTATTAGCCGATCGACATGGCAGACCATCTCTTGAGAGCACAGGAGTGGGAGGTTGGGGTTCGAATCACCCATGCCTCAGCACACAACCTCCTCCTTCACATGCTTAAAACTACCGAATGCATTTTCGTTGAACTTAACTGAATTAAACTTCATGTCGGTAAGTGGACTGTTTATGATAGTCGCAACAGAGAACAATACTAACATATCCATAAATCATAAATGGAACATGTGAGGGCCTTGAGGCACAGATGAATAAGAGAAAATATCAACAACAAAACCCTCATTTGCTCAAACATCTCATGTCTAACAACCCACCTGACATGGTTTTAATCAACAGAACGACAAAGACATAGTAACAAGAGCTTTCCCACATTAGGGAAACAAGTTCAGTGTAATTCTTCAATCTCTATATTCCAACACCACTCTCAAGTCTGAAGTATCAAAGAATCATTCCCAATCGCAAGCCATATAATAAACCAAGATAACCACGTACAAGTGAGACCACCCACAATTGCAAGTATTCAAGTAAAATGCTATCATTCCCCATGAATCTATGAATGTAAGAGGGGAAGGGGTATCAACCGAAATGAATAAATGCTAACATTACGAGATTTTCAAAATCCTCTAGTCTGCCAACTGTGTCAAGCGGTGAATGGTGCCTCTTGCAACCCTGTTACCAGGATCAATCCTCAGAACAGTCCTCAGATCTTCAGCCCCAAGTCTGTACTTTTCCATACTCTCATACAAGAGTGCACGCTGTACCAGAACAGACACATTTTCATCATCTTTTTCTAGAACCTGCAGAGGATGAACATATCTGAGACCACTCCCTTCTGTAGAGATTTGAAGGACATGGAAAACCATAATTTGATTGAATTAAGATCATAAACAACTTAAAGAACCACACATCTGATATGCACTGCTGCGCTGAATGTGACTCCTTGAATTAGCAACTTCTTACTAAAGAAAGAATTTACAATGATTCTTTAACCATATGAATCAAATATGTCATGCCAAAACAGCTATTGAAAAAGAAACTGCCTTTTAGTAGGAAAACTTTACATTCCACCACAAGGTGTCAAGGTCAAACAGCCAAACCTGAACTTCAAGTCGTCTATAACAAAAAATGGTCAGTATGCAAACTCTAGCATCTAATGAAGTAAGGTTCCCTTGCTCTTTCACTTACCATAGGATTTAAACCTAGGATCTACCGTTCTACTCTTCAGCAAAACCATGGGCATTGTCCCTTACCTTACTTCTCTAAATCTAATTGCTATTTAAGGAATAGCCAGCTTACTCAAGTGCAAAATAACATTTTGCAGTTATAGGAACTTAATAACAATAACATCAACAAAAAGTAATCACCAAATCGCATGCATTTCACAATATGACAATGTAAACTATTAAAGGAAGCTTATAAATGCATAACATCTCGAAGGAAAGCCAACAAGAATCAAGATACCTTTGTGCAGTCTGCCACCGCTTTCTTGTACTCCCCAACTTCTTTATAACACGAAGCTCTGCTTGACAATACGTCCGAAAGGGCAGACCTATCAGCCGCTTTCTCAAGAAGCACTACAGCCCAAGACAACCACTTGATAGCATCCGGATACTGCCCTTGCTTGTAATTATCCATTCCCTTACTCTTTGCTGCAGAAGCAGATACCCCAGCTGGAGGAGGTGGAAGACCCTCAAGCTCAGTTGTCGAACCACCCATATCATCCACTCCGCCTCCAAACTCCGTCCCCCAATCATCGATTCCAGAGGATTGCTCTACTCCAACTCCACTACTTGCAGCTGCAGAACCAGCCCCGGAACCAGAGGAAGTCGGAAAGAACATATCAAGCGGATCACTGCTAGTAGACTGAACAGGATTCTGCTTAGCCGGAGTCCCAAAATCACCAAAACCCGAAAACGGATCCGACCCCATAAAACTATTACCACTAGCAGGAAATGCACTAGCCGTGCTTGGTTTCGGAGCATTCTGAAAATCCCCAAATGAATCATCAGCAACACTACTCTTACTGCTCCCTTTACTCGCCGTGGTCTTAATACCAACAGCTGGTTTCGAAGCAAGATCAAGCAAAGAACCAAATGGGTCTTTCTTAGAACCAATGCCGCCACCTCCAACACCACCACCGCTCATATTCCGCAGCGAAGGGCCTCCGAGGCTCTGAGTCTTAGTATTACTACTAGCATTAACCCCACTACTGATCTTACTTGTACTATTAATCCCACTAGAATAACCCCCAGAACTTCCAGAACCACCCCAATTGATACCACTCTGGCCAGAACTAACACCGGCGGTGGATTTGGGCATCGAATCAGCCACATTTCCCATCGAAAACGAGGTCTTATTCGACCCCGGAGTTGCGTTTTTGAGAGGAACATTGGTGGTACTGACCTTACCGCCCATGGCAGAGCTAACCAAATCGCCGAAGAGATTGGGGTTCTTGTTGACGACGGCGATCGGAGTGGTGGAGACCGAAGGGGCGGTGGAGGCCCAGCTCTTGCCGAAGATATCGCCGACCATGGAGGTGGGGCCGTTGAGAGGGGTGATCTGGGTCGGGGCGGGTTGGTGCTGCCAGGCGGGTTTGGATGGCGGTTGGGAGGGGGTGGAGAAGGAGGAGGCTTTGTTCTTTTGGTCGTTGAGGGATCTGGGGCGGTTGGATCCCAGACCCAGATCGAAATCGAAGTTGGAATTCATAGTGGAATTGGGTTTTTGTTTGAGGATCAGACTGGAATCAAGAGAGGAAGTTTGGATGAGATGAGATGGGATGAGCTACCTGAAATCTGAGAAAAGCAGAGGCTGGAGATGGGGAGGTGCTTAATTGACGAGGGAGACGGAACGAAACACGCAGGAGCTTTTGCTTGTCATAATAATGGGGAGGCACGGTGGTGCCAATTATACTTGTATTTGTTTTCTTATTATTATCATTCTGGTGATTTGGTTTCCTTTGTCACCTTCTATTTTGGGTCAGCTGAATTTGGGTAAATTACCCGTTTTGATTTTTCTTACCAAGTTACATGGTGCTGTTGAGGGTATATTTACTTGCTTAGAACGACAGAGATCCAGTTTGGTATTGAGTTTTGAAGATTAAAATAACTTATAATCATTATTTTAGATAGATTTAGTAAAATTTTAAAACGGGCTTATCTAGAACATTTCTATTTAAATAACCACGATTTTAAAAAGCATGTTAGGGTTGCTTATTTAAAACTGAGTTTTTAAACCACAACACCAAACTAAGCTAGAGTCTGATTGCATAATGCATTTACTAACACATAAATGAGTTATTTGTTTCAATCTCTCACTTACACGGAGGAGATGGAGAACTGTTACTTAACCAAAAGGTCACAATCAGGTGGATTTACTTCAGTTAACCAAATGGTCGCAACACAATCAGATTCATTCAGCTTCCGAATAGCGAATTCATACCTCTACACTAAATAGTCGTGAGCAATATAATCAGGTTTGAAAGAGGGTTACTGTTATATGCAATATGAATATTAGCCAAGTCATATCATTTGCCAACTTGAATATTCATATTCAAATGAGGGGCAGAAACAAGGATTACCAACTGAAACCTCTTGAAGTTCATTACTGAAACAGTCGCACCCATGTACCAAGGTTTGTGTCATATCTTGCAATTCAATAGTACCTCCCATTCTACTTTGATGGCTATATCCAAATAGAAGGTGAAACAAAATACCTAGATAAATGAAGCACGAAGAAGAAGACCTTCATAACTCGAGGACAAGAGTGCTATGAAATGCCAAGCTACTACACAATATAATCCCAAATCTTATATCATACTACTCCTTCCCTTCCATGTCTTTCAAAAGAAGAAGCTCTAAGAATTCAGATCTTGCACCTACTAGAAACAAGTACCTTTCCACAATTCTACCCAACCATAGAAACAAGTAGCCTATCACTCCGATTATAACCCGGATCAGATGGAAACTTCTCATCTCAAACAATCCACCAAGTATCTGGCAGAAGAGAAAGATTTCTCTGTCCAACCCACCAAGTGCCATTTAACTGACTGCTGCTCGAGATCACTCCAAACAAATATTTATATGGAAGATTTATGAATGGATAAAAAGCAAGGCAGCAGTTTCAGACTAAGCAATAGAATGTTCGATAATCAAAAAATCAACCTGATATATCATCAATCATCATACAGTAGTTCCAAGCCTCGGTGATTTTTCAATACATACTCAACATAAATAAACATGAACAAAATGACAGTATTTGAAGAAGAAAATTTGAGAAAATTCGACACAAGTATTCACAAGTCTTAAATTCATACTGATGTTATGAAAAATGGTTCAGGTGTGTATATAAACCAACATGCAAATTCATCAGTAGATATAAGAGCAGAAATTTTGAGACTAGAGTTTTGAATACTTAAACATCCCTCTTGTTTAAACTCGTCCTGAGATAGTTGCTGCATAGGCCCTCTCTAATCATGAACCATATTCTATTTTTGCACTGGCTGTCTTCTTTCAACTGGCATTGTTTCCCGGCGTCTATCATGTCGTGGGCGAGGCCTGTTTCGACTGTTATTTTGCCTCTCAGTGTACCTATACTGTGGCCTGGGGATGACTTTCCCATCGATATATAGATCCCCTGGAATCCATCAAAGAAACAAAACTTAAAATACATGAAAAAGAACCACAGTTTGGAAGTTATTATTCAAACTGAAATTTCTAACGCCTTTCAAATTTTAGACAATTACCAACCTCCATAATCTTTGTTAGGCACATCAAGGTACGAATCCGGCAAAACCCAAAGAACACCAGGCTGCTCTGTTTAAACAGAACAAATTATGCAATGAGAAATCAGAGCTAATTATAAGCACATCATGAATTGGAGAGATTGAAAAACAAACAACAAACCTATCACTTCCAATCATACATTCCAGAATTCAAAACCAAGACATGTCAATTCTAACAAAAAAGAACTATACTTTAAATCTTTAAATCTTTAAATCCTAAAGCCTCATCACATTACAACTCAATCAGATACTCAATTTTCCTATACAATCTTAGCTCCACAAAAGAATATATCTAGAATTCAAAGCAACTGAAGCACATCCCTAGACCTTAAACCCTAATTCAAGGGCACAAACAATCCAGCAAACCATTACCTTTAACCTTGAGAGAAAGCTCTTCAGAAATCAAAGCCCCAAATCCAGTGTAGGTCGTCGTCGAAACCGAGTAAATCTTCTTCTTGGCCTCCTCCTCACTACAACAACAAAAACCCCAACATCAAAACAACCAATACAATTCAATAACGACAAGAAACCCGAATCAACCACCCAACCTTCCGACGACCGAAGCTAGGGTCTTGACGTAGCTATTGATCATCATCTCCTCGGAGGGCTTAGGGTCGCTGAACTCGAGGACGATGAGCCAGTGCTCGTAGTCGCAGCCGTCGAGGAGGATGGTCTCCTTGGGCGGGCGGTTGTTCCAGTTGGGAGAGGTGTCGTTGAGGGGCGAGTAACCCGACCCGGAAAGCTTGCGGGTTTGGGAGTGGACCGGGTCGGGAAATAGGGAGGGTTGTTGGTTGTTGAGAAGAGCGGAAGCGAAGCGTGAGCGGGAAGAGAGTGAGGGGTTTGAACGAGCGGAAAGGGTTCGGGCGAGGGCGGAGGCTAATGTGCGCCGGGCGGCGGAGTAGGCCATTTTCAGAGGTCTCTCTCTGTTTGGCCTTCTGAAACCCCAAACTGAACTATTTGGCGAGAGTGAGTTTACCCCTTAAACCCGAGCATATTGTACGACCTGTCGTATTGTTTCACGTAGAAGTTTGCTGTTTTTTGGTGGGATGTGAAATTTACGTACCATTTTTTTATTTTTTGGTTAATATATTTATTAACAGATAAAATTTAAATTGTTAAAAAAATATATGTAGATTTCAATTTGGGATATGTGGATTTCAGAACTTTTTTTCATATGTCATATGACATTTATTTTTGAATGTAACGAAATGATTATTAAGTAATCAAATTGTTGTGTTTACTAACAAATAAATAAATCGAAATGATTCTAAGAAAAAGTATTTATGCATTTACTAACATGTGAAAAATCGGAAATGAACTATGTCTCATCACTTTATAAGGAGTCGATTTCTGAATTCTTGGAATTTGATTTTTAAGGAAAGTGATGAGTTTATGAATCAACCATCCAAAATCGATCAATAGTGATTTATTTTTTCTCTATATCCACTTGTTTTTAATTGATGATTATTCTTAGTAAAACCGTAAAACGTGTCATCAAAGAGAAATTTTGATTCAATGATCTCACCTTGCCTAGCTAGCTTCCATGGTGCTATTTAATTAAGATTTTCTCTATCTTAAGAAGCTTCTTGTATATCTGTGCGCAACTACTCAAGTAATGAAAGCAAATCAAGTAATCAACTACTAGGCTTTGTAGGGTATCCTCATCAAATTACTCCGAGAATATATGCTGCACAAATCAAACATATAATTCCCCCCTTCCAAAATGTTAAATTTAAATACATGATAGACGCCCCTTAATTGGTCCCAAATTAATTGAAGTAATTTCTTCCTTGCTCCATCATCCCCTTTCCATGTAATCGTATATGTTGTAGTAAATCAGGCCGGCCACTCTTCAACTGCAAGCCGGTGGGTTTTGAATGCCACCATAACCTATTTTCGCATTCTTGCACTGAGAGCTAGTCCTAACTTTCTTCGGACCTACGTACTTCAAATCAATGTCACGAAGCTCAATGTCTTCACAAGGAGAGTGGCTGCTGCAGATTAGGTCCACTGCAATATCCGATGATGTTGTTCCCTTAACGTTGATGTAATGCACATTGCTAATCTTCACTTTCGATGGCTGCCTTTGTGCACAAATCAGAACAAGCATTTGAATCTAAAAGTAGCCCTAGAGTAAACTAGATTTAATGATATTTTTTACGTACCGCTTTGTTGCATTTGTCATTACAACCGTACTCCTGGTCGATTATGATGGGGTTCTTAACATTTTGCATGATTAGGTCCCGGAAAATCATGCCGGTAGCTAGACTTGGCTGCGAACCGGGCCACGACTTGATTCTGATACCGTTGTCTGTGTTGTTGAAAGTGCAGTTCTTGACAACGATCCCTCTTACATCATTTTCAGTCTCGTACTTGCCAAGGCTACCAACGCTGATTCCATGTCCAGGTCCGCAAAAGACTTTGTTGATGGCAATGTTGGTGGATCCCTGAATCATACCAACGCAGTCATCCCCAGTAGAAATGCGAGTTCTGGCAATCCTCACGTTGTTTGAGTCACTTATGTGTATGCCATCGGTGTTAGGGCTTGTTGCAGGTGCTTCGATTTGGACCCAGTGCACCCTAATGTTATGGCTCTCTGTAATGAAAATGTGCACTCCTTTAGGGTTTAGCGAATTGATGCCGCGGATGACCCCGTTTGTGACTCTGTTAAATTTTAGGTTCTGCATCCATTAGTTAAGTCGGACTTTTAGTTTCCAGAAATCTTGACAGGATGTTATAAGTTGTCATGCAAGGCAACAAAACTTATCGGTGGGAGTGGACTGCAGTTGCTGCCGCTGCAGCTCTCAACGTGTTTCCAGACACTTGAACCTTGACCATCAAGAGTACCCCTGCCTGTAACGATCACTCCGTCAACCTTTTCAATTAAGATCCAGGATGGTTCTTCATACAAGGACAAGTCATTGGCTCCTAAAACAGTTCCTCTAAATTCAACAATGATAGGCTTCTTGGAGGTGCATGGACCCTGAAATATAACCGGTCCCACTTTGAATGTTCCTTCCGGAATCACAACCCTTGATTTCCCGGTGTGAGTACCTCGGCACGCCGCAATCCATGTTCGTATGAAAGACTAGTGATTCAATTTCACCATATACCAGACCCAAATTAAAAGAAATATAATTTCATCAGACACATATTTTAGTATTCTTGAGACAAATGTTATTTACGTTCTAAGATTGTTTCCAAAATTTTGTTTTAAAAGTTTAGAAACACTCACAAGGGCTGAATCTTTCTTTCTATTGGTGACGGCGCCAAAATCTAGTACGTTAAAGATTTTCTCAGTCGGATCAGCTCCACCATGGCGAGCCAAATCGTTGCCGCGTAAAATATCCGGTAATAATGGAGGAAATATCTGTCTTTCAGTGGCAGTTGCAAGATGGGCTAGTGGAACTAAGCACGCTATAAGAAAGGCGTGGCTCCAAGACATTCCTGTGTTGATAGCCATGGCCACCCTTCAATTTAGTACAGGTGCTTGCTTGAATTGTACAAGTTTTTATAATGTTTTCTAAAGTTAATTCATTACAAGCGTCCAAGCGGGAGGCCTAACTATTAAAATGTGGATGAACTGATCCTCTTTGCGCCTCTTTGTTATGGCTTTGTTTAATTTTGATCTTCTTTTTTTTTGGTCGTTGGTTTTATTTTGATCTAATTAAAGAAATTGTTACAGCGGCTGCTTAATTGGTTTTAATTAGGTCGTTAAGGGGTGTTGCTTTGTGTGAATGAATTAATATCCTATATATGTTTAAGGTGCTGCTGCTGCATATGTAAATTGTCCTACTCACTCCAACCATAGTAAGCTTACTTCTTCTCCATACATTCCATCATCTTAATTCCTTAATGATCTTTGCGTTACCCACCAAATTCACAATTAACAGAAGTTTAAAGAAAACTGAACAGATTTTGTTATCGGGGGACAAAGATTCATGAACTTATTAATTGATTACTGGAGCCGTTCGTCGCTCTATTTCTGCCGCAGCATTCTACTCAATGATCTGTACTGTCAACTAATCATAGATAAGCTCAGTTAATTTGTAACTATATATATACTGCTCTCCTCCTACACGTAGGATTCCTGCAGTTCAAATTTTATCTCTACATTTCTAACTAAATATGTCCTTGTCTACTCCCTCAAACAGTTGGTTCTAGGAAAGCAGCTAGCAGCTAGTATAAAAGTAGTTGGATAAGAGAAGAAGTAGAACGAAGTGTTTTCGCTTTAAAACCCTTGCCAGCTCCCCGGAGTAATTAAATTTTGCCGGAAATAGATCTAAGGCTTTGTCCTAATAAGATCTCAGATAAATTAATGTAAGTAAGATAAATATTTTTGCATAAGCACGGACTTCACATACAATATTTTGGATCTAGCTATATATACTATTCAGAGTTTTCTATTCATATCATTTCCTTTTTTTTCTTTTGTACTTCTTGATTTCATCGCTTTTTTTTTTGTGTATTTCAATTGTATACATGAAATATATTCACATTATATTTCATACTGAAACATGGAGTATACAGATATTTTACAGGAGCACTAGTACTGATAGATTCCAGCGACTTTCGCAGTCCATCCTTGTCGGAGGCCTGGGAATTAAAAGAAAGTAGAAACTAGAAAACAAACATACACAGAAAAGATACATGCGCATATACCAAGGATATCTAACAATACGTACGTACTAATTAAAGGCTAGGAGCACGATTCGATCATTTTTCTTCTCTGCGCGCACCAGTGAACTAATTTAGCCACGATGAGTCTATTTCTTGTTATTACGGTATTCAGTAATCACATATCCTCCGTAGATTTTGGCTGCTTCGCTGCTGTTGATGATTTTCGCAGACGAAGAACCTTCAACAGGCCTCTTGGTGTGATTAGGAACTACTTGATGATATTCCATATTGACCACCTGTGGATCATAGTAGCCTTGCGAAGGACGAGGAAGAGGAGGCCTAGTACTCGCGTGACTGGTCTGTGACCAGCTGCTTCCACTGTACTCATTTTTCCTAGCGTTGTAGTATTGTTCTGAAGGGAGAAAGACTTTTTGTGGTGTCATGGGAGATGTATAATGGTACTGCACGTCGCGGCAGTCCTCTATTATGGTGTGGCTTTCGGATAAAACTTGGGGTGCCTTGCAATTCAAGAACACACTACCATAGCTCCCGCCTCGCAGAGGAAAGCGTTCAAAAGCCATATATGCTTAAGAAAAGAAGAAACAGAAGTTGAAATGAACACACAGATCAAGTAGCTAGCTTAGGTTTGCCTTGTCTTGCTGAATCAAAGCTTTGAGAACCTAGCCTTATATATACAGACCGGAGTTTCCGAAGCCTCTGAATGAAAAGGGGTTTGGATAATATTCTCGTGATCCTCCATTATGCTATTCTATGATCTTTACTTCTTTAGTAGGAATGTGATAGAACGAATCCGATACTCTAAAAAATTACAAAGTGTTTTTCTTTTTCCTCTTTTTGAATTTTCAAAGTGCTTCTGAAGTACGCAGCATAAAACTAATATTTATGGATTAAGAACCCCATATAATGGGGTCTCTAATCATTCTAATCATCTAATGGGGTCTCTAATCATTCTAATCATCTAATGGGGTCTCTAATCATTCCACGCGTAGAGGGTAGCGATGAAACAATAATGTATAGAATAATGAGGGCAGGTCTTGTCCCTTTCTTCTCTTATTGGGATATATATTATTCGATAAGCACATGACCATTCTCACTTTGTGCTTAATCAGTTCATTGTTGGACCATAATCGATCAGTACGAGAAGGTAGTTCCAGTATTAGAACAGAAACAAAATAAAACAAGATAACTGTTTGTTTGCTTGTCATGTTAAATGAATTCTGTTTTATTCTTGAAATGTTTTTTTTTTCTTCCTATTATTGGAAAGTTAATAAGATTATTTTGAGAAAATTCACTAATTTAGACAAACAAGAAAAATTTAAATCCCAATATCGTTTGGTCTAGTGGCATAATTAAGTCTCTCTTTATAAGTGAGAAACGACTCACAGTATTGTAACACATTAATTGTGTATTTGATAAAAAATAATAATAATTTAAATGTGCATATATGCAAAATCGAGTCTCACTAGTGGAAAAAAACACTTAGCCGACGGAAAAATAATATTTCCGTCGTCTAAGATCTACTTAGCCGACGGAAAACCTTCCGTAGCCTAAGTTTTTACCTAGCCGACGGAATATTTTTCCGTCGGCTAAGAAAATCTTAGGCGACGGAAATTTTTACCTAGCCGACGAAATATTTATATATAAATATAAATGATTATTTATGATAACTTAGGCGACGAAAAATTATTCCGTCGCTTAGGTTATATCTTAGCCGACGGAAATATCTACTTAGCCGACGGAACCAAATTTTAAAAAAAAAAAATTTAAATTTTTTGGCGGGGATAACTGCCGCTTAAATATTTTGAACTTAGGCGACGGAAAAATATATTCCGTCGACTAAGTTCAAAAATTTTAAGCGGCAGTTATCCCCGCCAAAAATTTTGAATTTTTTTTGGCTCCATTTTATAACTTTCAGCTCTCTCCCTCATCGTTTTCATCTCTCTCTCCCTAGCTCGTCTGCTTGCTCTCTCTCTCCCTCGTCTGGTTGCTCCCCCACCACAGCGGTGCCTCCTCCTCCTCCTCCTCCAAGCAACGCCGCCTCCTCCTCCTCCTCTTCTCGGCGCCTCCTCCTCCTCCTTCGCCGCGGCACCTCCTCCTCCTCCAAGCAACGCCGCCTCCTCCTCCTCCTCTTCTAGCCGCGGCACCTCCTCCTCCTCCTTCGCCGCGGCACCTCCTCCTCCTCCAAGCAACGCCGCCTCCTCCTCCTCCTCTTCTAGCCACGGCACCTCCTCCTCCTCCTTCGCCACGGCACCTCCTCCTCCTCCAAGCAACGCCGCCTCCTCCTCCTCCTCTTCTCGGCGCCTCCTCCTCCTCCTTCGCCGCGGCACCTCCTCCTCCTCCAAGCAGCGCCGCCTCCTCCTCCTCTTCTCAGCGGCAACTCCTCCTCCTCCTCTTCTCGGCGGCACCTCCTCCTCCTCCTCTTCTCGGCGCGCGGCACCTCCTCCTCCTCTTCTCAGCGGCACCTCCTCCTCCTCCCGGCGAGTTTAGCGTCGGAGGTGGAGTGGAGTTGTTCGGGAACACGTAAACATAACCGTCGTGGTCGCCGGAGAAGAGGAAGAGAAGGAAAAAAAAATTATTATAAAAGAAAAAAGACCTAAAAAAACGAAAAAAAAACCCGCCAATTATTCTAAAAAAAAAAAAATTAAATTTTTACTTCCGTTGACTAAGATCTTAGGAGACGGAATATTCCGTCGGCTAAGAAAAACTTAGTCGACGGAAAAGTAATTTTCGTCGACTAAGTTCCGTCGACTAAAATCTTGGTAGACGGAACTATTCCGTCGACTAAGTCCCACTTAGCCGACGGAATTGATGATTCCGTCGGCTATTGTCATAGCAGACGAAGCTTAGCCGACGGATCTTAGCCGACGGAAATTCCGTCGGCTAAGATCTTTGCAGACGAAATATATGTCTTAACCGACGGAACGGTTCCGTCGGCTAATAGCCATAATCCAGTGGTGTCTGTATACGCGTTCCAGTTTCAAATTCATTAATTTGATCAAAGGCAGTGTGCTTGATGAAAGTCTAAACGTGATACATCAAATAATAAGATGAAGCTATAATTAATTGCGTACGAATCTTAAATTAGAACAGATTTGCTGAAATCCCTTCCAACTTATGAGGAAGGACGCGTAGCTCAAGAACATTAGGTCAAGTGGCACCGAAAGGCTGGGGGTGAACATTAGTTCATCGCAAGAACATTGTTCTTTATCCAGAAAGATGCTGGGATGTTGATATAAGGTACCGTTTGTTGACTTGCATACCATCCCTGTGAGTCAAATTCAGTCATACTGTAACAGTGGTAGAAGCGTCTTCACCCAAAAAAGAAGAAGAAGAAGAAGAAGAAGAAGAAGAAGAAGAAGAAGAAAACGAACAATGGTAGAAGCGCGCATCTGTTACCAGCCCAGACGTACACTGAGTCACACAAGCGAGTTGCCATGCATTTTTGGCGTAATTTACATGTATGATGAGAGAGAATTCCTAACATGTAAACTGCAATATATATACATGTAAACTGGCATGCACTCTTTCTCTGAGCGACTGAAAATACATGTCTGAAACCACTGCACAACTCAAAAAGGATCGGCACACAAATAACCAACCCCTACGAATGAAATTGTTGCAACGCGTTACTGTATCAAAGCATGCATAAATTAATGGAAATCTAAGAACATGTGTGTCCAACACCCTAAATCTTGCCTTTCCAATTTCTCGAAGAATTGGAAAATGTTGAAGAGTAAGTAGAGGATAGGCTAGGGGAGCTGGCCGGCTCGCTATCGATCCTTGCCAACTGTTTACGCCTCCCACTCGGCCAGCCTCAGCCTTTTTTTCCTCTCCAACTACCGGTAGCCCTAAGAATTTTGTTGAGATAATTCAGGTAATATTTCATATTTTGGTCTCAAAGTTCAAGTCTTTCGGGAAAGAGACAATTGTATTTTGTCTAAGAAATGTTTAGCAACTTAAGTTTGGATGGTTTCACTAGAGTGAACCCAAGGACAGATAAACTTTGGGGGCTTTGGACAGTTTTCTTAATGAGTGTCACATTAGTTGAGTCAGATCGAGTCATGCGCGCACTTCAATTTGCAAATATCTTCTTCTTTTTTTTGTACGTTGAGTCAAATATCTTGCTATTGTTTTTATATTGATTCCATTTTTCTACATGTTGGAAATTAACTAGATAGTAGTCATAATACACATCCAGGCATACTATATTGATTGCATGCTGAAATATTACATAATTTATAAGACAACTAGCTCGGTGAAACATTCACCGGCGCGGCGACTTTCGCAGGTTCAGTCCTTGGATGCCGGAAAGCTACCATTGGAACACAAGATCAGAAAATTAAGTAAAAGCTAGAAAAGGAAGACACACATATTCATATGTGCAGATAGCTAGATAGCTAGATAGCTAAGTACTAGCGCATATGTAACTGGAAACACTAGGAGATTCATCGTTGCCCTTCTGCCTGTACGTACCAGTGAAGCAATCAAGAGCGATACTGTTTCTTGGTACGAAATTCAGTTATCACAAAACCCCCGAACCTTCTGGCTGCCTCGTCGCTAGTGATGGTGCGCTTCCCCGCCGTCTGAGGAGGAACTTCCCTCTTGGTCATACTAGGAATCACTGGTTGGGGATAATAGCCAGCTCTAGGAGGATGAGGAAGAGGAGGCTTGCTATATATACTGGTCGTCTTGGGCCAGCTGTTTCCCTGGTACTCATCTTTGGTTGAATAGAAGTATAGATCTGCTGGGTTGACAATGACTGTCTGCGCTGCCGTGGGACGGAACTGCATGCCACTGCAATCCTCTATTATGGTATGCCGCTCGGATACGACTGGCGGTGCCTTGTAGTTCAAGAAAGCACCATAGCTCTCGTCTCTCAAAGCAAAGCGCTCAAAAGCCATGCTTAAGAAATAACTAGCTAGAAGTGGAAATGAACGAGCTAGTTAGCTAGGTTTGCTTTGTTTTGCTTATACAAATTTTTAAGAGCCAAAGCCCATTATATAGAGGAGTCGTGACTGAAGCTTCGAAGAGAAAAAGCTTCCCAGAAGGCACGTTCTCTTGTGAATCTCTACAAAATAAGCTTTCTCAGATCTCTTTTTTTATTATTTATTTTTTCTCAGATCTCTCTAGTGGGAATATGATAGAAAGGAATCAAATAATGTTAACCCGGCCGGTGCTTCTCACGTGAGAGCGCCAATAATTCTGCAGGACCTGATCGATCCTGTGTCGACCTAGGGTTTGTTTTTGCTTTTATATACAACACTGTAAGAAGCACCTAATGCAGAAGAAACAGTAAACAAATTTTTGTGTGTAATAAAACCATTTTTTCTCCTCCACTTAGTTTTGTGTCTGAAACATCTTTCAAGTGCTTAGAAGCATGCATATATGGTAGAAATATTTCGTCAACTAGATGTTAAATTAATAGATATTAGGCATATATATGATCTATAAGCAAATTAAGAAACTGATCCACTTTTAACAAAAAAAAAAGGGGAATCTTATAAAGCCATGAAATTACTGTTCCGTGGAGCATTGTGAGATACTTCATGTATTTGTAGTTGTGCTAAAAATTTATAGATCGATCTCGTCCAATATAACAAACTTTTTTTTTTTTCATAAAATATGATTCTTGCGAATTAGAAAGAGATACTAATAACTAGTTCTATGGCTCTATGCCATGTATGTCCACCAAGTTTCGAAACTCATTGTCAATATATTTCTTTCTTTACAACTAAAAACAAACTGATTGTTTTCAGATAGGCCAATTTTGTGGCGAATGTCTTGGAAAATCTAGGGCATAGAGTTGAGATTAGTAGCCTTTGGATGGAGTGTGTTCCCCCAAAAGCCTCACTCGCTCTTGCGTTTGATTCTGTAAATTCTAGGTGTCGTCGAGACACCTCTATTTAATTAAAGTTTTTCCTTTATAAAAAAAAAAACTAAAAACTAACCGATCATGAAAATCTTCATGGATGGATCTTAGCCATTTAGGTAATTTGATTACTAGTTGAATAGTCTACCAAGTTAAAATTTGTACGATAATATATTTCCTTGCATCTAGATTGCAAGAAGCTCATGCATTAGAAGTGAATATAAAGTAGTAACGTTGCATATGTGTGGAATTAATCCCTAGATATGGATCAGTCTCTTTCTTTTACTACTTCAATTCATACCCTAGCCTAAGAGCCGATGAAGCAGACAATTAAGGGCTAGTTTGGGATTGCTGCGGCTTTTTAAAAATATTACTTCTACTGTACTGTGAATATAATCAGCTGTGAATCAAAACAGTAAACTGTTTGGTAAATGGTACTATTAAAAGTGCGGTCAAGACATAATATGTATTTTTTGTGTTTTTATTAACAACAGCTTTTAAAAGCAACCTCAATGCTGCTTCTAAAATCTGCTTCCACTGACCTGCAATCTTAAAAAAAAAAAATTCAGTTTTCACTGACCTGCAATTTTCAAAAAAATCAGTTTTTTTTTTTTATTTACCAAACACAATAAATTATAAAAGTTAAGATAAAAACTGATTTTTTTTTTTTTTAAAACGAAACTGTACCAAACTAGGCCTAAGCAGTGAATGGATTATGAAGCATTCGTTCTGGAGGCCAGCCGGGGAAGTATTGTCTTTGTCTTCTCTTCTGGACAAAATATATTGTTTGATTAAGAACATTACTTTAACATATGCCTCTTGCACCAACCGTACATGGACCATATTACCATAATCGTTATTCGATGGTCAATTTGTTGAGTAAAAATATACACAAAGTGTAAATGTCACCTAATATAATTTTACTCGTATTCATTAACAGAATAGAGTTTTAATTATGTCTAGTTCGACTCATTCAAGACAGAACTTGTCTTTTAATTACAATCTCTTGTTACAAGGGAACACCATTTGATTCCGTTTATTAAGAGACCATTGTAGGTTTGTTTGTTTTTGCGACTGCACCCGCATTTGAGAATGAGTTGCCTACGTACCCCAGAGGGGATCAAGTCACATGTAGTTCAAGAGTTCCAACAAGTGAATGACTCGTTGAAGGGCTTTGACTTTGGAGTGAGTGTAGTGTTTGGAAAAATGTTTGGATTTGTATCTGAAGACATTTGAATATGGGAGCGAGATTTTGGCTTCAGGCGATCCAGAAATTTATTTAGATAGGTGGTTGCATGTAGATTTAAATCCAGACTGCCTACATACCCTGTGAAGGGATCAAACCAATGTAGTTCGAACATTTGGGATTTAAATGGGTGAATGACCCATTTATTTTGAATTTGTGTTTGGGATATTTGTGAGGGTTTAAAGCCAGTGAATTTGGTTTTAAGAATTTGACTGGAGTCATTTGGACTGGCTGAATTTGACTGTTGGTGTCAAGGATTCTGTTTAAAATTTTGGTTGCATCTAATGGGTTGCTAGATTGCCTACGTACCCCTTGAGGGATCAAACCGACCGTAGTTCATTGGGGTTTGTAGGCTTTGTGGCTTTGTGTCAGCTTTAGGTTTGACAGATGTATTTTTGAATCCGTCAACTGTATTTCTTGTGGACACCCAATTTGGTAGAGTGTCAGTTGATTTGAGTTGTGCACCCGAAATGGGTGATGCATCAGTATGACCAAGAGGCTTGAATTGCCTTAGCCACGGTTTTTGATAGTGGCGTAGGTAATCTGCAAATCCAGTCTTCGCTTATACGCGGACGTCCCCTGCATGTGGACTTCGCGTGTATGCTTGTGAGTGGACTCCGCGTGTATGCTTGTGAGCTGACTCCGCGTGGAAGCTTGTGAGCAGACTCCGTGTGATTCTGCGTGTATGCTTATGAGCGGACTCCGCGTGTATGCTTGTGAGCGGCCTCCGTGTGTATGATTTTGAGCGGACTCCGCGTGGATGCTTGTGAGCGGACTCCGCGTGTATGCTTGTGAGCGGACTCCGCGTGTATACTTCCTTTTCTGCATGGAGGGATCTCGCCTCGCCTGTGACGTCATCTCGTCTCACCTGGACTTCTAATTTTGTGAAGCCATCACGCCTCGCTTGGACTTCAATTTCGCCACCCGGACTTCCAATTTTGTGCAAGACCATTTTGTTTGGACTTCCACCTTTACGTGACATCATCTCGCCACCCGGACTTCTCATTTTGTGCGAGGCCATGTCTGGATTTCTGCTCTGACGCGTGATCACCTAACCTTGCCTTAGGGCTTCTATCTTGACGTGAATGTCATCTCGCCTTAGCTTGAGAGCTTCTGCTTTGACGTGAGGTCATCTCGCCTTAGAGATTTTGAGCTTCAGTCTCCGCGCGGGGTCATCTCGCCTTTGCTTATTTGTTCTCTTCCCCTTGTATGGCTTGTTATGCGAAGTGCAAAGTCATATATTTGTTGTAACAAGAGGAGGGGACGAGGTCATCTTGTCTTATGCGAGGTCATCCCACCCCCTGCTTAGGGCTTCCGCTTGGATGCGAGGTCACCTCGCCTCGCCTTTGGACTTCTATTTTGATGCGAAGTCACCTCGCCTTTGCTTTTGGGCTTCAGCCTCCACGCGTTGCCTCGCCTGCTTGGACGTGAAGTCAGTTCGCCTCACCATAGGGCTTCTGCTTGGATGCGAGGTCACCTCGCCGCACCTTAAGGCTTCTGCTTGGACGCGAAGTCACCTTGCCGCGCCTTAGGGCTTCTGCTTGGACGTGAAGTGGCCTTGCTCAGGAAGGAAGAGATGGTTCGCATGCTTTTGGGGCTTCCGGCGGAGCAAAGGACGAGACAGAAAGATAGAGATGCTGCAAAAGAAATAAAGAGAGTTAGAATGAGAACTCCACCTTGCTGGCTCGCCGCTTCTTTTCCTCTGTTCTTCTACTTTTTTGCTTCGCTTGTTCTCTTCTCCTTCTTCTGCCTCTGGTTCCGCCTGCCTCTGCTTCCCTCTTCGTATTTCTCCTCCCCCCTTTCTTTTGGAGACTTTGGTCTCTTTATATAGAGTGCTTGGTTAGGAAGATTGATTTGCAATTGGACTTTAATGCCCGAATTGTATTCCTATCCGAACAACTAAACTCAAAAGCTTTTGTGCATGTAGCACAAGAAAAAGAATATCATTATTTTTATTATTATTATTTTTTCTTTTGTAATCCTTTTTTTTTCTTTTCGGTATCAACACAATTAGATGTGGATAGATCCGATTGCCAGAAGATCGAGACAACTATAATTATTCCTAAAAATGGCATGGAATATTAAACTTGTGTATGTGTTTGGTCTCGATCGAGTGTTTGTATCACCTGTGCATCTAATATTGAAGAATTGTGATAATTGAGACCCAAAACAATTATGTATAACTAATAGTTACAATTCGGACAATATCAATTTCTCAAACAAAAAATCAAAAAAAAGAAAGAAAGAAAAAATAAATATGTTGTTCAATCACTTATAGTCTTATACTAGTCTATCCCGATATGTAAATCATAAACAAATCATTACAAAAGCTTAACCTGTGTCAGTTCATGTATAGCAATATATTCTCCTAATTATGCCTCTCTCGTGGTTGAAATAGCGTCTTATTACACAATATAGAGCAAACATATATGTCATTGAGTCAGGAAAAGACGAAGAAGATAACCAAACCCTAATGGCCGCTTCTTGGCTCCCTAAACCCAGTCGCCTAGCTATCCAAACTTGGCAGCCGATACGGGTCTCCATTCCAGGGGGAGGATCCTTCCCCACACTCTTAATCTTAGCTCTCCAACGAGAGCTTTCCCCAGCAGCCACCAAGCAATATATACTAGGGCGGCGACGATGCTTTTAGGTTCTGATTCTCGCCGAAATCTGGTTTCACCCAATCCGGCTGTCTAAGATCGGATGTATGAGGCCTAAAAAGGGGTGGCTGAAAAGAAAGGTTCAGACCCGCTTTACCTTGACGGCGATTTGGATGAATCGGTCGCCATGAATTCATGCAGGCTATAAGGACCGGGGCGCCAGATCTGATCCAAAAACAGGTGCTCAAGTCATGACCCCAAATTCTAAAGTGATGCCCCAAACCTCCTAGCCCTGGCTCCAAAGGCAAAGTGGTTCTCTAAATCTGCATTTTGTTTTAATTTCGTTTTTTAGTATTTTCTCTTTGCAAATAAAGCTTGCCCTAGGTGGCATGGGGGCTTGAACTCTATTTTTTTTTCAACTTTGAATTGCCTATATTCTTTGTTATGTTCTCTAAGATTATATGCTCGCTTGATTAGTGAGCTTAAACGTGTATTGAGACTGCAGTCCTTTGTAAGTTGTTTGTTCTTATTTGTTCTTTATACGCAAGGCAGTAGAATGACTTGTTTTATAGTTAACCTCTATTTGTGATCAATGATATTTCGTATGATTCAAAAATGTGTGTATATATATATATATATGTCATGGATTATTTGAGTGTGTACACCGTACCTTATATAGCCTCTATCTCTTTCAATTATTTTTGGTTTTCCATTAAACTTCCGCAACAAGATTCATATTCTGGCTTATTATATATATATATATATATATATATATATATATATGTGTATGATAGATACTGTAATTATTTTGATATAATAAAACAAGGCAGATCGATCTAATTAAATCAATATATCTGCCCTGACAAATAAGGTTAGATAGCATAATGTTTGTGAAAGGGACTATCAATTGATTCCCACAAATTAATTTAAATGATACCTAATTGCTAGCTAGCTAGCTATCCAGCGTCCCCATGCATAAACATAATTGATCCTTGGCCCCTACCAGTGGTCTCAACTTTCACGATAGATGCTTAACTGGATATCTGGGATTAGATATCTGAAGGAGCTAGAGGGGATATAATATGGCATATCCCATTCACTAAATCACTTATTATTAAAGGCATCGTTGCTGGTTAACTGATGTGGTTAATCTAACATTGAAAGACAGGAGAACTATGACGAAGAACCTGGCCTGTACGTTGGAATTGCTTTTAACCTTTACCAGTACACTCATGGCATGCATCAATTATGAGTGCATCCCACGGTGCAAACAAAAGTGAGAACTGATTGAGAAGAACAATTCCAGGGGACATGGGAAAGAATCAATTCCTTTCCTTGCAGGCTTGCGCATAATTAGCATAAAAAATTTCAGAGAGGAACTGATTGAAATGCTGGCTAGAATCCTCCCTACTTTTGACCATAGATTATATTTCACTATTTCAGGCTCTTAACTTCAGCATATTTGACTCATTCTTAAACCTAGTCAACAGGAGTTACTGTGTTAGTCCTTGGTGAATCAGATACCTTATCTCTGTTAGTTCATATTGTAGTAAAAATGTGATCGACCAAGATTAAGTATAACATGCATTGAGTTTCTACACACCTGAATATACCTGATAAGTGTGAAGGTGAGAGGGAAATTATCTAAAGAAGGTAGGGTGCTTATGCATGTAATTTTTCTTATTTTATCCGCAGAAAACTGGAGCTCCTACGAATCCAAAAGAAACCACCCTCACCACAACGACTGGAGTTCACATCCCAAGCCAAGAGTTCCTGATTCATCTGTCCACAAAACATGGAGATGATGGGTGCAGGCGCCAAGATCCAAGAGTCATCCATGCATGAGTCGAACCAAGAGGGAACGGATATGAAGAAACCACCAGCCAAGGGCAAGCGTTGGCGGCGGATGAGAGAGAGAGAGAGAGAGAGAGAGAGAGAGAGAGAGAGAGAGAGAGAGAGAGAGAGAACGAGAGCACTTTAGGTCTGAGGTGGTTACAAGAATAACCAAATGCTACTAATAACCAAATAACTAATAGTGTGTGTAGAAATGTAGAATGATCTATTGTTCCCATTAATAGTGCGACAAGTTATCCACACTAGCTCAATAGAGTACTGAGTTAATTATTAAACCTAAACCAATTAAAACTAAATCCCTAAATGCTGGGTTTTGAAACTGTAATGCACTATTAATCTTTCCTAGCTAGAAAGCCAATACCGAAGATCCAAGAGCCCTCGCTACACTATGTCCTGAAACCTAAGGCAAAAGGTTTAAGATTTCGAGTTTTCGAAATGGGGCTTGAAATTGCGAGCTCAAGCGGGTTTGTGGTTGAAGTGATGCAATTGCAGCATGGGTCGCTTTGTACAAATTTGTTCATTTTCCTCCGTTTGGGAGCAGTCAGGTTTTTTCTTTTTATTTATTTATTTTTTATTTTTGGCAATGGAAGGCAAAGTATTATTGAAAAAAGAAAACTTTACAAGCAAGATTTACAAAACCCGGCTAAACTCAAACAAAGCAGAAGAGATAAACATAGAAACAGTACATCGTTATCCTCCAAAGAGCCAGCAACCCATCCAAGACAGGAAAGGAGGACACGCGTCAATACAACCATTGTCACGTATCCAAACCACCGGTGACACAAAGACGTCACCAAATTTGTCGGAAACCCGGAGAATGCCGGAAACTTCCTAACACGAGAAAGCCGCATCAGATTTAGCTCAATTGCAGAACATATGAAGAAAAAAGCAAATCGATTCCTTGCATGACACAGACGTCACAGGTACTACAACCAAAAGTTTTGAACAAACCAAATCTCATTCAAACTGTGCTTTCCCAACCTCAAAATCATATAGAACATCATGTATCATCATCAGCATAACGCCTAGCAAATAATTGCCAGACAGAACAATAACCAAATAAAACCAAAAAGAGAAAAGAGGAAACGAGAACGGCAGCCACGGACTCGCAAACGTGCCGTTGTATGACATACGATACAACACCGAATTCGGAGTACCAAATCGGTGAACTTTCGTTGAAAATACTGATTGATGAGAAAGATGTACACCTGAAGTGTGAAGAATTTGAGATTGGACAAAGAGGAGAAAGAGAGGGATAGGTTATCTGAGACCGAAAGAGTAGGAAGATATGGGCATCGGCGATGAGAAAAAGAAAGAAAAGGAAAGGGAAAACAAGCCTGCCACCGCCAGGGCAGATATCGACCCCGAAAACGAGTCAGGAAGAGACCACCAAAGTCTGGAAGAGTAGAGAACTACAGAGGAAAAGGAAGAGAGAAGCAAGAGCCTCTGTCTCCTCTGATGGTGGAAAAATGATCAACTTGTTTGGGAGCAGTCATGTTGAATCATCTCTCTTGCAAATATTCCTTAATTTGAAACCATATAAATGATAAACGAACCAAGATACCTAATTCATAAAAATTTACACTGAAAGATGTAGAAATACATAACATATTGCAACAGAACTTAATTAAGAGTACTGGCTAGATAAATAGCTTCTTTCCTTTATAAACAGCTTATAAATTATGACATAAAGCTGCCGTGGAGAAGGAGCTATTACGTATACATAAGGGACTCGGGGCATCAATTATTGTACTGATGAGATATGAGTAAAGGACTCGGGACCTGGGAGATTCATCTGATAATCACTCTGTATGATTCTGTATATATGGAAAACCTACAGTGGATTTATTCGGAGTAACATATTCAGTGACGACAGTCCCACCGAAGCGTCGCGCTGCCTCGTCAGAGTTGATGGCCCGTTGCTGCTGCGGTGGTCTTGGAACTTCATGGACTTTCTCCTCCGCATTCGGGTTGCCCTGACGGGGATTGTTACCATATCCATGACGAGTGTGATTAGGAGGAGTGACAGTAGCACTTGGTTTAGGCCGAGGAGGAACACCTTGAGCATTTCCCATGGTAGAGATATTAGCAGAAACAAGTACACTGATCTGCTAGTAGCTAACTAGTTTTGCTTTGTTGTATTGTTTTAGGCGCGCCAAGCTCCATTTATAGAAATTTCGGAATGTTGATCAGTACTACGTTTGAAACCGTCTTTTCTCTTTAAGCTTTAAGGGTCTACCCTAACCTTTGGGATTTGGGGTACTGGGGTTGCTAGCTCTTCTAGATGGTCACTTTCATTAGTTCTAGATTTAATCTGTTAGCTTAATTAATGTCAATATTAAAAATATACACTCGTAGTTTGGTTGGAAAATTTTATATTTTCGGTCATCTCTTTATTGCAATGTAATTTATGAAGGAGTTTGTCTGTGGTGTAAACATGTATGACATACATACAACAACTTACATGTTAGTGTTAGAATTACAAGAATATAAAGTAGGGTGTTTTGGTCATTTTGAAAATTAGGGTTTCGAAATTGATCGCAGCGAAGAAGTGATGGTTTTCGAATTGAAATCGCAACAGAGAAATGATGGTTCTCAAATCAAAATCTCAACGGGAGAGGTGAAGGAGGAGCAATCGTCAGGCCGTCATGGGCTCTAATACCATAATAGAAATCATGGCTTATTGAAAGTAAATTGCATAAAAGGTAAAGAAAGCAAGAAAACTCTTAAAGGCTACATTATGAATTTCATGATGTAAAATGTAGGTTACAAGAATTTATATTGCTAGGGATTACAGCAAAATGATCAAAACATACACCATGCTCTATATACTCTTATAATTCTAACACTTAGCAATTAGGGGGGTGGTGGGTTGGGAATTATGAAGAAAATTTGTCATGAACGCAATTGCGAAGCCGAATTTTCCTTTATGAAGTACATGATTACAAACAACAACGCCAGTTTAGCACCTTCTTCTCCCTTCTGATCCCCTCACTCACACACACACACAGAGCCAAGGTAGGCTTGCTGACGATGGCACACTTAGCTCATCTTTGTGATCTGTACAATTATTCTGGAGGAGTTCTATTTCAGCAAGTGGAAATTAAGGAGCATCTTTAAAGGGAGAAGAAGGGGTTCGAGCATAGATATACACACACATAGATAAATGAAGTCTCTAAAAGTGGATTTCATTCCAAGAAAGAATAATATGCCACAGTACCACAACCGGCAATACTCCTCCTACGGTCCTACCAGTGGTTTAATTTCATGCTTCATGTTTGTGGCTCAAGCATATATATAATTAGCTATTAGCAAGTTGGGAACTTGGGATATCGATGAGCATGCTAGATATTTACTTCTTTATATGTGCATCTTTCTTTTCACTGATAATAACATGCCGATGAAGTTAGATATATATGCTCATCAGTCATCAGGCCAGACACACGACATGGATCCACATGCCAATTGTTTAACTTCAAAGTTGGAAGAAAAGTCTTGGGGAAAATGGAAAGGTATTAATTCCCAGATTGCATAAATAAAAACTTGATATCGGGAGGATCAAATTCGAAAGCTCAATAATTGTACGTATAAATTCGTCCCAACTCTTTGTTCTATTTTTTTTTTTTTAAAAGGGTTTTGAGCGTTCGGGGATAATACCCTTTAACGGAAACCCAATTCCCATTCGAGCCGGGTTAGGACCGCCCGTAGACGGGGAAGCTCTCCCAAGATTGTTGCTGCATACACAAGTATCGAACCTTCGACCTTGCTTAAGCCACACTAGCTCCCACCCACTAGTGCAAACAAGCATTGGTTACCATAGTTTGGATCTTTAACTAACACAAAGAACTCTTTTGAGTTCAAAAAAAAAAAAAAAAAAACTCGTTTGAGATTTGTTTCTTGATCATAAACATACTGTACGTGTTTTGTCCTTGGCGAATCTGATGCATGCCCTAATGGTCACTTTTATTCAAACTCTATGGCCTAACACAGTACAGTAAGTACATGACAAACAAAGCGGTTAGAAATTAGAAGGGGGAAAAAACATCGGTTACATCAGTCTGATCGTTAACTAATTAAGCTATAATCAGTGTCTCACACACAGTCACACCTTCGATCTATTTGTAAAAATTAGTTCAGTCAATAAGTCTAATTCACAGAAACATATAAATTGATTTTTAGATGTTAGAACTAAAATTAATGTGTTTAAAGACTTATACATTGGATCAAATTAAATCAATTGTTTTGGCAACAAAGAAGTCACTGACTCGAAGCTCATTCACCTTTCATTATATAAGCAAGCACAAACAACTAATTTTTCTAGTGAGGGTGCATGATTGCATACAGTTCTCCAAAACTAGTAAAGTAACCTTGGTGATCGAACAAAGCATATACACATGCATTATTCATACTATTCATTTTAGACTCTATACAAGGAGGAGAATAAAAAAAAAGGGAAAAAAAAGGAGGAGGAGATTCAAACCATTTGTACATAATTACATATATTATTGTTATTTGAACCACCGATCACCTTAATTTACAGATAATATGTTACATGTATGAGCAGCATCAGCTTATTTATTAGCTACTATTAATTTACACCGAAGCAAGTATTATAAGCTAACTTGTATTAGTGTATACATATTATGTCAATAACATCATCAGACGACACAAGAGACACGACATATAAAGCAGCATTTCAAACAAGTGTCGTTTGATAGTTTTTGTGGTTTTTTATACGACATATAAAATGTAAAAGTCGTCTCAATGACATCTTAAATGATTTTTGTGTACACTAATAATTATAACGTCGAAACTGTTTTTGGTCATATTCTTTGGGGTATTCTTTGATCTCAATTTTTCTCCAAAGGCCTGAGCTGCATCCTTGCTGTTAATAACACCCGCCAGCTGAGGTATACTTTGATGAGGATGAGCTCGAGGTTGGCGTTGATCTTCATGGGAATACTGAAATGGACTACCGGTTCCCCTTCCGGCAGGAAAGTGTTTGTCTAGCATAGCAAAAGCCTTCACCTCAAACTTTGCTAGGTCTCCTTGCGTTGCCATCGATCTGATGCTCAAATTTAAATGGAAAAATAACAGATGCACAAATATCTTGCTTTGCTTAATTTACTGTTTCGGTATCTGTTAACTGTAACAGGGTTGGCGGCCAAGCCCCATTTATATATGAGTTAAAACGTGACCCTGAATGGATAATGAATCTAACAACACTATCCCTGAACGGATAACAACACTATCCCTGAATCGAATAATATACTGGGATTATCTGAACTACGTGGAAGATGGCAGCGAGGGAAGATATTAACTACCAGATTCCCTGAAAGGGATGAAGGAAATCAAGATATGTTATCCGGTTCTCCCTTTTCGATGGCTTATGGATATTGGATAATATATATATATATATATATATCAGTCTGAATCCAAAGAGGACGTCCGCACTGGGTTTAAAGTGAGAACGCCCCTCCGTTTTCCACTGGACCGAAAGGACTCCAACGGCGTCCCCGATCACTTTCTCTTCCCGACGAGATCGATTTGAAGGTCTGGCAACAACCTTCACCCAAAACTTCACAGAAGATTGATCTCGCTGAAAAACTGGAATTTGACAGACTCGCTAGGGAGAGAAAGTGCGTGCGGACGTCCTCTTTGGATCCTCACTGATATATATATATATATATATGGTTATCTTATAAACAATGATTCAATAAAAACAAGAGCACAGGTTGAGGATCATCACATTGAATTAAGCAAAAGTTGTTCCTCCATTTGGAACTAATATATATTAGAATAGAAATTTGTTTAGTCCTTATGATTTTATTTTAATCTGAATAGTCCTTAAAGTCACGATTTTTCATCCAAATAGTTATTCTGTTAATTTTTTCAGTTAAATTGCTGATATGGCCTTTAAATTGTTAACGTAGATGTCAACAATTTAACTGAGAAAATTGACGAAATGATCATTTGGATGAAAAATCGTGACTTTAAAGACTATTCAGATTAAAATAAACCCCTTAAGAAGTAAAATTTCCATCCATGAAAAAGAAATGATAATTTGTCGCTTTGTTAAGCTCTTACGGATCATCGTAGAGCTACCGAGCTGAGACAAGGAGAGCGGCCCCATATTAGGCAAACAGAACATAGAATAGAGCCACAAGGAACCAGAGTAGCCCTCATCCACTCTTCTAATGTGAGCATAAGAGTAATTATAGTTCCCAACGAGGTCAGAATAAACATCACTAGAATCACGTCCGTCCATTTCAGCATACTATGCCAAATAAATAGAAATATAACTCCCAGTATGCCCATTCTCAGCTTTCCCAATATCTCCGATTATCTGAGTGGTTCTCAAAATACAGAGAACAGTCGGTAACTCTCCAATTGCCATCATTTCCGGTACAAGCTGAAGCCGAGTCACTGGAGGCACACACACAATTGTCGTGTCCTCGTAATTCCAAACAAGCATAGAACACTCATCACAAAGAGGAGGCTGATTCGGTACCCTTTCACTGTAGGAAACTTTCATGGCAGTGGCGCCTTGAAACTTATGGGAAACCGCAGATGTAGACCACACAAAGTAACCTCCGGGTCGCAGTACAGGATTAAGCCGCATGAGCAGGTTACCATAATCAACATCAAACACCACCCTTTTTCTTTCACCCCACACAACATGAAGAATATATTTTTGAATACAAGTAATATAGTGAAGAGAACCATACTTAAACTGAGCGTCAATAATAAGACATGGGGCAGCAGAGAACAAATCAAATGCCCAGTAATCATACAGAGAACCATCGGCACATGAAAATACAAGGGTTGAATAATCATTGACTAAGGCCTCAAAATCAATAATCTTAGAATGCAAGTGTCGTTCAAATTTCAGTGGAAGTGCCCTGAGTGCATAAACTCTGAAGTGAGGTGTACCTGGTGCAGTGCGGAGCTTGCCATCAGCTAGTTTGCTGTAACAGTGGCTGAGACCAAGTTGGCCTTTCGTTAAGTCCCTGGGTGTTAGGTACTTGATGAACCTATCAAATTGAAGTTGAACTCCACTATGTAATGGAAGCAAAAACTCAATTGTGGTCACTACCAACAGGTGAGACTCGAGATTTGCCTCGTAAACACCCAAATCCAACTCTGTCTTTGAGATTTGCTCCTTCGGTTTAGCCCCAGTAATCTGCAGAATCTTGCCATCATCAAACGACGACTCCTTGACCAAAATCCTATCCATCTGGTTATAATCCGAAACCACCATCCCGATACTATTCCGGTGGACGAGTGTGGGAACGGTGGGCCTGGAGTGGAGGACCTCCATTGGCTCCACATTGGATAGTAGTGGTGCAATAGGTGTGTGTGTTGCCGGCAGCTCAGATGTACCTCTTAAAGCTTTCGAACCCTCATAGAGCTGAAAATTCATCTCCATAAATGCTGGGAAGACACCGTCATTTTTGGCCTTGATGGCCCAAAGACCGTGCTTGCTGTTCATCTTAGACCTCGAGTACTTACCCACACCACATAGTAAAGCTGGCTTTCAGGACTTTTTGACAACTCGTGGTTTTGCTGCCATAGACACTCAGACTCGACGACGGAGAACTCTAAGCTGCTTGCGATGGAGATAAATGGGTTGGGTAGGGTGGGAATATGTAGGGTGGATTATTGAAGGGGAATCAGAGGTGTATGGTGGAGGGTTAGAGGGAACTGAGGAGGTGAAGGTTAGCGTCGGATCCTCCGGAAGATACTGTGGACCGCTATTGGGAATGGTTGCAGCAGTGGGAACCATAACGCGAAGTTCCTGAATCAGACGACGACTTTCATGAAGTCGTTCTTGAGTCTGACACATACCCTCCCTGAAGTCGTTGAAGCATTCATTCACACCTTGCTGGAAAACAACAAAAGTATTGATGATTTGCACTGCCGTAGGATTAGGAATGGAAGCTGGGACTGAGGGTGACTGAAATGGTGGAACGAGATGAGGTGAATAGTGTGGTGGCGGTGACAGCGATGGGTTAACAAGGGTGGAGGAGGGTGGGACATAAATGTTCCCAATCGGAACCGGCTGTGGGTAGAGAGACGGAAATGGAACCTGATAAGCTGGCTTATCAAACTGAGTGGCGTTCGTCTCAGTGTTCCAGTAGTAAAATCGACCAGCACCGTCGATGACCTCTTTCCATGGCGGTGGGAGGGAGGGATCAACATGAGCACATGGCACCTCGCCCAAAGTGGATCGAGGGCTCTGATTCCAGTTGATGGGATCATAATCCATCAAGAACATAAAAGAAGTAAATTGACAAGATAGGCTTTAATCCATCAGAGAAATTAAAGAAACATTTATATTCATTTTGATAAGATAGGCGTCTTGTATAATAATCTCTATGACCAACCCTAGAAATCTGTTGACAATATGACCCGATCCGAGTACAATAAGTAGCTCATTCAAGTAAATCAACACACTAACTCAAAGTGATGTATAGGTGTAGCATAATGGTCCTAACACAAACCGACAGCTTTAGGATTCACTGAAGCTATATTTTTCAGTGAACGTGTTGAACTCGAGGTCAAATTGTTGAGGTGAGCAAGGTCCATAGCAAACCAGACATTGATAAGAAACAACTGAACAATCAGGGTCGGCAAGATAAAGGCTTAGGTTATGCTTGAAACCATTTACAAACCTACTCCGAGCTTGCAGTGTTGCCTGAGACCACGACGCAATGCTTGATATAGCCTCGAACAAATTAAGAGGAAATCGTCACTAAAGTAGAATAAATAAACAAACAAGGACGTACAAGATATATAACCATGTGCGGATCTAGCCGTCTAGTGGTTGAGCATTTAGGGAATCCCTCGACTTACGAAGAAGCTGTAAAAAGTGAGCCGGCAATCGACTTATGAAGAAGCTGTAAAAAGTGATCAGACACTATGCTACAACTTGTAACATATAATTTGAGCATTTCACGTGTTATAAGAAATAGGGTTGGTCATTTAACCGAATGTGTGCAAAAAACAGATCGAACTGAACTGAAAAATCGGATTGGATGACCGAACCGAACCAAATCATTTGGGTCAAAACAAGTAGTGAACCGAAACGAACCGGTTTAGATCAGATTGAATCCGGTTCAAGCTCTTAAACAAACCGAAAATAACCTAACCGATCCAAATTATATAATGTATAAATATATATAATTTATATACTTGAATTGTTTTTATTATTAGTTGATTTATTTATATTTACAGTGTACTTTCCCACACTTAAAAAAATAATTTCTCATTCAACTCATTTTTTAGAAAAATTTGTTAATCTAGAGGAGACTGGGAGTGCATTGGATTGCTTGTTGTACTTTGAGTTTGTATTTTTTCTTATAAAAAAACATATTACTCAAGTTAAAAACTTGAATTTCAACTTTACAGTGAGATAGTGAGCAAAAAGTTTTTCAAATACGGATCAAAACCGAAACCGACCCGAATCGATCCAAAAATTCGGATGGGCCGAATATTCATATCAAAAGTTTTAAAATCTGGATTCGGTTAGAAAAAGCCTTAAACCGAATAATTTGGATTGGTTTTGGTTTCGTCCTAAAACTGACCCGAACCGAAGATGCCCAGCCCTATAGAAAAATTAATGATTTTGACAAAATTATTTATGTACACATCCAATATATTTGTTTTCGGTACTAGGAAAAAACTACCACAAAATACAAGAGTATAATGTCAATTCGACCACTATTGAATATATAACGTCTTGATCCATCTTTCTTATCAAAATGACGGTGAAATAATACCGCTAACTACAACCGTCGACGGAAACAATGATGATTGATAATCTGATATGATCAAAATCCTACAAGACTCAGCATAATCCATTCTTATTCCCCTCTTTCCTACTCGCCAACATCTCCCGTCAATCCCACGCGCCTCGTCAAATTCTAAGACTAGTCAAAACATTCCGCGAGTATTCCACACCTCCGCACTCGAGCGCGTCTGCTCTCATCTTTCCATTTCCTTCTGTCATTGGATATTTGGATTTGTCACTTTTGGCCAAGCAAATTCCAAAGCTAATTTTACAAGTCATTTCAGTCCTCATCCAGAAGAGCTCAACCTCCTCCTCCTCCTCCTCCGTCTCCGCTTCCGTCACAACTCCCAAATGGCGGCTAACGACCTCGACCTCGACGCCTTGCTCCGTTACGCCGCCGCTAACGTCCCCGCCTTCCCTCCCTCGCCTTCCAATTTCACCGTCTCCAAGGTCCGTTCACTATCTCAGACCCTCTCTGAAATTCTATACACGTTTCGGTATTATCTGGAAATTTGAGAAATCCGATTCTGTTCTCTACTTGTAGTTCGGCCATGGACAATCGAATCCGACTTATCTGATGCAAGTGGGATTCGGAGCGGCGGTGAAACGCTACGTTTTGAGAAAGAAGCCTCCGGGGAAGCTGCTCCAGTCTGCTCACGCCGTGGAGAGAGAATTCCAGGTCAACTCTCTCTTTCTCTCTCATTTGATTTTGGCCTATATAGCTCTGTTTCGTTGCTTTAGGAAATGTATGAGAAGCATGTAATTTAGTTTTGTGATTGAAAATTTGAAATCATGATCATATACTGAGCTGCGGAGAATTGTAATCTTTTGAATTTGGAGATACAGGTGCTTCAAGCGTTGAGTAATCACACGCTGGTTCCGGTTCCGAAAGTCTTCTGTTTGTGTACTGATCCAAGTGTGATTGGAACGTCTTTTTACATCATGGAGTTTTTGGAAGGCCGCATTTTCGTTGACCCGAGGCTACCGGTATAGCTATTGAAGTAGTTGTTTAGTGTGGCTTTAGTGTCTTTTATGTATTGCTTTGAATTTTCTTGAGTTGTGTTGTTGCTCTGTTTGATCAGGGTGTGGAGCCTGTGAGCAGGAGGGCTATTTACCAAGCAACTGTGAAAGCTTTAGCGTCGCTGCATTCGGCTGATGTTGATGCCATTGGTCTAGGAAAGTATGGGCGCCGTGAAAACTATTGTAAACGGCAGGTGCATGCAAATTTATGCATTTTAGCTTCTCAGACTATTGTGTGTCTTGGTATAATGCCAATAATTGAATCATTTTCCAAAATTAGTTAGAATCGAAAGAGGGGAAATTTAATAAGGTTGTGCAGGTTCTGTTAGTTGGAATCCAATGGCTTTAAAGCTTACTTGGGGGCTTATAGTTCTATGTTGTTCTTAGGTAGAGAGGTGGGCGAAACAATATATTGCCTCCACTGGTGAAGGCAAGCCTGAGAGAAATCCAAAGATGTTTGAGCTAATTGATTGGTTACAGCAGCATATTCCTCTTGAAGATTCTTCAGGAGGTGCAACCGGCTTAGTTCATGGGGACTTTCGCCTTGATAATCTTGTGTTTCATCCTATTGAGGTTTGGCACTCCAGATACCCTTAAAAAATCTGATTGTATACATGTATCTACCTATTTCGATATGTGTGCTTGTGCTTGTACTCTTCATGTCAAATATAGAAAATTTCTAAGCAGTCTACTGCTTCTGGACTCTAGTCTTTTGAAAGGATGCAAATTTGTTTTTGGATTCATGTTCAATAATAAAATGCATGCGCACCCCATTTATCTGTGGTGTTCTTTAAATGGATCTTAATATGCTTACAGTAATTCTTAAGCTTAACAATCTGAGTGGATATCTGATGCTAACCTCTCAATCTGCAGGATCGAGTGATTGGCATTCTTGACTGGGAATTGTCTACTCTTGGAAACCAAATGTGTGATGTTGCTTACTGCTCCATGGTATTGGGCCTTTCCAATCAAGCACAACGTTTTGGTTTGAAACTTGATACCGTAAATACTTTTAAAATTATGGGCATGTCATTGATTGCTACTTTCCTCTTTGCAGCCTTATATCACGGACCTTGGGGCTGACAAAGATCATCTTGGTAAAGGTATGGAACATACTGGGCTTCCAGAAGGGATTCCTTCTCTGGCAGAATATGTGGCAGAATACTGCTCGTCATCTGTAAGTTAGATGTACAATCGTACTGAAACAATTGTGAATTAGTCATCCATGTGTTTAATTCTTCATCTAAGAATTTGAGTATATCTGCTTCGAATAAAGTAAGACGCATGTTGGTTTTCAAAGGCATTACCAAAATATGGTGCTAATGTTAATAGTTGCCGATTGTTAAAGTTATGTGATGAAGTTTTGACCCAAACAAGTTAATAAGGTCAAATTCCGGTGTGGGGATATATAATAATGTTGTGAATGCTGTTTAACAATGTTGTGGGCTTATCTCTGAGATAGACGTTGGCTTGATGGACAGACTTCTCTGTACCAGTAAAGCAACTGTTTTCTACCTGGTGGTCCTGTTGATAGTTACTATGTGTAGCTCAGTTTTAGTTTTTGACTAAATTCTGCTGAGTGACAGACTTGTATTGGAAATGTTGCATTGCAGGGAAAGCCATGGCCTTTTTCTGAGTGGAAGTTTTATATAGCATTTTCTTTATTCCGCGGTGCATCAATATATGCAGGCATTTATAGTAGATGGACCATGGTATCTTCTGAAGCATTGTTTAATATTAATTTTTCAAGTTTAGTGCAAAAAGTTTTTGTCATTGGATGTGACATATTATGTAGATAACATAGATGACCATCAAATGCAGGGTAATGCTTCAGGTGGTGAAAGTGCCCAGCATGCAGGTGACAAAGCTAATTTTCTTATAGACAACGCATGGGAACTTGTTAGACGAGAATATGTGCTTCCTGAGCATCCTCCATCAGGTAGTTATGCCGTCTTAAGATAATGATTGCCTTCCAGTACATGTTTTCTACATATAGATTGATTATTTTTCTTGATTTGAATAATGGCTTGCTAGAGTATTGACATGCAAACTTTTCCGTAAGGTTCTTTTGTTGCTCAGGACTACTTCAAAGGGTTGGCACGAGAGAGTGAAGATCAAGGATTTTTAATAGGGGAAGGGAAGTTTGTCCCCAGTAAAAGGATTCTGGAATTGAGAAACAGGTTGGTCAAGTTCATGGAAGATCACATATATCCCATGGAAAAAGAATTCTACAAACTTTCTGAGTCTACCTCACGTTGGACAGTGCATCCAGAGGAGGAGAAGTTAAAGGAGCTAGCCAAGAAAGAAGGCCTATGGAATTTATTTATACCTGTAAGCGTCTGATCTTCACTTCCCATTTTGAAGGCTAGTTTATGCTGCACATACAACTAAATTTTGTTCCAATGAACATAATTGGCTTCTGCTTTTGTACTTGTGTGCAGATTGATAGTGCTGCCAGGGCAAAAAAAAAATTTTTTGATGGGACTAATCAGCTTCAGTCAGATGATAACTACAATCAGTTATTGGGCGCGGGTCTTTCAAACCTTGAATATGGATATCTTTGTGAGATCATGGGTCGTTCTGTTTGGGCTCCACAAGTGTTCAACTGTGGTGCACCTGATACCGGAAATATGGAGGTATGAAAACATCTTATCAGTCACTTCCTAGGCATGATGAACCAGTATGATCAGTCTATCTGTCTTTCCCCATATGACGTAATCTATCCAGAGATGAATCTCTTTATCATAGCGAGTTATTTATCTTGGGGATTCTTCTCGAAATCTTCAAATTTCAAAAAGGAAATGCTTTTTGTGTGCTGGGTTACTGAATAAGTTACTGATATAATATGTATGTACATCTATGTTTTTATAGCAATAGGTCATATAATTACTTGTCAGATATCGTTTTGCAAGATTATTGATCTGGTTCCATATCTTTTCATATTAGGTCTTGTTGCGTTATGGGAACAAAGAACAACTACTTGAATGGCTTATTCCTCTACTTGAGGGGAGAATTAGGTCAGGATTCGCAATGACAGAGCCCAACGTTGCATCCTCTGATGCAACTAACATCGAGTGTTCTATTAGTAGGTGAGCTTGTGCAATTTGTCTTTCTAGGTGCTAAGGTCATGTCCTCTTACTCAGTCATCAACTTAAAGCACTGCAATTACATAGGAAGCCTATCTCAGTATTTTCATCCAAGCCCCCTTTCTAACAGATACTTAAATTGGATGTGGTGTATGCCTTTATATTTTTCTGCTGTATATAATTAGAATAAAATATATGTTTGATTGTCTCTGAACTATATGTATAGACAAGGAGATTCATATATTATCAATGGAACAAAATGGTGGACAAGTGGGGCTATGGATCCAAGATGTAGACTTCTTATAGTCATGGTCAGTTCTTCTTCTTTTATGTCATTATGTAGACTTCTTATAGTCATTGTCAGTTCTTCTTTTATGTCATTATGTAGACTTCTTATAGTCATGGTCAGTTCTTCTTCTTTTATGTCATTATGTAGACTTCTTATAGTCATGGTCAGTCCTTCTTCTTTTATGTCATTTACTTAATTTTTTCTTTATTTCTAACATAATAAACGAAGGTTACCTGAATCACTATGTAGGGGAAAACCGACTTCAGTGCTGCTATGCATAAGCAGCAGTCTATGATCTTAGTGGATATCCGGACTCCAGGTGTACACATTAAGAGACCACTTACAGTTTTTGGCTATGATGATGCACCTCATGGGCATGCAGAAGTTTTATTTGACAATGTACGCGTCCCAGCTAAGAATATACTACTGGGAGAGGGACGTGGGTTTGAGATTGCACAGGTATTGTGTTCACTGTTTCTGTGTAAACCTAGTGCACTATCTAGATCGTTATTCTAATTTGTTTGGTTCTCATGTGGACTTTCATTCCCAGGTTTTACTTGGAAATTTGAGCTCTCTTTTTGTTTTTTTTTTTGGTTACAGAATCCAAATTTTTGAGGTTAATAATAAGAACAATTTGATTATTTCCTCCCAGGACGAATTTTCGTCTGCCACAATATCCTCAAAAGAATTATAGTATGTGCAGCACCACATGCCGCATCTTAACCAAAAAGAAAGATTCTGAGATATCTGTTGGTAATTTAATATATTTGTTCATTTTTGGGTTCAATTAGAGAGCAGTAATGAGCGAGCTGTGACTTCTGGTTGGTTATATTGACTCAGATACTGGATGTTTCTCTGTTCATTTACATATTGACATTAACTAATATCCTTGCAGGGTAGGTTAGGCCCAGGAAGGTTACACCATTGCATGAGACTGATAGGAGCCGCCGAACGAGGCATGCAGATAACGGCCGAAAGGGCTCTTAGTAGAACGGTTTTTGGGAAGTTGATTGCTGAACAAGGCTCTTTTCGTTCTGATATAGCAAAGGTAATGATAAAATTACACCCATTAATAGCTTCATTTATAATACTTCCAGGCTCTTAAGCCATTCAAATGAATCAAGAGGTGATCTGATTTGAATCTTATAAATCTTCTATCTGCTTTTCAGTGTCGAATAGAGCTAGAGAAGACCAGATTGTTGGTTCTGGATGCAGCTGACCAGCTTGATAGACTTGGAAACAAAAAGGCCCGCGGAGCTCTAGCAATGGCAAAGGTATACTGTTTGCCCTTAATTATACTGATCTGGTGCTCATTTAACTGTCAATCAAATTATTCTTACTATATTGCTGGTTTGTGGAGCAGGTAGCAGCCCCAAACATGGCTCTAATGGTGCTGGACATGGCAATGCAAGTCCATGGCGGCGCTGGCTTGTCTTCTGACACTTGTCTGGCTCATCTTTGGGCCACGGCAAGAACCTTGAGAATAGCAGATGGTCCAGATGAAGTTCACTTGGGTACCATTGCCAAGTTAGAACTACAGAGAGCTAAAGCTAAACTCTGAAACTTTCAGGGAGGATATCAACCAGGAAACAAGCATATTTCACAAATGAGTGAATTCAAGTCTGGCCAGGTGCTTCATTGAAACTGTTTTGCCCTAGTTAAATTGTAACGAGTTAATAAGATCAATACGGCATAGTTCTACAAACTTACAGTTGAGAAATAGTATCAATAATGTTGATGTCAAAAGAAACATGCTGTATATGAAAGAAAATGTAGCAATTGGAATAGGAAATCCACAATATAACTGTTGGAAGTAATCCCTTGCTCTTTATATCAAGTCCAATAAATGGTTAATTACTACGTACTTGTTGGAAATAAAGAAAAGATAGAGAAGACACAAAGATAATAGTTGAGAAGAGGTAGAAGTGTTCTCATTTATTCTTATTAGTCTTTTTATATAGAGATAGAGTTTACATCATAGTACATAACTAATAAGTAATTACGTGGACAGTCACATAATGATCATAATTCGAATTTGATTGTGTAGTTCAATCATAGTATTCATTGAGGCAATTTCGATCACGTTAGCTATAACGAAATAAGTATATATGAGCTAACTTTAGATTATTTGATTTCATGAAGTAGCTTTAGGCTCTCTCAAGTATTCATAAATCGAATAACATTAGAATCATTCATGTACTTAAATCATTTAAGGATTTGACAAGCGATACGCTTGTAATGACACTTCATTTTTAGGAATTTGCTTTTAGCAACGTGTCTTTTATAATCCTCATAATATACAATGACAAATGTCGTAAGTCTCTCATCAATAACAACATACTATATCTATTATGTAACATTGTACTTACAGAAAATTGTCACGTATAAGGAAAAATATTCATAATCCTCATATCTCTTGTAGACAGTGATTTATTTTCACTATGATCAATACCTTTTTGTATCATGTAAGGTTAAAAGTCTAAGTATTTCATCACGTTTCAAATATTCAGTTTCATTGGAATTGTCTATTTCCAATTTGGCCAAAAATATGTTTTGTCGACATGTATAGTGAAACGTGGTATAACATCAATTAATACAGTCTTTAATAGTCTTTGGTAGCTACTATTTGTAATTTGTCATAGATGATCATCATTTATAGATTCCACACATTCTAATATGCATGCATATTTGATATTGGGTACACATGCCACTTTTGGGGTAAATATTGTCACTTCTAGGACAAATATTATCTAGCGAATGTGGATCTTTTACTTATAATATCATGTAGACTATTAGAGGACCTGTATAATCTTCCATTTTCAGGAGCTTAAAACTTTAGACCTAGTGGATATATTCCACTCAAATTCACACCGTTATTCAAGTAGTCTTATTCTCCCCCTAACAACGGGAAAACTGTCTTATTTTGACCATGAGCATATATTGCGTCTAAAGATCTATCACTTTCTTTCAAGTGAGGTGTTCATTGGCTGGTGGTCAACCTAAATTAAGTATGATGTCAAAAACATTATATTCATTAATATCAACCAAGGTATCATTCTCTAATAGTGTACATACAACCTTTGTATGTGTAGCCGTATTAGGAACTCTAACATTGTATCATGTTATTCTCTTCAGGAGAACTATGTCACTTGGATGTGTGCATTTCAAAAATCAAATGCGTTAATATGGTTTGTCTCTAGGTTTTTAACCCAAGCAGATGCCTTAGCGTTTAACATATAATTTTATCAAGATCTTTTATCAACTCATTTGCTGAGATATTTCTCAAAACTAAAATGAAACGGTGGATAAACAACTCACACCACTTTACATCATTCTTCAGGAACAATCTATCTCCCCCTCATGACTGGAGGATTGTCTCATTAAAGTGACTACTCAAAAATATGCGACAAATAAACAATCAGTTATGAGTAGGGCCATGGTCATCAAAACTTGTTATTGATTCCAGGCAGCACTATAAGTAAAAAATAACATAACTTGTCATGCCAAATAATGTATTTGGTTCAATGAACTTCTGGCTCATGATATTATGTGCCTCGAGTTATTGTAAAAATTTAACACTATATATGCTCTTTGTAGCCATCAATCATTTGTATAATCAAAGCTTTAGATTCGAATATTTATTATTAGAACTTCAGGTTCTATAGTACAATATTACATGCATTCAAAATTCATATCTTCGACATATAGGGTTGTTATGAATAACAATAAAATTTAAACAAGAAGTACAATAATAAAATTACATAACAAAATAAGAAAATTGTAAAGAACAAAAAGTAAATAAATTGTAATAGAAAACTTCTGGTTCTATGGATGAATAAAATACACAGAACTTCTGATCCGGTTAAATTCACCAATATGATCGATAATCTTGTTTATCTCCTTTAATTGTACAAGAACATAATATCAAAATAAGGTGAGGAACTTCGGGTCCTCATATAATTAGGGATCATAAGATGTGGCTTCAATGATCTTTTTATAACTTAGAGAAACTTCTGGCCTTTGTCAATTGCATAAACTTTGGGAAACTTTATATTGAAATTCCAATATTACTCTTAAGGAACTTCAAGCCATCCATCCATTGTTTGATAAGAGACTTCAGGTCTCGATTTGGATGGAAAAATCCATATTAGCATGACAATCATATGTGTAGCCGTCACACATTGAGTACTCCATCAATGATATCAAAAAAGCATTCGGGAATATGGGCCCCTTCGATGTAAGCAAGGTCAAAAACTATGTCAAAGAACTAGAGAACTGGCTCAGCGCCTCCGTAAGCTACGAGCAAACATGCTTGGATGGGTTCAACAGCGTTAAAGGTGATGCCGGAGACAAAATGAAGAACTTCTTGAAGCAATCACAGGAACTCACCAAGAACGGACTAGCCATGATTAGTGAAATCAGCAAACTCATGGGAGGTGCCATCGACATCAAAACCCAACGTCGTCTCTTGGCTGATGGTGATTCTTCTAAGACCAGCCCCTCATGGATTGACGGACGCAAGCTCGACCTCTCCACCGCCAGTGCCAGCTCCCTCAAACCCGACGTGGTGGTAGCCCAAGACGGAAGCGGAAAGTATAAGACCGTCGGCGAGGCTCTCAAGGATATCCCCAAGGAGAGTCCAAAGACGTTTGTGATCTACATCAAGGAGGGTGAGTACAAGGAGCATGTGGTGCTTGAAAAGGAGATGAAGAATGTCATGTTCATCGGTGATGGCCTACCAAGACTAAGATCACCGGTGACAAGAACTTTGCCGATGGTACCCATCCATTCAGAACCGCAACTGTCGGTGAGTTTCGGAAATATATAAACCATGTGACATGCATGCATTTTTTTTTTTAATGGTGACCGAATGAGCTATCATTCTAAGACTTCGACATGCATACGTTTTTGCGATCGGCTAACTTATTAGATTGTCCAAATTGTGACGCGTGCAGTTGTGATTGGAGACTACTTCATCGCAAAGGACATGGGATTCGAGAACTCAGCCGGAGCCAAAGGACACCAAGCCATGGCACTGCGTGTTCAATCCGACCAGTCATTCTTCTATAACTGCCAGATGGATGGTTACCAAAACACTCTCTTCACCCAGACCTACAGGCAATTCTACCGCGACCGCACCATCTCAGGAGCCGTGGACATCATCTTCGGTGACGCAGCCGTCGTGTTCCAGAACTGCAAGATGATCATCAGGAAGCCCGAAGGAGATGATAAGGCCACGGTCACCGCCCAAGAAAGGAGCGACAAGCGCCAGCCTACCGCCATCGTCTTCCCAAACAGCACCATCAGCGCCGACAAAGAATACAAGGACAAAACGGCCTTCTTGGGCAGGCCAGCACACACCTACTCCAGGACCGTCGTGATGCAATCCCAGATCGATGACGTCATCAGCCCCGAGGGCTGGATACCATGGACTGGCCAAAGCAACAGTGCAACACTGAAGAATGCTGGTTCGGCGAGTTCTCAAACAGGGGATCCGGTTCGGCCACCAACAAGAGGGTGAGCTGGTTCAAGATGGTCACCCGCGATCAAGCCGACGAGTTTTCCGCAAGCAGTCTTCTGTTCGGTGAAAACTGGATCAAGCCCAGCGGTGTGCCATATGAGGCTGGACTGATGCGTGTGTAAGCACTACAGTTTGTTAGCCAGAAGGATTCAAGTAATAGTGGGAACTTTTTCACCTTCTAATTGTTACTGGGAGCGGGAGGCATGTCTAGTCGGTGACTAGTTGCCCATGTTTGTTTACTAGCTTCGATCACCCCCCCCCCCAATTCTGTTCATCCCACACTGAGTTCTTGTAATATTTAATATACAACTTTGCCACATGATTACTGAGCGTGCATGGGATTACTATGTGCTCTCTAAACCTTCAGACATATATAAATATATATTGTAATATTATCAGTCTTAAACCAAAAGATCGGAAAACAAAAAGCATTCTCCGTACGTAAGTAGAGCATTCCCAAATTTCGTAAGGAGATTTGAAATCTGTAGTGGGTGATGATGGCAGAATGCAAGCTTCGCCAGTTGGCCTTGTTTCTGGGCACCTTCTCTGCAGCTGTCGATCCACAACTCAAGCTATCTCAACTGGGTCACCATGCATCTCTCTATATATACGATATGAATATGTTAATTATTATTGTCCTAATTTTGTTCACTACCATCGAAGAACATCTCCTCGAGCCCATGATCTTCAAAGATCTGCAGACAATCATCGGCTTCTTGTACTGTTTTTATTTTCTATAAATTCACCAACTATTATAAAATGTTATAAGGTTGTGCATCTTGTTATCCAAAATCGAGCCATATAGCCCTCATTTGAAGGTCTGTTGTAAGCAGATTGTTCTACGGCCATGTCTCGTCAATGTACTCCAAAACAACACTCAAGCTTGAAGCTTCTTCTTGACTAGCTAGGTTGTACTGAAGAAGCATATCACTCTTGTTGTATATGTCCTCTTGATATATATTCATATTCGATCAAACTCTAGCTCTTGAGTTTCACACCCCATCTAACCATGTAAACATATAACCTTAGGGGCATAGTTTTAATGACTTTCTTAGTAATTTCTAAATGGACACAGTTAATTTGCAATCATAAAAGCAACACAACATTGACAAAAAGGAAATTACATTTGATTCTCGATTGGTATAGTTATGCCCACGAATTTGCTCTTTCAATTGGAACATAATCTTTCTTGCTTTCATGCATATAGGTTTATGATATCCGCTCATTGATTCAAGAATCTTAGGGTATTTTTTTTTTAATAAATGTCCCTAAGCCTTAATTAATGAATATTTTACAAGGGGTAACAGTAAGTCTAAACTCTTTATCATAAATACCTGAAATAATATCATAAATCTCTATAATAAATATATACTCAACCAGTCACCAAATAGAAAAAGTATTTCTCTAACGTATTTGCTTTCACACAACGGTGACATACTAAAAATATCACTAGATATGTAACACACTTACATATCCTAATGTCAAATAATTCAGTTGTCCAACTATGTTACCATCGAAAAATGAATTCAACGGTACTTAGATTCACAATACCATTAGAAGGCAATGACCATTTGATGAAACAAGAAACTCACCGACCACCTAAAGCAGACAACACATGTAATGTGCAAACACTGGCACAAATCTAGGGCTTCTTATCCCCAAGAATTGATTCTCAATTTGTTCCTTGAAATTGTGCAATTTCGTTTAGAGCAAGATCTGTGGCAATGTTAACGACCAAAACCGGGCGTTTCAATTAAAACCCTTTTGTGTCAATTGTAGTATATAGCAAATAAGGGTATCGTTACAAGCCGGGGATTGAGGGTATATTTACAACTTACGTTAATTACAAAATAAGAGAAAACATAAAATATTATAGTACTAGAGATATGGGGTTATATGATTATAAACAAGAGAAAACAAAGAAACAAAATAAATCAGAAAAGTTCAAGATGAATGAGACGTTAGAGACTTGGAAATCCACCACCAAGTATGTTTCAAGACATGTTAACAACCAAAACTTCAATCATTAAGTCACAAATCGGTATCAATCAAGAACAAACCGTGAACGCACTGCGTAAGTCCTTATTACTTCCCTTGAATACTTAAGCAAGATGAACGCACCATTACTAAGTCTTTAGAATAACCAATCAAGGTATAGACGCTATCCTATCAACAAATTATTCTAAGCATTAAGATAAATGGAAGTGATTGAACAAGTATGCAAAACTAGTGTGGAACGCCTACCTAGCATGCAATCCTTTTTATTTGGTTTCACCTATTGTCCTACAGGTTTTACTACTTTGAACTAAGCCGTATTAACCGTTTAGGAGATTAAACAACCTAATTCTAGCCCCACTCACAAGTTCATAATGTTCTATGTTGCGCATACATGAACATAAACAAGCAAGAGTTCTCCATAAACCAAAACCAAATAAACAACTTGAAAGACTTAATAATTCGAAACCAAGGTTCAAAACAATATCTAAAACATTCTTGGGGCATCAAACCTTGCCCCTAACTAAGAAAAATCAGCCACACATGGCTGCAAAAACACACAAGGAGAATAAAAGATGACAAAGGAAAGGTAAACCGTGGATGAAGAAGAAATCAATGATGGCTTGGTGGTTTCCTTGTGCGAGTCTACAACTATGGAGGTTCTGATGATGGTGAGATCGTTGGCCTCCTCTAATCTTCACGTCCTCCTCTCTAATCTTCTCCTCTTCTCTGCTGTGATTAGGGTTATAAAAACCTCAAAACTCGTCCATGGGCTTACCAATGTGGTCTGGGCCTCAAAACAGAAGTTTTGGTCCAAATCAGAAATTCGGGCAGACTGACCTTCGGCCACTCAAACGGTCATAACTTCTTCTCCAAAATAGGTATTGACGATCCGTAAAAAGTTCTGGAAAGTAGACTCTTGTAGCTTTCCATTGATATATGGCAAATCTCCTAGATCATTGTGAGCTGATCAAAATCTTCTGTCGAAGTTGACTGACGATTTCTGGCAGATTTTCTGATTTCTTTCCTTGCACAACATGGATTCCTTTTCCTTCAAGATTTCTCCTCTTTTGTCTCTTTTAGGCTCCTTGGCTTTATTTATGACCTAAAAACACAAACTTAGTTAATATGAATATTGTTAAGGGAATTACATAGCTAAATAGGGTCAGAAATACATTATAAACATAACACTTTGTGCTCCTATCAGGCAACAACTTAATTCATTGATACCATTAGTTAGTTTTCATTTTGATTAAATTCATTTTACCCCTCAGGTTTTGGGTTAACTTCATTTCAGTCCATGTTCTCTTAACTTTAAAAATTTACTCCCTAAAGTTTTTAACGTTCTTTTATCAAGTTTGTCAATTAACTAAGATTTTATCAAATTTTAAATGTTAATTTTGATTTTATGGCTTTCTATAAGGGCTAAAGCAATAATTTAAAGACAAAAGTCGAACTTTATGGTCTATTTTTTAAGATTTCATGTAAGCAATTAATGCAAAATCTTAGAAAACGGGTACGACCGATGAAAATTGAAAAATCAAGAGGGAAATTTTTTAAAATTGAGAGAAACGAGACTGAAATAAAGTTAATCGCAAACTTCATTTGAGGGGTGTGTAAACTGAATTTAATCCTTTTTTTTTAGAATGATACCATCAGTTTTCTAACAAAACATCAATATATTTTTTAGATAAAAAATATATATAAATTGAATGATATGCTGGAAATCTTCAGATCATGTGACATATGCCACCTTTGTGTAAGATTTTTTTTATATAATTTAGGGTCTTAGGCATGTTTCTTTTTAACATGTACGTAGTACTTCCAAATGTAACGATTTGGATAATCTAATGTCTAAACCAAAAAAATATCAATACATTCATTAAATCTCATATACCTAATTGTTAGACCAAAGTCGTTTTTCTCGTATATATAGCCGATCTGAGGTAACCATACCCCTATATATCAATCGCCGGCCTGTCAATGCAATGAATCGTAATCAAGACCCGAAATTGCAATACTTTACTTAGTTGAAAGTTGAAACTACGTCTCCACATGAATATATGACGTCCGTTACACATTTGTGCTCATGTCGATGGTGTGACCGTATACGTACTCACCAGTTGTCTAACATCTTAGCCTACAAAAAATACATATACAGTCACTACAAGAAAATCGGTCTTAGCCGACGGAATCAAAAACATTTTGTCGGCTAAGTGATTCTTCATCGACGGAAACATAACCGTCGTATAGGACATCACAATCATTGCCTAAGATCTTCTTAGGCGACGAAAAATGAGTGTCGGCAATTTCCGTCGGCTAAGACATTCTTAGCCGACAGATCATTTTCGTCGAAAAATGTTCGTCGGCTAAAACATTTCTAACCGACGAATCATTTTTGTCGATAAATTTTTTTTCGGCTAGGAATGTCTTACGTGACGGAAACTGGCTTCGGACACTGTTCGTCGACTAAGATTTTCCTAGGCGACGACATATTTTCATTGGTAGGGACGGTTTAAGGCGACGAAAATTTTTCCGTCGGCGTAGTCAGTCTTCGGCGACGGATATTGTTTCGTCGGCATAGTGGGTCTTTGGTGACGAATATTCCTTCTTAGCCGATGAATTTTTCTGACGACTAAGAAAAGACATTATTGCTGCCTAACACAACGCAGAACAAATATTTTCTATCGACGCCTTTTGTCTTTGGCGTTGGAATATTCTGTCGGCTAAGTAAACACATCATTTATACGCCTTCTACCCAAAAGAGAACGCAGAAGAAACATACTGAAGTCCTCCTCCCCCCCCCCCCCCCGGCACATATCTAATCTAAATCTAGTTTTGAAAGCTTTTCTTCATGAATTTAATCGATCTTCAAGAACTGTTTCTCTCCTAATTGGTATGTATCTACTTTAATTGAGCTATTTTCTTCATTTAGACATATTTTCCGGTGACTTTACTGGCGGTCTAATTATTGGATTCTTTGATGCATGCATAGTATCGATATATATATATATATATATGTATATGTAACTTTGATAGTGTATATACATCTTAAATATATGTTTGTATGTACGTATGTATATGTTGTTGTGTACGTGTTCGTATATATATATATATTAATATGTTAATTTGTATGTATAATTTGTATGAATTAATACGTATAATATGTTTGTATAATTAATATATGTTTGTATATATGCATATGTGTATAATATGTTTGTACATATAATATGTGTGTATAATATTAAGTTTTTTTGTGGGTGTGTGTATATATATACACACAAAAATATATCTTTAGCTTTTGTGTGTATATATATAATTAATAATTATTATGGGAATAATATGTTTATCAAATTTTTGTTTTCATGGAAATCATTTGTGTATACAAATGATGATAAAAAATAAAATGATGAATCATGTAATTAAGAATTATAATATTCTTATACGTACATTCATCAATATATTAACTGTATGTTACCCTTAGAAATTTCGTTCGAGAACCATTATGTTACGACTGTGTCTAACAAAATGGTTTTCAAATTGTCCCATATTTGAACAGTTTGGGAGCATATATAAATGACATTGAGATTCCGTTTGTTGTTGATGCGTTTCGTTTTCGGTTGTGAGTATATATATTTCGACAAGATCTTCCTTTATTGTTCCTCGAGTGCATATTAGGTATATAGATATTCGTGTACTTGGGAAACTGTAGAGCGATGCTGCCGAAATTTTCTCACATACGCGAATTCGAAAACGCCTCAATAACAAACGAAATCACAATATCATATGCTCTCAAACGGGATTAGGGCCCTAACTGGAGACATAAAGTGAAGATCGTAGGTGTATGTGAACAACGTACATTAATTAATATATATTATATGCAAGCATCCTGGGGCGCGCGTGCTTACTGCTACTTTTTTTTTCACGTGCTTACTGCTATTTGTCTTATATATAGCATTAAATATCCTAATGTTTTGTATATATATTAATTGTAGCTCCGGCCCCGAAGAAGAAGCAGGGTTTATGTTCTGGAAAGAATGCGGAGGATATCGTTGCACAAACGGGGCATAAGATCAAGCTGAAGTATTGCCCTCGTGTAAAAGGCCCTAGCGTGGGGGGGGGGGGGGTAAACAGCTTGGTGGCACATGATATCGGTTCCGCCATATGGAGTCTGGTGGGAATGAGAGAAAAGATGTTCTCGTTGCACAAACGGGGCATAAGATCAAGCTGAAGTATTGCCCTCGTGTAAAAGGACCTAGCGTGAGGGGGTAAACAGCTTGGTGGCACATGATATCGGTTTCGCCATATGGAGTCTGGTGGGAATGAGAGCAAAGATGTTCTACGACCTTGATCAGGACGAGAAGTGGAAGGTGTGGAATGCAATGTCGGTAAGTAACACTGAAAACAGTTTGAAAAGTAAATTTACTTAATTATATATGTTTATTTTATTTTTCAGTGCTTAACATGAGAATTTTTTTTATTTATTACTTAACCGAAGTATGAGTGAGATGAAAATAACGAGCTAATGTTCAATTGGATACTGAAGAAGGCACATGAGAGATACAAGGACTGGAAGTACCACTACTGGAAAATAGCACTTAGGCAATGAAATTAAAAAATTATGTCGCCTAAGTGGTACTTAAGCGATTGAATTTTTTACTTAGGAGAAGGAATTCAATTCCGTCACTTAACTACTACTTAGAAGACATAATATTTTTACTTAGACGACGACATCTTGAAAAAATAAAAATTAAAAAAATTATATGAATCACTTAGGAGATGGAACTACATTCCGTAGCCTAAGTAGAACTTAGGAGACAGAATATTTTTTTATAAAAAAATTATGAATCACTTAGACAACGGAAATATAATATTTTGTCGCTTAAGTTCTAAAAATTTGAGTGCCATCTTCCCACATAAAATTTCATGAAAATTCAAACCAAAATTTTTCAAAACATATCAATTTTTTTAAATCACACACTCACTAACCTTATCAATAGAAGGAAACTCATCTTTTCCCAGAACTCTCTCTCTCTAGACCATCACTCTCATGCCAGCCTCTCTCTCCATTCTCACCGCTCCTTCCTCCGCCGCCACCTTCAACTGCACCTCCCCCACCAATGCCACCTCCAACCGCCACACGCTCATCAACTTCGTCCCCACAAACGCCACCACTCTCAACGCCGTCAAGACCCTCTTCAACATCACCCGGCCACCTCCGCACCTTCTTCGGAGCCAACAACCTCCCCCTCTCGACCCGACCCGACTCACTCGTCCCCGCCGCCAGCAAGCTTCTCGTCCCCTTCTCTTGCCCCACACACGCCACTGCCGCCACCTTTCTCTCTCTACCAAGCCTTCCCACCGACCCACCACCGTCCCTCAAAATTTTAAAAGGGTAAGAAATCAAGGTAAGTTTTTCAATTTTTCTGGTTTAATTAGCTTTGGTGATAGATTTATGTGTTTTTGTTTAATTTGATTTTGATTTTAATTTTGGTTAGGATGTGATTGGTATGATGGTGGTGGCATGGTGGTTATTTGGTACGATGGTGGTGGTGGTGGTATATTTGGGGCAGATTGTTGGCATGAAATTGAAAAGGATATACTGTATTGAAGTTTATTGACCCCCAATAGAAGTTTACTAGGGTGTAGTAAACTTCCACTGGGTTTACTAAGGAGTAATAAATTTGTTTATTAGGGTAACAATGAATATCTATTGTGTATAATTAGCATGAAATTGAAAGGGAGATAATGTATTAAAGTTTATTGACCCACAATAGAAGTTTACTAGGGGGCAGTAAACTTCCAATGAGTTTACTATGGGACAATGAATTTATTTATTAAGATAAGAATGTGTATTTATTGTGTATAATTGACATGAAATTGAAATGGAGATACTGTATTGAAGTTTACTGACCCCCTAATTTGTTTATTAGGATAAGAATGTGTATCTATTGTGTATAATTGGCATGAAATTGAAGAGCTTACCTTGATTTCTTACCCTTTTTTCAGTAGTGTACCAGTGTCACAAAGCTTATGTGAAGGAAGGGCCCTTTGCCATGCCTTCAGATTTCATTAAGAGAGAGGCCTAGTGAGAGTTTCTATGCTCCCACTTCAAGTTAGATGAGTTCAATGTGATTTTTTAAATTACTTTTATTATTTTTTTACCACCTTCATTGTTTCCCTTGTATTTTACTAATCTATTTAATATTTTTTCGTGTATTAGAGACTCTCCTTGGCAAACAAGCGGAACTGTGGAGAGAAGACTATGCACCACCACACATGGTCTTCTCCTATTATCTACATAATAAAGGAACTCATAATACAAAGGGAGGAACTTCAAATTATCAAAGGTTTTGAGAAGACCTATGTCAGGGCCGGTGATGAAGTTACGACCAACCATTATGTATGTGTTTTTCCTTTTACTATTTTATTGTTTGATGCATGCACTTATGAAGTTTATTATGCAAAATGTCAAGTTTATTAGGTACACATAAAATGAGCTATATGTGAATTTATTATGCATAATGTAAAGTTTATTAATTGATGTATTTTAAATACAGAATGACATGGTAGATGAGGTCAATAAGTGAAAGGATGCATTTAAGGAACAACACCCTGACGCGACGGAGGAAGAGATTGTGGAGAGCGTTCAGTCCCAACAAATTGAGGTGTTGGGTACGGTGCTCAAAACTCGGAAAGAAAAGGACATCAGAGGGATGGGACGAGGACACGAGCTAGACTTGAGCCATTGTTCAAATGGTTCCACTTCACATAGTCGTTCTCCTACAGTTGATGAGCAGCAAGTCCAAGAGATGCAGGAGCGCTATGAGCGGAGACTAAAGAAATCAGAGGAGCGTGCCCAACAACAATTTCAAGAGGTCCAACAGCGTGCCCTGCGTGCAGAGTCTATGTATAGCGCTGTGAAGTCCAATTTGCAGCTATATATGAGCGCCTATGTATATCACTTCCTCATCCTCCAGTTGTTTCTCCTTATCCACATGTTTCCCACAAAACAATGATGATCTAGGCGACATAGGATTGGACGAGAATGTCAATTGGTATTATTGATTTTATAGTAGTTTAGCTAGAGTGTATGAACAATTTTTTACATAGTTCATTAATTATTTTGTATATATGAACAATATTTGTCCATCTAGTTATCATGATCAATATATGAATATGTTTTCCAAATCCAATACTTCCGGTATATATGTATCTGTATGTATTTGATTATTGTTACTGATATGTAATTTTTTGAAACAATGAATAAGGTAATTTATATAAAAATTACCTTTTTTTTTACAGTAAAAAAAACTTAGGTGACGAAAACAGAACATTTCATCGCTTAAGATAAAACACCTAACCGACGAATACAGACATATCTGTCGACTATGAAGTGATACAAATTCTTCGGTGTAAAACTTTACCGACGAATATTCCGTCGCCTAAGAATGTAGCAAGATTCGTCGGTAAACATACATACCGACGACCCTTTCGTCGGGTAAGGAAAATTCTGTGTTCGTCGGTTAAGAAACCGTCTGACAAAAATTTTCCGTCGACAAAGATCTCTATCGACGAATCAGTTTATAGACAAGGTAGGAAAGTATTCGTAGGAACACTTTTAGTCGACGACTTACTTCATTTCCGTCGCTTAAGTGTCTACCTCACGCCACTTAGGGGAAGAAACTTAGACCACGAACAATTCGTCAGCCGTGATCCTAGGCGACGAATAGTAGGTCTTAGGTGACGAGTTGTTTCCGTCGGCTAGAACGAGATTTCATGTAGTGAGTATATAAATCAACTCCATACTGATAGATTCATAGTTCAGACACTTTTATACTCTTAAAAGTTGGATTATATGCTTAGTTCTTGTCAATTATGAGTCATTTACTACGTTTTTGTGTCTTGTGGGTCGAGTTGGAGAAAAAAAGAATTTGGAGCTAAAAGTCAAACTGGGGATTGCAAAGGTGTTTTTTATCTTGAGTGATCTAGAAACTGCCCTGTTATGCGTCAACTTTGAGGATTAAACTGTACCTACTCACAAGGAATCTGGAGGCGAGCCATATACCATTGAAAAAATACGGATGTTAGCTTTAGGAAGAATTTTACGGAAGTGGATTTGCATTTTTCTAGAGCAAATTATGATGGTTTGAGTGAACGCAAAGCGTGGAGATAGATTCTGACGAATTTTTTGTTTCTTCTCATGATTCCAATTTGTGAAGCCCAAGTCCATCAATCTTAGTACTACAAGAAAAATGGCTAAACGTGTCTACATATTTGGAAGGCTATCCTTGCATTGACTATAATAACCTTGTGTTATTTGGAGAGAAGAAAACAATTCCATATTGGACAAGGAGAGACCGAAAAGCCCAAATTAATTATGAATATTTCAAGAGGAATAAAAGCAAAACCCGAAAAATGTTAAAAAGGGAAGGGAGGGAGACACAACAATAACACAAAAGAAAAAGAAGAACCGAGCCTCTCTATCGCTCAACTCGAGTTCCTATCTCTTCCATTGTTTCTTCCATACTATCTATATATTTCTAGTCATGTTTTCTTTGATTATGAATTTATAATCTTCTAGCTAGGGCTGAGATGAAGCCCCTAATATGATTACTCTATTTCTTTAGTTTATTTGCTTTTGGATGCAATGGATTGCTTGTTAAATCCTCAATCACTATTTCAATTGAAATTTTATTCAAAATCTGTGTTCGGTATCAATAAGACCTAGGTTTTGTTTATTAGTTATTTGGTTTGAAAATATGAGGCTTGATCGAGAGTAGATGTTTTCTAGGGTTCCAAATGATTTATTTAATCTTGTGATTAGAGAGTTGTAAGTTAAGAATACAAGTACTTGATCATAGTCGATATTCTTTTTTACATGATTTCCTAGTTATTTTGTGCTTAATGGAATTGAACATGTTTGCTTGAACCTGATCATAACGTGAAGTAAATTATAGTTTGGCTACTTGAGTTCTATACGGGATCAATAAGTTGGAATTCATTGGTTAGAAGAACTTTGACATATGTCCGAGATCAATAAGGCTTATGTACAGAAATATTTAACATGCAATCTAGGGAGTTCAATTGCTATCAACTAGAGAGGAGGATAAGAGTATCAGGTGGTGAATTCAATGTTTTAACATCTTCATAATTTGTTCTTAAACTCTTGAGAATCTCATTCTTTTCCTTTGTCTTTAGTTTTAGTTATTTTGTTAATTTAATTTTATGTGTTCATTCATCAACATCACAAAAATCAATGTGTTCATCTCATTAGATGTAATATAATTATCATAGTAAGTTGTTTTAATCAATCCATAGAGGGAACGACTTCGTGCTTGCACTTCTATTCTATAAGTGGTTCGTGCACTTGCGAGTACCATATTAAAACATACCAACAAATACGTGTTAATCTCAACTATTATAATGGGAAACCCAAGTTTTGGTGTCAAGTATGGACTATAGCCGACGAAATAATGTCGTCGGCTAAAGTCTGGACTATAGCAGACGACATTATTTCGTCGGCTAAACTCTGGACTATAGCCGACGACTTCTACGTGTGTCGTCGGCTAAAGTCATCACAGACGACCCTTTCCCGACGAATTTTTTTAACCGGCCGACGAAAATTTTTCGTCAGCTAAAATACTTGTCTTGGTAGTGATAATATTGTAAAATGTTAATCTGAAAATATCAGACAGGATTAAGAACGTAATATGATTTACTTTTAGTATTTTTACATTTTATATTTATACCCAACTAAAAAACTATTGGCAAACTTGCCCCACTACATCTCTATTTCATTTTTTTTATTTTTTATAAAAGTTCGCACATGTTAAGAGGTTAGGTATCATAATTGGCTCCTGTAAAATCTTTTTTGGCGATGATTATTTTTGTTGTTGTTAGGATATGGGGAAGCCGACCACCTTGTATCGGTAATGATTGATGAGTAGCTTTCGAAAAGCATTGCGAAAAGCATTGTTGCTACAACCATGCTCGGAAGCTTCATTCAATTTATTAACCTAAAATAGGAAATCGTCAACCACCACTAATTATAATTAGATGGAGACGTACCACACCTCAAGTTTCCTAACTGCAAAAACTGTCATTTGGAGATCTTATTCCCTATAAATTCATTCATTCACAAAAACATTCCAAGCAGCTAGGCATCAATAAGCAACTACTGCGCACTGCTTGAATAAAAACGTTCCAATAAAAAGGGCCCAACAGCATGCAGCAACACACCTGAAAAAGAAGAAGAAAAAAAAAGAACAAAACAAAAAAAATCTCTTACATCTTTATCACCACCAGGATACCCGCACCGTTTGTCTTTAAGACCTTATTTTTAATCATTCAACATGGGCGGAAATGACCGACACGGCAAGAAGAAGAAGATCGCCATCATTAGCGTGTCGGCGTTGATTCTGGTGGCCATGGTGGTTGCTGTGGCTGTTGGGGTCACCAAAAGCCATAAAGGCGGAAATGACGAGAAGAAACCAGCCACAACCTCTAAGGCAATCGAAACCGTCTGCCAACCAACAGATTACAAGGAAACCTGCCAGAATGCCCTATCTGAAAAAGCCGGCAACGTCACCGACCCAAAAGAGCTTGTAAAGATAGGTTTCCAGATCGCCATAGAGAAACTCCAAGAGGTGATCAATAACTCCGACACCTTAAAAGAGATCGCCAAGGATAATCTGGGAAACCAGGCACTTCAAAACTGCAGGGAGCTCATTGAGTACTCCATTGACGATCTAAAGAGGTCAGCTGACAAGATCGGCCCGTTCGAAGTGACCAAGCTCAAAGAGTACGTTGAAGACCTTAAGGTGTGGCTTAGTGCCTCCCTACAATACGAACAGACTTGCTTAGACGGGTTCGACAATACCCCTGGTGAAGCCGGGGCTAAAATGAAGAACTTTTTAAAGACATCACAAGAACTCACGAAGAACGCACTCGCTATGACCACTGAAATCGGCAACCTCTACGGAACCAGCAGCCTTAAAAGCCAACGTCATCTCTTGGCAGATACTCCTATGGACCCAAAGATCATACCCTCATGGATTGAAGGACGCAAGCGACATCGCCACTGCCAATCCCATCTCCCTTAAGCCTGACGTTATAGTCGCCAAGGACGGAACTGGAAAATACAAGACCGTCAATGAGGCGCTCAAGGATATCCCTAAGGATAACGTTCTAAAGACGTTCGTGATCTACATCAAGGAGGGTGTGTACAGTGAACAGGTGGTTCTGGACAAGCACATGACCAATGTCATGTTCATCGGTGATGGCCCTACCAAGACCAAGATCACCGGTAACAAGAACTATGCCGATGGTGTCCAAACGTTCAAAACCGCAACTGTCGGTGAGTGTCGATATCTAATTCGTGTGACATGCATAAGTTTTTGATACCTAACATATGAAACTCTTTAAACGTACATTTTAAATTTATGACGCGTGCAGCTGTGATCGGAGACTACTTCATTGCTAAGGACATGGGATTTGAGAACACTGCCGGGGCCAGAGGACACCAAGCCGTGGCACTGCGTGTTCAATCCGACCTGTCCATCTTCTACAACTGCCAGATAGACGGTTATCAAGATACTCTCTACACCCAAACCCACAGGCAATTCTACCGTGACTGCATTATCTCTGGAACAATCGACTTCATCTTTGGTGACGCAGCAGCTGTGTTTCAAAACTGTAAGATGATCGTCAGGAAACCTGGCCCAAATCAGAGCTGCATTGTCACCGCCCAAGGAAGGCTTGATAAGCGCGAGCCTACCGGTATTGTCCTCCATAATTGCACCATCAGCGGTGAAAAAGGCTTTGACGCGGCCACCACAATGGCCTACTTGGGTAGGCCATGGAAAATGTACTCCAGAACCATCGTGATGCAGTCCCAGATCGATAATGTCATTAACCCCTTAGGTTGGATGGAGTGGACTGGTACCACCAACCATGAAACAAGCTGGTTCGGAGAGTTCTCTAACAGGGGACTTGGTGCGGCTACCAACCAGAGGGTGAAGTGGTACAAGTTGGCCACCCCTGAAGAAGCCGGTGCATTCGCACCTGGCAGTATTCTTTTGGGTGATAAGTGGATCATGCCCAGTGGTGTGCCATATGTGGCTGGAATGATGCGGGTATAAGAGACCCAACTATGTAGCTCCTATCCTATCCAAAAAGAAAAAAACTATGTAGCTCCTATTGTAGGTAGAGACTATAGTTGTATAGTAATGTAATATAACAATAGCAATGTAAAAAAGTAAAAAACAAAATTACAAGTAATATAGGATCAAAAGTAAAATAAATTTATTACTATTAGTGTGTTATTAACTTTGTTTTTAGAATACATTGATCAATAGCTTAACTGTAAATATATACGCTTCAAAAATCTATTACCTTTATAGCCACCATCTATATTAACATTAACTTAAATTGAGGGTAGGCCGAAATATGCATGTTATTGTTTACACTTAAATTAATATTTTACTGGACAGTAAATGTCTAAGTGAATATTAATTAAATTCTTAATCCACGTCACATCGGCGAACCCAAAATAATTGAGTTTAAAAGTGATGGCCCGCCAGCGAGATCATCCGAGCTGGATAACAGAGTTCACATGAGAAATGGACTTCGCGTAGAGGTATATGAAGGCGAGGCAAGATGACTTCACGTAGAAGTGGAAGTCCTAAGGCGTGGCGAGATGGCTTCGCGTAGGAGATTTCGCAAAGAAGCAAAAGGATGAGTTCGCATACAAGTGCATGACTATACAACATTGGTTTCGCGTGACGCTTGAGTAGATAGGGAGGCAAGTGTCCTTAATTGCTTGAAGACCATGTCAAGCTAGAATAATTCTAAGAGGCAGAGTCCGCATGCATGTGGAGGTGTATGTGTTGGTTAAGAACTCGATTTCTTAATTGGATTTGCATGAATCACCTATGCCACTTTTATCGTTGAAGACTCCTACAAGTCTTTGACATGCTTTGGGCCAATACCTGTGGCCATAAAGTAACTTTATATAAAGGGAGCTCGAGGATCATTCAATACACTACTCAACTACTCAAACAAAAATACAATACAACTATCTACTTAGTTAAACCCAGACGCTAAAGCATCTCGCTTAGTAGCCTTTTCCTTTCAAGTTCCCTGAAGCTTTTATCTACACACACACAACTCAATACAATCAAATACAACCTTACACATAGTTGAAACCTTCGAGCCTCTCGAAACCCAAATCCTAAGCGCACATCGCCTTAGCTCAGAGCTCGTTCGGACTCATCCTTGATTACTGCACTATTGTTGGTCTGCTCACTAGATACAGTGAGTATCGATCACGAGTACTCGTAAATTCCTCGTCCGCGAGGTGGCACCGGAGCCTTCTGCTTGATTAAGAAGTCAAGACCCGACGTACTTTATTTCCTCGTCCACCAGGTGGCACGCCCGCACCTTTCATTTTTACTTTTGGAAGCACCAAGTACCTCTCTATCCCTTACTGAGGATTGTGGCCAAAACAACTACTTAGCAAAGCCAACAAATTTTCCACACGAAATTATTCCCTCCAATATTTCAAATTTTGTTGCACATAATTAAGAAAGTAACTTGAGTTCTTCCCGCGATGTTAAAAGTTTGTTAGACTTTTTCTGATTGGTTATCTTATGATTGTTCTCTATCGTAATCATTAGATGATAAGGTGATAGCCTATATTCTATGTGGGATTTTGGGTGGGATTTTGTTGTTGATGAGAAAACAATGGTAGTAGACGCACCTGAAGTATGTTTTTCCCTCCTCCACTTGGCTCAGCGATATAACTCCAGAGTTTTTGGCTCGCCAATATTTTGGATTTGTTCCTCATAAACATCCCCTTACGTTGACAACAAAATCATGACACTATTGTACACTATTTTATAATCTATGTGTAATATGTATGATACGAGTCATACGACACAATCAGGGTTAGTTTGCTTACGCAGTTCGGTTCGGATCGGTTTGAGACTCAAACCACAATTGAATCATTTTTTTTTGGTTTTATAATATTTCAAACCATAACCAAACCATTTTTTTCGGTTTTAGAATAATTCGGTGTGGTGCGGGTCGGTTTCTGTGTGGACCGATATATTAATTTCAACAAGGGATGTCTAAATTTTTGCCTAACAATTTATATAAGGCATGAGCAAATTTTGAATGCATTTAGAGTCTATGCAAGTCTACAAATGTCATCTAAATATTAAATAATTAACAAAAACACCATATTTCATCACTTAATAAATCAACATATATCAAGTATTATCAATTAACTATCATGCAAACACAACAACTTGCATACTACTAACTTGAATATAAATTAATTTTTTATATATTACAAACCAAATTCCATCAATGGGAAAATAAAAAAATAAGAAAAATGTAATTCGGTGCGGTTCAATTTAAATCGGTTGAATTATAATCTCAAACCACAACCTAACTGCATGTTTTTATACGGTTCGATGCGGTGTAACCATAAAATGACATTGTTTTAGTTCGGTGCCGTTACCGAATCGAATCATTTTTTTCAGTGCGGTTCGGGTCGGTAACCGTATTTTCAGTGCAAATCACCAACCCCTACTTTGTAGGTTGTGGACTTCATATGTTCTCCTTTACATTATGAGTTGATAGCTATGAGATATTTATGGCCTTTGTCTGCTACATTCCTTGAGTGTTTCTCAAGTTATCATTGAGATTAATGTTATCATTGAGACTGATATCAAGCCATCGGCTATGTAACTAGGGATTTGTCTCCCTTGGGCACTATTGTCATGGATATACAATCCACCCTAACAGAAAACAATGGCTTTTGTCTTCAGTTGCGCACTTGCGCCAAGAAATATAAACATGGTTCCACATAGATTAGTGGGATATGGATTTGACTCTAGGGCCAGCCCTGAGATTTCGGGGTATCTAAGCGGGAAAAAAGAAGGAAAAAAAAACTATGGCCTCATTGCCTTAGAAAGTTACAAGCTCTTTAGGAATATTCAAACCCCATTATAATTTGATTAGGAAAACTCACTTCTCACATATTAGTCAGCAAAGCAAATATGTTTCAGATTGAGCATCTGCAGCTATTAAGGTATACAATTTTCTACAATCTCCACTATAAAATTGTGACAGAGACATAAATTTTTCTTAGAAAATATGTGCGCAAACTGTGTAGTTGCATCTGTATTCTCAATTTTTTGTTGAACTTATCTATAAAGGATATAAAGGGATGAATAATTTTTGGGGCCCTTGAGTTTGGGGTCCTAAGCGAATGCTTCTTGGGCATATGCCCAGGTTCGGTACTGTTTGATTCAAACGTACACTTTTAAAGGTTATGTTATGCTTCAAATCTCATATTGGATGACCTCATGTACACTTCAAATCGTTTTCAGATATAAAATCTATCTTTATTTCAAAATAAATAATGTGTTCGATATCAAAATCCAAAAAATTAGAACTGTATTCTAAATTGACCTCTACTTTACTAAACTGAAATGCTCACAAACACCTCCTGCACTGATTATAAGTCATACCAATGCCACCATATATCCATACACGACTACACTTGGCATAATTGACATACAAAGTTTTATAATGGAGAATACGTTTCCATTAATTTTACCTTTGTTTTTTGTGAACATGCGCGATGGTGGCTAAACGAGCTATCACTATGGGTCTAGGAGCAATTAGATAAAGTCATCCCTCCTCAAGTGATGCTTTTCAAAAATTAGAGTTCAAACCATAGACTTTTTATTACCAGAAGAATTCTCGCAAGTCGCAGCCTCCCCCTACTTGTAGCTTAGCATGCTTTCGGCTACTAGACCAAGCCATATTGGGTCATTAATTTTCCCTTTTCACTTAACTCAGCATTTAGTCATTTTTATTAGATGACCCATAATTACTAAAGGGTGTTGCTAAACCAAAATGCTAACTAGACCTAGCAATTAACATTTTTTCCCTTATTTTCCAATTTTACCTTTATTTCAAAAACAAGCAAACAAATGAAGATATTTGCAGCAGATTGTTCATCCTCTGATGGATATTGCTTGCGGTCACTACTCATTCTCCTTCTTAATTCCTCATGTAGTTAATCATTTCATTCTCATTATTAGAATAGTTGCTTGAATTGATGATTTCAACTATTAAATTGTTTTATTAGTTTGCTGGAGGAATTAAAATGATTATTCTTGATTGTATCTCCAAAACTGATTCAATTGATTGCTCTATTAATTGATATTACAGTTATCAATTATCATAGATAACATGATTATACTGTATAAAAACCTCTCCAATTTCAACAGATTAGAAAACCTATCTAAGAAACATTCAAAGAATTATTCTTAGTCATTTTTTTTCTTTTTTCTTTTTTATCTCTCATTCAACCCAAATAATACCTGATAGAATCAGAAAAGACGCATACTGAAAGAGAGATATGAGACGGATGCTGTTGAGATCTGGTTTGAGTTCTAATTGATGTATAGATTCCAGAATTCATTGTTTCAGTTGTTGTTGCTGGGTTTTTTTTTTCGTTCTTCTTTTTGTTTGAAGGCCATAATTAGAAAAATAGGTGTTGCTGGGTCTAAGTAGCATTTTGCGGGTACATTTATCAGCACCCTTATTAAAATATATATTAAAACCCAAGACTCTGTGTGGGGGAGCGGGAAATCGGCCGTTGAAAATTTTTGAACCATTTTTCGTGTTTTTGGGAGACTCGCTCCTTCTTCTTCTTCCTCTTCCTCTTCATTCGAAAACCAAGCTGTAACGACTTGCAGAGTCACCCAAACTCTTCGATTCCTTCACTCCTAGTCCCAATTTTGCGACACCCTCATAAAGACTCTCACTTTCTCAAAAACCCCCAAATCGGCAAAACCCTAGCTTCCAGCAAATGCAACTCCACAATGCGACAATCCCCAATTCGACTCGGAGGACATGACTAACGCCAGAGCGGAGCCAAGCGGCGGCGCCGTAGCCGGAGATGGGTTCCACACTGTGCAGGCGGAGCGTGACCTAGAGTCCAATTGGGAACTGGATCTTGGAACGAAACTCGAAGAGTATCTACTGAGGATTTGCTCCGGCGAATTGCCCGCCGAGGCCGATGGTATTGTGTCTATTAATTTCGCCGAAGGTGGGTTTTGTGTTGCCTTCGTTTTTAAGCTTCTGGGTCTTTTTGAATTGGATTGGGTTCTTGATAATTTTGGGGATTGGGTTTTGCAGCTGCTCTGCTAGTTCAGGGTTCGGTTCAGGTGTATAGCCGCAAGGTGGAGTATCTTTACTCATTGGTGTTGCGTGCTTTGGAGTTTCTTTCCCAGAAAAGGTGTGCTTTTTTCTTCTCATTACAATTCTGTTGGGGGTCTTATATGAAATGCTTTAAATTGAGAATTTTTGATTCCTCGGCGCTATTGGGTTTTAATAGAATAGGTGGATTTGAGTAAAGATTGATACTTTATGTCTGTTGGCACTGAATTTTTGCATAAGTTTATTGAGCTTATCGTGAATTATGTTTCGTTTTTCCAGCCCTTTTGCTATGAGTTTGCTCGATTTGAGACTAGTTTTCAGCCTTGTTTGAGGTTGTTCGGCAAAGAGTGAATGTTTGCAAGTTCAGTGTTTGTTTTTAACTTGGCTAACGGTTGATATGGTTGACTATCATATCAGTAACATGGATTTTCTACATTAACGAGATAGAGAAGCACTGAAAGTCTGCTATTTTTGGTAGCATTACTAGGTTTAGGTGGTTCATGTGGATGACTTTGTGTCCTTTAGAATTTATGTATCAGGTATTTGGTCTATCCAGAATCAACATATGTAGTAATGGTGTTCTTATTTGGGTTGCCACATATGGTTTCTCAATCAAAAGCTACAATCTTTATATCTTAAGCTAAGGTCCTAGTGAAAAATGAAAAAGAAAAAAGAAAAATTAAGGTCATTACTCAAACAATAATTTAAGAAAATATTCACTTGGTTAGTTGAAACCAAGAAAAAAAGAGAGCAGCGGGGTTGATACAATTTGAATTAAGAAATGGAATGAAGACTAATACTTTAACTAGCAGTAAAGCAATTTTGCTCTGTCAAATCAAGGTTTTTGTTGTCTGACAGTGCAGTTTGAACCAATATCATTTCTTTTTCATAAGTTGTGTAAGCATATGTTCTGTCTAATATTTCGACTCAGAGGAAAATATGATAATGATTGTAATGATATTGATTATCTTATCCAACATGGGCATAAATGCTACAGTTGCAAAACAGATGATGCTTTTGAATTGCGATGAAGTGTTCTTGTTGCATTAGTTTCCATGTTAGTCTATTGACTCTATTCTGTGCTTTAAGCAGGCAGAATGACCAATCAGAAGGCACATCAGTTCAGCCGGAAGAAGGTGGGAGTTCTAATGTGGTTGCTGATGAAGAAAATGAAAGGTTTTGGGGATTAGATGACATTGCAGGTAGCCGGTACTCCCTAATTCACTAAGTTAGTATTTTTGTGCAATTTGCACTGAATTTAATTTTTTTTGCAGTGGAAGCAAAAAATTGCTTAGACAGTCCTTCAGGCAGAGATGTTCATTTGAATCCCTTTGTGAAGCCCCCAGCAAATCTAGTTGTTCTTGAAGGTGATTGCTTAGATACAACTGGTGATGCCGGTGAACTAGAGTCGTATCTGGTACATATTTTCTTTCATTTACTAATTATTCAAGTCAGTAATAAAAACTGTGCTTAATGCATCCTGACTCTTTGTCATAATATATGTTTGCAGTTGTCCACAAACGACCTTTACCAGGATTTCATTTTATTAGATCCTTGTGATGCAGCAGCAGTTAATGATTATTTGGGTGTGGATGGAGTTAGTCGAGGACAAACTAGTGCTTATAGGGCCAGCTCAGCTAGAAAAAGTTTTATGTCTCCTACAGGACGTTCAGGAGGGACTGCGCATAAGTCACAAAAGCCCCATGATGCTAATGTCAACCAGTCTCCTCTGGTTGATTCTCACTTTGAGGTCAATGGTTGTAATAACAGGCCTGATCCTCCTGGCTGCAATAATTTTGATGACGACACTCATGGGTATGATATGGATCATAGATACTCGGAGCCTAGGGACTTGGATGAATCAGATGACGACAATGATGATCCATGGAAGCCTTTAAATCCACATGAGCCTGGAAATTTGAAAGTAAAACCTTTTAAAAAAGGTTGTTTTCAATTGTTTATTTATTTACCTTGCTAGTTTACACTTTTCATTTATACACCCTAAACCCATGCTTCTCTTTTGCTATCTTTTCCCTACCAGTCAAAGCTTTTAAAAGGAAAGAGGTTAATTCTTCTAAGCAGGCATCTATGGCTACAATATTTCCACCAGCAAAACTGCTTGGTACTATCAGTCCAGAACTCACAGAAATGTGGGAGATCCGATGTCATGCTCAAGAACAACAAAGGGGGTCCCAATCTCCTTCATTATTTGAGAAGGTTTGTTTTGCAGAGGTATATTTTTGACAATTTGTCTTTCGTTGGTTATTTGAACCTTTTATTTTAACTGCAGCTGCGACAATCACTTATTGGTGGAAAACATGAAATGTTTGGTGGCGCTTCTAATCCTATGAATGATGACGCTGAATCTGATAATGATTCAGCAGGTTTTGGGCAACCAGATGCTGACATTCCAGAAGATGTACCTCTTCACAATGATGAGGTTAGACCGTTAGACTGAAGCAGTGAACGGATTGTTGAAAATTTTAAATAAAATGCGTTATTTAATTTGATACTAGTTAATATTATGCAGCATGACGATGGTGGTCCTCACTTAGGCACCGATGAAGCTTTTGGATATGAAGATCCAAATCCTCATGCAAGCCTGGAAGATTTATGTCGCTCTCACCTAGTAAGTATATATGTTTCTCACTCAATACCCTTGTTCATGGTAATGCTGAAACCTTGCGCTGCATTATATCATTTCTACTGGACTTTGGAACTTACTCACACTGTTTCTAGGTTTGGTGTAGACATAACCGTGGTTGCATACTTGATCTGAACATGTAGCACTTCCTAATGCTTTGTTTATTCACAACAGTATTTTATTTTTATTTTTTGTATTTGTGGTTTTGGGCTGATAGATCCCATTTAGAATAAAATACATTTCATCGAGGCTTGTCTATATTTTTTGAGTCTTCTTTGTTTGGTCCACAAATTTTCCTTTGCTTGGCCTACATGTCTGTTCATAATCTGTAGAACAAAAGAAAGCACTGTCTTAGAAGAAAGATATGTCTTGATTTAGGAGAAAGATTCTGATCAAATTTCTTCATGGCCAATATTTCTTGATGTTTTATGTCTTTCACCACTTTGTGTTTGTTTTTGGTATTTCACAAGATTATTTAGGCTTGCTTCATAGATATGATGGTTGATTACTCTTATCTTTATAACTACCTAAAATATGGTTTACCTATATTTGTAGGACGCTCTACTTGCTAGCATAGCTGAAAACGAGAAGCAAACTGAACTGGCTGCTCGTGTTTCAACATGGAAACAGAAAATTGAGCACAACTTGGAAGAGCAAGTAAGTTCCATCTGTTTTGATGTTTTGCTTCGTGCAACACTTTCTAAGAAGAAAGGAAAGAAAGAAAAAAATTGAAAAGCGCCCACTAGTTGCATCAAATACTTCTTGTTTCTCCTATGCTTGTTCAAGTTTAAAGAAAGCTATATGTGTCGTAGGAATCACACCCTCCTTTTGACATTCAAGACTATGGTGAAAGAATTCTTGACAGACTATCCGTTGAACCAGAAGATCGAAATGTACTGCCCTTTTCTGATGTTGTCAAAGGTCAGGGAAAGTATGGTGTGGCCAGGAGCTTTTCTGCACTATTGCAACTGGTATTTTTCTTTTCACAAGCACCTGTTTTCCTGATTCTATCTTGGGAGAATATATATATTACATTGCATCAGTTTTATATCATTTTATTCACTCATGGTTAATTTTTGCTTTGTTGTTATCAAAATGATGGTGTAATTCCTATTTAACACTACACTTTTCAGGTAAACAATGGAAATGTTGAGTTGGATAGGGGTGTAGTTGATGGTGGTCACCCTGTTTGTTTCACAGCTGCCAATCCTTTCCACGTTCGGCTTTTAAAACATGATACAAGAAGAGTGGAAACTGGATTTCGGCTGTCAAGAAAGAGAGTTAAGTCTCCATCGAGGAAAGCATGTAAAAAATTAGACAGCAACAAGAATGGAATTGAGAAATCACCCTTCATCAAGTCCCCGACAAAGATACGTAAATCAACAAGAACATCTACTCCAACAAACTGCAAGTTATCTGCCGGAAAGAATGGCGTCACAGGGCGCAGTCCTGATGCCAAGAGGAGAAAAAGTTCTCGATTTGTTGAACCGTCTGACGACCTACATTCTCCAGGGTGACATAAATTGTCATGAAAGAGGTTCAACTCATGATCAAGGCCATTCAACACTTTGCTGGACGGCTCAAGGCAGGGTGAGAACGACCCTGTTCATTGTGATTGTAGTTTACTAACAGTAAATGATAGGAATCTGTAATATTTTTAAGTTATTAACGTGATGTACACATTAGTAGTGAAAGATTTGGAGCACATGTATCATTATTTGACAGTGAAAAATCTTGTTTTGATGCAAATTTGTCAATAACGCCAACGTGCCTTTTACTGTGTAGTCAACATTTGATTGATAGGCACGTACACTTGAACCCATCGTTAACTCAATGGTGGTTTCCTTTTTTTTTCTTTTCTTATAAGCTTAAGTTTGTAACTTGGAGTAACCATAGTATGTGGTCGTTTGGTAAGAGCTTTAATGTGGAATCTTTATATTTAAGTTTGAATCTTGCCGACGTTAATTGAAATCTTGCCGACGTTAATTGAAGTTAAATCTCAATTTATTCTTGATGACTAGGGGAGAGGAAATATTTTGACGTGAACTCTCGGTGCGGATTAATCTTTGGATCTAAAAAATCTTTGAGGATACTGTTGTTGATATTCTTGGAGTGAGTTTGCCCGATTGAAATACAAGTCTATTTGACCCGAAAGCAACAGGTGATCTAAGATGCTGATGCTAAAAATTGAATTGAAGAGAAATTAATCGAAGGATCATAATCACACGAAGCACGCAACGGATTTATTGTGGTTCATTCGATCCAATTTCAGTTTGGACCAAGCACAGTTGCAAACAACTTGGAATAGAAAACCAAGCAAGCTGAAAATCCTTTAGTATTAGTCAAAGAAAGTGAAGTTATTGGCTTTTGGTTGGAAGAAAGAAGGTTCCTTTCTTATATTGTAAGATTATGCAGCTAGTAATCTTGTTAGTTATCACCTACTACGTACTTGGAGTCTGAACGCCAATAAAATTGTTGCAACTCCTAAGCAAAAGCATAGTGGCTTACTCAAATAATTTGACCAAAGTCACAACTTCACACTTTTGCTAAGTCAAGCAAGGAAAAACATGACAGATCCCGGTAGGCAATGACAGAGAACGAGACTATTATAACCCCAAAACTTGAGAGAAAGAACGATGATCGTGACAACGTTGGTTAAAAGTAAACTCCCTTCTTGAATCTTATTATGTATATGGACATTCCATTAGCTAACTATATCGTAATTTCTTGAGTTGAAACTCAAAATTTAATAAGTAGTTAATTTAGCACAATATCAAGAACGGTAGACTATGTCTACCCTCACAATTTAATAATGTTTATTACGAGACGAAGCCTTAAGTTAATTGAGAAATTTGTTAATTTTTGTTTGGTCTCCGGCCTCTTGAGAAAGAGAGTGAGAGACAATTTGGTGGCTAGTCAACATAACCAAAGGTTGGCGAAGTTTGCCATGGATTTGTATTATTGTTGCTTGGGGATTAACAATATTTGGTCGCAGATACTCGTTTATCACTTTTCAAGTTATACATTACAATTTCGCATTTTATCTCATGTCTTCTTCTCATACAAACTACAAAGATTTTGATGTGATTTTGTTTCAATATATTTGGAAGTTAATTAGTTAAATTATCCACTGAACCTGTTGCCAATGTATTTAAAGTATTGGGACAAAAAAATGAAAAGAAAAAATATACTGTCGTGTACAAGTTTCCATAATCCGCGCCTTCTACCATCACGTACATATCCACATTTCCATATTTGCCCCCGCCAGACCCAACACTTTCCCATCTCTAGCTCACAGACTGCCAAAAATATCAGATAATGTGTCTGCATTTCCGAGTTTACCCCCGAGTTCACTCGGCTCCTTCTCGTCCTCGCTCAATATCCAACTCGGCGACCGAGCTACAACTCGCGTTCCCGGATGGCGAAACGCCGCCGTTTCGTTTGTCTCTGCTCAGAATCCGTTTAAACGAAAGCATCCGGCTCATCGGCGACCGGAACGCCTGACCCGACGGCGACTCCGCCTCCGACCTCCCAAAGCTCTCTTGCCGACTCGGTACCGCAATATCCATCGGTTTCCTTCTGCGCCCAAACGACGACGTCTGCCTCAACGATCTCGACCCGGAACACTCGGAGCACAACCCGGATCTCGAACCCGGTTCGTTAACCTCCGGTTCGCACACATTCAACACCACGTCATCCGGGTTATCGGACTCGGGTCCGGGCTCCACGGCGCACCGACAGAGCGGGCACGTGGAGTGCGAGTGGAACCACATGTCAATACACTCGATATGGAAGCTGTGCTTACATTTCGGCAGAACCCGACCCGTTTCGTTCTCCTCAAACTCCGACAAGCACACGGCGCACTCCAGAACCGCCTCCGGGTGGGTCTTCGAGTCGTACACGAACACCGGCAGCGACTTTAAAACCGACTCGTCGAGGCCGCGCGCGGCGGCCGAGAGCCCTGCCGCGTTTTCGTCGTGGAACAACATATGCGTGCGGCCGCTGCGGCGGTTACGGCGGAGGTTGCGGCGACGCGCGCGGAGAAGATACCACCGCGCGTAGAGATGGAGACACACCATTAGAATGACGACGAAAAACAGGACGACTATGGCGCTGAGCATGATCTTGCCGCCCAGCGCGTAGCCCTTGTAGGGCTCCGGCGCGAGTGTGTAGTCGTTTGTGTTCCCTTCCCCATGTCGGTTTATGACATTAGACATCGTCAAAGACTCGAACTTAAGACCTCTCAACAAGATTCGAACTTAGAACCTGTTTCGCGAAGTTGGAAGAAATGAAAAGGGAGTGTTGTGGAGTTGGGATTTTTTTTTTGGGTTTATGAAGAGGGGATTGAAAGAATGAGAATGAGGATTTAAAGTGGGAGAAAGGAAGTGAGGAAGGTTCGTGCTGGTTTCTTCATGGTTTACTGCTGCTTCTTTTTCCTCTGTTACGGGTCAATCAATCTGGAGCTCCACACGCCTACCAGGGTTGACGCGGAGGAAGCGTAATTACATTCCTGGCCCTTGTTGGGATGGGAATTACCGGTTCTCAGTTCGAGTGACGAAGTTGTGGTCTGCTGCTGGGAATTTTCTTCGCTTGCGAGACCAAATTATGGATCATGTGCATTGACGCGGCATTAGTACTTTACTAGTTTATGTTACTAATAATGCGCTTAGTTTCAACTGTGGATTATTGGCTTATTTGTTTAGGTGGTTTCTGGACTTGAAACTTTATTTTTGTAAGTTTTTAGTTGTGCCACGTTTTGTGATGAGGTAGTGTAGGATTTGGAAGTTTCTCCGACTTGGTTCGATTCATCAGTTTTGGAGTCGAATCAAGAGGATAATTGAATTTGAAAAGATATAAACGGTGGTTAGTAGAAGTACTACTTTCTAATAGAACTCTCATGATTTAAAAGTCTTACGATTAGAAAGATTGAAACACGTTACCGATCGTCGGATTGTTGTTTTATGAATGTTTACGAGAAATTATAGAAAAATTCCTAAATAAACTTAAAGCAGTCATAACTTGATATTGTTGGCCTTCAAAATGCTAAGCAAAAAGTTACTGAAGATTGGCAACGTTCCACACATTAAAAGCGGTCATGTGCCTCGAGTGTAAAACACTATAACACCGATTAGGTTATGAAAGAATAATGGTCGGATTCATTAAGACTTAGGTGCCACAAAGCTACTAAAATAATTGCTTATCCTAGCCCAATGAGGAAGTCATTAATATCAATTTTTGTTAGACGTCACATGTAATGGGATTTGCACCTTCATAATATCCATGAGGCTGCGCACAAGAATGTTGACTTTTACTTTGTATTTGCTTACATATTTTAGAAATTGCACTTCACTTGTGACTGAAGTGAAATTTTTTCTTCAAAAAAAAAAAAAGGATGAAAACCCTGGAGGCTATTGAGTTATGTAACTAGCATTTATGCTCTCTGTTCTCTGCGAATCTCTGCTTCTACGAGTCTCTCACAATGTGCATCAAACAATTCGAAAGCATTGATTCTTCTACTTTGCATGACAAACTTGATGCCCACATGAGCGCGCATTTGGCTCACTTTTGCAATCGGTACGTTCTTCATCCATTGTGGCCTTACATGCCAAGTCTTACGATCTCTTGAGTCTTGCAGTAGTGATTTTGTCTTGGGTTAGCTCTCCTCTTCTAGTCTAATTTTCGCCTATGATTCCATAGCGATCGAGCTCTCTTTTGCTTCCAAGCATTCCACGGCGGGCAACATTGGATTACCTTCTATAGAGCGTCATGTTAATTTCCTTGCAGTCAAAGGTCCCAGCCTTTTATGCCATAATTTTGTGTTAGCTAGCAAATAAAACAGCATGAATTAGAACTCAAATGCCCCCATAATTGATCACCTACCAAGCCACCATACCACGTGTGTTAGATCGATCAAAACTATGAAACTACTTGATGAGGTTGAAGATGATGTATCACCTATTCTTATTCCATACATGATACATGTGAGGCTCTTTGTTTCCTCTCTTTGAATTGTTCATCCTGTTCAGACAAACTTATGTGCAAACAGAGAGGAACCCCATGGGAGTATTTGCTATACATTGTTTCCTACTCAACTTGTAATTCCCTAAACTTATTACTACGAGTCTTCCTGCACCCGTGAATAACTTGGGTTTAGAGAAAATTGTATAGAGATCACGGGGTTTGGTTTGAGAGATAAAACTAGTAAAACTATGCAGAAATAGGGATCTCCAAGATGATAAGGTCAATAGGGATTGACAGCAAGAGTAACTTCTATTTGTTCTGTGCTTTGTTACCTTGTTCATGCATATCTCGAGACTTTGATTGATGACCTCTGTTTCTGATTTTAGAGATTCCATTCGATTCGGTTTCAGCCTTTCAAGGTCGTTGAAGACTTCATTCCTTGAGGTTGGCAAAATAGGGCTGCGCACGGTCCCAGACCGGCACTAATTTTTCAAAGACCGGGCTCGGGCCGGTCACTAGTCAAACGGGCCGGTATCAGCTCTGAAAATTTCTAAAACCGGCAAAAGCCAGGGCCGACAAGAACCGGCCGGTCTTGCCGGGTCTTCGGGCTTGTTTTTAGTGAAATATTTGCTCCCTTCTCAGTAACCTGGAAACCTATATTCTCCTTTGTCCTTTCTCAATTTCCTCCCAATCTGCTTAGTAGTGTTAACTGCAAACTAATCACACAGACCACAGTACAATATCAATTAAATCTAGAACTGGGCAAAACACCAGAACAAACAAATTAGAGAGAGAAAACACAGGACCCAATTTTTATATTTCCTAGAAAAAGAAAATTGTTGTACAAAACCCACAATTTTCAGGGACATATAGGTTAGATCATGCTTTTTTCTTCAAATTTGGAGAGAAAGCATCTCAACGATTGATCTTTGCCGACCTTGTTTAAGAACGAGGGAACGAGAGAAGAGAGAAGAAAAAAGAGGAAGCTTCTTCATCGATTGATCTATGCCGATCAAACTTGGTTCCATATGCGTCTCTGTGTTTCAGAAAAAGAGTAGAGAAACTGAGAAAGTGATAGTTGAGAATGATAATCTTTGTGTTCCATATGCTGATCTAGACATCTAGTTGCTCTTTAAGATTAGAAAGATAAGGTTTTATAAGATGGTGATAATCTCATGTGGTTGTTTGTATAATTGCAACTTGAAACACTCTAGCTGGGCTTTAAAAACTAGCCCATAATGGGCTAAATGGCACAACATAACTATAGTTCGGGCTTTCAGGCTCAAGTATTATTAAAAAATCAGGACCGGGGCTCGGAACGACATAGTCAAGGACCGGCCCGGAATGAACATTTTTTCTAAAAGGACAGGAAAAAAGCCCGGCCCGGCCTGTCGGGGTCTGTTTTTCATTTTATTTTTTTTTCTCTTATGGTACGGGTTTTATGCTCAGCCTTAGGCATCAGAACTTCAATATGGATAAGTCCAGAAAGGCCCATAAGCCCAATCTGTAGACCCGAAACGAGTGACTCCCAAACCTAATAGGTAATGAGTTATAATTGCATTTTTAGGTCTAGAAAGGCCAATGATGCGAATTAAGGTACATTTTTAGTGAAATGTTTAGTTACATTGGCAGTTTCTTTGATTGTGATAGTAACATAGTTTCTAGGGGCTTCAGTTTTGATGACTTAGATATTTTTATGTAACTGTTCATGTAACTTTCATTTATTTAGACTGATTTTTTGTTCGTCCTCTTTTGCAGGTTTATATCCAATTATTTATGCTATTGTTGATTCTGAAACGGAAAGTAATTGGAGATTTTTCCTTCAGTGTGTATTTGAAGAGTTGTCAAGACACCCTATGAGGTGGGTGACATTCATTTCTGATCGGAATCCTGGTCTTCTTAGTGCATATCCGCATGTCTTTCCCAATAATCCACATGGTTTTTGTTTTAGGCACATTGTAGATAATCTCTCCAAAAAGTATCCATATTAGTCACCCCTTTATAAATCTGTTCATTATTTGTTCATGTGTTGTGCTTATTTTCGCACCCCGGACTCGTATGAGACCAACCTTGCAAAATTGAAGGAGGAAGGGGGTTCTATTGTTGAAGAATTTCTAAAGGACCTTCCTAAGAAAAGCTGATGTTCGGCTTTTTTTAATAGGGAGAGGTTTGGTGAAATGACCAACAATTTGTTTGAGACTTTTAACAATTGGGTGGGGGGATTTGAAGAGTCTTCCTGTTTATGATATGAATGAAGGTATTAGAACCAAGTCTATGGAGAGAATTACTGAGTGGAAGGAAGGGTCAAAGGAATGAGTCACTCTTTTGTATCCAAACATGGAAAAGAAATTGATTAATAACTTAGCGGTTGGGCAACATTGACAAGTTATGAGATCTGATACATATGTTTATGAAGTTCAATGTCAAAAGTACATGGTTATGGTGAACTTGTGAGAGGATTTCGTTTGCTCATATGGGGAATGGAAATGTCATGGTTTTCCTTGTTCACATGCCCTTGTTGCAATTCAGCAACCTGATGTCTCACCTTACTTATATGTCAGCCTTTACTATAAGGTACTATTTTACTCATTCTATTTCTTTTTACTCCATATCTATTCTTGATTATTTTTGTTTCTTGCTTTTGTTAACTAACATGTCCAGTTACATGTTGACCTACTAATGTAACTGATCATTTAAATGCTTGTTTTTCAAGGTGGATAAATTTTGAGAAACCTACTCTCACACCATTAACCCAATCCCTTCCATTTCAATGTCTGTTGATCTTGTTCGATCGTCATTTCCATTGCAATCTCCTTTGACTAATAGACCTGCTAGAAGGCCAAAAACAAGAAGGTTCCGAAGTACGAGTGAGGTAAAAAGGCAGATCAAGTGTTCCAGGTGTGGGAAATATGACAGGCATAACAAAACAAGTTGTAAAGCTCCGATATAACCTTTGGTCACATATGACAGCTACATTGATGGATACAATAGTTACATTGATGGATACAAGTTTTTTTTAGTAGTTACATTGATAGTTATAATTTTGCTGTTGGATGTTTTATTTATTTAGCTGTTGTTTTTTATTATGATCATGGAAACTGTGTAACTCATTTATCGCGGTGCAGCGGTATGCTGCAAATATTAATGCAAACCTCATTTTTTGATTTTTCCAAGTGTTTTGTTTATTTCAAGTCTCATTGTTTTGTTTATTTCAAGTTTCATTTTGTTCAGCTAGCAGTTACATGGTTAGCTACATATGCATTTATTAGTTACATGTCCAGTTACTTTTGCATTTGAGTATGTAGTTATGGCCACGAAGTATAAAGTGTCTGTCGCGGTTCAGCAACATGCTATAAGCAGTGAACTATGCATGTAACTATCTATATATCAATGTAACTATCCATGTAACTATGCATGTAATTATCAATTTATGTAACTATCCATGTAACTACAGATTGCTAGTTACCTAGGTAGTTACATTGCTAGTTACATAGATTTTAATAGATTTTTATTTTAATACGCAGTGGGACGCTGTAATTATTATTAAATAAATGACTTATGTACCTACATTAACTTACTTATCTAACTATCCATGTAACTATTCATCTATGTAACTATCCATGTAACTATCCATGTAACTATCAATATAGCTATCCATGTAACTACACATTGCTAGTTACCTAGATAGTTACATTGCTAGTTATATAGATTTTAATAGATTTTTGTTCTAATACGTAGCGGGACGCTGCCATTGCGGTGCAGCGTTACGCTGCAATTATTATTATGTAAATGACTTGTTTTCCTATAAGTCAAATTACGGACGAGATAAAAATAGAAACAGGCACATGCCTAAACTTTTTTTCATAACTCATCTCCCTTTATAATGCTAACTTTTAACTCGACGAGCTCACTGGAAACAGAAACTCATTGAATTTGCATACATAATTTACAGAATGCTTTGATAAACATGCTCAACAAATCCGCATTTCAAGCACAAATTCATCATTAGACTTGAAATGAAAAAAAAGGCCAAATCAAGACTCGATGCAATATGCATAAGTATAAAACATTATGAAGAACCCAAAAATAGAAACACCAAGCTTAATAAATAGAGATATTTTCCACACAAATAATCTTTCATTTAGCTGTTCAAATACAATTGATGGAACATTAATATTAAACTTGGTGAACCTACTGCTGATGATGTATTGAGTACCAATTGTGCCGATGGTTAAGAAACCTCTTCACCACTTGTGCTCTATACTTTAGAACATCTTCATTCTTCAATGTTATGTCAAACATTTCCTCTGTGGAAAGTTTGTCCAGGTAGTACATAACGAAAATCTCACAATCCATTCTGTTTAAAAAATAAAATTCAAGTCAAAATAGAATCATTGAACAAATAGTCAATTTCTTACATAATTGTTTCCCTACGGTTAACTATATTGACCTGCCTATCTAACTATCCATCTATATAACTATGCATATAACTATCCATCTAACTATTAATGTAAATATGCATGTATCTATCTATGTAACTATGCATGTATCTATCCATGTAACTATGCATGTAACTATCCATATAACTATGCATGTAACTATCCATGTAACTACAGATTGATATTTACCTGGGTAGTTACATACATGCTACACTTGTGTAACCTGCCTAAGTAACTATCTATGCAACTATGTATGTAACTATCTATGTAATTATGTATGTAACTATCTATGTAACTAGAGATTAATAGTTACCTGGATAGTTACATCTCACACAGAATGCAAAAGAAAGCAAAGCAATCCCTATAGCTACATTAAAGCTTCACAACAGATAACAAGAGAAAATCTTTACCATGTTTTTAGCATCTATCCATGTCTGTCTACTCACTACCAGGACAAGTACTTTAGCCGACGAAAAATTTTCGTCGGCCTGTTAAAAAAATTTGTCGGCTAAGATCTTAGCCGACGAACCTTCGTTGGCTATAGTGTCGTCGGGAAAAGGTCGTCTGTGATGACTTTAGCCGACGACACACGTAGAAGTCGTCGGCTATAGTCTAGAGTTTAGCCGACGAAATAATGTCGTCTCCTATAGTCCAGACTTTAGCCGACGACATTATTTCGTCGGCTAAAGTCCATACTTTAGCCGACGAAATTTTTTGTCGGCTATAGTCCATACTTTAGCCGACGACATTTTTTGTCGTCAGTTATCTTCCAAACTTTAGCCGACGAATAATTTAAAATATTCGTCGGCTAAAGTTTGTAATAAAAAAAATAAAAAACATCTATGGCCGATGAAATATAGTATATTTCGTAGGCTTTATAGGGATTTAACCGACGAATTAAAGCATATTTCGTCGGCTAAAACTTATTAAAAAAAAAAACTTTAGCCGACGAATTAAGGCTTTTTTCATCGGCTATAAGTCCATTCCAGTAAAAAAAAAACCCCGAAATTTCTGAATTACCATTCCAAGCAAGCTGCAAAATACACCAAAACAATTCCATATAACTAACAACAAGCACATAAAAGTATATAATTCATCAACTACAGAAAATCTATATCGTCTAAATTAATATCCGCTTCTGGGGGCTGCTGCGGAGGTTGAGGCGGCTGGGGTAGCGGCATGGGCGGAGGCGGAAGTCCCTGAAGCTGGGCAGCTGTAAAGTCCTGCATGTATTGGAACATCTGCTGCTGCTGGGCCTGCTGGATGGCATGTATCTCGGCAACATAGGCTGCCTGCGCGGCATTATAGGCAGCCTGAGCATCTTGCTGTTCTCGTAGTCTCTGAACTTCCGACTCTAGCTGAGTCGTCCTGGTGATCGTGGACGTGGTCCTGCTGCTGGTCGAGGCTACCTTTCGTTGAAATCTTGGAGTGGTCTTCAGAACCCCCTCGCCTTTCTTTCCTAGACCCCGGCAGTAGAAGTTGTTTGCTCTCGGTGGGAAGACTGTGCCCATGATCCTCGCCCCAATCGTCGGATCCGAAGTGTCGATCCGGGACAAGGCTTCGGACATCTCTTTCTCCTGCGTGTCCGGCCATGTCTCCCTCACTATAGCACTCATCACCTCGTCACTAGCCTCCCTCACCTTCGCCTATATGGATAGGAAAAAAATTATTAATTAACATTTTTACATATATAAATTTAAAAATTTTAAAACAAAAGATGACTTACAATATCCTCCTAGGAGTCAGGAAATGCCATCTCGTACGTATAGACGTACTGGTTGACCTCTGGATGTTCCCTGGCCGCCTCGTCCATGAAGACAGCGAACGGTCTAGAACCGGCATGATGGTTCTTTGTGTTGCGTTGCCGGTTTTGAGCGTTCACCCGGGAAACCGCATTCAAAGAAAAAAGTAAACTATTAGTAAAATATTTTAAAACGCACGTACTTAATGATAAATTAACTAACTAATTTATTTAAATACCTGTTTACGAGGGTTGTTGAATTCTGATGTCAGAAGCCAACACCACTCGTACTCCCTGTACTGGAACTCAGCAGGGGTACCAGAACGTGCGTTCCCGTGCGTAGTCCAATGGGTCCGCAACTCGTTCTTCCACTCCTTGTACCTACAGATACAACAAAAATATTAGAAATATTATTAATATCACATACAATTTTGTTTTTCATTTACTTCCCAACGTACCTTCCCCTATGCACAACGTCGGCCCAGCTGTCCCTCAGGTGCTCGGGAACCTCAAACCACACCTGAATTTAACTATTTATTAGTTTAGCTTTTCGAGAAATTAACAATGTAATACATAATATTATTTTGTAAACTCACCGACATCGCGTTGTGGACCATGTCCTTAACCTCCTGCGGGACTCTATCCCTAATGAGAGCTCCCACGCGGCCGGAGTACGTCCTCGACTTCCCACCCGATACTATGTGGCCATCCCCGTCAGTATTGATGACGATCCTCCCCAAGGTACCCACGATCTTCTCGAGAGCCTTCCCTGTGACGGGGCCTCTCTTCTTCTTTGTTGGCTTCGCTCCGACGGTGCCTATCACATGATAAACCAAATTGATTATTAAAATTGGAGACCCTTTAAAAATAATCATGCATCACTGATTACCTGAGGCGCTCGCGGCGGATTTCGTCTCTGTCGCCGATGATGATACCCTCGCAGAAATAAGAGGCGTATCAAAAGGCACGAACCGGTACGCCGCTGATGGAGCCACTGGCGGGGGCAGTGGATAAATCGGCGTCCCTGAGCCATCGACTACAGGTAAGGCCGGTATCATCCGCGGAAGGAACAGATGAGGCGGCGACATCTGTACCCCAGATGACCCACTATCCGAAGAAGTAGGACTCGGAGTGGGCGCCCGGTGTATCTCAGGCATACGGGGTGCAGACACCTCCTTCTGGGTCTGAGGCCACAGCTGCCTCGAGGAACGAGGGACGGCCGCCTGCCTCGATGAAAGGGGCACCTCCGGCGCCGTCTCCAGAAGGCTCGCACGTCTGGCTGTCATCTGGCCCTGAAACGTCGTTTGGGGGTTGCTAGAGGTTCCCTCAGACGATTTGGACCTTTGGCCCTTCGAACTCTCCTTCGATCGAAAAAAGCCGCTCATCCTATTTAAAATATTAATTTGAATCAAGGCTGAGGCAACATTGAAAATTAGGAAAAATTCAAGCTTATCATTCTCAAATCTAAGGCTTTAGATTATTTTGTCTTTATTGTATAAAAAATATTTTTGAAACCACATTTTTTCATTATGTTCATGCTTAAATTTAAACACTTAATATAATGTGAAATATATATATATATATATGTTTAAAATTATACTTATTCAAAAATATGAATTCAATAAAATATATATATATTTAAAACATATATATGTTTAAAATTATACTTATTCAATAAATAGATATACATAATTAATAATTACATAACAATATACATAGATATACTTAATTAACATAGCATAAAAATAAATTCGAAATCAAAAATAACTTCATACCAATATATATATATATATATATATATATATAGATATACTTAATTAATAATTACATAACAATATTATTAACACATAACATATTATTAACATATTATTAACCAATATTACATAACAATACTTAATTACATAACAATATCAACATCATCATAAAAATATAGCATAAAACTAAATTCGAAATCAAAAATAAATTAACACATATACATAAAAATATAGCATAAAAATATATATGCATAAAAATATAGCATAAATCTATACCTTCGAGACCGGGAGAGCGAGGGAGGAGGGAGGAGGTGGAGGTGGAGACCGGGAGAGGGAGGGAGGGAGGGAGGAGGGAGGAGGGAGGAGACCGGCCGGGAGAGGGAGAGGGAGGAGGGAGGAGATCGGGAGGGAGGGAGGAGGGAGGAGACCGGGAGAGGGAAAAAATTGAGATAATTAGAAGGGAGGAGGGAGGCGGCTAGGGTTTCGCAGTTAAACCCGAAAACTTTAGCCGACGAAATAATTTTTTCGTCGGCTAAAGATACCAATTTCGTCGGCTATGCACTAATTCGTCGGCTAAACCTTTGAAACTCGTCGGCTAAAACTTTGAAATTCTTCGGCTAAACTTTATAAATTCGTCGACTAAACCTTTGAAATTCGTCGGCTAAACTTTATAAATTCGTCGGCTAAACCTTTGAAATTCGTCGGCTAAACCATTGAAACTCGTCGGCTAAACCTTTGAAATTCGTCGGCTAAACTTTATAAATTCGTCGGCTAAACCTTTGAAATTCGTCGGCTAAACCTTTGAAATTTGTCGGCTAAACTTTTATACATTTGACATGTTGTGATTGTGATGATCAAACTTGAGAAACAGAAATCCGGCTGTCAGATCTGACCATCATGATAAAATACATGTATGGGAAAAAAATCAACTTGATCCGAAAAGAATAAGGGCTCGATCCGGACGGTCAATCTCGTAAGTCAAACCCCTAAACGCATGGAAAAGGTCGTTCGACCGTCTAAATTACGTATTTTGGCCGGACCTCCAACTGAAAATAGTTTTAAACCGATGACACACAACAAGTCGTATAAAAATTTTACGCAAAATAACCACCGAATATAGGGCTACTCATAGGGGGGAAAATGAAAAATTGCATTGACCGCAACTATCGGCACCGAATATTTACCGGAATAGTGTGATTTTTCAACCGTGGATGTATTTCAACATTCTCGTCATATCTTATTTCATGACTTTTTGGAGTTTGAAGGTTTTACGTATAGTTTGTTTTTGAAACGGAACATTTACATAACACTTGGTAAACAAGTTATACAACATTAGTATGCATGTTGTGATTGTGATGATCAAACTTGAGAAACAGAAATTCGGCCGTCAGATCTGACCATCATGATAAAATACATGTATGGGAAAAAATTCAACTTGATCCGAAAAGAATAAGGACTCGATCCGGACGGTCAATCTCGTAAGTCAAACCCCTAAACTCACGGAAAAGGTCGTTCGACCGTCTAAATTACGTATTTTGGCCGGACCTCCAACTGAAAATAGTTTTAAACCGATGACACGCAACAAGTCGTATAAAAATTTTACGCAAAATAACCACCGAATATATGGCTACTCATAGGGGGAAAAAATGAAAAATTGCATTGGCCGCAACTATCGGCACCGAATATTTACCGGAATAGTGTGATTTTTCAACCGTGGATGTATTTCAACATTCTCGTCATATCTTATTTCATGACTTTTTGGCGTTTGAAGGTTTTACGTATAGTTTGTTTTTGAAACGGAACATTTACATAACACTTGGTAAACAAGTTATACAACATTAGTATGCATGTTGTGATTGTGATGATCAAACTTGAGAAACAGAAATCCGGCCGTCAGATCTGACCATCATGATAAAATACATGTATGGGAAAAAATTCAACTTGATCCGAAAAGAATAAGGGCTCGATCCGGACGGTCAATCTCGTAAGTCAAACCCCTAAACGCACGGAAAAGGTCGTTCGACCGTCTAAATTATGTATTTTGGCCGGACCTCTAACTGAAAATAGTTTTAAACCGATGACACGCAACAAGTCGTATAAAAATTTTACGCAAAATAACCACCGAACATAGGGCTATAGTAGGTAATAGAAAAATTTTAGGGTTTAGTCGATGAATACCCTAATGTATTCGTCGGCTATAGTATGTAATTAAAAAATTAAAAAATAACTATAGCCGACTAAATATTAGGTTATTCGTCGGCAAAAACCATCTTAACCGACGAATTATAGTGTATTTCGTCGGCTAAAGGAAAAAATACATTAAAAAAAACAGACGATATTAGTAAACCATAGTAACTTTCTGTCATCTTTAGCCGACGAAATTTTAATTTCGTCGGCTAAAGTCTGTGACTATAGCAGACAAAAATATAATTTCGTCGGTTAAATAAGGTTTAAAGTCGTCGGCTAAAGTCACAGACTTTAGCCGACGAAAATAAATTCTTTAGCCGATGAAATTTTAATTTCGTCGGCTAAAGATGACTATAGCCGACGAAAATATAATTTAGCCGACGAAAGAAAATTTCGTCGGCTAAAGGAACATGTATCAACGCCCTATCATCCTCAAACAAGTGGCATGGCGGAGACATCAAATAGGGAGATCAAGCAAATATTGGAAAAGACTGTAGGACCAACAAGGAAGGATTGGAGTGATCGTTTAGATGATGCTTTATGGGCCTACAGGACTGCATTCAAAACTCCTATTGGCATGTCGCCATTTAGGCTTGTTTATGGCAAATCTTGTCATCTACCGGTGGAGTTGGAGCATAGAGCGTGGTGGGCTGTTAAGAAGTTCAACATGGATCGAGATGAGGCTGGACTACATAGAAAGCTACAAATTTGTGAGCTTGAGGAGATTAGAAATGAAGCCTACGACTCCGCCATGATCTACAAGGCCAGAACGAAGGCTTATCATGTCAAGATGATAAGAGGGAAACACTTCGGGATAGGACAACAAGTCCTTTTGTTCAACTCAAGATTAAAACTCATCCCAGGTAAGCTTCGTTCTCGTTGGCAAGGACCCTTTGTTATTACTAATGTGTTTCCTTATGGTGCAGTTGAGATTCAAAGCGCTACATCGGGAAATAAGTTTAAGGTCAATGGTCATAGACTTAAACCTTACTACAGCACATTCAAGGAGCACGTAACAGAGGAGATGAACGTAATGGAGCCACCATCAAATGATGCATGACGCCACTTTTCAAGGAGAAGGAAGAAGAGTCTTGGCTGACAGACTATAAACATTAAGCGCTGCATGAGAGGCAACTCATTTCAACCGTAGCTGTGGAGGAGCCATCACCGAGAGTTTGAATTTCTTAATCCCTTCACTGTTATTGTTGATATTTTTATGTATATATTTATTATGTGTTTTCGATCCCTACTTAGAGAATTATACATAATTTTGAGCTTACATTGAGGACAATGTAATTTTCTAAGTGTGGGGTAGAGATTACATAATAAATGTATATTTTATTTTTTGCTTGTGTGTGTTTTTAGCTCTTTGCCGAAATTTTAGAATTCCGTTTTTTGTTTTTATTTCGAGTTTATTTTATTTTTAAAATATTTTTAATTGTTTTGAGTCTTATACCCTTAGAATGTCTATGATGAAAATTATCTTTTAAAATGCATAATGGATGGTTGAACATTTATCTTAAGAAAATTGCAACTTTTCATGAATTTTGTAAAGTATGAACACTTGAGATTTTAGAAACAAAAGTTTGCATGTTTTGTTATTTTGTTTCCATAAAAACCTTTGTGAGATTTTGAGCCTAAAATACTTTCTTTTTGAGTGATTAAATTCCATATCCTTTGAAAATTCACGTAAAGCCTCATTATTTTCATTATTCAATAACTATGTGCTATAGCTGTTTAATGGACTCTAGAATTTACTAGAACTTATTTATGTGATTATCAAAGCTTTATAATCATAACTTGTTCTGATTTTGAATATGATTGAAATTAATCTCAATTAGGATCACCAAAGCCAAAATAAGCCTTTGCCCATTTTTGTGCCCGTCGTGGGACTCCTTAGTTAAATCCCTTTGAGCCTACATTATGCCTTTTCTTTCATCACCCTTAAACAGAATTCCTGAGCTTAGTATAGATTATATTTACCTTGTTGTCAAGACTTGGCAAAGAATTTTCGATGAAGCTGTGCCGTGATGTTAAAGAACAAGTGTGGGGAAGAGTTGAAGTGTGGGGTTGATACACCATTGTTTTATATTGTTATATGCCAAAATATGTCTTGTCAGAAATAAAAAAAATGTATTGCAAAAGAAGTTGCCGAAAAAAAAAAAGAAACAAAAGAAAAAAAAAGAGAAGAAAAGAAATCGGCAAAAGAAAAGAAGAATTTCGGACAAGTATGAAAGAAAAAGTCTAAGGCATAAGTTTTTATGGTGTTTTCATGAATGTGGAGTTGTAATTATTTGAAGGTCCAAGAACGTTATATTTGACCTTTGTCCTGTTCATGGAGTGGAGACATAAGGAGGATGGATTTGAAATTTGCCTAAGTCTTGTTTGATAAACACCACTTATATCCAAAACAATTCTTACCTTATGAAACCAAGCCCCATTACAACCCTTGAGATTATTTCATGATTCTTAAGATGACTAAACTTGATTTGTGGAGAATTTCATATAAGTAAGCATATGATTTTGGTCCATTATTGCACTTAGTTGTTAAATGAGGTTTTTCCAAGAAAAATGTTTTCTCAAAGAGCCGTTATTTCTTGAAATATGCAAGTCATTCGTTATTGATCATCTTTTCTCTTGCATAAACTTATGAGTGAAAACCATTTTTCGAGTGAAAAAAAGAGAGAGTGTACCTTGGAAAGGAGGATCAAAATTTCATTCATGTTTTACTTATAAATTTCGAAAATCTTGATTTTTCATGCTATAATACAAGTTTATGAACTTTTGCAATTGTGCTTTCACTCGAATGTTAAAACTTGAGATTATGCGTACTTAAGAATCTGAGACAAAAATTTCTTAAGGGTATTAGAGTTATTGTTATTTTCGTTTTTGTTTTTGTTTTTACTTTCAGTTAGAGTCGGTTTGCTAAGGGACTAGCAAAGCTTAAGTGTGGGGTAGTTTGATAAGTGCGTTTTTACGCCATGATCTTAATGGATTTTCACCCCCATTTACACTTTGTTTGTGCCTTAGTATGTTTTTTTTTTACTTATTTTAGAGTCAAGAGGGTTTTTCTGTAGAGTTGTGGCTACTAGTCGTTTTTATACAGAAAATTGCACTTAAATGATGAAAACCGTTTTTGGACTATCACTTGGACGTTTTACCGTGATTCGTTATTGTGTTACCTTGTCAATTTTGATGTACCTTGTTTAAATGTGAAGAAGACAGGTACATGAACGTTACGTATCAAGAATCATGGTGAATGGACTCATGAATGACAACAAGTGAGGCCACGGAAAAGGAAGGAACACTTCTAGACATTGTTTTTGGTCTCGGACAGAATCTGCCAGAAAACGTACATCTACTTAGGAAAATCATATCTCGAGATCTAGGAGGAGTTAGAAGGCGTACGACATATGGAATTAAAGCTGTGTGTGTCTAGTTTTCAACCCCACTTGGATCGCAGCAATATGAGTTGAAACGAAGGAGTTATGACCAAAACAGTGGACAGAGGTCAGGCTGCAAAACTGGGCAGAAACTGCCTTAGTTGTCAAACGAGTTTTGGGAGATGATTCTTCAACAAAAGGGCTTCCCAAATTTGACAAGAGGTGTATCAAGAGCCTAATGGAGTTTTGGGAAGCTGAAAAAAAGGAGAAAATTCGAAGAAGCAGCAAGGCAGCCTTGTTTTGGTTAAGTTAAGGTTTCCTGGTCAAACCGGGAAAGCTTGACCTTGCCGAACTCATCACTGCTTTTGGCTGCCATCAAAACCCAAGATTTCGTACATGAGGCCTACATTGATCCATAAACATGTAGGAAGGTCCAAGGAATCAGAAGATGGAGTCCAAATTCGGATACACAAGCTGCATTGAAGAAGGAATCATTGAGCAAATAGGAAAGAGAGTTGGAATAGGACTGCCTTTCCTTTGCCGATGCAGATAGGGTTTCTCTATAGGTTTTCTGTATAAATAGGGCTGTTGTATGCATAGTTTAGGGAGTCCTTCAATTGTTTTAAGTTCTAGCAAGCCTAAACTCTACCTAAAAACCCTCCCTTACACAGCAAACACAAGCACAGCCGAACCATTCCTTGCCGGACAGCCATCTTTGCCGACTGCCTCCACTGCCATCTTCCACCAATTTCGCTTTCAACCTTGCCGAACCTTATAGGTAGGGTAAGGATGAAGACATCCATGGTTTGTGTTTGTAATTACTGTGTAAGAACTTTGAGTTTATTGATAAATATTTTCTGGTTTTTGGTTTTATATGATATGTGTGATTGTATGATCTTCTTTGTGACTTGATTATGATTGTACATGTTGTGTAACGGTTTAGTATGCATGTTAGGATTATTAAAGAAGTAAAGAATCTGTGTTTATGTGTTTAGTAATTGTTAGGTTAATTAGGGGGGAGTTTAATATGCCGTGGTATTCTAGGTCGAGTTGAGCGCAAAGACAACTCGGTTCTAGGTGCTGCATAGGGTAGGCAGGGTGAGTGATTTGCATGGGTTCGAGGATGGGTGATAACATTGCTAACGAGCATGTCTCCAACGACTCGTGGACGGTAAGTGTTGCTTGATTAGATTGAGCGCAAAGACAATTTAGTTAAGTAGTCACATAGTTTTTGGTTGAGCGCAAAGACAACCTTAAACACATGAGAAGTCTTAAGGGTTGGAACTAACTTGGAATTGTGAAAACATAGATAAGATAATTTAACCTTTCATAAAAATACTTGCATGCTAATCGGAGTTTATTTGTGAAGTGCTTACAACGTTGAAGTGACCAAACTTTGTAATTATTTGCCTTTGTTTTATTTTCTTTATTTTCTGCCGATTTCAATCCCCCATTTTATTCTTTATGTATATATTGTGTGAATATTTCTAATGACTTTGTTTTGTAGAATAAATTCTTCCCTAGTGTCCCCGGCTAGAACGATACTCTACTTACATGTACTACAACTTTAGGGTTTTAAATTGCACTAAAGTCATCTTTTGACAGGTCAGTGTTAGCTCATCATCTTTGGCTTTGAGCAAATTGTTATCAAGTGTGGATAAGGAGAGCAGAGGAAGGATTGGTCCAGCTAACTTGGTGTTCCTCATTAGAAGCAGACTAGTATGACGGGATTTCTCCTTGAACTATATTAATCCGGAGGTAAAATTCAAAATTTATTGATGGGTATTCTAGGATATCTCATATGTGTGCCTTGATTTTATGCCATCAGGATATATAGTTAAAATACGATTATGTATTCCTTATCATTACCATATTAGTATTTTGTAATTCCTTATATAAAAGACACATATCAATAAATAAGATGATGATTCTCTTCTATCTTTATCTCTACCCTTTATCATTCTTCATGTTATCATGCACTTTGTTCTAACCCTAGAACTAATAGCCCACCATTTATTTTCCAAAGCCCTAAAAAAAGTGTTTTTCAGCACCTCTGTCTGACTGCCGCCGCCACTGCACGTTTTCCTGGCAGTCGTTCGACACCACCGGCTTCCAATGCCTTAGCCGCCGCTCGCCGACGATTCTTGGTTTCCTCCGACTACAATTTTTGACTTCTTCAAGTGTTTGAAGTTTCGAAAGGTATGCTTTGAAACCCTAAACTTTTCCAAGTTCAATAATTCGGGGAGGATAAAATCCTTTCCTCCCTTCTCCATCTCCATTCTATGCTTGAGATTTTGTGCATGCAGGTACCAAAATCCTGGAATTTTATTCGCGGGTCAAGAGTGTGTTTGATCACTCTTGTTTCCTTGTCAAGGTTGTGTATATCAAACCTAAACTTTCTCCGGATTGTGTTTGATCAATCCAAGCCTTTTTTCCAAATTGTGTTTGATCAATTCACGGCTTTTTCGGATTGTGTGTGATCAATACGAATGACAAACCATTAAAATCATTGTTTATGACCTCTATCGAGTCTCATAACAGCTTGGTTTTGTATTCAAGAGTAACGTAACATTCTCCTCATTTGAGTTTTGACGTACTCGATACCTAAGGCGAATCTTCGCTTGGTATCTGTGGAACCTTTCATTGGAAAGGATTAAACCACTTGTTTTGACCCCCAGGCTAACAAGCCCAGATGCCGAGATTTCACATCTCTCGGGCTTAAAGTTTTAAAGCGCTTAAAGTTTTGAAGCGCCACACCGACAAAAGCCTTCAATGACAATCTGTGCAAAAAGTAATAACCACAAAGTACTGTGGAATCCACTCATGGAGCGTTTCTTGAAACGTTCATATAACTCTATTTGTTGAGTTATTAGTCAAGTTGATTACTTACCACCTTAATTGACTACATATTGTCGATGATCTTTTGTGGCATCATGATCTATAATCTTTAGTTGATTTGATCATTGTCAAGTTTATCAAGTTCTCTAGGTTCTCTAAGTTGGTTTGAAATTACCAACAAGACTTGATTTTGATTATACAATTGCAAACGGGAATCGTACATACGCTAATGCGATAAACATATTTGGTTTTGTCCCCTAATGTGGGGACAACAATATGGGTCATGGCAACGACAGAAAACACCGTGCTGATGTCTAGAAAAGAGGGGGATGTGTGGTCGACCCTAATGAGGACACTCCCGGTCTAGATACAAATCTGTCAAAACTACTCATGTCAGCTCATGACAATGCAACAATTGTAGATCTCTGGATCACTGGTTCAAGATTGTCATGTTCATCCTCAAATTGTGAATGCATATAAAAAAGGTACGGAAAATTAATACGAGGACAATAATGTCATCCTCATGATTGAGGATTTCAAAGATTCGGATCCTGCTCTAACTACCTATGACTTTGACGTCATCGGCTAGACATTGATTTTCGTTCCAAGCTATATGTAATAAGACGTTGTATCGACGTCCTTTGTCTATTTGAGACATCGATGTACTCACATTAGCAATAATGAATGCCTTGTGAAATTTTTTTTTGAAGTGAAACTCTTCTTCTCTTTTGGTTTGTATTGATTTACAAACAAGATGTACATTCTTACATCGTCCTTAGAAACATGACATATTGTGCTGATTTTGGTCCCTTCCTTTGAAGGTAACTCACGACACCGCATCCTCAAGGAGGATCGCTCACGTGTTTTCTGGTTAAGTCTTCTACCCTATAGCAGATTTTTCATTATCAATTGTTCAACCAAGCTTATTCAAGCTTAGTGTGATGTCTTAGAATTGTCCGAAATTAAAGAGATAGTGGTTTAAGTGTGTCTCACACTACCAACCCTCCATGGATATGTCTGGTCATGCTAACTTGGAGTTACCGAAAGCTTTTGATTTTGGATCCTCCTATGCTATTAAACTAATTATCATCTTGCAAAAGACGTTGATGACTTATCAAAACCAGACAATCATCATAATCGTATCTATGTCCTCTAAGTTAGTTTATGTTTATGTCAGGGAGCTTTTGCTAACTAGTCATGGACTTTAAGACCTTGGAACGACCGAAAGGACTTAATTTTGATCATAACATGTCATTTTGGCTTCGGCTTATGCCCACACGCCATCTGCATGCTTCATTGCTTTGCATATGACAAATCTGTGAAAAACAGCAATCTGTCCCTTCTGTACAGTTAATTTTGTTTGAGCTTTGTGAACAGCTTCGAATGAACCAGATAGTAAGCTTTATATCATTGGAAAGCTCTACGAGAATAGTTTTCATAAATTTTCGTGGTTCATCCATATCTATTTTAATGAAGAAGTTATCGTTATTTTAGTGTGCAAAGGTCATTATGCGCGTAAATTTTTAAGCACTCTCGGGATTGCAGCTTTTTGTAGCTTCTTTCAATACTTCTAAATGGTTCAAGTGGAACTATTTACTCATCTATCTACTCCATTTTGTAGATCTGTCTCATAGAGACATTGAGTATTTCGCAGATAGTGAAACTACCCACAACATTCTAAGGAACCAGCAACTATTTTTGGATATTGTGTCTTTGTAAATCTTCTCTGACTACAATACTTGAATCATACCTGTCATTCAGAGACGCGGTTTAGTTTGAATCTTGATGCCCCATGGCACCATGAACAACGTCACAGATGCCCTCTATGTTTTGAGAGGTAACCGAACCATGTTGAGTTTTAAAGACATTCACGCTAAAAGTTTTCATTTGAAAACACATTGTGAGAATGAACAAGAGTTCTTTTATGTATACCTTCTCATGAATGAGGACTGAAGCGCATCTTGGAGAAGTTCATGAGTCAATTTAGTGAACTGTATGTCACTACGATTTGAATATCGAATCTCATGTTGTCGCCAAACATTATATTTGGGACACCGATTCATATAGGTTTTGATTTGACCATATCAGTCATCCTAAAAGAGACATAATGGTCCAAATTTTGAGAAATTCTCATGTACATCTATTCTTCCGCTCAAAACGAAGACATTTGAGATCTAGTTTCTCCATGAAGCATGATGGTGAAACCCTGATTGCAAATGACGGCACCTTGGGGGACATTGACATCACCCGAACATGGCTCTAACTTCGCGGAGGCTATCCAGCCAAGTCCTTAGGCAATTAAGGTGTACCGGCCTTTCCTCGATGTCTCATTGGCCCCATGCAATGCTCATTGCTCATTTTGAAAGCCATTTTTTGAGCTTAATTAGGGGAGCGAGACCCTCCTACACTAAATGACACAAAAGAGAACACTTCATTCTTACATCAAATTATGTAGATCGATACAACCAACTTGCAGACACATTTTTATGTTTTATGGTGTTGGTTGAAGTGTTAACACACTGGTCACGTGTTACACTATTATCTACTGCTTATGTTGTTTATACTTCTACGGGCTCACTACCCATTTTTCAAAGAAGTTTATCGGGATATAAGTTAAAGTCTCTTGTACCCCATGTTCACATGCTATCCGAGGCTATGACCAAGCAATTTTAGTTTGCCGCTCGAACATTATTGATGCTCACCAATCTTTCTATTGCGTCTTGGGGCTATGCAATATTTACATGCAGCTTTACTATTCATCTACGACCCACCATCATTGAATATTTTTGTATTACAGCTTGTAACTGTGTACGAGGATTGACACGAAATTGCAATCCTTGAGCTCAAACATGATTGAAACAGATCTCCAATCTTTGAACTCAGCTAGATGTTATTTGTAGGTGCCAAATTGCAATGCCACAGCGCACAATGATGGGTCATTTGAGATGAATAAGTTTAGGTTAGATATGAACCTCCACCTATAATCCGCTTATTTAGAAACCTTGTTAGGCGATCTCATTTACCACTAAATAACAGATTGTCACTTTGATGAGGCAATATTCCCGCCATTAGGGGGAGAGAAGAACACAAGTGTTCAAGTGGAACGACGTGAATTATCGTGGTTTGTTCCCACTAAGTCTCATTTTGATCCCAAATACTTGAAGGTGTTAAAGTGACGAGATTACATGCTGCAAATATGTCTGCAAGGATTGATGTCCTACAAGAGGACATGGCGCAACCAAAAGGTGTTGGTCTTGATGCCATCACCATGGATGGTGATATGGTGACGCCATATAGTGACAAAATTAGTGTCATAAGGCTGTGTGGCTCCCTAAAAGGAGGGATGCCCCTAAGTTCGATACATTCTCACACTAGGAAGAAAGCGAGCTTGGCACAACCTGATCCATTGATCAGTGATACTCAAATTCTTCTCATGAAGTCTGAATTATGATTATCGTTGGTGGACATCTCAATATCAAATCCAATCCATATAGAGATCTCTACAAGTATTACACTAGTGTACATGAGAACGTGGGATAATGAGTCTATTATCGAACCACCCTTTGTTGATGGATATCAACTTAGTTGATTGGCCTAATGGAAAGATGCGATCCAGCATTAACAAAGAGATAGGTCCTTAGGCAGGTGATGCCGACACCGCAAGCTAAACCCTATCAACTATGCCTTTCTTAGATAGCGTATTGAGAACAAGAGCTTATACTCACCTTATGGCGTAAAGTCTCTCACTAACACGCAATGGGGTCGACTATGATGAGATATGCTCTTGTAATGGATGTCATTACACTCCACTACTTTGTCAGTTTGGTAGTTTCTGAATAACTGAACATGCAGTCTATGAATGTGGTCATTATAATAACATCTCTATGGGATCAGAGATACATGAAGATCTTAAACGGACTTTATTCATCCGAATCAAGTTGCTCTAGACCACAGGAGCGCGCGTTTGCGAAAGGTATTGAAACACACATGGACTCTACTTGATTTGGAAGGGATATGATGAATTATGCCTTTGCGTGTTCATTCCAGATTTACATGGACTCTTAATGGATCAAGAGATGCCAATATGTATCAACAGATGCCAATATGTATCAACATCAGAAGTTAGAATGAAAAAATCCTGGGAAGATATGGTCTCGATAAAACACTCGATGACTGTATTGATAATGATTTTCCATCAATCGGCTTATGCGTTCTATAATTAGTGAGGCCTACATATACTCCCATGATTAGTCAAAATATTCGCTCTAAAGAGAGATTAGTTGTTTTGTCTAAAGCAAGATGACAAATATGTGTTAAGAGATGGAGTTCTCATCTAAGTATAATAAGATGCATCAATATACTCAATATAATATGAAAGACTTGACATCTCATTCGTTATGAAAAGTTGTAAAGCTAAGTATAGCTATGTGCCTACAAAACGCCAATGTAATAGCAGTAACTCCTTTTTCAATACTTGATGGTATGAAAGGTTAAGGTTTATTCTATCCATACATCAGAAAGACACATCAAAAGTGAAATTAAAATCTGCCAAGTTTTGTAGGTCAACTTCCACGAGACCTACATGAAATCTCATTCACTGGAAAATGGTGAAATTGGTACCATTGGAAAGTTCTATATGTCTACTTTCCAGAGACATCAACCATTTGATCATACATATCATATTTAGTGAGTTATGGCCGTTTTCGTAAAGTAGGACGAATCTGTCCGATAATCTGATTTTGGCAAAACATTCAACTTTAACGGAACTTTATGAACAGCTCCTGATGAACCAGAATGTGTGTAATATATGGTTGGAAAACTAAAGGAGTCTAGTTTCTAAAACTGTTTACGGTTTGTTCATATGTATTTCCTAGAGGAAGTTAAGGCTGTTCTAGTAATTGAAAGTCACGCTGTGCGGAAATCTAATTTCCTGCATGAACTTATGTTTTGAGTTCATAAGCGGTCTTCTCCTCAAGATCTAAGTGTAATAGATCATGTTTGAGGACAATACGACATGATCTAGATAATCACTGTCCAATGTCACGTTTGAAGACATGTTAAAGAGCATTGAATGCTAAGTTATTGAAATTTCCATGATTAGTAAAAAAATCAGGAAGAGCCCTATGATTGATGTAAAGATCATGGGGAGGTGCGAACTTCAGGAGGAGTCTAGCGCATACATACATGTCATTATCAAATGTGAAGGGTGCATTGCACTCTTTTTCTCCTACGATCAAAGTTTAGTTTTTCTCCCACAGAGTTTTTGCTTAACGAGGTTTTTAACGAGGCGATATATCAGCACCACCGGCATACTGGCGCGTGGCATAAGAGGGAGTGTTCTAAGATATTCCATATGTGTATCTTAGCCTTATGCCATTAGGATATGTAGTTAGAATATGACTATGTATTCCTTATCATTACCATATTGATACTTTGTAATCCCTATATAATTGACTCCTATCAATGAATAAGATGATGATTCTCTTGCTATCTTTGTCTATAGCCTTTATCCTTTATCAATGGGTTATTATTTGTTGGATCATTGAAGTTGAAACCTTGTTGTGCTCTTATACACACAGTCGATCAAGAGAGGAATTGGACAAAGGGAGATTGAAGGAGGAATCTATTCTAGCTACTGCTAAGGTGCTCCTCATCCAGATACAAAGCTGCTATTGAGTTTTTATTTTTAAGCAGAAGCAAGAACGTGCTAAATAGTTCTAGTAAGTATGGACTTTTGGAAATTTGATCGCTATGCTGCTTACTTTGATGGACTTTATTTGTAACTGAGGTTTGGGTATGTTTAATATTAGAATTGGTGAGTGGTGGAGAAGATGAGGAATGGAAGAACTCTCTGTACGTTGCTGTGAGGAAAGTAAAGGCTGTCATTTGGCTGTTTTCAGTTTAAGATATATACTCGTTTAATCACACTTTGGAAGATTGGTTGTGATCTTTTGATGATTGGTTTAGATTTATTGTTATAGTATACTGATGTGGTGATAGTATGATTGATTAATTAAAGTTAGCTAGATGATAAGATCATCTTTTAAGTCACGAAGGCCATAGTTCAAAGAAGTTGGAAGGTACTGCGCTAGTACCCTATTATTGTAATCCTGGTTCTTGATCATTAAGGACTGAAAATAAAGTGATGTTGGTTGAGTACTGCTTCCTTGACTGTTTGTAAGGATGGTATCAGATCGTCCCAAGTAAATTCTATATACATAGATGTATGTGTGTGTATATATGGAAAATTGTTATTTGAGTTCATACATGGTTCATTGATTTTGAAAATTGGAGTTAGAAAAGTTGGTTGTCCTTGGCTGTGGAAAGTTGTAATTTTAATACTATGGTGAAAGGAACTTGAATGGTGGGTGTCCATAGTAATGTTGAGTCAGAATTGCTATGCTGAGTTTGTGAGATAAAATGGCTAATATGGTAGAGACATGGAAATCGAAAGAGATTTCGGTTGTGGAATTAGTTATGAAATTGGTGAAAAAGATTATAAATATTGATCGGTCAAACGTGGGTCAATTCTGGTTAAAACATGAACAGTTGATTTGACGATTGGTAATTAGTCGTTGTGATTGCTCATACTTGTTCAATAAGATATTTACGGTTTAAATGTCGGACATTAGGGACTCCAGTTACCTGAGGAGCGGAAGGCTCATGGTTTTGGGAATTCATGAGAAAAGCCTCTGATTACAGGTAGGGGATTCGGAACTCCCTTGATTAGTGATTTTATTGTTTAAGAAAATGTTAAATGCATATATGAGATTGCATGATTTGGTTATCACAAATATGGTAACTGTAATATGAGTTATTGATGGTTTGAGAGTGAGAGGGGCATAGTGACTTCCTTGGGCTTCTATTCCCTAAACCTCTAGAGGGGCTATATGGAATGAGGAATGTCTGACATGCTTTGAGGTGTGGCACTTCCTCTAGGAGATATAACGTAAGTGGACACTCTCGCTACACTTACCTGTTGTACACATATACAGTGAGGTAAGTTGGATAGTGGGTCCAGAAGCGGACCAGCCATCAAGTACAGATTTATGGTGCTACATTTATTTGAAAATGAAGTATTCTGTTCAAATGTTTGTCGTTTATTATAGATTTGATTTTAAGCATATTTTCATACTGGAGCTCCACTTTATATTTTTAAACCTAGTCATAGGTAATTTCCTTGAGCAGCGAGGACAAAAGCTCATCCCCACAATAGTTTGTGAAAGCAGGTATTGTGCACTGGGACGAGATAGTGGCGAGAAGCTGGGTGTGCATGTTTATGATCGGTATCTTGTTTTGATGCTTACCTTATATTTTTATACTCGAGTTTCTTGTTCCAAAATCCTATTATGTTGGCCTTGTTGTATTCTCATTCGTAATTTTATTTCTTAAAGTTCGTTAATATTTGGTAATTTCTTAAATTAAGTTTGAGAGGAATGAAAGCATTCAATCCTGTTATAAGTTTGTGTTGTGATACTCTTATTGGGAAACTGTATTCCTTTGAGTTCATTATTTTTAAACATCCATGATATCTTGTTCTTGGTGAATTAAAGTACTTTGAGAAAAATAAAGATTTTACACCACAAAATATAATTTTACGCTTCTGTTGTATTTTTCTTAAATGTTTTCTTATATTAATTACCTTGCATTTCTCATTTTGAGACTTGCGGCACTATGACATGCCTAAACTGAGGAGGTGCAATTTGGGGCGTTACATAACAGGCTTTCCCATAAGAAGTCTCTGCAGGAAAAGATTAAGTTGGTTAGATTACATGTTACATCAGTAGTTACTTAATTATCCATCTATGTAACTATCAATGTAACTACAGATTGATAGTTACCTAGGTAGTTACATGCATGCTATACTTGTGTAACTACATTAACTAGTCGACATTAACACAAGGCCTTACTAGTGCGCTACATGCTAGTCACCTAGACATTTAAATAACCAAATCCAATATGAAAAACTTTATATCAAAGATGAATTTTCAAAGTGATTTGAGTTTACCCGTTATCTAAGTTGTCCTAGCAAGTTTTCCATTTTTTCTTCGTCAATGGATCCATGCACTTGAATGCTCTGAAAGTTGTCCAAACCGCCTTCTTAGTCATAGTCAGTATTGGCTTTGCGTTGGTAGCCACAATCTGTATCGGCATGGGTTCTATCTTATCATCACCGATGGTATGAATTACGTATCCATACTCTGTCAGTTCATTCATGTCTTTCTTCCTCTTATGCTCAAGATTTTTCTTTCTTTCTTCTACTATTTCTTTGACCTTCTTTTCTCTAGTCTTTTTAACCTCCCCCCACCAGTATATATCATCTCTTCTTGTTGACATTCTTTGCTTGTTCTTGATCCGGGCCATATAGGAATACATCCCCAACAATGATGGTATCCTTCTAGAGTCTTCCTCTGTCAGCTGGATCTCGATATCACTCTCCTATTCATCCATATTAATGACATGAACTGCTACATATGGAGAGACAATCACATATAACTTGTTAAATGGAGAGTTACATAACCATAAATAGTTTCATTGGTAAAACCAGTAATTCATAAAGGCAGCAGTTGAGAAAAGAATCACATGTTAAGCTACCCCTGAAACTATCCATGTAACTACAGGTTGACAGTTACCTGTGTAGTTACATACATGTTACATAACAAGCTACTCTTATTTTTCTCTCACAAAATGCAGAAAAAATCACAATATCATACCTGTGGAGATACGATCATCTGGTATTTTGTTGGTTCTCGTTCCATCATCTTAAGGTCAATGATCTGAGGGCTAGAGGGAGTATTGAAATTTTTCTCTAGAATGGTTATTATTTCAATCACCCAGGGAGAGATTCCTAAATCAAAAGAAGGCATGTCGGTCACCAGTGTTTTCGGCGACCAACGCGCTTCTTTCGCAACCGTCCTCCTTGGTGGTGACTTTGGTGGCTACTCACAGTAAGTTGCGTAGTAGAAAATAAATAATGTTAATTACCAGCCACTTCATGTCAGTTACATGGATAGTTACATAAACATACATAGTTACATCCGTAGTTACACGCACAGTTACATGCATGGATACATAGATACATCTATAGTTACATACACAGTTACATGCATGGATACATAGTTGCATGCATCAACCTGCATTTTTGTGTACATATATATGTATGATTTTGAAAACATTCACAACATAAAAAACATTCTTTAAACATGAACCATAATTCATTCTCAAGAAGAATTTTTAAAATCATACATATATATGTTTTTGAGCAAAGATCTTATTCGAAAACTCTAAACAATTTATTTCAAGTTCAATTCTTGAGAATTACCCTTCGTTTCATTGTTTGCTTTCTTCTTCTTTTTAAGCTCTTCCTCAACCCGTTCTAATTCTTCAAGATATAAGTTTTCCGAATTTTGGGTTGGAATCTGAGCCTCACTCTTCTCTTTTTTATCAGCGCTTGCATCATTCTTTGTTGCCTCCTCCTTCTCTTTATCCTCATCGGCCATGTTCTTTGAATTCTTTTTTAGCTCTCTCTCAACTTGTTCTAATGCTTCAAGATCTAATTCTTCTAAATTTTGTATTGGAAGCTGAGCTATGTTCTCAGCTGCCTCACTCTTATCTTCATCATTCACATCTTTCTCTGCCGTGTCCTCCTTCTCTTTTGTTTCCTCCATTTTTTCAGCTGCTTCTTCTTCCTTGCTAGTTCCTTCAGGATCCTTATCCGCTTCCTTATCATCATCTTCTTCAGCTACCTTATCAGCTTCCTTATCATTCAGATCTTCATTGATTTTTCCTCCCTTATTTGCTCCTCCTTCAGGATCCTGATCATCTTTATTGTTTTTCAGAACTCTCTCATCTTGAGAGTTTGGTGCTAATGCCGCCACCAAAGCTTGCAGCTTCTTCAGATCTTCATTGAGTTTTATATTCTTAATCCTTGTTTTATTGTTAATTATCTTCTGAACGAACAAATCCTCTTCTGCATTTTCCAACTTCCTGTAGTTCTGTCTGCCTTGATTAATACTCCTCTTCCATGTTTCTCATTTCCTCTTTCAAGCTTTCATTTTGATAGTGCAGCTTTTCGTTCTCCTCTGTTAGCCGTCTCATTTCAACCTCCTTTGCTTTTTGGTTTCGTTCTTGGTTTTGATCAGATATTAGAGAGGACGGTTGCCTTTCTCCTTCCTCTGCTGCTTTCCATGTTTCTTTTTCTTCCATTAGTTTATTCTGCACTGTTTCTTCTTTAGATTCACAATCTGTTTTTTCTGGATCAGATTTGATTCCAGCGAACAGTTGCTATAATAAAAAGAAAAAAAAATTTGTTAGTCATATAGTTACAAAACACACAGCAGATACATGGATAGTTACACTGCCAGTTACAATGGCAGTTACATTTTTCTTTGAAATTTAATTTCAAAAAAAAAAAATACAATGGCCGTTACATAGTTCCAAGACACTTAGACACTTGAAAAACTGATCAAGTCAAACATATGAGATGTATTGTTTTGAAAGCTATCACAATTTTTCATGTAACTATGCATGTAAATATTCATGTAACTATCCATATAACTCTCTATGTAACTATCTAGGTAACTATGCATGTAACTATCTATCTATGTAACTATCTATGTAACTATGCATGTAATTATCCATCCATGTAACTATCCATCTATGTAACTATCCATATAACTATCCATCTATGTAACTATCTATGTAACTATCCATGTAACTCAATCTATGTAACTATCTATATATGTAACTATGCATGTGACTATCTATGTAACTATGCATGTAACTATCTATGTAACTATGCATGTAACTATCAATGTAACTATCCATCTATATAACTATCCATGTAACTATCTATCTATCTAACTATCAATGTGACTATCCATCTATGTAACTATCAATGCAACTATCCATGTAACTATCCATGTAACTATCCCCGTAACTATTCATTTATGCAACTATTCCTGTAACTACAAATGTGTTTCTACCTGCTTCGTCCCGAGCCGGGAAGGGGTTGCGAGTCGGAGCGAAGTAGAATTCTTAGGTCCTGCACTCGGAACCTGCACAAGTGACAACGTCAAGAAGTTGGGACTGGGGTGGCCTAGTCTTCGACTCTCCGATGCTTAAGTTAGCTTTGAGCACTTGCAAGGTAGAGGAGTGTGGGAGAGAGAAGTGTGTGTACCTTTTGTGGTAGCTTGTGCCCGTTTTATAGGCTAAGGTTGGGCACTTTGGCCTTAGTCTCCAATGTGGGACTACTTGCTAGTCTTTGTGGTGTCTCCCCTTTTGGGGGTGTTTTGCCGCTAGAGTGATTTTGGCAAGTGGTTTGTTACCGGCCCTTCACTCCATGGATATCCGCGAGGGCCTTATCTTGTCTGGAATGATCTTCGGTGACCGGGTAATTGGGCATTATTCTCGGCTCAGCCAAGAATTTTGGCTATGTACTAACAAGTCCCCAGTTTGAGAGAGCTCTTGGGTGGGGAGTTATTCTATAGATGCCGAGAATAGGTTTTACCCGGGTGTTGGAGGCATGGTGCCGAGTCCCCATGTCCCCACGCGAGGGTCGCAAGGTGACGGAGGTGAAGTTTCGAGTTTAGTTGGCGAGAGGAAACACGCTATTGGCGTTACGTGCCACTACGGGGCGACGTAGTGCGCGCGAAGTGGCAAGAAAACGCGTTAATGGCATTCGAGTAAGTTCGCGCTGTGGTGAGACTCTCGGGAGGCGGGCCGCTGCTGGGCGAGTAAGTTCGCGCTAGTTGACGAGACTCTCGGGGGACGGGCCGCTGCTGGGCGAGTAATTCCACGCTAGATGACGAGACTCTCGCGGTGTGGCGGGCCGCTGATGGGCGAGTCAGTCAGCGCTAGTTGGCGAGACTCTCGGGGGGCGGCCGCTGCTGGGTGAGTAAGTCCGCGATAGATGGCGAGACACTAGCAGCGTGGCGGGCCGCTGATGTGCGAGTCAGTCCGCGCTAGTTGGCGAGACTCTCGGGAGGCTGGTCGTTGCTGGGCGAGTCAGTCCGCGCTAGATGGTGAGACTCTCGCGGCATGGCGGGCCGCTGATAGGCGAGTAAGTCCACGCTAGTTGGCGAGACTCTCGGGGGGCGGGCCGCTGCTGGGCGAGTAAGTCCGCGCTAGATGGCGAGACTCTCGCGGCGTGACGGGCCGCTGATAGGCGAGTAAGTCCGCGCTAGTTGACGAGACTCTCAGGGGCGGGCCGCTGCTGGGCGAGTAAGTCAGCGTTAGATGGCGAGACTCTCGCGGCGTGGCGGGCCGCTGATAGGCAAGTAATTCTGCGCTAGTTGGAGAGACTCTGGGGGGCAGGCCGCTGCTGGGCGAGTAAGTCCGCGCTAGATGGCGAGACTCTCGCGGCATGGCGGGCCGCTGATGGGCGAGTCAGTCTGCGCTAGTTGGCGAGACTCTCGGGGGGCGAGTAAGTTTGCGCTAGATGGCGAGACTCTCGCGGCGTGGCGGGCCGCTGATAGGCAAGTAAGTCTGCGCTAGTTGGAGAGACTTTGGGGGGGCGGTCCGCGCTAGATGGCGAGACTCTCGCGGCATGGCGGGCCGCTGATGGGTGAGTCAGTCTGCGCTAGTTGGCGAGACTCTCAAGGAGCGGACCGCTACTGGGCGAGTAAGTCCGCGCTAGACGGCGAGACTCGCGGCGTGGCGGGCCGCTGATAGACGAGTAAGTCCGCGCTAGTTGGCGAGACTCTCGGGGGGTGGGCCGATGCTGGGCGAGTAAGTCCACGTTAGGTGGCAAGACTCTCGCGGCGTGGCGGGCCGCTGATGGGCGAGTCAGTTTGCGCTAGATGGCGAGACTCTCGAACGGCGGGCCGATGCTGGGCGAGTAAGTCCGCGCTAGATGGCGAGACTCTCGCGGCGTGGCCTCCCGTTGATGGGCGAGTCAGTCCGCGCTAGATGGCGAGACTTTCGAGCGGCGGGCCGAAGCTGGGCGAGTAAGTCCGCGCTAGGTGGCGAGACTCTCGTGGCGTGGCCGGCCGCTGATGGGCGAGTCAGTCCACGCTAGATGGCGAGACTCTCGAGCGGCGGGCCGATGTTGGGCGAGTAAGTCCGCGCTAGGTGGCGAGACTCTCGCGACGTGGCGGGCCGCTGATGGGCGAGTCAGTCCGCTCTAGATGGCGAGACTCTCAAGAGGCGGGCCGAAGCTGGGCGAGTAAGTCCACGCTAGGTGGCAAGACTCTCGTGGCGTGGCCGGTCGCTGATGGGTGAGTCAGTCCGCGCTAGATGGCGAGACTCTCGAGCGGCGGGCCGAAGCTGGGCGAGTAAGTCCGCGCTAGGTGGCGAGACTCTCGTGGTGTGGCCGGCCGCTGATGGGCGAGTCAGTCCGCACTAGATGGCGAGACTCTCGAGCGGCGGGCTGATGCTGGGCGAGTTAGTCCGCGCTAGGTGGCGAGACTCTCGCGGCGTGGCGGGCTGCTGATTGGCGAGTCAATCCGCTCTAGATGGCGAGACTCTCAAGCGGCGGGCCGATGCGTTTTAGGGTTTCGGCAATTTTACAATCTTCAGACTGGGAAACGTCCAATTTCATCCTCGATCGAGTGGGTGCGAGTGCTCAGCTGTTTGCAACCAGCTTCACTGCTACCACGCGGATCCGCTGTTTCAAAGTGTGAATTTGTCGCTTTCTTTGTCTTTGGATTTGTATGTGGTGGTGTTGTTGTTTTACGTTATTTGGGGTGATTGGGATTGTTCACATGTTTGTGATGTTGGTAGGAATTCTAGGGGGCTGGTTAGGATTAAGGTAGCGGGGCAGGTCGTGCTAGTGGGCGAGATGAACCGCGCTTATGGCGTGACGGGCCGCTATGGGGCAAATGGGTTTGTGGCCCTGCATTGCAGGAATGAAGTGTAGCATGTTGGAATGACAAAGTACTTCATTGCATTTATATTTAGCCGGTGGTGGGCGAAGTGTACATTGTTGGAGTCGCTAGTGGGCGAAATCACAAACAATGAAGTAACGGTTACGACACAAAGGTTAAAATTGGTTAAGTGGGATATAGATGGAGGTGGCGAGCACTCCAGGGGTGGTGTAGTTCGCGACCATCACAATCGCGGAGATAGAATGTGGCGGGCCCAGGAGCGTCAATTATCTCGAGTGGGCCCTCCCATTTTGCTTTGAGACTAGTAGGGTGGGGAATGACCTCTTTCATGACCCAATCGCCTATCTTCAAGGGGCTGGGGACGACTTTTTTTGTTGTAGTACCGAGCTATTTTCTGTTTGTTATTGATGGTCCGGAGGTATGCCTTGTCCTGGCGTTCCTCTAGGAGGTCCATGTTAAGTCGTATCCCTGCTGCATTTGTCTCGGGGTCATAGGTTGTGATACGTTCACTCGGGACTTCTATCTCCACCGGTACCACTGCCTCGGTGCAGTAAGCCAACAGGTATGGGGCTTCCCCTGTGGCCGTTATGGGGGTGGTGCGGAGTGTCCAGAGAACGTCTGGGAGCTTTGTTGCCCACAAACCCTTGGCCTCTTCCAGGCGTTTTTTTAGATTTTGCTTGATGAGCTTGTTTATAGCTTCTGCCTGGCCATTGGTCTGGGGATGTGCTAGGGAGGCATAAAAGATTGCCGTGCCTTGAGCGGACAAGAATCCCCGGAATGTGTCATTATCAAACTGGGTTCCGTTGTCGGTAACCACGGCCTGGGGTAGTACCCACTGGCTAAAAGGGACGGGCGAGATGATGACAGAGAGGGGAACTGGGGGGTGATGTGCAAAATCTGCAAATTTGTGGCATTGAAGGCATGTTTGGACGACTGCCTTGGCATCGCGTTCTAGGGTTGGCCAATAATACCCCGCGCAAAGTGTTTTGAACATGAGGTTTCGAGCCCCCGCGTGGTTCCCACAAATGCCGCTGTGGAGCGATTTCAGTACTTTGTGCCCTTCTATCGAGGGTAGGCATCGTAATAGGGGACATGACTGGCCCCGGCGATACAGCTTTCCACTTCTGAGTAAGTAAAGGGAGGCTTTGCGGCATAGCCGCTGTGCTTCATGCTTGTCCTGGGGCAGGGTGCCATCCGAAAGGAAAGCGATGAAAGGGTCCATCCATGAGGGTTGCTCCATGGGCTCGAGGGCAAAAATTTCTGAATAAGCTCTTGAGATGCTAGGCTTGTCGAGTGTTTCGTGTGCACATCAGGTGACGTGGACTCGGGAGGAGCCGTGGCGAGTCTCGCGAGGGCGTAGGCCTTGGAGTTTTTTGCTCACGGGATTTGGGTGAGTTTGTATGAGGTGAAGTTTTGTAGAATAGCCCCCACGAGACTTTTATAGGATTCCAAGTTGTGTTGGTTGGCCTTGAAGTCCCCTGCCACCTGACTAACTACGAGTTGAGAATCACTGAAGATGTGCAGGTGTTGGGCTCCGAGCTCTCGACAAAGTTGAATTTCTGCGATAAGAGCTTCGTATTCAGCGATGTTGTTGGAGGCTTTGAATTCGAACCGGAGGGCATACTCATACGAGTGACCCTCTGGGTCTGTGATTATGATTCCTGCTCCGCTGAGTCTGTTGTTAGAGGATCCATCAACTTGGAGTTCTCAGATGGCGTCCCCTGTGGGGGCGTCTAGGTGGGGATTGCTATCGGCCAAGGGGATAAACTCAGCAATAAAGTTTGCCGCTGCCTGCCCTTTGATGGCCATTCACGGCTTGTAGTGTAAGTCAAATTCGCCCAGCTCAACCGCCCATTTTACCATGCGGCCTGAGGTTTCAGGTTTCTGCAATATTTGCCGTAAAGGTTGGTTGGTGAGCACATGGATTGTGTGGGCTTGGAAATATGGCATGAGTTTGCTAGCGGCAGTAATGAGGGCGAGAGAAAGTTTCTCTATGTCTGGATAGCGAGTTTCTGGATCCGCAAATCCTCTGCCACAATAATAAACTAGAAGTTCGTTATCTTGGGCATGGCGTGTGAGCGTCGCACTAACGGCAGTGGCAGAAACAGCCAAATACAGGTAAAACACCTCGCCAGGGATTGGTTTCGACAGGAGAGGGACAGTGGCAAGGTATGCCCTTATGTTGTTAAAGGCGTCATCATGCTCCGGCCCCCAAGTGATATCTTTTTTATGTTGTGCCTTGAGCAGTTGAAAGAAGGGATTGCACCTGTCTGTGAGGCGGGAAATAAAAAGTGCCAGGGCTACCAGGCGTCCTGTAAGGCACTGAACCTCGTTTCGGGAGGTCGGGGCAGTCATGTCCAGGATGGCTTGGACTTTTTCCGGGTTGGCTTCAATGCCTCTTTCACTGACCCTGAAGCCAAGGAATTTTCCGCCTCCCACGGCAAGGATGCACTTCTGAGGGTTGAGACGCATCCCGTGCTCTAGGAGTTTAGTGAATACTCTGTTGAGGTTGGCAATATGGTTGTCCTCTGCCTTGCTCTTGACCAACATGTCGTCGACATATACTTCCATGATCTGGCCAATTTCATCTTCGAACAGGGAGTTAACTAGTCGTTGATAGGTCGCCCCCGCGTTCTTGAGGCCAAAGGGCATGACCTCGTAACAATACAGTCCCTTGTCGATGACAAAAGTTGTATGAGCTTGGTCGGCGGGGTGCATTTTGATTTGGTTGTAGCCCGAGTAGGCATCGAGGAAGCTGAGCATTTTGAAGCCAGTTGTGGAGTCAACCAATTGGTTGACTCGTGGCAAGGGGAAGCTGTCCATGGGGCAGGCCTTGTTAAGGTTCGTGTAGTCAACACACATGCACCACTTGCCGTTAGGTTTAAGGACCATGACGACGTTGGAGACCCATGTCGGGTAAGAGAACTCGCGGATGAACTTGATTTCCTTGAGCCGCTGGACCTTGGCTTGAATAGCTCGATACTTGTCTGGGTGGAAAGCACGTCTTTTTTGTTTGATAGGGGATGGTCTTGGAGGATGTTGAGTTTGTGGGTGATGATGTCGGGGGAGATCCCAGGCATGTCGGCATAGGACCAAGCAAAGACTACTTGCTTTTCTTGGAGGAAGGCAATGAGCTTGTGGCGAAGTTTCGGGCCGAGACTTGAGCCAATGCGGACTTTCCTTTCCGGGTCGGTGGGTGATAAGGACACCCATTCTGTGTCTTCTGCTGGATTAGGCCGCGGGGCTCTCTTTTTTCCATTGCCCTCTGGGTCGTCCCGTAGGTCATCTATGGGCTCCGAGGGGCTAAGAGGCAACATCTCATAGGCTCCGCACCCCTGCTGGATGGCGTTAAGATATCAATGCTCAATGGCTGCTCGGTCCCGTTGAATTGTCAGGATGCCACCTGGGGTAGAAACTTTCATGAGAAGCATGTGACCGGCTATGAAGCACTGCAGCCCCCAGAGGATATCCCGGCCTAAGATGAGGTTATAGGACGAGGGGTAATCGATAATGAGGAAGAGCGGCAAGGGGTCGTGGCTATTGTACAGTTTATTTCGGTCTCGCCGGAGTCCTTTGTAACAGTCAGAGAACATGACGCTTACGGCGGCCCCTGTATCCACTAGAGCTCTGTGGCACCTGAAATGATCCACCTGCACATTGATTATGAATGGCTCACAATGGCGGCAATTTGTGGTATCCTCACCTCTGCGGAATGTCACTTGATCCCATGTTGATGGGGTGATCGTGACACCGCGTTGGATGTTTAGGATTTCCAAGGGTGTCGTGCATTGCCGTTTTACAGAAGGCTGGCGTGGGGGGAACCGTGGGGCTCCACCAAGCAGGGTTAGAATCTGGCGATGTACTGCAAAGGCGTTAGCGCCTATAACGAGAGCATAATATTGGTGGAGTTACCTATTCTGGACCATAGTGCCTTGGTGGCTAGTGGAGCTATATAGCGAGGATGTTTCGAGGTGGAGATGAGGGTCCCTCTTGCCTTTATACTTCTCCATCTGGAATGCTTTGGTTGCTTGAGGCCGCCTGTCCCTCTGCACTCGAGGTGTGCAGGGACGTGGGCGATGTCCATTGCTAGAGGACAAGGGTCGCTGGGCCTCGTGACCTGTGACGCTTTCAGTCCGCGAAGCCAACTGTGTGACTGTCTGGCGGGTTGGCATGTCAAAAGGGGGGTTAGGGGGGTTGGCAGTGGTTATAGTGGAGATAAGTTGAGCAGGTGGATTAGGCTGATGTGGCAGGGGGAGTCATTGGAGATTGGAGATGGTTAGGGGGCTGGTAGTGGAAATGAGGGATGGGTTAGGGGATGAGATACGTATATGACCTGGCTAGGCCCTCCCGGGAGCATGGAACCAGTCTGGCCTTGATTAGGAAGGGCGTCCGGGGTTCCGGCAACTCGCGCCGCGTGGTCCAAGCTGTCGTACACGTTACGATGCTCTAACGTGGCGCAGAGCTAGAATTGTTCTTTCTCCAACTCGGCGATGCGTACCCGGCATGCTTCCGCTTCTGCCTTCTCTTTCGCCACTTGCTCGCGGAACAAATGGAAGTCCCGCTTGAGGATTTCAAGGGCTGTGGCAGGGTCGGGATGGCTAATGGGGGTTGCATTGCTGGTTTGGGGAAGGGATGTGTCACCAGGTTGGAAAAGTTCCTCCTCTACTTGAGTGCCAGGGTCCGTAGGGTCTTCAATGATTTCCACCATGGTGCCGAGTCAAATGGGAGTTCCACAAGATAGGGACCCTCCTTCTAGCGCCAATTGTTTCTACCTGCTTCGTCCCGAGCCGGGAAGGGGTCGCGAGTCGAAGTGAAGTAGAATTCTTAGGTCCTGCACTCGGAACCTGCACAAGTGACAGCGTCAAGAAGTCAGGACTGGGGTGGCCCAGTCTTCGACTCTCCGATGCTTAAGTTAGCTTTGAGCACTTGCAAGGTAGAGGAGTGTGGGAGAGAGAAGTGTGTGTACCTTTTATGGTAGCTTGTGCCCGTTTTATAGGCTAAGGTTGGACACTTTGGCCTTAGTCTCCAATGTGGGACTACTTACTAGTCTTTGTGGTGTCTCCCCTTTTGGGGGTGTTTTGCCGCTAGAGTGATTTTGGCAAGCGGTTTGTTACCGGCCCTTCACTCCTTGGATATCCGCGAGGGGCCCATCTTGTCTGGAATGATCTTCGGTGACTGGGTAATTGGGCCTTATTCTCGGCTCAGCCAAGTATTTTGGCTATGTACTAACAATATGTATCTACCAATGCAACTACATATGTATCTACCAATGTAACTACATATGTATCTATCTATGTAACTATCAATATAATTATTCATCGATCTATGTAACTATCAATGCAACTATTCATGTAACTATCCCCGTAACTATCTATCTATGTAACTATCCCTGTAACTACATATGTATCTACCAATGTAACTACATAGTATCTATCAATGTAACTACATACGTATCTACCAATATTATATATAGACATAATCGATCAGTACCAAAAATTAAGACCTAGATGTACTTCTATATTTCAACAGATAATAAATACTAGAATTGAAGAGGTATATACAAGCAAAGATTGATTGATTACTATGAAATGTTCATATATTGATTAAGCCGTATAAGAATCCATACTGTCAATGTTTTGAATTCAACTTTCTTTGTTAGCTTGTGAGGTCCTATTTCCTCATCTTATGTTCCTCATCCTCTGTACCTTCAATCGGCTTTATGACTTTTGTTTTCTCACAGAGCCAATACTAGCACACATAAAATAAATAAAAAAGTTAGTTACCAAATGATTTTCTTAAAAAAAAAATACGCATAAGATAACTAGTTACAAACACAGACACAGATACATACCAGAATTAAGTGTGCACAGCCTCCTGTGTTCTACCCGCTCGACCTTTTACCCTTTAATTTTAGTCGTTGTCTTAAACAACCCGACAAAAATCTTCCAACCTCTTTAGTCCATCCACAACTCTTTATATTCCGCCATATTGCATTTATCAACTTGTTTGATACCATCCCTCCCCCATTTGCAAATAGAAACTTTATGTAAATTTCTAAAATCACCAGTCTAACCAAATTTTTTGTCTTCTTTCTTCTTCATTTGTTGGCTGCTGGTCCTTCAGTTTTCATAAAGCATCCATCACACACTTTTTTGTCACTATTTTACTTGTCCAAAACAATGTCTCTGCTGCATTCTCTTCCACTTGCATTGTGTTAAAAGAGCCACATTTTCTAGGAATTCTTAGAATCTCTTATACATCTCTGCTTGAGATTTTGTATCTTCCTTCCCCGATCACAAATGCGTCATGCTTTTTACTGTAAATATCGGCAATTATTTCAATGAGCTTGTTTGACTTCTTAAAATGTTTTTCGTTGACGTGCTCATAAAATCATTCAAAAATTAAACCAAACGGGCCATTTCTCAGCTCATTTAGTTCTTCTTCATCTAATACATATTTAAAACTGTCCATTTTAGGCCATGTTGATGTGAACTGATTTGATTTCTTCTTCTCTATCTCATCTTCTTCTTCCTCCTCTATTTCAGATGTCTTCTTCTTCGCCTTTTCTATCTTAGCCTTCTTCTTCTTTGGCTCTGCTATCTTAGATTTCTTCTCTTGTTTTCTCTTTCTTATTTCCTGTCCCATAATTAGTTTGGACAACAGTACACTATCATCCTCTTCATCAACTGTCATCTTTCTCTTCTTTGCTTCTTCATCAACTGTGTTCATTTTTCGCTTATCCATTTCGCTTATCCTTTTCCCTTCATCACATAAACAACATATAAACATTAAGAAACTTTTGTTGTGTAAAAACAACATATCATCCACAATAACAAATCTCTCACCATATCTACCTCCTCAAGACAAGAGCTGATACACTACGTACTACCTACATTCATGTTTAAAAGAAAAGCTGATACCATATGTGGACATTAAAACAACCAAACTACATATGTTACCACATATGTATCTAATACTGAACTACCCATGTAACTAAAAGATTAGTAGTTACATACAGTGCAAACACAAACAAAATCAAATACCACCTATCATCACAAAGAAACACATGGCATATCATTTTTTCAAATTCCCAATTACACACACAGTTCAACTTTCAAATCATTTCATCGGAGACTAAAACGATTCAAATCCCTCCAAATAAAGCATACATGGATACCTATAAATTCTAGAATCTCAACAAGAATTCCACAATAATATCAAAAGTTCAAAATCCCAAACCCTTAAATCCTAAATACTGAGATATGTATCTACCCATGTAACTAGAGTTTATGTATCATAAATTAAGCAGATAATGACAAACATTGATACATGTATCTATCAATGTAACAACCCATGTAACTAAAGATTGATAATTACATGGGTAGTTACATGTATAACGACTAATACAACTCAAATCCCTACATCATAGATGCATACCTATGAATTGTAGAATCTGAACAAAAAATACACACCAATAGCTATCTTCATAATCCCAAACTAAATAGAACAAAAGCAAAAGACTAACGAACATTAGAATACAATATTTACACACAAATCAGAGGAAGCAAAAACCAATGAAGACCATATACTAACAACGCCGAACTTTCAATTGAAGATTCATATATATTTTCACCGATCACTGGCTCGAATAGCCTTATACCGAACCTAGGTTTCCTTAGGTTTTGTGCAGCACGACGGCGGTGGCCCGACTGGTTATCCATCTGCTATAGGGAGTCTCCAACGCTGGTTCTTATCTGTGAGCGAAAGAGATTGTGGAGTTTATGAACCCACCGATCGGATTTCTAAGCCCTAAATTGCTCTATGAACCCTATATATGCAAAAAAATCAGCATAAATCTATCTAAACCCTAGATCTGTAGTTCGAGATTTTACTTAAGTTAAACAATCGGCTTTGAAACTTGATTTTGTCTTCAGTTGTTTGTTTTTGTTTTCGCAGATTGAAAGAGAAGAGCAGTTTCGATAGTTTTGAGGGAGAGAATGAATGATTTGAGAAATGAGAATCGATGGAGAGAGATGGGGTAACGGCGTGGATGGAGTAATGGTGTCAGTGGTAGAATTCGTAAATATTTTCATTCTTAGGCAACACTTTAAGAGATTTCAGTTGCATAGATCGTAAACTTTTTTTATTTTCATGGGCAACGGTTTAAGACATTAAATGGGTGTACTGTTTTATCATCAGTAAACATTTATTAACAGTTTAATCATTTGTTACTTCTAAAGTGACCATTTTATCATTGGCCCTTAAGTAAACTCATAACAATTTTAGTTTCTCAATTTAATTATTTAAAAAGTATCCTTATATTCCTTTTTGTTAGGAAACTCTTAACAAAAAATAAAAACCTTTATAAAGTAATAATTTATTCATTTAGCGATAATATAATAACCCCTCTAAACTAATAATGTTTCACCATCTCAACCTTTTTCATTTATAGAGATTGTACTTATTGTTTTGGTCACGATCCTCAGTGCGTGGAACAGAGGTGAATAGCGAACAAAGAGAAGGGGGAGTGTTGCGGGCGTGCCACCTCGCGGACGAGAAAATGGTTGTATATGTGCGCTTGACTTCTTGATCAGGCAGAAGGGGGTTCCAGGTGCCACCTCAGATGAAGAATTTACGAGCATAAGGCGGTCGATACTCACGGCGGCGCGAGCAGAGCAACTATAGGGATGATTCAGAGGAATTGGGGTGAGTCCAGGAGGGCTATGTAACTAAGGCGGCAGTGCACTTAGTTAGGTTTAGGGTTTCAAGGTAGCTCGAAGGGAACTGGGTTGCAATTTGTTTGTATTTGTGTTTGAGTAATTTTGTTGAGAGAGAGAGCTTTCTGTAAGCCTTCGAGCCCTTTATATAGTGAAGCTTAACTTGCCACAGAAGAAAGATAATCAGAATCCAAGTTGGACTCTGCAACGTAAAGCATAAGAGTATTATTCCTCCCATGCAGACCAATCATCTTGTGACACATGTCCAGTTCGCACACTCCGTATAGGACACTGCTACCGTGTTGCTCACTTATAAACTCCTATGCAAATTGGAAATAGGAGCAATCTTATCCCGCGGGGTGTCACAGTCCTTGAGGAAAACTAATCTCGCGTGGTCCGCGGACTCAAGCCATCTCGCGGGTTTTCCTACGTCGCGGGCCGAAATAAGGCTTTTTAATTAATAAGGGCCACAAAGATTGACCCAAAACGTGTCAAAAACTGGTAAAAGTCTAAAACGATTATTGTAATGCGCGCGGACTCTGCATATGTCTTCCTCGCGAAGTCTCTCACACGAACTGGCGAACCAGTTCGCCAACTTGCCCTGATGTATTCTGCCTCATCTAAGCGAAGTCAACAAGCAATTCCGCGCACGAGCTGTGCATTTTGCGCGAAGCGCGCGAGCTATGTTTTACGTGAAGTCCCTATAGGCGCGAGATCCATACTCCGTGCGAAGACCTTAAGTGCGCGAGCTCCTTCTCCGCGCGAGATCTGTGGTCCGTGCCAAGTCATTCCACGCGAGTTATGTTTTGTGCTTGAAGGCGCGCGAGATCCATAGTCTGCGTGGAGTCATTCCGCTGGCATACCTTACAATTCATCTCGTGTGGTCTTGCTGGCGGGCCATAATTTGTAAACTTAAAGAACTTGGGCTCGCCGGCTGTGACGCGAGCCAAGGAGGTAATTAATATTCACATAGACATTTTACAGTCCAATAAAGTATTATTACTTGATCAAAAATGTCATTTGGCTCAAACATTGCCCCTAGGCCTTGAGCTTCGGATTGTCTAAGCGAAAAGGCCTTATTGAACACGTTGCGAGCGGGTGTGTATCTCGATGTATGATTGGCACAGCAAACCGAGTCATCTCGCTGATGAATAAAATATTGGCAAACCATTGAGAGAAACGAACCTCGCTAGCTTTGACGCCCCGCGTGTATAGGCTGTAAGGGAAACTTAAGAGACTTCGGTCGAATTCACTTCGCATGTCATGCTGCCCCCATGTATGAACCTCCTTCACTAGGCGACAAACCTTCCATTGAGATTGGGTAAAAGTCTCTACGCAACTGTTTGCTTGGAAAGCAGGAAGTTACTGTAGAATCACACATTCGCCTTATCTCTAAGGCTCAGATCTCGAAACAAAACTCTGCTCGCAAGACACATGTCACATGGAGTCAGTCCCTTCTTTCTATAAAGGAATCCGCTGGCCGGGGTTTGAACAACAAACAAGCCTTGCTATCCCCTCTCCATGGCTCTTTCTTTTCTGCTCATCCTTTTGTCTCTGCTTAAAACAAAGCCACCATTTCTCCTGCTTATCGCTTGCTCTGATGAATTTTGAAATCTACTCTTAGGCCGAAGGTGAGTTTCGAAATCCACTCTTAGGTCAGACCTCTACTTGAAAGAATAAATGGTCTGGGCACCCTTGCCTTGTGCCTTCTGCTCTGTCCTTGCGCGAGGCTCCGGAGGCTCCTTATCCATACGTGTTCCGGAATTTGCCAGTGTCCTTGAATCACCTCCTGAAACCTACGCGGTAGCATGAGGGACTCTGTTCCAATGAACCGCCCGACCTGAAAGCTCACGGCGCATCTAACCTCCCCAGATCTATCTATGCATGTAACTGTAGGGTAGCCAGAAGTCATTGTAAACATGTTTGCTTTGGCCGCAAAGCCGCTTATGTAATCCTGTATCAGAATGTAAGAAGGGGGAAAAGATGTAAAATTTAATTTTGGGCCTCTAGAATAGGCCCCAATCTTGTACTAATCTTTTGGTTAGACTTTGCACCCAAAAAAGTAGCACGACTAAATTGCATGTAAAATCTAATTTTTAGGGCCTCTGGAGTAGGCCTCAATCTTGTATTAGTCTATTAGTTAGACCTCGTACGTTTACAAAGAAATGAACTAACTACGTGCTTCTTTCTTGGGTTGCCCCCTAGTGGGAGGCAACGGAGGGCTAGCGTGATGGCGTCGAGCACTATGAACAGTTAGGGCGGGGCATGAGGTGAAGGATCGGCGCGCTCCTATACACTAGCAATATGGCGTTTTAAGAAACGACCGTTGATAGGATTGGGATGGAGCGTGCCATCAAGGTCGCGCAAATGGAATGCCCCCTTGGGCAATATGCGATGAATAATGAAGGGTCCTTCCCACCACGCAGACCAATTCCCGCGGCCTTCGGTCTTCTCTCCCAACGGTAACACGGCTCGCTACACCGCTTGGCCCTCGACAAAGCTCCAACCGCAGGTAACTTTGTCATAGGACCGCGCAATGCGCTGCTTCTCAAGGACGAGATTGTTGAATGCAGTGATGCGGTGTTCGTCGAGGTCTTCAAGTTCTTGCCACATCGCTTGGACGTAATCGTCACCAAGCAACTGATGTTGTTCCTGGACGCGAAGCGAGGCGACGTGAACCTCGAGAGGAAAGACGACATCGTGACCAAACAAGAGAGCATATGGGGTAGTAGCTATCATACCGCGCTTGGAAGTCCGTTAGGCCCATAAAGGATGATAAAGCTCTAAATGCCAGACGCGGAGGTTCAACTTTAGCATCTTGCGTAAGATACTAAGGATAACCTTATTGCTTGCCTCTGCTTGACCATTGGACTGTACATAATATGGGGTGGAATGCAAGAGCTTGATACCATAACCAATAAGGAATGTGACTATAGAATCGGCCATGAAAGAAGCCCCCCCTCGGTCCGTCACAATGCACTCCGGAATACCAAAGCGGGAGATAATGTTGCAGAAGATAAAGTTGCGAACCGAGGTCGCGGATGCAACCTTGAGTGGCTCGGCTTCAACCCACTTGGTAAAGAAATCGGTGGTCACAATGACGCACTTATGCTGCTCTGAGGAATGGGGATGAATAATGCCTACAAAGTCTATCGCCCATCCTCGACTTGGCCATGACTTGATAATCGGTTGCAACGGGATGTTAGGAATGTGTTGCACTGGTCCGTGAGCTTGGCAATCCTGACACCCTTTGGCGAAAGTAATACAGTCCTTGAGAATCGTAGGCCAATAATAGTCGTGACGACGGATTAACCAACGCATCTTTGGGCCTGCCTGATGTGAACCACAAACCCCGGAATTAACCTCGCGCATCAGCCGTTTCGCTTCATTGCCATACACGCAGCTGAAGTCATTACCGTCCTCGTCGTGCCGGCGGAGCTCACCGTTACGCAGCACAAAGTTGAGGGCTAGGAAACGCATTTGCCGGGAATGAGTGGCATCATGAGGGTTTTTGAGGTAGGCGATGAACGGTAGCCGCCAATCCTCATCGATAGGGTCCAAAGCAGCAACGTCAGGAGAGTCTACTTAATATTGCCCCCAGCAATAAAAGACGGGAGAGTGCGTCGCTCGACTATGAGTAGTCGTTCACGCACTCCATCTCGCAAGCTAAGGCCAGAGGCAACCTGTGCGAGCTCATTCGCCGCAAAGTTGAACTCACGTGAAATGTGTTCAATGTGGACGTCATCAAGCGGTTTAATACGTCAAATGCTTTCCGCAGGTAGGGCTCAATAGACGAACTCAAGCACTTGAACTTCTCCACCAACTGGTTGACGACTAACAAAGAGTCACCAAAAACTTGAACCTCGCGGACCCCTAAGTCCAGCAAAATCTCCAGTCCGATGATGAGTGCCTCGTACTCTACCTGGTTATTCGTACATTTGAAGTCCAGCTGGAAAGAGTAAGAGAAACGATCGCCTGCAGGGTTCTCAATTGCGATTCTGGCACCTGCGGTGAGTTCAGTATGTGATCCATCAAAGTAAAGAGTCCATGGAGTAAGGGAAACGACAGCGAATTCTAACTCTTGGAACGCTGTTAACTCGGTTGGTGGGTGATGAGCTAGGAAGTCCGCTATGCCATGTCCCTTGACTGCTTTCTGGGGAACATATTTCAAGGAGAACTCGGACAAAGACAATATCTATTTGCCTATGCGTCCTCGTAGTATAGGGCGGGAAAACATGTATTTGACAAGGTCAGACTGAGCGATCACCACCGTGGTAGATGCCAACATATAGTGGCGGAGCTTGCATCCTGCAAAGAATAGGGCGAGACATAACTTCTCCATTGGAGAGTAGCGCGTCTCACAATCAGTTAACACCTTGCTGAGATAATAAATGGCCTGCTCAACCCCGTTTTCATCATCTTGTACTAAGAGTCCGCCAATGGATAAATCAGCAGTGGTGATGTAGAGTTTAAGTGGAATGCCAGGGCGAGGGGGAACCAATACCGGCGGGTTCGCCAGGTAGTCCTTAATACGATCAAAAGCCTCTCGGTGTTGTGGCTCCCATACGAACTCGGTTGCTCCCTGGAGCTTTAAGAGATGTGAAAAGGGTTGAACCTTCCCTGCCGTGTTTGAAATGAAACGACGGAGGAAGTTGATTCGCCCGATCATTTGTTGAAGCTCATATTTAGTTGTCAGAGGTGAGGCGTTTATTACCGCCTGCGCCTTGTCTTCAGGGATCTCGATGCCCCTTTGATAGACTAGGAATCCTAGGAAGTCACCTGCTTCCGCGAAGAATACACATTTGGCGGGGTTCATCTTCAGGTTATGTCGTCGCATCCGCATAAAAACTTGTCGGAGGTTTTCGACATGCGTCGCCCGCGTTTTGGTTTTGACCACCACGTCGTCGATGTAGACTTCAATCAACTTGCCCAAGATGTCATGAAAGATGAGGTTCATGGCCAGTTCACATATGTCTTCCTCGCGAAGTCTCTCACGCGAACTGGCGAACCAGTTCGCCAGCTTGCCCTAATGTATTCCGCCTCGTCTAAGCGAAGTCAACTAGCAATTCCGCGCGCGAGTTATGTTTTGCGTGAAGTCCCTATACGTGCGAGATCCGTACTCCGCGCGAAGACCTTAATTGTGCGAGCTATGTGTTCTGCGCGAGCTCCTTCTCCGCGCGAGATTCGTAGTCCGCGCGAAGTCATTCCGTGCGAGTTATGTTTTGTGCCTGAAGGCGCACGAGATCCATAGTCCACGGAGTCATTCCGCGAGCATATCTTGCAATTCATCTCGCGTGGTCTTGCTGGCGGGCCATAATTTGTAAACTTAAAAAACTTGGGCTCGTCGGCTGTGACGCGAGCCAGGAAGGTAATTAATATTCACATAGACATTTTATAGTCCAGTAAAATATTATTACTTGGACAAAAATATCTTTTGGCTCAAACACTTATCAAGAAATAAAAGTTGTTCATTTCCTACATTTTGGAAGCAAACAGCATGAAACACTTCTGATTGAAGGAAAATATAAGGGAACATAATTCCTTCCTAAATCCAAATGATCAACTTTCCTCTTTTGTTCCTTTGATTTGTTACTCATACATAATGTTTTATGATATTAATTATCAACATTTGAACAACTTTCCCTGTGACTTTAATATGTTACCAAAACTTTGGAATTAAAATTTCTATTTCATTTCCTCTAGCTTTCCCTTCCCATGGGAAAGACAACTACTTTCCTTTCGAGGCCAAATAATTACGGATAAGGCCTAGCGACTGCAACCCTATTCACATTTACCATGATTTCTATACTAGTCAAAATTATGCTTAACCATCATTGAATTTAAATTGAAGGATGGAAAGATATATCTTTACATTGATTTATAATTTGTTTTACCAAGTATTGTAGATTTGATGATAATTGAGCATACCATTTTTGGTCATGATAATTGAGCATACCATTTTTGGCCATGCTAATTTAGCTGTAGACAACTAAACATAGTAATAGAAACAAGATTTCTAATTATAAAATTGAGCCTGACACTAATTGTGATGTGTAGTATGGCTCTACTACCATATCCATCATGTAGGATAGAACAATTTACGCATGTTAATGATATTCCACGAAGATCTTTTTGATTATTTTATTATGAAGAGATTTATGTCATTTATTATTCGATCTTAAATGAATGGTGGATGAAAAGTAAATAAATATATATATATATATAATTTTTTTTTCAGTTATTATTCTCCACTATTATTTACATTTAATAATTAGAATCTTCACGATCACCATCATGTACTTCATATGACTAAGCAAACAGTGTGTATAAAGAGTGTGCAAAGAGTGAAGGTGAACATGTTGAACCCGACCTAATCACCTGACCTTGTTGGTCTCTCGTTGCCACCTCCCTGCTATACATGTGAGTGTGCGCCAAGGTGAGAGGAGAGTAAATTAATGGAGGAAGATCCTTGGTAGCCATGTTACTAGGGTTTACCAAAGCCAACGGCCCTCACTCCAGTCCCCACCTATAACTAAATACCCACTCTTCCTTGAGCCCCATAAACCTCTCTCCTTTTCCCACTTCAAAAACGCTCCCCTTCTCCGACCAAACCACTCTGCAATGTCCAACAAGTCACCCATTTTCCCGATGCCGGAGCCCCAGCACTTCAGCGACTACGGCTTCGACCCCCAAATGGACTATTTCCAGGTACCCATTCCGTCACATTTCGATCTCCTTCACTCTCTTCATCATTTTTCGATCTCACACATTTTCTCGTGTTGTTTTCCTTCCCTCAGGTCCTTGAAGAAGCCAGAAGGCACAAGCGTGACGGAACAAGATCCATAGACTCGATTCACTTCAAGCTCCAGAAGCCCATTTCTAAAGACGACCACTACTCCAAGAAGCAGCCTCACAATAAGAAGAAGCGCTGGTGGAAGAGCGCTTTGCTTTTCTTCAAATGGGGATGGACCCACAACCACCGCCACACCCGCCGCGGCGGCCGGGAGGACGTGCACCAGGCCAGGGCCAAGGCTTTCCGGGGTTCGATTTCTGGGCCGGTTTATATCACAGAAAGCAGAAGTGGGTCGAGCACCCCTTACCGGACAGCGAGCCGGCCGCCGTCGGGGCCGCTGGCCGGGACTATGTCGCCGGTGATCAAAGGGGAGATGGAGATTCCGTATCTGAGCCTCAGGGAGCTTAACATGGAGCAGCAACAGAGGGTGTCTACCTCATCAGCCATGCCCATTTACTTGGTCACTTGATTAGCTAGTGATTAGTGTTCTGGCCTTTTCGGGGTTGGCCATTAGATTTTAACTATATTCTAGTCTTGAGGGGCGCCATTATGTATTTACAAAAGCTCGTCTTGATGATATGATCTATATTTTACAATTGCGGTTGGATTGGGCACTTTTCTGTATTTTGGAAAAGGCGAAGGCATTTGATCTTTTGGCGGAAGGCTATATCCTCCTTTTGGTGTTTGTTGCTCACCTTTTTTAATGTTCTGAAGCTAATGAAATCTGGCTTTGACTTGGTCATCTTGCCCTTTTATTTTTCCTATCTAGCTCGTTATCTTCAATCTTTTTAGAATTTCATAGATACAGATCAAATGCTATGTACCGTTGGAGTATGACAATGAGAGTCTATCAACCATTTTGAATATCTATTATTGATCATGCGAAAGTTTAAGCAGATTGTACAAATTATTGATCATGCGAATTTTCATATCATAAGAGGTTGATATCATGCTCGTTACAAGTATTAAGAGCCATATTCATTTCAATCATTTTAACAAATATCTTGCTAACGCCTGACGATCACGTCCTAAAACACAACGTACGCTATATAACTTTAAAAAGAAAAAAAATTCAAAAACACAAATTCGCTTACTACTTAAATGTGTAAACTCCGTTTACTCCACCACCTAGCTAGATCCTCCCAATGTATAGCGTATTAGTGTGTAAATATCAAATAGAGGAATAATCTTCAATAATAGAATATGTTAATGCCAATGAATTCTTTTGGTTCTTGTTTATAATGCTCGAGTTAATAATTCAAGCAAGTTTTGGTTTTACCTATTTTTGGGTTTTCCATCGATCTCCAGTAAGATTAGAACCATGCATGTTACACACGCTTGTGTATTTTGTATTTTAATTTTTCTTTCATCCGTTAGTTGTTGGGTATATCTCATGTGCAGATCATTAATAATTTTTTATGGATCTTATGTGATTTAGGTATATTATTATGTTCTTGATCTCAGCGCTCACAAGAAGCCATTATGGGAACCAATCTCTTCGGCTGGCAACAACTTATTTGTCACCAGTATTGCTTAGCTGAAAATCCTGGATGATAAGGATTATCAAACTCTAATCTTGCAATCTAAGTAAATGTTATCTGTGCTGGTCTGTAATCTTGCGGATAGGGCACATGTAATCTTGCGAAGTTGCAATCTAGGTTAGTTAATGAGACAACCATCAAGTGGATTTTCAAAAACAATATTGTTTTCGTTATGTTTGATGAAATTGCATTTTTGCATTTGGTTTCAATTTTTACCTTTTAGAAATGAAATTTGTTTAGTTCTATTTTTGACAAACATAAAAAAAACAAAAACTTATGATTTTGTGTGTCTTAGTTATCATTCCAAAATTTCTAGTTCTTGATGATTCTGCTTATTGAAAAGTTAAGAAATTTTATACGAACTAAACGAGGCCTCACTGCAAATACTATTGAATGGATGTCATTGTTTCATAAAGCAACCATATGCATATATATTGATTCTCACGTACTCTTTAAAAGCTTTTAGTTAACTTTACCAGCTTTGTTAAAGAAGCTTTGAAAGTCCTAGCTAAAAGCAGTTACAACTTACACCTGCAAGGCTGCAATAGTGTTCAGGATTTGTAATTAACCGCTGGCGGCTTATACGCTAATGGCAGTGATGGCTTGTCCAAAACTAGGGATTTTTCTCTGTGGGAATCAACACACAGAAAACACAGAGCATTGTTGATTGGTGTGACAACTCCAAGAAGGATCGGCAAGGTTCATTGGTTCAAATAATGGCTGTGAATTCATTCAATTCAAAACATACTGGGGAGAAATCAAGTAACTAGTATGCAAATTGCCAAGAAAGAGGACCAGACTGCATACCAAACCGGATGGAACAGTTCGATGGGTCGACTTCAGACAACAATCACAATCACAATCACAAAGTGACCAAACCAAAAGAAAAAGGAAGCACAAGGCTCCAATTTAAGGAGCGGCCGGGTTGCCGATCATGTGCTATTATCTCTCTCTCCCTCATTCTGTGTCTGTTTCAGAAAGAAGCTGATCGACTAGTACTACTTAAACCTTGCAAACCACGTGTAGTCGGTAGTCGGTAAACTACCTCCACTGCCCATAGACCAGTCATGAAACTTGTAGACCGACGTCCAGGCTACCACGCCATGGGAAAATATCATCAATGCGACATCAGGAAGGTGCTTCTCCAAGCTCCACAAGAAGGCACCATGAGAGTATAAATATGTACAGTGTCCCACATCGGAAAAAAAATCGTCGCCCTGTTAAAAAAATTCGTCGCCTAAGTACTTAGGTGACGACATGTCGTCGCCCAAGACGTCGTCGCCAGAAGTGCGTCGGCCAAGAACTTGGGCGACGAAAATTCAGTCCGTCGTCGCCTAAGAGTAATTCTTAGGCGACGAAACGAATTTCGTCGCCTAAGATATTCTTCTCGTCGCCCAAAAATATTCGTCGCCCAAGATTTAACACCTTGGCCGATGAAAAATTTTTTCGTCGCTTAAGATGTTATAACCTGGGGCGACGAAACTAAATATTTCGTCGCCTAAGATCACTACATCTTAGGCGACGATAATTTTTTTTCGTCGTCTTATATGGTAAGTCCTTGACCGACGATTTAGCAATTTCGTCGCCTAAGATATATTTAAATTTTTTTAAAAAATATTTAAATAATTTTTTTAAATATATAAATAATGTTTTTTTAATTTTTGCTTGAATTTTTTTTTCGGCATTTCTTTAAATTTTTCTAGTACTAAAATTTAATTAAAAATAACACAAATTTATAAATTTATAAATAATTTATTACAAAAATTCAGTCCATCTGCCTACGGAGAAACTCGAAATCTAACTCATCATTCCCGTTCGGAGGGTCCTGAGGCGGCGGCTGAGGAGGCTGGGGCCACTGAGGTAATGGTATAGGCGTAGGCATGGGCGGAATATCAAGTCCGGCCGCATGTGCAGCGATGCAGGCAGTCATCCACTGTCCCATAGCCGCCTGGTTGGCATTGGTGACTTCATTCACCCGCTCCATATGCGCAACCGTGGAAGCCGCATATGATTCCGCCATCATCGCCATCTCCCTCGCTCTTTGGGCTTCCAGCTCAGACTGCAGACATTCGAACTGATCCTGTAGCCGACTGTTGCTGCTTGAGGCTCCGGCGGCTCCCTTGCGCTGAAATCCTGGCGTCGTCTTCAGGATCCCCTTTCCAGCGCCTCCCATACCCCGGCAGTAGTAGCTGTTGGAACGCTGCGCGAAGGCAGTGGCCATAATCCGCGCCCCAACGGTAGGATCTGAAGTGTCGATCCTGGACATGGCCTCTGACATGTCATCCTCTGCCGTGCCCGGCCATGTGTCGTTCACCATGCCTCTCATGACCTCTTGCTCCGCCTCCCTCACCCTCGCCTAATTAGATATATTAAAAAAAATATATTAATATACATTTAATAAAATGTAATTAAAATTAAAAATTAGAAAATATAAGGAACTTACAAGATCCTCCTCAGAATGAGGATATGCCCTCTGAAAGGTCCCCACATAGGGGTTCTCCTCTGGCCGCTCTCGCCGCACGTCGTCCATGAAGGCCGAAAACGGCCTCGAACCGGCACGATGGTTGGTTGTGTTCTGTTGTCGGTTCTCAGCGTTCACCCGGGCGAGGTGCTTCAAAAAAAATTATCGTTAGTAAATATTTAAAAACATACAATTATAATTAATTCACTAATTAAATATTCAAATTTGTTTACGAATTACCTGTTTGTGAGGGTCGTTGAACTGCGTGACAAGAAGCCACCGCCACTCGTACTCCCGAAACTCGAACTCCTTCGGGGTACCCGAACGGTCGCTCCCGTACTGCTTCCAGTGTAACCGGAGGTCGTGCTTCCACTCCTTGAACCTACATATACAAAAAAAATATTAAATATATTATTAAAAAAAAAATTTAATAAATTATTAAATAGAGGTACCTCTCCCTATGGGCCTTGTCCGCCCAGTCACGTCCCTCCTCGGGAACCACAAACCATTGCTGCATTACCACTTGTTAGTGTTTTTTTCGATAATTAAATAATTTATTAGTTAAAAAAATAGTAATTGATCAAGTAAACTCACCGACATCGACTGATGGAGCATCTCCTTCACTACATCAGGAACCTGGCTCCAGACTCCCCACAACATAGGGAGTCTGGAGCGGATGGTGCCTCCCGCGGCGCGCGTGTACCGGTTTCCCAACACGGCGTCCACCGGTTTCCTGTTGGAAAACGGGATGGCGATCCGTCCAGCGGACTCGACCGCCCTATCGAGTCCCTTGTTGCTGACGGTGCCTCTCCTGTTCCGCCTTCTCGTTCCGGTGACTGTGACATTGTGAATCAAATTTAATATTAATAATACATTTTTACAAAAAAAAATTTAAAATCGACAAAACAGTAATAATAAATTACCTGAGGATGAGGCTGAGCCGACGGATTCGTCTCCGTCCGCCTGCAGGTACCGTCCGAGGAATATTGGCTCCTCGCACCCGGACGTTGTCCAGAAGTTCTCCTCATGCCCATCCTGTTTAAAATAACCATAAATTTATTAAAAATATTTTACCGTCTTATAATTAATTTAACAAAAAATAACCATAAATTTCGAAAAATTTATCAACAATAATAGCACAAATAAAAATTAATAGTTATTATAGGATTTATTATTTTTTTAATTCACATAACAAATTATTTACATTAATTCGCAATTATTACATCACAAAAATTAATTTACGAATATTTACATCCTTACTCAAAAATAATCAATTATTTTTTACAAAATTTCCACAATATATTTACAATTAAAATTTATATTATTTAATTATTTAATCAAAAATTATTTAATCATTTACAATATATTTACAAATTATTTCCACAAATCCTAAACCCTAAACCCTAAACCGTAAACCCTAATATTTTACAATTATCATTTACATCACAATTTACCATAATTTACCCTAAAATCCTACCATAATTTACACAAATTTACCCTAATTTACCATTAATTTCCTAAATTACAACAACAACAACAACAATAATTTCACCAACAATTTCACAACACAACAATAATTTCACCAACAATTTCAAATAATTTCAAACAATTTCACAATTTCAAACAATAATTTCAAACAATTTCACAATTTCAAACAATTTCAACAATTTCAAACAATTTCAACAATTTCAAACAACAACAACAACAATTAAAATTTTCATCAACATAACCAATTTAGGGTTTTAGGGTTATACCTTAAATTGTGGGTCAGCGTCGGGGTCGGCGTCGGGTTGCGGGGACGGGGTCGGAGAGAGGGAGAGAGAGAGGGCTTCGGTGGATTTTCGGAGAGAGAGAGAGGGCTTGGATTTGTGAGCGGCTGCGCGAATGGTTAGGGTTCCGAATTTTTGCCTTTTATATTGGCGTTCTTGGGCGACGATTCTAGAAAAATCGTCGCCCTGTTTTTTAAAAATCGTCGCCTAAGTTAATCTTGGGCGACGATTTTTTGAAGTCGTCGCCTAAGATACCCTACTTGGGCGACGATGTTCTTCACTATAAATATCGTCGCCCAAGATGAAGAAAATCGTCGGCCAAGAGTTCTATCATAAAATTCAAAATATCGTGATTTTGGTGATCGGAGAAGAGGAACTGAAAACCGACCGTCAGATATGACCAGCATAACGAATTACGAGGGTGGGAAAAAATTCAGCTCAATCGGACAATTATAAGGGCTCGATCCGTCCGGTCAATCGGCGCGGTCAAACCCCTAAACGGACGGAAACGGCTATTCGACCTTCCAAATCACGTAATCTGGCCGGACCTTCAACTGATAATAATTTCCAATCGACAAGACGCTTACGGGGCTATAAAAATTTGGTAAGAAATAAATACCCGGGATAGGGCTACCACTAGGTAGAAATAAGAGAAATTCGTTGACTGGAACAACCGGCACAGAAATTTTACCGGAATATCTTCATTTTTCACGGGTTGACGTATTTCACCATTCCGGTCATATCTTATTTCACCACTTTTTTGCGTTTGAGGCCTCTACGTATACGTTGTCTTCAAAACGAAACTTAAACTCAACACTTGTATAAAAAAGTTATACAACATTAATACATATATCGTGAGTTTGGTGATCGGAGAAGAGGAACTGAAAACCGACCGTCAGATATGACCAGCATAACGAATTACGTGGGTGGGCAAAAATTCAGCTCCATCGGACAACGATAAGGGCTCGATCCGTCCGGTCAATCGGCGCGGTCAAACCCCTAAACGGACGGAAACGGCTATTCGACCCTCCAAATCACGTAATCTGGCCGGACCTTCAACTGATAATAATTTCCAATCGACAAGACGCTTACGGGGCTATAAAAATTTGGTAAGAAATAAATACCCGGGATAGGGCTACCACTAGGTAGAAATAAGAGAAATTCGTTGACTGGAACAACCGGCACAGAAATTTTACCGGAATATCTTCATTTTTCACAGGTTGACGTATTTCACCATTCCGGTCATATCTTATTTCACGACTTTTTTGTGTTTGAGGCTTCTACGTATACGTTGTCTTCAAAACGACACTTAAACACAACACTTATATAAAAAAGATATACAACATTAGTACATATATCGTGAGTTTGGTGATCGGAGAAGAGGAACTGAAAACCTACCGTCAGTTATGACCAGCATAACTAATTACGTGGGTGGGAAAAAATTTAGCTCCATCGGACAACGATAAGGGCTCGATCCGTCCGGTCAATCGGCGCGGTCAAACCCCTAAACGGACGGAAACGGCTATTCGACCCTCCAAATCACGTAATCTGACCGGACCTTCAACTGAGAATAGTTTCCAATCGACGAGACGCTTGCGGGGCTATAAAAATAAAAAACATTTCCTTAAAATTTAAATGTGTTTTATCTATTTTAATTATTCGGATTATCTTGGCCGACGAATTACCCTTATTTCGTCGGCCATTATGATACTTGGGCGACGATATTTGTTAAATTCGTCGCCCAAGGGTAAAAATAAAAAATAATGTACAATGAAATTTAAATGTGCTTTATTTATTTTAATTATTCGGATTATCTTGGCCGACGAAATGAGAGTAATTCGTCGGCCAAGATAATACTTGGGCGACGATATTTCTTAAATTCGTCGCCCAAGGGTAAAAATAAAAAATAATGTACAATGAAATTTAATTGTGCTTTATTTATTTTAATTATTCGGATTATCTTGGCCGACGAAATTAGGGTAATTCGTCGGCCAAGATAATACTTGGGCGACGATATTTGTTAAATTCGTCGCCCAAGGGTAAAAATAAAAAATCTTGTACAATGAAATTTAAATGTGCTTTATTTATTTTAATTATCCGGATTATCTTGGCCGACGAAATTAGGGTCATTCGTCGGCCAAGATAATACTTGGGCGATGATATTTGTTAAATTAGTCGCCCAAGGGTAAAAATAAAAAATCCTGTACAATGAAATTTAAATGTGCTTTATTTATTTTAATTATTCGGATTACTCTTGGCCGACGAAATGAGTGTAATTCGTCGGTCAAGATTTTATTAGGCCGACGAAATTATTGTATTTCGTCGGCCAAGTAAAAATAAAAAAATAAAATACTTAGGCGACGATATATTTGAGTTTCGTCGCCTAAGGATTAAAAAACTTAGGCGACGATATAAATATCTTAGGCGACGAAATATTGTTTCGTCGCCCTAGTTTCTATATTGGGCGACGAAATTTAGCCTTAGGCGATGATTTTATTTTCGTCGCCTAAAGTTGAACTTTAGGCGACGATTTTTTTTCCTTGGGCAACGATTTTTTTCATTTCGTCGCCTAAAGCCTTATTTTTGGTAGTGAATGTAAGAGTGAACCTTCCTTGTCTATAAAATGAAGGCTCCCCCTCTAGATATATAAGTAAGATCTGGATACTGGAAAGATAGTGTTCCACCGGGATGGATACCATTGTAACCCCAGAGAATGATACTTGATTCTAAGTGGACGTAGCCATGTCCCCCGAGGCATGGTGAACCACTATACGTCCGTGTTGTTCACTGTTCATACTGTTCATATCCCACCATTAGCTTTGGCATATCTCGTCCGGGATTATGCAGAAACATTTGGCGCCGTCTGTGGGAAATATTACAAAAAGTCATGTTGCTCTACTGCCCGAGAGACATTCCACCAAGAGGCAGTTCACTTAATTCCATGAGCAACATGTCCATGGCAGTTCTTTTAATTCCATGAGCAACAGGTCCATCGGGAGGTGTCAAGCCCAGCAAGAGGCTAGCTAGCTAGCAGGTCCAATTAAGCAGAAGCATATGCCCGACCGGGTCCAAAAGCAGCCATCTGGCCCAAAAGCAGGTCTAATTAAGCAGAAGCATATAATCGTTCGGGAGTTGTTTTTAGCATGTCTGGTATGCAGGCCAGGCCCGGCCCAGCCATTAGGGGGGATAGCTTGACCCGCCCGGGATCCATTCATCACCGGGTCGACTCCAACAAAAAAAAATCCGTCTGTTGGATGGAATCATTTATTTATGTTTTGAACTTCCAGCTATCTAAAAACTGTCCTCGACCTCTATAGGAGACGAGTCAATAGGAGAAGTCTGGAAATAGGCTCATCGGGATTCCGGGACTCCATCCGGCATCGGCTATCGCCCGAGTATGCTCCCAAGATGCAGAGGTTCATCGCTAGCCTCGGCTACCACTTCTTAGCTCTCCCCGGGCCAAGCTCATCTGGTGCCCGGCCAGGAAGGTGCCTTCACTGAGAGCCAGCTGGTAGCGCCCGTGATCCACCAGTAACGTCGGTCAATTGCCCGCCCGGGATTGTGCATCTGCTGGCATTCAACTGTAAGAGATTTTCGGTTGGGTGCACGGAAAGAATTGCTATGGACACCCAGCCAGTGGTAGTCGGCAGTATTTCTCCCAGGATCGTCTCCACCGCTCGGGACCGGCCTCATGAGATCTCCCGTCCGGGGTAGCGAAGTCCATGTTCGGGCAAGGAACCGCCAGAGTAAGATTTTTGATCGGGTGCCCACTGAAGTTGTTATGGACACCCATCCCGATTGGAAGCGTCCGGGACATGGAGTCCGAGCACGTCCCGGCTCCTCTCAGTCCGAAGGATTTCTGCTTCCCGATTGCAAGCGACCGGGAACATCTCATCGGCTTCCCGATTATAAGCGCCCTAGATCATCGCTTTGGCTTCCCGATTGGAATCGTCCGGGACTGGTCCGTGTTGGGGACAGTCCATTCTCGTCCCGGTCCCTTGTCCCCGGTTGATCGGGTTCTTCAGGAAAGAGAAGATGGAGTTGGTATTGGCAAGGGAATTCCATCTGAATTCCATCCGAGTCGTGTTTATCTGGACACCCAGCATATTGCTCTGGGCACCCGTACGGCACCCGCATAAGCTTCCCGGGAATGGTACGTCATGTTCAAATGTGGTTCACCCGTACGGCCCACCCAAACAACCAACAAAACCTATTATGGACACCCATCCCGATTGGAAGCGTCCGGGACACGGGGTCCAAGCTCATCCCGGCTCATCTCATCCCCCATGTGCAAGTCAGGGCCCCACCCCACCACCTTTATCTCCGGGTATCGAAAGGGAAGGCTCAGTGCCAGTTAAATCTGCAAGCAACGGGTCCCGGAGGTAGTCAAAAAAAAAAAAAAACCTTGCAGGTAGCCCGACCGTATTGGCACCAAAGATTCATCATTCGAGAGTGGTACAGGCATGATTCAACACCCCTTATGTCCACCCATTCGGCAGCAATTATCACAGATAAATCTCGTCCATTGGTCTGAAAATTCATAAATATTCTACTTGCAAGTCCACCCATTCGGCAACAATTATCACAGATTGACATTCCACCAGGATTGAACGATTGACATTGATGATAATTTTCCATCAATCGGCTTAGGCGCTCTATAACTAATGAGGTCTACATATACTCCCATGATTAGTCAAAGTCTTTGCTCATAGATCCGTTGTTTTTTCTAAAAAAAGATGGCAAATATGTGTTAAGAGATGAAGTTCTTATCTATGTATAATAAGACGCATCAATGTACTCAACACAATAAGAAACACTTGATATCTCATTCGCTATGAAAAATTGTAAAGTTAAGTGTAGCTATGTGCCCACGCAACGCCAATGTAATGACAGTAACTCATTTTTTAATACTTAATGGTATGAAAGGTTGATGTTTATTCTATCCCTACATAAGAAAGACACATCACAAGTGAAATAAGAATCTGCTAAGTTTCGTAGGTCAAATTCCACAGGACCTACAAGAAATCTCACTCACTAGAAAATGGTAAATTTGGTACCATTGGAAAGGTCTATGTGTCTACTTTCCAAGGACATGAACCAATTGATCATACCTATCATATTGAGTGAATTTTGACCGTTTTCATAAAGTATGACTAATCTGTTCGAGAATCTGATTTTGGCCAAACAGTCAACTTCGACGGAACTTTGTGGATAGCTCCTGACGAACCAGAATGTGTGTAATATACGATTGGAAAGCTAAATATACAGTTAGAAAGCTAAATGAGTCTAGTTTCCAAAACCGTTTATAGTTCATTCATACATATTTCCTAGAGGAAGTTACGACTGTTCTAGTACCTCATGGTTATGCTGCGTGGAAATCTGATTTCCAGTGCGAACTTATGTTTTGAGTTCACAAGCAACCTTCTCCTCAAGATCTAAGTGTAAAAGATCATGTTTGAGGATAATTGATGCAGCCTGCATTGCAGACAACTATCTCTTTCGTCTGGATGGTCGAAAGAGCAAGGGTCGTAACTGATATGTTAAATGCATTTAATGTTTTGTCTTAATTAGCTGAGTCTTTTATTTTCCTCTAAATCAGTTGTGGTTTACTGGAAGCTTTAAAGCTTCTGTAACTGATTTAGATTTCTGTTTAAAAGCTATGGTATAGCTTTTGGTATGTAGTTTTTGGAGATTAAAATAAATAGAGAAACTTTCTCTTCTATCAACTTGGTATTCCTTAGGAATCAACAAGGCATAGTTCTCTTATTCTTGGCTATTCTTTTCTGTGAGAATCAACAAGAGTAAGAATCAACTCTATTTCATAGAGTTTGTCATCTTTCCTATCACGCACGCTGTCAGTTGGTATCCAGAGCTCAGGCCATTATGCCTCCAAGGAGGGGACGTGGAGGAGCGACTCAGGGACATGGCAACGATGAAGAGGTTGAGCGTTTGGCTCAACAAGTTGAGCGCCTCACCCAACAGGTGGAGGCCTTAGTTGTTCAGCAACAACATGATGAAGATGAATTTGATGACGAAATCAATCCTTTCAGTGAAGAAGGTGAGAGAGGAAAGCGGAGGCTAGTTCAGAATGTTGATACAAGGCGATGGGAGACGGGCATGAGGATTGACATTCCTGAATTCCACGGCAGTCTTCAGCTTGAGGAATTCGTGGATTGGCTAAATTCTGTGGAGGAGGTTTTGGAGTTCAAGGGGGTTCCTGAAGACAGAATAGTGTCACTTGTAGCTACCAGATTTCGTGGGCGTGCCTTAGCTTGGTGGCGACAATTGAAAGCAACTCGTTCGCGACAAGGCAAAAATAAGATCACAGTGTGGGAGAAAATGAAGAAGCACATGCGCAGCTCTTTCCTACCACCCAACTACTCTAGGTTGATCCATCAGCAGCTGCAAAATCTGAAGCAAGGAAACCGAAGAGTGACGGAGTATACCACCGAATTCTATCATTTGATAGCTCGTTGTGACCTTGGGGAAACGGATGAGTAGCTGGTGTCAAGGTATATTGGAGGTCTCCGTACCGAGTTTCAAGATACATTAAATTTGCTAGATCCATTTACTGTGGCAGAAGCACAACAACGAGCCCTACAGTTGGAGAAGCAAATCGCTCGAAAAACAGGCAGAGGTGGGACCTGGTCCCCTAGCAGTCCAAGTAATCGAGGTGCTGTCAGCAACTCAGCCCCTAGTCGCACACCAGCTTCAGAAGTTCAGAATGTGAAACCGCACATGAGCGAACCTCCAGCCAAAATACAAGATGTGGGGGTTGGACGTACTGGAATTCGCTATTTCAAATGTGGTGAGTCTGGACACCGGATGGCTGATTGCAAGAAAGAAGGAAGGGCTGGTAAGGGCTTGTTCATTGAGAATGAAGAAAATTCACTACAAGAGTATACTGATTTCGCACAGGCTCCTATTTATGATGACTATGGTGGGGATGATGATGTTTATGAGGAGTTTGTGAAGGGTGATGAAGGGCCGATGCTTGTTGTACAAAGGGCATGTTTTACCCCTCGAGAAGTAGAAGGTAGTGATGGGTGGCTTCGCAAAATATTTTTCAGTCCACTTGTACAATTGGTGGAAAGGTGTGTAGGTTGGTAATAGACCCAGGCAGCTGCGAAAATGTTATCTCTGAGGAAGCAGTTACCAAGCTATTCTTGGAGACACAACAACACCCTCATCCATATAAACTTTCATGGCTGCAGAAGGCTAATGATGTGAAAGTTTCAAAGAGGGCTCTTGTTCCTTTCTCTATTGGTACAAGCTACAATAAGGTGTGGTGTGATGTCGTGCCGATGGATGCTTGCCATATTCTTTTGGGACGACCATGGGAGTATGATAGACATGTGACACATGATGGACGGAAGAACACATACAGCTTCATGTTCAATAATACTAAAATCACTCTCCTTCCAACTCGGGAACAAGTCCCAAAGCCAACCCATGGAAAGTCTTCGATGATTTTATTATCAATGAAGAAATTCGTGGGAGAAATTCATGAAATCGGGGTGGTCTACTTGTTGGTTGGTAAACAGAAATCCAATGATTTGTCTCCTGTCCCTGTCCCTGTACAAGCTTTACTAGAGGAGTTTCAAGATGTCTTTCCTGAAGAAATGCCGGCAGGACTGCCACCTTCTCATAACATCCAACACAGAATTGATTTGGTCCCTGGAGCAGCCTTACCAAATAAGGCGCATTATCGGATGAGCCCCAAAGAACATGAAGAACTGAGACGATAAGTAGAGGAGTTATTGGCAAGAGGATACATCAGGGAAATCATGAGTCCTTGTTCAGTTCCGGCCTTAATTATGACAAAAAAAGATGGGACATGGCGCATGTGTATAGACAGCAGAGCCATTAATAAAATCACGGTACGTTAGCGTTTTCCCATTCCTCGTTTAGATGACTTGCTAGATCAATTGTCAGGTGCTACTGTTTTCAGCAAGTTAGACCTTAAAAGTGGGTATCACCAAATTCGGATCAAAGATGGGGACGAGTGGAAAACAGCCTTTAAAACTCGTGAAGGCTTATACGAATGGTTGGTCATGCCTTTTGGCCTCTCTAATGCTCCTAGTACTTTTATGCGGGCGATGAATGAGTTGCTTCGACCGTTTATTGGAAAGTGTGTGGTGGTTTACCTTGATGACATCCTTATTTACAGCCCTAGCATTGAATTGCACCTACAACATCTAAGAGAAGTCCTAGAAGTCTTGAGAAAGGAGAAGTTTTATGCAGCAGTGAAGAAGTGTTCTTTTATGACTGACAAGGTGTTGTTCCTTGGCTATGTGGTGTCAAAAGATGGGATTCTTGTAGACCAGTCCAAAGTGGAAGCAATCAAGAGTTGGCCGATGCCGAGAAGTCTACAAGAAGTCAGAAGTTTTCATGGGTTAGTATCTTTCTATAGACGCTTTATATAAAACTTCAGTTCTATTATGGCGCCTATAACTGATTGTATGAAGAGTGGGAAATTCAGTTGGACTGAGGAGGCCACTGTAGCTTTTCAAGCCATCAAGGAGAAGCTTGTAACTGCCCCTGTTTTGACATTGCCGGACTTTAACAAACCATTTGAATTGCATTGTGATGCATCCAAAGTCGGCATTGGGGCTGTTTTAAGCCAAGAGGGGCGACCAGTAGCTTTTTACAGTGAAAAGCTAAATGGCTCCAAGGTGAACTATAGCACATATGATGTGGAGTTTTATGCTGTTGTTCAAGCCCTCAAGCATTGGCGTTCTTATTTAGCTCATAATGAGTTTATCTTATATTCTGATCATGAGGCCTTAAAACATCTCCATGCACAAGATAAGCTCTCTGCTAGGCATGCTAAATGGGCATCATATTTGCAGCAGTTTACATTTGTGATTAAGCATAAATCTGGTGCCTTGAATAAAGTGGCGGATGCTCTTAGTAGGCGAGCGAATTTTCTCACCACCATGAATACTCAGGTGCTTGGGTTTGATTCATTGCGTGACTTATTATCTACAGATTCCTATTTTGGACCTATATTGAAGGATGTGAAATCAGGCCTACGATCTGACTTTATCCTTCATGATGGCTTTTCATTCAAAGAAAATCGATTGTGCATTCCAATGTCCAGTTTGCGTTTGAAGATCATTAGTGAGTTGCACAATGAAGGTCATATGGGGAGAGATAAGACATTGCAATTGGTGATGAATTCATATCATTGGCCAACCCTACGACGTGAAGTCACTAAATTTGTTGAAGGTTGTAGGGTGTGTCAGTTATCCAAAGGTGTAGCAACTAATGCTGGCTTGTACATGCCATTACCAGTTCCTGAACGACCCTGGGAGCATGTCAGCATGGACTTTGTGTTGGGACTTCCTCGCACTCAGCGAGGTAAGGACTCCATTTGTGTGGTGGTTGATCGGTTTTCAAAAATGGCACACTTTATTCCATGTAAGAAGACCACAGATGCTGTTAATGTGGCACTGCTTTTCTTTCAAGAGGTATATCGACTTCATGGATTGCCAAAATCCATTGTTTCTGACAGAGACACTAAGTTTCTTAGCCATTTTTGGCGGTGCTTGTGGAAGCTTGTCAACACAAAACTTAATTACAGCAGTGCCTATCACCCTCAAACCGATGGACAAACTGAAGTTGTTAACCGGTCGCTTGGTAATCTGCTGCGGAGTTTGGTAGGAGACAATCTCAAGTCTTGGGATCAAAAGTTAAGTCAGGCTGAATTTGCTTTCAACCATTCTGTCAACCGGAGCACTGGATTCAGCCCATTCTTCATCACTTATGGCTATAACCCAAGGTCGCCTCTAGACCTTGCTCCTACTCCGAAACCTGCAGCATGCTCATGTGAAGGCTGAAGATTTTGTGGCTAACCTCCAACAAATCCATACCACAACAAGGCAACGACTTGAGGACGCCAATACAAAGTATAAGCAAGCAGCTGATTTGAAACGGCGACATGTGGAATTTGAGGTTGGTGATTTTGTATGGGCAGTGTTGACAAAAAATCGGTTTTCAGTTGGGGAGTACAACAAGTTGGCTGCCAGAAAGGTTGGACCTGTGCAAGTTATAGAGAAGATAAATCCGAATGCATATCGTTTGAAGCTTCCCAGTCACATCCGCACTGCTGATGTGTTCAATGTTAAGCATCTATCACCTTACCGTGGTGACAATAGTGAGGAAGAAGAAGTCAATTCGAGGGCGAATTTTTCGCACCCTGGGGAGGATGATGCAGCCTGCATTGCAGACAACTATCTCTTTCGTCTGGATGGTCGAAAGAGCAAGGGTCGTCACTGATATGTTAAATGCAATTAATGTTTTGTCTTAATTAGCTGAGTCTTTTATTTTCCTTTAAATCAGTTGTGGTTTACTGGAAGCTTTAAAGCTTCTGTAACTGATTTAGATTTCTATTTAAAAGCTATGGTTTAGCTTTTGGTATGTAGTTTTTGGAGATTAAAATAAACAGAGAAACTTTCTCTTCTATCAACTTGGTATTCCTTAGGAATCAACAAGGCATAGTTCTCTTATTCTTGGCTATTCTTTTCTGTGAGAATCAACAAGAGTAAGAATCAACTCTATTTCATAGAGTTTGTCATCTTTCCTATCACGCACGCTGTCAATAATATAGTATGATCTAGTTAATCATTGCCCAATATCATATTTGAAGACATGTTAAAGAGCATTGACATGCTAAGATAATGAAATTTCCGTTATTAGTAAGAATCAAGAAGAGCCCTATAATTGATGTAAAGATCAGGGGGAGGTGCGAACTTCAGGGTGAGTCTAGCACATACATGTTATTATCAAATGTGAAAGGTGCGCTGTAATATTTTTCCTCCTACGATCAAGGTTTAATTTTTCTCCCACAGAGTTTTTGTTTCTTGACGAGGTTTTTAAACGAGGCGACATATCAGCACCACCAGCATACCGGCGTGTGGCACACGGGAGAGTGTTCTAGGATATTCCATATGTATGCATTAGCCTTATGCTATCAGGATATGTAGTTGGAATAGGACTATGTATTATTTATCATTACCATACTGGTACTTTGTAATTCCCTATATAAATGGCTTATATCAATGAATAAAATGATGATTATCTATTCTCTTACTAGATATCTTTGTCTATACCCTTTATTCTTGCTAATAATAATAGGATATTACATATGTGTGCATTGACCTTATGCTATCAGGATATGTAGTTTGAATAAGACTATATATTATTTATCATTACCATACTGGTACTTTGTAATTCCCAATATAAATGACTCATATCAATGAATAAAATGATTATTATCTATTCTCTTACTAGATATCTTTGTCTATACTCTTTATTCTTGTTAATAATAATAATAATAATAATAATAATAATAATAATAATAATTTTATCGTCATCAGATGTATTGAAGATGTAAAATATAAGCAGTATTCAACATCAAAATGCAGGGCCGGCCGAGATTTTGGAGCTCAAAGCGAAAACAAATATTGGGGTTGCTTGTCAAAAAATTGGGACTCCCTTAAATCTTTACTTTAGTTTAAAGCTATAACTATAACATGATGATATCAAACTTGACAAAAACGATAGACCCAATTGCAATTGAATATACTCTCATACTACAGTATTACTATCTTTTATCAATGATAACTTCGAATTATAAGATAAAACAGGTTTGCTACAACATATATGATATTACACAATAGACCATGTCTTATGTCATTCATTTGTCAATAGTTGTTTTGTGAAGAGAAACAACTACAAAAGGAAACGAAAATAAGAAGGGATTGGACTATGAATTGAAATCAAACATTCAAAAACTCAAACCAAAACATATCTCATAATCAATCTTCCGAATTGAAATCAAAACCTTTTTCATTCTCATTCTCAAGTTCTCAACTATGAAATTGCAAAAACTATAGGATTGGACTCATTAGAGGAGGAGGACAGAGGTTACCTAAAACGAGTTTCATGACTTTCGTCTGAGAGAGGTCGAGGGTTGCTGCAAGGAGACCTTGGTATGAGAAAAACACATGCGCACTTGATCAAAGAAAAATTAAAGAAGATGCGTGCGTTTGGACGTTTAGCATGCCTATATATATATTTTTTAATATATATGTCTGATTTTTTTTTTGGGCTCTTAAATTTAGGGGCCCAAAGCAAAAGCTTAGTTAGCTTATACCCAAAGCTGGTACTGTCAAAATGTTCAAATCATACCATGTTTTAACCACTCACTTAATGTGATAAGTTTAGTCGAGCAGTATAGTATAGAACTCTCATGTCTAACGTATTATCTCAACTTTTAACTAATAGCATATTTGAGAGGATTTGGGGTGTGTTCATCTACGGCAAGAGATTATGCCGGTTTGTTATAATACTCTCCGATGACAACTAATTTGTGTAAGAACAAAAAAGAGGGTTACTTTCGACCAAAAAAAAAAAAGAAGGTTACTGGCATTTTTCTTTTCGCTACGTGTAAGTGTCTGGAGGCTTAGATTGACAAATATATAGCAGATACCATATCATTATGTTACAAGTTGATGACTCCACAACCTTTGTGAATTGTGAGCGTCCTGCATTGAGTGATTCCAACATACACAACAGTGTCAATTAAAACTCTCACATCACACAGGGTCACTGTTCCTTCTCAACACAAAAGGGCTGAAAACTAGGCGCAGGATTCTGCTGAATGTGTTCCCTAGTAGCCTTATAAGCAACCTTGCTGGATTCCCCATTTCCGGATTGACGGCGGGACCTGAACCAAAGCAAATTACATGTCAGATGTGTCCTTTACAGTCCTATGCTGTTCATTATTGACCTGAGTATATCAATTCATTACCGTTGTCGAAAGTTGGGACGTTGGCTGCCAAGTAATGGAGTTGAACAAGATGCGGTAAGGTGAGTTGCAACCTCTGAACAAGATGCGGCAACCTGAGTTGCATTCTCTGATAAACTTTTAGTCAACTGTCAGATCAGCAAACAGAGAGCTGAGCTCTTTGAACAAGTTCTTTAGAAGAAAGAATTTGCTATAGTTAAGTCCTGGAAGAGCTTACTTACAGTTCTTTTGCCCAAACTATGTTCACTTGCTGGCTCAGCTGGGGTACTGGTAGCTCTCTTTCTTCTTTCATTTACAAGGATAGTTGCACATTTGCATGTGAAAACTATTAGTGCTGCTCCGAGTGAAAACACTATAATGGACTCGATGACAATAGCTGATCCGAAGCCTGTATCAAACACAACAGACATCTCATAAATGGGTGATTTAAAGATCCAAAATAAGTTGTACTACCAAGATGTCCAGAGAGAAGCACTTTAGCCCTCATTTACTGATGTTAAGATCCAAAGGTAATATCAACAGAATCACTCATTAGTCTCCCCTACATAGATCGCAACTTACCACGAGCCACAAGTGAACTCATCGGCCTTCTTCTCATAAGATTTAGAGAAGCCTCAGCACGTAAGGGCACTGATATATGTTCGGAACAGTTACAATAATACCCATAGTTTCCCAGGTCATTCAATGTCACTGTCAAGATGGCATCTTGTTCTCCTCCACCCTATGCAAAAACAAACACGTTGGACTCAACACAACACACAATTCCAGGTTTAAACAAAACAAACGATTACAAACAGTGGAATAAGGCATTTACACACATGATAAAACAGCTGTTGCATAACAGTATTGCATTCATTAACTGTTGCATGTAATCTTATTCCCTTAGCTTTGACCATGAAATGCTTTGAGATGGTAACATATGTCTGAAGAGGTAGCCACTGGTAGCTATTCTTAATCTTCACTTCTACTGTAGTGATGAGCTCAGCTGGTAGGCTGGTTACCAAATATCCATCATTAACTTCCATCGAGAAGATGACCAGAAAAAGGGATTCGTTACCTGAAATATTATCCAGCAACAGAACATCAAACTAGCCATATGTGAATTATTCCATTCCAGCTTAATTCAATATATATTAGTATGGTCTTATCTAACCATACCAGGGAACGCAAGAAGATCTGGATCCCCAATGTAGAACTCAAACTTGTCTGTTTCTCTGTCATATATTAGTGACTCATCTTCATTGCTTTTCAAAATAATAAACTCGGGTGCATGAATAAAAGGAGGATCATTGATAGGCTCCACAAGAACTGGGATATGCAAATCATTTACTCCATTCCTATTCCTCATAGTGAGCCGAATTGTATCATAGCCACAGAAGTTCTCATTTCTGACTCAAGGAAATTGAAAAGTAATGTTATTGATATAACAGGATATGACAAAATTATACATGTCTTTGTGATTGGGGAATAAGATCAGTAAAAGTACCCATAGTACTGAATTGACTGAAGGGCAAAATTGATTACTTCCACGCTGCCTTCTAATATCAACCCGTTCACTCCTCCATCCTCTTTGTATACAGAAAGTCCATTCCAAATGGGCTCCCAGAATTGCATTAGCATGGGAGACAGATATACTGTCCCAGATTGAGCACTAAGATTAACAGATATGTTCTCCATCATGTCAGAATATCTTATCATAAACCCAGAGAAGCCACTGCAAATAGCAAAAAAATCTATAATTAAACAGCAATACTTGAAAATGTGTGACGGATTAATAGTAAATACCGTACCCAAATTTTGGATTAATCTCATCTTCAGTGGCTTGCAATTCACTTGGAAAAGAAACAACTTGTGGTGGGATGGTGAGAACAGATATGTTTACAGGAGCAGTAGCAAGATTGCCGTTTATATCAGACATAATGTACACAAAGGAATCATTGCCATAATAGTCTTTATAAGGTGTATACCGGAGGAGCTTCCCATACTCGATAAGGGAACCATGACCTGGCTGACAAACATCAACCAAGTAAATTTCCAAGAAAATTCATTTATGGTTCAGGCAAAATGTTGTTTGTGTGAAAATAATGGTAGATCAATTTAGTTGCTCATAATAGGCACCATCCTAAGAAATTATCTGGGAGAATAGAAAGGTGAATCATGATGGTTGTACCTTGGAGAATTCAACAACACTAGCATTACTTCCAGCAAAGTAATCATTCGCCAGAACATCAAAAGCGATTGACTCGTCCTCCCACACAGCAACTGTATCATTTTTGGCTTTAGGAAAATATTCGCCTGCAAATGACCACATCATTCAAGCCATTACACTGTGACAATGGAAGTGAAGGTAAAAATAATAGTATTAGTAACTTGAAACAGGGTGGAATATATCCAATGTAGAGAAAGAACTAATGGCATTCAAATCGATATACCACTCGGAAGAAAAAGAAGCTATGCTTGATTAACATCTTGCTACTCTTTTAACTTACTACTGTAGACATTGACCCCAAAGGGGCAGGAAGAAATATGTTTGCCATCAAATGAAGCACAGATCTCATAAGTTCCAACCTCCTTAGCCATATAATGCACAGCGTATGACCCATCGTTATTGTCCACAAACAAGGAACTTGAAAAGCCAGAACTGTTTACAGAAACAATCTCTAATTTCAGTCCAGATTGGTGTGACAAAACAGGGTTGAAAAATGAATCCCCAAGTTGCACTACAACTTCATTATTAATCATCCTTGCCACCTTGGGAGAAAATTTGACTACTGTTGAGCATAATGGATCAACACTCCCTGTATCAAATTTAGGAACCTATTAAATCAGGTGAAATAAGAGGGTGAAACAGTGCAGCACTTCATGCAACAATTTACGACGACAAGATGATAAATAACATTTGTAATAAATAGTTGTCCAGGTCATAAGGAAATCAAAACTGCTTCCACAAACATCCTTTGAAATGATGCGACTTGTACACGATAAAAGATTCAAGCTTGAAACCTAACATATTATAAGACTTGGGTATTGACATTGACCTATAGATTGAATTAGAAGTTATAGTTCTCTAAGTCCGTATAATCAAAAGCGGTCTTTGTGCAGTGGTGCCAGAGAAATGTCATCTCATGTTATGCTCCATTAGCATTGGCTTAATTCATTTTTCTATCCGGCAGTTCCTCTACTGCAAATTTTGGCTGAAATCATACCTGCTATAACTTGCTTGTAAAAGGGTTGGCCTCCATTCAGCACAATATTTCCACAAAATACAAGAATTTTGTAAGTCCCACTCTTCTCAGGTGTATATGCCACATTGAAAGCAGTTGCCAAAGTGCTGACGCCCCCAACAGTCTGCATTTAGAAACTGCACAAAGTTAAACTCTAAACGCTTACGGAAATAGTATGTATAAAAGTAAATGTGTCTGTGTATACACACTGTTCTTATAGAACTAATTGAGGTCACAGATGGTGAAGGAGCAAATTCTATTTGGTTGGTTGTACCATATCTTATTCCTCGAGCAGGTCCACTTCCTGACATAGAGACAAACATTTTGTGAAATATAATGAAAATCTTTAACAAGAGAAATAACTCGATGTTTGCTCGAATGCATGTACCATTGATGATCTGGATAGGAAATATGCTAGACTGCACATGGTAGAAGTCAATTTCCCTTAAGATTTGTATTTCAAGCCTCTCGATTCCAACTGGAGAGGGATTTTGATAAGCATCATTCAAATAAACTGAGAATTCTGATCTTTCTCCTGCCATGGAGCTATTTAAACCGGTTCCATTAACAACACTGTTTGTCCCATTGCAATAGCCTATCCGAATGTACACAAGAGAGGCATGTGTAAGGAAGAGCAAGAAATAACACCAATATGTTACTAAAACAAGATGAAACTCACCAACAAAGACGGTATATGCATATGGCATATCATGGATGGTTTTATCATGCTTCATATCTGATATAGTCAACAAAAAGTTGCCTGGTTCCAGATTGGTAAAAGAAAACAGCTGGACTCCAGCAGCCACTTCTTCAAAGTGCAAATCTGGAACAGGTATTGACAAATTTGTGCCTGTCTCAACAACTTCAGCATCAAATTCATACAGCCCTGGAACAAGGTTACCGTATTGATCTTGCTGGTGTATAAAGATTTCCATCTTGGAATATAATTGCCATGCATTTGGTTCAAAATCCCACTTCACCACACAATTGGAAACTTCAAGAGGTCCTGCAGTAACAATCAACTTATAATAACTACTATGGAAAATGAGCACGTCTGTATGAAACAATCACATAATTGAATGGCTTCTTCATTGCCATAGAGAGCTGTTTGAAGCCCAAATTGAAGATTATCCAACTCATCTTAATTTATGCAGTTGAGACAAATATGATAAGCTTGAAAAGATAAATATTGCTATGATACACTACCTGGGTTCACCTTAAATGGTAGTGGAGAGCCATTCAAGCTCTGATTACCACCTTCCACATGTAACAAGAAGTCTCCAGCTTCTACCACAGTGAATTCCATGATGATATAACCGAATTGGTTCCACCCAAAGTGGGAAATGTTCGGTACGCTTGCAATGGAATCATTTGCATGAAAAACAGACACTGTAAAATTATGTATCCTTAGATCTTCAGTGGTTTCATTGATCTTATTCCCAAATGCATCCTTCGGAAGTATCTGTACTCTAGCTTGACCACCAGCTTCAAACTCATGGACGAAACCCAGCCATGAAGCAACACAGACAGATGGGTATATGTTCCCTTCAATAACAAAACATAAGAAGCAATGTGGCTAGTTAAACTGTTAAATACCCAAGACTAAAATAGATAAACTGAATAGTTGAATTCTATAATGGATACCTGGATGAACTTGGAAATGTAGAGATGAATCAAACACTTTGTAGTGGTCCTCATTGATTAAAACGTTAAACAAACCAGCCGTCATTGTAGTAAATAAAAGCTTCCAACTAGAAGGGTCTCCTTCAAAATCTGAAAGAACCCCAGATACTATAGAGCTATTCCCAATCTTTCCATCAACTGTAAGAGTAGGCTTAAATGCATTCTTGTCAAGTTTGTCAAAGTTGTTCAGTGCTCTGATCTTTATGGTTGCGATTTCACCGGCTACGTATGTGTCCTTATGGTCCAGCCAACTGAAAGTGAACTCGGGCACTGCTGCCTTCTCTGAAACAAAGAGAAACACAGAAGGTTAAAGACAAAGATGTAAAACATTTCAAGAACGGAAGAAAAGTTTTTGGCTGCAAGTTTACCTGAATATGAAAGTTTGGAGCCAAATGAGAAAGCCAATAGTGAAATGAATACGAGTACGTTCATTGTGTCTGCCATGAGAGAAAAAGCGAGAAGCTTGGGTTCTGTGGAGGATCAGTAAACTTCCTTTTTGTGATGGAAACTGCAAGTTAGATATGAGAGCGGTTACTGACAGTTGAAAACAGTTTATTAAGTAGTGTGTCCACTAAGATTTTTTTTTTTTCTTTTGAGAACACTAAATACTCAGAGGAAGAAACACTGTTTTATTTTTGCTTCCTTCTTTCTTTTCTTCGATCCATTTAAGAAACAATAACAACCGGACATCATCTTCATTGTTCTGCTATACCGACAGTAAAATTCGTTTAGTTTTTAGCTTTCTATGAATCGTTCTTCATCTTCTGCAAAACCAAGTCAAAGAGCGCACGTGTATTTTATCAGAAAAGAAGAGCACATTTATTTATATACACAGTCGAACGAACTCCTCATCACAAGAAGTTTTCTTTGGCACATCGTCACAAAGTTTACATGGGTATGATGCATACTATTTGCGACATTATTTGTATTAGATGAAGCACTAGAGTAAAGATGATGTCATACTGAGCTTTCACCCACAGCCTCGAACTTCTGTTGTATGGCCTCTTGATTCCGTAAACATCTTGAGAAAGTAAACTTTGCAAAGGTGCTCCTCCTTTCAACTCCAGCCGCTCAGAAAAACAAGTTTAGATTTAAGCACAGGACAAGTCATTTATGTCATATGCAACATGAGCAGCTCTGGATTCTCTATTAATTCTTTCCACTCTTTACAGAATCGGGCAACAGTTGCTCCGTCCAGCACTCTATGATCAGCGCCTATATTAACCTGACAAGAACAAAAAATAAACGTAACATTAGACTGGTCAAAGCCTCATGGTCCAACATTACAGATCAGCATGTTAGTATGTAACTCATTCTTCTGAATGATTCATTTGAGAGTCTAATAGGTAAGATGGAAATGGGATTTGTAACCATGAGGGATTTGGCCATTCTTCTCTTGCTTCTTCAGCCAATTAAGGGCATTGGGACGCAGTTTCTTAGAACATCATAATTTGTTTGGAAGGTGTTGTAAAAAAAAAACTTTTTTAATCGCAACAGAAACTTAAATGCTCACCGTCATAATTGACGCAGGATATATACTTCCATCGTCTGCAAATTGTGGAACCTTCTGAATTCGTCCAATTGCAATAATGGCAACCTCTGGCAAGTTGAGCAGAGGCGAACCATACTTCCCACCAATAGCTCCAACATTACTTAGAGTAATTGTTCCTCCAGATATATCTTCAGGCCTAAGCTTGTTTTCCAATGCCAATTGAAGTAACCGTGAAAGTTCCTTTGTTATCTATGTGCATCGTACATATAATTAGTCACCAGTAAGCTACTGAAAACTAGTTATTAGCATATGTCATTCTACTTAACCAAACATAGAGGACCATTAACTTTGCATATAGAGGTGACATGCCAGCATTTGTTAGTTGTTCATCTAAAAGTCCTGAATTCAAGCTACAACCATTAATATATTCTCAAATCCTGGATCTCCCACAAACGAACCAAGCAGGGTATATATCTCTGATATATGGCGGCATTAGCAGTTGAGGGGTGAGGGTGAGGGTGAGGGATGAGGGGTCATATAGAAGTATAGAACTAACCTCCATGATGGAAAGAGACTGAACATTCTTTATGTTTGGCACGACTAGACCATATGGAGTAGCCATGGCGATTCCGATGTTGTGGGAACCTATACAAATTTCCAACTGTTAAAATATTACTCTTCTATATTTGAGTCTAAGAAGATTATAACTAGCAAGTTCTCTCCGTCAAACCAAAAGATAAAGCTGAAGTCGAAATATGGCCAACATTCAATAGATGATAACCGCACTGGATTAAGCAGAACAATTGTACAAACCTTTTAGGACGACCTCAAGTGACTCCTCAGTGAAGCAACTGTTTACTAGTGGATATTTGCTTATTGCCATTGATAGTGTCTTGATCAGTGATGGAAGGAAAGTATGCTTAACAGTTGAATCAGAGTTTCTCCTTTGAAAAGAATCTTTTAGCTCTGCAAGTGCATTGCAGTTTATTTCCTCAACAAAATGAAAATGTGGAACTTTTGCAGCCATAGTCATTGATTTGACCATTGCACGCTGGAAACCCCTGAAAGAACGGGAGGTAAGTCCATGCATACTTCACTTTCTTTTGATTAATATTTCTAACATTTACAAGCTATATGACAATGCACGAATAAGAGAATAAGGAAGTTCCAGCCATGGATCATACTAATGAATGAAAGGAGGTGTTCCAGGTCATAATTGCATATTACCTCAAGGTAACCGTCTTATCTTCATATATCCCTCCAGCTTTAGCTGAGGCATGTGAGTAACTCTCTTCTAATCCGGAAAATTCATCAGAACTAGAACTTGAGGAGGCAGATGCAACTTCAATGATTCCCTTCTGCAAAGCATACTTAAGGACATCTTCTTTCAATACTCTCCCATCGTCACCAGATCCATGGACTTCATTGATATCAATACCATATTTCTTCGCAAGGTTCCTAACGGGAGGTGTGGATAGAACTCCGCCTATGTTCTGTGTGTTCAGGTCAGAATCTAGTGACTTTGTATTCTCCAAACTACCACAAGTCGGCTTTGGAACCTCAGATTCCTCAACCACCATTTTCAAAAGAATTTCTCCAACCTAATAATTCATTAAAGTCAAAAGCATAAATCAAAATGTCATGCTGTCACTCCTTCAAATTTCAAAAAAAGTAATTGCTTTTACAAGTCATATCTAAAGACTGCAAAATCCAGAAAGGACATAACCAATAGCAAAGCTATTAGCCCTATGCAAATGTATCTGCTAGACATCCCAGTAGCCCAAAACTATGATTCTGCCATTGTAAGCAAGTCTAGTTTGATAAGTTTATCCTATAGTTAAAGATGTTAGTGTCTCTCCTGCATATGTAGGCTCTCTCCATATCCAAAAAATCAAGAATGTACTACAACTTATAATAGCTTGTTCACAATCACAGATTTTCAAAATTCAGCATCTTTTGCTCTAGTACCATGATGAGTTCTGTTAGCTCTACTCCAAAAACTTGAGATGTTACACTATGACTGAACAATTATTTTATACTCTTGACACAGTTAATACATGCATATGAACACTAGATATAACATCTCAACCAGTCTACTATCCTTCCTGTCTCTCAAATAATAGATAGTAATAATATCTTCAGCCAATACCCACAACTAATATGTATATGGACAAACAAAAGTTAGATGTAAAATCCACCAAAAGTGGGGAAAGGAAACTGAGGTGCATGCATATTCTGACCTTTACAATGTCACCAGGAATGTAGTTGATCTGAGCAACTCTTCCTTGATAACGGCTTGTTATCTCAATGCTTGCTTTGTCACTTTGAACCTCACATATTGGCTGAAAGGCTTCGACTTGATCACCCTGCCAAAATCACAAAACCAATATAGCCTCCACCCTTCACACAACCATAGACGCCTCAACAATATGTGCACTAATTTTGATATGTACCGTAAGATAGAGAAATGCAAAAACAGCTGAAGCACTGACCTCTTTCACAAACCATTTGAGGAGTTCACACTCAGCAATGCCTTCACCAGTTTGAGCCAAAGGCACATCAACTACACCATTACCACTATTTACATCATTCACCGCCTGACCCTGACTTGAAAACCAGCACCTCTTCACATTATTTTGAGGAATTCCAGACTGCAACAATTGCACAACCAAATACATAAACGATCAAGTTCACAAATAAAGTAACAAAATTTATATAAATCCCGGAAAATTCCAATCTTGGACTGATCATTCAATCAAAACCCACAACCAAAATCTGAAGAAAGAGAGACTCACATTGGGTATCCCATCAGCAAAACGAAATGAGGTGGAAGATGAGAATACACGAAATTGAGAGGTGTGGTCTTCATGCACCGTCGCCGGCGAAAAACCCGAACAGAGCCACCGGTGGCCGGAGACCCAAACCCGCTTGCTCCAGATCCTCCTACAAATCATGTTTGGTTTTTGGTGAGAACTCTGAAACCGATTCAGTTGCGATGAGTTTCAGTAATAATATGTGTGGACTGGTTACAGTGCATTGGTCCACGCAGGTTTAGAAGTGTCTCTTTGGTTTGGCTAACTGAGTTTATAAGATCCATATAAGGTTTGAGATTCTCTTGGTTTCTCACAGGATATGCATGCAACTGATTGATTATGTACTTTGTTTTAAGGATGATCACTATGATGTGGGATTGACTCGGATGATTCAGCTTCAGATGGATAACGGTGAGATGACGTCATCCACCTTAGGAAGAGTGTGTACTTCCCGTATTTGCCCTGTTTTTACGATATTGCCATTAGGTGTATAAACATGATAAACACCAATCCTGACCTCGGTCCTGACCTCTCGCTTCAGAACGAAAATGTTTGATCAGGTTCAAGAACGTCACACGCGCTTGGTAAGTTTCTGTATGAGAAAATTCAATATCATGCTTAAACCATTTGTTTCTATATCCGTAATCGTCAATGCCAGTTCTGTAATCTCTGGGTTTTGGTTCTTTGGTGGGTTTGCTTTTGATTTTCTTTTCTGTTTCTGTTGGCTTTGTATTGATTGAGAATTTGATTATTGAAAGGTTTTGTTTATGCCGGAGAGTATGAGATAATGAGATCTCAGTGATCAATTGCACTGGTTTGAAGTGGTTGATGCTGTTAGCAGAACCCTTTTCTGAGAGTTACTGATGTTATTTACATATGTATTGATATCCCTCTGATAATAAGTTCACTGTGTATTTCATTTGTTTCAATGTATTCTTGAATCTCGTAACGTTGTGCTTTTGTACTGTCTAGGTGCGCGGTGACTGATATTGTATCATCTCATCAGAGGTCACTGAATATTGTAGCGGAGAGAGAATAGCATTTGTTCAGCAACATCAACCACCGCAGCAGCGCGGGCAAGCTTTCTAGTTCCATGTAGTGGCGGAGAAACGATGGCAATGGCCACCATGGCTTCCAGTCGTCCATTCTTGTTCTCCAAATTCAGGCATTGCTCTTGTACTGGCTACAAGAAGAGGGTACTCCCACTTAGAGTTGCAGCTGTGGCTTCAATCCCATTTCAGCAACCCATCAACGTGGACTACCTGGAGCAAGAGTTCAGTGGCCATGGAGTCATATTCAAATGCATTGGTGACGATTGCTTTGCCAAGATGAGCCTTGACAATGGCAGCAAAGCCATCTTGATGCTTCCAATTGGCCTAATCGCGTCTCACAAAGCCACCATGTGGCATGGTGGCACTGCTGAGCTACTCCAGTCTTCAGTCTCCTAAGAAGCCAACACCATCCAAGGAGGGGTGTCTGTGGCTTTGGAATGTCTCGGTGAAGAACAAGTTTCATGGTCTCCAAGTAATTGGGCTCTTCATGACATCACAGGAAATCCTCAGGACTCTATTCAGGTAGTTCCATCATTGAATCATTGATGACTTGTATGATTTCTTTGAGTAAAGAAAACGCCAACTTAACTCATATACATAAGCATGTCAATGCAGGTAGAATTGATGAGCACCGATTACCATGACATGGTTCAAGTACATTGTGACGCTCAAAGACGATGTCCTAATCTCACAGCTTATGGTCTTTAATAACTCTGATTTTTCTTCACTTAAACTAAGTGCGTGTATATTGAGCCATCTGACAGTGAGCTCACCAGATGCTACGTTCGCAGTTGGTTTGGAAAGATCAGATTTCTTGGGCAGGTTACCCATTTTGACAAGTTCAGCTATAATTCCTCCAGATCAGCCAACTTGAAACAAATGGCTTCCAATGATTGGGGTCCTAAGAATGGCCACCAACCAGAAACTGAACAAGAAGAAATGGAGGAAGGGGAAGAAGATGGCAATTACAAGAACTTAATGGAGCAAATGTGTCGAATATACACCAGTACACCTCGAGATTTCACAAGCATTGACAGGGTGGGTACTTTTACAAACTTAAGGGGGCAATTGTCTTGTGCAGACACAGTCACATTCATTTTTCAGTTTCCTTATCGCAAACATCTGTCTGACAATTCATACTGTTTGTTTGTGATGGAATGGAACAGGGTAGACGAAACTCAGTTGTGGTTGGAAGAGATGGGTTTGAAGAGCTATACATCTTTAGCCCTGGCTCAAGTCATGAATTCTAGGGCGAATACGCTTATGTCTGCTTTGGCCAGTCGGCGGTGTTCGATCCAATAATCTTGGGGCCTAAGGAATCATGGACAGGCGGACAGCGCTTACACAATCCAAATCTCTAACTCTGGTTATTAGAGCAAAAACTTTGTAGTTATAAGATTGTTAATGAAAAGATGCAGCACTTGATTATATGTAGGGCTGGCCATGAGACGGGACGGTATTAGGGTTATCTCACGGCCCATCTCGGACATTGTATAAGGGACGGCATCTGGGCATGTCTTAAGTTTTTAAAACTTGATCACTCGCAAGTCCCGTCCCAGACGGGACCGGGAAGGAACATGCCAAATCCTGCCATCCCGACCCAATATCAAAAGCCTAAACTAGAAAGTAAAAAAAAAAATTAAAAATTGATGACTTGACAGAGATACACATATATAACCTGATTCTACATCAATTAGACAATTACTCAATTAAATAACATGAGCACCTGAAAGTGATACCAATAAAGATTACACAATATGAATCCATAATCCATAAATAGAATTAAACTAGAGTAACAATACAAGTTGCTCCAAGCCGCTCCAAATACAAACATTTTCAAATTTAATCATCAATGACAATACCGGTTGCAACAGACTTCTCTTTCGCTTTTGCAATTGGAGGTGGACAAAATTGTTCTTGCTTGAAGCAGTGCTCTCATGCTCTGCAAAAATGAAAGAGTTAGTCCATGCACATCTCTCATAGGAACAAATTGTACGATGTCTCTTGCCCACGACCTGTTGAACTTGATAATCGTTGTCCATTATCAGCATCGAGAATCTGCCAAACACAAGATTGACATGGGCATTCAAAATTCTAGTTGTTGAAATTCCGACATATGTAGCATAAGGAGAAAGAGATGACTCGTAAAAAGAAACAAAAGCATACCTCCATTTGTTTAAAATATGCTCTTCCTACTCCAACTATTAGAATTGAGAGGGGAAGATTAGATGCCCTCACCAAAGTATCTTTTGTTTCCTGGAGGTCTTTAAGGATCTCATCCTATAAAAGGTGGCATTTATGTTTCCTCAATAAAAGAGATCTCACATAAAACAAACACTTGCAAGCAATCTCTGCAGTCGTGTAGGGCACTGGCATAAGCAGTCATTATGCCTTCAACTCCTTCAACCTAAATAAATGAAACAATCACCCAACATAGAAAAATTCATTGGTCAGTGACTTGGTATATAAGTTTGCAAACCAGAGTAGAATGTCATATGTGAGGAACCAGACTCTTAATCTACCTCAAAGCCAGTTGCAGTTTCATCCAAGTTAAAATAGTGTGACACATGCCCTTCAACTGTTCTTCCTCCAAAGCCCCAAGCAGGAAAACGTGAGCATTGGAGTCATATTCAAATGCATTAGTGCCTCCATTGTATAGGAGGATGACGCGAATGACTTTAATGTCATCCATAGGATGTGAGCATTGCTCATAGCTCCACCAAATGGGATTTTGGTGATCTTTGATCTCAATGGTTCCTTTGCTCAAAATTAAGGATGTCTGTGAGAGTCTTTACTCTTTAGTATACTGATCATCAAAACATGTCCAAAATTGTCCTGGACGATTTATGTTAAAGCCTACATGAGTCAATATCTCAATTCTCACTCAGTGGTGACAATAGTGACAACAACCGATTCAATTAATCGAATCATAGTGACTCATGAATGTTGCACATTCATTATAGTGATACATAGAAATTCTCATCAATTCTCACAATATGTATCCAGGTGATAAACGTTGGTATGAATATCATTAAATCATAGCACGGTTCGATTGCTTCTTTATGCATAAAGAGCATATGTGACTTGAATCATAACGCCATTAGGCATTGAAACTTGAGCATTAATCCGCTCTTTGATTATTTGTGATGATCTAGTTATCGTAGACACAACGGATTTATAAAGAACTAAATCCATGAATAGTTGTCTATTCCTTACAATATTGCAATAAGCTAAACACTTAATCTCTCTACGACACATTCGTATACAAGAATATATAGATGAATGTAGAGACAACAGTCTTATGTCAAGATATAGAAACCGAAATATGTTAACAATTTCGATGGAGATTGAAAAATGTATTGGAATCCTTTAGAGTGCATTATATATATATGACGTGTAATACTACATAGTTGGACGAAACAATGCTTAAAACATGCCAAAACTTGGAAAAATTGATCGTGAGCACTATATAGGAGCGGCGGCGGCGCCAACGCCAACGGCCCACTATTTGATCTTGTAGAGAAAGAAAATGATTTTTCAATATCCAATTTTTGATGACATTTAGCGTAACGCAATTTTCTTTTTGCAATTGTATGAATCCGCTAAAAAGTGTAGAAAACTACTCTTGTTTGTAATGTCTTTGCAATTGTATAAATATGCATTGTGCCACACTTGACATTACAAATCCTCTTTTGATCCAAAACCGATGTGCATTGTGCAACATCATGATATTTTAGCCTTTAGAAACACCACCTTATAATAACTGGTGGGCTAATGTAGTCCAATGTAATGTCATGTTGTAATGCGATATATTGCATTAACATATAGCTTATGTAGATCGAACCATATGTGTCAGACACAATCTGAATATAGATGCCAACAATTGTATCGAGGTCTTGACCATGAATTTAATTCAAAATATAACGACTAAGTAACTTTAGTCAAATATGTCTTCACAAAACTTGGAAAAATAAACGGATTTGTAGTCACTTAGACTATTAAATCGAAGTCATATGCTTCATATTTTCCGCAATGTACCTTTTGTTTTTAAAATCCGTAACTGAGACAATAATGTTCTCATCTTCTTCCATATAGTGAGTTTATTCGTGCAAGAACTTCATATATTTTGTATACATTGATCATAATATTGTTTTCATTGCAATTAGTAAACCGATATGTAAAACCACATCAATAACATGATTTTTCTTTCATTAGCCCAATTTTTACATGACATGTGGGGTTTGAGGCTTTGCCTCCCCTTCTTTTTTCAGAACGTGTGACATAAATTTCGTCACTGATTTTTTTATGTCAAATTCAGGGCTCATGTTTCAGTCAATTATTTCAAACAACAAGATGAAAGATTAACTATTATCGATATATGATAATTAATTCCAAGTATTGAATTAGGTCAAGACCATAGTTTATGGTAACTCAATTCAATGTAAATCGTGACAAATTCCGTCACAAATCGATGTAACCGTGACAATTTCCTTCACAAATCGATATTAACCACGACAATTTACGTCGTAAATAGATGTTTGTTCCTTTATTAAACACGACAAATTTGTCGTAATACCGTGACTTATCAAACTGTCACAAATTTCAACTTTGATATAAGGGTTCCCAATTCCTCACATCAACCCACGTTATAAGAAATGTGGGGGTAGAAGAAGGCCACGAAGCCCAGCTATGAAATTAAAATTCAAAAGCGACAACTTTTATAAAAGCTTACGTGCTAATTTGCCGTGTAAGAGAAGTTGTCCTTGTAATTTTCATATTTGCTTCCATGCTGCGAAATTACTCTCGCAATTCCATAGCGATCCATTGCGCTAAAAGTTTAATGAAATGAAAATATATGGTTAGTGTTTACGCCCAAATTAATATTTTACTGGACAATAATTGTCTATGTAAATATTAATTACATTCTTGGTTTATGCCACCCGGCAAGCCCAAGTTCCTTTAAAGTTTACAAATAATGGCCCGCCAGCAAGACCACCCGAGGTGATTTGCAAAGTCCGCGCGCAGAATGACTCCGCGCGGACTAACGGATCTCGCGCACTTTCAGACAAAAACAGAGCTGGCGCGCGAAATGACTTGGCGCGGAGTGAGGATCTCGCGCCCTTCGCGCGGAATACATAGTTTCGCGGATTGATTTTGGCGTCAGGTGAGGCGAACAACATCTAGGCGCTGGCGAACTGACTCGCTAGTTCACGAGGTAGACACACGCGGAGTCCGCGCGAACACTTATAATCGTTTTGGACTTTTTACAGTCTTTGACACGCTTTGGGTCAATCCATGTGGCCTTTATTATTTTAAAAGCCTTCTTTTGGCCCACGAGCTGCAATAGCCCGCGAGGTGGAATTGAGCTACAGAGTCTACGGTTCGCGCAAGTTAGTTTTCTACATGGACTGTGATACCTAGCGGGATAAGGATTACTTTTCATTCCTCTTCGTATGGGAGTCTAGACCTTATCCTATGCGGACTGTGCGGATCAGATATGTGTCACATGTGGATTGGTCTGCATGGGATGAATAGTGTCCTCATGCTTCACGTTGCAGAATCCAACAGGGATTCTGATTGTCTTTCGCGGCAAGGATTCCTCCCTTATATAAAGAGGCTCGAAGGCTGACAATAGACACACAATGAATCAATCACACACAATCAATCAATCAAACACAATTAACTCTCTCAAACAAACAACCTTCAACCTCGTTGAAACTCCTCGACCCCGTCGAAATCTTCAGCGCTCCCAGGAGCCAATCCCCTTCGAAGCCTCTTCGAAGCCCTGATTCTAAGCGCCCCGCCGCCTAGAATTCTTCAGAGCTCTCCGGACTCTACCACGTTTCCTTGGAAACATCCCTATAGTTGCTCTGCTCACGCCGCCGTGAGTATTGACCGCTTGTGCTAGTAAATTCCTCGTCCGCGAGGTGGTACCTGGAACTCATTCCGCCTGATTCAAGAAGTCAAGCAAGCGCACTCAACACATTCCTCGTCCGCGAGGTAGCATGCCCGCAACTCCTCCTATCTTTTTGTTCGCTAATCACCTTGGCTCCGCACGCTGAGGAGCGTGGCCAAAACAGTTAGTAATATTCATCATATATATAAAAATAGTAAAACTAATTAAAGAGTTACTAGAGTGAATAAACTATTTTTACTCGTGAGGTAAAAACTTTTTACTATGAGGGGAAAATTTTACTGTTTTACCCTTCGTACAATTATACGTTCTCTTTTCTGCTCTCTTTTGCTACGGATCCGAGTAATGATTTGAGTCCTAGGATCCTTGGGCCAGATCAATCTACACAGTAGTGAAGGCGTGGGCGTCATGCGGTGGTCTAGCGCGTCGGTGTGGATGCAAAAAGATGCACCACTGGGGAGGGCAGGCGCAGCTGGGCTGCGTTGGGCCGGGTCTGTGTCGCCGGGCAGTGGTCGTCAATTGCAGGTCAAGCAACCATACTTGGGTTGAAGGGGCGGCGCTCAAGGCACCAGGGAAGCCTGCTGGGCACGCGGAGATAAGGGCTCGACTGGGGCTCACGCCGGAAGAGAAGCAAGAGCAGCGGAGGTGGTGATTTGCTGAGGTGGGACCATCGGGGATTATGCGCTCGTCGGTGCTGTGACCGAGAGAGGGATGTGGTTCTGGGTTGCAAGGGGGCAGAGCTCGAGGCTGTGGCTCGGCTGGTCTTGGGTGGTAGAGGAGGCTGGTGCGCTTCGCCGTCGGTGTGAGTAGGCAGAGCGAGGCTGTCGGATCAGGGCTGTAGTCGAAGGGTAGGCTTCGCCGACGAGATGGGTTGGGTGCCCAGAGTAACTTTCTGGGTGCCCAAATCAAAATCAATGGGGTATGGATGCAGAAAATTTCAGGGGTTTAGGGTTTTGTTATCAAGCTCGGGTTAATGCACAATGCTGATAACGTGTTGAAAAAGAAAAGATAACGAGAATAATTGTATGCTCATTCATTGATAGAAAGATCATATTTATAGGCATTACATAAAGTCTCCTGAAAGATCTAGAAGTTCTATCAACTGAAATCTATTTTAATAAAGAAACTGGATTAACCAATCCTACGTGTAGTAGGGCAAGACACATAACAAAAGGATGAAAATAGAATTTCCTTAAACAAAAATAGAATAATTAATTTCATTTCAGTAACCTTTTAAATATATATATATATAAAGGAAACATTAATATATTTATTTTATCAAAATTTGGAAGCATTTAAAAAGTACATATCTATATATATATATATATCGATCTATATATTAACCTTTTAGAAAGCAAAATTAGTAAAGCCCGCTGTTCGGATTGAGTTAGAAATTTCTCCCTCTCTAGCTATTGGTTGATAAAGCAAAGAAAAATCAAACAAAAGTGTGGGTTGGGACAAAGCTTTCAACATTAACCAAAACAATGGTCGCTCATCTTCATGTATACAAATTAATACCATTTAAAGCTTGTACTGTTTTCCCATATCATCCATAATTAGTGGTGTTCACATGACTTAGTCATGGTCAATCACCATTGGATGTAAATCTAATAATGGATAGTATTATTTTCCTTGGTCATTAGGTGGTCATGTGAACACTACTGCATCTATAATAACTAGTATTCAAAGTAGGTATTATATTTCCACAATGGGTGTTTTCCACTCTTATTTCAGATTTTTCTACTTGTATCTTGTATATCATAATTAGCACAATACTATATATAAAATGAGATTAGAGATTCTGATAGAAAGAATACAAGGAAGTTTTTTTTTTTTTTTTTTTTTGAGGAATACAAGGAAGTTACAAACTCTGAGTTTATATGTTGGCACTTTTACATAGAGACAAAGAAGCAACATGCTTTGAATGTGTAGATGGTTCATGTATTATAACTCACACAACCCATGCAAGCCCCTCCTACATTCGTATCAAAAAAAACCTCCTTGAAAGATTCTCACATGACCATTACACTACCGACTGGGTTTTATTTATCTTCTTTCCCGCCTCTCTCTTTAACTCCACCATAAATAATGCAGAACCAGTTACGCAAGCAAACAAAAGCCTAAAACCGTAAGCACAAACAGCCAAACCCAAAATTGAAAAACAAAGCAAAATATGAAAAAACAAAACAGGGAAAAAATTGAACCGGAAACTGAAAGAAGATGTGTGTATGTGGCAGTTAACCAGCACAAGGAGTCAAATGGTTTGGCTACGCTAATCGTCCTTGTTACTGCTCCAAAGCTGTGTGATGGGTCCTACCGTTCGCCTCTTGCCTTTATTTCTCCCTTCTATTTATTTTTGCTCAGATTTCCCCCATCAGAGCAAAGCCCCCCACCCTCTTTTCTTCTCTGAAATATTTCAAGTGAAAGAGAGCTTCATAGAGTGAGAGAGATTACAGTGGACTGGAGTATGAGATATGGTGGGACTTAGTGTAGTATTGGAAGGTCAAAGGGGTAGTAGTGCTACTGCTACCACTATGATGATCAACACGAACACCAAACCCTTCTCGCCCTCTTCTTTGCCATATTACCCCAGAGTTTACAACAACTATCCCTATTTGCCACCCAATCCCAATTTTCTTGACAAATGCTTTCTGTGCAAGCAGAAACTCTGGCTTGGCAAAGACATCTACATGTACAAGTAAGTTAAAAATCACACCGTGAACCACAGCGGCACAGCCCTCCCCCAATTTTAGAAAAGCCCAGATTTTGATTTTGGTTCTGCATGCGCAAAGTTTGCACCTTTCTCAAAAACAACCGCAACCCATCTACTCTTTCTGTTGAAACCCAGAATTTGGTTATGTTAATTTACATGGTTTAACAAAGTGGAAATCTTGGTTTGGAAAATGCAGGGGAGATAGGGGCTTTTGCAGTGTGGAGTGCAGGTACAATCAGATTATGATGGACGAGGAGGAGATTGTTCGCAAGGAAATGAACTGCTCAATGGTGGCTATGAAACCCAATACAGCTTCCTCTAGCTCTTCAGCTTCCTCTAGCTCTTCAGCTTCTTCTTCTCGAGGCTCAAACCGAAACAAAGGGGCAGGTGGATTAGCCTACTGAGTACTGAGAGAAGAATAAGAAAAACCAGTTGGAACTGAGAAATGGTTTCTTTAACTTGTGTCCCTTTGTACCCCTTTGTATGTCTCGAAATGACCTTGTAGTCCCTTTTTTATGTGTCTATGTTTCCTGGTTTGAGGCCAAGAGAATCCAACTAGTTTTGCCCCCATCACATATTGTATGTGATAATGTCAATAATGTAGCATTGTAGCCCATAGTTTTGGTTGTTCCCCCCATTGTTTAGAAGACAAACTACGGAGGACAGTCTGAGTGTAATTTGTGACAGTTTGAGGGCATTAATGGCATTTTATTTTCTAAGCTTAAACCTGTTTACTAACCTTCCCTGGATACAAGCAATGCTTTAGCACTCATCTCATGGCAATGCAAAATCTGTGTTGTGTTTTCCTTTTCTGATGCGCATTTATAATGGATTTGAGGAGGGAATGTCTAAATTGGGCACTGAGGGGACAATAATATATTTCATATTAGTGGAGAACACAATTGCAGATACTTGGAGAACAATTTCATGGTCCCTATGAGAAAAAGAGAGAAGATTATTGCCATCTGTAAAACCCCTTCGTACTTTAACTCTCGAGCCCCCTTTATTTATTTTTTTTTTGAGAATGCTCGAGCCCCCTATTTGATTAGACTGCAACATTGAATACAACATTTACTACTGGAATTGAATGATTTTACTACTTTAGTTCATGAGCTTCCTATTTTAACATCTCATGGGGTCTCTGCTGGAGATGAGAGGACAAGAGTTAAATTCCCTAAAGAAAAGAAGTTCTGATTTATTGGTTGTCTGGGGTAGCAGAGCAAATTAATGTCGATGCCTAAGGTAGACGCTTTATTGTTATATGATCTTCATGCTAGATGAAGCAAGTAGCAATGTATGATTGGAAGTTGGAACATCATGTCTATGCAGACGATGCTAATTGGTAGTTTGGCACCAGGCAATAGTTTGATAGTGAAACATGCAGAGAAAAAGGGCAAAAGGGAGTATCAATCATTTGGCAACAATGGTGCGCATGAGTGAGCTTAGTTTAGTTTGGTATAATGATTTAAAAATTTAATTTTTAAAAAAACTCAGTTTTAAATAAAGAATCTCTAACTTGTTTTTTTAAATCGTTATTTAAACTAAAAAGTTTTAGATAAACACATTTTAAGATTTTACCAAACTGAATGATGATTATAAATTATTTTAATCTCCAAAACTCAATACCATCTGGGTCAAACTCAATAGTTTCAAAGTCTAAATTTTAAGATTATTAAACATAAGCACCTGAAACTAGGTCCTCGGAATGGAATCTATGCTCTTGTTTTTTGTTTGGTTATGTCGCAGTACTGAATATTGGAACTTGGAACCCATAATAAGCATGCTAATTGGAACAACCAAGAGTTACCACTTTGTCTTTTTGCCTTATTATGCTCTTAATCAAACAACATCTACTGCTTCAGCCTGATACTGTACGCTCTTCTTTTCAAAGAATTTTCACAGCTCCAGACCTTTGATGGAGTTGTCATTCAATCGTAAAAAGCCCTAAAAAATTTGGGAACTTATTTTGACTTCTCTCTTCCAAGCTATCTCCATCCAAACCTTCGCTTTCGTGACTACTCTAATACCAATTATCTTCTTCAGTATGCCCCTAAGATAAACAAGATTAGCTTTATTAGAGGATTTAGAACCAAACAGATTGGTGGTGGCGGCGGCTGAGCTTTAACAATCAATGATATCTTAGACATGTCAAAAGCATTTAAGGATATTCTGGGGTAGAAATAGAAAGATAACATGTAGCTTCAACTTCCAAATTCCAGTAATGGAAGTCGAATGAGCTATTACTCTAATAGTGGAGTACAGAGTACTTGCAATGTTAAGATTTGTTTTCTTCTAATAGTAGCACCAAAAACCCTAGTGTGCTGAAAATATTAGTCTGTTTATCTGTTTATTGACAAAGGAGACACAAAAATTTAATCATATTACTTAAAGAGGAGAGTCTAATGGTCAGAATTCTTTATTCATAGTAAAAAAAGAAAACTGAAGATTAGAAGCAAACTTAAAAATTTATTAATAACCCACACCTTACATATGTCTGTGAAATTTGAACTTATGACCTCATAGTTGTTTGTTAAACATTTTAATCAACCAAACCACAACTCACCAGTTAACTCAAGTTGGTCACAGCTTCAACAGCAAGCAATAGCCAATAGTGTACTGTTTGCGGTAGACATGGTTTGTCTCCAATCATTATTCATAAGGTATCTGAATCTCCAATATTTGTTCACAAGTGAATAGAATCATATAGTTTATGCTATAGTTTTTCAAACTCAAAAATTAAAATTTTGTACATGACTCTTGATAAAAAAAAATATATAAACTCGTAACATAAGAACTTTCTCTACCCCAATGAGACAGAAAAAGACTGGCATCCTATGTTTACAGATGAGTACCCACTACCCACCCAAAGCATTATTTCGAATTAGATGAATGATTGAAAAAAGAAGCCAAGTCATTGTGTCTACCCATTGAAGTGTCTTACAAGAATGTAATAAACATCCGTGTACAAGTGAAGCAAGTAAAAGCAAAATCATCCATCAAACATCACTAGCATGTTTGACTGGAGGGATTAGAGAATAGTGAGCATTCATTAGCTTTAATTCTACCTCAATCAGGTCATAATTGACTGCAGGGGAACAAAATAAAGAAGGGGAATAAAAGAAAAGAACAATGACATCTTCATTTCCAAGTTTTTACACAATGAACTGATTTGATTTCCACGGGACATCCAAATCTATTTCCAAATTTTTTCACTTCATCGGCAAGCTGATATCACGAATATGAGAAGCTTTGAGATTAACATGAAAAGTTCAGAGAAGTCATTCATTTGAAAGACTGAAATTCAGGACAACCGTTCAAAGCCAGTAGAAGTGATTGTAGATATACAAGTTAAGCACACACATGTTTGCAAGCTAGCAGATCTCAATTAATACATACAGGTGCAAATTATAGCATCACAAGCTCAGGCTCATCATTCTTTTTGTCCAATGTTTATCAACATCACAGGTGGTCAACCAGATTTGAATAGCAAAACTGCTTTCTGATCCAGGTAGAAATAGACAAAGTGGTTCGTTTCATGAGTCACATATGAACCTGCACACACAACACAAAATCATAAGTTGTTGGATATTTGGATTCAGATCCAGATAAGAGCTACATACTTCGCATAATCCAAAATTAAACCCACAACTTTTATATTCTGGATGGAGCAAGAAAAGAATTAGAAAACATCTCCCTTAGAAGTTATTGTTTCATCTGGAGCAGGATGCCATACCAAAGACCAGTAAAGGCATCAGACACCTATATCTGCCCTAAATCCTATTCAATGCATCTATCGGGAATGCATTGAGCTGAGATCATTGCAGCTAATTCAAACCTAACAACTAAATATAAGTGTGAGCCCAGATTACAAAGTCATGAATCCCAAAGTAGCTAACCCCATGCTTCTGAGAGTCATACTATAGATGGTCATGGAAGACAATATAAATAACAGAAAAATTATGAACAACTATTCAACCTAGGTTGAGCCTCAGATTTTATTACAAGGGTGTCAAGCTAAGAGTTGGCAGAGCAGAAACTAAAGAGTGTTACTTTGGTCATACATGGCACTCTAACCAATTGTGTCATTTTAAAAGAGATGGACCAAACTGATATTCAATTAAATAGAAAATATGCAGCAATGATAAATCCTCAAAGCAAGGACGGTATTTAATTTTACACCAATCTTGTTTGACAGCATGAGCCAAAGTAAACACCGGAAAGCAAAAAACAATGCACACACACAGAAGTAAACCATCAAGTATAGACACATAAAGTAAAGAATATCAACTCGTTGATGGGTAGCTATTGCCTAGTAATACATCAAGTATCACCTTTTCATACTTAATCTCTCTTCCTTAATCTTACTATCATAACCACCTAAATTCTCTCCCTCCAAATAAACCAGCCAAGCAGTTACTGCTCCATGTCGCCACACAACATAAAAGCCAAAGCTCAAGTTGATTATGTATTTGTTGTCTCAACAAGGCATGGAGATTAATAGCTAATTTACATCCATTCTGTAATATTAGATAGTAATTAAGTTTACTTATTGGTGAAAGTGTTTTGATGACCAACACTAAACTATCAGAACGTTCCGGGATAAGACTGTTTCCAACTGTTTCAACCGTGATTGCATTTGAGATTATACAAGAACGCTCTTGATTTTCTGATTCATACCCATGCCTTTCAACTATTCAGCACTAGCCGAGTAAGAGTATTATAAAGATCCCTCCAAAACTATGATCATGTAGAGAACACTCATTCGCCCTCGGGTTTTCTCCCATCAGGTTAAGCACTCTTTAATGCCATGAACGGAAGTAAGACATAAACAGTAATCTAGTAATTAATCAAAGTATAAATCTAAACAGCTCTATCCAATTTCATCAAAATAGAAACCCAACTACTACTTAAACCACAACACTATCCATTTACAGTTGTTCACCATCATCAAAATTCTATCACATCCTAAATCTTGAACCACGCTGGAAAATGAAAAGAAATCGGAGAAGTTTACCGAAATTGCGACCGACGATACAATGCCAGGTAGGTCCGTGTCTCGAATCGAACTCCTTCTTTATATGCTCCGCCACGTCCTTCTCTACGCTGTGAGTCTCAAACGCCTGAAACCAAAACCCTAATTTTCATAACCGGAAAACCTATCTCCGAATCAAATCCAAGATAAAACGAAGGTCAAGAGAGAGAACTAACGCCGATGGCGATTTCGACAGCCTCCTTCTGCATGTCCTGGAACATATCCGCACTCTTGATGATGACGCGCTTCCCGGTGGAGGTAGTGACCGCCGGCGAGGGCTTCCGGTCGTCGGAATTCGGCTTCGTCGGCACAGTCCCCGGAACAACGCTTCGCTTGGCGTCTTGGCTCATTTCGCCGTCTTCTTCTTCTGATTGAGGCTAACGAATCAGAGAAAGAGAGCCGTTGATTTCTGAATCGAGAAGAAGAAGAAGATGCTTAAACCGCATCCACCTTTTCCTTTTGTTACTTATCAAGTAACTGACTGTGAGTCTCAGCGCGGAAAGTGTTTCTTAACCTTTTTGGGGTTGGGGGGTCTTTTTACTTTTACTTTTACTGACGTGTTTTTACCACATGTAGGGAAAGTTCTGGCAGTTGCAGAAAGTGAAACAGAGAATCAATTCCCTAGGTAGGGCAAACCGAAAGGAACGCAAACGGTGTCGTATTCGTGGAATTTAATTTGATTTCAAATTTCTGTTTTTTCCAGCTCCAACTCATCTCAGGACAGACATAAACAAAGTGTTCTCTTTTTAGAAAAGTTTTAAAAACAGTACATGAATTATTGTTCTCTCTCTCTCTCCTATTTCTGAAGCTTCTGATTTCGTACACAAAGCTCTCTTCCCTTACAAGATCCTAGATCAATCTTAGTCGGTGAATCTCTCTCTCTCTCTCTCTCTCTCTCTCTCACTCCTATTTCTGAAGCTTCCGATTTCGCAGACAAAGCTCTCTCCCCGTGAATTGCTGGGTTTTCGTGATGCTTGGTAAGTGTCTGAGTTTGGTTTTTGTATCGCACACTAGTTTTTTGTGGAAATTTCTGAATCAAAGTGATGTGCTTGAAGTGAGAGTTAATATTTGGTCATGATTCGTTGTGTTTTCAACTGTAGACTCTATTCAAGTTTCAATCTTGTTTCATTTGCTCCCAGTCAACCTCTTAACTTTCAATTGGAACTTTATGCATCTGTAGGTTGTCTTTGTGCTACTAGTTCTGCTTCTTCTATTGTTTTTCTTATGAGATATATAGAAAGTGAAATCATTATATTGATAGATCTAAACAATGTAAAATTGATAGATAAAGAACTGAAATTTCGAAACACAATCACGTGGACAACCATTTGAAATTGGTGGTCATATTTTAGAAAGAAAAGGTAGTGATCATAGATTGGGTCAATCTAATGAATAAGAAGAGGAAAAATTAGTCCTGCATTTTGGTTTAGGCTTCATCCTCAGAGTCCTCCACAACTCTATTGACTCTCTTCAGCCTCTTGGCACTAGGAGGATGATCATCTCCTTCTTCATTGTCAGAGCCCGAATCGTCCACAGCCGGGGGATTGTTAATATAATCCGGTGACAAAGCCCTCTCTGACCCATTTCCTTCATTAACATCAAGATCCTCAGCAGACTCGTTTTCAACTGCATTCTCATTTTCATGGTTTGCTTCAGAACTTGACCCATTTCCTTCTTCCCTGCTCTCCTCATTTAGTTGTATTCTAAAGTCTCGTGCAGTGCTACGCTTGGCATGCCTTAATAAATTTACTTTGGTCACCTTGCACAGCTGGATGAGATATTTCTCATAATCTTCTATCTGAAATATGAGGTCGGGGATGCATCTGTTCTCCCTCTTTATTCTGTTGATGATTCCCTTTTTGTTGGCATTGGCTTGTTGTTTCTACAATACAAGAATGGTGGAAACCCATCGTCAGATAAACCATCATAACTAACATAACACGTGATAGTGCAACTAATGTGAAAGAGTGACATAAGACGAACAATGCAAAGAGGATCAGAATTATACCTTCTGCATAATTTCCACAAAGATATACAGAGGAACTGTCAGCTCCTTGCAAGTTACCTCCACAAGCTTCTGAAACTTAAGGCTTGGAAAAATCTGTTTACAACCTTTTGGAGCAATCCTAAGCTTTGACATCTTAGCTAAATGCTTGTAGAACCTTGCTGCCAAACGCAGCACAAATTCAGCTTGTGTATCTGCACAATTTAAAGCAAAGTGAATAAACAGTAGTATTATACAATCTTCTAGTAAATCAATACTAACTATAGTAACTGCATATACCATTCAGGCTCATTGAAACAAAAGATGACAGTACTTTCACCACTGCTTCTGCCCTAGAATAGAGATTTTCCTCAAATGCCAACTCAGGAGATTCCTCACTGTTCTGGTTCAGATGAATCCCTTTTTGGGAGACCAAAGAGAATGTCTTCAGTTTTTTGATGGCCCAATCCATGTCAACTACAACTGATTCAACAATGTGCAGTATACAGGAACTTATCACCGAACATGTTTGATGGTTTATGGTGGGGTATATCTGGGAAACCTCCTCTGGGGCGTCTCCCTCTGATCCAATAACCTGCAACAGCTCTCTGGCCATGTCTTGGGATATAGCTAGATCATTTGGAGGGGAACTTAAACATATAGCAAGTGTCACAACACTTTTTCCGGCCTTTGTGTTTTTAATTTCATTGTTTTTGCAAACACTAATAGCCCAAGCTCCATGGGAGTTCCTCAATGGGCATGGCAATTTCCGCCCAATCATCAATATCAGGTCACAAATTATCTGAATGAAAAAGAAAAGAAAAAAACTATAAATCATTAAATCTTTTATTCAGAAGGAAAAGAAGAAGGTATAGATCAGAATACTCGCAAGTGCTGATTACCACAACTTCACCAAATAATGAAAGTGCAAGAAGCTCAGAGAATAGAGGCTTCAATGTCTTCAAAATGAAGAGTTCTATGCTTCTTATATGTGGATCCTCAATTCTAGAGGCTCTTTCGCATTCAATTTTCAAATCAGCATCCTTAAGAGTGGAAATTGACACCATGTCTTCAAGCAAACCAGTCAAGTCTGAATTAGAACAAATCATTATCAATTCCTTCAAGCAACTCAAGGCTAGATGAAGATACTCCCTTCGTCCAACCTCTTTTTTGCCCTTCGCTTCCTTTTTCTTTTGATCCATCACCAACTTTGGCCCTGATTCGAACAAAGAAATTAGTTTCAACAGGGGGGATCCCAGCATCTTGATTTCCCCATAGATTAAAGTTCTCAAAGGGTCCTCATTTCGCAGAAGAATGGAAGATTTTATATGACTGAGGGACACATTCAAGACAAAAGAAATAAATTCAGAGCTGCATTTGGAGGTCTTGCTGGTAGACTGACTATGCAGTTGGAAAGCCTCAACATTATCAGAAGAATCAGTATCTAGTAGTCTCAACAGTGTTTGCAATATCTGATATATGGTTGAAGTTGTAAAGAAGGAAACCCGTGCTTGCATTTCTTTAGAGTGGCTTGAATTGATGTTGTTCAGTATATCATGCACAGGAGTGCGAGTACTCCCTTTTCTTACTGCAGTACTCTTGCTGGAGAAATATGTATCCTTGTCGAGTGAATGATGAATCTCAACAAACTGAATAATCTCCTTTTCAAGATCTAATTTCTTTCTGTCCGATGCTTTGTCCAAGTCAGTAGCAATAGCATTCACCAGTACCTCAATAATTCCAGATAGAACAAAAGCAGAGCATTTTCTTTTGTTGTCTTCAAAAGATGACGAGCCTCCATCCTGAGTTTGACCAAAGATGTCTGATCTGACACAAAAAGAAACCAGTTAAGGAGGATTTTATCTTAAATAGGAATAAACAATCACTGTTTAGTTCAACCCTTCGTGAGGGATAGATGTTGTAAACAATAACTTGAAAGTCTGATCATGACCCACAACAATCATTTTGGTAGTGGAGAAAGGGGGAGTAGGGTCAATCCCCTTCAAATAGAAAATGGTGCAAGTACAGTATGAAAACCTTTCTTTTTCATTCCTCGGACATTACCAACTAGGAAAGGATAACTTAATTCCTTTTAACTGTTGCTTATAAACCAGCTTGATGAGAAACAGAGAAATTTAAACCAAGCAGGTAACATATATCTGAGAAAGCATAATACACTTCTTTTTTGTTTTCTTGATTCACTTTTTGCTAGTGTTCTACCAAGTGCAAATCCCCTGTAATCCAAAAATACAGAACAAAGCAATCCCTCGATTTGGCAATAACAGATGAGATGGGCGATAGAAAAGAGGGAGGTGAGATACAGCGTAGTTTAATAAACCCTACCTTCAATATTCTGATTTCGAAGAGACTTCCGCATCTTCAAGATAGAACTGTAGAATGTGTCAGCAGATGAACTTCTTCCTAGCTGTGAGGGGTTTACGATTGATTAAGTATTATAACAAGAAGAATACGAAAGATACAACAAAATCATATATTCTCCAAAGCATGAGTTTCTTCACATACCTCATTTTCTTGGGAAAGGGAGAAACCCAAACGTGCCCATGAAGAATTCAAGGCTTTCTCAGTTTTTCCATTTGGTTGCAGAAGTAACATCTGAGAAACACAAGATAGAAGGCAATCTAAAGGCTCTTCAACATAAGCTTTGCCACTCTCTGATTTTATGCAGCAGCTAATTCCTAATTGAACATCTGCATCCTGACAATACTTCAGTGTTAAGCATAGTCTATGTTAAATGTAAAAGAAAAAAGCTTCAGAAAATCAGAAACAAGAAGCATCTGCAGTCTACCTCCTTAAAGAAATGGAGGAAGTGAGGCAACAGAAAATCAAAGACAGCCCCTCCACTAGATGGGTCCATCAAAACAAGCTTCACAAGTCCATGATACATGACTTCTTTGACATTTGCCTAAAATAAAGTAACCCATTATAGTCAGAGATAATATTCAAACAAAAGAAGGATATGTTAATGCAAATGGGAAACTCAAGATAATTACAGCACCGGTTGATATAGACATCTCTGCAATAGACCGCTCAGCTCTTGAAACAGGCCTCCCCCCACATTGTAGGGTACCTCAGATTGCTGACTACTACTGGCTTGGCTAGATGACTCTTGAAAAGACAACAAATCATCTTTCTTGGATTGCTTTTCTCCCAGAATCAAATCAATAACAGCATCGGTTGCTGCAAGACGAATAGTATCTTCTCGTCTAAACATCGCCTTACGCATTACCAAAATAGTGTAATCCTGCATCATCAAAATCAAACAAGTACATAATTATACCTCAACAAAATACTAGCTTCTATGTTAGCACTTTTGTACTAAGATATGCATGTATGAGAGTGATTCAGCACATTTATCATTTACTCGGTGTCATTAAAATGCAGTATACGGTATTGAATATTACCAACTGTTGTTTGACTATTCAATTTTAAAACCGGGAATTTCGGTGCTCATTCAAGGTAATTATAGTAAAGTTTAGCTTCCCAATACTGCAGAAGGAATTTGTATCACAATTCACAAGTATGAAATAAACGGAACAATAAGAACCTTGAGATCACAGCTGAATTTGATGAGAGGCAACAAAGCAATAACAAGTTGGGCAGCAACCTTGCCATGCATGAATGTGAAGTAGTCCAACAGTTCCTTTAGACGAGAAACATGTTCTAACATGGGGTATGGATAACTTTGAGCGAGATTACTGAGTACTCTGCACATGAAATTACAATTACTTTTTAACATAAAAAACACTTACCATAAGAGCTGTACGTGTAGTTGACTTCAATTACCTTATGATTACCATACTCTGCTCTGGCTTCAAAGAAAGGATCCGAAATTTACACTGCTCAATAATCTACAGGAAAATTGATGTATCAGCAATGGGAGTGATTGATTGCAAGGGATTAGTTATGGACGCCAACAGGTTAAACATGGTTCCCCCCAACAAAGAAATGTAACAGTTTTCATTTGACTCTTGAAAAGATTAGTTATTGCTGACTGCTACTGGCTGGGCTAGATGACTCTTGAAACAGGCTTCCCCCAACACTGTAGGGTATCTCAGGATATCTTCTAATTGCATGCTATCAACCTTTTCAAATTGAATTTCATTTAAAGGAAAACAAAATGACTGTCATATATTTTTTTCATAACAATTTCATTTACTGATGTACTTAGAAAAAGAAAAATTATATCCCTCAGCTAAACATGTGGGCATTGTTGCTCAGCTCTACATGAGACAAAGGCCCAGTAGTATTATTGCACAACATACGAAGACATTTTATAAATAGCATTATGTACAACCATTCTCTTGTTTTTCCCTCCCAACCCTACAACTACGTATAGGATTAACATTTTTAATGTGACTCAATAGATATATAGTTCCACTGACCTCATTTCTAGCCATATCATGGGCCACAAATATAGCTTTTAGCATCTGAATAGCAAGCTCCTCAATGCCTAACACACCACTTAAATTGCAGAGCTCTTTATAATTCCCCTCTTCCACTGACTCTAGCAATACAAAAGCAAACTGCAAAATGCTAGGCACAATGTGTTCCCTTCCATAGTTGCTCTCATGAACCTAAAACCAACGGGGAAAAAAAATTATGCTACAGAACTTATGTGTATTTTCATACATCTCAACCAACTGTTTCTTCTATAATAAAGTAGCATAAAACAGGCAATTACCGCTCTTAACATGGCCTTCTCGATCACTTTGACATTCTGCAGATATTCTTCCTTCATGTCATCAGGTATCCATTTACAGTCTCTGAAAGATTTGAAAGAGTTTGCAGATAATTACCTATTCGAGGAGTGTAACACAAAGTAACTTCTGTTTTTAAAGAGTATAAAAAAAAGAACATTATGTATTTGTACATAAAGAAATGTCCTCATCACAGTTATTAATCAAAATCCAAACCAGGGATATGAAGTACATGGAAAGGTATTCATGCCAAGCCTAGGCTGGAGTTTGGGTAGTCCTAAATATCACTAGATCAAATGCTACCGTATCAAATGAACGGATAAAGTACCAATTCATAGAAACTATTCACACAAGGAAGAGTTCAAACAAAAATGTAATAAAACTGAAAGCATCCAACCCTTACTTGGCAAACTTGTAGTCACGATACGCAGTTAAAATCGCCATTTTCAGAGCCCCCATTGACACCTCACCAAATTTCCTCACCCTCGAAACCGATAATAAAACAGCAACAGTAAAATGATTGAAAGCCCTGAGATCAGACTTCACAAGCCCCATCACCTCCTGTCCCAACGAAGGATCCTGCTTCACCGCAAAGTTGACATGAAGCAACACAGTCCCTTCCACTTGCCTAACTATAGAACTCGCCTTCTTCCTCCCCATTTTCGCCCCGAAAAACATCACAATCCCTTCAACCACATCCTTCTTAACAAACCCCCTCGACGCGAGAACCAGCAACTGGTACACAAGCGACGGCAGGTCCTGCAAGTCCAAGCTAGACATTCCGTCGAACACCTTGTCTACAAACTCTCTGGCCCGCAGTTTATCAAGCACCGGAAAGTCCCTCACTATCGAAACCATCTTGATCAACAGTCCCTTGGACCAATTGATCTCCAGAATCTGATCAATCACGGAATTAACAACATTGCCGCCGCGTTCGACCTCTTCGGAGCTTCGAATCAGGCTCAAGCACCGGGGGAGGAGATCAAGAATCTGGGCGTTTTCGGAGTCGAGAATTCGGGGGAGAAATGACAAAATGGGGTCGATTATTTGGGGGAGATGAGGAGCGGGCACGTGGGGTAAGAGTGTGTGGAAGAATTGGAGGGTTTTGAGAGAGTTGGGGTCGTGTGGGATTTGGAAGGAGGTGAAGAGGCGAGTGTAGGAGAGGAGGAGAGACGAGAGGAGAGTGGAGAGAGAGTGGGTGTGGGGGGATTGGGAGATGAGGGAGAGGAGAGAGAGAGTGTAGTCGGAGACTGGTTGGGATGGGGAAGGGGATTGGGAGCGGGAAGTGAGGTAGGAGAGCAGGGTTGGGTGGAATTGGGTGGAGAGGAGGGAGGAGGGGATTGGGGCGCAGGATTGTGCTAGGCGGATGATATCGGAGTCTGTTGGAGGTGGTTTGGTGGGTGCGGCGGCGCTCATGGTGGCGGTTGGGTGGAGGAAGAAGGGGTCTGGGGTTTGGGGGTTGAGAAAGAGTTTTTTTGGGGGGGGGGGGGGGGTGGTTTCGAGCGGGTATTTGGTGCTTTTGAAAAACTTAATTGCGCGCTTTATCACCGCTCGCTAAGCAAGGCTTAGGCGGTACGTTATCGCTCAAATCCTTACTTAACTGCATAAGCACTCTCTTTTGTAGCAATCCGTTACGTTAACAAGTTAGTAACTCACTCACTTAGTTAGTATTCGTTAATAATCCGCTCACTCTGTCAGCATTGGTCTATGAGAGTATCTTAATAAACATAAAAACCAGACCAATCGCACGAATTTAGAGGTCTCTCAAACTTGCTGCCCACAAACTGATAGGACTCCAAACTTAAATGCATTCTAAACTTAGAAATTTTTGTATGCACGACGTGTCTTTACACAATATAATTTTAATCATTCATAACAATTTATATCTTTGATCACTATGTTTCTATATTATTTTCTCTATTCCTACTCATCCATATATGTATGTGAAGATACACGCCACCGTGTACTGAAAATTCTCTCTCGAAACCTATATAGGTTGATTAGGTTGTTTTAAACGCCGCACTAATGCCTAGCGACTCCTCGGTGCTGAATTTTGATTACATTTGCCTAGCTAATACGGTATCAAATGAATTGGGCTGATCTATAAGATGGGCTTGGCGTCGATGTTGGCCTGGTCCTGCCATTGACAACATGCATCGTAAATCGCGAAACATATACTATTCTTCTCCCTGATCCGTTTATCCCATCGGGTGTAATCCTCCACGCTCGTCTCTACACAATCACCTCCACTACCTCCATTAAAAATCCGTCACGAAATCATTTCCACATCTGTACGTTTCTCATTGGCCTCTGACTATCTGACGTGTCCTCACTCTATGTGAAACGACCCACATTGAAAACTTCAAGGAAAATCATATTCATAACGGACCCCACTCAGACTCGCCTCCACGACGCGCATCTCGCACGCGTGCCGTACACGACGCCTGTTAATGCATACGATCTCCAAGTTAAGTTGGTCACGCTACTGGAATCACAGATCTGCCGGACCGTTTCGAGCTCCCACCTCGCTCACACTCTCAGACGTCACTTCTTACCTGTCCGACGTCCCACGCCATTTAAATCTCTAACAAAACTAAATCAAAACTTACACTCCCCATCAGAACTAGAAGAAATTAAAGAAAGAAACAAACTCGTGGAAATGGGTAGCAACGAGAAAGGAAGGACGGTTCTTGAGGTGGGAGTTGATGGGGTGGCTCTCATCACCATCGTCAACCCTCCTGTCAATTCCCTCTCCTTTGATGGTATCTATTTTCTTGGCTAAATTTCAACTCTTTGTTTCTGATTGATTCGAAATTGTGCTTATTTTTGCGTCTGTGATCTTGCAGTGTTGTATGGATTGAAAGACAGCTATGAGGAGGCGATGAGGAGAGATGATGTCAAGGCAATTGTTGTTACAGGTGAGTGAGCTGTTTTTGGTATTGGTTGTTTACAGGGGATTTCGGTGTTGAAGCTAATTATGATTTGCGTTACTGGAAAACAGGTGCGAAAGGGAAATTCTCTGGCGGATTTGATATTAGTGCTTTCGGTGGGCTACAAGGCGGGCAGAAAGGTATGCTTTGCTGTTTTATGTGTTCGGAATGGTGTTGTATTGGATTGGTATGTGTTTATCAAGTTAGTGTTGTGTTTTCACAGCGGAGCCGAAGCCTGGTTATATATCTGTGGAGGTTATCACTAACGCTGTCGAAGGTATGTAATCTGTTTCATTTTGAACTCTTTATTGAAACGAAATCGGTAAGGAGGTTACATTGAAGTACTGATGGGTTTGCTTAATTTCCCAGGTGCTAGGAAACCTTCAGTTGCTGCCATTGATGGCCTGGCCTTGGGGGGAGGACTAGAGGTTGCAATGGTAAGTGCTGTAATTTGTTTTTCCCTCGGCTGAAGTTTTTTTTGTACTGGATTTCTTTGGTGAGCTTTTGATTGGTTTCGTGTCAGGCTTGCCATGCTCGGATATCTACTCCGACTGCGCAATTAGGCTTGCCAGAACTTCAGCTTGGACTCATTCCTGGATTTGGAGGTACAGATAGATTTTTCAAATGTTTGAAGTGTATTGTTTGTATCTGGTCACGGCTGTTGTGACTGAGCAAATGAAAAACTCGAACGCATTTAACAATAGACTAATATTTAATTTCCTAGTTACTGTTTTGAGTGTTATTATGTCTTCCACATCTGTAATCCTTTTTGAGTTGCCTACCTTTGTATAATTTCTGTTTATATCTAAAAAATTTCAACATTATGTCCATACCGGTAAGTTTATGACATTATGTACACATATGGGTTATCACAATCTGTTGATATATTGTGTTCATAAGTTGAAATGCATTTCTACTGAAGTTTTCTTATATATTGCCCTCACTTGGATTGGTGGTGGGGGTTGTGTCATGCTCTGCAGCTCATCCAGACATTAAAAGAGAAAGAAACTTAGAGAACATACACTGGTTGTTTATATGTTACTCTTTGCGTGATATTCACAGCCTTGTAATTTCTCAGGAACACAACGGCTTCCACGCCTTGTTGGAATCTCAAAGGCACTTGAAATGATGCTGGTGCGTTGTGGTACCATCTATTTAGTTAGCCTGTAATTTTATGATTTTCTGAATTGCTAAACCATGCCCCTTTGTTTGTGAATGATTAGACTTCAAAACCGGTTAAAGGGGAAGAGGCTCATGATTTAGGCATTGTTGATGCTTTAGTTTCACCTGATGAGTTGGTAAGCACTGCACGTAGGTGGGCCTTGGATATCTTGGAGCATCGGAGACCATGGGTTGCTAGTCTTCATAAGACTGACAAGTTAGAACCTCTCGGTGAAGCTAGGGAAATACTTAAATTTGCAAGAGCTCAAGTACAGAAGCAGGCTCCAAATCTCAAACATCCATTGGTTTGCATTGATGTTGTTGAAGAGGGTATAGCTTCTGGTGGCCGGGCTGGGCTTTGGAAGGTCTTTATCCATTTCAGTATTGTATTCGCTTACTGAAACTTATGGACCTGTAATTTTGAAACATTGGTTCTGACTATTGCAGGAAGCTGAAGAATTTCAAGGACTTCTACGTGCTGACACTTGCAAGAGCTTGGTCCACATCTTCTTTGCTCAACGTGGAACCTCAAAGGTTTGACACTTAGCTTCTTACTGGTAATCTTCATTTGTGAATCTTTATGTACATGTAACAACTGTAAGCTTTTTGGTATATATTGATATAGAAATGTTACTATTTCACTGTCATAATCTGATTTCATAGTATAAGGTGACACTACCACACTTTAAATTGAAAACTGTTTTGAGCCTCGAGAATATTGACTACCTTTTCTCTAATTCAATTTGTGTACGCTTGTTGTGTTACCATATAGGTACCTGGAATTACTGATCGAGGTTTAATGCCGAGACGAGTGACTAAAGTTGCTGTCATTGGTGGAGGGTTGATGGGCTCTGGAATAACCACAGCGTTGATTCTTAGTAATTATCCAGTTATCCTAAAAGAAGTAAATGATAAGTTCTTGCAGGCTGGGATTGGTAGAGTCAAAGGTGAGGTTTTACTATTCATTTATTATTAAAGCCTGTACATAGTATCTTGTTCGAGATGTGTATGTTTATTCTTGTGAAAGATTTATTTTTGGTATTTGGAAGTACCCTCCCTTCTAGATTTATTATCTTTCTTATATTGCCACTGGACTGTGGGACTGTGATTGTTAGTTATCTTCAATTTGTGCGGCATAATGATGGCTAACTAGTTAAATTTCATTTTCGTGGTCCAGCCAATCTGCAGAGCCGTGTCAAGAAAGGGAAAATGACTCGAGAAAAGTTTGAAAAGACATTTGCTCTTCTTAAAGGTGCCCTGGACTATGAAAGCTTTAGGGATGTTGACATGGTCATAGAGGTAATTCTGATAGCATATTTGTTTTTGTCCTTACTGATTCTGCTCTTTTAATGCGACGAAAGCTCTGAAATTTTTCATGTATGCTTGAAACAGGCGGTTATTGAGAAGGTTTCTTTAAAGCAAGAAATTTTTGCTGACCTCGAAAAGTATTGCCCACAACACTGCATACTTGCTAGTAACACTTCCACAATCGACTTGAACCTTATCGGAGAAAAGACCAAATCCCATGATAGAATTATTGGAGCCCATTTCTTTAGGTAATGCTTGTTAAACCTGAGCCCTTATATGTGCAATTCTTCTGGTTTTCTTTAGTGTGAAATTGATCCCTTACTTGTGCTCTTAATGCAGTCCAGCACATATCATGCCACTTTTGGAAATTGTTCGCACTAACAGGACATCTCCACAAGTTATTGTTGATTTGCTAGAAGTTGGGAAGAAGATAAAGAAAACCCCAGTTGTTGTTGGGAACTGCACTGGATTTGCTGTTAACAGAATGTTCTTTCCTTATACCCAAGCTGGTCTTCTGCTTATTGAGCGTGGAGCAGATGTATATCAGATTGACAGGGCGATCACCAAATTTGGAATGCCCATGGGCCCATTCAGGTTAGTAATACTACTGTATTCCACAAATTTATTACTTTATTTGATCCTGTATTGTTAATTTCCCTTTACGTTCCTTTATATTTTCTTTGTTCATGCAGATTGGCTGATTTGGTTGGCTTTGGTGTGGCGATTGCAACTGGCATGCAATTTATTGAGAATTTTCCTGAGCGGACATATAAGTCGATGCTTATCCCCATGATGCAGGAGGATGGGAGAGCAGGTAATTGATTGATCTTGAAGTTGTAGGTAGCTAGTGAAATATGTATTTACTTACTTCTGTTGAACTTCAGCACATGTTTGTCTCATTTTCCTGGCTACTTTTTTAGGTGAAACTACAAAAAGAGGGTTCTATGTTTATGATGACAAACGCAAAGCTAAACCAGATCCTGAATTGAAGAAATACATTGAGAAGTCAATGAGCATTTCTGGGCTTTCAGTAGATGCTAAGGTCTAATATCTTTTTCTCTCTTTAACATATATGTAATGTTATATATACACAAGAGGGCCCTTCCACTAGAGGATCTCTTCTCTTGGCCAATTTATATGACTAATTTAGTCAGCAAACTTTAGTATCTTTGCTGGGTGTTGAACATAGTACCTGATCATTAATATCATTACCTATTTCCTCTCTGACTCTATTTGTGCCATTTGAATACAGCTAGCAAAGTTACCAGAAAAGGACATCGTGGAAATGATCTTTTTCCCTGTTGTGAACGAAGCTTGCAGAGTGTATGCTGAAGGTATTGCTGTAAAAGCTGCTGACCTTGATATTGCTTCAGTTATGGGCATGGGTTTTCCACCTTACAGGTTTGTATATCTGAACTTTGTTTGGATAGCTTAAATGTACCAAAATATCTTCTAAACTTGTTTGGGTACTTCTTATCAGGGGAGGTATCATGTTCTGGGCCGATTTAGTTGGATCCAAATACATATACTCAAGATTGGAGCAATGGTCAAATACCTACGGGGAATTTTTCAAGCCTTGTGCCTATATGGCTGAAAGAGCTGCACAGGGAGCTCCTCTGGTGAGAAATTTGAAAACTAGGCTATGTTTCTCTTGATAGAACTACAGAGGATATGTTCCATTTATCAAATGAGTTTTGAATTCTGGCTTTCAGGATTGATTAGCTTGTTAATTTCTAATTTCTTACAGTCTAACACCCGCTTCCCACTATGTCCTTGCAGAGCTCTCCTTTGAAGCAATCAAAATCTCGGTTATAAATTATGAGAGTTTCTCCACAGCATGGCGCTTCTTGGTTTCTCTTTTCTATAGTCAAAATTTTTTTTTTTCTCATTTTGTTTGTGGTTTAGATGTCTCAGGAACACGTTTAAATAATGTTCGAGGAGATGGGGATTGTGTAACAAGTGATCAGTTGGAAAATAATTGCTGCAATTTACTTGTTCAATGCGTAACATGTGATAACTTTATAGTTAATAATTGATCAGAAATCTATATTGTCAAAATAGATGCTATCCCTGACTCCCTGCCATGTATTATCAAATGCTATGAAATCCTTTTCTTTTTCTTTGTACTCTTGTTTGCAAATTATGTATTTTATTTTGGGCAAATACCATATACGCCAAATTGGACAATTAGATACTTAATGTTTAAAAAAATGATATTTTGGTATCTTAAGTTATGTTTAGTTAGATGGTTTAGTATTTCCGTTAACTTTTTCATTAAATAAAAAGAGTAAAAATTAAACATTTAGGGATCAATTTTTGAACATGCACTCGCCAACAAGAGTACCAAGAAAAAGAAGAACAGACGGAAATTAAGGGAAGAAGTACCCAATTCAATTTTCTGGGAACTCGCCTCATCGAATTCGATATCAACGGGCATCGAGAACCTTATGAAACAGATTCCACATATATGATTGGTGCCTTTGTTGTGCCTCCAGTGACAGTGACAAAAGGTGATCTGAGACTTAAGATATTAATATATTATGGCTGACATTGGTAGGTATACCGATTTTATGTACAAATATCATGTATCAACCGACTTATAATTGGTAGGCAAAATTTTCTACCAAAACTAACTACCGAAGTTGGTATGGTTGGTACTCAGTTGGTAATAGGCCTCTACCAAGTTTAAATTGTGGCTTAAAAAATTGAGATATCAATATATTAGGGCTGACATTGGTATGTATACCGATTTTATGTACCAATATCATGTATCAACCGACTTATGATTGGTAGGCAAAATCCTCTACCAAAACTAACTACCGAAGTTGGTATACTGACTTAGTTGGTACGGTTGGTACTCAGTTGGTAATAGGCCTCTACCAAGTTTAAATTGTAGCCTAAAAAAATGAAGTGATAAATATAATTTTTTCACAAATATAATGCAATGATAGCTTTGGTCTGATGGTATGTGGTTATATTTTCCATCAAAGCAGTCATTGTTGGTTTCAAAACATACCTCTTGCTAAAATTTAAACATTTTATATTTGAATTGTATTTATATCTATAGTATGCTATAAATATAAAACAATACATATATTATATATTATACATATATTTTAATTGTCTTTACATATATTATACATTTTATAGGTTGTTTGTAAAATGTTAGATGTTCAATTCCCGTTTCCTACATAGATATGAGTCTATTTTTGCATAATTACACATGCATTGTTGTTACGGTATACCGATGATATGAAAATCTCAATACCAAGTACTAATCATGTTACCAAGACTGATATGGTATATCGTATCAAGTAAGTCAGTTACCAAGTCTTTGGTATACTAAGTAGGTTGGTACTCGGTTGATTGGTTTCGACATGACCCAAATTGCCAGCCTTATAATATATAATGTGGTTTAATTATTTTAATCGTTTCTGCTTGCTAATTTCTTTAAATATGTGAGCGTCTGTATGTCTATATCATGTGCATGGTGTTCGAATAATATATATTTGTTTGTCTTTTGGATTGTAGATAGTTGAAGACACAAATTCCGACATCAATTGGCACATTAGAACGGATGGCAGGAAGGATTGAAGAACGATATGAGCGTGTAAAGGGTAAAGTTAGAACATTTCGGATTTAGAGATCGGTGTCTGAGTGCTGCTAGCAACCTTTTCCAGGGTTTCCAGTCAATTTCAAATCCTTCGTTTTTCAGTTCTTTTTCACTTCCTCTTTTCCTTCTGTACAATTATTACCCAGCTCAAGATCACAAATCTGTATAGTTACCAATCCTTTTTGTGTTTCCTTATGCAGTCTTCTTCTTCTTCTAGCTACCTTCTTTTTCAAATGTCTACAAAACCATGGCTTTTGTGAATAATGATATGGTGATCAAGCTCGTTGGGATAAAACTAGTGCCGGATACAAGATGAAATTATTACTCGGACTAATTGCAATACATCTTAACAATACAAAAAAAATTGCGGAAAGAAACTAACTAACTAAACCTTACAAAAATGAGACCGCAAAGTTTCAAAATCTTTAATCATCACCTCATACTTAGCCACTTCAGCAAATTCTTTGTAATGTGAACCACATTTTCAATGATTGATTTTTCATCAGACATTTTGGTAAATATAGACATTCAGGAACGTGGATTCCCCTAGATACTCAACAAAATAGATAATATTTCACTACAACAATAAACCTAGATGAGTGTTAAGTGTTATTATGTAATTTATATAATTAATGTTAAGCTTTACATACCCTAACCAGCAGTGGCGTAACCAGAAATCCTTTATAGGAGGGTCAAAATATAAATAGATTATATTAAGCATGAAAATTATTCTAGAACTAGGTTGTGAGATTTATAGTAAATTGCAAATAGTGTATGATACTATATAACTTAATCCCAAAATGTTTATGATGCATGGTACTGAAACTAATGCCTAATTGGACTAACCATGTAAACTAAGAAGTAAATCTTACAAGACATTATGGGAAATTAAATCAATGGTTAAGGGCAAGCGGTGGTCTTCCATTAACAAAAAAGGAATAATACTAAGGCCGAGCATAAGAAGAAGAAAATAAAAGAAAAATATAATATGATGTTAGGCTAACAAATATATATAGTATTCTTTCATTAACAAAAAAGAAATAATACTAAGGCTGAGCATAAGAAGAAGAGAATAAAAGGAAAATATAATATGATGTAAGGCCAACAAATTAGAAATTCTTGTATGCACGACGTGTATTTACACGACACAATCTTAACCGTTCATAACAATTCATATGTTTGACCACCATGTTTCTATATTATTTCTTCTAATCCTGACCATCCATGTATGTATGTGAAGATACACGCCGTGTACTAAAGACACTCTCCCAACAAATATATATATATATATATAGTATTCTTTTGAGTTAAGAATTTAGAAAAAAATGTAGGTAAATTGGTTTGGTTTCTATTTTTCGATGATTTCATGGGGGTCAAATATGTGTGTAATGATACTACATGTATTGGAAAGTAAAAAAATTTCAACAAATCAGCAACATGGTAACAAGTTAAGAAGGGTCAATATTAAACCTCCTGGCCCTATGCTGGCTACGCCCCTGCTAACCAGCCAAACCAAAGATGCAAACATGTTATATAATGCTTGTTTAGAGATTGTTTTAGAAGTATTTAGTTGTATATATGTGCCAATAATTATTTGTAATTATGTTCACCCTGAGAATTTTGCCCCTTCTCAAAATTGCAACTTTATGCCTTTGGTTGGCAAGAGGGTCTGATGAGATTTTGATCTGTCTTTGTATACTAATTATGACTTCATTCAGTAGGCAGTTTACAAGGATTTTGACTAGAAGTTTGTAACCACATACATAAAGCTTGTATGCTAGTTTTACATTGGCTTTCAGTCCTTTCACTATAACATTGTTTAAGCCTTGGTGAGCCTTACACCTATATATAGAACTGTGTCAAAATTTATACTGGTTTATGATTAAGCTTAAACCTACATATAAAACCTGTGTCTGTCAAAATTTTCACCTAATTCTCACCCGGGGCTAGATCTGCCAGTGGATAAAACTGATAAACAGTCAGTGAAATAGAGAAGACTAGTATCATACATGGTTGAAGTTTCCGTGGATATATAAATTTTTGTTGTTATATCTTCTTCTTTTTTAGTCGAAATGTAAAGTTGTATTAGATGATCCAACAGACCCACAACAATACAAAATGTATAAACATGAAACAAAGACACATAAGCCCAACAAAAGAAAAATAAAGTCTCTAAAAGACTTGACCCAAACAAAGGTTGGGATCACATATGCCCAAACAAAAGTTGGGTTGGGAGAACATAAACCCAAACAAGAGTTGGGAGCCCATAATAAGAACTAGAAAACCTTAGAAAGCTATCTAGCAGCCACCAAGACGAGCATGCCCGCACCTTCAAAAAACTACCTCCGTCGCCTCCATGTCTTAGCCTAAAGAGGAGCAGTCCCCATATCACCTTCTCACCTCCTTCTATACCGGTTGGAGCAAACATAGAGCTCAAGAACGCTCAAGAAACACCAAGTAACCTAGCTGAGTGTGTTTGCGAAAGCAATCAAGCCACTCGTTTTTGTAGGACGACAAATCCACCAACGGGCGCAAGTTCGTTTATCGGTAGATCGAAGCAAATCCGAAACCATTTAGACCAATTTCATCCATGAGGAGAAAAACACTGCTGATGTTCAGTAGTAGATTTGGAAAATAGGACACGAACTTTGCTGATAAGAGAGCATAATTAGGTTGTAAGTGTAGAGAATGGAAGAAGTGGAGGGGTATTGAAGGTGCTAAGAGTGAGATGTACTCACAATAGTGAATGACCGATGAGAGCAGCATTGATTGTGAAGGGATAGAAGTGGTAGAGGGGTGATGTAATTGAAGAAGAAAGAGGAAAGAGAAAATGGATCTACAAAAAGGAGGTTGTGTGCAAGGGACGGAAGAGATGGAGTGAGTGGATAGTGTTGGTACAAGAATTGTTGGCTATCCCTTTATGATCAAAACACAAGGATACATGCTACATGTTGTAGCCTGGTAGCAAGGACTACTCAAGTGAAGAATGAAGAACCTGTCAGATTTCATATGCATCAGTTAGTTCATGCATGTGCATCACATTCATTCACTAAGGATGGCAGCCGTGCTTGCCATCCCGATTACACGGATACCCCTGCTGTATCTGTTCTATCTTCTGGGTCTGACCATGTGCATATTCAAATGTGCTTGCTTCAGTTTTCTAAGTGTTTGACTTTCAAATACCTTTTAGCAAAACATTAGTCTATTCATACCTGAGCTCCAAGTTAGTCTAGGGTGGTGTGGCAAACCAACCCGTGACCACATAACTTGAGCCTTTGGGAACCAGCTGGATTTTGTGATTCAAAAAACCAAGTTGACAACTGCCTATATGTTGCACCGCCCAAGCTATCAGCTGTCCTAAGTGTCCTTTTAGGAAAAGTGGTTTTGTAGAGTCTTTATGTTTGACTAAATCTAGCCTAGTTTTCCCAAAACCTTTTGTCTTATCCTTTTGGCTTTAGTCTTTCCTAGGAAAGTCTATTCTCAGCTTTTGTCTTGTGAGTGGAGGGATCCCTAGGGTACTATCCGTCCTAGTCTCCAGAAAAGCAGCTTAAAGTCCAAAAGAATCTTGTTGATGTGGCAAACGTGCTTGCTTCCTCATAGCTGTGCACTTTGCCTATAAATAGAGAGCAAGACCTCTCTTGCTCCTTGGTTGTTGAAAATTGTCATTTGCATTTTCTCCCTTTGAGTCTTAGCTTTATTGCTTCCTTGCTCCTTTGCTCTAAGTCTTCCTTGTTGATTATAAATCTTAGAGCTGAGCATCAAAACATTTTCAAAACTCATTTCATTGTTCATGCATACCTTGAAGGTGTCTAGGTGATGCAACCCGGTGAAGTCTTCATAAAGAATTAGCAAAGGTGTTAGCTAAGTTCGTGTGAAGCAAGGTGTAAGCTGTCTTTGAGAATTAGCTAAAGGTGTTAGTTGAATTCTGCATAGAAGCTTAGATTCGCGCTATGTGTAAAACACTTGAGTGACGAGAGAGCAAGTTCAGTTGTGTGCTAGTAGTTAGACTAGGCAGGATGGCTAGGTGTTGTGCCATCCTCTGAGTTGTGAGTCTTGTAAGAAGTGTCTTTACAATAGTGGAATCGTTTGTCTCTCAAGAGTTAGAGGCACGTAGTTTTTCTCCCTGGGTGCAGGGTTTCTGCGTATAAAAAACGTACTGGTGTTATATCTTTTACTTTCAGTACTTGCCTTTTTATTTACACAACTTAGTCTCACAGCAAACAGGATAGCACAATCTTTGCTATCCTTGTGCGCGGGATAGAGCAAAAAAAGTTGTCAGGGCCTATTCACCCCCCCCCCCCTCTAGGACCTTCAAGTGGTATCAGAGCGGGTCGCTAGCCTAGCTAGTGAGATCCCTCTGTGTCCCGAGAATGGACCGTGGTAGAGGCCCTACCCCTGTGAATACTCCACCATTCTTTGATGGAACGGATTATTCCCAGTGGAAGGTAATGATGACCGCTTTCCTTATCTCCCAAGATGATGGGAGACAATGGACTATGGTCGAAGAGGGTTGGAAACACCCTATGAAACACATGAATGAGGGTTCTGCCGTATTAATGCAGAAACCCAAATCTGAATGGGATGATATTGAAAAAGGTGATTTTAGGATGAACATCAAAGCTCTCAACAGCTTGTTTTCTGCACTATCTGAAAAAGAGCGGAGAAGGATCATCACTTGTCCTACCGCTAAGAATGCTTGGGATACTTTATCCACTACCTATGAGGGTAACACTAGGGTAAAGGCTCAGAAACTTCAGAGCCTGTTCCTTGAGTTTGAGGAAATGTCTATGCGTGAGGATGAGAGTATAGATGAGTTTCATGGTCGCCTTCTTAGTATCACGAACCAGTGTCAAGGATTGGAAGACCCCATTCCCTCCCATAGGATTGTCAAAAAATTCCTTCGTGCTCTTCCGTCTAGTTATGAGGCTAAGCAAATTGCCATAGAGGAAGCCCAGAATCTAGACACCTATTCCTTAGATGAGTTGGTAGGAAACTTGAAAGTTTTCGAGTCTAAGAGAAAGAAGTCTAGGAAGGAAAAGACCATAGCCTTATCCACTGTCAATGAGGTAGATGAGAAAGAAAAGGAACCGGAGGTTCTTGAGGATAGTTTGGATGAGATTGCCTACCTAACTAAACAGTTTGATAAGTTTCTTAGGAAGAGAAGGTCTTTCCCTGTTGGTCGTTATCCCTCCCGAGGATCAGCTTCTAGGAATCCCAAACCTAGTGATACCACAGGCGATAGGACTCCCAAGCCTAAAACCTTTCAGAAAAGTGATAAGTGCTATGAGTGTGGTGGTGTCGGACATAGATCTGTTGAATGTCCAAGTAGGAAGAATAAATCCCACAGAGCTTTTAAGGTGTCTTGGAGTGATAGTGATTCCGAGCAATTCTCCGATCATGATGATGAGGATATAGCTCTTGTTGCCTCTATTGAGTTAGATGAGTTCCTTGAGGATGATGACTGTGATATCTCCATGCACAATAAGTGTTCTAGGTTAGTGTCTGCCTCTAAGTCCATGCTTGCAAAAATTGAAGCTCTAGGTTAGTGTCTGCCTCTAAGTCCATGCTTGCAAAAATTGAAGCTCTCTCTAATGAGCTTTCGGAATGCAAGGAGACCAATGAAGGGATGCATGAGAAGTTGCTATCCCTCAAGTCAAAATGGAAGACAGAAAAGGTTTGTCTAGAGGACCAAGTATTGTCTCTGCAAACTAGTCTAGATTCTCAGACCAAACTAGTTTCTACTCTAACCTCTGAAAAGTCAGATCTTGAGAAAGCCCTAATTGATTCACGTCAACAATTTGAGAAGTTCTCTCTTGGGTCCGAAAAGCTGACTAAGATTTGTGGTTTGGGTAAGTCCGATAGGGACAAGTCTGGTCTAGGGTTTGTATCTGGAAGTTGCTCTAGTCAGGGTAACAAGACCGTGTTTGTCAAGAGCAAAGAGTCCTTGAATCCAACTTCCTTAGAGCCTACTAGGTCACAACGTTTTGTTCCCACTTGTCATTATTGTGGAGTAACTGGACACATCCGTCCTCGTTGTAGGAAGCTTAGATTCAGTCAGCAAAACTCTAGGAAGTCACAGAAGAAGGAGAGTATCACTACTTTTCAGTCAACTCTTGAGGACTCCCTTAAGGAGCTATCTAGGATAGCACAGAGTCTTGCCATCCCAAAGCCAAAAATCCCAGCTAGGAATCCTCCTGCTAGGAGAAGAGCCAACCCTAAGGTAGGAAAGGCTAGGAGAACTTTTGAGACAAATTCTCTTGATAAACATGTTCGAGACCATGATTTTGATGATGACGATCTGTCATGTTTTGTTACAAGGGTCAGCTTCCATCCTAAACCTCAGGATAGGATAGTAGCCATCTGCAATGTCGCCCTTACTGCTCTTTCAACTAGGAAGCCCGACTCTTGGTATGTTGATAGTGGTTGTTCTAGGCACATGACTGGAGACCGAAAGTGGTTCTCATCCATGGATGAGACATATCCATCAGGCAGTGTTGTGTTTGGGGATGGTGCCAAGACTAAGATCATAGGCAAAGGGACAGTTAGTACTCCTGGTCTCCCATGTCTGAAGAATGTTCTTCTTGTCAGAGGTCTAGAAGTCAGTCTGTTGAGTGTCAGTCAGATTGTGGATGAACATGACTCTGTCACTTTTGACAAGTCAAGATGTCTCATCTTAGATGAGAAAGGTAGGAGTATCATGAGAGGTGATAGGACTAGAGATCAATGTTATTGTATCTCTGCCCATGAGAAGTTCACTCCCCAAATCTGTTTTCGATCTCAAGTTGCCGAGGACCTTCATGATCTATGGCATAGACGTATGTGTCATCTCAACCATCAAGACATTGTCAAGCTCTCTGCAAAATCCGGGGTAAGAGGACTACCTAAGCTCACAGGTAAGTCCCCAGGTATGTGTGGGGATTGCAAGATGGGTAAGCTAACCCGTACCTCTCATCCTTCACTCTCTGCTAAACCTACTTCCAAAGTTTTACAATTAGTGCATCTTGATTTAGTAGGTCCCATTGACACCGAAAGTGTTGGTGGTAGGAAGTATGTGCTTGTTATTGTTGATGATTTCTCTAGGTTTACTTGGGTAAAATTTTTGGCAAGTAAAGATGAAACTTTTGAGAAATATTTTAGCTTTGCAAAACAAGTCACAAATGAGAAGTCACATGAGAGGTTGCATATTGTTAGGATCAGATCCGATCATGGCACTGAATTTGAAAATGCAAATTTTGCTGATTATTGTGATGAATATGGTGTGCACCATGAGTTCTCTGCTCCTATCACTCCCCAACACAATGGGATAGTTGAAAGGAAGAATAGAGCATTGGTTGAAATGGGTAGAGTAATGCTAAACTCAGCTGAACTCGCTCACTCTTTTTGGGCTGAGGCTGTTAACAATGCTTGTTACACTTTGAATAGGGTTATCTTTAGACCTGGAACCTTCAAGACTCCTTACGAGTTATGGAAGGGAAGGATACCTAATATATCACATCTCAAGGTGTTTGGGAGTCCTTGTTACATTTATAAGGATAGAGAATATCTGACCAAATTTGATGCTAAATGTGATAAAGGTATTTTTCTTGGTTATGCCTTGAACAGTCGTGCTTATCGTGTGTACAACAAAATATCTTGCAAAATTATGGAAACCATAAATGTTGCTATTGATGATTCCCTTGTTTGCTGTCACGGTTCTCCTCATGTTCCTATGCAGGAACAAGAGCCAACTCAGAGCCTAGCTCTCAAAGACAAACCTTCCACATCTGAAGTGGAAGAAGAGGTAAGTGACCCTGATCTTCCGGCTGAGATCCTCACTGATGGGATAGATGCAACCTTAGCTATCCAGAAGCCTCACATAACTGGTAAGCGCCAAGTTCAGAAAGATCACAATTCCTCCGACATCATTGGTAAGCTTGATGAGCCAAGAAAGACAAGGGGTAAGTCTGCTCAGTTGGTAAGCAACTTTACTATGCTTAGAAGTTTTCTAGCTCTTTTCAAAAGTGAGATCAATGAGATCACTTGTTATGGTTTTGTGTCCACTATTGAGCCTAAGAATGTGAAAGAGGCCTTGTTAGATGTTGAGTGGATAGGTGCTATGCAAGAAGAGCTTAATCAATTTGAGAGGAGTAGAGTGTGGCATTTAGTTCCTAGGCCAAGTGATAAGAATGTCATAGGAACCAAATGGGTGTTCAAGAATAAGTCTGATGAGAAGGGAGTGATAACCCGTAACAAAGCCCGATTGGTTGTGCAGGGTTATTCCCAAATTGAGGGGTTAGATTTTGATGAAACTTTTGCCCCTGTTGCTAGATTAGAATCTGTGCGTCTCCTTCTAGCCATGGCATGTCATTTGAAATTAACTCTATATCAAATGGATGTGAAGAGTGCCTTTCTGAATGGTATCCTCAAGGAGGAAGTCTATGTGGCACAACCCCCAGGATTTCAGAGTGTCAGCCATCCCAACCATGTGTATAGGTTAGATAAGGCCCTCTATGGTCTTAAGCAAGCCCCTAGGGCTTGGTAGGAGAGACTCTCTACACATTTGACTGAGAACGGGTATGTGAGAGGTTCTATTGACAAGACTATGTTTGTCAAGTGTACCTCTAAGGACATTATCATTGCCCAAGTGTATGTGGATGACATTGTGTTTGGATCCACATCCGAGACCCTAGTGAAAGAATTTACCACTCTCATGACTAAGGAGTTTGAAATGAGTTTGTGTGGTAAGCTTAGTTATTTCCTAGGTTTGCAAGTGTCTCAAGGTAAGGATGGATTATTCATCTCTCAATCGAAGTATGCCAAGGAACTTATCAAGAAGTTCGGGATGGAAACCTCCACTGCTGTCCAAAATCCAATGGGGACAAGTTGCAAAATCAGTGCTGATCTTGAAGGGATAGATGCTGATCCAACTCTCTACAGGAGTATGATTGGTAGTCTGCTATATCTCACGGCCAACATGCCAGATATTGCTTTCAGCGTTGGGGTGTGCGCTAGGTATCAAGCCAACCCCAAGGAGTCTCATGTTAAGGCGGTAAAACGTATCATTAAATATATCAAGTATACTTCTGATTATGGCATCAAGTATACTTTTGATACTAACGTTGAGATTGCAGGATACTCGGACTCCGATTGGGCCGGAGATGCTAATGACCGGAAAAGCACTTCCGGGGGCTGTTTCTTTGTTGGGAACAACTTGGTATCGTGGCACAGTAAGAAACAGAACTGTGTTTCGCTGTCCACCGCTCAGGCTGAATACATTGCAGCCGGCAGTTGTTGCACTCAGCTGCTTTGGATGAAGCAAATGCTCTCTGACTACGGATTCAAGCAAGGTATGCTATCCTTATTTTGTGATAATACCTCTGCCATCAATATCTCTAAGAATCCTGTGTTGCATTCTAGGACAAAGCATATAGAAATAAGGTATCATTTCATAAGGAACCTAGTTGAAGAGAAACTGCTTGAATTGTCTTTTATTCCAACTGAGCAACAACTAGCCGATTTGTTCACAAAACCACTTGACAATGCTCGGTTCACCAGCCTTCGTCAGGCCATTGGTGTGGGTAACAATGATTGATTTTTCTCCCCTGTACCTAAGTATGTAGTGTAGGGTTTATTGTTCCATGGAAAATCAAAAAAAATTTATATTTGTTGTTGTGGTTCTTATGGTCTCCTCGAGTTTAGGATGCCTAAGTTTGTTGATATCCCAGGATATGTTTTGGTTGATCTTAACCTAAGGATGTGTCTAGGGTTTTCATTAGCTTCCCTTACTCTAATCTTTGCATGACTATGTGTTTCTACACACTCTTCTGTGGTCTGGTTATTATGACAAATAGAAGAAATATATGTCTCACTTTAAGCTTCTCTAAGTGGTGTGCAATATGGTGAGCTATATAATTGAGATAAGTAAGTGCAGTGAAGTTGTTCCAAGCTAGTCTCAAAGTATACATTCCTTGGTCGTGACAAACGATATAAGGGTGGGAAGAAACGAGACTAGTTTGAGGTTGAAGTTGGTTGATAAAAATATTTTTTACCAAACTAATCTCAAAGTATACATTCCTTGGTCGTGACGAACGATATAAGGGTGGGCAGAAATGAGATTGGTTTGACGTCTTTGAAGAAAGGTTGGAACTTCACAAATATAACAAACTGTGTAAGCTAGCCAGTTCTCACATCTGTGAGGATTGCTGAGTTATGATCTATCCTTCTATGGGTTTGGAAAACTGTCCTTGACGTGTCCTTGTTACACGTGTTGCCCTAAAATCAACTGGTTTGGGAGTCAACGACAATGTTTTCTCGTTATATAAACCTATGAGGACGACCTTTCAGCTAGGCCTTCAAAATGAAAATAAATAACAGTGCTGAAAATGTTCTCTGGAGATATAAGGAGGGAAAAGACCTCTGGTCTCAGTTTCTTTGTGATATCTCACTGCTTATCTCAGTTGATGTAATCATATGCTCCATTAAGATTGCTTTTCACACACACACTCCTTCTGATATATGTCATGATATATGGATCATGTAATTTTGTTAGTCATATGGTCATGTGTGGCATTGTGTGAGTAGGTGAGGTTAATAGAAACCCTAGTGTCCATGCTTTGTGTGTTTATGCACCACATATCCTAAAACATTGGGATTCGTTCTTTCTCTATTTTTTTGCTCAAGGTGTTAAATTTGTTAGTTTCTTTTTCAAATTTATGCACTTTCTAAGGGGGAGTAAATTCAAAAATTGGGACACTCACGGGTTTACACATGTTTAAGCCTTTTGTTGCTTGTGTTGGTATGTGAACCTTGCTTTTGCTAGGATGGCAGTTGCCTTTTGTATCTCTTATGTTGTTTGCAGTCCTAGGATTTTTTGAGTTTCTATGAGGACTTCTAGGCTTATAAGAGGGCTTTGCTTTCGGTTCTGAGATGGGCTAGGCCTATTCTCCCATGGACTCTTGTGAGGGTCAGCTTTTGAGAAAAAGAGGGGGAGACTTCCCACAGCCGTTGGGGGTTTGCAATTCTCAAGACGGCTACGTCTAATCAGGGTTGCTTTTTGCATGCCTATTAAAAACTAGTTTCTCCTTCCACTCTTTCATCTTCTTCACCAGTCACTTCGCTTCCTCATCTCTCTCACCAATTCTCATCTCTGTTTCTTCATCCTCATTCCTCTCCTCCATTCCCATGGCTGAACCAAACCAAAACTCTGCTGCAAAAGAAACCGGGTCAGTGACCTCTCCAATGGTTTCTTCTTCGCTCCGAGCGAATTCTGATCCCTTGCTTACTGCTTCTCAAGTGTTGAGAGCTTTCTCCTCCTCTCCGAGTTCTACTCCCATCTCCTCCGCTGTCGCTACTCCTTCCCTTGTCCCTGTACAAGTGGATTCCACTATCGTTGCACCTCATCCATCCACTAAAGAGGTTGAAGCCTCCATTGCTGCAACCTTGAATGAAATTAGGAAGAGAAAGGGCACCATTCATGCTGGATCTGCTCGGGCCAAGAAGATCAAGCCTTCTGGCATGGGTCGCACTCAAGGGATACTCGATGCCCTTGCATCCCGCTCCAGGGATTTGCCAAGTCCGGACCTTCCTCCACCGGCGCCGCCCCCAAATCTGCCAAGGATCCACTTCCCAAGGTTGGAAAACAGCCCAAATTTCCAATTCTTGATGACGATGATGAAGAAGAAGAGCCTATGGAGCTCTCTGGTTCCTCCAGTTCTGATCCGGAATTTCGCGCTCCTCGCCGTCGTATCACCAGGAACTCCGGCAAGCCAATCGCCGGCTCTTCTAAGTCTGGATCGAAGGATTCCTCTGGACCTTCCAAACCTTCCAAAGCCAAGCCTATTGGAGCCCAGGATGGGAGACCCTCGTTGCCTCTTAAGAAAAGGATGTTTGAGGTAACTGATATCCCCTCTAAATCTCATTTCCGTTCCAATAAAGCCATGTCCGTCTTCTCTTCTGTCACTATCAGTAGACCCATTATCTATGAGAAGCCATTTGATTTTACAAACATTCCTCCAGCAGTTAAGCTTTTTGTTGATAGGCTAGGGTGGGTCAAAGCTTTGGAGTCATTTCCTAGGGTCAACATCTCTTTAGTTCAGGAATTCTATGCTAACTTCCCTGAGAATGTCCCTTCTGAGATTAAGCTTAGGTCCACTGATCCCATTATGGTTTGGGTGAGGGGAGTGGAAGTTGATATCCGGCCAGCTAGGATACGTGAGGTCTTATCCCTCCCGATTACTGAGAAGCATACCATGACTAAGGTTTTTCAATACAGGGATTCAACAACCATAGATCACCTTGCCTCTCTCATGTACTACCCTCCTCCTACTGAGCCTCTCTCAGATCCTTTTCTCTCCAGTAGCCTCATGCCTGAGTGGTACAAGTTTATGACCTTTGTAGCTAGGTCTCTTCTCACTCCCACAACCCAAACCAGCAAAATCACTCACCTGCAAGCTGTTTTGATTGCCTACTTCTGTGACAAAACCAAGCCTCTCCTTCCAGCCGAGTACTATATCTTTCAGGCTATCAGACGCGCTGCTATCCCTCAGCGTCTCTCTGTCTCCAGCTCCATTGTTTTTCCGGCTGTGATCACTCTTCTCTGCATCAAGAGCAATGTCCCATTCCATGGCGATGATGCTCTTGCCCTGCCTGTCAACCCTGTTGACCGTGTCACAATTGCCAAATCCGCTGCTCAGTCCGGGTTATATGTTGAGTCTTTGGAGCAGACCTTGCTGAAAAAGGAGATCAAGCTCATTGTGGACAAGGCAATGCAGGAGGCAGTCATTGGTTTTAGGGACTATGTTGGACATCAGTTCTACACCTTCAAGAAGGAGATGCCTGCGATCTTAAGGGAGTTTGAGCGCAGCAGAGATGAGGATGCCTCTGGTTCTTCCACTGCTTCTTCTCAGGATCCGCATGCCTCCTCTGATCCTGATGATAAGGAGAGTGAAAGTGATGATGATGTGATCCGCAGGGAGTCCAGTGATGATGAGGATGCTTCTATTTAGGTTTTCTGTTATGGTTTTCTGCATTAATGTTGTTTTTATCCATTCTCGGATGTAGGTTGTTTTTATGTTGAACATCGGTTTCTCTGTTTCCCTTTGGCATTCACTGCCAAAAATGGGGAGAACTAATTGTAGGGCTTATGTTGTCAAAACTCTGAATTATGTATGAATGCTGTGTGGTTATTTTCTTGACTTATGTTGTTTGCTGGTTATGCTATTCTGTTGGTTATGATGCATGATTGTCTTGGTATCCCACAGCTTGTGTTTCATAAGAGTTTTTGGCCCTCCATACCTTCACTTGTTCTTGAGATGTTTGTGCAGGTGTTTAGTCTATTCTTGTGTTTAGAACCAGCACAACCTTTGAAGGTGTGTTTTGATCAGGAATGCCAAAGGGGGAGATTGTTGGTACAAGAATTGTTGGCTATCCCTTTATGATCAAAACACAAGGATACATGCTACATGTTGTAGCCTGGTAGCAAGGACTACTCAAGTGAAGAATGAAGAACCTGTCAGATTTCATATGCATCAGTTAGTTCATGCATGTGCATCACATTCATTCACTAAGGATGGCAGCCGTGCTTGCCATCCCGATTACACGGATACCCCTGCTGTATCTGTTCTATCTTCTGGGTCTGACCATGTGCATATTCAAATGTGCTTGCTTCAGTTTTCTAAGTGTTTGACTTTCAAATACCTTTTAGCAAAACATTAGTCTATTCATACTTGAGCTCCAAGTTAGTCTAGGGTGGTGTGGCAAACCAACCCGTGACCACATAACTTGAGCCTTTGGGAACCAGCTGGATTTTGTGATTCAAAAAACCAAGTTGACAGCTGCCTATATGTTGCACCGCCCAAGCTATCAGCTGTCCTAAGTGTCCTTTTAGGAAAAGTGGTTTTGTAGAGTCTTTATGTTTGACTAAATCTAGCCTAGTTTTCCCAAAACCTTTTGTCTTATCCTTTTGGCTTTAGTCTTTCCTAGGAAAGTCTATTCTCAGCTTTTGTCTTGTGAGTGGAGGGATCCCTAGGGTACTATCCGTCCTAGTCTCCAGAAAAGCAGCTTAAAGTCCAAAAGAATCTTGTTGATGTGGCAAACGTGCTTGCTTCCTCATAGCTGTGCACTTTGCCTATAAATAGAGAGCAAGACCTCTCTTGCTCCTTGGTTGTTGAAAATTGTCATTTGCATTTTCTCCCTTTGAGTCTTAGCTTTATTGCTTCCTTGCTCCTTTGCTCTAAGTCTTCCTTGTTGATTATAAATCTTAGAGCTGAGCATCAAAACATTTTCAAAACCCATTTCATTGTTCATGCATACCTTGAAGGTGTCTAGGTGATGCAACCCGGTGAAGTCTTCATAAAGAATTAGCAAAGGTGTTAGCTAAGTTCGTGTGAAGCAAGGTGTAAGCTGTCTTTGAGAATTAGCTAAAGGTGTTAGTTGAATTCTGCATAGAAGCTTAGATTCGCGCTATGTGTAAAACACTTGAGTGACGAGAGAGCAAGTTCAGTTGTGTGCTAGTAGTTAGACTAGGCAGGATGGCTAGGTGTTGTGCCATCCTCTGAGTTGTGAGTCTTGTAAGAAGTGTCTTTACAATAGTGGAATCGTTTGTCTCTCAAGAGTTAGAGGCACGCAGTTTTTCTCCCTGGGTGCAGGGTTTCTGCGTATAAAAAATGTACTGGTGTTATATCTTTTACTTTCAGTACTTGCCTTTTTATTTACACAACTTAGTCTCACAGCAAACAGGATAGCACAATCTTTGCTATCCTTGTGCGCGGGATAGAGCAAAAAAAGTTGTCAGGGCCTATTCACCCCCCCCTCTAAGACCTTCAGATAGGATGGAGATGATGGTGGTGGTGGAAGGGGTTGGCTTCGGACGACTCTCAAAATATTGGTTGTGGTGGAGAAAATTTCTAGAGAGAAGGAAGAGCCTCTCTCTCTAGAAATTTTCTAACTAAGATCGTTGATGTTATATTTACTGTTTGTTTGTTGTGGGCACTTTTTGGATGAGGATGTACGACATTGAGACAAGCATGGCCGAGCCCAAAATCTTTCGCTTTTGTCTGAGTTAACGGAAACTAGGCCTAGGAAACTTTTAAGACTGAGAATCCAAAGAAGTTACTGTTGTGTTTCTTTCCAGTAACTCTGTACCTGTTAACAATAGTGAATCGAACATTCTCAAAAGGCTTAGCAAGAGGTGCATGGCGTGGGAGCTAGAAAAGTATAAGTTAAGAAGAAATCCCGACAGTGGCTGGTCTATCGTTAAAGGTATTGGGTATAAGGGATATGATTATTTAGGACAGATATTGGTAGATTGTTTAAGCTTGCTACTTGGTTTGCATATGTGTTTTTAGAGTTGTATTTGGATCTGAGAATGGGATGGGATATGAGAAATTGCTTGGCTGGGAAGAAGAAGCATGGTAGAAGAAGATTGCTAAAGAGCTTGCTAGCCTCCTCCATTCTGGTTTTCTTAATTTGGTTAATAACATCAGCTATTTATAAACAAGCAGTAGGGAATCTTAGTTGAATGTTTTTACTGTTGGATAAAAAGATGGCTTGGTTAAAAACATATATTGGTTTTTGTAGAAGGCTTGTCAGGTTGTGTTTAAAACTGGAATTGTAAAAAGGCTTTGAAAGTGTGATTGTAGGCTTTGGGCAGATTTCACTCAGAAAATCTACAGCTGGGATTTTGTTATTGTTTTGCATCATATTTTATTATGTGGCTGGAAATAAAAAGTTTACTTTTTTATTTTGGTCTAAAGGGTTTGGGCTTGGGCTTGGGCTTGGGCTTGGGCTTGGGCTTGGGCTTGGGCTTGGGCTTTGGGTCTTTCTTCTTCATTTATCCGTATTAAAAGTTAGGTCATTGGACATGAATTTCGGTCTCAAGTCCAAAATTACAAACAATCCTAAAACTAATAGCGGACCTCATGCTTTTCCGTTACCTTCCACACCACACTCATTCTTGAAAGCCCCAAAATGCATGAATATGGCTTGAGTCCACGTGCATGACATGATGTTTGCGAGTATAATTTAGCTTAAAGTGTGAATTGGGGTTGACGAATTAATTGGGTCTGCTAGCTGGATTTTTAGGCCATTCATATGTGTTCTGACTTCTGACCATTATAATTGGCACTTAAGCATATGATTGAGCGAAGAATATGTTAGGACTTGTAGTATGTTAGGGTAGTTATTATATATATTAAAATAAGTTGAGATATATAGGTCCATGTAATCCTGTAATTGGTAAGTCCTTCATGATATTCCACAGTCGAAAGTCAAAACATTAGAGCTGCTTCTCATGGTTTGGTGTTGGAAGTGGTGCTTGCAAGAGGATCTATGGTAGAAGCAAGAGGAACAGAACTTGTCCACCCCAATTTTGTGAGATCAGTGGTGCTAGTGCCCGACATATTCTGTCGCAGTTGGACGAATGATGTTAAGAACTTAAGATCCGGGAAGTTGGCCCAAAGCGGGAAGAGAATCATAGCAAACCATTGACAGGGACTTGAACCCCCATCAAGAAATAGAACTAGCAAATCGTAAGGTCGAGAAACTCAACGCAATTATACTTGAACCACTTGGAGTTGGGCTTTCTTTTCGCACTATCACATATACAAAAATAATAGGAAAAATTGGATTCAATTATCAGCTGTTCCTATCAGAAATAGGATTGACTACCAACTTGCTGCACGGAGGATTGTGGTTGCCCCTTGAACCCTTAAAACCACAAGTCTGATAATGTTTGATTGGTTTCTATTTGATCTGAGTTATGGTTCAAGGCCGGAACTCGGAAGAGATGTGGCTACATATATACTATATATATATGGTTGGTCTTCTATTGATGTTAATTTAAGGGGTTGTCTACGGTATTGAGATGTATATCATTGACATAAATGACAAGTTAAATGAGTAAAATTTAAAACATTGGCAACAAAATTACTACATTTGTTTTACATATTTACATATAATTGAACAAAGTTACTACAATAATGACAACAAGTTGTTCATAAACTTGTAAATTATCTTAAGTTAAGTAATTACATATAATCAAGGAATAAAATATCCAAAATATCCTCGATATTTTCTCAAAATTTCTGTTTTTTACAATTACCGATATTAATTTTCATATTTTTCCGATATTTTATATTTAATCTATTTTTGGTTGAATATATAACTTTTAGATAAAATTTGGTAAAATTTCTATCAATATTTGATATTATCTCGATATATTCATTAAGATTTCATTTTTTCAAACTACCGAAATTTCTATGATCGTCGATATTTTACTCCTTACCTCTAATAGAACAAAAATTACTCAAGTAATAACTATCTTTATCAAAATAACAACAAATTTGTTGTCATATCGATAAATATAAGTATCACAAACATGTAAGTATCTTAAAAAATTCCTAATTTAAGTCAGCTTGACATTTCTTTTTCCTTTGATCAAATAAAGGGAAAATGGTGCTACAATCATAACAGGGCGGATTTAGTTACAAGCCTGGTTGGCCGGGCTGAAGCCAACCTTAGATTTTTAGATCACTTCTTATAATCCCTAAAACGTACGTGAATACACTTCTTTTGATAGTTTTGATCAGGGGAGGTAACATGTTCAGGGTCGATTCACTTGAATTGAAATGCATATATATATATATATATATTCAAGATTGGAGCTAGCAATGATGAAATATTTACGGTGAATTTTTTATCACTTGTGACTATTTGGCTGAAAGGGCTGCACAGCAGGATGCCTATTTACATAAGGTATGGTATTGCTTCCTATATATGTTTCCTTGAGCTCTTTATCAAAGCAATCAGATTCTCTGTTATAAGTTGCAAGAATCAAAGTTTTCCCACAACATGGTGAGTTGGTGACCTATCATTTTCTGCATGTACTCATATATAATAACAAATTTGGAGGAGAGGGCCGGATGTGTATCATGATCAAGTGACTGCTTGCAGAATATTTGCCACAATTTTCTTTATAAGTGTGTAACATGCATGAAATAACTTTACAGATAATAGTTGTTCAAGAATCTATAATATTAACGAGGCTTATTATGTTAGGTGTACGTAAGACTCACTCATTCACACTTAAAATCTAAACTGGAAAAAAAATCTTAGGTAGGAGAGAGGACAACCACATATCAATGTTGAAAGTTGAAACAACTAATAATACACAGGCGTCACTCTAGGTGTGGAGATTGTGCAATATATATAGTACATTGTCCACTTATCGCAGGGGCACAGGTGTGCAGGGGCACAGGTGTACGGGGGTGGCCTGGCCAGCTATACTTGTGTATATATAAGCAAAGGACCTACTCGAACTAAAAAGAAAAGACGTTATTATTTTGGCTGGTTGTACGTGGTCGATGAGAATTACACCGAGGGGAAGAAAAAATTAGGCATAATATTTATATATGATGACACAAATATATATATATATATATATATATATATATATATATTATCAGGTCCAAATATCCGTATTTATTCAAAATGTACGGATTTTCTTAATCGACCCATTTTTAAATCATATTTTCTCATCTTAACCATTCACATTGTAGATATATATGAGTAAATTATCTCTATAAATTTTCAGTTAGATTGATAATCATTAAGGTATCGAAACTATATAATTACAATAAACGAATCAAATCTATTCAACATGAATCGTTCGTGTAATTCACATTTTGACTACCTTAATGATTATCAATTTGGCTAAAATTTTGTAGAGATGATCTACTCATATATACCTAAAAGATGAATGGTTGAGATGAGAAAATATGATTGAAAAGTATGTCAATTAAGGAAATCTGTACCTTTTGAATAAATAAGGAGGTCTGTATCTGAAAAATGCATGTATATATAAGGAGATCTTTATTTATTTTTACGGTGCGGATTTCCACTTTATACTCACTTTTCAATCGAATTTTCACATCTCCACCGTCTAGCTTTTAGATACTAATATATAGATCATCTCTGTAAAATTTCAGTCAATTTGGTTATCATTAAGACACTCAAATTCGATTAAACCAATGGACGAACATAATTCTGTAGAACTTAAACTATTCATGTTTATAATAGAAAAACACAGTTTTGAGTGCTTTAATGTTAACCAAATTGGCTGAAATTTTACAGAGATGATCTATACATTAGTATCTAAAGAGTAGAAGGACGGTATCTAAAAAGTAGACGGTATATATATATATTAGTATATAGATCATCTCTGTAAAATTTCAGCCAATTTGGTTATTATTAAGGCACTCAAATTCGATTAAACCAATGGACAAACATAATTCTGTAGAACTTAAACCATTCATGTTTATAATAGAAAAATACAGTTTTGAGTGCTTTAATGTTAACCAAATTGGCTGAAATTTTACAGAGATGATCTATACATTAGTATCTAAAGAGTAGACGGTAGAGATGTGAAAATTCGATTGAAAATTGAGTCTAAAGTGGAAATCCACACCGTAAGAATAAATAAGGACATCCTTACTTGAGAAAGACTGTATACACACACACACACACACACATATATATATATATACATATATAGTTCCCTTCCAGAGCGGTGCCCCGCTTTTAAATTAAAGTGTGAACCTCCTTATTTCGCTCATTTTTAGGACGCATTTCCACTTCTCAACCGTACAATGTCTGGAACATAATGTGTAGATCATTTCTGCACAGTTTCATCTAATATGGAAATCATTTGGGTACCGAATAAGATTAAATAAATCAAAAGAACAAAAGTTGTCCAAACAAAACCGTTCGTGTAAATCACGATTACGGAAGCTCAAATGATCTTCAAATTAGATGAAACTTTGCAGAAATGATGTACATACTATGTTCTACACATTGTACAGTTAAGATGTGAAAATGCGACCTGAAAGTAAGTGAAATAAGGAGGTCCACACTTTAATTTTAAAGTGGGACACCGCTTTAGAAGAGAACTATATATATATATATATATATATTATCAGGTCCAAATATCCGTATTTATTCAAAATGTATGGATTTTCTTAATTGACCCACTTTTAGATCATATTTTCTCATCTTAACCATTCACATTGTAGGTATATATGAGTAGATCATCTCTACAAATTTTCAGCCAAATTGATAATCGTTAAGGTATAGAAACTATATGATTACAATGAACGAACCAAATCTGTTCAACATGAACCGTTTGTGTAATCACTATTTTGAATACTTTAATGATTAATAATTTGACTAAAATTTTGTAGATATGATTTACTCATATATACCTAAAAGATGAATGGTTGAGATGAGAAAATATGATCGAAAAGTATGTCAATTAAGGAAATCTGTACATTTTGAATAAATACAGAGGTCCATATCTGAAAAGGCATGTGTGTGTGTGTGAATATATATATATTTATACATATATCAGTTCCCTTTTAAAGCGGGACACCGCTTAGAAATTAAAATGGGGTGTTCCTCGTTTCACTCACTTGTACGTCATATTTTCACATCTCCACTGTTCAGTGTATAGAACATAGTGTGTAGATTATTCATGCAAAGTTTCATCCAATTTGGAGATGATTTGAGTTTCCGTAATTGTGATTTACACGAATAGTTCCATTTGAACATATTTGTTCATTTGATTCATTTAATCTAATTCGGTATCCAAATAATCTCAAAATTGAATGAAACTTTACATGAATGATCTACATACTAACCAATAGTTATGATTTATATGTTGCTTCTCCAGTTCCAAACCTGGCCGGTGGTTGAGAAATGTGAAAAATGAAGGTAGCTAGAATTAATATGATTTTGATGATATGATCTCTCTTATGGGAGATATGGAAGGGGCATGACATTCATAGGATCATGTTGGCATATTGACTATTCCTATTCAACACAAGAAATTCTAATGAAGGAAGGAAAGGAGGAAAGAAGGTACAAGATCAGGAAAGCATAAAACCTAGGACAAAGTACTGCATAATCTAAGGCATCATGACAAAGATCAAGGTAATGAGATTTTAAACATCTCATATATGGTAAGTTGATCTGTCTTTCAAGTTGATGATTTTTTGATTGAGGAAATCATGTGAAAAGTCTTCTTTTTGAAGACTTCCATATCAGGAACATTTAAAGAGGTTTATATGCATAATCTTGAGTTTTTATAGGATATCTTGTTTCCATATCAGATGCTCTAAAAAGGGATTATCTACATAAATATTGAAGCATATATGATCCGTGTGTGCATAATTATTGTTCTCAAAGTGTTTAAGAAATTGATTTATAAATTATCTAATGGATGTGTTATAGCTTCAGACTGGTGTATGTGTTTTGGAAAGTGTAAGATGATAGTTGGACTGATTGCATCTTTTCAGAAACGGACTTTGATCATGTCATTGAAAGGAATTAGTTAAAGGGGAGTGCTACACACTCTATAAATGGCTTATGCTGTGTTTAGAATGTGACAAGCTTTTTGTATGTGTTCTAGAGAAAAGATTTTGATAGCATTGTCTCTGAGTTGATATTGAATTCATGCTCATCATAGAAACTGTTTGTGTGTTTCTTATATAGACCAAGTTTCTTTTCTTACTTGCATATAGGTTGCATTTGAGATTTGTGAACAAAGGCTTACTGAGAAAGCTGAGTCTAGAAGGAGTAGAGAAACCAGTTGTGTCAAAGGACCAAGGTGTTTGTCAGATTATCATCCTATTGTGAGATAGAGTTTGAGAAGAAGATTGAGAGTGACAAAGTCTCAGTTAATGCTGCATAAATACTGATTGTGTGAGAATCAGTTGTAGAAAGACCTAGTTGTGTGAGAACTAGTATAGCTGAGTATGTGAGATCTCAAATCATCAGTTCAATTTCTCTTGATAGAGTCATCTGAACAAAATTATTTGTGTGAGAAGTAAAAAGAGTGAACATTGTGTGAGTTGTGTAATTGTGTGAGAATTACCTCTTGTAAATCTTGTTTGAAGATTAAAGGAATAATCTTGCTTGGTGTTTTTTTCCTTATTGAGGTTTTACACCAAGCCATTGAAATTGTTGTCTACACTTGTTTTCTATCAATGTTTAATCCATTTATATACTTATATTTGGTACCAGAGCAGTTGCTAGTAGGTGTCTAGTAGATCCACGCTTGAAATGGAAAGAATTGCAGTAAATCAACTGCCAAAGTTTGATGGTGATGATTTTCCTCAGTGGAAGATCATGATGAGAACTTTCATCTACTCTTTAGATGCGAAGGCATGGAAAATCATTCAAACATGTTACAAATCCATAGTTGTGAAATCAGAGAGTACATATGAAGTTCAATTAAAATCTGTTGACTTATGGTCAGCAGATGAACATGCTTTGTGCAATGCTGACTATGTTGCAAAAAATGCATTATTCATTGCACTTGGTGTCAAAGAAAGAAGGTGCATTCAGTACTGTGATACTGCAAAGGAAGATTGAGACATGCTTGTTACTGTGTATGAAGGATGTGAGATTGTCAAAATATAGAAGCTTCAAATTCTTGCTGAAGAATTTGAAAATTTGAAAATGGGTGAGGATGAGTTACTTGATGATTTTTATTCAAGGTTAACTGTCACACCCCCAAACCGAGACCAATATTATATGGAAATATGGTGCCCGAATTTGCGACGTGAGTTAAAATAAATAAAATTTTCTCAAATAATTTATTAGAAGAATAAATATGCATGTATGAATAATACTTTTATTAGAAAGCGAAAACATTAATATTTTACAATACCAAATATTTTACAATAAGAGAGTTTTAGCAAGAGTATATAAAACATTACATTTATTCTCAAAATAACAATATAAAACATTCTTTTATTTAGTAGGTTTATCTCATTCCCCAAACATCTATTCGTTACCTGAAAACAAGTTGCATACTACTGTTGAACTCATTTCTTTCATTTTCCCAAGACTCATGTTCGGACTCCAACATTCTTTCAGTTTTCTCCTGCAATTCCTGCAGAACCTTCACATGTTTCTTCAAGACATTATTCTTGCTGTTCAAATTTTTTGAAGCATTATACAGTTGTTCATACTTGTCATCTAGTTTTCTCCTGTAAAAAAAACCATTATCACTAGAACACACACTGTCAGTATCAGAAAAAAGACTCACATGAGTCAAATCTTATAGAAGAAACATGAGCAAAATTTCTTTCTCCTTTTCTGGTTAAATGATTTTCATCACTATCACTCCAGGAAGTTGCTTTGAGTGCCTTTTTCACACATGCACCATTTTCTTTGAACTTTTCACCTGTTCCATTCTTTCTATTTCCACAGTCAGTTGATATATGACCAATCATCGCATTCAAAACATTTAGGTCTATAATTTTTCTTTTCAAACTTGTTATCATGACCTCGATCTATAGTTTTTCTCAAACTGATTTTCAGAATTTATGCTTCTTCTTGAATCATAATGTTTTTTAGAAGAACCAGAATTTTGATTATTCCTGGATTTCAAAAGCTTTTTGAATTCTTTTGTCAGCAAAGCATAATCAACATTTTCATCTTCTTGATCAATTTTAGAAGAATTCTTTAAAGCCACTCTTTTGTTTCTTGTCAGACCAAGAGTTATCAGAAATCATTTATAAATCAAAGGTTTTAAGATTACTTACCAAATCTTCCGGTGAATATTTATTTAAATTATGTACTTCCATGATAGCTGTCTTCTTGGGTAGATATTTCCTAGGCAAAGCTCTGAGAAACTTTTTCACCACCTTGTGTTCCTTAAAAGGTTCATTCAAGCTCTGACATTGACCTGTAATGTTAATTACTGTAGTACTCCGAAACTTAGTACTAATTATATAACACACTAAGACTCCTTAACCTTAGATATTAATCCAAATATCTTCTAAAATATTTCTTTTAGAATATAGCTAATGACTCAAAGTATCAAACTTACAAGATAGGTATTTTTATTAAGTATTAGAATTTGAGTAAAATACTTAAATACATTAACCCATATTTCTTACATACAATCGATACTCGTGATCGGATTTAAGACTCGTGTTAGTATTGCTTTTATCATGCATACTATTCTAATCTTAAATATTACTAACACATTTACAAGATTTTAAGAAAGGAAAACATCATATTCCTTTACTTATTAGCTTGAGTAGATATATATCTATATATTCATATATAAATATTTGTGTAACTATAGATTCATGTCAATACATATATAAGGTATACCTCATATATAGATTCATGTACTAGCTGATTTTTCTTTTACCCCTCTTCCTATTTGGTTTTCTTTGTGAACAATCACTCTAACTATCTAGACTATCACTCAAATTTAATGTTTGGTCTCTTAAGTCAAATAAAATTGGTGGAAATCAATTTACAATGCATGCTTCATGGCCTATTTATACTTGAAAACTACAACATCTTTTCTTCATACTCGAAGATCAAACGTAAAGATGGTCACAAACTTCCTTAGTTGAATAGAAAAACTCTCACACCAAAATCTTATCCTTCACTCTTTTTCTCTTAAGAAGTTATCTCTTTGTCAAAGAAGTCCAACCTTGAGTCAATACCAAGACCTTCACTTTATTTCTGAAAAGAGTAAGTACATGGTTACATTTCTAAACTCTTTTGTCTTTAAGATTATCAAAACGCATAACTAAGGATAAAGTGGAAAATAATATATTTTTTATAAACTTATATTTTCGTATATAACTAAGTATCACTTTGTAAAACTTGATCACAATATTATATTCTTCATGAAAAATGCTTCAGTTTAGGCTTTTCAATCACTTAAAAAGGTTTGGAAATGAACAAGTTATGACTATTCAAACTTTCAAACTAATAAACTTGCTGAAATCCATTATAACTACCACAACTTCAAATATTCATATCTCACTAATTTCTTAACCATTTTCTACAAACTTTATATCAAATTGAAGCTTAAGACCATACTTTAAATTTGGAAAGTTTCAAAAGCAATGGTAAAATATAAAGCATCTAAAGACTTAGACATCAAAAGTAATATAAATGATATCAGCTTTCTACACTGCTACTGTTTTGCACCATTTCTAGACTCTAGGACTTCAAATTGGATTATATGACTTATCTTAATGGATTCCGTACGAAAAATACTTTGACATGGACTCTTCACTTGCCTAATTTGGATATAAATTGAATGAGATATGAAAATGATAAGTTGACGATTCTTTGGATAAAGATTTCCCTCACTATGGGAAATGTGACTATTAATTCTTTGACTACTAACTAATATTTTCTGTTTATTTAATTTAAAGTACATTTACTTTATTGCACATTTACTTTCAAGCTTATTAAATTACTTATCTTGTGCATACCTATTGAGTTATTGACAATTTTTAAAGTATAGTGATGTACGTTTATATACTTTGTTGGTCTTGAAGTAATTGTTTTGCTCACTAAAGTTTGCTATATTTTATTGACTTAATTATATTTGGAGATGTGAAGCCGGATGATTAGTACTACCCCGTGCTTAAGTGAATTACTGGTAAAAGTGTTTTGTAATTTGTGGAGTTAGTCTGGCCCCTAGTCCCTACAGATAGTGCACTATTATACTCATTGGAAGAAAATGTCGACCTTGAGTATACATACTTTGGTATTGTCTTTGGTATGTTGCGGCTTATTCGTACTTTTGTATAGTGAACGTAGCACGTGATTTTTGTAATTTATTACCAGATTCCTAAATACTCGCATGGATGAATTTATTTACGCTTGTATATGTGTGTGTGTGTAAATGAGAATCGGTATGAACAAATAAAAATAATTCTTGGTACATTTTTATTTAATTGTGTTTATTTCTGGTTTCTTATAAGACATATTATTATAAGAATGTAAGCTGTACTTACTGTGTCTGTGTTACTCATGATGCTAATTACAAATTGAGTTGGAGAATGCAAAAATTAAGAACACTGAGAAAATTAGCAGTAGCAGTGTAAATTTAGAAACTGAAATAGAATCAAGAGATCTACAAATTGATGAATTAAAATCTGATATTGTTTTGTTGCAGGATGAGCTGAGAAAGTCAAGAGAAAAGTTCAGTCAATTTTAGACAAGCTCAAAGTTAGCCTCAAGTATTCTTAGTGCAGGTAAATCACATAAGGATACTTTTGGACTTGGATATACTAGTGAAAGGTCCAATGTCACAAGGTTTGTTAAAGCTGAAAAAGGAGAACAACTAGTGTTGAAAACCGAAGAAAAACAACAGGTAAATGTGGACATTCCTAAATTGACTGAGAAAAGGTATGTTTCTAGGAAACCTTTCGTTCCTGCTTGTTATCACTGTGGTCAGATTGGTCATATCAGACCAAACTGCATGAATAGATCTCTTAAATTTCCTACAAAAGTTGATAAATTTGAAATATTGCATAAAGAAATGAATGAACATATGAATATTATTCGTCAAATGTCTAACATGATTTCTGAAGAAAGAATGCAGGAAAGAAGAGGAGTGAAGAATTGGACAAGGTGTGAAGAGAAGGAAGAAATACAGGTTTCTTGCCTGAGTGCATCAGTCTACTCAAATGAAACTCATATTATGGCAACTTGCTTGGTTGCATTGACTGCCTTATCCAGCAAGAAGAATGATGTGTGGTACATAGACAATGGATGTTCAAGACACATGTGCGGTAACAAAGAATGGTTTATTTCTTTCATTGACAAAAACATTTCAGGATCTGTTACATTCGGTGATGGAGGACAAGCTGGAATCAAAGGAAAAGGAACTGTCAACACACCAAATATTCCAAATCTTGAGAATGTACTCTATGTTGAAGGGTTGAATACAAATCTATTGAGTGTTAGTCAATTGACTGATGATTTTGAAGATGTTTGGTTCAACAAGAAGAAGTGTTGAGTTCTAAACAACAAGAGAGACTGTATAATAGGTGGAGTAATAAGGTCAGTTGATAACTGTTATCAAGTGTTGGCTAATGATTCACTTGATGTGCAGATGTGTATGAGGGCCAGTTCCACAGAGGAAATCTTTAATTTCTGGCATAGAAGACTTGGTCATGTAAATTTTCAGGACTTGTTAAAATTGTCCAATCAAGGAATTGTGAGAGATATGCCAAAGCTTGGAGGTAAAACAAATAAAATATGTGGAGGCTGTAAAATGGGAAAACAGTCAAGGTCTTCACATAAAAGTATCAACTCAATTCCTACTTCTCATGCAATGGAACTGATGTATATGGATTTAATGAGTCCATCTCAATATGAAAGTCATGCAGGAAAATGCTACATTTTAGTTGTTGTTGATGACTTTATAAGATTTACCTGGGTAAACTTTCTTGCAGATAAATGTGAGACTTTTGAGTCGTCCAAAGGTCTTAGCTATGTGATTATAAATGCCAAGCAATCTGAAAATTTGAAAATCTCTAGAATCAGGTTTGACAATGGTACTGAGTTTAAGAATAATGTTTTTACTAACTTTTGCCATGAAAATGGTATTTTTCATGAATTTTCAGCTCCTATTACTCCACAACAAAATGGTGTTGTAGAAATAAAAAAAAAATAGAGCTCTACTGGACATGGCAAGGGTAATGTTGCACACATCTGGACTAATTCAAAAATTTTGGGCTGAGGCAATCAACACAGCATATTACACCATCAACGGGTAACGCTCAGACCTGGCATCGATAATACCCCTTATGAGTTGTGGAAAGGTAAGAAACCTAATGTAAGTCATTTTCATGTTTTTGAAAATCCTTGTTACATTTTCAAGGATAGACAATATTTGGGAAAATTTGAAACAATAAGTGAAATTGGCATTTTTCTGGGGTATTCCTTAAATAGTCGGGCTTATAGGGTGTACAACAAAGAAACAAAATCTTTCTTGGAATCTATTAATGTGTATGTGGATGATGTTTTTGATAGACAGATGATTTTAGTTGACAGTCTAACTGACAATCATGATCAAACTGAGGTAAATGGTAAGAATGAAGAGGAGAGTGAAACTGATAAGTCAACTGATCTAAATCTCCAACAGATGCCCAAAACAAGAACTAGATATAGGCAAATCAAAAAGGATCATTCCATGACAGATGTGATTGGTAACATGCAAGAAGGAATCGTAACCAGAAGACGAACAACTTAGGAAGAGGTAATTGAGGATGCAACATTGGTATGTTTTCTAAATCAAAATTAGGAAAATATCAATATTATTTCACACTTTGGATTTGTCTCACTGATTAAACCTAAGAATGTGAAGGAAGCTCTTACAGATGATGACTGGATCAAGGCAATGCAAAAGGAACTACTTCAATTCACAAGAAATCAAGTTTAGGATCTAGTTCCAAGACCAACAGAAGGAAATATAGTAGGAACCAACTGGATCAATAGAAATAAAAGTGATAAGCATGGAAATGTGGTGAGAAACAAAGACAGACTAGTGGCTCAAGGATACTCACAAGTTGAAGGCTTAGATTTTGATAAAACGTTTGCACCAGTAGCTAAACTTGAATCTAAAAGATTACTACTAGCAATAGAAATAGCCTTTCATCTAGGATTCAAGCTCTACTAGGAATCTGAAAAGGAAGAGCTCAGTTGACTTCTGATATAACTAATTTGGTAATTAAATACATATGTGAATTGTGAGACAGGGTTACAGGGATCACAGAATGCCCGTATACTTAACGTAAGTATTGGAGTACATACACACATATATCTACATATATACTTAATTGGCCAGATTGGCCCAGCTACTTGGGGAATATGTTATCAATAGATATGAAATATTAACGTGCATCCTATTCATCATGGCAGTTTGTGTATTGGCACTGAACATAATCATATATTTATGGACCATATATGCGCCGACAACAAGATAATACAGATCGAAAAAGATGGTGATCGAGAACCCCTCTCCCAACTAAATCTAATCTCATGTTCAAATGGTATTTAACATTCAGTTTTCATACACATATTACAGATATATAATAATAGTCGATGACATTCATGTTATGGAAATATGGATCATCGGTTTAACACCCACAAAAGGAAAGGAGATAATCATTACAACTATATATTCCATTAATACTAAATCCCCTGGAGTCGTTAATCAACTCCACAAGCCAGGATTAACAGGCCTTGGATTCAATACAATATAGGTTAAGAGTCTGTTGACTACAGTTTAGATATTGCAGTATCCGTGGTTAATTGTCCAGTTAGTTAATTAAGTACATAGCTTCAGTCAATTAACATATTGTTAATGACTTAGATATGTAGAAGTTTATTTTTAAAATCACAGCAATACCAAACTAGTTCTTAATGTAGTTGATTAAGTACCTCTGACTCTTATTTTTAGGTTATTTTCTGCACGTTATTCTTGCTGCTCGCACAGTCGACTCATATATTTCTTTCATTTTTCTTTTTCTGTTTTGGTTAGTCTTCATTGTTTGGTAATGTATACTCAAATATATAAGCATAGACTTCCCGAGTCTTTTTCATAACAAGAAATGCATTCCATTACGCTCAACAACCAGACCCACCCTTTTATACATATTAAGTTCTTGAACCCACCATTGTATCATTCACAAAAGAAAAACACACACACACACACACAGTCTCTCTCTCTCTCTCTCTCTCTCTCTCTCTCTCTCTCTCTCTCTCTCTCTTCAAGCAAGAACGAGATCGGACTAGCTACTAATTCTAGCTACGACTCCATATTGTTTCTCCAGACATGGCAGCTTTGAGTTTCTATGTCGGAGTTATTGGTGAGAATTGATTAAACCCTCAACTTAGAGCTGTTTCTGTATTCATGTGAAGAAAGACAAATAGTTAAACTTTCCTTTTCAATGATTGCAGGCAACCTCATCTCAGTGCTAATGTTTCTTGCTCCTGTGTATGAACATCACTACCTCAATCTCTCATCTAAATCTCAAGCTACATCAATGTTTGGTATATTTTCCTGTGGAAAATTAATAACATGCAATCTTAATTTGCAGCTATACATTTGCGAGAATCGTAAAGAACCGTTCTACAGAAGAGTTCACAAGTCTTCCCTACGTCTGCACATTCCTCAACTCCTTCCTGTGGACTTACTACGGAATCATAAAGCCCGGAGCTTATCTTGTATCCACCGTAAACGGCTTCGGAGTTCTTGCCGAGATCGTCTACATCTCTTTGTTTCTCACATACGCTACAGCAAACAAGAGGGTGAGCACGTAAAGATCAATTATGAACAGTAGATTGGTAATTAGCGGTGAATTAGTAACAGTCTTTGTTGACGTTATCAATTCCGATTTCAGGCGAATACTGTGATCTGGATTAGTATACTGGATTTGGGTTTTCCGGCAGCGGCCATTTTAGTAACTTGGCTGGCGTTGAAGGGAGATACACGTATCAGTGCAATAGGGTTCTTGGGTGCTGGCCTCAATATCATCATGTACGCCTCACCTCTAGCTGCAATGGTAACCAACTATACCACACCCAAATTTTGCATTCTACCCACATAATTTGGTCAACTTCAAAATTTCTTTTATTTTTAAACAGAATAATCAGTGGTGATTGTAACGTATGAACAAATCTAACCTTGTATTAGCATTTTAAATTACTAGATTAGCTGTTAGCCAGCTTCTTGATGATCGACTTTTACTTGCTCCTGCTTGTTAATTATTTTCTTTTCGTGCTTCATACACTTTTTATTTTGTTTGATCATGCCCCCCTAGAGTAGGACATTTTATGACATTCTTTATTTTCTTTTTATATTTGTTTTAAGCAGAGAACAATTTATAATTGGTGTAAAGTAGTTGGAGCTAGCTGTGTTCTTCAAGCAACTATATCTGTTTTCTATTAAGAAAAAAAAACGAGTGGATATTTCTCTAGCCGTGAACTGTGGCCATGTCGACAAGAAGTATTATCGATGAAATTAAATGAATGAAATAAGTGATATACATGCATCATATGTCTCAATGTTCTTTTCAGAAAACAGTGGTGACAACCAAGAGTGTGGAGTATATGCCATTCTGGCTATCATTCTTCTTTTTCCTCAACGGAGGGGTCTGGCTGTTTTATGCTTGGCTCGAACAAGATTATTTTCTTGGGGTAAATATCTCCTAGCTAATCTCTTACTACGTCTGCATTTTCACTTAAGTGGTGAAATCGAAAATTCGAGTGCCACAATCACCACCCCAAAACTAAGAATTTTGTTCATTTTGGGTGTGAATCTGTTATATAGGTACCAAATGGGATGGGGTTTTTACTAGGAGCAGTGCAGCTCGTGCTATTTTTGATTTACAAAACACCAGCCACGAAGGAAGACAAAAGCTTATCAAGCGCGCTACTGGTGGAAGAAGGAAGTGAACATGAACCTATTACCTCATCAGCTTGTACTGCTTAATTAGCTCTTCAATACTTGCAAAATCATTCATTTTAGACGCACTTTTTAAGTTAGAAATGTAGGTGATTTTCAGCTTACAATTAGTGTGCATTTTGGAGCCCTTTAAGTACATAGGTTTTTTCATTTCAACAGAATGATAATATGTGTATAATACATATAGTACTCTTCTGACTTTCAAAAGGGCGGTCTCTAATAGAGTGAAACGGCAAAGAAGATGATGACTGGAAGTGGTGCAGCCTATTTCTTCTCTGCTATATCATTTTTGGCGGAACCTTTCTATTTTTTTTGTTTGCTCAAAGAATCGACATTTTGCTTTTTTGGTAGAACGTCGGAGGAGGCACACTACAGCCTTGAACTTTCACTTTTTCTCTTTGAAATCTAACATCTTTGTACTGTCATGATTTTTCTTTCTTTCTACTCTATAAAAGTAGGTCGTGTTTATTTGTGTGTGTGATTTGATTCTGGAGTTGTCTTGCGCTCATGCTCCATATAAGGCCTTGCATACTTAATGAATTAACACTTATTTTAATTGGTATGTAATGACCACAATATTTTGGAATGAAATAAGTGTGTTTCAGTGTTAACATTGCCAAGATTTTAAGTGAAACTTAAGATACTGGAAGCATTAGATTTGGAAAAAATATTCATATATTGATCATGACAACTAGCTAGATAGAAAAATTACATTAACACTACCAGGACAAGCACTTTAGCCGACGAAAAATTTTCGTCGGCCTGTTATCTTAATTCGTCGGCTAAGATCTTAGCCGACGAACCTTCGTCGGCTATAGTGTCGTCGGGAAAGGGTCGTCGGTGATGACTTTAGCCGAAGAAATTTTTTTTTCGTCGGCTATAGTCCCACAGTTAGCCGACGAAAAACATGTCGTCGGTTTTTTTCCCAGACTTTAGCCGACGAACCAATTAAGATATTCGTCGGCTAAAGTGCGTAATAAATAATTAAAAAATAACTATAGCCGACGAAATTTAGTATATCTCGTCGGCTAAACCTTGTAAAAAAATTTAAAAAAATAACTATAGCCAACGAAATATAAAATATTTCGTCGGCTAAACCTTATAAAAAAATTAAAAAATAACTATAGCCGACGAATATAGTGTTTAAATATCGTCGGCTAAAGTAGCTGGGTTTTGAAAAAAAAAAACTGCAGAAACTTTCGGCCACCTCCAATCACGACCAAAATTTGACAGAATCTTCCTCTCAAAATTTTGAACAACTTTCTAGAAGAAGTCGAAGCTCAATTCTAAGCCTAAACAGGTGAATCAACTGAAAATATAAAAATCCCCAATTTTAAACCCTAAAAACTTCAAATCTTCGATTCTCTTCAAACACACCGAATCGAGCTACCAAATACTAGGGGAATGTAGTACTAATCAAACTCAACTTATCCATATATAGAACTCCACAAATGGTGACCTAAGGAAGGAGAAATTCGATTGACACTGAATCCGAACCGGCGGAGTTTTGGAGCTCGATTTATCCCTCACGGCGGCGCCACTCGATGCACCACCTATCCAGCAATGAAGTAGAGACGACAGCAAAGCTTTTGGGACAAGTGTGACGGTCTCCGGTGGCTTGACGGCGGAGCTAGGCCGAGAAGAAAATCTGGCAGATAATAGACTTCTTACCATCCATCTTCGCCTATATAAAGAACTTTAGCCGACGAAATTCTTTATTTTCGTCGGCTAAACTCTTTAAAAAATTTTGGTTGACCGCCAAAAAATTTTGGTTGAAAATTTTGAAATTTTTTCGACTTTAGCCGACGACTTTTCATATATTTTCGTCGGCTAAAGTCCTTTGAAAATTTAGTCGGCTAAAGATACCAATTTCGTCGGCTATACACCAATTCGTCGGCTAAACCTTCTAAACTCGTCGGCTAAACTTTATAAATTCGTTGGCTAAACCTTTGAAATTCTTCGGCTAAACCTTTGAAATTCGTCGGCTAAAAGTATTTTTATACATTTGGCATGTTGTGATTGTGATGATCAAACTTGAGAAACAGAAATCCAACCGTCAGATCTGACCATCATGATAAAATACATGTATGGGAAAAAATTCAACTTGATCCGAAAAGAATAAGGGCTCGATCCGGACGGTCAATCTCGTAAGTCAAACCCCTAAACGCACGGAAAAGGTCGTTCGACCGTCTAAATTACGTATTTTGGCCGGACCTCCAACTGAAAATAATTTTAAACCGATGACACGCAACAAGTCGTATAAAAATTTTACGCAAAATAACCACCGAATATAGGGCTACTCATAGGGGGAAAAAATGAAAAATTGCATTGACCGCAACTATCGGCACCGAATATTTTCCGGAATAGTGTGATTTTTCAACCGTAGATGTATTTCAACATTCTCGTCATATCTTATTTCATGACTTTTTGGCGTTTGAAGGTTTTACGTATAGTTTGTTTTTGAAACGGAACATTTACATAACACTTGGTAAACAAGTTATACAACATTAGTATGCATGTTGTGATTGTGATGATCAAACTTGAGAAACAGAAATCCGACCGTCAGATCTGACCATCATGATAAAATATATGTATGGGAAAAAATTCAACTTGATCCGAAAAGAATAAGGGCTCGATTCGGACGGTCAATCTCGTAAGTCAAACCCCTAAACGCACGGAAAAGGTCGTTCGACCGTCTAAATTACGTATTTTGGCCGGACCTCCAACTGAAAATAGTTTTAAACCGATGACACGCAACAAGTCGTATAAAAATTTTACGTAAAATAACCACCGAATATAGGGCTATAGTAGGTAATAGAAAAATTTTAGGGTTTAGCCGACGAATACCCTAACGTATTCGTCGGCTATAGTATGTAATTAAAAAATTAAAAAATAACTATAGCCGACGAAATATTAGGTTATTCGTCTGCAAAAACCATCTTAGCCGACGAATTATAATGTATTTCGTCGGCTAAAGGAAAAAAATACATTAAAAAAAACATACGATATTAGTAAACCATACTAACTTCTTGTCATCTCTAGCCGATGAAATTATATTTTCGTCGGCTATAGTCATCTTTAGCCGACGAAATTTTAATTTCGTTGGTTAAAGAAAGTTTAAAGTTGTCGGCTTAAGTCACAGACTTTAGCCGACGAAAATAAATTCTTTAGCCGACGAAAATATAATTTAGCCAACGAAAAATTGATTCGTCGGCCTGGTTTTTTTTTTTCGTCGGCTAAAGTCTTTCTTCTTGTAGTGTAATGTTCATATATGGACAATTTACATTAATGTTTATATATACAAAATCAATAATGCCAGACAGCATTCTCGTCTACTCCTATGTCGCCTAGATCATTGTTGTTTTGTGGGGAAACATGTGAAAGAGGAAAAACAACTGGATGAGGAGGAGGAGGTGGCATGCCTATACGCTCATATATGACAGCAAACTGGGACTGCATAGTGCTATACATAGACTCCGCTTGCAAGGCACACTGTTCGGTCGCCTAATATTTTTGTTGGGCACGCTCCTCTGATTCTTTTAGTCTCTGCTCATAGCCCTCCTGCAGCTCTAGGAGTTGCTGCTCATCAACTTTAGGATGACAACTACGTGAAGTGGAGCCATTTGAAGAATGGCTCAAGCTCGCCTGCTCGTCTCATCCCTCTGATCTCATTTCCTTTCTGAGTTTTCAGCACTATAACCAACACCTCAATTTGTTGGGACTGAACACTCTTCACAATCTCCTCCTCCGTCGCGTCAAGGTGTTGTTTCTTAAATACATCTTTTCGCCTATTGACCTCATGAACCATGTCATTCTCCATTTAAAATACATCAATTAAGCGATAACTTAACATTACGCAGAAACAAGAACCAATAACCAAATATAACTATTTACAGATAGCTCATTTTATGTGTACCTAATAAACTTTACATTTTACATAATAAACTTCATAAGTGCATGCATCAAACAATAAAATAGTAAAAAAAAAGACACTTACATAATGCTTGGTCATAGCTTCATCACCGGCCCTGACATAGGTCTTCTCAAAACCTTTGATAATTGGAAGTTCCTCCATTGTGTAGATGATAGGAGAAGAACCCGTGTGGTGGTGCATAGTCTTCTCCCCACCAATGGGAGTTTCTATGCTCTCATTTCGAGTCAGATGAGTTCAAGGTAATTTAAAAAATCACTTTGAACTCATCTGACTCGAAATGAGAGCATAGAAACTCCCACTGGTCCTCTCTCCCAATGAAATATGAAGGCATCCCAGAGGCCCCTTCCCTCAGATAAGCTTTGTGGCACTGGTACTTCCAGTCATTGTACCTCTCATGTGCCCTCTTCCGTATCCAATTGAACATTGGCTCATCATTTTCATCTCACTCGTACTTCGCCTAAGTAACAAATAAAAAAAACAGACTTGTTAAGCACTGAAAAATAAAATAAACTTATGTATTTAAGTAAATTTACTTTTCAAACTGTTTTCAGTGTTACTTACCGACATTGCATTCCACACCTTCCACTTCTCCTACTGATCAAGGTCGTAGAACGTCTTTGCCCTCATTCCCACCAGACTCCGTATGGCGGAACCGATATCTTGTGTCACCAAGCTGTTTACCCCCCTCACGCTAGGGTCTTTTACACGGGGGCTTGATCTTCTGCCCCGTTGCTGCAATGATATCCTCCATCTTCTTTCCAGAATATAAACCCTGCTTCTTCTTCGAGGCCGAAGCTACAATTAATATACATACAAAACATAAGCACTTGAAATGTCAAAAAAAAGGAAGTACTAGTAAGCAGGCGCGCCCCAAGGTGCCTCCCTGGGGCGCGCATACAGGCACCCTGGGGCGCGCAGAGGTATACTGCTACTGATTTCAAATATTTAAAAGAACGCTTAATTTACATGTTAAGCTTCTAACTTTCAACCGAGCGCTGCCAACGATGCGTTTTGAAGATTTGGGTGTCGGTGTAGATGGTGGAGATCCTGCTGAACTACTGTCAACGGGAAGGGGCTGCACGATCAAAGGGGGAGCCCCTAGTGGTACTGTCCCAGATGGTATGGGGGTAGGCTCGCTGCTACTACCCGCTGAGCCGACGCTCTGCCGTATAGACTCCATCAAGGCACTGGCCTTAGTGGCTCGGTCCTTCCTCTTTCCAAAAAACATGGTCTTGCACATGAATAACACACAATTGTTATAGCTACACTAATAAGAAACTATAACAGGGAAAGCAACATGTATGAACCTGTTCCAAGACAAGAACCCCTACAATGCCAGAAACCTAACAAAATGAATAAAATCAATTTAAGCATGTGTTAAACCAGCTCCATTATTCATCACAGAAACACCTCTCATTGCAGCAACAATTCAAACTAATTTCAAGAAACATACGGACATACATCATGTATTTAGTCAATTATGAATGCATACATTCAAGAATACATGTTTCTTTCCCAGTAGTAGTATCAATACTAAGAAATTCAAACCAAAATTCAACACGGGTTCTTCCCAAAATTCATCATAGCAGGGTATAAGGACTGAGATCGCTATACCTTTTTTGGAGATAACATGGGTTCAGACTTGGGAGTGGAAATTCAGTGAGGTTATGAGCGAGGTCGGAGACGGACGGTGGGAGAAGCGATGAAGTCAAAGTGGTGTTGATGCGGTGGTGATGAGTGGAGGAGACCGACAGTGGAGTCGATGTGGACCAGGAAGGGTCGATGAGGCTGCAGTCGGGTCGCTACGGCTGCGGTTAGGTCGATATGGTTGTCAATCAGTGGATGGCGGGGGTCTCTGATGGGCTCTACGGCGTCGCACAACGTAGTCGGGTTTTAGTTGTGTTTCTAGCGATGAGTGTGAGTGAGGAGGAGGCGCGGAATAGTTGTGTTTCGTCAGATGGGAGTGATAGATCCATTTTCTCTTAATCGATGGAACTATTGAATTTCTCTCGCCCTAGACTACCTAAAGCGATGAAAACATCAAAGTCCGTCGCCTAAGTCTTAATCGACTGAATATATTTTGTCGGCTAAGACAATCAATCTGTCGCCTAACAAAATCAATTTCGGCCCAAAAAAAGGCGAAAAATATACACGCCCAATATTTTGGCGTCCTACGCTACAGAAAAATCACATATCTGTCGCATTGGAAAACCTAACCCGACGAATTATTATATTTCCGTGGGCTTTAGAAATCCAAACCGACAGAACTAGTGTACTCCGTCGCGTACAAAATAAATTTTATTTGCCGCCTAATATTTCAGAGATATGACGTGACGGAAAACGATACGTCCGTCGCTTAAGAAATACTAAAGCGACGAAACCATCATTTTTCGTTGACTAAGTCGTTTAAAAAAAATACGGTTGGCGAGGTCCCTTCGAGTTATGTGAGGCGAGATAGTCGTTCCTAAGCGACGGAAAGTGGACCCTCCGTCAACTAAGTATTTCTAAGGCGACTAAATTTCCATGTTCCGTCGAGTAAGTTTTTTTTAAAATAATTTACACATTTTTTTATATGTACGTATGAGTAATTTCGTGTAATTTATGAAACTAAACCCAATTTAATTTAAAAATACATATCCGGACTTAATGTTTACAAGTAGATTATAGACCAATCATATCTGAAATAATAATATTGAACAAGTACATTAATCATACTCATGATAATCTAAGTCATCTGAATCATCATCATCCTCCTCAGTCTGGCCAGAATATTGATCCTCCTCTATGTCCGAGTCATCTATGAACTAGTCATCATGTGTGGGTTTGCGTTGTCGAGAGTTCATTTCAGATGGTGTAACTGCCATGTAACCTATGATCACCGGAACGTGTTAGTTGTTGACACGAATATCCTCAGTATAAGGGACTACATATGGAGATTCCTCTTGATATGGTTCATTCGGTTGATCAGCTGTTGGTTCACTAGGCCCACTCTCATCATCCCCTCCTAGTGTAGCTACACTCCAAATATTCCTATGTGACATCACCTGCACCACTTTCCATCCCTCACCCATAGCCGGATCATCAAGATAAAACACTTGTTTCGCCATGGTGGCAAGAATAAACGGCTCATTCTCATACCATACATTGTTTGAGTCCACTGATAACAAGCCACGATCCAGTATTGTACTCTTTCGTCTTGTTGGGTCAGTATTGAACTATTTGCACTTGAACAACACGACTGGCATACCCTTGCCGTAGATTAGTTCGATCACACTAACAAGAACCCCGTAGTTGTTGAAACTCATACCCTAAACCATTACTCCATTGTTTTGGGTGACGTGGTATTCATCTCGTTCAGACGTCACAAACTTAACACCGTTCACAAAACATCCAGCACGAACTTTGTGGCTTTGGGGTGCTCTAGTCAATAAGTGCAAATCTGGGTGGTAAGAATCATGAAAATGTTGTAGAATGTGCGTCATCTGTAACAATTTTAAGAGCAACGTTGTTACATTATGTAACATCAAAAAATGACATATATATTAAATTTATGTAACATCATATATAGAGATCGATAGAAAGGTACCAAAATAGGGAAGTAATTAGGAAAATCTCTCTTGTGTATGACTTCGTTACCATCCTGCATTTCTAAATGGTCCAAATAGTACCGCTCGGCTTCGTCGCAATGTTGAAGGACAGATCAATGAGCCTCTTTGATCTCAGCATTACTTAATCTTTCAGAATTACTTAATATGTCATATGGTTGAACATCGTTGGAAACAACTGATAGATTGAATTGTTGGGTACTACCCGCTCTAGATGATTCCCCCACTTTGTCTTCATCATTGAGATATGTGTTGCAGTAAGTTACGCATTCAGCCTGAATGTACCCCGATGTGATCGACCTTTTAGGGAAACGTTTGTTTTTGTTCTTCTTCTTGAAATCCCCCAGTTGCCTACAAAACATATATTTATTCTCTTATAATATAAATATTTATTCTCTTACAAAAATTTATCTTATTAGTTTGAAAGCATAATTAATTAGAATAAATATGAGTGCATACCTCTCATTTGGATAGCACCAGGTATATTGTACCGGACCAGTAAGCAACACTTGTTCGGGAAGGTGGATCATAAGGTGAATCATGATGTCAAAGAAAGTTGGGGGAAAAATCCTCTCCAGCTTGCACATGATGTACACAATGTCTTCTTGCAATGACCGAACATCAAACTTGTTAAGCTCTTTAGCGCATATCTTCTGAAAGAACCTTGACAAAGCCACTAACATGTCAGCCACATCATTCTGCAAATACGGTCTAATGACAACGAGAAGAAGACGTTGTAGGAAAACATGACAGTCATGAGTCTTCAACCCAATAATCTTATTTTCCCCCGTCTTAACACATCGAGCGATATTCCCTACATACCCATGAGGATACTTAACGTTGTGAAGCCACTGAAATACTTCTGCCTTCTTCTGAGGATGGACTATGTAGGCTGTTTGAGGCATTATGGCTTTTTTTGTTCTTTTGTTCTTTACTAGCCATAGCTTAGAGTGTATACCCATTTTCTTAAGATCAACACAGGCTTTGGGGGTGTCCTTGTTTTTATCTTTAAGATTCAAAATTGTTCCAAGAACGCTGTCACAAATATTCTTCTCTATGTTCATCATGACATCCAAGTTGTGTCTGATTTTCAAAGTCGACCAGTAAGGCAATTCAAAGAATACACTTTTGTGCGTCCAATACTTAAACTCATCAGACTTGGAAGGTTTCAAGTCGGTTAACTCTTTCTAGTGCTCAAATATCTGAACCAGTGTTGGTTAAGCCTCTCCAAAATCCACTCACCAAACCTCCTTGGGGTTTCAGATTATGCTCCTCAGTCCCATCAAATGCCTCAGCATCCCACCGCCACTCGTGATCCTCGTCAAGCCACCTACGAGATCCCAAGAAACAGATTTTGTCAGCGTGGCAACTAGAATTGATGTCATCTAAGCATACTGGGCAAGCCTTGTACCCCTTAGTTTGTTGGCCAGACAACATCCCGTAAGCTGGAAAATCATTGATGGTCCAAATAACAGATGCTTTCATCATGAATGAAGTTTGACCATGCTTGTCAAAAGTAGGGAGTCCATTTTCCCATAACTCCTGAAGCTCGTCAATTAATGGTCTCATGTACACATCCAAGCACTTTCCTGGAGAATACGGCCCTAGAACCATAAGCGTAAGAAAATTGTACTCTTTCCTCATATACACATGTTGGGAGGTAGATTGTATGGAAATACTATCACAGGCCAAATGATGTAAGATAAATCCATGTTCCTAGTATGATTGAACACGTCTATTGCAAGACCGAGTCTGACATTTCAACAGTCTCCAGCAAATTCGGGAAAAGAACGGTCAAAGTGCTTCCAAGCCTCCCTATCTGCAGGATGTGTGAGATTATCCGGATCTATCCTCTCCTCTCCTTGGTGTCTTGCCTGGTGTCATCTCATATGTTTGGCCGTATGTGAAGACATGTACAGACGCTGCAGACGAGGACCCAACGGGAAGTAACGCAGAACCTTCCTAGGAATGGGTCGGTTCTTCTGTTTAAATGAAGTGGAAGCTACTTGATACCTTGGCTCGTAGCAGTGTCGGCACTCATCTTCTGCCTCGTTTTCTTTGTAATACAACATGCAGTTATTAACGCAAGCGTCTATCTTCTAGACTTCCAGACCGAGGTCAGCCAACATGGTTTTTACCTCGTCATAATACATTTGAGAAACACTTTCTTCATAAGGGGCATATTTTCATCAAAACATTTGTTAGTCTTTTCCCGCTTGTTTTTTATCATCATTTGCTCCATGACGATACCCAACAATGTATGTTCACTGCTAGGATACAATAGAGTTTGTGCTACAAGCTTGTTGTACTTATCATAATCACTATTGTAGTCAACGTGGGAGACATTAGGGGAGGTGTCAGAGACATTGTCATAAACAACATTTTCCTGATATCCTGAGGCAGCGAACAGAAAGGCATCGTTTAAAAGGTTCATCACAACAAAGTCCCCGTAACTTGTACTGGAAGATCATGCCTGTTGATTATGTTGTGCTTGAATTTCTGCAAGTGTAGGCATTTGAACTTGAGTTTCGCCGTGTCATGTCCATACGGTATAACTAGAACAAATATCGTATAGTGCCAAGTGAGAATATATTTCTTCAATTTTTACTGGTTTCCGATTAAGACATTTGTTGCACGGACATATGTGAATAACTTTATCTGGAGGACTATGTAGACGCATGAACTCAAGAAAATCAAAAATGCCTTGCATATAAAGAGGGGACGTTCTCCCTAATTGCATCCAGCTTTTGTCCATGTTGTACACTATAATAACAGGAAACAAAATATAGTTGTCAACAAACATATATTTAATATGTATATACACTATCAAATATATATATATATATATATATATATGCATGCATCAAGGAATACAATAATTAGATTACCGGTAAAGTGGCCGAAAAATATGTCTAAATGAAGAAATATCGAAGTAGTCACATGCATACCAATTAGGAGGGGGGCTCTTTAGTATGGTTCTTCTATGTGGGGGAGGAGTATTTTTTTCGTCTGTAGGGGGAGTATGTTTTTTCTTCTGTGGGGGGGGGGAATTATTTTTTTCGTCTGTGGGGGGGGGGGGGGGGAATATGTTTTTTTTGTACAGGGGGGGGGTAGTATGTTTCTTCTGTGGGAGTTTTTTTCTTCTTTGGGGAGAGGGAAGAGTTTTTTTCGTCTGTGGAGTATGTTATTTCTATGGGAGTTTTTTTCGTCTGTGGGGGGAGAGTATTTTTTTCGTAGAAGTATTTTTTCGTCTGTGTGGGGGGGAGTATGTTTTTTCTTCTGTGAGGGGGGAATTATTTTTTTTTGTCTGTGGGGGGGTATGTTTTTCTTCTGTGTCAGTGGGGGATTATTTTTTCTACGGGGAGGGAGAGTGTATATGTTTTTTCTTCTGTGGGGGGGTATTTTTTTCTAGGGGGAGAGGGAGAGTTTTTTTTCTTTTGTGTGGGGGGGGGGAAGTATTTTTCTCGTCTGTCCGGGAGGAGTACGTTTTTTTTTTCTGTGTTATGGGGGGAAGAGTATTTGTTCGTCTGTGGGGGGGAATATGTTTTTTCTACACGAGGGGGGGGGTGGGGGAGGGGTAATGTATATGTTTTTACTTCTTGTGCGGGTGAGTATGTTTTTTCTGCACGAAGAGGGGGAGTATGTTTTTTCTACATGGAAGGAGTTTTTTTTCTTCTGTGTGGGGGGGGGAAGTATTTTTCTCGTCTGTCTAGGAGGATTATGTTTTTTCTTCTGTGTTGAGGGGGGAAGAGTATTTTTTCGTCTGTAGGGGGAGTATGTTTTTTCTGCACGGGAGGGGGGGAGGGGCAGTGTATATGTTTTTTCTTCTTTGGGAGGGAGTATGTTTCTTCTGCACGAGGAGGGGAGTACGGGGCGGGGGACTATATTTGTTGTCCCAGGGGATGTATAAATGAAAACTTTAGTCCGTCGGCTAAGAGAACTTACGTCGGGAAAAATATATTCGCTCTGCGATCTGTCAGTTGAATAATTCAATATCTTACTTGACGAAAGAATCTGTCGGCCTAGGAATTAAATTCATCGCTCAAGACACACTATTCCGACGGAAAATTATTCGTCTCTAGAAACCATCTACGCCGACGGAATATTCCGTCGCTTAAGAAAAAAGCCGTCGACAAAAATATATTCGTTCGGCGGTATGTCAGGTAATAATTCAATTTCCTAACCGACGAAAGAATCCGTCAGCTTAGGAATAACATTTGTCTCCCAAGACACACTATAGCGACGGAAAATTCTTCGTCACTGAAGACCATCTATGCCGACGGAATAGTTCGTCGCCTAAGACAAAAGCCGTCGCCAAAAAATATTCATTTTGCAGTGTGTCAGGTAATAATTCAATTTCTTAGCCAATGAATTATTTCGTCGACTAGGAACATAAATTCGTCTCCCAGGAGACAAACTATACCGACGGAAAAGTATATGTCGCGCAAGACCTACTAAGCCAACGAAAACATACCGATGGATTTATTCGTCGGCTAGGAATGTCTTAGCCAACGGAAGTGCCTGAGGGGGGGAGGGGGCACGAAGAGGGGAGTACGGGGCGGGGGACTATATTTTTTGTCCCAAGGGATGTATAAATGAAAACTTTAGTCTGTCGGCTAAGAGAACTTGCGTCGGGAAAAATATATTCGCTCTACACTGTGTCAGTTGAATAATTCAATATTTTACTCGACGGAAGAATCCGTCGGCCTAGGAATTAAATTCGTTGCTCGAGACACAATATACCGACGGAAAATTATTCGTCGCTGGAAACCATCTACGCCGACGGAATATTCTGTCGCTTAAGAAAAAAGCCGTTGGCAAAAATATATTTGTTATGCGGTGTGTCAGGTAATAATTTAATTTCTTAACTGACGGAAGAATTCGTCAGCTTAGGAATAACATTCGTCGCCCGAGACACACTATAGCAACGGAAAATTCTTCGTCGCTAAAGACCATCTACGCCGACGGAATAGTCCATCGCCTAAGACAAAAGCCGTCGCCCAAAATATTCATTTTGCGGTGTATCAGGTAATAATTAAATTTCTTAGCCGACGGATTATTTCATTGACTAGGAACATAAATTCGTCTCCCAGGAGACAAACTATACCGATGGAAAAGTATACGTCGCGCAAGACCTACTAAGCCGACGAAAACGTACCAACGAAATCTATTCATCGGCTAGGAATGTCTTAGCTGACAGAAGTGTCTAACAATTTTCTTCCGTCACTTAGGTAGATCTTACGATTATGTTGTCCTATACGACATTTGTTGTTCCGTCGCTTAGGTAGGACTTAGTCAACAAAATTTGTTTGATTCCGTCGGCTAAGATGTATTTTCCACGCAAGTATATACATACATACATAGATTCAGAGATATTACTACGTACGTACGTACCTTAGTAGCCCGCAGGCAGAAGCAAACTTACTCGGAAGTTGAGAATATCATGTGAGCTCGATCTTAAAAGTCTACAAGTAACAACAAAATGAAACCAATGAATTGAAGTTAGGGTTTGGAGAAAACGCAGGTAAGTACACAACTATATATAAGATCAATCTTAGGATCATTGACCTGAAGGGTAAGGAAGTTAGGAGGTGACTATAGTGATGCTAATGCTAGTGAAAGAGCAACTTGCACAGGGTCAAATTAAAACAAGGCGGGCGAGGATAGGGAGAAGAGAAATCGATCTAGCTCTAGCATCTAGGTGAAGCCCACCCACAGCGCCCGCATGCATGCTTATACATGGTTGAACGAGGTTAGTTTCACCAAAGTATACTGATCAAGACAAGAATGTTATTGTCCTTGAATTACATAATTTCCGGATCATCCAAAATGACATATATTGGTCAGCAAACTCTGCAGCTACTTGTCCTCTTACAGCCTATAAATTGGTTACTAGCCTTCGCAGAATCATATAGCAAGATTAACAGTACTCGAGTTGGTACTGCAGTTAGTATTCAGTTGATATTGCTACCCAAGAAGCATCAATGGCCTCCTTCAAAACACTTCTCTTTGTTTCGCTCTTGGTTGTTGCCGCACTGGCAGCAGTTCCGATTGCCGAAGCGCAACTTGGCCTGATCAACGGGATCCTTAGGCTTATCAGCATACAAGGGACTTTGTTTTGCACCGCCAATGGCCGTGTCAGTACTGCTGGCGCCTCCCTTACACCAGTATTCCCAAGTAAGTTACATTATAGCCGGCGCCTCGAGTGATCTTTATTTTCACTAAACCCAGCTGCATTCTCTGCTATACGTACTCCCTGTGCTGCTCTTGTATAGTATATGCCATGCTTTATATAAACCCGTTTGTTTATCTTTCTAACATTAAAGTAACCTAAACACTAACGATTAACGAACCCTAAAACATGAACAAACCCTAAATCCTAAACGCGTCTCTTTATTTATGAAAGGCTCTAAGCAAGTAGATTTGACATGTTATATATATATATATATATATATATATATATATATATATATATATATATATCTTTCTTTGTTGTTTGTAGATGCTACTGTCGTACTGCAATGTGGATCTGGCCGGAAATGTGATATCTACTGCAACTACGAATGCCTCGGGACTCTTTTCAATCCTGCTAGATCCTATCCAGTTTCTTCTATCTTCACTCTTATCTAATTGCAAGCTCGTGGTTACCACACCGCTCTCTAGCTGCAACTCTAGTTTGTCCGGAACCCAGATACTTGAATCTGCCTTGCAGGTCATTGGAAACACCCTCGTCGGCATCCTTTACATCATCAATGTCATTCCGGTTGGCTTCATCGTCAGCAACTAATATCTAAATGAAGAATCATTAACATGGCCAACATGCGCGCTGAAGTCTAGCTTGTTTCTTAATCTAAGATGAATAAGGTCAACTAAGGATGAAACCTATTTGACAAGGTACACCTAGCATATAATGTACGTGTGAATTGATTTGTCTTCCAAGTATGTTAAGCCAATATAGTTGGTATTCAGATTGGACAATTCTCCTTGCTTAAACTAGTATAGTCGTATTCTCCCAATCAGTAATGAAGGCCGTGTATGAACTTGTAATCCAATAATGTGTCTTTGTGAGGAGATGCAGAGTAGTAAAAAGTAGCCATTGAGGCATTGAAGCAAAATAGCAATACATTGTCATGGATGAGTAATTAGTAATTGTTTGACTGCATGCTGCAGTATGATCGAATTACTACATTCGGCAGGTCGAAAGTATAATTTGAACATATATGGGCCGGGGCGGAACTCTCTGTGGCCCATTCAGTGAGCCCATTATACCAGTTTCTGCTACCACCACTTCTGCTAGTAAACAGAAAGATTCGAGTGTGTTTAACCACATAATAATTCGATTTTGGGGTTCACATAATTATCACATAATAATTTTTTAACCATATCAACAACTATTTTTTTGTGACTTAAGTCAAATCACTTATGCCGCTAGACCAAAATTAAGGATAAAGTATTAGTCTATACTTAATTGGCATAATTTTCATTTCATTCTACGTTAGATGAGTAACGTTTCCTTCTCTACACTAACTCTATTTTGTGTTCATAGTATGTAATTAATATTTGAATAGAATTATTTCTATGGAAGAGATTGACTATATGATCTAATTTATAATTACTTCATTTTTCACTTTTCTTTACCGCTTGTGCTCATATTTAACGGGATGAAGCCAAAACATTAATCTTTAATCTGAATTTTGGGTACAACTGATAAAAGAGGCAAAACGATTGGATCCTTTGAGTATTTTCATTTTCACTACAACACAGCAAATTATTTCACCCCGGCAACAGCTTTGCACCTACGTACGTGTCGATTTCCCATGGTTCCATTGAACTTTTCATGGCCATATAAAAAGAAACAGAAACCCTAAATCTCCTCCTCCTCCCACCGCCACACACAATTTTCCTTACAGCCGAAGAAGCGGAAGGGCAGCACCTCCCTCACTCGGCCTTCATCTACTTCCCCATTCCAGCAAGCTATTGCACTAGTTTTCATTCTTGAGAATTCCTCTCAGTCTCCCAAGAATTGAATAGCTTCTGCAGTAGCTAGCTACATAGTACGTCACTACGTCCATCAAACTCATCACCAACACCGACTTCTACCTATCTGTCGATACTCCAATGGCTTCCTTTCTCTCAAAGGCAAATCTCCTTCCCGTTGCGGCTTCCATTCACCGGTGAGCTTTCCTTATAGAATGTTCATTTTGATCTGCTTCATTTTTTTAAACGATTATTTTATTTCTGTTCTGTTGGTGATTAATTTAATATTGGTGATTGTCGGAGCAGACGAGGTTACGCGGCGGCATCACATGGCTCAGTGGCAGCTGGCTTTGGAATGGGAGGCTCGAGGAGCTCTATGGTGAGGAAACTGGAAGAGAAGGTTGGGATGAAGGAAGAGTCTTCGTCTGCTTGGGCACCGGATCCTCGAACCGGGTACTACAGGCCGGCTAATAGGGCGGATGAGATCGACCCGGTGGAGCTCCGGCAAATGCTCTTGAACCAGAAAGTGAGGCAGCAGTAAAATGATTTATAATGTTTTGTTTCTTGCTTGGTTCTTTTGTTTTGCGGTTTTTCGATATATCTGTTGCAGTAGTTTACTAATGTGTCATGACTTGGTTTGAATCTTAATTAGCATGCAGTTTTGAATAAACATATGATTACTGTTGTGTGTTACTGTGTTTAGCGTTGTTGGCTAATGATCGTCCTTGGTTTAATTAAAATGAATCGAGTATATGGGAAACACTTTAAAAACACACATTTTATATGGAAAAGAAAACTATAAATATTATTAGTCGTGTAGAGAACGTGAAGAAAACTTGTATAATTTTGCTTTCTATGAGTCTATAAAAAGAGTTGAGCAATTTCATCTATATTGTCGATTGGTGTTGGATGTGAAACTCATATTACATTATATAAATGAACCAAATTATTCTCATTATGCTGAAGTTAGTATTGAGCTTCGTACGATTTTTATTCATTTGAACTTGGTTGTCTTGTGTGCAACTCGTATTTTTATCACTATAGCATATATAGTTGGAATTGAGCATGACTCGATCGTTTGTTCACGATGGGATATACATTGCTTTTATGTTGTGTTCATGATCGGGTTGTTACTTCGACAAGCAAGCTAGAATTTGGAATAAAGTAACCAAACCAAGCTTCAAAGAATATCCAAGCCAATTTTGATACGGGTTTTCATTCGCGAATATCCGATCGGCTCGTTTACACCTATAAATTTTACATGCCTCCTTCTCAGGGATCGATCTGTGTCTTAGGTCCGGTATTAAAGCTACTCAAAACCAATACGTACATAATTTCATCCTCAAAGTCTCAGACGCCCGCGGACTACCCAACGGTTAAGGAGAGCAGTAGTGGCCGAAGAACCACCAAAGTTTTCCAGTCTATGGGGGCCTATTCGCCGCCGTAACTCATATTAGCTCGGCAAGTCATGAAGGGATCATCAAGTTTAAAAGATGCATGCCACTCAAAGAGAAAACATGTCAACATCTTCATGATTAAATCAGAGGCAATAGAGCGCGGTCTCAAGGTGCTGGCACAACTCGGCTAAGAGTCGAACAGTAGCATTAATATAGATTTGTCACAATCTGTTTACTATTAGTTTCTTGATTCATACTTTCATTATCATTAGGTACGAGTTTTGAATATCATGCTCCATAGAAACATAAAATGAAAAACGTTTTTACTCCACGTACCAAACGTTTTTACTCCCAAGAATGACGTTTATCACAAGTCATTCTTCGTTTCTTCGACCACAATCCAGATGTGTTTTTCTGGTAACATTAATGTCTGTCAACCAAAGAGCAAGTTTACAAGCACAAGGCCATGGGGAACTGGGAGCTAGCTTGAACCCCGGATCATGTAAAGAAGGAGTAGCCTTGAATCCTGGCTCCCGTTCCAACAGTACAACTCACAATATCTACCGGACAACTGTACAAGGCTTCTCTGTTAGATCTTCTTCCCAGCAACCACTACTGCTCTAGCATCATAACAATAAATTTATGTTCATTGCAGGCAGAAATAGCTGGTATGCTTTATTCATAGACATGGCCACAGATATGGCTTGCGAACAGTGTAGAGAGAAAGATCTGAGGCCATGGACAAACAAAATATCCAAGTACAAAAGGAGGTGGCTCCACCAAGTAATCTTCAATTGAGTTCTGACTTATAAGTCAATAACTGAGTCCCTACATAAACAGCTTTTCTTTTGGTCGGATTCCTCATCAACAGCTTTCGTCTTGTCCTTTGTCTTGGCGAGAGTTTGGTTTTTTTTTTTGTTCGGAGAGAAATGAATAATTCATTAATAAAAGAACAAACTCAATTACAAATCATGCAGATGCGAGACTGAAAATCAAATAATAATAAAAAACATGGGTCTTCAACTCGATTAAACTAGAAAGAGTGAAAGGAGACCAATACCTCGCTAACGTATGGGTTGAAGACGCTACAACCGAATACAATAAAACAAGAAATACAAATTTACCACACTCTCTACCCATGCTTGATAACATTGACGTCACTATCACCGCCAAAAACCGTGAGGTAGTGAGGAGTACTAAGTCGGAGCTATGACGCCCGGATAACTGATGTCAATCAAATCCTAGAATAGTGAGGAGTACTAAGCCGGAGTGAGAGTTTGGTTAGGCTATACTACAATCACTACTATCGTCACGGAAAACTTGCAACATTAACCTTGAAGGACTTATGATTGACACGTACTTGTCACACCAGCCATGAAGTATGGATTTCGATAATAGAATTTACAGATCGCGAACTATACAAGGTTTGTTAGCAACGGAGATCGAACTAAAATGGGGTCTCCACCATAAGTCTGCCCTTACCAACTGAGCCAGTCGATTGCCCCTCAAATGTAATAAAATAATCAATATTGTTTGTGTAGATGTAGTTTTCATTATCTTTTATTGACATGACGATCAATTAAGCTGCCCCAGAGCTATCACAAATTGTTGAAAATCAAAACACTTAATTGGTCTAATGGACATGCCCAAACAGATGAGAACTAGAAAGGACAATTTAATTTCCTTGTAGGCCGCCAACAGTAACATTGTGTTAAACCATGGACCGCCGAGGAGGACCCGATTCCTCACTTTCAAATCCCTGGCCAAATCAAAACCGTTTCCTTCAATCCCCAAACATTGGAGATCGTCGCCGAGAGCGACGGAAGAGCCACTGGCTTCTTGGAGAGAAGACGACCACAAAGATAAAAGAAGGAATCAAAGATTGCTTCCTCACTGTTAGTCAATCACACAATGGCTTCCTTCGACACTGAAAAGGCTATCCCCGTGGCCATTCAGATCTCTTGTTCCTAATTAAATACAAAAACATACGAGAATTTCCCGTCACTCTTCACTCTTCTTTTGAAGTTTTGAACAATAAATCCCAAGTTTTACATTTTTCTTCATTACAAAATACAAAGATAAACTTGTGTCACTACATTTTTTTTTATTTTGTTACAGAAGGTGCCCAAAACGCACAAACAAAAGAAAAGCAAAGACTAGATATTAAAACAGTTGACAGCTCTCCTGGCTTTAGAAACATCACACAAGTCATCTAAGAATACATCAGCAGCATGAGTAGGAGGGCTGTCAAAACAAACAAGGCCATGCTCATGAGAAATACTGCATTTAGCTAAGGCATCAGCAGTAGAGTTACATTCTTTGAAGATATGAGATAAGGTGGCACTCTTCATCTTGTTCATCAAGCTACTGCATCCCTGAAGAAGAGAACCCAAAGGATGATTGCCAAACTCAGAGTTATTCATAAGCTGGACCAAGATTGCAGAATCAGACTCAATGATAAGGTTATTGATATTTAAGTTGACAGCAAGCTTTAGGCCTTGAAGGCCTGAAAAGACCCTAGGCTTCAGCATCTAAAATTTCTCCAACTCCAAAATTCAAAGACCCCAGGCTTCAGCGTCCAAAATTTCTTCAACTCCAAGATTAATTTGGAAACCACTGATCCAATCACCATTGTGTCACTACATTTAATAGAAGTTCTTCCATTTTTCTTCATCATGAAGAATAAACTTGTGTCACTACATTAAATAGACGGGAGTCTGTTTCAAGGTTTACGACTATCAAATTGGTTAAAAACTTGACTATACAATGATCTAACGACACCACAGAGAGAACGATTGTTCAGAAAACTTGGTGCATACCGTAACACTGATCTAAATTCCCCAAACGGTGAACCATTCCCAATTCCGGTAATTTACCTCCTCAGAATCCTATTATATGAGAATGGAAGGGGACCATTTAGAGGTATTTCTTTTGCGTGTCAAAATTGATAAAATCCAGTGCAAGTCCCAGAATCAAATTTGCGCTGGGGATTCCCTTAACATGCGTCACTTGACTCACTTCTATTGTATTCATCTATTAGTCCTCAGTTTGTCGAATACCAACAAAACAAGCATGTGTATGCATGTGACATCTGAAACCTTATAAATTTTTAGTTGCTACAAACATGCATGCCATACTTTAGACAAATTTTCCACTCCATCACGGTCCAAAGTTACAAAAGATTTAATAAATAATACTAGTTCCAATACAACAAAAAAAGATGGGTCATCATCATCTTCTGCAATCTACCCACTTCACTCTCCGTTTTTGGATACTAAAACCCAAAAATTGAACAAGAAGATTCTTCATGGCAATGTGTTACATGGTAATCACTAATGGAACAGAGACCAAGAAATTCAAGATAAATGAACATAGTAGTAATAAACAGGTAATTTAAATTAATTAACAGACATTTAATGTGTATAATCTCTTCTTCTTCATCTTGATCATCATCAACCTCTAACAGATAGCAAGGAAGGAATTGCAGACAAGTTAGGGGTGGTGTTCTTATCTGAAGTATTGGCTTGTCTAATAATGTCCCTCTTCCCGTCTTTCAAAGATGGTTTGCTGAAAGCTCTCATGGGGCTAGCGAAGGCCCAACCCCAGCTGCTCCTGTTTCTGCCGCCTTGGACTAGCGCCCCGGGACCACCGGACATTGCTTTCCCGTTCATGTCTTCGGCTGACGAGACCCAATAGGAGGAAGACGAAGAGGATGAAGAAGATGAAGTCATCATGAACCCACTGAAAAGCCCACCACATTTGACACGCTCGGCGCCGTTTCGACCTGCTGAAGAGTGTTTAGGCTTGCCTTCTCTTTGAGACTCCACCCTTCTGAGAGTGCAGTCGCCGAAACCAGTCGAGATCCGCTCGAAGAAGTCGCCGGAGAAGCTCCGGCTGCCGCAGCCTACAGATCTGGATCTGGAGACTTTCCGCTCGAACGAAGAGGCTGAGGCTGTGGCTTGGCTGTTGGGGCTGCTGTCGTCTTCAACCTCACCCACGGCTGTTTCGGCTTTATTCCTTAAAGAAGACCCCAAAGACTTGTCCCTCCCAGCTGCTGTCGTAGTTGCAGAAGATGTGAATGAGGAGGAGGAGGAAATCTTGGAATTGTCTCGGAAGCTTTTGTTGTCGATTTTCTTGGAAGTTTTGTGGTGGTGGTAGAGAAAAGACCAGAACCCATTTCTCTTTCTGGGGCTAAATTCATCAGCAGCATCCATGAAATGGCTCCTCCTCGGCGTCGTGGTCGACTTGCTCCTCTTGAAAACCATATCCGCGGCGCGGCTGTGACTATTCTCACCACCATTGGCAGTCACTTTCTTCTTCTTCCTGGCCAGAAGAAACGACATCCTGGCGCGCCGGGTGTAATACTCATCATGATGAAATGACTCACCGTTAGCTTTCGGACGGACCGAGAGCGAGAGAGAAGTAGAGGAAGGACCGGCAACGCTGACACCGCCGGCATTGGTAGCGCCAGTGATGTCAGATCTAAAAGAAGGGGAGGAAGAAGAAGAGGCGGAGTTACGAACAGGGAGAGGGAAGGAAGAAGAGACGAGCTTGCCGAGCTTCTCTTGGAGACAGAAAGCGCAGATCCCACCTGGGTTGTTTCTGAAAGGATGGTCACTACACTGCATTCCATCTCCCGTGTCTTGATCCTGAATAACCTGCTCATGACCAACGCCATTGCCAACACCAATAGCAACCTTCCCTCCTCCTAATCCTAAGCCTTTGATCCCTTCCATCATTAACAAACACAACTACAGCAACACCTAATCAAGCAGTACTTGGTGGTGATCGATCTTTTCGCATTATTATCAAGAAGAACAATAATGGGGGTTTTGGTTTTTCTGTGAGATAGAAGATGGGTGGGGGAGAAGGAAGCGCAGAGGGAGGGTCAGAGGGGGAAATAATAATAATGAAAGATGTATGGGATTGAGAAGTAAGGGGGACTGTGGAGGAGTGTGGACTGGGGAGAGAGATAGAGGGAGAGAGGAGGGGAGTCCCCAGGAGCACGTGGAAGACTGACTGCTCAATGGTTAGGAAAAGTGAGAGAAAGAAGACAAACGAAACACTAAATATTTGCAGGGGCCTATCCTTGCACCAACGGACCAGCCCCAGCAGAAGAATCTGTATCAAAAGACCGTACATCAGAAGGAGGCATCTCTCCTACTTTTGCACGGATTCATTTCCGTGAAAACCAATAGTAAAGTTGGGATTATCGGGGTTTACGGTTTTACCGTAATCACAATAAAAATCTAGAAATCAACCTTTGTTTTGTGATGGAAGGATTATTATTTTATCAAGAACAAAAATCATAACCACATAAACGTCACCAGATCAGTCGATGAAAGCTTAAAGTCTAATTCAACCAGTATTGAGCGAACATAACGATATATATAAAATCTATTAGAAAATATTCACGACCCAAATCATTAAACCATACAAAACATCCTCATATAAGAAAACACACTAACTAAAACAAGATAAAAAAAAGGACGGATCCACAAGGAAATCGAAAGAACAGAGATTTCTTGTAGAACTTAATTTATCTGGTTTACGAGCAATAATGAGAGAACTTTGTTTAAAAACGCACATCAGACATGCCGACGACAGAGCTCAAAGACTTAGTGAGTGTATTTAGCAGACTCTCTATATTAGCTTCTTAGTTATTTTAGAGAGCGAGTTTAGCTTTTTATCAATTTTACCAGCTCCAGCAGACTAGTAAAAGCAACTTTAATAGATTATCTATTTTAACTTTTAGCTATTTTAGGTAACGTGTTTAGAGCATCTTTAGCAATGCTAGCTATATTTGAGTTAAATTTTCGTCAAATTAGTTAAAATGTTATTTTGGCTAGCCACTTTAGAAATATGTATGCATCAATGCTCTCTATTTTAGCTAGCTTTACATTAATATTATTCTTCAAATAAAGATTAAATAGTTTAAATGTATTTATATATCACTTAAAATATCTTAAAATGAATGTAATAAATTATAGCTAGCTGCATCTGAGTTATCTCGCTAGCTAAATATAACTAGCGAGATAGTTAAAAGTTATAATAGCTTAAGTTTGGCTAGTCTGCTGGAGCCCCTAAAACATCTAAAAAAGCTAAACATGCTCTCTACAATAACTAAAAGTTAAAATAGAGAGTCTGTTAAAGTTGCTCTTAGCTGTTTTGATATTTTCAAAGCTCCAGCAGACTAGTCAAAATTTAGTTATTATGATTTTTAATTATCTCGCTAGCTAAATATAGAGAGCGAAATAACTCAGATGATGCTAGCTATAATTTAATATTTCTTATAAGATATTTTACGTGATATATAAATATATTTAAACTATTAAATATTTATTTGAAGAATAATGTTGATGTAATGCTAGCAAAAATAGAGAGCATTGATGCAACCGCATTTTTAAAGTGACTAGCCAAATTGATATTTTAGTTAATTTGACTAAGATCATTGTTAAAGATGTTTTAAGTGACTATCTCGCTTTAGCTAGAGAGATGAAGCTCTCTATAATTAATGTTAATTTAAAGTATTCATTTTAAGTTATTTTATGTAATAATAAAACATATTTAAATGAAATTTTTTTATTTAATCGATAATATAAATCAAACTTTAGTTGAAATAAAAAGTACTACTATAGAGAGATTTCTAAAAAGTTATTAACTAAAATGACTTTTTAGCTGTTTTGACTATAAAATTGTTAACATTGCTAAAGATGATCTTATTTTTTAAAACTAGCTTGCCACTATAGTCCAATATATATAATGATATATATATATATATATGAACTGTTTTTTTTTTACCAAATAAAAACCTATGAGGGTGAAACACAAATGTTGACGAAGACGTTGTCTATCCACATGAAATCTAAGTTGAAGTACGTTTTTGTTCTCGCTCTAAAATATTTGTGCCTGCTCATGTGAAAGTTCAAATATCAATCACTATTAATTTTGCCACCAACAAGGCAACACCAAATAAACTATCTTTTTCTTCATCATATATAATGTATATAAACTTGTATATGTAAAGAATTACGAGACTGTGAGAGTTAAAATTGGGAACTTCCACTTACACAAACTAATTAACATTAGACAAAGAATAATTTTAAGAAAATAATTTAGATGACTAATTATGATTATTTATTGATGACAAATAACAACGAGAGATAAATAGGTATCAAAAATAATTATAAATAAACATGTTAAATATCTTAAAATATCTTTTTAAATTACAACTAAAATAAACATGTATAAAAAAATGGGAAGAACAAAAGCTTCTGAAGAGATTCCTGGCACAGAGGGCATATACTACGTGTCGAGCATGTCACTTCTGTGAGATCTCTAGGCTCAGGGCCTCACGCCGTGCTACTAGTAGCATGACTAGCATCGCAGTCGTCAATATTATATTGCAACTTCTAGCTTACAATTAATTAATTATGTTTTTCTCAATTTCAACTTACAGCTGCATCGATCTACTGCCAATTTGCCATACGTCTCCTTGAATTAAATTTGGAGTCATGTTTACGACTCTTTGCCAAAGAGGCTGTAGTTCATTTTTGTTATTATCCATACATATAAATTAAAAGAAAAAACAATATAAATATGAAACCACTGATTGTACAAATACAAATACTTCATTGCAATAAGGCATGCGACAGAAGTTCTTCAATATAGCGATTTCGTTAGTTTAGGTTGGGCCAAGTGTGAATTATATTCTGATTCATAAATTTGGGAGCTAAATGGATCGATATGTAATTTTCATAAATGACTTTTTTATGCTAAAAGACTATTACAAAAATAAACATCTGAATCAACCGGCTTTAAATAGATCGAAATTAATTGCCGAACTCACAGCCGGGAAAACCCCATCTTCTAATAGCATGGACTCAAAAGTTGGTGGCCTAAGATAGCCAAAACATTAGTAGCAAAATTAGCTTCACGAATAATATACTGAAAACTTATGCTTTGAAAAAAGCATACAATCTTCTTGATGTCATGGATAATTTGTAAGAGCTTACAGAGACATTTAAACTTCTCATTGATACAGCGAGGAATCTCCTTCCATTACCAAATCTTGGATCCCCATATCTTTAGCTTTAATAAAACTGTCTCTGAGAACAGTGGCCTCTGCAATAAGAACAACTGTTTCCCAATTTTTCGAGGCAACCAAAGGGCACCAAGAATCATCTTTCATAAATGACATTTGTATCTACTGATATGTACAACACTAGCATATTGCATGTTGTTTATTTCTAATAATATGTGCTTTGTAACCGGTCTTAACATTACTAATCCGTTATTCATCTAAACATACTCTCTGATAAATGATGATTGAAAAATTATTTGATTTATCATAATGTTGAGCAAGGAGTACACTCCTTTCCATCTTGAGTTGTTGCATGCCTAACCTAGAAGAAGTGATGACTGAAAAGTTATTACACCGAAAGTAGAGTTTGTTGCCTGAAAGAATGTCTCGGCTCCTAATAATTAAGAAGGCTAGTTAGGGAAAACCGATTGGTTCCGAGGTTCTTATATATGCTGCTTTATGTCAAATGCATGAAGGCTTCTCCTAATAAGAAGGAATCGCCTATAAAGAAGAAAAAGCTAGATTATTTTCTCCTTAAACACAATGTAGCTTAAACTAATAAAGAAGTACAGTTGGCACCATGTTCAAATCTTATCATAGGTAAACAGAAGTAATCATCATGATTAACCTCTAACCCGAAAACAAATTTACTTGTAGCATGTATGCATGCATGATATCTGGATTGGAAAACGAAAATACGCATGTATGTCCGAAGTATGGGAGACTAGCAAGGCTAGTTACGTGTTTGTCAATGTTTTTAAGTTAAAAGTTTTTGAGCTTGTCGCATATAGTATAGCTTTTCTGAAGAAATTAAATTTGAGAAAGCATAAAGATTGGTTTCTTTTAAACTTTATTTTTGTCCACTCACTATCGTTTTTCAAATGTTTTTCCCTGAGCCTTTCGGTTTCAAATGCCCAACTTGCAAGTTAACTTAGTTAAGGTCGGACGTACATGGAGACGAGACATATATAGTTCATCATATAGCTTCCGCTTATTTGTTTATTTTGTTTCTTTCCTTCCTTATTAGAGTTGTTCTGAACCAATAAATTGTTTGTTGTGAGATTTTATTTAGTTTAATAATTAAATTGGGAGGTGTTGTGAATTTAGGGAGCACGAAGGCTCTAGGTGTTTAAGGTTGGATTTAAAATTTTAGAAGTGTTTGTAAGTGTTTTTAGGAAGGGTTGTCCATTTTCAAAAGAGGTTATACCGGAATTTTCGGTAAATTTTCTTTGAAGGTGAATCCCGCAGGATTACCTCGGGTTTCAAGGTGAGATTCAGGGCGGGTCCTGACACCCACTGTACGAGAGCAGTACAAAGGACGTACAGTTCTCATGGCTCTAGTTGTTGCCCATGCTTTTCGGTGGTACGTTTCCGGGGTGTTATGCATGTTTGTGTGCATGCTTCCCGTTGATTCTTGCTCGGGTACACTACCAGAAGAAAGGTTATAGCCGACGAAAAAAAAAAAACCAGGCCGACGAAGCATTTTTTCGTCGGCTATAGTGGGCTTTAGCCGACGAAAATTTATTTCGTCGGCTAAGGTAAATTTTCGTCGGCTATGATGTCCACTTTAGCCGACGAAATTTTATTTCGCCGGCTATTTTAAATTTTCGTCGGCTATGACACACTTTAGCCGACGAAAAAAAATTTCGTCGGCTAAAGAATTTATGTCGTCGGCTAAAGTTCACAAACCATGGCCGACGAAATATTTAAAGGTTTAGCCGACGAAATTCATAGTCGGCTATAGTTATTTTTTTTATTTTTTAATTACATACTATAGCCGACGAATATGTTAGGGTATTCGTCGGCTAAACCCTAAAATATTTCTATTACCTACTATAGCCCTATGTTCGGTGGTTATTTTGCGTAAAATTTTTATACGACTTGTTGCGTGTCATCGGTTTGAAACTATTTTCAGTTGGAGGTCCGGCCAAAATACGTAATTTAGACGGTCGAACGACCTTTTCCGTGCGTTTAGGGGTTTGACTTACGAGATTGACCGTCCGGATCGAGCCCTTATTCTTTTCGGATCAAGTTGAATTTTTTCCCATACATGTATTTTATCATGATGGTCAGATCTGACGGCTGGATTTGTGTTTCTCAAGTTTGATCATCACGATCACAACATGTGTACTAATGTTGTATAACTTGTTTACCAAGTGTTATGTAAATGTTCCGTTTCAAAAACAAACTATACGTAGATCCTTCAAACGTAAAAAAGTCGTGAAATAAGACATGACTAGAATGGTGAAATAAGTCTACGGTTGAAAAATCACGGTATTCCGGTCATGTCTCGGTGCCGATAGTTGCGGTTAATTCAATTTTCCATTCTTTCTCCCTATGGGTAGCCCCGGTTTCGGTGGTTATTTTGCGTAAAATTTTTATACGACTTGTTGCGTGTCATCGGTTTGAAACTATTTTCAGTTGGAGGTCCGGCCAAAATACGTAATTTAGACGGTCGAACGACCTTTTCCGTGCGTTTAGGGGTTTGACTTACGAGATTGACCGTCCGGATCGAGCCCTTATTCTTTTCGGATCAAGTTAAATTTTTTCCCATACATGTATTTTATCATGATGGTAAGATCTGACGGTTGGATTTGTGTTTCTCAAGTTTGGTCATCACCAGAACAACATGCCAAATGTATAAAGGTTTAGCCGACGAATTTCAAAGGTTTAGCCGACGAATTTCAAAGGTTAGCCGACGAATTTCAAAGGTTTAGCCGACGAATTTTAAATGTTTAGCCGACGAATTTCAAAGGTTTAGCCGACGAATTTCAAAGGTTTAGCCGACGAATTTCAAAGGTTTAGCCGACGAATATATGTATAGCCGACGAAATTTTGTTCTTTAGCCGACGAACAAATTATTTCGTCGGCTAAAGTCCTCGGGTTTTAATTGCGAACCCTAGCCTCCTCCCTCATTTCTGCAGTTTTTCAACCCTAGCCCTAGCCTCCTCCCTCCCGGTCTCCTCCTCCTCCCTCCTCCCTCCTCCCTCCCGGTCTCCCGGTCTCCTCCTCCTCCCTCCTCCCTCCCGGTCTCCCGGTCTCCTCCTCCTCCCTCCTCCCTCCCGGTCTCCCGGTCTCCAAAACGCTAGTGGTGCTGTTTGTCTGCTCAAGGTACGCTCCCATAAACCCCAAATTCATCGATTTCTTTTCTGCAAATAAAATATATGGATTGATGATTGCTTCTGCGTTTTGCCATTTTGGTTGTATAAAACTGAGAATGATTGTAACTTGTATGTGTTGGGTTTCGATTTGTAGTACCAGTAGTTGGATACAGTAGTTGGATATGTGCTAACGTAATTTGTAGTTTCGTAACTTACTGAGAATGACCGATTCGTAACTTACTGAGAATGACCGTAACAAAAATAATTTGAAGGTGTGTATACAGTAGTTGGATATGTGCTAATAAAATTTATTTTAATGTAATCATCTTGTTAAATTTGTAAATTATATTGGACAAGTGAGTTGTGTAAAAATCGGATAAATATTTAACAAATAATAATTTAAAAGGTTGTTAAATTATAAAAATGATGGTTAAAAAAACAAAGTGACCCAGCGAAGTTGTAACATTTTAAATTATTGTAACATTTTAAATTTTTGTAATTTTTAACATTACAAAATTTTAAATTATTGTAACATTTTTGTAATTTTTAACATTACAAAATTTTAAAATTATTGTAACATTTTAAATTTTAACATTTCTGTAATTTTTAATATTATGAATAAATTTTTTTAATATTATTGAATTGTTGTTTTGTAATTTTTAATATTATTAAAAATTTTAACACTAGATTAACTAGAGAATCGGGATGAAAACGCGAAGTTGAAGAAAGGAATAAAACTTGTAATCTATTTTTTTTGTTAATTTAATTTGTGTTAATTAAATTTTTTTTGTAATTTAATTTGTGTTAATTTAATTATGTTAGTTTATGTGTTTATTTTTGAATTTATGTGTTTATTTTTGAATATATGTGTTAATTTATTTTTGATTTCGAATTTAGTTTTACGATATGTTAGTTAATATATAATATTGTTATGTAAGTAAAATATATATATATATATATATATATCTATATATATATATTGGTATTTGCGTGTAAATTTTTATTGAATAAGTATAATTTTAAAAATGTATAATTTTTTATAAAACAAAGACAAAATAATCTAAAGCCTTTAATTAATATTATAAATAGGATGAGCGGCTTTTTTCGATCGAAGAAGAGTTCGAAGGGCCAAAGGTCCGAATCGTCTGAGGGAACCTCTAGCAACCCTCAAACGACGTTTCAGGGCCACATGACAGCCAGACGTGCGAGCCTTCTGGAGACAGCGCCGGAGGTGCCCGTTTCATCGAGGCAGGCGGCCGTCCCTCGTTCCCCGAGGCCCTTGACGGAGGTGTCTGCACCTCGTATGCCCGAGATACACCGGGCGCCCACTCCGGGTCCTACTTCTTCGGATAGTGGGTCATCTGGGGTACAGATGCCGCCGCCTCATCTGTTCCTTCCGCGGATGATACCGGCGATACCTGTAGTCGATGACTCAGGGACGCCGATTTATCCACTGCCCCCGCCAGTGGCTCCATCAGCGGCGTACCGGTTCCTGCCTTTTGATACGCCTCTTATTTCTGCGAGGGTATCATCATCGGCGACAGAGCCGGAATCCGTCGCGAGCTCCTCAGGTAATCAGTCAGGCAACTTGATTACTTTTAAAGGGTCATATATATATATTTTAATAATCAATTTGGCCGAATCATGTCATAGGCACAAAGAAGAAGAGAGGCCCCGTCACAGGGAAAGCTCTCGAGAAGATGGTGAGTACCATGGGGAGGATCCCCATCGATACTGACGGGGATGGCCACGCAGTATCGGGCGGGAAGTCGAGGATGTACTCCGGCCGCGTGGGTGCTCTCATTAGGGATAGAGTCCCTATGCTGTGGTCCGACTGGGGCGAGGTCCCGCAGGAGGTTAAGGACATGGTCCACAACGCGATGTCGGTGAGTTTACAAAATAATATTATGTATTAAATTGTTGATTTCTCGAAAAGCTAAACTAATAATAATCGGTTAAATGCAGGTGTGGTTTGAGGTTCCCGAGCACCTGAGGGACAGCTGGGCCGACGTTGTGCATGGGGGAAGGTACGTTGGGAAGTTAATGAAAAACAATTTTGTATGTGATATTAATAATATTTCTAATATTTTTGTTGTATCTGTAGGTACAAGGAGTGGAAGAACGAGCTGCGGACCCATTGGACTAAGCACGGGAACGCACGTTCTGGTACCCCTACTGAGTTCCAGTACAGGGAGTACGAGTGGCGTTGGCTTCTGACATCAGAATTCAACAACCCTCGTAAACAGGTATTTAAATAAATTAGTTAGTTAATTTAAAAATAAGTACGTGCGTTTTAAAATATTCTACTAATAGTTTACTTTTTTCTTTGAAGGCGGTTTCCCGGGTGAACGCTCAGAACCGGCAACGCAACACAAGGAACCATCATGCCGGTTCTAGACCGTTCGGTGTCTTCATGGACGAGGCGGCCAAGGAACATCCAGAAGTCAACCCCTACGTCTATACGTACGAGAAGGCATATCCTGACTCCCAGGAGGATATTGTAAGTCACTTTACGTTTTTAAATTTTTAAATTTATGTAAAAATTTTAATTAATAATTTTTTTCCTATCCATATAGGCGAGGGTGAGGGAGGCTAGTGACGAGGTCCTGAGTACCTTAGTGAGGGAGGGATGGCCGGACACGCAGGATTCCGAGATGTCCGAAGCCATGTCCCGGATCGACAATTCGGATCCGACGATTGGGGCGAGGATCATGGGCACAGCCTTCCCACCGAGAGGAAACAACTTCTACTGCCGAGGTCTAGGAAAGAGAGGCGAGGGGGTCCTGAAGAACACTCCAGGATTTCAACGAAAGGCAACCTCGACCGGGACCAACACCACGTCCACGATCAACAGGACGACTCAGCTAGAGTCGGAAGTTCAGAGACTACGAGAACAGCAAGCTGCTCAAGCTGCTCAGGCTGCCTCGCAGGCTGCCTCGCAGCAAGCCTATATTGCCTCGTTGGCAGCCTTTAATACCGCGCAGGCAGCCTATGTTGCCGAGATATATGCCATCCAGCAGGCCCAGCAGCAGCAGATGTTGCAGTACATGCAGGACTTTGCAGCTGCCCAGAGTCAGGGACTTCCGCCTCCGCCCATGCCTCCGCCCATGACGCTACCCCAGCCGCCGCAACCTCCGCAGCAGCCCCCAGAAGATGACTTCAATTTAGACGATATAGACTTTACGTAGTTGATAATATACGTTTATGTAAATTGATACTTTTATGTAGTTCATATATTCTTTTATGTGTTTGTTGTTGGTTATATGAAATTGTTAAATATGTCTTTTGCAGCTTGCATGGAATGGTAATTCAGAAATTTCGGGGTTTTTTTTTTTTACTGGAATGCACTTATAGCCGACGAAAAAAGCCTTAATTCGTCGGCTAAAGTTTTTTAAAAAAAAACAAAAAAAGTTTAGCCGACGAAATAAGCTTTAATTCGTCGGCTAAATGTCTATAAGGCCGACGAAAAATACAATATTTCGTCGGCCATAGATGTTTTATATTTTTTTATTACAAACTTTAGCCGACGAATATTTTAAATTATTCGTCGGCTAAAGTTTCGAAGATAACCGACGACATTATTCGTCGGCTATAGTTCATACTTTAGCAGACGAAATAATGTCGTCGGCTATAGTATGACTATAGCCGACGAAATAATGTCGTCGGCTAAAGGTTGGACTATAGCAGACGATATTATTTCGTCGGCTATAGTCATACTATAGCCGACGAAATTTTTTGTCTCGTCGGCTAAAGTCATTACAGACGACCCTTTCCCGACGACACTATAGCCGACGAACCTTCGTCGGCTAAGGTTGTAGCCGACGAATTTTTTTAACAGGGCGACGAAAATTTTTCGTCGGCTAAACTGCCTGTTCTGGTAGTGGTATAAGGATCTCATGAAACAATTGTTGTATGTTTCTTCCCGTTAGTTCTTATCCGGGACTTACAATTTTCATGCATTATTTTTTTCACGTTTCTCCGGGTCATATTACTTGCGCGCTTGCTTGACGATTGTAATATGCGACTTCCCAGTGGCATAACTTTCAACGTGATGATTCCCGCTGGTTTTTACTAGTGGGACTACCTGGTTAGGTGGCGGCGTGCCCTCTCGGTAATTATTTCCCGGGAGATTTGAGACGTCTGCAACGACCATTGTCGTTTTGAGTCAAACAACTTCTACCAAGACGCTACCGGTCCTGGAGAGTTTTAATACGGGATCCGTCATATAGCAAAGGAAGATTCATTAAGTATGAGGAGGACCCATGTGTGCTTCTAGCTCTTACCCAGGCCAGGGCACAGAACAGGCCATCACTGTACATGAATGAGTACATGACGATAATGGCAGATGCCTTGCCCAGCTAGACTGTTCATGGATTAGATGAATCCATCATTGAACACGTTATATGTAGTCGGGGATAGAAACTAAATGTTGTCGACATTCAATAGTCTTCGCTATGGATCTCCCACCAGCTCCCAGTTCAGTTAAAAATTCAGATCGGTCGCCTGCACACGTGGTTGCATGCACCATGACAATGATGTTCCAAATTCGTAGTCTCACGAAGAAGAGAATAGTAGTTAATGGAATTTTTTTTTAAGTAAGGTGCGGCTACCCTATACCCAGATTACAAAACACATAAAGAGGATCTTCTAAGAAAATAACAGAAGCCTCAACTACAAACATGTATTCTAAAATGCACTAAATAACGAAAAGTGTACGACTGATAACTCTATTCGCTTTATATTTGTAGTGACATAAAAATAACTTTATTCCAAAGAAGCATAATGACAAATAACACAGCTTTTCTATTATGTTGTCATCGAAAAATAGATCCGATGACACTAAGTTTCACCCTGTCACTAGGAGGCAACAACCATTTAACTAAGTAAAGAACTCACCACCTAACTACGACAAACACATTATTGTTACTAAAAGGTTGCGACCGTTTGCCAATGCAAAGAACTCGCCACCAATTTAGAACAGACAAGACAGAGAGTGCTTGCACCAGGACCAAACTCTACTCCTACAGAACTAGTGTGGGAATTTATTTGCAAAACACACAAATTAACAAAGTACATAACAATAATAAATAACTAGAAAGGAAAAAGCAACAAGGGCAAGACCCAATGAGTGAGTCCAAACCCAATCACCAGCCCAAGGATGAGGGGAAGCACAACCACCAAACAAGGCCCGACGCAAATCCTTCCTCTCCTGCTCCATGTCGCGCCCCACCGCCTGGGATTCCTTGTCATCGACGTTCCATCATCGCTTCACCCTCCATAAGCTTTATCCCTACCAGAGACCCAACCTGAATTGAATCTAAGAGACAAACTAGAGATCAAACTTGTCTGATAATGGTCAAGCCACTGAATGCACCATTCTTGGTCGGGTACAAGAGACCCAGATCAGGTTCTGTAGACCCAACCGAAATCCTTCGGCGGTGTTGCGACCATGTCACTTCAAAGAAACCACCAAGCGCTCGCCCTCACTCCACCACGTTGCAGGCCAAGCCAATGAGGAACAAATCGAAACCCTCCAACCACTATGATCTCCAACATTCTCACCGAACAGACCCCCACATCTCTCCGACCCAAACGAGCTGACAATCGAAGAGTTTGATCTCATGCCAGACCCAATGGGGTAGACAAAGCCTGTCCGGCGATGTGGCTCGTCGCCGGACAGGGGTGAAGTCTCTCCTTATGCTATCGCAGTATTATGGAAATGTCTTTCGTAACTGTTGTTATGTTCTTTTTCTTTTCTTTTTTGTTGGAATAGAAATTGATTCAATTAATATCAACTAAATTGTTGGCATCTACCAAAAGCTAGAGTCGAGTACTTACAACAAGTAAAGCTAACTGAACTCCATACAGACAAAGATGAGCTCGCATTAGAAGTGAAATATAGAGTAAAGAAGAAAACTTCGAGTCTTCAAGGGTAAAATTATATTTTGACTCCCCATTAACCAAAAACACACAATTGTGGCACTCAATAGAAAGTCACTTCCAATTATAGAAGTTATTCCTTACGCATAGGTTACATTAATCCAATCTTAATTCAGATACTTACAATCTCCGACAAAAGCCATGACCCGAATCGATTGGAACATAACCATAAATTAAGTTGAAGACTCCAAGACGGTCCAGCTCTAGGGTCATACTCAAGTTCACTCCTAAGTAACCAATGAGGGTGACAAAGGACCCTCCTTGCACGTCAATAATTCTTCATTCCCCTACATCTACGACTTGGCTTTGTTCTGACAACCACTTGGACGACCTCTCTTTTTAGGAATTTCCCAACAACAACCGGAACCTCCACCTTGATAAGATATGCAATCTCCCTGATACTCTGATCCAATCTACATTACCCAAACGCCCCCAAAGAGGCCACCTCAAGAACTCCAAAGTCGAAGCAAGAGCCAAGATCGAATATCCACTCTCGGCACAAACCCTACGCAAATGGTCTCCAAGCCTGACGCCTGAGCGACCTAGCTATTCGCAGCCGGAAAACCTTAAGGCCTATGTTGCACTGCATGAAACCTCGGGTTGAAAGATGTGGCTAAAAGAAAATAGTTTCATGACTATGACTATATATATATACACACACATTCTAATGAGAGATGCCTATTTTTTGTCAGTTTTAGGGATAAACTCACACCATTAGATCTGTTTTTTAATGAGTTTGGATGACTGAGATTAAAACAAAAACTTAACACTTATGTCAAACTTACACCGTTCAAGATCATTAAAAATAAATCAAACATTTGGATGACTTAACGATCACCAAATCTTCTAAAAACTTATGGAAATATTACTGCCAATGGAAGTCATACAAGTTAAGGCATAAAGCCATAAGCTATATATCATTGGATCCAAAACCTGGCATAGGATTCTTGGTTGTGAATTTCTGGTGTGACCCAAAGGGCAATTTGGTTGGACTCTTTCGTAGTTTAATCCCCTGTCACCTATATATATACTACGTACCAATATCCTCACTGCATATAATTCATTCGATCTGGAGCCACATGACATGATCACGTACAGTCTCACAGAGCTGGGCACATCTTTATACCGAACCGTCCCCATCCCATGCATTTTTCTCAGACCCTCTAACTCTCAAGTGATTCAGTATCAGATCACCAGATCACCAAAAAGGCTTTGCTTCTTTGTTTGATGAAGTGTTAATCATAACCTATAAGTTTTAGCAACAAATGAGACAAAAGGTTTGTCTTTATAAATCGATCGGCTTTTGGGGAGCCATGGGCAAAGGGCTCATAACCCGGCCATGATTGCCCTACGCACATTTTATATGTGCCTCGCTCGCTTATTATATCTTTTTCTGTCAACAATTATAACGAGTAATATTCTTTTCTTTTTTCTATATTTTATTTTGATTGAATTATAACGAGTAATATTGATCAGCTGGTTGTTATACCAGTCTCCTTAAGTGATCTTTATTTATATAATTAGCAGCAAGTATACGCAGATATAGCTAGGCCATATTGTTACACTTGAAGTACAGAATTAGGGTCACGCGGAGACTGAAAAGCTAATCGGAGTGACAAGGGTGACATTGACGATGCCGATGCGGACGGTTCCGTTTGATGTTAAGTTCGACGTGAGAGTTCCGGTTGAAGACAGAGTGGAGTTGCACCTGGCAAGTGGTGTGGTAACCACAACACGGCAGCTGGATACTAATTGAGCGACTGTATATTGCAGAGTGTTCAAAACGATTGTGAACTATCCGGCCAAGTTGGTAATCACAGTCGAAACCAGAGTACCATTGCCTGGTCCGCAGCGTAGTTGAACAACAGCAACTACATATGCATGTAAAAGAGAGATCAGCATAACAATGTCAATATATATTTTACAAGATTTGGATATGTCTAGCCTGATGATCAATCAACATGCATAAATCGTCAGTACTGGCTTATGTTGTTGCATTAATTGGTAAGTGATCATCTTACATCGGAATGGTGGGCTTGTAATATTGACGCCACGGGAACTGACAGTGGCATTGCCGTTGGCAGTGCAATAGACGGTGCCTTGGACTTGGATCAGTTTAAGAAGATTGCCGATGAGAGTTCCTTGAGTTACTGGAACAACCACTGCAACGGCAGCAAACAACAGGCACACAAACAACATTGTTTTCTTGGAGGGCGCCATTGATCAAGATTGAAAGTACGAACTTATGCTGAAATATTGTTCTTGCTCGATATTGTAGAAGTTAACTGATGTCTTGATGATTTGCCGTGTGCAAAGTAACCAATTTATATGGAAGCCTGGCCTGCAAGCTAGCTCCAAGATCAGAGGTCGATCAAGTACGTACGTTGCTGCAAATTTTCTTGATTAAATTGACAGAGACCTAAAAATGACTAGTTCCTCAGAATTTCAGTACCAGTAGACACTATATATTTAGCACATTGGGCAAGACCTAGATATCTAGATATAAATGGAATGTTTGATTTTTCACTTTAAACCTCCCAAAAATGTGTCATGATTCATTCATGATCTTGTCCTAATATTTCAAAACGGGTCTGTTTATGAAAGATCTCGCAGACCTCGTAGAAGCTTTCAGCATGATCTCTGCCCTTGGATGTCGTTGACCAGTTACCTGCAAGAAAAGATTGACCGGGACTTTCCGGTCTTTCTCTCTCTGATGATTAAGTCAATCTCGAGGTTGTTATAGTATTTAATGCTAGGAGATTTCTTACCTCTTTAGTTGACTTTAGCATTGTATTTATAGCCTCGTGTTGACTTATATCTTGCATATTATACGATGTGAGACAAATATGCTACTGAGATCTATTTATTTGGCCTTCTGTGGTGTCTCTCCTGCCCGGCCCAAACTGCTACGACATCCAGGATGAGGCCTGCTCGGTCTATCTCATGCTGGGCTTCTGGTAGCATCGTGAGCCAGGAATGTATTTATCGACTACCAATTACAAGTCCCCCCAAGTTCTCATTCAAAACACGTCTTAAGTGGGGACTTGAAGACATGGACCACGATTTGTCAAATTACCAACGAGTACTCGGTCCTAGTTCTCCCAAGTTCGTACTCAGGACATGTTTGAATGAGTTGTTATTGCAATGGATGAAGATGGCGAGCCTTTTCATATAATGTGTTTCTGTTCGAGCGCGGGGTATCATCCCCGCGTGGGTTATCAGACCACTCTTTGTGTGAAGAGAATGATATGAACTACCCAACTCCCACTGTAACGCCTCGTACCCAATTTGACCTATTTACTGGGTATTCTACGAGTTACTAAGAAATTTAACCGTGTTCGGTAACTTAGTAAGTTAACGTTCAAGTATATTTTTCCAGTTTTTCTTGAAAAGTCAAATTATTCTTTTAAGACCCCGATAGTGTAGTACGCGTCGACACGAGTTCACCGATGTCTTCGGGTTATTTGTTGGAGTTTCGAGTTATTTTTTATAATTTACAGAAAGTTTGGTAAAAAAAATAAATTTTCTGAAATTAGAATATAACTCTTAATTCGGATCGTCAGATCAAGTAAGATTTTGATCTTAGCCGTTGGTTTGGGTACATAAGGAAATAAGTTGGGTTGACTTCATAAAAGCCACACTCGGGCGTTGACCCGAGTCCGGTTCTTTCTCTCACCCTCTTCGCCTGCCTCCGGCGTCCTCCGCACGACGTCGCCGTCTCCGACCACCCCAGACGGCGAGATGACTGCCAAAATGATCTCCTCCTTCTTCTATTCAAAACCCAGTAATCAAATTCCATAAACAACCCCGGATCCTTGGAGATCGAAATTGATGAACACCACTGTGTTCATCAGAATCCGGCGAGCTCCGGCGGCGAATGTGAGGGGTAAGGTTCTTCTCCTCCTTCCTTCTTCTTCGATTCAATGTCTTAAATTTTTTTGAAATCGAAACCCTAAACCCCAATTTCTAATTCTCCGGCGAATTGTTGAGTTCCGGCAAATCCCTCACCCATCGAGTTCTTGTGTGCGCTGTCGTGCTCTGCCGCCTTCGCGGCGTCTGGTTTTCCTTTCTCTGGCGTCGAGTCAATCTCCTGGTGTGCTTATCCGAGTGTTGGTGTCGTGGCTAGGATTCTATCCATCTCCTGGGTTATTGTTGTTGAGTGTTATGGAGCTTAATTGTTGATGTTCTGATTTTTGCTATTTTGGTTGTTGTTTATCGATAACTTGGAGATTGGAGGATATAGGGGGGTTATGGTGAAATTACGGTGGAGTTTTCTGGTAGGTTACCAGACTCCGGCGAGGGCAGAATCCGACAGAGACCGTAGAGGTAGTTGTCAAGTTCCTCTTCGATTAGTGTTGTAGCTCCTAATTAGGGAAATATATATTTTAGGAAACTTTTCGTTTTTGGAAACCTTCCATTTATGGAAAACTCTTTTTGGGTGCTCTTAGTAATTTGGTGGTTTCACAGATTAAGGTGATTGTATGTTTTTGAGTTAACGAAATTACATGAGTTCGATTAATCAAAATCGAGGTTCACCAAAACGAATTATTAAGCGATGCCTAAGTGTTTAACGATCAGTAGCACATATAGTGAAAATTGGATTGAATTGTTAAGTCAAAGGTTGAATTGGAAAACGTTGAACATCGTTAGTTGGTCAATCCTGGTCAACCTAGGAAACCCTAATCAAACTAGGAAAGAAGACGAGGCAATGGTTATTTTAAAGTTCGGTATGACCGATTTGTCCTACAACTTATGGTCAGGCGTGAGATTGACTTAAAGACATGGTTTTTTGGAGGCGGCGCTCAAGGAGTGTCCCGAGCAATGAAAAACTTAAGCCTAATACTATGAGTGAACGTTTGATTTAAATTAAATGCATACAATGACTTTATAATTAGTGATGATTGGGTTTAATTTATTAAATCTTAATTTGTGGATTAAATTCCCGTTTATGATTGATTTCTGCGAAGTATTTTCGGAAGTGTTTATTCATATTTTTATTTGTTAACCTCGTTATTTGGAAAGTTACCGAAAATGAAATTTTCGGTGGAGTAATATTTATTTTCTTTTTTTTATAATTGTCAATTTTCATTATTTTGAAGAGTTACCGAAAATCTCATTTTCGGTAGATATGTATATGGATATTTATAAGGATAATATATATATATATATATATATATATATAAATGCTAGCTAGCCATATGTGTTCTTCCGTCATAATGAGGTAAAATTTCATTATGGCGTGACGTGAGCGTTAGACCTATATAAATATAAGAATTTATATAAGGAATATGCACGTAAATATATACACCGTCTTTTCCGTTTATGATTGATTTATGTGAAGTATTTTTGGAAGTGTTTATTCTTATTTTTATTTGTTAACCTCGTTATTTGGAAAGTTACCAAAAATAAGATTTTCGGTGGAGTCATATATTTATTTTCTATTTTTATAATTGTCGATTATCATTATTTTGGAGAGTTACCGAAAAAGAGATTTTAGGTAGATATGTATATGGATATTTATGAGGATAATATGTATATAAATGCTAGCTAGCTATACGTGGCGTGACGTGAGCGTTAGACGCAAGCATCGTAGCCCTTTATAAATATAAAAATTTATATAGGGAATAGGCACGTAAATATATACACCGTCTTTTCCACATAATGAGGTAAAATTCTAATATGACGCGATGTGAGCGTTTGACGCAAGTGTCGTAGCCTTATATAAATTTTTATTTTTCATATTTTTTTCATAAAATTCGTACAAGGAATATGACAGAGTGTAAATACATACAAATATATATATATATATATATATATATATATTTTAGCCTGAGAGTATTTTATAAAATATGGGAGACTAGCGAGGCTAGTTACGTGTTTGTCAATGCTTTTAAGTTAAAAGCTTTTGAGCTTGTCGCATGTAGTATAGTTTTTCTGAAGAGATTAAATTTGGAAAAGCAGAAAGACTGGTTTCCTTTAAACTTTATTTTTGTCCTCTCACTCTAACATTTTTCAAATGTTTTCCCCTGGGTCCTTCGGTTTTAAATGCTCAGCTTGCAGGTTAGTTTAGTTGAGGTCGGACGTACATGAAGACGAGACATAGTTCATCATATAGCTTCTGCTTATTTGTTTATTTTGTTCTTTTCCTTCTTTATTAGAGTTGCTATGAACCAATGAATTGTTTGTTGTGAGATTTTATTTAGTTTAATAATTAAATTGGGAGGTGTTGTGAATTTAGGGAGCACGAAGGCTCCAGGTGTTTAAGGTTGGATTTGAAATTTTAGAAGTGTTTGTAGGTGTTTTTAGGAAGAGTAGTCAATTTTAAAAGAGGTTATGCCAAAATTTTCGGTAAATTTTCCTTGAAAGTGGACCATGCAGGATTACCTCGAGTTTCAGGGTGAGATTCTGGGTGGGTCTTGACACCCACTCTACGAGAGCTGTACAAGAGACTTACGGTTCTTATGGTTCTAGTTGTTGCCCATGCTTCCCGGTGGTATGTTTTCGGGGTGTTATGCAAGTCTTTTAGTTCGTGTGCATGTTTCCCGTTGATTCTTGCTCGGGTATAAGGATCTCATGAAACAGTTGTTGTATGTTTCTTCCCGTTAGTTCTTGTCCGGGACTTACAATTTTCATGCATTATTTTTCTCACGTTTCTCTGGGTCTTATTACTTGCGCGCTTGCCTGGCGATTGTAATATGCGGCATCCTGGTGGCATAACTTTCAACATGATGATTCCCACTGGTTTTTACTAGTGGGTCTGCCTAGTTAGGTGGCGGCGTGCCCTCTCGGTAATTATTCCTTGGGAGCTTTGGGACGTCTGCAACGACCATTGTCACTTTGAGTCAAACAGCTTGCCCGTGTCTACCTCCCGTGTCTCAGAGAGCCCTGTACTTCTTGAGATTCCTGACCAAGTGTACGGGACTTCCCCAGGCGACATTGGGGGTCTCGGGAGGACCGGCTACGTTGTCAATGTCAATGTTGGCGAGAAGGATAAGAAGTCCTCGTCTAAGAGGCCAAAATCCCGCGAAGGTGTGACGCTTACTAGCATGAGCGTGTCGGGCTCCTCACCACCTCGGAAGAAGCAGAAAGCGGCAAGGCCTTTGGCTGACTAGTCATTGAGCTTAGTTGTTCTTGCTCCGGCATTGCCCCAGATTCGGAAGACCCCCATTCGACAGGTGTTGGACGAATACGGCTGCGCTGATGAGAAGTTTGTGCGCAGCATGGTGGCCGACTTATAAGGCATTGAGTTGGACCAGATCAAGATCGGGTCTAACACACCCCAGTTAAACCGGCAACATGCGCAGGTAGCGATGATGAAGGTAGATTTCCTACTTGTTGTGACGTCTGTTTATTGTCCGGGAGTTTTTATCTTTAACAACACTTCTTGCAGGCTCTTTTTGATGTCTATGTTATCGACGTCAGCGAAGACACGAACGAGATGGAGCGTCTGGCCAGCCTTAACGACCAAATCAGCTATCTTCAGGCTGAGAAGAAGAAGAATGAGAAGGAGCTGGAGGCTGGGAAGAAAGAGAAGATCTCGCTAGCCGATAAGTTGGCCAAAATCCGCGTTCATGCCAAAGAACTGGAGGGGAAGGCCGAGCAGGTGGTCGCCTTGGAGCGCGACATAGAGGTGCTGCAGCAGGAGAATGCTAAGCTGCGGTCGAAGCTAAAGGACCGAGACGTCTAGATTGTAGATCTGCAGGGCCAGATTCTCACACAGGGTGAACTTGCCATTGCCAAGTTCAAAGAGTCGGACGAGCTGAAGGCCATGCTCAAAGCGGCCTGAGAAGGCAGTATCACCGAGAAGTTTGGCGAATGGAGCCGCCTTGGCTATTTGGATAAGGAAAAAATGATAGCTGACCTGATCGTGGCTCAGGAGACCAAAGAGAGGGAGTCAAAGTCGAAAGCTGCTGTCGACAGGGAACCAGATGCCATGGAGGGTGAGATGTCCGAGAGGGCTACAGAGAAGGAAAGAGATGGTGATGACGACTAGGACAAGGACGGGGAAGGCCGCGAAGTGTAGAGTGAAGATAGGCTTTGTTTTTTGCAAACCATGTACTTGATCCTGGCGACTTAATGTCCTGGGCATTTTGTAAAGACCCATTGGTGGTATACCCTGGGACACCGGGTTTTAATATATTATGCTTACCTTATGTGTCACTACTTATATCGCCTGGTGGATTGCGACTATACTTGGGATTCAATTTTGACTTGATCGTCTAATGGATTGTCATCTCGGTCGATATTACTCGTGAAATTAAATAACTTATGTCTGTGGATTGCCATCCCGGTCGATATTACTCAGGAAAATAACTTATGCATGTGGATTGCCATCTCGCTCGATATTACTCGGGAAAATAACTTATGCCTGTGGTTTGCCATCCCGCTCGATATCACTTGGGATGTTAATTGACTTATGTCTGTGGATTGTCATCCCGCTCGATATTACTCAGGAAAATAACTTGTGGCTGTGGATTGGAATTAATCAACATTCTTGTATTGTATTTTCTGAGACCTTTGGGGGTGGCACCTGCCGGGACATGTTGTCCTCCCGGGCCTGTTATACTTACAAATATTACAATGGGTCTCATTTCTCCCTTTAAACTGGGTAGAATCTGAGGTGCTCTGTATTCCAGGGGTGCCCGGTGACTATCCCATCCTGATCCCGGAGAAAGAATGTGGTCGGGCCGATTTTCTCGACTATCTCATATGGCCCTTCCCATGTTGGATCCAGGGCGGCCGTCTTGGTCGTGATTTTCTTCATCACCCAGTCCCCTAGTCCCAATGTCCGGGTCCTGATTTTATTATTGTAATGACGCGCAACTTGATTGTCGTCTGCCATCTCCTGCCCTTATTCAATGAGGTCGATATTCAACTAGAGGCCTTCCTCGTTGGTCGTGGCGTTAGAGTTCTCGACCCTGCCCGAAGGTATGTAGGTCTCGATTGGCAAGACAGCTTCTGAGCTAAAGGCCATACAAAAAGGTGTCTCTCCCGTTGCTTCTGTTGCTATGGTTCTGATTGCCCATAATACCTTTGGCAACTTCTGTGCCCACAGGCCCTAAGCATCGTCCAGCTTCTTTTTTAAAAGCTTTTTGATAATCTTGTTGACTGCCTCTACCTGACAATTGGTCTACGGGTGTGCCACGGACGCGGAGACCATCTTGGTACCCATATCCTTGGTGAACTCGATCATATGGCTGTTATTGAATTGCGTTCTGTTGTCTGTGAAGATTGTCTCCGGGACCCCGAATCTGCAATATATATTTTTCATTAGGAAGTTCTTCACGCACTCAGTGGTTACTTTTCCAAGAGTCTCTGCCTCCACCCATTTTGTGTAGTAGTCAACGACCATTATCACATACTTAAATTGCCCGCGGGCCGTAGGCAGGATCCCGATGAGGTCCAAACCTCATTGTGCAAAAGGCTAGGGCGATAGCCAGATCGATAAAGCGATTGGGGGGGGGGGGAATTCGTCCGGTTGGCGTGTAAATGGCACTTATGGCAGCGAGCCGACATCTTGTCTGCCATGGCACCCATGTTGGGCCAGAAAAATTCTGTGCGTAACGCTTTGTGTGCCAATGACCGAGATCCAGAATAGTTCCCGCACATGCCCTCGTGTATCTCCTCCATGATTACTTACCCTTACTCCTCTGTCACACACTTCAGGTTGGGAAAACTGTAAGCTCTACAGTATAGCTTCCCGTTCATGAGCGTGTATCTGGCGCACCTCGATTGGAGCTTTCATGCCTGCCCCTATCCTCCGGGCACCCCCTCCTTCATGAACTCTACTATGGGATCCATCCAATTAGGTTCTCCAGGTCCCGTTTCAACAGTGAATATTTCCGAGATGGTCTTACTTATACTCGGCTTTCCCAATACCTCGATTCTTGCCTTCCTTCGCCCTTTCTCGGGCCCTTCAGTAGGAAGCCGAGCAAGAGCATCTGCATTGCTATTTTTCTTCAGCGGGATATGCGTCAAAGAAGCTGACTTGAAGCATTGCATGAAGGCTTTCGACACGGCTTGGTAGGAGCTCAGCTGGGGTTCATTTGAATCGAAACTCCCGTTGACCTGATTTATGACCAGTTGAGAATCGATATACACTTCAACTCTTTCCACGCCGATATCACAGGCGAGCTGCAACCCGCCAATCAATGCTTCATACTCTGCGGCATTGTTAGAGGTCTTAAATTGGAATTCCAAGGCGTACTCATGCTTGAACCCATCGGGAGTTTCCAATATGATTCCCACCCCACTCTTATGTCTCGTCACCGAGCCATTGACGAATAGTTTCCAATGTGGTGATGGTAGGCCATCATTACCCTGCCCATCTTTGGAGGAAAGCTCCCCTGCACCTGCCAATTGCTTGAGCTTTGCTGGTTCATCCATAGCCTTCATGGGCGTGAGTTCTGATATAAAGTCAGTTGCCGCCTGTTCTTTTATGGCTACTCGCGGCAGATAATGAATATCGAATTCTCCAAGCTCTATTACTCATTTCACCAGTCTCCCGCTGACCTCTGGCTTTTGAATGATCTGCCTGAGGGGGTGATTGGTGTAGAGTGTTATCGAGTATGCTTGGAAATAATGTCTGAGCCTTCTTGCTGTCACAATAAGCGCCAAGGCAAGTTTCTCAACGTCCGGGTACCTTCTCTCAATGGGAGTGAATCCCTTCCCGGTGTAAAACACCGCATGCTCGACATCAGACTCATTTCTTATCAACACTGAGCTGACTGCCATTTCTGATGTTGCGATATACAAGTAGAGCATCTCGCCTGGGGATGGCTTTGACAAGACTGGCGCGGACGTGAGGTATGCCTTTATTTACGTGAAGGCTTTTTCCTGCTCGGGTCGCCAGATTATTTTCTTACAATGCTGGTCTCGTAGTAGCCGAAAGAAGGGGACACACTTATCTGTGAGTCGTGAGACGAATCTCGCTAGGGCCAACGACTACACTTCATTCCCGGTCAACGACTGCACTTCATTCCTCTCCTTGGGCCGTTCTATGTCCAAGATGGCTCTAATCTTCTCCGGGTTGGCTTATATTCCCCTCCTGCTTACTATGTGGCCAAGGAACTTCCCTTTCACTACCTCAAATATGCACTTCTGAGGATTCAGTCTCATCCTGTACCTCAGTATCACCTCGAAGACCTTCTCCAGATGCCCCACATGCTCCTCGGCCGTTAGACTTTTAACTGGCATGTCGTCGACATATACTTTCATTATTTTCCCGAGGTACTCGATGAACATGACATTCATCAACCACTGGTAGGTGGCCCTCGCATTCTTTAATCCAAAGGCCATGACCTTGTAATAGTATAACCCTCGGTCTGTCGTGAAGGTTGTGTGTGCTCCTCATCCCCCGCGTGCATTTGTATCTGATTATAACATGCGTAAGCGTCCATGAAGCTTAACAATTCAAACCCGGACGTGGAGTCCACTAACTGGTCTATGCGAGAGAGCGGGAAACTGTCCTTGGGGCATGCCCTGTTGAGATTCGAGTAGTCCACGCACATTCTCCATTGTCTTGTTGACTTCTTTGGGACCATAACCACATTGGCCAGCCATTGGGGGTATCTGACCTCTCGGATGAACTTGATTTCCATTAACTTCCTTACTTCTCCCCTCATTGCTTCGTATTTCTCTGGATTAAACATCCTTCGCCTTTGCCTTACGGGAGGGAATCCCTTCTCGATGCCAAGCTTATGGGTCACGATGTCGCTCGATATCCCAGGTATATCTTTGTAGGTCCAAACGAACGCCCTACTGTTCCTCCTCAGGAATGCCACTAGAGCCTCTCGCACTTCAGGTGCTTGTCCTTTCCCTATAATCACTTGCCGATTCGGGAATTCTTCTGACACCAACACCATTTATGTCTCTCCTACCGCGTCGGATTCCTCGTCGTCCCGGGGATCCATATATAAGTCAGAAGTGGAGACCGCGGCCTGGCCTGCAGTGAGGACCTCTGACCGTCTCCTCCCGTTGTCAACCGCGTAATAATTTCTTACCGCCCCGCGATCCCCTCGGATCGAAATGACTCCCGTTGGGGTTGGGACCTTTATCATCAACATGTGGCCGACAACGAACGACTTCAGCTTCCATAAGGTTGGCCTTCCTAAGATCCCGTTGTAGGATGACTCACAATCAACCACGATGAATTCCACCATCGCGTGAGCGACACCTTCTCGCCCTTCCGTGCTCACTCCAAGGCTATCGGATCCGAGGTACTGAACAACGTCGCCCGAGAAACTGATTAAGGGCTCATGGTCTTGTGCGGCCTTATATATTCCTCTTCCTCTTCTAGGAAGGTGACAGATTTCCAACCGGTCACCACCTGTTGATTGTTGCTACTTCCATAGGCGAAGACTTCCAGGCCATCCTGCCTTCCTCTACACTGCTTCTTAGCTATGTTGCTCCTGTGATCTATCCGGGAGCCGCCATGTATAGTGTGCATCGTCCCATACACTTCCATAGCCCCTACATGTCTCTGCCCGGGCACGTACTGCTGCAACTTCCCTTCTTTCAACCAGTTTTCCACCATCCTTTTCAACTCTATGCAGTTGTTTATGTGATGACTTGCCTCCCCGTGATACCCGCAAAACTTCCCCGTGTCTTCCTTAGTGAGCCGCGAAGCGGAGAACTTCCTTACCATGGGAGGCGGAATGACAGACTTATTTTCATTTCATATTGCCTCGTAAGTGGCGTTAAGCGTCGAGAAATGCTCTTTGTTCGCCGGTGCTGCTCTTACGTACCCAGTGTCTCGGTAGGAGCCATTCGCTTTCGCTTACGAATCATATTGCCTCCCTACCTTCCTACCGCCCCTTTCCTTGTGTCTTTTTCCCGAGTAGGAACTCGGCTCTTGCTCTCCCTTCCAAGCCTGAACTTCCTGGACCACTTGCACTGACGATCCTTCTCCCCCTTCGATCTTTCTCTTCCCGACCGAGCTTCCCCCGTAGGTATCGTGATCCGCCTGCTCATGCCTGATCGCCATTTCCATAAGCTCGTCGTAGCCTTGTGGATTTTCTATTCTTACAGCATACATGAATTTTTCGGGAAGCAGTCCCTGAACGAACGCCTCCTCTGCTACCCTCTTGTCAAAGTTCCTGACCCTGGCGGTGGCTCCTTGTCAACGGTTCACGAAGGTTTTCAACCCTTCATCTCTATCCTGCTTAATCTTGAATAATTGGGCGGGATCCTTAAATTGGCAACGGTTGTGGTGGAATGTCTGCAAGTTTACAGGCTAGGAAGGTTATTTCACGCACAACCGACTACAGTTCCTAAAGGTACATTTATTAGGTTAAACAAGCAGAGATCAATAAGCATGAAAATAGTTTGAGCAATCACTAGGCATCGCAATAAACTTAGCGCCTTGCAAAACCTAGGGTTTTATCTACTCGCTAATGAAAACTATCAATTACTTCTCTAGACAATTTGAGGGATCCGATATTGACCCAGGCATTAAATAATCAAAGTGTTAGAACCCTAGCATGTATACTAAGTAGGCCTTCAAAGCACACACACAAAGAATTCATTGATGAATAATCGGTAAACAAAACCTCAATCTTATTAATTGCAAAAACAAATTGAAAATCAAAGCATGTTATGAATCATGTCTAGGGGCTTCAACAGCCCCCTAGCTACTATGAGTTTAGTTGCACATAATGAAAATTGAAAACACAAAAGAGTTTATGAAAGAGGAAGACAACAATAACCGTGCTTGGAGAATTCTTGAGAAGAGATCAATCTTGTTCCGTCTGATTCCTGCGTTCTTTTTCTTCTCGACTTCTTCTTCTGCCCTCTTTGTATTGTGTATCTGATGATATTAGGGTTAGATAACTCTCAATTTCTGTCCATGGGCTAGCTGATTTGGATTGGGCCTTGAAATTGAAGTTTCGGTCCAAATCAGAAATTCGGGCAGACTGACTTTCGGCCACTAAAATGATCATAACTTCTTCTCCAAAATAGGTATTGCCGATCCGTAAAAATTTCTAGAAAGTAGACTCTTGTAGCTTTCTATTGATATATAACTCATCGTGTGGATCATTGTGAGCTGATCACAATCCTCTGTCGAAGTTAAATGATAATTTATGGCAGATCTTCATAATTCTTGCCTTGCACAATATGGATTCATTTTCCTACAAGATTTCTCATCTCTTGCTTCATATTCCCTTCTTTGCTCCAAAACACGTAATAAACTTAAAAATAACTAAATCAAATGGAAAATACGATAAACTAACAAAGTAAATAGGGGAATTAATCATTATATCATCGCATATTTATGCTTCTATTAGCATATGTTTGCATACGATTTCAAACTAAATCAAACATGTAAAAGAAATAAAGGAGATTAAAATTCACATTTGTATTCGTAATCCACACTCATTTTTTTCATTTCCAACTCGGAAACATCAGGTTAGCCAATCAATTGATAATTATTAATCAATAGTGGTCTATTAGTAATCAACTTACTTGAAAATGGAGGGGTAAGAATGGCGCCGTTGGTCCCGACACTGGCAGCGCCATTGACACTGCAATAGACCACGCCTTGGACGCAAATGATACCAAGAAGAGTCGCGCCAAATTGGCTCACAAAGATACAAGGAGAGATAACAACATATATCAATGGAAGTTTGGTTTCTTCACTTTAGTTTTGCCAATGCGCATATGGTTGCTCAACGGTTCATAGTGTTGAGAAAGTTCAACGGGTCCATATAAATATTGATTTTAAATCTTTGGCTTTTTGGAACAAGGAAGGGACACTTTTAGAAACGAAATGTTTGAGAGAGAGAGAGAGAGAGAGATAATGACTAGCTAATTACTTGGGGGTCAAGGTTGAAACCTAGTAATTTATTGATCCTTTTTTTTGGGGACGAGAGTTTATAGATCCTTAGTCCTTGTAACTGGCATGCATGGCATATTATTCCTTTCATTTTGGAGATAAAAGAGCAGACTGTTCTGTTTTAGTTACCTTTTAAAGAAAAATAGGAGTCAATCAACTTCTAAAAATTAGCGGTCGTTGAACAATAGCCTACCAACCAATTTAGTAGTAGGTAGGGCGTTAGGGGAAGACAGAATGAGAGAGATTAGAATTGCTGCTGGGTAGAGGAGAGGGTATCTTTTTCAGCATCTTCTGCTCTAAATATCTCATGCTGGTCACAACTGGAAGTGCCCTATGAAGAGAAGAGAGAAAGAAACACAAAAGAAAACGACGAGGGGGTGAGTTGCCGCAGTCATAATAAATTTGTTAGTTATTCAATTATATATTTTATACTTATTCTAGTATATCTGAGGCTTTTTTGTAAACTACTGAGTGACGACATGTCATTTTGGAAAATATTTTTGCACCAATTGGTTGTGTTGAACCAAGTAAAATGACAGTCTATCATCACCCATAATGTGTATTCGATTTGGTATATGTCATATGTTATCAAAAATTCAAAATCACAACGGTCTTTGCACGTAAATAGTTTTGGATAATTTTTTTTTTTTGGGATAACTTTGTATTCTATGGTTTCATCAATAACACAGGACGAGGGGCAACGCTCATAATGTCCTAGAATATGCCATATTCTTACAATCATCTACGTACTTAATTAGGGTTTCCTACTGTGTATCACACTAACGAGAAACAACACCTTGAAATGCTGAAAATCTGACAATATATCTAAAGGATTTGAGCAAGTATCATGGGAACCCAACGTATTCGAGGAGTACATGTTCAACATAAAACTGTCGCAAATCCATATGTTGGAATGATTAAGATTGAAAGCTCGCACACTAAATAAGAACGTAGCAGAAAGTATTAACATATCAAACACAAAAGATGCACCACAAAAATAATAGTGATCTGAACAATGTTTTCTCCTCCCTCTGACAAAAATGGTACCCAACAAGTGTCTGCCTTCCCACATCTAAATTTTTCAGCTGTCTTCAAGTTATCTTGCTTTTGGTGTCAACTCAAATCGGGCAGGGTGGGACTTCAAGTGTGGTTCCGGCCTGGATCTGTCCCCAACCAATCAGACGCCAGTGCTTCTCAACCCTTCTACTCAGTGCAATCTTCTCTCCTTTGCTTGTGCACACAGGAGAAGTCAACTGAAGCTTAGCTAAATCATTTCTCACGGCAATTACCCTAGCACCAGTTGACATAGATCCAATATTCAACATGAGTATCTCGGCCTTGGCAAGCTTGGAGACCTTCCCCTGCTTTTCAGAACCCTTTGTCCGGACACCCAGAAGCCTTCTCAAAAGGAAAAAGTTTACCTGGAAAATCATAGATGTCAGACTTTTCAGTACTATGCACAAGATGAAGTTCACGGGCATTTCTCATTAAAAATATCGGTCTATTTCAGAATGAACAGCATTACTTAAACAGTCAAAGAACAGGTTTCTTACTAACACCCATAAAGCAAAATTGAAAAGAATATATTATGACAAAAGACCAGACATTACCACATCCTTTCCTTAAAACTCAAAGAATTCAGGACTATAGACGCTCATAACACCTAAGTTAATCTCATGTTATTGTTTTGTTTTTCAAGAATCAGACAAATTAGCCATTAACTTGACATATAGTATCTCAACAAGTGTCAGTTCAAAAAAGCCACATAAAGAGTACTGCACCTACAGCCCTTACCTCAAGCTCAACAAACACTTCAGGGAGCGAGCCTACTTCACCGAGAACTTGCCCCACTAATCTATCCGCACGAGTCAAAGTGGGATCCATAGTTGTTCCAACCCCTATGAGTCCACCTGGAACCGCAAATTGCAACTCATTCTGCTCAGCATACAGCGAGACTATTCTGGAATATATTGGTGTGCACTTTATGTTGCCAGACTCATCTTTCACAACAATACCAGGGCGAACCTCAATAAACTGATTCACTTTCAAAACACCCTGCCAAAATCAAATTGTCAATATATGCATGCGACTAACAAATATCAATATCAAGAAAGTAGACAAGCATATAACACTCACGCAATTTCAGTACCCATAACTCTACCAACAAAGTCGACAATAGCAAGAATAAAAATTAATTAAACATAGCCTGCACTCTATATTCTAACAAACTGTTGTCTCACAATCAAGAACATAGCACTTGCACACATTCCCACTGCCCTATAACTCCAACAAAATTCACTAACAAAAAAATTGGAAAACTAGCTAAAGAAAAACCAATGGAAATATATAAACATTGTCTGCACTCTATAAATTTCAGTGAATTCAAACAGAGGCGTACCCTGAGAATACTTCCACCAGCTACACCGCCTCGTATCTCATCAACCTCAAATCCAGGTTTGTTGACATCGAAAGACCGAATAACAATCATATTTGGAGGCGAGATGAAGTTCCTTTCTGGAATTGGGATCTTTTTGACTATGTACTCACACACTACATCAATATTGTATTTCAACTGAGCAGAAATTGGCACAATTGGTGCACCATCAGCTACAGTACCCTAGAACAAAATGTGTAACATTATAATTCAGCTGGACGAGACAAGGAACAAGATATATTTAGAAAAATAATAACAATAAAAGGGGAGTCTACCTCAATAAACTTCCGGATTGCCTCATGTTGGTTGATGGCCACATTCTCCTGAATGAGATCAACCTTATTTTGAAGGATAATGATATGCTGAAGACGCATAATTTCCACAGCAGCGAGATGTTCAGATGTTTGTGGCTGGGGACAGCTTTCATTTGCAGCTATCAGAAGCAATGCACCATCCATAATTGCAGCCCCATTAAGCATAGTAGCCATGAGAATATCGTGGCCCTATTAGAAAAAGGTAAAAAAAACTACTGTTAAGACAAATAAAAACTGTAGAAAAATATATATAGATTTACTGTATTCAGAAACTACTCACACTACCAAACTCTTCTTCACAAACCAAACAACAAAACATAAAATTACAACCTAATAAGTTTTGTCACTTTCGAAAGGTGTATAAATTGAACATAACCTAGAATCGGAAACGTTAAGACACTGACATACAACAATAAAATCCATTTTCCAACCATGAGATAACTACTGCACTTGGATTCACTTTGATCTACAATATCCTTCAAGGAGATAACAAACGAAAACAATATCCGTTGTGTGTGACAATACAAATGTTCTTATAAGAAGTCCGAAGTTCCAGCACTCCTTATGCCCACAAGGACCAGGAACAAACTACATTCTAGCGCAGTCAATATAACATGTATCAAAGAACCTTACCGGGCAATCTACAAATGATACATGTCGCAACAACTTCATCCTGCAGTTCTCAAATCCAGCAACATCACATAGGGGGGCATCTTCTTTTCCACTTCCATATGCCCTGAATAAAGAAAATTAAAATATTAACAATAATAGAAAGAGAGATTGTGATCACAGATAATTACATAAAATGCACCCCTACTTGTAGCATGAAGGTCGCGGGCACTTCTCATCTTCACATTTGTAGATTTTTGCATTTGCATATCCAAGCTTGATAGTAATGTTACGCTCCAGCTCATTTTTAAAACGTACAGTCTGCAGATCATTAACAGATGCTGTTTAATTAAACAAGAAAATATTGTATATCCAGGAGAAAATCATGGCATAAGCCAACACCCCAATCAATGCATACAAGCTTCAGCAAATAAAGCTCAAATGACAAAGACAACCTACTATAAACTTACTTTGACAAGTGAAATGAAAGATTTGAAACAATAAAGGCCAGTAGACTATAATCAGTGCAAAACACCTGAAGGTTAACGAACAAACTTCACCTAAACCTAAATATTTTCCACAGCCAATTATGACTTGCACTGTTCTCCGATAGCAAAACTCTCAGACTATATAAAAAAGATTAAATTGCCCCTATTTTCTAATAATTTCAAAGTTATATCCTTAAATGAGAAATTCCTGGTACATGATAATATTGAATATTTTGCTAAATCACTAGTAACTATGAGGTTAATATAAGCAAGTAGATTGAAATTCGCCCAAACAGCCAAAGGTTATTATAAGCAAACTCGGGTAATGATGAGGACATCATAGTCAAACCTTTCAAGGTTTATGAGCGAAACAAATGGAAGGAGAAAGCACCTAATCATTCAAGATAATTATTACACCTGGGAGGGAAACAAAGTCTGATGCCTGAAGTCTCTAAGCTGTTTGTGTCTTTTCATATTTCCATTTCAGTTTAGTAGTCTTAAGGTCTCTTTAAGTTAGTCTTAAATGCGTCAGTTTCAGGAGAGGGTCCTAATGAGTCTTTAATGTTTCAGTTTTAGAAGTCTTTAAGAGTCTTTAGTGCAGTCCATTTGAGCTACCAGCTCAAGTATAAATAAGTGTAAGGGCTACCTAGGTATGCTATGCTATGTTATATGAATAAAAAATTTCAGAGTGTTTCTGAGTTTTCCTGTGATGGGATTGGCATGAAGCCTAGTTTGGGTGAGAGGCCTAAATTTTGGTGAGAAACCAGGGAGTGATTCCCAAATCCAAGTGTTTTGTGTGTGTTTAAAGCCCCAAGCTTTAGAGCTTGTTGATCCTGGTATCTAAGCAGTAGGTTTGCTGCATCAGGTAAACATACAGACAATCACCAGAATTTCAAGAGCCGAAGAGACTATGCAGTTTGGTGTAATAGCAACTAAGACTCTCAAAGTGTAGAGAGAAGAACATTAGTATCCCTATCTACCTAGAATTTAGAAATCAAAAATGCTGGAGAACATGGTCCATGGTACAAGACAGACAATAGTTGTAGCCAAAGGTGAAACAATATAATATTTGAAGCTATCTGTTTATCAGTATAAGATTTCCTAACTTTATTAATCTACACTACACCAGTATCAAAGAATAAATGTCCTGACATATTCTTCAGTGGCTGTGTGTGCATTGATAACATCAAATCGAACAAGCAAAATCTGTCACAACACATGCCTTCCTATACACAATTCCCATGTTCAAACAATACGAAAAAGAAAGGCAGAATCAAATACACGAGGTCCAAAATTTCACCTGAACACCAGAAATTGCCTTAACAACCGTTGACTTCCCGTGAGCCACGTGACCGATAGTACCTGAAACACACACAAAAAAATCCACAACAGTGAAGAATTTGCACATGTACAGACTAAACGGCAAAAAAAAAAAACCGATACTGTAAAAATTCATTGAAGGCACATAGGAGCACTGAAACTGAGAATTTACCAATATTGATAGTCGCTTGGCGGGATATCACTTCAGGTGAGAGTGGATGTAAAGTAGTGACATCCAGCTTACTGAGATCCTGCTCCATCAATCCCTTCCTCGACATTGTGACAGTTAATCAAGTAGCAGATCCTACTGCATCAATCAATGGTCACATTGTTAGTTTACGCAGCGGCCGTTTAGTTGAAAGCATAAACAACACTCCGAAACAGTCTTCGAATTGTGAAAAACAAGAAAAAGAGCTCTAAATTACTAAAGTCATTATCACTATCGGATGCTAATTATCATTTCAACAAGATCTAGTAACGTAGATGAGAGTCAAAACCACAGTACGGACCAGAGATGCCAAAACCCTAAAAACTCTAAACCAAATTTGGTGGAGCGCCGCCGTTTCAAACCAAATGAAAGAAACAAATTGATGCAAATACTATCGGAAATTCCTACTACAACAAAAATATGAAGAGCAGAGAAATCGAATCAAACAAGCAGAAAATCCTATAAATAAATAAATAAAAATTAAAATAAATATAAAATGAAAAAAGAGAAAGAAATATCGGAGAAGAGAGAGAGAGAGAGAGAGAGAGAGAGAGAGAGAGAAGCAAGAGAAACGGGCCTGGTATAGAGGCTAGGGCACGACGATGAGGGAGAGAGGCGAGCGAGGTTTGTGAGCTGGAGAAGACGAAGAAGCAGTCAGGTTTATGAGAATTGGGTGCGCTAGGGACAGTGATCTTTGTATGTGAAATCCTAGAGTGACGGCGCTTTCGTAATTTCGCTACTTAAGTGGGCTGGACTTACTGACGCCCAATGTAGTATTTCTCATTTTCGTCTCAATGAGGCCCGGAATGGTTTTCTCTTCATTTGTTTTTGGCAGAGATAAAGGTGATGTTCAAGATATTTTTTTTTATAAGATAAATAACTTAAATATTATAACTTCCACAACATCTCACTTACTAAGGGGAGACTATGCCACTAGATCAAATGATACTGGACGATGTTCAAAACTTGTAGCAACCAAGACTTGCAGCTTGAGGTTAGGATGGTTTAGGCGTAACTACTTCAAGGCCACAACTTGTAAACAAGTGGCTGTTGTTTCGTTCTCTCGTCGAGTTCGACAGTTCGTGACAAATCATAATCTAACTATACATATCACTCAATATATGCAAAATGCGTCTATAAGACTATAGACACCTGAAACATGTATAAACTGACTGGCGAATTTGCGTTCAAGAGTTGCAGTTTTACGCACTCTTGGAACCCTAGTGTTGACAAGAAATAAATCTTCTGAATCAACTTAAAATGAAGGACTTCTTTTCTTTACCATCTCTTGTAGTGAAGGAAATGCTTTGGAATGTTATTTTCTACCGGGTTAAAACTTAAAACTCAATCCACTCCTCTTTCTTAGCTGGAGCAGGATTTGCCAAGAGGTAAAAGTATCTTTGAATCATGATCAACCCAGTTGCTGAAACTAGGTTTCGTTAAGCTCAAAATTTGGTGTCACAATCTTTCTAATTGGCAAGGAAAAGGCAAAACGAAAACAAGAACAACAAAAATGAGAAGAACAAAGAGAATTTATACCATTATCAGAACAAACTGGACTCCATTGGCATATTTTGCATGCCAAGTTTTTATTCCTATAAACATTACATATATCTATGAGAAATTTCCTTTTTATTCTAACTGTATTTTCCAACTCTATCTTTCTTCCCTATATATCAGTGTACCTCAACATATATATATGTGAAATCAAATTAATCAAAGGATTTATGCAAACATTATAGATTAAGCTGCAGCATTAGCAAGGTTGTCCTTGGCGTCACCAAATATGCGCTGTCTAAAGTCGGTAACCATGAGAGGAAGTCCCTTCCTGAGAGACACAGTAGGTTCCCATTCGAGAAGCTCTTTCGCCTTTGAAATGTCTGGCTTCCTCTTATGGGGGTCATCTTCTGTGTTTGGCCTGAACTCAATCCTTGCATTGGGGTCTATGGTGTCTTGTACAACCTACAGAAACAATGTAATTTTAGACACCAACACAAAATTAGTTAACAATTTGACTATACGCTTGGTGGAATTGTTTTCCGGCATACCTGAGCAAGTTCCAGCATGGTGAATTCACCAGGGTTGCCAAGATTGAAAGGTCCTACATGATTCCCTTCCATCAACCTCATTAGTCCCTCCACCTGTGATCATACATTGGCATACACAACAAAAATTATAAGTAATACTACTGATATCTACCATGAACTTACAAGTAGTGAGTAGTGACAGATCCAGAGATTTATCTATGTGACAAAGGGACACAAAAGCTCTAAAATGAATTTCAATGTCATCATCCTTTCAAACTCATAACCTCTCTGATGCATTCTATGGTACACAATTCCCCCTTCTCTATGAGAACACTTAAATCTAAGGGGAGAGAATTTAGTTTTGTGCCCCTTCATCCCTTAAATGGATCCCTCCCCTGCATAGAAGCTGACTATTTCTCGCGAGGAATTCTTGCGCACAAGTGTACACAACATCTCTCTCACCTTGATCAATACATGAACGGATCAGCCGTTAAGTACAATTCTGCAGCACAAGGACACAGACATGTACAGAGACCCCAGACAACCTGCACACAACCACCATTGGGCATTGGCCTTTCCAAAAGATCAAGTACCAAATTTCTTGGCTAGGTAAGGGGTTTTTGTGTATCTCACACACATTACTCACTTCCTCGTAAGCTACAAGACCAAATGTGCAAAATCACTCACAAGTTAAACAAACTCAAGTCTCATTCATGCTCGCTCTTTTTACCACTGAGCTACCCAAGTAGGATACAATTTTATCTTGTGAGTCTAACTTGTGAGATTTAAACAAGTCATGCTTGAATTGAAACAACTGGTCTACCATAACTCATAACTGAACTTGAAGCAAAAGGAGAAGAAATGTACCAAGTCAGAAACGTATTGGAAACTTCTGGTTTGCTTGCCATCACCATAAACTGTCAATGGCTCCTTCCTCAGTGCCTGAGTAATTCATAGACACATTCATTAAATTTATAGGTGGACAACAGTGTACGTCGAAAATGAAGTTATCATCAGCGGATCATATATAGGTAGAAAGTAGAAACACAACTGTAGGAACTCACCTGAGCTACAAAATTGCTAACAACACGACCATCATCGATGCACATTCGTGGTCCGTAAGTATTGAAAATCCTGGCAATTCTCACCTGCAATTCATCATATACTATCGTTTAGCTGATTGAGTTTTACTGTTAGGTTAGTAGAAACAAGTTACAGCGAAAGAAAAGGTGACGGTCAAATCCTGGAAGTATATATAACCTCAATGCCAAGGCCTCTGTGATAGTCCATGGTCAATGTCTCTGCTGTGCGCTTTCCCTCATCATAACAACTTCTCACACCTGCCAATCGGAATAGAATCATGCAAACAATCAAAATTTACATATCATCCAGCGAAACAAACCAGTTTATGAACTTTAATATCATTTATCGTTAGTTTTTTCATGAGTTATATATAAGAAGAAGAATTAAGGGCCAAATAAGAGAAATTAAGTCCGGCTGGTAGAAATGGTTCACTTACCGATGGGGTTGACGTTGCCCCAGTAAGTCTCAACCTGGGGATGCTGCAGAGGGTCACCGTAGACCTCACTGGTACTTGTGAGCAAGAAGCGTGCCCCAACCCTTTTGGCTAGTCCAAGCATGTTCAATGTGCCCACCACATTCGTCTTGTGAATCACCAAGTCAAGGATCCCAACCATTAACAACATGTATCACACATTTCATTCACCATAGTACATTTTCTCATATTTCACCAAAAAGAAGAAAACAAGTCACATTCAATGTCACACGTTTGTAGCAAACCCGAATTTAACACATAACCAAATAAACAAATATCAAAACACAAATCACTGTAACGTGCCCCATTAAAATGCATACCAAACTTTAAAATGTTTCTTCTGCCATAATATTTAGTTATGTAATATTTTTCTAATGTCAAAATTGTCACATAATTTAACCGATCATCTGTTTAAATCTAAAAAAAGAAAACAATAAAATAAATAAAAAAGGATATAATAGTCTTGACCGGATTGAACTTGTAATGCACCGGAGAGGCCGGGCAAGCTAAGTGATAGATCTGATCGACCTCCAACAGAATCGGCTCAACGACGTCATGTCGGATCAGCTCAAACTTGGGGTTACCGAAATGGTGCGCCAGGTTCTCTTTCCGACCCGTAAAGAAATTATCTATCACAATCACACTATCCCCTCTCGCAATCAGACGGTCCACAAGGTGGCTCCCCACGAACCCGGCCCCACCGGTCACCACAATCCTCTGGTTCTTCGACTTGAGCCCCTGCGGCACTTTCCCGCCCACGTTAACCGACCTGAGACCCTCCAGCAATACCCGCCGGGTCGGCAGGGAAGAGAAACTCGGGTCGTGGAGGATCGGGGAGGAGGCTAGCTCGGGGTTTGATAAGGGGAAGGCGGAGAAAAAGAGGGTGGCGATGGCGACGCCGATGAGGACGAAGAGGAAGCGCTGCTCGCGAAGCATGTAACGGATTGGGTTCGTGGAGAGGTTTCGAGTTTTGTTTTGGAGAGGTGAGGGGTTGTGTTGAAGGAGGTCTTCATTGTGGGTGTGGTGGGTTCTGTGAACCAGCTGATCGGAGTTCATAGCTTCGGGGGTACTATTCCAGTGCGGGCGAGTTTGATCTTAATATTTGGGATATGAGAGGAAGCTTGAAAGTGAGAAAGAGAGAAAGAGAGATGGAGGAGGAGGGAGGGGAGGGAATGTGGGGGAAAGGGAGGAAAGTTTTGAGGTGGTCGGTACATGGGGATTTCCATGCATGAAATATGGCCGTATAATCGTTCCAAGGGGCGCGTGCATCTATCGAGTAAGGTGGTGCTTAATTACTAGCACGACCACTGGATTTTGGGAGCTATACATGGAAATGTAGGGAGGCCAAAGTTTACGAAATGAGAAAGTTGATTTTGACTCGTAAATTTACGAAAGGGTTTTATCGTACACAAACATTATAGGTAATTTTTTTAATATAACGTATTGTACAAGCACAACAGGGCAACAGATTAATACTTATTACATTTCAACTGTAACATTATAACTCGTATAAGCTTACTATTCAGATTTGAATTAAAACGAGTAATGAAGCAAAGTAACATAAAACTTTATCAAAATAACGTGGGGATTGTATATATTTGACCATAATTTACGCCAAATGTTTTGTTTAGATCTATTGTATGGAATCGTCATTTCATTTTTCATATTTAGTTTGTTTTGTGTAAAGAGTTACAGCGAGAGTATATCATTATTTACTTGTTTAAAATGAATATATTTTTTTATATTTTGAAATAATTGTTGTGAATTTAATCATGTGGTTTCCTAACCTAATGATCCGGGTTGAGTGTCTAATTTGCCATTGCGATTGTAATCTTTCCTTCAAGAAAAAAAACAACGGTGCGTTGCCAAATGCACAAACCGTTAGGGAATTAGGTAAAAGAAAATGTAATAATGAGGCAATGAGCAAGGGAATTGATCAAAGACAAGGATTGAAGACGAGAGAGATGACACTTTAGCTTCTTTACTTGAACTGCCAGGGATGCAAAATGGCACTAAAATTAAGCTTTGCACATTGCTCCTCATGAGTTAGACGCATTGCATCAGTGCATCTCAAGCAAAGGCCAACTCACATAGCCTCTTAAGGTAAGAAATATGAATGCTGGTGCTATCCATTATCGTAAACAAGCCAAGCAACAGCATAGGATAGATGCTAAAAGCCACTAGAACCGTCTGATATCTTTAGGGGGCTTGAAGTTGAGAGGATGAGTTTCTGGAGTGGCATTTTCATCTTGTTTCCACATTTTGATCGTTTTGTCAGCTTCACAACTAACGAGCCTTGTACCAGTAACATCATAGGACAGTGCATAAATACCAGCTTCACTATCCAGTGAACCTGTAAAACATTTCTGGGTGTCAGCTACCCTCTTGCTACAACCAAGCCCCAAAACTAATATATAAATAAGAACACATAAACAAAACACAACAAACATACCAGGCTGTACGATTGTTTGTGATTGTTGATAATTGTGACCACTCTTCCAATCCCAAAACCATAAGCTCCCGTTGTCACCTTAAATAAATCAACCAGTAAAGAATTAGAATGCCCAGGTTCTATAAAAATAAGAAAATAACTATTATCATCCCTATTGCACTAGCAGCTATTATGATCAAGAAAACACATACCTCCAGTGGCCATAACTCCCTCCTCATTGATAGCCATAGCATTAATTATGGTCTTCTGCTGAGAGCTGATAAAAGATCGCACATGTTTGAACAATTATTAGCAATAGTGAAAATCTAAAGAAAACTAATTCCGCTATATATCAAAGATGTTAGGCAAATACTCACAGCATGTTGTGTAAAAATTCCCCTCTTGGAAGGCTGAATTTCTTAATGTTGTCGGCTGATGCTGATGCAAAAGCATGCCTAGACAACAGAAAACACGGTTAGAAACAAACAGCAAAGCATATGATTTAAGTGGGCAGAATAAGTCATTCCATAACGTTAAAAAAACTACAAAAAGACATGTACTGGCACGTACTCTTTAGGATGTTGTGCAATTGCACGTACAGATTTCTTATGGTGGGTGATAGTTGACATTGTTTTTCCTGCAGATTTATAAAGTGATCCTTAGTACTAGTTAGAAAGAGACAAAACCAGAACATAAATGAGCTCAAGTAAATGACAGGAAAATATTACCATATCGAAGGTCCCAGAACTTGATGGTTGAGTCGTGGGAGCCAGTAACAACTTGTGGATCCTGGAAATATCAGAGAATAAAGTATAAAGCCTATGTCTATTTATAGTAAAAGTTCATCTGGAAATATATATAACTGAAGAAAGAAGATTTTTTTATCCCTATTTGTAGGTCTACATGAAATTAGAAATCAGAGTTCCAATATATTAAATTTCTGCTACTTATATATTAAGTTTACCAGAGGAAACAAATGAGATCCAAGGAATTGCATGGCTCAAAATCCATATATAATAATGTAAAGACGACACATAACGTAAAACTAATATAATCAGGCACGCGAATAAGGTCAAACAAACCCCTGAAGTTTCACGAGAAAAGAAAAAACAATCAAATCAATCAGACATCAGGAAAAATTTAACTTTATTCTATAAAGTTATGCTCGTATGCATACTTTCACTACATCAGAATATGTATATCAGTATATGAATGAGAAAAAGAATGAAGCCAAGAGGATCTTCATACCGTTGGCCGAGTAAAAACCGAGCAAACTGTGTTATCATGCCCGGACAATGCATGAGCTTGCATCTTGCTACGAATATCCCAGACCTGAAAATGTTATTACATCAAACCAAAGGTGTTATCATTCTGATACAAATATCAATGATAATTTCACCGTCCCTAAATAAATTGCCTTCACTATGTTAGGTTATGATCTACTTTCAACAGATACATACCCGGCATACTGAATCACGTCCCCCAGTAAGTAAAATATCGAGAGTGGGATGAAGGGCCAAGCAGTAAACACCACTTAGATGACCGTGGTATGAACGGATAACCTGCACAAATTATATGTTGTAATAACAAAAATATTATAAAAATATTAAAAATAAAATAAAAACCAGCACATTAAAAGAAAACACATTGAGGATTCATAGAAATTCCTACCTTGTTCTGCTCAAGGTCCCAGCATTTGACTTGTTTGTCATCACCGGCAGAGAACATATAGGTATGCCTGCTGCTGACAGCAAGGCCTGCAAAAACCAAAGCCCTTATTATTACCAACAGAAACAGACACGATATGGTTAGAGTTGCTAAAGATAGCACAATGCTACCAGCAACAATTCAATAGAAACTGACCTCGTATTTGCTCAATATGTCCTGTCAGTGTAAGCTGTAGTTGTCCAGTTCCTACATCCCATATCTGTCAACAAATCACAACATAATCAAAAACATAAAAAATAAAGAAAATGTTATGAAGATCTCTACTAAAGGGCAAAGAATAAATAACATAAAGTACTACTAATGGCTTCAATATCGTATTCATGCGCATATGAGAACTGAAACATTTTAATCTCTATGTCATCTATTAATATAACAAGAAAGTGAAGAGTGAAAAAGAAAAGGCAACAACAAACAAAACAAGTGGGTAGTGATCTTACTAAAAGTCATATCGAGGGACAAGACAATGGAAGAATTAACATGTGATCAACACATAAAGCAACTCAGACAAACCAACTTGGAAGAAGAAGCATAAATTTCAATACCTTTATTGTTCGATCTGCAGAGCCTGTACAAAACCACTTATTACTTGGATCAAAAGCAATAGAGCGTACCCATCCCAAGTGGCCGCTGATAACCTACACAATGTAACGGAACAATTTATTGATCGTGTAAAAGTCAATGCAACTCAACAAAGAGGTGCCCAGCAGGCCAGTCTTATCTTGTTAGACAACAACCAGCCAAACCAAGGACAACAAAATAGAATCTATGTTGGAATAATCAAACCAAGGACAAAAAGCAACAGAGGCAGGAACTTTATAAAATAATTTATACTTTTGGTCTCTAATCATGTCCATCTAATAAGAAATCAGGCCTTACCCAGACATGAAAGTCCCCATCTAAACAACTACTATATTCTTACCCTGTAAATCTTCCAGGGAGCATGCCACTCAGGACGCGGCCATCTACTGGAAATTCTTTCCATTATAGCTGATGTTGATGGGTTCCTATAAAAGATAAACATTAAGCTTCAGAGTAACCACTGGCCATATTTTCATATTAGTAATATCACAAGTAGAGAAAAGGCAAGATGTTATAGAATGATGCAGCTTATAATGTTTAGCATTTCTACTGCCCTATACTATCCCAGTAAGGGAAGCTAATAAAACTACAATCCTACAACACCTTGAAAGCACATAACTTAGTACAAACTAAATATGTCTAACCCTTAATAAAGGATGCAAAACTTGCCTAAATTCCTAATACTAGAATGCACTAAACCCAAAAAGGTAATTGACCAAACTAATCACATTGATATTACAGCATCATTATTACGTTGTAACAAATACTTTACTCTTCAAGTCTATCTAACTCTGTGAACAATATTGTCTCAGTAAAAAATCCTTAGATTTACTCAACACTCAAGATATGTTACTGTAGCTATAACACAGCCAAGAAATGCATAATACACTACTTATCCAAAGTGTACAAAACTATTACACATAAACTACAGTCTGGAATGAGAAGTAATATAAAATAAAGTATCAACAAATAGTCAAATACAGAGAAGGACAAAGCTCAAACCTTTCATATGATCCTGGAGCAGAAACAACTAAAGTGCCTTTACCTGAAATTCCAATATGATTCCTGCCAGTAACAAACCACAAACCACAAGTCAATACATAATCAAATGTGTCTTTAGTTATAAATCAGAATAAACATATAAACTCCACATGCTCAAGCAGCATTAGAAACAAAATATCTTCTAAATTGTTGAAAAAAAATTAGATAATAATCTTAAACATGATCAAAATATATAGCAGGGCAACTTGGAAATATATTTGAGGAGAGGGAAAGTGATGGGTAGCATAGAGCAATTAATCGAATACATAAGAACCAATTGGAGATCTACAATCTTCCTGAAGACGATGCAAAATAACAGAACTGCAAACAAAGAAAGAATAGAGACTGCTTACGGTTCCTTTGGTGCAGATGGACCAACCACCAAAGCATTTTGATCTGCTTCCGTCTTTACATTTCTAGAGTCTATAAGATAAACATGAAAGTTAATTATTAATCCATGCATAGAATTTATGGCAAGTTTCAGTGTCAATGGGAAAACATATAGATCCAGTCTCCCAATAAAACAACACCCCACATTCGCTACATCCTCGAATCTAAAGATCATACATGTATTGAATTCCACCAGAGGTCAATGTAATCAAACTCTATATTAAACACATTATTTTCACATGGTCAGTCCAAGTTAAATCTCATACTCCGGCGAAATTTCAATTACAAACAACCAATACCTGGAAGAGCAAGGGCATTTGAATGCCCCGCAGTTCCCAAGCTCGGAGCACCAGAATGGGCAGTGCGAGTGGGTTTCTGACTAGCAGTGGGTACAATTCCCCCATACTCAACGATTATCTAAAAATTCAACATAATCCTCATTATAATGCAACCTTCCAGATCAAATTAATAACTCCAAGATGCGAAAAAAATTATCCAAAAATCCACAAACCTTGTGGCTCATGCGAATCTTTTTACTGCAAAACAAAAGATGGAGAGAAATTAGCCTTATGGCAGCGAAAAATTTACAAGAAAAAGTGAATGGAGGTACCTCTCAGGATCGGGAGGAGGTAATTGGGAATGGAGGGGAGGGAAGAGATCGAGAGCTCGCTTGAGGGATTTGGAACTGAGCTTTTTCAGCGACTGTGGCTCTACTCGCTCCATCTCTAAGGTCGGACCAGGCATCTTCTTCTTCAAAGGAGAATATGGTGCGCCCCCAAGGGTTTTAAGGGACGGTGAGTTCTTCCCGCTCCCAAGAGAGCCCTAATTTGGAGGTTTCGGAGAGAAGGAGTAGACGAGGGCACGAGGCTTTTGTGCCTCACTGTTCGGGAGAAAATTAAATCCCTCAGATGCTTATGGCGGTATAACTGACGATACGACGTCGTTTCAGTTACCGCTTTTTCTCCTCTAATTTGTGAATGGAACGGGTCGGACAATTCTTTGCTTGGAGCTCTAAGAGAGTGCCACGTCATTTTAAGTAAATCTAACGGTTGCAAAAGAAGACCTGCAATGACCCAACTTGAACAGCAAATCCACAACTCTTCTTCTTCTTCTTCTTCTTCTTCTTCTTCTTCGTCGTCTCACTGTAGATGAGCATAAACCCTTGCCCCAATGGCTGGAGACTAGGAGTCACCAGAGAAAGAAGCTTAACATAGAGAGAAACCTTGACCCGGCCCAATCGAACGACGGAGCAGCAACATATGTGACGTCACCATCATGCGCCGAGAAGTGAGGATTGATTTTGGGATACGAGCACTCATGCGTTTTACTTACACATGATTGTGCATTTCACGTCCTCGTCAGGAATTGAATCCTTAACATCTCGGTTTGAAAATACTAAAACGGAGGTGGGTTTAAGAATCAAAGCCTTCATGTTCAATTTTTTACACCTAGAATACACTATCATGTCTCTACTATAAAACAAGCAGTCTTTAAATCACCAAATTATGTTCTGACAATATTACCTTTATTAATTTGATTTAAATTATTAAAAACAACGGTTACTATGGTAAATAGCAAAATAATAAAATAAAATAAAGAGATAATTGTGAAGAGAAAAACGTGGATATTGGATAAAAAGTGGGATTACAAGATTGATAACTACACTTATAAAAACAAATAGATAAACGTGGAAAGTGGGATACAAGTTTATCATTCTTATCAAAAATATATATGAACTGATATGACATCGTGCAAATTTGCATAGTAAACATCTCCTTCATTTCTATTTTCCCATAAATAACTAAGTAAATGTGCCTTAATTTTCTTCTTCTATGTGCTCTCATAGCTTGTGTTTTGTGCTGCAATACATTGTTAAACACAATAGTATTCCGGGCGGCCTTTGGTTCTTGCAATGTGTGTGGTCGCACAAGTTGGGGCCTCCAAAAAAAATATTATACAGGAATAATATATAACAGAAAGGTAGACATGTTAGCAAAAGAGTACACAATAGAGTTGGCTAAGGTTTTTTGTTTGTTGTGCACAACCTAAGTTCGAGGCCTCCAGCCTCCCCATATCCCATATTCTCTCTAAAACCAAAAAAAACCCGAATTCCTAATCAAACTTCATTAAAAGCAATTGGGTGTTGGATCATTGATATACAATTCACAAAGTTAATCTCATATTTCTTTCTTTAATGTTAATTTCTTTTGTTTTTTTCAAAGTTGTTCTACTGTTTTTACCTTTCATTTGGGAATTCCCGAATTGGGATCAACTAATTGGTGTGTGAAGCCATACCAGTATCTTGATGATCAGTTGAACACCATAATGAGCTAGCTAACTAGAAATCATGAATGAATATACTTATATATTTATATACAACTTGTATAATACAAGTCTTATAAGTATATTTATACACCACTTGTATAATACAAGTCTTTGATAGAATGATATGGATCATGGATGTGTTAGTTCGTTTCAACAAAGTTCATATTCTCTCCATGTTTGGCCAACGAATTGTTGCTTTAATGTTGCTGATATTCCCTCCATGTTTTAGCGTCAGTAGTTTTGATTACTAAGCAGCCTAGTTTTGTGCCTGTTATGTAATTAGGGTTTGAGAGGTAGAATTTGTTGATTGTTCAATTAGTGTTCATCGATCGGTTCATATGGAAGAGAGGAAGACTAACTTAGGTGGTTTGAGGATGACAAATGTATATATATGTTCGTAGGAATGCAGATGTAATGTACATGATTCCTATTTAATATATTGGTAGTACTATTTTGCAGTTTGATCTCTTATGTGTTCATATTTTCACTTATGCAGACAGAGTTTCTTCAATCTTCAGATTTTTCACTTTTTTTTTCTTTTGCAACCATTCATTTACTCTATTTTTTGTAACTCAGTTACATTTTGAATCATTGATCTTTTAATTTTGTTTTTTTTCCTTACTTGCGATAACCATGTTACAAAAAATAGGGCAACAATATTTGTAACCAAACAAACAAACAAAAATAAGGCCACATTTAAAAGTTTGCACAGGACCTCCTATTACTCGGCCTCATAGTATTGTAATGCATATTTCTTCACTATAATAGTTACATGAAACGTTTGCTTGATACGACATGTACATCGTAGAGCCACAAGGATCTTGCATGCATCACATGCATGTTCTTGTTTTTCTTTTTCTCCCATGCGTAGCTTATCATCTTTACATTATTTGAACCGTATTAGTCTTGTCAATTAAATCCTGCAGAAAGATAAAAACTTTAGTCAATTTCTAATCAACATTTAACACACACGAGAGAGAGAGAGAGAGAGAGATTGTATGTTTACTTGGAGCAGTCCATGCTATCAGAAATGGGAAACTTATTATGGATCTCGCAAATTGGAAACAGCTGTTGAATTCGGGTGGCATTGTAAGGAAGATCGGAGTAATTAGAATAGTCCTTAATGCACTCACATATCATCCGCGGACCATTATCTCGTTCTGCTAAACGATTCAAATATAGTAGGTTTACACAGCAAGCATCTATCACATATGGTTGAAAACCCGCTACAAAACTTACGCAAGGGCTAAAATCAAGAATCACATTCATACAGTAATCCTCCTCCGTCTCAGCCGTCACTGATGTTGATGAACAAAGCAGCAGCACAGGAACAAGCACAACGAGTAGTGTTGCACAGGCAAAACCAAAGGGTCGACGAGCATCCATGATGGAATGGTATGAATTGCTAGCTGTTATACATGTGTATATATTAGTTACATTTGGGTAGCTAAGAAGCGGTAGTTACTGTCACGAGACTTTTACTTGAGATAAATTTCAGCTCTGAAAGCTCGTAATTAGTTTTCGGAATATTAAACTACGTATCATGCTTCATGAATGACTGTTAAGTGAAATTAGTAACCAATTCGTCGATACATCTCAGCCTGCAGCCTGTTCTGTACAATGGTAAGAAGGTTTTGTTCTGTCTATAGTACTGGTGGCCAAAATATGCAGCCAGTGTCTGAAACACACAAGACACTTACAAGGCCACAACCCTAAGATCTGGCATACTTAAACTAACTACCAATGAGTAGAAACAGGCTTGAAATCATGAACAACCCCGCGGCGTTCTTTTCAATATTGCCATAGGGTGTGATTGATTAGTCTTCTACTCTTCTAAAACGTACTAAATCATGAGCTAGGGCGTTAATTATAAGTAATGCTAGGTGAACAATCTGCTTTGGCCACGATCCTCAGCGAGAGGTCAAGATGTAACTAGTAAACAAAGAAAAAAGAGGGGATGTGGGCGTGCCACCTCGCAGACGAGGAAAAGGGGGTTGCGCGAGATCTTGACTCCTTGGTCAGGCGGAGTGTTCCAGGTGCCACCTCGCTGACGAGAAATTACGAGCACAAGCAATTCAATACTCACGGTATATCGCGAGCAAAACAACAAATAGGGATCATGGTGATCGGAGACGAGTCTGAGAAGGCTCTGAACTAGTACCTTTCCATTTTTCTTGTATGAACATGAAGTAGGGTTTGTTTGTAATTAGAGTGGATACCCAGGTTAAAGGTGGCATTTGATATGAATATAGGAGGGTATTTTGGCTACTTACGAATAGTTAGTCGTTGACTGACTGTAGCAACTGTCGGTGCACGGTGGCGCGTGTAGCTGCTATGGCACTTGCAGTAAACTTTTTGTCGACAAGGTTTAGTCTCTGATTAATCTTTCACATGGAGGCTCCTTTCTCTTTGGTATCAAATTAGTTTCCAATGCAATTTTTCTTTTTGGTTATTTGACTGGTTTATTAATATAAGCAAATATTCTGGTATGATGGGTGATCCAATCTTTTGAATCTGAGGGAATTAAGGTGAGCGACGTAAAGAAAATGATATAGAAGTTTTGGAGCATTGCTTTCGAATTTTCTTTGGTTCTTTTGAGGACAGAATTGATGAGTGAGATCTGCAATACCTATTTTCTTTTTGGGAACAAAGCGAATATCCATGTTTCCATTAAAAATTTAAAATTGCAGATGCAGTGGACCAACTCCAAACATGTGCATAGTGATAGCAAACCAGTCCTTTATATCAGATTTTCAGCCAGCAAATCTAAGATTCTGAGATATACAGTTCAGGTTTATTTAAGAAATGATTGCCCCGATCAAACTCAGGTGGAACTAGGATTTGAAGTTACAGCTTCGCCTGAACTTCAACCTGAATCAGTTTGTGCTAATTTTCAAACTACACACACAAGTCAAAAGATGGGATCTGAGAAATGCTCTACAGAAAATAGCTTGAAGGCTCAATGCAGTATGAACATGAAGTGAGACATTTATTCGTATCCTGGGGGATTAGCTGTAGTTACTTGTACATTGAAAGTGTAAGATGTCAAAGGTTCCATACAAACAAGAAAGTGAACATAAATCTGCTAGAACAGTACAATCTCATGTCTGAGCTTACTAATTGAACAGTTAACTGGCTGTAAGGGAAAGTTGACCTAGAAGGATAGGCTGGTCACTAATGGAGGTAACTCCACCTTTCTTGGTGGAGAGTTCCCGAAGATGGTACAGTAAGAACAAGATGCTGCATGTCTGATCTAACACTAATATCCTAGAAGGATAGGCCACTGCCAGATAACTCAAACCATTGTTATTGGAGTTTTCTCTATGAGTTGAATAAGAACAAGGTGCTGCATGTCCCATCCAACACTAATATACTTGAGACGATGTTATTACTGGTCTAGACTCCAGAATGATAGTAGTGCCGTAACGTGTGAATGAGGAAGGGTACTGACCTTCAAGGCTTCAATGATGCATACTCCTACAAGGTATAAATCGCATGTATCCTTGAAGGCATGTCTCTAAGTAAGAGTCATAGACATGGAAGTGAGGATATAACAGCTCCCCATGGAAAGCTAAATACTTGGCATAGCAAAGACTACAATCCATAACAACAAGTCATTCATCAATACTATGTGCATGATTTCTTCAAAATTGGTCATGGGAAAAGAAGATACTTAACAATCATCAAGACACAACAAAAAATCTTTCATCAACAAAACAAGCAACGATTCGAACTGAAATGTGCTCAAGCTGCAAGGTACTTCCATGAAATGTGGTTCCTCAGAACAAAAGAAAAAAAAAAAAAAATTGGTAACATCACCTGCTTAGTGTATTGAAAGAATGTAAAGGAAATTTAGTGTTTTCGAGGAACAAGTAAATACTCATTATCACAAACCTATTACTCAACTCTCATTACTATTTTGTAACTAGCATTTACCTCCCGGGTAATTGCAAAAGCTATATATAATATTATTTCTCACCAAATGCAGTGCCATCAGGGTGCTTAAAACCCTCATTACCACCATCCTGAACGTCATTTGGAAATAGCTCCAAGGCCAACAAGTCATTCGGAGAAAAGCAACCTTGGTCACTTCCAAGGACTACAGCCCTAGCATTTACAAAATGAACCTGATGCACCTTCCGAGTCCAGGCTTAACATTGTTGAGGTATTAAAGCTACAACAATTCAGCCATGTAGCCTGTTATAACACAAAGGCAATGAATTAAAGTAAGCAATTTAGTTGATAATTCAACCAGAAGGCGCTAAAAAAAGTGACGTAATGACAGTGGATGATGATTCCATCATCAATTATACAATGAACATAAATCATAACTCATGACTAACCTTCAAGCTACTTCAAGGGCATTTAACTTATCACAGTGAGGAGTAGACATTTTCTTATTCCAGTGACGCCTCTGAAGCTCAACACGGCAGTAGTGTACAAGCACATTTTTGTAATCCTTGATCACACCATTCTCAATTTTAGCTCGAGCAGAACTTCCAAGAGGATAACTCTCATCAAAGTTTGGTGATTTAACAAAAAACTCTACTCCATGTCTCTCAGTTGTCTTGGGAATCTGGTAGTTGTAATTCTTATGCAAGGCGTAGTCTGGCTCGGTAAAGGGCAGATACGCAAGCAACAAAATCACCAAGAATGGTAATAATTGAATAAGAAGCATAATGTTAGGTCCCCCATTGTGAACCTCCTCCCTATGATGTGCACCAGCTCCTCTAGTCCTATAAACCTGACTCGTCCTAAACATGTCCGACTGACCAAAGAACGCCCTGAATATCTCATCGGGGTCAAAATCATCATCAAACAAGTCATTCCCAGTTCTCCTCCTCGGCCTCCTCCTCACATTATGCTGCTGATTGTACTCAAACTCCTCAACCAAACCAGTCTGATCATACTGCCTCCTTGAATTCACATCACTCAAACACTTAAATGCCTTGCTCACAATCTTAAACGCCTCCTCCGAGCCAGGCGCCTTGTTCTTATCTGGATGAACTTTCAACGACAACTTCCTATACGCCTTCCTAATCTCCTCAACCGAGCAAGTCTTCTCCACACCGAGAATCGCGTAATAATCCTTATTCCTCTTCACCTGCCTAATCAACTGAACATGCTCCTCGGTATAACTCCGCTCCCCATTCAACCCTCCCCCCAATTTCTCCTTCCCAAGCTCACTCCTACTCTCCCCAACGCCCTTTTGTTGACTAGAAGACGCCGAAGACCCCGAATCGAGCTTATCGCAAGCCGCCAGAAGCTCATTAACTTGCAAATCCTGGTTAAGCCGCCGCGCAATTTTGATGAATTTGGCAGCACGCGCCTTGTTACCGGCGGCGATTGCCTCCTCCGCAATGCGAACACATCTCAAAGCTTCATCTTTATTACCATCCATGATCACACAACTACTAAAAACCCTAGCTCCCCAAAATTCAAAATTTCCTAATTCCAAAACGAACCTGGATTAGATTTTGATGAATTCAGTTGATGTGTAATATTTATATGGGGCTTGATTGTAAATTACGCATGAGAATTGGGGAAAGTGAAACACGATGATGACGTAATTAGAGAGAGGAAAATATAGAGAGAACCCTAGGCTTACCTGATGATGGATCAAAACGTCGAGAAGAGTGAGAGAGAGAGAGAGAGAGAGAGAGAGAGGAGAAGCGAGAGAGCACCGAACCCAGAGCTGAGACTGGTGCGTCGACGACCCGAGTTTGGTTTTCCTCACCATGAAGGGTCATCTTCCCAATCACAGAGTGCCACGTCAGCTATAAAAATGGGCTTGGATATAATCGAACCCGGCCCGTTATAAATTTATAACCGACAGGTACAGTGAATAGATAATTTTTTTATGTTTTTTCCGATCGTCAAAGTGAATTTGAGAAGTGCACAATTTTGTACACTATGTCTATCTTTCATTCTTAGGTAGTATTCATAAAAATACAAAAAAAAGTTCGTCAATAAAGAAAATTTAAGTAACGAAGAAAGAAATAATTTGTGTGGATTGGAAAATAAAAAATGTAGGTTTCACTTTTAAGATTTATGTTTGTAAGTTTTTACCTACGATCTTTCTCGAAAAAAATGATGTAAAAATTTATGTGATTAAAATTTGGAAACTGAACTGTGATTATAATTTATAGTTCTCTAGTCATGTCACTGGAAGACTTGACCTGGTAGTTTTTACTTTTTACAATGATTTTGTTGAAGAGAATTTGGAAAGGCCGAGACTTCACCTTACCAATTAGTTGATGAAGAAACTGGGTTTGTTTGTGCTCAACAATCAATTGTACTATCTTCTTTTTTCTTAAAAAATTATAGCCAAGTTGAATGAGTATTTAGTCCAGATTATTAACAAAAACACAGTAGAATTGGATGATTAATTACATTTGGGAAACAGATTTATGAGCACTTGAAGTCTTGCAACCATTCATATATATCTAACACGCATAAAACTATCAAAGTATATTTATACAACCAACACATATTCATCGTGATCATATCTTGTCTTCAGCTATCCATCAACTGCGACGCCACTGCGATATCGATTCTGACGGGTGCCGAAGTTAACAACCACCGACGACGGCGACAAGATCCCACTCGGCCAATCCGATCCCTAACGTACTTGTTCCACCAGCAACTAGCGTGGACTTTCATGTAATGCCTGGACTGGAAACTGAAGAGGAAAAAAGGAACAAAGCAAGGTGGAAGGTCGAGTACTGTTGCATGATCATGGTGCTGCATGTACGTGGGAGGGGAGGGTCAAGTGCTCTACTTACCCAATCATGCACTTGCAAATCATGCCAGAACTCATTCTCAAAACCATGACCTGTGTACGTAAGACAGAGCGTCATATTATCATAAAGCAGATGAATTGTGATCTTAATCTTCTTAAGTAAATAACAATCAAGCTACACAGTTTTTTTGAAAATGGATCCCGCGCGTACTGTTATATTATGTAGATTAATAGTTAACTTACATGACCAACCGCAAGCACCTGAACCAGAAATTACATATAGATTAGAAACTTGATCAAGAAACAACTATTAAAACGTAATAAATGCACGTTGGAGTTTTTAGTGCATGCATGATACCTTCTGTTCCATTTGGTGAATGAAGTCCTCGACTTGGCTTGAGGGGGGAGGAAAATCATATTTACAGGAGCGGATTCTGCATTCTTCTTCATGCTTCTGCAGGTGGATCAGGATGAGATACGAACCGGTTTCTACTTCGGATTCATCAGTAATCTTCTCTTCCATGCTCGAATTCTCCGTTAATTGTTCATGTTGAAACCTAACAATTACCTGAAACACGAACAACAGGTATTAATAAAGACCAAGTTGATGAAGAAGATCAAACTGACACTAATGTACTCAAGAACAAAGAACTGAAAGGAAAGCTTTAGAGTGAAAACACACACCAAGCGAGAAATCGATTCTTTAATCCCTCTAAGCTTCTCAGGCCCTCTCAAACTCACACTCATAGCTAGCTAAGCTTGTGTTTTGCATTGAAGGGTGTAGGGCGCAGCTGCTCATATTTATAGCAATGGGAGTGCCGGATGTAGGTTAGGCTTGGAAACACCAAACCTAAGTCGAGCATGAATCTGCCACAGAACTGCTCTTGAAACGGATGCGCAGATTAGGTGTTTGTATCCGGTGCAGTTACTGCCATTACATGAAAGTGGTGTGAGCTGTGTGCATTGTTTTGCTCAACTTGTGTTTCTTCCTGAGCTTGCTCGACGGTTATGAGTTATGACTCGGCGCTTGAGGAAGCTAGTTACTTGAATCACTAGAAAGTCTAGAAAGCTGTGTTTATTCACGAGGAAAGGATTCCACGCAATATAACTCGACCTAATCTTGATTAATGGGGTTAGTGTCCACATATTATACCATATAAATAGTGATATGTGTCATATAATTACCATAGGAGTCCTATGTACATGTTTGAATTACAATCAAATTAGTATCCAAAATTAATAAATGTACAAGTCCCGTCAAATTTCTATCACACTACTTTAAAAAGCCGGGCATTTGCATCATATTACTTTGACATTACTTGGCATAAAGATACAACAAGATTGTAATGACTTGCACGATATGTTATCATCTAAAATCTTTTTTTGAAAAACAGTTAAATTCTTACTTTAAAAGGTGAATAAAATATATTTGAAATTTTATCATTATTACTCATAATATGGAAAATGTGAATAAAATACTCCATATAAAATTATACGTCATGGTGTATATCGATTCGTTGAGCATTTTGTCGTTAGTCAATCATAGCACGAGCATAATATATCATAATGATCTGTGCATTAATATGCCATGATTTAGATTACGACAACAAAAAATCTTTGCTTTAGGTTTGATCATTGTGAAATGTGAATACACGTACGTTATATAATAAAACTTCGGTCACTGAAACACGTACTATATCTACCTAATTATTATTTTTTTCAAAAGGAGCTAGTACAAGCGCTGCCCTCAAGCTTTTAACATTAGTGAAATTAACTTCATAATACAGGGGTATGTTATGCATAAACCCCTTAGTGCAATAAGCATAAATAGAACATCTCTAGATAATCAAAAGATTTTTTTTTAATTTAATTATATGAGAAAACAACCGAAATAAATCATTAGAAGGGGAGACTACACCAAAACTTACAGTCTTACAAATATTATTTGGAAGGCCGGGACTTCACCATACCAATAACTTGAAGGGAAGACTAAATAGTTGAAGAAATTGGCTTTACTTGTGTTCATCAATCATTTGTACTTAAGAGGATATGAATCTCTATCTTCCTTAGGCCTCATTTGGTTCGCGGAAAAGAAAATAGTTCTTTTGTCTTTCCCACGGGAATGGAAAGAGAAGGAAAATGAAATTTCTCGATGATTTTCTGTTCCGATGTTTGGTAACAAAAGAAAAATCATCTGAAAAATTATTAATTAAAATAATATATTGTGAGTAATAAATGTAAGAAAATGAGATAAGAAAGTTGTTCCGATGTATTTTGGAAGAAACAATTTTCCCTCACATTTTCTCAACCTTCAGTAAAGTATTTCTTTTCCTTCAGCATTCTCAAACACATAAAATGAACAACTTTCATTTCCTGATGGTTACTTTTCATGAACCAAACAAGGCCCTAAGCCTTTAAAATAATTATAGCCAAGTTGAACAAGTATTTAGTTCAGATTATTAGCACAAACATAGCAGAAGTGCATGATTAATTACATTTGGGGGATCGGAACAGATTAATGATCGAGCACTTGAAGTCTTGCAACCATTTGTATATATCATTATTTATTTTGTCCAACACATAAAACTATCAAATGTATATATATACAACGAACACACACACACACACATATATATATATATATATATATATATATATTCATCATGATCATACATTGCAGACACAGATCTTCAGCTATCCCTCAACTGCAACGCCACTGCGATTCTGACGGGCGGCGCGGGTGCGCGTCGAACAACCCCCGACGAGATCCCACTCCTCAAAGTATACTTGTTCCACCAGCAACTAGCGTGAACTTTCATGTAAGGACGGGAAGTCGGTACATGAAGAGAATGTAACTGCAACGCCGGCCTGGACTGGAAACTGAGGAGGAAAAGAGGAAAAAGGCATGCAAGGTGGAAGAAGGTTGAGTGCTGCATGATGATGGTGCTGTGCAAGGTCAAGTCCTCTCCTTAACCAAGCATGCACTTGCAAATCATGCCACAGCTCATTCTCAAAACCATGACCTGTGTAAGACATGCAGAGCCTTTATCATAAAGCCAGCAGATGAATTGTAATCTTAATCGTTTTAATCAACAATCAAGCTACACAGTTTTTGACAATGGATTCAGGAGTGTTATATATATTATGTAACATGTCCAATAGCAAGCACCTGAACCAGAAATTGCATACATATTAGAACTTGATCAAGAAACAGCTATTAAAACGTAATGAATTTACACCGGAATTTTTAGTGCATGGTATACCTTTTGTTCCATTTGGTGAATGAAGTCCTCAACTTGGCTTGAGGGGGAAGGAAAATCATATTTACATGAGCAGATTCTGCATTGAGCTTCTGCAGGTGGCTCCTGATGAGAATCGATTCATACGAACTGATTTCTACATTCGAATCATCGATAGTCTCCTACTCCATGCTCGAATTCTCCGTTAGTTGTGCATGTTCAACCCTAAAAACCTGTAAAACGAACAACAGATGTTAATAAAGAACAACCTAATGAAGAAGATCAAATTGAAATTAATATGCTCAAGAACAATGAACTGAATGAAAAGCTAGAGAGTGAAGAACACAGTACCGAGAGAGAAATCGATTCTTTGATCCCACTAAGCTTCTCAGGCCCTCTCAAACTCACACTCATAGGTACCTAGGCTTGTGTTTTGCATTGAAGGGTGTAGCAGCTGCTCACATTAATTTATAGCACTGCGAGTGCCGAATGTGGGTTAGGCTTGGATATACTGAACTGACAGAAGCTAAGGTCGACCCTGAATCTACCACAAAACTGCTAGGTTAAGATGGATTCCAATTCACGAGGTTTGATCTTGAAAACGGATGCACAAATTGGGTGTTTTTTTTTTCTGGTGCAGTTACTTCTGCTGCTCTGCATGTCAGTGTGCGTTGTTTTGCTCAATTTGTTTCTTACCAGAGCAGCTGAGCTTGCTCGACGGTTATATATGGACTACATCACTACAATCACTAGAAAGTCCACACTCATGTAGGTTAACCACGAGGAAAGGATTCCAAGCAATATAGGACAGTAAGAGTAGTATTAACCCTAACAAGATAATCATGATTACTGGGGTTAGTGTCTGGACGTACATTATACCATATATAATATAACAATAGATCTCCTACGTTCATGTTTGAATTACAAGTTCATCAAATCAGTACTCAAAATTGTAATAAAAAAAGAGAGTATATATATACTTAGAAAAATGGGCATCTGCATTATATGTAAAATTTTGTTGTTGCTCAATACGAAAAATGAGAGCATCTCTAAGACCGCCTATATTATTCAAAATCGGGAATTTACAAACAAGATATTGTAATTTTTCATTAAAACAACTAACGATTACAATCGTTGCGAATGGCATCCTTTATAAAATCGGGAGCAAACCCAAAACCACGAGGAAGGGATTAATTTGTTTAATTTGCACAAATTTGTTTTTACCTGAGTTTGCTCGACGGTTATATATGAACTACTGTACGTTAACCACGAGGAAGGGTCTCCATGCAATATAGGTTAATAAGAGTAGTATTAATCCTGACAATTCAAACTACCTAATCTTGATTAATAGTGTCCGGATATTATACCATATATAACTACAGATCTCCTACTTACATGTTTGAATTACAAGCAGTTCATCAAATCAGTACCCAAAATTCATAAATGTAATCAAAAAAGTATATACATACGTCAAATTTCTGTCACATTAATTACTTAGAAAAATGGGCATCTGCATTATGTGTAAAATTTTGTTGTTGTTTTTCTTTTCCTAACCAAAGAACACATACATAAAAACATGGGTGTGAAACAACTCATTATAAGTTTTATGTCTTTCTTTCGAGTACAAGATCGAAATGCTACATGATAAGCTAATTCCATTTTTACCTAGTTTGCTTCCACAATTTGCAAACACGCATAGCAGTTAATATACAACCAGTGGACACTGTGAGAAGCATAGGCCAACTTCGCCTCCACCCAACTTGAGCCACCTCTTCCTCCTCTATTGTTGGCATTGGGCGTTAGCACAAGGGACACCGTTGATTCAACTCTAACCATCTGACAATGCAGTCTCTATGATAAAGATGAAGGCAGGGCAAGCGAGTAATCATCGATTGGTGCTCAAAGTGATCAAGGCTCTCTTTACAAATAATACATTCTTTTCGTCTAGTAGTATCCTCCAAACTATCAAGTCTCACTTTCTCCAGACATTCTAAATCAACAAATTTTGGCCTTTTCAACTTGACAGTCGCATCCACCATGACACATAATATTTGCAGCCCGGGGTCGTCGACTGCCATCTCGGCTGCTAGAAATACTTTACCAATAATAGTTTGATGCTCAACTTCTGGATGTTCATGCTGGTAAGAATCTCAACCAACATCGATGTATGCTTCTTCCTTGCGGATGCTAACAAGAAATCATGGAGTTTAATAAAAATTTAAAATTGCAATGTCCTTTACAAGACAAGCAGGATTATCAAAAGTTAAAGACCCATGAATGTACCGACGGCTTCCAGTAAGCTTGTAACGCAAAAATCTGATTATAAGCATGTTGCTTGGGAGTGTAAAGGGTTTAGGCATATCTTCTCTTTGATAAACTCGAGTGGTAAATATCTGCTCAATTTTCGTCGACATGCTCGAAGAACTGAGGTCGAGTAAGTTGCAGTAAGCGACCCAACAATTGAAAGAGGCGACCGGTGATTGAGAGAGTAGTCGGCGATTAACAGCGAACTAACCCAACAAGTTCAAAGTCAGGATGATTGCAACGAACAAAAGGAAAAGAAAAGAAAAAAGACTCAGACGCAAATTAAGCCAACAAACAATACTTACAAAGATCTATACTCTGTGATATAGAACCGGCCTAGCTTGTGAGGATAATTTAGGGTTTGTATAAGATCCGAATGTGTTCGTGGGATTCCATTAAGGGATCTAAGTTTATAGGGGCATTACAAGCACAATACCATAGAGATTCAACAAGATTGTAATGATGTGGACGATATATGTCGTCCTTTAGATTGTAATGATGTAGAAAACGTGGGAGAGTAATACACAGTGACTATAAATCAGTTTTTGAAGGAAACTGAAACTGTTTTATATAGAATCCTTAAACTGTTCTGAATCAGTTTCTCATACTGTGGAAGTTATCCACTTTTACCCGAACCAGTTATCTGTATTAATCGTTCTTTTTATTTATGTTTCCTTTTACCATTTTGTCCATGCAACATAAAATTATCTTGTTAAAACAGTTTGATCAAAGAAGGGTAATTTAAGGGATTTTTGAAAATTTAACCATTGACGGTTTTATAAGGCAAATTGCCTTAATTAATAGAGATATCTTACTTTAAGACTTTAAACGTGAAAGTTTACTGTTATCCATCATGGTACAAATAAAATGTTTCATACTTTATCATGGTATCAGAACGAATTACCCACGTTCACGTGTGAAGCCTAATGGTCACATGAACTCACTACCAGAACAGGCACTTTAGCCGACGAAAAATTTTCGTCGGCCGGTTAAAAAAATTCGTCGGCTAAGACCTTAGCCGACGAGCCTTCGTCGGCTATAGTGTCGTCGGGAAAAGGCCGTCTGTAATGACTTTAGCCGACGAAATTTTTTTTTTCGTCGGCTATAGTCCCACTTTAGCCGACGAAAAAAATCTCGTCGGCTATAGTCCCAGACTTTAGCCGACGAAGTATTTCGTCGGCAAAACGTTGTAAAAAAATTTAAAAAATAACTATAGCCGACGAAATATTAGGTTATTCGTCGGCTAAACCTTATAAAAAAAATTAAAAAAATAACTATAGCCGACGAAATATTAGGTTATTCGTCGGCTAAACCCTTATAAAAAAAATTTAAAAATAATTATAGCCGACGAAATATTAGGTTATTTCGTCGGCTAAACCTTATTAAAAAAATTAAAAAAATAACTATAGCCGACGAAATATTAGGTTATTCGTCAGTTAAACATTATAAAAAAATTTAAAAATAATTATAGCCGACGAAATATTAGGTTATTTCGTCGGCTAAACCTTATTAAAAAAATTAAAAAATACTATAGCCGACGAATATTATGTTTGAATATCGTCGGCTAAAGTTGCTGGGTTTTGAAAAAAAAAACTGCAGAAACTTTTTTTTTATTTTTTTTTGTGTGTGTGGAGAATCTTGACAGAGAAACTGTGATATACAGTGAAAAGTTGCCACCGAAACTGGCAACACGCCGGTGAGGTTGTTGTTGTAGAGGTCGAGAACACGGAGGTTAGTGAGGTTGGAGAGCTCCGGCGGGAACGTGCGGTTGAAGACGTTGTTGGAGAGGTTGAGGAGGCGGAGAGCGGAGAGGCGGGAGTCGGGGTCGTCGAGGGAGGACTTGAGGGAGAGGAGGGCGCGGTAGGTGGCCATTGGGCGTGTGGGGGTGGAGAGTAGACGGTGGGGTGAGGAGAGAGAGTGGCGGAGGTGGAGGAGGAGAAGGAGGAGGAAGAGGAGGAGGGGACGCAATATTTCTAGTGTTGGGTTTATTTGTGGTGGTTGTGTGGAGGAGGAGGAGGAGGAGGAGGAGGAAGAAGAGGAGGGGCCGCAATATGTCTAGTGTTGGGTTTATTTGCGGCTATATAAAGAACTTTAGCCGACGAAATTATTTATTTTCGTCGGCTAAACTCTTTGGTTGACCGCCAAAAAATTTTGGTTGAAAATTTTGAAAATTTTTCGACTTTAGCCGACGACTTTTCATATATTTTCGTCGGCTAAAGTCCTTTGAAAATTTTGGTTGACCGCCAAAAAAATTTGGTTGAAAATTTCGAAAATTTTTCGACTTTAGCCGACGAATTTTCATATATTTTCGTCAGCTAAAGTCCTTTGAAAATTTCGTCGGCTAAACCTTTGAAATTCGTCGGCTAAAAGTATTTTTATACATTTGGCATGTTGTGATTGCATTGACCGCAACTATCGGCACCGAATATTTACCGGAATAGTGTGATTTTTCAACCGTGGATGTATTTCAACATTCTCGTCATATCTTATTTCATGACTTTTTAGAGTTTGAAGGTTTTACGTATAGTTTGTTTTTGAAACGGAACATTTACATAACACTTGGTAAACAAGTTATACAACATTAGTATGCATGTTGTGATTGTGATGATCAAACTTGAGAAACAGAATTCCGACGGTCAGATCTGACCATCATGATAAAATACATGTATGGGAAAAAATTCAACTTGATCCGAAAAGAATAAGGGCTCGATCCGGACGGTCAATCTCGTAAGTCAAACCCCTAAACGCACGGAAAAGGTCGTTCGACCGTCTAAATTACGTATTTTGGCCGGACCTCCAACTGAAAATAGTTTTAAACCGATGACACGCAACAAGTCGTATAAAAATTTTACACAAAATAACCACCGAATATAGGGCTATAGTAGGTAATAGAGAAATTTTAGGGTTTAGCCGACGAATACCCTAACGTATTCGTCGGCTATAGTATGTAATTAAAAAATTAAAAAATAACTATAGCCGACGAAATATTAGGTTATTCGTCGGCAAAAACCATCTTAGCCGACGACTTTTCATATATTTTCGTCGGCTAAAGTCCTTTGAAAATTTTCCTCCAACTTTGGTTTACCGCCTAAAAAATTTTGAAATTTTTTGACCTTAGCCGACGACTTTTCATATATTTTCCTCGGCTGAAGTCTATAAATTCACGAAAACACTCATATCTCCCCCTATGTTACGTAGTTTGGTCAAATCTTCCACACGAAAAACTCTCACGTAGATGAGACGCAACCACCTATATAAAAATTTTGAAACATTTACCTTTCGACGATAGGGCTCCCCTTAAGAAATAATAACGGTAAATAGGGTTGACCGCAGTTTTAAAAGAAAAAGACCAAACCCTAAAAACAGAAAATTACATAAAAAGCCTCGGATCGCTAGATCCGACGGTCGGATAGGCCCCGAAAGTAAGTTAGCTTGGATTTGGGCCTGCGGAGCTGCTGTCAAAATTTCAGCAATTTCTGACGGACGGATCAAAAGTTACACCCCTTTTTGGGTAGGACCATATTGCATCAAAATTTGTAAATATAAGACACTTTAGCCGACGAAATTATATTTTTCGTCGGCTAAACTTTTAAAAATTTCGTCGGCTAAACTCTAAAAATTTCTTCGGCTAAAGTTTTGAAAATTTCGTCGGCTAAACTTTTGAAAATTTCGTCGGCTAAAGTTCACAGACTATAGCCGACGAAAAAAATTATTTAACCGACGAAATAAAAATTTCGTCGGCTAAAGTTGATCATAGCCGACGAAGATTTTTAATTAGCCGACGAAGGAAAATTTCGTTGGCTAAAGTCCACTTTAGCCGACGAAAAAAAAATTCGTCGGCCTGGTTTTTTTTTTTTCGTCAGCTAAAACCTTTCTTCTGGTAGTGACTTCACGTCACCCAAATGTTGTCTACGTGTTAAGACTTGAAAATTCGTCACACGTGTAGAGGCATGTTAAGATATCAATCTCACATCAAGAATATGAGACCTTGCATATGAGTTTATAAAGGTTTAGGCCACTCCACTCATTGCCAATTGATTTTGGATGTGAACCTCAGACTACTTTATCATACAATATATGGTGAAATTGTGTATGTTGGCTGAAAATCTGCAAACAAAATACTGTATAATCTGCAAACAAATTATGTATAATAATGTATAATCCCTTTTCAAAAAAAAAAAAATTGTTATGTAGTAATGGCACGTGCATAATATGTATTGTAACGATGTGTGCATTAACATGTAATGATTTAGTTTACGGCAGAATCAAAATCTTTTAGGTTTGATAATTGTGAATACAAGGATATAATTTCGATCATTGAACTATAAAACAGAGAAGTTATAATAACTTTCATTTGGGAAAAATGTTCATTTAATACTAATTTTGTCCTTTCTTAGACCATTTCAATTACAATCTTTTTTAAAAGCCTATTTTAATATAAAGTACATCTATTGTGTCTAACTGATCAAATATATACTTAAAGTCTTAACAAATAATATTATTTTAAGACTATTTTGCCCTTATCCCTTAAACATACATAGAGAGAGAAAATAAAAAAGAGAGAAGATTTGGCCAGAACCTCACCGAATTCCAATCACCGGAAATTCATCAGTCACCGGAATTTCGTCGGATTTTTTTTTAAATGTCACCGAAATCACGCCGGTCGTCGGAAATCTCGTCGGATTTTTTTTAAAAATGCCATCAGACCTTGCCGCAAGTATACCGCACCATCGCTGAAGTTTAATTAAAGGGCAGTAATGATGAAAAATGTTTTACTGAGAGGTAATAAACTTTTACTGAGATTTTATTAGAGACAGTAAACTTCTTTTACTAAGGTCAATAAAACCTTATTGAAGGGCAGTAATGATGAAAAATGTTTTAATGAGAGGCGGTAAACTTCTATTAAGAAAACAATAAACTTTTATTAAGATTTTACTTAGGGGCAATAAACTTCTATTGGAGATAATAAACTTTTATTGATGTCAATAAATACTTATTAAGGGGTAACAATGATAAACGTTACAAAAACAAACGTTGACCTTTGTACTGTCGTAAATCCTCATATAAAAATTTACTGAGAAACAATAATGTTTAAAAAAATTTACTACCCGAATAAAATGTTCAAACATTATTATCAGCCTCTAAAGCGAACCAAACATACTAGAAAAATTGCACTTGCCACACAAAGCTCGCACGCAGACCACTATCCGACCGTCGCCCCGGCGTCGACTTCGGCGGACAAGCTTGCGCAACAACCAGCAACTAACCTAGAGCAACAGCGTCATCTCCGACCTGTCAGACTAGTCGTGCCGCCTCCTAGAGGATGCGATTGTCCTCAACTAGTCTGATTCGTCCATATCCGAGCTAGAGCTCGGCGTCCTCGACGACGCCGATCGGAGGATGATGGCGAAGACGATGGCGAGCTTGGTGCCAAGGCAGAGGCGGCAGTTTAGGCGCGGCACGGCGGCAGACAGATCCGAGATCGGGGAGGCATGGTAGACTCTGATGAGCTTTTGCAGCTTCTTCTGCATCACCGACGACTCCTCACTTCGGCGACGGTTGCCGACAAAGGTTTTATTGCCTCAGATTTGTCCTCTGTCCGCATCAGCACAGCCTACATCGCCGACGACTTACAGAGAGAGTCTTTGCTTTCAGATTTCTAAGCAGAGATCAAAGCAAGAGGATCGAAACAAACGAATCAGAAATCGAGGCTCCATGACGACGAAGCTTTTGCAAAGCCGCTGTTGTTACTCAAACACGGAGGAGATTGGGATGTGTACAGATCTCGCCGGCCGGCAGAGTGACGACGAAGCTGGCAGAGGGTATAAATTGAACGGAGACTAATAGAGATAAGAGAGGAGTGGCTGAAATTGAACGAAAGGGTATAAATGTCTTTACTCTAAGAATAATTGAAATGGGCTCGTGGATATGTTTTTCATTGGAATGGGTTTGTGCAAGAGGGCATTTTCCCCTTTCATTTATGGTGGTAGTGATATAAACATGTTTACATCAGGTGCGTAATAAGCAAATAAAATCATCATCTTTCATGGTGAGATTTTCCTGTTTTCTGACTTTCTGAGCCTTATTCTAGTTCTCTTCAACAAAGTCAAAATTCTGTCGTCTTCTTACAGATTCCAATACATTTAACGGCACACCACTTCGAGAGGTTTGTCCTCCCTCGCAGGTCTTGAGTTTCGGTACGCTTATAGCGCTGAGAGGTGGTGTCTGTCTACCCTTGTTCATGTCCTTGAGCACTGACCTTGCTATGGCTTCTGCAGCTACATCTCCCATTGCTGAAGCCAATCTTACGTCGCCTTGCAATCTGCCAATGGATTTGTTATGCGCCTGTCTCACGCTTGCTATCTTGGATATGCCGGGAGAGTGAAAGCTAACTGTTCTTTGATGGGTGGCTACAGTCTCAGCTGCAGTAGACTTGGTCTTTGCCTTTTCATACTTCTGCATGTCATATATCAGCTCTTTCTGGAGCTGCTTATCAGCAACTAATATATCTTCGATCTCATTTTTGTAATCCTTGAGGATGATGCGGAGGCATTCCATGAGGGAGCCTATGAGGGGGCTGTTTTTGCCTTCCAATAGCCGTTTCAGTTCTATAAAAATGGGTATTATGCTTTGGATGAGGCCCTTTTTGAGTGCTTGAGTTATTGCCCTTCCCTTAGCAGCTGCTCCACCATTATCAGCACCTTCTTCATCAATATCTCCAGCATCAGATGATAGCCCACGATTGGATGGTATTCTGATTTCTTTGCAGGCAATGATTTGGAAAGCATCCTGCAACACAATCATGATTAACATATTTAACAAGGCAACTAACAAACAGAAATTCATTAAACATACATGCTATAAAGACTAGAAAAAGAAATATGATCAAAAGCACAGATTTTTAAACTAGTTCTATTGGGTACCAGAAACTTGTCACTTTAACGGACGGTACTTCTGCAAACAGACAGATACAATAGGGTGCTTGTGTACATCATGAGGCAAATTACCTGCAAAACAGACTGCCCAGTAATATCATCTAGATTGAGCATGCCATCAGATGCTGCAGCAAGGATCTCCGTACATAACTTTACAAACGTTTGCAATAAGTGCTCTGGAGCCATTTGTTTCAGCAAAGAAACATATATATGCATTCTTCTAGACCTGGAAGTTTCATCATTTCCCCTGGAGACAAGATAAACCAGATATAAAAGCTGGTTTCATTTGCAAAGCTGCTTAACCTTTCAAGAATTACACACACCTACCTGATGGAAAAAAGGCGGCTCTCTGCTTGTGAACCGTGACCACCAGCGTGTCCCTTGTGGGCACGGCAGTCATTTAGAACAAATATTGCTTCTACAAAACTGTTGTATCCGAGAAGAGGCGCCTTAGCTGAAAAAAGAAAAAGACAAAAGAATCACTGTCAAATCTCGAAGACAGAACACCAACTTCACAATTTAGATGTGATAGCAATAGAAAAGCTTGTAAACCTTTCAAAATATTGCTGAAGAGAAAGTTGGCAAGCTGCTTTATCTTTTCTGACTCATCAACAAGTGACAAGAGAAATCTAAGAAAAAGAACTCCTCTCCACTTCACATAATCCCTCTGAACGATTGAAAAAATATATATATATATTATCTCACTGGTTCTTAAATCTTAACCATCAAAATGAAAATGTATGGTGTAAGACCAACATATACCTGCAACAATCTTGAGAGAAGTATAAATGTCTGCCTTCTTACAAGTTCACATGGATCACGGAGGCATTTTGTGATCCTTGGTATATAACTGTTGACTTCAACAAAAGATATTTAGAAACATATAAAGCAAGGTATAATTCAACTTTAATTCTTCATTCTGAATTACAGTTTTACAGTTCTTACCTATCAACCAAAGAAGTATAACGAATGCAAAAATCTGCCATCACAACTACCAGATTGTTGCGAAGGGCTGCACAATCACTCTTTTCAAGTTCCTATAAAAGTCCTGAAAGATTAGGAACTCAAATATCTACACAGAATAAGCAAAGTATTTAAAGAACAAAAACATAAATTTGCCCGGCTGACATACTAAAGCCAGCACACGCATACATATGCATATTGCAGACGCAAAACTAGCTTAATCACAATGATCTCTGATTTTTTATTCTTTTTTCCAATTTTAACTTTTCATTCAATGCTCTAATCCTTAAGGAGATTTGCAAAGCTGGTCCAATGTGTGAATGTTCCCTGGACCATTTGTGAAGTACATAACAATAATTTTGAAAATATTGATAAGAGCAAACATAATAAATGACAAGACCGAGATCAAACCTGCACAAAGAGAGGAATATACTTCTTTGCAGTTTTTTCATCTGTAAGGCAAATCTTCCCCAGAGTCAACCATGCTTGAATGAACAAAGAAGGTGCTGTCTGCTTCAGAGAGATAGTAGAGCTTGCTACTTTATTGACTTTTGGATCCGAATTCCCAGATGTGATGATGGTATATAGTAGATCAATGATGCTCCTCATATCAGCAGATGGACAAATAATAACCAAAGACCCAATAGTGTAGACTGCTGTCACTACTTTTGACAAAGACTTGGACATCGTTATGGCTCTCTTGCCCATTTTACTCCCACTAATAGGTGGTGTAAAGAAGCCACCTTTTCTGGTTGTGTCTGACTCCTTGGATATATAATTACCTAAAATATTGGAAGCTTCTGAAGCAATCTCATGTACGCATTTTTTAACAAGTGCATCAGCCGCTTCCGGATCTGGAACCTTCCGCTTGCACAATGTTCTGAGTGCTTTTACATGAGCATTAACCTGTCATCAAATAAACCAACTGATTTATAAATAAATAAACAAAACTCCTATGAGATAATAGAGAAGAGGGGAGAGAGGGAAGGGATATTACATTAATGCATAAACTACCACACAAGACAATTTGCATTTATCTCAAGCTATTTGACACTTCCACAAGTTCTTTACCAACTGAGTCTTCCAGAGAAATGTAAACATCAGCTTATTGCAAATCAGAAGGTAAATTAATGGAGCCATGTACTTGCTATTCATCCTTTTAATTAGTCATGCAACCAGGAGTAACCTTTCCTGGAGTTATAATAGCACAGTTTTCTAGGTTCATTAAAATAAAAATTTGAAGACTAGAGTTGATTTAGGTATAATTGAATACATATATGAAAGAGTGAATAAACATCTTGAGCATGTTTATCTCTCTCACACACCAGATAAGTCCAAATTGATCAGTGGCGTTCAGTAAGTTTGCATACTTCATCCTTCCAGGAGTTTGCAGGAAGTATGAAAAAAATAAAAGTTTTTAATAACAAATTGCTGAAACCAGATAATGTGTACCTCTGTTGAATGCATGTTGAAATTTTGAATTCTTCTGAGCAAGTCATGAGCTAAGTCTGCACCAACTTCAAAAGGCAGCTCAACGGAAACATTAGAAATAGTCTGTAAAAGAAATACACGATCCCCAGCCCAAGCAACAGAACTGGATTCTATTCCCCCTCCCTCTTCATGTGCATACCCTTGTGGAAGTGGACTCTGAATCTCCCCTCCCACTCCATGCTTGTCAAAGAGCTGCCAATGATGATGGAGAAACTCCCATTCAACTGCTTTTGCAAGGTATGCTGACAACTCTGACAGAAGAAACCAAGAACCTGGTGGGGCTGTCCATTTCTCTATAGGCATGGATTGACTGAGCCAGAGAGACTCAGATGTCCTTATAATACTCTGAAGTGCAGTAGCATATTTGTGTTTCAGTCGATTCTTCTTTCCCAAGTTTGTGCAAATTTTCTTCACCCAAGGTGCCACTTCTCCATGGCAAATCTCCTTCAGAAGGCCTAATTCTCCTTCAGGAAGTACTGAGCCAGTATTGATTTCAGAACCAACTGTAGAAACCCGTTCTAGAACAAGCTCTACAAACAAGTTTTCACATTCTTCTTGAATGCTAGACTCATTATCAGTAATTAAAGCTGGAACGGAATGTAGCCACTCAATAGCCACGCTATTATCCAGGAATGTTCTAAAAGCCTACAAGGTCAATCCAAATAATATGAGATCAGGAATTGCACCATTAGCTCAGTTATGTGCACTACTCAAATAGAAGAAATACCAACTCTGAGACATTATTTAGGATAACTTATCATTTTTCATGGTATGAAAAGACAGTTTGAGGAATATATCAAGCTTATGTTTAATTATATCGGATTGAAACCATTAGATCTCAGAATCTACTGCACTATCTTTTGCCTCAGAAAAGTGTCGATACTAAAAGAATGTTAAAACGAATTTGATTCAAATTTCAAAAATGCATATGTGCTTATGTTCAAAATATAATCTGAAATTTTTCTACTAAAAATAATCATTCTGAAACTGTTTCTGAACACGAAAACCAAAGTGGATTCGGGTTTCTATTCCAGGTGGTTGGACTGTAAAAGACTTTCTTAGCTTGGAATGAAGGGACGAAGTTAGCATGGTAGTACTGAAATCAAGATAAGTAGCAAAACCTATACAATGTCAAATTGTTTATTTAAGAACAGATTACTTGAAGACCATATAGAAAGCATTAAAAATCACAGATACCATATTGTCTAACTTCACACAACATATACAAAGCCATTAGAATTCAAAAATACTAACTGCAACTAGAACAACAGTTTGAAGTACTGATGAAGAAAGATATGGAACTTACTACTGAAAGAGCTGAAATTGCAGCTTTGCGAATGCTAACAAGTGGATCAGAACAAGCCATGCCCGTAGTCTTGATCAAGGCTCTATCAAAACCACTACCAAGAATAGCCATCAACTTGGTAACCAAAAGAAGTGCAGCCTTCCTTACAGCTGCCTTCTCATCCATACACCTTGCCCTCAAAATCTCATTCATCCAACCCTCCTGCCTTTCATCCATTTCATCACCAAACCCCATAACCTCTTTCAACACAGTCCGGCTCCTATCATCACCTGACAAGAAGCCAACCAGCTGTGACAAATTCGACAAAGCACGAGCACGAATCCCAGCCATTGCATCCGAACATCGCTGAATCAAAGCCTCCAAGCATTTCCAACCCAACGAATCCCTAACCTCACTCTCCGAATTCAAACCCATCACATCTCTCAAAGAAGTAACCAGCACCAGAATAAGGTCAACAGCCAAAAGCCTCAACCTAGCCTTCCCTTGAGTCATCTTCACCACATACTCCACAAACCCAACTTGCTCCTCAACCTCCATAACTCTAACAATCTCCATTATAGACTCGACAGCCAAAGCCCTAGGCTCAGACTTATCCGGCGCCTTGTGGACCAAGTACCACAGAAAATTCACCATTGCTTTCTTCACCCCCTCAAGATTCCTAGCCACATTCATCATCTGATTCCCCACAAAACTCAACGCAAATATCCGAACCTGTGATTTATGCTGAAGAATCATCGGTGTCAATGACTTGAACACCTCAGCCGCAATATTAGCATGGTCTTCATGCTCCCGCTCAAACACCTTAAGCAAAACCCTGGAGCACAAACCAGTCAATTTGTTAAAACTACCAGAATTGCCGCACACATCAAACCCCATCTCCGGAATCTCCGCCACTGTTTGAACCAGAGACTTCAAGCTATCCGGAAACCGCTCCAAATGAACAAAATCCATCACCAATTCCAATTTCTCAAGCACCGAAAACAAAACCCTAACATCAAACTCTCTCTCTTCGCTCTCACAATCCTCGCTGTTCCTCAAACCCTTACCTTTGCCACGCGCCTTTCGCTTCTTGGCGCCACCGGACCCAGAGCCCGGCTCGCCTGGCTCGGCGCGGCGGTGCTTCAGCGAGCGGCGAATCGACTGGAGGAGAGAGAAGAACGCCATGGGAGTGAAGAGAGTGCAGACGGGGGAATTGGGGGAGAGGAGGAGGGAGAGGTAGAGCTTGGAGGCGGCGAGGGTGAAATGGGCCGGGCCGGAGTCCATGGCGGCGGAGATCGGGCGGACGAGGCTGGTGAGGGAGAGGGACTTGGAGGCGAGCTCGTCCGAGAAGCGGTCCATGGGGTTTTCGGGGTCATTTTTGTCGGCGGCGGCGTCGAGGAGGATTTGGAGATCGGAGAGAGTGGAATCGGAGATGGGTTGGGTTTGGGTGTTGGCGGGGTTTTCGAGGTGGCGGAGGTCTTCGAGCTCTGTGACTATTCGGGCTATGGATTCGTCCATTGCTGCATTTGGGGTTTGAGATTTGGTTGTGACTTTTCAGGTGAAAAAGGTCTTCCTCCTCTATCTATCTGGATTTTTTAAATATTGGGTTTTCCCGCTTTTTAGAGTGTTAATTACATTTGAACCCACAGTCTTTGTTCTTATTTCCGAGGCTAGAGGGCTTGCAATGGTATTTGAAATTTGATTTTCTATTGCGTGTAAGGGTATAGTGGTAGTTTACATTATATAATTTTAATTTCTTTTTGTGTTAGATCGCAGCCGCTATGTATTCTAATTCCGCTTCTATAATTCATGAACGGTCATATATATCGTAATGATTCATGTGGATCATTTGTGAAGATTTTGAAGTTCCTTGTTTAACTTATTTTTCGGTCATAGTTTCACATCTCTATCGTTTCAGTTTATTGATATTAATTTATAGATCATTAAGGCACTCAATTACCAGACTAAATCAATGAACGGACCATAAACTTATTTAACAAGAACTATTTGTGTAAATAACGATAACGAAGACCCAAACGATCTTCAAAAATTTGATGAAACTTTGCATAAGTGATCTATGCATTAGATTATACAAACTGAACGGTGGAGATGTGGAAATATGACCTAAAAATGAGTCAAATAAAGAACTTCATATTTTAATTTCAAAACGAAGCTTTGCTTTGGATAGAGATTGTGTATATATATATAGACACACACACTAAGTCGTTTAGAAACGGACGTCCGCAAACCAGAAAAAGTGCGGATGTCCCTCCTCCCAGCCTGATTCAAGTGCCAACAGCTGCTCTTCTCTTCCCAGACGAAGACCTGGGCAACCCAGAAGGTGTTGCCCGTGAAGATGAAAGCCAATCTGACCGAGATTGAAGGTCTGGCCGGCGAAACTTCACGAACCATCAAAGTCCACAGTAAACTCGTAGCCGGCGAGTCCGTCAGCAAGAACGAAGCTCAAGATGAAGGTGTGGTCTCCGTCTAGCAAGAGCCGCACTGCTCATCCGCACTTTTACAAGTTTGCGGACGTCTGCTCTCGAACGAGTCTGTATGTATGTGTGTGTGTGTGTATGTTTTGAAAATTACAACTTTAGATATGTTTATGCTTGTTCACAATCTTTTTTTTTATTTAAATAAAGTGTTGGTCTGGTTGTCTTTAAACTTTCATTAATAAACTGTCGAATACAATGAGATATGATACCTAAACCCCTTATTACAATAAATATCTAGAAGTCCCGAAATAATATCAAGAATTTATACAAAATACATATATTCTAACAAGCACCAACTAACAAAGAGTATTGTTCTAATAACGTCTCTGTTTGCTTGTTCACAATCATTATGATAGTACAATTTGTAGTTTTACAAGGTGGAAATGGTTATGATTGTTGAAGTTATTGATGTTTCAGTTGACATATGATTTCTGATGAACTATGGTGGGCTTTTTTTGTGTGGAAGGAACAGTTGATTTGAAGAACTAATGTAACCTACACGTATGAATGTCAGAAGAGTGTCTCGCCAATGGCAGCAAACAACCTAACTAGTAAAGCGTGAGACTTGAAGAGGAGTTGTTGACCGACACAAATCTCTCAAACACTTGTACATATCTAACACATAAGAAAGCCGCATGAATGCTGACAGCTTTGGCCTAGACAAAGATAGACAGGGAGACGAAAAAAAAAAATGAGAGTGATACATTTGTATGCTAGATCATGAATTCGATTATTTAAACTCTAAACGCTAAACAATCCATCTGAGACCTGAAACACCATCAACATTCATGTCTGAATCGTAACCAAGACCTAATTAATCATATCATCATGAGATGTAATGGGGATGTGTTTGTGCTGAAACATTTGTTTTACATTTACAGGGTGAGGTGGAGGGTTCTAGAACATGGGGTTTTGCAAAACCAAAGGGCGATAGAGCTCTGGTTTTGATAACAAAAATCTTATATGCGGCAGATCCAAAAAACAGGTCAGGTTCAAGGTAGGTTGTGTATTTTTTAGGAATTTTTCGGTTTTTCATTCCACCTCTAATAATTTTATTCTTTTTATAGTAAATAAAAAAAGGATATAACACTAAACTACTATTTGAAAGTAGAAAAATGATAAAATAGTTTTCAAATGTTCCACTTGATAAAAAAAGTCATCATTAAAACATGTTACATGATAAAATAGTCATTTCATACCATCTTAAATGATAAAAAAGTCCATTTTCATACTTTTTACATGACCATTATACCATTCTCTCTAATATCACATGTTTTTATCACAGTTTCGTCCTCTCTCTGTCTCTCTCTCCTGCATCCAGACCAGATCTCTCTCTCTCTCTCTCTCTCTCTCTCTCTCTCTCTCTCTCTCTCTCTCTCCTGCATCCAAACCAGACATGAGACCACCTGCTAGATCGATGCCACTGTTAGATTGACTTCGCCGCTCGATCGACTCTGCCTGCAAGATCGACTTCACCACCTGCTAGATCGATGCAGCTCGTCGATCGACTCCACCTACTAGATCGACTCCGCAACTCGATCGACGCCGCTGTCTGCACCCTTGAAATCATAGAGTTCTGAAGTTAGGTATAAGAGCCGTCAAAAATTGGTTTTAGTGTCCAGATCTGATGACGACGAGTTGGTTTGTATTAATCTATGGAAAGTTGAGGTGAAGGGAGTTGTGCTACTTTGATTTTCATAATGTTACGTGGATAGTTTCATGTACTTCTATGCGAAGTCCATCTCGCCTCGTCTTCATGTACTTCTACGCGAAGTCTATTTCGCATGTAACTATCCATGTAACTATCCATGTAACTATAATTTGATTGTAACTACCCAAAGTCATCTTGCCTCGCCTTCATGTTTTAGGACTCCACTTCTATGCTAAGTCCATTTCTTGATTTCATGTAACTATGTAACTATCCATGGGTAGTTACATATATGTTACACTTGTGTAACTATGCATGTAACTACCCGAAGTCATCTTGCCTCGCCTTCATGTACTTGTACGCGAAGTCCATCTCGCCTCGCTTTCATGCACTTGTACGCGAAGTCCATTTCGCATGCGAATGCATGTAACTATCCATGTAACTATCTGAAGCCATCTCGCCTCGTTTTCATGTTCATGTAACTATAGTTTAATAGTTACATTGATAGTTACATGTAACTATGTATGTAACTACCCAAAGCCATCTCACCTTGCCTTCATGTACTTCTACGTGAAGTCCATCCTGCCTCACCTTCATGTACTTCTATGCGAAGTCCATCTCGCCTCACCTTCATGTACTTCTACGCGAAGTCCATCTCACCTCACCTTCGCATGCGAATGCATATAACTATCCATGTAACTACAGTTTAATAGTTATATGGGTAGTTACATACATGTTACACTTATGTAACTATCCATGTAAATACCCGAAGTCATCTCGCCTCCCCTTCATGTTCATGTAACTACAGTTTGATAGTTACATGGGTAGTTATATACATGCTACACTTGTGTAACTATGCATGTAACAATGTAACTATCCATGTAATTATCCGAAGCCATCTCGCCTTGCCTTCATGTTTTAGGACTCCATTTCTACGCGAAGCCATCTCGCATCGCCTTCATGTTTCAAAATTTCACTTGTCACGCCCCGACTCTTAAATTTTACTTTATTTACTAGAATGGTGTTAGTAAAAGTTTTACCGTCTTTGTTCTTAAGTTTATAATTTAATTGGTCCCCAGAGAGGTTGTGGGGGGACGATTATTTCGAAGAAAAAAATGTGACGATGGTAAAAATGGTAATTTTTGTTAGTAAAATGTAATTTTTATTAGGGTATTATTTTTGGGGTGTTGAATTTTGGAATGGGTTAAAGGGAGGTTGGACCGGCTGGGCCGAGCCCAACCTCTCTCTCTCTCTCTCTCTCTCTCTCTCTCCTCCCGCTCGTGCTCTCTCTCTTTCCCCGACTCTCTCTCCCTACCGGATTTTTCGGCCGCCTGTTCGCCGTTGTCTAGCCGCCCCAGACTGCCGAGCCGGTCCCGTTTGAAATACCATCCTCTCTTCTTCCTTCCTGGGCTGGTGGCCGAGCCCCTAACGCCACCGAGATGGAGCAGCCGAGCCCGAAAGTTCCGACTACCCGGAACTCCCTCCTCCGGTCGCCATAGCTAGCGATCCTTGGTTCGTTGGAAAACTCTCCTCCCGTGTAGCAATCCCTCCAAATGGCTCTCTCCCTCTTGAATTATGTAAGAAGAAATCGGTGTTTGAATTTCTAGGGCTTTATTGATGTTTTCGTTCGATTGTCATAGTTAGGCTTGTAATTGGTGTTTGTGTTAGTTAGGAAAGTTGTAGAGGAGGTTGAGGGGAATGTGCTGTAAAAATTTGGTGGGCATTAGAGGTCGTCGGAGCTGGCCGCAGCTGAAAAAGTGTTTTTAGTGGGAAATTTTAAGAGGAGTTTAATGGTATGATTTTTAAAAATTTTGGAGGAGTTTTAGATAGGTTTGAGAATTTTTAAAGTTTGATATTTTTGGCGGATTAATAAGTTAGAATCCGGCCATTGGATTATTTTATGGTTAGGACGGTGGAAAGTGATTTTAAGGATGTCGGTATTTGTGGGGAAATTTAGTTTGCGGCGACTTTAAGGCTAAGGGCGTTAGACATGGTTGAGCACGCAAAACACACCTTTTATTTTACCCCTTTTTTTTTATAAGCGCCGGTTTCCTAGTTGAGGATTTAATATTGTTTTTGGAACAGGACGTGAGGAGGCCCGAGCGGAAGAGACATTCGACCGACATCAGACTTAGGCCTAATTTGTGAGTGGACCCTTATTTTTAAATAATGTGCATGCAATGATTTATTGATGAATATTTTCTTTTATTGGAAAATAACCGAAATTGAAAATTTCGGTGATTATATATTCATATATAGATGATTGTGAGAATAATATGTATATAAATAAAAGTGTAAGGATTTGGTTTGGTTTCACACCCATTTTAGCTGAGAAAGTAGCACAGAAAGATAAAAAAATAGGAACAAGTTCACATTTATAGCATTAGGGTTTCACTACCGTCCTTATCATGATGATGTGTCTTTTATGTTTTGGTAATTCCTTGCTTAGGAAGTGCCTAAACCTACAAATGATAGCTCATTTATGAGTACGGTAATTTGTTATGGTGAAAATACGATGTATGGTCGACATGTTGAGGTTTAGAATGACAACTCAAGCAAATTTGTTGAGTTTCCTTAAGCGGTTTTTTTTTTTTGGAATACTAATCAGGTGCTATATCTATTTTTAGGTTTGGTACGTAATTTCAATTTTTTTTGTTTTTCAAAAATGAAGAAATTAACTATGGCCTCACTGTTTGGTTACACATCACGATTTAGTACATATCATTGTTTCGCTTGATAATTCTTTGTAAGTAAAAGTTTGAAGAGGTGAATGATATCCTTTACTCGGAAAGATAACAAACTTGACCCAGATGGACCAAAGATCGAACTTGAATTTGAGCTAAAATCACAAACTTGCACGTAGAACTGAATGAACAATTGTTTAAACACATGAAATTTGTTTAAATATCATAAGAAAACTTGCCTCCTACCTATACCATGCACGTGTTAAAGAAAGAAAAATATGGAAGCTTATTTATTACCGGGTTTTTCATTTTATTTGTGTATTTCTTATTATATTTTACCATAATAATTATAAATGACTTTCATTTATAATTAAAAGGATATTTTGGACGTTCTTAATTTAGTGAAACTATGAATCACAAAGTTGGGCCTGGGTTATGTAATCCCGTGTCAACCAGACCCACACCAACATGGATTAGGAAAACAGAGTTATACTGCGAATCTAAAAGAGAAGCGCTTTTATTGCGAAATTTAAAGAAAAAGGTTGTCCTTTATCGTAATTACACAGCTGCATAATAGAAAGCCAAAACCCTCGCCTATATATACCCAGTTGTCCACCACCACCGAATCCCTCTCGCTCTCTCGTCCTTGCGTCGCCAGCTCTCTCTCTCCTCCTCAAATCCCTAATATTCCCAATTTTGGGGGCGCGATCCGAGAGCTACTGCAATCATGTTGGTTTACCAAGACCTCCTCTCCGGTATGTTCTCTCCTAATTCTCGATTCGTAGTCTTCAATTCTATTAGGGTTTCAATTAGGGTTTTGGGTGCTGTTGACGGCTAGGTTGTAAAGTTATGGAGCTAATAGAATTAGATCTCTGTTTAATTTCCATGTTATACAGATCTTAATTTTGTTTCGATTTACTTGATGCATGATTGTGTTTTTATGTTTTCGATATAGTTTTGTAGTGAATTTGTTATCGATTCGGTGAGTTTGGTGGACTATTATATTCTGCTCATCAGAATTAAGTGTCTCAAAATTCTGTTATCTCAATTATTGAATTTATGTATCTTTGTGGTCAGCTAATTAATGAATCTTAGGAGCTAGATGTATCTATTTGGCAACTTCTGTTTAGATCGGCTTGAATGTTTAACTTTATTGTAATGGAGCTACTGGCATTGAACAAATTTATGCAATTATACCAGGTGATGAGCTTCTCTCGGACTCGTTTCCGTACAAAGAGATCCAGAATGGAGTATTGTGGGAAGTTGATGGAAAGGTATGTAGTCTGACTGCTTCTTCTGATATCGTTCTGCCGAATTTCTCTAATTTGAGGTTTATTGTTTTGTAGACAAAGTTGAGTGGAAAAGAAAGAATACTTGTTAGTGTTTTGTTTGGGTATCTGATGGTAGTTGTGTGTTCTTTTGCGGTTGTTTGAATAATAATGACTGATGGTGTGATTTGGATGATTTGGCTTGCAGTGGGTTGTCCAAGGAGCAGTTGATGTAGACATTGGTGCAAATCCTTCTGCTGAAGGTGCTGATGCTGATGAGGGTGTTGATGATCAAACTGTTAAGGTGGTTGACATTGTTGACACCTTCAGACTCCAGGTACGTGGTGCCCAATGTAACTATCAGCATTCATCTTTATGTTTGAAAAAAAGAAGTATTCTTTGATCTGATTTGAAAGATTTTAACAAGTCATTCTTTGGTTCTTCTAGGAGCAACCTCCATTTGATAAGAAGCAGTTTGTCACATGGGTGAAGAGGTACATCAAACTGTTGACCCCAAAGCTTGAGGGAGAGCAGCAGGAGATATTTAAGAAGAACATTGAGGGAGCAACCAAGTTTCTGCTTTCCAAGCTCAGTGACCTCCAATTGTAAGTTTCTTTGATTCCTTGATTCTGTGGGTGTATTGTATACTTCAATCAGCTGTTATCTGCCGTAATTATAATCTGTTCTGTCAATTTGTCAAGTGTGTGACATGAGAGTTTGTGTTGTTCTGCAGCTTTGTGGGGGAGAGCATGGGTGATGATACATCTTTGGTCTTTGCCTACTACAAAGAGGGTGCCACTGACCCAACCTTTATCTACTTCGCCCATGGTTTGAAGGAGGTCAAGTGCTAAGAAGCGGCACAACTGGCTTTGAGCAAAGTGCGCTTGGTGTAATATTAGTCTATAATGCTTTTTGGATCAGGAGTCTATTTTTGCTTGTTGGTTTCTTTAAGTATGTTCTGAATTGGCCTCAAGCCTTCTATCATTGTTGGTTTCCGAATTTCGATATCAAATTTCTAATTTAATGAGTTATTATTTTATCAGAGAAGCTTGATTGCTTGATAATTTCAGCATAATCTAGAATTTGTTAAGGCATTCAAAATAGTTGTTGAAATCCCCAAAACGCATTATATTCTATTCTCAATATCATTCCTTAGAATTCTATGGCGGAAGGGCTTATTGGCACTTTGGCAGCACTGTTTTTACAGAAACCATATCTGAGAACATGATGGTCGGTTGTACAGAATCTTTATCTGTCGGGTACTTAGGAATATTCCAAGGATTATACTATCATGTTTGAAATGGTCACCTATCCCCCTTACCCTGCTCAATGACTTCTTTTATTAGAACCTCATTAGCTTGTTGAGTGTCGTTGTTTTAATAGACATTAGCAAGTAGGTTAGTAGTAGTTTGCTCGGTAATTGATAGGAGGTGCGATGTTGATCATGTTAAGGAGGATGAGGTACCATTTTCAGTCTCATTGTCAAGTGATGTGTGCTCGGTGCTGCCTTAAAGTACATGATCGAAATCTGAATCTACGGGACCTTTGAAATATGGTTCAAGTTTCTCTCTTGTTAGATGGGGGCAGGAGCTTTGACAAGGATGAGGAGTTGATGTGGGTTTTTATCAATGAATGAGGATCCTTTGAGTTGATCCGCCTGTTCGGAACACTTGCTGTCCCTGTAAATGGGTGGAAATTCCAGGTTGACAATCCTGGAGTTTGTTTATGCATTGCTTTAGGTAGGCATAGCATGATGAGGCCTAAGGATATGGAATGAAGAACATCAGTGCAGTCCATTTCATATACAGTATGGACTTGGTTTTTGCTTCAGCCATATATGTTCCATTAGCAAACCGATAGCAAGATAGTTATCGCTGAGTATACGTGATGTTTGAAAAATAAGTTATCATGAAGATTGAAGTAGATTGCTGCCTTTGGTATTAATTGGTTGTCCCAATGAGTTTCCCAGCATATGTAGGGAAAGGAAGGAGTTTGCATATATAACAGCAGCATTATTAAAAGCCAAAGTATAGAAAGGAGAAAGGAAGCCAATTATATCAAATATCAACTACTACATACTGTCATGATCGTTGTCAACTGACATGAACTGTAATATACGTGTCCGACATCGTCGTTAACTCTCCGGCCACTTCTTCCATTGTTGGTCTTTCTGCAATCTGCACTGCTCAACTTGAGGCATCTTTTTGCAAGTTCTGCGACTCCTGTGACTTGTTCTTTGTTATCCTCCTTAACTTGTGGAGCAAGAATCTGAAGAAGGCCATCTTGTGATTCCATGGACAAAAGAAAATGAGAAGTTATGATTCTCTGAATTTCTGGTCTATAGTAGTCTATTGGCTTCTCCCCAGTTAATATTTCTACTAAAACGACTCCAAAGCTGTAGACATCACTCTTCTCTGTCAACTGGCCTGTCATAAGATACTCCGGGTCCAGATAACCCAGTGTCCTTTGAAACAATGTACTTGTCTGGGACTCATTACTAGGGATTAACCTTAGAGGTCCGAAACCAGCGACCTTAGCCAAACAATCAGTCATCAATATATTGGAAGACTTGACATTTCCACGGATGATTGATAAGGAATGCAGATAAGAAAGACCTGCTGCTATCTCCATAAGGATATCCCAATAAGGCACTGAATTTTCCCCATTTTTCCGGTCATGAATGTAAATCGTAAAGGCTCCCATTAGAGGCGAATTCATAAACCAAAATGGGAGCTTCAGTCTCTAAACAGCATCCCAACAACTTGATCACATTTTGATGAAAGAGATGATCTCATTTATAAAACGCTCGATTTTGTACCTTTTCTTTTACAAAAACCATCTCCTGCTAGTGAAAGTTTACTGTTCCATTAGTACTTGAGCTGGCTCCTGGTCCTCTATGCCCAGGAGTTTTCTACGGGAATTTCGTAATAAAGATCATACAAAATAATACAGTAAATTCAGAAAGAAAAATTAAACTTATTGATGACTGGCCACGGCCCCTACCACGACCACGATTCGCATCCGCCATCTGGGCTCTGATACCAACTGATGCACGAATACAATAAAGAGAATTGTAACAAAGTGAAGGAGAGAGAGATTTGATTCTGAGGTCACACAGATCCTCAATTCTTTGATAAAAACTGAAATCCAAAAACTAACTGTCCAAAAGACATGACGGCAGTTTTAAAGAGAAAAAGACCAAACCCTAAAAAACAGAAAATTACATAAAAAGCCTCGGATCGCTAAATCCGACGGTCGGATGGGCCCTGAAAGTAAGTTAGCTTGGATTTGGGCCTGCGGAGCTCCTGTCAAAATTTCAGTAAAATCCAACGGTCGGATCAAAAGTTACACCCCTTTTTACATAGGACCATATTGCATCAGTGCAGCGATGCTTTATGAAAATGCTGATGGTGTCGGTCTTTGGTCTCAGTTCCTGCATAACGTAGGAGACTGTTTGGTGCTCTTTTAAGGCATGGAACTACGACAATGTGCAAACCCAAGTTCGGTTGGACGGGTTGGTGTCCCGGCCTTGCTTGCTGAGATTAATTATCTATTTATCTTAATTTGCTTCCACTTCCCTTTGTTGTGATTATTGTGGCATTGGGTTTACCTTTCTATTTTTTCAGTTTGATTGTCCTGATTTTCAATATTGAACAAATGAGCTGCAGACTTGTTGAACCCTGGTTTGGTAAAACACAAAATAGCTTCTATCAACCTTTTCTGCTTTATGTATCTAGTTCTCATCTTCCACAAGCTAGCTCTAGAAAATTAGTTATGAATTTATTTATTTTTTGAGAATACATTAGTTATGAACCTGGCAAGAACGATCAATCTTATTTTTAACATTACTGATTTATGTACTAAAAAGGCTCACTTCATCAGAATCTCTTTTCCAAAATTACATTGCTCTGAGATTAATTTCAGGTTTTGGTTGTATTGTCTCTTTTTCTTAGGTTAATTAGATATCTAGTTTCACCGTGGGGCCATATTTTCTTTTTTTGGGAATGGATAAATTCTCATCAAGGGTCCAGCCCAGCAAGCCCAAAGGCAAAACAACTTGAACAAAATCAGATTAGGAGAAATGAACACACTCCGAGTGAACCAAGTCCACCGATCAAACTGGAGGGCAAGGAAAGCCATCGTTTCTGAAAGACACAAATCATGGTGGCTGTTGCATGGGCTGCCTTATTCACTTTGCGAGGGATCCAATCCCATGAAATTTCTTCAAACCCGGTACTTCTTATTCTTCTGATTTCACTGATTAGAGGATAAATGCTCCAATTTCTACAACTAGGATTATATCAATGCATGTCAAAGAGTCTGACTCTATTTCACTTTCTTTAACTGGATTTCAATTGCGAGATCAATCCCCTTCAATCTCGGCAGGCTTCACATTTGCAGCCCAGAAAATACCCGGTTAGTATCAAGCTTTGTTGCAGAGTGATGCTTGTTCAAGGTATGTAATTCTTATAAATCCCATCATACCTACATTTCCAAATTGACCACATAGTAAAGATAATAGTTGAAAGAATTCTATTATATTTGTCAAAGAAGAAGACATGCATGACAGACTCTTCAGTGCCAGGGACTGCCAGCCAAGCTGAGATGTTCCACCAGAGTTGGGAGTACTACGGATGCCATCGTTGTTTGAGTCACTTTTGCTAAAGCTCAGAAACAGGCTCATTGTGCTCGTGTATACTTCTTTCTGTCCAAGCAGAAACAACCGATCAGGACTGAACAGGTTGCCAACATGCTCCACTTCAGCTCGGAGAACTTATCAAGAGCCTCTCTATTTTTGGGTCTGATATTAAAGGAGCTTCAAATTCACACATGGTGAGACGTCTGCCCATGCATGCCATGCCTTGCTATTTACATACTAAAGGATCTTCATTTCGATGCCTTTATGGGACAATATGTTTGAATCACTCTCCATCTAGTTGCATACTTTATAGTTTATACAGCTAAACCATCATGTAGTGTAATTAAACCATATTTATTCGATCATAGATTCATTGTCTGAATGTGTGAATAGTCTAGATAGCGGTATAACAAGTCCAACATGAAGCAAAGAGAGGCCAGTTTAATCCTCTTCCCTTTTTTCCCAGTTTCTTGTGTGGTTTTTTAATCCGAAATTTTGAGTTCTGTGTTTGTCCACATACCACTTCTCAAGATTGAGTTCTGTTTGTCCACGCACTTCTCAAAACAATGTTTATACGTTCTATAGTTGAATTTTTTCTACATTTATATCATATTTATCTCAGTATCTTGCTCTCACTTGATGTGGGACTCTTGGTGTATTGATTACTTGTTACTATATTACTCATAGTTTCATTATTTTCATCCATCAAAAAGATCAGCCTCGCCTTAGTTAAGTCTTATTTCAGATCCACAAGTCTATCAATACTGGAACCCCATTCTGTAATTGAGTTGTTGAAAGATGGAAGGTCCGGTTTTCTGGATAACATTTGCTGGTATGACTAACCATCAAGGTCCTACCTCGGGCTATAAAGTCAATTTCGAACTTCCAAAGCATGGAGGCTGCTGCTCATTACAATGAAGCTGCACGTCCAAGTTCCACAGGGAACTTCAGAGCAGACATCGACTCATGTTCTTCGTTTAGCTTCACTAGAGAATAGAGATGCGTGACAAGCATAAACAACAAATCATCAGTATAAGTATCGGCAATAGATTACAAAAATATTAGAACTGGATATTTGTACCTTGTTGAAGTAGGGAACCATAGTCCTAAACCTTTAACTGAATAATCTTGATCCATTACTCCGTTAGTATGGTATTTGAAGCATTCACCATTAAAATTTTGTCAAACACGAAATCCCAAAGTATCTTTGCTTGCCATATATAGATCCAGACCATGTTTCCCTGATTAATAACTACATCACAACTGCCATTGATTGATCAGCATTTTCTAGGCAACTCATAACCTAGGAAGCACGGAAGCGCCATTTTCCTCACGATTCGCGCTTCCGAAGCGGAAGAGTGGGGGAAGCGCGGGGAAGCGCGAGGAAGCGCGATTCCGGGAAAAGGAGATTTTGGAAGCGCGATTCCGGTCAACTTCAACTCTAACTTAACCAAAATCACAATATTAAAATCTTCATCTACAGGGCTAAGCAACGCACTCAATTCAAAGTAACCGATCATTTTCAGAGCTGGAAATCCAAACCTGAATGCGCATGAGGCGATCGGAGCTGTGCTTGTGAACGAAGCGGTGGTTGTGGTGGTGCTCGCGAGCCTTCTCGACCTCCTCAAGCTCCTCCGGAGTTCCGAGCTTGGGATCGAACTCCCAGACTTGGCGGCCGACGTGGTTGTTCAGCGTCCGCAGCCATGGACTCCCTCCCTCCGCTATCTTCAGCTTCCACATTCTCTCGGAATCGGCGATCGGCGGTCTGAGATTTCCGAGATCTAGGAAGAGTCGCCGGATTTCAAAACGAGGCTATTTGTAGAGAGAAGAGAGGAGACTGAGGACTTGGCAGTGGAGGATTGAGAGAAAGAGGCCATGTGACAGGTGGCAGATAAAACAAAGCGAGATTGACAGAGTGATAGTGGCGGACAGAAATCACAGTGGGGGTTTGTTTGGCAAGCAGCTGATTTTTCCGATTTTTGTAATGGTATTTATGATGCAGCGAAACAAGGAAGAAAGAAACAGACCAAATAAAGAAAAGCGAGATTCTGATTTCTTAATCGGATAGCGCAGTGTGCCCTAGACAGATCCAAAGGAGGGTGAGGGTCTTCTAGAAGCCCCGCCCCTTCTAGAAGAGCTGGCCTTCAAATAATGTCCGATTCTACCCCCTTACATTTGGCGGTACGACTGTTATTAAGTCTTGATTAATATAAATTTTATATTAGTTTACTTGCATTATCGATGCACATGAATAATTTTATTTCATGTTATTACGTATGCGTATGTGTTACGGACTTGTTACGGTGCAACAATCTAAATTGTGTTTGTATGTAAACGAGGGATGATATAGACCTCGAATTTACTTGATTGGGGAGTGCACTTGTGACGTGAAACGCAACAATACTTAAAGCGACGGTATAAGGAGGATGACGATGACAGCGTTCTAGTTGGCCTGGACTAAAGGATCAATAAAGTGATTCAGTTTTTTTTTTAACGATGATAGCGTTCCGTCATACTCTACAAGATTTTAATATTGTGTTATTATTTTATTCCGACGCTTCCAAAATGCATCCGCTTCCAATTTTTTTTGAAAAAAAACGCTTCCGCGCTTCCTAACGCTTCGCTTCCGCATACCCGCACCCGATTCCATGCAGCTTAGCTCATAACAGCTTCTGTTCACAATATCAATCCTGATATTGGCACCTGCTAACTAGTTTTGCTTGGATGCAACTATGTCGACTGCTAGTGTAGTACTGCCGATCTGCTAGTTATTCATTTCATTTGTTTCCGGGTCAATAACCATCATTCCACTCAGCATGTACAATTGGAACTAAGGTGATTTATACTTTAAGAAGTGAGAATCACTTTAAAAATTAATGAACAACTCGTGATGATGAACTCACCCCTTTCAAAAATTAATTTAATATCATGTAAACCATTGATCTACATATCAGATTTTAAACCACTTGATCTTAGCCAAAACTCTGAGAAAGGTATGCTTATTAGCTCCTCGTGCTTCGCTTTTTATACCCCTATTCACTTTGGTTCATCCTTCATACAGCGATGTGGGACTCTCACCTTCACAAACAGCAAGGGAGTACTTCCTGCAGGGTCTTTATACCGATGGCCTTGTGCCTCGTATTAACACCACCAACACAAATCCAAAACATTACATTAAATTCAACTAGAAATCTTGTCCATCCTACACTTATAATTAAAAAAAAATTCCGATTTTATGAGCCATATGTGTCATCTGAGTGCCAAGAGCCCAAGAACAACTCAAATAGACATCTGTGGCAATGAGAATGAGAAGCCACAGAAGGCCTGAACAAAATAAATACATGGAGTAGTGCTGTTTTGTACATGATAGGAAAGGACACTGACAGAATGATTAGATCAGCTCATCCTACAAAAATTTCAGCTGGGATTATTGTTGCAGGTGGATGGTAAACAATGATTTGGATGTGCTATGATCTGCACAGACTGGGAAAGGTGGTAACTAATATGACATAAAACATTGATTATTCATGACATCGAGTGTTAAATTAGGAATATGACTGGTTGAAATAGCGTTAGCGCTCTGTCTTTGTTGTGCTTCTTGTATATATAGGCATGAAAGCTTGCGACTAATGTGGGAATCGGCTAGCTAGCTTGATGATTCTATATATGCGTGCAGTATCATAGCAGACGAAGGTGAAAGATAAAGGAAAATGAAATCCACACTCCGTAAATTGTAATCTACACTCCTACTTTTTATTTTTGGTAACTTAAATTTTGTTCTTAGTGATTAAATTTTTGTCTTTTTATGCAAATGATGACTAAAAATAAAAAGTAGAATGCAGATTACAATTTAAGAAGTGTGAATTTCACATCCCAAGATAAATCACATAAGCCAATGAGTTTGAAAAAAGAAAAGAAAAAAAGATTATTGCAAGAATGGAATCCATTCCAATATTACCCTGAAATTCACATTACAAAACAAAACAAAACAAAACAAAATCGAAATAGAATCTAGTTGCTAATTTTATGATGATGAGAGAACGAGTATGACAAGGTCCACTACAATAGTACTACTCTAGCTAGAGCCACATCTATCTTTATTGTGACGGTTCAAGCCTAGTCCAATATCCATCACTACTTGGCAGCAGGCTTGTTCATTGGCCTCTTCACAATCATCACTGAACAGTTAGCGTGATGAGCACAGTGGTCGCTTACACTCCCCAGAACTGCCCTGTAAAAACAGTGTTGAAAGTTGTTACATACTAACAGTTATTCTTCGTATGAATTGAATCATATGTGTCACATATTATCACGTATTGAAATAAAGCATTATGCATACCTCTTTACCGCTCCATAACCATGACTGCCGAGAACCAAGAGAGCTGCATGGTGTTTATCCACGGCTTCAGGCATAACGTTTCTTGGATCACCTTCCATAACTTCCACTTGCACATTCTCCACCTGTGTAACATTCAAATATTATCTCATTTTCCGATCATATATACTGCAAACATGTCTACCTGCATCAATGAATTACCTTTTTCTTGGTGCACTATTCCTTGGCCTTTTCGACGGTCTTATTAGCCGATTTCTTCAGATCAGAAATCAACGAATTCAGGAAGTCGCCAGAGCCTTCAAATGATCGACATGCATATGCATTAACACAGACACATACGCCACAAACGAACTTGTTAAGCTAAGTGATCGGTAGAACTGGTTACCAACTCCGGCGACTCCAAGAGCAGAAGCCGGAGATGCCCTGGCGTGATCGAGGGCGAGCCGGAAAAGATGGCTGGCCCCGTCAACAAAGAAATGGTCCAGAGTCCAGTCCAATGCATAGTAGCTGTGCTCACTGTCGTCGATAGCAACTAGCATCAGTGGCTTTGCGCTTTCCGCCATTGCTAAATAACTTGTGCTGATATAGTTATATGATCTCAACGACGATAACCATGCAAGGACAAGTCTTATTTATAGTTTGGTAGGTGTTCTTGGATTGAGGGTTTGATGGAGTACGTGTTGTGGCTGTAGGGGATGTAGAAGATTGTGGCTGTTGCGAGTGCTGGGTGTCACTGTTTGAGTGATCATGAGTAGGACTTCTGGTAACTGCTCCGAGGTCTTTGCGCCTCGATCTGGACTAGGGTTATATGGCGGGAGATTCTCCTCTCTTATTTACCAAAAATAGTTGAACTTTGTGATCCGATCGATATTATGTTTAATTAGTACTTTCTGACGAAGTTTATATGGACCTGTAACATAAAAATAAAATTGATCGGGCACAACAGGCCAATCTATTTGATTTTTAAGGGTTATGGCTCCCAATAATTCTTGATTTGTATAAATGAAGAACACCGTTCATCTCAATTTATTTATTTTTTCCATTTCGATCACTAGCTAACTTGAACTTCATCCGTTACCTTATATACTCGATCATGCATGAAGGCATGAATGTTGCTTCTATTACGAGTGGACTTGGTCTCATTGAATTGGGGTTTCAGCTCTACTAGCAAATCACATCGATGACATTAGTTGTCCACACCTTGGAACGTAAGTGTTGGCAAACCACAAAAACAATAATGATCTTATGTGTTTCAAGCCAAATATATGATGATTTTGAGTTTCTAGAATCTCAAAATATATAGATTTTATGATGGAAGTTTTCATATCAATCAATCCCGCACCATGTCTAGAGAGTTTGGGTTTAGACCTATTAGGTTATAAGTGACATTTAATTTGAAGAAGACTTCGTGCTCAATTGTTTAAGTTGGAGATTTGAAGATCAAAATTTGAACGTTCTAGAGCAATGTTTTTAGGTTTGGTCACTATGGTGTAGTGTGGTGAAACGAAATTCATAACAATACAATGCCTAATTAATCAAATTCGAATTCAATACGACCTAATCTTAATAGGCCTTCGATCTTCATCAAGACAGCAAAAATGTTTTAAAATTTAATATATAACCATCAATCTGAGAAGGCCTACAATCAAATTAAATTAAGAAAATTATATCAAGAACATTTTAAGTTGTTTGAGAAAATATATCTCATCGAAACAATATAAAAGGGACATCATATGAAATGTGCATTAATTTCCAACAGAAATTCAGCTGGACAAAGAAACTTAAGTTTTTGTTTACTGGTGGGTCACTTTCCATTTACGTATATTCATTACTTTGACAATGTAGGTTGAATTCTTTATATCACCTCCATTGTAAAGGGTCTACAAGAGCCTCTTCATCAATTCTCAATTCTGTAAAAAAAAAAAAAAAACATGGACGGTGGAGCTGATTATATCTTCCCTGTAAATGTTTAACCTTTAATTCAAATCAGTACACCATAAATCTAATCGATATGGGATCTCAACCTCACTTGCTTTAAGGAAAAGCAAGGCTTTTGGCAAAAGAAGTGTACTACAAGAATGATAGCTAAGTTTGGTCCACTATGGAGATCCACCAGCATGAGTCATTCCAATTACCAGAATGACACCACTTTTGAAGGGAGCAATGACCAAATTAGTTGTTGATATGAACTCAAATTATAAAGTATAGTATGGAGCCAAAAGTATGCTTGATGATCACTTTCATTGCCCCCCTTTGTTTAATCCCAAGTAGGCAAAGGGTGACAATAGACGAATGTGTTCTCTTGTGTGCGTTTTTGGGTTATGACATTTTAGACAAGTACTTTCTCAATATAGGAACCACAAAGATTGCCAAACTATCATTCATCTATAGGCAAGAGAAAGAAATTTCAACAAAACTATTCACTTAGCAACAAGCTAGGTCCGATATTGGCAATTAAGAGCAACTAGTGATAAGACATTTTAGTCATATAAAGGCTCAAAACCTAGCATATGAAGGTAAAGTCTGGTCAATGAGTGAAGCATGATTAGATTTGCCCCTCAATAACTAGGATGACTTAAACATACTTCTTCTTTTGGCCACGTAGCAACTTCATAACAACATCAATATACACAAAGGAAAACATCATTTCCACAAAAATAACTATCGGCAAAAACGAGTTCCGAACTAATCTTTGGTCATAGATAACTACGATGCAATATCCAACAATGCCATCAAACAATGATGCAAGTTAATTTGATGTTTATCTGTTATACCATTATGAACTTTTCCGGAAATCATATATCAGCAGCTAATTTGGTCACATGTTCACAATGTTTATAGTGATTTCATTTCTATAGTTTAGGCTGTTTAGCTCAAAGAGTGTCATTTTTAATACCAACCCTGGATCCCTATCCCACTAATTATATTATACCTTGTTCAACCAAAGCATATTTAATCTTTACAAAACAACCAATGCGCAGAAAGGAATCCAATAGATGAAAGAAGTTAGAAGAATGAGATATAGACCTCCCACAAAGTTCCAGCCAGAAGACAACAAGGTTCCTCTTTTTTCTCATTTCTTTATCCCTCATTTTAGGCTTATGTATTGTTTAAGCATGGATTAAACACATAATTAACACGTACACCCTTAATTAATCATCCTAATTACGATCTGCCACCAAATGGCACCCTTTCTGGGTTTTGTGGAATTACCATGCTTAAGTACTGCCATGGTGATTTTGACATCCCCGTATTGAAATCATAAATGCCAAGAATGACCTTCTGGGTTTTTTGATGGGTACATAAATTAAAGAGGTTGATGGGTCAATTCGAGTCTTAACTGGGAGTGAAACTGTGCAAATGCCAAATGGGGTAAAGTTAAGAATGGTTGGCATGACGACTAATTCTGTTGCAGTTCTTGTAAGGGACATATCGGGAAACTTAGCACATGTGGCTGATTATTCTACTCCTGAGTCATCATTTTCAGAGCCGCATGTCAGTAATCCCAATGTCCCTCATATCAACTCGAGGATATAATTTATTTATTTATTTATTATTATTATTTTTGGATTAGACGAAAATGGTTTTTAGCTAATGCAGATAATTTTAATTTCTTTTTCACCAAAATTTATAACAAATAAATAAATAAAGCAACTTAAGAGAGGAGACACAAGACAAATAAATAGTTAAACCGGTACCTACACTTGGAGGCTAGCTAAACGGTGTAGCAGCCTGTTAGGTGGTTGGGTCGGCTCAACGGCTATACACAACTTAAAGAGTTAGGATGTCTAAGATGATGCAATATGTGAGCTTAATTGTATGAAGTAGCACTTGTATCTAGTGTCGATTATTAGATTTTGGGCCCTTAAGATGCAAAAGAAATGGGTATCAGAAGAGAATTGAGAACACACATATTCTATAGTTTACAATACACTCTTTAACTACGTGTCATCGATAATTGTTTTTATGTCAAGACTCACTCCGAATTTTATTATGAAACCTAAAGTAAGTCATGCGGGGACCACCTCTAAGAAAAATTTACTAAATAATTCGGCGAACCCCCCTTGAAAATAGACAACCCTAACCAGAAAAATTGAAGAATTACTCTCTAAACAACAATTATCCATCCTCCAAAACAACCCATAATTATCCAGATAAAATTATTCAAATAATATTCCGAGAGTATTTAGAGCTACTAAAAGTTAACGGAAGCAGAAAATAAAACCTAGTAGATTAAACAGATAACCTACTGGTGGAAAGTAACGGAAAGATGAGTGACTATGCCTCGTCGCCTCCTTTTAGACCCCACCCGAACTATGCAGACTGAACATTTTTAAAACGAATGGCTCAGGGGAAAACATCCAGAAATGTTAGAGTAAGTGGACAAAAATAAACAAAAAATAAACATCAGCACTATGTTTTCCCGATTTAAAAATTCAAAGAATATGAATGCATGTTTCAAATGAGAAATCTTTTATCCCATAAATATCGAACATCTTCAGCTCAAAAATATATATATCAATATACGTATGTATCTACACATACTCATACTCCCAATATAAATTAATAGATTTAAAATAATATATATTGGGCTACTACGCTTGCGTCCAAAGCTCGCATCACGCCTTAATGCAGTGTTACACTACGTCATTGAGGTGAACAAACATATGTATAAATATGTGCCCAGACCCCCTATATGAATTAAACACTCATACATGCCTATTACGCTTACGTCCAACGCTCACGTCATACCATAATGCAGTTATATATATGTCATTAAGGTGGACATACACATATGACTAGTTAGCATTTATACACATACTCTCCTCACAAATATATTTATAATTTACCGAAAATCCCATTTTCGGTAACTTTCCACAATAAGTGGAATCGTCAAATAAAAATGACGTCAAAGACTTCAACAAAATAATTTACTCAACAGTAAACAACTGCATGCATTTTAATTAAAACAAAAGTCAACTTACAAATTAGGCCTAAGCCTGATGTCGGTCGGAGGTCTCCTCCGCTCGAGTCTCCTCACGTCCTGTTCCAAAAATATAATTAAATCCTTAATTAAAATACCGACGCTTATAGAAAAATAGACATAATTAAATATGAGCTTCGTGCGCTTAACCATGCATATCGCCCTAAATCTTAATTTCACCGCAAAACCGACATCTTGAAAAAAAAAATCACCTTCCACTGTCCTAACCAAAAATAATCCAATAGCCGGATTCTAACTTATTAATCTGCCAAAAATACCAAATTTAAAAAATTCCCAAACATATCCAAAACTTCTTCAAAAATTATAAAATTCATACCAATAAACTTTTCTTAAAATTTCCCATTAAAAACACTTTTTCAGTGGCTCTGCCGGCAGCGGTGGCCGGCGGCCAGCTCCGGTGACCTCCAATGCCCACCAAATTTTGACAACACCTTCATCTCAACCTCCTCTACAACTTTCCTAACTAGCACACCAATTTCAAGCCTAACTATGCTAATCGAACGAAAACATCAATAAAACCCTAGAAATTCAATACCATTTTTACTGTCATCACATTTTTCTCTTTCGAATTAATCGTCTCTGTTAGTACATAGCCAAAATACTTGGCCAAGCCGAGAATATGACACAATTACCCGGTCGCCGGAGATCATTCCGGCGAGATAACACCGGCGAGCCCTTCACGGGCATCTAAAGAGTGAAGGTTCGGCAACGATTAACCCGCCAGACCCACTCTCCGGCGGCAAAACACCCCCAAAAGGGGAGGTGCTGCAAAGGACCGTAATTAGTCCCACATCGGGGACTGAGGCCACAGAGCCTAACATTGGCCTATAAAATAGGCACAAACTCCCAAAGAGGTAAGTCCATTAAACTCCTTCCCATCTCTCCGGTACTTCGCAAGTAACGCCTAAGTATTAACTTGAGCATCGGAGAGTCGAAGACTGGGCCACCCCAGTCCCGACTCTTGACGCATTGCTACTTGTGTAGGTATCAGTCTCGGACTCAAGGATTCGACCTCCCGACCCGTGACCTCGAGACATGTAGAAACAGTCCCCCAGAACCTCTCTGGGGACCAATTAAATTATAAACTTAATGACGAAGACGGTAAAACTCGTATTAACACAATTCCGGTAAATAAAGTAAAATTTAAAGTCGGGGCGTGACATTTCTCCCATTCTTACAAAAAATTTCGTCATTGAAATTTACATACTTACTAATCAAAGAGGTAAGGATACTGCTGCCTCATTTGCTCCTTGATGACTTCTCCAAAGCATTTTGACAAGCGGGATTGACTTGTTCCTAAACATTTGCTCATTTCGGTCAAGAATCTGAACATGTTCCTCTTCATAGGACAAATCATTCTGCAAGCTAATCAGCTGCTGTTGCAGCACATGAGAAGGATAGGCAATATACTTGTTAAGCATGGATACATGAAACACATTATGTATCTTGGATACTCTAGAGGCAAAACTAACCGATAGGCAAGAGAGCCAACTCGCTTTATTATCTCATACAAGCCAATATACCTCGGATTAAGCTTCCCACGCTTACTGAAATGTACTATCCCTTTCGAAGGATATAGTTTCAGGAATGCTCAATCACCCACTTGAAACTCAAGGTCCTTCCTGCGGACATTTGCATAACTTTTTTGCCTACTTTGAGCAGCCTTGAGTCTATCTCTAACCACCTTGATCTTCTCATTTGTGTCATAGATAATCTCAGGACCACAAAGCTCTCTTTCTCCAACTTCATTTCAACATAAAGGCGAATGACACTACTTCCCATAAAGTGCCTCAAAAGGAGCCATACCGATACTCGAATGGAAGCTGTTGTTATAGGCAAACTCCATCAAAGATAGATTCTTATCCCAACTCCCCCTGAACTGCAAGGCACATGATCTCAACATATCCTCCAAAGTTTGGATCGTCCTCTCTGATTGCCCATCAGTCTGAGGATGAAAAGCAGTGCTGAAGTGTAATCGGGTACCTAAAGCTGTCTGAAGAGCTCCCCAGAATTTAGAAGCAAATCTAGGATCTCAATTTGACACTATGGATTCAAGTACACCATGAAGTCTCACAATCTCATTCACATACAGCTCGGCCAATATATCCAGTGTATACTTCTTTCCCACCGACAAGAAATGTGCATATTTAGTGAGACTATCCACAATCACCCAAATACCATCATGCCCTTCACGGGTACGAGGTAAACTGAAAACAAAATCCATGATGATGTGGTTCCACTTCCACACTGGAATCAGTAACGGCTCCAGCAACCCTGAAGGTTTCTGCCTTTCAGCTTTCACTTGCTGACAGATCAAACACCTACTCACAAAGGCTGCGATTTCCTTCTTCATGTTTGGTCACCAATAATAATCCTTCAAAGTCTGATACATCTTTGTATTACCCGGATGAGTAGCATATGCAGAACTATGAGCTTCCTCCATTATCTCATTCTTTAACTCTTCATTCCTCTTTGGAACACAAAGCCTATTTTTGAACAATAAAGTTACATCTATTCTTGCCGAAAAATCCACGGCAGCTCCATTTGCTGCTCTTTCCATCAACCGAATTACTATGGAAGGATCATTATACTGCGCTTCTCGCACTGAATCCACCAAAACTGGCCTCACATGGAAACTAGCTACCAAGGCACCCACTTCATCCACCGCTAAATCCACCCATGTAGCCCGCAACTCACAAAGAAGTGGAACTCGAACCATCCTCAAGTGAGACAAAGTTATGGAGGGATTGCGACTAAGAGCATCAGCTACCACATTAGTCTTTCCCGGATGATACTCAATAGTGCAATCATAATCACTGATCAACTTCATCCACCTTTTTTGCCTCATATTTAACTCCCTTTGAGTGAACACATACCGAAGACTTTTGTGATCGGTACAAATCTGACACTTGGCTCCATAAAGATAGTGTCTTCATAACTTGAGAGTAATAACTACTGCTGCAAGCTCTAAATCATGAGTGGGGTAATTCACCTCATGCGGCTTCAATTGCCTCGAAGCGTAGGCAATCACTCGATCATACTGCATCAATACCCCGCCTAGACCTCGCCTAGAAGCATCACAATAAACCACATACTCCCCACTATCATCCTGAAGTGCCAAAACAGGAGCAATCGTTAGGCGATTCTTTAATTCTTGAAAACTTTGCTCACACTGATATAACCATTCGAACTTAACTCCCTTCTTGGTCAATCTAGTTAGTAGAGCTGCAATCTTTGAAAAGTCTTGCACAAATCGCCGATAATAACCTGCTAACCCCAAGAAACTACGAATCTCCGTCACAGTGGTGGGTCTTCTCCAACTTGACACCACTTCCACCTCCTGGGGATCCACACTAACACTTTCTGCTGAAACTATATGACCCAGGAACCCCACTTTATCCAGCAAAAACTCACACTTGCTGAACTTGGCAAACAACTGAGCATTTCTTAAAGTCCGCAATATCAATCTTAGATGTTTGACATGTTGAGTATACTAAAATATCATCTATGAACACGATCATGAAGCAGTCAAGATATGGACTAAACACCCTATTCATGAGATTTATGAACGCCGCATGTGCATTAGTAAGTCCAAAAAGCATCACCACAAACTCATAATGACCATAACATGATCGAAAGGCAGTCTTAGCTATGTCACCCTCCCGGATCTGTAATTGATGATAGCAAAATCTCAAATCGATCTTTGAGAATACAGAAGCACCCCTCAACTGATCAAACAAATCATTAATGCGAGGCAACGAATATTTATTCTTTACCGTGACTTGATTTAGCTTCCTATAATCAATGCATAGTCTTAAGGTGCCATCTTTCTTCTTAACAAACAACACCGGGGCACCTCATGGAGACATGCTAGGCCGAATAAAGCCCTTATCTACCAACTTCTGCAGTTGAGTCTTCAACTCTTTCAATTCCGCTGGAGCCATTATGTAAGGTGCCTGTGAGATATGCATAGTTCCAGGAAGCAACTCGATAGAAAAATATATCTCCCTTACAGGAGGCACACCAGGCAATTCTTCGGGAAACACATCCGGAAACTCTCTTACCACAAGAAAATCCCCAACTTCCAACACTCCCACGCTTGTATCCACAACGTGAGCTAAGTATGCTTGACAGCCTTTATTCAACAATTTCTTGGCGACCACAGCTGATATCAGACAACTCGAAATCACATTTATTTCCCCTTGAAAAACAACATCAAAACCATTCGGACTTCGAAGAACCACTTCTTTTCAGAAACAATCTACCATAGCTCTATAAGTCTCCAAGAAGTTCATCCCCAAGATCACATCAAACTTCACTATATTTAGAGGAATTAAATCGACATTGAAATTAACTCCCTCTAATAGCACTTCACAACCACTAAACACCCAATCTATTCTCATCACCTCACCAGAGGGTAGAGATACATGCTACTTGCCTAGAAGAGACGATGATGACACATTGACATGGATGACTAATCTACTAGACATAAATGAATGCGTGACTCCGGGATCAATTAAAGTAAGAGATGGCTGACAAAAAATTAATAACGTACCAATGATGACATCTAGAGAAGTACGACCCTCCTGCTGGGTCATAGCATGAAGTCTAGCGCGAGTCATGAGACGTCCACGCTGACCACTACCCTGCTGCGAGCCACCCCTGGCTGCTGAACCACCCTGAGAACCACCATTGGAGCCTCTGGCTGAAGACTGATCGACTGGCTGAGAAGGAGCGGTCCTCTAAGCCAATAAAGGACACTCCCTCCTGAAATGATCCTGGCCACCGCACTCAAAGCACCTAAAATACTGCTGCTGACCAAAAGAAAAAGTATGACTACTAGATGATCCACCCTGGGAACTGCCACCAACACTAAACTGACCAGACTGCTGCCTACCCAACTGACTCCTGAAAGGTCTCCGGATATGCCCCCTAGCTCTGAACCGAGGACCAGAACCCGATCCCCCACTATTGCCACTACCCGTTGAAGATCCAGAAGCGGACGATGAAGCAGCCTTCTTAGATGGACCATGACTGGGACCACTGAAATCTCGAGGCCGAGCACTATAAGTCCCCCTGATCTCAATGGCCATAGCTGCCCCAACTGCATCAAGGAAGGTCGGGTAGATAACACCGATCGTCTTATCTGCAAACACTCCGCCAAGTGCCTCAATAAACAAATCAATCCTGGTCCTCTCATCAGGAACCAGATATGGCACATGGTAGCTCAGAATAATGAACATATGCTCGAACTCGATAACACTCTTGTCGTCTCTCTTCTTTATATTCAGGAAATCTGACTGAATCTTACTACGATGAGTGTGATTGAAATACTGACCCAAGAAGAGCGTCTTGAACTGCTCCCAAGTCATATTCTGGGCACCACCATTACCCCTGCTGGCGAGAGTCCACCAATGGTGAGTTGAATCATCTAGAAAGGAAACTGCCATCTCCACCTTCTTTTCTTCAGGCAGTTTAGAGCTCTCAAAAGTCATTTCCATCTTGTCCACCCAAGAGAATGCATCAAGGAGCCCCTTGGCACCCTTGAACTCTATTGCCCATGCATCGGAAACATCCTTCTTCCTGACAGACTGAGGGTGCCGAACCCTATCCAAAACACCCCTCAACATGTTCTCAATAGAATCAACTAATCCTCTCACATCATCACCCTCATTGGCGTTGGTTGAGGTAGCCACATGGGATCGGCATCTAGGAGGCATAGCACATGAGGAGGAAGATATTTAGTAATCTATAAACAAGACTAACAGAACTATCACACATACCCGATAACACATAGCATCTAAAACATAAACTGCTGATGAATCCGCTACGGTCAGATCATCACTTTATAGACACTACGGGCTACTTAGGCAATTATGATAGTGATAAGAAGGCAGAAAACGAAACATATAACTCTGATACCAACTGTTAAGATTTAAATATATAACATACTTCACTTTCTATCCATAAGTCTTAAGGTAATACTTATCATTCCAGTTGTAAGTTTGTTTATCTTTACAAAAGAAAATATCAAGTCTTAATAACCTTATGTAATCAAATTTTGAATTTACTCAAGAATTTTTGTTAGTTATTATTTATATGGAGTTAGAAACATAAGTAATGTAACGCTCGTTTGCGAGAAACATGATCAAGTCAATATCTAACATCACATTATGAAATGAAAAAAATAAGTAATTAAAATTGGCTTATTATTTAAAGGAGCCGAATCCCAACTGAAACCTCTACAACAACCAAAACTATACTCTAATTTAGTAATTGTATATGCAACAAAATTGGCTTCATGGGAACATGCTTAAAACTTATTTCTTTAAATTTGGACGCCAAGTTTTGAATGCCTTTAACAAGGGATCATACTCCTAAAGGGGGAGCACAAACTTGATTGATGGAGTCTATTATTAGCTTGGCTATCCTTCCAGTCTTCAACACAAACTTGTCGGCAGTTGTTGCAAAGAGCATGGTAAAGGCCTTCTTGAACTGCATTGCATTTTGCAACTAGAACAATAATATAGCCAACATTTCGAGTTGCAGCAAAGATAGGGTAACATTCATGATATAAGATGACAAAACCAGTAGCAACATTCTTGTTGTTGATCACTGACCCATCAAAGTTCAGTTTGGGAAACTATCAAGAATGAGGGATTCATCTTATAACACACGAGTGATGAATGAGCTAAAGTAACAAAAGGGCTAACAATTGATTGAATGGAGGCCGAGAAACATACACAACCGACTTTGGGAGGAAGTGAATACTCCTGATGATGAGATTATTTCTATGAAAGCACATAGGATTTTCATTCTAGTAAGAAAACTAAATCTCAGTAAGTTGTGTAATTTTACCCAATAACCAAACGCAGCCTTGAATGACCTTCACCCAAAGGACAATCTGGTCAGACGGACCTCCCCCGACGACTCTGAACCCTCCATTCCCCCGAAACCGAAACGACGCATCCGAAAATTAGAAACCAACACAAGGATAAACCCGTCCTTTTCACCAAATAAAATAAATGAAATGAAAATAGCCGTTTAGTAAAAATTTCAAAATTTACAATCTACCAAAATATCAAATTATAACGACGACGTCTCTCTCTCTCTCTCTCTCTCTCATTTCACAGTTTATTTTATAATCCAAGCAACCATTTTCTCTCTCTTCTCTCTTCTATCTACCGTGGAGCGCCTGCCATAATCTCCAATCCCATTTTCTCAGAAAACCAAAAATCGCAACCAACCCACCCTCTTTTCCAATCCAAATTAGGGTTTTTTTTTTGCTTTCCCAGATCTGATCCCAATGCTCATTCTTCTCTGATCGGTTCCGAAAGGCGCGATCTTTGTTGCGTTCTGGGTTTGTTCTTGAAGGTTCAATCGGAAAATGTGAGCGATTGATTGGTTTTTATACATTGCTGGGTGTCTGAAATTTCAGATTTTGATAATCGGGTTTTGATTGGAATTTCCAGATTTTACTTGGGTTGTTGAATCCCATTTTCGTTTGGGGTTGTTTCTTTCATGCTCTGCTCTCAATTTCAAGCTTTCCAAACCTCGTGAGTATATATAAACCAACCCAGATCATTTTTTTAGTTTTTAATTTTTTTTTTGAATTATATTCTGATTGTGTGTGTGGGATTTGAAGCGGTTGTCGAAAATTAGATCTTGAAAATTGGCTCCTCAAAGAAGGTCGCAGCGCCACATGGGTGGGCAGATGCAGCAGAGCAATGCCGCCGCGGCTACTGCTCTGTATGACCACCCTGCCGGCAATGCGGGTCCCACCAACGACTCCGGCGACGCCGTCATGGCCCGCTGGCTCCAGTCCGCTGGTCTCCAGCATCTGGCCTCACCGCTGGCTTCCACCACCATCGATAACCGGCTACTCCCTAACCTTCTCATGCAGGTATTCATATTCTGTTTACATTTGGAATTACTGGGTTTGAATGCATGAGGAGTAAGCATTGGTTGTTGTTGTTGTAGGGTTACGGAGCGCAATCTGCTGAAGAGAAGCAGAGGCTGTTGAAATTAATGCGGAACCTGAATTTCAACGGGGAGTCGGGTTCAGAGCCGTACACACCTACTGCCCAAACATCTGGAGGGCCTGCATCGGACGGTTTTCACTCTCCGGACTTCAGGGGAGATTTCGGAGCTGGGCTGTTGGATCTTCATGCAATGGATGACACAGAGCTTCTTTCTGAGGTATGGTTGTTCACATCAATCTTAATGTTCTGTGGTCATCTTAGCTGGAAAGTTCTACATGAATTTGTTTTTATAAAATTAATAACAGAAACCCATCTTATTTGTTTCTTGCCTAATGTCTACTCTTAAAGACTAGATATATTATTAATATATGGCATTCAGTCATTACTTATCTCTTGCTGAAATTCGCCTACAAGGTCCCGTTTATTTGGTGATATCTCACTAGATGCTCTGGCGATTGTTAGCTATTCCACCGACTCATTCTTAAAATAATATTGTCTGTATCAATGGCCCAAGTTGAATGTGCAAATGTACCTGACTAAGTTCGAGTCTAAGTGTAGATTCCATATATTTATGTCAAACCGGATGTGGGATCCAAGTTAAACAGACGTTTCTTAGGCGATAAGCAGTTAGTAATTGTTAAGTCATAAGACATAAAATAGTTTATGTAAAAACAGAACCTAGTTGAGAGGTCCCCTGGAAATTCGTAGAGTTGATAGATGTCTGTTGGATTTTGAATTTAGTTTATGACCTAAATAATAAAAATCCAAAAGAAGCAGATTTTGTCACGTAAGAAAGTTCTTTCTGTATGAGTAGGCAACGATTAGATTGATATACTTTGTCTCTGGAAATTCATTCTACTGGTAGGTTGTTTCTATTGGACTGCTGGTCAAAGCTTCTATATGTTATTAGTTGTGACTTGGCTTCTAAATTAACTTTATTTTGGACAACTTATTTTTTCTCTCTAGAATATTAGATTCTATAGCTAAGTACGGTTCCATCATATGTTTAGATTTGCTTGTTGACATCAAATATTGTTTTCGTGTAATATATATTATGAGTCTTTTTTTTTTATAGTTGCTGGGATGAAGAGGAGTTGGCTTTTTATTTTATTCGGTTATGTTGTGCTAAGTAATTCTGTTATGGGCACAAATGAAGAACTCTAATTTCTGTTCTTTCTTTTTCTTGAGTAGTAAGAAATTTCAGACTACCTTATCTGTCCGTTGGATATGTTTCATATCCTTTTTTGTTTTCTCTCTTTGTTAATGAAGTGCTGTGTTGTTTTCATGTTCAGCATGTTATGTCCGAACCGTTTGAGCCATCTCCATTTATGCCTGGTGGTATGAAAGCTTTTGAAGATGAATTGAATTTGACAAGTGGTGGACATCAAAGTGTGCTACCTGACCAAGATGCATCAGTTCCATTAGTGCAGAATGAGAAGGAGAGCACACGGGAGAATAATGTGGCCAAAATAAAAGTTGTGGTATGTAGTAGTGGCTAAATTATGTTGTTTGATGACTTGGTCCCTTCTTTTTGTATGAATGTTTATGATTATCAATGCATATTACATGTCATGAAGTTTTTTTGAAGTAGTCTTGTTCTTATGGTCATAATAGGTACGCAAAAGACCTTTAAACAAGAAGGAACTTTCTCGGAAGGAGGATGACATTGTCACTGTGTATGACAAGTCTTATCTGACAGTTCATGAACCTAGAGTGAAGGTTTGTTCTTAGCTCAGCAGATCCTGCTCTAACTTTTTAGCTGAACTGCATCATGGAAGTTGAAGTTGTATCTTTGTCATGTCATAGGTAGACTTGACTGCATATGTGGAGAAGCATGAGTTCTGTTTTGATGCGGTTCTGGATGAGCACGTTTGCAATGATGAGGTAAGATCTTCTTGGTAGAGATTTGGATATCTTGTGCACCTGGGTAGTCTGTTAATCTTGATTTATTGTTCCGTTGATTTTCATATAAAGTCACTCAGGTGAAAATTGTGTGCTTGTTTCCTTTTGATTATTTATTTAAAGAGGTCTGATAACTTGAAATGCTTTCTGTAACAGGTATATTGGGCCACTGTAGAACCAATTATTCCCCTCATTTTTGAGCGAACAAAGGCTACATGTTTTGCTTATGGTCAGACAGGTAGGTGCTGTTTATGAGCTTTACATATAATAGTCTACATTGCGGTCAGTTTTTCCTTGTTTATATTTCGCTCTTTTCACCTACAACTATCGGGAAGTCATGAAAATGAATTGTCATTGAATGATAATTTATATATGACCTTGATGTAATATGTACTTAATCCAATATATTTGTTGTTTTACCTATTACCTTGTATCTCATGTTTGATAAAGACTAAACACCCATTTTATTATTCAATATTCTAATAAGATTTGAATCAGGTAGTGGCAAGACATTCACGATGCAACCGTTACCTATCAGAGCTGCTGAAGATCTTGTCAGATTGTTGCACCAGCCAGTTTACCGTAACCAGAGATTCAAATTATGGCTAAGCTACTTTGAGATCTATGGTGGAAAGCTCTTTGATCTTCTCAGCGAGAGGAAGTATGTCTCTTGGTCTCATGAATTCTCTTATTCTATGTCTACCATGATTAGATGATTCTATTATCCCTGTCTACTACTATAGCCTGTAGTTTTGTTCTGAAGACTGATTTCATTTGTTTGTTAAAGGAAACTTTGTATGAGAGAAGATGGACGGCAACAAGTTTGCATTGTTGGACTGCAAGAGTTTGAGGTGTCAGACGTACAGATTGTTAAAGAATATATTGAGAGGGGGAACGCTGCTAGAAGTACTGGGTCAACTGGTGCTAATGAGGAGTCGTCTAGGTCTCATGCTATTTTACAACTTGTGGTTAAAAAGCACACTGAGGTAAAAGATTCCAGGGGCCGGATTAACATTGATGTAAATGAACCCAGAAGTGGGAAGGTTGTGGGAAAGATTTCTTTTATTGATCTTGCTGGTAGTGAAAGAGGTGCTGACACCACTGATAATGACCGACAAACAAGGTAATCTGTTCCCTTTATTAACTGATTTCTAAGTATGTATTGTTTTTGACTTTTCTGCTATTACCTTGGTTATTGAACTTAATTGCGAAGTGATAGGCAGGTAGATGAATCGATTGAACTTCTGGTTCATGCTAGATACACAACGATTGATAAAACTTCTCAGTGTACCTTGTTTTAGCTGTTCGTTTTTCATCATGATTATTCTTTTACTTATATTGGTAGTTTGGTACCATCATACTGAAAATTACAATTTCTCGAATAATTTGCAGAATTGAAGGAGCAGAAATCAACAAGAGCCTTTTGGCTCTAAAGGAGTGCATTCGTGCTCTGGACAATGACCAGATCCATATACCTTTTCGGGGAAGCAAACTCACGGAAGTGCTTCGTGACTCTTTCGTTGGAAATTCAAGGACAGTAATGATATCTTGTATATCTCCAAATGCAGGGTCATGCGAGCATACACTGAATACTTTGAGATATGCTGATAGGTATGGTTTATGCTATCGTGAAGCAAATCTCATTACTTCACTAAAAAATGTCTGATTGGGTCATGCCAGCATACACTTAATATTTGTCCTTTCTGTTACAAACTAAAAAATGACTTTTTAATGAACAGGGTCAAAAGTCTTTCGAAAGGTGGCAATTCTCGGAAGGATCAACCTGCAAATTCATTACCTCCAACTAATAAGGATTTTTCCTCATCATCGTCTACTCTAGCTTCTTCTGGTGTAGAGGATATCCATGAACAACGTCAAGAAGTTAAAATAACCGATACAGGTAGAAGAGTTATAGAAAAAGATAGTTTTTCATATATCCATGAGCAACGCCAAGAAGTTAAACCAACTGATACAGGCAGAAGAGCTGCAGAGAAAGAAAGTATTTCATATATCCCTACTCCTGATTTTGAGAAGCGTCCAGCAAATTCATCGAGTAATCCCATTAGTATTCGAGAAGGAAAAGGGATAACTTCTAGTTCAATAGATAGGGAGAGGTTTGAAGGGAATAATTCTTACAGTCAGAAGATGTCGTATCATTCTCAAAATTCAGTTGATGCAGAAGAAAAAGTGCAAAAGGTATCACCACCTCGCCGGAAACTAACTAAAGACGAAAAATCAGAAAAGTTGGGCAACTGGCTGAAGAAAGGAGGTGGTTCTGATCTGTCCACCACCAGCTCTATGCAGCAGAATTCTGGTAATTTTAACACAAGCTATGTTGGATCTAGACAGTCTGAGCCTGAAGTTCCTGATGGGAATATCAATGCAATTCTTGAGGTTGGTAAACTATTTGGCTTCATTTATTGTAATTGTGTTGTTATTGTATAATTTTTTGTGCACCCCTTGTTAATTTCTTGGGCCCGTTGGATTTTTTAGGAAGAAGAGGCCCTAATTGCTGCCCACCGAAAAGAAATTGAGGATACAATGGAAATAGTTCGTGAAGTAAGTAAAAAGTTTCTTCTTTTATGCTGTAATCTCGACTTCCTCCTGTTCTAAGTTATTTTGATGCTTTTGGCTGTTCATGAACTTTGAATGAATAGGTCCCGATTCCTTTTGTGGGGCAGATTAAACAAACTGCACAGGCTCACTTTGTAGCCTGAACTGCTCTTATGGGGGTGGAAGTCCTTGATTTGAGTCTGGTTGTACTTGCTAGAAGAGCTAAATTGCTGGCATAAATGCCATTCTATTAAGTATTTGTTACTTTGAATTGACATAAAGGCTTAGCATGAAAAGATGCACCTCAGTTAAATTTTCTCTATGCCTGCCACATTTGCTGTGTTTGCCTGCCTTGTTGTGCTGATGTATATTTTGGTACATATGTTAATCTACTGTTGTCTTTTTGACCAGGAAATGAAACTGTTGGCAGAAGTGGACCAACCAGGGAGCCTCATAGACAAATACGTGACTCAGTTGAGCTTTGTGCTTTCTCGCAAGGCAGCTAGTCTGGTGAGTCTCCAAGCGCGCCTCGCAAGGTTTCAGCATAGACTAAAAGAACAGGAGATTCTAAGTCGGAAAAGAGTACCTCGTTAAGGAAGAGGCAGTCACTCTGTTTTGCTGCTCTAATGGTGGCACCTAAACTTGTAGTTACGTTTAAGGCATGAGCTGTGGGAGAAGATTTGAGGGGTCACTGACTCCTTCCTGGCTGTTCACAATCCAGACTTCTGGCTTAAAGGACAAGAATGGGGAAATTCATGTCTGTTGCCAATGCCTGTATCTCATTGTAATCCGTTAGATAAGTCGATGTGTCCTTGCTGGGTTTTCATGGGTTGTGGCTTTTGGCTGTTGTGTAATGGTGACTGAAATTTGAAATTTGCAACAATGTATTTCTAGTAAAGAAAAAAAAATGAAATAGAATGTTCATTACTCAGTTATCATGACTGTATCTTTTCATTTTCGTTTTTGCAATGTCCCTTAAGCGCTATGGTAATATTTCCAAGGGTGATGGTTTCATGTAAAGTCTTTCACAAATTTAGGCCAATGAAAGACACGTTGTATCAGGTTAAGCAACTGAAATCAAAGGTGGATTGAACTCATTGAAGTGTCATCTTCGCTCAATTGAGTTATTTATATGTTCTATCGTCACAAATCTATTTGGTTTTGGTACTTGGATTCTGATTTCTGATATAAACTTGGACTTCGCATTCTCTCCCTCTGCCTCTCTTCAACAGATGCAAGCTCTCTCTCACACTACTACTTCCATGCTGCAAAGCTAACGGGAGTGCGAAATGGTTCCCAATTTTTTTCACTCCTGATTTTTTTTTTTTTTTTTTGTGTAGTAAGCTAACCAACCTTTGGTGAAGGTCAGATTCTCTTGTGCCTTTGCTTCTGGGAGAGTTCAATTGTTTAAGCCTCAAGTTTTCAGGGTTAGCATATTTCCTTGCATTTGCCTTCTTAAATAGACTTTGGTGGCGTGGCTGAGTAATCCTGAAGGTCAAATTCTCTTGTGCCTTTGCTTCTGGGAGAGACCGGAGAGCTCAATTAGTTTTCAGGATTGGCACATTTCCTTGGTTTTCCCTTCTTAAATAGAGGTGCTTTGAAGGAGGAATACTGTGGCAAAAATTGGTGGGGTAAAAACTTGTTATTTGTGTCAAGTAACTCAATTTAGAGGACCAATGCAATTTTAACACAGATTGACAACATAAAGATAAATGTTCAAATCTTAAAACCTTTTTTTATAGAATAGGCATTCCCTCAAAACCCTTGCGTTACATTGTTAGATCAAATCCAACACTTTACAAGTGACAAGATACAATTCCAAACACTTGCAACTCGGGACACTGACACATCATGGCTCGCGCACTCGTATACCTAGGCTATATGCAATTTGCTTTGTACTCTACTAACAATGTCTTGACAGCAATCACCTCCACAAGGACAAATCTCAAGATCATGCAAACAAACGCCGAAGCTCCCATGTTAGCGGCATCAACATTGTGAAGAAGATGCAGGCATCCGTCATTAACCTATTTGACAATGAACCTCCTCGACAAATCAGTCGGCTCTTAATTGTAGAACCTCCTTGGCTGTCCTCAATCGAAAATATGGCATGTGTTTCTGCAAGTACAAGAGTAGAAAGATAAATCATACTAAATGAGATTTGAGAATATAATACGGCTCGTCAATATAAGTTAAGGAAACAAAGACAGTGTTTTCGCCCTAAGAAAACGGTCAACAGGTAATCAGCCATTAGTAATGTTTAAGAGCTCGTGCAGGAAAATACATGAATACTACCAAAACAAGATAGATATTTTATGCGAGAGAGAAAATCATATTTACGTGTGCCTTACCTGGTGGAAACACAGATCCAAGCCCCTGCTGTAAAAGTCGGCATACTTGATCATAAATACGCCACAATCAAACCTGTTAAAATCATGAAAAATATCTCATCAAGCAGAAGTCTCTTTTGCTCAATTATCAACTTCACAAAGAATTTAGGCATTAAGTTTCAAAAGGATGCCTACCCATTCTCCTGCTCGGGAAGGTCCTCGACACATTCAAATTTCCAAGAACTCACATCAATGTCTTTCCCACTCTTGTCCTTCACTTCATCAACGTAGTATTTAGCCTGCCAAGCATAAACAGTCAACATCAATCTCACTACGTTATGAGCTAAACTTGAACCATTTGGAACTCCATATCAAAATACTATTTCTTTGGAATTAGAAAAAAAAAAAAAAACAAGGAGACATAAAGGGTTCTTATGTACAGGTTCAAACTGTTCACAATCTTGCTAAATGAGCCCCCTAACAAACTGCCAAACTAAGTAAACAAATGAACATGAACAACAAGGAAGAAATTCTGATTACGAAAGCATTAAATTTGATCTTGATAAGGCTATCAAAAATGAGGAGTCAAAGGGACGGTCATCATGTAATTCATACATAGAAAATCCTGACAAGGATATACTTTGTTTCAGTAAGAAATCAAGTGGTCAATTAATCTACTTTCCTAGACAGCACAAAGACAAAGTTTTTATGCTTTAATCAGTTTCATTGTCCTATGTAAAGATTCATATGCAATGCGGAGTCATGTCTTCCCAAAGTCTACATGCAGGGCATTGACATAAAAGTTTATCTTTTATATTCGCAAACTCGGTCAATATTGGAGTCATGGAAGTGAAAAATACCAACACAGATAAGCAACAATGACATCCACACACCCACACCCACACCCACCAAAAAGGTGTCAAGGACTCAATAATCACACCAAAAGCCAGACAAAAGCTTCAATGCATACCAATAGTTGCATCACTTTTGTATCACGCCCTCTGAGCGAATCCAGATACTGGAACTTCTGATCTGCTTTGTTGATCACAGCCAAGCACCAATGTATTTCTTTGTGAATGGGGACGAATATCTGCAAGAAACCACTTCAGACATAAATGGGACACTCAACTTGAATATATGGACAAGGAAGAGGGTCTAAAATGAATATACTTTGTCACAGTCAATGAGGCTGTATCCCAGCTTTCTTTGGGTAGTCCATCTTCTGACAGCTTTATAATCATAGCCACTTCTCCCACCTATTAACTGCATCATACAATCCAGTGAAAAGTTATTCAGTACACATCACTATCCAATCACTACCAATAAGACCAATTTGATATATAAACAGGCGAATGAATCAAGTAACAAATGAACTTACAGAAACTAATTATAAACACACGACAAAGAGGCAGAGTGCAAATCACAAACCTTTTTGTAGAAAAATGTGTTGAAAAAATGACATTTCAAGAACTTCTTTGGATCTCTCTTTTCCCTCTCCTTCAGCAACTCAAGGTAGACGTTTATGACCTAGAAAGCAGAGAATGCACACCATTAAATTAAATAACCAGATTAGCTTGCCAATAAAGTCCACTACATCAAAACCAAGACTAACGAAGAAAGAAACTTTTTTGACATAATCAATAACAGTTCGTATGACTGTAACCTAAACAATCACCTCATCATTCAACCATGCACATGGTCTAAGGCACTGCAAAAGTTCCCCAGTAATTTGTATGTTTGAGTTCTCATGAGTTACAAGGATCTTCCTCCTGCATTAAGTAATAAACAGACACTTACAGTTACATACACACCACTCGTAACAAGAAACCACATATACACTGATTCATACCGATTCGCAGGAGAAAATGCTCGATCCACCACAGCCTTTTCCTCCTCTTTGAGAGGGATAAAAGGTTCGCGAGGCGCCTCCTGATACAATCACACATTATCAAATCAAAACCCACATACAATCTTCAAACCACAAAAACTTTACTGAACACAAAAACAAACAGAAACTCACCTCCACCGGTTTCTTCTTTGGTCGCAAAGACTCAAACAGGGCCCTCTTACTCTCAGTAACCTGAATCTCAAACCCCAATTGTTTCAATTTCGGCGCCCTCTGCCTCTCTAACTCCTCAATCATCTTCTTATACCTCGGCAAATCCTCGGGATCAAGGGACAGCAACTCCCTCATCTTCTCCGCACTCTCCTCCACTCTCAAACTCGAACCATTCATCGTCAATGTAGTAAAATCCGAAGCCACAGAAGAAGCCGACGGCTGCTGCTTCGCTGCCGTCTTCCTCTCCACTTCCTGCACTTCCGGCTCATCATCTTCCCCTAAATCCACCACCTCCTCAATGCTCGAATCATCCGAAACCCGATTCTGTTGCTCATCCTCTTCCTCATCCAATCGAATCACCTCCTTCTCCTTCTCCTTATTCCGGCTCAGAAACGTAGCCAGCGCCTCCTTTTTCGCATTGTTATAACGGCTCAACAGATTCCGGTCCAAAACATTGCCCATGGCTTCGTCGTCGCCGGAATAATGCTCCTCCGGTGCATAAACCACTCGGCTCAAGGAAGACCTGAACTTTCCGGGACACGGCGCGAGAATTCGCCGCAACGGTTGCGCTGCCGGGTAGCGGGAGACTCTGGCGACGGCGCTGTTGGAAACGGGTCGGGTCGGAGTTTGGGTCGGCGGAGAGGAGGAAGAGGAGGAGAATAACCTGGGTCGCTTTGAAATGCGGGAATTGGGGGAAAAGGGAGTAGGTTGGGTGCAATTCGAGCTCAGACACTCGTCTATGCGTTTGCGATTTCTGGCTAGGGCTCCCATTGGAACTCGAAAACCCTAGAAATTGCGAGTCTCATCTGCCGGTGGGGTTTGGATGAGTTTGATCGGAGGAAGCTAAACCCTAAATGTGACGCGAATTGGGGGAAGAACCAAACCCTAAGGTTTTGCAAATGGAAAAGAACATAGAGAATTGAGAGAGAGAATTGTCAAAGACTTGATTTTTAGGGGTTGTGATAGGAACCCAGTAAAATATTGTAACGCTCTTATGCATGAGTGAGATTACAACTTTGACCTCAGTTCATTGAAGTATGCTTTACCTAGTCTTTATGTTATGGGCTTGAAGTTTTGGTCCTTTCGGTAATTTGCAGCGAGTACAGTTCATGAAGAACATGATCAATTTGTTGTTCTTTGTTTCTAGCAAACATGATCAATTGTGTCCTTCTAGTTGTGGATCATGTCCATAAAGAGATGTTACAGGGATCAAAAGGTGTGGGATTGAGCAAAACTAATCTCACATTTATAACCGGAAATATGATATACAACGTTAATGCAATGTCGTACATTTGTTTTCTTTATAGAAAATGTACGTAAGATAGATCATATACATATGCGGTGTTTTAGAATTTAGAAACATGTTTCCTCAATTAATTGAACACTAAAAAAAATCATGCTAGGAATTAAACGACCGTAAACTCAACCAGTTAAACAATGATCAAATCTAAAAGATTATCTATTGTATTTTAAGATCAAATACGTAAAATTAATATTAGTTCGAAATTACTCATCATGTGTTTCTATAAAATTTCCACTTCGCATATTTAGATTTTACTCTTTTGATGTGTGTTCTACTGACATTCTAACCACATGAAGATAGTTTTTCTTTTTGTGTGAATACCAAGCATATAACATCCTGCTAGAAGTAACTTAGCAGACCAACAAAACATGTGTAAATGACCTGCAATCACTGTGCCTATGATTTGTTTGGAGTTGATAAGATTCAACATCTCGAAGAGGTTCATGAAGACTGGACCTTCGCAAAAGCACTCGAGAGCTTTAGGTTGTGTTTAGATTTGTAGTGTGCTCTCTTAATGCAGTTATTCAATAGCATTAGAAGAACACGTTACAGTCAAGCACATCTTAAAGTTTGGGTGATTGGAGTAAGATGATTTTGTTGCGAAACAAACGTCGAAACATTTCAGTAAGCTGAGTTCCCATTACTTGTTATACGGTGAGAAATTTCGATAGTCTCTATACTCGACATTTTTCATGAATTTAGTTGCCTCTACTATTTTCATATCACAGTTCTTCTCTTGTTATTGACATCAAGATTGTCCCAGAGAAAAAGGTCGTATACTTGTTATTGACATCGATAGGGACTTTAAAATCTCCTTCCACTTGAATCTTCTTAAGACCATCACTAGAGTTGCCATCACTAGAGTTCATGACACACCTAAGCAAATACATACATAACTTGTTTACTCGAACATTATGAAACTAATACAGAGGTAATGTTCCTTCCGTCTATATGATGTTAATTTACAGAACTACATTTACTACACGAAAAGCCTATTTGGTGATAACTGTGCATATAGAGCATAATAGCAAACCAAAACTATTCAAGGCCATAAAGGGCCATCCATCTCCCAGTGTAGTGAAGCCGAGTTATTTAGCTAGGACTGAAACACAAAAATAAAAAGGTTATCAGTACACAACTCACCTTGCAAGGAGATAGTTTAAATCTCATTCCGGATGATTTTTCTAATGAAATACCTACTTTAATTTCATAAAAGCTGCACCACTGCAGCCACTCTTAAGGCCCCATTTTGGAGAAGATCGGCGAGCTCATCAAATAACAGAGCTGTTCGCCAGCCCCAGCCCTTTGGAGCTTTTGGTAAAAGTGTGCCTGTTTGCTTGAAGCTTCCAAACACCATGACTTCCCTCTTCGATGGACATATTAGCTGCATTATACGTTACAGAGGCCAAAAGAAGAACAGTCAGTATATACTATAGTCTGGCATAACAAGAACAGGTATGAGACCGACAAATCATTTTGTTCACTACGAGATATTACCTGGTAGCGGGCAGTAACCTTTTCACGAGAATCGACATACATCTGCACCTGTTTTGGCACACCATTAAAAACCTCAATCAACAACTTTATATAATCAGATATTGAATGTCAAATAAACATATATAATAGATTGACACTTTATAATAGCCAGCAATTTCCTTGGTGGCTCCTCTCAAAGTCCTATTTATTTGCCATTGATATACAGAACTAGATTGATCATGATTGTAATGTGAGAAGAATACAATCTACTTCTTTGCCAGTAATGCACATATAAGTAGATAGGAAGCAGCACTCATCTCTCTAATTAACCCATATGATAAAACAATCAAGACTAAGCTAACCTTTCTATACGGATCAGTAATCTCAGCTTTACGTCGGTGGATAAATAATCCTGAAAAAACATATTATACGGACTTCATTCAGCTCACTTAAGCAAATTTATTCATATAAAACTTGGACAGGTGAGCAAAAAATGCTGCGGATGTATATCAATGCTTAGAACAGTACCAAGTGTTCGGCGTCCTTGAGGGTCCTCGTCATTAAAAGCCTGAACACTAATCTATAAATTTGAAAAACAAATCCAATCTCTCTTAGATCATGAAAAATGAGATTTAAAAAGAGTCATAACATAGTAGATCTTAACCAGCTCATAGCGAAAGACAAATGTTTGTATACACACACCTTCCATAGAGAACCAGCATAAAAGACTTCTGATGAGTGCTTGACTTGGCCATCACTGAGTCTGTGTACATCCTCAAATTGCACCCTGCAGAACATGGGAGCAAGAAGTGAAGTGACAAGGTAGGGTAGAGGCATAAAGAGGGATTGTTTTTGAGTAGCAGGATGGATAATATTACATGATGACTGATCATACTTAGGAATTGAGCACACACTGCCATTACACACACAATCCAATCCTAAGCATAATGAATACAACAAGCTATCTGAGCTAGGAGATTATATGAAAGCAACCTAGACACCCAAAAGAATTTATATTCCAATGTTCAAGAGTGAAGATCTGGCATGGGTCACCTAAGCAAGAATATTGTATCTGCAGAAACTGTAACACAAATAGAAAGGAGCACATACCCAAAGCGGAACGGAGGGAAGTGACTTAAGGGTGTTTTCATATCCAATGAAATGGGGGAACTGTTTGCATTCTCCCACTCAATTCCAAGTGCTTGGTCTGATGGCTCTACCATCTGCACAGGTGGACCACTAGAACTTGGCACTGACATGGAGGTTCCAGGCATTCGGCTTTGCATATCCATCTCATAGCCCGTCTCTGTCTGCTCTACATGAGCATTACCTGCACTGTTACCTCCTTGGCTTAGCCCAACCAAAGCTGTCAATCCATCTCCTGACAGCTCTGCATTGTGATCAGCTCTAGCCTCTGAGTCATCATTGGCAACAGACTGCTGGCCATTTCTGTTGCCTATGCCAAATGGCACACGAGAAAAGACAAACCGAGTTGGAGGCCAAGTGGCTGTTGGGACAAATGTGGTTCCACGTCCAATACCTGCAAGACCATCAATAGGACCCCTGACATGCACACGTACAGGCCTGAAGAGGCCATTTCCTTCACCTGAAGCAGACTCGGCGACATATATACCGGAAGAGTTACTCTGATTATGCTCTTGCATATAGTACCCGGTGGTACCTCCGTGTGGGAAAGAAAATTGCTGTCTGCAACTGCATGCTACGCTTGTAAGACAGCAACTTTTGCATGTATCAGCGCCAATTTCTTGAACTCTCTGGCTCAATAGCATCTATATGATAACATACCAACTATAAGTAATCAAGGAAGTAATAGGTATTATACTACTGGACAAATAAGTAATCCAATCACGTGAAAAGCATGTAAAAACCTAACAAACAAGATGTTTGAATGTGGTGATGGACAGAGAGTCCTTGGGCCTACTCTGCAGGTCCATTAGACATTATATTTGCTGAAGTGATTTCTAAGCACAATAGTTTATATAAGAGTTTGAATGGCCTACTAGACTAGGCAATATGAATACGAGGTGAGGAATATTGAAAATACGTAACTAAAGCTGCTTTATGAAATAGATTGACACCGAGCCATTTCTAGTGCAAAGTGAACAAAAGAAAGTACGACCTCTTTTCATTAGCATATTCTTTCTATAGCAATAAGCAAAACAAAAGTAAACAAAGTGAGCAGAAATGTACCTGCAGCCAAAGACTATCATTCACAGCTTTGCAAGGGAAACCCATTTCCTCAAGTTGCTTTCTTACATTCAATAGTGCCTCAAAAGACATGTTGCAGTATAGAAGAGAACCTCCTTCAAATATATTTACAAATGCATCATACTCCTCCCCACCAACCCCAAAGTCACGTTTACCGTAACCTTTAAGCTGTCTTCTGCCTACAACCCTGCCACCCCATGAAAGAGGAGGCATGCCACATCTTCCCCAATCATTTGGCATTAGCTCACTACTTGAAGAGTTCATTGACGAGTATTGCCTTGACTGGTCCCTGCCAAGCCAATTATTGTTATTCAAATGGTAGCACGACCCTTCATCAGATGGCCCCTCCATAGCTCCTCCATTTTCCCCCAATCTACTTACTCCAATACCAATAGGCACTTCCGCATAACATGATGTTCTCATTGCATCCATGTCAGAAAATGTATTAAATGATGAAGGACCTCCCATGCTGCAGTTGTATCCTGGCTCGAAATTTGACTGAGGGTAACCAACTTGTTGCACTTGCTGTTTGGCATTTGAACTTCCTGTTTGGAAGTCAACTACACAGTCTGCAAGCTCTATCAGAAGGTTACGAGCAGTATTATGTCCCTCTAAATTATCTTTTAGAGTTAAGCGCCCCAATTCAGACTCCAACCTTTTACTAGTGAAGCTGTCAGTCAGATTCTTTCCCTTTGCTTTAGAGGAATCTATATGAGCATCCATCCCTGTCTCCGAACTGGAACTTCCATGATCATAGTCTTCCTGTTTGCATTGAGCACCCTTTGAAAGAAATGTGCACAGCGCCAGTTCAAACCTTTTCATGAAAAAGAAAACATATAAATTTTAATAGGAATTCAAGCTGTGAACAATTAAATCCGGTTCAAAACCATCAATGCTCCCTACCGTTTCTCTTCACTGGGTACCCAGAGCTCGTCAGAGGTGAGCAATGCAAGCAATGTTTGAGATGAAAGTCTTGGAAGCACCTGTCCATGATAGGAAATACAAATGCAGAGCATTAGTATGCATGAAGACACTCATACATACATTAACCCATAGGAAAACAACAATAACTAACAACATGAATCACATAAAGAGCAAACTGAGAGAACACAAACCATATCTCTCTAAGCATGAGGAAAATGATAAATATGCTTATGAAATGAAGAGAATGAGTTTCCCAGTATTCTTAATTGTCCTTCTCTCTCTCATTTTTTTTTTATAATTTTTTTTGTGTGTGATCTTTCTCTCAACTTTGCCCAAATTATTGCATTAAAACTGAAGAAAACATGAAAAAGAGAAGCAGACGACTACTAATACCCACAAGATACAACAATGCAGAAATGTTCTTTTACCTCTTTCAACTCCATGGCACCGCTTTGACAAAGGTACCCCCAGCAAGCATTTCTTACTCGTTCTCCATGTATGCCATAATCTTGCCCCTCCGCAAACACCTGAAAGCATCAGGAAACTCACTGTTAACATAACAGAGATACATGCTGTGTATCTCAATCACACAGACTGGCAGCACAAGAATTTTCAAAACCTGATATGCTAAGAAGTTCGAAGTCCACAGTTCCGATATAATAAAGTCAGTGCATATTGCACACAAATCCTGCATTCAAAATACAAACCAATCACACACAAGTCCAGGCATCACAAATCATCAGGAAGTGCAGTCGTAACGATAATGTGATACCTGAAGATCAAGAAAAGAAGCAGCAGCAAGTACACGAAACGCATTGGTGTCACTCAGCTTGGGGTGGTGGCCATACAAGTAAGCCAGAGCTGTCGTGATCGCCTCGGCATTGATATTCTTGTCATCCACGTGCAATGTCACGACCGGAGCATTGGCTTCTTTCCAAGGTCCATGAAGCATATTCCTATCAGTAATTCAACAAAAACAAAACTAACATTCTGATACTATTTTCAAAACAAAACAGAGCCAAAATCACAGAAACCAGTGACGGAAAGGGCATTTAGGTAAATTGAGACCTGAAGTAGGGGCTGCGGGAGAGGATGAGGCGGTGGAGGTGGTAGGTGGAGCCCAAGGCGAGGACGAGGATGTCGGAGAAGGCGCCGGAGTTGAAGCCGTCGGTCTGGATGTGGTCGCAGAGGGAGGTGAGGTTGCAGTCGAGAGCGCGGAGCTCGCCGCTGCTCCGGTCGTTGTCCGAGTGCTGCTGTTGCGAGGGCTGTATCGTCATTTTCATCTGCGGCCCGAAGCACCGCGTCGCCGCCGCCGCGTTGCTGGTGCTGCTGCTAGGGTATTTCGGTTCCATTTTTGCCCCTCAATCGGAGATTATGTGAGTTTCATGAGAGAGAGTGTGATACTAGTGAGTGATGATGGTGAAGATCAGGGAAGCCGTCTCTGTTTCTTCTTCTTCCGGACCAGTTGGTAAAACCAGAACAAAACCACCTCTCCGGAAACTGGATCCGGGCCTGGGTGTAACCCGACCCGACCGACCCGAATTTCTATTAATCCGCGTAGGCGATACGACGCCGTTTCGAGCCTGCTTTCAAAGTTGAAAGTCGTCATCGTCTTTGTTCTTGGAAACTAGAGGAACTCTATCACTCTCGTCAGACTGGTGAAACCCTAAACCCCCAAATTGCCTTTCGCCTCAGGATTGTCTGGTATGTGAAATTTCCAAGTCCTTAACCATTCTTTTCAGACGTTTCTATAGCTGGGATATAGTTTTAAAAACTGAAATGATTAGAATTTCGTGTTTTTTGGAATTAAGGTATGGTTTTTTTTTTTTCCCACAATTTCTCATGAAATAGGAAGAGGAAATGACTGGAGGTTAATTGGGTATGAATTATAAATGCCCATCAGTTTGAATTTTGTTTTTTATTTTTGAAATGGTGCATTTGCCATTGCAGTGCTTTTGTAGTTTGTATTGTATTCATGGTTTGCCCTTTTCTTTTGGTTTTAGTGTTTATTTTTTGTGTCTAAAGGTGTATAAACAAATTAAAGGGAGTGGCTTGCTGTGTGTTACTTAAGTAGCTTTCCTCTGACATGGCTAATTTGTGTTGATTCTCAATGTAGATTTGGAAGGAAAGGGGGCATTGTATCATATTTGGGGATGAATTAGTGAAGATGCTCCTAAGAAAGCAAGGTAACTTTGACGTGTTGGGATGGTAACTTTGACGTGTTGGGATGCTTTATGTTCTGTTTAGTAAGATCTCAAGTTTCTTTGTGTTTTGATGGTCTTCGTTTTTCTAATTCTGGTGACATGTATAACACATTTCTTTTATGCAGGAATACGTCATTTAGACGGATTCTGTAGCATTTACAATTTTTCCAAGAGGTTTTCGTCCTCGCCAAATGGGACTTCTTCTGGAGTTGATGGGAAAGTTGGTTCCTCAGTCGGTGGGGTTAATCGTGATAATTCTGGGAAAGTGGAGGGTGTGAGACAAGTAGTTGATGGTGTGTGCCAAGTCCTGGAGGGTGGTCCTTGGGGACCTGCCCTTGAGAATGCTCTGTCTGCACTTGACGAAAAACCTCAACCAGAATTAGTTATTGGAGTCTTAAGGAGGCTGAAAGATGTCGGTCAAGCAAATAATTATTTCCGCTGGTGTGAGAAACAAACAGATCAAGCACACTGTCCAGAAGTGTACAACTCACTTCTCCTGGTCATGGCCAGGAGTAGGAATTTTAAGAGCTTGGATCAAGTTCTGGAAGAAATGAGTATTGCCGGAATTGGTCCATCAAATAATGCATGTATAGAGTTAGTTTCAAGCTGTGTCAGGTCACAGAAACTTAGAGAAGCTTTTGATCTACTGCAAACCATGAGGAAGTTCAAATTCCGCCCGGCATTTTCAGCCTATACAACTCTGATTGGAGCTCTGTCGACAATTCCTGAATCTGATCTAATGCTGAAGCTCTTTCATCAAATGCAGGAGCTAGGCTATGAAGTTACTGTGCATTTATTTACAACTCTTATTCGTGTCTTTGCCAAGGAAGGCCGAGTTGACGCTGCCCTCTCCTTGTTGGATGAGATGAAGAGCAACTCTTGTAATGCAGACATTGTTCTTTATAATGTTTGCATAGACTGCTTTGGCAAGGTGGGTAAGGTGGATATGGCCTGGAAATTTTTTCATGAAATGAGAATGAATGGTTTGATGCCTGATGATGTGACATATACGAGCATGATAGGTGTGCTCTGCAAAGCTGAGAAACTAAATGAGGCTGTAGAGCTGTTTGAGGAGATGGATGCCAACAGGAAAGTACCTTGTGTGTATGCTTATAACACCATGATCATGGGCTATGGGTCTGTTGGAAAGTTTGATGAAGCATACAGCTTATTTGAGAGGCAAAAAAAGAAGGGGTGCATTCCGAGTGTAATTGCGTATAATTGTGTTCTCACTTGCCTAGGGAAGAAGGGAAGATCTGAAGAAGCGTTGAGGGTTTTTAATGAGATGAAGACAGATGCAGCACCCAATATTTCAACATATAACATTTTAGTAGACATGCTTTGCAGGGCAGGTAATGTTGAGGCCGCTCTGCGGGTTCAGGATGATATGAAGGAAGCTGGCTTATATCCTAATGTGATGACTGCAAACATAATGATTGACCGACTCTGTAAAGCACAGAAACTTGATGAAGCATGTTCTATATTTGAAGGAATGGATCATAAAGTTTTCATGCCAGATGCAGTGACATTTTGTTCTCTTATAGATGGCTTGGGAAGACGTGGAAGAGTGAATGATGCTTATAGACTTTATGAGAAGATGCTAGATTCTGATCAGATTCCAAATGTTATAGCTTACACATCCCTCATCAGGAACTTCTTCAAGTGTGGGAGGAAGGAGGATGGTCACAAAATATACAAAGAAATGGTGCGTAGGGGCTGCTCTCCCGACCTGATGCTCCTTAATACCTACATGGATTGTGTTTTCAAGGCTGGTGAAACGGAGAAAGGTAGATCTGTATTTGAGGAGATTAAGGCTAGAGGATTCATTCCTGATGTGAGGAGCTATTCAATCTTAATTCATGGCCTTGTCAAAGCGGGTTTTGCAAATGAAACCTATAAATTATTTCATGCGATGAAAGAACAAGGTTGTGAATTGGACACTCGAGCTTACAATGCCATCATTGATGGATTCTGCAAATGTGGAAAGGTGAATAAAGCATATCAGCTTCTGGAGGAAATGAAAAGTAAGGGTCAGCAAGCCACTGTTGTAACTTATGGTTCTGTGATTGATGGGCTTGCCAAGATTGATAGACTTGATGAAGCGTACATGCTTTTTGAAGAAGCAAAGTCGAAAGGAATAGAATTGAATGTTGTTGTTTATACTAGTCTTGTTGATGGGTTTGGGAAGGTGGGGAGAATTGATGAAGCATATCTAATCATGGAAGAGTTGATGCAAAAAGGTTTGTCACCTAACGTGTATACCTATAATTGCTTGCTCGATGCACTTGTTAAAGCTGGTGAAATTGATGAAGCAATTGTATCCTTTCAATCTATGAAAAATATGAACTGTACACCCAACTGTTATACTTATAATATTCTCATAAACGGTCTTTGTCGAGTTAGAAAATTCAACAAGGCTTTTGTGTACTGGCAAGAAATGAAGAAACAGGGAATCGATCCCAACGCAGTCACCTACGCTACCATGATCTCTGGACTTGCAAACGCTGGGAACATAAGGGATGCTACTGGGCTTTTTGAGAGGTTTAAGGCTAGTGGTGGTATTCCAGATTCTGTTTGTTATAATGCTATGATAGAAGGTTTAAGCAGTGGAGATAAGGCAATGGAAGCATATGCACTTTTTGAGGAAACCCGGCGGAAAGGCTGTACTATTAATACCAAGACATGTGTTGTTCTATTGGATGCGCTGCACAAAGCTGAATGCCTTGAACAAGCAGCAATAGTGGGTGCTGTACTGAGGGAAACTGCAAAGTCTCAGCATTCATCAAGATCATGGTGACATTGGATATTCTGCAATTTACTGGAGTGGGGTCACTAGTTGTGTCTCACTTGGTGGTAAAAAGGGTCTTCTCCTTCATGCTGATGGGCAGATACTAGGAAATGAAAGATATCTTGTCTGAAGTCTTCATTCCATCAACTCCAAAGCAGATTGGAGCGACTCCCTGCAAAGGTAACTCCTTTTGGATTTAGAATGGCGTTGTCAAAATCATATAACTGCAGTATAATTTACTTTCGGGGATATCATCATGTCATTCCTTGAATTATAGTTGATGACATTGCTCTTAGTAGATGAATGTTCCAGTCGTGTGTAACCTTTTAAACTGTAGGATACTGTGTGTCAAGTGTATGTTTGATCAATGATTGATGTCTATTGGCACAGGCACACAGTAAGTTTTTTTTTTTTTTTTTTTTTTTTTCATTCGATCCACCATTCAAGACCAGGCTGATCAAACCTATCCCTTTTTTGTTGGATTCATAAAGTGACCCATAGTATCAGTAAAAGCGGTCTGGCATTGGTCTGGTAGATATATTTATATTTTTTCAACTGGTAATAATTTCTCAAGAAACCTATGTGGTCTCTAGTGTTGATATTGTATCGGGAGTTCTGATATGATGGCTTTCCTTGTTTTCTCAAGATCCCCTGATACGTGTATTGACCAAACACTGGTGAATGCAGGTAGACTTTCAGTTGCTGGATTCAAGGAATCTAAGTATTGACAGTAAGAACTGCAGTTGCAGATAACAGCTGCAACCCTTATTCCATGGACATGAGTTTCTGTCAAGAAGACGAGAACCAGTGGTGCTTGATTTCAGAGCCTTTCTAATAATTCTGGATATTAACTTGAGAATAGCTGGTAGCAACATGAAGTGCTCTGAAGCAACTGTAAATGTAGAACTTCCTCCCAACCATGCAGGACAATTTTGTATTTATATATATATATATATTCTTCACAATCTTTTTGTAATCTTTAGCATGGATAAGTCACAAGTGATATGCTCATCTGCAAAGCCAGTTTCCTTTCTCATTACCATGAACAATAATCTTCAGTATCATCACACTAGTATTCCATATACAGCTGTTGAACCGAAGTCTTTAATCTGCAACTGTGCGCGACTCGGTTACATTTTTCTCTTTTCCCGTGGAAAGGGTTTCGTCTCCCCAAACAGATGCTCTCCAGAAATTTCAATTGGATACATACCAAGTTACAACAATGAACATAATCAGTGACATTAGTAAGAGGTACAAATTCCTACTCAAAATTCGTTGCTAAATATAGCTACTCGTTTTACTGAAGGTGTGGCGACTGTTCAGACTTTTTTTTTTTTTTTTGGAAGAACCAAAGAAAGAAGTTTTAGCAACTGTGGAGAGTAACTTTGAAGCAATTCATTGACATCAAATTCAATGGTAAAATCTAAACAGTAAATGTTATAATGCCACGCGTCCGGGTGTCTTATGTAACCGTTACAAAAGAGAAGAGAATGTCTCAACGGGTCTCTCTCCCTCTTTTTCAAAATTCAAAAATTTCAAACATAACAGCAACGACATAAATTCACTTTCTTTATCTGCAATTCTCCATCAATCAATCCCTCTTTATCATCAAAACCCAAACACATTCGCATCCCCATCTCTTACACTTTGTTTCTTTTCTCTGTTTGTCTCTGATCTCATGGCAATGGCGCTCAGACCCATCGACAATGCTCTCCCAACCACACCGGAAAGACTCAAAAAGCCAACCAAAGTTGCTGTTCCCACCCAAAAGAAATCTGATTTGGGCCTCAATGACGAAAACAAGGCTCCGCTTCCGGTAGCCGCTGAAGCCACCATTGACTACATCTCCTCTGAGAATCTCAAACCCATTTCAGACCCTGATTCCAATATTCAGGTATGTTATAATTTTGGGGTTTCCATTTTTATTTAGACCCTTGTCCAATATTTAGAGCATACCCAATTGATTTTGCCATGAATATTTAGAGCATACCCAATTGATTTTGCCATGAATACCAGAGCTTGATTGAAGGACTGGACTCGAAGGATTGGATTAAAGTCTGCGAGTACCTGAACAATGCTAGGCGTTTTGCTCTGTTTCACTCTGATCTTTTGGTGCCTACTCTGTAAGTGTTTCTTTCTTTGTTTCCTATTCTATTGTCTATTTGAGATTTTGAGATTTATGGTTTTGTTGACATGTATATGATGATTATATGCAGAGAGAAGGTGATGTTGGTGTTGGTTAAGTCTATGAAGAATCCGAGGAGTGCTCTGATCAAGACCTCCATCATGGCTTCGGCCGATATCTTCAATGCCTTCGGTGACAGCTTGCTTGACTCCACCACCTCTGATGCATTTGATCAAATAGTGTGTACCAAAACTTTTGTTTTACTTTCTTAGTTTCGATCGTATTACTATTGTGTTCTGATAACATTTCGATTTGCTTGATTGCAGCTTCTGCAGCTGCTGCTGAAAGCTTCACAAGATAAGAGGTTTGTTTGTGAAGAGGCAGACAAGGCGCTAAGCGCAATGGTGAAGTCCTTGAATCCTCTGCCTCTGCTTAATAGGCTTAAAGCCTATGTCACCCATGCTCACCTCAAAGTTAGGGCCAAAGCTGCCATATCCATTTCAACCTGTGTCTCTAAGATGGTAATAATATTAAGAGATTAGAATTGTGCAATTGTCACTTTAAGCATATCTTTCTTCTAAAACAAATGGGATTGTTCTATTGATTTCAGGGGCTGGAAGGAATGAAAGATTATGGACTGGTTGCTCTAGTTAAAATGGGGGCAGATTCCCTGAATGATAGGCTGCCTGAGGCAAGAGAAGCAGCAAGGAGTATTGTGACTTCGGTCTACAATGCTTACACTGAGAATGAAGAGGAGAAGCAGGAGGTATGGCTGAGCTTTTGTGAATCAAATTTGACACCAATTCATGCTCATGCCATGGTCAAGTTTACTTCTTCTCAGTGACTTCAAGTTTCCAGTGTGAAGTGGTTATTCTGGTGGTAGCAGCCAGCTACAATAGAGGAGTGCTATTTCCAGTTTCATATAGAAGCTGTTTTCACACATTTCAAGTGGATGGATTTCTTTCTTTATAATGAAGTTGTTTTGGTCTTGTGAAGTTTGAATGTACTGTTTTTGTTTGCCCTCAACAAATACAATCAGTAGATTTCAATGTTTGCAATATAATTTCATCTTACCCAAAAAGATGCTACTTGAATTAACTGAATAAAAAGAATAATAAGAGACATTGTAGCATTTCACCAACAAAATCAGACCCATAGAACAGCCATAACATTCATCAAAACTGTAGTCCAAAATCTTCATCCCCAAAAGGCCGCAGTGTTTCTCCATCTCTACAAGACTAGAACAATGTACAATGAGAAATTGTACTCATCTAAGTAAATCTATATTCCCAACTATATGATGAACACACTAATTCTATGTTAGAAATATTTCCCTACTGAGATCATATAAAATAAGAGGAAACATTTATGGGAAGATCTCTATGAGCCACAACTGCACCCTTCATGATATCTTTGCTGCGACTGGGGTTCATCATATATTCTTTGTATATCCATAACCACACAGAAATGGTGCACTCTTGGTTTAATCTGATCATCCTTCACTTGATATTGTGGAACTTTGACCAAGGGCATTTTGACATCAAGAATGATAAGAACTCTATAATCAAAAGCCATCCTGATTGGAGAAGAACTAGACGGAGGAACAAAAAAAATTGCAAGCACTTCAGTTTTGAATGACCAAAGAGCGCAAAGCCATTTCAACTTCAGCAAAAGGTTGCCCGGCATACAGCTTAAGCTGCCCCTTCTTCACAACAATTACCTTCATGCCATCTGATTTTATAGCCTTATGAAGTTCCTGAAAAAATAAAAAAGTCCCTTACTCATCTAGGCACTGATGATTCTTGATAAATGTAACAAAGCATGCTCAAGTGTTGCGCATACTGATCTTATGTTCAGAAATTCTTACTTTATTTGGTAAAGGAGCAGCATTGGCCGTGAAATCATCTTGATCTTCAAAACAGGATTCCAAAAGGAAACAGAAGTTATGGGCATCACCACGGTCCTCAAAAGCAACAGTGTAGGAAGCATCACTCCCTTTTGGGGACTGAGAATTGAGTTCTATGCTAAAAAGCCCTCCTTGCCCATCAGAACCTCTACACATAAAAATTACCTGACATAGGATACAGGACATTCTGATGGTTAGTTGGAGACATAAAACGCTTATACCAAGCACACAAAAAAAAATTTCAATGAATAGAGTAGCAGCTGGAAGGAGTGAAAAGATTACGAAAATAAGCAAAGAATTGATGCATAAACCAAAAATTGAGTCAGTAATGAGTAATGACTAAGTGAAGTGAAATGGCTGGCCATGACATCTTGGTTAAATGTAACGAAGCCCAGTTGCTAAAACGATTAACCATGATTGTGAAGACAATTTCTAAAATAGTACATGTAGGAAAAACAGTATAGTAAAGACTAAGAGAAGTTGACTACATACTAGAACATAAGGAAGATGCAACCACCAGGGAGCAGTTTCATTGTCTGATTTCTTGCTGCTGGCTTTGTTAGCCAGTGCTTGTTTGTCGACTTCTTTCTGTTTTGAGCCACTATTCAAACTCAGCACAGCAGGACCATCAGACTTTACTGTAGTTCCCTGAATTTTTTTCTTGAAGCTTGCAGGGTTTTTCTTCCCAAATCCTCTTGGTTTGATTGATTTTACATCTTCTGAAGATGACCTCTCTTGTATTGTCCTGTGGACGGTACCTAAAATTCAACAAATCAATAACCAAACCAAACTAAGAACAGATTGTGTATTTATGCAATTTAACAGCTTTACCATTTTGTGGTTCCATATCTCTAGCTTCTCTGTCATGTCCTTCACCTAACCTCCCAGTCTCTTTCTCCAAATTCTCTCGCAGGTTCTGCTTACCTTGAGCTTCCAGAAATTCCATACCATCAGTACGAACACTTGCATTTCTCCCAACTTCATCTACACCACCAGAACCTCTCTTATTCATAACAGCGCAATCATCCTCTTTCTCGCCTCCAAAACCCTTCGGATCCCTATTCACCTCAGCAGTCGGAGTCTTAAACTTCAGCTTCTTCTTAAACATCAACCCATTCCCCTCATTCCCATTCTCATCACCCTTCCTCGCCCCATCTTCAAACTTCGCAGCCATTTCCATAAAATTCATAAACGAACCCGGCAACTTCTCCCTTTTCTTAGCCAACCTCTTCTGCAAGCTAACCAACTGATTCCCAACCTCCTTTTCAATCCCCAGTTTGTTCTTCGACACCGAAAACACATCATCTTCACCATCATCACTCCCCGTGGCCTCATTCTTCTCAATCTTCCGCGCTTTCCTCGCCATTGCTCTAATCTCTTGAATCTTCTCTCCCAATTTAGACTCATCAAACCCAACCACATTGCCGATTTCATCCCCGGAACTCGAATTCAAATCCGATTTGCCTAAACTCTTAGACTTCCTATCCTCATCAGGATCACTATCTCCCAATAACAAAACAGACACAACAGTCTGTATCACAAACAGCCCAACAAAATAGCCCCCATATTTTAGCACATCTCTCGCAGAAAATTTACCAATAATACCACTGAGCTCCGCCGTCGTCTCCGACGCCGTTAATTCCTCAACTTCGGCTCCTCCTCCTCCCAAAACGATGTCGCCTCGCTCGGAGCTGTGCTCGAGTTCGTGGCACTGGGTTACCGGAGATTCAACTATGGGGTGTTCGGGATGGATAGGGGTGTTTAGGGTTTTGAGAATTTTGGGGCGTAAGTAGTTTTTGCGGCGAGTGGGTTTGGATGGTGGGGAAACGGAGGCGGATAACGGAATTTTGGGCGGCGCGGGGGCGGGTAAGATGGGGCGTGCGAGAGAAGGGAAGGGAGCGCAAAGACGCGCACCCGCCATTGGAGATGAAAGGAAGGTTCGAATGTTTCGTCTTGATTTGTATTTATGCATCGTGGCAACGGTGTCGCTGTTAATATTTTTCACATTTTTGTTACTGGGTAAGTCCTCTAATGTACAATGTGTCAAGCCAAGGCCATGCCCGTGCCTAAAAGAACAAGTAAAGAGTTGCACGACATTTGGGGATCTATGAGATTTTTTTTTGGGTGAGAATTGGGATCTATGAGATTAGAGTTAGGTATTTGAAGTTATGATAAGTTAGATACGCACAGAACCACTACAGGTGGTCGAGTTGGTAAGAGCCTACGTGTGGAACCTCTATACCCATGTTCGAATCCTAGCCGATGTTAATTAGAGTTAAATCCCAATTTATCCTTGGTGGTCAGGGGGATGAAGCATTCTGACATGATTCCTCGGCGCGAATTAGTCTCTGAGCCTGGAAGGCCTTTAAAAGTACCATCGTTAATACTCTTAAAAAAAAAAAGGTAGATAAACATAGGGCCGAACTTGAGATTTAAAGACTTGAGACAAATCTTGAGAATTAATGGTGCCCTCTAATGGTCATACGACAAACAAAAAAAAAACAATGGCTGTTGTAAAAAGAAACTTCGCCGATTACATATAACGTATAAACAGTAAATGTATAATCTTGAATATGAAATTATGAAGTATTTTAATATCAGTCAAGTATAATGAACGCGGGAAATCGAGAAAGAAGAAAAAATCTAAGATTTTTATAAAAATTATATATACACATATATATAATTTTTTGGAAAAAATTTAGTTTAGTACCCTGAACTTTGGTGTTAAAATCAGTTCAATCTCTCGCTTCGAAAATTCATCTTTTTAGTCTGTTAACTCTCAAATGACTACACTTTAGTTCAAATTTTTATGTTGGCTCTGAAAATGACGTCAGCTGCTTACATGGAGCCGACAAGAAGGGCCCACGTAGTAATGTTGACTCTTAATTTGTAAGAAATGACGAAATTGACACTTGTGACTATTTTCCCTCCATTACGGCCTCGATTAGAGGCAACCTAGACCGTAAACCCTAATCTTAACATAACCCATACCATAAGCCTCCAAACCCTCTCTCTCCCTTCTCTCCTTCTCATTTGAAACCATCGAAACACATTGTAAACATGGAAAATCTGCGATAAATTACAAAACAACACGTGTACAAAGAATAATATAATTTTATTGATATGAATGCAGGTTACAAATCTTTGTGAACTCTTTTGATTCTATCTCCGAATATGGATTTGACTCAAGGGTGACAAACACTTGCTCTTGAGACGTAAGGGGTCGCGAGAGTTGATCACATGACTAGTGTTTGGGATTTGGATTTGGTGAAGAATTGGCTATTTGGGAGTTTTGATAGTTCTTCAAGTGATTTTGAGACTTCTAAGTTCTTGGGAGTGAATTTTCTCTCTTTTCTGTCGGAAGTCATCCTCTTGATATGAGAGGGGGTATTTATAGTGTCAACATACCTTCGTTTATGGCATGCAATGAAGACACCGAATTAATTGTACTTCCTTAACGGTAATAATTAAATCAATCAATTTTGATTAATTGATTTAATTACTAAATTTAACATAATCAAATCAGTCAGTCTTAATTGATTGATTTAGTTACAACCGATAAGTTCTTAGTAAGGGGCGTGCCACCTCGCGGACGAGAAAAGAAGGTTTGCGGAATCTTAACTTCTAAACAAGCGGGGAGTTCCGGTGCCACCTCGCGGATGAGGAATTATGACTCAACATACACCTCCGCGTCCGTGCGGACTCCGCCTCTCGATCCTTCACCAAGTCTCTTACGTGAAGTCCATTTCGTCTCGCCTTTATGTACCTCTACGTGAAGTCCATTTCGCCTCGCCTCCATGTACCTCTACGCGAAGTCCATTTCGCCTCGCCTTCATGCACCTCTACGTGAAGTCCGTTTCTTGATTCAATGCAAAGTCCTTTTCGCATGCGGACTGTGCTATCCAGCTGGCATTATCTCTGGCGGGCCATCACTTATCAACCCAATTATTTTGGGCTCGTCAGTGTGACGTGGATCAAGAATTTAATTAATATTCACTTAGACATTTACTGTCCAGTAAAACATTAATTTGGGTGTAAACATGTCCGACTTCCTTCTTCGATAATCAATTTAATTTAATTGATATCTGATTATTGATCGACATTTAATAATTGATTTTAGGGTTTTATTGTTGACCGACCATTCACACGTCGCCACGTGTTATTTCCGACGACTTTTCAACTCTGCCAACTCATGAGCCACGTATGCAATTTGTCGGGTCTACGTGTTGCTTAAATCATTCAATGATTATTATTATCATTAAATTTTATATGTTTACAAATGTCCCCACTTCAAGGTGCGTCGTAGCCATGTTGTCGTCATATGCCAGAGGCGTGACTTGAAGTCCATGCTTTTGTTGTGGATGGTTCTGGGTCGGCTCCTAGGGCCCCAATGTGTGGGGAATCGTTCCATTTTGTCAGAGTTCCCAAATTTATAGGGATTTCTAAATTTGTAAGGATTCCCTATTTTTGTAGAGATTCCTTGAATTTATAGGATACTCAAATTTTGTAGAGGTTCCTTAAATTTGCAAAGATTCCTATGTATTTTATTTGATTCGGTAAAGATTTCTGAGCACCGAATGTAAACTGAAAGAAACCTTTGATGTATTTCTTCTTTGATTTGATTGATTCTCCATAGTCAATGATTTCTGACACCAAATAATTTGGCGCCATATGGCGGGAAATCTTTGATTCCCTCTGTAATTTTCCAGTCTCAATGAGGAAATTACTTGCGTAACAAACCCTAAGACTACAATATTAAATTAGGGCTCTCGGTTTGAGCATTCTTCATCCCAAAGTCACAGTCGTCTTATTACGAGATCTCAGCAGTACTTTTTTTTTAATTTTTTTTATCTAACTGCTATGGCTCAGAGTTATATAATTCACTAGCATTTTTTTCTTAATTTTGTATTCGTAGATCGTAAAGTATTCTTTCGTTGCCCCCCCCCCCTCATCAGTAACAGCAAAAACCCAACCCGGTGAGGCACAACAGAGACTTAAGGCAGGGAGGTAGCACTTCTTTCGACAAATTTGTGAATTGTCTTCGTCAAAGGACAAGTCTGTGAGTCTTTACTTTGATAGGGACAAGTGTGAGTTATTTATCTCAACAACATGTTTCCTTGCACGATACTGATCTCTTTTGTTTTTGTTTTTTGTTTTTTTTCCCAGAATTACAGTGGTAATTAAAGAACGCGAACACTTAACCGCTTGATTTCTTCTACCTCTTGGACGTGGGATTAATCACTCAAAGCGTTTAGGCTTTGCGTACCTTGAAGACAATCTGAAGAACGCGAACACCTAACCGCTTGATTTCTTCCACCACTTGGATGTGGGATGAATCACTCAAAGCGTTTAGGCTTTGCATAGACGTACACCGCTCCATATGGCATTTTTCAAGAGTTTCAAGAAGGGCACAATCACTATCCTTGAAGACACCAACGACGTTCAAAGCGATGGCACCACCTTGTATACCTACCCTTCATTGACTGAGCCACACGCCCTCGAATCTCCCTCCTATGATGGTTCAGGTCATATTCCCAGGTGGACTTTCCAACAATCACATCAGCTAGCCACCTTTCAACCAGCCAAATCTGACATGACCCATCCCGGATTTCACCCTGAAACCCGTGGTAAATCCTGCGGGGTCCACATCCAAAGAAAATTTACCGAAAATTCGGCTAAACCTTCCTTGAAAATATACAACCCTTACTTGAAAATTCAACTTGACATTTCTAAACCAAACAACAAGGACAACATAAAATCACCAGCGGGTTATCAGAACATATCTAATAAGGAACGAATGACCATGAATAAAGATGAAGCGGAAGCAGCCTCTGACTACTGGACTAAGCCTCGACTCAATGTACGCTCAACCTCAATTTAACTTAGCCTGCAAATTGGGCATTTGAAAACAAAGGGTTCAGGGGAAAGTAATTTAAAACATTAGAGTGAGTGGACAAAAATAAACTAATTAATTTAACAAAACATAATTTTCAAAACTTTTCCAATTTTCCGATAAGCAATAAATTCATTGCCTGTAAGTGTTGATAACGCCTTCAAAAGAAAATCCCGAGAATACGGACTAGCCTCGCTAGTCAAAATATCGACAATAAAGATTTATAAAGACCTTTTAAAAAAAATATATCAATAAAAATGGACTAGCCCCGCTAGTCAAGATAACAACAATAAATAAGAAACAGATATAGCCATACAAATGAGCCTCCCAGGCTCGGGTGCCTCTCAGGCAAAAGTACTCTCATACTCCCTACACCTTCACGTTATGATAACAGAGAAGGTGCAGGGCTTGCGTGATGTCGTCGACTACATCACATCACCTGAATGCGGAAAGGGCTTGAGTAACCCCACTTAAAACATGGAAGCCACATCGCCTCGAAAGGCGGAACTACATACTAGCATGAATAATAACGATCCAACAAGTATGACATAATTAAAGAAACATAAATCCATATGAGTTTCCCCGAAACATAAACTATAAACTCTGCCTTATTTAATTTCACTTTGATTTTCTATTACCCTACAAACATCCCATAAAACAAATAACAAGCTCGCAAACAAAAGAGGACTTCTCAAAGTAAAGGGATTTTTAAAACTGTAAGATGACAGAACCCAAAATCCATACATTTTGAGACCCAGTAAAGCAAATTTTTTGAAAACAAAGAGAAAACGACCAACCCGATGAGATTATGCTAGGAAAAAACAAAACAGCATTACGAAAGCATGCTCATGCTACATCGTATGCAAGACAAATAAACCAAACCATATTTCTAGCCTCCGTGAGAATATCAGGACATGCTAGCTCTAGAACAATGACTTTTGAGGCCATCTCTTCTGGTGTTTTATTGACATCCTCCCACTCACGCTGCATTGTACATAATCTCATTTCTTAAACCGCATACGCATTAAACATTGCAAACTGAAACAAGAAAAGAAAAACAACTTACAATTTAATCTGGAAAAGGAAATTTGAATTCCTTAAAGCTGCAACCAAATTGGTGTGCGAGCTTCTTAATTTTAGTCGTACGATCAGTGTCCACGGCATGAGAATTGAAACTAGATTCTTTCTGCTTTTGAAGAAGCAGCCATTCTTGATGCAAGTCATGTATGGCCCAAAGTACCTGATATACAAAAATGAAAATAAAACATTAAGCATTTTCAACATTTATCTTTTCTTTATTTACTCATGATGACAACTTCACACAACTAGTTATTAAGACGATTTTAAGTACCTTATGCCTATGTACTCAACACCCTTTGTTTGAATAAAACACTCTTAGATTGGTTTCAACTGAAAACCAGTCCAGATCAAGTATTAAACTCCGGCATTGTTCTTTGCGGTACATGGCAATAAAGGGTATCTGAACACGAGAAAACAGAATCAAACAAACATATGAAATATAGATCAAAAAAATAAAAAAAACATAAAATAAAAACAGACAGTTAAAAAGATACATACCTCCAGCTTCTCGAAGTGATACATAGACAAAAATCTTTGAATGTCATCTGCCCTTATTGAGTCCACAAAGCCAGGAGTACTAGAAAAAACTGGATCTTTAGCGAGTTGGGAAACAATCCAGGTACTCTCCTCTTCCATGGCCAGTTCATTGAGCAAACCATTAAATTTCTCTAATAAGAACTCTACTCCTCACCACTAGACAAGAGATACAGTCTTAGAATCAGTAACTGAAAAATAACGTTTGTAGAACAATCAAGACCCAGCCATGAAATTCTCAACAGATCAGGCTACTCAAACCATGTACAAAGTCACTCACTTGAAACAAATTAAGACTGAAACAAGGATCAATTCTGCAAAACTCCGGATGAAACTTCAGTGTGAACGCAAGAACCTAAGGCCCCACCTCACTGAAAAGTGAGAACTTGGCCACCAAGAAACTCTGCTAAAACCTAAGGCCCCAAATCAAGATGAATGTTGTCATCTCTCCTCAACCATATCAATCTCATCAGTCTCATCGGCATATGCAACGTATACCACCATGCCGCTCCTCATGGTCATAGATAACGACTCTAAAGAACTTATTCCGATCTCTTTAGGTCAGAATAACGACTCTAAAGAACTTATTCCGATCTCTTTAGGTCAGAAACCATGAACCAGAGAGATGTTCATATTTTGGAGATTGAAATTACAAAGGTACCCCCGTTCATATCCAAACTAAATACGTGCACGGAAACAAAAGGTATGGTTTTACGGTCATTTTCAGAGAGAGAACGGGATTACTAACCCGAGCTTTTATTAACGTGGTTAATAATTTCCAACTTCATTTTGAACGGGATAGTGGGGTTGGATTCATGAATCTCACGATTGGTTTCCAAGTTTTAACTGAATTGATTGTAACTGGAATCTTTTGCCAAAAAATCGTTATTGGAATCGAGGAGGATATGATCAAAAATCAAGAGATTTCGGAATACCTGATTTCACTCTCGGCCATTAGAGTCAACAATTAAAAATATGTTCCATACATTACATCCTTCAATTGATTGTAACTTTATATCAAAAGGCAAACTTATCTGTAAAAAATCTGCTTAGTGTGCTGCAAGACTACCATACTGGGATACTACTAGACGAGAACGATGCGCCTCTGCCTGGCTGCTCAAACGACCAGCGCTTCAGCTGTAGCTTGTTTACTGTCAACCACATTATAGCAGCGGCTGCAAAGGGTACTGTGGTCCGGAAAGGAACCCACCTGAGGTGAGTAATTCCAGCATCTTTCGCACTTAAGGCCCTCAGCAGGAGACACACCAATCCAAACTCTAATGTTTTCATCAACTTGACATTCTCCTTTATGTGGTATATTCGCAATCCAGTCCTCTTCTAAGGATGGAAGAACCTCTGCCTGCACACAATTGTAAACCAATAAAACTCTGCATCAATATATGCTATGTTGGAAAACCTTTTCGATGACACAGCTTGCTTGGGTTTTGAGCCTGTGATTATTCACTTTTTATTTTGTTTTTTCACCAAAGAATAAGACAGTATATTTGAAATTTTAAGTATTACTAAGCAGTCATCACAGTAAGCTCATTTGCAACCCAATTCTTCTCTAAGGGATGTTTCATATTTAAAATTTCCTTACTACATAAGAAAATATTTAAGAAGCCATGTCAAATTTTGACTAGTCAAATCCAGAGTTGAATCAATGTCACACTGAAATAAAAAAATAATAATCCAGACACTACCGATGCGAAAGAAGGAAAGGTCTTAAGATACAGAAACTCCAGGTAACCATAACCAACCCACCTATGACCTATGTCTATTTTCCTACCAGTTAAAAGAGTTAAGACAAGGAACAAAATAAATGAAACCTGAAAATTTACCAAGTAGGTTAACAAAACCATTTCATCAGGGGAAAAATATGATTCTTGTCTTGACCACAAGGAGATAAAGCAATCCACTTTAGGCCTTAAATGCAGATACTCATATGGCTTACTTAAATATAGTCAGAACTATTGATGTAGAATACGAACATACCTGGGAAGTTATGAATATCTGGTTCAATGTGTCTGCATCGTTGTTGGCTGAAGACATTTGAACCAATCTCGAGGCTAAACCAGAATCAGATGTATGGAGGTAGACCTTGGCATCTAAGCTAGAGCCAATTAACTTTGTTGTACGAGCGACCTCCAACACTCTATTTACCTCAGTTCTCAGCTGCTCAAAAGCAAGTAAATATTATTAGAATTAAGTAAAATAGCTGGAGACATTAATTGTTTTTCAACATCTTTAAGTGCCTTCATTTCCGAGATTTATTACAAACAACTCCTAGCACAAGAAAAATCGCACATTTTATCTGCAGGGTTTCACAGGTGTGTGTGTGTGTGTCTATATATATTATATTATATATGCTGATCAATAAGATTTTTCTATTAAAAGAAATAAACAAAATGATTATGGAGTCAGACACCAAAGTTTAAATTCATGTCAAGCTACAGACTCAAGCCTATGAATGCCACACTACACTTTATTTTCTGCTAAAGTTACCTTAAGTTAACAAAACGTGCACAAGGAGTAACATAATTAAACAAGCTGTGTCAATTATCTGATATTTCACACTATAACTTTTGGACTAGAATGGAAAACAATGGCAGTAGCATGAAGTTTGATAAACTATAGGTCCTGATTTTGTAGTTTCAGATTTCCAAGAATATTTTCCCTCACAATACCATTTGTAATATAACAAGGGCATTCATTTGAACTGCAAAAGCCTTATTACCTCAAGAATTTTAGTCCAGAAATCAGTTTCCTCTTTAGAAAGAGAGAGCCATGTTCTGTTCGGAGCTGGCCATCTTGATTCAAAAACAAATTCAGCAACGGAGCCGTTTTTGTCGGTGTACTGGAATGGAAGGTTTTGCCATACATCCTCAGCCAAATGAGGAAGTATTGGAGCAATCACTCTCACAATGGAAAGGAGAAGTTCTGCAAGAACTGTCTGACAGCTTTTCCTAGTAAAACTTGTCGTGCCCCTGAAAAAGATAATTATGCTTAATAACTACTTGTGCAAATAAATACAATATCACAAACCAACACCATACATTAAGAAATGAAGCCTGATGAGCAATAAAAAATCCACGGAAGTTCATTGTGAAGGAGACATTCACAATGGAAGGTGTCAAATTATGTACACTAGGCATCTCTTTGAGCCTTCAGTCATTGTAAAACATGAATCTTTCTTCCGATGTAAATCCATTTAATTTAAATCTTTCACCACATTGCAAAATTATATCCATAAATTGCCAACACCAAATATTGCAAAAATATATACACAAATTGGCTTCTAAGTTCAGACGTAGTTGTTAATTAACCTGCAATGAATAAACTACATATCATTTGACCGAGAGAAGACATCTGGCATGAGAAGCCTACCAGGAACTCTTTATTACTCTTCTCAAAATCAGAATATGCGCATGAACTTGGTCTAAAATATAAAATGAGATGGTTATATTTCTCATTCTCTCTGGAAAGGGAAAAAGCAGGGACTGAGAGAGGTTTAACAATGGGTTTGAGTCAGTGACTGGAATTCAAAGAATGAAACATTCCAAATTTTCTTGTAACTAAAAAAGTGCAATGATTCACAAGTAGCTATGTTGTTCACAAATGTGAGCACCAAGTGAATGTCTTTTTGCAAATGTAATCTAGAATTGCATGACATGAGTAAGTGTACAGAAAATGTGAATTTGGATCGTAAAAGCATATATGTATCGTGGGAATAACAGAATAAAGACAGAAGAATCATACACTTGATTAGAAACTTGTAGGTAGAGCAGAAGAAAATTACCCAACATATAAGCGGTCTTTAGCAATATCAAAGTAGAAATTCGATAGGTCAACAATGACAAATCGCTGTATGATCTGAAAAAGAGAAAATGCTAATCAGGTAGTTGAATAGAAGCTTTGCCAGCTAAATTAAGAGCTAAGGGCGCATAATAACAGACTTTACTAGCAACAACCATTAAGAAACTCGTTAGCAACAATCTCTTAAAGGGACCAAGCATCAATACAGTCATGCTCCTTTCTTGAACATATTTCATTTATTAAAATACATAAACTTCTATAAGCTCTTTGTTGTAATGGCTCTATGAATTGGCATTGACACCACATATATTATGAACTCAAAAACAAAAACAATGTAGCAGTAGTTCCTGGTTTTAGTAAGACTATCCTGATATAGAAGTTTGGTTTGTATGCACCTCAGTTGCTCAAAATGTGGAAGCATTGCCCTTTTGTATATTAAAACATTGTTAAATTAAAATTCAAGATTCAGATAACCTCCTAAGAGATCTATCCTCTTGTTCTACTCCTTGACAAAGATATTTTTTCAAAGTTCATACACCTTAAGAGCTCAGAGAAAGATGGTCTCTCTTGCAGAGTGATCATCACTTTGAGCATACAATTAAATATATAAAATTTAAATAAAAAGTACCAGGAAAACATCTACCTGAAATATCTTAAAGAACTGATAATTTTCGTAGCACTCTCTGCTGTTGTTTACAAAATTTTCAAGTTGAAACAGTGCATGCTGATCAATCATGGGAAGATCGTGGTATGAAATAGCATCATCAGCCTGCCAACATGATGTAGTAATATATAAGTAAAACAACAAAGTAAGAGACATAATGCAAGATGGTAGTCATAATATTTGTATGAAATAGTTTTATCCAGGCAGTAGAGATGGGAAGCTTAAGAACAGTAAACAGCACCATTGATTGAAGATGTTGAACTGAAAAGTACATATTGGGAATGTCAAACATACATGCCAATCATGCAGATTTCCCAAAAGGTATCTCAATGTTCCTCGCAGTTTCCTATATATATCTGACATTTGACGGAGAACTTGAGCACCTATCATTACGTCGCCTGTATAATCGATGCTGGAAACCCAAAGACGCAGAACATCAGCTCCATAGCCATCCTGCGAACAGAGAAGCAAACTTTAAGTTTCCAGATGCTACTAGAGCTTGGTTTATGTTGTAATTGGTAGTTTAAATTCACTTAATAAGTTACAAGAATGATTGACCTTTTGGTTCTTTCCTCCTTCAATCACAGTTCTTGGGTCTACAATGTTACCCTGAGATTTGCTCATCTTTAAACCCTTCTCATCCAGTACAAATCCATGTGTTATGACAGTGGAATATGGAGCCTTTCCTGTATCAAAGAAAAGTGGCCGAGCATGTAGTCAGTAAGCATATATTACCGGTGAAGAAAAGTACTCGTTGTTTAATAAACACCTGCTGGCATACAAGTATATGGTACTAGCGTAGCAGTAGCTAACTGAAAGTCCAAAAAATGCCCCATCTCATTCCACCTTATGTATATTAAGTGGCTAAAGACTGCATTACACTGATACAGCAGCCTTGAGAGTTAATTTTATATATCTAACATAGCAACACATGTTGTCCTACAAACTTGGTCTTATTTGTGAAGTACCCTTCTTTGCAGCTATAATATCAAAACTCAAAGTGTATCGGGCATCCAAGATTAGGCCGAAAGAAACCCCACAAGTATGTTGTTCATGGAAAAATGAGTGACATGCTAGCTAAGCATGTGTCACATAAATATGAACTTGAGGAAAGAGTACAAATATCTCCCCTGTAGGTCTTCTTTTACATGAATGACCTTGGCTTTATTTAGCGACAATTAGACCTAGTGAATTGCTTAATGGTATGTTGATGAATAAAATAACTAATCAACCCTTTTCTTTTTTCGTCTATCCAATTCCATCCCAGCTATAGACAGAAGGAAATGTATCGAGCTGTTTTAGAATCAGTGACATTAGTATGTCATGCATACCATACTTTAAAAGAAAGCCCATCACAAAAGGTGTCTAAACTCATGATTCAAACTCTCTTTCCCGTCCCATCGATCAATTGCTTTCCTGAGTAAATATTCACTTGGGCTGGGGATGAAGGGGAGGAAACTAGTTGTTGAAAAACTAATCTATTTCTAGAATTCCTAATAGACCACGCAGAGAAAAAATGATGTGTGAGAATAAGTATGTTCTAACCAAGAAATAAAGGAATAGATCAACTCTGATATAGCTCTAAGTCAATGGTACTTGGTAGTGTATATTTGAAGTGTGCATATTAAGAAAATCTAGATTTGGTTCTGTGTCTTATTAACTGCTACTGGAGCTTCAAAGTTCAGATGAGGTAACGCGGGGGTTTAAAGATGAAGTTGAAGAAATGGAAGAATCTAGTCTTCTGACCATTTTTTTTTCTTACATATATATCATGTAGACAAGGAAACCATCAGCAAAGGTGATTCTTTTTCTGTCACTCTCGAACAGATCAAAAAATAATAATATTAGTAATAATAATAATAATAATAAATAAAAACCTACAAATTGACAGATTATGGTAGAACAGACCAAATCGGGATATAGGTGTAAGGTATCATAGTATGTGGTGACCAGAAGGGGTATTGTCATGCAATAGACCGCAGGTCTCCAATAAAAAGGTGGTAAATATAAGGGTCATATGTACTTATAGTGAAGCTAATTACACATACAAATGTCAATCAGTGGAAAGACCATTAACTTTTTAATTTGTGAACAAAACTGATTAAAAGAATATTGCATAGCATACTAGATAATAGATATGAACATGTTCAGGTGGTCATTACCTTTAGTAGCAACACTTGTTAACAAAGAACTCTGGAACCACCCACGATGCTGATCCATACCTTCCAGGTACAAGTCTGCAGGGAGACTAAGGCTATTTCTTTTTCCTAAAACTGCAGCCCAAGAAGAGCCTGAAACAGAATTTAATCATTTAGATCGATGTAAACCCATACAATTTCAAACCATGGAATCAATTAGCAGTAACAGAGTAAAGCCAGGTGCAGTTAAATAAGAACCAAAGTAGAGCGACATAATGATTCAACAATAATATGGCATGCAAAAAGATATTAGTCAATTCCATGTTGAATTACAAGATTTTTATACAATAGAATCATCAATTAGCCTCTATATGAAACAGATATAAACAAACTATTAGATATTAGTCAATTCCATGTTGATTATGTTTCGTCAAACTGGTTAGTATTAAGTCATTAGAAATCAGGATTCAAGACTCCCTTCTGTGAGAAAGTATAATCTTCAATAATGAAATTACCAAGATACTATCAAGCTACAAGGGATATGAGATGACTTCCTTTTTAGCAAGCTCAGACAATGTTGGTAACTATAATTGTACCTGAGTCGAACCACACATCCATTGTGTCAGTTCCCTTTTCATATTCGGATGCTTTATCACGATATTTACTAGGGAGAAGATCCTCTACCTTCATGTACCACCATGCATCGCTACCCTTTTCGGAAATTATAGCTGCAAAAATAGATAGTGAAAGCATCAAAATATAATACATAAAATAAATCATCATTCGTCAACCAGTCTACCAATGTGATCTCATTTATGCAGTCCTAGCATACAAGGATTAAGGATAGAAATCTTCTTGTCGGTGAGCCGTGGCTTGGTTGGTTAAAGTGTTTAACTGACAACTTTGAGGTCATGGGTTCAAACCTCACTGACATATGTAGGGTGTGTGAGTTATTAATAAAAAGTTTTTTTTTTTAAAAAAAGGATAGAAATCTTCTTATATGTACTATATGCAAAAACAAGGGCGTGCATGCACATACAGACAAGACATGCATGTGTGTAACAGATGAGTAGTAGCAGAAATGAAGAAAAGAAACTCTGCAGATGCAAGGGGAAAAGAGTCAAGCATTGACTCAAGGAAACATTAGATACAGTGCCATTTGGAGTACTGAACCAAGAGAGGAAGATGTGTATATCTAAGCGTTCTTACACTTGATATGATCAATAGTTTCTTCATTCATTAGAGGTTCCTTAGACTGGAGATGATAAAAGACTGGAATTGGAACACCCCATGTCCTCTGCCGCGATATACACCAATCTGAACGACTAGAAGTCATTGCAGATATTCTGTTTTCTGCCTGAAAACATGAAAAGTACGGTTAAATAATACGTACAAAACTATAAATGATCGGAAATTCAAGAATCACTAATTGAAATGTTCTCAAAAGCTACTAGGAGGCCTCAATCTATTGACAACAGAATGGTGAGTAGGGGCAGCAACTTTTTTCTTTTTTATTTATTCTAAGGTAATGCAGTCACTGAAAATTGAAAATCAGAATTCTGCTGTGCTATGAAAGCATAGTGAAATACCCACAAATGGAATCAAAAGGAGTCCACAGAAATAACATACTGTACACTTTTGCAAAATAATGGTGTGAGAAAACATGAATTACAATTAGCAGAGTATACTAGTCGAGCAAAGCAAATCTTTAATGCAGTCTGGAATCAATACCTTAGCTGGAATCCATTTTACATTGCCAATTGCATCCATAACAGCCTCACGAAAGCCTTCAACTGATGCAAACCATTGCTCAGTTGCCCTAAATATAGTGGGCTTTTTTGTTCTCCAATCATATGGATACTTATGTTCTGCAAAAGAGATGGTAGATTTATGTCACCCACTATAACCCTGTAATGAGGAAACATCCCTGAATATCCATTCAAGGGGTGGGAAAAACAACTTACTGTAGGATTCTTCCATGATAAGTGACAAATGCTCGTCCAAGTGTTTCACAATAGCAATATTGCCATCAGCAAGTACATCAAGCCCACAAAATTTTCCAGCTTCTTCTGTGAACTTTCCATTATCACCTACAGGAGAAAAAATAGGCAGTCCATACTTAAGGCCAGTGACATAATCTTCCTGACCATGTCCAGGAGCAGTATGGACCAGTCCAGTACCGGACTCCGTTGTGATATAGTCTCCCCCAATCACAACTGAACATTCCCTTTTGAATACTGGATGGTTATACCTGAAACAAAAGTTAGAACCAATACTTAGTGGGATAGTTTGGCAGATAGTTTTCACCCTTATCTATTAAGCCAAAAGACAGGATTTGGTTAAATCTTCAGTATCCCTCAAAACTCAAAATCCATTTGGTAATTATATGCTGAAAGAGAAGTAATACATCAAATGAGAGAGAAATCATCAAATACTAATCTCATGAAATATTAAAAGTTAATAAATGAATAACACAAGTTGACGGTAGACAAAACACCTCGAAGAACTGCCCGAACAATTTCCAATCCCAAGGAAAAAGCCTGCCCAGTTCTTTCTTTTTCTGTTAGACAAGCTGCTCACTTCACTTTACCGATGTTTGGTTTTGTTTAGGAAAAAAAAAAGTGGAAAAATCTTTATATTGAAACAAAAGGCAATGTACAAGGAGACAGTCAAGGAGTCCGCTTTAGATAGCTAAAGAGGGCAGCAAGGGGTAGAGGCTTAGCAGCCCATCTCTTAATGCTAACTCAAAGCTTAGGCTTGGTGGGGCTTATACTAAAACTGTTTTCCAGTTAAGAATAATGGAAGAATGATTATAATTTCTACAGTCCTTAGAAGTAGAAGCCCATAACTTAACTCTCTCCCACAGGTCTTCCCTCTCCACCCCGCCATAGTTTTCAAACAATCTTTTGTTTCTTTACACCCCTCTCCACTTGTCCAATGTTTGTGTTATCTTTCAATACATAAGAAAAAAAAAAAGACAAAATAGAAGCCAAATGGCACACAAAAAGTGTGAGTCAAGAGGCGAGTTCTTTGTGAAAAGAAAAATATAGTTATCCAGGATATAACTATAAGCATTCGTTGTTTGTAGGTTTCTATCTAAATATGTACCTCCAGTTCTCAAGATCTGAACCTGACACCCTTTTTCTAACAACAAGCTTCAGGCCCCATTTTGCTTCTAAAGTTGGCACAAGATCTGAAGCTACAATAAGGAAAGGCTTCTTTTCTTCCTTGAGAAAATTAGAAGGTGTTTGCTTGCTATTTCCGGCAGGTGAAGAAGCATCTTCAAAGGTTGACTGTACTTCAACAATGGCATATATAAGCTTGGCATTCACTGCAACCGCTGTGAATATGATACACAGAGAAGAAATAATTACTTAATAGTTTAATCATTTAAGGTGTTGCTTGTGCGACCTAATGAATATAACTTTAGCACTGGTGAATCAATAGCCTCAGAGTATGAAAAATAGAACAACGAGATTACAAGAACGTAGATGAATATAATGCTAATTAACAATAAGATGTGAATGCATAAATGTAACAAGATTACAGCCTCTCTTCCATTCTATTAGATTGGAGAGCTACTGTAATCTAGGCTCATTGATCTTGTATGGAGCCTGTATTTTTTCCTAGTCCAATTGACTGTTCCGCAGTTCTGCCATCTGTGGGATCTTATCCACTCTTTATGTATCTTCCCTTTTTTCAGTAACTTTTGTTCCTATTCTAAAGGCAAAAGTTCAGCTAATCTTCCACTCAAGCTAAACTGCACTAGGACCACAGAACTAGATCATCAACTAATACTCAACCAGAAAACAGTTGATACTTGTGTAGAATCGTATTTCCCTTGAATAAGGCCATGGAAGACGAGAAGAAGAGAAAGACACAGAAAGGAAGGAGGAGAAAACACAGGTATGGATTTTTAGGCTAAACTGATACCTTGAATAATTGTATTTCTGTTGAATATTTTCAGTATCATTGATACAGATTTATACAACTACAATTGTACGATTACAGCAATCTACATTTAAGACAACTAATATAATAGCTTAAAATCAGTGATTTGAGAAATCACTCTGAAGAGTGATTTGTGCTAATAACTTGTTGCCATCCACAACAAAAAGAGAATACACCCAGTCAAGAAGTTATAGTTGCAAAATGTCTAGGCCAAAGTAAATAATTGACTAGCATAACTAAGGCAGCTTCACAAAATGATTAAGTATTATGTACATATAGACATACAGGAAGAACCCCACCCATCGAATTGCTTTATAAGTTCTACTGAATTTTAGAGAGTCACAGAAAGTGTGCATAATATCATGTTATCACTATGAGATCCATGACTACAAAAAGGAACTACCATATTGAGTAAAAAGAAAAGAAAAGGTGCAAACACCATATGCTGCTACACAATTAGGATCTTCTTTAAATAAATAAAAAATATAATAATAATAATAATATAAAGAAAATTGGGAAAAGCAGCGAATATGTCTCACCAGAATTTGCTGGAATAGTCCAGGGAGTAGTTGTCCAAATGGCCAAGCAAACATCTGGATACTCATTCAATAAGCCACCTGAAGTTGGAGGTGCACTCACTAATTTGAAAGCGGCATAGATGCTCCTTGAAACGTGACCCTCCGGATACTACACATGTAATTCCAGTCAAAAAATAAGAACCATTCTGAGAGGTTTGAGCTTCCTTCACAAAATATCACAAGACTTTGGTTATGAAAGGATGCTCCTTCTTCCATACATGTAATATTCAAAAAATAATAATATATATATATGTATTATAAATGGAAAATCTTGATAAATTTGAAGTTCTCCTTTGGATAAGAGACACATTAATAACTAAATACCTCAGAGAAGTGCTTTCTTGAGGAAAATATAAAGTTGCAAGATAATGAGCCTGCTAAATCATTTTCAAATCTTCAGCAGAAGCTCCCAGTTTCAAACATAATTCCCATACTTTGCACATGTCCTAGCGCTAACATTTTCTAAATTTGGTTAAGCAGGAGATAATTGACATCTTAAAAGTGAGATTTACCTCCAACTCGGCCTCTGCAAGGGCAGTTCGTGATGAGGGACTCCAGTGGACTGGTTTCCTGCCTCTGTAGATGTAACCTTGAAGGACCATCTGACCAAACACTTCTATCTAGCAGATGGTGTGACACAAATGAGACAATCACATACTTACTCAATCACAGATAATATCAATATCCAACTACAGATAAGATCAACATAGTTAACTAGTAAGAGCAAATATAGGATTCTTTTCAATTATTTAAAAATTTTAAATCTGCAAAACATTAATAGCAAACTTCTTTATGAATGGTAGTTCTTATTCTGCTTTTAATGAAATTAGTAAAAGTTTGTGCGTATGATATAGAACAGAACCTTTTACCACTTTTTAGAGGTTACATTCAATTTTAATATTCTTAACAAAGTAGCATGAGGGAGATAATAACTACCTGAGCAGCTTCATATTCTGGATCAAGAGTCAGGTAAGGATTACTCCAGTCTGCCCATATTCCATAACGCTGAAAAGAGATGGCACAATTAATGATCATTAATATTGAAGCAGAGGATTACCACCTACTTAAGGTTAAATTATATACTTTTTTCATAATAGAGACAATTAGAAAAGTAAACATCCCAAGTTCCAGACCTACAAACAACGTTCTAACCTATACCTGAAAGGAATTCATCTAGAAGGACATACTGACATAAAAGCAAGGAACAAACAATAAATGCCAGATATTTACCTTAAATGATTCCATCTGATTTTTAACTGTTTGCTTGGCAAACTTAGCTGCCTTCGCTCTCAACTTTATTGGTGTGAGATCTTTTCGAGCAGCTTGATCAAGGGATTGCAGTACTATGTAGTTCAAACGGTGCAAGTTAGTCCCAGGATTCAACTAAATGGAAACCAACACAGAGTCTACCTAATCTTGATTTCAAGTAATTAAGGCCACTCTAGATATAAGATAAGAATTTATAGACAACTACAAGTTCATAAATTTCAGATCATTAACTCAAATTTTGGGCATGTGGATTTTTTTTTTTTTGAATAAGGGCATGTGGATTGTTTGAAACATTAGGATGTAAAATGATGATACAATACCTTTCCAATTTATTTTCTATCTGATAATATTTTTCATGGTAGACACAGTGAGTATGATAGAAACAATACTTGCCTTTCAACTCAATTGGTAAGCCATGACAATCCCAACCAGGCACGTAATGAACTTTATAATTTTGAAGAAGCTGCCCATAGAAAATGAGTTAATAGATGAAACTTTATTTCTCAATGGGAAGAGCATAAAAATTTGGCAGTCAATTAAATAAACAATTCAATGTACATGTATGAAGAGTATATACGTTTTAAAATGAAGCTGTTTCATTTACTATATATGAACACAGTTTGCTGAAACATTTGTTGAATAGATAATATTACAAGAGCAAGTATATACGTTTTAAAATGAAGCTGTTTCATTTAGGATCCTTTCATTTACTATATATGAACACAGTTTGCTGAAACATTTGTTGAATAGATAATATTACAAGAGCAAAAAGTTCTTACACTTTCTGGCTCTACAGACCAGCACCTAGAGTTGTAGTCTATACTATTTAACTGAACAGTATATAAGGTAAGAATCCGATCGCCAGGAAAAGGTCAACAAATTCAATTCCAACGGAACTAGCAAATCAATTAAAAGTGCACATTAAACATGATCCATTTTATATTTTGTTTTCTTTCATATTAATATTGATAGTTGTTGTTTAATGTAGTATGTCAGACCATTGTCAGGGGGCTCTACTTTTGTGTTAACATAGTGAACGGCTGAGTAGGGAATTCATATGTACCTTATAACGATTAATCATATCCTTTAAAATCTTATTTAGAGCATGTCCGATGTGAAGATCACCATTGGCGTATGGAGGACCATCATGAAGAATGAAGGTTTCCTGACCAAGTCAGTAAAAGTCAGTTAGCAATAAGTCATGTCACTTATCAGATACCCAAGACAAAATAAGAAACCCACCCCTGTGTTTTTACTAACAACTCTCTTGAACACTTGATTGTCCTCCCATAATTTCTGAAGCTCAGGCTCTCGTGTTGACGAATTCGCTCTCATGCCAAATGATGTCTTTGGCAGATCGACTGTGTGCTTGTATTTCCCATCCTGCTGCTTTGCCCCTGAACATAAACAAACAACCAAACAAAAAGGGATGTGCTTCAGTTTTATATAACGTAAGGAGAGAAATGATGACACAGCAAAACACCTTGAGCAGCTTTCTTTGCAGCCATAACAGGTCCCCGAGATCTTCGCTTGGAGGAAGATGCAAACTCGTCACTGGAACGAGTAGAATAGGGTGCGATATTAAAGAGGGAAGAAGACCTTCCTCGGGAACAAAACAGGCCAACAGAAGCTGTGCTCCGAAAAGTAGAGCGAGTTCTTGCAGACAGAACCTGATCATTCAACACAACATAGTCTGTCAAAATTACTATCCACACTCGCATTCGACTCGAAATGAGACACAAACCAATACTAATATGAGACCTCAAACCCAATGAAATCCCACAGTGGCATTTCATCGAGCAGTTGGTGTGCAACCATTAAAAGCCTAATGATTCTTTGTTGGAGGCCAAAATGGAGAGCGGAAGCAGTAAAAGTGGCAAGTAAAATGGGTGAGAATATATGTAAAAGGAGACCTTATATGGAGTGGTGTGAAGCACAGCCATTGTGGCGGCTTCTCTGGAAGAGCTTGAGGCCAAGGATTTGAAATTCATTGGAACAGCTTCTTCATCAGTAGCCTTTTCCTTCTCCTTGATTAGTCTATACGGATAAATGCTCTAAAACCTCACAGCCTTTTGTTTGTTACTTATTCCTCTTCCGACCCGGTAAAACGGGTGGGTCGTGCTTCCAACCCTTTTGCTTCTATTAGGCAAAATGGGACCTCATTGAAGAGTATAGAAGAGTATCACAATTTACACGGAGTTTGTTGCTCTTCCGCCAAAAACCAAATGCTCTCAGACTTGGACATTATAGCTTCGTCATGCTGGAGCAAGAGACATTGGAGAAGCATCCTCTTACCGTTGACTTAAAGCTTGATCATCAACGGATAAGGAGGGTACTGCTCTCCGATCCCCAAGTCATTCGGTTTCTTATTGCAGTCCAGTAAAAGAAGACCCGGAAGGGAGGGAGGGAGAGAGGGCAAGACCTATGACGAGTATAAGATTCCAAAGTAATGATGATTCCGAAGCAATGAAGGGGAAGGAAAGACATCAAATTAAGGGCAAACCCCTATTAACTAGAAAATATTAGCCAGAAAGTTTTATTAATACCCTAGTTAAATCAATATAACATAGCACAAATCTGCCAAAGCCACTCAAATAATTAATTAATTTACAGGGGCAAACCCTAACTAAGACAGTAGGAAGACACTAAAAATGGCAGATTCATTGGAAGCCTAGCACATAGAAGTAAAGTAGTTCTATGTTACAAACACATGGGCACATCATAAGATTCTTCAAAGACCGCCAGTTTTATCTTTGGCAAATTCTCCCAATGGAATGAACTCGTGGTCGTCAAAGTCTTGAGAGTCAATGGGTACATCCTGTAACAACATGAACTAGGTTAGTCAACTGCAACAGTCACAATAATGGGGAAGAGAATGTAGAGACAAATGCAAGACAAAACCTGGCAGTTATGCTTCTTTTTATTTTTGTTTGCTTCTAGAGATCCTGGTCGATTTAATTAAGAACCATTATACTTTTGACAAAGAAACTCCAATTCAAATAAATTACAAATAAAATAGCCTTCATGAGACTGATATTGCTAGTACTGATACCTGTGAGTGTAATTGCTGATGTGGCTGTTGATCTTGGGCCATTACATAAGGTTGTGGCTGCGACATCCTATAGTATGGCTCTTTGAGATCAAGTTTACATGATGATGACTGAATGATACCCCCTTGTTCAGCACCAGGGCCCCACATTTTAGCTGAAGAGGAAAAGCAATATTGTTAGAATACCGGTTAAGTATGAAAACCAGGGAAATAAATCCACACCATAAACACATGTAGATAAAGCAGACCTGATAATGAGAGATAAATTGTATAACTTTGAGCATTGTGGGCAATCATGTGGAGTCGCCCAGTTATTTCTTGTCCTGCCATGACATAAATTGGCTGCGAGAGAACACAGCGTAACTGGTACCAATGGGTTGTTGGTGAGCCAGGAGCGGTGGTAAGCCACCTTTGTACAGTGCTGTGACAAAGCAGTTTGAAAAGAAGTTAGGATAAATAAATGAGAAAAAATAAGCCCACTCGGAGTGCACAAAAGTAGATTACCTCCCACCAAATAAGACATCGAACCAGCATGCTAACCCATGCACTCTAGTGCCTACAGATGCCACAAACCGTAATGGTATATCAAATTCATACAAGTCCTCTTCCTTTACTTTACTGAAGTCTATCAGGTGAGAAATAGAAGGAGCCACCAATAATCTTGGATCAAAAGCATCTACAACAGGCTGCACAAGAAAAGTAGCATATAATGTTAGCACATTACCAAGGGGTACCAACGAATAACATAGGCATTAGGCAGAACCATAATACAAAATGAATCTACAAGCTGAAAGTGTTAAGCCATCAACTGACAAAGACACTTCTGCCTAGAAACAGAAGGGGTTTGGACACTAGCAAAGAAATATCTTGGTGATTCAAGTCCCAGATTCCAACCTTTCGTTTTCTTTAGGAGTGTCTCCATGTTTTACTGATCTTAAATTATTAGGACTTGAATTTTTACTTTAATATTGTCCGAAAGACAAGTCAATAGAAGGACTAATTTGATATCTCATTCTATTGAAAGATCAATAGCTGACTAAGGGGAATATAATATATTCATGCTATGGTACGACATAACAATAAACTAGTTTGAGTAAGAGGTATGTAATATATTCATGCTATGGTACAAAGCATATAGCTACTTTAACCTGGTGAGGAAGAATGTGAGTTGCAAAAGTGACATTTCTGATTTGGTTTGGTGTAAACCAATTTTGGTTTCTGCTTAGAAAACCGAAACAAAATGCCATTTAAGGATCAACAGCTGTTGAAACCCAAATTTGTAATGAAGATAAAATCCTTATGACTAACCTAAACAGACAAATGATGGCAACGAAGCCAGAGCAATAGGCCAATAGCTTAAAGAACCATTCAGCAATGCACATAAAACACATTCTTGGCTTGTCAATATTCAATACTGCAGGTAGAATAAAATCTCATAGATTTATAAATAAGCAAGAAATTAAAGACCTGTGAAAAATATCCTTCAAATGCAGATCCATACAAGGGTGTCAAATCAACACCATAATAATTTTGTTGCTGCCAGAAGAGAGCCTGTACATATATGAACCAGGAACATTAGTATTCATTTAGTCAGAGAGAGAGAGAGAGGAATAATCAGACTACAAAAACAATATAATCAAATTTTAGCTGGTTATACTGTAGATGGCAGGCAGATCACAGATTTCATAACATACATCCCTTGCTCAAAAATTCGAGAATAGATGACACAAGTGATGAAAGACGCACCTTATTTGCAATTTCAACAAACAAATATTCATCACTGAAAGGAGCCATGTGTATCCTGCAGAAGAGGTCAACTTGCATTGATGAGGAAAAAGTGAAGGTTACAAAAGCAGTCGATGTCGAAAAAAATGCATTACATTTGAATGCACCCAATTACTAGGACAAAAAAAAACTGAAAATACGAGCAGGCAAGATAAGTGTATGTAAATTAATACGGTGAATTTACAGTATAGCTATAATAATACAATATATGTATCTCAATATAAATAAAAAAATATTATCATGGCTATTAACTAGACTTTCAGAGGACCTAGAGTGTTCCACAACAGTTTAATGCTTGCCACCCCCTTGTTAGTTGTTATGAAAAGATGTTGAACATTTCAAGGTTGATATTTAGAGTTAGTCATATGACACTTGATACATATTAGTACAGCAAATATATATACATATACAGCTTTAATCAAAGGTAAGGTCAGTCAAATGTAGAGTAGCATTAGAGCCAGGAGCCAACTATCTACACAGGGTCCAAGGACACAAGTCAAACAGTGTCAACCTACTAGATAACAGAAAATAGAAGGAATCAAAACAGGTCATGTTACCTTCCAACTCCAGGAAACATTTTTCCATTTGGCCGAAGAAACCGATCTCTTGCAATCACATAGGTCTCCAGCATTCTTTCATTTATCAACAACGTACCTAAAGCCAAAGAAAACTTTACATTAGAACAGTAGAGGAAAAATAAAGATAAAACCATGGAACTTTGAATATCATATTCTGATCCCATTGTATTTTTAAAGTATTCCAAAAAGTTAAAACTTTTCTGATAATAATAGACCTCGCAACAAGTGAGGTTGGGAGGGGGAGAATCCTATTAACTGGCAGAAGCAAAAGGCTTACCCATTGGCTCTGAGATAAGAATATCTGCTTTCTCAGGTAACTCAACGTCCTCAACTTTACCTTTGATTACCTGTATTCAAGTGTAAGTATCCACAAAGAGAATAAGAAAAATGAATAATTAGGACATTAACAGGTAAGCAGATAAAGATCTCACAGTTATCCTTTCACCCAGCGAAGGGTTCCCAGCAATTAGTTTGCGCGCATATTCTGCCATTTCAGATGCTTCCACAGCATAAACATGTTTTGCACCAGCCTAACCGGTGGTAGAAAGAATAAAGAAGATAATCAACAGTTAAATTACAGAAATATGGCAGAACCAAATCAGACGATGGAGATCTACAGCTCTGAACTTGTTTTATTGAAGAGCAAAGTGTACCTGAGCAGCAAATAATGACAGAATACCACTACCGGCACCAACATCAACCACCACACGACCAGTGAAATCTGCACGGTTTTCGATCACTGCTGCATAATAGGTTCCTGAAGAAAGATAAATAGCACATTAATAGCAGATTCGCCGTGCAACTCTGGTATAAAACAAACTTGCCTGACATGCACAATCATATGAACAACTGATACTATCTATTACTGGGACTGTAACAAAAATTTGAAATAACCATAATGCTGAAGAGAGTATGAAACTAAGGATCTGCGACTTGCCTGTCCTCACATAATCTTGTAACATGTTTTGTTGATGTAGCAATTGTCCATAGTAATGGAAGTACATTTTGGCAGAAGATGGCTCTATTTTGTCATCAAACTTGCTTTTGGAAGATGATAGCTCTCCATTTGGTAAACATTTTCCTGCAGAAGTAAACAACAGCTATGTGACACAGTAGAAGACCAGTAAAAATTCAACTTCGAGGACCAAAAAGTTTGTTATAGTCAAGTTCATATTTAGCATAACAAACTAATGCGTTCCGAATGATAAGTAAACAGCACCTTCAACAGCAAGCTCCTTCTTCCATTGCTCGAATGCATTATGGAAGGCTCCACTCTCCTCCTCATTTTTAAACAGGATTGTGAGGCCCTTTGAATACAATTTCAGGTTCTGAAGGATAATATCAAAAGAGCATCAGGCAGCAATTTAACAAATCACATAATCAAACAACCATACTGTAAACAAAAGAACCAATCCAACTTTCGAAACAGAAAATTTACTATATAATAAACACGTATTCGGGACCAGAAGCTGTTTGCTAAGTAGATCTTTAAAATGCAAATGTACATAGAAAAGAATTATTGTTACCTCTTTGCCAGTATCAGAACCTTCAGATATGCAAACAGACTGCACGGGGCCTAACTTAAATAGCTGAAGCACACAAAAGCAAACACCAAAATCATAATCCAAACTTTAACAGTTCATCATTGTACACAACATTCTAAAAGATATCAATAATCCAACCGATAAAGTAAGAATTACAGTCTAATTGATCGGATCATACATAAACATATATAACTGTTCTCTTCGCTGATCGAATCCTTCACTTACATAATAACAGTGATATTAATTTTTCCTACGCTTTTCTTGTTCAGCAAAATACTTCAAATTTTTCAAAGCTAAACAGTCCAATTTCTAGTTCATTACTTCTACTTCAAAAATCCTACAACAAAATCAAAAGCAACACTCTTAAGCAAAAAGAGAAGCAAACCTTGGAAGCTCGAAGATCGACATTGACAGGAGCGGCGGCGGACTCAGACTCCGGAAGAAACCGAAGCTCTGCAGCTCCATTCTCACCGGCGCTAAACCTAGCAACGGCCGGCGACGAAGGAGAGGAAGACGAGCCGAGCTCGGAGATGGAGACCAAAGCAAACTCCTGCGCTTTCATCCCCGTCGAATTCTCCATTCCCTATCAATCCAGGTCCTTATTTATTGTTATTTACAGAAGATACCGCCCGAGTTTTAATTTGAAATTCCAATTAGGGTTTCTGCGGAAGCTCTGAGAATTTCGGGAGCCGCCAAAGGAAGAGGACAATTTTAGCTTTGGGGGGCTTTTATAGTGTTGCAGTGGCGTGGAAGCTTAAGATGGACTTGGAGTAGTACTAGTCTACTGAGGAGGGTACCGTTGTTTTGTTGGTTTTAGGACGGTGACAACGGAGCTAGGGTACAAGTGGTGACGTGGCGGATTTGGGAGGGTTGGATTTGGGGGTAGGCCCGGTGGAATTGGTTCTTTGCTTGTTTTAGGGTGGTCTGGACCAGATCTCCTTTACTTTGCTTCAGCTTTGTTTGGCCAAATCCTTTGTCCGTGATTCTCATTAATCTTCTTCTTTTCTTTTCTTTACCTACATTACATTTAAATTTGGTCAGAGACAGAGAGGGCATTGTGCCATTAGGTTGAGTGAGTCTATCACACTCCCATACACCAACAACATCATTTGGATTATAAATATATATAAAAAATATTACAAATTAACCTGTCGTTATTACCTTATAAGTAACAAATCAAAACACCAAAGAGTTACACAGAACATCAAAAGGGAAGAAGATCATGACGATGATGGAAGCTTAATAGCCTTGAAAGCAGGGTGAAGCAACCCAAGCTCATCTTTCACTTGCAGCGGAGTACTACTCTCATTCCTAACCCTCTTCACTCTCCTACTCGCCAACGACCTATGCGTAAACCCATACATCTGCAACACTTGGTTGTCACCAAAATTATACGCCCTGTCCATCTGCTTCAAGCACCTCTCCACCGGATAATCCCCGAACTTCCCGCACGGCTTGCACCCCACGAAATGCGTCACCAGCGGCCACCGGTGGTCACCCAAACCAGGATGGTAATTCTCGATCATCTCCTCATACCGGTCCACCAAAATGCCCCAGTAGCCGTGCAAGTAGTAATGATTTTCCAAGTACACTTTCTCCCCCCATGTCTCTCTCCCCGTGGCCAGTATATACACCATGGCAGACTGATCGTCGGCTTCGAAAACCGGCCGGCCCTTGAGAAACTTCGTCAGCACCTTACCCGCTTCGTCCCTTATCTTCCCCTTAGGCCCCATCGGAGCCCAGGCATCTAACAAATCCAGCGACCATTGACAATTCCTTAGTAAAAAGCTACCGGTATTCAACCCGATCCAGTTATGATCATCATACACCATTTCGTTCCATCCGTGCATAACAAAGTTGTGGTTCTTGTACCTTTCCCAGGGCACCTCAAACGCCATGTCGGTGAACATTGCGTCACTGTCCATCCACCAGAGGAACTCAACTTCCGGGTGGGAAAGTAGGAGCTTCCGGATCAACGGCAGCTTGGCCCAAAACCCGGCCATTTCGGCGTCCAGGAGAGCCATGTTGTAGAAGATCTCGATCCCGTGGAGGCGGCAGTAGTCGATTTTGTTCTTGATCGATTTCAGCAGGTAGTGATCGCCGACCGGATTCTCGCACGGCTTCGGCGACGACCCGGTCACTAACAGAACTCTGGGCTTGGTGGGCCCGAGGAAGTTGGGGAAATTCGGGTTCTGTTTCAGCCACTCCCCCCGCTGGGCGTCCCAGTCCGAGATTTTCGGACCCAGCGAGTACGGCGCGTTCGGATCCTTCTTCCATTCGTCGCCGCCTTCCTCGTCTTTCAGGATTTTCGAGATGTCGAACGTCGCGTAGTTGTTCGCGTCCGTCGTCTTCGTCGTGGTCTCGACCTCCTCGAGGACGCGGTGGGGCTCCACGCGCCGGTTGTGCGAGTAGAACCGCTCTCGGATGTCGTTGAAGTCCTGCTCTGGGGTTCCGAACTTCCCGGCGCCGATTGTGCCGCGGAGGACCACGACGGTCATGAAGAGGCACAGAAACGTCACCGTTCCGTGGCGCGCCGCCCTCTGGATCTGGCGGACCCGCCGCACTCCGAAGCAACGCTCCAGCATTTCAAACAGATTTCACTATCAACAACTTCACAATGGCTTTTGATGCTAAGATCTCATGGGGGATAGAATCGTAAATAGGAAGAAAGGTGAGGGCGAAAGGGGGAAGGGGATTTTGGGGAGAGTCGTGGAGAAAGGAGAAGGGAGACTGGGTTCGAAGAGTCGACTGCGGAAAGTGAACGATAATGGGGAAATACAGAAAGTTCAGCTCCGACAAGTTTATAATATATTTTTAATGATTTTGGTGAAAGTTATATTTCGCACGTCATCACGTCGTGGGGTATTGATTGGGTGCAGTATGTTCGGTGAAGGAGTACGTAGAGGTGCGGATCCCACCGACGGGAAGGTGACAGCTGAGTGATTGATGGGCTGAAATACCGGAAATAATTTCCTTAAAAAATCAAAGATGAATCAAATATTAAATCAGGAAAATTAACAATTTTTTTTTAAGTTTTCCTATTTTAACTGGGTAACTTCTTGGACTGAATATTTGTAAGATATTGTGATTCAAAAATGTATCGTAATTAATTAGGAATTAATTTATTTACAGTAAAACTGTTTGTTGAACATGCAGACCCAGATGTTTATATAACATTTTGACGTGATGCAGAATTATCATAAGTAAGAAATTAAAAAATAATGAAAATTTCTATAAAATGATTTGATGAATATAAAATTTATGGACATGGACTTTCTGTGAATATTCATTTCACAACATACAACATCAAAATTGATTTTCAACACAAGTTACAAGATTTTATAAAATATCTTAAATATATTCATGTTAATGTCACTTTAAAACTATGAGCATTTATTAAGACTATAAGTGAAATACACTGTATCATGTAATAGTTAGTAATTTTAACTTTTAGTCGAATTAAACTCTGAAACATCGTAGAAGTTTCACTCTTGTTGTCACAAAATACCAACTCATCACCGTACCACGTCAACATGAAAACATGTACAATGAAAACACGGTACTAATACTAACTCATCTCTTAATTGTGATAATTGTGATCATATGAGGCTAGTAATTAATCTATCTCTTAGCTCAAGATACAAGTAATTCTATTTGCTTAGATGTCTTTTCGTATGTGGTAGCTTTCTAAGCACAGTGAGATCAGGTCACGAGAGGCTTCCCAAACAACGAAATCCCAGTAGCTAGGAAAAACCAAAGCATGTGTCTGCTGGGTGCCACTTGACGCGAGCAGGAGCAGCATGCACGCAATAATACACGGTATTGGCATTTAATCGAGCACATGGCGTGCTTGACTGCGACGTTAACAGCTAATCTCATCTTTAGCTACAGGTTAACAACTAATCATGTTGCCGATACCGGCCAACAACTGGAACGGGGTAAGACAAAACCGGAAGTTCACTTCACCCGCCTGGCTTATACCTACATGTGGCAAACATAGCAGTGATCGCACGGCTCCCGTCATTTTCCGCCATATTTTTCTTTAATACATGAATTGTGATCGAAGCTTCTTATTGGGTTTAATCTCCCAAATGGTGAAAGTTCCTCTTTTCAAGTGTTTATTATCTCCGGGATTCTTTATTTCTTGACGGAGTACTATTTCATCATATCATATGTATAGATCATACATTGTTTCATGAGATTAATTAGATCGATAATCTAAAGTCATTTACAACAAACTCGATCAAAATGAAAAGTTCGAGACATAGATATATAATATTAATTCGTGAGATATATATGTTGTAACTAACAAGTTTGGATAGCGTGGGCTAAACGAGTCAATTGGTTCGTTCGTTATCATTATATTAAGATAACGGAGAACACTAATCATAAAAGAATTGACAAATCTTGCATGATGTACTTTCATCAAGACATCACATAATGCCTTCACAAGCTAGCTCTATCCAAACATCACAGCGAGGATCACAATGTGAACAAGTCCATGGAAATTCAAGAATATTCCAGTTACATGTTTTCACCAACACTCCAAACCATAGCAACCCAAAAACCTATCTATCAAAAACAATATACCAACCTCCCAAGGTGTCTGTTAGCTAATGTGATCTCGATCATGCCACTATTCCTAACTACAATCCTTCGTACGTACAACCATGAAATCCATGTGACCATGTTACAAATACAATCAAATTCCAGTAGATACAAGCGTACTATTAACAATAGTGAGATATCCTACCCAAGCCAAACATGGTTTTACAAGATCCTTAGCAAACGGATTCACATTTCGAAAGCTCATGTAACAAGCCATTAGAGTCCCGAAATGCACCAAACAAAGGAGCAATCCCATCCAAGCCACCCCAAACACAAGAACAACAGGATTCCAAATGATGCTTAGCAAAATCTGAGCAATGTAGAAGAACAAATAATTAGATTTCAATTGCAAATGAAACCCACCGTCCGCCCAAACAAGCCAGGCAGCGAGTCCCATGAGGATGGAGGAACCCAAATAGGAAACGTGTATGAGCCAAACGGGTGGGAACCAAAATGGTTTGGACATGGTTTGGTACTTGGTGCCGGAGCCGAAGATGAAAATGGTGGTCATGGACAAGAAGAAAGGGACCGCAATGCCTATGGCTAGGGACCTGAGGGCTCTCTGTGCACTGGCTCTGTTGGCGCCTTGTTTAGTGATGGTGGTGCTTATTGGATTGGTGGGAATGGGGGGAATGTGCAAGGCTGGTTGCTCGCCATTGGTGATTCTTTGTTGGAGGGTGTTGGAAGCCATGGAAGAAAAACTCTAGGGGACAAAGGATGGGGAATATTGTTCAAAATGAATGTGCATGGAATTTTACCAAAACAGAAAGGAAACAAATGGTGATCGATGGGAGATATTGTAGGGACAAAAGGAAAATGTACGTTACGGAGCAAATTCAGGGGGTTTCGAGAATGAACTCATCACTCACGTCCAGATATGTGAATTTGTTGTAAATATTATAATATATGTGGATGTCCTTGTAAATATTCATTAGTTATGTCCTTAAGATATAAATCATACTTCTATATAAAGGAGCCTAATGAGAATGAAAGTTATATTTCTTCCTCCTCATACAGTTTGTTCTTCTCTTTTCTCTCTACATATTCTATAGTTTATAACTCGTTATCAGCACGAGGAAAAAGTGTAACATAATGTAGGGAGAGGAAGAAGTATTGATAAATGTATTGAGATCCCACATCGTTTAATATTAATAATATGATGTTTAACGCGCTTAGTGTTGTCTCGTTAAAAATCTTGCCAGATAATAAAAACTCTGTGGAAAAAAACATCTCTGCTCGAAGGAGAAATAGAGTGCAACCCACATATGTCATATGTAACATACTTCTGGATGTTCCCCCTGATTGTTGCAAGCTTCATGTATTGTAAATAGCTGTTTGATTTGTTTATCACTGAAGTGAGATCTTGTTCATTTTGCATACAAGGGCTCATCACAAGATTTGCATACCTGCAAAGTGAACGCAATACCAACAGAGTTATACAATTTAATAGATCTTACATCATGTAGTAATGTTAGAAACAACTTCACATGTTCAAATTCATACATTATGTAATAACTAAGCAGTAGAAGCTAATTAACACAATACTATGTATAGTTCAAAACCATTGGAAGATCAGAATGGCATATCTAGCCACTCATATCAATATCATCGTTTATTGATATATCTCGTATATGCTCTTCAAGAGCTTTGAGCAATTCATAACTTCGTGAAAGTTAGAATATGTAGCAACATAATCCAAATTTGATTTTGTAGTCCAATCATAATACTCATTGAGGCAATTTTAATCACGTTAACTATAACAAAATTAATATATATGAGCTAGCTTTAGACTATCGATTGCATGAGTTAACTTTAGTTTAACAACCCAGCATAACGAGATATGCTCGTCTATGAGCCTCCTCTACATGGCTTTCTTCTTGGGTTCCAACCCAAGACACGTCTCACTAATGAGAGTTGTGTTTGCATGTATAAAGCACATGACGTCATTTTCCTTAGGCGATGAGGAATCTCACGTTCAGATTATCTCAAGCATTCATGGATTGATTGACGTTCGAATCATTCATATACTTTGATCATTTACGGATTTGATAAGCGAAACGCTTATAATGACGTTTTACTTTTGAGATTTTGCTTTTAGCAAAATCTTTTAAGATTCTCATAATATACAATGACAAGTGTCGTAAGTCTCTCGTCAATAACTATATGTAACATTGTAAATACAGAAAATTGGCACATATAAAGAAAGATATTTGTAATCCTCATGTCTCTTGTAGACATTGTGCTATAGTGATTTATTTTCACTGTGATTAATACTCGTTTGTATCATGTAGGGTTAAAAGGTCTAAGTATCTCATCAAGTTTTAAATATTCAGTTTAATTGGAATTGTCTTTATCCAATTTGGCCAATAATATATTTTGTCGACATTCATAATGAAACGTGGTATTGCATCATACAATCCTTAATGGTCTTTGGCAGCTACCATATGTAAATTTTCATAGATGATTATCATTCATACATCTCACACATTCTCATATGCATGCATTAACTACTATAAGCTTATTGATTTTTGGGTACCCATGCCACTTCTAGGACAAATATTGTCACTTCTACGACAAACATCTCTCATAAATGAATTATATCTAGCAAATGTGAATCTATATTCATAATATCATAAAACATTATAGGACTTGTATATTCTTCCATTTTCAGGAGCTTAAAACTTTAGACTTGGAGGATACATTTCACTCAAATTCACGCCGTTATTTAAATGACAGTAGTCTTTTTTCTCCCCTAACGGCGGGAAGACTGTCTCATTATGACCATGCATAAAAATGTGTTTAAATGTCTATCACTTTCTTTCGAGTGAAGATGTTCATTAGGTGGTGGTGAATCCAAACCAAGTTAAAGGTCAAAAACATTAAATTCATGAGTATCAACCATATTGATGTATTGTTGTATCACCAAGATATCATCCTCAAGTGGTTTACTTTTAATCTTTGTATGTGTAATATTGAAGCCTCCATATTAGGAACTCGGACATTTTTAATGACATTCTCATCAGGAGAACCATATCACATTCCTTCCACAAATTAAACGGGGTCAATGTTGTTTTGTTAATATGGATAGTCTCATAGACTTGAGTTGCGAAGTGAAGACAGCTGTGCCTCGCGAAGTGAAGACGAGCATGCCTCGCGAAGTGACAAGCGTGCCTCGCGCAGTGAAGACGAGCGTGCCTCGCGAAGTGACAAGCGTGTCTCACGCAGTGAAGACGAGCGTGCCTCGCGAAGTGAAGACAGCCGTGACAAGCGTGCCTCGCGCAGTGAAGAAAAGCGTGCCTCGCGAAGTGAAGTCAAGCTTGCCTCGCGAAGTGAAGAGAAGGAAACTCCAAACAAATCAAGGGAGCAATCATTCTCACCTGCCACAGATGATGAATCAAGCACGGCTTCATCAATGAGAGTCCAAATGATGATGAAGACAACACGTATGGCATGCCAGTGGATTATTCATCACAACCTATCCCCATGCAAGTTATGGTGACAAACGCGTCCACTATTGAAGAGCAAATAGCCAATCTGATGGGAGCGGTTGAGAAGCTCACCAAAACGGTGGAAGAAAAAGACCTGCAGATTGCCGAGCTCTACAGCAGGCTTGAAAGTCAAGATGAAGAAAAGAAGCCCAAAGTAGGCGAGAGCTCCAAGAACGATGATAAAGATGATGATGGCTCGCTAGGATCAATGTCCTTTCAGCAATTGCAAGACATCATCACCAACTCCATCAGAGCTCAATATGGAGGTCCTTCTCGTGATTCTCTCACCTACTCCAAGTCCTACACCAAAAGAATCAACAATCTGAGGATGCCATTAGGATACTAGCCGTCAAAGTTCCAGCAATTCGAAGGGAAGGGTAATCCAAAGCAACATGTTCCTCACTTCATCGAAACTTGCAATAACGCCGGGACGGAGGGTGACCACCTTGTCAAGCAATTCATTCGCTATTTGAAAGGCAATGCCTTTGAGTGGTACACGGATTTAGAGCCCGAGTCCATCGACAGTTGGGACCAAATGGAACGTGAATTCTTAAACCGCTTCTACAGTACAAGGCGAACTGTGGGCATGATGGAACTCACCAACACAAAACAATGGAGGGACGAACCAGCAGTTGACTTCATCAACAGGTGGCGCTCGCTCAGTCTCGATTGTAAAGACTGCTTGTCGGAGACGTCTGCGGTAGAAATGTGTATTCAAGGCATGCATTGGGATTTGTTGTACATTCTTCAAGGGATAAAGCTTCGCACCTTTGAAGAACTTGCTACTCGAGCTCATGACATGGAACTCAGTTTGGCTAGTCATGGCCAAAGAGAATGTGACATCATGGAACCAGAGAATCAAGAGTTTTTGGCAATCAACACAACTCCTACAAGGGTCATGAAACAAGTCAAACAAATTGAGCAAAAGAAGTTTCAGTCAACTCAAGATCAAGCAAGGAGGAAAACTCTAAAAGAGTTGGAAGCTAGAAGTTACCCATTTCCAGATTTCGATGTTGCTGAGATGTTGGAAAACTTGCTTGAAAACAAAGTAATCAAATTGCCAGACTGCAAGCGTCCAGAAGAGATGCATCGCATCAATGATCCAAAATACTGCAAGTGCCACCGTATCATCGGTCTTTCGGTGGAGAAGTGCTTCGTTTTGAAAGACCTCATCATGAAACTCGCACAATAAGGAAAGATATGTTTAGACGTTGAAGATGACGTGGCTCAGTCAAATCATGCTACCTTCATCTATAAACAAAAAGCAGTGTCATCGTTGTTTTTGCTGGGGGCATGCAACCTGCCAAGCCTCATGTAGGCCACACCAAAGTCACCACGCTCCTTGTCCGCACGAGCATAAACTGCGAATGACAAAAAAACGCTCCTTGTCCGCACGAGTATAAACTGTGAATGACAAAAAAATGCTCCTTGTCTGCACGAGCATACTTTCCTTACCCACGAGATGGCTCGCCCCTTTACTGAAGATCTTGATCAAAACATGACATTTAATCTAAAGCGATCTGGGCATATCTAAATCTTAAGATTTGATTGATTTGATTATGTGAAAATCAACAGGTAAATCAATCATTCAAGATTCATTGCTTCGGTTAAGGAAATATTATTGATTGAGAATCCTCATTACTTACCTTAAGTGGAGGCATGTTAACACTATAAATACCCCCTCTCATATCAAGAGAGGGCGGAGACTAAAGGCAGAAGAAAATAGAGAAGCAGAAAGCAGCGGACTAGAGAGAGAGAAAAATCTCTCCCGTGAGCTCAGAAGTCTCCCCAAAATCCTTGAAGAACTATCAAGCTTATAGCCAGTTCTTCACCAAAATTCTTGAAGAACTATCAAGCTCATAGTCAGTTTTTCACTAAATCCTTGAAGAACTATCAAGCTCATAGCCAGTTCTTCATTAAATCCTTGAAGAATTATCAAGCTCATAGCCAGTTCTTCACTAAATCCTTGAAGAACTATCAAGCTCATAGCCAGTTCTTCACCAAATCCAAATCCAAATTCCAAATACTTGTTACGTGATCAATCCGCGTAACCCTCAAGAACAAGTGTTTGTCACCCTTGAGTTAGACCTAAATTCGGAGATAGAATCAGAGGAGTTCACAAAGATTGTAACATGCATTCGCATTGATTAAATTAAATTATTGTTTGTACACGTGTTGTTCTGTCATTTGTTACAGATAATTTTGTGTTTACAGATTGATAGTTCTTTTTATAAATGAGTATTGTTGCATGTTGATTTCCAATTTCCAATTGAATTCTTGTAACAGCACAAGCAACACCTAAGTATCATCTAGAATGCAACCCATACATGATATATCTTCAAGCCAGATACTAGCAGTCTTGCAGGAAAGACAAGAGAACCAATTTTCTTTTCGCAAACCGAACGAAGCCTTTCCATTAATGCGGTTGAAGTGCCATTACTTTGAGAAGAAAGCAAGAAGTTACCACGCATGAATTTGAATGGCCAAAACAATCAGGTAATCTGTGAAATTTCCTTGGAGGAGAGGACCCATCTCTGCAAAACTAAGGCGCCAATAAGCAAACAGGGGCACAATGGTCATTTCGTTCTACCCTTACTACTTGTCTATTCCGCTCTCCGCTCCCACACAGACAGAGACACCCTTCTCCTCTCCGCACCCAACAGCCGCGACTCTCCGAAACCTTGGCCTCCGATCATGGTAATTTCTTCTCCAATCATCAAAATCACTTCCCGCGCATTGTGAATTTTCATCCCTGTTCATCCTGCATAGTTTGATCCTCTTAGGGTTTGAAATGTATGCGCTCTTCTTTGTTCTGGAAATGGCCTCCGATCTGTTACTTGATACCGTCTGCTTTCGTTTTCATAGTGCTGAATTTCCGTTTGGTTTTTGAGCAAGTTTAGGAAATGAGAAATGAAATCAAACGGTATAATAATTCTGAGTTTTATTAGAATATTTCTACTGTTTTTGGGAGATGAGTTGTTCTGAGTCCATTATGTCAATCCATCATACTGGGCTCTACTCTGTTTGAACTTGTTGTGATGGAGCTGGAGTACTTTTGGATGTCCGGTACGAGTTGATGAGGTTAGGAGTCATTGATGCGTTGAATTAAAACAATCTTGCTGCGGTTAGTTTAGGAATTTAATTTTCTGTCATGTTCTTGCTGGAGTGTTTGGGCTTTGTGTCCTCGGCACAGACTTGTTATTGAAAATCCAGGAGAGTCTTGACCCCCACCATGTTGTGGGTTAGTGTTGTGAGATTAGCTTATCATGGTGAATGTATTTCCCTGCATATTCTGTTAACTCTGTAGGGTTTAATAAGTTTCCTTGTAAATTTAAGCGTTTCGAATAGATGTCTAAGTGCAGAAACTTGTGGAAGCTTTAGCATATAATAAATGGAGAACCCTAAAGTGTATGTTTAGTCGTTTACCATGTTGGGGTTGAAGCAATTGCTTTGGTATGTACATACATATCTGTAGAGTTTAAGTACAAGGATGCTGGTGTTGGATACATACCTAAGTCTGGTGAATTTGGAAACCGTATACACGGTTAGAATTAACCTCATCTACATAATGAGAACTGAGTGCTTGGCAGAAGATCTAGGTCCTTACTTGTTTTCAGAATCAATAGTAATGTTGGAATGTGCCTAAACAGATGTCCAGAGATTCCTAGACAGATGTCTTCTTTAATATGCGCTATGCCGTTGTGGGACAGTGTTGGGTTAAAGTAATCACCCGTTGATTGTGCAGCTCTTTGTTGCCTTTGGGATTAAAAATTGCAGTCTGTTAAACTACAGTTTCACATTTACTAGCTGAGGGTATAGTCTTCCTGTTAAACTTCCTTGCCTGCGAACTAACTATGTATTTAGTCTCATTCAATATGTTAGTTATTAGTATGTATCGTTACTGAACTACTGATGTTATCCATCACATTTTAGTGAAGTAGCTCATTTATTCCTTTTTTGCAGGATGGACATGATACAGATGACCCGAAACAAAGCACTGCTGATATGACAGCTTTTGTGAGTTCCTATCCTTTCTTTCTAATTTCGGATTTCTGTATGATGATGATGTGTTAATGAGCATCAAGCATGTTTATCTTCATAAATATGTAGCTCTAAGGATGTTTTATTGAATTATTCTACTGGTACTATGGAGCAAATGATTTTGAGCATGTTGGCCATTGGAACCTTTGATCCTCAAAGATGAAAAAAGAAGAAGAAACAAAAACATTCAGAATTGGCCGAAATTTAGCTTGTCTATTGATTAGTATAGATAAATTTTGTTGGTTGCTAGAGCTTTTGTATTTTATATTTCCATACTTGGGCCTCTCCCAATACCAGTATGGTACCATTTTCTTACAATTCTTGTAACAAGTGACTAAAGTTATTTATCTTTATTCTAATAGTCAAATTGTTTATTGCTATCTAATTTCTTGAAAGCAGATGCTTAAAGTTGAAACAACTGAATTTTCCGGCTTTGCTTAGTCTTTCTATTACCTTTTGCAGGTACAAAATCTTCTCCAGCAGATGGTGAGTTTGTCATACACCTCTCAGGTTTTGTAATTGTAATAATAGACTTCAACGTGCTTAATGGATTGCGTTGCTTATGTTTTGGCATTTTGCAGCAAGTGAGGTTCCAGACAATGTCAGACTCTATCGTCTCGAAGAATATCCTTTCTTAGAATGTGTTTGATAATCACAAATATATGTTTTCATTTCAAGTTAGTTTTATGTAGTATATGTTAAGCTAATTTTATGAGCTTGCTGTCATATGATTGTCCTTGATTTTTGTTCTAAGCTTTTAAAAACATTGTCTGCAAGTCCTTGATTTTTGTTCTGGCTTTTAAAAACATTGTCTGCAAATTTTGGTTTAAAATCTTGAGGAATATCACAGTTAATAGAATTGGCGTAGGACGGGTGGTTCTTACCATGTCTAGACGTGCTTAGACTTTTAGATTTGCTCTTCCAGTTGGTGTGGAGAGCATGATTAAACTTTCATTTGACCTATATCTATTTGTTTATCACTTTTGACTTCTCTATATGTTGCACCTGTAAACATGAAACTTTTCTGGAACTATTAGTATTATTATAATTCTTATTATATAATGGAAGTGTTTGAAGTGTTGCTCGAACACAAGTACTTAATAAATTATTGAAACTGCGTAAGTTTGCTTTGTATCCTTGACTACGATGCACTTGATGATATGGGCAACAGGATCGATGAGTTAGAGAACAGCATCAACGATCTCAGAGCTGAAATGGGAGTGGATGACTCGCCATCTCTTTCAGCCCCTTCGAAGCCCAAGGTAGATACCAAGTCAGGGGATGATTCAGCCAAGGAGTAGCTTTGGCATGTGACCTTGATGTGTTACTTAAATCACTAGAGTATCTGTTGAGTGCCTGGTTCCGAGTATTCCTCTTGCTGTGTTCATTTGAAATTCAAACCGTATGCTACGTATTGTATTTCGAAGCAGATCAGTGCTTGCTGGATTTGTACACGAGCCGAATTTGATTATCATTTTCCGGGAAAAGGTAGGATATTTCAGCATTACTATTGATCAGAATTCCATGACAGACATTGGTAGTTCACGCTTGAATGGATTGAATCTCAGTTTTGATTTTGGTTTAGGGAGGATTTCAACCCAAAATCAATTAGAGCTGCCCAACTTTACCTAGTTCATTTTATACATGGGACATAACTATGGAAGGTATAGAATAGTTGATTGACTTGAAAATGGAGGTGGCATTCCACTACTGAGGTCCTAATTCTTAATGTGGATTTATATGGCCTATGGACGGATGCTAATTCTAATGCGACAAGGACATATGATCGAAAATCGTTTAGTCATCCATCGGCATCAGCCAAATGAGACTAATTGTGTGAAACAATAAAGGATCGCTAACTAGTCGCGCAAGTCAGAAGATAAACGGTTTTAAATTATAAAAAAGAATTTAAAAATACGCTCTAAATTGATTTGATTTGATTTGATTTGAACTGGAGTACGGTACCTTGCAAATAATATCTTCAACCTTTTAATTAATGACGGGCCTAAAAATTAAATCATACATCTACATCATTCAATCACTCTCTCAATGCTTTTAAATAGTATTATAGCTAGCAAAGACAGTTGTAACGTGCAAGGATACAGCGAATGACCTTTCCAACTCAATAATACAATACATGGTTCTGGAAGTTACACATTGGGTTTCTTTTTCAATTTTTTTTGCTTAGTTTTACTACTACTGAGTACTGACTCAATTTTCATGAACAATACTCATCGAGGTAAATAAATTGGAATCACACAATGTAAAAATTACAACCACAACCAGGACTTGACAAACAATTTCAATATAGTAAATATACCCATCAACAATTTCTATGCTTGTTCAAGTTTCTTCCAAGTATACAATAACACACAAATTTGAAACCTCTCATCAGACCCATAAAATATATAAATTACTTTAGCAACAATTAGAAGAAAAAAAAAAGAGAGAGAGAGATTAAAAATTAAACGAAAAAACAAAAATTAAAAATTAGTGCCTGCAGCGAGTGATTTTGCTACAGCCGCGCGAGTAAGGATTGGCCTGAGCTCCGGGCCGGCAATTGTAGTACGACGCGCCGCGCCGAGAGCAAGGGACACTGTTCCTCCTGAGCGCACCGTAGCTAATGTACTTGCTGGTGGCTAAGATGCGCCGGCTGATCTCCGAGTCCATCTGCAGCTCCAGCTCCTCATCCAAGTCTCCTATAAGCCCGCCGGAGCCCCAGCCGAAATCGACTGCTGAGGAGGAAGCCGTGGAACGGGCGGCCAGGATTGAACAGATGAAGAGGAAGCAGAGTAGTAGTGAGGAGAATGAGGAGGTTGCCATTCTGGGAGAGATTGAGAGAGAAGAGGAAGCGAGGGCAGGTGTGGGAATATATGTGACCGTTGGGGTGGGAATGCCATTGGAGTTGGGGGTTATTTACGGAGGGATGCCACTTGACCGGGAGGCGACCGTGCTTGCTTGAAATGTAAGAATGTCAATCACTTGATGGACATCCACTAATCACGCTTTTTGACCTTATTTGTTCATTTTAATTTTATTGTTTTGGGGGCGGGGGGTTATTATTTGTCTTTCTTTCGTTATTTTATTTTATTTTTTGAGATATTTTAGAAAAATAGGTTGAAAGAAAGAAGATGATGAGCATCATGATTGATATGCTTAAAACAAAGGAGAATAAGCCAGTTAGTGGACAACCATTGTGACAACAAAGGAGATCGAAGATTGGTTAAATATTTTCATTTTTCAGTGTAAGATGTGTGTCTTCGTGTAAATATATAGATAGTCAGAATTAGAGGAGATAATATAGAAATATGGTGATTAAACATATAAATTGTTATAAACGATTAAGATTGTATCTTGTATTTACACGTCGTGCATTTAAGAATTTTTAATTAGGAGAAAAATAATGAATTTTGGTAATGCCCCAATGAGTATTCCTACATTAATATGTAATGGAATTTTCGACATGAAATGAGATCTTTTATCTTAATTATGTATTGACTTTAAGTAGTAATGGATGAAGTAATTATTTTTTAGTATATCAAATTGAAATGCAACTTTAAAATGAAAAATGAATCAATAATATGTCGAGGCTCAATGTATATAAATCACTTAACTTAATAAATCATTTGTGTCTGAATTTAATTCTAACCCGCATGGTTTTGTTTTAGATCTCTTAAAATTAACTTTAGTCAAACTTCAACTTTAGATAGTGCATTGGGTTAGTTGGGGGAGTCTCACAACCAAGTTAATTTTGACATGTCTAGATGAAAGAAGTGTAACATATAAGAGCGAGCGACAAGCACAAGTAAATATTCTCTTGGGGTGAAAATAGAGCACATAATAATAAAGTACCTGACATTATTCAGGAAGTGCAGAAACAGTACTCCTGCTCTTTATTCCCCACAATAATACACACAATCAATAATACTCAACAAACTTGCAACCCAAACTTTATTAATCTGGAATCTCCAGCACACAATCTAAAGAAGCAACTAACAAGTGATAACTACTGTCGCAACTATGTGCCAAACACTCCTAAATGTCCTGCAATCCAATTCATTATGTCTTCGTATCCAAAATGAGTAAAATAGAGAATTAGACGACAACAAATCATGCAAGTTAGTTACCCGAAAACTCATTATTTTTTCGAAAGAGACACGGCCATTGTTTCTTTAGTACGATTTGAATGTAAACCTAGTGGCTTTCCTCAACTTCTCTTTGAGTTTGGGCATTATAAAAACTGGGATACACTCATTCAGAGCATATAGCTCACTGTTGGAGACAGATTACGTCGATTTAGCAAATAAAGATTTAGATTCGACCGCCGGCCTCGGAGGTTGTTGATGAGTCAATGGGTTGGGTGAAGCCTGCCCACTAACTTAAACGAATTTATTCGAAAAAACTTAAAAATTTGAAATGAAACATTCTATTGAAGAATTTCATATAGATTATGAGTGCATTCAAATTAGTTAGATGGAGAAGTTAGACCGTTAGAATTTGAGTATATAGCTCAATTATGTTGACACATGTGTGTGTCTATATATATAAATATATATATATATATATATACAAGCCCGTTCTATTCGATCACAAAATCACATCTCTATCGTTCAATATGTAATTCTATATGAGTGAATCATTTCTACAAATTTTCAGAAATTTTGGTAATCATTAAGGCATTCAAAACTACGATTTATAATTATAAGCATGAACGGTTCATGTTTGGCAGATTTGGTTCGTTCATTGATTTAATCTTGTTCGACACCTTAACGATCACCAAATTAGCTGAAAATTTGCATAATTGATCTATATACAAGGATCAACAAACTGAACGGTAGAGATTTAAAAATATAATCGAAAAGTCGGTGTAATTCCTCATATAAACCAAAATAAGGGATCTCTTAGTAGAAGAGTCTTGTATGTATATATATATATATATGTATGTATATATATATGTATATGTATGCATTGATAATTTGATAATGTGAAAAGAAAAACAAATTTATTGGTAGACACCAACTCAACATATAATCATGCATATGCAATCGATGAATTGTGCTTGGTAAGAGAACATTTGAACAATCTTAGACGTAGATGATCATATACTCTTAATACGTACAAGTTCTTCTAAACCATCAATTCATCCTAGTTTGATGATATAAAAATTCAAAATGGGCATCGGCATGTTTGGTCTTGTATTTCATTTAAAAGTTCAAGATCGTGTTCGGTGGTTGGTCATAAAAACACCGGCAATAGATCGATGGGACGTTACTCGTTAAAAGAGCTAAATTTACGAAGTGTTTTATTCACTTTGCACCAAACAATGTACCTTCATAGTGTTACGGTGGTTGATTATTGAAGGCTTTGTGATTGTCTTAATTTGTAGAATTTAGGGCAACCATACAAATTTATCTTTGCGTTTTTTTTCTTTGGCAACAAAAATCAACTAACATTGAATGAAGAAATGTTTCAAAACCCAGGACCAAATTTCTAAGTGTACCTTGGAACTATTTTCAAAAATAGTAGAAATATGAAAATTGTGAGAATGTGAGATAAACAAAACGAAAGCAAATTTATATCGTTCAAGCTTCTATAGTTGCCAGCTTTGAACAAATAAGCTGTAGTAGCATATAGTCTGTGGGTTGTGGACCAAAGCAATGAAAGCTTTGATCGATGAAGGCGAAATGTAAAAGAAGGGTTATCAGGAGGAACAGTCGCGACTTGATCTTAATTTATAGTCACTTGCGACTTGATGTCTGTACTAGATTGTTTCCATTCCCATGATTTTCAAATAGTTGAGAACTGTGATTCATTGAAATATATATATATATAAATGATCAACTTGGTACATGGGGTTGAATTGTGATGTATATCGGATCCTCATGAGAGTTTGCTTGAGATGCAAGACTAATTAGAGGACTTGATCAACATTATACTAATTCTGCCCAAAATCGATAGTAATGTGTGATCGATTCTGCTTTTAGTATATATATAGTTTGATAGAACTTTACTACACCGAACCAAGTAGAAGACCCACATGCACACACATTATGACATATATATACATTTCCAAGTTCAGGGCCCTTCTAATGAGGGATCTCTATTTTAAACCATTTATAGGGATATGGCATTACACCAACTTCCCGATTATAATTTTACATCTCCACCGTTCATATCTTAGGTCTATATGAGTAGATCACCTCTACAAAATTTCATATGATTTGGTGATCGTTAAGGCTTTCAAAAGTTTGATTTAGTTTTAATGATCTTGAACGGTCCAGCTTATGTCAAACTAAAACCGTTGAAGGTCATTAAAATTAAATTGAACTTTTGAAAGCCTTAACGATCACAAAATCATATGAAATTTTGTAGAGGTGATCTACTCATATAGACCTAAGATATGAACGGTGGAGATGTAAAAATTCAATTGGGAAGTGGTGTAATACCCTATCCCTAGAAAGTGGCCAAAAATAGGGATCCCTCAATGGAAGGGGGCTGTTTCCAAGTTTATGACATATATACACATTACCACATTTAAATGTGAGGTTTAGACTTGTAGTGACCATAGTAATTCATAGAAAAATTGTATCGAATTGAAGGGAGAACAAATCCCATATTACGTGTGAAGTTTCGATATGAAATCCTACATTTGTAAAGTTAAGTAATAGAGTGTTATACTCGGAATTTTTATGTTTAAAACAAGATGAATAGATGTCGAACAATCATATAAGATTACAATCAACGTACTTCTCAACATATCGTACTACACTACGTGCAAACGTACTCATGGTCATTAGTTTGATTCTAATTCTTTGTTATATACATTTAAACATTGAACGATGAGGAAAACAAGTGACCCTCTTATACATTGCATCTACAAAGGTGGGCAAAAGACACGGCATGCTAGGTCATTAGATTCTCATTTTCACACTCGTCGATCTATTTCAGTGATATAATACCGCAGCGGAATGAGTGAGTCGTGTGGGGGGCACACGCCTTTCATTTTTAATCTGCATGTTGTGATTTGTTTACCAATTTCCGAAGCCTCACTACAATTGCCTGCATGGTTCTATGGCTTTGCTCATACTCACCTTACTATAAATTTGCAGTAGCTAGCAAGGCTTTTCCATATATGTGCTTCACTCGATCCTTTGTCTCTGTCATTTAAGCTCGAGTTAAGTTTTAGGGTTTGATTACTTTGATATTTAGATCAAATGGCAAACTTGTTCATCAGTTGCTTCGGTTTGCTGCTGATCTTGGTGGGTTTGGTCTCGTCACCTGTCGCCTCTGTGCCTTTGGAGGTTGGTTCCTACCGGAAATCATGCCCCTCGGCGGAGGTGATTGTGAGAGATACAGTGAAGAAGGCAGCCGCAACAGATCCGGGCATAGCTGCTGCCCTCATCAGACTCCATTTCCACGATTGCTTTGTCATGGTACGTACGTTCGACTACTATTCTTTTATTTCCGAGTTTCTATTCAGAGATTATTGCTCATTCATTTGTAATCAGAGGATTGAAATATTTCATGAGTACTTTTGGATCGGAGTAATATAATGAAAAAGAAAGTGTAAAGAACTAGCTAGCTACAAATATGTAAAAGAAAATTAATGAATATTCTTGCATATTGCAACCAATATTTTATACAATTTTGATCTCACAAGAGTAATCACCTGGTTAGCGTGCGATGACATGCACTTCTGGATATAAGATATGGTTTAGCTAAGCTCTTGAAGGAAATTCGATCTAGTACCGTAAACTCCTGCTTTGATTTTACTTAGGGTTGCGATGCATCAATTCTGCTCGATTCGAAACCTGGCAAGCCAGCTGCAGAAAAAGAAAGCATGGGAAACAAAGGCGTCCAAGGTTTTGAGGTCATAGACGAAGCCAAGGCCAATATAGAAGCTCAATGCCCCAACACCGTCTCCTGTGCAGACATAATCACCTTCGCTGCCCGAGACAGTGTTTTTATCACCGGGGGAACATACTACTCTGCCCCCGGAGGCCGCCGTGACGGAACGGTCTCGTTGGTTTCAGAAGTGACCAAAAACCTCCCTGATGCGTTTTTGAACGCAACACAACTGAAGACCAACTTTGCAAGAAAAGGGTTGTCACTGAAAGACATGGTGACACTCTCTGGAGCTCACTCCATTGGGGACTCACACTGCTCTTCCTTCTCAAAACGACTATACTCCTTTAACAAAACACATGCACAAGACCCTGAACTTGATGCGTCTTATGGGGAGTACTTGAAATCCAAATGCCCTAATGTGAAAAATGGTGTTGATCCGGTTGTGGCTTTTGATCCCTTAACCCCAACTTTGCTCGATAACAACTACTATAAGAATTTGGTGAGTCACAAAGGGTTGTTGGCTACGGATCAGGAGCTTTGGAGCAGTGATTTGACTAGGAAGATGGTGAAGTACAACCGGAACCATCCGGGGAGATGGGGTTTGGAGTTTGTTGCTGCGATGGTGAAGATGGGTTCCATTGATGTGTTGGTTGGGAAACAAGGAGAGATCAGGAAGAACTGCAGGGCTGTGAATTAAGAAGATATACCTGGTTTATATATGAAAGTCTAATTATGTTTACGTATACGTACTCATAGTCCAGTACGTCGTTATTTGGTTCAAGTTTTGCAATTTGGGGCATTCTTCTGGTCCTCAGTGTGGGAATTTTATATTGCTTGGTTCCTAGTGTGGAAATTTTATATTGATTTGAGATGTTCTAGCTTGTGCTTGCTATATATACCTTTTGTTTATTGTGATTAATGTAAGTTAAAAACTATGCAAAATGCAAAAATGTTGCACATAGATAATTAACTGCTATTGTCTATGAAGATAGAACAAGTTCTCTATGGTTTCAGAATGTTTCTTTGGGACGTTCAGCAGCATGACTGTACTAAAAAAACTGCTTAGGCAGCTCTTGTTCTGATAAGATTTTCTTGATTAACAAAAAAGAATGTAAGGTTCAATACTGGAATTCGAATATCATAATAGCTTGGAAAAATATATATATCGACATCGTAAATAATCGAGTTTTAGGTTTTAAGCAACATTAAACATGTATTGAACTACATGTAAGACTATGATGTGTTAATGCATGTCATGCATCATTTTTGTCTTACAGTTATAAAATGAGTCCTTAAAGTAGTATAATTAGTCCTTAGACTTATAATATGAGTTCTCAAAGTTGTAAAAAATTGGTTACAACATTAGTCCTCATGTGTCCTTAAAGTTGTAACATAAGTCCTCATGTGTTCTTAAAGTTGTAACATAAGTCCTTAAAGTTCTATCAACTTCTTTTTAATCATTTTAAAGACTCAATTACCATTTTAAACACTAATATTACTACTTTATGAACTTATATTACAATTTTAAGACAAAATTGATACATGACATGTATTAAATTATTGTAAATTTTTTCATTAAACTAGTATACTTTATTCTTTACTTTTTTTTTATACCATTCACTTCAACGACCAACTCCGACAGATCGATTGACTGAATGAGTATCTTTAGAGGAGAATTATTGAAGATAAAGTCACTACAATATATATATATATTTTCAATTACTTACGCAGTCGAGTGAAGTTGAGAACTGAATTGTATAAGTCATTTGGTTGTTGGTCCAATCAAAATTTTGCAATATTCATGACCTTGGAAAAGAAAAGATTTTTTTTTTATTTCCTGGCAATTTAGTACAAATAAATAAATAAGTAAATGTAAGAAATTCGTTGATAAAATCCTATGTGTTATTTGCGATGTGATTACTGTATGAAGTCGTAGTTTTTTGTTTTGTTTTTGTAGACTTGTAGTAGTGGGCTTTGATGGAAGAATATCCAAAACCCTAAGCCCAGTTCTTCTTTTATAAACCTAAGTGTGTCTCTCATTCTCCATTCACTCAAGCTCTCGCCGCCTGCAGCCTGCAGCCTCCAGGTACTCTCCTTCTCTGCTATCCTGTTCGTTCATAGATCATTAGGGTTTTGTTGGTCCACAATTTCGATCAATTCATGCTCTGAGTTTATATCTACTTGATCTGGTTGTTTTGAATTTGCTTAATCGCTTTGTACAGCCTTAAGCTTTGATATATTTGTATAATTTTGTGAACCTGTGGTGATTGTCTTTGGCATTTGAGCAGTTTTGTGTAACCGCAATAGATTTTGGTATTGAAAAAGACAGGAATTGGTTGCTGTGACAGCTTTTTAGCTGTATTGGAATGGTGTGAAAAGCCTCACTGTTTTTGCTTAGAGATACGATTTGTTTCTTCTTGTTTGTGATAGGTTGTTTTCCAATTTGGTGTCTTGGAATTGCCTCTTGCACGGTTAGAATTTGTCGAGATTTGAGAAACTTAGGTTTGTTTGTGTTGCTGGTTGTAGGATTTTGTTGTCGTTGCGGGAGTAATCAACTCATTCATCAAGATGCAAAATGAGGAGGGACAAATCACTGAGCTCTACATTCCCAGGAAATGGTATACAATCTTAACTTGGTTATGTTGTTTTAGCGTTGTCTGGTATGTTATTTGGTTGGACGTTTTAGCTGAACTTGTGTGGTGTGTGGATGCAGCTCAGCGACTAACAGGCTGATCACCTCAAAGGATCATGCATCTGTTCAGATCAACATTGGGCATCTTGATGAGAATGGCAACTACACTGGCCAGTTCTCCACTTTTGCTCTCTGCGGTTACGTCCGTGCTCAGGTTATCCTTCTTGCACTCATTTTAGTACTGTATAGTGTTGTAATTGTGGTAGTTGGTTTGATCTGGGATCCATTTGTCTGGTTTTAATTGCGTTTGGTATATACTGGGATATCTTACATCTAGTTATTGACTTATGGCAAATGAATTCACAGAACTATGATCCTAAAACTTAAGGAATTTAAATAGAAATATGAATCCCCCGCCCTCTAATGTCCAAGTTATATTACATAAGATAGTATACGTTCTTCAAACTAAGAAGAAATAAACAAGTGTAACATAAAAGATGAGTATAAGTCATAGCTTGCTGTGTCTTCAGTATTCTTTTGCATATTGTTTTGGTGTCATTGAGTTTGTTTATCAGACTACTGGATCATCATAGTATTAGTCTGTTGAAAGCAAGGTGGTCTCTCTTCTTATTTCTCATCTGAAGACTGGATTATCTTTAAGGCTTTGTTGTCTCTGTTTTTAGTTATTTGATAACTGAAATCTGCTTCTGTTATCATGCTTTATGTTCTCAGGGAGATGCTGACAGTGGTCTCGACCGACTCTGGCAGAAGAAGAAAGCTGAAGTGAAACAACAGTAATGAAGCAAGACTGAACTTGAGCTGATTTTTCTAGTATTTTGAATTTTCTTTTTAGAGTATGGAAGTGAACCAATCTATAATGATGTTGTGTATTTGTTTTTGATGACGGGATCAACTAGTTGGTGGCATCTTTTTTGCGACTTTTAAATTATCTAGATATTCAAGCTTAAGTTTGCCAGATTTTATTGTTTCTGTGTTCTGTGGTTTTGATAAATTGCCAAAGCATATTTTCAAGCAAATGCCATGCTGTTTAAGAAGCTTTCATAACACATGTAGCTTCAGCCTTCTCACCTAACCCCATGTAAACTACTTTTGATGGGGATTTGATTCATTCCTCTCCACATTTGCATAACGGGGTTGACACAAACTTTTGATAGTTCTCTTGCTACTAGTTCTTTACCGTCACAAATCACCTTCTCAATTGCTTTTCTGGGTTCATGTTCCCACACCTTCTCAATTGCTTGTCTGGCTGATCTTTGGAACAACCAAAAGTAGAATTTTGGGGCTTCCTCCAATATGAGGAAGTCGCTGCCTATGCCATACCAGTCTCATCACATAGACCAGTGTGACCTCTTCTTGGCTGCTACCTGTTCGTCCTGGTTTCATATTAAGCCGATTTGTGGCCATCCTTGTTTGCCCCCCATCTTCACTTATCTAACCAAGCGTGGAAGTTAATCGAAGTACTTGACCAAAATTAAGCAGATTATTGGCGTTGCATATTTGCATATCAATTATCAGGTTCTCTAGCTACTAAAGCTGCCCTTCACCATGATGCGTTCTGTTCGTTTATCCCTTGTCCCTCTGGCATCCATCACTTCATCTGACCGTATCCTCTCTCTGCAAGTTCTTGCTGTGAATCACAAGGTTTTCCGAGAGAGTCCCTAAATAAAAGATAAGCATATTCGAACCATATATACATAGGCCTTTTGAGTTACATATAGCATACATATGGTCTGTTTATACATATATGCAATACATGCAGCCAACACGATACACATAGATGACAAGTAACAACACAGCAACCAAACTACAAAAGCACTCTTATTTATAAATGGTTCGGGTCCGGCGGAGCCATTCCAAAAACTAGCAAAGCACATACATATGCACCGGGTAGGACTAGACCTCTCTTGCAGCATTACCAGTCTTTACAAGCAAAATTTGATGAATGTCATTAGCAACATCCATAGTATCAAACGAAATCCCCGGAATTCCCTTCCCTGAGAAGCCAACACAGTAGACGCCCTTTTCACCTTTCCAATGCTCTGGATATTTGTTCTTGGGTTTGTCATTCTCATCCAGAATGACCTTATAATCGTACACAATATATCAACATCCCATTAGAACCTCTCAAAAGTACTCAATGATTTTTTATAATCGATTATGCATATATTTTACCTTGAGCCATTTGTGTGCTACGCTTCGATTACCAGTGGCCATGACAATGGCATCAACGCGCTGTATGGAACCATTCTTGAATTCCACAATATTGTGCCGTATTGTCTTGACTCCGGAGAAAACCTATCAATATATCATAAAAAAACATCGATGTAAAATCATCATTAAAGTTTACTTAATCTCGTAAATCTGTAACTCTTTTTACTCTGTCTTAAAAGACAACAAAAAATCTTGAGGGGCAGCCGCACCGCCCTTTATTAAAAAAAAAAAGCCAAAAATTATTTCTCATTTGTGTCCAAAATCCGAGTGTACTTGGAACCTTGCATGCATGAAGTATTTCTATCATTAGTTGTAAATAAATGTTGTGTGCTAGTAATTATGATTACAAACCTTAATCTTTCCGAGCGAATTTTTTTCACAGTTCCACGATCAATTACATGAGTCTTTCCGGTAAGTGTTTCGAAGAAAAAAGGTCCTTCAACTGGTGGAGAAATGCCATAGCTGGGCAAGTCACCATAGCTGAACTTGGCAAGATATAGAATAAACCTGTCAACAATATTCATTGGGAGATAATCCAACAGTACCATCCCAAGCCGAACAAGTTCTCTGCTCAGCACATGAACCTGCAAAATTACCTGATTCACTCAAATCTTTACGATCGAGACTACACAAGGATCGTAAATCTTGTTGCTTCATCTCACCTCCTACACAAGCCAAGAACACCCCATAAACATACGTTGCTTCTCTGTGACCTCTTGCTGCAGCTTTCTTCAAACACTCGAATCCCGATTCGAAATCGAATTCCTTCAAGTTGAAAAGCTCAAGCACCCCTTGTCGATACAAAGCCTCTGCATTGCCACACTTGCCGCAACTTCTCAAAAGTTCCAAATATCGTTTTCTTTTCCTCAAAGGATTGAATCGAAACTTGTCGAGGGATACATGTTGAAATACATAGTCGTCTTGCCCCGCCTTGTTAATCTCCTTGCAGCTTTGCCTCATGCGGCAGAGATCATCGAAAGAATTCAATGCGACCTTAGCAATCACTTCGAGCAGAAGCTCATTGGGAAGTGACTTCAAATTAACCGAGCCACCCTTTCTTGAGTTCCTATTCTTCCTAACCTTCTTGTTCCTTGTTCTTGAGAGAGTCGCCATGGATTCTAATCCTATCGCTACGAACAACCAAAGTTAGAAACCCAAGATTGCAGGAAGAAGTTGCTATATAAAAAAAAATGTCCGTACGTACGTACATTATATATAGAGAGATGGAGAAGCCTTGTAACACAAGGAATTCTATTCCTATTTGAAGTCGGCTTAAGTAGCTAAATTGGATTTGGTTTCCATATACCAATCAATAACTACGTACGTGGTAAAATTCAGTCCTATCTACCCTAGGGTTAACTATATTTACCTCGATAGCTTTGAAACCGAACCAAACACGACGACGAATTTCAGAAAACGACGACGTTTAGAAAGTGGAGTCGAAACGGTGGCGTTTGGCTGGTAGCTGATCGTCAGCTTCGCGGGTTTATAAGCAAAAAACGTATTATATTCTACGGTGCAGAGTTGCGTCGAGAGTCGTGTACGCAACGCCTTAGCTGAGTCAGTGGTCGGTGATCGGTGAGTGTGACGTGGCCATGGCTACGATCGGCGCCACGAGGCTTGATTACTACGACGACATGTGGAAGCTCGAATCCACTGCCACAGTGGTGGCGCTGGTCAAGGTATTGACTTGGCTACTTGTTCTTCGTCTTGAGCTTGATTAGCTTCTGTAAATCGAAATTTAGGGTTTAATTTTGGTTTGTGATTGTTAAAGGTTGAAGATGGCCGGACCGGTTTGGTGTTGGACCGGACGGTGTTCCATCCGCAAGGCGGCGGTCAACCGGCGGACACAGGCTTCGTCGGTGTTGCTGGCTCGGAGGTGAAGTTCGTCGTGCAAGATGTGCGGTCCAAAGACGGTGTGGTGAGTGATCGACTGTTCGGGTTCAATTTGGAATTTTCATTTCTGGTTGTGGTGGAAGTGAATTTAGTGATTTTAATTTGTGAAGGTTTACCACTACGGTTTGGTGGAGAATTCCGGCGAGGAGTGGGAGGAGGAGTTTGAGAAAGGGAGAGAGGTGGTGTTGCATGTTGATGAGTCTAGGAGGAAGCTTAATTCTAGGTATGATTAGTTTGAATTTCTAGTAATTTTAAAGCAATGTAGAGGTTATTTACTTATCTATGGTGATTTTGGGGTAACTTGGTGGTTATTAGGAAATTATGTTTGGTTTCTATTTCGGTGAATGTTGATTGTTTTGTGCAGGATTCATTCAGCTGGGCATTTGCTAGATGCGTGTATGAAGAATGTGGGATTAGGCGAGTTAAAGCCGAGCAAAGGCTACCATTTCCCTCAAGGGTATGATTTATGTCGTTGTCTACCGCCTTGATTAGAAGTAGAGGTGATATTTTTCTTATCTATCTAGTTTCTATAGGAAGAGTACTTTATACATGGTTTAAGTGTTTCGTAATCTTCTGTTAGAATCAGAAGTTGAAGATTGGTGGCCTACTGTAATTTCTTGTTTGATCCTCTGCTAGAAAGTTGTCAGGTTTATTAGTGAAGCATGTATAGTTCATCTCATTCCAGACATTGTAGGCTGTCCAAGAAAATACCAATGTAACAGAAAATGGTCCTTCCTCTTGAGCCTAATACTTGAACTGAATTTTTTTTCAGCAACTCCATGAACATGTCGAGCTTCCATCACAGGAGCTCTTACCCCTAGAAAGAAAAGCCTTCAAACCAAGCCATCCAAAATAGCCTAGTCCAAAGAGCCTTATGTGATATAAAGAAACCTCAGATGCTTCAAATTAAGAAATATCCATGTAATCTATGTTTTTGATCTATTAATTCTTCTAGGACATGTCTCAAAAGCAGTGATCTACTGTTCTGTGTTAATATTCCAAGTCATTTGAGCTGTTGTGTTGTTTGAAACAATGTTGTCATTGGTTTGAAAATCCTTTTGGCGGAATCTAGCACTTATAAATGTACCTGTTTCCAGGCCATATGTGGAATATATAGGCATAGTGCCACAGATAGTTTTGCAAAGTAAGCAGAAAGAGTTGGAGCTGGAAGCCAATGCATTGATATCCAGAGGAGGGAAAGTGGGTCCTGATATTGTTAATGCTTCTTGCTTCTTGCTTCTTGCTTAGTATGACATAATATAAATCTTTTGCTACATGTGCCTTTACCTTGTCTTTTAGGTTTTTGTTGCAGTAGTATCATATGAGGAAGCATGTAAGCTGTGTGGTGAAGACCTTCCCGATTATATTCCAAAGGTTATTCCTTAACCATTAGTCCATTAGGCCAAAGGAGAGCATCAACACCTTTCACATTTTAGTTTTAGGAATTGTTGACTACTAACTGGATCTGTATCTTTTACAGGACAGCACTCCTCGTATTGTGAAGTTGGGCAACAATCCTGCCTGCCCGTGTGGTGGTACTCATGTGTCTGATATTTCAGAGATGATCAGTGTAACAGTAAGAACCTGTCTGCCAAACACTGTTTTGAAACAAGTTCATTGAGAGTTTGTTTGGTCATCTTAAAGACTTGTGATTTTCTATTATTTATTCAGGTTTCTCAAATACGTACCAAAAAAGGATTGACGAAGGTCTTTTACAATGTTGGTCTACCATGACTATGAAGGTATGTCCGTCAATCACATTTATGTTCATCGAGTTGTTGACAAGTGATTGGTGAACTGATACGAGCAAAGTTGGAAGGGACCAATTTTGAAAATAAAGCATTTCTTGCTGTTTGTATTGTGTCTATTGCTCCATGCATATCACATTGCTGTTTTAGTTCTGTCTCTGGGTGACAAGAGTCGGAAAACATTGTGTGTAGATATGGATGTATCTATTTCTCATAGATATGGATGCATCTGTTTGGCTTGGCCTCTTACCTTATTTTTGTTCATATTCCGATACGCTGGGAAAGGCATTCACACTGTGAGCTTGATCCAAGATAAAGAATCCCTCTAGAACAACTGTATGGTAGCCTAGATGAAACAGAGAAAGAAGATTTTGGTATAGGTTTATGTGATACGTTTGTCACTATCGGCTCTAACAAAAGAATCATAGACAGTTCATTGTCACAGAGCTATGTTTGAAAGCATCAGTATTGAGTTCAACATTAAACAGAATCCAACATGAACAAAGTTCTAGTGAATGAGATGAAGATAAAATTAATGTGTTTTGGCTCCTTGAAGATGTGATCTCTAGACAAGAATAAACAGATTCAACATGAACTTTTAGTGTGAAGTGGTAACCAAATGAAGACAGCAACGTCTGCCGTCTGAACCTACAGAAATCCTAAGCCTTAGATTGTCCTACATAATCATGTACCCGTCTTCCATATATGAGTCCAGACACATCTATATTGGAAGTAGGAATTCAGAAACATAGAAGATAACAAATGAACAACAACAAACTGGTCAGGCTGACAGGAAAAGACCTGAGGATCTGATAAGTAGTTCTGCCCTCTTTGAAGCATTGTTCACATCAGTGATCAGTTCCGATTCCTTCTCCTTAGACCGCCTTTTGCCTTTTCCTCCGAGAAGTCATAGCCTGTTTATTTGCATGACTTCCTCCGGCTTTTGCTGCAGCCACTGTCTTGCATGAATGGTTTGTTTCATAATATAAACCGGGACTGTAATATTCATGCCTTTTGCTGAGGCAGATGATTCATATGTTATAGTTGACTGGCTATTGGGTACATTTACTGTAAATGGAGTCGCCACCGTTGCACCATTCAGATGACTTGGGTCGCTTGGTAAAACTAGAAGCTATAAGGACCTTCACACATGCTGCGGCCTCTGTTGAAGTTTGGACAGTAACAGGAGGAGCGACTTCCACATTATACTCGTAGTCACTGTCTACATCCTCGGGTCGATCTATGTCATTGAGTTTGTCAGGTAAAGGTTCCCTATAAGCCAAATGCCGCCAAAGTATCTGATACTCTCTGGCATTTGTGATCCCTGTAGTAGTCTTGGCCACCAACTGATCCCAACCGATCCTCTCTGACTGAGATAGGTGTGCTACTTCCCGGAGCAGTGCCAGTATCGTTTTTGCCGTGTACCTCTGTAAGAGAGTGGCGACATCTTCTTCGGTGATGAAACCCTTCTTCTCCTTGTTGTTCTCATCCATAGTTTTCAGTTATGGCCGCCAAAATTAGTCGATTGATCCGTATGTTACTCTGTTAGCGAGTTGGGTAATAGGTTGATATGGCAAGCAGGTTATATTGGTCGGGTAATTGAAACGGTAGTATGGGGAGAAGTACGGCAGCTGCATAGGTTCAGACTCGGATTGCTTTCTTAAAGCAAGATGGCCCATTTCTCATCTTGTAAGTTTGTGCATAGATACTGTTCAGGGATACTTATTTTAGGTATTTAGAACTTGCATTTAACCGACTTAGTAGTTATCGGGATTGGTTGTCCTACATATGTCACTCATGACTGAGCATCTCCAACGGACTAGCCATATTTTAGCTATTCAGCTGAATGACTATATGAAAGTCAAGTCACATTATATATATATATATATATATATATATATATATATATATATATATTTTCCTGAACAAGAGAGGAGGGCGCGTCACTCTTCAGTCACCCGATCTGTGTAATGGGTTAGTGACTAAAACAATCTTAGGGGAGAGACGATGCTCATTGTTGTCTCAGAGTATTGCAGTTCGGATTTCGTTTCTGATCACAGTATCTTCAAAGTTCAAAACATGTCTTCACGATATGTTTGGTTCGGTTTTAAAAAGTCCATCCTGGTGTTGCAAATTGATGCCTCTTGTAGCCTAAGATATCTCTATCAGTTGAACCGTGTAGCTGCAAATCTTCTTGTCGGTTTCATTCATCTGAGGAAAATTGAATTTCTGACTTGGCTCAGTTCGAACTTAATACCTAAGCAAGAAACAGTGTTAGTCCGATCCTCAGATTCTGTCCATAGCAAAGGCATATTCTGCAATTATACATGCCGGAAACAGGGCTGGTATTGAGATTTTCGGGGCTCTAGGCGAAAACGAAAATAAGGCTCTTAATCTCTCACCTTCAAATATATTTTTAAGTTCTTTTTCTTTCTTTAAAAGTAATTTAGTAAGTTTAAATAAAATTCACTAATAAGTTTAGGGCCAATTACATATAAGTTTATTTTGAGACATTTTTTCCCACATAGATCCACCCTAACATTTTTATCCACATAAGTACACCCAAGTCTAAATAAGGTTTTGTATTAAGTATTGAAGTTCAACATAATTACAGACTGCCATCCAACAAAAAAATTAGATTTTCTCCCTTATATTTACAAGAATGCCACTAGTATAAAAAGTCAACAACCACTCATTTCCGAACAGTCTCCGGTGGACCTCCGGCGAGGTTTCAGGCGGACCTCCGACGAGGTTTCCGGCCGACCTCCGGGGAGGTTTCCGGCCGACCTCCGGCGAGGTTTTCGGCCAACCTCCGGCGAGATTTCCAACCGACCTCCGGCGAGGTTTCCGTTCGACCTTCGACGATGACAAAAATTACTACTACCAGCTATAAAAGCTACTACCACCAGCTACAAAAGCTACTACCACCGCCTACAAAAGATACTACTGTGAGGTTTCCGATGAACACAAAAGCTAATACCACCAGCCACAAAAACTACTACCACAAGCTACAAAAACTACTACCACTGCCTACAAAAGCTACTACTGTGAGGTTTCCGACGAACACAAAAACTACTACCACCAGCTATAAAAGCTACTACTACCGCCTACAAAAGCTACTATTGTGAGGTTTTCGACGAACACAAAAACTACTACCACTAGCCACAAAAGCTACTACCATCAGCTACAAAAGTTACTATCACCGCCTACAAAAGCTACTATTGTGAGGTTTCCGACGAACACAAAAAATACTACAATCAGCCACAAAAGCTACTACCACCGCCTACAAAAGCTACTACCGAGATAAACAAAAGCTACCACCAACATAAACAAAAGCTACTACCCCTATATACAAAAGATACCGCCACAACAAAAGCTATTACCGACATAAACAAAAGCTACTACCCCTATATACAAAAACTACTACTGCCAGACATAAAAGCTATTGCCTCCATCAATATAAGCTACTACCGTTACCAACAAAAAATACTACTCTAACTAACAAAAGCTACTACTTTCACTGACAAAAACTACTACAAGATATTTACTACTGTTTGAACTCTCACAATCTTCACCTCCACTTGATTTCCTGCAATTCGAATCAAAATCACGATCTGTCAACACATATGCAAATCACACTCACATATCTCGCGTTCGGATTTACAGAATCGTAGAGAGAAACAAAAATTAAAAGAAAGAACTGCATTACCTCTGTGAGATCTAAAGAATTAGAAGCAGATCGAGATTGATTTGACTCCGGCGATCTTGACGTCGAGAGGTCGCAACTCCAGACGGCGAGGACGATCATTTGCGCACCACCACGTAATCAAATAGTGTGTTCCTTCAACACCTTTTTCAGAGTTCTGACCTCCATCCAATCCTTGACGTGTTGGAGATCGACGCCAGAGAAGCAGATCGATGTCGGTGTAGCAAAATCGACGTCGGAGATATAGGCCTCGGATAGAAAGTCCGGGAAGGGTACGTGTTGCTGGCGCCGATGTGGTCTTCAAATGAGGATCATCGCCGTCGCTGGTTTTGGAGCTCCGATTTGGGGAGAGAGAGAGTGTTTTTTGACGAAAGAGACCGAAGGATTTGGTTAAGAAAAAGCTGAGGGTATTTTGGGCATAGTCTAAAGGTAACATGATGGATTTAGGCTGTAAAGTGGACTTATATGAGTAAAAATATTTAGGTGGACTTACACGGGAGAGAATGTCTCAATGTGGACTTTTATGAAATTTGCTAAAGTTTGAAACCACTTAGAATTGTTAGTTTACTATATATATGCCATGGTCGACAGTAACCAATAACTATCGTAGATCATCTTATTGATACGTGAGTTGACCCTAGCAATAATAGATTTGATTAATAGCCAAAATAAACTAAGAAACAACAATGACCAAGTGATTATTATTATTATTATTTTTAATTTTTTTTATTAATAAATCACACACCCTACAAATGTCATTGATGTTTGAATCAATGACCTCAAGTTGTTAATTAAACAGCTTAGTCAACCAAACTAAAGCTCACCGACCAAATGATTAACATACTTATGATCCTCAAAGCTGTTAGATATATTATTTCAATATACGATTTCAATTTGTTACTAAAACAAAGAAAATCATAATGAATAAAATTGTGCATTTCATAAGGTTTTTACTAGAATTTATTTGATAAGCAAAATGATAACCAAGAGAGCTACCGCTACGAGACCAAAACTTCAAAAACAACTTGTACAAGTAGAGATGCAAGAGATTCACGGTTTGTAGTTTAAAGCGCATTAGATATTGTCATGGGATTACCACCATGTTGATCGTGGATGGACCAAAACATGAAATACATGAAAAATAATTACGTTTTTAGCTAATACATGCGTTGTCTAATTACACTCATAAGATACATATGTATAAATAACAGAATTATAAAAGTAATAAGAATAACTTCAATTCTTTCCTCCACCGCAAATTCAACTTCTAATCTTCAAAACACCTGATATTGCTGAAATTTCATAATCAAATCTTCTCCTTTAAACATGTCAAAATCCCAAAGAGGCTAAATTTGTAAAATAAAAACTCATATTTGGCAGAAATATTTATTTGGGCCAAATTATAAAAAAGAAGAAGCAAAAAAGAAAGAGTCCAAATAAAAGAGGGAAAACGGCAATACCGGTAAGGTAAGAGAGAGTAGAAAAGAAAAGAAAAAGAACAGACAAAAAGGAAATTCTTTTATGCACGATGTGTATTTATACGACACAATATTAATTGTTCATAACAATTCATATGTTTGACCACCATGTTTCTATATTATTTCTTCTAATTCTGACCATCTATATATACAGGTGTGAAATAAACTCTCCGGACAAAAAGCCAAAACAGCAGCTGAAGAAAATTCGGGTATATTAAGCAAAGACCTCTTCTTCACCATCCAAATTTTCTCCACCGCCACATACACCCAGATTCTCCACTTCCTCTTCCTCTTCCTGTTTCCCTCTTCAGATCCGATATTGCTTCTTTTTCAACTCTCTCACTACCCAAACCCACACTTCTCTCTCTCTTTTTATATATTGTCTTACATTCTGGGTTTTGTCTTGGGTTCTCTCTCTGCTCCGCGCTTCCTTGTTCCTGAAGACATATAATATAACCTCAGGTGGGTTCTCGTTTCTGACTTCTGTTTTTTGTTGTTGTTATGTTTTTGGGTCCTAATGCATGAGTATGATGTTGTTGTTGTTCTCTCATATGGGTTTGTTTTTGTTTTCTGGTTCAGGCTATGTTTTGCTTTGTTTCTGAAGCATGACCTGGTGTGTGTCGAAATGTAGTTTCGATTTAAATTTGCTCTGTTTGATTCAAGTTTGAATGGTTTGGAATATCATTGTGTTATTTGATTGAGTATGCTTTGTTCTGTTTATGTTTCATTGGAGAAATACTCAATCTTGAACTCAAGGATAGCCAATCACATGTTTCATTGCTTAAATAGATTACTTTCTGTTTCTGATTTATAACAGTCTTTCTTCTATAAATCTAAGCTCCAAGTTAAAAAAATTTGTGTGTTGGATGCTCCATGTTTGTCTAGTTAGCTGAATTGAATTACTTTTGTTTGGTTTTATTGGATTTGCATCAAGATCTATGATTTCTTGTGTCTTATAACTTATAAGAACAAAAAAATGTGACATTTACCTGTTGGTGTTTCTCACACATCCACAAAAAGACACATTTTCTATGAGCATAATAGATTTTGGACTTAAGAAGCAGAGCATTATAACTAATTTGTTGTGGTTTCTCTAAATCTTTACTTGTTCCTAATACCTCTAAGTACTGCAAAATAGATTTTGGAAAAAGACTGGATTTTTTTTAAAGTTATATCTGAAGAAACATTGGTACGCATTAGTGCAATTATTTTGACCATGTGAGGTTGCTTCCAGTGTTGATTTAGAAAGTAACAAATGACAATTTGTTTCGTTTCATCTATAGGTCATGCTAGGAGATACTATGATTAAACCTGAGGGAGAACTTAAAGTAAGCTTTGGCTATCAATGCAATGGTGACAGAGTCGGCTCTTATGAGGCTTCCAGTGGATATGAAATCGTGCCTGATCTCCGAAGGAACAGTAGTTTCTCTTGCTTGTCTGGAGCAGCGTTAAGTGCCAATGCCACTCTGGCAAACACTAATATCTGCAATGGTTTGATAGGGGAAGAAATACTTCCTAGTTGGGACTCCCCTAATTCATTTCGTAAGGTACCATCTTCGCCAAGGTTGGATATATTATCATCTTCTCTTCAGAGTAGTATGTCAAACTTAAGTTGCAGTCCTTCTACGCCCGAGTCTGATTCTTACTTGATGAAATCTATGAGTCCTACTTCGAGAGGTGAAGGTTTTCTCAATTCCATGGAAGTACAAGTGGCAGGTGGAGCTGCTGGTGAAGACAGGGTCCAAGCGGTTTGTTCTGAAGAAAATGGGTGGCTGTATTGTGCAATATACGATGGCTTTAATGGAAGAGACGCAGCTGATTTCCTGGCTGGGACACTGTATGAAACCATTGTTTTTTACTTCAATTCATTAGACTGGGAATCAAATCAGGAATCCATCAATGCTTCTAAAGGGATAAGTGTTGATGGGTCTCTTCCATTTGTTAAAGATGATAGTGATATTGAAAATATCTCCAAGGATGCTTCATCTACTGAAATAGAAATGTCAACTGATACATTCAGGAATGGGGTACTTGATAGCCTACAACGAGCTCTTAGTCAGTCCGAGAATGATTTTCTATACATGGTTGAGCAGGAAATGGAGGATCGCCCTGATTTGGTCTCTGTTGGGTCTTGTGTTTTGGTTGTGCTTCTTCATGGGAATGATTTGTACACACTTAATTTAGGTGACAGCCGGGCTGTGTTGGCAACACATGGTGATGGCGATTTCATGAATGGGAGTGAGAGACTGAAAGCTATCCAGCTCACTGGAAGTCATACAGTTGATAATGAAGTTGAAAGAACGCGAGTTTTGTCTGAGCATCCTGATGACCCCATGCCCATTGTGGCTGGAAAAGTAAAAGGGAAATTGAAAGTCACTCGAGCTTTTGGAGTTGGTTACTTGAAAAAGGTGATTGTTCTTTTGTGCTATTTGGCTATTCGTTTTACTTTATTACCTGATAATTAATGAATTTTACACAAATGACAGAAAGGTAAGGTTCAATTGGTAATAGAAGAATTGTTCTTTACAATATAGGTAGGAATCCGTAATATTTAGTAACATGTGAACGACAACATCAAATAGGATAATCATATTATGACCTTTGACATTGTATGTTCTGCTTAATGTCATTTACTTTTTTTTATAGTCAATATCTTTTCATCAGTTAATTACTGATTCTACGTCCTTTGACTTTCATACAGAAAAAACTGAATGATGCATTGATGGGGATTCTTCGAGTTCGTAATCTAATAAGCCCACCGTATGTTTCTACTCAACCATCAGTGGATGTGCGTAGAATATCAAAGTCAGATCGCTTTGTTATAGTTGCTAGTGATGGTTTGTTCGACTTCTTTACCAACGACGAGGCGGTAAAGCTTGCCCATTCCTATATCTTGAGTAACCCCTCGGGTGATCCATCCAAGTTTTTGCTGGAGCAGCTCGTAGTGAGAGCAGCCAATTCTGCAGGTAGACTTTTTCAGATGTCATTATGTAGACTCTTGTTGTCATTTCATTCAACTAACCAATAGGTTGCTCTAATATCCTTTTGGGTGTTTATTACAAAATAAGCATTTACAAGTAGCCTATAATCTGATTAACCAAGATACAAACGCAGTGGATTTTGGTTTTCGTTTTCACTTTGTATGGTCACCTTTTGCTTCCGTGAAAGCTTTGCATACACTGAATTTGGTAGTTTGAACTATTTAAAAAGTACATACCAGCATAGAGTTTGGCTTTAAGCATTATACTTCTGTTACAGGATTCAGTATGGAAGAGTTAATGAATATACCAGCGGGGAGGAGGAGGAAGTATCATGATGATGTAACTGTAATTGTGGTTATTCTTGGTACAAATCACCGTACCACAAAGGCATCAACTTGTGCTTAAGGTCATTCTTTGTTATTAGTTTCAGTTGTGTATTAGTATATTAAATATACCTTTGCATTATAGTTTAGGTTTCAAGAATGTATATAGGGGATGCCGTATATTTGCTCCAGATCTGTATAAAGGTTTATCATAATCCATTTTTGTTCGACAACCAACTATGTTGAGACATTTATAGACATTATTGCTCTCTACTTATCTCTTGTGAGGATTGTCAAAGCTTGGCAAAGCATTGCATAAATCTAGTTATTCTGCCAACTTACCAGAAAATATGTATCACATATTGCATGCTTAGCGAAATAAGCAGCTTTGCAATCTTGTTTTGTCCATTCTTTTTTCCTTTTATTTTTTTTATTTTGTTATGTCTATGTGATCCCAGCTGCTCTCATACTATCGTCTAGCCTTATCAGCCACTCCATTTTTTTTTTAATTTTTTTTATTTCGAAGTACTATTACATGCTTAATTTTCTTCATTCTTTCTTTGGGATTTTCTTACTAGAAGCTTTAAGTCCACAAGAAAATGATTAACTCCATAGTCAAGTGTGTGATTCAGTTGCAGTGGTAGACAGGGGATGCACCATTCCTTAATTAGCTGAAGCCAGTTGTTTACAACTGAATGGGAGTGCCCTTTTTTATTTTATTTTTTGCTACTAGTTCAAAAGAATGGGTGGTCTTCATTGAAGATATGACTTGCAAGAAAGAAATTTGATATTCTCTATCCATCATTTCATATAATTTTAGCTTACATTCAATGACCACCCATGCTTTCATTTCCAGACCAAGTCAAAGTCTTTCTTGTCACTGATTCTTCAATATGCCAAAGAAGGAATATTGTCTAGAAAACTTGAGAGTTATGATGGTCATCTTTTGACACTCACTTTTGAATGTCAAATGGAGTTCTAGTTGGTAGAACCAGTATGTTCTTTGTATATATTACAAGAGATTGTGTAGTGAATATTCTGCACTGAATAGACATTAGGGGTACACTCAACGTTTTTTTGGGTCTGAAGGTCACACTTAACTTAATCCTCTCATATTGAACATGAATCTGATGAAGGATTACATTTGAAAATGCAATAACCTACCTCTACTGAACTATTCTAGCTTGCCCCTTATTGTCACAGACATATAACATCGGCTTACAATCACATGATAAAACAGCCATTAGCATTGTCATCACTGAAAATGTGCAGACTGTTAAGATATGTTGCTCTGACTGATCAATCTGTTCACCACTAGCTGCATCCTTGTACTGTGATGATGGACCATAACAATAGTAAGGAGCCAAGCTCATGCTAGGCAGTGATGTAGCAGCTGCTGTAATGTCACTCCCATTGAACACCAAATGAGAGTGGTAGTCCATCGGATACATGTTTCCGATGATATGGCTGAGATCAACCGGACCAGCATTGTGATCATTAGAATGTTGAGAAACTATGCTTGCAGGTGCACCACAGCTTGTTGAACCCAAATAACCTCTTTGGCCATTCCTGGTCTTTTTGCCACTAACACTCCCTTTTTCACTTTCACTGAGCTGAAGATCCATGGCCTGAGAATCATGAACATTCAGAGATTTCTTCGGCAGAATGTGACCTTTCTTTGACACTTGGCATTGTTCCTCTCTGTAAAACCTAGTTGTGTCACCCTCACTTGCTCTGTTTAGCCCGAGTGCTCCAACTTTGTCACATGTAGTACTCCGCTGACTTTGGCAAATATCTGAGGATTTATGTTTACCATTGCTCTTGACTTTCACAGGCTTGGTCTTTTCTTTCGTGGTCAGATTTTCTGGCCATGGTTCGGCATGCTTACCAGTTCTTACAATCAGCTTCTTGATGAGGGTCTGAACGTCGACGTTTCCAGTGACTGTGACTCTGCTTTGCTCTGCCTGAATAGATGTGGTGTAAACACCTGCAAGATGGTAACACATGCATGTAGTCAAAAGACCAGAAGTTTTAAGTCTAATGTTTGTGTTATTCTTCATTTTCAGTACCATCAATTCTCTGTAGAACTTTCTTGACTCGCCTCTTACAACCTTCACAGTGGATAAAAACTTTCAAGACCCATGTCTGGAAAAAAGAAACGAAAAAAGCCAACAACAAAGAAATCACCATCTCTGAATAGATAGAAAGATAGAAAGAGAAGGAAGAAATAGGGTTATGTTCTGTAAACTAACAACCATGCAAGTCGTACCTGACATTTGAGTAGCTCTGAGGCTTCATGAGCAGACATTAGAAAGAGCTTACATTCACCAGAGGTTGAAATCAGTGTGAGTGAGGCTCTCTAATATGGTACAAAGCAAAGCCAAGCCAAGCGCGCAGCTATCAAAGCGTTTCTTTAAATGACTTAAATCGCACTCTTTAGCTTCTCTACTCTCCTCAGGAAAAGTGAAATGGATTGGTACTTTACATAACTGAGGCATTTGACAGTTCATTCGAATTGAGTAGTCAAAGAGAGTTGCATTCAATTTCATTTTTTTTTTCCCTGAAACCAACCAAACCTTTCCATAGCAACGCTCACAACTCAGCAAGACCACTGCTACAACAATACTGCAAGTTCTGAACTTTGGAGAGTTTAATATAAATTATAATAGCAATGAAACCCCTAGAGAAACATCATAAATATCCCAACAAACCCTCCATTGGTTTTCATTAAGGTAGGGAGAGGAAGCTAAATAAACACTCGGACATTGCAGTGCTATCAGCTCTGTCTTCTGTGCTGTGCGGAACTGATGAAAGAGGAAACTCACATCATTAGGACAAGACCATGAGTCCATGGCATTGATGGCCATTGACATTGGACTTGTCACGATGATAACACATTGATACTGGTCATACACCGTAAGGGATAGTAGGAGGATTGTTAAATGGCATTAAGAACCCCAACCACCATGAGTAAAGCTAGCCTCACACAACCCAGGCTTTGAGCTTTGGAGCTCTATTGGGTTGTTTACAAAAGACAATGCAATACTTTTAAACCAGATGGTTCTATCTCATTCATTTTTACTTGCTCCTATGGAAACAAGGTAGAAAAGGTAGAGAAAATGAGTCATTCACAACCACTGCTGAAGAATTCCTCAAGAAGTTAAAGATTAGTGAACTTTTTAAAGAAATTGAATGGATTCGGTTTTATACCTACGCGAGGAAGGCATACTATGCGATAATCGAATTGTCATTCAACCATTGACCTGAATAATGTGGTTCCTCTATTCGACAATATCACTTTTTTGTAGCAAGTATACGTTTGGTAACGTTTAACACATTGTACTTTTCCCATGTTCTATTAAAACAAAGGACACAAGCAAATTCACCGAATGCAAGTTCAAAAACTGTACCATTTATTCCTACTTTCTTTTTAAATACACCATGAACATTTTACCTGTATTTCAGTATTTGACAATTTGTAGAAGACAACCGTTTGCAACCAAATAATGTATATTTGTTTCTCGTTGAAATGCACTTGTAAAACACAATATGCTAGTATAACAGTAGCAAATGGATTGAGTGGGGGGAAAGATGCTTCAAAAGCTTCTTCAAATTTAGTAACTACACAAAATTCCACATAATTTGGTTCAGGAGAATGTTCTTCATAATGAAAGACAACAAGGTTGTGGCCGATTCGAACTAGATAGACACAGCATATAGAGATTCAATATAATCATCTTGCCTTGTCTAGCTTTCAGCTTCTTTGCCATCATCCTCTGGGGTTGATGCATCTGAATCTTTGTATTCCTCTAGGGTTACTTCATCAGCCTTGGAATTTCCTTTCACGTCCTCTAGCTGCAGAAATTAAAATGTTAAATGAGCTGATGCTCAAACTACAGTACTAGTGAGCAGTCAAACGAAAATTTGAAATTACATACCCCAAAGATCCGAAGACTAGTAGTTACATCATCTTGCTGCTTCTGAAGAGTGGTCCTCAGTTCTCGAAATTCCTAGTTTCAGTCCAACAAGATAATTTAATACATTTTCAGAGGAAATTTGGAAATTACCAGAATTGTCAGAGCAAGACTTACTGATCGAAGTTGCTCCACTTCAGTGTTGAGAGATTGTTTGAGTTCTGAAAGTTCCTAAATTGAGCAAGAGAAAATGCATCAAGAGTCGCACATGTTTCAAAAACAATGAGAAGATATAATTTGATACACGGTCAGAAGTGTCAACGAAAACAGAAAAGAATTCCTTATTTGGAATAAGTTCTTCAAGTACACAATTTATAAGCACATGGAAAAATGATTAATATATTGTGAATGAATTGAATTGACTGGATGACCTAAATGGAACTCTATAAATTTGGCCATTTCAGGCACCTTCTATACTTGTCCGCTAAAAGCCACGTATACGAGTAAAATAATTTAATAAAGACATCTTTTAAATATAAGCTCATAGCAAATATACATGAAACACCATGAATTGAGTTCATGTCCAAGTGTTGTTAACAAGTTTAATGGCCACCTTGGCTTCTCTCTTTTACTCTCTTAGTCTATACTCTCATATGGCCACCATAAACCATTAAATTGATCAATATAGAGAGAAACTAATTTCAATAGGTAACTAGTCAGATGCTTTCAAACCAATGCTTAATTGCAGCATCTATGGTTATCCCAGACAAGTTCACATACATTCTGACCCATCCAAGTGACAATGCCTACAAAACTCTGTAATTTCTACATTAAAAGCCATGATATCATTCAACCACACACCGATTAAAAACGTTCAGAGAAAACACCCAATTCTACATTAAGAGCCACACTATCCTTCAACCACACACCTCACTAATTTAACTTTCCAGCTCAAAAATTGTACCATCACATAACTAAAAGTTGCACAAAAGAACTGAAAAATGCCAGAGAACAAATACCCAATTCCTACATTAATACCTCATCCCATACAGAATTTAGAAGCAGATTCCAAATGCATGTTTTCCCAAGTGTGCAAAAAGTTATGTAAACACTTACATCGCGGTAGACCTTAACTTGCGAGTCTAGCTTTGACCTCCATGTTTGCAAATCCTGATCACCCAAACAAACACCACCAATAACTAAATCAGTCTCAAAAACCATTCTTCATCAAAACTAGAACAAGAAATTGAAAGAACAAAAAAAGAAAAAGAAAAAGAAAAGACAGTTCTGTTCACCTTCTTCAAGCCTTGAATTCTGCCAAGCAGCTCAGCCCTCGATTCATTCAATTCCTAACAACAAACACAACATAGCCGACAAGGTTGAAAACAAAAACGAAACAAAAAAGCAGTTTCCAGATCTTAGTAATGTCAAAGCTAAAACTAGGTCAACAACGTTGTCGGTTTACCTCAATCTTGCAGGCAACCGGAGTCAGGTTCTCCTTTGTTGTCTGCAATCACACAAGTTTCAAATTCAAATCTTTTTACCCCAAAATTACAAAAAGGTCATATCTTACGAAAAGAAAAAATGGTCTTACGGAGGAGAGCGGAGGAGGAGGAGCCGACGGAGGAAGAGAGGCGGTGGAATCGGAGATGTTGGCCATTTCAGATCAGAACGATTTCTGGGGTTTGGCAGTGTCCGTTTGAACTTTTGAATTTTGGGGTTTTGGTGTCTTGAGTTTTAGAGAGAGAGAGAGTTTGAAATTTAAAGTTTGGAGAGATGGGGATGGTCTCTGTAATCGCCGTTGTATGAAGGGTAGATTCGCGAAGCCTCCTCTATTCAACTCTACCCACTCACTCTCACTGTGTGTGTGTTTTTTTACTGTGTCTTTGACTAAAGAAGAGGAACACACCGTTCACCCCCATTTTGTATTTTCGGCACATAATAATTTGTGACACCCTGTCCTAATAATTTGTTTTGTACTATTAGACTACATGATAATTCTTCTAAATTTTGGATTTATGAATGTTATTGATTTAATGTAGTCGATTGTTTTGTTTTGATTTTAAGAGGATATGAAAATTGAAAAGCTAAAGGAGTCGTACGTACATCGAGAGGTTTCATTTAATAATAATTTATATATTTGATCTCGGTATGCTTGTTTTTATAGAAGAATAGAATGTAAGGGAAGGAAATGGAGATTGAGAGGTAAGAGTAGGACGTTTAGATAGTTAAAAAAAAAAAACCAATCCAATGGCAATGATTGATTTAGGCCTGGGATTTCAAACCAGCAAAACGATGACCAAATAAGGGTAACTATCTTTTAAAAAGAAAATAGCAAATCACATATGTATATTTAAAAGAATTTGAAACATAAATAAATTTATTTGTGATATTATTAAACAAATAAAGACAATTTTTAACAATTAAGGACAATCCTTTCTTTGCATGTCATGTGTTATAATTTAGTTTACCAAACTAACCTTACACTAATTAAATATGTTTTTTTAAAAAAAAAAGTTTTTCTTTTCGAGATTTTTCACTAAATGGAATACATTAGTAGGTTTTTTGTCAAGACCCGTCCAGAATTTCACTTTGAAACCCGAAGTAAGTCCTGCGGGGACCACTTCCAAGGAAAATTTACCGAAGAACTCGGCAAACCTCCCTCGAAAATAGATAACCTTAACCCGGAAAAAAAATAAAGAACTACCCTATTTACCAAAATTACATCTTCCACAACAACCCACAATTATCTAGAATAAGTTATACAAAAATTCCAAAAGTATTCAGAGCTACTAAAAATAAAAACAACGGAAGCTGACAATCTCCTAGTAGATTAAACAAGTAACCTACTGGAGAAATGTAACGGAAAGATTGGTGACTATGCCTCGACGTCTCCTTCTAGACCCCACTCGAACACTACAGACTGAACATTTTAAAACTAAGGGCCCAAGGGAAAATATTCAATTACGTCAGAGTGAGTGGACAAAAGCAATTTCGACATAACAAATAATATTTCCCCAAAAATATTTTCAAGGAAAACGACAGCTTAAAAACTTAACTAAAAGATTCTTAAATGGTGTCTAGCCTTGCAAGACTCCTGTTGTCAAATTTTAATAACTTCGTAAGTGCACGAATCGTTTGTAATATAGCTTATATGCAAATACGAGGTCGTTCCAACTAGGGATAGAGAACTAACTTTCAACTCTAACTAATGACCAAATTACGCTACTGACTAACAAGAAAACAAGAAAATATTTTTGTGATTTTTGTAAACAATAAGAAAAAAAAAATAAAACAAGCAAATTGAGAATTTCACACAAGATAGTTGAGAAAGATGTTTTGAAAAGTTATGAAACAATGAGGGATGAATGCTAGGGCTTCCAACTTCACCGTCACAATCCTATTCGAGTTCCTAGTCTTCCGATTACTAATTACTAAACCGGTGTTGAAGAATCCGTCATATAAGCCTTATGACAGAGTACTTATACGCATAAGTTCTCTAAAGCATGAATACTACCTTATGGCAGAGTATAGTATCCAACTATTCTTAGAAGTATGGCATCTACTCTCTAAGGGTCAATGAAGTTCGATGAGAACAAAAGGACTCACACAAACCAATAAAACATGGCATCTGTTCTTATCAATCTATGGTTTCTAATCACAAGAAGCATTCAAGATTCAGCATGGGCATCTACCTACTCTTGCATCAAATAGCTTAAAACAAAACCCTAAAGGTCGCGAGTCTCTGGTATTTTGAAATAAGCAACAATTCTTATAGAGATTAAAAACTCAACACCAATCCAATAAATAAGTAATCATCTAACTAAAAACATTAAATAGTCATGCTAAGGATCCGTTATGACCCTAACAAAAGATTTAGCTACTAAGAATCATAACAAACACAATGATAACTATGAAAAACATAAACAAAAGACTAAAAGGGAAAAGGGATGAAGATTGGTGATGATGGATGTCTCCTAGTATGTCACGTCCTGGAAGTCCCCCACTCTATGAAATTCGTGCTCTTTATATAGGGGAGATTTCCTGCTCATCTTTGGCTTTAAGTTTCCTTGTAAGACTTGGATTCAGACTCCTTTCTTGATATGGAATGGGAAAACCTTGAGATATCTCTTGTAGAACTAGGAATACTTGTACTCCTTGAATCCTTATCTGCATTATTGTCCTTGAAGCATTCGAGTTGATGATCTTGTGTCATAGAACTTGAGTTCTCCACAAATGCTTGCAAATCCGATCAGATTTTTTGATCTGACCTATCTTCATTCAAACTAGCATAACTCGATCTAGAAGTATCGAAATTGAGATCCATAAAATGCTACAGAAAGAAGACATCCGTAGCTTTGTAATGCTGTAAGGCTCATCATCTGATTCGATCTGAGCTGCTTTCAGTGATTCGGCGAAGTTGGATGTTCTGCACAAGCAGAGTCTGAGACTTGGGATTGCAGTGGCCTTTCATTCCTTATTTGCGCATTTTAGCTCATTTTCTTCTCTCTACGACACAAACCTACAAGAACACTAAAATAACGTAAATAAGTCATAAATAAGAGAACTAAACACAAATCTCAAGCATAAGAGGCTTAGAATTATAGGATAATATGAGCACATCAAATACCCCCACACTTAGACTTTGCTAGTCCTCGAGCAAAACTACGAAAAACTAAGAACACAAACACACATAATAAAGAAGAACATAGTAAAAACACTAAGCACACTAAGCCTTTCAATGGTAGTCTTCGAAAATCTCTTACTTTCATGTACAGAAGAATAGCATGTAACCAAGACTTAGTCACAAATCATTCGAGAGTTAAATAAAACATATATATAACACATCACATGTAGGACTTGGGGGCAACACTGGTGATTGTGTGGAGCTTAGCATGTTTCGGACAAGTAATGAATCAACCTCACAATGGACGCACTCTATTTTCTCTCAGAATTAAAGCTCATGCTTAAAAGCTTATTCACTCATATGCATATGTGAGAGAAGATATATAAAGACAAATAGCTCACATATTAAGAAAGAAAAGCACTTTGTGAAAAAGAAAGATCTCATGAAGAATATCAATTACTCACACAAATGGACCCAAACCATAAGCTCACTCTTGTAACGCATCTCCACAGATCAAAGGCTGCTTATCTTAAGGATCATAAAAGGACTTTATCAAGGTTATAATTGGGTCATGGCTAGGGTTTAAAGAACAAAAAGATATGGAAGTAACAAACATCCTAAAAACCTAGTAGAGCCATAAAATTACCTTAGAACACCCATGAAAAAGGACAAAGACCATATATAACATTATTGAGTCTTCAATTTAAAACAAACTCCTTAATCACAATGGGGGACTTAATCCAATACTTTTCTTTTGCTTCTTTCTTCTTTTTCCTTGCCGTCACTTTTGTATAAATTTTTCTCTTCTTTTTTTTCTCTGTTTTTTTTTCACACGGCAATAACACACTTTTTTTTTTTTTAAGGACAAGTCTATCCCACCCCCACACTTGCTTTTCATCATCATCTCCTCTTTTTGAACAAGTACAAATCATCAAAGTCGCCAAAGTATAGCTCTATTAGATCTTAGAACAAAGGGTGAGGATTTTAACTATACTATGGCTCAAGGGTAAATGATATTATGGGTGATGAAAAAAAAGGCTAAACATATAGGCTCAAAGGGGTTATCTAAATGGTGTAATTAGGGACACGTGACAATTTGGCACTGTTGGAAATCCTAAGTCCTTTTAATCCCTTCCCAAATCAAAGCATATATTAAATAAAAGTTTCGAATAGCACAAAAGTGAGTTCTAGTATAACTCTAGTCCATTAAAATCTATGGCAAGTAATCAATCGGAATGAAAAATAATGAGATCAAAATTCAAGCCAAAAGATAGGAATATATTTTTTTCATTTAACACTCAGAAAGAAAGGCACATACAGGCTCAAATTCTCACAAGGGTAATTTTTGAAACAAAACTCATCCTAGCATGCTCATATTCTTCTGTACCATGTTAGCAAGGCCATATCCACTACACATTATATGTCATATATATATATATATATCTTATTTAACCAAAGAATAATATCAAACAAGTCTCAATAACATGATCATCTTTCAAACATGATTCCATAGATATAGAACAATTATAGACATAGTTGTTGAAAGGCATCCTAAGACTCAAGAAAACAAAGAAAATAATTTTTTTTAATAAATTTCAAACACACAAAACTAACAACCTAAAAGAAACAGAAATCAAAGTCCCTTCCCCCACACTTAGAGATAACATTGTCCTCAATGTTGAAAATATTAGCTAACATGAATGCATCAATCAAGCAAGGGAAGAATCACAAAACAAAAGCAAATAAAGTAAGAGCAAAGATTGAGTTAAGAACTCCCTGGAGGTAGCCGAAGAGGGAGGAAAGGTAAAGGCTGCTCCAAATTGTTGTGAATCGCCACAGCTGCTAGAAAAGATAAATTGTTGTGATTGCGTTGTCGAAAAGTCCTCTCAGGATCAGGATCAAAAGGTTCAAGGTCGAGGCTGCGAGAACGTCGTCCTTGCATAAACGTTGGAAAGAACTTGGATGATTGTGCCTACAAAAATGAAATGGTCTTGGTTATATAGACACACGGTGAGACAAGGACGAGAAAAGATCAAATCCTAATTCTAAAAGTAAAGGGAATCCTAAAAGGAAAGGAAGAGAAAAACGAAGTGGTATTTCCTAAACAGTTTAGGAACTTCTCAGCTTTGACCTCCGCCCACTGTTCTGTGAATAACTCTTTGCTCGATTATCGGATTCGTGATCTGCTTCTTCCGTCGGAAACTAGACTCAAAGAGCTTTCCGGTGATATATAATACTCTAGTACCTGCTCAACAGAAGATATTCAGAATGCTTGTCGTAAACAAGGGACAGTAGCTTAATCAAAACTGAATAGTTCACTGTTCAATCAATACACACAAAACAAAACAATGACTAAAAACAAACGAAACTAAAACACTGATAAAAAAAAACTATGGCAATATAGCTAGAACCAAAGGTCAATTTTCAATCCCCGGCAACGGCGCCAAAAACTTGTTGTCAAATTTTAATAACTTCGCAAGTGCACGAATCGTTTGTAATATAGCTTATATGCAAATACGAGGTCGTTCCAACTAGGGATAGAGAACTAACTTTCAACTCTAACTAATGACCAAATTACGCTACTGACTAACAAGAAAACAAGAAAATATTTTTGTGATTTTTGTAAACAATAAGAAAAAAAATAAAACAAGCAAATTGAGAATTTCACACAAGATAGTTGAGAAAGATGTTTTGAAAAGTTATAAAACAATGAGGGATGAATGCTAGGGCTTCCAACTTCACCGTCACAATCCTATTCGAGTTCCTAGTCTTCCGATTACTAATTACTAAACCGGTGTTGAAGAATCCGTCATATAAGCCTTATGGCAGAGTACTTATACGTATAAGTTCTCTAAAGCATGAATACTACCTTATGGCAGAGTATAGTATCCAACTATTCTTAGAAGTATGGCATCTACTCTCTAAGGGTCAATGAAGTTCGATGAGAACAAAAGGACTTACACAAACCAATAAAACATGGCATCTGTTCTTATCAATCTATGGTTTCTAATCACAAGAAGCATTCAAGATTCAGCATGGGCATCTACCTACTCTTGCATCAAATAGTTTAAAACAAAACCCTAAAGGTCGCGAGTCTCTGGTATTTTGAAATAAGCAACAATTCTTATAGAGATTAAAAACTCAACACCAATCCAATAAATAAGTAATCATCTAACTAAAAACATCAAATAGTCATGCTAAGGATCCGTTATGACCCTAACAAAAGATTTAGCTACTAAGAATCATAACAAACACAATGATAACTATGAAAAACATAAACAAAAGACTAAAAGGGAAAAGGGATGAAGATTGGTGATGATGGATGTCTCCCAGTATGTCACGTCCTGGAAGTCCCCCACTCTATGAAATTCGTGCTCTTTATATAGGGGAGATTTCCTGCTCATCTTTGGCTTTAAGTTTCCTTGTAAGACTTGGATTCAGACTCCTTTCTTGATATGAAATGGGAAAACCTTGAGATATCTCTTGTAGAACTAGGAATACTTGTACTCCTTGAATCCTTATCTGCATTATTGTCCTTGAAGCATTCGAGTTGATGATCTTGTGTCATAGAACTTGAGTTCTCCACAAATGCTTGCAAATCCGAGCAGATTTTCTGATCTGACCTATCTTCATTCAAACTAGCATAACTCGATCTAGAAGTATCGAAATTGAGATCCATAAAATGCTACAGAAAGAAGACATCCGTAGCTTTGTAATGCTGTAAGGCTCATCATCTGATTCGATCTGAGCTGCTTTCAGTGATTCGGCGAAGTTGGATGTTCTGCACAAGCAGAGTCTGAGACTTGGGATTGCAGTGGCCTTTCATTCCTTATTTGCGCATTTTAGCTCATTTTCTTCTCTCTACGACACAAACCTACAAGAACACTAAAATAACGTAAATAAGTCATAAATAAGAGAACTAAACACAAATCTCAAGCATAAGAGGCTTAGAATTATAGGATAATATGAGCACATCAACTCCCAAACTTTAATAAATGGCCTCTCAGGCTAGGATATTATATATATCAATATGTATTTACACTCGTCTATTCTTTGTACGATATCTATGAATAAGCTCGAAAAATAGATAGTCATACAAGGCTATGACGCTGGCGTCTAACGCTCACGTCACCCCATAATGGAATTGTACCTCATTATGGGGGAAACGCACGAGTGGATATATATATATACGTGCTGTTTTCTTGTACAGATTCTATGAATGAATACAAAGAATAGAAAGTCATACAAAGCTACGACGCTAGCGTCGTACGCTCACGTCACCCCATAATGAAATTGTACCTCATTATGGGAGAAAATCACGTATAGCTAGCTAGCATTTATTTATATACATATTGTTCTCATAATCATCTATATATGAGTATAATCACCGTAATTCTCAATTTCGGTTATTTTCCAACAACAAAAATTATTCAACGACAAAACATTTCAAGCACATTATTTAAAACAAAGGTCCACTCACTAATTAGGCCTAAGCCTGATGTCGGTCGGAGTTCTCATCAGTTCGAGCCTCCTCGGGTCATGTTCCAAAAATATAAATAAATTCTTAAATAAAACACCGACGCTTAAAGAAAATAGACGTAATTAAATATGAGCTTCGGGACCGGCGCCTACCCAGAAATGAAGAGGAGCAGATGGTGGTTCGAACGGGACCGGCACGGCGGTCTGAGGCGGCCGGATGACAGCGAACGGGCGGCCGGAGGTTTCCGGGCGGAGGGACTCGAGGAGAGAATCAGGAAGGATGAGAGAGAAAAGAGAGAGGAAGAAGAAAATTGGGCTTGGCCCAATCCGATCCACCATCAAATATACCTATTCCAAAAATTTAACACCCCAAAAATAATACCCCAATAAAAATTACATTTTACTAGCAAAAAATTAACATTTTTACAGTCGTCACAATTTCTTCTTTCGAATAAATCATACGAAATAATCGTCCCTCACAACCTCTCTGGGGACCAATTAAATTATACACTTAATGACGAAGACGGTAAAACTCTTATTACCATTATGCTAGCAATTAAGGTAAAAATTAAGGATCGGGGTGACATTTTTAATAACTTAGTATAGTAGCAATTAATTTCAGTAGAAGTTGTAGTAGGGATTTGCATCCCAGTAGAAGTGGCAGTAGGGATTAGCATCCATATAGAAGTAGTAGCATGAGTTAACATCGCAGTAGAAGTAGTAGCAGGGGTTAACATCGCAGTAGAAGTAGTAGCAGAGGTTAACATCCCAGTAGAAGTAGTAGCAGATGTTAACATCCCAGTAGTAGCACAAGTATGCTTCGACAATCCTCTAGTTACGCTACTGCTTGAACACGAAGACAATGAAGGTTAACGCTGCTGCTATTATTACTTTATCCTCCACTTCTGCTATTACAGTTATCCACTTCTACTATTATTACTTGAAGATTTATCCTCCAATTTTGCTACTTTCTTATACTCCAATTCTTCTATTGTTTTATCCTCCACTTCTGCTACTGCCCTATTCACTTCTACTACTATTACTTCAAGATTTATCCTCTAATCTTACTACTGCACTTGCTGGAAAGTTAGCTGCTACCGCACACTTGTACTCGTCAAGTTCTACAACTACGTATGTACTTTTTCAATCTTGCTACTACACTTGCTGGACATTTAGCTGCTTATGCACTTGTCTAATCATGTTATTGTACTCGCTAAACTCATACTCATTCAGTGCTGCTATTGACTCAGTTAGCGTAGTAGCAGTTATTTCTAGTAAATGTAGTAATAAGTTTTTAGCGGTTCAATTACTGTAGTACTGGCTCAGCTAGCGTAGTAGTAGCTATTTCTAGTAAATGCAGTAATAAGTTTTTAGCAGTTTAATTACTGTAATAACAGCTTCAGTAAGTGCAGTAACATAGCTTTAGTGACTTAATTAATGTAGTAGCAGTTATTTTCAGTATGTGCAGTATCAGATTTTCAGTGCATCAACTATTGTAGTAGCAGTTATATAATATATATATCAGGGCCCTTCCAATGAGGGATCCTTTTTTTTTTGTTCATTTTTAAGGATAGATCATTTGACGAACTTTTCGATTACAAAATCAAATCTTCACCGTTCAGTTCGTTGGGCTATATGAGTAGATCATTTCTACAAATTTTCAGAAAATTTGGTGATCGTTAAGTCATCCAAATGAGGGATTTATTTTTAATAATATTGAATGGTGTAGGTTTGACATAAGTGTTAAGTTTTTTGTTTTAATCTCAACCATTCAAGCTCATTAAAAAACAGATCTAATGGTGTGAACCTATCCTTAGAAATGAACAAAAAAAAAGATCCCTCATTAAAAAGGCCCTATATATATTCATTTTCGTTTTAGTTCTGCAAACAACAGTTATATGCAAAGTTGAAGATGGGTTGGAATGACATAACAAAATAATCTTAATGTAGATAAAGAGCATGAAGCTGGCATTGACCCTTATCTCTTTACCCCAAAACACACCATCTCTTATTGTGGTGCGAAACCAGATCAATTATAATAAGTCTCTTTCTACAACATTTACATGCATCTAAAAATTATAAATTAACATTATACAGAAACAATAAGAATGAACACTACAATATTGAAGACTCACTCTTTCTACAACCACTCATATCACTAGATTCAAAGTCAGATCACTAGTTTACTTCTTTCCTTTAAGAGAACGTCCAAGGCACTGCCATTCCCAACTCTCCACCTCAATCCCTGGACTAGAAGATCTCTTCCCCAAAGCAAGCTGCTCCAAATCATTGAAATACCTGGACAATTCTCCAAACAGTCTTTGCTAATATAGCTTGGTTAAAACCTTGTACATCTCTGAGTCCTAACTTCTAAACCACCAAGCTTTTTACTCCGATAATTTTTGTTTCAAGCCTCACTTTGTCGCATTTCGGTTCTGATTTACTATAAAAGAAAATTTAAAAACTAAAAAAGACTGCCAAATCAGGGGGTATTGTCGCCATTCAATCCGGCGGCACCAGTCCACACCAAATCACGAATGTACCACACTTTATCACATCACATTTCCAACATTAGCGCCAAACCAGAATCCCTGTCTCCACTCTCCACTAGTTTAATTACTCACCAAGCCTAATAATCAAATTCTTACTTCCTAGCAAAGAAACAAGATTTGCCAACCATCTCTCCTTGTCTGTCTCTTAGTTCCGGTTCCGAGGTGACTCAGCTGAGGCCAATGAGTCAGGAATCGTTCATATACAGCTTCGTGGCCAGAGGCATAATGATCTTGGCCGAGTACACCGAGTTCACCGGAAACTTCCCAGCGATTGCAGCTCAGTGCCTTCAGAGACTGCCCTCCACCAACAACAAGTTCACTTACAACTGCGATCACCACACCTTCAATTTTCTAGTTGAAGATGGCTACGGTACATTTCTATTCAATTCTCACTGTTTTGTTGACCGATCTCGTTCTTGAATTTGCATGCGGGAAGTAGATGGATCTAGTCCCCAACTGTGAGATATGATCTGGGTTGTGCTTGGTGTTTAGAGAAAAGGTGAAAAGGTGAAAAGTTGTGAGCTTTTTGAACTGGGTTTGTCTTGGTTTTGTGATCTTCTCATAAAGTTTGAACCTTTAGCTGTTTGATTGCAAGGAATAGTGTGGAAAAAGAGAAAGGATTATGAGTTTTGGTTGTTACTATATGAATTTTGAGAATTTATTGGACTTGTTTGAGCTCAGTTTAGTAGGCTTGGAAATTAGCTGACTGTAGTATATAGAGTAGCGTTGGTTAATTCTGAGTAAGGATGGAATTCCATCTAAGTGTTTATATATAAATTTGAGGATGTATGAAGCACTTGAAACAAGGTCCTTGCGTCAATTGTAAATGCTAACAGAAGAGGCTTCTTTGTGTTTCTATAGTGGAGATTCAACTACTGCTTTGGTTTTGAGTTCTTAATTTACTTTAGGGAAGAAAGCAAAATGTGTAATTCGCTATCGTTTTGTATCAGTCCTCTCTTTTTGTTCATGTAGCAGTAATCTGTACCTCCGCATTACAGAGCACATTTCATCAGGTGCGGTCTTGGATTTACCGTTGCCTTTATAGAAAACAAGTATTATAGATATACAATTGGAATAGTATGTATTCTAACCTCATATCTCTGTATCCGTTGGTCATAGTTGTTGAGGGTAAGATGCAAGTTCATCTAAATAACTATATACTGGTGGTATTGGTTTTCTGGTAAAAGTCTTTGTGATTTTCTGTAGCTATTATTTGTTTCTACGATGTTACACTATTTGATGCTGTATTCTCTGCGCACAACTGTTCCATTGACTAAATGCTTGTATAAATCTTCTTTAGAAGGTCAAGTATAAAACTATATATTGTCATGAGAGTGGGATTAGACGTTTAATTGCTAAACTTAATGCAACCATCAGTACTAAGTTACTAATGCAGTAATGCTTAAGTTGACATCAAATGTTTGCCTTATAACTTGGTAATGCTGCCTAATATGTGCTGTTGTGTTGTATGCATCTATTTTTGTGTTGAACTTAATATCACTGTTTCCACCTGATATTGCTTTGTATCACATGTGGGATTAGATGGACATATCCAGTGAGATATGATTTCAGATGTGGTTGGTCTCCAAACTTGAAATAGTGAACTTCATGAACTTCATGAACTGATATTGCTTGGTGTTTTGAGCTTCTCAGAATTGGTTCTTTAGCTGTTCATTGTTCAAAAAAAAATTGTGGCAGAATAAGAAAGGAATTCAACTTTTGCCTTTTATTGGGTTGTGTTGGCATTTGAGATTATAATAGAGTATTGTATACGGGTCATTTTCTAGTGGTTGATCAGACTCTTGAAATAGATCGAATTTTCGGCAAGTGTGTACAAAAATTTAAGGATATGGGAAGACTTGAATTAAGGGCATCGATTAATTATACATGCGAGAAAACAAGTTCTACCAAGTTACACTTTTGAAAATTTAACTCAGGATTCGAATGCTTAAACTTAATTTTGGGAGAAGAAATATGTCAGTCTTTTTGTTCTTCCGGTTGTAGAATCTGCCAAATTACACCATGCATTTGATAATTCACCATTCAGTGCCCTACTGAATTTTAACTTTACAACTTCGCCTCTTTGAAAAATGAGCATCTGTTACCTTTAGGTCTCCCTCAAACTTCAGTCATACAGTTAGTTAGGATTACATGCCAGCTCATCTAATTGAAGTACTTGAAAGCATATTAACTTGTAAAAGTCCTACTGTTGATCCATTTCTGTAGCTATGGTTCATTTCTTCGTACTTAAGTATTGGTTCTTAAGTTCAATATGAAACAATGGAATTAAGACATACACTGTCAGTTAGTTAGCTAGTGGGGATATACTAAACTTCTTATCAACTCATATCTAGGTGTTTTGTGGAATCTGCAGCGTACTGTGTGGTTGCGAAGGACTCAGTTGGCAAACAGATATCTATTGCATTTCTAGAACGAGTGAAGGCTGACTTTAGGAAAAGATATGGGGGTGGTAAAGCAGATACAGCTATCGCCAAAAGTCTTAACAAGGAATTTGGGTATGTCCATTCATGATAATTTATGTGATTATGCACTTGAATGTCTGTGCTTTTGGGAACATATTTCTTTCTAGTGGTCAACTAAGATGGGTTTAAAAATTACAGACCAATAATGAAAGAGCACATGAAGTATATAATTGATCACGCAGAAGAGATTGAAAAGCTATTGAAAGTGAAGGCGCAAGTTTCAGAAGTCAAAAGCATAATGTTAGAGAATATTGACAAGGTAAATCAATCATGATTGCTAAAATGTGTTTCTGTTTCGAATATAATGCATATGCTTAGTCTTTAAACTATGAAGTTATTTTGGTTACTGATGTACCATTCTGCATCTGCATAGTCATTCTTTTCTCTAGTTTTCTGCCGAGGTATCTGGTTTGTGATGTAACTGGAAGGAATTTGTTTTTCTCTTTTCTTCTTTGTTGGTAAAATGTTGTTTTTAGTTTTAAGGATTCATGGACCTCCCTTGTTAATTTACTTAGACCTCTTTGGACATTTTTACTTGGCAGACATTTTGGCCTTTACTATCTTGGAGACAAACAATTAAGAGTGATGTGATTATCAAAGAAATAAAATTCATGAATTATGTTTAGTTAAGTAAGTTCTTCATGAACTTAAATTGGTGAACTCATAGGTGGACCAAAACTTATGTGCGAAAGAACAGTAATATAGAGACAGGTCACGCCACAATGGTGGTGTCAAAAGGGGGAAGGGGGAGGGGGTGTGTGGCTTCCTTATGCTGGTGTCGATTTCAGACTTTTAGGGTTATTCTTTTCCATCAAATCTTTTGGCTAGGAGTGATATGCTTCTGAAGCCAATATATTTTTTAGCAGCAAGTGAATAGATCTTTTAGCTACACTTACTAACCACCATCAGTCAGCAGAATCTCAAACTAAGAAAGAATAGTAAAATAAAGTGAACCTTGGTTTCTTTGTATCTCTCTCTTGTTTTGAGTGTGACTTTGTAGTTTGCATGTCCCATGGCATTTCTGCTGTGGCATTATGTTGCTGGGGAGGTTAGTAATCTATAATTTTATAATGAATCTCCCCAAACTTTAATCCAAGGCCATATTATTAGGTGTTGTAATGTGCTCTCTGAAAGAGCATACTTCGTAATTTTGTCCCAGATTAAGCCTGGAAGATTTATGCCATACTGTACCTGCCAAGAGAAGTTATGATCGTTGTTACCAGGCCAAGGATTGGAGTCCATACTAATGATGGAAAATGTTTTCTCCATAACAACCAAAAATGGATGTAATCAATCTAGATTCTTCATCCAAATAAACATAGAAGTAAAGATAATTTCCTAACTTCAATTTCTTAACCCTTTGATTAGTCCAGTATGTGTCTCCTTTTTTGCATCTAACATCTTGCATGTATGATCCTTTTATTGCATAATTTTTTTCTTATTTCTTGCATATCAGTTTACTGTACAAAAACCAGGCTATAAATATCCTGTTGCATAAATTTATGAGAGAATGTGCAAACTAGAGAAGTACAAAATAAGTGACCTCATAATGAATCAAAATCTTACACTAACAATTACGTGTTAAAGACTTCAGAGAGAGGAAACACCACATTGGTGATGTCAATACAACTTAGGGGTTATCATGAATGTCGGTGATTTTTTTTTATGTGTTGGGGTTTGGCTAGACCATTGAACTCATGGCAAGTTCATAGCCTTACAGAATGGAATTGCATGGAGCACGTTTTCAATTTCATTATTTTCAATTTAATATTTGGCTAGAGAGGGATCAGTGATTGTACTATGCCATCCAAGTTTTATTAAATAAAATGAAGTGAGCTTTTAGCTGGAAGTCCTTCACACTATGAAGTAAAGAAATATGAAACCAAGAAAGAACAGGTGAGAAAGTGAACCAATGCTATCTTGTTTGTTTCTTTGTATCTCTCCTCTTGAGCACATCTTTGTCGTTTGCTGGTGACGTGAACACTTCTGGTTGTATACTACACTGCAGTGTTGGTTAAAATCTACTCGTTTGGAACAATCTATTTAGTGTGAGGACCGTATCGTCAAGTACTATAACAAGAAATCACTTTCTCTGAGTGGAGATAAATATTGAAAATGAGGATTTATTTAAAGAGGATGAGCTTACTATATAGCATCAATTAATTATGAATTCGTAGATTTGTTTTTGTGTCGAGAGAAGTTGGTGCAGTCATAAGGCCAGACTGGAGTCCCATATTTATATAACTTGATACAACTAAAATCTTGCAATTATTACCTTAGCTTTCTTTAATTTACTCTGTTGCATTTTTTGAAGGATTCTTTCATCATTTATCACTCAACCATGCTTAAGATGTTTTGTTTCATGTTTGTCTGCATGCTTTTCAGGCTATTGATAGAGGGGAAAACCTTACTGTTCTCGTTGACAAGACCGAAACCCTTCGTTCTCAGGTAAATTGGAGGCAAGAGAAACCCTATCCATTCATCTTTTCTATGTCTTTAGTAAGTACTAAGCAACTTTATTGTACTTTTCAGGCCCAAGATTACAAAAATAAAGGGACACAAATGAGAAGGAAGCTGTGGTATCAAAACATGAAAATAAAGTTGGTGGTTTTTGGAATCTTGTTACTTCTGATCTTGGTTATCTGGCTTTCTATTTGTCATGGATTTGACTGCACAAACTAGTAAAAATTAGTGATGGAGCATTTCGCTCAAATTATACGATACATGAGCTTCAGTTCAACAAATTGTACTGAGGAAGGAGGGAGAGAGTGATGGGGAGAGATTTCTTACATTCTTGTATTATCACTGTTCACTATGTTTCTAGATTTTATTTTGATATAACAACATATTGAACTGGGTTATGGTGAACGTTTTTTCTTTGTGAAGATATTAATCTTTCACTGCAGACCAATCGATCGACGTCTATCATTCCCATCAATATGTATGGAGCCCTGACTCTTGTAGCTGAGACCATAAATTTCAGCAAGAGCCATAAACCTACATACTGGCTGGATTTCACCGTCTTCAAAATAACAAGGATTGGGTTGTCAGCGTAATGACCACCGAACCTGTATCCCTGCGGCATCCTGTAGATATGTCTATTTATATTCCGATGGAGAAGAACGGCAAAATATAGTCACGAGCCTGGGTACGTATCAAGAATCCAAGATCATGGATCATTGGATCCCAAGCGTGCTTGGTATAGCTTTAGTATTCTTTCTGATAATTATCCAACCGATCAGAGATCAAACATGTCCTGGAAACCTGTACCGTATAGAGCAGCGACATGGAGAAAGCCTAAAGAAGATCATGCCAAAGACCAATAATTCTATTGCATTTTTGTTTCAGCAACTGTCCAATGGTCAGTTACTTGCATTTTAGGACAATGATAGAGGATCGAACTTGGTGAATATAGTGAAGATGAGATGCCCAAGTCAAACAAAAAAAACTCGATGAATTCCTGATACCCGAGCTCAAGGTATATGCAGGAAATGGTATCGAGTTCATTAACTATTCTAATGGACTATTTCCTACTCATGTGATGATCCGGAGGAAAATTTAACATCAAAAGCTGAGTTAGATGAGGAAAAGCATTTTCAAGTCATTGATAGAACCGATCTATGACTCAAGGATTTGTAGTGTTCGGGTTTTGCAGGATGCAGTGATTCCTCGAGGACAGTCTTTTATTTCTACTTTTTGTGCATGATACTGATGATAGCATGTTCTGTTACGTATTTAACTATGTGAACATGCCTTGTCCTTGTTGAACTTTACTGTTGATGAGTTAGAAGCTTAAACAACATTCCTTCATAAAAAGAATGTAACACAAATAGAAGACTACTGGTGCTTGATTCTGATACAAAGGAGCTTGATGTTGTCATCTGTTTGTGTCATTGCCATTTTCTTTTCTTTTTTGAAAATTAGGATTTGATCGGTAAAGTCCAGTTGATTATTACATATACAGTGGAAGGCTAATGCGATATGATCGACACAAAAAACGGTGGTGATGTTGCTCATCAGTGACATGTCTTTCATGGCCCTAAGCAAATACCATTATTTCGAACTGGTAGCTCAAACAACCAACCAAGAAGAATGTTCCAAGACATTTTTGCTTCAAGGGACCGACTATAGGCCGACTAGCAGGAGATTTGACTTCGATCGGAAGCTTTCGAGCCACTATAGGAGTATAGGGCACCCCAAACATTATTTTGCATAATGGAGATTTCTAGGTTGCTGAGAATAATTCTGGAAAAGGTAAACAGTCGACCTTAATAAGCAAGGAAGGTTTATATATTCATGGCGGTATTAGAGGGATTGACGAGTTGCGTGACTATTTATGTTAATTAGTGTTTCACTGAGCGAGAAGTTGACATAGTTACTTCTTATAGGATGCCATAACAAATTAATAAACATCCGAAAAAGAACAATGTTTTCTTTATCTACTGCCTAAGTAGACACCCCAAGTTTTGTATAGAGGTCTGCATATATAAACTCAGTATGTCTCAACATGTACAATGATCTCAACTAATATCAGAAGTAGATAAAGAACTTTCGGAAAGATGGGATTATATTTCGAGGATGTACGTGCGTGGACATTGGAGTTGGCTGCCTAAGGCTAGCGAGGGTTTATAAGACACATTACAATTGTTTAATCTGCACTCCTTGTTCCTTTATCATGACCAACCAATAATTAACCCTTGGAAGACCTTGTGATTAACACGAACTCCTCAAAATAATTCACGTAGACCATTCAGGTAGTGTCTTCCGGTTATTGTTAAGGAAGATACTTGTCTAAATCACCACCCCATGCCATGCCATTTTTAACAGTACTGATTAAGAAAGTGACTATATATATCGAGTCGCAATCATCCTCTCCAATCACGATGCCGGCCTCCATTTCATCAGTTCAGTTTAATACTTAGTACGTAGTACGCTTCAAGGCTTGCCAGCTAGGTCAAGTTTTTCTTTATTCGATCCGTATAATTGTAAGCCCTTGCAGCTAATTAAGCGACCTAGCGTTGCATATATACTTGTACCTAGCTCCTTCTATCTTACTCTCAAGTCTGAACAACTTCTTTTGCTGGAAGTTGGCAATATATATCAACCCTTGATGGCGGTCAAATTCGTTAATTATCACTGAAATCTGCCGGATTAAGATATTACATTAGTTTATGCTGAAAGGCAAACAGGGTTCAGTAGATATAAGTCGCTGATCGATAAATATAGATTATGATTTACAAAGATCATAAGTCATGGCCTGCCAACCACACTAAGCTAGCTTTCAAAGACTTTGATGACAACATTTAGCTAGTCTTACGAAATTAAGGTAGGCGCAGCAGAAAGGATGTACATAAGTGGGAGTAGATAGTTTAATTTAGTCCTCCACATGCATATATAGTTTGAAAAGCCGAATACATATATAGAAATCTCCGTATAGAAATCCAGATAATGTTCTTTTTCTCATCTATATATGTATAAACTGATGCCATCGATTTAAAAGCCTGCAGCTTAGATATCTTTATATATATATATATATATATATATATATATATATATATATATATATATATATATATATATATATTAAACTCCGATCAGTCAGCATATATAATTCTATGAAGATCGGGAGCTTGAAACTGATTGATAATGACATACATATATTAGTCATCATCTAATTGTTCATCACAGCATAAGGATATCATTAGATGTGAAAATTTTATGTAAGAATAACGATTTCATTCATTATAAGTAAAACTCATGAAATTTTACTTTGTAGGAGAATTACGTATAATTAATATATTTGAGAAGAGATCTTGCAACAAATTGTATATATGTTTGATCATATATATTAGATATGATTGCATGAGCCAAATACATATTGACATGATGAAGCTGTGGCCGTCAAAATCTAACTCATAAGAAGACATGCATATAGGATCTCTCTTGTCACATCCTGTAAGGATATCAGTGAAGATGGGATGTATATATTAAAAAAGACAAAGAGCTAGAGCTCCTTTCCCTCCTTCTTTCTTCTCCATATATTCATGATCCTCATTCTCCAAAGAATTGATCGGATCAGTTCTATTCAGTCACATGTATCTTCATGGCCCTTTGGAATGGGGACAAGACCATGCCGATTGATTCGAACAAGGAAGTGACTACTCGATGGAAAGTGAGTCGTATCCCATTCAAAGTAGGCATGGGCATATATATGATCATCAAGCATATGAGAGCTCGATCTAGCTAGCGCGCTCTAGCTATTTCTATATAAGTCTCTGCTAATGTAATGGGTTCTCCATCGGCCGTACATGCACGCTGATAAGACTCATATGGAGAGTCTTATCTGCACAAGTTGTCAGTGCCACTGGGTTTATCCGATCCTAGGGTTGAAGAAGAAGATAGAACATCTCTCCTAGCCTCCACAACCAAAGCTTTCTTTAATTTAACTAAGCACTTGTTTCCAACAACTCCTGGTTCGTGCATGGCTGCTTATTCATATCTCATGTCAACATAAGAAAAAATCGATTATATATACTGGAAGCATTTGATACTAGAAGATAGCTAGTAAGCCCTAGATCGAAAAGATTAGTAAAATGCAACTATGCAAGTGAGCCCTAGCTAGTAAAGATTCTTAATTCTACGTATAGATATATGCTATATTTGAAAACAGTTACATAAAGAATCAAATGTGAGCTTCATAGAATCTTGAAGATTAGTCCTCCGCAGGCTTGTTTCTTTTGAGCATGGGAGGGTGTATGGGCGCGCTTTCAAAATTTCAATCAACAGTTGCTATTTCCGTTTTGGATGGCTGCCATATGTATCAAAGATAAAAGTCTCGATAGTTCACGAAAAATCGAAGTAGTTTTTGGATCTCTCACTAGCTGCTTTGTCTATATATGGTTCCATTTTGGGATTACGGCCGATCACATCATTGGTCTCACTTACTTAATTTGTCGGTCGTCGACATGCATTAGGGCATTACTTGGATATTTTCATCATGCTACAGTTATTGATTTTCATCCTATGAAAATATTGTTGGCTAATTAGACGACTTGTACGTTGTTTCCCTTGCCTAGCTCTCTTAGTTCGTGTCAACAAACATTTGTATGGAGAACCAAGCTTGTAATGCTTAAAATTCTACATCATATATTATACATATCAAACTTTTGCGGGTTGGATGTTTGATAATAAGAACATATGGAAGCCTCCCATGGCTTGGCTCTATCAGAATTAAGACAAATCACAATCAGAGACACCAAGGTAATCCAAAAATAATTGATGAATATGCATGTATAGAGTTTTGATTTTCACCACAAGATGCAGACCCACGCTTGGATGTCAATTAAACATATCATAATGCTGATAATATTTGTATTTGATAATTACATTCTTTTTATTGTCTCTTTTGGTTATATAATTGAAGGGACATGGGAAACTCAATCCCTTCAAAGAAATTAGAAACAAAAACACAAAACGTACACAAGATCAGTTGATCAAGACCCAACTTTCATTACACAATTGAATTAAACATTCAATTAGTTTGTACACAAACACAAAAGAGTACCCAATAATCACGAATCAAACCCATGCTTTCCCTAAACTAAATACAAACAGTACCTACATACAGCAAACCGAAGAAAACCAAACACAGTGAACCTCCCAACAAGAAAGAAAAAAAAGTTACAAACTCACAAACTATCCAAACACACAAAGTCATCGATCATCATTATCATGGATGACAAACACATTCATCAGCATAAGCCAGCAGGCAGTAGTAGATCCAAGCTAGGACAGTCTACATGTCCCTGACTTCAAACAGATTCCGGTTCTTGACGACGATGTCGTACATGTGCATGGACTTGAACCTGTTGAAATCCTTGGGGAGAGAGATGAGGTGGACGGTGGAGCGCTTGTGGTACTGAAGAAGATCTGGGTCGTCGTAGTACCTCTCCCAGCCAAGTGAGAACAGCTTCCTCTCGAGCACAGCGTAAGAGCTGATGACCTCGTCACTGGGAGTGTGAACCAAAACCTTGCGCCGGCCGTTGGAGCCCTGCAGGGAATCCGCCCCCGGGTTCTCCACCAACCGGACGACGCCGTTCTTGAAAACCCAAACCCCAGACATGTTCGATTCTCAGCGAAGAATGAAGAACCTAGCCTGCAGCCTAACTAGCTAATGAAGCAGAAGGTAGCTAGCTGGTAGTGAGCTAGAATGTTTGTGTAAGGGTGTTGTGTGTATATATAGGTGAGAAATTAGTGCTACGAGTTTGGGAGTAAATAATATTATGGGCAAATAGATGGCTAGGGTAAGGTGGGGCAGAGAGGATTGAGGAGTCATAGCGAGGGTGCAATATGGGACTTGGTGTTTATGCAGGAGTGGATGGACCTGTAAATATCGATCATGACCTGCATATCTCTATCTATATATGTATAAATGTATATATGTGAATATACATATATAAACATATACACACACACGTCATTTCACAATAGAAATTCCGGTCGAATTCCGGTGGGAGGGGAGAGAGAATCCCTTAGGGTTCTTTTTATAAGGGATTTACCCCACATTGGGAATCTTTGTTTTGTTTGTTAGAAAAAAGGAATTTGATATTAGCTAGGGTTGATTGAGACTTATTCGATCTCTAGCTTTGAGAATTATTAATGGAGGGAGTGTTCGTTGTATGTCTGCTGTAGATTAACACTGGTGACATTTGTGTACGTGATCGATCGGGGCATCGGCAAAAGGGAGATTGGATGGTGATGGGTTTTGAGGGAGTTGTCTGAATGTCTTTTGCATGATGTACATAGTTAACTATGTAGGCATGACTTGTGTTATGTTTTAATTGTATGTGTTTTTTTAGCTCTTCTGCTTATTGAAACTTCAGATAAGATCACAACTGATTGATCAAAAATGAACGGATCGAGGAAGAGAAGAGTTAATCTTCATCTTCAATTTATTAGTTTTGATGTAAAGGTCCTAGAGGGGGGTGAATAGGCCTTTTTCAAATTTTCGTTGCCTTCTGTATCCGAGGACAACAATGACTTGTGCTATCCCCGAGTTACAGGATACGAGTTTGCAGAAAGTAAATTGCAGCAAATAAAGAAACAACACAAGGATGTTTTTTACTCGCAGAAACCCTGAATGCAGGGAGAAAAACTGCGTGTCTCCAACTCTTGAGAGACAAAAACTTCCACTAAGTTGAAGCAACTTCTTACAAGAATAATAGTTCTAGTGATACACTACCACAGTGCTATCCTTCCTAGTCCCGAACTAGTCTAGACCTATTCCCTCTCTTGTTTCTAAGTTCTTACAACATGGGACACTTTTTGAAGCCTTGTTCGTGAATTCAGCTAACCACTAGCAGATTCACCCTTGAACGCTTCTTGGGTTGGTTGCACTACACATCCCTCATGGTATGCAACATGATATGAGTTGATGAAAGAAGTTTGAGTTCAAGCTCTAAGGTTTATAGTCACAAAGAAGACTTAGAGCAGCATGAACAATGCAAGCTTGAAACTAGACTCAACAAAGAAAACGCAATAAGGCAGTTTTCTACAACCATTGAGCACAGCCGTAGCTATAGCTATATATAGGCAGACAAGGCATCAACCGATGATGCCAGCTGATCTCAGCAGTGTTTCAGAAAGGGTTTGGACAGAAGTGTTTGGCTCCCATACTTGAAAGTGATGTGTCCAAACACAGAGATGACACAAGCAATCTCAATAAGACAAATAACCCTTTCCTAAAACATGAATGATTCAAACCGGGAGCAAAGAGGTTTGAAACCCTCTTACTCAGTCTATTAGTGGACCTTGACATAGTTGATAGCAACTGGTCTTTGAATCACACGGGGACCAGCTGATATATTGGATAACGTATCATGAAAATCCCAGCTGGAGCCTTAAGCCTCTAACCATTTGGTCACGGGTTGGCATAACAAAAGATCTCAACCCTTTGACTGGTTTGAGCGCTAAAGCACTTCCCAAAAACTCAGTTGTCCATTTGAAATTGAAAGACATATTATACTAATATAACAGACTTTGAAACTCAGTACAGCAGGAAACTCAGAACTATGATAGCAGATAGCAAGCGAAGCTGCTATCCTCTGTGAAAAACAGTGATATGCAGATGCATGTTTTACCTGAAACCATGAGGAATGATAGCGCCACTTGTTCTTGATCAGATAACATTTTCTCAAGGTGTTTTGCAGGATACAAGGATTGCCAACTATCCTTATACCTTCAATCTCCCCCTTTGGCATTCCATCCCAAAACACTTTATTTGTAGGGAACATAACCTGCAGAAAACAACTTCAAGAACAAGTGAAGAATCACAGCAACTACAACTGAGTTATTTGCATTCTAACACTGAGAGTTTAACATTTGCATTAAGCAGTCATAAAGCACAACAATGTCTTTCAAACATAAACCATGAACAGCAATAAATTCCTACAAACTAATTCTCCCCCTGTGTTTGGCAAGGAATACCAAAGGGAAACGGAGAATAAAATATCCGAGAGGTTTTAAAAGAAAAAAAAAAGAAACCTACAATGGAAAAACACAAAACAGATCAAGTACACCGGAAGACAACAAATACAAGAAGATCAAACAGCTTCTTCGGACTCCTCAGCAGAAGCGTCAGAGGACTCCTCAGAACTAGAGCCGGAAGAAGGGGTAGACGAGGCTCCATCCCCACCAGAGGGGTTAGCCGGAGGCGCATGTGTCCCCACAAATTCTTTCAGTTCATTGCGCAGAGCCTCAAACTGAGCAGTAAACGACGCTTGCAGAGTAGCAACAGCATTGGAAATTTGACGCTTGATCTCTTGCTTGAGCAGGGTCTGCTCCAACGATTCCACATACACATCAGACTGGCTCATTGATTTGGCCAGGGAGAACTTGTCGACCGGAGCAGCCTCATTTTCAGTAGCCATGACATCAGCATCATGGACATGTACACCCGCATCCAAACAGAGTTTGGTGATGACAGCAGGAAAGACAAGAGAGCTATTCTCACGAAGAGATGTGCCCGCACTCCTGATGGCTTTGTAAATGAAGTACTCAGCCGAAAAACGAGGTTTGGAAGGGCTAGAAATCAGATATTTGATCAAGGCAGCTTGTTGGTGAGTGATTTTGCCTGTGTTGTAGGTGGGAGTCAAAAGAGAGCGAACCACGAAGCCTAAAAGCTTGCACAACTCAGACATGAATTGACTGGACAGATGAGAGGCAGTGAGCTCTGGTGGAGGAAAAGTGGAATGATAAAGAGCTCCACCTAGCTCAGGAAGAGAGACAGATTTGATGTAGTCCAAAACCAACTTGACGGAGTTGGGTTCTGTGGCAGGGAGAGACAGGCTGGATCGAATCCTAGGAGGAGAAATGTCAACATCCTTACCCCTAACTTTGACAACAATGGGGCGCTGAGATTGAATCTTCACCTTTTCAGGTGTATTCGAAGGAAAATTGGCATAAAATTCTTGAACCCAAGTCCTATTGACCCTATGGAAGGATGTCAGAACCTGATCCCATCCCCAGTGAACAGCTAATTTCTTGACCTCAGGATGTAGAGACTCAAAAGCGATAGGTCTCTCAAATACGATGCGTTTAGTAACAATAGAGGTACAGAAATAATCTCGACTCTCCGCAGATTGGAAGTGAGAAAGAGGAGGGACAGAGGAGTGGGATACCTCAACAGATCTCTTCTTGGGAGGCATGGTGGACTGGGGAGGCCTGGTGTCATCCATGGGACCCTTGCCTTTGTCAACCGAGTTCCGAGGACCAGAACGAGAGGGCTTAGTACTGGAGGAGGGCTTTGCAGGAGCCTTGGAGGAAGGAGGTTGCCGAGACACCGGAGACCCAGTAGCAGGGACCGCCGAGGGTGTCGCCACTGGAGCTAGAGCACCGGTTGGTGCAGAGGGCTCCTGAGGAACAGAAGATGATCTGGTAACCCTCCGTTGAGAGGAGCACTGCTTGGATTTGGGCTCAGGGGCTGGGATAGGTACCTCAGAAGAAGGCGACCTAACCGGAGAAGGTGAAGAGAAAGGGACCGCCCCAGATGATCCACCACCACCGGATCGAAAAGGCTTAGTGACCTTGACCGGTTTGTCACCGGAGGGAGAGCGAGGCCTCTTAGCCAGAGCAGGAGGAGAAGCCGGGTCTCTTAGAGCTTCAAGCTTGTCTGCTATGGATGGACTGCCAGGGGTAGCAGTAAGCCGAAGAGATTGACCTCCAGAGATAGGCACTTCAGCCTGGATGGGAAGCAGGTTTAGGGGTTCCTGCATGGTGGGTTCCTCCCCAAGATTGACAAAATTTGGCCCAACAGGCTTGTTCGACATTTTTTGGCTGAGAGAACTTTGGAATGAGAGAACGCAGAACAGAGAAGGAGATGAGAAGGAAAAAGAGTGGGTTTCGAGAAGATAGGGAAGAAGAGAGGAAAACAAGGTTAAGAAAAAGAGAGAGAGAGAGTGAGAGCGGAAGCGTTGGACACGATCAGAGTGTCTTGAAAACTGTAAAGCCCACTAATCCCAACTGCTCAAAATGGCTATAAGAATTAAAAAAAAAACAATACCATGCATGCAATGATGATGCTCTGAGACGTGACAAAACACCACCGTTCAGAGTGACCAATGAAAACCCATGGAAGCAACCATGTAAGCATATGCAAACAAAACAGAAACCAAGAATAACACTACTCAAGCTTATACTCCCCCTAAGAGTGTGCATAAAACAAAAAAAACGTTTGTTTTTAGAGAAAAGGACTACACAAACAAGCTTAAGGAAAATGACCATTGAATTTGCATCCTTGGTTTTTGAAGTCAGTTTAAGCATAGACTCACAAGATGACATATCATAACAAGCAAACAAACCTTGATCAAACAAAAGCAAATCACATAGGTTTGTGATAGTGACAAGTTCCAATGGTCTCTATTTTTATTTGCAGCACTTTAGAGTGAGTGTGTAAGTGAAATAATAAACACATGGTGCTTGATAAGCTTGAGGGCATCAACTAAGTATTTATTGTCAATGCGAGCCATGTCATGTAGGGATATCATCTGGTCCTTCCATCCTTATCTCTTCAGAATTTTATTTTAAAGTCCAGAGGTTACGTTTAATCGTAACTTTATTTTGGTCCGAACATTAATGTCACAGCCTTAACTGAAAAATCGTCCTCATAGGTTCATGTAGCAGAAAATGTGTCATTGCTTCACAAGATCAGTTGACCTTGGACAATATGTGTAACAAGGACACTTATATGGACACATCATCCGAACCCATCGAAGGATAGAATGCATCTCAGAAATCCCCACTGCATAACAAAACAAGTGGAGGACTAGCTGATTCAAGAAGTCATTTGTGATTGACAATCTTTTTTTTTAACTTTGTTCTAACCAGAACCTCCATATTCTAAACCAATCTTGTTTCTTCCCACCCTTATATCGTTCATCACGACCAAGGAATGTGTACTTTGAGATTAGCCTAGATCATTGAGTTTTGTGAACCTCAATCTTCAAACCAACCTCGTTTCTGCTCACCCTTAAGTTGTTCACCACAACCAAGGAATGTTTATTTTGAGATTAGTTTGGAAAGCAAACTCCCCCTTTGTATGAACTCTTATCTCAAGTATATAGCCCAAGCTTTAGTGCAACCAAAGTGATTAGTAATGGTGCACATAAAAATACTGCAGATTTGCTATAAAGGTCAGACCACATACGATAGTATCTGAACATGTACACAAACCTATGTGAAGAGTAAGACTGAAACAAGGAAAGGAAGTACAATTAGTCACCTAGGTCAAGTTCAGAAACTGACTAAGGATACCAAGAAGGCCTGCTAATCCTGAGCCTGTAAAGAGTAACTGGAAAGGGAAAAACACATTTTTTTATAAAAGAAAACATATATATACACCAACAGAACACACACACTAGTAGGGGAAGTGTTTACTTGTTGTCACACAATCCTATAGCCTTGCACAAACTCAAATGCCTAGCATTGTCAAGTGGTTTAGTGAACAAATCAGCTAATTGCTTTTCAGTTGGAATGAAAGTGAGCTCAAGCAGTTTCTCTTCAACCAAGCCACGAATGAAGTGATATCTTATCTCTATATGCTTGGTCCTAGAATGCAACACTGGATTCTTTGAGATGTTTATGGCAAAGGTATTATCACAGAAAAGAGATAACGTACCCTGCTGGAAACCATAGTCTGCAAGCATCTGTTTCATCCACATGAGTTATGTGCAACAACTACCAGCTGCTACATACTCAGCTTGAGCAGTAGAGAGGGAGGTACAATTTTGCTTCTTGCTATGCCATGAAACAAGATTGTTGCCTACAAAGAAGCAGCCACCGGAAGTGCTTTTTCTGTCATTTGCATCTCCAGCCCAATCCGAGTCAGTGTATCCTGCAATCTCAACATTAGTGTCGAAAGTGTACTTAATTCCATGATCCAGAGTTCCAGCGACATATCGGATTATGTGCTTTACTGCTTTGACATGAGATTGTTTGGGATTAGCTTGATAACGAGCACATACACCAACACTATAAGCAATATCTGGTCTACTAGCAGTCAAATACATAAGACTTCCAATCATACTCCTATAATTGGTTTGGTCCACATTAATACCAGACAGGTCAGCACTGATTTTACAGCTGGTGCTCATGGGAGTGGGGAAGGCAGTGGCCGTTTCCATCCCAAACTTCTTGACAAGGTCCTGTGCATACTTAGATTGACAGATAAACATACCATTTTGACTTTGCACAACTTGAAGACCTAAGAAGTAACTTAACTTCCCACAGAGACTCATTTCAAATTTTTTCTTCATGAGCTCAGTAAACTCATGCACCAAGGATGGAGAAGTAGATCCAAACACTATGTCATCAACATATATCTGAGCAATGATAATGTGCTCTGAGGTACATTTGACAAACATTGTTTTGTCAACTGAGCCTCGCACATACCCATGGTCAACGAGGTGATTCGATAATCTCTCATACCAAGCCCTAGGGGCTTGTTTAAGACCGTAGAGGGCCTTATCTAACCTGTAGACACAGTCAGGATGGGTAAGACTCTGGAATCCTGGGGGTTGTTCCACATACACTTCCTCTTTGAGGATACCATTCAAAAAAGCACTTTTCACATCCATTTGATGCAAGGTAAATTTCAAATAGCAAGCAACGGCAAGGAGAAGATGAACTGACTCGAGTCTAGCTACAGGAGCGAAGGTTTCATCAAAATCTAAACCTTCTATTTGAGAATATCCTTGCACAACAAGTCTTGCCTTGTTTCGGGTGATAATGCCCTTTTCATCAGTTTTATTTTTGAACACCCATTTGGTTCCTATGACATTTTTGTCCTTAGGCCTAGACACTAAATGCCAAACATTGCTTCTTTCAAACTGATTTAACTCGTCTTGCATGGCACTGATCCAATCAGCATCAAGCAAGGCTTCCTTCACATTCTTTGGCTCTATTATAGAAACGAAGCCATAGTATGTGATGGTGTTGAAGTCATCTTTATGCATAGCAACAAAACATTTAAACACCGAGAAATTACTCACCAACCGACCAGTCTTACTCCTGGTCTTTCTGGCTTCAGACACGTCCCCAATTACATGGGATAGATCATGGTCCTTCTGTACTTGTCTTTTGCCGCTTCTGTGAATTGGCTGAACGGCAAGCATGGCATCTTTTCTAGATCCTGGAAGATCTGTGTCATCATCCATCCCTGAGTCATTATCTCCTTGATCAGACTCGGTTTCGGATGAGGTCGGTTCGGCTTCTTGTTTAGATACCTGTTCAGACAAAACACACCCATCATTCTTGCAAACAAGAGCATCATTAACAGCCACATTTACTGATTCCATAATTTTGCAAGTTCTCTTGTTATACACCCGATAGGCTCGACTATTTCCAGCATAGCCGAGGAACACACCCTTGTCACTTTTAGCATCAAACTTTGTCAAATATTCTCTGTCCCTATAGATAAAGCAGGGACTTCCGAAAACTTTGAGATGAGAGATATTTGGTTTTTTACCTCTCCAGATCTCATAGGGAGTCATGGTTGTTCCAGGTCTAAGAATTACACGGTTTAAAGTGTAACAAGCATTGTTTACTGCTTCTGCCCAAAAAGAATGATCAAGACCAGATGCAGCTAGCATAACCCTAGATAATTCCACAAGAACCCTATTCTTTCTTTCTACAATGCCATTATGCTGTGGAGTGATAGGAGCAGAGAATTCATGATGCACACCAAACTCTTCACAATAATTTTCAAAATAAGAGTTTTCGAATTCAGTACTATGATTTGATCTGATCCTAACAATATGCATGTCATCATTCAATTTCTCATTTGTGACTTTCTTAGCAACACTGTAATAATTTTCAAAAGTTTCACCTTTGTTAGACAAAAATCTCACCCAAGTGAATCTAGAAAAATCATCAACAATTACAAGAGCATACTTTCTTCCTCCAATACTTTTAGTTTCAACAGGTCCTACTAAGTCTAGATGCAGCAGTTCAAGAACATGAGTAGTAGGATCAGCATTTAATAAAGGATGAGAGGTCCGAGTCATCTTACCAACTTTACATTTACCACACATACCTTGGGGGATACTAGCAAGCTTTGGTATCCCTCTGACGGCTTCTTTTGAAGACAGCTTCACTATATCCTGATGGTTCAAGTGACACATTCGTCTATGCCAGAGATCTAAGGGTTCCTCACAGATCATAGATCTGAAACAGAGTTGAGGAGAAAACTTCTCTTTCGCTACAACACAATAGCATTGATCCCTCGTTCTCTTTCCTCTCATTATGCTCTTTCCTTTACCATCTAAGACAACACATTTCTGCTTATCAAAGGTGACTGAGTCATGTTCATCAACAATCTGACTTACACTTAACAGACTCACTTCTAAACCCTTGACCAGTAGGACGTTTTTCAAACACGGAAGACCGGGGGCATTTACTGTCCCACTTCCCACTATCGGAGCCCGAGCTCCATCCCCAAAACCAACATTTCCTTCAGGATGAATGTCATCCATAGACGAGAACCACTTGGGATCTCTAGTCATGTGCCTTGAAGCACCACTGTCTATATACCAGGAATCAGCGCAACGCGCTGTGAGAGCTGTAAGAGCTACGCGGCATACTGCTACTGTTCTAGACTCCTTAACAGGTCTTAGATTTGTCCAAACTCGTGACAAGAAACAGACAATGTTCTCCTCATCAGGATTACTATCACACTCATCAAAGGACTTTGAATCTGTGTGCGGAGGCTTGAGGGCATGAGGTCTGGACTCCTTCTTCTTAACCCAAGCTAAGCTCTTATTTGGTTCTCTAGCTACAGGGACAAAAAGACCCTTAGCTATCCTCGCAAATTCCTGTAGAGATTTTTCTAGAGTGGCTTGAAAAGATGTGAAGAAACTTGCAACCGACTTATTGCTCCGAAAACTGGTAGACTCTTGGTTTCTCCTAGGGAATGCATGGCTGTTTTGGAGTTTCCTACAAAAAGGTCGAATGTGACCAGGGACACCACAGTGATGACAGGTAGGTTTGAATCTTTTTGGAGACACAACCTTGTTAGTTACTATTTTATCATCAGGAACCTTACTTTTGACAAACATAGTTCCACTGTTCTTAGAGTTCTCGCCAGTTCCAAACCCTAAACCCTGTTTGTTCTTATCTGGTCTACCCATTCCACACATCTTGGTCAATTTTTCAGACCCTATTGAAAATTTAGCAAACTGTTGCTGAGATTCCTTGAGAGAAACTTCAAGTGCTAGCTTATCAGCCCTAAGATCACTAAGAGAACTTTCTAGACACAGCTTTTCGGCTCTCCACACTTTTTGCTGGGACAGCAATTCAGCTTGTATCCTTGCTTTCTCTTTTTCACACTTTGCAAGATCTTTGGTCAGGATATCTATCTTAGATAACATGGACTTTGATGCGTTGACAAGTTCAGTGAACTTTTGCATTCCATCATCATCTTCATCATCCTCCGGAGTCTCGATCTGATATACCGTGGCGACGAAGACAACTGGATCTTCATCATGATCCAAAGAGGAATCAGGGACAACCCGAGCTATGAAAGCCACAGTGTCCTCCTCTTGATCAGACAAGGGATCCTCTTCACTGTCACTATGTGACGGCAAGAGCCTTCTGAGGGCGAATCCTCCTATTTGCACAGTCAACAGCTCTATGTCCCACACCCTTACACTCAAAATACACATCGCTTCTTTGGGAACTCTTACCCTTAGGATTTCTATCTTGTCCTCTATCCTGAGAGGTCTCAACACTAGAATTCCTAGGATATCTGTCATGACCTCTATCTTGTGATGTCTCACCAAATCTAGGTTTCCCAAAGCCCCGATTCGAAGAAAAAGGTTTCCTTCGTTTCTTGAGAAAGTTCTCAAACTGTTTTGTAAGGAGGGCACACTCTTCTAGACTATACTCAATATCCTCTGGAATCTTAATGTGTAGGCTTAACTCAGTTTCTTTGACGGACGAGAGGGCAATAGATTTTTCTTTCATCAAACCCTTCTTATGGGCTTCATAGGTTTTCAGGTTTCCTACTAGCTCTTCTAAAGAATAGGTTCTTAAATCCTTGGATTCCTGTATGACTACTCTCTTATTCTCAAAACTAGGAGGAAGACCTCTGAGTAATTTTCTGACAATCCTAGATTGTTCTAGAGGGGAATCAAGACCAACACACTGATTTGTTATGTTCAAGATTCGACTATAAAACTCATCTATTGACTCACTTTCGGACATTTTCAGCTCATCAAAATCTAACAAAAGATCTTGGAGCATCTGTTCTCTCACTTGCTCATTACCTTCATAGGTTGTTAGCAACACTTCCCAAGCCTGTTTGGCTGAGATACAGGTAATGATTCGTTTGCGCTCCCCTTCAGAAAGAGCCGAGTACAAACTGTTGAGAGTTTTGATATTCATCCGAGCAGCAATTTTTTCTGAATCGGTCCACTCAGATCTAGGCTTCGGTATACTTGCACCTGCCTGGATCGAGGTCCGTTCAGGGGCTGACCAGCCATCTTCAACCATCATCCATTGTTTCCCATCATCTTGGGAAATAAAGAATGTGGTCATCATGATTTTCCATTGTGAAAAGTTCCTTCCCTCAAACAGTGGAGGACAGTTCACAGAGGTGCCTCTATCACCCATTTTAAAACCTGAGGATCTTACTAGCAAAGGCTAGGAACTGCTCTGGTACCACTTAAAGGTCCTAGAAGGGGGTGAATAGGCCTTTTTCAAATTTTCGTTGCCTTCTGTATCCGAGGACAGCAATGACTTGTGCTATCCCCGAGTTACAGGATACGAGTTTGCAGAAAGTAAATTGCAGCAAATAAAGAAACAACACAAGGATGTTTTTTACTCGCAGAAACCCTGAATGCAGGGAGAAAAACTGCGTGTCTCCAACTCTTGAGAAACAAAAACTTCCACTAAGTTGAAGCAACTTCTTACAAGAATAATAGTTCTAGTGATACACTACCACAGTGCTATCCTTCCTAGTCCCGAACTAGTCTAGACCTATTCCCTCTCTTGTTTCTAAGTTCTTACAACATGAGACACTTTTTGAAGCCTTGTTCGTGAATTCAGCTAACCACTAGCAGATTCACCCTTGAACGCTTCTTGGGTTGGTTGCACTACACATCCCTCATGGTATGTAACATGATATGAGTTGATGAAAGAAGTTTGAGTTCAAGCTCTAAGGTTTATAGTCACGAAGAAGACTTAGAGCAGCATGAACAATGCAAGCTTGAAACTAGACTCAACAAAGAAAACGCAATAAGGCAGTTTTCTACAACCATGGAGCACAGCCGTAGCTATAGCTATATATAGGCAGACAAGGCATCAACCGATGATGCCAGCTGACCTCAGCAGTGTTTCAGAAAGGGTTTGGACAGAAGTGTTTGGCTCCCATACTTGAAAGTGATGTGTCCAAACACAGAGATGACACAAGCAATCTCAATAAGACAAATAACCCTTTCCTAAAACATGAATGATTTAAACCGGGAGCAAAGAGGTTTGAAACCCTCTTACTCAGTCCATTAGTGGACCTTGACACAGCTGATAGCAACTGGTCTTTGAATCACACGGGGACCAGCTGATATATTGGATAACGTATCATGAAAATCCCAGCTGGAGCCTTAAGCCTCTAACCATTCGGTCACGGGTTGGTATAACAAAAGATCTCAACCCTTTGACTGGTTTGAGCGCTAAAGCACTTCCCAAAAACTCAGTTGTCCATTTGAAATTGAAAGACATATTATACTAATATAACAGACTTTGAAACTCAGTACAGCAGGAAACTCAGAACTAGGATAGCAAGCGAAGCTGCTATCCTCTGTGAAAAACAGTGATATGCAGATGCATGTTTTACCTAAAACCATGAGGAATGATAGCGCCACTTGTTCTTGATCAGATAACATTTTCTCAAGGTGTTTTGCAGGATACAAGGATTGCCAACTATCCTTATACCTTCATGATGATAATTTTTTAAGATACCTGCTACCTGTTTGTGATACTTATATTTACCGATATGACAACAAATTTATTGTCGTTTTGGTAAAGATAATCATTATTTAGATAATTTTTGTTCTATTATAGTTAATTACTCAACTTAAGACAATTTACAAGTTTTTGAACAAGTTATTGTTGTTGTAGTAACTTAGTTCAATTATATGTAAATATGTAAAATAAATGTAGTAATTTTATCGTCAATGTTATAAATTTTACTCGTTTAACTTGTCATTTTTGTTCAATTAGTGGTAAAATAATTAAGCGAGTGTGAAGAAAATAACTACAACAGTTAACAGAAGATCAGTATATTGTTGATTTTGAGGAAATACATAATTTAACATTTGCTTTTACGTCTACACATATATACATATGCATAGCCGAACTACATATCTTATTGTCCCATCACTTCCATGCATTCATAGAGATGAAAGTTGGTTTTTTCTTCTTTCTTTAAATTCACTTTACAATACATTTATGTAAAATCACAAAAAAAATTATATATGTGGAGGCCATATCTTAAATTCTTGATAAAACTATTGGAGTATATATACTTCGGCACGGAGAATAAACTAATTTCTATTTCTAAGAGGAAAAGTTGGGATGCTCAAGGCATTGTTGGGTTATAAAAGTTTAATTTCTTTGTATGTGAATGGTTGCGGGATAGATGAGCTGTGATGGTGTGCCGAAAAGCAAAGTTTAATTTATTTCTAGTAGTAATACTAATGCAAGTTAAATTCACCTTTCTGCAGGAAATGAACAACTGCAATGTGAATTCATCCAGTCCCCAATTCATATAAAGAATCTCTGCCTAACTACTGTGGACTCGCATTGCTTCCTATTTTCATATATATATATATTCCATTTGAAAGAGCCAATTATTTGCATCTCCTACCAGCTAAGCTAGCTAGCTAGGGCAACCTTTAGTTGGAGCTAACTATATGATCGAATCGGAGGAGTGACCAAGAACATCCACATATAGTTAGTGATGGATTAATCAAGCAGCATATATGCATAAATATCTAGCTAGTTAGGGATCTCCTTCTAAGCCAACAAATTCATTGAGTTGGTGATGCACTTTATATTGGATATAGATTATTGTTGAACTTTAGGGCACACATTCTCTATATACACAGTGCCATGATCACGCCCTTGTTTGCAGTTTGTCACTTGCTTCTACTACCGACTTGGCCTCTGATACAGACCCAACCCCTCCCAAAGCCAGCACTAAAGCACCCTCTCCATTCTCATGACAATGAACCTGTTTAATTAGTTGAGTTTACAAATTTGTCATCTCTTATTCCTTGCTCATAAATATATTCAATATTACAGGACCACCCGGCCTATATATTTTCTGAACTTGTTTTGCAGAAAAACTTGACAAATGTGTAATGATGATTCTAATCAATATTTTCTTGAGAAAATTATATAAAAACTCAAAATACTAGGCCTCTTTTAAGATAAACTCATATATATTGTTATTTTATTTTACACTCATTCCACATAAGCAAACTTACCCTATAAAACAAATGTCTACAATTAATAGTTTTCTTCATTTTTCGGTTTATCTGATTTGCCCTTCAGACCGTAGAAAACTAAATTTAGTATCTTTCTCAATTTTAGCATCAATTTGAAACTCAAATACTGAGCTAAAATTTGGTTGTATTTAGTTTTGTCATAATCAATTACATTCTTTAATTTATTACCTTGTTATTACTAACTTGAGTGTGTATGTGTGTGTGTGTGTATATATACATAAGTATGTCATTTGTAATAGAATAATTATTTTCATTCCTAAGCTCACATTTAATGTCTCTTTACATAGTCAAAAAATGTCTAATTGTAAGGAACACATTCTTGTTCTTTGATTAATTTTATTCTTTTTAAGTATATTAATATATCATTTTTCATCCTGGTCGAGAGAACATTTCTCTCAACTACTTACATTTCTAATGTACTTATTAAGTATGGCATGATATAATAATATACATAAAAGAAGAAACTCAAAATTAGGTTTAGGGTATATGTTCAGTATTAAAGGAGAGGATCAGAATATAAGTCGAGTAGATCAATCTGTAACAACTGATTAAGTTGTTTCTTTATCTTTCTAGATTTCCTAATGTAAGTAAGGAACTATACACGTCAGCCCTGTCAGCTAGGGTTAGTAGATGTTAGGTTTGTATATAAACCTCTTGTAAACTCGATTAATATCAATACAGTAAAACTATATTCACCAGAAGCACATTCACATGCTTCTTTATGGTATGAGAGCCACGATTTGGGACCAAGTAGCTTTAAACCAAAAACCCTAAACACACAAACACAAATCCCGACTCACCATCATGTCAGGTGACGTGCAGAAAAAGCTTGCTTTGTTGTTGAAGGAGAAATTCCTCAAGGATGAAGCCTCGGCCAGCAACGCACGCACACCGCAAGCATGGGATTATTCAAAAAATCATCCTCTCTACATTCATCATTCGGACCAGCCTGCCATGATACTCACATTCATTGATGGAGGATAACTACAACCAATGGTCTCAATACATGAAAGAGGCTTTAAAGATCAAGAACAAAAGTGGTCTTATCAATGGAAGCAGCCTGAAGCCTGTAGACAATGCGGACGAGCAGCTGTAATGGGAAAGGTGCGACACCTTGGTGAAAACATGGCTTGTTGCTGCCATGTCTAAGCCAATTACAAACAGTGTGAGTAATTGCAAGACGGCTAGGGCAGTTTGGGTCGAGTTGGAGGAGAGGTTCCGGCAAACAAACACAGTGCAACTCTTTAACATCGAAAACTCGATCCATGATTGTGTGCAAGGCAGTGGCACTGTGACGACCTTCTTTACTGCATTGAAGGGCTTATAGGATGAATGTAATGCCCTTTGTGACATGACAGGATGTGACTGTGCAGAAGGGGCCAAAATCAGTGAGTATGTGAAGAACCAAATGACTATGAAGTTCCTCATGGGCCTTAATGACGATTATGCATCCTTGCGCAGTACTGTTGTTGCAATTGAGCCTTTGTCGAGTGTCAATAAGGCCTATTCTATGGCCTTGAGACACGAAAAGCAGGCAGCTGCAGCGGTAGGAGAGAGATCACAGACGGTGGTTGAAGGTACGACTTTTGCAGTTCAGAATGAAGGTAGTGATGACAAAGACAAGGTTGGAGAAACCAAGTGTGCTAAATGTCACAAAACAAATCATGTGACAAAGAATTGCAAGGCACATCTCAAGTGCAAGTTTTGCAATTGGAAGGGTCATACATAATGAATGTAGAAGGAGGAAGAATGCCGAGGAGAAAGCTCAGAATTATCCTAAAGCCAACGGTGTGGCAGCGGGTTTTAACTTGGAAAATGGGGCAGATTTTTCTCTTTCCAAGGAGGTTTGCCAACAGCTCATTACACTGCTCAAACAAACTCGCACGACAAAAGTGAATCATGTCGGTAATTCTACCTCTTGTGAAGAGTTGTCAGTTATAGCTTTACATGCTTTATATAACAATATGAGTGATACCTAGATTCTAGACAGTGGAGCTACCCATTACATTTTTTGTAACCCTGATCTACTCACTGATTCTTCTCCTACAAGTAACTGATTTGTCAAGCTTCCTACTAGCAGTACAACTCGAGTCACTCACCTTGGCTCAGTTGTATTCTCACCTCACTTTATATTACACAATGTCCTTTGCATATCTTTCTTTTACCTAAACTTCATTTCTGTGAGCAAATTAGCTTATGATTCCTTTTACATCACCATCTTTCTTAAACAAGTTTGTTTCATATAAGACTTTCGCTTGGGGAAGATGATTGAGATGGGAATTGAGAAGGATGGATTATACTGCCTCGACCAAACTCAGCAGGCTACATGCAACTCCGTTGATGGGTCTACATCTTTGCTTTGGCATCAATGCTTAGGTCATCCTTCGTCTAGAGTTTATCCTATGTTTCCCTTTCTAGCAAATAAATCTTGTGATGCAAGAAAGTGTCAAGTTTGTCCTTTAGCTAAGCAAACTAGAAATTCATTCCCTTTGAGTTTAATTTCCAGCAAAACAGCTTTTGATTTAATTTATGTCGACATTTGGGGTGGCTACCATGAACCATCACTTTCTGGGGCAAAATATTTTCTTACTTTTGTTGATGTTTTACACGGTGTGTTTGTGTTTATCTTATGGTTCAAAAATTAGAAGCCAGACAACTTTTGGTTACTTTTGTTCATATGATCGAAAATCAGTTTGATAAGCGCATTAAAATTGTGCGTAGTGACAATGGCCCCGAGTTCAATCACAAAGAATTTTATTCCTCAAAGGGCATTGTTCACCAAACTAGTTGCGTCAACACACCACAACAAAATGGTGTCGTTGAACGTAAGCATTGACATTTACTCAATATGTCCAGGGCTTTGCTTTTCCAAGCTCATCTACCAAAATCATTTTGGGGAGATGCAATCCTTACTACTGCCTATCTGATCAATAGAACTCCCATACCGTTACTCCATGGTCATAGTCCTTTCGAAAAGTTGTTCAACAAAACACCTCAATACGATCATCTAAAAGTCTTTGGCTGTTTGTGTTTTGCTTCAACTCACCCTCTTAAGCCTACAAAGTTTGACCCTTGAGCCATTAAATGTTTATTTTTGGGTTATCCCCACAGACATAAAGGTTATAAGCTGCTTAACCTTAACCTTGAAACATATCACATTTTTATCTCCCGCGACGTCTCTTTCCATGAGGATGTATTTCCTTATCCTAAGTACAATCCTAATCAGGTTTCTGTCATGCATGAGAGCATAGCCAGACCTAGGGTTCCTTCTGAAGCGTCCAATCCTACCTCTCATTCTTCTAGTGTTTCATCTGACACTTCAACTCCTTGCTTGTCAAGTCCCACTCCTATATCCATTCTGTCGTCTAATGCTTACATTGAAACACAGCCTTCATTAGGGTTTCTGTCCTCATCAACTCTCACTGATGAACACGTCACGAAAACCCTAGACACAGACACCCTAGTTTGCAACAATCCACCACAGCAAGCTTCCGCAACTCCACAGAGGCTCACGTCCAACTAAGTTACCTAACTTCTTGCATGACTACCACGTCGAGGCAGCTCTTCCTACTCGATCAATCTCGTCGTCTTCACCGAGCACATGTATTTCTCATTCCCTCTCAACTGTTCTATCATATAATCAGCTCTCACCATCTTATAAAGCTTTTGTCGCTAACCTTATGCTCCACAAAGAACCTCAGCCTTATTCACAGGCAGTGCAACATCAAGAATGGCGCGATGCCATGAGTCTCGAAATCAAAGCCTTAGAGTAGAACTGTACTTGGAGCCTTGTACCTTTACCTCCTCACAAGAAACCTATTGGATGTAAATAGGTTTATAAGATCAAGCTCCATCCTGATGGCTCTGTTGAACGTTACAAAGCGCGTCTTGTTGCAAAAGGTTATAGCCAAATTGAAGGAGTTGATTACCGTGAAACTTTTACACCGGTTGCCAAGCTCACCACAGTCCGCGTGCTCCTCAGTCTTGCAGCTTTGCGTGGTTGGCATCTCCACCAACTTGATGTCAACAATGTCATTCTCAATGGAGATCTTACCGAAGAGGTGTACATGAAGCTTCCTCCAGGTTTTAGCCGTAAGGGAGAGCACCGAGTGTGTAAACTGCATAAAATTTTGTACGGCCTCAAGCAAGCTTCAAGGTAATGGTTCATCAAGTTATCACATGCACTCAAAGCTCCCGGATTCTCAAAAAAAAAAATCAGATTATTCACTCTTCTGTCGAAACCACTCAGGCAAGTTCACGGTACTCCTCGTGTATGTAGATGATATTATCTTGGCTGAAAATTGTATTGAAGAAATTGCAGCTACCAAGGCCGGCCTCTCTTGCAAAGTAGTTCAAGTTGAAGGATTTAGGGAAACTTAAATACTTCTTGGGCATCGAAGTAGCTCGATCAAGTAAAGGCATTAGCTTATGTCAAAGAAAGTATGCACTTGAGATATTGGAAGACATAGGGTTCCTAGCAGCAAAACCTTATCGGTTTCCTGTAGATCAAAATCGTGTGCTCATGAAAAGAGGAGGAGAGCTGCTTGTCGATGCTTCACAATACCGAAGATTGGTTGGAAGAATGATTTATTTGACCATTACAAGACCAGACTTGGTTTATGCACTACACATCTTAAGTCAATTCATGGATAAACCGCGACAAACACATCTAGATATAGCTCATCAAATGCTACGGTATGTCAAGCAAACTCCTGGTGAAGGCATTTTCTTACCAGCTAAATGAAAGCTTGAGTTGACAGCCTACTGTGATGCTGATTGGGCAAGGTGTAGAGACACAAGAAGATCTTTAACTGATTATTGTGTGATGCTTGGAGCAACACCGATTTCTTGGAGAACGAAGAAGCAAACTATAGTTTCTCGTTCAAGTGCAGAGGCTGAGTATCGGTTCATGGCAACCACATGTTGTGAGGTAACTTGGCTTCGAAACATTTTACGAGACTTGAATGCACCACAGTTAAGCTCTACTCAATTCTTTTGCGACAACCAAGCTGCTATTTACATTGCCTCTAATCCGGTATTTCACGAACGTACTAAACATATCGAGATTGATTGTCATATTGTGAGAGAAAAGATGCATGCAGGTGTAATCAAGGCCGCACACATTGGTACTAAAGAGCAAATTGCCGACTTATTTACCAAACCATTGAGTACTACACATTTTGACACTCTTCTTAGCAAGTTAAGTGTTATCAATATACACTATAACTTGAGGGGGAGTATTAAAGGAGAGGATTAGACTATAAGTCGAGTAGACCAATCTGTAACAATTGATTAAGTTGTTTCCTTATTTTTCTAGATTTTCTATTGTAACTAAGGAACTATACACGTCAGCCCTGTCAGCTAGGGTTAGCAGATGTTAGGTTTGTATATAATCCTCTTGTAAACTTGATTAATATCAATACAGCAAAACTATATTCACCAGAAGCACATTCACGCTTCTTTATTCAGGGTATAGGGTATAAGGTTAGGGTATAGGTTCAAGGTATATGGTTTGGGGTTTGGAGGACCACGTTATAAGTCACATGGTCTTACGGTAACACTGTAAAATTTCTTTATTTTACTCTAATAATCAGATATCTTATTTATATTATATTTTACCTTATATATAGATCAGAGAATGAATTCCTTTACCTAGATTTTTTTCATAAAAATAAAGAAAACTGCATGATTCTTGCAAATTGATTGAAAAATGCTAGTGTTAATTAGAAGAAAAACTCGTAATCAAGGTATTTAAGACAACATCAATTAAGCTTATTTATTATGTTTATATCACTACCAGAAATTTGAACTTGGGCGACGAAAAAAAATCGTCGCCCTGTTAACAAATTTCGTCGGCCAAGAACTTGGGCGACGACAGGTCGTCGGCCAAGACGTCGTCGCCAGAAGTGCGTCGGCCAAGAACTTGGGCGACGAAAATTCATCCCGTCGTCGCCTAAGAGTAATTCTTAGGTGACGATACGAATTTCGTCGCCTAAAATATACTTCTCGTCGCCCAAAAAATATTCGTCGCCCAAGATTTAACACCTTGGCCGACGAAAATTTTTTTCGTCGCTTAAGATCTTATAACCTTGGGCGACGAAATTTTTTTCGTCGGCCAAGAAGTCGTCGCCAGAAGTGCGTCGGCCAAGAACTTGGGCGACGATACTTTTTTTTCGTCGTCTTATATTGTAAGTCCTTGCCCGACGATTTAGCAATTTCGTCGCCTAAGATATATTTAAATTTTTTTACTTTTTACAGATGATATTTTTCCTTTATTTTTTTTCTTTTTTTTGATAACACAGTCGTTGATCTTCTGAGTACTCGTAACCTTGAACACGTTTTGTTTCACTTTCCTATCCATAAAAAATGGCAACAGAACAATATGAGCAAATTAATGTCAACAGATGGATAATATCAACTAATATTTTTCATTGATGTTGAATCATTACATAAACACATTGTTTCTCAAAGATATTGAATCATTACATAAACACATTGAATCAAATCAAAGATGCAAACTTCCGACGAATCAAATCAAGGGGCTTTTAACCTGCAAACAAAAATAGAAACAGATTGAGAGCGAAATGGATCCGGCGTCGGATCGGGGAAGCGGAATCGATCGAGAGACAGAGGATCGGAAACAGAAAAGCAGAGAGAGAGAGAGAATGCTTAGGGTTCCGAATCTCTGCCTTTTATAATCGCGTTCTTGGGCGACGATTTTACAAAAATCGTCGCCCTGTTTTTTCAAAATCGTCGGCCAAGATAATCTTGGGCGACGAACTTCTAAAATCGTCGCCCAAGATACTATACTTGGGCGACGATTTTCTTTACTATAAATCTCGTCGCCCAAGATAAAGAAAATCGTCGCCCAAGAGTTATCTTGGGCGACGATTTTTGACGTCGTCGCCTAAGATACTATACTTGGGCGACGATTTTTGACGTCGTCGCCTAAGATACTATACTTGGGCGACGATGTTCTTCACTATAAATCTCGTCGCCCAAGATAAAGAAAATCGTCGGGCAAGAGTTCTATCATAAAATTCAGAATATAGTGATTTTGGTGATCGGAGAAGAGGAACTGAAAACCGACCGTTAGATATGACCAACATAACAAATTACGTGGGTGGGAAAAAATTCAGCTCCATCGGACAACGACAAGGGCTCAATCCGTCCGGTTAATCGGCGCGGTCAAACCCCTAAACGGACGGAAACGGCTATTCGACCCTCCAAATCACGTAATCTGGCCAGACCTTCAACTGATAATAATTTCCAATCGACGTGACGCTTACGGGGCTATAAAAATTTGGTAAAAAATCTTGTACCCGGGATAGGGCTACCACTAGGTAGAAATAAGAGAAATTCGTTGACCGGAACAACCGGCACCAAAATTTTACCGGAATATCTTCATTTTTCACGGGTTGACGTATTTCACTGTTCCGGTCATATCTTATTTCACGACTTTTTTGCGTTTGAGGCCTCTACGTATACGTTGTCTTCAAAACGAAACTTAAACTCAACACTTGTATAAAAAAGTTATACAACATTAGTACATATAACATGAGTTTGGTGATCGGAGAAGAGGAACTAAAAACCGAAACGCCAGAAATGACCGGCATAACGAATTACGTGGGTGGGCAAAAATTCAGCTCCATCGGACAACGACAAGGGCTCGATCCGTCCGGTCAATCGGCGCGGTCAAACCCCTAAACGGACGGAAACGGCTATTCGACCCTCCAAATCACGTAATCTGGCCGGACCTTCAACTGAGAATAGTTTCCAATCGACGAGACGCTTACGGGGCTATAAAAATAAAAAACATTACCTTACAATTTAAATGTGCTTTATTTATTTTAATTATTCGGATTACTCTTGGCCGACGAAAGTAGGGTAATTCGTCGGCCAAGATAATACTTGGGCGACGATATTTGTTAAATTCGTCGCCCAAGAGTAAAAATAAAAAATCTTGTGCAATGAAATTTAAATGTGTTTTATTTATTTTAATTATTCGGATTACTCTTGGCCGACGAAAGTAGGGTAATTCGTCGGCCAAGTAAAAATAAAAAAATAAAATACTTAGGCGACGATATATTTGAGTTTCGTCGCCTAAGGATTAAAAAAACTTAGGCGACGATATAAATATCTTAGGCGACGAAAAATTGTTTCGTCGCCCTAGTTTTTATATTAGGCGACGAAATTTAGCCTTAGGCGACGATTTTATTTTCGTCGCCTAAAGTTCAACTTTAGGCGACGATTTTTTTTCCTTGGGCGACGATTTTTTTTTTCGTCGGCCAAGTTTTCTCTTAGGCGACGAAAAAAAAAATCGTCGCCCGGTTTTTTTCATTTCGTCGCCCAAGATCTATTTTCTGGTAGTGTATGTTATAGTTGAATGATGACAATTGTGTAAAATTTAGAAAAAATAGGATATAATATGTATCATAATTGTTACATTTTAGATGTCTATCAGATATGAATATTATGTGAGTTTTATTTAAAACCACACTTTAAATTTGAGTGTATATGAAAATCCCCTATTTTTTTCGACTTAACTTTGGAGATGTATATATTGTTCGGGTTTAAGACTTTTAAGTTGGCTGGAAATCTGGAATCCATTACATCGTCATTCTTTACCTGAGAATCACTTGATAGCTTAGGGTTTAGGGTTTTTCCAACTTAAATCATTGATTGCCGATCCCCCTTGTAGCATAGTGGTTGGTTACATGATTCAACATTCACTTGCGCGAGGCTTCGATTGGCATGAGTTTCAAGACAAATTAACCTCGTGAGGTATTCTAAAAAACTTAAACCATTGATCAATATTATCCTTGATCATCTTTAGGGTTACTGGAATTTCAAATGACTAGCTCCACGAAAACTTATCAAGAATTGAAGTACTGCGACTAGACGTAACTTAGCAAGACTAGGAAATTAGTATATTTCCTTGGCAAGACCAGATAACCATGAGTCCATGACGTCGACCATTTCTTATTTCAAACATAAGTATTACTATACTCGTGCGTCAATTACAGAAGAAAGAATTAACAACAATGGATCAAATTATACGTGCATCAAATTAACTATGATCATGACGCAGCGATAGACAAATGATGCTGCACTACCAGCCAAGTTTCCCCATCTCATACAGACATGAATGATTCTTTCAAATCTAAATCCGCCATTTCATGAGTTTCATATCAGTTTTGAGGCTTCAGATATTCCACATCGGCCGGGGCCGGGGTTTTTTTTTTCTGAGAATTCCAAGTCATTTTAGCCGGGGAACATTCTAGCCCCGACCACCCTTTTTCATTGTTGTCTTGGTTTTGCTTTAATCCTCTGGCTAGCTATATCACGTACAGTAGTATGTAGTCGATCCTCCATAAAGGCATAAAGTATGGAAAGCTCTATTACCATAGTGATACACAACCTCAAGCCCATGTGATTGCATGCCCTCCAGAAATGAAGAAAAGCTGATTCCTAATTTCCATATATATTTGACTAAGCAAATATATACTAGTGTATATATCATCCTTTTAAATGTTCATGATCGATCTCTTCTTTTTGAAGGAAGAAAGTAACGACCTATCTTAATCACTAAAGAGAATTGTTGATTCCTCCAAAATTAGTTATAAGTTTTCGACATTTATCACAGATCGAATTTGATGACAGGCAGTGGCGTAGCTAGAAACAATGACTAGAAGGGTCAAATTTTAAATAAGAATACTAAACGAATAATTTGTATTGAATAACATAAAAATATATGAATTATTACATCAATATTTGAAAAATACAAAGTAACAAGCCTCCCTAAAACAATTATAATTGTCCACGACGATTTCTCATATTTTGAAATCTTTTCATGATGGTCTCATTATCAACACAATCAAATATATCTTTCTCGATATATGTAAGCATGTTGTCGTTCATCAACATGTCTCCCATTCGGTTTCGCAAATCACTTTTTATAATCTTCATGGCAGAAAATGCTCTTTCTACAGCGGCAGTTGCAACTGGAAGAATCAATGCCAATGTTATGAGCAAGTAAACTAACGGATAAACCTGGTTTTTCTGTGTCTCAAACATTTTTTCTCCAAGCTCACTAATTCCTTTCAGTTCTTTAAACAGATCATTGCTTCGCATATCAAATATGTAAGTGTCCAATTCATCTTCAAGAGCCAAGAGAGATACTGCAGTAAAATCTTGAGGATAAAATTGAGCAAGCCGAATCAATTTTTCCTTATCGAAAGTTGAGAATGCATTAGATGGATTCAGACATGCCATACAAAGAAGTAGCTCAGTAGTAGTTTCTGTAAAATGGTTATTTAGCTCTTGAAGTAGCATATCTATGACTGCAGAAAACAATTCAACCCGATACCTATGCATATTAGTAACCTTTGGAGCTCTGCGTCGTGATTTTCCTGGAATAATAGGAACATCATCCATATTAGGAACATCAATCTCATATTTCTCGCAAAATGAAACAACTTGACCTAGAAGTGAATCCCATCCATTGTCTCTCATGTCTTGCAATTGCTCCTTACACACTTTAACCAACTTCATTGCATTCATAATATCTTGGTCTCTTTTTTGCAATGCTTGTGACAAAAGATTTGTAATTCCCAACAAAACCTTCATCAAATGGAGACTAAATACAAAGTCAAATGATTCTAACGAGTCTAATAGCCTGCTTGCATCTTGTTTATGATCACTGGACAATCCATCCTCTCTTATCTCTTCAAGCAATTCAACTAAAGATGGAAATAAAGTGATAATACTTATCAAAGTACCATAATGAGAGCTCCATCTTGTATCACCAGCTCGTTTTAGAGTGGGTTGTTTATTCAACCCCTTCCCGCTTGAAATAGCACCAACATTCAGTTCTTCAATGATCTTGGCCACTTGCTTTTCTCGAAGAGAATCACGACGTTTACATGAACCTCCAGCAACATTTACCAGACTACCAACAAATATGAAGAGATCAGAGATTAAGATATGATTTTTTGCTACAGCCACAATAGCTAGCTGAAGTTGGTGAGCAAAGCAATGAACATAAAACGCTGACTGATTATCCTTTAAAATAAGTGCTTTGAGACCATTGAATTCTCCTCTCATATTACTAGCTCCATCGTAACCTTGACCACGAAGGCCAAATATGCTTAATCCATTCTCTGAAAAGAATTGATCAATGGCTGCCTTAAGTGATGCAGAAGTAGTATCAATGACATGTTTAACACCAACAAAACGCTCAATCACTTGTCCTTTTCTCACATACCGCAAGACGACAGCCATTTGCTCTTTTCCTGACACATCACGAGACTCGTCAACGAGAACAGAGAATAATGCATCACCAATTTCTGTAAGTATGATATTGAGAGTTTCAGTCGCAGCCGCCTTGACAATATCATGTTGAATATCCGGTGACGTCAATTGATGATTTCTTGGGGCATTTTTCAAGACAACCTTTTTTATATCTTCAACTTTATCAGAATGCCACTTCAAAAGCTCTCTAAAGTGCCCTTGGTTCTTTGAACTATCAGATTCATCATGACCACGAAAAGGCAACCCTTGTCGTAGAAGAAACCGAGCACAATCAACTGATGCATTCAAACGAGTGCGATAGTTAATCCGATCTTGTTGTGTTTGGTTCACCAAAGCTGAATCAACATGTTGTCGTTGATTTAATAAAACTTCACACATTCTTCTAGCATTGTTGTGAGCACTATTGGTTCGTCCCACATGTTGTTTAAGCTTACTTCTTTTCTTCCAGTTAGTAAACCCTGTACCAACAAATACATCACCGCCTGCTTGGTCTCCAGTATCTGGTTTAAAAAGATAACAGTGCAAACAATATGCAGCATCCTTTTCTATACTATACTCCAGCCAACTGGGATAATCCTTGAACCATGTCTCTTTGAACTTTCGGTTAACACCGCTGAATTTTGTTTTAGGAAATACATAGTTTTTTGGTTGACAAGGACCTTGCATCAAATAATGTCTTCGCACTCGATCTCGAACATTAGGATGATATTCTAAAATTGGTGTTCGAAGTCCCGGATCTCCTGGAAGGTCTTCTATGTTAAACTCGTTGACAGAATGTTTTGATGTACCAATATCTTCAGATGCATTACTTGGCTGATGGGCTTGAGCGGGTGCTGGTTGATTTGTCATGTTCAACTCTTCAGGATGAGGATGATGTTCTGAAGTACCTTCATTGGATCTATTTCTTATTTGAGGAGCTTGAGATGGTGTCAACTGATCCGCCGCTTTTCTTTTATGATATCTCTCGAGAAAAGCTTTCATAATTCCAAGTATTGAATTATGAAGGTTTTGACTTGCTGTTTGTAGTGAGAAATTTTGAGAAGAACAAGAAACAAAAATACGATGGGGTTAATTTATAGAGAATGATAATAGATTAATATATTGTAGAAACTTGAATATATATAGACATATGTATACTGTAAATCATGAATTGATTAGGATTAAGAAGACAATGCGTGACTAGTAACAATAAATCTGTCCAAATTTGGACAGGAAAAAACTTCTTCCTACATTGATTAGCAATTATTTATTATAAAAATAAAAATAATAGGGATATGTTTCTTTTGTCGCAAGAAGACAATGAGTCATGTCCAAATCAAAGACTAGACAAAACATTAATTAATAAATTCAAACCAAACTTCGTCAATTTGGTGCATAAGGGGCAAAATCTTGTCTCAAAGTATAATATATATCTATATAAGGAAATTGCCCCAGCCAATTAGATGTTAGGTTGAAAAGTCAGAGGGTTCAATTGAACCCTCTCGCCCCATTATGCCTACGCCCCTGATGACAGGGCCGGGAAGGCTAATCAAGATTATTTGGATTAGGGCTAACCGTCGTTTTGCAAGTCGATTCTTGATAATCGCCTCGAGCTTATTTATTACGTTGGTTATGTGAGGATATCCTCGATCATAATCAACTTTAGGGAATCCATCGGTGAAAACAATCTATATATAAGTAATTAATCAGAGGCCAAAACACACTCGATCTATGAGTGTTGGAAAGAAATTTAGGTATGGATCATGAGAGAGTTTATGTTTCTAAACACGTTGTAGCAACGTTTATCTTAAGATATTATTTTGTCTGATGAAAAGAGAGTTTATGTTTCTAAGACACGTTGTAACAACGCTTATCTTAAGATATTATTTTGACCGATGAAAAGAGAGTTTATGCCCAAGTTTGGAAAGTGATGGAGGCTATTCCAAACTTAAGCATAAACTCTCTCATGATCTATGCCCACAAAATTGTTCTCACATGCCATTATCATTATCTTTATTACTATAAAGTCAAGCGTTTTGGCTTCACCCATATATACGTGTATTTATCTATCTCAATTTATCTATTCATACATGAAGATAGGCTCAAGATACAATTAGTTATACATCATGCAAACTCAGATCATTGATTGATGGTGCATGTTTTGCGTGATGTATAGATTCTCGATATAGGATTATATAACCTAATTAAGTTTAAGTAAAGTTTTCATCATCTCAAAATTATTAATTGATAGATGTGGAGGTCTGAATAAATAGTTATACATTATCACTCAAATTAAGCTTAGATTCTCAATGTAGGGTTATATATCCTTTGAAATGATGGATATGTTCGTATCAGTTCATCGCTCGTATCAATCTCTAGAAGCATGTTCCTTGTTAAGACGTATACAAGTGGTTAATTGAGACACACACACACACACGGACTGAATGCATCGTGTACCAATTTGATCAAGCAAGCCTTTCCCATTTTCAAGTTGCAAGGTATGCTTTACAGAGAGAGAGAGATTCCTCGATTTCTCCTAATGGAAAGGCAACTATATAATGGTTCTTTCAAGCAAAATGCATGCATACCATATATATGATACCTATTTGGAAATATTTGCTTACATCTTAAAAGGGATCGAGCTTTCCCCCTTACTTAAGGTGAGTTTCCAAACGATTAATTATCCTCCTAATTGGTTTTGTGCAGTATCTTATGTGTAATCAATTACCTACTTAAGGTGAGGTTTCCCCCTACATCTTCCTGGCCTACTACTTTCCTTTGTGAAAATATTCTCTATTATTCTCTAGTATAATAAGACCATATAAAAACTCATTGGGTGTTAGTTCGATTTATTAATTAAGACGGTGACAGTTTGTGAATATCACTAATGGGATTTTGTTCTAGCTAGTATGAGGGAAGGGAATGAAATAAAGCAATAGGTAGCGAATGGTTTTGCTTCTCTAGCATTAGTTTATGCTTAACTTTGATTTTAAAAAATGGTATTTCAAGGCCAATGTCACTGAGTTTGAGAATAAAGCGGTAAACATTTTGAATGTAGGATCAATTCCATCACAAGAACAAAATTATGAGAGAATTGTTTTAATCTATTCTTTTAATCATATTCCAAGTTCCATGAAAATCACCTTGTTTCATTGTACTAAAAAAACAAAAGAGAAGTGCGTTCGAACTTAAAACTTCTTTCAACAAAACAAAAAATGGGTCAAATCGTGCGTTTGTTTCATGTGTGAATGTTCCGTCCATGGAATGTGACGTTATGCATGTTCTCTTATCACTATAATCGATTTGATATGAATATTGCAAGAATATGAAAAAGAAGAAAGTAGCATAAATAACAAGGTTCTCTAAATCCATGCTCATTTAAGCTTTGGTTTGTTAAAACTGAGTTCAGATTGCATACACAGATGTGTAAATTCACTTAGCAACATCAATCTCTCCAGGTATTAAACCTAAAAAAGGTACAATGAAATTGGTATTCGAAACAACTCTATCACTCAATTTCCTTTTGTAAACTAGCAGGCTTCCCCCAAAGAAATAAACAGAAAACAATCTGTCTTCAAAGACCAACTGACACAACCTTCTCTGGGTATGTACAAACTGGTATATGTTACAACTTACAAATCACCCCAAAATTAACATCATTTTACGCACATAACAATTTAAAAGGCACTCTAGACAAGGCAGTACAGAAATGCTCCTGATATACTCCAATAGAGCAAGATTTGACCATGTGGCAGCAGAACTTACAGCACAAGTATATCCTTCTGCTTCTTAGTTCTTACGATTCTCTAAATCATCAAATAATTAAGAATAAAGTTAACAGAGTTTCATTCTGTAATTATTTAAGTTCCCTCAAAATCTAAGCCAAGATCTACACATCCTTCTTTGGTTCCATTGTGAAGTTGGTTGATCTTTGTGATTGTCTTTGTGATTTTTGCTGCTAGGTGCACAACAGCACAAGACGTCGCTTCATTAGTGTGAACTTCAGTAGTACAGGTTCCATTGGAATTGTACCGACTCAATGGAAAATCGTATGTCAGATGTGGTTCATGGAGGTCATTGAGGGATGATCCGCTGTTGAGGATGTTAGTGAGATTCAATGGCAAAGAATTCATCTGCAAAAATGCATTTGGGATCAATCATATGAACAACAAATTGTATGGAATCTTTTCAAGCAATAACTTGGTTCGAAATTTCAAAATTCTAAGCATACACCAAGTAATTGTTCATGTCCAAATATGAAAGCAAATAAAATAAGTCAGTTTACTAGTGGTTATATATCAGAGAGCAGATGGACAAAATGTATCACAATTCACAACCACCTACTTTTTAATTACTTTTTTCTTAGTCAAGTCACTCAAGTGAGATTCTATTTAATTAAATTATGATCCTGATGTAATTTTGGATCTGCAGAAAGTTCCAGTTGACACACCTAAACCCTAAACCATAAAAGGTTGAGAAACACTTATGAAAGCGATCAGCTAGGTTGAGAATCTCTGAAAGTTGAGTCAAACCCTTTGTATCAGTACCATATATTAGGTAGCAAGAATTGCCGTCTTGATTTGTTTAACAATATCAAAATTCTTCTCAGAAGGCATTCTTAAACCAGTAAAACCTTAGACTTCAACAATAACCCAAACTCCACCACCTCTCACGAAATCCAGGCAGCAGCCAGCAGTAATACGTTGTGAGGAAAATCGAGAAACATCTTAGCTTAACAGACCTGGGAAATTCTTTACTGAGGATTTGCAGAAACTAGCATGTGTCACAAAATCAATCTACAAATACATATCTGTGTACTTGACCATTTAGATATCAGTCTTGACTAGGTCCGGTTCTTTTGCGAATAATCCTAGAAATAAGTTTACAATTAAGCCTTGTGGTGTGCACGGCTACGACGTTTCCTAATTTATATACTACACATAAGGAGGACATTACCATGAATAACAGGGTTCTCAAAACTTTCGACATTGTAGATCAAGATGTCTGCGTTAGCATAAGTAGCAGAGTTCAAATTGCAGGTACTAATGTAACAAACCCAACCCAAGTGTTCACAGTGCCACAGCACTCTGTCTAGACTACAAGCTTGCATTCAGAAAAAGGAGGTCTATGTAAAACATGATTGGAAACTACTCTTAGAAATGAAATCTTAAGGTATAAAGAAACTGCCATCGGAAAATATTCTGTTACAACTTGCAACTCACCTTTTCTTCTAGTTAACTGCCAGTCATTTGCCCAGAGGAAATAAAGCAGAAAATAAGTTAGGCCTCAAAATACCAGAATATTGTCATGAAGATGAGGCAAGATGCAATCAGAAGATCAATGAACCCCAGGTTGCAAAGAATGGCAAAACAAGGGGAGGACCATCTGCAACAAAAGTGCACTACCTCCAAAACATGACCTAGCACGCATGAAATATTCAACAGTTCTGACACTGACACTCCAACAAAAGTTCACGCAAATGATAGAAACAAGGGATCACTCATAATAAGTATAATCATGAAGTCTAAGTCGACTTCTATGAGCACATTAATTATCAAAACTGTTCTCCCAAGCAATTGTTAAATTAGCCAGTAAACCTCATATTTCACTAATAAGAACCTCACCTCAACCCATAAACCCAAACTCCACGGCACCAACAGTAAGGTGTCGTGAACAAAAGTGAAGCCACCTTAAGCTTGACCAACACTAGAGGAGGAGAAAAATCAACTGGGACTTCTTTTCTGAGGAGTGCGAAAAGCAACTGGTTGCCACAAATCAGTCTAGAATCGTGACTGTTTGTATAAGTTATAACTCTTGTCAATGCAGAACATATAAGAAATGCTACTAAAAGATAAAAGTAGCATACTGAGTACTGACATGAACATTTGTGGGCTTGTGCTAGCAAAGCATCTCATTATCATCATATTAAGAACAAAAACAACAAAGCATCATCCTGCGATTATTCAACTTTCCTCAAATCCTAATCCCAGTTCCGCAAGACTCATTTTCCCTTCAAAGATGCTGAGCAATTCAGGTACTTTCTCTTGATGTTGCACCACAAACCTATCCACGAAGTACTCCCTGTAGACCATCGAACTGCTGAAACTGAATTCTCCCCTTGTTATTAAACCCTTCAGTAGGAGAACTCTAATAACTGAACACCTATGTATTATCCAATTCTCCAAATTATAGGTTAAGCCAGTTGGATAATGAGCCAAATCTGCAGGCTGAAACAAAGCCATTTTGTTGACAATAAAATCCATTTTCTAAGAAATATTCTTCTCTGTCAATAGCACAAAGAAGGGATTCTTTCTAAATACCACCAAAAAGAACTCCTCACTCCAACCACACTGTTTATAGAAATTCATTTTTTGTTCCCACTTTGATGTATCCGTCAAACAAATCACACATAGTGCTTTCATGAATGTTGCTGACGAAGGGTGAATCCCCAAACTCATGACCTTCTTGACATTTTTACTAAACTTCTCAATTTCAAGGGACAGTACGAAAGGTCTCCTAGCCAAATATGCAGACACTGCGGATTCTGGCACTTTAAGTTCTCTGAGAACTGAAACATTCCGAGCAATGTTGCTTACTAATTTGACTGACAACTGCATATAGCAATTCTTAAAGAACTTAGCAAGCTTTAAGTCAAGGGGAAGTAGACTTTTGATGATATCATAACAAGGCCCGAGTGTTCTATCTATGTTCTGTGACAAAATACAAGGGTTGCGGCAAAGAACCTGAGCAATGTCAATGCCTGAGAGGCCAATAGAACTCAAAAACTCAAGTTTTGGCAAAAGGGTCTTGTCAGGTTTGGCCCAAAGCACTTCTGGGAATTTCCTAACAAGTTGGGCAACGTGGGTCATTGAAACCATAGTGTTTCAGAAGCTTAATAACCGAGTCAGGTTTCTCTCTGGACTTGAAGTGTACCCTCTTCTTAGACAAGAGAGAGCCACTTCTGGGGACAACCCACAAGAGTTTTACAAGGTATAAAACTGTAAAAGACCCATCTTTCTCTTTTGGTTCATCAATTTTAGAGCCTAATAGTGATTTGGATGAATACAATCTGCTAAAGTGAGATGCTTTGTGTGAATGGGTCACTGAATCAACAGAAAGGCTAAAACTTGGAAGCAGTAATTGCAATCTCTTGCAGCAAAAACCAAACATAATTGCAGCAAACAGAAAGTGACTCACCCAATATGAATTCTCTCCTCAGTTTGAACCGGCCGGCAATTGTGGGTGCTTCGCTTACTCCCTATTCCAATTCTCTGCTCAGTTCTGCTCCTCCACTCGTAAATTGGAAATACTGTAGCGTTTTTGCAGTATTTCCAATTGTCCTTGGTAAAAGTTAAAATGGGGATAAAGATCTCAAAAGGTAAAAGTTAAAACTTTTAACTGTTGGCTCACAAAGAGTTGATAACTTGATACGGTGAATTTTGGTTAAAGTTTCGAACCAAAATTGACCTTGGTTTCGGCTACTCCGGAAGAATGCACAGAGCGCGCTGAGAACGGGAGAGATGAAGTAGGGTTTTGAACTTCTGGCAGTTGTGTAAATGATTATGCACTAAACCCACAATTTACCATTGCTTACGAATTGTATGCTAAATTCTATAAAAGGTTGATTTGCTGATAGAACAGAGTATATGGCATGGTTTGAGTTGGGTCACATAGAATGTACTTCAGCCACAAACCAACATGTTATGATTTTGTATTAGAATTCACTTTTTTTTTGGATAATGTTAGAATTCACTTGAAAATATTCATTCAAAGTATCCTATCTCAATTCCAATTTCCTCTTCTCTTAATTTTCAAAACTCAAAATATTCACAACTCAGGTGCACAACTATCGCACCAATCAGCTTTTTCAATGAATGTTTGCTGGTGTTCGGCACTCTGGAATCTGAAATCGGTATTATATCGTATATACATTACATAACGAGTAATGAGTATAATGTATAATATTGTTGCATTACATAACGAGTAATGAGTATAATGTATAATATTGTTGCAATCCAAGTATTGATCACGATTGTTGCATAGAAAGAAAAAGAAAAAGAAAATATCATTGTTTTCAAAGGTATGTTTCATTGAGTTAATCGGTATTTTCATGGATGCATAATGGAAAATTATGAGGGGAGGATGACTGATGTTACTTTGAGAATCAGCAAACTAGTGACTATTGCAAATTAATTTAGTGTCATTAAACCAAGAATACTCCAAAACAAATCAACTATGAAAGCACATTCACATAAAATTCTCATAAGTAGTGAAATGTAAGCATAAAATATAAATTCATAAACATTAAAGTAAACTAATTCCCATCAAACATAAACCTGCAAAAATAAAGGCACAATATACTATTGCTAATCTTGGTCATTCTAGTACTTCCCTATTGCATTGGAATGATAGGATTCCTAATGTGGCTTCTAGAGCCTTGCTCTTTGACATTGTAATCTCGTAAACTTTGGTTTGCCCCAAAGGTTTCAGTTTGTAATAATATTTCCTCCTTCAAAAAAAGAAGAGGAAAGGCATAGTATGTAAGCCTAGCCTCTTATTTACGCATTCTTATTGGCTCCTAACATATGAGACAAAACAATTGTTATCATAACAACAACACAAAAAATGAGCATGTGCCAATCCGACCACCTTGTTCTTCCTGATAACTTGTCTTCCACACAACAAACAACACATAGAGGATCACTTATCTAGTTGAATGGATCATGTGTCTGGCAATAGGTATGACAATGGTGTGAGCAATTAATGCAAACGAGTAATGGTCGGATTATAAACAAACCCGTCATGGGAAGCAGTATCATCAAAAACAAGTCTCTCACCACATACACAACAAACATTCGCTCCATTAGTAGCTATCAAACATTGAAGTTCTTCAATTAGTTCCTTAGTCGATACCTCAGCTAAAGAAATTGGCAAGAACGTATCACGTAACTTAGAGGCCACTGTTGAACAAAATATAATGGGTGCAGGTTGGATCATAAAAAAGGTGAGTTCTTAGCTTGTTTAGTTTTGTGAGGAGGTTCTTCTCCTCTCGACATTCTGATAAATAGAAAATAGATAGACTATAGCCAACAAAGAATTATGGAAATATATATAACCAGCTAGATCAGGAAACATAACTAACCTAGGAACAAGAACCTACCAAAAAGTAAAGTTTAAATTGTCTAGATTCATGAGGCAAAAAAAATAAAAAATAAAAATAAAAATGTTTGAATAGATTTTCTATACAATCTTTTAATTACACTGTTTTTTTAATATATTCACACATCTCATAGTCGGTAATAAATCAAATAATTTATAAAATAAATATAAACTGTGTTTATTTTTAAAATAGAAATAAAATCGATTTTTTTTTTGAGAATGAAATAAAATTGAATTGTAGTCATAAATTTAATAAGATGTGGAAATATGATTGTCCTTGCTAAAGTTTAGGTTTTTTAAGGAGTAGCTGGCAGGTCCCGTGAAACACAAACCCATTCTTAGCATCACAAAACCTATTCAGAAGCCAAAGTATGAAATCAGGGTGAGGGGTATGGTGAACATATATATAAGAAGTTTTGGCAGCACCGTTACCCAAACTCTTATGGCACGGTCAAAATGATACCTACACTTACAAACCTACCAATATAGTACCCAAACTTCACCGTGTCGTCTGTTTGTAAAAATGTCTTTTTCTATTAAGTAATTAAAAAAATTCAGTTTAAAAGAAAAAATTCTGGATTTTTCATATCAACCTTTATTAAAATAATAATAATAATAAATAAATAAAAAAAGTTTAATGAACCCAGATCCCACTGAGACCTAAATCTCTGAAGCTAGTTTGAACTCTTATCATTTTCTTTGCCTTCTTTGCCAACATCATCAGTGACCAGAGCCATAGCTCTTTCATCAATCCTTCATCAATTATTCCAAACTCTTTCGCCTCTTCTGGGGTCATGAAGTAATCCTTATCCATGATCTTCTCAATTATCTCTTTTGATTGCCCTGTATGATTTGAATACAATGCATTGAGTGAATCCCACATACGGACGCTATGCTTTGTGTGAATCGTCATATCTTTTGCTTGTCCGCTATACCCACCTGAAGGCTGATCACATACTGCATTAACTATCCTATCCAACCAAACACCCAATTATGAACATCATCCAACTCCGAGCACCACCAGGCTTCGATTACCTGCAATCAGCACATTCTACTCCCCATGGAGCTCAAAATTGCCTCAACGCACATTCAAAAGCAAATAAAAACACAAATCTTAGACATTAAAACTAAATCCAGCTAAATTAGGATCTTAAACGCCGAATCTCCTCCAAACAACGCCGCATTCGACACACTCACAACCAAAACGAGCACCGGAAAACCAAACTAAGCAGCTCCGATCTCACACACTGACTTAGCTCCACCAAATCCACAACAATCGAATCAGATAGCTTCGGTGTACAAATCCTAACAGACGCGTGGCGAAAAGAGAGCCATAGTAGCACAGAAACAAAAAACCGTACCTCTTGTTCCCGTAGGCGACACTGAGCGGATTGATCGTGGCCTTATCGGCGACGGAGGCGGAAGACTTCATTCCCGATCGGCGGAGATATAGGAAGTTTCAGTTGGCGACGACGAAGAAGAGAGCATCTTCATCTTTAGGCTTGATTTTCTCGGCGACTGAAGTCCGTGTGGACTGAGATGAGACTAGTAGAGACTAGACCGGAAATTGAGAGGAGTGAGAGAAATCTAGTGAGATGGGATTATACTTACGAATCGAGATTTCTTGCTGCCTCTAAACCAATTTGGTTAAAGATTTCACTTCAAGTTTGGACTCCAATTACACTCCAATTCAACGATTATGTTTGCGAAATCACAGATCCATAATGGGTGGGATTTGATGATTAGGTTCTCGCAGAAGTCAGAAAGTTGTTTTTGTCATTGTTTATTTTGTTGGTGGGTCCCATACGGGACACCTCAGTGAACAGACGACACGGTGATGGAAAATAGCCGCTGGCTTTTTATCAGCAGCGAACATCAAGTTTTGGTACCACATTAGTAGTTTTGTAAGTGTGGGTATCACTTTGACTATGACACAAGAGTTTAGATACCGGTGTTAAAATATCCTCTATATATAATTAGGAATTGGAAGCTAGAGGTTAGCTAGCTAACTAGCCAGTGTAGAAAAAAAAAAAAAAAAACATATGATTCGTCGTTTTCAACTGCTTCTTGATGTCTACAAGAATTTTCGATGTAATTTTATCATAGGATTCATGATGAGACTTCGCACTCATTATACATTAATGGTAAAGAAAAATTCCTTATAGTTCTAAACTTCTAATCAAAATGTTATAATAACACTTTTAGTTTAGCGAGAGAGATTTGAGAATAGAGAATCGTGAAAGATTAGTATTTTATTCATTGATAAGAGTCATTTATATAGGGTAATACACAATACAAATATGTTAATGATTAGAAATACATAGATTTAGTCTAACTATATATTTTGTTGGCATAAGGCTAAAGCACACATAAGAAATATCTAGAAGGATGTAGAATATCCTAGAACACTCCCTTTTGTGCCGCGCGCAGTTATGCCGATGGTGCTGATATGTTGCCTCGTCAAGTAACAAAAACTCTGTAGGAGAAAAACTAAACCTTGATTGTAGGAGAAAAAGAGTACAACTTATCAATCTACTTCATTAAGATGATACTCCCTCTGATGTGAACATTAGAGACTTGATAGCCGACGCATGCCTATACTCTTCACAAGTTTCTCAAAAGTAGACTTAGGCAAAGATTTAGTAAATAAGTATGTCGTATTTCCTTCAAAACTAACTTGGTTCACTTGAATGTTAAGAAACGCAAGTTGCTATTGGTTGTAGAAGAACTTAGGTGAAATGTGCTTCATATTTGTTTGAGCCAAAAGGCATTTATCCATGTAATAATACTTTACTGGACTGTAAAATGTCTATGTGAATATTAATTACTTCCCTAGCCCGTTTCCAGCCGGCGAGCCCAAGTTCTTTAAAGTTTACAAATAATGGCCCGCCAGCAAGACCAAACGAGATGAATTGCAAGGTATGCGCGCGGAATGACTCCGCGCGGACTATGAATCTCACGCGCCTTCAGGTACAATACATAACTCGTGCGGAATGACTTCGCGTGGAGAAAGAGCTTGCGCGCTTCGCGCGGAACACGAAACTCGCGCACTTAAGATCTCGCGCGGAGTACGGATCTCATGCGTATGGGGACTTCACGCAATACATAGCTCGCGCGCGGAATTGCTAGTTGACTTCGCTTAGGTGAGGTGTGAGAGACTTCGCGAGACACATGCGGAGTCCGCGCGCATTACAATAATCGTTTTAGACTTTTACCAGTCTTTGACACGCTTTGGGCCAATCCCTGTGACCCTTATTAATTAAAGCCTTATTTTGTCCCGCGAGCTGCAATAGCCCGCGAGATGGAATCGAGCTTCAGGAGTTCGTGAGATGGCTTCAGTTCACGGTCCGCGCGAGTTATTAGTTTTCTACATGGACTATGACACCCAGCGGGATAAGGATTGATTCTAATTCTAATTCGCATGGGAGTCTATAATTGAGCAACATGGTAGCAGTGTCCTATGCGGTGTATGCGAACTGGACGCGTGTCACAAGAAGTTTGGTCTGCATGGGAGGAACAGTGCCCTTATGCTTTAGGTTGCAGAGTCCAACTTAGATTTTGATAATCTTTCTTCTGCTGCAAGTCGGGTTCCCACTATATAAAGAGGGTCGAAGGCTTACAGAAAGCTCTCTCTCAACACAATTACTAAAACACAAACAAACTGCAACCGAGTTCCCTTCGAGCTACCTCGAAACCCTAAACCTAACTAAGTGCACCGCAGCTTTAGTTACATATCCCTCTTGGACTCACCCCGATTCCTCTGAATCTTCCCTATAGTTGCTCTGCTCGCGCCGCCATGAGTATCGACCGCCTTGTGCTCGTAAATTCCTCATCTGAGGTGGCACCTGGAAACTCTCTTTCTCTTGATCAAGAAGTCAAGCTCGCATACAACCTTTTCCTCGTCCGCAAGGAGGCACGCCCACAACACTCCCCCTTTCTCTTTGTTCGCTATTCACCTCTGCTCCGCGTGCTGAGGATTGTGACCAAAACAATATTATCACCCTTGATGTAACCAAACTTCATTTTTTCAATACAAGCTGCATTATCCTTATAAATGCATGTAGGTCTATCGGTTGTAGAATTTAATCCACTAGTCCGTCTAATGTGTTTAATGATTGACCTCAACCTAACACATTCCCAAACAGCTTCATGTAAAGCAATAAACTCTGCATGATTTGAAGATGTCGCCACTAGAGTTTGGTTTGTAGACCTCTAAAATATCGTCGTATTCCCAATACTGAACACATAACTAGTTTGAGAACGTCATTTATGAGGATCATATAAATATCTGGAGTCAGTGAAACCCATCAACGTATTGTTGGGTGTCTCGGCATAGGACAAGGCAGCGATGGCGTGCACGGTGTCGAGCCTGTGTCCAACAGTGATACCGACGACATTCATGGCGGTCGTCCGATCCCTTGGTGGATTGGTGCTGTGACTTCCATGGGCCATAGGACCATCTTCTGTCCTTCTTGAATCAGTGTAGGGAAAGAAGAGTCCCAAGTCAATGGTACCCTTAAGATATCGAAAGATGTTCTTAACTTCGGTCTAAAGACGTTGGGTTGGCGCTGAGCTAAATCTAGCTATCAAGTTTACTGAGAATGCAATGTTTGGTCGAGTGCATTGAGCTAGGTACAATAATGTGCCTATTGCACTAAGGTATGGAACCTTTGCGCCCAAGACCTCTTCGACGTCCCCTTTCAGACAGAATGGATCTTTAGTTATTTTCAGACTTCGACCAATCATGGGAGTGCTAACAGGGTACATCTTGTCCATATTAAATCGCCTGAGCATCTTTTGGACATATGCAGACTGGTGGATAAGAATTTCACAGGCTTGGTGCTCTAGTTCAAGACCTAGGCAAAATCGAGTCTTCCCAAGATCTTTCATCTCAAAATCAGATTTCAGATAAGCCGCGATCTCTTTGATTTCATCAAGAGTACCAATAATTTTCATGTCATCAACATAGACGGCCACTATTGCAAATCCGAAACTTGTCTTCTTTATGAACATGCACGAACATAGTTCATCGTTCTTATATCCCTTCCTAATCAAGTAGTCACTTAGATGAGTATACCACATTTGTCCGGATTGCTTTAATTTGTAAAGTGAGCGTTGCAACCTTATATCATACGCACTTCGTGGTTTAGAGTCACTTGATTTAGGTAACGTAATGTCATCGAGCACTTTTATATATATATATATATATGAAACCAGATCCCCATAGAGATATGTCGTAACCACATCCATGAACTGCATTCTAAGTTTTTCGGACACTACCAAACTGACTAAGTAGCGGTAAGTTATGACGTCCATCACCAGAGAGTAAGTCTCTTCGTAACAAGGTTTCGCACAACGCCAGGCCGAAACCGCAAGAGACCGGCGAATGACTATATCGTGCTGACAAACCAGAGTGGGAACCATGACTCGACGAGACAGTTAGTCGCCAGACCGCAGCCCGGTCGCCCTTCAAGGAAAGATAAGGGCAAAGCTATCATGCGGGACGATGAACAGTCCCCCACAGAGAATTTCCAACCCATGAGTCCCAAGACTTGTGAAGAGTTGGAACAGAGGATCAAACGACTCGAGACGTTCATCCAATCACATTGGACAGAAGAAGCACCTTCGTCTTCAGCTTCAAGTGAGATGGACATTTCAGATTCTAGCAGCGGGTACCAAGAAAACGAGGTTTCAAGCCCTCGTCAAGGTATCTTGACATATCACTACATCCCCCCGGCATCCAAATCGGCAATCAAGGAGGGGATATGTTACACGCAGCAAAGGGGCAGACCAGTTACCATCACCAAGGCCAGGAAGCGGAAGCTGCAGAAGAAGTATGACAGCATTTTGCGTGCCTTGCGAGCAATTGATGATGGCGTCATCCGACCCTCGCAAATCACACAAACACCTGAGAGGATGTGAAAAGAAGCCGAAGGCCTGCGCGATATACTCCAAAGGCCGCCTATAACACCTCTACGGGTGCGTGCACAGGTAGCAAATGATCCTGCCCCAAAAGAAAGCGTCTTCTATCGCCTCACCGTACCACCAAGACAGGATCTGCGCCCTGCCAAGAACAGACCATCTTTAAAGCCATAAAGGAGAAGGGATCCACAGCCTTCTCAGCGTAGGCCATCACTAGAGTTTAACTAAAGAAAGGAACCACTTCCTCCACCAAGGCGCAGACAATCGCCGGAAACTGAACAACGAAGGGACCCGCTTCCACCATTGAGGCGCAGGCACTCGTCGGAAGCTGAACGAAGAAGGGAACCGCCTCTTCCAGTAAAACGAAGGTTATTCAACACCTCAGAGCCTGAACCAAGGTGCGAGTCACCTCGGTCATCAAGGCTTCGGGAGCCTCTTCGCCAGGAACTTGAAGCAAGGAGGGAACCACCATGACCACATCGACCCCTACCACAACCTAACCTAGAGCTGGAAACCAAGAGGGAACCACGAGTCCCAGCCCTTCCTAAGTCAAAGGAAAATGATGATGCCAAGGTTCCTCTAGCCACAACAAAGTAGACAGCCGAGGACAAGCATTCCTCAACCAAACTCGTGTGGCGACCACGGCAGACGGAGATTGACGCACCACCAGTCGCCGATAATGCTCCTGCCAGCCCTAACTTCATCCAGCAGATGTCCCAACTTCTTCGTGGAAACTCACCGGACAACGAGGCCTACTCCGAGCCTCGTGTTCACTTAGGTGAAGACCAAGAAGAAGAGCAGGATGAATCATTCACCTACAATATGGTTGAAGTCTCTGCATGGCTTGAAGACGAAAAGGTCAACCTCGCGGAGAGCACATTCGCAATGCTCAAATGGGAACATGGGATAGTTTAGGCTCTGTTGATCCTAGTCCGCGAGCAATCTTCTTTTCAGGTCGGAATGATGTTTTTCATATCCGAAAGATATGCTCTCCCGCCAAACATAACATGCAACGCGGCAGATATTCAAGACAGTAGCACAAATGTCTGCGATGTGTCCCCGCCTTGGAGCAGCAGCGAGATGGGTCCAGTCCTGGCGGAACCCGCGAATGCTCCACCATTGGAAGCCACAAGCAGCGTCACACGCATGCCTACTCTGACTTTCTCCACACCTACCCTCAACATGGCCACTCACATGGGGCCACTATACATTACGGCTGAAGTTGAAGGGATTATGGTCAACAAGGTCATGGTCAATACCAAATCTGCGGTGAATGTCCTTACCACCTGCACCATGGGACTCCTTGGTATCCCACGCTCAATGATCCAAACCACGTCCTTGATAGTCAAGAACTTCACCGGACAAGTCTCCAGAACTCTAGGCTTGTTATTTCTACAAGTCAAGATGGGTCCGGCATCATTGGTTTATACATTCTTCGTGGCCGAATGCTCCTCCTCCTACAACATGATTCTAGGCTGCGACTGGATCCATAGAAGTTTTTGCATACCTTCCTCTATGGACCAAGAACTCATGGTCTGGGATACTGAGACATTCGAGGCGGTCCTCATTAAGACGTATCCGCGTCCTTTTTCCATCTCTGTCAACTTCAACGACGCCCGCTATTATAATACTGACTTGGGCCCGCTGGACGTTCAGGGTGTTGATTCTAAAGGCCACCCTTATGGGGTCACGGCCTCCAACTTAACGCAATGGGGACTCACCCAGGCGAAGGACGACTTACAACGTCCTCACACCATCACGGATCCCCTCCAACCCTTCGATGTTTAGTACCTCCCCAGAAGAAGCGTGCGAGGCTGGCGAGTTCTTGTGTGAAAAACTTCTTTCATACTGGGCAGAACGTGAAGCCTTCGACAAGGTTGCGACCATGGAATACGTAGATGAAATAGTGGATTATACCGATACCAAGGAGGAAGTTATTCAGTTAGCTCCCGCCGCCTTGGACCACACACCACCTCAAGTCTGCGACCCCATCTCATAAGTCGATGTAGGGACTGTAGAGAAGCCCCTACTCATTTCCATTACTGCTAAGCTGGAGGACGAAGAACGAGAAGAATTGCTTGCCCTACTACGCGAATATAGGGATTGCTTCGCCGAAAAGTACGAAGACATGCTTGGTTTGTCTCTAGACTTGGTTTGTCACCGGCTGCCCACTTATCCTAACAGACGTCCAGTCCGCCAGGATAGTAGATTCATGCGAACTGAGACCCAGATTGTAGTCAAGGAAGAGATTGAGAACATGCATCGATCGGGTATCATTCGCGTGGCCAACTACAACGAATGAATATCCAATGTAGTTCATGTCTGTAAGAAGAATGGCAAATGCGCGTCTGTGTTGACTACTGGGTCCTTAACAACGCAACGCCTAAAGATATATACCCCATGCTTGTCGTCGACCTCCTCATTGATGCGGCTACGGGGCATAAAGTGCTATCCTTTATGGATGGAACCGCTGGATACCACCAAATTTCTATCGCTGAAGAAGATCGCCACAAGACCGTCTTCCGCTGCCCGGGGTTTGCAGGCGCGTTTGAATATGCTGTGATGCATTTCGGGCTAAAGAACGCAGGGGCAACATATCAACGCGCTATGAACCTCATCTTTCATGATATCCTGGGCAAGTTGATTGAAGTCTACATAGACGACGTAGTAGTTAAAACCAAATCGCGGGCGACACACGTTGAGGACCTCCGACAGGTTTTCATGCGGATGCAACAACATAACCTGAAGATGAACCCTGCCAAATGTGTATTCTTCGTAGAAGCAGGTGATTTCCTATGATTTCTGATCCATCAAAGGGGCATCGAGATCCACAAAGACAAGGTGCAAGCGGTAATAAACGCCTCACCTCCTACAACTAAGAAGGAGCTCCAACAACTGATAGGGCGAATCAACTTCCTCTGCTGTTTCATTTCAAACGCAGTAGGGAAGGTTCAACCCTTTTCACCTCTCTTAAAGCTCCAGGGGGCAACCGAATTCGTATGGAAGCCACAACACCAAGAGAATTTTGATCGTATCGAGGACTACCTTACGAACCCGCCTGTTTTGGTTCCATCTCGCCCTGGCGTTCCGCTTAAACTCTACATCGCCGCTGCTGACCTGTCCATTGGCGGACTCTTAGCATAAGACAATGAGAACGGGGTGGAACAAGCCGTTTATTACCTTAGCAGGGTGTTAACCGATTGCGAGACGTGCTACTCTCCAATGAAAAAGTTGTGTCTCGCCCTATTTACAGGTTGCAAACTCCGCCACTACATGTTAGCCTTTACCACGGTGGTGATCGCTCAGTCTGACGTCGTCAAATACATGTTTTTCCGCCCTATACTACGGGGAAGCATAAGCAAATGGATATTGGCTTTGTCTGAGTTCTCCATGCAATATGTTTCACAGAAAGCAGTCAAAGGACTGGCCATAGCAGACTTCCTCGTGCATCACCCACCAACCGAGCTAACAGCGTTCCGCGAGTTAGAGTTCGTCATTGTTTTCCTTACCCCGTGGACTCTTTACTTTGATGGATCGCGTACTGAACTAGCGGAAGGTGCCGGAATCGTCATTGAGAACCCTGTAGGTGATCGTTTCTCTTACTCATTCCAGCTGGATTTCAAATGTACGAATAACCAAGCGGAATACGAGGCGCTCATCATCGGACTGGAAATCTTATTGGACTTAGGAATCCGCGAGGTTCAAGTCTTTGGCGACTCCTTATTGGTTGTCAACCAGCTTGTGGCGAAGTTTAAGTGCTTGAGTTCGTCTATTGAGCCCTACTAGCAAAAGGTATTTGACATATTGGATCGCTTCATGATTTCAACATTGATCACATTCCGCGCGAGTTCAACTTCGCGGTGAATGAGCTCGCACAGATTGCCTCTGACCTAAGCTTGCGAGACGGAGTGCGCGAACGACTACTCAAGGTCGAACGACGCACTCTTCCTTCATTTATTGCTCGGGGGCAATATTAGGCAGACTCTCCTGACGTCGCTGCCTTAGACCCTATCGATGAGGACTGGCGGCTATCGTTCATCGCCTACCTCACAAACCCTCATGATGTCACTCATTCCCTCAACTTTGTGCTACGCAAAAGGCGAGTTCCGCCGACGCGGCGAAGACGGTAATGACTTCCGCTGTATGTATAGTAACGAGGTGAAGCGTCTGATACGCGAGGTTCATTCCAGAGTTTGTGGTTCGCATCAGGCAGGCCCAAAAATGCGTTGGTAAATTCGTCGCCACATCTACTATTGGCCTACCATTCTCAAAGACTGTATTACTTTCGCCAAAGGTTGTTAGGATTTCCAGGCTCACGGACCAGTGCAACACATTCCCAACATTCCGTTGTAGCTGATTATCAAGCCATGGCTAGGTCGAGGATGGGCGATAGACTTTGTTGGCATCATTCACCCCCATTCCTCAGAGCAGCATAAGTTTATTATCGTGGCCACCGATTTCTTTACCGAGTGGGTTGAAGCCGAGCTACTCATGGTTGCCTCCGCGACCTCAGTTCGCAACTTTATCTTCTGCAACATTATATCTTGCTTTGGTATTACGGAGTGCATCATTGCGGACTGGGGGGCAGCTTTCATGGCCGATTTTGTAGTCACATTTTGTACCGGCTATGGTATCAAGCTCTTGCATTCAACCCCCTATTATGCACAGTCTAATGGTCAGGCGGAGGCGAGCAATAAGGTTATCCTCAGTATCTTACGCAAGATGCTAAAGTTGAACCCCCGCGTCTGGCATCTAGAGCTTTACCATACTTTATGGGCCTACCAGACTTTCAAGTGCGGTCCGACAGCTACCGCCCCATATGCTCTCATGTTTGACCATGATGTAGTCCTCCCTCTTAAGGTTCACGTCACCTCGCTTCGAGTCCAGGAGCAGCACCAATTGCTTGGTGACGGTTACGTCCAGGCGATGTGGCAAGAACTTGAAAACCTCGACGAACACCACATCACTGCATTCAATAATCTCATCCTTAAGAAGCAGCGCATTGCGCGGTCCTATGATAAAGTTACCCATGGTCGGAGCTTTGCCGAGGGCCAAGCAGTGTGACGACCCGTATTACCATCAGGCTAGAAGACCGAAGGCCGCGGAAAGTGATCCATGCGGTCGGAAGGACCCTTTATTATTCACCGCATATTGACAAAGGAGGCATACCATTTGCGCGACCTTGACGGTACCCTCCATCCCAATCCTATTAATGGTCGTTTCTTAAAACGCCATATCGCTGGCGTCTGGGAGCACGCAGACCCTTCACCTCCTGACCCCGCGACCACTGTTCATAATGCTCCGCGCCTTCACGCTAGCACTCCGCCGCCTCCCACTAGGGGGCTACCCGAGAGAGAAACACATAATTAGTTCATTTTTTTGTAAACGTGCGAGGTCTAACCAACAGACTAGTACACGATTAGGGCCTATTCCAGATGCCCTAAATTAAATTTTACATGCAATTTAGTTGTGCTAATTTTTTCTTCATTTCTCTCTTCCATTTCATCATAACCGTGCAAAGTCCAACCAAAAGACAAGTACAAGATTGAGGCATATCCCAGAGGCCCTTAATAAAACATTACATGTTCTTCCCCTTTCTCCGTTTTTCAGACTTTAGACCTTCTTCAAGTGTCTTAGTCATTATTTAGGCAAATCCCTGTGGCTTCCAATTTTCAAAGTTGGTTCGCCATCTTTATGCAGCCGTTTGTCGACCCTTTTATTTGCTTCTCTTTAGTTCGCACTAGGGGGTGGGGGAGCGAAGAGCAGGCAAATGCGGACGTAGCGCAGGCGAACGAGTGAGTAAGACACCCCTTACGGACATAAGCTGTCTCTCAAGGTAGTTGGGAACACGCGCCTTAAAACTTTGGTTCCCCTAGTGATATGAAGGTCGCGATGGTGCCAAAACGTTAGCATCTTCCAAATCTAGAATCGTCGTGACTTGTTTAATAAGGCATTTTCGCTTAGTCTCAAAGCTCAAGGTCTAGGGGCAATGTTTGAGCCAGAGGGCATTTTTGTCCAGGTAATAAAACCTTACTGGACTGTAAAATGTTCAAGTGAATATTAGTTATGATCTTGGTCCATGTCGCAACCGGCGAGCCTAAATTTTTAAGTTTACAAATAATGGCCCGCCAGTAAGACCACGCGAGCTGAATTACAGAGCTCACGTGCGAGTTGACTTCGCGTGAAATACAAGGCTCACACGCTAAATGATCTCGCCCGCGAAATGACTTCGCACGTAGACAAGGCGCAATGGCACTTGGCGTAAAAGTCCTAGGCGAGGTGGAATACATCAAGGCGAGCTGGCGAACTAGCTCGCATGGGAGATTTCGCATAGAAGCCATAGGCGGAGTCCGCGTACACCACACTAATCGTTGAAAACTCTTACAAGTCTTTGACATGCTTCGGGTCAATCCCTGTGACCCTTTTATTATAAAAAGCTCTTCTAAAGCCCGCGAGCTAGAAAAGCCTGCGAGATGAAAACAGTAGCCCATGCGGAGTATGCGAACTAGACATGTGTCACAATGTGGTTGGTCCGCGCTGAGAAAAACCGTGTCATTGTGGGATTAGGGTTTCAAAGCCCGACTTGGATTCCAAGTTAACTTTCTTCTGCTGCAAGTCGGCCTACTATATAAAGGGGTTGAACACAACTCTCTATATACACAATCTCTTTACAAACAACTGCAAATCAGTTACCCTTCGAGCTACCTCGAAACCCTAACTATAAGTGCGTCGCCGCTTTAGTTCAGAGCCCTCCTGGACTCGCCCCCGATCTCCTTGATTCCCTATAGTTGCTTTGCTCGCGTCCCGCCGTGAGTATCGATCGCCTTGTGCTCTTAATTCCTCATCTGAGGTGGCACCTGTAAACCCCTCCGCCTGATCAGAAGTAAAGATCTCGCACCCATCACTATTTTCTCATCCACGAGGTGGCACACCCGTAAAATCCCATTTCTTTGTTCGCTATTTACCTCTCGTCTGCTCACTGAGGATCGTGGCCAAAACACATTCGACTCACAATAGACCCGTTAAATTAGAGTTATTTATTTGATTAAAAAAAACTACCATTCTTTCAGCAATACATCTAACACCCAAAGCAATACATTTTTAAAAATATTTATTGGGGTTATGAACAGGACCCGTAATGGCCACTGTCTCCCTACAATTAAATCGAGGTTGATTCCAACCTCGCGCGACCAGTTGCAACAACATCGACATCAAATTTCCTTTAAGGCATGCCCGTTGTGGCCTCCAAGTCCCTCCGTCGTGAACCACCACCATTGAGAGGGGGACCCTCCTAGCATCGAGCAAATTGGCGAAATTCTCCGCTCAATGACGATAACAAGAAGAATGGAGACTCCATGTTTCATGACCTCGTCACCATAAGAGATGAAGAAGAAAATCCCCAATTAAAATTTAATAAGTGGGGAGGGTGCTGCAAATTCTCACCCATAGGCAGCGGCTGCTCAACCCTAGCAGAGAGCTGAGATGTAATATCAATAACACTAGTGTGTTAAGTATCGAATGGGTCAAAACATAGTTTTCTATTTTTATTTTATTTTTAGAAGCTATGTTTGTGATATTCTCACTCAATAGAATTTGCTTTGTTTTTGACGAGTATCATAGGCTGCACCCATGACAACTTGCCGGAGGTCACAACTCACAAGTTAACCTTGTTTTCGATACACTTCACCAGTTCCCTTGGAGGTTTACATTACTTGGTGCTGTGGCAAGCGGCCATGCCTCCTTTATGTCCGGCCTGCACACAATGTTCTTGTTTATTATTGTTAAAGTCTAAGGTTGGTGTCCACTAGTCCAGTTAATTTTCCGGCAAACCATAATCTCACAGTTCTATAACCTCTAGTTTCTGAGATTGTCAAGACACAGAACAAGAAAAAACAATTTGACATCATGAATGAATCAAATCAAAGTAAGAACAAGATGTTACAAGAACACCAAATTAATGTTGTGTTAAACATGGAGCAAATGAAAATCCAAGCGAAAAGAAGTACAACTCTCAACTCTAAACACAAGACCAACACAACCATTACCCAAATCAAAACCCACCACAACCGCCACCGCCGCATCCTCCGCCACCGCATCCACCGCCGCCGTCGGACACCATATCTCCAATCAACATCCCACCAAGCACACCTCCTAGCAACCCTGCGCCCAATCCCATCCCAAACTTGTTCTTCTTCTTCTCCGGTTGCTGCTGCTGCACCGGCGGGTACCCGTATCCCGGCGGCGGATATCCATATCCCGGCTGCTGCGGCGGGTACGCGTAGCCCGGTTGCGGTGGTGGGTACCCGTATCCCGGTGGAGGCGCTTCCGGGTATCCCGCCCCGGGCGGCGGCGGCGGGTATCCATACCCGGGTTGAGGCGGCGGGTAACCCGACCCGGACGAACTAGTGGCTTGTTGCGCGTACGCCCCGTACGACGGGGCACCAACCGGGTACGCCGTCACCGGCTCACCCTTTTTCGCAACTTCGGGCGCCGGCACGGCCACCTTTTCCCCAAACTTGTAAGAGAAACTCAGCTCGCCCTTGGGCCTGTTGGAGGGTCGCCGGACCTGATACGAAATGAACTTCATGTTCTTGGGGTCGGCGGAGTCGAAGAGCTCCTTGACGGGGACCTGGACGGAGCCGATGTCCTTGTCGCCGAGGCTGCGCTCGCAGACGAGCTTGACTTCGAGGGAGAGGCGGTTCTGTTGGGTGAGGGAGTCGTCGAGGGTGAAGCGCATGGGGAAGTTGAAGGTGGGGTTGGTGCCGCAGTTTGGGACGAGTTTGGTTTTGGTCTTCTGCTTGCCGTTATAGGCGTCGCCGTCTAGGGAGACGACGGCGTAGACGTCCATCTTGGAGATGAGGTTCACGTCTTTCAGGTCCTTGGCGGAGACTAGCTCCAGCTCCAGGGTCCTTTGCTCCATTGATAGTTTCAGAGAGAAATAATTGGATTAGGGAAAAATTAGAGTTTCAGAGTTGTGTATGTATGTGTATATGAAGGAGAAGAGGAGCGCACCGAGTCAAAGTCAACGAAATTTGGGGTTTAAGTTGCGTCAGCTAAGGATCAAAAACAAACTTGTATCGGTTCATGCACGGTGTTTTCTTGGAAAATTCCTTGTTTGGAGAGCTTTATCTTCAACGAGGGGTTTTGTTCATATGTAGACACAAGTTGCAAGGAAAACTGTGGATGATTCTGATGGAATGTGATTAATTACAATTTTTATGTTTTATTTCTTTTAATGATTATGAGATTCTCATTTATTCTTGCATTTGTTAAGATTAATGACTGTCAAATTAATCAAAAAACAATATAAATGTTAACCTGGTCAATTGTTATCATGAAAACAATGTTCAATCACATCCAAATTTGAACGTAAAACTAATGGTAGAGAAGACTTTTAATGGACGCTGATTTACATCAAATGATTATTGAACTATAACATATAATAAAATCGCTAAAACATTTCAATTAGAACTTTATCAACTAGAAATTCTCTTTTCTAATTAGAGCTGACTAAATCGATAGCTTCCTATACTTTATAATCCCGGGCCTAAATAGTGGACAAGAGGTTGATAGAACTTTGGTATCCAATAATGCCGGTACGAAACCTCTTTATAAATCAGTCATGTTTACCTAGTCAGTGATTGATCAAGAGATTCGTAGTCAGTCACCATTAAATTTTAATCCAATTGTGGAGATAATTATTTTTTAGTAGAGTTGTTTTATTTTCAACCATAATATAATGGTGACTGACTATGAATTTCTTGGTCAGTGATTGATCATATGAACACTACTACTCCATGAAAATTGCCTTCTTCTTTTGGATATCTTCAGCTCTCTATGCTCAGATCGAGATCCTTACTTGGCTTATTATGCGTACCTTAGATCCCAAGTTAACCTAAAGCCACAGATCTTGCCTCAAATAGAGTTCACCTGATTCCGCAAGCTAACAATAATTGCTCTTTTTCTACCCAGTCAGGACTCTGGAACAATGACGTCGTAATATATCACGGTCAATGGGCACTTCCTGGGAAAGCAATGATAACAGAAAACTGTATATTATTTCTTCCATTTAATCGTGCTAATTAAGCATAAAAACTATATGTAATCATAATATAATGGGGGTAACAGAGTAGCTGAGCCTGAGAATGATATACAATGTTCTAGTTGATCAAAAAAGTATGAGCAAGATAATTGTTTCTCTAAAAGAACAAATCTGACTTTAAAGATTCCTTCCATGGATCAAGTCTTGATTGTTTGAGCACGTACGCCAGAAGGGTCGAAGAACAGAGAAGACCGGTCATGGAAAATGCAACCAAAAGTGAGAAAATTACATGTATGGAACAAGATTCTAATGTTCTTTTAAACCAGCGAAACTTTTATAATTTAGCTTCAGTGATATCTTAGAGAAATTCTTAATACCTTCAAAAATAGTTTGTTAATTAAAAATTATTGAAGCGTTTATAAATATGGATTACCGAAATTCAAACTTTGGTTTAGAAATATGGAATGATGAACGGGGCAGATCTGGAGAAATTTTGATAAATAACATTTTTTAGGTTTTTTAATTGATTTTTGACCATGTGTTCATAAAAGATTGAAAAATAACCGTATAGAGAAATCAAAAGTCTTAAATACCCTTCTTAAATACCCTATATTACGTAAGCTGCTCATGTTCTCCATTTTCGTTTGCATAATGTGGTTAAATTGATAGAGTAATTAAAGAGATATACCATAAACGCTTCAGCTTGATAACAACAAATAAATAATTAACGTAAGTGTTAGCAATACGACATATCATTAGAAACTTTGTGTCCCAGATCATGATGACGTCGTTTTGCATCCCTCTTCAGCAGAAAGGAGAGAGTTAAATGGCCGAAGAGTTTGCATTTGGAGGAAATATAGTATATTGGCTATAAACTTATGGACATGAAACCCCTATTCAATTCATGATGCGCCAAAATTGCTATTTGCAGACAGATTTTATTCGATACTTTGTGTACGAAATTATTGATTTTTCTGCAACTATAAGTTAAGCCATATACAATGAAGAGACAATCAAGCATACACATTACGCTTGCAACTAGAGAGAGTCCTTTGGGCAATAATGGGTTAACGAGAGTATTAGAGTAAAAGCTTTTCTAGAGGAGATGAAAAGAATCTATTCCTTGTATTTCAGTTTTTGAATTTGCTCATGAATGAACGATGGAGGTTGGGAAAAATGAGAGAAATTTAAATGAGGGTATTTGATTTTGATCTCTTCATATGGTTATTTTTCAATCGTTTGTGAAAATATGGTCAAAAATGAATTCAAATGCCTAACGATGTCATTTATAAATTTTCACACAGATCTGTGACGTTGTAATTTAAGTATATTTAATTGATTGATTGTCTTTTGATCTAATTGTTAAAAATTATAGTATAAAATAGATTATAAATTAAAATGTCACGGATTCGCCCTATAATCAACATGGTTTTACTGACGATTTGCCCACCCTTGAGGTTGTCCTCTCGCTTAGAATACTTCATACCATGGAGAAGCGTCTTTTATGAAAGTTCGGATCTAAACTTTCCGAGTCTCAAACTTTTTCTTTGCCGTGTGATATCTATTGACTTCCAATAGTGGAAGGACACCCGTAATCTCTAGAACAGATTGGTTGGTTTTGCAGTCTAACTGTGGTGTGTTTGGCATATTTCCTCACATGGTTGCATCATACAACAATGTGCCTTACGTAGGTCGATAAGAGCATATGCAGCAATAGGCTTAGGCATGGGCAAAGGCAGCCTTTTCTGCCTTTTACATCAAAAACCGTATGCAATAATATGAAACAGTTGTAGGCAATGTACTAGGGCCCACCTGCCCAACCAATTAAAGAGGCAAAATTTGCCTCCCTTGTTGCCCGACTTCTCATTACATGGTGGAGCCCATTTTACACACTTATATTATTAAACAATGTAGTTGAATGAGATTTTGAGATGAGAACCCAACGGAAAAAAAACGGTAACAATGTAAATTAAATATACAAAGCATGCAACGGTAGAAAAAATCTGCCATACAAAATTTCTATATATACCCAATGTTGGATTGGGCATTCCTACAACCTTATTCATCTCTTTCTTGTTCATCTATTTCCTTTCTCTTCCGTTTCTTGTTTGCCATATTTTCCTTCTCTTTCATTGCATTCTAAATATGGCTAATTGGCATCCATGTGAAGAAATTCAATTGTGTAGATCATGGGTACGTTTTACTACATGCACCATAACCGGCAATCGTCAATCAAGTAACAAGTTATGGGGAAAAAAAGCAATATATATCCAAATATAATTCAAATATTATCAAAATGATTTTTTTACTTAAAATAGTACATTGTCTTTATGTTATTGCCTTCAACTGCTGCATACATAACATGAAGGCAAATGCAATTTATGTGAATAGTATCTGCCTTTGTTCAAACTCTGCCTATAGGCATTGCCTACTGCTGCATATGCTCTAAGGTCACAGTCCCACTCCCACACCTGGAAAACATGCCAACATTGTATGTACCGACCTTTTGGTTTTAGGGTGTCATATATCTAATGCACACACAATTCGTGTTAAAACTGAATAGCTCTAGACAATTAATCAATATTATACCACAAGTATATATCCGTTGAACGAGCCTAATATGCATTACTCTATTTTTGAGGTGTTAACCGATCACCTACTTGCCGGTATAAAAGATCTTACGTATCATTTATAATGAAGGTTGAAATTTACACTTCCCGCTCTATTTTTCTATAAGAAAATATCTAAAATGTTTATATCATAAACAATATGAAAAAAATTAAAACATGGATAATTTAGACATTTTCTTATAAAAAATGGGGCAGGGGTGTATAAATTTTACTCCCCTTTATAATATATCCGTTAAAATAAAAATTTTGATGTTTTTTAATTAAAAGAGCTTGTGTGTATAAGTAAGGTCCACCTACAATTTCCTTTCGGTTTTTATAAATACATTATGCATTGTAATATTTTCTACAATTAAACTACAATCACAACACTCAACAATGGATCCAATTAATGATAAACAACCAAATACTCACACTTACATTTGTTCAGTTCACCTTAAAAAAGAAGTGACTAATATGTCAATTGTCAGGACCCACCTCAAATTTCACTTTGAAATCCAAAGTAAACCCTGCAAGGTCCACCTCAAGAGAGATTTTACCAAAATTTTTGACATAACCTCTTTTGAAAATGGATAACTCTACCTGTCAAAACCAAACATACACTTCTATAACCAAAAGTCCAAAACAAACCATCCACTACACCTGGAGTGTCCCTGCTCCCAACTCTACATCAACAACCAGAACACAACATGTCTTAGCTAATTTACAACAGTCTCAAAGGTCATCAGAGCAACATGAGAGCCAGCAAAAACTGTGATATTGACTATGCCTCAACTCCGTGTATGCCCGACCTCTTCTAAACTAACTTGTAAATTGGGCATTTGAAACTGAAGGGCGTAGGAGAAAATAATTAAAAAAAACGTTAGAGTGAGTGGACAAAAATAAAATTAAATAATTTAACAAAAATCTTATTTATATACTTTCCCACGTTTAAACTTTAAAACATCTTTGATGCAAGTAACCTTGATCAAACTTTCAGTTTATTGTCCGGAATCACGTAAGAATAGACAAACTAGCATCGCTGATTAATCAAATACATAACTTGAGAAAAATTACACAAGGGGAAGAGATATCACCATATAAGAGGAGTCTCCCAGGCTCAGGTCGGAGCCTCCTAGGCTCTAGTAGTATCCTAAGCAAAGCACTCGACTCACCTATGATGAGAACCGCTAATAATGGCTAACTAGTAATGAATAATACCGATCGGGGCCTTCCAGGCTCTAGTAACATCACACGCTAAACACTTAACTCACCTATGGTGAGGACCGCTAATAAAGGCCAACTAACAATGAATAAGATAGTAGAGTCACACATTAAGCGCTTGACTCACTTATGGTGAGGACCGCTAATAATGACTAACTAGTAATGAATAAAAACCGATTGGTGTCTCCCAGGCTATAATAGCGTCTCACGCTAAGAAATTGACTCACCTATGATGAAGACCACTAATAATGACTAAATTCATACAAAAACATCTAAATCCATAAAGCTTCCCCAAGTTCATGCAATTGCAGTTATGAGTACGGTTCCCGACCATAACTGAAAATTATCATGAGAAAATAAAGTAAAACTCAATGACGTGTTTCACACGTCAAAATATTTTCAAATCAAAATTTATCAGCGAGATTTAATTATCAAACATAAATAGTAAATAATTTCTCAACCCGAAATACTCGCTAAAATATTCTCAATGTTAAGATCGATCATCCACAAATAAACTAGAAAATTATAAATCCACCTACCGAAAATCCTATCTTCGGTAATCTTTTATAAATCTCAAAGTCAACAAATAATGACGATAATAATTAAATCCGGACATCATAAAGAATATGAAAACTTAAATACCAAATTAATGACCTGAGTTCAAATCCATATATCATGACCAACACTTAATCGATGCATCAAACTCAAATAAACTTCAAGACCAAATCATAAACCGATATTATAATATAAGCTCAGAAAATAGAACGATAAATTTCAAAAATAAATCATGCATGCTTAATCATTTACAAACAAAGTGTCCACTCGCTAATTTAGGCATAAGCCCGACGATATCCGCAACACCACTAGTGAGAGTTCTCCACATATCCTGACACCATAAACATGTTTAGAACCACTCTTCAATTAAGGAAAACTAATGTTTTAACTTAAGAACTGAAACCCCTCCACTTAACCCACTACTCAAGCTAGGGTACTCAAGCTAGGGTTAAGATAATTGGATTTTCACCAAACTTCAACCACAACCTCACCTCATCGATTCTAGACCATAACTAGGGAAATCCAATGGTCTGATCTATTCTATCAACCACCAAGTTCTCTAATCTCTAAAAAATCTCAAACCTAACCAAAACTCCTCCAAGAATTACAACTTCACACCATTGGCTCCTCTCAACATACCAAATTTAATAACATGAAAAACCACCCAAAAGAGGTGGCGCCGCCGTTTGCTCAGCCGGTAGCGACGGCAGGCCAGCCCTACTCTGACCACCTCCAATGCTTACCAAAATTTGACACAATCTTTCTCTCAACAACTTTCCTAACTAACCCAAAAATCAATTTCAAGTATAAACATGTGAATCGAAGCAAAACATAAAAATCTCAAATTCAAAACCTTAAAACTTGAAAACTTTGAATCTCCTTACCTATATCAAAATATGTTGAATCCTTTTAAGGGTTTGCTACCCAAAAGGAGTGCTTCAAGTTGACATAAGGATCTCCGACGATGGTGGTCGAAGGAGGAAGTTTCCGGCGAAACTCCACCACGCACCGTCGCATCTTCTCGATGGCGAGATAGGTCCGGCAACCTACCTAGATTGATGGATGATGGTCCAAGCTTCGATTTGATACCCACCTTGCCACCGGATTCGGCCGGATGGCGACGGATAGAGGTGGGGAATCCGGCTGAGGAGAGAGACGCGGGAGAGAGGAGAGAGAAGGAGAGTGTAACTTTCTGATCTCTACCTTACCTCATCTGCTAAGTTTCCCTTTTTATGCTCCCGACTGAAATAGTAACTTTACATTTTACACCATAACTTTTACATACTAACTCTGATTTTAACGTTTAGCATGTCCACAAATCGTATTAACGTCCTCTACGACTTCCTTTAAAAAAATTTTCTGAAATAATTTTCCTACAAAAAGTCAACTCTATGGTCTTTGAATAAAAGGTTACTCAAAACGGTAAAAGGTCAAAGTAACACAAAAGTAAATAACCGTAAATTAACTTAAGAACCGGGATGTGACATCAATGAATCCAACCAACACCCTCCGTACTCTTTCCCGATTCATACCTATGTAGAAAAAGAAAGTGTTAAAAAAAACAAGGAAAAGTTTTGAAAAAAGAAATGTTTTTAGGTTGTGAAATGCACACACCTTTTTATTTGGGTAACTTAAATTTTGTTTTTAATGACTTAAACTTTGTCTTTTTATAAATAGCAAATCACATATACATCCTCCAAAAAGATTTGAAACACAAATAAATCCACTTGTGTTGTTGTTAAACAAATAAGGACAGTTTTTAACAATTAAGGACAATTTTTTTTTGCTGTATGTCATGTGTCATGTTTTAATTTACCAAACTAACCATATACTTTTAGAAGAGAAAAGTCTATCACTTTGAGATTTTTCAGTAAATGGTACAGTAACAGGTTTTCAATAACTTAGTGTAGTAGCAGTTAATTCTAGTAGAAGTAGTAGCATAGATTAACATTCTAGTCGAAGTAGTTGCATGGGTTAACATTCCAGTCGAAGTACTAGCAGGGGTTAACATCTCAGTAGAAGTAGTAGTAGGTTTTCAGTGACTCAGCTAATGTATTAGCATGTTTTGCTGGAAAGCTACACTTCCAACAAATGTAGTAGCAGAATTTTAGTGGTTCAGCTAGTGTAGTAGTAGCTTCAGTAAGTGCAGTAACAGCTTTTCAGTGGCTCAGCTAATGTAGTAGCATGTTTTTCTAATACATGGTCGTCCAATCTTCATGCTTCATGCTACTACATTGTGTGTTTGTCTAATCTTCCGGCTACTACACTGTCTGGTCGTCCAATCTTCTTGCTACTACACTGGTCATCAAATCTTCCTGCTACTGCCTCATAGTCTAATCTTCCTGCTACTACACTGTCTGGTCATCAAATCTTCCTACTACTGCACTGGTCGTCAAATCTTCCTGCTACTGCCTAGTCGTCCAATCTTTATGCATAATGAGGTATACAACACTAATCACACTCAATTTGCAGAAACTCGTCGCCCAAATTTTAGATCAGAAAAAAAGCAACATTATGAAAATAAAAATAGCACAACTCCCTTCACCTCAACTTTCCACAGATTAATACAAACCAACTCATCGTCATCAGATCTGGACACTAAAACCAATTTTGACGGCTCTGATACCTAACTCCTCCTACTTCGATTTTGACGAAAACCAAGCCAGCAAAACCTGGACATTCAACAATGAAGCCGAGCAAACAGCATCCCCTCCCAAGGACGAAACCAGATGCTAAAACCGATCAAGTGGAGCGATAAGAACTTTATGATTTAGACAGCGGCATCAATCGAGCGGCGGAGTCGATCGTTTAGGTCAATCTAGCAAGCGGCAGAGTCGATCGGCGAGCAGAGTCGATCTAACAGCGGCATCGATTTAGCAGGTGGTGGAGTCGATCGGCAAGGTCAATCTAGCAGGCGGCAGAGTCGATCGGCGAGTGGAGTCGATCTAACAGCGGCATCGATCTAGCAGGTGGTGGAGTCGATCGGCGGAGTCGATCTAATAGCGGCATCGATCTAGCAGGTGGTGGAGTCGATCGGCGGAGTCGATCTAACAGCGGCATGGATCTAGCAGGTGGTGAAGTCGATCTAGTAATTACGACGGAGTCGATCGGTGTCATGTGGTGGAGAGAGAGAGAGAGAGAGAGAGAGAGAGAGAGAGAGAGAGAGAGAGAGAGAGAGAGAGAGAGAGAGAGAGAGAGAGAGAGAGAGAGAGAGAGAGAGAGAGAGAGAGAAGATATTTTTGATTTGAGTATTTTTGGTTGAGGCAGTGGTAGTTTTATAGTTACTTTAAAAAATATTGATTTTTTTGGTATTTTGAGTAAAACTTGCTGAAAGGGTGTGAGACTATGTATTGTGGACTTGAGTTTATGTTCTTATTTATTTAAATATGTTGAAAGTTGGTTTTTTTGTGTATTGTAACTGTCTATTGTGATAATTTGTCATTCTCTCTTTTATGTATGTGTTAACAAAAAAAGAATGTGTAATTTCAATTTAGGATGTGTATTTCACATCCTATTTTTTTTACCATTATATTGCTAAAAATCTGAAAATCGGGAAACAAATATCTTTAGGAAAAGGTGGGAAGCGATGGCCGTTCGGTCCATTCCACTATAGACGGAATCGTGTGAAATGAAAAAAGCAAGCCAAATATTCCGTCACCTCTAAATCCAATAAGGCGGCAAACAATGACGGCGACTCTCCCCATTTCCCGTTTTGCCCCTCCTCTCTCCCACCTTCTCCTCTCCTAACTTTCCCCTTTCCCTGCAACCCTAAATCCCTCTCTGCCTCCCTCAGATTTCGTCACTATTACGTCAATTTCTGAAACCCTATTTCAATTCTGAATGCGGCCAATTTCATAGCGCCGACACCCTAGGCTGTTTTCGCCGGTGGGGTAATGGAAGAGCCCGGCCAGCTCAAGCGGGCCATCATTGACGCCACGGCGGGATTAATCGCCGGCGGGATTTCCCGGACAGTCACTTCGCCGCTCGACGTCATCAAGATTCGATTCCAGGTCTGCTCTCTTTGCGGTTGCTATTTCTATTAGAATTCTTCAAATTCGAACTGAAGATTTTGAATTTTCTTTGGTTGTGATAGGTTCAGCTGGAGCCTACATCTACATGGGCTTTGGTTCGTCGGAATTTGACCGGGCCGTCGAAGTATACCGGGATGTTTCAAGCTACTAGGGATATTTTCAGAGAGGAAGGCTTACCGGTATAGTGTAATCTCAGCTTGTGATGTTTTCGAAAGTTTCTCTCTTATTATGGCATTGAGCGTTTTCGATAATTTTTATGGTTCGGAATTTTCGTGACAGGGTTTCTGGCGAGGCAATGTTCCAGCTCTACTTAAGGTTATGCCGTATACCGCGATACAGTTTACTGTACTACATAAATTGAAAACATTTGCAGCTGGTTCTTCCAAGTCAGGTATTTTTTGATAGTAGGATGCTCTCTTGTGTGAACCGTACTTACTTCACCATCACAATGTTCAATAAGAAGGAATAGTAACTTGTTAGAGTATTGCAAATATTTGTTTAAAAAGACTTGGAAAACAGACAAATGTGTCATGTTAACAGCTACCTGCATTTGAAACCCATGGCCGAGTTTCAAACATTGGTCTGTAGTAAAATGTGTGCTATATGGCTACTTATGACTAAAAGGTATGATTTGTATATGGTCTTCTTATTCTTCTTTCATCACTTGCTGGTTCACTAAGAGTCCAAGTAGTTTGGCTTGATAAGAATTGGTTTTGAGGTTTCTCTTATAAATTATGTTGCCATGTTCTTGTACTTATGCTAGTTGGGTGGTAGGGTAGACGTGAGGATGTACCGATGTAGTGCTTGATGGATAAATAATATAGGTTGTTTGTTATGTTTATCTGTATTTTGTTCTGATAATTTACTGGTAGAGATGCCTCTATGTCTGATTCTAATTCGCATATGTGCTATGGAGCTTTGAGAAGCTATTATCACGTAATTTGAATATGGTTGCGTCCTATGTTTCCCCTTTCTATATATTTTCTGACCTTTGATTTTGTGGTGCAGAGGATCATGTTCATTTGAGTCCTTATTTGTCCTACATCAGTGGAGCATTAGCAGGTTGTACGGCCACTGTTGGATCATACCCGTTTGATCTTCTAAGGACCTTGCTAGCTTCACAGGGGGAACCTAAGGTATAGAACTTAACACATGCATTCTCCAAACATTCGTATTAGCTTTACATGGTTAACCTAACATATGGAACACTAATAAAATGAATTCTTTTTTGTATTTGTTTTTGTTTTGAAAGTGTTCTATATCCTGCAAGTCTTAAAAATACGACATTATGCATCTCACCTTAAATGAGCTTTACTTTAGGGTTTAGGGTTTGGAGATTGATTAAGATTGAGTATTGTTTTTTGCTCTTGTATACTGTCGTAAAATATTAAGTGATCAGAGGCTGCAAATGTGATATTGTAGCTTGTTTGTGAATTAAACTTTTTGGCATGGCAAGCTCTTGAGAGTTGAGAGTCTGCTGTGGACAACTTTGGTTAGTTGGAGTCTGCCTGGGTTCAGATTCTGGTGAAGGACTGTATTTTGATTGCGAAAGAAATGGTTGACAGAGACCTTCGGCACACTTCTTAAGATAAAAGGTGAACCTCTGGCAGGCATGCGATGTCTTTCAGGGCTTGGGTAGCAGACACCTTAGTTACCTATCTGTAGCTGGTCTTTTCTAGTTTTCTTTTGAGGTTCCATCGGACTTTGTTTGGTATTATTTCTGAATATAATCAAACTACGATTGGGAATATTAACTATTGGATGTGTAAAGCATACATTTAAAATGGTCAAGCATACATTAACTATTGCTTTTTTGTTAAGGCTCATGTAATACTTGTTATTTGCATCCACAAAGCACCAGTTTTTTCATGAGTTCTTTGGCACAGTTGGGGGCCTTACTGATATTTTTCCTTCAATAGGTGTATCCAACTATGAGGTCTGCATTTGTAGATATAGTTAAAACTCGTGGGTTTCGAGGATTATATGCTGGATTGTCACCAACACTGGTTGAGATTGTTCCTTATGCGGGCTTGCAATTTGGTACCTATGACACATTTAAGCGCTGGACCATGGTAAGATTATCATGATTTTGCTTTTTGTATTGCACCATCCTTTCATTGTACAAGTCTTTCAATTGAAGAATCAGTTGGTTTTTTTTATCCTTTCCTTATCTGCTTTTCTTATATCCTCTTGAAAACATCCATGTGGAATGTATATAATTGAGCTCAATAAATAACTGTGTAAATGTAACACTCAAACTGACTGTCACATGATCTTAATGGCTAGTTCTTTGAATGGAAATGCTTTGTTAGTGAATTGGAAAACGAGAGTCCTCTTGGTTTTGTGAGAGGGATTTCTTAGATTGAAGAGATTCTGTTGCAAGTCGTTGTTTCTTGTTCTGTTTTGTACAAACAATTCAACAAGAGGAAGTCAAATTAAACCTCGTAATATTCTATTGTGTTCATTGTAGATGTTGAACCAGTTTAGATCGTCAAGTGAAGACTTATACGGTACAGAGAATAGTCTCACAAGCTTTCAGCTTTTCCTTTGTGGTCTGGCTGCCGGGACATGTGCCAAACTTGTCTGTCATCCACTTGATGTGGTCAAGAAAAGATTCCAGGTAGATCTATTGACATCTTGAAATCTGTACTACGATCATTTATCTGAAATTACTGCGATACATAAAATTTTCTATAAGAGTATTAAGGGAAGAAGATTTGAATTAATATGCTTATACGTGCTGCTAATTAGATGAGGATTTATTTATAACACCTTTATTTGTGTTGTGGTAGATTGAAGGACTACAGAGGCACCCAAGATATGGAGCTCGAGTAGAGCACCGTGCCTACAGCAATATGGTTGATGCCCTGCGACGTATAGTGCAGAAAGAAGGCTGGGCTGGTCTTTATAAGGGAATAGTTCCATCAACCGTCAAAGCTGCTCCTGCTGGTGCAGTGACATTTGTGGCTTATGAATATACATCAGACTGGTTAGAGTCTAGATTATAACTTGAATCTAACCATTCTACTCTTTGAAAAGTTAATTTTGGATCTTGCGATTCTTTTGTCATCTTTTGTCATCGGATATTACAAGACGAGACCTATCCTTGAAGGAACGGAAAAGGGCAAACTTATACAGGCTCTTAAGATTGAGCAGATCGCGAAGTGGTCGAGATGTAAACCATCTTAATTCTTTGTAGCAACATTTGGACTCGGTATTTAATTCTCCAGAAAGATGCAAACTTGTACATCCCATCTGCACTCGACTGTGTATCTGCGACTGGTTATCTAGTATCTTGAGCGAAAGAGAAAAAATGTACATTTAGAAAAGATAAGAGTACTTTCTTATCATCACAAGGAACATGATGTAAAATGCTATGATCTACATTCTCAGCTGAAAAATTGAACAGATTTTGTAATTTCACATAAAGAAACAGAACTATCATCTTGTGTTCAAATCAAAACCCTCAGCAGTGATACAACTTTTTGCCTGACTTGGAAACCAAGCACTAGCTTTACCAAAACCCTACATTTTTAGGATTCCACATATAGAATTCTCTAACTCTTGCTCTATCAACCCCCCTATATCCTCAAATCATTATTCAAACAGAAAGTCAGTAGTTCACAACATCAAACCATAGCTCTCCCTCTTCAAGGATTCTTCTTCTGTTTACTAGTATCCTCAGGAGGCAGTGACACAAACTGCACAATCCTCCTAACCTCGGCTACATCAACCCGAAACTTCTTGGCGATTCTCTGCACCTCCATGGGGCCATTGTAATCCTCAGCCTTGCCCTGATGCAGTAGTATAATGTGCCGCAGCTGCGACACATTCAGAGTCCCCGGTGGAGCTGCTCTTTCCTCAAACCTACCGGAATCCGGCTTCGTGTCCCTCAGCTTCGGTAGCGGCCTCTTATACTTCTCCACCACATGTGCCTGTGTACCAAATCATCACATTACCGCATTGACATAATCACACAATCAAACACCACGCAATAGAGAAAATGACGTCATCCAGCTCATACTGACCTCACCCATTTCCGGTTTGCCTCCGGGCTTCGATTTGATCCTCCCCACCATCTGATTGAGCATCGAATCGAACTTGGGATCGCGTTCTTCAAGCAGATTCTCACTACCATCTGAACTCCAACATTAAAACGACGCCGTTTGAATCAAATTGAAACTGAATTGAGCTGATGAGGAAAAATGTGGGTGAGCTGAAAATGATTGAAGGCGAAAGCTTTACATACCGGAATCGGGTTTGGTGATCTCCGGAACCGGTTCCGGGGGAGTTACCGGAGGCCGGTGATTGACGACGGTCTTGGGTATTGAGGAAGAAGACGACGGCGTTTCGATGGTGGAACCGGGTCGGGCTTTCCCGGCGGCTCGGCGAAGTGCCTGGCCCATTATTATTATTTTAGGGTTTGGGGAAATCGGAATAGGAGGAAGAAGAAGAAGGTGAGAGTGATGGGGGGTGCGCGTGGTGGTGTGCTTAAGGACACACGTCTTTGCTCTACACAAAATGGCAAATTTCTATTTTGTTTTATTTTATTTTTGTTTAGGTATTTATGGAATAGGTGAAAGGGATCGTTTGCATGGGAGTTAAGAGCATTAACTATGGAGGGTCTTGGTTGTATCTATTTGCTATTAGGTCCCTGCTTCGTTCTTCTTGTTTCTTACAAAACGGAAGGTAGACCTAACAACCACTTGGATTAGGGTTTAAGGTTCAAGTGTAGATGCGTGTTCATAGTGCATAGTGCTGCTTTTCGGCTTTGGTGTAATCCGATCGAGTGTCTTAGGTTGTGGTTTCTTTGAGTCAATATTGCGGAGCCAATGTAAGTTTAATTTGGCTAGGTAATGAGATTACGTACTAAATCACTTCACACATTCTGATTAACGCTATCTAGTTGTTAATTCTCAGTTTCTCGTGTTATGTTGTTTGTTGGAAAAAGTTTTTTCGTGAACGTTTTATGATACATTGTTATACACAAGTATTGTGTGAATAGATAAGGCTCATAAGAGAAGGTACAAAGCCTAATTTTGCATTCCTTTTCATCCATGACTTTGAAGATGTAATGTTGGTTTCTGACAATATGACTAATAATGACCGGAAAATGCAGCTTATAATGATAGACTAACAAATGATTGAACTCCACTAATGCATGGGGTAATAGGTTACAAGACTAAAGCAGAAATGATTATATCATTTATATGACTGACCTAATTGAGCTCATATTTTGCTTTTGTGTACAATTTTTATGCGCATAGAGAACAAAGACATGAATACACTGCTAGAAAAGCTTATGCTGTGATACCATATGGATAACCACCACAGGGCAGCAAGGCACTAAACTATAACAGGGAAACTTGAAACGCTCCCATCAACTTTTGCTTCCCTCTCATACCTAATCAACTAAAATGGCATAGCACAAATCTCTACTACTCATTACGAATGGTTTCTGCTGTAAAACGAATTACAATGGTTACACTAACTGTATCAACTGTGCAGACATTCAACGCAACAGCTCCCAGACTTTATTTCACAATATAAGTCGGTATTGCAATTAATACCTAGAAAACAACCACTTTAAAACAAATTCTACAAAAAAGAAAGATTAAAACTTCTATTAGATGCTGTCAACTGAGATGTGAATGATGAGTAACTCTATACTGTCATCTCGGTACCGCATTGCCAGAGGTGCTTTGTTTGATGTAGTTGGCTTCTTGCAAAGACACTACTCCAACCCCCTTATGTGAAGTTTGTATCTAATAACATATACAATGCAGAAGAATGAAGAGTCCGCTACTACCTTTGCTGTATATCTTGGGTGTAGCAGGCGAAAGCAGTGGTCTCTGCTAATATCCAGAAGCTCCATGCTCTAGTTGCAAGTAGACTAATCAGCGCCTAACCCAATTGGGAAACCATGTCAAGCTCACAGTATCCATCAGCATTACTACTGTGGACAGCAGTATTGGTTTCCTGCATGTTATAATCCACAACACTAGTATCAAAACTGTCAGGAAATAGTACCCTAGCTCAAGAACGTCTGGATTTGGATTTTTCCCGACGAAAGACATCCCTACTCTTCCGTGTCTGCTTTGTGTCTAAAAATCCACAAGCAAAAGCTTCCAGTACCTTAGTGGTCAGCGGACGATTTCTTGTGCTCTGTCTCCGAGGGTTAACTGCAAGTGGTTGCTCAGAAGCGGCCATACATTCAGATGTTTCCACTGTATGCAGACCATCTGGTTCCTGGGTTGTTCCATCATGTTGTCTTTCCATCATAGGTTCATCAGTATCACCATCTAGAGAAATCGGTTCCTCATTCAAGTCGAATTGAGGCCAATGATGAGGTTGTCCCGCACCCATATTGTTGCTACCAAGAACAGCTTCACTACTAATCACTGGGCTGCCTCCTCTAGATGTAGTACTGGTGGATGATAACCTCTCAGGAGATGGATCAACTGCAGAGAGCTTTTTCTCGCCAACTTCAGAATTGTGTCCAAAGTTGCAGGCCTCTTGTTGTAACATGGGACCTTGCGAGATGTGGTTGTTGCTCCTGCTGCTCTTTTTGCTACTACAAGTAGCTAATCGCTGACGTTTTCTTGAAGCAGCAACCGTTGCATTTTTATTTTCAGGCACCACTTTCTGGCTCCTTTGGAACTTCATAGCTCTTCTAGGCATCATATAACCGCATGTATCAAGGTTCTTCTCCTTGGGGATCTTTATAGCCACATTTATCTCATGTGGACCAAAAGCTTGATGCTCCCACTCTGAAGCACCATACTCGGAATACTTGCCATCTTCCAGTTCTTTTCTACCCAAATTGGTCTTTATGGTCTTGGGAACATTGACCTCATTCCTACGAGAACACAAGGTATCTGCGGAGTTAGATATCTCTGTCGATTCATCAGAAGCATCTTCGTCTTCATCTTCAGAATCACTACTTGAGATACAAATGGAGGTATTCAACTCAACTGGTAAGCTTCTCAGTTCCCTTACCTTGCATGTTTTCCCATAGGCCAGACTCGTATCCACAACAGTGAACTTCATGGTGTCTATACCACGCCTGGGGGTACGAGGTTTCAAATAACAGTGTCGTTGCTGGATTGGGAGACCTTCGTCGGGCTTTCTTTCATGGGCCCACCCATTGTCATTCTTACTCGTGGAAACTTTATCTGCTCCTGTCTCAAGCTCAAGGAGCTCCGGGTCAGACGCAACTTTGCTGAGCACATCAGTTATCGAGTCAAAATAGTGACTACCCTTCACCAGTTTCCTTCTGGAGAACTTCTTAATCCCAGGAAGAAGAAAGACCAATGAATGCTTGGAAGCAGTAGCAAAGTGACCCTGATTAGGCTGCTCAGAGTGCCAACCTCTAGCAAGCAAACGCGGCCAAACAGCTTCCCAGAAGAGATCATTTGAGCGAGCCTTACTGAGCCGGAAATTTCCTGTCAGAAAGCCAACTATTTCCAAGGGCGAGAGTGCAGAGCATGCTTTGCCAACTGGTATTTCTCTGCGACTACTAACAGCCCGATTGGACTTTGGGGTGTCCATGGAAATTCCTGTGAGGTCTTTCTTCCCTTTACCAATTGCCATTGCTTCCACAAGAGCATCCAGTCCAACTCTAGATTTTAGAATGAATACATATTCTTCTAATAATATCTTTCCTTCCTCAAATGTCTTTGACACCTGGAAATTCATTTAACAAAACTAAGGAACTATATCCTGATATGAACAAATATGGGAGCAGACAAACAATTTTAGCAGATATACATCCAGCACTTATTCCCAACATTTCTTTACATGACTTCCGTCTGCATATCATTGTAATATGTTTAATGTTTCTGACTTCGATCTGATTTATTACTATTTTTATGTGTGTTGGCGAACCATGAGTTACTTCATGACTAATTAGTGTTATCAAATCGATTTTCAGTTAAAGTCAAGGACACAACTTGTAGATAACGGGAAATATTCCACATATGCATCTATCTTCCTCATCTGAGAATCATTAGTCGTTATGTTTATGTATTTTTTTTTTCTTTTATGGAAAGTTCTGAGCATGATTTACATAACTTTTGATGATAACAACAACCAAAAAAAACTTTTGATGATGACAAGCAAAGATACCAACATCTCAATTTGAAGAGGTAAACAATCTGTAACACGATTTATCTATTGTATTTGCAGTTATGCCCACAACTGGATTGATACTTCCATCCTTTGCTGTTCAAAAACTAAGTCTTTATACTGTATCCAGAGTTTTGTTTGGCAAAAGCAGATGACTAGGAGCTCCAAGGTCTTATAAAGAAATTCAAATGTACACAAGTACTGGAATCATTTATCCATGAGACAAGATGAGATAATCGCTATACATAATGAACATGCAAATGCAAGTGTCAAACTAATCAAATGCTAAATTACAAATTTCGGCAGATAGCACTTAAAATTTGAAGTAGAATACTAGAATATCAGAAAAGAAAACAATTAGTTTATCAGAGCATATTTTGATTTATATGCATGTGCAGCCACGCTTATGTAAATCAATCACTTCAAAGATTACTCAAATTGCCAGTTAGAAGTAATTACCTCAAGTAAAGTGTTTTGGCATTCTTCTGACACATGAGGACGCAAACGAGATAACAACTCATGATGCCTTAATCCTGTAAATATTCTTTCTCCAAATATACATTTTCTGCTTCTCATTTTCTTGCATTCAGACCACCTGCTGTAGCTTTTAGACCTGTAAAAGATCCCGTAGTAGAATGATAATATATCACCCATCTGTTTACTACCAACAAATTTCGTCACCAGCACAAGGTCCTTCCCGAAGATATATAAACCAAGAAGAAAACTGGCTTCTTCTATGTGACTCCAACTAACGCTCGAGCTACCAGGAACTGGACATCCACTTTGATTTTCAGGCATTATCATATCTTGTTTCACATCTAACTTTGCAGACTCATTGAAAATTAGTCCCTCATCTGACTCAACATCCATGGGCTCAGCTTTGGATTTTAAGCTGTCCCTTTCTGAAACAACCAACTCACTGACATATTCAGATTTTATAGACTCAGTTTTATGGGGCGCGTCAACTGCATCATTAATACCCACATAAGGTTCATCTTTCTTACACTCAACTTCCTCATTGATCCATGTTACTGGTATTGGCAACCCCAACAGAAATCTGTATGAACTACGATCTGTGGTTTCTGCATCAGTTTGATTCTCTAGACGGCAAAGATAATCAGATACAGCCATTAGAGGGGGAAGTTCAACCTGGTACTCTTCTCCAACTCTAGGAAGTATCTCAGGATCGCCATCCACACCATTTATATCCAAAGTTTCTGGGGAAAAATAACGCTCAGCAGATTCATCTTCAGTACAATCGCCATGGTTGTTTCCTTCAACTGAATCCATCTGACAAATAAGGGAAAGTGGTCTATGATATTATTAAAGATGCTGAGGAGACAAGTTCACACTCCACCAGGATATAGGAAAACTACAAAATCCTATTGCCAGCTGGAAATCCCAAGTTTTCCATAGTTTGCTGCTCTTTTGTTAATAACATTCATGCCAAGATGATATCTAACTTGAAACAGATTGCTTGCTAAGCAATGAACAGTGTCTCTCATATAACGATAAAATTGTTACTGAACTCAGAAAACTACTACAATCCTACACTTTTCCGATGCCCAAGTTGTCCCTAGTTAACAATCCACGCAAGTCAAATCATTTTTGAGCTATAATAATTCTCAGCTTCATCTTAAACTTTCTAAGTGGTATGCCTTGACTCCTAGTTTACTATATATCTACTGTAAGTCCAATCATTGAGCAATTCTTATTGCAGCTTCATCTTAAGCAAAGTTGAATCTTATCCTAGTAAAACAGCAATATACATTGAAGAACTCATGCAACGGACAACTATCAATCCTAATCCACCGTTCCTTGCAAAGAGAAGAGTAATGACTTCATAGGCAAGTAGCAATTTCAACATTGTATGAAAGGATTGAAAGCAAAAAACATATCCCAAAAAAAAGAAAAAAAAAAAGCTAGAAAAAAAACTGTATATACAAAAAGTAAAAAAAAAAAAAAAAGGTAACGCTTTCTTATGGTACAAAAAATCTTAGGCATTCAAGTTCATTCATTCCCGAATGATGTTGTCAAGTTGAAAGGAAAAAAAAAAAAATTCACGAAATACGTTTCTTGAAACCAAGCAAGCAGCCAAAAGTAATACAAAGCCTGACATAAACAATCACCACCTCAGATCCCTATTCGAATCCCAGACTAAAATCAACGCAACTGCATAAAGCCACTCCCAAAACGCATCAATCACCTTCACCATAACACAATCATAACTCCAAAGCTCCAAGCCTCCAACCTTCACCACAAACACAGAAAACGCAACAACAAGAACAACCTCACACCACCACAGTCCCCTTCAAGAACCACGACACGATCCCCACCAAATCCCACTCCTTCACTCCACAATGAATCTCCAAAACCACCCACACAACTGCATTGAATCGTAAAACAACAAGAACCCAAAACACATGGCACTATAACACATCAAAAGATTCAACCTCTAGATTTCCTCGACCTCCATAAACACAACGCACCCATATTGAAGCACCAACCTACCGAGACGGGTCTGCATCTTTCAGCAGCAATTGTACAACTCACAGATTATAACAACCCAACAAAACAAAACGTGAAGCGCACACACACACACAAAGACAGAGTGTGTGTCAAACACAACAGATAGAGACTCATAGAGTTGTATGTAAGTACCTGGGTGCTTGTAGAAGCTAAGCTCTCATGACCACGAAGGCTTTGATTTCAGAGACAATATGAGAAACGAAGGCAAAGTCGTTGTAGAGAGAGAAGGGAAGAGAGAGAAAGATTTATACGACGATTTATAGAAGAGAGGAGTCGAGTCTGTGTGTTTTCTTTCTCTTTCTTCATAGAGACGCTCTGGACCGTTTTAAAGATCTATCTCCCACGCGCTCACTGCGGCGCGTCTGAAGAACCGAACACGTGCCACGTAAGATTCTGCTACAATAGACGGGTCGATATTAGGCCTTCTCGGGCGGGGAATGATATTTCGCCACGTGTGTGAAGTGGTCTTAGAACGACGTCGTTGGGAATTTTTATGGAGGTCAGATTTGTTTAGAAGCTCTAGGCAGCCCATGGAGTAGTTGCGGGTGGTGATCCTACCGCGACGCACTTTAGAGCGCGTGGGGGGTGACTGATATTGGACTTGAATTTTATTTTATTATATTTTCTGTGGGATAAAATGATGACTAATGTAACAAAATCATTTATACATTATGAAAAGAATAATAAATAAAGTATTCAAGTATTCCAAAATGATCTTTACTAGAAGTTGATATTATTAATTTTTTTAAACAATGATATTATTGACAGCTAAAACAAGGGGTTAGAGTCCACAAACACTCACATAAGATACTCCAGTATAGATACTGACCAAACTTATCTGAGCAATATGCAAATCATGATAGCTTATAAGGAGCTCACAATTAATCGAGCCTACATACGAAAGAAAAAATCTTGCATTTGAAGAAAATATCGATCATCTAACTCACAATTGTCGTAGCACACAATTTTGGACAACCAAAACAATATACAAGCATCCCCATGCCAATAGACTAGTCGAGATTTCTCCCTTCCTTCAGACCAATAAAAGAGAAGATATTTATCCCCTTTCATATTGGCTATACCTTAGGAAAGAAAAGAAACTAAGTGTTTTCGTACAATCTTGGATACGGTTGCAAAAGTTGAAGGCGTGTCTAAAAGGTGACCAGCTTTCCTCCTGTTGACCTGTAAACGAAAGGATGACCGGGGCCTTCCGGTCTTTCCTTCTCCAATGGTTAAGTCAATATATGTTGGTTGAGTATAATTACTAGGGTAGTTAATGATATCTGACAAGCTAGTGGCTGGGCCATATTTATGGCCCAGCGTGGGTTCACTTTGCTTGAAAACCGATGTGGGGCATTTACCCTTGTTGCTGTTTCAAATGTAGACCTCATATATGCCTTCTGCAGTCGTTCTAAGCCCAGCGTTACCACCGAGGTTGAGCCCTGCCCACCTTACTTATGGGTGGGAACCTTAGGGCGGTCTTGGTTGTGGTGGAATTATTGCTGGTTTACGAACTTGGGAGGTTGTTTTATGCACAACGGACTACAAGTCCCCCCAAGTTTGGACTCATGACGTTGGTTGAATGGGTGTTACATTTTCCATGGACAAAGGAAGCGAGCCCTTTCCATATCCGGTCTTACTATTCAAGTGACAGGGTGTTAACGCCATCCGTGGTTTATCAAGCCACTTGCTCCGTTTTTAAATGGAGGATGTCTTTCAGTGGGTGTTACGATCTCGGTGGTACTCACCCGAGATGGGTCTTTCACTTGGTGTTACGATCTCTGTGGTACTCACCCGAGATGAGTCTTTCACTTGAAGTTACGATCTTAGTGGTACTCACCCAAGATATGTATTCCACTGGGTGTTACGATCTCGGTGATATTCACCTGAGATAAGTCTTTCACTTGGTGTTATGATCTCAGTGATACTCGCCCGAGATAGGTCTTTCACTTGGTTACGATCTCAGTGATACTCACCCGAGATGGGTCTTTCACTTGGAGTTACGATTTCAGTGGTACTCACCCGAGATATGTATTCTACTGGGTGTTATGATCTTGGTGATACTCGCCCGAGATGGGTCTTTCACTTGGTGTTACGATCTCGGTGGTACTCACCTGAGATATGTATTCCACTAGGTGTTACAATCTCAGTGATACTCACCTGAGATAAGTCTTTCACTTGGTGTTACAATCTCGGTGATACTCACCTGAGATGGGTCTTTCATTGTGAATTTTGTGCGTTGCTGGGGCAGGTGCATTAATTGCATGTTCGCCAGATGTTGTCATATTTATGGGGATAACTGATGAGCAATTAATGCATGTCGCTTCATTCTTTCCTTCTTCAGGAAGCTACGATGGTTGGAGCCACGTGGCATTATCCTATAGTTTGATCTGACGGGTAAGGGTGCCCCGTTAACTGTTAATTGGTTTTTTTATTGCGCCCTTTCGTGTATCGAGGTGGCTTCCCACTTTCTGAGTATAAACTTTCCCCCCTCTTCCTCTTCGTCTTCACTCCTCACTCAATTCCTCTTCCTCTTCGCTCTTCTCCCTCTGTTTTCTGGTTTCGTTGGTTTTCTCTAGTTTTTGCTTTTCTTGCTTTCGCCGCCTGTTTCTTCGTCTTTCAGTTGTGCCGCCGCTGTTTCTGATGATTGCGAGGTATTACCACTTTGAGTTTCCGGTGTTGCTGTTGTGTCGAAATTCTAGTGAGTTTCTACATTGCTTTGCACTTTGTTATGCTGCACTTTCGTTTATACCTCTGCTTTCGTTTTGTTTCGGTTTGTTGTTTGTGTTGCTCGTTGTGGTTAAAACCTGGGGATTTTGGGTAAAAATGGGGATTTTGGTGTTTTAGGGATTTTTGGGTTTAGGCCTTGTTAAGCTGTGCACTTGCTCCCAACGGCGCATGCTAATAGATCCTAAGGTTTGTGTTATATTAAGGTAAATGAATTCCCGAAGTACTACCGACCTGAGCGGGGCTAGCACATCCTCTCGGCCGATAGTGGACAACAACGAGAGGATGGGAGAGTACATAAGCCGACCATTCCACGCGGGTAAACCTTCCTCGTCGAGGCTTGAAGACATAACCTATGCCGTACCCGCCCGGGATGTCGATTGGTCTGTCGGGGTTTTTCATATCGTCCCGATGACTAGCGTCGTCGGTTCTTCGTCTAGGCAATATATCTTGGAGGACGGCACTGTGTGCGACGAGCCTGAGTTCAACATGACCCCAGCTGAGATGGAACAATTCCGGGAAGAATAGGGCATCCCGCCCACGGTTTCCCTCCGTGGGCTTTATGAAGGCGAACTGGAGTGCTGTTCTAGAGACGGCTTCATTGTTGTGCACGACAACATGTTCAAGAACGATTTATCTCTCCTGCTTCCGCAGTGCGTGCAGTACCTGCTTAGCATGCTTCAGCTAGCTCCCAAGCAGATTCCCCCTAACCAGTGGTGCCAAGTGCTTTCTCTTTGCTGCCTGTACTACTTGTCCAATACAGGGTGGCCAACTATCAACGAGTTTCAGGCTTTCTACCGCCTATCGTACTTGAAGAAGCAAAACTGTGGCCGGTGTGTTTCATTTGCCGCTCGGGAGTATTTGCCTCCCGTTACCGACCTTTATACTTCAATCAATAACAATTGGCGTTCAAAGGTCGTGCTTTCCGGTGGCAAATGACAAATAAATTGCCCGACATGCATTGTGCCCAACCGGTTAAGGTATATCCGGGATCAGTCCTTCTCGCTGTCGGAGATCGAGAAGCGACGGATTGCTTGGATATTTACGGCTTGGCCCTCAGACGAGGATCACAGCTCGTATAACCTGACCCGGTAGGGTGTGTTAGTTCACTGTGAACTCGGTTGAATGCCTAGTGGGGTTCTCGGTTAAATGCCTCTCGATTGTTGTTTTATACTTGTGCTTTTTCTCTATTTATTTTTTTTGACTGTTGTGCTTGTTGGCAACTAAAGTTCCCAAGTGCAGACCCCGTTCCTCACGCCCGCGTGACATGGACTTTGACTAGCTGAGCAACCTCCTAAAGGTTCGGAAGGTGGCTTCCCATACTGAAGTGAATCTTGCGGATTCTACCGCTAGAGTTTCAGAGACTTTTGTGCCCCTGGAGATTCCCGACGAAGGGTACGGGAGGCCTTCACCCATCTTGGAGGTGACCGCAAGGTCTGGTGATGTAGTCAATCTCAACTTGGGCGAGAGGAAGAAGAAGCAACTGTCGAAGTCTCAGCGAGACGACGTTATGCCTTTGACTGATCTGAGTGTGACTAGGGCCTCTCCACCCTGGAAGAAGCAGAAGTCTGCAGGTTCCTCAGTTAGGAATCTAGTTTCTCTAAGTGCTCTTGCTCTGGCTCTTCCCCAAATTCCAAAGACCCCCATCCGGCAGATCATGGACGAGTGTGGGTGCACCGATAAACGTTTCGTTTACAGCATTGTGGGCGACCTTAAAGGGATCGAATTGGATAGGATCAAGGTCGGGTCCAAAACCCCTCAATAGAACCGGCGATATGCCCAGGAGGCAATGATGAAGGTAAGTTTCTACTTTTTGATATCAATTGACTGTCTGGGATGCCGTACTCAATTGTGTTCTCTTTACAGGATTTATTTGCTGTGTATGCCATTGACACCAGTGAGGACTCCAACGAGATGAAAGAGCGCTTGGCTAGCCTGAATGACTAGATCAGCTACCTCCGGGCCGAGAAGAAGAGGACGGTGAAAGAGTTGGAGGCCGAGAAGAAGGAGAAGCTCTCTTTGGCTGATAAGTTTACCAAACTCAGCCTTTATACCAAGGACCTAGAGGGAAAAACCGAACGGGTGGCAGCTTTAAAGTGCAACATAGACGCGTTTCAACGGGAAAATGCTAAGCTGCGGACTAAGCTGAAGAAACGGGACGACCAGGTTGCCAATCTTCACATGGCGAGCTTGCTGTGGCCAAGTTCAAGGAGTCGGACTAGCTGAAGGCCATGCTCAAGGCTGCCCGTGAGGGTGGCATCACCGAGAAGTTTGATGAATGAAGCCACCTTGGCTATCTGGACAAGGCGAAGATGACTACCAATTTGATCGCTGCCCGGGAGGAAAAGGAGAGGGAGGTGATGTCCAAGGCAGCTGCCGAGAGAGAGCCTGAGAGCATAGGGGGGTTGACAGGCGAGCCGTTTGAGAAGGATGCTGAGGAGAATGCCGAAATGTCCGAGGATGAAGAAGAGGACGGCCGTGAGGCATAAGTTGTAATTTGCTTTTTTGTTGCTTTTGTAAGACATTGGCCTCGTGCCCTATCCCGGTGATGATACATCTCGGGTGTTATTGTAAATACCCATTGATGGTATACTCCCCGACATTCCGGGTTTTGATATATTATGTCTTACTTATCTTTTGTTCCCTGCACCTCTTATGTGTTGTATAATATTGTATGATGTTTATCCCGCTTGTTACTGAGGATATGATATATTATGCCGCTTGGTGGATTACCTATCTCGCTCAGTGTTGCTGGAGATTTTAACGACTTATGCCTCTTGGTGGATTACTTATCCCATTTGGTGTTACTCGGGATTTCAACGACTTATTCCTCTTGGTGAACTATTTAATCATTAGAGTTTGAATTGAACTTCCCCATTCCTATATTAAGTCTTTCAAAATCGATGGAGGCATCCTCCGGGACATGTTATTATCCCGGGGGCAGCAATACTTACAAAGACATGGGTCTCGTCCCCCGTTTACACTGGGTATAATTACAGGTGCTTCGTTTTCTAGGGGCGCCAGATGACTATCCCATCCTGATCTCGGAGAAAGAAAGTTGTTGAGCCAACCTCTTCAATAATCTCGTACGACCATTCCCAGGTTGGATCTAAGGCCGTCATCTTGGACATGATTTTCTTCATTACCCAGTCCTAACGTCTGGGCCCTGACTTTGCTATTGTAATGGCGTGCAACTCGCTGCTTATAGACTTGGTTGTGTAGGGCTGCTTTCTCCCTCATTTCCTCGATGAGGTCAGTATTCAACTAGAGGCCTTTCTCATTGGTTGTGGCATCAAAGTTCTCGATCCTGCCCGATGGTATTGACGTCTTGATTGACAAGACAGTCTCCGTGCCAAAAGCCATGTAGAAAGGCGTTTCTCCCGTTGCTTCTGTTGCTGTGGTTTTGATTGCCCATAATACCTCTGGTAGAATCTGTGCTCACATACCCTTAGCGTCATCTAACTTCTTCTTCAAAAGCTTTTTAATGATTTTGTTAACTGCCTCTACCTGACCATTGGTATGTGGGTGTGCCACCGATGTAAAGACCATCTTGGTGCCCATTTCCTTTGTGAACTCAATTAGATGGTTATTGTTGAATTGTGTTCAGTTGTTTGTGACGATTGTCTTCGGGACCCCGAATCTGCAATATATGTTTTTCATCAAGAAATTCTTCACGCACTCGGTGGTTATCTTCCCCAGGGGCTCCGCCTCCACTCACTTCGTGTAATAGTCAACGGCTACTATTACGTACTTGAACTGCCCTGGTGCCATTTGCAGTATCCCGATGAGGTCCAAGCCCCACTGTGCAAAAGGCTAAGACGACAGTCAGATTAATAGAGCAATAGGAGGGGAATGTGGCACCTCGCCGACATTTTATCTGCCATGGAGCCCATGTTGGGCTAGAAGAACCCTATTCGAAGTGCCTTATGTGTCAACAACCGGGATCCAGAATGATTCCCGTATACTCCCTCATGTATTTTCCCCATGATCGGCTCGCCTTCCTCGGCTGTTACGCATTTTAAATTTGGGAAATTGTAACTTCTGCGATATAGCTTCCCGTTCATGAGTGTGTATCTGGTACATCTCGATTGCAGTTCTTGTGCTTGCCGCCTGTCCTCCGGGCGCACCCCCTCATTCATGAACTCGATTATGGGATCTATCCACGTAGGTTCTCCGGGTCCCAAGACGACCATGAATATCTCCGAGATTGTTTTGTTTATGCTGAGTTTTCCGAACACCTCTATCCTTGCCTTCTTTCTTCCTTTCCCGGGCCCTCCGGTGGCTATCCGGGCAAGGGTGTATGCATTACTATTTTTCTTCCACGGGATGTGAGAGAGGGATGCCGACTTGAAGCAATGCATGAAGGCTTTGGACAGTGATTGGTAAGAGTTCAACTGAGGCTCCTTTGCTTCGAAGCTCCCGTTGACTTGATTTACAACCAGCTGTGAATCATTAAACATTTCCACTCTCTCCATTCCAATATCTCGGGCGAGCTGTAATTCACCAATCAAGGCTTCATACTTTGCCGCATTGTTTGAAGTCTTAAATTGAAATTCCAGGGCGTACTCATGCTTGAATCCATAGGGGGTCTCCAGAATTATTCCCGCCCTGCTTTTATTTCTCATCATCGAGCTGTCAACAAAAAGCTTCCAAAGTGTTGCCAGTGACTCCTCACTGTGCGCATCCTTGGCCGCCCCGGGATCACTTCCCTCCTGGCTGACCTTAGATGACTCTCCCACCACTTCCATGGGTGTGAGCTCGGATGACTCCTCTACCACTTTCATGGCTATGCGCATCCTTGGCTGCCCCGGGATCACTTCCCTTCTAGTTGACCTCGGATGACTCTCCCACCACTTTCATGGTCGTGAGCTCGGATGACTCCCCTACCACTTTCATGGGCGTGCTGCTTGGCCCTTAATAGCTACTCTCGATCGATAGTGGATATCGAATTCTCCCAGCTCTATCGCCCACTTTACCAGATTTTCGCTGATCTCTGGCTTTTGCATGATCTGCCTCAGGGGGTGGTTGATATAAAAGGTTATTGAGTGTGCCTGGAAGTAGTGCCTGAGCCTTATAGCAGTCACGATGAGCACTAAAGCTAATTTTTCAACGTCCGGGTACCTGCTCTCTACGGGTGTGAATCTCTTCCTGGCGTAAAACACCGTATGCTCAATATCAGACTCTTTTCTTATTAGCACCGAGCTGACTGCCATCTGCGATGCCACAATATACAGGTAAAACATCTCTCCCGGGATCGGTTTTGATAAAACCAGCGCGGACATGAGGTATGCCTTTATCTGTTTGAAAATCTCTTTCTGCTCGGGTTCCTATAATATCTCCTTATATCACTGGTCTCTCAACAGCCGAAAGAAGGGGGCACACTTATCTGTGAGTCGTGATACGAACTTGTTAGGGCGACTATCTTCTCGGCCAACGACTGCACTTCATTCCTTTCCTTCGGCCTTTCTTTATCCAAGATTGCTTGGATCTTCTCTGGTTTGGCTTCTATTTCCCTCCTGTTGATTATATGGCCCAGGAATTTCCATTTGATCACCCCGAATATGCATTTCCGAGGGTTCAGTCTCATCCCGTACCTCAGTATCACCTCGAAGACTTTCTCCAGATGCCCCACATGCTCCTCGGCCGTTAGACTTCTGACCAGCATGTCATCGACATATACCTCCATTATTTTCCCAAAGTAGTCAAAGAACATGACATTCATCAGCCACTGGTAGGTGGCTCCCGCATTCTTTTTCTAAAGGCCATGAACTTGTAGCAATATAGTCCTCTGTCTGTCATGAAAACTGTGTGCTCCTCATCCCCCGGCTCCATCTTTATATGGTTATAGCCCGTGGAGGCGTCCATGAAGCTCAACAGTTCGAACCCGGACGTGGAGTCCACTAGTTGATCTATGCATGAGAGAGGGAAGCTATCCTCTGGACATGTCTTTTTGAGATTTGAATAATCCATGCACATCCTCCATTGTCCCGTTGACTTTTTTGGAACCATGATCACCTTAGCCAGCCACTGGAGGTATCCAACCTCCCTTATGAACCTGATGTCCATCAATTTTTTCACTTCCCCCCTCGTTGCTTCATAATTCTCTAGCTTAAACATCATTCGCTTTTGCCGCACGGGAGAGAATCCCTTCTCGATCCCTAGCTTGTGTGTCACGATGCCACTCGATATCCCGGACATATCCTTGTACGTCCAAGCGAACGCCCTACTATTTTTCTTTAGGAATTCCACTAGGGTCGTTCGTACGCCGGGTGCATGTCCCGTCCCTATGGTCACTTCTTGATCAGGGAACTCATCAGAGATAGACACCACTTCTGTTTATTCCGCCGACCCCGGTCGCTCGTCATCTGAGTCGGTATCACCTTTGGGATCCACATATGGATCCAAGGGGGAAACTATGGCCTAGCTTGCTGACAAAACCTTCGACCTCTTCCTCCCATTGTATATTGCATAACAACTCCTTGCCACCCTCCTGATCTTCCCGGATTGTAATGACTCCCTTTAGGGTTGGGACCTTCATCATCAACATGTGGCCGGCGACAAATGACTTTAGCTTCCATAAGACGGGTCTTCCCAAGATCCCGTTATAGGACGACTCACAGTCCACCACGATGAATTCCACTATCGCCCGAACGACTCCCTCTCGGCCTTCCATGCTTACTCCAGAGCTGTTCGATTCGAGGGGCTGAACGACATCGCCTGAGAAACTGATTAATGGCTCATGGTCTTGCATTAACTTGTTACTTCCTCAATGCAATCCTTTCCAGGCACTCCTGAATAACACGTTGACTGAAGCTCCCGTGTTAACGATGATCTTCTTCGTGATATATTGATCGAGTTGCAATGTTATCAGAAACGGGTCCTTGTGTGTCCTTATCCCCTCCTCTTCCTCTTCTAGGAAGGTAACGAAAATTCAACTGGTGGTTACTTGCTGATTATTGCTACTTCCAAAGGCGAAAATTTTCCGGCCATCCTTTCTTCCCGTACACTGCTCTTTTGCCTTGCTGCTCCTATTATTTATACGGGACCCGCCGTTAATGGTGTTGATCGTCTCATATACCTCTATCACCCTTACGTGCCTCTGCCCGGGCACATACTGCTGTAATTTTTCTTCTTTCACTCGGCTCTTTACCGCTCTCTTCAGCTCTATATAGTTATTTATATGATGACTTGCCTTCCTATGGTACCCACAAAACTTTCTTGTGTCTTCTTTAGTGAGCCGGGATTCGGAGAATTTCCTAGCTAAAGGAGGCGGGATGATAGACTTATTCTCATTCCATATTGCCTTGTAGATGGAGTTGAACGCTGAGAATTGTTCTTTAGCTGCCGGTGCCGCCCTCGCATACCCGGTATCCTGGTAGGTGCCCTTTGCCTTCACTTGCGTGTTATACTACTTCCCTACCTTCCTCTCGCTCCTTTCCTTGTGCCTCTTTCCAGAGGAGTACGAGTTCGGCTCTTCCTCTCCCTTCCAAGCTCTAACCTCTTGGACCACTTGCATCGGCGAACCTCCTTCTCTAGCTTCGACCTTCCTTTTCTCGGCCGAGGTCCCCCCATAAGTATCATGGTATGCTTGTGTGTGTCTAATCGCCATTTCCATGAGATCGTTGTAGCCTTGCGGATTTTCAATTTTTACTACATACAAAAACTTCCTGGGAAGCAACCCTTGAATGAATGCCTCCTCAACGACCTTTTTGTCAAAATTCCTGACTCTGGCTATGGCTCTTTGTCAGCGGTTTACAAAAGCTTTCAACTCCTCTCCCCTATCTTGCTTCACTTTGAACAGTTGGGTTGTGTTCTGCCCGTCCGTCCGTAGGATGAAACTATTGACAAACCTATCAGCCAGCTGCCAGAAACAATCAATTGAGTTCGACGGGAGCTCATAGAACCAACTAAATGCCTCCCCTGCTAAGGTTTCTTAGAACATGTTGCAGCATATTGCATCTGAGTACCCTTTAGCATTTATGTGAGACTTGAAACTATAAAGGAAAAGATGAGGATCACGATCCCCATTATAGCTAAGTTTCAACGGTTTGGCTGTGTTCGACCGAACAGACTGGGTTATTGCTCTCGTGAACAGTCCCCCTTTCTTCGAAACTCGCGTGGGTTGGATTGCATGTCCCCCTTCTCTCGACGTTCGAGATTCTTTCAACTAAACTTGCCATGCTATCCCGGATAGTGCTTAGGGTTTCTTCCATCTCTCCCGATCTTCTGGCTTGGACTTTCTGGATCGACTCAGGCAAGGGCGGTGGCCCTTCATTCCGCATTCCCTCCGGGAACAAATTTACCCCTAAATGTACGGTCATTTAGTCCGTTCCTGCCGGAGCGCCTGTTTACTGTGACGTGGCTACCCAGTCTGACTCGGTTGTCTGATCCAGTCCCTCCCGATGCTCAATCCCTTGGGCTAGCGCGCTTATGAGCGTGGCATTATCCCTCTCCAACCTACGCTCCCTCCGGGAGGCTTCTTCCTGGTCTCTGACCCTTTGCTGCTCCAGTCGAGTGATTTGGGCCTTCATCCCCTCCAACATCTCGACTATCTCTTTGGATTGAAGTCTTGCGCCATTACATTGGTGTTTCCTCCCTGGCGTTTATCCTCGTGATTCGTGAACTTCCCCCTATTGTTTTCGGGGTCCTTCTGAATATTGGTTCCCTTTGCTCTTCCGGTCTTACGCTCTTAACTTAGTCATCAAGTCACGATGACTTTTTGTAAAGGTTCCCACAGACTACGCCAAATATTTATGTACAATCCTGGATAGGGTTGCAGAAGCTAAAGACGTGTCTGGAAGGTGACCAGCTTTCCTCCCGTTGACCTGTAAACGAAAGGATGACCTGGGGCTTCCGATCTTTCTTCCTTTGATGGTTAAGTCAGTATATGTTGGTCGAGTATAATTACTAGGGTAGTTAATGATATCTGACAAGCTGGTGGCTGAGCCGTATTTATGGCCCAGCGTAGGTTCACTTTGTTTGGAAACCGATGTGAGACATTTACCCTTGTTGCTGTTTCAAATGTAGATCTCCTCTATGCCTTCTGCAATCGTTCCAAGCCCAGTGTTACCATCGAGGTTGAGCCCGGCGCACCCTGTTTATGAGCGGGAACCTTAAGGCGGTATCGGTTGTGATGAAATGTCTGCTGGTTTACGGGCTTGGGAGGTTATTTTATGTACAACCGACTACACTAAGCAATCTCCTTCCCCTTAGGGTTGGAGCTGGTACCTTCATTGGACTGGTTAAATAAAGGAATATGAAGTTGGATTTTCTTTTTATTTTTTTTAATTAATTTATACTCACTTCTGGTATACACACTCAAATTTATTCAGTCACAGTCAAGCACGTATTCCTGTAGTGCATCTGGTTAACTAGCTAGCTTGAATTTAAGTACTTCATTTGTGTTGTGGTCATGGTGTTGACCTGTCCCACTATATTCTCATTTTTGCTGTGGCTACTTGCTGTAATGCTTTGTGCTATATGGAAAATGTTGAAAGGAATTAGACCGGTTTAGAACTTTAGATGATGAAACAAAACAAAAGGGTTTGGTGTTTGGGGGAGCTTATGGCCACTCACATTAGTTTGTTCTATCTCTACTTCATCTGACCAGGTTCAGTGTGCAATAACTTTTATTTCTACCCCTTCCATTCAAAAAAGGTAGCAGCATTTCATTTCTGCATCTGCATAGAAACCATATACCTATAGGACTTTGAGGAGTTAGCTAGGCTTTATGAGTTCCACTCCCTTGATTATATTAGGACGCAAATGCATCCAATATCATACCGAATAATTGAGTTAGGCAAAGCCAAGGTTACAATATCTGCAGCCAAGAAGAAGTGATTTGTGCGCTTTGCAGTTGCAAGTGAAGGCTCTCTTCAGTGTGGTTAAAACTTAAAACAAACAAGTGGTATTTGATGAGTAGTCAAAAGTGCAGTTATATATCTGTATAATTGCATTGCTATTGTGTATTTTGTTGGCCTATATTAATCTAATTATTTCATATTCTTGATTTAATAGGCATGATATTTGGATGATGGATTTAAGCATTTAGAGGTCCAAAAGAAGTTGTTGGACATGGACTTAGTGATATGTTGGCCCATGTGATCAATTGGCAATTTATATGATTATTGGAGATAATGAGAGCATGCCTCTCACGTGTGCTACCCTCTGTTAATCTCCTTGAGCCCTCATAACTTCTACTCTCAAGTGAAGACATGCGTCACCTTCCCAGAAAATCAGCTCAGACCAATGATGGATCAAGGATAAATTGTCACCCGGGCTGATTGTAACGTAAAAAAAATTTCACCGAATCTTGACTGTATAAGAAACTTTTACAAAAACAAACATATCTTACGAAACGAGACAGAGCTGGAAATGATCAGCGACATGCTTGGTTCTTTAGATTTATGTGGTGGAATGGTAAATGTTTTGGTGCTGCAAGAAGATACAAAACTCAGAAGAAATTATAGATCAGCTCCTCGAAGTGACTTTTTAAAAAATTTAGAACTTAAGTAAATTAAGGCCTAGTGGCTGAACATGTAATTAGGGTATCAAATGCATGGTTCACGTTGGTGCAAATCCAATCACCTCAACCAAAGCTCTTATTTTCTATTGAGTATTAGTCTGAGTAAGTCTTCTTAATCGCCGTGGTTTCCATCCCTGATAACAGTTTTGCACACAAAGAAGAGAGATCGATCAAGGAAACATACACAGATGACCTGTCAAATTAAGACGTTAGTGCAATTTAAAAAACCCTATCGTGTAGAATTAGTAAGTATGGTATCGTTCTAGCCGGGGACACTAGGGAAGGATTATATATGCATTAAAATAAGTTAGTAATATTCACAAATGTAAAATAAGCATACAAGTACAATTCTGTCACAACTATACAAGTATAACACACATATATAATTATAAACATATATACATATTTACGATTTTAAATGGGGGATGTATAAGGTGGTTCGAAACATAAAGAAAAGAAGTAAAATATTTATATACATCGGTCAATCAATACTCAAGCACAAAATATAGCAAACACCGATTAGAAAACACATAAGTTTTATGAAAGATCAAGTTATTACGTTTATGTTATCATAGATGCAAATTAATTCCAACTTTTTACGACTTCTCATGTAACTTAGAACTTACGACGCGCATCATCCTAAGTTTATGTGTCATCTTGTTTAATGCTTACGACGCGCATCACATTAACACAAAATACACTTACCGTTCACGAGTCGTTGGAGACATGATCCTAGGTATGTCGTCACTCATCCTATTAGCATGTAAATCACTTACCCTACCACCCTATGCAGCAACTAAAATCGAGAGCCCGACGCGGTGAACTCAACCCTAGATTACTACGGCATATTAAACTCCCCCCTTAGAAACATCCGTGCACAAGACTATCTTTAGGTTCGATTATGTGATCAGGTAAGCAATTAATCAATTTGACATCTACTAAACACACAAACATAAACAACTTAAACTAAATCATAATCCTAACATGCAATCTAAATCGTTACATAACAAACATATTCATATGCAAATCACAAAGAAGAGTTCATAAACATGCTTATTATGCAAAACCGAAAACCAATACATATATATATATATATCAATAAGAACTGTCTTTACACAGAAAATACATACACAAACCATGAAAGTATTCATCCTTAACCATCCTATGCAGTTCGGCAAGGATGAAGGATGAAATTGGTGGAAGAGTGCGGTCGGCAGTGGATGGAAACGGGGGCGGCAGCAGCTTGTGTTTTCTGTGTTTGAGAGGTTTTTGGGTAGAGTTTGGCTATACTATGTTTTGAGCAATTGAAAGACACGAAATTAAGAGCTATACATGTCTATTTATACAGAAAAATCAAAGAGAAACCCTAGCTGCATCGGCAAAGGAAAGGCAATCCTATTTTAACTCTCTTTCCTATTTGCTCAATGATTCCTTCTTTAATGCAGCTTCTTATCCGAATTTGGACTCCTTCTTCTGACTTTTTGGACCTTCCTACATGTTTATGGATCCATGTAGGCCTCATGTACGAAATCTTGGGCTTTGATGGCAGCCAAAACCAGTGATAGGTCCGGCAAGGTCAGCTTTCCAGGTTTGACCGGGAAACCTTACACTTAACCAAAATATGGCTGCCTTGATGCTTCTTCGTATTTTCTTCTTTTGTCCAGCTTCCTAATACTTCATTAAGGTCTTGATACATCTCTTGACAAATTTGGGAAGCCTTTTGTTGAAGAATCATCTCCCAAAACTCGTTAGACAACTTAGGCAGTTTCTGCCCAGTTTTGCAGCCTGACCTCTGTCCACTGTTTTGCTCATAAATCCTTCGTCTCAACTCCGATTTCTGCGATCCAACTGGGTTTGAAAAGTAGACACACACAGCTTTGATTCCATATGTGGCACGCCTTCTAACTCCTCCTGGAACTCTAGATATGAATTTTTGAAGTTGATGTACGTTTTCCGGCAGATTCTGCCCGAGAGCAAAACAATGTCCAAAAGTGTTTCCTCTTTTCCGTGGCCTCACTTGTTGTCATTCATGAGTCCGTTCATCATGATTCTCGATATGTTAAGCGTATTTACCTGTCTTCTGCACATTTAAACAAAATACATCAAAACTGACAAGGTAACAAAATAACAAATCATAATACAACGTCCAAGTGATAGTCCAAAAACGGTTTTCATCATTTAAGTGCAATTTTCTGTATAAAAACGGCTAGTAGCCACAACTCTACAGAAAAACCCTCTTGACTCTAAAATAAGTAAAAACAAACATACTAAGGCACAAACAAAGTGTAAATGGGGGTGAAAATCCATTAATATCATGGCGTAAAAACGCACTTATCAAACTACCCCACACTTAAGCTTTGCTAGTCCCTTAGCAAACCGACTCTAACTGAAAGTAAAAACAAAAACAAAAACGAAAATAACAATAACTCTAATACCCTTAAGAAATTTTTTGCCTCAGATTCTTAAGTATGCATAATCTCAAGTTTTAACATTCGAGTGAAAGCACAATTGCAAAAGTTCATAAACTTGTATTATAGCATGAAAAATCAAGATTTTCGAAATTTATAAGTAAAACATGAATGAAATTTTGATCCTCCTTTCCAAGGTACACTCTCTTTTTTTTTTTTCACTCGAAAAATGGTTTTCACTCATAAGTTTATGCAAGAGAAAAGATGATCAATAACGAATAACTTGCATATTTCAAGAAATAAAAGCTCTTTTGAGAATAACGTTTTTCATGGAAAAACCTCATTTAATAACTAAGTGCAATAATGGACCAAAACCATATGCTTACTTATATGAAAATCTCCACAAATCAAAGTTAGTCATCTTAAGAATCATGAAATAATCTCAAGGGTTGTAACGGGGCTTGGTTTCATAAGGTAGGAATTTTTTTGGATATAAGTGGTGATAGTAAGATATCAAGACTTAGCAAATTTAAGCTTCACCCTCCTTATGTCTCCACTCCATGAATTGGACAAGGGTCAAATATACAACTTTAGACCCTCAAATAATTTCAACTCCAAATCCACAAAACACCATCTAAATAATGCCTTAGAATTTTTTCTTTGTCTTGTCCGAAATTTCTTTCTTTCTTTTTTTTTTTTCATCTTTTTCCGATTTTCTTTTTTTTTTTCTTTTGTTTCGGAAATTCTTTTCTTTTGAAAATATTTCGGACAAAAACACATTTTTTTTTTCGGCATATTATCTATGGAAAAGAATGGTGTTCACCCCACACTTCAACTCCATCCCACACTTGTTCTTTAACATCACAGCACAGCTTCATCGAAAATTCTTTGCCAAGTCTTGACAACAAGGTGAAAGATAACTATTCTAAGCACAGGAAACTGTTTGAAGGTGATGAAAGAATAGGCTTAATGTAAGCTCAAAGGGCTTTTACTAAGGAGTCCCACGACGGGCACAAAAATGGGCACAGGCTTATTTTGGCTTTGGTGGTGATCCTAATTGAGATTAATTTCAATCCTATTCAAAATCAGAACAAGTTATGATTATAAAGCTTTGAAAATCACATAAATAAGTTCTAGTAAATTCTAGAGTCCATTAAACAGCTATAGCACATAGTTATTGAATAATGAAAATAATGAGGCTTTACGTGAATTTTCAAAGGATATGGAATTTAATCACTCAAAAAGAAAGTATATTAGGCTCAAAATCTCACAAAGGTTGTTATGGAAACAAAATAACAAAACATGCAAACTTTTCTGTCAAAAATCTCAAGTGTTCATACCTTACAAAATTCATGAAAAGTTGCAATTTTCTTAAGATATATGTTCAACCATCCATTATGCATTTTAAAAGATAATTTTCATCATAGACATTCTAAGGGTATAAGACTCAAAACAATTAAAAATATTTAAAAAAAATAAAACAAACTCAAAATAAAAACAAAAAAAAAACGGAATTTTAAAATTAGAGCTTAACACAAAAAATAAAATATACATTTATTATGTAATCTCTACCCCACACTTAGAAAATTACATTGTCCTCAATGTAAGCTCAAAGTTATGTATAATTCTCTAAGTAGGGATCGAAAACACATAATAAATATATACATAAAAATATCAACAATAACAGTGAAGGGATTAAGAAATTCAAACTCTCGGTGATGGCTCCTCCACAGCTACGGTTGAAATGAGTTGCCTCTCATGCAGCGCTTAATGTTTATAGTCTGTCAGCCTAGACTCTTCTTCCTTCTCCTTGAAAAGTGGCGTCATGCATCATTTGATGGTGGCTCCATTACGTTCATCTCCTCCGTTACGTGCTCCTTGAATGTGCTGTAGTAAGGTTTAAGTCTATGACCATTGACCTTAAACTTATTTCCCGATGTAGCGCTTTGAATCTCAACTGCACCATAAGGAAACACATTAGTAATAACAAAGGGTCCTTGCCAACGAGAACGAAGCTTACCTGGAAAGAGTCGAAGCCTTGCATTAAACAGTAGAACTTGTTGTCCAATTTCGAACTGCTTTCCTCGTAACATTCTGTCATGATACGCCTTCGTCTTTGCTTTATATGTCATGGCGGAATCATAGGCTTCATTTCTAATCTCCTCAAGTTCACAAATTTGCAGCTTTCTATGCAGTCCAGCCTCATCTCTATTCATGTTGAATTTCTTGACCGCCCACCATGCTCTATGCTCCAATTCCACAGGAAGATGGCATGCTTTGCCATACACTAGCCTAAATGGTGAACTTCCTATCGGCGTCTTGAACGCAGTTCTGTAGGCCCACAGTGCATCGTCTAATCGATCACTCCAATCTTTCCTTGTAGGTCCTACAGTCTTCTCCAAAATCTGCTTAATTTCTCTATTGGATGTTTCGGCCATGCCACTTGTTTGAGGATGATATGGCGTTGATACTTTATGGGTGACTCCATATTTCTTGAGCAAAGCCTCAATAGTTCGATTGCAGAAATGTGATCCACCATCACTTATCAAAACTCTTGGCGTTCCCAACCTAGCAAAAATGTTAGTTTTGACAAACTCTGCAACAACTTTAGAATCATTAGTCCTGGTGGCTTTTGCTTCCACCCATTTTGAAACATAATCAACAGCCAATAAAATGTAAAGAAAGCCTTTAGATGAAGGAAAAGGACCCATGAAATCAATGCCCCAAACATCAAAAATTTCAACAACTATGATAGGGGTTAAGGGCATTTGATCTCTCTTACCTAAATTACCTGTTCTTTGGCAACGATCACATGAAGCACATGTTGTATAAGCGTCTTTGAATAACGTTGGCCAATAGAAACCGGCTTCCAACACCTTTCTAGCTGTTCTTTTTGGTCCAAAGTGACCTCCACATGCCTCCTTATGGCAAAAATGCAAGATGGATTGATGCTCGTCTTCGGGAACACAACGTCGCATGACTTGGTCTCCACAATGGCGCCACAAGTATGGTGCATCCCATATGTATTGTCGAGCGTCTTTCTTGATTTTGATCCTTGTATGGTTCGGCATAGATGAAGGAAAATTCCTTGTCACAATGTAGTTCACCAAATCGGCATACCATGGTTCCTTAACTTCCATTCGAAACAGTTGTTCATCCGGGAACGATTCGGACATAGGAATGGCATCCTCCTTATGCACAATTCGGCTAAGATGGTCTGCTACAACATTCTCGCATCCTTTCTTATCCTTGATCTCAATGTCGAACTCCTGGAGTAGCAAGATCCATCGAATGAGCCTTGGCTTAGCATCCTTCTTTGTCATCAAGTACCTCAAAGCTGCATGATCAGAATAAACAACAACTTTAGAATTCAAAAGATAATATCGAAATTTTTCTAAAGCAAAAATAATAGCTAAAAGTTCTTTTTCAGTGGTAGTATAATTCAGCTGAGCATCGTTGAGTGTCCGTGACGCATAGTAAATGACGTATGGCTTCTTGTCCTTGCGTTGGCCGAGCACAGCTCCCATGGCATAGTCCAAAGCATCACACATCAACTCAAATGGCAAATTCCAGTCTGGTGGCGTCATTATTGGCGCAGAAGTCAGCAAATTCTTCAAGTGTACGAACGCATCCTCACACTCTTGAGACCATAAGAATGGCACATCTTTCTGCAACAAGGAAGTAAGTGGTTTTGCCACCAAAGAAAAGTCTTTGATGAACCTCCTATTAAAACCTGCATGGCCAAGAAAAGAACGAACCTCTCTCACCGTTGAAGGTGAGGGTAAGTGATGCATAATATCAATCTTGGCTTTATCAACTTCTATTCCCTTAGCAGAAACAATATGGCCTAGAACTATACCTTGATTTACCATGAAATGACATTTTTCCCAATTAAGTACAAGGTTAGTTTCAACACACCGGTTTAAAATCTTTTCTAAATTTTCTAAGCATGCATCGAAATTTTTGCCATAAACACTAAAATCATCCATAAAAACTTCAATGATATTTTCAATATAATCAGAGAAAATAGAATACATACAACGTTGAAACGTACCTGGGGCGTTGCATAATCCAAAAGGCATACGTCGATAAGCAAACGTACCAAAGGGGCATGTAAACGTTGTCTTTTTTTGATCGTCCGGATGTATCATGATCTGGTTGTAGCCACTATATCCATCCAAGAAGCAGTAGAACTTGTGACCTGCTAGTCTTTCCAACATTTGGTCCATGAAAGGTAATGGCATGTGATCCTTGCGTGTTGTTGCATTAAGTCTTCTATAATCGATGCACATGCGATGTCCAGTCACCAACCTTTGCGGCACTAACTCGTTCTTGTCGTTCTCTACAACCGTCACTCCACTCTTTTTGGGCACTACTTGAACTGGTGATATCCACTGACTATCCGAAATTGGGTATATGACACCACAATCTAATAACTTGATCACCTCGTCCTTTACAACCTTCATCATAGGTGGATGCAAACGTCTTTGAGCCTCCCTTGTAGGTTTGGCGCCATCCTCAAGTAAGATTCTGTGAACACATTTTGTAGGGCTTATTCCCTTGATGTCTGCCAAAGTCCAGCCAATGGCAGCTGTGTTCTTCTTTAAAACTGCAACTGGCTTGTCCTCTTGTTGCTTTGTCAACGTTGATGACACAATAACTGGTAGAGTGTCATCTTCTCCGAGAAATACATACTTCAAGTGTTTTGGGAGAGCTTTTAGCTCTAACTCAGGGGCCTGTTCCACAGATGGTAACAACTTATTAGTGAAAATTGGAATTGACAAAGGAGAATACTTATCGTAGAGTGGTTGTGAATCAAGTTCCTTCACAACTTCAAGTATGGACGGCTCCAAATCTTTCAAAGCCTCCTCATCCCATTCTCCAAACTTGTCAAATCCGACCCCTCGCTTGATGGCTAATTGCTATGCTTGATGGGTGGTCATTGCACATGGTGCAACACCACCATACCTCCATTCACTGCCGAATCCTTCCCCATATGCTTCGGCATTGTTGCTTTCTCCATTGTTGAGTTCGGCACTAGGGTGCTTCATGGCATCGAAAATATTGAATTTGATGGTCTCACCATCGAACTCCATTGTCAGATTACCTCCAGCAACGTCGATAGTCGTTCTTGCAGTTCTCATGAAGGGTCGTCCCAACAACAACTGTGTCGAATTTGTAGATGACTCCTCCATTTCTAGCACATAAAAGTCCGCAGGAAATATCAGTTGATTAACCTGCACAAGAACATCTTCAACATACCCCTCAGGGTACTTGTTAGAATGATCCGCCAATTGGATCACAACATTATCAGTTTTGAGAGGTCCTAGGTCTAAGGACTTATAAAGATTAAGTGACATAACATTAATTGAAGCTCCTAGATCTAGCAGGACATTCTCAAAAACGAGTAGAACCAATAACACAAGGGATAGAAAAACTCCCTGGATCCTTCATTTTGGGCGGCATTTTCCTTTGGAGAACGGCAGAAACTGTCTCACTCATCTTGACAACTTGTTTCTCCCTTGTGTGCCTTCTTGTTGTGCAAAGCTCCTTCAAGAACTTAGCATACTTTGGGATTTGTCGAATGCACTCCAACAAGGGTAGATTTATGTTCACTTTTCGAAAAACATCCAACACTTCTTCGTCGGATTTATCCTTTTTGCTCTTAGTGAACCTAGAAGGAAAAGGTAGAGAAGAAGATTGATTAGTATTAACTAAATCACTAGGGTTCGAAATCATACCTTCCTTCGTTGAAGTTGCCGGATCTTTTTCAAGATCCCTCTTTTTCATTGCTTCCAAGTCTGCCTTGCTTGGCTCAGCTTCTTTGTTTCGCATGGTTTTTCCTTGATCTTGTCCATGTGTCTCGGCATTGGCATTGTGCTCGGCATTCATCCCATGCTCGGCATCATTCATGTGTAGCTCGGCATCTCCTTCTTCATCACTCATGTCCAACACTCCAAGTCCTTTTGTGGTTTTAGGCTTTGAAGGTGGCGACAACAAGGTTTTCCCACTTCTTGTAACAACTGTTTGTGCTTGTTCATTCTTGGGATTCTTGATGACACCTCCTGGCAACCTTCCTTGTTCATTAAATTTTCCCATGAAGTCCACAACTTGCCCCATTTGATTCTTTAATTCCATAATGTCTTTCGACATCAAGGCAATGTCCTTGGTGTTGGTTTGAGTTGTGGCCAACAAAGATTGTGTCGAAGTGGCGATGTTCTTGAAAATTTCATCATAATTTTGCTGCCCACTCGGCTGTCCTCCTTGTTGGTAGGGTTGGTATGGCCTTGGCATGAAATTGCCTTGAGGCCGTGCCATGTAAGTACTTGGTTGCTGCCCTTGTGCGTTTGGTTGTGGATTCAGCACGTTACTATTGTTGTTCCAACGAAAGTTTGGATCGTTGGCCCTTGGATTGAAATTCTGAAAACGTGTTTGAGCCCCTTGACCTTGGAAGTTGCCGAATTGTCCTTGAAAACCGACGACATTGACATCCTCAAAGCTCGGATTTACTTGAGTGCACTGATCCGACGTATGTCCTTCCATGCTACACACTCCACAGACTTGTATTCCTCTATTCTTGGCTAGGTTCGAAACCATGAGAGTCAACTTACTCAAGTCATCTTTTAGCTCGGCAATGGTACTAGACTCCCCATGAATGTTTGTCTCATTCACACGCCTTGATGAAAACGAACCAAATTGCTGATTGTTTGTAGCTCGCATTTCCAACAAGTTACTGGCCTCTTCTCTACTTTTCTCCATCAAAGAACCTCCAGCTGCTGAATCTAGAAACTGTCTTTCCATGGGGCGAAGTCCCTCATAAAAGTACTGTAGCAAAAGTCCCTCACGTATCCCATGGTTTGGACACGAAGCAACCAATGCCTTATATCTCTCATAATACACTTCGAAAGACTCATCAATGTCTTGCTTGATAGAAGTTATCTCCTTTCTAATTTGCGCCACCCTCGACGAAGGAAAGTACTTGAGGAGAAACTCTTTCATCATAGTGGCCCATGACACAATTCGTCCAGTTGGCACTGCAAAGAACCATTCCCTAGCTTTATCCTCTAATGAAAACGGAAATGCTTTCATCTTGACAAGTTGCATATCAGCTCCTCTAGGGCACATAATGTCACAACAATATTCAAACTGTTGCAAGTGTCGGTTTGGATCCTCTCCACTCAGTCCATGAAATTTCGGCAATTGGTGGAAGAAACCACCTCTGAGTTCGAAGTCAGCCGTTTTCCCTGTTTCCACAGTAGGATAAGTGACATTTGCTGGCCTGACCCCTGTTCCATTAACTTGGCCGTTTTCTTCCCTGAGTGAAGTCATTCTCAATTCAAACGGCGAGTGTGGTGGTGATGAATTCGGTGTTGAGTGATGAGATGTCGATGGTATGTTGATGGCAAGCTCCTCTCGGACACGTATAAGTCAGTTGTTGATGTCTCGTGTCCAAGTGTCAGAACTGCTCATTCACCTGCATAGAATGGCACATATGGCCAAGATCAAGTTAGTAAGTACATAAGTGACATTAAAACAAGTTATATGACAAGCTCGGCATTGGCATGCCAGACTCGGCATTGGTACAATCTCGGCAATGTGGCCACAAAGCAAAGTATGTAACTTGGCAATCATTAAACAAGTTAAAAGTTGTCACTTAAGCACATATGTCGGCAACCTAAATAAAAGTTGCTAGTTTATTTTGTTAACTCTTAACTTTATGGTACGTGGAACAGTGAAGACCAGTGTGCAATGAGCTTGAATAGCTCAAGGTAGTGTTTTGCTTCGTCCTATATACCATGATAAGTTAAGAGGGTAAATTTTCGAACCATAATGTATGATGATTATATATCAAGTTATTTTACAACGTCTAAAGTAAGGTTTATGCTACGGCCCGAGTATTTGGCTAGGTCGAGCGGATTCCGTGGTTTCAGAAGACGAATGTCACGGAGGGCGAACCCCCTACAGGAATCAGGCAGGACTCGTTTGTGGTCACGGAGGGCGAACCCCCTATCGTCCCCTTCACAGAGAAGAGATGACAGTCAATGACCTTGAGATCCAGTTAGACAAACCTGTGTTCCTTATCAATGACATACGACCCTTACTCAGCTTGGAACAAACTCGGATCCCTAGACCAGGCGCTTGTGTTAATCAAAGCCGCCCTCAACCTCAAACAAGCTAAGTTGCCTTTAAGAGTCTAAGACTCGAAGAAGCATCGCTCAAAAGAGGGGTTTAGGCTAAGATTAACACAAGTGACCCCACCTAACACGTTTTACTTTAGAAATTATAAAACAACTTTAATATATAAAAATCATACAATCGGTTTTTAGCCTAGTCCATTACTAGGTTCGGCACTTATACAAAAGAGAAAATCTTCGGCCATTGACATGCATTCAAGTAGAGAATTTAGATATGCCAACTCGTTTTCGAACGTCTAAAGTGAAGTTATGCTACGACCCGAGCTTTTGGCTAAGTCGAGCGGATTCCATATGGAACAAACTCGGATCCTTAGACCAGTCACCCTATGTTAATCAAAACCGCCCTCAACCTCATAAAAACGGATCCGACAAGCGTCGCTCGTATGAGGGGTTTAGGTTATGATTAAAATAGGTGGCTCCACCTGACATGGATCACTTTAGAAATTCCAAAACAAAAAGCCATATAAAAATTCTAAACTTTACTAATAATGTCGACCTACTTATACAAAATTTTACAAAAACAGTTTTCAAATAACACATAGGCACATATATAAACATTCGGCAATGTAAGACATTAAGGTTCGGCAATGCCATGCTTGGCAATGCCAAGCTCGGCAACACATCCTACAAAACAGAAAAAATGTTAGTTAAATAGACATAAATACATGAATAAATCCTTTTTAGCATCCCCGGCAACGGCGCCAAAAACTGACCTGTCAAATTAAGACGTTAGTGCAATTTAAAAAACCCTATCGTGTAGTATTAGTAAGTAGGGTATCGTTCTAGCCGGGGACACTAGGGAAGGATTATATCTGCATTAAAATAAGTTAGTAATATTCACAAATGTAAAATAAGCATACAAGTACAATTCTGTCACAACTATACAAGTATAACACACATATATAATTATAAACATATATACATATTTACGATTTTAAATGGGGGATGTATAAGGTGGTTCGAAACATAAAGAAAAGAAGTAAAATATTTACATATATCGGTCAATCAATACTCAATCACAAAATATAGCAAACACCGATTAGAAAACACATAAGTTTTATGAAAGATCAAGTTATTACGTTTATGTTATCATAGATGCAAATTAATTCCAACTTTTTACGACTTCTCATGTAACTTAGAACTTACGACGCGCATCATCCTAAGTTTATGTGTCATCTTGTTTAATGCTTACGACGCGCATCACATTAACACAAAATACACTTACCGTTCACGAGTCGTTGGAGACATGATCCTAGGTATGTCGTCACTCATCCTATTAGCATGTAAATCACTTACCCTACCACCCTATGCAGCAACTAAAATCGAGAGCCCGACGCGGTGAACTCAACCCTAGATTACTACGGCATATTAAACTCCCCCCTTAGAAACATCCGTGCACAAGACTATCTTTAGGTTCGATTATGTGATCAGGTAAGCAATTAATCAATTTGACATCTACTAAACACACAAACATAAACAACTTAAACTAAATCATAATCCTAACATGCAATCTAAATCGTTACATAACAAACATATTCATATGCAAATCACAAAGAAGAGTTCATAAACATGCTTATTATGCAAAACCGAAAACCAATACATATATATATATATATATATATCAATAAGAACTGTCTTTACACAGAAAATACATACACAAACCATGAAAGTATTCATCCTTAACCAACCTATGCAGTTCGGCAAGGATGAAGGATGAAATTGGTGGAAGAGTGCGGTCGGCAGTGGATGGAAACGGGGGCGGCAGCAGCTTGTGTTTTCTGTGTTTGAGAGGTTTTTGGGTAGAGTTTGGCTATACTATGTTTTGAGCAATTGAAAGACACGAAATTAAGAGCTATACATGTCTATTTATACAGAAAAATCAAAGAGAAACCCTAGCTGCATCGGCAAAGGAAAGGCAATCCTATTTTAACTCTCTTTCCTATTTGCTCAATGATTCCTTCTTTAATGCAGCTTCTTATCCGAATTTGGACTCCTTCTTCTGACTTTTTGGACCTTCCTACATGTTTATGGATCCATGTAGGCCTCATGTACGAAATCTTGGGCTTTGATGGCAGCCAAAACCAGTGATAGGTCCGGCAAGGTCAGCTTTCCAGGTTTGACCGGGAAACCTTACACTTAACCAAAATATGGCTGCCATGATGCTTCTTCGTATTTTCTTCTTTTGTCCAGCTTCCTAATACTTCATTAAGGTCTTGATACATCTCTTGACAAATTTGGGAAGCCTTTTGTTGAAGAATCATCTCCCAAAACTCGTTAGACAACTTAGGCAGTTTCTGCCCAGTTTTGCAGCCTGACCTCTGTCAACTGTTTTGCTCATAACTCCTTCGTCTCAACTCCGATTGCTGCGATCCAACTGGGGTTGAAAAGTAGACACACATAGCTTTGATTCCATATGTGGCACGCCTTCTAACTCCTCCTGGAACTCTAGATATGAATTTTTGAAGTTGATGTACGTTTTCCGGCAGATTCTGCCCGAGAGCAAAACAATGTCCAAAAGTGTTTCCTCTTTTCCGTGGCCTCACTTGTTGTCATTCATGAGTCCGTTCATCATGATTCTCGATATGTTAAGCGTATTTACCTGTCTTCTGCACATTTAAATAAAATACATCAAAACTGACAAGGTAACAAAATAACGAATCATAATAAAACGTCCAAGTGATAGTCCAAAAACGGTTTTCATCATTTAAGTGCAATTTTCTGTATAAAAACGGCTAGTAGCCACAACTCTACAGAAAAACCCTCTTGACTCTAAAATAAGTAAAAACAAACATACTAAGGCACAAACAAAGTGTAAATGGGGGTGAAAATCCATTAATATCATGGCGTAAAAACGCACTTATCAACAGACTAGATAACTTCATGTCTGTCAAGCACACTTGTTGTGCATATTGTAGTGAGATAGACGTGCACATGCGAGGTAGGAGTTAATTTTGAATTTTTGATTATGATGTGAGAGTGCTAATGGTTGTCGTAATATATGAAGTTTGCTCACTGATCAAAGGAGAGTGTTTAGGTAAAACACCTTGAGCTATATATGAAGTGAGGTAGCTCACCGGCCATACATGTATATTTGTTCCCTCAAAGAATCTCACCTAGGCTTAAGCCCAGATGAGCCAATGGCTGGATCTTCCACTGGCTTAGACTTTCCCGAATCTCAAGCAGAAACTCATAAATTGAAACAGAAGAAGGGAAGGAAATATGGAAAGCCCAACCTCTTTGAGTTCGTTGAAATCAGTAGAAAGGAAAGTCCAATCGAGATTGATTCTCTTCATGAATTGGAAGATTTGGCCTGCTTGAAATCTGGGGAATCTCTTCGGGTTGGATTTTGACAAAGGGTTGGCTGCGAAGGATATAAAGGAGGCTCGAGCAGATTATAGGGGTTATCTCCCTTTTCTTCCAATTTTCCTCAACCTCAGTTGTACTCTTCCAAACTCAATTTTATTGCTTTTTAATTTCTGTTATGGAGAACTAATCTCCTAGCTAAGGCTAGGGGAGAAACCTTGGATTGCTTGTGTAGTGTTTATTAATTCGATTCGACTGGAACTTCAATGCAAATTCAGTTTTTGGATGTTCAATTTTAATTTCTGCTTTTACTTTTTAGTTCGATTGATGGGTATTTGATAATCTATTTCATAGGTTCAGTCATGCTTTTCCTATTGTTTGGTAAAAATATCCATGCTTTTGAGACAAAGTATTTAGCATGTTGATTGATGATTTCGGTGGAATTGAATCTTGATAGGTTGTTGCCATAGGTACAAGTTATGCTTGTGAAACTCCTATGAAATTACTGGGTTCATGTGTTTGAACAACTTTAACTGAATTCATCTTTAGAGTCAGATTTCTTAAATAAGTTTTATAGAAAAGAGTCGAATTGATATAATTACATAGGTGATTTAAGCCCCCGAAACCTTAGTGTCTCTCATTATTGAATTCTCTCTCAATTAAACTCACAATTGTTCTCTTTTTCAGTTCATCGTTTGTGTACTTTTTCATTACTCTCAGTGGAAACGACACTTGTACTTCTGAGTCTATACTACTATGCAACTCCTGCACTTGGGATTAGCAAGCAGTATTTACCTTTGGTGTCAACCGCCTAGATATCTACAACACTAAAACAAGGTAAGGTGGCAAAGATGAGGAAGGTAGCTTTGTGCTCTAAGGAGAAACACCAAAATGATCCTCATTCAAGGATCCCAACTATGCTTGCATATTCCACCCATTCAATATGTGGACTAGCTATTCCCTATTTGAAGTTCCAGTAGGAAAATGCTCATCCTAAGCTGTGCACAACTGGCTTGAGCCGTAATCCACTCACTGTCACTGCTTGCGACATGCGTTTAACAAATCGACAACGTTAGTAGGTTCTTGATCAATCTCTCTAAATCCATAAGTTCTTGATTTAATCTGCTCATTTTCATTGGTGTAATCTGTACATATCTGCTTCAGGGTGTTTCATTGAGAAGAGAGTTGCAGACCTTAAGCTACCAGAGAGTTTTTTTTTTTTTCCATCTAAATTAGCTCTTACTTTCTAAATTTCTGTCATCAGAATTCCAAGTATAGCATACAGTGCCTCTTGACAACCAGTTATATGTTGGTCATCAGAGATCAATCAACACAGACTTAGAGAAGTTCAGGATTGAATGACTATTTTCAACTTCTGTCTGATACCTTCTTGGGTAAAGTCTAAACCAGGGATGTATACAGCATTTTGTAAGCTCAGTCTACATATGATTACCAGTACACAAAATATTAATCCAACAAAGGCATGTTGGATTCTGATCCTAGCATTGTGATTTAGGCTTACATCACTCCTAGTATTGTGATCCTCATACCAAATTTTGAGAATGTGGGAAGTAATAGCCGTCCATGCCCCTAACATGTGCCCAAGAGGGGCTGTCTCTCTCTCTCTCTCATCAGACTTCTTGTAGCTCACCCATGTAACAACCATCATATCAAGCATCCCCAGCAGTGGCGTAATCACATTTGGGACCTGTAATATAAAAATAAATTTATTGAAATTATAGAATTTAATCAAATGGAGAGAATAAATTAGTAAATAAGAATTTTACCATCAAGATCATGACATCATGCTCCCGAGCATAGTATGACCAAACAACTGCATTCCATGCTGATAGGGATGAGTGGAGGAGGGAGGTGTGCTGTTGCTTACCAAGCTGGAGAAGCCAAATATATATATATATATATATATATATATATATATATATATATATATATATACACACACACTTTTTTGTGCTACATGCACAAAGTTTTTGAGTTCAATTGTGACTCTTGCAAACAGCTGGACAACCAAGTCCAATAAGAACTCAATCTTCCAAACCGTGCACTCTATATAAAGAGACACAGAGGAAAAAGGCGGAGGACAGAGCGAGAGAGAGAGAGAGAGACAGAAGGCGAAACGGAGAAGAAGAGAAACAAAGAGAGAGAGAGAAGGCGAAACAGAGAAGAAGAAAGCAGAGCAGAAGAAGAGCGGCGAACCAAACAAAGGTGGAGCCCCCATTCTAACTATTTCTTTTTGCAGCGTCTTTATCTTTCTGTCTCACTCCGCCGGAAGCCCGGAAGCAAAGCCATCTCCCCTAACGCGAGATTACTTCGCGAGGTAGTCACCAGAAGAAGACGAGATGACCACGCGAGGTAGTCACCAAAAAGAAGGCGAGATGACCTCGCCCCCGCCTCCTCTTGCTGCAATAAATATATGGCCGCTCGGCCCTTACTCTTGTATACATGGTCTTGCGATTCGCATAACGAGCCGTACAAGAGAAGGAAACAAGCATTCCAGGCGAGTTTGAAGAACAGGCCGCTCAGCCCTTACTCTTGTACATATGGCTTTGCGTTTCACATAACAAGCCGTACAAGAGAAGAAAACAAGCATTCCAAACATGCGAATTTGAAAAGCAGGAACTTACCCTTGATGACTTGGAGAATCCCTGAGTAGATCGAAGTAAGCTCAAGTAACAGAGGTGACATGTCTTTATAGAAGGAGCAGTTTCTTCAAGTCCAACTCCCAATCACATATGGGTTTTCATCTACAAAAAGGTTTTCATCCTCAAGATGATAGATCAAGGATTTGGAGTCAAGTATGGTGCGAACTGAGAAAGATGGCCCATCAAAGCTACAAAGTTCTTTTGGTTGTGACGAACATTCTTGCTAAAAAATTATCAGACGAGCTAGATAGTAGTCTGCATGCAAGATGACCTCGCAGGGAAGCTGAAACCTTAAAGCAAAAGCCCTAAGGTGAGGTGTCTTTGAGGTCCAGGCGAGGCGAACTAGAATGGCCTCACAAAACTGGAAGTCAAGACGAGGTGAGATGACGTCACGTAAAAGTAGAGTTCCAGGCAAGCCAAGATGACTTCACAAGACTGGAAGTCCAGGCGAGCTAGGATGACTTTACGAAATTAGAAGTTCAGGCGAGACGAGATGACGTCAAAGGTAAGGCGAGATCCCTCCATGCAGAAGATGAAGCAAGTCGCGGAGTCCGCTCACAAGCATACACGCGGAGTCCGCTCATAAGCATACACGAGGAATCCGCTCACAAGCAGACACACGGAGTCCGCTCACAGGTATACACGCAGAGCCCGCTCACCAACATACGTGCGGAGTCTGCTCACAAGCATACGCGCGGGGTCTGTATGAAGGGGGAGTCTGCTTACACGCGGAGATCACCTACGCCACTATCAAGGACTGTGGCCAAGACAATGCAAGCTTTTTGATCACGCTGATGCATCACCCGTGTCGGGTGCCCAAGCCAAGTCAACAGACACTTTACCAAATTGGGTGTCCACAAGAAATACAATTGACAGATTTAAAAATACATATGTCAAACCCAAAATTAGCATTAAGCCGTAAAGCCTACAAACCCCAAACCTTATGAACTACGGTCGGTTTGATCCCACAAAGGGGTACATAGGCAGTCTAGCAACCCACTAGATGCAACCATAATTCAAAACAGAATCTCTGACACCACCAGTCAAATTCGTCCAATCCAAATAACTCTGGCCAAATTCTTGAAGCACCAGACAATCAAATCCATAACCAAACCTTAAGAACTACAATGGTTAGATCCCTTTACAAGGGTATGTAGGCAGTTTGAATTTAAATCTGGATACAACCACACCAAAAACTAAATCCTCGTTTCTTTCCAAGCTAATCACTCTCAAACATACACATTTCCCAGTTGATACTTTGTAATTAGAATCAAAGGGTTTTCTCTTGAAAACATGGGTTGTAATTAAAGAATTTATTTTATTCTGAATGGGTCGAACCAGATATAAATTAAAACTCTATCTTAATTAATAAGATGTAGTGAAATTGTGTTGGGTATATGTGTTTACAATTTTCACCCTACATAGTTTTTGGCGACTCCGCTGGGGACCCATTTTCCTTTTCATATCTTTTATGAAGTTATTAACTTGTTTGTGTGTTTTTCAAGGAAAAATAAATCAATGGCACCACAAGTAACCTTTTTCTTCCACAAGCTCCCTGCAACAACTGCTCACCCGAACCGAATTGGTCATCGCATGTCATTCGTGATTGGCCATGTTACTGTCACTTGTACAAAGGTGAAGCTTGAAGCAAAACAAGATAAGCTGGACATAGGTACTGTGAAGACTCACATTTCCAAGGCCGCTTCCAAAAATGCTTTGAGAAATTAGAGGAAGCGAGTAGCAAGAGCTCAAAGGAAGAGAAGCGCCCAAGCCAAGGCAGTGGAAGCCATCCTGGCAAAGATTGCTCTACCAAAACCTGATAAGGAGGGAGTAAAACTCTCCTAAAAGGAAGTAAAGACCCCCCTACAAAGCCATATTATGGTAGGTACCATGCGGGTCAATCTTCCAAGTGTGGAGACTGTGATGGTAACTTCCACCAAAGGAGATAAAGATAACAAAGAGGATGAGCATGAGCCTCAACTTCCCCTCAAGGGCTCACAAAGCTTCACAATGCCCTCACAACAAACAACATCTCAAGCTAGTCAAGAGCTTGATCCAAAAAAGCTGGCGGAGGAGATTTCAAAAGCTCTCGATTCATCAACAGAAGGACCAACAAGGTTCAAGGGATCCAAGACTAGAGAGTATCCTGTTTATGGAGATCATTCCTACGTTTGACCAATTACCCGCAATATGGCTAGAAGGAGGATGCTCGAAGCATCATCAACAGGTACTATGCCAGAAGAAGGGTATTCGTCTCTAAAGGATAATCATTCATTTGTCTTGTGGAAGGGTAATCCCTTATACGAGACCTCGACCCCAACTGAGGTTTCCTCGCATGCATTGATACCTCAATCAGTCGCTAGGTCTAGTGAAAGTTGTGACTCCGATTCTGACAATGTTTAAGTTCTCATGGCAAGCTCGTCAAGCCCAGAAGAGCAGTTAAAACAGCAGATGGAAGAACTAACAAAGAAGTTAGCTCAACTTGAACGCGATGTTTTACAAAGGCAAATAGAAAGAGAAATCGAAGCCAAGAGGATAGCGGATATTGAAAACGAGTCGAGAATGAGAGTGGCTGAAAAAGAGGCTGAGGTTGCTGAGCTTGTAGCAAAATGCGCTGCACTCATGGAAAATAGAACACAGGGAGGTCCGGGTTCTTCATTTGTTAAAAATAATGAGGAGTCGCTCTCACCTAAAGGGATTAGGAACATGATCGCCGAAGGGATCAAAGACTTCCAGTTGTCTCTATCTACACCGGTCCTTGGATACCGCAAGCCATATCCAGATCACTATGACGTTATACATTTCCCTAAAGGATATCAGAGGCCAACATTCGATAAGTTTGATGGAATAAATAGCTCCCCACGGGAGCATTTAGCTCACTTTTATTCAGCTTGTGATGAGACCTCACAAATTGATGCCTTCTTGGTCAGACAGTTTGTGCAATCCCTCAAAGGTGCTGCATTTACATGGTACACCCAACTATAGCCAAGTTCCATTCAGACATGGGATGATATGCAAATGGCGTTTTTGGCACAATTTGTCAGCTCTAAGAAGAAAGTCTCCATTATTGACTTGGCAGACACAAGACATAGAGATGGAGAAAGTTCCACTAAATTCATCACAAGGTGGAGAAGTCTCAATCTCCAATGTCCTGACAAGTTATCCGAGACCTTTGTTGTTCAAATGTGTGCTAATAACCTCCTCCCAGAGATCGCAACATATGTTGGTACAACAGAGCCCCAAACTTTTGATGCACTGGTCTCAAAGCCAAGAAATGTGGAAAGACAAGTTGCTCGCCAAAAGTCATCTGCAAAAATTCAAATTGCGGATAAGAAGAACGATTCCAAGAAGTCAATCGTCAAGAAAGGAGAGACAATGGCGACATTCGTCAGGAATGAAAGGAAAAACGACACTGTCCAAAACAACCAAAGGAAAAATGACAGTGTCAAAAGGAAAAATGACAACAACAGAAGGGTGCAGAGTGATCGACCTCGCAAACTCACACTTGATGAAAGGAAAAACGTCACTTATTCATTTGATGATGAGGATGTTGAAGTGATTTTCGATGAACTCATTGCATCAGAAAGTATTAAACTTCCTGAATCAAAACGACCTGCCGAAATAAACAAGACCAACGATCCAAAATACTGTCGGTACCACCGCCTAGTGGGTCATACATTAAAGGATTGCTACGTTCTTAAGGACAAAATTCAAGATATGATTAACAAAAATGAGATCGTGACAACAACCGCAAATGTAACAACCACTGGTTCATCTAGACCAGATGGTGCGATATCGGTTGCCCTCAAGGTCGATGACAAGGTCACAATTGTTGAGGCACATCCAGACATGCCTCGCCCTGGAAACCCTAGTATTTCATCCTTATACGAGCTCATGACAACACCAAGTTTTGATGTATGGGAGGATTCAGACGGGTTGGAAGAATCAGATGAAGAATGGAGCATAGTAGAGGGTAATACAAGGCAACTTCGCCCCTCTACTGTGAAGACCCCTCCGCCTCCCTCAAACAAATACCAGCGGAGGTCATTTTCAAAGAATAAGAAGAAAAGGAGAACCGCAAGGAAAACTCAAGACCAAAACATGGAGGAATACATGAAAGCAGCCGCCAAGAACTCCAATCACCCTTGCGGAATTCTAACCCAAAAAATTCTTCGAAAAGGGCGCGGAGTCCGCATACACGCACAGTCCACATACAGGCGGAGTCCGCACTCATGAAAGCGAGGAAGAGGGGGACACGCTTCAATATTGAATGGTAACCATTAATACCATCTCGCCTCCCAACTCAGATACAGAGGTTGAAAGTGTACAAGAAGTCCAGCTACGTTCTAGCTTGGTACTTCCACCACCAGCTCAAAAGAAGGACGGATCACAGCCCATGAAGTTTAGGATAAAAGATGACGCAAAGAAGGTCACTGACAAGGTAAAAGCTGCCTCAAAAGAGCCTCCTCAAAAGAGCAAATGTGATGTGTTGTCACACCTGAAACGTATCCCCTCACCTTCAAGTGTGTATGACGTTCTGTGTATGTCAAGGAGTTAAGAGAAGCATTGATTGAGGCATTGCTGAGCCCAGAGTTGTACAAAGAAGACTTGGTCGAGGTTGATATAACTACCACAAGAGTTTGCCCTCATTGCAGGGATTGTATCTCGTTTCTGGAGAATGATTTGTTGTTAAAAGGAGAACACCATAACAGACCTCTCTATGTCACAGGGCTTGTGGGTAATATGACAATCAATAGAATATTACTCGACTGTGGCTCGGCTGTGAATTTGTTACCTCTCAAAATGCTACATATCATGGGAATGAACGCTAAACAGCTCACCCCATCCATGCTCACCATCCAAGGTTTCAACCAAGTTGGTCAAAAAGCAATGGGCATAATTGTCCTACAAATGGAGATAGGAGAACTGTTCTCAACCGCTTTGTTTCATGTGATTGATGCTCCTACCTCTTACAATGTATTGTTAGGGCGCCCATGGCTTCATAATTATGGTATCGTCCCTTCCACACTACACCAATGCTTTAAGTGGTTGGAAAATGGAGAAGTCAAAACGGTCGTGGCAGATACCGACCCTTTTAAAGGTAAGGAGGTAACCTACTCAGATCCTAAATTCTACAAGTTAACGGACTTCCCCGGTGCGAGAGAAGCCCCCAAACCCGTGCTAGAAGCAAGAAAATTGGAAGTGCCAAAGCCATTAAAGCCCCGGGTCAGAGTAACTCCCTAAACATTGTCCTCAAAAGAAAAGGTTCCAAGCTCGGAAGCATCGAAGCCGAAGATGGTCTTCAGGTATGTGAAAAAAGACCAGCGAGAACCTAGCTAGCAATCCTTGGCTCGTTGGAAAGCTCTCATCCCATGGTTCAATCCCTCTAAAGGTTTCAGTTCGATTCGACTTGGGTAAGGAGAAATTGGTGATTGAATTTCTATGGCTTATTTTCCTATTTCGGTTCGATTAACCTATCTAGGCTTGAAATTAGTGTTTGTGCTAGTTAAGGATGTTGTTGTGTGTGTTGAGAGGAAGGTGCTGTCAAATTTTGGTAGGCATTGGAGGTCTCCAGAGTCGGCCGTCGGCCGCTGTTAAGGGGATTTTTATAGTTTTAGATGTGTTTTCCGAATGAGAGTTTAATGATGTGTAGTTTGGAATTTTTTGAGGAGTTTTGGATAGGTTTTAGATTTTTAGATGAATTGTGATTTATGGTGATTAATGAGTTAAAAATACAGTCGTGGGTTAATTATGGTTAGGACGGTGGAATGTGATTTTAAGGATGTCGGTAATTGTGGTGAAGTATGGTTTTAATTGAATTTAAGAATAAGGACGTTAGGCATGGATGAGCGTACGAAGCTCACATTTAATTCTGCCTATTTTTATATAAGCGTTAGTATTTAGTTGAGGATTTAATTATGTTTTTGGAACATGATGTGAGGAGGCTCGAGCGGAAGAGACCTCTGACCGACATAGGGTTAGGCCTAATTTGTGAGTGGACTTTTGTTTTAAATAATATGCATGCAATTGTTTATTGTTGAGCAATTTATTTTGTTGGAGCATTTGACGTCATTTTTAATTGACAATTTTTCGTATTTTGGAGAATTACCGAAAATCTCATTTTTGGTAAATTATTAAATATATTTATGAGGAGAGTATGTATATAAATGCTAGCTAGCCATATGTGTTTGTCCACCTTAATAACATATTATATAACCGCATTATGGTGTGACTTGAGCGTTGGACGTAAGCGTAGTAGCTCTATATATATGAGTGTTTAATTCATGTATGGGGTATGTGCACATATTTATACACATGTCTGTCCACCTTAATGACGTGGTGTAGCACCGCATTAAGGCGTGACGTGAGCGTTTAACTCAAGCATAGTAGCCCAATATAGATTATTGTAAATCTATTAATTTATATTAGGAGTATGGACATGTGTAGATACATACATATATTAATATATATTTATAAAATAAAAGATTTCTCATTCGAAGCATGCATTCGATTTTCTTTGGAAATTAAATTAGGAAAGCATAAGTGTTGATGCTTATTTTTCTTTATTTATTTTTGTCCACTCACTCTAACATTTCCGGATGTTTTCCCTTGGGCTCTTCGTTTTAAAAATGTCCAGTTTGGAGAGTTCGGGTTAGACCTAGTAGGAGGCGACGAGGCATATTTACCTATCTCTCAGCCACTTGCCACCAGTAGGTTACCTGCTTAACCTACTAGAGTATCTTTCTACTTCCGTTGTTTTTTTTAGTAGCTCTGAATACTCTGAGGGTTTTTGTATAATATTTTCGGTGGTTTGCTAAAACCGATATTTAATTATTTGGATAATTATGGTTGAATTGGAGAATGGTTTATTAATGGTTAAGAGGGCAATTCTGTAATTTTTCCGGGTTAAGATGGTTTATCTTCAAGGGAGGTTTGCTGAGTTATGCAGTAAATTTTCCTTGAAGATGATCTCCATAAGACTTACGTCGGATTTCAGAGTGAAATCCGGGATGGGTCTTGACAATATACAAACTCAATTATTATTATGTGTTATCAACTTAATTGATGCCACTACGTTCAAAAACCACAACTTTACAACAAATTCCTCAAAACCCATCAGCCACATTCATCAGAAAAAGCAAACCCAACACAATCTCTACTAAAATCAGCTGCATTCCAAATTTACAGCTTCAGGCCTTCAGCAAAAATAAGCAGTTAAGCACTCAGACAAACAAAAACCACAGCTTCCAGTAAGAATTCAAATACAACATCATCAAATTTCACTGTGTTACTGAACAAGGAACAAGAAGGATTCAGGTTTGATTAGTATACCTCCATGAACAAAGAAGCAAACTCAACGCCAAAACCCACGTGAAAGAAGACCTGACCGAGAAAATGGGTCGTCAAATGCTAGCACCTACAGACAAGCCATGTTTTGGCCAAGCCACATTTTGTTTCACTTCGAAGGAAAGACCCAAAATGCTCTCTTTATTTTTATTCTTTTGGTAGGGGTTTAATAAAACGAAATGACCAAAATGTCAAATTCTGAGTCCGTGAATGTTTTGATTTAAAATGATTAGAAATTAGATATTGATCTGTTACTGCACAAACCCAAACCATCATTAGAGGTTTTGACAATGGTCTCAATTCCGTTGTTCAACTTTTGTTTTTGTGAGCATAGAATTTCCTAGCTGAGGAGTGAGGAGTTTGACAGAATATGGGGATTTGAAAAAGTTCTCTTTGAAAAACCAGTCTCAGTGTTGAACACAAGGTTTAGAAGTCATAAGAATTGGTGCAGAACTCACATAACAATGCTATCTAGAATATATATTAGAGTATGAAACGAAGTTCATAACTAGAGAAAGCAAGGCATATTGTTCAAGGACACCTATATTTACAAGAAACAAAAATGCCGTAACACATAACTGTTTAAGCAGTTGTTGGACCATCAGTGTTGCTCAGGTCTTCATCCTCTGTTCTTATTGACACTTCTTTACCTTGAGCATCCCTTTCAGCACTGTTTTGATCACAATCCTCCTCATCATGTATAATCAGAAAATCTAGTTCTGGACAATATTCCTTTAGCACTGCTCGACAGTCTTCATATGCCTTCTTAAAAACAGCTTCCATGGTCTTATGGTAGTCGCTAGAGGTTTTGAAGGCCAAAACAGCTGCAGCCTCACGGTTCGGGATTTCAGCTTCCAAATAGGTTGCTCTTTCAAGCAACTGTGAGCAGCTCTCTTCTTGGTGTTCACTAACTGGGATTCATACTCAGAAATGTCAACTCGGTACTTCTCCTTTTGACTTTCCAGCTCCTTCTCCAAGGACATTACCCTTTCACGTTCTTGCTTCAGATTTTCTCGTTTCACAAATTCATCTAATTCGGCTTTCAAAGCATCGCATTTTTTTCGCAGCTTACCATTAGTGACATTTGACTTGACAAACTCAGTTTTACACTTGATGATTTCAGCTTTGAACTTCTCCTTTTGCGTATCCAGCTCCAACACTGACCTTTCACGTTCTTGCTTCAAAAGTTTTTCTAACTGGAGATTCTCAGAAATGCGGTTATCTATTCTTGAAAGAAGATTCTCATTCACTTCTTTCAGTCTGCTCACCTCAGCTGCCAAAGTGTTCTGCATTTTCCTCTCTTCCTCCAAAGCTAAATATGCCATCTGTAGAATAAAAAGTTAAACTCCCAGCATTTCATAAGAAAATAACGCATGAGAAAGGAAATACCTGAGTCATCTTATCTCCGATGCTTTTTGAAATCTGAACAAGATCAGACTCCTCTTCAATAGCCATAGACGCAGGAGAGACACACTTCCGAGCTCCATCCAAGATCTTAGGTATGGCTTTAACATCTCGAACATCTTTTCCTGAATCCCCACAAGACTTATCGAAGACAGCAATAGAGAAGTTCTCAGTTTTGTGAGTCTGTTGATCCGAGCTGACAGATTGACCAGGCATCTTTGGAGAACCTAGTGGGGAGACGAACTGAGCATCTTGTGCAGACAAAAATTTGGTCGAGATCGGAGTTGGAACTGTGGTCGAACAAGTTTCCGTAATTAAAGATGAGGAGGGCTCATTAACTTTGAAAAGCATGTTCATTGCAGATGCCCAGTTACATGAAGAAGCTTTTGAGATTTTCGGAGGATGGCTAGATAGATCATCAGCGTCTACTTGACTTCGCTTCACACCCAAGCACTTGGCAGAAGTACCAATGGATTTGCTACCAGAACACATATTTACCATTACTATCTTATTCTCTAAAATAAGAAGTACACAGTAAGGACTAACGTTGAAGTGGAAAAACAAAAACAGAGGGAAGGGAAAATTGCTTACTTGGTTCACAAGTAGGAAAGGGAGATAAACCATGCTCATACAACTTCTCCTCGGCAATCATTGATGTTTTAGATTGCTTCACAAGTTTCTGAGCACTGTTAATGTCTTCTAAGGGACTGTCCTCAAGATTATGTTTACCCAAGGTAGCTGCGAAAAATAAAGAATACTGGATGAAGGAAAATGGACTATTTGAAGGCTACGAGTAAGACACCAACCACAAGTACATATGAAGCCACTTAGATACGGTAACAACGGGGATTAGAAAAGGAGGTAAGACATATAGCTTGGATGACCAGGTTGTAAGAACTAAGAACTTCCCTATGCATCTGATACAGTAATACACAACCATTTCAGATTCCTAGATTTATTAGATATAGAGCTTCGAATGATAGTGGACGCACACGTTCAATTATGCCAACAAGTTTTGATGGGATGTCTTCAGTTGTAGTGACTCTTTTTTTGAGTCCCGACTTTTAAAGAACAATGAGTCTGAGCAAAGTCTATGGATGCTTGGACTCGTTACTTGAACAAGCTATAAATAAGAAACTTTTAAAGCAGAAAGACATTGAAATATGCATGAAGCATATCTTAGATAAGATGTATACAACCAAAGGAAACAAAAGGGGTACAAGATGGATCTCAACAAGTGAAGTCATGATATTTGCAGGCTTAATGAAGAAGCTTACTCAGGTTCGATGACTGAGAAGCCTCCATTTTAAGTCAGTATCTATATGCCCCTAAAAAGAGTTGTAATTATCCCAGCTAAGATATCACTATATAAAGTAAATAACCAGAGTCTAGACTAAAGAAACTCTGCCAAAATATTCTTATGTCAACAAACTTACGATCTTCAAAAGAAGCTAATTTGTGGACGTGCTGGGTACCGAGCAAGTCAAGGAGGGAGTGTGTGATTGGCTTTACAACTTTAACAAATTCTTGTTCCTCCCTAGAGCTTAAATGGGCAGGTTTCTTCCAGAACACTGCAGAAGAAAGCAGAGGTCAGCAACAAGAAGCAATAACTATAACAGGTACGACATATAGCAGAAGTGATACTATCCCATGATCTAAAGTAAGTTGTTGCTTTCTCAAACAATAAAGGTCTGTCTAACATGTTAGGATGTCAGATACTCATTAATATCAGATCAAATACTGGAACATAGAAAACAACCTCTACTTCATGCCCATTGGAACAGAAAATAGTAACAAACATCCGGAGAGGGAATTAGTTTCCACCTCGTACTTATCTCCAACTCTAGAAAGTACCTCATGGTTACCAAAATCATCAGATATATCAAAAACGTCTGGAGAAAATAAATGCTCACCAGATTCATCCTCATCGGGATCCCTGTTTAGATCTACTTCAACCGAATCGACCTGCAAAGTTAGGGGAGAATCTGTTTTATCAAATCGGCTTTCTTGGACAACATAAGAAGCTAGTTTCCCTTCTTTTTTTTCTTTTTCCCCCTTTTCGTTCAACAAATGATAAATTTGACAAACAGGCAAAGAGGTTTTGATAATTGATGGATGAGGTATGCCAGTTTGAAATATTTTATTGCGTATGAAGACAGGCAAACAAAAAGGAAAGGAACTTATGAACAAAATGCATGCTGAAGACAAAAGCCCCTGAAGCAAACACTTTCTATTTCATCTTAAAACATGCTAGTGCTTTATAAATCAAGCCCCAAGGAAAATCAAAGACAAGTTTTTAATAATTTTCCTTCCAACTTTTGCCGGATTCAAGATGTTATTCCTTCATGCTGAATACTAAACTACTGATTCTTTATCCTAGCATAAAGAAGTACACATGGAAGAGCTCATGCAACAGTGTTTCATGAAGACAGATAGGTAAGCTATCATCCTTGGCATTTTCAAATCGAGTCCACAATATTATACACTGAGACTGTAACATTTCAAAGAACCAAAAATCCACTAAACATACTTCTATAAATTATGCAGCACCCAGAAGAAATGTATGCAAACAGAAGATGAGGCAGCAAACCCACAACAAACTAAACAGCCAAACCCAAAGCCATAATCGATTCCAGCCTAAAATCAATGACACCCAACAGTCTAAAAGGCCAAAACTTTAAAACAAAAATCGCAAAACCCATGAAGCACAGTGATCAGAATCAGCAAACCCAACAACATTCCAAGCTGAAACCCCAGCAGAGAATTAAACAAGAATTTAAAAGAGTTAATTTTTATACCTCCATTGACAGGAAAGACAACCGAGTTCAACGCCGAAACGGCTAAACCCACTGAAAAGGAGAAGCTTGAGGAAATCGGTCTTCAAAATTGAGCTCCTGTATTCATCAAAAGCCCCGGAAATGAGCACCTCTTGCCCAGGTCGATATACGAAAGCGTCAATCTCATCTATTAACTTATTCAGAGAGTGCTCACAGTGTCAGTGGGAGTGTGTGGGGACTGTTTTTCCAAGCAAGACAAGAACCGAAAGCATTGGTTTTTATTCTATGTTTTTATTGCCATCGAGGAGTACGAGCTTTTTTTGTTTGATGGAGAAATATCAAACTAAAGAAGTAAAGAGAGATATCTCTGACGCACCCGTAACTTATAAAGTCATTAGTTATGGTTAGATAAATCTCTTGTGTTCGAAGTAAAGAGAGATATCTCTGACGCACCCGTAACTTATAAAGTCATTAGTTATGGTTAGATAAATCTCTCGGAGAACACAATCCACCCAAGTACAAGAATTGTTAAGCTTATAGTCAATTCCTGCCATAACATGTGCGACCATGTTTGCCTCTTTAAAAACATGTTTGAGACTAGTGGAAAAAACCATTTAAGCGACGGAATTGTTTTAATTATGTCACCTAAGCAGAATTTAGACAACAGAATACGATTCTGTCTCCTAAGTTACCACATAGGCGACGGACTACTGTTCCGTCACTTAGGTGGTAGCTTAGGAGACGAAAAATTTACTAAGACGACGAAATCATTTTTATAAAAAAATATATATATATTCACTTAGACGACGGAAAAATTTACTTAGGCGACAGAATTATTATTTTTTATAAAAAATAAAATTTATTCACATAGGCGACGGAAATGTATTCCGTCATCTAAGATTGATTTAGACGACTAAAAATTTACTTAGACGACGTAATTATTATTTTTTTTAAACTAAAATTATTAATATCTTAAGCGACGAAAATATAACTTTTCGTTGCCTAAGTACCGAAATTTTTAGCGGCTTCTTTTCTGTCAAATATTTCAGAAAAATTTGAACCAAAATTTTTAAACTTTCCTTATATATTCTCTCTCCCTCCTCTCCTCTACCTAGTTTCCACGCATACATTTGCCTCTCCTTCTTCTTCCCTCTGCCTCACATTCTTCCCTCTGCCTCTCCTTCTTCTTCCCTCTACCTCACTTTCTTCTTTGCCCTCTTCATCTCCTTCTTCTTCGCCCTCTTCTTCTCCTTCTTCTTCGCCCTCTTCCTCTCCTTCTTCTTCCCTCTGCCTCACCTTCTTCTTCCCTCTGCCTCTACCTCCTTCTTCGCCCTCTGCCTCTCCTTCTTCTTTGCTTCCTACATCTCCTTGGCGCCTTTTCTGCCAGCAGACTCCGAAGTCCGCGCGCCCTTTGTGCAAGCGGAAGTCCGCGCGCCCTTTGTGCAAGCGGAAGTCCGCGCGCCCTTTGTGCAAGCGGAAGTCCGCGCGCCCTTTGTGCAAGCGGACTCCGCGCGCCCTTCCCTGCCAGCGGAGTCCGCGCGCCCTTTGTGCCAGCAGACTCCGTGCGCCCTTCCCTACCAGCGGAGTCCGCGCGCCCTCTGTGCCAGCGGACTCTGCGCGCCCTTTGTACCAGCGGACTCCGCGCCCTTCTCTTCCAGCGGAGTCCGCGCGCCTTTTGTGCCAGCGGACTCCTCACCCTTCTCTGCCAGAGGAGTCCACGCGCTTACACACCAGCGGACTCCGCGCCCATGTTAATTTTCTTTTAATTTTTTTCACTTTACCGACGGAATCCAGTAATTCAGTCGCCTAAGAGAAAAATAAATTTGTTTGTCATTAAACAATATCAGTCGTCTAAGTACTTAGGAGACGGAAAACTTCCGTCTCCGAAGTACTTAGGCGACAAAAACAGTTTCGTCGCCTAAGAAATTTTGACTCTACGAAAATCAATTTTTCGTCGCCCAGACACTACCTCACTCCATTTAGGCGACGGATCTTAGGCGACGGATCTTTCGTCGGCTAAGTACTCAGGAGACGAATTTTGTTACTTAGGCGACAGAATAGTTTCGTCGTCTAAGAGCTTTTTTCCAGTAGTACTCAATTGATGAAGCTTGAACAATCTCTCAGGGAGGGGGCTTTGATGAGTCACCTTCAACCTCTACTAAAGCCTCTTTCCCTTGCAACAACTTGGCTATTACGAAGAGCCAAGGCCTCGGTGACAAGGATTGTGGTCGAACAGGCATTGAAAGCTACTGCAACAAGGGGCTTTCCATAGAGGAGTAGGAGTTTGGTGACTAAAGATTTGGGGCACATCATGTATCCAACTCTGTGTAACAATTGTAAAAAAAAAACGAAAAAAAAAACTCTATGTGTAATCGAGAAAAATAGTTGGAATGCCCATATTTAAGTTTAGCTTAACGTTTGCATTACCGATCGAACATCAAGTCAAATTTTTCTTTCTCTTTTCTTCCCAATCTAATTTTATCAATGTCATTTATATACTTGTCTATTAGACTATAGGGGTGTTACTTCGAAACCGAAAACTGAAAAAAACCGCACCGAAAACCAAACCGTAACCGAAAAAACAGCACCGAAAAAAAACCGCACCGAAAATAAAAAAACCGAACCGAACCGGAGCTGTTCGGTTCGGTTTTCGGTTTCGGGTCAGTGAAAACCGAACTGAACCGTTTGAACCGAAGTCAACGGTCAAACTGTAAAACGGGCATTGCATTAGTTACTTGTCTATGTTGTTGCAGATTCATGGCTTCTCTAGACACGGTTCCCACCTTTGAGCTCATTTTAATTCAGTTTCCCAAGCAAAACTACTCACTCTGATTTTGAAGCCACAGACACAGTGGCTATCCATCAAGGTAAAATATAATAGTGAGTATGCTTACCATACAAATCATCTGGGCCCTCAACACACATTTAAGTACCAGGGCAGATTATTGACCATCCATGATGATCTTAAGAAGTTGCCAAGGAATTCTCTCCTTTATGTGGTTGATTGCACTAATGATGTCAACTGTTCCAAAACGCCTTCAATGGATAATGAGGAGCTGCTCTCTCCCCGCATATCAAACAATACTGTTGATGACCATTTTGAGTTGTGTGTTGTGGATAGTGAGGAGCTGCTCCCTACCCCAAAATCATACAACAGTGGTGTTGACTATTCCGAGTTGTCTGCTATGGATATCGATAAAGACGGAAAGAAAATGTTAAGAGTGTTGTGTGCAAATTTTTCACTCATTTCAGGAAATCCAACCAGAAACCATACACACAAGACAAAGAAGACGAGAAGCAGCAGAATTGCCACCTCTATTACATGCAGTTGTTGGACTTCCTTTGTCCATTTGCTTTTGCTTCATTTGGCAATCCACAATAACTGCTCTTTTAAGTTCCCACAGATGGATACCGAAAAAGACCGAGAGGAAACCTATGATGTTTTAGTCAAGTTCTTCACTGATTTCAGGATATGGTTTGTTTCCGGTACAAGTTTCAGCTGCCAATTAATGTGGGAGTATTTTGACAATCTAATTAACATAGATTTTTGTTCTTGTTGTTCGTTTCTGCGCCTCTATGAAATTAATCAATGTTATCAAATCACGCTGATGTTTTATAAATGATTCTCAGTCACTGTGCCATAGAAAAAAGAAAGAAAACGGAGGCGGGTCAGGCGAAATTTCCAGTTTGCAATTTCATATCTTGAGGGAGTTTTTGCAGCTGGGATATAGTGTCCTTCTGTCAGATATTGATATTGTGTACTTGCAAAACCCTATATAGAAGTATGCAACTATGCATTGTCGAATATGAATCCCAATATATTAAGAACTCTATATTAAAATTACCAAAAATATATATATTTTTAAAAAAAAACTGAAAAAAACCGAACCGAACCGAACTGTTCGGTTCAGTTTGGTTTCCGGTTTGCAATTTCAAAAAAAAAAACCGAACTGAACCGAACCGATTTTTTAGTTCAGTTTGGTTTCCGGTTTTAGATGAAAACCGAACCGAACAAAACCGATAACACCCCTATTAGACTAGTTGTAGCTGTTAATTAAATTTTAGGATTAAATTCAGTTTACCCCCAAATCTTTGATACCAACATCAGTTCAGTCCTCTAACTTTTTTTAAAATCAGTTCACCCCTTCAACTTTCGTAAATATATCAATCAGGTTCAAATTTTTGAATTCCCCTCGAAATATGACGTCACCAAAGCTGTTGGAACTAACAAGGGGACTCATAATTCAACTTTATCCCTCTTCAGAAGGGTAAAATAGCTAATTTGACTGAGTATAATGTATAAAAAAAATAATGAGGGTATTTCAGGCATTTCATTGAAAATGAAGGGATAAAGCTAAATTGTGGATCCCCTTATCAGTTCCAACGACTTCTATGACATCATATTTCGAGAGGAATTCAAAAATTGGAATGACTGATGTGTTTACGAAAGTTGAAATGACGAACTGATTTTTTTTTTAAAAAAAAAGTTGTAAAATTGAACTGATTTTGGCACCAAAGATTTGGGGGGTAAACTGAATTTTTTTTCTAAATTTTAATTACTTAGCATAAATGGGTTCAACTTTGTAAATTTGTAAAAATATTGCAATGGCAGGACGTCCTAGTTAACTTAGGAACCGATGTTGACCTTTGTGGCATAAGGTTTGTACTCTCATTTTGGTCATTTTTCTTTGCTTGGACATTAGAATCATGTTTAAAACTCACAACAAGGTTCTACAAGTGAGAGAGAGTCAATGTGCTGATTGCGAGACTAGATAAGCAAATGAGTCCAATCGTCTTTTTGACGTTGTAATCTACACGTTAGATCGATTTGGTTACGCAAAGACACTAGAGATGAACATAATCTCCATCGATTATCCACACGTACTTTTAATTAACTATTCTTTCAAACCTGCTTGCATGCTTGATGCTTCGATCATCATCAATTCTGAGCTAGCTTATATTGGTGAAATGATCCAATCAAGTTCAATAAACTACTGTACGTAAAAGGATAAATCTCGGACGTATATAGCTAGCCCTCGCAGCATCCATTAAGACTGTAAATAAATCTTAAGTAATATATATATTAAGAATCGATCAGAATTAATTCACCCCTGCATCAATATTTAACTGGAGAATCTAGCACTATTTTTTTTTTTTTTAGAACTAAGCTAGGCACTAATTTAATTTGGTTACACTAATTTAAAGTCAAAGGTCACTGTCGTTGACGCAGTTTTTACATAAATTTAATTTGCAAAGAGAACTCGAATTAAGTATTAAATTTTTTGTATATATATGCATGTCATCCAATAGATTCAGCTTGATCGGGCGTGGCTCCATTAACATGATCGATGCCGACCTGGTCGGCATCATGTCTAGATTGAAACAAGACAGATGGCTAGGGTTTGATACACATAAAACTGTTAAAGATCGATATATAAGCAAGATTAATTTGTGAAAGTGAACCAAATTCTTCAATTATCTGAGCCATTTATAGTTAATTACAGAAAGTACACCAAGTTAATTTGATTGAAAACTTCTTTATCTCAAAGAGAGATGAAATTTCAAAACCAATGAAAACCAAAAGCATAGGGATCAAATATATAACCAAAAGTATTAAAACACTAGTATGCATGTATGAACAATATATATATATATATATATATATATATATATATATATATATATATATATATAATCCAAGTTTTTGTTGCGGATGCCTAGCTATTACATGCATATATTACATGTATACCCGTGCCAATTTATATATAGAAATTAGGGATTAGTTGTGTCGACCGTTCAAACAACAACTAGTACCTACCTCGTATCCAGAAATATGGTAGACAACAGTGGTGGAAGTGTTCCCAATAACTGTGATCATGGTCAGGGAGATATAAACTCGACCGAGCAGCCAGACCCCGGCCAGTTGCTTCCCATAGCCAACGTTGGGAGGATCATGAAGCAAATCCTGCCGCCGAACGCCAAGATCTCAATGGAAGCCAAGCAAACGATGCAAGAGTGCATCTCTGAGTTCATCAGCTTCGTCACCGGAGAGGCTTCCGACAAGTGCAGGAAGGAGAGAAGGAAGACGGTGAACGGCGCGACGACATCTGCTGCGCCCTAGGAACCCTAGGATTCGATGACTACGCCGCCCTGCTGCGGAGGTATCTGCACAGGTGTAGAGATCAAGAAGGAGCTGAGCACAGAGCTAATATTGGTAACAATAATAACGAAGACGAGCTGAAGCTGCTGGCTAACAACATCTTGAGCACTGCTCAAGAACAAAGAATCATCATGATCATGAACCAATACGATCATCATGATATCCAGAAGACCTAACAAAGGTCGATCATCTTCATCCAATTATCAACTAGGTGACTTGCTGTTGAAGATATATAGAGTATGGCTGCATCATGATTGTCATGATTACAGCATGGTGTTTGATAAAGCAAGTGTTACTGTTGCAGCAGCATGGCCTAATTAGCTAGCATGGCTTAACAGCATGGTGTTTATGGCTTTGTCCATACTTTTTTCAGTCTTAGGTAGGATTCAAATAGTGTCTTGAATCCTCTATATAAACACAGCAATGTAAATCATCAAAATACAATTTCAATATACAAGAAGAAAATTGCTCCATCTGTTTGAGTTTTTCTTCATGGTATCAGAGCAGGATCATTAGTATCCTGCTTCTGCTTTCAGTTTTTTTTTTTTTTATTGTTCTTAAACCTTACCTTTTCTACCTTTCTCAATGGAGGACTATGGCTCGTCAACTGTAAATCCTTTTGGTTCTGTTCCTAATTCTGGGTCTGGATCTTCTGATCATGATGGGAACCCGAATCAACGTTTGTGTTCAGTGTTGCTGAATCGTTTCAATTATCTTCACTGGTCTAGAGCAGTGACCTTAGCTCTTGGAAGCAAGAAGAAGCTTGGTTACATCTATGAGACAGTTGATGTTCCAGAAGTTGGTACTGAAGGTTTCGATTCATGGCTGAGCACTGATCAACTTGTTAGAGCATGGCTTATCAACTCCATGGAGCCATCAATGGCAATTATCTTCAGCTATTCTTCATCTGCAGGCTCTATGTGGAAGGAGATTGAAGATTTCTGTGGGAATCAGAATAATGCTGCTCGTGTTTTTCAGCTAAAGAAGGATATTGCTAAGTTTGAGCAAGAAGGTAAACCCTTCATTGATTACCTTGGGCGGTTAACCTGCATGTGGAATGAGCTTGATCTGTACAGACCTCATACTACGGATGGAGTTATCTTGCGCAAACGAGCTGATGAAGACAAGGTTTTCCAGCTCCTAGCCAACTTGAGCCCGAATTATGAAGATCTGAGGAGTCACATCCTCATGAATTCTGTGCTTCCCTCCTTCTCATCTGTTTGTGCTACTGTAAGGAGGGAGGAAACTAGAAGGGAGGCTATGAATGTGGAGATAAGGACTGATCATGCTGAGTCCAGTGCCTATGTGTCTAGCTATAAGCAGTCTGATGACAGAGGGTACAAGGGAAAGAAGACCAAGTGCACTCATTGCAATGGTAATCATTTCCGAGATAAATGCTGGATATTGTTTCCAGAACTCAAGGTGAAATTCCTTGAAGAGAAAGCCAAGAGAGAGGCTAAGGGAAGTGCCAAGGCGTATTCAGTGTCTTCCTCTTCTAACTCAGTTGCTGGTCCTAGTGCTGCACTAGTTGCTTCAAGTCCAAGCTCTGTGTCCGTGGACTTTACCACCAATCCATGTAGTTTGATCAACGACTTTGCTGTTTTTCTCCAACAGAAAAAGAAGTTGAATGAGCATGATCACAATGCTCTCCTCAGTAACTTCTCAGAATTTCTTGCAGAAGCAGACCATGTCAAGGACAGTGATATTTTAGGTATCTTGACTGCTTTTAAGACTGCACTTATTATAAATTCTAAGAGTGATTTTTGGGTTATTGATTCTGGAGCCACAGATCACATGACAAATAAGATTGAGAATTTGCACGATTTTGAAAAATTATCTTCTCATGTTTCTGTTGCTAATGGGAAAGGAGCAGAAGTCTTAGGAAAAGGGAAAATTAATCTTTTTTCAAAGAACATAGAGTCAGATGCCTTATACATTCCTTCTTTTCCTTTCCAGTTGTTATCTGTGGGTAGAATTGTGAGAACTCTACATTGTCTAGCCATTTTTTCTCCTCATAACGTGATTTTTCAGGATATTTCCACCAAGATGAAGATTGGTGAAGGAGTTTTTCTAAATGGTTTGTATTATGTGTCCAAACCTTTCCTGGCTTTTCAAGCATCTTCCAGTAGCTCTTTTGATCATCTGTTGTGGCATCACCGTCTAGCTCATCCATCAGAGAAGGTGTTATCCATTTTGTTTCCCTCCTTCAGTCAACAAGTCCACAACTGTGAAGTCTGCCATTTTTCTAAGTTTACTAGGTTACCGTTTAGTTCTTCTGCCTCTAGGGCTTGTAATCCATTTGAAATCATCCATTCTGATATTTGGGGACCAGTTCTAAAATCCTTTGATGGGTTTAGATATTTTGTAACCTTTGTTGATGATTTTACTAGGATTACATGGTTGTATCTATTGAAGTTTAAGAGTGAAGTATTTGATGTGTTTAAAAATTTTCATGATCTGGTGCATACTCAATTTTCATCCAAAATTAAAATTCTCAGATCTGATAATGGCTCAGAATATATGTCCCAAAAAATGTCTCAGTTTTTAAATGGAAATGGGATCATTCATCAAACTAGCTGTGTTGGAACACCACAACAAAATGGGATTGCAGAAAGAAAAAATAGGGATCTGCTTGAGAAAACAAGGGCTATGATGTTTTATGCTAATGTACCAAAAAGATTTTGGTCTCAAGCTGTTCTTACTGCCACCTATATTATTAATCGCCTTCCCAGTAGAATTCTGAATTCAAGGTCTCCTCTGGAAGTCCTAAAGCATAGAAAAATTGATTTGTCTCATCTGAGGGTGTTTGGTTCAGTGTGCTATGTTCATGTTCAAGCCAAATATAGAGATAAATTGGATCCCAAAGCTATCAAATGCATTTTTCTGGGATATTCCTCAACTCAGAAAGGGTATTGTTGCTATGATCCAGTTAGTAAGAAGAAATTTGTTTCCAGAGATGTCAGGTTCAATGAGACTGTTCCTTATTTTTCTGAGCAGTTTGATACAAGCACTCAGGGGGAGTTTTACACGGATCTATTTCCAGTTCCAAATGTTGGTACAGATGTGGCAATGGAATTATCTCCTAGTCTGATCAGGAATGATCGTGTTCCTGAGCCATCTATTAGTTTTGATGCTGGTACTGAGGCTCATGATGCCATTGATGAATTTCTCGGTCATGATGTTGCAGAGAATCAACCTGAGGCTGCTGCTGATACTTCCATTGTTCCAACTCTTCCTAGAAGAAATCCCTGCCGCACTAGAAATCCTCCAGTTCGACACAAAGATTATGTGTCCTACACTTCCAGGTATCCTGTTGCACACTATATGGATATTGGAAAGTTTTCTTCTGCTTATGCTGCGTATTTAAGTGCCATAGACAATCATATTGATCCTCAAACCTTTCAAGAGGCTAATCAAGTTGAAGCTTGGAGGCAGGCTATGAATACTGAACTTAAGGCCCTTGATGACAATCATACCTGGAGTCTTGTGCAGTTGCCTAAAGGGAAGAACGTTGTTGGATGCAGATGGATTTATAAAACAAAGCTCCATGCAGATGGGACTTTGGAGAGGCATAAGGCAAGACTTGTAGCTCGGGGCTTTACTCAGACCTATGGAGAAGACTATAAGGAAACGTTTGCACCTGTGGCAAAAATGAACACTGTAAGAGTGTTACTCTCTGTTGCTGTCAATCAAAATTGGTCTTTGCATCAAATGGATGTAAAGAATGCATTCTTGCATGGTGACCTGGAGGAAGAAGTTTACATGAAACTCCCTCCTGGTCATGAACTTTCTGACCACCCTGAGATGGTCTGTAAGCTTCACAAAGCCATTTATGGTTTAAAACAGTCTCCTCGAGCCTGGTATGCCAAACTCAGCTCAGTCCTTGAAGATATTGGTTTTGTCAGTAGTAGTGCCGATTCCTCATTGTTTGTTAGGATGCGGAATGGCATGAAACTTGTGGTCTTGATCTATGTTGATGATCTCATCATTACTGGTGATAGTATTGCTGAGATAAATTCTCTTAAAGGCTCTCTGCAAGCCAAGTTTGCAATGAAAGACCTTGGAGCTCTCAAGTATTTTCTGGGAATTGAGATGGCTGCATCTTCAAAGGGTCTTTTCCTCAGTCAGCGAAAATATATTCTTGAACTTCTGTCTGAAGCTGGAGTTCTTGACTGCAAACCTGCTCGCACTCCTCTTAACAGTAAACCTATGCTGGCTACTGAGGGTGCTTATCTCTCTGATGTGTGTTCTTATCAGAGGTTAGTTGGCAAATTGATATATCTCACTATCACTCGACCTGATATTTCATATGCAGTTAGCATTGTCAGTCAGTTTATGCACTCTCCTACTGATTTTCATTTGAGTATTGTCAAGAGAATTCTGAGATATCTGAAGGGGTCAATTGGTAGAGGTATTCTGTTCCAAAGAAATCATCATACTAGCATTGTTGGATATGCTGATGCTGATTGGGCAGGGAATGCAGTGGACAGAAAAAGCACCACAGGTTTTTGCACATTTGTTGGAGGGAACCTAGTTACATGGCGAAGTAAAAAGCAAAGGGTTGTGGCTAGATCAAGTGCAGAAGCTGAATATAGAGCTATGGCATCTGCCTCTTGTGAGTTAATATGGCTTAAGAGCTTATTGTTCGACCTTGGCTTCCCTGTCACTGATGCTGTGTCTCTGCATTGTGACAATCAAGCTGCCATGCACATTGCTTCCAATCCAGTTTTTCATGAAAGAACCAAACACATTGAAGTAGACTGTCATTATATTCGATCACAAGTGCAGGCCAAGGTAATTGAAACAGTGTATACCAGAAGTGCTGATGAACTTGCTGATATTTTTACCAAGTCTCTTCCTTCAGTGCAGTTTCTCTTGATTCTTGGCAAGCTTGGATCAATGAATCCCCTTGATCCAGCTTGAGGGGGAGTGTTGAAGATATATAGAGTATGGCTGCATCATGATTGTCATGATTACAGCATGGTGTTTGATAAAGCAAGTGTTACTGTTGCAGCAGCATGGCCTAATTAGCTAGCATGGCTTAACAGCATGGTGTTTATGGCTTTGTCCATACTTTTTTCAGTCTTAGGTAGGATTCAAATAGTGTCTTGAATCCTCTATATAAACACAGCAATGTAAATCATCAAAATACAATTTCAATATACAAGAAGAAAATTGCTCCATCTGTTTGAGTTTTTCTTCACTTGCTGACCCCATACACTTCAATCTTTACAGCAGCTGGGAACATCTGCTTTATTTCAATAAATTAAGCTAGTGAGACGTAATTAGAGTCAGCAATGAACATCATCACAGATGCTGATCGATTTCGTTTCAAGGAGCTAGCTAGCCATATATAATTATACTGATGTTAATTTGCTTTTTCAAATTCCGGGATCTTTATTCTTTGCCGTGTGATTCATAAGATCTTGGTCAGTTTGGAGTTTAATAAACTCTGGATGTTAATTAAGTGGAATTTCATAATTTGATTTCAGAGCTAAGACTTGGTAGGACCCCTTCTATGTGTTTTTTCCGATCATGGTACTTAAAAAATGAACGGCAGCACCTAGTTCCGATCGATGCCGGAATAAAAAATAGGGTTAAAGTATACAGATAAACCAATGAAGTATATAAATGGTAATGTTTGACTCGATGATGATAGGTTAAAGTATCGATTAGTCTAACGTTAGGTCAGTGGAGAAAGATTAACACCCACTAAACTACATATTAAAAAGCCATAAAACTTGAGCCATAAAACTTGAGATTAATTATTACAAGGTTGTTCATGTTTTATTAATAAGTTCAATGTATCAGGTCAACTTCCTAATATAAATCCAAAGGAGAGATTAGGATTTCAAATTGATCGGTAATGAGAGCCATCAGCGCCCAAATGTCCTAGGTTTTGCACGAAGAACGTAGTTTTTTCTTCTGTCTGATCGAACGTACTCGACTTCCAGTAAAGAGAGAGCTAGCTAGTGACAAAATGTACTCCAAACTAAATGAAAGTTAAGAACGACAATATATTTAGCCAAGCAGCTGGCTCTTCTCAAAGCTAGACATTTCAAGAAAATTTCTTAATTTGCTCATCTAAATTTCTTCACTTTGAATTGTAACATGTCCCTTCGTTTGCATAGAGTATAGTAGGTCTAAACATGGTCTAATGACCATTATTAGCTCACATTATTTAGGTGATGATGTGAAGTAAAAGCAGCTTTAGAGTTACGTTTTTTTTTTTCTCTCCTTTTCTTTTGGTAGATCACTCAGCTATGAGTTTGGATAGTTTATCATCCTATGTTTGGCAAGGAAGTAGGACAAGACATATAAGAAAATTTACATACAAGCAAATAGGACTACAATATTAAGATTACTCATAAAAATAAAATTACATGAAGTTTAGCTAGGGAAACATTCAAATATATCAAAGAGAACAACTGAGGAATGAGGACAAAGTGATGAACCCCATTGTGAATTACTAATTTAGTAAACTGTTACTTCCGCAAGAAAGTCCGGATGTTGTTTGTCTGACTCCAAATGCTGAGACTCAAAACGATAACAGCTATCACGAAAGCCGAAACTTTCCAGGGGTTGGAAAATTTTTCACTCTTGAGTGAAACCAGCCATATATACCACTTCAGTTTGTAGCAATCATTAACCTGCTTGCAGAGATCAGCATAGTAGAACTTACTGTGCGGGATGTCCTTGTAAAGGTTGCTGAAGAACTTACAACCATCTTCATCACTCAGCCAGTTACCTATTACTTTTTCCTTGCAAAGTAATTCCATATCTTCTTTGGAAGAAATAAGGTTATCCATCAGGATGGCATAGGATGTGATTACATTCGAATAACCGTGGTAGCATTGCTCGATTGCGATGAGGTTCCTGAATATTGTTTCGGATGACATTCCAACGTTTAGCTGTGGAATCATAAGAACTCCATTCCTGCCAAACCCGCCTTCTTTGAAGCGGATGTCCATTATGCTCTCCCTTCTGACAGGTTCGAACTTAATGTCTGCCTTCGAGAGAGCAGTCGCGGTATGCATTTGATGGTGATCCGGGTCAAATATTCCTTTACGAACAACTTTACTGCTCTGTCTTTGATATGCCGTTAGAGGATGCATTTGATGTTCTTTATGTGCTCTTTCTTCTATGGTCTTTAATGGGATTACTATGGAAGCTCTTACCATATCAAGTATGTGCAGGACATCAGTATCGCAATGACACTTGTTTCTACCAAGGTACGTATTATAGGTTGAGCAACTATGCTTCAGTGATGGTAGTATGCTGAAGGCTTGAAGGATGAGAATAGAGAGAGAGGCTTCATGACCAGGGTATATTTCAAGGGTAAGGTCGTATAAACTGTGGATGACAAACCAAGGTAGTTGATTCTCTAGGAGCAATATGTCGTGGCACAAAAAATGAAACATGCAATCCATGTTGAATGTCGGATCATCAAAGGCCCTGAGTTTGGGATAGTTGCATTTCCGGAACAGTTGAATTAGGAAGCAACCGTCAACAACCATCATCTCGATGAAGTCTTCTGAGGAAATATGAGCAAATGTTTCTGAATAGAAATCGCGCGCTCGTTGCTCGAACTCGCCTTCCTCCTTTAGATCTGAGAGCTCAATGACTTTTGCAGTCAACTCCTTCAAAGTTATGTTCTTCATCTCTGAGAGAATTTCATTCAAATAGCTCTCTTTCACTCGTTCCATGAGTTGGAAATCTTCCTCGCCTTTGCCTTCTTTACCTTCCTCCTTGCCTCGCTTTCCTCGATAATGAAAAGGTCCGAGTGAAACAACATCAGGTGTATATGCTTCTGGGTTTTGTCTCCGGAGCACCTTAGGAACTCTGAAAATGCATTTCTGGCATATCTTGCTTTTCTTACAGTCATCGCCAATATCAATAGCTGTCTGATCTCTGCCACTTCTATGATGTTCAGCCATGCCTGATATATATGACCAATCCCAAAGAAATCAGTTAGATCTCATGAAAAGGCAGAAACAAGTTATGGAATATATGCAAATTACCTGGAAATTAAAACGATAAAAATTATGTAAATCAAATTAGATGAGCATATATATACACACCCTTATTAATTAGCGAACAACAACATTGATGAATGGCCGGGATTCTGTAGAATTGATTATCAAGTTTTGGGTTTAGCTAGGGCTTTTACAGCAGCAAACCCAATTCCTTTCAGAACAAATACATCTAGACTGATAAAGAAATTGGTAAGTGGTACAGATGGTTGTGAGTACTTGTTGTTTATGTATAGGAACGACTACTCTTAATACTTATAGTCAAACAAGCCATGGCATTTTCTAATCATCAAGTTGATCAGTTGTTTACTTAGAATTGCGAAGACCGAATATCATAACTACTCGAAGTCTGCTTGTAATAGTTTCTTAGGTCATTTGTTTTTGACAAATAATCGTTTTTAAGTCCACAACAACCCTTAATGATCTGTTAATTGTAACTCTTCCATGGCTGGCAGCTTCAAATAATCGTTTGGATCAGATGAGGACAATCAACTAGTCGAGAGTATTATTGAGTTTAAAATATACGAGCACGTTATGACAGTATGAATGTGATCGATCACCGAGCTTAAAAATCCAGTCCAATCTAGTCTAACATGTTAGGTTTACTGATCGAAACTCTATTAAAATGAAGTCTTCTTATTTTAGTGTTCTTGAAGTTTAAGTCTTCCAGCAACATTTCTACCAAAACTACCTGTCTTTTTTCACACACACGCACACACAATGCATGTGATTAGCTTGAGAAACTTGAAACTGAAAATAGTAGTTCTTCCCCCGAACTCAACGGGTTGAACTACTGTGATTTAAACATAAATTGGATCCGCTCCATGCCCAAATTAACGAGTTACGTACAGAATTACATCTCCAATATGTTCGAATTTTATAGGAAGAATCGGGAAGTACTAGAAAATATACCCGCGTGATGCTGCGGGGTAGAAATATACGTAACATTTCATGGTTTGTTTAACAAAAAGTAATTAAACCATATCTAATTACCTAAATGAAATGAAGATTTACAACAGCAGTTGGGATATTCTCAGTTCCATCTGGTTTATCCATCGGTTTTACGATGTAAACTCTAGAAACCAAATCAGGCAAAAAAATGAGAACAAAATCAATTCATCACTTTAGCATCCTCGTTCAAATGAAGACATCCGGCCATCTAGAAGTTAGCAAAGTCTCCATAACAACTCTTCGTTGCACCAATCCAGTGAATCCACAACCCTAAGTCCAAATGTACATGACAAACTAAACTCAATATGCAGGGTAATATCCCAAGTATTACATGGTTGCATGATCATAGCACTGAAACTTGGTCTCTGATTGCAGTGCCCTTCGCCTTGGAGGTACCTACAAAGTAAACACGTACCAATTATGGGAGGTTTGAGTTTTGGTGTTGAATTTTGGTAATTGAAGTATGCAGAGATTATTGGTTTTGGGACGGAGATTTGAAGTGTGGAGATGACGATGAATGAGCGGAAGACTATTAATTGATTTGGATCAAGGATGGGAGTTTATGCATAAGGGGATCACCAAGCTCAAAAGTATCCTTGAAGGCTTGCGTCTGTGACCTAAGTGATTGCCTAAAGGAGCTGAGAGGGAATGCTTTGAACAATTTGCACTTGAAGCAGTTATATGGATGGCTAGACCAACATTGGATGTGAAATTTGTATCTTCTTGTGCACCATGACTGCCTTGTATCTTTGTTTCATTACCGCATTCCCCACCCTTGACTCCATCACCCCTTGTCTGTACGTTAATCATTTCTTTGCCCTACTGGAATGAATCATGTTGGCAGTTATGGTATTTCCCGCATAGTAGAACTATCCTGAGTTGAGTGAGTTTTTTTTTTTAAACCAAAAAAAAGAAAAAGCCACGGGTCGGCTTTTTAATGACAAGAGAGGACCAAATATCATGCTGAGGTGGTCCTCCTGGATGACAGAAAAATTTCTCGAAGCTCCAGGTGGATGCTTTGTCTTGGTTTCGAAGTGCATGGCTTGTAAAAACTATAAATGCGTCTATAATCACTACAATATGATTTCCCTTTTGTTCCATGTGTTTGGTCGCGTCTTGCTATTTTGAACAATGCTGTTTTCTTTTTTTTGACTAGAAAGGTGTTTTTAGGTATTATATAGTCAAAACGAGGGACTTCAATTTGAATATTCTCAGTAAATGTTTGTAATATATCCATAGACACTAGACAGTGATCAATGATGAAGCTATATGTTCTCTTGCTTCATATTAAGAATGAAGCATGCTGCTGTGAATCTTACTCGTGTCGATATTCTGCCAATTTTTGTTTAGCTTTATTACCGGACTACTATATTTTTTTTTGAAACAGTTATATATAGAAGATAAGTTAGGTAAAACTTGCGAGAGTTGCATATATACATTGGAAGTTTGGTATCATTTGAAACCTGAAACTTGGGAAGTGGAAGTATCTTTCGTTAAGATATGAATTGCTAGTCATAATAAAAATGAAATGGGGTACGCAGGTGGCTGACAGCCGTTAATTGAACTCAAATGCGGTACCCATCAATCAACATGTACAGTTATCTTTGGTTTAGCAAATCTCAGTTGAAAACTAGAAACAACAGTGCTTATTTCGTCAGAATCGAATCAAAACATAAGCAGTAGCTGTGATGACTGATGACAACATCGTGAATATACTTCCAACAAATTTAAGTTGAATCTTCATTTGGCTCAGCTTTTGGAGAGGTGTATCATTAAAATTAGGGAATTAACATTTGCTCTTCTGATTTTACAATCCATATTGCTAATTGCGTGGACGGTTTTCATTTCTCTATGGTTTCGGTATTTCTGAGCTAAGTATCAGAAGCAAATTAAGCAACACAAAACGGTCCGTAAACAGATGGAAATTTCATGTTGTTCATGAGACATTAGAGTTTGGGTTTTCCTTCAAAATATAATTCACAAAAGAAAGTTTTTCTGGGACGTTCAAGTTGAAATTTTCATACCAACTGTAGAAACTGAATTTTATTGATAGAAAAGTTTTACAATCGCTGGATATATACAGATCCTATAGCTAGTATTTTAGGAATAATTACAACTAAGGTAAGCAATGAATACATATCACAATTAGTGATTCTACAGAGAAATTAGGAAGGTAATAGGTGATTGAAATCACGCTTGATTTGGGGAGAATCCATATCAGCTTAACGACCTGAGCGTAAGCAATATATCCGATAAAGATTAGGAGCAAAAAGAAAGAACACAAGGTTATCTTTAGTAAACTGGGCTACAGACAAAAGATTTTTACGAATGGACGGAATTTGAAAGACATTATTGAGAGAAAAGTGAGAAGGCCCCAAAGATAGGGATAGAGTACCCGTATGAGAGACATGCATAGAATCACCGTTACCCATATAGACATTGTGAGGACCTCCATAATTTTGTGGATTTTGAACCGGCATAGAGGTTATGTGGTGAGTAGCACCAGTATCAGGGTACCAGAAAGGATCATCAGGTTGGGCAAAATGTGCGCCAGCAAATGGTCGAATTGTGTTAGGACCAGCAAACCGATGTGGGCATTGGGAAGGCCCATGAAAGGAGGACATACAAGTTGGACACCACTGTTGTCCAGGAGGTGGGCCAAGGATGCCTGGTTGAGAAGGAGGCCGCATTTGCTGTTGTTGGGTCCATGGATTGGGCTGGGAAAAACCCATATAAGGCTGATAAGAAGGAAAAGACTGTTGTTGTTGTTGTTGATACGGCTGAGTGTGGAAGCCTCCAGATCGGGAAGACTGCCCATATGACCGGCGCTGCTTGCCGGACTGGCGTCCACCGCCGCCGGCCCCAGCAGACGGACGGCGACCGGAACGGTAAGAGGAGGCGGCCGAATTGGTGGAGGAGCCAACGTTGTGAAATAGAGCAGTGGTGTTGGGCAAGACAGGAGATGAGGTTTGTTGAGCATCAAACGCTAGAATTCTGGCGCGGAGATCAGAGAAGGTGGGGAGAGTACTCTGGGACAAGGCAGTACGAAGCATCAAATAATCAGAACCAAGACCATGAAGAGTAGCAATTACCAGATCGGCATCAGAAACAGGCTGATCAATGGAGGCAAGGGCATCGGCGATGGACTTGGCATGTTGCAGGTAGGCATCAACGGATTGATTCCCTTTCTGAAGTTCATACAATTGAAGCTTCAAGTTTGTGGCACTAGCAGCAGATTTTTGATTGAAGAAATTGGCAAGGCAATCCCAAATCGCTTTGGATGTGGAGCAGCCAAGGCAAATCCGAGCAACAGGTTCGGTGAGAGAGGTGGTGAGGATGCTAACGATCTTTTGATCCTCAATGAACCAGGCTTTGTGAGCCGGGTTTGGGTTGGTGGAAGCCGGAGTATTGCCACTGGCCGGGACATCAATTGTGAGAGATGGTTCTGCAATGGAGCCATCGACGTAGCCCCATAGGTCAGCACCATTCAGGTATGATTGAACTGGAACAACCCAAACCAAATAGTTCGTTTCTGTGAGTTTGGGGAAAGAGGAAGTGTTTTGGGAGATGGAGGTGGAGGAGGAAGCCATCAGACAGAAAAGATGAAGGAAGGGAAAGAAGGAAGGAAGGAAGAGAGGAAGACACATGTATGGATCTTAAGACTAAGCTGATACCATGTAGAAACTGAATTTCATTGATAGAAAAGTTTTACAATCGCTGGATATATACAGATCCTATAGCTAGTATTTTAGGAATAATTACAACTAAGGTAAACAATGAATACATATCACAATTAGTGATTCTACAGAGAAATTAGGAAGGTAATAGGTGATTGAAATCACGCTTGATTTGGGGAGAATCCATATCAGCTTTGATACCAACAACATGCCAAATTATACAAAATGGTAATGGAAGTGACAGAAGCAAAACCAACAGTAGAGTCTTCTCATAATATTCCCAACTGGCAGTGGGGAATACCAGAAACTTTGCATTGGAGCCCCCCCCTCCTCACACTTCTCAGTTCTCATAGCTTCCTCCTCCCATTGGTGCTCACTTTTTCAAAAGCTCTTCCCATTCTGATTATAAATCACTAATTAAATCATGTTTGGCATTGGCAACTTATAAAGTGATTCAAATTAACTTGGATCTGGGGACCCGTTGGCTGATATCACACTTCCAAATTCTCCAACCAACCAAAGAGTTTGTCGAAAAGGATGCTTGACATATGCCTTGGAGAAAAAGGAAGGGAGGGGGGTGAAGATCCCACAATTGCTGATGGTAATGGAGAGCTGGAAACAGCACGAACTTGCGTGAGCACTTGATCGATCTTTTAGTGAGTGGGATATTCACTTGTGTCATGAGTGAGGTTTGTCAAGCTCACCTTTTAGGTTTGCTTCTTCATGCATGTGTCAAGCTAAGACTCTCCTCCTCAATGTCCCAAACTGGAACATTCTATCGTGAAACTTTGATGCTTAACAACAGTGCTGGATCTATAATTCTTTAGGGTCATAGATGAAATGAACGATCTAGCTCTTTAGGGTTAGATGCATCACATCTTTGTTCTTCGAATAACCAACGCGTGTGTATCTTCATGCACCAATATTGCAATATCTTCTTGGTCAATGACTATTTGAGATATTTATCAACCACGAACAAGCACTCGATCGACAATTGAACAGAACTAGCTAGCTAGTTCATGGCATTATTCATCCCCTTCTAATTCAGTTTACTTCAGCTCCCTACCCTTTTGACCATTTTATTGAATTATTCATGACATTGAGAAGGGTTCAAAACCAAGTATATGAATTTATGTGGGAGGGATAAAATGAGTTGATTTTGGTTTTAATAACATATAGGCTTCCAAGCATAAAACAAGACCTTCAATACCCTATTGTCCTTCCTCCCGTGTACTTTCTATTTTTATTTTTATGAGACCCATGTGTACAACTTGCTACTCTTTGAAAAGAAGTTTGTCATGAAGATTGTATAATATCGAATGAGATTAAAAGATCTAAAAATAACACGGAAAGTGATAAGTTGAAAACAATGGAACCGATTCTAAAATCTATGGACTGATGATGAAATGTAGAGGTAATGAAAACTAAATATTCTATGTTCCTCTAGGCTCAAACCATACCACACTTTCGATTGCTAATTATTAGTTTACTCCCACTAAACAAATTGCATCATGAATGGCCTTGTAGTTAATTATTTTGTTGTTCAAGGTTTGCAGATGTCAGATTTGATGTGGTAGGGTAATATTTCCCTAACATTTTATAAACTGATTGCATCATAGCTTCCTTTACTTAATAGGGCTCTTCTTTATTTGAACTTCAGCAATTTCTTATTTACACAGTGAACTTTGTGGAGGGCTCAACAATCATATAATATAAACCCTTGTTTCCTTTGTTTACCTCAGCTCAACAATTATGTCATACATAATGTCTGAGCTTTACTTTGTGCCCTATTTGTTGTTACCACTCAAATATCATTTCAGCTTTGAATCACCAGAAAACCCTTCACAACTTGCTCAGTGCTAGCTTGTCCTCTTCCACACCAATAATGTCGAACAAACAAAAATACAGACACATGATTTTGATGGGCCTCTCTTCTTTCCCACCATTGAGAAAAAGCTGCCTCTCCCTCGCTCCCTCAATCTCTTCAGCAATGGAACACCGATAATTTTGTCCCTCTTCTTTTTTCGATTATTGAAGAATTAGGGGTTGGTCGCTGCTGTTGGATTCCTGCACATGATTGCATGCTTGTTTCTATATTAGGAATCTTATAGAGGGAAACAGTATAAAGTGTCATTTTTTGTGCTTTACTTCTTTGTTTTCTTATGCTTGTGAGCATCTCGCTGTGCCTACTGCCTAGCTAACTATCTTTGAAATATACAGCACGTAAGAACATGCATGAATCTCATTAACTTAGAGAAAGATGATAAGAGTCGTGTTTGGCGAATCTAACCCTAAACCTAGTACTGGTACAGATCGAGGAGCGTCATCAATTGAGTTTAATTATGGCATTATCTCCGAGTAACTTCAAAATCAATAGCAATGGGAAAATGAATCTCTCTACCTATAATCAATTATTTCATATTAAGGCATGACATTCAATATCACTATATATGCTTGTGGAATGCTCTATTCCTAAGAGCAAGTGAACCCCATGGATACAGATTAAGAGTGAAGATAATGTGTTTTGTGACTCTAGCCCTGGCTGCCGGCCGGGAAGGGATCGAGTTTTTTACTAGTGACTTCAGCTCGGAATAACTGAGCTCACCCAAATATCTGTAGGTGTAAAGAAATATGAACCTCTCCACTCAAAATAATTATTTTGAGCATGCCGGCCGCAAGTGTATTATAACAATGCTATGTAAAATAATTTAGGTCATAAGAAAAGAGCACCAATTTGACAAGAAAAGTTTATAGACACAAATATGCGTTAAACATAAACAGTGCATCCCAGTAACTTAATTTAAGATACTTTTCACAACATACTCCACCAAATCTTGGTCTAAATTCCTATTTACATGATTTTGAGAACTAAAATATTTACACTACATGGGTCCTTAGTTTGAACTTTTGCTTTGAATCTTGGCAAACTCGAGTGTTTTTTTCCCTTGCAACTTGTTTGTTACATAGTGTTTGCTGTACTCTCCATGATTATACCTTCTATACTTGCATGTAGTGTTTTCATCCACCAGTTCTTGCACAGGTCCAAGCTCTACCTCATAGCTAGGAGCATAAAATGTCACAATTGAAAGCCTATCTTTCACTTTGTGAGTCACTGCTCTATGCTCCACACTCTTATAGATCCCATTTGTAAGAACCTGTAATTATTTTGATTTCTTAGAAAATGAACAATATTTGAAAAAGAACTGTATAATAAAGTTTAATTTCATATAATTTCTCACTTACTTCTATGGTGTCTCCAATGTTGATCACAAGAGCATTGGGAATGGGCTGAACAGGTACCCATCTGTCATCTTTGAGGATTTGAAGTCCCACTGAGTTGTCCTTCCCTTGCTGCAGAACTGTTAGGGCACTCCCATCTGAATGAGGGCTTAGACCCAAAACAAGGTCAGGTCTTGAACATGGAGGGTAGTAGTTCATCCTTATGGCTTGAACAGCCTCTCCAAACATCTTCTCAAAGATGTCACCTTTCAAGCCTAGGCTCATGGCTATGTACTTCAACAGATTCTGGCACAGTTTCCTCACCTCTTTTGAATATACCTCTACAGTTTCACTGGAAGGGAAAATAAAAAGGAAGAAAAAGGTTTAGACACTTTATTAGACATATTCACTTTAGTGAAAACAAGAATTTAAAAACTAAATTTGAGAATAAAGCAAAATCTTTTACCTGAACTTTTCTGGGTTGGTTGGCCATAGACTTGGGTTCCTTATAAACTTAGGTTCAACCCCAAGAGCAAACATGTTGCACCAATCAAGCTTTTGGTCCTCTGATAAAACAAAAGCTTGGCCATATCCTTGAACAGTTCCAGGAGCCATTGGATACTTCTGTTTCTCTGCTAAAGGTAGCATGAAGAAACCCTGGGCTACCTTCTCTATACTCTCAAGCAGACTCAGATCAATCCCATGGTTTACCACCTGCGCGCCATGCATAATATCGCGCTCGAAGTTAGATCATCCAAACTCAAACTTATTAGTAATAGCCGGAGAGAGGCTCATCATGAGCTTACATATGTTGTAATGTAAAGCTTAAAAAACCCGACGAGGGTAAATAGCAAAATTTGTACCTGAAAAAATCCCCATTCCTTGCAAGCAGTTGCGAGCTGAGAGATTTCAGTTCTGAGGTCATCTGTGTTTCCACTGGAAAGCTTTGAGAAATTGATAGTGGGAATGTCACTAGAGGATGGTATAGGAGCGGTTAGACTTGTTGGTCTCTCAGTTTTGTCCCTTACAAATCTTTCAGGAATTATGGTGGGTTTAGTCTTTCTCAGCTCTTGGACATCATCAATGTGTCCAACCTTAACAGAAGAAATAGGAATTGGGGCCATGGATGGAGAAGAGTTTGGAGCTAACAACTAAAGCAAATTCTTATACACTAGTTCTCTTTGATAGTTCATTTCTTTCACATGCCTGTATTTATAGGCACAGAAAAGCAAAACTTAGGCACTTTATTAATTTCAGAGTTCTATTTAAAATTGCAATTGTCACGTCTAATATTGGTTGTAGCTTGTGGGGACTTAATTGGTTTATGCACTATACCAAGTCAAGTCATGCAGTTACATATATGTAGGACTTTATTTTGTTTCATTTTTAATTTTTACATGTAACCCTAGCCTTTAGATCCCAGAATATCAACCAAATGAGAGTGGTTAAATAGGAGAATAATATGCTATAGCTGGATCTCCTTAACTAATTAAAACTAATTAATCAGGTTTGCGCGCGAATACAAGCATCATTCCATGCAATACTCCATACGTATGATCCAACTCATAAGATCACCTGGTAAAACTTGGGGTATATTAGTTTAAGATACATAATTGTCACTGTTTATCCAGAGTTACTCCATAACTAAACTCTAAATCACAATGAATAAATGAGATGCAAAATAGAAAGTTAAAAGCTAAGACACAAAGATTTTGATTAAGATTTAGAATAAAACACAAAGATTACAACAAATTAAGGTAAAAGATAGTAATGTCTTCTCTTGAAATACGATCAAATAAAAATCTTTCTTTTTCTGTGAACTACCTATTTAATTACTATGTACGTTTTGTTTTTCATTGAAGAGAAAAGAGAAAGGAATCTAGCAGTGGTAGTGGCAGGTACGTTCAATTGTCTCTCTTATTGCAGACTTCGTAAGGGCCATTCTGGATTTCCATTACTTGTCATCATTTTTTCAGACCAAAATCCAGTGTTGTTGTCATATCTTTGTCCACCCTTCTCTAATCTCTTTCTTCAAACCCTTGCATATAACCCTCGTACTGTATATCAGTAATATGATTTCCAGGGTACACTTAAAGAAAGACAAAAGTGATTAATGAAGGTTAATTATCAGTAATTAAGTATTAGAAAAGTGTGGCTTAGATATGAATCATTTCAAATGGAAACGTGAAAGACTCATCGTTGAGTTATAAAGAATGGTACTACAGACATTAATATCGACACCTTTTGTGTTAAAACCGCATACCTGTTTTGCATTCGGGTGGCTAAATTGGGGACAATATCAACATTTATGAACCCAGTGTGTGTGGGACCCTTGAAGCCCGTCGACCACTTCCATATAACAAGTGGTATCAGAGCCCAGATGACACTTTGGACTTAGTGTCTCATACGAACGAGTTATAATTTGGTGGTCACAGTTAAGCTATTAGATGCTTGTGGACATGGTTAAGCTATTGGGACTTGAATCGTGAGATTTGAAAATGGCTCGAATCACGTTAGGTGAAGATTATTGGAAAAATGTGGCTTATATATGAGTCATTTGAAATCTCACATCGGAAACGTGAAAGAGTCATCCTTAGGTTATAAGAAATGATACCACATACATTAATGTCAAGGCCTTTTGTGTTAAAACCTCATACTTATTTCGCATTCAAGTGGCTAAGCTGGGGACAATAACTGTATTTCTGAACCTGTGTGTGTGAAACCCTAGGAGCTCGTCGGCCGCTTCCGCATAACACTAAGCATGTAGTAATAATTCCATGCTACTAGTTACTACTCAATAGCTGCCACGATCCCACGAAAGAAATGGGATGCTTTTCCCCATTACAAGCCCAATTGATTTATTTTGGTGAAGGAAATTTAAGAGAATCTAAATCAAAGAAAGAGTACGTACGTATATGAGCCAGAGATATTATGCAGCAATTATAGAGGTGAATACTGTGGATTGCTGACTCTTTAGTGGCTGCTGTTCAAGTATGCATGGACAGGAACCTACCATTGGAACATGGTGCAGGTTTCTTTTTGAAAAGGGAGGAGACTTGCCCACCATCAATTTTCAATATATGTCATGGAAATGATTAATCTTGTTGTTTATGCAAGCATAGTCGGTCGAACCAAATTCTGCTTAGGTCTGAAAAAAGTGATGGGATGTATGCAATTGAAAGCATGAGTGGTATCAAGTTATTGCCATAGCAAGCATAAATACAAGAGAGTATAGCTAAACTCCTAACCTTAAATATGGTTAAGTATCAGGCTAGGTAACCTAGCTCTCATCTTCATTTCAAACCTAACTCTCCATTTCCCTTAAAACTTTGTATTGTAGCATCATATATCCTTGATTCCTCTTTCCGCAACAAAAATGGTTTCAACCGACAAAATCTCACTCGTCAAATAATCATTAAATCAATTACAAAAATTTTAATTCTAAGGTTTCATATAATGAGAGCTCTTCTAATGAAAACTAGTTGAATACTTTTCGGTTTATGGTTTAAAAAACTTATTTTTCGATAACATTTTAACATCTCATCTGTTCAATTTTTATTTATATTCCAAAAATAATAAGTAAAGAAAAAATTGGTCTAACAGAAGTATAGAAGTATGTTAAGTTGTAAATAAGACGTTGTAAAAGTGTTAGCTCATTCAGCTATTATTTTTACCGTAAAATAATTGATAGACAATACACGTTTAAATAATTTAAAGAGAAAAGGTAATCTGACCAAAGAACCCTCAACTAACTTTTCGTATAAATAACTCACGGAGTCACGAAGCCGTGTGTTGAGCACATAACGAACTTTTCGTATAAATACAACTCCCAACGGAAACTCGCGCGCGCGTAGCCAAATGAAAAAGACGTTGAACCAAGTCATCCTCCTCGCCGCCTCTTCAAACTTTTCCCGCCAAAACCAACCGTCGCAATACCACCTGATCCACCGCCTCCGCGACTGTAAAGACTCCACCTCCGCGACTTCCCTCCATTCCGTTGCGATAAAGTCGGCCTCTTTACAGGACACATTCACCGCCAACCACCTCATCAACTGTTATGTCAGGCTCCAAAACATCGACTCTGCAGCCAAGGTGTTCGACGAAATGCCTCAACCAAATGTCGTGTCGTTTACCTCGCTCATCTCCGGCTACGTCAGCATGGCTCGCCCCGATACAGCTCTGTGGCTGTTCGGGAGAATGCTCGACTCTTTGGTTCTGCCCAACGAGTTTACTTTCGCCACTGTAACTAACTCGTGTTCCACGCTTGCTGATCTCGAAACAGGCAGAAAGATTCATGCCCGTATTGAGATTTTGTGTGCTCCTCGCTGGTTGATATGTACGGGAAGTGCAATGACGTCTGTGGCTCTTGGCGGGTTTTTGACTTGATGGGAGGTGGGAATGTTGTTTCTTGGACTTCGATGATTGCCGCTTATGCACAGAACGGAGGAGGCGAGGAAGCGCTCCGGCTTTTTAGGGAATTTACTCGGGGGATGTTGGAGCGTCCGAATCATTTCATGTTGGCTAGTGTTGTGAATGCTTGCGCAAGCTTGGGTCGGTTAGTTTCTGGCAAAGTTGCACATGGAGCAGTGATTCGGTGTGGCCATGAGTTGAATGAGGTGATTGTGAGCACAATTGTTGACATGTATGCTAAATGTGGGTGTGTTGAGTATTCTGATAAGGTTTTCAGGCGAATCCCAAATCCGTCTGTAATACCCTATACTTCGATGATTGTGGCTGCTGCGAAGTATGGACTGGGGAAAATGTCGATTCAACTCTTTGAAGAAATGATCGATAGAGGAATAAGACCCAATGATGTCACCTTTGTTGGTGTCTTGCATGCTTGTAGCCATTCAGGGCTTGTGGATGAAGGGCTCCAATACTATGAGTCTATGCATGAAAATCATGGAATATCCCCAAATGCAAAGCATCATACTTGCATTGTTGACATGCTTGGTAGAACTGGCCGTCTCAATGAGGCGTACAAACTTGCCAAATCCATCCAAGCCGAACCAAATCAAGAAGCCTTGGTGTGGGGTGACACTCCTTTCGGCAAGTAGGCTTCATGGAAGGGTTGACATTGCTGTTGATGCTAGTAGATTCCAACCAACAGGTATCAGGTGCATATGTTACATTGTCAAATGCTTATGCATTGAGTGGGGAGTGGGAGACTGCCCAGGGTCTTCGGTGAGAAATGAAGCGTACTGGGGTTAGGAAAGAACCCGGCTGCAGTTGGGTTGAGATTAAGGACTCAAATTATGTGTTCTACGCTGGAGATGTATCATCATGTGCACGCCAGAGTGAGGTGATTACTTTGCTGAGGGAGTTGGAGGGTAAAATGAGACAAAGAGGGTATGTAGGAGGGAGTATATGTTTGGTCTTTATTGATGTAGAGGAGGAGGCCAAGGAGGAAATCGTTGGTCTTCATAGTGAGAGATTGGCTCTGGGTTTTGCATTGCTGAGTATACCTAAAGGAGTCACCATTAGAATGATGAACACTTGAGAATGTGTAATGATTGTCATGAAGCTTTCAAGCTTATTAGTGATATTGTTGGGAGGGAATTCATTGTTAGAGATGTGAATAGATTTCATCACTTTAAAGGTGGCTCCTGCACTTGTAGGGATTTTTGGTGATAATAATTCCAACGTACAGAATATATTCATAACCGAGAGGAGAAAATCGCAAGTAAAGATTCTTCAATGCAACGGTGACTTTATTTTTCTGTATTGTCATATTTTGATTTAGATATGCAAACTGTTATAAATCTTCAGTTCTGACAAAAGCCACCATTTTCCAGCAGATGAAGCTTTACTTCAAACACTGAAAAAGAAGCATGAAAAACAAAGCATCCAGGACTCAAAAGAAAATAACTCGAATGATTTGAGAAAAAAAGAAGAAAAAAAAAAAGAAAGAAGCCACTATACAACAAGATTGAGATTTTATTGCTTAAATCATTACTGTAATACGTAGTGCAAGATACTGGAGGCAAAAGTGGGTAAAACAGGCTTTTATTGCCTTACAAACATGTGCTCTTAAACAACTCGCCCTGAAAAAAAAAAAAAAACAAAACTGGAGGAAGGTATGTTGTAGAGAGAGGACATCATCTCATTAACCAGAACTTCTGCTAAAGATCAAGTAAAAGCTCCATTCTCCACCTTCCTCGAACCAAAATTGTTAATCAAAATCAGGACAGTAACACTTGTTCACAACCTGCGTCCAAAGGCAGAGCAAGATTACTATAGTTGCAACCACTGAATATTAATAATGCAGCCATATCAATCAACATTATTCACAAACCATCAATGGTCAATTCTATTTCCAACCCGTTGATGGCACAGTAGATTGACCTATCTCTTTCTCTTCTTTTCTATCCAAACCATTTGGACTGTTATCATTATAGGAAATGTTATGATCATAACATCTAGGTCTACCAATGGCAAATATTGTTACACTTCTAAATTGATGAATGAAAATGAAAACATGTGAAAGTAATACACAAACAATCAGTAGAGTGCCTGGAAAACATGCTTGTGAATTCATATATAATAGGTACGCTACACTATCATTAATTTGCTTCTGAGCTCTCCAATCACAACCCAGAAAAGTATTTATAAATAGAGTTTTACCTCCCAGCAGCTATAAAGCAAAGATGGTGATAAAATTACATCTCACACCCCAAAGCATCAATAGATACTTCCAACCACATAAATTATAGAATACGGATAAGTGAAAGGGCAACTCTTGCAACAAAACAAAAATCGTAGTCTTTACACTGAAAACTAAACTCACATGCAGCTGAAAGGCTATAGTGTATACTCTCCACAAAGGTCACGAGTCAGCAAAATTCTCAGCAACTGCGCAAAACCCAACTGAAACAACAGAAGCTCTTTAATTATGACACAGTAACATGACTTTCGCCACTGCAAATTCAACATACTGAAAGTAACTTACTGAATGGGAGAGTCTCGAGTATAGTGAAACAGAATGTGACATACCTGTTTAATGAATACATATCCTTGCATGAACAAGATGGCACAGTCAATTAAAAACAAAAGAAAAACGCAAGTTTAACGATTTTCCTAGAGATAAACAGGTAACCATACGCAAGATTTGGTTTCCATTCCATAAAACAATCCAATATAACGGTAACAAAACAGAAAATGCTTTGGTAGAACATTGATCAGTCATCACTATATTAGTATTCAACCACCTCAAAATGGTTGCCTATGAGTATCCAATCTCTAAAGATATTTTTCCTCAAGCTCCGAATCCAGGGAGCCAAAAAATATAGAACTGAACTATTACATAATCTCCTAGCTGTGCTGCTGAACAATTAAAATGATTTCTTCCTTTCCCAACCCATGAAACTTATTGATGAGCATACTGTGCTCTTATCCACGTTAAGAATAGACGTCATTTGAATTGAAAATACAATACAAAATTTTCTAACGAATCTCACTTTGTACACATGTACAGAGGGTAATTATCTGTTGAATCCGCCTCTTCGCAGATTTTCGAGTGCAGATTTATGTAGGCATCCTTGTCTTTTCTATCTTGATGCCTGTTTTGGAGAAAAACCATATAAATGCAATATCTACAAGGTTGACTTAATCTCTAGCACCACCAAATTTGGATTGACCTATGGCCTTCATTGCAAGTTCAACCAAGCAGACAAATTCCTCAACATCTTGGAAGCTGAACTCAATTACCCTCCTAATAGAAGAAATACAATCATTTTTATGTGCATCTTCCAGGGTCAGGCAAGCAGCTGCAAAGGCACTCTGGGATTTTCTGGACGCTTCCATTGCCCAATTCACATCCTGTGTCTGCAAATAATACATGCCAATCTTACCTTCTCGTAACACCTATTAAAAGCATTGCCATGAAAGATAAGGGATGGACTTCAAGTCTGGGTAAATATTGTACCAACCCTAAATGAGATACCCTATGACTTTTCCAACAACTAAGTGTCATTGGGTTGGCTATCGTGACAGAGATGATCAGATACCTTACAAAAAACTCTCAAAATAATCACAAGTCAATCAAGAAGCATGTTAAACAAATATGTATATCCACGGTATTCATAATAATTACTCCATAGTTCCTAAAAAAAATATATATGCTTATCCATGGTGCTCATAATAATGACTCCTTAGTCCCTAAACCAGTGTTGATCAAATGACCCAACAATTTATAGATAAAATTCACAGAGACTGCATGCATGATTAACTTACAAAGTCGAGCAGCCTCAGAATCTTGGGGCGGTTTCGAGCAACATGATGGTTTCCAGCAACATGAGAACCAATACACTTGGATAATATAGCCTTTTCTGCCGTCACTTGGTTGGTCAAATTATCAATATCTGATGCAGAAGATGATGGAGACTCCCCTAAATAGTAAAGATAAGTGAAGAAAAACAGCAATTGGTTTGATATTACATTATCAATCAGAAGATAAGACTTATTGGAATTCCACCATAAAGCATGATAAATTCATTTTCCATGTCTATAAAATCATATGCTTCTATTTTTTACAAGGATAGTGTGCTGCTTTTCATTACATGTTGCATCGACAAAATCTGTCAGATTTATCTGAGGAAAATTGGAGAAAGGTTGCATGTTCCATTTTCAGTTATCATTTTGTAGGGTAAGAAAAAAGTAATGGTTCTGCATTTAATTAGACAAATGATCTCTTAAAGCTTGAAATTTGGAGTTAAACAAATGATAGCTATAGGACAGCCTAATTTTAGATTTAATAAGGAGCAACTAGACAATTGCTCAACAGCTTCTTTTTAAAATATTTATATTTGAACTAGAGTAACTGATTTACACCGTATAAGGAGTAACATAACCTAAAGAAAGAAGCATCACTTCATGAAAAAAAAAAACAGAAATGGACCTTGATATGAAATCCAATGATTACAGAATAGCATAAAAAAACAAAAACCTAAATTTTATTCATAAGCAGGCCCTTTACCTTGATGAGGCATATTTAGAGTAGCTTGCAACTCATGCCGATCTCTGCTTATGCTAGAATGTTTACAGTAAACTACCCTCATGTACGCCACCTCCATGCATTTATAGGCCAAAGCAGCAGAAGCCACTTCTTTGAGTTTTTCGTATTCATGGGCACAAAATCTGTGTATTCAAAAGGTTCAGAACAAAGCCAAGAACAGGTATAGGATTACAAAAATGAGGGCTTAGAAACAGTATAGTACATTACAAAAGTCTAAGGTTATTCAGCAATTACATATGTGAACAAGAAAAACTAAATAGATTGCTTTAATTTATTTTTATTTCCAGACAAGAACCAAGCATAAGGAAAAGTTTCAAAGTGGGGGACAAGGTGTTCAATGATTAACTAACGATCCTAACGACACCTAAACAAAGTGTAATACAATGTAAAAGTAAAAGTACACATAAAACTAAAGCAAGACAACTTTCCCAATCCTTGAATATAATATACAGTGCAACCATCTAAGTATATCTCGTCCATACCTTGGTAGAATACAATAATCTGTATACAAAAAGTCAAAACTCTGTCCAATAAAAACTATAATCAGCATATCTCTACCAATGGATGAGATATAGACAACTAATATCCCTAATACTTCACTGCATGTCAAATTCTCGACAATCCTTATTTGAATTTAACATAATAAACATGACCTAATTCCGACAAAAACTTATAACAAGATAATGCAAGAGACAACTTCAGATTGTAATAAGCTTATTTTTTTAAGTACTAAGGACCATATAATTAATAGTTGTTTCATAAACACAGTTCCTGCAGGCATTTTCTGAGGTGTTCCATATTCTAAATGTCATACTAATGTTTAATGTATAAAGTATCATCATCTTCCTTAATGGAGGCATTATAACTTACTCGGCATGAGTTGCAAGGTAAAGCTGATACTTCATAGTCTACCTCATTAGGACTCTTAAGTGCCTTAAAAGGAGAAAAATAGAATCTGGCTATAGTACAGATCCAAAATAAGGACACAGCAGTATAGAAGATGAATATCCTAACAAAAAGTGACCTAGAAATCTGCAATTATAAAGCAAGTCCAAGAAAGAGGGAAAATAATAAGGGGACTATATTACCAATATAACCCTGATAAGGTGTAATCAAAATTCAAAAATTCAAAATAGGGAAGAATATGATAATTTTGGGCTTGGCCAAAAGAAGTGAAGTACTAAAAGACAACCACATGCAAATATTCAAAACCCAACATGCAAATACCATGAGACTATAAGTTATATAAACATCAACTCAAACCGAGTAAGAAGAGTTTTTTCAGCAGTCCATCTAGGAACTTCTATATGTCTTTAACATGGAGGCATTATAACTTACTCGCAAAGCTTAGCTGTACTGCTATACACTTGCAGTGGAGTCATGTCTTCATGCTTGCCTTTCTCATTACCGCAACTTTCCAAAAGTGATGCTCCTTGAAGAAACTTTTGGGCAGCTTGGAAATAAGCCACACTACTTACGTCGTGAAACCCACCATTCTATATATATAAAAAAAAAATACTAAAACCGTTATGATAATTATGAGCCAGAATAATAACACCACAAAGATCTTGTGAAGAAAATATGAAAACTGAATAAGGCCAATAAAGAAACCTTAGATTGTTCAGCCTTGTCTCTTAGACTTCTGGCTTCATTCAAGATCTTAGTAGCAATCTGGCCAGAGGCGCTTATCACAGGACTTGAAGCATTGACATCTCTTGCTCCCTGATGACCAGACATAAGATGTTCCACATTGCGATTAACTCCACTCTTGGTAGTAGCAGTCCCACATTGTTTTAATGACTTTTGCACATTACCATTGACAGCAGAACTCATTGGAAGTCCTTGAAACACAACTTCTCTCTCAGGCCATGCCACAGCTTGAGAACCACGAGATCGTGCCCCTTCTTTCCTTTCAACCCCTTCTTCCCCTTCTTTTGATTCACCGTGAGAATGTGAAGATGATTTTGGTTTTCCGCTTCTGGACTTATTTTGTTTCTGATCACACCCAAAATCCTGATTCATGTTCTGATGTGGGGCACCTTTTCTAATAGGAAACTCAGTAGCACCCAACTTTTCATCTGCCACTTCATAGCCTTTTTGTTTTGTTTGAGTTTCCGCTGCACTGCCACTTAACCCATGTCCCATATTGTCCCACCTACTAACACGATGTTTCTCATCCTTGACCGTCACTGGCTTAATGCTACACTCTTCAGTAAGATTGTTTCTAACATCATGATTGCGGTCAATCTCAGACGCATATCTTTGACTCTTTTTAGAGTACTCATTCACTGGATCCAAGATCTTCATCTTATCTCTATCTAAGTCACTAGTAGAACCTCTAAAATTGTCCTTAGACTGCAAACAGGAGCCCTTACCGGATCTTTTCAGAAAAACTGCATCTTCGGGGTGGTTCTTGTTCTCTCTAACATCATGATGGCAATGAAGCAGGTCATGCTGATCACTGAGGAACTGGCCATGTTGTCCTAAACTATCATCGTTACCACAAGCATCTCCATCTTGGTAGCCTACCATTGAAAATTTATGAGATTCAGGAGGAATACAGTCTGAAAATTTCTCTGTCCTGGTGTTCCCAAATCTATCAACGCTACCATTTCCATCCCCATCCCAGCATCTTTTGGAATTACTCGTCAGTGAGAATCCACCACAAATGGGTTCATCCTTCACAAAACCATCTCTCTTCGCCAAAGTCAGCCTGTCTGAGTTAGAAGTCCTTAGAGGAGATGAAGAAACTGATTCCACAGGTGAGCCTTTCACTTCCTCAATGTCACCTCTAATTATACGGGAACCTGAAACCTTTGAAGAGCTTGAAGTGGCAGCTAACGAAACATGAGCAGACCCCAAATCCCTTCTCAATCCATTTGCACCTTCCAAAGTTTGCTGAGATGTATTCCTTTTACTATAATTCCTAGGGTGCTGATCCTTAACACCATTCCTATCCTTTTTCATAGCATCAATGGGATGAGCTCTGGTGCTTGACACAACAATCTTGGTAACTCGGCTCATTCTATCTGACTTATCATCAATGTTACTAGTGCTAGATTCATTCCCTTCGATTTTCAAAATCCTGGCCTTCTTTTCCCTCCAAGATCCACTTTCACTACTTTCCTCCTTCATATATACCTTGCCATCATGCACAGAATTTGAAAATGTTTCCACATTATTCTGATTATCCTCCCACTCTCTGTTTCTCTTTTTCTTCATGGGATCCCTTTTACTGCATGTTCTCAAATCCAAAGGTCCATCATCTAATGAGTTCTGAGTTTTATGCCCCGGTTTCCTTGCAGAAATTTGTAATTTATCCTTTGTGTCTTCAGAATGACAGAGGTCATTGTATATTCCGTCCTGATCAAGTACATGGGTCAGCACACCATTACCAGAAGTGAGCCCCACCCTCCCTAGGTCAAAATCAGAACTCTGATCTTTATCAGCATTCAACATATCTTCTCTCCTGGCCTTCTTGGAGGTGCAACATATATAGTGATCAGTATCCTTCTTGTATTTTAATCTTACTCTGTTTGCATCACCTGAAGACATAAAAGGACCCAAAGAAATAAATACATGTTACCTGCCTCTTCATAACTTTTACGACATAACAAACGAACATCGTAACAAATTATATACCTCCACATATTTGCTTCTCCTTCTGCTTAGCTATGTTTTCTTTCATGCCTAAGTTCTCTAGATAACTCATCTGTTGATCAGTAGATTTCTTCATCGTATTTGGTTCTAAAGGAGGCTGGTTCATGTCCTTTAAGCTAGTAGACTTGACAGGTTCTTGCAGGTAAGGTTTCAAGACACCATCACTACTAACTGCATTCTGTGTTTCCTTTACACCATGTCTCTTCTTTACCATATTAGACATGCTATTTGAACTGTGATTTTGGTAATTTTGATCAAGATGCTGAGCATGAACCGAGGGTACCACAGATGCTGTTCCATTAGCATGAGCTAGCGGGTTAGTTAAACTTTCTGAAGATGGTGGTTGGTACAATGCATTGAGTGCTTTTGTTGTTTCCTCTTCACTGATGTCACATTGGTTCATTCCAGGCCCCCTACAATACAGATAGAATACCACCATGAATAGGTATCCATATATCAATCAAGTACCACAAACAAAAATAACAGAGAGAAAGAACACACATCGGTTAGGATAATCCGCAATTACAATGAATAAATTGAGTACAAGACTTTTACAAAGCAAGGATGAGAGGGAACTCACAGCCAGTCTAGCATGCTACACAACCATTTCTCAGGGAGTTGATCTGGCTTTTTGCCAAAGGGGAGAAGTCTCCACTTCTGACAACTATCACAACAAACCCAATCTTCTTCTATTACATATGGAGCTGCAGCTACTGGAACGATCTCTGATGCAACTTCATTTTTAATCGTAGGACGGCATGTAGCAGAAGCATCTTTAACAGATCCCCCTGACATCAAGCGATTATCAGCCTTTCTGTCACTCAGGTTTTCATTTGGTTTGTCCTTGGATGACTTATATGTCACATCAATTGGCCTTTCTGCTACATCCAGTTTATCCCTTTGTTCCAAAACTTTACCTGCCAGTGAATCTCTACGGTTATCTCTGACTCTCTCCTTCTGCAACTTTAACTTGTGCACTTTTCTGCTAGATAGAGAGACACCGTAACCACCATTCATTTCATCTTTTGGCACTGTACCCATTTCAACTCCCAAGTTTTCATTTGTTAAGTTTACTGGTTGCTTTTCATCACTTAGTTTTCCTTTTGACTTAATCTTGCCCTGAAATGACAGCTTTTCTTTCTTGCCAGGCACATAAGTCTTTTCTTGATCATGATATGTAGTTTCCTCACCAGCATTTTGGGGGTGCAGGTCTACCTCTTCCTTGCATTTGAATGGAAGATCTATTGAGGCAGACAACTTGTAAGCCATGTTCTTGCCTCCATCTCTGACCGGACCATCCTTGTAAGAATTTTTTACTGATTGTTTCCGAACCTTTTCCAATGAACCACACCTAGAAATTTGCTTCTCATTCTTGAAACAACCATGACCGGATATTGACTCCAATGACTCCTGCTTTGCTAGCTCAGAGAAAGATCTTCCTTTGACCTCATTCCCATTGGTTACCCAGGGATCGGGTGTTCTATGTGTAACTTTAGCACAGTCACTAACATCACCTGCTGAGTTAGATAACTGTAATGATTTGTAGCCATTGGACAATAGCTCCTTGCCTCCTAGAGTGTCAGTTCCTGATTTCTTTTTTATAAGAATTTTCATGTCTTTCTTGACATTTTTAACATTCTCAATCTTCTGTTCTACCTGCTTTTCACCTTTACCTGTAACTTCAACATTCGACTCCTTCGACAATTTTCCATTACCCCTTGCGGAAGCTGACAAAGAAGAATGTTCTTGAGGACCCTTATATTGGGGCACCATCTTCTGTAGATGAAGCTTTTTCTTTCTCGTTAGACAAATCAAACTGTCATGAAGAGGTGACATCAGCCCATGCCCAGGAACTGGAAATGAAGTCATAACCTGTTATAACACATAAACAACATCCATCAAAACCAACCAGAACAGTTGAGATCCATCTATCGCAAGAGAAACTGCATTAAAACCTACAACATTACCTGAATAATGTCAGTGGGAGACTCATCTGCAGTCACTTGAGAGGCAGGTGGCATTTCTCCACTTTCGTCGGGGCTATTCCCGAAAGATGAAGATGGGGAGTTAAGGCCAAGACCACTATAAATTGCTACGTTCTTGCGTGATGTGTTATCAGAGTTCATTTTGATTCGAACCTTCAGTGTTCTTTGATTAGTTGGATTACTGGATCTGTTTGACATCTCATCTTTCAAGGAACACCTCTCAGATACTTGGGTAGAAGGAACACATGAATCCTCTTTAGATAAAACGCCCCCAACAACCCTAGATTTATGTGACAAAGGAGCAATGGGTGAAGAAGTTCCAGGCCTCACAGTTGGAAGTGCTTTTGATGAAGCTTTCAAATTTTGAGAGGCACCCTGTACCGTGACAAAAGCCCACAGTGCTCAAGTAACATTGGATTTATCTCAAACCTCAATTGGACAAGATGTCAGCCAAATTTCTCTCCTTCCAACCAAATAACAAATATAAAAAATAATTCTAATACCTCCATGGAACTTTTAGGAGATCTTGATGTGTTGCAGTTTCCCAACGGTGCCTTTGGAGTAGACAACATGGATGGAGATCGTTTACATGTAGGCAAAAATGAGCCATATCCACCATATAAGGCCCCTGACAGAATAACAGAGTACATATCCACCATGATGAGCCATTCACCAAGTTAGAGCCAAAGAACTAAAGCTTCAGTCTGTCCAACATTCAGGATAGGTGACTTACCCAAATTCTCAGTAAAAGCCTCACCCTCGAAATTCTTCTGGACATGTCCCAGAACTTGATCAAGTTTCTCCCCCTTGAAAAACAAAAGCAATGGTGTCACATACATGCATGAGATCAGAAGAAATGAAAAATTACAAACCGATCAAGTTTCCATTTTCACTAATCAAGGGAACGGAAATGAATACTGAACTATGTGAAGCAACCAGATCATCACTTTTCCATTCACTTTTGTCTCTCCTTGTATCAACAACCAGATCATCGTCAACAATATGTGAAGCATCGACAAGAAACACAACAAAGACTATCCAATGTAAGCACAATGGGAGCTATGGAAGACCTTCAGGAATTACAATAATAAGACTCCTTCTGGATAAAATGTTATTATACTAAGATGAATGCACACACAATTATTCAGTCATCAGCCATAATATGCACTTTCTTGATACACAAACCACAAAATGAATCTACATTGTTCCAAATCCAGTGAAAAACATCCGGCGGCAGTTTCATATGCTATTTGCATAACAACCACACTGGAACGCAATGCCGATTAAAATAAAAAAATAAAAAAATAAAACTCTCATTTTATTTCATGCTTACTTTCCATCACTAAATGCTACATTGATTCCCATTCTAACTCAATCCCTTCCATCTTTCATCTATATTCTGCTAAACCTAACAATCTCTTTAAACTCACTATTATCTCCAATACACACACATTGAACTGCAATCGAAACTCACTTTATATCCAACACATTCGAAACAAATTCAACATCATTATCTTCTTACAATCACCATCACACACTAAATTTCAAAGCTTTGTAATGAAAATCAAACTTGAACTAGAATGCCCTTACAATGTAAGCAAAACGAGTGTCCAGGTCAATTTTTTCGTCGCCGTCGTCCTTGTAATAGCAAGAAGCCTCGCCTTCTTCAAGCTCTGCGCTATTATTATTCACCTCCATATATCTCCCTAAACACCTCGAAAACAAACCCTAACCCTTTCGTTCCAAAACAGCGCACCCAACCTTCCCTAAAGTCCAGCATACCAGTCCAAAATTCCCAGAACAACACAAAACGCTCCCAGACCCACCAAAGCTCTCGAAAAACCCAACAAAACCCAGAAGCCCGAATCCGCTAACAGTTTGGAATCGAAGAAATTCACAGTCCGGCTATGAAGAAAATCCCCGAAAAAATCAAATAGAAATTGACGGAATTCATAATGGAATCCGAACTGCCCGGATTGAAGTCGATGATGATCGGGGAATGGACGGCGGAGATTGGAGGGGAGCGATGAAGGTCGGAGAAAGCTCAGTCGGTTTATCTAAGATGGCGAAAGTGAGAATCGAATTGGTTTCGGTTTAACGCAGCGGCACACTGTCTCGAAAGTTTTTGGTTTTTTTATTTTTAAGGGAGAAAACAAGAGACTCTTGCTTTTCCTTGTTTGTCAATTTTTTAATTTTATTATTATTATTTTTTGTTTAATTTGTTTTTAATTACAAAAATTAAAGATGTGGAGGCGCGTGGGCGCGTGAGAATTTGATAAGAAAACGGCGAGCCGTTCGACAGGTGATCGTGGACCCAACGACAATGGGACCCTCTTCACAAACCTCACTCATAGGTGAAAAACTGAAAATTGATAAATGGATTATGGATATATGGATAAATCTTTAAATGCTTTGGACTAAATTGATGAATGGATTATGGATATATGGATAAATGGATAAACATGACTAGCAGCATGCTTGGTACAGAGGACTCTATGATAACTTTTCACCCATGAAATAATCTCAATAATGATATCTCATGTTTTATTGTACACCGGATTTAATTAATTTTGCATATCACAATATCTTTGTATAGACCAATAATATTATTTTTTTAGGGAAAAAGAAGTCACGCTCTGTTAACCAAAAATATTATTTGAAAAGAGGTAATCTTTTTTATTAATTAAGTCAATTTAACTTATGGAACTACTCTTTGATTAAACTTTCAGAATCCCTCCAAATGCCTCTCATTTATATTAGTCTATAAGCTTGATATAATAAACAAAGGGTAAAACAGTAACCAAGAGAATATATAAGATAGTTTCAGTAATATTCAAAAATTAACTTGCAATTATTGTTTACGTACAAAAACGGCTGACGTTGTGAGATGTGTTGTTCACGTTAATCACTATTTACCTTTCATAAACCTAAAGAGGGGAGCACAGCAAATCAACCAAAGTTTGTGGAGAAGAGTAAATATCAACACCGATTATGACTTATAAGTTCACAGATCTATCAAATGATTAGACATCCATAATTGTTGTTAAGGGAACCAGTGTCACACGCTCTCATTAACCTTGCACCGCGTTCTCACAACAGCAAATTAGTCTAAAGCACATCTTGATCGGACACGTGGAGGCACGTGTGCGGCTCGATCCAGTGCGCCTTTCTGGAAGATTCTTTCCAAGCCAGGTTGTTAACGGCCACGAAGGCAATCCTTTCCTTTCAACCTCTATAAATAGGCACCTACCCTCACCAACAAAGGTAACTTAATTGATTCCTCTTCTTTGAGTTACGAATTGTCCACTATGATTTTTGACTAGAGTGTCAGAGAGCGATTGTCCAGAGCAATCCAGACAATACTATAACCGCTTTGTTGTTTTACAGGTTCGTCGGACAGTTTTTCAGCGGACAAATCCCTTATCGCATGGACCTCTCCGTGCGATATCTTTCTTTCCCCTTACCAAATTTAATCTTCAACAGTTGACGATCGTCTGCGGGTCTCGAACGCAAAGCCCAAGCTCGATTATCCTTTTAAACACACACAAAAAGCCATGTTCAATACACTCAAATGTCTACCACTACAACCATCGGCCCGACAGAATCTCTACATCTCTCTAATCTGACAGTGGGTGCCCCATTGTGAAGGACAACCAAGCGCAACATCCCAAATGACTAAGCAACAGTCATGTCGCTCCCAATAACCACGGCCGCACAGACGACCATCTCGGAACAAAATCCAAGGGAAGGGTCAGTTCACTCGGACATCGATTCTCCGATTCTCAAGGTGGTAGATAAAGGCCCCGCCGCCTCAACTTCTCAACTCAACCTAGCTTTGTAGGAAAGGAACATTATAACAACTTGAAGATCAAATATGAATAGGCACTCGCACGCATACAGCAATGGAACAACCCAAAACACATTTCTGCTCCGGCTAACAGTATCCAATCTCATACCCCTTCTCTTTCACCACATCGCATGGCAACAAAAGGCAGAGCAGATAAGGACCGTAGGTGGGATTCCTTCCCTGAAGGCACGGTAGAAACAACCTATGAGGGCTCTCCTAAGATCTCAAACGTCCGGGCGAAGGAAGATGATCCTTTCATTCTCCTTCTCCACAAGATCGAAGAGCTTGATCGACGCCTATGCAAGTAGGAGGCATCGCCCAGAGGATCATCCGCTCATTTACCTTCTATTACTCACCCCGGCCCATTTTCTCTGCAAATCCAGCAGTCAATTGAGGTCCCTCAACCCAAACCGTTGAAGATTCACCACTACAACAGTGACACGGATCCATACACTCACTTGGAATACTTTGAATCTGTTGTACGAGGAAAATACCATAATGATGTTATTCTCTGCCACCTGTTTCAAGAAACACTCTCGGGAGATGCAATGGCCTAGTTCTATGAATCCCCACCAGATTCTATGCATTCATTTCAAGAATTGCAAGATGCTTTCCTTAAGCGGTTTTAGTTGGTGGCAGATTCATTCGACAGGTCAGGCGACATCCTAGGCATCGACCAACACCCTGATGAAAGCTTACGCAAGTTCATAAACCGATGGCGCTTGGCAACATCAAAATGTAGAATCTTGGATAAAGGGATAGCAAATCAAGCATTTCAGAAAACTCTTCGCCCAAGAGACTTCAAATATTATCTCAATACTCTCATGTCACCGCCGGAATATGATGAGGTTATGGATATGGCGATCATCCATGCAAAAGCAGAATTCAAGACTTATGGGGACAATCCTCCACCTCTGATGGCCATCTCTGTTGTTGCCCAGAAAGATTACGCTGAAACCAAGAAGCGTGGATGGTCAAAGTCTCGATCTCCTTCTTCTAACTAATTCCGGCGATATAACAATAACAAGCACAACAAAGGATTCCCTTAGAACAAATATCGCTCGGGGAGAGATGATAGACCATATCGCCGGGCGCAAAAGGATTCTATCCCAAGGTTTGAATTATATTAAGTGATCAACACAACATATGCTGAAATTTTAGAAAAACACAAAGACATCATTCCACCAGCACTACCGCTGTAATTTCCAAAACCTAAGAATGTAAAGAAGACAGGAAAATGGTGCAAGTACCATCACAAGGATGAGCACTACACTAATGATTGATGATCCATGCGAAACGCGTGTGAACAACTCATTCACGAAAACAAGCTCAAAGACTATGTTCCAACTCCTCTAGTGTACACACCAACCGTGCATGGCCACATCAAGTAACGCCAACCAAATACTGCCATTACAACAAAGATCGTTTCTAAGTGACCAAGCATCACTTCACTCTACTTCACTTTGATTACGCCACAAATAAAAAAGTTTGCTCCTATAAGCCCTGACTTATATAGGCAAACTGCAAATGAATATCTTCTTTCTTCATTGAAAATCAGCATGTACTAGACAATGAAATGAAAAGAAAATTATTCAGCAATTGATCATTTTTCCTTGTGAGAAATTTTTTGGCAACCTACTGTTTCAACCTACTGTTTCATCGTGCCTGTTTTGAGGTTCGCACGCCTCAAAACAGGTGCACAAACAATGAAATAATGATTGTTCTAATTACAAAAGCAGTTAACAACAATAAAAAGCTCTCAACTTGAGCTATCATCATCACTGGAGAACGTGGCAACATTAGACTCTTCTGTATTTGACACTTCGTACCATGAATCTAAAGTTTGCTTTCTCTTAGGGTCATCCACCTTAAGTAACCCTTTGCTCCAAAAAGAGACAATATTGAGTTCGCTCAGCCACTCGCTCGAATTTGTGTAGCATGTTTATCACAGGCCCTTTTGCTCACGTCATTGCCGTAAATTCTCTCTATACAAATCAATTGCGCACGACATCATAGACTCAACCCTATCTCCCCACTTGAGTGCAATGTCATAATTCGTCAGAGCCAACATTCTTTCTTGCAATAGACAAATGAAGTTTGGCCTCATCAAGAGACCTGGATAACTCACAATTAGCAGTGCGAAAATCTGCCACTTTACTCTCTGACTCTTGAAGGTCCACACAGACAACATCAATCAACTCTTGTTGGTCTCGGCATTTCTTCTCCAACGTGGCCTTCCGACAAGAGGAAGAATTGACAAAGAATTCCATCTTACCTTTCTCGTTTTCCACTATCCTGATAATCTTCTTCACACGAACCAATTCTTTTTTAGTTTCTCACAGCTGTGCCAGGACAGGGGGATCTTGGAGCGCTACACAATTATACAAACCTTTCAGAAGTAGCACAGTTTCAGAAATTACAACATTACAACACTTATGTAATTCAAGATCCGCATCGGAAAGACCCTCCTTGACAGACAAAAGGCAATCACTCATAGCAACTGCAAGCTTTCACCTTAACATATCTGTACTTTTCGACAGTTCTACAGGGGTATACGATGATGACCCGCGATCAATTACATGAACATATGTTTCCGCTGGGGCAAGAAAACCAAATGATGGAGTATAATTGCGGAGAAGTTGATCATCACAAGAATGCTCGTTCTCGCGAACGGAAACTGGACAATCATTTAACAGCCATTTGCCCTTCCACTGGGACAGAACAACCCAAGGCTTTTAATAAATATGCAAGTTGAACGTCACTAGCATATTTTCGTTTCTTCAAAGCATGCTTCTTACCCTTCCTTTTCTTCTTCTTCTCAAGAGGCATTTCCGAGCGAACTTCATTCCGCAGCAAAATAGCCACAAGAATTTCCCTTTCTTCTAGAGGACTAAGAGAATCCTTTGTAGCATGGGAAACAAGAGGAAGACTACCGAATGGTGTAACCACGATAGGAGAAATCAAGTCTTTCCTCACCTGACCACGATTCGACCTGTACTCGTCCACAATGATAGGAGAATCTTTGGACCTAAGATTTCTTAATAACGACGAGGCAGAATCGACAAGGCAAGACTTCGACTGGGAAGCTACACGAGTGAGCCGTCGAACACGCTGTCCTTTTCCCAGAATTGATTCAGCTATCTTCTGCATCATTATTTTGACCTTCTTCACACTCTTCATGCCTTCTTTAGAACAGATAGGTCTCGGAGGCATGTCGTGCGCAACACAATTCAATTCCAGATCAGAATAATATGATGATGTATGCACGGTCATAGCGAAACAGCTCCTTTTCCATGAGTCTGAAACATATGGCCCCGGCGTATCGATGCGGAACATAAATCCATCATATTTTTCTACAAGATGCCAAAACAAAAGACAAGTAAAAAAAATGCGCATCAAGACAACAAATAAAACAAGGGAAGGAGAATTACTCACCAGGGATTTGCGCAAGCCAAAATTTCGCCAAAATAGGAATATAAGTCATATGCTGGAAATCAAACTTCCTGAACTCTTTTATCATTGTAACAATTCTTTTGCAACAACAGAGTTTCCAATTAGATGTGATTAGAAGGTCAAAATCTGCATAAAATAAAAGCATTAGGAAACATCGAATGAGACGCCACAAGAGTTAAAAACAAAATTACCAATGACACCTACTTGCGGAGCGGAAAGTAAGGGATATTGTCAGACCTGTGTAGTATTGAGAAGCAAAATTCACATCTTCTTCCTAACTAAATAACGCAATAAAGGCACCTGAGCGCCAAGAAGAACCAAATTCGGGAACATCGAACAACCTTCAAGAGCCAGATCTTGTGGCATCAAGTAAACAGTCCCTCGACAGTTATCTCTCTGAGAATATTTGAGAGCGAAGAAATAAAAAATCTCAGCGTGAGAAGGAACAATTAGGCTCGCTAACTTCCAAATCAGACATATTAAATGGATTGTTTTCAGTGTACTAGGGCATATCTGACCAATAACTACTCATAATTCCGCTATTGCACAATGAACTTCAAGAGCTAAAGGAAGTTTTAAACCCCCTAAGATCTGAGACCGAAAAATAACCGTGCCATTGGCCCGGCAGATAATAGATTCATTCTCCTTTAGAGGGCGAAACGACAACGTTTCAGGAAGACGAAACTGTTGAACAAGGTTACGAATAATTTCGCTAGGCATCTTCCCATGAACAAGATCACTATTTAACGATCAGGAAGACGCTCAAACGAATTACTTGGTCCCGTTGAGCCATGTTGTTGCCTTAGTTCTAAGTGGTGACGTTCTCTAGCAACATCTTGAGCTATGGCTCTAGGAAAATAACCTTCAAGATTAGGCGAATCAGACGTCATAACTACACAACAAAACAAGATGATCAGACCAATAAATCAAGACCGAGCGAACATAAATCTTTCATACTGATAGGCAGCAAAAATGAAATAGACTCAGTTAAGACGATCCATATATGACATTTGGAAACTTACACCCTAAATGAGACATCAAACAAACCATGAGCATTTTTATGGAACAATCAGAAGCGCTAAATGCACACATTTTGTGTAAAGTTCAAGAATTGAATTTAGCGTAAGCACATGATCAATCAATTAGGATATTAGGGGGACTCTCTGTCTGAAATACGATCAAGCGAAGTTTATTTTCATAATGGATTTCAGACAACAAAACACGTAAAGGCAAAAACAAGTCATTATCTTTTATTAGCATTTCGACATAAAAACACAAAAGTGCAATCAAAACATATCAGAAGTTTCTTTCCGCACAATTGCTAACAAAAATTCTCCACCCCTCAAAATACATATCCTACTCTAAAGGAATAGAACGAACACTTGAAGCTCTGACACCTAGGAAAACAATGATTGCTCGGGTTAACCATCCGCCCGATTGATTACGCCGCACACCAATTGCTCCTTCATCAGCAACATTTCCCTGCGCAACTTCACTTCGCACATGAGCATAAACTTGAGGACGTCCCTTACCCCGACCTCGACCATTTCCACGACAGAAGACATGCCCAACGAGACTTAAAGATTGATCAGGGATATGAGGAACAGATCCTATGGATAAAGACTCAACTCAAGATAAATTCCCAACGAAATAAGCAATTCAAGCACGGGAGACACAACATTTCTGCTAAACAAACAAATAGAGGGCAGAAACGACATGTCGTCAAAACAAATAACGACACAAACACGAACGCAGGAAACAAAAGGGGCTAAAACAGATCAAAACTCTATTTTTATGTGACTATTCGAATTCCCGCCACAAGATGACGATGAACATAGAAAGAACACTCATCAGATTTCCATATTCCAATTTCTAAGAAATGAAACGATGATTGGAGAAACAGACTTCTGATCTATCCAATTTCGCAGCAAATGAGAACCAATTCACTTGCATAACGAACAAAAAAAGCAAACGACATATATATATATATATATATATATCTTTACACGAAGATCCAAATCTGAATTCCAAGCACGATCATTTAACAGAGAACAAAACTTCATATCACAAAACTAATCAACAGAAACACTTACTTGATCAGGCTGAGAGTTGGGGAATGAAAATCGAAATCCAGGCAGAAATGCTAACTGATCTCTCTTTTCTAGACTTTGAACTTTAAAAGCAAAGGGGCGGAGATGAATGAAATAGTCATCGAATCCTTTTTAGTCGTCCGATTCAAGATCAAGCACGACATGTGGCAAATTGACGGTTTCTCATTCCCATCGAAACCTGAACCGTCCGCCTTACGTCTTAATTACAAAATAGAAAGCCATTAAGACACGGCGACAACAATAATAGAAATATATCAGGCATCCCTAGAGATTAAAAATTCCTTTCGCACGAAATAAGGAAAGGCAACCACATAGTCATGCAGACATAATACAAACAAAATCATAAGGCTATGATCAGTCTAGCGACATAACGATTGGGAGAAAAAGTGACACATGTGGGTCAAAATATCACTTCCCAACTAGTCCGCTCAAAATAATATTTGCTAGCACATAATACAATTACTGCGAACAAAATGGGATAAACATGACACATGTGGGTAAAAGATCATGCCCATTGTGATCGAGACAGATGGGGTTGCTCCCGTTCACCTACAAAATACGCACGGACACACAGTCGTCCGCACAATACAAAATATGTTATCAACTCTTTTACTCGTACGAAATGAATCCCCAGATTCGGAAAATTCCTTGTTTGGATAGTTGGGGGACTCCAGAAGGGTTTATATACCCAAGACTCGTTCGAACGCACTTGAACGCTAAATATACGAGCACTTTCTATAATCATCTTTACTTAAACTCCTCAACCAAATCATTATCCTTACTTGGGGATTTAGGGGACTTGTTGAGGGAACCAGTGTCAAGTGCTCTTATTAGCCTTGCACGCGCGTTCTCATAATAGCAAATCAGTCTAAAGCACATCTCGATCGGACACGTTGACTCACATGTGTGGCTTGATTCAATGTGCCTTTCTGGAAGATTCTTTCCAAGCCAGGCTGTCGACAGCCACGAAGGCAATCCTCTCCGCTCAACCTCTATAAATAGGCACATACCCTCATCAACAAAGGTAACTTAACTGATTCCTCTTCTTTGAGTTACGAATTATCCGCTATGATTCCTGACAGGTTCATCAGACAATTTTTCAGCGGACAAATTATTTATCGCACGGACCTCTCTGTGCGATATCTTTCTTTCCCTTTACCGAATTTTAATCTTCAACAATTGTCATAGGGTAATTTGGGGGCTTTGATCTATTGTTTTCTCGTTGTCATTTGGTCTTCTTTCAATTTTTTTGCAGGTAAGCATTGGGAAATTTCATAATAATGTTTTACTCCATCAATGGTTTGGAATCTATATAACGAGGTGATTTAAACTTTCATTTATTGTGTAAATTCATTTTCCTAGGGATGAGAAGATGATCTCTTCGTGAAAATACCAAACAATGAGAACTAAAAAACAGGTCTCATCATCAAATTAATGTATCCAATAGCCCTAGCTATATCTCTGAAAGCTATATCATTTGTTTTAGTCTATTACCATTTTGCTTGATTTCTGACATATTTGATGTTCTTTGTGTTATACTAACTTTTCTTTTCAACAAAGAGGGAAGGAATGATATCTACCTTTTGTTGCAGGTGGGATGAATAGTGTCATACTCTCTGTTTCCACCTCCTTTTGGGATCACGGGAAGGGAGATCAAATTCTTTGGTCCTGCTCCTCTGTTACTGCATAAGTAACACAACGTTAGAAGTCAAGACTAGGTTGGCTCATAGTTTTACCAGTCACACATCACTTGTTTCATTTCTAGCTATACTGAATTTTCATTTGTTTTATTTTATAAAATGATTTACAAAAAGATAAAAAGAAAAAGGAAACAAAACACATCATTTAATGTAACTTTGTTACTTTGACATCTCTTTTAGGGTGTGTTCTGGAATGTAACAAGTACATTGAGTACTTTGTCTGTCTGGAGTACGTGTCAATCATTGATTGGCACGTGCAATTTACTTCCCCGTTTGGCTCCGTCATCCCCGTTAACACGTGATAATACAGGAAAATCTGTCTTAGCCAACGGAATCCAAAACATTCCGTCGGCTAAGACATTCTTCGTCAACGGAAACATAACCGTCATATAGGACAACACAACCGTCGCTTAAGATCTTCCTAGGCGACGGAAAATGATTGTCGGGAATTTCCGTCGGCTAAGTCATTCCTAGCCGACAAATCTTTTCCGTCGGTAAGTTTTCTTCGGCTTAGTAAATTTTAGGAGACGAAAATTGGCTTCGGACACTGTCCGTCGACTAAGATTTTCCTAGACGACGACAAATTTTCGTTGATAGATTTTCTGTTGGCGTAGTATGTCTTGGGCGACGAATACTGTTCCGTCGGTGTAGTGGGTCTTGGGAGACAAATTTTTCTTCTTAGCCGACAAACTTTTCTGTCGACTAAGAAATTGAATTATTCCCTGACACAACGCAGAACGAATATATTTTTGCCGACGCCTTTTGTCTTAGGCGACGAAAAATTCCGTCAGCTAATTAAACACATCATTACACCTTCTGCCCAGAAAAGAACGCAGAAGAAACATACTGAAGTCTTCCCCCCCTCCCAGCCCCCACTCCCGCACATACCCTATCTAAATCTAGTTTTTGAAGTTTTTCTTCATGAATTTGAATTGATCGATCTTTAAGAACTGCTTCTCTCCAAATTGGTATGTAACTACTTTAATTCAGCCATTTTCTTCATTTTGATATATTTTCCGACAGTCCAATTACTGGATTCCTTACTGCATGCATGATATCGATATATATATATATATATATATATATGTAACTTGATAGTGTATATACATCTTGAATATATGTTTATACGTACGTATATATTTTTATGTACATGTTCATATATATATATATATTAATATGTTAATTTGTATGTATAATTTGTGTGAATTAATATGTATAATATGTTTGTATAATTAATATATGTTTGTATACATGTGTGTATAATATTAAGTTTGTGTGTGTGTGTGTATATACACACAAAAATATATCTTTAGCTTTTTGTGTGTGTATATATGATTAATAATTATTATGTGAATAATATGTTTATTAATTCAAATTTTTGTTTTCATAGAAATCATTTGTGTATTCAAATGATGATAAAAAATAAAATGATGAATCATGTAATTAAGAATTATAATATTCTTATACGTATATTCATCAATATATTAATTCTACGTTATCCTTAGAATCTCGTTCGAGAACCATTATGTTACGACTGTGCCTAATAAAATGGTTTTCGAATTGTCCTATATTTGGACAGTTTGGGACCATATATGACATTGAGATTCTGTTTGTTGTTGGTGCGTTTCATTTTCGGTTATGAGTATATTATCTCGACAGAATCTTCCTTTATTGTTCCTCGAGTGCATATTAGGTATATAGTTATTCGTGCACTTGGGGAACTGTAGGGAGATGCAGGAGCGTTATGACCGGAGACTAAAGGAATCAGAGGAGCGTGCCTAACAACAATTCCAAGAGGTCGAACAGCGTGCCTTGCGTGCGGAGTCTATGTATAGCGCTATGCAGTCCCAATTTGCAGCTATATATGAGCGCCTAGGTATGCCGCCACCTCCTCATCCTCCACAATTTTCTCCTCCTCCTCCATAGTTTCCTCCTCCTCCTCTAGTTGTTTCTCCTCCTCCACATGTTTCCCCACAAAACAATGATGATATAGGTGGCATAGGATTGGACAATAATGCCAATTGGCATTATTGATTTTCTGCTAGTTTAGTTAAAGTGTATGAACAATTTTCTACATAGTTTATTAATTATTTTGTATATATGAACAATGTTTGTCCATCTAGTTATCATGATCAATATATGAATATGATTTCCAAATCCAATTTTCCGGTATATATGTATTTGTATGTGTTTGATTATTGTTACTAATATGTAATTTTTTGAAACAGTGAATAAAGTAATTTACACAAAAATTACATTTTTTTTACAGTAAAAAAATATTTAAGCGACGGAAACAGAACATGTCACTTAAGATAAAACACCTAACCGACGAATACAAACATATCCGTCGACTAAGAACTGATACGAATTCGTCAGTTTAAAGCTTTATCGAAGAATATTCAGTCGCCTAAGTACGGAGCAAGATTCGTCGGTAAACATACATACCGATGACATTTTCGTCGGCTAAGAAAAATTCTGTGTTCGTCGTGTAAGAAACCGTCTGACACAACCGTTACGTCGACATGTAGAAAAATATACGTCGGGTAGGAACACTTTTAGTCGACAACTTACTTCATTTTCATCGCCTAAGTGTCTACCTCACACCACTTAGGCGACGAAACTTAGACGACGAACAATCCGTCAGCCAAGATCCTAGGCGACGTATAGTAGTTCTTAGGCGACGAGTTGTTTCCGTCAGCTAGGACGATATTTCCTGTAGTGTGAGATGCGTGATTCGGTAACTCTTTCCTCCGCGATCGACGATATGAAGGATGTGTAACTTCATTAACGAACATTATAGAGGTGTGTTTGAGAACCTTTGCATCCGGTAATACCCGATCGTGTATATTCTTAAGGCATGTTTACTAACTTAGAATGAAATTGAGAGTAGTGTAATTGATTCCAGAATTGGTGAATTTTGGCGTTTACTAACATATGTCAAGGTATATGAATGGATGTGAATCCCACTTGCTTATCAGGAATCGATTCCTGATGAAACTCCTTATTCGATACCCAAAGGGAGATGGGTATCAAAATCAAGGTAATGTAATCAACTTTTTCTCCCCAAAATATCCTCACATAATTATAATAGTTCTAAAGTACCCAACCCTAAAAATATATATTTGTTGAAGGAATTTACATTCATATTCTTGATGATGTGTCTTGACCGAATCTTTTCCTTATTAGACTAGAATATCTCTTACATATCTATCCCTGATTTACAAGGATTCTCTATGTAATGCCTATATAAAGGCCAATCTATCAATGAATGAGTAGACATTTTTCTCTCGTATTCTCATACTCTACAACACGTTATCAGATTTGGTGCCTTAACCAAGAGACAATAAGCCAATCATCCCGAAAACCTTCGAAAACCCAAACTTTTTCCCAAAACTCTAATTTGCCCGTTTCATTTTTCCCGATTTCCGGCCGGATTTTCTTCTGTCCACGGCCGAAATTACATATCCATAGAAAACCCTCGACGTCCCGGTTCCAACCCCACCGGTCTCACCCCGAGAACTAGCCGGAAAGTACCTGAACCAGCCGTTGGAATTTTCCAGACCTCCACCGCCACCGACCACTGGTTCACTGCCTTCCCGTGCTCTAATCGACCTAATTTTTGGACAGCAGCTTCCTCTTTCAGTGGTGCTCCTCCTGTGAAAATTTCACCTCCAAACCCGAAACAGAAGTAAGTGAAAAGTTGTTTTCTCCTTTTGGCAGCTTCTAGAAACCAAAAATCTCAAGATTACTCATATTCCAAGGAAAACCAGAAAGGTTCCCAGCCCTCGATCGAAGCCTGCCATCGACTCAAATTTATTAGAGGTAAATTTTTAATTAAGGTTACTACTTTTTGAATTTCAATTCATAGTTCGGGCTTAGTAGCATTTCCATCTATCTCCTCTCTATGACAGGATTGGGTTTTAGGGGGGGAATAGGGTTTGAAAGTTTTTTTGGGGCTCCCATCCTCTATTAAAATTTGTGACTATGACATATGTGTCACCATAAATCTGCGGCTACGATTATGTGTCGTTACGACAGTTGTGAGCGTCGTCTACAAGGGAAGAATTGATTGTGACTGCGCTAACGAGTCACATACTTTTATTTGCATCGATTTTACAACCACATCCTTGGTTTATTAACTAATTCCAATCCCCTTGTCTTTTGTAGATGACTGAGCCATCCAGGTCGGAGTACGAGATCCTTGATAACCGAGGTAAGGAATATCACCGATGGGTGTCCGATGTGACAAATATGTTCATCGGTAAGTGGTTGACAACCACCATCTTTCCACCGCCGAATGGCCCTTTAGCAAGTGGCGAGGCCAAGGCACAAGTCCTCATGTTTCTGAGGTGCCACATTCATCCAACTCTAAAGAAACAATACCTGAAAAGGAAAGACTCCAAAGATCTATGGGATGTCTTGAAGCAACGCTTCAACAACGTACATGATATACTCATTCCAGAGTTGATTACTTGTTGGGAATCCATTAGACTAATGGACTTTGCTAAAGTTGAGGATTACAATCAAGCTATGTTAGACCTCCAAGCAAAATTAAGCTTTTGTGGCGTCAAGAAAACTGATAAAGATATGATTGAGAAGACTTTATACACTTTTCTGACATCGATGAACTTACTTAGTCATCAATATCACCTTGAGTATGAGCAGAACCTCATTACGTCGTTCAGTGACCTCATATGCGTGCTAGCAAACAAAGAGCGGCACCAAGAGATTATCCTCAATAATAATGTAAGGTCGGTTGGGACTAAGAAGATTCCTGAGTCCAATCAAACTAGTGGAGGTAAAGCTCCAAGGAAAAGAGGAAACATAAAACCTGCACCATAAGAATGTGAGCAGAATCAGCCACATGGTCGCTGTAATCCCAATAATCGGCGTGTAAACAACCGCAGCAACGCTTGGAGGAGTGATGACAGAAATTCCGCCCCTCCTAGGAACAATAACCGCGGCCATGGCCACCAAGGTGAGAAATTTGGCCAAGGCTGAAATCCTCCCTCTAACTCGAACCAGAAGAGGAGATCTCCATGTTATATTTGTAGATCTACCGTTCACTTGCATCATGATTGCCGTGCTAGCAAAAAAATCTATTGATACCTACAGAAGACACAAGCACTACTTAGCTCAAGAAGCTAACTTTATTGGGAGAGATGACATTGGTGCCGAGCCTTCCACCAATCTCACCATAGCAGATTTCGAAACTAAGAAGCAAGCTGGTCCTGCGCACATGGATGCTGCGGATTTTCATTAAGCTCTTTTGATTAGATGTTTTTTCTCTATTATTTTTTGTTTAACACTTGTTTAGCCACAATTATTTTTGACTTTTCAGTCAGTTTTTATGGAATTAGACATCATTTGATGTATTTTTGAGTTGACATTAATAAAATCTCTCATTTACGTTTTACAATATTTAGTTGATTGAGAATTTATTCTCTTATAAATGGTTCAAATTGCACAAAGCTATAAGCTTCATAACATGGCAAATATACTAAATTCACATATTTTCGCGGTCTTATAATTGGTTATGACATAAAGAATGGCAAAAAATATGCAAAAATTACGAAAAAGGGTGAAAAAAATACTAAGGCAGTAAACTGCCGTGTTTTGGCACTGTCACAGCACCCTTGAGCGTCTATGCTGCGCGCTATGCGTGCTGGGCGGCTGCCTGCGCCCCTAGAGGGCTCTTGCCATAACTTGCAGAGCCCATGTTGGCGGGAGGCCCTTGCCGCGCCCCGACCATGCCCATGCGCGCTGCTGGGTGCTGCTGCGCGTCGCTGAGCCTCTACCGCGCCCCTGCCCGCCGCCTTGCACTCCCGCGCCCCTGACTACGTCCCTAGTGGACTTCTGCCTTCTGCCAGCACTGTAAGCGCACATCTAGCACTTTTTCGATGCTACTGCCAAGCCTCTTGGCCGACCAAATTGCTGTAACTTCATGAAATTAATTTTCATGCCTTGTAATTGCACTCATTCGGTATTCGCCTTGTCTTAATCCAAGACTAACTATTTTCGCACCTTTATGTAGATGTCTCATGGCAAAATTGAGTGTCTAGCTGACAGTGGGACTACCCACACTATTCTACGGAATATGCTATTATTTACGGACTTTGTGCCTCATAAATCTTCAATGACAACCATGATTGGTTCCTCGCCTGTAATTCAAGGCAGAGACATTGCGCAGTTCTTATTGCCAAATGGCAAAATGATACATGTCACTGACGAGCTTTACGCGCCCAAGGCCAATCAAACCTTGCTATCATTTAGAGACATTCGTGCCAACGGATTTCACCTGGAGATTTTCAATTAGAATGGACAAGAGTTTTTGTTTATCACCTCTAATGATTGCGGTCGTAAACGTATCTTAGAAAAGCTCATGAGTCAAACTAGAGGTTTGTATCTTACAACCATTAGGATCATCGAATCTTCTGCAGTTTCTCGCAACTTCTGTGACTCTGACTCATACAAGCTTTAACATGATTGTTTGGGACATCCCAAACGTGACATGATGATCCGAATTCTCAAGAATTCACATGGACTTCTATTTTTTCGAGCACTAAAGCGTGTTGGAACTCCTCCTTCCACCGAAATAGGTGATGTGGCCGTGCATGATGCACTTGTCATAGGCTCGGCCTCCAAGACCATTGCCGAGACTCCAAATGCCTCTATGGCTATCTCTAATGCTCACCACTCGTTTTGCAAAGCTTGTTCACTAGCCAAATTGAATGCAAGACCATCTTTTGCTAGTGATTCTAAACAAAACATTTCATTCCTATAAAGAATCCCAGGTGATATTTGTGGACCAATCAAACCAGAGTGCGGACCATTTCGATATTTTATGGTTCTGGTTTATGCATCAACGCGTTGGTCACACATTGCTTTGCTATCCACAAGAAACGTTGCATTTGCTAAACTCCTAGCTCAAATTATTAAGCTTCGGGCTCACCACCCTAATCATTCAATCACATCTATTTGATTGGACAATGTTGGAGAGTTTACATCTAAGTCTTTTAATGACTGTTGCATGTCTATCGGGATTGAAGTAGAACATCTCGTACCCCATGTGCATTCACAAAATAGTCTTGTAGAAGCTACAATTGATTGCACGGGTCATGGTGATGCGCACCAACTTGCCTATTTCTGCTTGAGGTTATACAATTTTACATGCAGTTGTACTTATTTGGCTTAGACTCACTGTAACCCAACCATTTAGTGCGTACCAGTTGGTAACTGGATATGAGCATGATATTTCACACTTACTCATATTTGGTTACGCGGTTTATGTGTCTATTACGCCTCCACTGCGTACTAAGATGGGTCTTCAAAGACGATTAAGTATTTATGTTGGCTATCCACATCCTACGATTGTTCGCTATTTAAAATTTTTGACAAGAGATCTCTTTACTGCGAGATTCACAAATTGTCGCTTTGATGAGACATTCTTCCCGCCGTTAGGGGGAGACTTGACCGTTTTTGTTCCAATTGAACGTCGAGAATTAACATGGTCTGACCCCACTATGTCTCATTATGATCCCTAAACGTCTAATAGTGATTTAGAAGTTCAACACATTCTCGATCTTGGAAGAGTTGCAGATTCGATGCCTGACTCTTTTACCAATATCGCGAAAGTGACGAGATCAATTATACATCCTGTAAATGTTCCTGCAAGGTTAGATGTCCCAAGTAAAGGGACATTTCCGGCCGCACCCGAGCTTGGCAATGCCATCATTGACGTGCCAGATGTCCACGATGGAGGTGTGGCCGCGGCCTCTGCTCCCACCAGGAATAGGGGGAGACATGTTGGTTCAACAAATATTGTGCTTAGAAAAAGGCATGATAGTAAGACACTAAATGATCTACTCATCATCAACACTGTGAATCCTTCACATGAGATTGTCTCTGACTATAGTTATGTCCAAGAATCAATGTTAGTGTATCTGGAGGACCCTTGGATCCAATGTTGATGTTGAAGAACAAAGAAATCTCACTAAAGTATACTGATACGCACAGTATGATGGAAAGAACTTCTATGACTATTGATGATGTTTTTGCTTATTCCGTCGCTCAAGACATTATCGACAACGATGAGATTAAACCGCGCTCCGTTGCAGAACGCCAACGTCGAGCAGATTGGCCGAAATGGAAGGATGCAATCCAGGCTGAACTAGACTCTCTAGCAAAAAGGCAAGTTTTCGGTCCAGTAGTGTCATGCCCATCGAATATTAAGCCTGTTGGACATAAATGAGTCTTTGTTCGAAAGCGAAACGAGAAACATGAAGTCATGCGCTATAAAGCACGACTCGTGGTGCAAGGATTTTCTCAACGCCTTAAAATTGACTACGAGGAGACATATTCTCCCGTTATGGACGTCATTACCTTTCTCTACTTATTCAGTTTAGTAGTGTCCGAAAAACTGAGCATGCAGCTTATGAATGTGGTTACTGAATATCTCTATAGGAATCTTGATTGGGAAGAGATATAAGAATGACAATCTTTGTCCATGCGTGAAAGAACAAATACCAGATTTGTTATAGTAGTAGTCTATGTTGATGACATGAACATCATCGGTAATCTCAAAGAAATTTATGAGATCGACAGACCGTGACCTACTTGAAATCCGAGTTTGAGATGAAAGATCTTGGGAAAACTCGATTTTGCCTAGGCTTAGAGCTAGAGCATCGAGAGACTGGAATATTAATTCATCAGTTAGCTTATTCCTTGGGGCAGAAATTTTGTACCTAAGTGCTATCGGTTCAATGCACAAGACCAGATATTGTATTCTCAGTAAACTTGTTAACTAGGTTTAGGTCTACGCCTACGCAACGTCATTGGACCGGTGTTAAACATATCTTCAGGTACTTGAAGGGTTCAATTGATTTGGGTTTGTTTTTCCCTTACAAAACTGAAGTGAAAGACATGAATGTCGATGTCCCTGTTGATGGCAACACTACCGTCACATTGGCTGAGCCCCTAAGGGCCCCTGCCGTGCCCAGTAGTGCCTCAACAGCATTAGGCAGCGCATAACTCGCCCCTGCCGCAATCTGCCTCGCCCGGCAGCATGCAACTCGCCCCTAGCGTGCCCTGCCGAGCCTGCCGTACTTCAGCGCGCCCCTGTGCGCATAGCCCTGCAACTGAGCCCTTGCCACACACAACCGCACCCCTGTGCGTCCTCGAGAGCTTCTAATGTCTCAAACGAGCAGATTTTTTCCCCCAACCAAAATAAGCTTATGAAGCTTCTTCTAGCTCAAAATTGATGCAATACGGTATTGTACCTTATTCTGAAACACCGAATAATGTGTTAGTCGGATTTGCTGATGCTGGGTATCTTTCTATTCACAGAAAGGACGTTCCCAAACTGGTTATGTGTTCACCATTGGGACTACGGCGATTTCTTGGAGATTTACCAAGCAAACCCTTGTTGCTACTTCCTCGAATTATTCAGATATTATTGCACTACATGAAGCAGTCAAAGAAAATATTTGACTTCGCTCTATGGTATCTCAAATTCGAGAGTCAAGTGGGTTGACATCTACCACTGATGCACAAACTTGTATCTATGAAGACAATGCTGCATGTATTGAACAAATGAAGTTAAGATTCATCAAGGGTGATAATACTAAGCATATCTCGCCTAAGTTCTTCTACAATTAACATCAACAATAACATTTAAATATCCAAGTGAACCAAGTGAGTTCCGAAGATAATGTAGCAGATTTGTTCACCAAATCTCTACCCAAATCTACCCTTGAGAAGCATGTGCGAAATATTAGTATGCGTCGCTTATTTGAACTTCATAATTGATTTAATTATCAGGGGGAGTTGATTGTGTAGACATCAGGAGGAGTCTACTTCACATGTTTTACATTTAAGTTGTAGTTGGCGCGTTGTGCTATTTTTCCCTTCGACCAAGTCTTTTGTTTTTACCCAAGAGGTTTTTATTTTACTTGACAAAGTTTTTAATGAGGCAACATTAATGCGCCATGTGATTCTGGTACGCGACACAAGAGAGAGGGTTGAAGAAATTTACATCGATCCATATCCTTGATGATGTGTCTTGACCGAATCTTCTCCTTATTAGACTAGAATATCTCTTAGATATTTATCCCTGATTTACATGGATTCTCTATATAATGCCTATATAAAGGCAATCTATCAATAATGAGTAGACATTTTTCTCTCGTATTCTCATATTCTACAACAATATTATATTTTAAGGGTGTATTTTAAATTCAGTTCTTGTAGAGGTATTTTAGTAATCAAATTAGTTTTAATTCTGATTTCATATGATAAGTAAATAACATCAATCGTAATTAGTTTAATTCATATTTTGATTCATTACGGTAAGTAAACAGTAGAATGATATGAAACATTCTCCTACCGATTCTTGTTGATACCGATTGTTGTTGATACTGATTCATGATCATTTTCATTCCAAGTTAGTAAATCCTTGAGACAAAAGCATAAATCATTTGAAGGTAGAATCAGATCTGGATTCGGGATTCGGCGGTCTTCTGCTGAACCACAGAGGGATTTTCACGAACCACCGTTGGATTCCCGACGATTTTCGAAACCTTGAGCCATTGTCGTACTTGATTCATACAAGGTTAGTTTGTTATTAGTATGAAACTATAATTGAAATTGTGTATATCTACTGTTATTTGCACGATCGTGATGTGAAAAATTAAAGGTCTGTGTGGGTTAGGGTGTTGATAGCAAGAAGATACGTAATCGCTTTGTTGTTCTTTGCAAGAAGGAATATAATTGTTGTTCTTTATTTTGAATTGAATTACTGCAAATTTTGGTGCTTTATGGTTCAGCAAGTGAGAAATGTGGAGCTGAGTGGGTTTTGATATTGGGTTTATTTGTATCTGTTCGTTTCTGAATGTGTTCTTCGATGAAAATGTGGAAATGCTATCTTTCACTGTATCCATGTTTTGCCTGTGTTTCATATTACTCTGATGGTATCAAATCATGCATGCTTCATACCTGAATAATTTGGCTACATAAAAACAACTAGTAAGCAATTTTTGAATGTTTTTAACTGCTCATCTATTTCACTATATCCATGAAATTTTACTAGCACATTAACCATTTTGATATTAGGAGCAGATTTTACTTCTATATATTATTTCTCGTGTCAAATCTGGGCATTGTGTGCTATGTTCAAAAGCACATGTCTGATGAGCGATCATATCATGACATTTGTACATTGTAATTATTAACAGTAATGATCATTTTAATTTGTGAGGTTTGTTCTTATTGTATCTATGAACTTAGTATCAGGCTTTTATGCTGAAAATAGGACTTCATAAAGGGTGGCATGGTTCCAGTTTTTGCCTCATCATTTAGGGAGGCAATCTACAAGCTGAAATGTCAGTGTGAGTTCTGCATATGTTTCATGTTTATTGTCAATGTATATTTTTGTTATAGTTATTCAATGAAATTATTCATTCCTCATTTATGTTGCTCTGCTAGCTTTATCACTGGTGGGTACTAACTACCGCTTCAAGATTTTCTAAGTACTTCAGCTGTCAACTGCAATATTGTTCTTCCTTTACTGCTTCTATTTTTTTTGAAATTTTGAGTCTAGATAGGGTATTCTTGATCCTCTCATGTGTCTCTAGTTTAGCTGAGCTTTCAATTTTTTTAACAGTTCTTCCTTTACTGCTTCTATTTTTTGAAATTTTGCTACTGTCATTCAAAAAAATGTTGCTCAAATTGATGAGTGAGTCTTGTGGGAGATGCAATTTTTAATTATCTTATAAAATTCACAGATCATTAGCAGAAAATATGTTATCATGATATGCTTACTACTTTGTTGTGATTTCAGAGGACATGGGAAAATTAAATTGTATGTACAACAGTCAAGCTCAAGCTCAAAGCATGTACATGTTTTAGTTAATACATTTCCACAGTTAAAATAATAGGCTAATTACTTATTATTATTGTACCAGTTGTGACTACTTATGATAAGAAAATAGCAGCATGCTGTTCATATTTTGGAGCTATGGTTACCTCATAGTTGTATGGACTGTTTATCTGTTTGAGCCATACATACATTGCTAATACAGCCAGGAGCCTAGTGGCTGCTTCAGTACATGCAATAATTATGTAAATTGTACGTCATCTGTGATCATATACTTGTCCCAAGTTCAAAGTAAGGTTTTTCTGGGTTTGTGTTATTTTTACAGTTTGTGTTGTGTTGAATGTAAAGTTTTAGTCTTTGTTTTGTTGAAGTTTTAGTCATTGTTCAGTTTGATGTGTCTAGAGCATTTGGGATTTTATAAAAAAAAGTAGTTGTTGTTCAATTTGGACTTGGAAAGGTTCTGGCTTTCGATTTTAGTGTCTTATTTGGATTTTGTATTGGTTGTGTGAGCAGTGGCTCCAGCAGTGAAGCCTGTGTATTGCTTTTGGCTACGTCTGGGTCTGTAAAGGAAAGTAAAGACTTAGAGTAGGGTTAGTTTCACAGTTGCTCACATATGCTCTATGTGATTTTCACCCGTTTGTAAGTTTTCTCGAAGCATGTTAGTTAATTGATATGATTTCAATTTAAACTTCATTTCTAGTTATGATTGTGTGAGTCCAACTGCAATTTGGTTCTCTGAATAAGAACTAACTGACCTAATGCAATGTGTGCAGGTTGCCCTTATCAAAGAAGAGTTGCAGCTGTGGGGTGGAATTCTTGTTGTTCTGTATATATTGATAAGTTAGTAAATATGTTCTATTCTACATATTAAGATACAATACAAAGTATATGAAGGTGCCAACGGGCTTTTGTGTATGGATATATGGATTTAACAAGAATATATGAATCATTAATTTGACACACAAATGTGTATTGAGTATTGACTAATGCAAATGGCAGAGTACAATGAAGAAACAACGGTTGTGCAAATTTTATCCAAGTTTATGCAACATGCAATTCACACTACATAACATGTACCAATCACTGGACAGTTTGTAGCTTGTTTTGTCGTCGAATCTCAATTCACGCAACATAATAAATAATAAATGACACGACCCACCCCGAATTTCACCCTGAAACCCGGAGTAACTCGTACGGGGACCACCTCCAAGGAAGATATTACCGAAAAATCGGCATAACCTCCCTCGAAAATGGACAACCCTTCCTAAAGAAAACCTGCAAACACTTCCAAAAATTTTAATCCAACCTTAACTCCTGGAGCCTACGTGCTCCCCAAATACAACTACCACCAACAACACAGCATTATCCAAACATCAAAATAAAATTATCCAAAAGATAACATAAATCCTCCAACAAATATTCTAAGACGTCAACAAGTCTTCACCCACAACCGAAATAATATACATTAAACCCAAGTATTCAAAGCTACTAAACACTAGCTGAAAAATGAAACCACAAGTAGGTTAAACAGGAACCTACTGATGAAAAGTGGTGGAAATGCGGGTGACTATGCCTCGTCTCCTACTAGGTCCAACCCGAACTCTGCAGACTGGGCATTTTAAAACGAAGGGCCCAGGGGAACATTTGAACACGTTAGAGTGAGTGGACAAAAATAAAATAAAGGAAATAATTCTTTATGCTTTCCCAATTTTTACTTTTTCATAAAAACAATATGCTGCATGCGACAGCTTAAAGCGCTCAACACGAAAACTGGAATTTCATGACTAGCTCCGGCCAGTCTCCAACGCTCAATAAAATACAGCCTCTCAGGCTAAAATAAAATATGTATGTATTACACTTGTCATATCCCTTGTATGAATTTTCTTGAAACAACTCAAACAAATAGAAAATTCACACAAGGCTACAACGCTTGCGTTTAACGCTCACGTTGCACCATAATGGCATTTTACCTCATTATGGTGGAAAAGACGGTGTATAAATATCCGCGCATATCCCCTATATAAATTATTATTTTTATATAGGGCTACAACGATTGCGTCTAACGCTCACGTTGCACCATAATGGAATTTTACCTCAGTATGGTGGAAAAGCACGGTGTATAAATATACGCGCATATCCCCTATATAAATTATTATTTTTATATAGGGCTACAACGATTGCGTCTAACGCTCACGTTGCACCATAATGGAATTTTACCTCATTATGGTGGAAAAGCACGTATAGCTAGCTAACATTCCCCCATATACATATTATTCTCATAATCATCCAAATATGGATATATATACATACTCACCGAAATTCTCAATTTCGGTTATTTTCCAACAATAATGGAAATTGCCAATTATCATAAAAAGCAATACGCACACGACTCTACCGAAAATCTTATTTTCGGTAACTTTCCAAATAACACGATAGCCATTATAAATGAGAACATTTACTTCTGAAAATGACTTCGCGATAATAGACAATCCATAAATTGATATTCAATAAAATCAATCATTTAATGTAGAATCACCGCATGCATATGTTTTAAATCAAAAGTCCACTCACAGTATGAGGCCTAAGCCCTCCAATGCTCGGAATACTCCTCGAGCGCTGCCTCCAACTAATCACACTCTATAGCCAATCCCACGTCTGACGATAAACAGAAGAATAAATTGGTCAGACCGGACTCCAATAATCATTAACGATTCGACTTCTTCCTAGTTGACTAGGTTTACTGAGTTGACCAGAATTGACCAAGTTTGACCAATTGATTTATGATTAGCCAACTAACGATGCCTCGACAATTTCCACCTTAACCCTCGACTTAACAAATCGGGTTACCTTGATTACTCTAACCATCCAATTTAATTCCAACAACCATCTTAATAATTCAATTACAATTGATTCTTCATCCAAACAATCCTCAATCACTTTCTCTCTATACTACTTCACACCATAAATCACTAAGGGCACCTAAAATGGGTTTCCATAAATAGAAAGTTTCCAAATCGGCCAACGGAGAGGGGTTATGTGCTGTATATGTACATGCCCACCTCCAATCTAACACGAGGCCTTTTGGTGGCTCAGCGGCTTCGAAGGGGATGGATACTCCGAGGTTAAGCATGTTGATGCTAGAGCAATCCCAGGATGGGTGACCTCCTGGGAAGCTGCTCCCGAGCTGCCGGAAACAAAACCGTGAGGGCCGATGGTGAATATGTCATGGGAGCAGTTTAAGACTCTTCTTGGGGCAGTATTTCAGTCGAGGGGATGGGTACTCCGAGGTTAAGCATGTTGATGCTAGAGCAATCCCAAGATGGGTGACCTACTGGGAAGCTGCTCCTGAGCTGCCGGAAACAAAACCGTGAGGGCCGGCGGGGGCCCAAAACGGACAATATCGTGTTACGGCGGAATGGGTCCTGGGATGTGACAAATGGTATCAGAGCCACTCTGCCGTGTGGCGCGAGTGTGCCGACGAGGGCGTCGGACTCCCAAGGGGGGTGGATTGTAATATCCCACATTGGCCAACGGAGAGGGGTTATGTGCTGTATATGTACATGCCCACCTCCAATCTAATGCGAGGCCTTTTGGTGGCTCAGCGGCTTCGGAGGGGATGGGTACTCCGAGGTTAAGCATGTTGATGCTAGAGCAATCCCAAGATGGGTGACCTACTGGGAAGCTGCTCCTGAGCTGCCGGAAACAAAACCGTGAGGGCCGGCGGGCCCAAAGCGGACAATATCATGTTACGGCGGAATGGGTCATGGGATGTGACAATGGTATCACAGCCACTCTGCCGTGTGGCGCGAGTGTGCCGACGAGGGCGTCGGACTCCCAAAGGGGTGGATTGTAATATCCCACATCGGCCAACGGAGAGGGGTTATGTGCTGTATATGTACATGCCCACCTCCAATCTAACACGAGGCCTTTTGGTGGCTCAGCGGCTTCGGAGGGGATGGATACTCCGAGGTTAAGCATGTTGATGCTAGAGCAATCCCAGGATGGGTGACCTCTTGGGAAGCTGCTCCTGAGCTGCCGGAAACAAAACCGTGAAGGCTGATGGATTTGTCACATCCCAGAACCCATTCCGCCGTAACACGATATTGTCCGCTTTGGACCCGCCGGCCCTCACGGTTTTGTTTCCGGCAGCTTAGGAGCAACTTCCCAGTAGGTCACCCATCATGGGATTGCTCTAGCATCAACATGCTTAACCTCGGAGTACTCATCCCCTCCCAAGCCGCTGAGCCACCAAAAGGCCTCGCATTAGATTGGAGGTGGGCATGTACATATACAACACATAACCCCTCTCCGTTGGCCGATGTGAGATATTACAATCCACCCCCCTTGGGAGTCCGACGCCCTCGTCGGCACACTCGTGCCACACAGCAGAGTGGCTCTGATACTATTGTCACATCCCAGGACTCATTCCGCCGTAACACGATATTGTCCGCTTTGGGCCCGCCGGCCCTCACGGTTTTGTTTCCGGCAGCTCAGGAGCAGCTTCCCAGTATGTCACCCATCCTGGGATTGCTCTAGCATCAACATGCTTAACCTCGGAGTACCCATCCCCTCAAAGGCCTCGCGTTAGATTGGAGGTGGGCATGTACATATACAGCACATAACCCCTCTCCGTTGGCCGATGTGGGATATTACAATCCACCCCCCTTGGGAGTCCGACGTCCTCGTCGGCACACTTGCGCCACACGGCAGAGTGGCTCTGATACCATTGTCACATCCCAGGACCCATTCCGCCGTAACACGATATTGTCCGCTTTGGGCCCGCCGGCCCTCACGGTTTTGTTTCCGACAGCTCAGGAGCAGCTTCCCAGTAGGTCACCCATCTTGGGATTGCTCTAGCATCAACATGCTTAACCTCGGAGTACCCATCCCCTCCGAAGCCGCTGAGCCACCAAAATGCCTCGCATTAGATTGGAGGTGGGCATGTACATATACAGCACATAACCCCTCTCCGTTGGCCGATGTGGGATATTACAATAAAAATTTTGTATAATCACAAATCACTCGACAATAAAACAAAAGAAAAAATTATATCACAATAGTATGCATGTTGTGATTCCAATGATTAAAATTCACAAAATGAAAATTCGACCGTCAGATATGATCAGTATAGTGAAACATGGCTATGATATAAAATTCAACTGTATTCGGTAACATTCAGGGCTTGATCAAGACAGTTAACTCTAAATCAACGTCACTTATCATACAGAAATACTCTTACCAACCCCTCTGTGATCTAATTTGGTAGATCATTCCGCACATTACACTCTCACATAGATGAGACGTAACCACCTATGTAATATTATGGGACGTTTACCTCTCGATGATAGGGATCTCCAAAAGGAAGATTAAGCATAAATAAGGTTGACCGCTTTTATCGGGACCCAGACGTTACTCAAAATTCATAATTTTTCAACTATAGTCGCATTTCACTATAACGATCACATTCTATTTCACACGATTTTTAAAAATTTTGCATCCTTGGTACTGTTGGTTCACAAATATCTACACTTGCTTATAACCTACTAAACAAGTTATACTACATTAGTAGGCACGTTGTGATTTCAATGACTAAAATTCACATAATGAAAATCTGATCGTCCTATATGATCACTATAGCGAAACATGAGTATGGTAAAAAATTCAACTAGATTTGGCAACGTATGAGACTTGATCGAAGCGGTCAACCCTCATTCATCGTCACTTAACACATGAAAACGCTCTTACCTACCTCTCTGTGACCTTGTTTGGCGATTCTTCCACATATTAAACTCTCACATAGATGAGATGTAACCACCTATGTAAAAATTTGAAGACGTTTACCTCTCGAAGATATGGCTCCTTATAGGGAAGATTAAGCGTAAAATGGGTTGACCGTTTTTATCGGGACCTAGGCGTTACCCGAAATACGTGATTTTTCAACCATAGTAGTATTTCACCGTACCGATCAATTATTATTTCACAAGATTTTTGAAAATTTTGTTTCCTTTGTATAGTTGGTTTACAAGGTTGTACACTTGCTTATAACCTACTATATAAGTTAATACAATATTAGTAGGCATGTTGTGATTCCAATGAATAAAATTCACATAATGAAAATCTGACAGTCAGATATGATAACTATAGCGAAACATGCCTATGGTAAAAAATTCAACTGGATTCGGCAACGTTCGGGACTTGATTGAAGCGGTCAATCTTAATCCATCCTCACTTAACACATGAAAACGCTCTTACCTACCTCTCCGTGACTTAGTTTGGTCGATTCTTCTGCACATTAAACTCTCACATAGATGATATGTATCCACCAATGTATAAATTTGAGGACGTTTATCTCCCGAAGATAGGGCTCCTCATTGGGAAGATTAAGCGTAAAATGTGTTGACCGCTTTTATCGTGACCTAGGTGTTACCCAAAATATGTGATTTTTTAACCATAACCATATTTCACTGTACCGATTAAGTCCTATTTCACAAGATTTTTGAAAATTTTGCTTCATTTGTATAGTTGGTTTACAAAGTTGTACACTTACAAATAACTTACTAAACAAGTTATACCACATTAGTAGACACGTTATGATTCCAATGACTAAAATTCACATAATGAAAATCTGACCGTCTGATATGATCATTATAACAAAATATGGCTATGGTATAAAATTCAACTGGATTCGGCAATGTTCGGGGCTCGATCGAAGCGGTCAACCCTAATCTATCGTTATTTATCACATAGAAACGCTTTTATCTACCTATCCGTGACCTATTTTGGTCGATTCTTGCACACATTAAACTCTCACATGGATGAGACGTAACCACACATATAAAAATTTAGAGACATTTACATCCCAATAGGGCTCCCCCATATGAAATATCAAACATAAAAAAGTCAACTGTTTTTATGAGAACCCAAGCGTTACCATAAATACGTGTTTTTTCAACCATAGCTGTATTTGTTATTTGTAGTGTAGGTAATAGCGTTATGACAATTTTGTGCGAGGATGTAAAAAACACCTTCGTTTCGGACATATTATTGCAAACTTTCAACCAAGGCAACGATGCACTATTTTGAGACATTATGGGTTCCTCTATTTACTATAATAACAATTCAACAACAATATATGGAAGGAAATGTTCTCATCATAGAAACATATGTGATCCTTCAGATTGGGATCCACAGGCACGCCCACCTGATATTGGATTAATGAGAACCTATAACAGGCTAAGCATTTCCAACTGTACATAAATACTTGGGGGATTTATTTATAGATCCTAATGTCATTACACAAAGTGTCCTAGTTCAGGCCTTGCGTTCATCCATGATTTAAATTTTATGTCAGCTAGTATAGTGCAGTAGAGGTAGGGACTTAAATGTGATGTATCTCCTGCATTATGGAAAAACAAGATGATTAAATAGTTATATAAACATTTGAATTGCATTTAGTAACACGAAAACGGCAATGCTTTTTGGATCCGTTAACAAATGGAATAAAAAAAAAACTCGGACGGATCTGACTTCTGAAAATTTGTTTCAAGCTAAAAGAGCTCGAGTACAACCAACGACTTTCTATGCAGTACGTTGAAGGGGTTGAAGGGAATGAACAGTATAAATGGATTTGGCTAAACACTATTAATCTTAATGTAGAAGGAAGTGAAAGCTGACACTGACCCGTAAAAGACAAGCAGAAAGATAATACTTGTAGTTATCATAACTTAAACTAGTGCAAAATAACCAAGACATGCCTAGTTCAGAACATTGATATCTCCCCGATCATCTTATCTGGCATGGACAAGAATGATACAATGATCGGAGAGTTGCAGAACTCACTAACACTGGTCAATGTCGTGAAAAGTAATTAGCGATTCATAAACATATAACAAGTTGAACTCATGCATCAATAATCAGTACCAGTGGTCTGTTAAGTTCTAGTAAATAAAGAAAACAGAGCCACACAACAAGCAATTTAGGAAGGAGAAATAAATACCAAGGCACATAAGATTTACCTTAGAGCTTTAAAACCCATGTCCATGAGGTTTGCTCGTTGCTCATCATCACCGTCAGGGAACTTCTCAAGTTCCTTACTATAATAAAGAATATCATCCTGTAAATGCATATAATTGAACAATCACATAGCGTTTAGGTTTTAGGGTTTAGGGTTTAACCCTAAAAACCCTAAACCCTAAACCCAACTAGCAGCTTAAAAATCGTTTATAGAGAAGCAACTCTGGAAATAGTAAACCAAGAGAAAAATCCAAGTAAATGCATTAATGATAAAACAGAACACAACCATCAATCATGGATTATCCTTTCTCTCAAGTCACAGATGAAAAAAAAGAAAAAAAAGAAGAAAAAAAGAAGAGTTTTCTACATTATCACCCTTCATTTTCAGTTCAATATTTTATAAATGCTTATACAAGCATATAGTACTAACATTCAGAGATAAACTCCACCATGGAATATCTAATAGATACATACCTTACCATAACACTATCAACGTCTGCTTTGCTCTTGGGACCATAAACAAAAATCCTTGTAAGGCTTAGTATGTCACGGTAGTCAACTATTCTCAGAACTTCTTCACCAGAAATTCAAGAAGGCAAGTCTTCTTCAGCTGTATACGATGGAGTTGTTCTGACCAAAGGTTGTAGATCCATGGGTGTAAATTTTTTTGCCGCACCAAGTATGACACAAGTGATAGCCATTGCATATGAAATTCCTCCAAACCCCGTATGTGATACAAAAAGGTAAGATCTTGCCGAGCTACAGTAAAAAAATTATTTGTATCAAATTATAATATTTAATAAATGGAAACAGATTCAAAAATCAAATACCAACACATGGGATTAAAAGAATCATGCTTGCTACAAACCTAATGAATGAAAATCAAATATCAATCGCCCTTAACATGCCAAAGTTATACATCAAAAAGAGAAAAATGAAATTAATTGTGCAACTTCATGATGGAAATTGACCATTACTAACAGATCTCTGACTCCTGGTTCGAATGAAAAATATTAAATAAAAAAATAATTAGAAAAGCCGCCTTCATCCCAACATTTTATCTAAAGAACAGGTCCTTAACTAGGTAACTTTCTAGGGAAACACAGAAATCCTGAGGCACATTTATTTTACTGGAGATGGTCAAGAACATTCAACATTATCCTTGAAAGCTGCATATGTTGTGGATTATACCGGTGGTGATTCATGTTTACATACTTTCCATTCTCAATTTGTTTCAATGACTTGGCTAACGTGATATCTCTGACAAATATTTCATAACTTGGTACAAAATTTAACTTATAGAGAGCATGCCAGAGATGAATACTTACTCATTGACGCAATATTAGATTGCATCCACATTCGAAGATAAAGCCTCTCTCTCTAGTTGATGGGATTCTCCTATACCAAATATTGTAACCCTCAACTTTCAAAGAAGCATGTACTTCAGCTGGAGTCTTCACATCATCCGCAAAGATGTTTTCCAAGTATCCTATGACACTAGATTGGTTCAACAAAGGGTTATACTCCTCCCGATGTAAAAGCAAACGGCCATCAGATCTTCTGACCTCAGATAATATATCTTTTTTTAGTCACGCTTCCATGTGTTCTACCTGCATAAAGTTGCAATAAACTGAAATTTGAGAAGCACTTAGATGATGACATACAACTGGGCCAGTGATTCCCACATGCTTGAGTGTATCAACATGTTTATTTAGCTCCCGTAATACAAATGGGGTGCCATTAATGGTCTACACTGATGGTAAACCAAAAAGAATCACCAAAAAACAAATTGACCTAAACTTGTAGTATGCAAAGAAATGGAAGCATTGTTTGTAGGTCAATTTAGTAACATTTGAATTCTCACTTCCGTTTCAAGGCCTAAACATGTAGGGTGCGGGTTTATGAGGTAAGCCATAAACAATAAAAGAAAGTAACTTAATTGATAATGACTAATTGACTACTTTCAGGTTTCATACTTTGAGAACAATTCCCTAACATTCAAATCTTATAAATAAAATGAACAAATTCTACAATTTCACAAACTATTCACTGTTGGTACTAAGTACTAACAAAATTATGCACATATCGATCACCTGCTTTCTGCTCCAATCATACACACACCTGCTGTAGAACCAAACTCAAGTAGCACAAAGCCTTCCCTCGACATTGGGAATGCTCCTGACTGTAGAAGACAACCAAATCATCACAATCAGTCCCGACCCAAAAACAAAAACAATCAGAAATTCCACTCTTAGAATGTAATCATTACATTAATCCAGTACTTTCATAGCTCAAACATAAAGCAAATATGTAAACCAGTTGCATAATTTTCTTATCCCTCAATTTTATAACTAAAACTCTCGATAAGCTTCAAAAAGACAGAGAGTTGAAACAACAGAAAGTTACCTCTGAGCGGGACTTTAAGGAGCGAAGCAGCGTTGGTTGCTAGGCGGATCGAATTTGAGGGCCCCCGTTTGCCGATCTGCAAAAGGCAGCTGACCACCTGAAACCCATCCGCCGCCGTATCGAACCCTAGGAGAGAGACCTCCAAACCAAAACTCTCTCTGTTTGCTTTCACTTTCATGTCTTCCGATAGCATACGCAAGACGCGCCCACCGCGCGTGCTTCATATCAGAGGTAAAAGATCCTAATTTCACTGCGTCACGTCGTCAACCAGACATAGTTAGTACACGATGTACTGCATACACAGCAGACGTCGCCCTCTTTCAGACCTTTCTGGCTTTTAGGGTTCGAAAAAATTAGATTCGATCGTGTCGCGACCCGTCTCGGTTTTCTCACCCAAATCTCTCCATATAATCCTAATTCCACCTCCCTCTAGGGTTTCCTCTCTTCCCCAATTCTCCAATTTCTCGAATTCGCTGCTCTGATTTGTCCGATTCTACCCCCAATTCTTCATAAAGCTTGGGTTTTTCCGCTTCAATTCAGCTCTGTAAGTAAAATCCCCATAAATTCCCAATTTTGTTGTTGTTATTCGTGTTTCTGTTGCTGAAATTAGCATTCAATTTGTTTTTGTGGTGTGATTCTGGGTCAGTCTGTATGATTTTGAAGTGTAATTTGGTTTTCCTTTTTACAGTGGAGAAATTTGAGCCTGCATGCCATAAGTGAGTTAGTATTGCTTGGAGGGTTGATTGTTTGTGAAGTATTTATTTTTGGGGGCAAATGTTTGCTACCAACATGGATGCGGCACGAGATATAGGTGGAGCTCAGAGCACAGTGTTGATCCCAATGCGGTTTGTGTGGCCTTATGGTGGCAGAAGTGTGTTTCTCAGTGGTTCATTTGCTCGGTGAGCTTCTGCGTTTTTTGGTTTCTTGAATGTATTACTTGTGTTTAGTTTGGAGTTAGAATGGGATAGTGTTGATTAATGGGATGTTTTTTCTTTATGACAGCAGGTGGTCCGAGCTTGTTCCTATGACGCCGGTTGAGGGCTGCCCGACTGTGTTTCAGGCCATTTATAGCGTCACGCCTGGTATTCACCAGGTGAGTTTGTGTAGTGTGCTTTCACACTTTTAGGCACCATTGGTTATGAGCATTCATTGGTTTAGGCACCTTTGGTTCACTGGGCGTACTCTAAGCATGGTGAATTTATTCACCCAGCATTGTCATTCAATCATATCTGTCCTGACATTTGATAGGAACCAAATTGATAAAGTTGGTTTCTGGTCATGAACACAGGTGTACTGTAGGTGAATTTTGTTGATAATCAAACATTATTATGGTGTTGAATATAATTGTTAGGAGGCAAGTCAATGTCATAATTCCAGCAAAGGATCATTTAGCTATTTGCAACATTACATTGGGATTTTGTTCTTCAATCAAACTGTGGTATTGGCAAGCAAAAATATGAAGGGTTACCTAGTTACTAATTTTGAATTTCGCTATATAGTGGTAGATTAAAGTTGTAGCTCTGGTTTGAATGCCAGTTTGGAACTTGCATCTTTTGTTTTGTCTAACGACAGCTGATTTTAAGCACTTAGTGTTCCTAGTCTTAGGAGATGAATTAAGTACTGGGTATACAATAATCTAGTCAATTTTAGGACCCTTTCATCCTGATATCGCATTTCAGTGATTTTACAAATTATGGCAGAAAAAATAGTTGTATTTGGAGGCGGATTACATATTTTGCATTTCACTTGCCATATTTCTTCTTAAGCTGCTCATGTATACTGGGAATGTTTATGGTTTTCATCATTTCCTGTGGAGCTATAAGTAGGGACTATGAGGACTTCTAGAATGTAGTTTTGGGTGCTTAGTTAAGCTCATTAGCACAAATATATCAAATGCACTTTTACTAAATTTTATAGTATCTGTGATACTGATATGAATTTGGGAAATATGGTACGGATGTACAGTGGACTAAATTAAGCATATGGCATATTGTAGTGTGCAATAATTTTGATTATTATTATTACTTTTTTCAAAAGACATCTTCACATAAAATGGATCAACACTGTGGATCATTATGGGTTGAAATGCTCGAATGAGTGAATATTTACTAAACCTTACTTTTGCTGCCGTTTGATCTTAGAATGGTTCTCCATTAACAGTGATAAGACTTACACTCCCAATAGCCTTACCTGCTTGTGTTCCTTACTACAGTACAAATTCTTTGTTGATGGGGAATGGAGACATGATGAACACCAACCCTACGCAAATGGTGAATACGGGCTAGTGAACACCATGGTCTTGGCTACAGACCCTAATTTCTTTCAACCAAATGTACCTCCAGAGATGAGTCCTGGATCTCACATGGAAGAGGACACTGAGGCCTTTAAGCGTTTGGTAAGATCTTGCCATTCCTTGTCATTTGAGATCTTGTTTCAGGGAAACATAGTGCTCCTTATGTTATCCTGTTTTTCCTTATTAATTTCCATGTACATAAGGTGCTATAGCACTCTAGCATCGTATTCAGTTTTAATTTGAAGAACTGGGATGCTCATGCAGTTTATGCATAGCTAACCTTTGAACACTATTGAACCTTGTGGAACCCTATGGGGGTACTCGGCAAGGTTTGAGTCACCCCTTTCTCCCTAATGTTCTTTATTTTTGTGTTTTTTGTATCTTAGCATAGGTAACATCTTGTATTCTGATGGTTTCTTAGTGTGCATTTTGGCGCTCAATTTAAGTTCCTAAAGGCTGCAGTCATTAGTTTTAGCTCTTGTATTTCCTATTAGTTATATAGTGAACCATGGTGTACATAATGCAGGTCCAGATTACGGATGGTACATCAGATGTTGTACCAAGGATGTCAGAGGCTGATGTGCAGGGCTCGCGTCATCGGATTTCTGTCTTCTTGTCCACTCACACCACTTACGAACTACTTCCGGAGTCAGGCAAGGTTTGGATGCCTTGCCATTGCCCCTCTTTCTTCGTCCTGCATTTGGTTATGTATATAAAGTCAATTCACTATGGCTTAGATTGTGTGGTTTTTTTAATTGGTTATTAACTTTACAGGTTGTTGCCTTGGACGTTGATTTACCTGTGAAGCAAGCATTTCACATATTGCATGAGCAGGTACATACAAATAAAAGCTGTTTCTCAATTTTTATTGAACCATGCTTCAAAGTCTTCTATTCTTGGAATTGACTATAAATGCATTCTGTTGTGCTTGTCCTTATTGATTATTGAACCTTGGGCAATGGTGGAAAAGCTGGTTTTCCTCATATAAAGTTGATGCCCACCGGCTATAATTTATCTTGAAAACAAAACACCTTTTATTGATCTAAAGACAGATTAGATTGATTCAGATGATTCCATCCTTAATATAATTATTAATATTGTTCTTATATGTAATGTTTTATCATCATCTTTTACAAAGCCATGTAGCAACTGCGCAGTTGACCTAACTTAAGCTATTGTAGTTGCTTGGTACTTTGCTTTTATTACTTCTGGCCCATGCTTTATGCGGATAATGAGCTTACATATGTATATTTCTGAATTAAGTTAATTTTTTCCTTCTTTAGGGGATCCCTATGGCGCCACTTTGGGACTTCTGCAAGGGACAATTTGTTGGAGTTCTTAGTGCGTCGGATTTTATATTAATATTGAGAGAGGTAAGGACATCTGGTATTTTGATCTTCTCCATGCAGCTGTTATTTTATATTTTTGGATAAAAGTTCAGTTCTTGTGATGCAAACATGTTAGTTATAGCCTCCAATAGCTGTGGTTGGGCAGTGTAGCCTTGTGAGAGATTTTGCACGACATCAAGCTTTAGTCTTCTTTCATATATATTCTTGAGGACTGAATTGGCTATTGCTGGATTTTTTTATTAATCACTGTTGACTTCAATTGGTTGTTAAGTTCTAAGACGATGACATATGTTGTATTTATTTTGGGCCCTGTTCCCTGAAGGTCTCAACTCTTCTGTACCCAGCAGCAGACCATTCTTGTGCGCCTGAAAATAGAACTATAGGATTATGAAATCTCTAATAAAGCGGGCATAAATCACCCCAATTTGCTTTTAATTTTGTTGGGTTGGTAAGCAGGTTATAATCTGCACTTCAACCAGCATCTCAAATTCATCAGTTTGTTGTTTCCTAAGTAACAAACCATTATATGGCTTAAAATCCTTTGCGCCTATTAAGAAAATAAGCCCCACATATTCCTCATTGTAATTGTAAGGCCTGAGGGTTATTGATGGTGTCGAAACATCAGCTAGGGGAGTGTATGGTAGTCTTAAATAAGATAGGTTCATTGGCTCAGAAGTTATGTGCATACATCATTACATTGACATCTGTGAGATGCTTGCTAGTTTTTATATAGCTAACTTACCATATATTTTTTCAGCTTGGGAATCATGGGTCTAATCTGACTGAGGAAGAGCTTGAAACACATACTATAGCTGCTTGGAAAGAAGGAAAAGCATATCTGAATGGACAAATTGATGGTCATGGAAGAGCATTGCCACGACGTCTCGTCCATGTGAGTTTTTTACTTGGCATCTTTTGAATTTCTGGCTCCTTGCAATGCGTGCATGTTGACATCAGCATTGTCGTAGTAATAACGTCCATTCTAGGCTTTCACATAATCATAAAAAAAAAATTAGTGGAAGTATGTGTGTGCGAGTATGTCTTTATTTGATATTCTCAAAGTTATGATTATGATGTTCTGTTCTTGGAATTAAATGCAATGAAATTGATGCAGGCATTATCTAAGTTCTATGTTTATATTTCTTTTGTGGGCTGGTGAGTATAAATAATCAAATGAAATGATATCTTCGGACTAGATGCAGAAAAAAAAAAACATTGCTTTTCACTCCTAGAGGCAGAACAGCCCACATTTATGGGCTGTTGTAGAAGACTCTACTGAAGTTGCAGTGGTTGTGTTAAACTGAGCCCCTTATGACCTTAGTCATTAGCAGCAAAAATATTAATGTTTATACTGAGATAACTTTAACTGACAACCTTATGGGGATTCCGCCGAATATTGCTTTCAAATTTTGTTTCTTTTTTGGTTAAAGAACAATCAATGTTTCTGTTGATAGATTTAATACTTTGTTTTCTCTTTCTGGTTTTGAATCTTCGATTCGCCTGTTAATTGATTTTGCAGGCCGGGCCATATGATAATTTAAAAGATCTTGCTTTGAAATTTTTGCAAAATGAGGTGGCTACGATTCCGATCATCCATTCATCTTCGGAGGATGGTTCATTTTCACAGCTATTACACCTTGCTTCACTGTCTGGTATTTTAAAATGTAAGTTATTTGGAAGCGTATCATGCAATAATTGAAGATGCAACACAATAGGTTCTGATCATACTTGGTGCTAATGGAACTTATTTTTCAGGTATTTGCAGATATTTTAGGCATTGTTCTAGCTCGTTGCCCATTCTCCAAGCACCAATATGTGCACTTCCTGTGGGTACTTGGGTTCCAGAAATTGGAGAGTCAAATCGTCGGCCATTAGCAATGTTGAGGCCAAGTGCGTCACTTAGTGCAGCTTTAAACTTATTAGTTCAAGGTTAGCCATGTATTCTGATCTAGTGCAGTGTGGTCTATTCTTGTTGGGAAAAAATGCAAATCAATCATGTTTGTTATATTCTATCCATGCATTTCATTGTCATGAATCTGGTCTTCTATTGTGGGAAGTTGAATCAATTTGTAGGGGCAGAGCAATGGGTATTTAGACTGTTATCTCCTTCATGTTTAGTCATGCTTTTGTGCCTTTGTTTTGCAGCTCAAGTAAGTTCAATACCCGTGGTTGATGATAATGACTCTTTGCTGGATATATATTGTCGGAGGTTAGTGGTAATCCTATTTATTTGCCTTTAATTTCATGCAAGTTATTCATCAGCTATTGAATTGTAGCGACTGTGAGTGATGCTTTCTTTTTTATTTGCATTTCTTTACAGTGACATTACAGCTCTGGCTAAAGATAGAGCATACGCATATATTAATCTCAATGAAATGACCATTCAGCAGGTGACTGCTCTAATTTCTCCTCTCGAAATATTGTCATTTTCTGTAATGATTTACTTACACATTCCTGTGTGCATGTTGAACGTCTTGTGGAGTGTACCTTTTTAGATTAACCACATGCAGGTTTCTAATCAGTTATATTTTGGGTTTAGGTTGTGGTGATTTCTGAAATTTGTGGTGGTTTTGGTTTCAAACTTTCAATGTTAAGGTGTATCGATGTGAAAGAAGCTTCAGGCTATTGTCTTACTCTTTCTTTGTATTTCCAGGCATTGCAGTTGGGACAAGACTCATACTCTCCTTTTGAGCAGAGAAGTCAGAGATGTCAGATGTGTTTACGCTCTGATTCGCTTCATAAAGTGATGGAGAGATTAGCCAATCCAGGTGAATTCATTACTTTCACTTCATAAGAAACTAGAATAACCTCTGCTCTTCTTTTTTTAACTAAAATTTTTAATGCACTGAGCTGTTGGAGTGTGTAGTCTGACCATACATTATAGTAGAGCACTATATGATTTATGAGCTGTGTAGAGCCCAGCTGATCTTGGCAGAAAATACAATTATTGAAATAGCAGTGCAATCAGTAATCAGATTTTCTGGTTTGATCAATGTTTGGCTTCCTTTGGCACTTGATGTAGCTTAAAACATGGATTTCAGGTGTCAGGCGACTTGTCATTGTTGAAGCTGGCAGTAAGCGAGTTGAAGGGATTGTTTCTCTAAGTGACGTTTTCAAGTTCTTGCTTGGATAGCAGAAAGCAATGGATGATAAAGTTGGAATGTGTTTGTTCAGCGCGGTTCTCAATTGCAGACGGGCTTTATAAGCACTGTCCACACCCAACTATTGATTAGAGAATCAAGTATTGGATTGGCCTCAGTTCGCCTGATGTTTTAGGATTTTAGGCAATAGGAGAGGCCTATAAATTGAAGGATTTTATTTCCTCCAAATTGTTGATCTTCCCTCCTTCATTGATAATGTATTATGCTGCTGATGTAGATGTGATGGTACTGAATAGCAGGGTTTCTGTATTAGTTTCTGTTAAAGTAGGAACGATGATTGAGTGTAGGAGGATTGCTGAACAACTGAAGTTATTATGTGCTATGCTTGTTGACATGTAATTGGCGTTTTAGTTCATCCTTATTCTTGTTGTTTGATCTTTAAACATTGTAAATAGCAAGCAAACTGAGAATTCAATAAAGAACCATATTATGTTGTATATCTTGCGCAATGTTAATTTTTTATGTGATTGTCAATCTATTATGACGTGAGATTCAGAAGGATAACATACAATGGCGATTTCAAAAATTGATACGTATGTAATTTTTTCGACTATAGTTACATGTATGGAATTAAAAGTTTGAAACTGAAGTGGAAATTTGAACTTGAATGTAAAGAAAGGCTGCGAAGTATACAATGTTTTGTATGTACATATTTCCAGCTTCATATAGTGACTGCTTTTACATATTTTGGTTCGTCATTCGTGGACCTTCTTGGGTCAGACAGCAGCACCGGAACCCCTTCCTGTAAAATTAAACTGGTCTATTCCAAACCCTCTAGACTGCTGCAATGTCTGTGCATATGCTTTATATTTTCGGACGTCGGAATCACTAACACTTCGACTAGCATACTTCATCGACTCTACGAAGTGAGCTGCCCTGATCTCTGCCATGTCATCCTCCTGCATATATTCACAACTCTTACTTCTGCTCATCTCCCTTTTGATATCATTTCCAATGTTCTCTCTGATGGCATATTTGCAGGCACGCTGGCATATTTCTGCGATATCAGCACCGCTAAATCCTCGAGTGCCCTTTGCAAGAGCTCTGATGTTCACATCTTCGGAAACTGGAGACTTCCTCAAGCAGGCCTTGAATATTTCATAGCGGGATTCCTCAAGCAGGCCTTGAATATTTCATAGCGGGATTCCTCATCAGGGAGAGGGATGTAAATCAATTGATCTAGAGGTCCTGGACGGAGAAGTGCAGGGTCTATAATGTCAGGTCTGTTGGTGGTTGCAATAACAAAGACAGTTTTCTTGGCAGACAATCCATCCATTTCTATTAGCAGTTGGTTTAAAACCCTATCAGCAGAAGCACCACCACCTCCAGCATTACTACTTCTCTGAGTAGCAATGGAATCTAATTCATCGAAGAAGAGGACACAGGGAGCAGACCCTCTAGCCTTGTCGAAGATTTTCCTCACATTCGCCTCACTCTCTCCAAACCCACTTGTAAGCTATTCAGGCCCCTTGATACTAATAAAGTTTGCCTGACACTCATTAGCAACAACCTTGGCCAAAAGAGTCTTCCCACATCCAGGAGGGCCATAGAAAAGAACCCCCTTTGAGGGTGACATCCCATATTTCTCAAACTTCTCCGGATGCTCTACAGGATACTGAACAGTCTCCTGAAGCTCCCTCTTCACATTCTCGAGACCCCCGATAGCATCCCAAGTCACATTCAGCACTTCAACAGCTGTTTCGTGAAGAGCAGACGGGTTGCTTGCTCGCAAGGCAATCCGAAAGTGCTCATTTCCAACTTTCATTGAGCCAAGCATCTCAGCATCTAATGTCTCCTCATCTTCCCAGTCAATTTCATCCATATTCTCTCTAATGCATTGAAGCGCAGCCTCAGTGCACAATGCAGCTAAATCTGCACCAACATACCCATGTGTCTCCTTAGCTATCTTCTCCAACTCCACATCCTCCCCAAGCTTCATGTTCTTGGTATGGATTCGAAGCACCTCAAGCCGCCCGGCTTCATCCGGAACACCAGTATCTATCTCCCTATCAAATCTTCCACCTCGCCTAAGAGCCGGGTCAATACTGTTAGGCCGATTAGTTGCCCCAATAACAACCACCCTTCCTTTCGACTTCATTCCATCCATGAGTGTCAAGAGTTGTGACACAATCCTCCTCTCAACTTCCCCATTAGTCTTCTCTCTCTTAGGAGCAATCGAGTCAATCTCATCTATAAACACAATGGATGGTGCATTCTTCTCCGCTTCCTCGAAAACCTTCCTTAGATTACTCTCACTCTCCCCAGCCATTTTCGACATGATCTCCGGTCCATTGACGCACAAAAACAAGGCCCCCCGTCTCGCTTGCAATGGCTCGGGCAATGAGAGTCTTGCCCGAGCCGGGAGGACCATAGAGAAGAATGCCCTTTGGAGGCTTCACTCCAATGGTTTTAAACAACTTAGGCTGCTTCAATGGAAGCTCCACTAACTCACGAATCTGAGCCATCTGTTTCCTCATACCACCTACGTCTTCGTACCCAACATCCTTCTTCTTCGTCTCCATGATCTTTAGTTCTTGAGATGAGTCCACATTATCTGATGAGATCTTGATTCTTTTCATCGCACTGACCAAGGTTTCCTCGCCATCTTCGGAGTCCTGGACAATGCTGAACTCTCTCTTTGTGCCCTTGTTGGACATGGAGGATTGATCGGCGAATTGGTTGTACATTTCAAATGGAAGAGCAGAATGGAGAGCCATGAGAGAGATAAAGAATCAGAGGATGGTTTTGAAGAAGGAAAATAGTAATTGAAACATTCTGCGTTAATGATTTTGGAGAATTTATAAGCGAGTATGAGAGTCCGTGTCTTGATAGGAAAGACGGTATGGTTTTGGTTACTATTCCTTCTTTTTTATCTGAATCCTTTTCATTTTAGGAAACTAAAAATACTTGGAAAAATGAATTTATGAAAATGACACCTTAGATAGAAAATAAACTATAAGAATAAAAAGAACAACCAAATAAAGAAGAAGATATAACGAGAATAACAATCTACTCATTTATTGATAGAAATGCCTATTTATAGGCATTACATAGAGTCTCTCGAAGGATCTAGAACATCTATCAATATTGTAATCTAGGTTCAAAAAAATGTTTCAGTCAAGTGAAATATCCAAGAGTTTAACTTGGCATGCTACTAATAGGAAGAAAGATGGGTTATGCGTCATCCAGCTGATGCGGCGTCATGGAAGTTAGTTGATGAAAAATGGCCTAGTTTTGGTGCAGACCCTAGAAACCTCATACTTGCCTTGTCAACTGATGGTTTCAATCCCTTATGATTTACAATCTGCCTCCTTGGCTCATAATGAAGAGGAAACATATGATGTTAACTCTTCTGATATCATGTCCAAAACAACCAGGAAACAACATTGATGTCTACCTTCAGCCTCTGATAGATGACTTAAAAAGGTTGTGGGTAGGGGTTAGGGGAGTGTATGACGCAACTCAAAATCAGACTTTCACTCTTAGGGGTTGTCTGTTATTGACAATCAATGATTATCCAGCTTATGGTAACCTTTCCGGAAGTATAGTGAAAGGTTATAATGCATGTCCTATCTATGTTGAAAACACAAAACCTACGAGATTGGTCAAAGGAGGGAGAATGTCCTACATTGGGTCTCGTCGGTGGGTGGGCAGAAGTCACCCTTATCTAAAGCAGAAGGCTGCTTTCAACAACCATATAGAGCATTCTCCCGCTCCAGTTCTTTTAACTGGTGAGAGGTATTGCAGAGGGTGGAAAAGGAGGTTTTAAAGTATAAATTTGGAGGAAAAAATGGCCCATTTGCTTATAAAGGTGCAAAGGATGAAAGTAGGCCATGTTGGAAAAAAAATCTATTTTTTTTAACTGGAATATTGGAAGTTTCTCCCTGTTTGGCATTGCCTTGATGTCATACATATTGAGAAAAGTGTTTTTGAGAGCCTTATAGGAACTTTGTTGAATATTCCTGGAAAAACAAAGGATGAGGTGAAAACTCACTTGGATCTAGTGGAAATGGGTATCAGATTAGGCTTGAACCTAATTTAAAAGGTAGCAAGGAGCGCTTACCATTGACGAGTTGGAATCTAACTTTAGCAGGAAAAAAATCTGTGTGTGGGTCCTTTTTTGGTATGAAGGTTCTAGAAGACTATTCTTCCAACATATCAAGTCTTGTGTCCATGGATGATTTAAAGCTTAGTAATTATAAATCACATGATTGTCACACCATAATGCAACAACTACTTGGTATTGCCTTTTCGAGGAGTGTACTTGAAAAGCCTGTTAGAATTGCAGTGATCAGATTATGCATTTTTTTGAATGAAATATGCAGCAAGACTATTAATGTCTCAAGGCTGTTGAAAATTCAGAATGATATTGCTAAAACCTTTTATGAGCTGGAAAAGTACTTTCCGCTGTCATTTTTCACCATAATGGTTCATTTAACACTCCACCTAGTGAGATAGGTGGAGTTATGTGGACCAGTTTGCTATCGATTGATGTATCCATTTGAGAGGTACATGATGGTTTGTAAGGGATATGTTCGAAATCGAGCTAGGCCTGAAGGTTGCATGGCTGAGAATTATATTGCTGAAGAAGCGGTTGAGTTTTTAGCAGAACTCTTATTGGAAGACAAGACTACTAGAATCCCATATGCTCGTGACATTGTGGACAGTCCTGCCTCTGGTGCTCATGTTGTTAGTGTTTACGGCAACCTATTTGACCAAGCTCACTTATGTGTCCTTCAAAACACAAATGAATTCAGAAGCTACTTTGAGTAAGTTCTATTATCCCTTTACCTAATGTATGTGGTTTATGTTACTGTTTTTGCAAGGAAACACTAATTTTAGTTCACTGCCTCTCTTTTGTTGGTAATTGCAGTGAGCACTTGGAGTTCTTGAAACAAAATTTTCCAAGATTCCGCAATGATCAAAAGTGGCTCACAGACAAGCAAAACAATACATTTGCTGACTGGGTGAAACAGAAGGCAAGTTCCAAAGTAATGATTTGTTATTTTTACATATAAACTGGTAATCTGATGTTGTATCTTAATTAATTGTTAATGTGTTATGATATTGTAGGTTGTTGACCAAATGAGTGAATCAGCTGCTAACATCCCTAAAATTGTGAGATGGCTTTCAGACAAGCCGAGCAATTAAGTTCTCAGTTACAATGGCTATACAATAAGCGAAACTCTATTTACCACAAAGACGAAAGATGATGTCTGATCGACACAAAACAGTGGTGTGCACTTGGTTGCTGATACGCCACAAATAGCTAGTGCTAGGGATAAAAGGATGATCAGAGATGAGATGAGTTTCTATGATGTAATTACTGAAATATGGGAGCTTGACTATGAGAAGTTTAGGATCCCAATCTTTAAGTGTGATTGGGTCGATAATGGAAAGGGTGTTGTAATAGATGAGCTTGGGTTCACATTGGCGAACCTGAATAAGAAAGGTCATTTTAATGACACATTTGTGTTGGGAAAGTGTGTTAAGAAGATCTTCTATATTCAAGACCATGTTGATCCATAATGGTCAGTAGTTGTAAGACTCCCAAAAAGAGACTACAATGATTTTGAGGTTGAAGATGTGGTTACAGACAATGAAATTATTCACCAACACATCATAGTGTTGATGCCATCTATTGAGTTAAGGGGTAGCTTATCTGATGAGGAAGAATTGGGATACATGCGAGTTGGAGAGGAGGATATAGTCGTCGAGGGAGAGTAGCAAATGATTGTCTAGATCAAGTGCTTTCTTTTTTTCTTTTTTTTTCTTTTTTATAATTTGGTATTGCAAATGTTATTTCATATGCTGCCATATATATTTATATATATATATATATATATGCCTTGCACTTTTATGTGGATTTAAATGATGATTTCCCTTTTGGCAAATACTTGTGTGCCTTAAGGTATAGATACCTTAACCACTTACTACCCCTTTAACCGGTCATATGACCCTTTTGAAAATTTTAACCACATGGCTGACAGAGTGACTCTTACATCCACTCACTTCTCCTTTCTCTCTCCGATTTGAACTCTCCTCTCTCTCTCTCTCTCTCTCTCTCTCTCTCTCTCTCTCTCTCTCTTTCTGTTCCTTCTCCTTTCTCTCTCCAATTTGAACTCTCCTCTCTCTCTCTGTTTATTCAATTCGAGAAACTCGCTTTCTCAATCCAAATTGATCTGTCAAACTCCCGAACTCTTACGTCTCTTGTAGGTGAGTATTGCACGGTCTACTAGTATCATTAGCAAGGTCTTCTAATTCGGTTTACCAGTATCTGGAATGAAGAACAGCCAACCATGGATCCATCAGAGAATGAAGAACAATCTTCTTTGGGTTTTGAGGATGTAAAGGTACATGTCCCAAGACATGGAAGCTTTTCTGTTTCTGATATTGAAGCCATGACATTCAATACAGTTGATGAGGCATAAAGTTTCTACGTTGTCTATTCTATAGCAGTTGGGTTTGGTATAAGGAAGGGTGACAAGGGTGAGTCTAATGGTTTGATTCGGAGGAGGGAGTGGGTCTGCAACAAGGAAGGAACCCGAAAAGCAAACAAGTCATTGGAACAAGGAGAATGCAGTCGCTATACTCGGAGAGAGACAAGAACATTATGCGAAGCTAAAGGATTGGATACAGTGAGGCAACCAAAGTTTATATGGTGAAGGCATTCATTCCTCAGCATAATCACATGTTGTAAACTAGCAACCAAATCCCCTTCATTCGTACTAATCGATATGTTGGCGAGGAATCTTTGGCTCTAACAAATACGATGACAAGGGTGTCAATAAGACCTTGTCATGCCTATGAGTATATGGTCGAACAGAGCGGGGGATATAGGAGAATGAGATTTACTGTGAAGGACCTCTACAACAAGATCGACCAACAACGAAGGACCGCCCCATTTGAGAGTAATTCTAAAAGCGCACTTTCGTACATGAATACATTGGCGGCGAAAGACCCTCACTTCTTTTGCCGATTCACGACAGATTTAGAAGATAGGATGGTGGACATGTTTTGGCGAGATGGGCATTCATTTGTTGACTATCAGTGTTATAGGGATGTTTTGATATTCGACAGCACTTACAAAACCAATGTCTACAACAAGCCATTGGTTTTGTTTGTTGGGACGAATAATCATCGAGGTAGTATTGTGTTCGGTGTTGCTCTTCTTTCAGATGAGACCATGGAGACTTACACTTGGTTGCTTAAAAAATTCATGCATTCGATGAATGGGCAAATGCCAAAGGCTGTAATCACAGACGGAGACGAGGTCATGCGTACTGCAATTCGAACCGTAATGCTGAAAGCAAGGCACCGTCTCTGTATTTGGCACATAGGTCAAAATGCTAATGGCCACTTAAAGTCAACATAAAAGTTGAAGGCTTTCAACAGGTGCATTAGGAAGTATCAAATGGTTGAGCAATTTGATAGGTTGTGGCAGGATATGCTAGACGAATTTGATCTTCACGACAATGATTGGATCAATAGTATGTATGAAAAGAGAGACATGTTTTGTCAAACATTCTTCCGTGATATATTTATGGCCGACATGAGAAACACACAAAGGTGTGAGGGAATGAATAAAGACTTCAAGATTGTCCTATCGAAAAGCAAAACCCTTGTGCAAGTTGTTTCGTTGGTAGACCGAACACTTATGAGAATTAGAAACAATCAAGAAAGGGATGATTTCAACACTATGAATTCATTTCATAGTGCGAAAACCCACTTGGAAGATTTGAAGAAACAAGCATCTTTTGTATTCACACACGATGTGTTTAAGTGGATTTTTAGGGAGATCATGAAAGAGGCTCATATCACACTAAAGCAATTAGCAGAATGTCATGAAGATGGTTCCCAAAAGGTATCAGTTTACAAGCATCCTGATTTTGAACACACAGTTACCTACTACCCTCGAAAAGAGACTGAAAGTGTAGCAGACACGATTATGGTGTGCTTTTGCAGAATGTTTGAGTATATGGGAGTGTCATGTCGTCACATGTTCTCAGTGATGAAAAACGAAAACATCTTTCATCTTCACAAGTCACTGATAGTGAAGAGGTGGTCAAGGCACGCAGGAAGTGTTTGTGAAATCTCATATCCAGACAAAGAAATGCCCTAAGAAGTCGTGCAAGTGAGCATGTATGTTCATGGCTTGAATTTTAGTTATTTTAATTACGGACACACATGTAAGGGTTCGCTAGATGTAATAAGGGAACCTGTAATATTAGTTTGTGAACACATTTGTTTTTTTTTCTTTCGTCATAGCAGGTATGGTGCTTTGACTGCTTATTACAATCGGTTGTGCTTTTATGCTTTAAAGACACAAGAAGGCTACAACATGTTGAAGATGGAGATCGATAGACTAGCAGCAATTATGGAAGGTTTGGCGCAAGATCAAGAAAAAGTGCAAGGTACGGCTACACCCACCAAGAAAGGTTCCATTGGGAGAGATCTTGTCCCATCTAAGACCAAAGGCAAAGAAAAGAGCGAAAAAAAGAATGAGCCATCAAGACGGACAGTTACCTGTGGCTATTGCAAAGGCGGTGGGCACAATATTCAAACATGCCCGGTAAGAAAAGAGCATGAAAAAGCAGAAGCAGGGTTAGGAAGCGATAACCCTCCTTCAGTAGCAATACCTGCAAATAAGAGAGGAGGAGACGGGCGAGGTGAGGCGAGGAGGAGACGGGCGAGACGAGGCGAGGCGAGGAGGCGGGCGAGGCGAGGCAAGGAGGCGAGGAAAAGGTGGTAAATGTTTCTAATGAAAACAGTAGATGTGTCTTATGTTAGTTGTAGACTTTGTAACTTTTGTCATCTAAATGGTTCGAACATAAGTACCATTTTGATTTCAAGAAAGTCTATTTCTTTGTGATTTTGTTTATGTAAATGGTAGATGTTTCTAATGAAAACAGTAGATGTGTCTTATGTTAGTTGTAGGCTTTCCAACTTTTGCCATCTAAATGGTTCGAACACAAGTACCATTTTGATTTCTAGAAAATCTACTTTTCTTTTATTTAGCTTATGTTAATGGTAGACATTTCTAATGAAAATTGTATATGTGTCTTATGTTAGTTGTAGACTTTGCAACTTTTGCCTTCGGTTGATTCATTCTCAAGAATAATTTTGATTTTCAGAAGGTCTACTTTTCTTTGATTTAACTTATATGTAAATGGTAGACAGTTCTCATGAAAACAGTAGATGTTTCTAATGATAAATGTGTCGCACACTGGCAATCCAGGGTATGTGTGGTTTGGCCAATCGGAGTGTAGTGTTTTATGTGAAACGAATGATCGGTTGAGATTTAAATTAGGGTATAGAGTGGACGGCTGGGAGCATGACACATGGCCATCCAAGTGATGTGGGGTTCGGCCAATGGAGAGTAGTGCTTTGTGTAATATGAATGAACGGTGGAGATTTTAGGGTTGGGTTTAGAATCGACGACCAAGAGCAATGACACACTGGCTGTCCAAGGGAAGTGGAGGTTAGGCCAATGGAGTGGTTCTTTGAGAGCTACTGTTATCATGAGTTAATTCTACTGTTATCATAAGTCATGTCTACTATTTACATGAGTTCCACTATTGTTATCTTTGTTCTTGGGAGGCTACTTTCTCCTAATAATTGAACAAATGTGGCATCTCTTGAAGAGTATATAGAGTTACTTGTTCTTAAAGAATGCACAAAGGTGACGTCTTGTGTATATAGAGATATTTGTTCCTAATTGTCGACCTAATGTAGTCGTCTCGTATATATAGAGTTACTTGTTCCTAATGATCGAACAAATGTGAAATCTCGTGTATATAGGGCTACTCATTCCTAATAATCGAGCTAACAATACATCTCATGTATGTAGGGATAGTTGTTCCTAATGAATGAGCTAACATGATTATCTTGTCTATAGGGGCGCTTGTATGTAATGATCGATCTAATGTGACACCACCATGTATAAAAGGTTATTTGTTCCTAATGATTGAGCTAACGTGATTATATTTTCTATATATAGGGGCGCTTGTATGTAATGATTGATCTAATGTAATAAGTCTTGTGTATACGGGGCTACTTGTTTTATAATAATCGAGCTAAAGGTAGATCGGAAGTAGGGTTTAAATGTTTAGGGTTTAGGGTTTAGGGTTTACATGATTGTGTGGTTGAGATTTGAATTAGGGTATAGAGTGGACGGCTGGGAGCATGACACGTGACAATCCAAGTGATGTGGGGTTCGGCCAATGGAGAGCAAGAGAGAAGACACTGTGGGTCAGGAAACGGGCGAGGCGAGGCCAGGAGGAGGCGGGTGCCGAGGTAGGAGGAGGCGGGCGCCGAGGTGAGGAGGAGACGGGTGAGGCGAGGGGAGGAGGAGACGGGCGAGGCGAGGCGAGGAGGAGGCGGTAGATGTTTCTAATAAAAATAGTAGATGTGTCTTATGTTAGTTGTAGACTTTACAACTTTTTCCATCTAAATGGTTCGAACACAAGTACCATTTTGATTTCCAGAAAGTCTACTTCTTTGTGATTTTGTTTATTTAATGGTAGATGTTTCTAATAAAAACAGTAAATGTGTCTTATGTAAGTTGTAAACTTTGCAACTTTTGTCATCTAAACGGTTCGAACACAAGTACCATTTTGATTTCTAGAAAGTTTACTTTTTCTTTTATTTAGCTTATGTTAATGGTAGAAATTTCTAATGAAAATATTAGATGTGTCTTATGTTAGTTGTAGACTTTGCAACTTTTACCTTCGGTTGATTCAATCTCAAGAACAATTTTGGTTTCTAGAAAATCTACTTTTCTTTGATTTAGCTTACGTTAATGGTAGACATTTCTAATGAAAATAGTATATGTGTCTTATGTTAAATGTAGACTTTGCAACTTTTGCCTTCGGTTGATTCAATCTCAAGAACAATTTTGATTTCCAGAAAATCTACTTTTCTTTGATTTAGCTTATGTTAATGATAGACATTTCTAATGAAAATAGTAGATGTGTCTTATGTTAGTTGTAGACTTTGCAACTTTTGCCTTCGGTTGATTCAACTTCAAGAATAATTTTGATTTCTAGAAAGTCTACTTTTCTTTGATTTAGCTTATGTTAATGGTAGACATTTCTAATGAAAATAGTATATGTGTCTTATGTTAAATATAGACTTTGCAACTTTTGCCTTCGGTTGATTCAATCTCAAGAAACAATTTTGATTTCCAGAAAGTCTACTTTTCTTTGATTTAGCTTATGTTAATGGTCGACATTTCTAATGAAAATAGTAGATGTGTCTTATATTAGTTGTAGACTTTGCAACTTTTGCCTTCGATTGATTCAACTTCAAGAACAATTTTGATTTCCAGAAAGTCTACTTTTCTTTGATTTAGCTTATGTTAATGGTAGACATTTCTAATCAAAATAGTAGATGTGTCTTATGTTAAATGTGTCTTACGACTTGCAACATTTTCTGTGATATTTTTCATGATATGAGTCGTTGTTTCTTATGACAGTTGTAGACAGTCTCAAGAATCATTTTAATTTACAGAAAATCTATTTTTGTGTGATTTAGTTCATCTTAATGGTAGATTTTTATAATGAAAACTGTGGATATTGAAAGACTTAACGGAGAGTTAACGGTGTTAGTTTGTTTTAACCTGTTATGGCAAATCAAAACTGGTTGGGTATGCATACCCTAATGCACACAAGTGGAACCCTTCTTCTTCTTTTTTGGATTTACTTGATGATTTCATTGTTGTTACTTTGTTTGTATATATAAATGACTTTTAATGACGTCTATTTGTACATTGTTGTTTTATAAGGTAATGGCGTCATCCAAGAAGTCTACACCAAGGAAGTCAAAGAAGGCTGCATCAAACAAGATAGCTGGTTCAGCTTCAGCTACCATATCCACTGCATTGAAAATGAAGAAATCTAAAAATCATGAGGAGGAATCAGAAAAGGGCTTAAAGCTATTGAAGCGTAACTATGTGGCAATGAAGAGGATTTCAAGAAGCACAAGCTTAAAACAGAAGAGAGTGGTTCAGTTCAACCGAACACGGACTCCATATGGAAAGGCGGCGACAGAGATGAAGTCATATATTGGTGTCTTAGCCCGCCGGAAGATTCCCATAGTGAGGACTACTTGGAGAACTACCAGCAAAAAAGTGCCTGAAGGGGTTACTGTTAAGGAAAAAGAAAAAATCTAGGAACGTGGTATTTGAATTCTTTAGATAAACGTTATAGGCTTTTGTGCACTTGTTTGTCTTCCTACACTTAAATGATATATTTTTACAAACACAGAGAGCATTTGTTATTGGAAATGAAAACAAAAGAGTTGTAATGCAATCAGCTGCTACAAGATGGAGAGAATTCAACTCTCGTCTGACAAAGGTATACATTGTGCCTTACTTGGATTGGCCATAAATTCTGAAGTATCCTCCACAAGACTACAAGTTCATCAATGCAGATCATTGGATGCAATTTGTAATTGAGTGGACTAAGCCGGCATTTCTTGTAAGTAGTTAAGAGAACAGTGTTATTAATTACTAATTAAGTGTTTCATTTCCAGGGTCCCTCATCAGTGCATATGTTTACTTGATTAGGAATTGTGTAAGACTCAACAGGCACGCCGCAGGATGAACAAGTATCCCCACCGACTGTCCCGCAAAGGCTACGTTGGGCTGGTGGCAGAGTTGAACGAAAAAGCCGAGCAAGCACAAGCTGAGCTGGTAAGTCCAGCATATTTTTTATATTATGTAAAATGAAATGGTTGATCTGAATGCTAGCAGCAAATTTAGTTATGACGTTTTGGTAACAAGTGCTTATAAATGCCAGGAAGAGGCTACAATAATATCTAGTGGAGATGAGCTGTACGACAGGTGTGAGACATGGGTTGCTACACGTGTTACAAAAGAGCGCTAATTTGCAGATGAAGAAACACAGAAGCAGGCTGAAGAGATAGTGAGTGCATGCATTTTACTAAAGTTCATTGTGGACAGATTTCAATTGTCATGCTAAATTTTAATGAAGTCTGCAGCAACATATTTTACATGTGATACTAACTTTTAATGAAATCTGCAGCAACACATTTTAATTGTGATGCTAAATTGTGATATGCTTAATTTTTATTTTGTGGACAAATTGAGTTGAAGGAGAAGGTTTCTACTGGAGAAACTAGCCTAAGTGGGTATAATGATGTCTTGGAGAAGGCTTTAGGGAAGGAGCATGGTGGCAGAGTGCGAGGGGTTGCCCGCTTTGTCAACCCAACAACCTACTTTCACCTCCCTAAACGTAACAGCAGACCAAGCATAAAAGAAACAATTAAAATCAGCCTGGAAAGAGTATTGACTAAGCAAACGGCAAAGATCATAGAAGAGACAAGGAAGAAAACAATTGAAGAAAACAATGCATTTTGGGCCATGAAGTTTAAAACTTACAAGTCACAGTTTATTCCAAGCAATGGTAATGGGGGACAAGCAGGTAGTAGTCCAACTGGACTAGAAAAGCCCATCCCACCTGTTTCTGGGCAAGCTAGCTGTTCAAACACCGCTGATCTCTTTGAAAATGATATGCATGACCAAGTGCAAGCCCCCAATGCACAAGCTGAAATTGAAGAAGTCACTGAGAAGAATATCAAAGGCCAAGTTGAGGTGAATGGCCAAGTGGAAGGGAATGACGAACCTGGGGTGAAGTCAACCTTAATTTTCAAGTGTCTTGAAGCAATGGAGGTGAACGAAGTTGCTGAAAAGAAAACTTCAACCAAGAGGAGGCATTGCAAACCCAAGTCTACGCAACCTAAAGAAATATTTGGTCAGGAGATAGCAGAGACTAATTGCAAGGCAGCCGAGGAAGATGTACTTCTGAAAACCAATGATGCTAATACGCAAATTAAACAACCAAAGGTATCTGATAAGCCTAAAATTGACTTATAAATAACCCTGCAATCACAATAAAGTTATCGATGGTAGTATATAAAAGTAGGGTGTCTCCCGCAGAGGATTATGACTTAACAATTGCAAATATGACTCTGAAAAACTGAACAGACACTAGACAAAGACGCAACCAAAAACTATAGCTAGACTCAACGAAAAATTACAAAATTAAATCTAAAGAAACTAGACACAATGACAAAGACACACACAAAATCTGGGGGGGGGGGAACTGTGCAGTTTTTCTATGCTAACAAAATTCAAAAATATGACGGACAGAATGATCAAAAACAGAGAACTAAATTTAGGGATTTTGGTTTTGGAAATCAAATAACACAAACTAGTTAGGAACTACTCCTCAGCACAATGATTACACTTATGATGCGTTTACTAACATGTTCAATTCATTCAGATATCCTTACTCAAGCTAAGCCAATGAAGTGTTGAACTTAACCTATCCGTCTTTCTTACTTAATTTGTATGTTAAGAGAATGATGTTTTCAATTTAACTTAGCATCTAGAATGGAGCCTGGAGTGATGTTCTCGCACAGCTCTCACCTAGAAGTCATTAATGTCTAAAAGATTATGAATAAGGCTAGAAAATGACAGTACTGATGTTGTCCTAATCTACCTAGACATTGATTTATGTGAATGGGCTCAAGTCACTCACTCGCTACTCTAGAATGCAAGTAGACCAAAACATTCATAGCTTTACAACCTAGTATGCATACTAATGTTGGCCACCATCAATAAACATACAAAGTTGATCAATGATATAACGATAAACCAATGAATATCCGAAATCCATGGAACAAATTAAATTAACGCCAACTTCATAGTTACACCATGTCTAGGGGAAGCAGCCCCTAACTAAGGAAAAATTAGTTACTCATCATCTTTGAAAACACACCAGAGAATTTCATGAGGTTCGGGAAGAAAAGAAAATGCTAAAGATAAAAAAATAGGGGAAAAGATCGATTTTCTGAGTCGAGAGATCTATCTCTTTTGGGCTCTCAACTTTACTTCCTCTCCTTGAGTTGCTTGACGGCTCCCTCTTCTCTTGTGCGTTTTTCAACAACGTGAAGGCGCTCTTCCCGTATGACGGCTTTTTTCAAAAACAAAACGTTATTGTATTAGGGTTTTGCCTTAAGTAGTCTCCAAGTCTTCAAAGCTTCCTTTTCAAACTATGTTTCTTTCTTTGATTAGAATCAATGTTTGGGCTATCTTTTGAATGTCTTCCATATATGATCTGGACTTGGCTTTTGGTAAAATTATATTAATGATGTCACTCTTCAAAATCGTGCAAAAAACCTCAAGACAGCTTCTCAGAATCTAGCCCAAACACTGCCTCGAACTTGACTACTGCACATCTTTCCCGGAACTGCTAATTTTCTGTCCAACTTCAACGCTTCATAAACCCAAGATGCCACCACTGATTTGGATGATTCTTGAGTCCAAATTGATCTACAAATGCACCTCTACAAATCGGGGCAGTAAACTCAGTGAAAGCATTCTCGGAACCTCATGGAAATAGGCCTTGAAAACCAGAGAAAATAAGCATAAACCAGTTTCCAGCTTTTTGTGTTTACAGTTTCTGTTTTGATGAAGTGGTTCCATCGCCTTTCCTTGATATTTTTGACCATGTGAATGATCAAACTCCATCCTTGACATCTCTACTTTGTATTGGAAGCCCTGCTTGCATCACTTGAACACATATGCATTATCTTGCTCTACGAAATACCTAAGATAATAACAAAGTTAAAACGATATTTTTATAGGAAAATAGCCAAGTTAAATGCAAAGGTTAAACTATAAAATCAGCGCATTTTATGCTCCTATCAGTATCAAATATTGTTGCCTAAACTTTTTTATTCCTTGAGTAAGATATATAGCAAATCATTACTGTTTAACATGTAAATTCTATTATTACTACATCTCTCAGGTAACTTGTGAGAAAGTTCCGGTGATGTTGGCATTAGGTTCACTTGATAACATTGTAGCTACAGACACATTAATGAAAACTGATGACCCAGATCGATCAACTTTGTCATGGTTATCCATTAGGGGACCAAAATGTACGTGTCTCGATAGAGATAGCAAAGCAGGAGTACGCCAAAGTTTCATTTCCTGTGGGCGATGATATAAAAACTGTTAGACAAGCCATGGGGAGTTGGATAGCATGGCCGGAAAATCTTGTTATCTATACACCTGTCTCACCATCGGAGGTAAGTATTATTATAATTGTAATCGAGTATTTCATAAAGTAGGTTGAAAAAGGGTACAAGTTTATGTCATTGTAAGATTAGAAAACCTTATATGTTGTCTGTTTATGTGTAGCAACCTCAGAAGAAGAGGGAAAAGAGAGGGGTACCTGTCGAGATTATTGACCTGAAGGCATATGCACTTAATGCACCAATCCAGTTGAAGATGTTGTGCATGTGGGGTGCAGATGAGCTCAAAAATGATAAGAGTCTTAAGTTTTTTATTGAGCTTGAGGTGTTTGGATACACTCGGAAATCATGGATATTTGATTTTGATTTGCACAGAATGGCAAGCATGACAAAGATCACTGGGAACTGCATAGTGGCATATCAAAGGTAATATTTGCTGTCAAATGGACTATTCTTGGTGTATCCATGTGAATTTGGTTGCTGATTAGAATCTGGATGTTATATTGGGTTTTTAGGTACCTGTATGATGTCCTGAAAAACACCAAAATGCTAGATATGATTACCTTTGTTGACCCTAATATGGTTGGAGAAGGGTGTGGAACAGCAAGGAGTAAGGCTAAACACTTATGTGCTAGGTTTATAACCTCAAAACCTGGACAGCTTTTCATAGTGTCATATAACTTAGAGTATTTTTTTTTTTTATTTTATTTTATTTTATTTTATTCATGAGCCTTATTTGATCAAAATTTGGTAATTTTGTCAAACAGTCAGCATTGGGTGCTTATTGTTATGGAGCCAGAAAAAGAAAAGGTATATTAGATGGATCCCCTGAGGAGGCGTTTACCTATAGCCTCGGTAGAATGGAAATATGTTATCAATAGGTAACTTGTAACAAAACTACATATGCATGCACCGAGATTTATGGAATAATGTTTTCTTCTGGTTCATCTTTTCATGATGCAGTCTCATTGTGGTTGGTTTTTGTTTTAGTGCAATAGCCAAGTATAATACAAAAAAGAGCAGTCCAAGCCTAAATACAGTTGCTTGGAAGAACCTTGGGGTATGTAAATATTGCTTTAATTTGTTGGACTGGATTGTTTCTTGTCACTTGTAAAATTAAAGGTGTGTATCTGTATAAGATAAAATTTTCATAAACACTCTGGTTACTTTCAAGAGCTTGATACTATGAAATTGAACATTTAGGAAACTTGAGCATAGTTTCAAAATCAGTTGTAGTCAAAACTAAAGAAACACCTGCTGAATTTGATAAGATAAAAATGTTGAATCTGTTTCATGAGATACGTAGCCAAATATATAGTTTATATACAAAATAGTTCCACTACCTGGTATCAAGTCAACTGTTCATGTATGAATATAAATTGATTTTCTGCTTCTAGGGTGTTCCTCACCAACCCGACCACATTCAGTGCGGCTTTTATGTCATGTGGTTCATGCAAGATATCATACATGATCAGGATCACTCTTTTGTGACAAATGTAATCAACTACTATTTGTGTTTGTGTTGGGAATCAGATTTTCGGGATAATGTCATGTTCATGTCTAACTTTAACATTATGTTTTTCAGTGGGACAGGAGAAACAAACTTGTCTACACCCACGATGATTTGGATGTGTTAAGGACTGAGTGGGCAAAGTTCATCATCAACAAATACCTGTAGAGTGCATGATCTGGTCTGTTTTGGTGAACTTGGTGCTTTTTATATGTATGTGGTAGTATTTTGCTTTTGAACTTGGTGTATCTATATATTCGGAACAGTTATATGGTAGTACGTATTTTGTGCATTTCTCATGTTGGAATGCTTTTGTACATGTAAGACTATCTAGGAGCTTAACTAGCTAGTTGTTTGTTTTCAGTTTATTATTCAGCTGTAATGTTGTTTGTGGAAGCTTGAATGATATATATGGAAGCTGAAATGCAATGTTTTATGGTATCAGTCAATTTGTGCAGCAGTTTCTTTTGTGATGCTTGTGTGTGTAAAACTTGGACAACAAAGTCTGTCCACATGAAAATGCAACTGTTGTATAATTCTCATCAAACAAGAAAAGAATGCTATATCTATTGTGTGATACAACGATCCAAATATCTCAGTTGTAGGTTATTCAACGTCACACAACAGTAAAGATAGGGAATAAACCGTTGTAACTTATTGAAAAACACACAACGGTAGAAATGAAAACCAACAATTGTCCAAAAGGGTAAAAATACAATGAAAATGTTTTATTGTTTGTTGTCTGAGTGGACTTGTCAATGCCGCACATGTCGCGCATGGCATCGATCTGCGCAGCGACTTATCACTACAAGAAGAAAGGCATTAGCCGACGAAAAAAAAAAACCAGGCCGACGAATCAATTTTTCGTCGGCTAAAGTAGACTTTAGTCGACGAAATTTTCCTTCGTCGGCTAAATTATATTTTCGTCAGCTATAGTCATCTTTAGCCGACGAAATTAAAATTTCGTAGGCTAAAGAATTTATTTTCGTCGGCTAAAGTCTGTGACTTTAGCCGACGACTTTAAACCTTCTTTAACCGACAAAATTATATTCTCGTCGGCTATAGTCACAGACTTTAGCCGACGAAATTAAAATTTCGTCGGCTAAAGATGACAGGAAGTTAGTATGGTTTACTAATCGTCTGTTTTTTTTTTATGTATTTTTTCCTTTAGCCGACGAAATACACTATAATTCGTCGGCTAAGATGGTTTTTGCCGACGAATAACCTAATATTTCGTCGGCTATAGTTATTTTTTAATTTTTTAATTACATACTATAGCCAACGAATACGTTAGAGTATTCGTCGGCTAAACCCTAAAATTTTTCTATTACCTACTATAGCCCTATATTCGGTGGTTATTTTGCGTAAAATTTTTATACGACTTGTTGCGTGTCATCGGTTTAAAACTATTTTCAGTTGGAGGTCCGGTCAAAATACGTAATTTAGACGGTCGAACGACCTTTTCCGTGCGTTTAGGGGTTTGACTTACGAGATTGACCGTCCGGATCGAGCCCTTATTCTTTTCGGATCAAGTTGAATTTTTTCCCATACATGTATTTTATCATGATGGTCAGATCTGACGGTCGGATTTCTGTTTCTCAAGTTTGATCATCACAATCACAACATGCGTACTAATGTTGTATAACTTGTTTACCAATTGTTATGTAAATGTTCCGTTTCAAAAACAAACTATACGTAAAACCTTCAAACGCCAAAAAGTCATGAAATAAGATATGACGAGAATGTTGAAATACATCCACGGTTGAAAAATCACACTATTCCGGTAAATATTCGGTGCCGATAGTTGCGGTCAATGCAATTTTTCATTTTTTCCCCTATGAGTAAACCTATATTCGGTGGTTATTTTACGTAAAATTTTTATACGACTTGTTGCGTGTCATCGGTTTAAAACTATTTTCAGTTGGAGGTTCGGCCAAAATACGTAATTTAGAGGGTCGAACGACCTTTTCCGTGCGTTTAGGGGTTTGACTTACGAGATTGACCGTCTGAATCGAGCCCTTATTCTTTTCAGATCAAGTTGAATTTTTTCCCATACAAATTAATTTAATCATGATGGTCAGATCTGACGGTTCGATTTCTGTTTCTCAAGTTTGATCATCACAATCACAACATGCCAAATGTATAAAAATACTTTTAGCCGACGAATTTCAAAGGTTTAGCCGACGAATTGGTGTATAGCCGACGAAATTGGTATCTTTAGCCGACAAAATTTTCAAAGGACTTTAGCCGACGAAAATATATGAAAAGTCGTCGGCTAAAAGAACCTATAGCCGACGAAATATTAGGGTATTTCGTCGGCTAAACCGAAAACTTTTTCTGTTACATACTATAGCCCTATCTTCGGTGGTTATTTTGCGTAAAATTTTTATACGACTTATTGTGTCTCATCGATTTGAAAATATTTTCAGTTGAAGGTCCGGCCAAAATAGGAAATTTAGACGGTCCAACGACATTTTCCGTGTATTTAGGGGTTTGACTTACAGGATTGACCGTCCGGATCGAGCACTTAACCTTGTCAGATCAAGTTGAATTTTTTCCCATACATGTATTTTATCATGATGGTCGGATCTGACGGTCGGATTTCTGTTTCTCAAGTTTGATCATCACAATCACAACATGCGTACTAATGTTGTATAACTTGTTTACCAAGTGTTATGTAAATGTTCCGTTTCAAAAACAAACTATACGTAAAACCTTCAAACACCAAAAAGTCATGAAATAAGATATGACGAGAATGTTGAAATACATCCACGGTTGAAAAATCACACTATTCCGGTAAATATTCGGTGCCGATAGTTGCGGTCAATGCAATTTTTCATTTTTTCCCCCTATGAGTAAACCTATATTCGGTGGTTATTTTCCGTAAAATTTTTATACGAATTGTTGCGTGTCATCGGTTTAAAACTATTTTCAGTTGGAGGTCCGGCCAAAATATGTAATTTAGACGGTCGAACGACCTTTTCCGTGCGTTTAGGGGTTTGACTTACGAGATTGACCGTCCGGATCGAGCCCTTATTCTTTTCGGATCAAGTTGAATTTTTTCCCATACAAATTAATTTAATCATGATGGTCAGATCTGACGGTTGGATTTCTGTTTCTCAAGTTTGATCATCACAATCACAACTTGCCAAATGTATAAAAATACTTTTAGCCGACGAATTTCAAAGGTTTAGCCCACGAATTTATAAAGTTTAGCCGACGAATTTCAAAGTTTTAGCCGACGAATTTAGAAGGTTTAGCCGACGAATTGGTGTATAGCCGACGAAATTGGTATCTTTAGCCGACGAAATAATTATTTCGTCGGCTAAAGTTTTCGGGTTTAACTGCGAAACCCTAGCCTCCTCCCTCCTCCATTCTAAATATCTCCGCCTCCTCCCTCCTCCCTCCCTCCCTCTCCCGGTCTTGGTCTCCTCCCTCCTCCCTCTCCCTCTCCCGGTCTCCTCCCTCCTCCCTCCTCCCTCTCCCGGTCTCCTCCCTCCTCCCTCCTCCCGGTCTCCTCCAGTTTCCTCCCTCCCTCTCCCGGTCCCGGTCTCCTCCCTCCTCCCTCTCCCTCTCCCGGCCGGTCTCCTCCCTCCTCCTCCCTCTCCCGTCTCCGCCTCCTCCCTCCTCCCTCCCTCTCCTGTCTCCGCCTCCTCCCGTTTCCTCCCTCCCTCTCCCTCTCCCGGTCCCGGTCTCCTCCCTCCTCCCTCTCCCTCTCCCGGCTGGTCTCCTCCCTCCCTCTCCCGTCTCCGCCTCCTCCCTCCTCCCTCCTCCCTCCCTCCCTCCCCCCCTCTCCCGGTCTCCACCTCCACCTCCTCCCTCCTCCCTCGCTCTCCCGGTCTCCAAGGTTAGCGTTTTTCTTCTTTTTTACTTTTGATTTCGAATTTATTTTTAGGCTATGTTTTATGTTTTATGTACTGTCTAATTTGCCTAATTTATGTTTAGGAGATAAATTAACGTTATTTTTTAAACATATGCTTTGTTGATAAGTGTTTAAATTTTAGCATGAACATAATGAAAAAATATGGTTTCAAAAATATTTTTTATACAATAAAGACAAAATAATCTAAAGCCTTAGATTTGAGAAGGATAAGCTTGAATTTTTACTTTTTCAATGTTGCCTCAGCCTTGATTCAAATTAATATTTTAAATAGGATGAGCGGCTATTTTAGATCGAAGAAGAGTTCGAAGGGCCAAAGGTCCGAATCGTCTGAGGGAACCTCTAGCAACCCCCAAACGACGTTTTTGGGCCAGATGACAGCCGGAGGTGCCCCTTTCATCGAGGCAGGCAGCCGTCCCTCGTTCCTCGAGGCAGCTGTGGCCTCAGACCCAGACGGAGGTGTCTGCACCCCGTATGCCTAAGATACACCGGGCGCCCACTCCGGGTCCTACTTCTTCGGATAGTGGGTCATCTGGGGTACAAATGCCGCCGCCTCATCTGTTCCTTCCGCGGATGATACCGGCCTTACCTGTAGTCGATGGCTCAGGGACGCCGATTTATCCACTGCCCCCGCCAGTGGCTCCATCAGCGGCATACCGGTTCGTGCATTTTGATACGCCTCTTATTTCTGCGAGGATATCATCATCGGCGACAGAGACGGAATCCGCGAGCGCCTCAGGTAATCAGTGATGCATGATTATTTTTAAAGGGTCTCCGATTTTAATAATCAATTTGGTTTATCATGTGATAGGCACTGTCGGAGCGAAGTCGACAAAGAAGAAGAGAGGCCCCGTCACAGGGAAGGCTCTCGAGAAGATCGTGGGTACCGTGGGGAGGATCGTCACCAATACTAACGGGGATGGCCACATAGTATCGGACGGGAAGTCGAGGACGTACTCCAGCCGCGTGGGAGCGCTCATTAGGGATAGAGTCCCTATGTTGTGGTCAGACTGGGGCGAGGTCCCGCAGGAGGTTAAGGACATGGTCCACAACGCGATGTCGGTGAGTTTACAAAATAATATTATGTATTACATTGTTGATTTCTCGAAAAACTAAACTAATAAACGGTTAAATGCAGGTGTGGTTTGAGGTTCCCGAGCACCTGAAAGACAGCTAGGCCGACGTTGTGCATGGGGAAGGTACATTGGGAAGTTAATGAAAAACAAAATTGTATGTGATATTAATAATATTTCTAATATTTTTGTTGAATCTGTAGGTACAAGGAGTGGAAGAACGAGTTGCGGACCCATTGGACTATGCACGGGAACGCACGTTCTGGTACCCCTGCTGAGTTCCAGTACAGGGAGTACGAGTGGCGTTGGCTTCTGACATTAGAATTCAACAACCCTCGTAAACAAGTATTTAAAAAAATTAATTAGTTAATTTGTCATTAAGTACGTCCGTTTTTAAATATTTTACTAATAATTTATTTTTTTCTTTGAATGTCATTTCCCGAGCAAACTTTCAGAACCGGCAACGCAACACAAGGAACCATCATGGCGGTTCTAGACCGTTCGCTGTCTTCATGGACGAGGCAGCCAGGGAACATCCAGAAGTCAACCGGTACGTCTATACGTATGAGAAGGCATATCCTGACTCCCAGGAGGATATTGTAAGTCATCTTACGTTTTTAAATTTTTAAATTTATGTCAAAATGTTAATTAATAATTTTTTCCTATCCATATAGGCGAAGGTGAGGGAGGCTAGTGACGAGGTGATGAGTGCTATAGTGAGGGAGACATGGCCGGACACGCAGGAGGAAGAGATGTCCGAAGCCATGTCCCGGATCGACACTTCGGATCCGACGATTGGGGCGGATCATGGGCACAGCCTTCCCACCGAGAGCAAACAACTTCTACTGCCGGGGTCTAGGAAAGAAAGGCGAGGGGGTCCTGAAGACCACTCCAGGATTTCAACGAAAGGCAGCCTCGACCAGCAGCAGGACCACGTCCACAATCACCAGGACGACTCAGCTAGAGTCGGAAGTTTAGAGACTACGAGAACAGCAAGCTGCTTAGGCTGCCTATAATGCCGCGCAGGCAGCCTATGTTGCCGAGATACATGCCATCCAGCAGGCCCAGCAGCAGCAGATGTTCCAGTACATGCAGGACTTTACAGCTGCCCAGTTTCAGGGACTTCCGCCTCCGCCCATGCCGCTACCCCAGCCGCCGCAACCTCCGCAGCAGCCCCCAGAAGCGGATATTAATTTAGACGATTTAGATTTTCTGTAGTTGATGAATTATATACTTTTATGTGCTTGTTGTTGGTTATATGAAATTGTTTTGGTGTATTTTGCAGCTTGCTTGGAATGGTAATTCAGAAATTTCGGGGTTTTTTTTTTTTACTGGAATGGACTTATAGCCGACGAAATAATGTCGTCGGCTAAAGTCTGGACTATAGCAGACGACATTATTTCGTCGGCTAAACTCTGGACTATAGCCGACGACTTCTACGTGTGTCGTCGGCTAAACTTTGGACTATAGCCGACTACTTCTACGTGTGTCGTCGGCTAAAGTCACCACAGACGAGCTTTTCCAGACGAAATCTTAGCCGATGAAAGGTCGTGGGCTAAGATCTTAGCCGACGAATTTTCGTCGGCTAAATTTTCGTCGGCTAAAGTACTTGTCCTGGTAGTGTATACAACGAAAGTATTAAACTGTTGAGCAAAATGTGATCACACAACAGTGATTTTCACACTTGTCTGAAGATTCAATCAAACAAGCCCGAGATATACAACGGAAAACCTATAGTCACACAACAGTGTGTTAACAAATCTATAGTAGTGTCAACACAGTTAAGAGTGCCAGAAAAAATGATTGTGTTCTCCGTTTAAAATTCAAATCTACTCTACTAGAATAGGTTTTAAAAATATGGAGAAATAGATTATATCTCCTTATATCATTATGTGAAAATTGTTCACGAGAGAGATTATTCGCATCATGCATGTGTGAATATAATGGTAAACTAAATACTAGCATTCCCTGGATGAAGGCCATGTCTTTGGAATATATGAAAATGATCATCGAAGAAGATACAGATAACACATTCTTAGCAGCAGGAGAAAAAATCATAGTAACTGCTTATGATCATCTTGAGGTTGTTGACAGTGATTTTTTTTTTTTCAATCCCTTAAGAAAAATGAAATTGATTCAACCTTAGCCTGTTTGTAACGGGTTGAGAAACTCGAAAAAGAAACTTTAGCCTGCAAAATGTATGATGATACATAGAAAGATAATTATGCATCATGGGGGAATAGTACCTACACCCCGAGCACTGAGAAAAATATTATGTAAGTTTTCGTATAGAACATCTTAAATAATATCAGGTATTTTATCAAACAAAAACTTGTCATAATCATAGACATCTAGTAAGATGGCCTAATCGATTTATGTGAATGAAAGTTGTCTGGCAAATACTCTCGCCAATAGTCAAGTTCAAAACTCGACATCTTTTTTAGATGTCTCAAAATCTAAAAAAAAAAAAGTAAATCTAATCTAGTTCAAGGGGTTAGCCGGAAGATAAAAACTCTAAGCATCATAGGAGCCAGCTTTGTGTAGTGTAGACTGCCAAGCTTCCGGTGCTCTTATGCATATTTTCCATGGGACGCATAAGAACTTTCGGCTAGACACCGTTACTAAAAAAAAGATTCACTTGACTAGTTGGAACATTTTGTGTAAGCTCAAGTGAAACTGTGAAAGGGAGGCTTAGCTATAGAGGCCGTTGATTTAATAAAGCTTGTTGATAAGCCAAGCAAGTACTAAAACAATGTTTCATTGTTTTTTTTTTTTTTTGAAGGGACTGTTGGTTCATGGTCTAGTGTTGCTCATTGTGCTCATCCTTCGTATTTCTGTTCACCTACAATGTTTCATTGTCTTCTGAGACAAAAATAAGGCAGCTTGCTTTGGGTGTTTCTCCTACCTTGAATTTTCAAATCTAACTCATTGTTTCATAATCCAAGTTCATAATAAACCTAATATCATTTGTAATCTCAACACGAAGATTCATAGGGATTACATTCTGAACCGGATGCTCTTCCTAATTAACTCATTAATAGTTTTGGGGTTTGGTTTTGAGGATCGTAGCGCTCGCTTAAAGGAATACTGGATTCTTTGTTTTACCATATAGTTCATTTGGCAAGCAAGAGATAAGGTGATGTTTGATGGAGGCATATATGGAGCAATTCATGTATCCATGATTTGTCATCTAATTGGAATTCATATTCAAGCAGCAAGTCGGCTTGCCAAAGGCGTTATGAACAAGGGAAAATGCTCATTTAGTACTAATTTAAACACATTATTGCCCATTCTAATAAATTTAATAGACACGAGCTCATTTCAATATGAGGTGTTCATATTTGTGTTCAAATACACAAATTTATATTAAAATCATAATAAAATAATAACTTTTGTATATTTTTCAGACAATTTTACCCTCACCACTTCAACATGTATAAGAAGAGAGAAAATGAAAATGTGAGAAGACTTTGCCAGAACCTCACCGGACTCCGGTCGTCGGACTCTGGTCTCGGTCGCCGGACTCCGGTCATTGGTAACCGGTTGCCAGAATTTCTTGGTGTCAGTTATTGACCCATAGTAACTCAAATTTTCTCCAGTCACGAGATTTCAATCACCGGCAACTCGGTTACTGACTTTTAATGATCAGTTATTGACATCTAATAATCAGTTACTGACTCCTAATAACTTGGTTATTGATCACCAATAATCAGTTATTGACCCCTAATAACTTGGTTACTGAACCCCAATAATCAGCTACTAATACCCAATAATCACTTAATGACCCTCAATAAGCAGGTTACAAACCTCAAATAATAGCAGACCCCAATAATCACTTATCAATCCTCAATAATCATTTACTGATCACAATATTCAAATGTAAGGATTAAAAAATAAAAATAAAAACTTTAACCGACTTGAGGTCATGTTCTGGGCATCCATATTTCTTCTCTGGGCACCCACCTTCCCCAACGGCGAGCACACCGGCCTCCTCCACCGACCTCGGCGCACCTCACTCTGTTGAACAAGCGCCGACAAGCAGCGCACTTCCCTAGCCACGATCCAGCCCGGATCGAACTCTAGCCGTGCCCTAGACTCGAGCGCGCCCCGGCAGCACCATCATCTCGGCACGAACCCAGCCCATTGCAGACGCACTCTTTCCCAGTCCCTGCCCAGCTCCGAAATGACATGGATTTGGCCGCGATGGTTGAATCTGACAGATCGACGAAGTCGAGGTGACGGCGGCGCCCGTCGTCAAGGCTGCTGCGGCGTCCGTCGTCGAAGAAAGGAGAGAGAGAGAGAGAGAGAGAGAGAGAGAGAGAGAGAGCTTGTGAAGCCTACAACGATATGGATTTGACTGCGATGGTTGAATCAGACAGATCGACGAATTCGAGGCGACGACGGCGTCCGTCTTCGAAGAAAGGAGAGAGAGAGAGAGAGAGAGAGAGAGAGAGAGAGAGTGAGTGAGAGAGAGAGAGAGGAGATAGATAATAATATTAAGGGTAAAAATATATTTTTGTTAAGAAACATCGGAATGAGTTGAACAAAATGTTTTTTTTATTGAATTGGGCTATGAAAGTCTTGTTTTTGTGCATTTGAGCATTTTCCCTAACAACTTCATTCAAGATTTCCGAGTTATGAAATTATTTTATGCTCAATGTAACCCAAGATAAGGTTATTTGGGCATCCTCCTCTAGGGCGGATTCAGATAAATTAAAACGGGCGTGAAAAAGTGATTCTAGCGTTGGTGTGGAGCTATTTTTCGTGATTATATTGCTACTGCTCCGAAAATGATCTTCGAAACATTCGAGTAGTATTTGGTTTCTGATGTTACGACCATGCTTGCCCTGGAGAGACACCTCTCAGAACTCAGTTGAAGATTCTTTTTTGATATATCCTAGGCCAAATTGGTCTCGTCAATCATTTGATATGAAGTTGCAGCAGACACTGGAGCACTCTAGCACTCGTCTTCATTCTTTAAAGGAAGTGATCTAATTCAAGGTCATTGACGTATAGGATCAAAAAGAAAGTACTCGTACTTCCTCATTGTTGCATTTGCCAAAAGTTGAAATACTTGCGCTTTCAGATTGAACGCAGAAGGGCATTTAACATGGAAAACTATGATGCTGTCACAAAAGGCCGAGTTGAATGAACAGAGAAAATTGGTGGGATGGGGTTTGAGTCTTCAACTGAGAGCTAAAGTTATTCTACTACTAGGTTCTGAATTTGAGCAAAGTTCGAACAATTAGCCTTACACGATCCCCGTCGACTTTGAAGAATGATAGAAATTAACCTCTAATCTGCACTTGGAAGCTTGAAGATTTCCCCCGCAGTTGTCATGTGCGTGTTTCTCCTAGCTACAAGGATAAACTCTTCACCACGCCAACTGCTCTTCTACTCTTACCATAAATACAAATAATGAAATGTCAGATTCGTGAGCTGATTATGGTTATACATACAACATGTCTTCGATACATAATTATATACTGATATACACGTATCTAGGTAGAACGAAGCTATGTAGGCACGAGCGCCAGTATCTGACTCCTAACGATTCCCATGCACTTTTGGATTTCTCCGTAGACTGGTAGGTTCTGTGTGCAAATTGGCTTCAAACTAGTGACGGCACGATCTAATACCCAGGCAACATCAGCCGGTGAAAACTGTCGTGCTGTACATGTCTGCATTTTGTACATGAAAATGTAAGTGAGGGATAAGTATTTATCTGGATACTAAAGAGAGAAACATAGAACCTTGTAACTGGAAACTTATGGAAAGAACAAGACTAGCACCTACTCAAAGCCTCTGCGGCTTTAAAATCCATCAACAAATTTGACCAGAGACAATTCGTTAATCAAGAAATTCAAGAGGCAGAGGCTCAATAGTAATTGCATAAAACAAACGAACCGCACTTGCATACCAAAAGGTATACGAAATGAGGCAGGGGATTCATTCCTAAAACATCCTGTTGCTTTATGTAACCACCAGGTTTGGCAATCAAAGATATTTTGCCACCGAAAAACATGCAATCCAGAAAAAATACTACACATGCTATTATATTATTACCTGAATCATGAACAAAGCTGCCACACAATTTGCGATAAGGTCTGAAAGGAATTGGTCTTCGCTTTGGTTGGATAAACTCTTTGACTTAGGATCAGATTTTTCTGTACAAGCAGTTGACTGATCCTGATCCTCAGAAACCAGAATTGGAGCGGCAGGGGCAGATCCCATTGATAGCCTGCCAGCATCATCCTCTGAGAGCTGTTTACTTACAAAGTTTATAACCTCCTCAATTCTCTCTATGTTATTCTCCCTCTTCAAGGATGAGATTGCCTGAAATAGTTATTAATATGACAAATTTTCAAAGAAGAAAAACTAATGCTTCATTGCTTAGAGCAATAGAGTGATATGAAAGATTGACTGTTTCAAAGTTCATGTATGCTGGTGGTGTGGCAGAAACAGATTCAATCAACAGAGAACAAAACTCAAGTTCTAGCATGCGCTCCTATCAGATAAATAAGCTCTCAAAGACTCCAACAACCCTTAACCATCAACTATCATTCATTGAAACATAAATTTTGCTTAGACAACAATGATTGTATAGTGGGCGCCCAAACATCTAATATTGATTTGATGGCCTTACAATACCTGCATAGCTACATGAACCATTTCCCTCGCTTTTGCTCTTGAACTTTCAACAATTTCATACACATGAGTAGCCGGTTCTTGGACATGGCACAAAGAGCTTGAATGGCCACTGGAGTCACTAAACCCAGACAGGGGATTTGCCGATATAAGTGGGTAGCTCCCCCTATATGTGTTTCGTTGTCTCAAGCAAAGAAGAGCAGAAGAAACCTGCATATGAAAAGCAATTAGTTTTCCTCTCCATCTCAAACAGTCACTCAACTGCTGAATAGATAGCACATGATATAAGAAAAGGGAATGAAGCTACAAATAAGCCATAGAAACTTATACCTGATCATTGATTTCACTCAGCTGTAATAGCACGGCAGCATATTCCTTTTTAAAAGACTCAGAATCCTTGATAGAGTCATGTCCGTCTCGACACTTTTCCTCAAACACGTCATCATTCATGCGCCTCAACTCAGAAACCACGGCATCCTACAAGTTTCATTATGATCCATCAACTCAATTCTCGAAGTTTCCAGGAATAGAATAAATAAAATTACTAAACCCCCTAAATTTTCGAGTGGTCAAGATCTAAGATTGATACAAAATATGTATGTCGAGCAATGCACCTTTTTGTCAAGGGCACGGGTCAACTCAAACAGAGCTCGTACATCAGCTTCCTTAGCTTGCATCTGCACAGAAATTGAAGGCTAAGAATTTGTAACTTTAGCAGTCTCACCAGGCCCAACTTTAGCTTCCTCGTTAAAAATTGAAAACAGTTAGGCATGGCAGTTTTCACTTCATAGTAGCATACTTTTTCTTCAATTTTATGCTTTCAATATTTAAGGTTATAATAGCAGTTAATGTTACTCGTCAAGTAGTCAGGAAGAACAAATGACCAATGGAAAGAAAGAGCCCTCAAGCATGCAAAGGTAAGGAAAGCATACTGGAAGCTGACCACAGATAAGCATGCCAAAATACACCATTATAAATTTAGCAATACAATTTCAAGAAGAATGCCAGTCTGATACCCCCACAACTAACCTCTATATGCTTTGATGATTTGTTGGTTTGAGGAGTAGACGGAAGAATATGACAAGGAACAGCAGGGCTGTTAAGGTTGCCAGTAGAAAAAACCTTCATATACTCTTCAGTCTTCCCTTCTTTGTGTTGTTCATTAATCTTGAGCTCCTTGAAGTTCTCAGATTTGTTGAAAATGATGTTTTGCTTTGTGAAAGAAGCAGGTACATTTTCCAATGGATTTAACGGCATGCAATCAATATCCTGCAATAAAATTATGAAAGTATTTCACCAAAAAGGAATAATATCAAACAGATAGACTGCTATAGCCTTTACCAACATAAAGAATTTAGAAGTGTGGCTGCAACAAACAATGGAAAATGGAGACAAACTTGCTCTCAGAAATGCAATATCTCCCAACTTTAGAACCATAAAAGAAATCAATGATTTCTCTGATAAGATGTATCCAATATTCCAATACATAATAACAAAGATGTCTGAACATCGAGAAAACTTTTAATATGTTTTTGAAATATTAGTTCTAAAAGTGTGGAGCTAAAACCAATTAAACAGAAAATGCACTTCGCCATACCAATCCTGTCAGTAGAAAAGGAGTAAGTAATCATACACATTCCAAAATCCATATATCCTCCAATCATAGAAAAAGAGCATGTAAATTTTGTCATAAATTTTCTAATTGAGAGCTAATTACCATGATATCTGCACCTCCTAATTCAGGCTGATCAAACTGAACACGATACGTACTATGCTCAATGCTTAGTACAGTTCCGTTATGGATCTCTCTAGACCTGGGGTGAAAAGCAATAACATGTTGTCCAACTGATAAAGGCCGAGCTAAGTCAGTTGGAAGTCCTTCCCTTGTACCAGCATTAAGTTCAGCATAATGCTTTCTAACTGACTCCCGGTACTGATGAAGTTTCTCCTTTTCTTCCTTCAAAAACTGGTCAGAAAATCTCCGTGGTCTCCCAAGGGAACTGCAATAAGTGACGAAGAAAAATATATAAAAATAACTTTATCAAGGTTACCAAACGGCATTAGAAACAGCCTGTGAAAGAAGCAGAGATCAGGGGTATATACCTCCTTATAACACCCCATTCAACACGAGTTAATCTTGGAACATGACCCAATCCAACATGATTCAAGTACTCAACAAACTCCCTTTTAGCAAACCATGGGTAATCAATTGCACTATAAAACCATTCAAAAGCACACCATCTCCGCGCTTGATAACAAGATAAGAAATTAGAAAGTCTTCGCTGTACATGAAAATGCAGACACATATGAACAAAAAGCTTGAGAAACTCAGTTGGAACTTAAATGATGGCAGATGTATGACCTCAAGATCCAGTTCCGTTTTATGAACTGAACGAACCAGTTTATTAGGTTGGTCATATGATGTGCTCTGCAGAGACCTTGCATCTTTCTGTATGTCCTCCTTCCGTTTACTCCTGTCTCTCAAGGATAAGTTGGCCTGGTTTGCATATTGTACTTCTACAGTTGATAAACCTGAATTTTTCTCTTGCCTTTCACGATCTGTAGCAGGAGATGAGTTTCCTACAGGCTTCACCAATTTCCCATGCTTTTGGTGTGTGTTATAATGAGAAGACTGTTTACCTTTATTCACATAGTTCACCTCATCCGTAGCCTGAAACCAATTGCAGAGAAGAAATGCCAAAAGTTAAATGTAACTATAGGTGCCAGAACTAAAACAGAGCGACACAAACGATTCAACATGTGACTACCATTACTTTAAGACATTTAAAATTACATCAAAAATTTCCCAAGACCTAAAAATCTATACTCAAATATCAGATAGAAGTAGAACACCAATAGTCTTAAGTTGGGAAAAGTAGCTTGCTTTTTGAAAACAACCGAATCAAGTAGGGAAGTTTGATATGATTTAGAGGAATGGATAACTAAAAGGGCAAGAATGTAAAATCCAATTTGATCCACTTGTAAAAAATATAAAATTAAAAATTAAAAATTAAAAAAACTATCTTGGTCTGTAGTATATGCCAAAACACTAGATTCAAGGGCACAGGTGCCTTCTGAAGGTAATAATGCCAACCCTGATTCTATCGGTAGAAACTAAACAAAACCTAGACTTGGGTACTTGGGTAGAACAAAGAAACTTTTAAACAATAAAGAACAGTCATTTGTAAAGCGTAAAACATTTTGAAGTCAAGCTGAAAGGAACTGCTTACCTCAATCATTTGATTGTCACTCCAAGGAAACTCAGTCTGAGCTTCATTCTCATTTATCTGCAACTACATAATACCAACCATGGTCATCACTCATGCTCTAACCAGGTGGACCATGAACCTGAAACAATTTATAGCGAGAGTAAAATCTGTCCTTACTTTAACTGGCGACTTCTGTTTTCTTTTTTGTATTCCAGAGTTAAACTGAGATGTTTTCATAGTGGTATCTTCAACCATGGTTACTGAAGAATTCCCTTTGAGTTTAGACTTCTTAGCAATGTTGAAGTTTTCTTCCTCCACAGGTGCAGCCGATTCTGGACACACAGAAGAATTAAGAGTTAATGATTAAGTAAAAAACAATGGTTAGCAGTTCAAGACAATCTATAAAATCTCTTACGATTTGCATAACCTAAAAGATAGGACTGACACTGAGATAAACTCCCATGTTCCAATCAAAATGTCTTACCCAATTCAGCAGTTGCTTCAGGCATCCTCAAGGATAGATCTGCCAGAGTAAGTAACGCATCAAAGGAAGAGTCTTCATCTGCATTGACAGAAGATTTGGAATGAAATATGTCTGAACATGCTTCAAAAGGTTAATCAAGGTTGATTGCTTTTCCACAACAGTTGGCAATAACACCTATAATTATTTTTCTCAGACCAAAAAATAAACATCATAAAGGAAAGAGGTTGTATAAAAAGATACATAAACTTCATGTTAAGGGATTGAAAGCATACCACTTCCAACATTTGCTGTTTTAGTTTTCTTCTTGTGGAAGGAACTTGCCTTTTTTGCACCCACAACTCTAGTTCCTAGTTTTCCCTTGACAGTACTTAAATTATATTGTTCTTCCTCTGTTCCACTACTACTTTCTTTTACGTCTTCCAAATGATTGTTTTCACTTTCTTTCCTTTTTTGCCTCTTTAAATAGTATCTTTCCATGCCATAATCAGCCTGCATGCTGCCTAAGCTTAACTCACAACCAACCTCATCCAATTCCCCACCATGGGGACTGGCAATTTTCATATCTGTTACTGCAAACTAATTGCAAAAAAGGATCACAGATTATTTATTGATTATCTTGAAAACATTTTACAAAAGCACGGCAGATTTCTTTTAAATAATAAAATTACCATCCTTTCGCCATTTTGAACAGGTGATGGAGTACTGCCTTTAGCTTTTAATTTGGGAGTCCTGGAAACTTGGGGAGAACAACCTCTCTGTGAGGGTTCAGTCAAGGAAAATGCTATCTCCTGAGCATTGTTAACATCATTACCATCTGTACTGGTTTTTATACCTTGCCTGGCCGGTGAAAAATACTTTTTGCTGTTATCTTTATCATTAGAAGCAACTGGGACTCGAGGAGTCCTTTTTTTAACAGCATGAGGCCTGATTCCTGAAAACAAACTCCAAACGCATCAATTACATGAAGATATAAATCTAAACAAAAATAAGAAAACAAACAGAAGCAAATAGCATGTCTAATCTCAATTCAAGATATAAAACACTTGAAATCATTGACATTATTTACTGATATAACAATGTAATTCTCTTGTAAGTGCACAAAAAATGCCATAGATTTGAGAAGGCTGAATCTTAATACAATTGCAATCCAGTGGCTGCGACATTTATGCTTATGTATGACAACATTTGTTGTGCTTCCAAGTGATCTTCTACGGTAATCAAAGACTGATATTGTAGTCCTAATTCCAGATATTATTAATTACACTTTTCAAAATAAACTTAAGTTTACCTATCCGACTACATTATTTTCTTACACCCCCCCCCCCCCAAAACAAAATTTCTTTTTTCAAAGACAACGGGTAAATAAACAAAAACATGAAGCTAGACTAAAAAAATTTCACAAAGTTGCACCAGATTTTTCACTGCAAAGAAATCAACAAAATTGATACAATAAACAGAAAGATTACAATCATTACCCACCAGTGCGCCTATTTTTCAACAATGACAAGCAGCCATCTGATGCAATTGAACGGGACTGAGAAATATCTGGAATGTGTCCTTCCAATCCTTTTGAGGCGTCATTCCGTAATTTCCCTCTGGCAAGCTTTCGAGGCTTTCTAGAGGTTCCTGCTTCGTCAAGGCTTTCTTGTTCACTCTCACTTCTTTCCTGCAAGGCCAGATCATCTTATATGAGTTTGATATGGGCCATGCCTGATACATTAGCCCAACTGACATCAAGATTTTATTATTATTATTATTATTATTATTATTATTACTAGCATCTTGACCCACACTATGTGCGTGTGTGATTTTTTTTTTTTTTACTATTACAGTTATGCTCAAAGTCTTATTTCCCTCCCTACTTTTCTCTCCCACCTCCCACGTTTGAAGCTTCTTTTTTTCTTGTTTCCAACATTTACAATTACTAATTTGTCCTTCATCTGTTAGAAGACAGATTTTAAAGTTTTAATCAATCAAGGGCATTATAGGTAGTTTAAAATTTTAACCGTTGACAAAGTCAAAAAAACCTTCTGGCTTTATTAATAGAGATTTAGTGGCTATAAACAGAGATCATTAATGTCACTGACTATTCCTTTGAAAATTGATAAACCTAATAACATGCTCAACATAAAAGGATAGAAAACTCAACACTTTATATCGCACGACACAATGACCAAAAAGAAAAGTTACAGATTTACACTTGAATAAGCAGTAACTAAAAAGTTGCAAGCGATTCAGTACCTAATGGACATAGTTTTTCACTACCTAAAAAAGAACTATGTTACTGTATATTTAAGCAATATAAATGCCAGTTCCAATTTTCCTTACAGTTTGTACTCACTATTAACACTTCAAAAAAACCGCCCCTCAGTGGAATAGAAGCAAAAAGATTAAATTCAAACAAGTGAACCAATACTATTTCTTATATTCAAAGGCAATATACAACCAGCAAACCAGAAAAGGAAAGATGAAATCCAAACTCACCAGCATAGCGTAATAGTCACACATCATTGCTGTTAAGCCAATCACAGAAGCAGTGCCCTCAGGAAGAGATAAGTAGGCCTGCAAATAATAAATTCATGAGTCCCCAAAAGCAAGAAACAAGATTGTCATCAAGAAAAATATATTTAACATGAAAGAAGTATAGACATATGTTTTTCCACTGGGAAAAAGGAAACATTCGAAATGGTGGAATAAACTAAGTAGGTAAAAGTTGTAATCAACAAACGTAATGAGTTTAAGCTATGCTGATAGAAGTCCTCTTTTATATTTTCATATTAGTGTGAAAAGCTCAAAAACCAAAACGGTGCCCAACTGTAGTATAGTCGGTATACAATAACAAACTACAACCAATTGGTGGACTTGTAGCAACATGTATACAGTTATAAAAGTGATCACATTTTAAGAGAAAGTCTATGATTTGCAGAGCTCAATAAACTAAACTGGTCCCAAATTGGAGTTTCCTCACACAAACAAGCAATTGGGGACTTCTAGCAACACGGAAACATCAGAACTTGACAAGTAAACGCAAACCTCACACAGTTCATAGAATTGCAAAGCCTCATATCAGAGGTAATTACCATGACAACTGAAAATATTTACACAAAGTGATGCATATAATTAAAATACAGTTACTGTATCCCGCACATACCCTATTCATAGTGTAAAGGGCTTCTACATTCTCCACAGATCGGTGACGTACTACAGAAGCAACCTAAAACACAAATACAGCTAAATTAGCAAATTTCTGGGGATGGGGAGTGACATGTTAGTCATGTAAAGAGCATCACAACATTTGTACAAACCTTCTTCCAGTCTCTCCCATACTTGCGATATCCTTCGTAGAAGTGCTTCAGCTCTTCAGTGGTCCATTGAGGCCCTAACATATCAGACAACTTTCTCTTCTGCAATTAAGAGGAGAGGGGAAAAGCACAACTAGTTAGCATTTGCAATTTTAAGCTATCATCAAAGCACCCAATAGGATTACTATTTGAGCCCTTCCATGTGTCTGTGTGTGTAACAGACAAACAACTCACATAGTAATGTCATAATCCTACAATGAGAATGTGATGTTGTTGCCTCAGAAAACAAAGAGAAAAGGAAATCAAGATTCTAAATTTGTTTTTCATTGAAAATTATACAATAAGGAATGCAGGTTTCCTCTTCATTTTTTTGATGCAGCTAAATAAATAGAACCATCACAGGAATGAAATTATCCAGATATGAACATGATAATCAGGCCAAATGTGAAGTAATACAATAAAATACTTGTAACTTTAAAAATTAAAGATAATAACCTCATTACATCAATAAATAAAGAATATTGAAATGTAGACTGTATCACAGCCAAATTATTGAAAGAACAAAATGGAAAGCAAAGAAAACCAAGGTTCAATCTTCATAACAATAAGAAATGACTGCAGACAAAATAGCAAGAACAATTTCAGATAATAATCCATTCTCATAACAATTTCAGTACTCACCTTCTGCTTATTTTTGTTAGCAGTATCTCCATATTTGTAAGACGCGACCTCATTATTATAAGGAAACCTCTTATTCACACCCTTTGTTTTCCTTACTGGGGCCATGAATAACTTCCTTAGTAATCTGCAATGAAACAAGAAGAAAAGTACACAAGTCAGCACTGTAGAATCCAACGGCCATAAAGTAAGTTTTCCGAATACCTACTACCAAATGTGCAGTTGCCTCAGCAGGATACTCCGAAAAAATTTAGGATTACATTATAATCTCCTTTTCTATCTTCCAACTTTTGTAAGTTTGAAGAAAAGTACAGGCTACTTGGTGAGTGTAGGTAAGTATGAGCTAGGAAATTTCGAGAGTAGACCCTCTCAGATATCTAGGACAAAGTTCTGGTTCATCTAAGGATGTATGAAAGCTGCCCCCCTATAGCGAGGCCAAAACAATACGAAAGCAGTTTCTAATTCTAAAAATTGAACACAAAATTCACAGTTACACTCAGCCTATCAGCAAAACTCCGTTCTCCTTTATCTCAATTTTCCCGCCAATTTTCTGTAAAACCTAGGGATTAATTCATGATGAAAATTCAAGCATCCTCGACCTCAAACTCGGCATCAGCTTCTAATTGCCGATAATGAAGCCCGAAAAATCAACTTCTAAACAATAAATCTCTCACAATTCAACTCTCCGCCGCTCCGAAACAACACAAAATAAAATTCCGAAAACAACAAAAACAACTCGAAACCAAGCCCAACGCAAAAGAGCACAAAATCGAAGCTGATCAAAAATCCGCCACTAGAAAATCAAAAACCGAAGTAAACAATACACAAATCCGGCTCGCTTTTCCTGTTCGAAGCTTTCGCAGGCCCCGAACAGAAGCGAAATCCCAAAGCAGCAATCCGCAATCAGCTTGGAATTGAAGAATTAGATAACCCTAGCATATAGAGAATAAGAAGAAGAAGAAGAAGAAGATTCGAAGAGGAGATTCACCTGTGGAGAATTGGCGCGCGATTAAGGCGACTATGGCTTCATAGAGAGAGAGTGAGAGGGCGCGATCGAGCAAGAGGAGTGGGGAACTGAAAGAGATTATTGGAGAGAGAGAGAGAGAGAGAGAAGGAGAGAATGAGAAATTGGGGGCAGAACCGCGAAACTTTAAAACACTGTAAAACGATTTCGGCTTTTGGAGAGTTTTGGAATTTTCGCCCTGTACTGTTTTTAAAAATTTGTACATGTGTGTGACTGCGTGGAATTTTAATTTTTTGTTTCGATATTTTTATCACAGTAAATGTAATTTGTTTTCAGAACTATCGGTAAATAACTAAATATGTTTTTGGTTGTGATCTAGTATATTTCTCTTTTATCAACAATAATATCTAGTTTTTTGGTGTATTGGTAACTTCATATTAATTTGTAGTTTTATTTTGTGATTTCCGTGCGTGAGAGAGACAAGGCATTTTATAAAGATGCTGTTAAATGTACCAGTAAATTTCTAAATAGATCTAACAACACAACTTTATTTAAAAAGATAATTTTATCCTAACGTGAAATAACTCTAACAATTATAATAATTATAATTAAGGTTATAAAAAAACAAACCATCGAACATTGTTCATTCGAGCAAAACCTTAAACCAGAACCCATCATCAAAATTAAATACACACAGACACACGGTGTGTGTTTATATATAACTATCATCACACCTACGCCCTCTAAATCTCAGTTCCCTGCTTGTTGGGGTTTTTTGTTTGTTTTTTTTTGGAGCATCCGGTTTGAGCACCGAACTCGGCTGAAAGTTTATAGATTTGGTTCAGCGGGTTCTGAGTTCCGGCGTGCCGGCGGCGATAGGGTGGGTGAGTTGATGCAGACGGTGTCGGTGATGCCTTGGGGACAATATCTGTAATTCGGATCCAAACCGGGTCGGGAAGGTGGTGAAAAAGAAGAAAGGAGGGAGGTGAGTTGAATGACCGAGTTGGGTGAGTCCGGGAGGGCGCGATCAGGTTGCTGCCGGTTGGCCTATCTGGTTCAACGCCATCGCCGATGCTTTTGCGAAATTCCATAAAGTAGATTGAATTTTGTAAATTTCCAGAAACCAGTTTTGATGAACAAGATTTTAGCATCTCTTATTGGAAAAATGTGGAAGAAGATTCTTCCCAAAGCTTAAGCTTCCTCCTTATTAGAGAGAGAGAGAGAGAGGGTTTTGGGCCTGAATTTTGCTGGGTTTAACAACGAAAAGTATTATTGAAAAGTTGTTGAGTGTACTTTGAGATTATATAATTTTGCTGGGTGTAAATAGTTTGCTAGGTCTACTCAAAAATTTGATGGGTACATTTAACAGCATCCTTTCATAATAGATGAACAACGACAATTCGGTGGATTTTAAAACGAGTTGAAGCTTGTTATATTGGAACTAATATTAGAAATATAACAATAGCATATTACAAAAGTTACAACATTGGTAAATCATTGATCCGTCAAATCTCAGCATCTCAAGTATTCATCAGTTAAAAGGAAGCAGCAGTTGATAAGATTAAACTATGAACGAGCGGTTTGCTGTCAGGAACTGATGCCCCGAGATTCAACTGAGGCCTAAATTTGATGTCCATTGTTCCATCCATTTTATTGTCATAAAATGGAATCATCGTCTGCGCCAAACATTAAAAAATCATATCTATGTTAACCCATACATCATCGTTACCATGTATCAAAACAATGAATGAGAGAGAGAGAGAGCGCCTAACCTCCATATCAAGACATCGTACGCAAGGGGTAGGAACACCACATTCAGGACTATGATGAGGAAATTCCCCGTGGAGTCCGAATCCATGGCCAAATCCTCAATAGGGTGGAGGCGAAGTTTTGGTAAATCATTGATTCGATATGTGACTTTTGAGTCATTCATGATAGCAAGAAGAAGGTATAAGTATTTGTGTCTACATCTCAAGTGATTTAAGAACTGAATGATGTTGTGACCTTCCTCCATTGATCTAGATGCTATCTGAACTCGTTGATAAAATGCCCTATAAATCTTGAATAAAAGATAAAAACATAAGATAGTACTTCTATAAGAATTATGTGAAGAATGATATGTGGGCATGTAGCTCAGTTAATTAGGTCCCTATTTATAGCATTGTCCGAAACACATGTGAGTTTCATACTCTAATAGCGTTGTTTATGTTCTTCGAACCAAGTTCATACCAAATTCTATATATGCATATTGTAAATCTGTAATCATTTACCAAAAGCATATTCCATAAAAGCTACATTTTCAATAGGATTTTGATTCAATGAATTTTAACTGGCCCAAAATCATATTCCAATTAATATTTACATAACAGGAAAATAATTCGTTTATTACTATAACGACATAGATTTATACAATTAAATATAATTAAATCTGCAACTTTCAATTAAAGCAAACAAAGCAATGGAAGAAAAACTCAGATCACCAACCTCTCATGATATCGAGTTCAACTCAATTTATACAAAAATACAAATATTACTTATTTCAAAAGTAATCATTGTCGGTTTCCTATTTACATACTCCGTAAAAGAAATGGCGAATATTCCTTTGGGATTTTGATTTAGCCGATTCACCCCTCATTTTTACGATTTATGTCAAGACATGTCCCAAAAATGTTATCTTTGTTCAAAATTACTTTTTGTAGTTCTAAACTCCAGATCACATTTCTCGGTTGTACTAGTTGTTCACAGTTTAGGTTACTACGATAATTCATTGATAATCGGCTATTCCAATATAGTGGTTGTTTTTACATAATGCAGGAGACTATGTAGAATCACGGTGAAACATGAACATAAACAAGAAATAACATAGGCAAGAGACAATGTCATATAATGGTTCATCATGCCATTGGAGGATATGGCTACGTCCACTTAAGATTCCACTATCATGGCCAATAGGCCTTGGTGTTACAAGAGCTCTCCAAGATGGAGTGAGTAGTGATTGGCATCCATCCTTTCTACATATGGGAAATATTTCTTTTATAGCTAAGGAAGGTTCCTCTTATTACATATTACCGATGTGGGACAAAGTGCACATATCGCTTATCATGGTGTCTTATTGTGGAGCTTGGAGGAGCACCTTCCCAATGTGGTACCAATGATCTTTCACCATGGCAAGGTAACTCGGATGTCGGTCTACCGGAAGCATGTCAGGGGCGGGGCCCTTCGTGGCCGAAAAACAGTCTACGAGGTCGTTGCTTATGTTTGGCGGTATATATACTGACAACATGTCCCCCGGCCCTAACTCCTGAGTAAGAGGATCATCTTACTAAGAGAGTTACAAATAAATTGTATGCCGTCAAGCATAAGTAACGACCGAGTAACGGCATAAACCCCATGTCCCCCCAACTCTCTCAAGAAGAAGGTTCTCTTACTCGGAATTATTTCCCTCTCTCTTTTTCTCACGATTTTCTTCTCTCTTTTAGAAGGGAGTGACAAGATTCACTATGTCTCCCCAAGTCTTGCTTGGGTGTTGCTTTTTTTTGTTAAACTACCGATGAATTTGGTACTCGGGCGGGTAGTGCTCAATGTGGTTCTCGGGTCTTGCTTGTTGATATTATCTACTTTGACGTATTGGTCTTGCTCCTTTTTACACATGGGTGTTACTATGGTCTTGTCTTTACTTGCTTATTCCTAGTCTTGTCTTTATTTGCTTATTCCGAGTCTTACTTTTTCTTGATATACACTGTAATTTTTAAGTCAACTGATAAGACAAAAAATGTCACTCCCGACCCTCGGCCCCAAAACTTATTTGGCCGGGCGAGGTGTTTTCACGTTTCTAATGGCAAGTTACCGTTGGTTCCCTCTCTACGGTCATACGGATGTTACACTTTCCCATGAACAAAGGTAGCGAGCCCTTTCCATATCTTGTGTTTCTACTCGAGTGACGGGGTGTTAACGCCGTCTGTGGTTTATCAAGCCACTTGCTCCATTTTTAAAGGGATGATATAAAATTTATGTCTTTTGGTGGATTACCTATCCCGCTTGATATTACTGGGGATTTCAATAACTTATGCCTCTCGGTGGTGTGCCTATCTCGATCGAATGTCAATCTCTCAGTCGAATGCCAATCTCTCAGTCGAATGTCAATCTCTCGGTCGAATGCCTATCTCTCGGTGGAATGCCTATCTCGATCGAATGTCAATCTCTCTGTCTAATGTCTATCTCAATTGAATGCCAATATGTCGATGGAATGCCTATCTCGATCGAAAGCCAATCTCTCGGTCAAATGTCAATCTCTCTGTCGAATGTCTATCTCTCGGTCGAATATCAATCTCTCTGTCTAATGTCTAATGTCTATCTCAATTGAATGCTAATCTCTCGGTGGAATGTCTATCTCAATCGAAAGCCAATCTCTCAGTCAAATGCCAATCTCTATGTCGAATGTCTATCTCTCGGTCGAATGCCAATCTCTCTGTTGCTTAATACTTTCTTGCATGTTTGTCAAGTCCAATCTTGGAGACTTGGAACTCCTTATAACCCAATGGTGTTTCTAATCATGATGACTGACTCCCATTTCTTGATTGTGTTTCCAATATAATCGTGAAGACTTGGAACTCCCTATGCAACGTCCGGGAGGCAAAATAAGATATCAACACATAGAGTATGTACATTTTTCCCAAACAAATTTGAATAGACAATAACTGATCATGGACTACATGTTATATAGTCCATACTAGTTAAAACAATGCATGTTAAGCCAACGGTTCCATGATTTAATTGTGGAACATAACCAACAACAATTTTCCAATTGTGACTTGGAGCAGTGACATATAAATAATGTCATATGTGCTTCTTTGGTGATATACTAGCATGTGTGCCATAACCCATGCATATTTCCCAAAATTTATATTATAGATTGTCATAGTGTCTCATCACTTGCATACGCACTTCCACAAATTCATATACAAGATTCATGTGTAATGGTGAAATTAACTGCATGTGCACGAGCAAACGAGTGTGCTAGTACCATTGATTAGCATACTATCAATTTGTATAAGCATATCTTAACCACTTACTACTTATACGAAACAAGACATCTATATTGCTCACGAGCATATTCAGGCCATTTCATATCATATATATGTGAAACATGCTTTGTACTTTCATAAGAGGCAATCAAATGAAAGAATTATCTGTGGAAAGAGCTGCCGAATGGGTGAACATAGGAGGTATAGTAGTGTCGGACCTTCATTTTTCTTCCTTTTTTTCCTTCTAACTTTTTCCATAGGTCTTTCTATGTCTTCTACCTTTTGTTTTGAAGCCACCGTGACCCGCTGCTTGTAGACTAGACTGAGGCATTGTGCCTTCCCCTTTCGATACCCGGAGACAAAAGTGGTGGTGTCCTGACGTACCCTCACTTGTTTGTCTGGTAATTTGCTCTGCTATCCATGAGAGATGAGTCTCTGAGATGCAAATACTCAATATCCATGAGATGAGTCATCGAGAGAGGCAATGCTTAGCTTTATTTGATCACTTACTCTAGCACCGAGAGAGGAGTCATTGGGAAAAGCAATGCCTAGCCTTATTTGATAACTTACTCTAACACCAGGAGAAGAGTCTCCGGGAGAGGAGTCACCGGGAGAGGAAATGATTAGCCTTATTTGATCACTTACTCTAGCACCGGGATAGGAGTCTCCAGAGAGAAGTCATCGGAAAAGGAGTCACCGGGAGAGGCAATGCTTAGCCTTATTTGATCAGTTACTCTAGCACCAAGAGAGAAGTCACCAAGAGATCAGTCACCGAGAGAGGCAATGCTTAGCCTTATTTGATATCACTTACTATAGCACCTATCCTGTTCGATTACTCGGGATTTTTTTTGCCTCCTGGTGGATTATTTAATCATTAGAATTTGACCCGATGGTTGAACACGAAACTCCTCCTTAATTGACTGATCCCGATCGAGATGGGTGACCCGATGACTTGACCCGATGGTTGTTGGAATTGGCCGGGCACTTGTTGGGATTGGGACGACCTGATGGACCTATTGCTCATGGACTTTTGAGTGGACTACCTCTTGGACGTAGAGCAACGTATGTGACTTTTTGTAATGATTCCCACAGATGGCGCCAAATATTTCTGCATAATCCCGAAGGCTATGTAGAATCACGATGAAACATGAACATGAACAAGAAATAACATGGGCAAGAGACAAGGTCGTATAGTGGTTCACCATGTCATCAGAGGACATGACTACGTCCACTTAAGATTCTACTATCATGGCCAATAGGCCATTGGTGTTACAAGAGCTCTCCAAGATGAAGTGAGTAGTGATTGGCATCCATCATTTCTACATGTGTGAAGCCTTCTTTTTATAGCTAAGGAATGTTCATTCTTATTACATATTACCGATGTGGGACAAAGTGCACATATCTCTTATCATGGTGTCTTCTTGTGGAGCTTGAAGGAACACCTTTTCGATGTGGTACCGATGATCTTTCACCATGGCGAGATAGCTCGGATGTCGGTCTACCGGAATTATGTCAGGAGCGGGGCCCTTCGTGGCCGAAAAATAATCTACGAGGTCATTGTTTATGCTGGGCGGTATATAAACCAACAACAGTGGTAAAGAAAGAAAGTGGCGATGATACTGTCATCAAAATAAGATGTCCCATGTGTCTACTTTTATAATGGATTACCTTAACGAATCTCCATAGCAAAGCATTCACAGCTCACACTATTTAGTTTTGCCTTTGTCTCAAATAGAAAATGTCGATGTAGAAGTAGCTGGAAATTTGAAACATAATTAACACCTCAACGCAGACAAACAAAAGGACTCATATGCAAAGAGAAAACTCGAGGACACTATTGGAATCAGATCATCCGCATTTGTCTTCTTGTTGTTTTTTCTCAATTAAACCCAAAACCATACTGACAAAGACTACGATCTCTATTCTCCAAAACCCTAGCCTAGGGCGGCCATCCTCCAAATCTAGTCTATCCGGCGGCAGGCTTCTTGCCTTGCCGTCGTTGAGAGGTTGCTCGTCGGATGGGAAATTAATTGTTATTGCTCGTGGGGTTCGTCTAATGGAGGAGATGGTAGGCTTGGACGAGTTTGTTTTGGCTGGGTGATGCAAGGAGATGGCGGACTATGCAGATGAGGCTTCAATTCTCCAAGGACGAATCTTGAACGACGAAGCCAGCGATCTAATCGACTGTGATGTTTAGTGCAAGAGATGTGCATAGGGTTTAGTTGGTATGGGTATGACGGCGCTTTGTGGTGGTTGGAACAACGATGGACGTGGTCGTGGCAGCGGCAAGTGGCGTTGTTCCGGGCTGAAGTTAGTGGCGGCGGCAACTAAAGGTTTTGACGTCTGAGTGTGCAATAGGGTTGAAAGTTTGATGGTGGACTGGACCAAAGCACCTACTGGGCCTGACATGTTCCTTCCAAATGGGCTGCCTCATGGGCCTCTATGTTTAGCTTTTTGTTATTCTTTTCCATGTTTTTTTATAGTCTAAAAGAATATATTCTATTTCATATGGGTTCACCCTTTAGGATACTAGGCCTAAGGTGTTTCATGAGTAAGATTACTAGGCCTAAGGTAGTTTATCATATGTACTAAATGAGATATATATGTCTCACAATTACTTGTCTATCGGTAAATGATAGAAGTAGAGTATATAATGGCTACTTCAGGCTTTCACTTTACCTAAATTTATGAAAGTTATAACTGACTATTTCAAAAAAAAAAAAATTCAGAACCATTATATTAAAATACTTGTTCAGTATGTAGGGTGTCAAACACATTGTAATTATTAATACCATACAGTGTATTATTGTAATTAATTTTAGGGAAAATGCCCATTTAGTACTAATTTGAAACCCTCATTCCCCATTCCAATGACAATCTTTTTCATTAGCCCATTTCAATATAAGGTAACCTTTTTTATGCCCAAATGCACAAATCTTTACTAAAGTCTTAATAAACTATATTATTTTAAGACTATTTTGCCCTCATCCTTTAAACATGCATAGAGAGAGAAAATGAAAGAGAGAATACTTGGTCGGAATCTCACCGGACTCCGACTCCGGTCACCGGCCGCCAGAATCTGGTCACCTGAATATTCCCGACCGTCGGAATCCGGTCACCGGAATTTTCCCGACCGCCGAACTCCGATCACCGGAATTTTCCCGACCGTCGGACTCCGGTCACCGGAATTTCCCTTGTAACTAGTTACTAACCCCCAATAACCAGTTACTGACCAGTTAACGACCCCTAATAACCAGTTATTAACCCTCAGTAATCAGTTACTGACACCCAGTAACCAGTTACTGACCAGTTACTAACACCCAGTAACCAGTTATTGACCCTCAGTAACCAGTTACTGACCTTAATAATCGAGTTATTGACCCCAATAACTTTTAGTTTTCAGTTACTGACACCCAATAATCACTTGATTTTCAGTTACTGACACCCAGTAATCACTCAGTAACCACTAACTGACCAGTTACTGACACCCAGTAACCAGTTACTGACCCCCAATAACCAGTTACTGACCCCTAATAATCGTGTTACTAACCTCTAATAATCAATTACTGACCCCCAATAATCAACTTATTTCAGCTTAATAATACTAGAAAAAAAATATCAGAACATAATCAGTTACTTACCCCCAATAATCAGTTACTGTCAGTCAATAATCATTTTAAACATACCTTTTTAAGTTCAAAAGGACTCAGAAAACAAAACAACTGGACTAATAAACATCGTCAACATTCAATATTCCACCATCCCTTTTCCTATTCACCCTTCCTCTTTTCTCAAATTCTCATCTCATAAAAATAGAGAGAAAAACTAGTCAAATCATGCACCTGCCCAAGTTTTGAGGGATTTCAATCGAGGAGATTGATCAGCCGGAGGTCATCCGCGCCTACCCTGCCAACGTCCCCAACCTCTTCACCGTCCACGTGGACTCCAAGCGCATCCTGACCGTCCTCACCGACCACGACGGCGTCGTCTCCAAGTGGCTCACCGAGCTCCTCCGCTCCAAATCCACCAACACCAAGCCTCCTCTCCTTGGCGCTGCCTCCACCTTCCCTCCCGACTCCATCTTCGTCGGCCTCGTTGAGCTCGGCTCGCATCGACGTTTCCAAGCGACGGTGTGCAGACGACGTCGGAGAACGACCAGAACGCTGCTCTTCAGGCTCGTAGTAGCGCAACGCTTCTCCGGAGTCGTCCGATCTCAATGGTAACATCTCGGTCGCGGATCCTCGAGGCAGCGCCGACGTGAAACGGTGCAAATGTTGACTGACAGCGGCGACAACAACGAGCTCACTGGACTTTGACCGATGTGGATGTCGTCGATGAGAATGACGAGCCCGGCCCCTCGGGTCTTGGTGGATGCAATCGTTCAGATCTTGCAGTCGTTTTCCGGCAGCTCCCGGACCTCGTCGGAGCCGGAGATGAAGCGGCGGATGGGATGGCATCGGCGAAGGAGGGTGGGTAGGATGGCATCGGCGAAGGAGGGTGGCATTGGTGAAAGAGAGAGAGAGGAAAAAGTTTCAGATGAGAGAGAGAGAGAGATATGTAGTTTAGATCTGACAGAAAAAGGAGGAGGGTAAACCCGACATTTTATTAAGAATCATTGAAATTGGGTATAGGAAAATATTTTAATTGGATTGGGGTTTAGAAACCCTGTTTTTGAGTATTTGGACATTTTCCCTTAATTTTACACTAGAATATTATAGTCTTTCAATAAATAAAAAATTTGTGGGGTGAACAATAACTGCACCCTAGACATATCATTACTTGAACATAATTAATTACATATTACAAAAATTACAATTGTCTAGTAAATTGTTGATCCGACTAATTTCAGCGTCCTAATCTTTACAAAAATTGTTGGGTGGCAATAACCGCACCCTAGACATATCATTACTTGAACATAATTAATTACATATAACAAAAACTGTAATTGTTTAGTAAATCGTTGATCCGACTAATTTCAGCGTCCTAGTCCTTATCTTTTAAGAAGAAGTAGCAGTTGATCAGATGAAGCTCTGAATGGATAGATAGTTTGCTGCCAGCAACTGGTGAGTACATGTTGAGGTTGTATAGTCCTCCCCCGAGTATCTAAGGCCTGAACTTGATGTCCAATGCCAAACACACGCAAAAATATATACCCATGTTAATCATACATCATCATTATCATGTATCGAAATAATATGAGAGAGAGAGAGCCTAACCTCCATATCAATATGTCGTACCCAAGGAAGGGGTAGGAACACCCAAGGATTAAAATATCGGTATCGGTAGATATATCGGTCCGTTGAAAAAGGGAGATTTCGGATATATCGGGGATATATCGGGGAAACCCGGGAAAAAAATATCGGTATTTTGGGAAGAATTTTTTTTCTGAAATATTTAATTTATTAGATTTATATATAAATATTACAAATATCAACTTCATCTACATCCAGAATGAGAATCTAGGTTATTGATAAGAGTCATAAGACACACGCTGATCCACAAAAGTACAATAATCAGACCAAGACATATGACTCATATAGTACAAATTGTAGTGTTGAATATGATAATCATATATGTCTTTGGAGCTGCCAACTGTTTCCCCTATAAGTGGATAGTAAGGATGATGAAAACTGGATGACTGATCACTGACTTCCGTGCATTGATTATAGCCATAAACATTATAGCCATATTGATTGTTGCCTTCTTGGGATTCATTTGAGGTTCCAGTCCCACTACCTAAACTGATAGAATCAAAACTTAGCGCAACTGAAACAACATCTTGATCATCATTTGGACCTCTAGTCCTCCTCCCATACATGGTATCCTCTTGCGCTCCATACCTAATACTTCTATAGCCATGATCATGGGAGGCATGATCGTAATTTTCTTCAGATGAAAAATTGTTCAATCCACCAACTGTAGAAGATTGTCCATATACAAACCCGGTGCCAGTATTTCCACCACCTTTTCCGCTTCCACCATCTTCATCATCATCTGAACTATTTGGAGTTGCTATGCCGCCGCTATGCCGCCCCATGCATCATCACTGTCTAAATTATCTTCTGGGTTTCCAACAACTTCTTCAGATAATACCCTTTGTACGTTGATTCCATTGGCAGTTACAGTTTCAAGTCGAGACCACCACTCGTCATTGGGATACACCTCGAGGGAATTAGTTACTTCTCTTCCAGATAACATTTCAATTTTTTACAGATATTTTTTTAATATGTCAGTGATATATCGAAAATATCATAAATGTCGGAGATATTTCCTAAATATCGGTGATATTTCCTAAATATCGGTGATATTTGAGGATATTTCCTAAATATCGGGGAAATATCGTAGATACGGTGGAAGATAAGATATTGACCCCTAAAGATATATCGGTCCTTCGAAAAAGGGATATATCAGAGGATATATCGGATATATCGCAGAGATTTTAATCCTTGGGAACACCAATTGAGGAAATTCCATAGGAAGATAAAATGCCAATATGAGATTAGATACACACAGGGAGATAAAATGCCTTAGAATTCAAGAAAAATTGAAGAAAAGAGAAAAACATAAGATATTGGTTTATACTAGCTAGAAGTAAGACATATATGAAGAACGACTAGCTATGTGGGTATGTAGCTCTAGGTCACTATTTATAGTGTTCTTCGAACCCACAAAATAAATTATGTATATGTATATTACATATTTTAATATTTACCAAAAGCATATATTCAAAATAAAAGCTACTTTTTCAATAGGTAACTTGGATTGTGATTCAATGAATTGTAATTACGCAAAATCATGATCCAACCAAATTTTACTTATTTGTAAAATTAATTATTGAATTACTATAACAAAGTAGATTTTTACAATTAATTAATATAATTAAAATCTGCATCTTTCAATGAAAGCAATTAAAGAAAAATTCAAATCACCAACCTCTTGTTATAACGATTTCAACTCAATTTATACAAAAACAAGAATATCTGGTGGTGTTTGGTTATGCTTTCATGCTTGTATTTTCATGTAAAAATGAAATGAGATGAAAATGTGATCAATGAGATATTTCTCAAAACATATAAAAATACAAAGTGAGAATATTTTCAACTTTTATAAAGAAAAACTGAAAACATCAAGAGACTGGTGTAGCGCCATTGCCTGCGCCAACTTAGATGGTCTCCCTTTATCATATGTTTCATACCCCTTAGTTCCTAACATTTAAAATTGAAACAATGGAGCGGATTGAGAATATTAAATGACACACGCGTAAAGAATGGAGCGCATTGACATTACGACATGCATCAACTGTGAAGTTGGCTTCACGAGATACATGCCTAAAGATGATCTTCATAAACCAATTAATCTAACAATAGTATTGATTATAGTGTTAATAATTCAAAAATGTTACACTTTTATATGACGTCATCGATAACATAACAATAACACGTTACTCACGTGAACATATGCTAACAAATCTAACGAACATTATGCTTCGATCCAACTACACATGTTCCAATCTATACTCAAGTATTGCATTCTCAAACTTCCTATGACAAACATGGTAAAAAAATCAAAAACGTATTAGTAAAAGAATTTCTGAAATATTAAATGAACAAAACAAAAGAAGAATGAAACTAGTCAAATACCTCTTTCCATTTCTGGTCTGAAAATGAAACCACTTATGGCAGGTATAGAGAATTCTGTCAGCCCAATATTCGGATAAGCATTCATGATTCATATGGATCATTAAAGCCCACCACAAATTATTAATTTTATCAAACTAATAAAGTAAAAATTAATAGAAATTAAAATGAAAAATTCACACAGAGCTCGCCGACATTTAGTTCGATAAGATACGCTAGCTACAGTCCAAATCAAAGAGCCCTTTGCACCAAATCTTAAAAAGTGACACTTGTGGCCAACTCTTGCCCAAGTCAAACAAACCCACCGGGCCACCGCCCCACCCGGTTCCTCCCGTCGCTATCCCCTCCTTTGATTAACCGGCTACATCCGGTCACAGGTTTCACCATTTTTTTTTTGCATTTATGGACTTCTTACCTACTACGCCTCACTCCGACTCTCTCCCGTCTTTCTACTTCAAAGACGTCGACGCCGGAGTCAACATCAGTCGTTGGTTTTGAGGGAGCGAATCGCAGCCATTAAAGTTGGTCAAGACGCAAGCAACCGTAGAGCACAGTAAGATTTTCGATTTTGACTTAATTGTGATTTATTCTCACGCGCTTTTGACGTTGGGTAAAGGACACGTGCTAGAAAATATGAGGTTTTTTTTTTTTTTTAAAACAAGAAAATATGAGGCTTTTCTAAAGGGCGGTGTTCTGTACAATGTGTACGGCAACCGCGTTAGCGAATATGAAGGCGTGTGTGAGAATTTTATACATAAGGTGAGGGAATGGATGTCTTTAATGCTTTTGTGTCTGTTTGTGGTTGGATCATACTGAAAGTGTTTTACTCATGTATTCATATTTTAGTGTTTAGGTCTCATCATGGGCCAGGCTAGGGTTGACTATACCCTAAAATATAGGACTTACGGTAGGGTCGAGTAGAACTTTAACTTGATCAACAAAATTTAGGGTAAGGTAGGGTCGGGCCGATGCTTAAATATGTAAGCCTTTACTCGCCCTTAAAGTCTATTTCGCCAGGGCTAGCTGGCCCTTTAAATAGGGCTAAATATGGCCGAAAGAGCTGAATATAACGTTATTTTGTTTAATAAAATAAATTCATGAGTTTTAATTTTTCTTCTCAAATATTACCTCAAGGGATATATGTGATACAAGACCATATTTTTAGTCATATTTAACATACATATACATTATATTAAACTTTTTTTTTTTTGATTTGGGGGGGTTAGCCTTTGTTAGATTAGGTAACACACACACCCATGCAGGGTATCCCAGCACAGCCGGACTAATCCCTGCATCGCCACGGGGCATGAAAGCGAACACCACACACCAGGCACACTTGCCTAGCACGGGCCACCGCCGGCTGGCCACCAAGGCCTTAATGGGGATTCGAACACCAGACCTCTTGGTTAGAGAAGACAGTGCTTTCCACCCCACCGTTTCCCCGGTGGTTTACATTATATTAAACTTAAGACATCTAGAATTATTAATATAAGTAGTTATATTCATATATTTTATTAACTATCTCTCTAAATCACCGAAAATTAATTGTTATTTACCAAAGAAAAATACAAATTAAAGAAATAAAACTTACAAGATTAGTTGTATTGTATAAAAAATAAGAAACATATTAAAAATAATAGAAAATAATTAATTATTAGGACATAAATGGCGGATTTTTAGGGCCGGTATAGGGCAGTGCCGGACTTGGCCCTAAAAGACTTAATAGGGTAGGGCCGTAGGGTAAGACTGAGTTTCATTTGCTTGACCCTTACCCTACTCTAATTGAAAAGGGCTAGGGCTGGTCCGCTCTAACAGAGGGCCGGGTAGGACGGGCTAGGGCCGAAGGGCTAAATGATAAGGCCTATCAGTGTTTTACTCATGTTGTGTCGTCGTAAATACGTGTTAGTTTTATTTTAATTTTTAATAGTTAATTAAGACGCGTTCAATTGATGGACTAAAAGAAAATCTAAGAGATAAAAGGCAGCACTAACACTGTTACTATTAATAAAGGATTCTTTAGATGCTTAATCAATTGATGGACTTAATGCTCTAGTTATTAGTTGCTTGGTGGGTAGATCCCTTCTTCTTTGCCTCTTTGGTTTTTGGTTGTGAAAATATGGTAGATCCCACTCCTTGTACTCTGTCTGCAACACCTCAATATTAACCAAAAATTAAGGAAACCTCATCACCTGCAGGATCAGACATTCAGACAACATTAGCAGTCTGCGTTCTCCCAGTCTGTTAATCCCATCTGGGCGGAAAAGACGACCCTACCCCCGTCACGAATCCACTAATGCAAACCGATACATAACTCACGTGCCGAAATACAGGGGCATTATGGTCATTCAGTAGGCAAATAGCTCTTTCTCCTGTCTGTTTTAATTTTTAGTAAAGGAAAATGTGAGAGGTGAAAAGAGGGTGGGTAAATATGCTGGGGAGGAGGTTTGGCGGGTATATAAACCAGCAACGGACTGGGAGCCCCATTAAAAAAATAATAAAAAAGAAAAAAGAAAAAAGAAAAAAGAAAAAAGAAATAGAAGCTCCTCTCACAAAGTTAAGGAAGAGGAGAAAAGTAAGAGATCAAAAACTGATAGAGAGAAAGAGAAATCCAAAAACCAAAACCAAAACCAAAAACAAAGACAGAGAAAGAGAAAGAGAGAGAGAATAGAGAGACACACACAGTGGTTGTGTGTGTGTGTGAGAGAGATAAACAGAGCTCTGTAAATCCAGACCCTTTTTGTCGTTCTTCTTCTTCTCCTTTGTTGATGTTCGTCTTAGATTAGATTAGTCTTCTCCACCATTTGATCAGAGAACCAACCGAGGTTGTTTGTTCCACAACACTCTGCAATCGAAACCCGGTTCTTTCGTTCGTTGTTTGTTTCCAAGTGTTTGGTCGTGGCCGTACAATGGAGAGGTACGGTCGGAGCACGGAAGGGTCGCAGTCGGATCCGTCGCCGGAGTGGACCGCTCCGGGACCCGAGACTGGCCTCGAAGGTGAGACATGTTTTGTTTTCCTGTTTCAAGTTTTTGACCCTGCATTTCAATTTGGATTGAATTTGGGGTGTGGATTTGCTGGGATTTTGGGGTGAATGTGGGTTTGATCTTTTGGGGGAAATGCAGAATCCATGTGGCAGTTGGCCCTCGGACCCGGAGAATCATACCCGGAACGGCCCGACGAGGCCGATTGCAGTTACTATCTCCGCACTGGGATTTGTGGTTACGGCTCGAGGTGTCGGTACAATCACCCCCGTGATCGTAGCGCGGTAATTTTTTTAATTTTTTTTTACTGCTTGTATTTGATTCAGTTCAGGGCTTGGTCTGGTTTGATCTTGTCTGTTTGTACAGATTTGATGACGTTGCTTGTGATATTGATGCAATTGTGATCACTGCTTCATTGAGCTTTTGTGTTTTTTGGATGGTGATTTAATAAGATCTAGGTAGTTGATATGTGGGAAGGTGATTGTTTTATAGTCGGATGTAATGTAATGTTTCGCAGGTTACCGGAGCTCTGAGAGCTGGGTCAGTGGAGTACCCGGAGCGAGTGGGGCAGCCTGTGTGCCAGGTATTTGAGTTTGTGTAACTGATTCTTGAAGCTTTGAGGTTTAGGGACATGTATTGGGTGGAGTAATGTCTTTTGTGGATCATTTCATGGTTTGTTTGTTTGTTGGTGTTGGGAAATTATGGATTTTCGCTTGTTTGATTGTGCATTGGTTGTTTAATTGCAGTATTATATGAGGACGGGGACGTGCAAATTTGGTGCCACTTGTAAGTATCACCATCCTAAGCAGGGAGGAGGCTCGGCGACCCCTGTATCACTTAACTACTATGGATACCCATTGAGACCGGTCTGTGTTTCTCGATCATAACTTTGATTTTTTTTAATTGTTTGTCATGTTGGTATTCTCATTTCATGACTGAGGGATAGTGTTGCCCTTGATTTATTATTTTTCGAATAATTACAGGGTGAAAGAGAGTGTTCGTACTATGTCAAAACTGGACAGTGTAAGTTTGGTGCAACTTGTAAATTCCATCATCCACCGCTGACTGGCACACAACCTCAAGTGCCATCACAAGCCCAAGCTTCAATTGTACCTACACCTACATTGTATCAAACTGTACAATCTCCATCTGTTTCCTCACAGCCGTATGGAACAGTAATGGTTGCAAGGCCTCCTTTGCTACCTAGCTCATACGTTCAAAGCCCTTATGGTCCAATTCTGATTCCCCCCGGAATGGTTCCTTTCTCAGGTTGGAGTCCATATCCGGTAAGTAACATTTGCTTCCTCCATTAAAAGTTGCTTGAATTTCAGTTAAGTAACATTGCCCCCTCCATTAAGTTAGAAAGTAGCATGAATTTCAGTAACATTTGCTTCCCCCATTTTATTTGTAATTTGCATGAATTCCTGTTAAGCTCTTATCTATGTCTTGCAGGCTGGTGCAAGCCCATTAGCTTCTCCTAGTACTCAAACCGCTGTTGGTTCAGGGGCACTTTATGGGATAAATCAAATATCTCCTTCAGCACCTGCATATACAGGAATCTTTCCAACTGCACCTTTTTCTCTTGGTCCTCCAATCACTAGCCAGAAGGAGCAATCTCATCCTGAAAGACCTGGTCAAGCAGAATGTCAGTATTACCTCAGAACAGGGGAATGTAAATTTGGGTCCTCGTGTAGATATCATCATCCAGCAGAAGTTGTTCCACTAAAAACACCTGTTGCCCTTAGCTCCACTGGTCTTCCTTCGCGCCCGGTGAGCCGCTCTTTCAACTCCTCTGCATCGTGATGCTTTTACTAGGTCGTCAATTATAAGCTTGTTTTATCTTAAAGCTGTAAACGTTACTATGGAATGGTCTCTTATATACTATCTGACTACTCTACCTCCCACCCTCTCACTCTCTCTCACTCTCTCTCTCATATTGTGGAATGTTAGGTTCTTTTTATCATCCTCATATGCATAGTGAAAAATCATATCCAAATATGGACTTATTTGAGGTTCTTTTGAAACATCTAAATGGTATCCAAATTGACATGAAAGCTAATTGTTGCAACTTGCAACTCTATGAGGAAAACACCTACTCACTAAAGAATAATATTTTAAACCGCAACTGAATTCTGTGCTGAAACCCTGAAACATATTTGTTGTTTGGTGTTGATGAACAACTCTATTAGTTGGAAAGTTGTGTAAGTTAGGGCTATAATGCAGCATCCTTACCCATTTGCATGACTTTGGATACTTGTTTTTTCTTTCCTACACTTGTTTTGATTAATGTTGTTTCCAGAGTTTCTGTTTGATTATTATTTTTGGGCTGTTTGATATGGTCAATTCACTAGGATGGTTTTGAACTGCAGCCCTTTATCCCGCTACACTGCTTTCATCCCATCATCAAAGTCATGCTTTAAATTTCTTCCTCTGTCGCATCCGTCTTAGATTCATTTACCTTTGCCCTCTTACCAAAATGTTACTTGTCCTTGATGTTTATCTGGAATTAAGATAAACATCAAGGACAAGTAATCCATGCATGTGTGTACATTGTGATTTACCAATGTAGTGGCAGGATTTCTTTCATACAATGCATGTGCATGTTTCTGTTTTTGGATATACATGTTTTTTCTGCATTTCTGAGTTGGATTCTTAGTAGGCAATAAGGAATAATTCCAGTCCCTTCAAAAACAATGTTTCTTTTATATGCTATACTTTGGGTTTTCCTTTTTGGAGGCACGTGAGTATGCTAAACATGCGTGAATTGTCAGTACCATTTGGATATGCTGGTAATGTTTGTTGATTGTTTCAACGGGCCAATTTAGCAAGAACAGTGTTTGGCTTAAATGTTCTGTAGATACAGCATTATGGTGTTCGAAGTAAGCATTATCTGGGTGTAAATCTGCTCCTCAGCTAATCTTTCACAAATGGAGCATATAATTGGAGTGTTGGGTCTTCTTGCCTGGCATTATATCCTGTTCGGTCTTTTCTTTTGTTTTTCTTCTGGGATTCTTGTACTTTGAATACGTTATTGGTAAGTTGTGCTTGGAATTTGAAATTCTATGTGATTAATCAGGGTGCACCACTTTACACTCACTATGCACAACGAGGAGCATGCAAATTTGGGTCTGCATGCAAATTCGACCACCCAGTGGGAACACTCAGTTACAGTCCATCAGCGTCTTCTCTCACTGATGTGCCAGTTGCACCCTATCCAGTGGGATCGTCAATATGTACGCTAGCCCCATCATCCTCATCATCAGAATTGCGGCCTGAACTTACTTCAGGCACAAGCAAGGACTCAGCTTCTACCAGAATGTCTTCTTCACCGAGCACTGTTAGTGGATCAGTTGGTTCCACTGTTTCTAAGGATGGTGTTGCCCATTTGGGTGACCAACAATCTGCTCAGGGTTCTGTCCCTTCAACTACCAGCGACAACAGTACAAAGTCTCATAGTTCGAGTTAAGCAAGGTCAAGGGACTTTCCATTGTTCTATTTTGATAAACTTTCTCCAACCAAAACATCATTTTTCTTTTTGCAAGTCCTCCAACAGAGGCCTCATATCTCACTGGCTTAGCATACCTCAGTTACGTTCATCTGTGTCATTATCTCTATATGGCCCTTCTCTTTTATCTTGAATAAGCAATGGCCAACCTCCAAAAGTTCAGCAAACCCATATAGCCTTCCATCTTTCTCTTTAATAACCAAGAAAAAAGCTTCCATTAGGCAATTCCATCTCCAGTTCTCCGATCTGGGAGTGTGTTTTCATCTGTGCTCCAGCCCTGAAATGATTAGTTCCAGTCTGTGCTTTCACATTAACTGTGCATTCATGTCCATCCTTTTCTAAGATTTCTTTCAAATTGGGGAACAAGCTTTCAGTTCAACTTGGGAATTAGAATTCATGTATCCCTCACTTTTTGTCCAAGGTCTATTTTGAGAACAGAGAAGTAATTCAAAGACCCAAGGAGGCATCAACAATGCTACTTTATAAGGGATTAGATACATAGTTATGTTGTGTCAATGAAAGGCTTGACCATGTTATTTGATAAATTTATTATGAAATACAAAGTAAATGAAAAAGCACTCTTGACTGTATAATTATAACGTCTCTTCCTCATCATACTATTACTTTCTCAACATACTGCTTTGCTTACATATGCTAAATCATAGATGAAGTTCTTGCAGGAAAGAATATGTTGGTACTTGATTTTGTTTTGGTATGAAGGTTTAAGAAAATGAATGTGGATGAACTATGTTGAACAAAAAGAAAAGATGAGTGATCTGGTAACTGGTAAGTATAAGACTAAGGTCATTTCATAAGATCTAAGCCTATACATCCCCCTTTTGTTTTGAGAATGTTTGGTGTCCTCCCTTTGATCATTCTATTGCTTTTTGGAAGTTCTGTGTTTAATCGTTGTTCTAATTGCTCCATTTCTGTAGGGCACAAAGTCTTGCTTGGTAACTTTTCAATATGGTGTACTCCCAAAAACAAAAATAGAGTACAAGTGACTAATCCTATTGAATTGAAATTGATGGGATGTGCGGCAGTTTAGAAACTTTATGGGTTTGGTCATACTCACCCCTCCCTAAGATTTGCCTTAGGTACATATGATTGAGCAGAAGATGTTCCCCAGGACAAAAGTATATTTTTGGGGTGTTTATGCACGAGTTTTATATGACACACCCTTTGTCAACAACTATAGTTACCTATTAGGGCAAGGAAAATTGACTCGATTCAAAACTTCCCTATCATGTGACTCGATCATTTATCCACAAATCTACTTTTGGTTTGAAGCCAAGGCATGGCTCAAAAAAGAGAACAAATGAATTCAGATTTGAGGGCATGAAACTATAGAGAAGTCGACACAATGTGTACATGTGAAATAGTACTAATCGAGTTGCTTATTCTTCTCAGGCGCGGATCCAGTTCATAACTGGGGAGGTCTCAAGCCCAACCAAGAAAATTGGGGGAAAAAAAAACTTAGGTATAAATATATATTTTTTGGGGTGATATATGATATATGCCCAGCCATCAACCCACCCAAGCCCAACCCACCCAAGCCCAACCCATCTTACTAACTACCCAAGTCCACAATCATCACTCACTCAATCACTCATTCCACCCAACTCCTTCACCGAAGGATCCTTTTGTCCTCAACTAATCAACTTAAACAATAAACACTAACTCACCAAGTCTAAAAGCCTTCCCTGCTCTTCCCCTCTGCCTCCACTCAGTCACAGTCACTCACCTCACCTGTGACCTATCCGGCTATCCCTCTTCCAGTCTTCCGGGCTCTTCCGGTCTTCCCCTCTGTCGGGTCCGCGGCTCTGCCTCCACTCCTCCCTGAAAGCGACGACTCGCCTCCGGCGGTCCGGGCCTCCGCGGCTCCGCCTCTAGTCCTCCACAGACGACCCATTAGTCCATTACGACATTACCCATCTTTCTTCACTCTCAGGTACATCTCAACCTGTTGCCATTCAAATTTCAAAGATTCAAACTTTCAGCTGTTTATTTGATTTGATTCTCATTTTTTTGTCTGTGTTGCTTTTGGGTGAGATAGGTTTCAGGCACCAAAATACGATTGCAGAGTTTAGCTATGAAGTAAGAACTTGGTTGGCAAGCGCGGATTCCTGTTATTTTCATTGGTTCTCTGCTCTGAGTGCTCTTAGGTTTGTCTCTCACTCTCTCTTACTTTGTGTTTTGAATGAACTATGAGTTTGAATGTTTGATAATTGATATTGTTGATTAATGCCTAGTGTGTCTAATATAAACATTGTCTTTTAATCAATAGGTGTTAGAGTAAAATGTCGAATACAGGGCCAAAACCGAAGCGATTAAAAAAAATTACTGGATGGTTTCAAAGAACTAATGTCTCTTCTTCAAGTTCAAATTCGATTTCTAATCCTTCCATATCTTCTCCAAACATTGATCATCCACCTCAACCTGTAGAGCCACCAAATAGGGTCAATGCTCTTGAACGTGATCCTGGATTACGTTCTGTTATATGGAAATATCCAGTGAATGAGCGTGACAGTGTTCGAAAAGCCTATATTTTGTTGGGACCGTTTCAACCTGAGTTGGTGTTTCCATTATCAGAACATGGGGATCAACAACGTAGATTTCAGTATTGTATTGCATTGCACGTTTATTTTAATAATTTAGTTTTTACTATAATTTTCATATGCATTGGAGGGGTAAAGGCTCATTATGTCCTCCCCTGACTAGGTGTATCATTTTCTTTCAATTAATAAAATTTCTCTCGCACCGTCGAGATTCTCCATTTTTTTTTCTTGGTTAGGAAGTTCAAGCCTAACCAGGGTTGAAATTCTGGATCCGCGCCTGAATTCTTCTCGAGTAGAACACAACCGTGAACAGTTAATGACGGGTTACTTGGTAATCGAAAAACTATAGTGTTTTAGAATATTGGAACTTTAGAGTGCGAGCCATTAAACCGACGACTGTTTGCAGAGTGTCTCACGTACTGAACCAATCTAATAATGTCTCGTGTCTATGTAGTTTTAGCACTCCAAGACACTATTGAACATTTCGTGGTCACCAAAAATTGAACCCATCACCACTCATGTCTCTACCGTTTTAGTACTCCAAAGCACTACTAAACGTTCCGTGTTCACCAAGAGCCTCTAGAACTTCGGTTGTAAAAACACAAAGAGATCTTTACTTGGCAAAACCATTTATTGAAGGACAACTACACATAAAACACAAGGAGAAGCTTATCATAAACACCAATAGCTTGCACATTTGATGCTAATAGCTTCGTGGTCCATTTTAATCTATACATTAAGTTTGAAGTTGCATGGATTTTTTACCTAGTGTCAGCAAAAGGCCAGGCAAATAGCCGCAAAGAGAGACACATAATGCAGCAGCAGCTATTCTATTATTTATGTGAAGGCAATGCCAGTACACCCATAAAGACACTAGCTAAGCAAGCACCATTATCAAATATGGGATGCCAAGAATATTAAGACATGGAAAAGCTGATCAATACTCCAACAGTTTCCATTAAAGCTTGCAGAACCATGATAAGCAAATCCCAAATCTCCTCCCCAAAATGGAGGTTTTCTTTGGGTAACTAACTACAGTGAAAGAAAGAGTGGCAAGAAGCAAGAATACAGAAATATATATAAGAGCATGCACATAAAATGGAACCATTATGATTATTTCAATTTATTATACGTAGATGGACTCTAGAAGCTAAACCTAATAGAGGGAATGGCCAAACTCGATTACTACATCACCAAAAGGATGAACTGATGGGGAGCAAGAGAACGAAGAAGTACTTGGATTTTCGATGATCGGATACAAGGCTTCAATGTTGCACCCATCTTCAGTCATGAATAGGTTGGTGTCCAACATTGTTGAAAGCTCTCTAGAGTTTAACTGATCCAATGACGAGTACTGCTGGTTATCACCCCAGAATCCATGACTGAATCCATCAAAGCAAGAAGGCTGATCTCCAGGGTTACTGCTAGACGCCATTATCGAAGCTGGCACATTCATTACATCTAGAGGAAATGTAGTAGAAGTACTGCTTTGATCACAATGTGGTTGAGTTTGAATGATGGAGTTTGTAAAGCTAAAATTCTGATGATCAATCTCCAAACCATGAGTAGTAGTAAACTCACTGCTTTTGGGAATATCAGAAGGAGGCCTCAAGCAGTTATCAGGAACTATGCAACCCAGGTAACCTGAGTTATCAGAAGAAAAGTCATTGGAGAAGAAGAGAGCATCAAATGAGGGTTTTTCATTGGACCTAATATTGGGGTTTCTCTCATTCTGATAAAACATGCTGGACTGAGCAGGTGGATTGTTCTGATGGGTGGGTTGTTGTTGTTGTTGTCTAGGAGTCTGTGTAGCGGTGGAAGTGAAGAACTCAAGTGATTGTTGTGGCAATAGGGTTTGGACATCAAAGGGTGTTAGAAGAGAGTGGAAAGTGGGGTTGTCAGAGTAAATGAAGTTGGTTCTTGCTTGAGCTCCTTTCATGGACAAAGCAGCTCTGTCATAAGCCAAAGCTGCTTCTTGAGCAGTATCAAACGTCCCAAGCCAATGCCTCTCTTTAGTACTTGGGTCTCTGATCTCAGCTGCATATCTACCCCACGGCCTTCTCCTCACCCCAAGAAACCTACCTGGCTCAGCTTGTTTCCTTCTCCCTCTTGATCTCTCACCAGATTGGGTGAGAGGTTTTTCCATGGCTTTTGAGGAGGAAATTGGCATGGTAATGAGAAAATGCGCTGAGGTCGGAAATGTTGAGGATTAGTAAGAGAAGATAGGATTTGAGAAATGAGTTGTGGATTTTGAAAGGAAGCAGGCTTCTTTAAGACTTTGTGTGAGGACTATAGGAGTGGTACGTAGTACTACACAAAGTGTATAGCTTCAACAGGTTGATGAGATATATATATAGAGAGGCAAAGGTATGAGAAATAAGTGATGAGGTTTGGTTTTGAAATGGAAATAGTTCTTTTTAAAAAAAAAAGAAAAAAAAAAGTGATTTGGATATTCTACTATTTGGATATTCTACTATTTGGATATGTATGTATGAATTAATTTTAGTCATGTATTACAAATCTAATTAAGGGTCGTGACATTACACTAAAAAAAATGTGACACAGTGTTTTAAACACGATTATGATAAAAACCGAACCACATTCAAGCATACAAAATCCAGACAAGAGATGTGAGATCCCTTTCAAATACTATGTATGAGATTGATGTAAAAATCATGGAGCAAAGGAAAGGGAAATTGCAGATGTCATTCTGTAGAAGACCATTTCTCTCCCTTTTCACCTACTTACATTAATTCTTTCCTTTTCTCATTGCCAATAACTCTTTAAATCAGAAAATAATAAGCTAGAACTTGTGGGTGAAAATGTATATTCCCAGCAGGGCAGTACTTATCAAAAACTCAAAATGGGAGCCTACTAACTGCTCTGTGTTTTTTTATTTTCTAGCTACAGTCACTTTCCTTCAAGTTCCAATAAGAGCTACCCTAATAAATATAATCTCTGTATATATCTCTCTCTCTTATTGCATGGCCATAGTTTGTAAATTAACTATCTCATTAGTGATCTAATAATTACATCACTTGTATGTAAGCCATATTAAGTAAGAAAATACTGTGACTTTGACTTATAACTGTGATTAGGTCACGTCTGGAGCTACAAGAAAACTGACCTAATCAACTTGCCTAATATCTTGAAAGCTCCATGGTCCATGGTCCATGAGCATCTAGTATATTAGGGTTAAATTCTTAGGGCCATTAATCTAGCTAATTAAGTTGAAATGTCAAAGTTTTAGGAGTTAGAAGTTAGATGTTAGAAGTTAGAAGGGACTTGAATGAATATGACTGGTAGATATATAAGAATCATGGAGAAGTTTGGATTATAAAACCAGAAGATAGAGGAAACCAGCTAAAGTGCTTCTTGCACCTAATCCTGAAGAGTTTGATTTAGTTTTTCTTGAAATTCTTATGTACCAACAAAAAGTTCATCTCTACTATTCACATGCAAAACCGCATTTTGTGCAACCAAATTCTTTGTAACTTCTTGTCTTCTTCATGTTTTTTCAAACGGAGCAGTTCAGATTTTCTCTACTAAACCAAAAATTATGAAGGAAATTAGCATATTCTATGACGATTTTTCTGTCTGCATCATGGAAACAACCCCACATAAGAGTACATAAACATTAGGTTTCTCCTCTTAAGGCCCCATATGCTTGTTTTGTTTTGTTGGTCTATATGCCTTCAAATCTATAATGTTATTTGGTAGCAGTAGAAATTGTAAACCTAAGCCATATGCAAAGTGAAATCATGCAGCTGACCATTGAGGGTGTGATGTTGTAGCTAGGCTCTGATAGAAGATGTTCATGGAGCTAGCTACTTCTAACAAGCTTCAAAGTTTATCCACTAGGTCACTCCTTTCTGTAGAACTTGTGCAGAAAATAATTTCTGAAGGGATTCTTAGCACTACTGTCAAAATGACTTCCTAGCAATATCCATCTAGCAACATTCACTTCTTGAAGAAGCTTTCCCCATTACATATGTCCTTAAATTAAACGTCATTGTTATGTATGTGATGTTTATAGAGTTTCTTGAGTTTTCATTATTTGTACTCTACTGTGCAGTTTTACCTAAACATTTAGCTTGGTTGCCCTCTTGTATTTACATTCTTTTTACTGTAACCTTATCATCAAGCATTTTCAAATTCAACTATTATTGTGAGTTTTGAACTTCGTTGGTGCTTTTTATAACTCAAACTGAGTATAACACACAGGAGAACTTTGGGAGACAAAATGAAGAAAAAGATCAACTCGCTAGCTAGTAAATTACTAAATCCCCATCAATCTAACATAGAGGCTGACAAATCCAATGTAGAGGAATCTGAAAATAATTCAAGTTTAAAAGAAATCGTTAAACTTTATTATGTGTTTATATTTTAGCGTATCGGTATGTTAATGATAGACTAGTTCGTAATCAGTTTACATTAGTCTATTTTGCATGAGGTCAGTTGTATGAAATTTGTCTACTTGATGTTGTCTATATATACTAATGTATCATAAGCCATAACCGAAGTAAACCATGTCAACACACATCAAGGGTAATTATGTTTACTACTTGGAGAAAAGGATGCAGCAAACAGATGACCAATTTCCTACAAGTAGTAGTTACCCACAGCACAAAGTACCCTCTTAAGTAACATCTTTTGAAGTAAAATAAGCACAGCAAAGGTTGATTAAGACATGGGTCATTGTTTCCGAACTCCCAAAGTAATCAGAGAAAGGCAATCAAAAGCTTCAAGAAAATTAATACACTTGCAAAGCAAGGTTTGATTAAACTGCCCAAACAAAAGCTATGAGTGGGGACTTTAATCCCATTTAAGTATCTAGCACTTTCAATAGGAAAAACTACACTATTTGTTCTCTTTGATTGAACCTCACCCTGCCTAAATGGCATTGGGAATGTCATAAACTAATGCTAATATCAAATGGGTCAACCAATTTTCAGTTCATTTAGCATTTCCAGATCTTGGCAATGCTTTTGCCACTGGTCCTTGTCATGATCTATTGCAGTTCTCTAATGACCCTCAACTCTAAATTTAAATATGACAAAGTGATATAGAAAATTGATGACTCAATTTTTTCTTTTCAAAGAAACAAAAATTGTTTCTTTTAAGATTGAGATGGACTCCATAGGAATCTAGGACTCTTGACTCCTCCACTAAAGGATTTGAAAGAAACCTAATTACATAAAATTGTTTCCCTAAACCCCACCTTCATTAAGTATGGAAAATGAAGGTTTCTTTTTGCCTCTTTTTGCACTGTTTTATGCAGTTTATATGTATAAGCAGAAAGGTTCGTCTCAGTCATAGTCAAGCTCCATCTGAAAAGTGTGAGGAGCTATTTGGAAAGGACGGAATACCAGCAACTAGACAAAGTACTTAGATTTCCCTAAACTGGATGAGCTTACTAATTGTATAAAAATTCATCAAAAATTTCTATGATGGGGTAGGGGCCTCTTTCACTGTCTCAATGAGTCACTGTTGATTCCCTTGTTCCAAGTTTTCTTTCTTTTAGGGTCAAATGAGAATTTTGCACAATCCTCAAAAACTGGATCACACACACACCCAACCCTTTTGATTAGGGCTAAAGGTTCTCCCGGTTTTTAGGGAAAAAGATGGATGTGTCTGTGTTATAGAACTTGGACTTTGACAGAGGAAGAGAGATATTGAGGTGGGATTAGTGGTCTCTTTGATTCAAAATGTCCAAATCCCATGTTAGATTTTAGCCTTTTGTGGTTTAGCAACTTTCTGCTTTGTTTTTTGGGTATAACAACACGCTCGTGGTGTCCTTCCACTAAGCATCAGTGACATTATGCATATAATACTTGGTTCTTCTCCATTGCTTCATTTTCTTTGTTGTTTGGTTGTTTCCTTGGAGAAAATACTAAACTAGTGGTTTTTATAGCTAAGGTGTTGCCCATGCAATTTTGTTTCAGTGAATGAACATTATGTTTTTGCATCGGGTGTTGTAGCATGCTGCTGCTATGATTGGTTTCTGACCTAAATCCCAATGTGGCAGACCACTGCCTGTGCTCCGTTATTGTTTATCATCATGAAATTAAAGACTAGTCCATCTGTTGCAGCAAATCCATGCTTTCCTGGTCTTATTGAGAGAGCGTATTCAGCTCACTTGTAAATTGAACGGTGAGATCGCCGGGTGAGGCCGGGCACGAGTGAGTGGACGGTGAGATTACCAGGGTGCGCTGTGCCGCGCACCCGGGTGCGTTGTGCCGCGCACCCGGGTGCGTTGTATAATTTTCACTTTATTGATGCTTACCGGCATCGTTAGCATTACTCTCTCTTTAAGCCTCACATACAGTCTTAAGGACATGAGTATAGATAATATGAGGTTGCCTCTTAGTCGTTACTATATGAATCTTTGTAAATTTTGTTTCTTCCGCTTATTGATATGCTTAAATTTAGCGAATAAGACAGCCTAATCTGGACTCGAGTTGAGTCTTCAATGGCTTTGAGGGCTCAATTGACACTCAGAACAAAGAGACTCCAGTCACCAGGACAATGCATAAGACTACGGAATGTGAGCATAAGATTGGGTAAGCAGAAAACGATCGCCTATAGTTCCCAATACCAAAGCTAGTAATGGTAGGAGTTTGTACGGACTACTATTTGAGGTTGAGGCCTGCAATCCTAACACGTGGACACTGTTGCTACATCACCAAGAATAAATCAGCAGAGACTAACTATTCCTAGAATATCCAGAGTTCCAGACGTGTCGATCTGTGGGGGGTCATGGTGACTTGGGGCCGGGGGAAGAAGATCAAGATCTTCGTACCGGGTACACCTAAATCACGGAAAGACCGATACGAGGTTAACAATGTAAGGGAAGCTACTGTGGGAAAACTTGTGGGGAATGAAGCAGGTGGTAGGATGCCCTTTCAGAATAGAAGAAAATAGTGAGAGAATCTAGAGGGCAGCAGAATCAATCACCGAAGAGAAAGAGAGAGAGAGAGAGTAGTCAAACTGTCAGAAAGGCCTACTCGTCCTCTATGTCTTTGTTATAGGGCACAGACCACGATATTTGCTCCCCAAGTCTCCCAGTTCCAACCCAGATAGAGAAACTCCAACCTTTATTTCCATTCTAACTAAACATGAATCATGAATGTTACATAAATATCTTCCAAGAGCTACAGTTGTGAACTTACTGGAGCTGCTGTTGTTACAACATGGAGTATAATAAGGATGAACGGCACAGTAGAAGGAGGCTTGCCCTGCTTGGACATCCATCTGCTTGGCTTATTGGGATATGATGAATACACCATCACATCATTAAGAGATTGATAGCAAGTTACTCGCAGATGATCTTCTTTACACAATTGCTTTTCTGTCTGCCTTGACGGCTTGTTTATATAAAACGGTCACATTATTTGCCTTGTTAGTGAACTAGTAGCTCTGCTATGAACTGCAAATCAGCATGCGTTGATAGTAGAAAAGTTTATTAGTATCAATTTTCATTACTACATCATCATGGACAATAACTGCTTTGATGATAATAACCTTTTCTACTTTCAAATGTTGTAATCAAGTTTCGTGAGTTGTCTGACGATTAACGATATAGAAAAAATGTTAAAGAGTGAGATACTGATAAGTACTTTTTTATAGTACACCAAAACAAGACTGAGATACTGATACATATACCTCTTCTTCTCAAGTCGAGTTAGCTTAGCTTCACTGAATAACTTATGAAGATCACCTAAACTGAGCCCACTTGGTTGTTTCTGAAGATCCTTTCTTTAAATTTGATGGACCAGAAACAGAATCATGCCACACCATTTCCATCTGGAGGAAGCAAATGAGATAAACTATCATCAGACATTATATTAGAAACCCTAAACTTGTAGTTAGCTGATCCAAAGAGCAGAAAAGACATAATAGATGAAAAGAACATACATCTCCAATAAGCACGGTGTCACCTTCTTTGACACCACGTTTCTTAAGATTCTTGTTTACACCACAAGCATCCAAAACATGTTGGAATCTCCTCTCAGAATCCATATATCTGTTTGAAAACATTCATAAGTTTCTCACCAGGTCTGAATAAATTTGAGGAATCATCATCAATATTCAATTATGCAAGTACGCAAATCCAGATTACAGAAGTAACTTGATGAGCACAATATACTTATATTACATATGACAAATATGAAACTAATTACTAATATAAAAGAGGTGCTAGTTTAAATCGTGTTGAGGACACTGCGTGCGCTTTTTAACTTGCTGAAACCATTGTAAAGTACATTCACAGTGTAAGAAGTTTTCACAAGAACAAAACTCTAAGTACCATACTGCAGAACTTGCATAAGATAACCTCTTTGCTGGAAACAGAACAAAAAAAAAAACTACGATATCCAAACCCAACTTTACCCCATATAAAAGCTGGATCCACTCCCTATCTTGTCTGTACATGTGCTATTCAAATTCTGGCAATTCCTTTAAATCAAGAGAAATATTTTGAAACATACCAATAAAGACAAGAATGTAACATTATACAGGTCTACTAAAAAAAAAAATTAAATAAAAAACTCTGGAGGTGAATTTTCCACTCTAGTCACAAAGGAATTATATGGTGTGTCTGCATTTGTACAGTCTTTGTGCATCTAGAAACCAAGTTTTCCCAATGGTACAATTGTGATATGATAACAGCTCAGATTTAGGCAAATTACGATGATATCAAGAAAACCAAGAAAAAATAGAAGATACAACAGCGACCAAAAAAACTTGTCAACCTACCGCCAATTTGTCATCTGAACAAAACGTTGCAATCCAGCTCCCACAACATGCCAAGTATTGGTACCGCTGTCGTAAGAGATCTCAAACTCGTTAATAGAGGCGGTTTGCTGCTTATGCACCATATCGGCTACATGATTTAAATCAACCGGATCTTCTAAACCAAAACGTAGGAGATTTGTCAACATAGTGAATGAATGATATATGCTTGTTAAAACTTATCTATACTAGAATGGATGCAAAACATTAACTGAATACAGTAGTCATCAAAACTACATTACTGCAGAAGATAGAATGTACATGTATATCCTTGTAATCACACCGGCCATTTCTATTACACCAAGAATCATTCATTTCCAGAACAGCTTATGTTTATGTATCAAAACTAAGCATAATTTCTAGTTAACTAAAGGGCTATATGTCTGATGATCCATCTTAAGAAAACTAACAAACAAAAGAACCACACACATTATTTTTGTGCTTGAAGTAACTCTCGCCAACAGCAGTCAGTTAGCACACTTAATTTGTCACAACATTTTATTGAGATTCAACTATTAAAAGAAAAAAGTATGACCTGTGAATTCCTCCTCGGTCACTTTGCTCCTACGTAGAAGCTGATAAGCAGTGCTGATAACCTCATGAGTACCCTCTCCTTTCACTGCACTCATGCAAAAAACTTGAATCCCACGGGCTTGCAAGTTTTCCTTGAACAATGGCCACTGTTCATTTGCATCTGGAAGGTCCATTTTGTTAAAAGCAACTATATAAGGCTTTTCAGCAATTTCAGGACTATACGGTTCCAATTCCAGACGAACTGCATCATACTCAAATTCTGGCTGCTGGCCTGAGCCATCAACAACATGTATCTGCCATTTTCAGAAAGATGAGGGTTCTATCAATATTCACTTTCAATGTATGGAGAAATGACGTTGGTTATGTCAGTATAAAAGATAGATGATAAACAGATGACTTTTATATCTAAATAAAAGTAATCAGAGGGTTGAGTGTAGTATCTCCAGTTTTTTTTCTGGACAGATAGTGAAGGAGACATAGAGTTTAAATTTCACAACTTTGAATTTAGTCTATACAATCCAAGACCAGTTTGTACTACAAGAAATTGCCAAACAAATCACTGACAGAAAAAAGACAATGTATCTGTGTTGAGAGATGATTCATATTGTGTTTCTCCAAGCTGAGATATAAAGACATGGATATGGCATTAAGATGATAAATATCCAACTTCCTACTTTTAACATAAACCATAACAAACAATTCATATCGCAGTTTTAAATCACTTGAAAGTTGATGGTGTGTAAGCCTATACCAGGACAGAACACCTTTCAGTGTGGCGCAGAAACTCATGGCCCTATCCAAAACCCCGGTGTGCACCTTCAAGTAAACCTGGTAGATCTGCTACAACCATTGTCGAGTCATAGTAAAAAGAAACAACACCCAGATTTGGAAGTAAAGTAGTGAAGGGGTAATTTGCTATTGTTGGTTGTGCAGCACTTATAACACTCAACAATGTGCTTTTCCCTGCATTTGGTAACCCCACAATTCCAACATCTGCAACTAGCTTTAGCTCCAGGTCCAACCACCTGATTCATAATAGCATCATTCCTACTTACAAGTGATGAAAATGATCATAGAAAGGATACAAGCATTGCTAATATAGAAGCATCACTAATTGGTTGGTAGTTAAGTGAGGCCACTAATTGCAAGATATCACATGACCAACTCCAAAAGTTAATGTAACTAATCTAATCGGAACAGCTTGATATCAACTAAGAACTGCTTATTTACTCGAAGGGAAATATGCAAGTCAACAATAGAGAAACAACAGATAGAGGCATCCTCTCATACTAAAAAACTAAAATGAGATATACTGTTCATCCATTCATGCCTGGTTTTTGAAAACTCAACCTTTCTGGAGAAGGAAACCAATATTTGGGCGACAAAGCATTGTCCTACTCAAACTAAACAAACCATCAAAGAGAAATGCCAACCTATCAAACAAATACCCCTATCCAAAGTTATTGAAACTAACCTTATCCAAATGGCTTAACATCAGCTACGAACAAGCCATATACTACAATGGAAGTATGTAAGTAAAGGCTAGAGAAACACTAGAAAGGGGCATCCTTTTATAAGAAAATGTTATACACCGTTCATCTGTTCATGCCTGGTTACTCAAAACTCAACTCTCTAGAAAAGAAACCAATAGTTGGGCGACAGGCCATTGTCCTACTCAAACTAAACAAACCATCAAACTTACATGCCAACCAAATCAAACCAAAACCAATATCCGACGTTACTGAAACTAACCTAATCCAAATGGTTTCATATCAACTCAGAACTAGCAACAGAAGCATGCAAGTAGACAAACACTTCAAAGGGGCATCCTTTTATACTAAACCCTTCATCTGCCTATGCATGGTTTCCAAAACTCCACCTCACTCGAAAATCGAACAATGTTTGTGCCTGTCCACATTGTCTATCCTATTCAAACTAATAAAATCATCAAACGAAAATGCTAAGCTAACACAAATAACTAATGTAAGAGCCAAACAAGACTAATAAAGCAATCCAATGTGAATAATTCAAAGCTGCAAGACTCACATTTCGGGACCCTCGGCGCCATTCTCAGCAATCCTAGGCACCTTATTAGCCCTTTACTTAAACGAAGCATTCCCTCTCCCACCTCTCCCTCCAGGCAGCAACATACCCAGTTGCCCCGGATGCAACAGCTCCAACAACACCTCCTCCTTCCCGGCCTCCCTAATCACCGTCCCCGGCACCACCTTCACCACCACATCCTCCCCTTTGGCCCCATTCTGCGACTGCCCCCTCCCATGGTCCCCTCTCCCCGCCCGAAAATGCACGCTGTTCCGAAAAGGCAGCAATGAATTCATCGATCCATCCACCTCTATATACACATTCCCTCCTCTCCCTCCGTCCCCTCCTGACGGCCCTCCTAACGGCACGGCACGAACTTCTCTCGCCGCATCGCCACCACGCCGTTCCCGCCGTCCCCCGCCTTCACATAGATTTTCGCTCTGTCGAAACACCTCATCAACGCCGATACTCCCTTCTCCTTCACCTCCTCCTCCTCCTCCAATTCTTCACCATCATCCACATCGCTCCGCCTCTCAATCTCCTCATACTCATACTCATACTCCACACCTTCAATTTCTTCAAATTCTTAATCCTCATCCTCCAATTCGGAATCATAGCTCCCTCCAAAGACCTCGCATTCACCATAGCTGACGTCATCTTCTTCTTCGATGCTCAAATCCTCAATCTCATTCTTCTTCTCAACATTCTTAACCTTCTTCTTCTTCTCCACGGCGAGGGTTGCTTCCGAGGGCTTCACCTCCTCGGCGGAGGAGAAATCGAGCAAGGAAGAAGGGAGGGAGAAGTCGTCTTTGGGCGGGAGGCGAGTGAAGGTGGTGGCCTCGACTCCGATGGAGGTCAGCTCCTTGGCGGCGGTCTGGTTAAGCCTGAGCTGCTTGTGATTAGGGTTAGGGTTGGGCGGTTTCGGCTTCGTCGATCGAGGAGTGCGTGGGGCTCGGACTCTGGTGGGGCGAGCCATAGCGTAAGTGGTGAAGACGTTCATTGAGGTCGCCATTTCTCAATTCTCAGGCGTGGCAAAATCCAAAACCAACCAAACTCGCTCCTCAAAGTTTATAGTGAGAGTGAGAGTTCAGCCACGTGTCCCCATCTGGATTACTTCCAAACGCACCGTTTTGATGCAAGGCTAATTATTTCCCTTCTCAGAAAATGGAGATAAAGCCTAAAGATGCAATTCTATTAGCAACATAGCTTTCTTGTGTACATGACGGAAGTAGCAACTTTGCATATAAGAAGCCAGCCAAGTAATATCTTGAATGCCAGACTTAATACACCAAGAAATTGCAATTTTTCTATTCAAACAATCGATCAACACCTTAAAGTCTCTTTCTGTTATGCAGAAGCGGCCGACGGCCTCACGGGTCTCACATACACGGGTCCAATAATGTCGATATTTCCTCTATTTTAGCTACTTGGTGGAGAAACGGATATGAGGTTTTACACAAAATGCCTCAACATTAGTGTGTGTGACACAATTTCTTATAACCTAAGGATGACTCTTCATGCATGTTAATGATATTGTGTTATGTAAAGATTATTAATTGGTTTGAGGTACGTTTGGTGCAACCCGGTACTCAAATATATGGGTACAGCATAACACTCGTTTCTTCCTTAGCCTGCGTTAACAAGGGGTTTCCCGCAATAATAACTTGAGTAAACTGTTGAAGCAAAGCAGTGTGCAATTCTTCCCTTAAAGCAATAGCCTCCGCTATTTGAATACGTGTGTCGCCGATATGTTTAGAGACAGCTGCAATTGGATTACCACTGTTGTCTCTAACAATAAAACCAACTGCAGCCCTACCATGCTGAATAGAAGCAGCGAAATTAAATTTCACAAATCCAGGAGGGATTCCAGGATCCTCATCATAGATTCTCAAGTCAGATATATCTTATTGATTCGGTTGAGAAAGAATTACTGATGGTTCGTAGGTACATTCGCTATCGAAGGTTCATGAAACATAAAACAAAGTTCTTCAGAATTCACAAATTGAATTTTGATGATGATAAGTGGATCAAGAAAAAATCCCTAGGAAATGTAGCTCTCTTCATTGGTGATAACTCCTCCATATCTGTGTTAGCTTCAGACTTTCCTGGATGCCTCCCGAATTGCATATACTTCAACCATGACAATGATCGTATAGCTTGGGATAATGTACCTTCTCATGACTATGGTGTCTACAATATTGAAAGTGAAGAAATTCCACAGCCTTATACCATAGATGCCAAGAAGTATCCTCCTGTTTGGATTGTAACGCCTTCTGAAGCAAGCCAGCTTTGAACAATTTTTCTCCGTATTTGTAAATCTATAATTTGAGTCTTTATGTTCCTTTGTACTAGCTTTTCCCATTACTTAATGACCTAGGAAGCATGGAAGCGCCAGGCCACTCGCGATTCCCGCTTCCGAAGCGGAAGCGAAGCGGAAACGCATTGGAAGCGTTCTGAAGCGCGATTCCGAAAAAAATGTGTTTTGGAAGCGTTATGGAAGCACGCGCTTCCAAAGTTGGAAGAGCCACTAAGGGTTTAGGAAGCGCGGGCAAATTTGTTATTTTGATTAAAACCTAAATTGATACCTAAACTCACTTTGCCTCTAACTTCAAAGTCTCATTCTGCACAGCCAACATCTCGTTCTACATATCCTCTTAGGCAAAAATCTCCCATAGTCGGGATTAGTCGCATGAAAACCTTCCTTCCTTCAATCCGCCTCTCCATCTCAACCTCTCCACCAAGTCGACTCCATTTATAGGTTTGTGTTTCTCTCTTTAATTCTTCTTCGATTTCATGTATTGCAGATTTGTGTAAGGTAATTTAATCGAACAAATAGATAGATAAAGCAAAGGGTTTGTGTTTCATGTATTGCAGATTTGCAGTAGTAAGAATGGCTGGGTTGTGGGCATGCTAGAAGCCTAGAACTCTAGCTAGAAGGCTAGCTAAATAGGCAAAAGAGCAACTAAAAGCAAAGTGAAGGTACGGAGCTATAGCATGTGTTTTTACATGTTGGCAATTGACTCTATTTGATGTAGGGATTGAGAGCTTGTTTCATTTTCTCAAAAAGGATATAACTGCTTTTAGATCTTATTCAAGTTAGGTAGGATCTTGTTTTTACTGAGTCCATGGTCACTCTAATATATATCGTAGAGACGTAGACCAAAATCCTGTGTTATACTGTGTAGCAAAGGAGAGAATGTTTTTAATCTGATGTAGAAGTATGTTTTCCTCAACCCAGAATGTATTATGATTAAATCATTAAAAGGATGAGAAAGCAAGTCTACTAACATTTCATTCTTTACATCATATTGTCTGGGCATAGTATGAAATAGAATATTGCTTTTTGTAATTACACATTGCTAGCTTAAGCTCAAGGTCTGTTGATCAAATTATTGATGTTAATTTTTTTTTCTTTAGTAATATGAGTCAGGCACCAAGTAGTATTGGTTCTGGTTCTGTTGCAAGTGTTAATGCCGGGTCACTTTCGGTTGAACCCAATGATGTGGATGACAAAGCTCCTTTGTGGATTTATACAAATAATTCTAGGGAATGGGTACGGCTTTGGAAAAAGCATTTCAAAATAATTCTAGGGAGCAATGTGATGGTGAGATAGCTAGAATGTTTTACACAGATGACTTGTCTTTCAACCTTGCAAGAAATCCTCATTACCGTAGGTCGTATGTGCGTGCTTCCAACATTCCAGGATATGTTCTACCCGGTTACAATGCATTGAGGACTACACTTCTTCAAAAGGAAAGGAAGAACATTGAACTTCATTTACAGCCGATCAAGGACTCATGGAAAGCTAAAGGGGTGAGTATATGTAGTGATGGTTGGTCTGATCCGCAAAGGAGACCCATCATTAACTTGATTGCTGCAAATACGAATGGTCCGATGATGTTGAGGGCAGTAAATAGTCAAGGTGAAGTGAAAAGTGGTGAGATGATTGCTGAGTTGATTATAGAATGCATAAAGAAGGTTGGTCATGAAAATGTGGTTCAAATAATCACCTACAATGCTTCTAATTGTGTGAAGGCCGATGCACTTATTTCAGCCAAGTATCCTGCTATCTTCTGGACACCATGTGTAGTACATACCTTGAACCTTGCTGTGAAGAATATATGTGCACATTCGCTGCAGACAAGAAACAATGATGATGTGTATGATGCTTGTAAATGGATAGGGCCTCTTGTGGATGATGTTTCATTCATCAAGAATTTCATAATGAACCATGTGGGATGAGGTTGGTGATGTTTACTGAGCACTGCGACCTTAAGCTCCTTATAGTTGCTTCAACTAGGTTTGCCTCCACACTTGTGATGTTCAAGAGATTTAAGAAAATAAAATCTGGTTTGCAACAAATGGTAATCAGTAATAAATGGGATGCTTACAAAGAAGATGATATGAGAAGGGCTGCTGCAGTGAAACAAAAGATATTGGATGAGATGTTTTGGGATAAGCTTGATTATGTTTTATCTTTCACTGAGCCCATATATAGTATGATTAGACGTTCAGACACTGATAAGCCGTCTCTTCATTTAGTGTATGAATGGTGGGAATATATGATTCAGAATGTGAAGAAAGCTATATATAGGAAAGAAAGGAAGCAACTACATGAGGATTCAAGCTTTTGGAATGCCGTGCATAAGGTATTGATGTCTCGTTGGAGCAAGAGTAGCACACCCCCTGCATTGTATGACACATTCATTAAATCCCAAGTAAGTTTTCCTATGTGAATTGATTATAGTTTTCCCATATGAATGTTATAAGCTGATTTTACTAGACATGTGAATGTGTTGAGCATTGAGTTGATATGTGGATTGAAATCATTAGTAATATAAAGTTACTGCATTAGTAATATGGAATGTCTAGTGATATGTGAATGTTCATCAATTTCATATTACATATATTGTTACTGGACATGCATATTCATTATTAATATATATGGAGTTGATAACTAGTAATATATATGGAGTTGATAACTTATATTTGAGCATTGAAAGCAAATGAATATTTACAGCAAACATATTTTCGTTACTTTTCAATATGGTATGGATTATCAATGATTTTGTCATTTTAAATAATTAGGTATTACAGTCCGGAATGGCTTGCAGAAGATAATTCCCGAAAAGCTCCTCATCAAGATATTGATATTACTAGAGAAAGAAAAAATTGCATTTTGAAGTATTATGATGATGCAAATCAGCGGAGAGACGTTAATGTGGAGTACTCCAATTTTTCGTTGTGTATGGATGATTTTTGTAATGTTGATGCAATGCATGATAGGTCCATCCTACACCCTTTGAAATGGTGGGCAGTTCATGGAGCTTCAGCACCAAGGCTTCAAGCCTTAGCATTCAAGTTGCTTGGGCAACCATCTTCATCCTCATGTTGCGAAAAGAATTAGAGTACTTATAAGTTCATACATTCCGCAACAAGAAACAAGATTACTCCACAAAGAGCGGAAGATTTAGTATTTGTACATATCAATCTTTGCCTTTTATCTAGAAGTAGCAACTCTTACAAACAAGGTCTGACTCAAATGTGGGATGTTGGAGGTGATCAATTTAATTCATTAGATGAAACTAATCTTGAGAGGCTCGAGTTTGAGGATCTTTCTCTTGATGAACCATCGTTGGAGGCTGTTTTGTTTGATCATGTTCATGAGAATGAGGATGATGTCTTTGTTGATCAAGTAGACTAGTGTTTATTTTTATTTGAGTTATTTGATTGTAGAACAATAACTTATAATTTGCTATGAATTTGACAATGACTTTGAATTTGCTATTTATTTATTTTTGTATAATCATATATATATATATATATATATATTATTTTATTCAGCGCTTCCAAAACGCTTCGCTTCCAACAAATTTTGAAAAAAAACGCTTCCGCGTTTCCAAACGTTTCGCTTTCACGTTTCCGCTTCCGATTCCATGCAACGTAGTTAATGACTGGCTTTGGTTTTGTAGCTCTACAATGCTGCAGGCTAGGTTGGTTCCTTGCTGATTTGAGGCTCTACCGCCTCTACGCTCTAGCAATGATTGAGCTTCCTCAATTTCTCAACTATGCATGTGTTCTAAATGCCTTAAGAAGGTGGTATCTTATATGAAAGTGATTCCTAAGTTGCAGTTTCGAATATTGGATATCTGATGATACAAAATAGTTAGTTTGTTTTGTTTCGGACAGAAGCAACAAGTATGAAAGTGTTTTTGCTATGATGTCTTTAATTTAGTTTGTTTTGTTTCAAAATACTAGTGTGCTTCTCACAATCTTGTTAGTTGCATTGTAGCTCTCATTAATGTGGTAGTGGAAGTATATGATTGCTAGATAGTGATGGGTTTAGGTGTTGGATATTTAAGGTTACAGACTAAGCCAAGCTGGTATCAGTTGGTTTGATTTGAACTAATGTTGAGAAGGATACAGAAGCAAGTGTATGGAAGTAATCTTGCTAACCAAATTGCTACTACTGTGCATCAATAAGAACGTAAAATCGATACCTACATTTACACTAAATTGGGTCTTGCCAAGTTTGTTTGTGTAGGTGCTAAGTGGTAAAGCTTAAGCTTTGCCTAAGCCGACGAACACAAACAGATCAATGCAGTTTCTCTTCACAATATTCATATTCAAGTAAATAGTGCACTTCCAAGAGTGATTGTATCAGTTCCCTCACCCATGACTGTTGTCATTGCCATTTCTTTCTCTTGAATTCTCTCAAGTTCAACCACAGCCATTTCCATCTTGGGTCGTCTTTCTGCTGGAAAACTCATGCATTGTAGTGTCAACCTGATCATGTCCCTCATTCCCTCTATAGTGAAGCTTCCAGCGAGCCGACTGTCCACTAAATTGTTTGAACTCAGCCGCGATTGTACCTACATAAAGTTACATAAAGAAAAAAAAAAAACTTCAATCAGGCAGCATAACCATAAGTACCTGTAGCAACTACAAGTAGGAAATCAAATGGGAGATGCTCATGCAAAATTGTACAGCGGACCACATAACAGAAGTGGTAATGAAGCCGCATGCTTGAGTTTTTTGCTGTTCTTACTTCAGAAGTGATGTGATCAGTAATGTGATTGGGCATGCGGTATGAATAGTCTTATCCTATTGACAATTGTTTGTACTTACGGTAGAAATTTCCATAATCTGCCTAGTTATGTGACACAATGTATGTTTCTACAAGGCACTGAATTGAGAGCAATCAGAAAACTATCTGAGAAAGTACTTGCACTTACCCATTGAAATAAACTTTCATTAGATCCCAAGGAGCCAATATCCAAAGTCTCTTGTCCAGTTATAAGCTCCATAAGGAAAGCACCAAAGTTGTAAACATCACTCACTTCAGAGGAAGCACTCTCAGAGGGTCCAACCCTATTTATCATTTTTCACATATACATGAGTACCCAAGTGTAGATGAAAAATTCAGATTTGCATTCCTATTATTAAAAACAGAGTTTATTCAGAAGATATTCAATTACTCTGGATCTTGGAAAAAATTGACACTGGATGTGTGAGAAGGACCTGCTTCTTCTATCTTTTCGAGTAGTTTTGCAATCCCTGCATCTGAAACTTTAGCAATGAAGTTCTCATCAACCAGGACATTGGAAGTTTGAAAGTTCTTGTGTATGATTGGAGGTCTTAGGCCATGCAAGTGGCATAAACCTGCCGATTAAGAAACCAGAAAACCTTCAATTAAAATGACTCTTTCTCAATTCTTTAAGTCTAGGACAATTACTGTATGTGCTAACTCTACCTTTAGCAGCCCCTAGAGCTATGGATAGCCGTTGCTTAAACTCTAGCTTAATTGACGGATCATGTTTAGTATCTGCCAGAGAAAGAGCATATAATGTAACTTGCATATATGCAGCAATAGTATTTGAAAACCAGTGTGATCAGTAAAAAGGGACATACCATATAGGTGATTGGAAATGCTTCCATTTGGTAAATATTCGAAAATCAACATTTGAAATCCACTTTCCTGGCAGTATCCCAGTATTTTAACTAAGTTTCGATGGTGAATCTCCGACAAGTATGTTACCTGTTACCACATAATTTAGCTCTCAACATAGTTGTTCTTGTTATGCGTAGTTGTTCATCATTATGAAAAATGAAAGAAACTGTCCCTTAACACCATAGCCAGTTTAGGCATAGAACATGGTTCATTAGGTAACTCGGAGATATAAAATGTAATGCACAGAAGTATACAGTATAGAACACTATGATATGTCCCCACCAGTTATACCTCTGATACAAATTCCTGTCTAGGAGCACCGGGGCGCCTTTTGATAGCCACAACAGTTCCATCACCGATCAAACCTTTATAAACAAGGCCAAAACTTCCAAATCCCAGAAGACTGCTTTCATCAAAATGCTTGGTAGCTTGCTCCAACTCCTCCATTGTGAAGTGCCTTGCTGAACTAGGTCCACCCCTATTCAGCTCAACTGACAATGTTGGCAAGAAGTGTATCATAGACATCAGCCATTAACAAATTTTGCAAAAACACTAACCAAAATGTGACATAAATTCTTACCTGCAGATGGATCTGAAGAACCAGTCTCCGAGTTCTTGTTGGACAAATGCTTATCACATTGTGTCTTGCAGAACCACACGAATCCCACGACTATTGCCACCAAGGCAAGTGCTCCAACAGCACCTCCAAGTATGGCTGCAGAAGATGAGTTTGACATGTCTTAGAGCCTTTTCTTTCTCCAGCAGCAGACCTAAACATTAAACCTGTGATGATAATGCAGAAGAACCAATAGAGCAGTCAAGCCAAGCATTTCATCGAGGTTGAGATTTTAAAGACCAGTCGCTATGGCAACTACACTACTCAAAGAGATCAAGTGGTCCTTTTGGTTTGAGAAAACTAAAATGTAGTGTTTGAGTGTCATTTTAGCACTTGCTAGTGGGGTTTTGGTGCCGACAAATGTTCAGAGACGTTAACTGGCTGATCTCAAAGTATCTACTTAGGAAACAAGAATTTTGGTATGTGATGAAAAACTGCTGCTGCTAAAATCTAAACAAACAGATCAGAAGACAACTCATATGCCTTTTATTTTCATTGGATACCCCACCTTTCTGCTGCTGCTGTTCAAGGCTTGTGGTTCAGCCCATCTCCATGAACGTACCCACCTCACTCCCTCCTCCCTCTGTTGAGTTTGATGAGAGTTAAAAGAAGTAGTCATTTTTTCAGACAGGTCGAGTTCATAAAGCAAAATAATTACTACCCCTCTTCTCTCACTGATGTTACACTTCATGTTGGTTCAGATTTGGCATTACAACAGCAAACTTCATATTAAGTCACTAATTTTCAGACTATTAATTGCCATCTGACTATCTGAGGCAGAATAAATGAACCTCCAAAAAAAGAAAGAAAGGGTTTTGTCAAGTTAAAGTAGGGCTGCCATTTAATTTGGTAATTACCAGATCGACCGATAAGTTACCGAGACCGATAAAACTGAAATAAAAAATTACTAAAAAAGTTTGGTTTGGTTTTCGTAAATAGCAAATGTACCGATTATCTATATATTAGCTTTATATATTACACTTTTTATTGCGTATACATTTATATTAAAAAATATAACATAAGAGTCTTTATATATATATATATATATATTAATGGTACCTTTACTATACATTGTATCTGAAAGCTAAAGTTTAGACTAGCTTTGGTTGGTAATTGGTACCATGAAAGCTAAAATTAGATACCGAAAACTTTGGTCGGTAATGGGTAGCTCAAATCTTAAAGATTTTTTTAGCTAATTTACAATTTGCTTTTGTTCGGTGTCATTTTCCTATCTTAACTTTCACAAACTAGCCGAATCCAACTGTTAAATCAGTCATTTTCCGTCAAAAGCTCAACACCCACTGTGCACATGAGGCTATTTTTGTAATTTGCTTCAATTTTTGGATGCTCTGACAGCAGTGGAGTTCGTTTCCTTGCACACCGGTAATTCCTCTTCTTTCTTCATCACATCTCTCACCTCAACCAAACAAAAATATCAAAAAATCAAAATCAAAGAAACCTTAAAAATTGGGGATCGGAGACTGCATCTGATAGATCACCATCGTGATCTGCATCTTCATCAAATATCTGCACCTTCATCATTAATTCAACAGATTGGCTATTGGGTATTTTCAAACGACCACAACCCTCAAAAGCTCATACCTTTTCTCTTGCTTTGCGCCTCCTAACTCTCCCAATCATGGCGGACGGTGGGACCGATGTGGCGGCGGCCGGAGTCCTGAAGAAAAGAACATTCAAGAAGTTCAGCTTCAGAGGCGTTGATCTGGATCTCTCTCCTTTCCCCAATTCGAATAAGCAATCGAAAACCCATGTAGCAACTACTGTAGCCCAGAAACCCACGTAGCAGCTCGATCTTGTCCGCGTCCTCGTCTTCATCCGTCCACAGCCTCTTGAAAAGCCTTCTCCATTCTTCCAGCGCCACCAATGGTTTCCGGTGTCGTCCATAAATATATCAATTTTGTAATTTGACCTGAAAACTGAGGGTATTATGTGAGGGCATTTTTGTAATTTACCTAAAAACTGATATATTAGTCAAATTGTTAATTTGTTAAAGGATTAATTACTGGTCACTCCATTAACTTTCATGCGCTCGACAGTTTACTCCATTAACTTTTAATTTCAATCGATTACTCCATTAACTATCCAATGTCACACAATTAGGTCTATTCGTTAAGTGGCCGTCCAAATCAGTGGTTAAGTTGCTGACTGGACATATTTTTCAACTGGAAATTCCATTTAACACCCTAAACTAACTCTCTCTCTCTCTCTCATTTTTAAAACCCATCAGCAGCTAGCCATGGCTTCCCATTTTTTTCTCTCCGCCGTTTCTCTCATCACCCTCCTCTTCCTCGCCAAGGTTCTTTGGCAACAGATAAACAAATAGGTGGACCTGCTTTGGAGGACTGGTCGTCCACAACTCAGATCCATCGGTTGAAGTTGTTCGTCGTCCACCAACCAGTGACCGGTCATCCGATCCGATCTCAGCGAGTGACGCAGAGACCCAGCAACTGGTCCGTCGGTTGACTTGGACTCCGGTCTGGACGTCATCGGCGGTTGTCAAAAAGGGAAAAAAACTGGGCTTGCAAGTGGTAGTCGAACCCGGCCGCTCAAATTGGAGAAGCCCGAATTAGTGGACCTTGATTCCACTCGGATCGATCTAGGCGAGGTATTGCGCGCCGGCCGGCCGGCGAGGTCTGGTCCGTCGTCAGTTGACAATTGTTCAGGAGGCTCCGGTCCACCACCTTGTCAGGCCATCGATACAGAGGATTTAGGGTTCGTGCATGGTGTTGTTTAGGGTTTGCATGGCAGATGGTGATTGCATGGCAGAAGGAGGTTCTGACCAGATAAAACCAGATGGTGATTGCATGGCAGAAGGAGGTTCTGACTGAAGAAACGAAGCAGGAGAGGACGGAGGTGCAACAAAGGGAAGTACAATGGATGGTGCTTGGGTAAGATTTTCAGCTCTAGGGTCATCGTATCCAAGAGAAGTTGATTCTGGGAGAATGACAGCATGTCCAATTCTCTTCCTCTATCTTTGAAAGCCGAAACACCAATAGACACCCCAGCCTTTGATTTACAGAACACTACTAGACTTTGAAACAGAACAAAAAAAAGAAAGAAAGAGGAAAACCCAAAATCAACAACACCCCAAGATTTGAGCCACCCAAACAAGCATGCTTGAAATCACAAATTACAAAAAAAGCCAAATCTTTGAGAAAATTTACCTGAACGGTGGCTTGAGGAACACGGCTCTCGGCCGCCGCGATCGCCGAGGCAGCTGCGTTTATAGTATCCAAAGCGTTGCTCCCATCTCCGCCGTTCACTCCTCTCCTCATCATCATCGCCGCCGCCGTTTCACTCGTTCACGGGAAAGTCGTCGCCTTTCATCGGAATCCCGCCGGGAAAATCGATCAGAAAACAAAAGAAGCAATCTTTCTTTTCTGGGTTGTGGTAGAAATAGAAAGAACAAGAAGAATTTGAAGGGTTTGAAATTCAAATTCTCTCAAAGATGAGAGAGAGAGAGAGAGTTAGTTTAGGGTGTTAAATGGAATTTTCAGTTGAAAAATATGTCCAGTCAGCAACTTAACCACTGATTTGGACGACCACTTAACGAATGGACCTAATTGTGTGACATTGGATAGTTAATGGAGTAATCGATTGAAATTGAAAGTTAATGGAGTAAACTGTCGAGCGCATGAAAGTTAATGGAGTGACCAGTAATTAATCCTTTGTTAAATCAGTCACCTTCTGTTAGCAACTGTTAATCGACAAAAACATAACAGAAGGTCATTGATTTAACAGTTGGGTAACAATTTGACTAATGTGTAAAAGTTAGGGTAAGAAAATGACAGAGTAAAAAGATATGGTAGCAAATTGACACCCTAATAAAAGTTAGGGTAACAAATTAACTAAAGCCCAATTTTAAATCAAAAGTTTTGGTTTTGAAGTTGGTAATACCTATAACTGATGACAGACAACCTAGGTACACTTTATATAGATATCAATGGATATGCCAAGGAATTATCAAGCTTACAAGCAACACAAAAAACTTTGAAGAATCAGTGAGTCTGTGGGCTATAGCTTCCAACTGTAAATTTACATATGGTTTTACTATGCAGATGTGGACTAGTATGAAAGGGACTTGAATTGGTTGGGTACTGGAAAACATAATTATTGAAGAGGGATCAAAAGACAGAAATGAAAAAAAATAAAAAAAGAAGGGAGGTAGTCAGGTAGATACTACTATACTATCAATTCCAATAATATTTTCTCATTCACTCACTCTGGTCTACCTTCTCCTTTTTGCCTCTTTTTCTGTCATCTGATCTGGAAAGAAAGAGAGGGGAGTTGCCATTTGTGTATAACGAAGGGTCTCTTCAATTCCTCATCAGAATGGGGTCATCATGACAGCTGATGCATCCAACCCAACAACACACATTGATTTACCACACCAGGCTTCTGCTCAGTTTCCATGGCTACATGTTCTTGGTTTTTATTGCCCAAGATTGAATCTTTATTCTGTCTTGGCAAAAATTGGTACCCCAAAGTTTTTTCCTTCTCTTTCCCTGCCTTGGTATATATCTATATTTCAGCAACTGGGTTGAGCTGTATACAAGAGAAAAATGGTGGGGGTGGCTCTCATTGAGCTGTAAGTCTCTAACTCTCTCTATCCCCACTCTTTTTCATTTTATTAATATATTTTGTTTGTTTTCCTGGACTTGTTTTTATTTGCTAGTTTGTCTCTGAAAATGAGAAGGTGGGTTGGGATTGGAAAAGATGATTGGCATGTTCTGCAAGCCTATACTTTGTAGGCTGTATTTTTAAGAGGTCCCCCAAACAAAACAAAAAAAAATCACAGACTGAGGTTTTGTAGGGAATGCTGGATTTTCTCTTAAACCCAAATCTGAGCTGTTTGGATCTGATGCCTGAGCTTATTCTGAAACTATGGCAGCAAGTGGGGGATAGAAATTTCTTACTATCCTCTCTTGTATGTGAAAGACTTTGATTATTTCATTGTCTATATGTCTTGGTATTAATGAAACCAAGTAACTAACCTATAAAACAAGAAACAACAGCAATCAGTCAGTAACAATAACATGGTTTACCTCAATATTCTTTAATAGTGTGCAAAGGGCCGGGACCATTTGAAGGAAGATGAAGTTGTATCCTTGCACTGTCCTGCACTTGATTCCTGAGCTCTGATACTGACTGCTGATGCAAGATATGGTGAGGAAAGAATCTATTGTACCTATGTACCCAAAGAAAAAAGAATCTAATGTCAGTTTGCAATGAATTGGACAAAAGTTATATTACGCGATTGTAAATCATGATCGGATAGGTTCAAAATCGTACATTTGAAACATCGTGGTCTTCATTTGCGATAACTGAAGAACTTTTGCCTCTTGCTTTATGCAATGATTTGATCATTGTTAACTTTGGGACTTTGTGGATGTAATGTTGCCTTGTGAAATGTTATTTACATCTTTCATTGTAAATAGCACTTTTATGCAACTTTTTCCACACATTAGTTACACCCAAAACCAATTGATATTCTTTAAAAAAAAAAAACAATTGATAAGTTAGACGGATATGCAATAATATGATTTGAATAGTAGCTAGTCTCTCAACTTTGACCCTTAGGATTTGCTTATAGAACATTAGTCAGCTGATTTGAAAGAAAGGTGTAAACAGAGTATGTCTTCAGTCCAACTACTTTTTCTATAAGGATATGAAATCCACACACCTTAAATTGAAATCTACACATAATTTTTGTTTGGTTAACACATTCACAAAAAGACAAAGTTTAAGTCATTAAAAGACAAAAGTTAAGTTACCAAGAAAAGAAGAAAGGGTGTGTGGATTTCAATTTGGGGTGTGTGGATTTCACATTTCTTCTTAAAGGCCTCGTTTGGTTCGTGGAAAGTAACAATCAAGAAAGTAAATGTGTTCTTTTCCTGCGTTTGGGAATGCTGAAGAAAATGAAATATTTTCCTGGAAGGTTGGGAAAATGTGAGGGAAATTTGTTATTTCCAAAATCCATATGAACCATTTTCCCATCTCATTTTTTTGTATTTATTACTCACAATATATTATTTTATTATTTTAATTAACAACTTTCCGGATGATTTTTCTTATGTTACCAAACATCGGAACGGAAAGTCATTTTTTTCCCCTTCCCATGAGAAAGACAAAGGAACAAAATCTAAAACAAGATATAGTCAATGCACAATGCAGTCTTTGTACCTAAGAGGGAACAACTACGCTCCCTTTTTTCACAAACAAAATATCCAGATAGTGTATCATGTAGCTAAATTGTCTCAAACAACTTAAGACGGAACAACTACGTTCCTTCTTTCACAAATAAAATTTTCGGATATTGTGTCATGTAATCAAGGCGCACATATATATATATATATATATATATATATATATATATATATCTCCCAAATGCATTTCTCATACCAAGACACAACTCTCTTTCAGTTCTATACACGTTTGCTAGAGTTCAAATGAATGAAGCATATGTATGTATTATATGTGTGTCGCCTTCTGGTACATCCATATAGTATATGGTAATACACACACATGTATATAAATACACACACATGTATATAAATACACACACTCTGATATATAATACTTCTAGTACATCCCTAAACGGCTACACCCTCAGCTCAACCATCTTTCCCTTCCAACTTGCATTATTATTTTGCTTATGAGCATCAAATTGTACATACTACAGAGACTGAGGGGTGTATTCAATCTACATTTTAAATAATTCTGATTGATTTATTATAATTTATGGATTTTAATTGATTATGAGTGTTACATTCCGGTTCTTAAATCAATTTACGGTTATTTACTTTTGGGTTACTTTGACTTTTTACCGTTTTGAGTAACCGTTTACTATTTAAGGCTAAAAAGTTGACTTTTTCTTCTATTTGGAATTTGAAAAAACTTTCTTCGTGAAAGTCGTAGAGGACATTAAACGGAGTTCGTAGACATGTGGCACGTCAAAAACGAAGTTCGTACGAAGAAGTTACGGTCTAAAAACTGAAGTTACTATTTCGGAAAGGTAGGAATAAAAAGGGCCAAAGGTGGAAAGTCAAAAGTGAAAAATCAGATTTTCACTTTCACTTCTCTCTCTTCTCTTCCGCTCGGTTCCCAACCCGGCGCCTTCTCCACCTCCGTTCGCCGCCGTCTGGCAAAGTTAGGCTGCCCTATCGGTCGGGATTTGAAGCTTAGTTCCTCCTCCATCGTTTTGGGTAGCTGGCCAGTGGAGCCGCGCTGCCATGAAGGAGAAATCAGGCCAGAAAGACGCGGCTGTGCTTGGTAGAGTTATCACCGGAACTTCCTTCTCCGGCCACCATAGCTAGAGTTTCTTGTCCCTTTTGGAAGGTGTCACTTCGGGTAGCAAACCCTCAAAAGGATTCACTCCCTCTTGAGCTAGGTAAGAAGAATTGTTGAGTTGAATTTCTAGGGTTTCTTGATATATTTTTATTCGATTGACCTAGTTAAGCTCGAAATTGGACTTTGTGCTAGTTAGAAAACTTGTAGAGCGAGTTGAGAGGAATATGCTGTTAAAATTTGGTAGGTTGAAGGTTGCCAGAGTCGGCCGCTGGCCGCTGCTGTGAAGTGGTTTTTTAAGGTTTTAATTTGTTGTATTAAGGGGAATCTATTGATGTAAAATTTATAATTTTTTGAAGAGTTTTGGATAGATTTGGGATTTTTCAAAGATTGGTGAATTTGGCGGTTAATAGGGGTAGAATCTGACTGTTGGATTTCCCTTATTATTGTTTTAGAATGTTGAAATAAATGAAATGAGGCTGCGGGTTGGAGTTTGACATGAATCCGATAAGTTTAACTCTAGAAAGAGTAGTGGGTTAGGCGGAAGAGTTTTGAGTTATATATTTAAGTATTTTTTTTTTTCTGAAATTGAAGTTTGGTCCTAAGCATAGTTTTTGTGCCAGGATTCGAGGAGATCTCACTTAAGCGGCGATTTGAATTTCGTTTGGGCTTATGCCTAAATTTGTGAGTGGATGTTTGATTTAAATTAAATGCATGGAATGACTTTATATTTAATGATGATTGAGTTTAATTTATTGAATCTTAATTTGTGGATTAAATTCTCGTTTATGATTGAAATCTGCTAAGTATTTTCGGAAGTGTTTATTCATATCTTTATTTATTAACTTCGCTATTTGAAAAGTTACCGAAAATGAGATTTTTGGTGGAGTCATATATTTATTTCTTCTTTGATAATTGGAAATTTTCATTATTTTGAGAGTTACCGAAAATGAGATTTTCGGTGGATATGTATATGGATATTTATGAGGAGAGTATGTATATAAATGCTAACTAGTCATATGTGTCTGTCCACCTTAATGACGTAGTATATAACCACATTATGGTGTGACGTGAGAGTTAGACGCGAGCGTAGTAGCCCTATATAAGTGTTTAATTCATATAGGGGGTATGAGCACATATTTATACACATGTCCGTCCACGTTAATGGCGTAGTGTATCACCACATTATGACGTGACGCAAGCGTTAGACACAAACGTAGTAATCTTGTATGAATTTCTATCTTTCTTACATTTTTATAAGAATTCATACAAGAAGTATGGACGTATGTAAATACATACATATATTTTAGAGCTTGAGAGGCTCGATATTTTATGAGATAAAAGTTTTATCGCTTGAAGTGTGCATTAGATTTTTTTAGAAATTAAATTACGTGTTGTGGCTTCAGTCCCCGATGTGGGACTATCTGTGGTCCTCTACGGCACCTCCCTTTTTGGGGTGTTTTACAGCCGGAGAGTAGGTCTGGCAGGTGGATTGCTGCCAGGCCTTCACTCTTTAAATACCGGTGAAGAGCTCGCCGGTGCTATCTCGCCCGGAATGATCTCCAGTGACCGAGTAATTGTGTCATATTCTCGGCTTGGCCAAATATTTTGGCTATGTACTAACACAAGCGTAATAGCCTTGTATGAATTTCTATTTTTCTTATATTTTCATAAGAATTCATACAAGGAGTATGAACTTGTGTAAATACATACATATATTTTAGAGCTTGAGAGACTTGATATTTTATGAGATAAAAGTTTTTTCGCTTGAAGTATTCATTCGATTTCTTTAGAAATTAAATTGGGAAAGCATAAAGATATTTGTTGCTCATTTCTTTTAAGTTTACTTTTGTCCACTCACTCTAGCATTTTCGAATGTTTTCTCCTGGGTCATTCGTTTTAAAAATGCCCAATTTGCAAGATTGCATAGTTGAGGTCGGGCGTACATGGAAACGAGACATAGTCAATAATATAGCTGCAGCTTATATATATATATATATATATATTTCTAGTTTCTTTATCCTCTAATAGAGTTTCACTGAATTTGTGATTATTGGTTGTGAGATTTTCTTATTAAAGTTAGTAAATAAATTGGGAGATATTGTTATTTGAGGAGCATGGAGGCTCCAGGAGTAGAGGGTTATAGATGGATTCTTTTGAAGTGTATGCATGTATTATTAGGAAGGGTTATCCATTTTCAAGAGAGGTTATGTCAAACTTTCGGTAAATTTTTCTTGAAGGTGGTCACCGCAAGATTTATTTCGGGTTTCAAGGTGAAATTCGGGGTGGGTTCTGACACTGAGAATCCACATATTGTTTTAATTCCACATGGATTCAAACTGATTTTGATGTATTTTTTTTTTGAAAAGATTTGTTTGGATTTCATAAAAGCATGAATAAACCTTATAACAATAATAAAATAAAGAACATAGTATAATACTTATTATGACTTGAAGAACAAAGTTTCATAAATTCATGTATGTCTACCAGATTAGCAAATATGTAAAGACAACCAACAAAACACATTATGAAAATTGCAAAGACAACAAAGTACATTTGATTCTTAAAAAATAAAAAATATATAAAATATTAGAAAGTTGCGTATTCATCCATTCCAACCTCATTATCGTCCTAATCTTCTTCATCCTCATCTACATCATCCATATGTTCCTCAATATTCTCATTGTCATTGTTGTCCTCTTGACTTCCATTATCACCATTTCGCGGTCTATCTTGCCATATAGCTTCAGCAATAGAAAGCCTCAAAGCATTAGCCTCTGCTCTTTGTCGTAGTTGACTTTGAGAAAGAAGTTCAAGATTCTCATCTTCCATATCTAGATAGGATGAAGTTGATGAATCTTTTTCTGGTTCAACAGGAAATTCATCGGAACGACATTCTTTGCGAAAAAAGTTGTGTAGTCCAGCACAAGCTAACACCAATTCTGCTTGTGTTTTATATGGGAATGGAGGTGTGGGTTTGAAAATTGTGAAGCGTGATTTAAAGACACCAAATATCTTTTTAATCACATTCCTCTATGATGCATGATGAAGATTGAACAACTCACTTACATTTCGGGGATGGCGGCCTTGACCACCAAAATCCTTAAGATGATATCTACCACCTTGTAATGGAGCTAAGAATTGACGTCGATTAGAAAATCCACAACCCACAAGAAAATAATTACCTGACAATATAAAATATAATAATTAGCATGTCAAATTATGAAACGAATACTCAACCTCACCAAACCAACAAACTGATAAAAGGGAAATTACTGATGAAGTATAAATTGTCTTTCTTATGTAGGGATAAAATAAGCCTAAATCTTTCATACTATTAAGTATTGAAAAAAGGAGTTACTGCTATTACATTGACATTACATGGGTGCATAGCTACACTTAGCTTTACAACTTTTCATAACGAATGAGATGTCAAGTCTTTCGTATTGTGTTGAGTACATTGATGCGTCTTATTGTACTTAGATGAGAACTTTATCTCTTAACACATATTTGTCATCTTGCTTTAGACAAAACAACGGATCTCTCTTTAGAGCAAAGACTTTGACTAATCATGTGATTATATGTAGGCCTCACTAGTTTATATAGCGCCTAAGCCGATTGATGAAAAATTATCATTAATACAGTAATCGAGTGCCTTATCGAGACCATGTCTTCCCAAGATCTTTTCATTCTAACTTCGGATGTTGATACATATTGGCATCTCTTGTTTAATCAAGAGTCCATGTAAATCCGGAATGAACACGCAAAGGCATAATTCACCATATCCATTCCAAATCAAGTAGAGTCCATGTGCATTTCAATACATTTAGCAAACGCATGCTCCTGTGGTCTGGAGCCACTTGATTTGGATGAATTAACTCTGTTTAAGATCTTCATGTATATCTCTGGTCCCATAGAGATGTTATTATGACCACAATCATTGGCTGCATGTTCAGTTATTCGGAAACTACCAAACTGATAAAGTAGTGGAGTTCAATGACATCCATTACGCAAGCATATCTCATCGTTAAAGAGACTTTGCGCCATAAGGTGAGTCTAAGCTCTTATTCTCACTATGCTATCTAACAAATACATAGTTGATATGGTTTAGCTTGCGGTGTCGGCATCACTAGCCTAAGGACCTATCTCTTTGTTAATGTTGGATCGCATCTTTCCATTAGGCCAATCAACTAAGTTGATATCTATCAACGAAGGATGGTTCGATAGTAGACTCATTATCCCACATCCTCATGTACACTAGTGTAATACTTATAGAGATCTCTATATGGATTGAATTTGCCATTGAGGCGTCCCCCAACGATAATCACAATTCAGACTTCATGAGACGGATTTGAGTATCACTGATCAATAGATTAGGTTGTGCCAAACTGACTTTCTTCCTAGTGCGAGAAAATATCGAACCTAAGGGCCTCCCTCCTTTTAGGGAGCTACATGGTCTTGTGACACCAATTTTGCCACTATATGTCGTCACAATATCACCATCCATGGTGATGCCGTCAAGACTCCTTGTGGTCGCGCCATGTCATCTTGATAGGACATCAATCCTTACAGACATATTTACAGCATGTGATCTCGTCACTTTAACACTTTAAGCATTTGAGATCAAGATGAGACTTAGTGGGGACAAACCACGACAATTCATGTCATTCCACTTGAACACATGTTTTCTTATCTCCCATAATGGCAGGAATATTGTCTCATCAAAGTGACAATCCGCAATTTAGCGGTGAATGAGATCGTCTGACAAAATTTTTACATATGCGGATTATATGTGGACGTTCATTTCCAACCTAAATACTTATTCATCTCAAATGACCTATCATTGTGCGTAGTGACATTACGATTTTGCACCTAGAAATAACATCTAGTCGAGCTCAAAGATTGAAGATCCGTGTCAATCCTGTGTGAGCTCAAGGATTGCAATTTCGTGTCAATCCTCGTACACAGTCACGAGCTGTAGTACAAAAATATTCAATGATTGTGAGTCGTAAATGAATATTAAAGCTGCGTGTAAATATTGCATAGTCGCAAGACACATTTGAAAGATTGGTGTGTATCAATAATGTTTGAGCGACAAGCTAAAGTTGCTTGGTCGTAGCCTTGGTGAGACCGTATTGCTTGTGAACATGAGATATAGGACACTTCAACTTATATCTGATAAACTTCTTTAAAGAATGTGTAGTGAGTCCATAGAAGTATAAGCAACATAAGCAATAAATAATAGTGTAATACGTGACCATTGTGTTAACACTTCAACCAACACCATAAAGCATAAAAAGATGTCCGCAAGTCGGTCTACATAGTTTGATTTAAGAATGGATTGTTCACTTTTGTGTCATTTAGCGTAGGAGGGTCTCACTACTAATTTAGCTAAAGAATAGGCTTTCAAAATGATCAATGAGCATTGCATGGGGTCAATGAGACATCGAGGAAAGACCGGTGCACCTCAATTTATTAAGAAATTGATCAGACGGCTTCTAGGAAGTTGAAGCCGTATTCGGGTGACGTCAATGTCCCCCGGGTGACATCAATGTCCCCCGAGTGCAGCCATTTACAACCATAGCGTCACCATCATGCTTCATGGAGAAGCTAGATCCTGAATGTCTTCGTTTTGAGCGGAAGAATGAATGTCCATGAGAAATTCTCAAAATTTAAACCATTATGTCTCTTCCAGGATGACCGATTTAGTCAAACCAAAATCTATATGAGTCAGTGTCCCAAATATCATGTTTGGGCATAACATGTGATTCGATATTAGAATCATAGGGACATACAACCTACTAGATTGACTCATAAACTTCTATAAGATGCATTTCAGTATGGATTCATAAGAATGTATACACAAAATAATTCTTATTCATTCTCACAATGTGTTTTCAAATGAAAACTGTTAGCATGAATGTCTTTCAAGCTAAACATGGTTATGTTGCCTCTCAATGCATAGATGACATCTATGACGTTGATCATGGCCATAAGCATCAAGATGCAAACTAAACCGCATCCCTAAATTACCGGTATGATTCAAGTATTGTAGTCACATAAAGTTCACAAAGGCATAAAATCCAAAGATAGTTGCATGTTCCTTAGAATGTTGTGGATAGTTCCACTATCTGTGAAACACTCAATGTATCTATGAGATAGATCTACAAAATAGAATAGATAGGAGAGTAAATAGTTCCACTTGAACCATTTAGAGGGATTCAAAGAAGTTATGAAAAACTACAATCCCAAGAGTGCATAAAAATTTCCGCGCATAATGACCTTTACGCACTAAAACAGCCATAACTTCTTCGTTAAAATAGATATGGACAAACAATAAATATTTATGAAAACTAGACTCGCAGAGCTTTAAAATGATATAAAGCTCACTGTCTGGTTCCTCAGGAGCTGTTCACAAAGCGCAAATGAAGTTGATTGTCTAGAAGGGACATATTGCTATTTTTCGCAGAATTGGCATGTGTGAAGCTGTAAAGCTTGCAGGTGGCATGTAGGCTTTTGTCTTAACCAAAAGTGATGTGTGTATGATTAGAACCAAGTTCTTTTGGTTGTTCCAAGGTCATAAACTCCATGACTAGTTAGCAAAAGCTCCCTGACATGAACATAAACTAACTCAGAGAACCTAGAGGATTCGATCGTGATGATGATTGTCCGGTTTTGATAAGTCTTCAACGTCTTTTGCAAGATGACAATTGGTTTAATAGCATAGAGGGATCCAAAATCAAAATCTTTCGGTAACTCCAAGTTAATATGACTAGGCATGTCCATGGAGGGTCGATAGTGTGAGGCATACTTGAAACCACTATCTCCTTAATTTCGGACAATTCTAAGACATCACACTGAGCTTGGATGAGCCTAGTTGAACAATTGATGATAGAAAATCAGCTATAGGGTAGATGACTTAACCAGAAACAAGTTGGCGATCCTCTTTGAGGATGCAAGGCCATGCGTCATCTTCACTTGGAAGAGACCAAAACGGCACAATCTAACCTTGTAGATTGTAAATATGTCATGTTTCTAAGGACGATGTATGTGTACATCTTGATTGTAAATCAATATGAACCATAAGAGGAGAATAATTTCATAACTTCGAAAAAATTTCTCAAGGCATTCATTATTGCTAATGTGAGTACATCGAGTTCTCAAATAGATGAAGGACGTCTATACGACGCTTTATTACATATAACTTGGAAAGAAAATCAATGTCTAGCCAATGGCGTCAAAGTTAGGGGTAGCTAGTGATGGATCCGAATCTTTGAAATTCGTGATCATGAGGATGACGTTATTGTCCTCATATTGATTTTTCATATCTTTTTGTATCCATTCACAATTTGAAAGATATCTCGACAACTCTTGAACCAGTGATCCGGATATCCACACCGGTTTCATTGTCATAAGCTAGTATGAGTAGTTTTGACAAATTGATGTCTAGATCGGGAGTGTCGCCAATAGGGCCGGCGACACCTCCCCCTCTTTTCTAGACATCGGTACAACATTTTCTGTCATTGTCGTGACCCATATTATTGTCCCCACATTATGGGACAATCTCAAATACGTTTATCACATTAGCATATATGCAATTCCCGTTTGCAACATAATGATCAAAATCATGTCTCGTTGGTAATTCTAAACCAACTTGGAGGACCTAGAGAACTTGATGATGATCAGATCTGCTAAAGATTATGGATCATTTTGCCACAAAAGATCATCGACAATATATAGTCTTTTGAAGTGGTAAGCAATCCACTTAACTAATAACTCAACAAGTATAGTTATATGAATGTTTTAAGAAATGCTCCATGAGTGCATTCCACAGTACATTATGGTCATTACTTTTTGCACAGATTGTCATTGAAGGCTTTTATCGATGTGGCGCGTCAAAAACTTTGAGCGCATGAGATGTGAAATCTCGGCATCTAGGCTTGTTAGCCTGGGGGTCAAAACATGTGGTTTAATCATTTCTAATAAAAATGTTCCACAGATACCATGCGAAGATTCACCTTAGATTGTTATGAGACTCAATAGAGGTCACAAACGATGCTTTTAATGTTTTGTCCTTTGGGTTGATCACACACAATCCAAAAAAGCAGCAAATTGATCAAACACAATCCGGAGAAAGGTCAGGGTTGATCATACACAACCCTGATAAGGAAACGAGTGATCAAACACACTCTTGACCCGCGAATAAAATTCCAGGATTTTGGTACATGCATGCACAAAATCCCAAGCATAAAATGAAGATTGAGAAGGGAGTAAATGATTTTATCCTCCCCGAGTTATTGAACTTGGAAAAGTTTATAGTTTTAAAACATACATTTTGAAACTTCAAACACTTGAAGAAGTCAAAAATTGTAGTCGAAGGAAACCAAGAATCGTTAGCGAGCGGCGGCCAAGAGATTGGCAGCTGGTGATGTCAGACAAGAGGCCAGGAAAACTAGCGGCGGGGGCGGCGGTCGGACATAGGAGCCGAAACACATTTTTTTTAGGGTTTCAGAAAATAAATGGTGGGTTATTGGCTCTAGGGTTAGAACAAAATGCGTGATAACGTGATGAAGTATAAAGTATAGAGACAAAGAGAGATAACAAAAAAAATAGAGAATCGTGAAAGATGGATATCTTATTCATTAATAGGAGCCCTTTATATAAGAAATTATATAATACCAATATGGTAAGGATAAAGAATACATAGATCTAGTCAAATACATATCTTATTGGCATAAGACCAAGACACACATATCTTATGGTCAGCTTCTCTGGCGAGATAGTGCAACTGTTAGGCTCAGACCGCCTAACCGTGGCGGTGGGAACTACTTCTTGCCGCTCTTCCATTACAGCCCGCTTCCTCATAGTCGATTGCCCCTCGTCCTATAATCTTATCTTAGGTCGGGACATTCTCTGGGGGCTGCAGTGCTTCATAGCCGGTCACATGCTTCTCATGAAAGTTCCTACCCCAAGTGGCATCCTGACAATTCAAGGGGACCGAGTAGCCATTAAGCATTTCCATCTTAACGCCATCCAGCAGGGGCGCGGAGCCTATGAGATGTTGCCTCTCAGCCCCTCGGAGCCCATAGATGACCCGCGGGACGACCCAGAGGGGAATGGAAACAAGAGAGCCCCACGGCCTAATCCAGCGAAAGACACAGAATGGGTGTCCTTGTCACCCACCGACCCGGAAAGGAAAGTCCGCATTGGTTCAAGTCTCGGCCCAGATATTTGCCAAAAGCTCATCACCTTCCTCCAAGAAAAACAAGCAGTCTTCGCTTGGTCCTATGCCGACATGCCTGGGATCTCCCCCGACATCATCACCTACAAACTCAACATCCTCCAAGACCACCCCCTGTCAAACAAAAGAGACGTGCCTTCCACCTAGACGTGTTAAACAAAAGAGACGTGCCAATAGCGCGAGAGTCTCGCCAACTAGCGCGAACTAACTCGCCCAGTGCCAATAGTGCGAGAGTCTCGCCACTTAGCGCGAACTAACTCGCCCAGTGCCAAGAGCGCGAGCGTCTCGCCACCTAGCGAGGACTGACTCGCCCAACAGCGGCCCGCCACGCTAATAGCGCGAGAGTCTCGCCAACTAGCGCGGACTGACTCGCCCAGCAGCGACCCGCCACGCCAATAGCACTAGAGTCGCCAACTAGCGCGGACTGACTCGCCCAGCAGCGGCCCGTCACGCCAATAGCGTGGGAGTCTCCCCAACTAGCGCGGACTGACTCGCCCAACAGCGGCCCGCCACGCCAATAGCGCGAGAGTCTCGCCAACTAGCGCGGACTGACTCGCCCAGCAGCGGCCCGCCAAGCCAATAGCGCGAGAGTCTCGCCAACTAGCGCGGACTGACTCGCCCAGCAGCGGCCCGCCACGCCAATAACGCAAGAGTCTCACCAACTAGCGCGGACTGACTCGCCCAACAGCGGCCCGCCACGCCAATAGCGCGAGAGTCTCGCCAACTAGCGCGGACTGACTCGCCCAGCAGCGGCCCGCCACGCCAATAGCACTAGAGTCGCCAACTAGCGCGGACTGACTTGCCCAGCAGAGGCAGGCAACGCCATTAGCGCGTTTCCTCTCGCCACTTAGCGCGAACTGCGTCGCCCGGAAGCGGCACGCAATGCCATTAGCGCGTTTCCTCTCGCCAACTTAACTCGAAACTTCACCCCCGTCACCTCGCGACCCTCACGTGGGGACTTGGGGATTCGGCACCATGCCTCCAGCACCCGGGTAAAACCTATTCTCGGCATCTATAGAATAACTCCCCACCCAAGAGCTCTCTCGGACTGGGGACTTGGGGACTTGTTAGTACATAACCAAAATACTTGGCTGAGCCGAGAATAAGGTGCAATTACCCGGTCACCGAAGATCATTCCAGGTAAGATAGGCCTGGTAAGCCCTTCACGGATATCTAAGGAGTGAAGGGCCGGTAACAAACCGCTTGCCAAAATCACTCTAGCGGCAAAACACCCCCAAAAGGGAAGACACTACAAAGGTTAACAAGTAGTCCCACATCAAAGACTAAGGCCAAAGTGCCCAACCTTGGCCTATAAAACAGGCACAATCTCCCATCAAAGGTACACACAACTCTCTCCCTCACTCCCGTACATTGCAAAGAGCCCAAAGCTAACTTAAGAATCGGAGAGTCGAAGATTGGGCCAACCCAGTCCCGACTTCCTGACGCTGTCACTTGTGCAGGTTCCGAGTGCAGGACCAAAGGATTCTACCTCGCCCCGGCTCGTGACCTCTTCCCGGCTCGGGACCTCGGGACGAAACAGGTAGAAACAACATCCCTCTTGCAAACCACCCAAAGCTTCTTGTTGTGTTTTCCAACTACAAATTATATTCATGTATCAAAAACGCAATCCTTCAACACGAGTCATTCACATGACTGCACCATTGTAGGCCTCCATGTTCCTAGTGGAACAACCGAACAATAATACTGGTAAGCGTGTGGTACATTCTGAATGATCCTAAGTTGTTTGGAACGACCTGAACATTTTAAGCCAGTTCCACAATATACAATGAGAGAAATTGTTTAATCTCGTTGCCATTAGTCAGGAAGAAGAGGCTGTCTTTAATATACCGGATAGTGAACGCTTGTGTGAAATCCAGTTAAACATGTACGGTTAATGATAGAGTAATCTGGCAACGAAGCTTTGTGAAATTCAGGCCAGGGTACTCCAATTCCCGGTGTTATCATAAACGCCATAAACTAGAATACTTAAGATACAGAATGATTTGTAGCATTGGGTTGTTGGGGAGGCTAATATTCACATAGTATTTGAGTCGGAGTTCAAGAAGATTTTCAAGTGTTGGTTCACAAAGCTAGGAAAATGATAGAGTTGAATGAGATTTTTTGAGGCAACTCTGCCAGTTTGGTTTTGATCATCGTTAGATTGAACTTATAAGAATATGTGCGACTACTGTGTCATCATAGTCCTAAATGGTAATCCGGGGTGCTTTTTCTATCCGAGTCGGGGCCTAAGGCAGGGATACCCTTCTCCCCTGCACCTGTTTCTTCTGGTTAGTGATGTTATCCACCAGAATGACCAAGTCTGGTTTGCTCTTGTGAGTCTTGTCCCACTTTATCTCACCCTACAGAATCGCCTCCACCTCAAGCCTCTACTGTCTGAGTAGTGTGGTGCTTCTGGTCAACCTATTGATAAATGAGAAATCAAGCATATACTTTTCACCAAACACCTTTGATCAGATGAAGCACCTCATGTGTACACTGCTCCTTATCAAGATCACAGATGACTGATCACCTATGGAATTATTTAACCTACCTGTTTTGTGAATATGATGTACAAGGTTTTCGAATTATTGACTCATACTACGCGTAGACCAACTCTACAGTATTCAGAATTCACAGACAGTTGAAGAATTCTTACGAGTCTACCTGTTTACGAAGCCTGATATGTTTATTTACGAGTAAGGGTCTACTTTTTTTGTGAGACAAAATAATCTACCGGTTTACGAAGACTAACCTACTTATTTTGTGAACATGGTGTACAAGGTTTTCGAATCATTGACTCGTACTACGCGTAGACCAACTCTAAAGTGTCCAGAATTTACAGACACTTCAAAAATTCTTGAGATGTCTACTTGTTTACGAAGCCTAGTCTGCTTATTTCTGTGTAAGGGTCTACTTTTTTAGTGAGACAAAATGGTCTATCTGTTTACGAAGACTAACCTATCTGTTTTGCGAACATGGTGTACAAGGTTTTCGAATCATTGACTCATCATACGCGTAGACCAACTCTAAAGTGTCCAGAATTCATAGACACTTGAAGAATTCTTGAGATGTCTACCTGTTTACGAAGCTTGGTCTGCTTATTTCCGAGTAATGATTTATTTTTTTGTGAGACAAAATGGTCTACTTGCTTACGAAGACTAATCTACCTGTTTTGTGAACATGGTGTACAAGGTGTTCGAATCATTAACTCATACTACACGTAGACCAACTCTAAAGTGTCTAGAATTCACTAACACTTGAAGAAGTCGTGAGAGGTCTACCTGTTTATGAAGCATGGTCTGCTTATTTCTGAGTAAGAGTATACTTTTTTAGTGAGACAAAATGGTCTACATATTTATGAAGACTAACCTACCTGTTTTGTGAACATGGTGTACAAAGTGTTCGATCCTTGACTCATGCTACGCGTAGACCAACTCTCAAGTGTTTAGAATTCACTGACACTTCAAGAAATCTTGAGAGGTCTACCTGTTTACGAAGCCTAGTATGCTTATTTCCGAGTAAGGGTCTATTTTTTTTTGTGAGACAAAATAGTCTACCTGTTTACGAAGGCTGACCTACTTGTTTGTTTTATGAACATGATGTACAAGGTGTTCGATCCTTGAAGTCTACCAACGTGTCTACTAATGTTGTATAACTTGTTTAGTAGGTTATACAACTTTATGAACCAACTCTACATAGGAAGCAAAATTATTAAAAATCTCGTGAAATAATATGTGTTCAGAATGGTGAAATACGGCTATGGTTTAAAAATCACGTAAATTGGGTAAAGTCTCGGAGCCGATAGTAGCGGTCAACCCTATTTACCGTTATTATTTCTTATGGGGAGCCCTATCGTCGGAACGTAAATGTTTCAAAATTTTTATATAGGTGGTTGCATCTCATCTACGTGAGAGTTTTTCGTGTGGAAGATTTGACCAAACTACCTAATATAGGGGGAGATATGAGTGTTTTCGTGAATTTATAGACTTTAGCCAATGAAAATATATGAAAAGTCGTCGGCTAAGGTCAAAAAATTTCAAAATTTTTTAGGCGGTAAACCAAAGTTGGAGGAAAATTTTCAAAGGACTTTTTGCCGACGAATAACCTAATATTTCGTCGGCTATAGTTATTTTTTAATTTTTTAATTACATACTATAGCCGACGAATACGTTAGGGTATTCGTCGGCTAAACCCTAAAATTAGGGTTTAGGGTTCAAAGGACTAAACCCAAGTTTTAGCCGACGAAATTGGTACCTTTAGCCGACGAAATTTTCAAAGGACTTTAGCCGACGAAAATATATGAAAAGTCGTCGGCTAAAGTCGAAAAATTTTCGAAATTTTCAACTAAAATTTTTTGGCGGTCAACCAAAATTTTCAAAGGACTTTAGCCGACGAAAATATATGAAAATTCGTCGGCTAAAGTCGAAAAATTTTCAAAATTTTGAACCAAAATTTTTTGGCGGTCAACCAAAGAGTTTAGCCGACGAAAATAAAGAATTTCGTCGGCTAAAGTTCTTTATATAGCCGAAGATGGTAAGAAGTCACTCAACGTCTTCCTCATCCTGCTGCCTCTGATGTTCCACCAGGCTTTCAACCAAAGGCTTTCAACCAAAGGCTTCCTCTACCAAGCTTTCAACCAAAGTCGAGAGTTCTCTGGACTTCATGCAGGATGCTGAGGCTGCTGCACCCTCTTTCAAGAAACCTTTTAATCCTTGGGAGCCCGATGAAAAGAAGAGCTCTTCAGATGATGATAAATGGGGCAAATGGTAGTCATTCCTTTGGCATGCTCTTCAATTCCTTTAGGCTTAGAATTGAGCTTCGACTTCTTCTAGAAAGTTGTTCGAAATGTTGAGAGGAACATTCTGTCAAATTTTGGTCGTGATCGGAGGTGGCAGAAAGTTTATGCAGTATTTTTTTCAAAACCCAGCAACTTTAGCCGACGATATTCAAACACTATATTCGTCGGCTATAGGATTTTTAAATTTTTTTTATAAGGTTTAGCCGACGAATAACCTAATATTTCGTCGGCTATAGTTATTTTTTAATTTTTTTATAAGGTTTAGCCGACGAATAACCTAATATTTCGTCGGCTATAGTTATTTTTTAATTTTCTTATAAGGTTTAGCCGACGAATAACCTAATATTTCATCGGCTATAGTTATTTTTTAATTTTTTTTATAAGGTTTAGCCGACGAAATATTTTATATTTCGTCGGCTATAGTTATTTTTTTATTATTTATTACGCATTTTAGCCGACGAATATTTCGTCGGCTAAAGTCTGGGACTATAGCCGACGACATATTTTTCGTCGGCTAAAGTGGGACTATAGCCGACGAAAAAAAAAATTTCGTCGGCTAAAGTCATCACAAACGGCCTTTTCCCGACGACACTATAGCCGACGAAGGATCGTCGGCTAAGGTCTTAGCCGACGAATTTTTTTAACAGGCCGACGAAAATTTTTCGTCGGCTAAAGTACTTGTTCTGGTAGTGTAGGTTCATTGCGCTTGTCTATATAAAACCTAAACCATATATTCACTATTTCTTAATCATTATAAACCTGAAATACATGAGAGATGATTTGTACTTGATTATCATAAACCGTAAACCATGCCAATATATTAAGGGTGACCCTAGAGTTGACTATTGGTCAATCGTCATAAACCGTAAATCATATATACACAAGAGTTGGTTATTCTTCATAAGCCCTAAACCCTATATACACACGAGAAGTAACTTGTACTCGATCATCATAAATCCAAAACCATAAATCTTATATGGTTAGGGGTGACTGGTACTCGATCGTCGTATACCTTGTATACACTAGAGCTGATTAACTATTGGTCTCATCATAAACCATAATCTATAAAAGTAGGAGATCACACAGGCCTGTTTACTCTAAAACCGTAAATCATAATTTAATTGTGAAACCCCGTAGAAATTTATTAGGTTTTCGTCGGGTTACAAGGGTTAGTAACCATACCTGGTAATTTCTGAAGTTAACGTTCATGTTCATATTCGATTTTTTTCTTGAAATGTCAAATTCAAGGTTCAAGGTCGTGGTGTCGAAGTAAGCGTTGACACCAATTCACTGACATTTTTGAATTCGGAGCATCAAGCTATTTTCTATAATTTATCAAAGTTTCAATAAATAAATTCAAGAAAATAGCTGAAATAATCTAGGTCGTTGATCTCTTCTCCTTTTTCATCTCAACCATTGGTTTTCTTTATCAATTTCATGGTCTGGTTAAGAAACGACCAGATTCCAGAAGCTATAAAATATTCTAGACACCAACAAGGAAACATGCATAATCGCTGAAACTTGCATATCCTCATAAAGAAGGAACTATCTATATCTTGACACATGTGCTTAGCATAAATGAGAAGAGACCGTTGACCTGGTCAAAGTGCTTAGTCGAGAGTCAACCGAGCCCAGACTTTACTCAAATTCTCTGGCCGTCTTCTCCGACACCATGAAGCCAGCACTGGCCACCAATCACCACCGTCCGTCCACCGATCACTACTGTCCGGCCAGCTATGGCGACGCTGAATTGAGGTGAAGAATATCGGGTCAAGGCACTCGGGTCTGGTTTCCAATCGTGAAGATGGAGCGGCGCTGGTAGGGATGGGTCGGGTTTGTGCCAAGAGCGGCTAAGCACGATGTTGCTGCGTTTGGTTGGCCAGAGCAGAATGGAAGCTTTGCTTGGCCGGAGCTTTGCTTGGCCGGAGCTTGTAAGCTTAAGGACACTTGAGGTCTGATCTAGAGAAGAGAGAGAGAGACAGAGAGAGAGAGATCCTTTTTTTACAAAAAAAAAATCTGTCAGAAATATTGGTTAAAAAAATCTGTTAAGAAAAATCCGTTACAGAGAGTTAACAGACATCCGTTATGTAGGTCCCGTTTTTTAAGTGATTATTCTATATGGACCAATAAGACAATGACACCTTACAAAGTATTAATATCCTAAGGCACCTAAGTCTTTTCCTTTTAAATCCGCCACAAACAGGGTTTTAGTTAAATTGGGTTTTGATATGAAGCAAGGACAAACATTTCAAAAAAAAAAATGAAGCAAGGACTAAAATATCAGACTTCGAGGAATTATTGAGGGTTCAAAAATTGGAAATTTTAACGGAAATATCGTGGGCATATCGAGAATGTAGAAATTTAAATATTAATTATGGTTTTCAGATTAGTAGTATGTTACTAAATATTATATAAGTTGCAAAAGTAAAAACACAAATGAAGTGCTAGCACCGGTGGCTTTGTACACATGACCATGTGTTTCGCATAACAAGCCATACAAGAAAAGGAAATAAGCATTCCAAGCGAGTTTAAAGACCAGGCCGCTCGGTCCTTACTCTCGTACACAACGCCATGCGTTTTGCATAACAAGCCGTACAAGAGAAGGAAACAAGCATTCCTGCTAAAATATTATCAGGCGAGCTAAATAGCAGTCCACATGCAAGATGACCTCGCAGGGAAGCTGAAAACTTAAAGCAAAAGCCCTAAGGCGAGGTGTCTTTGAGGTCCAGGCGAGGCAAACTAGGATGGCCTCACAAGACTGGAAGTCCAGGCGAGCTAGGTGACCTCACATCGAAGCATGAGCCCTAAGGGGTGGCGAGCCAACATTCGCGCCAAAACAGAATCCCTAAGGGGTGGCGAGCCAACATTCATGCCAAGGCAGAAGCCCTAAGGGGTGGCGAGCCAACATTCGCGCCAAAGCAGAAGCCCTAAGGGATGGCGAGCCAACATTCATGCCAAGGCAGAAGCCTTAAGGGGTGGCGAGCCAACTTTTGTGCCAAGGCAAAAACCCTAAGGGTGGCGAGCCAATATTTGTGTCAAAGGAGGAACCCTAAGGTGACTTCACATCAAAGCAGAGACCCTAAGGGGTGGCGAGGTCGCATTCGTGTCAAAGCAGGAACCCTAAGGGGTGGCGAGCCCACATTCAGGCCAAGGCAGGAACCCTAAGGGGTGGCGAGGTGACTTCACATCAAAGTAGAGGACCTAAGGGGTGGCGAGGTCGCATTCGTATCAAGGCTGGAACTCTAAGGGGTGGCGAGGTGACTTGACATCAAAGCAGAGACCCTAAGGGGTGACGAGCTAATATTCAGAAGCCCTAAACCCAGGCGAGGCGAGATGACGTCACAGGCGAGGCGAGATCCATTCATGCAGAAGATGAAGCAAGTCAGGGAGTCCGCTCACAAGCATACGCGCGGAGTACGTATGGAGTCCGCTCATAAAGACATACACGCGGAGCCCGCTCACCGACATACGCTCGGAGTCTGCATGAAGGGGCAGTCCGCTTACACGCGGAGATCACCTGCGCCACTATGTGGCCGAAACCATGCAAACCTTTTGCCACACTGCCGCATCACCCGTTTTGGGTGCCTAAATCGAATCAACAGACACTCTACCAAATTGGGTGTCCACAAGAAACATAGTTAACAGATTCAAAATACGTCTGTTAAACCAAAAGCCGGTATTAAGCCATAAAGCCTACAAACCTCTCATGAACTACGGTCGGTTTGATCCCACAAAGGGGTACGTAGGCAGTCTAGCAACCTACTAGATGCAACCACAATTCAAAACAGAATCTCTAACACCACCAATCAAATTCGTCCAGTTCAAATAACTCTGGCCAAATTCCTGAAGCACCAGAGAATCAAATCCATAACCAAACCTTAACAACTACAATGGTTTGATCCTTTTACAAGGGTATGTAGGCAGTCTGGACTTAAATCTGGATGCAACCATCAATCCAAATCGCCTGAAGTCAGAATCTTGCTCCAAAGCTCAAATACCTTCAGACACAAATCCAAACACATTTCCAAACACTACTCTCATCCTAAAGTCAAAGCCCTCCAACAAGTCATTCACTTGTTGGAACCCTTGAACTACGAGTGACTTGATCCTCTCCATGGTACGTAGGCAACCCATTCCCAAATGTGGGTGCAGTCACAAAAACAAATAAACCTATAATGGTCTCTTGATAAACGGAATCAAAATGTGTTCCCTTGTAACAAGAGATTGTAATTAAGAGACACATTCTGTCTTGATTGGGTTGAACCAGACATAATTAAAATCCCTATGTTAGTTAATAAGATAGAATAAAATTGTGTTAGGAATATATGTGTTTACAATTTTTGCCCAACAAATGATAGACCATATTCACTCAGAAACCGTCTCATGTAGAGCAATGATCTTGATCATCGTTGTTCAAGGAGGTAGACACAAAGGTTTACTTGGTTGAAACACTTTCCATTTAATTAACTTTTTTTCTAAAATTAATCGAGACCGTTATATTGATAACAAAAAGACACCGATTACACCACCATGTATAGATCCCAAAAAGACGAAAACTACCACTAAAACTATCCAAGAGACACAAGAAAATTACGAATGTTGTCAAAAACGACGTCGTTTCTCTTCAAATCTCAATCTGAACACAATGGATGAGAAACAGAAAAGTGTAACAAATATGATTTGAAACAAAACAGAGAGTAGCGGTTCTGGGTTTCACTCCTCCACTCTCAAACACCAAAACTTTCACTTCCCAAATTCACGGAGCTCTCCAACATGGACGTCCCCAAGGACCAAATCGCCTCTCTCATGGACCACGGCCTCCACACCTCTGCCCAAATCCTCGTAACTCATCTTCTCCAAAACCCCAAATTTAATTTCTCTCACACTTTCCCTAATTCAGAGATTCTGGGTGTTTTTCAATACAGGGCTGCTTTCTCGTTTCTTCCCCAGCTGCCAATGCCGACGTCACTCCCCACCTCAAAGCCGAGAGCTTGGTGCTTCTCGGCGACTCCTTGTTTCGTGACAGAGAGTTTCGCAGAGCAATAGTAAGCATAGAGCTGAAAATCATCATTGTTTAGCTGAAAATCAATCACCCATTTTGCTCATTTTTTGTTTCTATTGGTTGGTGGCAGCATACATACAAGCAAGCATTGCAGTTTTGCAAGATTATCTCCAAAACGAATCCGGCGTCGTCCCGAAGTAGTTCACTGGCCTCAAACCGGTCCTCTTCACCTAATGTATTAAACGTTTCTGGGATTAATGACAATGAGGTAGCCCCGGTTTTGTTGTTACCCGAATGTTTGATCAGAGTGGTATTTATGTTTTCTGACATTGGCTTACTTATTTGAGGTTCTTGTCTTTCTATGTGACAGGTGAAGTTCAAGATTGCATCTTGTCATTCTGCACTTAGTGAGTACGGTGCAGCCCTTGCTGAGGTAATTACATACATTACATTAGTTGGTTTTTGTGGCAGTTTTTATACTTTTGTCTTGGTGGGATTAATGAACTTGTAAGTTTTTCAGATGGATAGTATTCCGAGCAAAATGAGGAACTTGCAGATGAATTTGTTGATGGGAAAACTCTACCGGTATTCTAGACAGAATCGTTCTGCTGTTTCTTGCTTCAAAGAATGTCTAAGGTTTGCCAATCATGTTGTTTGTATCATCATTCAGATTGTGCATTTTGATATAGATACTTTGATGTTCTCTTTTTACATATTTGGTTTTTTGATAGTTGGGGTAAGCTGTACAGTGGCATCTTTTTGACAGGTCTTGCCCTTATGTCTTTGAGGCTATCATAGCTTTAGCAGAATTAGGAGTTTCTGCTAAAGACATTACTTCCTTGATTCCACAGGTATTTTTGTCTATACATGACAGTAGTTACATTTGGCTGATCAAATACTTTTAGCATGTCGAAAGTCTTCTTACATTTTTGGTTGTGGGTACCCAAAAAAAAAATATTCATAGAGAAACTGTATTGCCTCCTGCTGTCGTAGTGAATAGAATTGCAGACTCTATTTGTGACATATGACTCATCAGGCCATGGGGCTCATAGAGCTCCTTTCATTGTCACTTGGATAAAAATTAGTTATGATATGTCCCAGCTCAGTTGTACAGTCAGTTAGTAACTTGTCATCACTGTTTAATTGCGAAATGTGATTTGAATTTATTACAAGATGAAGATGTTGAATGTAACATACTCTACATCGATTAATGAATTAGATTGATCTCTATGTATCTTGAATGGCTTAATTGCATTATTCTTTGGTTTAGGTATAGAACTCCCCCTAGTCTATTAGTCTGTACTTCGTTGGAACCAAAAATCTTGGTGCATCCTTTCTGACGCAATTCAATTATGTTTGTTGAATGTCAATTTCAGACTCCAAATAGAAGTGGAAGAGCTTCATTTGAGCATTTGGACTCGAGTCGTTGGCTGCAAGTAAGTACTAGTTTAGGAAGCAGAGGCCAACAATTTTAAGTTATCATGTCGGACAGTCCAATCCCTTGTAGGAACTGCCCATAATAACGAAGTTGCAAAATGAATTTCTTTATCTTCCTAATTATTCTTAGCATTTTTAGATCGCTTCATGCCCATATGAACAATCCCATATTTCTAAGAAAAACTAATATGTTTGCTTGGATCAAGAAAATTCTGCAAGGATAAGTGTATTTTTTTTTAAAACATTATAGTCATAGTGTTTTTGTCATCATGGTTTTTTGGTGGTCGGCTGGCCTATACCAATGGTCCGCCATGCATGGGAAAAGATACATGTGCATTCTGCAACTCGGCTTGCCATCACTTTATATTTCAGAACTGACCTGCTATATATATGTTGTAAACAATGGAAAGAAGGGGGAACCCTGTTACTCCTACAAATGGTTATGTTTGTTTTTTCCCATTGCAGCGCTATGTTGACGCCCAGTGTTCCATCGCTTCTAATGATTACAAAGGTAAAAACAGGGAATTCTTCTACTCTAGGTTATAGTTTTGTACATGTTTGTAAGTATATGAGAACAAATGCATTTCATGATAAAAGCATGCTTCGTAGTCAATACTGCATATGCTTATACGTCGTAGCTATTTGCTGCTATATTTTGTGAGCCATATGCAGTCACATCTCTTGTTTGACAATTTTCATATTATTCTTTCAACCATCCTGTTGGTCTGTAAAACTTTTCTTTGTTCACTCCTAATTTCCTCAGGTAAAATTTAAACTGATTTTTCATAGATAAGGCTGAGATTATTATTGTTGGTCACTTGGTCTATAACATTGGTCATATTCAATTCTAAAGTACATGTTGTATGGTGTACTAGAATAAGCAAGAAGCCTTTATACCAGTTTGCATTTGCTTTTATTTCATAATTTCTGAATCATAGATGTAGTGGCCTGTGTTATGCGTGTTTATGGTGTGGCAATTCCACTTGCATTATGTGGTTGAGTAATGATTAATAATTTGACCTGTACAATCTCTTAAAATCTGTATCCTTATTTTGGTGTTGCAGGTGGTCTGGAACTCTTTACAGATCTTTTGCAACGTTTCCCTAATAACTTACACTTGTTACTTGAAATTGCAAAGGTTAGCTATTTGAGCTTTTTGCTAATGCTAAGAGAGGTATTGAGATGTCTGCATGTTTTGCTTCATAAGCAGCAATTATATGATATTATTATGTACTGATTGATCAACTATGTTTATCTTGATCCCTTCCATATGATGGTGTGAGTAGGCTTCTCATACTGTTCTCTCATTCATATTTAAATGAGCTCCTAGGCCATACAACTCTTTGCATCTCTAAGTTGTGAGACTCAGATAAATCTTGCAGTTACTCTCTATATTGAATATAAGCTGACAAAATTTAAATAAGTACAAACTGACAAAATTTTAGTGGAACCGTTACCAATGCTCACACAGTGCTCCTAAAAATAGGAAGTTAAGTACAGTTTTATGTTTTCTATAACAGTTACCTGACAAACTTTAGCCAAAAAGGGCATACTGCAAGATTTTGGCACATTCCAGGAGCACAAGTTACAAAATTACATAATGTATACCTAAATTTAATTTCATATAGAGGATTGATACTGTCACTTGGGGCTATAGCAAAGACAATTCCAATTTACCTGGGATGATAGCAGATGTGGGTTTCTGTTCTCATTACTTGGGCTGCGATTTCTAATAGTCTTAATTGTTATAATATACTAGCAAGCAAGAAAGTATAAACTTTGTCTCACTCTTTTCTACATGTGAATGTGAAGGTTGAAGCTATTGTTGGGAAAAATGATGAGGCTATAATGAATTTTGAAAAGGTAATTAAATATTGTTATGGTAATGGTACGATAAAAGTCCATACATGTGTGCACACACTAACTCACCCAGACATGTGCATCCATCCCTACATGAATTCATGCAAATCACATTCTCTCTGGCTTGTGTCATTTACAGGCTCGATTAATTGATCCATATGTTGTGACATATATGGATGAGTATGCAATGCTTCTAAAGATAAAGTCTGACTTTTCAAAGCTAAATAAATTAGTGCATGATTTGTTGATCACTGATTCTACAAGGCCAGAAGTTTTTGTGGCCTTATCTGTGCTTTGGGAAAGAAAAGATGAGAGAGGAGCTTTATCTTATACTGAGAAGGTCAGTTTGTCAAATAGAGTAAGCTATCTGGACTTTGTTTCTTTCGTTAAAATATCTCATAAGCTCCCAATTCATTTGTTGTCAGAGCATACGAATAGACGAGAGGCATATACCAGGCTATATAATGAAGGTATTGAGGCACTCTTAAAGTACTGAGTATCTTCTTTCCCTGTTCTCAAATAAATGTTCTTTCAACATTTTTAGGGTAACCTGCTGTTATCAATGAAGCGAGCAGAAGCTGCTGTAATTGCCTTTAGGGCAGCTCAAGAGTTGAGACCTGATATTCGTTCATATCAAGGTGGGATTTGTATCACTCACATGACATGCATCTTAGAAATCATTGCCTTGTACACATTTGATGCAATAATTATTAAATATGTAACTGCAGAGGCTAATTGTCTGAAACCCACTCAATTATGATTTCAGGTTTGGTTCAGTCTTATCTCGCTCTCTCTAAAATCAAGGAGGCTTTATATGCTTCAAGGGAGGCTATGAAGGCCATGCCCCAATCCGCAAAGGCTCTAAAATTAGTAGGGGATGTACATGCGAGTAACTCTGGTGGCAGGGAGAAGGTAAACCTTAAGCATATCATTTCAGCATGAGTTAAGAAATTGAGTGCGCCTCTTATGAATTCAACTTAATCTTGAAACAGGCAAAAAAGTTCTATGAATCAGCCCTTAGGCTGGAACCTGGTTATCTCGGAGCTGCATTAGCTCTGGCTGAGCTCCATGTTATTGAAGGCCGTAACGCGGATGCTGTGTGTCTGCTAGAGCGATATCTCAAGGATTGGGCTGATGACTCTCTACATGTCAAGCTCGCTCAAGTATTTTCTGCGACAAATATGCTGCAAGATGCACTATCACATTTTCAAGCTGCATTGAGGTAAAAAAAATCTATCAAATGTCTAGAATCTCTTTCTTAGAACTGAAAATCTGCATTTTTCACTCAGACCTGGCTAGATGTGTTTGTATATGCATGGAAATTTAGTGCCCCTAGAAATTGCATTTTTGGGTTAGCGGTTCTGAAGTGTAATTGAATCCATTATAATAGTTAACATCCAACTATTGAAGGTATGGAATCGTAAGTTGTTTTCCTGTAAACCACACTTGTTTATTTGTCTTTATATTGCTGCTGTATTTCAAGGTGCTCATACGAACCATGACAGATAAGGGTCATGTGTTTGTATATGCATAGAAATTTATTGCCCCTAGAAATTGCATTTTAGGGTTAGAGGTTCTCAAGTGTAATTGAATCCATTGAAGGTATGGATCGTAAGTTGTTTTCCTGAGATACCACACTTGTTTATTTGTCTCTATATTGCTGGTGGTCATACGAACCATGACAGATAAGGGTCCAGCGTGGCATAATTTTGTATTTCTTTATTTATTTATATCCCCTCTCCACCCCCCATCCCAGATGCCAATGAGATTTGAGCCCATAACCTCCATGGTGTTAGTTAGGGTAGCTAATCAACAGGCTAGAGCTCATCAACAGTCCAGTGTTGCATAAATAACAACAAGGTCATCGAATATCCTGAGGAGGTTCTTATGCACCCTGAATGTGTTTGAAATATGCTTGGCTTCACCATAAAATGACCAAAAAATGCTCACAATTTGATGATTGCAGGATCAATGTACAGAATGAAGCTGCAAAGAAAGGTTTAGAGCGCTTAGAGAAACAAATGAAGGTTTGTTTTCCTGTTTACACTTTGCTGATTGATAGTTGATAGTGATTCCTGTTTAACATCATTTTAAATACATTATTGTAATCCACATATCCAGATGTAGCAATATCTTTTTCATAAAGTAAAAACCATATCCAAAAACTAGTGATAATGGCTATGGAATTAGTTACTGAAACAAGGTAATTCAGCAAGATCTGTTTCATAAAGTTGTGCTTTCTCTAGGGGGTTGATCCTGATGCACCTGAAGAGGATGAAGATAACGATGTTGATGATGCTGATGGAGACCAAGATGAGACTGAGCTTTTATAGATTAAGCTAAAACAAGTAACTGTACAGCTTTTGTGAACAGACTGTTGTTGCAAGGAATGCCATGATTACAGGGGGGGGGGGGGGGGGGTTGCCATTCTGTAACCAAATTGACAGAAATGAGCTCTTGTCCGGCTATTGACTCTGTTCAGACGAGTAACCAGAATTATTTGTATAAACGTCAAATGAAGAGGCAAGAAGAAAGCTTCCCAAGACAGAGAGGGAGCGGGAGACTGACAGTATTACTTGTATGTTGCATCATCTTCTCAGATGTTCCCATACATGCTGTTACATCTCTGGATTGCTGCTGTTGTTATTGATTTCTGTAGTTATGTTCTAAATAGTGGGTTGAGTTCAACCTTCAAGCAATTGTTATTAGAATTTCACTCATTTAAATTTCAACATGGTAAAGAATACTTATGATTTCTTGCTCCTTCCGTTATAAACTAAATGCTCTGATTCTTAATTGGTTATAGCAGAAATTTCGTTTAGCTAGTTCTTGATGCAACGTTAAGTTAAGTGAGGCTAAGTGGATATGCCTAGAGGCTAATGGTGGGTATGCTCACGCTTTAGGATTGTGGGAATGCTCATGAACAAGTAACACCATGAAAATATAAATAAAATGTGAGTAGCCTTATATATATATACACACACACAGATTTTCTCAGGTGCGGATGTCCGTATTTATTCTTACAGTGTGGATTTTCACTTTACACTTACTTTTCAATCGAATTTTCATATCTCTGTCGTCTAGTCTTTCGATACTAATGTATAGATCATCTCTGTAAAACTTTAGCCAATTTGGTTATCATTAAAGTACTCAAACTCGATTAAATCAATTGATGAACATAATTCTGTCGAACTTGAACCGTTCATGTTTATAATAGAAAAATGCAGTTTTAAGTGTCTTACTAATAACTAAATTGGTTGAAATTTTGCAGAGATGATCTATACATTAATATTTAAATACTAGATTGTGGAGATGTGAAAATTCGATTGAAAAGTGAGTGTAAAGTGGAAATCCGCATTGTAAGAATAAATACGGACGTCCGCAACTGAGAATGACTGCATATATATATATATACACCCTCCCTAAGTCATCTCCAAAATCCTGCCTCTTTAGTAAAAAGTTATTTTGGCCCAAACACTCATTATCTTCCAGGTAAACCCTTAGCATTTTATGCCAAGCAGTTACTACAACAAGCAGCCAATTTATCAGCTGAAGATGAAGAAGAATAACATTCACCTTCATAATCATCATCAATGTAGACGATGGAGAAATGACTATAAGGATTGAATATATCATTCATTATGTTTTGGAATTCATTAGGAGAGAATCATCATCAGTGTAGACGATGGAGAAATGACTATAAGGATTGAATATATCGTTCATTATGTTTTGGAATTCACTAAGGCATTTTTTAGGCCGAACGACATTACATTTCATTCATAATGACCAAATGGTGTGACAAATGCAGTTTTGTATTTATCAGCTTCATTGATCTGGATCTGCCAAAATCCAGATTTCATATCAAATTTACTAAAAATAAGGGACTTATTTAATCTGTTATTGAAATCTCTTTTATTAGGAATAAGATACATGATCCATTGCAAGACTGTGTTAAGAAGTTTATAATTAATAACTAATTGAGGGGTTCCACTTTCGAGTTCAGCATTTTTCTGAACATAGAAAGCAGGGTAGGACCAATGGGATTTACTAGGGCGAATAATGTTTTTGTTTAGTAAATCAATAATTTCTGTTTTACAGAAATCCATGATCTCATGACTCATTTGAATTGGACGAGCTTTAGTTGGAATATTTATTTCATTAAAATCTATGATATAAGGTAGAGAAACAATATGTTTTTTCCGATGCCAAAAGGCAGTAGGGATGTCAGAACATATTTCGTTAATAATTTTTTTCTTCGAAAGTTTTGATTTTTTTGCTAAAGAAAAGGATTTTGAAGTCGATCTTCAATTCTTTTGAAATTAATTTCTTCTTGAAGAAAGACTATTTGTTTATGTTTGGCTTGAATGCAATTAAGAGTTTTGGAAATATTATTGTCTTGAAATGCTTTTAGGGTATGGATTTCAGGATTAGAAAGAAAAGTAAATTTGATTGGTTCATCAAAAGGGTAGGTAATGATATCATCATATTCGGTTTAGAAGGAGTAGATTAAAGTAATAAAAGGAAGTCCTAATATTACTTTATCAGTTAAATTTTTTACTAGGACAAATGATGTTTTGAAACAAATATTGTTTTGGCATACATGAACTTCATGGATTTCGTATTTAATATCTATTTTGGTGCCATTGGCGGATCTTAAAGATTCTTTTGTTTTTTCAAAATACTTTGAAGGGATCAAGCCTTCTTTGATACAATTGAGATCTGCACCTGAATCAATAAGAGCGGTTATTGTGAGTTGGAAATCTCTTATTTTGAGGTGGATAGTAGTGTACGATTTTTTAAGTTGGATTTGTCGTCTGGTACTAATGGTATTATTTTCCGAAGTGTCTGCATCGTTGTTTGTGGGGGAAAGTTTTTTAAGAGGATTTTGTAATTTAAGGAACTGATTATTTATTTTAAGTAAAGTTAATTCTTGTTTTATTTCATTATTGTCGTTGGTAAGTTTTAAATGTGTTTGTTGTAAAACATGTATTTGACTTTTGATTGTTTACTTCATACTGCAAATCTTGGACTGTAATTTCTTTTTTACTAATAGAAAACTTATCAAAAGTTGTAGTGAGACTAATTTTTTGTGAGGGATGATTGATTAGATCTTCTTTGGTGATTAGTTTTTTCAATTTTTAAGGTATTTTTTTTTAAGTTCAGGGTTATCTATTTTACTTATATGTACCTTCATAGTGTTACGGTGGTTGATTATTGAAGGCTTTGTGATTGTCTTAATTTGTAGAATTTAGGGCAACCATACAAATTTATCTTCGCGTTTTTTTCTTTGGCAACAAAAATCAACTAACATTGAATGAAGAAATGTTTCAAAACCCAGGACCAAATTTATAAGTGTACCTTGGAACTATTTTCAAAAATATTAGAAATATGAAAATTGTGAGAATGTGAGATAAACAAAAAGAAAGCAAATTTATATCGTTCAAGCTTCTAGAGTTGCCAGCTTTGAACAAATAAGCTATAGTAGCATATAGTCTGTGGGTTGTGGACCAAAGCAATGAAAGCTTTGATCGATGAAGGCGAAATGTAAAAGAAGGGTTATCAGGAACAGTCGCGACTTGATCTTAATTTATAGTCACTTGCGACTTGATGTCTGTTCTAGATTGTTTCCATTCCCATGGTTTTCAAATAGTTGAGAACTGTGATTCATTGAAATATATATATATATATATATATATATATATATATATATATATATATATATATATATATATATAAATGATCAACTTGGTACATGGGGTTGAATTGTGATGTATATCGGATCCTCATGAGAGTTTGCTTGAGATGCAAGACTAATTAGAGGACTTGATCAACATTATACTAATTCTGCCCAAAATCGATAGTAATGTGTGATCGATTCTGCTTTTAGTATATAGTTTGATAGAACTTTACTACACCGAACCAAGTAGAAGACCCACATGCACACACATTAAGACATATATATACATTTCCAAGTTCAGGGCCCTTCCAATGAGGGATCCTTATTTTAAACCATTTATAGGGATATGACATTACACCAACTTCCTGATTATAATTTTACATCTCCACCGTTCATATCTTAGGTCTATATGAGTAGATCACCTCTACAAAATTTCATATGATTTGGTGATCGTTAAGGCTTTCAAAATTTCAATTTAGTTTTAATGACCTTCAACAGTTTTAGTTTGACATAAGCTGGACCGTTCAAGATCATTAAAACTAAATCAAACTTCTGAAAGCCTTAACGATCACCAAATCATATGAAATTTTGTAGAGGTGATCTACTCATATAGACCTAAGATATGAACGGTGGAGATGTAAAAATTCAATTGGGAAGTGGTGTAATGCCCTATCCCTAGAAAGTGGCCAAAAATAGGGATCCCTCAATGGAAGGGGGCTGTTTCCAAGTTTATGACATATATACACATTACCACATTTAAATGTGGGGTTTAGACTTGTAGTGACCATAGTAATTCATAGAAAAATTGTATCGAATTGAAGGGAGAACAAATCCCATGTTAAAAGGGATATGTCAAACAATTAATTTCTACGTTAAAATATTACGTGTGAAGTTTCGATATGAAATCTTACATTTGTAAAGTTAAGTAATAGAGTGTTATACTTGGAATTTTTATATTTAAAACAAGATGAATAGATGTCGGACAATCATATAAGATTACAATCAACGTACTTCTCAACAATCAACGTATTTTATATTTCGTCGGCGATAGTTATTTTTTAAATTTTTTTACAATGTTTAGCCGACGAAATATAAAATATTTCGTTGGCTATAATTATTTTTAATTATTTATTACGCACTTTAGCCGACGACATTTTTTTCGTCGGCTAAAGTGGGACTATAGCCGACGAAAAAAAAATTTCGTCAGCTAAAGTCATCATAGACGGCCTTTTCCGACGACACTATAGCCGACGAAAGATCGTCGGCTAAGGTCTTAGCCGACGAATTTTTTTAACAGGTCGACGAAAATTTTTCGTCGGCTAAAGTACTTTTTCTGGTAGTGTTATTAAGTCGATTAATAATTCTTCTTGCTCTTCCTATTTCGAAAGAACATTTATGGACTTACAATTACAAGCATCTTGACATCCAAAAGTAATGTCTGGGGAAGAATGTTCTTCTGATTCAGAAGAGATTCCATCAAAGTGATGTCATCGTCGCTTATCCTATTTTCGGAATCAGTATTTCGTAATTCTAGAGTTTAGAGAAGTTTTTCTTTGTCTTCTTGAGAGAGTTTTAATTGATTAATTTTTTTTAACTAGACAATCATTTGCAAAATGGCCAATCTTATTGCATTTAAAACATGTAGTCATGCTTTTGTCAAAGGATTTAGTTTTTGGTTGACGATTTGGTTTTTTGGACCAATTGTTGCGAAATTTGTTTTTGGAATAAAAGTTATTTGGCTCAAAATGACTTTTATAAGGTCTAAAGCTCTTTTTTGTATAATGTGGGACAAATTTATTGCTTGCCTTTTTTCTCCGTGAAGGAGGCAAGAAAGGTAAGTCATATTGTTCACAAAAATTGCCTAGTTCATATTTAGCTGTTTTCTTATCGGATTTTACTTAAGCATTTAGTTTCATATCAATACACATTTTTAATCATTCTTTTTGGATAACCGTAATTATATTTTCATAAGTTAAAGAATCATAGTTAATGTGTCTTGTTTCATTACTAAATACTTGTCGGATTTTATGAGCAAATAATTTTAGGAGACCATTTATAAATTTTTCTTTCCAAAAAGGTTAGTCATTATCATCTCTAAGCATAACGCGAGAAATGAATACATCTTTGTTCCATTTGAAATCACTTAAAGTAGGACACCTAATGTTACTGAGTTGATCATGAATTCTAGAAGTAATATGACTAGGGGTGCCTATGAAATGTTAGATAATTGTGTAAAATAATGTGTTAACAGCATCAGAATCCCCATTCCTGTGTGTTTGTCGAAGATGGGAGTGCCATCTTCATCACTTTTAATGGCATGTTTAATGGAAAATCTCGAATCAGGTGTGAGATGTTTTTCCCACGAGGAATGAAGCATTCCTGTAAATCCTATGGAAAGTATTTCAATGAATTCGGGTTGGCTAAAATTGTGATTAGTGACATAGTTATTGGCGGCCATAGACATGTGATATAATTTATTTAAGATTTCTTGTTCTGATAAATTATCAATATTTCATTCATAAGTTTTATCACAAGAAACTGAGAATTGATTGATAAGATGATTACTAGGTTGTATATCTAAAGGGAGAGGACGTTCTGTCCAAGTTTTAAAAGATCTTTTTTTTGGGATGAACTATTCTGTCTAGTTTTAAGGACTGAAATATTTGGTTTAAATTTGTATTTTGGCTAGGGTTACTAGAATCGCTATCAGAAGAAGAGGTTTGTTGAGTATGAATTACTACAATTTTACTAGATTCCGGTGTTACAGTTTTTAAGTTTTGTAATATTTGTTCGATTTTTTGAATTGAAGAAGTAGGTCTAAGAGGAGGTTTATTTAGTTCACTGAAATGTATTAAATGAGTTTTTGGTTTGGCTTGGGGTATAATGTTGACTTTGGAGGATATGTTGTCAACTTTTGTTTCTATTTTATCTAACTGGGCTCTTATGGTTACTAGACTTTGGTTTGTGTAGTTATTTTGTTCAACAATTTTCTTAGTTTCTGGGTCTTCTGTTGCGATTTTAAAAGGTGAGGCTATGATTGGGCTGTTAAGATGATCAATTACTATAGTTTCTACTGGAGGATGACTAGAAAGGACTGAGCTAGTGAATGTCTTCCATCTGGCTTTTGTTAAACTTTGAATATGTTTGTCGCTTAACTGATCTATAAAATCAAGAAAGAATATTTCAGTTTTTGTTTCGAGGATAAATGCTTGTCAATCACGAAATAATTATTTTCGTTGATCTATGAGTGAGAACTTTAATCTATAGAGGTTTCTCCTAGGAATATTTTCTATAGATTCAAGATGTTTATGTAGTCTGGAACAGTTGATTATGAAAGGTTGGGAAAGTGTACTTAATTGAGGATTTATGGGAGGAGTGACTAGAAAATCAGAAGCAGTAGGAGAAGTTTGGTCATCATCCGTGACTGAAGTATGTTGGGCTTCAGATTCTGTATAATTTAGGTAACTAACTTGGGAAGTAGTTCTGATGTTTTTGATTTTGAGTTTTTGCAATTCTTCTTCTAATTCTTTAATCCTGATATTTTTAATTTCTTTATCTAAATCATTATCATGTCTAGATATTGTTTCTACTGTAGTGGAACCAACAAAAGAATGTCTAGCAGTTGTAAAGAATGTCTAGAGGAATTTCTTATTTCTTGAATTCTTGGATTTTGACCTAATCTAGAGTTTTGAAAATTAATTCATACTGTGTCATCATTAAACTGTTGAATACAGTCTAAATCAGTAAGACTATGTTGTGCATTGGATGGGTGATTCTCACTAGTGAGAGACCATTCAGAAGGGAGGTTAATGTCTGACCATCTAATTGTGTGTGGAATACTAATATTGGCGTTTTCTTGACTGCTTTGAATCAAGAGAGTATGCTTTTTGGGACTTTTGCTAATGACTTAGACATTCATGTTTGTTCTGGTGACTTTATAATGAATTCTGTAGATTAAAACTAAAGGTTGAGTTCATTCAAGAACATGATAACCTGAAGTTTTAACATTTATGGTTAATTCTTTTAAGATATGAGGGTCACTAACGCTGATTGTAAAATCTGGAAAACAATTGAAGTGAATTGGGTCATTGAACAAGCTTGACTCAATTAATCCTAGGGTACTGTCATTAAAGTCAGTAAACCTTGCATCTCTTAGACATAGAAGGATAAAGGCATTAAGACCTTTTCTTGTTAAAGGTTTAACACCAATTTGGACTAATCCAATATGGAGGAAGTTGTGACCATCTTTTCTATGTTTTTTAATTGATTCAGGACTAAAAAAACTTGCATGTTTCGTGTTGTTTACTGAGGGCATAAACTTGTTCTACTGATTTAATATGATGTTCACTTTTAAATGAAAAAATACTATTTTTTTCTTATAAATTTCATTACTAGGAACTCTTGGAATATTCTAATCATTCATGTCTATGTTATCATTTGACTGATATTCTATTTGTTCCTCATTAACTATATCTTGGATTCTATTAAGGGAGGACCTAGATGAACTAGAAGTGACTGAGTTGGATCTAAAAAGTCGACTCATTTTGTGAAAGGAAGAGATAACTGGACCAAAACTAAAAAGATAGTAGGTTTTAAGAACCTTTTTCTAAGACCCTAAAAACTAAAACTTACTTTACTCTGCTCACGCCGCATCCGCTCAAGCCTCACTTGGGACTTATTGTTTGGACCTGGACTTATTGTTTGGTGGTAGAGAAGAACAATCTTAAAGGAGGTAAGAAAAAGAAAATAAAATCATAATCCTTGAAATTAAGGGACAGAAATTAAAACGCTTCACAAAATAAGGAGAGATAATAAATCAACTCAAGAACCACACCTAGGCGGTGGTCCGCCACCTGGGGATTGAGAAGTGTTAATTAAAGAACATTTAGTAATCTCCTGAGCCACTCCTAAGCAGTAGTCTGCCACCTGGGGTTGGAGACTTGTAATGATTAACTATATAAGACCGTTTTAGCTCTGATACCAAAGGGACGGAAGCATAAGTAAAAACATTTGATTGATGAACTTTGAAGTTTAATACAGAGTTTACAAACTTACTATTTAAATCATCAATACATGAATAGGAGCGGGGGCTCGGGGCTCTCTATACTAAGGTTTACTAGAGAGAATGAGAAGATAAAGAGAGAAGAGGAAAAATAAAATCTGATTACAATGAAGCTCGAGGCTTCTATAAATAAGAGTTACAAAGTAGTGAATAGTAAAAAATACTATTCATGAATAGTACTTTGTCTGCCACAGGTTTACTGTTGGTGAATAGTCCGTCGGCCACTGAATTTACTGTTGATGAATAGTGGTCTGTCTGCCACTGGTTTTTGTTGATATTTTACTCGAGATCATCATATAGGTCTTAAATATTTTCATAATCGGCCCACCTGGTTGATCGTCTAGGAGAACCTTGGTAACTATGGGCTGAACTATGGGCTGATGATGATTCTGAAGGTGAATGTTCTTCTTCTTCATCTTCACCTGATAAATTGGCTGCTTGTTGTAGTAATTGCTTGGCTAATTCTTTTAACTTATCTGCTTTGGAGGATGACGATGAACTGGAAGCTTTGTTCTTGGATGAGGCTTTGTTCTTAGATGGGGATGGTAACCGAGGAGCTTGAGGTGGTAACTGAGAGATCAGAGATGTTGGCTGAATAGAAATTGGAGTGCCAGATTTGGATGGGATAACTGAGAATTCTTCACTGAATTGGGATAAAACTCTTTCAGTATTGAATTTATCCCACCATTTGACTGAGAATTGTCTGAGGATCATATAGTCTTCAGTTTCAATTTTATATTGTCATTTGAAGATCCAAGGAATTTTATATTTAGCCATGAATTTGAGAGTGGGGGAGAATCTCTTTTCATAGGGTGTAAAGGTCATGACTGAATGAAATTTAGTAACTGCATTCTGGAGTTTTAAAGGGTAAAAGGCCATAAGGGCAACCATGATTGTTCCACCAATCGCCGAACCATATGGGGAATTGGCAATTGAATTTTCAATCAAAATTTAAAAACCATGAATGGGAAAAATCTTCTGTTTGATAGAGAAAAATTTTACTCCATGCTTCACCCCATTTGGATAATGAAATGATACAGATTATGTATATATATATATATATATATATATATAATGAAATGAAATGCTCTAATACCAAAGGGATATATATATATATATATATGACCCTTCCAATGAGGGATCCTTTTTTTGGTTCATTTCTAGGGATAGATTATTTGACGAACTTTTCGATCATAAAATCAAATCTCCACCGTTCAGTTCATTCAGCTATATGAGTAGATAATTTCTACAAATTTTCAAAAAATTTGGTGATCGTTAAGTCATCCATATGAGAGATTTATTTTTAATAATTTAGAACAGTGTAGATTTGACATAAATGTTATGTAAACCCATTAAAAAAACAGATATAATGATGTGAACATATCCCTAGAAATGAAAAAAAAAAGATCTCTCATTGAAAGGGCTTGTATATATATATATATATATATATATATATATATATATAGAGGAATTTAGTGTTCTTTTAGAAAATTCAAGAGGACGTACTAGTTCTCTTCTCATGCAGTGCCTATGATTTAGCTCATGAGGTTCATAGTTTGGATTTGATGTCTATCTATCCTCGATCATAACTATTTACACTATCATCTAACCTCATCGCTTGTATAAGAAAACGAGGCCATGTATACTAAGTGATTTACTCTTTGTTGTTTCACATGACATTAATGATCAACTGTGAAAAAAGTTGAGACTTTTGGCCATTTAAACTGCTTGTGATAAAATTTCGTGAGCATACAATTTTCATTGTACCAGTTAAAATTCAAGTAATTATACATTCAAATGATGTCTTATGAAATATTGGAATAAATTTAAAATGCGAAAATAGTCTAGAATGATGATTTATTAACGTTCAATAAATGATACACCTACAATATAGCGACATGGTAGTTAATACTTATTGGCTATTACTCGAAATTGACAGTATGTGATTAAACTTGGACTAGTGTTGTCGATAAAGTCCAGATCAACCTTTGTTCATCTCTGTGCTCCTCTATCCCTATTTATGCCATGTAAAGACTCCCTATGCATATTTGTGAAGAACGTGAACGTTGCAATATTAATTACCACTTGCAAACCTGAACTCCTAAAGTCAATGGTTGCTTGGATGTCTGCACCAATCAGGCTATGTTGGCTTAGGCTAAGTTTGGCTATCACAATTCACAAGTACAAGGAACTTTTTGTGCTAATGTGTGTGTTATTTTATTTGCTTCTTGTTTTTTGAACAGGTTAGTTTATTTGCTTCTCGAGGTGCAAAGGCTACTTTGAACTCCCTATGGTTGCGCAGGAGAGCTTCAACATCTACAAGAATGAAACTGCGCATGGACAGGTCCTCTTCTTCTTTGGTTTTCAGCAAGCTGTACCCTTCGCTCGTCCTCCATGTTCACGAAAAATCATTCCAGCTCCAAATTCTCTCAATTCCCATGGTTTCGAGCGTTGTTGCCACTACAGGAAAATCGGTCTTAGTCGACAGAATCGAAAACATTCCGTCTGCTAAGTCGTTCTTCGTCAACAGAAACATAACCGTCATATAGGACAACACAACCGTCGCCTAAGATCTTCCTAGGCGACAGAAAATGACTGTCGGGAATTTCTTTCGACTAAGACATTCCTAGCCGACGAATACTTTCCATCGGTAAATTTTCATCAGCTTAATAAATCTTAAACGATGGAAACTGGCTTCAGACATTGTCCTTTGACTAAGATTTTCCTAAGCGACGACATATTTCAGTTAGTAGGGACGGTTTTAGGCGACGAAAAGTTTTCCGTCAGCATAGTACGTCTTGGGCGACAAATACTGTTTCGTCGGTGTAGTGGGTCTTGGGCGACTAATTTTCCTTCTTAGCTGAAGAATTTTTCCGTTGACTAATAAAAGGCATTATTGCTGCCTGACACAACACAGAAAGAATATTTTCTACCGAGGCTTTTTGTCTTAGGCGACGAAATATTCCGTCGACTAAGTAAACACATTATTTATACACCATCTGCCCAAAAGAGAACGCAGAAGAAACATCACAGAAGTCTTCCCCCCCCCCCACATATCCGATCTAAATCTAGTTTGGGAAGCTTTTCTTCATGAATTTGATCGATCTTCCAAAGCTGTTTCTCTCTTAATTGGTATGTAACTACTTTAATTCAACTATTTTCTTCATTTAGACATATTTTCCTGCAAAATTTTCGACGAATTTTCAGACGACTTTACCGGCGGTCCAATTACTGGATTCCTTGATGCATGCATGATATCGATATATATATATATATATATATTTATATATATATATTGATAGTGTATATATATACACCTTGAATATATGTTTGTTCGTACGTACGTATATGTTTTTGTGTATATATTAATATGTTAATTTGTATATATAATTTGTGTGAATTAATACGTATAATATGTTTGTATAATTAATATATGTTTGTCTATATGTGTGTATAATATTAAGTTTTTGTGTGTGTGTGTGCATATATATACACACACACAAAAATATATCTTTAATTTTTGTGTGTATGTATGATTAATAATTATTATGTGAATAATATGTTTATCAATTTTAATTTTTGTTTTCATGGAAATCATTTGTGTATTCAAATGATGATAAAAAATAAAATGATGAATCATGTAATTAAGAATTATAATATTCTTATACGTACATTCATCAATATATTAATTTTACGTTACCCTCAGAAATCTCGTTCGAGAACTATTATGTTACGACTGTGTCTAACAAAATGGTTTTCGAATTGTCATATATTTGGACAGTTTGGGAGCATATATGACATTGAGATTCTGTTTGTTGTTGGTGCGTTTCGTTTTCAGTTGTGAGTATATATATTTCGACATGATTTTCCTTTATTGTTCCTCGAGTGCATATTAGGTATATATATATTCGTGCACTTAGGGAACTGTAGGGGAAGACGCTGCCGAAATTTTCTCACATACGCGTATTCGAAACGCCCCAACAACAAACAAAATTACAATGTCATGTGCTCTCATACGGGATTAGGGCCTTAACCAAAGACATAAGGTGAAGATTGTAGGTGTACGTGAACAATGTTCATTAATTAATATATTATATATATATATATATATATAATAGTTATGTATATATTTATATTTCCAGTTTATTATTGACGATTTTTTGACAACTATATTTTTGTTTCCTATTATTATAGTGTACAACATAGACAAGAGTTAAATGCAGTTAGGGAGAGGGTCCCCTCTTTATATGAAAGACATTTTTGATTTTCTTGAGTTCGTGCGTCTACATAATCCTCAAGACAAAGTTATTCACATATGTCCGTGCAACAAATGTTTCAATCAGAAACCAGTAACATATGAAGACGTGTATTCTCACTTGGCACTAAACGGTATTTGTTCTAGTTATACCACATGGACATGACATGGTGAAAATCAAGTTCAAATACCTACACTTGCAGAAATTCAAACACAACATAATTAGCAGACATGATCTTAGAATGCAAGTTACAGGGAGCCTGCTGTGATGAACCTCTTAAACGATATTTTCTCGTTCTCCGCCTCAGGATATTAGGAAAATGTTGTTTATGACAACGCCCCTAACATCTTCCTTAATGTCTCCCACGTTGACTACAACAGTGATTATGATAAGTACAACAGGCTTCTACGGGAAGTTCAAACCCTATTGTATCCTGACAGTGAGCATATTGTGTTAGGTACCATCATGGAGCAAATGAGGATAAAAAACAAGCAGGGAAAGAGTAACATATGTTTTGATGACAATATTGCACTTATGAAGAAAGTGCTTCCCAAAAGTATCAGTTGTCCGGAAAAATTTCGACCAGGTAAAAAGCATGTTGGTTGACCTCGGTCTTGATCACCAGAAGATAGACACTTGCGTCAATAACTGCTTGTTGTATTACAAACAAATGGAGGATGAAGTTGAATGCCCACACTGCTACGAGTCAAGGTATAAAGCAGCTTCCACTTCATCTAAACAGAAGAACCGGCCTATTCCTAGGAAGGTTCTTCGTTACTTCCTGTTGGGTCCTCGTCTGCAGCGTCTATACATGTCTTCACATACGGCCAAACATATGAGATGGCACCAGGCAAGGCACTAAGGAGAGGAGAGGATAGATCTAGATAATCTCACACATCCCGCAAATGGGGAGGCTTGGAAGCACTTTGACCGTTCTTTTCCCGAATTTTCTGGAGACTGTCGAAATGTCAGACTCGAACTTGCAACAGACGGGTTCAATCCTACTGGAAACATCAATTTCTCTTATAGCATTTGGCCTGTGATAATATTTCCATACAATCTACCTCCCGACATGTGTATGAGGAAGAAGTACAATTTTCTTACGCTTATGGTTCTAAGGTCGTATTCTCCAAGAAAGTGCTTGAATGTTTACATGAGACCATTAATTGACGAGCTGCAGGAGTTATGGGAAAATAGACTCCCTACTTTTGACAGGCATGGTCAAACTTCATTCATGATGAAAGCAGCTGTTATTTGGACCATCAGTGATTATCCAGCATACGGGATGTTGTCTGGCCAACAAACTACGGGGTACAAAGCTTGCCCGGTATGCTTAGATAACATCAATTCTAGTCGTCAAGCAGACAAAATGTGTTTCTTGGGATCTCGTAGGTGGCTTGACGAGGATCACGAGTGGCGGTGGGATGCTGAGACATTTGATGGGACTGAGGAGCATAATTTGAAACCCCGAGGGAGGTCTGGTGAGTGGATTTTGGAGAGGCTTAACCAGCATTGATTCAGATATTTGAGCACCAATAAAGATGTAACCGACTTGAATCCACCCACGTCTGGTGAGTTTAAGTATTGGACGTACAAAAGTGTATTCTTTGAATTGCCTTACTGGTCGACTTTGAAAATTAGACACATCTTGGACGTCATGCACATAGAGAAGAATGTTTGTCACATCGTTCTTGGACCAATTCCGAATCTCAAAGATAAGAACAAGGACACCCCCAAAGCCCGTGTTGATCTTAATAAAATGGCTATACGCTTTAAGCTATGGCTGGTAGAGAACAAAAGAACAAAAAAAGCCATAATGCCTCAAGCAGGCTACACAATCCATCCTCAAAAGGAGGCGAAAGTGTTTCAGTGGCTTCATAACGTTAAGTATCCTCATGGGTATGCATGAAATATCGCTCGATGTGTTAAGACGAGGGAAAATAAGATTACTGGGTTGAAGACTCATAACTGTCATGTTTTGCTGCAACGTCTTCTTCTCGTGGTCATTAGATCGTATTTGCAGAGTGATGTGGTTGACACGTTAGTGGCTTTGTCAAAGTTCTTTTAGAGGATATGCGCTAAAGAGCTTAAAAAGTCTGATGTTCGGTCATTGTAAGAAGACATTGTATACGTCATGTGCAAGCTGGAGAAGATCTTTCTCCCAACTTTCTTTGGCATCATGATTCACCTTCCCGAAAAAGTGTTGCTTACTGGTCCGGTACAGTATACCTGGTGCTACCCAAATGAAAGGTATATATGCACTCATTTTCTAATTAATCATCTTTTCAAATTAAGATAATTTTAAAAAATATTTATTGTAAGGGAATAAATATCTGTTTTGCAGGCAACTGGGAGATTTCAAGAAGTCGAACAGAAACAAACGTTTCCCTAAAGGGTCGATCACGGCAGCATATATTCAGGCTGAGTGTGTAATGTATTGTAACACATATCTCAATAATGAAGACACAGTGGGGGAATTATCTAAAGCAGGTAGTAGCCAATAATTCAATCTATCAGTTGTTTCCAACGATGTTCAACCATATGGTAGATTAAGTAATTCTGAAAAATTAAGTAATGTTGAGATCAAAGAGGCTCATTGGTCTGTCCTTCAACATTGCGACGAAGCTGAGCGGTACTTTAAGTCCCATTTGGAAAGGAAAGATGGTAATGAAGTCATACACAAGAGAGATTTTCCTAATTACTTCCCTATTTGGGTACCTTTCTATCGATCTGTATATATGATGTTACATAAATTTAATATATGTTGTTTTTTTATGTTACATAATATTACAACGTTGCTCTTAAAATTGTTACAGATGATTCACATTCTACAGCATTTTCTTGATTCTTATGACCCGGAGTTGCACTTGTTGGCTGGAGGACCCCAAAGACATAGAGTTTGCGCTGGATGTTTTGTGAACGGTGTTAAGTTTGTGATGTCAAAACTAGACACTACCAGAAAATAGATCTTGGGCGACGAAAAAAAATCGTCGCCCTGTTAAAAAATTTCGTCGCCTAAGTACTTAGGCGACGACATGTCGTCGGCCAAGACGTCGTCGCCAGAACTGCGTCGGTCAAGAACTTGGGCGACGAAAATTCATTCCGTCGTCGCCTAAGAGTAATTCTTAGGCGACGATACAAATTTAGTCGCCTAAGATATATTTAATTTTTTTAAAAAATAATTAAATAATTTTTTTAAATATATAAATAATGTTTTTTTAATTTTTGCTGGAATTTTTTTTTTCGGCATTTCTTTAAATTTTTCTAATACTAAAATTTAATTTAAAATAACACAAATTTATAAATTTATAAATAATTTATTACAAAAATTCAGTCCATCTGCCTATGGATCGAGAAACTCGAAATCTAACTCATCATTCCCGTTCGGAGGGTCCTGAGGCTGAGGCGGCGGCTGGTCAGGCTGAGGAGGCTGCTGCTGAGGCTGGGGCCACTGAGGGTGGGGCCACTGAGGTAATGGTATAGGCGTAGGCATGGGCGGAAACGGCTGTCCGGCCGCATGTGCAGCGATGCAGGCAGTCATCCACTGTCCCATAGCCGTGGAAGCCGCATATGATTCCGCCATCGCCGCCATCTCCCTCGCTCTTTGGGCTTCCAGCTCAGACTCCCTCGCTCTTTGGGCTTCCAGCTCAGACTGTAGACTTGCGAACTGATCCTGTAGCCGACTGTTGCTGCTTGAGGCTCCGGCGGCTCCCTTGCGCTGAAATCCTGGCGTCGTCTTCAGGATCCCCTTTCCAGCGTCTCCCATACCCCGGCAGTAGTAGGTGTTGGAACGCTGCGCGAAGGCAGTGGCCATAATCCGCGCCCTAACGGTAGGATCTGAAGTGTCGATCCTGGACATGGCCTCTGACATGTCATCCTCTGCCGTGCCCGGCCATGTGTCGTTCACCATGCCTCTCATGACCTCTTGCTCCGCCTCCCTCACCCTCGCCTAATTGGATATATTATAAAAATATATTAATATACATTTAATAAAATGTAATTAAAATTAAAAATTAGAAAATATAAGGAACTTACAAGATCCTCCTCAGAATGAGGATATGCCCTCTGAAAGGTCCCCACATAGGGGTTCTCCTCTGGCCGCTCTCGCCGCACGTCGTCCATGATGGCCGAAAACGGCCTCGAACCGGCACGATGGTTGGTTGTGTTCTGTTGCCGGTTCTCAGCGTTCACCCGGGCGAGGTGCTTCAAAAAAAAATTATCGTTAGTAAATATTTAAAAACATACAATTATAATTAATTCACTAATTAAATATTCAAATTTGTTTACGAATTACCTGTTTGTGAGGGTCGTTGAACTGCGTGACAAGAAGCCACCGCCACTCGTACTCCCGATACTCGAACTCCTTCGGGGTACCCGAACGGTCGCTCCCGTACTTCTTCCAGTGTTCCCGGAGGTCGTGCTTCCACTCCTTGAACCTACATATACAAAAAAAAATATTAAATATATTATTAAAAAAATAAAATTTAATAAATTATTAAATAGAGGTACCTCTCCCTATGGGCCTTGTCCGCCCAGTCACGTCCCTCCTCGGGAACCACAAACCATTGCTGCATTACCACTTGTTAGTATTTTTTTCGATAATTAAATAATTTATTAGTTAAAAAAATAGTAATTGATCGAGTAAACTCACCAACATCGACTGATGGAGCATCTCTTTCACTCCATCAGGAACCTGGCTCCAGACTCCCCACAACATAGGGAGTCTGGAGCGGATGGTGCCTCCCGCGGCGCGCGTGTACCGGTTTCCCAACGCGGCGTTCACCGGTTTCCCGTTGGAAAACTGGATGGCGATCCGTCCAGCGGACTCGACCGCCCTATCGAGTCCCTTGTTGCTGACGGTGCCTCTCCTGTTCCGCCTTCTCGTTCCGGCGGCTGTGACATTGTGAATCAAATTTAATATTAATAATACATTTTTACAAAAAAAAAATTAAAATCGACAAAAAAGTAATAATAAATTATCTGAGGATGAGGCTGAGCCGACGGATTCGTCTCCGTCCGCCTGCTCGGAGACCCTCACAGGATGAAGAGGCGTGGGAAACTCCCTGTAGATATAGGCCTCGTGCGGTGCCACATGCGGGAGCTGCTCCCGAATCGGTCGACCCTCCTCATCGACGCGAGGTATCGCCGGTATCGTCGGAGGAAGGAAGAGGCCGGACGGCACCATAGGGACCCCGGATGACCCGCCATCACCGTCGGTCGGGGACGACTGTGTGGGGGCGTCGCTGCGGGATCGTGACCGGCGAAGTATCTCTGGATGACGAGGAGCCGTCGCTGCGGGACCCGACTGCCCAGCAGAACCCGAACCGCTCGCGCCACCCCTAAGCGCCGCATGTCGGGCCGTCAACTGCCACGGAAACCCGATCGACGGTGATTCCGACTGGTTGTTTGAGGTACCGTCCGAGCCGTCTTGGCTCCTCGCACCCGAACGTTGTCCAGAAGTTCTCCTCATGGTCATCCTGTTTAAAATAACCATAAATTTATTAAAAATATTTTACCGTCTTATAATTAATTTAACAAAATATAACCATAAATTTCGAAAAATTTATCAACAATAATAGCACAAATAAAAATTAATAGTTATTATAGGATTTATTATTTTTTTTATTCACATAACTAATTATTTACATTAATTCGCAATTATTACATCACAAAAATTTATTTACGATTACATCCTTACTCAAAAATAATCCATTATTTTTTACAAAATTTCCACAATATATTTACAATTATAATTTATATTATTTAATTATTTAATCAAAAATTATTTAATCATTTATAATATATTTACAAATTATTTCCACAAATCCTAAACCCTAAACCCTAAACCGTAAACCCTAATATTTTACAATTATCATTTACATCACAATTTACCATAATTTACATCACAATTTACAATTATCACAACAACAACAATTTACAATTATCACAACAACAATTTACAATTATCACAACAACAACAACAACAATTTACAATTTACAATTATCACAACAACAACAACAATAATTTACAATTATCACAACAACAATTAAAACCAATTTAGGGTTTTAGGGTTATACCTTAAATTGTGGGTCGGGGTCGGGGTCGGGGTCGGAGAGAGGGAGAGAGAGAGGGCTTCGGTGTTTAGGGTTTGAGAGAGAGAGAGGGCTTGGCGGCTGAAGAAATGGTTAGGGTTCCGAATTTTTGCCTTTTATACTGGCGTTCTTAGGCGACGATTCTGCAAAAATCGTCGCCCTGTTTTTTGAAAATCGTCGCCTAAGATACTGTACTTGGGCGACGATGTTCTTCACTATAAATCTCGTCGCCCAAGATGAAGAAAATCGTCGGCCAAGAGTTCCCCCGACCATAAAATTCAGAATATCGTGATTTTGGTGATCGGAGAAGAGGAACTGAAAACCCACCGTCAGATATGACCAGCATAACGAATTACGTAGGTGGGAAAAAATTCAGCTCCATCTGACAAAGATAAGAGCTCGATCCGTCCGGTCAATCGGCGCGGTCAAACCCCTAAACGGACGGAAACGGCTATTCGACCCTCCAAATCACGTAATCTGGCCGGACCTTCAACTGAGAATAGTTTCCAATCGACGAGACTTTTACGGGGCTATAAAAATTTGGTAAAAAATAAATACCCGGGATAGGGCTACCACTAGGTAGAAATAAGAGAAATTCGTTGACCGGAACAACCGGCACCGAAATTTTACCGAAATATCTTCATTTTTCACGGGTTGACGTATTTCACCGTTCCGGTCATATCTTATTTCACGACTTTTTTGCGTTTGAGGCCTCTACGTATACGTTGTCTTCAAAACGAAACTTAAACTCAACACTTATATAAAAAAGTTATACAACATTAGTACATATATCGTGAGTTTGGTGATCGGAGAAGAGGAACTGAAAACCGACCGTCAGATATGACCAGCATAACGAATTACGTAGGTGGGAAAAAATTCAGCTCCATCTGACAAAGATAACGGCTCGATCCGTCCGGTCAATCGGCGCGGTCAAACCCCTAAACGGACGGAAACGGCTATTCGACCCTCCAAATCACGTAATCTGGCCGGACCTTCAACTGAGAATAGTTTCCAATCGACGAGACTTTTACGGGGCTATAAAAATAAAAAACATTTCCTTACAATTTAAATGTGCTTTATTTATTTTAATTATTCGGATTATCTTGGCCGACGAAATTAGGGTAATTTGTCGGCCAAGATAATACTTGGGCGACGATATTTGTTAAATTCGTCGCCCAAGAGTAAAAATAAAAAATCCTGTACAATGAAATTTAAATGTGTTTTATTTTATTTTAATTATTCGGATTACTCTTGGCCGACGACAATAGGGTAATTCGTCGGCCAAGATAATACTTGGGCGACGATATTTGTTAAATTCGTCGCCCAAGAGTAAAAATAAAAAATCCTGTACAATGAAATTTAAATGTGTTTTATTTTATTTTAATTATTCGGATTACTCTTGGCCGACGAAACATGTGTAATTCGTCGGCCAAAAGAATACTTGGACGACGATATTTGTTAAATTCGTCGCCCAAGAGTAAAAATAAAAAATCCTGTACAATGAAATTTAAATGTGTTTTATTTTATTTTAATTATTCGGATTACTCTTGGCCGACGAAACATGTGTAATTCGTCGGCCAAGATAATACTTGGGCGACGATATTTGTTAAATTCGTCGCCCAAGAGTAAAAATAAAAAATCCTGTACAATGAAATTTAAATGTGTTTTATTTTATTTTAATTATTCGGATTACTCTTGGCCGACGAAACATGTGTAATTCGTCGGCCAAGATAATACTTGGGCGACGATATTTGTTAAATTCGTCGCCCAAGGTTAAAAATAAAAAATCCTGTACAATGAAATTTAAATGTTCTTTATTTATTTTAGTACAAATATCTTCTTTTAGTACAATCATATTCTGAGTCATCCGATGAGTCTTCTTCGGTATGGAAGGCTCACAAACACGGCCGGAAATTTTTATATTAATTTGGACAACAATTACAAAGCTAAGGCTCAATTATAACTAAGCTAAGGCTCGTAATCTGAGTCATCCGATGAGTCTTCTTCGGTATCGGAATTAATATCTGGTAATCTATGCCTTAATTCGTCGTCAGAGTCGTCGTCTGTTTCTTCATTTGGATCAACATCAATAAAGGTTGAATCTTCGTCACGAATTCTGAGCACTCGACCATGTTTAACATTATTTTCACGAACAGTAGCTACATCATGAATACCTACTGCGTTCGGCTCCTGATACGCATCAGCCTCTGGCCCTGGAATGGTCACTCCAAGTGTAGCCGCCCGGTAAATGTTTCGAGGATGCACAATGTTCGCTATTTTCCACGCGTCACCCCTAGCAAGGTCATCAAGATAAAACACTTGTTTTACCGATGTCGCAAAAACAAACGGGTCATCTTCGTAGGCGCTTGTAGCAGTGTTGACCGATAAATTGCCGTACTGATCCATCTTCATGCTCTGTGCGCCTGTATCAAACCATCTACACTTGAACAGATGCACTTTCATGCCTTCCGCATAAACCAGTTCGACCACTGAATGGAGAACACCGTAATAGTCAAGGCCATGACCTTTCGCCATCACCCCAGAATTCTGTGTTCTTCGTCTGCTGTCTCTCTCTTCAGATACAAATTTGACGCCATTCACTGTGCAAGTGGGATAAACTCTAGCCCGTTGCGGTTGCATCGCAAGAAGTAATAGTTCGTGCGACCAGTTTGGATTATCATCAGATTTAATCATGTCCATCTGTAACGGATATTGAACTGTAAATATCCGAAAATATATGCAATAGAAAATAATTAGATATATATATGTATATATAACAGGGAAGATTAAATTACGTACCCAGGTGCGAAAATAATTTGCGAACGTCATGTTGTGGAACTCGAGATCACCATCAACTTCCGGAAAATTTAGGTGCAACTCTTTCCAATATTTAACTTCTTCACAATTGATTAGTACCCACCAGTGCGCTATGGCTATCTCTTCATCCGACAATGCATACTCGGCGGACAGTCGTGCTCCACCAACTTCGACATCACTGGAAACTATAGAGAGATTGAACCGCGGCGCATGTTCCTCCATGGCTTGTGGAGCTCCCAACGACGCTCCTAAATACAACTTCATGTAGGTGACGCATTCATGCGTAATATATGCTTCAGCTATACATCCTTCAGGCGCGGATTTATTAGTGACATAATCTTTGTACTCACCAAGTTGCCTGTAAATATAAGATTGCAAACTATACGTTATGGTTATTGAACATGTACGTACATATATGTATTCTGGAGATGTAAGTGAATAAAACATACCTTTCCATGGGATACATCCAAGTGAAGTGTACTAGACCGGTAAGCAACAATTGCTGGGGAAGATGGATCATCAGGTGAGGCATGATATCGAAAAAATTTGGCGGAAAGATCCTCTCGAATTTACACATGATGTATATGATGTCTGCCTGCATTTCCCGGAGATCGGATTTTCTCACTTCCCTTGTGCATAACTTCATGAAGAATCTTGACAGCGCTACTAACGGCTCCACAACCTGGCCAACCACACATCACAAATTTAATATAAAATCCAACAACGACAGGTTAACCGTAATTTTAACCACAAATTTACCTGACGGTGAAGGAACGGTCGAATGAAAACAGGGAAGAGACGTTGTAGCAGAATATGACAGTCATGACTCTTCAAGCCGTATATCTTCTTCTCCCGCAAGTTCACACACCGGGCTATATTTCCTGCAACGCCTGAGGGATACGTCACACAACTCATCCACCTGAAGATCTGGGTCTTCTGATCAGGCTTCACGGTGTAAGGAGCCCAAGGCATCTTTTTCTTCCCCTCTTTCAGCCAAAGATGTTTTCTGATTCCCATTTTCTTAAGATCAACGCGTGCCTTAGGACCGTCTTTCGTCTTCCCCTCCAAGTTGAGCACTGTACCTACCACACTGTCGCAGACATTCTTCTCTATGTGCATCACATCTAGGTAGTGCCTGATCAACAGCGTACTCCAGTACGGGAGTTCCCAAAATATGCTCTTATGTGTCCAGAATTTGTACCTGTCTGGTCTTTCAGGTATTCTGGCCACAATATCGGGATGATTGCTGAACTGCCCAAAATCATACTCATCCAGCACTGCTAAAATTTCTTCCCCCGACCATCTATGCGGCTCCACACCTCTCTCTTCGGTCCCATCAAATGCCCCGGTATCTATCCGCCAGGGGTGATCATGTGGTAGGTAAGCACGGTGACCCATCCGGACTATCTTGTTGCAATGATTGCTGCACCCCTGGGAGCTAAGGCACTCAGGACAAGCCTTGTATCCCCTAAAAACGTTGCCAGACAACATCCCACGTGCAGGAAAATCACTGATGGTACCAACAATCATGGCATGCATCTGGAACATCTCATTTTTATGGGAGTCATAAGTGGGATGACCAACCTCCCAAAGCAATTTACACTCTTCAATCAGCGGTCTCATATACACATCGAGACACTTCCCTGGATAACAACAACAACAACAACCACAACAAATTCAGATAACGACTATATATGACCAACAATATAGAACAAAAACAATAAATGGAGAGGTGTTGAACCAATAGCAATATATACAATATGAAGGGAAAGTAGATACCTGGATAACCGGGCCCCGGAATCAACAAGGTCAACATGTTGTATTCCTTCTTCATGCACATCCATGGAGGAAGGTTGTAAGGCACCAAAATGACCGGCCATATACTGTACGAAAGACTCATGGTCCCAAAAGGGTTGAACCCGTCGGATGACAGCCCGAGCCTCACATTCCTCACCTCTGAAGCAAAATGAGGAAACTCCCTGTCTATATGCTTCCACGCCTCCCCGTCAGCAGGGTGTACCATGAGGTCTTCGTCATGCACCTCCCTCACAACGTGCCATCTCATAGCTTCGGCCGTCTTTGAAGACATGTACAACCGCTCCAGCCTATCCCTCAACGGGAAATAGCGAAGTACCTTAACAGGTTTCCTGTTGCCTGCGAGAGTCCGCTTATACCTGTCGGTCCCACATACCGGACAACGATGAAGGCCTTCAAGGTCATTACCGTCTGCATCTTTACCCCAGAATAGAACGCAGTCATATCTGCATGCATGGATCTTGATGTAGGAAAGCCCGAGATCTCTCAAGATACGACGGACCTTATGATGCGTGGTGGGATGACGATGACTGTCGGGCAGGAGCGAAGCAGCGTACTGTAGATACCTATCAACAGCCGTCACGGTCGATTTTGTGTCAACCTTGATATGCATCACCTCCATCACACACTGAAGAACGGTCTTCTCATGACCTGGGCACAGAGGGGTCTGTTGGAAAGCAATAAGTCTGTTGTACTTGGCTATACCGGCAGTGTTGACACCTCTAGGGACGGCCTGCATCGGCGCCTGCGGAATGTGCTGTCGTTCAGGGCATACACCGCTGTCATGAGGAAACATGTCGTTGATGAAGGCCGTTGTTGGATCGTTGGATGTACTGCCCGTCTCATAAAACTGTCCATGATCATGCGGGCGTGATGAGGTTTCACCGTGATATATCCAACATGTGTAACGTTCCCAGAATCCGTTACTCTTCAGGTGGTCCCATACTGTCCCCAACGGAAATCGATGCATATCACTGCGACACTTACACATCTTGCACGGGCAATAGAACATGCCACTCCCGTCAGCATTGGCCTGCGCATATTGCATAAAATCTCAAACTCCTTCAGCATATTTTCTGTGATATATTGGAAGAGAAATCCAACTCTTATCCATATCCTGAAAATAACACATATATATATCAATATTTAATGAACATATCTTTTATATATATATATATTAATGTAATACAACATACTAATTATTAATTATATATATCTAGTTCGAGCGGATTCCGTGGTTTCAGAAGGCAAGTGTCAATGTCACGGAGGGCGAACCCCCTACAGGAACCAGGCAGGACTCGTTTGTGATCACGGAGGCGAACCCCTATCGACCCCTTCACCGAGAAGAGTGGTCAGTTTGTGATCTTGAGATCCAGTTAAACAAACCTGTGAACCATATCTATGACAGAACGGCCCCTTACTCAGCTTGGAACAAACTCTATGCATATATATATATATATCATTAATTCAACTCAAATAAAACTGAAAATCAATATATATATATATATATATGCATATATATATGTGCATATATATGCATATGTACGTACCTGGGAGTAGCTCCACAAACTATGTATGGACAGATTTCCACAACACCGAACGATTTGAAGAACTAGAGAAATTTATGTTTCAAATTTTCAAAGTTCTCATTCTTCTATCCCGGCCTCTCAATATATAGAAGAATCTTGGGCGACGAAATATTTGAGTTTCGTCGCCTAAGAATTAAAAATCTTGGGCGACGAAATATTTCAGTTTCGTCGCCTAAGGATAAAAAACTTAGGCGACGAAATAAATATCTTAGGCGACGAAATATTGTTTCGTCGCCCTAGTTTCTATCTTGGCCGACGAAATTTATTTTTAGGCGACGATTTTTTTTTTCGTCGCCTAAGAGGAAACTTAGGCGACGATTTTTTTTCCTTAGGCGACGAAAGAAAAAATCGTCGCCTAAGTTCCCTCTTAGGCGACGAAAAAAAAAATGTCGCCCGGTTTTTTTTGTTTCGTCGCCCAAGAACCATTTTCTGGTAGTGAGATGAATGCCATGTCACCCAAAACAATGGAGTCATGGTTAAGGGTCTGGGTTTCAACTACTATAGAGTTCTTGTTAGTGTCATCGAACTAATCTACAGCAAGGGTATGTTAGTCGTGTTGTTCAAGTGCAAATGGTTCAATACTGGACCAACCAAACGAATGAGTACAATTATGGATCATGACTTGTAATCAGTGGACTCAAACAGTGTATGTTATGAGAATGAGCAGTTTATTCTTGCCACCATGGCGAAACAAGTGTTTTATCTTGATGATCCGGCTATAAGTGAGGGTTGGAAAGTGGTGCATGTGATATCACATAGGAATATTTGGAGTGTAGCTACACTGAGAGGGGATGATGAGAGTGGGCCTAGTGAACCAACAACTGATCAACCAAATGAACTATATCAAGTGGAATCTCCATATGTAGTCCACGATACTGAGGATATTTGTGTCAACAACCAACACGTTCTGGCTATCATAGGTTACATTCCAGTTACACCATCTAAAGTGAACTCGCTACAACACAACCCTAATTAATTATGATGATGACGGGTTCATAGATGACGAAGACATAGAGGATGATGAGTATTCTAACCAAACTGAGGAGGATGATGATGATTCAGACGACTCAGATTATCATAAGTACGATTAATGTACTAATTGTTCAATATTATTGTGGATTTCGATCGGTCTAATCGACTTGTATTAATTAATTTAGCATAACTTCGGATATGTATTTTTAAATTAACTCGTCTTCCATTAACTATTCATGCAAATTTCGATTTTTAATTTCTATGGACATACATGTGTAATTTTAAAAATGCATATGTATATTTTTTTATGTACGCATACTTACGTGGAGTAAGTATACTTGTGTTTAGTTTGATAAGTTACACGAAATTACTCGGATGTAAATATAATAAAATGCAGAAATTTTTTTTTAAAAAAAAACTTAGTCGACGGAAAATGAATATTTCATCGCCTTAGAAGTTCTTAGGCGACGGAACGTGAAGATTTCGTCATCTTAGACGTACTTAGGCGACGGAGAGTCCACTTTCTGTCGCTTAGGATCCCCGAAATATTAGGCGGGTAAATAAAATTTATTTTTCACTTAGGCGACGGAAAGACGACGAAAAGTGAATAAGTTGTCGGCTTGGTAGAACCAAGGCGACAGAAAGAGATGTTTCCGTCGCTTAGGACCCCAAAATATTGGGCGGGTATATTTTGCGCCCTTTTTTTAGGCCGAAATTTAATTTTTTTAGGAGACGAATATTGTGTTCCGTCGGCTATGATAAAATCGATTTACAGCTATCTCGTTTACTCTGATACACACTAAACCGATCCCTAAACCCTTAATTCTGATCCGTATCATCCAGAGCTACGCCATCGCCAGAACCCACCTCCTTCGCCGTCCATCGATCAGATTCAAGGTAAATTTTCTTTCTCTGTTGATTTCTTTCGGTTTGAAATCCAAGTTGTAATGCGAAGTGTATTGATTGAGTTAATGGGGTCATTTTCTTAGTTGAATTGCTTTGTCTTATGCCCATTTAGAATTTGTGTTCAAACTCCGAGCGGTATTTTGTCATGTTGAATTTGTGTTCAAACTCCAATAGATTCAACGTTTACAAATTCAAGTTTCAATCTGTTGTTATTAGCTTGCCTTGGACTATCAACATGCCATTTGAACAACACCCTTAAATTCCAACTCGATTTATTTGATAGTTAGTCACAGGATGTTTATATGCAGTAGCTTGTTTCTAATAACAAGCCTTTAATAATATTCATCATCTTTGTTGGCTGTTGTTTATGTCAAAGTGCTCTCTATGATCCTCCTATCCAAGGATGTTTTCCTCTATCTTCTTGTAGACAATGGCCATACAAGATGGTTGGATCTAGGATAGCCATTAGACTTTACTTCATGCAGCCTTTCCTGTGTAGGGACTACGGGATTTATGTTTGAAGTCAGCTTTTGCCTTCGTGTGTTTTGATAGAAGGACATTGATTTTTTTATAACATAAGAGAAACAATTGATTAGGGAAACAATAGGTTCTTGACTCCTAAAATACTAAATAATATGTTCATCAGCTTTAACTGAACTGAGGCTTAAAAGATGGCCACTCTCTTCTGATTCGTTGTATGAACTAGAGGTATCGGTACATGGACAGTTGATTAACATGCTTTGAGTGCGGCTTGGATGTTGCCAGAAGTGGTTTCTGATGGCCTTGTACTTGGAATTCACGGCTGAAAAGCCAGAATCAGAAAGAAGGTCTTGGACTTCTGTTCTTCCTTCAAGCATGCTCACAACTTGGGACTTTAGACCTTAGAGTAGGAGAGGCATTGGTGCACATGAGAGCAACATTTAGCATCACCATTGTCTCCTCTGATGAATATTCTGAACCCAAGGATGGATCAACTAACTCCAATAGACTGCCCCTCTCTTGCATGAAATAAGCCTGAAATATAACCAATTTGAGATAAGGAAAGTATGGTGAGGAAACTAAAACGAAGAATTGACAACAATTATATGCAAAGGTCGATTATTGAAAATAGTTTTCATATTTTATTGTTTCCCTAAGTTGAATTAATTATTGAAGCAGTGACTGTTGCTAAAAAAATTCATTTCAATATTCTTTCACAAAATCATATTAATATCTGAAGTTTGCAAATTAAGGAAGATGTTTGTATTGGTATATTGGTGTATTGATTAGACTGATTGTTGTGTACTAGCAGTTAGAAAGTAACTATTAGTTCTCTTGTGGTATATGTAAAACAAAATGGACTAACAATGTATTATTCATGTGCAAGATGGTGATCATTGGGAAGAAGAAGGACTAAGCCACTAAGACTAGTGCCTTGATTGACTCTATAAGGCAGAGCATCGGCTCAGCTGGGATAGCCACCCTACCCCCATGCCGGCTGGGACAGCCACCTTCCCCCTTTGATCATGCGGCCCCCTCCCATTGACAGTAGTTCAACGGGATCTCCATCATCTACACCGGTGCCCGAATCTGCAAAACAAATTGTCGGCAGCGCTCGGTTGAAAGTTAGAAACCCAACAGGTAAATTAATTATACTTGTATTAATTGAAATCAGTAGCAGTAAGCACCCGCGCCCTAGGGTGCCTGCAAGCGCGCCCATGGGTGCTTGCAAGCGTGCCCTAGGTTGCCAGCAGCGTGCCCTAGGGTGCCAGCATGCGCACCCCAGGGTGACAGCATGCGCGCCCCAGGGTGCCGGCAACTCGCCCTAGGGCGCGGGTGCTTACTGCTACTTCCTTTTTCTTTCTTTTTTCAAGTGTTTCTTACTATTTATCTTATATGTAACATTAAATATCCTAATGTTTTGTATATATTAATTGTAGCTCCGCCCTCGAAAAAGAAGTGGGGTTTATGTTCTGGAAAGAAGACGGAGGATATCGTTGCACAAATGGGGCGGAAGATCAAGCTAGAGTATTACCCCCGTGTAAAAGGCCCTAGCGTGAAGGGGGTAAACAACTTGGTGGCACATGATATCAGTTCAGCCATACGGAGTCTGGTGGGAATGAGGGCAAGGACGTTCTACGACCTTGATCATGAGGAGAAGTGGAAGGTGTGGAATGCAATGTCGGTAACTAACACTGAAAACATTTAAAAAAGTAAATTTACTTAATTACATATGTTTATTTTATTTTTCAATGCTTAACATGAGAAATTTTTTTTATTTGTTACTTAGCCGAAGTAAGAGTGAGATGAAAATGACGAACCAATGTTCAATTGAATACTGAAGAGGGCACATGAGAAATACAAGGACTGGAAGTTCCAGTGTCACAAGGCTTATCTGAAGGAAGGGCCTTCTAACATGCCTTCAGATTTCATTGAGAGAGAGGACCAGTGGGAGTTTCTATACTCTCACTTCGAGTCAGATGAGTAAAAGGTGATTTTTTAAATTACCTTCATTGTTTTTTTTTAAATTACCTTCATTGTTTCCTTTATATTTTACTAATCTATTTCATATTTTTTCGTGTATTAGACTCTCCTAAGCAAACAAGCGAAACCGTGGGGAGAATATTATGCAACACTACATGGGGTTTTCTCTTATCATCTACACAATGAAGGAACTCAGAATACAATGGGAGGAACTTCCAATTATCAAAGGTTTTGAGAAGACCTATGTTAGGGCTGGTGATGAAGTTACGACCAAGCATTATGTAAGTGTCTTTCATTTTACTGTTTTATTGTTTGATGCATGCACTTATGAAGTTTATTATGCAAAATGTCAAGTTTATTAGGTACACATAAAATGAGCTATATGTAAATAGTTATCTTTGGTTATTGGTTCTTGTTTCTACATAATGTTAAGTTTATTAATTGATGTATTTTAAATGTAAAATGACATGGTTGATGAGGTTAATAGGCGAAATGATGCATTTAAGGAACAACACCCTGACGCAACGGAGGAGGAGATTGTGGATAGTGTTCAGTCCCAACAAATTGAGGTGTTGAGTATGGTGCTCAAAACTCGAAAAAGAAAGGAGATTAGAGGGATGGGACGAGAAGGGGAGCGAGACTTGAGTCATTCTTCAAATGGTGCCACTTCACGTAGTCGTCCTCCTAGAGTTGATGAGTAGTAACTCCAAGAGGTGCAGGAGCGTTATGAGGGGAGAATAAATGAATCAGAGGAGCGTGCCCACCAACAATTCCAAGAGGTCTAGCAGCGTGCCTTGCGTGCAGAGTTATTGTATAGCGCTATGCAGTCCCAAGTTGCAGCCCTATATGAGCACCTAGGTATGCCACCTCCTCCTTCTCCACAATTTCTTCTTCCTCCTCCTCCACAGTTTCCTCCTCGTCCTCCTCCTCCAGTTGTTTCTCCTCGTCCACATGTTTCCCCACAGAACAATGATGATAGAGGCGACGACATAGGATTGGACGAGAATGTCAATTGACATAATTGATTTTGTACTAGTTTAGCTAGAGTGTATGAACAATTTTCTACATAGTTCATTAATTATTTTTTATATATGAACAATGTTTGTCCATCTTGTTATCATGATCAATATATGAATATGTTTTCCAAATCCAATGCTTCCGGTATATATGTATGCATATGTGTTTGATTATTGTTACTGATATGTAATATTTTAAAACAGTGAATAAGGTAATTTACACAAAAATAACATTTCTTTACAGTAAAAAAAATGCCTTAGACGATGGAAACAGAACTTTCAGTTGCCTAAGATAAAACACCTAACCGACGAATACAAACATATCTGTCGACTAAGAACTGATACGAATTCGTCGGTTTAAAACTTTACTGACTAACATTCCGTCGCCTAAGAACGGAGCATGATTCGTCAGTAAACATACATACTGACGATGTTTCGTCGACTACGGAAAATTCCGTGTTCGTCGTGTAAGAAACCGTCCGACAAAACCGTTCCGTCGACATGGATTTCAATTGTCGAATCAGTTTGTCGATAAGGTAGGAAACTATCCGTCGGGTAAGAACACTCTTAGTCGACGACTTACTTCATTTTCGTCGCCTAAGTATCTACCTCACGCCACTTAGGCGACATAACTTAGACGACGAACAATTCGTCGGCCAAGATCCATGGCGACGAATGGTCGTCAACTAAGGAAAATTCCGTGTTCGTCGTGTAAGAAACCGTCTGACAAAACCTTTCAATCGACAAAGATTTCTATTGTCGATAAGGTAGAAAAGTATCTGTCGGGTAAGAACACTCTTAGTCAACGACTTATTTCATTTCCGTCACCTAAGTGTCTACCTCACGCCACTTAGGCGACAGAACTTAGATGACGAACAATTCGTCGGCCAAGATCCTAGGCGATGAATAGTAGGTCTTAGGCGACGAGTTGTTTCTGTCGGCTAGGACGATATTACCAGTAGTGTGCATAGATGTTCTAATTTGGGGTTCTACTCCAAATGGTCACTAATCAGGTTCCCACAACTCTGAGATTGAGTCACACTGATTGGAAGCTTGATGTCCTCCCCAAGCTGAAGTCATTTGCATGGCTTCTTAAGCAAGCAAATTTACTCACTAACCTCCAAAGGTCAGGAAGGAAGTTTCAACTCTGATCCAATTCACCAATTATGCTCCTTTCTCTGGTAAACAAAAAGGCCATTTTTTACATATTCTACGAAATTATACCAAATCTGCTTTCCACTTGGATTGGCAAGGCTGGCTTAAGAAGTGTCTCCATGGTGTAAGCATGTAATATTTCTATGTACAAACAACTTTTGATCCCTCATTCAAGTAACCCCTATAATCCATCTTTATTATCAATGCTGCTAATGGTGAATTGAAGCAGACTCATTCTGCTAGTATTCTTTGTCTTGTTTAATGTTTACATAGCTTGGAGTACACCAAAGTTGATCGTTCCAGGTCTGCTCGGTCTCTGCCCTTATTTAGGATGGCAGTTTGTTTGTTTTTTTTTTTTTTTTGGTCTGAAGGATGGCAGTTTGTTGAGCGTGGATTTCTGGATTTTACGTGTATGAAGCATGATGGAAGGTGTAAAACTAAAGAGCAATTTGACGCTATAAACGGAGAATCCTGAAAGAAAGATGTCCAGGGCCACAATATATGGGGCATAGGGAAGGAAAAGCTAGTGACCTACATAGAGCATAAGTTTATCATTGCCAAATCAGAACAAACGTTTCTGTTTCATGTAGATGTGGAAAATAGCCTAGCATATCAACATACAAGTTGAGGTACAATGGCTTCACTTGTATACATGGTATAGGCCAATAGGATCTTCATACCAATGAGGCGGCTTCAAGTTTGACACGGTGCTGCGCCGTGGGAGTTGTTCAACAGCTCCTTGCTCCTTGCTCACTTACTCTTTCATCCTAGAATGGTTTTCTTGGTGTAGGTGCTCGGTTCTCCATCGATTGTAATCTTTGTTTAAGATGAAAAACTTCAACCTGCATAGACGGGATAAACAGTCAGATTAAAAAGTGATTCCATATTAAATAAGTACTAAATCATTTATATATCTATCATCCGATTAGAGAAAAGTCTATATACATATGCCTTAATTATATCATATTCTAGCTATAGTTGACCATTTGTATCATGCTACTGTATGTCCATAACATTTGTCAAAAAATATTTTCTAAATTGTTTTGTTCATATTTTTACCTTTAACACATTTAAATTATTTGTCGAAGAAAGAAGAAAACACTCGTATTATGTTGAAATAAAAAAAAAATATGTGTTAAACTTAGCCCAGGGTATTTCAAATTTCTGGCTCCGTCTTGTTCCCTAATATGTTCTTTCAGTTTAAACTGTTGACTGACCTGTTTTTTCAAAAATTGCCTAGCTAACTATCAGTATATCATATGCATGTTTCTAATAATATTTCATTGCAGCATCAAAGTTTAGTTTGAAAATGCTCGAGTACTCGTAAAGGTTGGAACATAGAAAGTCTTTAATTGGAGCAATAAAATAGCGTCCATTAGAACGAAAAAAGAAAAAATCGAAATCTACTGTCTACCACAGCTCATGCATGCACTGACCTCAAATCCTGGAAGACAAGACCTATATATAATGAAGTGTTTTCGCTCAAATTTGGGGTTTCAGTTCAAATTCTGAGGCTGTATGCCTGTATCTACCTCAATGGTAAATTGGAACAACAATATAACCTCTATATATCTTCATGCATGCATATAACTCATCGACCACATTGAATATTGCATTTGCTGGCTGCTGCTAACCTAGCTAATATATAATTAAGACGTACATGGTACATAAATATACAGCTCTTATGGAATATAAGTCGTTTACCATTTTCTTAAAAAATACCAATACATTATATATACTGAATTGCACACAACGTCTTTGATAAAACAACACTATCATAGGATTACAAAAAACCTATGTAGTCTTGTACTCTTATTAATATATGAACTACTCTCACATACTCTATATATGTCATAAATATTATTATCGATCAGTCACTTACATCTCTCGTGCATATCTAACATTCTTAATAGCTTGCTTGTCATACAAGTATACTTAGTTAACTTGATGATTTGATTGATCAAACCCATAATGCGCCAACGCGCTTAAGCATGGGGATTAAGGAGCGTTTAAGATGAAGACTCATGACCCAAATTCTCCACCAATGAACACAGCCGGAACAGATGGGCTGCACCCGAGCCTCAACAGAGCTTGCTCTATTTCTTTCCCTCTTTGCATCTCATCAAGCTCATGCACTGCTGGGTTGACCCCAAAATCACAAACCAAGGTCTTGATGGTGTAGGACATGCAGCATGAGCTCTTGCTAAAGATCACCACAGGTCTCTCGGAAGCCAACTTTGTCACCACCTCCATTGTGAAATGTCAAGACAATGTGAACAAAGCAACGAGGTAACGATACGCAAAATGTATGCAATGTCACCTTTAGGGTCTGATGAATCGTGAAAGGTGCTCAAGTAAATTAGAGGAAATAGAGATCGATTGCAGGTTTGTGAGGAACGTAAAGAGTGATGAGGGTTTGATTTGTTTGTGAGCTTTGGGGTGTAAGGGAGGTGTTTATATAGGTGATGGGTGAGAGTGAATGGATTGGGCATTGCAATTTGTAGCCACACAAACAGATAGAAGCACGTTAAAGGGCTTGTGATAGTGAAGTAAGAATGTTGGATTAGATATTTGATTTCACACATATTTTGATCGATCGATCTAATTGACTACTCTGCAAAAGTTGCACTGAGGAGAATCAAATTTGGGAGAGCATCATCATGCACATTGTCTCATATTTGCATACGGAAATGAATAGAGACGTTTCCTTTGTACGGCTTCACAATCTTATCTCTTAACATATGTTTCTCGATCTGTAATTGCTTTCTCCTTAGCTTTCTTCCTATGTAAGATCTGCAGGTGGCTCATTTTCGATCATGGCCTGGTTGGTATGGGATTTTTTTTGGCTTATCGATCTTTCTATTCGATCTGCTAGCTGCTATCTACTGAGTTGGAAACAATAGTTGGATTTATCCAAATGGGACCTCCTTTTTCTAGGATTCGCATCCAACTAATGAAAAGTGAACAGAAAACGAGATGGAAAATAGAGAATGCATATTATAATCAAACCTAAGGAATGGTAAGGTTTTGTAAATTAGCACCATCGAAAAAACGTTTTGTAAATTAGAATACCTATACTCTGTCTGTATACATGAGCTAAGGTACCTTCCTGTCACTAATTTGATGACACATTCTAGACCAAAAGACAATTCGTCGTACATGGAATGAGAAAGGCAGATCAATATTGCCAAATGCAAGAGGTCCCCCGATTTACCCTCTATATCTAATTTCGTTCATGTCAAATTAATGCATGCGTTTCTGTGCTAGTATATTGTATTAGTGTATCTATATATGCGTATACATATATTTTTTGTGAGAAGTCTTGATCAAAATGCTTTAGGGAATTCAATTCATCACCAAGAGTTTAGCTGGCCTAACGAGGTGGCCAAGGGTCAGCATCGTCCTGGGGTTCCATGACCCTAGCTAGAACACGGTTATCTCCCACTCAATTAGACAATTACTACAGTATATATGAAGGTATATGCGGACATGAAAATCATGCATGCGAATGTGAAGGGTATTCTCAACAGTTATTTAAATTTTCGAAATGTGAATCATGCCTATTTTTTTGCATAATTGTTGAGATTTTAATTTTATGCATAATTTCACCACACGTGAACCAGTATTAGCTAGTTGTTTGATTACAAGTATTAGGATGTTATCCTCACGAAGAAAAATTACGAATCTACCAAGAAGATTATAAAGATTTTAACTCTCCATCTATTTTATGTTTTTACCAACATGGGTGAAGGCCCAAAGCTCAATATTTCGAAGTTATCAGTGTTTCAGTTTGGAAGGATGAATGGAAGAATTAAAACAAGTTAATTTAACAAAAGACTAGTAAGTCCAAGTATGAAAACCTAGCTAGAGTAGTATGTTAGCTCAAATAAAATTTAGGTTCTCAACAGTTACTAATTAAATAGAGAGTCCAAAATTCTATCACAAGTAATGCACCATCACAACACAATATTCCTAACTCTTGATATATATATATATATATATATATATATATATATATATATATAGGGATTTGTCGGGTCTTCTGGATTTTTCGGTTTTGTTAATTTCAGGCATTGATGATAGGAGGATGGTTGTGTTATACTTTATGGAAATTCAGTTGAAATACTAGCAGGATTACTTCCTGTCATTGCACCCATCTCATTTGGAATTGGAGAAACTATGATATCTCTTCACAACTCATTGCATATATGCAAATATCCAAAGCACCAATTGTCACATCCCGGTTCTGAAGTTATTTTACGGTTATTTACTTTGGTATTATTTTGGTCTTTTACCGTATTAAGTAACCGTTTACTGTTAAGGACCTTAAAGTTGACTTTTACTTCCGTTTGGAATTTGGGAAAACTTTCTTCAAGGAAATTGTAGAGTACATTAATACTAATTCGTAGGCATGCTATACGTTAAAATCGGAGTTAGCATGAAAAAGTTATCAACTAAAAGATTAAATTTTTGAGTTGGTAAAAAAGGGGTAAATATTTAGTGGGTATGATTTTTAGGGTTTAAGTTATTGGACCGGGTGTGGGCAGCCCAACACCCCCCCCCCCCCCCCCCCCCCCGCGTTCTCTTTCCTGCCGGCTTCACCACCGTCGCTCGCCGCCGTTCGGCCACTAGAGACAACCGGACCAGTCCCGTTCGGACCCCCGCCACCTCCTCTCTCTTCCTGGGCCAGTGAACGGCCATGTAACGCCGTCATTGGTGAGGAAGTTCGCCGGAGACGCTGATTGCACTTTAGCCGGAGTTCTCTCCTCCGGCCACCATAGATCGGGATTTTTGGCTCATCTTGTAGCCCCCATCAAGGTGAGTAATTCCTCAAAAGGAATTAGCTAAATTTGATTTCATTAGGGTGAATTGTATAATTGAAAGTTCTAGGGCTTCGTTTGGATTTTAATTCGATTAGTCTAGTTAGGCTTAGAATGAGACTTTATACTAATTAAGGAAGTTGTTGTGCGGGTTGAGAGGAGTGTTGTGCTAAAATTTAAAAACCATTGAAGGTCGTCAGAGTACGACTGCCGGCCGCTGCTACTGGTGGAGCCGCCCTTTAAGGGCAATTTTTCATGTTTTTGGGTTTGTTTTAATGAGAGGAGTTTAATGAAGTATAGTTTGAAATTTTTGAAGGAGTTGTGATAAGGTTTGAGATTTTTCTATGGTTAAGGAATTTGGTGGTGTTTGAATTGGAATATCGGTAGTTGGGTTAGCCGGTTTTAAAATTCTTATAAGGTTAATTTTTGGTCATCGTTGATGGTGGTGAATTTTGAGTCTTAATGGATTAAAGATGGAAATGGGGCAAGAAATAAGATTAATTATAAGCCCTTAATTTTATGGGTTATAAATTGAAGTTTGGTCCTAAGCATGTTTATTGTGCTAGGATATAAAGGGAACCTCGTTTGAGTAGCAATGTGGATATCGTCGGGCTTATGCCTAAATCTGTGAGTGGACATTTTGATTTTAAATAATCATGCATGCAAGATTTTATAATTCATTATTTTATTTTCTAAGCTTATATTATAATTTCTGTTGATGAGAGGATCTTGGAAATTATTTGAGTTTGAAGCATTGATTAATGGTTGATCATAATTTATGGATTTGAGCTCGGATAATTATTTTGAAATTTGAGTTTGGTTATTATTGATGACTTTGAAGTTTTTAAATGATCACCGAAAATTGGATTTTCGGTAGTTCTCCTTTATAATTTAATTGTTTATTGAGACATAATGATTTTGACTTGGAGAATATTTTTAGCGAGTATTTTCAAGTGGAAATATTATTAATTTTGGTTTATATTTGGTATCGAAATCTCGCGTATATTTATAAATTTATGAATATTTTGACATGTGAGACACATCATTGAGTTTTAATACAATTTTGTATGATGATTTTCAAGTACGGTTGAGAACCGTACCATTCGTGTGATTTTGGGGAAGTTTAGTGGATTTATGAGATTTCGTAGGTTTTAGTCACCATATTTTGGGGTCGCTTATATTGTTTATTGCTAGCTAACTATTATTAGCGGCTACTCACCATAGGTGAGTAGTGCGTTTAGCGTGAAACGCTATTATAGCTTGGGAGGCAACCGATCGGTATTTATATTTATATGTTAGCTAATCATTATTAACGGCTACTCACCATAGGTGAGTATAGCGCTTAACGTGGGACGTTATTATAGCCTGGGAGGCATCGACCCGAGCCTAGGAGGCTCTTATTTTTCATGGTGATAACTCTTTCCCATAATTTATTTTTTTCTTAGTGATATAATTGATTAACTAACGGGGCTGGTTTATCCATTTATTAAGTGAATTCGGATTTAAGGTTTTACGGACGTTTAAAATTGCGTGCAGCTAAGTTTTTAAAACTGAAATGTGGGAAAGTATTTAAATTGAGTTTTGTTAAATTATTTAATTTATTTCGTCCACTCACTCTAACGTTTTTAAATTACTTTCCCCTGGGCCCTTTGGTTTTGAATGCCCAGCATGCAGGTTGAGATCATATGAGGTCGAGCGTACATGAAGTCAAGGCATAGTCAGAGGCTGCTTCCGCTTATTTCTTATTCTTTGTTTTTGTTTCATTTTAGATATGCTCTGGTAACCATTGGATGATTTATAATAAAAATGTTTGTCTGAAATTTTTTCAAGTAAGAGTTGTCCATCTTTCAAGGTAGATTATACCTAACTTTGAGTAAATTTACCTTGGAGGTGGATCCCGCAGGATTTACTCCGGATTTCAGGGTGAAATTCAGGGTGGGTCCTGACACCAATAATATTATATTATAATGTGTTTAACACAATTGTACGTCATGGTGTTTTAGAAAATAACACCAGGCCTTACATGTGGTACAAAACAGCCATTAAGAGTAGTACTTAGTACTAATCAAGTAGCTATAGTAACCCTTATTTTGAAAAAAGAACTCTCACTTGCTCTATATCTTATATCTCTCGTGCATAGCTAGCATTCTTATTAGCGTGCTTGTCATGCAGGTACTTGGTTAACTTGATGATTAGATTGATCAAACCCATAATGCACCAACGCGCTTAAGCATGGGGATTAAGGAGCGCTTAAGATGAAGACTCATCACTTCATTGGCTCCGCCAACAAATTCACCACCAATGAACACAGCCGGCACAGATGGGCTGCATCCGAGCCTCAACAGAACTTGCTCTATTTCTCTCCCTCTTTGCATCTCATCAAGCTCATACACTGCTGGGTTCACCCCAAAGTCGGAAAGCAAGGTCTTGATTGAGTGGCTCATGCAGCATGAGCTCTTGCTGAAGATCACCACTGGTCTCTCGGACGCCATCGTTGCCACCGCCTCCATTGCTAGCTAGCAGCTTTCTTCCGGTAAACAAGGTGAATATGTAATGACTAGAAGACGAAGTGTAAACTAATGGAAACGGCCGGTTGGTAAGTGAAATGTGTTTAGATTTCAGAGGAAATAGAGATTAGAGCTTTCGGAGGAATTTGTAATGGTGAGGTGTTTGATGTGTTTGTGAGTTATGGAGTGCCATGGAAGTGTACATATAGGAGATGGGGGAGAGTTGATTGGCATTGTCTAAAAGTTTAAGGGTTTTGATAAAGAAGGAAAATAAGAATGTTCAATTTGATTTTGTGATTTCACAAACTTTAATATCGATCATTTCTAGACAGCTATCCAAAAGCTGCACTAGCTAAGAGAATCAAAGTTGAATGCACAATGTCGAATTTTAACACACGGATAAAGAGACGTGTCCTTGGTACGGTTTCACATATATTCTTATCCTAGATATGGTCCATCCTTACCTTACTGCCATATATGCATTTTGTTCTTCGTTTTTGTTTCTCATTTGGTGTATGTTGTGTGCCTTATTTTACATCACTTGGCTATCTAGACGTACAACTGCTTCATTTCTGTTAGTAACGAGGAAAAACGATTCGCGTGCTTTTTTCGATATGCTTATTATCGTAAAAAATCACACGAATCACGTAAATATAGGTTACTTTCCTACTAGGGTGTTATATTCCATTAGTAATCATTAATACTTAATATATTTGTGCTCATGGAAATTTGATATGATCATATATAGATCTGCATGGTGTTTCATTTTGTATCTATTCTGGAGCTCGAATATTTTCTGATCAGTCGGAGAGAATTGTTGGATTTATCCAATTGGGACCTCCTTTTCCTTCTTGCATTTGATCGAATCCAATCATGAAAAGGACAATGTTTTAAATCATATACAGCTTTACTGCTATGTATAGCATAACTAGCTATTTATATTGAATTCTTGATTATTTTTTGTAAAGAGAAATTTATTTTCAATTATCTAAGTAATTATGAATATATAAGCTAGCTAGAGAAGCCATGTCGACGACACGTTCAAGACAACACCTCTTTGCTTCTTTCATTATATATTTTCCTGTCAATTGCCTATTCTTATACTCTAGGGTTCAATACATGATATGTGAGTCATCTCGATGGAAAAGAGTCAAAAGACTGCAGGACTATATTCCCCATCAACTGGAATCCCCTAACTTTATTTATTTTCCAGCTTTGCATCATCAATTCGAATATTGGACACAATATTGATGGGAACGTCAAAAGTATACCTAATATATACAGAAGATCTCTACAAAATGCTTTGAGGAGTTCTATCTCGCCAGGGATTGATCTAAAATGGCCCCAACTGGGAGAAGCTACAGATCGGGAAAGCTGTCAATAAGGCTCCTGGACTGTACATCGATCACTAGGTTTTAATATAGATATGTAAGAACCTGATAAGAGAGGGATAAGATCTACGTTATGAACTAAAGGAGGTAAGCTAGTGTCATAGTGTAAGTTGGAAAAAGAATGATCGAATGTCAACTTTTTATCTTAATTTACAGATAAAGATTGCGAGGACGGATCGTGGCATCACAATCTAAGATTATTATCTGGTTTGGTGAGGGCATGAGGTACAGACCCTGTACAGATTCTCTAGCTCTCGATCACTGAAAGAAAAGATGCATGAGGAAGAAAGGGATGAGGCTCATCAGGCCCTTTCCTGTAGCTTTCTTTAACGTTGCTTTTCTAGATACCAATACTCAGAGAACACTATCTCCGCCCAAATCTTAATGCGGATCATGGGAAAAAAGAAGAAGAGGAATAGAAATCTGTATACAAGTGTTCATTAATCATTTTCTGTTAGCGAACCAAATCAGATCCCTAGCTAGCTGCTTGCTATCTGCTAAGGATGCATATAATGATCATCCACATATATGAAACCCATAATGCACCAACGCGCTTAAGCATGGGGATTAAGGAGCGCTTAAGATGAAGACTAATCACTTCATTGGCTCCGCCAACAAATTCGCCACCAATGAACACAGCCGGAACAGATGGGCTGCACCCGAGCCTCAACAGAGCTTGCTCTATTTCTCTCCCTCTTTGCAGGTGTCCTCTGTCCCAAATACCACTACCACCAAAACCAAAACCATCCCGATCTGCCTTTGTCCCAAATACCACCACCACCAAAACCAAAACCATCCTGATCTGCCTCTTCCCCAAATACCACCACCACCAAAACAAAAACCAAAACCATCTCGATATATCTACCTCTGCCCCAAATACCACCACCAAAACAATCTCAATATATTCCTTTGCCCCAAATACCACCACCACCAAAACCATCTCGATCTGCCTTTGCCCCCAATTACCACCACCACAATTACCAAATCGACTCTCAGATCTACCACCACCACCCAGATTCAACTTCGACCTTCCTCTAACAACCCCAACCCACCACCAAGTCTGTCATCTCCTCCAACAACTCCAACCCACCACCAAGATCTACTGAAACAACCACCATAACCTTATTTTGGCTGAGTTGAAATCGCAGATCTGAATTGGTGTTTGTGGAAAGGGAATTGTTGATGTTGGAAGTCTGAGTCTGTGTTGGTGGAAAGGGCTATGTCGATGTTAGAGAGGAGGACATGAACCACTACTGGAAAAAAAACCTAGGTGACATAATTATATTAATTTCGTAGCCTAAGTGATGAGACTAGAAGACGGAAAAAGTTTCGTAGCCTAAGAAGGACTAAAGCAACGAAATGAGGTTTTTGTTGTCTAAGTCACACTTATGCTATAAAAATATATAGTTAGACGACGAAATTATTTTTTAAAAAAATAAAAAAATAATTAATTAGGCTACGGAAATGTATCACTACAGGAAATACGGTCTTAACCGACAAAATTGAAAACATTTCGTCGGCTAAGTACTTCTTGGTCGAAACATAACTGTCGTATAGGACAACACAACCATCGCCTAAGATCTTACAAGACGATAGAAAATGATTGTCGAGAATTTCCGTCGGCTAAGACATTCCTAGCCGACGAATCCTTTCCGTCGGTAACTTTTCATCGGCTTAGTAAATCTTGAATATGTTTGTACATACGTACATATATGTTTTTGTGTACGTGTACGTATATATATTAATATGTTAATTTGTATATATAATATGTGTAAATTAATATGTATAATATGTTTGTATATATGTGTGTATAATATGTTTGTACGAATAATATGTGTGTATAATATTATATACACACAAAAATATATCTTTAGCTATTGCATGTATATATGAATAATAATTATTATGTGAATAATATGTTTATCAATTCAAATTTTTGTTTTCATGAAAATCATTTGTGTATTCAAATGATGATAAAAAATAAAATGATGAATGATGTAATTAAGAATTATAATATTCTTATACGTACATTCATCAATATATGAATTGTACGTTACCCTTAGAAAGCTCGTTCGATAAACCATTATGTTTCGACTGTATCTATCAAAATGGTTTTCAAATTGTCTCATATTTAGACAGTTTGGGAACATATATGACATTGAGATTCGTTTGTTGTTGGTGCATTTCGTTTTTGGTTGTGAGTATATATATTTCGATAAGATCTTCCTTTATTGTTCCTCGAGTGCATATTAGGTATATAAATATTCGTACACTTGAGGAATTGTTGGGATATGTAAATTCAAAATTTTCTCATATATACGAATTCGAAACGGCCCAACAACAAACGAAATCACAATGTCAGGTGCTCTCAAATGGGATTAGGGCCCTAACCGGAGACATAAGATTAAGATTGTAGGTGTGAACAAAGTATATTAATTAATATATCTTATATATATAATAGTTAAGAATATATTTATATTTCTCGTTTATTTTTAACGATTTTTTGACAACTATAATTTTGTTTCCTGTTATTATATATAGTCTAGAACATAGACAAGAGCTGGATGCAATTAGGGAGAGGGTCTCCTCTTTATATGAAAGACATTTTTGATTTTCTTGAGTTGGGTACCGTCATGAAGCAAATGAAGATAAAAAACAAACGGAGAAAGAGTAACGTATGTTTTGATGACGATATTGCACTTATGAAGAAAGTGCTTCTTAAAGATAATAGTTGTCCGAAAAATTTCGACCAGGCAAAAAGCATGTCGGCTGACCTCGGTCTTGATCACCAGAAGATAGAAGCTTGCGTCAATATCTGCATGTTGGATTACAAAGATAAAATTGATGAAGTTGAGTGCCCACACTGCTACTAGCCAAGGTATAAAACAGCTTCCACTTCATCTAATCTAAAAAACCAGCCCTAGGAAGGTTCTTCGTTACTTTCAGTTGGATCCTCGTCTGCAGCGTCTATACATGTCTTCACATACGGCCAAGCATATGAGATGGTACCAGGCAAGGCACCAAGGAAATGAGAGGATAGATCCGGATAATCACACATCCCGTAGACGGGGAGGCTTGGAAGCACTTTGACCGTTCTTTTCCCGAATTTGATGGAGACTGTCGAAATGTCAGACTTGGACTTGCAATAGACAGGTTCAATCCTACTGGAAACATGAATTTATCTTATAGCATTTGGCCTGTGATAGTATTTCCGCACAATCTACCTCCCAACATGTGTAAGAGGAAGGAATACAATTTTCTTATGCTTATGGTTCCAGGGCCGTATTCTCCAGGAAAGTGCTTGGATGTATACATAAGACCATTAATTGACGAGCTGCAAGAGTTATAGAAAAATGGACTTCCTACTTTTGACAGACATGGTCAAACTTCATTCATGATGAAAGTAGCTGTTATTTAGACCATCAGTGATTATCCAGCTTACGAGATGTTGTCTGGCCAACAAACTAAGGGATACAAGGCTTGTCCGGTATGCTTAGATGACATCAATTCTAGTCGCCACACCGAAAAAATGTGTTTCTTGGGATCTCGTAAGTGGCTTGACAAGGATCATGAGTGGCGGTGGGATACTAACGCATTTGATGGGACTGAGGAGCATAATCTGAAACCCCCAGGGAGGTCTGGTAAGTGAATTTTGGAGAGGCTTAACCAACACTAGTTCAGATTTGAGCACCAGTAAATATGTAACCGACTTGAATTCTCCCACGCTTGATGAGTTTATGTTTTAGACGCACAAAAATGTATTATTTGAATTACCTTACTGGTCGACGTTGAAAATTAGACACAACTTGAACGTCATGCACATAGAGAATAATGTTTGTGACAGCGTTCTTGAAACAATTCTGAATCTCAAAGATAAGAACAAAGACACCCCTAAAGCCATGTTGATCTTAAGAAAATGGGTATACGCTCTAAGCTATGGCTAGTAGAGAACAAAAGAACAAAAAAAAACATAATACCTCAAGCTGGCTACACAGTCCATCCTTAGAGGAAGGCGGAAGTGTTTCAGTGGCTTGATGTGTTAAGACGGGGGAAAATAAGATTAATGGGTTGAAGACTCATGACTGTCATATTTTGCTACAACGTCTTCTTCCCGTGGTCATTAGACCGTACTTATAGAGTGATGTGGTTGACACGTTAGTGGCTTTGTCGAAGTTCTTTCAGAGGATATTCCCTAAAGAGCTTAAAAAGTCTGATGTTCGGTCATTGTAAGAAGACATTGTGTACATCATGTGCAAGCTGGAGAGGATCTTTCCCCTAACTTTCTTTGACAACATGATTCACCTTCCCGAACAAGTGTTGCTTACTGGTCTGGTACAATATACCTGGTGCTATCCAAATGAGAGGTATGCACTCATTCTCTAATTAATCATCATTTCAAATTAAGATAATTTTTTAAAATATTTATTGTAAGAGAATAAATAACTATTTTGCAGGCAACTAGGGGATTTCAAGAAGTCGAACAGAAACAAACACTTCCCTGAAGGGTCAATCACGGCAGCATACATTCAGGTTGAGTGCATAACGTACTGCAACACATATCTCAATAATGAAGACATAGTGGGGGAATCATCTAGAGTGGGTAGTAGCCAGCAATTCAATCTATCAGTTGTTTCCAACGATGTTCAACCGTATGGCAGATTAAATAATTCTGAAAGATTAAGTAATGTTGAGATCAAAGAGGCTCCTTGGTCTATCCTTCAACATTGCAACGAAGCCGAGCGGTACTTTAAGTCTCATTTGGAAAAGCAGGATGATAACGAAGCCATACACAAGAGAGATTTTCCTGATTACTTCCCTATTTGAGTATTTTTCTATTGATCTCTATATATGATGGTACATAAATTAAATATATGTTGCTCTTAAAATTGTTACAAATGATGCACATTCAATAGCAGTTTCCTGCTTCTTACGACCCGGAGTTGCACTTGTTGGCTGGATACAATTGTGCATATGTTTGTGTGTGTAGGTTTGTAATATTGTTTTGATTGTGTATAACAGTATTAGTATTTCTTCTGTGTGATGGTCTTTAATTGGTGTTATTTTGCTCTATGAATGTATTTTAAGGTTTGGAAGAAAATGAGATCTTCCTGCTTGCCTAACCAGCACTGTGTTGTTGTTGGCATTTGGTTGCAATTTGTGAAAATTGGAAGAAAATTGGATCCTTTCTTTCCTAACCAGCACTGTGTTGTTGCAGTTTGTGAAATTGCTCTGTGTCATTGTTGGCATTTGGTTGCAGTTGATGAGAGGCTAATAACTCAGTTGTTTATAGTCATGCTTATATTTTTGTTGCAATTGTTGGAAACTTGAAAGTTTGGCATGCTTGATCTGGTTTTGGTTCTAATTGTGTTATAGTGGTTTGTGTTGAAGAAAAACGGTAACCTGGTATGAAGTTTGAACCATTAGCTGTTTTTAGAAACCAGTTTTGGGCCTTCCTTGTGTATATCTCTATGTTGATAGATTGGAATTGAAATGCAGAGGGAGCCATGGATGAGAACATTCTTTTATCTGCTACTGAAGTTTCAGCTTAGCTACATTACTAGTATTGGTGTATTGATTAGTTTGTTATTATGGTGGAAGATGTTTGTATTGGTGTATTGATTAGACTGATTGTTGTGTACTAGTAGTTAGAAAGTAACTATTAGTTCTCTTGAGGTATATGTAAAACAAAATGGACTAACAATTTTGTGTTATTTATGTACAAGATGGTGATCATTGAGAAGAGGAATGACCGAGACACTAAGATGTCGGCTTTGATGGACTCTATAAGGTAGAGCATCGGCTCAGCTAGTAGTAGCAGTCATCCTACCCCGAAGCCGGCTGGGAAAGTACTACCAGGGGATCCCCCTTTGATAGTGCGGCCCCCTCCCATTGACAGTAGTTCAACGGCATCTCTATCATCTACACCGGCACCTGAATCTGCAAGACGCATCGTCGGTAACGGTCGGTTGAAAGTTAGAAGCCCAACAGGTAAATTAATTATATTTATATTAATTTAAATCAGCTGCAGGCACCCTGGGGCGCGGGTGAGGTCTGCTACTGATTTTTTTTTTCAAGTGCTTACTGCTATTTGTCTTATGGCATTAAATATCCTAATGTTTTATATATATATATATATGTGTGTATATATATATATTAAATGTAGCTCTGACTCCGGCCCCGAAGAAGAAGCGGAGTTTATGTTCTAGAAAGAAGGCAGAGGATATCGTCGCACAAACAGGACAGAAGATCAAGCCGGAGTATTGCCCTCATGTAAAAGGCTCTAGCATGAGGGGGTAAACAACTTGGTGGCACATGATATCGGTTTCGCCATACAGAGTCTGATGGGAATGAGGGCAAGGACGTTCTACAACCTTGATCAGGAGGAGAAGTGGAAGGTGTGGAATGCATTGTCGGTAAATAATACTAAAAACAGTTTAAAAGTAAATTTACTTAATTACATATGTTTATTATATTTTTCAGTGCTTAACATGAGAATTTTTTTTTATTTGTTACTTAGCCGAAGTACGAGTGGGATGAAAATGATAAGTCAATGTTCAATTGGATACTGAAGAGGGCACATGAGAGGTACAAGGACTGGAAGTACCAGTGTCACAAGACTTATCTGAAGGAAGGGCTTTCTGGCATGCCTTTAGATTTCATTGGGAGAGAAGACCAGTGGGAGTTTCTATACTCCCACTTCGAGTCAGATGAGTTCAAGGTGATTTTTTAAATTACCTTCAATGGTTTTTTTTTTTAAATATCTTCATTGTTTCCTTTGTATTTTACTAATCTGTTTAATATTTTTTCATGTATTAGAGACTCTTCTTGGCAAACAAGCGGAACCGTGGGGAGAAGACTATGCACCACCACACGGGGTCTTTTCCTATCATCTACATAATAGAGGAACTCAGAATAGAAGGGGAGAAACTTCTAATTATCAAAGGTTTTGAGGAGGCCTATGTCAGGGCCGGTGATGAAGTTACGACCAAGCATTATGTAAGTGATTTTCTTTCACTATTTTATTGTTTGATGCATGCACTAATGAAGTTTATTATGTAAAATGTCAAGTTTATTAGGTACACATAAAATGAGATATATGTGAATTTATTATGCAAAATGTCAAGTTTATTAGGTACACATAAATTGAGCTATTTTAAATAGTTATCTTTGGTTACTGATTCTTGTTTCTGCATAATGTCAACTGTTGTATTCAACACTACGCCAATAAGTGCAACAAACGACACTTTTTACACAACGGTACACAATAGCAGAGTTGTACAAATTTCAAAAATGCTTCATACAACGTTCAAAAACATTCATCCGTTGTGTGGATAGTTTGAGATCATTCCAGTTTTTTTTTTCTTAAACTAGTACAACACTTTAGACAATATTTTATTGTCTGAATGAAGATAAAAATGAGACCCAATTTGCTTCTAAACCCACTCTAGTTTGACATATAACTGGGTGTTGTTACACAACAGTGAAATAAATAAATGTTGTGTGAATGTATACAATTTAAACTATCACACAATACTTTTTATACATCTGTTGTACGATATATCTCTCATGCCAGGTTGCAGACTTCTAGTTTTAAAATTACTCTTACATCCTCTGAAAACCTAACTTTTTTGTGAAGGATAGCCTTGATGGTTTTGATGTAACAACGGAACACTCAAACCTGTTGTGTGAGAGTATAGTATTTTCAACAATCACACAACGACTTTTCAGTTTTGGTTGTATGATGTATTTTCGTGTCACGATGAAGCCCTTCTCTTAGATTTGACAATACTACTTTAAGTTCTTCATCCCATAACAATCAACTAAGAAATGTTGTGTAAAGGTATATCACACAATTATTTTCAATATTACGTTGTATGTTTCGTAACCTCTAACCCCTAAAATACCCTAAACCCTAAAAAACCCTAATAAATTTCCTATTGTAGTGCCACAACGGTTCTTTTTTAATACTGATGTGTGATGTAAAATTAATATTGTTGAATTTATGGTTGACCGAGTTGATCAATACCTAAACGTTTCTGAAAATTTGTGAATTTTGTTTCACTGTTATACTTCACTATCATAATTATATCAAACGGTTGAATTTTCATGATTTCAATCCTAAACATCTATATCACAATCAACCTACTAATGAGATATAACTTGTTTACTATGTGGCACATAATTTGGCATAACATGTGTAGTACATATTATATAAATGTATGTTTATCTAGAGAGATACCATTGAGAAAATGAAATTTTGAAAATCGAACCGTATAGACATGTTTACGATATTGAAGCATGATTGTGATAGAAATGTCATCAATTTTCGGTATTACATGTGTCGATCGACACGGTCAACTCTAATTACACTTACTTTCACTATGGGGAGCCAAATCATCATGATATAATTGACACCAACTTCTTATATGAGTTCATGCATGATAACCATATGATTGTACGAGTGTCGACAAAATCAAAAAAAAATGTTTAGAGTATTGCATTTCGACGTGTTTTCGTATGACATGCCTCCCATATTTAGACAACTCTTAATGCTTTTATGCGTTGTGTGAGTGAAAACTAGGGTTATTGTAAAGAGTGACTCGTTAGAATGAAAAGTAGAGGGAAATTTCCCGCCCTCACGATTAATTGAATATCTCTATTTTCTTTCTTCTCAGACAACACAAAATATGCAATTTATGTTGTCTGATTTGTAAAATATATGGATAGGGAACAAATTAAGGCTGAGATGTAGCAGCGGGAAATCTCCCGCTCTTGCAATTTAAGGATGTCATTTCTTCTCAGACAACAAAATATACAATTTATGTTGTCTGATTTGTAAAATGGATAGGGAAAAAAATTAAGGCTGAGATATAGCAGCGGGAAATCTCCCGCTCTTGCAATCTAAGGATGTCATTTCTCAGACAACTAAAATTTAGAGTTATGTTGTATGATATGAAAAACACTTGACTCAAAAACCTAAAAGACTTGACACTTAAAAGAAGAAAAAAAAGGTATCGCTCACACACACTTAATTTCACACAAACACACACACACAGACCGTTCTCACCTATCGCCCTTTCTCTCTTCTCTCTTTCTCTCTCGAACTCAACCGCTCTCACCCTCCTCAATTTCTTCTCAATCACTCCTCTCAATTTCTTTCTCTCTCAAACTCAATCACTCCTCCCTCAATAGAGATCCTAAGCCACTGTCACTCAATTAGGGTTCGTCGATTTGGGGGTTCATCCATTTGGCTCCTCACTCGATTTCTTCCAATTTGGTTCGAGGTTTGTACTCTTCTCCTTTCTTCGATTAGGTTTCTGGGTTGGTTAGTTCAATTTCTTCCAATTTGGTTCAAGGTTGGAGTCAGTAGAGGAGGCTGGGCTTGGCGCAGCGGAGGAGGGGGTTGGGGGCCGGACCGTTTGGCGCGATTGTTGCTTCCCTGGGCAGCTTCCTAAAGGAAGGATAGGGGAATACACAGGCTCTACACAGCTTGGTGAGTGGTTCTTCGTTTTGTCATGTTTTGAGTTTTCTAGTTTCTTCTGCCGCTGTCGGCGATGGTGATTCATTTGAAAGACTTGTTAAGACAGTTCTGATATGGCTAAATGGCAGGGAGGAGCTGAAGGGAACAAAGAATCAAAGGTCCAAGTTCAACCTCTGTTCAACTTTAAGGTGGGTAATTATCAGTAAATTTTCAAAGAAAAACTGGAACTCTAACTGAACTTCAAAAAATCATTAGTAATTGTAGAAAATTCCTTTTTGTGCGATTCCAGTTCCAGATTGATCTTTAGGTTGTCTTTTACAATTGTTATGAAGAGACCAACATGAAATTCTTAGCCGAGCTATACTGTTTTTAGCCAAAAAGGTCTGCTGGTCAGAAAGTTAGCAGACATATATACATTTTCTGATTTTGGTCCTTTGCTCTTAGTCTCAATGTTTGCCAATGATTCTTGCTTGATTTGGTATGATATTATACAGATGTAGAGATTAGATTATAAAGTACTTATGCATGTTATTTGTTTCTTAAATTGAAAGTTAGATTTGGGTTGCTTAAAGTTAGTTGAAAGATTAGAATTTAGAACTTTACATTAGTTTACCTTGTAGTAATCTAATGCAGCTGATGTTCTCTTACATTTAAATTGTAATTTTTGTTTGTTTTCGTCTTTTTGAAACATTGTTTGTTTTCGTCTTTTTGAAACATTGTTTTGCTTATGTTCAACAACTTGAAGTTTTGTGTCACATATAGTTTCAGTTTTGCTTTTAGATACTTTAAATAGGCTTTTAGCAGAAAATTTTCAGACAATCCTGAAACTGTAGCTGAACTTTGAAAATCCATAACTAATTCAAGAAAAATCGTTTTAAAGTGATTCCAACTCTCAAAGGTTCTTTAGTGTGTCTACTACAAGTATTTAGAAGAAATCAAAGCCAACTTCCAAATGGTTTTGTACAGTTTTTAGTGTGAAGGTGACTGCTGCAGTATGCTAGTTTGTATAATTGTGTTTGAGTGAAAATCTGTTTAAGTATCCTATCTCTTGTTTTAATTGTGTGACTGTGTAGACATATGGTAAGAGAATGTTTACCTATACAGACATGTTTTTATCTGTATGTAGCTAATCATAGATTTGTGCTTTGATTAGGATTTTGATGTGCAGAGTTATGGATTTTAGCAGAAAATTTTCAGACAATCCTGTTTATGGCTAATCTCTTGCAGTTTGATCATTGTAAGAGACCAAATTCTAAGTCTCTTGTGAATGCCTACATTCCTCTTAAGAAAGAAACAAAGTATGCTAACTTCATTTATCTTGTAATGATCATGTTTTTGAGTATGCTACCGAAATTTGATTCATTTATCCAATATTTGAATGAGTTTTATTGTTGTACATGCTCTTGTAATATTCTTTTAGTTGAGAGGCTTGATGAGTGAATTTTTTGGTGTCATATCACAGGTTAAGGAGGCTATCAATTATATGAGTATGGATTGTTGGACTGGAAAAGGTGTAGAAGTGAGTTTTCATTTTGCAATTCAAGTTATTTGATGATTAATATAAGTGGATTCATGCAAACTAAATTGTGTATCATGTACAATTTTGTATTTAAGTTTCTTGTATGGATAATAGGGCATGCTTTTAAAGTCCCATTTAAAACAATGGTTTGGATCCTTTCGGTCGGATTTTGATGATTTCAATATGCTTTAGTTGCTATTGTTTATTTGATAAATTAGTAAGACATACAACACATTAATGGCAATCCAACGTTGTTTGACGAAAATGATATCTATTCACACCATGCCTATTAGCAAAAATCATGTCTACTCTTTAACAATCACACAACCATAAAATCGAGAAAACCTGTTGTATGAATATCACTTCACACAATAGTTTTCATGTCAAAAGCTGTTGTGTGATTGTTGACATATATTATCGAGAGCGACCTCGACATATGTCGACATATGTTGATGAGATCTATCGATATTCACACAACAGCTCTTAAAAAGAACAGTTGTGTGAGTTGACAATTACACAAGGGTTTTATTGAAAAAACTGTTGTGTGATTCTCGACAGATATCATCGACAGCTGTCGAGAAGCAGCTCAACATGTGTCGGCATCTATCGGTAATATCTGTCGAGACTCGCACAACAATATTTTACAAAAAACCATTGTGTGATTCTCGGCATATTTCATCGACATATGTCGACAGCTGCCGAGAAGCAGCTCGACATGTGTCGGCAGCTGTCGATGATATCTGTCGAGACTCACACAATGATTTTTATTGTAGTGTTGTGTGTCAGTTAGTCAGACAAGCTCTTTTTAACCGTTGTGCGACATGTTGATCAGACAGCGATCATATTAACAACGGATTTAACCTTTAACAGACGACGTTTTTCCCCGTCGTGTGATGCATTATCTGGCGTAATGCAACATGAGAGACATTAGGGGAGGTGTCAGAGACATTGTCATAAACAACATTTTCCTGATATCCTGAGGCAGCGAACGGGAAGACATCGTTTAAGAGGTTCATCATAGCAAGGTCCCCTTAACTTGGATTGGAAGATCTTGTCTACTGATTATGTTGTGCTTGAATTTCTGCAAGTGTAGGCATTTGAACTTGAGTTTCGTCGTGCCATGTCCATACGGTATAACTAGAACAAATACCATATAGTGCCAAGTGAGAATACATTTCTTCAATTGTTACTGGTTTCTGATTGAGACATTTATTGCACGGACATATGTGAATAACTTTTTCTGGAGGACTATGTAGACGTACGAACTCAAGAAAATCAAAAATGCCTTGCATAAAAAGAGGGGACGTTCTCCCTAATTGCATCCAGTTTTTGTCCTTGTTGTACACTATAATAATAGGAAACAAAAATATAGTTTTCAACAAACATATATTTCATATGTATATACATTATCAAATATATATATATATATATATATATATATATATATTCATGCATCAAGGAATACAGTAATTAGATCACCGGTAAAGTTGCCGGAAAATATGTCTAAATGAAGAAATATTAAAGTAGTCACATGCATACCAATTAGGAGGGGGGCGACTCTTCAGTATGTTTCTTCTACGCGGGGGGCGGGGGCTCTTCAGTATGGTTCTTCTGTGTGGGGGAGTATTTTTTTGTCTGTAGGGGGAGTATGTTTTTTCTTCTGGAGGGGTATTTTTTTCGTCTATGTGGGAGTTTTTTTTCTTCTGGGAGGGGAGAGTTTTTTTTGGTCTGGGGGGGGAGTATTTTTTTCGTGGAAATATTTTTTCGTCTGTGTGGGGGGGGAGTATGTTTTTTCTTCTGTTTGGGGGGGGGGTTATTTTTTTCGTCTGTGGGGGGGAGTATGTTTTTTCTTATGTATGAGGGGGAGAGTATGTTTTTTCTTCTGTGTCAGGGGGAGTGTATATGTTTTTTCTTCTGTGGGGGGAGTATTTTTTTTTTTGTCTGTGGGGGGGGGAAGTATTTTTTTCTTCTGTCTGGGGTGGGGAGTATGTTTCTTCTACACTGGGGGGAGTATGTTTTTTCTTCTGTGTGTGGAAGGGCAGTGTATATGTTTTTTTCTTCTTGGGGGGGAAGTATGTTTCTTCTGCATGGGAATGGGGAGTATGTTTTTTCTGCACGGGAAAGGAGAGTATGTTTTTTTCTGCCGAGGGGGGAGGGTGGGGGAGGGAGGGGAGTACAGGGCGGGGGACTATATTTGTTGTCCCAGGGGATGTATAAATGAAAACATTAGTCCGTCAGGTAAAATAACTTGTGTCGGGAAAAATATATTCGCTTTGCGGTGTGTCAGTTGAATAATTCACTATCTTACTCGACAGAAGAATCCGTCCGCCTCATAATTAAATTTGTCGCTCCAGAAACACTCTACCGATGGAAAATTATTCGTCGCTGAAAACCAACTTTGCCGACTGAATATTTCGTCGCCTAAAACAAAAGCCATCGGAAAAAATATATTCGTTATGCGGTGTGTCAGGTAATAATTCAATTTCCTAACTGACGGACGAATCCGTCGGCTAAGGAATAAAATTCGTCGCCCAAGACACACTATAGCGAAGGAAAATTCTTCCTCGCTAAAGACTATCTACGCCGACTGAATAGTTTGTCGCCTAAGACAAAAACCGTCACCAATAATATATTCGTTCTGTGGTGTGTCAGGTAATAATTCAATTTCTTAGCCGACGGATTATATCGTCGACTAGGAACATTAATCAGTTGCCCAGGAGACAAACTATACCGATGAAAAAGTATACATCGCGCAAGAGCTACTAAGCCGACGAAAACTTGCCAACGAAATCTATTCGTCGGCTAGGAATGTCTTAGCCGACGGAAGTGCCCGACAATCTTCTTCTGTCCCCTAGGTAGATCTTAGGCGACGATTATGTTGTCTTATACGACGGTTGTTGTTTCATCGCTTAGGTAGGACTTAACCGACGGAATTTGTTGGATTCCGTCGGCTAAGAGATATTTTCCATTAGTGCTTGATTAAACCGAGTAACCTTCATAGGCATGCACAACTCAAAATGCAGTCTTTGGAACAGCGCGCCTTACTACCAATTATGCATGCATTCATGTATCGATCTACATTGCATGAGAAATGTAATAATAAAAACTTGGTTAACTTAACATATATATATATATATATATATATATATATTATCCTTCCCAATTTCCATACCAATACTGAGTTGAACACAAATATCAACTCTTTCAATTGGTGTTTGGGAAAATAACACGAAGTGTTACATTGGATCACAAAGACGCTAATAAGATCCTTTCAAGCTAGTAAGAGTACTTAATAGTTAATACTAATTAAGTAGCAATAGTAGCCTTATTAAAAACTCTCACAGGCTCTATATGTCATGTATTATCATCCGACACTAGATCTCTTATGCGTGCATAACTAATTAAGATTCTTAATCGGAAGTGCTTAGTTAACTTAATTGATGATGATCGATGAGACTAATCAAACCCATAATGCACCAACGCGCTTAAGCATGGGGATTAAGGAGCGCTTCAGATGAAGACTCATGACTTCATTGGCTCCGCCAACAAATTCGCCACCAATGAACACAGCCGGAACAGATGGGCTACACCCGAGCCTCAACAGAGCTTGCTCTATTTCTCTCCCTCTTTGCATCTCATCAAGCTCATACACTGCCGGGTTCACCCCAAAGTCAGAAAGCAAGGTCTTGATAGAGTAGCTAATGCAGCATGAGCTCTTACTGAAGATCACCACTGGTCTCTCAGACACCATATTTGTTACCGCCTCCATTGCAAGTATTTCGCTAAGGTCCAATACAACAATGTATATATCAAACAAGGCAAAGTATGTAATGCTAGGTGGTGAGAAACTGAGAAATGTGGAGCGTGAAGGAGTATATGGTTGTAGTACTAGTTATACTTGTTGGTGTGAGTTTTGGGGTGTCTTGGAAGTGTTTATATAGGCGATGAATGGGGGTGTGGATTGGCATTAGCTCAGAATCAGATAGAAATTAAAGGGTTATGAAAGTGAAGGAAAACAAGAAAATGTTTGATTAGATATTTCACAAATTGATGATGCATCATATTTCTTGACAACGATCGGAAGCACTACAGAGATTAAAGTTTGAATGCACAGCTTCGAATCTTTGCATACAGAAGTTAACAAAGACCTGTCCTTTTGTACGGCTCTTCACCTTCTTATCTTGTTTTATGTGCCTAAATATGTGCATTCTTTTCGATCTTTCTCTCTATTTCTAGTAGCAAGGACTTAACTATTGAGGTCATTAAGTTCTTGGCATATCCATCATTATCCTGCAGCATATATCTGATGGATATCGATGATCGAGTTGGAGAGACTAGCTAGTTGGATTTATCCAATTGGGACCTCCTTTTTCTATTTGGGATTCGCTTCTAATTCATGAAAAGGAAACAGAGAGAAAGCTTAAGTTGTATACAAATGCATGCATATATGTGGTTAATTTCTTGGAAATCATAAGCTACAATCCAAGAATATGATCGTGACTGATCATATGAGGTCCCCCAGGAGCCTAATATCCGATTTCCATAATTTCTTGTGTTTCAAGGAATATGATACGGACCCAATATACGTATGATACGGACCCAATATTCCAAATATCAATATTGATGGTGATCTGAAAATGTGAAAATTTCTAAGTTCATCATTGGAGATAATAAAGAAGTGGCATCTCCCTCTCGCACAATATTCCGGCCAAAACCCTAAACCATAAACCCAATATACGTATGATACGGACCCAATCTACCAAATATCAATATTGATGGTGATCTGAAACTGTGAAAATTTCTAAGTTCATCATTGGAGATAATAAAGAAGTGTCATCTCCCTTTCGCACAATGACGTGTCCGGCCAAAACAACACAACTCACATCGACGGCGAAAGGCAGACGCGTGCTATACATATGAGGTCCCCAAAGTTATCCTCTGATGTGTATGTAGTTGCCATTAATTTAGTCCAAATTAATCTTGAAAATATAGCCATTTATATATATATATGGAGGATCTAAAGAGGACCTTCTTGCTTTAAAAATTTAAGGATTTCTACTATTTTATATTAGTAGATGATTTAACTTAACGATCTCAACCGTTGATCTTCTAGATTCATATGCAAGAAACATGTCTACAAAATTTCAATTAATTCTATAAACATTTGGTCATTTAAATTGACGTAAACCATTATAGACCGTTAGATAAAATTAAAACGAATATTGTGCTAATCAAATGGTTAAACATTTTTCATTTTGGTTAAATTTTTGTATGATTCATATGTGGGTACGTACGTAGCTAGGGATCGGATTTTGTGGCTTTAATTGTCAAAATACATGTTATAACAAAATATATCCTTACTTTAAGAGTTTAAAGTTCTAGCATGTATTTTGACAATCAAAGCTACCAAATCTGATCCCTAGCTATATATATAGCTAGGGATCAGATTTGGTAGCTTTGATTGTCAAAATACATGTTAGAACAAAATACATCCTTACTTTGAGAGTTTAAAGAGGTCCTTTCTAGATCTGAAGAAACACCCCAAGAACGATCGACTAATGTAAAGTTTGATTCCTTTTGTAAGAAATTTCAATTTTTATCCAAGAAAAATAATTTTAGTTGATTTAGAGAAGTAATAATTCATAATTCATAAAAATTAATTTTGGACTCGGACAATTCGATCTGGATGATGCATGATATATATGTCATCGGTCGTCTGTCATCGATCTCATTCTAGGAGAGTGCATGAATATTGCCATCAATTGAAAAGCTCCTTTGCTTTTCCAACACCATTACAATTGGGAATATTGGCATATACGTGATTGATGCATGTTAACGTCAAAAGTAGTAATACCTAGCTCATCCATATATATATGGTTATATATACGTGTATTAGTGTATATATTCTTTGGGATATCTATGAGCTCGATCTCATATATACAGATTGCAGAGAACACCTTTGCGAAGGAACGCGTACGGCCGACATGGCGGCATAGTTGTATAAAATGGCCCAAATAGGAAGCCAAGGGTCACCCTTATATTTTTGGGGTTCTTGACCGTACATTCACGGATGCTCTATCGTACTACTTGCATATCAGGGCATGCATATGCATGCATTAGAGTGAAACTAAATGAGAGATCTAGCTAGAGGGATAAGGATAATCATCAAAGGATGGAGGTGGCTGGCTGGCTAGTGTCATAGTCTCATAGTGGTGTAGCATGAGTTGCATAAGAATGTCAACTTTTTGCTTCTACCTTCAGCTATAGAGATAAAGAAATGCGAGGACGGATCGTGGCATCACAATTATAAAAATTAGGGTTCTTCAATTCTGGGTCAGTGAGGTTCAAGCGTACAGTAGTACTAGAGGCCCCTGTACAGATTCTCTCCGTCGTCATCTTATTATTATTCCCATCTCAGACTCAGAGAGAAAAAGAGAGAACGAAAACACCACTTTCATGCTTCCATTTGCAGAAACGAAACAGACAGAATGTATACTCTACTTCAGAATAAAGCTCACACTATCCAACTACGTATTCTGTCATTTCGAACAAAATAATATTGATCATTAGCTTGCTAAAGCCTATGGCATCACTTAATCATTATTTATCCACAGACTTAACTTCACAAATAATTATTATATATTCTGCAACCCAGTATCGATCGTACTGAGATGAACTGGCTAAGATTCTTGCTTCACTGGTGGAGCTGGCTTCTTCTGATTAAAGGGGGTTTTGTTTTGTCATTTCTTATCATGCGGCAACTAAGCGTTAAACACATGCTTAAATTAAGGGTTTTTGCTTTATTATCTCAATAATTGATGTCGACAACAGAGATCGACCAATCTGCAATTTTAGCAGTATATGAATGTGGTAATCGTGCATGGTATTCGATCGAATATTTGTATATGGGGAATGGCAGCCCAGTTACATAGCTATATCTTTGACTACTAACTGGGCTATATCTTTGAATGCAAATTCAAATAAAGTGAGAAACTGCATGAACTAGCTAGGCTAGTTAGACTAGTATTGAAAGAAAAGGCTAGTTAGACTAGCGGAATGGGCTGACTTGATCGAGCAACATATTCCTTTAGGCCCTTTACTTTGCTAGCTAGTTACTCTCTACTGATATTTCAACAAATATATAGCAGCGACATTTAGCTAAATGACATCTATGTATTGTTGGCTTGTTGAGTAATGCTCCAATATGTTAATCCATCTTAATTGGTATCTAATCTGATATATATGATAAGTATTAACAGGAAGCCCTAATCATTTAGTGTACTATGCTTAGTTAGGGTTAATTAAGCTTGAACTTTGCATGGTGAGCTCTTTAAGCAACTAGCTACGACTGTATCCATGTTTTGTTTCAATTAAGGAGTCTTTGTTTGGATCGACTACTATAGTTAACCAGTTAGTTTGTTAGAGGCTTCTGCACAATCTAGAGTAGTACTGTTTCAGTGTTTCATATACATACAGTTGGCTTGTCATTCAGTATCACTTGAAGATCAATTTATAAATTAAGCTCTGAGCTCTGAGCTCTGATCCTCATTCTTCATTCTCCTTAATTAGCCAGCTCTCTAGAAAATTCCCAAAATCCATATTAAAATAGTACTAATCCATCAAGTTAAACCCTAACCTTCATTTACAATTCTTTGATTGTTGATTTGGAAGGTGCTGGAAATGATACAGATTACGTACCAATAGGATGAACGGTCGGTGAATATGTTATACTCTTGAAAGAATATTATCAATGTACCATATAGGAGTGCCCAAAGATGCTAACAGCAAGAAATGAGGTTGCATACTTGCATTGCATTTATATATATGTTTCTCCTGGTATCCAATATGTTTATACAAGATCATTTGATGATTGGTTTTCTATCAAAAGTAATCAGTGATAGTCTCATTGGGTAGACGTACGTAGATGGATGTCAAATAATGTGGTGCATATTGAGACGTACTGCAGAAACTGATGAACTCTAAGATTTGCCCATAAAATGAAGATTATTCGACTTAGTCGACAGATACAATGAGAGAATGAGAGTATCAATTCGGATCGATATTCTTATACCCACACATCATCTAAAACATAACGAACTTTCTAAAGCCATTTAGTGATTGATACATGCAACAATTCAAATCATCATCATCATCAGCTGTACGTGAATCTATAATATATGCAACTATTCGTGCGCGTCTTCATCCAACACTCTCCTCCTACCACGTTAATCACTATATCCAAAGTTGACATTCCCCTAAAATTGTAAACATAGGCTTTTTCGTCCACAACACCGAATTCTAATGCACTTGCACCAATTCATTCTCAGATTTTCAATCCCCTCCCTCCTGAACCTACTTTCGGCCATGTTTGGCTTATCTCTAACAGTATCACAGATTCTTGGCACACAAGGGTCTCACATCAAGGGTAGTTTCGGGAATCATTCCATATATCTTGAGGAACCTTCTGCTTTCGCTACTGGGTTCAAGTTGCATATAATATGTAAATGATCCCCAACTCCCAATTGGGACTTGGCTTAGCCTATATATACAGCTCCTAACTCATCCAATTCCATAACCAAACCAGCTTCGGCTACTGCTTACTACTAAACCCACAACCTTCATTGCCTACATTTTTCTCCACTTTCAGCAAATTTCTCTCACATTCTCACCTAATTCCTTGCTTTCCAATCCAAAACCCTAGTCGCATCGATCTTCATCACATTTAGCAGCTACATTTCATCCTTATTAACTAAACTTCAAATTTTGGATACTTCTTTAACTCAAATGGACCGAGTAGCAAAGTTGGCGTCACAGAAAGCTGTAGTGATATTCAGTAAGAGCTCGTGCTGCATGTCGCACGCAATCAAGAGACTGTTCTATGAACAAGGCGTAAGCCCTGCTATCTACGAGCTCGACGAGGAGTCGAGAGGGAAGGAGATGGAGTGGGCTCTGATGAGGCTAGGTTGCCAGCCGTCGGTGCCGGCGGTGTTCATTGGGGGGAAATTTGTAGGATCTGCCAACACAGTCATGACCCTTCATCTTAATGGCACCCTAAAGAAGTTGCTTAAAGATGCTGGAGCCCTATGGCTGTAGTCCAATTCCATGCATGGATGACCAATTAACCAGGCATGCACAGCCTAATAGTACTACTATATGTCCCTAAAATAATATTTGAGGGTTTAACTCTTTTGTACTTGTTCTTTTTTCTTGCATCCAGCGGCTTATAACCTAGTTTTGTATACTAATTTCAAGTGTGGTTATAATTAATTGTATAACTACATGGATCACTTTTGAGTCTACAATATATATACACTTTTTGTTGAAGTTGCGTACTATCTAATTTATATATATATATCAGTTAAGCATCTTTATTTTCTGCTTTTGTTCTTCAAAGTCTCTAATGTAACTATCTCCTACTTAATTTCTTATAGGATTCCTAACATATATAAAATTAAAATACTAAACAAGGCTCAAAATGATAATGTATGCCGCTTTTGTAGTTGATCATCATGAGATGTGGACATCAAAAGTGAGATTAACCGAGATGTAAATGGATGTAAACATTCAAAAATATACCATATATGCATGAACCAATTAACTGTCATATATAAGTTCTGGACTAATTACGATTGTAAAATACAACTTCTTGAAGAAAAAAGTGTAAATCTTGTCCTCCATAGGCTAGGGTAAAAGTCGAAAGACAGCAACATTTACAGATCTACTGGCAAATAACATAAATATATGTATGAACAATCGGCATGATTCTTAAGCGATTAGTAAAACAAATCTTAGTGGCATTTACAATGAGATTCGATTATGAGGCTAGGTTTTTGAATGTAAATGCTAAAATGCATCACCTAGGTTTTTGGCCTACACTTTCGAATAAACCTCTGAAATTCTGCAGCAATATATTACGTGGTCTGTGTAGCAGGAAATGTTCCATGTATTTCATAGAAAAGTCTTGTCAATCAAAATGGATTATATTCTTATATCATGCTATACTACATTGGATCGATATGCATGAGTTGATAGTAAGCTAGCTACCTATAATATTCTTGTAATTAGTGTTGTTCCATCACACGCAGTTTAATACCAATATATTTGGCCTTTTGGATCCTTCTGGTTTCCCAAACGAAAAAAATAATCCTCTCCTGAGATCGAAAATCGAATCTTTATTCCCACCAAACTTAATCTCATCATCATCATTTGGTGTTCTTAGTATGCAGAATATACGAATTTAGTCGTTTAAAATAATTAAGAGCTAGCTGAGTATCGTATCAGTTTACCACTACCACTACCAGGACAAGTACTTTAGCCGACGAAAAATTTTCGTCGGCCTGTTATCCTAATTCGTCGGTTAAGACCTTAGCCGACGAGCCTTCATCGGCTATAGTGTCGTCGGGAAAGGGTCGTCGGTGATGGCTTTAGCCGACGAATCTAAAGACCGTCGTCGGCTATTGTCTGACTTTAGCCGACAAACTATTTTTTGTCGGCTATTGTTCCAGACTTTAGCCGACGAACTATTTTTTGTCGGCTATTGTTCCAGACTTTAGCCGACGAAAAATAGTTCGTCGGCTATTGTTCCAGACTTTAGCCGACGACGTCCTGTGTCGTCGTCTATACTCTCAGACTTAAGCCGACGAACAGAATATTCGTCGGCTTTACTCACAGACTTTAGCCGACGGAACAGAGATATTCGTCGGCTTAAGTATATAATTAAAATATTTAAAAATAACTATAGACGACGACATAGAGTCTGTTTCGTCGGCTTTAGTAGTGTTTAGCCGACGAAACATGCCATAATTCGTCGGCTAAACCCTTTGAAAAAAAAAATACTATAGCCAACGAATTGTGGCATGTTTCGTCGGCTATAACGCCATTCCAGTAAAAAAAATTACACGAAATTCTTAAATTACCATTCCAAGCAAGCTGCAAAATACACCAAAACAATTCCATATATATAACCAACAAGAAGCACATAAAACTATATAAGGTATCAACTACACAAAATCTAGATGGTCTAAATCAATATCCGAATCTCGGGCCTGCTGGTGAGGAGATTGCGGCGGCAGAGGTAACTCTATAGGCGCAGGCATGGGCGGAGGTGGAAGTCCATGTTGCTGGGCAGCTGTAAAATCCTGGAAGTACTGGAACATCTGCTACTGCTGGGCGTGCTGGGCGGCATGTAGGGCTCTAGTAAAGGCTCTATATTCAGCGATCTGAGCGGCAGCCTGAGCAGCCTGAGCGGCAGCCTGAGCAGCCTGAGCGGCAGCCTGAGCAGCATGAGCGGCAGCCTGAGCGGCTTGCTGTTCCCGTAGTCTCTCAACTTCTGACTCCAGCTGAGTCGTCCTGCTATTGGTCGAGGCTGCCTTTCGTTGAAATCTTGGAGTGGTCTTCAGGACCCCCTGGCCCTTCTTTCCTAGACCCCGGCAGTAGAAGTTATTTTCTCGCGGTGGGAAGGCTGTGCCCATGATCCTCGCCCCAACCCTCGGATCTGAAGTGTCGATCCGGGAAATGGCTTCGGACATCTCTTCCTCCTGCGTGTTCGGCCATGTCTCCCTCACTATAGCACTCATCACCTCGTCACTAGCCTCCCTCACCTTTGCCTAATTGGATAGGAAAAAAATTATTAATTAACATTTTGACATATATATAAGTAAAATTAAAAATTCCGTAAAAAGGAAAGAGTACTGATCTTTAGCAAAATCCAAACCAATCACCTGGCAGTAATAATAAAGTTACAATCTTTAACTTCAAAATCAAACAGAGTTCCATCTTTAGCAATTTAATCTCAGGTAACATAATTATACAGCACATAACAAACCTTGCCTTTGACCTCAACTTTCTCAGACAATAGAAACGCTACATCTCCACTTCCACAGCACAGATCCTATACACTATCACCCACTTTTGCACTATAAATCCCAAAATTCAAGGAAACAAAAATAACTCAGGTAAAAGAATCAGATATCAAATTGAACAAAAAGAGATAAAGTTTGTAACTTTACCCACTCCATGAAACAGACATTCTTTTCCATATTCTGTGCTGACCCAAGCTCAACAAATCAGTTAACTGAAAACATAAAGAAACACATTTTCGATCAGTAACGTTGATGTTTACAAACAACAGCCGAAGGAAGAGAAGAGCGCAGAACCGTACATTGTCGTACAAAGGAGCAACGCGGTTAAAGAGAGCCAGTCGTAAATTTTCACTTCCTAAATTTTACACATATACACTTCCTAAATATACACTTCATAAATAAAAATATACACTTCCTAAATATACACTTCATAAATAAAAATATACACTTCAAAATACAAAACAAATATATACATTTCCTAAATACTAAATACAAATATACACTTATTAAATAACAATATACACTTCCTAAATACAAATATACACTTCCTAACAACACCACAACATTGCAATTAACCGGAAAATAAAAGCAAACACAAAATAAAATTACTAAAGCTCAAAAACGTACTCGAGGAGGAGGAGGGAGGACCGGAGCAGCAGCAGGAGGAGGCCGGAGCAGGAGGAGGAGGCCGGCCGGCCGGAGCAGGAGGAGGAGGAGGCCGGCCGGCCGGAGCAGGAGGAGGAGGAGGCCGAGACCGGGAGAGGGAGAGGAGGCGGAGGCCGGGCGGAGAGGGAGAGGGAGCGGAGGCCGGGCGGAGAGGGAGAGGGAGCGGAGGCCGAGACCGGGAGAGGGAGAGGGAGAGGAGGCGGAGGCCGGGCGGAGAGGGAGAGGGAGCGGAGGCGGAGGAGGGGAAATTCGGAGAGGGAGAGGAAAATGAGGCTAGGGTTTACAACCAGTCGAGCGGGGTTATACCCGAACACTTTATTTCGTCGGCTAAAGGTAATAATTTCGTCACCTAACATAACACTTTAGCTGACGAAATAATTATTTCGTCGGCTATAACCTTTTAAATTCGTCGGCTTTATAACTTTTTATACATTTGTCAAACTGTGACTGCTACTCGTGATGATCAAACTTTAGAACGAAAATCCGACCGTCAGATCTGACCATCATGATAAAATACATGTATGGGAAAAAATTCAACTTGATCCGACAAGGTTATGGGCTCGATCCGGACGGTCAATCAGTTAAGTCAAACCCCTAAACGCACGGAAAAGGTCATCCAGTGGGCATTTTCGGTCCAAGACTCGAGAAAGGCTTGGATATCATTTGGGCCAACGCCTGTGGCCTTTTTTAGCCCACGAAGGGTGGCGAGGTTTGGCAGCACGTGACGTGGATTTCCAGTTTATCATAAAGGAGATTCTGATACCTTGCGAGATTCGATGTCCTCGCGGGATCCTTATCTCCAGTTCGCATGGGACTCTATAGTTCTTGCGAGGATGAGTTGGAAATGACTAATAACGCCCTCTGGATAAGGTCGCTTAGTGTTTGAGTTTGCTTACTACACGACAAATGAAATGCAGCGAGGCAGAGAACAAAACCTAAGCGAGATAGGTTTGACACGTGTTGCATGGAGCGCACGACTGGTGAGTTAAACGTATCCTTGTGGGATTCTAATTGCAGAGTCCGCATTGGATTGTGAGTAAGTCTCCACGAGTTGCTTACGGATAGATATATAAGGAAGCTCCATGGTCTTCAAAAAAAAACACACACAATCAATCAATCAACAAATCTCTTTCAAACAGACGTACACAGTCGAAACCTTCGAGTCTTCTCGAAACCCTAACGTTCTAAGCGCATCCCGCTTTAGATCCCAGAGCCCGTCAGGACTCGTCTCCGATTTCCCAATTGTTGCTCTGCTCGCTCTCACAGTGAGTATCGATCGACAGGTGATTAGAAGAGTAAGCTCGGAAATATTTCCTCATCAGGTGACACCGGAGCCCTCATTCGCCTGGTCAAGAAGTCAGGACGCGCACCGTTCTCTTTCCTCATCCGTGAGGTGGCACGCCCCGCACACACCCTTTTCACATTTGATCACTCATCACCCCCTTGCTGAGGTGGCACGCCCAGTGGGACAGGGAGTTTATTTTTCCAGCAATCATTGGGAAGTTCGACGACTCCCCATACCGGAGACCTTCGCTTTCTTGTTTGAAACATAAGGCTCCACAATACAAGCCCCACAACAGCGCGGCTTGCAGATCTCTCGCTAAAGAAGAGATTCTCAATCGGTTCGGCAACCCTGACCTTACTAAGTCCACAATAGCAAACTCACAACCAATCCCAGAAGCGGGACCTGCTCTGTCCACAGAGGAGGTCCGCAGAATGTTCGAAGAACTAAGGAGCGATTTCAAGAATGAGATCGGCGCGCTCAGGAGAGAGTGCGGCTTAAAGGCTGAAGAAACTCAGCAAATTGTCCAGGACCTCTCTGCGCAGGTCGCTAAGGACAAGGAGATCTGGCTCGCAAACCAGGAGAACCACGCCAAGCTCAGCGAGGAGTTCAACTATGTGGTTGGCACGATCAGGGAGGACAAGGACATAATGACCGGCTCTCTGCAAAGGATCCAGACTGAACTGGATCAGAGCAAGGTGGCCTTTACAAAGGCTTTAGAGGTCCAAACCCATCGTCTGAACGACCATGACACCAAGCTGCAGCAACAGCAGGACGCTTCCTTCTTCGGGAGCAAGAACAGCATGGAAAAGCTCGAAGACTACAAAGAGCGCCATGATACCCTGAGTACAAGGGTCCTGCAGATGGAAGACTGGATTCGGGCCCAAGCGCCAAAGAATCACGCTGTGAACTATACCAGTTCAAGCGCAGCAGAGGGCTCGAGGTATATCCCGCCTAATGAGCACCCAAGGGCAAATCCGAGGGTCGGGGCCCAGAAGGCTCCCCAATTCACATTGGGGGCCAGCTCATCAAGGACACCACCCCGTCTACCCTCGCCATGCAGCCCTAGGACCACACTCAAGGGCACCGATGCTCTTGCGCCGCAAGGAATGGGGACACCAGATGACCCGATCATGGCTTATTCCAGTTCAACTCATAAGAACGTCGGACAGGCCCCTAGTTTCTCCGCATGGCATGGCCATGACCAGGGGGCAGATTCTGCACCAGTAACGGCGGCCGACTGGCGCCAACTCATCTCAAGCATTGTCAAGGAGCACGCCGGAAAGGCTGATGCTAGCTTGCACTACCGTGACCCCTATCCAGATAGCGTGGCACAGTATCCCTTCCCCCACGGGTTCAAGAACATCGTCTTCACCACATTCTCTGGGGAGACAAAGGAAGATGCAGCAACTCACATGGCCCGTTTCAAGGTCCAATGCGGCCAATACGGGAATGATGATATGCTCAAGCTCAAGCTCTTCGGGACTTCTCTGTCCGGAGCCGCTTTCACCTGGTATTCCAGACTGAAGCCGGGGTCAATTCCAGACTGGCCCACCATGGAACGTCTCTTCCGGGAGACATATGGCACAATTGAGCCCGAAGTCGGCCTCGACTCCCTCACGCAGATGAGCCAGCAGAGCATGGAGTCTGGAGTTTCTTTCCTCCAGCGCTTCAAGATCCAGCAGGCCAAATGCGATTACCTGCTGCCTGAGCAGGAAGCCATTAAGTTGGCTATTCGGGGGCTGGAGCACCACCAGCGGCTGAAGCACCATGGAGAGCGTTTCAGTTCCATGGGTGACCTAATCAATAAGGTCGGCAGCTACGAGCTCATCCTGAACGAGCTGGACGACAAGGCCAACGCTTCCCAGGGAACCTATGTGCCAGGGAAGAACCGGATCGTGGGGGCACTCAGCATGCAAACCCCTGCTCACGATCCCTACTATCAAAGGCCGGAGCCAGCCCATGCAGATCAGGACTTGGACGACATTGGCGCGGTAGAGCTGACTGGCAAGCAAGTGGCTCACAAACTGAAGAACCTGAAGATGACCCGCGAGCCGATCACCATCCAGTCCTTTGCTTGGACCAAACCAGAGTACGAATCGTACACCTACGACGCTAAAAACGCCCATTTGGTCTTCAATGACCTAATCGAGGCGAAGTACGTGCGACTGGACCACAAGATACCGCCTAAGGAGGAGCTGAAGGACAAGAAATACTGTGCCTTCCACAACGTATACAACCATGACACCAAAGATTGTGTCAAGCTCCGAGACCAGCTGCAGACTTGGTTAAACTCAGGCGAGCTGAGGATGAAGGCACCGGGTAGCACGGCCTCATTGGTCGATGTAGACCCTTTCCCGCCCGTAGTGGGCATGGTCGAGGTCAACTGGGCTGATCAGGCCCAGGACGACGAGCGACGTAGTGCGCCTAAAAGGGGTCGCGAGGAGGGAGACGATAATACCCGCCAGCCGCGTCGCCAGTACACCTACAATGAAAGTCTGGCACACGAGGTCTTAGAAGATCTCAGAGAGGCTGGACTCGTCACACTCCGCTCCTTGCCATACAGCGAGTACAGGGATGGACGCGTCCATTGCAGTTTCCATGACAGTTGGGGGCACAGGACCTGCGAATGTCGCCAGCTCCGAGACCAGATCCAAGACTGGCTTGACCTCGGATACATTTGCTTTAAGGACGAGGGCGGCTTTACAATCGCAACTGCTGGTTTCGCTTGGCCTCGCGTCGGCCAGCGAATGATCACATTAGACCTGTCACCAAATGCAGGACCATCCGAGCCGCCAGGCCGAAATCGCAAACGGCCGGCGAACAACTACATGCTCCCAGATAACCAGATGAGGAGCACAGCCGACCCAGCCCGACAGTTGGTCGCAAGACTCGAACCAGACCGCCCCTCCTACAAGGATAAGGGCAAAGCAATCATGAGGGACGATAAACCGCTCCCCGTAAAAGGTTCCCAGCCTACGAGCCCCAGGACTCGCGAAGAGCTGGAGAAAAGGATAGCGCGTCTCGAGACATACGTTGCCGCGCATTGGGCAGCCGCCATACCTCCGTCCCCTGCTGCAAGCGAGATGGACATGTCAGAATCCAGCAGTGAGAGTCACAGCAGCGGCGCCCCAAGTCCTCGTGACGGCGTATTGACCAACCCTTACATTCCCCCAACGTCCAAATCAGCGATCAAGGAAGGGATCTGGTACACGCAGCAAGGGGGCAAGGCAGTGACCATCAGCAGATCCAAGAAGCGCAAGCTCCAGAAGCGATACGGCAGCATCCTACGTGCCTTACGGGCTGTCGACGAGGGCGCTATACGCCCCTCGCAGCTCGCACAGACGCCTGAGCGGATGTGGCGGGAAGCAGAAGGTCTGCGCGCAGTCCTTCAAATGCCGCCAGTCGCACCTCCAAGAATCTGCGAGCAGTTCAGTGACGATCCTGCGCCCAAGCCAAATGTTTTCTGCCGACTCACGGTTCCACCAAAGCCGGATTCGTAACCTCCCAGGCGCAGGCAATCACCACCACCTGAACAAAGAAGGGATCCGCAGCCTCCTAGACGCAGGCCATCCCCAGCACCTGAAAGGAGAAGAGACCAGCAGCCTTCCAGACGCAGGCCGTCACCCGTGCCTGACAGGAGGAGGGATCCACAGCCTGCTAGGCCCAATCCATCACCGGAGCCTGACAGGAGGAGGGATCAGCAGCTTTCCCGGCGTAGGCCGTCACCGGAGCCCGAACAAAGCAAGGCTCCGCCTACCGGCCCTAGGCGTAAATTGTTCATGACTCCGGACTCAGAGTCTAAACGTGAGCCGTCTCAGCCCTCACGACGACAAGAGCGTCGAGATACAGAGGCTGATACCAGAAGGGAGTCGCCATCGCCACAGCAGCCTCGGCCGCGGCACACTCCGGAACCCGAAGCCAGGATGGTGCCCAGAGTATCTGCCCTGCAGCGGTTAGCGAAAGAAGACAACAGTAAGGCTCCCGCGCAGCGGATAAACAGCCAGCTAAGGACCATCAGCCTTCGCCAAAGACAGTATGGCGTCCGCGACAACCTGAGGCGTCAGGGCCACCAGCAGAGACACCGGCACCTTCTAGTCCTAACCTCGCCGAGCAAATGGCCCAACGTTTCCGCGAAAATGAGGAAGCCGACGAGGCACACTCAGAACCTCGGCTTAACCTGGAGGAAGAGCAAGACGAAGAGCAGGCTGAGTCATTCACCTGTAATATGGTAGAAGTCTCCGGATGGGCTGCTGATGAAGGGCTTAGCCGCGAAGCAGATGCCTTTGCCGTGCTCGAAGGGGAACACGGGATTATTGACACACCTCTGATCCCAGTCTCCGAACAATTCTCTTTTCAGGTCGGGATGGTGTTCTTCATTTCGGAACGATACGCCCTTCCACCAAACACAACCTGCAGCGCGGCAGACATCACCATCACCAGCGAGGATGACAGCATACCCCCGCCATGCAGCAGCGAAATGGGCCCAGTACTGGCCCCAGCCGATGGCACTCCGCGAGAGGAAAGTTCGAGCAGCTTCGCACAAAGGCCAACCATGACCTTTTCTACGCCAACCCTGGACATGGCCACCCACATGCGACCACTGTATATCACGGCAGAGGTCCAAGGGAAACTGATCAACAAGGTCATGATCGACACCGGTGCCGCGGTTAATGTCGTCACAACCCGCACCATGGGACTCCTCGACATCCCGCGCTCAATGATCCAAACAACGTCCTTAACGGTGAAAAACTTTACCGGACAGGTGTCCAGAACCCTAGGTTTGCTGTTCCTACGGGTCAAGGTCGGGCCAGCATCGCGGGTTTATACCTTTTTCGTCGCCGAGTGCGTTTCCTCCTACAGCATGATCCTCGGCCGAGACTGGATCCATAGAAGTTTTTGCGTGCCTTCCTCAATGCACCAAGAGCTCATGATCTGGGACACCGAGAAACGTGAGGCAGTCATCATCAAGGCCGACCCGCGGCCTTTCTCTATTTCCGCCAACCTCAACGATGCCCGGTACTATAATACGGACTTGGGCCCGTTGGATGTTCAAGGCGTCGATTGCAAGGGCCGCCCATACGGAGTAACGGCCTCCAATCTAACGCGATGGGGACTTACCCAGGCGAAGGACGATTTGCAGCGTCCTCACACCATCGCGACTCTCACACCCCATTTCGATGGATAGTGCCTTTTCCGAGGAGGCACGCGAGGCTGGCGAGTCCTTGTGCGAAAGACTCCTTTCGTACTGGGCAGAACGCGAAGCCTACGACAAGGTCGCGACTATGGAATATGTCGATGAAGTGGTGGATTATTCCGATACCAAGGAAGAAGTTATTCAGTTAGCTCCTGCTGCCTTGGACGACACTCCACCTCAAGTCCGCGACCCCACTTTACAAGTTGATGTAGGGACTGCAGAAAAGCCCTTACTTATTTCCATCAGTGCAAAGTTGGCGGAGGAAGAAAAGGAAGCCCTCCTTGACCTATTACGCGAGTACAGGGATTGCTTCGCCGACAAATACGAAGATATGCCCGGCTTGTCCCCGGACTTGGTCTGTCACCGGCTACCAACCTATCCCGACCGGCGCCCAGTCCGGCAGGACGGCCGCTTCATGCGAACTGAAACCCAGATCGTGGTTAAGGAAGAGATCGAAAGCATGCACCGCTCGGGTATCATTCGCGTAGCCAAATATAACGAGTGGTTGTCTAACGTCGTCCCCGTCCGCAAGAAAAATGGCAAGATGCGTGTCTGTGTTGATTACCGAGATCTCAACAATGCAACACCAAAAGACATATACCCCATGCCTGTGGCTGATCTACTTATTGATGCCGCCGCAGGGCACGAGGTATTATCCTTTATGGACGGCACGGCCGGGTACCATCAGATTCCCGTAGCCGAGGAGGATCGACACAAGACCGCTTTCCGCTGCCCTGGTTTCGCTGGCGCGTTCGAGTATGTTGTCATGCCCTTCGGCCTTAAGAACGCGGGGGCAACGTACCAGCGCGCCATGAACCTCATCTTCCACGACATCCTGGGCAAGTTGATCGAAGTCTACATCGACGATGTGGTAGTCAAAACCAGATCGTGAGCAACCCACGTGGAAGACCTCCGGCAGGTGTTCACACGGATGCGCAGACATAACCTCAAGATGAACCCCGCCAAGTGCGTTTTCTTCACGGAGGCCGGTGATTTCCTTGGCTTCCTCGTACATCAAAGAGGCATTGAGATCCCAAAGGACAAAGCACAGGCGGTCATCACCGCTTCACCTCCCACTACCAAGAAGGAGCTACAACAGCTACTAGGGCGAATCAACTTTCTCCGCCGCTTCATATCAAACGCGGCAGGGAAGGTCCAACCCTTTTCCCCTCTACTTAAGCTCTAGGGGGCAACCGAGTTCGTATGGGAACCACAACATCAACAGGCCTTCGATCGAATCAAGGACTACCTTACGAACCCACCAGTCCTGATCCCGCCTCGCGACGGCGCCCCGCTTAAACTTTATATCGCAGCCGCCGATCTATCCATCGGTGGACTCCTGGCCCAGGATGATGAGAACGAGGTAGAACATGCCGTCTATTACCTCAGCAGAGTTTTAACGGACTGTGAGACACGCTACTCGCCCATGGAGAAGTTATGTCTCGCCCTCTACTTTGCAGGATGCAAGCTGCGCCATTACATGCTTGCCTTTACCACGGTCGTCATCGCTCAATCCGACCTGGTCAAATACATGTTTTCTCGCCCTATCTTGCGGGGACGCATCGGTAAGTGGATCCTCGCCATGTCCGAATTCTCGTTGCAATATGTTCCGCAAAAGGCAGTAAAAGGACAGGCAATAGCGGATTTTCTTGCCCATCACCCACCATCAGAGCTCACAGCGTTTCGCGAGTTGGACTTCGCCACAGTAACACTCGCTCCTTGGACCTTGTACTTTGATGGTTCACGGACTGATACTGCAACCGGAGCCGGGATAGCCATAGCCAATCCCGCTGGAGATCGCTTCTCCTACTCGTTCCAGCTCGATTTCAAATGCACCAACAACCAGGCCGAATACGAGGCACTGATCATCGGCCTAGAGATTTTGTTGGACTTAGGAGTCCGCGAGGTCCAGATCTTTGGCGATTCTTTGTTGGTCGTTAACCAGCTTGTGGAAAAGTTCAAATGATTAAGCTTGTCAATTGAACCATACCTACGCAAGGCATTCGAGGTGCTGGATCGATTTGACGACGTGTATATCGAGCACATACCACGTGAATTTAACTTCGCTGCCAACGAGCTCACCCAGATAGCGTCTGGCTTCAGCTTGAGAGACGGAGTGCGCGAACGCCTGCTCAAGGTCGAACGCCGTACTCTTCCCTCTTTCATCGCCAGGGGGCAATTTCGGGACGCCATCCCAGAAGTTGCAGCCTTGGACCCCATCGACGAGGATTGAAGGCTACCATTCATCGCCTACCTCCAGAACCCTAACGATGCTGCTCATTCCAGGCAAATCCGCTTCCTCGCCTTAAACTTTGTATTACGCAATGGCGAACTCCGGCGGCGTGGGGAAGACGGCAACGACTTCCGCTGTGTATACGGGAACGAAGCTAAACGTCTCATGCGCGAAGTCCATTGCGGCGTTTGCGGCTCGCACCAGGCCGGGCCCAAAATGCGATGGTTGATCCGCCGCCATGGATACTACTGGCCAACTATTTTGAAAGACTGTATTGCCTTCGCCAGAGGTTGCCAAGACTGCCAAGCTCACGGACTAGTGCAACATATTCATAACATCCCATTGCAGCCTATCATCAAACATTGGCCGTGTCACGGATGGGCAATGGATTTCGTGGGCATCATTCATCCTCATTCCTCTGAGCAGCACAAGTTCATTATCGTTGCCACCGATTTCTTTACCAAATGGGTCGAGGCCGAACCACTCAAAGTCGCCTCTGCTAACTCGGTGCGCAACTTCATTTTCCGCAACATCATCTCACGCTTTGGTATCCCGGAGTGCATCGTTACGGACAGGGGGGCAGCTTTCATGGCCGATTCAGTTGTTACGTACTTAAACGATTACGGCATCAAACTTCTACACTCCACGCCATACTATGCTCAATCCAATGGCCAAGCGGAGGCTAGTAATAAGGTCATCCTTGGCATCCTCCGCAAGATGTTGGAATTGAACCCTCGTGTCTGGCACCAGGAGTTCTACCACACTTTGTGGGCCTACCGCACTTCCAAGCGAGGCCCAACAGATACCACACCGTACGCTCTCATGTACGGTCATGACGCCGTCCTTCCCCTTGAGATCAATATCGCTTTGCTCCGCGTTCAGGAACAGCATCAATTACTTGGCGAGGATTACGTCCAAGCCATGTGGCAGGAGCTTGAAGATCTAGACGAGCACCGTGTCGCCGCTTTCAACAATTTAGTCCTTGAGAAACAACGCATCGCCCGCTCTTATGATAAAATCACGCGCGGGCAGAGCTATGCTGAGGGCCAGAAAGTGTGGCGCGCAGTCCTCCCACTTGGGGACAAAACAGATGGTCGGGGCAAGTGGTCCGCTCGCTGGGATGGACCATTTATTATTCACCGAATCCTTCCCAAGGGGGCATACCACTTGCGCGACTTGGACGGTACTATTCATCGCAACCCCATTAATGGCCACTTCCTCAAGCGCCACATTGCAGGGGTCTGGGAGCGCGAGGACCCTACACCTCCACCAGATCCCGCCATCACAGTCAATAGTGCTACGCGCCATCGCGTACTCGCTCCGCCGCCTAACACTAGGGGGCAACTCGGGACAGAAGACTAATAGAATACATTGTAACGTACCAGCCTAAAAAGGCCTGTATTAGATTGGGGCCTATTTCAGAGGCCCTAAAAAGTTCTATTGTTTTCTTCATTCTCTGTAAACGTGCAAAGTCTAAACACAAAGACTAGTACAAGATTGGGGCCTATTCCAGAGGCCCTAAAAAATAAATTCATTTATTTTTGCCTTTTCACTTTGTTCAGTACATGTTTCGAATTATGGCTTTGCGGCCAAAGCAATTACATTGATCAGAAAAGGTAAATTAGACTATGTTTACATTTCAAAAAGCATAGATCTACAGATACTGGAAGCCTCGTCCCGGCTCGCTTGGCTAAAGAAAAGTCTGCCGCGGCGTTCCTTCGCTCAAAGTTGACAAACGCCTCGCATCTTTAGACCAGCCAAAACCCTGACGCCGGCCTGGACCTAAAACAAATTGTTGGGAAGCTAGAGGTCCAGTGGGTCAAGATCCCTCATGCTACCACCAGTCTTCCGTTTGAAGGGCCGGCAGAGCCTCACGCGCTGATAGAACAGCAGGCGCAAGGCAGAGGGTACCCAACCTTTGGTCAGGCCGAACAAAGGCTTGGCCTGAGAGTAGATTTCCAGAATCACTCTAGGCCTGAGAGTAGATTTTCAGAATCAACAAAGAATGGGAATGTATGGTTGGAGGCTTTGCTCTAAGCAGGGACAAGAGGATGAACAGAAGAGAATAAGAAACCATGGTGAGGGGGCAGAGACTTCACTGATACTTCACCCCGGCCAAGCGTTTCTTTTTATAGACGGAATGGGCGATTATGCGTTTGACAGTTGTCCCCCATGCAATATTTGCTCCGAGATACGGGCTTTGGAGATAAGGTCAGACGCGTTTTTCAATAATGATTGCCCGCGTTCCGAGCGAGTAGTTACATTGGAAACCGTCACTAAATCTCGAAAAATGATTTTTTCTTGACAGTTATTACAGAACAGTTGGCAAAGAGCGGGAAAAATTCAACTTTGATATTATCATTAAAAGTTCGTACACAAGGGGGCAAATACAAGTTAAACCTACGCACGCCTACAAACCCTATACAAATCTAAGAGCATGCCTTCTAAGGCTATTTCTTCTTCATAGGCTTGGGCTTGAACTTCTTCAACAGCAGCCAGGGTCGAATCCAAAGCCTCCTGGGCCTCCTCCGCGGCCTGCAAACGAGCTTCCACTTCCAAAGCGCGGGCCAAGTCTTGGCGAGCCCGAGCAAGCTGAGCATGCAGCTCTGCTATCTGAGCCTCCAAGGCCTCCACTCGCCGAGCATGGCCAGCACTTGGATTCTCTGAAGACGCTCCCGGAATGCCAGCTTCGCCAAGTTCGGCCAAGAGGTTTGCCATCTGATTGTCTAAGTTGCGGCGAGCTTGCTCACGGGAGGCTGATTGAGCACCGATATCCAAGACTCGGCGAGCCTGCGACTCGACAGCATCGGCCAACTCCAGCGCTTGGTCCAGAACAGGATTGCCGCCAGTGAGATGTCGATCCAGAGCTTCATGGGCCTCGCGAATACGTCCTACCAAGTCAAAGACGTTCGGGCGAGAGCCGTGATGAAACAACCCATGAAGGAAAGACCGAGCTAGGCGGATGGGCTCCGGATCAGCAGGCGGAGTAGTTCGGGCCCAAAGACGAGCGGCCCGGGTACTGAAGGAAGAAGACTCCTCGCCAGGTTTCCTTGTTGGGACCGGAGTGACTGGTTCAACTTCGGCAGCCGCTTCAATCTCTGGAGAGGGTGGCGGAGTGCCACGAGCTGTCTCTGTCTCCACCAAGGGGGCAGTAAGATCCTTTGTTGGAACCGCCAGAGGCACTTCACCGGTACAACCTGTATGGCCCAGCCGCAGGGGAGGAACCCAAAGTATCAATTGAAGGCCTTTGGGCGGAGACGCCAAGGGGGCAGTAGGATCGGAGACTTGGTTGGACTGGTCGAGAGCTGCATTTTCAACTGGAGCCAAGGTTGGCTCTGGGATTAGACCAGCTTCGCCCGAAGCGGCGGTTGGAGAGGACGGTTGTATGACTTCCTCAGTAGCCTTGTCAGCCCCCTCAATGACCGTGGCAGTCTCCTCCGCGGCTGCTTCGACAGTCTCTTCGAAGATCACCTCCTCGCTGGATTCAGCAGTTTCTTCAACGACCGTCTCCGCGCCTGCCACAGCGACTTCTTCAATGACCATCTCTTCGCCGGCTTCAGCGACCTCCTCGAGTTCCATCTCCGCGCTTGCCTCAGCGACCCTTTGGAGGGCCAAGTCCGTATCGAATGGTTCTGGAGAAGGGACTTCCGTTATCACGGGCGCCTCTTCAACAACAGCGAGGCGAGGTCGAGTGCGGCGAACCTGTCAAAAGCAAAAGTTAGCGAGTCGCTCGGACTTAAGAAAAGTTTGATTCAAAGTGGTCCGCTTACCGGGTCGCTTACCAAGCCATACTCTCGCTGGTACCGCACATCCTCCAGCAAGTCCTCTTCGTCCTCGATAGGACGCTTCCGCGAGCTCTCGCCGCTCGTTGGCCGAGGAACGACAGGAGCAGTCTCGCTGTCGTGGCCCGCCACAGTCTCCCTTCGGACAGGTGCCTTTCCTCTGGCAACTTCAGACCTGTCAACGTTTCTCCGGCGGGGGGCAGACTGAGAAGAGAACAAGAGGATTAGAGAAAAGCATTTTATCAATATGTCAAAAGAAGTTCAAAATTTACAAAGCTAGTGACATACCGAAGGTATGGGGTCGCGTTCTCGAATGACGATCCCCGTCGGGCGGCGAGCAGCAGGGACTGGCGGAAGCGCGAGCCTAGTTCTTGTCGCAGCCCCTGAACTCCTTTCCGCACGGTCGCGCTGGCCATCGAGGATGGTACGGTCTGATTCGCCCAAAGTATCGTAAAGAGGACGAAAGACGGCAGCAAAGACAGCATCGTCTGGGAACTCCCAATGGTTGTCAGACAGGGACCGCCACCAAGCGGGGTAAGCGGGGTCAACACCCTGCGAAGGCTCGATCTCCAGCAAGTTGGGAGAAAGAGGGTAGATGTTTTGCAGCGGGGTGACCCGATCAGACTCGCCAATTTTCCTCCACGAGGTGTACTTGTTGACCGAATGGAGAAGCGGGTAAGGAATTCCTTGGTGGAAGCCAAGTTGCCTCGCGAAGTGGTTGAGGGCATACAGCTCAAAGCCTTGGTCATCCTCGGCGAGCTGGAGGTCGCAGCATGAGGTTGCTCTTACGAAGGCAGTCCTCGCATCGCTGTCCGAATCTTGGCGGGGGAAGAAGCCCGTCGATAGGACCTCAGGGTGGCGCCGGCGAACCATCATATCCATGGTCGGAGGCGGCTCAATGTGGTTGTAGAGGATGGACAGGCTAGCGAAGAAGGACAGAGGGGTCCGATTCGCGTCATTCCTTCACACCGCAAAGCCAAGCAGCTGATCTTCGGGCAAGAATTCCACCGGGGCTCGCCGGAAGAGCGGAAAGTACAGCTGCGTCCACAGGTCCAGGATCCACAGAGGGCCGCCAGATAGGTGGAAAGGCCTCAGCGACAGCAGATGCAGGGTCCGGTAGAGTGCGCCCAATACAGGTTGCCCTAACCCGACTTCAACCCCGTTGTACAGCGCTTCGGCCAACTTGGTCCATCTCCCGGTTGGTTTGTGAGCGCTGCCGCAGAAGACAAACTTGTCAAGCCAGTACTCCAAGAAAGCAATGCCTCCTTCATGCGGCTCCGCGTGGCCCATGTAAAATTTCCTCCATGCCCCGTATGAAATTCTCAGGGCGCGGCGGGCTCCCAAGTTGCAGGCATATGTGAACTCGGTCGACGCAAAGTCGCTGGGCGCATACCGCTTGGCGTGGATCGGCAGCCCGGTGATGGCGAGGATGTCCAGCAGAGTAATGCCCATCTGCCGGAAGGGGAAGTCGAAGGTGTTAGTGGCGCTGTTCCACAAACAGGCCATGGCAGCTATAGGCGCTCGATCGGTGTGAGGGGGCAGCGAGAAACTCAAGGCAATGGCCTCATGGATGCCGGTGGCTTCCCAGATCGTCTGATCGGTCTGGAGGCGCTCCTCGTACCATGCTCGATCCTCCGCGGTGGCGCTGGGCCACTCCCCGACCCGGACATTTGTATGGGAACGGGCTTGCCAGGTAGAAAAGTTCCCCGGTTCGCGCCGTTGGGCCAAGATTGGCCGACGCACGGAGGCGTTGTAATGGTTAAGGTCGGCGTCGGACAGAGGCTTTGAAGGAGTCGGACCAAGCAGAGCCGCCCCTGTGTCAAGGAAATAGATTGGTGTTCCTTGAGGCGGGTTGGTGGCGAAGCGGCGAGCAAGGCTGGTCGACCAAGAGGTCGCCGCCGTAAGGCTGAGGTTCGGGTCGTTGGCAAAAGGTTTGGGAGGCATTGTTTCTGGTTAGAATTTGTTTGGTGCTGGAGTTTGGCTGTTTGCAGAAGGCGGAGATTGTTTTGAAAGCGATGGTGAGATGTGGGGACCCGCGTCGAGGTTTATAAAGGAGACGAACCGTAACGTCCCTTTCAATCAATGGTCGCAACGAAAAGACGCAATGACGACCGAAACGTCAGCGCGTTTCAAAATTCAAAAAGCCGTAATGATGAAGGGAAGCGATAGCGCCGAAGCGTCAGCACCTTTTGAAATACGAGTTCCCATAAAAAGCTTAATTAGGCCTTTTCGCTTATCCGTTGCGAAACGGATTAAGCTCAAGGCCTAGGGGGCAATGTTTGAGCCCAGTGGGCATTTTCGGTCCAAGACTCGAGAAAGGCTTGGATATCATTTGGGCCAACGCCTGTGGCCTTTTTTAGCCCACGAAGGGTGGCGAGGTTTAGCAGCACGTGACGTGGATTTCCAGTTTATCATAAAGGAGATTCTGATACCTTGCGAGATTCGGTGTCCTCGCGGGATCTTTATCTCCAGTTCGCATGGGACTCTATAGTTCTTGCGAGGATGAGTTGGAAATGACTAATAACGCCCTCTGGATAAGGTCGCTTAGTGTTTGAGTTTGCTTACTACACGACAAATGAAATGCAGCGAGGCAGAGAACAAAACCTAAGCGAGATAGGTTTGACACGTGTTGCATGGAGCGCACGACTGGTGAGTTAAACGTATCCTTGTGGGATTCTAATTGCAGAGTCCGCATTGGATTGTGAGTAAGTCTCCACGAGTTGCTTACGGATAGATATATAAGGAAGCTCCATGGTCTTCAAAAAAAAACACACACACAATCAATCAATCAACAAATCTCTTTCAAATAGACGTACACAGTCGAAACCTTCGAGTCTTCTCGAAACCCTAACGTTCTAAGCGCATCCCGCTTTAGATCCCAGAGCCCGTCAGGACTCGTCTCCGATTTCCCAATTGTTGCTCTGCTCGCTCTCACAGTGAGTATCGATCGACAGGTGATTAGAAGAGTAAGCTCGGAAATATTTCCTCATCAGGTGACACCGGAGCCCTCATTCGCCTGGTCAAGAAGTCAGGACGCGCACCGTTCTCTTTCCTCATCCGTGAGGTGGCACGCCCCGCACACACCCTTTTTACATTTGATCATTCATCACCCCCTTGCTGAGGACGTGGGCCAAAACAAGAGTGATCGAATGAGCAGAAGACGATAGAGATATACATATGGAAATTAAGGGTCCGATCGAGTAGGTATTTGATGAACGCTATGCTATTGAAATTACACTCAAAAGTGACGATGCACCTTTCATCTTAATTAAGATTTTGGGATTTTATTAAATGATTTAAAAAATTTGGATCATATTTCAACAAACATGGCATAGATAGGTCCATGATATATACTCCTATAGATGAGCAAACTCTGTCAAGTTCCTAATAAATCCCAGAAGGTCATCAGCCATCCCCACTTAGCTAGCTATATACATTGCTTAAATTCCTTGATCATTTTCCCTTCAGTATCAAACAGATATTGTGATTCACTGCTCTGATTACTTTGGTTTCCATCAGGTACTTATGTAAACGTGTACGTTTTATCATATGGCATGGGTTCATTTATCCCTACCTAGCCTTGACAGCTAGCTATTCTAGGTTTCCAACCATCTTGATCGTATTTCTCAGAGATTGAGTTATAGAGATTTACGCATGCAGAATACGTATATACGTCTCAACTCTCAAGGAACTGTGGAATATAACTTCTTTTTCGAGGTCTCAGTAACTCGTATATATGTACAGATGATGAGATTGCGGCGATGCTTGTGATGGTGTTCGATCGCCTACGAGGGATTGGTTTTCTGAGAGTTGGCAATGTAAATCTTAAGTGTGGCCATTGCTGATCGAGCAATGTGCTTGCTCGACGTCTCAATCTCCTTAATCATCTAGAGGCACTACTATTAAATTGTTTTGGACACTAATATGAAGAAGAAGAAAAAGAATATGGTTTTGGACAGGTTTTGGACACAAACATGAAATCAATATAACACAATAAAAGAAATGTCAAGTAATAGAAGAAATGTCAAGTAACTAATGAAAATTCAATTTGATATATGGCGGTTCGCAATCACTTTCTCAGAAAAAAAAAAAAAAATACCCCACACTCAACCAAGAAGTCACTTGATTGTCAAGATCATGAAACACAGGCCTGCATACACTCCAGAAAGCAAATTAATAAAAAGTATATACGTTAGGTGTATGCTGTTTCCGACCATTAGTGGCCTGGGTTGCTTCATCAGTACTTCAAGTCCTCCACACAGAGCTTTATCAGCAGAGAAAAAGCTACCGATCGAGCATGCATGCATATCAGTGACGAAAATTTGACCAGAACAAACTTTTTGTATATATATCGACCTGAAATCCAATGTTATTGTATGTATGGATAAACGCCCACAAAGAAGGTAAAGATGTATAAATATTGTTTCAGTCGTTGGTGGCTTGGGTTTGCTTCATCATTAATTACTTCAACAAAGGTTTATCAGCAGATAATATATAACGCTGCCGTGAGGCATCAAGCATTCTAGCAAGAAATATTTGATCAGACAATTCAAGTTCAATGCATGCGTACTCATGAGATTGACAAGTTTGATACGAGCATAAAGCAAATATGATCAAATTAGTCAAGTACTTGTAAAGTCGACGTAAATTTCTATCTTAGATTAGAGCCTCTTGGAATCTCACATCAGAAACGTGAAGAGTTATCATTGGGTTATAAGGAATGGTACCACACACACACTAATGTCGAGGCCTTTTGTGTAAAACCTCATACCCGTTTCTTCACTGGGTGGCTAAAGTGGGGGGAGTATCGGCATTATTGGATCCGTGTGTGTGGGACCCTCGGGGTCCGTCTGCCGCTTCCGCATAACAAGTGGTATCAGAGCCCAGGGAATGCTTGGGACTTGGTGTCTCATACGATCGAGTTGCAATTTGGTGGAGCTCCTGTTTGGATTGGGATCACAAGATTCAGATGGTTGTGATCAAGGTGGAGCTATTGGAATTTGGATCATGAGACAATTTGAGATGACTCGAATCACGCCAGGTGGAGATTGTTGGAAAAAGTGTGGCTTAGATTAGAGCCATTTGGAATCCCACATCAGAAACGTGAAGAGTTATCATTGGGTTATAAGGAATGGTACCACACACACTAATGTCGAGGCATTTTGTGTAAAACCCCATACTCGTTTCTTCACTGGGTGGCTAAAGTGGGGGGAGTATCGGCATTATTGGACCCGTGTTTGTGGGACTTTCGGGGCCCCTCGGCCGCTTCCGCATAACAAGTGGTATCAGAGCCCATGCGACGCTTGGGACTTGGTGTCTCATACGATCGAGTTGCAATTTGGTGGAGCTCCCGTTTGGATTGGGATCACAAGATTCAGATGGTTGTGATCAAGGTGGAGCTATTGGAATTTGGATTGTGAGACAGTTTGAGATGACTCGAATCACGCCAGGTGGAGATTGTTGAAAAAAGTGTGGCTTAGATTCGAGCCATTTAAAATCCCACATCAGAAACATGAAGAGTTATCATTGGGTTATAAGGAATGGAGGGAACGCTCACCTGCGGGATAGCAAATACGGGACAAAATGGGATAGTTTTACAACAGCCACAAGATTTAAATGAGCTAATCTGACGGATGAAATTCACAACACACTAAACCCCAATCATAGACTACACACTACCCGATCAATCACTCTTGTGCCAGTCCCCACACCCTCGACCGGAACTCTTTCTTCTTCCTCCCTCATCTGAAATTCTCTCTTCTGCCTCATCTCAACCCAGATAATAAACCCTGAAACGAATCTCGACCACCTTCGTCTTCTTCGATCGGAAAACTCAAATTAACCAGCTTTTCTCAATCTTTCACTTCAAATCCATAATGGGTTTCGATCAGAGCTTCTGTGAGACCAAACAACAAAATAAGGAGGAGGACGAGGTATGAACTAGGATGATGATCTCATATATCTCTGTCTCTCTGTCTTTGTGTTTCTCTTTTTCTTTCTCTCACTCACAGACTCACTACCTCTCAGAATATTACCGGCCAGCTTATATTATATACAGGAATGCTCACTTGCGGGATAGCAAGTTGTAGAAGGCATATCTGGGTTGAGATGAGGTAGAAGAGAGAATTTCAGATGAGGGAGGAAGAAGAAAGAGTTCCGGTTGAGGGTGTGGGTGTGGGGGACTGGCACAAGGGTGATTGATCGGGTAGTGTGTAGTCTATGATTGGGGTTTAGTGTGTTGTGAATTTCATCCGTCAGATTTGCTCATTTAAATCTTGTGGCTGTTGTAAAACTATCCCGTTTTGTCCCGTATTTGCTATCCCGCAGGTGAGCGTTCCTGTAAGGAATGGTACCACACACACTAATGTCGAGGCCTTTTGTGTAAAACTTCATACCCGTTTCTTCACTGGGTGGCTAAAAGTGGGGAGAGTATCAGCATTATTGGACCCGTGTGTGTGAGACCATAGGGCCCGTCGGCCGCTTCCACATAACAGCTTCATCATTAATTACTTCAACAAAGGTTTATCAGCAGATAATATATAACGCTGCCGTGAGGCATCAAGCATTCTAGCAAGAAATATTTGATCAGACAATTCAAGTTCAATGCATGCGTACTCATGAGATTGACAAGTTTGATACGAGCATAAAGCAAATATGATCAAATTAGTCAAGTACTTGTAAAGTCGACGTAAATTCCTATCTTGGCTTAAACAACTCAGATCGAGACTATTTGTCATGCTGGTGTAACTTATTGATTAGCTAGCTAGCAGTCTATGAAGAATTAGATTACTGGTTAATATATATGATCTATGAATTAGATTGCTTCGAGGTTCATCTTGATTGATCAGTTATATGCAGGCCGCTCAATAAGAGCATTGTGATAGTTAATTGTATAACTAGTCTGTGGATGCCTGTATTTCAAAAGAAGTACACTACCAGAAAATGGGTCTTGGGCGACGAAACAAAAAAAACCGGGCGACGATTTTTTTTTTCGTCGCCTAAGAGAAAACTTAGGCGACGAAAAAAAAAATTGTCGCCCAAGGAAAAAAAATCATCGCCTAAAGTTCAACTTTAGGCGACGAAAATAAAATCGTCGCCTAAGGCTAAATTTCGTCGCCTAATCTAGAAACTAGGGCGACGAAACAATATTTCGTCGCCTAAGATATTTATATCGTCGCCTAAGTTTTTTAATCCTTAGGCGACGAAACTCAAATATATCGTCGCCTAAGTATTTTATTTTTTTATTTTTACTTGGCCGACGAATTACCCTGATTTCGTCGCCCAAGTATTATCTTGGCCGACGAAATAAAAGAATTTCGTCGGCCAAGAGTAATCCGAATAATTAAAATAAAATAAAACACATTTAAATTTCATTGTACATGATTTTTATTTTTACTCTTGGGCGACGAATTTAACAAATATCGTCGCCCCAGTATTATCTTGGCCGACGAAATAAAAGAATTTCGTCGGCCAAGAGTAATCCGAATAATTAAAATAAAATAAAACACATTTAAATTTCATTGTACAGGATTTTTTATTTTTACTCTTGGGCGATGAATTTAACAAATATCGTCGCCCAAGTATTATATTGGCCGACGAATTACCCTAATTTCGTCGGCCAAGATAATCCGAATAATTAAAATAAATAAAGCACATTTAAATTGTAAGGTAATGTTTTTTATTTTTATAGCCCCGTCAGCGTCTCGTAGATTGGAAACTATTCTCAGTTGAAGGTCCGGCCAGATTACATGATTTGGAGGGTCGAATAGCCGTTTCCGTCCGTTTAGGGGTTTGACCGCGCCGATTGACCGGACGGATCGAGCCCTTATCTTTGTCAGATGGAGCTGAATTTTTGCCCACCTACGTAATTCGTTATGCTGGTCATATCTGACGGTCGGTTTTCAGTTCCTCTTCTCCGATCACCAAACTCACGTTATATGTACTAATGTTGTATAACTTTTTTATATAAGTGTTGAGTTTAAGTTTCGTTTTGAAGACAACGTATATGTAGAGGCCTCAAACGCAAAAAAGTCGTGAAATAAGATATGACCGGAACGGTGAAATACGTGAACCCGTGAAAAATGAAGATATTTCGGTAAAATTTCGGTGCCGGTTGTTCCGGTCAACGAATTTCTCTTATTTCTACCTAGTGGTAGCCCTATCCCGGGTATTTATTTTTTACCAAATTTTTATAGCCCCGTAAGAGTCTCGTCGATTGGAAACTATTCTCAGTTGAAGGTCCGGCCAGATTACGTGATTTGGAGGGTCGAATAGCCGTTTCCGTCCGTTTAGGGGTTTGACCGCGCCGATTGACCGGACGGATCGAGCCCTTATCTTTGTCAGATGGAGCTAAATTTTTTCCCACCTACGTAATTCGTTATGTTGGTCATATCTGACGGTCGGTTTTCAGTTCCTCTTCTCCGATCACCAAACTCACGTTATATGTACTAATGTTGTATAATTTTTTTATATAAGTGTTGAGTTTAAGTTTTGTTTTGAAGACAACGTATACGTAAATGCCTCAAACGCAAAAAAGTCGTGAAATAAGATATGACCGGAACGGTGAAATAAGTCAACCCGTGAAAAATGAAGATATTTCGGTAAAATTTCGGTGCCGGTTGTTCTGGTCAACGAATTTCTCTTATTTCTACCTAGTGGTAGCCCTATCCCGGGTATTTATTTTTTACCAAATTTTTATAGCCCCGTAAGAGTCTCGTCGATTGGAAACTATTCTCAGTTGAAGGTCCGGCCAGATTACGTGATTTGGAGGGTCGAATAGCCGTTTCCGTCCGTTTAGGGGTTTGACCGCGCCGATTGACCGGAAGGATCGAGCCCTTTTCTTTGTCCGATGGAGCTGAATTTTTTCCCACCCACGTAATTTGTTATGCTGGTCATATCTAACGGTCGGTTTTCAGTTCCTCTTCTCCGATCACCAAACTCACGATATTCTGAATTTCATGATATAACTCTTGGCCGACGATTTTCTTCATCTTGGGCGACGAGATTTATATTGAAGAACATCGTCGCCCAAGTAGAGTATCTTAGGCGACGACTTCAAAAATCGTCGCCCAAGACTATCTTGGCCGACGATTTTCAAAAAACAGGGCGACGATTTTTCAAGAATCGTCGCCCAAGAACTCCAATATAAAAGGCAAAAATTCGGAACCCTAACCATTCGCGCTACCGCTCACAAATCCAAGCCCTCTCTCTCTCGCTCTCTCCGACCCCGACCCCACAACCCGACGCCGTCCCCGACCTCGAACCCGACCCGCTTTTTTACTGGGATTGTCTTGATTTTCTTCTGGGGTTAATTTTGATTGTCAAATTGTATTGCAGATGAGTAATTGCACAAAGGAAGAGTTTGGGCAAATTCTGCGTCGCCAGAGCACCGGATTCGCCAGAGGAAGCTCGAAATACAGGGGAGTCACGCTGCACAAATGTGGCCATGGTTGAAATCTGACCTGAAGAACAGAGATCTTGTGGTAGCCAACTTTTGCAGAAGGCTAAACTATTGCTTGTATTATATCATGGTTAACATGTATGATTTTATGAATGCATAACAATACATTTATGTTCACCAATCGTTGCTGCAGGTTGCTTTCCACAAAACATTGAACTAGAGAGTGCATTGCTACGTGGGCTAGGCATTCAAGAAGGAGAAATGGTTATTTTGAGGTGACAAACAAATTACAGAAGTCAGTAGACACTGGAAAAAACAAAGTTCACAGACCTTTTTCACACAATGAGATCATCCTTTTTCACACAAAGTTCACAGACATTTTGCGTAGTGTGGTATTTGGGAGTTTGTTGTTTGGGTAATTTTTCTGATTCTTTCATGTGTTGTATATGAAGATTTGGAATGCAAGTCATGGATTCCAAATCCTTGATTTGTAATTTACAAAGTGCAAAATGTAATTACAGTATTTTTCCAACTATAAAATCATATTTCTTTATGCTTGATGTTAAGAGTATCAAGTTGGTGGAATGGTTTTCAATTTATTTGTGCCCAATAATGCAGCATAGAGCAGACATATAAGTCAGTATGCAAATCCTCTCGACGTTACAAAGTTGGTGTCCCAGTTTGCATTTTTTTAAAAAAAATTCCAGCAAAAATTAAAAAAACATTATTTAAATATTTAAAAAAAAATTTAAATACATCTTAGGCGACGAAATTGCTAAATCGTCGGGCAAGGACTAACCATATAAGACGACGAAAAAAAATTATCGTCGCCTAAGATCACTACATCTTAGGCGACGAAATATTTAGTTTCGTCGCCCCAGGTTATAACATCTTAAGCGACGAAAAAAATTTTCGTCGGCCAAGGTGTTAAATCTTGGGCGACGAATATTTTTGGGCGACGAGAAGTAGATTTTAGGCGACAAATTAGTATCGTCGCCTAAGAATTACTCTTAGGACGGCCACTGATTACAGAAACCAAGCTGCAAAAGGACGGCTCTTAAAAAACTTAATTCCACCCAATCATATGTTTTGCTCATGTCGAGCTTCAACGGACAAAAACCAGCATTACTTCCTCGTAGCCTCTTCAAATAGTGTGCAATCTCAAAAGCTACCAAAAAGTTATCTGATATTAACACAAATTCAATCCGGAACGATTTCAACAAACAAAAAAACTTCAATAAGGAAAAGGGCTATAACATGCCCTAAAAATTGGTGCGGCGAATGTGCCCTACCACGTATAGGCCACATAATTCAAATTTGAAGGGCACAAATGTAAATTGACCACTTAACTTCAGTTATCAGTAAAATCAGTTCTTATAGTAAAATTGTGATGACATTTGTGTAATCCCACAATGTCAATAACTGTAAGTCTGTGACTCTCTCATCACGTCAAAATCGGAGCTTCTTGTTGATCATGACAACATAAGTGATGTCAAGGTTAGAGGTTGGCTTGACGAGGAAGATTACGATCGGATTGACGACGGAGGAACTCGGTCGATGGAGTTTTTTAAGATGAAGAATGGCAGATAGCTCAAGCAACATATGATTAAAATTCCATCAAATCGTTGACCTTGGAGGTCATGAACTCCGCCGATTTGGAGAGGGCGGTCGGGGTCAATGTGGTCGGCGAAGGAGTAGAGAGAAAGGGATGGTGTGGAGGGGGAAGGTGTTGGTCGTCGAGCTAGAGCAGCAAAGCTAGCTATGGTTGAGAGAGAAAAAAAATTCGATGAGGTGAGAGATGATTTTTTTTTCCGATGAGGTGAGAGAGAAGAGTTGATTTGATCATTGAGTGATCAGCATCTTCAGTACACGGCATGTATCTTTACATACATACATAAATGATCAAGATTAGAGGAAAAAATATAGAAACATGATAGTCAAACATATAAATAGTTATGAACAGTTAAAATTACGTCGTGTAAATACACATCGTGCATACAAAAATTTTCATGTATAATAAATGATAAACAAAGTCAATCTCACATGTTAGTCAGTAGCGTAGTGCATAAGATGCCTCCATCCTACATTGCCACATCATTGTTCCTTAACCAACACAACACAATTGCAGACCTATAATATTGTTTTTTCTTTAACATTGCGAATTTTGTTTTATTCTTTGTTCTTCTCCGATTATCTTCTCTGAATCACATGTGTTTCAATCCATTCACCACCACTTTAGCCAATTCTACACAAAACTACGTACCCACTACTCTAAAAGTAAATTCTAACAACAATTTTCAATTCTATAGATCACAATCCAATTTACGAATACCATGACAACAACGATGAGTCATTTTCGATCTTGCTGTTGAAACGTTTGACGATGACGAAGCCCTTGCAATTCATCGTGGAGTTGTACAAACCCTAAACCAAAGATAATATGTTTTCTCGCAGTCTTGTGACTCCCTCAATTCTTAATCCAGTAAAAGCTTCATGGCCTCCTATCTTCATCTTCTCTATCCCACTCAACGCCACAGACTTAGCGTCAAAGTTTAATTTTTTTATTATTATCTAGTTTGTTGAAGTTCCCACGCATTACTCTTCAACTGGTCTCACTAAAAACTAAATTTGACAACTTAGTAGAATTCAGATATTTGCCCTTATGCGTCAGGCGTATTGAGCTTGCCAAATTCATGGATGTATTCTTGACAATTTCCTTCAATTAGCTAAAATTACCAAAAATGAGAAACTATATAGGGAGTCATTCTAATAAGGACTTTTATAATGATGATTAGTTGAAGATTTTTCGGTTTATGATTTAAAAAACCTATTAGAATGACTCCCTATATAGTTTCTCATTCACTAAAAACTAAATTTGACAACTTAGTGGAATTCAGATATTTTCCCTTCCGTAACGTCTATGCGTTAGGCGTATTGGGCTTGCCAAATTCATGGATGTATTCTTGACAATTTCCTTCAATTAGCTAAAATTACCAAAAATGAGAAACTATATAGGGAGTCATTCTAGTGAGGGCTTTCATAATGATGATTAGTTGAAGATTTTTCGGTTTATGATTTAAAAAACCTATTTTTCGATTACATTTTGACACATCTCATCTGTTCAGCTTTTTAGGTCTATATGAGTGTATCACTTCTACAGATTTTCAGCAAAATTGCTGATCATTAAAATAACAAACTACATCAAATTAATGGACTAACCAAATCTGTCTAATATGAACCGTTCAAATGCATAATTGGTAAATCACACTTATAAATTTCTTAACAATTTTTATTATAACTGAAAATTTGTATAAATGATATATTCATAAATACTTATAAACTAATCAGTTAATATATATATATATATATATATAATTAAAAAATAAAATAAATAAAAAAATCTTAAACTAATTCACATTATGAATGTCCTCGTTATAACGACTTTCAGACTATATATCTCTCGCGTTCTCTCAACCCTGAATCAGAAGTGTAGCATGGTACCCGAGTGCAGTAAACTCTTCCAAACCAATAAAATACCAGTGCAGCAGCACAGTGGCAGTACTGTGACCATTACAGCATGGGATCAAACACCATGACGTCACCTCCTTTTCAATCTGGGCTCGCATCCCAACCCCGTCCACCAGAATAAACTAAACCCCAGCCACACCCAATCTCAACCCCCAAACTTTTCAACCATAAGCTAATTAAGCATGTTAATTAGACATGTGTTAAGAATGTGCGGAAGCACATCACCCTGCAGAAGGCGGGCCCCCGACTGCGATGATCACTGTTACTTTAGTCTTCGTAATCCAAAGTACACACTAACCAATCCTGTCTTCGTAAAATCTAAGGGTAAAAAGTAAAAAAGAGAAGGGAACAAACAAAAGAAAAGGCTCTCTCTCTTTTTTTCTTCTTCTTCTGGTTTTAGTGGGCATCCAGCATCTTCTTCTTATTCCCGCAAAGAGATTACTGGACTACTATTTCAGAGCAAAGTTTTAATTTTTATTTACAAATTCGTCTCCTTTTTATCTTTTTTTACTTGATTTAATTTGGGGTGTTGTGGGGGGCCCTGTGTGTTTTTTTTCTTTACCTTCTCTTACACAACATCAGTTTCTTCGATTTGTTGATCTGCTCCTCACACATGTTGGCCTCGATCTTTCTCTTAAATGGCCACAGAGGACAGAGAGAGGCAGTTCGAGTTTGAGTTTGAGTTTTGATTGCAGTTCTGAGATGGGTTTTGTGTGAGTTGGAGGAAAGTTTGAAGCTTTTTGTATGAGAGAGAGAGAGAGAGAGATTGTAATAGTTGAAAGCGTTTGTGGGGCTTTTGTTGTTGTTGTTGGGAGTTTTTGATATGGGTGGGTGCTTTCCTTGCTTTGGATCATCCAACAAGGAGGGTAGTAGTGGTGGTGGTGGTGTGAAGGAAGTGAGCAAAAAGGAGTTGGGTAAAGGAGGCTCAGCTACTCAGTCTCACCATGTTACCAGAGTTAGCTCAGGTGAAATGAAATTTCCTGTCTTTTCAATTTTTGAGAATTTTTTATTTCTGATTTTCTTGTTTGAATTGGTCTGATTACTGGGTATGATGTGGTTTTGCTGAATTGTGTGATTTTTTGGTGTTGTTTGGTGTGTTGTGATAGTGGGTTGTTGGTGGAGTTTTGTTCAACGTTGATCTGATACATCTGTGGTTGTTTTGCTTGGTTTGGAATTCGACTCTTTCGTGCTGTCTGTGTTGGAGTATTCCCTTGTTTGTAGATGTTCTTGTTGTTTGTTGTGTTTGAATTGTGAATTGATGGTGTTGGAATGGATAATTCTGGAGATCTGCAATCAGTTTCCTAAAGTTTCAAGAGTCTTACTTTCTTTTGATGGCCTGTTCTGTTCACGTTTAATTGCCAAATGTGATAAATGGAGAATCTAACTAGTGAATTGGCAAGTGATAGCTTAAATTGATTTATTTCAGCTCTTGCGCCCATTGTGTATTAGTTCAAATATCAAATGCTTCATGTTCACCATAGTTGTCTGATGCTGGTTCTCTGTGTATCACGAACTTGCTTGAACTTCAATTCTAGTTATTTGATTCTGAAGCGTTTACTGTGTATTTAGTTATTTAACCAATGGAACATACAGGATACCACAGCCATTACTATTTACTTTTTACTTGTCCGTTGTGATACTAATATTTTGTGTGACTTTGCTAAGATGTTTGCCATCCTGTATAACGTCTTGGTGCCCCCTGTTTTGCATCTAAATTGATCATTTTTGCAGATAAATCGAAATCTCGGACTGGTTCTGATCCTAAGAAGGAACCACCTATTCCAAAAGACGGACCTACAGCACACATTGCAGCACAAACTTTTACTTTCCGGGAGCTTGCAGCTGCAACAAAGAATTTTAGGCCCGAGTGTTTATTGGGTGAAGGTGGTTTTGGACGTGTCTACAAAGGTCACTTGGAAAGCACAGGGCAGGTAGGTTGATTAGGCTGAGATAAGATGGAGAAGCATATGTATCACATTGATGGCTCAGTCTCATCTTGTCCATGATGGTGTCTTTGCTTTGGCATTATTTGTTCCAGGTAGTTGCAGTGAAACAACTTGACAGGAATGGACTGCAAGGAAATCGAGAATTTTTGGTGGAGGTTCTTATGCTTAGCCTTCTCCACCACCCAAACCTTGTCAATTTGATCGGCTACTGTGCTGACGGGGATCAACGCCTCCTTGTTTACGAGTTTATGCCTTTGGGATCCTTGGAGGACCATTTACACGGTCAGCTTGAATTTCTTTCATTACCATATTAAGAGACACTCTTACTTTATTTAGTGTAGATGCCACCTTATGCAATCTACAATAGAATCACATAGTGTGGAATGTGTTATTTTTCTGTGAAATAGCCTATAATATTAGTTTCGTTACAGTCATTTAGGGATAGCTATAAGGTTTTAGGGTGTTGAGAGTATGAATCCCCACATGGTAAATTATGGACCTTGCCTTTTGCTACACTAGAAAAGAAAGTTTGTTTAGGGTATAATGGGGTGGTTCGTGATGGAAGGTATGCACAACTTAAGACGATGTGCACCTTTTATGTGACAATGTTGGAACTATTAAGATGGGGCTGGGTTGGTATTCACTCATTGATAAATCATCAAACACTGTCCTAGCAATAGATTTCACCTGCCAACCACGACCAAACGAGAAATTAATGGGCTCAAAACCAAAACAATCAAGAGGAGCATACTTCCCCGTTCCAATTTAGATGTTGGTCTGGGGGGGGGGTTGGAGAACCCTAGAACCCCTACCCAGCCCATCTCAGCAGTTCCATCATTCTCACATTAGGTGCACTTTCTCTTAAGCTGTTGAACCCTTCCATCATAGACGACATCATTATACCTAAACAAACTTCTTTCTTTCCAGTGTAGCACATGTGGGATTCACTGTCAACATTGGGGATTTGTTAGGGCAATGTCTTGGAAGAGGCATGTATTAGCCAGGGTTTTGTCTAAAAAGAAGTGCAAAGTATTGCAGAGTTCAGTTGTGTAAAATACTATTTAAGTGTACATCACTGATGTATGTTGTGTTCACATACTATTATTTAGGATTTCTTAACATGGGTATAAACTTAGCTGGGCCTGAAAACTTTAAGGTATATAATGTCTTCTAGTTGAATATACTGAGTCAGTGTTGGTAGATTACTGAAGTAGATGAGAATGGTGATAATACACTGAATTATATAGAATAAATGGTTTTTTCGCTTCCGTCAAGCTGCAAGAAGAATCATGGAAAAATAAACTATTGAGTTGCTAGTTTGTGCGAACTGTTACTTTATAATCCAATATACTCGTAGTTTTGTTTTTGCACACTTATCAGCTATTGTTATCCCTGGTCAACATGCTTTGGGGTTTAATGCTTTGTTAGGTTTAGTGTTAACATCCGGTGTCTCTTTCCTACTTATTATGTTCCTCATATCCTCTGAGAGTCCCAGGATCCTTAACTATGGGAGGATACAATAATGCCTTCAATATTGTAGTTTTAAGAGACCCAGTCACTTGGCAGCTATTTCCCATATCCCATTTGATTTTTCTTATGGTTCGCTTCATTGGTGGGACTTTGCATGTGTGTCTTCTGTAGTTCTAAATGTGGTTTTCGTAGTCAAAGTTTTAATTTCTTTTTGTATTTTCTAACTGTTTGTGTTCAAGTTAGGGAGATTAGTAGCGTAAGAAAGACAACCCTCCAATGTATATGGAAGCAATGTTTTATTTTGCATCTTGGTTTATACTTGATGATATTGACAAAATTAGCAAAGGAACATAGGTGAATGTTAAAAAGATAGATGACTAAAGTTTTATCCTTAGAAAATGCTACCTGTCAAAGTTGCAGATTTGTTTAAAACTGGTCTCCAAGTGGCAAAAAGGGTTCAGTCAACCTCAACTTGTTTATAGTAGCTATGTGAAAGGCTCTAACTTCAAATCACTCATTTTGCCAAGAACTCCAGGTTACCTTTCTAAGCTTTAAAACCTGAAAACCAGTGGCTAAGTGAAAGAATTGATATACCGGAAAGCTTTAATCAACTAAATGGCTAATTTGTTGAGTACTGGCCTTTTCTGCAATATCATGATTCTCTTGGCTTGAATTGTATTCAAAAGATAGAATACAAGTCAATGATCAAATTGGAGAATGCATATGTGTAATCATACATTTCATATATCTAAAGTGTGTCATCAATGAGCGTCTCAAGCTTTTGTTGCTTTGCAAGACCAACAATTGGATCACCTATGTGTTTCACTCTCTGCTAGGATTTTAAAGTAGAAGGAATCTTTTGTTCTCACTGTTATATACTGAATACTACATATTTAAGTCATAATTTCTTTAAAGTTCTAAATATGGAGGAGCAATAGTGCTCTTTCTTCACCAACTATTCAATGATATTCCTTCCTAGATCTATTCTTTAGCTTGTCATTTAGTTTACTTCAGTTGGAGTTTTGAAGCTCTTAAGTGCCTACCCTTTAGATTTTTGGAGAATCGTGTATACTTTTCTTCAGTATGCGCTTTCAGAGAATTTTTCTTCATGAGTGGTTATGGATGTGTGAAATTTCTCTAATCTTTTCTTATTCAATGTTTTCAGATCTTCCAACAGAAAAGGAACCCCTCGACTGGAATACAAGAATGAAAATTGCAGCTGGTGCAGCTAAGGGATTAGAATATTTGCATGATAAAGCAAACCCGCCCGTTATATACAGAGACTTGAAATCCTCCAACATCCTTCTTGATGAAGGATTTCACCCAAAATTGTCTGATTTTGGTCTTGCAAAGCTAGGTCCAGTTGGTGACAAAACACATGTCTCCACGCGTGTTATGGGGACATATGGCTACTGTGCTCCAGAATATGCCATGACAGGCCAGCTCACTCTCAAATCTGATGTCTACAGTTTCGGAGTTGTCTTTCTTGAACTTATAACAGGGCGAAAAGCCATTGATAACACCCGAGGTCCTGGAGAGCATAATCTCGTTGCATGGGTAACCATTTGTTCATACCAAGTCTACAATTCTCAGTTGTAAAATAAATCTCTAGTTAGAGAAGCTTTTCTTCACACTTCCTCTCTTTTCATTATGTGCACTATTGGTCTGCAGGCACGACCACTTTTTAAAGATCGTAGGAAGTTCCCAAAAATGGCTGATCCACTACTGCAGGGCGGCTATCCAATGCGGGGGCTTTACCAAGCTCTTGCTGTTGCAGCCATGTGTTTGCAGGAGCAAGCAGCTACAAGGCCTTTAATAGGAGATGTTGTCACTGCTCTTACATACTTGGCTTCCCAAACCTATGATCCGAATGCAGCTGGTGGTCAGAGTAACAGAGTTGTTCCATCTACTCCTAGGCGCAAGGACGATCGAAGGAACATGGGAGATGGACTGGATAGCCCAGACGAGCCTGGACGAGGTGGACGGCATGGTAGCCATTCATACAGAAACTCACCTGATTTCAGAAGGAAAGATCCCTATAGGGACTTGGGTGCTGATGTAGAATTAGGGAGGATTGAAACCGGTAGTGGCTCTGGGAGGAAGTGGGGCCTAGATGGGTTAGAGCGACAAGAGTCTCAGAGGGACAGCCCTGTAAGCGCTGGGAGAGCAAGGGAAACGCCGCGAAATCGTGATCTAGATAGAGAACGTGCGGTGGCTGAGGCAAAGGTTTGGGGTGAAAACTGGAGAGAAAAGAAAAGAGCAAATGTGATGGGTGGTAGCTTTGATGGTACAAATGAGTAGATGCACTGACATGCCAAGCAAGATTTTCTTATCTTTTGAGGAAAGCAATGTTGTAAAGTTCTGAAGGTCATTGTAATGAAGAGAAGAAATTGCAAGGGTGCACATCATCTTCTACAGTCTTGGTTTGCATCTACCAAGGAAATAAGTGATCTTTCATCCTCCAACGTTGGCTGTTGTGTTCTTGTCATGTCATTCTTGTAGTCGAGTGGGATAAAAAAGGACACATAGGAAGAGAAAGGCATTGGAGGAAGGGAAAGGATAGTGTCATGATTTGGGGGCATTTACAGGTGCCCCCCCCCCCCCCCCCCCCCAGTAAAGTGGTTATGCAACTTCGTTGATCTTTGTATTTAGGTTCTGATGCTCATATTACAATGGGGAGTCAGAACCATGTGTAATTTTTGCCCCCATATGTTATACTCTGTAAGTGGGGAAATTAGTGGGTTTGGTTTTGGATGTTGTTTCGTAGTGTATTCATACAATCTCTTGTATGAATTCTTGAATCATGTTTCGGCTTATACAGAAATGTTTCATCCATTTGTTCTCTATGTACATGTCTCTTTTCAAGTTCATTTTAGAGAGCCTATTCCGCGCACCCGGGTGCGCGGCGCACCCGTCATCTCCACCATCAAATTTTTTTTTTTTTTTTTTCGCGGGTCAAAATCAACTGTGGATACACCTGGGTGAGCGGCGCACCCGGGTACGCTGTATAATTTCTGTTCATTTTAATAGTGATCTTATGTCATCATTGTTCAAAGTTACAAAACACAACAATGAAGATGTAGCATGTCGATTTTCATGGTTAAACTGTGTCATGAAGTTACTAGAAGCGGTTGCCCCAAAAGGAAGCCAAACTGGTAGGGTGGTAGGAATGACTCGTTCATAAGGTCTCTTTGGCAACTGAAAGTACTTGCATAGTTGCATTTGTTGAAGCTCTTGATTTGGCGATTTCGTTTCTTTCCTTCATAATTGTTTCTAATTCAAACTCGGTTTTGTTTCTAGGACAATCAGAGAGAATCATAGAGTACAAATATTGGCTAAGCAGCCATGAAGGTCCGAAGGAATCTGACCCTTCCACCTGAAACTAGAACCAGAAAGAAGAGCTAATTTGGCCAATTTGTGAGCAGCCATATTAGCCTCTAAAAAGGATGAGAGTAAAAAAAAAAAAAAAAAAAAAAAAAAAAAAAAAGGAAGAAAACAGGAAAAGTAGACAAACAACATCTCACATCCTCAAGAACTCTACCAAATAAGAGCCCCTCTCCAATTCTAATTTCGAACTCTCCAATCCGATTCAAAAACTATAGGAGCCAATTTGTACTCTGCTACCTACTCACAAGTCACAAGCAGCTCTGCCAGCCATTGCTTCCACACCAAGAGGACTGTAGACACTGCAACTCCCACTGTAGTACCAAGAGAGTCACGCACTACGACTGCAATATCACCACAATGAGCCAAAGTATCAAAACCACCATCCATAATTAGCTTTCAACCAAACCAGCAGCAGGAGGCACCAAAGGTTGACGCTACCTACAAGTACTCCCACGCCTTAGACTGACTGAGTTCGATGACGAAACAAAGCTTCTACCCTAGACTAAACTTCTACTTCAAAAAAGATCTGATTCAGGGTTCTAGACCTGATGGTGATGCATTTTTTATTTTATTTTTAAAACTTTTTATATAATAACTCACACTTTATATATATATATATATATATATATATATATAGACACACACAGGGCCTTCCACTAAGGGATCTTTTTTCTTGACATATATCAGGGACTTTTCGATAACAGAATCACATTTCCATCGTTCAATATGTAGTTCTATATGAGTAAATCATTTTTATAAATTTTCAGGAATTTTGGTGATCGTTAATGCATTTAAAACTACGTTTTATAATTATAAGCATGAACGGTTCAAGTTTGGCAGATTTGGTTCGTTCATTGATTTAATCTTGTTCGATACCTTAACTATCATCAAATTGGCTGAAAATTTGCAAAATTGATTTATATATAAGGACTAACAAACTGAATGGTGGAGATTCAAAAATATAATTGATATATATATATATATATATATCATATATAGAGGACCCTTCTATTAAGTGATCTTTTTTTTTTTACATATATGAGGGATGGGGGAGTACACCAACTTTTATAAAAACGATATGAAGTGCACATGTGCACTGTCCTTAAAGTGAGCACGTCTTTCCGTTTGCCACCATCCTGCTTCAACGATGGCGTGCCTCCACCCTAGAAGACTCCAGCAGCATCCCCGACCACTTTCTCTCTTCGGTGAGTCCGTTCTTTTTCAGTTTTCCGGCGAAATCACCCAAAACTTCAAATAAAGTCGATCTCACTGGAAACTGGAATTCGGCGGACTCACCGGAGAAGAAAAATGATCAGGGACGCTGCTGGAGTCCGCTGAGGTGGAGGCACATCGTCGTTGGCGCCAGAAGGTGGCGAACAGAGGGACGTGCACACTTTAAGCCAGTGCAGACGTGCACTCCACATCCGGCTTGTATATATATATAGCCCTTCCACTAAGGGATCACTTTTTCTGACATATATGAGGGATTAGGGATTACATCAACTTTTCGATCACAAAGTCACATCTCCACCGTTCAATATGTAGTTCTATATAAGTAGATTACTTCTATAAATTTTTAGAAATTTTAGTAATCGTTAAGACATTCAAAACTATGATTTATAATTATAAGCATTAACAGTTCATGTTTGGCAAATTTGGTTCGTTCATTGATTTAATCTTGTTTGATACTTTAACGATCACTAAATTAACTGAAAATTTACATAATTAATCTATGAGAAAAATGCACCAACAGTGTCTGAACTCTTTAAGGACTGTCAATATGGTACCCAAACTTTCAAATGTATCAAAGTGATACCTGGACTTGGTTTTTTGTACTAATGTCGTACCTGTCGTCACTTTCCGTCACAGCTCTGTTAGTTCATGTCACATGTGACGCACGTGACTGAAAAAAAGAGTAAATGACTGAGCTACCCCTTCAGTAGATGAATCAATGTCTCTGTAAACAAAACCTACAACAGAAACTCCCTACCTCTAGCTCTCAACCTCCAAAACCTACTCCCTTCCTCCTCCGCCACACCTAGATCCACCGTCCCAACTTCCACCCCCTCCTCCTCTGCTATGTTACGGCGTCGCCGCCGCCACCATCACCACGCACAACCCCATGTGCAAGACCAAAAAGAGCACGCGGGCAATTGAGCCATCCCGGAGCCCCCACAAGCCCCGAACCTCCAAGTCCTTCTCCTCCTCCCGCTCCAACCCTAACGACCCTTTCTTCGGCAACAACTCCACCAACTACGACAACTTCTCCAAATCCTCCACCGCCTCCTCCGTCGCCTCCCTCAAGTCCTCCCTCCCCAAAAACCCCATGATCTACGACACCTCCGAGATCTCCTCCTCCACCAACAACTTCCTCAGCCACCGCCTCTCCTCCTCCTCCACCTCCACCTCCACCTCCACCTCCACCTCTTGGCGCTGCACCCTCCGCGGCAAAGACGCCGTCGTCTTCCAGCGCAAGTCCCGCACCCCGATCGACCTCCCTGACCTACAGCAGAGCCTCTCCCTCATCTCCCGCTCCCACCACACCAGCCTCATCAAGCTCCTCGGCGCGTCTCTCTCAGGCAGCTACGTCTACCTCGTCTACGAGTTCGTCGACGGCGCCAACCTCGCTGACTGCCTCCGCAACCCTAACAATCCGAGCTTCACAGTCCTCTCCTCCTGGCTCTCCCGCCTTCAGATCGCCACCGACCTAGCTCACGGCCTCAACTACATCCACCGCTGCTCCGGCCTTGGCTCCGGTTTAGTCCACAACCACATCAAGAGCTCAAGCATCATTGTCACTTCGACTACACTGAACGCGAAGATCTGCCACTTCGGCACGGCGGAGCTTACAGGAGAGAGCAGAGCCAGGTCGAAGAAGGTGGAAGGAACAAGAGGGTATATGGCGCCGGAGTTTCAGCTCAGTGGTTGGGTGGAGAAAAAGTCATTTATGTCCTCAATTTCCAACTCACATGACCCGCACGTGTTTATCAATGACGGAACTGTGACGGAAAATGACGACAGATACGACGTTGGTACAAAAATACAAGTCCAGGTATCACTTTGATACATTTAAAAGTTCGGGTACCATATTGACAGTCCTCCAAGAGTTCAGACACTGTTGGTGCATTTATCTTAATCTATATATAAAGACTAACAAACCGAACAGTTAAGATTTAAAAATATAATAAAAAAATTAGTATAATCCCTCATCTCTCATATAAACTAAAATAAAAGATCCTTTAATAAAAAGGCTATATATCAGTAAGATTTGAACATGACCTATCCAGGCCACAGCTCCCTAACCAACACATGGTGATGCATTATTGTCCTGTCGATTCTTCACCATCAGAATCAGATTACCATAGACTATATCACAACACCATCTCACAATTTTAAGCATTACATTACAAGTTTTAGGACATCTGTGACCAAGTCTCTTGGGTTCGATGCCTATATGCTAGCCAGTGAGATGGGAGATTTGGATCACTAATTATCTATACTAATATCTATCACAAATATTTAAGCAGTTAACTTTAACCAAATCCCAATATACAGCTGTGAATTCAATTAAGCATTCCACTGATACATAGATGGGTGAATGTTCGACCCTGAATTATCCTAACATTAAGGAACCGACTACAAAATAACTCTAGCATCATGCTTCTCAAATACAGTCATCTGAGGTTTCCAAACCCCCACTACAAAATATACTTCAATTTAGAATTACCTCCTCCTCTTTCCCTACACATAGAAGCACACAATTTGGTTAATAGCTGCCACCACATCCTACCGGGATTAAATATCATCACAATTTGCAATTAGACAAAACAAACATACCGTGCTAACATAATCATCCATAGTTAATTGCTTCCTCTTCTTCATGGAAGAGGGGCTCTCAGTTGGCTGCCTACCCGTGCCACGCTTTGATGGTGTCATGTTCTGAAACATAACATGCAACAAAGCATTTATCAATTTGATATCATCTTTGATCTCAAGTTCACTAAACAATGGAAGCAAAAAAAAATAAAAAAATAAAAAATGCATGTAAGGGATGCATGAAACACAGATCAAACCTTAGCAAGCTTCTTCTCTTTGCGAGCCTGTCTCTCCCTCTCATCAACTTCTTGGTTCTCTTTCTCCACCAATCGAATTAGTGTATCGCATCTCCTCGCAAGTTCCTGAGTTGTGCGCGACTTCACAAACCAATCAAACCGAAACAAGGGTGACGTGCGAAATGCTGCTTTCAACTCATCCCAGTTGCCATACCCAAGCTTGTGAACCATGCATATCTGCATTGAGTAACAAACATGAATACTAGAGAAATTGAATATAAAGCATAAATTAGCAGCTAAAAAAGATGTTTAATGTTTCCAAGCTGTACCATGAAACGGTCACATTCTTCATTGTACAACTTCCCCTTGTTCTGACCATATGAGATCTTCAGTTCTAGCCATGGATTCTTGTAGCGATCCAACTTTTTCCCAATAGCTTTCATTATCTCATCCTTGCGAGAAATTCGAGCCTCACCTCTTTCAATGTTCTTGATGATCCTATCATAATCTGAAAGCATCAAAGGGAATCACTAGTTTAGATTGATTTTATCAAAGCTACAAAAATTCAGAAACAGTAGATTTAACAGTCACTTGTACCAGACTGAAAAAAAAAAGCCACTTGGAGTGTCCTCTCAATTCAGTGCATCTCACAAGTCATACTCATACCCAATAAATAAAAACCAACTCAAGTACCTCAAGCATCTAGCTTTTGTTTCAGTTTAACTAATAAAAGACCTACTCTAAATTTGCTCGCTCAGATATCTCAGGTTGGGGGTAGAAGAGGCTTAAAGAGGGTGGTTGATTAACAAAAGTTTCACCATGCAACACAAATAAGGCGAAGCATTTAACAGGAAGTAGGCTCAAGCAATACCAGTCATTTGAGATCAGGTCATAGGCTCCAAACTCGAGCCAGATGACCGAATTTAAACTTCTGTTGCATATATTTGACTCAAAGAAACTACAAAATACACTACATTCTCAAAATCATGCTTTCAATAAACTACACACATTACTTAACGCAAATGATTGGATAGAACTTACCATTTAATTCCTTGTATCTCTCTTTGAAAACCTTTGCATATCTTTCAACTTCCTCCTCTGTTTTCCCCTCCATCTCGGCAACAATGCTTTGTATATCACTTCGCCCATACTTCTCACAGGCCCTGATGAAGGTATTGAAATCTCTTCTACTCCAAGAAGAGAATCCCTAAAACCCACCAATAATCAAACTCAGTACAGCAACCTTAGATGAGCCTCAACTACACCAAATTTTTCTACAAGACACCTAAATCTATATTTTAAGTACCTCTTCTAATAGACGTTCCTTTTCTTCCAGTTCTTCAGCAGTCAATGGATCTCCAACTTCTAAACATTCAAGATACAGTTAGCAGAAATAATAGAAAAAACACATCAACACATGCCTACAGGGAAAACAATAAGTACCTTCTGGTTCATCCACTTCTATAGTTGTGTCCTTCAACTGATTCTTCTGATGATTTTGCTGAGAATGTTAAGGACAAAAATCAGATAAAATGATCTGCAGATGTGTAAACTCTCAAACCATAATATGTGCCAACCAGAAAGAAAAGGAGTATAGTTCACTTATACACACCATGAGGTAGCGTACTTCCTTTTCATACAGCTCACTCAGCCTTTGTGTGTTGAAAAATTGAAAATCATGTCTGAAGAGAAGGAAAGAATAGATATAAACATTCAAGATATTAGATAACAGAGAACAGATAACAGTCAACAAGAAACCAGCATCAAGAGGTGCTTACAACTGAGGCATGCGTGGAATTCGAGGCTCTTTGGGTTTTACTGGAGCACCTTGGCGCATTGTTTGCTTAAAGTATTCTGATTCTGAGTAACTAATAGTAAAAGAACAAATAATCATATTCAGACAATGATACACAACTCATGCAGAACAAGAAGCCAAGAGATAGAACACACTTACTTCCTCTTCCGCTCTCTCTTTGGTGGTTCAATCCAGTTTTCACTAACTATCTTCTTGAAGTCAAACTTATCATCCTTCATCAGGTCAATAGGGTAAAATGAGAACAAATGAACACATAAAGTGAGCAGTAAATCACAAATATGAGTCACAAAGTTATAGTAAGTTGGTAATGCACAAGAAACACTGGAACAAGAACATGTGAACAGTCTACCTTCTCATCATCAAAGTCGTACAATTCAGCAGCTGCAGAAACAACATCAATATTAGAAACATTTCATAGTTGAGAAACCAAAACAATGTGTAAATTTTTGGTTAAGACAATGTGTAATGCAATAACAAAAATATGGAAAGTAAATTAAACCAAAACACGGAAACATTTCATAGTTGAGAAACATACTATCATCCATCTTAAATTTAATCGCGTCCTCGGTAAATTTCTTCATCTTCGCATCAAGCTCAGCAGTTGCCTCTTCTCCTTTCGCAATGATTCTATCAATGTCCTCATCGGTAATTGTGCTATCCTTGGAACTAAAAACCATTTCAGCACCAAACCTTACCATTTGAAGTAGATCATCTTTATTAACAGCTGCATCAAAAAAGACAAATATAAGGGAATTAAATGTTGAATCATGGGCTCTTTTAATAATGTCGGTCTCTTAGAAGTTTATTTGCTTACTTTTTTGCTCAGCTAATCGTCCTTGTTGAATCACCAGAGCATCAAGGGCAAGCTTTTTATAAGCCCTCTCTATCACTTTTTCCTCAATGGTATACTGAAAAATATAGAAAAGATAAAAAATTAGGGTACACCAACACTGCATAGCTTGAAATGTATAATGTCAGAACATAAACATACCTCAGTGCAGAACCGGAACACTTGAACTTCTTTCTTCTGACCAATCCTGTGAGCACGATCTTGTGCTTGGAGATCAACTTGAGGGTTCCTATAACACGTGCAAAGAATTATCAGCGCAACCATCACTATCACTACAGAAACTGCGGAATATGCTCACCAACCATTATTAAATGACAGGTATAGACATTCAGACAGATCAGTCAAAATTACTGAAAAAGAACCTTCTGAGAATGCTCACCAATCACTATCATAAAGGATGACTACATCTGCAGTAGCAAGATTGATACCAAGTCCTCCAGCTCTAGTTGATAGCAAGAATACAAATTTCTCACTTCCAGGCTTATTGAAGGCATCAATTGAAGCATCACGGTCTTCACCACCGGTATTTCCATCAATCCGACAATAGAGGTATCCTTTAAACATTAGATAATCTTCAAGAATATCTAGCAGCCTTGTCATCTGATATGAAACCAAGAACCATAAACTAAATGATACAATATTCTTAGGCATGCATAGCAGCTCTGTAGCATATATGATTACAAGCATTACAAAGTTTTATAGAAAGTAACCAACACAGACCGATACTGACCTGAGAAAATATTAGGACCCTAGAATCACGCTCTTTCAACTTGGGAAGTAACTTGTCCAAAAGAACCATTTTACCTACAATGAAGAACAAACAAAGATCAGTTCAATGATCACAATCAAACATCATGTATCAACAAACTCAATGGCCTGAAACATGTTGATTACCAGCATTTGTAATAAGATGGCCTCCAGTTGTATAAGGAGGCCCAGGCTCAGCACCTTGGAAAAGATATGGATGATTACAGCATTTACGAAGCTGCATAGCTATATTCAAAAGACGCTTACGTTCTCCGCCAGCATTAACAACTTCAAGATCTTTCTGCAGTAAAGCCTTATAGTACTGTTTCTGCATTTGCGACATGCCTACTTTAAGTATAGTTTCCTTTTTTGGAGGCAAACCTTTCTCAACATCTGACTTCAACCTTCGGAGAAGGAATGGCCGGAGGACCTTAGAGATAACATAAATGCAGGTAAGATATTGCAGTAATAAAAGAAGGAAAACCGATACTCAAAAGCTGAATAGAATTTAGGCCTACCTTGTGAAGCTGTTGAACAACCTCCTGCTGGTCATTTTCACCAGATATTTGAAACCATTCATCAAATGTTTCGGCAGAACTAAATATCTCTGGCAGAAGAAAGTTGAGCAGAGACCATAGTTCATGAAGATTATTCTGCAAGTTATAATGCAGGGAGAAAAGAAATATTGCTGTTACTCCATAACGATCAAAACTGAACTCAGTTTACACTCCAAACAAGTATATACAGTATTTTTCTTCTTTCATTTTTAAATATATCCAGGAAAACAAAGAAATTTCGAGCGGAGTTCAATATAAGAAAGATTTAAGAAAAAACCATCAGATCAAACAGATTGTATCATCACACCTGAAGCGGCGTGCCCGTGATTAGAAGACGGTAGTTGGTATTATACAGCCTCATTGTTTTCGAAAGCAGTGAATTCTCATTCTTGATTCGATGGGCTTCATCGATGATTATATATCGCCAGCTGAAACGTCGTAAGCAATACTTTTCTTTGATGGCCATTTCAAAACTTGTAACACAAACATCAAACTTCCCAGCAACCAGCAAGTCCTCACGTATGTGTTTCTGCAAGATTAAAAAGTAGTGAATAACTGAGCAGAGTATAATCCAAATATAGATTTCACTAATGCCAACTTATTAGAATGACTTACTCTTTCATCAGGATTACCGAGAAACTTCACAGCACGCAACACAGGACAGAAACGCCGAATCTCATTCATCCAGTTTCCAAGGGTTGACTTTGGAGCGACAACCATATGAGGGCCAGTTATTCCTCTGAATTCATGCAGGTAACCCAACAAGGATATGGTTTGCAAAGTTTTACCAAGACCCTGGTGACATAGGACAAAACTTACTTATCTCGCTCCTGCTTAAATAAAGTTTCTCATATCATAAAGCAACAGTAATGAATGATATGATATAAAATAAAAAAATAACTGTGAGACATTACAACTGAAAAACAAAAGTTAAGTACATGGATCAACACAAACAGAACAATCCAGTCAATCCTAAAAGGCCACCACTTGGTGCTTACCATCTCATCTGCAAGGATTCCATTTATGCCATTTTCATAGAGGCGTATGAGCCAGTTTAATCCAGCCAGTTGGTAATCCCTCATCTTCCCCTGAATACCTGCACACACAAAAAATAACAATTGTCAAATTTCAAGCTACACTTATTCAACAATGTCATCCTCTATACACACACCAAAAAGAATTGTGGAAACTTTAAGCTAAATATCCAAGTGTAACAAAAAAAATAAAAATAAGAAAAATCTCTCACATGAAGGTTGTGTCAAGAGCCGTGTGGTTCCGGTCCCAGTTAATTCATCTTCTTCCTCTTTGAGGCATTCTTCATCTTCTTCTTCTTCAGTCTTTTTTGAAGCATGGCGCCCCCTGAGTATGGATAAATGAAAAGGTGAGCATGATTCAATCTAATGCACTCATGCTGTTAGTTGCAACCAATTGAAGACTTTTGTCCTGTTTATTGTAGCAATTATAACGTGACATTTTGGTTATTATTTGTTCGTCTTTCTCAAATGTAATAAATTGGAAGCGTAATAATTGTTAACCCAACACACTACCAATTAGGAATAGACATGACTTCAAGTGATAAACATACCTTCCCTTCCCCTTCTTCTGGGATGCAGATGGATCACCTTTGGCAAAATGGGCAAACAACTCTGTTTGCTGCAGAAGATACTGCAACCGTCCCTTCCCCCTATTGTTCTGTCATCAGACCACCAAAACCAATAAGCTCTACCAACATATATTATAGACTACAAATAGTGAGTAACAATCACATGTAGAACATACTAACCATGTCAGCATCCACAGCTGCATTTTGTGCGTCTAATATTTCCTGAATTTTTTGCTTCTTCATCTGTTCCATGCGTTTAAGCCTGGCCTTCTCGCGTTTGCTCACTTCAGCATTGCTTTCATTACCTCCATCCTGCAGATCAGTCGTGTACAACAGAGCAAATGATGAGGGATGAAAAAGTGTACACAAAATGATTTGGGCAGTAAACCAGCAAACTTCAAACAATCAAACTCAAGTGCACATGAATTAAACTGTATCAAACATTCAAATGAATTCCTTGTAAAACTCTTAAAAACGAACCAAAAATACCACCAGTCTATGCTATGGGGAACATGATTTATCAAGAAAAGACGCAGGAAGAAAGCTACAGCCTAGCAAAACAGAAGGAAAAAAAAACAACAAAGGCAACAATATCGATATCAAGAAAAGACGCGGGAAGAAAGCTACAGCCTAGCAAACCACAGAAAAAAAAACAACAAAGGCAACAATATCCACACCAGAAACTCTAAAAGACTAAACAACTGCACCACTCCAATTTGTTACCAAAAAAATCAAATGCTCAGTTCTAGCTTCCGAAAAGGTATATGCAGAAGAAATAAATTCAAAAACCCCAATCACAACACCCAAACCTAACCAATCCCTAAACCACTACTCCCCAACCCAACAAACATCACAAAATACTAAAGCAAACAACTTAATGCCAGCGCCAAACCTCAGATCCAACCAAAACAAACCGGAAGGAGAGAATCAAGACTATACCTCATCCTCTTCCAACTCGTCGTCGTTCTCAGCCGGGGCCGCCTCGTCATCGGAGCCGTGGGAGTTGTCATCGGCGGCCTCTCCGTCTTCGGAGTCGGCGGTGCGAGCGACGGCCTCGAGCTCCTCCTCGTCCTCTTCGTTGTTGATCGGCTCCTCCTCCTCGGAATTGGACATGGCTTCGTCGGAAGAGACCGGCTTCGGGGGTCGCGCCATGGATTCCGAGATCGAGGGTTTGGTTTTAGGGAGAGAGCGACTGAGAAAAGGGCTGGATTTTTGGGTGTGTAGGGAAAATGTGGGAGACTACTTTGGCCCAGTTTGGTACAGCTGATTCTCAATTGACATGAGGACAACCACGAGCCCTCAGATTTAGAAGGTGCGGTTTCTAAAATAAGCTAGCGTGCAAGTAAAGCTGTTGAGTGTTTGGTAAACTGGCTTTTGTAAGTGTTGTAAATGGTATAAGCAGAGGCAAACTGTTTGGTAAACTAGTTTTTTTAAAGAGCTTTAAACTTGTAAATGACCAGTTTAACCTTAGAATTTGTTTTTGCCTTATTTTTTGGTAATGTATTATAACATAATTGCTCTTTAATTTTATGTCTATATAGATTTTGTAGAATATACTTAGAGTTTTATAAATCATGGTTACCAAGAGAATAATATTAAACACTATCATAAGTATATGAATTACATTAAACTCCATACAATTATAATAATTTGCCTTTCTTCGGTACAAAAGAACCACCATAAATTTCATATTGCCTTCAAACATTCATATTACGTGCACTCATCAAACGAAGACCTGTATAATCAAATCTCTACACATATTAATCATACCTACTAATAATACAAGCTTATTGTTTTCAAAGAAAAGACACATCAACATAAGTTTACAAAGTTCAATCATGCTTATTGTGTTCAAATGAAACATAAATATATAGATAATAATTCATAATTGTTTTAAAGGAAAGACACATGTTTGATTAAGTCTTTGATTCTTATATCTAAAGATCATCCCGATGAACATAGACAAACATCAAACCAAACAAACATCACAATAACATCTCTCTATTTTTTTAATTTGCTCATCTCATATTGCAGCCACGCCAACCTCGTGTTAGTATCTTCCATAATGCTAAACATCTCTCTTTTCTCTTGGCACACAAACAAATCCGTGGCAAAGAACCACAATGGAGAACAAGGCTCGCCACCCGGCAACGAAATAACATTCTTCATCACATCTTTGATGCTAGTGCCTCCCTTAGCAATTGAAGTTGCGGTACTTCTGCTCTCAATTGCCTCACACATTCTATTAATTTTGGTAGCCATAAGAGCAGCACCTCCCACCTTCCCCTTTTTTGCAGCCACTCCCTTACCTTTTTCAATTCTCTCACTTCTTTTTCTTATACCTTGGGTAGATGTAGGCTGAATATCGTATGAATCACCACTTTCTTGAAGGTCTTGTTCATTGTCACAGTGAACCGAACTTGTTGGTTGAGGTAGTGAAGAACCTGGTGTACAAGCATACCTACCAGTGGCTACAACTCCTGAAAATAACTTATCCAACTTGTCTTCAAACTCAGGTGTAATTCCTTTTTTCTGTAACTTAGCATACTCCTTGTTCTCCTACACAAAATAAATAGATTTGTTAAAACATGTTCCAGTAACAAAATATGAAAGTAATTGAAAAAATATGATAAAATAGAGTACAAACCTTGATTTTCTCACGCCACCACTCTTCGGATGCATCTATAGTCTGGAGCCTGTGATCCCAACCAAGACCGGTCTGTTTACCCTTCAAGTCTTTCCATAGTTTCCACTGCTCTTTAAGATTATCCCACTTGTTTTCATTTGTTTTTTGGTGTATAGTTTACCCGTTTCTTTTTCAAAATTACGTATCACATTCTCATATCCCTCTTTACTAAGATGAGTGTTTGGAAGGTTATTATTTTCCACCTCCTTCATACACAAGTCACAAAATATTTGTATTAATTGTTCGCTCCAAACAGCCGACTCTTTTGCCATCTAGCACAAATATAAGCAAAAATAAATACAACACACAATCCATTTTGTTCAATGTCTTTTACGTCGAATTGTACCTCATATATTTTATAGTATAAGCTGTTCAATGCTTTTGTAACTCGCTGAACTAGAAGCTGCTCAACTCGATGTTGCTGCTGCAGAAATTAAACAGCAGCAAACCACCCAAGAAGCTAAAATTGCCCCCCAAAATAGCACCAAGCAGATTCGCTTATTCTTTCCTGCTCTAAGAACGGTAATGCGCCCTGCTTTACTTTCATTCAGCCTGCCTATCCTAGTATGTATCTATGTATTACTCATGTGCTTCTTTAATCTTTAACTTCATATGTATAACTAACTGGATAGGTGAAAGCTTTGACCTTCAGTGGAACTGGCAAGCACAAATATAGTTTCCAACGTCTTCAGGTTCCTTCTCTCCCCCTTCATTTTTGTGACTGCGAAGAGCATGATGTGTCTAACCCTTCTCCTCACCAACTAAACCAATCATCTGACCATGTTATCAATGCCAAAGAGCTAACTATTATGAATGAAGTAATGGACAAGCTCTTACAAAAGCAAGTAGAACATGTTTCTGACGATGCTGAACTCAATACTACTCAACACCATCATGAATCAGAAGCCAAGGAAGATGACATCATCATTAATATTGTGCCAACTAAACAAGATGATGAATCAGTTAAGGTTTTAAGCATGCATGATGTTCTGCAGGTAACATCAAAACCTTGTTAAAATGCAGCAGTGTAACAAGTCTAAATTTTGGGAGTTTTATTGCTTATTCTTGTTACTGTTTGCAATTTTTATGAAGATAGATATATTTGTTGATCATATAACAACCAAGCATATAGGATCGAAAACAATTTACAGCCCTATGTCATACAAGTGATACAACCTATCACAGTATCAAAATTAAATTGCATTCATCTGCATAAAATTGAAGTTCTTATTTCCAATTTTATAACACAGAAACAAAACAAAAAAGCATACTGAAAAACATAGTCAATAACACCTAAACCATAATTTTTGGTATTCGAATCCATAGCTGAGATGATTAATCCTAACAGCAACAAAACATGAATAAGAAGAAGGAAAGCTACGAGATAAACAAACAGCAGGGCTTGGGATTATATAAATTTGACAGGATATCATCATCATCATCATCTCCAACTAAATCAAAAGAGTAAACAAGAAAACAACTTAAACAGGGGAAATAAAGGAATATTTCCAAACCCAGAACCACCAAATTCATGGAGAAAAAAATAAAATAAAACAGGAACTAAGAGACTTGACACTGGTTGTTAGCAATATTTCCAACCCCATCTCTTCTTATTGCCAAAACTACTAAGTTGAAGTAGTAAAAGTATTGAAACCCCCGTACTGCTTTTATTAGACTCCAGAGCAAACCCAACAAGTCAACTTAACCTCCAACTCTTCCAACCATTCATCTGTAACAATAATTCAGCAGTAAACACATCCAAAACATAAATCAAACCCAGAAATGTGAACCACCAGTAACCACCGCCACTACCGCCAAACACAACAGCATATCAACACTGCCCAAAATCATCAACTCCTCCAATCTAGAATTCAACCACAACCAACAATGAAATTATGTTCCAAGGCTCTATAATTATTAAAATAGCAATTCAGAACCAATCATTATCAGCACCGCCGTACACGGCAACAACCCCGGTAATGAACACTGCCCATAATCCAAATCCTCCCAAAATCAATCCAAACTTGAATTCAATTATACAGAGAAGTAAAAATCGATCAATAGACCAATCATGATACCTGAAACGAAACCAATACTTGACAGAAAACACCAAGAACACCAGCTCACCCATCAAATCACAAAGCCTATAAACTCTAGCTCTCACAAGCTTAAGGTAAAAACCCGGAGCAGCAACATTACCTTTGATACCCAAAGAGGTCTGACCCGACCCGACTGCCGTCAAAGCGTGCTCGATCTGCACAAGCTTCCCTGAAGAACTGCGCAACACAAAATCCTAAATTAACCAACAATCACAAAAACCCAGCCAAATTGAGAACCCTGGTTAATCGGATTTACCTGAAAGGTGAGCGAAAACGAAGGGCAGAGGGAGAAGAGAGAACGGAAAGAGAGCTGAGAGAGAACGGGAAGAGAGCTGAGGGAGAACGGCTAGGTTAAGCGAGAAGGGCAGTCTTGACTGAGAAAATTTCATTAATGAACAGTAACCAGCGCCACAGTGCTTTGGAAGCGCTTCAGGCTTTCAGAAGCACCTATCAGCTGGCTTTGGCTTTTGGACTGAAAACAGAGGTGCTTAAAAGCAAAGCCCCTCATTTTGTGGTCAACCAAACACAAAACTCTGCTCAGCTTAAAAGCAAAGCTGAAATAAGCCCAAACAAACAGGGCCTTTGGCTTTGGGGTATTTATAGATTTAGTGATGGCCGTGGGATTATAAAAGCTGAGATGTGCGGCTGAGAAGAGTTGGGTGTGGGAAATATGAGAATTTCCCGCCAATAATAGGGAAACGTGAATTCCCGCCCATGTATCTGAAAAAAGAATTAATTTTTATTTTACATTTCTTCATTGAGAAGAGATCTTGATTTTAGTTAAAACTGTAATTGTAACTGTAATTTGTTTTGTTTGTACGGAATATGAATGATTTGAGATCGAAATAACGAAACTTGAAGTGTTTGTTTGTCAATAATTGCCGATATCATGTTTATTTATTAACTGAAATAATAACGGCTTGATCTTTATTTTGTTATTCAGCCACATTAGAACGACATACTTTTAGAATCACAAAATGAAAAATCATACCATAGAGATATAAGTACGGATTACTTAGTACTTTTTCTAAATTTGCAAAACTAGAGATTAGTAGAAAAACATTAAACAAGATGTGTGTTTTAATATTGTCCGCTAAAAAATTTAGGGTGCTGAAAACACACCTTTTTTAACATTTCACACGCCCCTTATGTTGCTTTTACTAAAATACATTTATCTCTTTCTCTGCCTCCTCCTCCCTTTGTACAAACTAAAAGTCTCTCTCTCTCTCTCTCTCTCTCTCTCTATATATATATATATATATATATATATATATATATATCTCAAATACAGCAATACTGACTTTGCTGCCGAAAACATCCTCGTATCTTCGCCCAACTTGTGATTTCAGGGAGAGAATGATACATATTGACTTTGTTGGAGACTTGCACGCCAGAAACTTCCCCATCGGAGATGATCTCGGCAACAAACCTTTAATTTTTTGAAAAGTAAAAGACTCACTTCAATCCGTACGTACATCAAAACTCATCACCAAAACTCAAAACCCAAATTAGAAGCTTGAACCTTTCCTGATTCTTGAATAGTCCTCATATAACCCATTAAATCAAAGTGATATAATTTCCTCAAATACTAACAAATCCCACCGAAAAATGAACTTAGCCTAAAATAATCTTTCATGTATATCCCAATTATTTGAGGTTTAGGGAAAGAAAAAAACCTATTGAATAAATACACAACTTTCAGGGCCATAGGAAACCCTAGGGTTCCACATGCGGCGGCGACCTCTTTTCGATGAGTCGTCTTGCTTGGGTGACGGTGCAGACAAGCGCGTAAAATGAACTCAACCTAAAATAATCTTTCATGTATATCCCAATTATTTGAGGTTTAGGGGAAAAAAACCTATTGAATAGCTACACAACTTTCAGGGCCATAGGAAACCCTAGGGTTCCACATGCGGCGGTGACCTCTTTTCGATGAGTCGTCTTGCTTGGGTGACGGCGCGGGCAAGCGCGTAAGCAGCTTGAGACAACGTTGGTCTTCTGGATTTGGTGGCAGCAACTCACGGCAAAGAGGCTGTATCGTTGGTCGAGCAAACATAGGAGAGGTTGTGGCTGGTTTGGTGTAGTGGCGACGGTTAGAGACAAAATGAGATCCGTCTTCCGGGTTTGGTTTTCCTCGTCAGGAGGCTATAGCGGCTCCGGGATTTGTTTGGTTGTTTTTGAGTTTGGATCAGATCCATTCTCAGTTTGTTAGACTTTGACTTAGATCAGGACATGATTGCTTTAGCTAGAAGGCAAAGAGGTAACTAATTTCTAGCATTTGGTCAAAGGAAGTCGGGGTTGGTGATGGCGGAGGCACGAGGCCATTTCGGAGATGGGTGGTTGGTAACGGCGGTTTTGGTTCAGCCATTTCTCTTCTCATGAGGACAAAGCCCCCTACATGATATGATCAGAGGGTTCCCCTTTTCGTTGATGGACAAGTATACTGTTGGGTCTCTAGGTCTCAAGTTAATGTTTAGGTCTTTGGTTGTGTTCATGTAGGTTCATTGCTTTCTAGTTGTATTTGTCTATTTTTTTAAACGGTTTTTTGTGGTTTTCCCTTTTAGTTTTAGTGTAAGAGAATAAAGAGTATACTATTGATCTTGTATTGGAGTTCACTCCCTGTCTGACTTAGCAATAGTTGGTCGTATGACTTAATATCAATGAAGTTATTCATTTACCTCAAAAAAAAATCCCACCGAAAATGAAAGAAAATGTAGCTTACATTTGAGAGGGGCTACCATCTTTCTTTGCTTCAGTGTGGTTTTGTCAACCATATTGGGTTAGAAAAAAAACACACAAATTAGAAGTGGGTCTCTCTCAACGATAGAGATTAATTGTGGTTTTAGGGGTCGGATGAAATGGGTAATATTCTTATTGTCGTTCATGAATTGTTTTAAGGGTCTCTCTTATGACATGAATTGTTTCAGTTAGATTTCATTGTCGTTCAATTGAGAAAGAGAGAGAGAGAGAGAGGAGGGGTATAGTATTGGAAGAAAAAATATAATCAATTGATAAAGAACTAATAAAAAATACAAAGTAGAATGTAAAAGAGAATGATTGGAATGAAAAAACAATAGATCAAGCCAACTATTCATACAATCAAGTATATCATGCAATTAAAAACCAACCAAGTGCAACATAAACGATCGATTTTGAGAAGATAGAAGAGAATGATTGCAATGATTCGGATCCACAAACTGTGTCTGACCTCTTCTATATATATTATATTTGAGATTACAATTACATAACAACCTGATAAAGCTATAATCTATCTAGAAAGACAAGAGTTGCTTATCTGATACATCACTATTTTTGTCACATTGAACAAAAAGGAAATTGGCCTCATAGACTTCATAAACCATTGACTATGGCGGTCTGTTTCTTATTTTTCTAAACTGTAAACTACCAGAGTTTCATCAAACATGTAAAGCAACAACTTTATTTTACCATCACCATGAATATCACTGTCTAAATCTAAGAAACTGAGAAGAAATTATCCAACTTGATCGAGCCTGATCAGAGCCAAAATGCAAATAAGTTGTTCTAACTTTTTTATGTGTAACTTTACAAATGTAAAACTAACAAGATTATCGATCAGTAGGGCTAATTGTTCAAATCGGGTTTGACGGCGCTCCATTGCTCATTGTTTCCAATTGGCTTCCTCAAAAGATGATCATATTTTGTCTTGTCACGAGCTTTCGAAAGATTGATAGTGAGTATGAAATCATCATCAATAAAATTCTTGAAGAGGCATTCCCATTGTTGGTTATTGGAAACTGGCATCCACCAAAAGATTGCAACATTTCTTCTCATTGTCGATTTTTGTTTTGGAAACCAAGGAGAAGTCATCAGAAATGGCATCAAACTTCAATCTTCTTCTTTGAGTTGGACACCGCTTATCTTTGTAATGACTTACTCCTCTTGTGTCAAATGTAAGAAACTAAGAAGCAATAACATTGCCTCTGATTCCAGCCGCCCAGCACAACGTTGAAACAAGCAGAAGAATTGTGGCCTAGCTTGGAACGAGCAGAAGATCCCTGATCTATTTAGAGATTGAAGAAGCTGCGAGAGTCTCCATTGATTCAGTCCTTGCTCAAGTGTCCCGGATGATAGTGCTCTCAACATATCCTTTTTACGGGCTTTGGCTTAGCTTTATGTTTAAACTAATGTGTAACCAAATTATTGGGAAAGTTTGCTACATTGTTGAAATAGTGGGCCCATCTCTTAACTTAGTTCAACCAAATTAGTTGGTTACTACCCTTCTAGAAAGGTAGAAGATGTCATTGTTTAAGAGGACACACATACTGTAAACAATAAACAAGCAAAGTTATTCCTAATGCTTTCTATTCCCTAATGTGATGTTGACACCTATTTTCATCCATGAAATAAGAGAAATGCGGACGTCTGCTTCCGATCCTCTATACATATAGACCTGTTCTAAAGCGCTTGTCCGTGAATTTGTTAAAATGCGGATGAACACGTGTTGGACAGCTGATAAACCTACTTTCTGTTTGGTCCTACTCAATTTCCACTAACAAGTCTTTTTTCTTTTCTAACATACATGATGTATAAATGAAAGGGATGATGTTGACCTGTTGCAAACGGTTGCGCATGTTTTTTTTACTATGTACTTTAAAGGATTAATTTCAGTTTACATTTCTGAGGTTTGGGGTTAACATCGTTTCACTCCCTATACGTTTAATTTTGAAAATGTACCCCATAAAGTCTCTAATTTTCATAAATCAAACACAATTGCTAAAATTTCGTCCAATTTGGAAGTTAAATGATAGAATGAAATCTTAGGGAAAAAAAAGTCTTAAAAGATGATTTATGTTGTTATAAGACTATTTTAGCCCTTTTAGTGAGTTATGAAGTCAAAATTGACATCCGAATTAGACAGAATTTCAGCAATTGGGCATGATTTATGAAAATTGAAAACTTTATGGGTTAAATTTTCAAAATTAGAAGTATGGGGAGTGAAACGATGTTAACCCCAAACCTCAGGAGGGTAAACTGAAATTAATCATACTTTAAATTATTATTAACACCTAATTAAAACATTCCTTAACTTATGAATTTGTTCTCAGTTTTTGTTCTCATATATGTTTTCTAATACAAGACTGAGTTCTTAAATCCACGTTGTACATTCGTTCGCAATCTCGTACGATCTTGTTTAACTTTTCTATGAAACGCAAACAATTTTTTCAGAAAATTGATGAAATAAGTTAAAAGATCAATGTCGTTGGTATATAGAGATATCTACAAGAACAAAAACTTGGGTTTGACAAATTCTGAGAACGTTGATTCATTAGCAATTTTGTACATCGTGTTAAACTGCCAATAAAACGCAAACAATCTTCTTAGAAAATTGATGAAATAAGTTAAGAGATCAATGTCGTTAGTGCGTAGAGGTGTCTAGAAGAACAAAAACTTGGGTTTCGGCATATTCTGAGGAAGTTTCGGCAGATGGACCCACTATCTTCATGTCTCTTAGGAATTTGTTTATTGGTGTCTAGATGAACAAAATAGAGGTCACAAGAAGAACAAAATTGATGAAACCCAAGTTTTTGTTCTTCTTAGGACCCCTATACATCAACGACATTGATCTTTTAACTTATTTCATCAATTTTCTAAAAAAACTGTTTGCGTTTTACTGACAGTTTAACACGATCGTACAAAATTGCGAACAAATCTTTGGTTTCTAAAACAAAAATTGACAATAAGAAGAAAGGTTGCAATCCTTTAAGGATGTCGGTTGCCAATAACCAAGAATTTCATTGATAATGATTTCATACTCACTATCAATCTTTCGAAAGCTCGTGACATGCATCAACGACTTGGTTGCATGTATTGCTTATATACTATGATTCCTATCATAGAAGGTGTTTCGGTGTGATTTCTGAGGGGATGAATCACACAAAATGCGAGAAGAACACCATTTTCAAGACTCATAACTTGTCAATCATGAATAAAGAGCGTCAGAGGGAATACCGGGTTTACTAGCCTTCGACCCTCAGATGTCTAAGTCAGCCACATGAGAATAGAGATAAGGTGTGAATAGGGTGGAGATGGAGACTTACCCAAATGAGAGGTGGAAACATGTATTTATAGAAATAGGGTGAATGCACCCTAAAAATATCACTTTGCCCTTATTGAAAAGTATATTACTATTATACCCTCAAGGGATAGTATAGGTTTCTTGGGCTTAGTTAAGGCCCAAGCCCGTTTTATGTGGCAATATGTGTCTTTTTAGACGAGTATGACATATGTTTTATCTCTCATATATGATGTATTAACAAGTCCCTAAGTTCGCGGTCAAGAGACTCTCTTGCGTTGCTATAGAATATCAGGAGTACGAGTCTTGCATGGAGACTTTATCTGATATAATATCAGGAGTACGAGTCTTGCATGGAGACTTTATCTGATATAATATCAGGAGTACGAGTCTTACTAGTGGCGACATAACCAGTCCCCCAAGTCCCCATCCAAGGGAGGGGATGGACTGGCTCCCTCTAAGTGGGGTACGTCATGTGTTGCTATAGCTCTGTCATATTATGAGAAATCGTGATGTCATGATATCTTGCCCGGATATAGACACATGATTGTGAAACACTGGGGTCGTTGCTCCCATGTAGTGTTCAGAGATTGAGGGCGATTAGGGGTCGAAGTTTTAAGTACCGCTTGATGCCAGATGTGGGAACGCTGGCGAGCATCTCTCGTGGGTAACAGGTACTAGCATGTTTGTATGCCTTAGGCGTTTAATAGTCTTTGATTTGTATCAGCTATATGCTCTAGCTAGCTGAGCTATTCCAGCATGTGTTCCAAGGGGAGATTATGGTGACATATTTTGTGGTTGCCTCTAAATGAGTGCTAGAATGCCTACGTATGTCAAGACCCGCCCTGAATTTCACCCTGAAACCCGATAAAACTATATCGTGTATTGTTAGCAACATTGAGAAGCAAAAACCATATTATGCTAGCAACATCAACTTCTGAAATAGTAGCAACCACACTTCCTGGTGGGAGAACAACTCAGGTTTAAAATTCCACTAGATCCTAAAAGATCTTCCACATGCTCTATTAATAAACAATCAGATTTAACAGAATTAATACGAAGATCATCAGCTATTATTCGTGATGAGGCACCAATGATGCATAAAAATGTGTTCGGAGCTCTGAATCAAGTTTTGAAAGATATAACAAAAGTTCAATTACCATTTGGAGGCAAAGTAATTATCTTTGGCAGCGATTTCCGACATATTCCACCGGTTGTCCCTAAAGGTACAAGGTCAGAGATGGTCCAAGTCAATATGATTAATGCTTCATTTTGGAAAGATGTGCAAATACTCCATTTACTACAGAATATGAGATCCATCAACGATCCACAATTCTCAGATGTCTTACTTAAAGTTGGAAATGTAGAACAACCATATGTGACCGAAGACATGATATAATTACTGTCATGTATGGTTTTACCATGGGACGGCGAACAATCGATCAACTAATTAATTAATGAGGTTTTTCCTGATTTAAAATCACATGTAAATGACTCAACATATATGGTAGGAAAAGCAATAATCACTCCAAAAAATGATGATGTTAATAACCTAAATGAGATGATTATAAAACGAATTCAAATACCTGAACACATCCTGTACTCTTTCGATTCAGTTGAGGATGATATCAGAAATATGTACCAACAAGAATTCTTGAATTCCATTTCACTTTCTGGTATGCCCCCACATCAGTCAACTATCATGAGCTATTATTATGCTTTTGAGAAACATTGACCCTAAGATAGGATTGTGTAATGGTACAAGATTAACATGTCGTGAATTATATAGGAACCTTATTGACGCGGAAATTTTGAGTGGTCAATTTGCCAAACCTAGAGTATTTTTACAAAGAATCTCCTTAAAAAGTACCAAAAATTATGGACTCCCTTTTGAGATGAAAAGAAAATAATTTCCTGTAAATTTGAGCTTTGCACTTACAATAAATAAATCACAAGGGCAAACAATACTAAATGTTGATATTTACCTCTTTGGTCATGTATATAGTCACGAATAATTATACGTAACTTCATCACGAGGAAGAACATGAAGGGGTATTCACAGCAAATGTTGTCTACAAAGAGATCTTGCTTCATCATCCAAATTAATATGATCTCATAAGGTACTTATAATGCTTAAGGTTTAAACCTTGTTATGTGGTTCATTACATTGGTATGAATTTGGATCCTTATGCTTGAGAAGTACTAACGACTTCCTTTCGTTGCCGTAGAAGGATGGATACAATGTCATAGTCATCCTCAATTTGAGAAGATGACAAACAAAAGACCAACTGAACAACCATCGATATAGTTCTATTTTTTCACAAGTTAATACAAAATTGCCATCAACATAACTATTTTTTGTCAACAATAGTTTTTTTGGGTATTTTGTGTTGTCTAATGTAATATACTAACCAATTCATGTATCAATATTTTGGAGTGTTAGGTGATACTTAATGTATCTATCAAAATATCCAATGTATGTCAATGTTTATGACGTACAACAATATATGTGTGTTTCATTCGGCTACTTAAAAGAGATTGTCATGAAAACATAGTTACCATGACCACCACTAAGTCAACCACCCGCGGCACTAAATCTAGTGAATCAAAATGAACCACTACAAACTTTCTTTTTAATTATTTTTTTTGTTGGATTGAATCAATAAACTTATTTATTTTGGTATTTGATTTTAATTTTATATTTCGTATTTAAAAAAATTATTACATTTTTGTTAACAGGGATCGGAACGGGTACGAGAACGTAATCCTTAAAGGAGACGAAGATGGGGAATCTTCATTATCTAATTACGGAGATTGTGGCGGGTATGAGGATTGTGGCGGGTATGAGGATTGGGAATGAAATAAAGAATGTGTATGGTTTTTTGATCTTTTGACCTTACTCTCTCTATTGTCATCCCTAGTTCATAGGCTAGTATATTTAATGCAAGAAAAGAGTGAGAGAAAATTGTTCATTTTGATTCTGGAATAAACCATTTCCTTTCTGTTTTTCATTATTTTAAGAAAATATTTTCCGTGTTTATTTTCCGCAAACAAAAAGAGGCTTTAATTCTCTTCTCACATGTCCTACCACATGATGTTATAGCAAGGAATCTAATGTTAATATGCACTGTATCTGCAACCTCAACCCTGAATGACTGATAGTTGACACGTACATGCCACACCAACCTTCATGTATGGATTTCCGTAGGAGAATTTACGGATCGCGAACCAACGAGACCTGTTAGTAGTGGAGATTGAACTTAAATAAGGTCTCCACCATAAAACCGCCCTTGCCAACTGAGTCAAACCTCGTTGGCTAGAACCTGATGTTTTTGTTGCACTTCAGTTTTATTATGAGACTGCTAATGTTATCTCTTCCTCTTCCATTTTCCAAACAGTGTAGAAACGACTCTAGTCCTCCACAGATGTAATCTCTTCCTCTTAGAACACTGTTTCTGATGCAAACTAGAATGTGTCAAAAGTCGCGCGGGCATTTGGCATAACTGAAGTTCCTTTAAGACGAACCCGCATTAGAAAAGTATCCTACATTAACCGATGGCACCCCACGACGTCGTTCCAAGCATCCGAACACGACCTCTTACAGGAAAGGGAATAAACGGGCATATCTGATCGCGACCCAGAAACCCAATCCAAATTAGATTAAACAAACACATCAGCACGTCCGTCCAACTTACCATAATACCCCCAAGCAACATCACCCCACTACCCGACACCTCCGCCACAACCATACAATTCAACGGTAACTCAACGGCGGGAAGGAGGGCAATTTCGGAAGTTCATATAAAATACGCACCTCCTTTCCCATTCCGGACCCAGCTAACGTATTTGAACTCCTTTTCTTTTCTTCTCATTACGTCGCTTTACCGGCGCTTAGAGCCTCCAAAACGGTGCGTTTCGGTCAGACCCCGTCGCGCGTAGTCAGAGCTCCGAAGCCGCCTGGCGAGTGGGTCGTCCTGGGTCCGTTTCGCATCGCTAATCAGCGGTGAATTGTGCCCTAAAGCTTTGATCTTTGCAAAAAAAGTGATTTGTGAAATTGGGGCAGATCATGGAGAGAAGGAGATGGTTGGTATTGCTGGCAGTACTGGCCTGCTTGGTTGTTTTCTCAGCTGGGAGAGGTAAAATATGAATTTCTGCAGTAAAAGTTTCTTATTAGGGACTATTTACATTGAGATTGTAATTTTTGGACACTGTAGTTGATTACATGGGACATTTTAGTATGGTAGTAAGTAGAGAGTGCAAAGATGGATGTTGTTGTTGGGTCTACCTAAACTATTGATTTGCTTGAAGGGTCCGGTTCGTGTAAGTTGAGAATTTTAGTGATGTAAATTGTTTAGGGGAATTGTTGTTTCTGAATTTGTTTTAGCAGAATGGCTTGGATGTGGTTGAGTTTAGTTGCTTTGTGAATATGTAGATTTTGGAGCATTTGGGATAAGGATATGTTGTTGAAGTTTTGGACCCAATGTTAAACTGAGAAGTTTTATATCTTTAATGCAGAGCTGAGATTCAAGCACAAGTTTCATGGACATAGCCCCATCTATAATCATACGCTTGCTACAATATTGGTTCGGTATGCTTCAACGGTAAGTTTTGTGGAATATTGTTTCTGGGACCATTTATGGGGATCTTGTTTCTAAGCATATCACCATGTTTGTTGTAAATGCATATGTTATTCTTGCCATTTGTTAGTTTGAATTTTCCCTGGAGTGCTGTGAATGTGGCAGTTAGAAAGGCCAAGTTTGGGGCATATTAATCTGTCTTATTAAATGGGAAACAGACCTGAAGACATTTGGTGGATTGTATGTTAAGTTCAGTAGCAATTGTAATTATTTTTCTATCTTGTAGGTGTATGTGTCAGATTTGACAGAGCTGTTTTCTTGGACATGCGAAAATTGTAATGGCTTAATCGAGGTAATCAGATTTTAGATTATAATATAAATTTCTTTTATCTCAAAGTTGTGGTCCTTATTCCCTCTTTCAATGGAAACAGGATTTTCAAATGATAGAGCTGATTGTTGACATCCAGCATTGCTTACAGGTGCAGTTTCATTCTTTCCCTCTCGTTTTATACTGTTATTGTTTACTCTTGGCTGCTACATTTTGATATTATTATTACTTTTCCAGGCATTTGTTGGAGTGGCAACAGATCCTAATGCTATTATAATTGCCTTTAGAGGGACTCAGGAACACAGGTAGAATACTCGTATATCTTTCCTTCTTGATTTTTATTTTAATCTTTATAGTTTTCTAGTTTCATTGTTATTAAGCCCAAAATTATTGTCTGGTAAGTAGAAGTGGGCATGTGGATGAGTCTGGTCAATTGTGCAGTCGAACTCCATTTTATGTGTCTTCTATAGACCTTAAGAGGCAATTTATATCTATATTTGTTGTGGGTTTTCCTTGAATTATATGCATCTCCATGGGCAATCTATCTAAAGTGTTCTTTACTAGAGTTTTTTGTTGACTAAAGATTTCATGTGTGCAGTATACAGAATTGGATTGAAGACTTATTTTGGAAACAACTTGATATAGATTACCCCGGCATGCCTGATTCAATGGTACTTATTTTAGTGAAGTTTCTCTGCTTGATATAGATTGTGAAGTTTCGATTCTCATTCTTTTTGCATTGTCTCAGGTGCACCATGGGTTTTATAGTGCTTACCACAACACCACCATACGCCCTGGGATTCTAAATGCTGTTGCAAGAGCTAAAGAGTTTTATGGAGATATTGGCATCATGGTGACAGGGCATTCAATGGGAGGGGCAATGGCTTCATTTTGTGCTCTTGATTTAAGGGTAATCATAACTAAGCCAGTCTCCATCATGTTTCCTTGTGTTAACTTAAGTTTTAGTTCATTTTTTTTCATCTTCAATGCATGATCTCATGATATTTGCGTAACTATTGATTGGCGAATGGGGCTGAATTCTGTTGGTTTTCTGGGAGGGAAGTGGACTGGGTGTCATTTATCCTTGCTGGAGTAGTTTGTGTGCACAACTTGATGATATAAACTATAGTAACTTGTGACTGTTCATCATGACAAAATTGAAGTTATAGTATTTCAGTCAGCGGGTAAACTGAACTCCTGTTAGACATAGTAGCAATAGTTGTAGTAGCGCTTGAGGTACTTATCTTTTCTGCAGCCAGTTGTATGTTATTTTAGTCAGTTACTATAGGCCACAATGAAACTGTGCTCGGTGTTTTTCAGTTTTACTGATCAAGATATTTCCATGTCAAATAATTTGTTGAATAGTTTACAAGAGTGAACTTATAATAGAACCCTAGCTGACTTGAAGTTTGAATGTGTAATTACTGCTTGGTGGTTTGTTGCTCCTGATGCTCTCATGTAACTTCATTGAATATTAATTTTAATTTGGACTGGAAGCATGTTTTCAAGTCAGTGACATAGTAATGAAGATTCATTTTTCTCTTTTCTTTTGGTTTCTGAATTCCCAGGTCAATCAAAAGGAGAAGAATGTTCAAGTTATGACATTTGGACAACCTCGTATTGGTAATGCAATCTTTGCTACTTACTATAGTAAACTTGTGCCGAACACTATACGGATAACAAATGGAAATGATGTTGTCCCTCATTTGCCTCCATACTATACTTACTTTCCTCAGAAGACATACCACCACTTCCCAAGAGAGGTAATTTCTTAGCCCACACTGGTGGATTACTTTTGTTTTTACTTTTAAACCTGTGATATCTCTTAGTGGTCAAGCTGTTAATGTTTTGTCCTCCTTACTCATATATAAGTAATAGAATAATGACTTTGTTCCCCCTTACTTACATTGCCTGTATTCCACAATGGTTTTAGTTAACTGGTTTCTGGACTGGTAGCTGCTCACATGCTATTCTTTTCCAAGCTCTTTTCCTGTTTGTTACTGAACACTTTCTAGTCTGAACTTTTTCAGTCATACTTGTCACATGGCCCTCATTAGTTTGGCATATGCACTCTAGAATCAACTGGGGTTACAATATGGTTGCTTTAAGATGAGTTTAGTAGATATATTGTTTGACCGTTGTACGTGCCTGATGCACCCAATGTTGTATATGGTGCATTAGTGGTCTCCATGTCAAGAGAAGAAATAGTTTTGGTTAACATAATAGGTTATGACTTCTAATTATGCTATATTATCTGCTGTAGCGATGAAATCGCGGATTCTCAGTAATTCATCTCTGTAAATTTTTGAATAGTGGAGAGCACATATGAGCACCTGTAGTTGAATCCTTCTGTTCCCCTTGAGATCTCAATGCTGGAATCCTAAACATGTATTTTTATGATCGTATTGTGGAAGTTTCTTTCTTTTTAGACCATTCATAGATCCTTCTTCTTATTGTAGGTATGGCTTTATAACATTGGATTGGGAAGTCTTGTTTATAAGGTTGAGAAAATATGTGATTCCTCTGGCGAGGACCCAACTTGCAGCAGGTAATCTCGTTTGTGCTGTGATATTTTTAAGTCATTGTCACATTTTTTTTCTTCCATCATATTCTGAATCTCTGATACATAATGCTAGCTTGAACAGTCTTGAAAACTAACATACAAAAGTCGGAAATTACAATGTTATTGTCAGATTAGATTTTACAAGTTTTTGGGACATTTGTGCAGGTCAGTGAAAGGGAATAGTATTTCAGACCATTTAGTTTATTTTGGTGTCGATTTAATGGCCAAGACATGGAGACCGTGCAAAATTGTGATGGGTCCTGGTTTACTGGAGCGTGGAAGAACAGATCTGGAAGGAAATTTTGTACTGTCCAGAGATCTTTCAACTCCTGGTCTCAAATTGAAAACATGGCCAGATGCCAGGGGAAAGCCTCTATAGGATGTCAGTTGTGACAGATTTGTCTTGAAAAGAAGCTGTCATATTTATGCTTAGAGCCTTTTCATTTTTAGAAAAGCCGTAGCAAATGAAGATGGGGGCTGGGGTTGCAATGATGTTGGTGTATAGTGTATGTGTTGTCGTGTTTATCCATTCTTTGGAATACGAATGCTGCCTCTGAGGCTGTGTTTACTTGTGTAAATAATGAATAATCAGATGCCTGTGTATTCCTTTATACCAGTACGTCTACTTAAATCAAAAGGGTCAATCACCATTGACTCTGGATGTTGTTGTTAGACAGCCCATAAGCTATGAAGAACCTCCAAATGGCACACCATTGATCATTTGACCAAACAAAGGTGGTTTCTTTTCCTACTATTACAATCAACTAACCAAGTTGATGATCCGTGCCATAGTGTTCTCTTGTCAAACTTTCTTCTTTGGTGTGGCGCAAATTTTGATTACTGATTCGATAGGGGAAAGAACAACAATATCAGAATCACAATCGGACGTGGTTGGTGTAAGTGTGGGTTCTGCCTACCAAGAGAGAACACACTTCTGTTTATGCGTTGCTTTTTCATTGTCTCAACCTCTGATCCTCACTTGATTCCTCAGGCTCCCACTTTTAGTTAAACACTAGTTCTGATGCTCAAGGCTCCTTCATCATGCTTTTTCCCACCCTTTCCATGCCCCTCATCGCCTCTCTTTCACTTGCTTTTAGTTACTTTTTTCTGGACGGAAAATCCTGGCATGCTGATCTTTTTCAAGCTGTTTTCAGTTTGGCTATGAGCATTGCTAGACCGATCCTTCTCACCCTAATTCCCTAAACCCTAAGCCCTCATTTTTTTCGGATCCCACACGTATGTTATGACCATATTATGGAAGTTTCTTTCTTTCAGACCATTCAGAGAGCCTTATTCAAGGCTTTATAACATTGGATTAGGATGTGTTGTTCATAAGGTTGGGAAGATCTGTGATGTCTCAGATTCTTTTTTCCAACAACAGCAGCCAACCTCAGGTTAGATATTTACGAGTTCTTAAGATGGTTTTGGTCCTTAAATTGGACCATTTAGTTTTATTTTGGTCTCCAATGAATGGCCAGTAGATGAGACCATGCAACATTGTGAAGGCTGCTGGTTTACTGGAGCATAAAGGGCCAAGGCTGCACACTGTTTCTATGTGCATACTTGTAATATGAATGATGATGCTTTGTTACTGCTCTAAATAATCGTCACTTCTGATTTTCTTAATACTATTACGATGTACTATGATTAAGAATCACCACCACAAACGTACTCTGATGAATTTCTTATACTGTTCCTTGTTGTTTCCTTTATCTATACGAAAGGAAATCAGCACCATCTAATTGACACTACATCTCCTTCTCAGTGCAATCGAGCCCTATCAATTAACCAAATAAATTGCGGCTGCATGTCATATATTGTTCTGCATTGTTCCACACAACTGCGTTCTGGTTGAGTTTTCTTCCTCATTTCTTTTGCGCTGAGGCTTCATTCATACTACCCTCGGATGCACAAAAATATCATAAGACGGTTCATTTCTGATTGAACCATATCACTATATGGAAATATTATTGATTATAAGTAGATCATGTTAGAATGGACTTAACATTATGAGTCCTAAGACACGACAACTTTTATAGAATAACATAATGAACATTGTGAGATTATTAATTGCATTATCATGATATGTTTATCTAAATGAAATTGTTAGATAAACAACGAAATACATTTAAATTATCTTGTATAACAAGATAATAGAGATAGGCTAATATTGTGGTATTTGTGTGGAACTCAAACTCTTTCATGGTTAAGAGTTTGAGTTATTCAAAATGCAGTATAAAAGGGTCCATGTGCACACTCTAACTCACGTCAAAAACTAGTCTCTCTCCATGAGAGCTTTGGTACTTGAGTGCTGCGCAAAAGATCCCTTTTGAAAGCTTCTTCCCGCCTCTCTTCATCTCGATGGTTGCCCTCAACATTGAGCAAGGTACTACTTCTGTTCCTTGAGTGTATATATAAGTACATGTACATATATGTTGATGTACGTCTCATGTCATGATCTGTGATCTTGTTTATGTACATGTGTTTATGATAAGTATTTTGTCTTTGTGGTTTTAGTCTTAGATATATATCTTAGTTAAGTTTTCATTATCACCTTAAGGGAAATTCGTCCAAATCTTTTGCTTCTTTTAAACTTTTGACACTTTATATTTTAAAAATATCAAAACGGTACCTCACATTTCGAGTTTGACTGAAGATCAATACATAAAGTTGGTATTCCGTTAAGGATTCTGTTATGTACATATTTTTGGTCACAAATTAACCATTTTACCCTCTCAGTTCTTTTGCTTCGGCTACTAGGCTCTTTTCCAAAGCTCTTCCCATGACAAAGAATTAAAGTTTAATTCATGGACGAAAAGAACAAATTCAAGTTAGAAATCCTTTGTCTCTGCTTCATCAAAGAAAGGGAAATCGTATGTCTCTTTTGCAAATGATGCAAGGTTTACGAATAACCCAAATTGAACAAACAAAAGAAAAATCATGGACGTCTGTGATATATTACCACCTTATATATCACTTTTTGATCAAAATATGAATTATCATTACGATATTTTTAAAACATAGAAATATCAAAGTTTATAAAGAACAAAAGATGAGATACTGTTGAGACGAATTTCCCTCACCTTAAGACGATTCCTGGAGTGAGAGCTCTTACGGGGGTCTTGATATATATACACAATTCAATGGTTTCTTTAAATCTTAATACCAAAAGACTGTTTCATTAAGAGGCTAGCTGCTTGTTAAATGTGGCACATATGATCGAAATTTCACGAATTCTAAAACTTGGAAGCCATTTATACACAGTACTATGTCAGCATACAATTCCCAACATGTTAGTTAGATGCATAGCTAGCTTGTTTTCAAATCCATGTCTGGTAAATCACCCAAACTCAACCACAACCTCTATGTAGAAATACATTCTCATTAACTCTTCTCTTCTTTCTTATCTTCTTTCTTCTCCTCTTTCTTCTCTTCTTTCTCAACTTCTTTCTTATCTTCCTGATCAGCAGCAAGGCTAGAAGCAGCAGGGCTAGAAACTTTGGCTTCAGCAGTAGTGGTTTTGATTTCCACTTCTGCAGTTTCCTTTACCAATTTCTCCTCCACTATTACCGCAGCCTCTCCTGTACATACATACACATATATAAGCAGAGGAAACATTAGCAGCTGATTACTCGTTAATCTGATAATTAAATTAGCAAACAACCAGCCATTCACTGGTAAGAGGTATCATAATCAAGCATTGCAATATAACAAAAAGGATTTTCGTCTGCTACGTTCGACCAATAATAACAATAAGTAGGTACTCTTGCAAATTTGCAATGCCACATGATGCTGTTTCTTGTTTGGGTTCAATTGACCTCGTTAACTTATTGTTCTTGTTGGATTTTCTCTAAAGAGGAGTTTGGAAAAGGTGTTTGATGGAAGTGCCTCAGAGCAACACGTCCCCTCGTACACCAATACCACCAATTGGCTTTACCAGTACTGATTGATTAGGTGAAATCTATATTTGAATGCATGATTTATTATGAAGTAATGAAATAATTTAACATATTTAAGTCATGATCACAAACCTGTATTTTCTTTTGAGGATGTCGTATCAACAGCTGGTTTTGTTTCTTCAGCAGCAGGCAACAATTCTTTGTCCTCCTCTACAACTTTGCTTTCCTGATCATCCACCTTGAAGAACAAGTTTCCCTTGCTTCCAGGTCCATGGCGCGGAGTGTAATAATCGGATGTTCCAGATCTTCCCTCAGAAATAATCCCATCAATTCCTTCATCATCTAATTTTCTTGATGAAAAGAAATCCCTCGGTGACTCTTCAGATGTTATCAATCTCCCGGCTTCATGCTCCTTGTTGTCACCTCCATCTTCCTTCTTGTTTTCATTGATGTCCTTCACATCATCAGCCACCCCAACACCTACATTGTCCTTGATAACAAATTCTGCTGCTTTTTGTTGTTGTTGTTGTTGTTGTTGTTGTCCCTTTGAGATTGCTACACTGTTGTCACAATCCGTGGTGGTTCCGGGGATTGTTCCGATGTCTTTGCTCTTCTTAGTGGCCTCCCCGGCATTGGATTTCTTGCGGCGCAGGATGGCATTGCTGGTGGCAACAGCGAGCTTTGAATCCCCACATCCCATAATTAATTTGAAATTTGAGGTCAGAGAATAGAGATATAATTAGAGAGAAGAAATGTTACAGAAAAATATTAATCTCTTTCCCTTTAATATGTGGGAGAGAGATGTTGATTGTTTGATCTTGTTAGTTGTTTGTGTTGGAGCTGTAACTTGCATGGGTGCAATTTGGTGTCATGAAAGTGTATAAATAGCACCGGTTTCTTCGTTCTGATATGGTACATTTCTAGGGTGGCACGTCTTTAAATTTCCTAAGCGAGATAAGTTTCAAAAACGAGTTCATGCTTCCATCAAATTAACCAACTCAATTTACCACAGGTGATTTGGAGCACTCGATCCTCATATGTCTCAGTGACTCCTTGTTTTGGGGTTGTATGCATTTAACCAAATTATCCGTTATTAATCAAATTTGATAATCTAATGAAGATGAAATTTTGGCTTTCAATCCAGGAAGAATACTAATGAACTTTCCTATGGACAACCCTGAAAGAGTGGTCACTGGACACAGTGACCTGGAATGAGAATATAAAAACTTAGGTCAAGAACAAAAACCCTCAATGATCTATAACGTTATCACAGCACAAATGTACCGAAACCATAGCAATTAGCTTCTCTTTTGCAAACGTTAGGCATATATAAAGCTGGAATGTCTTCGCTCACTAGCTTGTCGATCAGTGCAGCTCCTATTGTTCAATGTTCGTTTAATTGGGTTGTGAAAACAAATCTGTTTATGCAACGAATGCTAACTTGGCTACAAGAGAAATGTGTAGGGTACTGATCAATGTTAGTTTAAAGAATACCTTTCGTGTTATCATCCAAGGGTACTGATCGATGTTAGTTTTTCTGGCCAATATATAACATACAGTAGTTATACACCAAGGGAGAGAAAACGTGACAATGTTGGAAGATTATACCTGTTTTCCCGTTAGCTTAATTTGTGGTTAAGGCCTTCGCCTTTACTCGAGTTAGCGGAGGTTCAAAAGCTGGTATGGTGGCGGAGGTGGCGGTAACGGTGAATGTGATCTGGTTGGGGAGCTAGTTTGTTCCTTAAACCCAAAACCTAACAACAGTAGTTGGCAAATTATACATAGACAACGTGCATCCCCATGAAAGATGATAGAACCAAATCTTTCCCAGCCTTCTTTTTTGGTGTAATCTTTGTCGTATGATTAGGATTAACTAGATGATTCCTCCCGTGCTGCGGGTTTATTTTCTTGTTTTTACATATTTCAAAAGCTAGCTTTCCAATGTGCCTCTTGCTTCTGGGGTGATACCGAAGAGAAAAAGAAGAAACATTGGCGGTGTTGGTAAAGATTGTCTCACTAAGATGAAGGTGAACCGGTATGGGGTTTAAAAATCTATATGCTTACAACTTAGCAATGTTAGCAAAACAAGGATGGAGGCTTGGCCAGTAATCTAGATTCTCTTATTGCACAGTTTATATACGCTGAGGCAGAGCTGGGAGACTCACCTTCTTTCTCTTGGAGGCGTATAATTCAAGGCAGACCAGTCCTTAAAGCTGGGATTCAATGGCAGGTTGGAATTGGTTCACAAATTCACATATGGCATGACAGATGGATTCAGGAGCCTAAGCAATGTTGTGCTAATCGGGTAACTAAGCTTATCAATGGTAGAGGCAGACTTGGAATGTTCCAAAATCCAAACCAACATAATGGAGGACTAGGTGGTGTCCACATGCTCATGCTCATAGATGAAGATGGGATGATCAAGGCAGCCTTTGCTGTTCCAGTCACAAACGTAGCTACTGTGAAACAAGTGGAGCTTTTGGCCATAAAAGAAGGGTTTCCGCTTCTGCAAAAAATGCAGGTAGCCAATTCTTTCATAGAAACACATTGTGTCTGGAGGCTAGTGTACACATAGCTTCTATTAGGCATGACTTGTTAAAGTTCGGTGGATTGTTCGGTGGATTGCTTGATGATATAAAGGTGGCTTTAAACAATGTACCTTCTGTTAAGATAGGCCATGCTCCAAGATCTTGTAAAGGAGTGGCACATAGGTTAGCTAGCTTGGCTTTTGGCTCTGGGTTACTGAAAGCTTGTAAGAATTTGGCATAAAGCCTATCAATGATAGTCACTTATTTGGTTTGAAATAAAGAAGCTGGTTTTCCCATGATGACGGTGGTGGTTCGAACAGACTCCTCTAAAACAACAATTACTCTGGAGTTGCATTCATAGAAGAATAGGTGGAAATTAGTGTTCTAAATATGATATGAAAATGAAAAATAACTAGGTAAGCAATGTAATCAATTACCTAGTGAATAACTCTAGCAATTCATTTTAGAAATGTTATCATAAACCAACAATAATTTCAAATGAACCATACACAATAAACACTTTAAAATAAACGACATTGATCATGACAAATCTGAATAATCAGCAACGAACTATAATATTCTCGCAAAGCAGATTCCAGAATCGGCCAAAGATTTTGCAAAGTTAGGGGCCTTCAATCTTTTTGCTAAACGACATTGATCATGACAAATCTGAATAATCAGCAACAAACTATAATATTCTTGCAAAGTAGATTCCAGAATCGGCCAAACATTTTGCAAAGTTAGGGGCCTTCAATCTTTTCGCAAAATCTTCTTTGAAACAAAATGACCACATTGCATTCCTACTGTCACCAATACAACTCTTAACAGACTAGATCAAATCTGGAGCAAAAATAATGAATTCATTTACATGTACCATACGACATTTGCCATCAACGAAATGCATTATGTCAGAAGACAACTAAATTAAACGGCAAACATAACTTAGCAATTATTCATAGTTTGGTGAACAATAGTGAAGTATGCAAACTTTTAATAAGTTGTACCAATGGAAGCTTCAATAATTTTTGTTCTTTTTCTTTTTTCAGATACACAGATATACAGAAAACCTAACACACTGATACTCATATGACATGTCAGTATATAACAATAAATTTGATACTGAAATAATCAGGTAGGAGTACAAATCCAAGCATGAAACTTTAGCTGAGAACTGAAAGCAAGCATAGGAGGGAAGGACAATATAGACATTTCAAACTACCAGCAATCAGAAAACCAGAAACAGAATGATCCACACGCTCTCAAATCAAACAAAAACGCTCATCGAAAATGAATAAACTGAAATCAAAAGAAAGGACTTGGTAGTGTACCACCATGGGTTCCGGTGATGTGAGTTACGGTAGCTTGTTGCTGATGAGAAAAGCCACCTGCTTTGGTTGGGTTTCTGAGATACTTGCTGCAAGCTGCAATGCCATAACAGGGGTAAGATTCATTTTATCATGTACCAAAATAAATTATCTCCAAATGTAATTAGGAGAATACATAACACATTGTAACAACCAGATCTAATGACAGCTCTTCATAACTTGCTAAAGAAAAAGTGCACAAATTTAGTCCAGTTCTCAGCTCAGACACACATAATTCCAACAGTAAAAACAGTACTCATCAACAGAAACTTACTTGAGGCAATTCTCTTCGGTGGTTCTCCACACAACTTAGGGGCCTTAAATTCCAAGGACCTCTCCATGTAGAAACAATCCAGCTCCCTCATAAATTCACATCCTCCAATTCCTCACCCTAAATTAAAAGAGAAGAGATTTTAACAGCCAAAGTACTTGAAGAAAAAGAAAGAACTCCAATTGCAAAAGTGAGTCTGTGACAAACAGTTATCATTTTATTCAATCCTTCATATATAAACATAAAACATTGTGTCTGGAAGTCAGTACCTCGGAATCAGACAACCAACCCTTTGACTCCCCCACATGTTTATCTATGGTTTTGAGTTTGTTTCCGACTCTTGCATTACTGCCATTGCCCTTGCTTCCTTAGCGCACCTCAATAAGCAGAGGATCATTAGCTTTAACATCACAACCTTTAGCTCATCAATAGCCATGGTGATCCTAAAATGTGTCCCTCACAACTTTTACTGTCCTCATCGGTTTCTGTTTGAGGTGGCTGATTCTCCTTGGGGCCAGTAGGTTCCTCTTTATCAGCAGAACCACTCTGTTGATCTTTCCCCAGATTTGACTTTCCCTCCATCTAAATTGCATTGGTTCTAGACTCTGAAATCTGAATGAAATAAAATACAAATGATTAACATGACGCTATATCTACATACTAATATATTACATTATACTAGTCTGTTTCAGGAATGTAATCAACAAAATGGCGATCTAGCAAAAATCCATAACTTATGCCTTAGAAATATTATTAAATATCAGTAAATATGTCAACTAATATCAATACAGCTATTAAAGATCAAGCAAACAAATGACCTCTAAGGCATAAGCAAGTAAATTCTCATCAAAAATGTCAATCATGTTAACTTATCGATGAATTGATATACTTTGGATTGAGTACTTTACAAAATCCAAGTTTTCTAAGCACTCTATACTGTGTGCAATTGTGCATACAAAGTGAAACTCATCATACATGCATACATACTGTGTGAAGCAAATAATCCTGCTAATTTCATCAATCACCTGAAAATGGTACTATTAATGAGAGACTGAAATTGAAATCACATTCAAACAAATTTCCTCACTCCACCCAAACAAAAACCAAGAAAAAAAAATGAATTTTACCTCGTGGGTTCGTTCCTATTTGGTTGCTTCTGAGCACCTAAACAAAGAAAAGAAAAGAGAGAAACTGAGAACCAAAACCGAATTGGGTATTTCACTTCCATCGACACTGCAAAGGATCCAAGCAATGAATAGCAGATTTGCACCCTCTCTATCAAACCCAAAGCCCTCCTCTTTACCAAGCAGTTGAGCTGGTTTGGGGTTGTTATTGGGCGAATGGCAGTACTGTAATTCACGAATTGAATGAGAACAAAACCCGAAAACCGTACTTATGAAGGGTTAGAGTCTGAGTTCTAATTTAACTCTTAAAACTATTATTTTAAATATTATTTTTTATTTATATACTACTAAACGATCTCTAACAAGAGAATTCTAAATTTTAGCTCAATTAAATATTTTAAGATTTCATATTATATTTTCAAACTTAAAATTTTATTTTATTATAACATTATTTATATTTAGACCAAGATAAATATTTGAGAGAAAAAAATATATTTTATCTTATTTATTTGGTTTCATTGATAACATTTTTAGCTTAGAACCAATTAAATCATTAGGGAAAATGTGAAGCATGTCCATAACTAATTAAATGTCACAATTTGTCATAGTTTGACTCAATTTTAGCCACCTATTTGCATCAAATTGGTTTTTTTATTCTGATGAGGGACCACTCTTTGGTCTGAACTGGGCTAGCCAAAAGGCTAAGTTTGGCCCTTTTCATGGCCTTTTGGCCCTCTTGTTATTTATTGTTGGCGACCATATTTGGGCTAAAATATAGGAATTGGCCCTTTAGACTCTTTTGTTGGAGAAGGCCTAAAATCACTAAAGTGTAACTCATTCTTATGTTCTGCAAATCATTTACATGAGTTCCTCGAATTAATCCACCAACTGATGAATTTGTTAAAATTAACTTTTGATGGCTCGCTTTTAGATACTTCACAACTAGTTAATGGTTTAGTGATGAAGATGACCACTGTCTTCCGGTTGTGGCTTCCACTAATAAGCACATATTGTAGATGATTCAAATATTATTCGTGCTGAAGGTAATTATATCGTACCGGTTGCAGTTATTAATGGATACAATATTTAAAGGTTGAAGATTCAAAAATTTTGATTGACTGTCTTAGAGCAAGTCCAACAAATCCTCTACATTTTCTATATAATAGTGATTAACGTTTGTCCTACTCTTTCGCAAAACAGGTTGCCAGTCAACGATAACAAACTCCTCGCTTCACATTTCATTTCAATTGAATTGACGCATGCATCATTGTCTTCTTCTTCTTTCAGCCGTTTCAACCTTCTCAATTTTCATATGGAGTATAGGTTGCTTTAGGGAATAATTATGTTTTTTTCTTTTTCTTTTCTTTTAGAATGAAGAAGAACTCAAGAAAGTAGGGATCCACCAAGATGGGTCATAAAGTAACAGAAGTAGTCGTCATCACCATCCCCTCCTGGGTTTTTTTTTGATAAATTAGCATAAATCAGTTGGAAGTACCAAAGCAGCTGCTCTGCAAATTTTTGGGGACCTCACTAAGATGGCAGATACGGGGAAGGAAATGTGCTGCACTGAACAAGCAGTGAAGAATTGAAGGTTGTATTTATCTCAGGTCCAACATGACATCCGATCGCACAGACCTCTAGGTGGTAGCGTTGAACAGAGAGAGAGACAGAGAGATTTTAATAGCACCATGCCATATCCAGACGAAGTTGGAAATATGTGCAAAAAAGAAAGAGTTCCCATACACCTCTAGACTAGAGGGCATGTGATGTCATGTTACCCACCCAGACCCAGTTGTCCACCTTCAGATTTTTCAGAATGTAAAGGTCTCTGTTCTCTTCTCATTCTCCCCTTTGATCTAGATTTCATAATTAATTAATTTAAACCAATCAAAGTTTAATATTAAATCAAATATTGCAGAGTTGCTCAGATAATGATGATCAAATACTACGTACATAGTTGCTCACATAATAAGAAACTATCTGAGACATGTGCTCTCGGGCGTCTTGAACTCTAACAGTACTATGTAAAACCTGTCAAAACAACAAAACCATAGAAAATAGTTCCAAATGAAAGACAAGTTTTTGGGTGTGGGACGTATGTGCGTTAGGAATTTCAATAAATTTCATTCTTATCGTTTCTTACCATTTTATTATCCTTATACACTGACTACAATTGTTGTTTATCACAGGGACACAGGGTCTCATAACTAACAAAAACTAACAGACCACATTTCATCCCTCCCTTTTGGTTGTTGACATAGAAAGTAGCTTTCCTTGGACCATCCTGGTGATTGGTGATCTATGTCTGTTCTTGCTTCTTAGGTAGCCTTGCGCCAAGTGAGAAATCTTGGGTAGGCAAACACCGGTGGAAGGACGCAGGGCACTTCTTTTTTGCTTTCATGGACGACTTCTTGTTGGGGCCATGACCAGCATTACTTGTCTACTTGCTCCCATAAAAAGTCGACCGAAGTGCATTGATGACATTAACTTCTCATAACCAAGTTCACCAATCCTATCCCTAGCTCCCTCCACAGCCTCAAAAAGTACCCAACACCAAAAACAGAATAGAGAAAATGAGTGGCCACACTACCGTTAACTTGTTGCTGCTATCAACAATTCAACCGACATATTTTTATTGAACAAACCATACACCGATTGCTGAGTGTAGTGCAAAATTATCTTATTGCTGCTAAAAGGTTTAATTTAAGTCTATTGTAGTTGAAGGAGATTCTCTCCTAACGATCAACTGCGTTAATAATGCATGTGAAGTTCCTTAACGTACATCTCAAATCGATATTCCCTTCATGTTGCTAGTGAGTTTTGTTCATGTTTTTTGAGAAGTTAACTTCTTGTTTGATGCTCTTACAAATCTCGGCCACAGTTTATGTTTTCAGAAGATCTGGCTAAGTGTTCTTTCTTCTTGAGCTGTTCTGGCTTCACATTTAGATACGGTTAATATTAGGTATCCTATGACCATGTCATTGCAATCTTCTTTTTCTTTTGAAAAAAAAAAACGTTACAATTTTCCAAATGCTCATCAACATTAAGCTCCAATTGTAGCAAAAAATTAATGACCACACTGTCACAAATTCACAATGCCATAAAAAATAGTGAATCATGTTAGATTTATGTATATAGCAGAGCTGAAGAAGACCTAAATATTGCCAAACTTTGGGTAGTGATCCATTTCTTGGGTTCACTCCCCCTTCTCCATGAAAAAGTGAGGAGAAGCATATAATGGTGCCCCCTCTGCAAGTGTTTGCTTCATTTGGTCACCCTGCTCTCTCATTCCTCTGCTTTCTGATTAGCCCATAAAACGGCGCCCGTCCTTTTCTCCCCTCCTCACCTTATCCTCATTCCAAGTGGGCAATGCATCCATGGATTTTGCCCAAATAGTAATAACAAATTTCATTTAATTATTTGATGTTTTCATGAAAAAAAAAATGAAAAAACAAAAAAAGAGAAAGGGACTATTTTAATGGAGGAAGTAATGCAAAGGGGAGCCTGTGCCTTAAGGATGATGATGGGGCTGGCCGTCTCTTTCTAATTGAGGGGGATTCAGACAAATAGAGAAGCCAACCCCATCCTTCCCAAATCGGGAAACTTCTCCTTCTTTGCTTTGTCTGCGATTCCCTTCCCTCTTCTCCTACTCTCATGGAAGCCTCAGGCAATGAACGTCGAAGTTTTGGGAAGATGGGTTACGGGTATTACCCTTTGTTCCTTTCCTTTTTATTTCTCAAAGATTGTTGCTTTTTGTCAATTTGGGTTTGATTTGTTTTGTTGGTGATAAATTTGGTTTTGACATATTCTGGTTTTTTGGTAGATGCAAGCATTACAGAAGGAGATGCCGGATTCGAGCTCCGTGCTGCAACGAGATCTACCCATGTCGTCATTGTCACAACGAGGCCACGGTAAATTGATATTAATTTACTGAACCATTGTTTCAAATTCTTAAGCTTTGGTTCTTGTTCTTATCTGGGTTGTATTTGATTTCTTTAGAGCATGTTGAGCAACCCCTTTGATCGGCATGAGCTCGTTCGACACGATGTTAAACAAGTATGTGATTCGTTTCATAACTTATAGGTCTCTGTTTTTGTAGTTATGGTTTTTGTGTTCTCATTGCGGTGTTGTGATGCTGTTTCAGGTTATTTGTTCAGTCTGTGACACAGAGCAGCCGGTATGTGTGTTTTTGTGTTGGTTTTTGAACCATGAAAAGAGAAAAAGAAGAAGCCTTTTGGGTTATGGTTTTGATTATTGTCTGATTTGGTTTTAGGTGGCTCGAGATTGCACTAACTGCGGCGTCAGTATGGGGGAATATTTCTGTGATATTTGCAAGTTCTATGATGATGATGTAAGTTTGGATATTTGATTACTGTCAATCCCGGTGAAGGTCTTTGTCTTTGATGTTATTGATATTTCAGTCTCTAATCTAGAGTACTGGATTCGGATTTGATATTGGTGTGTGATCGTTTCATGTGACTAGTGTTTTTCGCTCTTATTTAAAGTAAGCTTTTTCATATATGACTTGCAGACTGAGAAAGGGCAATTTCACTGTGATGATTGTGGGATCTGCAGGTTAGTCCAATTTCAATATCCACTAGCTGTTTCTATATGGCTGATTTGTCATTTAATATGTTTGAGAGTAAGGAGTGATCTAACATACTTATAATGTGGAAAACAGAATCGGTGGCCGTGAAAATTTTTATCACTGCAAAAAGTGTGGTATGTGCCTGCAATCATTATGCCAAATATTGTTTCTGAAATTGTACATGTGTGTTTTAATGAACTTCTAGCGAGTTTATTACATCTATTCCTAGGACCTCCGGGTTTTGAAAAACACATTAAGTTTTGAAATTCTGTATGTGTCTTCTTAGAAGCTTCGCATTTAATTTTTAGGAAACTGGTTGAGTTTTGTGTACCAGTCATTGATTATCTTTCTCATGTTTGGATGAGTTCCCATTTGTGGGAATTGAATTGTGGAATATTATTGATGCGATAAGCCTCTTGTGTGCAATACCCTGTAAATGGAAAGAGTGGTAAAGCAAGATTTTTGTCACTGTGGAACTACCTGCATGCTTTTTGATCAGTCATTCCATGGAAATATTAATAACAGGATTGCAGCAGTCATTCCATGGAAATATTAATAACAGGATAGCAGCAGTTTTTGTGTGTCAAATGATAATTTTATATCATACTTCATATGCCATGTTGGATCTTCTTTTATCGACAAGCTTACCTGATGTTAATTTTGTTGAGCATACATTCACATATGAATTCATAAATTTTCAGGGTCTTGCTATTCGATCAGCTTGCTTGATAACCACCTGTGTGTAGAGAACTCCATGCGGCACCACTGCCCCATTTGCTACGAGGTTTGTATGGAGATATCCCTTGTATTGTTATTCAAACAAAACAGCCTGTCATTTCCAAACTTAACTGTGTAAACTTGTGTTATGTAGTTCCTTTTTGACTCTCTGAAAGACACCACTGTAATGAAATGTGGGCACACGATGCATTGTGAATGTTACAACGAAATGATAAAGCGGGACAAGTACGTGGCAGCTCTTTTAAATTCATCAGTTTACAAGTTAAAAATGATCTGTATCTCCCTGACCTGAGTTCTTAAAATTTTCAGATATTGTTGTCCAATATGCTCCAAGTCCGTGATTGACATGTCTAGAACTTGGAAGAGAATCGATGAAGAGGTAGGCTTATCAAATATAAGTGCATAATATTGTGGAATATAGCAATTAACTTATAGATTGAACCGAATATTTCTGTTTGTCAGTTGTACATCATAGTAATGATGATTCCATACTAATCTGAGCATTTGCATACTTTCCAGATTGAAGCAACTGTTATGCCCGAGGATTATCGGAATACAAAGGTTACCTATTTTGTATCCTTGTTCAGGTCTACCTATAAATATTCAAGGTCACTGTGGTTCTAATACCAGGATACTGCTTTTCGCATTGGTTTAGACTTTGGAGTCCCGAGGAATAAGTGTCTTTTCTGTTTTATACTGTATAAGTGTAAGAAGCAATGGTAATTTGCAGGTTTGGATCCTCTGCAATGACTGCAATGACACAACCGAAGTTTTCTTCCACATTATTGGCCAGAAATGCAACCATTGCAAATCATACAACACTCGCACAATTGCCCCTCCTGTTCTTCCTCAATGATCAGAAGATGTTAGCCACGAATATGTCCAGTCCGGTAGGCGCAGTGAAAGCTTGTACCCTCAAATGTGCCCTGGAAAGGGGAGCTTGATTGATTCAATTTTTATCCTCAATTAGTTATGTACCATGAATAGCTGCAAGGAATTGATCGGTTGCCGTTATCAAATTAACTTTCCAAATCAATCTGTATATGTAAGCAGTTTTGTCATCGGCTCCATATATGGGTTCAGATATTCTCGTTTTCATGATTCATATCAGCAGATTAGCAGGGTCGGACCAGAGATTTAGAGACATGAGGCGAGTCTTAAAAATGGTGCCTTTTAATAGTCATACAAAAAAAAAATTCAAAGAAACTATACAACTTTGTATCACATATTTGCTAATCATAAACAAACTAAATAGTAAGCTTGAAAATTTCAAGCTCCCGTAGGATAAATGCAGTGAATAAAAATGACACTAGCTGGCTCTCATTTAGATTGTAGGACTGTTGTTGCGGATTAAGTGAGAGGTTTCCCTCTCTCAAACTAGTGATCTCTTAATTAGAGTATAGAGAAGATGTCTTAAAACTAGAAAACAACAAAAGAAAATGTTTAGGATAACCCTGCCTAGCATATATATTTGCTGTGAGTTCAACTAGCTTCGTATGGTTTAACTTGTTAGGTTCACTTTCCCACCTGGGGACAAATGGGTATGCAAAATAAATTGAGCTTGCACTGGGAAAAGAAATGCATGTATGTATGTAGTACGTGATCGATATCATGCATGCATCATGCTAAATGCAAGTATGCAACTATGCTATCCCTCTGTGGCCTGTGTTTGAGCAAAAATTTTGGTGCCCTCTAAATATATGGGGCCTGAGGCTGTTGCCTCCTTAGGCTCACCTCAGGTTCGGGCTTGCGGATTAGGGTATCTTGTCTAGCGAAAATTATTCTACGCACCAAGGTGCAAGTGAACCGAGCAATTAATATGCAATGTTTTGATTCGGTCATTCACATCACATTATCATGCATGTATTCTAATACCGTTAACACAATTGAAACCCAAAAAAATAGTTTTAAGTGTTTCTAACACAAGAGGTGAGGATCTGAGGTTAAATAAGACATACTCTTACTATGGGAACTTAATTTAATCGGATCAAAAATAAAAATGAAAGGAAGGAAAATAGTGTCTATGGTCTTCATTGGTTGTTCACATACGGCGATTTGAGAACTTACACATTAATGGTGTAAGTACACCTTGTCCGTAGAATCTGCTCCGCTTGCCTAGACCATAACATTGGGTTGGCATCAGGGAAGTCCTATGCCCTTTTAAACCCCAAAAAATTGAAAGAGAAAGAAAAGGTCATATATATAGAATATTTAGTATCCTTCTATGTATGTATAGGTGTAGAAGATATTTTTCTATTAACACTACAATTGCATCTCTATATAAATCTCCTAGTTGGAGAGAAATAATACATTGAAGCATTCCAAAACATATCAATAAGTTATTATGTTCTACTTAGACCTAGCTAGATAGGAGAATGATTCATAATTAATCAACTTCTTTGGTTGCTCATATTCATGTCCCAGCAATCTTTTCTTACAAGCAAACGCATTGCTAACCACTTATATTGCATTCATTTCATCTATCACATTTTGTTTAATCCGTAATTAATTATGGTGACTATATAAGGGTAAACTCGAATCACGTCTCATGAGATGAATATATCCTAACGTTAAATAATGACTGAACGCTTTGAGTTTCACACAGTTAACAATCTCGAACTTAATTAACATCCAATATAAGGTGTAAAATTAAGTTAGTCTACGTTACGTTTCTGATGGTAGAGAGATAAGATGTAGTTTGGTCATGAAAACAAAAATATTAACAAGTTGAGAAAATTAAGATCAGATTCGCACACTCCACATGCACTTGAAGCTAGATCACCTTAAATGTAGTTAGAAGAATCATCTAAAATCATGAAGAAGTGGTTGATAGAAATTTAACAAGCCAACCTCCTGCTCTGCATGTCAAGGCATCCCATATATATGTTACAGCTCATATCCTGTGATAGAGGGTTCTCACAATTCCAACACCATTCTCTATATGTGTTGGATGCTACTTTGTCACTTCTCTTAGCTTCTTCCATATATATGCATCTTAAGATGAATGTCGATCGATCAGTGAATTACATCTGCTGCGGTTGGAATTATTTCGGGAAAGAGCAACCTGCAACGTTTAACGATATTTTAGTTCATCAGTACCTAGCTATAAATAGCGTGTCATCGACTGTTCTAAATGTCAGTTGTATTCAATGTGGCCAAGTTTATTTCTGAAGGCAGATGGCAGTCAAATTCTTTGGTAGGAAATTTTACCTTCTGAAACACTGACTTGAATCTTCAAAATCAGTTATAGGGCCCTTACTTCTTGTTCCGTCAAAAATTAAGATTTTTGCTAATCAAGCAACTTATTAGAGGTAGACTATATATTTACATGAGATAACATCTACTCTCAACTTATTCTTGATCGTTCAAAGACAATGAAAGATTTATTCTACTTTGTCTTTTGTTGCATTTGGAATAGTCTCTTTAGAGTAACACTGACCACTGTTACACTCATTTGTGAAACGTCACTGAAAAATTTTCAATGACGTGACTACCGTTGGTTGAGTTGCCATCATAAACCCACATGCATGTCTACCATTCGAGTCCCAATTCCAACCTACATGTGGTTAGCACTTAGCAGGGTTGAAGGGCATTAGGTTCGTGCGTCTACAGTGGATAGCTTAATTTGTTGGGATGCCCTCCTGAATCTTGATCTAAATACTAGGCGCCGAGGCTCCATCCTTTTGACAGGCTAGTTTGTCTCACAACCGGCGCCGAAGTTCCATCATTTTGATTTTTGACAGGCTAGGTTGTCTCACAAGTTTGCAAAAACAATATCATTTTGCAATTACATTCGAAACAAACCAAGTAATTAATTATTTAGCAGAATCTTTGATCCAACCTTAAAAAGTACCAAGTAAACCAATTCAAAGTCCAAACCCTTGAATATAATGCATGAAACACATCTCTTCAATAATTTCCCAGAGACTTCAACACAGAAATTAATCATAGAACTTTCATAGTTACTTACGCCAACACAGCTGACCTATTTTCAATTGGAAATGGCTCAATTTCTATCCCAAGAGATTATAATTGCTGAGAACGTTCATAGCAGTAGCTAATTAACAAAATATTAAACCAGCTTAGATATTCATTTTGCCTGTGGAGATGGAATGTCAACTAAAAATTCCTTTAAGCCTTATGGTTTTGCTCCCTATATATAACACGGTGCTCACTTGACAACAAGCATGCATGATCATCAGTCATGGGAAGAACAAAGAAGCCTGCAGTTTACTTTTGCCTGAGTTTTATTTTCCGGATGTTGTTGATTGCTGCCTCGACAGTTAGCGCTGTGACCATGGCGGCTAGCAATGATACCGAAGATTGGTACGATCTAGGGACTGGCTGGACTGGCTATTCCAGCTATGTATCCGATTCTGTCAAATTCACTGATTCACCCTCATTCATGTAAGTGAGCATCTATAGTAATTTGAGCACAATACCTAATTCTTTATAATAATTTTGATTTACAACCCTAATTATAATATTAGGGCTATAAACTAATTAGTTGTATAATCTATTGAAATGGTGCAGAAATTTTGTTGCAGCATTGTCTGTAGCGGGGTTTTACGGCATCATTACCAAGTTATCTACTTGTTTACTCATCTGCTTAGCGCCATCTTCATCAATAATGTTGATTATCTTTGCGTTTTTTGATGCGGTAATTAGCTCCCTCTCTCAAAAACCTAATTCCACGCGAAAAAATTGAGAACCTTGTATTTGAGTTTATAATGGATTTAGATCAACTCCATCTATATATCGTCACTTGTATAGTTTTGGTTGTGAAGTTCATATCAGTACACTACATGATTCAATCTTGGTCAGAAACGGAGCCAGGATTATATATAAAGGGGGGCCGAGTTATAAAGTAATACGAAATTTAAAAATTGACTGAAATTTTTTAAAAAAAATGAAGTTTGGTATTCATTAAATAGACAAAGAAATAAGTTCATCCATAAAAAAAGATGTTATTCCTTATGGAATTGATTAATTATGGACAGTATATGGCAAGAGGTGATTAAGGTAGGAGAATGTACAAATTAACAATAAATGGTGTGTTTAATTATGGTTTAATTGGGAAAGAAATGGGGGCCAAACTTTGTAAGTTACAAAACTTTTCACTATGATTATATCAGAACTCTTAATTGCACAGGTTCAATATACAATTATGGGGGGTGCCATGGTACCCCTTGGCCTGTACGTAGCTCCGTCAGTGATCTTGGTAAACAACTTTTGTTGATCATGATATGCAGTTGATATTGGGGATAGTAGCCTCAGCAACTGGGACTGCTGGTAGTGTTGCATACAGCATATTCGTGGGTGATCTTTGCTCTACATACATCCGCTTCTGTCGACATCTAGGAGTTGCCTTGGGGTTCGCCTTATTCGCCTCACTTTTGCTTGTCATTCTTCTATGGACCTCCCTCATTAGTCTCTACAAAAGGATCCCCAAACAAACCTTTGAGACATCACAACCTCTTGCACAGTCTCCGTTACAAACTCCACCACAAGCACAAGGAACTGAAACATATGCATAAAAGTAATGCCTGCCTTAACTGTGCTCCGGCCAAAATCAACTTGTAATATTGTGTGTTTTCAGAATTGTTTGCTTGTCATGTAAGGTTGACATATTCGCTATCTGCTTAAAAAATTGGGATAGATGATATTGTCTACATGTGGGATCGTCGTCGGAGCTTTTTGGGTGTTAAAAACTCGTGGGTTTGATTCGTTTGAATACCGTTTGTTTTGCTGGTTTGCTAGGTTCATGTGAAGAAATGTGCGATAGCATAGTTAATTAAGCTAATGAAGCTTTCTTGTAAATGTAAATACCATGCATGTTTATCCTTGGAGACCAAGTCAGTATGCCATTGTAGATTATATATAAATCCAATGTCAACTTGGCAGTTACTTCCCAAGTAACGAGTTTTCTGGAGTGTTTCTTGGCTTGCCACATTCCGTTGTCGACGACTTAGCAAGTTCATAATTATCTTCTATGAGCTAGCTTATGTACATTTGCTTCAAAACCGACTTTTATTTCCCCCTTTGTATCACTGAAATTTGTTAGGACAGACATTTCCCGACAACTTTCTCATCGGAAAAAGTGAAATACATCAAGTCCGACAAGAAACCCTAGTCTTGGTCATCGACAAGTAGTGCATGTACGACTAGTGACCAAGGTGGTCGGTTTTGAAGGACGTCAGTGTCCAACAAGAAACCTTACTATAGCAATTTGATACATAACCGTACATCAGTTAACTGACCTAAATGATGGTTCCAGTTATAGGAAGTTTAACCAAACTAATTAGGTTTTCCTTCTTAATTTTGTGGATTCATATAATAAGGAACTTGTGATTCTACTAAGGTGATGATTCACATTTTAGTATAAATCATGGAAGCTCTAGCTAGCTACCTAGGAAGCATGCATCATATATGTTAATAATTAACAAGCCAAAAACAAAAAACAACAACATCAGGAAGAGTTCAAAGAACCGATCGATCGTCTTTCTTTTGTCATGTACGCCTCGTATTACAACAATTAATTTCTAAACTTAAACTACTTATACATCATATTGCAAAAAAAAAAAATGCAACAATAATATACATGCATAACCAAAAGAGAAAAAAAAAAAAAAACAAATTTGTAGTTGAGATAGTGATGGCATAATTGACCTTATTATGATGGCTACGTAAACCGTAATCTACACGGATACAAGATTTTCTTCAACTAATTAATGGGATAAGCTCTGTCAATTTATATTTCAAAAGGACATGCATACTCATCCGAGTATATAATCATTTTCTCATCGTCTTCAAGGTTCTTTCTGGAAAAACTGCAGCACACAGATTGAAGAATCAAGAGGCCAGAATATAGTTTTACTCTATGATTACTCCATTTGAAAGAGTATGTATACATTTAGTTGAATGGTAGGTGATATATATCTGTACTAGTCGAGAAAGTTGGTCATTGCAGACGTAGTATATCACTTAGCTAAGCAATCATTTGAGTTTCATACAACATCCATAAAGAAAATTAAACACATTTGCCTGCTTTTGTATAATTTACAGAGTCCAGTTTGGTTGATCAGAAAGAGGAAAAGAATCAAAGCAGGATTAGCTTTGATATGCTTGTAGACTAATATCTATATGTTTAATTGTTTATCATGATGATGAGCTAACATCTGGCCTAGATGCGAAAGAAAATGATTTTCTGATAAGAGTACGTTCTAGAGGCTGCAACTACCACACGCAAGTTATCTATATGATTGTGACTTGAAGTATGAAACTTGGCTTAATTAGGGTTCTAAACTTCTAATATATTTCCCATTTGCGATGGTACGTATGTTATGGATATGGTTCATCATAACCAAATGGTTAGATAGCAATCCCCATCAAAGGATAGCTTAATTACTTGCAAGTAATTGCCTTGTATGGATGTAATTTCATAACTTCAAATGTTTAGATAGCAATCCCCATCAAAGAATAGCTTAATTACTTGCAAATAATTGCCTTTTATGGATGTATTTTCATAACTTCAACTCGAGATTTAACTGGGATGCCCTTAAGTGTCAAATTCTTGAGCCCCTCTCCAACATTCTGACTAATTAAATTTCTTTCAAATATACCAGGTTTAACTGCCCAAATCTCACTCTCAAATACTGATGCATGGATAATTGATGAACTAGATGACCAGAGAAGTATGAAATACGATGACAAAATAAAATTAAAATTAGTTTAAAACCTTATCACCAGAGAAATTCTACAGTAAGTTAATACATAACATAATACATACAATTAACATTTGAGAAATGCCAAAATTTAGCCTAACAAGGTGAAAATCTCAGCCCTAGCATCGATATCTTTGCTTTCTAGCTAGCTAGCTTAGCTACTTAGCTAGGGTATTTTCTCCCTCTGAGTTAGACAGGATTCAGTTTTGCTTCGTGCTTATAATTATATACGATTTCGTAACAATGTACTGAACACAATTTTTTTTAAAGATAACGATCAGTTGTTGTGTTATATGATCATCATATACATAAGCAACTAAACTCTTTTCAAACCAATTCAGTTGGCGTGCAGGAAACTCCAACTATTGTGTTCAGACTGTTAAGTATGGCCCGAACAGCATATATAATATAGATGCACATACTTATCCTCCAAGAACCAGATTTAAGTATAAGTACACTAACACTCCTGCCATCAAATTAACCAATATCATATATCCCTGCACCTGCTTCCGGCCATGGCATCGACGGATAAGCCAGCTGACCCGGAAACCGGTAAGGAAGTTCCGCCATTAAAGGCCTCATGCGACGACACGCCTCCTCCTCCTCCAAAAGCAGTTGACTTGTTTGCAGTTGATGTGGCTCTTAGGTTCTTGGTGTTTGCAGCATCACTAACAAGTGTATTGGTCATTGTAACTAGCAAGCAGACGGTATTCCAAGGTCCTATCCCATTTGAAGCCAAGTTTGAGAACTCTCCTGCCTTCATGTGAGTCTTTTACATACATATATCCACTCAATTAAACTCGTTAACAATAATTCGTTTGAACTGTCCAAAGTACATGAATTAGATGTTTTGGTTACAGAAGAATCACATACAGTATTACTAGTTATTAGTGAAGTGAGAGTGAGAGCTCGTACCGAGACAAAGTACGATTCTCATATACTTTCTAATATCTAATCTCTTAGATAAGGATAATCCCTGACAGTTTAGCCAAATTTACTTTCCTAGCTAGTTTCTGTTTTTCGAAACAAAACACAATCATACTAAAGTTTGGGAGGTTTACTAAACCGTCTTGGTTGTCTATGTTCGATCTATGATTCTTAAGAGTTTATTCTTTTAATTTGGATGTATACTAGTCGAACCCGAGATTGTCGTAGCCGAGATGTATACTAGTGACCTTTTGTTTCATTTGGGTCATCGTTTCTTTACATTTTCTGATGCTAGTTCTTGTTCCCCTAGCTATATGATATGAACTTGAATTAGTCTGCAGTAGATTATGACGCTTTCCTACCAAAAGGTAGGTAATTCTCCTACCACCAGCTACCTGTACCTTACAGTGGACTTGAAAAGAACCTTATTATTGGTTTTTCTTCATTCAGTCTAATCTATGTTAGTCACCCAATCATTTGTGATTTCTAATGAGAAACTTTGAATAAAATTCTATGTATAACATATAGTCTCAAAACAAGGACTATTTATACTAATAAACATATCCAACTTGATTTAATGGTGGTTCATGTTTCAGATACTTTATAGTGGCACTATCAGTTGCAGGCCTCTATAGTATTCTTACCACACTAGCATCCCTTTCAGTCATCTGGAAGCCAATATTCTCAACCAAGTTCTTGCTCCACTTTGCATTTTGGGATGTGGTAAGCAAGCTCAGCTCTATAAACTAGTTTTTACCAACGCACAAACTAGCTAGACAGTACTATTATAATACCCTTCTTTTGTACATGATGCAGCTGATACTGGGTCTAGTGGCCTCGGCCACCGGCACTGCCGGCAGTGTTGCGTATATCGGATACAAGGGCAATGAACATGTACAGTGGAACAAGGTTTGCTCTATTTTTGACAAGTACTGCAAACATATAGCAGGCTCCCTCGCTTCATCGTTGTTTGCTTCGGTTTTGCTGGTCCTTCTGGTGTGGCTGTCAACTTTCTCACTCCATAAGAAAATTCCCAAATAAGAGTTAGGTGAAATATATCGCTTCCAATTGTGTGTTGAATGTGACTTGTGAAGTTGTGAGTGTCTCGTACTAAATCTTAGTGTTGGATTGTGGATGATATGGTCAATAGTTCTTTTATATGTTTATGTAAATGCTGTTGTCTACTAGTCGGGTATATATTCATTGTAAATTGCATGTCTTGTATTATTTGTAAGACTTAAGAGGAGAATTAGTGTGGGGATTCCTGTAACATATGCTAAACGTACGTTTGGGTTTTCCAAGTACATATGATGGTTTTTGGTACGGAACTTCATGATGTGCTGAGCTTCAGCTCCTTTTTAGTTCCATGGCATGCCAAAAGTGAGACTGGATGCACCTGATAGGATTCTGACCAATTTTCTGAAGGTTAAAAGCGATGAAAGATAACAGATAGAAACTAATCACTATGACCAACTACCCTTTAACTTGTCGATGAACCAATGAATTGATGACTGTCCAAGCTTACTAAAGCTATAGTCCTAATATCGATCCCTCTCAGTCTGATGGTTGGGGACCAAATCATCAGGTTTGCGTAATTTTGTAATAAAAATGTATAGATGTGTAAACATGACAATTCCATGTCGCCTAGCCTTCGCCTAGCGCAGTAGCACGTCGCCCAGCGGCGCCTAGATTTTCAAGTTCAAATCTCCTTCGTTGCAATGTCAGCAAGCAATACATTCGTGATCAAATTCACTATATGTTCATCAGAAATATAAACTCTAGCTACGAAAAGTCCATCCCTAACACTAGCATATACATGTCAATACTTTGGTTACCTTTCTGAATTTTTGACGTAGAGGTCTTCCACCCAGGAAGCTTTGAATGCAAGTGCAGCATATCTCTCCTCAAGCACCCAAGGATCAATGAAAGAGCATCAGATGACAAGACAACTATAGATTACAATGATCATAATTCATAACGACACAATTGCAGATCCAACTAACAGACATAATCAATTAGAGATGACCAAATCAAAATGAAACATGCAGATTCAGCTAAGCAACTTGACGTTTGATGCTATCTCAACATTAAATCACAGAAAATGACCCAACTCCCTGAATGAGAAGTAGTCGAGATATAATTCAAGACTTTCAAATGTCACGAAGTATCCAATCTGTAATTCAAGACTTTCAAATGTCACGAAGTATCCAATCTGTAATCCGATCACCAAATTAGAGATGATCAACATTGGGTACTTCGGAACCAGTCTTTGAGGTATTTGCCACCTCCAAACATTCTACTTGACCGACAAAAGGATACTAGCATCAATGACAAACTGAAAACCACTCTGTAAAGCCATCAACTCAGCAGCCCAATTGATATAGAAGCAGGAATAGTCAGCCCCATTGCACCCATTAACTCACTCTCAGCATATCCAGTTCTTCACTACTCCCCAAGCCCTCACTGTCCACTTGTCACACCCATTGTAGAAAACTAGCAATAGATGTCAGCTTGCAACCCTGACAGCAGAGAATTTGGCAACAACTGAGCACAACCACTTTGCATGGTGTCTATAAGTTTGCTACCATAAACGGCTCATGCAACACAATAACCTTTGTAACCAAACTATCAGGCTCCTTGACCTCCCATCCTACCATGTAACTGAATATGCTCTCTCCAAAGAGCCAGAGCTACAAACACAATTTTCTCCAGCACATCTACATTGCTCTAACCAAAATATCTGCAGAGCTATGCTTGCATTCGTCCCATTGAGCGTGGATTGAAGACTCCTCCACTCTTCTAAAGAGAAGAAGAAACAACTAATACTGAGACACAATTAATCTACGTTGTAGTGAAAGAGCACAAGGATATTTCATAATGCAATATGCAGGAAGATATATTAGACCCTCACCTAAATCCCAATCAGCTGAAGGAGGAACTAGCGCTTTCAGGTTCCATACTTCCAAAATCTTAAGCAAAGGACACAAACTCACAATCGCAAATACTCCAGCCCTTAAACTAAAAGCTCCCTTTCCCCAGAAACAGGCAGCCTTATAAAGATGGATTTTCCCCATAGGAAGCATATAAGAAAGAGCCCTCTAAATAATGTTGAGCCTTCAACCCACCAAAGAATTGGGTATGCAAGTATGCTCCAGGCTTTTTGTGCAACTATATCTAGATCAAAACATTTGAATCCACCTTGGAATGACATATAAAGCTCCATTTCTTCAGATGCCAACCACGATCTCCATCCATCCCCAACCAAAACAAACTTTTGGCCATCAGAGAGTTCGCTCAACACAATCCAAAATTATAAGTAACAAACTGGAGTGCCAGAAATGCTTGAAGAATTTCTTTAGTAAGTACTTCAATACCTGTATTGAAAGCAACCTACCATTTCAACATCTACTCTTCTAACCACACTGTCCCCAACTGTCCTGGATATCCTATTTTTATCCCTACTGTGTTGGTCCCCCGGTACCATTCCTGGCACAAAACAATGTGTGTGTGCGTGCCTGTGTGTGGTGTTAGTCCCCAGTACCATTCCTGGCACAAAACAATATGTGTGTGACTGAGAGTACAAAATCCCCCTTGCCTCAAACCCTGCCATCAAAGCAGTAAGACAGTTGTCATCCCACAGCAAATATATGTACTAGAGGTTTCCTGCATAGGCATTGATGATGTGCTTTGCATGAAGCTTCAGCACATTCTTCCATGGCATGCTTAAATTAAGATTATGTACACTGGTAACTGTTGAAAAACTACAAAAGAGCATAACCATGGATCAGAGATTATCAAAGTCAGGAAAACATAGCTTTGACTCAAAATAAGAAAAACAACCTCGATTGTCATATATGCCAACAATTAAGAAAAAGGGTAACCTCCGACCAAACCAAAACAAAAGACGAGAAATATAGTTGGGACTTGGGAGGGTTCAAAATGTGAAAATTGACTCACATTCAGAATGTGAAGTAGTCAAGGATCTGCATCGATGAATGACTTCAGACGTACTTCCTATATTTCCAAGATGGAAACTTAATAACGCTCTTTACAGTGGAAGCAGAAGATCATCTTATTATAATCAGTCCAATCTGAGATCACCATGCAAGACATTACATGTGAACGGCCCATATTGTATGCAAGATCTGTTCTTTAACAAATTAAGAGTGTCTAAATTAAAGATTTATCTGTTCAAAAAAATTATAAAGAATTATCAAATGAATTTACTTGGAGTGCTGAAACTATGTTGTATAGTAATCTGCCCTAATTCCCTAAACAATAGATATACACTACCATTATGCATCTTTGATATCTACACAATGTACAAGTAAAACTACATTAGACTACAGTTGCCTGCTAACTGAACCTAATTTTGCACATACATCCCAGCAGCTTCCATGGCGCTCACAGATTCACGAAAAGCCAGCTGAAAACCAGCAAGCATGGTTCGCCACTTATCAGGTTCTTACTGGTTTTCAGTAGCACTGGTAAGTGTGTAACTAGGAAGCCAACTGTATACCAAGGTCATATCAAATTTTAGGTCAACATCAGTCACTCTAAGGCTTTTATGTGAGTTATGTAGACAAAAGCCACAACTTTGCATAGTTAGCCAATAAACAACAATTATCAAGGTGTTTGATTATTCAACCTGCAGACAGGACCTTTCTTGGATCATGATTTCCAGAAACGAAAACATCTAAATTGTCTAAAATAACGTAAAACATGCAGCAGAGATCTTGTAATAAAGATAGAAACAGACAGGAAGAGGACAGAGAAATAGATAATCCACCAAAATAATCAACCAACAAATAAAAGCCTAATGACTACCAAAAAGCATGAATGCATTCTACCACTCAAACATTTCCAATACAATAAAGATTAGAGACAAAATAGAACTCTCTCACAATTCAATTAATCTCTACTAATAACTCTGAAGATTGTCATGATTCTCCAAAAAAAAAAAATCTGAAGATTGTCATAACCCTTGTTGACAAATTACGATTTATTGGCCTGCCTTTGGCATAAAAAACCTCATTTGAACCAGCGTTCTAGCCCTCTGTCACAAACCACCATATATTTGCCTCTTTGTCACTGCCACACTTGAGAGAGACACACTTTTGCCTCTTGGTGCTTTAACAAATCAGCTTTCAACTTGTTTCAGATTCCTACGAATCAAGGCCGAGGGACACTCATGGTAGCCATAATATTGCTAACACAATAAGTGATTAATTATGTTAATACTTTTTAGGTCTTTAGTCTGGCAATCAAGGAACATGAATCTGTATTAGATCCTGATGCTTTTCTACACAAACAGGAGATGTTGATTTGATGACCAGCCAGAAAGATTAATTATATGCAAGGATTCTTTTATCCTTTCAAAATTGGTTAAGATATATACTGTATCATAATTTGATCTGTAAGTCATTCACAATCTTTAGTGGGTCTATTTTACTTTAAGGGATCATGTTTCAGACTTTGTGGATGCTCTACTATCTGTTGCCTATGGTATCTAAACATGCTTGCAGCTGTTCCCATCATCTGGAAGCTAGAGTACCGAACAATGTTCTAGATGCATTTTGCATTTTTGGATGTGGAAAGCTCTACTCTGGTCGTTAATAGTCTAATACCAACTTAAACATCTGACACAGTACAACAAACCTTAATATTACTTAATAAGCTGATACTGCTAGTGGTTAGACCTATAACTCAAACAGCTTCAACTGGTTCTCTTATTCATGTTATGGTCAACATGGTTGACAGACTATATATGCAAGTCTTGTGATGCAGCTGACACTAGGTATGGTGGCGTCAGCCATCGTTACTGCTCAGGGTGTTGCTTAGATTGGATCAAGGGCAATAAATATGTGGAGTGGCAGATGGTGACAGCCTATATATGCAAGTCTTATAATGCAGCTAACACTAGGTCTGGTGGCCTCAGCCACCAGTACTGCTCAGGATGTTGCCTAGTTTGGATCAAGAGCAATGAATATGTGGAGTGGCAGACGGTGAGATCTGGTTTTGAAGTACTGTAAACAATAGCTGGGTCCCTTGATATGTTGTTGTTTCACTCCGTTTTCTGGTCCTTTTGCTCTGGCTCGTGACTTTCTCACTCCACGGGAAAACTCTAATATGGAATTTGTGAAGAGGACCATACATTCATTAAATCTTCTCCTCTCCCTTGAGCGTGATATAGTATCTTAGTGTTTGAAGTTGTATAGGGAGACCAATAAAGGCATTCTCAGGTATATGTATTGATCACTCTAAAGAGTAACCGCTATCTACATATATAACTAGTTTGTAAATCCACAGGTTTACGTATAGCTCATTCTAAAGAGTAAGTGCTATCTATGCAAGTAACACAAGAGCAGATGATTTGTCTAAGTAAAATATGCAGATTGATGCACATCATGTTGCTACACATGAAACTAAGAAAAGCCTAATCAATCAGAGAGAGTACATTTAGAACTCCTAAATAAAGAACCACTAAACAATGGCATTACATCATAGGCATGTCAAAGAAACTCGGCTCCCTTTTGCCTGGGGCGCATTCATATTCATTCATAAGCAAGCCGGAAAGGTTGCAATTTGCAAACATGGAAATTTAATTGCATAACAGTATTAAGTAAACAGATTCAACGATATAATGACTTGCATTGATGATGAGTAAAGCAAGTAACAACAATAATCACAATCACTAGCTTGTGATTCATACAAACATAGACAGTTGGATGGATAAGGAACGGCATACCTTGAAGCAGACTATAGTACAAAATTGGCCGAACCAATTGAGAAATTGAATGTACAACACTTGGTACAGCACAATCTCAGAAAATTGTTTGTTCCCCCAATTCCTGGCCAGCCATCCCCTCTCTCAGCACAGTCTGGAAGAAGTCTTCCAATGTATCCTTGCCATAACTTGGTGTTCTCTCAGCACTGTATTCTCCGGTCTCAGGGTCCAAAACCAACATACTCTCAGCGGCATAATACCTTCCAATCTTCCCGAACTCAGCTGTATCTTCCAGTGAAGGAAATATCTTTACAAGGAAATCAAGTACCCCAATAGCGAAATCCATTATCTCAATGGGAACTTTCAAAAACTTGGGTTCCCTCCCCACAAGTCTAAACAACAACTCCCCTTGCTCTATTGGTGTCAATGCCTTTCCCGGTCCACCAATAGGCAAAATCTGGTTAATCTTATTCTCACTCAACACACAATCAGCAATAAACGAGGCTAAATCCGCCTCACTAATTGGCTTGCAAGCACACAACCTCCCATCCCCAAACATCACATACGGCTTCCCATCTTTCACCAACTCAACCTGACCCCCTAAGCTCTTAAAGAATGCAGTTGGCCTCACAATACTATAACTGAAACCACTGTCCTTCTCAGCTTCCTTGATCAACTCATCCTCGAACTTCAGCTTCGCGCGCTGGAATTCAAGAAGAGGCTTCTGCACACATATTGCAGAAAGCAACACAAAATGTGAAGCCCCACGATTCCTACCGGCAACAAGACTGTTCTTTGTTGCCTCATAGTCAATCTTCCAAGAATCCTTAACACCACCACTACGGCTAGCAAGGCAGGAAACAACCACATCAATTGGAACACCCATGTCCTCTATAGATTTCTCCAAACTATCCAAATTGGTAACATCCGAAAAGCACACATTGGCTCCTTTCAACTGGTTCAAAGTCTCATCCTTACTAAACTTACCTCTAATCCCACTCTTCTCCCTAGCAATGGCTATAACATTGAACTCTCTATCCACTAACTCCTTAACCACAAACTTCCCAATGTACCCAGTTGCACCCACAACCAGAATGTTAATGTCTTTGGGACTTTTGTTTCTGAATGAAGGTGTAACGGTCGTTTCAGCAGTTGGGGTGGTTGAAGCTGAAATGGGTTTTAGTCTTTCTTTACTGAACTTAACTGTTTCAGATAAGTTAAACTGAGATGATGGGAACCCAGTAAAGAGAGAAGAGTTTACCTTGGTTGGGTTGGTGAACTGAGAAGAGAAACGAGTTAAGAAGCTCTGGTTTTTTGCTGATTGAAGGCTGAATGCGGTGGAGGAGAAGCAAAGTGACATTTTCTGAAGGGCTTCGAGTCCCAGAAGCAGGAGAAGCTTGTGGCTTTGTGTTACTATTCAACTGATATGTGGATATGAAGCGATGGACACAAACACACAGGCGGGGTGGAACCATCATTTATTTCATTTTGATCATCTTCTTTTTTCTTTTTTTTTTCTTTTTTTTTTCTTTTAAACGTTTTGGAATAAGCTGTTCCTAACAGTTTTCTCTTTGTTATGATTTTTCTAATTCTATAGAGCTCTTGAATGAATATTGATATGATGGATGGAAATGAGTTCATACTTTCTTTGAAAGCGAAGAAGTTGTTTTAATAATTAGGTAACATTATAATCAAAATTCAACATATTTTACAAAGATGAAGATTCAAGATATCTAAGAATATATAATTACATTGTAATAGCAAACATCCTGAATTAAGAAATGGCTACTTGGTTGGCTCATCTTCTGGTGTGGATGAGACGAGCTGCAAATACAAAGAACAAAGTTTGCCTTAAGCCTTCTGCTAGAACTTTTAACTCGGACAAGCTCTGAGAGAGAATTTACCTCAAAGAGCAACTCAAGGTAGTCTAATTCAACAAGAAAATGTCTCAAATATTTGTTTGCTCAAGCTTGGCAGAAACCAAACAGGCCAGACTATCTACTTATTTAAAAGTAAAAACCATATCTGTAAAATCCATAAGACCACCTATAAAATAGTCATTTGAGTTTCTGAAAGCTCCACCCAACTGAGTTTGAGAATTAGAAGCGACAAAAGATGCATTAACATTTAACCGTAAAAAGTAGATTGAGAACTCGCTAGACACTCCTAGGGTAGATGACAGGCTTAAAGCGCTTAAAAGCCACATAGGCGGGTTGTGCGACCTTGTTTTAGAATACTGCATATAGTTAGGGTTCGAAAACTTTCGGTATCGTTTTTGTGTCGATCGGTTCGGTCATCAATACAGAAGACAACTATTGTGGGACTACGTTAGGGTATTTCAGGGGTTAGGGGTTAGAGGTTATGACACACACAACATGATATGAAAAATGGTTGTGTGACACCCTGAAAATGTAAACCCTCACACAACATTTCCTAGTTGATTGTTGTGGGATAAAGAACCTAAAGTAGTCTCTTGCATTCTTGTCAAATGTGCAAGAGTGACATCATGCTATGAAAATAAATCATATGACAGGAAATAGACAGTCGTTGTGGGATTATCGAAAATACTATACTCTCACACAACAGATGTGAGTGTTCTATTGGTGCATTAAAACCTTTCACAAAAAATTTAAGTTTTGTGAGTATGTAAGAGCTAATTTGAAGAAGAGAAGTGCACATCTTTGCATAAGAGATATATTATACAACATATTTATAAAAATTATTATGTGATAATATAAAATCGATATCGTCACACAACATTTATATGTTTCCGTGTTGTGTAACAAAAACCGGTTATAAGTCACATTTGAGACTGGTTAAGAAGAAATGTGACTCATTTTTATCTTCATTCAAATAACTACATATTATCCAAAGCGTTGTACCGGTTTCATATAAAAAAATTCTAGAATGATCTCAGATTTATTACACAACACCTGACAATTTCAGAACGTCGTACGTATGAATCATTTTAGAAATTTATACAACCATATTATTCTGCACCGGTGTGTGATAAGTGCCGTTTGTTGCACTTTTTGGCGTAGAGTTCAACATTGTCACGAAAATCAAAAGAAAGATTAACAATAAAAAGTGACTAGAGATGCTTAAGTTAAGTATGAAGTTGATGAACTTATTGATATTGATTTGATGCTTAATTTCAACTTTCACGCAATATGGGCATGATAGTCAAAGAAGTGAAAAGTATTTTTGCCCAAAATATCGTACCACGGGGGGATAGCCCACAATTCTAGGTAACTAAAAATATGATTAAATTCAGTTTTCCCTTTAAACTTTATAGCTAAAATTAGTTTGGTACCTCTTTTTTTTTAATCACATTAGTCCCTAAACTTTCCAATACACATCAACTTGGTCCAAATTTTGAAATTGACTCTAATCATGACTCTAATCATCAACTTGGTCCCCTTGAACTTTATAGCTAAAATTCATGTCTTGCTGAGTTGCTCGACATGAATTTAATTCCAAATTTTTTTACCCACTAATTGCATCTACCAAGAGTCGAACCTTCCCCACTTAGATACAATTTCAATTTTCAAGTCAGACACCACTAGTCCAAACTTACATCTGTTACTTTGTTCAAATAAAATGTTTATATATATTATGCCCATACCTCCCATATCCCATCGATGATCAATTAATGGGAATGTTCACTGATCTCTCAACTTTTCAATACTTCCTGATTCAAGAATAAAAACAATACAGAAGCTTAAACAAATATAAAGAAGTAGGGAAATGCATCATCTTCATGAGTCATGACCTCGATGGCCGCGATCCTAGCGCAATCTAGAGGTAGTGATCTCGGAGATGGTATTCTCTTCGGGGAGGACTTGGCGGTGAAGGGTGAGGGAGACAAAGTCACCAGAGATGTCGACGACATAGTGGAGGATGGGTGGTGGTCTGTCGCCGACATCTAGTACTAGTCTGGATTCAATATGCAGACTGTGGAGACCATAACCGGAATAGGGCCTAGATTGGACTATGTTGTCGTGCTTGAGGTCGTAAATTGTCTCCACTTTTGTCGTCGGCATCGGTGACGGAGGTCGAGAGAGAGATAGAGAGAGAGAGAGAGAGAGAGAGAGAGAGAGAGAGAGAGAGAGAGAGAGAGAGTGCTTATAGTAGTGTGAATGAATAATGGACGAAGCTGAAAAAAATAATGTATAAATACTCTATTCCCACAATCACATGTATGCGTTTGGTGTAGTGGGGAGAAACATATGATATAAGTTGGCAACAATTTAACTCTTGGCAGATGCAGGTTGGTTTTGATTTTTTAGAATTAACATTATAAATCTTCTATATTGACCCAGAGGGTAATTTTGATATTTTATGCAAACATGGACCTCATGTCGGGGCCAACTCAGCATATGACATCATGATTGAAGTCAATTTCAAAATTTGGACCGAGTTGATGTGTATTGGAAAATTTAGGGACCGTGATTAAAAAAAAATGCAGTACCAAACTGATTTTAGCTATAAAGTTCAAGAGAGTAAACTGAATTTAATCCTTAAAAATAAATGAAAATGAAGTCACCTAACAAACAGAGAAAAGTGAAAATAACATAAGAAAAAATGCTACTTTAAGGCAACAAAACTTAATCAAGAGTATGTTGATAAAAAAATTAATCAATACTAAATGTCTAATGATGACTGTAATACCCCGAAAATTTGATATTAGTTTCTAATATTATTTGGGAATTTTCGAGTTAGAAGTTAGTGTGTGTTGAGATTCGAAGGAAGAGCGGAAGAATTCGGTTGCATAATTACCGAAGCGGTATTATGGTTTTGGAAGAGTCAAGAGTTGACTTTTTATTCTGTTGAGTTTCTCAAGAAACTTCCTTCATGAAAGTTGTAGAGCTCGTCAATACAAGTTCGTAGACATGCGGCACGCATGAAACGGACGTCGTATGAGGAAGTTATGGTCAGCGGAAGTTGTGGCTTTTCGGGAAATTTTGGGTTAAATAGGAAGTTTTCGTTTCCGGGTCCTCATAATTTTCGGAACCCATTTTCTTCCCTTTTCTTCTCCCTCCCCGACCCCGAGAGAACCCAAGTCCTTCAGCCGACCCGACCCAGACCCGGTGACCCGACCCGGCTTTTCCGGCCACCTCCGACCGACCCAGACGACGGCACCGGTCGGGTTCTCTTCCTCTCCTCCGTCCGAGCTGACCTATGGTGGTGATGTGCGCTGTTTCGGCCCCGAGGTGGTGACCCGAAGCTCGGAAGTTCGGGTTAGAGACCCGGTCGGATTTCTTCCTCCGGCGGCGGCGACAAGGCGGGAGACCGGTCGGGAAAGAAGGCCCTTGGCATCCTGGTTCGACTTCGGGTGGCCTTGGAGCGCGACTCACGGCGGAGAGTGGCGGTGGTGGATCCCAATCTTTCGGGGTAGTTTCCGGCCAGTTCCGGCCAGTTTTGGTTGAAACCTCAGGTATAAAAGTTGTTCACCATGCTTTAATCTACAAGTTTGATGTTTTGAGTTTGCCCAAATTCGGACGTTTTGGGGAGGCGCGTGGGGCCCACTCGCCGTCGGCTGTGGTGGCGCGTGGCGGCGCGTCCGGCAGGGGTTGGGAGGTTAGGAGTAACTGTTAGCTTGTGCTTGTCGATACGAGCACATTGACATGTCATGAGGTTATGTTTGATCAAGTTTTGCATCCTAGGTTTAAGACTAAGTTGAGAATCGTGAGAGGTTGTTAAACCGTGGTGTTCGAGCTTTGAAAATCTTGTTAACCTTTTTCAATAGGTTGTTTGAGGGTTCCTATGACCTTGGGAGGTCTCGGAGGAAGGTTGCCCTTTTTGGGCAAATCTTGGATTTAGACTTGTTTAAGGATGTTTGTTCGTTTATTGAAGTGGTTAATTATTTGTGTAATTTTAGGTGACTAGTGAAGTGAGATTGTGATTGTTTCTGGTGTTTTGTTGAAGACGCAGCGGGATTTCTCAGGTGAGTAAAATCTCACCAAGGTTAACTTTGTGACCTTTTTACTTATGGTGGTTATGATGATTATATGTTGATGATTTTAGTGATGATAATGTTGATGAAAATGTTGATGATTATGTGGTGATGATAATGTATATGATGATGATTAGATGATGATCATAGTAATTATATGATGATGATTTGATGATGATCATGGTAATTATATGATGATGATTAGATGATGATCATGGTAATTAGATGATGATGATAATTATTATGATGATGATTGTGATGTTGTTTTTGAGAATGATGATGATGATAATTATCATGAGGATGATTGTGATGTTGTTTTGAGGATGATTGTGATGTTGTTTTGAGGATGATGATGATGATAATTATTATGATGCTATTTTTATATTGTGAGTAAATCTCACATGGGTTCTTAAAGAACCGAATTTACTTTATAATTTTGTTTTATTAATTGAGAAATTGTCCTTGAAGGAAAATGATTTTGTTTTAAAAATAAATGAGCTTGATCGTCAACGGCTCATGGTAAGTGAAAACAAGTTTTCTGATAAAAATAAATCTTTTAAAAGGACTTTCGATCATGTGATATGGTGTTGTTGAAATATGTTTGTTGATAGATTTTCTAGTGGGAATATCTATGTCTTTGTTTATATAAATATATCTAGGCGGAAAGATATAATTTATGAAGTGTTCTTGTGATGTTGTTGATGATATTTTTATATTGAATTGTTGTTAAATAGTCAAACCGGGTTCCTAGCCCCAATTCGGGTGATAGGTTACGGTTATGATTGTATTATTATTTTGTGAATTGACAAGTGTCATGTTGGGAGAGTATTGAAGTGTGTGCCTTAGTGGTGATTGTGTGCTTTAGTTGTAGATGTATGCCTTAGTGGTGATTGTGTGCATTAGTTGTGGTTGTATGCCTTAGTGGTGATTGAGTGTATTAGATTAGGAGCCTTCGTGGTGGACCGGGAACCAAGCCTTGGCCGGGTGATTGGTTACGGTCAGTATAGAGCTCTAGTCTGTCGGTACTTATGGGGGATGACTAAGTGTTGACGAACCCATGAGTACGTGTTTTGTCTAGTTACTTATGGGGGATGACTATGCGTTGACGAACCCATAAGTAAGAGTAGAGAATTGATTGGGTGACATTCTTATGTGATGTTATTTAAGATTCTTTGCTTTGAGTATCTCCTGAACTATGCTTATCCGCAGGAGATTTCTTTAATTTTAATTGTGTGATTTTTGAAATCCTGAACTCCCCCTTTTTGCAGGATTTCATTTATGATTTTGAGTGATTGTGAATTTGTTGTGTTTTCTTAATTTCATCTTTTGATTTCTCTTGCTTGGAAGTGTTTTCCTGAATTTGTTTTTAATGCATGAACTCTTGATTTTACCTTATGTGTTGTTGGGTTGAGTCTATTGTCGTAGATTTACTCATACGAGCTTTTAAAGCTTACCGGGTTTGTTGTTTACAACCCGGTGCACTATTCTATGGTGCAGAGGTTGTTTTTGCAGGTGAGGAAGTTCAAGACTGAGACGTAGAGGTCTAGAAGCTGTTTCTTAGGATTTAATCATTTTGTTAATTGTTGTTAAATTGTAGTGAGCTCTTTTGAGCATGACCTATACTTGACTTCTCAAGTTATGTAAGCGTTGAATGTTATTAGATGACTCTTTTTATTCTTGTATTCATGCCTTAAATTTGGATTTTTATTTATCCGAAATTTGGGGTGTGACAATGACTATTTACAATGAGTATAATTTGTCACCAATATTTGTATTTGATACCTAACTAGCCAAAATAAATTGCGACAAATAAAATAAATAAAGTGAAAACATTGAAATGGGAATATCATGAGTACGGAAGGCTCCTTCACCCAATTCTTATTTATGCAATTGATGTTCATCCTAGACATGCTCAAAACACACACACACTAGAGTTGATTAGGCTCCTAGACATGCATTTCAATCTAAGAAAAATAGAAACATGAATCTATTATATCTAATTGTTTCACTACATTAAAATAGGCATCAATTACATGTATAAAATTTGGGCTTAAGGCACACAACCTTAAACCTCAACAAGGAAATTACTCACAACCCATAATCATAAGACATCAAAATACAAAATTCAAATATATTAGAGTAGAGAATCATAAGACATCAAAATTCAAAATTCATTTATAGGATGAAACAAGAATAGCTAAAAAGCTATAATGATTAGTCTTGATTTAAACCTCCCACAAGTACCCAAATATTGAATCTTGTAGATGTAAAAGCCTTTGAAAATTCTTTAAAGTTTTGAGTGAGTAATCCTTGAAATATCCAAGAGAAACTAAACTAGAATAAAATGGGATGATGGAGAGGATGAGAGAGAGAGAGAGAGAGAGAGAGAGAGAGAATGCCTAAGAGAAACACAAAAAGAACTAGAAAAATAATAATAATAATAATAAATAAAACATTTTTTATATAGACATTTTAAACACACATTCCACGCTTAAACTTAGCATTGTCTCCAATGTTAACAAATTTTTGATAAAAAAAAAACAATTTTAATGAAAAGTCCAAGAATGAGTGAAAGAAACAAGCTATGACAATATATATATATATATATATATACACACATGTTTTCTCATAGAATGATGTCCTTATTTATTCTTAAGGTACGAATTTCCATTTTAAACTCACTTTTCAATCGAATTTCCGCATCTTTACCGTCTAGTCTTTAGATATTAATGTATAGATCATATCTGTAAAATTTTAGCCAACTTGGATATATATATATATGTATATATAGGCTTTCTCAGGTAAGGATGTCCTTATTTATTCGAAAATGATATGAAGCGCACGTGCGCACTGTCTCTGAAGTGCGCACGTCTCTCTGTTCGCCACCATCCGACGCCGACAACGGCGTGCGTCCATCCTAGCGGACTCCAACAGCGTCCCCGATCACTATTTCAAGGACGTGCGCTCTCGATCCCCCTTGTGTGTGTGTGTGTGTATACATGACCCTTCCACTAAAGTATCCCTTTTTTTTTGACATATATGAGGGATAGGGGATTACACCAACTTTTCGATCACAAATTCATATCTCCACCATTAAATATATAGGGTTCTATATGAGTAGATTACTTATGCAAATTTTTTGAAATTTTGGTAATCGTTAAGGCAGTTAAAACTACGATTTATAATTATAAGCATGAACGGTTCATGGTTAGCAGATTTGGTTCGTTCATTGATTTAATCTTATTTGACACCTTAACGATCACCAAATAGGCTGAAAATTTGTATAATTGATCTATATATAAGGACCAACAAACTGAACGATGAAGATTCAAAACTATAATCGAAAAGTTGGTATAATCCCTCATCTCTCATATAAACCAAAAGAACAAAATACTAGTCACTCCTCTTATTTTTTAGGGTTCGATAGTTTAGTCCTCTTTTTTTCAATTTCAACAGCTCACTCCTATTAATTTTCAATGTCATACAATGAGGTCCAATTTGGTCCAACTGTTAAAATTAACTGTTAATATGATGACGTGGTACTTTAAGTGTCCACATCGGGCTGTAAAATCCCTAAACTACCCCTAGCTTATTACATCCTTATCAACGCAGGAAAACCTCTCTAATTTGATACATCAACCCACTCCTTCCCCTTCACCTCCTATTGCCGACACCACTAATTTGGATTCTTTCCTTCTCACCCAAACAAAAATCGCCACTCCCCTTCCACCAAAAACCACCATCCCCAATCTCCCACTGCTACCCGCTCCGCCTTCTGTGCTCGTCTACTGTTGTCGCGCCACCAACACACCACCACCAATCTCCAATTCCACCACTCTCAACCCCAACCCATCCCCAATCTTCCACTGATACCCGCTCCGCCTTCCGTGCGCGTCTATCGTCTCCGCACCACCAACCCACCACCACCAATCTCCGATTTCACCACTCTCGACCCCAACCCATCCTCGATCTCCCACTGCTACCTGCTCCGCCTTTCGTGCGCGTCTACAGTCGCCGCGCCACCAACCCACCACCACCAATCTTCGATTCCACCACTCTCGTCGCCATTGTCGCCCCTGCCCGAACAACCACCACACACGGTTGCTTGTCTTGCTACTCCGCTTGCCTCCAACGCTTCACTCCCCGATCTGACTGAACCATCGCCTCTAGTGGCTCTCTCTGAAGTCCAACCTACTGCTACTGCACACCAAATCCAAACTCGATCTCGCTCTGGAATTTTAAAACCCAGAAATCTCACTGATGAAACCATCAGGTATATATCCGGTTCATCGTGCTCTACTCTCTGTTATCAATGATATGGAGCATTCTTGTTATACCCAGGCATCTCAATCCAAGGAATGACGTTCGGCTATGGCTAAGGAATCAATGCTCTCTTGAAGAATCACACCTGAGTTTTCCTACATTGATAAGGGTGTAATAGGCTAGGTGTAGATTAGGAGTTTTATAGCCCGATGTGGACACTTAACAGTCCATTTTAACAGTTGGACCAAATTGGACCTAATTGTATGACATTGAAAATTAATATGAGTGAGCTGTTGAAATTGAAAAAAAAAAAAGACTAAACTGTCGAACTCTAAAAAATAAGGGGAGTGACCAGTATTTTGTCCAAACCAAAATAAGGGATCCCTTAATGGAATGACAATGTGTGTGTGTGTGTGTGTGTATACAGGAGGGATCGAGAGCACACGTCCTTGAAATAGCTAAAGTGCGGACGGACTGATCTGAGCCGTTGATCACTTTAAATGAAAAGCAACGGTCTACGATTAGTTTCTCTAAAACCCAAAACGGGTCAAGACATGACCCGACTCTTCATGTAGTCTTCAGTCTCTCTCTCCTTCTCTCAATGATCTGCGCTCAAACTTCTCCTCTTAAAATCCATGCAATCCAATCTATGTCTTCTCTCTATTGATCATTAAACACGTATTAGCTAGGTTGCACGAGTCGCCATCGAATCTTTCGTTTTCTTTCTTTGTCTTTCAATATTACAAATTTGTGGTACATACAACTAGCCCTTAGAGATTTCGCGCCAAAAGTTGGAGATTTGGAACCATATAAACTCACATAGATCGGTATGGATTCTGGATTTCTTTTTATATGTGTGATTTTCAAAATCTAGGGTTTTACCATATTTGGGATTTTATCTCATGTTTCTGGATTTATTTTTTATTGCTTTATTGAAATTATTCATTGATTCTCTTATATTACAGGTAGCGATGAATACATATTCACTACATTCACTATTATTTTTTGATGAAATTAGCTGAATTTATTCTCTTTTCTTTTCATTGGCATTGGTTACTGACAAAAGTACTTTGAATGTTTGTGTGGTTTTTAGTTTCAGTTAAATGGAGTCAGACGATAATGAGCAAGTTTATATTCCTCAAGTAAAGTCTGTGTTGGTTCCTAAATTACAGCAAGAGTTCGGAATAATTGATGAGGTTGCTGATTTCTACAATAGATATGCAAAAGAGACAAGGTTTAGTATTAGAAGTCATACTAGTGCGATGAACAAGGATAACACCACACTTATGATGAAGGAGTATGTCTGTTATAAGCAAGGAAATTCCAAGGTTCAAGGAGAAAAGCGTAAGAGAGGATTACCAAAAGTAGGTTGCAAAGCGAGAATTGCAGCTATGAGAAGGTCTGGAGGATATGCAATCTCTATATTTGTCGAATGTCACAACCACCCATTGACAAGCCCTGTTAGATTACCGTTTCTGAAGTCTCATAATGGTGTTTCAAATCTTAACAAAACTTTATCTGACCAGTCAGGCTTGGTAAATGTGAAGACTCATAAACGGTTTGAATTATTTGGTGTTCAAGCGAGTGGCATTGAACATATTGGTTGTACGTTGCGTGATCTTTATAATTATGGAAGAACTTGTCGTGAAGAGAAGAAGGGGCATGATAGAGATCTATTGTACATGCATTTTCAGAACGAAAAAGAAAAAGATTTTTTATTTTGTCTACAAAATGGAGTCAGATAAGGAAAACAAAGTAACACAATGTTTTGGGCTGACAAATTTCAAGACGAGCATACTACTTTTATGGGAATGTGGTTATCTTTGTGTCAGGACTCACCTCAGATTTCACCTTGAAATCTGAAATGAACCCTGCAGGGACCACCTTCAAAAGAGATGTTACCGGAAATTCAGCATAACCTCCCTTGAAAATGAATAACTTTTCCTAAAGTCACCTGCAACACACTATTAAAATCATATTCCAACCTTTTTCTCATGGAGCCTTCCTGCTCCCCTAAGTTCATCACATCTCTCAAATTAAAACACTAATCCAAAATAATCTCACAACCAACAACAAAGATATCCAATAATTTACTAATTGGATTATCAGAACATATCTAATAATGAAGGAAAAACAATGAATAAATAATAAGTGGAAGCAACCTCTGACTATGCCTTGACTCCTTTTACGATCGACCTCAAATAAACTTAGCCTGCAAACTGGGCATTTGAAACCGAATGACCCAGGGAAAAGTAATTTAAAACGTTAGAGTGAGTGGATAAAAGTAAATTAAATAATTTAACAAATACATAATTTATATATTTACCCACGTTTCAACTTTTAAACCTTAACAGAATGCAACTTTGATAATCCAAATAATTTTAAATCCAGAATACCGTAAAAATAGGCAAATCAACCCCGCTGGTTAATTAAATATAAAAATCTCGTAAGAAGAGATAAATCAGCCCCACTGGTTAATCAAATACATAACTGAGAAGAATAAAATAAGGAGAAGAGTCATCGCTATGGAAAATGGAGCCTCCCGAGCTCTGGTCGGTGCCTCCCAGGCTATAATAGCGTCTCACGCTAAGCGCTCTACTCACCTATAATGAGGACCTCTAATAATGGCTAGCTAACAAATAAATATAAATACCGATCGGTTGCCTCCTAGGCTATAATAACGTCTCACGCTAAGCGCTCTACTCACCTATGGTGAGGACCGCTAATAATAGTTAGCTTGTAATAATCAATATAAGCGACCTTCTAATATGGTGACTAAAAACATACGAAATCTCTTAAACTCATTAAACTTCCCCAAGATCATATGAATGGTACGGTTCCTAACTGTACTTGAAAATCATCATAAGAAATTGTATTAAAACTCAATGACGTGTCTCACACGTCAATATATTCTTAAATCCATAATTAAAAACGAGATTTAATTAACAAGTATAAATTGTAAATAATTCCTCACTCCGAAAATACTCGCTGAAAATATTCTCAATTTCAAGATCGATAATCCACAATTACACAAGAAAGTTATAAATAGAAAATTACCGAAAATCTTATTTTCAGAAATCTTTATAAATCTCAAAGTCCACATAAAAAAATCTTTATAAATATCCAAACTCAAATATCAAATTAATAATCCGAGTTCAAATCCATAAATCATGACCAACTATTAATCAATGCTTCAAACTCAAATAATTTCCAATATCATCTTATACTCCGAAATTATAATGTAAGCTTGAAAAATAAAATTATAAATTATAAAATCTTACATGCATATTTATTTAAAACCAAAATGTCCACTCACAAGTTAAGCCTAAGCTCTCCATTGCTCAGGACACTCCTTAAGCGCCACCTCCAAATATTCATGTCCTTGAGTCAATCCCACGCCTGACCATAAGCTGTAGGACAAATCGGTCCGACCGAACTTTAAAATAACAATTGTCTCGTCTTTTTTCCTAGTTTGAACAAGATTGACCAACTAACGATGCTCAACGTTTTCCAATTCAACCTTTGACTTAACAATTCCATCCAATTTTTACTATACATCCTGCTAACCGTTAGCCACTTAGGCATCGCTTAAAATTCGTTTTGGTGAACCTCGACTTTGATTTAATCAAACTAATGTAATTTCATCAACTCAAAAACATACTAACCACTTTACTCTGGAAAACCACCAAATTACTAAGGACACCTAAAAGGGTTTCCATAAATAGAAGATTTCCAAAAACGAAAAGTTTCCTAAAATAGAAACTTTCCTAGTTAGATAATTTTTTTAATTACAACCCAAAGACATAGAACGAAAAGGAAACATCGATCACTACCTCCATCACTTCTGCCAAATCCGCCGCTTGCCGGAATTTCGCCACGACCTGACTGTATTCTTCAATACACCAAGTTCTCGACATGCAATTCACCAAATAACGATAAATCAGTAAACCAACTCCAAACTCAAGCATCCAACTCAACTCAGATATACTTGAACATACATAAACACTGCCCTCTGCTCAACCAACCTTCACCTTCAACCGATAAGCAGAAGCCTCCCACCGCCACACAGCCTACCAACAGCCCCCTAGTTCGATGCAGCACAACAACAGCGGCCTCCAAAGGTTCCCCTCACCGGCAGTAGCTTTCCTTGCCGGAAATCTGAGTTCGGGTCTCCTCCAACATAGCAACAGAAACACTCTTTGTCTCCATATAACCTTGTCTTGGCTCCCTGGCGATCGATGCCACATTAGGAAGGAGAGGAGAAGCGCCGAGCAGCCTCGATGACGTCTATGGCGATGGCTCGCCGGAAAACCCAAAAATGCAGAAAAGGGATTGTTCAGATTAAGGCTCGATTTTAAGAAACAAAGGTACATAGATGAAGAGAAGAGAAAGGTGAACCGAGACATACCATCGGTGCCCGATGAACTCGCCGGAAAACGTTGGAAATTGGTGAACACAGTCGAGATTTCCTTCGATCAATCACCACCGAATCAAGATGAAAGTGTGATCCATGGACCGGGTTTTGTAGAGGAGAAGGAGAGGAAGAGATTGGTGGTGGTCTCGTCGCCAGAGGTTGCCGGACGGCGCCACTCCGACGTGCGTCGCCGGAGACCACGAGAGAGAGAGGAGATGGACTGCAGCTCGGTCAGCGCCAGATTTGGGCTTTGACAAAGTCAATCCTCTCTTATGCTTTATACCCGAACCAATGATCAAGATCGAAATCCTACTCGATCGGACGGCCACCATTAAATGAGCTATTCTGATTTCAAAATTATTTCTTTTACCAAACATTTAATAAATCATAGAAAATACTTCAAAACTCTGAAAATAAACCGAAAACACCGGAGAACCAGTGTCGACACGAACTACGACACTGAGACCTTAAAATAAGAATTTGACATTTCCAGAAGAACTCCTAGATAACCTCGAGTGTTTACTTACTAAGTTACCGAGCACGATTAAATTCCTCAGTAACTCGTAGAATACCCAGTAAATAGGAAAAATTGGGTACGGGGCGTTACACTTTGATACTACATACAACACAAATAAGTATGTAATGATTTTTGCTAATAATCATGTGCAGAATATTATCTTTGCTTGTACATTCTTGAATGACGAGACAACTGACTCTTTTGTTTGGTTATTCAAGGAATTTCTAAATACTATGCCTAAAAATTCCTCGAAAAATGCCCCCAAAATGATCATAACTGACCAAGATCCTGCTATGATGAAAGCCTTTTCAGAAGCACTCCCACAGATATTTCATAGATATTGCAGTTGGCACATTCTAAATAAAATTTCATATAAGCTAGATGTGATTAAATATCGAGATTACTACCAAGACTTTCATAGTTGCATATGGAATTCATGTAGTGCAGATGAGTTTGACTCAAGATGGATTGAAATTAATGAGAAGAGTGAGTTGAGTGATAACAAGTGGTTTGAGTCGATATATGAAATTCGTTCATCATGGATACCAACACATGTAAATCATTGTTTTTCAGCTAGAATGTCAAGTAGCCAAAGAGGAGAGAGTCAACATTATTTCTTCAAGAATTATGTTTCTCAATGGAATTCATTTGTGGAATTTATAGTTTAGTTTAAGAGGAGACTTCTTTACCAACGTCACTATGAATTAGAGGAGGATCATATTAACATTGAAGAGAAGCCAAAAACTATCATGTCCTTTGAAATAGAAGATCACATGGCCAAGGTTTATACACGTAAGTACTTTTATGAAGTTCAAGAACAGTTGAAAGAGAGCTTCAAATATAAACTAGAACTTCTGACACAAAATGAGACTCATTGCGTGTTTAAGGTCATGAGAATACTTGTAAGTCTCGTGAACTCACTTACGAAAAAAGAGTCTGATTTTGCATTATGCAGTTGTAGGAAGTATGAGAGTGAAGAGCTCCCATGTCGGCATATTTTTTCATATTTGATTAAGTTCCAAGATGTAGATAAACTGCCTGGTCAGTACTCAGTACATCTTGAGGAGCTAGACTAAAGCTGCAAGACAGAGTCTTGTGTTGAATTCTGATGGAGTGGAGATAAAAGATAACAAAGCTTTACTTGCAAGGAGGACTAAATTGTTCCAGCATGTTACAGATGCAATTGATAAGGCAATCGTCAGTGATGAGACCAGCCAGCTCTTAATGGAATCGTTAGATGCTTTCTTGGAGAATTATAAATCACTAGATATTGGTAATGAAAGTGAACAAAGTGCAGAGACCATGACTACTACTATTCAACATGTTTTTAATGAATCAGATCAAGTTAGAGCAAAAGGGTGTGAGAGAAGGTTAAAGAAAGGAAAAGGGAGGAAAGATAAGGCAAAAGAGAGTCAAGGTAAAAAATGCCACGGATGTGGATTATATGGTCAGTCACATGACAAAAGAAATTGTCTAACACTTTTTGAAAAGTAAGAATCTATACTTAATTGTGTTTGATATTACTATTTATGTTTTCAGAATTTTTTGATTGATATATCTCTATAATCTTGCTTATTTATGTAGTCATGTAGCCAAAGATGGGGATTCAAGTTCCACTAGTATGGATGAGGATAGTTGTTCATCTACAGGTGAATTCAATACATTTATGATAATACACTTTTGTTTAATTGGTTGATGTTTTATTGTTAGAACTTATCAACCTTTTTTTTTCTTGATAAGTATTGACTGATATTCTATTGCTTGGTTTATTTTGCACAATAATGTATAAGGATATTAGTTTCTGATGTTCTCTGTGAATGCCTCAATATGTACACAATAGTTGATTTTGCCTTGAATAGATCTAAAAAACAATGAATTTTTGTTAGCCTTATTCATATGTATGTACTCATTGAGAAGAAACAATGATTCTATTACATTATCATATGAGAGGCCTCATTCAGGAGAAACAATTATGATCTATTATATTATCACAACTGTACATTATCATATGATTTATGTGGTCATATGGTCTATTTCTGATTTTTTTTTGTGATTTCCTTGTTTCACAATAGTTGTTATCCCAACACTCATGGTCTATATGCATATACTGCTATTTGTTTTGGTGGATACAAATGTATTGCAAAAGATAAGAAATAAGTGAAGGTATTGCATAGACAATATCTTTGAATAAATGTGCAACTCATATACTCAACTCCAACTCATATCTGTTTTATTCATTTATTTCTAACCTATGTTGCACGGACACTCCAGTAGAGTGTCGGAGTGTTCGACACTCTGACAGTCCGACACGCCGACACGGCAAAATACGTGTCTGACATGCCACGTGGCATGTCCAAAAAGTTGACTTTTCAGACACGTTGACTGCCCCCGACACGGCATTACGACACGCCACGTCAGCGTTTCAGACTCGGAGGTCGCCGGAAAACATCGAACCCTCGCCGGAAATTATCAGAACTTCTAGTCTTTGATTCTCCCTCCTCAGAGCTCGTCGTGGACAACCAAAGACATAGATAGGTTCTCCAAGTCGAGGTGAAGCTACCAGCACCATCCATGCCTGCCGCCGTAGTCGGATTCGAAAAATCGCCGATGAACCCAGAAAAGCTTCTTCTTCTTTGAATCTCTCTCTCTCTCTCTCTTCAGCTTCCCATGGAAATACAAAATATACGACCTAGATCTTGTGGTCTAATAAATCCAATGATCCAGATCAAGCCACCTTAAAAATCTATTTTTAATAAAATTTTAGATAATACCAACTTCCAAAAATCATTAAAAATAGCTCCGAAAAATCCTACGAACTCGTAACGATGTCTAGATTAATCTTATAGGCTCGAAAGACAAAATTCGACAAACTAAAAATTTGAATAATTTTAGAAAGCCATAAAAAAAATTGAAGAATAATAAAAATCGAAATACAAATAGCTCGAAAATAATTTTCATTTGAAAAAATTGAAAATCGAAATTCAGGGATATTACAGATGATATGAAGGAAACCTAAGATTTTCGTTATTCAAATAGTCACAAGAAGTAGAAAGCCCTTTGTATGTTTCAATGTGTGGTCTTCATCTGTTTCAATGTGTGGCCTTCGTATGTTTCAGTGTGTGATTTCATGCTATGGTTATGATATTATGTGTGCAAATAAAGGAATTTCTGAAATCAAATTGTGTGGTTTTAAATTTCTATGAAAGGCATCAATGTTTTCTTTCCTGATGTTGAGCTCAAACTGATTACATACATCTTTCTTATTGCTCAAATTGTTTATGCTATATTCAATCAATTGCTCAAACTGATTACTTATTTCTTATGGTTATGAAATGATTGAATTTAAAACTTTATTTGGTAATGTAATAAACTTATTTCATTTTTTTTATTTATTAAAAATACATAAATATATAATTATGTTTGCCTTGTCCAAGCCGTGTCGGAAACTCAGTTTTTGAGTTTTGCCGTGTCGTGTCGTGTCGTCGTGTCAATGTTCGTGTCCGTGTAACATAATTTCTAACTTATGTTATTGTTATACACAGTTCAAGTGTGTAGTAGTACATATGTTATTGCTATACACAACTGAAGCTAAAAGGATTCAATTATGAATATACACTAGCGGATTATAGATCTTAGCCGACGGAAAAATTAACTTCCGTCGGCTAAGATTTTCATAGCCAACGAACCTAGTTTCGTAGGAAGGGTGAACAGATCCGTCGGCTATGATTTTCTTATCCGACGGAAAATTTTGGACGGGAATTTCCGTCGGTTAAGTAAATCTTAGTCGACGGATAACTCATGTCGGTAAGTATTCGTCGGTTAAGATGTTTTAAGTCGACGGAAACATCTTCCGTCGACTAAGAAAAATAATCCGTCGACAAAGTAAGACTAAGTCGACGGAAAATTCCGTCGGTTAAGAAGATAAAGCTGAATTATTCTCTGAGCACGCGCAGAAGGAATCTTCAGCGAATTAATACGTACCCAGCTCGGCACAGAATATATCATTCCTGCAAAAACCTCCTTCTCTATCACCTGCTCTAAATAAAACACCTCTCGACGTCGCCGAAACACCTCTCGCCATGAATTGAAGTTCAAGCAACTAATCTAGCTAGCTAGCATTTTGATCATTGGTACATATTCTTCAACCTTTACATCTTCGACGGAATTCAGTTCACCGGTCATATTTTCCGGCGACTCTCCGGCTATATTCGTTTAATTTGTATTTTTATTGTGTGTTTGTGTGTGTGTGTGTATATATACATATATACGATTAATTATATATATATGGTTTGATTAATATATTCTATATATATTAATTGTGTGTGGATTATTGATTATATATATATGCATGTATACGTATATTTTGTGTATATATATATATATATATGGATGTATATATATGTGTGTGAATTTTTAATTTGTTGATTGTATATATTAATTTTGTTTATGCAAATCATATATGTATATATATAGATTATATTATATATGTTGTAGCAGAAAATGATGATGTTTATTAAATCAATGTATGTATATAGATATATATATATATATATATATATTATGTATGTGATTAATGTATTCGATCATTATCTTTTTTTATGTAAATCATGATGTGTATTAAATGATCGATATTTTGATGATGATATTTTCGTGGTGATATATTAAAACAATATTTATTTTCATGATAATATTTTCGTTTATGATCGATTATATTAAATTTGTGTTTGAGATCATATATATATTTCATTTTGTTTATGCTTACATTAAATTTTTTATTTTCAATTTGTGCTTAGATATATTTACTCATTTATTTTCGTGATGATATCGATATTTTCATGCATATATATATATATGGTCTTAAATCAAATATTTGATTTGATGATGTTTTTGTTTAAATCAGTTATTTTCATCACATTATGTTTTTGTGGTGAATACGTACCGTTGTTTACGTGAGCGCGCAGTATTTTTATAGTTAGATTTTTCATTTCCCCTTTTATTACAGGTTACAACATGGCCGACAGGAGCTGGATGCAGTTACATAGAGGGCATCCGCGATACATGAGAGGAATTTTTGAATTTATCGAGTTTGTCCGTGGCAAGACTTCTCCTGGACAACTTTTCCACATTTGTCCATGCGGAAAATGTCGCAACAGATCTGTCAATTCTGTAACTTTTGAGGACATGTATGTTCACCTGTCACAATACGGTATTTGTCCCAGTTATACCACTTGGACATGGCACGGCGAAGCAAGTGAACATATGCCCACACTTGTAGATATTCAAGCACAACGTAACCAGGGCGAGTCTTCCTCTAGTGCCAATTTCGGGGACCCTGGTGTGATGAATTTCTTAAACGATGCATTTCCGTCCGCCTCAGCATACGATGGAAGTGTTCCACAGGACAACAACAATACAACCTTCCCTGATGTCTCCCAGGTCGGCAGTAGTGGCTATGATAGTTACAACAAGCTTATGCAGCAAGCACAGACACCACTGTACCCCGAAAGTGAGCATACTGTATTGGAAACTGTCATGAAGCAGATGAGTATCAAAAAGAAGAGGAACAAGACCGTTGCTTGTTTTAACGATGACATTGCACTTCTGAAGGAGTTGCTTCCTGCTGACAACAACTGTCCAGAAAATTATGACAAGGTCAAAAGCATCTTGAGTGAGTTCGGTCTTGAGTACATCAAGATAGATGCATGCGTCAATAACTGCATCCTATACTACAAAGGTTATAAGGACGCATTTGAGTGCCCACACTGCTATGAGCCGAGGTATGAACCACACGCTCGTTCTAGACAGACAAACCCCATTCCTAGGAAGGTTCTTCGCTATTTCCCATTGGGTCCTCGTCTACAACGTCTCTACATGTCTTCACATACGGCCAAGCATATGAGATGGCACCACGAAAGGCACCAGCAAGAGCCGGATAGGCCTAGAGTAGATCCGGATAATCTCACACACCCCGCAGACGGGGAGGCTTGGAATCACTTTGACCGTTCATTTCCTGATTTTGCCTCTGAATGTCGAAATGTCAGACTTGGACTAGCAACAGACGGATTCAATCCTACTGGAGACATGAATAACTCTTACAGTATATGGCCTGTGATAGCATTTCCGCTCAACTTGCCTCCAAACATGTGCATGAGGACGGAGTATAATTTTCTTACTATGTTAGTTCCGGGCAAGTATTCTCCAGGAAAGTGCTTGGACGTGTACATGAGGCCATTAATCGACGAGCTCCTACAATTATATGAAAATGGAATCCATACTTTTGACAGGTATAGTAAGACTTACTTCTTCATGAGAGTAGCGGTTCTTTTTACCGTCAATGATTTTCCTGCTTACGGGATGATGTCTGGTCAAACTACCCATGGATACAAGGCGTGCCCTGTATGTATAGACGAGGTCAATTCCAGTCATCATGCCCACAGAATTGTTTACTTAGGATCCCGTAGATGGCTTCCACCGGATCACCCGTGGCGGTACGATGCACAAGCATTTGATGGGACTGTTGAGCATGGCCCGAAACCCGAAGGGAGGTCTGGTCAATGGATTCTGGATATGCTGAACCAGCACTGGTTTGGAATTTTGAGCAGCGCTAGGTATGTAAATGACCAGAATCCTCCCACCCCTGAAGAGTTTAAGTATTGGACGCACAGGAGTTCATTCTTTGAGTTGCCTTACTGGTCGACGTTGAAGATCAGACACAACTTAGACGTCATGCACATAGAGAAGAATGTTTGTGACAGCATCCTTGGAACAATTCTAGACATCAAAGACAAGACCAAAGACACCGCCAAAGCTCGTGCTGACCTTCAAAAGATGGGTATACGTCGAAAGCTATGGATAAAGCTAAACAAAAAGACCGGCAAACATGTAATGCCTCAAGCAGGCTACACGGTGGTTCCTAATAAGAGGTCGGAGATATTTAAGTGGCTTCGTGAGGTTAAGTATCCTAGTGGGTATGCCGGAAATATAGCTCGATGTATTAAGATGGGGGAAAATAAGATTATCGGGTTGAAGACCCATGACTGTCATGTTCTCCTGCAACGTCTTCTTCCTGTGGTCATTCGCCCGTATTTGCAGAGTGATGTGGTTGACACGTTGGTGGCTTTGTCCAACTTCTTTCAGAGGTTATGTGCTAAAGAGCTAAAAAAGTCAGAGGTCCGGTCCTTGCAAGACGATATTGCGTACATCATGTGCAAGCTGGAGAGGATCTTCCCCCCCCACTTTCTTTAGCATCATGGTCCACCTCATGGTCCACCTTCCTGAACAAGTGTTGCTTACAGGTCCGGTACAATATACCTGGTGTTATCCAAACGAGAGGTATGTATGCAGTCTATACTTTTGTCAATAAAGTCTCACATAACATGAATTTTTGCAATAACTTTTTATTTTGTAGGCAACTTGGAGATTACAAGAAGACGAACAGGAACAAACGTTTCCCTGAAGGTTCGATCACGGCGGCTTACATTTCTAGTGAGTGTGTAACCTTCTACAACACATATCTTAATGATGAACACACGGGAGGGGAATCTTCAAGAGGGGGAAATCAATTCCATTTATCAGTTGTTTCCGACGAAGTACAACCGTATGGCAGGCTAGGTAGGGAATACAGATTGAGTCGCGAAGAATTGAAGGAGGCTCATTGGTGCGTCCTTCAACATTGCGATGAATTGGAGGATTATCTGGAGAAACATTTGAGCAGGCAAAATGGGAATGAAGCCATTCACAAGAGAGATTTTCCTGACTACTTCCCGATTTGGGTACGTTATTCTTAAGTTACTTATAAATTTAATGTATTTCTCATCATTTTGTTTGACTAAATTGCGTTATTTTGCAGATGATGCATATTCAACAGAACCAACGTGAATTTTACGACCCCGAGCTGCACTGTTTGGCTGGCGGACCGCTAAAGCACAGAGCACATGCGGGATGTTTTGTTAACGGGGTTAAGTTTGTGACATCAGAACGAGATGATGGTCGCATCACTCAAAACAATGGAGTTATGGTTGAGGGCAAGTCTCACAATTACTACGGGGTGCTTATCAGCGTTATCGAACTAATCTACGGGAACCGTATGCCGGTTGTGTTGTTTAAGTGCAAATGGTTCAATACTGACCCAAATGTTTGCAGGAGTACGGTTACAGACCATGGTTTGTTATCAGTGAACACAAACACTTCATGGTATGAGAATGAGCCGTTTGTTATTGCCGCCATGGCACAACAAGTCTTTTATCTTGATGATCCGGCTATGGGTGAGGGTTGGAAAGTGGTGCAGGTAATGTCACATAGGAATATATGGAGTGCAGCTACATTGGGAGTGGATGAGGGTACGGAACCGAGCTCTGTACCGAACGAACCATATCAAGAGGAAACTCCACATGTAATTCCCAATGACGTGGACATTCGCGTCAACGACCAACACGTTCCGGCCATTACAGGTTACATTGAAGTTACTATGCCCGAACCCGAAGAAGATGACGAATACGAGGACGAAGAAGATGAGGATTCAGAGGAATTCGAGGAGGATGATGATCCCGAAGACCAAGATTATGAAGATGAGTATGATTAAATTAATTTGAGGATGTAACTTAACTTTCATTGGTTTATTATTATGAATTTGCATAACTTCGGAGATCGATGTATTAACAATTACATTTTCATATATATTGATCGGAACACACTTTGCGTCAAATGTTCACGGCCTTTATTATTATTACTATTCTTGTTGCAGATTTGGTCATGAACGCATTGTTAGGAATTATAGATCGGGAAGTCATAGCAAATAAGAAAGAATTTGACAAGAATTTTTTTTCCTAGCCGACGGAAAGTTAAGTTTCCGTCGACTAGGAAAATCTTAGTCGACGAATTACATATTCCGTCGACTAAGATATTTTGGCCGTTTTGGAATTCGACTGTTTTTTATTTCTTTTTTTCCTAGCCGACAGAATATTATTTTTCCGTCGACTTGGACTTTCTTAACCGACAAATTATTTATTTTCCGTCGACTAAGATGACGAAAATTTTGGCGGTTTATCATTGCGCTTTTTTTTTCCGCGAAAATTGAAATTTTCTTAGCCGACGAATTTCATATTCCGTCGCCTAAGTTACTATAAAACCTTACCTCGTCGACGTTTCTTCTCTCTGTTCTGTTCGATCTCTCTGTTCTGTTCGATCTCGCGATCGCCTCCACTCCGCTGCCGACGAGCTCCGATCCTCCACCCGACCACCACCGTCAACGCCACCTCGTCCGACCCCCCACCTCCACCCCAACCGACTAGGACACTCACCTCCTCCACCCAATCCGAGCCTCCTCCACCGCCTCCTACACCCATCACCGCCTCCTAGACACCACCACCCCAGCCGACCTAAACCCTAAGGGAACCCGTCCGACCGCCTCTCTCTCTCTCTCTCTCTCTCTCTCTCTCTCTCTCTCTCTCTCTCTCTCTCTCTCTTCTTGCCCTCACCCTCACCAGTTCCTCCACCTAAACCGAAACTCCACCTGTCGTCCTCCGTTGTGTTTGGCAGGTTAGTCTCTTAAACTCTCCGATTTTCTTACTCTGTGAATTGATGAATTCATCTCTGTATGCCGGTTCTGTTCGTTTGTTCTTCAGTTCAATTGATGAATTGATGAATTCATATCTCTGTTTGTTTAGTAATATATGTGTTTGATTTGTGGAGAAATGTTGTGAATTGTTTAGAAAGTGTGCATGAATGCCCTTAATTGATAGTTTGTCGACGGAGATCATATATGAACTTGGTTTTCGATTTGGTAAATTATAAGAGATTAGAAGTTAGTGGAAGTATTAGTGTGGAAGGATATTCAGGCAGGCATTTAGCTGGTTATGTTTGTGTCATTATGCTGCCGGTGGATTTTGTTTTGTGTCTCTGATTTTAGAAAATGTAGAGAATGGAATTATTGACTGCACATAATGTATAGATAGGTAAAGACATAGGAATGGGATATATCATGTAGGTACAACTTGTTAATATAGGATAGATTTTTACATGAATTGAGGTATGTAAGAATTTATACCCATCACATGTTTAATTAACTTGTTATGTTTAAAGATGCCGATCATTGGGAAGAGGAAGCAACGTTCGGAGAGGGCTCAACAGATGATGGAGGCCTTATGTAACCAGGCTACTGCCAGCCAGCCCACACCTTTGCCGCCTGGAAGAGTACCACCAGGGGCTCCTCCTTTGCTCATCAGGCCGCCCTTTATACCATCCGATACGACTTCCACTATTGGGGCGACGACCGCAACCACTGAAGCGTCGTCCACATCGGCTTCCGAAACCAGCAGGCCCATTCCTAGTGCCCGCTGTAAAGCAAAGGCCCCCACTACAGGTAATGATATTTTTTAAATAAAAAAAATTATATTTTCTTGGCATGATTAAAAGGCTTAATTTTCTTGTAGTAATCCATATTTATTTAAAATAATAAATGAATTTTTGCAATAACTTTTTTATTTTGTAGGCTTAATTTTCTTGTAGTAATCCATATTTATTTAAAATAATAAATGTTTTAAAATAAAAAAATTATTATTCTTTTACTTATATTAACTTGAATCTTTTTTGCAAATGATACCTAATATTTTGTTTTATTTATTGTAGGTCCCCCACCGAAAAAGAAACGGGGTTTTGTGTGTGGAAAGGCGACGGAGGCGTTATGCAAGAAGCTAGGGGGAAGATACCGATAGAGTATTGCCCTCGTATGAAAGGGCCTAAGGTTCAAGGGGTCAACAGTCTTTTGGTCAAGGACATTGGGTCGGCCATACGTAGCCTGGTTGGAACGAGGGCTAGGACGTTCCACGACCTTGAGCAATCGGAACAGTGGAAGGTGTGGAACGCATTGTCGGTAAGTACATAAAAATTAATTTACTTAGTTTGGTTTATTTGAATAGTTTTCAATTAATACTTTTGTTGATGTATTAATTTATTTTTATTTCTTAGCCATGGTACATGTGGGACAACAATGACATTGTGACGGTGAGGTGGATCATGGACACGGCACAGGCTAGGTACAAGGAATGGAAGTGGCAGTGTCACAATGTCTACCAGGAGCATGGACCAGAAGGGATGCCGACGGAGTTCTATGGGAGGGAGGATGAGTGGGCCTTTCTTTGCACGCATTTTGAGAGCGACGCGTTCAAGGTATGTGTATATTGCTTTTTTTTTTGGGTGATAATGTTGACCACTATATTTTGGAGTAATATATTATTAATTTTGTTACAATAATATATTTTTTCAAGCATTTTTAGAATAATATATTATTAAATTTGTTCTTATTAAAAAAATTAAAATTGTAAAACTTAACATTGCCGACGATTATGCATGATGATTTTGTGGGTTCGGTTATGCTATTCACTACCAGAAGAAAGGTTATAGCCGACGAAAAAAAAAAAACCAGGCCGACGAAGCATTTTTTCGTCGGCTATAGTGGTCTTTAGCCGACGAAAATTTTTTTCGTCGGCTAAGATAAATTTTCGTCGGCTATGATGTCCACTTTAGCCGACGAAATTTTATTTCGCCGGGTATTTTAAATTTTCGTCGGCTATGACACACTTTAGCCGACGAAAAAAAATTTCGTCGGCTAAAGAATTTATGTCGTCGGCTAAAGTGCACAAACCATGGCCGACGAAATATTTAAAGGTTTAGCCGACGAAATTCATGGTCGTCGGCTAAAGTGCTTTATATTTGCAGATCTGGGCAGCAGCAGCTCATTTCGAAAAAAACGGAAAAAAAAACGGGAGAAGAAAAAAGGGGAGAAAAAGTTTGGGTGTTGTCGAAATCTGTCCATAATCAGTTTGTGGAGCCATATATAGGTACGTATATGTATATATATGTTGATTAATTGAGTTTTATTTGAGTTGATCGATTTTAATTAGTGTGATTAATTGAGTTTATTGATTTTGATTGTGATTGAGTTGATTAATTTTGAGTACGTTGGATGTATATATATATGTGTTGATCGATTTGGTTGATGATTTGAATTGATAATATATATGAATTAATTTGTTGTTAATAAATAGTAAATATATATATATATGTTAATATTAATTTATAATATTATTGTGTTGATATGGTATGAAGTTGTTGATGATATATATGAGTTCATAATGATAATTTCGTAATTAATTAGTTGTAGTACGTACGTAGAATATATATATACTAAATGAATTGAGATTTTATATATGGCATGAAATTTTATTAATAATTAGCTAGCATCGTTATAAATATATATATATTTTGTTATATTTTCAGGATATGGATAAGAGTTGGATTTCGCTTCCAAAATGGGACAAAAGATACGGTGCAGGAGTTATGAGTTTTCTAGAATATGCGATGGATAATGCTAACGGGAATACAATTTTCTATTGCCCGTGCACGAAATGTCAGTGTCGCAGCGATATGTATCGATTTCCCATTGACAAAGTATGGCAGCACCTGAGGAGTAACGGGTTTTGGGAGAAGTACACATGTTGGTTATATCACGGTGAAACATCATCAGGGGGTCCGCATGATCATGGCCAATTTTCCGAGACGGGCAGTGCTAGTATATCCAACGATCCAACAACGACATTCATCAACGACATGTTTCCTTATGAGAGCGGTGTATGCGCTCAAGGACAGTATATGCCTGACCCGGTGCAGCCCTTCCCTAGAGCTGTGAACACTGCTGGTATTGAAAAGTACAACAAACTGCTTGCTTTCCAACAGACCCCTGTGTACCCCGGTTGTCAGAAGACCGTTCTTGAAAGTGTGATGGACGTAATGAGGATTAAAGTTGAGACAAAATCGACCGTGAAGGCTGTTGATGAGTATCTACAGTACACTGCTTCGATGCTGCCCAACGGTCATCGTCTTCCTACCACTCATCGGAAGGTCCGATGTATCCTGAAAGATCTTGGGCTTTCCTACATCAAGATCCATGCATGCAGATATGACTGCGTTCTCTTTTGGGGTAAAGATCCAGAAGAGAATGACCTTGGTGGCCTTGATGCATGTCCGGTATGTCACACTGACAGATATAAGCTGACTCCTGCAGGCAACAGGAAACCTGTAAAGGTACTTCGGTATTTCCCTTTGACGGATAGGTTGGAGCGGTTGTACATGTCTTCACACACGGCCGAAGCGATGAGATGGCACGCTGATAGGGAATTGCATGACGAAGATACCCTTATACACCCTGCTGACGGGGAGGCTTGGAAGCATATAGACAGGGAGTTTCCTCAATTTGCGTCAGAGGTCCGAAATGTGAGGCTCGGGCTCTCATCCGACGGGTTCAACCCTTTTGGGAACATGAGTCTGCAATACAGTATATGGCCGGTGATTTTGGTACCGTACAACCTTCCCCCATGGATGTGCATGAAGAAGGAGTACAATATGTTGAGTTTGTTGATTCCGGGGCCCGGTTATCCGGGGAAGTGTCTCGATGTGTACTTGAGACCTTTGATTGAAGAGCTTAAATTTTTGTGGGACGTTGGTCATCCCACTTATGACAAGTACACGCACGAGATGTTCCAGATGCATGTCATGGTTGTTGGCACCATCAGTGATTTTCCTGCCCGTGGGATGTTGTCGGGCAACGTTGTTAGGGGATACAAGGCTTGTCCAGAGTGCCTTAGCGATGAGGGGAGCAGCAGTCATTGCAACAAGATATGCAGATTGGGTCACCGTGCTTTCCTTCCATATGATCACGAATGGCGGTTCGATGAAAAGGCATTTGATGGGACCGTAGAACACGGCGTGCCTCCCAGAAGATGGACGGGGGAAGACATTTTAGCGGTGCTTAATGAGTACGATTTTGGGCAGCTCAGCAATCATCCCAACATTGTGGCGGCTATACCTGAAAGACCCGACATGTACAAATTCTGGACACATAAGAGCATATTCTGGGAACTCCCATACTGGAGTAAGTTGTTGATCAGGCACTACCTGGATGTGATGCACATAGAAAAGAATGTGTGCGACAGTGTGGTGGGCACAGTGCTGAATTTGGAGGGGAAGACGAAAGACGGTCCTAAGGCACGCATTGATCTAAAAAAATGCGGAATAAGAAGACATTTGTGGTTGAAAGAAGGGAAGAAAAAAATGCCTCAAGCTCCTTACACCGTGAAGCCTGACCAGAAGAACCTAATTTTCAGGTGGATGAGTTGTGTGAAGTATCCTTCAGGCTATGCAGGAAATATTGCCCGGTGTGTGAACTTCCGGGACAATAAGATGTACGGGTTGAAGAGTCATGACTGTCATATCCTGCTGCAACGTCTCTTCCCTGTTTTCATTCGACCGTTCCTTCCCCGTCAGGTGGTGGAGCCGTTAGTAGCGTTGGGAAGGTTTTTCCAGAAGTTATGCACACGGGAAATTTCTCGATGTGACCTCCGGGAAATGCAAATGGACATCATTTATATCATGTGTAAATTTGAGAGGATATTTCCTCCAAATTTTTTTGACATCATGCCTCACCTGATGATCCATCTTCCCGAGCAATTGTTGCTTACCGGTCCAGTACACTACACTTGGATGTATCCCATGGAAAGGTACGTTTTTTACTTTCATGAATTCCTCAATACATATACATGTTCAATAATCATAACATTTTGCAACTTGATTTACAGGCAACTTGGAGACTACAAAGATTATGTGGCTAATAAATCCGCTCCTGAAGGATGTATAGCTGAAGCATATATTGCGCACGAGTGCGTCACCTACATGAAGTTGTATTTAGGAGCGTTGAAGGAAACTCCGCAAACCATGCCGGTAGATGTACCGAAGTTCAATCTTTCCATAGTCTCTAGTGATGTTGAAGTGTATGGAATTTTGCCAAACTCCTACAAGTTGCAACCACATGAGCTAGTCATTGCCCACTGGTGGGTATTGATTAACTGTCCAGAAGTTGAATACTGGAAAGACATCCATCTCAATCATCCCAACATTGCCGGTGATCTCGAGTACCACAACAGGGAGTTCGCAGATTATTTTGGCGGTTGGGTACGTAATTTAATTTTTCTCTACGGGTTTATGTTTATTGCATAATTATCCATATTTACAGTTGAGATGGTTGGTTGCAGATGAACCATATTCAATCTGATGGTCACCCAAATTGGTCGCACGAACTCAGACTTCTAGCCATGAAGCCGATAGTCTCAAGAGTTTATCCGATGTGCAAGGTGAATGGCGTGCAATTTATATGCGAACAAAGAGACAGCAGAAAGAGAACACAGAATTCTGGGGTCATGGCACATGGTGGGCGGAATGGAGTTGACTATTACGGTGTTCTTGATTCAGTGGTGGAACTCGTTTACGGTGAAGGCATGACAGTGCACCTCTTCAAGTGTAGATGGTTTGATACTAGGCCGCAGAGCATGAAGACCGATCAGTACGGAATATTATCGGTGAACACTGCTACAAGTTCTTACGAGGATGACCCCTTCGTTTTTGCCACATCGGTAAAACAAGTGTTTTATCTTGATGACCTTGCTAAGGGTGACGCGTGGAAAGTAGTCAACCTTGTGCACACTCGAAACATTTATCGGGCGGCTACACTTGGAGAGGCCGAAGACGAGGAAGAAGATGTTGCGTATCAAGAGCCCAACGCAATAGGTATTCCTAACTCCTCTACCATTCGCCTTAATAATTTTAAAGCGGGTCGTTCGGTGCGAATTCGTGATGAAGAGCCAAGGCTTGTTGATGTTGATCCAAATCAAGAGTCAGACGAAGACTCTGGCGATGAGGAAATACATATATTACCAGAAATTAATTCTGACACCGAAGAAGACTCATCGGATGATTCCGATTACGAGCCTTAGTTTTAATGTATGATTCCGATTAATTTGTATAATTTTTCAAAGACTTTTTCCTTTATAGTTTACACATGTTGAATTCATATTTCAGTTATGAATATATGAGATTTTGGTGATACATGATGAACAGGGTTTTTTAAATGTATGGTTTATGAATATCGTCTGTTTTTTTTTTCCCTGTTTTTTACTTTAGCCGACGAAATATACTATAATTCGTCGGCTAAGATGTTTTTTGCCGACGAAAAAAGCCTTATTTCGTCGGCCATAGGTGTGTAATATTTATTTTTATTACACACTTTAGCCGACGAAATAAACTGTGATTCGTCGGCTAAACTACCTTAGCCGACGAAAAAAGACTTAATTTCGTCGGCTAAACTTGTTTTTTTATTTTTTTAATTACTCACTTTAGCCGACGAAATACAATGTAATTCGTCGGCTAATATGGTTTTTGCCGACGAATAACCTAATAATTCGTCGGCTATAGTTATTTTTTTATTTTTTAATATATACTATAGCCGACGAATATGTTAGGGTATTCGTCGGCTAAACCCTAAAATATTTCTATTACCTACTATAGCCCTATGTTCGGTGGTTATTTTGCGTAAAATTTTTATACGACTTGTTGCGTGTCATCGGTTTGAAACTATTTTCAGTTGGAGGTCCGGCCAAAATACGTAATTTAGACGGTCGAACTTAATTTTCCGTGCGTTTAGGGGTTTGACTTACGAGATTGACCGTCCGGATCGAGCCCTTATTCTTTTCGGATCAAGTTGAATTTTTTCCCATACATGTATTTTATCATGGTGGTCAGATCTGACGGCTGGATTTGTGTTTCTCAAGTTTGATCATCACGATCACAACATGTGTACTAATGTTGTATAACTTGTTTACCAAGTGTTATGTAAATGTTCCGTTTCAAAAACAAACTATACGTAGATCCTTCAAACGTAAAAAAGTCGTGAAATAAGACATGACTAGAATGGTGAAATAAGTCTACGGTTGAAAAATCACGGTATTCCGGTCATGTCTCGGTGCCGATAGTTGCGGTTAATTCAATTTTCCATTCTTTCTCCCTATGGGTAGCCCCGGTTTCGGTGGTTATTTTGCGTAAAATTTTTATACGACTTGTTGCGTGTCATCGGTTTGAAACTATTTTCAGTTGGAGGTCCGGCCAAAATACGTAATTTAGACGGTCGAACGACCTTTTCCGTGCGTTTAGGGGTTTGACTTACGAGATTGACCGTCCGGATCGAGCCCTTATTCTTTTCGGATCAAGTTAAATTTTTTCCCATACATGTATTTTATCATGATGGTAAGATCTGACGGTTGGATTTGTGTTTCTCAAGTTTGGTCATCACCAGAACAACATGCCAAATGTATAAAGGTTTAGCCGACGAATTTCAAAGCTTTAGCCGACGAATTTCAAAGGTTAGCCGACGAATTTCAAAGGTTTAGCCGACGAATTTTAAATGTTTAGCCGACGAATTTCAAAGGTTTAGCCGACGAATTTCAAAGGTTTAGCCGACGAATTTAAAAGGTTTAGCCGACGAATATATGTATAGCCGACGAAATTTAGTTCTTTAGCCGACGAACAAATTATTTCGTCGGCTAAAGTCCTCGGGTTTTAATTGCGAACCCTAGCCTCCTCCCTCATTTCTGCAGTTTTTCAACCCTAGCCCTAGCCTCCTCCCTCCCGGTCTCCTCCTCCTCCCTCCTCCCTCCCGGTCTCCCGGTCTCCTCCTCCTCCCTCCCGGTCTCCTCCTCCTCCCTCCTCCCTCCCGGTCTCCCGGTCTCCTCCTCCTCCCTCCTCCCTCCCGGTCTCCCGGTCTCCTCCTCCTCCCTCCCGGTCTCCTCCTCCTCCCTCCTCCCTCCCGGTCTCCCGGTCTCCTCCTCCTCCCTCCTCCCTCCCGGTCTCCCGGTCTCCTCCTCCTCCCTCCCGGTCTCCCGGTCTCCTCCTCCTCCCTCCTCCAGCTAGTGGTGCTGTTTGTCTGCTCAAGGTACGCTCCCATAAACTTTGAAATTCATCGATTTCTTTTCTGCAAATAAAATATATGGATTGATGATTGCTTCTGCGTTTTGAATTTTGGTTGTATAAAACTGAGAATGTATGGAAAATATTTGGATATGTGCTAATAAAATTGAGGTGTGTATGCAGTAGTTGGATATGTGCTAATAAAATTTATTTTAATGTAATCATGTTGATGTTAAATTTGTAAATTATATTGGACAAGTGAGTTGTGTAAAAATCGGATAAATATTTAACAAATAATAATTTAAAAGGTCGACAATTCGGATCCGACGATTGGGGCGAGGATCATGGGCACAGCCTTCCCACCGAGAGGAAACAACTTCTACTGCCGAGGTCTAGGAAAGAGAGGCGAGGGGGTCCTGAAGAACACTCCAGGATTTCAACGAAAGGCAACCTCGACCAGTGGCAGCACCACGTCCACGATGCACAGGACGACTCAGCTAGAGTCGGAAGTTCAGAGACTACGAGAACAGCAAGCTGCTCAAGCTGCTCAGGCTGCCTCGCATGCTGCCTCGCAGCAAGCCTATATTGCCTCGATGGCGGCCTTTAATACCGCGCAGGCAGCCTATGTTGCCGAGCTATATGCCATCCAGCAGGCCCAGCAGCAGCAGATGTTGCAGTACATGCAGGACTTTGCAGCTGCCCAGAGTCAGGGACTTCCGCCTCCGCCCATGCCTCCGCCCATGACGCTACCCCAGCCGCCGCAACCTCCGCAGCAGCCCCCAGAAGATGACTTCAATTTAGACGATATAGACTTTACGTAGTTGATAATATACTTTTATGTAAATTGATACTTTTATGTAGTTCATATATTCTTTTATGTGTTTGTTGTTGGTTATATGAAATTGTTAAATATGTCTTTTGCAGCTTGCATGGAATGGTAATTCAGAAATTTCGGGGTTTTTTTTTTTTACTGGAATGCACTTATAGCCGACGAAAAAAGCCTTAATTCGTCGGCTAAAGTTTTTAAAAAAAAAAAAAAAAGTTTAGCCGACGAAATAAGCTTTAATTCGTCGGCTAAGTGTCTATAAGGCCGACGAAAAATACAATATTTCGTCGGCCATAGATGTTTTATATTTTTTTATTACAAACTTTAGCCGACGAATATTTTAAATTATTCGTCGGCTAAAGTTTCGAATATAACCGACGACATTATTCGTCGGCTATAGTTCATACTTTAGCAGACGAAATAATGTCGTCGGCTATAGTATGACTATAGCCGACGAAATAATGTCGTCGGCTAAAGATTGGACTATAGCAGACGATATTATTTCGTCGGCTATAGTATGACTATAGCCGACGAAATTTTTTGTCTCGTCGGCTAAAGTCATTACAGACGACCCTTTCCCGACGACACTATAGCCGACGAACCTTCGTCGGCTAAGGTTGCAGCCGACGAATTTTTTTAACAGGCCGACGAAAATTTTTCGTCGGCTAAACTGCCTGTTCTGGTAGTGATTTATTGCCATGTTTTAGGTTTATAGAATAAAATATTATTATTTATTTTTTTAATAAATAAAAAAATATAATTACTGATATTTTATTTATATCGCGTATTAGAAACTCTCGAACGCGAACAAGAAGAACCGTGGTAAGAAGACGATGCACCACCATAGCGGTTCTTCTCCTATTGTCTACATCATGGAGGATCTAAGGAACAAAGGTGAGCCCTTGCCGATCATCAAGGGATTCGAGGCGAGTTATGTGAGACCCGGTGACGAAGTGGCCACCCAGAAATATGTAAGTGTATTTCCTTTAATTATTTAATTAATTATGTCTCTTTGATTTGGATACTTAGTATTAATTAAGAAATATGTTGGTGTTGGTGTTGGTGTAATTGTTGTTGAATTATGTGGTTGGTGTATTCCTTGGTGTTTTGTTTATGCAGGAGAAGATGCTTGCGGAGGTCGAAAGCCGAAAGACAGACTTGAAGAAGATAAATCCGGAAGCTACAGAGGAGGAAATGATGGAGATCATTCAAACACAACAAATTGATGTGTTGGATGCTGTGTTGGACAAGCGCAAAGGGAAGGAGATACGAGGGATGGGACGAGCAGGTGAGCGAGACTTGAGCCAGTCCTCGTCCGGTTCGACCTTGCGGAGTCGTGCTCCTCCAAATCAAGACAGGGAAAGGATTGAACGCCTTGAACAAGAGGTCCGTGAGTATAAGGAGCGGACTGAGCGGGCTGAGGCCGAGTCTGTGTGGTACCGTAATCAGTACACTACTGTTAACTCATGGATGGACCAGATCTTCTCTCGCCTAGGTCTAGAACCTGAAGGTCCGGCTCCTCCTCCTCCGCCTTTTACGGCTCCTCCTCCTCCGCCTTTTACGGCTCCTCCTCATTCTTCTCCGGGTCCTCCTCCTCCTCCTCAGTCATCTTCGATTCCTCCTACTCAGTCGTCTCCACCTCCTCTTCCTACTCAGTCGTCTTCGGCATTTGTTGATGAAGATCAGTTTTTGAATTTTTATTAGTCAAATTTTAGTTTGTATGAACACAATTTTAATTATTAATGCATAATTTTTATATTATTAATGATTCGATCTATATATTTAGTTTTAATATAATTATTTCTAAAACAACCGAAACAAATATCTACTTTATCAGTAAAAAAATTAAAAACCAAAACAAATAATTAATTGTGAAAAAACAATTCTGAAAAAAAAATTCTGACTCACCTTAGTCGACGGAAAATTGAAAACCCGTCGGTAAGGGTATAAACCTTACCGACGGAACATTTCATTTCCGTCGGCTAAGAATGAATAACGACCGACCGTTGACCTTCTTAGTCGACGACAAAGTATACTTTCCGTCGGTATAAGATAATCATTACCGACGTAAAATTTTATTTTCCGTCGGCTAAGAATAAACAGAAAGAGGACCGTATCGTCGGCTAGATCTTAACCGACGCTAATTTTCCGTCGTTTAAGAAACTGGAATCCTAGCCGACGGAATATTTCGTCTGTAAAGAAGGAAGCCTTTTGTCGTTTAGGTAAATGTTAATCGACGGAAATATAGCCGACGGATTTTTTCCGTCATTTAGGAAACAATAACTTAGTCGACGGAATAGGCGTCGACTAAGATCCGTCGATTAAGATATAACTTAGTCGACGGAAATATATGTTTCCGTCGGCTATTGTCTTAGCAGACGACGGTTAGCCGACGGATCTTAGTCGACGACTATTCCGTCGACTAAGTTCTTAGTAGACGGAATATGTTTCTTAACCGACGGAAATATTCCGTAGGCTAAGAATCGTAATCCACTAGTGATACCTTCTTTCAATTTGATATTCCTATACAACAATTCATTTCTCACATTCTGTCACCTAACTATGAACATGTCCCTGCATCAAATTGATTTGCAAAGTAATAAACTGTTGTGGCAAGCTTCCTTTCCAATTAGCCCAGAGACAAAAGGAGTGCCCAGCAAACATGATGTATATGTCAATACTGCTGCAGCAATAATAGTAAACCAAAACATCAGTAATAGAACTGAAAAAAAGAAAGAAAAAACAATCCTAACTTTGACTAATAACTGAATTTAAAAGCAAGCTTCATAGTGATAGTGGTCATACAAAAACTGATTAGTACTGGTATCACTATTACACAGTTACAAGAGAGATCAATAAACTGACACTGATTCACACTCATGCCCAAAGAGAGAGAGAAGCACTATTGTCAGTTGGTGTAAGCTGCAATAACAATAAAACCATTAAATTATCATGAATATTCAATAGATATAACTCATAGTAAATTCGTTAAGCTAAGAAATAAATACTTTGACAAAACTACAATTACTTACACTTGATATGGTTTTCCAACTCTTTCGAGTAGCACACATGCAAACCATTTTGCATTTGGTGTAATTTTGGCATTACATATATCTAAATGTGAATAATCATATTTGAATCATCAAATCATCACTAACTTTGCTATGATTGAAATTTTGGCATTATAGTGAACATTACATCTATGTGTCAATGTAGATTATGCATAACCAAAACGAGAGCAACATGGTTTATCAATAAACTAAACTTCTCTCATTACCCAATCCTATATATTTTTTCTGATTACCTAATTATATCTAACTTTCCTGAGGACGATTAAAATAGGTATTCAGAAAGATAAAATTTCCTTAATCAAAATTGAAATACGAACCTGTATATAACAGAAAATAGCGAAAGCTGCAAATTCCAACCGAACAAACACCGAAGGCAACTGTATCACAAGAGCAATTTAGATCAATAATTAAATCCACAAATCTAATACATTTACAAATAACATATACCTATGAGTCATAAATATTAATAAATACCTCTCATGACCTACAACAATAATGTGTGCACCTTTGGGTCTCAGATACCATAGGGTATCTCCCATGACCTACACTGACAGACGGATTAGAGCTCTATTCCTAACCGTAACCAATCACCCGGGCAAAGGCTAGCTTGGAACCCGGTTTGACTGTCCAATAAAATTCACAAAATAATAATTGCATCATAACCGCAACCAATCACCCGATTAAAGGCTTGGAACCTGATTTGACTATTTAAACAACAATTCACAATATAACAACATCATCATTAACAACACAATATCCCATCATAAAATAATATCCTTCTGCATAGATATATTTATATGAATAATATAGATATTCCTCAAGAATAATCTATCAAATAATCAATAAAATTATGATCACATGAACAAAAAAAAATAAACATATAAGGAAAACTTGTTTTATCTTACCTATGAGTCATTGGCGATCAAGCTCATATATTTTAAAAACAAATAATAGCATATTATTAAATTAAACATCAACATCAAATAACCATAAAATATTTGGTCCAAAAGTGAACCTTTGTGAGATTTACTCACCTAAATAATCACAACACCCTTAAACTAACCCATATCTCAAGGGAGGACAACTTTCTAAAGTCGTTGAACTCAACGACACAATAAAGCTGCCTCTAATCCTCCAAACCTAAACTCAACCTCAATCGAGCCTAATATTAAACGTAAGGTCCTAACATGCAATCCTTGCTCAAAACCTAGCATTTCCATCTCTCAACAAGCTCACAACAACAAGAGCTAGTTACCACAGAAAAATAAAGCTAGGAACACTACTGACTCGCTGCCACGTGTCACCACAAGCGGCGGCGAGTGGGCCCCACAAGCACCATCAACTTTCGAATTTGAGAAAACTCACAACAACAAAGTTGAAGCTTTAAGCAAGGTGAACAACTTTAATACCTGAGGTTTCAACTGGTTCAGCCGGAAACAGCTGGAAAACGCCATGAAAAACCAACCCGAAATCAAACTTCAAACCTGCAAATCCGGGCTCAAAACCTCAAAAACTTTTTTCAAACTAAGCCTAGGCACAACCAAGAGGAGTTACCAAAACTCTCCTAAGGTTGCCCCTTGTCGCAGTCGTATATGTTGATACCAAAAAAAAAAGATTATAGAAAAGAAAAAATAATAATAATAACACTTTTCTTTTGCTACACTCACAAAACTTTTGAATTCAATTATAACTCTTGCAAACAGGTGTTTGGATAAGAACATAGTACGAGCACTAAAGTTTGATTGTAACTCAATCATCCTAACCAAACACTATATATAAAGAGGTCAAAGCCTCTAAAAGACGGGGCAGAAGCAGGCAACAACAGAAGAAGGCAAAGTCAATACAGAGAGGGCAACAACGTAGAGAAGCAAACGAAGGGAAAAAACAAAGAAGAACGAGAAGAGAACAAGCGAAGAAAGCAGAAGAGCAGAAGAAAAAGTAGAAGAAGAGAAGAAAAGAAGCGGCGAGCCAACAAGAAGGTGGAGCTCTCATTCTAACTCTTTTTACTTTTGCAGCATCTTTATCTTTCTGTACCATCTAGAGTCTCAACCTTGTTCCGCCGAAAGTCCCAAAAGCATGACTGCAGCAACGATTTCTTCCTTACCCAGCGAGAGCCCAATGTCGTTCAAACCTCGAAGCCCTAAGGCACGGCGAGATGACTTCGCATAGAAGTGGAAGCCCTAAGGCGAGGTGAGGTGACTTCGCGAGGTCATCACCAAGCTCGCCCCCTTTTCTTTTTACAACAAGATATATGGCCTTGCATCATTCGCATAACAAGCCACATAAGGGGAAGAGAGCAAACATTCGAAGCAACGCAAGTTTAAAGAGCAGGAACTTACCCTTGATGTCTTGGAGTATTGAGTAAATCGAAGTAAGCTCGAGTATCCAATACGCGCTCTCGATCAAAGTGGAGTACAGAAACGGAGGTGACATATCTCCATTTATAGAGGAGCAGATCCTTCAAGTTCAACTCCCAATTACATTCGATTTTCATCTGCAAACAAGTTTCTATCCTCAAGATGATAATCATCGAGATGGTGTCAAACTTATTCGAACTGGGAAAGACGTCTCTAAGGAGTTGTGTAGTTCACACGATCTCATCAAGGCTACAAGTTCTTTTTGGCTAAGACATCAAGTTCCTGTTGAGCATTAACATGGGAGCTGGATGGCAGAGTTCGCATGCGAAAATGACTTTGCATGAAACCAAGACAACACTTCACAGAACCAAGAAGAGGACTTCGCATGTAACCAAGATAACACTTCGTATGGAAATAAAAAAAATGGCTTCGCGCAGGCGAAGCGAGATGACTTCGTGTAGAAATGGGAGTCCTAAGGCGAGGTGAGACGGTTTCGCGCAGGCGAGGCGAGATAACCTCGCCTAGAAGAGGAAGTCCTAAGGCAAGGCGAGATGACCTCGCATGGAAGTGGAAGTCCTAAGGTGAGGCGAGAAGTAGAAGTCCAGGCGAGACGACTTCGCATAGAAGTGGAAGTCTAGGCGAGAAGAGATGGCTCCGCATAGGAGGCTTCGCGAAGAAGCAAGACGCGGAGTCCGCATACACGCGAAGTCTGCATGCACGTGGAGATTGGATTTGCAGGAATTACCTATGCCCTTACTAAGGACCGTGGCTAAAACAATTCAAGCCTTTTGGTCACACTAATACATCATCGTTTTGGGTAACCAAATCAAATAAACAGACACTCTACCAAATTGGGTGTCCACAAGAAATACAGTTGACAGATTCAAAAATGTATCTGTCAAACTCAAAAGTCGGTACAATACCGCAAACCCCAAATGTAATGAACTACGGTCGGTTTAATCCCACAAAAGGATATGTAGGCAATCTAGCGACCCACTAGATGCAACCATCATTCCAAACAGAATCCCTGACACCACCAATCAAATTCGGCCAGTCCAAATGATTCTAGTCAAATTCCTAAAGCACCAAAAAATCAAATTCATTCCCAAATGTTTCGAACTACATTGGTTTGATCCCTTCACAGATTATGTAGGCAGTCTGGATTTAAGTCTGGATACAACCACATCTAAAACCAAATCCTTGGTTCTTTCCAAGCCAAATTCCCAAACTCTCGACAAGTCATTTACTTCGTCGAAACACCAAAAGCCATAAAACTTGAACTACGAGTGACTTGATCCCCTCTAGGGTACGTAAGCAACCCATTACTAAATGTGGGTGCAGTTAAAAAAACAAACAAATTTACAATGGTCTCTTGATAAACGGAATCAAAGGGTGTTCCCTCGTAACAAGGGATTGTAATTAAAAAACGCTTTCTGTCTTGAATGGGTCGAACCAGACATAATTAAAACTATATTTTGTTAATGAATAAGAGTGAAATTATGTTGGGTGATGACATTTACGCTTCGTGCATATTTTTATCCTACAGTATACTGCGGTTCCGATCGGTGATGCAGCAGCCCCCTTTTCCGGCAATAAACTCCAATTTCTGCGTGTTACACGGTGCAGCAGCTGCCCAGCCTTGAAGAGGACGCCTGTGGGAATCTAACGGGACCGGCGGCGGTCCAAATGGTGGCCGGACGACGGAGCTAGCTCTAGCGGAAATTGGCTGCGCGGGAGAGGTCGAGAGAGGAAGAGAGAGAAAGTGAAATTGATTTTAGGGTTTCCAAAAATAAGTCCCACACATTTTTCTACTTAAACATTTTCCAAAACCGGAAACTAACTTCCTCTGACCATAACTTTATCATACAACATCTGATTTACTCCTGTCATGTGCCTACGAACTTGTATCGCCAAAATCTACAACTTTCATGAAGGAAGTTTTTCGAAAATAACTTACAGAAAAATAAAATCAACTTTTGGCCTCTTAAAAGTCAAAGCACCTTAAAATTTACTCTCGAAACTTCAACTTCGCATAAACTAAATAATTTCAACAAATAATCTTTCATTAAATTCGGAAATAATACAAGAAAATTGATATGAAAATCTGGTGTATTACAATCTACCTCCCTTAAAAGAATTTCGCCCCGAAATTCAAAAATACTAACCCAAAAACAACTTGGGGTACTTAGCCCTCGTGCCCGACTCTAACTCCCAAGATCCATCACCCTCATCATGGTGACTCTAACACATCATAACCAAATCGACTTCTTTCCTTCGAAGTCTCTTGGTTGACCTATCCAAGATTCGAGCTGGTTCAACAACAAAGGTTGCATCCGCATTCACCTTGATAGTTCCATGGTCAATCACATGTGACGCATCCGGAATATACTTCATCAACAAGGACACATGAAACACATTGTGTACCACAAACATAATAGGAAGTAAGGCAAGCCGATAAGTCAAATCTCCTACCTTCTCCAAACTCTCAAAAGGCCCTACATACCTTGGAGCCAACTTCCCCTTCTTTCCAAATCTCACTACCCTTTTTGTAGGTGAGACATTCAATAACACATGATCCCCAACATCAAACTCCACTTGCCTCCTTTTCAAGTCGACATAGCTCTTTTGCATGTTTTACGCCGTTCGGATCCTATCTTGGATAATAGAGACTTTCTCAGTCGTCTCTTGAACAATATCAAGATCCAACAGCTCATTATCACCCACCTCCGCCCAACAAACGGGAAATCTACACGACCTACCATAGAGTGCCACATATGGTGTCATGCCGATACTAGAGTGATAACTATTGTTGTAGGTAAACTCAATCAATTGGAGGTGATCCTCCCAAATTCCCTTGAAGTCCATGACACAAGCCCTCAGCATATCTTCTAACACCTGATTCACCTGCTCATTCTGCCCATCGGTCTGAGGGTGAAATGTTGTACTCATGTCTAAGGTAGTACATATGGCTTTCTGAAATCCACCTCAAAACTTTGAAGTGAATCGGGGGTCTCAATCAGAAACAATCGAAGTAAGCACTTCATGAAGTCTTACTATTTTCTTCACATATAACTTGCATAACTGTGTACGTCATCAACACATGAATGAAATGTGTATTTAATCTTCAATCTTTCATCTTCTGACAATATATAAGATCAACACTAAGAGGGAAATAATCTTAGTTCTTACCATATGTCGATCCTAGCGAGTTAGATTAGTTTTCATACAAAGTAAAAATATTGGCATGTGCTATAAAATCTTGGATCAAGTTAACTGGCGAATATGGGCATGTCGTGAACTTGTCTATAGATGCAATTTTGATCGACAGTACATGAAGCCGAGGCGTGACTGGTGCCACCGCCCATTTTACAGCTATAGCCTGTATTAAACTTACTGAAGAATGCTCCATATGACGTATGAACCGATCACGTACTATATAGTATCAGACATCGATCCGTTCCAAATCCTCCAACCTTGGCATGTCTTATCATGCTTTGTATATGTAATAATTTTCGGATTAGATTGTACGTATGACTACATGCTTGCATTGCAAAAGTAATAATGATGAAACAAACATGTCAATATCTTGCCATATATATCTTTATTGGCTCTATCTTATTATTGTCATCTTGATTCTAGCTAGCATGAGTACTGCTGTATTCAGTGGCTTTTGAATCTTTGAACAATATATAGTGATATACTCATACTAGATTACGAGCTTGGATCACACAGATTGATTCAAATTAAAGAAGATTTGCAGTAATTCAGGCCTTGTAATTAATTAATTTCTAGTTATTATTCCTGACACTCATACTCAATATATATGACTGGTAATTAACTAGTAAGCTAGTTACTTTCGTATCAACAACAACAAAAACTAGTAAGCTAGTCGGTCTTGCTCATTTAATGGATCGAAAGATGAGTAGCTGATCTCATTCTATTTCATGACTTTCGAAGTAACCTAAATTGACGTTGCTGTGGATACATATACAGTTCAATTTAACTATTTAAGACGTACGTAGAATCAAACGAACTGCGATGGTGATGAAGCTAGCTAGGGTGATGTTAGTGATAATCAGTTGGTGATATTGAATCTGTCATAGATTAGGGTAAGATGTGCATCTTTTATCTTTTCTTTTGATAGACCAGAAATGAGCTAGGTTACCCCTGGGCCCTGTCCCTGCAGCTTCACCTTTTTAACCAGGCACCTCTATTCCAGGTCCAGTACCAAGGGATTATGCATATGTCTAAAATCAATTAAATCAAAATAAAAGTAGAGCTTAGTTCAAAGCCTAAATTAGGTAATTATTGAAATGTTCAAACTAAAATAAATAAAATAGTAATGAAAATAATGTGAAATGTTTCATGAGTTACACAAGATTTCATGAGTTACATGAGTTACACAAAGAATATGGATGACTTTGAGTTATTGTGAATGCATGAGTTATAGGAAAATTCATGCAACATCATTTATTGAGAGAGTATTAATGAGTGTTTTAGAAAGTTCCTTCTTAGCCTACATAAGGAGAAGTTATTTGCTCATTCCCATCACCTCATCTATCACAATCATCTTCATCAAAGTAAAAAGTGAAGAGTGTCCACTCCAAGTAGAGAATGTAGTGTAGTTGGTAGAAAAACAAGTGTGAGCGAGGGTTTCCTTCAAGCGGTGTTCTTGAAGTTGTGTATCTCTTTGTACCCATTATTCTTATAATAGAAGTTCTTGTAGTTGTTGTCTTGTAGATGTAAGCACATTGTTGAACCACATTATATTCGGTGTTCTTTTTCTTTTATCATTTACTTTTTTGCATATCTATCATTTGTGTAGTTTGAGTAGATACTTCCATTATATTATTTTTCCCAACAGTAATCACTTAATTACTTTTAAGATTTCCCACTAGAAGAAGAATTTACATGTATAAAATGTATCTAAGCCAATATCGATCTATATGTTAGTAAAGAAGTCAAGAAAATCCCATTTCATTTTTTTTTTTATTTTGGTTGAAGTCAATATCAATCTATATGTTAATAGCAGGTAGTTTGCTAAACAAGACTAAACTTTAGATGTTAGGATATGTATAGGAGAATTTTCAGTACACGACGTGTAAATACACTACATTATGTAAATGATTAAGATCTTTGATTTTAATATACATACATGACTGGTTAAAATATAAATAGTTATAAGTACACGATTTACTTACAGATTGTCTATACTAGAATTTTCGTATATAAAAAGATAAACATCTTATCCTCAAAACAATAAGGTCAGTAGGAACGAGGAAGAATATCTCCAACGAAATGGAATCATGAGGAATTGGAATGGCTAGAGACATGCAAGCTGGCATACATGCACAATCACAGTTCACCATTCCATGGAGCCATCTTGGCAGAGCTAGCTTCAACTTTTCCCTGCATTAAGGCTTTTGCTCACTGTCCAAGACTCAAAGACACGCCAGTAAAGCCTTTGCAGTAGTTCTATCATCATCGATCATCCGCTGGCTGCCAATTCAATACAACTCAAAAGCTAACGTAGCCGTACGATCCCCAAGCTGCGTGGACACAAAGAAAAGGAATCGCAATCTCTGGTTCAAGATCCTCCTCCAGAACCCTAGCTAGGGCATGCCCTTACCCAGAAGTTAATAATGCTCTGTGTCTTGGGTCCTTGTTTATATTGCGTCAGGGAAAGAGATTATATGTGTTTGTTTTGGGAAAGGAAATCAGATTCCTTCAATAGTGATCGAAAAGGAAAAACAAAACCACGTGAAAATAGTAACTGTTTACTGCCACCCCCTCTCCCCCACTTTACTTGATTGTGACGACTGACGACTGCCATCATCTTTTTTATGAGCTGCGAGCTGCGAGCTGCAGGGCCATTCTTAGTCATTGGTCAATGATGCAGACGAAGACGCTGTGCTCCTTCGATGATATATGCAACTACTGCATCGATCTGCTTTTCGCTCTAGCAGGTAACCCCAACCATTCGTACGGTGCTTACGGGTTCAGTTCCTTTTCTTTTTGGACCAGTACCGGTGATCATTGTGTATGCTGAAACGTAGGTGAAAAATTATTGCAACGAGAACAGTGTGAGAGAGAGATAGAGAGGACCATGCTGTGAAACTGGAAATTTGTATAGCAACTAAATCAAGGGAGAGAGATGAACTGTGTGCCAAGCAGTTCTGACATCATTGACATGTCGACTTCGGGTGCTTTCTGGTGTGCATTCAAGTTCACATGCGGCCTGCCCTGTGGGAAAAATAAGCTTTCTCCTCCCTCATACTGTCATACACAGCTGATACGTACACAATTATAATTACATTCGACAATTTTCGATCTTTTTCATTCTTTTATCTTACAAAAACACACACACACACATATATATATATATATATATATAGACTTTTTCAAATAATGACCTCTTTATTTTAGATAAGGTATGAAATTTTTTAATTTAACTCATTTTCCAATCATATTTTTCAATCATAGCGAGCCAATATTTAGATATACATGATTTGATCATCCTTACAAATTTTCAGCTAATTTGGTTATCCTTAAGGTATTGAAAATATATTAAATCAATGAATGAACCGAATTTGTTTATCCTGAACCGTGCATTAGTGTAATTATGAATCATAGTAATTTGATTATCCTTAAGGTATTGAAAATGTATTAAATCAATGAACGAACCGAATTATGAATCATAGTTTTGAATGTCTTAACATTTATCAATCTGGTTGAAAATTTACAGAGATGATTAAGTCATGTATATCTAGATATTGGATGGTTATAATCGGAAAGTGGGTCGAATAAAGAAATATGTACCTTAGCTAAGATAATGAGGTCCTTACCTGATCAACATTGTGTGTGTGTGTGTATATAAACAGTCTGGATCCAAAGAAGACGTCTGTATTGGGCTTAAAGTGCGGACGTCTCTCCGTTCTCCACCGGACGGCTTCGACGACAGCGCGTCTCTACCCGAGCGGACTCCAGCGGCGTCCCTGATCACTTCCTCTTCCTGGCGATATCAATTTAAAAGTCTGGGCAGCAACCTCCACCTAAAACTTCATAAAAGATTGATCTCGCTGGAAAACTAGAATTCGACAGACTCGCCGGGGAGAGAAATTAATCGGAGACGCCGCTGGAGTCCGCTTGGGTGGAGGCATGCCGTCATCGGAGCCCGACGGTGGAGAACAGAGAGACGTCAGCACTTTAAGGGCGTGCGGACACGGACATCCTCTTTGGATCCTCTATGTGTGTGTGTGTGTGTGTGTATATATATATCTATATATCTAAAGAGGATCTCCTTACTTTACGAATTTGAAGATTTCTATTATTTTACATTAGTAGATGACTTCATTTAATGATCTTAGCCGTTGATCCTCTAGATTCATATGCAAGAAAACATGTCTACAAAATTTTAACTAATTTTATAATCATTTGGTCATTCAAATTGACGTAAACAATTGTAGGCCGTTAGATAAAATTAAAACAAATATTTTGCTAATCAAATGGTTAAATGTTTTTTAATTTTGCTAATTTTTTGTATGATTCATATGCAGGTAAGTAACTAGGGGAATATGTGGCTTTGATTGTCAAAATACATGTTAGAACTAAAACATCCTCACTTTAAGAGTTCAAGACTTTAAGAGTCCTATATATATATATATTTGGAGTAAATACTTGTGACACCCTGTAGTTTATACCTAAAATCAGTTTTGTCCCTCACTTTTTTTTTTTAAACTGGTATACCCCTATACTTTGAATTCTCGACTGATTTTCCCTTGTCGTCAATTGACCAGTTAAAGAAGACTGTTAAGTTGCTGAGATGACCGATTTGCCCCCATCTCTTCTTTTTCACTCTCCTCCTCTCCCCCTCCCCTCCGCCCCCTCTCTCTCCCAACCCGAATCCTTTTCAGAAACATCTGAACCCGACTCCGACCCATCTTCCCTCTCCCTCCCTCTCTACCACCTCGACGCCCTCTCCTCCAACAGAGAAAGAGAGAACGAAACAGCTGGGGTGAAGATAGACAGGGACATGTACGGCCAGCCAAAAGAGTCGTCTCATGTGCAACAAGAAGCGAAGCCTGGTGTTATTGGGTCTGTTTTTAGAGCCGAATACACCACACTGAAGGCAAAGGAGACGACTGATGCGGCTGGTGAGAAGCTGGACGAGTATAAGGAGGCTGCGGCTCAGTTTGCGAAGGAGGCTGCGGATAGAACAGCCCAGAAGACGATGGCGATGAAGGACACTACTGCACAGAAATGGTCTGGTTGGTCCAAATGGGATGGGGAAGTCTACCCTCCTTAAGCTTCTTGCTTGGAGGAAGATTCCAGTACCAAAGAACATCGATGTTCTTTTAGTTGAACAGGAGGTAGTTGGTGACGATAGAAGTGCTCTTGAAGCAGTTGTTTCAGCTAATGAAGAACTTGTTAAGCTCCGGGAAGAGGTTGCAGCATTGCAGAATTCAGATTCTGCTCCTGGTGATGAGGAAGGGGACAGTCATGATGATGATGCAGGAGAGAAGCTCGCTGAGTTGTATGAGCAATTGCAGCTGATGGGGTCTGATGCTGCTGAAGCCCAGGCTTCAAAGATTCTTGCTGGTTTGGGCTTTACAAAGGAAATGCAAGTCCGTGCCACGAAATCATTCAGTGGTGGGTGGAGAATGAGAATCTCATTAGCTAGGGCACTTTTTGTGCAACCAACTCTTTTGTTGCTTGATGAACCAACAAATCATCTTGACTTGAGGGCTGTTCTTTGGTTGGAGGAGTACTTGTGCCGCTGGAAAAAAACTTTGGTGGTTGTCTCACACGATCGTGATTTCCTTAACACAGTGTGCACAGAGATTATTCATCTGCATGATCTGAAGCTCCACTTCTATCGTGGAAATTTTGAGGATTTTGAAACTGGGTATGAACAACGCCGCAAAGAGGTAAACAAAAAGTTTGAAACTTATGATAAGCAGCTGAAAGCTGCCAAAAGGAGCGGAAGTCGAGTTCAACAAGACAAGGTCAAGGAGGAGTCAGAAGTTGAGGATTTGGTTCCTACTGAGGGTGAAGTAAGGAGGAGTCAGAAGTTGAGGATTGGTAGGTACTCACAGCACTTTGTGGACCTGCTGACAATGGATGAAACCCCAGTCTCATATCTTCTTCGTCTTCATCCTGGCCAAGAGGGATTTAGCAAGCAAGAGGCTGTGCGTGCAAAACTTGGAAAGTATGGACTCCCTAGCCACAACCATCTGACTCCTATTGCGAAGTTATCCGGAGGACAGAAAGCTCGAGTTGTCTTCACGTCAATATCCATGTCAAAACCACACATTCTGCTTTTGGATGAACCTACTAATCATTTAGATATGCAGAGCATTGATGCACTAGCTGAGGCACTTAATGAATTCACTGGTGGGGTTGTACTGGTCAGTCACGACTCTAGGCTTATTTCACGTGTGTGTGAGGATGAAGAGAAGAGTGAAATTTGGATTGTTGAAGATGGTACTGTGGAGAAATTTGATGGAAGTTTTGATGAGTACAAGGATGAGCTACAAAAAGAAATTAAAGCTGAGGAGAGGGAAGATGGGTCGGAGGAGAGGGAGAGGAGGAGAGTGAAAAAGAAGAGATGGGGGCAAATCGGTCATCTCAGCAACTTAACAGTCTTCTTTAACGGTCAATTGACGACAAGGGCAAATCAGACGAGAATTCAAAGTATAGGGGTATACCAGTTTAAAAAAAAAGTGAGGGACAAAACTGATTTTAGGTATAAACTATAGGGTGTCACAAGCATTTACTCCTATATATTTTACTTTAACTAAGGTACAAATTTCTTTAATTTGACCCACTTTCCGATTATAGCCAGCCAATATCTAGATATCCATATATGACTTGATCATCTATGTAAATTTTCAGCTAATTTGACTATCATTAACGTATCGAAAATTTATTAAATCAAAGAACGAACCGAATCTGTTCATCCTGAATCGTATATTTTTTTAATTCTAAATTACAGTTTTGAATACTTTAATGATTATCAATTTAGCCGAAAATTTGTATAGATGATATATATATACTCATCTATATCTAAAAGCTGAACAGTTAAGATGAGAAAATATGATTGAAAAATTGGTCAAATAAAGACATTTGTACCTTACCTAAGATAAGGAGGTCCTTACTTGATCAACATTATATATATAGAATCTACTAACCAAACGGGGTTACATATTTTGTAATTCATATCATTATATTAACTCTCAAGCTAACTAGTAACGTAAAAAAAAATTTAGACGAAAATAATGCTTAGAAATAATAATTGAAGTCGCTTGATAATTCCAACTCCACAAGAAAATAAAAAAAGGACTACATACAATTTTTCATTCAATTGTGAGATTGTAATTGTCTACAGCGGTGTCATCTAATGTTGTTGAATATAGTTTTCACAACATAAACAAGGTAACTATCATTCATCCACTGATGTTATAAACGAGAAAACATTGCATTGTAGCATCAACATCAAAACTCACACAAAAGAAAACATCATACATTCAAACAACGATCGCAAAAGAAAGAAAAAATAAATAACACTTAATTGATTATGAATGAGTTAATAATTTCAATTACAAACCGATCCAACAAATAGTAGAAATAGAGACTCGTCCTTCAAATGGGAACATGGGAGAATCGAAAGACGTACTAAAATTGCAACTACATCATCGTCTAACTCAACTTCTATTTGGACTACGTTTTACGTCAGAGATTGATATAATATTTTTCTTTTGAAATAGCATGAACGATGTCGTTTTGATTTGTTATAAAAAAAAATAATAATAAAAATAAAAATAAAAGGACGTGAGAACGCGTCTTCTTCCCCAAATTCATTTGGGTTTTCCCATTTTCTGTCTTTTTTTGCCTTGCTTGTCTATAACCAAACCTATATAATCAAGGTATACTAAAAATCCAGACTCATCTATACACGCATTCGCTCCCGGGAACATACTCTATAAATGTATACAAACTTTTAATATGCGTCTATCCGATCCGCTCTCTGATCGAACTGATCATCATATTGTATAGTGAAGTTAGCTAATGACTTTATTTAATAACTTAACTTCTTTGTGTTGAAATGGATAAATTTATTAGAATCTCATACAAATTGAAAATTAATAAACCTATGTATCATTCTCTTTTCGTAAATAGGAGGTTATGAGTTTTAGACTACATGTAGCATTAGTTAAGTTGTTAGCATAAACATATTTATAATTAATAACGTGAATATATATAAAGGGTGATGATAGGAAAACTATCATATTGTGGAAACATACATAGGATATATATGATAATAAACCTGTCCTAATATTACCTTACTGATTCTTCATACGAGGGAATAGCTTACTTAGGGAGTAGGGACTAAGGCCGGGAATATATAGCAACTGAAAACAATTAGTTTTTTTTTTTTTGAACAAAATGAAAGTTTCATTATATGGAAAATTTATCATATGGTACAACATACGTACCTCTTAAAATGTGTGGCTATCATTGATCGAAAAAGCAACTAAATAATCATATAATGATCATATACCTCTTTAAAATGCCTCATGTGTCACACAATTAGACACATTTACATTAGGTATATTATACCATATACAGTATGTGAGATAAATCCTCATTATATAACTATACCCTCAAAAGTTATATAGTCTCGTTACATTTGGAATTGATACTCACTTATTTATGAGTATAGCAAAGTACAAGAATTAGAAACATATTAGATACCAGAGAAACAAATTATAAGAGTATAACCATCTAGATGTTAAGCTCGTGGTTTGCTAGCTCAAGCCACTATTAGTTGCTCGGAGATATGTTGCTGGGTTAAATTCTTCTCGGGTTAAATTCTTCTATTCATTAATAGACACTAGCTGATTTGCTAGACTATATAAATAGAATGGGTTCAGGGTTTAGTCGTTTAGAGCTAGCTTCTCTAGAACAAACTCACAACACACTTTTTCATATATAACTTCAAATAACACGCTTACATATAAGTAGCACTCCAAACAGGTCGACTTAACCAGAAAACAAGGGGCACCACAATTTACATAACCAGCGTTACATGCTAACTAATTATGTCACTAGACCATATAGTAGCGGTACTCCTTGGCACAGCCACACCATGCAGCTCATGCTTCATCTCACAAGACAGCTTCAGCACCTCACTCAGATCAACCGGGTGCCCCTCAACCCTTCCCCACTTGAACCCCTGAACCAGCTTCGCCACCCAAAGCGACGCCGTCACCAGCCCCAGATTCTTCCCCGGACACACCCTCCTCCCCGCCCCAAACGGCGCCAGCCTCATGTCCCTTCCCCTCACGTCCACGTCAGCCCCGCCTTCACTCACCACAAACCTCTCGGGCTTGAACACGTGCGCCTCCTCCCCCCACACCCCAGGGTTCTGCCCTATGGCCCACATGTTGACCATCGCCGTCGTCCCGGCGGGGATGACCATCCTGTTGCTGAGGTGGACGTCCGACGTGGACAGCCTCGCCCAGGACAGAAGTGGGCCTGGTGGGTGCACTCTTAGGGTTTCTTTCACCACAGCCTGCAAGTAGGGCAGTATTGCTACGTCGGCATCCGTCACGCTCCTCTCATCTCCCACAAGCCTGTGGATTTCTCCGTAGAGCTTATCCTGAGTCTTGGGGTTTAAGATCAACTCGGCCATCGCCCATTCGGTTAGCAAAGCGGTCGTATCAGTTCCTCTGAATATCATCTCCTACAAGATCAACACAATACTATTCAATAAATCCATATTTACAAGTAACAAAACGAGTTTAACATAAATCAATCCTAAGTTACGTACCCATAGCACAGCAATCATGTCATCTTCCTTAAGTTTCTCGTCCCCATCCAAAGAGAGCAAGACATCAACAAAATCAGCATGATCCTCCGAGAGCTCCTTCTTCCTCGACTCGGCACTGACTCGATGCTCTTCAATGATGCTCCGGACGAGCTTCCTCACTCGGGGAACGAGGTTGGCGCAACGTTCATTGATGCGGAAAGGGTCGTAGAAGTAGCTCAACCAAGGGAGATAGTCAGACCAGTTGAAAGCACCTAAGATCTCAAACCCTTCCCTAACCATGTCCTCAAGCTCCCTCAGCTCCTCGTTGCTGTTGTTAGGGTCGTATCTTTTGCCGAACACGCTCCCCATGATGTTGTTGAGCGAGGCGGCCCTTAGGTGCTTGCGAAGCGACACCATTCCGCGGCGGGCTTGTTCTTCGGCAATGTTGCGCAGCATGGCGGTGCAATCTTGCTGGCGGCCGGCCTCATGTGCTACAATGCGTCTCGGGGCGAAGAGGTGGGAGGAGGAGATCTTCCTGAGGAGTCTCCAGTATGGTCCGTTGGGAGCGAACCCCATGGCTCGGGTGAACATAAGACTCCTAGCCGACTGCTTTACTGGGCGATCAGCGAAGTAAGGGGAGGCGAGGATTTCCCGAGCAGTATGGGGATCAGAGGCTACAACAGCAGGAGTGGAGCCAAGGCTAAACGCCATGAGCTGAGTGGTAGTGGTTTGGCTCCAAGCCATGGAGGCCAAGGTGCGGTGAGCCAAACCGCGGGAGAGACTGAAGAGGGAACCAAACAATGGAAGGCCTTTTGGTCCTTGTATGGCAACCGGACCTCTTTGGTTCCGGCCGTTTTTCCATGCGACACCGCCGGTGGCGAAGGCCCACGTGAGAAGGGAAATGGATACAAAAGCAAGGGCGAAACAGAAGAGGAAGTAGGGCTGGAGAAGATTCGAGAAGCCGAGAAAGGCCGGGAGGGTAAAGACCCACCAGGTGGTGTCTTTGCTAACGAACTCCATTGAAGAAAAATGAAAATGGATCGACAAGGAGCTAGAGAAGATTTTTAGAGTGGTTTTGTTTGGTGGTGAGTAGTTAGTGAAGGTGAAAGGTATGAGGGTGAGAGGGAATTATATATAGAGACGAGTCAAGACGACATGTGCTCGGGGATGTATGGGTGGTGTGGATGAATTAAGTAAGTAAATTAATTAGGGTAAATTCTAAATTTGTTACTAATTAAGAGGGGTGGTAAATTCATGTGTAAAAAGTGGTATTGGGAGCCGTTATCGCCTACAATTGTGTATGTATATCGATCAAGGAGAGGTGGACAGTCCAATGCAATATTAATTGAATGAGAGGGGAACATAGATTTAATTCTGCATTCACCACAAACGGTGTTCATGGCGATAACCCTTGGTGGTCAAGTAACCGCCCGCCTTGGAAGCCGTGATGGCCGTCTCGAATTGAATGTGTAAGACAGACACAGGCGGCTGAAGGGACTTGACTACTCTTGAAAGACGAGAGAGACCTAGCTCGATAAAGAGAATAGCACTACCCGATCTTAAAATTCGTAGCCTTCGAACTAAACCCACAACCCTCCTCCTCCTCCTCCTCCTCCTCCTCCTCCTTATTGTTCACCTCTACATTTGAAAATTAAGCTAAATATCTAGAAATGTAGCTTTTGGTTTCTTATCAGTTCCTTCCTGCAGGTTATCGACAATATCCTTTTTGTTTTTTGATTGGTATGTTATTTTGATTATTGATACGGGACATTTTGATTTTTTGGGGCTGGCCATGTCATATGGAAATAAGGTTGAAACCATGATCATGGCATGGGATTCCATTTTCTTCATCGGAATGAAGCTTGACTCGATCGGTATATTTCATCATTGCATTGCTAGTATATATCGATACGATATCATAAGGTTTCTTTGATTCTATTCACTTCATGCTGATCGTTGTTGTGGTTACTTAATCTTTCGATTCATCAAATGATCATTAATATCCAATTCCAAAACCACGAAGTTTAACCAAAACAACAAAAAATTAAGCTAGCTAATCCATGTATTACACTCGTGACGAATGATGCTTGCCCCTTCAAATTATAATTTTACTTCTTGGTCCAAAGTTGGACGCTAAAGATCTGATATCACAATGATCGAATTTCAATTCTACCTATATAGTAGTTTTACGTACGGTGAATACTTAGGTCAACAGTTGTATATATTTTTTCCCCTTTAGCCAAAATATCGGCTTCTAATGGGATTTATGGTATGAGAAGATTAAGACGTGTACGTAGTTTCGTGTTATGAGTTTTATATGAATGAGAAGGACAATAGTGTAACATGCAAAGAAGACGAAAGATAATAGTTTTATTTGAATGCGAATTAGTAATATATGATATGAAGTTCGATTGGTAGGTCTTTAGAAGCATTTGGATCATTCCGCTTGCTTCGTTTGTATTTCTCGATTATATTCCTGTCCTGTCTTTTCTGTTGCTACTGACTCGTAACCTCATGCCGACCTTGCTACTGCAGGTACAAGATATTTGGGTTCAATTTTGAAAAACTAGCTAGATTTTTCAGACTTGTTGGAAACTATATACTAGAGTTTAGATGTGGCCACCGTTTATGGATTGGTATTGGCTTTTGAGGACTGCTATTAGGCAATTCAAGTTGGGGATTAGCCAAATAGGAATTTGTTGAAAATGGTCTGCTTTGCTCACCCAACACAGATCAACTTGAAGTTCCTGTGCTTCGGTAGTGCTAAGGGCAATTCAGCTTTCCCTTATAAATTTATTGAATTGGTTTTATTTTCATCCATGGTTGGAATATATCAGTGGCATTTGCCTCTTATTGTCAAAGGTGATGGATATAGGTTCTTGATTGTTTTTTCTCTTAAAAAAGATATGTCAAATCTTGCATTAAGGTGCAAGTTATTTTGGTAAACATGTTAGTATAATGTTGATGAGTGCCCCATCTGAAATTCAACACCAAATGCTTCAGCTACCCAATGATTTATGTAAGATGTTACAAGTTTTTATTTTCTGATTGATCTCATTGTATTTTGTATCGTACTGTAGGAACCTGAAGTGGATTGTTTCATTTGAGATGAAGACTCAATAACAAAATGCCATAGCGGTGAATATGTTGTTGGTGAAAGATTGATGTATTGGTTTCATCATTAACTAGAATATTTAGTCGTGCTAAAAAATATTTATTCCTCTAACAGTGGTGTTCATATGGTCACTTAATAACTAAGAAAATCATGGTCAATTATTATTGGATGTAAATCTAAAGGTGGAAAACAAAATAACTTAACTTTAAAATAATATTTCTCACCCTTGGATTTACATTTAATAGTGATTGACCGTGATTTCCTTGGTCAATAAGTGACCATGTGAACACTACTGAAATTCCAAATGGTTAGTTTTATCTGCCAAATAATCATAATCATGTGTTTGTACTTTGTAGTGAGTATTGTGTGACAGATGCTGCATGCTTTGTATGTTAAAGTTGTTAACTAATTTTCGGAATATTCTCAATGAGAAAAAAACTGATTTTTGGAATAGATTGTATGACTGAAATTGCTTGCGAGTTGCAAAACTGTATGTGAATAGATGCGTGCAGTTCTTGGTTCAATCCCGACATTGTGAACTTGACTGTTGCAGAAATGGTGTATAGTTAATGGTCTTACTAAACCTTAGAAATTAAAAGATTATGAGCTCTCAGCAAACAAACTAGTTCATTTGAAAAGATAGTAATTCAAGCCTGGTCCAAGTTCATGTTATTCCTGCATATATACGATTCAGCATCCCGGTCAAGAGGCGTTAATTTGTCCTGAAGCGTCATTCTTTTTGCTCTTTAGTCTTTACAGTGCAAGTTAAGATTTTTTATTTTATCACGCTTTTCGTAAAATTCTTTACTTACACACCTTTATGTTCTTTTACTGTCCGAAAATAACCAACTTATTCAATGAAGATGTTACTATTGTTGCATGGAGATGGTGAGTAATCCAGTGAGATATATAGATGAGATTCTTGCTTTACCTCATTCAGCTTATGATTTTAAGGTGAAAACATTTGATAATCTGACAGTCATGCTTAATTGGCTTTACAATGGTGAAGATGAGTTTCATTCTACACTTTTGAATAGATCGAAAGAGATGGAACTTTATAATTCAAGAACAAGAAGAAGCAGAAGTCAAAACGAGCAGAATGATGGTTCATCTTCCAGGTTCAATCCAGGTGATCTAGAAAAAATATGCAGACATTTCTCAATACAGTGTCTAGCCATAACAACACAACAACATAACATCATATCTCTTTATCACTCAAAACAGATCAGGCCAGTATTCTGCTATTTACATATTCTTTCGTTTATGAATTGCTACTTGTTGTTATCCCAAGCACAGATATAAGATCCCACTATTGTGAATGTGGGCATGCATTCTTACTGCTGATGGTTAGATATTACTGAATTGGTAAGTTTAGTCATACTTTATGATTATGAGAGCAACAATTTAGGTGTTTTAAGAAAAAGGCATGGATGAACAGCAGCACGTACCATACAACCTTCGTGTCACATTCATAACATAAAGAAGTATGACCACCTTAATAAGCTATAATATAAGCTGTAAAGACAAGTTGCAGATGCTTCAAAGCTTTCAGCTAAGAGAGTATGAAGTCCAGGATTCACTGTTGTCAAGCTAAGTAATAAAGTCAACTCGACTTTGTAGGAGTAGGACTATGCAGCTTGACTGGTAAGAATGACTTTTTTCCAATGTTCATTGTAAGAAAATATGCTATGGTGGATTAAAATGTTGTTCAGTCTTTGTGAACATAGGCTAGTTTATATGGAGAAAAAAGGCTGTTTTTGATGATGATTTCCATTTTTCTTTTAATCATAGTAAAATGATTAATATTAAGGCTGTCAAGAAATGGGGGTCTTCTGATTTTCTCAAAGTGGATCAGTCTAGAAAAAAGGTCACACTCTCAGCCTGTGCTGGAGCAAGCCTTCTGAAAATTTCTACAAACTAAATCGTGATGCTGCTGGGGAGTGTTGAGGTAGCATACTGGCACCTGGGTTTGCGATTTCATTTGCAAACTATGATGTGGTTTCGTACTGCAAGCAGAACATTAGAGTTTTCTCATCAGCTTGGAGATGCCCAAGTTTTGGTTGAAAGTGACTCTTGAGGTTTTAGTTACTTTAGTCATTCATGTGTGGATGACTTGCATCCCTCACAAACTTTATATCATCAACTATTTCTAACTTCTACTATTCTGAGTTTTGAGATCAAGCATGTGTAAGGAGAATCCAATCAGGTTGCTCATAAGCTCTCAAATTTTAGTTGGATGCTTAGCTCAGGGTGGAACAACCTCCTCCACAAGTTCCTCCACCACAAGTTGTCACCGGTGTCCGGGTTAAGTGACTTGTGTGACTTATGACTGTAATTCTGAGGTGTCATTGTGTTTTTCTTGTTTTGGGCATGTTTTCCTTCGTATATCCAAAGAAGTAAAAATAAGATAAAATCTTCTGGCTGGTTATTCTTTATACTGTCTTGCTAAAGCGTATCTTGTACATAACTTAGATTTCGATCAAGCTATATGGCTTTTGCATGATTTTGGTATGCTCAGTTTTATTCTATCTTAGTATGGCTCAGTTGGGATTCTGAGTTTTATTCTATCCTACTCTTCCTTATTTTCTGGTGTTGATACTTGGAAATGGTGTTTCTCCAGCCAATTCTCATACAATTTATCATATTTTGCCTCTCTGCAAACTTCACACCGAGTCCCTTGATCACTATTTCAAAAGGTGCATATGCTACTTTCTAAAATAATGGGAATGTATGGGATGGTTTTTCGCTACAGTAATATAACAAGTTGAGTACTACAGAAAATGTAGTCTTCATCTTATCATCTATCCCTTCTTTTACCGCTTAGCAACCAAAGTAAATATACATTTTTTTGTAAAAGAAACAGTCTATGCTCCTACATTGTAGTTTGATGACTTCATCTCAGGTATAGAAATGTAGAAGAGATAACCCAGAAATCTTTGCACCCCTTGGTTTCTTATTTTCGCTGTCACTCGATTTCGTTGGTGTAAATTCTTCCACCTTCTCTAAATCACAAAGACATTGGCAGTCCATCCTGCAAATAAATCACAACTCTTGTTTTGATGTACCGTAGGCAGCCATATTTAATGGTACTATATGTAATTAGAGATTCAAATGAGTCTGCCCAGAAAAATTACAGCAAATAAGTTTGTTTTTGGGGACTCTCTTCTTGAATTGGAGTGTTATTCAAATGGATTAGTTGACTTGGGGTTCTTTTTAAGTTTTTGTGAAAGGCATCCCTCTTATTGTTTTCTGAATTCATGCAAGCTTCCATTGGTTGCATTTCGAAGTTGTAGCATGGTCCATGTATTGTGTGAGCACTTAACATACTGATTAGGATCTAGCATATATGGCCACATGTATAGAAGCTAGTTTTAGAAATTATGGCTTTTTATACCTCTGTTATACTAGTTTAATTGCGTTCCTTGCTAGTGTAGCTGAGTTAGTTTTCTAGACTTTTATTTTCATCAGTACTACTAAACGAAAGCGAATTCATGGACTGATGTATTCAGATGGAATAGTCCACCATATCTCTAGGCAAGTGTGTGAACTTAATTAAGCATGTGGATTAGTTAGTACTCAATATATTATTGGTCCATAACCAATTTGTTCATTCATACTGATTTCTTAATGTTATGTCATTTTTGTAAGGTGTCATTATCATGTAGAGAGCAATAAACGGATCTACACATTGAGAGCATATTGAGAGTAAATTGAGAGCATCCAGACATTGTCAACTAACTAAAGTCATTGTCAACTCATCTTTCTTGAAAAATGAAAGAAAAATCCATTTTATTGTATAAGTTAAAAAACCTATTATGAAAAAAGGAAAGAAAAAAAAGAAGCTGGAATCTACACATTGATTTATTTAGATATTTAGAAATAAAAGCAATCAAAAACTGTTAATCAGTTGAATAATATGATAAATGCGTTGAATATTTGTGGCAAGACATGAAATAAATTGAGAAAAATAAATAAATAGACAAGTCGTATCAAAAGTATGTGGTATTAGGGCATTTGTCCTATAGGCACAAATCCAAATGGGGCGGATCTTTACTCAAAGTAAAGCATAAACAAAAAAAATTGAAGAAGCCCAATCAGAAACAAGAAAATTACATCGAGATTTAGATTGTATCTCAATAAATTTCTTTTTAGAAACTTTTAGTAAATAACTCGCACACCTTATATATGTTAATAAGATTTAAACCCATGACTTTAAGGTTGTTAAGTAACATATTAACTAACTAGGTCACACCTCGCTGATATCTCGATGAAACAATACATTAATGAAAAGTTAATCAGATAAGCTTAGCAATTTTTTTAGATAAACAAAACAGGCCAAAACTCATGTTTATTTAAAATACTAGTTGAAGTTGGTTATATATGTAGATCTTCATCGTCATTGCCCTAACTAGCCTTTGAGATGCAAGAATCGGTTGACATTATCACATAAATAACTTGCGAACAATGGGTACACAGTACTGCAACAGGACATGATTACATAACGTCAAATTCGCATCCATGTTTCCGTATTGCAGGCGATTTTCAAACCTCGTTTATTAATTTGGGCGTAAACATGTTTTTTTTGCTCCTCTTCCTAATCTATTGTTTTCCAATAAAATTTTCAAGTATGTTATACAATAAACGAGTTAAGACTTGAAAAATAGAGAGCAACATCATTGTATATTTCTCCTCATTCCTTGATATAACCCTCTACAGTGCAGTAAATGTTGAGATATTTTTTGAAAAGCCGGTAGGTTTTTTTTTGCTCCTTTTCCGGATCTATTGTTTTCCAATAAATTTTTAAAGTATGTTATACAATAAACGAGTTAAGACTTGAAAAATAAAGAGATGACCGCAAATCATTGCGAGCTTATCGATTTCGTATAAATCACCAAGGTATGGTTGAAATTTGGCTTCTAATGTCTCATTTGTTCCTCATTAATTTTATCAGATTCAATGATGCTTACAGTTGAAAAGAAATTAAGATTAAGCTTTTGTTTGCTTGTATCTAGCTATTGTCTGGATAATTGTTTTTTATGCAAATTAGTATTATTTCTATGTCAATTGTGCTTATTTTCATTAGCTTAGTCGATACAACGAGCACATCACATATGGTGTGGTTATATGTCTTTGAATAAATAAATACAACCAAAGCTTTAGCAACAATAATTAGACTATGGAAGTTGGTATGTTTGTGTCTATATCAAACTAATGTAGTGAGGATTATAAAAAGTTTGTTGCAGTTTATTGTGTTTTTTTTAACAACCTTAGGAGCCTTATATAACATCATCATTTCCTACAAGTAGTTTTCTAGAGAATCAAGAATATATTTAATTCGCAGAAGAAGAAACTAATTAAAACTGATGTCATACAGAACTGCAAACAATGATTACATAACAACTCATTACTATTGTAATTTTGTTTTTGAATGAACAATATGACTTAGTACTTTGTACCATTAGTGCCCGCTAGAACTACTTGACTAAAACCAAGGAGATAAACATGCAACTAACATATTTAATATAATTGAACAACTCAAACTTCGAGTACCTAATCGTCTTCGTTTCGCTTTTGCCTATAAAAACATTGATGGAGACCAAGAAAGTTCACATTGATGGAGACCAAGAAAGTTCAAACTCGAGGGCCCAACTTCTTTTTGCTCCCACAGGATCAACCATTTGGGATTTGAGGTATTCTAATATTCTCATGGAAGGTGTTCCCTCAATAGATGTTCTCCCTTTTGCACCCCCCTTTAGCAATTTCCAGAATTCAGATTCATGAAGTACGAGATCCAGGAAAACCAGTTGTTATGGGATATCACATGAAAGCACTTGTATGTTTTCGGTTTACGATTGGTCGGATTTGGTCCTCCTAGTGTGCCAATCCATTTGTTTTCTTAGAAAACCAAAATTTACTGTGATTTGTGAAGAATGTTGGATAATAAGGGAATGAACTTCATAATGCACATGAGAACAATTTCTTATCTCATCATAAAGTTCAATTCCGATATGAAATAGTAACATGAACACCATTTCTTACCGTAAAGAAACACAATTTCCTGAGAGTAAACAAATGGATAACAATAAAATGAACTTCAGAATGCAAAAAGATCATAACTCCCGACCTTGTAAAATGAACATATTACATGATTTACATCAAATTCAAACAATACTAAAGTATGTAACAACAGAGCAACAATGTTAATGTTTCAAGAAAATGCCTGGAAGGATCAATAATAGCAGCGGTATATAGCAACAACTCCTCCACGTCGCGGCTGAGGGGCAAACACAGTCATAACAACAAGAGCTACGACGATCACCACAAGAACAGCAGTGAGGCTAAGGCCGCCATCATCATCGTCTCCTGAACAGCACAACTTCCCCATTAGTACGGCACCAAGAACAAGCTGTATATGAACTTTAAAGTCAAGTTGTAGAAAGCTTAAAGCTTTGTGCAAGTATGAGATCCAGGATTCAGAATTGTCTACTTTATAGACTATAAGTTACCAAGTCAACTTGACTTGAACCCAATACAATATTTGTATTCTAGTACGTACCTGGCTCTGATAGGTTGATAATTTGGGGACCTGGTCCCTGCTATAGAGTAGTACAACAAGTTGACTACTGCAGATAGCCAGAAAATGTTGTCTTCCTCGTCTATTCCTTTTTCTACCGCTAAGTTACACAGTAAATGTAAATCAGCATTTCTTGGGATAGAGTCAATCTCTGCTCCTTCATTGTAGTTTCATAACTTCATCTCCAACTGGTATGTAAGATTGGAAAAGAGGACTGTTTATCTCCAACTGGATATAAAATACTGGAGAAAAGATGGCCATGCGATTTGGAATTAATTTCTAAATAAGCAGCTTTTTCCAAGCAAAAAATTCTTTACTGGCAAATAAAAGGGTTAACTAGTGCTAAATAATACAACGAAAATGGATGATTAAAGAGAAATATTTCCATCACCACCTTCAAGAAAGGATCATGTCTAAACTGAACTGCAACTTGCATATATCAATTTTTCAGTCATTAATGGTTATTTTATAAAGATTCCCACAAATCTCCGTCAAATCACAATCCAATATTAAACATTCATGATGATGAAATAATAATTGTGCATAAGCAGGTGGATACATCTCATGTAACAGCAAAGAAAACACAGAAAGAGGAAAAGAATCACACATGGGGGAGATGGATTATTTGGGACCAATGATATATAAGCTGCCTGTACAAAGATACATGAAGACATGAAGTTAAATGTTCAAATCAGCCACTCAGTTTTCAAGTTGAAGAGGTTCAGAATTGTCAGTTTTCTACAGATTTCAGACCATTGCAGCAAGTATCGCCACAATATGCAAACAATCTTTACATGCTCAGCAGCTCCGTAGCAAATATTCCTTGGGCTATCTTAATCAATACTTGACGCACAATGAAGATAGGTTACCATTAGTTCAGAGACTCTCAAGGAATTGAGCGAAACTGGGGTATTTTGGTTCCCACCCTATTTCTGCACGAGTTTTTGAGTTGTTTAATCTCTTACCCAGTGGATCCGTAGTTCCTGCATAAACAACATCACTATGTATGAGTTTCAAACTATTGTATAGTCGGATCTCAGAAACGATAAGTACTAAAGAACTTCAAACTTTTGTAGTGTTGACAAAAAGTGGTGGCAATGATGACAAAGCTGAGTTCCACATATATAACAATGTGGGTGGATGGACACAATTTTGAGGGTAGTTAAGAGAAATGGAGCTCTAAATTTTCCTCTCTATAGAGGAAATGGAAAGAAGAGACCTTGGACCTTTATTTTGTCTTCTAACCCACTTTTATTCATTATTGATGACCTTATTAAAATTTATTAGTATCTCCATGTTATGTGAAAGTCTAAAATGCTTTCTTTTCCTCCATATCTTTCCTCTTTTGTCCCTCTCAAACAAAGATTGCTTAACAAGCTGGAAAGAATTGAATCTCCCTTCAATTATCTATATGGGATACTACTAAGAAGCTTACCTGTAAACCTGTCAAACACTTCGGTAAATTTCCCACTTTTATTAACCAAATCCATCAGTTCTTTCCTGCAAAGACATTGAAAAGGCCACAGATGCTTTCGGTTATTGAACGGATAAGTGTAAATAAGAATCAGTGTCAATATCTAGCTATTTGTGTCATTGCTGAGGGAATGTGTATGAGACAAGATCACTTGACATCAATGTAAGACTTGCCAGTTTTAGGTTGATCCAAAACTAGAGTTAACACTTTAACCATGCACATAACTCTAACCCATCTCAGATAGATCCAGTATAGACAAAATCTATACAAGAAGTTTGATTTATAGTATTAAACGTACAATAAATTAATATTTTTCACACAATGTAGATGGAATAGTTAGGATAGATTTGATTCACTTGAAATTTGACTGTGCATTATTAGCACTTAACCAAATTGCAGAAAAGAATGAGAAATCCTATGAAATGTTCTAAAATCATATCCCTATACATTTACACAAGCACACAAGCATATGCATATCCAGTTCACAGTATGCTGAAGTCAACATAACCAACAGTTTTGAAGGGAATCGAACAGTGTAAAGATTAGAACCTGGACAATGGATGATTGTCACAACCCAAGAGAATCTGATTACGTAATCGCTTCTTCAAGATTGCAACAGATAGGGAAGCTGCATCCTATCCAGAAGGATGTAAGTTTTTAATCAGCCATAGTAATAACACAGATACAGAGACACTGAAACATTATAAATGACAATGTGTGGTGATATAAAGACAGCTAGATCAATGATATGAAACTCAAAAAGAAAAGTAATTATAAATTTTAAGAAGATGAAAAGCCAAAACTGAACAGAGTAATATTGAAGCCTCGAAAATATACTAGAAGTCTAGAACTGTATTATAAAAAAAGAAGAAAAAAAGAAAAAAAAAAGTGAGAGAAAAATACATAATAGTGAAACTACATTGAATAATTTATCATAAGACAAATACAGACAGGAGGATGTTATCACCTCGTAATGTATGAGATTCAGAATGTGATCTGGATTTGTGTCTACAGTCCCCTTCGATAACCAATAAACATGAGCACCTCTATCTGCTTTGTACACATAGTTAAGGTCACTTTCGAATAGAACAAGTATCAGTAATGTATAAATATTCTTTCAGAATTCAACTTCCATAAAGGATATGTAAAGCCCTGCCAATCTAAGAACAACACCACCAAACTCTAACACCACTTTTTCTGCATGAAGGACATCGGTCCTGGGGCTCCTTCCTATTGGCACTACTGGAGTGTCCTGCAAAGAAATAGCATGGACAAATTTCTCAACTGAAGGCAGATAACTGATTCCATATCACTAAGGCAATTTGGCGGCATAAATTTAAAAGATAAAACCCAAAGGAATTGTGCACAAGGAAGACACTCTAAGTCATTATAAAGAGAAAATAAAGAGTAGGTACCGGCAGAAATATGTGCCTACCTCATCACAAGGACTGTTGTCATTGCAATCATATGGTGCAGAGCTTGATGTAAACAAGAATGAACCTTCACCATTCCATTTCAATGCAGCCACTCTGCTTATTCAAAAAAAAAAAAAAAACACACACACACACACACACAACCATCACAAGTTATCCTACCATACATAGTCCTAATGACAAACAAACAAGCCACGATTTGGTATCACTTCCAAGCATATATCCAACTCAATTAACTGAAAACTGATGCAAACACTCACCGAACATCACCAGGATAATCCGAGGTTCTAGATGGTGGAGCACAGAAAATGACATTAGGAAACTTAAGGTCCGTTTCAGTCCCCTTCAAACATGGATTAATCCCCACATTGATCAACTCCTCATGGTGATCAACAGTCACCGTTTGCCCATATATTTCACAACCTGGATGCTCCCGTAAACTCATAATCACTTAAACCACTACAAAACTGCACTAAAGATTAATACTTTATCACCAACATCAATCAAAAATGAAAAGAAGAAAGACAACAACCTCCCGCCATTTCTCTGCAACTAACCGCCCAAGTACTCCAGGCCCAACAATCAACAGGTCATTTACTCCCACAATCCCAGCAAAGCCTGCACCTTTCTTTTCATCTGCACTTTCACCAACCCAACCAATCAAACATTGCGCAGTAAAAATGTAAACTTTAGTTAAAAAAATCACAAAGGGAGTGAAAAAGATTGGAACTTTACCGATGGTGGGTGATGATGATGAGGAGGAAGAAGCAGAGACTTGGATTGGGGTGGCCATGGAGGCAGAGAAGGTGGCTCTGAATTGGGTGTATTTGAGGGAGGAGAAAGGGTAGGAGAGATTTGGGAAATGCCCAGAAAGTCCTTGAGTTCTGGTGAGACCAGTGAAGCTAGCAACAGCAATGGTGGCCATTCTCCTCGCACCGTGTTGAAGACTGAGGATTTGGTAACCGAGACGAAATGTCGGACTGGTTATGGGGGCGTTTGTCACAGCCAATGAGGGTGGTTTACGTGGTCAGAGTGTGGATGATCATGGCCCTTGGCTGGGGAGACTTTGAATCTAACGGTTGAGAGGGGTTTTAACTTCATGTCATTTGGGTAGGGGGAAGGGGTTAGTTGGATGAGAAAAAGTCAGTAAACCATCTGATCGGAAACGACGACGTCGCGGGTTGGTACTTTTTATTTTTTAAAATTGAAATTTATTTAATCATTTTAGTTTGAAGTGGACATATATTTAATTTTTATGGTTTTATTTTAATTAGAGTAGTCTTTAAAGTCATGATTTTTCACCAAAATTGTTTTTCTGTCAATTTTTTCTGTTAGAATACTGACGTGGCCGCTAAAAACATTGTAATTTTTAATGGCCACGTCAGCAATTTAACTAAGAAATTTGGCAGAATGATCATTTGAATAAAAAATCGTAACTTTAAAGACCATTCAGATTAAAGTAAAATAAAAATGACTGAGCATATGTCGACTTCAAACCATAAAGACTATAAAATATTTTACTTTATTTATTATTTCGACACTTGAAATATAGGTGCTTAGTGTTTTGGTCGCTGAAGCAATAGTTTTACTTGAATCTCTCACACGGCGTTTCTTTAACAAGTTCCTTAGTAATATTTATTAGTTAAAAGTGACTTCAAGATACTCATAAAATATCTTGTGGGTAAAGCTTGTGCTCACTGAAGTATAAAATCTCTTGTTCAAGATATTTGTTGGTTAACATCTATGTTTCAATCTTGCATATTACGTCATCTTATTCGGGAAGCTAACTTTGTTGCACACCGGTTTGCTTCTCTTGGGTTTCATCTTCCTCTTTTTTAATATGGTTTCACTGCCTTCCCCTAAGTGTTCGAGAGGGGGGGGGGGGGTTGAGTTGGTGAAAGACGGCTTCGTATGTGATGTTTTAGGATGGGAAGTTGTGTGATTAGCTACGGTTGATTATTTTCAGAGTACATCATCAACATTTTCTTTTTAATGCTCTAGTGGTTAGACTCATTACCCTCAACTCTTAGCTCTTATACAACTCCCCTTATTTGTATTATGTCAACAATTATTTCCAGGATAAAGAAAAAGTGAGACTATTTATGAGTCAGAGACTAAGAGCTATATGATTCAGATGCTCTTATTCGCAGACGAAAATTATTCTACGGAATTGAGATACCTGGTTTTAGTTTGCTCTTCATTTTGGAATATGGATCAAGTGTTGGCTTCTTTCAACAACACGGAAATAGTTTATAATTTGTACACATATATTGAACAAGCAACGTCAAGAAAGGAAATCAGAAGGAAGGAAGGAAGAAAGAAGGAAAGCATCCAGAAAATCAGAACAATAAAAAAGAAACAAGGATTTAGGGTTTAGAATAAGAAGATTGGTGAGTGTCTTGTTTTTGGTTGTGAGAGAGGATGAGAATCAAGCAGGTGGCCAACCTTGACATATTTGTCAACGGAAGTAAAAGTGCTTTATTGAAATTAGACATGATTTTCGGGAAGTGAATTTTCCAATATTACCAGCTGGTACATGTTATTCAATAATCCTATCTATGATCGTATGGTGAATGCATGAACATAGGTGCATGCGAAAATGACGAAATGAGGATAAAGAGAGGTGTATAAAATGTGATTTTTGCTTAACTAATGGATTTCTGGTTTGTGTTGATGTATGATTATATGGTTAAACTAGACGTTTATGCACATTTCAAATATTTTGAAATTTAAATATTAGATTATAAACGTTAGTAACTAAGGTTGTACTACTATTACTGTAGTCGGTAGTCGATAAATACCTCCCTTGGCCTATGATGCTACGAAGCCCAGCATGAGGCAGCTCGAACATGCCTCATCCTGGATGCTAAAGCAGTCTGGGCCGAGAGGGGAAGCCTCCACAAAAACTGAACATATACAGAATACTTGTCCCACATTGAAGAACATGCAAGGTATGAGTCAACGCGGGGCTATAAATACAGCTGAAGTCAACCAAAATGGGAAGAAGAGACATCTCCTAGCATTTAATACTCACCTACCAATACTGACTTTATCATCGGAGAGAGAAAGACCGGAAAGTCCCGGTCGGTCTCCTTTTTGCAGACAAGAAGAAGCTCCTCAAGATCGGATCACGTGCAATAGTTTTTACAGAGCCTGCGGGATCTTGCAGAAACAATTGGCGCCGTCTGTGGGAAACCTTACAAAAAGCCGGTCTCGATGACGGAGTCAAATGAAGCTGGAATCGGGAGCAGGATAATATCAGGAGAGCGCAGTGGCCTCACTGGATATCAGACGCCGGGAAGCAATAACCGGCCGGCACGAACAGACGAAAGTGAAGAGTGCCCACCTGCTACAAACGATCCGCAAGCGACCCCGAATGGAACAATGCGCGGCCTCACGTAGGAAGAAATGGAGGACATAGTGGAGAGGTTGAGAGCGAACGTGGCGCGCATGGAGAGAGAAAGTACACGGGACCGCTTAGACGCAGCTGCTCGGGAGAAAAAGTTGGAGGCAGACAACGCAGCGATAATTAGTGCGTTAGCAAGAAGACTAGAGAGTGACGAGGCGATCGAATGGGCGGCCAACGCTATCCGAGAGGCGCAGGGCGAAGGCGGAGGTTCCCCGGTAACACCACCCACGGACACCCGAAGGACGGTCGTTGTCGGGACGAACCTGTTCCCTGAAGTTATGGAAACAGAAGGCCTACCGCCGCTCCCAACGCCCGTAGAGGACAGAAGGTTGGAGACAACGGGAGTCGAGGCGGCCCTGATGGCCATGCGGGACAGTGTGATGTGCCTGACCACGAGGGTAGACGAAGCATAAAGAAGGGCGGCACATAACCCGCCCAGCATGAGATTTGAAGAAAGAGGGGGGCCATTCACTATGACCATCATGCAGACCTTGCGTTCTCGTGCGGCGAAACCTCTTAAATTAAACTACCGGGGGGGGGGGGGGGAAGGGGACCCGCATCTCTTCCTTGATAGCTTCAAGTCCCATACGAACGCGAAGGGTTATTCGGATGCCGCGTGCTGCAACATGTTCCAGGAGACGCTGTCAGGAGAAGCACTAAGCTGGTTCTATGAGCTCCCGGCCGGATCGATAGATTGCTTTAGGAAGCTAGTGGACAGATTCGTGAACCGATTTATACTGCGGACGGACGGGCAGAATACAGCCCAGCTGTTCAAGATAAAGCAAGGGCACGCCGAGGGACTGAAGGCTTTTGTAAATCGTTGGCAGGGGGCCACGGCCAGGATCAGGAGTTTCGACAAGAAGGTGGCGGAAGAAGCCTTCGTCCAGACCCTGTTGCCCGGGAAGTTCTTGTACGCAGTACGAATTGAAAATCCCCGGGGCTATGTTGAGCTCATGGAAATGGTGATCAGACACGCGTAGGCAGACCATGATACCTACGGGGACCAGCACGAGGGTAAGAGAAAGGAAAGCAAGAAGTCCGAACCCCGAGGACAGATGATCCAAGAAGTAAGAACCTGGAAAAGGGACCAAGAGGGACAAGCCTTCACCCCTAGCAAGAGGTTTAAGGACGGAGGCAGGAACCAAGCCAAGCAAATGGGGGGTCCTCAGGAGAAGAACAGAGGTAGCTATCAGAACAGCGGATTTAAGGCAACAGTTCCCGCAACCAGGGGGAACTTCACCACATTAACGGCAACCCCAGAGGTGGTGTGGAACGAGAATAAAGGAGCGATTTTGGGACCAGCAACCAGAAAGTTTCCACCGTCCCAATTGACCCGAGAGGATACCGGCAAGTACTACGGATACCACGGGGAAGCAACACACGCGATAAACAACTGTGTTGAGCTAAGAAAAACGATCGAGAGCCAACTAGAAGCGGGGAAGCTTCAGCAATACGTGTCAGGTCCGCCTCAAGCTACAGGGGAACCCGTTTACGGGACGATCAACACGATCCGTGGGGGAGCACATATAGACAAGAGGAGTAACAAGGCCAAGAAGCAATTCCCCGGGATCAGAGATGGGCGAGATATATACGCTTTCGGAAGCTGTAGCGCTCAGAATGTCAACGTGTGGTGGAAATCAATGACGTTCGAAGAAGAAGAGGAGCAAGGAACCAGACTGCCTCACGAGGATCCATTCATGATAACTGCACAGTTGGATCATTATCTTTGCAAGAAAATTCTAATCGACACAGGGGCGTCAGTGAATGTTCTGTTCAGAAATGCTTGGCGGGCGCTAAAGAGGGGGAGCAACAAGCTCACGCAGGACAATGAACCATTGATAAGCTTCTCCGGGGACGTGGTGCAGCCTCTTGGATCTGACTACATACCCATGATCCTCGGGGGTTTGGAGGGGAACACGCTGAGAACGTTAGTCGATTTCATAATTGTCGACTGCGACTCATCGTACAATGAGATACTTGGGAGACCGGCCCTGTGGAAAGTCAAGGCGTTCATCGCGGGACACATGCTTATGATGAAACTGCCATCCCCAACGGGTATCGTTACCATCCGGGGTGATCAGTTGGCTGCAAGAGGATGCTACGCCATTGACGGAGATAATGGTAGAAAAAGAGCAAAAGTATTAGCCTCCGTGAGCTCGAATAAACTGATTTCGGACGCGTACGAAGATCCTAGGATTAATGCTGCTGCAGAAGGGGCGGAGTCCGAGAGACCTGGTTCAGTTGAGGAAACCGAGCTCGTTTGCATCTCGGACGAGTTCCCAGCAAGAACCGCAAGGATCGGGTCGGGATTGCCACTCATCGTACGGGAGGAGCTCGTACGTTTCCTGAAGGCCAACAGCAAAGCATTCGCGTGGTCGTATGCCGATGTGCCCGGTATCCCGGGTGATATAGTCACGCACAAGTTAGGAATCCGTAAAGGCATGCCCCCGGTGCGACAAAAGCGGAGATTGTTCGATCTGGCTAAGTATGACGTCATCAAGAGAGAGGTGCAGAGGCTGCTGGATATCCAGTTTATCAAGGAGGCGAAATACCCTCAATGGTTGGCCAATGTGGTCATGGTCCCAAAGAAAGCGGTGGGGCAATGGAGGATGTGCGTGGACTACACCAGTCTAAATAGGGCCTGCCTCAACGATAGCTTCCCTTTGCCCCGGATTGACCAACTCGTAGATTCCACCTCCGGGTTCGAAATGCTGAGTTTCATGGACGCCTATATGGGCTACAATCAGATAATGATGGATCCTGTGGATGAGGAGCATACGGCCTTCACGACCGACAAAGGATTGTACTATTACAAGAGGATGTCGTTCGGACTAAAGAACGCTGGAGCAACCTACCAGCGCCTGATGAACAAGATGTTCGCCAAGCAGCTGGGGATCACAATGGAAGTGTATGTGGATGACATGTTGATGAAGAGTCCCGCTGCGGCCGAGCATGTGAGCGACCTGCGAGAAATTTTCGACATCATAATCGCGTACGGTATGAGGTTGAACCAGGAAAAATGCTTGTTTGGGGTTGTCAAGGGGAAGTTCTTGGGCCATATGATTAGCCGGCAGGGTATCGAAGCAAACCCGGAGAAGGTCCAAGCTATAATGGATATGGTGGTCCCAAAAGTCCGGAGTGATGTGCAGTCCCTGACGGGCAAGATGGCGGCCCTCGCTAGATTTATTTCCAGACTCACGGACAAGTGTGCACCGTTCTTCAAACTGCTCAAAAGCCAGCATTGCAAGCTGATCAATTGGGGGCCCGAGCAAGATGAGGCTTTCAGGAACATCAAGGAATATTTGGCTTCCGTGTCAAAGCTCTCAAAGCCAATTTCCGGGGAGACGCTGTATCTCTATTTGGCAGCATCCAGTACGGCAGTTAGCTCGGCTTTGATCAGGAAAGATGACGCCATCGAGCTCCCGGTGTATTATGTGGGCAAGGGCTATACGCTGGCTGAAAGCAGGTACCTGGATATAGAGAAGTTGGCCCTAGCACTCATCGTGACCGCCCGGAAGCTGCGACATTACTTCCAAGCTCATTCTATCACCCTGTTCACGAACTGCCCTCTCAAGCAAGTCCTCTTAAAGCCAGAAATGAGCGGGAGACTGGCCAAATGGGCGATAGAACTGGGCGAGTTCGACATACACTACATGCCGAGAGTAGCCATCAAGGGGCAAGCTGCTGCGGATTTTATCTCAGAACTGACCCCCATGGAAAAGGTCGTGGAGTGCTCGGAGGTTGAGCGAGTGGCTCCCCAAGAAGTCCAGCCATGTTGGAAGTTGTTTGTAGACGGCTCCGTCACTAAAGACAAGAGTGGGGCTGGAATCATATTGGTTAGCCCAGACGGGTTCAAGTACAAGTACGCCCTGGAGTTTAATTTCTCCACGTCCAATAATGCAGCCGAGTACGAGGCATTGATCGGGGGGCTACAGTTGGCACTAGAGATTGGAGTGAAAAGAGTCGAAGTGTTCAGTGACTCGCAGCTTGTGGTGAACCAAGTCAGCGGGACATTTGAAGTTAAAGAACCCCACCTGAATTCTTACCGGGCGCTCGCGAATGCCCTCTTGTGCGGATTCGAGTCAGCAACTGTGGCTCAGATCCTTAGGAAAGAAAACAGTCATGCCGATGCGTTGGCACGTCTTGCCACCGGTACCCGCCAAAAAGGGTGCAAGAAGGTTAAGGTCGAAATCCTGGACCGGCCGAGTATCGACAAGATGATCTCGTAAATATTCGCCATCATTACCGGTCCCAACGGGAGAGACGCCCTTCAGCCTCGCTTTCGGCACGGAGGCTGTCATTCCTATCGAGGTGACGGTACCGACCGGAAGAGTCGAGGGATACGATGAGCAAACCAACGCAGAGGGGCTACAGTTAAACATGGATCTCATTGAGGAGAGAAGGGACATGGCTGACCTACACAACCAAGTTTACAAGCAGCGCGTAGCCCGGCACTATGACTGCAAGGTCAGACTGCGAACCTTGGGTCTGGGTTGGGTGATGAAGCGGGTGATGACCCAACCAATGACCCTTGATCCAACATGGGAAGGCCCTTACGAGATAGTGGAGGAAGTCGACCCAACCACGTTCTTCCTAAGGGACAGGGACGACATAGTCACCGGGCACCCGTGGAACACCGAGCACCTTAGGTTCTACCCTGTTTAATAGAATCGGGAAATTGTAAATTATGCCCACCGGGTTTGACTGGGTCAACCCGGGAGGATGCCTTCATTTATTTTGGTAACAACTATTACAGAAATGAAGAAGCTAAATTCGTAACACTGGAGTGAAACTACGCCCACCGGGTTTGACTAGGTCAACCCGGGAGGATGCCTTTGATAACAACTATTACAGAAATGAAGAAGCTAAATTCGTAACACTGGAGTAAAACTGTCGATTACACACATCAGGTTCAAAGAGGCAAAACAAAACAAAGAGGCAAAACAAAACAAAGAGGCAAAACACAGGACTAAAGGCACGAAAATGGGAAATTCAACATGGGCACTTAAATAAATTATGACAACCGGATCACCGGGTTGAAGTCTATGCTCCCCCGTAAAGGCACAAAGCCATAAAAAAAAGGGTTCAAAAATTACAATCCGGTTGCACTCGGTTCAAAGCCCTAAGCTAGGTCATCCCCGACTGAGTCAACAGTATCTTCTTCGTCCTCACTCTCGGACGCATTAGTGTCAGCACCGGCACTCTCGGGATTGACCATGGGATGACCCTCCGGGAGGATTACTTGGGGGTCCAGAGCTTTGGCCTTCTCCTGAGCAGCAAGGAGATCTGCGAGCATCCGGGGCTTGTTAAGGTACCCATGCACGCTCCACTCCGTGAACTTCTCGGTGATGGCCTCATCCCGGGCAGACTAGAGAAGACCCTTGAACTCTTCGGATTCCTTGAAAGCTACAACGGCCTGATCACAGCGCGTTGAAACAAGGCTCCCTAGCTCCGCGATCTCGGCTTCCTTCTCACGAAGCTTACCCTCAAGCGGGCGATACTTTTCAAGCTCCACCCTTAAGGACTCCACCTCGGCTTCGAGAGAGGGGACCCGATCAGCTTTGCTCTCCACCTCCCGAATGTGAAGCTGAAGCATGGTCAGCTTCTCGGCCAAGGCATTTTTCTCCCTTTCCAGGGACCCCTTCTCAGTCTGGAGGAAGCTCACATGACCGTTGAGCTTGGCCACCTGCTCTTTCAGTTCGGCAGTGTCCTCGCTGGCATCTATGGAGTACACTACGAAGAGAGACAACAAACAACAGTTGAAGTAAGTCCCTGAGCCCAAAAAAAAAAGTCCCGCGCACTAACCTTCATCAGATGCTCCCGGGCAATCTTGCGGGATTCAGAAGGGGTACCTTCTTTGAATCTCATCCGGTCGAGCTCGATCCCCTTCAGGTCGCTGATCATTGCACCGACGAACTTCTCATCCGCACAACCGTACTCATCGAGAATCTGCCGGATCGGTGTCTTCGAAATTTTAGGAACCACATGGGCCAATATAGATAGCGATGGAGTCGAAACAGATCCTCCGGGAGCCGACTTATGTTTCTTCGATTTCGGCGTAGGATTCCCGAACACGTCCACGCCAGTATATGTCACCTGGAGATCAGCACTTTAGGTCTTTTTCTAATGGTGGTGGCGCCTTTTCTTTTCACCCAAGTTGGCCTACGAGACAGAGGGAGGAGGCACATGTGGAGTCACCGCCGACCCGTACACCTCATCGGGAACTTAAAGTACCTTCTGCTTGTCCAAAACCTGTACCGTGTTCGTCTCCACGTTGACCTCGGTGCGAGAAGCCAAATCCACTTTGGTCAGCAACTTCTTCAAGAGATCCTGATCCTTCTCCATGTCGAGAGGGTGATTAGGGCGAGGAACTCGCCTGGGAATTTTTCCTGCGAAATCGAAGACATTATATTTAGTTCAGCTAAGCATAACAAGGACTTCAAATGTTAATCGTAAGAAAAGATGAACCCACCGGGTACTCTACCCATCTAGTAGTGCGCGAGAATGACCCACCGCGTCAAATGATATGAGCTGCAGTCCTCGTCGTGGAGCCAGTCAGCATATATGCGCGCGATACGCTCCCGCTCAGTCGCTGTCAGTGTGTAGTTCTGATCCCCAATAGCCCGGAAGTAGTTGGGGACCGTGTGCCGTCTCGCCTTTCTTTGCCACAGGCCCCCCACTAGGACTACCTTCGCCCTCCATTCCTTGTTTATTGAAGACGGAAGATCGATGATCACAGACTCATAGTCTCGCGCGGTGAATCCTACACACCCGGAGCTTCCCGCCTTCTTCGAGTATGACAGTCTGTAGAGTGCGCGGAACTCATTGATTGTTGGCCACCCCATGTTCGACATGCAGTACAGGCATCCGAGTCCCAGGAGTTGTCGCCATTGATTTGGTGGGACTTGTCCCGGAGCAAGCTGTAGGATACTCAATATGTACTGTACATATTAAGGTAGCGGCACAGAGAACCCGTTCCTGAACATGTTATCGTGCACCGCTACGTAATTGTCTCTTGGAGCACATGCTAGTTCCCCGGGGTACAAGCCACGCATCGGGATACTCGAGGGAATGTTCCACTCTTCCCTAAATTGCTCTATCTCCTCGGGCGTGAAGCTGCAGACGGGTTCGTCGCACACCCTACCGTCCTCCATGCGGTGAAGGGCGCGTGTGATCGGGATCGCTTCGAGCACTTGTTGTTCGGGACTCGAACTGGAGGATCCGAAGTTAGATTTTGCCCGCGCGGCATCTCTGTTTGTCTCCCGGTGCAGGTACTGCTCCATCCTTTGGTCATCATCAGTGGGAGCCCGCCGTGATGAGCTAGAGGCGCTAGCATCGGAAGCCCTAGACTCCATTTTAACCCTATAAAAAACCCTATGAACTATCAGATACTGCATCGCGTGCCGCCGCCAGGACGTTTTGACACCACCCATCTAAACATAGCGAAAATTCCCAGCAAACCCAGAAACCCAAGACAAAAACCCAGACAAATCCACCGATCTACAAGCCTCACATAATATGCTCAGAAACATAACTGAGCGCTGGAGAAGAGAAACTAACCAGAAAGTGAAGGCCGGAGACACGCCGGAGCAGCAAACGGATGACACCTCGCAATCGGACCGGCTGTAGCAGAGAAGCAGTACTCCCCCTTACGTAAGAACACACCTTTCTTCTAAGCTCCTTCTACGCTCGGATCTATGTTTTAATGAAAGGAATACGAAAACAGAGAAACAAAAACAGACAGAATGGAAGAAGAATGAAACCAGAGGGCGGGGGTTTTTTCTGAAGGGAGACGAAACATATATACGAAGTGGGGGAAATAACGCCTCGATCCCCCCAAAGCCTATTCACTGCAAACGAGGAAATCGTATCCGTCGTGACCCATCGTAGGATCGTGACACGTGCCCCACTAATCGGTAACTTCTCGAAGAAGCGACGAGTGAAACGACTTGCATTAAATGCACGTCCCTTCTCCCCCCCTACAGCGCCACCTGGCGGATATGCAATTAATACCCTGACACCCCCACCTACCCAGACTACCAACCCAATGACACTTGTGTATAGAACTCGCCGGCAGTCACCGAGCTCCCGGGGAATTTCCTGGACTAATCGGTCAAGCCATCAGGGATGTCGTAGCATGTAGAGAAGGCTTGTCCAGGATATTCCACCGTGAGCGAGATCCCAAACTCGCGCACGTTATCGGGAGGAATGTAACAACTGCTAAGTAAAATTTTGACTCCCGTATATTAACTATCGGGAGGAAGCAGGCAACAACTGCTAGGGAAAATTTTGACTCCCGGATAATTACTATCGGGAGGAAGCAGGCAACAACTGCTAAGGAAAATTTTGATTCCCGGACAATAACTAACGGGAGAAAGAATGCAACAACTGTTTCGTAAGATTCTTATACCCGAGCAAGAACCAACGGGAAGCATGGGCTAAACAACTAGAGCCATGATAACTGTAAGTCCCTTGTACAGCTCCCGAAGAGTGGGAGTTGGACATGCCAATATCATTCCCTTCACACGGAGAATAGTGGCCTGATAACCCACGCGGGGATAATACCCCGCGCTCGAGCATCAACAACTAAAACATGGAACGACTCGCTACCTTCCATCGCAACTACAACCCGTTCAGACGTGTCTTGAGCACGAACTTGGGGGGACTAGGATCGGGTACCCGTTGATATTTCCGCATCACGGACCATTTCTTCAAGTCCCCACTCAAGACATGTCTTGAACGGGAACTTGGGGGGACTTGTAGTCGGTAGTCGATAAATACCTCCCTTGGCCCATGATGCTATGAAGCCCAGCATGAGGCAGCTCGAACAGGTCTCATCCTGGATGCTAAAGCAGTCTGGGTCGAGAGGGGAAGCCTCCACAGAAACTGAACATATACAGAATACTTGTCCCACATTGAAGAACATGCAAGGTATAAGTCAACGCGGGGCTATAAATACAGCTGAAGTCAACCAAAAAGGGAAGAAGAGACATCTCCTAGCATTTAATACTCACCTACCAATACTGACTTTATCATCGGAGAGAGAAAGACCGAAAAGTCCCGGTCGGTCTCCTTTTTGCAGACAAGAAGAAGCTCCTCAAGATCGGATCACGTGCAATAGTTTCTACAGAGCCTGCGGGATCTTGCAGAAACAATTACTAGGCATATTAATCTAAAACAAAATGAGAAGGAGCAAGTGAGATTGTGAGATTGCTCTCACAACTCTAGCACTATGAATGATGGCTTTCATCCATCAAAACTTTCAATATCTCCCTATGTGTCCGAATATCATGACGCCCGTTACAATTCTACATTGTAACTGTCAGTGCAGTTCACATATTATTTTTTCCGGTTCTAGCCTTCTAGGTCTCAAAAGAAGTCATATTTACCTCAAATAGAGACTGTAAAACTGTTTTTGACCAAATGGGAAAAAGAACCAACATAGACGGTAAATTTTTAAATGAATAGCCTTCAACTTGAGGAGAACAGTTGACAAATGAAAGAAGACATGGTTCTCATTTCTCAACTTCTCACCCACCACATCCAATCGTAAAGACACCTCAAAACACCGCCCACCGTATCACATAACATTCTCCGACGTGGCCGCCGCTTATTCGCCAAGAACCAGTCCAGTTGCTGCCAAACACATAGCCAAGAGTCACAGTCTCACAGAGAACACAAATTGACCTGACCTCACTGGTACTCACTCTCTCTCACTCAGAGTAGGACATCACAAAAAAGAAAAGAGTCAAAATTTACAGAAAGAAAAGAAAAAGAAAAAGAAAAAGACCCCCAAGAATAGATCCACCCACAGACAATCCCTCTTTTCCAACATTCTCTCTACCAAATCTTTGAACCTCAAAAAAAAAAAACCCATTATTTAACTGTAGTGGGGAGTAGCAGCAGTAGTAGCAAAAGCTCAAATCTTTTTTCTTTTTTTTTTGGTGGTTTTGGGGTGATGCCCACAAATTGTGGCTTCCAAAATCATTGCTCTACTTCACTTTTGTCTCCAAAAAGCCAAGCCCTCTTCTTCTTCAATCAAAAGCTCCAGCTTTGAGCTTAGGGTTTCTCCTCTGCGACTCCATTGCTGACAATGCAGCAAGAAATGGACAACACTCGATGACTGATGGGCTGCGTTTTCGGGAGAGACGCGTCGGCGAAGCCGCCACCGCCGGAGGTCGGAGAGGTTAGGGTTCCGAAGAAGGCGGCGGCGGCGGCGGAGGTGAGCAGCAGCGGCGGAGAGGCGAGTGAGGAAGTGAGGAATGGGGAGGTGGTGGCGGTGGAGGAGGAGAGGAGGTCTTCTCGGCCGAGAGGTGAACGGCGGCGATCGTCGAGGCCGAATCCAAGGAACAGTAATCCGCCGAAGCATTTGCACGGCGAGCAAGTCGCCGCCGGGTGGCCGTCGTGGCTCTCCGCCGTCGCCGGCGAGGCTATTAATGGCTGGACGCCGCGCCGCGCCGACACGTTCGAGAAGCTTGATAAGGTGATTTGTGATAACAGAGGTTTTGCTTATTTAATGCTTTTGGAGCTTGAGGGATAAATGGAATTGTGTGAGGTTAGAACAGGGAAGCAAAAAGTTGAGTCTTTTTCTCTGTGTTGTAAGCTTTGGTTTCTAACTTTGGCATTGTTACTCATTTTGGATATGAACATGCATTGTTAGTTATGATTGTATTTGTGAATTGTGATCAGATTGGGCAAGGTACGTACAGTAATGTGTACAAAGCTAGGGATACTGTGACGGGGAAGATCGTTGCGCTAAAGAAGGTTCGGTTTGATAATTTGGAGCCCGAGAGTGTGAAGTTCATGGCCAGAGAGATTCTTATTCTGCGTCGTTTGGATCATCCGAATGTGATAAAGCTGCAAGGTTTAGTGACTTCGAGGATGTCGTGTAGTTTGTACCTTGTGTTTGAATATATGGAGCATGATTTGGCTGGACTTGCTGCAAGCCCTGCAATCAAATTTACAGAGCCTCAGGTACTGAAAAAGTCGCTTTTCTTGGTTTTGTTGTGTTTATATGACATAACTATCTACAAACTTTGCCTTTTGCTGGAAAAGTGAGCCAGTTTTCCTTGTTATGTGAATATGGCAGGTCAAGTGCTATATGCACCAGTTGTTATCTGGGCTTGAACACTGTCATAATCGCAATGTGCTTCATCGTGACATTAAAGGGTCCAATCTTCTTATTGACAATGGTGGAACCTTAAAGATTGCTGATTTTGGATTGGCTTCATTCTTTGATCCTAATCACAAGCAACCAATGACTAGTAGAGTAGTGACTCTATGGTATCGACCCCCAGAGCTTCTTCTTGGTGCCACTGATTATGGTGTGGGTGTGGACCTCTGGAGTGCTGGCTGCATTTTAGCTGAGTTGTTGGCCGGGAAGCCAATCATGCCTGGTCGCACAGAAGTGAGTTCTTAACACTTCTGCTTATTCCCCAGAGTTTCCTTTCCTGCAGTGTTTTTGATTTGTTACTCGTAAATTCTTTGGTTAGACAATGCAACATGCTTCTAGATTTATGGATTTATTTGAATTCTTGGTGTTTCTGAGTAGGTTATGTGTAGACAATAGATGTTTTCAGTCCTGTTAATTCTCTCTTGCTTGAAATAGGTGGAGCAGTTACACAAGATATTCAAGTTATGTGGCTCTCCTTCGGAAGAATATTGGAAAAAGTCAAAGTTGCCACATGCTACCATTTTTAAACCTCAGCAATCATACAAAAGATGCATTGCAGAAACCTTTAAGGACTTTCCACAGTCATCATTGCCACTGATTGACACCCTGCTTGCAATTGACCCAGCTCAACGTCAGACTGCCACTGCTGCATTGAGGAATGAAGTGAGATTTATTTCCACGATACTGTTGTTCCTGTTATGCCAGTTTCTAACATACTCTTTTCTTTCTGTTATCTTCGGATTTGTTTGTTTTGAGTAATATTATGTATGCCTTTTGCAGTTCTTCACAACCAAGCCTTATGCTTGTGATCCTTCTAGCCTGCCAAAATATCCACCCAGCAAAGAAATGGATGCTAAGCTACGGGATGAAGAAGCTAAAAGGTTGATGACTGCCTTTAATCACTTGAATGTTCATCTGGTTATATTTAGATTCACACCTCACAGCTTCCATATATGAGCCATTACAGTGTTATTTAGCTTCCATTGCATAAGCGTAAATGTAGAGAATCATCTGCACTAAAATTGCAGTAAATGCAGTGCCTTGATTTCCGCATATGACTATATAGTATGTACTGTTGTTTTAATGTCCTCCCTCTGGGCTATTGGTTTGCATATTTTATTTGGGCGAAGTTTTGAGGTTTATCATCTAATGTGGTGATTCTTTTTTTCACCTTTTATTTTTTAATCTTATAAAGTTGATCTTTTATTAGTGTCAGTCGTGTCCATTTTCATTTTCTTTGATTGACCTCCCTCCAAACAAATAGTGTGAAATAGATTGAGAGCTTAAACCGAACCTAAAATGAGTTTCCTAATTGCAGATTGAGAGCTGTTGGCAAATCTAATGCAGATGGTGTAAGGAGATCTCGGCCACGTGATCGAGCTGTTAGGGGAATTCCTGTTCCGGAAGCCAATGCTGAGCTTCAAGCCAATCTTGATGTATGTTATTTGAGCTTCTTCTTTAATCATGATTTTATTAGGTTTTAGAGTTTGCATAACTCGTAGCTGTGTTCGTCTTCGTAATCGAATTAAGTTCATGACCAGTAATTCTTTTCAATGGTAGCTCATCTGTTCTATCAACAAGTGAAAAATGTCAAACTTGAAACGGCTGGAAGGAACTATTTCCTCATTATTATTGACTAGGAAAAATCATGGGTTTAGGTCAAACTGTCAAAGAGTACATGGATATCTATGTACATCACTGCTGTAGTTCATATCCATATCCATTTGTGGTGCTGACCTATATTGGGAGATAAGCTTTTGTTTGCCTCCCCTGACTAGAAAACACTTCCAAATGCACACACACAAAGGCACTGTTTGGGAGCCTGTTTGGCAGAAAGATTTGGAAGTGCTTTTCAAGTTGCAGAAGCACTTTTTTTTTTCAGTTTTGACATGGAACTTGGTAGGCGGAGTTTTTTTTTTAAGGAGCACTTCAAGAGCTTTCACAAAAACACTTGAATGTTTTATGAAAAAGTCTGCTTTGGACAAAACTGCTTCCAGTGGAAGTACTTATACAACAAAAGAACCTCTAGTGAAGCGATCCAAAACAGGCCAAAATACTTCCAAATGTGCACAAACACGCAGCACACATCTTTTGGCTGTGTCATCTCGTTGATGGTTTGGGTTTGCATATAGGCTTCGGATCTCAGAAAGGGGTGGCACCAAGGGTCTATGAGTTGTATGATTTGTAAAACATTGTTGGTTGAGTCACAGAATGCAGGGTAGCATTGAGTTCATTCTTATGCCATAGATGTGCCTTGCAATGCGTGCTTTCTACTTTCATACTTGAAAGCTAAAACCACTAATTATTAAGCAGCTCTTGGTGGTCCTTGCCTTTATAAGTTCACAAGTTGAGCAGTTCAGTGTTGGATTTTCTTAATTTGACTGTTTTCTTCTATTACAGAGGCGGCGTCTGATAACACATGCAAATGCTAAGAGCAAGAGCGAGAAGTTTCCTCCTCCACACCAAGATGGAACACTTGGCTATACTTTAGGTTCTTCAAATCACATTGATCCTATCTTCGACCCCCCTGATGTTCCATTCAGTTCCACAAACTTCTCATATTCAAAAGAATCCATTCAAACTTGGTCCGGCCCTTTAATGGATCCTGCCGGAGTAGGGGCTCCAAGGAGAAAGAAACACTCATCAGGACAAATTCATTCACAGTCAAAGACCTCAAAAAGAGACTCAAAGAGATAAGGATTCTGCTCGGATCACATAGAAAAATGCCATTCAGAACAACTTTTTGTGATGTCATGAATCTATCTATGAGGCTGCAAATGCTGCCGATTCCGAGCCGGGAAAGCCATTCAAATTGCATGGAGAGGTGATAGATTTTTTGTTTTTGTTTTGTTTTTTTAATCTTGTATTCAGTTTTCTTGGTTCTTTTCTATTATTTTTGTACGAATTGTATATCTTGTTTTTCTTATCTATCTCTCTGCCTTCAAACACACTATAGTCAGTTCACTGTAATACTAATAAATTATATTGGCAACTAAAATCTTGGTTTCAGTTCTTTCTCCAATTTTGTTATGCCTTAAGATCCGAGCTACATATTCCAGACTCACTAGAGAACTATTAAATTCGTCTGTTAGAGATTCCGGTTTTGGTTCTTGTATTAGTGAAAGTGTTTCCATAGTTTTGAAGGTGGAACATATAGTGACAGATTTACTATCCCTTTACACTTGTATAGTATAATCTCTACGTTTACCTAATTGTACTGATTGAAAGTGAAAAGAGGACATGTTTTTCTCAAGGGGTACGTGTGTTCAACAAAGCAAGAACAAGATGTCAAGCATTTGACAAAGAAAAGATAAAAGGCATGAGATGCCATGATTGTCCTAGGATATGACTATTTTGACAGTACTTTTTTCATTCTCTATACTTTATATAATGTTGCATATGGCCATCTATCTCTCTTTTGCATTTTTTGCCTCAACCATTTCCATGAGTAGTTGGCTTGCTTCTCTTAGGTGGTCCGGTGACTCATCCACTTCAACCATCACTCCCTTATTTGCATAAGCACCCAGCTGTTTTGCAAAATGATTACCTCTCATCTCCATAATGATTCAGATTATTCTATAGCCCAAAAGAGAGAGTTCATACCTGTTCTCCCTAATTTGAGGTGGATCCAAGAAGTTTAGTTAATTATCTTTTTACTGATAACAGTTGTGGGAAAGGCATATGCCCCAACCCTTTCATTGCGATTGGAGTCCAAATTAGAAGAGAACAATATGGAAATGCAAAAGGGGGAAACTGACTGTGACAAATGTTGGGATATACCATTATTTTCAAAAGTAGGAACCTGTAACTTTGTCTTATTTCAACAAAAGTCTTGCAACACCGTCCTTTGACGAGAGGGAAAATATGAATTATGAATCAAGAAGCTAAATCAATGGGGATGATTCTTTTGACATAATGCACCCACCGACTATAAGAAGAAGAAAAGGGCAGTGACAACTGACAACGGGGGGGCATGCATAATATATAACTCATGCAAATCATGATTCAAAGCATGAAAGGATCCTAACATGTGTGCCCATAACGATTTCAAAGGATTAGGTTTCATTTTGGAAACTGATCGCAGAATATATGGTACCGGTGGTGTGCGTAGTTTGCTGAATGAGATGTCTCAACTTAAAATCATTCATGCCAACCATTATAGCTTAACCAAGGTTATTTCCTTATTCGATTCTGCCTTTTCTTTCTTTCTAAGAAGTTAGAATTCAGGGTGTACAAGTATGCTGATTGCTAATGATGACCATATTCTTGTACAGGAGAAAGTATTTACCTTATTCTTAAGGTTAGATTTCGAACAATACTCGTCCAGGAGAATACCTAAAAGCCGGAATAAGCTTACCGAACATTGGTTATGATGTTCTGGTTTACATCCTTGTCATTTTAGCTCTATCTTCCTTGTAGAATTAGAGCTTAGTTATCCACGTTTTAAGTTGATAGTTAACCTGAAATGTTGGATGGATGTAATCAAAACCCAAGTGAATCACATTAGTTCTATTTTCCTTCCAGAATTAGAGCAAGAATAAGATGAATACTAACGTACATGATTCTTGATTGGCGTAAGCTTAAGTTAGCTTAAGCTAAGGTTTTGTTAAGTTTGAGTTGAACAAGCCGAACAAGTGGTTCAATCAGATTCCCCGAAGTTGGCGTCTATATATTACCAAAGTTTATTTGTACAAGCAAAGAAATTAAAAAAACTAAATCTGACAAATACCAATAATATTGACACCGTACCTATTATTGTTGATTTCCATTTAAAAAAAAAACATTGATTTTCATTATTTAAAACCTAACATCTGTAGGCATAGATATCTCAAATTTCCAAACTAATTAAATTAATAAAAATGTCATTTTAGCTAGTTATTTTAAAAATATGGCTACATCAATACTCTTTATTTTAAATAAAATGTTCTGAGCACTGTGGCTGTAGACCTGCAGTGGCCAATCGAGCAATAATCCAAGGCAGAGAAAAAAACCAGTGATCGATGTTATTTCAGATGGGAAAACACGACCAAAAACTGAGCCCTCAAACAGTTTCGCCTAACCTGGACCTGACTCAGCAGCACACAGACATCGCTCTCTGGATTATCTAGTATCTACCACATGTCGGACCAATCCAAAACTCCATTCTTGTATTCAATCATTGAGTTTCTGATGAAAGCAAGCAAGTAGGATCGAGCAGGTGGTTTGTGGTCTGTGGACGTTGGCATGAGGTGGCTTCTTATAATTCCACACTGATTCCACGTCCCTTGTAACCTTGTTTCTCTCCAATCCCCAGATATGGCCACAAATATATAAAAAATGTCATTAGTTATCCTACTGAGGTGTTGGAGTAGGATTAGGGCAAACAGCGACCTGAGTGTGCCAAGTCTTTAGTTATCCAACGTTGACTGCTATCCACCTTCAAATCCCATATCTCAAAATGGTAAAAACTAGTTCTTCAAATTATAATTTGGTTGAAGAAATGACATAATGATTATCGACAAAAATGAGTATCGTTAAGTAAGTTACGACTTCAAATTCAGTTAACTAACATTTGATGATGCACTTAAAAACAAGTTAATTGTGAAGTTCTGTTTCTCTCATAAGACAAGATTGAAACATTACTCTTAATATAGCCGAAACAAATTGAAGAATTATTAATTGAGGTATAATATGAAACTTATAATATCCACATATCAGTAGTTCAAATTATATACTACTTTTTAGCATTTTTAAAAGACATAATGTTCATGCACGTTGCTATAAAACTTCATTACAATTTTAAACATTACCATTACACGAGATCAAGCTTCATCACAGTTACTTAAAATAACAAAAAACCTCCTTCCAACTTGTTACTTCAATATAATGATAATATTTTAATTCTTGACCTAACAAAAAGATTATACTATAAGTTACGAATAAGGCATTTCTAAATCTAAATGAGACAACAGGTTATCAACAACACCTTGAGTCCTTGATATCAAACCAGACCACATGGCTAAGAATATCCTGTTAATAATCAATCAATTATTTTTTTTTTGATAGGAATAAAATGGAAATCAATCAAACATTTAGGTTTTGGACAACGAAATTTTCATAGTCACAAAACCAACTGTTTGGCCCTTTAAAAAATAACAAAATCCTCTCTCCTGTCACTCGACACGTGGCGTGTTCCCTTTGGTACACCACTTTTTCTATTCGCGCGTCTGCTGCCCTCAATCCTTTGGTTATATAAACCCTTCCTCTCCTCGCCCATTTTCACACACAAAGTTTTCAGATATTCTTTGAAAAATTCAAGAAAAGCAGATTCTGGGTTTCGGTTTTTGTGCTTAATTGGGTATTGGGTTGTGTAAAGATTCGAGTTTTTTTTCGGAAATGGAGGTTTCTCTGGTTGGGAGCTCTCAGGTGAAGATTGGAAGAGCTGAATTGGGAAATAGGGAGTTTGGGTTTCTTAAACTGAGTGGTGATTTGAGGACCCAGATAAGCTTTCGTCGAAAAACCAGCTGGAAAAACGGCCCGGTTCAGTTTACTGTCCGGGCGGTTCAGTCTGAATCGGTTCGACCCGTTAAAGTTCCGGGTCGTGTTAAAAGATCCAAATCTGTAAGTGCTTGTTCTTGTGTTAGTAGTTATGTTGATTTGTTGTAGTTTAGGTATATTTAGTTTGCTAGATAGTGAAAGAAATGAAAAATAGTAGCAAGTTGGAAGTAGAAAGTATGTGATGGCTTGTGAGTTGTGAGTGTTTGGTTTATGTTTGAAGTGGTTTTCTGTGAGGTTTTGAAGAATTTGATTGTTGTAAAGGTAATACCTGATTAATACATGAAAGAATAGAAAAGGGTTCTGAAAAAAGGAGAAGATTTTGATGTTTGGTAAGCTCTTAATTTTTGAGTTGAATGGTAGAAGTTCTTTTAGAATGTGTATTTCAAGTGGCAACTTCATTCTTTGAGGTTGTAAGCAGCTGATATAAAAATTTGTTCTCTGCGATTTGCTAAATATGTAGAGGTGAAATGGTTGAATTACATGGATATTGGTATTTAGCAAATTAGGTTTAGCCAGTTTGGTTGTAGGCTTAGTTACTAGTGTTGATGGAGATTGATTCGGGTTTTTTGCTTGGTGTTTTCAGAATGATGGGGTGAGACTATTGGTTGGGTTGCCGCTGGATTCAGTTTCAGACTGCAATTCGGTGAAGCATGCCCGAGCAATCGCGGCTGGACTAAAGGCTCTAAAGCTATTGGGAGTGACCGGTGTGGAGCTTCCGGTGTGGTGGGGAGTTGTTGAGAAAGATGCCATGGGGAAGTATGAGTGGTCAGCCTACCATTCTCTTGTAGATATGGTTCAGAAAGCCGGTCTTGAGGTTCATGTATCACTCTGCTTCCACGCTTCTAAACAACCGAAGATCTTACTCCCTGATTGGGTGTCTAGCTTAGGGGAGTCCCAACCTGGTATCTTCTTCAAAGACAGGTCAGGGCAGCAATACAAGGAGTGCTTATCACTGGCTGTTGATGAACTTCCTGTTCTCAATGGAAAGACTCCGATTCATGTTTACAGTGATTTCTGTGAAAGCTTTAAAGCTTCGTTCTCGCCTTTCCTCGGTTCCACAATCACGGTAAGTAGTCTTGATTCTTTTCAAGTCTATAATGAAAATCAGTCATCGTGGGTTCACTATGTATACTGAACTCCTGCTTTGCTAAATTTCAGGGCATCTCAGTGAGCCTCGGACCAGATGGCGAGCTTCGATATCCTTCTCATCACCAGTCAGTCAAAAGAGGCAAAATTCCTGGGGTAGGTGAATTCCAGTGTTTTGATGAAAACATGCTTAGCGGTCTTAAACAACATGCTGAAGCAACCGGAAATCCTTTGTGGGGTCTTGGCGGTCCCCATGATGCTCCGAGCTATGACCAGTCACCGTACTCCAATGCCTTCTTCAAGGACCATGGGGGATCATGGGAGTCACCATATGGTGATTTCTTCCTGTCCTGGTATTCAAACCAGCTAATATCTCATGGAGATCGGATCCTTTCCCTTGCTTCTTCGACTTTTGGTGAAACAGAAGTCACAGTATATGGCAAAGTCCCTCTAATGTACTCTTGGTACAAAACAAGGTCTCACCCATCCGAGCTGACATCTGGGTTCTATAATACATCCTCTAGAGATGGTTATGAAGCAGTTGCAGATATGTTTGGAAGAAATTCCTGCAAAATGATATTGCCGGGATTAGACTTATCAGACGTACATCAACCGCATGAATCCCATTCTAGTCCCGAGTCATTACTGTCCCAAATTAGAATGGTTTGCAGAAAGCACGGGGTCGAAATTTCTGGTCAAAATTCTTCAGTTTCAGGAGCTCCAGGAGGCTTTCAACAGATAAAGAAGAATTTGTTAGGTGAGAATGGGATAGATTTGTTCACATACCAGAGAATGGGAGCATATTTCTTCTCACCTGAGCATTTTCCTTCATTTGCTGGATTTGTACGAAGCCTTAATAGACTAGAATTGCAGTCAGATGATCTACCTGGTGAAGATGAAGCTACTGAATCTATTCATTCCAACTCAGAAGCGGGAATCCACATGCAAGCCGCTTAGTGTGAATTAGAATTGTACTCGTGTAAATATAAACTTGTACTTATATCCGAAGAGTATGGGGGCAGAATCGTATAAGTGATTGATCAATATTCCTAACCAGCAATCTTGTGATCATACAATGAAGCAAGAGACTGGTCATTTGAGATATGTAAGCTTACCCTTTCTCAAGTGCTTAAAGCCTTGAACAACTTTGTATGCTTCAATACCTTCCATGAATCCGAAGAAGTACGTAGGTTTTGCAATATGCCTCGGGGGTCTGCATAATCATGTACATCAGCAAGACAACAACTTAGTTGAAAGGAAGTAATCAAGTTTACTTCAAGGTTCCCCAAATGGTTTTTTTTTTTTTTTTACAACAGAGTAAAACATCTAATCGAAGGAGGAAACTATTCTCCCTCTTGGATTCTGGTACCTTCTTGTCTAAAGCATCAGTCTTTTAACTTTCACCAAGACTTGGGCATCCTGTATTCCTGTGCTTATTCTATTTCCAAAGTGATGATGGAAACTTTGGCATTCGGCAACGCATCAACAGTTAGAGAAGAACAAAACCCTTTGCCAAATGTCAAGATTGGGATGCGGATGAGGTTGTCAATGATATAGAGGATCAACAGTTCAACAACCTAGCAATGGCGCCAATATCATGCTTACAAACAACATAAGAATGAATATGTTTTTTTTATTTTTTTATTAAGAGGGTAATAAACCCCCTATTTTATTAAAAAAAATATAAAGGTAATACAAAGAAGGAGGGGGACAAAAACCTGACCTCATGTATCAAGCAATTCTCTAACTAGAAATGATAAACAAATGTTTAATCTTGCATGCATACAGTCTCACAAATGTGGTCAGTAGTTTAATGTCTTAAAAAATATAAGAATGAATATGTTGGATGATGTTAACTTTTCAAGATTATTATGGAAGCGACTACATCAAAGAAAACTAATTTATTTTTATTTTTTAATAAGATGAGTTTCTTTTTTCTTTTTTGAAAATGATAAGATGAGTTTCTAAGAATTGAAAAAGATACATTCCTCATAAACTACAAATTATAAGGAGATCGTCTACGACATGTTACAAGTTTGATGCATGACAAGGCCGGCCCTTAGCATAGGCCCAAAAGGCGTAGGCCTAGAGCCTCTAATTATGTGGGCCTAAAAAAATGTTCATCTTTTTATATTTCATAGAAAAAAAAAACCAATTATTTGGCCCTAAATGTTGAGTTCCTGACGTTTTTTCCTTCTGGTTCCGCTAATCTCTTTGAGTATCTGACTCGCATTCTCACGCTCTGAGCCTCTGACTCTCTCTTTCTCACTTTCGAATCCATGTTACCAAGGAAATCTCTCCCTAATTTAATTCCATGGAATGAGCTAATATAAGTGGTGGGTTTGAATGATTGAATGAATGTATATTCTGATTTTTAGAGGTACTAATGTTAAGTGCCTGGCTGGGTTTAAATGATGCTAAGTGCCTAAGTGAGAAAGGGGTTTGAAGGGGGAAATGGCCTTCTCTTATTGCTTTTGTATCTTGAAAAACTTTGTATATTGCTTTCGTGAGCTCTCCCTTTTAATTTGAAAATGGGTTTTGATGTCATGGTAAAGAGTATTGTATATTTGTATGGCTCTATGTTTGATGTTCAATAAAAAATGGTTTTGTCTTTTTGATATTGTCATAACAGTACGGTTTTGCAACACAAATAAAAACGATCAAAGGTTAGCTATGTTGTCGATTTAAAAAGATTTGGCTTAAAAACTTGATTAGCTTAATTGAAACTTTTGCAGGTAAGAATGTAAGAAGGGTTCTATTTATAAAGAGCGATATTTGGTTGCGATATTGTTTTGTTACTTCTTTTCTTGCTGATCATTTGTTGCTTAAATTTGTACGCATCTTTTTACAGGTAAGAATGTAAGAAAGGTTCTATTTATAAAGAGTGATATTTGGTTGCGATATTGTTCTGTTACTTCTTTTTACAGGTAAGAAGGCCGGCCCTGATGCATGTCTTCTCATTTGGACTCTCTAGAAATCATGAAAATAGAAATGAAATAAATCTTTGGTTTGGAAAAGGTGCAGACATGGTGGAAGACACACATGCAAAATAAGTCGGTGGCTATGATATCACTGTGGGAATCAGTTGCTCGTATATCGTTAAAATCAGTGACTTTGATGTCATTCTTAGGATTGATGAGGATGAGTATAGTTATGGTGGGATATAGGGCGAAGTACACATAACAGAATTTTTAATTCTTGATGTGGTATTACTTTGGAACCACAATATGTATCGTTTTTCAGCAGAAACGTAATTTCTCACAACCCAGCACTCCAAACAATCTCATGGAGGTGAGCGGCATCATATGACAAATGTGAAGCAAGGAGGAATGCGAGCAAGTTCAACTAATTGATATGGGGAAACAAATAATGTGAACCCTTTCTGCTACTGCTCAGTGCCTCAGTCCACTTATGAGAAGGTTTTCGATAAACGATCGACTTGAACAGATGATTCGAGTCGGATCCCCCTTACAAAGGACTACCATTCAGGAGAACCATCTAGGTGATAGCCAGAAGAGTCACGAGCCAAAGCAGCAATAAGGTTACTGTATTCAAGGGAGGAGCTCTACCAAGCTGCGTCAGTTTTAATCTTGATTGAGCCTATTGGAGGAAGAAACAAATGGGAAGGGACACCAAACAATGCAGGAACTAGACTAAAGTTGGCGATAGAATCATCGAGCTGGAATGCTTTGGACGCCACCAGAGAGTGATTAGGCTCAGTGTGGTCGAACACTCGAAACACACCGATTCTTCCATGAGTGCCAAAGCATTGACATGGCACACATTAGAATCAAAAATCACAACCATCCAGAAAAGTAATGGAGACCGATGAGTCTTTTTCCTGAGAGGTTGAGTGAACTAAGCAGAAACAGTTGGGGGGGGGGGGGGGGGGGGGGATGGGGTGCAATTAAAGAGAAAAAATGTTCCGGATGTTGAGAACAAAGAGGGCTGATATTACACTAGGCCTTCCCTCCATGAGAAATACCTAAATAAATGATGGAGTTGAGGTCGGTACCATAAGGGGAAGCTTTGCTATGTAGCAGCAAGCTCTTTGGTTTTCTTGAACACAATATGGCTTCCTTGTTAGCACTAGCTTTTCCTTGGTTAATTAAAGCTGAAGAGGAGAATTTCTTTGTTGTTGTACTTTGATTTTTCTGGTAGCTGTAGTGGAATGGTAAACTTGCGTGTCCTAGGGAGATTGACTAAAAGACCATCTAATGCATTGGCAATCTCGTATAAATGTCAATGTGCTACTCGAAAGAGGAAAAGAAGAAAAATACTAACAAGAAAATAGGACTACTGAAATCCAGTTGGAAAATTTCATCGACTGTAGCTGGACAAAGTCAGATTGAGCCATCAGATTGAACAAACGAGCCATCAGATTGAACAAACGAACAAGTAGGAACTCATTTAATGATTAGACAACCTATTATACTCTTAACTAAAACCAACTGAAATTCGATATGTTGTCAAATAGCAAAAAAACATGTCATGCTATTATAGGAACGCTAAGCTATATACACTTAACAAATGAAATATACATGTGGGGATGACAGAGACCGACAGCTCTATAACTTTCAGTTCCAGTAGTCTTCCATACCTTGAACAAAGTTGTGATACCAGTAAGTTTTGAAGCCTTTGAGCATGCCCTCTGCATAAGAAGTCCAGCATTACCTTCTCAAAAAAGGCTCATCGAATTCAACATCCTAACTGATTTTCCAACCTTGTTGCTCCTACACCAGTAGAAAAATATAGGATTTATCATGTTTATGTAAAGGGATATTGACGTGTACCACGCCATCAGTAAATTGACTATAAAACTTATACATTACAGCAGAAATAGTAACCTACAGATTCCGGAACTGTCCATTACTCAGTAATAATAGTTGCTCATTTATGTCAACTTAACAATTTCCGGTGTTCATAAGTTTTGATTATTCAGATTCAGGAATAATTAACTATATACCAGACCTAAATCCCCATACCTGTTTCACATGTATTATTCACAGGCAATCTTGGTGTCAAAGCTACTGAGGCAGATCGAAAATGCCTGGAATGCTGATATTGGGTACCTGTAATCCATGGTAAACAAATCCTTGCCCACTTTACCAAATTGGAGGACAATCTTCTCGTGCTCTGGCCCAGCTGGCCCATTTTCTGGAGAAGCAACCAACTGAAAGTTTTTCACTGAAGCAACTGTTACTCTTCCATGAAAGTTCAAGCACCAACACTGGATTTGTTCGTGCCACCTTGGAGCTTTGTTTCTTAACACAATGACCCCATCTTTTGGTTTGGCAGAAGGCCCTAGGAAACTTTCCATGCGAGTTGATTTTGAGCGGAAAAATGGAAGGGACGGAAAGAACTCAGCAGTGCTACTTGAAAACTCTGCCTGCGTGGGTGCTACTCCTCCAGGTTGAATCGACGTGGCAGGAATTCCATCCATGGTACATTGCATTCTCCTTGGACCCCTGCTTGCACGAACTCTGAATTTTTTTTAAGTTTTTCAGTTAATTATAAAAAGCAAATGCACCCTTATCTACTAAACTGAAAAGAATCTTCGTTGTGCCAATTATGAAAAAGAAGAAAAAGGAAAGCATCAACCACCCTCGTGCAGAAAATATTTTTGTATGTCTCAAATAAGTTCAATTCTAAAGGTAACTTATTGAGGTAACTTATCGTGCAAAGATATTTACCTGGAACCCAACATATTTAGTTCGTAGGAAATGTGAGCCACAGGATAGTTGCCAGCAGGGACCCTAGGCGAAACTTGTTTCAAATTCACTAGCCTAGTGGATCGACTTTTTGTACACTTGGCTCCCACATCAGTTGGCTGCCCATCAAAGATGGTGAACTTTGTTCCCAAAAAGTTTGATCTTTAAAAAGACAAAAAGGGAAAATGTGTTAATACTTGAGCTCACAAGAATAAAAAAAAAGGGGAATTTGATGTTACACCCAAAATCATAGACCCATTTTAAATTACACCCACATGTTATACTCTTTTGAAATACACCCAACTTATTAATTAGGTTGATTTAGTAAAAATATTAATATTGTTTATCTAAACAATAGAACTTGCTGTTGAAGGAAATTGCTGAAATGCCACCAACTGAACCAATTGCAATTAACAAGCTGTTTGGCCGCCTCATTAAACATAATTACACGGCAGCTGAAAACCCAATTCCACAGGCTACGCCCAAACGCTAAACCCTAAACCCTAAACCTTAGTCTAAACCCTAAACCCGGTTCTACAAACCCTAAACCCTAGTCTAAACCCTAATCCCTAATCCCTAATCCCTAAACCCTAAACCCTAAACCCTAATCCCTAAACCCTAATCCCTAAACCCTAAACCCTAAACCCTAGTCTAAACCCTAACCCTATTTAAAATAGAAGAACGTCAAGAGCCACATTTAGGGAATGTCTTCTCATTCAATCAGAAGGGAAAAATCTTCTCAAGAAAAAACAAAAAAAAAAACGGAAGGGCAAAAGAGTCAAGGAAAAGAGGGATACAAATTCCAAAAATAAAAATAAAACATATAAGGCAGGTTTAATAATAGGGTTGGGTGTAAATTAAAATAGAATATGAGCATGGGTTTATTTTAAAAGGGGTTTGGTTTTTTGGGTTTTTGTCTAATTTTCTCTAAAAAAAAATAAAAAATAAAAACACTGTATACCGAATGATATACCTCAGTTTTCCAATATAGTTGCTGCTGCCCTTTGACATATCATCACCATTTAGTGAGATAATATAATCGGTACAGGTTGGGCGTTTATACTTGCGAGCAGCAAGTAGGAACTTTCCCTCATCAGTTAATGCTGCCATGGACACCAGACGGACAATAAGTTAAAATCATTACAGCTCAAAAGAAAGCAAGGGGATAGGACCACCATATATAGAAAGTGACAGCAATATCTTGATAACAAAATCAATACCTAAATGACCTAACAAAATAAACCTCCACCGGAGACAGAAGGCCAGATCTTTGAAATACAATAAAAAAGCTAGCCATAACACACAATGTACTACATTAATGCTTTTGTTTTCGATTAGGAAATGCGCTCACCATGGGTCAAACCGAGGTAAAGATAATATGTCTGGGTGGATCGGTTCCGCTTTATAAAGCACCGTAGGAGTTCCTCCCTTGGACCAGGCTGCAATCAACAACATCAAAATTCAGAAACAACACTCAGAAACTTTGCAAAAAATCAGACATTTTCCACTCAAAGATTATCACACAAAACCGTAGTAGCTTGGAACAAGATTCCTAACGTCCTTCCCACAAATGAAAATCCAATTCCCCCTACCACATGAAACTGGCTAAGAAACACAATCTTGAATTCTTGATCATCAAAGGCGAAAACCAAATGGGAATTATCACAGACAACAATCGTCGAGTAAAGTAGGTAAGCAATTTTCTAAGTAAAGATTACAAATTTAACTAAAATCAATCCCAACTAAGCAATATAACCACTACAACCCCATCATTTTCTATAAATTGCAATGCAGTGAGATCAAACACACCCTTCTACTACTTCCAAAAACAGATCCACAATCCACCCAAATACCACAAAATCAATATCAAATAGAATAACAATTACTTCAAATCAATTAAATTAAATTCTCATCAACAAGTAATTGAAACCGAAACCAAAACCAAAGAGAAAACCCAGACCTGCTTGACGGAGATGGGGAAGGTGAGCTTCCCGGAGAGCACAGGAGACTTAACGATCTCCTTGGTCAAAATCCTCCAGCTCCGGCAAACTCCGGCGCAGGCGACGACGCTCTTCCGTGGCGGCCAGGCGGCCTCAGAAGCCTCAATTCTCATCAGAACCTCTCCAAGAAGCTCCTGAGGCATGTGGGCCCAGCAGCTCTGCTTCAACGAGTCGCCCAACTCCGGCGCCGACGCCGACCGGTCCTGAACCACCCGCTGCGACCGGGAAAACCTCATGTCCTGGATTAAGCTTCTTATTGACATCTCTCTCCAAATTTTTGAATCAAAATAAGAAAAAGACCGAGTCTTTGTGATGTTTGAGGGTTTCTTAGAATTGGGTTTTGGCCTTTTGGGGATTTAAGGAGTTGAAGAAGGAAGGATCGAGTGTTGTCTGTTTCTCTCTTGCATTTTGGTATTGGTTTTGGTTTTGGTTTCTTATAGTTCTATCCCTTTTGAAACAAACAAAAGCGTATGTTGCTTTTTAGTTACTGCTTTGGTAAAGTGTGTGGGTGAAAAGTGAAAACACTGGTAAGTGTAGGAAACAAAAAGAAAATTTGCTTTATAAAGCAGCAAGAATCAAATCTGCAAAATTGAAAAACTTGATTATATTTTTGATTATTTTTCTTTACCTGAAAGTGAATATTTAGTCTACATTTTCACCATTTTTGGATTGAACATGGAATCATACAGGTGGCTTGGTGTGAAACTCAAGCAAAATGTGTATATTTTTGTTATATAATAATGTGAGATTCAATATTTTTGATAATATATAATATTTTTTACTTAAAATAATGGACCATTTGACATGAAAATATGGTATCAAATTGTGGTATAGAGAAATGCTTCTTGTATTGGAGTTTAGTGGTGGGTAGGCGTTTCCACAATCCAATAACCTCAACTACACCCAAAATCCATATTCGATTGATTAGTTCAAGCATGAGATTGATCTTTTAAATTAGCATATTTAGAATTAGGTTGTAACTCAAAATCCAAACACGAACAAACACAATTTTGCCTAAACTAATGCCCTAACTTTGAGAACCAATACCCATACAAGAGGGTACCCAAGCAATAGGGCATGAAGAATAGGACAACTATTCACCAATTGAAAATAGGGCATGAAAGTTCTTTCTTTATTCCCAAACCTACATTACACACTTTTTGACCAGCAGAAGTAAAATAGCGTATGGTCCAATATTAATAATGCTGCAGCTGCTGCTGCTGCGTACTGAAAACCCAATCCAAAGCGCCACAAATTATTATCAAAACGACCTCAAATTCAATTGTTGTCATATTTAATACATGTTGTCATATTTAATACATGTTGGTATTAAGATCATACAGTCTTTCCTAGTCTCAATCGATGGCCCGACGGAGCTGCGGAGGAGAAATTTTGCCGTCTAATCAAGGGCATCTTTTACAGTTGTTGACCTTCACTTCCGGTTAGGTCCGTAACGGCGATGCGAAATTACGAAAAGAGGTCTTCATGTCCGGCTGTTTATGTCATATATCAAGGCTTCTGTGTTCTTGTCTTCAATGAAAACTTCATATGAAGCACCATGCTCAATACGATAATATATATGACAATCATTGTTTTTCATAGAAGAGAACCCGCGATTCTTATTCGTAGCTCTAGTTTTAAAGAATACTAGTAGTTCTAGTAGTTGAGAACCATTGTGGCTTTAATATGATCATAGTTTTTGATATAAGCACTAGATCGATAAAATCCATATTGAAGACAAGAATCGAACTGGCGTAGCTGGTTTATATCACTGCATCATGTATTAAAGGCAATAGGCCAAGAGTGTAGTACAAGTCGTAGTTTCCTTACTTGTATTACTAGAGTTAGACTTTGTAGTCAAGGCCGTGTAAGAAACCCTATTAGTCTAGGGTTAGGCCAGTATATAAATTGTATCGTTGCTCCTGTATTATCTATCGAATATAACAACTTTCTATCGACTTCCAGTTTCATCAAACTAGGTCGATGAGGATCCTACTACCCCTACCACACCGAACCCACCAACTCTTCCCACTCCACCAGAAACCATCGACCAAGCAGACCCCATGCAAACCCTCTCTCTCGCTCCTTCTCAGCACCTCCATGATCACCCTGTGCCTTCTTCCACTCCTCCTCGTCGTTCCTCTCGTCCAACCAAACCTCCGGTCTTTCTGCATGACTATCACGTTGAAGCTGTGCTTCCTTCTCGTTCCGTTTCTCCATCGTCTCAGGGTTCAGGTACAACTCACTCCCTTTCTCATGTCCTGTCTTATACCCGTCTATCTCCTTCACATAATGCTTTTACCGTTAATCTCATGCTCCAGAAGGAGCCCTCTACTTATGCATAGGTTGTTCCACATCAGACATGGCATGATGCCATGCGACAGGAGATTGATGCATTGCAACAAAATCGGACATGGAGCCTTGTTCCTTTACCCCCCCCCCCCCCCAACAAACGTCCCATTGGTTGAAAATGGGTTTATAAAGTCAAGCTCAAACCGGATGGTACAGTTGATCGTTACAAGGCCAGACTCATTGCTAAAGGTTATAGCCAGGTTGAAGGTGTGAATTACAAGGAAACCTTTGCTCCTGTGGCCAAGCTCGCCACAGTCCGTGTCCTCCTTAGCTTGGTAGCTTTGCGTGGTTGGCATCTTCATCAATTAGATGTCAACAATGCTTTCTTAAATGGGGATCTCCATGAAGAAGTTTACATGCACTTACCTCTTGGTTTTGGACGAGAAGGGGAGCATCGAGCATGCAAATTACACAAAAGTCTGTATGGACTTAAGCAAGCTTCGCGTCAATGGTTTATCAAACTTTCTCTAGCACTCAAGAAGGCCGGTTTCACTCAAAGCTGGTCAGACTACTCGTTATTCATCCATAACCATTCAGGCAAGTTCACAGTATTACTTGTGTATGTGGATGATATTATATTAGCAGGAAACAGTTTGGCAGACATTACATCAACAAAAGAAGCCTTTGCAAGGCAGTTCAAGCTCAAAGATCTCGGCAAGCTTCAGTACTTCCTTGGAATTGAAGTAGCTCGGTCAAAACAAGGCATAGCCCTTTCACAAAGGAAGTATGCGCTAGAGATACAAGAAGATACAGGGAGGCAGGAGGATAGTTATTGACTGATCCTTCGCAATATCGAAGGCTCATTGGGAGAATAATTTATCTCACCATCACAAGGCTGGACCTAGTTTATGTTGTTCACATATTAAGTCAGTTTATGCACAAGCCAACACAGCTGCACCTCAATGTTGCACATCAAGTACTCAGATACATCAAGAATACTCTTGGACAAGGTATCTTTCTCCCATCGAATAGGAATCCTGAATTAACGGCGTTTTGTGATGCTGATTGGGCACATTGCAAAGACACAAGGCGATTCATAGCATGTTATTGTGTAAAGTTGGGAGAGGTAGCAATTTCATGGAGGACAAAGAAACAAAGCACAGTTTCTCGTTCAAGTGCAGAAGCAGAATACAGATCGATGGCATCCAAATGTTTTGAAATCACGTGGCTTTGAAACACACTAAAGGATTTAAACGTCAAGCAGATGCGACCAACAAAGTTGTTTTGTGACAACCAAGCCGCCTTACACATTGCCAACAATCCTATGTTTCATGAAAGAACAAAGCATATTGAAATCGACTGTCATGTGGTGCGAGAAAAGATGCAGCAAGGAGTGATCAAGACTGTGCATATTGGTACGAAACAACAACCAGCAGATTTATTCACAAAGCCTTTAAGTTCGATTCAATTTGAGTTGTTAGTTGACAAGTTAGGTGTTATTAACATACACTCAAACTTGAAGGGAAGTATTGAAGACAAGAATCGAACTGGCGTAGCTGGTTGATATCACTGCATCATGTATTAAAGGCAATAGGCCGAGAATGTAGTACATGTCATAGTTTCCTTACTTGTATTACTAGGGTTAGACTTTGTAGTCATGGCCGTGTAGGAAACCCTATTAGTCCAGGGTTAGGCCATTATATAAACTGTATCATTGCTCCTGTATTATCTATCGAATAGAACAATTTTCTATCGACTTCCAGTTTCTTTAATCCAAAGTGAAAAATGAGTAAAGAAAAATTATTTTTGATATAATTAATAAGTACAAGAACAATACCAACGAAAGTACCAAAGAATCCAGAGTGCGAGAACCCCTAGTCAAAATTCTGTCTAGAATATATAGAAAGCAGTGAGTAACACCCAATATCAATCATATTCTATCTGTTCTTCTCTTCTCTCTCGCATACTTAGACGGCAAGCATGCTCATAAAGCCAAAGGATGATGCCAAAGCCAAAAAGGAAAGCAAGTTTAGCACAAATCATATTATGTAACTTGGTGTAAGTAATAAGGGAGAGGAAAGCTTTCTCACCTATTTTGACTCATCAAATTCCACCAAGAAAATGGTTTATAACATAAGACATGTTTGGACTGAAGGCAAAACATGATCAAGAACATAATTGACCTGGCTCACTCAGTGCCTATGGAAACTTTGCAAAAGGGTTGAGGTTTTAGTATTTTGTTATGTTCCCAAAAGCAACATGAAAGCTACAAACCAACAATGATTATTGTTGCTGCAACAACCCAAAACCATCCAGCTTTTCCATTCACTTGTTCACAAAAAGTGAAAGTACATACTCAGTGGTAAGGATTAGGAAAGTGAAGCTTTGAAATATTTGTAATAGCACTGTTTCTAAAAGAAGATGAGTGCCAGCATTGTTAATCACATGAACAATATGATATTCCCAGCATCCCACACCAGCCTTGACTCATTTTCAACTCCCATTTGAGAAGGAACATAAAATACATAAAAGCTGCACCTATAAAGTTATAATCTATAAAGACTACTCAATGAAGATCGATTTTTATTCTTGTTAATTTCAAAAAAAAAAGAAAGAAGGAAAAGTGAAGGAAAGCATCTATGTATAGAGAATTAGAGACCCAAGACATCAATAACAGTTCCTAGGACACTCCCTACATGATATGCAGACAACCTTTACTCCTAGAGTGATCCTTTAATGTGTATAGGGTTTCTGGTTTAGGGTTTAGGGATGCACAGTACTTGCCACAATGCAACGCACAATTTTGCTATTCCCTTCTATCCAGCAACATCAGACATAGCAGATATTATAATTGAACAAGGAGATTAAACTGTTCATTGAAAATAAAAGACTAAGATAGATAAGCATTCCAAGCACACTAACTGGAAGCTGTATATGTCTACCATAACAAGAGGATGAAAAAAGGATTAACAAAAAAAATTAGCATGAGAAGCCAAAGGCGCCAATGATTTTCACACAGATCTCATTACTCATCAACGCATGAACCATCCATCATATATGTTGTATCTACAGGTGCTGAGTTCCCTATAGAAATAGTAAATGAATGAAGGAAGTCTTTGATATTAAGACTCAACCAAACGGACATCCCAAGCTTGCTATTCGGAATGAAAAGTAGGATGAAAAACTGTGTTATTTTATTCAAAAAACTTCATGCCATATAGGCAAGCTTTTTCAATTTCACCCACTGTGCGAGTGAGCCTCTAATGTGCTACCAAGCAAAATGACATTATGTGTGGACGGAATCCTGTTAGTTATTAGTTAATACACAGACAATGCTCTCAGTCCAAAACAAAAACAAAAAAGAAGGCAGAGCTCATTTTGCCACAACGTTTTGCATAGTGGGTTTACCATCCCCTTCTATTCAGCAAAATCAGAGAGTAGATATTTCAATGGAAAAGAGGGCAAGCTGCTCACTGAAAGTAGAAGACCAAGATATTTAGCCATTCCTAGCACAAACTAACAAGAAGCTGTCTTAACTCTATTGCTGTCACACATTAGTGTTGTTGATAAAATAGTTTAAGGTTCACATCTAAAACTAATTGACAATAAATAAAGAGACTCAAACCCTTATAAACCCACATGCAAGGTCTCATATCCCCGATGTGAGATTCATATCTCAACACATTGATAGAAACTTAGTCCTAGCAACTGAGATTCTGAGAACTCCCACTTAATTTCAAATTGAATTGAAGCAACATGTCTCCATCTAACATCTTTGGACAGCCACATGACAATAAGATGCAGTTTCGAGCATATACTTGTATACTCAAGGATGACATCAAGGAACATACTTGCATATATGATTGACATCATTTATTTATCTAATTAAAAAAAACAATCCAAAACTCACATACTAATCTTTTATATATTGGTATTGTCACTACTGCAATCAATACGACTTTATACTATTTCTACTATAGATGATAAGAAAGTGAAAACAATAGTGTGAAACGACCATTATCATTATTGCTACTTGGGTCTTGAGATATACACAACCTGACACATAGTAAGATACCCGTCACAAAACCTTTATCATAACTGGAAAACCGTTATAAACCAAGGGGAAAGGCAATGTGCATGTTTGCCTTTTTAAGCATTTAAACCTTTCCCTCATTTCTCCATGCAGATAGGAATTATAGCAAAGTGAAAATGTAAACAAAAATGCATGGAACAAGTAAAATTCATATTTACAAAAACACAGATTTACACATGTTCGGAGAGCAATTTGCATCTAAACATAGGTATGGATTAACAATCATGCAGAGGTCTAGAATGGATTTCAATGACTTCCTCAGTCAATATAAAAAAAGAATCCTAATTTCTAAACTCATGTATTTGGTCAAGTAACACCTTCCTCGATCCTAAAAGTTTCTGCATGTCTCCTATACAACAGGAACTCTGTCATTTCGCTGTTGCAAAGTTCCCAGAGATTGTCCTGCAAAACCAATGACATGATCCATAACACGATTGTACTAACAAGTTACAATATCAACAGTAAAAATCTAATCTACAGTTCTGCACTGACAAATAAAATACAGAAAAATGAGACCTTACAAATAAAACAAAGAAATAGTGAATACCTGAGCTACCTGCAAAAGAATAAGGTTTTGAAAGAAGTTTGCTTCTTGTCAAACCTACACCTGCAGCCTGAGGCCTCGGAACATTATCAACAGGAAACTGATTTGAGAGGTCACCGGCAGGCACGGAACCTATTGATTTGTCCAAGCAAGCTTCTGAAGTTTGTGAGAGAATTTGATCAGGTGTCTGTATAGAAGGTAAAGACTGTGTGTCCCTCTGTTATCGTTAAAGTGATGACAGCTATAAATTAGTTGTTCCTCAGTAAAAGTTTACAGTTCAATCGAAATCTTCATATGTTTGAGCTCACCATGACAGTGCAAAGCTCCTTATTTGATACAACTGCCTCAGAGTATAGATGACAAAGTGCTGTACGGAGACGATTACTTCTTTGCGAGTAATATACTTTAGTAGCAAGGGGAACAGGACAATCTGATTAAATAAACTCATTTTTCAGCTACCATTGAACAGAAAACAGACAGGAGATAGATTATAGGAAAAGAAGGATAATCATGATAAACTTTCCAAAGCAGTTCGCTTAAACTTTTATTAGATAGTTCATACAGGAACCTGTGTTTTTTTTTTTACAGGTCCAGACTAAATCAAGTTCCATACTAAAGGCAACAGTAATAAATATTTAGGAATATTGTTGCAAATTAGATTTGTGATAGCCAGTCAGTACAAAAAGTAAAAACAAAACTCCACCTGTTACTCTTTCTACAATTCTTTTTTCAGCTGCGTAGGAGGGGGTGAAAAATACAACTGTTTGAATTTGTGTAAATCAAGCCATAAAACCAACTATTCCAAGTTCTCATACTTTGGCACATTGTGGTAGATCTTATTCCTAATTAATGAGGGTAGCTCAGCATACAAAAGTTATCATTGTATGTCCCCTATAATTTCACCTTAGCCGGACTAGCAACAACTAAGAATACTGATACCCTATATTTGTTACTTATTTCATTATTGAGAATCAATATTTTTCAGAAATATTTCCATAAGCCTAACTTTACCAAGGAATTTTTAACTTAGGAAACTAAGAATTTAGCCTCACATGGACATGTTTCCTGAGCACTTCTAAGTTCTGATACAATAGATGTTGCTCCCAGATCATCTGATAGTGGTGGCTGTGGCTGCTCACCTGCTATCCTACAAGAGGGTGAAAAAGGATTTCATGTCTACCACAGTAATAAAAGCATGAGAAGCCAAAGGAGATATAGATTCACACATAAATTAAAAAAGCTTCCGCACAGATCACAGAACTCAGCACCCATTATCTGAACACTGTTTCTACCTCAGTAAAGGATAAATCATAAATCTTGAATCCACTAACACTACATTTCTCTAAATTACCCAAAAACACAGAGTTCAGTACTCTCTCCCTTAGAAGAGGAAAGTAAAAATTGACAGAACAGTATTTGGCTGAGCATAAAATCAGAGCAGTTAAGAGAACCAAAAAACTAACTAACAGAGCCAGGGCAGTAGTATGCAATATACTGTTAAACATAAGCTACTCATGTACTGTCCTTAGGTACTCATATAATCAAATTCAAAATAATGAACTGCCATAAGATTAAAATCTTACATTTTAAACCGTTTTGTTGGAGGATGCAGCAGACTTGTTGAGTAACTGGTATTTTCAGGGCTAACTCCTGAGCCATCCATCATATTGGTTGTATCTACAGATGCAGAGTTTCCTATATGGAAAAGTAGATGAATGAAGAAAGTCCAATACAGGTTGAGCAGCATATAATTATCTAGACTACATATAGGTTGTATCTACAGATGCTGAGTTTCCTATATGGAACAGTAGATGAATGAAGAAATTCTAATACAGGTTGAGCAGCATAAAAGTATCTAGATTACATGCCTTTTCCAAATATATATAGAAAGTTTAAACATCTATACCCGAATTTGCAAAGAAAAAATATTAAATAAATGTAGGAGACTGAATGTAAGGTAAAGAGAAAAGAAACCAACTTAAAAATGCTACCATCACATTGCTAATGATATCAAGAAAACCTGAAGTACAGGGAGAATCTTGAGATTCACACCATCCTCTATATGTCACTGTTTAGCATAGATGAAATAATTCTGTTTTTGAAAACAACTCATTATACAGCTCATATCATTGATTAATTCACATAAAATGTTCCTAATCTGGTCTAATGAAGCACAACATGTAGGCAGAAGTGATATAATCCTTTTATTTATTGCTCATGAAACATCAAAGAATGAAATAAAACAAATAAAACTAACAGTCCAGATGACTTGCACGAGTGACAGGCCACCCAGAAGACAAAAGCAGGAATAATGAACCAAAAGATGTTTCACTATGACAAGGTAATTGAAAAACTAGAGCATCCTTTAGGAAGATGGAAAAAGGAGGGATGAACAATAATGGGGGAGAAAGACAAATAAATTTTTAAACCATTCTATACATTTTGTTTCCTATATCCCTGACCTCTACCATTTCTCTATCCAATTTCTTCTTCATTTTTTTTCCTGTAACGGGAAACCAATAACAAAACCTTCCCACAGTTGCAATTTGCAGACTAATTGGACTAGCTTATTATAACAAAATAGAAAGTTAACACAAGCAGATACTAAACATCATATAAAATTGATGTACACCAGTAAGACTGTAAGAGTACAAAAGAGTTACCTTTTCCGCCTGTACCACAAAAAGAATTCATTCCTATTTTCCCATCCAACTGAGGTTGAGACACAGCAACATCATCTGCAGATTCAGACCTTTCTAGCTCTCTAACTGATGTTGACTGATCTAAGAAAGGTTAAGAACTATCAAATTGCCACAACAAGTAAACAAACCTAGCGTCTGGCTCAGAAATCACTTGGGAAACCTAGCAAACTATCTTTAAGATGATACTGGCAAAACATTCTAAAATTGTTCAAAAACAACGAGTATCTTAAACTCTCTTAAAACTCTTGGTAAAGCTAACCACCTTGGCTCAAATAGAAAAAGCATTATGACAATGGTGTGAGATCAGTAGAAATGCCTGAAATACAGGAAAACACTAAATTACCATCGAAGTTATTTAAGGATACGAGCATATGCAGTTAATAACTTTTTCTTCTCCTTCCTTGGAGGCTTCTTTTGTTCAATAGCAGCACCAACTTCCAAATTAGTTTCCTTCGTAGAATTCAATGACCTGCACAGTACTGAAACACACTTGATCTCAGCATACAGCCAGCACAAAGTATATGTAAAGAGTAGAAAGTAATCTATTAGTGGAAAAATAATAATAATAATAAATATAATAATAATAATAATAATAATAATAATAAATAAATTAAATATATCCTACATGCAGGCTAACAAACATGGTTAAGGACATTGTTGTGATTAAAAGATCATGATTAGAAAATTGGGCTTAGCTTGCAACTGATCATATACAAGACATATGAGTGGTGAATGCCTGAACAAAACCCAATATATAGACTATTATTAATTCACATCAAACAGGTTTCTAATAGAACGATTCAGATGTTTCCCTAAAAGATAAGTGGTTGTGAAATCTCAGGTATAACCTCAATTGATACGGGCAGCTGTTGGAAAATCTCTTGGAACTGTACCAGGGTGTGGGATCTGTCCCAGCTAGTCAGCTACTCACTAGGTTAAGTTCTGAGGGGATTTAGACTGAGGGTGGTTACTTCATGATTTATAGCCCAGATGTTCGATGAGCGACTAAAGAGATGAAGGACTGATAAAATTAATAATACAAAAGAACAATGGGCCAACACAGGTATACACAGTGGAAACGGAAAATAAAATAAAGTGTATATGGATACAAATAAAAAATGGATGAGAGAGAAACCTACATACCTGAATGGGCTGCATATTGACTAGCCTTGACTGGTTTTTTACAAGCATTGCAACATACCTTCACGCAATTGAAAAATAAAATATATATATATTAATAAGTTATAGTTCACAAGTAGACTGAGCACATGGAAACACTAAGTTTCAATTAGATACGCAAATCAGTAAGGTTATTCAGGCACTGGTTTTCTTCCTTACTGAAAATGTGAAACATAGACCAACGATTTGACATTGAAGAACAGAAACTATCATATCTAACATGCATAAATCCTTACAAATCACCAGATCACAAGCAAACTTTCCTGAAAATTCAACCATGTAAATTTAAAGTATGGAAGGCTACAGACAGAGAAAGGAGCAACTTAAGAGATTTTGGGCTTACCAAAAGCAAAGTATCAGTCATTGGCTCCAAATCAAACACGTGCATATCTGCAGACCCAAATGGAAGTCATCAAGAGTGTATGAAACTACGAGCTCTGAAAAGCTTCAGTGAAATTATAAAAAGTTACAAAGCAGTTATGAACGCCGGATGCAAAATTTAGCAGCAAAACATTATCCAAGTTTTCTAGACTTTCATACTTCAGGCAAGGCAGCACATGCATACACATAGTACCATATCAATAATTGTGAGTATTTGCACAATACTCGTACTACTGCCCACAACATCCACTACACATCTATTGAATTTAGTTCCATATTTATGGTACTGAATAGTAGGTTGCTATGCATGATGAAGGAATTTAGAATTACCTTCTTCGTCAAGCAAATTTGCATCATTCGCCTCAATTAAGTCTCTATACACAGCGAATTTCTGATGAGGAACATCCTCTGTCCGGATGAATAAATATGAAACAAAACAATCAAAAGACAGCCAGTAAGGTAAAGTATAGACAGAACATAAGTGTGCAAACTCAAATAAAACACAAAACAATGCACAACACCACATGCTTCCAAAAAGGTCTACCTGCAAGGCTTTGCAACACACTCCCACCCGCGAGAAGCCTTGCCATCACCGCCATCCTCCCACTTTCAACTGAGCAAACCATCGAGACCTGTCTAACCAGTCAACAGCACTATCTCCCACCGCAGCCGAACTAGTCCATGCACAAATTCCTACACGCATCATCCACCAAAACATTACCACAACATCTTTCAAAAACAATGCATCTGCAATTCACCATTATAAACAGTAAATTAAGAGCCTTTAAACAAAATCAGCAGCAATTCAATCACGAAATTCACGATCATGTCCAAAAATGCAACAATGTACAATAATCCAAAACCCTAACAACAACATAAAACAGCTCAAGCAAAGAAGCTACAGTACACGATTTGATCAAACCGCTCTAAAATAATTCAAATTCAAAATCGAAAAGCCCACCTGAGTCCGCTCCGAAATTACCAAACCGGCAGCAAAATCGGAGCATCCAAATCCGTGACCGGCAACAATCCGAGAGCTCGGAGCAATGCCCGTGGAGAACCGAAGCCGTAGTATGAAATGTGGTTTCGGGAATGGCGATTTGGGAAACCCTAGGATGGAGAAGAAGAGAGAATTTTGGTTGGGAAAAAAGAGATGGGGGATTTTTGGTGGTGCTGAAAATTGGGGTGTCTGCTTCTCCGAGAGAGAGAGAGAGAGAGAGAGAGAGAGATGGCAAAGCTACAAGTAGGCAAACACCCCCTTCCTCTTTCCGAATTGGTTTTCGCCGCGCGTTATCAGATTTTTATCTACTATACCAGCGCGTGCTTCACACCGCCAGTGCTTTCGAAACATTTCTAAACTGGGGTAAGTTTTCCTATTTGCAGTTACACATGGAGTGGAAAAAAACTCACTCAAAACAGCTTCAAGAGTTTTTTTATTTTTATTTTTTTTCAGAAGAATGATCTAAATAATGTCTCATGTTTTAGAGAAATAAAATTTTTTCGTGTTAATTTTTAAAAATTTCAAAACAATATCTCACGTTCTTGTCATAACCAAATAATAGTATCTAGAACCGTTATCCCCGTTAAAAAATCTAACGGCAACTATTTATTATCATACAATGACCTATTTACCTTTAAATTTTTATTTTAGTCATTCTTTTCATTTAATAGTAAGAAAAGCATAATTAGTTTGTGAAAGACAACTCTCTCCTCTCCTCTATTCTCTTCTCAAAAACACATAGGAGTGATCCCAATAACCAAATTACCTTTATTGTGTGTCGTAAAAGACCATATTTCTTGTAATACTACTCTTGCATCAGATAACTTAAAATAAAACTCTAAAGGTCACAAATCAATAGTATTTTGAAATAAGCAACAATTCTTATAGAGATTAAAAACTCAACACCAATCTAATAATCAAGTAATTATCCAACTAAAAACATTGAATAGTCATGTTAAGGATCCATTATGGTCATAACAAAAGATTTAGCTACTAAGAGTCATAACAAACACGATGATCATAATGAAAAACATAACAAAAACTAAAAAGGGAAAAAGGGATGAAAGGTAGATGAAGATGGTAGCCTCCAAGTACTCATGTCCGGCCCCATTTGTGATTGCCTTGATTGTCTCTTTTTATAAGACTCAATTCCTAATTTGAAATTGACATTCCTAGTTCTTCTTTGACTTAGACCTTTAACCATGATGATGTGGCACACCAATAACATGTATTAGGCATTCAAGACGTCTATGATGCTACCAGAATTTCCCTTGAATTTTCTGTGCACATTTGAGAGCTTGCTTGAAGTAAGACTAACACATTCCAGTCTATCATGAGCTGCCTTCACTCCAATTGTGATATCTCTCTCTACAAATATCAAAATCATGAACCGCCAAATTGTTTAGAAACTAGACACAAGGCTTTCTCTGCATATCTGGCCTGTTTTCTAACTTCTCCCAAAACAGCAGAGTTTAATCTTCAATGTTGGCTGTTCTGTAGAGCCTGCCTGCCCAGAAGTCGGGATTGCTAGGCCTTTTTCAATCCTTCTTGCTCCAATTTGCTAATACTTGCTCTTTCAACCTACAAAACAACAAACCAAGTTAAATCGAACTAATCTACTTGAAATTACTGTATAAATTCACGATTCAAATGTATAAAAACATAGCACATAATAGATACATCAATAAGATACCACGTGATGCATCTTGATCTATGATTCATACTCTGCTTATTTTTACACATAATAGATACATCATTAAAGATGTCCTTATTTATTCTTATGGTGCTGATTTTCACTTTAGACTCACTTTTCGATTGAATTTTCATATCTCCACCGTCTAGTCTTTAGATACTAATGTATAGATTATCTCTATAAAATTTCAATCAAATTGGTTATCATTAAGACACTCAAAACTACGTTTTTCTGTTATAAACATGAACGGTTCAAGTTCGACAGAATTATGTTTATCTATTGGTTTAATCGAATTTAAGTGTATTAATGATAACCAAATTGACTAAAATTTTGCATAGATGATCTATACATTAGTATCTAAATATTAGAAGGTGAAGATGTGAAAATTCAATCGAAAAGTGAGTCTAAAGTGGAAATCCACACCGTAAGAATAAATAAGGACATCCTTAGGACTATGTGTGTGTGTGTGGGTGTGTATAATTTCAGTCAAATTGGTTATCATTAAGGCACTCAAAACTGCGTTATTCTGTTAAATATGAACGGTTCAAGTTTGATATATATACAATCCTTCTCAGTTGCGGACGTCTGTATTTATTCTTAGAGGGCAGATTTCCACTTTAGACTCACTTTTCGATCGAATTTTCACATCTCTATCGTCTAGGCCTTAGATACTAATGTATAGATCATCTTTGTAAAATTTCAACCAATTTGGTTATCATTAAGGCATTCAAATTTGATCAAACAAATGAATGAACATAATTCTGTCGAACTTGAACCGTTCATGTTTATGGCAGAAAAACCCAGTTTTGAGTGCCTTAATGATAACCAATTTGGCTGAAATTTTGTAGAGATGATATATACATTAGTATTTAACAACTAGAAAGTGGAGATGTGAAAATACGATCGAAAAGTGAGTCTAAAGCGGAAATCAACATGGTAAAAATAAATAAGGACATCCTTAGCAGCAAAAAACTGTGTGTGTGTGTGTCTATATATATATATATATATATATATATATATATATATATATATATAAAATCTTAGTTGCGGCAAACACACCACGACATCAGTGTGACCACCCATTCACAAACCAACACCTGTCCTTTTATCAGATTTCCTACCTTCTCCGAGCAAACCAAACCTGGTCTTCTCCCTTTGCCCAGTCGTTGCCGTCAAACAAAACCACAAACCTGCATGCTCCGCCGCTAGGCACCATGAGCCCTGTCGTTCCAAGCCTGATACAAACGTCATCTAGCCTTGCATAAACTTGCCAACCCCTGCAAAACTCCCGTCGTCGGCTTGTCACTGATCCAAACCTCCCAATGCAGCGTCGCTGATCCAAATGGCCTTCATTCCATCCCCAAGCTCCGGCTGTCTCTCCGCTACCATCTAGATCCCGAATTTTCGACAACCTTAGGATTAGGGATTTCAATTTGTTTAAGCTTTATCAATATATATGTACAGAGTGGGGGCGTCACAGAGGGGAGGATTGTCGGATTAGGTGGTGGAGGAGACGCAGAGGGTCGACGGAGCTTGAGGTGGAGGATGGGAGGAGAGCCTGGGTCTAGTTGGTCGAAGATGCACTTCTGATTTCTTCTTCTTTTTTTAGCAAGGTCCACCTCAGCAAATAATATGACGTGTTGGTTTGTGAATGGGTGGTCATAATGATGACATGGTGTGAGTGCCGCACCTAAGATTTTCTCATATATATATATGTATATATATATATGAAAGACTATTATTGAAGCCATAAATAAAATAAAAATAAGAACGAACAATCCCACTACAGTACTGTGTAACTACACTATAGGAAAATGGCTCTTAGCCGACGAAATCCAAACTATTCCGTCGGTTAAGTTCTACTTGGTCGACGAAAAAATAATCGTCGTATAGGACAATAGAACCGTCGCTTAAGATCTACCTAGGCGATGGAAACAGACTGTCGAGAACTTCCGTCGGCTAAGAAATTCCTACCCGACGAATCATTTATGTCGGTAAGTTTGTGTCGGCTTAGTATATCTTAGGCGACGGAAACCAGTTTCAGACACTATCCGTTGACTATGATTTTCCTACGTGACGACAAACTTTCATCGGTATAGATTGTTTTAGGCGACGAGAATGTTTCCGTCGGCGTAGTATGTCTTGAACGACGAATACTTTTCCGTCGGTGTACTACGTCTTTTGGGAGACGAATTTTTATTCTTAGTCGACGGACCAATCCGTCGACTAAGAAACTGAATTATTACATGACATATCGCAGAACGAATATATTTTTGCCGACGCCTGACGCGAGCCTCCGGGGCGCATATATACGAGATACACGAGCAACAGGGGCCCGACACAATTAAACCCTCTTTTGTGTAGATGTAGCATAAAGTAAATGGGGTATCGTTCAGTCCGGAGACTCGTGGAGGGGTCTCTGCATCTAGAGTCGCTTAAAAGAGATGTTAGTAAACAAAACATAAATAAATATTAACAAATATACACTTGGCACAAATCATTTAACGGGGGTTTTGATTTGGGGTTTCTAACATCCTAAAACAATAAATAAACACACGCACACACACTATATACACGTGACCGACTTCAACCAATCCATCCAAATAAATCATTCCAGAATAATGAACATGCAATTAATTACTTCAAATGCGTAACGGAAATATTATCATGCTTTGCGAAACTAAGTCCTAAGATACACCCGTCGAGGACATGCACTTAATCGGTTTTCCTTAACAGTTACTAGGTCAGAACGTCTAGGCCTAGAGCATCTCATAAATTAAACACATAATGCCACGAGCAACTTACATGCAAAATCTACAAGTCATTAAGATGAAAACGGACTTAAACAAATTACTAAGTTTACAAACGTTGCCTAACTTTTCACATGCAAAGCACTTATCTCGGCCACTACGACATGGCCTTCACCACAACGGAATACTTCTAAACACGAAATAAACCTCTAGCACTACTAACCTGCAGAGTTAGTAATCACTTACGCACTAGATAAAGCTTTTAACACAAACCATAATATTAGAACCGAAAACACAAGATCATAAATAATTAAACTACACATTCAAATATTCTGGAAATTCAAACCCTCATGACTCAAACATCATTCGAATTTATAAAGAAAACATAGGAGTTCATGCACGAATTCGAAACCAAAGAAAACAAAACAAAAACAACGAAGAACCATTACAATTGGAATCGGCAAAGAGAGGCCAACTAGTTGTCGATTGCAAGGCTTTGGACTCGGCTGCTACTCTCCTCCTTGGCTCGGCCTTGGGGCAGAGGTCTTGACTCCTTAGGGCTCCTCAAGTGGTGCGACGGCAAGAGAAAGAGAGAGAGAACTTTTCAGAATTTTTCTGGATTGTGAAGTGGTGAATTCCTCTCTTCTAGTCCCTCCTATTTATATTGAATTGGTGAAACCCTAGCATTGCCGCAACCCTTGGATCTCTCTTGATCTTGTGGCTGAAAACAAGTCCTAATTACACAAGAGATCTCCACAAAATCGGTGGGATTCTCTTCTAGTTATAATAGGATTCTCCTTCCTTAATTTTCTGATTTTATCTTCTTGATTCTTCCACAATCTTCCATTAATTTCTGAATTGGACTTGGACTTATTTTCCCTTGAATTATGGACTCCAAAATCGGCCAAGAAGTCCATGGATTGGGCTTTTATTTGCACGGCAACAAGCTCTCCTAGTTGGATTAGGATTTGACTTTTTCTTCTTCGATTCCTTGTAGAAACAGGATTTCCTATTTGAAAGAGGTTTCCATGTCGACACAGGATCTCCATGATGAAATGGGAATCCTAGTTGAAGTAGGATTCCTCGAGCAAATAGAATTCTTCGTAATTTCTGCGACTTAAGCTCCTTTTCTTTGTTTGTGCGCAAATGACTCCTATAAGATAAAACATGTTAAAAATGGCATTATTAAGGAAATAACATAGCTAAATAGGGTAGGAAAATATACTAAGAACATGGCATTTTATGCCTCTATCAACTCCCCCACACTTAGCTTTTGCTAGTCCCTTAGCAAAACCAAGCTAACAAGACTCGAAACAAAAACTCTAATGCCCCTATAATGTCTAGTAAATCTCGGAACTCATAACATTGAAACTCTTCCTCAATCAAGATTCACTCTATGAACTTTCGAGAGTTAATTGCCACGGTTAATTACATAAACATGTAGGACTTGGAAGAACAGTGGTGATGGTTAAGCTCAACATATTTCAGATAAATAATGATTCATAGCTCACAAGGATATGCACTCATTCTTTTTTTCACTCAGATTTTCTGGCTCACTCATCTATGCAAGATAAATAGTATCTTGAGAAATTATGAATAGCTCACATAGAAAAGATAATAATGAACCTCAAGAAAGAATATGATAACATGCACAAATGAACCAAAAACCATAAGCTCAACTCTTGTGAAAGACTCCACAGATCATAGGCTGCACATCTCAAGGATCAAGAAGGAATTCAAAAGGTGTAAATGTGGCTAGGCTAAAGGTATGAATTTATCGGAACTGAGATCATAAGGATCCTAAGGACCTAGCAGAGCATTCCAACAACCTTATGTCCCCGAAATGAGTTCATGAGACTCCAAAAACGTCACAACACTCCCCTTATAACATGAAAACGGACAAAGGCCAAATATTTCTGTTTCTAGGCCTTCAATTTACTCACACAACTCCAATTCCACAAAAGAACTTGTCCATGAATGTTTTTTTCCTGCCGATGACATGTATTATTTTATTTTATTTATTTTTTTTTTCTTCCTTTCGGCACAACTCTTTTTTTTTTTTTCTTTTCATTGGACACTTCTAACTCCCCCACACTTGCTCTTCAACCACACCTTCATATAAACATTACAAAATAAGCTCTACTAGATCCGAAGGATAAAGGTAGAGATTTCTATTACTAAGCTCAGGGTAGTGTTTACAAGGGTGATGAAAGAAAGGCAAAACGTAGGCTCAAAGGGCTAAACTAAGGGGTGTGCCGCGCATACAAAATAGGACACAGGTTAATTTGGCATTGGTGATCATCCTAAAAATTTCTTCTTTTCATTTCCAAGATCAGAACATGTAATGACTATAAGTTTTGCAATTCACAAGAATGAGTTCTAGCACTCTAGAGTTCATTAAAGAGCTATGGCATGCAATCAATCAAATGAAAGAACAATGAGGTTCCAAATAATAATAACCAAGAAAAGATAGATTTTTCCTATAAACACTCGAAAGAAATGGCACATATATCGGCTCAAAATCTCACATAGGTTCATATGAATCAAAACTTAGCTGAATATGTTCAAATTCTGTACCAAAGTTACGAACCATATCCACTACATACCATATATTTTCAACTCATTGCAATTAACCAAAGAAAAATCAACCTAAGATCATCTCGATTTTGTTATCATTTCAAAATCATCAATTCAGAGATTATAGTCTATCATCGACATTAAGGGCTCCTAAGACTCAAAAACATAAATAAAGAGCAAGAAAAAATTTTAAATGACTCGAAAAATTTAAAATTTAAACACTAAAACTAAAAACGAAAAATAAACAAATTTAAAGACTCAACTATCATGTAAATCCCTCCCCCACACTTAAATCCTACATTGTCCTCAATGTATAACAAGATATAGCATGCAACATAGAATCGAAGCATAGAGAATGAAATTCACAAAAACACTAAACATCGGTTTAAATTAAGTAAGAAATTCTCCCCCTTGTAGACCTCCCAAACTTTGCTCATCGCGGAACTTGCTGGATGTAGGCACCGGCCCCCAAGGTTCTAAGGCCTTGGTCTTCTCATCAAAGATCATACCAACATGCTTGAAGATAAAACAAAGTACTGGACTGTTCACAAAGAATGTCCCTGATCAGTTCGGCTCTGTTCCAGAAGTTTCTGCTCTGACCTCGCTCCATTAAAACTCGAATTCCCGGCTCATCCGAACTCCAAATCCAGTTCTGTAAAAAGATTCAGAAACTAGACTCGTAGATCTTTCCATCCATATATAATACATGGCGTAATTCCAAAGGAGCTGAGATCCGTGCACGTTCCAAGTCACTGGACTGCACATCTCAAACCAGACTAATCAAAAATTTCAAACGTAATAAAACCAAATTATTAAAAACTGAAAATCTTACTAGAAAATAACCAAAAGGGTGTTGCAAAAAGGTGCAACTCAACTACAAAAACCAAAGATAGAAATGAACGAAAACCTAAGCCTTTGGCTACCAAACCGAAATGAAAGGGTTGCCTCCCTTTAGAGCGCTTCTTTTTACGTCCATTGGCTAGACGGTTTATTATGTCTCCCCTAATCCTCATTAGCGAATGCGGTCTCCATGTCCAGGTTGTCCTCCCAACCTTCGGCAAGCTCAGCATCATCATAAGGGTAGTATGGTGAGGCAGGTGGAGAGTAGGAGCGGCGAGAGTTTCCCTCGTCATCATCCGTGACATTACTATGGTTGTCACCGGACTCTTGGTCACTCTCCTCTATGTACTCATTCGGATCTTCCTCATCCTCATTGTCACCATACATGTCTTCATCAGCTCCGACATTGGGCATTCCTTCATCACCGCCATCATCATGGCCATCGTCATCATCTTCATTGTCGTCCTCAATGGGGTCCTCTTCATCATCCTCATCCTCTTCTTCCTCTTCGACCACAAACCTTGGGAAGTGAAGGACGCTATCCAACTCATCATAGAGGAAGTGGACATCATCCTTCATCTCCTTAATTACCTTGGCTTGATCATCTTGCTTTGCAAGTATCTTCTCCATACAGTCAAGTAACTTTTGCATTGTTTCGGCCTTCTTCTTCTTTTGTATGGTCTTGGTGGCAGCCAAGCATTGATTGGACGGTTTGGGCAGCATGGAAGGTTGAGGGAAAGTTGATGGATGTGGCATAGGGGTTTGAGAAGTCAGCTCAGCAATTGAAGCTCCACTATTCGGTCCGCAACACACACACTTGGCGAGCTCGGCCGTAAGAGAGTCTACCCTAAATAGGGTGTCCTTGACTTTGGCCGAGACTTGATCTTCAGATGGTTGGTGGTGCAGTTCCTCGTAGTATTGGCGTGGTGCTACCTCCCTTCGCTCTTGGTTAAGCAAATGTTGAACATATTTGCGCGCGGGAGTGTTAGCGGGCCGCCGGTCATTTGAAAAATCAGCTACTAACTTCATTCCATTTGGTGCATCCGCAATTGACGGTATAAGCCGGAACTCAGCAACGAAACTCCTCTTCAACTCGTCCCACGTTGTGGTGCTATGGTCAAGGTCCTCAAACCATTGGAGTGCTCGCCCTCGCAAGCTCATGTGCAGCAAGATGATGCACACGGCATCCTTGTTTCCATTAGTCCCTCTTACTCCAACGCCTTCGATTGTTGAGGTGGTCTCGATCACAAAAATGTGCGTCCCCGGTTGCTGCGTTGTGTCTCCATTGAATTTCGGTATCTTGTCAAGTATTTCTCCGTCAAAGTAGACAAGCATCTCGAGTGCATTAGCTATGGTAATTGGGGTAGACATCTGAAAACTTAAATGCAAGTTAGTAACAGTTAAGAGTTAAGAAACACAAGAATTAAAATGAAAACCAAAGACTCTACACGTCTGCAAAATCTTAAGCATAAACTCATTTTAACGATAGGTATCGACATGTTAGTTTAAAGACAAGGTTAGGGATCGAAATTTTATAGATTCTCAAATCCGAATTCTTGCAATGCAACAAAGTGGCGTGCGGCCTAAGTATAGAGATTGAGACATGCGCAACTCCGTGGTTTCAAGAGTTTTACTCGGCCAGGTAGACGTAGTAGGCTGGTAGGACTCGTAATTTGACTGTAGGGACAAAACCCTTGCAGTCATGAGATCCAATTTATGTTCCCAGGTACTTTAACTCAACCTAGACACCGAATAATTCCCCTTACTCAGCTGAGAGTCATTCATGTGTTCAATCAATCGACAAATGTTAATAAGGATCTAAGAGAACCCTATTAACACTTGCGACTTTACCTATCCACAATGTGCATTCCAATAACCCAAATCTGAAAATAAATAAAACAAACGAGTTAGTTAGATAAACAACAAGAAAATTAAATTGACTCAAATGCGAGAACTTATCACAAGTCCCCGGCAACGGCGCCAAAATTGACGCGAGCCTCCGGGGCGCATATATACGAGATACACGAGCAACAGGGGCCCGACGCAATTAAACCCTCTTTTGTGTAGATGTAGCATAAAGTAAATGGGGTATCGTTCAGTCCGGAGACTCGTGGAGGGGTCTCTGCATCTAGAGTCGCTTAAAAGAGATGTTAGTAAACAAAACATAAATAAATATTAACAAATATACACTTGGCACAAATCATTTAACGGGGGTTTTGATTTGGGGTTTCTAACATCCTAAAACAATAAATAAACACACGCACACACACTATATACACGTGACCGACTTCAACCAATCCATCCAAATAAATCATTCCAGAATAATGAACATGCAATTAATTACTTCAAATGCGTAACGGAAATATTATCATGCTTTGCGAAACTAAGTCCTAAGATACACCCGTCGAGGACATGCACTTAATCGGTTTTCCTTAACAGTTACTAGGTCAGAACGTCTAGGCCTAGAGCATCTCATAAATTAAACACATAATGCCACGAGCAACTTACATGCAAAATCTACAAGTCATTAAGATGAAAACGGACTTAAACAAATTACTAAGTTTACAAACGTTGCCTAACTTTTCACATGCAAAGCACTTATCTCGGCCACTACGACATGGCCTTCACCACAACGGAATACTTCTAAACACGAAATAAACCTCTAGCACTACTAACCTGCAGAGTTAGTAATCACTTACGCACTAGATAAAGCTTTTAACACAAACCATAATATTAGAACCGAAAACACAAGATCATAAATAATTAAACTACACATTCAAATATTCTGGAAATTCAAACCCTCATGACTCAAACATCATTCGAATTTATAAAGAAAACATAGGAGTTCATGCACGAATTCGAAACCAAAGAAAACAAAACAAAAACAACGAAGAACCATTACAATTGGAATCGGCAAAGAGAGGCCAACTAGTTGTCGATTGCAAGGCTTTGGACTCGGCTGCTACTCTCCTCCTTGGCTCGGCCTTGGGGCAGAGGTCTTGACTCCTTAGGGCTCCTCAAGTGGTGCGACGGCAAGAGAAAGAGAGAGAGAACTTTTCAGAATTTTTCTGGATTGTGAAGTGGTGAATTCCTCTCTTCTAGTCCCTCCTATTTATATTGAATTGGTGAAACCCTAGCATTGCCGCAACCCTTGGATCTCTCTTGATCTTGTGGCTGAAAACAAGTCCTAATTACACAAGAGATCTCCACAAAATCGGTGGGATTCTCTTCTAGTTATAATAGGATTCTCCTTCCTTAATTTTCTGATTTTATCTTCTTGATTCTTCCACAATCTTCCATTAATTTCTGAATTGGACTTGGACTTATTTTCCCTTGAATTATGGACTCCAAAATCGGCCAAGAAGTCCATGGATTGGGCTTTTATTTGCACGGCAACAAGCTCTCCTAGTTGGATTAGGATTTGACTTTTTCTTCTTCGATTCCTTGTAGAAACAGGATTTCCTATTTGAAAGAGGTTTCCATGTCGACACAGGATCTCCATGATGAAATGGGAATCCTAGTTGAAGTAGGATTCCTCGAGCAAATAGAATTCTTCGTAATTTCTGCGACTTAAGCTCCTTTTCTTTGTTTGTGCGCAAATGACTCCTATAAGATAAAACATGTTAAAAATGGCATTATTAAGGAAATAACATAGCTAAATAGGGTAGGAAAATATACTAAGAACATGGCATTTTATGCCTCTATCAACGCCTTTTGTCTTAGGCAAATAGATATTTTGTCGGCGTAGCAGGTCTTCAGCGACAAATACTGTTCCGTCTGTATAGTGTGTCTTGGGCGACGAATTTCATCTCTTAGCCGACAGATTGTTCCCCCGACTAAGATATTGAATTATTACCTCACAGAGCGAATATATTTTTTCCGAATCCATTTGTCTTAACCGATAGACTAAACACATCATTTAACACTTCCTGCCTAGAAGAAACATACTGAAGAGTCCCCCCCCCCCTAGCGTAGAAGAAACATTCTGAAGAGTCCCCCTCCCTCCAATTGGTATGCATGTAACTATTTTAATTCAACTATTTTCTTCATTTAGACATATTTTCCAGCGACTTTACAGGCGGTCTAATTACTGTATTTTTTGATGCATGCATGAGATCGATATATATGTGTGTGTGTGTGTATATGTATATTTGATAGTGTATATACATCATAAATATATGTTTGTACGTACGTACATATATATATGTTTTTGTGTATGTGTTCGTGTAGATATATATATATATATATTAATATGTTAATTTGTATGTATAATTTGTGTGAATTAATACGTATAATATGTTTGTATAATTAATATATGTATGTATAATATGTTTGTACGTATAATATGTGTGTATAATAAAAATATATCTTTAGCTTTTGTGTGTATATATGATTAATAATTATTATGTGAATAATATGTTTATCCATTCAAATTTTTGTTTTCATGGAAATCATTTGTGTATTTAAATGATGATAAAAATTAAAATGATGAATTATGTAATTAAGAATTATAATATTCTTATACGTACATACATTCATCAATATATTAATTATACGTTACTCTTAGAAATCTCGTTCGAGAACCATTATGTTACGACTGTGTCTCACATAATGCATGATTTTCGAATTGTCTCATATTTGTTGACAACTATATTTTTGTTTTCTATTATTATAGTGTACAACATAGACAAGAGCTGAATGCAATTAGGAAGAATGTCCCCTCTTTATATGCAAGGTATTTTTGAGTTTCTTGAGTTTGTGCGTCTACATAGTCCTCCAGACAAAGTTATTCACATATGTCCGTGCAATAAATGTCTCAATCGGAAACCAGTAACAATTCAAGAAATGTATTCTCACTTGGCACTATATGGTATTTGTTCTAGTTATATCACATGGACATGACACGGCGAAAATCAAGTTCAAATGCCTACACTTGCATAAATTTAAGCACAACATAATCAACAGACAGGATCTTCCAATGCTAGTTACATGGACCTTGCTGTGATGAACCTCTTAAATGATGCCTTCCCGTTCGCCGCCTTAGGATATCAGGAAAATGTTGTTTATGACAACGTCCCTGACACCTTCCCTAATGTCTCCCACGTTGACTATATCAGTAATTATGATAAGTACAACAAGGTTGTACGGGAAGTACAAATCCCATTGTATCTTGGCAGTGAGCATACTGTTTTGGGTACCATCATGGAGCAAATGAGGATAAAAAACAAGTGGGGAAAGGCTAACGTATGTTTTGATGAAGATATGGCCCTTATGAAGAAAGTGCTTCCTAAATATAACAGTTGTCCAGCTGATTTCGATGAGGTAAAAAACATGTTGGCTGACCTTGGTCTTGAAGTCCAGAAAATAGACGCTTGCGTCAATAACTGTATGTTGTATTACAAAGAAAAGGAGGCGGAAGATAAGTGCTCACACTGCTATGAGCCAAGGTATAAAACAACTTCCATTTCATCTAAACAGAAGAACCGACCCATTCCTACGAAGGTTTTTCGTTACTTCTCGATGGGTCCTCGCTCGTCTGCAGCGTCTGTACATGTCTTCACATACGGCCAAACATATGAGATGGCACCAGGCAAGGCACCAAGGAGATGAGAGGATAGATCCGGATAATCTCACACATCCCGCAGACGGGGAGGCTTGGAAGCACTTTGACTATTCTTTTCTTGAATTTGCTGGAGACTGTCGAAATGTCAGACTTGGACTTGCAACAGACAGGTTCAATCCTACTGGAAACATGAATTTGTCTTACATCATTTGGCCTATGATAGTATTTCCGTACAATCTACCTCCCAACATGTGTATGAAGAAATAGTACAATTTTCTTACGCTTATGGTTCCATGGTCGTATTCTCTAGGAAAGTGCTTGGATGTGTACATGAGACCATTAATTGACGAGCTGCAGGAATTATGGGAAAATGGACCTTTTACTTTTGATAGGCATGGTCAAACTTCATTCATGATGAAAACAGCTCTTATTTGGACGATCAGTGATTATCCAGCTTACGGAATGTTGTCTGGCCAACAAACTAAAGGGTACAAGGCTTGCCCAGTATGCTTAGATGACATCAATTCTAGTCGTCATACCGACAAAATTTGTTTCTTGGGATCTCGTAGGTGGCTTGAGAACATCCCATAAGCTGAGGCATTTGACAACATCACGAGTGGCGGTGGGATGCTGAGGCATTTAATAGGACTGACGAGCATAATCTGAAACCCCTAAGGAGGTCTGGCGAGTGGATTTTGGAGAGGTTTAATCAGCACTAGTTCAGATATTTAAGCACCAATAAAGATGTAACCGACTTGAATCCTCCCATGCCTGATGAGTTTAAGTATTGGACGCACAAAAGTGTATTCTTTGAATTGCCTTATTGGTCGACTTTGAAAATCAGACACAACTTGGACGTCATGCACATAGAGAAGAATGTTTGTGACAACGTTCTTGTAACAATTCTGAATCTCAAAAATAAGAACAAGAACACCCCCAAATCCCATGTTGTTCTTAAGAAAATGGGTATATGCTCTAAGCTATGGCTAGTAGAGAACAAAAGAACAAAAAAAGCCATAATGCCTCAAGCAGGCTACACAGTCCATCCTCAGAAGAAGGCGAAAATGTTTCAGTGGCTTTATAACGTTAAGTATCATCATGGGTATGCAGAGAATATCGCGCGATGTGTTAAGAAGGGGGAAAATAAAATTACTGAGTTGAAGACTCATGACTGTCATGTTTTGCTGCAACGTCTTCTTCCCGTTGTCATTAGACCGTATTTGCAGAGTGATGTGGCTGACACGTTTGTGACTTTGTCAAAGTTCTTTCAAAGGTTCGCTAAAGAGGTTAACAAATCTGATGTTTGGTCATTGTAAGAAGATATTGTGTACATCATGTGCAAGCTGGAAATGATCTTTCCCCCAATTTTCTTTGGCATCATGATTCACCTCATGATCCACCTTCCTGAACAAGTGTTGCTTAATAGTCTGGTACAGTATACCTGGTACTATCCAAATGAGAGGTATGTACTCATATTTATTCTAATTAATCATCCCCTCAAATTAAGATAATTTTTTTTTGTAAGAGAATAAATATATGTTTTGCAGGCAACTGGGGGATTTCAAGAAGAAAAACAAAAAGAAACGTTTCCCTGAAGGGTCGATCACAACGGCATGCTGAGCGTAACTTACTGCAGCGCTTATCTCAATGATAAAGACAGAGTGGGGGAAACGTCTGGAGCGGGTAGTAGCCAACAATTCAATATATCAGTTGTTTCCAACGATGTTCAACCATATGACAGATTAAGTAATTCTGAAAGATTAAGTAATGTTGAGATCAAAGAGGCTCATTGGTATGTCCTTCAACATTGCGACTAAGCCGAGCGGTACTTTCAGTCCCATTTGGAAAGGCAGGATGATAACGAAGTCATACACAAGACAGATTTTCCTGATTACTTTCATATTTGGGTACATTTCTATCTCTATATATGATGTTACATAAATTTAATATATGTCATTTTTTGATGTTACATAAAGTAATAACGTTGCTCTTAAAATTGTTATAGATGATGCACATTCTACAACATTTTCATGATCCTTATGACCCGGTTTTGCACTTGTTGGCTAGAGGACCCCAAAGCCACAGAGTTTGTGCTGGAAATTTTGTGAACGGTGTTAAGTTTGTGACGCCAGAACGAGATGAAGGCCATGTCACCCAAAACAATGGAGTAATGGTTGAGGGTCTGAGTTTCAACTACTACAGGGTTCTTGTCAGTGTCATCGAACTCATCTATGACAAGGATATGTCAGTCGTGTTGTTCAAGTGCAAATGGTTCAATACTGACCCAACCAGACAAAGAAGTATAGTTCTGGATCGTGGCTTGTTATCAGTGGACTCAAACAGTGTATGTTATGAGAATAAGCCGTTTATTCTTGCCACCATGGTGAAACAAGTGTTTTATCTTGATGATAACTAAAACAAATCTTTTCTTAGATGAGCGATGGATTCAAACCGGTAAACAGAGGTTTGCAAGGAAATTAAGACAAGGAAATTAAGTAAAATACATTCTTCTTCATTGCCTTCAAAAGAGTTACACATGCAGCAGCTTATATTGTATAGGAGAAAGAGTCAAGCTAGGACCTACATACTTTCAGCTATTCAAAGAACCTGCTTGACAGATAATAAGACTATGGGGTACAATTAGTCCTAATGCTGATTTAACCGAACAAAAAAATGGTTAAGGAGGTTTGATCGCATCAATGAGAAGTAGGTTTTACCAGAAAATTCTCACCTAGGCTTAAGCCCAGGTGAGCCTGGGCTGGATCCGCCAGTGCTTCCTTCCTTTATGATCGGTTCCGGCCGGTCGACTCCGGTTCACAAACCCTATGTTGGAGAGGAAAGATCCCACATCAGGAAATGGATAAATAAAATACAACTTATAAGTGGATGGATCATATCCAATTGTACCGAGGCCTTTTGTGGTTAAAACCCAACACCTTAAAGGTGGTTAAGTTGGGATAATATCGGTACAATAGTGATCCATGGGCCATGCTTGTCCCTGTTCTAGTTAGCAATACCCCCAAACTTAGATATTGCTAGTCCTCAAGCAAAACAAGAAAACTAAACACAAACCTAACGCCTTCCAAACATATCAGAGAACTATAATGCCCACACATATGGTCAATTAAGATTCAAACAGTCACAATATTAATTCACAACCTCACTTAAAAACTAATCCATTTTGATAACCATCCTGCTCAAAATCTCATGTTTCAACTTGATTCCTCGTAAGGGTGCACTCCAATCTTTTCACTCATGATTTTCTGACTTTTGCACACATCCTATGTACGTGAGAGAGATAATATGTACAAAACAAATAGCTCACGTAAATAACAAGAATGCTCTTTATAAATATAATTGTTTAATCAGATTTCACGAACGATACCAGACATTGACCAAATGAAACCCAAGCCATAGGCTCATCTCCACACACAAATCTCCAACAGACCAGCTGCCATCCCCAATGATCAAATAGGACTTTGTTTCAGGTTGTAATGGGGCCAAAGGGTGTAGGGTTTCATGAAAGAAGGGATAAGGAAACACAAAGATCCTAAGGAAATTTAATAGAGCACTACAACGATGTCTCCTTGAGGCTTTGAACTTGAAATTTCATGAAGCAAGTAATCAGATTTTTCTTCTTCTTCTATGAGGCCAGATGTCACCGTTTTGGGCCTTTGCTTCATTCTAACCTTCCCAAGTACAACCAACAATGAATCAGATTCAAGGAAGCTAACTTTTTACATCTTTTAATTTTTTTTTTTCTTCCTTTTCTCTTTGGCTATGCATATTGTTTCTTCTTTTTTTTTTTCAACAGCCAACAATTTTATTTTTCCTCTTTTCCTTCCTTGAATCGATAAGTAGCTCCCCCAAACTTGCTTACAACAGTACCACCTTAACCACAATGAATCTCCAAATATATTGTGCTCCACTAATTCCTTAGGATAGGGTAAAGATATATCTACACTAAGCTCAAGGTAAAGAATTTGTGGTTTAGAAATAAACGGCTCAATGTAGGCTCAAAGGGTTAATCTAAGGGTAGCACAACTTGTGTGCAACAATAGGACACAAGCTTATTTGGCTTTGACGGTTAATCCTAATGCCTATATCCTTTCAGAGGTTCCATCATTTAACTGGCATAAAGCTTCGACAGGTGTGAAGACAAGTTCTAGCATTCTCTAGTTTCATTAAAGAGCTGTGGTCAATGACTAGTCAAGATAAAACGAAATGTGAAATCAACAAAACTTCATGTCAAGAAATAAGGATGATCTAAGCAATCACTCAGAAAAGAAAAGCACAAATAGGCTCAATAATCTCACATAAGGTTCAAATCAAGTATTAATGCAAAACAAATCAAGCATGATAATCATAAAAATCCATTAGCAATTATTTAAGGTTATGGATTAACACATGCTTGTTCTCATCTCATGACCATATCATTCCTGTAAAAGTTCTTACTCATCACAATGTTTGGAAGACTCCTAAGACACAACTGAAAATAAACCTAAAACTAGACTTTTTTTTTTATTATTATTAATTAAATTTTTTTTTGTTGAATAAAAGAACTTAAAACAAACCTAGAAATCACACAAACAAAAACAAAACACGAAATCCCCACCCCCAAACTTAAATTGAGCATTGTCCGCAATGTGAAGAAAAATCAGCACAGAACAGGGATTGCAACACAGCTTGCAATCCCGAAAAGTTGCAGAACAGTACAGTAACGAAAATAAGGGGATAAAACATGACCAAAACAACTAAAATCGGAAAATAACAACAAAAATAGGAGAAAAGAGATAGGAAACGTCCCTGGTATGAAGACAATAGAGAGGAGCACATTAAGAAGCCTTGTTCCATGCTGAACACGCATCCATCTTCTTCTAAAGGTCTTCGGGTTGCCTCCCGGAAAGCGCTAAGTTTATTGTCTTCAGCCAGACCATATTAAGCTCATTGTTGTGGAGGATCATTGAGAGGAACACGTTGCTCATTGGTGTCAAAAGTAGTCTCCAAATAAGGCTTGAGACGTTGACCATTCACCTTGAATGTAGAGTTGTTCCTTAAGTTCTGAATTTCAACTGCTCCATGAGAAAACACCTTTGTAACCACAAAAAAACCCATCCACCTTGACTTCAACTTCCCTGGAAAGAGTCTAAGTCGAGAGTTATATAGCAACACCTTTTGATTTGGCTCGAAAGTCTTTTGACGAATGACTTTGTCATGAAACTTCTTGGTGCGCTCCTTGTAAATCTTGGCATTCTCATAGGACTCATTACGAATTTCCTCCAAAATATTCTTGATTTCCCGGTTAGAATTAATTGGATATATAACTCCAACATCAGGAGGCTTCAAAATTTCATCTTGTTCAACTTCTTTCATTGGTGGATTCAAACGTCTTTGTGCATCACGTGTCGGCTTCACATTGTCAATTTGCAGCAGCTTCTTTTCATCCTCTTCACAAAGGTCTGAGGCAATAATAATTGGTAATGTCTCACTATCACCCAAAAATACATACTTCAAATGTTGGGGTAGCAGTTTGAGCTCTAGCTTTGGTGCTTGCTGAATAGAAGGCACAACTTTGTTTGTAGACAGAGGTAAAGGCTCAAATTGGTTCCACTTCCGTGGTTCAAGAATCGGTGCATCATTAAGAAGCTTTTCCAACTCATCAACTTCTTTCTTGGCATCAAAATCCATTAGCGCTTGTGTTAAGCATACCTCAAGAGGATCTTTATAAGAATTCAAAACAGAAGCTTCATGAGTAATAGGAGAAAAGGACTCAACCATAAAGCATTTACCATCATCTGAAGGACGTCGACTAGCTTCAAAGACTTTATACTCCACGGACATGTCACCAACTTTCATTGATAAACTACCATCCTTCACTCTTATCACCGTATCAGCGGTAGCCATGAATGCACGTCCCAAGATAATAGGCACTTCTGCTATATCAAAAGCATCTGGTTCAATTTCAAGAATGACAAAGTCTGCAGGCAATATGAACTTATCCACTTTCACCAACACATCTTCCACAATCCCTTTCGGTCGCTTGATTGATCGGTCTGCAAATTGCAAAGTCATGGATGTAGGTTGCAAGTCACCAAGCTTTAATTTCAGAAACAATGAGTATGGCATCAAGTTGACACTAGCACCCAAATCCATCAAAGCACGCTCAAAGTGATGATCACCAATGGTGCAAGGTATTGTAAAGCTTCCTGGGTCCTTCAACTTTGGAGGGAGTCTCCTTTGAATCACTGCACTAACCTCTTCTGACAACAACACCTTCTCATGATCTTTGAATCTCCTTTTGTTAGTGCATAAATCCTTCAAAAACTTTGCATAAGCTGGAATTTGTTGAATAGCATCAAGCAAAGGAATATTGATCTGCACCTTGCGAAATAATTCCATAATCTCAGACAAGTGACTATCTTTCTTTGGCTTCTTGAGCAACTCTAGATATGGAGGTTTAGGAACAAATTTAGACTCTGTAAATGGCTTCAAAGTCGTCACTGGACTGCTGGAAGTTGCTAGTTTCGGATCAGTCTTTCTGCCCGGGATGGAAACAGTCTTTTCAATCCTGGTTTCGGAGCTCTTCTCTGCTGATTCAGTAGCTACGGGGATAGCAGCAGTATCATCAATCCCTGTTTCGAACTCTTCTTGCTGCTCTTCTTTTGAACATCTTTTGAACCACGAACATTGGTATCAACTTTTTTCCCACTCCTCAACGTGATCACAACTTTCATAGTCTCATGCTTCTCAAATTGACCCCTCGGATTAACAAGAGGTTGGCTAGGGAAACGCCCTTGTTCTCTCTCATTCAAAGCATTGGCAATCTATCCAACTTGAACTTCCAACTTAGAAATAGCTTGAGATTGAACTTGCTGCTCTTTCTTGGTCTCTTGAATAGCTTGAAGCATCTGAGCATTGGACTTTTGAAATTCTAGCTGATTTTGTGCAAGTTGCTGCATAGTTTCTTCAAGAGATGGTTTTCTTTGTTCACTTGGCCCTTGATAATTCTGAATAGGAAGATTATTTCTTGGCATCTGCACATGATTGTTGTTGCTATAAGAAAGATTCGGATGTGGCCTCCAACCCGAATTATAGTTATTGCCAGAGAAATTATTCATTAGCCTTCCATAGTTATTCACCATGTTGACTTCCTCATCACCATGAAGTTCTAGACAAGCTTCTGTGGTATGTGAAAAACTTGAACACAAGGCACATGTCTCCTTTGCCGCCTTATTTAATAGCGGAGTAAGGCTCTTCATCTGTCTTGCCAAAGCTGCAACTTGCTCTTCTAGCTTGGTATTTGCACTAACCTCGTAAAGACCTCCTCTTTTAGGACCTGATGCATAAGGCTCATACTGCTGCGAATTCTCACTTATAGTCTCAAAAGCTTGAATTGCTGCTTCTGCTGTCTGTCCCATTAAGCTTCCACCAACTGTAGCATCCACCATACTTCTGTTTTGAGAGTTCAAACCTCTATAGAAAAATTGAGCCTTTTGAGGTTTGGTAAATCCATGGTGAGGACACCTCACAAACAAATCCTTGTAACGCTCCCAACCCTCATAAAAAGGTTCTCCATCAGGTTGACGGAAATTAAAAATTTCTGTTTGGAGAGCATTGGTCTTTGTAGCAGGGAAGAATTTCAACAAGAACTTCTTAAGCAAATCCTCCCAAGTATTGATGGTATTAGGAGGAAGAGAACTCAGCCACTTTCTTGCCTTGTCTTTCAAAGAGAATGGAAAAAGCCTCAAACGAATCTGCTCATCTGATATCCCATACTTGAAAGTTTCACATATGTCTTTGAATTCCTCCACATGGAGATAAGGATCTTCATTTGTCTTCCCGTAAAAATTAGGTAGGCTCTGGATTGTTGCTGGTCTAATCTCAAAACGCACCCCATCAGGAATAGGAGCCACAACGATGCAAGATGATGTTGTGAGTGCAGTAGGAGCAGTGAACTCCTTCAATGCTTTCGTCTCCTCATCTGCCATTGCACCTTGAACTTGAGCTCGCCCTTGCCTCAATAGTCTTCTACGAGTTCATTCAATCTCTGGATCGTAGACAATGAGCTCTAAATTATGAGATCGACGACCTTGCATAAACCAAATTCAAACCTATAAGAAAGACAAACCAACAAAATCAGAAAGAATAAAAAGAAAAAGAAAACAGAAAATAAACAAAAATTAAGTATTGTACAACTGACAAATCAAATTGAATTAACACAATCCCCGGCAACGGCGCCAAAAACTTGTTGTATGTTTTAATATAGTACTCGCAGGTGCACGAACCGCTTATAGAATAGAAGTGCAAGCACGAGGTCGTTCCCTCTAAGGATTGATTAGAACAACTTATTATGCCAATTATACTACACCTAATGAAATAACAATATGATTTTATGATGTTTGGATTGAAAACAGAAAATAAAGTAATAAAACTGAAATTAAAGACAAGAGAACAATGAAATTTCTAAGAGTTTAAGAACAGATTATAAAGATGCTAAAGCATTGAATCCACCACCTAATACGCCTACCCTTCTCTCTAGTTGATAGCAATTGAACTCCCTAGATTGCATGCTAAAGATTTTCGTACATAAGCCTTATTGATCCCGGACATATGCCAAAGTTCTTCTAAACAATGAATTCTAACTTATTGATCCCGTATAGAACTCAAGTAGTCAAACTATAATCTACTTTACGTTATGATCAGGTTCAAGTAAAACATGTTCAACTCCATTAAGCACAAAAGAACTAGGAAATCATGTAAACAAGAATATCGACTATGATCAAGCACTTGTATTCTTAACTTACAACTCTCTAATCACAAGATTAAATAAATCCTTTGGAACCCTAGAAAACATCTACTCTCGATCAAGCCTCATGTTTTCAAACCAAATAACTAATAAACAAAACCTAGGTCTTATTGATCCCGAGCAAAGATTTTGAATAAAAGTTCTATTAAAACGGTGATTGAGAATTTAACATAGCAATCCATTGAATCAAAGCAATCAACTAAAGAAATAGAGTAACCATATATACTAGGGGCTTCATCTCAGCCCTAGCTAGAAGTTTAGAAATTCATAGATAAAGAAAACATGACTAGAAATAAAGATAGCATGGAAGAAACAATGGAAGAGATAAGAACTCGGGTTGAGCAATGGTGAAGCTCTGTTCTTCTTTTCCTCTGCGTTCCTTGCTGCCTCTCTGTTCTGCCGTCTCTCTCTCTGTTCTGCCGTCTCTCTCCTCCTCTTTAACGTGCTTAGGGTTCTCTTTTATTCTTCTTGAAATCCCAATTGATTTGGGCTTTTTAGTCTCCTTGTCCACTATGGAATAGCTTTCTTCTCTCCAAATAACACAAGGTTATTATTGTCAATGCAAGAGTAACCTTCCAAATATGTTAGCCACGTTCAGCCCCTTTACTTGTAGTATTAAGATTGATGGACTTGGACTTCACAAATTGGAATCATGAGAAGAAACACAAAATTCGTCAGAATCTGCCTCCACGCGCTGCGTTCACTCAAACCTTCATAACTTGCTCTAGAAAAATGCAAATTCACTTCCGCAAAATTGCTCAGAAAGCTAACATCCGTAGCTTTCCAATGATGTATGGCTCGCTTCCAGATTCCTTGAGAGCAGGTACAGTTTAATCCTCAAAGTTGACGCACAGCAGAGCAGTTTGTGGATCACTTAGCTCCAAATTGTCTTTTTCTCCAACTTAACCTACAAAACATAAAAACCAAGTAAATGACTTACAATTGACAAGAACTAAGCATATAATCATGTATCTAAGGGTATAAAAATGTATGAAATATGAATCTATCAGGCCGGTCGACTCCGGTTCACAAACCCTATGTTGGAGAGGAAAGATCCCACATCAGGAAATGGACAAATAAAATACAACTTATAAGTGGATGGATCATATCCAATTGTACCGAGGCCTTTTGTGGTTAAAACCCAACACCTTAAAGGTGGTTAAGTTGGGATAATATCGGTACAATAGTGATCCATGGGCCATGCTTGTCCCTGTTCTAGTCCCTATCCCACCACTTCCACCAATTTTATTTTGTGATGTAATGCTGAAGTATATGTTTAACTAAATTGATTGCTTTGGTGTAAAACTTTCTAACATACCTCATTTCCTCATGCATGCTCTCTATATCAAAGAATCTTAACTAGAGCTAGAGGACACACAATCCAACACTACGGGAAGGCCGCACATACTATATCCATGCCTGCGAGAAGCCTCAATTATATTGGAAAACAATTCAAACTCAGTGTGCTAAGTCGCTTGGAAACCTTGGTGAAAGGGACTGCATGGTCTGTATATGAATATCTAGACCTCTTTAATAAAGATATATATGTCGGCATTGACATAAGCAGCAATGATAATTCCAAACCCATATTTAAGAGCTAGGCATCATAAAGCACCAGAAGCACCAATTTTGCAAAAGTGGAAATAGTACCACATCGATCATGTCTCAATATTATCAAACTCTTTGTGACGGAGGCCGTACCAAGTCTCCACCAAGAACGTGGGAAACCAGTGTGGTGCTACTGCTGGCTCTTTTGTCTTTGTGGGGAGCAAGGTTGGCCCCCGTGTGTGATCATCTGAGGTTCAAATAGGGTCTCTTTGCTAATTTGAAAGTTTAATACTAGGGGCTAATCAAAGAATTAAGCATCTTTGATTATTAGTCTGTCCAAGTAAATCTAATTGATTAGCGTGATACAAAGATGCATTATGGATATGCATGTGTGCTTAAAGCAAATCTTTATTGGATAAATATATGAACAAGTTGATTAAGAATGTTTGAGTGCAGAGGCTAAAGTTCACTTACAAGTTAATTACTAAAGGACCAAAGGCATGTAGATTTTGAGTAGACATAATTTTGTCTTCGATCAACATCTTTCTTTGATTTGTTTCGAGTTAGATGCTCCTAAATCCTAATCTTGTAAATGTGCTATGTTAACGGAGTTACCGAAGTTAAGAGTTTGTCTACTATACAGATGTGTATATATGATATACAAACTTTAAAAAGTGGTCCACTAGCTCACTTCTATTCAAGAGCATACAAAAAGTATTTTGAGGGAATAAAATTGTTATTTTACTATATTTTTAAACAGTGATAGTTATATACTTCGTTTGTATAGTATACAAATTTATATACTAGAATTTTCCATATATATATATATATATATATATATATATATATATATATAGACACACATATAAGATAGACATGCATCACAATTGTACACAAATCGTTACCATGAGTATATATGCAAGTACTAAAACCTTCAGTAGCTAGCCAATTAGTCTAGTTTCAAACTACACGAATGTTTTAAAACCAACTAGACAGTTTAAGCAACTCTAAAGCTAATTAATTACTAGCCAAACTACATATCTCACACAAATCTTCAATTACGGATCATTCAACTAGCAGCGTACATATTTGTATATATTTGTTGTTTCAGTCTTGTACAAGACTCATAATCAATTATTTGCATGACAATATATGAATACAAAAGTATGTTTATCATTCAACTCGACCAATTCAATAATTAATCACCAAATTTTTAAATTGTCACTCTGAGTTGTTTATATATAATATATATATGATGAAGGATAAAGTGTGGAGACAAAGAGAAAAACCCTGTGGGAGAAAAACTGAACATTGATCGTAGGAGAAAAAGAGTACAACGCACCCTTCATATTTGATAGTGACATGTATGTATGTGCTGGACTCCTCCTGAAGTTCGCACCTCCCCCTGATCTTTATATCAATTATATGGCTCTTCCTGATTCTTACTAATCACGGAAGTTTCAACAACTTAATATGACCATGCTCTTTAACATGTCTTCAAATGTGGCATTGAGTAATGATTAACTAAATCATACCGTATTGTCCTTAAACATGATCTTTAACATGTCTTCAAATGTGGCATTGAGTAATGATTAACTAAATCATACCGTATTGTCCTTAAACATGATCTTTTCCAGTTAGATCTTGAGGGAAAGGCCACTTGTGAACTCAAAACATAAGTTCGTGCAAGAAATTAGATTTCCGCACAACATGACCTTCAGTTACTAGAACAGCCGTAACTTCCTCTAGGAAATATATATGAACGAACCGTAAATGATTTTGGAAACTAGACTCATTTAGCTTTCCAGCCGTATATTACACACATTCTGGTTCATCAGGAGCTATTCACAAAGTCCGGTCGAAGTTGACTGTTTTGCCAAAATCAGATTCTCGGACAGATTCATCATACTTTACGAAAACGGCCATAACTCACTCAATATGATATCTATGATCAAATGGTTGGTTCCCCTGGAAAGTAGACACATAGACCTTTCCAATGGTACTAATTTCACCATTTTCCAGTGAGTGAGATTTCCTGTATATCCCGTGGAATTTGATCTACAAAACTTATCAGATTTCGCTTTTGATGTGTCTTTCTTATGTAGGGATAGAATAAGGCTCAACATTTCATACCATTACGTATTGAAAAAGGAGTTACTGCCATTACATTGGCATTGCGTGGGCTCATAGCTACACTTAGCTTTTACAACTTTTCATAACGAATGAGATGCATTTCAATTCCTTTAACAAACGTGTGCTCTTGTGGTCTGAAGCCACTTGATTCGGATGAATGAAGTCCGTTTAAGACCTTCATATATATCTCTGTTCCTATAGAGATGTTATTATAACCACATTCATAGGCTGCATGTTCAATTATTCGGAAACTACCAAACTGACAAAGTAGCAGTGCGTATTAGTGAGAGACCTTGCGTCATAAGGTGAGTCTAAGCTCTTGTTCTCAATACGCTATCTAACAAAGACATAGTTGATAGGGTTTAGCTTACGGTGTCGACATCACATGCCCAAGGACCTATCTCTTTGTTAATGCTGGATCACATCTTTCCATTAGGCCAATCAACTAAATTGATATCCATCAACGAAAGGTGATTCGATAGTACTCATTATTCCACGTCTTCATGTACACTAGTGTAATACTTGTATCTCTATATGGATTGGATTTGACATTGAGGCGTCCCCAAACGATAATCACAATTTAGACTTCATGAGACAGATTTGAGTATCATTAATCAATTGATCAAGTTGTGTCAAGCTCGTTTTCTTCCTAGTGCGAGAATGTATCGAACCTAAGGGCCTCTCTCCTTATGGGGAGCCACACGGCCTTGTGACACTAATTTTGCCACCATTTCACCATATATGGTGATGGCGTCAAGACCAACACCTTTTGGTCACGCCATGTCCTTTTGTAGGACATCAATCCTTGCAGACATATTTACAGCATATGATCTCGTCATTTTAACACTTTAAGCATTTGGGATTAAGATGAGACTTAGTGGGGACAAACCACGATAATTCACGTCGTTCTACTTGAACACTTGTGTTCTTATCTCCCCCTAACAGCGGGAATATTGTCTCATCAAAATGACAATTCACAATTTAGTGGTGAATGAGATCGCCTGACAAGGTTTCTACATATGTGGATTATAGGTGGAGGTTCATATCCAACCGAAACTTATTCATCTCAAATGACCCATCATTGTGCACAGTGGCATTGCGATTTAGCACCTAGAAATAACATCTAGCCGAGCTCAAGTATTGGAGATCCGTTTCAATTCTGCCAAACTCAATGATTGCAATTTCGTGTCAATCCTAGTACACAGTCACGAGCTGTAGTACGATAATATTCAATAATGGTGGGTCGTATGTGAATAGTAAAGTTGTATTGCATAGCCCCAAGACGCAATAGAAAGATTGGTGCGCATCAATAATGTTCGAACGACAAGCTAAAGTTGCATAGTCGTAGCCTCGGTGAGACCGTATTGCATGTGAACATGGGGTACATGACATTTCAAATTACATCCCAATACACTTCTTTAAAGAATAGGTAGTGAGCCTGTAGAAGTATAAGCAACATAAGCAGTAGATAATAGTGTAACATGCGACCAGTGTGATAACACTTCAACCAACACCATAAAGCATAAAAAGGTGTCCGCAAGTTGGTTGTATCTATCTATATAGTTTGATGTAAGAATGAAATGTTCACTTTTGTGTCATTTTTAGCATAAGAGGGTCTCACTCCTAATTTAGCTAAAGAATAGGCTTTCAAAACGAGCAATGAACATTGCAGAGGGCCAATGCGATATCGAGGGAAGGCCGGTGCACCTCAATTACTTGAGGAACTGACCGGACGGACTTCAAGAAGTTGGAGTTGTATTCGAGTGACGTCAATGTCCCCAGGGTCACCACCATGCTTCATGGTAATGCTAGATCTCGAATGTCTTCATTTTGTGTGGAAGAATAGATGTCCATGAGAAAATCTCAAAATTTAGACCATCTCTTCCAGGATGACAAATTTGGTCAAACCAAAGCCTATATGAGTCGGTGTCTCAAATATCATGTTTGGCAACAATATGGGATTTGATATTCAAATCATAGTGACATACAGTCCACTAGATTGACTCATAAACTTCTCCAAGATGCGCTTTAGTCCGCATTCATGAGAAGGTATACACAAAAGAATTCTTGCTCATTCTCACAATGTGTTTTCAAATGAAAACTATTAGCATGAATGTCTTTATAGCTCAACATGGTTTAGTTGCCTCTCAATGCATAGATGACATCTGTGACGTTGATTATGGTGCTACGAGGCATCAAGATTCAAGCTAAATCGCGTCCTTGAATGACCGGTATGATTTAATCATTGTAGTCACAAAAGATTTACACGAGCACAAAATCCAAAGATAGTTGCCGGTTTCTTAGAATGTTGTGGATAGTTCCACTATCTGCGAAGTACTCAATGTCTCGATGAGACATATCTACAAGAAAGAGTAGATATGCGAGTTAATAGTTCCACTTGAACCATTTATAATGATTGAAAAAAGCTACGAAAAGCTGCAATCCCGAGAGTGCATAAAAATTTCCGCGCAGAATGACCTTTGCGCACTAAAACAGCCATAACGTCTTCATTAAAATAGATATGAACGAACCGCGAAACGTTCTGAAAACTAGACTCGTAGAGCTTTCCAATGATATAAAGCCCACTGTCTGGTTTGTCCGGAGCTATTCACAAAGCTCAAACGAAGTTGACTGTCCAGAAGGGACATATTGTTGTTTTTTGCAGAATTGGCATGTGCGAAGCTATGAAGCTTGCATGTGGCATGTAGGCTTTTGCCTTAACCAAAAGTGAAGTGTGTATGATCAAAACCAAGTCATTTCGGTCGTTCTAAGGTCGTAAACTCCATGACTAGTTAGCAAAAGCTCTTTGACATGAACATAAACTAACTCAGAGGACCTAGAAGATTCGATCATGATGATAATTTTCCGGTTTTGATAAGTCTTCAACGTCTTTTGCAAGACGACAATTAGTTTAATAGCGTAGGGGGATCCAAAATCAAAATATTTCGGTAACTCTAAGTTAGTATGACCAGGCATGTCTGTGGAGGGTCGGTAGAGGCACACTTGAAACTACTATCTCCTTAATTTCGGACAATTCTAAGACATCACACTGAGCTTGGATGAGCCTAGTTGAACAATTGATGATGGAAAATCCGCTATAGGGTAGAAGACTTAACCAGAAACACGTTGGCGATCCTCCTTGAGGATTCAAGGCCGTGCGTCATCTTCACTTGGAAGAGACCAAAACGACACAATTTAACCATGTAGATTGTAAATATGTCATGCTTTTAAAGACGATGTAAAAATGTACATCTTGTTTGTAAATCAATATGAACCATAAGAGGAGAATAGTTTCATAACTTCGAAAAAATTCTCAAGACATTCATTATTGCTAATGTGAGTACATCGAGGTCACAAACAATGTTTTTAATGGTTTGTCATTCGGATTGATCACACAAAATCTTAAAAAGTCGCAAATTGATCAAACACAATTCGGAAAAAGGCCTCGGATTGATCAAACACAATCCGGTGATAGGTCGGGGTTGATCATACACAACCCGAACAAGGAAAAAAGAGTGATCAAACACACTCTTGACATGCGAATAAAATTCTGAGATTTTTGGTTCCTGCACGCACAAAATCCCAAGCATAGAATAGAGATGGAGAACATAGAATAGAGATGGAGAAGGGAGAAAGGATTTTATCCCCCCGAGTTATTCCAAAGTAAATAACTGTAATATTAAAGCTTACTTGCTAGTTTACCAAACAAACTGCGTTTATAGGAGCTCTGATGAGTTTGAGTCGATTGCAGGCTTCAACCGAGGGTTGGGAACCTTTCTGGCTTTCTTTGGAAGACGAGCAATCTTGAAATCTTTGATTTCTAGAGGTTGCCGAGAGGAGAAATAACGTTTCGCCTACTTCTACTTCGAATTTGGGGCTGAAAATTTGACAGGAGGAGAAGCTCTGGATGGGGAAGCTTCTGTCAAAAATTCAGTTTGATCGGAGTAAGGAAAGATGGTGAAATGGTGGTCGGTAGTGGCAGCGGTTTGGAATATTCCGGCCGCCGGTTCAGAGACTTTTCGGCCGGTTCTCAGGGTGAGGCTAGCGGCGTTGGATCCAAGACGTAGAGTGCTTTCTGGGGATATAAAATTCTGGCGGAGGGCAGTAGGAATTTTGGTCGGAAATCAGGAAAATCAAGGCTGCCCGATTTTAGGGTTTTGGAAAACAAAATGGTGGACTATTGGCTCTAGAGTTAAAACAAAGTGCATGATAACGTGATGAAAGATAAAGTGTAGAGATAAAAAGATAGCAAGAGAATCGTGAAAGATGATATATTATTCATTGACATGAGCCTTTTATATATGGAATTACACAATACCAATTAGGTAAGGAAAATAAATACATAGATTTAGTTAAACTACATATCATATCCTATTGGAATAAGACCAAGACGCATATAAAAAATATTTAGAAAGATACAAAATATTATAAAATAATATATATATATATATATATTTTTTCAAATAATTCAAACATTTTTTACAACAATTTTGATAACTGCTGTAAGTCTCTATCCTCTATGATCAAATGCCCTCTTCTTGCATATCTAATACGTTTTCATGTTGAATTTATTCTCACAATGCTACCATAATTTTATTTAATCCCCCAAAATATCAACATAAACGTGCACAAACATGTCGACTGAAGTCAATGAACTTGTTAACTTAAACACCTCGATGACTACGCTCCGTGCTTACGTTTCTGCAGTTTGGAATTTGACTTCTTGCCTAAAAACTAGAAGCATATATTTATTTTATTTTTACTTTCACCGCCATCATGACAAAGACAAAAGCATTCCACCAGGAATCAGAATATTTAATAGATCTTCGAACTGATCTCTCACTCTAAGGGAAGACGACACAATTATCGTATAGCAGAGAGATCGACACAAAACATTTCTCTGTGTTTTTATTCCTCCCGGAAACCCACCGCTACTAAAGTCCAACCCCATCCTCGCCGACCACCTGTCTCCACCACTGAACTGACCCAAATCAACGGTCACTTTTTCTCCATGTTCAAATTCCCTCCTCCTACAACCCATGTATATGTATAAAGCTTTTCACTATAAACTCAACTGTCCAACACTACAAACCCATTTCTCTCTCTCTCTCTCTGAAGTTTCCTGAAACTTGACAAGTTTTGAGACCCAGATCCCAACTTGGGTCTGGTTTTGAGCTTCAAGATTCCTGTTTTCCAAGTTCAAGTTGGAAGCTTTAAAGACTGAACCTTTTGTGTTTGGTGAGTCACTCATTCACTTTGTTTCTTCATTTTTCCAAGCTTTATTTTGAATTGTTTAATCTGCTGAAGCTAAAAAGTTCAAAAGTCACTCTCTGTTTGGCTCACAAGAAATTTGAAAGCAAAGAAATAACAGAGACTTTGAGATTCGGTTTTGGTTTAAGTAAGAGATTTACATTGAAATATCTTAGCGAGTTTGACAAATTAAACTCTTCCTTTTCGATTAATTTTGTGGTCCAAATTTGTATAAATATCTCATTTTGATTCAAACTTTCAATTTTCAGCTCTGAAAACGAGTCTTTTAGAGATTCTAAGCCATCTTGGACTTGAATCCAGCTACAATGGCGTTGGATTTGAGCTCAATGGCATTGGAATCAGTGGGAATGGTGAACACTTCGGATCATGCTTCGGTTGTGTCCATGAACCTATTTGTGGCGCTTCTTTGCGCTTGTATATTGCTTGGACATTTGCTGGAGGAGAGTAGATGGATGAATGAGTCCATTACCGCGCTTGCGATTGTGAGTGAGCTTAATTTGCTGTTTGTGAGTGTTGCTGTTTGTATATGATGGAGAATTGGAAATGAATTTGTGTGTTTTGGTGGCAGGGTTTGTGCACTGGGATTGTTATATTGCTGACCACAAAAGGGAAAAGCTCTCACTTGTTGGTGTTTAGTGAAGATCTTTTCTTCATCTATCTGCTTCCTCCGATCATTTTCAATGCCGGGTATGGTTTGTTTGGCTTTTCGAAATGTAGTTCTTAGCTGAATGTTTACATCAGGTTAACTTGACTGTCACTCTTTGTTCAAGGAGTTTAGCAGTCAGATTACTGAAAGTTAATTTGAGAGATTTGGTTACTATGTTGCAGTATAATTTATTTGATCCTTTCTTTCCCACCATCATCAGGTTCCAAGTGAAGAAGAAGCAATTTTTCCGTAACTTCATGACAATCATGATGTTTGGAGCTGTGGGCACTCTCATCTCCTTTGCCACCATATCCTTAGGTAATCCTTCAAAACTTGATGATTTTCGCTCTGCAGCCTAGGCTGGTCTTGTTAAGTTTAAGGACGTGAGGCATTTCAATTGCATCTTGTTTGAACTTCTTGGGAGGCTCAAGTCATTTAAGGTCTGAGCAGGACTGCCTCTGCAGTGGAAACAATTTTGAACAAGATTATGTGCTGATATGTGTTTTAGCTTTTAGTCAGGGCTCAGAAGATGTTTCTCTAGATCAAGGTGTATTCTGTATAGTCTAATCATATTTGGGGAGGTAATCAATAATGTTAAGATTTTTTCCTTGGATATTCCAATCATTAGAAACCAGTTCAATCATCAGAAAGTCACATAGCTCACTTCAGAAAAATACTATTTTTTGGGGGAGTCATAAAGTGACTTGATAGAAAAATTTTCTTTTATTGAAAATCTGGCAAATTGTAATTGTGTGAATGTGTCATTCATTTTCCGAAGGAATGAAGTTGTTAAACTACAGTCATGGTGACCTGAAACAGATGAATTGGTGTCTAGTGCTTGTTTTTTTGTGTAATCCATTTGAAAACAGCAACTGCGTGTGCATGTGACATTATGACCTGCATTAGAAGCTTTATTAAAACAGATGACGTGGTGTTTATATGCTTACATTGACTTTAGCTGTTGATACATAAGAACTATTTGAATCAGAATGATGACAGTTACTTGGTTTTGATAGATTCTTTCACACTTTGATTCAGGTGCTATGCACTTTTTCCGCCAATTCAGCATTGGTACCCTCAAGATTGGAGATTATCTCGGTATACACAGTTTACCCACTTTTACGATATCAAATTTCTAGCTGTTCTTTTCAGTAACTTCCTAATTGAACTACTTCCTAGTTAATGTTTTATACCTTGATTTTGCAGCACTTGGAGCAATATTTTCTGCAACCGATTCTGTTTGCACCTTGCAGGTATCCCAATCTTGTGCAAATATGGCTCTGTAGGCTGTAGCTTCAAGAATATCATATAGAATTAACCCAAATTGTCAATGCAGGTGCTTAATCAAGATGAGACACCTTTGTTGTACAGCCTGGTTTTTGGGGAAGGTGTAGTCAATGATGCCACATCGGTAGTGCTTTTTAATGCAATCCAAAGCTTTGACCTCTCCCACATCCATACAAGCACTATTATGCAGTTTATTGGAAACTTTTTATATCTATTTGCTACAAGTACACTTCTGGGAGTTGTAGTAAGTATCTCTCTCTCTCTCTCTCTCTCTCTCTCTCTCTCTCTCTCGCTCATGCGCGCACACACACACACACACACACACCCTTCACGGGAATGTATATAATACATATGTAGTTCCTGTTACTGCATGTATGACCCTTTTTCTTTAAATCTCCAATTTGCTACAGGCTGGACTACTTAGTGCATATGTAATTAGAAAGCTCTATTTTGGCAGGTTAGTAAAAGTTAGTATTTTGCTGCTATATTGATATTATCTTGACATAGTTGAAGGTAAATGTCAATGGGAGATATTAACCAACTGCTGATTTTCTGTTAGATCACCATTTATGTTTACATCCTATTATAGATGATTACTAGAAACCCATGGGAAGACATATTAATTATTACAGAAACAAACTGAAAGTGAATAACGATAATAATGCACCACATGCTAGCTTTTAGCTGAAATTTTGTGAGAAACGGGACATAAACTTTGATTTATATCAGTATAGATTTATACGTACCTACTGGGGCAAGAGAACTAAAATGTTCTCTCTCTCCCAATTGCACATATTTTGTAGCCTGCATTTTCGTAGTCTTTTCCTGTTCTTTTTCTTTTGTAACAACCCTGAGTTTGTTTTACTTTGTAGGTTTAGTTTTCTTTTGGTTACTGCTCTTATTACCTCTTTCTTTCATGTGAAAAAATCAGACACTCAACTGATCGTGAAGTTGCTCTTATGATTCTCATGGCTTACCTTTCGTACATGCTAGCTGAAGTAAAACTTCACAACTATACATGATCTCTTTTCCTTTTATTATTATTATTTTTTTATCTTACTCTATTTGCAGTCTAACCATATACATTACTTTGATCTATTTTGCAGCTGTTTTACTTAAGTGCCATTCTCACTGTGTTCTTCTGTGGAATTGTCATGTCTCACTACACATGGCATAATGTGACCGAAAGTTCAAGAGTGACAACTAAGTATGTTATATCCATTACTTGATTCGTAAACTTCTGATATCATTGCTGTCATAACTTCCTTATTACTGATCTTCTTATTTCTTTTACTAACTAATGCAGGCATACTTTTGCCACCCTATCATTTGTTGCTGAGATTTTTATCTTCCTTTACGTTGGTATGGATGCCTTAGACATTGACAAGTGGAGATTTGTGAGCGATAGGTATTTCTCTTAGTGAAATGGAGATTGGCCTCCTGCAAAAATCAATCCTTTCTGTACTTGTAAATTGCTAGATAAGTGTTACTTTTTCTTGATTTTTAGGCTTATTTTGTTGTTCTATATTTTTTTTTTCAGCCCAGCAAAATCATTAAAAGTGAGTTCAATACTTTTGGCACTGGTCATGGTTGGAAGAGCAGCCTTTGTTTTTCCCTTATCTTTCTTATCTAACTTGACCAAGAAATCTCCACAAGACAAGATCCATTTGAAGCAACAAGTAAGAGTTTCACCATTTGTGGGTTTTTGTATATGATAATTGGTATTACATGTTTTCATAGGCTTCCTGGTTTTCAGGTTACAATTTGGTGGGCTGGTCTTATGCGTGGTGCTGTTTCTATGGCACTTGCTTATAATCAGGTAAAGTGAGTGTTGAAGAACATCTTCTCTGTAGCCTGGGATTCTGAATACATTGACATACATTGTACTACTTGGAAAATTCACAACAATGTTTGAATAGCCTTCTTGCTAAAGTAGATCAATCCATTGTTTTGTTTTAGCCAAACAAAGAAAAGAACGATTTTTGTGTACTAGTGTAGCGGCTTTTGAACTGTCTATGCACTTTACTAGTGTTACAATGAGATCAGACAGCTCAAAGCCTAGAAACATGTTCTGGCACAGCTAAGCATTGATATATTGATTCAAACAAGCCACATAAAAGTTGCCGTTTTCTCACTCTGTGAACTGCTCTGAATTTGTGTGCACATGCAGTTTAATAGGTCCGGCCATAATGACCTGCGCGCCAACGCATACATGATCACCAGCACTATCACAGTTGTTCTTTTCAGCACAGTGGTAAGATACTAATGGGTTAAAAGCTGAAGCTCATTTGACACAAACTGATACATATGCAGACTTTTTTTATACTCTACACTATGATTTTGTTAATGCAGGTGTTTGGTTTGATGACTAAACCCCTAGTGAGGATCTTGCTTCCTACATCGAAACACTTCACTAGTATGACATCTTCTGAACCTTCTAGTCCTAAATCCTTCATCGTGCCACTGCTCACCAACGGGCAAGATTCAGAGGCAAACATTAGGTCTGTGGACATACCCCGTCCTACTAGTTTAAGAATGCTCCTAAGCACTCCATCTCACACTGTCCACCATTATTGGCGAAAATTTGACAATGCCTTCATGAGGCCTGTTTTTGGCGGGCGGGGTTTTGTACCCTTTGTTCCAGGATCACCTGTTGAACAAAATGGTCATCAATGGAACTGAGAATGAGCATATGTTACATACAGATAAAGCACTAATTTTATAGGATTAATAGGTTGGGGCTTGAGGTCGGCTTTCAGTGTGCATTTGTTTATACATAGGAGATTTTGAAGTGAGTGGTGAGCTGTGACAACAATTTAGAAGGGATGAGCTGCTTGTAACCTGTGGTGATTCAATGATTTTCATGTATACATAGTTTGCTGATAAAGCTGGTTCCATGACAATCCACAACCTTGTGTTTTGTTTTTGTTTATTGGGTGTCCTGGTTATGCCTAAAATTCCATGAAAAGCTAAAGATTAATCACTGTCAATGATCACTGATCAAATTGTTGCAAGGCCACCTACAATAGTGAAACTGGCAATACCAACAGGGTTATGCCAAGCAATTAGTTTCCACCAAAACTCGGTTCCCATTTTAAGTACAAATTTAGCTAAATATTGATGCTTGAACCCATCTAAGAGTACTAGAATCTGTTTTAAGCACCAAAGCTTTCAGTGATTTGTTTCTCAGGAAATAGGGGCTTAATTTTGGCTATTGGTACCAAAAAGTGGAACTTTTTAGGACCCATCGGACTTGACTCCTACACTGGATTCAAAGCAAGCTAACCTCAAATCTGAAAGAGATCTAAAAACTCCGTTTTACAATAAAGGATTGGACGAATCTTCATCAGTGGAAGATGAACTTGGTTTAAAGTTTAAACTAGATCACAAGTGAGTGTTAAAGTAAAATAGTAAAGCGGGTACATTGAGCTATATGTGAAACTAACATTTGTGTCCTACACTCCTACTAAAGTTTCACTTAATGATCTCATACAAGATGGCTCAACTCAATTTCAACCATTCGTAATTAACAACAAAAAAACAAAAAACAAAAAAATCCACTCATTCTGCAGATGTTATCTTGATATAAAAAGAAATATGTGAACCGTTTCTTTAAAGTTATATAGAGCAGGGGATCTTTTCTTTTCTTTGATTTCTTTGATCTGAAAAAGTTGGCAAGTGTGGCTAATCAAGTATCCATTTTACCACCAGCATTATTGGTAGGTTTTGAATTGCAAATTTCAAATACAATTCCACCATATTGCTGAACTAGTTAGATGAGCACCAACGAATCACATAGTTTATTTTGATTGAAAGATGATCTCTCCTTAGATGCAGAATTCAGATGGTCCATGTATATCTTACTGATGAGATAGAACATCTTCTGGTGTCATAGTCTCATAGACATGCAAGGCTAGTCATGAGAGAAAAATGATCTCATTTACAACATATCTGGACAGAATTTTACTTTTATCTAAGGATGCGCAAAGTATCCGATTGCTATGCTGATAAGAGCAACTAGAAAAATATAAAGAAGAGGGAAGCCAACCATAATGCTTCTTGCATTGTTCTTCTTACTCAACAACTCCTACAAATAGGAAAAGAAGACAATAAATCTTTTAAACGAAAACAGAAAAGTTAACATCACAGAGGCTGAATACTTGGGCAGGAGACTACCATCTTTGCATTTCTTTCTACAAGAAAAATATAAATCTAGGGGGTGATGACTCACCAACTCATGTTTGAGCATATTCTTCTCTCGAGTGGTCATGCTCTTTTCTTCTGTTAGCTTAATGATGAAAAGATCAGCCTGCAAAGAACATGACAGATATTAGATAACTATCATCCTTGACATTTTGAAGGAGGGGATCCAATCTTCGTAAATGTTAACAATACAAAGAGTAAGAGGAAGTGAAATAGAGAGAGGGTTGAATGGGAGAAGAATTTGGTGAAAAGCAACAAGGCATCAGGTTGTGCAGATTTCGGAAGGAATAAGATACTTTCTGGTACGCTGTCATTAGCAGTAAACTCAGGCTTCAAGCAAAAGGCTGGATGGGAATAAACTAAAGCCCATTGAAGCTTGAAAAAGACATCCGAAGGCATCAATCCATTTACTGCTTGCTTCAAATTTGCCAGTGGGTAATTGGGAAATGGTGCGGTTTGGGAAGATAGATGGGTTGGGGAGACAGCTTTTCATCAAGACTATCACAATCTAACCAGCTTTCCATTGCTAGACCATGTGCTAATTCCTCTATTTTTCCAATGAATTGGAATTTTGGAAGGAACTTGTGAGATCCAGAAGTTGGGAAACTAGTATCTTAATTATATCAGTTAGAGGGCATTGAGCTGATTTCATCCAGAACAGACAAGATTAAGTGGTTGTTGGAGTCAGCAGAGAATACTGACTGTAAAATCAATATTGGAAAACTTATGAACAATCTCTACCATTCCTCAGTTCTTCCCCCTTCTGTATTACAGAATTGTAAAGTTTGTCCTGAAGTCAGGTCTTAGCTTGGGGTTTAAACTAAAAACCCATGACGTGGTTCAAAATTTCCATAAGAGAAGGCCTGCAGTTTGTACCTTCCCTCCTTTTAGGTGGAGTAATGAAAATGTGTGTATTACTTCCCGGCTTAACTACTCCTTCAGTTCACTATAAGCACAAAGAAGATGCATGGGTCTGTAGTGTGTACCGATGGAAATGAGCATGAGGAGTGTGATCTTTACAAGGTCCCACCCATTAGCTCTATGGAAAGGGAAGGCCAAATGAGTTGGAAAAATCCAGGGAATTTGGTGGCCTTGTTGCATGATAGATGTAAGTACCAGGGTGTTAGAGAAATTTCCTCTTCCACATTAAACACTGATTCTGTAACTGTAGGATAGTTTGAATCTTTGTGTTTATTAGTCTTTATAGCATGATTGTAACTGATAGCTAAGTTTAGCTATATATTTGTACAAAGTGTAAACAGATTGATTCAAGGAAAATCATTTTCTACACAGGGAGAAGCGCAGTAATGGACTAATGGGTGTATGCTGGATTTCTAGGTCATTCAGATGAATGTGAACGAATAGCTGAAGCTTTGTGGAAATGGGTTTGACATCTTTAAGGTCATGATTTCTTCGGAATCTTGAAATAGTTTTAGAGTCAGCTATTATCTATGATCTATTTCTGTTGTGGTTCAGCTCTTCGAATTTTACTGATTGCTTGCTGCAATTTGAAGTAACAAGAATACCTAGAAAATGCAGAGATAAAGTCCTATATAAATTTCTCCAACTCTCTAATCAGAAGTGCCTGGGTGCTAAAACAAAAAACAAAAAAACCCAGTAAATCTCTTCCCATATACTCCCACGTAGGTTTTGTTAAATTCTAACCATCTATCCTTCCAGTACAACAGATTCTATGGTCATCATGCATGCTATCCAGATAGATCAAACTGAACTCACCTCTTTTAGCTTTAAATTCACTGTACTGAGCTTTGATTTCAACTCCTCCAAATCCTTTGCTAAATTCAACACAACAGCATTTTTTTCTGGTTTCAATTCCTCTGCATGCTTAACTGCTCTTGACTCATCCTTATAACTTTCACTGTCAACATTATCAGCAACCTGGCATGAAGGAAACAGATTAAGATGCATGTCTTGTTATTTATTGTACACAACTCTCTTGAGACAATTGAGTTTCAGACGATGATATTACAGTAACACTGACTAGACCAGTTCCAGATAATTGATGCCAAAAAGAATTGTATGCTTCTACTGACATTGAGATACCAATTCTTCTCCCAACAAATAGTAGGACAGTAGCTAATGCACAAATCAATATTATACATTCAAACAAGTTTAAAAAAACGAAATACTTGGAATATAAAAGATTTTGAAATGCACGGTTGCACATATATACATCAGCAAATGACATAAAAAGGAAATAAGACAAAAGAAGAAAAGGTAGGAGGTCAATGTTGAGTTTAAACAGATGGCATTAGTTTCTTACCCTTTGAGGAGGAGGTATGTATTCAACTTCATTCAGAACTCTGTCCTTTTGCACTGAAGTTTCATAACAAAGATCTTCCTTCGGCTCTCCATTAACATGTAGAAATTCTGGAGTAGGGGGTGGGATGGTGAGCACCACTCTTAACTTCTTCTCCTCAACGTATTTGCCACTATCTTTTGCAAACTGCAAGATGAAAAGAAGAATTTGAATATTTTACCTAACAATTTTAACTGCGACTATCACTAATTTTTACCATGTCAGATGTAACCTCCTCCTCTGATATCCCAAATGGAATAACTGTGCATTGGATTAGGAACTTGTCTTTGCACTGCAATTCAGGTGGAGCTACTTTCTGAGCTTGCATAGTAACTGCATTTACCCAACAAGTGAAGAGTGAAAAATACATTTATGTTGAGCACCAAACTTTTTTCTCTGCACCAAATTTCTATGTTTAGGCTGGTCACTCTCTAATAACAGTGGTTATGGAAGTTTAGGCCAAATCTCATTTCTAATCATTATTGTTCTTGATCATCTGTTCTTTGCTTCAACTAACCTAAATCATCTAAATTCTTATTTTACTAGTCAAAATTGATGATCTGTTGACATAAGATCACATACAGTATGAAAAAAAACATCATATATGTGTTTATATTATATAAGAAATTAGGCAAGAATAGGGAAATTAAACCAGCAAGCTAGGGCATATTGCAGAAGAAGTCAAAAACTATAGACTTGATTAGTAAGAACAAAAAGTGACTGGAAAGTACTAGGCATATGCAACATGTAAAATAGAACATTGTTACCATTACTTGCTCATAATCAAATACCAAGAGCAGGCAACTCACTTTTTCCAGGTATAAGAGGTCAAGCTCCCAGGGATCACTAACAAAAAATGTGAGTTTTTGAAATAGTTGGTGTTTCAAATAAAAGAAATCACTGCCTCCTGTTGTGTCAAAATTCTCCACACAGTCTGAGCTAGCAAAGATTAATTGAAAATTCTCAGGTATCTGGTAAGCATATATACCTCCGATACTACTTTTGTATAGGATTCCTCTTAGTTAATAAAGAATATCATGACTCTCCCCCAATTTTCCCCACCAAAAATACAGCGAACATGAGTAAGCTTTTGCAGTGTTATATTTAGTTGAGAGTTTCAACAACACTCTGGTGAACAGTTAACAATTGGACCATACGAATGAGGAAGGTAAATCCTGGTAGAATTGTTAGCCATTAGCAAACATACTTCAGAAAGGGATATCAGCTGGAAATGCTAGAAGTATCACTGCTGAACGGCTAACAGCTGGACCACGATCATCTTTCTCATTCCAATGGTCCATCTAATTTAAAGAGTCTTCTGTCAATATTGCTGCATGCTGCCCATAAGGCCTCAAAGTCTCATTAGAGTACTTATCAACGAGGCCAGAAAATTGTTCAATTGATCTAACACTCGAGCTTCCTACCACTGCAGGCTTCCAGAAATCCTCATTAGAGTATCCTGAAATCTCAGAATTCATTGGTTCATTTGTTGTTAATCTAAACTTTGAAAAAAGCCTGCTTTTTAATTTCTGTCAAAGAACCGGCTTAAAAGACATCCTACATTATGAATGCCATATCTATCCCATGTTTAAACAGACAAACTCAAGTGCCCAGTTCATATGATTTTATCAATTCATCAGATGAACATAAGAATTTGTCAAATGACATGATTACATTACTTCTCAACTACCCAATTGATAATGATTACATCCGAAAACATGAGATCACATACTTTCTAAGGAACATATCTGATATGCATGTATACTAAATAAGAAATGAGGCATAGACTATTGAAATCATAGCAGAAAATTGGGGAAGAAGTAAACCCAAGATGGAAATGAATAAGAACTAAGAAGTCATAATGAAAAGCATAAGACCTGTGAAATCACATGTTGCCCTGGGCTTTATGATGCCTGCATTTGGCCGCACACAGTATTTCTTTGGAGAAGTGGTTTTCACCTGCAAATAGATTTTGTCAAATTGCAAAGCACCCATGTCCATTTCTTAATTTGTTTGCATGCGCACAAGGACACAAAGCCACAAACCTTTGAGAAAAAGAAAAACAGAACAAAAAGCTATAGTATCAGAAACAGTACCTTGAAAGCAACACACTGGTCAGACCTATTCCCAAGTTGTATTGTACATGTACTCTGCTTCTTTACATCAACTACAAGAGTTAAACCAAAGCCAACATAAGAACCAATCAAAAATCTCAAGCAAGACAGAGAATTTGATTCAACAATGCTAATAAACCAAAAGTCTCTGCATGCATTCTGGAAATTTGAGAAACCTACATGTGAATTGGAGTTCATTGGGTTGAACATCCAAAAGCTCTGTGGTGAGCATTCTGCAAGCTTCACAAGTACCCACCACCAATTCTTGAGAAAATGCAAGAATCTAAGAGTGAGTGAGAGAGAGGATGAATGGTTGGAGGTGTTGGTGATGTAAAGGACTATGTAAAGGGTGAAGAAGAGCAGTGAAAGCAAAGAATGGTGTTGGTGCCTGTTGTGGGTCTCTCTCTCTCAGTTCTGAACGGCTGTACAGGCTTTGTTTCTGATTTGTTTTCTTAGCAAACAAACAAGCAATGCCCACATGCACAAGATTGAAAAAAAATAGCCAGATGGGAAGAGAAGAAGAAAAACTAGAAAAGCCACCAAACTAGACAAGCTGGATAACTCAGTTGTGGGTTGCCACTCAACACTGTCCAACATGCACCCTCTTCTTCTATCTCTCTTTTTACCTCACCGAAAGTGAAAAGGAGAAGCCAGAAAATTTGGAAATGATTTTTTCTTGCTTTCATCTTTTCAAAAGAAAAAAGAAAAACTCTTTTCCCAAGATAGCAGGTCAAAGTTATCAAAAGGAAACATGATTGAATGTGATCTTGATTCTTGAAGCAAATGCATCTCTCTTATGATATGATATTAAGAGCAACTTTAACACTCTATTTTAGTTTTTAGCTATTTTAGAGAGTATGTTTAGCTTTTTTGGATATTTTAGGAGCTTTAACAGACCAGCCAAATTTAAGCTATTATAACTTTTAGCTATCTCGCTAGCGAGATAACTCAAATGAAGCTAGCTATAATTTATTACATTCCTTGTAAGATATTTTATGTAATATATAAATATATTTAAACTAATTAATTTCTATTTAAAGAATACTGTTGATGTAATGCTAGCTAAAATAGAGAGTATTGAAGCAGCCACATTTCTAAAATGAGTAGCCAAAATGACATTTTAACTAATTTGACTAAAATTTAACTTAAAAATAACTAACATTGCTAAAAATGCTCTAAAAAAAATAGATAATTTGGGTCATGAATGTTATTGGAATGCCACTACTTTGTTACTCCTCCTGCCTATAATAGCTTCCTTGAAAGCTAAGGATTTTTCGGTTCGATAACTGTTCTATATTGTAGGGTTTCTGCCTCGTGTGTAACAACAATGATAAGCACATGACAAAGGTTTTTTTTTTTTTTTTATGGGAAGAGAAATCATTCATTCAGTTGATAAACTACATCAACAAATATTTAATGGCTTCATTAAACCTTTAAATGGTCGTATTTAAGAGCCGATAACATAACATTTTTAAAACACATATCACATGTGTAAGTGATTATTGCCAAAGTAAATCAGAAATGGTGCTTAATTAGGTTGGCAAATCTTAGTAGGTCAACTCAAAAAGGCATACGAAGCATAGATACATGTGCCTTGCTTCCTTTGTGATTTCTCAATTGTGCATGTATTTTTTTTTCGAGTTTTGCTGTCTTTTTGTGTTTTTTAAGGTCTTCTTTGTTTTCTTTAGAAAATTGCTTCTTGCACAACCTTGAAAATCAATATATACAAACGTGAGTTAAAAACTCGAAAAGAGGCATAATTTTGGTACGAGTAAAATGAACGATGAAATCTTTTTTCGTTGATCCCTCAACATCATATGAGCTTCAAGCCAAACTAAATAATGGAATGAAGCGCTGGAAATGTAGACTATGGTCCTAACAAGTAGACAATCTGTCTTTCTTTATATTCAAGTCATTGCATAGTTTCATTAGAAAGCGACTGTGTTTAGTGAATGGAAAGGTTGGTTGGGCTGCCATGCCTAAGAAGCTAACCAAAACGCCAATGCCAATGCACCATTATAGTTCACCTAACTGAATCAGTGCAGAAATGTTAATCTTAGAATCTATACCCTAGTTGGACTTTTCGTCAGCAAAGAGATGAAGTGTTTAAAGAGAGAGATGGAGGAGTTTGAGCTGGGAGGCTATTCTACTTTGTGACCTTTATAAGACTGATTTTTCAGGTTTCTTGTTCTCGAATTGTATGTGTTTCAGGCCTGCCATTTGTTCCAGCTCTCGCAGTAATATTCTACAATGATAGTATGAATGGAATAAAGGTTATTGCAACAGTTTTGGCAATCTGGGGATTTGCTTCATATCTCTATCAGCACTATCTTGACAATTCCAATTCCAGCCCCAAAACTAGACCTGAACAGAAATTTCAGTGATTCCTTTACTTAAAGAGACCAGGTGCTGGGCGAATAGATAGTGAAAAGGGAAAACTTTCAGCTAGCTATTTTCTTCACTGAAACCTTTTACGATTTGCATCTTCCCAGAACCAAGACTGAATTTAATCCCTTACAATTAAAGGCCATCAATGCCTAGTTTTAACATTTCAAAATGGCATCACTGTGAACTGAATTTATTATCAAATCAGTATAGACAAAAACCATTACAACAGTTGATTAGTTCTTACCCAGACCTTCTGGGTGGTACAACACACAATTATCGTCAGTTCCATCAGTGTGAAGTTTCTGAGTTGTCAACTAGGTTTGTAGATGGTAAAAGCTTGTGGGATGTTAGGAACTATCAAAGCGACTACATAAGACAGCCAACATAGTGAGCTCGGGGATATTTCCTCTGTAGTTGTGGCCATTGGACAAAGAACTGATCAGCTATGCGCAACTTGTAAAGAAGCAAGCCACTTAGGGAAAGCCTTTGTACTCTTGCTATACTCTCAACATAAAACACAGATGACCATTTAATCCCCACAACCTGCATGATATCAACCAATAATCAAAATTCTGAACTGATCACATGCAAAGAACAACAGCACAGAGAAAGAAAAAAAAAATCTAATAGATGCCCACAAACCTTAAATAAGAATGCAATTACACAAAGTGGAACACAAGTCCCAGGCCCATTACATAGAATCTGGATTTTCAATTGATCATGAAATAGTTAATTTAGGACAATATTCAGAAATCAAATGAAATGGAAATAAGTAGAGAAAAAGAAAAAGAAAAAATATTACCACTTGAGGTCTGATACTTAGCAATAGCCAAAGCGCATGAACGGTAGAAATCAAAGTAGTCAAAACAGAAGTTATATAAGATTGACCCACTTCCCTACTTCGATAGATCTGCATGAATTGTGACCGTGAAATCTCTTCCACCTTATCCTCAGTCTCTTCAAGCAACTGAGCTTTCTGGAGACTCATATTATCAGTAGCAGCAGCAATGTAGAACCTGGGGGAAAATCTGTCTTTTTGCAGCACGGATAACAGGTTGAGCATCTCTGCGGTGTGACCTCCTGAGCCTAATATAATGAGTGTACTAAGGGGTGGCGGTGTTAAGCCTGCTGAGCCTCTGGTTTTGAGGGGTTTTCCCGTTCGGTACAAAACATAGAGCAGGCGAATAAAGATCAACATCAAGCTAATGAGTACCGCAGTAATTGTGAAAATGCATGCCATGATTGGGAAATCCAAATCCTTTTCTTCCTTGACAGATGAGAAGGAACTGAAGCAGACAAGGTGTGGAGCCAGAAATTGCCAAAGAAAACAGGGGGCCAAGCAATTAATCAGTTAATCAAGATAGATCAAGGCAATCTACAAGACTTTAACCATTACATAATGTAAAATATAAAATCATTCCCCAAAAGAAACGCAAACCCTTCAAGATTAAGCAACAAATACAAACCTGTATACCCCATACACATAAAAGAGCAAGGAATAAACTAGAAAGAAAAAAAATCATATAACCTCATATCTAACAGAAAGAGAAGTAATTAAATAGCAAAGGAAAGATCAATATGCGAAATCTACCTTACAACACATCCCCAAAAACAAATACCATTCCAATCATAGCGTACTTTAACTATCACTAAACAACTGAAAGATGCCAACTCCAGTATCAATTTCAATGTAGTTATTGCCTATGTCTCTTGAAAAGTCAATTGTGCTAATGGAAAATTTTTCAATTGAGAACTACCATGCTGAGTTCAATAGGAACCAAGTTCTACAGCTGGGGCACATATCCATGCTCACGAAGTCGAGCAGTCAATGAGTCCAATTGAGCATAAATAAAGTTGGCTTTAGGATGGGACCTATCACCATTGATAAAAACATGCACACCATCCTTCAACTCAGTCCAGCTACAGCCTGGTGCCTTCTGGACATTAAGTTGCCTCATTGTATGTCTAACTTCTGATACCTCTTCATACTGACCAGTATCTACAAAAATATTGGACGTTAACACATAATTACCAGAGTGCCCAGGGTCAATTTCCATAAGCTTCTGTGCAGCTACTTTTGCAATGTCTGAATTCCTATGAAGTCGACATGCTGCTAACAATGCCCTCCACACCACAGCATTGGCCTGAATAGGCATGTTTTGCACCAATTCAAATGCCTCCACTACATGTCCAGCTCGACCAAGCATGTCAACTACACATGTATAATGCTCAATGGTTGGAATTACACCATATTTTGACCTCATTTGTCTCAATAATTCACGCCCTTCACTCACTAACCCTGCATGGCTGCATGCAGGTAGAACCCCAACCAATGTGACCTCATCAACCGCAATCTGTGTCTCACACATGCGAGAGAACATATCTAATGCCTCGTTAGCATTCCCGTGCATGCCATAACCTGTGATCATGATGTTCCATGATGCTATATCCTTATTTTTCATCTTATCGAAAACCATATAAGCATTTCTCATGCTTCCACATTTTGCATACATGTCCATGATCGCATTGGTCATTAGCACATCATTGACATCTTCCTTATTCACATCCCCCTTGCCTACCCCATTTTTAATCATATATCCATGAATTTCTCTACCATGCATCAATGCTGATAGATGAGAGCAAGCTGGAACAACTATTGTGATGGTCACCAAATCAGGTAGAATCCCAGCACCTAACATTCTGTAGAACAGCCTGACAGTTTCAACATGATAACCACACTGTTCATGCACTGCTATAATTGAGTTCCAAGAATATATATCCTTCTCAATCATCATCTCAAAAATATCCAATGCATCTTCTGTAAATTTGCATTTTCCATACATGTCAATCAAAGCATTTGCAACCTCAAAATGTGAATCATACCCCATTTTCAGTGCAATCGCATGAATTGCTCTCCCATGGTCAAAATCTCCCGTCATGGCGAATATCGACAGGACCCCAGTTACTGTAAATCTACTTGGCACGACCCCTTCCTCACTCATTGTCCTAAAGATAACCAAAGCTTCATCAAAACGTCCAATATTGCATTCCAAAGCACAATATCTCTATAAGGCAACTCCTCAAACACTTTCTGTGCCTCCTTTACTAACAGGAATTTCAAGTATGTATTCACCAATGCACTACCAACATATACATCCAATTCCAACCCACGTTTAATCACCACGGAATGAATTTTCATAACCTCCCGTATGCTACAACAAGCTCTGACCACACATGGAAACGTAAACTTATCTGGCACGACACATGTCAACCGCATTCTGTTATAGAATTCAAATGCATTTCTAGCCAACCCGTTTGCAGTGAACCCAGCAATGACTGCATTGTAAGCAAATACATTGGGATCATGGAACCTATAGTAAAAGGTAGAGACTGCATCACCCATTTGGTTGCACTTGGAGTACATGTTGATAAGGCTGGTTATGGATAGAGGGGAGCAAAGGAAGCCATTCGTGACCATATATGCGTGGATTTGCTTGCCTTTTTGGAGGCTCTTGTAGTGAGCACATGCTTGCAACGAGGCTATGCAGGTGCTGAGGTCATACACAGGCTGAACAGGTTGTGTAGCAGAACATGAAAAAGGGTAGCGAAAACACAAAGAGAAGGAAGGTTTGTTGATGAAATTGGTGATCCTATTCATTTAACGCAGCCCAATTCCGAGAGTATTCGTATCCGACCACCTAGTACAGAAGTAACAAAGGAAGCAATTCGTGACCATATATGCGTGGATTTGCTTGCCTTTTTGGAGGCTCTTGTAGTGAGCACATGCTTGCAACGAGGCTATGCAGGTGCTGAGGTCACAGGCTGAACAGGTTGCGTAGCAGAACATGAAAAAGGGTAGCGAAAACACAAAGAGAAGGAAGGTTTGTTGATGAAATTGGTGATCCTATTCATTTAACGCAGCCCAATTCCAAGAGTATTCGTATCCGACCACCTAGTACAGAAGTAACAAATCCCAATCACAACCTACACGTTTTCTCACTACAAAGATCAAAACTTTTCGACATCTCAAGCAAAATGGCAACACAAATAAGTCTAACTTCCTTCTACCTTGTTACAATCAACACAAATTATTTAAAGGGCACTAGGGCAGCAACACAATGCATTCACTTCAGCATAACAAAACAATGAGTCTATTACGTCAACAAGAAAAAGGGTTCATTTGAAAACCCAGAAACCAAATTTTGCATACCCAGAACTGAGAAAGTCAATTCCACCCTAAAACCATCAAATTTATGAACTTGTTCATATAGAAATAAGGAACCCATCCACATAAACTTGCAAAAAAGATAAAGGAACGATCTTTATGAAAGAAAACAATACCTGATGCTATTGTCCTAGCTTAGAATAGGTGCCTGCTTCGTCTGCTGCGCTCAAATACTCCTGTTGGTAATCTATTTTGGACGAGGTGAAGGGTTTTTGAGCCGAGCTTTTCTGGGGGTGTAGAGATCAGACTCTTCGAGTGTTAAAAATGAGGTAGGGTACTAAGTTGGTTTGGGACTTTGGGTTTTGATGTTTGTTGTGAACTAGTGTTTGTGACTAATATGGGGTTTTGGAATTGGTGGAAGGCAGAGCAGTTCGAGCGCGCAAGGAAGGCTCTTGGGTGTAAAAGAACCTTTTTGGGTACATTGATCGAATGGTGGATTTCTCGGCTTATTGTTGTTGTTTGTAGTTAAGGGAATGTTGTTAGTGATTGAAATCGGTTTGTGATCGAAATTGTTAGAGTTATGGGTTTAGTAATAACGGGTTGGTAGTTAAATTGGTGACTTTGGTTTGGTTTGTTGTCGAATTTGTAGTCAAACTAGGAACATAAATTATATGTCGGTTCCTGAACAGGAAGTTAAATTATGTAAGTTTTGCAAGTGTCAAGTTGGTTATTGTAATTGGTTTGGTTAAATGTATAGAAGATGAATCTCAAAGTTGTGTATTCTTTAGTAATTCGTTGAATTCTTATATGACAACTTAATGTTATGTAAAATAGTTGAGGAAAATGAAAGTGTCAAGTTGGGTTACTGATACTTCAATAATGGGCCGATAATCGAAAACGAGTTAAAAGAGTTAGAGTATCATGAAAGGAACTGTTTTGGTCAACTTGGTCAATGTGGTCATTCCTAATCAAACCATGAAAGTGTGGTCTATCCTTTGGTCAACTCCTAGTCAAAACAGAATTGCATGAGTTGTAGAGTTATCCTTGTTGTGTTACTATGTTTCTACATCCACAGTTGTACTTCGAACAAGTTAGCATACGTGGGAACTTTGAATTCCAAGACGGGACTTAGTAGCTTGGAGCATACGTTGAGGAATGACAATTCTGTGTCGGGAGAGCTAAACCCCCTTTATTAGTGGTTTTGTCTATATATAAGTGCATCGTTTTTGTGTGCTCATAGTCGATGCCTTGTAGATGTTTTTATTATTATATTATGATATAATTGATTTATGCTTGGATTAAGAAAACCGAGGCTAGACATGTGTGATAATGAGAGATTGTGACATGATAGTTTAGACCTAAGAGTGATGGGACATGGTTTTCTTACGGTGTCGATGACCGTAAAACCTCGGGAGGGGCTAGTTTGCCCATATGTTTGTCAAGCTATTAGGTATGCCTCACTAGGGTCAGGTATCGACACACTTATATGGTTTTATTTTATGGTAAGTTCCTTTTATCGTACCTGATATATGGCTACTGGGACAATTTGGTACCTCATGTATAAAACAAAACAGTTTGATACCTCAAGTAAAACTAGAAAGCGTTTACATCAAATGTTGCATGTCTTGAAACCAAAACATACGTGGCATAAGCCTTTTCTGTAATAACTGGAGTTTTCAAGGATAACTATATTTTGTTTATATTAGAATCTCGACTGTTTCAAAATATATGATTAAATGTTATTACACTTCGAAAATCTCTTTATCATGACTTTACAAATTATGGTAACACCTTCATTCGTTGTTGAGTTTGATATTATTATTTTTCTTATTTTTGGTATGTATATTATGTTGTGCTAATTAATATTACTAACACATTCGAATCTTGAGAAAGAAGACACCTAAGAAAGTCTTAATTGTTATTGTGAGTAAACATATACATATAAACATGAGTACATATATACATATATAACATAATGCAAATGCAATTAAATTAAATATAGAAAGATAATTGATTTTCTTTCTCATTCATCTCACTATTACGTTTTCCAAGTGAACAATTACCCTACTACTCTAGTTTTGGCTTTAAAAGTCAAATTGGTGGGTTAGAAATTAAATTCCAATGCATGCTTTATAGCCTACATAAACATATGATCAATCTCATATTTCTCTCAAGCTTCAAGGTCAAGTGAAAAACTGATCGGAAGCTTCCTTAGTTGGAAACAACATTCAACTAAGTCCCTCACACCAAAAGCACCTCACACCCAAAGCCCTTACCCTTTGCTCTTGAAAAGTTCTTTTTTTCTTTCTTTCAAAGAAATACAAGCTTGAATCAAAGACTTAACTCTTCAATTCACTTCTTCTTAAGTAAGTATATGAAAACTCTCTTGTAATATTTTGCCTCAGATTTTGATCAACTTGAAGAACAAAGAATAAAATGGTATAAAAACATGGCTGCTGCATAATTATATTTTCGTACATGTCACTTCTGTTTTAGCTTATTAAAGTTACACTATATTAATCTACATGAAAAATTATTCAGTTTAGGCTTTTGAATCACTCAAAAATGTTAAGAAACGAAGAAGTTATAGCTAAAAGAAGATTTGTACTTTTTAAGTATTATTTCCGGAAACCTGCGAGTTCATGCATTTTACGGCCACCAGAAATTATAAAATTCTGATTTAATCTTTGTTTTATTGAATCAACTGTTATTGATATATAACTAATTTTATATTTTAATCTTCCCTCATAACTGAGTTCTAAAACCTTAAACGGTTAATTTTTATAACTTTTTCGGTGAACTTTGCCGGAAAACTCATAAGATGTTCATAACTTCAAATGATCATATCTCACTCATTTCTTATCTGTTTTCAATGATATTTATATCAAAATGAAGCTTATAACCTGAACTTTAAATATGGAGAATGTCAAGAATAATAGTTGAAAATTACTGAACATAATAATTTATGCAATTAAGGTTAATTAAATAGTAATCACTTTATGTATTTCTTTAGAATATCATCATTTATGGACTTGAACATTATGGACTTGTTCACATGAACCTTACCACTGAATTCCTTGTGAAAAACCTTTCACAGTGATGTACTCACTTTGTTAAATCGGACTTAAGATGGACAACTTCACACATTTTGAAGTTTAATGACTTTAACCGGAGAATCATGGACATGATTAATTAACTCCCATGAAATTGGACTTAAAGGACTGAAACTACTATTAATAATAATATGGTTTATTCAGTCAATAGTATGGTTTATTTAAAGTCTGTAAAATTACTCTTTCATTGCTTGTGTTTTATCATTACTTACATTTTATTATGAATTCGATTATTTGCTTGTAAGCTTAAATTATTAATTGTTTGCTACATGGGTTTTAAGATTAGAATGTAATTCGCATAAATAAATAGAAGTAATTTGCAGCCAAATGTCTAGAATAAGGTAGAAATTAAGACTAGAATGCTACATTGGGAGAAAACCCCTAGGACCTCGAAAGGCTAGAAAGGGTTAAGGCCCAAATAAGCCCTAGCCCGTCTTGAAGCCCAATCAATCTCAAAGAATGGGCCTAGCCTAAGGCCAAACAGACAGAGATCCATGATCTAGTTCCACCCCCACTACCACGTGCCTCCATCGCCACCAAGTTGCAATCAAACCTGCGGCCAATCTAAGCCGCCTCACCATGTTGAGGAGGAAGATTTTAGTAGTCTATAAACAAGACTAATGGAACTATCACACATAGTATCCAAAGTATAAACTGCTGATGAATCCGCCGCGGTCAGATCATCTCTCTATAGACATTACGACTATTTAGGCAAATACGATAGTGAATAGGAGGTAGAAAATGAAACCTAGAGCTCTGATACCAACTATCAAGACCCGTCCCGAATTTCACCCTGAAACCCGAGGTGAGTCCTGCGGGGACCACCTCCAAGGAAAATTTATCGAAGGACTCGGAAACCCTCTCTTAAAAATGGACAACCCTAACTCGGAAGAACAAAATAAAGAACCAATAAATTAACATTTTCCGCTACAACTCAAAAGTAGCAAGAATAAGTTATACAGAAATCCCAACAATATTTAGAGCTACTAAAAATTTAAAAACACAGCGGAAACAAACAATCTCCTAGTAGATTAAACATGTAACCTACTGGCGAAATGTAGCGGATAGATGGGTCACTATGCCTCGAAGTCGCCTTTTAGACCCCACGCGAACGCTGCAGACTGGGCATTTTAAAAATGAAGAGCCGAGGGGAAAATATTCAAAAACGTCAGAGTGAGTGGACAAAAGCAATTCCGACAACAAATAAATATTTCTCCAAAAAAATACTTTCAAAGAAAACATTTTACCAGCGATAGCTTAAAAGTTAACTCGAAAATTCCAAACTGATGTCTAGCCTCGCTAGACTCTCAAACTTTAAGAAAAATGGCCTCTCAAGATAGAATAAAATATATATCAGTATGTATTCACACTCGACTATCTCTTGTACGATATCTATGAATAAGCTCGAAAAATAGATAATCATACAAGACTACGACGCTGGCGTCTAACGCTTACATCACACATACTGGAATTGTACCTCAGTATGGGAGAAACGTCCGAGTGGTATATATACATGCTGATTCCTTGTACGAATTCAATGAATGAATTCGAAGAATCGTACAAGGCTACGATGCTGGCGTCTAACGCTCACGTCACCCCATACTGGAATTGTACCTCAATATGGGGGAAAATCACGTATAGCTAGCTAGCATTTATTTATATACATAATATTCTCATAAATAACTATATATGAGTATAATCACCGAAATTCTCAATTTCAGTAAATTTCCAACAACAGAAAAATCATTATTCAACAAAAAGCATTTAAGCACATTATTTAAAACAAATGTCCACTCACAAATTAGGCCTAAGCTTGATGTCGGTCGGAGGTCTCGTCAGCTCTAGCCTCCTCGCGTCCTGTTCTAAAAACATAAATAAATCCTTAATTAACACACCGACACTTAAAGAAAAATAGGCATAATTAAAAAGGAACTCCGTGTGCTCAACCATGTCTATCGCCCAAAATCTTAAATTCACTACCAACCAAATAAACCTTCACAAATCTTAACCGACAACCTTTAAACACCTTCCAACTTTCTAACCTTAAATAATCACGTGGCCGGATTTTAACTTATTAATCGGCCAAAAATACCAAACTTCAAAAATTCCCAAACATATCCAAAATTCCTCCAAAAATTATAAAACTCATTCCAATAAATTCCTCATAAAATTCCCTACAAAAAAAAAAACATTTTTCTTGGCTGTGGCTCCGTCGGCAGCGGCGGCCAGCTCCGGCGACCTCCTATACCCACTAAAATTTGATAGCACCTTCCTCTTAACCTCCTCTACAACTTTCCTAACTACCACAAACACCAATTCCAAGCCTAACTATGCCAATCGAACGAAAACACACAAAAAGCCCTAGAATTTCCATTACCGATTTCTCCTTACCTAGCTCGAGATGGAGGGAGCCCTTTGAGGAATTGCTGCACGGGAGGAGGGCTTTCTTTTAAGCCAAGGCTCACCAGATATGGCAGCCGGAGGAAAGAGTTCCGGCGACCGAAAGTTTCGGGCAGTCGGAACTTCCGGGCTCGGCTGCGGCTTCTCGGCGGCGCTCCGCGCGCAGTCACCGGCCCAAGAAGAGAGAGGAAGAGGCGAGGGTCCGAACGAGACTAGTCCGGCGGTCTGGTGCGGCCGGAAAAATTCGGGTGGAGAGCGGGTCGGGGAGAGAGAGAGAGAAAAGAAATGGGTTTGGGATTGGCCCGAACCAACCTACCAACAAATACGCATTCCAAAATTCAACACCCCAAAAATAATACCCCAATAAAAATTACATTTTACTAGCAAAAATTATCATTTTACCGTCGTCATTTTTCTTCTTTCGAATAAATCATTCTAAATAATCGTCCCCTAACACCACTCTAGGGACCAATTAAATTAAACACTTACTAACGAAGACGATAAAATTTTTATTACCACCGTGCTAGTAATTAAGGTGAAAATTAAGGGTCGGAGCATGACAATCTTTTTAGAGCCAAGTGTCAGATCTTTACCGATCACAAGAGTCTTTAGTATGTGTTCACTCAAAGGGAGTTAAATATGAGACAAAGAAGGTGGATGGAGTTGATCAGTGATTATGATTGCACTATTGAGTATAATCCAGTAAAGGCTAATGTGGTAACTGATGCTCTTAGTCGCAATCCCTCCATATCTTTGTTTCATTTAAGGATGGTTTGAGTTCCACTTCTTTGTAAGTTGCGAGCTACATAGCTGGATTTAGCGGTGGACGAAGTGGGTGCCTTGGTAGTTAGTTTCCATGTGAGGCCAGTTTTGGTTGATTCAGTACTGGAAGTGCAGTATAGTGATCCTTCCATAGTTCGGTTAATGAAAATAGCAGCGAATGGAGCCACTGTAAATTTTTCGGTAAGAAGGGATAGAACTTTGCTATTCAAAAATAGGCATTGTGTTCCAAAGAGGAATGAAGAGTTAAAGAATGAGATAATGGAGGAAGCTCATAGTTCTGCATATGCTGCTCATCCGGGGAGTACAAAGATGTATCAGACTTTGAAGTATTATTATTGGTGGCCAAACATGAAGAGGGAAATTACAGCTTTTGTGAGTAGGTGTTTGATCTGTCAGCAAGTGAAAGCTGAAAGGTAGAAACCTTCAGGATTGCTTGAGCCGTTGCCGATTCCAGTGTGGAAGTGGGACCACATCACCATGCCCGTGAAGGGCATGACGATATTTGGGTGATTGTGGATAGACACACCAAATCTCCTCATTTATTGTCGGTGGGAAAGAAGTATACATTAGATAAATTGGCTGAGCTGTATATGAATGAGATTGTGAGACTTCATGGCGTACCTGAATTCATAGTGTCAGATCGGGATCTTAGATTTGTTTCTAAATTCTGGGGAGCTCTTCACGCAGCTTTAGGTACCCGACTACACTTTAGCACTGTTTTTCATCCTCAGACTGATGGGCAATCAAAGAGGACTATCCAGACTTTGGAGGATATGTTGAGAGCGTGTGCCTTGCAGTTCAGGAGGAGTTGGGATAAGAACCTATCTTTGATGGAGTTTGCTTATAACAACAGTTTCCATTCGAGTATCGGTATGGCTTCATTTGAGGCACTTTATGGGAAGCAGTGCCGTACACCCTTATGTGGAATGAAGTCGGAGAAAGAGAGCTTTGTGGTCCTGAGATTATCCATGACACAAATGAGAAGATCAAGGTGGTCAGAGATAGACTCAAGGCCACTCAGAGTAGGCAAAAGAGTTATGCAGATGTCTGCAGGAAAGACCTTGAGTTTCAAGTGGGTTATTAGGTGTTCCTGAAACTATCTCCTTGAAAAGGGGTAGTACGATTTGTTAAGCGTGGGAAACTTAGTCCGACGTATATTGGGCCTTATGAGATAATAGAGGGAGTTGGCTCTCTTGCTTATCGGTTAGTTTTGCCTCCGGAGTTGTCCATGATACATAATGTGTTTCATGTATCCATGCTTTGCAAGTATATTGTCAATTCTTCTCATGTGCTGCAAGAGCAGCCGATTAGCTTGCATAAGGATTTGTCATATGAAGAGGAGCCGGTTCAGATTCTTGACCGAAATGAGAAAGTGCTTAGGAACAAGACAATCCCCCTTGTCAAAGTGCTTTGGAGAAGCCACCAAGTAGAGGAAGCTACTTGGGAATCGGAGGAGCAAATGAGGCAGCAGTATCCTTACCTCTTTGTTTAATAGATATGTAAATTTCGAGGACGAAATTTTTATAAGGTGGGGAGAATTGTCACGCCCCGACTCTTAAATTTTATCTTAATTACTAGCATAATGATAATAAGAGTTTTACCATCTTCGTCATTAAGTTTATAATTTAATTGGTCACCATAGAGGTTGTGGGGGACCATTATTTCGAAGGATTTATTCGAAGGAAGAAAATGTGACAGCGGTAAAAATGGTAGTTTTTGCTAGTAAAATGTAATTTTTATTGGGGTGTTATTTTTGGGGTGTTGAATTTTGGATTGGGTTAAAGGGAGGTTGGACCGGCTGGGCCGAGCCCAACCATTTTCTCTCTCTTTTCTCTCTACTCCCGCTCGCGCTCTCTCTCTTTCCCGAGTCTCTCTCGCTGCCGGATTTCCGGCCGCCCCAGACCGCCGTGCCTGTCCCGTTCAAACCACCATCCTCTCCTCTTCATGTCTGGGTAGGTGACCGAGCCCCTAGCACCGTCGAGAAGCCGCAGCCGAGCCCGGAAGTTCTGACTGCCCGAAACTTCCCGTCGCAGGAACTCCCTCCTTCGGCCGCCATAGCTAGTGATCCTTAGCACAAAAGGAAGCTCTCCTCCCCTGCAGCAAACCTTCCAAATGACTCCCTCCCTCTCGAGGTAGGTAATGAGAAATTGGTGTTTGAAATTCTAGGGCTTTATTGTTGTTTCCGTTCGATTGTCATAGTTAGGCTTGGAATTGTTGTTTGTGCTAGTTAGGAAAGTTGTAGAGGAGGTTGAGAGGAAGGTGCTGTCAAAATTTGATAGGCATTGGAGGTCGCCGGAGCTGGCCACCGCTGAAAAAGTGTTTTTAGTATGAATTTTTATGAGGAGTTTAATGGTATGAGTTTTAGAATTTTTGGAGAAGTTTTGGATATGTTTGAGATTTTTTAAAGTTTGGTATTTTGACGGATTAATAAGTTAAAATCCGGCCACGTGATTATTTATGGTTAGGAAGGTAGAAGGTGTTTTTGAGGATATCGGTTAAAATTGTGGAGATTTATGGTTGGCAGTGAAATTAAGATTTAGGGCGATAGGCATGGTTGAGCGCGCGAAGCTCATATTTAATTATGCTTATTTTCTTTAAGCGTCGGTGCTTTATTTAAGAATTTATTTTTGTTTTTGGAACAGGACATTGACGGGTCGCGTAACCGAGGTCAAACAACTTCAATTTAGTTACCCTACAATCGTAGTAATATGGAAAAGTAGGGATCGTTCTAGCCGGGGAAACCAAAGGGCGATCGAAAGAAGAGAAACCAAACAACTTCTAAACAAGTATTCACATATATACATCGAAATAACCTACTGAGAATTAAACCTAAGATTATTATACACAAGTGATCATCATACTCATGCAACACGTAACATGAAAAACCATCTAGAACACATAACAACTTCATGCAAGGCCAGGCAGCAACGTTCAAATTGTCCTCAACTCTAACCAACTCTGATTCTAATTAGAGCCTTTGCGGTTATCTAATTGTTAAGACCCCTCAGGTATTTAGAACCATCTTTGCGCTTGATCATAAACATGAATGCTAACTCATTTAAAAACACGTTGCGTAGGGATTAAACAAGAAAACACTTTAGCACACGAATCAATCGGAAATATGATCTAAGGCATGACGTCACTCATCCTATTAGCATGCAAATTATCAGAATTAAATCCTCCCTAAGTTAATAACAAAGACCACGACAACTTTGCGTATGAATCTGTCACGCCCCGACCCATAATTTTTACCTTTATTACTGGCATAGTGGTAATAAGAATTTTACCGTGTTCGTCATTAAGTATAAAATATAATTGATCACTAGAGAGGTGTAGGGGACGATTATTTTGTGGGATTATTCTAAGGAAGAAATTTTGACGACGGTAAAAAATGGTAATTTTTGTTAGTAAAAGGTAATTTTATTGGGGTATTATTTTGGGGTGTTAAATTTTGGTTTGGATTTTTAGAGGAGTTGTGAACCGGGTTGGGCTAAAGCCCATTTTGTTTTTCTCCAGTTTTTTTTCTCTCTTCCTCTCGAGTTTCTCTCTCCCTTCCCGAGCCCATTTCTGTCGAATTCTTCCGGCCGCCCGACCGCCGCCGTCCAGCCGCCCCAAACTGTCGCGCCGGTCCCAATCGATCGGTCTCCATCCCAGCTTCCATTCAAGACCGGTGGCAGCCTCCCTAGCGCCGCCGTGAAGGAGGAAGCAACGCCAAAAGCCCCGACTGCCGGAAGTTAGTTTTCGTCGGAACTCCTTCCTCCGGCCGCCAAAGCCGGCGAGCCGTAGCTCAAAAGAAAGTCCTCCTCCCGTGCTTCAATCCCTCCACAGGGCTCGCTCCATCTCGAGCTAGGTAAGGAGAACTAGGTATTTGAAATTTTATGGCTTTATTGTGTGTTTGTCTTCGACTGGCTTGGTTAGGCTTAGAATTTGAGTTTGTGGTAGTTAGGAATGTTGTAGAGGAGGTTGAGAGGAATATGCTGCCAATTTTTTGTGAGCATCAGAGGTCGCCGGCCGCCGAGAAAATGTTTTTGGTGGGGAAAAATGTGAGGAGTTTAATGGAATAAGTTTTAGAATTTTTGGAGGATTTTTGGATAGGTTTGAGAATTGTTGAAGTTTGGTATTTTTGGCAGATTTTTAAGTTAGAATTCGGCCATTGGATTTTATTTGGTGGAAGGTGATTTTGAGGATGTTAATAGCTTTTGTGGAGTTTTGAGGTTGGCAATGGATTTAAGATTTTTAGAGTGTTAGGCTTGGTTGAGCGCGCGAAGCATATTTATTTATGGTTGTTTTGCTGTAAGCGTCGGTGTTTTATTTAAGGTTTTATTTTATTTGGAACAGGACGTGAGGAAGCTCGAGCGGAAGAGACATCTAACCGACATCAGGCTTAGGCCTAACATATGAGTGGACCTTTGTTTTAAATTAATGTGTTCAAAATGCTTTATCGTTTTGAATAATTTTCTGTTGTTGGATATTTCTTGAAATTGAGAATTTCGGTGATTATACTCTTATATGAGAATAGTATGTATATGATTAAATGCTAGCTAACTATACGTGAATTCCCCCATACCGAGGTACAATTCCGGTATGAGTGACGTGAGCATTAGACGCGAGCGTCGTAGCCCTGTGCGACTTTCTAATTTCGTATTTAATTATTCATAGATTTCATACAAGGAGTAAGCACGTATATATATACCACTCGGCCGCTTTCCCCCTGCCTGAGGTACAATTTCAGTGTGGGGTGACGTGAGCGTTAGACGCAAGCGTAGTAGCTTTGTATGATATCTACTTTATTCAAGTTGTTCATAGATATCGTACAAAGGGTTAGGCGAGTATGCATACATACTATATATATAATATCCTGGCCTAAGAAACAATGTCTTAAAGTTTGGGAGTCTAGCCAGGCTGGACCCCAGTTCAGAATCTTTCCAGTGGAGCTCTTGTTTTGCCGCTGATGAAACGTTTTCTTGGAAAGCATTTTTGGGGAAATATTTATTTGTTGTCAGAATGGTTTTGTCCACTCACTCTGACGTGTTGAATATTTTCCCCTGGGCTCTTCATTTTTAAAAATGCCCAGTCCGCAGAGTTCGCGTGAGGTCTAGCAGGAGACGTCGAGGCATAGTCACCTATCTATCCGCTACATTTCACCAGTAGGTTACCTGTTTAATCTACTAGGGGTTTGTTACCTTTCGCTGTGTATTATTTTATTTTTATTAGCTCTGAATACTGTTGGAATTCTTCTGTGTAATATTTATTCTAGCTACTTTTGGGTTGTAACGGAGGATTTATTTTGGAATAAAAAGGTGGTTCTTAAATTCTTATAAGTTAGGGTTGTCTATTTTCGAGGGAGGTTTGCCGAGTCTTCGGTAAATTTTTCTTGGAGGTGGTCCCCGCAGGTCTCATCTCGGGCTTCGGGGTGAAATTAGGGGCGGTCTTGACAGAATCGATCCAAAATTATTATGGTAGATGAAACCGCACCTTAAGGACAACCATGGCCGAGGCAGCCTCAAGGATTGAGATGCATGAATTCATGACAATTAATCATTTAGAAATCAAAACACATAAGAAAATGCTATTGCCCCAAAACCTAAATCACGAAATCATCATATATTCAAGAAGTTACAAATCAAAACATAGAATAATCAAAGATCACAAAGAAATCCGAAAACCATGTTTGATAAATAAAACAAAAATCAAAAAATATATTACAATAGAGTTCGAAACTAAACAGAAAATAATACAAGAAGCCATAAAAAAATGTGTATATAAGGTCGAAAAATTAGATATACAAAAAAATCATTAACTTAAAAGTCTCTGCGTACGATAGGTCCTGCGGGGAAGTTTTTGCTCTATTGTGTCAGCTCTGATCCTAATACTATTGTCAAGTTACTAGTTGGGTAATGCTTCATCTCATAGTAATATTATTATCTTTAAGTGGTTTAAGGGTAATTTAAACTCTTGTTTTTGAGAATGAGGGGCAACTTAAACTCGGCAAAGCGGAAGCGGAAACCCCGATGACCTCTATTTTTGACTCTTCTAACCTTCTAATTTTTTTACTTGGAAAGAGAAAATGAAATCTTGTAGAGGTGGAGCAAAATGCTGCTTCCAAACAAGGCGAGAGAGAGAGAGAGAGAGGCCTAACAGTCAAATCCCCCAATGTCGATATAACCAAAGCTTTCAACTTTGATGAAGGCCCAACAAATCCCAACAAACACCAAGAAACAACAATCTCTCACCATCTTTATAAGTTTATATAAACCTTGTTTAAACTCTTTTTCTCCCAAGTTAGCAGCTCTCACTCTCTCAACTCACACACACACTCTTCGTGTTCTCCGTCCTCCCTCACTTTCAGATCCAATGGCTTCTCTTTGCCAAACCTCTACTGCCTTCTCTGCTTCCTTCAAACCCACCCTGGTACATCCCCAGTCTCTCAATCTTCTCTTAAGATTCAATCTTTTGTTGCTTTTATGTGTTTTTACTCGTTTTTACGATTTGGGTTGTTGAATTTGTGTTGTTTGTGATTGAATCAGTGTAAAGTTTTGATCTTTTTCAGATTCTTGTTTGTGGGTTACTGTCATTTTTTGCAGATTTTGTGATCCCCATTGGAATTTGATTTGAATTCTGTTGGATTGTGTATGAGTTTTGAATTGAAGACTTCAGCTTGTTGTATTGGTTGATCTGATAATTTCATGTTTGGTATCTGATCAACATTGCATGTTATGGTTGTGGACTCTACACTATGCATTGACCAGATATTTGATGAAGACCGACCCTTTTCATTTTGGGTCCTATTTGGTCTTGGAGTGTGCTTGATTTGAATCATTTGATTGAGTGGGAACTTGACCTATAATAATTTGGGGTCCAATTGTTAAATCATTTTGGGGTTTCTTCATGCATGCCTTTTAAATTAATGATGCATCAGATCGTCAATTGAAGTATTGTTCTGGATTTCATATGCATCTACTTCTACTAATGATATCCAAGTTAAGTAAAGGTCAGCAGAAGTTTAAAATAATAGATATCGGAATGACTAAAAAAGCTGCTTAACTACACTTTATGAGCTAAAAGTCTGGCTTGCCTCATATAAAAGGAGGCTAGGGATTTTCTACCATATATTGTAAAAGTTGTCCAGTAATTGATGTTGGAACTTTAGTATCATTTTGTACATTTTTTCTTTTCTTGTGTAGTACTTGACATTCTGTTATTGTGGTTCAATGTTGGCAGGCACGCAGCAGCAGGGTCTCTGGTTTGAAATCGGTATCCTTTTCCATTACTGGGAAGCGCTTCCCATCTCTGACTTCAAGACCTGGACGCTTCCAAGTTTCCTGTTCAGTAAGTATTCGTTGTGATGCTAGTCATACTACTGTGACTCTTCTTTATGATCCCTCATCAGTCTCCGATAAATTTCTACATTCTTGGATTTTAATCATTTGGCACGTATTTGATAAAACTTCTGCACAATGAAGGCCACCAGTGTTTACTTTACATGTTGGGGCATTGGATAAGAAATTTTCAATGTTGGTTTCTATAAGTGCAAACTTTGATTAGAGACATTGAACATCAATTTTGTTCACCCTAATGATTATGGTTTATTCCTCTTTTCAGAGGGGTTTTCTAGTGAAATAAAGTATCCTCTGCATACCTGAACCATGTGATAGGTTTCTTGTTTATGGAAGGTACCAACACTATTGGATGTAGATTAGGTACATTAGTTCAACAGTCATGATCATTGAAAACCACCCTAGCATTGTAGTAGATGGAACTTTGCATTCTTATATGGTACAAATTCTATCGAATGTTGGTATATAAGATTACAATATCTTGCATTACATCACAAATAAGTGCTCTGATAAAGTAACTAATCACAACATGCTGTTAATACTTCTGCACAGGCCAAACCAGAGACTCTTAACAAGGTCTGTGATATAGTGAAGAAGCAACTAGCTTTGCCTGATGACACGGCTGTGACCGCAGGCTCCAAATTCAGTGAACTAGGAGCTGATTCTCTTGACACTGTAAGTCCTACCTACCATCTGTTACTCTTATTTTTGACCATACCGACTATTGTGACATCTTTTTTGTTTGCTTGATATATAATTGTAAGCTGTGGGAATGTTAACATTACGTGCATTCCATTTTTGCCTCAAATCATGATTGTTACAGCTTCCTTTTCTTCAATAGGGAGGAAAAAAATGAGGAGAAGCATTTTCCATTGATTTCCATGATGAGAACACAATATGGATTTCCCATTGACTGTACAGTGAACTGTTTCTAGGGGGCCCTTCTTCGTTTAACGTTGAAACTTTCTTGTTAGCTTGCCCACTTTGTTTTAACATCTGAAACTTTTATCAAGCTTTGCTTTTCCTTTTTCATATATCTGAGAGCACATTGATTGCAACTTGGTTTGTGATGTATGCTTGATCATCTTCATTAATTAGATATGCACTTGTAATTATACAGGTTGAGATTGTGATGGGACTTGAGGAGGAGTTTGGTATCAGCGTGGAAGAAGAAAGTGCTCAGACCATCGCCACTGTTCAAGATGCAGCAGATCTGATTGAGAAGCTCTGCGAGAAGAAAGCTTAATACTAGTCTCTAGAGTACAACACAGACCTGTGGACCCTTTTTCTTCTTTCTGTTGGCTTTCCTGTTTTTTCTTTTTCTTTTTTCTTTTTGTGAGTTATGTAGCATTTTGGTACTTAAGTTGCCCCTATCTATGGATATTGTAGTGTTCTTAATCTGAAGATCTCTCATTGTGTTATGTTCTCTATTTGGTTGTTTCTGAAGATAATTACATGTTTCGACTTTAGCTTTGAGAATAATTGCAATGCTGTTGATGGGGTGCATTCAGTTTGTAATAAAGCCATCTTCTATCAAAGCTCAAATGTTATCAGAAAATATTTTAAAACTAGTGTGGAAAGATAGAAGTTTCTCCTAGATGCCCTTCAAATGATTTGGAACGGTTCTTAGAGTTCTTCCCAATTGGTACTGTCCTAATTTAGATGTACCTAGATGCCCTTTCAAATGTTTTGAAACTGTTCTTCCCAATTGGTACTGTCCTAATTCAGATGTGCCATCAAGGTTGTAATATTCATTGATCTCAGTTTCTCTGGCTTACAACTGTAGCTTGGGCATGGTGACAACCTTGGCCGCTGCTCTTGTAAGATGAATTGGAGAATGGAGAGAAGTATGCAGTTGCAGTTCTGATTTCTCTGCTTGCTGTTGGCCTCTGACAAATTGCATGGAGTGCATTCATATTTAAGTCCAGGTATCACTATGGACCTGCGAAACTTATATGATACTGCCGGACTGGTATCAAAAGATTACAGAGCAGAAAGAGACAAGTCAGAAACGCCAGCTCTTTCTATCTTTTAGTTTGATTGGAAAACTTGTAACAGGTTAGTAGATTTACTTACTGAATTGCTTGGTTTGTCACATGCAACTTCAAATAGAACTCACCTTCAATGCTAACATTTCATGTTCTTTCTCTTATTTTATAATGCTAACTATTGATGAAATGTGCTCGGAAGACAAATTTGGCAGTTTCTGTTCTACCAATAGTTGGTCATCAACAACCTAATAATATGCAAATCAGATGAACTATCATAATTCTATGAATGACAAGTTTTGTTTGGCAACTCATAATGGAAATGATATTGATAATGCAATAAGAAAAACATGTAGAAGTTATAGGCAGCAGCAAACTTCGACCACTGTTCAGGGAAGACTTCACTAATGAAAAACAGACCGCTACTATACCCAATAGTCATTTTTATCCCGACTAGGTAGAAACCTCGACTCATCTGCTTCAGGACTGTTCAAGAGGTCAGCAGGTTTGGCAAAAGATTGATATTGCTGCTAGAATGGCCAACTGTTTATTTCTATATGGCGATTATAGAGCGGAAGGATTGTTAGTTAAAAAAAATATGCATTGGCATGTGACTCGTGTGTTGCTAGTTCATCTAGAAATGCCTGAAATGGAGACAGAAAGGTACATCTATTATCAGCTATGCTTCTGAATGTTTGACGGCACTAGCAAATCTTATACTGGAAAGAGTTTAAAAGTTTAAACATCCTATGGTTCAATTTAAGTTGAACGGTGAATGAGTCGAGGTCTGCTGGGGGAGTAATTAGGGAAGACATTGGACAGTGGGACTAGTGGTGTCATTATGAACACTAAAGATGCAGAGGTTTTTCAAGCTTTAAGTACATTGAACCTGAATCTGCAGTGTTGGTAAATCTCACTAATACTGAGAACTCCACCCTCCATCCTCTTGGAACTCTGATTGAGAATGGTAGAGTTCCGAAGGGAGTTCCAGCCATCTGCATTTGAGGCATATTCAGAGAGAGAAATGTAGTTGCAGCATACGGATATCCTTGCAAAGCAAAGGATACCACTGAAAATACACGAGGTGTGTGCACCTTCAGAAAGTTGCTGCGCTTGGTGAATTTGGTGGTACCATGGTATTGCCAGAACAAGCCAAGTTGTTTAAGCTGTGTCTAGTTTTTAGATTTTTTTTTTTCCTGGGGTTTTAGCCCCCAATGGCCCTATGTACCAGGGAAAAAAAATACACATAACCTCTATCAATATGATGACACTTCTTTCCACCTAAATTGCATATAAACAACTGAAGGAATATTACACCTTCAAAAACTATGTAAATTTGAATGTATCACTTCAGTTTTCATGAAACAACTAAACAATTTCATAACGCAACTACCCAGCATTTCAAGATGACTGTTGCGCACATGATTGTGATAAAATTGCAGTAAAGCAGAGAAAAATCAATGGAAAAATCCAATGGAGATACAGCCCGAGAGAAACGTATTCATCTGATACCCTTCTAAAATCCATTTGATTTGAATAGTATCACTACTGCATGCCAAAAGAAGACTTTTTAGTAAAACTGAGGGACTAAAGATTATGACACAAAACAATAGGGAAAAGAAATCAGCACACAACCTGTGGGGCTTCACATGCAGCGAGGAAGCCGCTGCAACTCCACAGCCACATGAAAAGCAGCAGTGGCTAAAGCAGGTACACCCGAACCCTTAAGCTCAGATACTATGCTCTCCATCCTTGGAATCTCAGGTAACGATATCGACAGTATCATTGCATGTAACAAATACTGCCTACAAGCATAACCAAGTGCATGTAGCACTCGCTGCACGAACAAATGAGATGTGCCTCTACGCCAAGACTCAAGCATTGCAGTAACTTTTGGAAGATTAGTTAGTAGACCAGCGGTGCCTTCCCTAGGAGCTGCCTTTAGCAACAACACAACACATTCTGAAGCTATATCTGCCACATTTCCTCCATGAGACCTACTTAACTCTAGCAATACACCAACATTGCTTCCAAAGTCCATGATATCTCGTATACCTTGCTGCTGATCACCACTTGGCTCAAAAGACGCATCACCCAAAAGAGTAGGTTCTGATGAATAGGTGAAGCCTTTTCTACCTCTCACTGAACGTAGAAGGAAAGCCCTACACAGACCAAGTGTTGGTTCCAGAAAATCTTCCATATCTTTTGCATATACAAGCTCTAGAAGATTTCCTATTTTCCTAACTACCCTCAGCTGAGAAAGTAACTTGGTTTCCATTTCAGGAGCAGATGTCATAGCCAGGCATAGCATAACATTGTTTACATTTGCACTTAACAGATCACCCAGCAAAAACTCAAAGCATTGCGATACTATCTTCAGATGAAGAATGTTTGCGATTTTGATGTAATTATAATCAATCAGCATAACTAGCAGCTTTTGTGCATACATGGGGATTGGATCTTCATCTTCAATCAAGGAAGGGTAGAGAGGAAGAAAGTTTGTGTTGGATATGGATTGCAATTCTTTGGACCTTTGCTCATCTTCAGATTGTTCATTAAGAAAAATTACCATCACATCAAACAAGATTTTTAAGCACAGAAACCTGGCATCACCATCCTTGTTTCCCTTATACAGAACAGCCAAACTGGGGAGGACCTCACGGGTAAAAATATCAGGGCTTCTGAGAATTACAGGTGACTCCTCAGCAACTGATTCAAGAATTCGAAGTAGATGCATTTGAAAGTCATCCCTGCCCTGGAAATCACCAATAAGTTATTAATCAGTACCAAATGTCAGCATATACCATAGTCTCAACTAATCCTATTACAAATTTTCATCAATTAGAACTAGACCAATTCTTCTCTCCACAAAAAATGAAATTTTACCATAAGGGCCAAAATATCAGTAGAGCTGTAATTAAGCTAGTATAAGGTGCCCACACAAAGAAAACTCAGTTATATGGTTTAGTTAGTGATTCATTTAGCATTTATCTAGACAGTATAATGGGCAGTTATCAAGTTGTAACTTGCTCAGGCATTATACCAACCTAGCACAACCTTGGATCACTTGCCAAGACAGTAATGTGTGTATCAGACGAGCTACATCCAAAAAATGACAGTTGGCTAATAAATCAACTAGAGATTGGGTGTAATAAATTTTCAGTCTAATTAATGGTGAAGCTTGGATTAGCCAAATATGTAACTCGATTTCACCCAAAGAAAAAATTATTAAAGTACACAAAATGGTTCAACTGCAGTCACCTACTGGAAATGGTGTTTCCACGATTTTTATTAGATTTGCCAACTGCTGCAGGACCTGATCACTCACCACCTTATGCTTAAAAGACAAGCTTCGAAGAAGATGGAGAACTACAGGGAGCATATGAATGTTGGTCTTTAGAGTAGCTCTACTGTTATGTATCATTCTTATAAAATCACTCATAAACATTGTAATTAATGTCTTACTTAGTGAACAACAACTTAGCATCTTGTTTATATGTTAGTCTCTACATTTTATCGTCTTTAGCATAAGAGGGTGTCGCTCCTAATCTTCGCTAAAGAATAGGCTTTACAAAACAAGGAAAGAACATGGCCAATGTGAGATTATAAGGGGGGACTTTTGTGTCATTTTTGTTTATGAAAACATGAATAGTGTCTCCATTGTATAAGAGGATGACGCGAATGGCTTTAATGTCATCCATAGGCCGTGAGCATTGCTCATAGCTCCACCAAGTGGAATTTTGGTGATCTTTGATCTCAGTGGTTACTTTGCTCAAAAGAAAGGATGTCCGTGAGAGTCTTTACTCTTTAGTATACGGATCATCAAAACACGTCCAAAATTGTCCCGGACAATTTATGTTAAAGCCTACATAAGTCAATATCTCAATTCTCACTCAGTGGTGACAGCAGTGACAACAACCGATTCAATTAACCGAATCATAATGACTCATGAATGTTGCACATTCATTATAATGATACATAAAAAATTCTCAACAATTCTCACAATGTGTTTCTAGGTGATAAACATTGGCATGAATATCATTAAATCATAGGACGGTTTGATTGCTTCCTTATACATGTATAAAGAGCATATGTGACTTGAATCAGAATGCCATTAGGCATTGAAACTTGAGCATTAATTCGCTCTTTGATTATTTCTGATGATCTAGTCATCGTAGTCACAACAGATTTATAAAGAACTAAATCCATAAATAGTTGTCTATTCCTTGCAATATTGCAATAAGCTAAGCACTCAATCTCGCTGCGACACATTAATATACAAGAATGTAGAAACAACAGTCTTATGTCAAGACATAAAAACCGAAATATAGTAGCAATTTCGATGGATATTGAAAAAAAAATTGGAATTCTTTAGAGTGCAATATATATATGACGTGTAAGACTACATAGATGGACGACGAAACAAGGCTTAAAACATGTCAAAACTTGGCAAATTGGTCGTGAGCATCCACCGCCCACTGTTGGATCTTGTAGAGAAAGAAAATGATTTTTCAACATCTAATTTTGGATGATATTTAGCGTAACACAATTTTCTTTTTGCAGTTCTGAATCCGCTGAAGAGTGTAAAAGACTACTCTTATTTGAATGTCTTTGCAATTGTATAAGTGTGCATTGTGCCACACTTGACATTACAAATCCTCTTTTGATCCAAAACCGATGTGCATTGCTCAACATCATGATATATCGACTGTGCATTGCGCCACACTTGGTTTAATTATGATGCCCAAGTATGTATTGCATCATACTTGGTGTGATTTCAGCCTTTATAAATGCTACCTTATAGTAACTGGTGGTTTTTTGTAGTCCAATGTAGTGTCATATTGTAATGCGATATATTGCATTAACATATAACTTATGTAGATCGAACTATATGTGCCAGACAAAATTTGAATATATATGTCAACAATGATAACGAGGTTTTCACCATGAATTTAATTCAAAACATAACGACTAAGTAACTTTAGTCAAATATGTGAGGTGTATGCCTTCACAAAACTTGGAAAAATAAACGGATTTGTAGTCATTTAGACTATTAAACCGAAGTCGTGCGCTTCATATTTTCTGCAATGTATCGTTTGCTTTTAAAATATGTAACTATGAGAATAATGTTCTCATCTTCTTCCATATCGTGAGTTTTTTGTTGCAAGAACTCCATATATTTTGTATACATTGACCATAATATTGCTTTCATTGCAATTAGTGAACCGATGTAGAACCACATCAATAACAAGATTTTTTTTGTAGTAACCTAATTTTTAATATGACATGTGGGGTTCGAGACGTTTTTTTTTTCAAAACTCGTGACATGAAATTCGTCACTTTTTTTATTTTTATTTATGTCAAATTCTGGGCTCATGTTTCGGTCAAATATTTAAACAACAAGATGGAAGATTGACTATTATTGATATACGATAATTAATTCCAAGTGATGAATTATGTCAAGACCAAAGTTTATGGTAACTCAATTTGATGTAAACCATGACAAATTCCGTCACAAATCGATGTTAACCGGATATTAACCACGACAATTTCAGTCACAAATCGATGTTTGTCCATTTATTAACCACGACAATATTTCGTCGTAATACCGTGACTTGTCAAACCGTCACAAATTTCAACTTTGATATGAAGGGTTCCAATCCCTCAATATCGTCCCACGTTATAAAGAAAAGTGGGATGTAGAAGAAGGCTACGAAGCTTGACTATGAAATTAAAATTCAAAAACGACAACTTTTATAAAAGCTTATGTGCTAGTTTGCCGTGTAAGAGAAGTTGCCCTTGTAATTTTCATATCTGCTTCCATGCTGCGAAGTTACTCTCGCAATTCCATAGCGATCCATCATGCGAAAAATTTCATGAAAAAATATAACATATGGTTAGTCATATTCATTATATAAAAACAGTAAAACTAATTAAATAGTTACTATTGTAAATAAACTGTTTTTACTCATGGGGTAAACTTTTTACCTAGAGAGGCAAATTTACCGTTTTGCCTCTCATACATTCAGTTTGGAAAGACGGAGCGGGCATGATCCTCGAATCCGGGTCGAGCAGATCCGGATCGGACTTGATTGCCGGACGTCCATGCAGCGACATTGGTTTCGGTGGGCAGCTAAAATAGGCTACCGGCGCTCGGAGATGGAGAAGAGATCAACGGACTGGGCGAGACGGCCCCCGTGGCTAGGTTGCCGACGATCAGGGAGGAGCGGCGCTGCGGGATAGCGAGGTGCGTTGTGCTGTGTTGGGGCAGGCATTGGTGGAGCCACACCAGAGATTAGGATCCATGGAGGACGCTGGAATCTGGGCTGGGCTAGAGACACGCGCGCGGGCTGAGGTTGGGTCGTTGGGGCCGTTAAGAGTTGCCGGATCGGGGAATGTGGGTGCCCAGAGAAGAAATCTGGATGCCAGGGCAGAAAACGATTGGGTACAGTAGAAAATTGTTGAGTTTTTTTTTTTTAGGTTTCTAGGGTTTTTGTTATCAAGCTCGAGGTAGAGCACAATGCTGATAACGTGTTGAAGGAGAAAAGATAACGAGAATAACGATCTACTCATTCATTGATAGAAAGACCTATTTATAGACATTACATAAAGTCTATCGAAGGATTTAGAAGATCTATCAACTGTAATCTATTATAATAAGGAAATCAGATTAACCAATCCTACGTGTATTAGGGTAAGACACATAACAAAAGGACGGAACCATAATTTCTTTAAACAAGTAGTTCTTTAATTTTTTTTTCCGGGTTAGGGTTGTCTATTTTCAAGAGAGGTTTGCCGAGTTTTCGGTAAATTTTCCTTGGAGGTGGACCCCGCAAGACTTACTTTGGGTTTCAGTGTGAAATTCGGGGTGAGTCTTGACACTTACATTAGTTCTCCAATAATTAAAACTCCCCCAAAACTTTGTTGCTTCTCTAGTAAACAATTCCCAATTTTCCGATCTCCATTCCAAGTCTCTGACCCAACCCGACAGAGAACTCGACCCAAGAATGCCCTCTGCTAGAACTCATTGGCTCTGTTAGAGATTGATGTTTAGGTTGGTAATTAAGAAAAATAGTTGCAGAAGAACCACAAGTAGCAAAATCTGTGAATCTAAATATTGAAATAAGTTCATGCCACCCATTTTAATGGGGCATGGGTATGCTACAAAAGAAATGCATACTATGGGTCTCTAGTTGTTGAATCTTGTCAGACAGCCGTAAGGTCCATTACTCTTAGAAAAGAGTGGCTGCAAAACGGTCTATGTCGTTAAAGAAAATTGTATTGACCAAGGAGACGAAATTACCCTTTTAAAAACGTAGAGTTAACGTTGTTATTGACAACAAATACTAAAAGTGATTTCTATTCTATCATCTAAGTACCAATATGATAGTTTTTAAATATGGTGTATTAAATTGATAAATGACTTTTATTTGAGTTAAGGTTTGTAAAATTTCTTCCTAAGAAAAATAACAAAACAAGAAACAAAACAGAAAAGAAAATAAAAGTTTCGCACGCAAAATCATCTCAGCACGTGCGAGACCCTGATCGGGGGTTTCTTTAGTCACTGAGAGAGCAGAAGACCCAAATCAAATTTCGTTTCTCTCTATTTATTTGCGAGGGGTTTACACCATCACAATCTCTATGAATCGATCGCCGTGACCTCGTTCCCGTCCGATTCCGGCTCCGATCTCCGATCAGGTACTTTATTCTCTTATTGCTTCTATTAATTAGAATCCCAAACCTATTTTATCCTTTCTCAATTTCCAGACTTGTTCGCCTGAAACCTGAAACTTCAGAGCTCGATTGTTGTGCCCTAATTACAATTACACACGCCTTTCTCCGAACTTCAGAGCTTGAATTTGATTGTTTGGTTTGATTTGATTTCAGTAAATTGTGCATGGTGCAAGCTCAGAGGAGATGGCAGCTTCGTCACATAACGTCGAGTTGGAAGCAGCTAAGTTTCTGCACAAGCTCATTCAGGATTCTACTGATGAGCCTGCCAAGCTCGCCACCAAGCTCTATGTGGTTCGTGTATTCTCTTCCGTGATTCTCCTCTATTTGCTGTATGTATCTAGCTTTTTCGGTGTTTGTGTAGCTTTTCGTGCATTTATTCGGGGTTGTTTATGGTGTAATGCAGATACTGCAACACATGAAGTCGAGTGGCAAGGAACATTCGATGCCGTATCAAGTGATATCGAGGTACAGATCTATTATTTGTTTACTCCATTCGACTGTTTTTCTTATCTTGTTGATACTGGACGTTTCACAGGGTGATGAGGAACGAGAAATAGTGCTTTAGTTGTTTAGAAATGTGATAGAACCTTGAAACAATGCTTTAATTGATCTACTTGCGGTTAGTCAGTTTAGTAAATCCTTATGATAACAACGATAGCTATTTGGTAGCAGTGAGCTTTCAAAGGTACAGGGTTTTACGGACTTTTATTTATTTTGAGGGTGAGGCTGCGTTTCCTTTATGGGAAAAATCATCATATGGTACGTGGACTATTGTCTATTGCGTTTTTCGGTACTTTGACATTCACAACTACACTGGGGGGCCATGTTTCCCTATTTGGTATCTGTCCATTCTACCATTAAGTTTGCATAGAGTTGACGTGGACGTAAAGTACTGATAAGCTATGGGCGAGGAGTAATTTTACCATACCAGACCATCTAGCCGTTTAAACCCAAAAAATGTCAGAATTATTTAATCCCTTTTTTCTTTGTTCTAGAAATCACATTTAAACCATCTTCTATACATTCAGCTAACCAGAACCATTTGCATACAACCCAAAAAGATATTATCAAAGCAATCTGCATGTACCGACTTCTCCTTTCAGTTGCTGTCTCAAAAGGCCTGGTATCACTGCAGGTTCACCAGAACACACAGGTGGATCAATCCATGAGTAGTTTGAAATAATGACTCCCTTGCAAAAGTTCAACCCGGAAATTAACTTCTTCCTTGAACTCAACAAAAACCAACAATTCCTTACCTCTGGACTATAGTTAAAGCAAATGAAGTATCTTCAGCCTGGATTTTCATGGATCCAACAGACCTCCTCACACAACAGCTACACCACAATGACAATACGGAACAAGTTGTGCTCCCTCATCATTAGAACAGAAAAAGGCAAGATTTGGGGTTCCACTATCTAATCGTGCAAGCCCAAAGTCTCTTCTTTAAATGTTTTTTGGGATGAGGGAAAACATTCCACTAGATCTGCTTTATACCTATGATTTTGGGCTTGATGAGATTTGGAGAGATAATATTTGTGTATTGGTGAGGAATTCTGGACTTTTAGGAGATATATGAGAGCATCTCCAACAGCTCTTGTATTAATTCTCTATTATAGAGGAGTAAATCACAAAATCTCTAAACGAAAATGAGCTCAACTCCAACAGCTCTTCTATTCTATTATACAAATTAAATAATTTTCTGTATAATTTAATGAATCTATATGAATATTATATATTTATTCAAATCAAACCCCAAATTCATGTTAAATGTTTTAATTTTATGATGTTTTGTTCTTTTTTGAGGAAAGAGAATGAATTCTAAAAGGCAAGCAATAAATTTTATATGAAGATACAAATTTTTAAGAATTTTATAGATTTAGAGGATATGTTTCTCTCTCTTCCCACTTTTTGTATTATAGAGGATCCTTTACATGAGCTTTTGGAGCCAAAAAATGATGTTTTTCCTCCAAAATAGAGATTATTCTGGTTTTACATGAGCTATTGGAGATGCTCTGACTAAGAAAGCTAACATGTTTTTGATTTGGCTGGCTGGGCAGGCTGCTATGCCCAGTTTATCTTTATAAATATGTGCAAAGTAGGCAAATTTGATGCTAGAATGGATAGAAGTACCAATTTGGGAAACATCACTTTAGTTCAGGTGCCACCAGAGTAGTTTGGAAGTCAAGGTACCATAAATGCAATAGATGAGAGTCCAGTTACCATATGAGGACTTTCTGTTCTTTTATTCATTTGTTCATGCAATACCAACGTCATATCCAATAATGTGGTGAGGATCACTAAATATTTGTGTCTAGGACATAATATTAATTTATGCATCCTAAAGATTAACAAGCTGCTTTTGGTATGAAGATTCTTTTACATGAATTATACTGTATTTCTGGTTTAGTTGCTCTTACTGGTACCTATTTTTTCGTGTGCATCCTATATGATTTATATTTCATTAATTAATTGGGTCTTATGCCCATTATCTTCATTTTTTTTATGACTTTCCTACCATCGTGTTTAACTCTCTTCTTTGATCCACCAAGGGCCATGGAGACTGTAATTAATCAACATGGCCTTGATATTGAGGCTTTGAAGTCTTCACGCGTTCCTTTGTCTGGTGGGGCTCAAACAGGTAATCTATGAAGTGCATTTTATTTTCCATGTGGCTAGGCTCTATAAGTTAGCTTATTTCGCTTGTTATTTTGAGGTGATTGAGCCAACATATTTCTGCAGGGTCTTCTCAGGCTACTGGAGTTGCAAAAGATTCCAATACAGGGTTGGCCGAAACTGAGGTGTCTAAGATGGACCCGTTTTCTTCAAGTAGACCACCTATTGGATCTATCAGTACAGGGCATGATTATTATCAAGGATCTGCAACTCATCGAAGTAGTCAGTCTTTTGATCATGAAAGTCCATCTAGTTTGGACTCTAGGTCTGCCAATTCACAGTCGCAAGAAAGGCGTGATACAGAAAACCTGGACAAGCAGGTGAATCGAAAGGATGGTAAAAAAGCCACCACTAAGAGGAAGAGGGGAGATACTTCTGTACCCACAGAAGCACAACATGACAATCCTCAAAGTCTTGATACTATAGACAGTGTGGTTAATACGAGGAAGGGAAAGATGAGCAAAGGTGAACTGCCACCTGGTTTTTCAATTAAAGGTGGTGAAAATGCTAGTTTTAATATTGTTCCCAGTAGTGGTCAAATGGAGCATTTTACTTTGCTATCTGGAAGCATGAGACCAATGGTTAGGGTCAAGCAAGAAGGGAAACATTTAATAGAAAGGCAGATGGATTTGACTAACAGTAGCAATTTGGCGTCTCGGGCTGCAAGTTCAAAACACCCTGAAGAACTTGAAGTCTCCTCTATTCATAACGCCTCAGCTCAGCAGCATGCTGCTTCCCTACCTCCTTCAAATGACATTATGGGTGTGTGGAGTCAAAATAAACCTGGGTTTCACTATGAGAAGTCTCAAGTGCCTAGGTTTTCTTCCAATGTTGTCCCAGGTAATGTGACAACAGAAAGTCCAATGCAGCAGTCAACAGCTCCATCACCTGGATCAAGTAAGAAAATGGAAATTAAGCGCTTTTTTTTTTTTTTTTTTGTAGTTGTGAATTTACTGCTTTAAAGCAACACAATTGAGCTTGGAAAGATGCAAATGTTTCAAACTTAATCAGGATGAAATTTGTGATAGAGTTTGGAACCAGAACCATGCCTTGAAAAAATCTCTCAGTACGAGACTATTTGGTTTTGTTAATAACTTTAGTTGTTGTTGTACTGGTGAAGTATCTATAATTTGAAAACGATATTTAATCTATATTCCTTGTCCAACTTTGATAAAAAGAGAAAGAATTTTGGATTGATCTTATCTAGGAGGCTGGACCTCCTTGTTTATTAAGTAACTAACAGTAGCATGATATTGGTGCAAATTCAGGTTCTTTTGCCAAGAATCAAGGAAACATGCCTGGTTCTTCAAGTTCATATCAAGTAGCAGAACCACCAGCATTCTCAAGTCCGATGCACTATGGTGGCACACTGCCCTCAACTGGAAAGGCCATGGAGCATGATGGAGGAAATATCAATATGCTACCTGATGCAAATAAAATAGTTCAGGTACGTAACTTTCATCGGTTATGTTTTCTACCTTTGAGCAAAACAAGGGCATCATGCTCAATGGTGACTACATGCCAAATTTCACCTGGTCCTTTTGTTGTCCATAACATGACAAGTGAAACCAACCAAACTATTGGAATATATACTATTTGCTTCTTGCAAATGTTAGGGGAATTGTTCTGTGTATTGATATGTTTCTTTTGCATGTGGTGCTTGACTTTAGTGTGTTCTCATTGTGGTGTTCTTTTAAAGGACGTCTGCTTGTGTTGCTTTAAGTTGTCTAGATGTTATATAGATTTATTTTGCACATGCAATAATTTGCAATACTGCTGTTTGAGATTTATGTGTTGATTTTCTTCTGCTACGCAATGTTTTGTTCAGGTTGGCAGGCAAAATAGTGCTGGAGAAATGAGTATGGTGAGAAGCGCAGCTTCTAGAGATACCGGTAAATCTCCAGTTCACGCGTCCTCTACGTCTACTGGCATGCCTTTCAAGGAACAGCAGTTGAAACAGCTCAGAGCTCAGTGCCTTGTTTTTTTAGCCTTCAGGTAGTTAATTTCAGTTTTGATTTGATGTTATCAAGTTCAAATATTTGTTTTAGGTGGGTTAAGTAGCAGTTTTCTGATTGCAGAAATGGTTTGATGCCAAAGAAACTTCATCTTGAAATTGCGCTGGGAAACACTTCACCTAAAGAAGGTATTTTTTGTTTTTTTGTTTTGTTTTGTTTTTGGCAATGAAACTTCATTATTACTAATTTTCCAAATGACTAGAATGCAGTACCTCTATATTATCTGTGCTGATGTATCAATTTAGAAAATTCAGGTGGCAATACAGATGGGCCTCGAAAAGATTTTGTTGACCATAAAGGAAAAGCACAATCTGCAAATGAGCGAAATAACAATTCTGATGCTAGCATGCCATTTGGAAGATTTAACCATGAAACTGATAAAAGTGCAGTCTCTAGTGGGAAACTCCTGGAGGCCGACACCTTGGCAAAAGAATCTGAAAGCCCAAAAATGGAGGAAAACAGTGGCCCATCTCGAGATCAGTTTTTTCAGAAAGGAGATGCTGAAACACAGACAACTGCTTGTTTAAGTGTGGCATCGCAGCAGCCTGACTCAGGTGCAAGACGTGGTTTAACTGCTAATCCTGTGGAGAATATACAAACTGGGCATTTGCAAGTTGGACGGGCTAACCCAGCCTCTTCTCTAATGGGTATGAACAAGCAGAACTCTGATATTAGCAGCTGGACCGGGGTTGGCAATCAAAGTGAAGTTTCCAGAGGACTCTTACCTCCTTCTGCCGTTCAGCCTGAGATTGTTCCTGAAAGAAAAGATACCACACCCAGCCAGTTCCAAAATCTTGGTAACAATGTTTTGGGTTATCAACATACTGCCAACCACCCAGCTTCGTTTGCATCTAGAGATCGTTGGAAACCAATATCTGCTATTGGAAATGATCATCACCAAGGAGTTGCATCAAAGGATGCTCAGATGATGCAAAAACATGTGTCCAAAGGTGAGAACAATATATTTATTTCACTATATCTGGATTTATTGTCTTTTTCACTGATGGTGCTGCTTTCTGGTAAATGTGTTGTAGATCTTCCATAGTTATCTGATTTTCAAAATAGATGTCCTCATGTTGAACCAAAACATTTTCCCTCTCGTTGGACACCGAAGAATCATTTTTTTCTTTCTTTCTTTTTTTCATAAATTACTGCAGAACAAGTAAAGGAGAATAACCCAGCTTCTGTTGATTTTCCACCTTCACCAAAGTACACAATGTCAGAGAGGTGGATTATGGATAAGCAGAAAAGGAAGCTCCTAGATGAACAAACTTGGACTCTTAAGCATCAAAAAGCAAGGGCAAAAATTGCTACATCTTTTCACAAGTTAAAGGTCTGTTAGAAGATTTTATTTAGTGCTTTACAACCAGTTTGTTCCTTTTTTGTAATTAAAGCATGTTTCTCAAATAGATCATGTCTGATGATTCCTATGGGATTAATATATGGTGACTGACCATTGTATTTCTTCCCTGGGAGGTTGGGATGCTAAAAGTTTTGGGGAAACCAGAATTCACAATTCAGCTTTGTTAGTAGTAGAGGTGTGGGTTATTTAAAACCAAACTCCTATCCTTAAAACTGATTTTAGTCTACTGAAAATGGAAAAGGATGTTTATCTACAAATTTCCTATCATATATTTCTAGTTACATTGCATTAAAACTGTTGAGACTTCATTTATGTCCAACTTTCGTCAAACTCAAAGGAACAATGGACCACTGGAAAAAATTATTGTGGCTGATGTATGAAAGGTTTACATTGTTTGTTGTTTGTTTGTTTGTTTGTGAGAGTGGCATTAAGTAGGAATCATTGAGTCTCGCTTGATGGCATATCCGGAGCCAATAGTTACCCCAAATCTACTTAAGTATTAGTGTTTCGGCTAGTTTGTAAAATTAGCTCTACGGGAAAAGTGGAAAACTTGGTGTCAGCTTACTTTAGTAGGATTTGCATCCTCATAACTTGAACGAACTAGGAATCATAAGTTAATCAGATGAGATTTGCTTTGCTTTAACTACGCACTGCCGTGATATTTGTGTCCACTAGCACAAAGAGAACAGTAAATGTATTTGACACATCAGACTGTGCATCTCACTAAACTAAAGGGGAATGCTTGTGGGACTCGTTTGATATTTTCTCATGTAGTTTTAGTGTTTGTGTATTTGTAGCATATATCAACCCTACAAGCTAGACTATATCAGCCTGAAAAGGAAATTATTAGGATCTGTTGGGTTTCGAGCCCATGTGTTTTTCCTAAGATGTTTCGTCTTAGAGTATGGTATTCCAATAAGGAAAGGATATCCTTATTGATGATGGTATACCTGTAATCTTGGTTGATTATAGAGAAGGAAGGAGGCATTATTGCCTACCACTAATAGGAATAGGATTTCCTATTTGGTGAAGAGATCTGAAGATCCTTATGGCTATATAAGGAGGGGTTCAGCTCTAGGGTTTTGTATCGCAGAGACAGAGCAAAGTGTGTTCCATTCTCGGTTAGAGGGTGAGAGAGGGCAGAGAGGAGAGAGATAGGAAGAGAAGAGAGAGTCCTTGTTTTCTTATACTTTCTGGTGTACCCATTATTAATATAGTGGAGTGTTTTCTGCCGGTGGATGTAGGCAAAAGTTTTGCTGAACCACCTTAAATCTGTGTTCTTTGTGTCTTATCTCTGTGGTTGTTTCTCTTGGTTTGCTGTGTTCTTTTGGGGTTCCTTGACATACATAATTGGCCGATATCATAACAGGATCTTACTTCGTTTGCCTTCAAAGTTACGAGGTTTGCTAAGTGATCTCCAAATCGTGGTTTTACCAAGTTGGTGATTCAGTTTTGAAAAGGAAAGTAATATGTCAAATTTATTTAAATTCTCTGGAGTGATTGCTGGAATCAGCGATCAACATTTGTCTTACACCTCATGATACATCAATTATTTGTCTGCTCAGTTTTTTTTTTTTTCAATTTTTTTATCCCTCAATGTAAAAAGTTCGCTAATATAAGCCCTAATCCACCCTATTCTGGTTAGTGGCTACTACTTTCCTTCACTCTGAAATATAGAGTTTTATTAGATCCAATAGATCCTGTGTGAATGAATTTGCATGTATATATTTTTGCAAATAGGTACTTGTAATGCATTGTTGGCTGGTACAATTTGTTTTTACTTTTAGTTTCTTGTTTTTTTGTTTGTTTGTTCTTTTTAAAAATTTGATATTGGATGTGCCGTTGTACTACATCTCATTACTTTTGCTGCAGGAAAATGTGAGCTCATCTGAAGATATATCTGCAAAGACCAAAAGTGTTATAGAACTGAAAAAACTACAACTCTTGGAATTGCAACGCCGTCTCCGGAGGTAATTTTTATTATGTGTTTCCAAGTGGAATCATTTATTCTGTCCATTTTACATCCTTGCCCACTTTCAGGGACATAGTTTTTAAGAACCGTATAATGTTTCCTTTTTTTTTTGAATTCATAATTTTATAATGCGAAGTATGTCGTGTCAAATGTTGTTAAGTAGCTGGCTAGAAAAATATTTCCCGCTTTGCGGAAACATGAATACTAATGAACTGCTCTAAATGTCTTTAGTACATTCAGTTTTGCTCTTATATTTTAGTTTAGAAGTCTGATTTTGTGTCAAATGTTATTTAAGAGCTGCCTAATATTAGTGTAGAAATTGTGGAATGACATTATGTAAAGTTTCTGCTGTGAGAATTGTTTTGGAAATTTGACCATCTATTTGGGACAAACGGAACATATCTGTTTTTATTTTGACTATCTAGCAGTTACTTTTTTTTCCTGTATAGTTTTGATTATTTCCAGGACACTTAAATATGTGTTCTATTTCAACTGGGCAGTGAATTTCTGAATGATTTCTTTAAACCAATCAATACGGAGATGGATCGCTTGAGATCTTTCAAGAAACATAGACATGGTAGGAGGATAAAACAACTAGAAAAGTTTGAGCAAAAGATGAAGGAAGAAAGACAGAAGAGAATTCAGCAGAGACAAAAGGAATTCTTTGGGGAGCTAGAGGTTCACAAGTAAGCATCCTGCTTTCTAGTATTTCCAATTATTGCAATATTATATATTTCTAGGAGCTACAATAATAATTACCTCCCAAGTCTGCTTTTTAGATTGTTGTGAATTCCTTTTGACTAGCTTTTATCTGGACTTAGGGAAAGACTGGATGATGCCTTCAAAATTAAGAGAGAGCGCTGGAAGGGTTTCAATAAATATGTAAAGGAGTTCCACAAAAGAAAGGAACGTATCCATCGTGAGAAGATCGATAGGATCCAACGTGAAAAAATAAACTTGTTGAAGATTAATGATGTGGAGGGGTATCTACGAATGGTGCAGGTATGTGCTACATTTTACTGATGTTAGGCTTGCATCTGGCATTTTAATCTATTCTGTTTGACACTTTTGGAACTCATGATAGGATGCAAAATCAGACCGTGTTAAGCAGCTTCTAAAAGAGACAGAAAAGTATCTTCAAAAGCTTGGATCCAAGCTACGAGATGCAAAGGCTTTGGCAAGTAGGTTTGAGCATGATATGGATGAAAGTGGAAATACAAGTGTAGTAGACAAGAGTGAACCTAGTTTGGAAAATGAAGATGAAAGTGACCAGGCGAAGGCAAGTTTCTTCTTTGTGCATTTCAGTTCTCATTGTAGTCTGTGCTCATGAGATATTATATCTGTTTTGCAGCATTACTTGGAGAGCAATGAGAAATACTATTTGATGGCTCATAGGTATAGATATTTTCTTTATCTTGGTTTTACTGTAATTTCATATCTTGGCTGCATTATAATTGATTGGCCTAACCTCGTAATAGTTTTTAGTGGTGGACAAACTGGTAAATTTTTGGTTCCCTTTATCTTGCTCATGAAATTTGTTTTTCTCGTCTTCAGTATCAATTTATTTGTACAAATAGAACTATGGGCGTTTTGTGACCTTCTGTTTTACAATTGTTTGGAGAATGAAATTCACACTCCCTAGTTTGTGATCCACACTCCTTTCTTTCTTTGGTTGAAATTCTTGTGAAAAGACAAAATATAAGTTATAAGTTACAGATTACAAAACATGACTTACTAAAGAAGGAATTATGGAAAATGGGGTGTGTGAATTTCACTCCCCCCCCCCCCCCCCCAATTTTTTTTTCTTTTTTCTTTTTTTGTTGTTTCCCAAACAGTACTGACTTAGTTGCTTGCGAAGTATCTTATAGTCAACCTTGTTTTCGCAGTATAAAGGAGAGCATTGCAGAGCAGCCTACTTTTCTTCAGGGTGGAAAATTGAGAGAGTGAGTATTATTTGCTTTGTAATAATATTAACGTTATTTTCTGGTTTGAGGATGTGTAAAAAAGGAAGATCTTTATTCTAATTTTTTAGTGATATTTTTAACCTTCAGGCAGTATTATTATTATGTTGCCATTATCAGTTAGTTTTTTATTTGTAATATTCTACCTTCAGGTACCAAATGAATGGCTTAAGGTGGTTGGTGTCACTATACAATAATCACTTGAATGGTATTCTTGCTGATGAAATGGGCCTCGGTAAAACTGTTCAGGTGGGGGATTTGATTTTGGGTCTGCCCGTAATCTATTCAGTCCTTTTCCAGTTTGCTTACCTACAATCTGAAACATGTGTCTCCAGGTTATATCTTTAATCTGTTACCTGATGGAAACAAAAAATGATCGAGGACCTTTCCTAGTGGTTGTGCCATCTTCAGTTTTACCCGGATGGGAATCAGAAATTAACTTTTGGGCCCCTACTATTAATAGGATTGTTTATTCTGGGCCCCCAGAGGAGAGGCGTAGGCTATTCAAGTAATTGCATATAAACTGAACAGCCTTCCCTCTTGTTTTTGGTTTTTAGTTGTAAGCTAAGCAGTTGCTTTATCTTACAGGGAAAGAATAGTTCAACAGAAATTTAATGTCCTCCTTACTACATACGAGTATCTGATGAATAAGCATGACAGACCTAAACTGAGCAAAATCCACTGGCATTATATAATAATTGATGAAGGCCATCGCATAAAGAATGCTTCCTGCAAGTTGAATGCTGACTTGAAGCATTATCAGAGTTCTCACAGATTGCTGTTAACTGGAACTCCACTACAGGTTTGCCCCTTCTCTTTTCTTCTGGCCTTATGCTGTTTCTTGTTTTCACTCATTTTCTTCTACAGTTTATTAAATGTATGCTGTCTCCCCCTGGCTGGTATTAACATGGCATCCTGATTTATTTTTAATTTTCTGTTGTGACTAGAATAATCTTGAGGAGTTGTGGGCGCTACTAAACTTCTTGTTGCCCAATATATTTAACTCGTCTGAAGATTTTTCTCAGTGGTTCAACAAACCATTTGAAGGTAGTGGTGATAGCTCAGCTGATCAAGTAAGCTTTTAGTTTGTTGTATTTTTGACATTTGACTTAAAATCTCATATAGCTCTAGTTGCATTAAAACCTAACATGTGTTTATCGTTGTGTTATGTTGACAAGGCCTTATTATCCGAAGAGGAGAATCTATTGATCATAAACCGTCTCCACCAAGTACTTCGACCTTTTGTCCTTCGGAGACTGAAACATAAGGTTCTTAAATGTATTTTGTGCTTATCAACATTATTCGGAAGGTGTTTTAATTACATATTGGCATATTAGATTTCATTTGTCCATATGTGGATTTTATTAATCTGGTTTTTATCTCTTAGTGTCATGCTTGGATACTTGTACATGAATGCATCTCTGTGTTGTATGTGGACTTGTTAATTCCTTTTCAATGTCTTGAGCGACCAATCTGGCTGAAAAAACTTAAAAGATAGAAGTCTAGTTAGTTTTTTCATGCTCCTTCTGAGTTCAAGTACCATTTCGTGGTGCTCTGATCATGGAATATTTTGTCGGTATATGACATTTTGACATTTTGTTCACAATTGTCTATTCTACGAAAATGCCATTATGCCTATCTCTATGGGAATTTAATCATTTAGCTTGTTTTGTATATTCATTGTGGGGATAGACATTAGTACAACAAAATTTAATAATTTCTTTATTATGTGTAGACTGCTAGTGGTATTTTAGAGATGTGACATTTTCAGTATGTATTTATGGTGAACAACCTGATGCTTCAAGGGACCAATGACTTGAGCTATGCTCCACAATTTTTCTATGTTGATCTGCCATAAAATATTTCAGTTATTTAATATAATAAATGATTTCTTACAAATACCCTAGCAAACCATTATAGACATTTTGGACGTTCTGAGCTGCTTACTTATCTGGCTTTGTATCTGATTATCTTACATTCAGAAATTTGATATACAATGACTTGCTTCTGGACCCTGTGCATTGTTATTGAAGTTTCTGCCAGCAATCAGAAACTTTGGAGTTTATGATATATCTTTTGGAGTTTATAGTCAATATATAAATTTTGAGCTTTGGAAATCACCATCCTAATGTTCTTGCATTTTAATTTCTTTATGGCAGGTTGAGAATGAACTACCTGAAAAGATTGAGAGACTTGTAAGATGCGAGGCTTCTGGTTATCAGAAGCTTTTGATGAAGAGGGTAGAGGAGAATCTGGGTTCAATTACTAATTCAAAGGTATTTTAGTTCTTGTATAAAGTCAATGGTACTCGTGGCTAGAGGCGGAGCCAAGTTAAGGCTTGGGAGGGTCCAGACCCCCCTTGCATTCCTAAACAATCCAAGCAAATATCATTAGTCACCTTCATGTTAGCATAATTGTTGTTCAAATTCCTTAATGAACCCCCCAGATTAACAAAATGCATATTTGTTTTAAGGTGTTTTAATATTTACTAGAAAATTATCAACAAATTCTTTCCTTTTGTGTTGTATTGTATTTAATAGATCAAACTTGAAATGATTGTTTGTTTATTTTTCATTGTCGATCTATTCCTTAATGAGCATAATCAAATTTTCTCCTCTGTTTCTTATTTATATTCTCTCATTAGATAGTGGTAGCTTATTGTCGAACAATTTTTTTGATTTGGACCCCTGTAACCCTGTAATCCTGGTTCCGCCCCTGCTCGTGGCTGTTTCTTACCATGCACATAATTTTCAGGCCCGGTCAGTGCACAATTCTGTTATGGAGCTTCGAAATATATGCAATCATCCATATCTCAGCCAGCTTCATGTAGAGGAGGCATGTTCATTCCCTGTTCATTTTAAGTTTTTAACTCTTATGCAAGATAATGAAAGTGAGAAGTAAATAATTTTTAATTATCACCTTGTAAACTGAAGGTTTTCTTTATATGCTGAGTAGGCTTTCTTTTAGAATAAACTTGTTATCTGATTGCCACTTGCAGGTTGATAACTTAATACCAAAGCACTATCTGCCACCAATCATAAGGCTTTGTGGGAAGCTTGAGATGTTAGACCGATTACTTCCCAAGTTAAAAGCAACAGATCATAGGGTATGGAATGCTTTTTACATGTTTCTTGCCTCATGGTTTGTTTGTTTGTATTCTGCATTTTATTCATTTTTCGATGTGAGATGTGAATGACTGAAACTTGTCACCCTGCAGGTTCTCTTCTTTTCCACAATGACTAGGCTACTCGATGTCATGGAGGAATATCTCACCTTTAAGCAGTATAAGTATCTTAGGTTGGATGGACATACATCTGGTGGTGATCGTGGTTCCCTTATTGATATGTTCAATAAACCAGATTCTCCCTTTTTCATATTTCTTCTCAGGTAATCCTTGATGCTCTATTCACATGTCTTCATGTGTGCTTCTGTTCTCTACTGACACTTGTAAGAACTTTTTTTCAGCATTCGGGCTGGTGGTGTTGGTGTAAATCTTCAAGCTGCAGATACGGTGATAATATTCGACACGGACTGGAATCCACAGGCAATTTACGAGAATATCGTACACTGATTTTATTTTGTAATGATTTTAAATACTAATGCTGATCTGTTGTTGAGTTGTCAGGTTGATTTGCAAGCGCAGGCAAGAGCTCATAGAATTGGCCAGAAGAGGGATGTTCTTGTTCTTCGATTTGAAACGGTAGGTAATTTGCCACCCCCTGGGTTATTGTGCTGATGGAGTCATTTATAAACTCTCCTTTTCTATTATGTTTTATGTTTTGAGCAGAGAATTTATTTGAGAGTCTGTGTACTGTGCTTCAATTATTTCTTTTTTGTTTTAAGGTCCAAACTGTTGAAGAACAAGTTAGAGCTGCAGCGGAGCACAAACTGGGAGTGGCTAATCAGAGCATTACTGCTGGTTTCTTTGACAACAATACAAGGTTGGTTGGATGTTCGCTGTTCTATACTCTGGTATATTCATCTTCAGTAGTTCGTAATTGCTCATGAAAATTGGTTTATCACAGTGCGGAAGATCGAAGAGAATATTTGGAGTCACTTTTGCGTGAGAATAAAAAAGAGGAAGCTGCACCTGTATTGGATGATGATGCTTTAAATGATCTCTTAGCTCGCAGGTATGGATAGTTTGATCATCTCTGTAGTTCATCTGTCTGCACTCTTCTTTGATATGCTTGATCATGTAGGTGAACCCAGCCATTGAGAATTCATCTTTCCCCTTTAAGCATAAACATGTCTATCATAACTTCGCCTTTAAGAAAGGAACAGGACCGTATGTGGTGGACAAGAAGTTCAAACCTATAAAGATATTTAACTCCCATTCTGTTGTGGTATATCCAGGATCCTTCTCCTTCATTTCATCCATTTACAACCAAAACTCTGCAACCCAAAGAGCTTTAGCTAAATGAAAGCATGCTTCTTATTACGTTACACAGACACCTTACATTGCAGACAATTAGTGAATCGTACCTCACCATTTTGTTTGACTTGCTTAAACTTCCTGCTTGTGGAGTTGTTGTGAGCATTGGTCTACATAAACTATCTATAAACTCAGAGGGGCTGGATTCACAATCAAAAGGCATACTATGTTGGATATGATTTCTGATATTACTTTGCAAAGCCTTACTGTGTTGCCTGATTTGGTCGCTGTTACTTTTATGTCCCTAACTTCAAACGCTATTTAAAAAAAAAAAATTTGAATTGGATTATCATATGATCTTCTGTCTTGCAGTGAGTCAGAAATTGATGTCTTTGAATCAGTGGACAAAAGAAGGCGAGAGGAAGAAATGGTATTGACTTAATTAGTGTACACATCAACGTATATATCATATGCTACTTACATGTCTTACGGGACAAATTTCTAAAAATATTCATCTTGCAGGTGTCATGGAGGAAGTTAGCATGCATAAAAGGGAAGGATGGTTCTGAATCTCTGCCTCCCATGCCTTCTCGGCTTGTGACAGAGGATGACTTGAAGGAGTTTTATGAAGCGATGAAGATATATGAGGTGCCAAAGGCGGGTGTAGTATCTAATGTTGGGATAAAGCGGAAGGGTCAGTCTCTGGGGGGACTTGATACTCAACGATATGGAAGGGGAAAACGGGCAAGAGAGGTTTGTTTGTCAAATTTTATTTTGATTGTTGAAATGTATTCTTTCTGACATTGTATCGTTTGCCATAATGCTGTCTAAATAATAACATTTTTTGTTCTTTTTCCCAATGGTTTTTAGGTTCGTTCATATGAAGAGCAATGGACAGAAGATGAATTTGAAAGGTTGTGTCAGGCGGAGTCACCTGATTCCCCTGAAAAATTGAAGGAAGAAATTACAGAGTCAAATTTACTGAGAGATGAAAGTGGTTCTGTGGTGGCTCTTTACAGAACAGAACTTCCTACTCCACCTCCAGCAGACTTGCTTCCACCATCTGTTGAGTTGCCACAACAAAGTAAAGAGGTAACCCCACCTGCTAAACGAGGCCGCGGCAGGCCAAAAAGAGTAACACTAGAACAATCAGCAACTGCAGTTGTTCTTACAGCGTCTGCTGGAACAGTCAAAGTGGATACAGGGTTAGAGATAGGACCGTTGACTAGCTGTGTAACAAACTCAGCCCCAGATTCATTACCAGACTCTGTTGATATTGAGGGTATTGGTGGAGTTGTGGGACATACTGATTTCATTGCCTCACCTAGCTCTCATCCAACAGCTCCTAAGCCTTCCATTACTGTTACTCCTCCCTCCCAAATTAGTACTATAAGCCCTTCTGCACCCACACATGTAAGAGGAAAAGGTCGGAAAACTAAGAGTGTGCAGGAAGCACCCCAACGTAGGGGAAAGAAACAGGGGCTGGTATCGCCTGCTTCTGACTTGAAACAAATTGAGCCTTCACAGAAGACATCTGTTGATCCGCTGGAAAATGAAACTTTTCCTACTATCTCTGCAGCCCAGAGTCCTGCTTCTTGTGCTTTAAAAGGTGCCGAAGGGACCGATCATCAATCTGGCATTGTGATGGTTTTGAGTTCTGAGTCCACCCGTCTAGTCCCAGCTGTTGCTCCTTTATCTCAACCTTCCCCTTCCCCTACTGTACCAGTGAATGTGAACCAGCAAAACCGGAAGGCTCAAAGTGGTGTTGGAACTCCCCGCCGCAGGGGAAAGAAACAGGTGCCAGCATCACCTGCTGTTACTGATGCATTGGTTAGTCATGATTCGACACAGGATATGCTTCCACCGGATAAATCAGGGGATTCACATGGGAGCAAAGACATAGACGTGAGAAATAAGCAAGAGGCTGATGGTTTAGCAGGTGAGGATGTAAATTCTACTCATCACTCATGCCAAGCTAAGCAGACAACAAGCTCATCCTTGGCTAAATACTGTTCATTTTTGCTAGTCTAAGAAAATTTTTCAATCACTGATATCATACACAATTTAAAATTTTAAACTTTGCAGGCCCTGCATCAGGAGAAAGTCCGAACCTAATAGTGGCATTGACCGAAGATTGCGCATTTAAACCTAAGAATGACAAGATTTCAGGAGATGAAGGTTCTACTGCTCCTGCTGCTGTATCAAATGAGATTATTTCAGAGGTGAATAAGAGTCATACTCTGGAGGAGAAAGCTCTTCCAGCAATTCCAACTTTGTTTGCTGCGTCTCCTGCTTTGAGTCCTTCAATTGGTTCTCTCCCCAGTTCTACTCCCATGGAAAGCACCGGTGAGGCAAAACATCATGGTGTTGAGATTTCTCCTAGCTCGCAGTCAAAGTTGTCTTCTTCTGTTTCTTCTGCTTCTCAGTCTATCACTCCTAGCCCATCCACACATGTGGAAGTTAAAAAACAGGGTCGAAAGGCTTCAAGCAGAGCTGAAGCACCCCGTCGCAGGGGAAGGAAGCAGGCTCCTGCAGCTGTTTCCGGTGGTCCAGCTAGTCAGGACCCAGAATTAAGTTTTCAGTTACGGGATGCGTCTGCTGGTACATTGGGGAGTAAGACTGCTTCACTGGGAAGAAAGCAAGGTACTGATGGGCAGGAACTGGCACATGTTACTCAATCCCAGACAAGTCAAGTGCATTCGGTTAGCAGTTTAATTGATTCTGATCCAAAAAGAAAAGAGCACCCAAGCTATCCTACCCAAAATAAGCAGCCTACAAACTCATCATCAATGATTGACAGTACTGCTGGTTCCTCTGATAAGAGTTCTGCTCTGGGGCGTATCCAGACTGCTAACGTAAACGATGTTGCGCGTGTGATGAAAGAGGTCTTTTCTGGCACACGTTTATCAAAAGCTAAAATTTCAGAGTCTTTTGGGAGAGAAGGTCGGGCTTCCCCTCGTCTACCTGTATCCATTAAGAATCCGGTGGACATGGCTGAAAACCAAAATCTGGAGGATAATACATGTTCTGGTGTGGGAGTGAAGGTTTCTGAACCTGAGATGGGTGATCTTTCAACTGTGTCCAAGGTCAGTTGTATTTACTGGGAATGAAGTATGGCATCTTTTCCAATTGCTCCAACTGTACTTGACTTTCAATGCAATTACTGGATTAGGATTCTGTAGCTAAATATTTGAATTACTGCACGATACATGAATTATTGACAATGGGTTTTCGTATCATATACATGGGACTTGAATGCCCTCAGACAGTTACAAATTTCAAATAATATTGAACTGTTTGTTTGATGAAATGTCTTGATATCTCAGGGTGGTGTGGTGGTTCCAGAAAACATTGATTCCTCTGCATCCTCCTTTGCAACTGAAGGAAAAACTGTAGACTGCTTACCTGTTGGCAGCTTAGTGCCATTGGAGTGTTCAAAAGGATCTCCAGCTGAAAAGGATTCTTTGATGGATTCTACCAGTACTTCTGGGAGAGTGGCAGAACTTGATCAGCCTGTGGTTACATTGACCGTGGGCAGTAATAGTGTTGAAGGCTCATCTGAGGCACGGCCTGTAGGCAGTCTCATATCACAGGAGTCAGAACATGAATATAAAGTTAGTGATGCTCTTCAGGTTTCGGTGACGTTGCAAGAAAAATTGTGTGGAAACATGGATCAGCCCTTGGTCTTGGGCAATGGGTGTGATAGTGTTGCAGCTTTGTCTGAGCCGGAGCCTCTAGGATGCTCCAAGTCACCTGAGGAGTCAGAATGTGAAGCTAAAGTTGGTGAGACTTCTCAGATCTCTGAAACGCTGCTAGAGAATGTTTCTGGAAACATGGATTGTGAAGCTAAAGTTGGTGAGACTTCTCAGATCTCTGAAACGCTGCTAGAGAATGTTTCTGGAAACATGGATTGTGAAGCTAAAGTTGGTGAGACTTCTCAGATCTGTGAAACACTGCCAGAGAATGTTTCTGGAGACATGGATTGTGAAGCTATAGTTGGTGAGACTTCTCAGATTTGTGAAATGCTGCCAGAGAATGTTTCTGGAAACATGGATCAGCCTCTGGTTAATCTGACCATGGGAGGTGATAGTGTTGTAGGCTTGTCTGAGGCACAACCTGTAGACAGCTCCAAGCCATCAGAGGAGTTGGAATCTGCAGCTAAAGATGTTGGAACTTCTCAGGTTTGTGTAACAAGCATAGATCAGCCTCCAATTACCTTGACTATGGGGTGTGAACATGAAGGCTCTGAGGCAGGTCGTGTAGGTAGCTCCAAACCTCCGGAGCCGATGGAATGTGAAGCTAAAGTAGGTAATACTTCTCAAGTTAACGAGTCACTGCCAGCAAATGTGTCAGAGAACCTGGATTTTCAGCCCTCTTCTGAGGTTTGTAGGACGTTAACAGATGTTGTGCCTGAAAACGTGGATTTGCAGCCATCTTCAATAGGGCAGGAGTCAGAATCTGAAGCTAAAGGTGGTGAGGCTTCTCAGGTTAGCAAAACATTGCCGGAGGACATGGATTTGCAGACATTGGGAACAGCACATGAGTCGGTTTTTGAAGCGAAAGCTGGTGAGGCGTCTCAGTTTAGTGAAGCGTTGCTAGAATCTGAAAACATGGATTTGCAAACATCTTCAACAACTCATGAATCAGAATCTGAAGCTAAAGTAGGGGATGCGTCTGAGTTTTGTGAGACATGCCTGGAGTCTGAAAACATGGATTTGCAACCATCTTCAACAGTTCAGGATCCACAGTCCGAAGCTAAAATTAGTGATGACTCTCAGGTTTGTGAGACATTGCCTGAGTCTGAAAACATGGATTTGCAGCTATCTTCAGGAGCACAGGAGTCAGAAGCTGATGCTAAAGTGGGTGATGATTCTCAGGTTTGTGAGACATTGCCGGAGTCGGAAAGTGTGGATTTGCAGCCATGTTCAACTGTACAGGAGTCTGAAGCTGAAGCTAACATTTCTGGGTCTTTTGGGGGAGAAGGTAGCGTTTCCTCTGGGGTACTTGTGTCCTGTAAGGCTCCAGTGGACATGGCCGCAAACCAAATTTTGGAGGAGAAAGCATTTTCTGCTGTGGAATTGAAGGTGTCTAAAACTGAGATGGGTGATCTTTTGAATACGTCGCAGGTTAGTTGTGTTTTTACTAAGGAATGAATTTATACAGTATGAAATCTAGTTTGATCATTCCAGATATTGTATGTTACTGTTTAACGCTGAATTACCGGATTGAGATCTAATATCGACATATTTGATTTAATTTCGGATAACATAGACCGGAGAGTTAGATTGTTGACAGGAAAAAGAAAAGGAACAAAGAGCTAAGCTTAATCTATATTTGTTGCCTATGTATACTTACACACTGGGGGAAGGTCCCTCTCCCAATGAAAGAAAAGGGACAAAGCTTTCATAGTGCCTTAAAGTTTGTTACTACCAAACAGAGATATCAAATATTTTGTCTTTTAGGGATAATATGATAATAGTTACTTATTTATCACATACCTGTGTACTTGAATGCCCTCAAATAGTGAAAAGTTGAATTATATTTAATAATTCATTGAACTATTGTTTGATGTTATATGTTTTTATATCTCAGGTTGGCATAGTAGTTGTTCCAGAACATGCGTCTTCAGTAAACATTGATTTCTCTGCATCTGCCTTAGTAATGGAAGAAAAAGAGGTAGATACTGTTGAAGGCTCCTCTGAGGCAGGTTCTGTAAGAAGCCCCAAACCTCTAGAGGAGATGGGGTGTGAAGCCAAAGTTGGTGATACTTCTCACGTTTGTGAGTCATTACCAGCAAATGTTACTGAAAACATGGATTTCCTTCCCTCCTTCAAAGCTAAAATTGGTGTTGCTTCTGAGGTTTGTGAGACATTGGCAGAAGTTGTGCCTGAGAACATGGATTTGCAGCCATCTTCAGTAGTGCAGGAGTTGGGATCTGAAGCTAAAGTTGGTGAGGCTTCTGAGGTTTGTGAGACATTGACGGAAGTTGTTCCCGAGAACATGGATTTGCAGCCATCTTCAATGGTGCATGAGTCGGAATCTGAAGCTAAGGTTGGTGATGCTTCTCCCGATTGTGAGACAGTTTCGGAATTCGTACCTGAAAATATGGATTCACAGCCATCTTCAAGAGTGCAGCAGTTGGAATCTGACAGTAAAGTTGGTAGTGCTTCAGAAGCTGGTGAGACAGTGACAGAAATTGTGTGCGAAAAAATGGATTTGCAGCCATCTTCCACAGTGATGGAGTCGAAATCTGATTTAAAAGTTGGTGATGCTTCTCATGCTTGTGAGACAATGTCAGAAAATGTATCTGAAAACATGAGTTTGCAGCCGTCTTCAACAGCACCCAAGTCAGAATCTAAAGCTAAAGTTGGTGCGGCTTATCTGGTATGTGAGACGTTGCAAGAGTCTGAAAATATGGATTTGCAGCCATCTTCAACTGCACTGGAATCACAAGCTAAAGTTGGCGAACCATCTCAGATCTGTGAGATATTTCCGGAGTCCAAAAACATGAATTTGCAGCCATCTTCAGCAGCACAGGAGCCTGAAGCTGATGCGAAAGTGGGTGATGTTTCTCAAGTTTGTGAGACATTGCCGGAGCCTGAAATCATGGATTTGGAACCATCTTCAACTGCAAAGGAATTTGAACCTAAAGTTGGTGCTGCATCTCGGGTTTGTGAGGCATCATCAGGGGCACAGGAGTCTGAAGCTGATGCGAAAGTGGGGGATGTATCTCATGTAAGTTTTTCTTTACTACTTTGGAATCAATTCTGTTATTTGTAGTTGAATTTCAATCAAGGTTTTTTTTTTTCCATTTTATTCATATATATATATTTAATTGGAAATTATTCTATTGCCATGACGAATACTGTGTAATCAAGTTAAATGAAAATAGAAGTGATTAAAGGAAGTAGTAGGATTGAGAGATTAGGTATATGTTGAACTTATAATCTTGTACATTGATAAATGACACCTTTTGCATCTCAATCCCTCGAAACTATCTTTAATTTTCTTTTAATAAATGGGTGATGTATCTCAGGTTCATGAGACATTTCCGGAGCCTGTAAATGTGGATTTGCCGCCATCCTCAATTGCACAGGAATTTGAAGCTCAAGTTGGTGATGCATCTCAGGTCTGTGTGACACCGCTGGAATCCAAAAGCATGGATTTGCAGCCACCTCTGCCAGGACATGAGTCACAGTCTGAAGCTAAAGCTGGTGATGTTTCTCTGGTTAGTGAGACATTGCCGGAGTCCGTACAGCTGGATTTACAGCCATCTTCGACAGCACATAAGTCGGAATCTGAAGCTAAAGTTGATGAGGCGTCCCAAGTGTGTGATGCATTGCCAGAGTCCGAAAACATGGATTTGACATCGCAAGAGTCGGGGAACATGGATTTGCAGCCATCTTCAGCAACACATGAGTCAAAATCTGAAGCTAAAGTTGGTGATGATTCTCCAGTTTGTGAGACTGCGCTGGAGTCCGACAACATGGATATACAGCCGTCTTCAACAACTGGTGAGGCTTCTCGGGTTCATATAACACTGCCAGAGTCTGAGAACATGGATTTGCAACCATCATCAAGAGCACAGGAGGGCTGAAACTGAAGCTAAAGCAGGTGATGTTTCTCAGGTTTGTGAGATGTTGCCAGGAAATATGTCCAAAGACACGGATATGCCACCATCGGCATCAGTGCAGGAGGTTAAAGATGTGAAGTTATCGTCTGAGGAACCAGTGGGTAGCTCCATGGCACGGCCTGAAGTTTCGTCTGAGGAACCGGTCGGTAACTCAGTGGCACCGCCAGAAGCTGAGCGAGTGTCTAACCTCAGAACTTTGTACAGCTTGTTAGAGCAGAAATATGTAATATAAGCTATTCTGTATTCAAGGATTGATTCGCCCTTAATACTAACAGGTATCATTCGCTATTTAGTAATCAAAGTAGTAGAGCTTATGTAATTTATGACGTCTTTAGTGCCCACAACAGTGTAGATCTGTTATGCCCTCCTGGGTGTGGTAGCTTCACTACTCATCTGTTTAGAAATTAGTATTTCACTTGAAGCTAATTTTATTTATCATGCCCGTTTATTTCTTAACCTCATTCTATGTTTTAAGCATTTGGGATGTGCAAGTTTCGTCCTCTGCCTTGCATTTTGTTTAACCTCACTACTTGGTGGATGATGAAAGCTTAAGACTGAGTATTTGAAATGAAAGTTGTGTAAAATAGGTAAAAGCGAGAGCAAAGTTGCGCAGTGGTGGAGGAAAAGAAATTTTGTTTAAAGCCGTAGGTAAGGCAGTGCCCATGTATATGAACTGCTACTTTCCTCTTGAGTGTAGTAGGACTGTAGGTTATGATGTACATCAATTATGTGCTCAGTTTTCAGTCTAATACGATTTCTCCTTAATTAATTTCAATATAAAATGCAAGTCTGAAATGGAGATGTTGGTGACAAAAGGCGTTTGGTTGCAGTAGGGATGGGATCCGTCTTTAGTCTAAACGTCGGCAGTTCTTCCCTTGCTAGCGCTTTGTTCTTAGTCTATCCAAGTATCGGTGTGGTGGTTTTATAGTTGACATTGGAATTGGTGAGGTCCTTCAAGCTGAAGCCTGGTGCCTGTTTCATGGCCTTCAGTTGGTGCTCGGTCTAAACCTCATGAAGTTGGAGGTAAAATCTGACTGGGGCGTCTTGGTTAATCTAATTTTAAGTGACAATGTTGAGGTGCATCCCTTTTTTTTTTTTTTTAATATAAGGAAAAGTTTATTAATAAGATGGACAATGGTCGAACATAGGGACATCCAACATATGGATGCCCACCTCTAGCAGCACTCCGATCTCATCATCTAACAGCCACCAGAACCAAGATGGATGCCCAGTCCTAAGGATGTCTCCAAGCAAAGGGATGTGGTAGGTGGATTGAATAGGGAGAAGCAATAGAATGGCAGATGTGGCCTGAGGTTAGCTTCCGATGGGAGCCGCTGGATTCGACGCCTTCAAGGGGAGGCGGCGAGAGTGCCAAAGTGAGGAGACACGCTTGAGAGAATAGGGTTTTCATTTGCATGTTGAGTTTGGGAACCTTTGTTATGAATTACAAAAGGCTCATGCATGAGTTTGAGGTTTTACAATTGAAGCACATTCATCAGGAGAGGAACATAGTCTACTGCTCGTGCTAAAGGAATCTGCACGTTCACTGATCCTCCAGCTTCAACAAAATGCTCTAATTTACGAGGCTTCGTCTGCTTCATAGAAACCATTTCCCCGTCTCATTTCTTTGCAGCTATTTCTCATAATATATTATTTTAAATTAACTTATATATAAAGACCAAAGTCTCAGTGTGAACAAGAAGAAACAAACCTAGAGAGGACCAAACCGCTAATTTTTTCCCTCCAAATTTTCCCTCCACTTACCCTAAACCCCGCTCTCCCTTTTAACCCATCATTATTGTCAAATTTCACTGCTTCCAATTTAGGGTTCTCTCTCCCACGCCGATGAAGACCAATCCGCCTCTCGATTCCCGGCCCCTTTCTGGTAATTCCTTTCAAGCTTCCTCCTTTACTGTAATTACTCTCTGATTCGTGGTCAACAAACCAATTTTGATTCTGGGTTCATTGACCAATTCAATGTTGTTGTATTTTTCGTGATAAAAATCTGTTCTTGGAGGTTTTTGATTGGTTGATTTATTTGTGATGATGATTTTAGACGATACTGAGGTTATTGAGGATGATACACAAGCGGTGTGTCTTGCCGGTGAAACCCAAGTGATGGATCTCGGCGGCGAGACTCAGCTGTTGGATGGTTTTGACTGCATTGGGGACATGGAGACCCAGTTACTGGATTTGGATGATCGGGTTGTTAGTGACAGTGAAGGGGAGGAGTCGGATGCGACTCAGGTTTTGGATGTTGATGAGGATGTCGAGGAGGAGGTGTCCATGAGAAGAGGTGAGAAGGAGTTGGTGGTTGAGGAGAGAACTCAATGCCGTGGTAGTGGCCAAGAGAGGGAGAAGAGGCTGATGCAGCAAGAGAGTCGTTTGGTTGATGAAGAACATAATGCAGGTGCGGCGTCTTTATACTAGTTAAGAATATTAGTGTTTGATTATCGTTGCGTTGCTGTTTTTGTTATAGGATAGAGATTTCTTTTCATAATTCATAATGGCATGTCATCCTTTCATTTTGGCATGTTTGTTAATGTGTAAGAGTTTAGAAGTGAAACAAAGCTTTCACTCTTCACCTTTAACTTGTGCATCATAATACTATTGGCTTGTTTTTGATAGTATAGTTGGATTTTTGTCTCTTAGGGCTTCATGTTTCTACTACAACACCTGTGGTTGAAGAGTCCCCAGAACTGAAATCTGGTATGTACTGTCTCACTCTGTTTTTATATATTGTGCAAATGCATTTTCTCTGTTCAGAATGTTGTAGTTTGTTGATACAATGATCTTTGTGATGTATAAAATAATTCCTTGAAAAAGCTTGGATATAAATGATTAGTAACCTATTATATCAATGTGGGCTTTTAAAATTTTATGTCTGGCACATTTTTTCAGGATATGTGCGCATGCATTTCACTTCTGTCCGAGCAGCATCCTTGCGGGCCTCTGGTCTAGCGGCTCGGAACAACAGTGGGTCTCGTTATTCTTTGGGCCACCTTGCAACTGTAGGTGGTGAGGAAGACAATCAGGGAAATGATATGGGTCAAAATAATGATAAAGTAAAAAGTTCAAGGGTTTGCAGTTCAACAGTGAGAAAACTTTTTACTGACAATCCAGAAGCTGAAATTAAGGGATTTCCTCATGAGAGTAATAGTTTTGAAGAATGTGAAGACTTGCTTCAGTTGCCTTGTGATTTGGCAGGGTTAAGCTATGCTGATTCTCAAGAACCTGGAGAGTTATCACAGGCTAATGCTCTGAATTTTGTGGATAAGTTTCTCCAAGATAATGTTGAGGAGTTTGATAAAGAAGGAGAGTGCAGAAAGAGTTCTAAGAAAATTTCAAAAGTTGTCTCAAGTGCAAAAGGGCCACAAATATTGGCGAAGAAAGCCAATGAGATAAGCTTAGTTACAGATGCAGGCATTTATGAGTGGGATGATAATCGTGAGGATGAAGGAGGAGGTGAATTGTTTCGCCGGAAAAGGACAGACTTCTTTAGAGGTGGAAGTCATGGGTCGAAATCTCTTCCCCAACCTCGGAAGGCGAAAAGGAACAGAGCGGATGAGCCGCATGATAACAAACAAACCTTACAGGGAATGAACAAGAAAGTTGGTGCAGTTCATTCTGATTCCAAATTGTTGGTGCAGAATTCAAAAGCCAGTGAGGTGATGGAATGTGAAGATGAAATGAGACACAAAAGGAATCTCACTAATGAGTTTGAGGAACAGTTCAATATGTGCTCCACTAGAGGACAGTTGGATGCTCATGTTAATAAGCCCCAGGTGCCTGATATGCTAAATGTAGGTTTTGATACTCAAATAGCTGCTGAAGCTATGGAAGCCTTATTCAACGGTGAAGGAATTTCCAATTGTGAGGTCAATAATGCTATTCACAGAAACTCACCTGAAGGTTCATTGGGAGAAAAGACGAAGAATACAAGTGTGAAGAAACCCCCTTCTCGAAAAAGAGCGCACCTTTCTGATGCAGGGGTTGATTCCCGAAAATCCCAACAAGCCAAGAAAACAAGGAGGGTTGATCCCAACTCAATTGAAGATTCCTCAATAGCACCTCTGGAAAATTCTAAGAATGCCAGGAAGTCGCGTGGATCTGCATTGTTGATAACAAAATCAAAGAAGGCCAAGTCACGTGCTGCAAATCACGTAAATATCAGTCAGAGGAAAGTCTCGGAGAGAACACCGTCTGTTTCCATTGATCGAGGCAAAGAAGGATCTAAAAAACAGAATTTACAACATGGTGGTACCTTTACACCCATTGCATGTCGAACTAGGCAGTCTATGCTGGTGAATCAGTTCAATGAAGCTGAAAATCCATCCAGTGATTGTGGAGACGAGTCTAACAATGTGATGGAGGATGTTGCTGGTATTCAGTTGAGTGAAAACTCTTCAAAGCTGGGTCTGAATCAAGCTAGCAGGGTTGGAAACACAAAACAAAACCAAAACGAGCATGCAGATGTTAATTTTGAAGCTGTTGGTAACGGTGTCAAATTGGATGGGTTAAGCTTTCCTAGAGGACGAAGATCTCGGCGAATTATGTCCAGCAAGGTTCATGGCCCTGGTAACTTAGATGTTCCATCTGAGCCATCTATTCAGCCAGAGAAATTTGGAAACTATGGCACTAGGCGCAAGAGGTCACAGGATGCTAGAAGCGCTACTGTTGATAATACGTCTAAAAGAGAAACACGATCTTCCACACATGGATCTCTTGTAAATAAGAATTTGGAAGAAAATTTTGCACAGAGAAACTTAGACAAAGGAGGTTGTGAAGGTGCTCCCCCTCATTGTAATTCTTCTTATAACGATGGGAAAACAATCTCAGAGAAGATAATTGTGGAAAAGACTGTTTGGGTCCCAGACAGGTTGCATGATGCAACACCCTCTTCTGTTAAAATGAGGGATGAATCCCCACGTCAGAAAGGTAGCTGTCAACAATCCGATGCAGCATGTACTACTCCGGTTAACCACAATAAGGTGGCTGTGAATGATGCGTCTCCTGTTTGTATGGGTAATGAATATTTCAAACAGTCATGCAAGAGGAGCCTATCAAGGCCGAGCCTTTTGAAAGAACTTCGTGACTTGAGTCCACTTGAGTATGAACCAACTTCAGCATCAAAGGATTTAAGGAGGAGGAGAGACATCACCGATGTTAGAGTACTATATAGTCACCACTTGGATGAGGACATAATTAAGAAGCAGAAGAAGGTACTTTCTGAGTTCAATTAGCTATTCAATAATCATGCAAGCTGGTCCGAAGTAATCTGATTGTATGTTGTTCGTCTCACAGGTTTTGGGCCGACTAGGAGTTTCTGTTGCATCCTCTATGACAGATGCCACACACTTCATAGCAGATCAGTTTGTGCGAACAAGGAATATGTTAGAAGCTATAGCTTCTGGGAAACCAGTGGTCACACATTTATGGCTAGAGAGCTGTGGACAAGCTAACTGTTTCATTGATGAGAAATCTTACATACTAAGGGATTCTATAAAGGAGAAGGAGTTTGGATTTAGCATGCCAGCTTCATTGGCACGTGCATGCCAATATCCACTTTTAAAGGTAAATCTTAAGTTTGTGTTGGTGTTGGTGTTGGTGTTGGCGGATAGATTGGTTACTTCTTCTGTGTTTTCCATTAACACATAGATTTTGCAGGATCGGAAAGTCTTTATCACCCCGAATACAAAGCCTGGTAAAGAAACGATTTCGAGTCTGGTTAAAGCAGTCAATGGTCAGGTACAGGCTTATTTAATCTTCAAAGATAGGTCAATCTATCTTGGATGTTGTAAGAGTTTGTTTTTGGTTCTGTGTCTACATTCTCGTGTTTGCAGGAAACATAGAAACTATTCTCTATTTATAGATATACATGTGTGTGTGTGGTTTTATCCTGGTCTTACTTGATCTCTCTTCCCACTAGTTCCAGCAAACTAAGTTGATCTTGTTTGAAATGTTCACTAGGCAGTGGAGAGAATTGGCAGATCTGCTTTGACGGCTAATCAGATTCCAGATAATCTGTTGGTTATATCTTGTGAAGAAGATTATGAAATTTGTGTGCCTTTACTGGAAAAAGGTATTAAGAGCAATCTCATCTGTCAACTCGAGTATTAAAAGAATAGGAAAACAGATTTTGGTGACATTGTTTTATTCTTGCAGGAGCTGCAGTTTACAGCTCAGAGCTGGTATTGAATGGGATTGTTACTCAAAGGCTGGAATTTGAAAGGTTAGTTGTAAGCAATTGATAAAGCAATTATTCTTGCCAATTTGGTTTTGTTCTCAGTGTTCATACTGAGCCTTTTATGTTTTACCCTTTTGCCTAGAGAATATCAGGTTCGTTGATGTTAAAAATGGTCTAACAAACTTGCAATTTTTTTTTATTTACAGACATCGCCTTTTTACTGATCAAGTTAAGAAAACCCGGTCTACCATATGGTTGAGGAAAGATGGCAGTAAGTTCCAGCCTGTGTCCAAAAAATAAATAAGGTGTGTACCTCTATTTATTAATCTCCTTCCGCAGATTTCCAGTTCCTCCTTAGCCATATTTGTTAGGTATATTACCGAAAATGTGTAATTTCTCTTTTGTACTCCCATATTGGGGTTATGTAGCTAGTGCATAATGGATTAAGGGATGTGAACATATACTCGAGTGTATACTAATTATTAGTTTGTTCTACCATTCAATAAAAGTTCCAAAAGAGATGATTGTATACTACATGCCTTGGAGTCATTGTTCATACATGAGGTTTTCTCAAGTATTTAGTTATGCGTCAGAGATCCGCAATCACAAAAGCAATGACTAGTTTTAATAAAAAGCAAGCCGCAAGGGATACAAATGATAAAATATAAACGAGGGATACATGCTTCATTGATTCAGTGCAACATCTTTCATTATACAAAAACGTGTACACTTGATCAAATCTACTAGTAAGAAATTTACATTATTGTATTGATAATTGATCGACCAACACAATGCTACATGCTAGCCTTGTTACTACAAGGATTCAATCATACTGGGCTAGAGTTGTTCTGAGCAACTTGAACTCTCCAAGTGTGGTACTGCATATACAATGAGTTGAGGCTCATTGATATCCCAAAACCCACTACTGATGCAAGCAGTATTGAATATATAGCCGGCAGATGAAACTGGGAAAAGAAAATGAATAGCGTTAGTTAATATGTGCATTTTCTTGATACTCATAGTAATGAGGTTTTACCCATAGTAAGAGTTTGATGTACCAAATAACTTGGCAATTTAACTAAAGATATTCTATAGGGAAAATTCTATACTCATTGGAGGAGAAACACTCACTGTAGAATACAAAAGGTGTACGGAGAGTGCTACAAGGCCAAACTCGAGAGCTGCATATGTCCATATATACTCCTTGATTGCTGAATATTAAACAAGAAAATAGTGGGACTGTTATGAACTTATAGGGTATACCACTAATAATTTCTGAGGCTTAATTATACCAAGGACAATGGCGAATATGGATGCTAAGAGACCCAATGTAAATGCAAACGGTGCTGCAACTACAATAGCTTGAGCTTTCAAGTCCCGGATCTGCATAATGAAAACAAATAGGATTAGTGTTGCTATACATGCCACTAATAACCAGCTACATTACAGTCCCTTTGCTTCACTGTGTGCTTTTGGGACCTTGTATTTCCTAATATATAAAATATATCATCACCACATTAGTTAGGAGTCTGTCACAATTTCTTAAATAATGCTTGATATGGATACTTTATGCCGAAGCAAATTATTATCTTTTGATTTTATATTGTGATCGGATCATCCAATTCATGAGGAGACGCATCAACTTCTAGTTTAGTTCGAGACAAATTCTTTGTTCTTAAAGTATCTTCATAGATGAATGGACATACCAGTAGTTGCTCAAGGAAGAAGAAATAGCATATTGTGCTAATTAATACCAGTATTACGAAGTCCTGCCACGCACTGCACAAGATATGATTTAATTAGCTATAAAGTTAAAAAATAAAAATAAAATACAATAAATCATGACTATCATATGCTTGAAAAAAACGGAACTCAGCCATTCATTAGAGGATGACTTGCACGATAATAAACCCTACAGAAGACATTATCTGCTTACTGTAAATCATTGATGATGGTTAAAATTTTATTTTTTATTTTCTAGAGGAATAGAGATCATATTTATGAATGAATGAAACCTCTCACAATCCTAGCCCTAGTATGCCTGAACTCAATCTTCTCATGCCAGGGTCATCACTCATGAAAATCTTAGAAAGTTCTCTTACATGGACAAGCCTATGCAAGAAAAAAGACAACCCAAACCTCTGTACCTATAGAAAATCTATTTTGGTTAGAACACATGGTAAGATATTATTATTTATGGCTGGTAGGAACTCAAGACAGTACTTTCACTAAGATCCCCAATATTAATAACAATAATTTGGATCCTCGTTAAATTCTTTTTAACAGATTATTTGGATCCTCTAGCACTTAAATTGGATATATCTATTGGAGATTATATTAAAGACTGTATTAAAGACTGTTCAATCATGACTGAACAGCAACAGATACTTCAAAATAGGTTTCTATTTGGGTTTTCTTCCGCATCTTTATGTAAAACCTAATATGGTCGTGACAACATGAATCTCTAAATGTATCTCATATTTATCAAAAGTAATTTCAATACCACATTATTGTGTCACCTTATTGTTTCTGGACGCAGACTCTGTTGACTTTGGTTCTGTCCACTGGTCCTTTGAACAGAGCTCTGCACCCGCAGCAAGGTTACGGGTAAATTCTGAACCTCCTGCCCACATACCTCACATGTCCTGTTTCCTCTTGTGCTAAACCACCTAATTGCACACTGTTCATGTACAAGTCTGAGAGCACCTTTGCAACTGCATTCCATTTTGAGTGTGTTTTGTTCTTCACATTCATCAAGACAAATCCTACATACTGCTTCTTCTTCAGGAATTTCTTCATCTTCAGCCTCGACTGGAACCGGAGTTATTTGATCTGATATGCCAAAAAACAAAGTTAGAGGGGTTATTGGCAGATAAATCCTCTTTTACAACAATTCTGTCCCCATGAATAAACCTTAAAAACATCGAATGTTTACCTATGCAAATAGACAAGTAACACTTGCAGAATGAATAAGGAACTATAAGGATAAGTTTACTACATACCATCACTAGGATCTGTTTCGATGTTCTCATTTCTAGCAGCAAAAGATATGGATCTGACAATAACAATATTCCGTCCAGGCACAGACAGAGACCTTGAAACTGTAGGCTTCACATTCTCTTTCTGCACAAAATTAACCAAAACAGTCTCAGATACTTTTTCTTGTTCCTTCTTTTTTGGAAATCTAATGACTTCTGGATTCACAAATATAATGACAAAAAGAAATCAAAGAAGCACAATAATTTAGATGTATTGACGTGAATAATCATACAGCATGATTAAGAGGTCCTTGTAAACTCTGAAACTTGTTCAGACAAAAAAAAAAAAAGGAAAAGCATAAACTAGGTTTGTTTCGGGTGACAATATTTGTTTACGCAAGTTAAATCATCAATCTTGAAATACCTTCTACCGTGATTGCGAGAGTGGAATTCTCATTAATGATTGAATACTATTGTCAAATTTTTGTATATCTTCAAGTGCAAATAAGCATGTGAAATCTAAAAAACTAGGGATGTGAAAAATGATAGATTGCATGACCACTTACATGTGCCTTGTGCCGTTCATTATACGTCCTTGCAGAAACAGGTGTAGATATGGATGGTGACATATTTGATGCTGGTGTAACAGGAAGAGAGGCACACTTTGTCCAAGAAAATGCTGGTCCAGTATTGTTCACTACTGGACTTCCAGGAGCTGTATTGGAGTCTGAATTAAGGAGGGAACTTCTCTCACCATCCGGCAATGTGCCTTTCTTCTTGAAGCTTAAAGCCCGGAACAAGCCTCCTGATAGTGGACTACCCTTAGAGGAACCTTGAGGCTGGTGTAAACCCTTCCCGCTTCGGCTACTGCCAAACCCTGCATGCCTTGGGGGTATTTGAAGTGATATATCAGGGCGTCTTCCACTATGTCCCGGTTCTCCACCTTCTTCCTGTATGGACTTCAGATTCTGAGCACCAGCCTGCATAAAAACCAAGTATCTTAACAGTAAGTCGTAAGATTCATGATCATCAAATCATCAAAGTGAATTCAAACATGTGCAAACACAACCCAGATGAGTACAATAACAAAAGAATATGTCAATTGCAGAATTCAGCTCAAATGAGTATAAATATCCAAAACAATCTATCTGCTCAATAAGGAAAGTAGCAGTAAAGCAATCTCCACTTTTACATATGACAACCAATGAACCAAGATCTACAAAGACTAATAAAGCAAGGCACAAAAGAATGTAAAGTTTCCATGAGAGACTTGAAAGCCAGAAGACATGAACATTGGCCCTTTTCAGATATCTGATTTCCTACCACCAAATCCAAAAGCCATTAGGATCCACTGATCCAGCTTTAACCAATAAAGCAGTACCCAAATCACAGTAAAGTGACAAAAGGGTAAAACTGGAGAACCCAGTTGGTCTTTTGAGCTACAAACAGAAACCCAGAAGTCAAATCAAGAACAAAGCACATGTTGCATCCACCCAGCTCCCACAAATTGTAACTCCAAAACCACAAACAAATCATCCAATATAGAAAGAAACCCACAAACCTGAGCAGCAGGAGCTTCTGTAACTCCATTACTCACTCCTTGAGTCGCTTGCATTGCCAACAAACCCAACACAAACTCCCAAAGAAAAAAGAGTGAAACTTTTTATCAGCAGAAGAGAGTGGAGGGATTGAAGTAGTTGAAGAACATGAGAATTGTTTCTTTGAGGTTTTTATCTAACTATCTATTTGATTAGTATAATGATAATGGAGAGGGAATAATGTAAATTGTTTAGAAGAGAAAAGAACATGAGAATTTCCAAGAGGAGACACTGGTCTCTTCACACAAACAAGACCAAGAAGAAGAAGTTGTTTTCATGGTCATAAAATAATTGTCTCATTCGATTTCCATACCTGCGCGACTATAATTGATCTTCGTACTTGCTTTTATGTCATCAACTCATGATTCCTTTTCCCAAAGCGGGCGGCGGATGACCGGCGAGTGGAGTTTGTGCGCGGCTGAGGAGACTAGGACAAATGGTCTACATGAAGTTATGAGCGGGTCCACCACATTATACTTGCCACCGGATTTATAATTCATTACAAGTTGAGCGTAGATCGTGTTTTTTAAGTTGCAATTCAAGTTTAAATCTCAACCATTCATGTTGATCAAGTTGAACCCTTAACAGAGTTCATAACCTATAAGAAGTCTTAACACAAAGCATTTCACCTGAGGACATTGTTCTTAACCCAATTCGAGTCATCAATCAAATGTAATACCTTACCTTATTCAAAGTGTTTTGAGTGCATTGTTCTTAGTAAATCATCCTAATATGAATATAATTTTGAACTTAAATGTGACCTAACGACTAACGGGGTAAAAATGCGAGTAATGTGTTTTCTTGTTGAATGAAACTCTTAATAATTTCTATATAAAACAAAAAACAAAAAAAAACGAGTAACGACCCATACATCGTCGATAAAAGTCTCAAAGATGATCAAATTATCAATGAAGTGTGCAACTGGTCGTCTAGTCCCAAGTCCCAACTACCCATTTGCTTGCTTATAGCTCCGAGTCCGCACTCTAAAACCCGAAGCCCGCTTTTCGTTGGCTTGGCTTACTCTGTAAATCTCTTTGCTCTGCTACTGCCTCTTGCTTTCAATTTCCGACTTCTTATTTGGGTTTGTGTATTTTGCAGTGAATATGAAGTTTCTTGATTGGTATTTGAAGATCGCATTTGGGTCGGCTCTGATTGGAGCTTCCATGGAGTTCTTCATGATTAAAACCGGCTTCTGTGTGAGAACTCTCCTTTTCATCGTTACCCTTTTTGTTATTGTCTTCTTCTCAATTTGTATTCTCTATTTTACTGCTTGGTAGGGAATTACAGAGTTGAGTTTATGATGAATAATACAGAAATTGTTAGCTTCAATTTATATGCCAGCATATGAAATGTTGTAGATTTATCATAAAAAGCATGTTCGTTTCTAATGAGGATGGATTAGAGTGTGCCTGTAGAAGTTGTTCATGACTGCTGTAGTTTCAGACGTGTAGGATATTTTGAAAGTGCCTCAGATGGCATTGTATAAGAATTGGGTTTAAGTGGCGCATTACTGGTTGAACTTAACATTGATAAGGTTTCAATGACATGGGTTTTAGTGATGTTTTGGACCCTTTGAATAGTCACTTGTGTTCAAAGGCAATCATTCAATAACCAACGGTAATAGTTACTCTAAAGTAATTATGAGGAACGATAAACCTGGATACTGAATATTGACAATGGCCTCTGCTCAATAATTTCTACAACTTATGTTGCAACCCCTTTTCTGCCCTGTTGATTTTTTTTGGGATCCACCACTCAATCAACTCGGGTCTCCCTTATGACACTAAATGTTATTTTTGACCAAATGCATCCCTATGTTGTTTGTTATGATTTAGATAAACTTTCTCCAACACATTTTGTGTAAGAGCTGCTTTACAGTCTCTCACAGTCTCGTATGATATTCTATTTGTTTCTTGCTTAATCTAATTTTTGGTTCCTTCTTTCATACATGAAGATGATAAAGTAACAGTTCTGGAGTCTGAAAAACGGGCTTGGGAGAGTTCACCAGAGGCTCAGGCGGTCAGAGAAGCTCTCAATCCTTGGAGAAATTGTGATGTAGAAGCAAAGAAAGAATCCTAAGCTAGATGGCCTTGTTCTCAAAAAGGTTAGTTGTTAGTTAGAGAATCTATAGTACTTTGTAGAGGCCTATCCATCTGCTTGGCACAGCTAAAATATTGAAAATGTTAATTGTTTTTAGTTGTGTATCCATGCGTATTCAGGATTCATAATGCATTGTCGGCAGGGGCGGTGTGGGTGAATCAACTTCCAAAACCTTTGTTTGGGGTTCTTCTGCAAAAAGGAACCAAAGAAAGAAGAAAAAGAGAGAGAACCATTTTGCTTGGGGTGTCATCTGCACTGTTTTGCTTCAAGGAATCACAATAATATACATCACAGATTTTGTTCTTTTTGGTTTGCCTATTTTTTCGTAAATGAGTGATTGGAAGTTTTGAACTAATATCCCCTTGTACAAAAGTTGAATGATATCCGAGAGCATTATAATCTGTCTAAATGAGCTCAGCTTGAATTTGCCAGGCAGGAATAAAGTACAACATAACTCAAAACTTTTTTCAGAGAACGGCTGTTTTTAGCTGAACAAGTATTTGTGGTTTAGTTATTACCCACAACATTCTGTGCACATTAGTTTGCTGCAATGACAACTGAAACTGTTTTCTTGTGCTCTTCAGGACACGCAGGATAGTTTTTGAGAAATACTTCCGGAGTAGGACAAGTGGAAGGTGACCTTGATCATCCTAAACAGTTGTTTCATTCCATTTGAAGTTTTGTAATTTCTATTATTCTTGTCATGGGAAAAACACAGTTTTTCAATATATTGTTTTGAATAATCCTACAGAAGTAATGAAAATTTGAAGGCATTCACATTAGACCCCTAAAGTATGAGTGATTTGGATATTCATTTCAAGATACGTGTAAACTGATTGAATTCATAATGCATCTTCAACCCAGGGACTTTGTATATATAGAAGTCAGTACAAATCTCCCTAGTAGGTTCCAATTTACATAGTTACAATGTAATTTCAAATTCAAAGAAATGCAAATGCAGAAAACCACAAGGGGCACTATAATGACATTAAGCGTACGACTCCACCAGCTTGCGCTTGTCTGCAAAGGACTTGTAGTCGGACTTGAGCTTGGAGAGTTTCAGTGTCTTGGCGATGGGTATGTTCTGGGACTTGATGCGCTTTTGGATTAGGTCCATGGTGAGATTGGAGGTGCGGCGGTCGTCGTAGATGAGGCAGAACTGGGTGGAGGAGGGGAGGAGGGGATGTGGGAGGGGGATTTTGAAGGCGTTGACGCCACTTTTTGGTGGGATTTTGTTCAGGGTGAGGACTAGGTAGGTGAATTCATCGGGCTTCTGGGTGGTCTGGGAGTTTCGCCATTTGAGGAGGGCGTTGACGGCTTTGCGCACGCTTTTGGATTTGGGAGGCGGAGGAGCTGCGGTGGTCGCGGCCATGGAACGGGAGTGTGGAAGGTTGTGGGGTTTAAGGAGGGTTTTGAGGTTTGATATGGGTTTTGGGCCAACTGAGCTCTAAATAATTGTGTAAAGGAAAATTGTATTTTCGGGTTTTGGGCACATAGGGTTGATGTGTGTAAAGTTAGGTGATGAAGATCAGAATTAGAACATCGGAATTCTACAGAGCAAAATCGTGAGGATGATTCCTTTTGCTGATCAGAGAAATCGAACAGTCGACTTATGGATTGGTGAGATTGATGTTGAAGAAGAGCAGCGCCGGCGCTTGAGAGGTGCCTGAGTCCAAGCTCATACTTGTCGAGCGAGATTGGATGTTGCCAAAGTTGTTGAAACTTATTATGAGTATGTATTAGAGGTTATCATGTTGCATATTTGACATGCATTTTAATAAAATAGTGTGGGGTTCACCGGCTTAAACCCTTATAAACCTACATGCAAAGTCTTATATTCCCTATGTGAAATTTATATCTCAACATGCTCCTGCACGTGTGTCGAATATTTAGGTGACGTGGAGTTCGTGTGGTCGTTACGCATTCATACGTGGACGTGGATAACCCGTTTTAATACCATGATAAAATAGTCTGGGGTTCACATCTCAAACCAATTGGCAATGTGTGAAGTGACCCAAATCCTTATAAACCCACATGTAAAGTTTCATATTCTCGATCTGAGATTTATATCTTGTTTACGCCCAAATTAATATTTTACTGGACAATAATTGTCTATGTGAATATTAATTAAATTCTTGGTCTATGTCAGCCGACGAGCCCAAGTTCTTTAAAGTTTATAATAATGGCCCGCCAACAAGACCACGAGGGATGATCACAAAATCCGCGCGCGGAATGACTCCGCGCGGACTAACGGATCTCGCGCGTTTTCAGACAAAAACAGAGCTCGCGCGCGAAATGACTTCGCGGGGAGTAAGGATCTCACGCGCTTCGCGCGGAAAGCACAGTTCGCGCGGGATGAATTACTTGTTGACTTCGCTTACGCGAGGCAGAATGCATCTAGGCGCGCTGACGAACTGATTCGCTGGTTCGCGAGGTAGACACACGAGAGTCCGCGCGAATGCTTGTAATCGTTTCTGACTTTTTACAGTCTTTGACACGCTTTGGGCCAATCCTTGTGGCCATTTATGATTAAAAGCCTTGTTTTGGTCCGCGAGCTGTAATAGCCCGCGAGGTGGAATTGAGCTACAGAATCCGCGGTTCGCGCGAGTTATTTGTCTTCTACATGGATTGTGATACCCCGCGGGATAAGGATTGCTCTTAATTCCGCTTCGCATGGGAGTCCAGACCTTATCTTATGCGGACTGTGCGAGTTGGATATGTGTCACATGCGGATTGGTCTGCATGGGAGGAACAGTTCCTTTGTGCTTCACGTTGCAGAGTCCAATAGGGATTCTGATTATCTTTCTCCGCACGTAAAAGTCAGGCTCCCACTATATAAAGAAGCTCGACGGCTTACAAATATCTCTCTCACAATCAAACTCTCTCACAACTCAAACAAATACAAAACAACCTTCAACCTTGTTGAAATCCTCGACCCAGTCGAATCTCCAAGGCTCCCAGGAGCTTTGTTTTCGCTTCCCCATTGAAGTAAAACACACACAACTCGGATTCTAAGCGCACCGCCACCTAGAATTCTTCAGAGCTCTCTGGACTCTACCCCGTTTCCTCGGAAACTTCCCTATAGTTGCTCTGCTCACGCCGCCGTGAGTATCGACCGCCTTGTGCTCGTAAATTCCTCCTCTGAGATGGCACCTGGAACCCCTTCCGCCTGATCAAGAAGTCAAGCACACGCAGTCAAGACCTTTCCTCGTCCGCGAGGTGGAACGCCCGCAACACTCTCCCTTTTCTCTTTGTTCGCTATTCACCTCCGCTCCACACGCAGAAGATCGTGGCCAAAACACTTAGCAATTGTTTCTTGATTGCGTTGGGAAAACATAATCCTAGCACAATTCTCCATCCCTCACCAACTACGGCTGGACTTTTAGCAACCAAAACCAATTAAAATTAACCAATGCTTGCGGTACGGTTTTCAGTTAGTGCTTATAACAAACCGAAAAAGTAACACTTGCAAAAATACATACTTTTATTAATAATAAGAATTAAATCAACAATGTTAATGTAGTGAGAATTAACTGAGACCGAACCGGTTTATAGATTAACGAATATTTGGTTACTTGGTGTATCAGTTTCAGTTTTAGGTTTCGATTTGATTTGTAATGGGGAACCAAACCGATAGAACCGAGTCCACCCTATCACCAACTGTGTATCTATTCCTCACGATAATGCTAGATCATTGTTGAAATATAGCATTAGCTAAAACTTTTTCATAAAAAAAAGAAGATAGACTTAATCCGATACTAATGTCACTTATATTCTTCGTTTAGCTTTTGTTAAAGAATGGTTAAGGCGCAGGCAAGACAAACTCGCCTTGAGTGTGGAACTGGCTAGCTAGGTCCTCTCAACTTGAGCTCAATTGCAGTTGTCACTGCTCGATCCTTAGCTTGATCTAGATTGAAATTGACTATTTCGACCTTTGAATGCAAGCGATTTGGATGCCTATACTCTACTATATATGATTTGGTGGCATTTCTATCTTTGCCGGAAGCAAATGCGGCCATTTGGGAATCAAAAGAGAGAGATCAAAAGAGATCTTATTAAACCGTATCTCCTACAAATTGAAGTTACTAGATCATACACTTCGATTCTACCGATCTAGCTGCTTGGTTTTATATATTAATACACCTTAAGCACTTATCCTCAAGCATTTTGTTATTCATCATTGATCTTGATTAACTTCGTTGCTAATAATACAACAATTATCTTATAAGAGAATGCATGTATATCGATCTTATATCTACAAAACCAACCTAGCAAACTAGCTAGGATTAAGCAAACAATTAACAAAAATGGAAATTGGGTCTACCCAATAAACTTCAAATTCTGTTCATACGAAAACGTGAACAAAATCATTTGCTTCCTTTCGACTCCAACAACAATTAATTTTGCAGATCTCTTCAAGAATCATTTAAATGCTATAGTAATACATATACCAATACCAGCTGCTAATTATATGATGATGTCAGGGACGTGCAAAATCATGAATCAAATGTATATAGAAGAAGAGCATAAAACTAATTAAGAAATGTAACCATTGATGCATGAACATATATTGAAATTGTTTCGCTGAGTTAAGAGCTGCATGTAGTTCTGGACTAATTGAAATATCACCATGGAACCTAATCGATCTTTGTCTCAGTCATATATATATATGTGGGAATATATACAAATCGATCATTGTAATAGTTCGTCGTGAGTAGTACCTAGCTTACGAGTTCCATTACCCAATTGTTTTACTTGGTGTCTAAGTTCTCTCCACCTCTAGCTACTTATTCTTTCTTCTCCTTTTCCTTCGGTCACAAAGCCATGATTCATTGCAACAAATGAAATGATTGGATATGCTAGCTAGGTTATTCATTTGTATAACAACCAACACAAAACAATTGGCATTGGCTTCTTGTAGTCATACATTCTCAAAATTAGTTTTGGTTGACGAACAATATGGTGGCAAACGTAAAAGTTGTGCTGGTTTCTCTTCTTGTGTTTGTAGCTATTAGTTCTTGTAATGGAGGTCATGAGCTGAGTCCATGGTTCCATAGCAAGAGTTGCCCGCAATTTGAAAATATAGTGAGGAGCATTACATGGAGCAAAGTTGCAGCTAACCCTAACTTCGCGGCTAAGCTTCTAAGGCTGCATTACCATGATTGCTTTGTCCAGGTGAGTGCACGCATTATAAACCCTAACCCTTCGTGAAATCGTGAGTCCATGTGTGAAATATATTCTCCTCCTTTTACTAGTGCACAGATGAAGATACACGTGTCATGATTCGTGTTCATATATTGTTTGTATTGATAATGGACCAGATCGAATATGTAGCTCGACAGTATGAGATGATGTTCGGGCAGGAGAGCTTCATTATTGTTACTCTGAAAAGCCTCCAAAATGTGGAAGGACAATTAACTTGCTTGTATATCTTCTTGTACGCAGGGATGTGATGCATCGATACTGATAGATTCAACGGAAGGCAACACGGCGGAGAAGGATGCAAGACCTAACCGGTCAGTTGAAGGTTATGAAATTATCGACGAAATAAAAACCAAATTAGAAGAAGAGTGTCCCGATACCGTCTCGTGTGCTGATATTGTTGCGTTGGCAGCCAGGGATGCTGTTTCTTACCAAGTTCGTTCTCCATTGTCTTTATATGTTCTAGCTTCTTATATCAATGTACGTATCATGATGATATGGAGCTGATGATGAATATATGGTATATGTTTGTGCAGTTTGGAAGGTCGTTGTGGCAGGTTTTTGGAGGGAGGAAAGATGGAAGAGTTTCACTTGCCACAGAGGCTACAAGGGACTTGCCTTCCGGAGGTGCAAACTACACCACACTCCGAGACCAATTTGCTGGTTTAGGGCTAAACTACATAGATCTTGTTGCCTTATCAGGTACACAGTTGTCATATATATTTTCCAACGTTAGCCTAAAACCTGGTTTATTGCAAACCCTAGTTCATCTCCAGTACCAAGTACCCTAAATACCTCTAACTCACTCTGATCACCTAGCTTGTTATTAATATAAGTTCATTTCCAAGCTAGCCTCTTCTGAAATCTGAAATCATGGTTTCGATCAAAAAGGTTTTGATGTACCTACAATCGTGCTGTTTATTGACATTCACCTCATGACTTTAGTTTCAAATACATTGTGTAGGGGCGCATACCCTCGGAGTAGCACACTGCGTGGTATTTGCGAGGAGATTGAACTTCACAGGAAAAGGGGACATAGACCCTTCACTTGATCCAGCATATGCAGAGTTCTTGAAAACACAATGCCCCAGCAGTACTCCTAATCCGGCCACCACCGTTGAGCTTGACGAAAGTAGCTCAATCTCCTTCGACAGCCACTACTTTGTGGGTTTGAGGCACAAAAAAGGCCTGCTCGGATCAGATGCTGCCCTACTCACTGACCGGCGGGCGGCTTGGGTTGCAAGAAGCTTCCAAAATTTGCATGTCTTCATGGCTCACTTCGGTCTGTCGATGAAGAAAATGGGTGACATTGGAATCAAAACAGGAAATGATGGAGAAATTAGGAAGAATTGCCGAGTTATTAATGCTTAGCATTGTCACCTTGGAGTGATTCTTATTTCACAATCTGAATTTCTTAGCAAAAGAATACAGTGACGCATGTTATGAACCAATATGTATTGGACATAGCCACGTACAGTTCGAATGACGTGAGTCGTATGCAATCAATAAAAAAAAAACTTGTGGTTTACAGGTTATACATGCAAGCAGAAGAATATAAATAGAGATGATGATACCTATAATGCAATATGATTATAAAATTGATCGCTACACAAATCAAATAAATATAGGAGAAAGAAGGGTTAGATCACAAAGCAAACATGGTAAAAACAACATTAAAGTTGCTTGTATTGTATGAATAGAGACGATGAGCATCCGGCTTCTCTGTTCAGATTCATATTTTTGCTTGGATTTTCTTGGATAATAATTTAAGGGTTCTGAATCATCCTTACTCAATCAAATTGTTATAATAAAAGACATAAAATTGTTGTAAATTCTTAAGAGTACTCGATATCACATAAACAACAACTAAACTATCAAACTCGTTGAATAAACTAATCCGTACAATTTTAGCAAAAGCATCGATAAATAATGAAGGATTAATTTCAATTCCCCCTCCTCTCCGAAGGTTTGGAGTTAACATCATTTCAGTCTCAATACTCTTAATTTTAAAAATTTACAATTTTCATAAATCAATCCAAATTGATAAAATTCCGTCCTATTTGGACATTAAATGTTAGAAGGAAATCTTATAAAAAAAGGTCATAAAAAGCGATTTATGTTGTTATACAAATATTTTAGCCCTTAAAGTGAGTTATAAAGTCAAAATTAACGTCCAAATTAGACGGAATTTCAGCAATTAGGTGTGCTTTATGAAAATTGAAAACTTTACGGGAGTAAATTTTTAAAATTAAGAGTATGAGGACTGAAATAACGTTAATCTCAAACCTCAGGGGGATAAACTGAATTTAATCCAATAATGAGTAGTCATGCATGCATATTATGTTTAAGGGAGTAAATTTTCAAAATTAAGAGTATGAGGACTAAAATAACGTTAACCCCAAACCTCAGGAGAATAAATTTAATTTAATCTAATAATGAGTAGCCATGCATGCATATTATGTTAGAAGTACTTACTCTATATGGTGACAAATCCATTGATCTTCAATCTAATAACTATAAATAGCATGAAAGCCTTCAAATAGATCAATTCGAGTGGCAGTTAATATATATCTCTCTCTCTCTTTTCTCTGGAGAAAAGCATAGTTAATCTATCTTCCGACAAAGAAGGACGTCTCTTATTTGATTAAGGAAGTACGTTAGTAACTGCTATTGCCAAACGCATATTGACACTATCTTTTCGAGGCATGCATATATATCGATTCCATCTCTGTTCACCTTGCACGGGCGATTTGCCTTCTCATTCACCAGTTTAAATGGGAAAGAAGAAGAAAAACGAGGAAGAAGCCAAAGTAAGATAAGTTACAGTTCCATGCCTAAATATAACTCATACTCAATTTCACACTATTACAATTGGCTTTTACAATGTAGGTAGTTGTTGCAGAATTCAAAGTCTCAATGCACTGCAATGCATGTGAAAGAATAGTTGCCAAAACCCTGTTGAAAATCAAAGGTTTGTGTTATATTTCTTCTCTGCACCCCTTTCTCTCTCATTCCAAACCAAACCATAATTGATCGTTATTTTCTTTCATCTTTGTATTTACTTTATGGGTTTCAATAGGAGTGGAGAACTTTGGAACAGACATGAACAACCACAAGGTTGTGGTGACGGGGAAGATTGACCCCGAAAAGGTTTTGAAGAAACTGAGGGAAAAGACGGGGAAGAAAGTAGAGATCATTGTTGACAAGGAAGAAGAACCAAACGATGCGTCTGATGAAGGAAACTTATCGAGACCATTGATTGTTCATCCACTCATGTTTGATTGCTGCAAAGAGAGTGATGGGTTACTTGTGATGTTTAGTGATGAGAATCCTAACGCTTGTTCCATAATGTGACGATGATCAATGGTGCATGCATATCTACATTGTGTGATTTGGTTGATTTGAGATTGGACATTATTAGGTTTTTATTTGTTTATAAGAAACATAAACAGTCTACCGCAGAACAATGCCACAGATAACAGAAATTGCTGGAGATATGCAGAACCATTATAATTGATCTTCAACGTCATGCATTTGAACGAACTCGCCTGTATATGATAGTTTCACACACTAATTTGATTCCGTAATGAGACTAATGACGTTCGTTTTGAGTCTTCGAATTCTCATCAAGACCGACCCTTCTGGTCACTCGTGACTAAATTCGATTCCCTTCATATCAACAACATATGCATGGAAGTAATGGTGGTCTGGCCTAAGAAATTGACATATGTTTCTGGAGGCCGGCCGACCCCTTTGGCCCCTGATATATGTCAATGAGACAAGAATAGAAATACCACAAACCTAATTTATCTTCTATCAACCAGTCACCATCTCCCACTATCATGTTGTGAAATGGGAGGTGCAGCACCGACCTGCCCACCTCTTTTCTTGTGGAAGATATAGTCAGATTATTAATAGATGGCATGGAATTTGTATCAGAAAAATCTCTGGTGCTTTTATCACCAACATGCATATGCATGCATCATTGCCAAGAGTGTTACCAGAAAAGCTTTCTTAGATTAAATACCAGAATACATGACAACATTTCTACCATTTTCCGCAACTCCCTATCTTCACTAGAACTACACGAAAGCTGAAATACATCTAAATTTGGTTGAAATTGTCATTCGGGATGGGGATTTTCATTTTGCATGATAGTAGATTTTCATCCTCTCCGTCCAATTTCAAATTTTCCATCTAATTTTTCTGGTAGTGAAAAACATGAAATAGATGTGCTTGTTCACTCCACCATACTGTCGGTGTCAGGTCTCTGCCAAGTGGCAAATTCAAAATCAAAGAGTTAATGGAAAAAAATAAATATAAAATTGGTGGAAAAATGAAAAAAAATTAACAAATTCAAAATAATTATTAACTAATCAAATAATTATTAATAGAATAATCAAAAATATAGTATGAACTATGAAGCACAGAAAGAATTGTTCTGTGATTTCACTCCATATCCAAAAAAATCACTTAGGAGTTTTGAAAATACAATCTAGAAGCAGAGAATTTTATTGTTGGTGACTGTTGAAGAAATTCTTTATTTTACATAAGCTATGATTATTATTATTATTATTATTAAATTTTTTTTTTTCGAAAATATGTTTCTTGGTGCACACAAGACATACATTAGGCGCATTCCATATCAGCAAGTTTACCTTCATTGTGGATTCTTCCACCCAAACCAGGGAAAATGATTTAGCAAAGAATTGAGCAAGTATTTGAGAACTCAGAATTGGATGGCCAAACAGTTCATAAATACACATAAGTTGACACCAATGCAAAAGACACAAGAGCTCCCTTCTAGTCTTACTAAATCATCCCTAAACTCTCTGTGACTTCAACTAGTTGGAGCTGCTAAATTGCTAACTGATGTAGGGATTGTTTACGTTGGCTTCAACTAATGCTACTGTGTACTTTTATACAGATGGAAAGGTAAAATATAGAACTTGACAGGTCTCACTCAGTCTGATAATAATACTCCCTTCATGACATTACCTGCAGTGCCTCTCTTGTTTGTCCAAGCATATTGAGTACTGTTGCTGCAATATGGGAATAAGTGAGGCCAGCATCGGCCAACTGATGGGCTGGGGCACCGTGGTCAATGTACCGATCAGGAAGAACCAGAGGTCTCCACTGCAAGTTATTGACAATGACAATGAGTCTTTGATGAGTTCAATGCTAATGCAATATTGAACTAACAGTTTTGTTAGGAATTCATGGAAATATAGATCATACCTTCAGGTTCCCATCAAGAAGGCCATCAAGAGCCAGGAACTGGACAACATGAGAACCAAAGCCTCCAATGGATCCTTCTTCCACAGTAATCAAAAACTCATGTGATTTTGCAAGTTTGCGGATAAGAGCATGATCTAGCGGTTTGCAAAATCGTGCATCAGCAACCGTCAGACTCAAGCCAAGAGGTTCCACCAAAGTTGCTGCAGCCAAACATGTCTGGACGGCTGATCCATAGCCCAAGAGTGCAACTCTTTCTCCTTCAATCAATATTCTTCCTTTTCCTATCTGCATGACAATGCCAAACATGTAATTAATTTGTAATGTACTAATAAGATTTTCCATTTATATAGAGGTAATATAGTAACAGAGACAGTTGATAGTCACCTCAAGAGGAGTGCCTTTATTTCCTGCCGGCAGCTCTACGCCAATCCCATTTCCTCTTGGGTACCGGAAACAACTTGGACGATCATCAATGGCAGCAGCTGTGGCTACCATATGAAAGAGCTCTGCCTCATCAGAAGGAGCCATGACCACCATGTTAGGGAGGCATGCCATAAAAGTAACATCAAAAGCCCCACAATGTGTGGGACCATCGGCTCCAACAAGCCCAGCTCTATCCATAGCAAATCTCACAGGCAGTTTCTGCAAATCCACATCATGTACGACCTGCGGCATGAAACCAAAAAGATACAGATTTTGAAGTTAACAATCCTATATTAATGAAATAAGTATCAAGAAATAAAACCATGATAAATTCGAACAGAAGATCAAGTTGAAGATTGAAAGATAGTTTGGCTTACCTGATCATAAGCCCTCTGCAAGAAAGATGAGTAAATTGCACAGAAAGGTTTCAGGCCTTCACAGGCAAGACCTGCGGCAAATGTAACAGCATGCTGTTCTGCTATTCCGACATCAAAGCATCTTGTTGGAAAACGGCGGAGGAAGAGATTCATGCCTGTTCCACCTCCCATTGCAGCATGGATTGCTACAATATCTTTGTCCGCTTCAGCTTCTGCAATCAAAGCCTCTGCAAAGTATGTTGTGTAGGACTGTGTGCTAGCAGCAGCTTTGAACTGCTTTCCAGTTGCGGGATCAAACTTGGCCACTCCTGCAAAAGTGTAAGCAGAACTTTTTTTAGTCATCTTTGATAGCCTGTACTGAAATGCATTTGCAGACCATATCTACAATAAAGCATAAACTATTTCAATGAAATTCTGTATTTACCATGGTACTTGTCTGCAGCCTTCTCCGCATATGGATAACCTCGACCTTTCTCCGTGATCAGGTGGATCAGGACAGGACCTGTTGTTTGTGTTGTTTTAACCTCTTGCAAAATCGCTATGAGGTCATCCACATTGTGACCATCGACGGGACCAATATAATATAGTCCCAGCTCTTCAAACAGGGTTGAGCCAGAGCCGCTGATCATTCCACGAGCATACTCATCAACTTTTGCTGCCAGTTCATGCACAGAACCACCAATTTGTTTGGTAACTCCCTGCAATAAGATCAGATTAAAGTGAACCATATGACCAGATAAGGGAATAAAAGGTTAGCCTCTATTATCATGAATCTTAATCATACTTGGGCTTCCAAAATACTTACTTTGGCAACCTCTCTTAATTCTCTAAGAGGCCTGTTTGACTGCAACTTACTCAGAGCGCTGCTTAAAGCTCCTACTGGAGGTATGGGTCCATCAAGATTGGCAGTAGGTAAAGAAACCTGTTTATTATCGTTGAGAATAATTATCATGTCGGAATCAAGGTAACCCGCATTGTTCATCGCTTCATAAGCTTGCCCTGCTGTCATGGCACCATCACCAATAACAGCCACCACATAATTGTTTTTTCCCTTTAGATCCCTCCCTACGGCCATACCTGTATGTGCATGGACATCCAAACCGTTATAACCAAAGATCATTACACCTAATTATTTGCACTGAGACCACATTTTCAGTATTCAAACCCAAGACGGTGGATCATCAGACAAAATACAATTGTGGTTGTATGAGTGATGATAACATGCTAGATTATGAAATTGGAGAATTTTATTATACCTATTGATAAGGAATTAACCTACACAAGTACCTATACGAATCACAAAAATTTATTGAGGAGGTATGCATATATGAATCTATGTAGGTTAAGACCACCTCAACTGAACATTGGCACCTAGTCAAATTTGTGTTCATAACTGATCTAATTATCTAAATAAAAAATGCGGATTCAATCAAGGAAGATTTCATATAGAATAATATTCAATAAGAAAGGCTAAATAGTGAAGTTATAAAACATGGAAATTTTTAATGATATACTTATTTCCTACAAGGAAGGTTCAACTATATGAATTGGGCTATGAAAGGGGAACTTCCCATGACACAAAATCCAGGATGAATGCACATCAAACACAAATGTGTCTCCTGATATAGAGAATTAAATTTTCATTGACTAGGAATAATTACCCAATCCAGCAGAGATAGTAGTAGAACTATGACCAGTGCCAAAGCAATCATACTCGCTCTCCGACCGTTTTGTGAAACCAGCTAACCCATTGGTCTGCCTCATAGTATGCATCTTTTCTCTTCTCCCAGTCAAGATTTTGTGTGGGTAAGACTGTGAATCAAAACAGAAGTTCACAATGAGATGTCGATAAAAACTCTTGGACCAAATGTTTTCCAATATTTGTAAATGCTTAGAACCAAAGAAGGTAACATTGAAACCTGATGACCAACATCCCACAGAATCTTATCCTGAGGAGCATTGAACACATAGTGAAGAGCCACAGTGAGCTCCACAACACCAAGGCTTGATCCTAGGTGACCTCCGGTTTTTGAAACGTTGAAGATGACATCAGACCTCAGCTCATCAGCTAATTGTTTAAGCTCCTGAAATCAACAGATTAACATTAAGGTTCTAAACCAAAATTCATGCAAAGACAAACACGGTTATTAAGTAACATTTACAAGATAGCCTTTCAGTTGTGTCTGTATTTACCTTGACAGAAAGGTTTTTCATGTGAATTGGATAGTTAATAGTGTCCAAGAGAGGAGTGGGTGGTCTTTGTGAGTGATACTCTCCACTCTCCGACAGTGAAGCACATATCCCAGTTGTCCTTTTCTTTACCTGTTGCAAATAACATCAAAAGGACACCATTATCATCAACAGATTTTGTTCAGTTTCAACAAGACTGAAAATTTTGATAACAAGAACCTGGAACCATAAACTCAATTACAAAAATTTCAATACAATAAGATCAACGAAATTGAAACATGACCAACAAAAGCAAGCAAAACTAAACCCAGTTTTGCTTGACTGATTTCAGCCATGCAAGGTGTTGGGTTTAATTTGTTGAATTCACAAGACAAAGATATCACTGCTAACCTGATTGAAGAGCTTTTGTTGTTGAGGGCATGACAGAGCTGGTCCAAAAGTGAAATGGGATGAGAACTTGGAGGTGGGTTTCTGAGTTGAGATTGAGAATGTGCTGAGAGCCATTGCATGTACCAGAGCAACAAGGAGAGAGAGAGAGAGAGAGAGAGAGAGAGAGAGAGATGAAGAGAGGGAGAGAGCTTGAAAGCTGAGAGAAACTGGAGAAGAGGACCCAGAGAAGATGAGCGAAGTGAGGAGAAGGGTGAGGGGTGAGGGGGGCTAATAAGGAAGAGCGGTTGTTGTTTGTTTCCACTGAGGAACCAGTGGGTGATGATGAAAGGTGTGAAAGTGTCAGTGGAGGTTACTAAAATAAGCAGAGAGAGAGAGAGACTGAAAGGCGTTATGGTTATGGTTTGTGTGGGAAAATGTGTGGTAGATGGTAAAGTTGGTGTCCAATTGGCAATGGAAGTTAAAACAATTTCAGGGACCAAAAATGGGAAAGAGAGCTGGGATTACAGTGTTGCTTGGTAGCTTCCATACCTGTAGCAATGGCCAGCACCAATGTTGCAGGATCAAAGTTTGCATGTGCTCATTCATTGGGCCACGTCAGGGGAGATCACAAGAGGATAGATTCATGATAGGCATCAGTACAGCAATACACCAACCCATTTTGGCAAAATTACATTTTGAGTGGCTGATGTGGCAACACCATGCTTTGCCATGTCATCATTTTAACTCTACCAAAATTTACCCTCCATTTCCATTTTGTTTATTTAGAATCTGAAAATTTAAAATTCAAAATGCGATTATTAATGTTTTGGAGAAACCCGATTCCATACTCTTTCTAACGATTTTTAACAAGAAAATCTTAGGTAGAGCCGATATGTATTGTAGTATAGAGAGAGGTAATGCATGAGGAAAGAAGAATCTAGTTCGTTAAGGTCCTTAACGGCTCTTAACTAGAACCGTTATGTATTATTGAGTAGAATGAGGTTATGCTTGCGAAAAGAATAATTTAGTTTGTTAAGGTTCTTAACGGCTCTTAACGAGAAAATCTTTGGACAACAGTTATATTAATATTATACAGACAAAGCATAATCATTCTGACTACATGAATTAAAGAAACAGAACTAGTTTGTAACGCCACACCAACTCTTAACAACAACAAAAATCTTGTGTAAAATTGTTATGTCATTCTTGTACAGACAAACCGACAAAATAACATCATTCGATGTAGGACGTCATCTAATAAAAAGGTTAAAATTCGTTTGTTATGCCTTCCCACGAATACTGATGAAAAAATTATGTTTACAAATCAAGATTTGAATACAAGGGCTAGAACGATAGCTCTCATGCCATAACCATTAATTAAACCGCATAATATAAGAGGACGACATTGTGCTTAAAGCCCATAATGTAAGAACATTTCAAAATAATATAATGAGTCTCTATCTTAATAACCTATATATGCATTTAAGCACCATTTAGTAAAGAGTGCATCATTAGCTACTCAACTAGTTTACAATTTTGGCCATATTGGAAAGATAACGCTCATGCATAGCCATAAATTACTATGTCTATCAACCTTTCAATTATGTTGCCATTAGAAAGTATTATCGGTGACATTAAATTTCATCATGCCATAATAAGACTACAACCGTTTGACAAAGCAAAGAACTCGCCACCTCTGTAGAGCAGACATGATACGCTGAGTACAGCTACCAAGACATTGCCCAACCATCTCTACCAAAAACTGTTATAAATGTTTACCATAAAAAAAATACTAAACAATAAACAAGACAAACTAAACAAATGGGACCAGAAGCACGTACACAACACAGGACCAAAGTGATCATAAGCCTAGCCCAATTACTTTCATCATCCTCAGCCTTCTCACTAATCGCAAAGAGTGTCCAAAGCCACCGTCGTCGCATCTGCGACATCACCAATAACAAACCATCATGTAACAGGCCAACAACATCCAATTAACTCCGGATAATGGCTAACCTCAGTGATGGTTCCTAACAAACTAACCTAATCGGATTTAAATCATGGTCGTCCTCTAAACCGAAAAACATATTATTCGTTATCTTCTAGGTTATCTATTGTCGGAAAATCAACTTTTACTACATTTGACCACTCTGGCAACCCCATACCTAGCCACCAGTCATTAGCACTCCGTTGATTAGACTCACTCGAGATCGCACAAAACTCCAGAAAACTAGATAACGACTTATCTTCCTCGTTGAGCCACGCAGCGTAAATATGGGCGATGCACTCCCGCTCGACGGTTGTCAACAAGTAAGCCTGGTCTCCGATGGTCTGGAAGTAATTGGGAACGGTGTGACGCTTCGTCTTTCGTTACCACGAGCCGCCCACTAGAACTACCTGAGTGTTCCACTCCTTGTTTATGGAGGACGGGAGATCCGTGACGACCGATTCGTAGTCCCGTGTGGTGAAGTTGACACACCCGGAGCTCCCTGCCTTCTAGAAGTATGACAAACGATACAACGCGGGGAACTCGTTAATCGTGGGTCATCCCATGTTAGACAGGAAGTACAGGCACCTTAGCCCTAGAAGCTGGTGCCACTGGTTTGGGGGGACTTGGCCAGAAACCAACTGAAGCATACTCAGTATGTACTGAACGTACTGAGGAAGCGGCACCGAGAACCCGTTTCTAAACATTTTATCGTGTACCTCAATAAAGTTGTCTTGAGGAGCGCAAGCCAACACTCTGGGTCATAGCCCACGCAAGGGGATGTCTCATTCCTCCCGGAATTGTTCAATCTCCTCAGCCGTGAGACTACACACCGGCTCGACACAGACCATGTCATCATCCAGACGGTGCAAGACCCGATTGATAGGGATCACCTCAAATGCTTCCACTATGCCACCCCTAGAAGCCAAAACGGGCGGGTGGTCGGGACTCGAACAAGAAGACTCGAAAGGAGATGTTGCGCGAGCGGGAGCCCTACTCGGACGATGAAAATAGTTTTCCATCCTTTCATCGTCGTTAGCGAGAGATCAGTGAGAAGAACCGGATCCGCTGGCGCCAGTTGCCCTAGGATCCATTAGCCCTAAAAAAAACCCTAAGACCTATCAAGTTACCGAAACATGCCGCCATCAATCCAAAAAGACAACACAGGTAGAACCCTAACTTATACAAACCCAGGAAAAAAAAAAAAACAACTTAACCAAAAGAGAGCATCTATGCCTAATCTCCTAGCAAGGCTCGTCCCACAACCCCAATCAAACAGAATTTGCATAAAATAGTAAGAAAGAAAGAGCTCACCAGATGCCAAAGACCGAAGACTAGCCGGAGCAGCAAAAGAACCACAACGTGTAATCATAACTCCAGCGACAGCAGGAAAAGCACGAACCGAGCCGAAAGCAAAACTTCCTCTTTTATAATCTTAGGCCTGGATTTTGATAGAGCGAAGAAAACGTAGAAGTAGAAGAGAATGCAGAAAGCAGAAGTAGAAGTGAGAAGAGAAAAGAGAGAAAGATGGGGTTGAAGCGTATATAGGAAGAGGGGGAAAAGACGCCTCGATCCCCCCCCCCAATTCACATTAAAAACCTGTTAATTACGAACGGGGAAATCGCAGCCATTTGGCCTAACCACAGGATCATAACACGTGTCCCACTAAGAGGTAACTTCTCGAAGAAGAGTGGGTTGAAAAAGCAATTAATGTCTCTGACAAAACACCACCAACCCAGTACCAAAGCTCGGGATGTCGTATTGAAACATGCAATTAATGCAAAGGGGGTCATTAACATCCCAAGGAATAACTACGGGGAGGACTAGCCAGCACCTATCAAGTTTCAACTTCCCGAGAATTATTACTAGGCAACTACAGGATACCGTTTATTCCAATTATCAAGCAAAACTACTCCCCAAGGTATAACACCCTGGAAATAATATCACCGGGAAGCATGGCCGAAACAACTAGTCATGAGAACTGTAAGTCCCTTGTACGACTCCCGGAGAATGGGAGTTGGGCAATTCATATCATTCCCTTCACACAGAGAAAAGTGGCATAATAACTCATGCGGGGATCATACCCCGTGCTCGAGCAAGAACACACGATGTGGAAAGGCTCGCTACCTTCATCCACTACAATAACAACCCGTTCAAATATGTTTTGAGTATGAACTTGGGGGAGACTACGACCGGGTACCCGTTAGTAATTCGCTAAATCGTGGGCCATTACTTCAAGTCCCTACTCAAGACGTGTCTTGAACGGAAACTTGGGGGACTTGTAGTCGATAGCAAGTAAATACCTCTTCGACCCACAATTCTACCAGAAGCCCAGCATGGGGCAGACCGAGCAGACTTCATCCTGGAGGTCACTGCAGTTTGGGCAGGGCATGAGGCACACAACAAGGGGCCAATAAATGAACCACGATAACACATCTGTCCCACATCGTATAGCAAGTAAGAAAGAAGTCTACGCAGGGTTATAAATACAACGTTAAAATCAACCAAAAAGGTAAGAAATTTCCTAGCATTAAATACTATAGAAACCACGTAACTGACTTAATCATCAGAGAGAGAAAAACCGGAAAATCCCGATCAATCTCCTCTTGCAGGTATCTAGTCAACGACAACCAAGAGCAGAGATCACGCCAAGAGTATCTACGAGGTCAGCGGGATCTTGTAGAAACAATAACTTTTTCCTAACATAATTTAGGTACGTAACTTTCAAAATGATTATCCAGTATTTAGCTACAATATCGCAACGTGCTACGTAAAGAAACAATTTAGTAAGAACCAACCGTCTCTCCACATTGGCACTGTCGTGTGATGCATGACGATTATGTGGGAAAAAATGTCACTTTGGTGAGCTTGTGTAATAATTTCTAACTTTGAACTGTGTGAAATATGGACTTGGTTTCTCTGCTTGGGTTTTTTTTGCTTGGATCTGCTTGGCTTTTGTCTAAGGCTGCCACGTTTATGGTCTTACAATCCAATGGACGAAAAATGAAACTCTTTTAAGACTGAATTTGTATCGATAAGTATGAGATTATACTTTGTTTCTTGACTTTGTCTGAAACAACTCGTAACCATCTCCTTCTCTCAGTGTAAACAAGAACAAAGACTGTATACCTGCTAGAGTTGACTGAAGCCATGGGAATCTTCTCGAGTTTCTTTGACTGTCAAACAACTAAGTGACGCATGTTGCATTTTTCATCATCATCTTGTTCTTCCTCTTCTTCTTTCTCATCTTCAACCCGGCCTCAAAACACTTGAAAATGTCTTCAAAAATCCAACCTCCCAAAATCAAAACTCAAAAACCCAAGAACTAAAAAGCACCGAATTTAAGAACCCAGATTCCAAAAATGTAAATTTTGCAGAGAAGTAGCACCCGAGATTTGAAAGACATAGGGATCTGAAAACTTAGATCTATCCCTTCTTCAAACAGAGACTTGTAGCCAAGATTAATTATGCAATTACACAATTCCTATTGAAGCTAGTATTAATTATTGGATTTGATGGAGAAAAACTTAGACCCAACGAATCAGAGAATGAGAGAAGCGAGAGGAGCCCGTTGCTAAACTTGATCGAGTTCGCGCGTTTCTATAATGAATCAGAGATTTGACGAATATTTGGGTTCTAGTTTTTGGATTAGTGTTCGATGGTTTTAGTTTTGGTTAATTGCAGGCATCTCGGAGAAGAAGATGAAGGAACCAATCTGATGTTACATGTTGATGTTGGTGTTCTCTAAGTTTTTGTTTGGAACCGTCAGATGTCTTTGGTGTGACGTGGCAAGCCTAGAAAAAATTCCAAGCAGATCCAAGCAAAAAAAACCCAAACAGAGAAGCCAAGTCGGTGAAATATATATATATACTGGTTACAAAGGGGCATTAAGGCCCAAAGAAAGAACAAAAGAGAAAAATTAGACAGCAACTGGATCGCTAGTTCTTCTAGCTCCATTCAAATCATCAAGGTAAGCAGAAGTAGCATGGATAGGAGGCTCCTTCAGAATGATAAGACCAGGAGCATGGTTGATGCTCATCTTGGCAAGGGAGTCAGCAATCATATTACACTCTGAAAATGTGACTGAACTTAATATTCTCCATGTTGGAGCTGAGAAAGTGACAGCCTGCAATAAGGGATCCAAGGGGATGACAAGAGAGATCAACATGCTAAAGATTTTGAGATTGGTGTTCATTCTCATGCAACTAGAAACCATGCAAAGGGTGATGCAGCAAATATTGACTTGGTCAATAGCTAGCTATGATATATAGCTATACAAAGCTTTAAATGATGTCTGTAGAAATTGAAGGTGAAGAGGTAGTCTTCAATGGTGTGCTCCTTTTGTAATAGGAGGGAAGAAAAAGGCTTTGCCTTTTTTACATGAATGGATGTTGCCATGAATTGGTTGCATGGAAACTCATTTGAAGTATGCAAGCAAGTTTGCATCAAGTAAGTATCAGACAAGCAATATAGAGCTTGTGGGTTATGCATGAGAGTGAGAGAGAAAAAAGTGCTAAGAGAGAAATTCTCATAGGTGAGATATAGTGTTCTTGGGTATTTTATAAGTGAGGGTGTACAAGAGTTTAGGGATTTGGGTTATGAGATTTAACTCATGTATTTTGTACTAGTTTTAGATGAGATTTAGTGTTCTTGGGTATTTTATGAGTGAGGGTGTACAAAAGTTTAGGGATTTGGGTTATAAGATTTAACTCATGTATCTTGTACTAGTTTTATTCTCAAAGTGAAAGAGTAATATCTTGGGGTGGACGTAGACGTGAAATTTACCGAACCGTATTAAATCTCGTGTCAATTATTTTTTTCATTCTTGTTTTCTATTCTGCTTTTTTTGTAGTGTTGTGGGGGCGTGGGTGTGTCTAAAAATCCCAACAGAAGAAACGGATTGCATCAAACTCATCATCTTAATCGAAGAGGACTGATGTTGTTGCTAACCCGGAATCATTCCATTATAACCTGATGACCATTTTTCTAGATCAAGGTTGTTTTTTTTCTTTTTTTTCCAGTCGAATCCCTCTATCATGTCATCATACACCCAGCCCAAAAGAGACATACCCCACGTACTTACCTAAGGCATCTCTCAGCCACAATCCCACTACCTTCTCTTAGTTCTCTTGAAGTAAACTCAGAAAAGGCTACATATGTGCAACTTGAACCGAACATGAGGAGGCTCCCCATTTGCAACTTTGCCTTCCAAGACGAGGTGCAAGATGTCCAAAACTAAAAATCTGCCAATCTAGCATTCAACCTGAATATCACATCACCTTGGCTAAAAATATATCAGAATTTCGCACGGTTCGCATCAAAGATAGATTCTGTCTAAAAAGTAAAAACTCACTACGTTGTCTCATTCTTTTCTTCACAATCTTCATATTTGTTGGGATTATTTTTCTCCTCCTCAAAGCTTTGTCCTTCATAGAGTCCAGACAATAAGGGATAAGAAATAACAAAATTGACCTATGAACATGAAGATGATAAAGACTAGAAACTCTCTTTTTTGTCAAATGAAATGGACACCCTTCATGAAACGCATACATATATAAGGCCCTCACACGATCTCAGGAGATATAGATGGAGGACCTACTGAATAAGAGAAAAATATATCTTCAATGTTTCAACAAGCAAAATAATTTGAGCTTATTATCTATTTGCCAGATATAGATAAATTTTCATGAAGATCCATAGACAGCACTTCTAAGTAATCTAAGCTCTAAGTCAATTTAGAACAAGCTGTCTACAAGGAACAAAATTAAAGGCAGATAATGAAATACATCATCTATACGAGACAAGTTGCTCATTTCATTTTTGCCTCTGTAAATAGAACATGACGATTCACCCGAGGGTCATATTTTCGGAACTCAAGCTTCTCCACCATCCTAGAGGGCTTCTTCTTGACATAGAAAAATCCAGTACCAGCAGCTGAGACCAGTCAGATGAACAATGTAGCCTTCTTCTTCTTGTCACCCATTGCTTAATTCAAACAGTGCAAAGTCAATCAAATAAGCAATAGAAAACATGTTTCACTGCAGTAAGGATGGGCCATATTATTTGCAGAGTTAAAGATGTAACACTACTGGAAACATGAAATTACTACATGGATATACTGATCTTCAGTGCCCCGAATCCACGTTTTTACTCACATTTCAGAACTTAGAATAGATATAAGTAGTCCACGTCCTATGTTTAAAACACAAGAGCCTACATGCTTTTGGTGTATAATAGTTCCAAACTGGTTGGGAGCAATCACAAACAGAAGCAAAGAACCAACAAAACTCTCTGCAACAACAAGGTCCCATGACTGAGATCCATCATCCATGCCAAAGAAACACCTTTCATAGCAGTATTTCTTTATCTCAATGGATGTCATGTCTTAAATGTGTCACAATGCATGCACGTAACATATAAACAAATATTAGAGCCCAACTAAAATGTAGTATGTGTAAGCTGTTGCTTGCTAACTTTTCTATTCAAAACTTTGTGTGCTTATGTGTTCATCCTGTTTAATTAAAACATCTTCAGAGCTGATTCTGCCAGGTAGCAATCACATCGTCTGGCTTCCTTCGACTCAGGATTGAATGCTAGTTAACTGCCCAACTTCAGAAGTTGTGGCCAGTTATATGTTTTCTTCTATATATTCTAGAAAAAACTCATAATGAACATACAGCCTATATGGATATGGGTGAAGCACTTCCTCATATCACATGACTAGGGACTCTTTTAGATGAATCAGTTTGTGTGTATATTTTCCTCAACTGTTTTGAGAAAATCATCGCAACATACAGACCTACATATTTGTGGGTGGGAAATAGTGGAAAGTACATGTAATAAACCACAAACATAAGCAAAGAATCAAGAAAGATATCTGCACCAAGAAGATTCCGTGAACAAGATCAAATAGCTCACCCACATAATCTCCAAGTTGTATTCCTCTATATGCAATCACATGACCTTGTATACAATTTAGAGCCTATACGCTACTACCCTTAATGACAGTCTCCAAACAAACACATACTGGCATCAAACTGAGATAACATCTAACCACCAAACATCTTGCCACTTCAATATCAACCAAACTAAATTCCTCCCTAATGTATCCAGAGAAATTTCAATAAACCGCCCAGTTTTAAGTTCAGGCTTTATCACATACACTCTACACCATAACTCAAAAAAATCACAAACATCTGCAGTGCTGTATAGGTTAGGGATATTAACTAAACTGATAATCCCTGAGCCGAACATCTCTATTACCTCGCCAATTTCATGAAAAAAAAAAAAACATATCCAATCTAACGAAAGAAACCTCAACAAACCCTGGTACACACTATATACCATAACTCAAAGTTTCATATGCTAAACACTTCAATTTGATACTTGTATATTTACCTCAAGCAGAAATAAACAGTACAAATGGTTTCCCATCAACAACAATCTCAACTCTTAAGCTATAACAACACCTCCATACCACAAAACACATCTTGCACTTTACCCAAATGATATTGAAAAACCCAAAACACATCTTCCATCAGTAGAACCATTACACAAGAACAACAACATGAACAACAATAAAGATAGAGAATTTAAGCTTCCTATACAAAGAATTTAGGACTTACTATTCAAGCTTTGCAAGTAGTTGTAGTAGGAGTCTTGGTGGAGGAGGAAGTCTTAAAAATGGAGTCTTGATTTCGTTTCAATGAGCGGAAAAAGACCTAAAAGAACCCACAAAACGCAGAGTTTTGGTGATGCAATCCCTTTCAAAAGACCAAAAAGTCCTTACCTTTGTGGGTTTGGTCATCCAGCTCCAACTCAGCTGGGTACTAGTTTAGTCTGTTATCACCAAACACCTAAACTTTCATTTCCTCCCAGCTCAGAAAACTCAGAAGCCAAAAGGTAGAGGCATTTCGGATTCTGGGTTTTTGTTTTGTGATTTGATTTGTGGAAATTGAGGGTTTTGAATTGTAAAGGTTGAATCTTTGTGAGCAGAATCGATGGCGAGCGCGGTGGACGCAGCAGGAGATCCGATCCCGACGTCGGCTGTGCTGACGGCGGCGGCGAAGCACATTCAGTTCAGGTGCCAAGAGGAGAACGTGGCCTTCCTCAAGTGCAAGAAGAAGGACGCTAATCCAGAGAAGTGTCTCGACCAAGGTCGCCAAGTCACTCGCTGCGTCCTTTCCTTGTAAGTCACTCTCCTTCTTTGAATTGTGATGGTTCATATGGTTTCGATATGATGTGGGCTTTGTTGAGTGTGATTTGGGATTGTGGTTTTGCTCATTTTAGCTCAATGTGGTTAGGTTTTATATTGGGGTGTTGGTTTTGCATATAATAGGAATTGTTGGTTTGAAGATTGAACTTAGGGAGGTGTTAAAGTTGATCTTCGTTTAGTTTTAAGGAATACTTTGAGAGTGTGTTTTGAATTACCCCTTTTGAAATGAGTAATTGAAAAAACTTAACTAACTGCAATGGGTGTGGTGGAAAAGTGAATATATGAAGTCTGGCTAACTTACTTTTATTTACATCTCGGTTATGAACTTGGGAGTGGAATGCACTGCTTGGAATATAACGTAGGAACTCATAAGACTTGTTGATTGTTGACAGCCCAAATTTGGAACTTTGGGGCCATGTACTTGGACAGCATTAAGCTAGGTACTACTTGCTAGGAGGCTATTAGTGTGATTTAACGTCTAGATTTTCATTTACATCTAGTTCGTCAAATTCCGGGGCTGCAGATTTCTGGATGCCTATTTAGAGCCTTGTAGTACATGATTTACTACAGATTTTGTACTGTTACAAAAGAGAAAGGGCGAAGTCTCATCTGCGAAGAAAACTAATGATGAATGAAAATTTGTATGTTTTCCTCCATGATTTCTACCAAAACTAGTCCCCCCCCTACCCAAACAGTAGATTGATCTAGGTTTCATCATTTTCTACTTCCTGTTTTTATCAGTCACTTCATTGGTTTTCTTTTAGATTATGGACCATGTATGCAAGTTTCCACTCAACATGTCTTCTATATTCTGTGAGATTTGTAGCATCCCGAGTCATGTTTCTCCTCATACTGTCCGTTGGATAATTCAGTGGCCTAGATCTACTAGAGAAAGCCTAAACCAATAAATGAGGTGCTAGGTGTGGAGATGACAAAGAACACAATGTTAAGGACTTACATTTTCAAGTTGCATTCTCCAAACTCAAAGACAGAAAGTTCTGCTCACCTCATCGTTTATATCAGACTTTGTATGATCTGTATAAGATATGGGACTCTTTGACAGTCCAAATTTGGGACTTTGGGACTATATACTGTGAAAGCATTACACTAGATGCTACTTGCTAGGAGGCTATTGAGCTATTAGCCCAAATCTTGCTCTATAATCTGGTTTCATCTTCATGTGATTTAAGGTCTAGAATAGTTTTTCCATCTACATCAAGTTTGTCGAGTCCTGGGCTGCAGATTTCTGGATGCCCTGTTTCAAGCCTTGTAGTACCTAATTTACTACAGGTTTTTGTTCTGTTTAGAAAACAAAGGACGAATTCTCTTCCCCAAAGAAACTAATGATAAATGAAATTTTGTATGTTTTCCTCCGTGCTTTCTAGTAAAACTAGACCTCTGTTCCCTAACACTAGATTGATCTAGGTTTCATCACCTTCTACTATCTTTTTGATCAGTCACTTCATTGTTTTTCTTTTACATTATGGAACATGTATGCAAGTTTCCACTCAACATATCTTCATTATTCTTCAAGATTGGTGGCATCCTGTCTTTCTCCTACATATTGTTGGCTAACTCAGTGGCCTAAATCTACCAGAAATGCCTAAACCAACTTAAAGTTCAAGTTGCATTCTTTAAACTCAAAAGACAGAAAATTCTGCTCGTTTTATCTTTTATATCAGACTTGGTATGATCAGTATAAAATATGTGTAGAGCCTCAATAGCAGCCTTTGAATTCAACTGAGTTTCAAGTATCAACATTCGCTTCAGCAAATTTTTGAAATCTGCAGGAGAAATTTTATATTTGCAGTAGGATAGAGTTGGAATTCTTTGTGATTTGAGTAGTCTATTTGAAAAATTGATCGTCAATGGTCATTGGTAAACATGATCATGTAGATCTTATCGCATCACACTGACGTGCTCCTTGACACTTGCACTGAACATGCACGGACAGTGAAAAATGATCTTGTGACATGTTTAAATATGAGACATTTCTCCCTGCAGGCTGAAAGATCTTCATCAGAGGTGCACCAAAGAGATGGACGAGTATGTCGGATGCATGTATTACAATACAAATGAATTTGATTTATGTCGCAAAGAGCAGGAGAAATTTGAGAAAAAATGCCCATTGGAATGAGAACATACTCTTTGTCCCACCATGATTGCAATAATATGTGCAGTGTGCAATGAGCAGATACTGTTGCGTACAATTTCAGTACATCTTGCTTTTGGATCCGAGATGTTTTCATTTGTATGTCCAAATTTTGCTTGGGAATTCTTCTCCAGCAGGAACTGTTTCACCTTTTTAAGCATAATGGATTACTTCTATTGTAGTTGGAATGGTTGGTGATCCAACTTTGCAACCAATAGTATAGTGAACAATTGATTTGCTTACTAAAATCACCAGCGTTTCATCTTATAATCTAACTAGCTTACATTCCTCTCATTGTCCGAGTTGGTTTGGTTAATTTCTACATGCTAAGCCACATGACAATTGTTGTGCCTTCGGGTACACTAATTATATCTTGGCCATTATAATGTAAATCACTTTTCATGCACATTTAAATATGGCACGCCTCAAGAATATGGTGGTATGGGATTCAAGAATCTGCATTAGCTCAACTTAGCTATGCTGGCTAAGCAGGGTTGGCGTTTGATCCGAGCTCTTTCATAGTTTGATTGCAAAGCTTTATACAACACTCTACTTGCAGATGGGTACGACTCCCATCTCTTTCATGGTGGCGCACTCTTGACAGCTCGGGAGGTATCAAGGATTAAGGTGGAGAATTGGGTCAGGTTCAGCAGTGGATATTTGGAGACAAATGGATACCAGATGTCTTTCCTCGTCGCCCACTTTCTTCTCCAAATCGTGAAGCTCCACTGTTTGTTTCAGAGCTCATTGATTCGGTTACTCACACTTGGGATGTTCAGAAGCTAGAAAGCTTGTTCCGTCCAGCAGATGTTACACTTATATTGTAACTCCATACCTAATCCTTTGAATCGAAATATGGCATTTTCGTAAAAGATGTACATTTACTACTAATAGTGCGTATTTTTTGTAGCAAAGGACATTGCCTTGGGAGCTGTTTTGGCTCCTCCTCTACCTCTGGACATGTATGTCGATTATGGAAGGCTAGTTGGAATGCTCTGAACTAGCTATTCATGCTTGGAGAAGCTGTAAACAAATTTTGAATGAAATATTTTCTGTATTAATCTCATAACAGTACAATGAATTGGTCTATATACATCTATTATGAGTTCTATTCTAGGAAAGACATGATTACATATATCAAGATCCTATAAATATTCATAGAAAAGATATGCCAGAATCCCGATCCACCATTTACTCCATTATATCTCAAATCTACTTGAATGCATTTCAGTAGATTACTTCATTCTATAATACTCCCCCTCAAGTAGGAGGGTGAATGTCTATCACACCCAACTTGCTAAGGTGTGTGTGGAATACTGGTGCACGCACAGGCTTGGTGAACAAATCTGCAATCTGTTTTCCAGTTTGCACATAAGCAGTCTTGACTTCACCCTTTTGAGTTCTCTCTTTAACCTTATGGCAATCTAACTCAATGTGCTTCGTTCACTCATGGTACACTAGATTTGCTGCAATGTGTAAGGCTGCCTGATTATCACAAAATAGCCTTGCTGCCTCAGGATGTTGCACCTGTAATTCTTTCAATAAGTATCTCAACCAGCTGAGTTCACAAGTAGTTGCAGCCATAGAACGATATTCAGCTTCAGCAGATGATCTTGAAACTGTGGTTTGCTTCTTGCTTTTCCATGACTTGCCAAGAAAAATACAATACCCTGTTACTGATCTTCGGGTAGTCTGTATCGCAATAGGCGAGGGTGAACTATCTGAAGGGAATAATAAGCCTTGACCAGGAACTGCCTTAAGGTATTGAAGAAGTCGGTTTGCTTTAAGGTATAATATTGAAGAAGTCGGTTTGCTGTTTTGAGATGATGCACCTTAGGTTCCTGCATAAATTGACTGAGTGTGTTCACAGCATACGTAATGTCTGGTCTAGTGATTGTAAGATAAATCAGCTTCCCAACCGATCTCCTATACCGAGAGGGATCCTTGAGAGCATCACTCCCTTTCTCAGTTAACACCATGCTCAATTGTGCCGTCAGCATGGTATTTAATTTTGAAAACCCATTTACAGCCAATGGGACGATGAGCGGAAGGCAGAGGAACATGTGCGGTTATCTTCAAGAGCCTGAATTTCAGAATGCATTGCCGCAACCCTGCTCATAGCTTGCTGGTTCAACCAATTGAGAAACATTGTGTATAAAAGAGCCATAACCGGATGACGAGTGCCGGAAATAGAGGGGAGACCGTTTGTCTGGGCCAAGCAAAACGGCGTGGTGAGTTTGGTAGTGGTTGGCGGGTACGATGGGATCTGCAGGTGGTGGTGAGGACGGAGTCAAGGTGGGTTCCGGGATTGGAGTTGGTTCTGGTTCAGGTGATGGAGGTGAAGCCGGTGGGGAAGGCTGGGCCGATGGTGGCGGAGTCTGGGCCGGTGGTGGTGTGGTTTCTGCCGGTAGCAGCTGGCGTGGAAATGGCGGCAGAAGAGATGGAGAAGAAGAAAGGTGAAGGTCCTCCCTCCGATGATGGCGGCGCTGGAAAGGTCACCGACGAGGTGGTGGCATCGGTGGCTGTAGAACGACGGGAATACATCTTTAGAGGTTGAGGTGAGTGGAGCGGCGCTGGCATGGGATCGGGAACGACCGGATGAGGGTCGGAGTGGAGCGGCGCCGGTGTCTGTGGTGGGTGTGACAGCGAGTTGAGGTCGGGAGAAGAATTTGGAGAAGTGGAGGCCGATCTGTTTGGGGAAAGAGGATTAGCAACTGAAATTGGATTGGGCTGATTGGATAGTGGGCTGAAAGAGTGGGTTGGGTTTGTGTGAGAGATGGGAAGGACTAGAGAATCCTCTCGGTCCTCTTTAGGAAGTGAAGCAACCGAAAACCCGAAGGTGAGTATAAGTGGGTGGAATGCCATGTAACAACTCGTAAGGGGATTTGTGGGAAAGAAGTGGTCTGAGGAGTCGATTTATAAGATAACAAGCAGTAGTTACACTTTCTCCCCAAAACGTTAAAGGTAAATTGGCTTAAAAACGAAGAGCACGAGCCACATCTAGTAGATGGCGATGTTTGCACTCAACGAGTCCATTTTGTTATGAAATGTAAGTGCAAGTGTGTTGAAAAATGGTACCCTTGGAATCGAAAAAAGAACGCATCGATGTAAATTCACCTTCATTATCGGCACGTAAGATTTTTATATCACGATGGAATTGTGTTTTAACCCAAGAGAAGAAATTTTGGATCAAGGGTTGTGTGTTAGATTTTAATTTTATGAGATGAACCCAAGTGAAGCGAGTAAAATCATCAACAATAGTGAGAAAATAGCGTGCTCCAGAATGAGTGTGAGTTTTGTGAGGCCCCCAAATATCACAATTAATTAAGTCAAAAGGTGTAGTTGATTTTATTGAACTGGAAGGAAAAAATAAATGAGTTTGTTTGGCAAAAGAACAAATATCACATACATGTTGAGGATCAAAAACTATTTCAGGAATGGTTTAAGGTAACCAGTGAAGAGGTGAAGATGACAAGTGTCCAAGTCGTTGATGCCATAGGTCTAAGGTACGTGTGACATGATTTGCTAGGTGGGGGTTTTGGCTTAGGTTGAGGTAGTAGAGTCCATTAAAATGGTTGCCCAGACCAATCGTCCTCTTTGTATCCACGTCTTGCACAACACAAAAATCCGGGTAAAAAATCACAATGCATTTCAATGCCCGAGTCAATTTACTCACAGATATCAAATTTACTCGGAATTTAGGTACATGAAGAACACCATCAAGATTCAAATCTGTTGACAACTTAATTGTTCCAATGCTCTCAATGGTGGCTTTCCCACCATTAGGTAGACCAACAAAATCATGAGATGTTGTAAATTTGTTGTGAGTAGGTGATAAATAAGAAACATGATCCGTTGCTCCACTGTCTACGATCCAATGTAATGTAGAGTGAGGATCAGTGTGTGTGATATTGCAGTTGGGTGTGACTATGCGTCGTGGTTCTGTAATACGCACAGGAAACTTGGCAAAGCTGCTTCTGTAAATTTTGATGTGTCTACTCACGTTCAGATGAAGGACTGCCTAGTGCCTACTACAGTTGGCTAATACATCGAGTAAAGATGCTTTTGCTCGCTGTCTGATGATTTATATGATCTATATGGAAGAATAGAAACAGTCAGTTTTGGGAGGATACGAGGCAACGACCTTCAGAGGCTACAATATGCTTTGTTGATGTTACAAGAGTTTCAAAAAGCAAATGTTCAATCAGCTGGAGGCTGTGAACATTGGCAGCAGAGCTTGGAAAAACCGGAGGCTGGGTGGCTTAAATGTTACTGTGACGGTGCGTTCTTGGAATGTCACATGTGTTATATTGTGTATAGTGATGAACACGGACACATCAAGGCTGGTGCAAGCAAGGCCTGTGTTCAAACATCACCTTTTCATTCTGAACTTATTGCTCTACTTGACGCCTTGACGGTATCAAAGTTACATAAAACCTGTGGATACTGCAACGATCATTATCCAGCTGCCCTGTGGATACTGCAATGAATCATGATCCAACTGCAAAAAACAATACAAACTAAAATAAATCCAACTGCAAATAAATCCAACTCGTAATCCTGAAGGGATCAAAAGAATGTCCAATCTTATTAACTGGTGTACCTTTCGAGTAGCAGGATCAACCTCTGGGAGTAGCTGAAGCCAAGAGTGGATATCAGTTTTTGCTCACAATAACAGAAGGTGTATACTGATTCTCTTGTAAGATTCCAACTAAGATGACATTATATTTGAATTTGAATTTGGTGAATCTGGCCTGGTTAGATGAGTTTGATCTCATTAGTTCCGGATGATTCCCTACCACGACAGGTGCACCCCAGGAACCTGGTTCTTCTACTTGTTTGGCTCGGCTATAGCATGGGAGGAAATTAAGAGTGAAATTGCTTGAAGCTGCTGTTTTGAAGACCGGTTGATCCGACGTTATGATGAAAGGTTTCTCAGGGATAGCTACATTGAATAGAACTAGAGCTGATAGAAGAACAGGTTTCTGCATTTGACGTTGGAGGCACAGATAGCGGCAAACAAAGGAGCAGATATGAGGTTGTATCAAGGCTTGGACACAAGTTTGCATTGGAATATAAGTATAACATAAGGTATAACATGCCTCACAAAATGTGTTAAAAGAGTATGCAATAGGTTTTTCATCCCCCCAGGAAAAAGCACCTTTGCAGCTTTGTTGATATGTTCAGCAAAAGTCCATCAGATAACCTCCAGTAGTGTCTGATGGATGTAACCATGTCAGAAAAATGCTTACATCGTCAACCACCAAGAAATTGAAGAAATGCTCCTTGGTCCAATTATATGACTTGAATCTTGTTAACAGTGCGAACTGAACTTTCCTGGCTATGTTAGAATTCCACACACTAATACGCGAGGATATGCAGGAATATCATCAGCATACTAGAGTGCCACAACTGTAGCAAGTTCTTTAAAAAATAAAAAATAAAATCCGTAGCAAGTTAAATTGTTAAATGCAAAGCACTACAATCGCTTTACTACAGGCCACATCTGAAAATACAAAAAACAATGAAGCTACTTCCCGGTATTGCTCTCCAGTACTTTCTTCAGCTGCACTGAGAAGTCGTCATTGACATCATCATCATCATCCCAAACAACCTCCCATTGCTGTGTTGCTCCTTTTCCTTCTTCCTGCTATTCCACTCTGTCAGCATAAAAGAAGTTAGACAAACTGAAGATGTTTAAAACAAGTTAGACAAACCGAAGATGTTTGATCTAAGAACAATTACTAAGCAGTAACAGCTGCACATTCTGTTCCTTTAATGAGACCATCATCCTTGTCCATATGTTTAATAAAAAGTTCCAGCAAAACCTGCTTTGCAGACCTGGGCTCGATGGTGCTACCCTTCTAAACTTGGCAGTGAACTTATTGTGAAGAAATATTCGGGTATTAAAACACAAATTGCATCATCTCCTATATCATTAGACTTTCTTCAGATGTGTGACCAAGCCCAGTGTTGACTCACTTAGGATTAAGCATGGCATGATAAGACTGGAAAATGCATATCTTCTTTACATGAGTACTAATTGAAAGAGGCATCTTACCTGTATGACCGCGCTACATCGGACTGTGACTATTACCCCTCGGACTCCTTGACCTGCTAGGTGCATAGACTCTCTCATCACGCCAATCCCGACCATTCTCCCTTGGACTTGGGGACCTACTGTAGTCTCTCTCAACATGTGGACTCCGTCCATTCTCAATAGGATTATGGGACCGCCTATAGTCTCTTTCATCACGTGGTGAAGGAGATCGTGAAATTGATCTAGACTGCACAGGGGAGCGATAATGCTCCCTAGCTCCACGGTCCCTGCCGACAGAAGAAATACATGCAGCATTATTTTTATGGAGTAATTCTAAAGAATAATCATCACCAGATGACCAGAATAATATAAAATATATTCGATTAACAGATACCCACTAAAACCATCCATTTTCACAAAGATGAAAACTTCCAAAATTCATCACGAGCAAACGTAAAGTTGCCACAAGTTCATATTTGATAAAAGTTATCTGTTAAAAGATAACAGAACAGCAACTCACATCCTCATCATAATCTAATTCATCAAAATGACCTTTACCTGAACCTTTCAGGGTTCCGAACAAAAAATATGAAACTTGATCCAACAACTCAGTGTTAGGCTAGTACTGGTTGATCGGCATCTGACAACTTCATAGCTCTCTTTGCCCCAACTTTCTAAACCAGATAATATCTTTTCCTTCAACAATATCACCATACTCTACCGGTGAAAATCTTTGAATTGCTTCTTTTCTTTGTAGATGGTTTCTTTCTTTGGCCAACTATAAGCTCTATATTCTTTCTTTACTGGATCGTATATGCAAAAAAAGATATCAAACTTTTCTTATTAAAAACTAACTTACTTTAAAAGTTAGTAAAGAGAGATAGAAATACACCGATACAAATATACTATGATTCCAATCATCTCTCAGACCTAGTTTAGCTTGTCACTTTAGTCAATCATAGAAAGCCTCACAAACTCATGTCATAAGAATAGGGAACCCAGTTCCATTTGTAGATGACAGTTGATGGTGCATATATAGTACTTATGCAGAGACTTTGGTAGACACTTTTATGATCTCTTTTTTCATTTAACTTTATTAACCCCCAAGCCTTTAAAAGTCTCCTTTTTCACTTTACTATCTGCATAAACAACGCCACAAGCAGATATTATAAAATTCAATAGACATACATGTAAGAGAAGCAATCTCTGTAGAAAGAGTTCATTATAGACGCTCTATAACAGTACAAATATATGACGATAGACACAAGTTAATGAACAAACAAATGAAGATACGATAAAATTTTCAAACATGTAATTAAAGAGCTCCAATTCAAACTCTGTAGGCACAACAGAACCAAAAAATTTAACAAAAAGAAGAATGAAAAAGGAATAACAGAAATAAATAAATTAAAAGAATGAAAAGTGGAGGTAAAAGAAACAAATAATAGAAAACTGCTATAACAGAAAAAATGGAGGACAACAGATTTTTCAGAAGGAACAATCACCATATGGTGCAGATTACTACAGTTATCTTAAAAATGAAACACTGCTGATCAACAGCATAAACTTCTGGAGATAATATACAGACCTTGAGTCACGCCTAAGAGGTGAAACTGACCGCGAGTAAGCTGTGAGCACAAATGAATGATGGTTATTGAGAACACATAATAATCTGAGAGATGAGTTCATAAATTTTCTTTCTACACTAAAAATTCAAACTCACAACGATAATGCCCTCTAGGAGACCTAGGTGGAGTTCTTCTTCTTCTAGAGCTTCCTCCGCTACACATAAAATAAAATTTCAGAAAAGAGTAATCATAGAATAAACATCTAATTCCAATTACAAAGACAAGAGGTGATTGGTCAGTTTGCAATAGGGGAGTAAAATGTACCCTACCTTACACGAGTTGTTGTGCGCATTTCTTGGGGAGTTTTTCTGTTCTCCTCAGCAAAAACAATCCTTATTTCACGTCCACCAATAAGTTTATGGTTCATTTGTAGCTTTGCTTCAGCTGCGTCCTCTGCATAACGGTACTTCACAAACCCAAAGCCACGTGGCTCCCTATATTGCAATAGCTTATTAAACATAACTTGAAATTGCAGCATTATTTCTCATATGAATTAACGAAGATGACATCAAGTTTAGCTTTATGAAAAGTACTTATTCAGACGTTCGAGTTTGACACATGCACACTCGGAGCAATTGCTAGCATGATCAGAAATATGAAACTGTTAAAAGCCATACCTGGTATAGTAATTCTTAGGAAGATACACATCCTTCACTGGACCAAAGCGCTCAAAAGGGATCCTAAGATCATCTGACCTGCACAAACAGATAACGGATAATTATTAATAATAATAATATAAGACGCTTAATTTTCTGAATTCAATATTTGGAGTTAAAAAGCTTGCTGTAATTAACTCAATTCATATAGTAAATGAGTATGCCTCAGTTATATAAAATATAGTTGCCGTTGTCAATATAACAGCATATCTATGATAAATCCCAAACTATCTGTTCCACAACACCAAAAAACAGACACAGTGACTCGACAGACTAGCATACATACCCTTAAATGAAAAACTAAAGTACAAGTATTCCCTATTAGCACAAGAGCATAGCTATGTTTAGACTAGCCAGGAGAAACTTTAGGCCAGAAAAGTTTTCTTAACAAGCATCCTGACGCCTTTTGTTTATAAACCTCAATCCTACAAGCTCCATCACTAACATGTTAACAACTTGGTAATGCACTAGCATCACAAATTCATAGAAACTCAGCATTACCAAATTTTAGCCCTCCTGTTTCAGCTGCGCATCACTTTCGTTTTGATTGCCAATATAACAGAATTATATTCTAACAAATGAAATTTCGTTTCGGCTTAAAAACAGAGTCACTGAAACAACAATTATGAACATTTAGTTTACCTAAACAATGATGAACATAAGCCCTATAAAACCAGCAAGATTGGTAAGCACTCAGAAAAGAGATAATCAATACCTAGCGTCAAGAGGAAGATTGCGAACGAGCAAGCCACACGGAGCCGGCGAGTGGCGGTCTCGGTTAGAGCGGCTGTCACGGTAGCGGTCGCGAGGCTCGTCGTCGTCGTAACGCTTGCGTCCACGTGGCGGAGTTCTGCTACGGCGGCGAGGGGGGCTGTAGCTTCTACTTAGGCTACGGCTGCGGCTACGATACCTGGCCATTGGTCTCTATTGAAGGATGAAAAACCCTAACCCTAGTCGCTGGTTAGGGAAGTTTGGGAGGTTTGGATTTGGAGGGAGGAATAGAGTGCGGTGTGTATAAGACACTGATTATAGTTTTGCGGTGATTTACCGATTTACAATTGGTAATGATACTAAGCCCAACCCAAATTTCAGATTTTTGTAAGCGATGCAACGGCAATGAGTAAAGCTAAAAATAAGATTAAAAGTGAGTGAGGTAAGTAAGGTAACTAATATTTTTGAATTCTCATCAAGAACCTGAATCTTGAGCTATATACGAGCTATTACATAAATTCTCATAGAGAATATCTTGAATAATAACAGATGTCTCATCTAAATTAAAATCATCAAAATTATTACATTTAACGAAATGAGCTAATCTATTTACCACACTATTATGTCGTAGTTGAAAGAAACTAAAAGCACTAACATACCTTTGGCAATCTTCTATGACTTTACATGTAATAGATAAATTTTTACTATTAGTTTGTAGTGCATGAACCAGATTCATACAATCACTTTCAACTTTAACATCTTGCCATCCTTGTTGTATGCATATCAACAAACCTACTCTAAGGGACTCGGCTTCCATATGGAATGCAGAGGAGGCATGCCGAGATGGCCTAGCAAAAGAAGCAACACAATTGCCAGCATAGTTTCTGAGCACAACCCCCACCCCTCCTTTATCATCTTCTTGCGCTAAACTACCATCCATGTTTACTTTGAGCCTTCCACGAGGTGGGCACGTCCATTATCTAACTCTCTTCCTCTTGCCTTCACTTTGTTGGTGGCACTGTTTATACTCCAAAAGTAACGAAAAGGACCATTCTATCATGTTGGAAATATTATAGAATTTTCCTTTCCACACCATGTTATTTCTTTCAATCCATATCACCTATAATGCCATTAAGAAAGCCTCCAGCTTCTCACCGTTCAACATCTCCACCATATCCCAAAACCATACATAAACACCTATAGAAGGGTGTGTACTAGCTAGGATGAATTTGTAACATACCTTGCTTTCAGAAAGGTTGAAGCGCACTACAATTCTTGAAAAAGTGCAAACTATCTTCCTCGTTCACCGAGCAAAATACACAATTAACATCTGGGAGCTGAACATGTTTCTTTGCTAAGGCAGCTCGAGAGGGTAATGTTCCTTTTGCCATACACCAAGCATGCATACGTACCATAGGATGTACTTGAATACGCCACAGTTTGCACCATAATCTCTCACGCTTTGCCCCCGAGTCAGACCCTGAAGCTTTTAGTTTCTAACCATCTAGTAATCTGCCAACATAATAATCATTCTTCACATTGTAGCGGCCCTTTATTTCAAAGTGTCATACCATTGGATCCTCACCACCATTTAAGCTCAGTGGTACCTTAAGAATAAGCTTTGTCTCCATTGATGTGAATAGATCTTTTAAGAAGCTGATGTTATATAAAAAAAATTAAAAAAAAACACTAGAAATTAATATATTTTGTCTTGGCATCACCTTTAAAACTTGACCCTTAATAATATTTATCAAACACAAAATTTTGATTCCCAACTTATTGTTTTCGCAGTACAGCAGTAACAATATTTTTTTCATCATATTGGGTCACTCATCAGTTGTGTCCCTCTTCTTCTTTTTTATCACATGTACCCTTAAACTCTTAAAATTCATCAAGCTGAGACAAAAATTCAAATTACATCCGATCATGACATCAGCGTCTAACGTGGAGGAGACAAAAATAGCCCACATTTCAATCCTCAACCCCAATTTTGGCGAAAAGACAAAACCAGCCCTTGTTCCTTTTTTTTTGTCAAAATCTCTTGTTCATGTTTTCTATCGATCAAACCCAGACCAAACCCAGAAAAAAAAACACGCATCAATTCTTTCTCTCACTTCGTTCCCGACCCAGAAACGCCCAGTTTGATCAACAGCCAAAACCCATATCGAACAAGATTGAAGATCCTAATTGAAGAGATGGTTGAGCCTGATGCGTGGATACCGAGATTAACAAATGGCGAACAAGGATTGTTGGAGGAAGCCAAAAAAATCCCTGACTATGGTGATTGTTTAATTTCGATATGAACATTAAGGCTTGTGTTTCGACTTTGTACAAATGTTATTGGTTTTGATTTTGGGGTTTATTATATCTGACTGTTTGAAATTTTGATTTTAGGGTTTATGGGAGGTGGGTTTCGATTTTTTGGGGTTTGGAAGCTTCTGATATGGGGGTTTGGAATTTAGGGTTTGAAGAATGAGTTTAGGGTTTTAATTTAAGTTTGGAAGCTTCAAATGTTAAGATTTTTATAGGTTTTTATAAGAGGGTTACTGGGGTTGATTTGAATATGTTAGTTGAGACCATGTGTTTGTTGTCGGGCTGTGAACAAAGGCATTTAAGAAATGGTTAGTGGTCCTATAATACAAAGCTTGCATAAGGTCTGGTCACTCAGGTGTATATAATTGTTTGGGTGCTTTCCACTTTTAGTGTTACTTGACAGCCTGCAAGTAACGGTTTAAGGTTCTTGTGTGGTTGTCATGTAGATTAAACTTGTTTGAACTATAGAGGAATCAAACTGTCATTTTCATTGTACTATGATATTTATTTCAAAAGAAAGATACAAATAAAAGGATCTCAAATAAAACACCATAGAATATGGACCATGAAACTTTACCATAAAACTTTATATAAAGATCATAATACTGTGCAATATATTGTCTTCTTTATCATGAAACTTTATATAAAGATCATTATATTGTGCAATTGTCTGATTATTGTATCCACCACAGAATATGAACCATATAAACACCACATCATGTATCTACTATAGGTTACCATTTTGTAGTTCTGTACTTCTTTGGTTTCGTTGACCTTTTCTTTTTCTTTTTGGATCTTTTCTTTTTCTATAAACAATAAACACTTAGGTAGGTGGTTCTTTTATAATTAAGCACTACTTACATTTGACGGTTCTACCCAAAATATTACTCAATCTGCTATATATTATGCTTCGTCCTCACTCTATGAACTTTTTTTTTTGTTGAAATCCTTACTCTAGAATTAATTCAAATATGGTCGTCTCCTTTGACGTAACTAATAACTATAAGGAAAATTATATGCATTATATAGTTAACATAATGATGATTGATGATTGACCAACCATGCATGATTGGCTCACGCCATTCTTAATATGAACTTGTTATAGTCGTGCATTGCACATACATACTCATTAGAATCTAAATCTACTAGTGCTTCCCTTCTCGTTCTCTCAATTAAGGAATACATTTTGTCTATTTTTTATTTTGGTATTGCTATGATTGTTATTTTTCCCTTTTAGAGTTGAGGGATAATGTGAAGGTCTGGTCAATTGCAATTTATGAGAGGCTTGATTTGGTTTACGAATCGGATGATTTGGTGTGTGTGTGTGTGTACACACACATATGAGATATCGTGGTTTCTTCACTTACCTAATATGTTTTTAGGTCAGACCGTTCTATCCAATTTGTGTTAATGAGTAATCAATATGCATACATTAACAAATTTTTGTTTTTTTAACTTTCAGTGAACCCTAATTTTTTTAACAAATTTGCCATCCTTCCACCTCAATACACTAGGCAGCCAGGGAGGTCAAAAACCAAGAGAAATAAAGATGCAACTGAAAAGGAGAATGATGGTCCTAAGCTTGGGAGGCGTCAGATGTCCTTAAAGTGCGGAACTTGTCGCAAATTGGGCCATAATTCAAAAACCTATCATAGACATCTTCCTCCAAAAACATCAGTCAGTACAGTCACTAATGCTCAAAAGAAGAAGAAGCATAATACCGGAGAGGCCTCCTCTACTAAGGCTAAGGGCACCAAACCCCCCCCCCTATGATCTAAGAAAGAAGGCGGTTGTTAAAGCTAAGGATATGAAGGTAAAGTAATGATTTGTTAAGTGTGTTTAATTTGTTGGATGATTGTGTGTTTAATTATGGATTATTGGACATTCATAATTTGTTGTATCTATTGTAGGAAAAAAGAGCTGCACAGAAGGCTGCAGCAAATGCAACATAAAGGGGAGCAGCAAGGGCAACTTCAAGCAAAGGCAAACCATCAAAACCACCAAATGATTCTTCTACCTTGGCACAAAGTTCTCAAGCTTCATCAAGAGCATCAGTGAGGGTTTAGGGCTAAAAATGCTGGAAAATAGGGTATGTAAGGCTAATAGAAACCATATTCAGGATTTGAAGATGCAAAGTTGCAATTTTTTGCGCAACCATGTTTTGCGTCAAACATGGTTGCTAGTCTTAATCTTTTGCAGTATTTTAATGATTAAGGCTAGAAATTATGCAACTTGATGTTGGTTATGATGTTGACTATGATGGTTATTGTTGGCTTGGATATAAACCAAACATGATGCATCTATTTGGTTGTTACAATGAATGTCTTTTTGGATTTTTTTTCTTCTCATTTTTGTCTTTTTTCCCATGTTTGAACTTTTCTGGAAATTGATGCGTGTTTTTTTTTTCTGGGTTTGGTCTGGGTTTGATCGATAGAAAACATGAACAAGGGATTTCGACCAAAAAAAAAGAACAAGGGCTAGTTTTGTCTTTTCGTCAAAATTGGGGTTGAGGACTGAAATGTGGGTCATTTTTGTCTCCTCCACGTCGGACGTTGATGTCATGATCGGATGGAATTTGAATTTTTGTCTCAGCTTGATGAATTTTAAGAGTTTAAAGGTAGAGGTGATGAAAAAAGAATAAGAGGGGCACAACTGATGAGTGACCCAAAGTTAAGGATAGTACACTGAATTTAATCATTTTTTTTAAAAGACACAACAATACCAAACTAGCCCTAAGATCTATACAGCCTCCATGCATCCAATCAAATCCTCCTCGAACAACCTCAAGCCTCCACTGAGTAACCCTAAAGCCTCCTCGAGCGAACTTGCATCCATAACAACAAATCTAAGAACAATACCCTAGAAAACTAGTGCTTTCTCAAATTGATCGCTCTGCCTTTTCACCCTGGTGAAATGTATCAATTTTGTGCACGCAATAGATCACAAAACCTAGTGTTGTTTAGGCATCGCACGTACAAATTGATAAGATTGGTGTTCTCCTTGTCTCCAATCACTTGAAGAAGAAGCATGATGGTGACACGACTACAACAACAATGTACCCCTTAGTACTAGCACACATGAACAACATGACCTCGTTTGGTTCATGGAAAAGAAGGGAAGGAGGAGAACACCAATCTTATCAATTCGTACGTGCGATGCCTAAACAACACTAGGTTTTGTGATCTCTTGCGTGCACAAAATTGATACGTTTCACCAGGGTGAAAAGACAGAGCGATCAATTTAAGAAAGCACTAGTTTTCTAGGGTATAGTTCTTAGTTTTGTTGTTGTGGATGCGAGTTCGCTCGAGGAGGCTTTAGGGTTACTCAATGGAGGCTTGAGGTTGATACTCACAAGGAAAGAAAACAAAATTCTATAATTTTGAAGAAAAAAAATTGTGGTTAAAAATGGTAAACACTAACTTAAGTGGGGTCAATTTAATAAAAAAAAAGATGTAATAATTGCAAGAAATTGGGAGGGAAAATGGTTCATTGGGTTGGGTGGAGGAAACAACTTTCCCATCTATTTTTCTTACAAATGGGAACCAATTTCCTTATTTCCCACTATTTTCCTTAGGTTTCCAAACACAAAAAAAGTAATGGCTTTCATTTCCCAATACTTTGATTCCATGAAACTGACATGGCCTAAAATATATTGTTTGCCTCTTCCTTGCGGTTTCCAATAGATCAACAACAAACATTAAGACTTATTTACAGCTTCAATAACAATTGATATGCAATTACTGGTCAGTATCACAATATCAATTCAAATGAGGAGATGAGAATCAGATAACTTGATTTTAGGTGAAGATTGAATCTCTCTAACTATAAGTTCATAACCACCTCTAAATCACATTAGACAATAAGATCATAAGAAAAAAAATAGAACGTACATTTTGTTTCATATTCCATCAAGTTATAGTCTCTAAATTCGGAATATATATCTAAAAATAAACTCAACAAAATCAAGTAACATTAAAAAAAATCCATGATGTTTATGCTTGCTCAACACAATGTGACAAATATAAATACCACCACAAGTTCATAGAGAATCACGAGGTTCACAAGTAAGATACAAATGCTTGAAACAAATCGTCATAGACCTCAAGCAAGTCACTAATTCAGCCTAGATTTACATTGTCCATCACATAACCGATAAAACAATATAGCATACTAACATAATAAAAGAAAAAGTAAACTACAATCAATGTACATTGTTGGACTGTCGTTGTAGATGTAGTAGAGTCTAAGTCGCAAATTAGGTGACCAAATCTGTTGATAAAGAACATTTGTTTTTCATGTGTTGAACTGGGTTAGAATTTATTTCAAATTAAAATGAGTTGACGAAGCATCAGATATCCTCATTATTTCATCACCCGCGACGCGACTTATCGAGAAGTAACCGGGCCCACCCTATTGTCCCATTCTCTTTATTCTTCTCTGTTTTGTCACACACGCACATCACAACGAAATATAGTAATTTGTGTATATTAAGTAATTTGAAATATCAGACAATGTAACGCGCCAGTTCGTCAACGTGCTTTGAAGAGAAGAAAAATCCCAGGATTTCGTCACTGTTGCCACACCTTGTAACTGCTTCCACCTGAACTATTAATTTTTCCTTTTTACTTAATTTGCACAGTCGTATAAGTAAGAGAATTTTTACTTGTATATTTTTTTTACTGTCAGAGAATTTTTGCCATAATCATAATCGTATATATTCTTTAATTACTGTCAGAGTATTTTTTGTTCTTTTGTATCATTTTGTCATTGTGCTTCAGGTAATAAATTCTTTCTTACCTGTTTGTACGTACCAAATGTAACACACACACACACCAACAATATGTAGATTGGGCAAAATCCCTCACCATAACTCCAACACCCCCACAATGTGAAAATTGGTAAAATCAATGTCTTCAGCCAACCTGCCCACCATCAATAACTCCAACATCTCCATCCTGTTATGGTCGTTGTTTTTAGATAATAGATATTGAACATCATAACTACAATATTGTGATTGAGAGAGTGAGCCTTGTCTACTCTATACATTGGTTTCGTTTTTGTTTCCACATAGACCATAACACACAATCGTAAGAAGAGAGGAGTGATATAGAGATTATCCAATCTATTAGTGACATAGGTTATATTTAAAAATATAACGACATGTCATATACGCTTATCACATAAAATTATCTTTAATTTCGTCTTTTAATATATGAGCACATCTAGTAACTAACTTACACTTCTACTCAAAAGTTTTTAAATAGAGGGTTGCGCATTAGTAGTGACAGCCATCTCCACAAGCTTCATGACCAAAAGAGGATTTTTTTTGCAAAATAGAAAGCAAGAAATATTTCACCTTGTATAAAGTTACCACTAAGGCAGTAAAAGTAACTTTTTTTACATGACTATCCAAGAAAACAATAAGAAAAGTGTTGAAGGAGAACATATAACGAGAATAACGGTTTACTCATTTATTGATAGAAAAGTTTATTTATAGGCATTACATAGAGTCTCCCGAATGATTTAAAACATCTATCAATATTATAATATATTCTAATAAGAAAATGATTAGGTCAAGACACATAACAGAAGGACATGGAAGTATTTTCCTTAAACACCCCTCCTTATGTCGCGTGCCTAATAAGACATAATGCATAAGATGTTGCCTTGTTAAAAACCTTGCCAAGTAAAACAAAAACCTCGTGGGCAAAACAAAAGACTTGGATGAATGGAAAAAGAGCACAACGCACTAACTACAATTGAAGATAACATGTGATGTAGACTCCCCCTGATGTTTACATAATGACTCCCCCTGATTGATAACTCAATCTTGGAGTTCAGATAAACGACACATGTCGATGCTCTTCACATGTTTCTCAAAGGTAGATTTAGGTAGAGACTTGGTAAACAAATCTGCTACATTATCCTCAAAACTCACCTGGTTCACATGGATATTCAAAAACTGTTGTTGTTGTTGATTGTAAAAGAATTTCGGCGAGATATGTTTAGTGTTATCACCCTTAATTTAACCTAACTTCATCTGTTCAATGCAAGCCGCATTATCCTAATAGGTGCAAGTTGGTTTAGCCGTAGTAGATGGTAATCCACTAGACTCTCGAATATGAGACACTACAGACCGAAGCCAAACACATTCTTTAACTGCTTCATGTAGTGCAATAATCTCAGCATGATTCAAGGAAGTAGCAATAAGGGTTTGCTTGGTTGATCTCCAAGATATCGCCGTATTCCTAATTGTGAACACATATCTAGTTTGGGAACGTCCTTTATGTGGGTCAGAGAGACACCCAGCATCAGCAAATCCAACTAACACATTATTTGGTGTTTCAGGATAGGGGACTAGTCTACCATGCGCATGAACCGTGACTATGGCAGTATCGGACACAATCTCTTGGTGGGAGGCCGAGGTCTGTGATCCACCGATCCCAGACATGATCTTTTGCTATCTTGTTTCACTGTAGGGAAAGAACATGCTTAAGATAATGGAACCTTTCAAAAACCTGAAGATGTGCTTAACACCATTCCAATGACGATGCGTTAGCGCAGAGCTAAATCTAGCTAACAAGTTCACAAAAAATGAAATGTCTGGTCTAGTGCACTGAGCCAAATATAACAGAGCTCCAATCGCAGTACGATATGGAGTTTCAGCTCCCAGGATCTCTTCATCGTCATCTTTCGGACAGAACAAATCATTTTTAATATCCAGACTTCGGGTAGTCATGGGAGTGCCAAGATAATGTGCTTTGTCCATATTGAATCGCCTGAGCATCTTTTGGACATAAGCCGACTGGTGTATTAAGATTCTAATCCCTCGATGCTCTAGTTCAATGCCTAGGCAAACTCGGATTTCAAGTAGCTAACCGTCTCATTGATTTCATTGAGATTTCCGATGATATTCATATCATCAACATAGACTGTTACAATTGCAAATCCGGAACTTGTTTTGTTTATGAACACACATGGACACAAATCATCATTCTTGTATCCCTTCCCAATCAAGTAATCACTTAGACGAGTATATCACATTCGTCCAGATTTTTTCAATCCATATAGTGAACGCCTCAATCTGATGGCATAAGCACTTTGAGATCACTTGAATTGGGCAACGAAAGGCCGTCAGGCAGTTTCATGCCTAAATGTCTTGTTTTTTCTGCGGCAAGACATCGATTGAACCTTTCTTGACGAGGCCGTAGCCACCCCTCCACCATGGGTATTAGGTACGCCGACGACGCCGGTGGTGCCTAGCTCGGGTGTGGCATTAACTTGCCCAGTTTTCGGGACTTCCAACCTTGAAGGAACGTTTGCAGCAAGGATAGTTGATATCGTCACTTTCGCGATATTAGTAAAGGAGTCAGGCATCGAATCTGTAACTTTCTGGAGATCGAGAATTCTTTGCACTTCAATCTCGCTCTGAGATGTGTGGGGATCATAATGAGACATAGTGGGAACAGACATTACAATTCCTGTCGTTCAACCAGAACATTATCGTTCCTTTCTCCCCCTAACGACGGGAAGTATGTCTCATCAAAGTGACAATCTGCAAATCTTGCAGTAAAGAGATCTCTTGTCAAGGGTTCTAAATAGCGGACAATCGTTGGTGCTTCAAAGCCAACATATATACCCAATCATCTCTGAGAACCCATTTTAGTACGCAGTGGATGCGTAATAGGCACATAGACCGCACAACCAATTATGCGTAAATGTGAAATGTCAGGCTCATATCCAGTTACCAACTGGTACACAATAAATGGTTGGTTGGCGGTGGGTATGAAATGAATAAGTACAGCTGCATGTAAAATTGCGTAACCCCATGCAGAGATGGGTAGATTGGTGCGCATCACCAAAGCCTGAGCCACAAGCTGTAATCGCTTGATTGTTGCTTCTGCAAGACCGTTTTGTGAATGAACATGGGGAACATGATGTTCGACATCAATCCCAATAGACATGCAATAATCATCAAAAGATTTTGATGTAAACTCTCCTACATTATCCAATCGAATAGACTTGATCGGATGGTCAGGGTGGTAAGCCCTGAGTTTTATAATTTGAGCCAAGAGTTTAGCAAATGCAACATTCCTTGTGGATAGCAAAGCGACGTATGACCAACGCGTCAATGCATCAACCAGAACCATAAAGTATCAAAATGGTTTGCATTCTGGTTTGATAGGTCCACAAATATCACCTTGGATCATCTGTAAGAATGAAATGGTTTGTTTTGTGTGTGCTATGTGTGTGCTCACGACACTGCCACCATTTTCAGTGGCTATGTGTGTTCCCATACGCCTCTGTGCTCTGAAAAACGGATGAGTGTGTGAATTTTTAAGAATACGGACCATCATATCACGTCTAGGATGTCTCAGACGATCATGCCAAAACTTATATGAGTCAGATTCACAGAAGTTGCGAGAAACTGCATAGGATTCAATAATCCGAACTGTAGTAAGATATAAACCACTACTTTGACTCAGAAGTTTCTCTAAGATATGCTTATGGCCACATTCATTAGAGGTAATACACAAAAACTCTTTATCATTCTCATGTTGAGTTTCCAAATGGAAACCGTTGACGCGAATGTCCTTAAAACTTAGCAAGGTTTGATTGGCCTTTGGCGCGTATAAGGCATCAGTGACATGAATCTTTGTGCCATTTGGCAACAAGAATTGTGCAATACCTCGCCCTTGTATAACCGGCGATGAACCAATCATGGTTGTCACTGAGGATTTGTAAGGCACAAAATCCGTAACACAATTGCCTATTCCGCAGAATAGTATGGGTAGTCCCACTGTCAGCCAAACACTCAATTTCGCCGCGAGACATTTACAAAAGAATGTAAATCAATTAGTCTTGAACTCAAGACATGGCAAACACTCTAAATAACATAGAGGAATTTCAGGGAATTGTGATCAAGTTGTGATCCCTTATTGAGTGCATAAGAATGTCCGCGCAGAATGACCTTTGCTCACTAAAACGGTCATAACTTCGTCATAGGAATAGATATGGATGAACCGTGAGAAGATCTGGAAAATAGACTCATAGAGCTTTCCAGACATGTGTCACTCACATTCTAATGCGTGTTGATCTATTCACAAAGCTCATACGAAGTTGGCGGACAGATTATTGTTTGCGCAAAGTAGCTTTTGCAATTCGAACCATTCATGCATTATTAAGGGAAATAAAATTCTCAGCCATTCTTTAAACCAGAAAACTAAGAGAAATTTTATTAATGCCAACTTAATACATCAAGGATGTTCTAATTCCAAAATGACTAAGAAAAACCAAAGTCTTAAAACATGGCCATTGCCAAAAAAAAAAACTTGAATAACATAGCAGAAGAACCGTCTAATACATAGACTAATCAAATTAGGAGTTTCAACACTCTCTGAAGAGACACTCTTCTTGGTCTCAAAATCTGCTATAGTGAGATTGGTGGTGAGCTCTGCGTCTCCGTTATCCATCTCATAATCCCCACCAGTAAAATTAGCCTCTTGAGCCAAATACTGCTTATGCCTCTTATAGATATCTTGAATGTCCTTGCTTGCACGACATTGTTTGTGCATATGCATAGTTGAACCGCATTTGAAGCAAGAAGATTGACCGTGTTTGACAGAGTTAGGTGGAAGATTTTCACCTCTACTAGGGCCAGGGCTGGACCGGCCCCCTCCTTGGTTGTTGGCGGTGGCACCGCTATCCCTCTTCCATGTGAGGCTGCGGTTTGGACCGCGTTGTTGGTTCCCTTTGCCACCCCCACATGGGGCAGATTGTCTACGTGTATAAGGTTTGGCCCGATCGGTTTTCTTTTGCCTTGGAGCTCTCCCACCACTAGCCTGATAAGTTTCAGGGATTTTCTTGGTCCCAACCGGCCTTGCATTGTTGCTGAGAATAATCTCATGATGCCTCTCTTTTTTCTGAAGTATATTCATGAGGTCACTGAAAGTCTTAATTCTTTCGTTTTCATACTCAAGGCGGTATTGATGAGCAAGTAAGCTCATGGAGGAGGGAAATGTGTTCAAGGTCTTCTCGATCATGTCTTGCTCGGATTTATTGACTCCAAAAAACTAAGCTCTGCCTAGAGGTCCAGCATAGCTTGGTTATAGTCTTTAACTTTGGCAAAATCCAGCAAACGAATGGTTTCCCATCGCGAAGTCAAAATGGGAGTTGTACGTCATGTACATTGTTGAAGCGTTGTTTTAGAACGTCCCATAAATCCTTGAGATCCTCTTTTTTTAAATACTGCTTCTTCAGAATTGGGTGGATATGACGCCTCAAAAACATGAGGGCTTGAGCTTTGGTCTCCAAATTAGGAGGAGGAGTATTGGGAACATCCGAAGGGAAAATTGTGGTGGTGTATCGTTTACCGACGAATGTGTGAGTCACGTCCGACACCCACCTATGATATTCTTTTCCTTAAGCATTAAGGATTTCAAACTCTGGCCTAGATGACTCGGTCATCTACAAAAGACAAGGGAGATTAGTTAGTATCGAGAATTCGAATAATAAAATCAAGTATATGGAATTAGAACATGAGCCAAGATGTATTGGTCATAATATCGATGCGAAAAACCGTGACTGTTAGACCGTCACAATCGATTTCTTCCTTTTGTTTTTTTTTTTGAGTTGTACCATGACAAAGCCGTCACTAATCAAACTTGATATGAGGGGCCTCAATCCCTCAATATCGTCCCACGTTATAAAGAAAGGTGGGATGGAGAAGAAGGCTAGGAAGCCCGACTATGAAATTAAAAACTCGAAAGTAGTAACTTTTAGAAAAAAATTACCTCATTTTGATTGCCGGGGAATTCGCTTTTAGAGACAGGCGTGAAAGTGCTTGGCACTGTGGGGATTTGTTGTTGACAAGGTGTTGCAGAAGACCACCTAAAACGGTGTGTACGGAGGCGCGCAATTGTGGCGTTGCGATATTAGGGTTTTGAGAACTTTTTCCTTCTTCTTCTTATGCGTTACCGTCGGTCTGTTGAGCGGTTCATCTATTTCTGGACCGTTCTTGCAGTGAAATTTTGATACAAGAATCCTGACAACGAAGTGCTACTGGTGACTAAATTTGAGTATGATCGGACTTTGGGAAGAACGTGAATCGGCGGCGTTAGTGAGACAGACTGGTGGCCGATTCGATACTTTTTCGGCCGGTTCTTGGGATGAAGCCGACGGTTTTGGAATTCTGGGAACAAGGACTATATGACGGGTTTTGGGTTCGGCCAAGTACTGAAAGTTTTGTTGGTCGATATTGAGTTTTGGTTTTATAGGGTTAGAATTTTCTTTTGGTTATGAACTCAGGGTTAGAACATCGGGCTGATGACATGTTGAATGAAAACATATAACGAGAATAACGGTCTACTCATTTATTGATAAAAAGACTTATTTATAGACATTACATAGAGTTTCTGAAAGATCTAGAACATCTATCATTATTGTAATCTATTCTAATAAGGAAACGATCAACTGAACACTAAGAAAATATTTTCCTTAAATAAAAAGAAAAAATGAACAAAATGGTCTACTTCATTTTGGGTGTCTGGGACGTTGAGAGGGAATCTTGACGTCGAAGAAGTGTGTTAGGTGTGTGTATGGTTTCGTTAGGTGATTTTGATTTTGACCCTAAACGCGATGCAAACGTCACCCTCCTCTCTTTCCCCAACCCATTCCCAACTCCACCCTAGGGTTTCTCCTCCGCCAATGGCCGCCGCCGGCGACGCTTCAGCCGTCTGGGACTGGGGCGATCTCCTCGACTTCACCGTCGACGCCGACTTGTCCATCTCATGGGCCCCCGACGACCCGCCCAACCCGCTCCCCCCGCCGCCGCAGGAAGACCCGAACCCGAGTCCGAACCCGGACCTTTCCCCGGCGCCGCGGATAAGGAAGCGCGACCCGAGGCTGGCGTGCTCCAACTTTCTTGCGGGTCACGTGCCGTGTGCGTGCCCGGAGGTGGACGAGAAGATGATGGAGCTGGAGGAGGAGGAGGCCGGGCACGGGAAGAAGCGGGTCAGGACTGTTCGGGCCCCGCCCGGGACGGCCCGATGCCAGGTCCCGACTTGTGGGGCCGACATTAAGGAGCTCAAAGGCTATCACCGGAGGCATAGAGTCTGCCTTGCTTGCGCCAATGCCGCAACCGTCGTCATCGACGGCGACTCCAAGCGTTATTGTCAGCAGTGCGGCAAGTAAGCTCAGTTTTTCTTCACTTCATTTTCGGTTTTGAGTAGTTAGTTCATTTTCGATTTGGAGTGTTGCTGATTTTCATTATTGAGCTTAGGAGCTGTTAGTAAGTTTCAAAGTAAGTTGATCACTAGAACTGGCTATGCTAGCTTATGATTTGAGCTCTGAGTTCCTTCAGTCGATTAGAAGTCTTAATAATCGAAGAGTGGAGAAGGTAGTGTTTAGAAGCAATGGCGGCATGAGTCTCTTTGTGTTTGGGAAAGGACATGCTGTTTAGTTATTCAGTCTTTAGATTGTGATAGTTTTTTACTTGTATCAATGCATGCAATTCGGATACTGGAAAGCCACATGGTTTTTAGAGTTTTTATGAAGTTGTTGGTGAAGGTATATTAGGAACTGTTTCTGATATTCTTGAATACAATTGATGTGAGCTCGAGAAGTATTCTTGTGACAAAGATTAGAATGGGTTCTACCATCTAAGGTTTCTTTAGCAACACTTAAAGTATAGTGGAGCTTTCAGAGTTTGCTACTCAAAAATTTCAAGGTTATGATACAGGTCATAAAGAGACTGCTATTTCATCAAGTTAGGGAAGTAGGAAGAACAAGAGATTTGGTATAGACACACGGAATCTTGTTTATATGGATGTTACATTCATTTTAGTTTGGGTGAGAGAGATATTAATCAGCAAGGTATCAGTTGCATTTTTTGGTCTATGCTCTTTCATAGTTTCGTGGTTAAAGATAAATGTTGCGAAAGTAAGAATTAAGGAGCAATATTGCACATTAGGATTATTGAAAGCTCACATCTGGCATTGGTCAAAGCCCAATTTAACTCCCTACATATACCTGTCTTTAAGTTATCATAAGCCTATACCTTGCTATTCAATACTGCAGTCAGAAGGCCCTCAGAGTAAAACGAGCAATACTTTCCAGAGGGGATTTAGAGAAGCATTATATGTGTACTTCAAATCATTTATCATCAGAAGCTGTAATACTGTTGCATTCCCTGTTGACTGAGGAACTGTGTATATTATTCTTGTTGATGTTATGGTAATTAATTATTAATCACGCAATGTGTTTAACTTCTTCCACAGGTTCCATGTTGTATCTGATTTTGATGAAGGTAAACGGAGCTGTAGAAGAAAATTAGAGCGTCACAATAACAGAAGAAGAAGAAAGCCTAGTGACTCTAAATTAGGGAAGGAATCTCAGAAGGAAGTTCATGTTGAAGATGGCAATCATGATGTTGAAGCAGGAGAAGGTATTCAGTGTTTGGTTTGATGTTACTCTGACACACTTGTAAAAGGCAGTGTAGAGTTGTTCTTGTTCCTGGAGAAGATGGTCTAAAAGTCTAGTTTATATGTATAATGTGCAGACAGTTTACAGTTAAGCAGCCAGATAAATGAGAAGGAAGATTTGCTGGAGTCAGAAGGTGGAGGTATATCTACTCTCTTTTCAATGCCTAATGCCCAGAATGCGGGCAGTGATAGTGTTCCATCAGTCCTGACTCCTAGTGATACTCAAATGGATGGAAGAAAACATGATTCCAATCACTCTCTTTCTCCGCCACAGAGTGACAACAAAAGTGCCTACTCATCTATGGTGGGTCTTTTCTGCATGCCTTGTTTACTGCATGGATAGAACATGATTATCAGGAGATATACTGATTCGATACATACTTGTAGTGTCCGACAGGTCGTATCTCATTCAAGCTCTATGATTGGAATCCAGCAGAGTTCCCTAGAAGACTTCGGCACCAAGTAATATTTAAAGATTGTTATAACAGTTTAGTTTATACAGAAGCTCTTCTTTTATGGCATGATATAGGAATTGATTAACATATGGTAGTGTGTTTACAGATATTCCAATGGTTGGCCAGTATGCCGGTTGAGTTGGAGGGCTATATCCGTCCTGGCTGTACTATCTTGACTGTTTTTATTGCAATGCCAAACTTTATGTGGATGAAGGTAATGATATTTGTAATCTTGTTTTGTAAGATTGATGGTTTGTCACAGATTTCTCCTTACCTTGATTCAACACTTTTGTTCAACTGTGTGATTTGGATTTGATATTTTACTCAGTTACTTGATGATCCTGCATCGTATCTACATAATTTTGTTATCGTACCTGGAATGATGCTATCCGGGAGGGGAAATATGCTTGTTTATCTCAATGACATAATTTTCCGTGTTGTTAAAGGTAATTTGATGAGCTCAGTTTTATATTATTCAGTTTTAGAATGTAAATGGTCTATGCTAGTATTTTGATGACGCACCTTGGCATATTGCTCTAGAAAAAATTAAAAGTCAGATCTTGAAACACTTTTTTCAATTTTTCCAAATGATATATCGGATTCACAGAACTGAAGAACATCTGTGAAGTTATGTCAATAAGAAACACTTCTAAAAACAATCCTGGCATATTGCTTCTGAAGCTCTTACATTGCTATTACTTCCATCACAACAACTTGTGTGCATGTCATGTCCTTATCTAAAGATGAGTATTTTTTTGATGAATACAGTATTTCTTTCTTAGCCATAATCATTTTATTTGAAAAAGAGAGGAGAATGAAATGACTAACTCAAATGATGACGTGATAACAAAATATAAGAACCACCCTCAACTATTAATAAAGTAGCATCTAGGTCCAGGCCACACTTGCTAAAGATCAAGGTGAAATACTTGATCTGTTCATTCGGATATGTATATACAGTTCCATATATGAAGTATGTTTAGTATTTGTGGTTGGATTTAGATGGTTTGTGTTTAAGATATCACTTATTATAGGTTTGATGTTTTTGTTTACTTTGAAAAAGCTTCTGGAAACTCGTCTTACCATTTTCTTGTAGTATTTGTAGAGTTATGTCTATAGACAGCTGTGTCAATAAAGTTTTCTTCTTTGGTGGATTTTGGATTTTCAAGGGAAACATGCTCTTTACCTAACAGTTATACATTTATCTACTTGTTTAGAATAACCAATATGCTTCTTTTCATTCTCATATGCAGACGGAACATCTGTAATAAAGGCCAAAGTGGAGATGCGGGCCCCCAAGCTTCATTATATTCACCCTACATGTTTTGAAGCAGGCAAGCCAATGGAGTTTATTGTTTGTGGAAGTAATTTGTTACAACCCAAACTTAGGTATTACTTCCGTTAAGGATTTCTCACCTATTCTGTTTGTACGTTTATTGTGTTATACTTTTGATGTATCATGTTATTCAGGTTTCATCCCGTTTAAGTCAGCTTCCTATCAAGTATAATTACTTTATTTTAGTAAATATTTCTTATTTTCTTAGTAAGAAGAGGCTTTAGATAGATGTTCTACTGTTAAACTAGTAATTCTGCAGAAAGAGAGAGATAGACAGATACATATTCTAGTTTTGCGTTTTGTTTATCTTACTAATATTCTGTTTAAATGTCACACTGTTGTGGAGAGGGAATATTTCTTGAATAAGTTGCTTAATAAAAGATTATGATGGTGACAGGTTTCTTGTATCCTTCTCTGGAAAGTATCTGGCTGATAATTATGATCCAGAATCCTCTCATAGTCAGATTGAAAGGGACAGCACTGCTGGTAATTTAGATCATCAATTTTACAAGATACATGTTCCTCATACAGAAGCAACTAGTTTTGGTCCTGCATTTATTGAGGTAATATATTGGGTATTTTATACTCTTCATTTTGCTCATTGCTGATGAATTATTATTTTATTTTTGATAAATGGGGGTCCAGAGGACCCAAGAAACAAAAAACACAAACTAAACTCAGCCCATGACTATTTATTGCCAATGAATCCTGACTATCAGTCTATGTATGGTTGTTGGTCAGTGTTAGTAGTTTGCATATATTTGGCCTCTTTCCACTGTATGTATATCCAGTGATCATAATAGGTTGTAGTGTAATAGTATGCTTAATATTGTTTATGTGGGTGTTTTGTCTTATTTCTTTGCGACATGGCTTACCCGATAGAGCCAACACTCGGTATATCGCCACTGATATTTAAATATGACATGTCTGATTTATTGTATCTTTCTTAATTGATTAATGTTATATGGGTACCTAGAATGGTATCTGGTTTATCTGCATAGCTGCAGCTGATAGCATTAGCCATGAAAATAAATTAGGACCAGAATTTGTCACAGGTATATAGAAAAATAGTAGATCCAGCCATTCAGGATAATTGATTTTTTAATCCGGTTGGATTATTTTTCTTCGGTTAATTTATCAATGAATGTAACTCTATTGCAGGTCGAAAATGAATCTGGGTTATCAAACTTTTTACCTGTACTCGTTGGGAACAAAGAGATTTGTGCTGAAATGGAGACTATTCAGAAAAGATTAGAAGAATCTCTTTTCGTGAGAGGATTGTCAGACGTTTCTTCCGGTGGTTGTCTGTTGAACTCTTGTGAAGCATCTTCACTCAGACACAGAGAATTTTCTGAGATTATTTTAGATATAGCATGGCTTCTTAGAAAGCCCTCGTCAGAAAATGTCCAACATATCATGACTTCATCTCAGGCACAAAGATTCAATCATTTATTGAACTTATTGATTTTCTTCAAATCAACAACCGTATTGGACAAAGTGTTAGAAAATCTGAAAACTCTGATGGATAATGTAGAGATAAACAACCCCAATAGTGGCAGTATTGATGCTGATATGAGGCTATTACAAAAGTATATGGATCATGCTCGTGATATTCTTTGTCAAAAACTTCAAGATTCTGGGGTTTCACAACTGGAACTTGAAAGCTTGGTGCATAAGGGGGATGTTATTTCTCAAAGTCTAAGCTGCATCCAGAGCAAACAACATTTTCCTATCCACACTCAGGTGAGGACTTAAGTTTTGCTACTTGAGATTTTTCTATTATTTGCTGGTCGTGTTTGTGCATTGATATGAAATAAAATCTGCCAAGTTATTTTTGGTTTGAGTTACATTTGATTAGTTAGCATTTGTTTTCATCCGGTGCTTAAAATTTCCACTTAATTTGAAAAATATTGTTTTATAATATGAAAATATTGAAATTCCAACTGATTGGAAACATTTAAAGAAACTCTAGGGTAGAAAAATGGGGTGAAATTTGTATATCCTGATATTATTTCTAATTGCCGTACTGGGTTTGACATTTTCTTCGAGGTTCAGTGCTTTCTTTCCTATCTTTTGGATGTGAAAGTTAGATCATACATAGATCCTTTGTCACCTCCCTTGATTGAATCTGACAGTTTTGCTTGGCCATTGTTGTCTTTGAACTAGTTACATTATTCAAAGTCAACTGTAGAATAGTAGTTGTGTTATGCTGCATAACTGGAACTGTCGATTTATGTACTTGGGATATTCTGTCTTTTCATGGTTTGAAATGTTTATTAAATAAACTGGTGTATTTGTTTCATCAATTGTTTTGTGTAAATACTTTGCAGGATACGGAGATTACTGTAGATGGTAAGATGGATGTGATGTCAGGTTCAACTTCTAATGAGAAAAGTGAGACTCTTCCGCTTTTAAACAAAAAAGCAGCCATGAAAGTCAACTTTATCAAACATGCCAACTGTGGTAATTCTTCTGGGGAGCTCTTAGGGTTTCGCTCTAGGCGAACATTCTTGGGATTTCGCCCCACTCTGTATGTAATTTCTGCTGCAGCTATGTGCTTAGGAATTTGTGCGGTTGTCTTTCATCCTCACAAGGTTGGCGACTTAGCAGTAACAATACGCAGATGTCTTTGACAATTTTTTAATCAGATGTCCAAGGTATTAATGTACTGGTGTTCTGAATCCCATTGTCTGTACATAACTACATATCCATTGTAGACTACTTTCTAACACTGCCCACAGCTAGAGAAGCCAATGACAAAGTGCATGTTGTTACCAGCAATTTTTGTTGTTGTAAAGCACTAGCTTTTGTTGTGTATTAGAGTTGTAACCTTTTCAGAGAGATTTGATGTTGTGCACTAGTGCCTAATAAATATAAGAAGCCTCTTTAGTTTTTTTTTTTTAGTTGCCTGATCTTACTGTCGCTTCTTTTCATGGCAACCCTCTGATAACTGGGCTCCTTCCCTTACTATGATAATGTGCAGAGGCAGGAAGTTGAGTTAGTGACATATTAGTGAGATTGCCGTTACTTGCGCTTAAAATGACATCAATTGGGTATGACTTCAACCGGAGGTTGGCTATGACTTTTTTCTGATCATGCAACTCTTCACACCTCACATATTGAAAGTTCGATTTTGTTGCCCAGACTTCGTATGCGTTAAAAGGGAAGATTCATCTCCAACAGATGGTCAGAATGCATACTGTCGAAGAAGGTAATGTTCTTGATCGAAAAAAAATGTTCTCGAACAATAAACTTGATCTTTGCATTCTTATTGATGTTGAAGACTTTGAATTCAAAATTCCTCAGAGATAAAAGCCCTACATAACTTCACCAAAAATACTTAAAATGATTACACCATCAAAATACTACAATGATAGGATACTTAGTGCCTTACCTAGCGGCCAAAAATTGTGGGGCACTGCCGCACTGGGAAGCACAACCATTTTTCCTCCTGCCATTTTTGAAGGTTGTAGAACATAGCAGAACTCTGCTTTTTACATCAGATTCCAGAAAATGGCCAGATTTTTCTTTTGACAATTTGTGGAAGGCTAGAAGCTCCTAGTTGTCAACTTGTCATTAGTGCAACCGATAATGATTTTTTTTTTGTTTTGAAGGGAAAAATGGACAGCAGCTTCAAATATTTCAATGATAAACTCAGGCCAGAATGACATCAAAACATCATTATATTAGACAATTAGCTCACTAATTCAAGTGAGTATAACAAATGATTAAACTAGAAACAAAACAGGATACCAAAGAAACATAAAAAATGGAGCTAAGGCGCTCAATTGCGGTACTCCAAGTCTCATGAATCCATCTAGTTGTAGCTAGCTTGCTCAGTTTGCCAAGCTATCCAAACATGCGACTTAAGCCATAATCAATTTGAAATCATGCCTGTTAGTACATAGTATAACATCAGTCGTACTCGCCTAAAAAGACGTGTGCCGCCACGTAAAACGGGCTTGGGCCTTGGTTAAGCCTAAGAAGCCCACACTATTCCTTGGGGGCATAATGGTAATACACCCTCTAAGCGACAAAATGGTATTTTAGGGTGCATCCACCATACCCTTATAAATACCACTCTCCCCCTCTCATTCTCACAATCTCCATTTTCACTCTCTTATCACCTGCATCAGCTCACTAACTTAGGCATCGGAGGGTCGAAGGCCGGAGCACCCGGTCTTCCCTCTGACGCTATTCTCCCTTTGATTGACAGGTTATGGAAGCTTGGAGACAATCCCCTGCATCTGGGTGATCTCTACCTCTCAGGAATCACGCCAGAACAATTGGCGCTAGGAGGAGGGCGGTCCTCAAGTGGAAACCCCCCCGTCGCTCACCCAGAAATCCCAGAAATCCCGAGGAGAGAGAGAGTAGATATGACTTTCTCTCTCTCCTTCGCTCGGGCGTGCCGTAGCAAGGTAGCTCACCTTCCCAGCCAGCATACTCACTGCCTTCCAATGAACCCAGCGCGGCCTCCCCGACCTCCGGCCAAGGCCCACGCGCCGGTGAGCAGCGCCCAGAAAAACTGATCTGGACACCCAGCTTCCATCAGCCGAAGCGGGAACGCGCACTTGATCTCGCGACACCAATCTCGCCACACTCCCCCCCGGGACATGCCTCCGCTTTTGGCACCCCTTCCTGGCTCGGGACCTCGGGACGAAGCAAATAATGCCTTCGCTTTTGGCGCCCTCTCGCCCACTTGTTATCTCTCTCCCTGGGACGCCCGCCCATGTCCCGGTGCCGCCCTCCCGCCAGCCATCCGCGGACGCCCCAGGTCCCGCCAGCCATCTGCGGACGCCCCAGGTAACGCCATTCATCCGCGGACTCCGCTGGTCCCGCCATCCATTCGCGGACTCCGCAGGTCCCGCCATCCATCCGCGGACTCCGCTGGTCTCGCCATCCATTCGCGGACTCCGCTGGTCCCGCCATCCATTCGCTGACTCCGCTGGTCAAGCCAGTCCTCGCGGACTCCGCTGACTTCGCCAGTCCCTGCGGACTCCGCTGACCTCGCCAACCCTCGCAGACTCCCCTGGTCTCGCCTCGCCAGTTCATCGCGACATTCCCTGATCTCGCTAGAGTTCTTAAACCTCGCGTGCCCCGGTAGTTCCCCTGGCGGACACCCCCCCACACAGCTCTCCATCCCGACCTCCCGGGACTCCTCGATCCCGACAGAAGGATAAAAAAAAACCCCCTTCCCGACACGGCGTCTGGTCCCGACACAAGATATAGTCCCGACCAAGGATCCCGTGACAAGAAGCAAGTGGCTCCGCCCAGAGCTCCGGGAGCCCTTCCCACATGCCCCCCCGAGTTCCCGAGACCCCCTCCCTTACTTACCATGCTCTCGGAACGTGCCAGCACAAGTGACCCGCTTCACACATCCGCATTCCTCTCTTCCTCCCTCCCGGGACCATCCATGTCTCACCACGGACACCGCTCGCCACGCCAGACTCCGCGGACTCGTCTTGTCTCGCCATTCCTCGCGGACTCCACTGGTCTTGCCAGAGTCCCCGCACACCGCATAACGGCTCTACACGGCTCCAGATAAGTGTCACTTCACACTTCAATTAAGTTGTTATCATACAAATAGCATGCCACATGCATCATAATATACTCTCATGTACATGCTACACACACTTGTAAACCATGGGCAACCCACATACACTTGCTTCACATGATTACAAGCCAAATATTGCTGTACATTTATCTATATCAATCACAAGCTACACACACACCATGTGTAAACAGCTAGCATTCAAACATGCATCCTTTAGCTACACACGCCCTTAGCGCGACCTGTCCCGCCACCCCTTCCCGGCTCGGGACCTCGGGACGACACAGGAAGACCCCTTATTCCTAGCCAACCCGACAGTAAAACCCTTACCCTAGATTTCCTACCCACACCACCAACATGTGAACAATCCCACACCCCACATAACCCGAAACAACGCCGCCACCACATACAAATCCAAAGACTAAGAACGCCACTAATTCATACCGTGAAACAGTGGATCCGCGTAGTGGCAATGAAGCTGGTTGCAAACAGCCAAGCGCTCGCGCCCACTCGATCGAGGGTGAAGTGGGACGCTCCCCAATATGAGGTTTGTCAAACCACCGAAACTCTAAAGCACAAATTGCAGCTCGCCCAATTTTCAGTTTGCAAAACACGAACTCCCCCCTCCAGCTATCCCCAACCCCATGCATACATTGCCTTGCCAAGGCAACGGCCCGCAACGCCACTTTGCGACAGTCCCCAATCAAGCGCGGACTGCCTCGCCATATAGCCTCAGTCCCCAATCAAGCGCAGACTGACTGGCCACTTCGCGACAATCCCCAATCAAGCGCGGACTGCCTCGCCATATAGCCTCAGTCCCCAATCAAGCGCGGACTGACTGGCCACTTCCCGACAGTCCCCAATCAAGCGCGGACTGCCTCGCCATATAGCCTCAGTCCCCAATCAAGAGCGGACTGACAGGCCACTTCGCGACAGTCCCCAATCAAGCGCGGACTGACTGGCCACTTCGCGACAGTTCCCAATCAAGCACGGACTGACTCGCCACATAGCCACGGTCCCCAACCAAGCGCGGACTGACTGGCCACCTCGCGACAGTCCCCAACCAAGCGCGGACTGACTTGCTAGAGCAACATTAAAATTGTCTTCTTGCCAACAGGTTTTCGGAACGTCACCCCCGTCACCTTGCGACTCTTGCGTGGGGACTTGGGGACTCGGCATCATGCCTCCTGCACTATGACTCGCCACAGCGCGAACAATTACTCGCCTGGTAGCGGCTCGCCACGCCACCTAGCGCGAACAATTACTCGCCTAGTAGCGGCTCGCCACGCCACCTATCGCGAACAAATTACTCGCCTGGTAACGGCTCGCCACGCCACCTAGCGCGAATAATTACTCGCCTGGTAGCAGCTCGCCACGCCACCTAGCGCGAACAATTACTCGCCTGGTAGCGGCTCGCCACACCACCTAGCGCGAACAATTACTCGCCTGATAGCGGCTCGCCATGCCACCTAGCGCGAACAATTACTCGCCTGGTAGCGGCTCGCCAACTGGCTCGCCCGATAGCGGCCCGCCATGCCCTTAGCGCAGTTCATTCCGCTCAATACGAACTCGGTCCTCATTTTGGTGTCTCACCACCACAATCTCTCCCACCACTGGGAGACTTAGGCAACAACCTTATACACGCCTCATGACGTGCTCTCGATACACGTTGGCGCCACCCGCCTCCCATCGGCATCTTGGCTACGCCCCCTAGAGAGCTTTTCGACAGCTCTACACAAGCCCTATCGGCAACATCATTATGCCCTAGCGGCACCCAGCGTCATGCCTCAGCGGCACTCCTCGCCACTCCTCGACGGCACACTTGCCTCGATGGCGAAATGGTGAACTACGTCTGGTTTGATCCCATAAACGGGTACGTAGGCACTCTAGCATTCACCTAGAGGCAACCGCAAAATATGCCACCACAATCTCCCCCTCGAACATATGCTGGAATAGCTCAGCTAACTCGAGCATGTAGCTAGTACATATCAAAGGCTACTAAAACGCCAAGGCATACCAACATGCCGGTACCCGTGGCCCTCGCGAGAGGCTCGCCAGCGGTACCTCAACTTCGACCCCCGATCGCCCTGCCATCTCCAAACAATACATGGGAGCAACAACCCGATGTCTCGATCATATATGGCGATACACGGCATACCCCACTCGGAGGGAGCCGGTCCATCCCCTCCCTTGCATGGGGACTTGGGGGACTGGGGACTGGATATGTCGCCACTAGTAAGAGACTCGTACTCCCGATATTGTATCAGATAAAGTCCCCACCCAAGAGAGTCTCTTGACCGCGGACTTGGGGACTTGTTAGTACATAGTATAACATCAGTCGTACTCGCCTAAGAAGACGCGTGCCGCCACGTAAAACGGGCTTGGGCCTTGGTTAAGCCCAAGAAGCCCACACTATTCCTTGAGGGCATAATGGTAATACACCCTCTAAGCAAGGGCAAAATGGTATTTTAGGGTGCATCCACCATACCCCTATAAATACCACTCTCCCCCTCTCATTCTCACAATCTCCATTTGCACTCTCTTATCACCTACATCAGCTCACTAACTTAGGCATCGCAAGGTCGAAGGCCGGAGCACCCGGTCTTCCCTCTGACGCTATTCTCCCTTTGATTGACAGGTTATGGAAGCTTGGAGACAATCCCCTGCATCTGGGTGATCTCTACCTCTCAGGAATCACGCCAGAACAAGGCCTAATAACCCAATTCTAAATCTGACTTTTGATGGGCTTGAGGCCAGACCCAAACACCCGAGTCCATTCCCAAACCCTAGCAGATTTGCATCGTCACTTGCCGACAATCTCCGATCGCACTAACAGCAACCAAGATGGATTCGTCATCGGAGTCCCTACCCCTGGCGACATCATCATCAGATCTTCTAGTTGATGAAGCGTAGCTCTCTTGAATTCAAGTTCAGACTCAGTCTCACTAATCGGAGTCCAAACCCAAAACCAAATTGGGAGATTCCGATCCTTGCTTGCAGCCATGTCCGGCGGCTGCCAAATCTATTTCGTCGGTACAATGATCGCCGACGTTAGCAGGTAACCCTCCACCTTACATCCATGCTTGACGGCATTTCGTCCTCCACATCCATAGTTGTTTGACCACAAAAGGTTAATAAGGTTTGCCTCCACAAGAAGGTTTTATGCCGAGAAGGAACGGCTTAGAGTCGGCATCAAGCGCCGTTGGAGACCCAGGTCAAGGCGGCGAGGGTTTAGGAAAGATTAGATGCTACTTGGTATCGACGTGATTGAGAAACCAAGCCATGACTGCTAAGTTTTGAGAAGAGAAGCCGTGCTCCTCTCGTAGAGTTTTTTTTATTATTATTGTGCCTTACAAGAAAGTGCAACCGATAATGACTTGGCCAATATGATAAATTATCTCTTCCTTTGTTGTGACTTGTGACAACCTACAATATTATCTTTTCTTATAATCAAGATGAAATGTCTTGTCTTGACTGGGTGATTATGAAATATCTCGTCTTGGTTCCGTGTAGAATGGAATTGGCTCAACATTTGGTGTCATGCATTGGCTTTGTCCCAAACAAATTATTTCATGAAACCAAGTTATAGACACCCTTGAATTCGCTTCTACAATGTTGATGACTTGACGTTTATGATTCTCATCACAAGCTATAGGTAATTTATATAACGTATGACGCTACTTCATAAGTTTAATTCATCGACACGTTAAATTTTAATATGGTGGAAGATCAAACAACTATGCATATCAAACTGACATTTCTAATGTAATCGAAAAAAAAAACTAATAATTTTGAATTTACTACAACATGAGTAGTCATGACAAACGAACACAGAATTTTTTTTCTTTTTTTCTTTGGAGCCTCTTGCAATATCATAATACAGTATCAATGTAAGGCTGGTACCTAGAGACTAGACTCACTAGAGAGTAGAGATAAGCTGACAACGTATGCCTCTGTTTGGGAATTGCTTCTCTAAGAGTGCTTCTGTTAAGAAGCGCTAGCTTTCACGAGAAGTGCTTCTGTTAGAAGAACATAAACTCATTAATTTCAAAAGCATAATTGTGAAGGCACTCGAGTATTTTTCTCAGGAAGCACTTGTCAAGTGTTTCTTCCATAACTCGAAAAAACTTGCAACTAATTCTCTTCTATATCAAACTGAAGATTTTCTTCCAGATTAATATACATCCATGGTTTCCTCATGCATGTATTCCTGAAATAAGTTCTTTTTTCTTGCCAGCTTCATCTTCCTCACTAACAAACAAGCACACTACACTGTACTACACGCAATACTCGGCAGGCTTGCCGCCATAGCCGATTTGTCTAGTATCCCAAGTACAATACTCGGCAGGTCCGAGTAATATCCACGTACGCATGCAAATATATTCAAAAACTCAATCATACACTCCAGGCAGAAATCCACATGCTCTATTTTTCTCTAGAATTGCAGTTCAAAACAAGCTCAATGCTCTTGGTCCAATTTTACCAATCCCAGTTTGGTTTATATATGCATGCTCAGTGACAGCTTTATCTCACATGCAATGGCAGCAATGCAAATCATTCGATTCTCCATCATATTCAGCCTCCTATATATAATAGGTCCAATCAATTACTAATTTACTAGCAGAAAAATCCACAAAATATCTACCCCTGCACTTTTTCAAAATGTGCTATATATACCCCTCACAACAAAATATCATTCAGGCCAAGAGTTCCTTTGATCCCAACAAGTCCTACCAGTAGCATAGATTTTGCTCCTGTTTTTTTTTTCCTTTTTCGTTTCTTTCATTTTGGGTTTGGATTCTTAGAGTAGTAAGAAGTTTAGATATGGCAATTGAGCAGTGCAGAGATGTTGAGAATGGGGGAACCATTAGTCTTGAGGATTTGGAACAGCCCTTTATCAAACAAGAGAAGAAGATTGTTGGTAATTATGAAGATGGTAGTACTGGTTCAATTGGGATGGTGTTGCTTAGTACAGGTGTTGCTGTTTGTGGCTCTTTCGAGTTCGGATCATGTGTAAGTACTCTTGAATTTTCTGTGAGCATTTGAAGTGTTACTAGTCAGAGCAGTTATGGGGTGTCTGGTTTGATTATAAGCAAGTTGTTGGCTTACTGAAAGTTTTTTCTTCTTGGTTTTTGTGTTTCTTCTGGTTAGGGGGGCACAGATACAAAATAACCCAAAACAGAAAAAAGGGTTTGTTTACTTAGCTTAAGTTATTATTTTGGCAGGTGGGCTATTCAGCACCCACTCAATCAGCTATCAGGGAAGATCTCAATCTCTCTCTAGCTCAGGTTTGCCTTGATCTCTTTGCCTTTCATATTTCCTTGAATTGTAGTGAAGTGACTTGCAAGTAATCTTGAGTCATGTGGCAGTTCTCCATGTTTGGCTCTATACTGACAATTGGTGCAATGCTGGGTGCTATAACGAGTGGTCGTATAACGGACTTTCTTGGTCGAAAAGGGGTAATGCCTTCTTGTGTAAAAGAAAAAAATTTGAAGCTTAACTAGTGATAACCAGTGACTGAACTTTGCACTAAGCTTGAATTTTTATGGACTAAACAGGCAATGAGAATGTCAGCTACTTTCTGTATTACAGGATGGCTAGCCATCTATTTCTCTGAGGTATATGATGTTGATCGGATCATGTGGATTCTTGCTTTTAATTGAAAACAATCAGATAGTTTCTTATCACTGAAGGCACTAATTTTTCAGTGGTTAAATTTCTGATGCAGGGAGCTCTGTCACTTGACATCGGAAGGTTTTTAACTGGATATGGAATTGGAGTTTTCTCCTATGTGGTAAATATTTTTTTACAACATGATGGTTTGATTCATTAGATGACATAAATTTTAACATATCCATAACATTTAGCAATGTGGATCAACAGGTCCCAATATTTATAGCAGAAATAGCGCCCAAGAACCTCCGTGGAGGGCTTACAACACTAAATCAGGTAGGATAGATATGAGCTTTGATATCTTGTAGATTGTTGGCCTTAGCTTAGAAGTATATGATCATTAACATACTGTTCTTTCTTTGCCTATTATTGTTCTGCAGCTCATGATTGTTACTGGAGCATCAGTTTCATTTGTAATAGGAACAATTATAAGTTGGAGGACACTAGCTATGACTGGTAAGTTCTGTACATATGACATTTTGTTTTTCCTAATTAAAAAATGGCAAACTTGTTGAGGGACTAATTATTGGGTTTTGATCTGAAGGAATCCTTCCCTGCATTGTCTTGCTTGTTGGACTATGGTTTGTTCCTGAGTCCCCTAGATGGCTGGTAAGAAATTAAAATAAGCAATAAACTTTGATGTGTTTCACTCTTTTATTACAAAAATGTATATAGGCTGAAATCCTTGTCTTTCAGGCAAAGGTTGGCCATGAGAAAGAGTTCCAAGTTGCACTACAAAGACTCCGCGGAAAATATGCAGATATATCTGATGAAACAGCTGAAATAAAAGTACTTCTTCTCAATCTGGAATACATGATGAACATAATTACTTTTAGGTTTATAATCAACATTTCTAACAATGTATGCTTCTTGACAGGAATATATTCTCACGCTACAAAGCCTTCCAAAATCAAGAGTGTTGGATTTGTTTCAGAGCAAATACATTCGTTCTGTGATTGTAAGCCATTTTCTTATGTAGCTCTTTTTACTGTTTACTACTGCTTTTAACCAAATGGCTTCATTTTTGTACTGAAACTTCCTGAACTTGGTGATTGGTTCTAGATTGGGGTTGGGTTGATGGTATTTCAGCAGTTTGGAGGTATTAATGGAATAGGATTCTATGCAAGTCAAACCTTTGAAGAAGCTGGTATACAACTGCAGCTTTGCACTTCATTTCATACGGTTATTCCTACTAATCTTACATGTAAAACTTACTACATTTCCTTAATGCCATATTCATCAGGTATCTCGAGCAAAATTGGAACCATAGCTTATGCATGTGTTCAGGTAATCAATCAATTTATTCTATTTTGTGTTGAAGTTCACATCTTTGAGTGTTATCAGTTTAAGGTTTACAGCTCATGTGAAATCTATTTACAGGTCCCAATTACTGTAGTGGGGGCAATGCTGATCGATAAGTCAGGAAGGAGACCTCTTATAATGGTATACATTGATCCTGGCTTCTTAAAAAAGAACTTTTTGGTAAAAATAGTTGAAGCATTTCATGTTTTGTTTTGCTTTGTTATGAAGGTTTCAGCAACAGGGACTTTCCTAGGCTGTTTTCTAGCAGGAATTTCTTTCTTTCTAAAGGTACATATATTTTTGACATAATCAATCTTTTATGTCTTTTTTACTGGTATGTCATGGCCTAAAGTTGTATTTACCACCATCCAATATCAGGAATATGGTTTGCTGCTTGATTGGGTACCAACAATAGCTGTGTCTGGTGTGCTGGTGAGTTATATCACCTGTTACGATTCAAACTTGAAAGGCATCATGTGATTCATAATTTTAATGCATTCTCATTTTAGTTTGATCACTTCTCTGATTTTTCTCCCTATGACATCAGATTTACATTGCATTTTTCTCGATTGGAATGGGAGCAGTTCCATGGGTGATAATGTCTGAGGTAACCAAGCTACATTCTGTAATGAAGCATGTTGAACCAAATGAAGTCAAAATATTCTTATATATGGTTCCCTTATTTTGCAGATCTTTCCAATCCATGTGAAAGGAGCTGCTGGTAGCTTAGTGGTTCTTGTGAACTGGTTGGGTGCTTGGGGAGTCTCTTATACTTACAACTTCCTTATGAGCTGGAGTTCCTATAGTAAGATTTTGAAGCTTTTGACCCAAGCACAACATATACTGATATACATGGTACTGCTCAATAAGTTTGAATAGCTTCACTGCTGAAGTCTAATGTATGTGTATTTGATTTTTTTTCCAGGAACTTATTACATGTATTCTGGATTCTCTTTGTTGACTATCTTTTTTGTCGCAAAGTTGGTGCCAGAGACCAAAGGAAAAACACTAGAAGAAATACAGGCATGCATCAATTCAGACAGAAGAGAACAAGATATCTTGAACTGATAACATTTAGGGATCAGATAGCTCAAACTACGTGGTTTCTCCATTTTGATTCGGAGGTGAACTTTCACATAGGAGGGACTAGAGCTACAAGAAGATACCAGCTAATCTCGTTAATCATGTGTCAAATTCATTTGTAGTCTCCACCCTAAAATATGCAAAATATGTTTGAATTGTATCACTTTGGTGGAAAGTGGTGGAGAACAAGTTTGATGCAATATATCTAAAATAAAGTCTTAGCTTTCGCTCTTTCAGCTCTCCAAGCAAATTTTCTCCATAATGTTAAGAGTTGCAAATGTAACACATGGATTTTCTTTGCTTTATCAAAACCAGTAAACATCAATTTACTCAATGGATTGATCTTCAACAGTAAAAGATTCTGGATGATAGCCTTAATGAAAGGATCACTAGACGTGGAGAATGAAATTATTGATCCGGGACGAGCTTCATAATGGCTCAAACTCTTTGGAAGTTGACACTTTTACCAGTGTCATATGAGTTCCGTTAGACCTCAGTGCTCAGCAAACCACCCAGAAAGGACTTGCAAATGTTAAGGCTAGAATTTGAGCAGGGTTTCTCTCACTAAATGCATTGCCATTCTCGCTGACACATGATTAGTAAGTGTTTTGGCCACGATCCTCAGTAGGGGCGTAAATGTAACTTAGCGATACCAAAAGTAAACAAAAAGGATGCAGGGCGTGCCACCGCGCGGACGCGGAATGAAAATGCGCTGGTTCTTGACTTCTAAACAAGTGGAGGGCTCCGGTGCCACCTCGCGGACGAGGGATTACGAGTAACCTTTTCCACCTGCGATCGATACTCACTGTTCGTAGCGAGCAGAGCAACAAACTGGGACAGTAATTAGGGGTGAGACTGAAAGGACTTGGTAGACTAAGGGTAGGAATGCGCTTAGCGTTAGGGTTTCGAGAAACTCAAAGATTTGTATTTGTTGTATGATTTGATTGTGTCTCTACAATGAGCCTCGAGCTCTCCTTATATAGTGACTCGCACCCTGCCAGAAGAAATGCAATCACAATCCAATTCGGACTCGACAATTAGAATATCACAAGGACACTGTTTCACTCGCACGAACCAATCATCCGCACCACACGTGTCCAGCCACACAACGGACTTCGCTTAGGTCACTGCCTCCGCGCTATCCAACTATAGACTCCTATGCAAACTCAAACAACGAGCATCCTTATCTCGCGGGGTGCTACAGTCTTTGTGGAAACCTATCTCGCGTGCCCTCGAAGCTCGTGATACTAACATGTTTTAATTAAAAGGGCCATAGGTATTGACCCAAACGCTATCCAAAACTTATTATGCAGTTTTAGACCAAAATATCCACTGGGCTCAAACATTGCCTCCTAGGCCTTGAGCTTTGGATTGTCCAAAATGGCTAAGCGAAGAGGCCTTATTGAGCACGTTACCGGAATTCAAAATTTAAAAGGTGTTGACGTTTAGGCGTCATCACGTCCCCTCACTGCGACTATAGATTGAAAAGACGTTATGGTCCGTCTCCTTTAAAAACTACAACTCGGGTCCCTACAGTTTTTCATCTCCATCCATCGCTTTCGTTCCTTTCTGAAACATAAACCGTCGCCGCCGTCTCCTCTCAACCCAAAAACCATGCCTCCCAAGCCAATCGTCCGAGATCCTAACCTTAATATCACAGCGGCGATCGCCTGGTCTACCTTTCAGTCGGCGCTTGTCTGAGAACCCCGCACAGGGAGCACCCATCTATTTCCTTGAGAACAGGGAAGCCCTGCTCGGCCTGACTCCCTCTCAGCCTCTCTCTGTCGCCGACCTCAATTCATACACCAACTTCGTGCACCACCCAATCCTTGCTCATTGTCGAGAACCTAGCGACTTCACGGCCTGAGCTCAGCAAGCTCGCTCGCATGTCAACATTCGAGTGGGAGAGTGACCCAACATCACCAGTGAAGAGCGGGCATGGTATGAGGCTCGCCTCCAGACCGATCGGCCGATGTGGGAGGCGGCGGGTATCATAGAGGCTATCACCTTGAGTTTTTTGCTACCTACCTTTACCGACAGGGCGTCGATTGCTGCCGCAACGTGTCTATGGAACAATGCCACCAACACCTTCGACTTTCCTTTCGGGCAGATGAGCATCTCTCTGCTAGATGTTCTCGCCATCTGGGGCTGCCGATCCACACCAAGCCGTATGTGCCAGGTGACTTTGCGACGACTGAGTTCACCTACACCTGCAACCTAGGAGCACGATGTGCCCTAAAGATCTCATTCCTAGTCTGGAGGAACTATTTTATCCAGCATGTAGAGCGGCATGAATGAGGTATTACTTTTCTTGAGTACTGGATAAATAAATTTATATTTTGTGGTAGCGCCTGCAAGCCTACAGACAAGTGGACGAAACTAGCCGTAGCACTCTACAATGGCGTTGAAGTTGGGCTAGGGCAGCCCGTATCGGGTGCACTCTATCGAGCCCTCCACACACTATCCTTGAAGCCCTTCCATCTTCCTGCCGGCCTTGTATGGATCTTGGACTTGTGGCTGCAGCTGTACTTTCCTCTCTTTAGGCGTTCGCTGCCCGAATTCCTGCTAGAGGACCAACATCTTGGGTTCGCAGTATGCAAGAGCCCGGCGAATCAGATTCCTCTGTCCTTCTTCGCCAGCCTCTCCATCCTCTACAACCAGTTGGAGCCTCCCCCTACCATAGACATGATGGTCCACCGGCATCATCCTGAAGTCCTAGCATATGGCTTCTTTCCTCTCCCTAACTCTGACTCTGATATCAAAACAAGCTTTATGAGGGCGGTTTCATGCTGTGATCTTCATCTCGCTGAGGAGGACCAAGGTTTTGAGCTGTACGCCCCCAACCATTTCGCTAGACAGCTTGGCTTTGTTCAAGGGGTCCTCTATCCACTCTTTCATTCAGTGAACAAGTATACCTCCTAGCGTAAGATTGGCGAGGCGAACCATGTCATCCTGCTGGAGAATATATTTCCTCTCACTACAGGCCTGCTAGAGATTGAGCCTTCGCTGGGTGTCGACCCCACCTACCTCTCCTGGTGGCGCTCCCTCTCTGATAATCATTGGGAGTATGCAGATGATGACATATTTGCCGCCATCTTCTCTCCCCTGTACGACACATTGGGGGAATTGGACTGCGCCGTTCTTGACGCCCTGCGCGGACAAACAAGGAGCCCACAAAGAGCAGCAACAAGGCCCGGACTAGCAGTGCCCCCTGCATCCCAAGTAACTCGCTGGCCAACTGGAATCGTCAATAGGGAACGCGACTCCACTCCTGAGGTATGTCAGTAGCCTTGTTATTTTTACACCACTTTGTCCATTTCATGCGAAATACCTTCCTTTCTAATTGTTTGTCTCTATTTCATAGACTATACCTCACCGAGGATCCTCTAAGGGGCTTGAGGCTGCAATAGACAGAGGAAAAGCAATTACGCAAGAGGAACATACGGCAGACTCCGACCCCGAGACTGTCTTGACCATCATTCTATCAACAGGCGGTGAAAGCTCGCGCAAGCGTCCTACTGAGGATGAAGAAGAAGCAGTGGAAGATTTGCGCTATCAACAAGAGCATGGCTTGGTAAGTGAACTTCCCTTAAGAGTCAATTTATTAAAGTTAGCAAGGACACACTAACTCTCAATTAATAGGTTCGACACCGCCGCATCCGCCCCTTCCTCGACAATGCTGAAGGGGAAGCAGGGACAGTTGAGACCCCTATTCCTGAACCCGCTGTGGTTATGGCTGAAGAGCAGAGTTCTGTTCCTGAGGAAATTGAAGAACAACCTCCCTCACCAACCGACGTGCCGGACGATACAGGCTTAATGCTGGTGTCTTCTCCCGGTCCTATTCAGCATCAAGGACTTGGCCAGCCGGTTCCATCTCTAGTCTCCACTGTCCCCTCGGTAGTTTCGTCGGCGGAATGTCAGCTAGAAGTGCTGCCTTCTCCACCGAGGCCGGACTCGGCCTCTCAAATGGTCGAAGAACAAGAGATGTTAGTGGTGTCTATAGTCCCGCCCCCTGTCCTGGAGGTCGAACTAGTCACCCCTGCCCCGATCAAAGGCAACCGATGAAGCACCTTCCTCTCTGGCCACTCGCATCGCTCGCTTCCGGGCTCGGGTAACTACGCCTGCTGATCCAGAACTTGTTCGCCTGGCCCGAGACTTCCTTCATAACTTGATGAGACAGGGCCCCAACATGGATGTGCTTGAGTTGGTGCGACGTGCTCGTGAGGCTTATGGTGCCCTGGTACGCCATCTCGCCTGCAGCAACCTCGCGCTGGACCGCTCCTTAGAGCTAATTAATGCGGTCGAACTACAGGCCCCTCGTGTCAATGATGAGGAGGCCCAATCAGCTGCTCAGGAGAGAGTTCGTCAGGCCCTAGACAATCAAATGGTGGCTCTCTTGAACCAGCTTGAAGACATAGAGGTCCCTGAGACACCCTCAGAAAACCGGTATGCCTTCTATACTTGGCAAGTGGAGACCTTGGAGGCTCAAATAGCGGAGCTGCAGTCTCAGCTTGCTCAAGCTCGCCACAACCTTACCGAGTCGAAGGTGCCGAGGCGCGCATGCAGGCTGCAGAGGAAACTCAAGAGGCTTTAGACTCAGCCATTGCTGCTATGGACAAAGCCCAAGCCCTGGCCGATGCTGAGGAGTTGGCCTTAGAAGGCCTCCTCTTAGACTTGTATAGGGCTTCTAGGAAGGTCTAGTCATTTTCCTTTTGCTTCCCCCATGTATGAACCCTTGCACACAAATATTAACTATACTATTTATTGCCAATTAGTTCTTTCCCACGCTTGTCTAATCCTTTCTTATTTTCAACATAGTTGTCGCGGTTTAGAACAAATCTGTCAACAAGATTTGGTGAAGGTTTCCACGCGACTGTTCGCTTGGAAAACGAGAAGTCACTATAGATTCACGCATCTAACCTTATCTCTAAGGCCCAAATCTCAGAGCAATGTTCTGCATGCAAGACACATGTCAAAGGGAGTTAATCCCTCCTTCCTATAAAAGGGAACCAGTCGGCCAGGGTTGAAGCATCAATTAAGCCTATTGCCCCCTTGCCATGGGTTCTTCTTCCCCCTTGGGTAGTATGCGATGAATGATAAAGGGTCATTCCCACCGTGTGATGAATGAAACTCTAGCATCTTTCGCAAAATACCATGGATAACCTTATTGCTCGCCTTTGCCTGGCCATTGGACTGCGCATAATAGGGCGTCGAATGCAGGAGGTTGATACCATAGTCGTTGAGGAACTTGACCACAGAATCTGCCATGCAAGCTGCCCCCCAGTCTGTTACGATGCACTATGGAATACCAAAGCAGGAGATGATGTTGTGGAAGATAAAGTTTCGGACCGAGTTCGCAGAGGAGACTTTGAGTGGCTCCACTTCGACCCACTTGGTAAAGAAATCGGTGCCCACGATAATGAACTTATGTTGCTCAAAGGAATGTGGGTGGATGATGCCGACGAAGTCTATTGCCCATCCTCGAGATGGCCATGGTTTAATAATTGGATGTAACAGAATGTTGGGGATGTGTTGCACTGGTCCGTGAGTGTGGCAATCTTGACAACCTTTGGCGAAGACAATGCAATCTTTAAGAATGGTAGGCCAGTAGTACCCATGGCGACGAATTAACCAACACATTTTGGGCCCTGCCTGGTGCGAGCCACAAACTTCATAATGTACCTCGCGCATGAGCCGTTTGGCCTCGTTGCCATAGACACAGCGGAAGTCGTTACCGTTTTTGCTGCGTCGGCGGAGCTCGCCGTTGTGTAGCACAAAGTTGAGGGCGAGGAAACGCGTTTGTCTTGAGTGAGTGGAGTCGTGTGGATCCTTGAGGTAGGCGATGAACGGTAGCCGCCAGTCCTCATCAATAAGGTCTAAGGCAGCGATTTCAGGAGAGTCTGCCTTATATTGCCCCTAGCAACGAAAGAAGGAAGAGTGTGTCGTTCGACCTTGAGTAGTCGTTCGCGCACTTCGTCTCACAAGCTGAGTCCTAATGCGATCTGTGCTAGCTCATTTGCCGCGAAATTGAATTTGCGCGGTATGTGCTCGATGTGGACATCGTAGAACTGATCTAATAAGTCGAACACTTTGCGCAGGTAAGGCTCGTTGGACGAACTTAAGCATTTAAACTTTTCCACCAACTGGTTGACGACCAACAGGGAGTCGCCGAAGAACTGAACTTCGCGGACACCTAAGTCTTGCAAAATTTCCAGTCCGATGATGAGCTCATTGTATTTCGCCTGGTTATTTGTACACTTGAAATCTAGCTGGAATGAGTACAAAAAACGATCTCCCGCAGGGTTCTCAATGGCGATCTCTGCACCTGCGGCGATGTCAGTTCACGAACCATCAAAGTAAAAGGTCCACGAGGTGAGTGTAATAGCGGCAAATTCTAACTCACGGAACTCTGTTAGCTCTGTTGGTGGGTGATGGGCTAGGAAGTCCACTATTGCCTGTCCTTTTACTGCTTTTTGCGGAACATATTGCAATGAGAACTTAGACAAGGCTAATATCCACTTGCCTATGCGTCCCCGTAGGATAGGGAGGGAGAGCATGTACTTGACAAGGTCGGACTGTGCAATCACCACCGCGGTAAAGGCGAGCATGTAATGTCAGAACCCGCCCCGAATTTCACCCTGAAACCCGAAGTAAGTCCTGCGGGGACCACCTCTAAGGAAAATTTACCGAAGAACTCGACAAACCTCCCTCTAAAATGGACAACCCTAACCCGGAAAAATTTAGAACCACCATTTTTAACCAAAATTAACATCCTCCACAACAACCCATAATTATCCAGAACAAGTTACACAAAAATTCCAAAAGTATTCAGAGTTACTAAAAATAAAAAAAAACGGAAGCTGACAATCTCCTAGTAGATTAAACAGATAACCTACTGGCGAAAAGTAGCAGAAAGATGAGTGACTATGCCTCGAAGTCTCCTTCTAGACCCTACCCGAATGCTGCAGACTGGGTATTTTAAAACGAAGGGCCCAGGGGAAAAATATTCAAATACGTTAGACTGAGTGGACAAAAGCAATTTCGACAAAACAAGAATATTTTCTCAAAAATACTTTCATGGAAAAAGCTTTGCAAGCGACAGCTTAAAAGCTTAACTTCAAAATTCTGAACAGGTGTCTAGCCTCGCTAGACTCCCAAACTTTAATAAATGACCTCTCAGGCTAGGATTATATATATCATTATGTATTTACACTCGTCTATTCCGTGTACGATATCTATGAATAAGCTCAAAAAATAGATAGTTATATAAGGCTACGACGCTGGCGTCAAACGCTCAAGTCACCCCATAATGGAATTGTACCTCATTATGGGGGAAACGCACGAGTGGATATATATACGTACATATTCCATGTACGAATTCTATCAATGAATACGAAGAATAGAAAGTCATACAAGGCTACGACGCTGGCGTCTAACGCTCACATCACCCCATAATGAAATTGTACCTCATTATGGGGGAAAAACACGTATAGCTTGCTAGCATTTATTTATATACATACTATTCTCATAAACATCTATATATGAGTATAATCACCGAAATTCTCAATTTCGGTTAATTTCTAACAAAAGAAATTATTCAACAATAAAACATTTCATGCGCATTATTTAAAACAAAAGTCCACTAACAAATTAGGCCTAAGCCTGATGTCGGTTGGAGGTTTCTTCCGCTCGGGCGTCCTCAGGTCATGTTCCAAAAACATAAATAAATCCTTAAATAAAACACCGACGCTTAAAGAAAATAGACATAATTAAATATGAGCTCCGCGCACTCAACCATGCCAATTACTCTAAATCTTAATTTCTCTGCCAACCATAAATCTCCACAATTTTTACCGACATCTTGAAAATCACCTTCCACCATAAATAATCACGTGGCCTGATTTTAACTTATTAATCCGCCAAAATACCAAACTTTAAAAATTTCCAAACCTATCTAAAACTCCTCCAAAAATTCTAATTAAAATTCATACCATTAAACTCCTCATAAAAATCCCAACGAAAAACACTTTTTCAGCAGCGACCTCAAATGCCTACCAAATTTTGACAGCACTTTTCTCTCAACCTCCTCTACAACTTTCTTAACTAGCACAAATCACAATTCCAAATCTAACTATGCCAGTCGAACGGAAACAACAATAAAGCCCTAGAAATTCAAACACGATTTCTCCTTACCTAGCTCGAGAGGGAGGGAGTCCTTTGGAGGGATTGCAGCACGGGAGAAGGGCTTCCTTTTGAGCCTACCAGCTCCGGCTATGGTTGCCAGAGGAGGAAGTTCCGGCGACGAGAAGTTTTGGGCAGTCGGGACTTCTGGGCTTGGCTGCGGCTTCTCGGCGACGCTAGGGGCTCGACCACCTACCCAGAAATGAAGAGGAGAGGATGGTGGTTCGAACGGGACCGGCGCGGCGGTCTAGGGCGGACGGACGGCGGCGAACGGGTGGAGGGACTCGGGGAGAGAGAGAATTGGGAGGGAGGAGAGAGAGATGAGAGGGAGAAAAGAATTCTTTTAGGCTTGGCCTAACCCGGTCCACTACCATATACCCACTCCAAAATTTAACACCCCAAAAATTAATACCCCAATAAAAGTTACTTTTACTAGCAAAAATTACTATTTTTACTGTCGTTACAATTTCTTCCTTCGAATAAATCTTACTAAATAATCGTCCCCCACAACTACTCTGGGGACCAATTAAATTATACACTTAATGACGAAGACGATAAAACTTTTATTACCACTATGCTAGTAATTAAGGTAAAAATTAAAGGTCTGGGCGTGACAATCCTCCCCTTCTTATAAAAATTTCGTCATCGAAATTTACGTACCTTCTAAACAAAGAGGAAAATATACTGCTGCCTTATTTGCTCCTCTGATTCCTAAGTAGCTTCCTCTATTTGGTGACTTCTTCAAAGCACTTTGACAAAGGGGATTATCTTGTTCGTAAGCACTTGCTCCTTTCGGTCAAGAATCTGAACCGGCTCCTCTTCATAGGACAAATCCGTCTACAAACTAATCGGTTGCTCATCAAGCACATGAGAAGGATCAGCAATATACTTGCGAAGCATGGATACATGAAACACATTACTTGAAATCCAGCTGGAATGAGTACAAAAAACGATCTCCCGCAGGGTTCTCAATGGCGATCTCTGCACCTGCAGCGATGTCAGTTCGCGAACCATCAAAATAAAAGGTCCACGAGGTGAGTGTAATAGCTGCAAATTCTAACTCACGGAACTCTGTTAGCTCTGTTGGTGGGTGATGGGCTAGGAAGTCCACTATTGCCTGTCCTTTTAGTGCCTTTTGCGGAACATATTGCAATAAGAACTTAGACAAGTCTAATATCCACTTGCCTATGCGTCCCCGTAGGATAGGGAGGGAGAGCATGTACTTGACCAGGTCGGACTGTGCAATCACCACCGCGGTAAAGGCGAGCATGTAATGTCAGTTTCCGCCCCGAATTTCACCCTGAAACCCGAAGTAAGTCCTGCGGGGACCACCTCCAAGGAAAATTTACCGAAGAACTCGGCAAACCTCCCTCTAAAATGGACAACCCTAATCCGGAAAAATTTAGAACCACCCTTTTTAACCAAAATTAACATCCTCCACAACAACCCATAATTATCCAGAACAAGTTACACAAAAATTCCAAAAGTATTCAGAGCTACTAAAAATAAAAACAACGGAAGCTGACAATCTCTTAGTAGATTAAACAGATAACCTACTGGCGAAAAGTAGCAGAAAGATGGATGACTATGCCTCGACGTCTCCTTCTAGACCTCATCCGAACGCTACAGACTGGACATTTTAAAACGAAGGGCCCAGGGAAAAAATATTCAAATACGTTAGACTGAGTGGACAAAAGCAATTTTGACAAAACAAGAATATTTTCCCAAAAATACTTTGGAAAACGCTTTGCAAGCGACAGTTTAAAAGCTTAACTCAAAAATTCTGAACTGGTGTCTAGCCTCGCTAGACTCCCATACTTTCATAGAAAACGCTTTGCAAGCGACAGCTTAAAAGCTTATCTCAAAAATTCTGAACTGGTGTCTAGCCTCGCTAGTCTCCCAAACTTTAATAAATAGCCTCTCAGGCTAGGATTATATATATCAATATGTATTTACACTCGTCTATTCCTTGTACGATATCTATGAATAAGCTTGAAAAATAGATAGTCATACAAGGCTACGACGCTGGTGTCTAACACTCACGTCACCCCATAATGGAATTGTACCTTTGTCAAGACCCGTCCCGAATTTCACCCTGAAACCCGAGGTGAGTCCTGCGGGGACCACCTCCAAGGAAAACTTACCGAAGGACTCGGCAAACCTCCCTTGAAAATGGACAACCCTAACCCGGAAAAATTAAAGAACACTTAACCAATAATATAAATTATTCAACTTAAACCGAATAACCAAATAAAATAATACACAGATATTTTTCCGAAAGTATTCAGAGCTACTACAAGCAATACAGCAGCTACTAGAAATCCTAGTGATTTAACAGAAGACCTACTGGTGAACAGTAGTGGAGAAATGAGTGACTATGTCTCGTCGCCTCCTTCTAGACCCCACCCGAACTCTGCAGACTGGGCATTTAAAAACGAAGGAAAAGCCCAGGGGAAAATATTTCATCACGTCAGAGTGAGTGGACAAAAAATAATCTCAACAACAATAATATTTCCCCAAGAAATTACCAATGAAAACGACTAGTTCTGGCTAGTCTCCAAATCTTAAACAAAATAGCCTCTCAGGCTCAATTTATAAATATATATATATTTCAGTATGTATTAACCACTCATATGCTCCATGTATGCTATCTATGAATAAGCTTTAAATTAGATAGTCACACCAGGCTAATACGATTGCGTCTAACGCTCACGTCGCTCCATGCTGGCATTTTTCCTCAGAATGGAGGATACAAGACCGAGTGGTTATAAATACGTGCATACTCCTTGTACGATTTCTATGAATGAATGGAAAAACATAGAATAAATTCAACAAGTAGAAAATCGTACAAGGCTATTACGCTCGCGTCTAATGCTCATGTCACCCCAACTGGCATTCGTCCTCAGAATGGGGGCTATCACGTATATAGCTAGCTAGCATTCTCTCTCATACATACTATTCTCGGAATTTTGCCTCGAGTATAATCGCAAAAAAATCTCAATTTTGGGAAATATAATATCCAACAAAGGAAATTACTCAACAATTTAAACACATTATATAAAACAAAAGTCCACTTACAATTTAGGCCTAAGCCTGACGTCGGTCGGATGTCTCCTCTGCTCGAGCCTCCTCGCGTCCTGTTCCAAACATAAATAATTCCTTAAAATAAAACACCGACAAAACATGCATAATTAAATATGCTTCGCGCTCAACCAAGCCTAACACTCCAAAATCTTAAATCCACTGCCAACCTCAAAACTCCACAAATATTACCGACTTCCTCAAAATCACCTTCCACCAAATAAAATCCAATGGCCGGATTATAAATTAATAATCCGCCAAAAATACTTAACTTCAACAAATCTCAAAACTATCCAAAACTCCTCCAAAAATTCTAAAACTTATTCCATTAAACTCCTCACATTTTTCTCCACTAAAAACATTTTCTCGGCGGCGGCTCCGCAGGAGTCGGCGGCCGGCTACCAACTCCGGCGACCTCCGATGGTCACCAAATTTTGGCAGCATCTTCCTCTCAACCTCCTCTACAACATTCCTAACTACCACAAACTCCAATTCTAAGCCTAAACACATCAATCGAACACAAAAACACAAAAAGCCCTAGAAATTTCAAATTCCGATTTCTCCTTACCTAGCTCACGACGGAGCGAGCCCTTTTGAGGGATTGAAGCACGGAAGGAGGGCTTCCTTTTGGGCTATGGCGGCCGGAGGAGGGAGTTCCGACGAGAAAACCGATTCGGCAGTCGGAGCTTTCGGGCGTCGATTCGGCAGGGAGGCTGCCACTGGTCTAGGACTGTTGCTGGGAGGGAGATCGATCGAACGGGACCGGTCCGGCGACGAACGGAGGCCGGACGGCGGCGGTCGGGCGACGGGAAGAAACCGGGCAATGAGGCTCGGGAGAGAGGAACCGGGAGAAGAGAGAGAGAGAGAGAGAGAGAGAGCTGACACTGGGCTTGGGCCCGATCCGGGTCCAAGTCCCCATTTAAACCCACAATCCAAAAATTCAACACCCCGAAAATAATACCCCAATAAAATTACCTTTCACTAGCAAAAATTACCATTTTTTTACCGTCGTCAAAATTATTCCTTGGAATAATTCCCTCAAAATATTAGTCTCTCAACACCCTCTAGGGACTAATTAAATTACACACTTAGTGACGAACACGGTAAAAGCTCTTATTACCACTATGCCAGTAATAAAGGTAAAAATTAAGGTTCGGGGCGTGGCAACCTTATTATGGGGAAAACGCACGAGTGAATATATATACGTGCAGATTCCTTGTACGAATTCTATCAATGAATACAAAGAATAAAAAGTCATACAAGGCTACGACGTTGGCGTCTAATGCTCACGTCACCCCATAATGGAATTGTACCTCATTATGTGGGAAAAACACGTATAGCTAGCTAGCATTTATTTATATACATATTATTCTCATAAACATCTATATATGAGTATAATCACTGAAATTCTCAATTTCAGTTAATTTCCAACAAAAGAAATTATTCAACAATAAAACATTTCATGCACATTATTTAAAACAAAGGTCCACTCACAAATTAGACCTAAGCCTGATGTCGGTCGGAAGTTTCTTTCGCTCGGGCCTCCTCACGTCCTGTTCCAAAAACATAAATAAATCCTTAAATAAAACACCGACGCTTAAAAAACATTTCATACACATTATTTAAAACAAAGGTTCACTCACAAATTAGGCCTAAGCCTGATGTTGGTCGGAGGTTTCTTCCACTCGGGCCTCTTCACGTCCTGTTCCAAGAACATAAATAAATCCTTAAATAAAACACCGACGCTTAAAAAAAATAAGCATAATTAAATATGAGCTCCGCGAGCTCAACCATGCGCATCTCCTTAAATCTTAATTTCTCTGCCAACCATAAATCTCCACAATTTTTACCGACATCCTAAAAATCACCTTCCACCATAAATAATCACGTGGCCGAATTTTAACTTATTAATCCGCCAAAATACCAAACTTTAAAAATTCTCAAACCTATCCAAAACTTCTCCAAAAATTCTGAAACTCATACCATTAAACTTTTCATTAAAATCCCCACTAAAAACACTTTTTCAGTGGCGGCCGATGGCTAGCTTCGGCTAGCTCCAATGCCTACCAAATTTTGACAGCACCTTCCTCTCAAGCTCCTCTACAACTTTCCTAACTAGCACAAACCACAATTCCAAGTCTAACTATGCCAATCGAACGAAAACAACAATAAAGCCCTAGAAATTCAAATACCGATTTTTCCTTACCTAGCTCGTGAGGGAGGGAGTCTTTTGGAGGGATTGCTGCACAGCAGGGGGGTTCCTTTTGAACCTAGCAGCTCTGGCTATGGCGGCTGGAGGAGGAAGTTCTGGCGATGAGAAGTTTTGGGCAGTCAGGACTTCCGGGCTCGGCTGCGGCTTCTCAGCGGCGCTAGGGGCTCGGTCACCTACACAGAAATGAAGAGGAGAGGATGGTGATTCGAACGGGACCGGTGCGGTAGTCTGGGGCGGCCGGACGGCGGCGAACGGGTGGCCAGAAGTTTCCGGGAGGAGGGAGGAGGGGAGAGAGAGAATTGGGAGGGAGGAGAGAGAGAAGAGAGGGAGAAAAGAATTCTTTTGGGCTTGGCCCAACCCGGTCCACTACCATATACCCACTCCAAAATTTAACACCCCAAAAATTAATATCCCAATAAAAATTACCTTTTATTAGCAAAAATTACTATTTTTACCGTCGTCACAATTTCTTTCTTCGAATAAATCCTACGAAATAATCGTCCCTCACAACCTCTCTAGGGACCAATTAAATTATACACTTAATGACGAAGACGGTAAAACTTTTATTACCACTATGCTAGTAATTAAGATAAAAATTAAGGGTCGGGGCGTGACATGTAATGGTGCAGCTTGCAACCTGCAAAGAATAAGGCAAGACACATCTTTTCCATTGAGAAGTATCGTGTCTCACAGTCAGTTAACACCTTGCTGAGGTAATAAGTGGCGTGTTCTACCCCGTTCTCATCGTCTTGTGCCAAGAGTCCACCAATGGACATGTCGTCTGCTACGATGTAGAGTTTAAGCGGAGCACCTGGGCGAGGTGGAATCAAGACCGGACTGGTCGTAAGGTAGTCCTTGATACGATCGAAAGCCTGCTGGTGTTATGGCTCCCATACGAACTCGGTTGCCCCCTAGAGCTTGAGTAAGGGTGAAAAAGGTTGGACATTCCCTGCTGCGTTGGAGATGAAAAGGCGGAGAAAGTTAATTCGCCCAAATAACTGTTGGAGCTCATTTTTGGTTGTAGGGGGCGAGGCGTTTATTACCACCTACGCTTTGTCTTTGGGGATTTCAATGCCCCTTTGGTGTACCAAAAATCCTAGGAAGTCGCCTGCCTTTGCAAAGAACACGCATTTGGCGGGGTTCATCTTCAGGTTGTGTCGTCGCATGCCCTGCCCATGTCTTGGTCTTAACCACGACATCATCTATGTAGACTTTAATCAACTTCCCCAGGATGTCATGAAAGATGAGGTTTATAGTGCGCTGATATGTTGCCCACGCGTTGTTAAGTCCAAAGGGTATGACATCATATTCGAACGCACTTGCAAACCATGGAGTCCGAAAGCAGTCTTGTGTCGGTCTTCTTTGGCAACGGGAGTATGGTGGTATCCGGCGGTTCCATTTATGAAGGAAAGCACTTCATGTCCTACAACTGCGTCAATTAGGAGGTCGGCCACATGCATGGGGTATATATCCTTGGGTGTTGCGTTGTTGAGATCGCGGTAATCAAAGCAGACGCGCATTTTGCTTTTTTCTTGCGAACGGGAACAACATTGGATAGCCACTCGTTATACTATGCCATGCGAATGATACCTGACCGATGCATGTTTTCAATCTCTTCCTTGACTATGATCTGGGTCTTAGTCCGCATGAATCAGCCATCTTGTCTTACTGGTCGTCTATTTGGATAAGTGGACAGCCGGTGACAAACCAGGTCTGGGGACAAGCCGGGCATGTCTTCGTACTTTTCGGCAAAGCAGTCCCCTCTGCCAGCTTAGCACTAATGGAAATGAGCAGGGGCTTCTCTGTAGTCCCTACATTGACTTGTGAAATAGGGTCGCAGACCTAAGGTGGTGTGTCGTCCAAAGCGGCGGGAGATAACTGAATAACTTCCTCTTTGGTATTGGTGTAATCCACTATCTCATCTACGTATTCCATAGTCACGACCTTGTCGTAAGCTTCGCGTTCTCCCTAGTATGAGAGAAGTCTCTCGTATAAGGACTCGCCAACCTCGCGTGCCTCTTTTGAGAAGGCACTATCCATAAGAAAGTTATGGGGGATTTGCGATGGTGTGAAGATGTTGTAAGTCGTCCCTCGCTTGGGTGAGCCCCCATCATGTTAAATTGGAAGCCGTGACCCCATAAGGGCGGCCTTTGGAATCGACACCTTGAACGTCCAATAGGCCCAACTCGGTATTATAATATTAGGAGTCTTTGAAGTTGGCGGAGATGGAGAATGGAAGCGGGTCAGCTTTAATAAGAAGAGCATTCGGCCACCAAAAAGGTATGGAGGAAGGCACGAAAAACTTCTATGGATCCAATCGTGGCCTAGAATCATGATGTATGAAGAAGAGCATTCGGCCACGAAAAAGGTATAAACTCGTGATGCCGGCCCCACCTTCACTAGTAAAAATAACAAGCCTAGGGTTCAAGAAACCTACCCGGTGAAGTTCTTGACTGTTAAGGATGTGGTTTGGATCATCGAGCGTTGGATGCCGAGGAGGCCCATGGTTCGAGTTGTAACGACATTAACTATAACACCGGTGTCGACCATGACTTTATTGACCATTATCCCTTCAACCACGGCTGTAATGTATAACAGTCTCATGTGAGTGGCCATGTCCAGGGTTGGTGTTGAGAAGGTCAGCGTCTGCATATGTGTGATGTTACTCGTGATTTCCACTTGCGGGGCGTCCTCGGGCTTTGCCAAAGTTGGACCCATTTCGCTGCTACAATGCGGGGATACATCGCATACGTTTTCATTGTGTTTGGTGGTAAGGCATATCTCTCAGATATGAAGATTACCATCCCTGCCTGAAAAGAGAATGGTTCGCGAACTGGGATCAACGGAGTCTCAATGACCCTATGCTCCCCTTCAAGCACAGCGAATGCGCCTTCTTCATGGTTGACCTCTTCGTCCTCAGCCTATCCTGAGACCTCTACCATATTGCAGGTGAATGATTCCCTTGCTCTTCTTCTTGGTCCTCATCTAGGTCAACACAAGGCTCGGAGTGGTCCTCGTTATCGATCTTACGGAATCGCTGGGCCACCTACTGGACGAGATTAGGGCTAGAATGAGCACTTTAGGCAACCGGTGGTGCGTTAGTCTCTATCTATCATGGACACCATACTGATTTGGTTGAGAACTGCTTGTCCCCGACGGACTGTTTATCTGTGGCCAGAGGGGCCTTGTCGTTGTTGTTTTCTTTTGACCACTGTTGGGCGGAGACTTGAGGCTCCCTCTTGACCCCCGGCTCTGGGTTGGTTTGTGTCCGGGGCCGATGTGGTTGTGGCTGTTCACTCTTAGTTTCGGGTTGTCGGCGCCGTGATGGCTGAGGTGGTTCGCGCCTTGGCTCTGGCTCTAGGGTCGCGAACAATTTAAGCCTTGTCGGAGGAGGCGGTTCCCTTCTTCGCTCAGGCTTTGGTGATGGCCTAGGCCTGGAAGGTTGTGGTTCCCTTCTTTGCTCACGCTTCAGTGAGGCTTGGGTCTGGAAGGTTATGGGTCCCTTCTTCGCTCATGCTCCGGTGATGGCCTGTGCCTGGAAGGTTGTGGGTCCCTTCTTCTCTCAGGCTCTAGAGTCGTTAACAGCCCGCGCCTGGAAGGTCGAGGATCCTGTCTTGGTAGAACAGTAAGTCGGTAGCAGACGTTTGCTTTTGGGGCAAGATCTCCTGCGACTTGTTCACATACCCTTAGGGGCGTTACATGTGGTCTTTGGAGTATTGCACGAACCATCAAAGTTTAACTTCTTGACACAACGGGAGGGCTTATCACATTCAGAGTGCGATAAGAAGAGCCGATAAACGCAGCAGTGTATGGACAATAGAAGAATGTGCGACTTGAGCAGATCGGAAAATTAAGATATTTCCAGCCTGCACACCGTACGTGGTTGTAACTTGTAACGGAAGTTAAAAAATATGATCAGATATTTTTATCAGCGGTTATCAGGTACAGCATAACCTACTATTAGAATAGTTAAAAGTCCGACCATGTGATCAGAACAAGTGTACACGAATTCGTGTTCTGTTTGTGTAAGAACCAGAATCAAACGGTCCACACCCAAAGACATCCCTACATAGTCAAACACCATCTGTTTCCTCATTCAAACACGTATGTAGCTTTTAGCTCCATTCATTTTAAACACGGATTCATGGGTTCATGACTCTTCTTCTATGACTCCAATTCATACATAAACCTCGTACCTCCCAACTTCCACGGTTCAAGTTTCGATACGCAGAGTCAAGTAAGTATCTTTGATCATCTCTCAACGCCTATATAAGCTTGCGTTCCAAATTGGTAATCGAAATTTCGAGTCTTGTGTTCATCTGTTATTGATTTAGTTGCTGAAGAATTGAATTGGGTTCCAATGAGGTAGTGTGTGAAGTGTGAATATGATTGTTGAGGTTAAAGTCTGGAAATTTATTGGGTAAGTAACCTGAAATATACAATTACAATATGCAGGTCAGCATAGTCAGAATTGTACACTTAGTTTCAGTGATATGAAGGTGAATTGAGTAGTGGGTATTGGTTAAAATTTGAGAAGAAATGAGTTACAGAAGGAGGTTTGGGAAAGATAATAGTGCCTGTGATAGTGGAAATGCTGTTGAAGGTTCTGCTTCTGGTGAAGAAGCCAATGAAGCATCAAAGAGTCTTGATCATGAAGTGGCTCACCTCACAAAGCTTAAATCAAGACCCCATCAGCATTTGAGGGGGGTTTTTCCCGGAAAATTGAGGTTGCCGGTATCCACACTGAAAATGTTGATGGGTCGTGAGAGTAATTATTCGGGACGAGGGAGGTTTTCATCAGCGGATGCTTGTCATGTTTTAAGTCGGTATCTGCCCGTTAATGGTCCCTGGGGGGTGGACCAGTCAAATAGCCCTGCGTATGTTTCTCAGTTTTCGAACGATGGCTTGTTTTTTGTTGCTGGGTTTCAGGTATTGTGAACTGTTTAAGCTTGATGATACATCATTCGTTTATTCATGTTGTGATTTTCAGTCCATGTGCTAAAGTTCAGTTTGCAATCCATATGCTAGCAGTTTAGTGGTACTAAATTATTGTCCTTTTCAATGAAACAGGGAGGCCATATTAGAATATATGATGTTGAAAAGGGATGGACAATTCAGAAGGACATTAGAACCAAAAGCTTGAGATGGACAATTACTGATACATCTCTATCACCAGATCAACGATATCTTGTGAGTTTGTGATGATTTACTGAACAACAGGGAACTTGGGTATCTCACAGGACTATTAATAGCTGGTTGTCTTAGTTAATTTGCTGAGTATTTTGTTGATCCAAAGCTGAATAAATTCTCTAAGTAGCACGTCCAAAATCAATCAATGTATGTATTTTTCACCTTTTCAGCTTTGCACAAGTCTCTTAGCTTGTACAAAATTATTATTTTGTCCTCTTGTCAGGACAGTTTTAGGTGTTGTATCTAGGATGACAAAGATGACCCTATCCAGATTCGTTGGATTTTGGTGCCATGATATTATAGTAGTTGCAATCTGAACTACCCTATTTTTTGTGTCTATGATGAGCTGATGATAAAGTTGATATAATTTCGAATTATTGCATTTTTTTTTTTCATTTGGCTGTTTGACGAATAGTTGAAATCTTAATGGCCTACTGACACATATATGCAAATTCTGCAAGGACCTTTATAGTAATGAAACCATACTGGATTGCATAATAAAGTTGTATACGGAATGCTAATGAAACTGTAAATTTCATATTTAATCAATCTTCTTGTGTAATGATTTCTGCATTTGTCTCTTTATTTTATCATCACACTTATTTTGAACGTAAAATTTGCAGGCATATGCTAGCATGTCACCTATTGTCCATATTGTCAATGCTGGATCTTCTACGACAGAGTCAGTTGCAAACATTACGGTAAATGCCAATAGTAATAGTTCTAGTGCGATTAGCTTTTCACTTCAATAAGAAATAGCTTGCAGAATGCCAGCTTAGATGATTTTTATGTAGATCTTGTTTCATCAATAATGTTGCTAATCTTTTCCTTATTATTACTTAAGTTTTCAGACTTTTTTTGCTTGTAGATTCATTATCTTCTTTTGAGTGGGAACTTATATCAATTTTACCAAAATAGAAAGTTAGCAGATTGCTTGCTAGTTTGGATCTTTTGTGAACTAGCTATGAGGCTATACTTATTTCAAGTGATATTATGATTGACGAAAAGAGAAGGATTGGTAATTTTCATATTATCGAGTCTTGTGGTATATGAAGTCAATCAGTTTGCCGATTTTTTATTTAATTACTCTTCGACAACTGTTTTGTTTTACTGCTGATTCCAAATATGTAATGCTTGGTTTTATCTGATTATGGCTCCCTTTTGTACATTTGTTGCAATTGCGTTACTTGTGCACTTCTCAATCGTAATTATAGTATTGTTTTTGTTATAATGCCGTGCGTCATAGAATCACTTTCCGGTCATGTTTGTTTCTTTGTCGTGTTTGTTTGACATTTGAAAACAATCACATTTTTATCCAGGAAGTACATGAAGGTCTAGATTTTTCTGTTGATTATGATGATGAAGAATTTGGAATATTCTCTGTTAAATTTTCAACTGATGGAAGAGAGCTTGTGGCTGGAAGTAGTGATGCTTCAATACATGTTTATGATCTCCAAGCAAACAAAGTTAGCCTCAACATACCAGCGCACACGGTGTGATATTTTCTTTTTTTTGTTTTTGTATCGTCATCACTTGTCTCTCTCGATCATTATTCTCAAAACTATTTATAATAATAGCACCTGCTGTAATTCCTCCTTTCTATCTATCTTCTATGATCAGAAAATGAAATTTGTTTGCGCCCCGTTAAAGGTTATAAAAATAGAAAATAATCAAATCGCTTCGTTATATTGGTGTTTTAGAAAGATTTGACTATATTTATATTGAGACTAAGTTTCTTGTTCCAATTTCTTCCTTTGGTGACTGATTCAGTGGTACTTAAAAGACTTCTATTAAACCTTTTTTTCCCCTTGGCAGTCAGATGTAAACACAGTATGCTTTGCAGATGAGACTGGCCATCTTATATTTTCCGGCAGTGATGATAACCTCTGTAAGGTAAGGGTGATATCCATTACTTGTAAAGTTCACATATAGAAAGTAGAAACTGATGCTATTTCTAAATTGTTGGCACTCTTTTGAATCTTTCTAGAACTGCATTTTTCATTGTAGTCATTGAAGTGTATACTCTCATGTGCTTATTAAATGTCATGATCGTTGGAAGATTTGCTTCAATGATGAATCAATGGCTCAATGCCAAATTCCAAAATCATGCACAACTTACTTTACTACTATTGTGAACTGGACTTAGGTAATAGTAAGTTCTGTTGTAAAAACCACAGCACAATTTTCATTTTGATACATTTTTCATATTTAGGAGGGGAGGATTGCTACTTGTAGAAAGGGACATACAAAATACTTCTGATCTCTGCTTAATTGCTTTGTTAGATCTTCAGTGACAGAAACTTTAGCCTTATCAATGTGCTTTTACAGGTGTGGGATAGACGCTGCTTTGTCACAAAAGGGCAAGCAGCCGGGGTTCTGATGGGACATCAGGAAGGCATAACGTTTATTGATAGTCGGGGAGATGGGCGTTACTTAATATCAAATGGGAAGGATCAGACTACCAAACTTTGGGATATACGGAAGATGTCCTCTAGAAATTTGTAGTACGTGATGTTACTTGTTCGTGCTCATTTTAAATCATTCACATTCAACTGTGGTGCTACAGAAATTTGAGAGTTATATATAACTTAGTATCATATATGTTGACTTAATTTTTAGTGTTCTCATATGATATCTGCTTTTGACATGTTATGAGTTATGACAGTCTTAGATGATTACTGGACTATAATACTATGTATTAGCTTATGTGAGTAGTATAAAGAAGATGATATATGGTCTGGGAATAATGACTTATAAGTGTTGAACTGCTGGCAAAAGGAGAAAACATTGAATATTATTGGATTAGTTTAAAATTTTAAAGCAGTTCTACCTAAGGTTTAGGGAAAATTTCTTATCCTCTTCTCACCTTGTCTATAAGGGAATTTCAGTTTTTCCTCCCATTGTTTTGTATTGTGGATTCAAATTTTAAAATTTGGGCCAAGAACAGCAAGGTTAGTAAGAAGGCTTCATACTTGTCTTTCTATGATGGAAAAACATACAGTGAAGCTGGGAAGAGGATCATTTGTAAATTTAAGCATGTCAAGTTGTTATTCAAATCATGGTGGAAACTACTTTTCTTTTCTTCGTGACATACATATATATATATATATATATATATATATAGTATATTTTAAATAATTTTTTTTGTCTGTTATTCTGTTTATGCCATAATAAAGCACGGAGTTCGCATATGTTGAGTTAATTTCTGTGTGCCTGTCTGTGTGTTTCTGTGGTGTGGGATGTGGGTGCATGCTTCTTTATTTTTTAACTTTTGTCTCCCTTGTACGATATTTACATTTTGGTCGCACTAATATATCAATGCTTGTAACAGTCCAAGGATTACAGATCATGACTGGGATTACAGATGGATGGAGTACCCAGCTCATTTAAGAACTTCTAAACATCCCTTTGATCAGTCCTTGGCAACATATAGAGACCATTCAGTCCTGCGTACTTTGATTCGCTGCTACTTTTCTCCAGCATATAGGTAATTATAAGTGCTGTATTCTAGTCCTTTATTTTGAATTTGGTTTAGTGTGTGTGAATTCCGAAAATGAAAAGTGATACTCACTGGAGTCTGTTCAGTACGAGAGACCTTGTAAATACAGAGTTGAGTGTGTTAAGGCTTTACTAGTTCATGATGCCGTCACTGAGCTCTAATGATCAATAAACTGCAGTAGCTGATCTATGCATCATGTCATGTTCAAGACGCAGTACTTTGGTTTTGGTTCTCTGTTACGTTATTGAATCCACCAAGTCCATTGTTTATTATGTCAACTCCTGGGAAGTTGTTCTAGTAGAACAGCTAGTTTCTTTTTACCCACAATTTTGCTGACTATGCTTTTGGTTATAGGGCATCATTTCATCTGACGATATGTAATACTTGGTTTGCCCTGTTGTTAATATTTTGGCGTGTTGGATAAGTTTCTTACTTCCAATCCTGCTTATTGCAGCACTGGACAAAAGTACATTTACACTGGATCTAGTGATCATGCGGTCTATATTTATGATCTGGTACGTAACATTTGTCACTATGAAGTTGTGTGTTTTGTATTTAACTTCTATGAAATAGCTAACGGAATGAGAAGCGGTAACTGCATCTTTTAGTATTTGTCTGCACACTCATCCATATATACCATATCTTTGGATCTTTGAATTTGATTAGGATAAAATGAACATTTTTTTTTGAATAAAAAAATGAACATGATTTTAGCATAGTGGAATTTGTGGCAAAGCAACAACGGTGGTTGTTTCCTTCTGTTTTCTGTCTCTATTCTATAATGTCAGAACACTATCATAAAATGTTGTCCCAACTTTGCTTGTCTTGTTCACTTGAAGCAAACATGGGTGCTCGAATTTCTACTAATCTTGTCATCCCACGAGAATGTGCTGCTCAATTTTTTTGTATTTTTCCACTATAAAGGTGACTGGTGCTCAAGTTGCAAAACTCGTCCATCATGATGAACCGGTAAGAGATTGTAGTTGGCATCCTACTTATCCCATGCTGATCAGTTCATCCTGGGATGGAAGTATCACGAGATGGGAGTTTCCTGGAGATGATCTAGTTCCTACAGTGGTCAAGCCAAGAGTAAGGCGGAGGAGGGCATTCTATTGAGGATGGCTCGTTCCTTTGCACATACTAGATGTTCTTGGTACTTTAATTGATAACTACTTCAGAAAGTTGTAAGATTATGCTCCATTGTTTTTGAAAGGTGCAGTCAGTACAGAGAAATTATACGTCGTTTCTTCACAGCTGTGTAATGGCTGTACAAATATACGTATGCTCAAAAAATCCATATGTTCTATGAGTAATCCATGTTGACATGTATTCTCTTTCCCTTATTATGATTTGTGAATCTCATTGAACCAAAACTAGAATAGTTACATGGGAAATGAAAGCTCTAGTGCCTATTACAAACGAGAAGCACCTTGCCTTCAAAGGGAGAAATACATTTTGCTAGCTACCCAGCCGAGAACAAAACTGTTATGTGGATCGGACTGGATCCTAATCATCATCTGGATCTAAATCATCTTTTTGATAGACGTATTTACTACCGTTTCAATGATCTCTTCATTAGTATATGATTCCAATATAGTATCATTTTCACTAAACTGATTCAAAAGATGTTCAACGTCCATCACAATTCTAGATTAGAGATGGCTTTCATGTAATCTATGGAATGTTAATATAAGATATGTTTCCTGCCAAGAATAAAAGATGTAACCACCACAACTGGTCAAGTTGGTAACACTGTAAGTGTGAAACTCGTAACAAAATGCATGATTTCTCAGTATGAATTAGTCTCTAGTTTTAGAAAACTTTTGAGAAAACTATGTGGTCTTCATAAAATATATATATATATATATATATATAAATAAGAGGATGTAAGATATATTTTATTTTTTTGAATAAACACTATGAAGTTTACATATTACCAAAAATGAAATATGAGTATTGCAGAAGCCTCTACTCATCCTCTTGGCTCTCTTATTAAGGGATGTTTGAATTTCATGGAGATCATGGGAGTAAATCATATTTCTCATATATTTAGAGAAGCCAATATGACTGTTGATAGGCTTGCCAAGCAGAGTGGATCATGTTATGGGCTTATTATTTTTGACAAGCCTCCTCATCATGCTGCTAATGTCATCATTGATGACCTTATTTCTGTGACTTGAGCTAAGTCTCTTGCTTTAACTCTTAGTTTTTTTTAAGGCTTTTTAGGTCCCCTGTAACAGAAAAAAATAATAAATAAAAGATTTGCATGATCTGAATTTCCAAATGAACCCTGCTTCTACTATGTAAGTCTCGAATGGACCCCCAAAATCCATAATTACAGAAGAAACTCTCACTCTCCCAGACTCAGAGAGCGAAAGCAAAAGAGATGATGGCATCGCCTACAGCAAGGATCACGTTCCGGGTAGTAATGGTAGCTCTGGCTGTTCTTGTCCTCTTCTACATGGGTCGTCCACTCTACTGGAAAATCTCTGCCACCATCCACGAGATCCGTGAGAACAGACAGACCGTCAAGCAAGGTTAGTTTCCTACATTCTTTCATTCATTCTTTCACTATGAATGTTTATGTTTCTGGGTTTATAATTGTGTTGTGGAAATGGGTTCAGGTCTATCGCAGATTGTGTTGGAAGCCCAGAGAACTGTGGGGTGGTACCACGACGAGTCGGATTCGGGTGTAAGAGAAGATCGGGTCGGGAAGAAGGTGGCCACGACCCGGAGGTTGCTGTTCAGTCAGCGCTTTACTCCAATCATTGCTTGAGGTTTGATCATGTCAGTTATGACACTCTGGGGTTGTTCAGAACTTTAGATCTGATGGTTAAATTCACTATATATTATGAGAAATGAAATGCTTGGTTCCTGAAGCTAGTAATTGTTAGAAAGACTTGAACAACTGCAATGCCGAGTAACTGTAATGTTGTTGATATATATATATATATAGAGGCCCATTCTGGTGCGAACGCGGCTTAAAGTGCGGACGTCCCTCTGTTTGCCACCGGACGGCGCTGACAACGGCGTGCCTCCACCCCAGCAGACTTCAGCATCGTCATCGACCACTTTTCCTCCGGGCGAGTCCGCCAAATTTCAGTTTTCCGGCGAGATTGATCTTGTTTAAAGTTTTGGGTGATCTCGCCTGAAAACTGGAATTCGGTGGAGTTCGCTGGGGTGGAGGCGCGCCGTCCGGTGGCGAACGGAGGGACGTCCGCACTTTAAGCCGAGTGTGGACGTCCGCTTTGGAACGTTTCTGTATACATACATATATATATATATATACATACATACATACATATATATATATATATATAGGCTGGATGCGGAGTGCACGTGCGCACTGTCCTTAAAGTGCACATGTCCCTCCGTTCGCCACCGTCGGGCGCCGACGACGGCACGCCTCCACCCGAGCGGACTCAGCAGCGTCTCCAATCACTTTCTCTCCTCGGCGAGTCCGCCGAATTCCAGTTTTCCGGCGAGATCAATCTTGTTTGAAGTTTTGGGTGATCTCGCCGGAAAAGTGGAATTCAGCGGACTCACCGGGGAGGAAAAGTGATCGGGAACGCTGCTGGAGTCCGTACGAGTGGAGGCGCGCCGGACGGTGACGAACGGAGAGACGTGCGCACTTTAAAGATAGTGCGCTCCATATCGTTTATATATATATGTATGCGATGGCTGTTTTGCTTATGCGTCAGTCTTGAACTTTTGATCATAGTTGTTTGCATTGCCGCATTGAATTAGTGATTGCCTTTCATTTTCAGTAGGCTTTGTGTGATAGTCTGGAGTTGTATACACAAACCTGATAAGTGGTTAGTGTGACTTTTGTGTTAATGTTTTGGATAGCCAACAGCAATTCCCGTTCTGTCTTACTAGGATCACCAACCATTGGATTATATTAGGGGTCATACGTTATTGAAAAGTGAAGAGTACTAAAGCAATTCCCAGCCACTCTTACCCATATAGGATCACCAACCATCCGTATAGTTTAGGGATATGCTTAACTGGAAAGTGAAGAATACTCAAACTCATCAGTTGGATTTCTATCTAACAGTTAATAAGCTTGAATGGCATGATCACTGATGAATCCGCCATCTTGGAAGTCAATGGCATACTGTAACTTTCAATAAGTCATCAGGATCACCAACGATTGGATTATCTTAAGGCTCATACTTCATTGAAGAGTGAAGGATATTTATACTCATGAGTTGGATTTTATCCAACATGTAATTAGCGCGAATTGCATGATCACTGGTGAGTGGGAGATCAGCCATCTTGGAAGTCAATAGCATAATGTAACTTTCTATTAGGATTGTAAAACTATTTAATTTCCTAGTTTGTTTAGGGGTGTAATGTGTATTCTAGTTCGAGGGAGGCAATGTGATTGGAGTTGTACCAATGTTCATGACAGAAATTGTGGTTGTGAAGCTCGTTTGGTGCTATTGTCACTGGAATCATGTTCTACAATTTATCCTTAAAATCTTGAAGTTCAACTATTGTTTAGGTTGCTACGCCCCGTGGTTGATAGCCAAATGATTGCATTTTGAGGTGAGAAGCTCCTGAAAATCACTATCTTAGGTGATGCAGCATCATAATGCTAAGCTAGGCCTTAAAGAATTCCTTGGCTAATAGCCATATAATTGCATTTTGAGGTGAAAAGCTCCTAAAAATTACTATGTTAGTGATGCAGCAACTATAATGCAAATCTAAGCATTCAAAAATCCTTGGTATGGCTTAAACCAGCAATACTGACTCTTTGAGCAAGTGCTTTCTAAACTATAGCTTGTAAGAAGCCTCACTGCCACAGATAAGTCCTTGGATTATATTCCTTACTGTGGATGCATTTTGTAAAGCAGAGAGGGAACATGTGGCCCCCCTGTACAAATGCAGTTATGCAATGTTCGGAGCTGGGTTTTGTAAGATCGTCTGTACTTAACTTGTTCTGAATAAACAGAGGAAGCATGTGAGAACTTGCTCTTACCTATTTCTGAGTGAGTATAGGAAACAAATACACGACCTTGAAATTTCTTCAGATGATGGTTTTAGATGAGGTTATTGTTCTTGACAGCTGAACATTACTAGCATAAGTACGCATCAAAGCAAATGTGCATACAGTCATACACCATGTTCTATCTTAGCGCTACAATTCTCCTTTCGAAGTGCACAATTTGTCATAGAGTTCATGCTGTATAGAGAAACAGTGAACCACAACACTGTCATGCATCTCAATGGTACTCAATCTAGTAGGATAGATCTTTATCTGGAGTGGAAGGCATGATTTAGAGCTAGCTCGAAAATTCATAAATCTAATGTCTGCTGGCCTCACATAGGTACTTCTACCTGTGCATTCAAGCATTGAAGAAAGCAGATACTTAGTACTTGGGTTAAGTTAGCCAACTTGTTTAGTGTGAAGTGCCAAGGGAATTCAGCAAACATGTACACACGTTTCACCGAACTGATCATCTTGGCCGGAATAGAACCATGGACCATTGTCATCGCCATCCCTTCTGACCATTACTGGTCACCGTTCTGAATTGACAAGCATTGCACAGAAAACCTTTGGAGAAACCTTCCCTTGAGATCAATCTGTTTGTTTTATCAGCCTCGCATAAGAATGAAGCTCATATATATACCAAGTAATGGTTTTGTCTGTGAGTTCATCTTTCAGCAATGGTTTTACTGATAACGATTTTAGAGACTAATTAAGATAGGTTCATTCCCCTTTGAGTAATTGGCCTTGAGTGTATTTAAGACATGTTGGATTAGGTTTGTTCTGGGATTTGCTCATGAGTTTAAGCCTGTTAATGATTATAATTTCAAAATGCCTGCGACAGAACCTATCAGTGTAGATTGTAAAATTAAGAGTGTAAATTTCATTTCTTACCGAAAAAGGAAATGAGTGTAGAATATACATTTTGTTACTTCTTCTTCTTCTTTCCCGGACAATGTAAACGTACGTTGGATCTTCGCAGTTCATCATTTCAGTTCCAATTCAAAGATCATCTTACAAAAAAAAAATTATTTTTTGCTCAGTCGTTCTGCAGTGGATCCATATTGTTAATTAGCCCAGATGGAAAACAGAAAGCCCCCAAAATGGGAGTAATCTACTCGATTACTCTTAAGTTATATGTTTTAACTGTTTGAGCTCAGAGATTGGTATACAAATCACTTTCCAGAAACATGATTTGTTAACATTTCTTAAGACAAGAGTTTGAAACTATCAATATTGTTGCTTGTTGATGAAGGCGACCACTCAAGTTGCATTCCCGTTCATTCATATACACATGTACACACGATTCCACTAGTTTCGTTTACAAATTTGAAACGCAAGTGTATCTTCAAAATTCAGCAAGTGTATCTTCAAAAATCAAAATGAATTGATGTTGATGATGGAGATGCATTGACTTGTAAGTTTTGTTTATTCTATGCAACATCTTCTACATTGGAAACTGGTAGATCTAGATCTCACTACAGCATCACATAATGGACCATACTCTATTCTACTATCACAAACCATACTGTATGGACCATATTATCCATATGTAATTGAAATGAAAGAGAAATAGGATCGGAGTCGAGACCGAGGATGAACAACTTTCGAATGGAAAACTAGGTATAGTGTTATGTTAGACAAAAATATATGTCATATTAAAGATATACTAATGATTAAGGGACACAATGTTATACTACTGATTCACATTTTCAGTGACAAATAATAATACGACTGAATTTAGTTTCTTCCGATACCTCATTGTTTAAGTCTTATCGTAGAACAAAAATATAACACTTATAACCATTTCAATTATTGAACCTTTGGTTTAGTTTAGTAGCAATCCAAAACCAAACATAGATGATCCACAATATCATCAATAACATGTGATTATGTGCATTGAACATTTTCCATGCTAACACCCTTCTGTGACAAAATATATCACTACACCGCTACTAATATTCAAGAGGATTAATTACAAAACACCACCCGAACTATGATGTTATTTTCATTTTCATACCTAACTATCAAAATCTTACATTTTCATACCCGAAGTTTCATTCCGTTAGCATTTTGATACCTTGACCACCAACACCGTTAAATTTTGAGGGCATTTTCGTCATTTCAATTAATATATCATTTTTTACATTTATTTTAACAAAATAATTTATTTTTTGAGGTTATCAAATACAAATAAAAAAAATTTACTTTAGCACAAATATTATATAAAAAAAACTCCAAAATTAAATATTTATTTTTGCAACAATGGTATATATTTAACCAACAATAGATTAAACATGTTTATATAAAATTTGATAAAATTTTCATCGATATTCGATATTTTCTCGATATAATTTATTTTAATTATATAGTTTACTTTGTTTTGTTTTGCTTTGCTTAACATGTAACTCCAAAAATTAATATACATACAAGAGTTCTACTAACTTTTATCACTATTGTTGCAAAAATATATATTTAATTTTGGAGTTTTTTTTGAATATTTTTACTAAAGTAAATTGTTTTATTTGTATTTGATTACCTGAAAAAATAAATTATTTTGTTAAAGTAAATGTAAAAAATGATATATTTATTGAAATGACAAAAATGCCCTCAAAATTTAACGGTGTTAGTGGTCAGGGTATCAAAATGCTAACGGAATGAAACTTCGGGTATGAAAATGTAAGTTTTTGATAGTTAGGTATGAAAATGAAAATAGCATCATAGTTCGGGTTATGTTTTGTAATTAATCCTATTCAAGATTTGAAATCAGGTGTTTTGTTTTTACATATTTTTGGTACTAGATTGAACGGAACACGAACGAACTTTTCAGTTGTTTGCGCAATGCAGGATTCAAATCCGGTAAGCACAACCCATATATGATCGATGATGTTATAAAGTTCTTGTTTACATGGTAGGTAACAGAGAATAAACAAGATGTATTCATGCCAATGATCTAATTAGTGGTCAATCTCTGGTATGAAATCGATCATCATTGCCAGCAACAGTATGATGGAGCATGATATTAGTTTAATTGAATTGGTTCTTTTTCATAGAACAAAAGAGTGAATGGCCCTTGGTCACCTAGAACTGGATTGGGTTGAGGTCATTTGTATAATGTAAAAGGGTATTAGCCATTGATTACAAAGCAGTCCCCTCGATTGAGTTCAAGCTTATTGGAATTCAGCATGCTCCATATACACTAACACACAAGTAGCTACTTTGTGTCGACATTTCTTTATAATCAGAAAAAGGGAAAAGAACTCGAAGGTACCTTTGTTGTAAGATTTGTATAAACACATTCGTTCAATTTAGACTATGGATCGGAGCAGTACCAAGACTATTGATGTCCTAACTTTGCTATTAGAGTATTAGAGTAGTATTTCTCGACTAATCATGAATTCGTCCCTAAAGGGGCAACACAATACAAGCATGGAAATTACTGAAAATGTTGATCAATGCGTTATAAGAACTTCATACTTTGAGCGAGGGTTTTGGCCTCCTCTTTAAGCGAGAAGTTAAGGATTTTGGTAGGTCGGTGTTGGGGTTGGTGAGCCATGGTTATGGTGTCGTGTCTAGAGACTATTTTAATGTCGGTTAGTTCTTGTTGCATGTTAATGTAATTAATTGAGAGGTTACATGAGCATATATGCTGACAGTTTTGACATGTAATGTTTGAAAGAGTTGTTTCTTCTTGAGGTAGATTATGAGGATGTATCGAGGCTTTTAGATTATGTTATGGTTTAACCATTTTCGGTTCTTGTCCACTGAAACCGCTTGATGTAATGTTGGACTTTATAATATAGTAATTTTTCCTCAAAAAAAGTATGAAATTAGACGAGATACGATTGGTTATAGTTTCTCTTAAATTTAACAAGCTAGGGCTTATGTTTATATATAATTGTTTCGAGTAGCTAGAACAATGACTAACAAGGACCCATGCTTAAAAATAGAAGATCTCTTATTATTGAATCTTATGTGTAGCTAAGTTAATGTCGGCATATTCTCATTCAAATGAAAAAGATGTTGATACATGCATGCAATAATATCCGCTATAAAGTTTGTTTCTTTAAACGCACACAATAATGCACACACATATCTGTATGTATACAAAAGAGATCTATCTAATTTTTAAAATGTGGAGCATAAATTATTAAGAGAGAAGCTTAGACTCGATCGATCACCTTTCTTCTAGTCTAATATATCTTTCATTTTTATTTTATAGCTAGCTAGGTATGGATCGATGCTTGTTATTCAGGGGACGTCGATCGGTCTTAATTCTAATTAACTTAATGACTGCATGTGTAACACAACTACGTACGTACGTACGTACTTTGAGTAAACATTAGACATCGATCCCTAATTATAAAATAAGCTATCCCTCGAGTACCTCCAATAATAATGGTTTGCAAATTCTCGACTAATACTTGTTGAAGGTAACTAATTTGACGAATGATATATAGCTAATACGTGTTGAAGGTTACTAATTTGACGAATGATATATATATATATAGTGTTTCTTAGTGACACAAAGTATGCCTGTTTACCAAAAAGATAAGTACCTTTACTTTCTAAATTAGCGCAGAACCAAATTTTTTCTTCAATTGACACTTGAAATGGGAATTCCAATCTGAATTCTTTTTCTAAGTTTAATTTCGAAACTTAAAGATCAAATTTTAAACTTTTAGGTAAAATATTCTTAGGCTGCTTCTCAAGTTCTCTAATCATATATAACATTGTTCTTTGAGTCAATTATCCTACACATCTAATATGTTTGAAAAAATCATTCACAATCGCCACCATTAGATAAAGAAGTTAAAGAAATATAAATGGGGACGAAATACCTCATCAGAATCATCCTATAAAGCATTACGTGCTCATTCAATGGCTGAAAATTTGGATCTTGATGGGTGTTTTTCCACAGCTATATAATATAGGAGATGGAACAAACAGAAAGTGGATAATAGTAATACTATAATGGAGTTGGAGGGAGAAGCTCATCGAGAAGAAAACACTGTATTAATGCATCAGAACATTCATTATTTAATATAATTAGTTCGAACAACAAGCTAATTAAGCTAAAGACTTAAACTAATCGATGACTCATGTCATGTAACTAAATGGGGGTGTCGACAAGTCGATCTCTCTAATCTTCCATACCTTAAAAATCGTTATCTCTTAATTAAGAGGAATCTTGTGTTGATCGGAACTACGTACGTACCTCTTTTTTACCTTTATTTTCTTGTTTCATATTGCATATATATTCATCACATAACCTTTGATTCCTCTACGTACGGTTTTGATTCCATATACAGTTGATATTCACTTATGCATTACTTATTCATTCATTTCCAATAAAAATATACTTGGTCATTCTGATGATCGAGTCGAATCCTCGTAAAACTTATTTAGCTTTGGTTTGAGAACTTCTACTTCATGCACGTTGCCCCGAGATCCCATGATTTATTCTCATGTTAATTGGCATGGGTCAATCAAACTGTAATGACATTCCTGATGCTTAAGTTTTTCTTTGCTAAATTAAGCGGGTCTATGTTTCTTTTAGACTTAATACTTATCAATTGTGGAGGTGAAGAACAGCTTAATTAGTCGCGGATTAGATGCCAAAACAGTAGAACCGATAAACAATAAAAAGGAAAAAAGTGCAAAACCCTAAATTAAACACATACATATCCAACCACCAAAACTGAAAAAGAAGTAGAGAATAGTAGAGGTTGTCAGTTGGATGCTTGGATGCATGCATGTCTAGGAGGCTAGGGTTTTGACAGTAGAATCACATCCATTCCATCTCCAATGGCAAATTGTCTATTATGCAACCAGAAGGCTAGCTAGGGGAATCCAGATGGAGATGATGAGCAAAACAAATCTTTTGGAAATGAAAATGGAACTGCCAGTCACACGTAGACAACGGCCATCATCATTTCCTGGAATGAAAAGAGCTAGAGTCCCCCAACTCATCATCATCGATCATCGACCTTCGACCTGTCGACCAATTCAGACTCAGATGACCAGAACAACAGACTTACAGACCCGACCAGAGGGTAATTAGTAACTTTCATAAGCTCATATTCGATCAGTTCATGGTGAATAAGAACTGTTCCAATGATCGATGGTGTGATTTTGATAGTGAGCCTAGCTAGCTCTGTTGGGGGTAAAAGTTATTCTGTTGTTTACTTTGGATTTACTCACTACCAGAAATTTGAATTTGGGCGACGAAAAAAAATCGTCGCCCTGTTAAAAAATTTCGTCGCCTAAGTACTTAGGCGACGACATGTCGTCGCCAGAACTGCGTCGGTCAAGAACTTGGGCGACGAAAATTCATTCCGTCGTCGCCTAAGAGTAATTCTTAGGCGACGATACGAATTTCGTCGCCTAAAATATACTTCTCGTCGCCCAAAAATATTCGTCGCCCAAGATTTAACACCTTGGCCGACGAAAAATTTTTTCGTCGCTTAAGATCTTATAACCTTGGGCGACGAAAATAAATATTTCGTCGCCTAAGATCACTACATCTTAGGCGACGATATTTTTTTTTCGTCGCCCAAGATGGTAAGTCCTTGACCGACGATTTAGAAATTTCGTCGCCTAAGATATATTTAAATTTTTTTAAAAAATAATTAAATAATTTTTTTAAATATATAAATAATGTTTTTTTAATTTTTGGTGGAATTTTTTTTTTCGGCATTTCTTTAAATTTTTCTAATACTAAAATTTAATTAAAAATAACACAAATTTATAAATTTATAAATAATTTATTACAAAAATTCTGCCTATGGATCGATAAACCCGAAATCTAACTCATCATTCCCGTTCGGAGGGTCCTGAGGCGGCGGCTGGTCAGGCTGAGGAGGCTGCTGCTGAGGCTGGGGCCACTGAGTGTGGGGCCACTGAGGTAATGGTATAGGCGTAGGCATGGGCGGAAACGGCTGTCCGGCCGCAAGTGCAGCCATGCAGGCAGTCATCCACTGTCCCATAGCCGCCTGGTTGGCATTGGTGACTTCATTGACCCGCTCCATATGCGCAGCCGTGGAAGCCGCATATGATTCCGCCATCGCCGCCATCTCCCTCGCTCTTTGGGCTTCCAGCTCAGACTGTAGAGTTGCGAACTGATCCTGTAGCCGAGTGGTCTGGCTGTTGCTGCTTGAGGCTCCGGCGGCTCCCTTGCACTGAAATCCTGGCGTCGTCTTCAGGATCCCCTTTCCAGCGTCTCCCATACCCCGGCAGTAGTAGGTGTTGGAACGCTGCGCGAAGGCAGTGGCCATAATCCGCGCCCCAACGGTAGGATCTGAAGTGTCGATCCTGGACATGGCCTCGGACATGTCATCCTCTGCCGTGCCCGACCATGTGTCGTTCACCATGCCTCTGATGACCTCTTGCTCCGCCTCCCTCACCCTCGCCTAATTGGATATATTATAAAAATATATTAATATACATTTAATAAAATGTAATTAAAATTAAAAATTAGAAAATATAAGGAACTTACAAGATCCTCCTCAGAATGAGGATATGCCCTCTGAAAGGTCCCCACATAGGGGTTCTCCTCTGGCCGCTCTCGCCGCACGTCGTCCATGATGGCCGAAAACGGCCTCGAACCGGCACGATGGTTGGTTGTGTTCTGTTGCCGGTTCTCAGCGTTCACCCGGGCGAGGTGCTTCAAAAAAAAATTATCGTTAGTAAATATTTAAAAACATACAATTATAATTAATTCACTAATTAAATATTCAAATTTGTTTACGAATTACCTGTTTGTGAGGGTCGTTGAACTGCGTGACAAGAAGCCACCGCCACTCGTACTCCCGATACTCGAACTCCTTCGGGGTACCCGAACGGTCGCTCCCGTACTTCTTCCAGTGTTCCCGGAGGTCGTGCTTCCACTCCTTGAACCTACATATACAAAAAAAATATTAAATATATTATTAAAAAAATAAAATTTAATAAATTATTAAATAGAGGTACCTCTCCCTATGGGCCTTGTCCGCCCAGTCACGTCCCTCCTCGGGAACCACAAACCATTGCTGCATTACCACTTGTTAGTATTTTTTTCGATAATTAAATAATTTATTAGTTAAAAAAATAGTAATTGATCGAGTAAACTCACCGACATCGACTGATGGAGCATCTCCTTCACTCCATCAGGAACCTAGCTCCAGACTCCCCACAACATAAGGAGTCTGGAGCGGATGGTGCCTCCCGCGGCGCGCGTGTACCGGTTTCCCAACGCGGCGTCCACCGGTTTCCCGTTGGAAAACGGGATGGCGATCCGTCCAGCGGACTCGACCGCCGTATCGAGTCCCTTGTTGCTGACGGTGCCTCTCCTGTTCCGCCTTCTCGTTCCGGCGGCTGTGACATTGTGAATCAAATTTAATATTAATAATACATTTTTACAAAAAAAAAAATGTAAATCGACAAAAAAGTAATAATAAATTACCTGAGGATGAGGCTGAGCCGACGGATTCGTCTCCGTCCGCCTGCTCGGAGACCCTCACGGGATGAAGAGGCGTGGGAAACTCCCGGTAGATATAGGCCTCGTGCGGTGCCACATGCGGGAGCTGCTCCCGAATCGGTCGACCCTTCTCATCGACGCGAGGTATCGCCGGTATCGTCGGAGGAAGGAAGAGGCCGGACGGCACCATAGGGACCCCGGATGACCCGCCATCACCGTTGGTCGGGGACGACTGTGTGGGGGCATCGCTGCGGGATCGCGACCGGCCCAGTATGGGTGGATGACGAGGAGCCGTCGCTGCGGGACCCGACTGCCCAGCAGAACCCGAGCCGCTCGCGCCACCCCTAAGCGCCTCACGTCGGGCCGTCAACTGCCACGGAAACCCGATCGACGGTGATTCCGACGGGTTGTTTGAGGTACCGTCCGAGCCGTCTTGGCTCCTCGCACCCGAACGTTGTCCAGAAGTTCTCCTCATGGCCATCCTGTTTAAAATAACCATAAATTTATTAAAAATATTTTACCGTCTTATAATTAAGTTCACAAAAAATAACCATAAACTTCGAAAAATTTATCAACAATAATAGCACAAATAAAATTTAATAATTATTATAGGATTTATTATTTTTTTTATTCACATAACAAATTATTTACATTAATTCGCAATTATTACATCACAAAAATTAATTTACGAATATTTACATCCTTACTCATAAATAATCGATTATTTTTTACAAAATTTCCACAATATATTTACAATTATAATTTATATTATTTAATTATTTAATCAAAAATTATTTAATCATTTACAATATATTTACAAATTATTTAATCATTTACAATCCTAAACCCTAAACCCTAAACCGTAAACCCTAAACCGTAAACCGTAAACCCTAAACAACAACCCTAAACCGTAAACCCTAAATAAACCCTAAATTATTTAATCATTTACAATCCTAAACCCTAAACCCTAAACCGTAAACCGTAAACCCTAAACCGTACATCACAATTTACAATTATCACAACAACAACCATTTACAATTATCACAACAACAACAACAACAATTTACAATTTACAATTATCACAACAACAACAACAATTTACAATTATCACAACAACAACAACAATTAAAACCAATTTAGGGTTTTAGGGTTATACCTTAAATTGTGGGTCGACGTCGGGGTCGGGGTTCCGAATTGGGGTCGGGGTCGGGGTCGGAGAGAGGGAGAGAGAGAGGGCAGAGAGAGGATTTTCGGAGAGAGAGAGAGAGAGAGAGGGCTTGGCGGCTGAAGAAATGGTTAGGGTTTCCGAATTTTTGCCTTTTATACTGGCGTTCTTGGGCGACGATTCTGTAAAAATCGTCGGCCTGTTTTGTAAAAATCGTCGGCCAAGAGCATCTTGGCCGACGATTTTTGAAGTCGTCGCCCTGTTTTTTTAAAATCGTCGGCCAAGACAGTCTACTTGAGCGACGATATTCTTCATTATAAATCTCGTCGCCCAAGATGAAGAAAATCGTCGGCCAAGATAGTCTACTTGGGCGACGATATTCTTCACTATAAATCTCGTCGCCCAAGATGAAGAAAATCGTCGGCCAAGAGTTCTATCATAAAATTCAGACTATTTGACCATCCAAATCACGTAACCTGGCCGGACTTTCAACTGAGAATAGTTTCCAATCGACGAGACTCTTACGGGGCTATAAAAATTTGGTAAAAAATAAATAACCGGGATAGGGCTACCACTAGGTAGAAAAAAGAGAAAAATTCGTTAACCGAAACAACCGGCATCGAAATTTTACCGGAATATCTTTATTTTTCACGGGTTGACGTATTTCACCGTTCCGGTCATATCTTATTTCACGACTTTTTTGCGTTTGAGGCATCTACGTATACGTTGTCTTCAAAACGACACTTAAACTAAACACTTATATAAAAAAGTTATACAACATTAGTACATATAACGTGAGTTTGGTGATCGGAGAAGAGGAACTCAAAACCGACCGTCAGATTTGACCAGTATAACGAATTACGTAGGTGGAAAAAAATTCAGCTCCATCTGACAAAGATAAGGGCTCGATCCGTCCGGTCAATCGGCGCGGTCAAACCCTAAACGGACGGAAACGGCTATTCGACCCTCCAAATCACGTAATCTGGCCGGACCTTCAACTGAGAATAGTTTACAATCGACGAGACTCTTACGGGGCTATAAAAATTTGGTAAAAAATAAATACCCGGGATATTTATTTTAATTATTCAAATGAAATTTAAATGTGTTTTATTTTATTTTAATTATTCGGATTACTCTTGGCCGACGAAATTAGTCTAATTCGTCGGCCAAGATAATACTTGGGCGACGATATTTGTTAAAATCGTCGCCCAAGAGTAAAAATAAAAAATCCTGTACAATGAAATTTAAATGTGTTTTATTTTATTTTAATTATTCAGATTACTCTTGGCCGACGAAATTATTTTATTTCGTCGGCCAAGATAATACTTGGGCGACGATATTTGTTAAAATCGTCGCCCAAGAGTAAAAATAAAAAATCCTGTACAATGAAATTTAAATGTGCTTTATTTATTTTAATTATTCGGATTAATCTTGGCCGACGAAATAAAAGAATTTCGTCGGCGACGATAATACTTGGGCGACGATATTTGTTAAAATCGTCGCCCAAGAGTAAAAATAAAAAATCCTGTACAATGAAATTTAAATGTGCTTTATTTATTTTAGTACAAACATATTCTTTTAGTATACAAACAATTACAAAGCTAAGGCTCAATTATAACTAAGCTAAGGCTCGTAATCTGAGTCATCCGATGAGTCTTCTTCGGTATCGGAATTAATATCTGGTAATCTATGCCTTAATTCGTCGTCAGAGTCGTCGTCTATTTCTTCATTTGGATCAACATCAATAAAGGTTGAATCTTCGTCACGAATTCTGAGCACTCGACCATGTTTAACATTATTTTGACGAACAGTAGCTACATCATGAATACCTACTGCGTTCGGCTCCTGATACGCATCAGCCTCTGGCCCTGGAATGGTCACTCCAAGTGTAGCCGCCCGGTAAATGTTTCGAGGATGCACAATGTTCGCTATTTTCCACGCGTCACCCCTTGCAAGGTCATCAAGATAAAACACTTGTTTTACCGATGTCGCAAAAACAAACGGGTCATCTTCGTAGGCGCTTGTAGCAGTGTTGACCGATAAATTGCCGTACTGATCCATCTTCATGCTCTGTGCGCCTGTATCAAACCATCTACACTTGAACAGATGCACTTTCATGCCTTCCGCATAAACCAGTTCGACCACTGAATGGAGAACACCGTAATAGTCAAGGCCATGACCTTTCGCCATCACCCCAGAATTCTGTGTTCTTCGTCTGCTGTCTCTCTCTTCAGATACAAATTTGACGCCATTCACTGTGCAGGTGGGATAAACTCTAGCCTGTTGCGGTTGCATCGCAAGAAGTAATAGTTCGTGCGACCAGTTTGGATTATCATCAGATTTAATCATGTCCATCTGTAACGGATATTGAACTGTAAATATCCGAAAATATATGCAATAGAAAATAATTAGATATATATATATATATAACAGGGAAGATTAAATTACGTACCCAGGTGCGAAAATAATTTGCGAACGTCATGTTGTGGTACTCGAGATCACCATCAACTTCCGGAAAATTTAGGTGCAACTCTTTCCAATATTTAACTTCTTCACAATTGATTAGTACCCACCAGTACGCTATGGCTATCTCTTCATCCGACAATGCATACTCGGCGGACAGTCGTGCTCCACCAACTTCGACATCACTGGAAACTATAGAGAGATTGAACCGCGGCGCATGTTCCTCCATGGCTTGCGGAGCTCCCAACGACGCTCCTAAATACAACTTCATGTAGGTGACGCATTCATGCGCAATATATGCTTCAGCTATACATCCTTCAGGCGCGGATTTATTAGTGACATAATCTTTGTACTCACCAAGTTGCCTGTAAATATAAGATTGCAAACTATACGTTATGGTTATTGAACATGTACGTACATATATGTATTCTGGAGATGTAAGTGAATAAAACATACCTTTCCATGGGATACATCCAAGTGAAGTGTACTGGACCGGTAAGCAACAATTGCTGGGGAAGATGGATCATCAGGTGAGGCATGATATCGAAAAAATTTGGCGGAAAGATCCTCTCGAATTTACACATGATGTATATGATGTCTGCCTGCATTTCCCGGAGATCGGATTTTCTCACTTCCCTTGTGCATAACTTCATGAAGAATCTTGACAACGCTACTAACGGCTCCACAACCTGGCCAACCACACATCACAAATTTAATATAAAATCCAACAACGACAGGTTAACCGTAATTTTAACCACAAATTTACCTGACGGTGAAGGAACGGTCGAATGAAAACAGGGAAGAGACGTTGTAGCAGAATATGACAGTCATGACTCTTCAAGCCGTATATCTTTTTCTCCCGCAAGTTCACACACCGGGCTATATTTCCTGCAACGCCTGAGGGATACGTCACACAACTCATCCACCTGAAGATCTGGGTCTTCTGATCAGGCTTCACGGTGTAAGGAGCCCAAGGCATCTTTTTCTTCCCCTCTTTCAGCCAAAGATGTTTTCTGATTCCCATTTTCTTAAGATCAACGCGTGCCTTAGGACCGTCTTTCGTCTTCCCCTCCAAGTTGAGCACTGTACCTACCACACTGTCGCAGACATTCTTCTCTATGTGCATCACATCTAGGTAGTGCCTGATCAACAGCGTACTCCAGTACGGGAGTTCCCAAAATATGCTCTTATGTGTCCAGAATTTGTACCTGTCTGGTCTTTCAGGTATTTTGGCCACAATATCGGGATGATTGTTGAGCTGCCCAAAATCATACTCATCCAGCACTGCTAAAATCTCTTCCCCCGACCATCTATGCGGCTCCACACCTCTCTCTTCGGTCCCATCAAATGCCCCGGTATCTATCCGCCAGGGGTGATCATGTGGTAGGTAAGCATGGTGACCCATCCGGACTATCTTGTTGCAATGATTGCTGCACCCCTGGGAGCTAAGACACTCAGGACAAGCCTTGTATCCCCTAACAACGTTGCCGGACAACATCCCACGTGCAGGAAAATCACTGATGGTACCAACAATCATGGCATGCATCTGGAACATCTCCTTTTTGTGGGAGTCATAAGTGGGATGACCAACCTCCCAAAGCAATTTACACTCTTCAATCAGCGGTCTCATATACACATCGAGACACTTCCCTGGATAAATACAACAACAACAACAACAAATTCAGATAACGACTATATATGACCAACAATATAGAACAAAAACAATAAATGGAGAGGTGTTGAACCAACAACAATATATACAATATGAAGGGAAAGTAGATACCTGGATAACCGGGCCCCGGAATCAACAAGGTCAACATGTTGTATTCCTTCTTCATGCACATCCATGGAGGAAGGTTGTAAGGCACCAAAATGACCGGCCATATACTGTACGAAAGACTCATGGTCCCAAAAGGGTTGAACCCGTCGGATGACAGCCCGAGCCTCACATTCCTCACCTCTGAAGCAAAATGAGGAAACTCCCTGTCTATATGCTTCCACGCCTCCCCGTCAGCAGGGTGTACCATGAGGTCTTCGTCATGCACCTCCCTCACAGCGTGCCATCTCATAGCTTCGGCCGTCTTTGAAGACATATACAACCGCTCCAGCCTATCCCTCAACGGGAAATAGCGAAGTACCTTAACAGGTTTCCTGTTGCCTGCGGGAGTCCGCTTATACCTGTCGGTCCCACATACCGGACAACGATGAAGGCCTTCAAGGTCATTACCGTCTGCATCTTTACCCCAGAATAGAACGCAGTCATATCTGCATGCATGGATCTTGATGTAGGAAAGCCCGAGATCTCTCAAGATACGACGGACCTTATGATGCGTGGTGGGATGACGATGACCGTCGGGCAGGAGCGAAGCAGCGTACTGTAGATACCTATCAACAGCCGTCACGGTCGATTTTGTGTCAACCTTGATATGCATCACCTTCATCACACACTGAAGAACGGTCTTCTCATGACCTGGGCACAGAGGGGTCTGTTGGAAAGCAATAAGTCTGTTGTACTTGGCTATACCGGCAGTGTTGACACCTCTAGGGACGGCCTGCATCGGCGCCTGCGGAATGTGCTGTCGTTCAGGGCATACACCGCTGTCATGAGGAAACATGTCGTTGATGAAGGCTTTTGTTGGATCGTTGGATGTACTGCCCGTCTCATAAAACTGTCCATGATCATGCGGGCGTGATGAGGTTTCACCGTGATATATCCAACATGTGTAACGTTCCCAGAATCCGTTACTCTTCAGGTGGTCCCATACTGTCCCCAACGGAAATCGATGCATATCACTGCGACACTTACACATCTTGCACGGGCAATAGAACATGCCACTCCCGTCAGCATTGGCCTGCGCATATTGCATAAAATCCCAAACTCCTTCAGCATATTTTCTGTGATATCTTGGAAGAGAAATCCAACTCTTATCCATATCCTGAAAATAACACATATATATATATATATCAATATTTAATGAACATATCTTTTATATATATATATATTAATGTAATACAACATACTAATTATTAATTATATATATCTAGTTCGAGCGGATTCCGTGGTTTCAGAAGGCAAGTGTCAATGTCACGGAGGGCGAACCCCCTATAGGAACCAGGCAGGACTCATTTGTGATCACGGAGGCGAACCCCTATCGACCCCTTCACCGAGAAGAGTGGTCAGTTTGTGATCTTGAGATCCAGTTAAACAAACCTGTGAACCATATCTATGACAGAACGGCCCCTTACTCAGCTTGGAACAAACTCTATGCATATATATATATATCATTAATTCAACTCAAATAAAACTGAAAATCAATATATATATATATGCATATATATATGTGCATATATATGCATATGTACGTACCTGGGAGTAGCTCCACAAACTATGTATGGACAGATTTCCACAACACCGAACGATTTGAAGAACTAGAGAAATTTATGTTTCAAATTTTCAAAGTTCTCATTCTTCTATCCCGGCCTCTCAATATATAGAAGAATCTTGGGCGACGAAATATTTGAGTTTCGTCGCCTAAGAATTAAAAATCTTGGGCGACGAAATATCTCAGTTTCGTCGCCTAAGGATAAAAAACTTAGGCGACGAAATAAATATCTTAGGCGACGACATATTGTTTCGTCGCCCTAGTTTCTATCTTGGCCGACGAAATTTATTTTTAGGCGACAAATTTTTTTTCGTCGCCTAAGAGGAAACTTAGGCGACGATTTTTTTTACTTAGGCGACGAAAAAAAAAATCGTCGCCTAAGTTCCCTCTTAGGCGACGAAAAAAAAAATCGTCGCCCGGTTTTTTTTGTTTCGTCGCCCAAGACCCATTTTCTGGTAGTGACTCGCATCTCTGTAGCTCCGTGATTTATTGCATCTAACAAAGCTTTTCCAGGCCAGAAATGAAGAAAAGACTATGTGGTATATATTGTCGGGGCCGGGTCTTGTTTAAACGTACAAGAACAAAAAAACCAATAATCAACAATGGCTAGTTAAGATTTCACTATAGCTTGTATTTGTCTGTCGAACCAAATAAGTTGACAATTTATAGCGAGTCGTATATATAGGGCGTGTATCTGTATAATAAACAATGACTAGTTAAGTCTTCATAATTAGTCTTTTCTTCTCAAAGTTTCCGTGTTTTAGTATGAACAATAAATCACATTCTCAACATGCATAGCCTAATTACCATAGTTTAGGTTGAGGGTCCAATTTTTCGATTGTGACATGGTTTGACCGATAAATGATAAATAATTCACATTCACACGTATAATCTTATTACATTAATGACATATGGTAAGGAAAGCTAATAGACACATCAATTTATGGTTCTGCATAAACATTGTTTTTCTCATATGTCGTAAAAATTATAAAATAAATAAAATGATATACTCCTTACTAAATGTTTGTTATAAAGCATAAATTATGTAAAGACTCCTGATATTATTTCAGAATATTCTTACACTATTAAGTTTATACACAATATTTCTCTTTCCCGTTGTATATAATATGAATATGGCGAATACGTGGTCTAACTTGCAAATAATATTTTTCTTTGAGAGTATCAAAATCGAAACATAAAAGTTAGAATCACGCTAAAGCCTTCAATCATATTCACACATTTCACCCACATACACAAAGTGTGATATAATTCTAACAGTGCCGGCCTTAACCTATACCAGATATATAACTGAAATAATGGCTTGTCTATCTCATCAAGGGTCCCCGAATAGAGAGTGTGTCAAAAGAAGAAAAGAAAACTACGTAACCCCATTCCAACATCATATCAAATGGAATATTAAACCAACATGATTGGACTTCCATGGTCTACGCACATTGCGTTATAAAACTAACACTTGCATCATTACTACTTGTCAAACCCTCACCATCCTTCAACAATTCAGCCCAAGATTCGGTTGAGTAAAACCAAAAGAATTTGGGGTAAAGAACTAAAGAAGTAAGATTGTGATTGGCAATCCCATACATGAAAGTAAAACCAGCAGCGATTCTCAAGCCTGGATTCTAGTCACGTGCCTCCGGCGTGCGTGTGCGACGATGTCTGTCCCAATTGATTTGTCAACTCTGGTCTGTCTCTATAAGCTTCCTTTGCCTGCCTGTGTTGGTTCGTATTGTTTAATCACTAAGCTTGCCTTGTCTCCTCTAGCTTGGTTTCTCTGTACGTAACTCTCTTTACCTTACCTTCTCTGTTTCTTTCTCTGTGAAATCTGATATAAATATGAGCTCGTTTTGGTTGAAGGCTCTCAAGTAGGGAAATATTTCTGGGTGGTTGTGGTTGAAAACCAGAAAGAGTTCATCATAATTCATAAAGAATAGTAGCTGAGAAAATGCTGTTGCAGAAGCAGTTTTATTGGGGAGCGCTTGTAGTACTAGTTGTGGTTATAGGAGGTAACTTGCAGACTGTGGTGGAGGGAAGCCCTCGCCGGATTCTGTTGGATACCGACGTTGACACGGATGATTTCTTTGCTCTCTTGTACCTCTTGAAGCTTAACAGATCAGAGTTTCAGTTGGAGGTAAGTTCATACTTCATCAACATGATTATTCATTTTTGGCAAATTAATGCTTTACATAATCATATATGTTGATCCTTTGCTCATATGTTTAAGCCATGTTTTGCCAGAAAATATAATCCAGGTTTTGGTTTAACCAAATTTCTGGAAATTAAACCTGTAGTGTCATATCAATTATCATGCAGAACTCAGATTTCTTAGTTTCTTTGGATGGTTATGTTCAACAGTTGAACTACATGCCCCACTTCTAGTCGTCCATTTTAATTGAGTGGATCATTCTATATATTTGTTTTTTTTTTTTTTTTTTGGAAATTTAGTCATAATCAGCTGTTGAAAACTCTAAATCATGCTTTTGGATCTTTCTATTTTGTTGGCCAAAGTGCTGCCTTTTAATAATCTAAACGTCCGATTTTAACCTTTCTGGTCAAATGAGACGAGTGTCATAATCTACCATTCAGTAACTTCAAGCATCTTTTAAGGGGTAATCTTTTAATTACTTGAGTAAGTATTCGTCTGGGTCACCTTGCCACGTGTCAGAAAGATAGGAGTGACTCGTGTCAGGTCCGACCAACGTCCCGACCTAACAATGTCTCATAAGTTGATGACAAATTTCAGACTCGTTGTTTGAAGAAAAAAAAAAAAAACCAAAATGATAATCTGATACACAAAACGATTCATATATTTAACTTGCTAACGTAATCAATAAGACAATTTTGTATTTTATCTCGAAAACTTGGATGATCTCCCTCCGTTACCAGCACTCGATTCAATAATGCTTCTGGCTATCACATTGTTCAACTCTATTATTGCACGTACATGATTTGAGACTTTGAGGTATGAACTATTACAGTGATGCTACTCTGTGATATTGATAATCTTTTTACCACAGGCAGTAACAGTGAATGCAAATGCATGGACCAATGCGGGGCATGCAGTAAACCAAATATATGATCTGCTTTACATGATGGGACGTGATGATGTTGCTGTTGGAGTTGGAGGTGAGGGTGGTATACTTGAAGACGGTACCATTCTCCCAAATGTTGGTGGATATCTTCCATTAATTGATCAGGCATGAACTACTTGCAGTCTCTCATAAACTGGCTTTACTATCTGGGAAACACTTTTCTCTAAACAGTTCGATATGAGAAGTTCTCATACTATCAATTTGAACTATGGTTAAGCCAAGTCTTGTTTACATACATGACCAAATAGATGCATATGTATTCAACTAAACTGACAATTTGAAGACATTACTTGCCATATCGTTGTCCATGCTTAACTATGAATCTATGATCAGATGAAGATTTACTTATATAGTTCAAAATTGAATATCAGGGGACTACAACAGCAGGAGGATGCAGATATAGACAGGCTATTCCTGTAGGATCTGGAGGTCGATTAGATATCGATACTAATTTTGGCATCCGCAAGGCTTTCCTCCCACAGGTAGGAGTAGATTACACAAATCATGTACTTTTATGGATCAGCTAGCAGTTCTTACTCTCTTTTGTAAGTCTAGATTTAGTTATGTTGTTTCTTATCCACTTACATTGTTTTAAGCTTGCAGAGTTTAAGTTATGCACTTTCACTTTGTTACAGTTTTTATTTTTATTTATTTTTTTCTTTTATCTGAACTTAATGAAGTGTATGTTCAATTACTTCATGTACCACAAGTACAGATATGATATTTTTATCTTATTACTATGGCCATGCATTTATTTTCTTTGTTTCCTCTTTTCTTCTTTCAATGACAATAGGGGAGCAGGAGATATAGTCCATTGCGACAACGTACTGCTCAGCAAGTGATGATTGACAAAATATCTGCAGGTCCCAAAATAACTGTGTTTGTTATAGGAGCACATACAAACTTTGCCGTATTCCTTATGAACAATCCACACTTGAAGAAGAATGTTGAGCATATTTTTGTGATGGGGGGTGGTGTGAGATCAAAGAACCCAACTGGTTGTTGCCCCAAAAATTCTACCTCTTGTGTGCCTGAGCAGTGTGGTGATCCTGGTAACTTGTTCACCGACTATACCAGTAATCCTTATGCAGAGTTCAATATTTTTGGAGACCCTTTTGCAGCTTACCAGGTTAGCTTGACATGCATTACATTGATACATTCTCATATAACCAAATTACAGAACTTTAGGAGTCAAGAGTTGTTTAACTTTGATATGGTACTAGAGGTATGAAGTTTCGAGTTGAAACCTCTCTGATCCCCATCCTCAGCTGTTGTTGGGATGGAAACTGCAAACCAATCCTTGAACAATACAATAGGGGTTAGGGATGCCGGCTACACATGGGGAAGGGCATTAACTTAGTATTTGCCGTTGGCTAATTCCCTAGCAGCTTAGATTTCAGTGGTTGTTTGTCAGTTACATACTACAGTATATGAAGTGTACAGATAACTTGAAAAGCTTCTTATTTGTCATTTGATATATTCTTGATGAGCTAAAAATGGCTGCTGTTGACTATGATATGGATCTCTTCAGGTCATTCATTCAGGAATTCCTGTCACCCTTGTTCCATTGGATGCAACAAATACCATTCCGATTACTCAAAATTTCTATGAAGCATTTGAGAAGAGTCAGACTACATATGAAGCACAATACTCCTTCAAGTCCTTGAAAATGCAACATGATACTTGGTTCGACGACCAATTCTTCACTGTAAATCCCTAATTATGTTTGATGTTATGTTACAAGAGTTCTCTCATATTTATGTCTTTGCATTTTTTTTTCTTGTTAATTTTGATTCAAATGATTACATGATACTATTGAACCGCAGAGCTATTTTATGTGGGACTCTTTTACATCTGGTGTAGCCGTCTCCATCATGCAAAACTCGCATAAGAGCAGTTATCCGGAGAATGAATTTGCTGAAATGGAGTACATGAACATAACCGTTATTACTTCAAATGAGCCTTATGGGGTCTCTGATGGCTCCAATCCTTTCTTTGATGGCCATAAAGTTCCGAAATTCAACTTATCCAAAAATGGTGTGCATAGTGGTCACGTCCAAAATGGTCTAAGAGATCCATTTTGCGTTGCGAAGAATGGGAAAGGAAAATGCAAGGTACATACCTTCTACACTGACATCCAAAAGTTATTTTCTTGTACTCTAAGGCAATTAGCCAAAACATCATATTGTTTTTGGTTTTATTGTTTTCATTCATCTTTTTTTTATATATTTTTTATAAAAGTTTTCATTCAGAAGTGTCATGTGTTCTCTTGACAAATCTGACAACATATTATGTTTGAACAAAGAGTCGACCTAAGTAACGATCCCGATTCAGAGTTTAGTAATGTGCAAAATTTTATAGCAAGGCAAAATTTCTATTGAAAACATTGCGAAAGTTCATAGTCTTCTTGAAATGTGTTGATGTAACATTTGCTGCAAACTCAATCCAACAGGATGGTTATACAACAGAAGTAACAGGTTCAGAAGCAGTAAGAGTACTTGTTGCTACAAAAGCAAAACCCAATAAGGATGTTGCAAGCCCACTTAACAGAGAATTCTTTAAAAGCTTCTTGGAAGTAGGTTCAATAAGATACATTTCTGGTTTTAATTATGCTTCTTGATATCTATGAATAATATGATGAATTTGGCACTCTTTTACCTTTGACTTTTACAGGTTCTTAACAGCCCGCAACTGACAGGGAGATTCAATTTCACAACACAATTTCCTTTCTACAAGGAAGTGACATATATACCAAATTTTGGAAATACTAAACTGGGCAAACCTGTTGTGTTTGACATGGATATGAGTGCTGGAGATTTCCTAGCTTTGCTTTACCTCCTCAAAGTTCCTGTTGAAGTGATTAATCTCAAGGTACGGTTTATCTTTCTTGTTGAAGTCAAGGAGTAGAACAACTTCGCATCTGTGTTCTTTGTTATACTTGATTTCGCTAGCAGTCTTATACTCCTGTCACCACTTAACACTGTTATGAATCCACCACTATTTTGATCATACATCCTTTAAATTTTAAAAGTTACCTAGAGTATCTGGAAATTTTTCTTGTGGTGCTTGTTTTTCATTGCTTCAATTTTAGCACTGCTCCTAGAGTCCTAGCACAGAATCTGGGGGAACTGCTGAACATAAATACAACTAAACCAAGTTTCTTTCTCCTTGCTGTCAGGCAATACTAGTGACCCCTACTGGCTGGGCAAATGCTGCAACAATAGATGTCATATATGACTTGCTGCATATGATGGGTCGCGATGACATTCCAGTTGGTCGAGGAGATTTATTTGCTATGAACCAGTCTTTCTCAGCAGTTGAAGACTGCAAATATGTCAAGGCCATCCCTCATGGGTGTGGTGGATTACTAGATTCGGACACTCTCTATGGCCTTGCTCGTGACTTGCCTCGAAGCCCAAGAAGGTAACACAAATACAGTCACATGAACAAGTTTTGGCTTTAGACATTTTTGATTGCCTAACCCTAGGACAATGACTGAAGTTTTATGTTGTTGTTACATCAGGTATACCGCACAGAATTCTGTGAAATATGGAGCCCCAAGGGACACAGAAAACCCTGAACTAAGGCAACCACTAGCATTGGAAGTTTGGGAGTCTGTGGTGAAAACATTGGATCCAGGATCTAAGATTACCATATTGACCAATGGACCATTGACTACTCTAGCAAGTATTATTTCATTGAAAAATAACACTAGCTCTCTAATTAAGGTAAGTTGGTCTGAGTTCATAATGCAGGAAAAATGTCTATGAAGCTAACAATGGCATAATACGGTGATGATATGTTTGTTGCAGGAAGTGTATATAGTTGGAGGACATATCAGCCGCAACGAAAATGATAAAGGAAATGTGTTTTCGGTTCCTTCTAGTAATGCAGAGTTCAATATGTTTCTTGACCCTTTGGCTGCAAAGACAGTGTTTGATTCCTCACTTAACATCACACTCATTCCTCTTGGCATCCAACACAGAGTTAGTTCTTTTCCCAAAATCTTAAAAAGGCTGCGCAACGCAAAGAAGACAACACCAGAAGCACTGTTCGTCCGACGTTTGCTGTCAAGGCTATACCGTTTGCAACAATTGCACCATAGTTATCACCACATGGTAATGCTTTTATCAAAGAAAATGCCTAAATACTTCAGTAGTAGTATGATAGATTTTCATGCATGTAGCGGATTTTGGGAAATTCTTCTGTTGCATGATTCCTAGTATGCTATGTCATACAATGAGAGAATAATCTGCATTACGTACTTGATCATTAATTTAAACTGACAGTACCAATATAAGATGCCCAAAATGTTTTCCAAAAGGACATTTCCCAACCATTTTGGATAATGTTCTTCTGTTACTATTATCGGACTGCTAATCGCTAACAGTGCTATTTTATAAAATTGTTAATCTGTCAGTGACAACATACTTGAAATCAATGAACTGACCAAGCAGAATTCAGAGTTTTGACCCACAGTTTGTTTCACTAAAGAAAAATTGATAGGTTGCGAATACGGATTTTAGGAACCTCTAAAATTTATGACATGAGCAGTTAACTTGATCATGTAAATTTGATCACCCTTTTTCGAATGATCTTTGTTCTCATAAGTTATTATGCTGTAGGAAACTTTCTTAGCGGAGCTCCTTGGTGCAGTTCTCTTGGACAGTGATTCTCATCTGAGCCAAAGCTTCAAACTTAAACACATCAAAGTTTTTGCTGATGACAATGAATCCAGAGATGGGGAGATTTCGATTTATCAAGATGAGGGAAAATTGGTCAAAGTATTGGACACCGTAAATGCCAAGACATACTATGAACTTTTCGCAGACCGGCTAAGTGATTCAAAGCAGTCTGCTAAATTAGCAAGTTTTGAAGAGCAAAAAAAATTGTGGCAGAAGCCGCCAAATCGAACTGAGCCTGCAGAGTAGCCATTATGCTCTTAATTTTAGCTCATAGAAGGCAACACAAACAAAAGAATACAGAACCAAGAGTATAGAATTTTTCATTGGAATTTTAGTCTTTGGCTGATATGTTTAACAAAGCCAAGCTATTCATTGTACTTGAATGCAACCCATGCCTGTGTAAATTTTTATTTCACAAGTGTTATCAGTTATTTGCAGAAGATGATGTTACTCCTTTCTGTTTGATTTGACAAGGATGGTTTGCTTATTAAACAAAACAACTGGGATGTTACAGAATTTAGGATCATTGCAACCAACATTCTCTGTAATTATATATTACATTTCACCATCATTGACCTGCCAAATCTTGCTAATGATGTTGAACCTATGTCACTTTACAAGGCATTTCTTTACAGACCGCTTTGTATCTATTGATGTATGCTTGAAACCAATGAACTGACCAAGCAGAATTCAGAGTTTTGACCCACAGTTTGTTTCACTAAAGAAAAATTGATAGGTTGCGAATACGGATTTTAGGAACCTCTAAAATTTATGACATGAGCAGTTAACTTGATCAAGTAAATTTGATCACCGTTTGTCGAATGATCTTTGTTCTCATAAGTTATTATGCTGCAGGAAACTTTCTTAGGGGAGCTCCTTGGTGCAGTTCTCTTGGACGGTGATTCTCATCTGAGCCAAAGCTTCAAACTTAATCACATGAAAGTTTTTGCTAATGACATTGAATCCAAAAATGGGGAGATTTTGATTTATCAAGATGAGGGAAAATTGGTCAAAGTATTGAACACAGTAAATGCCAAGACATATTATGAACTTTTCGCCGAGGGGCTAAGTGATTCAAAGCAATCTGCTGTGTTAGCAAGTTTTGAAGAGCAAAAAAAATTGTGGCAGAAGCCGCCAAATCAAACCGAGCCTGCAGAGTAGGCATTCTGCTCTTAAATTTAGCTCAAAGAAGGCAACACAAGGAAAAGAATTTTTCATGGAATTTTAGTCTTTGACTGATATGTTTAACAAAGCAAAGCTGTTCATTGTACTTGAAATGATAATGTTACTAGTTACTTGTAGAAGATAATGTTACTCCTTTCTGTTTGATTTGACAAGGATGATTTGCTTATTGAACAGATCACTTGGGATCTTAAAGAATTTAGGATCATTGCAACCAACGATACTATATTGTCACATTCTCTGTAATTATACATTACATTTCACCATCTCTGACCTGCCAAATCTTGTAATCTTCTGTAGTGCTAATGAAGTTGATTCTATTACTTTATAAGGCTTTTTCTATATAGACCACTAACCACTTTGTATCTATGGGTATGCATCAATCATTTGAATCATTTCGTTTGTGTATACTGACTACAATAATTCCATCAATTTCCGGCTACTTCTGATTACAATAGAATCTTGATAAATAGAT